>CM042689.1:99586961-104828543 GCA_023614405.1 Avena insularis
AAAAGTCTATCATAGCACGTCTCATTTACGGAAAGGCTGACAGGTGGTAGCCACCAGAGAGACCTTATATAGGTGTTGCATCGAGCAAGGTTGCCAAGTTCGAATAAGGTAGGCGCGAGCAATAAAAAAGTCCAATATGCAGCGAGCAAAGCTATCAAATTAACATGGAGGCGCGACCGAGTTCAAAAAGTCCATCATACACGTGTTTATTCTAATGAGAGTATGATACGTGGGGCCCGGCTGCATAATTATGCATCCGACAGCGCTATCAAGTTTGGAACATGGTAGCGCGACCGAGGGAAAAAAGTCCATCATACACACGTTTCTTCTAATGAGAGGATAACAGGTGGGTCCAGATGCGCCATTAAACGACAGCGCAATGAAGTTCAAAACAGGGTAGCGGGAGCGAAGGAAAAGAATTCCATCATACACATGATTCTTGTAATAAGATTCTGGCATGTGGGACCACCGTCTTGATTAACAGCAGATAGATCGAGCAACGTTATCGAGTTCATATTAGGGAGGCACGAGCCAAGCAAAAAAATCCATCATGCACACGTTTCTTCTAGTGTTAGGATGACACGTGGGACCCAACAACCTGATTAAACAGAAGATGCATCGAGAGACTATGAATTTGGAACAGGAAAGGAAAAAATCCATCATACACAAGATTCCTCTAATGTGAGGCAGACATGCGGGACCCAGTAGCCTGACTAAACGGAATATTCATCGAACAATGTTATCGAGTTCAAATCAGGGAGGCGCAACCGAAAAGTTTGGTCCTCTAGAGTCACTGACATCCCGGACCCACACGCAAAAAAATACTTCGGCGAGTTAACATCTCGCGAGGAAGAAAAAATCTTACTTTTGCAACGCACCCGTCGAGCTTTGTAACATCCCCGGTCACTCCGGACCGACGGCTGTCACTTCTGGTAGCTCAATAGGATCTCTAGACTAACCCCACGGACCAACACTAGTCTTTTCTACGCACTTTGTCCTCACTCGTGCGCACCTGGTACCCACTTCCCGGTCGGTCACCCATCCTAGAATTGCTCTAGGCCAAGCACACTTAACCTTAGAGTTCTTTTCAAATTATCTTCCGAAAAAGAAATTGCAACTTGTTGGTATGGGTTTCCTATCAATCCTATTGAGCCATGCGCCAGGGTCTCACATACACCCACCCTTAGAAGGTCGACGTCCTTGTCGATCAACCACAAGCCAGGAACGTCCCCTCTTAGCACACGTTTGTGCATCTAGTGTCGGCACATTGCCATGTCGTGTCCACTTCGGGCCAAATGCGCCATGCTGCACATGTCCGCCACTGACCCGCACACGCCCACGTAACTGCGAGAGTCGGCTCTGATACCGCTTTTAACACCCACGGTCACTCTGGACCGACGGCTATCACTTCTGGTAGCTCAATAGGATCTCTAGATTAACCCCACAGACCAACACTAGTCTTTTCTGCGCACTTTGTCCTCACTCATGCGGACCCGGTACCCACTTCCCGGTCGGTCAGCCATCCTAGAATTGCTCTATGCTAAGCACGCTTAACCTTAGAGTTCTTTTTGAATGAGCTTCCGGAAAAAAAAGTTGCAACTTGTTGGTACGGGTTTCCTATCAATCCTATTGAGCCATGCGCCAGGGTCTCACAAGCTTCCTCCATGTTTTTAGCGGTTTCATCATAGTAGAGGGGCACGAAACCGGAAAAAAAAGTTTTGCATCGTCCACAGTCGAGCTGAGATTTTTGTCGCGGAAGATGCGCTTTCTACAACTACCGACGGGCCCAGTCATTGCGTAAGAAACATTTCTTGTAGTGTCTTGGGTTCTTGGAACCCTAGACGATTGTGTGGCCTTTTTGGTATGTTCTTGGGGCCTCCAATTAATTTGTGGAGCTCTCCTCAAGTTAGTGGCCTTGGTGGTGATTATTGGGAGACTCCAATTAAGTTATGGAGATTGCCCCAATCTTGTACGGGTTTGGTGACCGCCCTCAAGTGTCCCATAGTGGATCGGGTTCTTGCTGTGCGGTGGGTACTCAGGAGAATAGGGTGAGGCCTCTTGTGGCATTGGTGGTCTTAGTATTGTCCTACCCTCTCCAACGAGATGTACTGCCTTATAGGGAGGAACTCAGTAAAACATCGTCGTCTCCGCATGCCTCGGTTATCTCTCTACCCGAGCCCTTATGCACTTTACATTGTGATAACCTTCATGCTTGAAGAAATCTATCTTGTTATCACTTTGTTGCTTGTCTTGCTTAGCATAATTTGTTGATGCACATAGGTGAACCATAGTATATATAGGCTTTGTGCTTGACAAAATAAAACGCTAGTTTTATTCCGCCATTGTTAAGCCCATATTCGTAAAAGTTTTAAACCGCCTATTCACCCCCCTCTAGGCGGCATCTGTGATTTCAACTTATGTGGCTGTAAGCTCTAAAAGTATTCGAGGCTAGTCAGGATTTACCTGATGGAACTACATCTGACGAGGTTCAGAACAAGTTTAAGGAAACCAATCTTGCCTTTGTGGGATGCATTTGGAGTGTTCTTCATAACAAGTTGTTGGATTTGTACAGGCACATCAAAAATGGAAAAGAGCTCTGGGAGGCATTGAATTCTAAGTTTGGTGTAGTAGATGTTGGAAGTGAGTTGTACATGATGGAGAACTTTCATGATTATAGGATGGTTAACAACCGTTCTGTAGTCGAACAAGCTCATGATATACAGTGCTTTGGCAAGGAGCTTGAAATCCTTAAGGTGTATCTTACCCGACAAATTTGTGGTTAGGTGCATTATTGCAAAGTTCCTTCTACATGGAGTAACTTCGCCACAACTCTCAAACACAAGATACATGAGATATTGGTTGAAAACATGATAGCGTCTCTTGATGTTGAGGAGAAGGCTCGGGCTAAGGACATTGCTGAGAAAGGAGGCGAGGGTCAGTCTAGCACCAACATGGTGCAGAAAAAGACCTTCAGCAAGAACAAAGGGAACTATAAGCCCTCCTTCAACAAGCCTGAAAAGATTACAACCTTTAAGGAGAAGAAGAAGACGTTTAAGGCCGATCTAGGTTGATATACCTATGGAGAGATCGGACACTTTTCCAAGGACTGCCCAAAACATGCAGATCACAAAGGGAAAAGCGGGAAGACTGCCAACGTCATGACTGCTAGCAACACGGGTGGATATGGTAATTTATTTACTGTTATTTCTGTATTTCAATCACCATGTTGATGGATTGATACAGGTGATAATGTTTATGTGTGTGATGATATCTCTATGTTCACTTCTTATTAGGTTGCTCAGTATTCTTCCGTTCTAATGGGGAATGGATCACATGCTTCTGTTCGTGGTGTTGGCACGGTGGATTCGAAGTTTACTTCCGGAAAAATCGTGCTACTGAGAAACGTGCAGCATGTCCCTACCATGAACAAGAATCTCGTTAGTGGCTCCCTTCTATGCAGAGATGAGATTAAGGTTGTTTTAGGGTCTAATAAAGTCGTTGTTTCAAAACATGGAAAATTTATTAGTAAAGTTTATGAGTTCGGAGGCTTGTTCCAATTTTCATTTTATGAGTATTGAAATAAATCTATGAATCATATTTGTGGTGGTGATAATGATGATACTATAGGGTTCGCAGCATAGAAAACAATTTTTTTCCTATGATAGGAACAACTATGTACCAAGACCTATCTACTAGATACAAGCAACGGGTGGATATACATCTATAGAGAACATACCCTTGAAGACCGAGAAAGTTTAACGAGGTTGTACTCATGGATGATGTAGATGAACACTTGTCGATATCAAGATCGAGAAGAAGTCCAGCGCCGCAAATCAGCAGCGCATCCATGCTCGCACACACGTCCAAGCCACCGAGCAACCTCCGCCTCCTCACTCCAGCGATGCAGCGGAAGCAACAAATCTTTCTTGCCGAAAAGCCACGGGGAACATGTATCTCACTAGTACGAGAGCATGGGGGATAAACTAGAGGGAAGAGAGATCCTTCACGAGGAGGTGTGAGTGTGAGAGAGGGATAGGGGGTCCTTTTATAGGAGGAGGGGTGTAACATCCCAAAAATACTAAACTTGGATCATCAAACTCTAATCATCAAAATTAGGGTTAACAAAAACTTTTCCAATTAAAAGTATGAAAGCATTCATATGTGTGTGCATTAAAATTTGGATTCTTTTGAATTGCCTTAGTTCTGTGTTTCTTTGCTTGTAAAATGATTCTTAGGTGAAATAAACATCATCTAAACAATTTCCAAACTTTTCCCAAAGACAAACAAGTCAAAACAAATAAATGAAGTGAATGGTCACTTTGGCCAATTTAACTCCCATGCCTACTTTGGCTATCCTTAACTTTCAGAACTTAACAGAAACATGTATGGATCTTTGCACCCCTTGATAGTACTCATAATAAGGTACCAAGGCCCACTTTGTGATCATCCAAAAACATTTAAATTCTTAGTTTAAATGACAGTTTAAAATTGAATCTATTTCATATGGGAAGATCCCACTATTTCAAAAACCACTCAAACCAGCTCAATTTTCAAAACCCAAGCATCCACAGAATCCTCAACACATGCCTAGCACACCCACCAAAAATCTTTTCAAAATTCAAAACTCAAGTTCATGCGGCCATTTCATCAAACAGGTTGCAGATTCAAATCAACAAAATCAAAAACACTATGTTGAGCAGTGCTTTGGGCCAACCTTGTTCCCTCTCTCGTTACAACTATCCTTAGTAGATCATCTAGCACCCTTAACTAAGCTCTAGCACCACTGTGAGCTTGCCAATGCCATCAATGGTGAGCAGGCCGAGAGCACACTTGTCACCCCAGTGTGGACACCAAGCTAGGAGAAGAACTAGCCGTGCCAACCTTGTCTTGCATGCAGCCCATGCCTCACCGCCCCCTCTCGACCAGCCCTAGCTCGAATACAGCGACCAGAACCGCCAGGAACGCTATGCCCACGCCGTTGTCGACCATGCCGATGCGCACCGCAGAGCACGCGCCGTTCCCATGCAAAACGACCACCTCGATCCCTCACCGCCCGCCAGCATGCACCCCACCATCCCAAGCGACCACTGGATATGTTTGTTTCACCGCCCGTACCCCGTAGCCACCGCTCGCCGCGGAGTTCGCCGCCTCTGCCTCGCAGAGAACCGTGCATTCCCGACCAAATGCCACCGGCCCTACACGCGCATTTAAGCTCTAGAGCATCGCCAGGAGACCTCCCGTCGATCGCAAACCTCGGCCATGCCTCTAGCTGCCCGTAGCCGTGTCGCCACCGTCGCCTGCCCATCCCTCTCGGTCTCGTCATCGAGCCTATAAAAGGAGACGAACCCCGCTCGATTTCTTCGCACCATCTCACTCCCCTCACCTCACTGATCATTCCATCCCTTTGCCGGAGCACGATGAGCAGCAGTTCGCCGGAATTGCGCCGGAGCAGGCCGCCTCTAGAGAAGAAGGGAGCCGTTGATTTCGACCACCCCCGGAGATGCCGCGACCACCCCTGAGTTCGCCGCCGTCGACTTCGTCATTTTCCCACCTTGCCGTCGTCACTGGAGCCCCGGTATGCCCACTATGCACCCCCACCGAGCCGCTAGGGTTCGAGCTCGGCGGTGACATGTTCATCGTCGATGACGACCCTCAGCCGTTGATCTCACTTCTAATCCAACGCACCACATCGCCCCGTACCGCTTCGCGTTTTATGAGCCACTGACCAGTAGACTCCCCTGTCAGCTGAGCCCCACGCTTTGGAGTGACACTGGGCCGGCCCATTGACATTTCCCGCGCAGCCCACTCGTTGTATGAGCTTTTTCTATTTTAATTCAAACTCAGTTCTGTACCTAGTTTCAAAAATCAACCCAGCTCGATTCAGTGAACCAAATTGCATGAAACCAATTTTGTTAGAAAGGTACTGAAATGATTAATCCAAGCCCCTTGGATTCAAATCATTTGGATCTGTAGATCAACCTTGGTAAAAATAACAAGTCAGAAGCTTTTCTGCATTCAAACATTTCTCAAATTTCAACCATAATAGCTTTTGAGTTGATTCCAACTCTCAAAAATCACATTTGATCATAGCTTTCAGAATATATAAAAACATTTGGGTTTACTTACAGAAATAATGTTCAAGTAATAAAAGAATGCCACATGGGCATTTCTAGTCACTTTAATTATTTAAAATAAAAATGTTAAACCTTATTAAATTGTGACACCACTTTAAATCACATTCTCATGTACTGAAATATGTGGTGATGACATGTGTCAACATGATCCCATGTTTGAGTTGGAGAATATTAAATCTTAAATAGTTTTTCTATGAGTAGAAATTACATTTCTAAAAATAAAATAAATAATGCAAATGCTTTATTCTTGTAAGGTTAGTGATGATGCTATATCATCTATAGAACACCTTTGTGTGATGATTGAAAATAGTTAAGTATTGTTTGGTAATTGTGTACCTCGTATTTATTCATAGACGCTAGTACCGACCAAGGATACGAGGAGGAAGGAGGATACTACGAAGAAGAAGCCGAGGAGAACTTCAACCACTGCTCTACTCAAGGCAAGCTTATACTAATACTTATGCAAGCTAACACTTGCAGGATACTCTACTTTAGCAAGCCTTACTAATCAAGTTGACCTATGCAAGCTAATACTTGCCTGTTACCATACCAACTAGATGCCTTAAGCATATGTGATCATACCCACTTGATAACCCAATCCTAGTTTTATTTGCAAGCTTTATACTTTATTTCTTTATGAAATCTTTCTCTTAGAGTTTACTTAAGTGACTTGTAGATTCTAGTAAGATAAGTGAAGGTGGCATAAAGAGCATTAAATTTGGCCTAAGGTAGAAAATCTTGATATCATCCTAAAGCATGAGATTGAACTTGGTAATCCCCACTTGTTTACCACCCCTCATTAGTACTTACCACCATTTGTAGATGCTAGTGCTAAGCCTAAAACTTGATCAACTTTAGATGGGAATACTTGGTGAAAATGGTTATGAAAACCTTGGAATGATGAGTAATTATACTGAAATGTTTTGACATGTGTTTCCGAACACCAGATGATTTTGATGATGAAAATGTTGAGGCATGAGCCTTAGCCCTTTACAAAACTAATGGTTGTCTGGGTGCGATACCATTCCAATTTTACCATACAACCACAATACCCGAAAATTGGGTAGGGCTTGACTGGAAACTTATATACCTTAGTATGGGTTCCCTCACGGCCAAGGTCTGAGTTGAGGCTACCTTGTGAAGATTATCCACCTGTGCAGTACCCAAGATGACAGTTAGTCATGGTTGGGAGGCCAAACTCACAGGAGAGGTGCCTATACTAGGGCGTGTAATTGAAAGGTTAGGATTGATTATCCGCATACTGAGTATGGTGAATTCCGAATTTGTTCCTGATGGATGTATCGAATGTTGTGCTGAAAGTGTACAATCTCTGCAGAGTGTCAAACTATTCGAATAGTGCGTCATGATTATGGACAGTTGGAGTGGCCATACTGTTCCCCCGTCAGATGTTTTCAAAATGACTGGTCAAATGAATTGAGAACTTGACTTGACCACAACAGAGTTTTGATATGAAATTCAAGTTCCCACTTAGGTGATATAAAACTTCAACCAGCTTTCTTGCTTCCGAACTTAGTAGAGGTAAATCTGGCTTTTTGCAAAACAACCCTAGAGCTTAGTGTCCTACTGCAAAAATCCCCTTTAACTGTTAGTATTAGTTTGCGAGTACTTAAAGAGTACTCATGGCTTTGTCCCTGGCTATTCCCATGGCCAGACTATGAAGAGGAGTACCAGGATGAAGGACCCCAGGAAGGTTACGAAACTAGGATCATCTCCCATCATCAGTATTGCCTGTGACCCTGAAGATGGAGCTTCGCCTACGCTACCGTTATTATTACGTTATTCCGCTGCCTAAGTTGTATTAAGAACTAGATCATGAGATCCTTATTTATGTAAGACCTTATGTATGGTTTGTAATGGATGATGTACTGTGATATCCAAATCTGTTATGTCTCGCAAAAATGGTAATCCTGAGATTGCGATGTATGGCATAACAGGCATCTGGGATTAAAAAGCCGGGTGTTGACAAGTTGGTATCAGATCCATCCTGACCATAGGAGACCCTAGTTAGACTGGGCGTTGAATCAAAAACTTAGTTTCAAAACCAAGGGAAGCAAATATTTACAAAAACTTATTCCCATTCTTATCACCTTGATTCTTTCATGAAAATTCATGTTCCTCAAAAACTCTTGCAAAAATACATAAAATTTGACACACTTGATCACTCTACTAACTTACTCATCCTATATTCTTATAGATGGACGTGAAGTACAACAAATTTTATCAGTTGGGGAATGGAGGAGACCACATATTTGAGCGGGATTTGGACCAGCTTTTGGAACTTCTGGAGCATCCGCACCCCAAGTTTTCGGATCTCAGCTCAATGATCAAGGAGGAGAAGATCTGTAGTGGCTAATTGTTGCATGTCTCCGAGGAAAGATTGAACCTCCCACTGCCGAGGGAATTCAGTTCACCTTAAGAGAGAACAACTGGCTCGATGGACTTGCCAGGGCCATGCAGGAAGCTCTTGCCTGTCTGTGTGGGCAGAGTATCAACCAGATCAAGGGTACCCGCTTTGAGTTTTGTCCAAGGCGTGATGCTATGGGACAGCCACTGGAAGCCCTATACCACCCCAAGCTAAAGACTCAAATGGACCACCTTAGCTTCATGATGTACAATCGTCACCAGGAATTGGATAATTGTTGTGACTAATCCAACCACAAGTCTGCCATCATCAAGACGAAGGATCCGACCATCGCCATGCTAGCAAAGGATCGCAAGTCTCGCCGCCGTCAGCTCGACAAGAAGAAGCGCATCATTGCCCGTCTTCTCCACCGTATCTTGGATTTGGAGGAGACCATCCACAAGAGAGACATGCAGTTGGAGGAAAGGGAGAATGCTGGAGAAGACCTTCGTGGAGACCCCTACTCCTATCTCAGCAATGACGATGATTTTCTAGAGGATCAGGCCATGGACTTCTTCACCGATGAGGATGATCTTGCCTTCATCGATGAATATGAGGATGATGAGGATGACGCCTACACTGACTCTGAGGAGTAGTAACACCTGAACACTAGCATAGTGAGTTGTATTCGGTCCCACTGTATCGTAGTTTCTAGAATGGTTCTTAAAACCATCTGTTTACCTTTGTTGTGGTGTGTGTTGTATCGTGTGCTATGGATGAATGAATGAAAAGCAAGTTGCTAGAAAATCTGAGTCAACTTTAAAAACTTTTCAAAGTCCCTGAACCATAGAAATTTCCCTCTTTTCTCATGATCTATCTCAATCTTCAGATGCCACGCGGAGGAAGTGGTTCATCCTCGGACCCGATGTTGTAGATCCGGCAAATGTTGGTTTCTGACCGCGAAGCTGAAAGAGCTGAACGTCAAGCCAACTTAGCCACCCTTCAGCAGATAGCCCAGCTGGCCCACAACAATCAAGGCCAGGGAAACCAGGACAACCATGGATCTAAGCTCAAGAATTTCCAGAATACCAAACCATGGAGAATAACATGGAAGTCGCCGGAGTGGAAGCTGACGAGAAAGTTCTGTTCGCCACCCACTATCTAGCCGGAGATGCAAGAGCATGGTAGAACAGCGTTCGTGCAATGACCGGAGGACAGATGATGACCTGGGAGGAATTCAAGGTCAAATTCAGCAGAACCCATGTGCCACCGGGTTTGATCAAGAGAATGAGAGATGAGTTCAGAGAACTGAAGCAAGGAAGGATGACCGTAGTGGAATACCGCGACAAATTCTTGTCATTAGCTAGGTATGCCCCGGATGAGATCCACACTGAAGCCAAGAAGAAAGAAAGATTCCTCAATGGTCTGCACGATGAGATGCAGACGGTATTGGTCAATATCCCCTTTGCAGATATTGAAGCTCTTGTCGACTCTGCCATCCAGATGGAAGGAAAGATCAACCAAGCCAATGAGAACCGCAAGCGTCGCATGATGCATCACCCAGGAACCCATCATACCCCAAAGTATAACCCCAACCCATATCCAGGATTTGCCCCGAGAACCAACAGACCCCCGATGAACCGTCCGACCTATCCCAACCGTGGAAACCCAAGGCCCGGAGGAACTCACAACAACCCCGGCAACTCTAGCAATTTCAACCGTGCACCACCCAAGTTCAACAACAACAATGCTACCGCCAACACCAACACTGCCGCGAGGACAGGAAGCAATGTTGTGCCTGTTGTAGCAAAGGACAAGTCGCAAGTGACTTGTTATGTCTATGGAAATAAGGGTCACTACTCCAATGAGTTCCCCAAGAAGAATGCCGCAGCCCCCAATGCAAATGTCCCAGCTCACCGACAGCGTCGTGTCCAGCCCGGAAGAAGGTTTGCCCTAGGGAACTCTCTCAACCGCAACGGTCGTCTTTTTCTCATGCATGCTGAAGAAGCCCAGGAAGCGCCAGACGTCGTGCTGGGTATGTTTTCTATTAATTCAATACTTGCTAGAGTGTTGTTTGATTCTGGTGCATCACACTCATTTGTCACCGAAGAATTTGCATGCACTAGTAAGATTCAACCAACCAAACTGAAGCATGTTATGATTGTTCAAATCCCCGGTTCAACCACCAAAGCTAGGCAAATTTGCAAAGCCGTCCCTATCCGAATCCATGGCATAGATTTTTCAGCTAATCTGATAGTACTCGGAACTAAAGGTTTGGAAGTAGTACTAGGAATGGATTGGATGTCCAAACATAAAGGATTAATTGACTGTGCCAAGAAATCCATAACCATGACTAGTACCGCTGGAATATCATTCAAGCATGTATCTGAAACCTTACCTCATTAATTCAAGTGCAACAAGAGTGTAGCCCAACCTACCATTGACCAAGCCCGGATAGTCTGTGAATACCCCGATGTATTTCCAGATGTTTTGCCCGGTATGCCCCCACATCGGGATATCGAGTTTATCATTGAACTAATCCCCAGAACAGGACCCATAGCCCAGAGACCATATAGTATGAACCCGTCTGAACTAGCAGAACTGAAGAAGCAACTGGATGCCATGCTGGAAATTGGATCGATTCAACCAATTGCGTCACCATGGAGATCACATGTCTTGTTTTTGGACAAGAAGGATGGAGGTAACCGTTTGTGTACGGATTACCAGAAGTTGAATGACGTCACTATCAAGAACAAGTACACATTGCCCAAGATGGAAGATTTGTTTGATCAGTTGACCGGTGCCAAAGTGTTTTCTAAGATTGATCTTAGAACAGGCTATCATCAACTCAAGATTCGCGCAGAGGATATTCCAAAGACTGCCTTTACCACTAGATATGGATTATACGAGAATATTGTCATGTCTTTTGGATTAACCAATGCCCCTAGTTATTTCATGAATCTCATGAATAAGATTTTTATGGACTTCCTGGATAAGTTCGTCATTGTCTTCATCGATGACATTCTGATTTATTCCAAATCAGAAGAAGAACATGAGCTACACCTAAGGACCATTCTTGGAACCCTTAGAGAGCATCAGTTGTATGCCAACTTTAGCAAATGTGAATTCTGGTTACAGGAGGTAGGATTCCTCGGCCACATTGTATCTGTAACATCCCAAAAATATTAAACTTGGATCATCAAACTCTAATCATCAAAAATTAGGATTAACAAAAACTTTTCTAAATAAAAATATGAAAGCATGCATGTGTTTGTGCATTCCAATTTGGATTCTTTTGAATTACCTTTCTTGTGTGTTTATTTGCTTGGAAAATGATTCTTAGGTGAATTAAACATCATCTAAACAATCCCCACACTTTTCCCAAAGACAAACAAATCAAAACCATCAACTTAAGTGAATGGTCACTTTGGCCAATTTAACTCCCATGCCTACTTTGGCTGTCTCTAACTTTCAAAACTTAACAGAAACTCATTTGGATCTTTACACCCCTTGATAGTACTCATAACAAAGTACCAAGGCCCACCTTGTGATCATCCAAAAGCATTTGAATGCATAGTTTAAAGGACAGTTTAAAATTGAATCTTTATCATATGGGAAGATCCCACTTTTTCAAAAAAAAAACACTCAAACAAGCTCAACTTTCAAAACCCAAGCATCCACAGACTCACCAGCACATGCCGAGCACACCCACCAAAAATATTTTCAAAATTCAAAACTTGAATTCATGCGGCCATTTCATCAAACACCTTGCAGATTCAAATGAAACAAAATCAAAACACTATTGTGTGCATTGTTTTGGGCCTAACTTGTTACCTCTCTGGACACCACTAGCCTCAGTAGATCATCTAGCAAACGTAACTAATCCCTAGCACCACTGTAAGCTTGCCAATGTCATCAATGGTGAACAGCCCGAGAGCACCCATGTCACCCCAGTGTGGACATAACGCTAGAGGAAGAACTAGTCGTGCCAACCTTGTCTGGGAGGTAGCCCATGCCTCACCGCCCCCACTCGACCAGCCCTGCCGCGTAGACAGCAACCAGAACCGCCAGGAACGCCGCGCCCGTGCCACTGTCGACCATGCCGACCCTCGCCGCAGAGAACGCGCCTTTCCCATTCAACTAGACCACCTCGAGCCCTCGCCGCCCGCCAACATGCTCCCCACTCCCCAGGAGACCGCCAGACATGCCCATTTCACCGCCCGTACCCCGTAGCCACCGCTCGCCGTCGAAGACGCCGCCTCTGCCTCGCAGAGCATCGAGCGTTCCAGACCGTTTGCCACCGCCCCTACACGCGCATTAAAGCCATAGAGCATCGCCAGGAGACCACCGATCGATCGCCACCCTCGGCCATACCTCTAGCTGCCCGTAGCAGTGTCGCCACCGTCGTATGCCCATCCCGTTCGGTCTCACCGTCGATCCTATAAAAGGAGATGACCCCCAGCCGAATTGAGCACACCATCTCACTCCCCTCACCTCATTGATCGTTCGACCTCATTCTCGAAGCATGGCGAGCAGCGCATCGCCAGAATTGCGCCGGAGCAGGCCGCCTCTAGAGAAGAAGGGCACCGTCGATTTCGTCCACCCCAGGAGAAGCTGCCGGTACCAGGAGGTTTGCCGTCGTCGACTTCGTCGTTCGCCTGCCTCGCCGACCCTCGCCTGAGCCCCAGTGAGCCTCCTACGACCCCCACCTACCGCGTTAGGGTTCTGTCTTGCTGGCGCTGCCCGGCGTGGACGATGAACCAGAGCCGTTGGATTAGAACAAGATCCCATACCGCTTCGCACCCCCCGTCTCACTGACGCGTGGGGACAACAACTTAACCAGCCCGCGTAAGCGCTGTGCGTAGCAGGCCGGCCCGTTAACCTTTCCCGCGCAACCCACTCGTTTGAATTTGGAATTTTCCATTTTCATTCAAACACTGTTTTGTACCTAGTTTCAAAAATCAACCCAGCTTGATTCAGTAAACCAAATTGAATGAAACCAATTTTTTTAGAAAGGTCTTCAAAATGCTTAATCCAAGCCCGTTGGATTCAAATCATTTGGATCTGTAGATCACCCTTGGTAAAAATAACAAGGCAGATGCTTTTCTGCATTCAAACATTTTTCAAATTTAAACCACAATAGCTTTTGAGTTGATTCCAACTCTCAAAAATCACATTTGATCATACCTTTCAGAATACATAAAAATATATGGGTTTACTTACAGAAATAATGTTCAAGTAATAAAATAATGCCACATAGGCATTTCTAGTCACTTATTTTATTTTAAATAAAAAGGTTAAACCTTATTAAATTGTGAAACCACTTTAAATCACATTACTATGGACTGAAATATGTGGTGATGACATGTGTCAACATGATCCCATGTTTGGTTTGGAGAATATTAAATCTTAAGTATTTTTTCAATGAGTAGAAATTACTTTTCTAAAAATAAAATCATTAAGTCAAATGCTTGAATCTTGTAATGTTAGTGATGATGCTAGATCATCTATAGAACCCCTTTGTGTGATGATTGGAAGTAGTTAAGTATTGTTTGGTGATTGTGTACCTCGTATTTATTTATAGACGCTACTACCGACCAAGGATACGAGGAGGAAGGACGATACTACGAAGAAGAAGCTGAGGAGAACTTCAACCACTGCTCCGCACAAGGCAAGCCAATACTTGCAAGCTATTAACTTAGCAAGCTTATACTGATACTGATGCAAGCCCATACTTGCAAGCCTAATACTACTAGTTGATTGAGCAAGCTAGCACGTGCAATTATGAGAGTTAAATAACCTATGCAATGCACTAAGCATGCTTGGTTAGACACATTTGATGATACCCCCCTCCTAGTTTTACTTACAAGCTTTCTACTTTATTTCTTTATCAAAGCTTTCTTCTAGAGTTTACTTAAGTGACTTGTAGATTCTAGGAAGATAACCGAAGGTTGCATAAAGAGCATAAAACTTAGCCTCAGCTAGATAATCTTGACGTCATCCTAAGGACTGAGATTTAACTAAGTTAAACTCCACTAGTTTACCACCCCTCATTAGTACTCACCCCATTTGTAGATGCTAGTGCTAAGCATAAAACTTGATCAACTTTAGATGGGAATACTTGGTGAAAATGGTTATGAAACCTTAGAATGATGGATCATTCTACTGAGATGTTTTGACATGTGTTTCCGAACACCAGATGATTTTGGTGATGAAAATGTTGAGGCATGAGCCTTAGCCCTTTATAAAACTGATGGTTGTCTGGATGCGATACCATTACAATTTTACCGTCCAACCACAATACCCGAAGATTGGGTAGGGCTTGACTGGAAACTTATATACCTTAGTATTGGTTCCCTCATGGCCAAGGTCTGAGCTGAGGCTACCTTGTGAAGATTGTCCACCTGTGCAGTACCCAAGATGACAGTTGGTCATGGTTGGGAGGCCAAACTCACAGGAGAGGTGCTTATACAAGGGCGTGTAATTGAAAGGTTAGGAGACCCTTACTCCTATCTCAATGATGATGATGATTTTCTGGAGGATCAGGCTATGGACTTCTTCACCGATGAGGATGATTTCGCCTTCATCAATGATGATGAGGATGATGAGGATGACGTCTACATCGACTCCGAGGAGTAGTAGCACTTGAGCACTAGCGTAGTGAGTAGTATTCGGTCCCACTGTATCATAGTTTTCAGAATGGTTCTTAAAACCATCTGTTTTTCTTGTTTTGTGGTGTGTGTTTGTATCGTGTGCTATGAATGAATGAAAAGCAAGTTGCTAGAAAAATCTGAGTCAAACTTTAAAAACTTTTCAAAGTCCCAAAACCTTAGAAATTTCCCTCTTTTCTCATGATCTATCTCAATCTTCAGATGCCACGCGGAGGATGTGGTTCATCCCCGGACCCGATGTTGCGAATCATCGCAAATGTTGGTTACGACTGCCGCGAAAGAGTCGTCAAGCCAACCTATCCACCCTTCAGCAGATAGCTCAGCTAGCCCACAACAACCAAGGCCAAGGAAATCAGGACAACCATGGATCTAAGCTCAAGAACATCCAGAATACCAACCCACCTGTTTTTACTAAGTCAGAAGAGCCCATAGATGCCGACGATTGGCTGCAAACCATGGAAAATAACCTAGAGGTCACCGAAGTGGAAGCCAACGAGAAAGTTCTTTTCGCCACCCACTATCTAGCCAGAGATGCCAGTGCATGGTGGAACAGTGTTCGTGCAATGACCGGAGGACATATGATGACCTGGGAAGAATTCAAGGTCAAGTTCAGCAGAACCCATGTGCCCCCCGGGTTTGATCAAGAGGATGAGAGACGAGTTCAGATAACTGAAGCAAGGAAGGATGACCGTAGTGGAATACCATGACAAATTTTTTTCATTAGCTAGGTATGCCCAGATGAGATCGACATTGAAGCCAAGAAGAAAGAAAGATTCTTGAATGGTCTGCACGATGAGATGCAGACTGTGTTAGTCAATATCCCCTTTGCTGATATTGAAGCCCTTGTCGACTATGCCATCCAGATGGAAGGAAAGATCAACCAAGCCAATGAGAATCGCAAGCGTCGCATGATGCATCAGCCAGGAACCCATAAGACCCCAAAGTATCGCCCCAACCCATCTCCAGGATTTGCCCCGAGAACCAACAGACCCCCGGCAACTCTAACAATTTCAACCGTGCCCCACCCAAGTTCAACAATAATGCTGCCGCCAACATCAACACTGCCCCGAGGACTGGAAGCAATGTTGTGCCTGTTGCAGCAAAGGACAAGTCGCAAGTGACTTGTTATGACTGTGGAAATAAGGGTCACTACTCCAACGAGTGCCCCAACAAGAAGAACGCTGCAGCCCCCAATGCAAATGCCCCAGCTTAGCAGCAGCGTCATGGTCAGCCAGGAAGAAGGTTTTCCACGGGGAATTCGCTCAACCGCAACGGTCGTCTTTTTCTCATGCATGCTGAAGAAGCTCAGGAAGCGCGAGACGTCGTGCTGGGTATGTTTTCTGTTAATTCAGTACTTTCTAGAGTGTTGTTTGATTCTGGTGCATCGCACTCATTTGTCACCGAAGATTTTGCATGCACTAGTAAAATTCAACCAACCAAACTTAAGCATGTCATGATCGTCCAAAATCCCGGTTCAACCACCAAAGCTAGGAAAATTTGCAAAGCCGTCCCTATCTGAATCCATGGCATAGATTTTTATGCTAATCTGATAGTACTCGGAACTAAAGGTTTGAAAGTAGTACTAGGAACGGATTGGATGTCCAAACATAAATGATTGATTGACTTTGACAAGAAAGCCATAACCATGACCAGTACAGCTGGAATATCAGTCGAGCATATATCTGAAACCTTACCTCGCCAATTCAAGTGCAACAAGAGTATATCCCAACCTACCATTGACCAAGTCCGGATAGTCTGCGAATACCCCGATGTATTTCCAGATGTTTTGCCCGGTATGCCCCCAGATCGGGATATCGAGTTTATCATTGAACTAATCCCCAGAACAGGACCCATAGCCCAGAGAACCTATAGTATGAACCCGTCGGAACTAGAAGAACTAAAGAAGCAACTAGATGCCATGTTGGAAATTGGATTGATTCAACCAAGTGTGTCGCCTTGGAGATCACCTGTTTTGTTCGTGGACAAGAAGGATGGAGGTAACCGTTTGTGTACGGATTACCAGAAATTGAATGATGTCACCATCAAGAACAAATACCCGTTGCCCAAGATAGAAGATTTGTTTGATCAGTTGACCGGTGCCAAAGTGTTTTCTAAGATTGATCTTAGGACTGGCTATCATCAACTCAAGATTCGCGCAGAGGATATTCCAAAGACTGCCTTTACCACCAGATATGGATTATACGAGTATATCGTCATGTCTTTTGGATTAACAAATGCCCCCGCTTATTTCATGAATCTCATGAATAAGATTTTTATGGACTTCCTGGATAAGTTTGTCGTTGTTTTCATCGATGACATTATGATTTATTCCAAATCAGAAGAAGAACATGAGCTACACCTAAGGACCATTCTTGGAACCCTTAGAGAGCATCAATTATATGCCAAGTTTAGCAAATGTGAATTCTGGTTACAGGAAGTAGGATTCCTCAGCCACATTGTATCAGCCGGAGGAATTGCCTTTGACCCTGCAAAAGTAAAAGATATAGAAGATTGGCAAGCCCCAACCACTCAAACCCAAGTTCGTGCATTTCTCGGATTGGCGGGATACTACCGCAAGTTTGTAGAAGGATTCTCGAGTATCGCCCGACCCATGACCCAATTGCCGAAGAAGGACAAGAAGTTTGAATGGACATACAAATGTGCAGCGAGTTTTCAAGAACTCAAGAGGAGATTGATTTCAGCCCCAATCTTAATCATGTCGGATATCACGAAGCCCTTCTACGTGTATTGTGATGCATCCAAGATCGGTCTCGGATGTGTGCTAATGCAAGAAGGCAAAGTTATATCTTATCTATCTCGACAAGTGAAACAACATGAGCAAAATTACCCAACCCATGACCTCGAACTCGCAGCCGTAGTTCTAGCCCTGAAGACATGGAGGCATTACGTGATGGGAAACCGTTGTGATATTTATTCGGATCAAAAGATCCTGAAGTATATATTCACTCAGAAGGAGCTGAATATGAGGCAGAGAAGATGGATTGAGCTAATCAAGGATTACGATCTGGACATTAACTATCAACCTGGTAAAGCCAATGTGGTAGTAGATGCCCTTAGCAGATTGCCGTGCCGCTTGAACTCCATGATTTTGAAGGAGAAACCAAGCTTGCACAAAGAGATGGAAGATTTTCGAATGGAATTAGTGAGCGAAGGATTTTTTTTCTAGCATAGAACTTCAACCCAGTTTGATCAGCCAGATCAAAGAGGCACAGAAAGGAAATGCTAGTATCGACGGAATCAAGCGTTGTATTGGTACAGGCAAAGTACCCGGATTCACCGAAGACGAAGAAGAAGTTCTGTGGTACAAAGGACGCCTTTGTGTACCAGCAGATTCTGAGTTGTAAGAAGTTATTCTGAAGGAAGCTCATGATACTCTTTATTCTATCCACCCCGGAGGGACTAAGATGTATCATGATTTGAAAGAACAATTTTGGTGGCATAAGATGAAGAGAGAAATCGGAAGCTATATCGCCAAGTGTGATATATGTCAGCGAGTCAAGGCAGGACATCAAAGACCTGCTGGATTGTTACAACCATTGCAGATTCCGGAATGGAAATGGGATTCCGTTGGAATGGACTTTATCACCGGATTACCTACTTCTAGTAGGGGAAATGACTCTATCTGGGTCATAGTCAACAGATTGTCCAAAGTCCCACATTTCTTACCCGTCAAGACCACATATCAGAGTTTGAAGCTAGCGGAGTTATACATCACTAGAATCGTCAGTTTGCATGGAGTCCCCAAGAACATCGTATCTGATCGAGGAACTGGAAGAAAGTCCAAGAAGGTTTACGAACCCGCCTAGATTTCAGCACCACGTATCACCCTCAGACCGATGAAAAAACGGAGCGAGTAAACCAAATACTCGAAGATATGTTGAGAGCATGTGTGTTAGAGTATGGATTTAAGTGGGAAGACTGTCTGCCGTTTGCAGAATTTTCATACAACAACAGCTATCAAGCTAGTTTGCAAATGGCCCCATTTGATTGCATGTATGGAAGGAAGTGCCGCACCCCTTTGAACTGGTCGGAAGTAGGAGAGAGTCAGATTTTCGGACCTGACATCCTACGAGAAGTAGAAGAGAAGGTTCACAAGATTCGTGAGCACCTCAAGACAGCCCAGTCCAGACAAAAGAGTTACACCGACAAGAGACGTCGAAACCTCACCTTCAACATAGGAGATTCTGTATATCTGAAAGTGTCGCCATTGAAGGGAATGCAGCGTTTCCAACTCAAAGGAAAGTTAGCCCCCAGATATATCGGACCCTTCAAGATTCTAAACCGTCGAGGAGAAGTATCGTATCAACTGGAACTACCCAAAGAAATGTCAGCCGTGCACAATGTGTTCCATATCTCACTACTTCGCAAGTGCCTCGAAGTTGCAGAGAAGACCGAAGTGTTCAAGAATACGAAGAAATGTCAGCCGTGCACAATGTGTTCCATATCTCACTACTTCGCAAGTGCCTCGAAGTTCCAGAGAAGACCGAAGTGTTCAAGAATATCGATCATCGAACCATAGAGATCAATGATGACCTGACCTATCCAGAAGTACCCATTCGTATTTTGGAGGAAGCTTTCAGAACCACCAAAACCCGAAGCATGAAGTTTCTCAAGATTCAGTGGAGCAACCACACAGAAGATGAAGCTACCTGGGAGCATGAAGATCACATCAGGACGGAGTTTCCCGATCTCTTCAAATCCTAGGTAATCTTTTCGTCCTTTTTCAAATATCGGGACGAGATTTTGTTTAAGGGGGGAAGGTTTGTAACATCCCAAAAATATTAAACATGGATCATCAAACTCTAATCATCAAAATTTAGGATTAACAAAAACTTTTCTAAATAAAAATATGAAAGCATGCATGTGTGTGTGCATTCCAATTTGAATTCTTTTGAATTACCTTGCTTGTGTGTTTCTTTGCTTGGAAAATGATTCTTAGGTGAATTAAACATCATCTAAACAATCCCCACACTTTTCCCAAAGACAAACAAATCAAAACCATCAACTTAAGTGAATGGTCACTTTGCCCAATTTAACTCCCATGCCTACTTTAGTTGTCTCTATCTTTCAAAACTTAACAAAAACTCATTTGGATCTTTACACCCCTTGATAGTACTCATAACAAAGTACCAAGGCCCACCTTGTGATCATCCAAAGCATTTGAATGCATAGTTTAAAGGACAGTTTAAAATTGAATCTTTATCATATGGGAAGATCCCACTTTTTCAAAAAACACTCAAACAAGATCAACTTTCAGAACCCAAGCATCCACAGACTCACCAGCACATGCCTAGAACACCCACCAAAAATCTTTTCAAAATTCAAAACTTGAATTCATGCGGCCATTTCATCAATCACCTTGCAGATTCAAATGAAACAAAATCAAAACACTATAGTGTGCAGTGTTTTGGGCCTAACTTGTTCCCTCTGTGGACACCACTAGCCTCAGTAGATCATCTAGCAAACTTAACTAATCCCTAGCACCACTATAAGCTCGCCAATGTAATCAATGGTGAACAGCCCGAGAGCACCCATGTCACCCCGGTGTGGACAGCAGGCTAGAGGAAGAACTAGCCGTGCCAACCTTGTCTGGGAGGTAGCCCATGCCTCACCGCCCCCTCTCGACCAGCCCTGCCATGCAGACAGCAACCAAAACAGCCAGGAACACCGCGCCCATGCCGCTGTCGACCATGCCGACCCGCGTCGTAGAGCATGCGCCGTTCCCATTCAACTAGACCACCTCGAGCCCTCGTTGCCCGCCAACATGCTCCCCACCATCCCAGGAGACCGCCAGACATGCCCATTTCACCGCCCGTACCCCGTAGCCACCGCTCGCTATCGAAGATGCCGCCTCTGCCTCGCAGAGCATCGAGCATTCTAGACCGTTTGCCACCGCCCCTACACACGCATTAAAGCCATAGGGCATCGCCAGGAGACCACTGATTGATCGCCACCCTCAGCCATGCCTCTAACTGCCCGTAGCCATGTCGCCACCGTCGTATGCCCATCCCATTCGGTCTCACCGTCGAGCCTATAAAAGGAGACGACCCCCAGCCGAATTGAGTACACCATCTCACTCCCCTCACCTCACTGATCGTTCCACCTCATTCCCGAAGCAAGGTGAGCAGCGCATCGCCGGAATTGCGCCGGAGCAGGCCGCCTTGGAGAAGTAGGGCGCCATCGATTTCGTCCACCCCAAGAGAAGCTGCCGGTACTAGGAGGTTCGCCGTCCTCGACTTTGTCGTTCGCCCGCCTCGCCGACCCTCGCCTGAGCCCCGGTGAGCCTCCCACGACCCCCACCTGTCGCGTTAGGGTTTTGTCTCGTCGGCGCTGCCCGACGTGGACGATGAACCAGAGCCGTTGGATTAGAACTAGATCCCACGGTCCACGTTGCCCCGTACCGCTTCGCACCCCCTGTCTCACTGACGCGTGTGGATAGAAACTTAACCATCCCGTGTAAGCGCTGTGCGTAGCAGGCCGGCCCGTTAACCTTTCCCGCGCAGCCCACTCGTTTGAATTTGGATTTTTCCATTTTCATTCAAACACAGTTCTATACCTAGTTTCAAAAATCAACCCAGCTCGATTCTTTAAACCAAATTGAATGAAACCAATTTTGTTAGAACGGTCTTGAAATGCTTAATCCAAGCCCATTGGATTCAAATCATTTCGATCTGTAGATCACCCTTGGTAAAAATAACAAGGCAGAAGCTTTTCTGCATTCAAACATTTTTCAAATTTAAACCACAATAGCTTTTGTGTTGATTCCAACTCTCAAAAATCACATTTGATCATACCTTTCATAATATATAAAAATATATGGGTTTACTTACAGAAATAATGTTCAAGTAATAAAAGAATGCCACATAGGCATTTCTAGTCACTTATTTTATTTAAAATAAAAAGGTTAAAACTTATTAAATTGTGACACCACTTCAAATCACATTCCCATTGACTGAAATATGTGGTGATGACATGTGTCAACATGATCCCATGTTTGGTTTGGAGAATATTAAATCTTAAGTAGTTTTTCAATGAGTAGAAATTACTTTTCTAAAAATAAAATCATTAAATCAAATGCTTGAATCTTGTAATGTTAGTGATGATGCTAGATCATCTATAGAACCCCTTTGTGTGATGTTTGGAACTAGTTAAGTATTGTTTGGTGATTGTGTACCTCGTATTTATTTATAGACGCTAGTACCAACCAAGGATACGAGGAGGAAGGAGGATACTACGAAGAAGAAGCCGAGGAGATCTTCAACCACTGCTCTGCACAAGGCAAGCCAATACTTCCAAGCTATTAACTTAGCAAGCTTATACTGATACTGATGCAAGCCCATACTTGCAAGCCTAATACTACTAGTTGATTGAGCAAGCTAACACTTGCAATTACGAGAGTTAAATAACCTATGCAATGCACTAAGCATGCTTGGTTAGACACATTTGATGATACCCCCTCCTAGTTTTACTTACAAGCTTTCTACTTTATTTCTTTATCAAAGCTTTCTTCTAGAGTTTACTTAAGTAACTTGTAGATTCTAGGAAGATAACTAAAGGTTGCATAAAGAGCATAAAACTTGGCCTAAGCTAGATAATCTTGATGTCATCCTAAGGCCTGAGATTTAACTGAGTTAAACTCCACTAGTTTACCACCCCTCATTAGTACTCACCCCCATTTGTAGATGCTAGTGCTAAGCATAAAACTTGATCAATTTTAGATGGGAATACTTGGTGAAAATGGTTATGAAAACCTTAGAATGATGGATCATTCTACTGAGATGTTTTGACATGTGTTTCCGAACACCAGATGATTTTGGTGATGAAAATGTTGAGGAATGAGCCTTAGCCCTTTATAAAACTGATGGTTGTCTGGATGCGATACCATTCCAATTTTACTGTACAACCACAATAACCGAGGATTGGGTAGGTCTTGACTGGAAACTTATATACCTTAGTATTGGTTCCCTCACGGCCAAGGTCTAAGCTAAGGCTACCTTGTGAAGATTGTCCACCTGTGCAGTATCCAACATGACAGTTGGTCATGGTTGGGAGGCCAAACTCACAGGAGAGGTGCTTATACTAGGGCGTGTAATTGAAAGGTTAGGATTGATTATCCGCATACTGAGTATGGTGAATTCAGGATTTGTTCCTGACGGATGTATCGAATGTTGTGGTGAAAGTGTACAATCTCTGCAGAGTGTCAAACTATTCGAATAGCCGCGTCCGTGGTTATGGACAGTTGGAGTGGCCATACTGTTCCCCCGTCAGATGTTTTAAAAATGACTTGTGAAATGAATTGAGAATTTGACTTGACCACAACAGAGTTGTGGCATGAGATACCAGTTCCCACTTAGGTGTTATAAAACTTGAACTAGCTTTCTTCATTCCTCAACTTAGTAGAGGTAAATCTGGCTTTTTGCAAAACAGCCCTAGAGCTTAGTGTCCTATTATAAAAACCCCTTAACTTGTTAGTATTAGTTTGCGAGTACTTAAAGAGTACTCATGGCTTTGTCCCTGGCTATTCCCGTGGCCAGACTATGAAGAGGAGTACCAGGAGGATGGACCCCAGGAAGGTTACGACAACTAGGATCATCTCCCATCGTCAGCATTGCCTGTGACCCCGAAGATGGACCTTCGCCTACGCTACTGTTATTATTACGTTAATCCGCTGCTTGAGTTGTATTAAGAACTGGATCATGAGATCCTTATTTGTGTAAGACCTTATGTATGGTTTGTAATGGATGATGTACTATGGTATCCAATTCTGTTATGTCTCGCAAAAATGGTAATACTGGGATTGCGATGTATGGCATAACAGGCATCTGGGATTAAAAATCTGGGTGTTGACAAGTTGGTATCAGAGCCATCCTGACCATAGGAGACCCTAGTTAGACTGGACGTTTGAATCAAAAACTTAGTTTCAAAACCAAAGGAAGCAAATATTTACAAAAAGTTATTCCCATTCTTATCACCTTGATTCTTTCATAAAAATTCATGTTCCAAAAAAAACTCTTGCAAAATACATAAAATTTGACACACTTGATCACTCTACTAACTTGCTCATCCTATATTCTTAATAGATGGACATGAAGTACAGCAAGTTTTATCAGTTGGGGAATGGAGGATACCTTATCTTTGAGAGGGATTTGGACCAGCTGGAACTTGGAGCGTGCACTCGAAGTTCTTCGGAGCTCAGCTCAATGATCAAGGAGGAGAAGATCTGCAATGGCTAATTGTTGCAAGTCTCCGAAGAAAGATTGAACCTCACATTGTTGAGGGAATTCAATTCACCTTAAGAGAGAACAACTGGCTCGATGGACTTGCCAGGGCCATGCAGGAAGCTCTTGCCCGCTGTGTGGGAAGGGTATCAACCAGATCAAGGGTACCCGCTTTGAGTTTTGCCCAAGGCGTGATGCTAATGGACAGCCACTGGAAGCCCCATACCACCACGAGCTGAAGACCCAATTGGACCACCTTAGCTTCATGATGTACGATCGTCAGCTGGAATTGGACAACTACCGTGACTACTCCAACCACAAGTCCGCCATCATCAAGACGAAGGATCTGACCATCGCCATGCTAGCAAAGGATCGCAAGTCTCGCCGCCGTCAGCTCAACAAGAAGCAGCGCATCATTGCTCGTCTTCTCCACCGTATCTCGGATTTGGAGGAGACCATCCACGAGAGAGACATGCAGTTGGACGAAAGGGAGAATGCGGAGAGGATCTTCTCCCATCGTCAGCATTGCCTGTGACCCCGAAGATGGAGCTTCGCCTACGCTACCGTTATTATTACGTTATTCCGTTGCTTGAGTTGTATTAAGAACTGGATCATGAGATCCTTATTTGTGTAAGACCTTATGTATGGTTTGTAATGGATGATGTACTATGGTATCCAATTCTGTTATGTCTCGCAAAAATGGTAATCCTCGGATTGCGATATATGGCATAATAGGCATCTAGGATTAAAAGTCCGGGTGTTGACAGTATCAGTAGGAGGAATTGCCGTTGACCCTGCAAAGGTGAAAGATGTCGAAGATTGGCAAGCCCCAACCACTCAAACCCAAGTTCGTGCATTTCTCGGATTGGCGGGATACTACCGCAGGTTCGTAGAAGGATTCTCGAGTATCGCCAGACCCATGACCCAATTGCTGAAGAAGGACAAGAAGTTTGAATGGACGGACAAATGTGAAGCGAGTTTTCAAGAACTCAATAGAAGATTGATTTCAGCCCCAATCTTAATCATGCCGGATATCACGAAGCCCTTTGACGTGTATTGTGACGCATCCAAGATCGGTCTCGGATGTGTGCTAATGCAAGAAGGCAAAGTTATATCTTATCTATCTCGACAACTGAAACAACATGAGCAGAATTACCCAACCCATGACCTCGAACTCGCAGCCGTAGTTCTAGCCCTGAAGACATGGAGGCACTACCTGATGGGAAACCGTTGTGAAATCTATATGGATCACAAGAGCCTGAAGTATATATTCACTCAGAAGGAGCTGAATATGAGACAGAGAAGATGGATTGAGCTAATCAAGGATTACGACCTGGACATTCACTATCACCCCGGTAAAGCCAACGTGGTAGCAGATGCCCTTAGCAGATTACCCTGCCGCTTGAACTCCATGATTTTATAGGAGCAACCAAGCTTGCACCAAGAGATGGAATATTTTCGAATGGAATTAGTGAGTGAAGGATTTTTGGCTAGCATAGAACTTCAACCCACTTGTAGGGTTCGCAGCATAGAAAACAAAAATTTTCCTACGATGGGAACTATGTACCAAGATCTATCTACTAGATACAAACAACGGGCGGATGTATATCCGTAGAGAACATACCCTTGAAGACCGACAAAGCTTAACGAGTCCAAACTCGTGGTTGATGTAGACGATCTCTTGCCGATCTCAAGATCGAGAGGAAGTCCTAGCGCCGCAAAACAGCAGCGCATCCGTGCTCGCACACACATTCGAGGCACCGATCAACCTCCGCCTCCTCGCTCCAGCGATGCAGCGGAAGCACAACTCTTTCTTGCCGAAAAGCCACCGGGAACATGTATCTCGCTAGTCCGAGACCATGGGGGATAAATTCTATAGGGGGAGAGAGATCCTTCACGAGGAAGTGTGAGTGAGAGAGAGGGAGGGGGCTCCTTTTATAGGGAGGGGGGGGCACCCAACGGGCCATGCGCCCAGCCATGGGGCTGCCCCCACCTCTTCCACATTCATGTGGGTGGACACTCCACTCAGTCAAATGCCTTTCAATTCCCTCCACTCAAATTCCCATTAAATTTCCACCAAATTTAATGCAAACTCTCATTAAATAAAACTCCTTTTATTTATTCAGAATTTTGTCAATTACTTTAATGAAAAACATTCACATATAACCCCTTGCTAGTATTTCATTTCATATGCAGAAACACTTTCTGCAATTTCACCCGAAAACCCGTTTCGGTATCTAGTGAAATAAATTCCTGCGCTTGTTATTCTTTTCGGCATGAAACTTTTGCTCCAAATGGATGTCGGTGTCTCTTAAGTGTGTCACCCTACGGTTCGCGAATAATGCGTACATGATCGAGACCCCTCTCGGATCAATAATCAGAAGCAGGATCTGGAGACCCATACTGACTCCCACACATTCAACGATGACTTTCTTGTGATCGTCGGAACCTTTTATGCTAGTATCTTAATCCCTTTGTTTCACGATATATTACATGTCCGAGATTCGATCATCGGTATATCCATACCTAGTTTGATCTCGCATCGACATGCACTCTTTTCTCGTTCCCGTGATATAACATTCTAGTGATCAAATCACTTTCTTGCAAGCTAATCAATGTGATATCACCGAGAGGGCCCAGAGCATATCTATCAGTCATCGGGATGAAAAAATTCCACTCTCGATCCATGGGCCTCAACATAACACTTTAGTAGTTCATAACCCATCTTTATAATCACCCTGTTACGGTGTGACGTTTGATGTTATCAAGAAACTCTTCCGGTGTTAGTGATTGACATGATCTCATGGTCTAAGGATTAGGATCACTTCGTAAGTTGTTATAGCAATATAAACTCAATGACTTTGATCTTAATGCTATACTTCGGATGAATGTTCATCACACCATTACACTAATGTTGTGACCTCGTTATTAACAACATCCAATGTCCATGATCAGGAAACTTTGATCATCTTGTTAATCAACGAGCTAGTTTATAAGAGAGGCATAACTAGGAACTTTCTGTTTGTTTATTAAACACACATGTATTAACGTTTCCGTATTAATAAAATTATAGCATGTAAAATAAACATTTATCATAAATAAGGAATACGATAATAACCACTTTATTATTGCCTCTCGGGCATATTCCCTTTACCACTTTGATCAGCGAGATCAAAGAGGCGCAGAAAGGAAATGTTAGTATCGACGGAATCAAGCGTCGTATCGGTACAGGCAAAGTACCCGTATTCACCGAAGACAAAGAAGGAGTTCTGTGGTACAAAGGACGCCTTTGTGTACCAGCAGATTCTGAGTTGAAAGAAGTTATTCTGAAGGAAGCTCATGATACTCTTTATTCTATCCACCCCGGAGGAACGAAGATGTATCAATATTTGAAGGAGCAATTTTGGTGGCATAAGATGAAGAGAGAAATCGGAAGCTATATCGCCAAGTGTGATATATGTCAGAGAGTCAAGGCGGGACATCAAAGACCCGCAGGATTGTTGCAACCATTGCAGATTCCGAAATGGAAATGGGATTCCGTTGGAATGGACTTTATCATCGGATTGCCTACTTCTAGTAGGGGAAATGACTCTATCTGGGTCATAGTGGACAGATTGTCCAAAGTCGCCCATTTCTTACCAGTCAAGACCACATATCGGAGTTCGAAGCTAGCGGAGTTATACATCGCTAGAATCGTCAGTTTGCATGGAGTCCCCAAGAACATCGTATCGGATCGAGGAACTCAGTTTACCTCGAGATTCTGGAAGAATGTCCAAGAAGGTTTAGGAACCTGACTAGATTTCAGCACAGCTTATCACCCTCAGACCGACGAACAAACGGAGCGTGTAAATCAAATACTCGAAGATATGTTGAGATCATGTGTGTTAGAGTATGGATCTAAATGGGCAGACTGTCTACCGTTTGCAGAATTTTCATACAACAACAGTTATGAAGCTAGTTTGCAAATGGAACCATTTGAATTCATGTATGGAAGGAAGTGTCGCCCCCTTTGAACTAGTCGAAAGTAGGAGAGAGTCATATTTTCGGACCCGACATCCTACGAGAAGCAGAAGAGAAGGTTCACAAGATTCGTGAGCACCTTAAGACAGCCCAGTCCAGAAAGAAGAGTTACGCCGACAAGAGACGTCGAGACCTCGCCTTCAACATAGGAGATTTCGTGTATCTGAAAGTGTCACCATTGAAAGGAATGCAGCGTTTCCAACTCAAAGGAAAGTTAGCCCCCAGATATATCGGACCCTTCAAGATTCTGAACCGTCAAGGAGAAGTGTCGTATCAATTGGAACTACCCTAAGAGATGTCAGCCATGCACAATGTGTTCCATATCTCATTACTTTGCAAGTGCCTCAAAGTTCCGGAGAAGACTGACGTGTTCAAGAACATTGATCATCGGACCATAGAAATCAATGATGAACTGACCTACCCTGAAGTGCCCATCCGTATTTTGGAAGAAGCCTTCAGAACTACCAGAACCCGAAGCGTCAAGTTTCTCAAGATTCAGTGGAGCAACCACACAGAAGAAGAAGCTACCTGGGAGCGCGAAGATCACATCAGGACGGAGTTTCCCGATCTCTTCAAATCCTAGGTAATTTTTTTCATCCTTTTTCAAATCTCGGGACGAGATTTTGTTTAAGGGGGGAAGGTTTGTAACATCCCAAAAATACTAAACTTGTATCATCAAACTCTAATCATCAAAATTAGGGTTAACAAAAACTTTTCCAATTAAAAGTATGAAAGCATTCATATGTGTGTGCATTAAAATTTGGATTCTTTTGAATTTCCTTGGTTATGTGTTTATTTACTTGTAAAATGATTCTTAGGTGAAATAAACATCATCTAAACAATTCCCAAACTTTTCCCAAAGACAAACAAGTCAAAACAAATAAATGAAGTGAATGGTCATTTTGGCCAATTTAACTCCCATGCCTACTTTGGCTATCCTTAACTTTCATAACTTAACAGAAACATGTATGGATCTTTGCACCCCTGGATAGTACTCATAATAAGGTACCAAGGCCCAATTTGTGATCATCCAAAAATATTTAAATGCTTAGTTTAAATGATAGTTTAAAATTGAATCTATTTCATATGGGAAGATCCCACTATTTCAAAAACCACTCAAACAAGCTCAATTTTCAAAACCCAAGCATCCACAGAATCCTCAACACATGCCTAGCACACCCACCAAAAATCTTTTCAAAATTAAAAACTCAAGTTCATGCGGCTATTTCATCAAACAGGTTGCAGATTCAAATCAACAAAATCAAAAACACTATGTTGAGCAGTGCTTTGGGCCAACCTTGTTCCCTCTCTCGTTAAAACTATCCTTAGTAGATCATCTAGCACCCTTAACTAAGCTCTAGCACCACTGTGAGCTTGCCAATGCCATCAATGGTGAGAAGGCCGAGAGCACACTTGTCACCCCAGTGTGGACAACAAGCTAGGAGAAGAACTAGCCGTGCCAACCTTGTCTAGCATGCAGCCCATGCCTCACCGCCCCCTCTCGACCAACCCTAGCTCGAAGATAGCGACTAGAACCACCAGGAATGCTGTGCTCGTGCCGCTGTCGACCATGCCGACACGCACCACAGAGCACGCGCCGTTCCCACGCAACCCGACCACCTCGAGCCATCGCCGCCCACCAGCATGCACCCCACCGTCCCAGGAGACCACCAGACATGTTCGTTTCACTTCCCGTACCCCGTAGCCACCGCTTGCCGCGGAGTTCACCGCCTCTGCCTCGTAGAGCACCGTGCGTTCCCGACCATTTTCCACTGCCCCTACACACGCATTTAAGCTCTAGAGCATCGCCAGGAGATCGCCCGTCGATCGCCAACCGCAGCCATGCCTCTAGCCGCCCGTAGCCGTGTCGCCACCGTCGCCTGCCCATCCCTCTCGGTCTCGCCGTCGAGCCTATAAAAGGAGACGACCCCCGCTCGATTTCTTCACACCATCTCACTCCCCTCACCTCACTGATCCTGCCACCCCTTAGCCAGAGCATGAGGACCAGCAGCTCGCCGGAATTGCGTCGGAGCAGGCCGCCTCTAGAGAAGAAGGGAGACATTGATTTCGACCACCCCAGGAGCTGCCGCGACCACCCCTGAGTTTGCCGTCGTCGACTTCGTCGTTTGCCCGCCTCGCCGTCGTCACTGGAGCCCCGGTATGCCCCCTATGCACCCCTACCGAGCCGCTAGGGTTCGAGCTCACCGGTGACATGTTCATCATCGACGACGACCCTCAGCCATTGATCTCACTTCTAATCCAACGCACCACATCGCCCCGTTCCGCTTCGCGTTTTATGAGCCACTGACCAGTAGACCCCCTGTCAGCTGAGCCCCATGCTGCGGAGTGACACTGGGCCGGCCCATTAACATTTCCCGCGCATCCCACTCGTTTGAATTTAGCTTTTTCTATTTTAATTCAAACTCAGTTCTATATCTAGTTTCAAAAATCAACCCAGCTCGATTCAGTGAAACAAATTGCATGAAACCAATTTGTTACAAAGGTACTGACATGCTTAATCCAAGCTCGTTGGATTCAAATCATTTGGATCTGTAGATTAACCTTGGTAAAAATAACAAGTCAGAAGCTTTTCGCATTCAAACATTTCTCAAATTTCAACCATAATAGCTTTTGAGTTGATTCCAACTCTCAAAAATCACATTTGATCATACCTTTCAGAATATAGAAAAACATTTGGGTTTACTTATAGAAATAATGTTCAAGTAATAAAATAATGCCACATGGGCATTTCTAGTCACTTTAATTATTTAAAATAAAAAGGTTAAACCTTATTAAATTGTGACACCACTTTAAATCACATTCTCACGTACTGAAATATGTGGTGATGACATGTGTCAACATGATCCCATGTTTGAGTTGGAGAATATTAAATCTTAAATAGTTTTTCAATGAGTAGAAATTACTTTTCTAAAAATAAAATAAATAATGCAAATGATTTATTCTTGTAAGGTTAGTGATGATGCTAGATCATCTATAGAACACCATTGTGTGATGATTGAAAATAGTTAAGTATTGTTTGGTGATTGTGTACCTCGTACTTATTCATAGACGCTAGTACCGACCAAGGATACGAGGAGGAAGGAGGATACTACGAAGAAGAAGCCGAGGAGAACTTCAACCACTGCTCTGCTCAAGGAAAGCTTATATTGATACTTATGCAAGCTAACACTTGCAAGATACTCTACTTTATCAAGCCTTACTAATCAAGTTGACCTATGCAAGCTAATACATGCTTGTTACCATACCAACTAGATGCCTTAAGCATATGTGATCATACCCACTTGATAACCCAATCCTAGTTTTATTTGCAAGCTTTATACTTTATTTCTTTATCAAAGCTTTCTCTTAGAGTTTACTTAAGTGACTTGTAGATTCTAGTAAGATAAGTTAAGGTTGCATAAAGAGCATTAAATTTGGCCTAAGCTAGAAAATATTGATATCATCTTAAAGCATGAGATTGAACTTAGTAATCCCCACTTATTTACCACCTCTCATTAGTACTTACCACCATTTGTAGATGCTAGTGCTAAGCCTAAAACTTGATCAACTTTAGATGGGAATACTTGGTGAAAATGGTTATGAAAACCTTGGAATGATGAGTCATTCTACTGAAATGTTTTGACATGTGTTTCCGAACACCAGATGATTTTGATGATGAAAATGTTGAGGCACGAGCCTTAGCCCTTTACAAAACTGATGGTTGTCTGGATGCGATACCATTCCAATTTTACCGTATAACCACAATACCCGAAAATTGGGTAGGGCTTGACTGGAAACTTATATACCTTAGTATGGGTTCTCTCACAGCCAAGGTCTGAGCTAAGGCTACCTTGTGAAGATTGTCCACCTGTGCAGTAGCCAAGATGATAGTTGGTCAGGGTTGGGAGGCCAAACTCACAGGAGAGGTGCATATACTAGGGTGTGTAATTGAAAGGTTAGGATTGATTATCCGCATACTGAGTATGGTGAATTCAGGATTTGTTCCTGACGGATGTATCGAATGTTGTGGTGAAAGTGTACAATCTCTGCAGAGTGTCAAACTATTCGAATAGCCGCGTCCACGGTTATGGACAGTTGGAGTGGCCATACTGTTCCCCCGTCAGATGTTTTCAAAATGACTTGTGAAATGAATTGAGAATTTGACTTGACCACAACAGAGTTGTGATATGAAATTCAAGTTCCCACTTAGGTGATATAAAACTTCAACCAGCTTTCTTGCTTCTGAACTTAGTAGAGGTAAATCTGGATTTTTGCAAAACAACCTTAGAGCTTAGTGTCCTACTAAAAAATCCCCTTTAACTGTTAGTATTAGTTTGCGAGTACTTAAAGAGTACTCATGGATTTGTCCCTGGCTATTCCCGTGGCCAGACTATGAAGAGGAGTACCAGGATGAAGGATCCCAGGAAGGTTATGACAACTAGGATCATCTCCCATCGTCAGCATTGCCTGTGACCCTGAAGATGGAGATTCGCCTACGCTACCGTTATTATTACGTTATTCAGCTGCCTGAGTTGTATTAAGAACTGGATCATGAGATCCTTATTTATGTAAGACCTTATGTATGGTTTGTAATGGATGATGTACTGTGATATCCAAATCTGTTATGTCTCGCAAAAATGCTAATCCTGGGATTGCGATGTATGGGATAACATGCATCTGGGATTAAAAATCCGGGTGTTGACAAGGGGGGCACCCCAAGGGGTGTGTCCGACGGCCATGGTGGCTTCCCCCACCCCTTCCTCCATTATGTGGGTGGAGCTCCCACTCAAAATTAGACCCTTCACTCCACTCAAAATCCCACTCAAAAAAATCCCATTAAATTTACACCAAATTTAATGTAATATCTCTTTAAATAAAACTCCTTTTATTTATTCATAATTTTGTAAATTACTTTAATGGACAAACATTCACATATAAACCCTTGCTAGTATTTCATTTCACATGCAGAAACACTTTCAACAATTTCACCCAAAACAGTTCTAGTGTCCAGTGAAATCAATTCCTACGCTTTGTAAATCTTTTCAGCATGAAACTATTTGTTCCAAATAGTGTCAGTGTCTCTTAAGTGTGTCACCCTATGGTTCGTGAATAATGCGGACATGATCGAGACCCCTCTCGGATCAATAATCAGAAGCGGGACCTGAAGATCCATACTGACTCCCACATATTCAACGATGACTTTCTTGTGATCGTGAGAACCTTTTTTACGCTAGAATCTTAATCCCTTTGTCTCGCAATATATTACATGTTAGAGATTCGATCATTGGTATCTTCATACCTAGTTTGATCTTGTTACTGACATGTACTCTTTTCTCATTCCTGTGATATAACATTCTAGTGATCAAATCACTTGCTTGGAAGCTAACCAATGTGATATCACCGAGAGGGCCCAGAGTATATCTACCCTTCATCGGTATGAACAAATTCCACTCTTGATCCATGGGCCTCAACATAACACTTTAGTAGTACTGAACCCATCTTTATAATCACCCTATTACGGTGTGACATTTGATGTTATCAATATACTCTTCCAGTGTTAGTGATTGACATGATCTCATGGTCTAAGGATTAGGATTACTTCATATGATGTTATAGCAATATGAACTCAATGACTTTGATTGTAATGCTATACTTCGTATGAATGTTCATAACACCATTCCAATAATGTTGTGACCTTGTTATTAACACTATCCAATGTCCATGATCAGGAAACCATGATCATCTTTTTAATCAACGAGCTAGTTTATAAGAGAGGCATAAATAGGAATTTTATGTTTGTTTATTAAACACACATGTATTAACGTTTCTGTATTAATACAATTATAGCATGCAAAATAAACATCTATCATATACTTGGAATATACATAATAACAACTTAATTATTGCCTCTCAGGGCATATTCCCTTCAGATACCAGTGTTTGGCATTCTAGTTTATATCAAATGAATTTTGGTTTGATGTCTCGGATCTCCAGTATGAGTTTAATTCCAAATTTCACTATTTTCAAAGGTTCTAAGTGTCATAGTTGTGTGCAATCAAAGCAAAACTTGACAGCTCTAGAACTCATACATTCTGATCTATGCGAGATGAATGGTGTGTTGACAAAAGGTGGAAAGAGATATTTCATGACGTTGATAGATGATGCTACCAAATTTCGCTATGTTTACTTGTTGCAAACTAAATTTGAGGCTTTAGACCACTTTAAAATTTATAAGTCCAAAGTTGAAAATCAACTAGAGAGAAATATCAAGTGTCTTAGGTCAGATCGTGGTGGTGAGTATTTTCCCAAAATTGATGAATTCTATGGGGAACACAAAATTATTCATGAGAGGACGCCTTCCTACCCTCCCTAATCAAACGGGGTTGCCGAGAGCAAAAACTGTAAGCTAACTGACTTGGTGAATTCCATGTTAGCCACTTCTGGTTTCTCAAAGGCATGGTGGGGGAGGCAGGGTGTGAGTGCTTATCTAAATGATTTGTGGAGACAGGAGAGAGTGGACTTCATTGGTTTGCAAGAAACTATTAAGAAGGATTATTCTGCTGAAGTTTTTAGGAGAATTGATCCTATGAATCAATTCTCCTGGAGTTGGTTGCCTTCTGTGGGGAGATCTGGGGGCATTTTGGGGGGCCTACGTTCCTCTAAATTGACTCAGTTGGATGTGTCTATGGGCAGCTTCCAGTTAAGATGAAGGTGTTTGATGTTTTGAAACAGATTCAGTGGCATTTGGTTGTGGTGTATGGGGCTGCTCAAGAGGAGAATAAAGAGGAGTTTATGTTAGAATTATCTTATGTTTGCCAGGATCAGTCCATTCCTTTGTTGGTGGGTGGTGACTTTAATGTGATCAGGTGTGTTTCTGAGAAAAATAAGGGTCATTCTTTGAATAAGTGGGGGCACATGTTTAATTCGATTATTAACGCTTATGGTTTAAGAGAGATTCAAATGTCTGGGGGCAGTTTACATGGTCCAACAACCAGCAAAACCCTACTTTGGAGAAGCTTGACAGGATCCAAGTTTGTAAGGAATGGGAGAAGTTGTTCCCTCTTACTACAGTGCACAAGTTGTCTAGAGAAGTTTCTGATCACAGTCCTTTGATTTTGGATACTATGGAAGGGCAGGAAGGGGGTGGCAGGGAATTCAGGTTTGAGAAAAGCTGGTTACAGTGTGATGATTTTTTGATCAGAGTGGAGAAAGTTTGGAAAAATCCTGTCAAAGGTAAAAACAGTCTTGATAGGTTGCAAAAAAAACTTAAGAATGTTAGGAATGATATGAAAGGGTGGGGTTCACATATTAGGGGTGTGGATAAAAAAAGAAGGAATTGGTGGAGGAGCTTCAGGAACTGGAAAAAAGAAGAGATGATTTTGCTTAATGCAGAACAATTGAAACAAAAAGCAACTATTCAGAAAGAATTGCTGGAGGTGTATGAGAATGAGGAGAGATTCTGGCAGCAAAGATCGAGAGATAATTGGTTGCTGAAAGGTGAAAATAACACTGAGTATTTCCATAGGATTGTTAATGGGGTGAGAAGAAAGAACATGCTCTTTTCTATGAAAGATGGGGAGAATGAGATTCTGGGGACTCATGACCTCTTGCAGCATGCCACCAGTTACTATAAAACTTTTTTTGGTCCTGCTGGTGGGTCCTCTATTAGACTTGCGGATGAACATTGGCAGGATTGGGAGAAACTTAATGATGAGGATAGGGAAAAATGGGTGTGCCTTTTACTGAGAAAGAGGTGAAGGAGGTTATTGATCAGATGGAAAAAATAAAGCTACTGGTCCTGATGGGATTCCTATTGAATTCTATCAACATTGCTAGGTGATCATAAGAAAAGATGTTATGGCTGTGTTTGATGATTTTTTTGCTCATAAAATTGATTTGAGGAGTATTAACTATGGGGTGATTACTCTTTTGCCCGAAGGTGATGATGCTGATAGAATCCAGAAATATAGGCCTATTTGTTTGCTTCAAGTGTTGTTTAAAATTTTTACTAAGACTCTGACAGTTAGAACTGAACCTATGATGGCGAAATTAATCGACACATGTCAGACTGCTTTTATCAAAGGGAGGTTTATTGCAGATGGGGTGACCTTGTTACATGAGATCTTGAAGGAATCAAAAAGTCAGAAGTAGCAGGGTGTGGTGTTAAAGATTGACTTTGAAAAAGCATATGAAAAGGTCAATTGGGATTTTCTGTTCTATTGTTGTAAGCAGAAAGGTTTCAGTGAAGATTGGATGATTTGGTTGAAAAGTGCAGTGACTCAGGGTACTCTCAGTGTTAAGGTGAATGGGGAAATTGGTCCATATTTTGGCAGTTTTAAAGGGGTCAGGCAAGGGGATCCTTTTTCTCCATTTGTGTTCAATTTGGCAGGGGAATGTTTGGATAAGATGGTGCTCAATGCACAGGCTAGTGGGATGTTTGATAAAGGGATTGCCATTTTGCAATATGCTGATGATACCATCCTTTTTATTAAGGATGATTTTGAGGGGGATAGAAATTTTAAGCTGCTGTTGTATTTGTTTGAATCCATGTCTGGCCTTAAGATTAATTTGAGAAGAGTGAGGTGATGATGGTGTTGGATGATGAGGAAAAATTATCCAATTTTGCTGAGATGTTCAATTGTCAGAAAGGTAGTTGGCTAATTAAGTACTTGGGGCTGCCGGTTTGTAGCAGAAGATGCACAGTGGCTAAGATGGGCTTTATTGGAGATAGGTTTAAGAAAAAGTTGGATGGTTGTATGGGGGGTGCATTATCTTTGGGAGGGAGGCATGTTAAAATCACTGCTTGTGTTTCTAGTGTGGCTGTTTATCCCATGACTATGTTTCTTTTGCACAAAACAAATGTGGAGGAAATTGAAAAGCAGACCAGAGCCTTCTTTTGGTATGGTAAGGTGGGCAAAAGAAAATATCATTTGGTTAAGTGGAAATTTGTGTGTAGACCCAGAAAAAAAGGAGGATTGGGGATAAAAAATATTAGATTGTTTAATATTTGCTTGCTTTGCAAGTGGTGGTGGCGCCTTGAAGCTGAGGAGGGTCCTTAGCAAGTTTTTATGAGAAAGAAGTATATGAAAAAAGGGGGGATCAGTGCTGTGAAACACAGGCAGAGTGACTCTGTCACATCCCAAGATTTTCCAAATCTTGTAATGTGAAAATAAATAAACAAAATAAAATTATTGTTGAAAATCAGGGTGAAAAGAAACTTTTGTTTCTAAATAGAAACTTAAAATCCCATCTTGAACAAACTTTAATCAAAGTTTGAATTCAACAAAATCCAAATCAAGAGAAATGCATTCCACTTAAAATGCATCTAAAAATTTAAACACTTGGAAAATAAATCCAAACTCTAAACGCTAATGGAATAAAAATCATTTCCAAGTTATCTCCAAGCCTATGGATTTGATCAATATAAAATCTTGACAACAAACATTTACAAATTATCAAGAAAGACAAATAGAAATATTATAAAGCCCTAGAAATTGGTTTCACTTAATTTGGAGCCATAGATAAAATCTTATGAATTTCAATAAGATAAGGAAAAATAATTTCCGAAGCTAATAAAGCACTTATCTAAAAATCCATACAAAATGGTGAGAAAATAATCCTTAAGATATTTAAAAGGATAAATAAATATTAAACAATATTTTACAAATTGGAATCACCAAGTTTGGATCTCTAAATAAAAAGATATTAATTTTATAAGATGAAGAAAGCAATATTAAATAAAGAATATTTGAAAGACCAAATGAAACTTGGCCTAATCTATAAGCAAATGGAATGAATATAATCCAAATCCAAATAAAATAAAAGGATAAAGAATTTCCAAAATAAAAATAAAATGGCATTAACCATTCTATCCCTATTTTAATAAAGACAAATCTCTAATAAGAATTATTATATAATTCATGAGAAAATAGTATTTTGGAATTTACCCAAATGAAATAAAAGTGGTTTAATCCAACTTAAATAAGATTAAAGAAATCTTCCAAATAAACTTTAGGGAATTAAAAATATATTTAATATCATTGGAAACAAAACAAATACCCAATTCAAATGAATCATAATAAATACTTTCCAACTAATCCAAGATGAATATTTTGACACCCTATTAAGTAAATAAAACTTACTGAAAGGTTTTGGAAGGTTTTTAGAATTTAAATGGAAATTAAAAACTATATTAAATCTCATTTGATTAAATACAAGGACCTACTTCAAGTAATTAAAAAGGCACTAAAGGAGTAAAAGTTTTATTCCAAATTTGACTTCAGATTACAATATTAATCAGTATTTAAACCTACACAAAATCTGGCAAAGGTTTGAATTCAAATGAGTGTTTGAATTGCTTATTCAAAATCAAAACAGAAAAATCAAATTGGAAAAAGAAAAACAAAGCAGTACAAAAAAAATGAACTAAGCAGCCAGCCCAACAAGGCCCAGCAAGCCCATCTTTCCACCCCACCCGCAGCAAAACGTTTCACTCAAGTTTTGACCCGCGCAGTCACTGACAGATGGACCCCATTCCCTCTCTTCCTCTCTCACTGACAAACGAACCCCATGACCACGTCAGCATCTTCCCCACGCGACATGTTCTTCCTCCCGTTACTGCCGATTGATTCGCGTCGTCAATTCACTTCAATGCCGCGTGATCATCGCCCCTGACCACACTCACTTAAACGCCCGTTTCTCCTCTTCCTTTCCCCCAAACATCACGCCTCGAGAGCCACCAGGCTGCTCCCATTTTGCGTTGCACTGCCGCTTTCTCCGGCGAGCTCACCGAGCGATTTCGGCCAGCCACCATCGCCCCTCGCCTCCTCGAGCACACAGGCGAGTTCCCCATACCCAGGCGCACCTTCCCGTGGCATCAACTCGTCCCCGCGCGCCCCTGAACCTCGGCAAAGATAACCACTGACCGCCACCGTCGTCTGCACCAGCTCCGGTGAGCTACTGACGCCCAAACCATGTGCCCCTCGCGTTCTGGTGAGTACCTATACAACCCCCGAAACCGTGCGCACCCTCCTGATGCTTTTCCTCGTTTACTTGCATCTCAGGCACTCGTCTTCGACCACGACCGCGCGCACCCGAGGCACAACTCAACTCAGGTGAGCGATTAAGGACATCCCCGTGCGCCCCTTGCACTCTCGTGAGCACCTTGAGCATCACCGCGACTCTGCGATTCTGGTGAGCATCCCCTTCTTCTCCCTCGCTTCCTATAACCGCCGCGACGCTGTAGCCAGACACGCCGCCGCCACCTGCCGCCGCCAGCGCCGCCCGTCTTTGGCAAGCGTGCTGTGCGCCGTGCGATCTTGATCTGACGATTAGGATATAACGTGAGCGAAGGGGTAAGTAGCACCTCTGCACTGCACGATTCGCTTAAAATCCTGCGGTCCACGTTGCTGATCCGAGCGAAACGGTATGGGCGAATGAGAAGCAGCCACGTGTCTGTTGTTTTGTTTTAAAACAGATTTGATCTATTAGATACAAGATTTTGTAAAATCTATAACTTTTAATCTACACGTCCAAATTTTACAAACTTTATATCAATGGAATCAGAAAAACAAGCCCTAGCCAATCATGCACTTTGTTTAGAAAATTGCTTCTGTTAAATTGTTTTTTTTACATAAACTTATGTATGCATGTTTAGAATATAAAAATTGTTCTAAAATGATTTTGAGGATAAAATCTTTGGCAAATGGTGTGTTTTGAACCTACTGACCATAGGAAACAAATTGTGGATTCAAAAATGTATTTGGAGAAACAGAAGAATGAATCTTTGATTTAAACCATTTCTAGTCAAATAAAAATATGGTTTGATTATTAAAAATGGTTTTGGAAGAAAACCTTTGAGAAATGTTTTGGAAATAAATTCTCTGACCCTAAACACAAGGTTATATGGTTTGAAAACATATTTTGTGAAACCTATAGAATTTTGCCTTATTAAAAACATTTCTTCACCACATAAAATAATGACTTGACCTAAAAATGAGTTATGAAGTAAAATCTTATAAAAATGATTTTTCCACTTTATAAAATGACCATTAGGTGTTTTCAAATGTTTATGAACCATTAGAAACCACTTTTTCAAATAAAACAATCCTTGACATGCTTGCATGCATTGTTTTGTTTCTATCATTTTATGTGATGAATTGCTTGAATGGTAGATTGAAATATTGTTTGCTTGATTGAATTGTAGTGACTTGAAGTGTGTGAACATTGCAAAGATCAAGGAGTGAACTTATACCCTCTACCAAAAAGGCAAGTGATGCTTCATTCTTTTGTCCCATTATTTTCACTATGCATTAGTGATCTTCTAAGTAGGACTTGCATGGAAATTTTGCTAAGTATAAACTATGCTATGGGAAATCCTAGTAGATGAAACCTTAGTAGAAATTTCCTAAGTTAAGATCCCTACTACTATCATGCTTATCTTAGCTAATAGAAAACAAGGGTGGAATATATATTCATGCTATGGAAAATTTCTAAGTCTGAGGACTTGTGTTTTGTTTAATAAAACAACTAAGTGAATGAATCACATGGGTGGAATGGAAGGAATGATTTGTGTTGAGTGGTTACACAAGGCCAGGAGACTGGTGAACCTTGTGTATCTCACTTGTGGATGGCCACCCAGGAACAAAGAGATTTGAGATGTCAAATGTTGAGAAGCTTCAAGTGTAGCCACTTGGCATTATGGGCTCTGCCTGGATCATATAGGTTGCAATAACTTAGCCAAATGGACAGTTGGTGGTAGGGGAATGATAGGTTGGAACGCGTCCATTCTGGTCTAAGGGAAGGCTTCTGAAAGATCTTGTCTTGGTAAAACCAAGTCTTGTGGGGAAGGTGCACCACCTCTGCGGAGTGTAAAATCTAAGTACTTAGCCATGTCCCTGGCAAAGGACAATTTGAGCATCAAGACATGGAAGCTATCAAGAATCTCATCATCCAAATTTCTAAGTTAAAAACTTGTGGTTGAACAAGGGTTTAAGGTTCACCAATTTCTATTGGTGGTTCCTTGGGTGATTTTTGTCAAGCAAAAACTTAGTGTTTTCGAATGATAAGGAAAATCTATTTTGAGCAAAGCAAGCCTAAGCTCCACTTAGCCAAATGCATATAGATGATAGACTCCACTAAACTACCATAGTATTACTTGCCAATACAATTCAAATGTATTGACCCTTGTGGCTGTAACTTGTTATGTTGCAGGTCTGTTTGATATTAGTGAGGTTTAATGATTAGGATTACAAGTCTACAACCAACATATCTGCCTGTGGCACTTTGAAGATGAAGGACCCCATGCTATTTCTATATTCTGCTGCATTGTAATAAGATAGCCAAATGAGCTATGTAAGATGTAATATATTATTTTATTTCCTGGTTATAAAGTTGTATTATGACCTTTGTTTCTTGATATTACATCTTAACTGTGGATGCTAGCTATTGATCCAGGGACTAGCATTGTAAACACAGGGATCTCTACCTTATTAAAGGTTGGGAACCTTACAGACTCTCCCTGCTGGAATGATCTGGTTAAGATTAGGGCTCTCTATCTGGCTGGTAGGAAAATGAGAATTGCTAATGGGGAGTTGACTGATTTTTGGCATGATGCTTGGTGCTTAGATATGCCTTTGAAGGATAAGTTTCCTGATCTGTTTTATATTTCCCAGAATCAAACAATTACTGTGGCTGATATGGCAAGAAAAGGGTGGAGATGTTCTTTTAGAAGGTGCTTGGATGTTGATGGTTTGAATCATCATGAGCAGTTAAAAAATCTATTGAATGGGGTGAGTTTGAATCAGGAAAAAGACAGGCCAGTGTGGATGTGGAATAAATCTGGCAAGTTCTCTGTTAAGTCGATGTACTCCCATTTGTCGAATGTGGGGGTTCATAGGAGTTTCAAGCATCTATGGAAAGCAAAAATTCCCCTGAAGATTAAAATTTGGTTGTGGCTGATTTGGCACAATGCTATTCTCACTAAAGATAACATGAGGAAGAAAAGATGGGAAGGAGATTTTACTTGTAGATTTTGTCGTGCTGATGAAAACATTGGGCATTTGTTTTTTACCTCTGTGGCGGCTAGATATGTTTGGGGGGTGGTTGCTAAAGCTATTGGTGCTGCAAATAGGCCTGGGTCCTTTTCTCGGTACTTTTGGTGGGCTCCTCAGTTTTTGGGGGTCAGCAGGAACGTGCAAATTACGGTGGTGGCAGCAATTTGTTGGGCTATCTGGAAGCTCAGGAATAGGGCTTTTTTTTGAAAAAAAGCTTATTAATTCACCTGTTGATTTGGTTATATATGCTTGTGTGTTCATCCATTATTGGGCAGGGCTGCATGGAGAGGAGGACCGGGCGATGTTACACGATGGAGCTGATATTCTGCAACAGAATGCACTGGATAGAGTTTCTAACAAGAATAAATAAAATACCCCTTATGAGGAGTGGGCTGGGAGAAAACCATCACTTTCGTATTTGCGCACTTGGGGGTGTTTGGCGAAGGTCAACATACTGATCCACAAGAAACGCAAGCTCGGACCTAAGACAGTGGATTGTATCTTTCTACGATATGCTCCACATAGTATAGGCTATAGATTTCTAGTGATAAAATCCGAGGTATCTGATATGCATAGCATAGGTAGAATTTCTTTCGAAATACTTCCTGAATCTAGTGCATCTATTGAAAATTCTGAACAACCACATGAGGAACTCCTTGAGTAGGATGACGATGAAACTCCCACGAGGAGTAAGAGATAGAGGATTGCAAAATCCTTTGGTAATGATTTCATCATGTACCTTGTGTACGATACTCCTATATCCATTGCTGAGGCATATGCATCTCCTGATGCAGATGATTGGAAATAAGCTGACCAAAATGACATGGACTCGATTCTTTCGAATGGAACTTGGGAATTATCAGAACGACCCTATGGTTGTAAACCTATGGGCTATAAGTGTGTGTTCAAAAAAAGCTAAGGCCTCATGCTACAATTGAGAAGTATAAGGCACGTTTTGTAGCAAAAGGCTACACATGGAAAGAAGGCGAAGATTAGTTTGACACCTATTCACCTGTCGCTAGACTGACCACCATTCCAGTACTACTTTCCCTGGCTACTTCTTATGGTCTTCTCATTCATCAAATGGACGTGAAGACAACTTTCCTTAATGGCGAGTTGGAAGAGGATATCTCTATGGATCAGCCAGATAGGTTTGTGTTTAAAGGTGAAGAGACAAAGGTGTGCAAGTTATTAAAATATTTGTATGGCCTGAAACAAGCACCTAAGCAATGGCATGAGAAGTTTGATAGAACTCTACTTTATGCTGGCTTTGTCATTAATGAGGATGATAGGTGTGTGTACTATCGCCATGGTGGAGGTGATAGTGTTATATTATGTTTGTATGTGGATGATATTCTGATCTTTGGTACAAATATGAAAGTGATAAATTAATTCAAGTCTTTATTGTCAAAGAGTTTTGATATGAAAGATATGGGAGAGGATGATGTGATTCTGAACATCAAGCTTATTAATAACAAGGATGGCATTACTTTAACACAATCTCATTATGTTGAGAAGGTCTTGAGCCAATTTGGCTTCATTGATGGCAAGACTTCTCCAACACCTTATGATCCCAGTTTGACATTACGAAAGAAAAGAAGGAACCAATTAGTTGAAATATTCACAAATTGTTGGTTCTCTCATATATTTAGCAAGCTCTACAACACCCAATATCTCTTTTGATGTGAGCAAGTTGAGTAGGTTCATGTCTAATCTGGATATTGATCATTGGCATGCCCATGAAATGGTCATGCGCTATATATGTGGTACAATGAGCTATGAGATTCACTATTCAGGGCACCCTGCAGTGCTTGAAGGATATAGTGATTTGAATTGGATCTCTAACGTTGATGAACTCTACGCCACAAGCGGGTATGTGTTTATCGTTGGAGGTGGCGCAGTGTCATGGAGATCTCATAGACAAACCATATTGATGAGGTCAACTATGGAAGGAGAATGACTGCTTGAGCTCTTGATGGACTTGCATGTGGTTGAAAAACCTGTGCCGACAATCCTTTTGAATTGTGACAATCAAACTTTCATTGTCAAAGTGAACAATTCTAAGGATAGCGCGAAGTCATCAAGACACGTAAAGAGACATTTGAAATCTTTCAGGAAATTGAGAAACTCCGGAGTAATTACCGTTACGTATATTCAAACAGACAAAAACCTGGCAGATCCCTTTATAAAGGTACTATCATAAAATGTTATAGAGAATGCATCAAGGAAGACAGGTTGAGACCCATGGATGTCACATCATAGTGGTAACCCAACCTATGTGATCGGCGATCCCGTGAATTAGGACCTGGAAAGAACAAGCTAATGGTTTGACTGAGGAGAGTATTTTGTAACCCTCTCTATGTGAAGATGCATAACTCTCATAATATGTAAGGTAGGTTAACAACATGCTTTAATGTGTTTCTATTGGATTTAAAGCAAAGATGCTGTCCTACAGGGCATTCTTGAAAAAATACACTTATATAAGCTCGACTGTAAACGTTGCGGTCTATGAGACTTGGGTAATCTCTAGTAAAATCATGAACAGACTAGTGAGTATGACGTCTATGCTCCAACCCGCGGAGTAGACTGTACTAGTTATGATTTTGAGTGAAATGTATTGACACCAAACATGCAATTCATGATTCGTCCATTGTGCAAGTTATTGATAGACGTAGCTCAACATTATAGGCGGAAGTTCAACTTAACAGTCTCTGCTGAAACACTGATATATAAAAAAGTTACGAGGATTCGCAAATATTTATATGGGCATGTGAGGTCTGGTGGAGGATTTTAGAAATAATGGGCTAAACTAAATAGGCTCATGTATATTTCAGATTTTCACTAAATCTCAAAGCCCATGTTTATGGCATCTCACGTGTGTTTGAGCCCATGTTTGAGGCAGCTTATATAAGAGTGGAGTGAGATCTAAAGTTTAGTCCCACATGGAAAGTTGAAGAAGAGTTGCACCACCTTATAATGTGGAGTGTTGCACCACTTTGTAAGTGAGTGACAATAAGAGAGTTACATGCACACTCCTCCTTCGACGCTTCCGCTGCTCGCACGCACGCACGCACCGCCCGTCTCGTCATGACGAGCGCACGCGTGCCGCGGGTTGTGGGAATCTTGTCGAGCCAACCTTTATTTTGCTGCTCAGGAAATTGTGAGTTTTTAACAGACGTGTCAACAGTAAGCCTATTAGGGTCGCTCCCGGATCGTGGGCTACTTTAACTGACCCAAGCGTGCGTAACATGGACTCAACCCACCTTTTCCTCCGTTAGGGTTTTCTGAGCCGCTCTATATAAAGTCATGTGTGGCTATCGTCACAACACACCCAAACCAATTTAGGGTTTTTGTCTCCTCTCTGCTTATATCGCCACCGTAGTCTACCCCATCCCGCTTGTCGGCGTGCACCCGCGGACAAGAGAGCATGCATTTGCTCTATACGAGAGAGGGCGAATGAGGTTTTTGGAAGCGCTCCACGCGACTACTCAAGTTAGTCATCACGACACATCTTCCTAGGCGATCTCCTGGTTCGCGTGGGACTCTTCTTTAACGTCGTCTTCTTTGACAGGCTACTGCAACCGCTGCATCAACTGCGACTTTGTCGGCAACCAATCAGTACGTTTACCATGATCTGATTTGTTGCTATACTATAGTTGTTAATGCGTGTGCTCGCGTGTGCTCTGCTACTGTTCATGCTGATCAATACATCTTGTACGTTAGAGGTTCACGTCATTATAACTGTTGCTATCAAGATTTATATTCTAAAATTAATTGTAAAAATTATATCTAATAATTCAACAAGTCTATCCAGGTTGTGCGTTGGGTTAAGCATATTGCTTTTTCTGGAAAAGTTCAAGCGGGCTAGACGTTTAGATGGATTGTTGCATAGGCAATGTAAAAACAGTTGGCCCATAGGCTAGCTGGCCCTCAAAAGCAATACTTTTTTCCCCTACCAAATATATATCCTAGCCAGGCAAGGCTATAACTAATTTTACCTATGATCCAAACGATTCAATTCGATACCCTGAAGGTAGTGAGATGCATTCTAGAAGCTGCACATCGCGCGGCGAACAACTATTTAGGCTGTTACTCCAAATATAAAATATTTTAGCTTAGTAAAGCTAATATATCTAGACATCTTGTGGAGGCCCAAATGTATCAACTATTTTTACTATGTACAGAACTCTATTTACAGTAGTTTCTCAATGCAAATCATAGTCTGTTCGTCCAAGAACATCTCTAGTAGATACCCTAAACGCTCGTATTGTAAACCACTTTTGCAGTACCAAATTCATCAGTGTAAAACAGGTACCAAATCAAATACAGTAAATTTGAAAAAAACAATTTGATGCCACATCGATCACAAGTTCATAAATAGGAGGATAGTTTGATCTTATAGATCAAATTGATGCCGCTACGGCATCAATGCAAACCCTAGAGCGGACCTAACCCTACCGGTGGTAACTACTCATTGGATCTTGTTGTCGCAGTGCCACTCATACTCGCTAGGTGTCGGAGTCGTCGGAGTAGTCCATGACGAAGAAGACGAGGCGCACCTGGTTCTCACGCAGGGAGCAGCGCATCGCTAGGCGGACCTCGCGCTGCTCCTCATTACACTCGACGCAACGACGCTTGGCATGTTCCCACACATCGGAGACGATCGTCTTGAGTGAATTAAACTTCGCCTTGCGGACATCGTTGTCCTCCATGGATGCGCCGTCGCCGAAGGAGTCGGAGTCGTCGGAATCGGCGACAACATGGGCCACACAGGGCGGAGCTCGAACGGCGACCACCGGAGCTGGCTGTGGCGCACAGACTACGAGAGCCGCTGGCCTCCGCGTCGTTACGGCCGTTGCCGAAAATCCTGAAGCCGGCCAGAGCTCCACGAGCACAGGCGGCCTCCTCCGTGGAGACCGGAGGTGCGCGAGCTCGGCCGCTCGAGCTCCCGCCGCAGCACGGAGAAGCGCCACCACGGCCGTCTACATTGCGGCACGATTGGCCGGCCATGGGTGCAGGGAGGGATGTTGCGGCGGCGGTGGGCGGCGGAGATTGGAGCTGGGTCGATGGACGGCGGCGGAATCAGTGTCCATGGCGCGAGCTCAGGCGAGCTTATGCGCGTGGGGAATGGGAGGAAGAGGATGCGGTTTACCGCATCCACGGCCTCCTGTCCCGAATATATGGGGGACGGACGGGCCATTTTGCGGGAATCGACAAAAATATATGCAGTACGGGCCTTTACGGTATCTGGAAAGAACTTTTGGGTCTTGATACCGCATATCAGCACAAAACACTAGTAGAAAACAAGCATTTCGTCGTTCCCACCCCGAGCCATCAGTCACGCTTCCTTCACGAACCGGGACTAGGGCTCACATTAGTCCCAGTTCGTAAGGCCAGGACGACGCATGGGGCAGGCCGACCATCCGTCTGGGTTCATAAGGCCAGGACGACGCACGGGGCAGGGCGACCATCCGTCTCGGTACATGCTGGACCTTTAGTCCCGGTTTATGGCAGGAAGCCGGACTAAAAGTGTCTAGCCACACATGACCGCTGGCGCAGTTATTTAGTCCCGGTTTTTGGTAGGAACCAGGACTAAAGATCCATGATGTATATATATAGCACCATAGCTCCACATACTTGTGTGAGTTGGTTTGTTTTTTCCCTCTCATCACAAGTGGTGTATGTTGCTTAGTTTTTCCCTCTATGCACAAGAGGTGCTTGATGAAATGCACAAGTGCCTGAGCCACACTGAAGCTTACTCATCTTTCTTTCATCCTCGATTGAGGTTAGCATGCAACTTAATCCTTTTATCTGTCATTGATACAATACCTGTGTCGATGTATAGTGGTCGTTTCTCTAGATGTTCTGCAATTATTTTTCATAAACTTAATTATATAATATAGATGAGTCGACAATGGATGTACAGTGACCGACACACTGGCGAGTTCATTGCGGGCCTTCATAATTTTATTGGTGTGGCTGAGGCAAACAGAAGTAACGGTTTTATGTGTTGTCCATGTGTTAAATATCGGAATCAGAGGGATTAATCTTCCTCGAGAATCCTTCACAGCAATCTGCTTCAGCACGGTTTCATGCCCAGCTAAAATTGTTGGACCAAGCACGGAGAAAGAGGGATAATGATAGAAGACAATAAAGAAAAAGAGGATGATGACAACTATAATCATATGTTTCCTGAATATGGTTATACACAGAGAGAATACAGTGATACAACTGGTGAAGCTTAAGATGAAGAGGAGCCCGATGATGAGCTCGTTGATGATCTTCACCGATTCATTGTTGATGCACAGAGAGAATGCAAAAGTGAAAATAAGAAGTTGAAGTTGAAGTGCATGTTATAGGATCACAAAAAATTGTTGTATACAAATTACGAAGATGACAACACAAAGCTCAGTACCACACTGTAATAGCTGCAATGGAAGGCAGAGAATGGTTTATCTAACAAGGGGTTTGAGAAGATACTAAAAATAATTAAGAGGAAGCTTCCAAAGAATAATGAATTGTCTGCCAGTACATACGAAGCAAAGAAGGTTGTCTTCCCTCTAGGATTAGAGGTGCAGAAGATACATGCATACATTAATGACTACATCCTCTACCGCGGTGAGGAGTACGAGAATTTAGATAAATGCCCGATATTCACTATACTGCGGTATAAGATAAAACAATATAACCCTGGTGATGTTGAGGGCGAGCGACCTAGGAAGAGGTTTTATGCCAAGGTTAAGTGGTATGCTCCTATAATACCACAATTGAAACTTTTGTACAGAAATAAGGGGCATACCATGTTTTTGCAATGGCACAAACAAGACCGCAAGAAAGACTCGATGTTGAGACACCCCGCCGACGGGTCACAGTGGATAAAAATCAAGAAAGAGTACCTGGGCTTTGCAGATGATCCAAGGAACTTAAGGTTTGGTCTAAGTACAGATGACATGAATCCTTTTAGGGAGCAGAGCTTCGTAAAAAATCAATAATTGGCATGCTCTTAGTAACCTATCAGAACATACAAACAAGGGATACAATGCATGCACGCACTTTTGTGATGAGACTGATAGTGTATATTTGGATAAATGTAAGAAGGTTGTTGTAGCACCCCAGTAAAATCCACTACTAGAAAATCGCATGTTAAATAATACTTTGTGCCTCATCATGACATCACTATGCATGGTTTGCCAAAAACTATTTCCCTAAAACTTACTTCGTTTTCTAGAATTCCCTCTTTGTTCAAATCGAAACCCTAGATCTATCGGGATCTTTTATTTGTCTAAAACCGTTTTGCAAATGTTTTGTTTTAAAAGAAAAAAAATCATAGATAATAATAAAAAAATTGTTAGTGGGGGTGGTAGCCCAGTCGGCCAGGCCCAAAGGCCCAGCCAGAAAGCCACCTACTACTCCATTAGACCAAACCCTAGCCTAACCCTAACCAGATCCTACTCAAAACCCTAGCTGCCACTCCCCTCAGCATCCGCCGGCACCCTTTTTTTCCTCCCGCACGAGCAGTGCGTCGCACCCCGCATTTCCAACCACCCTTCCCTCGCTTCCCAGACACATGCACGCTTCCTGGACACGCACGCAACCCACCAAACCTCCCGTTCATGTACACACCACGCTCCCCTGGCCCACCTAGCGAGCGACGTGCTCGCCCGTGCATAAGTCGCACCGCCCACGTGACCGTCTGCGAGCCTGTCCTACCCACTCCCGCGATCCCCTCCCTCGTATCCTCTCTTGCTCGCATCGCACATGCCTTCCTTCCCTCCCATCGCTCGCTCCCGCCGCCGCTAGTGCCCGACCGCCACCGCCTCTCTCGTTGCCGCTCGCGCGACGATCTTCGGCCCCGCCTCCTCCCAGGCCTCGTCACGCGGCCCCACGAGCGCCTCTTACGCCCTCTTCTCCCTGACGAGCGCGGCCCCATGAGCCCTACCACAACGAGCTTCCCCGTGCCTCTCCTTCGACCAGTCACCCTTCCTCTTGCAGCTACCCCCCTGCGAGCTCCTCGCCGCGGGAGCCCCTCCATCCCCTCCGTCAGGGGTGCCCTCCTCCATGTTCTCATCCCGAGTAGAACCTCGACAAAGCCCCGTCGCCGTCTGCCACCGTCCTTCCTGGCCACTTCTCCTGTCCTCGTCATCCTCGTCCGCCGTGCTCGACCGCCTCCCCGGAGTCTGGTCCGGCCCACGCGCGAGCCATCAAGCCCGACTCTGAGCATCCGCTGTGCGTGCCAACCCCTACTCGCCAAGACCCTTGCCGATGCATCCTCTACGAGTTTTCCTGTCACGAGGGGAATCCCGGTGTTGTTGCTGCACCCTAGCCGCGACCACTTCTGCTTTTCCTATGCGTGCTCCATGTGTTTCTATTGTTGGAACATGGTGATGGTGGATGTGTTGAGGACATGCTTTGTGTTGGCATTGTTGCGGATTGGGTATGTCTACATCGACAAGATCGACACCGGCGCCAAAAAAGTCACCTTGACCATCGATGCTGAACCAAGTTCTTCCGAACCCTAAACCCCTAGATCGTCGAGAAACCACTTTACCCGAAGGTCGGCCCAGACCTGAAGATCGACCTTGAAGACCGAACACTAGGCACGCCAAGATATTCTTCCCGGACCCGAAGGCCCTGAATCCCTCATCCGAAGACCGATCCCGGCGTCAAAAGACCGAACCCCTCCGAACCCCAAGATCTTCGACCCTAAATGTGTGACCCTCTTTTTCCGACACCCCTATTTTATAAATGAGATATACTTGTTGCATTTAAAATGTCATGCTTGCAAACATATTATGTGGTTTGGGGGCTTTTGTCGATTCACCTTATAATTAAATATGGAGAACATATGCGGGCAAATCTTTCTTATATTGGATCCATTTAAATTGGTGTAGCAAACCATTGCTGTATTTTTCCTTGTTAAGACAATATTTAAATTGTGGGGTATCTAAACAACATGAGCCATCTAATTAAATGTCGGAGCCCCGGTTCCGCTTAATATTGCCTAATTGCATCGCATCTTTGCCATGTCACGCATCATACATGCATCATGCCCGATCTTTTGCCGTTGTATTAAATAGTGCGTCCGGTGTTTCTTTTAGTGCTTTGCTACTCCATGGATTAGGTCGATGAGTTGAGGCGAGAGTCGACCCGATCTTCGGATGAACCTTCAGCAATGTTTTCAGGTGAGCATCCTCCCCCTTTCTACCTATCTTACTTTTATAGTATGTATTTCCTCCTGTTGATCTATTGCTATCTGTGTTGCGATGCTCTAGTTTTAGTACCCGCGATATCTCTTGCAGCCACTATATCACCTTGGACACCTCCTATTACTTGTTGTTTGGTAGATAGTCGGCCTTGCAAGTCATAGTTGCATGCTGAGGTGTTGTTTCGATCTCCTCAAGTAACACAGTTGCTGGAAGGCTGCCATATGCTTTATGTTGGAGATGATGATGGATTTAATTACCTTTTAATAACTAATATTGAAAGTAGGTAAATAATGAAGAGGCATAGGTGGGTAATAGATGTTATTTGGTTTTTATATGTTCAGTTGTGTCCCGTAGGACCCCGAATACTTGATACCTGATCCTTGAATATTCGCAGTATCCGCATGTGGGACCATGAATCCCCTTAGCATGAGCTTGAGTCATATCTTATTTCTTGGGGCACAAAGTAGTTTGGGGCTTTATTACTATCTTGTACTTATGCCATGCTTTACTGCTTTATTTACTATTGTGCGTGGAGCGCCTGTACAATTTAGGGACAAATGTGGAATGTTTTCGCGGTATCGACAAGCCTAATCACACTTTCGGGTTCCTAGTCATTTAAAACCATTGTCACAAACCTCTGGGTCCGTCTCGGAGCTGGCCAACTTCATCGAGGGTAGCTTACTAGGGTGGCCCCCTGAAATATTATATGAATCTTGCAATTTCTTTGTTGTGATGCCTCGTTGGGTTTTCATTTGGTTATTCCGATTTTGATCGTGCGTGTGTTGCTATTTGTACCCCCCTGCAGGGTAAAACTTTCTGAAAGCCGTGTCCGCGGTTATGGACGACTTGGAGCACAGTATCTCGATCTAGACAACTATAACTAAAGTAGTGCTATAAATTTGACTTTGTAATGACTAGTAATCAGCTTCACTATAACAGAATGGCTAAATAAAAGTACCAACATTTGCTGGGTTTGTGAATGTCTCATGGTATATGTATCTGACTAGTAAATATTGCAACTACAACGGAATGGTTAACTAAAACTATCCACCGCTTATGTTATCAAGATGACTCATGCTATCTATATCTGACTAGTAATTGTTGCAACTATAATGGAATGAATAAAACTGCCAACTGTGTGAGTTCCTTGGTTTGACTTCCTCGTTTGGTATCGAGGGGGAAACACTAGGATGGGTATGTTTGGTGTTAGTATCAGGTTGATTTCGAATAGGTATTTCTTATCCCTCTCTGATAGTCGCCAGTTTCCTCGAGTCTCTATAGGTTGTTTAGTGCATGCTGCGTTGACGCTTCAGTCCACCATACCTATGTAGGCGAGGACCGCCGAATTCTAAGACTCACCGTGTAATGGCATCAGTACTGACCGCTCTCTTTTTCCTTTTCCCTTTGTCGGCACCCCTTTTGTTTAAGCAGGTTTGAGATCGATGTTGTTAGCAGGTTTACCCTTCCGGCTTGGCCTGGGCAGGGTTATGGACGCCATTGGTTATTCTTTAGGGATCTTAGCCCCATTTTATTCTTGTCCGTACTCGGACATGGTATCGTTTACAAAGTGATTTGGATCTTTGTACTGTATATCTGTATTCTTGACTCATGAAGTCGTTGTTGTATATATCTATTCTGTGGGTTTCATCGTGGACTATTGTGTAAAGATATTACTTTGTTTTCCACCCGCACGCAAGTGCATGGTGGGCACATTTGAATCGTTTCTATGCGGGTTTGGCGGGAATCGCTGAAGCTTGCATAGGGCCGATCCGAGGGTGTTACAGAGCGGTATCAGAGCTCAGCAGTTGCGATACCCCACTGGTCCAGCCTGTAGGATAACCTAGCTAATGGACGTTATAGAGTGTCAAAACTATTTTGGAAAATCAGTTGGATAGATATGATTAGGTGTGCTTTAATACCCCTTTGTTATTCTCCTCTTACCTCTGAGTGTTTTCGATCTACTCTCTTAATTTTTCTTCAAGTCCAGGAATTCTCGTGGTTGAGTTTTCGTTGTACCATTAGGGTTTCGCTTCCATCCTCTTGTAACGGTGCTTCGACATCTGGTCTTTATGCTATCTATGGATCTTTCATCTGTTGTATCTTTTAGTGGATAAAAAAATCACTAAATTTTTTCTTTGTATCTTCCGGTGTTCTCCTTCACGACGACATCATCTATGTCAGATTCGATGAAGGACTTGCATCACTCCTTTATTTCCGAACATCGCTTCTCGAGATCTTCAGTCTGAATTCTGAGAGTTGGTTGCATAATTCCCCTATTCATGTGCAGAGTACTGCTTTGGGTGCGCGATGGATTGATCACCATCCGGCTACTCTTATCATTCGCTTTTGTACATTGAATCGGTGGATCAAGCAATTTTACTCTTTTCGCAGAAATTAGAGGTGGCCTTATCATTTGATGCCTCTACCTTCGTCTTTTGTTTATCCGGAGTGCTCTCTCGATGAACATGAATGACGACCCTTGTTGGTGGTGTCGCCGATTTTAAGATGGAGGAAGAATCTTGTTAGTGGTGTTGTGAAGATCTACACGAACCGAGAAGATTCAGATCGTCGGCCTTCTTCCACGTACCATGAGGCGGATCTCGAGGGCGAGATCCATTGTTAGTGGTGTCGAATTGTAGCACCCCGGTAAAATCCACTACTAGAAAATCGCGTGTTAAATGATACTTTGTGCATCATCATGCATGGTTTGCCAAAAAATATTTTCCTAAATCTTACTTCGTTTTCTAGATATTCCCTCTTTGTTCAAATCGAAACCCTAGATCTATCCGGATCATTTATTTGTCTAAAACCGTTTTGCAAATGTTTTGTTTTAAAATAAAGAAAATCATAAATAATAGAACTCTTTTTGTCAGTGGGGGAGGTAGCCCAATCGGCAGGCCCAAAGTCCCAGCCAACATGCCACCTACTACTCCACTAGACCAAACCCTAGCCTAACCCTAACCAGATCCTACCCCAAACCCTAGCTGCCACTCCCCTCAGCAGCCGCCGCCACCCTTTTTTTCCTCCCACGCGAGAAGTGCACGAACCCCGCGTCGCCAACCACCCTGCCCTCGCTTCCCACACATAGGCACGCTTCCTAGACACGCACGCAACCCACCAAACCTCTCATTCACGTACACCCCACGCTTCCCTAGCCAACCTAGCGAGCGACGCGCTCGCTCGGGCATAAGTCGCACCACCCGCATGACCGTCTGCGATCCTAGCCCACCCATTCCCGCGATCCCCTCCCTCGTCTCCTCTCTCGCTCGCATCACGCACGCCTTCCTCCCCTCCCATCGCTCGTTCCCGCCGCCACCAGTGCTCGACCGCCGCCGCCTCTCTGGTTGCCGCTCGCGCAACCATCTCCGGCCCCGCCTCCTCCCAGGCCTCGTCACACGGCACCATGAGCGCCTCCTTCGCCCTCTTCCTCCCTGACGAACCACCCTACTACAGCAAGGTCCCCCGTGCCTCTCCTCCGACTGGTCGCCCTTCCTCTTGCTACTACCCTCCTGCGAGCTCCTCACCGCGGGAGCCCCTCCGTCCCCTCCTGTAGAGGTCCCAACCTTTAATAAGGTAGAGATCCCTGTTTTTACAATACTAGTCCCTGGATCAATAGCTAGCATCCACAGTTAAGATATAATATCAAGAAACAAAGGTCATAATACAACTTTATAACCAGGAATAAAATATTCTATTACATCTTACATAGCTCATTTGGCTATTACGTTACATTGCAGCAGAATATCTATAAGCATGGGGTCCTTCATCTTCAAAGTGCCACAGGCATCCATGTTGGTTGTAGACTTGTAATCCTAATCAATACACTTACATCAAACAAACCTGCAACATAATAAGTTGCAGCCACAAGGGTCAATACATTTGAATTGTATTGGCAAGTTTCACTACTATGTAGAAATAAGTGGATCCTATCACTACATGCATATTTGGCTAAGTAGGGTTTAGGCTCTTTTGCAGAAAGCAATAGTTTTATCCTATCTTTTCAAAATGGTTTTTGATCTTTTGTCAAATCTTTCTGAACTCCTTGGAATCCACCAAGTGCTTCAAGTCCCTTGTTGTCACTTTCAAGTTTTACTTTTAGAAATTGGAATGTCGAGATTTCCCATAGCTTCAGGCCTTAGTTGCTCAGTATTATCCATAACCGGGGACACGGCTAAGTACTTAGATTTTTTTTATCTTCTGCAGAAGTTGTACACTTTACCCACATGACACATTCTCATCTTGTTGCCACCAGTGGCCGCTGGATAAGTACTCACCAAGATGGAGTACTGGCAGATTGAGAATGTGACGAAGTCTTTCCATAGGGCCCTCCCAATACACAATGCTAGCTTGTCTTCAGGCACCAATGTAGGGTTTCAAATTCCCTCATTCCAGTAACCTGAAGAGGCCAATGCATGGGCCTTCCACTATATAGTTGACTAAGAAAGTGCCCATTTAGCATGTGGCTGTACACGGAAGCCACTGTACGAGAAACATGTTCAATCTCTAAGTCCCTGGGTGGTTTTCTTCTAGTGCATAACAAAAAGAGATTGCCATATAAACATGGTTCCTCTTGTTGCCACCTTGTCCAAAACTTGTGTATCCTTGTCCACCCAGGTGGTTCATTGAGTACTTGTTTTATTATATAAAACACAAGTCTTTTCCCAACTTCATATAATCTCAACATGTATCTCTTCTCAATATATATAGCAGGGCTAAGCATAATACAACTACATTGTTTTCACTAAGGAATGTATAAGGGTATCCTATTAGGATTTAGCATAGCAAAATATAGTAGTTCTTATCATGCATGTTTCAAAATCCACTAAGTATAATGGAAATAGTAGGACATGGATGATAGTGTCACTTGCCTTTTTGGTAGAGAATTGTTGGTTCACTTATTGATCTTGCTAATATCACACTCTTCTAACTTCACTACAAATCAATCAAGCAAACATAGATTCAACTAGCATTCCAAACAAGAATCAAACAAATTAATCACACACAAAATAATAGAAACAAAGTTATGCATGCAAGCATGCAAAAGATAATTTTATTTGCAAAAGTGGTTTCTACTAGGCTCTAAACATTGTAAGGTTCAAAGTGGTCATTTTATAAAGTGGTAAACCATTTGCAAAAAGGGTTTTATCTATAAACCATTTTTAAATCAAATCATTATTTTATGTGGTTGAAAATGCTTTTAGCAAAGCAACAATTTTATATTGTTCACCAAATAAGTTGTTAACTCACAAAACTTGGTGTTTAGGGTCAGTAGGTTTGAATCAACACATTTTCCAAAGGTTTTTCTCAAAAATCATTTCCATATCAAAATCAATATTTTTATTTGACTAGAAATGAGTTAATTCAAGTATTTACTCCTAAACTTCACAAAATTCATTTTTAATTCCATAAGTTGGTTCCTAGGGTCATTAGGTTCACAACAAACCATTTTGCAAATATTTCACATTAAAATTTTATCTAGAACAATTTTTATATTCATAACAAGCCTACACAAGTTTCTGTAAATTCAACCAATTTATCAGAAGCTCTTTACTAAACAAAGTGCATGGTTGGCTAGGGCTTGTTTTTCTGAATCCATTGATATAAAATTTGCAAAATTTGGACGTGTGGTTTGAAAGTTATAGAATTTACAAAATGGAACAACTAATAGATCAAATCTGTTTTAATTCAAATCGACAGAGACACGTGGCGTGTTTTAATTCGCTGATACCTCTTCGCTAGGATAACGCTCTCTGGTGCGTTGGATCAAGTTAGATCGAGCGGAACAGTTTGCGTACCCCTTCGTCGTTAAGTGACTCTATCGCGTCACTACGACCTGGATCGGACGGCTCCTATCACCTTGCCAAGAACTGGCGGCGCGACGACGGTGGCGCGCGGCGGCGGCGCTCTGCTAGCGGTGGTACGGTGGCTACAGGAAGCGAGAGGAGTGGGGGAGATGCTTACCAGATTCGTGGAGTCGCGGTGATGCTCGAGATGCTCGTGAGAGTGCAAGGGGCGCACGGAGTTCACGGCTATTACTCACCGGAGTTCTTCCTATCGTCGGGTGCGCACGGTCGTGGTCGAGGACGAGCTCCTGGGACGCAAGAAAGCAAGGAGAAGTATCAGGAGGATGCGCACTATCTCAGGGGTTGTAGAGGTACTCACCAAAATGCGAGGGGCGCACGGGTTTGGCGTCAGTAGCTCGCCGGAGCTGGTGCAGTCGACAGCGGCGGGCGGTGGTTATCCTTGCCGACGCTCTGGGGCGAGCACGGTTGAACGGAAAGCACAGGGAGAAGCGCCAGAGGTTGGGGATCACTCTCGCGTGAAGAAGAGCTTGCGGGGGTGAGGGTTCTGGCCGGAATTCGCTGGAGAAGCTCGCCGGAGCAGCGGTGGTGCAAAACCGATTTAGGGCAGCCTGGTGGCTCCCGTGCAGTGGTTTCTGAGGGGAAATGGCGAGGAGTGTCAGGAGATTAAGAGGGCGTAGATGTTGGAGCGGTTAACGCCTCCATTGAGGCGAATTTATCGCTGCAATCAAGACAGAAACGGCGAGGAGGAATTGTCGCGGTGAAGACGACGTTGAGGTGGCGTGGGGCCGCGGTGAAGACGATGCTGAGGTGGCGTGGGGCCGCGCTGTCTGTGAGAGAGAGGAAGAGGGAGTGGGGCCGAGCGTTCAGTGACTCTGCGGGTTGGTTTTTCGGTGGAAAACGTTTCGCAGAGAGGGGAAAAAACTGGGCTACGACTGGGCTGTTGGGCCAGATGGGTTGGGTTGAGTTTGATTCTTTTTTGTTCTGAATGTCTTTTTCTTTTTCTAATTGATTTTCTGTTTTGAAATTCAATCAAACAATTCAAACATTCAAATCAATCAAACTTCCACCACACTTTGCATTGAGTTTAGTTCTGTTTAACAACAATATTCCAAGTCCCAAAATAAAATAATATTTTTTATTCTTTTAGGATCTATTTAATAATTAAATAAAATAGACCTAAGTTATTAATTCAAATAGGGTTTAATTTATTTCATAGACTCTATTTGAAATCTAAAATAGTACCAAAATCATTTCAGTAGGTTTTATTTGAAAATATAAAATACTTGGAAAACTTGTTTAAAATAATTAACAAGTTTTAGTGTTTAATTAAAATGGGAAAAGTCCTTACTTTAATAAAATGGGATATTAATAAATCCTCATTATTTTATTTAAATAAACCTTTACTCTTTTTATCAAATAGGAATATTTTAATTCAAAAGCTTGGTCAAGATTTAATTTGGCTCTATAAAATAATCCTTATTTATATTTCTACCTTTTCATTTGAAAACTAAATCTTTTTACTTAAAGATCCAAAAATAGTAATTCTACTTATTTAAAATTTTCTTTATTAATTGTTTATATTTTCAAATCCCTTTAGGATTTGTTTGATCAAAAATAGGTTTGAAGGTTTCCAATTGGAATCAAAAGTTTCTTCTCACCCTGAAAATCAACAAAGTTTTATTTTATTCATTTAGTTTTCACATAACAAGATTTGAAAAATCTTGGGATGTGACAGGCTACCACCCTTAAAATAAATCTCGTCCCGATATTTGGGAAGGCTAGGGTTACAAGTAGGCTCAAAGCATCTAGGGTACTACCACCCTTAAAAATTTTCCAACTAGATTACATATTGGCTTGCTTGGGATCTTGGGGAAACTTCTCTGGGCAAACATCTGCATAGTGTCCTTTGTTTCCACACTTGAAACATGTGACAAGGCTGAGATCCTTCATAGGCTTGTTTATCTTGTGCTTCATCTTTTCTGGACAGTTGCTTGCATAATGTCCTTGGTTACCATAGTTGTAACATGTGATAAGTTTGAGTTCTTCACGTATCTCTTCTGGACAGGTTGCTGCATAATGGCCTAGCTCTTTGCAGTTGTTGCACCATACTTGGCCAATCTCCTTATACTTCTATTTCTCTGGACATTCACTGGCATAGTGTCCCATTTCTTTACAATGATTACATTGCACATGGCTCTTGTCCTTCTTTTTCTTGGGTTTCTCCAAAGCTAGGAGTGCTTCCAGTTCATGTTCTTCATATGTTATCTCATAGGTAGGAATGTCTACTGGTTTCTTTGACCTTCTATTGCTCCTTGGATAATTCATATGTCTCTTCTTTGGTCCTTTAAATTGGGTTGTATTGCATGGAGGTATAAGTGGAGATTTTCCTTTGTCTTCATCCTTCTTGGTAGACTTGGCTCCCTCTTGATAGTTTGCAATCAGTTGTTGCACTCCACCTTGTTTCCTTTGTTCAACTATAGAATAGATGGGGCATTGGATAGGGACATGATTATTTCCTTCACATAGGTAACAAGTAGCTTGAGAGGTGGGACATTGGCCAACTGGATGTTTCTCTTCACAGTTGGGGCATTAATCTCTATGCTCCTTGGATGTGTGATCCTTGTCTCCACAAATATTGCAAGCTTTGGTTCCTTCTAGAATAACATCTTTGTCATCTTTGTTGTCACAAACTCCTTTGGAAGAGTTGCTTTCCATGTTGAGCATTTGATCTGTCACCTTATGCAACAATTGGGCTTGGGTTTCCAAAAACTTTTGCAGGGTTGGATCTTCCCCACTGGTGTTGGCTATGAATTGAGCTGTCATTTGGTTCAACTGGTTTTGGGTTGCTATAAGTTCTCTCATGTTGTCCTCTTGGTTGTTGTTGTTGTTGTCATCAACCTTGATGTTGGAGTCTCTTGGAGTAGTCATCTGTTTGGGTTGAATTGAGATTAGAATAGGCAAAAAGATTTCTAAGGAAATAATTCTAATCACAGACATCACAATTCATACAAGCAATGTGCCAGCAATCACAAACAAACATTCCACTCAAACAACAAGTTTCAAGCATATTTTTTGGCAACCAAAAATAATTTTGTTACACCACATAAATTGGTGTGTTTGACTTAAACAAAATATGGTGGTCCATCTATATGGTTCACTTGTGATCTTTCCATCCTTCTTGGTTGATTCTTCTTGCATGAGATCATGGTTTCCTTGGAAAAACTCTTGGTCACAAAATCCTCAAAGGTGTTGATGGATCCTTCTAAGTTGTGTTTCCTTAGTTTCCAAATCCTTGAGCAAGATTTCTTGTCTCACTTGTCCTTAGTGATATCCAAGGTTGAAGTCCTTGGTGAAAATGCTGAAGATGTTGAAGTCATTAGAGTTGAAGATGTTGAAGTCATTAGATTTGAAGATGTTGAGGTCATTAGAGTTGATGAAGTCCTTATCTCATGGTGAAGTCTTTGGCCATGGGGTAGGTTTGTCCATCAAGTTGAAATAGAAGAGATGTAGAGTCAAAACCAAAATGGTTGAGGGAAAGAGTTTACAAGATTGTTTGTAAATAAGTTTTGGAACAAATACAACTCCTATCTTCCTAAGGGGTTTTTGTCCAATCCTAGGGTTACAATCCTACAAGAAACACAATGCTCTGATACCATCTATAGAGGTCCCAACCTTTAATAAGGTAGAGATCCCTGTGTTTACAATGCTAGTCCCTGGATCCATAGCTAGCATCCACAGTTAAGATGTAATATCAAGAAACAAAGGTCATAATACAACTTTATAACCAAGAATAAAATATTCTATTACATCTGACATAGCTCATTTGGCTATTACATTACATTGCAGCAGAATATCTATAAGCATGGGGTCCTTCATCTTCAAAGTGCCACAGGCAGCCATGTTGGTTGTAGACTTGTAATCCTAATCAATACACTTACATCAAACAAACCTGCAACATAATAAGTTGCAGCCACAAGGGTCAATACATTTGAATTGTATTGGCAATTTTCACTAGTATGTAGAAATAAGTGGATCCTATCACTACATGCATATTTGGCTAAGTAGGGTTTAGGCTCTTTTGCAGAAAACAATAGTTTTATCCTATCTTTTCAAAATGGTTTTTGATCTTTTGTCAAATCTTTCTGAACTCCTTGGAATCCACCAAGTGCTTCAAGTCCCTTGTTGTCACTTTCAAGTTTTACTTTTAGAAATTGGAATGCCGAGATTTCCCATAGCTTCAGGCCTTAGTTGCTCAGTATTGTCCATAACCGGGGACACGGCTAAGTACTTAGATTTTTTTATCTTCTGCAGAAGTTGTACACTTTACCCACATGACACATTCTCATCTTGTTGCCACCAGTGGCCGCTGGATAAGTACTCACCAAGATGGAGTACTGGCAAATTGAGAATGTGACGAAGTCTTTCCATAGGGTCCTCCCAATACACAATGCTAGCTTGTCTTCAGGCACCAATGTAGGGTTTCAAGTTCCCTCATTCCAGTAACCTGAAGAGGCCAATGCATGGGTCTTCCACTATATAGTTGACTAAGAAAGTGCCCATTTAGCATGTGGCTCTACACGGAAGCCACTGTACGAGAAACATGTTCAATCTCTAAGTCCCTGGGTGGTTTTCTTCTAGTGCATAACAAAAAGAGATTGCCATATAAACATGGTTCCTCTTGTTGCCACCTTGTCCAAAACTTGTGTATCCTTGTCCACCCAGGTGGTTCATTGAGTACTTGTTTTATTATATAAAACACAAGTCTTTTCCCAACTTCATATAATCTCAACATGTATCTCTTCTCAATATATATAGCAGGGCTAAGCATAATACAACTACATTGTTTTCACTAAGGAATGTATAAGGGTATTCTATTAGGATTTAGCATAGCAAAATATAGTAGTTCTTATCATGCATGTTTCAAAATCCACTAAGTATAATGGAAATAGTAGGACATGGATGATAGTGTCACTTGACTTTTTGGTAGAGAATTATTGGTTCACTTATTGATCTTGCTAATATCACACTCTTCTAACTTCACTACAAATCAATCAAGCAAACATAGATTCAACTAGCATTCCAAACAAGAATCAAACAAATTAATCACACACAAAATAATAGAAACAAAGTTATGCATGCAAGCATGCAAAAGATAATTTTGTTTGCAAAAGTGGTTTCTACTAGGCTCTAAACATTGTAAGGTTCAAAGTGGTCATTTTCTAAAGTGGTAAACCATTTGCAAAAAGGGTTTTATCTATAAACCATTTTTAAATCAAATCATTATTTTATGTGGTTGAAAATGCTTTCAGCAAAGCAACAATTTTATATTGTTCACCAAATAAGTTGTTAACTCACAAACTTGGTGTTTAGGGTCAGTAGGTTCGAATCAACACATTTTCCAAAGGTTTTTCTCAAAAATCATTTCCATATCAAAATCAATATTTTTATTTGACTAGAAATGAGTTAATTCAAGTATTTACTCCTAAACTTCACAAACTTCATTTCTAATTCCATAAGTTGGTTCCTAGGGTCAGTAGGTTCACAACAAACCATTTTGCAAAGATTTCACATTAAAATTTTATCTAGAACAATTTTTATATTCATAACAAGCCTACACAAGTTTCTGCAAATTCAACCAATTTATCATAATCTCTTTACTAAACAAAGTACATGGTTGGCTAGGTCTTGTTTTTATGAATCCATTGATATAAAATTTGCAAAATTTGGACGTGTGGTTTGAAAGTTATGGAATTTACAAAATGGAACAACTAATAGATCAAATCTGTTTTAATTCAAATCGATAGAGACACGTGGCGTGTTTTAATTTGCTGATACCGCTTCGCTAGGATAACGCTCTCTGGTGCGTTGGATCAAGTTAGATCGAGCGGCATAGTTTGCATACCCCTTCGTCGTTAAGTGACTCTATCGCGTCACTACGATCTGGATCGGACGGCTCCTATCACCTTGCCAAGAACTGGCGACGCGACGACGGTGGCGCGCGACGGCGGCGCTCTGCTAGCGGTGGTGCGGTGGCTACAGGAAGCGAGAGGAGTGGGGGAGATGCTTACTAGATTCGCGGAGTCGCGGTGATGCTCGAGGTGCTCGCGAGAGTGCAAGGGGCGCACGGAGTTCACGGCTATTGGTCACCGGAGTTCTTCCTATCGTTGGGTGCGCACGGTCGTGGTCGAGGATGAGCTCCTGGGACGCAAGCAAGCGAGGAGAAGTATCAGGAGGATGCGCACTATCTCAGGGGTTGTAGAGGTACTCACCAAAACGCGCGCCGCGGGTTTGGCGTCGAGGCTTCGCGGAGCTGGTGCAATCGGCAAGGCGGTGGTTGTCCTTGCCGACGCTCTGGGGCGAGCACGGTTGAACGGAAAGCACAGGGAGAAGAGCCAGAGGTTGGGGATCACTCTCGCGTGAAGAAGAGCTTGCGGGGGTGAGGGTGCTGGCCGGAATTTGTTGGAGAAGCTCGCCGGAGCAGCGGCGGTGCAAAACCGATTCAGGGCGGCCTGGTGGCTCCCGTGCAGTGGTTTCTGAGGGGAAATGGTGAGGAGTGTCAGGAGATTAAGAGGGCGTATACGTTGGAGCGGTTAACGCCTCCATTGACGGGAATTGATCACTGCAATCAAGACAAAAACGGCGAGGAGGAATTGTCGCGGTAAAGACGACGCTGAGGTGGCATGGGGCCGCGCTGTCTGCGAGAGAGAGGAAGAGGGAGTGGGGCCGAGCGTTTAGTGACTCTGCGGGTTGGTTTTTCGGTGGAAAACGTTTCGCAGAGAGGGGGAAAAATTGGGCTGCGACTGGGCTGTTGGGCCAGATGGGTTGGGTTGAGTTTGATTTTTTTTTGTTCTGAATGTCTTTTTCTTTTTCTAATTGATTTTCTGTTTTGAAATTCAATCAAACAATTCAAACATTCAAATCAATCAAACTTCCACCACACTTTGCATTGAGTTTAGTTCTGTTTAACAACAATATTCCAAGTCCCAAAATAAAATAATATTTTTTATTCTTTTAGGATCTATTTAATAATTAAATAAAATAGACCTAAGTTATTAATTCAAATAGGGTTTAATTTATTTCATAGACTCTATTTGAAATCTAAAATAGTACCAAAATCATTTCAGTAGGTTTTATTTGAAAATATAAAATACTTGGAAAACTTGTTTAAAATAATTAACAAGTTTTAGTGTTTAATTAAAATGGGAAAAGTCCTTACTTTAATAAAATGGGATATTAATAAATCCTCATTATTTTATTTAAATAAACCTTCACTCTTTTTATCAAATAGGAATATTTTAATTCAAAAGCTTGGCCAAGATTTAATTTGGCTCTATAAAATAATCCTTATTTATATTTCTACCTTTTCATTTGAAAACTAAATCTTTTTACTTAAAGATCCAAAAATAGTAATTCTACTTATTTAAAATTTTCTTTATTAATTGTTTATCTTTTCAAATCCCTTTAGGATTTGTTTGATCAAAAATAGGTTTGAAGGTTTCCAATTGGAATCAAAAGTTTCTTCTCACCCTAAAAATCAACAAAGTTTTATTTTATTCATTTATTTTTCACATAACAAGATTTGGAAAATCTTGGGATGTGACACCTCCGCCAGGGGCGCCCTCCTCCCTGTGCTCGCCCTGAGTAGAACCTCGCTGGAGCCCCATCGTCGGCCGCCACCGTCCTTCCTGGCCGCTTCCCCCGTCCTCGCCGTCCTCGTCCGTCATGCTTGACCGCCTCCCCGGAGTCCGGTCTGGCCCACGCGCGAGCCGTCAAGCTCGACTCCAAGCAGCCACTGTGCGTGCCTACCTGTCCTCGCCATGCCCCTTGTCGCTGCATCCTCTACGAGTTTTCCTATCGCGAGGGGTATCCCGGTGTTGTTGCTGCACCCTAGCCGCGACCACTTGTGCTTTTCCTGTGCGTGCTCCATGTGTTTCTGTTGTTGGAACATGGTGATGGTGGATGTGTTGAGGACATGCTTTGCGTTGGCATTGTTGTAGCTCGGGTATGTCTACATCTACAAGATCGACACCGGCGCTGAAAAAGTTACCTCGACCATCGATGCTTAACCAAGTTCCTTCGGACCATAAACCCCTGGATGATTGAGAAACCACGGTACCCGAAGGTCGGCACGGACCTAAAGATCGACCTCGAAGAACGAACCCTAGGCACGCCAAGATCTTCTTCCCGGACCAGAAGGCCCCTATGCCCTGATACGAAGACTGATCTCGGTGTCAGAAGACCGAACCCCTCTGAACCCCAAGATCTTCGACCCTAAATGTGTGACCCTCTTTTTCCGACACCTCTATTTTATAAATGAGATATACTTGTTGCATTTAAATTGTCATGCTTGCACACATATTATGTGGTTTGGGGGCTTTTGTCAATTCACCTTATAATTAAATATGGAGACCATATGCGGGCAAATCTTGTCTTATATTGGCTCCATTTAAATTTGTGTAGCGAACCGTTGTTGTATTTTGCCTTGTTAAGACAACATTTAAATTGTGGGGTATCTAAACAACATGAACCATCTAATTAAATGTTGGAACCCCAGTTCCGCTTAATATTACCTAATTGTATCGTATCTTTGCCATGTCACGCATCATACATGCATCATGCCTGATCTTCTGCCATAGTTTTAAATAGTGCATCCGGTCTTTCTTCTAGTGCTTTTCTTCTTCATGGATTAGGTCGATGAGTTGATGCAACACTCGACCCAATCTCCGGATGAACCTTCGACAATGTTTTCAGGCGAGCATCCTGCCCCTTTCTACCTATCTTACTTTTATAGTATTTATTTCCTCCTATTGATCTAATTTTATCTGTGTTGTGATGCTCTAGTTTTAGTACCCGTGATATCTCTTGCAGCCACTATACCACCTTGGACACCTCCTATTACCTGTTGTTTGGTAGATAGTCGGCCTTGCGAGTCGTAGTTGCGTGCTGAGGTGTTGTTTCGATCTCTTCAAGAAACACAGTTGCTGGAAGGCTGCCATATGCTTTATGTTGGAGATGATTATGGATTTAATTACCGTTTAATAACTAATATTGAAAGTAGGTAAATAATATAGAGGCATAGGTGGGCAATAGATGTTATTGGTTTTTAACAAGTCTACTTGTGTCTCGTAGGAACCCGAGTATTTGATACATGTTCTTGAATATTCGCACTATCCGCATGTGGGACCATGAATCCCCTTAGCATGATCTTGAGTCATATATTATTTCTTGGGGCCACAAAGTAGTTTGGGGCTTTATTGCTCTCATGTACTTATGCCATACTTTACTGCTTTATTTACTATTGCGCATGGAGCGCCTGTACAGTTTAGGGACAAATGTGGAATGTTTTCGCGGTATCGATAATCCTAATCACACTTTCGGGTTGCCAGTCGTTTACAACCATTGTCACAAACCTCTGGGTCCATCTCGGAGCCGGCCAACTTCGTCACGGGTAGCTTAGTGGGGTGGCCACCTAAAATATTATATGAATCTTGCGATTTATTTGTTCTGATGCCTCATTGGGTTTTCATTTGGTTTTTCCGAGGTTGATCGTGTGTGTGTTGCTATTTGTTCCCCCTGCAGGATAAAACTTTCTGAAAGCCGTGTCCGCGGTTATGGACGACTTAGAGCACAATATCTCGATCATAAACAACTATAACTAAAGTATTGCTATAAATTTGACTTTGTAATGACTAGTAATCAGCTTCACTATAATAGAATGGCTAAATAAAAGTACCAACAACTGTTGGGTTTGTGAATGTCTCATGGTATATGTATCTGACTAGTAAGTATTGCAACTACAACGGAATGGTTAACTAAAACTGTCCACCGCTTATGTTATCAGGATGACTCATGCTATCTATATCTGACTAGTAATTATTGCAACTATAATGGAATAAATAAAACTGCCAATTGTGTGATTTCCTTGGTTTGACTTCCTCGTTTGGTCTCGAGAGGGAAACACCAGGATGGGTATGTTTGGTGTTAGTATCAGGTTGGTTTCGAATAGGTCATTATTATCCCTCTCTGATAGTCACCAGTTGCCCCGAGTCTCTATAGGTTGTTTAGTGCATAATGCGCTGCCGCTTCAGTCCACCATACCTATGTAGGCGAGGACCACCGAATTCTAAGACTCGCCGTGTACTGGCCTCAGTACTGACCGCTCTTTTTTTCCTTTGCCCTTTGTCGGTACCCCTTTTGTTTAAGCAGGTTTGAGATCGACGTCGTTAGCAGGGTTACCCTTCCGGCTTGGCCTAGAAAGGGTTATGGACGTCATTGGTTATTCTTCAGGGCTCTTAGCCCCATTTTCTTCTTGTCTGTACTCGTACATGGTATACAAGGTGATTTGGATCTTTGTACTGTATATCTGTATTCTTGACTCATGGAGTCGCTATTGTATATATCTGTGAATCGTTTGCCTGGTGCGCACCTTTGAATCGTTTCTATGCGGTTTTGGCGGGAATCACTGAAACTGGCATAGGGATGATCCGAGGTTGTTACAGTTGTGTACTTGGGGTATCGTCGATTTGTTACGACCAGTCATATCGTAAGAAAGAAAGAAAAGCATTTCAAAGGCGAGGCAGATCGCCGAAAGAAGCCTGTCCACCGTATTGGTGATGATATATGAGGTTTTGTCAAGGATCTAGAAGTAATATATGGAAAGGGTCCTAGTGGTCAATCTGTTCCGAATGACGCTGCCGGACACGCACCTATGTGGAAGAAGAAATCTATATTTTGGGAGCTACTCTATTGAAAAGTCTGAGAGTTTATGCTCTTCAATCGACATGATGCACGTGTTGAAGAATCTTTGCGTGAACCTTCTAGGCTTCCTGGGAGTGTATGGGACGACAAAAGATACACTAGAAGCACGGTGGGATCAACAACATATGAATTATCCACACAACATGCATCAAAAGAATAAGATGGATAAAGGACGTAGTCCTGCCAGCTACGCTCTTACCAAAGCATAGAAGGAAATATTTTTTGAATGCCTGAGTAGTATGAAGATCTCGTCTGGCTTCTCATCAAATATAAAGGGAATAATAAATATGGCAGAGAAAAAATTCCAGAACCTAAAGTCTCATTACTGCCACGTGATTATGACACAACTGCATTGAGGGGGCTTCTACCAGAAAATGTTCGACTACTCATTGTGAAGCTTTGTGTATTCCTCAATGCAATTTCTCAGAAGGTAATCGATCCAGAAATTCTACAAAGGTTACAGAATGATGTGGTCCAGTGTCTTGTTAGTTTTGAGTTGGTGATCCCACCATCCTTCTTAAATATTATGACGCATCTCCTGGTTCACCTAGTCGAAGAGATTGCCATTCTTGGTCCTGTATTTCTACACAATATGTTCCCCTTTGACAGGTTCATGGCAGTCTTAAAGAAATATGTCCATAACCGTGCTAGTCCAGAAGAAAGCATCTCCAAGGGCTATGGAACGGAGGAGGTCATTGAGTTCTCTTTTGACTTTATTCCTGATCTTAAGCCGATTGGTGTTCCTCAATCGCGACACGAGGAGAGACTCAGTAGAAAAGGCACATTAGGAATGAAAGCAATAATATGTAGAGACTGGCATTCTTTCACGCAAGCACACTATAAAATTCTACAATGTTCCACCTTGGTGGCTCCTTATATCAATGAACACAAGAACATTTTATGCTCCAAACACCCAGGGAAGTCTGACGACTCGACTACACGTTTACACATGACGACATTCAGCAGTTGGTTGCAAACACATCTCATGAATAACTCCACTGTTGAAGATCAACTGTACTTGTTGGCCAGGACACCAGCTTCGACCGTATTGACTTTCCAAGGGTACGATATAAACGAGAATACATTTTACACAATCTCCCAAGATAAAAAGAGCACTAACCAAAACAGTGGTTTCCGCATTGTTGCAACAAACAACAATGGGAAAAGGACACATATTATGGTTACATAGAGGAGATATTGGAACTTGACTACGGACATTCTTTTAAGGTCACTTTGTTTTGGTTCAAATGGTTCAAGCTGATAGGAGGAGGGTTTGATGTCTACACACTTCTATTCTTGTAGACAGTTGTTGGGCCTCTAACTCCAGAGGTTTGTAGAACAGTAGCAAGTTTTCCTTAAGTGGATTACCCAAGGTTTATCGAACTCAGGGAGGAAGTGGTCAAAGGTATCCCTCTTAAGCATCCCTGCAATCAAGATACAAGAAGTCTTGTGTCCCCAACACCCCCAATACACTTGTCAGGTGTATAGGTGCACTAGGTCGGCAAAGAGATAGTGAAATACAAGTGGTAACGGTGCCAGAAAATAGCTTGACAGCGAGGTAAAGACTAAAGCAAGCAAACATGCAACAGATCTAGATGCAAACGGTGTTTCAATGTTTAGAAACACGGCCTAGGGATCATACTTTCACTAGTGAACACTCACTCATATAAATATACTCTCTTCATAATACTACTCTTAACTACTCTCCGGTTGGACACTCTAATCATCGGTAGGGCTATAACAACACTCCTCAAAGTTCGCCTTCCCCAATCTACATAACCCAACACTATCACCTTGAGTGCTAGATGGTTCCAACAAACACCATAATTTCATAGAGACATCCAACTCCAAATATAACTCATAACAAATATTCAATCTAGACAAAGTGACACACACGGTATGCACGTTGTCACTTTCACACATGTGGGGAAAAGCATAAATCTATTAAAGCACACATAGTATTTATGTAGACTCAAACCTAAGTGCCACCATGGCGTGCACGCTGTCACTTTCACACACATGGGGAGAGCAGAGATCTATTGAAGAACTTGAGTAGCAAGGTAGATCTACTTGATTGCAAAGCTCATGACCACAACAAGATCATGCATAGAGAGAGAGATGAACACATAGATACTGGTAGAGCCCTTAGCCTCGAGGAATAACTACTCCCTCCTTATCATGGGAATCAGCAACGGTGATGAAGATGGCGATGTAGATCGATGGAGATGGCTCCGGGGCACTTCCCCATCCCGGCAGGGTGCCGGAACAGAGACTTTTTGTCCCCCAAATCTCCCTTTCAGTGGCGGCGGTGCTACGAAGGTTTTTCTTGAAGTATGATAGATTATTTAGGGTTTCTGCATCGGGGGCTTCTTATAGGCGAAGAGGCGAGGCTGGGAGGCGGCCGAAGGGCCACACCCTGCCCAGGCTCGGGTCCACCCTAGACCGTGCCTGGGGGGTGTGGTGGCCCTCTGGCACCTCTCCCTCTCCCCTTCTGGCTTCATGACGCCCACGGTAAAATATTGACTTTGGATTTTGTCCCGTCCAATTCCAAGAATATTGATTTTCTGCCTTTCTGGAACCAAAAATAGAAGAAAACAGGCAACTGGCACTGTGGCATCTTGTTAATAGGTTAGTTCCAGAAAAGATATAAAAACACCTCAAAGTGTAGACAAAACATAAGACAAAAGATACAAAACAAGCATGGAACATAAAAAATTATAGATACGTTTACGACGTATCAAGCATCCCTAAGCTTAACTCCTGCTCGTCCTCGAGTAGGTAAGTGATAAAAATAATAATTTTTGAGGTCACATGCACCATCAAAACCAAGATCAAACCATTTGCAAGCATTGAAAGATGGGATCAAAGAACTCTAAACATGTGCATGAAAGATGGAGTTCTAACAATAAGACAAAGTAACTATGCATGCAACATGAAAGGCTACAAACAAAGATCATGAATAACATTCATTGAAAAACGTTTGTTTCTTTCACATACAGAAAACATGGCATAATGGCATTCATCTTGTCCCTCATAAAGTAGCAAATAGGTGCATAGGACACCTTCAAGATTCACAAGGGTGACTAGAAACAAGTATCACAAGAACAAGTAATATCACAATATGCATCAATCAATATGTTTTGGGACACTGCACACATAATGACAACTATGCTCTCTTAATGGTGCCTAAAGGTAGAAGGTGGAGACTCAACATAATAGTGGAAGAAAGGCCTTTCATAAAGGGAAGAAGGGATTTCAAGTTTCAAAAAGAGCTTCCAAAAATTATGGTACTTGTTAGCTTTCAGCCCTCATTGCCCCTATCATAAGCATCTTGAAGTGGTTAAGGTTAAAGTGAACAAACTATGGAGTATATGCTTGACAAAGTATAAGTTGGAAATCTCAAGTCCCTTGAATACGAGTGCCACACCTCATGCTACTCAACTTCAGTCACCTGCATGTTCTTGTCATTGTAAGTACATGTGTATCATAGAGGACCGCCAATGGGGTACCCCTTGCACATGGTACAGGAGCTATCCCATAACCAAAATGACAAGGCAAGCAGATAATGAGCATCTCAGCGATCTTTTTATTTACTATATGCATAGCTTTTTATTGAGGATGCTTCATAGATAGCTCACTATGGTGATGCTGCAAGTTTCCACCATGATTAGGCATGGATTAGGCTAGCGGCCCAGGCGTTTCTCTAACACAAAATACATACTCCATGGACTTACAAGCTCCCTCTTTATTTCACACCGGTGACATCCATAGACAAAAGAGCATGATATCAACTGAGTACAAAGTACAAGTGCAATGTTGATAACGTTCCCCGTGACAGCATGTTTCTGCTAATTCCAACGTATAAGTGCAAGCATATACAACATAGATGACACAATGGTTCAAGTTTATTAGGGACAAAGAATATAAAGTGTGCCATCAAGTTTGTGAGGTCTTTAATCACTAAGTTTTCACATAACAAAATACTTTTTAATTGGAAGATAGCTGAAAACAAGAATATACTTGGAATCGTGTAACACACCATGCATAGGAATTTATAGTGGACACTTTATAATAAATTGGTTTCTTGGGAGTTGCAAGCATGAGTAGAGTTTACTCATACAAGTGGAGGCTAGCAAAAGACTGGGAGCAACCAACTAAGAGAGCAATAATGGCCATAATCATGCAGAGCAACAAAAAATTACTAATCAAAGCATAGAGTGGTAATACAAGTCAAGGACTAGATGATCAAATAGGCTATGGTGACTTTTTCATAGTCATAACATGGTGTGAGCATGTGCCAAGTCAACCCAAACAAAGCATCAAAGGAGAATACCACAATACTATGCTTTTGTATGCTAAAACAACGCATGATTCCTTCAAGGCACATTAAGCAATCCTAATTGTTTGGAACAAGTCATGCTACAGCAATAATAACTAAGCATAAGGTTAAAACAACACCTAGCATGACATGCTAAAGTCTAAGGCACAGTCAAAACAAGATCCTCTTGTACCACTATAAGAATGAAGCTTTCTACTCTTTTTCCAACACCAATCGACTTATTTGAAACAACTCACAAATATAATAACCAATAAACATCAGTGAGCATGTCTCACAAATCCACAAAGAAGAACTAAAAAGTTCTAAGCTTAAAGCACAAGAAAACTAAGGCTAAACACAGTGCTAGCAAAAGAGAACACTCATAGACAATAAGAATGAAAACTAGAGTGTTCTAGGAATGGAAACAGAGTGTGTCTCTCTCCAAAAGAAGTGTGGTGTAACCAACCAACCTACTCAATCAAACTAAGCAAACGAAAACCACAAATGAAAACTAAGACGCTCCAAGAACAACACAACAATGCATGAAACAATAAAAACGAAGTGTTTAGAAAGACCTGAGATTTTTATTGATGAAGAAGGGGATGCCTTGGGCATCCCCAAGCTTTGACGCTTGTAACTCTTGAATATTTCTTGGGGTGACACGGGGTGGCATCCCCAAGCTTGACCTTTTGTCCATTCTTCATCTCATTACATCATTCTTTCTCTACACCTGCAAATTTTCCTTCATACAAACCTTCACACAGTCTTCATTAGCAACATTAGTGTATTAAAAAGATAATAGACCCTTAGGTAAAGCTTTGGAACAGCAAGACTTTTCACTAAAAACACATGCTAGTGTAGTAACTCCTTCAAAAATCTCAATTACCCTAAAGAGAACTCAAAAAGGAATCAATAAGAAGCAAACGCAAATAATGGCAGTAATCTGTCAAAACAGACCAGCAGGTATAAACCGATTTTTTTGAACACCTTCTGTTGCTCAAATCGAAAAGTGTTAAACTAACGAAAGTTAGCTAACATACCGGGGGATTTATTCGTAAATTTTCAGATCAATCACGAATTTTTATGGTGGAGGACAGAAATATGTTTATGGTGGAGGACAGAAATCTGTTTTGTTTCCTCAACTCCCCAAATCTTACTTCCCTCTCATTAGAGGTCGTTCTTCGCACAAAAAGCAAAAAAAGGACAAGGAGAGGTCATTACTGAAGTAATAACTTCCAAGACTCAAGGAAACTCTTGGGTTATCTCCCAACAAGTACTTTGCTTTAACGCCGTTGAGTTAGGCATGATAGTTTGAGAATATGCTCTAATAAGAAATATGAATTAAAGTAAAAGAGAGCATCAAGAACCAAATTCAAAACACATTTAAGTCTAACCCACTTCCTATGCGTAGGAAACTATTAAATAAACAAGTCATGAAAGCACAAAGCAACAAGCATAGGAAAGCAAAACAAGTGCAACTTCAAAATTTTCAACATAAAGAGGGGAAACTTAATATTATTGAGATGCATAAAACCATGTTTCCCTCTCTCATAATAACTTTCAGCAGCAACATGAACAAAATTAACAATATAACTATCACATAAAACATTCTTATCATGATCCACATGCATAAAATAATTATTACTCTCCACATAAGCATAGTCATTCTTATTAATCATAGTGGGAGAAAATTCAACAAAATAGCTATCATTAATATTCTCATCACCATAATCATCAAATATAGGAGGCATATTGTAATCACAATAGATTTTCTCCTCAATAGTAGGTGGACTGAAAATTTCATATTCATCATTATAATCATCATATTGGAGGTTTGGTATCATCAAAGTAAATTTTCTCCTCCGTGCTTGGGGGACTAAAAATATCATTTTCATCAAAACTAGCTTCCTCAATCTTAGAATTTTCCATAGCATTAGGAATAATGGTGTCCGAAGAATTCATACTAATAACATTGCTATTAGCATGCAAATAAAGTTCCATAGGTTTTAAATTTTCTCTTCAGACACTTCATGTCCTAACTTAAGATAAACACTATAAAGCTCTCTAATTTTGTTGTTGTTTTCCATTAAGCCTAACTAGTGAAAACAAGAAAAAAAGACAAAACTGCAGAATCTAAAGGAAATGACTTCAAGAACTCACATCGGAGGATGTGAGTACCTTTTATCTTACCTCCCCGGCAACGGAGCCAGAAAAGATCTTGATGTCTACGCACTTCTATTCATGTAGACAGTTGTTGGGCCTCCAAGTGCAGAGGTTTGTACAATAGCAGCAAGTTTCCCTTAATTGGATTACCCAAAGTTTTTCGAACTCAGGGAGGAAGTGGTCAAAGGTATCCCTCTCAAGCAACCCTGCAATCAAGATACAAGAAGTCTCTTATGTCCCCAACACCCCCAATACACTTGTCAGGTATATAGGTGCACTAGTTCAGTGAAGAGATAGTGAAATACAAGTGGTAACGGTGCCAGAAAATAGCTTGATGGTGAGGTAAACACTAAAGCAAGCAAACATGCAACAGATCTAGATGCAAACGGTGTTTCAAAATTTAGAAACAAGTCCTAGGGATCATACTTTCACTAGTGAACATTCTCTCATATAAATATCCTATCTTCATGATACTACTCTTAACTACTCTCCGGTTGGACACTCTAATCATCGGTAGGGCTATAACAGCACTCATAAAAGTCCGCCTTCCCCAATGTAGATAACCCCACACTGTCAGCTTGAGTGCTAGATGGTTCCAACAAACACCACAATTTCATAGAGACATCCAACTCGAAATATAACTCATAACAAATATTCAATCTAGCTAAAGTGCCACACACGGTATGCATGCTGTCACTTTCACACACGTGGGGAAAAGCATAGATCTATTAAAGAACAAAGAGTATTTATGTAGAATCAAACCTAAGTACCACCATGGCGTGCACGTTGTCACTTTCACACACATGGGGAGAGCAGAGATCTATTGAAGCACTTGAGTAGCAAGGTAGATCTACTTGATTACAAAGCTCATGACCACAACAAGATCATGCATAGAGAGAGAGATGAACACATAGCTACTAGTAGATCCCTTAGCCTCGAGGAAGAACTACTCCCTCCTCATCATGGGAATCAGCAACGATGATGAAGATGGCGATGGAGATGGATCAGGGGGCACTTCCCCATCCCGGCAGGGTGCTGGAACAAGGACTTTCTGTCCCCTAAATATCCCTTTCGGTGGAGGCGGCGCTGTGGAGGTTTTTCTGGAAGTGGGATGGATTATTTAGGGTTTCTACATCGGGGGCTTCTTATAGGCGAAGAGGCGAGGCTGGGAGGCGGCCGGAGGGGCCACACCCTGCCCAGGCGCGGGTCCACCCTAGCCCGCCCCTCGGGGGTGTGGTGGCCCTCTGGCACCTCTTCGTCTCCCCTTCTAGCATCATGATGCCCACGGTAAAATATTGACTTTGTCTTTTGTCCTGTCCAATTCCGAGAATATTGATTTTCTGCCTTTCTGGAACCAAAAATAGAAGAAAACAATCAACTGGCACTATGGCATCTTGTTAATAGGTTAGTTCCAGAAAAGATATAAAACACCTCAAAGTGTAGACAAAACATAAGACAAATGATACAAAACAAGCATGGAACATCAAAAATTATAGATACGTTTATGACGTATCAGGGGTTAAGGTAGACAATAATACGTGATGACAACAATAAATCTCAACAATCTTGGGTACACGGAAAAACCATTCGTCCTATAGACAATGATGTGGCTCTGGTTTTCTATGTGAAGGACATGTCTACCAAACTAAAAAAGGAAAAATAATCAAATGAATACATTATACGATGAGCCAAAGCGCCACATAGTTCTTTCAGGGAAAAGAACATCGTGAGAGTAGAGGACAAGACAGACATGTCGGAATATTATAATAAGTTTGATGAAATTCCGCCCTTCGAAGTGAACACCGACCCAAGAATCGTGTTAAATGATGAAGATACTCCATGGTTATAGCCGACGCGATCATAATCAAGGAATTTTAGGAAACTAGTGACTATATGTATTCTGAATTTTGCTTTTTGGTGGTTTTTTGAGATGTAATCAATATTTATTCTGAAACTTTCATTGGATCTCTGAAGGAACATTGAAAATCTCATTGGATCTATGAAGAAACATTATATTGTGAGTCTAAAAATGATTTTTTTTCAAAAAATCATGTGCAATAGATCTTGTACCTGTAGTTCAAACCGGACCAACTTCCTACCGATTCGGCAGACATTTGTCTTCACTCGAGGTGGACGAAAAGGTTTGAGATCTCCCAGTTGGGACATAGTTTATTTAAGGTGGTCTTGTATTTTTGAAAAATGGGTGGTAGCATTCTGAAACAACATTTTGGTGGTTGCTACACAAAACACCCTCTTTTTGCGCCCAGAAAATAGAAAATGGCTTTTCCGTATGACGAAAAGGAAAACTTACTCCTACAACATTGTTCTCCATCCCAAGATACACATGCATGCGCAATATGGGCACAATATCAAAAGATATGCCGCGATTCTAGCCATAACATTGGTCATTTGGACCGAAAGCCATGAAACCTCGAACATGATAGGTCATTTTGTGATTTTTTTTGAGAAATAATCAATATACCAAATTTGGTATTTTTCCTAGAAACTATGTCACATAATATGACACCACGCGAAGGATTTACATTTATCGGATCATTTTTGAATTTCTTATGCCCGTTTCAAAATTTTCCCGTTTCAAACTACGATAAATACTTCGGGCATGAAGACAGGGGATGAGCCTCATTGAAAATCTCATTGGATATGTGAAGAAACAAGATATTGTGAGTCTAAAAATGTTTTTTTCAAAAAATCATGAGCATTAGATCTTGTACCTATAGTTCAAACTGGACCCACTTCCTACCGATTCGGCAGACATTTGTCTTTTTCTCCCGGGGTGGAAGGAAAGATTTGAGATCTCCCGGTTGGGACATAGTTCATGTAAGGTGGTCTAGTATTTTTGAAAAATGGGGTGGTAGCATTCTGAAACAGCATTTTGGTGGTTGCTTCACAAAACCCCTTTTTTGCGCCCGGAAAAAGGAAAATGGCTTTTCCGTGCTACGAAAAGCAAAACTTCCTCCTGCCACATTTTTCGCCATCCCAAGATACACATGCATGCATAGTATGGGCATAGTATCACAAACTATGCCGTGATTCTAGCACAAGAATAGAATAACATCTTCATAGTTCGGGAAAGTTGTAGTAGGAAACAGTCCATTAGTCCCGGTTTGCTAACTTGGACTACGGAATCGGGACTAAAGGCCCCCACTTTATTCATGCTCATATCTATCCATATAGTACACAACTTCAGGGTCATCTTTGTCTTCTTCCTCATATTCTGCATCGCTGTCGTTGCTAGGCGCATGCGGCTAGATCCTCAGCCCAACCATGGCATATTCCGGTGGCCCCTGCCACTCCGTCCTTGGATTCACGATGCATGGGGGAGGGGCTCCTGGATGATGACGCTTCCGCACCCGCGACCTTCACCGCTGCCACCCTTCTTATGGCTCTGAGGCGGTTTTGGGCACCGCATGCGAGGATGATCTCCCTGCGCGATGTAGCGCATCACACTGACAATAGTCTGGTTGACCCACCATAGGTGGCGGCCGGCTTCGTTGTGGTTCACTGGGGGAGGGCCATCACCCTCGTACCTGGCAAGCTCCCTTTCCCGCCGGTTGGTGAAGAAGGCATTCAAGGTGTCGTAGTTGTTGGGATCCCAATGAGTATCCATGCGTTGCTCCGTCGTGGCCTCGAGGTAGAAGTAGTTCGTGATGGCCGCCTTGTCGGGGGATAACCCCCGGTAGAGTCACAAGGGGTAAAACATTGCCCAGCTTGGCTTACGCTAAGAAAAGGAAGAACTAGGCCAAGTAAGTACGTCCGGGTAAGATGGTCGTATGTGGCCGACATGGGAACTATGTCGGCCCATATAAGACAAGTCAGTTGATCTTGCAGGAACTAACGAGCCGAGTCTCACGAGGAAGGGCCGAGTCAGATAGGACGTGTGGCACCTTTCCGAGTGAGGTTCAGTAGGGACCGTGATAAAGCGTGGTCAAAAGAGAAGGGCGACGCCGGGTAACACGAAAGTAGTTGCGTGACGCCTAAAGTAAGGGCTGACGTACAAAGTTACTGCATGACGCCAAAGGAACCGGAGGCGACGTACATGAAGACCGTTAGCTATCCAGCTTTATGGACTGGGCCACTGGGCTTAACACAAGCCCATGACCCGGCCCATACAGTAAGGACCAAGATCCAAACAGTAACCCTAGGACCCAAAGGGGTGTAACCTAGCTAGCCATCGCCTATATAAGGAGGGGGATAGCTAGGGTTAGAGGAGGTTGGACCTAGTAGGGAACTTGTGCACTGAACCCTAGTTCATATAGCTCGAGGAGCACTTGTAACCTCAAGCATCAATAGAATTCCCAAGTGTGAAGAGTTCATCTTGTTCTTCGTGCATGGCTAGACCGTGCACTCCCTCCCCGCTGACCACAAGCACCCATTCGGCCCCTAACTTAAGCCTACCCATGGCATCTCTCGTGACACCACCATGACAGGTGGCGCCCACCATGGGGAAGAAGCAGGTGCTTGATGGGGTCTTCATCCGGATGGGCAACATCATCACCAAGACCGGCGAGCGTGTCTACTCCGGCCTCATCTAGTGGTTTGGAGCGCTCAACTTCGTCAATGACAATGCATGATGCTTTGGGAATAAGTCGTTCCCTAGGGGTGGTCGCTTCATCAAGTTCGGCGAGCACCAGGTCTACGTCACGGTGCGTGTGGAGAGCGCGTATCCGGAGCGCGTCATCGTGGCGCCAGATCCACCTGCGGTTCCTGTCACAGGAAAGTTGCATCAGCTCATCTCCGTTGAGGTAATGATGACAAATCCTAACCCAGCAGCACCTCCAGTAGATCCCGTAGTGAATGAGGACCCTGAGGGAGGGAATCAAGAGGAAACGCCAAGGGCTGCAATAACAGCAAAGGCACCGCTAGAAAATCCAGAGAACATAGCTAGGAGTAAGAGAGCCAAAGAGATGCAAGAGGCAATAGACAAATTGGCAGAACCAGTAGCGCAAGAATCTGCTCCGGCACGTGTGCAGGCCGAGTTGGAGGAGGCCAGGATAAAAGTCCTGGAGAAAGCAAGGGAGTTAGCGTAGTTATAGCAAGTTGTGGATATCACAATACGAGATCTCAACTCAGCAAATCGAGTCAAGGGCGCGAAAACCTGGCTTGATGCAACGATATTAAGGGGGGGGGAAACCTCAACGAGGAGCTGTCGGATGCAACGTCAAAGTTGACACCAAAAAATAGCAACGAAACAGCCATGCGGCCGACATACAATACAGCAGCAGCTAACCCGAGAGCTGCAGAGGCAGTAACGGCAGATCTACCCCATTTGACGGGTGAAGCAAAGAAAATTCAACAAGAGCGAGTCAACAAGCTGGTAAGAGCAACAGGCATGCTGAATTACGTATACTACAGGGAAAATCCGGGTATAGCATGGAGGTCACAGCTGGTTCACTCGGCAACTCCTATCCCGGCTAGATCAGCAGGTCATACAGCTTCCTCACCCAGAGTGGCACCAAGGCAGAGAAAAGAAAAGAGTGTGGATTCAGGAAGGAACAAGAAAATGATCACCTATGACCCGGCGGTGGCTCCGAGAAATCTAGCACGTGCACAAGAAACAAGAAGGAATAATGTTCAGGGAAATGAAGACCAGGAGAATGCAGGCCGAGAAAGGCAAGCAGGACAAACGAATGACAATGGAGGGCAAAATTTTATGCCTCAACTTAGGCGTGGAGCTCATTCGGCAGGAGGAGGAAATCCACCTCCGAATAATGCTCCAGCTCAACCCGAAAGGAGACAACAAAGCGCGGGAAAAGCAGTAAAGCAGCCTGCAGACCCGAACACGAACAGATACAATGATGGTTACTTGGCGATGGTAAATGATGGATATGAATTGCCAGATCATGCATACCAAGAAATGGGAGCAAGACTCAGAGGCAGTAACCTTTAGCCGGATGATGCAAGACTGAAGCTTGATCTAATAAAGATGGAAGAACTGATCGAGTCACAAGGTACACAGGGTCCACCATGTTTTGGTCCAAGGATCATGAAGGATCCACTTGTACCAAATTTATAGCTGGCCAGAGGAACAAAAACTTATGATGGAAGCACAAAGCCAGAATACTGGCTCATAGATTATGGAACTGCCGTGAAAATCGCGCAGGGAAATTTGAGATGGGCAGTACGATATGTGCCGCAAATGCTAGAAGGACCAGCACGAGTGTGGCGGAATAACTTGCCACCCGGAAGCATCAATAGCTGGATCGATTTTCAGGATTCTTTTGTGAGCAATTTCACAAGAACCTACAAGAGGCCGAATCGCCCACAACAGCTAGCAATGTGCAAGCAAAGGCCGAATGAGATAGACAGAGAATTCCTCACAAGATGGTGTACGATGCGTAACTCTTGCGAAGGGGTAATCGAGTCAGAGGCTATCGCTTGGTTTGCACAAGGGTGCAGACATGGAAGTGTATTGTGGCAAAGGTTACAAAGAGATATGCCGGCAAGCTTGGCAGAAACAATAAGGATTGCTGACTCGTATGCGTTAGTAGATCCGACTCAGCCTCTGCTCATGTCGGCAGACGGGATGACTGAGACTCATATCTATGACGCTACCGGATCACAAAGGCGCCAGGAAAGAGCCAAGTATAGAAGCAAAAGAAGAAATGAAAGGCCAGACTACAGATATGGTTCGACTCAGGTTGCGGCCGTGAGTCAGGATCATCCAGATGCTGGAAGTAGTCAGTATCAAAGGACAAGTGGACAACAGTAGTGGATGCCAAAGAATGATGGCAAAAAGCCATATGAACAAAGAAATCGATATCAGGACAGGAAGAAATATACTTATGAGATGATGTTGGACCAACCGTGCAAGTTTCATACGCCTAGTCCAAGTAATCTAGCCAATCACACAACAAGGAAATGCACTTGGTTCCAGAAAGGAGATAGAATGGATTCGCCGAGTAAGAAGCTACCACCACCTCCCCCTCCACCACTCACAGGAGGAAATGCTTAGGTCGTTGGAGCTGATCATAGATACGAGAACAGGCAGCCGAGGTATCATAATCAAGAAAGAAGAGAAGCTATGCACCAGGTGCACAATCCAAGAGGTGACGACGCTCATGTCGGCCATGGAACCAGAAATGAGTACAGAGAACATCACCAGAGCTATGTCATCTTTGTCGCAGAGCCGAATGACAAAAAGAGTCAGCAGAGACGGATGATGGAGGTGAATGCCACAATGCCGGCAATCCCAAGTAGAAGCATTAGTCTGAGCAGGAAATAACTTGGAGCATAAAGGATCACCCCAAGATCATGCCAACCCCGGGTGGTTATGCTCTAGTTTTGGATCCAACGTTCATGGGCCCTGATATCAACATGAAATTTTCCAAGGTACTGATCGATGATGGCAGCAGCATCAACATCATGTACAAGGATACCATGCTCAAGTTAGGTATTACCATGAACATGCTAGAGCCGACTAAGACAACTTTCCATGGCATTGTGTCGGGATTGTCCTGTGAGCCAATTAGAAAGATCTGGGTTGACGTCTTATTCGACAACAGAGAGAATTGTCGCACTGAAGCCATAGAGTTCGAGGTGGTCGACCTGGTTAGCTCATACCATGCCCTACTCGGCAGGCCGGCTATGACAAAGTTTATGGCTACTCCTCACATTGCTTACTTGAAGATGAAGCCGCCAGGTCCATGTGGAGTGATCACAGTCGAAGGAGATTACAAACGATCTATTGCTTGTGCCTCAGCCAGATCTTCGCTGGCCGAGTCACTGGTCATAGCACAGGAAAAGCATCAAATGATGGAAGTGGCAGCATTGGCCAAAGCAGCACAAATGTCCATGCCGGAACTAACTAACCTGCATGGCAATGTGTCATTCCAAGCTACCAAGGAAACCAAGAAAGTACAGGTGGATGAGACTTTCCCAGAGCGCACAGTTACCATTGGGGCTAGGCTAACTGACAAATAGGAAAGCAAGCTCACCAGCTTCCTCCGTGAGAATCGGGATATCTTTGCATGCTCCACACAGGATTTGCAAGGAGTTCCGAGTGAGCTGTCTAAGCACTCTCTTCATGTAAGTCCAGATGACAAGACGGTGAAGCAACCCCTCCGCCGCTTTGCCAAAGATAGGAGGAAAGTGATAGCTGCCGAGATATCCAGGCTCTTAGTCGTTGGATTCATCATGTAAGTACTGCACCCGGATTGGTTGTCAAATCCAGTCTTGGTCGAGAAGAAAAAGGATGACCTGAACGTGGCAGTGGTGTGGCGCATGTGTATTGATTACACGAACCTCAATAAGTTGTGTCCAAAAGATCCATTTCCCCTGCCACGGATCGATCAAGTCATAGACTCTACTGCTGGGTGTGAGTTGTTGTCATTTGTGGACGCATATTCTGGTTTCCACCGGATACCACTGAATCCAAATGATCAAATAAATATAGATTTTATCACCCCGTATGGGGCTTATTGCTATCATACCATGCCATTTGGATTGAGAAATGCAGGTGCAACATATCAAAGATGCATGGAAAAATGCTTGCAAGATCAGTTGGACAAAAATGTTCAAGTATACGTCGATGATGTGGTGATAAAAACCAAGCAAAGTCATACTCTAATTGAGGACTTGCATCAAACATTCGCAAACTTCAGAAGATTCCGGATGAAACTTAACCCAGAAAATGCACATTTGGTGTCCCGGCTAGAAAGTTACTCGGATTTCTTGTATCCAGCCAAGGAATTGAGGCTAACCCAACAAAGATCAGGTCCATTGAAAGAATGGAATTGCCAAAAACCCTCTACGATGTTCAGAAGTTCACAGGATGCTTGGCCTCGTTGAGCAGATTTATTAGTCGGCTAGGTGAAAAAGCCCTACCACTATATCAACTGATGAAAAAATCAGAAAAATTCACATGGACACAACAAGCTGATAGCGCTTTCCGTGAACTCAAAAATATGTTGGCAACAACACCGATAATAGCATCGCCACTATCCAAAGACCCAATGTTGCTCTATGTGGCCGCAACCAACAGAGTTGTAAGTGCAGTAATAGTGGTGGAACATTAAGAAGAGGGAAAATCAATCCAAAGGCCAGTTTATTACTTGAGCGAGGTGCTCTCTATATCAAAGCAAAATTACCCCCATTACCAAAAAATGACATATGGGGTATATATGGCAGCAAAGAAGCTGAAGCATTATTTTCAAGAACACCCAATCCGGGTAATATGTGAGGCGCATATCTCGGATATATTGGGCAACAAAGAGGCCAGTGGTCGAGTCGCAAAATGGGCCATAGAGCTAGCACTATATAGTCCACAATACGATAGGCGAGATGCAATTAAATCTCAAGATGTAGCAGATTTATTCGTGGATTGGATGGAATGCAATACGAAGCGCCACTGCCAGATCCGAATTACTAGAAGATGCATTTTGATGGATCCAAGACGAAAATAGGTCTAGGCGCCGGGATAGTGCTCACATCGCCAAAGAAGGATCAGCTCAAGTATGTGTTATAGATTCATTTTGCTACTTCCAATAACATTGCCGAGTATGAAGCACTTGTCCATGGCATCAAAGTGGCCAAAGAGATTGGCATCAAAAGGATCATGTGTTTTGGTGATTTGGATTTGGTGATCTAGAAAGTATCTGGGCATTGGGACGCGTTGGATGCGAACATGTCCCTGTATCATTTTCATGTGCAACAAATTTTAGGATACTTTGACGGGTGTGAGTTCCATCACATACCCAAAGCAGAGAATGAGGCAGCGGATGTACTATCCAAGTTAGGCTCATATCGGCAAGCGATACCTCCAGGAATAGCATTGGAGCATCTCAAGAAACCATCAATCAAGCCGTCACCAGAATCCGAGTCAATATTCATCCTAGCAAACCAGGAGTCAGGCGTTGTGCCAATGGACGTTGACTCAGGGGCAGTTTCGAGTCACTCGGGGACTGTTTCGCTGGCATCAGGGGTTGCCGAATCACACTCGAGGACTCCTCAGGTCATGTCGGAAGAAAACATGTCGGCTGAGCCAATGGAAATTGATGAAGAAACAGATCCGGCACCGATAATACCAGCATGGGCGCAACCAATATTCAACTTCTTAAAAGATGGAACTTTGACAGATGATGAGATATTGGCAAGGCAAACAGAAAGAAGGGCAAAAGCATACACCATAATCAACAAGGAGATGTACAAAAGAAGTGTGACGAGTGTATTGCAGCGTTGCATAAGCCCAGAGAAAGGTCAAGAAATACTGTTGGACATTCACCAAGGAGAATGTGGGAACCATGCATCGTCCAGAACATTGGTAGCCAAGGCTTTCCGGCATGGATTTTATTGGCCAAGTGTGCTGGCAGAAGCACAGGAACTCGTGAGAAAATGCAATGGTTGCCAGCATTATGCGTCAAAATCACACTTACCTGCATCAGAATTGAAAACCATACCAATCACTTGGCCGTTCGTAGTATGGTGCCTGGATATGGTAGGACCATTCAAACCAGCAAGGGGCGGCATGACCCACATACTAGTAATGGTTGACAAATTTACCAAATTGATAGAAGTGAAGCCCATCAAGAAATTGGATGGAAAACAGAGGTCACATTCCTAAAAGATATAATCTTGAGATATGGTTACCCGCATAGTGTAATCATAGATAATGGCACAAACTTCGCCGAAGGAGCCTTTGCTCATTTTCGCGGGAAAAACCGAATAAGACTCGACGTAGCATCAGTCGCTCATCTAGAATCAAATGGACAAGTTGAACGAGCTAATGGCTTAATTCTATCCGGGATAAAACCCCGTTTAATGGAACCACTCCAGAGATCACCTGGTTGTTGGATAGAGGAACTACCCTTAGTGCTACGGAGTCTAAGGATAACTCCGAATCGGTCAACATGATATACGCCATTCTTCCTCGTGTATGGGGAAGAAGCAGTCTTGCCTGCCGACATAGAATATGACTCGCCAAGAGTAAGGCAATACTCGGAAGCCGAGGTAAAAGAGGCCCGGGAAGATGGAGTTGATTTACTCGAAGAAGCAAGGGAGTTGGCATTGTCCAGATCCGCTATATACCAGAAAAATCTTCGACGCTATCATAGCCGGAAAGTTCAACCTCGTGTTTTCCGAGAAGGGGATATGGTGCTCAGACTAGTGCAGCGCACAGCTGGAATGCATAAGCTATCACCCCCATGGGAAGGTCAATTCATTGTAAGCAAGGCATTGCACAATGATTCATATTATCTAATCGATGCTTGTTAAGCACAAAAGAACAAGGCGGATAGATCAGGCGATGAGACCAAAAGGCCATGGAATGTGGCACTACTTCGCCCCTTCTATACTTAGGAGAAGCAGTGTATGTATCACTCGAACTCTCATATGTCGGACGCTTATGCTGGCTATGTGCTGATAATAACTCAAAAATCTGACTCGGCGACTACCCCTTATATTTATGCCTTAAACTATTCTATGTCGGCTGGTGTAACACCTAAAGCTTATCTCGGAACAAGTAGTGTTTACTCGGAAAAAATGAACTCTTCACTATGCTGTTGTCCGAAAACACGGCTTCATGGCAAGCAAGAGGAAAGGATGCAGGACGAGTAAACATGAACGCCGGATAAGTAAAACGAGAAACGCGGGTCGACCCTATGTTTTTGACCTAACCCACTTTAGGTTATATCGCATTGTATGTTGAATGATCCTGGGTCAAGTGATCTAAGTTTCATACCGACTAACTAAATCCTTAGTACTTTGAGACTCTAGTGTCGAACGCCAAAAAAGGTAGACAAGAGCCAAAGTTAAGGAAAGGTGAAACGACAAAATGAGACTCGGGGACTTGCCCTTGGATGATTCACATTCAAAGTATAACAAGAAGTTTAAGCCCTATCAAAAGGCACACATCCAAAAATATGTGCAATGTATGTTACATCTGTACCCAGAATACCGGGGATCTCATCAAAGTTCAAGTGTTTTTCTCCTCAGCCTAAGAAGCATTTGGGCTCGGAGGAGCGGTCTTGGAGTGTAAGATCCCTCCTTTGTAAAGGAAAAGGATCCCTGTGATTGCAATGCTAGTCCCTGGATCATTGATAGCATCCACAGTTTAAGATGAAGTACACAGATACAAAGGTCATTTATTACATCCATTCCAGAGATAAACATAGTCTTTACAACTCAAGGCCACAGGCCTAATACAAGAGTTTGAATAAGTAAATAAATATAAGTCTTCATCTTCATGTGCCATAGGCAAACATGTTGAGTGTAGACTCATGACACCTAATCCTCATCAGAGTAACCTGCAACATCACAAGTTACAGCCACAGTGGGTCAATACTTTGGAATAGTATTGGCAAGTGATACCTTAGTATATTTTAAGTGGACTAGATACTATATGCAAATTTGGCTAAGTGTAGCTTGGCTTGCTTTGCTCAAAATAGGTTTTGCCTATTAGTTGAAATCACTAAGTTTTTCTTTGTCAAAACTTTTCCCAAGGAACCACCAATAGACATTGAGGTCCTTCACCCTTGTTCACCCACAAGTTTTTACTTAGAAGTTGGAATGATGAGATTCTTGATAGCTTCCATGCCTTGATGCTCATGTTGTCCATTGCCATGGACTTGGCTAAGTACTTATATTTTTCCATCTGCAGAGTTTGTGCACTTTCCCCACCAGACTTGGTTTCACCAAGACAGGACCTTTCAGAAGCCTTCCCTTAGACCAAATGGACGCGTTCCAACCTATCATTCCCACTACCACCAACTGTCCAAATGGCTAAGTTCTAGCAACCTATGTGATCCAGGCAGAGCCCATATTGCCAAGTGGCTGCACTAGAAGTTTCTCAACACTTGGCCTCTAAAATCCCTTTGTTCCTGGGTGGCTTTCCACAAGTGAGATACACAAGGTAAACCATAGCCATGGTCCTTGTGTAACCACTCAACCAAAAACCACCAATCAAGTCCCTTTCCACCCAGGTGATTCATTGACTTAGTTGTTTTATTAAGAAAAACATAAGTCCAAAGAATTAGAAATATTTTCATCATAGCATGTATATTTCACCAACCCTTGTTTGCTACTAGCTAGGCTAAGCATGGCATAGATAGTAACTTAACTTAGAAATTTCCTAGCAATTCTACAACTACTTAGGATTTCCCAACATGGCATTTGGCAAAATAGTAACATGCAAGACTTAGCAAAATATTTCTAATGCTTGTATAAAAATATAAGGATAGAAATATTCATGAAGTACCACTTGCCTTGGTAGTTGGGAGAGTAGCACTCTTCACAATCACAATCACTAGCACCAAAATCTACACATAGAATATAGCCACAATCACATACAAGTCATATACAATCAAAAATATATATGCATGCATGCAAGATGCTAAGTGATGATTTTTGAAACTCAACCAAGCAAGTGCATAGTACTGAATTCTAAACAAGTCAAAACTTTGCCAAACCAAATTTTATTTAACACTAAAACAATTCCTAAACAATTCATATAGATAAATAAGCCCTACACATGTTTTTGCAAAAGAAACCATTTTAACAGAAGTGAAACATTAAACACATTGCATAAACAGAAAGGGCTTGTCTTCCTGATTCCAACGGTATAAAATTTGCCAAAATCTAATGTGGGAATCAAAAGTTATAGCTAAATCAAATTTGGATATAAATCTGATTCAAATTCTGTTTTTAAACTAGACCCTAGCCACGCGGCTCAGGATCACCCTTCCGCGCCGTCAGATCAAGTCAGATCCAACGCGCCAGATTCACAGAAAATGTTTCGCTCAGATCTAATCTAGCCCTTACGATACAGATCTAACGGCTACCGTTGCTCTGACCATAGCCTAGCGGCGCTAGCGGCGGCGACTGGCGGCGGCGCGTCTGTCAGTGGCGGCGCTGGCGTTCTAGGTCACCCGGGGAGGGGAGAGGGTGCTTACCAGAACCGCAGGGACGAGGCGAAGCTCAACGTGGAGGTGGCTTGGCAAGGGGCGCACGGCAGGGGCTGCTGGAGCTCGTCGGAGTTGTGCACGGTGTCGGGTGGTTGATGTCGAAGTCGTTGCCGAGGTTTCGCGTCGCCCTAGCACGAACCAGATAGATTAGGAGACGCGCAAGACAGTGGCGAACAACCTCGTATGCAAGAGGGGGCAAGGGGCGCTCGAAGCTTACCGCAATTGATCGCCGGAGTTGATGGGGTCGTCTGACTCGTGTGGTCGCCGACGTTGCCGACGCTCTAGATGTTCCTAGCATGCACCAGAGGGGTCAGGAGGTGCGCAAGGTCGCGGAGGTTGTACTGGCAAGTTTAGGAAGCAAGGGGCGGCGGGGTCTTACCGGAATACCTCGCTGTAGTTAGCTCTGGCTGCGGCGGTGCAACGCGAATTAGGGGCAGCCTAGTGGCGAGAAGAGTGTGCAGCGTGGGGGGAAATGACCGCGGCGGGGTATGGTTTAAATAGGCTGAAGCGCGACAGGAAACGCTCGCGGCATCAAGGCTAATTACGCCGCGCCATTACCGGCATCAACGGCAGCGGCGACGTGGTCTGCGGGCGCGATTTGGGGAAGAAGGAGTCGACGTGGAGAGGGCCCGCTTGTCAGCGAATAGAACAGAGGGGAGTGGGGTCTGGGTGCTCATTGGCGGCTCAAGGTGAGAGAGGGAGAGGGGAGACCCGGGTGGGCTAGTTGGGCTGGATCTGTTGCTGGGCTCAAATCCTGGCACCGGCCCTTTTCTATCTCCTTTCTCTTTTCTTTTTCTGTTTTGATTTTCTAGATTGATTTTCAAATGATTTTCAAAAGCTTTTGAATTCAAACTTTTTCCAGGATTTTGTAGGGTGCAACATTCTCATTTCAAGGCATAAAATCATGTGGTCTCTCTGTTCAAGCTTGGTCCTTTTGAATAAACAAAATAAATAGTGCTATAGCTCTTAATTTGAAAATGTTTTGGAATTGGTTTTGAACCATTTTTATTTTGTATAATTTTGTTCAAATTCCACACTCAACCAATCAACAAGGTAGCAAACAAACTTGGTTTAAAACACTTAAGCTCTCAAATGGGGATGGCCATTTGATTTAAGTTTGCTCACATAAAATAATAGCACTATGTGCTTCTGTTTTCTTGAATTTGGTTTGAAATTTGATCTCAAAACTATATGCATGCATGAATGATATGCAAACTTTGAAATCATGATTTTAGGGATGTTACAAATCTAACCCCCTTAAGGTGAATATCGCCCTCGAGATTCGGATTGGCTAGCAAATAGGTGAGGGTGGTCTTTCCGAAGATCATCTTCTCTTTCCCATGTTGCTTCCTCTTCGGAATGATGATTCCACTGCACTTTGCAAAACTTGATAGTCTTAGTCCTTGTGACTCTTTCTGCAGTCTCAAGAATGTTGATAGGTTTCTCTTCATAAGTGAGATCACTTTCTAGTTGAACTTCCTCCAAAGGTATAGTATCCTTCAAAGAAGTTTCTTCCATTTCTGGATGACATTTCTTAAGTTGACTCACATGAAACACATTATGAACTGCTGACAAAGATTCGGGTAGTTCAATTTCATAGGCAACTTCCCCTTTGCGACTCAGAATCTTGAATGGCCCAACATACCTTGGTGCCAATTTTCCTTTGACTCCGAACCTTTTCACTCCATGAAGTGGTGACACTCTAAGATAAGCTCTATCACCGACTTCGTAGGTGACCTCTCTACGCTTAGGATCTGCGTAGCTTTTCTGTCGGGACTGTGCTATCTTCAACCTGTCCTTAACCAATTTAACCTTCTCTTCGGCTTCTTTGATAAGATCTGGTCCGAATAAACTTCTTTCTCCCACACCATTCCATAGCAATGGGGTGGTACACTTTCTTCCGTAGAGAAACTCAAACGGTGCCATCTCAATGCTGGCTTGATAACTGTTGTTATAAGAAAATTCTGCGTAAGGCAGACTTTCATCCCAACTGGCTCCATAGTCTAGGGCACATGCCCTCAACATGTCTTCAAGAATCTGATTAGTCCTTTCTGTTTGTCCATCGGTTTGAGGATGAAAAGCAGTACTGAATTCCAACCTCGTTCCCAATGACTCATGAAGCTGTCTCCAAAAATGGGAAGTGAATTGAGTTCCCCTATCAGACACAATACTCTTGGGCACTCCATGTAGACACACAATTCTACTCATGTAGATCTTGCTAACTTAGCGCTTGTGTAGGTTGTCTTCACGGGTATGAAATGAGCCACTTTAGTTAGGCGATCTACTACTACCCATATGGAATCATATCCTGACCTGGTCCTTGGTAATCCGGTAATGAAATCCATACCAATCTTGTCCCACTTCCAATCAGGAATAGGTAGTGGTTGAAGCAAATCTGCTGGTTTCTGATGCTCCGCTTTCACTCTACTACACACATCACACAAAGCAATATGTTCGGCGATGTCCTTCTTGAGATTATTCCACCAAAATCTTTCTTTCATGTCCATGTACATTTTGGTGTTACCCGGGTGAATGGAATACGGAGAGTTGTGTGCCTCTTGCAAAATCAGCTTCCGCAACTCCGGGTCTTGTGGAACACAGATACGTTTCCCATGCCATAAAGTACTCTGTTCATCTTCATGGAACTCTTTGGCTTTACCTTTGCCAATCTTTTCCTTAATCTCTTCAATTTCCTTATCAGTTTTTTGGGCTTCTCTGATCTTGTCCAACAAAGTGGGTTGAACATCCAAAGACATGAGATGTCCCTCAGGCACAATCTCCAATCTGAGTTTCCTGAATTGGGCACACAAATCTTCTGGCAATTCTCCTTTGGTAAGTCCATTCACAAAAACCTTACGGCTTAGAGCATCTGCTACAACATTTGCTTTACCGGGGTGGTATTGCAAACTTAAGTCATAGTCCTTGATGAGTTCTAACCACCTTCTTTGTCTCATATTGATTTCCTTCTGAGTGAAGATATACTTCAAACGTTTGTGATCGGTGAACACTTCACAACGCTTTCCCAAAAGATAGTGTCTCCATGTTTTGAGTGCATGGACAACAGAGGCTAACTCTAAATCATGAGTAGGATAGTTTACTTCATGAGTTTTGAGTTGTCTCGAGGCATAAGCCACAACTTTACCGTCTTGCATAAGTACTGCACCCAGACCTTGATGAGATGCATCACAATATACTTGGAAATCCTTTTCCATGTCTGGCAGACACAAGACTGGTGCTGTCACAAGTCTCTTCTTCAACTCCTGAAAGCTGAGTTCACAACCTTTAGACCAAGCAAACTTTTTGTCTTTCTTTAACAATTCAGTCATGGGCTTAGCTACCTTAGAGAAATTCTCAATAAACCTTCTGTAGTAACCTGCTAAGCCAAGGAAACTATGAACTTCTTTCACGGACTTGGGAGATCTCCATTCAGTCACAGCTGAAACCTTAGCAGGATCAACTGCTACACCATCCTTTGTCATAACATGACCAAGAAAACCAACTTCTTCCAACCAGAACTCACACTTGCTGAATTTGGCATAAAGTTTATGCTCTCTTAACTTCTCAAGTATCAAACGCAAATGTCCTTCATGCTCTTCTTTGCTCTTGGAGTAGACTAAGATGTCGTCGATGAAAACGACAACAAACTTGTCGAGGAATTCCATGAACACCTTGTTCATCATATTCATGAAGTACGCTGGAGCATTTGTCAGGCCAAAAGGCATTACGGTATACTCATACAATCCATACCTTGTGGTGAATGTTGTTTTTGTTATGTCTTGTTCTCTTATCTTGGGTTGAAAATAGCCTGACCGGATATCAATCTTTGAGAACACACATGCTCCTTCTAGCTGATCAAACAAGTCATTGATTCTAGGCAAAGGATATTTGTTCTTGATAGTTACCTCGTTGAGTGAACGGTAATCTATGCATAACCTTTGACTTCTATCTTTCTTCTCCACGAACAAAACTGGGGCTCCCCAAGATGAAGAACTTGGTTGAATAAATCCTTTCTGCAATTGTTCTCCAAGTTGCTTCTTGAGTTCTTTCAGTTCATCAGCTGACATTTTATAAGGTATCTTTGCTATTGGTCCAGACCCTGGTACCAAATCTATCAGAAACTCCACATCTCTATCTGGTGGCATTCCCAGCAGTTCTTCCGGAAACACATCCGGATACTCACTCACAATTGGCACACTGTCCATGCTAACCCCCTTAAGAGAATTAAGCATACTCCTTTTTGCTTCAAAATTGGTCTTGAATCTGATCCTTTTATTTTCTGGAGTTGTGAGTGAGACAGTATGGTTGGCACAATCTATCACTCCTTTGTACTTAGTCCTCTAGTCCATTCCCTGAATGACATCCAATACTTGGGAGTTTAGAATTATCAAGTTAACGGGAAACTTATATTTCCCAAATTCTATGACTAGATCATGACATCCTGAATTCACTATCATTTCTCCACCAGGAGAACTTACTTTTATAGGACACCCAATAGTTTCTACCGGTAGTTCATTTCTTTCAACAAATGCTCTTGATATGAATGAATGAGATGCACCAGTATCAAAGAGTACAAATGCTGGAATAGAATTGAGTCTGAACTTACCAGCAACAGCATCAGGCTCCTCATAGACCTCCTCCACATTGATGTCGTTTACCTGTCCCTTCTGGAAAGGGTTGGGCTTGTTAGGTCCTTCAACTTTCTTTTCTGGGCATTCATTTGCATAATGCCCCATCTTCTTGCATTTGAAGCATTCAACCTGACTGATGTCTCTCTTAACAGGCTGACTTCCACTTCCACTACCATTACCACTGTGGTGGCTCTTATGTCCACTCTTATGGTTCTTGTACTTGTCATTGTCATGACTACGGTGTTGTTTGTCATGACGGTTGTGGTTGTGGTGTTTGTTGAATTTCCCATGCTTGTGGGATCCTGAGCTTCCACTGTCATCATAATGAGATCGTTTGTTAGACGATCCCGAGCTGTGCTTGTCGGAGTGCTTCCTCTTTCTACTCTCCACTTGTTTTATTTTGTTCTCCAAAATAGCAGCCTTGTCACAGAGTGACTGATAAGTGGGAACATAGGCCACAGCCAATTGCAGATTCAGCTCATCATTCAAGCCTTCAAGAAATTTTTACTTTCACTTGGCATCAGTGTCAACTTCATCCGGTGCATAACACGCCAGATTGTTGAACTCCTCAATATATTCAGCCACGCTGCGGTGGCGCTGCTTCAGATTGTGGAACTCTTTATTTTTCAGACTCATCACCCCAGATGAGATATGAGCAGTGCGAAAACCATCCTCAAAGATAGCCCATGTCACTTCATCTATGGGAGTGGTAATCTGGAAGTTGTCCCACCAAGTGGCGGCTGGTCCTTCCAGCAGATGTGCTGCAAATCTGACCTTTTCAGCATCCGTGTAGCCCACGGTTACCAAGTCCTTGTTTACAGAACGTAGCCAATCATTGGCCACCATGGGATCAGTCGTTCCCGAGAACTTCGCTGGCCTCAATCTCAAGAACCTGGTGAGCATATCAAAACCCGGTGGGTTGTTGTTGTTATTGTTGTTATTGTTGTTGTTGTTGTTGTTTTGGTTCTGGATGAACGTTGTCATCATCTGCATCAGTTGTGTTTGAGCAGTCATCATTTGCCGCATTTCTGGAGTGATGTTGTTGTTGTTGTTGGGGTTGGGGTTTGCACGACGGGGAGGAATCTGTGGTTTGTTCAAATAGAGATAAGAATGAGATACCCATAGATGCTTTCATGCACATTACATCACATAAGCAATCACAAGAATGCAACACAAAGATAAAAGTTCAACAACAAGATAACAAGTTCACAAAGTAAAACACACAAGTAGCAAGCCATCCACATGTCGGATGGTCCAATAACAAGTTCTCAAATAACAAGTACGATAATAAAAGATAAACGAGTAGTCAAGTCTACTCATCGGCATCAATCTCCTCCTCGACAAAGGTAAGACCTGCGTTATCCATCGCGGTCTTGTTCTCCTCGATGCTAGTGGTCAAGGTCTCTATCTTGGCCTTCAGAGCCCTCTTCTGGGAACGAAGCCTCTCAATTAACATCTGTTGTTGCTCTAGCTCGAAGTCCTTGGACTGCAGTTCTTCAGTCATGTCCCGGATCTTCTTGTTCCTATTTTGGACACGCTTCTCCTGACTCTTGAACTTCCTGTCCTAGGTCTCGAACTTCGCCTCCATTTCCTTGACTATCTCGTCCTGCTGCGCAAAGAGCTTGTCCTTCTCGCGAAGCTGCACCTGGAGCTCGTCATTGCTGAGCATGACATTGGTCCTGTCCGTGTCCATGTGCCTAATGAGAGACTCTAAGTCCTGGAGGTACAGGCGTATCGGCTCTGCTACGTCCCTCGAATCGTCCTCGAAGTCGATGGACTCTCCATCCTCATCACGTCTTCCGAAGACGTGGAAGTGGGTACCTCTAACCTGTCGGGAGTGTCGCCCTAGCAGACGTCCTATCAGATCCTGCATAACTACCTCCATGCCTCTCTCCCTGTCATCGTGCATGAGCTTGAAGACGATGGCCTCCGTAGTAGGCTCTGTCTAGCGTCCGGGCTGGTTCACCTTGAAGCCCTAGAGGTCCTTCCTCTCAAACTTGGTGAGGGGATGCACCATGATGGTGGGAAGAGGGAGATTGAGCAAAGTAGTAAGCTCAACGATACGAGGACCAAAGCGGGTAACCTGGAACTCCTCAACGGTGCTGATGGTAATAGGCATCTATTTATAAGATAGAAAAGTTAGAACAACACAATTCAAGATAAAACAAAAGTCAAAACATCACATACATAACCTTGGAAAGCAAAACACACAAGTCATGCATACATGAAACCATTACATCAACCAAGGTTCAATCTTATTTTAAAGCAACATTTTGGAAAATAGGGTGATAGGTGGTGGTCCAACTAACGAAGTACGTTTACAATCCTATCTCACTGGATCTGTTGGCTAACACAATGTTTCTAGAAGCAATCAGCCTATCTTGCTCACATGATTCCATCACTAAGTCTATAATGTCTCCTCTTAAAGTTTGGTTGGTAGCTTCCAACTCTTGGGTATGTTCTTTCTCTTTCCTTAGATCATTTTGGAGGTTGATCATTCTGCACCTGACTCTATCACCAAGTTCTTTGATGGTCTTCCAAGCTGCATCCCTTACTGATTCAAAGAATGTAGGGTGCACCACTGAATTGGTGAACATGCAGAATCCTTTTTCCTGATGGTTGTCTTCCTTGTTTTTATACAAGTGAAGTTGCACCCACCATTATTCCACTCCTTCATCCATCACTGGAAAACCATTGTACATAGCTGCACCTTGTATCTCTAATGTAACCATGAGGTCCTTGAGAGCCTTGGGGAATTCTGTCTCACACTCCAAAGTCATTGTCATGAGTGGTCCTTTCCTCACGGATTCGTTGATGGAGTTCATCTACAAATAGAGATGAGAGAGAAGATTAGAAAAGTTTACGAGAAGAATAGACAAGTGTAGAAGTTGAAAATTTTTCCTTAGTGGTTTCCAATCCTAGGGTCATAATTCTACAGGCAACACAGTTCTCTGATACCATCTGTAAGATCCCTCCTTTGTAAAGGAAAAGGATCCCTGTGATTGCAATGCTAGTCCCTGGATCATTGCTAGCATCCACAGTTTAAGATGAAGTACACAGATACAAAGGTCATTTATTACATCCATTCCAGAGATAAACATAGTCTTTACAACTCAAGGCCACAGGCCTAATACAAGAGTTTGAATAAGTAAATAAATATAAGTCTTCATCTTCATGTGCCACAGGCAAACATGTTGAGTGTAGACTCATGGCACCTAATCCTCATCAGAGTAACCTGCAACATCACAAGTTACAGCCACAGTGGGTCAATACTTTGGAATAGTATTGGCAAGTGATACCTTAGTATATTTTAAGTGGACTAGATACTATATGCAAATTTGGCTAAGTGTAGCTTGGCTTGCTTTGCTCAAAATAGGTTTTGCCTATTAGTTGAAATCACTAAGTTTTTCTTTGTCAAAACTTTTCCCAAGGAACCACCAATAGACATTGAGGTCCTTCACCCTTGTTCACCCACAAGTTTTTACTTAGAAGTTGGAATGATGAGATTCTTGATAGCTTCCATGCCTTGATGCTCATGTTGTCCATTGCCATGGACTTGGCTAAGTACTTAGATTTTTCCATCTGCAGAGGTTGTGCACTTTCCCCACCAGACTTGGTTTCACCAAGACAGGACCTTTCAGAAGCCTTCCCTTAGACCAAATGGACGCGTTCCAACCTATCATTCCCACTACCACCAACTGTCCAAATGGCTAAGTTCTAGCAACCTATGTGATCCAGGCAGAGCCCATATTGCCAAGTGGCTGCACTAGAAGCTTCTCAACACTTGGCCTCTAAAATCCCTTTGTTCCTAGGTGGCTTTCCACAAGTGAGATACATAAGGTAAACCATAGCCATGGGCCTTGTGTAACCTCTCAACCAAAAACCACTAATCAAGTCCCTTTCCACCCAGGTGATTCATTGACTTAGTTGTTTTATTAAGAAAAACATAAGTCCAAAGACTTAGAAATATTTTCATCATAGCATGTATATTTCACCAACCCTTGTTTGCTACTAGGTAGGCTAAGCATGGCATAGATAGTAACTTAACTTAGAAATTTCCTAGCAATTCTACAACTACTTAGGATTTCCCAACATGGCATTTGGCAAAATAGTAACATGCAATACTTAGCAAAATATTTCTAATGCTTGTATAAAAATATAAGGATAGAAATATTCATGAAGTACCACTTGCCTTGGTAGTTGGGAGAGTAGCACTCTTCACAATCACAATCACTAGCACCAAAATCTACACATAGAATATAGCCACAATCACATACAAGTCATATACAATCAAAAATATATATGCATGCATGCAAGATGCTAAGTGATTATTTTTGAAACTCAACCAAGCAAGTGCATAGTACTGAATTCTAAACAAGTCAAAACTTTGCCAAACCAAATTTTATTTAACACTAAAACAATTCCTAAACAATTCATATAGATAAATAATCCCTACACATGTTTTTGCAAAAGAAACCATTTTAACAGAAGATAAACATTAAACACATTGCATAAACAGAAAGGCTTGTCTTCCTGATTCCAACGGTATAAAATTTGCCAAAATCTAACGTGGGAATCAAAAGTTATAGCTAAATCAAATATGGATATAAATCTGATTCAAATTCTGTTTTTAAACTAGACCCTAGCCACGCGGCGCTAACCTATTGGTCGATACCGCTTCGCTCAAGATCACCCTTCCGCGCCATCAGATCAAGTCAGATCCAACGCGCCAGATTCACAGAAAACGTTTTGCTCAGATCTAATCTAGCCCTTACGATACAGATCTAACGGCTACCGTTGCTCTGACCATAGCCTAGCGGCGCTAGCGGCGGCGACTGGTGGCGGCGCGTCTGTCAGTGGCGGCGCTGGCGTTCTAGGTCGCCCGGGGAGGGGAGAGGGTGCTTACCAGAACCGCAGGGACGAGGCGAAGCTCAACATGGAGGCCGCTTGGCAAGGGGCGCACGGCAGGGGCTGCTGGAGCTCGTCGGAGTTGTGCACGGTGTCGGGTGGTTGATGTCGAAGTCGTTGCCGAGGTTTCGTGTCGCCCTAGAACGAACCAGATAGATTAGGAGACGCGCAAGACAGTGGCGAACAACCTCGTATGCAAGAGGGGGCAAGGGGCGCTCGGAGCTTACCGCAATTGATCGCCGGAGTTGATGGGGTCGTCTGACTCGTGTGGTCACCGATGTTGCCGAGGCTCTGGATGTTCCTAGCATGCACTAGAGGGGTCAGGAGGTGCGCAAGGTCGTGGAGGTTGTACTGGCAAGTTTAGGCAGCAAGGGGCGGCGGGGTCTTACCGGAATACCTCGCCGGAGTTGGCTCTGGCTGCGGCGGTGCAACGCGAATTAGGGGCAGCCTGGTGGCGAGAAGAGTGTGCAGCGTGGGGGGAAATGACCGCGGCGGGGTGTGGTTTAAATAGGCTGAAGCGCGACAGGAAACGCTCGCGGCATCAAGGCTAATTACGCCGCGCCATTACCGGCATCAACGGCAGCGGCGACGTGGTCTGCGGGCGCGATTTGGGGAAGAAGGAGTCGACGTGGAGAGGGCCCGCTTGTCAGCGAATAGAACAGAGGGGGAGTGGGGTCTGGGTGTCAGCGGCTCGCTGGGTGCGTCTGCGCGTGAGAGAGGGAGAGGGGAGACCCGGGTGGGCTAGTTGGGCTGGATCTGTTGCTGGGCTCAAATCCTGGCGCCGGCCCTTTTCTATCTCCTTTCTCTTTTCTTTTTCTGTTTTGATTTTCTGGATTGATTTTCAAATGATTTTCAAAAGCTTTTGAATTCAAACTTTTTCTAGGATTTTGTAGGGTGCAACATTCTCATTTCAAGGAATAAAAGCATGTGGTCTCTCTATTCAAGCTTGGTCCTTTTGAATAAACAAAATAAACAGTGCTATAGCACTTAATTTGAAAATGTTTTGGAATTGGTTTTGAACCATTTTTATTTTGTATAATTTTGTTCAAATTCCACACTCAACCAATCAACAAGGTAGCAAACAAACTTGGTTTAAAACACTTAAGCTCTCAAATGGGGATGGCCATTTGATTTAAGTTTGCTCACATAAAATGATAGCACTATGTGCTTCTGTTTTCTTGAATTTGGTTTGAAATTTGATCTCAAAAATATATGCATGAATGAATGATATGCAAACTTTGAAATCATGATTTTAGGGATGTTACATGGAGCTAGGAGCATCACTCGGAGCATCTGCCGAGTCAGGGGCATCGGTCGCCGAGTCTTCCGGGTTGTCTGACTCGGTAGCCTCGCTGTCGGCACCTTCCTCATCAGCAACTTCAGCAAGTGGTTCGCCGAGGTCGAGGAAGCTGGGCCCGTCATACCAAGCGTGCAGCAGAGCATATTCGATTATGGCGTAGGCTCGCCCCTGGCATTTCTTGATCAGCTCAGGCTCATGGAGCCACTTGCCTTCATCCCTAATGCATTCAAGAACATCAAGGTTGATGTCCTTGTACCAAGAAAGCACGAAGGAAAGGGCTTTGTCCGCTGCAACTCGGCCGGCCGATTCGCGCCATTGATCCATCCTATCTTCGATAAGAAGCAGCCTTTTAGCCAGGGGCTCGATGAGTGTGGGCACGTCTTCATCTGGCCAGAGCATTCGGAACGCATGAATCGCTGATTTGAGCAAGTCCACACCACATGACTTGAGGGTCTTGACGCGCTCTGACAACACTTCGAGATGCTCATCAATGGTCACCTCTCCATCAACTGGAGCGCCAGACTCGGCTCGTGCTCTTTTCATGGCCCGAATGGCAAACATATCAGCCTCAGGAAAGTTCTCTACAAATAAAAGAAAGCATTAGCAAAATAACAAAGAAGATGAAAAAGTCAAGAACAGAAAACACAGTGCAAAAAAGGGTAAGAAGTTACTACCGAGGAAAGAGTTGATGGCGCCGATCTTGATTTGCCAAGTCTTGGCCTTGGCTTGGAGGGCGTCGAGATCCAGGTTAGCCGACTCAACCGCCGACTCGGCCTCCTTGAGCAGCTCCCTGGTCTTCTCGGTGCTGGCGGCATGCTCGCCATCTTTCTCGGCAAGCTCCTCACGCAGTCCTTTCACCTCGGATTGGTGCTTCTTCTCCATGTCGGCCATATGCTTTTTCAGCCGGATCACCTTGTCTCGCTCCTTCTGGAGTTCGGCTTGGTGCGTCTCTGCTTATTCGGAACGAATTACTCGTCAGCAGCAATAGAGCTATCTCAATCTGTCAAGATAGAAATGGCAAAGGAATGAGCATAAACGCAAAGCAGCAGAAGGATGGCTAAGGACTTACTTTCCGTCTCGCTGATCTGCGAGTGAAGCATGTCGATGGTGAACTGGGCAGAAACTGTAGGAAAACAGCGAGAAAAGATTAAATAAATGAAACAAGGAAAGGTGCACCGAATAAAGATATGGCGAGTAAGAAAATTACCTTGGCCTTGAGTTTTGGCTTGCAGCTTCTGATTAGCATGTTTGAGCTTGCGATGCTCCAAGAGGAGAGCTTGATGCACCTTGGTGCGCTCATTATGTGTAATCTGCATAAAGGAAGAAGACAATAAGCAAATTGTGAAGTCAAGCTCATTGTCGGATAAGGGTTGACTCCTATCTTAGAGCTTACCGCCAAGTAAGTTCCTTACTCGGCAATAAACTCGGGGACTAGGGGATATGTATAACAAAAATACTCAATACACAAAAGAGTAAGAAGACTATGTACCTCGTTCACTTGATTTGCGTGAGCCATTAAGGCAATGGCCTGCTAGGTCATGTCGGAAATGGCCTTGGGGCCCAACTTCACCTTCTTGCTAGAACGGGAGCTGACCTCTTGCTCGCTAGCTGCGTTCCGTGCCACAGCATAAGGCTCAGCGGCACCGAGGCCATTCCCGCTGAGCGTCCGAGTGAGAACTTGCCCCTTCTTCAGGAAAGTTCCCACATTGGCGTGGGTCGCAGCGGCACTGGTGTGCAGGGTAACAGCTTTAGAACTGTCGCCCGACCTGGCAGTTACGGATCCGCCCAGCTTGCCCGCTGGAACAAGCATCGTTGTTGGTGTTGTAGGCCGGATCTGAGGAGCGGTGCCTAGAGCACAAACCATGGTCGTCTTCTTGATAGATGTGGGCTTGCCGGATGAGGTGCGAGCCAGATCTGAAGCAGCAGGACGGGTCTGGTTCTTTGACAGAATAGGACAGTGAGCAGGTCTGGTTAGAGATAAGATGGGAGCCGACGGAGAGGGCTCAGCGATGTTGCTGGCACCAAGATCAGGAAGTTGTTCATGAACACCAACTGGTGGCAGAGGAACTGGTGGCGAAGATCTTCTCGATGCCAATGTTGTTGGCACCAAGATCAGGAAGTTGTTCCTGGGACGCAGCAGATGTGCTGGGTCGGGTCTCCTCCGATGGGTGCACCACCGGGCCTGACTGGCACTGAGAAGCGTAAGCCTTAGCAGTGGGAGCATCGACTCGGACGGGGCTCTGCACCATGGAATCGGCTAGAGGAGGCGCAGTCCTTCGTGGCAAGGCGATGCTAGGAGAAGCCTGGTTGACCGACAAGGCCGCGGCGCTGAAAACAACAAAATGCTCATGAGAAAGCAGTAACAGAACATGAGAAGGAAAAATGCAAAGTAAGCAGGTCGCAAAAGCTTACCCGGAGACGGTCGGGTCGCGCGGCGGGCGACGTGTAACTCGGCGCCCAGCTGCTTTGCGAGTCTCCGCCAGCGTGGCAGCAGTAGGAGCGGCAGGAGTAGACTTGCGCTTCTTAGTTGGCTGAGCACTGGAGGAGGCCCCGCACCGTTTACCCAGCTTGGCAATAGGGATTTTGCCGACTCTGCCCACAGCAAGAGGGGGAGTGTCATGTACCTGGCTAGCTGCATAAGTAAATGATAGACTTACTCGAATAAGTTAGAGGGCTAAGGTCTAAAGGCAAGTACCTCCAGAATCTCACAATCATCATCATCATCATCATCAAACCAATCTCGTAAGTTGGTTTCGAGTGTGGCTCTTACCCGGAGTTGAAGCGGCAGCCGCATGCGGAATGGGCATGAAGCACTCCAGATCATACTCGACTTCGTCGGAGTCAGAGCGATCCTTGTTGTAAGCACTAGGAGGGACAGTACTGTCATCAACCTGGTGAACAAGATTCTGCGAAAGATAAACAAAATAAGAACAAAGAACGAACGAGACAGCGGATGAACGTAAGAAAAGCTATGTCGGATAGCAAGTGATTCGGAAATTTACTTAGGGTACAGGCTTAACCCGTCTAAATGGAGGTCATCTCCAAGCCCAATCCTCCACCAAAGTCAGCTTCAAGATCGAGCTCACTCAGCGGGCTACAGAATCGTGGGTGAGCTCCTTTGTGGAGTGCCGAGTGGGGTCATGTGTGTCGTTCATGAAGCACATCTTGTGGCTCCTGGCTTGGATGGGGCTGACCCGGCGTTCAATAAAAGTGCAGATGAGATCCATGTCGGCAAGATGGAAGTTCTCATCCGGCGACAACAACCTCTCAGAATTAAGTTAGCCTCATTCACCGCAGCGTTTTGGTTGCGCGGGTCAAGCTGCCAGAACGCTTTGTTGGGGACCTCGTCTGAGAAAGGGGGAGACGTATGTAATCAGTGGACCCGCTGTTTTTGACATAGAAGAAAGTCCTATGCCATTTCTTGCAAGAGTCTAAGCCAGTAACCCGAGGAAAGATGGAATCTCTCCTAGGTGTAATGCTAGCGGCGCCACACCGGGTCGGCCTCTTCTCGGCTCGGGGAGCGCCAGGCTGAGGAACTACTTGGATCCTAAAACCAAAATATTTGGCCTATAGAAGAACTGTAGGCCAAATGCCAACATAAATAAAACAAGAGAGGGAGCCAATCGCATTGGCAGGTAGGTGATGGGTCTGAAGATGGAAGGTGGAAAGAAAGGAAACAGAGAAATTGCTCATGGGCACGGAGAAACCCCGCTTGAAATGGGAGAGGAAAACCACCCTCTCATTGGCATCAGGTTTGGGGGAAATCTCACCGATGGGAAGACGGCGGTCCACCTCGAGCGGGATGCACCTGGTGGAGCGCAGCCATTCAAGCTCCTCGGCGGAGACCTCCGAGCCCTCCCAGCCGCCACGCTCACCGGCGGGAACCTCCTGTTCTTCGGCTCCTCGGCATCATCAAGGCCCATGATTTCCCTGGAGTCAGTCTCTTCCGCCGTTGGAAGAGGCTTGGAAGAGCAAGGACCCGTAGTGGAATGGAAAGAGGAAAAAAGCAATCGCAAAGCAAGGACTAAGGAGAAGAAGAACCGCAGAGGAGGAAGTTGGATTCTGAAGGCGCAACGAAGAAGAAGAGGATATGGGGAAACTGAATGGGCGAGGGAAGTTATGATCCCCTCACCCCTACTTAAGGGCAGTAAAAACCCCGATCGTGGGATCCCCCTGCGCCGTGCGGCCAGTGTGTGTCCGTGTATTCGGCCGAGTAAGCCAGTTAGGGAGAGCCACATGTATACAATACACGGAAAATCCACTACCACGTCGCGCAGTGCAGGACGGGGGGTGCAGAGCGATTGGACTGCCACAGTGACGGGAAATTACTGCGCAGCCGTCACTGTGCGGTCAGAGCTTGGAACAAAATTTGAGGCAAGTCACCATGATTACCAGCTGTCAGTGACTGAAGCACGCCGAAAATGACTCGGAATTGGCTGAAATGACTCTTCATGAGGCAAAAATGAGCCAAAAAGTCAAAGAATAGACCTGAAAGATATCAGACAGACTCAGCAAGGTGCAAGATTGCACCAAACAGTGCGCCCTAGGCAGTAAATAAAGATAAAAGAAGTTCCAATCACGAAAAAGGAACCTGGAGACGCCTAACAACTAGAACTGCTAGGCCTCACCAGCTTCGGGGACTAATGTCGGGGGGATAACCCCCGGTAGGGTCACAAGGGGTAAAACATTGCCTAGCTTGGCTTACGCCGAGAAAAGGAAGAACCAGGCCGAGTAAGTACGGACGGGTAAGATGGTCGTATGTGGCCGACATGGGAACTATGTCGGCACATATAAGACAAGTCAGTTGATCTTGTAGGAACCAACGAGCCGAGTCTCACGAGGAAGGGCCGAGTCAGATAGGACGTGTGGCACCTTTCTGAGTGAGGTTCAGGAGGGATCGTGGTAAATCACGGTCAAAAGAGAAGGGCGATGCCGGGTGACATGAAAGGAGATGGGTGACGCCTAAAGCAAGGGCTGACATACAAAGTTACTGCATGACACCAAAGTAACCGGAGGCGACGTACGTGAAGACCGTTAGTTGTCCAGCTTTATGGACTGGGCCACTAGGCTTAGCACAAGCCCAGACCTGGCCCGTACAGTAAGGAACAAGATCCAAACAGTAACCCTAGGACCCAAAGGGGTGTAACCTAGCTAGCCATCGCCTATATAAGGAGGGGGATAGCTAGGGTTAGAGGAAGTTGGACCTAGTACGGAACTTGTGCACTGAACCCTAGTTCATACAGCTCGAGGATCACTTGTAACCTCAAGCATCAATAGAATTCCCAAGTGTGGAGAGTTCATCTTGTTCTTTGTGCATGGATAGACCGTGCACTCCCTCCCCGGTGACCAGAAGCACCCATTCGACCCCTAACTTAAGCCTACCCATGGCATCTGATGTGACACCACCACGACATGCAGGTGTGGATCTGAGGAGGCCTGGAGGAGGACACGAATCCCCAGCGCTTAGCATCCAACAATGGCAGCCGGTAGCCCGGTGGGCATGGGTAGCTAGAGGCGCACAGCGCCTCAGTCTCCTCGAGGGTCAGAATCGCCCAGTATGCGGTGTCCATTATTGTGAGAGGGGGATGAAGTTCTGGATGTGTGTATGGACATGGTATTCGTCCTAGATATTGAGGGAAAGGGTAGGAGAACATGGTGGGAAGCAGAGGGAAATGGCGGGAAAGCATGACTGATACATCATAAACATATCTATAATTTTTGATGCTCCATGTTTGTTTTATATCATTTGTCTTATGTTTTGTATACACTTAGAGGTATTATTATACACTTTCTAGAACTAACCTATTAACAAGATGCCACAATGCCAGTTGCATGTTTTCTTCTATTTTTGGTTTCGGAAAGGCAGAAAATCAATTTTCTCATAATTGGACGGGACAAAAGCCAAAGTCATTATTTTCCCGGAGCAACACGGAACCACGAAGTAGAGTTGGAGGAGGACACCAGGTGGCGGCAGCCCTACAGTGGCGCCACAGGGGTGTGGGCCCCCTGGACCTCCACCGACCTTGCCTCCTGCGCCTATAAGATGCCCCCGGGGAGAAAACCCTAAATCATCCAGAAGAAATCCACAAAAACCTCTTTAGCGCCGCCGCCACTGAAGGGGAGATTCGGGGGATAGAAAGTCTCCAATCCGGCACCCTGCCATGATGGGGAAGTGCCCCTGGAGCCATCTCTCTCTATGCATGATCTTTTTGTGGTCATGAGCTTTGTAATCAAGTAGATCTACTGAAAGAACATGTGGGCCCCCATGTGTGGTTTTGGTAATTAATGACAATCTCTATGGACTAATGCTTGTATCAAGTTGTACTTGTAGGAATTGTCCATAGGCAATGCTTGAACCATATGTTGGCTTCAAGGTTTGGAGAAGAACAAAGTGAAGAGGATCAAGTGGTGACCAAGGTGTTCAAAGAGTGATCCACAGATTGGTCATGTGAAAGTTAAAACTATGAAGATCTCATGCCTAAAGCTTGCCAACCTCGGTGATCATGGATCGATGAAGACAAGGTCAAAGTAAAGGTTTCCCCATGTTGTATGGGGGAGTAACTTGCAAGTCTTCATAAGCAAGTGCGTACAAGAGCAATCAAGAAAGGTGTTCCATCTTGAGAAGGACAAGACCGTCTACATCATAATCAAGTGGAATATGCACAAGGCAAAGGTATGATCTTGATAGGGTTTCTTTCTTACCGGTCTCGGGATGTTAGTTGGGGAGACCGGTTTATAGGATAGATAACCGTACTATCAAGAGGGGCTCTCAATTGAGTAACTCGATCATATCGTTTAGAGAGAGCTCAAACCTTTGCATACTTTGCATCATCCTTTCTTGGTTGTTATTTGGATCTTATCCATGTGAGGTTCTAGAGCTTGTGGTAATATTCATAGCAAGCTCTAGTTCATCAAAAACGGATTTCCCTTTTATATCATATTGTGTTTTTGATCTTTGAGGTTTTCCGGTTTCTCACCAAGAGAGGTATCTCACTTTATAATACATGAAATGTTCTCTCTTGTTGGTATCCTCTTGTTGTCCTCTTTCCAACAAAATTGGTTTCGGTTCAATTGGAGTTTCCAAACCCTAGATATCGCCATTTGAAGTTTGCCTCTTATTTGGTCCAGACCGGAGTCTCCGGTCTGCTTGGACCGGAGTCTCCGGTGTGGTCCGGAGTTTCCGGAACTGTCTCCGGTGGTGACTTCAGAATCAGGGATGGGACATACTGTATGGGGGTCCGGAGCCAGGTTCGGAGGCTACCCCGGAGTCTCCGGTGTTGGCTCAGTCCGGAGTCTCCGGTGTTGGAAGACCGGAGTCTCCGGTCTTGTTGGGTCATGGATGGCCCAGGTCATTCAGATGGGCGGTCCGGAGGCTGGTCCAGAGATTGGCCGGAATCTCCGGTATAGACCGGAGTCTCCGGTCTGACCTTTCCCCAATGGGCAGAAAACGGTCAGAAATCTGTGGCCCTATAAAAAGGGGCCCTTCTTCCCCAATGTTCGAGCTCGAGTTTGACAGGCTTTCTCCTCCATTCTTGACCCTCTTGAGCTTGCTCCCCCTTCAATCCCTCACTTGATTCTTGCATATAATTTAGGGATTTGAAAGAGGAGATCTAGATCTACAATCCCACCAATCCATCTCTCCTCTAAGTTAGGGGAACATCTTGGGATATAGATCTTGGAGTCTTGTGTGGATTTCCTCCATTGTTCTTCCTCTCTTACTCCCCCACAAGATTTTGTAGCTTTGGTGGAATTTGGGAGAGAAGGATTTGAGCACTACTTGTGTTCTTGCCATTGCATTTGGTGCATCGGTCCGAGTTCTCCTTGGAGGATTTGGTTTGAGTTACTCATTGGAGCTTGTCCCTCTTGGGTTCTTGGAACCCTAGACGGTTTTGTGGCCTTGGTGGCATTGTGACCTTGGTGGCATCATGTCCTTGGTGGCGTTTGTTGGGAGCCTCCAATTAAGTTGTGGAGAAGTGCCCCAACCTTGTGAGAGGTTCCGGTTGCCACCGACAAGTGCATCGATAGTGGAAGCGTGGATCGATCCCGTTGGGGTGAGATTCACCGGAGAATAAGGGAGGCCTTTTGTGGCATTGGTGGTTTGATACCACCCCCTCTCCAAACAAGACGTACTCCATGTTGGGAGGAACTCGGTAAAATATCGTCGTCCCCGCGTGCCTCGGTTATCTCTATACCCGAGCTCTTTACTTATGTACTTTACATTATGATAGCCTTCGCGCTTGAAGTAATATATATCTTGCTATCACATGGTTGCTTGTATTGCTTAGCATAAGCTGTTGGTGCACATAGGTGAACCCTAGTTGTTCTATGTTGTTCTTAACAAAGTAAACATTAGTTTTATTCCGCCTTTGTTGAGCCACTCTAGGAAAAGTTTTAATCGCCTATTCACCCCCCACCCTCTAGGCGACATCCGTATCCTTTCATCTACCTTTCTACTCAAGTGCTTCAATAGATCTCTGCTCTCCCCATGTGTGTGAAAGTGACAGCGTGCACGCCATGGTGGCACTTAGGCTAGAATCTTCATAAATACTCACCGTGCTTTAATAGATCTATGCTTTTCCCCACGTGTGTGATAGTGATAGCGTGCGCTCCATGTGTGGAACTTAAGCTAGACTACATATATATTTGTTATGATTTATATTTTGAGTTGGTTGTATTTATGAAATTGTGGTGTTTGTTGGAACCATCTAGCTCTCAAGGTGACAGTGTGGGGTTATCTAGATGGGGAAGGCGGAATTTGAGGTGTGCTTTTGTAGGCCTACGGTGGATTAGAGTGTCCAACTGGAGAGTAGTTAAGAGAAGAATCATGAAGAGAGGATATTTATATGAGAGAGTGTTCACTACTGAAAGTATGATCCCTAGGCCTTGTTTCTAAACATCGAAACACCGTTTGCATCTAGATATGTTGCATGTTTGCTTGCTTCCACCTTTATTTCATTCTGCCTTTAGTCTCTCCCACGTCAACAACAAGTCAGAAAATATTTTCTGGCACCGTTACCACTTGTATTTCACTATCTCTTCGCCGAACTAGTGCACATATACACCTGACAAGTGTATTGGGGTGTGTTAGGGACACAAGAGACTTCTTGTATCTTGATTGCAGGGTTGCTTGAGAGCGAATACCTTTGACCACTTCCTCCCTGAGTTCGATAAACCTTGGGTAATCCACTTAAGGGAAACTTTTTGTTGTTCTACAAACTTCTGCACTTGGAGGCCCAACAACTGTCTACAAGAATAGAAGTGCGTAGACATCAAGCTATTTTCTGGCGCCGTTGCCGGGGAGGAAAGGTAAAAGGTACTCACAACCTCCGGTGTGAGTTCTCGAAGTTATTTCCTTTAGATTCTGCAATTTTGTCTTTTTGTTTCTTCTTTTCACTAGTTAGGCTTAATGGAAAACAACAACAAAATTAGAGAGCTTTATAGTATTTATCTTGAGTTAGGACGTGAAGTATTTGAAGATAAAATTAAAAAAGCTGTGGAACTTTATTTGCATGCTAATAACAATGTTATTAGTATGAATTCTTTGGACACCATTATTGCTAATGCTTTGGAAAAGTCTAAGCTTGGGGAACCTAGTTTTGATGAAAATGATCTTTTTAGTTCCCCAGCTTTGGAAGATAGATATTCTATTGCTTATGATGATACCAAACCTCCAATATATGATGATTACAATGATGAGTATGATATTTTCAGTCCACCTACTATTGAGGGGGAAATTAATTGTGCTTAAAATATGCCTTCTATATTTGATGATTATGGTGATTAGAATATTAATGATAGTTATTTTTTTGAATTTGCTCCCACTACAATTAATAATGACTATGTGTATATGGAGAGTAATAATCATTTTCTGCATGTGGCTCATAATAAGAATGTTTTATGTGATAGTTATATTGTTAATTTTATTCATGTTGCTACTAAAAGTTATTATGAGAGAGGGAAACATGGTTTTATGCATCTCAAAAATATTAAGTTTCCCCTCTTTATGTTGAAAATCTTGAAGTTGCACTTGTTTTGCTTTACTATGTTTGTAGCTTTGTTCTTGTTTCTTTACAAGATTCCTATACATAGTAAGTGAGTTAGACTTAAATGTGTTTTGAATTTGCTTCTTGATGCTCTCTTTTACTTCAATTCATATTTCTTATGTGAGCATCTTTTCAAACTATCAAGCCTAACTCAAAGGCATTAAAGAAAAGTACTTGTTGGGATAACCCAAGAGTTTTCTTGAGTCTTGGAAGTTATTACTTCAGTAATGACCTCCCCTTATCCTTTTTGTTTGATTTTTGTGCCAATAATAACCTCTAATGAGAGGGGAGTAATATTTGGGGAGTTGCTGTCCCGAAACAGATTTTTGTGCTCCACCATAAAAATTCGTAAGGAGTCTATGTAAGTCGGATTGAGCTGATAATTTATGAATAAATCATAAAGTATGTTAGATAACTTTCGTTAGTTCAACATTTTTTGATTTGAGCAACAGAAGGTCTTCGAAAAAATCGGTTTCTACCTGATGGTCTGTTTTGACAGATTTCTGCCATTATTTGCATTTGCTTCTTATTGATTCCTTTTTGGGTTCTTTTTGGGAAACTTAGCTTTTTAAGAGAATTTCTACAGTAGCTTGTGTTTTTAGTGAAATTTTTGCTGTTTCAAAACCAAAACCCAAAGGTATATTATCTTTTGAATACACCAATGTTGCTAATGAAGATTGTGTGAAGTTTTGTATGAAGGAAAAATTTCAGGTGTAGAGAGAGAATGATGTAATGAGATGAAGAATGGACAAAATCTGAATCTTGGGCATGCCACCCCGTGTCACCCCAATAAATATTCAAGAGGTACAAGCGTAAAAGCTTGAATCCCCTTCTTCATCAATAAAAAGCTTAGGTCTTTCTAGACACTTTGTTTTTATTGTTTCATGCACTGTTGTGTTGTTCTTGGACGGTCTTAGTTTTTGTTTTTGGTTTTTGTTTGCTTAGATTGCTTGTTGCATTAAGTTGGTTGATCACAACACACTTCTTTTGGAGAGAGACACACCCCGTTATTCATTGCCTAGAACACTCTAGTTTTCACACTTATTGTTCTGTGCGTGTTCTCCTTTGCTAGCACTGTGTTTAGCCTTAGTTTCCTTATGCATTATGCTTAGAACTTTTTAGTTCTTCTTTGTGGATTTTTGAGACAATCTCACTGATCTTTATTGAGTATTATCTTTGTGAGTTGTTTCAAATAAGTCGATTGGTGTTGGAAAAGAGTAGGGAGTTTCTTGCTTTAGCGGTACAAGAGGAGCTTGCTTTGACTGTGACTTAGACTTTAACATGTCATGCTAGAGGTTGCTTTGACCTTATGCATAGTGATTATTGTTGTAGCATGACTTGTTCCAAACAATTAGGATTGCTTAGTGTGCCTTGAAGGAATCATGCATTGTTTTAGCATACAAAAGCATAGTATTGCGGTATTCTCCTTTGATGCTCTGTTTGGGTTGACTTGGCACATGTTCACACCATGTTATGACTATGAAAAAGTCACCATAGCCTCTATGATCATTTAATCCTTGACTTGTAGTACCACTTTATGCTTTGATTAGTAATTTTTGTCACTCTGCATGATTATGGCCATTATTGCTCTCTTAGTTGGTCGCTCCTAGTATTTTGCTAGCCTCCACTTGTATGAGTAAGCTCTACTCATGCATCCAACTCCCAAGAATACAAGTTATTCCAAAGTGTCCACTATAAATTCCTATGCATGGTGTGTTACACCATTCCAAGTATATTCTTGTTTTCATCTATCTTCCAATTAAAAAGTATTTTTTAATGTGAAAACTTAGTGATTAAAGCTCTCACAAACTTGATGGCACACTTTATTTTTCTTGCCCCTAATAAACTTGAACCATTGTGTCATCTATGTTGTATATGCTTGCACTTATACGTTGGAATTAGCAGAACCGTGCTGTCACGGGGAACGCTTTCAACATTGCGCTTGTACTTTGTACATAGTTGATATCATGCTCTTTTCTCTATGGATGTCATCGGTGTGAAATAAAAGGGGAGCTAGTAAGTCCATGGAGTTATGTATGTGTGTTAGAGAAACGCCTGGGCAGCTAGCATAATCCATGGCTAATCATGGTGGAAACTTGCAGCATCACCATAATGACATCTATGAAGCTTTCTTCTTATAAAAAAAGAGAGACATATTAAAAAGAGGAAAGAGAGAAAAAGAAACACCATTTTCCCATGGTAAATAAGAAGATTGCTGAGATGCTCATTGTCTTCTTGCCTTGTCATTTTGATTATGGGATAGCTCATGTATCATGTGCAAGGGGTACCCCGTTGGCGGTTCTCTATGATACACATGTACTTACTATGACAAGAACTTACAGGTGACTAAAGTTGAGTAGGATGAGGAGCGGCCCTCGTATTCAAGGGACATGAGATTTCCAAGTTATACTTTGTCAAGCATATACTCCATATTTTGTTCACTTTAACCTTAATCACTTCAAGATGCTTATGATAGGGGCAATGAGGGCTGAAAGCTAACAAGTACCATGATTTTTGGAAGCTCTTTTTGAGACTTGAAATCCCTGCTTCCCTTTGAAGGGCCTTTTTTACACTATTATATTGAGTCTGCACCTTCTACCTTTAGGCACCAGTTAAGAGAGCATAGTTGCCATTCTTAGTTCTATGTGCATTGTCCCAAAACTTATTGATTGATTCATATTGTTGATATTGCTTGCTCTTGGACTATTTGTATCTAGTCACTCTTATGAACTTTGAAGGTGTCCTATGCATCTATTTGCTACTCTATGTGGGACAAGCTGAATGCCACTATGCTATGTTTTCTGTATGTAAAACAAACAAACGTTTTTCAATGCATGTTATTCATGATCTTTGTTTGTAACCTTTCATGTTGCATGCTTAGTTACTTTTTCTTACTGTTAGAACTCCGTCTTTCATGATCATGTTTAGAGTTCTTTGATCCCAGCTTTCAATGCTTGCAAGTGGTTTGATCTTGATTGTGATGGTGCATGTCACCTCAAAAATTATTCTTTTTATCACTTATCTACTCGAGGATGAGCAGGAGTTAAGCTTGGGGATGCTTGATATGTCGTAAACGTATCAATTGTTTTTTATGCTCCATGTTTGTTTTATATCATTTGTCTTATGTTTTGTCTACACTTTGAGGTATTTTTATACACTTTCTCGAACTAACCTATTAACAAGATGCCACAGTGCCAATTGCTTGTTTTCTTCTGTTTTTGGTTCCAGAAAGGCAGAAAATCAATATTCTCGGAATTGGACGGGACAAAAGCCAAAGTCATTATTTTCTCGGAGCAACACGGAACCATGAAGCAGAGTTGGAGGAGGACACCATGGTGATAGCACCCCCCCCTAGGCGTGAGCCAGCCCTGGTGGCGCCCATAGGGGGTGTGGGCCCCCTGGACCTCCACCGACCTTGCCTCCTGCGCCTATAAGAAGCCCCCGGGGAGAAAACCCTAAATCATCCAGAAGAAATCCACGAAAACCTCCATAGCGCCGCTGCCACCAAAGGGGAGATTCGGGGGACAAAAAGTCTTTGTTCCGGCACCTTGCCAGGACAGGGAAGTGCCCTCGGATCCATCTCCATCGATCTCCATCGCCATCTTCATCGTTGTTGCTAGTTCCCATGATGAGGAGGGAGTAGTTCTTCCTCGAGGCTAAGGGCTCTACCGGTAGCTATGTGTTCATCTCTCTCTCTATGCATGATCTTGTTGTGGTCATGCGCTTTGTAATCAAGTAGATCTACCTTGCTACTCAAGTGCTTCAATAGATCACTGCTCTCCCCATGGGTGTGAAAGTGACAGCGCGCACGCCATGGTGGCACTTAGGCTAGAGTCTACATAAATACTCATCGTGCTTTAATAGATCTATGCTTTTCCCCACGTGTGTGACAGTGACAGCGTGCGCGCCGTGTGTGGCACTTAAGCTAGACTACATATATATTTGTTATGATTTATATTTTGAGTTGGTTGTATTTATGAAATTGTGGTGTTTGTTGGAACCATCTATCTCTCAAGGTGACAGTGTGGGGTTATCTAGATGGGGAAGGTGGAATTTGAGGTGTGCTTTTGTAGGCCTACGGTGGATTAGAGTGTCCAACTGGAGAGTAGTTAAGAGAAGTATCATGAAGAGAGGATATTTATATGAGAGAGTGTTCACTAGTGAAAGTATGATCCCTAGGCCTTGTTTCTAAACATTGAAACACTGTTTGCATCTAGATTTGTTGCATGCTTTCTTATTTCCACCTTTATTTCAGTTTGCCTTTAGTCTTTCCCACGTCAACAACAAGTCAGAAGCTCTTTTCTGGGACTGTTACCACTTGTATTTCACTATCTCTTTGCCAAACTAGTGCACCTATACACCTGACAAGTGTATTGGGGTGTGTTGGGGACACAAGAGACTTCTTTTATGTTGATTGCAGGGTTGCTTGAGAGGGAATACCTTTGACCACTTTCTCCCTGAGTTCGATAAACCTTGGGTAATCCACTTAAGGGAAACTTGTTGTTGTTCTACAAACCTCTACACTTGGAGGCCCAACAACTGTCTAAAGAATAGAAGTGCGTAGACATCAATGACGCGTGCCTTGATGACTCTGACAATGGCGCGAAATATCTTTAGTTCCGGTTATTGGCTCAAACTGGGACTAAAGGCCTCCGAAATATCTTTAGTCCCAGTTACTAGTTTTAATATTTTGACTAAATATTTTAGAAAACAGAAAATGGTTTTGGATTAGTTAATCCAATTCTAACACTTTTTATGTTAAAAGTTTTATCATATTCAAAAAATATGCAAAACATATGATTTAACCCATTTTAAATTAAAAATGGCAAAATGGTTAATAGTTAGAATCCACATTCGAATATGATAGTGATAGAATCGACATATTGATATATATACTTTTATTACATAGATATTTTTTATTTATTTTATTTAATAACATTGTAATATGCAATAAGGCGGGAACCATAGTTTGTAGGCAAAATTTTAAAAAATCTTTCAAAAGGCCCTTTAGTCCCGGGTAGTGGAATGAAAACCCTGGGCTGCTGGATGAAAACCCTTTAGTCCCAGGTCGTGGAATAATCTGGGGCTAAAGGCCCCCTTTTGTCCCGGTTAATTAGACAACCCGGGACTAAAGGACTTTTAATACCGAGTCAGGCCATGACCTGGGACAAATAGTCCACCCCCACATAATGCGTGCAGCCTTTCTCCCCAAATCCCTATCTCATTCGTCTGCTCGAGTTTTGTAGGAGGCACCCCTAGACGATGATGCGAACGACACCGGCAGGCAGTCTGATTCTCGGTCGCCGCCCGCTCCATCGTAGGCTCCTCCCCCTCTCCAGCAGGCTCTCCGACCACGCGCGCTCCTCCTCCTCTTCGGCCGCCGTCGTGCGTCGTTGTCCCCCTCTCCAGCCGCGCCACCACCTCCAACCGCCGCCACACGTCATCACCGCCATCAGGTATGCCCTGGTCTCGATCCCATCCGATAGATTAGGGTTAGGCCCCATTACGGGACGGCTACAGGTACACTACATGGGGCGGCTACAGGCCATTAAGCCACGCTAGCGCACGGCGGCGCCGGCCACTACGGTCACGAGCAGGCCGGGACGGGGCCGGCCACTACGGGGGCGCGTGAGCTAGGCCATGGCGGCTTCGGCTATGTACAGGAGCAGAGGGATCGTGCCTATTTTAAATTTTTTTAGTTAATTTTTTAGATATTATCATATTGTGTATGCATACATACATATATTATTTTGAATAAGTATATGTATTTTCATTTTGTGTATATAAATGAAGTATATAAAGGAAGTATTTTCATTTTGTGTATATATAAAGGAAGTATTTTCATTTTGTGTATATATATTATTTTGTGTTTATAAAGGAAGTAAAAGAAGTAAAGTATTTTATTTTGTATATGTATATATAGTGTACATATTTTTATGGGATTTCTATTTTCGTGCCCTTGGTTCATTATTTGTACTCAGTTTTCCCCAGTCGTTTAACTTTTCCTCACTTTTCCCCTTGCCATGTGAAGAAACCCTCGCGGCCGCTCGCAGGCGCTCGGATGGAGGGATGTCGTCAGGTCAAAGGCTTGACCGTTAGATGCTTACTGGTGGTACCACGTTGGGGCGGGTCAGGCGTTGAGCATTATGTTACGACGCGTCGACCGTTACATGCCTGACCGGTGGGCCGCATTGGGGCGGGTCCTGCCGTGGTCGATACGTGCTGATGGGTGGGGGCCAGGATACACGTCGGACCCACCATCCTTATCTCTCTACCTTGTGGGTCACTTTTTTCCTAATTGGGTGGCCGGTGCAGGCAATGACAAATGGGGTTGTTCAGTGGGGCCATCGAAGCCAATGAACGATGGGGCCATCATGTGGGGCCATCGAAGCCAATGACTGATGGGGCCATGATGTGGAGCTAGAGGGGGATTTGCAAATTCTCCATGTTTTACGTTGCAACTTGCATATTTGTCATTTTGTGTGTCGCTGCCATGTGATGGTCATGTGGAAAATATGTAAATTTCAAAGAAAAGGTTCGTTTCGTGGGGCCATCGAAGTCAATGAACGATGGAGCCGTCATGTGGGGTCGTCGAAGCCAATGACTGATGGGGCCATGATGTGGAGCAGGAGGTGGATTTTCATATTCGCCATGTTTTACATTGCAACTTGCTTATTTGCCTTTTTATGTGTCGCTGACATGTGGTGGTCATCTAGCAAATATGCAAATTTCAAAGAAAAGGTTCATTCCGTAGGGCCATCGAATCCAATGAACGATGGGGCCGTCATGTGGGGCCGTTGAAGCCAATGACCGGGGCCGTCATGTGGGGCTGGAGGGGGGATTTGCATATTCGCCATGTTTTACGTTGCAACTTGCATATTTGCCATTTTGTGTGTCACTGACATGTGGTGGTCATGTGGTAAATATGAAAATTTCAAAGAAAAGGTTCGTTCCGTAGGGCCATCAAATCCAATGAATGATGGAGCCGTAATGTGGGGCCGTTGAAGCCAATGACCGGGGCCGTGATGTGGGGCTGGAGGGGAGATTTCCATATTCGCCATGTTTTAGATTACAACTTGCATATTTGCCATTTTGTGTGTCGCTGACATGTGATGGTCATGTGGAAAATATGCAAATTTCAAATAAAAGGTTCGTCTTATGGGGCCATCGAAGCCAATGAACGATGGGGTCGTCATGTGGGGTCGTCGAAGCCAATAATCGATAGGGCCATGATGTGGGGCTAGAGGGGGGATTTGCATATTTGCCACATTTTAGATTACAACTTTCATATTTGCCATTTTGTGTGTCGCTTACATGTGGTGGTCATGTGGCAAATATGTAAATTTCAAAGAAAAGGTTCGTCCTATGGGGCCATCGAAGCCAAACAACGATGGGGCCGTCATGTGGGGCCGTCGAAGCTAATGATCGATGGGGCCGTGATGTGTCACTAGAGGGGGTATTTGCATATTTGCCACATTTTAGATTGCAACTTGCATATTTGCCACATTTTAGATTGCAACTTGCATATTTGCTATTTTTTGTGTCGCTGACATGTGGTGGTCATGTGGCAAATATGCAAAGTTCAAAGAAAATGTTCGTCCTATGGGTCATCGAAGCCAATGAACGATGGGTCCATCATTTGGGGTTGTCGAAGCCAATGACCGATGGGGCCGTGAGGTGTGGCTAGATGGGGTATTTTCATATTTGCCACATTTTAGATTGCAACTTGCATATCTTCCATTTTGTGTGTCGCTGACATGTGGTGGTCATGTGGAAAATATGCGAATTTCAAAGAAAAAGTTTGGAAAATATGCAAAATTAGCAAATATGCAAAAATCCCGGAGCAGTTACTCCCCCAAACATTGACAGGTGGGGTCATGTGTGATACATGTGAGGTCGGCTCTCTCTCTCATCCGCTCCCAGTCCCCAGCCCTGAGCAGATCCTACCCCACCGGCGGTCAGAACAGCCATCGTTGACGGCTCCGTCCTACGGTGGCATCTGACGGACCGCCATGCTGCATGTCAACCACGGATCCAGCAAATGTTTTTTCCGCATGCATTGTATGTTGAGGCAGTACCGACCGCAGGCAGGTGCGCCGCCCATGATGACCGGGATTTTGTTCCGCCGCCATAGCTCGATGCACGGTCGCAGCAATTGCTAGTAGTGCTTGGTAAGACCTTCGCTCCTGCTCCACCCACCCTAATCGATTATGTTCCCATAATTTTCTCGATATTGCAGGGGTAAATAAGTCTTCAATGTATGGTCATAGCGGGTACACCAGCGAGGGTGGGGATTCGATTATGTCGTGGCCATGTTCTCCTTCTCCTATCATGTCGGAAGTGCAGGTAGCTCCTTCTCTTTCTACTACCATTGAATTTGAAGTGCCGCCATGGATTGTCGGACTAATTTTAATTGGGTTTGTTTTGGGATTGTTACAGTGTGCTATGCAGGCCAATGATCCATGGTACATTGCATACCAAGATGAATCAACCCAGTGGTCTAGCCAGAGGATGAATTTGGAGGAGATGGTTGACAATTTAGGTGATGAATTGGCCCGTAAAAACATTTTGATATTAGAGCTGAAGCCTATTGTGGAGGAAGAAAAGAAGAACTCAGAGATTATTCGCAAAGAGAAGTTGACACTTGAGGCTGATGTTGCCGTATCTGATCAAGTGGTAGAAAATCTAAAACATGAACTTCAAGTGAAGGGGAGGAGAATAGTAGATTCATCTGGGCAGTTTTAGTAGTTGTCATCCCCGTCCTAACAGTTACACTATAGGGTTGTGGTGAAGGTGGCACGTGTAATGATTAGTTGAATTGATAGTTAATTTAGATAGTAGAATTGTTATTCGATGGATGGTTGTGAGTTCCTGCTAATTAAGTCACTTTGCGGTCCCAAATTTGTCATGAGAATGCATTGTAGGGCCCGAGTTGCTTGCCATTGGATCTAGCTGCCCATAGTTGCCGTGCCAAATTCCATGTAGACTTGTAGCGTTGACGGCAGCATCCATTCCCCGTTCTTCCTGACGCCCCATTCTTCTTCTCAAGAGAGGCGACCTATCAACGAAAGTACTACTCCCTCCAATCCAATTTAGTTGACTCAAATTCGTCAAGATACGGATGAATCTAATACTAATTCATGTCTAGGTACAATCAAATCTAGACAAATCTAAATCAACTAATACAAGCCCACCGGAGATTGTCAAAGCAAGTACTACTACTTATGAATCAGCTTTACAGCATATCCAGATGAATCCAAGTCAACTAATAGGGAGTATCAAATTAGCAGTAAAACTTGACTAGATACGGTTCATATCTAGAGGAATCCAAGTCAACTAATAGGGAGTATCAAATTTATTCAAATCGGTTCATGGGGGCTTGATCTGCGCCGTTCGGTGATGTTGCGGATGATGGCTTCAATCGTCGTCGCATCGATGACCACTATCGGCACCGCCGCCGCCTCGGTGTCTTTCATCGGCAACAGATCTAAGGAGGTGAACATGAGTGAGACGGACAGAGACAGAAATTTCAGATGCTTAGATCCTCACCGCCGCATGTCGTTCCAGCCGCCACGCTTGGATCCGTGCCACCACAAACCGTTCCGACCCCCACGCTTAGGTCTGTGTCATCACACGCCATTCCGACCGCCAGGCTTAGATCCACGCCGCCGCACGCTGTTCTGACCCCCGCGCTTAGGTCCGCGCCGACGCACGACGTTCGGACCGCCAGGCTCAGGTCCGTGCCACCGCACGCCCTTCGGACCGCCATGCTTAGAACCACACCGTCGTTCGTTGATATTAGGGGAGGAAAATGCGGCTGGTATACGTGCGACATGGAAAGGGAGGGAGAGACATCCAGCTCGTCGGGCTCTCCTCTCCGTACAAGGTAGGTGCGCCTATCGGGAGAGAGAGACCTCCATCCTGTTGGGCTCTCCTCTCCGTACAAGGTAGGTGCGCCCGTCGGGAGAGAGACCTCTAGCACATCGGATCATGATGTATCCAATGGTGGTTGGCCAAGATCCATGTGACATACATCTCGACCAATCAGAGCGCAACAGCCAAACTGAGGAAATTGAGTTGTTGTGAGGGTTTGAGTCAGGAGAGAGGGTGAAAGGATACAGATGTCGCCTAGAGAGGGGTGAATAGGCGATTAAAACTTTTCCGAGAGGGGCTCAACAAAGGCAGAATAAAACTAACGTTTACTTTGTTAAGAACAAAACCTAGAACAATCTAGGGTTCACCTATGTGGACCAACAACTTATGCTAAGCAAGACAAACAACTATGTGATAGCAAGATATATACTTCAAGCACGAAGGATATCACAAAGTAAAGCGCATAAGTAAGAGCTCGGGTATAGAGATAACCGAGGCACGCGGAGATGATGATATTTTACCGAGTTCCTCCCAACATGGAGTACGTCTTGTTTGGAGAGGGGGTGGTATATAACCACCTACGCCAAAAAAGGCCTCCCTTATTCTCTGGTGAATCTCACCCCAACGGGATCAATCCACGCTTCCACTATCGATGCACTTGTCGGTGGCAACCGGAACCTCTCACAAGGTTGGGGCACTTCTCCACAACTTAATTGGAGGCCCCAAAAAATGCCACAAAGGCCACAAGGTTGGGGCACTTCTCCACAACTTAATTGGAGGCTCCCAACAAACGCCACCAAGGCCTCAACCTGCAACACAAAAACCGTCTAGGGTTCCAAGAACCCAAGAATAAAAAGCTTCTCAACTTTCACTCACCAAATCCTCCGAGGAGAACTCAAACCGATGCACCAAATGCAAATGGCAAGAACACCACAAAGGTTCTCCAATCCCTCACTCTCAAGTTCCAACAAAGCTACTAAAGCTATTGGGGGAACAACAGAGGAGGAATCAAAGAGGGACACTAAATCCCCCAAGATCTAGATCCCCAATGATATACTCACAAAGAGATGTTTTGGTTTGGTCAAAACAAGGATCTAGATCTCCTCTCTCTTCCACTCAAATATGGGCAAGAATTATCGGAGGGGAAGAGATTAATCAAGCTAGAGAATGAGAGCAAGTATGGACAAATCTTTGACTAATAGAGGAGGAAGAAGCAGTCAAAACGCAAAACGGATGTGACACCCCCGGGATCATGGCTAAACAAATCCCAGACCTCCGTCTGACATAAGCTTAACCTTGAGCTCGAGAATATCCAGTGAAGAATTGATAACACAGCAGTGACCCTACGACACAAAATTTATTACAGCAAGCTCATAACTGAGCAGAGAACCAAATTATTACAAGCAGAGGTCACTGACCACAAACATCAAACAACAGAAGGCGAATTATGCTATTAAGTATAGCAAACTTAACAAATGGCCTAAGAGGCCTAAAGCATAACGATAACGTCCCAGCCCATAGATTCTAGGCTGCCGGCCAGGAACCCTAAGCTACTCGTCGATGTCGATATAGTACCAAACTGATCTTCATGGAACACTTACTCTGCCAAAAGTGTCAAGAAAGCAAGGGTGAGTACAGGGTGTACTCTGCAAGACTTATGGCTGGTGGATTTGTTTTGCATAAAGCCACTTTTGGTTTATAAAACAAGAGGGAGAAGGAGCTCGTCTAGTCAGAGTATTTTAATTGTGGATAAGAGAGCGGCATCTCCAAAATATTGATCATCATCTTTTAATATCCACCAATTCATCATCACCTGAATTAGGATCACCCCCTCGTACCCATGAGGAAGCATCCTTAAGCACACGTTGATCTACCAAGTTTTACGATTAAGTTCAAGTTCTCTATGATCATCACGTCTGTTCCCAGGTCATCCATAACCGTGGACATGGCTTTCCGAAAGATTATTACCCTGCAAGGGTGTACAACTTTACCCACACATACTAACCTTCTCTTAATGCCACTTAAGATTATCCCTCTTCCTTGGAAGGCCGGCAGGGGCTGGTTAGACACGACCTTTACCTTGCTTTCACCGAGACCATGAGTCACGCAATAAGTATGGTTCCACCATAACGGGTTAAATCCCTAAGCCGGTAATTAAAGATGTGAGGCGAGGTTGGTTAACAGGGGCTCCATCGACCCCAAGCAACCCGGTCCATGCTTACCTACCTGTTATGAATGCACCAACTTCACCCGGCAAATCTTTCAAAAGATTTTCTATGCATATGTCGAATGGAACGCTCGAACTATGTGACTCATGGAATCTACTAGGAAAGTTAGTCACTCGTGGGGTTTTCCAGGCCCCGTGTGGTTGTACGCTCGTCTTGGTTCAAGAGGCAAGAACATCGGATCCTAGTGGTGGCGAGCATGGTACTAGAAAAACCACATCCCACCGTGGCCTCCCATACAAGCCTTATCATGTTTAACTTATATCACCAATCTCATATCATCACGTTCTCCTGTCATACTATATTCTCTACATCTGATACATCATCTGGATGGACCAGACTCAACAGCTATGCATGGCTAAGCAGACACATATAATAGCTCTAGCAGTGCACACAAGCCAAACCTAGTTATGCTAGGAGTAGTGGATCAGGTAATATAAGCTCAAAGGGAGTAATGCAATAGATAGGATACTCTATCTATCGATAAACAACCATAGTAGAATCATATGCATTATGGAAGAATTGAAATGCTTTCGAAATCGTAGGATTATATCATGGTGGGGCTATGCTTGCCTTTGTTAGTTGATAACCGATAATTGGATCTTCAGGAGCCTTGTACTTGACTTGATTATAGTTGGTCAAGTATTGTTCTTCAATCTTCGATGGTGTTGACCTCGGTCTTCGATCTTGATCTCGATCTCGTATTCTACCGGGAAGAACCAAACACCAGAAATAAAGGGGAAACAATCAACATATGGCATCGATGTAATGCTCAAACAAGAATGATGATATGACAAGTTAATTTGCATTGAATTGAAACCCTAAAGCATGCTCGACAACTTAATCGGGGTTCCGAGGGGTGAAAACCCTAATTCGGAGAAACTCCAGAACATATGAGAGGGGTGCATTTGTTCTTCTAATTAAACTTGTCATTTAAGTTGTTGACCAATGCATGATTATAGGTTAAAGAGATAGCTCTCATTTTTCTGAACATTTTGATATATTATTTATATTTTTCTGAATTACAGATTAAAAGTTATTGAATTTACAATATTCAAACAATTTCTGAAATTATTAAAGTTTTTCTTAATTTAAATAAATCTGGAAATCCTTTTTACACAGAGGCTGGGCTAGCCAGACTACGCAGGTGGGCCTCTGGCTACCTGCTTACCTTGAGGCATAGTGGGACAGGCGGTTGGGGTGTTTCACCAAGGTGGCGAGCTGCAGCTGCCAGTGGGTCTGCACATTGGCAATCCACACAGGCGCCACCTCGCCAATGAATAGCCCGGGCTGTGGCGGTGCTAGGGGGTGATCTGGGAAGCGCGGGTGTGCGGTTTCGATGCAGGGGAACGAGGCGAACTGGAAAAGGGCGGCGCCGCTTGAAAGAGGTCACCGGAGCCACGTCTCCGACGGCGGACAGCGGCGATGCATGCATTTGCATCGCGATAGCAAGCTACAGAGAGAGGGGAAGTGCTGAGGGGCTCCTGAGCACCAGGTGCTCACCGTGATGCTTGTGGTGAGGTCGAAACGGCCGGAGGAGGTCCGTGGCGATGACTCGGGCGAAGGGGTGGTCAACGGAGGCGGGGAAGACGGAGTCGCTGCCGTCGATTGGGGTCTCGCGGCGTCGATTCCATCGGGGATGAGGACCAGCGCGTCCCAGCGGAGCTTCCTGCATGCACGGTTGGTCTTGGGGAGCTGTGGATCAACGGCGATTCAACGGTGCTCGCCGGCTAGGGTTTCGGATTTGAAGAACCAGAGAGGAGGGAGGTCGCTGGGAGGGGAAAGAGGAGATGAGGCTGAAGCAGGGCACCTCGGTGGCCTTATCTTTAGCTCCAGGGCGGCGGGGCGATGATCTTGGCACGGCGTCGATCGATGGCGATGGCGCCTTGACTTAAGCGTCGGTCGTCCGTTGATGAAGACGCAAACGGAAATAAGACTAAAGCGGTACGGGCTGGGATGGGGCGTCTTTGGGCTGGTCATGCTACGGCGAGAAGTAAAGAGGAGCCGGCTGGTCGCTGCTTGCTTGTTTTTTCTTCTGAAAATCCTTTTCCTTTTTCTGTTTCTAATTTATATTTGGCAATTCACTTTCAATTCTGTTTTGGTATATTTCAAAAATACTAGAGGACATTATAAAGTATACAAAATATTGTAAGGACCCTTTTACTCAATTTGGGCCCCATTATTTTGGTAGTTTTCAAAATATAAAACTATTTGAACAAGTTTCGAAGAGAGAGGGAAACTAGGGTTTAAGGTTTTATATATTTCTTCCTTGCATGTATTCTTTAATATGATGCTCATGAATGCACAAACAAAACCCTAATAATGTTTATCTAAAACTGGGGTGTTACAGCTCTATCCCCCTTACGAGAATCTCAACCCGAGATTCCAAAGGTAGGAAGAGACAGAGAGAGAAAGATACAGGGTCACTCTAAAGACAAGAGGGAAACACACTAAACAACACAGAGTATCTCATGGTCAACTCATGGATGGAGTGTTAAAAAACAACTCTGAGGTGACAAACATGAAACACATCAAGGTAACGGAGGAAACCAGAGGAGATGGTTTCAAGTTGTTAGATAGATGGTCCTCATAAGGATTGAGACCATGGAACTTACAGAAGGTTTTGGAGCTTCTGAAGAAGAAAGCTTCCAATAGAAAGAACATGACCACAGACTTCGATAGGGAACCTCTACTAAATGGCTTAAGTAGAGATTTTAGGTTGGAGAGATATGGATCAACAAAACCAAGTTGTTGAACTACTTTTGACACAGAAGGTTCACTCTTTCATTCAACAGAAGGCTTAAGACATAAAGGTGTTTTGTTGGAGAGGACTCGTAAGAGTCACAAGGAACATGTAACAAGAGAAACTTCTGATTATCAAAATCATAGTCACTCTTAAACATGGTTGAGAAAAAGAAGGAAACTCTTTATTTATCCAGATTTATCAAAATCTTTGCCAAGATCATGATATCACTTTGCACCACTAGATGAGTAGGTAAGAAGATTCCTGATAACACGAGAAGAAAGAAACTTCATTCTCAAACTTCAATTATTTGGCACAACCAAGTGTTTGTCAACATAAAAGATTCTGAAGGATCGATCGAGAGACATTTAGCAACACTACTTTAAATGTTCTCCTCGATGTTCGAGAAATCAAACATCAAGTAAAGGTCAGACTTTGGAGACAAAGGAAACCATAAGCACAACTTCTATAATTAATTATAGAAGAAGCCTCATGAAGAGTGGTTGTTATTGCTGATTCAAGAGAATATGACAAGAGGTATTTCCGGCTAAGTTTGTGTCAACCATTACATCAATCTTGCCAGATTTACAAAGAGACCTATGTCAAAACCTTGAGGAGCACCAACCATCATTGCTGCTTGAGATTCATCTTTGGTTAAGTGAAATGATGCTTTGGACTCAGCATGTCTAAATAGAAAGGTTGCAACATTTACACAAAGGTAAAGTTACTGGATTCTAAAGACAGGGACTATAGTGTAAAGCTCCAAAAGATTGAGATAAATTGCTAGACCCATGTATTTACAATTTGTCGAGAGACAACTGCACACACATAAGGTGCTAACAACAATACACACATGTGTCCCTAAGGAACAGATCTAACTCTACTTGAATCCACGGCGACATCTTTCAATGTTTGTACGTGAACTGGAGGAGGTCACTTCTAACATCCATTACACATACTTCGAGATGAATCGAGGATGGTTCTCGAATTTTTCCAATATTAATGCCAATTGTTCCATATGAATCAAATCTAGCATGGAGAAGATAAGGATGTCATCGATGGGCTTAACAACAAACTTATCGAGACACTCCAAGAAGATGGACTCATAGGTTGCGTGAACAAGACAAGAGTATTGGTCAGACCAATGACATGAAGATGTACTCAAGTGAAACATCACAAGAATAAACATTATCAAGATAGTCCTTGGAACTGAGTTTGATTTGACGATAACCCAAATCAAATCAAGGATAGGGGAAGATAACATGTCCACGAAGGAAATACTATCTTTCTTCAACATGAACAAAACTAGACATCCCTCTACGAAGGAACAGAGTCGGATGAAACTTTTGTCTTAAACTCTCCAAGTTGTTGTTTAAGCTCATCCAACTAGTTCAGGGGTATCCAGTACGGATCCTTGGAGAAAAGAGCAGTTCAGAGAACTTGCTGCTCAAGAACCTGACAACGCGTTCATGTGGCAACATGGCGATACTTCTAGTAGACATATAGAATATCACGAACCACCGATATGTCACTTAGTTCGAGAGGAAACTTGCTTGGTAAGGCAAGAAGACATAGTCTCAGAGCTTCGGCACAAGCCTAACTCTTTGACCGAAGGTAGTATACCAGAATAACGGACTTGGTAGCACAATCATTCTTCTCTTATTGATAGGGTTAACCAATCACGCTGAGAATGACTCAAATGTCCTTAGAGTTCAAAACAATGAACATTGCTACAAACTCAGATGGCCACATTATTACGCACACGCATCACTCACGAGCGCGAAAGCTCGAGGAAGGGTGGGTAAATATGTGTAAGATCATCACTTCATTAAGGGGTCATGAAACTTAACTCGACCTCTTAGTATAGAAGAGTGTGATACTTTAAGATAGAACAGATGGAAGATATTCAATGCCTCTTGACCTGCGGAATACAACACTTTGACCTGATCCTAGAAATGACGAGGTACTGGAGTTTATTTCTCCTAACATTCCGAAATGGTTTGTCTTGACAGACCACAAGATTATCTTACATCGGAAGACACCGATGCACATTTACTACTTGGCTACCAACTGGTAGACAAAGGTCGGAAAGCAACAAGGAAAAAGGAACATGCTCAGGATAGGATCCCGAGATGTGGATGCATATATTAACAATCTTCCAAAAACCAATGCAGAGAAGGGGTAAGGTGTGGCAGAGCCACGAGCATATATGCGAGACTCTCGAGGAGTACTCTTGTCGTGACCTATTTGGTTCCATTAAAGAACATCTGCCAAGGCATGTGGTAGGGAAAGTCCTTCATGGTCACAATTCAATCGCAACAAAGACCACAAGCTTGAAGGCTAGAATTGTAGTACCAACCATCCTGAGGTAATGTGTGAACATTAACAACAGGGGTCAAAGGAACGGATCTTGGGTTAAAGATCAGCTTCATGTACAAGATTAAGAACACCAGAATCCAGCACAATCGGGAATCTTAGGTTCAAGTCCAAGGGTTAAAACCCAAATAAAGGAGTAACTACTACTTGAGTGACATAGTGTACACTGCAAGATAGTATTCACGAGGTAGCTTCCAGAAGAAGAAACAACTTCTGAAGTACCCAAGAAAATGAAAAGGAGGCACACAAGGAGAAAGAAAACCTCGAAGCCCAGAACAGAATACTGAAGATCCAACAATATAGTATTGTAGGTCCAAAAGATAGAGAGATCATGATAGAAAGAAATCTCTCAGATGAGCAAGAGCAAGGGGAACAAGGAATTCACATCACACACAACTCTAGAGAACTCAACACTAGGTCAATTGGCTTAGAAACGACATGCCAAGAAGGCACCTAAGATTTTGAAGGACTAGAAGAGATATCAAAACTTTTCCAAAATCAACACCAGGTAAGATAACCCAAGTTAGAGAGAAACTGGATAAGAAGAAAAAGAAGCATACTAGAGTTTTCGCAAATACTATTCATCTTTGAAATAGTTTTCACAAACACTAGACTCAACGTCGACCAATAGCAAGGTTTTCCTCCGGTCGGTACTTCTCTAATACCAAGAACTGTGACACCCCCGGGATCATGGCTAAACAAATCCCAGACCTCCGTCTGACATAAGCTTAACCTTGAGCTCAAGAATATCCAGTGAAGAACTGATAACACAGCAGTGACCCTACGACACAAAATTTATTACAGCAAGCTCATAAGCGGCGAAGAACCAAATTATTACAAGCAGAGGTCACTGACCACAAACATCAAACAACAGAAGGCGAATTATGCTATTAAGTATAGCAAACTTAACAAATGGCCTAAGAGGCCTGAAGCATAACGATGACGTCCCAGCCCATAGATTCCAGGCTGCCGGCCGGGAACCCCAAGCTACTCGTCGATGTCGATGTAGTACCAAAATGATCTTCAGGGAACACTTACTTTGCCAAAAGTTTCAATAAAGCAAGGGTGAGTACAGGGTGTACTCTGCAAGACTTATGGCTGGTGGAGTTGTTTTGCATAAAGCCACTTTTGGTTTATAAAACAAGAGGGAGAAGGAGCTCGTCTAGTCAGAGTATTTCAAAAGGGTATAAGAGAGCGACATATCCGAAATATTGATCATCATCTTTTGATATCCACCAATTCATCATCACCTGAACTAGGATCACCCCCTCGTACCCATGAGGAAGCATCCTTAAGCACACGTTGATCTACCAAGTTTTACGATTAAGTTCAAGTTCTCTATGATCATCACGTCCGTTCCCAAGTCGTCCATAACCGTGGACACGGCTTTCTGAAAGATTATTACCCTGTAGGGGTGTACAACTTTACCCACACGTACTAACCTTCTCTTAATGCCACTTAAGATTAGCCCTCTTCCTTGGAATGCCGGCAGAGGATGGTTAGACACGACCTTTACCTTGCTTTCGCCGAGACCATGAGTCATGCAATAAGTATGGTTCCATTTGTGCAGGTCAAATCGAAGCCGATGCTTAAAGATGTGAGGCGAGTTTGGTTAACAGGGCTCCATCGACCCCAAGCAACCCGGTCCACGCTTACCTACATTATGAATGCACCAACTTCACCGGCAAATCTTTCAAAAGATTTTCTATGCATATGTCGAATGGAACGCCCGAACTATGTGACTCATGGAATCTACTAGGCAAGTTAGTCACTCGTGGGGTTTTCCAGGCCCCGTGTGGTTGTACGCTCGTCTTGGTTCAAGAGGCAAGAACATCGGATCCTAGTGGTGGCGAGCATGGGACTAGAAAAACCACATCCCACCGTGGCCTCCCATACAAGCCTTAGCATGTTTAACTTATATCACCAATCTCATATCATCACGTTCTCCTATCATACTAGATTCTCTACATCTGATACATCATCTGGACGGACCAGACTCAAAAGCTATGCATGGCTAAGCAGACACATATAATAGCTCTAGCAGTGCACACAAGCCAAACCTAGTTATGCTAGGAGCGGTGGATCAGGTAATATAAGCTCAAAGGGAGTAATGCAATAGATAGGATACTCTATCTATCGATAAACGACCATAGTAGAATCGTATGCATTATGGCAGAATTGAAATGCTTTCGAAATCGTAGGATTATATCATGGTGGGGCTATGCTTGCCTTTGTTAGTTGATAACCGATAAGCGGATCTTCAGGAGCCTTGTACTTGACTTGATTATAGCTGGTCAAGTATTGTTCTTCAATCTTCGATGGTGTTGACCTCGGTCTTCGAACTTGAAATCGATCTCGTATTCTACCGGGAAGAACCAAACACCGGAAATAAAGGGGAAACAATCAACACATGGCATTGATGCAATGCTCAGACAAGAATTATGATATGACAAGTTAATTTGCATTGAATTGAAACCCTAATGCATGCTCGACAACTTAATCGGGGTTTCGAGGGGTGAAAACCCTAATTCGGAGAAACTCCGGAACATATGAGAGGGGTGCATTTGTTCTTCTAATTAAACTTGTCATTTAAGTTGTTGAACAATGCATGATTATAGGTTAAATAGATAGATCTTATTTTTCTGAACATTTTGATATATTATTTGTATTTTTCTGAATTACAGATGAAAAGTTATTGAATTTACAATATTCAAACAATTTCTAAAATTATTAAACTTTTTCTTAATTTAAATAAATCTGGAAATCCTTTTTACACAGAGGCTGGGCGAGCCACAGACACAGACATGTGGGCCTCTGGCCACCTCAGCTTCCACGCAGGCACAGTGGGACAGGGGGTGGTTGGGGTGTTTCTTACCAAGGCAGTAGTGACCCGTTGCGGCTGCCAGGTGGGGTCTGGGCGACGTTGGCAATCCACGCAGGCGCCACACGGCCTCGCCGGAGAACGGCCAGACGGCAGCGGCACGCGGTGCTAGGGGGTTATCTGGGAAGCGCGGGTGTGCGGTTTCGATGCAGGGGAACGAGGCGAACTGGAAAAGGGCGGCGCCGCTTGAAATAGGTCACCGGAGCCACATCTCCGATGGCGGACAGCGGTGGTGCACGCATGTGCACGGTGACAGCAAGCTACAGATAGAGAGGGGAAGTGTGGAGGGGCTCCTGAGCACTAGGTGCTCACCGTGATGCTGGTGGTGAGGTCGAAACGGTAGGAGGAGGTCCGTGGCAACGACGCGGGCGAAGGGGTGGTCGACGGACATGGGGAAGACGGAGTCGTTGCCGTCGATTGGGGTCTCGTGGCGTCGATTCCGTCGGGGATGAGGACCAGCGCGTCCTAGCGGAGCTTCCTGCACGCACGTTTGGTGTCGGGGAGCTGTGGAGCAGCGGCGATTCAATGGTGCTCGCCGGCTAGGGTTTCGGATTTGAAGAACCAGAGAGGAGGGAGGTCGCTGGGAGGGGAAAGAGGAGATGAGGCTGAAGCAGGGCACCTCGGTGGCCTTATCTTTAGCTCCAGGGCGGCGGGGCGATGATCTTGGCACGGCGTCGATCGATGGCGATGGCGCCGGCACGCAGCAGCTTGGCGTCGGTGCGTCGTTGATGAAGACGGCAACGGAAATAAGACTGAAGTGGTACGGGCCTGGGATGGGCCGTGCTGGGCTGGCTGTGGCTGCTGCGAGCAGCAGGAAGGAAAGAGGGAGCTAGGCCTTCCTGGGCTGCTGCTCTACTTCTGGTTTTTCTTCTGAAAATCCTTTTCCTTTTTCTGTTTCTAATTTCTCTTTTGCAATTCATTTTGAATTCTGTTTTGGTATATTTCAAAAATACCAGAGGACATTATAAAATATACAAAATATTGTAAGGACCCTTTTACTCAATTTGGGCCCCATTATTTTGGTAGTTTTCAAAATATAAAACTATTTAAACAAGTTTCAAAGAGAGGGGGAAACTAGGGTTTAGGGTTTTATCTATTTCTTCCTTGCATGCATTCTTTAATATGATGCTCATGAACAAACAAAACCCTAATAATGTTTATCTAAAACTGGGGTGTTACAATGGGCAAAGCTATATATAGGGTTGGACAAAATCTGCCCGTTGGGGCATTTTTCAGAACGGGCCGGTAGTATCGGTCCAAACCAGTACTACAGAGGAAGCAGCAACCGCAAACGCGGTATCGCGCGCGCGAGAGGCTAGCGGTGGCTGACGCATGCAGCAGGAGCGAGCGGGACCCAGCGGGATCATGCGCCTGACGTCTTGAGGCGGCGAGCGCGAGGTGTAGAATGCTGGCGGTAGCAGCAGCCTTGTCGTTGCGTGAAGGCGAGATAAGCGGCGAGGCGTGGCGCGAGCGGCGGGCCATGGATCTGGCGGCCGCGGGTCAACACGGGCACGCGCGAGGCAGCGAGCAGGCGACACGCAGTCAGGCGAGTGGGGCCAGTCGGGCGAGATGAAGAGGGTGCAGGGAGTGCGGGAGCTTCGGTGATGCACAGGCTGAGTACCTGCCTACCCTACCAGGCGGTACTACCAGTGCCAAGAAGTGAACGGATCGGTGCCGGTCACACAGAGATGGTGTGGTCGGTAGCGTCCGATCAAGTCTCAGGAATGCCAGGACTAAAACAACTTTCTCTTTTTCTTTTTAATCCGAATAACAACCAATATTCAAACGTCAATAACTTTTGATTGATAACTCCAATTGACCCGATTCCAATTGTGTTGGAAAGAGGACGAAAATATTGGTTATCACCAAGTGAGAATGTATCATGTACTATAATGTGAGATACCTCACTTGGTGAGAAACCGAAAAACCGCCAAGATCAAAATCGCAACAAGATATATACGGGAGATCCGATTTTGATGAACAAGAGCTTGTTATGGAGATTACAACAATCTCTATATCCTCACATGGATAATACCAAATAACAACCAAATACGATGATGCAAGTATGCAAAGGTTTGAGCTCTCTTCGAACGATGTGATCGAGTTACTCATTCGAGAGCCCCTCTTGATAGTACGGTTATCTATCCTAAACCCGGTCTCCCACACACAACATGAGACCGGCAAAGGGGAAAACCTATCAAGATTATACCTTTTCCTTGAGCGTTCCACTTAAGCTCAATATAGACGAACTTGACCTTCTCAAGATGGAACACCTTTCTTGATTCCACATCATCGAACCATCATCACCGAGGATGGCAAGCATCAAACATAAGATCTTCTATAGGTGGCTTATTTTGATCTTGCACCACACATCTTCTTCTCATTTCATTGACCTTGAAGCCAACACATGCTCCAAGTGATGCCAATGGAAAAATCCTACAAGTATAACTTGATACACACATTAGTCCATAAAGATTGTCATTAATTACCAAAACCACACATGGGGGGGCACATGTTCTTTTAGAGGGGAAAGTGAGGAAAATTTTAGCGGGAGGGGAAAAGTGAGGAAAACTTTAGAGGAGGGGAAAACTGAGTAGAGCTAACAAAAACAAAGGCACTCAGATAAAAAATCAGTAAGGGAAATTCAAGCTTTTGGCATAAAAAAGGAAAATGTGTTATTTGAACAAAATAATTTGTCTTGGCCGACATTATATTGTTTGCAACTCAGATATACACAAGTGTTCCAAATTTGGCCTCATTTAGACAAAGTATGTTTTGGGATGGGTTATTTTGGAGGTTGATCGAGTAGAAAGTCATGCATCTTCATAGCTAGTAGCTCATTCCAACAAGGGTTTAAGAAGTGGTTAGGGGATAAGTCCATTTCTCTTTATTTCCTTTTCCTTTATTTTTCATACTAGGTTGTAGGCAACATAACAAGACCCCATTTGAAGGTTGCACTATGTTTTGATTTTTTTTGAATTAAGCTAACCCTAAACCCATTTTTTGAATTTAATCACTTAAAAAAAGAAAACTGTAGCCGATTACAAGTTAATCCAAAATTTCCAATTTCATATGGTAAATCAATACAAGATACACAAGTGTGCCAAATTTTGGATCAATTGGTCAATATTTAAGCCATGAACTAGCTAAACCCCATGTGTTGACCATATGTAGAGGGCAAACCTGAGGAGTGCTAAGCAACTAGGTGCATGACCATAAAAACTTGCAATAACACATATATTATGGGATTATCCAACGTACAAACTTGGGAGCGTCACACTAGTTCGAATTAAATACAAACATTGGCAGTAGTTCAAATTTATCATACAAATTCAAATCCATTTTTTCTTGATCTTACTGTTTTTCGCTGGGTTCACCACCTTGCTCCTGGTGATCCTAGCTGGAATATTCTCAGAGTCCACCATCAGCTTCTTCTGTTTTTTCCCTTTGTTCTTTTTCTCTGCATCCAATGAATCAATTGCTTCAGTCTGTCATACAATTGGTTCAATCACGTTTCGATCCGCTGGTTCATACGGTTTAAAAGGCATTGTCCCCATTTCTGCCATATCCACTGGTGTAATTCCTTTATGCTTGAACTCTGCTTCAATCTCCCACGCAGTTGATGTAATATAATCTCGATCAACTGGTTCAATCTCCCCTGCATTTGGTTCAATATCCTCTCAATCGACTGATTCAATCTCCCTGCATTTGGTTCAATCTCCTCTACATTTGGTTCAATCTCCTCTCGATCGACTAGTTCAAACTCCACTACATTTAGTTCAATCTCCTCTGCATTTGGTTCAATATCCTCTTGATCCATTGGTTCAATCTCCCCTGCATTTGGTTCAATATCCTCTTGATCCATTGATTCAATCTGCAATGTATCCATTGCTTCATTCTCCTCTCGTTCAAACTCTTCATTCTCATCTGCATTTACTTCTCCTGCCTGATCATTCATTCCTTAAGCTAGGTCCACTACATTTTTACAAGCCTAGCAATGTGCCCTAGGATCCCACAATGTTTTCACTTACATCATCGAGGTGGTGCACCACCCTCTACACTTGCTCTTATCATATTCTTCCTTGGCCTACCTGCTGGTCTAGTAAAAACTGGAGGGTATAGCTTGAAGCCTGGATCCACTTCCATCCATTGGTCTTTTCCCAACAAGGCTGGAACATTCTGAGCATCTGCTGCCCTAAATTTGGCAACGGAGAAATACTCCGACACGTACTGATCAACTTCACCCTCTTCAAATCCTAGAACACCCATGAAAAATAATGCATGTATGCAAGGTTTCCCACGGAGCTTCCATTTCCTGCAATGGCATGTCCTACCAACCAAACTCACTGGATACCTCCATTGCCTATCTTTACTATCAGTATATGTTGCCTCGGCCTCCATTCCTCTTTTAATGCATTTCATCTTAAACTGTTTTTCCCTGGCATGCAAAGCCTTAATCAAAGATGGGAGGATGAGATGGTCAGCATATGCTATTGATGCAATTCTTTGACACAAATCGATCTTTATCATGATCAACTGCCTAATATTATAAAATATTTGCCACAACATAAGCCCTTTCAATGACTTGACCTTTGCATTGAAACTCTCTGCCTAACATAGTCTACCTTACAAATATCATTGAATCGGCTTCTTGACCACACCGTTCCATGATGTGCATCCAAGTACTCCTTCACCATAGGTTTTTGTTTATACAACACTTCCAAATGATACAAATGCTTCCTCAAACTACATGTGTATGAAGCTGGCCATAGGTTGTTAGTATAAAATTTACCCTTGAATTTATTTGTAAAATTCTACAATAAGAGTCGCATACATTCCATATGCTCCACTCCGGGGAATACTGCTTCTACAGCTTTCTCCAAACCTTTGCAAGCGTCCGTGTGGATAGTAAGTCCTGGTGCATGACCTATAAGATTGCGCAAATTCTCCAGAAACCAAGTCCAACTTTCCTCTGACTCAATCTCCAAAACTCCATAAGCAACAGGGAACATCCAATTGTGGCCATCAACTGCAGTAGCAGCTACTAGCTGTCCTTTAAATCTGCCATGAAGAGTTGTTGCATCCATTACCAAATAAGGCATGCAACCATCCAGAAATCCTTGCCAGCAAGCTTTGAAACAAACAAAAGCCCTTCTAAAGCACTCCTTCTCCATTGTCTTCCCTCTTATTTTGTACTAAACTTTATTCCTGTTTATTTGTACAACACTACCTGGACTAGCCATCTCCACTTCAGCTTTGAAGCTATAAAGCAACTGAAAACTTTCATTCCATGGACCATTGATCCTCTCAAGAGCCATTTCCTTTGCATAGAAAATCCTCATGTAGGGTATTGTAATAGTAAACTTTTTAGAAACTTCTTTTGTGTGAGACCCTGGTGCATGGCTCAATAAGATTGATAGGAAACCCATACCAACAAGTTGCAACTTCTTTTCCGGAAGCTCATTTGAAAAGAACTCTAAGGTTAAGCATGCTTCGCCTAGAGAAATTCTAGGATGGGTGACCGACCGGGAAGTGGGTAACCGGGTGCGCATGAGTGAGGCCAAAGTGCGCAGAAAAGACAAGTGTTAGTCTGTGGGGCTAGTCTAGAGATCCTATTGAGCTGCCAGAAATGACAGCTGTCGGTCCGGAGTGACCGGGGGTGTTACAAATTGGTATCAGAGCCGACTCTTGCGGTTACATGGGAGTGTGCGGGTCAGTGGCAGACATGTGTAGCATGGCGCGTGTGGCCCGGAGTGGACACGGCATGGCAATGTGCCGGCACTGGACGCATAGACGTGTGCCAAGAGGGGACGTTCCTGGCTTGTGGTTGATCGACGAGGACATCGATCTTCTAAGGGTGGTGTATGTGAGACCCTGGTGCATGTCTCAATAGGATTGATAGGAAACCCATACCAACAATTTGCAACTTCTTTTCCCGAAAGCTCATTCGAAAAGAACTTTAAGGTTAAGCGTGCTTGGCCTAGAGCAATTCTAGGATGGGTGACCGACCAGGAAGTGGGTAACCGGGTGCGCATGAGTGAGGACAAAGTGCACAGAAAATACTAGTGTTGGTCTGCGGGGCTAGTCTAGAGATCCTATTGAGCTGCCAGAAGTGACAGCCGTCGGGGTGTTACATTTTGTGAGCGTTGTTGCACCAAGTGATGGGTTCGCTCTCATCCAATCCATGATTGCATCTGCCAACCACCTAGTCTTTGCTAGTTTTGTTTTGTCCTTTGGCTGTCCCCCTTGAGGTGGATAAGAATGTTCAAACCAGTTAATTTTTATCTAAAACATAGTTAAAATGCCAGGTACAGCTAACAAACTCTACATAGTGATCTAAAATACACAAGTGGTTGTAATACCTGAACCAAACTGCTCCTGAGCATAGTGGATACATGCATCCTCCACCTACACCTCTTGTATGGGAACTTCACTGTGAACCTTGCTGGCTCACTCTTAATAACATCAGAATCATTATTGGTGCGAATGAAATATGTAGTATGGGCATTACGACAGTCTCGCATCGTTTCAAATACGGTGCCTTCTGAAATCTGAGGATCGTCCCTGTCCCACTCAATTACTGGCAAGTCCTCACCATCGTACTCGGCTAAAACGAGGCTGTCATTGTTCTCCTCATTCTCTCCATCATCAGTGTCATCAAATCTGGCACCCTGGGCAATTTCATCCATGTATTAATCCTCTAGTTCATGTTTACTGAATCTATCTACAAATTCAGGAAACATCAACTCATCCTCACCATCTAGTGGAGGCACTCCCTCGTCAGTCTCTGCCTCATCCTCCACATCAGCCACACGAGCGGTTTGGCTTATACTCCCAATGCGAACAGATGGTACTACTGTGGACCTACAAGGATCGCTGGGTCGGAAACTATTAGCAGAGATAGCAGAGACACATGATGCCCGACCACCTGATGATGCGTGACCACCAGATGGTGATTTAACACTCTTTCCTGTGTGCTCAACTTTAGGTTGCACATGGAGAAGAATTCGACCAAAATGTTTGGCAGCATTCAAAGAGAAAAGCATTACTAGATCATCTTTGCAAGTTAGTGGGAGCAATCTTTGCTTGCTAATGTAGAAATATTGCAAATCAACTGAATCGCCACTGCTCCAGGGGAATTTACAATAGATTTTATCTATCAAATCTCTATGAGTTATGGAGGTTGCAACCACCGATAGTAAGTAAAATCCAGAGAGATATTGTTCACAAGCACGAATTACGCTAGTATACAGTCGAATCGCCAGCCAAAATGCCAGCACTGTATCAATCCTATTTGAAAAGCAAGGCAGATTATTGAGCACCAGCGATTCGCGCTCAAATACTGCCAATAATCAACCCACAAAAGAGAAATGATGCTTATCCAGATGGAATCCATGCGTTAGATCCCTGCGATTCCACCCAATCTTCTCCTTGCTTGATGCGGATGGACGGTGCACTAGCCGGCGTTGCATAATGTTCCGCGAAAGGGGTAGATCTAGCGGGGGAGGGAGCAGAGCCGGAGGTGGAGTGGGCTCCGCGGATAGGGGGAGGCGTCGGCTCTGGGGCCGAGGACAACATAAGGTAGGAGGGCACGACGGTGGGGCAGCGGAGGGGCGGTGTGGGAGCTGTTCTAGGCTTAGGGGAAGCGAATGCTTTGGGTGAGCGAGAATGGCCGGTCTGACGTGTCTCCATGCGGCCCCACCCTTCACCATGTATGCAAGACCCGTCCCAACACAGCCGCACCCTTCACTACGTATGCAGGACCTGACCCACACATGGCCCTACCCGTCAGGCATGTAACGGTCGAGGCCTCATAACATAACGATCAACGCCCGACCCGCCCCAACACGGTCCCACCAGTCAGCATCTAACGGTCAAGCCTTTGACCTGACGGCATCCCTCCGTCCGAGCGCCCGAGAGCACCCGCGAGGGTTTCTTAACATGGCGAGGGGAAAGTGAGGAAAAGTTAAGCGGCTAGGGAAAACTAAGTACAACTGACGAACCAAGGGCACGGAAATAAAAATTCCTATTTTTATTCTGTATATAGTGTAATTATTGTGTATACAAAATAATTTTGTCTTCTTACAAGTGTAGAAGTAATATTATGTAGCTATCTTTTCAATTTTCACATTTTGTCATGTTGGAATATGCAACAAGAATAGAAACATGAGAGGCGTGATAACTAGTTATTAGTGTATGGACGATGGACGGGCGCAGCAACATGCACCATATATGGACGATGGACGGGCGTGGCAAAGCGAGCCATATATGTTTTGTACTACTCTCATCTTTTTTATCGCATTGAAATAACTAGAAATAAGTGTTTGCAGAAACTATGGAGCGCGATGAATTTCAAGAAGGGATAATGGAGGGTATGATAGCCGGTGATGACCCCTTGATTTTTCTAAACGACTCCGGTGAGGGAGTGGAGGATCTCGAGCAAAGAGACGACTTCGGTGAGCGAAGAGTCAACATTGATGAGCGAAGAGACGGCTCTGGTGAGGGAAGAGAAGACACCAGTGACCGAACTGACATCTCTGGTGGAGGAACCATCACTACGAATTCCGGCGAGGTATATATCTTAAGACGTTGCTTACTAGATGCATTAATTGATTTGTATATGTATTTACAATTCCTTCTTTCAGCCTTCCGGGTCGAAGCAATCTTCTGAAACCAAACGAGGCCCGACAAAAAAGCTGGCCCCCGATGCTAGGTTCGCGATCGAAGAAGTCGGTGCAGATGGCGCCCTGATTTCTCCCAAGCACAACATAAGAACATTTGTAAATCAATGCTGAGTTGTTGTGAGGGACAACATCCCGTTCACCATTCGAGAATGGAATAAGCCAAAGGAGGGTGGAGTTAGTTATGTTGACGATAGATGTAAAGATATGCTTTGGACTACGCTCATGACAAATTTCACCCTACCGCCAGAGGTGGATCCACAAAACAAAGTTATAGAGCCAAAAGTCAAGAAGTGGGCCCTTAAGAAGATGGCGGCCAATTCAAAGACCACAAGAAAAGATTGTACAAGCAGTATTTCATAGATAAAAATCCTCTCAAGTTCGAATGAGAGAATGAAAAGCTAAGGGATCACTGGAAAGAATTTGTGACCTACACGGAATGATATGAAGCTAAGAAAAAGTCGGAAATAAACAAGGCAAATGCTGTGTTGAAGAAATATCACCATGTTATGGGGACAGGTGGCTACAAGGGTGCCAGGCCTAAGTGGCATAAACTGATAAAGAACTGATTGATAAAGAGATCCCCCTAGAGACATTGAAGTGGACCAAATGGGAAAGGTTTTGGTTCTACGGGCATGGGGGAAGTTGGACCTAGAAACAGGGAAGTGTGTTTATAACAAAAAACATCTTGAAGCACCTTATGAATCCCTTAAAACTGCAATGGGGGACATGAAGAAGGGGGAGTTCCAGCCAGATAGAGAGAACGATGAGCTGACACGCGCCCATGGGAATCAAGAACACAAAGGGCGAACAAGAGTCACTAAAGGATCCGTTCCATGGAAGCTCGGGTTTCCCGCCGAAAGGAAGAAATATCCCGATAGAAGCCATCATAGAAGAAAGGACAAGGAAGCAGACCGGATGCAGCAGATAGAAGAAACACTACGGAAGCAGCAGTAGCAAATAGACATTTTTAGCCAGCAAGCTACCGGCCCATCTCAGCGATAGGACGAAGATGCTACCGGCCAATAATATTGGCAGAAAAGCAGTGTGTCTTCCACGAAGCACCCGTCTGATAATCTGATGATGGTCGACAGAGCACCCGGCTGATGATCTAACGATGGATCATTGCTACCCGTGGATGATATCATAGAGTCAACAATGTGTGAGCTACATGTGAAAGTTGTGAACATATCCATGAAGGTGGCGGTCGGTTTTTCCTTAACTGTTTCTAGACCTAGACCAACTTACCATTGCTCTTCGGTTCCAGATGGCCGCGCTATTGTTGGGGTGGACGAAGTTATCAACGCATTTTACAAGCTGAAGCTTGACTTCCCTGCAGATGAAGGGGATCTAAATGAACTGGGAGAAGCCAAGAATAACACTGTTCTATGGCGAAAGGAATACATTGTGCTTTCAAATTGGACGCCAAGGCCACAAACATCTCCCAGTAGCAATCCATCTCAATCTACAGCGCGTATAAATCCTCCACCTGGTCAATAGACTCCCCCGCCTTCACAGCGTCAGTAGTCTCCGCCGCGTCAGGATACTCCCCCGCCTCCGCCACGTCAGCAGTCTCTACCACGTCAGCGGACTCCCCCACCTCCGCCACGTCAGCAGACTCCCCGCCTCTGCCACATCAGTAGTCTTCGGCGCCCTAGATGCAAAAACGGAAGAGCACCGCCGCTCTCGCGGCTAGTACTACATCCACGAAAAAACCCTTTGGAGGTACAAGAAAGAAACCCAAGGTGGCTCCTGCCAAGTTACCTTATGATATGACTTATGAGGAAAACAAAGTGGTCGTGGATGAATATGTGAAACAACAGCTTGCACCGAAACGGACCAATCCAAAGAAGTATATAGCACCGAAAACGGTGAAACACTTTGTGGAAATGCTTGAAAGTAAAAGGCCAGATAATCTGCCATCAGACTATGACCGCTCTATTATGAAGTGACATAGAGTGAATCAGCAGTGGTCGAGAAGTAGTAGTACAAGCGTGAAAACAATTCCCTAGCTCGAAGAACAGAAAATCAACCATTCCCCCCGCTCAAAGTGTTTTCCGATGATTATGATTCGGAGGTTGCACGACTATGCGCACTAACGGCTACAGGTGATCCTTCTTTTGCCACAGCTGAATTAGCATATAGATACCAGTATGGGGAGTCTCTCGTTAGACCTCAGGAGGTCCTGCATCTACAAACACAAATGCGGAAATTGCATAAGTGGTATCTCGACGCTTGTAAGGAAGGGAATATCATGATCACAGTGGGAATTAGAGATGAGCATTACTTCCATAACAACACCGAGATACACGTTGAATTCGAAGAATTATTTTAGTTATTCAATCAAGACGCCCTCGACATATCTATCGTCAGTTGCTATTGTCTGTAAGTGATTTATTTCCCACTATGATTAAGTCTCTAGCTCAACTCGTTCATTACATGTATAATTATCCGCGCTATATTCTTTTGTACGCTATTATGTAGATTGAAGATTCTCGAATGGAAAAGAGGACAAATCTATGACCTTGGGTTCATTGATCCAAATAATATTAATGAACATAGGTTAAAATATAAGCCTCAGGAAATAGAGGATTATTTACTAAAGTTTTTACTGCAACAACAAACCAAAACGAAAATACTATTTCCTTACAACTTCGAGTGAGTGTTACTATCTTCTACACATTCGATTACATTTACTCGATGATAAGTGTAATTTATGAGATATGCATGCACTGGTTCCACTTTATTCTGCCAATCATTCACGTTGACACTGGAAAAGTACTTCTCATGGACTCAAAACGTAAAGAACCTGAGAGATGGGAGAACCTGGTTTATATGATCCAGAGGTAATTTCAATCATTATCGCACTATATCGGCATCTTTTGTTCATTTCCTGATTTCATGTACTTAGTAACTCATTTACTCATTTTCTGGAAACCGGGCAGGGTTTGAAAACGGTTCATTAATGCTCCTAGGGGTGAATGGAAAGACCAGCTAGCATTTAGACAAATCCCTGTAAGTACTACTATTGACTGAATGTCCACGCATCTCTTTGATTCTTGTTTTAATACTATTACCATGCTTGATTATTATTTTGATTGAACTCTATTCTTGTGAACTTTATGTGGATACTACATTTGCGAGTTGATTCGCCAAACGACCTTTAAGAAGAACAGAGCATGGCAACAACTTGAAGTACGTCAACAATGATCATAATCTTATTTATTACCGTCAATTGTGTTGAGTTGCATTCATATATATTGATCCCATTCTTTAAATTAGATCGAAAGGATCGGGACGGTCTCCTAGAGCAGGATTTCATACGAGCTATTCAAGATGAATTAACAACATTCTTTGTTAAGGAGGTCATTGATCCAACTGGAGAATACCATCGAGAATTTCTATTTATACAATAAGGATCGTGTAAGATAAATTATATTGTATATATGCACGAACGCGTGCGGTATGTAATATATGTTGGACCAAAGCACGAAGAAAAATATTTCACTCTTCGATCTCTATATTCATGATGATGTTCTATAATGGTTCCTATCACAAACGCCAAACCTCGCTCGCTCTCCTTGCTCTACCGCGGCAGAAAAACACCCCAAAACTCCGTCGCGACAGAACCTGCTGCCGCACAGCCACCCGTTGTTGCGGCATCCAAAACACGCAAAACTCTACTGCGGCAGAACTCACATTGTCCCGGTTCGTAATACGAACCGGGACTAATTGTCCTCCACTCTCCACCCTGCACCACACCCACGTGGAGCTTCTTTTGTCCCGGTTCAGGGAGGGACAGGTACTAGAGGGGCACTAGTGCACACTGTGGCCTCTAACACCGGTTCGTAGGGGCCTCTAACACCGGTTATAGAACCACTGTTTCGGGTTCGGTGTTAGAGCCCCCCCCTTTAACACCGGTTCGTATACGAACCGTTGTTAAAGGGTGGCGCACGTGGGGGATCTGCAGAGCTCAGGCCAACCCCCCTCCCTTTAAATGATTGTCGGGAGTTCCAGAATCTCAGCGAGGGCCTCACCCAAATGTGACGCTAGGCGGTGAATCCAGGATTCACACCCGCTCCAGGTGCTATCGCCCACGGAGCTCCTCCACCACCACCCAGAGGACCATCGCAGCCACCGGTTGCACCGGCACTAAACAACGGTGCAGATGGGTACCCCGCACCGAAAGGGTCCATGATGATCCAGAAGGGGCGCCCAACCAAAAGGGTGCAGAAGAAGATCACCCACCAAGTCAACCTGGCCATGACCTCCCCACCAGCCATACCTGAGTACCTGAGCGGCTCGGAGTCCTTCATCACGTTCGACCATTCAGATCACCCACGCCAGATCCCTTGCTCAGGTCACTCTGCCCTGGTGCTTTAGGCCCAGATCGAGGGAATCGAAATGAGTCGCGTCTTCATGGACGACGGCAACGGCGTCAACCTGATGTTCGCCAGCACACTCGGAGCAATGTGGATCCCGTTGTGCAGCCTGGAGCAATCGGACACGATGTTCTACGGCATAGTCCCAGGGAAGGGCATATACCCCTTGGGAAAGATATGGCTCGACATCATCTTCGGCAAGCACGAAAACTTCAGGCGTGAGCGGCTAGAGTTCGAAGTGGTGGACTGGCCATCATAGTACCACACCATCCTCGGGCGCGTGGCATTCGCAAGATTCCTGGTAGTCCCGCACTATGCGTACCTGCTACTGAAGATGCCAGGACCTAGGGGCGTCATCACTGTACCAGGAGGCTTCACCAGGTCAGACAGCTGCGACATAGACTACAACAGGATGTCTCAGTCGTTCGGCATGTAGGAGGAGCTCACGAGACTCAGGAAGGTGACGGAGAACGGGGCACCCCCAGTCAGCAGGAAAACGCACCCGATATGTCGTTTGACTCCATAGTCAACACAAAGAAGGTGCAGGTTCACCCGACGGACGCCTCCAAGACGGTGTTGATTGCCAACGACCTAAGTCCTGCATAGGAAAGCGCGCTCGTCGAATTCCTCTGTGAACGCTGGGAAACTTTTCCCTGGTGTCCTATGGACATGCTAGGAGTTCCTAGGGAATTCGCCGAGCATGCACTCAATGTGCTTCCAGATGCGAAGCTAGTCAAGCAGTCAATGCATCGACTGTCCGGGCCAAGAGCCGAAGCCGTTGGAATCGAAGTCAACGGACTCCTCGATGCCAACTTCATTAGGGAAATAAAAGAAAGAGAGTGGCTAACCAACACCATGTTGGTCCCCAAAAAGGACACGGACATCTTGCCGATGTGCGTGGACTTCACATCGCTTAACAAGCATTGTCCCAAGTACCACTTCCATCTACCGCGGATCGATCAAATCATCGACTCCACTGCAGGATGCAAGAAGCTCTCCTTCCTCGATGCCTACTCAGCCTACAACCAAATTCGACTGAAGGTCGAAGATCAGGAGAAAATAGTGTTCATCATGGCGTTCGAGGTATTCTACTACAACACAATGCCCTTCGGGCTGAAGAACGCAGGCGCCACTTACCAGAGGTGCATGTAGGCATGTCTGAAGAACCAAATCGGCCGCAACATCTAGGTCTATGTCGACGACATAGTAATCAAGACCAAGGAGGCCAGGAAGCTCATCGACGATCTCCGCGAGATGTTCGATAACCTTGATCGCTATAAGATCAATCTGAACCTAGACAAGTGCGCCTTTGGAGTCCCTTCTGGACAGTTACTCGTGTACTTCATCTCCCAACGTGGCATCGAGGCGAACCTGAAGAAAATCAAGGCCATACTGGCCATGGAGAAGCCGAAGAACCTCAAGGGGGTCTAGCAACTAGCCGGACGAATCGCGGCGCTCAGCAGGTTCATCGGTCGAATGGGTGAGAAGGCTCTCCCCTTTTACCAGCTTCTATGCAAGATGGACAAATTCGAGTGGCAACCCAAAGTAGACGATGCGTTCGAGGACCTCAAATGGCTACTCTCTACATCCCCTATCCTGGTTACACCGAAGGAGCGGGATCCTTTGCTGCTGTACATAGCATCCACACATCAGGTGGTCAGCACCGCACCCGTGGTCGAACGACCCTAAGATGGCAAGACCCACGGAGTCCAACGCCCAATCTACTACCTCAGCGAGGTAATGACCCCGACAAAGCAGAGGTACCCTCATTACCAAAAGCTCGCCTATGGCGTATTCATGACGACGTGCTAGTTGAGCCACTACTTCTAGGGGCACTAGATCATGGTCATCAACGAGGCCCTGCTGTCGAACATCTTGAACAACCCCAAAGCCATGGGGTGCGTAGCCCTGTGGGGCATCCAGTTGTCTCCTCGAGACATCATCTATGAGCAGCGCACCACCATAAAATCGCAGGTCCTCCCTGACTTCCTCATCCACTGGATGGAGCTCCAGCTATCAGACACTCTGGACATGTCACGGTCCTAGACGATGCAATTCGATGGCTCCAAGCATGAGGCTGGAGCAGGGTCCGGTGTCATACTGATGTCCCCTCAAGGCGACAAGATGAATTATGTCCTTCGGATGAAATTCCGCGCCTCCAAAAATGAGGCCGAATACGAGGCTCTCATCCACGGCATGAGGATGGCTAAGGTGTGCGGCGCAACATGCCTTGTCATCTATGGCAATTCGAATCTCGTCGTGCAGCAGACGATGAACGAGTGCGACGCTCATAGCACCAACATGATCGCATACCGTGCGCTCTAGAATTCACTCGAAGGGGACTTCGACAGCTGCGAGCTTCGGCACATCGGCAGGGAAAGCAACGAGGAGGCCGACAAGCTCGCCAACATTGGCTCCACCTGCGCTCGGGTGCCACCAGGAGTGTTCCTCGAACAAATCTGCGCACCCTCCATCAAGAGGAAATTCCCAAAAGGCTCATCCGAAGAAGCAGAGCACTCAGGGGCTGCGCTACCCGAAGGACAAGAAGGACCCTAAAAGCTCGACACAGAGGTCGAGTTGGTCAGCCTGATGCAAATTCATGGCGGTTGAAGAAACATGGACGCAACCGTACCTTCACTACCTGATAAACAATCAGCTGCCTGAGGACCCGACAGATGCCCGGCGTATATCTCGTCGGTCAAAGGTCTTTACGATCATCAATGGCGAGGTGTACAAGCACATCATTTCGGGTGTGCTCCAACGATGCGTCACCACCAGCAACGGCAAAATCATCCTCCTAGACATCCATGAGGGTATCTGTGGCCATCACGCAGGCAGCCGCGCCCTAGTCGCCAAAGCTCTACCAGCTGGGTTCTACTGGCCAACCGCAATGAGTGACGCCAAGGAGATAGTCTAGAGGTGCAATGCCTGTCAGAGGTACGCGGACAAACCACACGCGCCAGGATCAGAGCTGAGGCCTATACCAGTGGCCTGGACCTTCGCCCAGTGGGGCCTCAACATGATTGGCAAACTTCCAAAGTCCTCGCCAGGACACCACGTCTTCCTCCTGGTCGCAGTCGAAAAATTCTCCAAGTGGATACAGGCCATGCCCGTCACCAACCAAAGCGGCAAAAATGTCGTCAAGTTTTTCGAGTCCATTGTTTACAGGTTTGAAGTGCCCCATAGCATCATAACGGGCAATAGCTCGAACTTCATCTCAAAGGAGTTCCGAGACTTCTGCGGGAACCTCGTCATCAACCTGTCATACGCCTCAGTGGCACATCTGCAGACCAAAGAACAGGTCGAGAAGGCCAATAGCCTCATCATCAACGGCATCAAGAAGCGCCTGCTACGCCCACTCGAAAGGCTTGCGGGAAACTGGGCGGACGAGCTACCCTCCGTTCTATGCAGGCTACGCACAACGCCAAACATCTCAACCGGCTATACGCCCTTCTTCATGGTGCACGGAGCTGAAGCAATGCTACCTGCTGAGGTACGCTATAAGGCCCCATGGGTCATTGCTTACAGCGAGGCCAAATCATCAGCCGCACTTGAAGACGCCATCGATATGCTCGACGAGGCACGTGAGATCACCATGGCTCGCTCAGCGATCTATCAGCAGAGCCTTCGCAACTACCATAGTTGTCGGCTGCGCCCAAGGTCCTTCGTCAAAGGAGACCTTGTCCTGCGACTCAAGCAAGAAGGGCACAAGAAGCTCGAGTCACCCTGGGAAGGACCCTACATAGTAACTGAAGTCATCCTAGGTGGCGCCTACCACATCATGGACGTTGCATCGGGAGTCGAATACTCCAATCCCTGGAACGTCGCACGACTGCGACGCTTCTACCCCTAGTTACCCCTTACTTTCAATAAGGCTATTCAGCCATGCTACTCAGCCGAACAATGTACCTCCTCATTTACAATGAATAAAAGCTAAGTTCCTTGGCCCAAATATCTTTTTCTCCTTACATTATTTATTGCTAAACACACTCGGGGGATGCGCCTCACCTTATGACTTCTTCGACTAACAACAACGCATACAACCTGAGTAGCTGACCATGTCAGGCTAATGAAAAGGATATGCACATTACATAATCATACAACACACTACGTGCCAACACATACAAACTTTACAAAGGGCAGTACAAGCTCACTCGAATAAATACAGACTTTACATTATCTTGTTTTCTTTTACAGGACTTAACTGCACTGGAGCAGAACGTTTGTCCTCTTCTTAAACACATCTACAATCTCTTCGGCATACTGCGCCACAGCTGCGTAATGTGGACGCATATCCCACGCCATGCCATCTCGAGGAGGAGGCAGCCCAAGCCGCTATCTCCGCAATATTAACATCACGACGATACAGTCGAACAAGAGATAGGGCTGCCTTCACGCCTGTAATCAGCTAATGGCGCATCAGCTCCTTCACGTGACCTGCATCTCGAAACTTCCCCAGCAAGCCTAGAAAGCTAGATGGTGCAGAGTCTAAAGGAAACATGGTGGCCCAAATGGCCGCAAGAGATGACCTCGCCCACTTCAGCACCTGAAGAACTTGGTGTACATGATCTTGCACCGTCGCAAGGACAATCGCTCGATCACGGTCCATCCAGAAGAAGCCGCTAGCCTCCAAGTCTTATTGTGTCAGGCAATTCATCTGAATTTCGACATGCTCCTTCTCTTCCTTCGAAAGCAGATTCACAACTGCACAAAGCATCGGGTGAGCTAACATAAAAATAGGCGCGCTCGAGGAAGCAGTGGTTCAAGAGAACTCACATTGGAGTTGCTCACCCATCTGCGGAAATTCTTCAAGCAAAAACTCTTCCCTGGCAATGGATCGCTCAGCCTTCGACTTCCACACATCCGCATGACCACAGATGCTGAGGATGTCCTTCTCCAAACTTCGGATGCGGTCACGTAGGAAAGGCAACTGCGATGACTCGCTCAACGATGGGTGAGGACCAGGCGCAGGAGAAGGTGTGATCATTGGAGCCTCATCCGAAGGACCCTAAGGGTGCACAGGAAAACACGAATATCACAAACATTTTCAACAACAGTTAAAAGATGGATTCATACATATACATAAGTAAATATATTTCATGGCAAAGTGAACATTGTTCATCAAAAGGCGTTAAAGATGGAGTAAAAGAAATAGAGCTAGACTAACTACAATGCAGAAGGGCCTAAGAGCCATCACCCAGAGCAGCTTCAGAGCCAGAATGTCTGCTCTTGGCCGTTCGCTGCTTCTCTGTCGCATAGTCGGCCAGGAGATCAATGAGCTTCGGCCCGAAATGCTTGCAGCGGGAGGCAAAGGTGGCAAAATCTACCTCAGAACCATCCGCCACCACTAGCATCCTGGACGTGACCTGTGTCAGATCTAGTTGAGATCCAGACGCCAGCACCAGTGCCAGCCCCATGGCAGCACCGACCCCCTTCTATGTGTGCTTGTATTGGTCTAGAGCATCATCCGCCAAAGCCTCCGCAAGGGAGTCGACGTCCTCGAGGGCGACGCCCTTGGGGTTGACCTCCTTGTAGAAGTGCGCAAGCACATTTTTGTCCTTGTCAAGAGATCCCGCTGCAGAGGAGCAAAATTCCTTGATCACTGCAACGGCATCTACCAGAAGATCCCCGTGCTCCAGCATGTTGTGGTAAAACGCGACGCCAGACTCATCTGGCAAGAAAAGCAATAAAACATTCGACTGAGGAAGGATAAACCGCACTCACAAAACAGAATACTCAAAATAATGGCAAGGTGACATACCAGAGATAGCCTTGGCAGGAGCCATAAGCTTTTCAGCCATGGCCTTCTCCCGGGTGGCTGCGGCGGCCGCAAGTTGCTGCTCACTGATACGTCGGAAACATATCTATAATTTTTTATGCTCCATACTTGTTTAGTATCTACTTTGTTTTGATTTGTATACACTTTGAGGTGTTTTTATATATTTTCTGGAACTAACCTATTAACAAGTTGCCACAGTGCCAGGTGCCTGTTTTCTTCTATTTTTGGTTCCAGAAAGGCATAAAATCAATATTCTCAGAATTGGATGGGACAAAAGCCAAATTCAATATTTTACCGTGGGCAACACGAAGCCAGAGGACAAGACGGAGAGGCGCCATAGGGCGGCCAGATCCCCCCTAGGCGTGGGTGGGCACAGCCCACGCCTGGGCAAGGTGTGGCCCCCCTGGTCGCCTCCCAGCCTCGCCTCTTCTCCTATAAGAATCCCCGGATACAGAAATCCTACAGACCCGATCAAAACTCCACGAAACCTTATGTAGCCGCCACCACCGTTGTCCCTAGATCGGGGGATCTGAAGTTCTTCCCGGCACCCTGCCGGAGGGGAAATCATCCAGGAGGCCTTCTTCTCCGGTATGAAGCATGAGTAGTTCCACCTTGGACTACGGGTCCATGTAGTATCTAGATGGTTGTATCTCCTCCTTGTGATTTCATGTATAGATCTTCTGAGCTCTGTTCATGATCAAGATCTAATCTATTTGTAATCATGCATGTTGTGTTTGCGGGGATCCAATGGATATTGAGATTACTATGTCAGATTGATTAATGGTTTTGTCTATTTGATTCTATCATGTCTGTGTTGTTTGTGATCTTGCATACTCTCCATTGTTAGTAGCTATCTTGGACAAGTAGTTGCGAGTGACTCCAAGAGGGGGTATTTATGCTCGATAGTGGGTTCATGCCTCTAGTTTCCAAGGGAAGTGACAGAAATCTCTTCGGTTGTAGATGTGCTGTTGCCACTAGGGAGAAAACAATGGTCTCTTGTTCATGGAACAAGTGGATTGTTTAACTTACACACTTTTCTTAAAGCAGTTGTCTGTTTCTTGCAACTTAATACTGGAGGGGGTTCGGATGATAACCTAAAGGTGGACTTCTAGTCATAGATGCAGTTGGATGGTGATCTATGTATATTGTTGTATTGCCCAATCGGATATCATAGGATCTTTTTGTCTGGTATTTCATTGTTATGCCTTGCTCAGTTCCTGTCAATTGCCCTGTTGTAATTTGTTTACCCTTCATGCCATGTTGTTTATCTAAGGAGAGCAACTCTAGTGAACTATAGACCCCGGTCCAATCTTTACCATTGATACATCTTCCACTTGTTTATTTGCTGCAAACCATCATCACCTTCCACGCCATAGTTTAATCATTTGTTACCGCAAATCGGTGAGCTTGACAACCTTATTGATTCATTGGGGCAAAGTCTTGAGTTTGTGTTGTGCAGGTTTCCATGTTGCTTGCAACACCTGTGTGACGTTTCCTTCCTCCTACTGGTCCGATAACCTCGGTTTCTTATTGAGGGAAAACTTGTTGATGTGCTGCATCACACCTTTCTCTTGGGGTTTCCCGACGAAGCACTTCACGTTGAATCAGTGCCATCAAGCTCTTTTCTGCCGCCGTTGCCGGGGAGGCTAAGGACGTCTTCACAAGGGGAGTCCTCCACTACCTTTCTCTTTACTTTGTTTTTAGTTTGCTAAGTTTCTTTTGCTCGGTTTTGTTTTCCTCTTTTAATCAAAAACTCCAAAAAAATAGTTTAGTTTGGTTTGCTTTCTCTATTCAAAAACACACAAAAATTAGTTTCTACTCTAGTTGGTGGTCTGTTATTGCCTTGCTTGGTCATTCTTTCTATCAATGGATGGTTTCTTTGAAACTAGTTCTTGTTGGAAAGGTGGGTTTACGGAAGAAGAAAAGTATTATTATAAGGAGCACCGTTTTTCACAAAAAGGGAAACACTTATGGGAACAAATTGATAAATTGAATACTATTGCTAGAGAGGTGTTCTCTACTTATAATGTTACTTATTGCTTTGATAAAGCTTGTTGTTGTAGGAGGTATAAACACCTCCCTTTTCAATGTGAGTATAATGATATTGTTACCATATCCTCTTATGTTAAAGGAAATTATGACTTTTATGATGTGGAACAAATTGAAGAATTTATTGCCTTCAAGGATGCATTTGAACTTGCTAGTTTGCTTGAAAATACTGATGATGCACCTTATGAACATGAGGTTTATGAGATACTTAAATTTTGCTTTGATAATTACAAGGAAGAAAATGGCTATATTCTTGAATATTTTAATAGGTGATTTCCACAAATGGAAGAGACTAATGCCTTGCAGGAGCCTATGGAAGAAGAAATTGTTGAAACTAGAAGCTTATTAGATGAAAAAGAGGAGGAGAGTGATGAACAAAAGGAGGAAGAATGGATCCATCCCATAAATTATTTGATTGTCCCCCATGCTTACCAAAGGAGGATGAATGTTATGTTCCTGTGGATCCTTTTGAAATATCTACTTTGGGTAAAACCTGTGAAGGTTTTAATCCCACTATTTTTGAGCTTGATAGAAATTATGTGTTTGTAGCTCATGAAAAGCCTACTTTATGTGATAGTTATATTGTTGAGTTTATTCATGAGGCTACTGAAAATTATTATGAGAGAGGAAAATATGGTTGTAGAAGTTTTCATGGTACTGAAACACCTCTCTATGTGCTGAAAGTTTTGAAGTTACTCTTGTTTCATATCCTAGAGGTGGGAAGTTGCTAGAGAGTGGACAAGTACATGGCAACTTAGAATAGTTTGAATCAAACCCATATGAGGCCATGAGTAGAATAAGGAAGATCCATACATATGCATATGTGGCTTGAATAGATAACAGAAGGAAATACAATTGTCCACATGCATATATATATGGTGTTGGGGATATGCTATATGGCTATCCTCATAGCATGTCTCCTATCCGGATAACCCGGGTGGCCCACAGTTGGTAGCATGGCCCATGGTCTGCTAGGCGGCCCAGTTAGATGGATCCAGAAGGGAGGCCCATGCCGGATAAAGGAAGGCTACGGTTGGAGTCACCGACGTATCCGGAGCCTTGGAGTACAAGACACACAAGACTAGTAATAGACGGTGTAGGACTCTGTAACCTGTCCGTCTAGGACTTTTCCCTGTAACCCTAGGACCTGGCGACTATATAAGTTGGGCCTATGGGAGCCTTTAGGACACAACAACCTCAGACGATAACTTAGACTTTCTAGTCACCTCGCACAGCGAACCAATTCCTGTAACTCGGCATATTGCCCTTATAGTGATTTGTAGCAGGAGTAGGATTCCGCCACCTTCGTGGGATCTGAACCTGGGTAAGCTGTGTTACCTCGTACCCGTCAACCGTACGCCTTCCCCCACGTCTCTAAACACGCATTGTGAGGACCCCTCCATGGCGTACTCGTCGGCAATACCACGACAGTTGGCGCCCACCGTGGGGCTAGAGGCGCTTCAGGCTCTTTAGCGGTCAAGCACCAAGATCTTCGCGAGAATCGGTGAAACCGTGGACATCGGTCGCGTTCTCTTCTCCGGCAACGTACCGATCGTCCCCCCAGATGAGTTCTGGATGCCAGCGAAGACGAACCCCTACACGGTGTTTGATCGTTCCTATCAGAGACATCCACCTCTTCATTGGCGAAACCGACTCAGGCACTAGTTCCCTGGGATTCAGAGGAGCGTCAAGACCCGCACGGACCGCCTACGGGCAGGATACGTTCACGGAAGGATCAATATCGGTTCTCTCTTTGGAGTTTGCCGGCAAAGAATGGAAAAATTCAAGGCCCACCCAAACCGCCCCTGTGCAGGATATGAAGGTGGAAGATCGATGGAAGTCCGCCGGCTTCGCCTGTGCGTCTGGACAGCAGAGATCCAAGTTCGTCGGTGTGGTTACCATCTTCGATCTGGCGCGTTGCATTCAGAGAGGGAGAAAACCCCCGCGATTACCTGGCCAGGTGGCTCCGTATACAAGCCGATCTGGCCCACTACCCCAATGATGATGCTATGTATCACTTCGTGGAAGGACTGGACCACGGCACGCTTCTCCGACATTCTCTAAGACGGCAGCAGGCATCAGGACTCCTTACCTTCGAAGGCATGGTGAACACCGTCAACAACTACGCGGAGGATGAAACAGCAGCTCAGACAGCGCTTGCGCTCATTGACGGATCCCCTCCGATTCAGCCACCGCCACCACCGCCTCCGGCCGCCATTGTCGCAGTCGCACCGCCATCTCCAGTCATCGTCGCTGCTATTGCACCTCCACCGCCCATCATCGAAGAAGTCCTGGCACCCTCCGACTCTTTGATTGATGTGCTCTATGCCGACTTTAGTGCAGATTCGGAGGAGATAGATTTCAGTCTAGAGGAACTAGACTCCGCCATGCAGGAGATGGAGGAGGAGTACACGCACGACGAGCAATCCAACAATGCCGTCACGTCTCGAGAGGTGTTCGTCACCATTGGGACAGCGATGGATGAAGATCAACCCGGACGAGCTCCACCTACAGCGCTGGAAAAGGGGAAGGGGGCACTTATTGCTGCTGACGATGATAGCGCAAAGTTCATGCCTCCTCCGCCTAACCCAGTGCAGCATCCGCAGGAACTCGGCACCGGCCCGAGCAACAACAACACCGCAAACTTGCCGCCTCTGGCATCTACGTCCACTGCTGCCCAAGTTACTCCAGCTGATAGAGTGATGTACAGCAATCTCCTCGTTGATCCACTGACGGTAGCTCATATCTGGAACGTGACTCAGCTCGACGAGAAACGCCAGCAGCTGCTGGAGGAGGCGCAGGCCATCGCGGAGCAAGGCGCTAAGCTGGATCGAGATCTATTCAACGTGCAGAAGTCCATAGAGAAAGCTAGAGCAATGGAGGCCGAGTACAAGAATCTGCTGCAGCAGCAGAAGGCCAAGAAAGCTCCAGCTCACGTCATCAACAATCCTGGTGTACGGCAAAACCTAGGATGGGCTCCCTCGAAGCCGGCACAGGCCAAGCCATACATTAACAGTGAAGGCAAACAGGTGATGCCCACCCCACTCCTTAACCTCGCCGTCGCCAAGACCCTTTTGGAGCAGGATAGATCGCCCGAGGCAGTGGAACAGGTCTATGACCTAGTGGCCAAGGCGGTGAAGCAGCAGGAAAAGGCCACATCTCACAGGAAGTGGAACAGGTCTATGACCTAGTCCGACCCAGCGCTTTGCCAGTCTAGCCAGTATAAGCCGCCAAGGGACAGATCTCCTCTTGATGTCGGGTCCCAGACGGGTTCATCAGAGCAAAGACGGAGGGATGCACGCAACAGGAAGGATGTTATCCCCATATTTTCTGACCACGGAGAAAAGGCCCGACCTCGTCGCCCATCCCCACCACCCCGATCCCCCCGACATCGCGAAGATCCCAAGGCTCACCATCGTACGGATATGCCCCCGCCAAGGCAGTGCGGCATCGTCATCCGCGACAACACGGAGCAGACCCGTCATGACGGAGAGCACAACCAAGGACACAAGAGCAGGTCATGTCATGACCCTCCGTGTCCGACAAGCAACTGTGACAGGCGTGAGTCATCGCAGGAGGGTAACAGCAAGAAGGCTAACCCACCGCCACCTCCACCTCCGTCACCACCTAGCAGTCACCATGGCGGAGGAGGCCCGCGTCGTTCACGCAGCCCATCCACTGTTGACAAGAAGAAGAAGAAGAAGAAGAAGAAGAAGAAGAAGAAGAAGAAGAAGAAGAAGAAGAAGAAGAAGAAGAAGAAGAAGAAGAAGAAAAAGAAGAAGAAGAAGAAGAAGAAGAAGAACCCGGAGCCATACGATGCACGTTCGCGGATCGATAAGATCCACGAGGCCCGGGAAGGACCATACCTGGGACCACGTTGCTTTGGACCTGCAATACGGTCCGCAACTTACCCCAAAGGTTTCCGGATTGACAAGAGCATCAAGCCCTATGACGGCACCGCCAAGCCAGCCACATTGTTGCAGGACTACGGCAACGCGATGGAGATTGCCGGAGGCAACCCCAACATCGCCGTCGAGTACCTCCTGTTAATGTTGGCGGGCACGGCCCGTCAATGGATCGACGACTTGCCGGAGAAATCCATCTGCAATTGGTTGGACATGCAAGAAGCGTTCACCAAGAACTTTGATGGTACATACAAGCGTCCCTGCACTGTTGGAGATCTACAGCGGTGCGTGCAAGAGAAAGACGAGACATCTCGCGCCTACCTCTCATGCTGGTTGGATATGAAGAATTCCTGCACAGGAGTGCACGCTCAGACCGCCATGGCCGCCTTCATTGATGGGTTGGAAATGGGCACGTTGCTCCGACATAAGCTGGAGCGCTTGCAGGACAATCACCAGCTTGACTTGAACTAGATGATTCAGTTCGCTAGTGAGTTCGCAGCTTCCGATGACGATGCTCGCGGCTCCTTGCCGCAACGGCCATTCCATCCCAGGCTCGGAGGAATAACAGTACAAAGCGGAAAACCGCTCTAGAAGAAAATCAATCTACTGACATGGTCTCTATGACTTTTGCAGGACAAGGTGATGGCGGACAGCGTGGTCGAGGACGGGGAGCTGGTCGTGGGAAGCAACGAGGAAGTGAAACTACCTCGGTTCCGCTCCACGTTCCCCAAACCTACAAGGAGTACCGCGATATGGCATGCCTCGTACACCTCGATATCAACGGAAAGGCCACCCATACCAATCGACACTGCAAGTTCATCAACGACCTCAAGGAAGACCCAGAGTCCGGCTACAAGCGAAGTCGGAAGAACAGACCGCGAGGCAAGGGCAAGGGGAAGAAGAAGGAGGAGAAGTCCAAGGATTCAAGTGACATGGACGAGGATGTTGACCCCAAGCCCGCCGCCAAGGGAGACGACAAGGGCAAGAACCCCTTCATGAAGAAGGCGCCAGTCTACCACACTTTCCTTGGCACCCCCACCGTCCGACAACAGAAGACCTCTATGAGGATCCTGATGGCTACTCTACCCCCAGTTCCCTAGTACCTACGCTGGTCGGAGGTTCCAATTACTTGGGACAGGACGGACCACCTAGACCTTATTCCTACGGAGAACCAATATGCCATGGTCATCAACCCGTTGATTGACGGCGTGGAGTTCACCAAGTGTATGGTGGATAGTGGAAGCAGCATCAACATCAAGTACCTGGATACACTGCAGAAGATGAACTTGATGGAGGCAAACCTAAGGCGGACCAACACCATCATCCACGGCGTAGTTCATAGTCGGGAGGCTCGGTCCCTTGGGTGCATTACACTTCAGGTTGCCTTTGGCGATGTTAATAATTACCGCCAAGAGCGCATGACCTTTGAGGTGGTCCCCTTCAAGAGCGTGTACCACGTCATATTCGGTCGCGACATATTCCACACGTTCATGGCCAAGCCATGCTTCGTCTACAACAAACTCAAGATACCCGGACCAAACGGTGTCATCACCGTATCCGGAAGCTTTACCAAGGCAAGGGACTGTGATATTAACGAAGCAGCCTTCGCGGAAGCTGTCCTCTACAGCGAAGAATTCAAAGAGATCCAGAGCAAGGTCGATGACTCAGAGATGCCCGCGTCGAAGAAACAGATCTCCGACTCCGCTCCAGCATTCAAGGCCTCCATTAAGACCAAGTCGGTGGAACTTGTGGTAGGCGATGCCTCCAAGGTCACCGCCATTGGGATGAACCTGGATCCCAAATAGGAAAGCGCGCTCGTCGAGTTCCTCCATAAGAATAGGGACATCTTTGCCTGGCAAACTGCCGACATGAAAGGTGTACCTAGGGAACTTGCCGAGCACACCTTAAACATTGATCCAAAATGCAAACCAGTGAAACAACCTCTATGACGCTTCGGAGACGAGAAGAGACGCGCCATTGGCAAAGAGATAGCTACGTTACTTAAGGCTAGATTTATCCAAGAAGTCCTTCACACCCGATGGGTGGCTAATCCTGTACTTGTCCCCAAAAAGGAAACCAAAGAATTAAGAATGTGCGTTGATTACATTGGATTGAACAAAGCATGTCCCAAAGATCTGTTTGCTTTGCCTCGCATTGACCAAGTCATTGACTCGACGGCTGGCTCGGAACTTTTGTGTTTTCTCGATGCATACTCAGGATACCACCAGATCAAGATGAGGAAGTCGGACCAATAGGCCACCCGTTCACTACCCCATATGGCATGTTTTTCTATGTTACGATGCCCTTTGGGCTGAAAAACACAGGTGCTACGTACCAGCGGACAATGCAACATTGCCTTCATGACCAAATTGGTCGGAACGTTCAGGCCTATGTGGACGATATCGCGGTGATGTCTAAAAAGTCAAATGACTTAATCTCCGACTTAAAAGAAACCTTTAATAATCTCCGGAAATACAACATGATGCTTAACCCTAAGAAGTGCGTCTTCGGGGTTCCAGACGGCAAATTGTTGGGATTCATCGTTTCCTAGTGTGGAATCGAGGTCAACTCGGAGAAAATCAAGTCCATCTTAAACATAAACCGTCCGACATGCCTAAAGGACATTCAACGACTAATAGGTTGTGTTGCAGCAGTTAGTCGGTTCGTCAGCCGACTTGGAGAGAAGGCTCTGCCGCTGTACAAGTTGCTGAAGAAGGCGGACAAATTCACGTGGACACGGACGAAGCAGATGCTGCATTGAAGCAGCTCAAGGAGATTCTTTCCTCAACGCCCATCCTTGCAGCACCCGAGCCTGGAGAACCCTTATTAATCTACATGGAGGCAACCAACCGGGTAATCAGCATCGTCGTCGTGGTAGAGCGGAAGGAACCAAGCTATGAGCACGGAGTTCAACGACCAGTTTACTATGTGAGCGAGGTCTTGACGGAGTCCAAGTAGCGTTACCCGCACTACCAGAAGATAGCTTATGGAGTATTCCTTGCTTCTCCGAAGCTGAGGCATTACTTTCAGGAGAATCCAATCACAGTGGTGAGAAAGACTCCACTGTCCGACATAATCAACAACAGCGACGCTACAGGAAGGGTCGTGAAGTGGGGCATTGAACTTGTCGCCTTCGAGATCACCTACAAGAGACGCAACGCTATCAAGTCACAAGCCTTGGCGGATTTTGTTGCAGATTGGACAGAGATGCCAGATGCTACTCCGTTGCCGGAACCAGAGTACTGGGTGATGCACTTTGACGGATCAAAGTTACTCAATGGCTCGGGGGCTAGTGTATTGCTACAGTCACCAACAGGAGACAAGCTACACTACGTTCTGCAGATCCACTTCGAGGCTACAAACAACATGGCGGAGTATGAAGCACTCATTCACGGACTACCTGTAGCCAAGGATATTGGCATCAAGCGCATAGTTTGCTGTGGAGATTCCGACTTGGTTGCCCAGCAGGTGGCTGGCACCTGGAATGCGCGGAACCCTATGATGGCGGCATATCGAGACGAAGTGGACGAGATAGCCAAGAGCTTCTTGGGCTACGAAGTCAAGTATGTACCTAGGGAGCAAAACGAGGCGGCTGATCTTCTATCTAAGCTTGGATCAAAAGAATTCCGCCAGGAGTCTTCCTAGAGCATCTACGTACACCATCCGTGAAGGGATCCGACATCGACAACCCGGATAGAGGTGACTCTTTCGTCAACATGGTGACAAAGGTTCCTCCGGCTTGGACAAAACCGTTCATGGAATATCTCGAACACGGAACTTTGCCCGACGACGAGGTCGAAAGACGACAAATAGTATGACGAGCAAAGGGTTATACCATAATCAATGGACAACTCTACAAAAGGAGCACTACTGGTGTATACCTAAAGTGTGTTTCCCAGCTAGAAGGTATTGAAATCCTACGCGATATCCATCTCGGAGATTGCGGGCATCACGCCGATCCTCGATCGTTGGTCGTGAAAGCCTTCCCGCAAGGATTCTACTGGCTGACCGCGAAGGAGGATGCCGACAAGCTGGTTGAGACATGCATGGGATGCTAGTATTATATTCGACAACCACATGTTCCTGTTGAAGAATTGTGAACAATACCAATAACTTGGCCATTTGCAATCTGGGGGCTAGACATGGTGGGACCGTTACAGACGGCACCATGTGGGTTTACGCATATGCTTGTAGCAGTTGATAAATTCACTAAATGGATAGAAGCTAAACCCATTAGAAAGCTTGATGGGGCAACTGCCCTCAGGTTTGTTCGGGATCTAGTGGTGAGATTTGGTCTCCCACATAGCATTATCACCGACGATGGCAGAAACTTGTCACTCAGAGAAGTGGAGGCTTATTGTTGGGAGAAGGGCATCCGACTTGACCTTGCATCTGTGGCACACCCACAATCCAATGGTCAGGTTGAGCGAGTCAATGGATTAATTCTACAGGGAATCAAGCCACGTCTTGAGGCACTGCTACATAGAGCAGCTGGAGCCTAGGCAGAAGAATTGCCATCTGTGTTGTGGAGTTTACGAACTACATCCAACAGATCCACCGGCTACACCCCTTACTTCATGGTATATGGAGCAGAAGCCATCCTACCTTCCGACATACTTCACGATGCACCAAGAGTGGCCGCCTACAACGAAGATGACGCTGAAGAATCCAGACGCCTAGATGTGGACCTTCTCGAGGAGGAGCGCGTTTTGGCATGCCAAAGATCCGCCATCTACCAGCAGAAGCTACGCAGCTACCATAGTCGCCGCGTTCGGCATCGCTCGTTTAAAGAGGGGGATTTGGTGCTCCGACTTAAGCAGAAGAAGTCACACAAATTATCCCCGCCATGGGAAGGACCGTTCATCATAAGCAAGGCTCTGCTCAATGGGTCTTACTACCTCGTTGACAATCGTGAACTGAAGGATAGACCCAACGAGGATCATAAGCGTAAGCGACGTGACCCGGATGATGACTACCCGGAGCTTGATCGGCTATGGAACATAGCACAGCTACATCCTTTTTACACTTAGAATTTTTTATCTAATTGTGTACCTCTTATATGATCAATGAAATAAAGCTCTCTGGTTCACTCATATTTCGGAGTCTTTTACCTCCTTTAGTGTTCATTTTTGGATCATATAAAACCTTTATGCACAAGTTTTGCGATTGCACTTGTGAAAATTCCGTCTACGGGCGTTAGCTTAAGTTTTCTGGTCTACACGTTCTTTGTCGTTTTTATGTGGATTCTGGAGTAGTGACTTTTGGCACTTATTGTCGGCGATTTTGTGATTAGGTTATTGACGGTGCCATTGGGCATCATCACCTGAGCGCATGGTTCCGACAACGTGTCTTCTGACTCATGAAAGGTCAAGCATAAGAACCAAAGTAATGGATAAGCCAGCACTTGCTTAAACAATATATACATGCTGGAAACTGGTTCTTAAATAGCAGGACATAGAACATTGTTTTCCGCCTTAAGTCAAATACATAGTTTTTTCCGCATACGCATCAAAGGTGAAACAAATATTACAAGTTGTTTTTCATTCCTTTGGCGCAGGCGACTTGGAAGCAGTGTCATCAGCAGCAGGAGAACCACCCTCGAAGTCGGCGGTGTGAAGGGACTCGGAGGAGCTTTGGTTGCTGCTATCGATGGTATTCATCGGCACGAAGACATTGACGTCGACTAACTCGGCAACTCTGGTATCATATCCCGCGAGTGATGACAAGATGGATTCGTGATTAATCTCTTTGCCATCGTCATCTACGTCGGGAATGCCAGAGGGCACCGTGTCGATGTCAGCATCTTCGTAGTGTGCCTTCACCATGGATAGCGCCATCCTTGCGTCAGCCCGTGCACATGAAGCTTTCTAGCTTGCGATACGCTCGGGGGCTCGACGCAGGATCTCCGAGTACTTCGCCACAGAGTCTGATGCCTTGATGTTGATTTGGAGGGGCTTGGCAATCTCTTTGGCTTGCGCGATGGCGGTGTTGATGAAGTCGCCGGCAAGAACCATGCATTCCTTTGCTGGAGGAGGCGAACGGGTTAAACCCATAGGATCTGCCAATTCCGACAAGGAGCACATGAGTTCAAAAAATTCAAAGTATCTAGACTACAGAAATCTAAGACGGAGAATCACTTACTGAAGATGCTAGCCTCAGCTTATTAGAGGGTATCCGCCAAGGAGTCCTTTTCTTGTTGGAGGAGCTTGTATGCCTCATGGTGGCGTTGATTCTGCTCGTCAGCAGCTTCCTTATGATCCTTTAGGATCGAGATCTCCTCCTTCAAGCGGTTCATCTCCTTGGTGGCGGAGTCCTGCAGGGCTTTCATCGATTCTTCATGCATTTTCATCATGTCCTTCCTCTCCTGCTTAAGGATCTTGTTCTTGCTATCTAGCTCCTGAATGTGCTTGGGTTGCTCGACAATGTCTTTAGCCTTGGCAATGGTTTCTACAAGTCAGAGAAAGCAAAGTACACAGTGAGTACTCAGAGAATGTGGACACAAAACCAAGTCGGAATGCGAAAAAGAAAACAGACGCTTGCTCTTGGTGATTTGTTCCTTCAAGAAGGCAGTTTTACCCTTTTCAGCTTCCAAGTCTGCGTGCATCTTCTGATACTTGTCGTTGGCCATGCCCCTCCGAGCATTCTCGTTCTATGGAAAAAAGGAAAAAGTTCAACGTTGTTTGGTCTGCTTGGAGCATCTATCCAGAAAAATTCCACCTAGACGCTCGAGGGCTACAGCGAGAGTTTTTAACTTAGCATTATGCTTAGTCTTTCTTTAAGCATCTAGTCGGAACTAATTCAGTTTTCGATTAGAAGCTTGGGGCTACAGTATAAAGTTTTTTAAATCGGATATGTTCTTAGCTTTTCTTTAAGCATCTAGTCGAAACTAATTCAGTTACAACTAGAGGCTTGGGGGCTACAGTATTGAAATTTATAAACACTACGTATGCTACTTTTAAAGCATCTAGTCGGAATAATTCATTCCACCTATATGCTTGGGGGCTACAGTGAGAAGTTTTCTAGCTTAGTCACTCTTAGAGCATCTAGACGCAAAGACCTATGGTTTTCCGTCTACATCCTCGGGGGCTACAGTGGGATACTCATATGAAATGCAAAAGGCAAATAAAAAACTTACAAGTGCAATGATCTTGAGGTTGGTAGCGCTCTCGGCCAGCAGCTTGCCAAAGGATATGTTGTTTCCTTGCAAGATCTCTGCTTGTCAGAGGAGCTCCTCGAGACCGCACGTCGGAGATGTCGGCGCCGCACCAGGAACCAGAGCAGTTCTATCCGGCGTAAGTACCGGATAGACTATCTTTGGATACTCTATGGTTTTCCTGGGTACGGAGGCGCCGCCTACGGCGGAAGTACCTTCTTCCACCATCGCCTTGCCACCACCGATGGCATCCTTAGCCGGAGCTTCAGCCATTTGGTGAGCGGCACTCTCCTGCGTCGCCTGCTCGCCGACAACAGCGACCTTGGTAGAGGCACCTGAGTCCACTTCCATGGCGGAAGGGCCATATGCCTCCTTAGCTTGTGAGTTTATCGGGGCAGACGAGGGCTTGACGGAGGGAGTGACAGGGGTGATGGCGGGAGATGCGTCGTGATGCAGCATGTCCTTAATAGTTCTAGAAGCCCCCAATGTTTTGGAGGTCTTCTTCAAGCTGGTCGTGGCTTTCTTCCTGAAACATGCAAAATGTATAAGTACAGGAGCAAGACAGATAAATAGACAATGTCGGAGGAAAATAAGCTTACACAAGTGGGGGTGCTTTGGCAAAAGGGATCCCGGTAGTCTTTCTTTTTTCCGCCTCCAGGGCAGCGGTACTCTTTTTGGAGGCTCCACCCTCCGTCTTCTTCTTCTTGCCTCCGTCGGCAGCGTCAGAGGTGGAGCTCTTCCGCTTTCGCGCCAATGGAGCATCGTCGTCGTACACGACCGTGACTTCCTTCATCTTTGGATCGCAGATTTGGGCAGCCATGATGTCCTCCTCTAGATCGCTAAGCTGTTAAGTAAGAAGTCACCGTGTTTAGATGAGATAAAAATGGCTAGACGGAAGAACTGGAGTATATGTCATACATGAAAGATAAACAGTTACCTTTGGGCACTTGTTGTCTACGAACATGTCGTAGGTGATGGTGAAGCCACGCTTCTTGTCCTTCACCTTTATGATGTCTTTGAGACGGAGCTTGACAGAGTCGCTCGAGAAATTGTCCACGGGGATGCGGAGGCTATCCCTTCTATCGCTGGTATACTCGTGCATCAGCTTCACGCGGTGCTGCAGAGGTTGGATTCGCCTGATGAACCAGCACATGGCTAGCTCCAAGCCGGTCAAACCCGTCTCTACGAACCACTCTATCCACCTGATGGCACGGGAAGTGTCGATGTCGGAGGGAAGGGAGGCTTGGGATCTCCATGTCGAAGTTTCGACGGTGGCTCCACCGACGAAGTCCGGGTACGTTACTTCTCGGCCGGCCAGAGGGATATATGGGACGTAGAAGTAAGTATGCTACCAGTTCTTGCAGGACTCGTGGCCGACGATGTCGGGGAACCGCCGGCCAGGACGGATCTTGAAGCTTATGGTGGCGCAATTTCTAAGTTCGTCCTTACTGGCTCCGGCTTCACGCTTGACGGTGAAGAAATACATGAAGAGATCTAGCATAGGCTTAATCCCTAAGTAACCCTTGCAGAGCGCCGCGTAATTGCTAAACGCTAGGATGCTATTGGGAGAGAGGTTTTGGGGATGGACTCGATAGTGATTCAAGACGGAAATGAAGAAGTTAGAGATGGGCAGGGAGACGCCGCGTACCAATTGGGCTTTGAGGTACACCTTTTCTCCGGCTTGGGGAGAAGGTGTCACCTCGCCGGCCGGCGCCGCCCGCCAGGCTAGCCCCTCCGTCGCAGGGAGGTAGCCCTCGGTGATCAGCTCCTTGATATCGTGGTCCGTGATGTCCGAACCGCGCCAATCGCCTTGGTGGGAGTCAAGATCCTCCTCCAGCGGCTCCAGCGCCGCTGGATTATGGTCGTCGCCGGTGGACTCAACCACCGCCGAGACGGGGATGACCAGACCCTCTGGGGGCACGACGATGGAGCTCGCCGGCTTCGCCGCGGCTTTGCCCGACGCCGTCATGGAAGGAGTAGAGCTGTTGCTGGCCATTGAGTGAGTTTGGAGGTGACTGGCGAGAATTGGAGCTAGGGTTTTTCGCAAGATTGCGTGGAGAGCTCGAGGAGGCGCTCGCTGGAGGAAGAAGACGATGCGAGGAGAGAATGAGGTGAAAAGTAAAAAGTTCCACCGCAGTTACTATTTATGATCTCCAGCATCAAGATTCATGCAGCTTGATCGGACGGTTGCCGCGTAGACAACGTGTGCACGAACGTGCGCGGAAATTTCGCCACGTCCCAACCGTCGCCGCCAACGGTTCATATCGCTCATGCGGGAAAATCAGACATGATTGTGTTCTCTGCATATGTGAGTTACGAGGCGTCGCTGACCTACGCCTACGTCGCCCTAGCTGACATAGGCAGATGAGCCGTCACATCGGAAGATTCTGGCATGGACGGATCCAGTCCGGCTACGGAAGAGTATGATGAAAGATTCAGCATTTCTCCGACTTACATATTGAAGACAGAGAAAACCTTGCAGGGTTCTTTGGGAGGACTACAAGATGTTGCTTGACGATTTGCCGACATCAATCTAGACGGAGCGTTTCACGTGAAGAGGCAAGACGGCGCAAGATCTCAGAGTTCTCCGGGGGCTACTATTGGGGATATGCTATATGGGTATCCTCATAGCATGTCTCCTATCCAGATAACCCGGGTGGCCCATAGTTGGTAGCATGGCCCATGGTCTGCTGGGCGGCCCAGTTAGATGGATCCAGAAGAGAGGCCCATGCCGGATAAAGGAAGGCTACGGTTGGAGTCATCGACGTACCCGGAGCTTTGGAGTACAAGACACACAAGACTAGTAATAGACGGTGTAGGACTCTGTAACCTGTCCGGCTAGGACTTTTCCCTGTAACCCTAGGACTTGGCGACTATATAAGTCGGGCATATGGGAGCCTTTAGGACACAACAACCTCAGACGATAACTTAGACTTTCTAGTCACCTCGCACAGCGAACCAATCCCTGTAACTCGGCGTATTACCCTTATAGTGATTTATAGCAGGAGTAGGATTCCGCCACCGTCGTGGGATCTGAATCTAGGTAAGTTGTGTTACCTCGTACCCGTCAACCGTCCGTCTTCCCCCACGTCTCTAAACACGCATTGTGAGGACCCCTCCATGGCGTACTCGTCGGCAATACCACGACATATGGTGTAAATAGGAGAGGATCTATTTATACTTTGTTTGAATTGAATCACTTATTTTAATTCAAATTCAATCAAGCTTCTCACAATTCAAAAGAAAGCACGTGGATAGCAAAAATGGTGCAAGCTTGCATGGGCCATGCACGAGTCATAAATGCCACTAATACTAGATGTGATAACAACCAGGTCACATATGGGCATTTAGGAATACATGCTTCAAATTTGAATAATGGCCCACCCAAAAGTATACAAGCTTGCTTCTTAAATGGAGTGGATGATAAATAAGAATAAATTAATATAAATGGTCAATGCTAGTGTGTGTACCACTAGATGATTATATGATCTCATATATATTCAAACATGCTCACACATTCAAAATCCAACCATATAGAAGCTAGAGGGGATATTATACTCACATAGCATGCAAAGGTGGCCATGAGGCTCCACGTATTTAATATTGTGAAAACAACATAAATCACATATGGGAGCATGTAGAAATAGAAGTGGATCCATCCCAACATATATGAGATAGATTTAACAAATAGACTTGCAATGGCTCATATATAATTAGGATGGTGGAATTTATAGATGGATCCAAAAGAAAGGTGGTGGAGTTTGAAAAGATATGCCCCCAACTCAACTTGGGCATCAAGCAATATATCAAGAACCAGTTACAATATATCAAGAGGAAAATACAATTAATAAGAATACAAATTCATTTGTATGAAGAACCAAATAAAGGGGTTTTATATGATGCTCAAATGTAAGGTGGCATGGTGACATGAGCAAGATATATGATGATGCAATAATGATATGTAGGAAGTAGCATTTTATTAATATCCATGTAGCATTACAGTTGTTAGATAATTGGGATGCTACAACCCTAAACCATACGCACTGTCGAGGATGCCGCTACTTATTTATCACACCAATTAAATCATGTGGTTGTGTTAAGTAAGTTTTTAATTTAACAACACAAAGTGCAAGTACTAGGACTTGAACTTGGGTGGATTGGATCACTCCTCTCCACCACTAGTATATGCCTCACTTTATGATCAAACTTGAGTAAAATATATTATGAACAACACATGGCGGCAAGACAGGTCCTAGGAATTTTGTTTCAAAACTTACGCAGAGGGATTGTTTTTCAAACCACCTCCAAAAATAAATTATTAGAGGCGGCATAATCTTTGGGCCTTCGCCGTGCTGCTTACAAACGACTCATAATTTGAACTGCTGTCAAAAGTCGATTTTTCGGGGGCGGCCGGGTTTTCTTCCCGCCTCTCAAATTATTAGAGTAGTATATTTGTTTGAACCGCCTCTAAAAAGGTATTATTGGAGGCAGGTAAATTATTGGCTGCATCTTTTTCACAAAAACCACCTGTGGAAATGGGTTTAGGAGGTGGTTCGGATTTTTTAGGCAAAAACACACTCCGGGTGGATGCTACAAAGCTCGACTCTATAGTAGTGGATGTTCCATAGGGAGTTGAAACAGGGGAATTATAATTGTATTGGCTTTATTGGAAACAACAATTAAGGTGGTAGGTCCTTCTTATACTATGCTCACATGTACAAGTGGAAAAGGATTTGGGGGAAGTGATCAAAGGATTAACCCTAGTGAGGTCATGAAGGTAGTCAAGGAAAGAGGTTTTGGGGGATTTATGTTTGATTGTTTTTATTTTACAAGGTTGGTCTTTAGGGTAGCTCGGTCAAGATATTAACAGGAAGATCAAGGAAACTCACACAAACAACACAAGACGAAGTACAAACACACTTAAGCATTTCATAGAAACTTTTGGGAATAGAAGCTTTGAAATAAGGGGACAAGGATTTTGGTTTTTAATAAGGAGGGAGTGTTCTTTGGTACTTCTACCAAGAATAGAGAGATAGCTTTTCAAGGGGGTTTTGTAAAGGCTTGTTGATAAAATACTTGTAAAACTTTATTTTGGAAAACCAAGTGGAGACATTATCATATAGGTCTCCTAGTTGTTTTTTAAAGAAGTTTGTATGAAAACAAAAGTGGTTTATTCAAATTCACCTTGGATCCTTTATTTTGAAAAGTCAAATCAAGAGGGAGTAGAAGTGAAACCAAGATGATGCTTTAGGGAAATAGTTTTTGTACTTTGGTAAAATCATGCTTTGGTTGACACAACAAGGGATCAAGCAAGAGAGTAAGACAATCAACCAATCAAACTAGTTCACCGTTTACTAATAAAAAGTTTTGTTTCCCCCTAAATTTTGCACTTTGAACACATAACCAAAACTATAAATTGTGGGTTGTTACATTGGTGGTGGTGGATCGAGGCAAGGATAGAGGGCGTGAATCGGGAAGGAACAAACATAATAGCATCTCTATTCGGGCTACCAAAACAATATCCTGCAACACCCTTTAGAACTTTTTTTGGGGAGTGCTAGACCATTGTTTTCCTTTGGGGAATGGTGTTCCCCAATGGCATCCTCTAAATGGTGACCCTAGACACCCTCCAGACCATGTTGGGCTAATGAGCAGTCTTCGCCGCCGCAATACAAGCTCGTCCTTGTCGCGGATCCCGGCGCGAGGCGATGGAGGGGATCGGTAGGCGGCGGGCTGGCTTGGCTCCTCGCCTACATCCATGTCGCCACGGACATGGGGACGACACCGCTGACGGGAATACAAAATGGGTGGTGAAAAATGTGCACTCCGTGGCCCACCATACTGATGCTGGCAGGAGAAACTGGAGGTCGACGGTGCACCAAGATAAAGTCAGTCGATCCCGGCTGCGTGCAGTAGCTCATGGAGGCAGTGTTCGTGTTGTGCTCTGTGTACGAGACGGAGCCTGAGGCGATGCAATTCGAGGGCTAGCTCGACAAGGCCCTGCTGGGCCTTGAGGACCTCTCCGAGGCGCTTATGCTAGGCCCAAGCATTCCAAGGTAGCAACAAGGAAGAGTACGAACCAGGCACAAACAAGGGCACCCGTTGTCTCCATCTTTGAGGCCACCGCGTGGACGAGCGTGAGATCCTATCCAAGCGCTCGTCGCTGCCAAGAACACGTTGCCAAGGACGGTGACCTCGTTGACTCGGCGCCTCTGATGCCAATAGTGGCACGCTGGCATCCTGGCCAGGTCGGGGAGCAAGTAGCCGGGCTGTGCTCCTTGTCGACTCTATCCCCTCACATGCGGTAGGTGGAAACATGGGAGATAAAATTAAAGGAGAGGGATAAGTGGGATCAAAGAGACTGATTGGTGGGCCTACAACGATGAGAGGCTATGTCCGGCGCTCTAGAGGACACCTGATGCACGGGGTGAGTTGGGTATGTCAGACACAATTTAGGGAACGATCGGCCAAAACTGGTCCATAAGGTGCGAGTGGACACGATTTTTAAGCCGCGTGGACATAGTCCTCTAGGGGAGCCTTTGGGGCATGCGACTAGATGCTTTAATGCCACCACAAAAATAGTTGTACAGTCACCCACTCTCTTAGAAGTTGTTTAGATGTAGACATTTAAAGGCTTGCCAATTAATCGACTCTATTGCCTACTAAACTATATAAGCGTGCGTTGCCGTGCCCGTCCATCTTAATAAAATAGAGATAAAAATATGATAAACATAAACATCTTGAAAATTTGGATGGTACATAAATGTCAATATGACGGAATCTCCAACAATCCTTAGACGAGTGATGCAATCGGTTAAATAATTTCTATATTTTCTCTAATCAGCAAATATATTGATTTTAAAACTGCTTGTTAAAATGGACCAAACTAATGCTATAAAAAGTTTCTCGACATGTTTACAACGCTATTGTAAACGAAGATATGGTGATACCAATATTATATCAAATCCTCCACAGAACAAATCATATTAAATCGATCCATGGCTCTCCCTTTTCTGATTTCAATGGCTGCACTTTCAACATTCCCACTTGCGACTTGAGGTTGTGATGAAGCAACTTTTCTGTTTGGTCAAAGAGCAGTACCTCCTCGATTGCTCTGAGGGCAGTTTAGGTCCTTCCAGGCTAAGTTGTTCAGTGGCCTGTTTATTCTACTTGATTGCGTTGTCAAGTCTGTTGCTTATTCAAAAGACATTGAACACCTGACCTACAAAAGTAAAAGTATCACGGAAAATAAAAATTCATAAGCACAGCTAAAGAGATAGGTAGGACGGCCACGTAGAAAATAGATATACAAGGCATATGACAGATGCTTTGGACAAAAAACATCAACTAAATTACTGATTTGATGGCACGTATCATCTACTTGTAAACGGTAGCAGTTTCAAGGATAATAAGACAGCTAATCCTTGCTCATAGAAAATAGACGTCTAACATCAGCCTTAAACATATATCATATGCAACTTGAAGGCAATCATTTGCGTCACCCGAAAGGTCGAACCGTTTTTTCTTAGTTGATGGCTGAGATCATTTTCCACTATAAGAGAAAAATAAACCATACAAAGGTAGTGAGAAAAGAGTGAGTGAGAAAAGAGACTGAAGAGATGACTTCGCAGCTCTAGCTTCCCCGAACAGCTACATCTCCTGAAATTGCAAGAATGAAGCTTTGTATTCTCTAATTAGATGAGAGATGCTAATCCACATGGTTTACTGGGAAAGGCAAACGATTAAGAGTTACCTCAAAAAAGCTAAAGATTACTTTACAAATAGAATCATATACACTTTAGTAAACACCTAATGCATGAAAAACATAGTCTATTTAAGTTGGGATTATGAGAGATACTAGATTGCCTGGCATTTGTAAGATGCCTAGAAAATAATTAGTTAAATCTTAACAGGAACTGGTCTTTTATGCCATAAGTTCTCGCGGAGGCTCATGTCATCCAAACTCATATAAAATCCAAGTCGACAAATCTATAGTGTCAGCTTGGTTTCTGCGTAATGCTATTATGATACGAAGTACAGAGTATGAAACCTGTAGATCAGGACAGAGTGCTCCATATAGTCTCCAAAGGCTGAAAAAATTGGTAGAGAGATGACTTATCGCAACTCAGTCATGCTTCATTTATCTTGCTCTCAGAACTAATAAGGCTTAACATCAAACTAAGAACCCTCCTGTGCAATTCCTGCCATGGTTGTATTAAGAAAAAAATGAAGCATGTTAATCGGAAATAAAACCTTGCAAGGATACTAAAAATTGTAATCAATACTACGCAAAACTAACCGGCGTTAAGAAAAAACAGATACTACAACAATGATAATCGGCTCATGAGAAAATATGAGCATGAGCTATTTCACATGCAAGACTACATCATACGGAAGCAGAGTGGACGAATATTTTCTCCACTTTTTCTGGTAAAAAGGTCCTACCACCGTGATTTCGGCCTTAATAGCACCCTCATGTGATCCTTAGACAGGGAAGGGTGATGGAAATTGGTATCTATTGTTCACCTTGATGCCACATGATCCCATAGTCAGCGGCATGTGACTCTATCATCAAGTTATATCATGAAGGAAATCCGACAACACTGTTTATTGAGAAGAAGATGCAAGAATCATTCATTTCGTTTCCAGCACCACCACGACTGCATAACATTAGCATATATTATTTCATAAAATTACCAAAAAGTTACAGAAGTCACAATAAGATTTATACACAGTTTCCAGAAGCTATTCACTCAAATAGACCACCTAACTATGTTGGTTCTTTTTTCCTAACAAAAGTGAACCACTAAAAGCACACTTGCGATTGACACGAACAATCCATAAAGTGTTTTCATGAAGGTACTCTTCTAATTGCCCATAAATTATTGTTGGGCCGCGAGTAGATAAACAAATTTTTATCCTAAGCGGTACTCCCAAGATCTAGCTCAGGTAAGAGGCCACAAGATTTAGCACTAGACGCGCAGCTGCAGATTATTGATGAAGCATGCCAGTTGATGCAGTGCCGATCGATCTCACGAACAGCTCCTCTGGATCCCCACGAGCTCCTTCGCCAGATCTCATAAACTCATTTGTCTCTAGTGCCGCACGTGCAACGTCTATACTGATATCTGCAAGTATAGGAAGGAGTACGGGCAGGGGATTGCTAGATCATGTCTAACCCAATTTGTGAGTGGAGAAAGTGACGGCTAGGTCAGGGACTATCCCTTGTCGCTCCACTTATATACATCCCTAGTTGGACTCAATTCTTGAGGCATATCTAGGTTGTAACCTAACTACCACATGAATCTAATCCACATGGGCTCCTAACCCTTAAGTTTTTGTCCCTATAGGTTCACGTACACCTGAACACGACATGACCTACTCCTCCAAATATCCCGTCATGGCTCTGAATCCAACTCACTCCCATGAACACTTGGTCTCAAGTAGATAGATGGTAGCGGCCTCTAGCAAGACGTGACAACTCTCAAGTGTCGTAAAGTCTGGAAGACAACCTTCAATGTGACTTTTATCCAAGTCTCTTTGCCACATGATATACCAGTTGTTGCCATCATTTAATAGCTTAACTCTCTTCGCGTTTCGTGATATACGATTCACTGGACTAACCCTTAATTCGACTCCTCACTTAACACTTAACTGAGCCGTGCATCGCCATGCTTCCGAATCATATCACACGAGAAGGCCCATAGAATATTTCTCCATTACGGAGTAGCAAATCTCATCTTGGTAATCCATGTCACGCAGCTTAATTCACAACCAACCCAAACTCTACCTTTATAACTTCTCATTTACAGAACATCGTTTGATAGAACCTAAGTTGGCGGTCCATAACTTGGATCATGCGATCACCTCAGGTCAAAGGATTTCATTGCTTGAGACTACAAATGATAACATGCTCGTTGCATCTCAACTATGGGTCAGTCCGACTCGCTAAACTCTTTAGCCGAGTCCGTGTAAGTTGGAATAGCATCACCATGCCCATCACAAGTGGAACCGAGTCATCAGCCAACTTTCACATTAGTCTAAGTTGTGTGTCCAGCACAACCTCAATGACTAAGGACAACTAGTATGAATAGCATGAATATATAGTTTTACAACCGAATCACTTATTCAATGATATATATTAGATGTTTATACAAAGACAACTTAATAACTTTATGAATACTTTGAGGAATATCATCATACATGATTGCCTCTAAGGCATATTTCTAACAACCCTCATCCTCTAGTTGATCCACATATCATCATTCATCTCACCTATTATTATAGAAGGTCGTTAATAAGCTGCAAACAAGTTCGTTATACTGGAAAAAAGATGCTTCTATGAACAAAATTACACATTAAGGAAGATCTTTGACCAATTCATATATAAGATGAGAAACTGACATATATAATTTTTGAAATGGATTGGATGTTGATATGTGCTCCTTTAGCTTTTCCTGGTTAGGGTATTGCTTCCAACTGTATAAATGGTTCATCATGCATCTCCACTCTCTAGGGATGCATCCTTTCACTTTAAACCTTCAGATTGTTCCCCTCTTACGTATTTTTTAGGGATTAAAAATTGAACAACTTGCTGATAACAGAGAACAAATTTAAAGTAAATCACAAAAGGAAAGAAATATTAAACCATGGATCAATAAAAATAGGTCAATTGCATGAATAAGTGTACCAGTCCAACAACCATGGTACCAAATGAAGGTGTCTAAATAAAATCCCAAATGAACGAGCAGGTCAATCCCTGAAACAGAGAAACAAAGAACAGTAAGTCAGGTGGCTACCTAATGTTGTATGTCATGAAATTACAAAGAAGGAGGATGGCGAGCAAAAATCAACCTAACAAAGGAACATTGCTCACGAACAGTGGTAGGTTGAAGACGAGACAAAGGGGTAAAGAAAGACAATTGCTCGTTGCACATATATATGAACAACAGAAAGAAACTGGCAATAACGCTAAAATTAATCACCATAATCATAGAAGTGAGAGGGTCAAAAAAATTATCACCATGATTATGCCATCGCCAATGGTTTCAGATTGAAGGCCATGATAACGATTACGACGCCGCCTTCAGGAAGGAAGGGGAGGCGTTGCTCGGATTATGGGGCAGGTCCACAAGCGAATCAAAGAAGCCTAATCCTGCATGAAGGGGACCACCCCGCAAACTGCGCGGCATCTGCACTGCGGCGACACTCGTGCCAGAGAAGACACGAAGGATTTGGGCAGCCTCTTCTAAATTGACCAGAAATTCAGGGAAATCGGAAACCATTAGGAAAATAGGGTTTGTTGGCTCTGCTCGCTTGTTGTTCGCCAGCGCGAATAGGTATCGAAGAAAAGCATCGATGATGCAAGGAGTGGGCGCATGACAAACAACACAGCGGCCAGGAGATATTTTCTTTTTGCTGCACGTTGTAACAACTATGAGGAGGACTTCTCTCAAAAAAAAAAAAAAACTATGAGGAGGACAATAATAAAAAGACCGAACTGGTAAGGCCCATATGAGCTCTCACGGCCCAGTAAGCAGGAGAGTCCTAATTAAATTTGTGGAGTAGCAGCCCAGCAATGAACCCTCAAAAAAAAAAAAAACCCAGCAATGGGACACTGACCCTTTTAACGCGATGAAACGAAGAAAAACGGGGTTAGCAACGATCGGGATTACCATGTTTTGATGTCCTAAACTCCGAATTGATGTGAGACAGTGAGAGGTTAGGTAGGTTAGTTTTAGTGTCTTTTAATACTCACACGATACTGATATTGAGGTTGAATGCTATTCCTAGTATTTGGATGTTCATCCATTCAATGACTGAATACCACAGACCACCCCTCCGGTGGCATTTGGGATATTCGGGCCTAGTGAATACCAAGATTGAACCTAAATTTCAACATTTAAACAGTGCATTAATAGTGAGGGCCTCTTGATTCACGAGATTCCCGAAACAAACACATGGAGTGCCATGCCCTCTTTGAGTCCTACACCAAAACTTTTCGTAAAAATTGTTTGACACCACATGAAAAATAAAGGAATTCTAGCATAAGGTTTGGGTTGATGGAAATTCTCCACACAAAGTGCAAGTGAATCCTTAGGGATTATTTTAACCATTTGATGCCATTCAAACAACCAATGTAGGAAAAATGAATAAAGAACCAAAATCTACACAAACCTTATGAAATTCCTTTGAATCAAAGAAGACCTGAAGACTATCTGTTGCATAGTTAGTCTTGAACCAAACATAACATGCCCTAGAAATCTTAAGCAGTGACCGGTCCAGATGCATCTATCACTAGAGTACAAGTGTACAACTGTGTCAATCCGTGTACATCAGTGTCACAGAAATAGTCCCAAAGACAAAATGATCAGAAGCTGAGCTCATCCGCAAATGCCTTAGCCAGCTTCTGAGAAGGGCTCAGGCTCCCACCACGACTAATCTGGAGCGACTGCATCGATTTCTGGATCTCCATAGTCATGGCACTGTCCACACTGCCTTGAGATAGCCGCCTGTGCGCCTTCTGCAGGTGCAGCTTGAGCGAGCTTGTGCTCAGGCCCACGTTCTTGCTGCATATTGGGCACACCTTCATCTCTGGACGCTTCTGCTGCCAGTCCATCGACACCTTGCCGTGCAGTTTCTTGTCTAGAGCTAGCAGGGCCTTGGCAAAACCGTCATTTGGTTGTGCCCGGCGATGTACTTTCTTCAGTAAGTTCCAGGCTTTCGCGAGAGTGAAGCCCCTGGACAGATAAATGTCATTCTTCTTTGTCTTGAAAGTGAAAAAAAAATAGGCATGAATTGAGGCCCTTTTGTGGTTTGTGGACATTATGGTAATTTTCATTCAAACGAGGATGGCTAAGCTAAGATTCTTACCTTCTGAGCATCAAGTAGGCAAGGACAACTGTGGCACTCCGACTTTTCCCTTCAAAGCAATGAATCAGAACCTTACCCCCAACAATATCGACCTGATCGATAAAATCTGATGCTTCTTCAAAAAGATCACTGATGTTTGCATCATCATCATCACTAATCTGCACAAGGTAACATGGTTTTCCATCAATACGTAAAAATAATCAGTAGATATAACAAAATACTAATCCAGAGAGGTCGATGCTCTTACTGAAAAGTTCTTGTATTGAAAAAGAGCAGGAAACTGCGTATCAGATTGACCAATCTCATTCGAACACAAACATAGTACATGGGTAATGCCCAAATGCTGAAGCGTGTACTTGGACCTTGCAGCAAGAGCCCCACCTATAAATACGTTGTTGATCACAAGAGAAGGTCGCTCAGTATTTGCAGCATCAGAAACCAAGGCTATCCTTTCAATGATGTGCTCAAGACGCACCTGCAAATTATTTTATCTTCAGACTAGTTGCTCAAAAAACGTTACATACATGTACTAATTTAGATAATTTTTTACACCCACTTTTAACTCATAGGCATCTCCCACCATGTTGCTCTCAGTTCCATCAAAGAATCCAGAATGAAAATTGTTCTCCTGACAAAATCTGATCACATCGGTCTTAAATGCTTCATTCCATTGTTCTATTTCCTTGAGCAACTCAGGATCTAGATCAACCTATTGCATCACAATAGCACTTCTAACTTCAGTTCACCATTAAGAGCATTATTGCAAAACCCAAGCCAATCAGCTAGGTAAATGTATTTTTTCGACAGAAGGACAATCTTTCGGCAACATATGTTCTTGAATATCAGCGCTACATGCTAGAATTTAAAGACAGACTACCTGCAAACCATTAAATGTTCTACACTGATCAACTTGACTACAACAATCATATAAGTAATCTTTAGGGCCTTTAACGGCACCAGGGCTGCAACATTGTGGGAGTCAAATGCATGATTACTAAAAAATATGCATTGACTCCAATAAATAAAATTGCATTACTTGTTGGCTTTTTTGCATGAACTTTTACTCGTACGGGATGGTCCTGCAAAGTTGCGGCTTAGTTGACCCACAGTTTCAACATGGCACTGCTTCTGTTGAGGGTGTTTCAAAATTTGAACACGAGTAAATTGATCCTCGCTTTTCAGTTGGGAACTCAAAGCTCTTACCTTTGGAGTCTTGTGAAAATCACGAAGTTTCATTGTCATTCTTAGACTTCGGGAAGCATCTGCACTCCCCTTCAAATGTTTATTGCTCCAACTGTCCTTGGACATAGGAGAAATTGAATCTGAGCTTCCCCGAGATCCGGCAGAAGATATCTTTGTTGCTGATTTAAGAACTCCAGAGTCACTAAGAAGTTCACTGTTCAGTTGCTTATTAGGTGGGCAAGGAGTACTGTAGTTGACTCCTGGAGACGGAAAATCCAAAATTGCAATATCATTATGGTCAGGTTCCTCAGAGCTTTTAGTAATTATGGATGAGAAAACTCGCAGAACACCATCCAGTTTTTGGTATAGCTGGAGAAGAAATAAATGGAACCCCTCCAGATCCCTAAGAGCGGCACGAAATGCCACTCGGAATTCGTGAATTGCAGAAGCATTTTCTTCATCAGAAAGAGAGCAAAATGTATCAATGGAAGTAATTGCCTCATCAGGTCCAGAAAGCCCAAGCTTACCACCAGAAATTTCACACAAGATATTTGAGGAGTAGTCCGAGTTATTTAAAATGAGCTCTACAACTTTGGGATATCGTTCATGATCTTTCAAACGTCTCCCTGCAGGTGGGCGACGAGGCACCCCACTGTCAATTGCTACAATGTGGACACTCCCGCTCGTACTTCCAGTATTTTCTCGTATACTTCTAGATGCATCTGCTTTTCGTGACATGAGGTCCACCTCAAGAGAATCTAATCTTCCATTTGCGGAGTGAAACCGTTTCTCTTTAGAAAGCAGTGGATTCGAGCTCTCTGAAGTGCTCTTTGAACACTCTAATCTGTCCACACTGGGGAAGGATGATCTATCTGAAATCATCAGGTTTGCAGGATTGCCACGCCAACCAAGCTGACGGCATGGGAGCCTATCCTCATTCCTGAGTATCAGATCTAGCATCAAGACCCTTCCAAGGGATGAAGAAGTAGCACATGCAACTTGCCGCGAACTGAATGCCTTTGAACTCTCAAGCAGGGGTGAGCCATGGATATAACTAACAAACAAGGTAACAATTAGCATTTCATTTGCAGTTCAGAGTGGAAAATGCCTGTATTATCGTATGTGTATTAAGAGCTACGAGTACCTCATTAGAAGAAGACAGCGGCTTAGCTCAAGAGCTTCCAACAACTCTGAGCAAGTCATCTCACCGATCTCATCTTTATTTGAAACTGCTATTGCTCGTGCATTTTCTGCAGCATGTCTAATCTCCTGCCACTCCAGGCTAGAATTATGTACTACTCTAGCCTGCAGTTGTTAGAAGAAGCTGAATAAGAAATCAAATGCTTTGGTGACATAAAATAATTTCAAGTATTCACTGGGGGTTTGCAAATACTTGTGGTGTTTGGACTCCAAGCAAGCGTGCGAATTCATAACCCAAAAGTTCTGCTTGCGTTGCCATCTTTGATGCTGCAAACTTTATAACGGCTGCTTCTTCTTTTGGTAAACTGCTGTTACCTAAAGAATTAAATAGAGCAAAGAATACAACACCACCAGAGTTCACAGTCACCTATGAAAGACAGGAAGACAAAAGCAACATGTCAGATGCACGAGTAAATAAATATGAAACTACAGACAAAAAAGTATGATCTGTAATCTACAAAATGTTAATCCATGTCAGAAACCTGCTAACTGCCTTGAAAATTGGTCTCTGATATGGAAAAGAAAGTACGGGCCAATACTTATTTTTCCCACTAGCAAATTGTAGGAAGAATGTTCAAATCGACACCAAACAGCAACAAACCTCAAGAGCTTTACTCATTTCATCTTCAGAGTGCTCTGAACTACTACTGTGCTCTGTATGGTGCAGAGATGACAGCATATTCCATGAGAAGTCAGATGATTCAATGTCTAGTGCCGAAGCAGTCCCAAGCCTGTCCCACACGCTTACTTCAGGAGGCTGATCAAATGTAGGATTCTTTTCTCTGCTTGTTTGTTCTGCTTTAACCACTTGCTCACTATAGTGAGCACAGAAGCAAAACAATGATAGCATTAGTACAACAAGCATAACGAGCTGATTTACCAGCATATGATCAACATGGCATAAGGAAATAAACCCCTACATGTTAGAACTAACACAAATCTTCTTTCCAAGGAGAGTGTTCAGGAAAGGTTTCATAACATATTTGCATAGCATTTCCTTTTAGAATAAGCATACTCAAACATAATGCGAGATTTTAACCAGAAGTTTTTTTATATAAAAAAAAGAATAATGCTTCAGCACAACCAAAAGAGGATTACTAACACCTTTCAATTTAGTAACCACAGATAATAATCTAATCCCTAGCAAGTACTAGGACTTCGATTAATTCAGACAAGCAACCTTAAGTCTACGCTACTAAATAGCGAGAAGCTTCCACTTGGCATCACTTCAATCCTTGAACTTCGACGCGGAAACCCCGATGGACGGAATGTCCCACTCCGCTTACGTACCAGTGACACCCATTTTTCGAATGTTTGTGCTGGTGTTGAGATATCACCACCAAAGAGCAAAGAAACCACCTATAGACACGAGAAGGAATTAGGGAGATCCAAACGATTGTAATCCCAGGTGTTGCTCAGTAACGAAAACCAAGAAACATTAAACGATAAATGGATACTGGCAAACGAAGTACTAACACGAGAGGATAACTTCAGCTCTCTCTCCTCCTCGTTTTCCTATAAGAAATATTAAGTTTCTTATGTTAATTACTATTAATTCATATTTAAAACAGATTGGTAGCATTAACATAACAAAAGACAGATCAGAAACATAACAAGACTGATTCTTTCTAAAATAAACCAGATGAAGTTGGTGCCAACTTCTCTAAATTCACAAGAAACAAGTGGAGTAGTGCAAGAGGGTGCAGACCTAACACTAGACTGAGAAGAACTCTTCCGACTATCCTTATTTTGAGGAAATAGTCAAATTATTAAGGTTTTAGTTCCCCAAGTTGTGTTAAAAAATTCCGAGTTTTTGTCACGTCTCCTTACAAAGTTTAACATTGCGGAGTACTAAGAAGCTATAAAACTGATGGAGACTAAATGACAACAAATTGTGGGATATGTTCGCACCCAAGCCCCAACTCCAAATAAATGTAATGTTTTTCCTAGATTCGATCACGGGGTGCTGATATAGACTAACCTAGCGAGTAATGTATTTGCTTCTCGCAACCGAATCGAGATCAATTATTTTTTTATTTTTTCAAGGATACATCCTAGGAGACATATCTTTTTCATAGAAGGAGGGCCAAGAGGCCAAGTTTACAATGCGGCACAAGCGCCCCAAGCACAACCCACGCTGCCAAAGGGGCAGCACACACTCTCTAGCTAACTACTCGCGACATCTCCACTTATCCACCTGGCTCAGACAATTATCAAGGTAGCACGCGCATTTGGGATTTGTCCTTTCAACCCAGCCCCAAAGCATATTCCCAGGACATGGGCCCTTTCCCCAAGGCCCCAAACCCCACATCAAGAACAACCTAGCCACCCAAAACACATCAAGAACAACCTAGCAACCCAAAACACACCAAATCAGTCCCAAATTGCGCCGTAGGAGAAGGAAACAGAGAAGAAGCGAGCTCACCCTAGGTGGAGGGATCGGCGGCGCCTCCTGCTCCTTCTCCGCCTCCTCTTGCCGCGCTGCCTGCTGTTCCATGGAGGGGCGCAGGTAACCGTTGACGGCCCAGGCGCGTGGTGTGGTATAGTCCTAACTGGATATTAACCGCCCGCGACGGCGCATACGGCCGGCCTCCTGCAAGGAAAGCGGGCCGTCACAATCCGACGGAAAAGTGAGGTCCTTGAGCAGGGTTTCCTCCTCCGGTCCGCACCTTTCCGTCTGGGTGTCGGCTTTTCCCGTAAAGGATGGGGAGAGAGAGGAGGAGGAAGTTCAGTCAAGGAGGGTCCGAGTGGGGAAACGGAAGTAGAGTGAAGGGATCATTGAGACGTGGAGTTGTTTTTTAAGGACAACCACGTAAAAATCAAGTTACGAGTAAACAAACATGAAAATTAACAGACAGACTAGGAGGAAAAAATATCCTAAATTTTTTACCGAAAACTATATCAGAGCTTCCTGCGTTTGCTCAAACCAGCAGCCGGCACCAAACACCAACGCTGCTTAGACCTGCACTGAAATAAACGTCGAGTCTTCACCATTGTCGGGTTTAAGGGAGCACCATCGCTAACAAGGTTTTATGAGTTGATGAATAGGTCCGCTGCAAGCAGCAAGGCACATGTCGCTATGACACGTCGACCAGGGGACGTCTCCATGCTACCTTGAAATAAGATCCGCCGCATCCCATCGACGAAGTCGAGGAATAACGACAAATCCATCAACTCCAGACCAGCATCCTCGCTCTAAAGCATCCACCTCGCCCCGGCCCCAGCGTCGTAGTGGATAACGACGAACGCCATTGACACATCATGACATAGGTATGCCATATCGGTACATGTGATTGGCCTATCTGGTTCGGTCCAGCCAGAGACCCATGTGACGATCGGCTACTAACGGCGAAGCCCATGGCGATTCAGGTGACATCAAGCTCATGAAGGACTCGACTCCTTGGCGAATATGGCAAAGACTAGATAGGATACTTAAAGGGTTAGCCCTCAAATTTGTAACCAACTCAAATGTATCCCGAGACCTGGCCTCCCCATACAAAAGCCAGGATGGAGCTGCGAGGAGGACACCCAATCTCTGGCTCATACGCTGTCAGATTCAATATGCACAACCCTAGCCATCTCGGCGCCATTGTAACCTTCGGTTCCTTTATCAATCAAGAACAGGCAAACAGGAGTAGGATTTTTTCCTTCGGGGCTTGAACCTGGGTAAACCTTGTGTCCTTGCATGCTTGTTTGTTAGCCGACGAAGTCTCTAGCGTGTCGCTCTTCCTCAAAATCCAAGTCCATAAACTATGGGCATTGACGTGATCACCCCACATCAGTTGGCATCGTATGTGGGAAGTTCGTGCACTGACTTCGGCAGCCCCATCATCGGCGATCTTCGATTCGTCGGCATCAAAGATACGGATCTTGTTGGGGATATGCTAAATGGGTACCACCATAGCATGTCTCTAATACGGATAACCTGGATGGCCCCATCAGTTGGTAGCAAGGCCCATGGCCTGCTGGGCGGGCCAGTTAGATGGATCCAGAAGGGAGGACCATGCCGGATAAAGGAAGGCTATGATGGAGTCACCGACATACTCAAAGCCTTGGAGTGCAAGACACGTAGACTAGTTGGTGCTAGTGTAGGACTTTGTAACCTGTCTGGCTAGGACTTTTCCCTGTAACCCTAGGATCTTGCATCTTTCTAAGCCAGACCTACGGGAGCCTTTAGGGCACGATACAACTCAACACCTCGCATAGCGAACCAATCCCTGTAACTTGGCATATTGCCCTTATAGTGATTTATAGCAGGATAAGGGTTCCGCCACCGTCGTGGGACATGAACCTGGGTAAGTTGTGTTACCTCGTACCCGCCAACCACCACCTTCCCCCATGTCTCTAAACACGCACTATACGGACCCCTCCAAGGCGTACTCATCGGCAATACCACAACAGTTGGCGCCCATCATGGGGAAAGAGGTGCTTCAAGATCTACAATAGGCAAGGTCCAATATCTTCATGGGAATCGGCGAAACCGTAGCCATCGGTCGTGTTCTCTTCTCCGGCAACATTCTGATCGTCCCTCCTGACGAGTTCTGGATCCCGGCAAAGACGAACCCCATCCGTTGCTAGATTGTTCTAATTAGGGACATCCACCTCTTCATCGGCAAAACCAACTCGGGTTCTAGCCCCCTGGAAGTCGGAGGATCGTCAAAACCCGAACGGACCGCCTACGGGCAGGACACATTCGCAGAAGGATCAAAGTCGGATCCCTCTTTAGAGTTTGCCGGCTTAGATCGGAAAAATTCAAGGCCCATCCAAACCGCCCCTGTGCAGGATATAATGGTGGAAGATCACTGCAAATCCGCCGGCTTAGCCCGTGCGTCTAGAAGGCAGCAATCGCACTTCGTCGGCGTGGTAACCATCTTCGATCTGCCGCGCTGCATTCAGAGAGAGGGTGAAATCCCCCGAGATTACCTCGCCAGATGTCTCCGGATACGAGCCGATCTGGAGGGCTACCCAGATAATGTCGTCGTCTACCACATCGTCGAAGGGCTGGATCGCGGCACACTTCTCCGGCATACGCTCAGGAGGCAACATGCCACGGGAATCCTTACTATCGAGAAGATGATCAACACTATTAACAGTTTTGCCGCTGGTGATGGGGTCGCCCGGGCAGGTCCTATCGTTGTACCCGGGCCACTGCCGCCATCGCCGCCACCAGCCAACGGTCCCGCTTCCTCAGCACCGTACTCCGTCATCGAAGAAGCTCCTGCACCCTATGACTCCGTTTTGGATGCGCTTTATGCCGACATCAGCGTTGACTCGGAGGAGATGGACGTCAACCCGGAAGAACTTGACTCTGCCATAAAAGAGATGGAGGAGGAGATCAATCGTGAGGAGCGGTCTGACAAGGTCGTCACATCCCATTAGGTGTTCATCGCCATCGGGAGTGTGATGGAAGAAGATTAAACCGGAGTAGCTTCGCCTAAGCCATGGGACAGCGCGAAGGTACCAGCTGATGACGCCGCCAATGGTCAGGCGACGGCCATGCCCCCTTCGGCTATCCTAGTGCAACAACCGCAGGAACTCCATACCGGTCCAAGCAACACCAAACCCACAAATCCATCGCCACCACCATCTACGTCTGCCGCTTCCCAAATCACTCCAGCTGATAGAGTGATGTACGACAATTTACTCGTCGAGCATGTGACCGTGGCCCATATACGAAACATTGTCCAGCTCGATGAGAAGCGCCATCAACTACTAGAGGAAGCGTAGGCCATCGCGGAGCAAGGCGCAAAGTTAGATCGAGATCTGGCCAAGGCGCAGAAATCGATTGAGGCATCTAGATGCACGGAGGCCGAGCACAAGACTCTGCTCAAGCAGCAGAAGGCCAAGAATGCTCCGGCTCACATTGTCAATGACCCTGGCGTACGACACAACTTGGGGTGGGCACCCTTCGAAGCCGGCACAAGCTAAGCCATACATCGAAAAAGATGGAAAGAAATCCATGCCCACGCCTGCCCTCAACTTGGTCGTCGCCAAGACTCTACTAGAGCAGGATAGATCACCCACAGCTGTAGATTAGGTCTATGACCTTGTCGCAAGGCTGTCAAACAGCAGGAAAAGGCCACCTCTCAGAGGCTAGGGTCTGACCCTGCATATCTCCAGTCTAGTGCTCCTAGGTAGCAGAGGGCAAGATCACCTCACGATGTCGGATCTCAAACGGGTTCATCCGAGCAAAGATGGAGGGACGCACATAACAAGGCTGACTGTATTCCCATATCTTCCGACCACGGAGGCAAGGCTCACCCTCGTCGCTCGCCCCCACCGCCCCGATCTTCCTATCATCACGAAGACCCAAAAGCTCACCACCACATGAGCATGCCTCCACTTAGATGTCCCAGGGCGGCATCATCACCCGTGGCAATGTGGAGCTGCATCATCATGACGGAGAGCGCAGTGGTAACCACGGGCATAGGAGCAGGTCGCTCCATGACCCTTCGCGTCTAAAAAGCAACCGCGACAGGCGGGAGGAGTCGCGGGAGGGCAATATCAAGTAGGCTAACCCACCACCACCTCCACCTTCGTCGCACCCTAGCAGCCACCATGGCGGAGGAGGACCATGTCGTTCATGCAGCCCTTCCCGTGGAGGCGACAAGAAAAAGCCAAGCCCAGAGCCATACGATGCATGTTCGCGAGTGAACAAGATCTAGGAGGCCCGGGAAGGACAATACTTGGGACCATGTTGTTTTGGCCCTGTGATACGAGACGCAACTTACCCCAAGGGTTTCCGGATTGACAATACGATCAAGCTCTATGACGGCACTGCCAGGCTAGCTACGTGGTTGCAGGATTATAGCGAAGTGGTCGAGATTGCAGGGGGAAACCCCAACATCACCGTCAAGTAACTCCCACTAATGTTGACGGGCACTGCCCGCGAATGGATCGACGACTTGCCAAAGAAGTCAATATGCAATTGGTTGGACATCATGAAGCGTTTACCAAGAATTTTAAGGGTACGTACAAACGTCCCTGCACTATTAATGGCTTGCACAGCTTATGTGGAGCATGTTGGGAATTCCAAGAGCAAGGTATGAAGCAGCACAGCAACAAGTTTTCCCTCAGTAAGAAACTGAGGTTATCGAACCAGTAGGAGAAAGAAAACATCACACAGGTGTTGCAAGCAACATGAAGACCTGTACAACACAAACTCAAGACTTTGCCCCAACGAATCAGTGAGGTTGTCAAGCTCACCGGTTTGCTGTAACAAAGGATTAAACGTATGGTGTGGAAGGTAATGGTTTGCAGCAAGTAAACAAGTAACAGTGGAAGATGTATCAATGGTAAAGATTGGACCGGGGTCCATAGTTCACTAGAGGTGCTCCCTTAGATAAACAACATGGCATGAAGGGTAAACAAATTACAGCAGGGCAATTGATAGGAACTGAGCAAGACATAACAATGCAATTACTAGTCAGAAAGATCCTATGAGATTCGATTGGGCAATACAACAAGATACATAGACCGCCATCCAACTGCATCTATGACTAGAAGTCCACCTTCAGGTTATCATCCGAACCCCCTCCAGTATTAAGTTGCAAGCAACAGACAACTGCTTTAAGCAAAGTGTGTAAGGTAAACAGTCCACATGTTCCATGAACAAGAGATCGTTGTTTTCTCCCTAGTGGCAACATCACATCTAAAACCGAAGAGATTTCTGTCACTTCCCTTGGAAACTAGAGGCATGAACCCACTATCGAGCATAAATACCCCCTCTTGGAGTCACTAGCAACTACTTGGCCAAGATAGCTACTAACAATGGAGAGCATGCAAGATCACAAAAAACACAGACATGATAGAATCATAAAGACAAAACCATTAATCAAACCAACATAATAATCTCAATATCCATCGGATCCCCGCAAACACAACATGCATGCTTACAAATAGATTAGATCTTGATCATCAACGGAGCTCACAAGATCTATACATGAAAGCACAAAGGAGGAGATACAACCATCTAGGTAATACATGGACCTATAGTCCAAGGTGGAACTACTCACGCATAGTACCGGAGAGAAGGCATCCGGGATGATCTCCCCTTCGGCAGGGTGCCGGGAAGAACTTCAGATCTCCCCGATCTAGGGACGATGGTGGTGGCGGCTACAGACGGTTTCGTGGATATTTGATCGGGTGCTTAGGGTTTCTGCATCGGGGGCTTCTTATAGGTGAAGGGGGAGACCGAGGCGGCGGCCAGAGGGGGCAAACCCTACCCAGGCGCGGGGTAGGGCCCACCCGTGCCTATGGGGGTTTAGCCGCCCTAGCACGCCTCCTCGTCTCCCCTCTGGACTTCGTGTTCCCCACGAAAAGTAATTGACTTTGACGTTTGTCCCGTCCAATTCTGAGAATATTTCTTTACTAACTTTTCTGAAACCAAAAACAGCAGAAAACAGGCATCTGGCACTGTTGCAACTTGTTAGTAGGTTAGTACCAGAAAACATGTAAAAAGCACCTCAAAGTGTGGACAAGTAAATCAAAGTAGATACTAAACAAGCATGGAGCATCAAAAATTATAGATATGTTTCCAACGTATCAACATCCCCAAGCTTAACTCCTGCTCGTCCTCCAGTAGGTAAGTGATAAAAAGAATAATATTTGAGGTGACATGCACCCTCACAAAAAAGATCCAACCATTTGTAAGCATTGAAAGCTAGGATAAAAGAACTCTAAACATGTGCATGAAATATGGAGTTCTAACAATAGTACATAGGAATTATGCATGCAACAAGATAAGCTACAAACAAAGATCATGAATAACATGCATTGAAAAACGTTTACTTGTTTCACATACAAAAAACATAGCATAGTGGCAATCAACTTGTCCCTCATAGAGTAGCAATATAGATGCATAAGACACCTTCAAAGTTCACAAGGGTGACTAGAAACAAATAGCACAAGAGCAAGTAATATCACAATATGCATCAATTAATAAGCTTTGGAACACTGCACACAGGATGACAACTATGCTCTCTTAAAGGTGCCTAAAGGTAGAAGGTGGAGACTCAAATAATGCTGGAAGAAAGGCCTTTTTATAAAGGAAGTAGGGATTACAAGTTTCAAAAAGAGATTCCAAAAATTATGGTACTTGTTAGCTTTTAGCCCTCATTGTCCCTATCATAAGCATCTTGAAGTGATTAAGGTTAAAGTGGCAAAGGTGGAGTATATGCTTGATGAAGCATAAGTTGGCAATCTCAAGTCCCTAGAATACGAGGGACACACCTCATGCATACTCAACTTTGGGTCCAAGTAAGTTCTTGTCATTGTAAGTATTTGCATATCATTGAGAACCGCCAACGAGGTACCCCTTGCACATGGTACAGGAGCTTTCCCATAACCAAAATGACAAGGCAAGCAGACAATGAGCATCTCAGCAATCTTTTTATTTACCATATGCATAGCTTTTTACTGAGGATGCTTCATAGATAGCTCACTATGGTGATGCTGCAAGTTACCACCATGATTAGGCATGGTTTAGGCTAGCGGCCCAGGCGTTTCTCTAACATAGGATACAAACTCCATGGACTTACAAGTTCCCTCTTTATTTCACACCGGTGACATCCATAGACAAAAGAGCACGATATCAACTAAGTGGAAAGTACAAGTGCAATGTTGAAAACGTTCCTCGTGACAGCACGGTTCTGCTAATTCCAACTTATAAGTGCAAGCATATACAACAAAGTTGTCACAATGGTTCAAGTTTATTTGGGGCAAAGAATATAAAGTGTGCCATCAAGTTCTTGAGGGCTTTAATCACTAAGTTTTCACATAACAAAATACTTTTTAATTGGAAGATAGTTGAAAACAAGAATATAATTGGAATGGTGTAACACACCATGCATAGGAGTTTATAGTGGACACTTTGGAATAACTTGTTTTTTGGGAGTTGGAGGCGTGAGTAGAACTTACTCATACAAGTGGAGGCTAGCAAAAGACTGGGAGCAACCAACTAAGAGAGCATAATGGCCAACAAAGCATACTAATCAAAGCAAAGAGTGGTACTACAAGTCAAGGACTAAATGATCATAGAGGCTAATGGTGACTTGTCATAGTCATAACATGGTGTGATCATGTGCCAAGTCAACCCAAGCAAAGCATCAACGGAGAATACCACAATACTATGCTTTTGCATGCTAAAACAACACATAATTTCTTCAAGGCACAGTAAGCAATCCCAATTGTTTGGAACAAGACATGCTACAACAATAGTCACTAAGCATAAGGTCAAAACAACACCTAGCATGTCATGCTATAGTCTAAGTCACAGTCAATGCAAGCTCCTCTTGCACTTTCAAGCAGGAACTTCCTACTCCTTTCCAACACCAAGCAACTTATTTGAAACAACACAGCGAGAAAGGGGGTCCAAACTACTTTATTCAAGCAAACTAAACAACCTAAGCAAAGAAAATGAAAACTAAGACACTCGAAGAACAACACAACTATGCATGAAACAATAAAAACGAAGTGTCTAGATAGACCTGAGCTTTTAATTGATGAAGAAGGGGGATGCCTTGGGCATCCCCAAGCTTTGACGCTTGTACCTCTTGGATATTTCTTGGGGTGACACTATGGTGGCATCCCCAAGCTTGAGATTTTTTCCATTCTTCATCTCATTGCATCATTCTCTCTCTACACCTGAAATTTTCCTTCATACAGAACTTCACACAATCTTCATTAGCAACATCAGTGTATTCAAAAGATTATACATCTGGCAAAGCTTTAGAACAGCAAGGATTTTCAATAAAAACACAAGCTACTGTAGTAACTCCTTAGAAAAGCTCAATTCACCTAAAGAGAACTCAAAAAGGAATCAATAAGAAGCAAATGTAAATAATGGCAGAAATCTGTCAAAACAGACCAGCAGGTAGAAACTGATATTTTCGAACATCTTCTGTTGCTCAAATAAAAAAGTGTTAAACTAACAAAATTTAGATAACATACTAGGGGATTTATTTGTAAAATTTTAGCTCAATACGAGTTATAGAGACTCCTCACGAATTTTTTTGGTGGAGGACACAAATCTGTTTCGGGACAACAACTCTCCAAATCTTTCTTCCCTCTCATTAGAGGGCATTCTTGGCACAAAAAGAAAACAAAAAGGATAAGGAGAGGTTATTACAGAAGTAATAACTTCCAAGACTCAAGGAAACTCTTGGGTTATCTCCCAACAAGCACTTTTCTTTAATGCCTTTAAGTTAGGCACAAGAAGCAAGAAGAATCAAGTATTTTCAAATGAAGAAGCATTCACATCAAATCTTGCTTTCAAAGGAGGAGCAAAAAGCAGCTTCTCTCTCCTCATAGGGAAGTGTTCAATACCTTTCTTGAATGGAAAATGATATTTAATGGTCCCTTCTTTCATATCAATGATGGCACCAACTGTTCTAAGAAAAGGCCTTCCCAAAGTAATAGGACAAGAAGCATTGTATTCAACATCCAAAACATAAAAATCAACAGGGACATAAGCAATATTGACCATAATGAGAACATCATTAATACTCCCATGATTTTCTTCTTAGCATTATCATTGAGTGAGACATCCAAATAACAATCTTCCAATGGTGGAAAATCAAGCATTTCATAAATCTTCCTAGGCATAATAGAGACACTAGAACCAAGATCACATGAAGCTTTGATATCAAAGTCATTCACTTGCATATTAATAATGGGTTCCCAACTATCTTCTAATTTCCTAGGAATAGAAGCTTTGTATTTTAGCTTCTCTTCCTTAATCTTAACAAGAGCATCTGTAATGTGTTTAGTGAAAGCAACATGCATATCACTAGCATCAGGACTTCTAGCAAGATTTTGCAAGAACATAATTACTTCAGAAATATTGCAACCATCAATATCAAAGTCAAACTTAGCATCACTAGTAGTAGGCTCAATAGGCTTAGGCATAGTAGGAGAAATAGGGACTACTTGTGATTTAGTGGTGATGGTGCACACACTATTGTTCCTATCAATTTCAGCTTCCCTTTCCCACTTAGCATGAAGTTGAGCTAACAGCCTAACATTTTCATCAATAGTAACTTGTATGGCATGAGCAGTAGCAAAGGTATTTTCCATGGTTTCAGGTTTAGCAGCCATTTTATTAATCAAGGAGGACTGAGCTTCAGATAAAGAGGATATATTTTTCTCAACAGTTAAAAGCTTTTCCTCTATAGTCTTATTGAAAGTGGTTTGTTTACTAATAAAGTCTTTGAGCGTGGCTTCAAGTTCAGAGTGGGCACTCCTAGAATTATTGTAAGAGTTTCCATAGGAATTTCCATTATTAGGAGGATAAGGCCTATAATTGTTATTGCTACCAAAATTGTTCCTATAGGCATTGTTGTTGAAATTGTTATTTCTAATGAAGTTCACATCAACTTGCTCTTCTTGAGCAACCAAAGAGGCTAAGGGAACACTATTAGGATCTAAAGGAGATTTCCCATTAACAAGCATAGCCATAATAACATCAATCTTTTCACTCAAAGAGGAAGTTTCCTCAACAGAATTTACCTTCTTACCATGTGGAGCTCTCTCAACATGCCATTCCGAGTAGTTAACCATCATATTATCAAGGAGCCTTGTTGCAGCACTCAAAGTGAGCCCCATAAAAGTACCTCCAGCAGCTGAATCCAACAGATTTCTTGAGGAGAAGTTCAAACCTGCATAAAAAGTCTGGATAATCATCCAAGCAGTGAGTCCATGAGTAGGGAAATTCTTAACCAAATATTTCATTCTTTCCCAAGCTGGAGCAACATGTTCACTATCAAGTTGTTTAAATTTCATAATGTCACTTATCATAGATAAAATCTTAGCAGGAGGAGAGTATTTTCCAATAAAAGCATCTTTGCACTTAGTCCAAGAATCAATACTATTTTTAGGCAAAGAAAGCAACCATTCTTTAGATTTTCCCCTCAAGGAGAAAGGAAAAAGCTTGAGCTTAATAATGTCTCCATATACATCCTTATACTTTTGCATCTCACAAAGTTCAACAAAGCTATTAAGATGGGCAGCTGGATCATCAGAACCAGCACCAGAAAATTGCTCTCTCATCACAATATTCAACAAAGCAGGCTTAATTTCATAAAAGGTAGCATCAGGAGCAGGTGGAGCAATAGGTGTGCTAAGGAAATCATTGTTGTTGGTGCTAGTGAAGTCACACAACTTGGTGTTCTCAGCAGAGTTCATTTTGGCAAAGGTGGGAAAGCCAAAAACAACAGCAGCAGCTAGAGCATGAATTAATTTTTTGTGTTTTTAAATAAAGCAAGCAAACCAAACTAGACTATTTTTTTTGGTTTTTTTTGGAAAGAGGCGAACAAAACCAAGCAAAGGAAACAAAGCAAACTAAAAACAAAGTAAAGAGAAAGGAAGTGAAGGACTTCCCTAGTGAAGACGTCCTTAGCCTCCCCGGCAACAGCGCCAGAAAAAGCTTGATGGCTTGCACAACTTATGTGGAGCCTGTTGGGAACCCCAAGAGCAAGGTATGAAGCAGCAAAGCATCAAGTTTTCCCTCAATAAGAAAGCGAGGTTATCGAACCAGTAGGAGGAAGGAGACGTCACATAGGTGTTGCAAGAAATCCGGAGACCTACACAACACAAACTCAAGACTTTGCCCCAACGAATCAGTAAGGTTGTTAAGATCACCGGTTTGCTGTAACAAAGGATTAAACGTATGGTGTGGAAGTTAATGGTTTGTAGCAAGTAAACAAGTAACAGTGGAAGATGTATCAATGGTAAAGATTGGACCGGGGTCCATAGTTCACTAGAGGTTCTCTCCTTAGATAAACAACATGGCATGAAGGGTTAACAAATTACAGCAGGGCAATTGATAGGAACTGAGCAAGGCATAACAATGCAATTACTAGTCAGAAAGATCCTATGAGATTCGATTGGGCAATACAAAAACATACATAGACCGCCATCCAACTGCATCTATGACTAGAAGTCCACCTTCAGGTTATCATCCGAACCCCCTCCAGTATTAAGTTGCAAGCAACAGACAACTGCTTTAAGCAAAGTGTGTAAGGTAAACAGTCCACATGTTCCATGAACAAGAGATCGTTGTTTTCACCCTAGTGGCAACATCACATCTACAACCGAAGAGATTTCTGTCACTTCCCTTGGAAACTAGAGGCATGAACCCACTATCGAGCATAAATACCCCCTCTTGGAGTCACTAGCAACTACTTGGCCAAGATAGCTACTAACAACGGAGAGCATGCAAGATCACAAACAACACAGACATGATAGAATCATAAAGACGAAACCATTAATCAAACCAACATAATAATCTCAATATCCATCGGATCCCCGCAAACACAACATGCATGATTACAAATAGATTAGATCTTGATCATCAACGGAGCTCACAAGATCTATACATGAAACCACAAAGGAGGAGATACAACCATCTAGCTACTACATGAACCCATAGTCGAAGGTGGAACTACTCACGCATCATACCAGAGAGAAGGCCTCCGGGATGATCTCCCCTCCGGAAGGGTGCCGGGAAGAACTTCAGATCCCCCCGATCTAGAGACGATGGTGGCGGCGACTACATACGATTTCATGGAGATTTGATCAGGTGCTTAGGGTTTTTGCATCGGGGGCTTCTTATAGGCGAAGGGGAAGGTCGAGGCGGCGGCCAGAGGGGGCAAACCCTACCCAGGCACGGGATAGGGCCCACCCGCACCTAGGGGGGTTTAGCCGCCCTAGAACGCCTCTTAGTCTCCCCTTTGGACTTCTTGTTCCCCATGGTAAGTAATTTACTTTGATGTTTGTCCCGTCGAATTCCGAGAATATTTCTTTACTAACTTTTCTGAAACCAAAAACAGTAGAAAACAGGCATTTCACACTCAACTTGTTAGTAGGTTAGTACCAGAAAACATGTAAAAAGCACCTCAGAGTGTGGAGAAGTAAAGAAAAGTAGATACTAAACAAGCATGGAGCATCAAAAATTATAGTTATGTTTCCAACGTATCAAGTATCAGCGATCTACAACGGTGCATCCAAGAAAAAGACGAGACATCTCGAGCTTACCTTTGTCGCTGGTGTCGTCGGATTGTCGACAAGTACGCCATAGGGGGTCCTAGTGGCATTGGAAGGATGGGGTGTGAGACGTCGGATGTTCCAGGAGCGGTGAGCACAAGTTTACCCAGGTTCAGATCCGACTGCGGTGATCGGATCCTACTCCTGCTAGCAACCCAGTAATATATCGGTGTAAGCCGGATGTTACAACGGATTACAAGAGAGGTTCTCCTGTGCGAGTTGGTTGTGGTTGTGTGTGCCCTAAAGGATCCCATAGGGCCGGTTTATATAGTCAACGGGGCCTAGGGTTATAGGAGAGACCTATTCGGCTATGTTACAGAGTCGGTAACTAGATATAGCTTCGACTACAAGTAATACTATAGGCCTAAGTCGATAACTCTTCTGGGACTTGTTGTAGCCAGAACTGGCTCCTCCTCTTTCTCTGACTGGGCCGCCCATAAAGCAAAGCTCTAACCCGTTGGTGGGCCACCCTGGTCAGCGAGTCCTATGGGTATACCCGGAAAGTATATCCCCAACAGTAGCCCCCGAAAGTCTCTAAGATCCAAAGTCGGATAAATCGTCTAGCTTGATGGTTTCTTCATCTTGAGAATATTGAAGGGTTCCCGAAAACTTCATTCAGTAATATAGGATTCCGAGTCAATTGAGTCGGATATGTCTTGCTTTGACCTTAGTCTTTTCATTCCTCAGTTTGAAACATAAGCCGGATTTTTCAGCGACGTGCAGACTGAAAACTTTTCAGACCAGGTCCTGTCACTAACAGGAGTCCTATCAGCACGACCATTGGTTGGTCCGTTCCTTACGGAACAGAACGTCGTTTCAATGCCTGCGCGAAAATCGAGGGGGCGAAAGAGTCGTGAGGAAGCTAACTCCCCCTCTCCTATACGCGTGGCGATAATCGAGCGTGTTAACGCATGAATCTTGACAAAGAGACAAATAAAAGAGGGGAGAAAACCCTTTCTCTCAGATTCACCTCTCCATCGATTCATTCATTGCCTCCTCGTACTCCTTGAGCCCTCCGCACTAGTTCCCATCTGCGCACCGTGAGAAAAAAATCTCACCTTCCCCCACCAGTCCTTTTCCTCCAAGATCCACGACATCTGCCTCGACCTCTGGAGTGGCGGCGGGTTCGTCAGCGGCGGAATAGAGGAAGATGCGGGGCCTCTGGATCCTCAGCGCCATGGACAACGCAGAACTCCAAGTCATGGAGGACGAAGGATTCATCGTCGCTGGTGTGTGGCGGAGCGCCTCAGGGCATGCCGTTCCCGCCCCGCGCAATGGCGAGAGGGTGCTGTTCGGCATGCACATCGACCGCGGCCTCAGCTTGCCACCGTCGGACTTCCTCGTCGAGGTCCTCAACTACTATGGTGAAACTTCATAATCTTACTCCCAACTCTCTGCTCGAGCTTAGCACTCATGCAGCTTTGTGCGAGGGGTTTCTTGTCATTAGGCCAAGTCTCACCCTTTTCCGGTACTACTATGGTACTCGGAAGAATTCCATTAGCGCCGGTGTACCTTACATCACCGGCACTCTTAGCTTAGTCATTATGAGAAACCGAGTCTATCCTAGGATTAACACTAGTGAGTACGTCAAACATTGGGCCGGAACTTTCTTTTATCATAAGGATATTCCAGCTCCTGGAAAGGCAGAAGGTCTTCCGGCGTTTGTCAACGGCGCCGCTTCCCACTAGAATTCATGGGATGCATAGGCGCCGGAGCTGTCGGATATCTTGATCCTCGCCAAGAGGCGAATTGAGTTTCTAATGAAGCATGAAGGCCTCCGTGGATCCGACTTGATCCACTGCTGGCTGGAGCGCCGGATTCAGCCTCTCCAGCACCATGGAGATTGCCTCATGCACTAGATCACGAGCGACAAGAAGGACAAGATGCGAGTTAGTTCGAGATGGATTCCGGTGAAGGACTACAAGACCCTCATGCAATATTTGATCAAGGAAAGAGTGGAACGAAAAGTTCCAGAAGTTTCCATGAAGATGTATACGACCAACCGTCCTCTCACTCCGGTGAATATTTCGAATCTGCTTTTGCGTTTCGTCGTTCTTTTCTGTTCTTTCTCCGACTCTTTTTTCATGGATGCTTTTCGATTTTGTTAGCTCGATAAACTCTTCGAGTCTGAGTTAGCTCCACTAGAGGGCTATCCTTCAGATGATCCAGAGGCGACGGAGGATGATGAGGTGCAAGAAGTTGCCGCCCCGCCTCCAAGAAGCGCAAGGCGAAAGAAGTTGTTGTTACTGCTAGTAGGCAAGTGCTGCCAGTAGTTAAAAAGTAAGCACCCTATCTTTAATTTTCAGTACTTTTGTACCTTTATTTCCTTCCAGAGCACACCTGACATTTAGGATTTTCGTGTTCTAGAGCTAAATCAGCATTGAAGAGTAAGACCAAGACGGACAGCAAGCCGAGCAAGCAGATGCGTCAGCAAAATCTTGTTATCTCCCCTGCTGTGCCACCATCGACTCCATCCAGTACTCCATCGGCAGAGGAAGCTTCTGCCTCTCCTGATGCTGGGAACATCTCGAAAGCCCTAGTCACCATTGATGACCATGCAACTGACAAGGGTGAACCCGTCAAGGGTAATGATACCATGGTAATATCTACAGGAACAATGGATAAAGTGGCCGGCTCCGCTGTCTCTGGCCTGAAGAGGAAAGAGAAAGAAGAGATCCTGAGACTGACTCAATCCAGTCTTGAGAAGCAAACCTTGACCCCAGAGGCAGCGAGCCAACAGGAGGAGGACGTCAAGCTAGTTAGCCTCCTGGACCAAATTTTGGTCCGGGACGCTAAAGTCGCATCTGGCGAGCTTCCAACGATGGATGTTCCTTCCCTCACCCTTACCGAGAAGGTGTTTCATAGCACCAAGCTCGGATTTGAAAAGTTGCACCTGGAACACATTGTAAGTTTCCGATTCTTATTTGCATTTATTATCATATCCTCTAGCGCCTAGCATAAAGCCGGATAAACATCGTTGGATCCGAGTTGATGCTTTTAGGTTGCAAAATAACGATGTAATGTAGCCCTGATATGTCGGAAACGTATCTATAATTTTTGATGCTCCATGCTTGTTTAGTATCTACTTTGCTTTGTTTTGTCTTCACTTTGAGGTGTTTTTATATGTTTTCTGGTACTAACCTATTAACAAGATGCCATAGTGCTAGTTGCCTATTTTCTTCTGTTTTTGGTTCCAGAAAGGCAGAAAATCAATATTCTCGAAATTGGACGGGACAAAAGCCAAAGTCATTATTTTTCCCGGACCAACACGGAACCACGAAGCAGATACGGAGTAGGGCACCAGGGTGGCCGCACCCCCCAGGCGTGGGCAAGCTCTGGTGGCGCCTACAGGGGGTGTGCCCCCCTGGCCCTCCATCGACCTTGCCTCCTTCGCCTATAAAAAGCCCCTGGGGACAAAACCTTAAATCATCCATCATACTTGCATAAAAAGTTCCACAGCACCGCTGCCACCAAAGGGGAGATTCGGGGGATAGAAAGTCTCCGTTTTGGCACCCTGCCGGGACGGGGAAGTGCCCCCGGAGCCATCTCCATCGATTTCCATCGCCATCTTCATCACCGTTGCTGATTCCCATGATGAGGAGGGAGTAGTTCTTCCTCGAGGCTAAGGGCTCTACCGGTAGCTATGTGTTCATCTCTCTCTATGCATGATCTTGTTGTGGTCATGAGCTTTGTAATCAAGTAGATCTACCTTGCTACTCAAGTGCTTTAATAGATCTCTGCTCTCCCCATGTGTGTGAAAGTGACAGCGTGCACGCCATGTTGGAACTTAGGCTTGAGTCTACATAAATACTCATTGTGCATTAATAGATCTATGCTTTTCCCCACGTGTGTGAAAGTGATAGCGTGCACGCCGTGTGTGGCACTTAAGCTAGAGTACATATATATTTGTTATGAGTTATATTTGGAGTTGGATGTCTCTATAAAATTGTGGTGTTTTTTGGAACCATCTAGCGCTCAAGGTGATAGTGTGGGGTTATCTAGATTAGGGAAGGCCCTGCCGTGGATTAGAGTGTCCAACCGGAGAGTAGTTAAGAGTACTATCATGAAGAGAAGATATTTATCTGAGAGAGTGTTCACTAGTGAAATTATGATCCCTAGGCCTTGTTTCTAAGCATTGAAACACCGTTTGCATCTAGATTTGTTGCATGTTTGCTTCCTTTAGTCTTTACTTCATTCACACATGTTACCCCACGTCAACAAGTCAGAAGCTATTTTCTGGCACCGTTACCGCTTGTATTTCACTATCTCTTCGCCGAACTAGTGCACCTATACACCTGACAAGTGTATTGGATGTGTTGGGGACACAAGAGACTTCTTGTATCTTGATTGCACGGTTGCTTGAGAGGTATACCTTTGACCACTTCCTCCCTGAGTTCGATAAACCTTGGGTAATCCACTTAAGGGAAACTTGCTGCTGTTCTACAAACCTCTGCACTTGGATGCCCAACAACTGTCTACAAGAATAGAAGTGTGTAGACATCAAGCTATTTTCTAGCGCCATTGCCGGGGAGGTGGTACTCACATCCTCTGGTGTGAGTGCTCGAAGTTATTTCCTTTAGATTCTGTAGTTTTGTCTGTTTGTTTCTTGTTTTCACTAGTTAGGCTTAATGGAAGACAACAACAAAATTAAAGAGCTTTATAGTATTTATCTTGAGTTAGGACATGAAGTGTTTGAAGAGAAAATTAAAAAACCTATGGAACTTTCTTTGCATGCTAATAGCAATGTTATTAGTATGAATTTTGTGAACACCATTGTTACTAATGGTATGGAAACGTCTAAGCTTGGGGAAGCTAGTTTTTATGGAAAAGATCTTTTTAGTTCCCCAGCTTTAGGGAAGAAAATTTTCTCTGATTATACTTTATCTCCCATATGTGGCAATTCTAATGATGATCGTGATATTTTAAAGCCACGTACTGAAAGTGTCCCTTTTAATATACCCATTGAAATTGTTGAACGTGTTATGAATAACTGCTATTTTGGAGATGGAACTGTCCATCCTAGTGATCATTTACTCTTTATACATGAATTATGCGAGTTGTTCAAGTGTGCAGGTATTTCAATGGACCAAGTTAAGAGGAAGCTATTCCCTTTCTCACTTAGGTAAAAAGCAAGGGAGTGGTATGAGCTACTATATGATCCTCATCATTTGGAGAGGAAGGAACTTGAATCTCTCTTTTACTCTAAATTTTATCCTCCTCATGAAATTCACTGATAATTTGTGCCCTCTACCCTTTTATTTGTGAACTCTACTATGAAGTGGGTCATTTCAATTTTCAATGCTCATGCCATAATAATAACCTTTCTAATCCAATGAGTACTGCAAGCTTGTATTGTGATAACGCGATCACTGATAATCAACATGATGAACTTACATTGTTTTTGGGGTGTGAAGAGTTATCAAGCAAAACTTCTTTGGTAGACATGAGAGCTTTTGGTATGAATTGCGTCCTGCATGGGTGTCATCTTTATTGTGTTGATAATTTCCACGTGAATACTTACATACAAAATCTTATAAAAGATGATATTTTACCAAAATATGGTAGGACTAATTTGAGTTTTGTTCTTATTAATGAAAAGGAGGAATCCTCCAAAGTTTCTTCTATTGTCTCTAACAATAAACCAGGGTATGTGGAGAAGCTTCCTTTCAAACCTCTCCCTCTTAAAGAGGAGAAGAAGAAGAAGAGGAGGAGTAGAAGGAGAGAGGAAACGGTATCTTCCCCTCAGCATGTTGCTCCTATCATAGTTTTGCTGATGAGTCTGAACTAGATGATGTTCCTATGCCTGTTACCTATATTAGTGATCATGATTGGGAAAAAGACACTACTTTTGATATTGAAAATCTCTTTGGCACCAATTCTGAAAATGATAATATTAATAATTGTTGTGCTATTGGTGCTATCCATGTTCCTTCCAATGATGATATGTTTACCAATGAACACACTTGGGAAGATAGATATTCTATTGCTTATGATGATACTATACCTCCAATGTATGATGATTGCAATGATGATTATGATATTTTCAGTCCACCTACTATTGAGGAGAAAATTTATTGTGATTACAATATGCCTCCTATATTTGATGATTATGGTGATGAGAATAATAGTGATAGCTATTTTGCTGAATTTGCTCCCACTACAATTAATAAGAATGACTATGCTTATGTGGAGAGTAATAATTATTATATGCATGTGGCTCATGATAAGAATGTTTTATGTGATAGTTATATTGTTAACTTTATTCATGTTGCTACTGAAAGTTATTATGAGAGAGGGAAACATGGTCTTATGCATCTAAAAAATATTAAGTTTCCCCTCTTTATGTTGAAAATCTTGAAGTTGCCCTTGTTTTGCTTTCCTATGCTTGTTGCTTTGTGCTTTCATGACTTATTTCTTTACAAGATTCCTATGCACAGGAAGTGGGTTAGACTTAAATGTGTTTTGAATTTGCTTCTTGATGCTCTCTTTTATTTGAATTCATATTTCTTATGTGAGCATCTTCTCAAACTATCAAGCCTAACTTAAAGGCGTTAAAGAAAAATACTTGTTGGGAGATAACCCAAGAGTTTTCTTGAGTCTTGGAAGTTATTACTTCAGTAATAACCTCTCCTTATCCCTTTTATTTTCTTTTTGTGCCAATACTCTAATGAGAGGGAAGTAAGATTTGGGGAGTTGATGTCCCGAAATAGATTTTTGTGCTCCACCACAAAAATTCGTGAAGAATCTCTGTAAGTCGGATTGAGCTGATATTTTTTGAATAAACCCCCCAGTATGTTAGCTAACTTTAATTAGTTCAACACTTTTTGATTTGAGCAACAGAAGGTCTTTGAAAAAATTTATTTCTACCTGCTGGTTTGTTTTGATAGATTTCTGCCATTATTTGCATTTACTTCTTATTCATTCCTTTTTGGGTTCTTTTTGGGAAATTGAGCTTTTTAAGGAGTTGCTACAGTAGCTTGTGTTTTAGTGAAAAATTTTGCTGTTCTAAAATCTAAACCCAAGGGTCTATTATCCTTTTAATACACTAATGTTGCTAATGAAGATTGTGTGAAGTTTTGTATGAAGGAAAATTTTCAGGTGTAGAGAAAGAATGATGTAATGAGATGAAGAATGGACAAAAGCTCAAGCTTGGGGATGCCACCCCGTGTCACCCCAAGAAATATTCTATAGGTACAAGCGTCAAAGCTTGGGGATGCCCAAGGCATCCCCTTCTATATCAATAAAAATCTCAGGTCTTTCTAGACACTTCGTTTTTTATCGTTTCATGCATTGTTGTGTTGTTCTTGGAGCGTCTTAGTTTTGTTTTTGTTTTTTTCTTAGTTTTGCTTGAACAAAGTTGGTTGGACCATAGCACACTTCTTTTGGAGAGAGACACACTCTATTTTCATTGCCTAGAACACTCTAGTTTTCATTCTTATTGCCTTGTGAGTGTTCTCTTTTGCTAGCACTATGTTTAGCCTTAGTTTTCTTGTGCTTTTAGCTTAGAACTTTTTAGTTCTTCTTTGTGGATTTTTGATACAAGCTCATTGATCTTTATTGATTATTATCTTTATATGTTGTTTTAAATAAGTCGATTGGTGTTGGAAAAGAGTAGGAAGCTTCATTCTTAAGTAGTACAAGAGGAGCTTGTTTTGACTGCGGCTTAGGCTTTATCATGTCATGATAGATGTTGTTTTGATCTTATGCTTAGTGATTATTTCTGTAGCCTAACTTGTTCCAAACAATTAGGATTGCTTAATGTGCCTTGATAGAATCATGCGTTATTTTAGCATACAAAAGCATAGTATTGTGGTATTCTCCTTTGATGCTTTGTTTAGGTTGACTTGGCACATGCTCACACCATGTTAGGACTATGAAAAAGTCACCATAGCCTCTATGTTCATTTAGTCCTTGACTTGTAGTACCACTCTATGCTTTGATTAGTAATGTTTTGTCGCTCTGCATGATTATGGCCATTATTGCTCTCTTAGTTGGTTGCTCCCAGTCTTTTGCTAGCCTCCACTTGTATGAGTAAGCTCTACTCATGCTTCCAACTCCCAAGAAACCAAGTTATTCCAAAGTGTCCACTATAAACTCATATGCATGGTGTGTTACACCATTCCAAGTATATTCTTGTTTTCATCTATCTTCCAATTAAAAAGTATTTTGTTACGTGAAAACTTAGTGATTAAATCCCGCACGAACTTGATGGCACACTTTATATTCTTTGCCCCTAATAAACTTGAACCATTGTGTCGTCTATGTTGTATATGTTTTCACTTATACATTGGAATTAGCAGAACCATGCTGTCACGGGGAAAGTTTTCAACATTGCACTTGTACTTTGTACACAGTTGATATCATGCTCTTTTGTGTATGGATGTCACCGGTGTGAAATAAAGAGGAAGCTTATAAGTCCATGGAGTTATGTATTTTGTGTTAGAGAAATGCCTGGGCCGCTAGCCTAAGCCATGCCTAATCATGGTGGAAACTTGCAGCATCACCATAATGAGCTATCTGTGAAGCATCCTCAATAAAAATCTATGCACATAGTAAATAAAAAGATCGCTGAGATGCTCATTGTCTGCTTGCCTTGTCATTTTGGTTATGGGATAGATCCTGTACCATGTGCAAGGGGTACCCTTTTGGCGGTTCTCTATGATACGCATATACTTACAATGACAAGAACTTACAGGTGGCTGAAGTTGAGTAGCATGAGGTGTGGCCCTTGTATTCAAGGGACATGAGATTGCCAACTTATACTTTGTCAAGCATATACTCCATAGTTTGTTCACTTTAACCTTCATCACTTCAAGATGCTTATGATAGGGGCAATGAGGGCTAAAAGCTAACAAGTACCATAATTTTTGGGAGCTCTTTTTGAAAATTGAAATCCCTGCTTCCCTTTGTGATGGGCCCTTCTTCCACTATTATATTGAGTCTCCACTTTCTACCTTTAGGCACCATTAAGAGAGCATAGTTGCCATTCTTAGTTCTATGTGCATTGTACCAAAACTTATTGATTGATTCATATTCTTGATATTGCTTGTAGTATCTAGTCACTCTTATGAACTTTGAAGGTGTCCTATGCATCTATTTGCTTCTCTATGAGGGACAAGCTGAATGCCACTATGCTATGTTTTCTATATGTGAAACAAACAAATGTTTTTAAATGCATGTTATTCATGATCTTTATTTGTAGCCTTTCATGTTGCATGCATAGTTACTTTGTCTTACTGTTAGAACTCCATCCTTCATGCTCATGTTTAGAGTTCTTTGATCCCATATTTGAATGCTTACAAATGGTTTGATCTTGATTTTGATGGTGCATGTCACCTCAAAAATTATTCTTTTTATCACTTACCTACTCGAGGACGAGCAGGATTTAAGCTTGGGGATGCTTGATATGTCGGAAACCTATCTATAATTTTTGATACTCCATTCTTGTTTAGTATCTACTTTGCTTTGTTTTGTCTTCACTTTGAGGTGTTTTTATATGTTTTCTGGTACTAACCTATTAACAAGATGCCACGGTGCCAGTTGCATGTTTTCTTATGTTTTTGGTTCCAGAAAGGCAGAAAATCAATATTCTCGGAATTGGACGGGACAAAAGCCAAAGTCATTATTTTTTCCGGACCAACATGGAACCATGAAGCAGAGACGGAGTAGGGCACCAGGGTTGCCGCACCCCCAGGCGCGGGTAAGCCCTGGTGGTGCCTAAAGGGGGTGTGGGCCCCCTGGCCATCCATCGACCTTGCCTCCTTTGCCTATAAAAATCCCCCGGGGAGAAAACCCTAAATCATCCATCATACTTCTAGAAAAAGTTCCACAGCTCCGCCGCCACCGAAGGGGAGATTCGGGGGATAGAAAGTCTCTATTCCGGCACCCTGACGGGACAGGGAAGTGCCCCCGGAGCCATCTCCATCGCCATCTTCATCATTGTTGCTGATTCTCATGATGAGGAGGGAGTAGTTCTTCCTCGAGGCTAAGGGCTCTATCGGTAGCTATGTGTTTATCTCTCTCTCTATGCATGATCTTGTTGTGGTCATGAGCTTTGTAATCAAGTAGATCTACCTTTCTACTCAAGTGCTTTAATAGATCTCTTCTCTCCCCATGTGTGTGAAAGTGACAGCGTGCACACCATGGTGGCACTTAGGCTTGAGTCTACATAAATATTCATTGTGCTTTAATAGATATATGCTTTTCCCCACGTGTGTGAAAGTGACAGCGTGCACGTCGTGTGTGGCACTTAAGCTAGACTACATATATATTTGTTATGAGTATATTGAAGTTGGATGTCTCTATGAAATTGTGGTGTTTGTTGGAACCATCTAGTGCTCAAGGTGACAGTGTGGGGTTATCTAGATTGGGGAAGGCCCTACAGTGGATTAGAGTGTCCAACCGGAGAGTAGTATCATGAAGAGAAGATATTTATATGAGAGAGTGTTCACTAGTGAAAGTATGATCCCTAGGCCTTGTTTCTAAGCATTGAAACACCGTTTGCATCTAGATCTGTTGCATGTTTGCTTGCTTTAGTCTTTACTTCACTCACACACGTTACCCCATGTCAACAACAAGTCAGAAGCTATTTTCTGGCACCGTTACCGCTTGTATTTCACTATATCTTCGCTAAACTAGTGCACCTATACACCTGACAAGTGTATTGGGTGTGTTGGGGATACAAGAGACTTCTTGTATCTTGATTGCAGGGTTGCTTGAGAGGGATACCTTTGACCACTTCCTCCCTGAGTTCGATAAACCTTGGGTAATCCACTTAAGGGAAACTTGCTGCTATTCTACAAACATCTGCACTTGGAGGCCCAACAACTGTCTACAAGAATAGAAGTGCGTAGACATCAAGCCCCCAAGGATCATACTGTAATTTTACTTAGTTAAATTTGCAGCTCGAGTCTTAGTAGCCGTCTGACGGTATTCCGTATCTAAACTTACAGAAAATTGCATCTTCCAACTAGGAATTGCTCTATAACATTAGCAATAAGCGCAAAGAAATCAAAGCTTTGTGTTTTGATAATTCAAAGTTGAAAGTTGAGAAAGATGAAGCAGAAGGTAAACTTTTCCGACTTCCTCTTTGTCGGTTATCTTTTTTGTCATAGTCAAACTTGTTTTGTCTGACTGATATTTTTTCTTTGCAGAACTGTTGTGCCAGTCTAGAAAGATGGTGGAGCAAGCCGAGAACTTCATGGTCTTGGAGATAGATAATGCTGAACTCCGGGACAAGCTTGATAAGCTAACTTTAGAATCGGAGAAATCCATAGCTGCAGTCCTCGAGTCAAGTAATCACGAGACCATGGGGCTCGAGAAGCTCATAGCCCTCTAAGACAAAGAACTAGCTGATCTCAAGAAGTACTTCGATATTCAGAGGGATCTTTACCATGCCACAGCCAGTGAACTAAACAGCCTCCGCAAGGAGCATGCTCAATGGAATCACTCTATGCTAGGTAAGATTTCCGAATCTTTTCTTTTGTTGTTGATTTTTCAACTTTCTTTTCAGTCGGATTTTGACTTTTTGGTTCTTTCCCAGCCCCCCTGAATCTTTCCGACTCTCCTACCTCCGAACCTCGCCTCGAGCGCATTAAGCTTGTCAGAGATATCTTGTACGACTTCCGCCAAACTCTTGAAGAGGCTGGCGAGTCCGTCAAGATTTCCGACTTGCATGCAATGTCAGTGCACGAGGTCAGGGACAAGGTCAAGGAGATTCCGAAGCTTATCGAAGACTGGAAGATCTCCTACGCTCGGACTGCTGCTCAGACTGCTCTTACCATGGTGATGAGCCACCACAGCGAGATGGAAATCTGGCACGTCACCAAGGGTATTGCCGAGGAGGATGATGAGGGTAACCCACAAGACATCAAGGCCATCCAAGAGTCTTATGCAGGTTATGCTTGTCGTGTGGCGGATATGACCAACTATATGACGCCATTCCTTGAATCCATCGCCGCGCCTCCCTCGCCCCAAGAGCCAGAAGCTAGTATTGCTTCCGAGTCTGAGACAGAGGGCGACAATGTTGTTGACTCCAGCGCTCCACCTGCTTCATCACCACCGCCTGATTCTGCAGCATAGATAATATTTATGCATTATTCCGAACTCATGGAAATGTAATGATGAAAACAATGTTTTTTATTTTGTGTTGGTCTTGTAAAAACTAATGCTTTTACTATCGTAGCACTTTGCTTATATATTTATATATGTGCTTGAAAATTTCTAAAGCACTTTGTGTTTTTATGCCTATACTTGTCGTTTTATCTGGCTTTCTGCCTCGTCCCTTTCATGGGTTGGCCAACCTTTAGCACGGAAACTTTGCTGAGCAACGGAGCGCAATTGCTAAACCAGTTTAAACTCGGAAACAAAGGAGGCTTCCAGTACCAACAACTCATTACTCGGAAAATGCCCGCGTCTAAGCAATCGGATAAAAAAACCAAAGTATAGACAATAAATTAAACTTTGTACCCTAAGGTAACATTTTTAGATATTCAAAAATCATAACCAGAACGAACATGAGCATAAAGTACTTTCAAGCATTCTGGGATTTTGGAAAAAATGACATGCTCTTTTTGGAAATAAGATAGCAAAAACTTCTCAAAAGATAAAAAAATGAGGAAACCAATACTTTATTTCACTTTGAACATGTACATATATGATTACAAGGAAATATAACTAAGAATAGAAGGGGCGTAGCTGTGCAATGTTCCATGGACGGTCTATTTCATCCGGGTCTATGCTGCCACCAGCTCTCTTTCTCTTTTGAGTATCAGGTCTTTACTTGATTGGTGTTATATCGGTTAAATAATATGACCCATTATGCAGAACTCTGCTAACCATAAAAGGTCCTTCCCAAATCATGGAAAGTTTGTGCTTTCTCTTTTGCACAAGTCGGAGAACCAAATCGCCTTTTCTGAAAGAATGGTTTTGCACTCTTTGACTATGATACTTGCGCAACTTCTGCTGATAGGCTGTAGATCTCTGCTCAGCAACGACGCATACTTCTTCGATTATATTGAGATCATCTTGTTGATAAACTTCTGCATCTTCTTCGATATACGCTTTGGTTCGTGGAGATTTATGAATTAGATCACTTGTAAGAACTGCTTCTGCACCATAGACCAAGAAGAAAGGAGTATAGCCGGTTGATCTGTTAGGAGTTGTACGTAAGCTTCATATCACAGATGGTAATTCTTCTGCCCAAGCCCCTGTGGCCCGACGAAGCGGTGCCTCGAGGCGAGGTCGGATTCCTTGTAAAATCAGGCCATTAGTTTTTTTGACTTGTCCATTAGCTTGTGGATGTGCGACTAATGCAATATCGAGTCAGATCCCTTGTTCTTCGCAGAATTCGGCAAGTTCACCATAGAAAAAATTTCTCCAATTGTTAGTAATTATACTGTGCGTATATCCGAATCGAATGATTATGTCCTTGACGAACTTTCTGGCTGTGGCTCCGTCGCAACTTGTTATGGGTTTAGCCTCAATCCACTTTGTAAATTTATCCACCATCACTAGTAGGTGAGTAAATCCACATTTTGCCATGCTAAACGTCCCTATCATATCAAGCCCCCAGACCGCGAATGGCCATGTAATAGGGATTGCTCGCAGTTGTTCAGCCGGAACATGTGCCTGATGCGCGTACTTTTGGCAGCCTTTGCACGTTTTGACCAGTTTATCGACATACGACTTAGCTGTAAGCCAAAAGAATCCATGTCGAAAAGCTTTTTCGACTAAGGATCTGGCTGCAGCATGATGACCACACTCGCCTTCGTGGATTTCTCTTATGATTTCCACTTCTTCTTCCGAAGAAATACATCGCTGAAACACGCCAGAAACACTCTGTTTATAGAGCTCACCATTTATTATAGTATAGGATTTTGCTCGTCGGACAATCTTTCGGCTCAAGACTTTGTCTTCGGGTAGTTTTCCATCTATCGGGAAATCCAGATAGGGTTTTGTCCATCTAGGAATTACAGCCAGAACTGCTATTAAAGGTGAGTCGGATTTCGTCGGATAGTCCTTATTAACTCCGACTATGGAGGAGACCCTTAAATGCTCTAAAAAAGCGCCATACGGTACTTGTTTCCGTGTAGAGCCTATCCTTGATAAAGCATTTGCTTCCTCATTTTATGCTCGAGGGATGTGTTGAACCTTAAAACCCTCGAACAATTTAGATAGTTCATCCACAACAGCTTTGTATGCTGCCATGTGCTTGTTTGCATTACATATATTAGATACTTGCTGAGCAATTAGATCCGAGTCTCCGTAACACATGAGTCTTGATATGCCAATGTTTTTGGCCATGCGTATTTCACGTAGCAATGCTTCATACTCGGCAATATTATTGGTTGCCGTGAAGTGTATTTGCAACACATAGAACAACTTATCTCCTTGGGGTGATTTGAGCACCACGCCAGACCCCGAGCCTCCTCGTGCTTTTGATCCGTAAAAGTGAAGGGTCCAAAATTCTGAGTCTAGAGGGTCTATGTTTTCTTCCGTTTCTGTCCAATCAACAACAAAGTCGGCAAGTATTTGGGACTTGATTGCTGTACGTGGTTTGTACTCAATGTCAAAAGCTGCAAGCTCTATTCCCCACTTTGCGACACGTCCTATGGCATCGCGGTTATTGATTATATCTCGCAGGGGAGAGGTGGTCACCACTGTGATTTTGTGCTCTTGAAAATAGTGGCGTAGCTTTCTGGATGCAAAGAACACTCCATAGGCTAGCTTTTGATGGTGTGGATACCGTTGTTTTGATTCTGTCAGGACCTCACTCAGATAATAAGTTGGCCGTGGTACCTTATGCTTGTGGACTTCTTCCTCGCGCTCAACTATTGTTACCATACTTATGACCTTATTGGTCGCTACAATGTAAACTAACATAGGTTCCTGAGGTTCTGGCGCTACGAGAACTGGTGGGTTTGAAAGTAGATCTTTCAAACTTTGCAGGGCAGTTTTGGCTTTCTGAGTCTAGAAAAATTTGTCGGTTTTCTTCAAGAGCTTACACAAAGGTGCGCTCTTTCGCCGAGCCGGCTGATGAACCGACTCACCGCTGCAATGCAACCAGTGAGACACTATACGTCCTTTAGGTGAGTCGGCCTGGTAATGTTTAGGATAGCCTTGATTTTATCCCGATTCACCTCTATGCCTTGCTCAGAGATGATGAAACCTAACAATTTTCTGGCTGGAATTCCAAAGAAACACTTCTTTGAATTTAGCATCATATTGAATTTTCGTAGACTAGCAAATGTTTCATCCAAGTCGGAAATTAAAGTTTCCTTCTTTTTGGACATAAGTGCTATATCGTCTACGTATACATGGACGTTGCGTCCGATTTGGTTGTTGAGACAATGTTGCATAGTACGTTGATAAGTTGCTCCTGCATTCTTTAAGCCAAAAGGCATAGTTTTGTAGCAGAATGTTCCAAAAGGAGTGACGAAAGATGTCTTAATTTGATCCGACTTTTTCATCAGTATTTGGTGATATCCGGAATATGCGTCGAGAAAAAAGAGTAGTTCCGACCCTATCGTTGAGTCGATAACTTGAGATTCTTGGCAAAGGAAACGGATCTTTTGGGCATGCCTTGTTCAAAGCAGTATAGTCAACACACATCCTTAAATCAATGATGTCCTTTTTAGGGAAGAGTACAGGATTTGCCACCCAATCTGTATGGATGACCTCTGTTATAAAATCCGCTAATTCTAGTCGGGCTAATTCCTTAGCTATTGCTATGCGCTTTTCATCACCAAACCATCGTAAGGACTGTTTGATGGGTTTAGCGTCAGGGTACATATTAAGAGAGTGCTCGGCAAGTTCCCTAGATACTCTGGCCATGTCAGAAGGGTGCCATGCAAAGATATCACTATTAGCTTTGAGGAACTTCGACGAGCGTGCTTTCCTATGTGTGGCCTAAGACTACCCCTATGTTCGTCGTCTTGGAGGGATCATCTTCCTTCAGCGACGTTTTCTTCGTCTCTTCTGATGCCTTGAACTTCAAACTTGGTTTCAGCACCTTGTTCTTCGTAGCAGGCATCTTAGACGGATTGATGGTCTTCTTGATCTCCTGGTACTCCTGGGCGTGCAGCATGGCTTCGGCGAAGAAGAAGATCCTTCGTCGCACTCTCGCGCCTTCCTCGGATTTCCCCGTACGGTGATTACGCCCTTTGGACCTGGAAGTTTAATCATGTTGTAGATGTAGCAGGGACGGGCCATGAACGCCCAGTAAGCCGGACGTCCGAAGATGGCGTGGTAAGCACTTTTGAATGGTACCACCTCAAAAGAGAGTGGCTCGGTCCGGTAATTGTCTCGGGTTCCGAATGTTAGGTCCAGAGTAACCTCACCCAGAGAATCCGCCTGTCTCCCTGGTACAATGCCATGGAAAGTTACACTGCTGTAACTCAACTGGCTCTCATGCAGCTTCATGCGGTGGAGCATCTCGATGTAGAGGATGTTAATGCTGCTTCCACCGTCCATGAGTGTTTTAGAGAACTCATAGCCATCAATAAGGGGATTGACGACCAGAGGGTACTTTCCCCGATGATGTGTTTTCCTCAGGTGATCTGAACGATCAAAGGTGGTGGTTACCTCTGACTCGTCCAGGAACTGTGGAACAGCCGGAACTGCGGCATTGAGCTCATGAAGAACTGCCTTTTTTGTCTTTAGCAGGTTGGGATCCAAGGAAGCAGACGTATGCGTCTTTCTTAGTCGGAAAAGTCGTCTTTCCATCCGACTTGGGCTCTGCAGCAGCTTCTGCTTCTTCCATGTCGGAATCTTGCTTGGGCTCCTTTCCTTTCTCGAAATTATTCTTTCCTTTTCGTCGCTTGGCTCTGTAGCCAGCGGATTCATCTTTCTTGATGTCGTCATTGAAACGACACTCGGCATTTGTGTGGGTAGATCCTCCGTTACTATCCAAGTGGTGGACACAGAGATTATTGGCAATGTCGGCCCAGGTATAGGTTCTTCTGGGTTGCTGGTCTCCTCTGCCATGGATTCGAGAAGTTCCACACCCTCTACCCCGGCCGCCTCCGCGCCCTCCTCGTCCTCTAGATCCGAACATTGCGTTAACAGCTGCGTTGTCCGGAGCCGGCTTTTCATCCGAGGTGTTCTTGCACTTCTGAGTTTGTTTTGCCTGTTTGGCCACATTGGGATTGGCCAGAATATTTAGCAGCCCTTCTGAATCATCTTTGGCGTCAGCATATTTGCTTGCCGTTTCTATCATTTCTCCCAAATATGTGACGTGGTCACGCTTCAGTATGTGACATAAAAGTCCGACTAGAAGTGCTGCAATAAAAGCTTCTATCGCAGTTTGATCGTTTACTCCTTCGCATGAGTTCTTCGTGTCAATCCAGCATCCGAGGTAATCCCAGCAGGTTTCTCCAGGTCTTTGGGTGCAATGCTGCAAGTCTCTGACTGTGCAAGTCCTTCTGTATGTTCCCTCGAAGTTTGAAAAGAACGCACTTTGCATATCATACCAGTTGTGAATTGAATTCTCTGGCAGTTCATTGAGCCATGATCGAGTCGTTTTCCTCAGCATGAGCGGGAGATATCAGACTGCAACCAGGCTGTTTCCTCCTCTAGTGATGCTGCAGGCCTGGAAGAAATCCTGGAGCCAGGTATCTGGCCGAGCTGCGCCGTCGTAGGGCTGAATGTGTTTGGCAATACCAAAGTCAACCGGAAATTTGGTCTGACGTATGCGTGGTCCAAAGGACTTGGGTCCCACATACACGTCTTCTTCTTCGTACCGCCACGCTTCTATGTTTGATTCAATGCGATGACAAGCGTCGTTTGGCGAGAGAGATTTGCGCCTTGGAGCCTCGCGGCTTATGCGCGGTCGAGTCGGATTTCTGCTTCTCCTCTCACCATTGCCACCTCCGCCCGTGCGGGTTCCATGGCTACGATGGGATCCTTCATGGTCGCTACTAGGTGGCGATGGTGGCCATGGTGGATTATTTCCGGATGGGTTACGCGGCGGTGGTGGAGCCTCATTATGCTGACTCTGATGCCTATTTCTTCAGGCTCCATTCCTACTTGATTCAGGGAAATCCGGATCATCTCTTCGTCTGGCGTTGCCAGCCAGATGGCTCGGTGGTGGCATCCTTAGCCGATCTTTCTCCTCTCGCTGGTGGCGTGTTTTCGGGTCTTATCTATAGTGGTTGTTTTGCCGATGATGGTCCTGATGAGGAACCATTACCCTGATGGCATCTTCAGACGCATCCGGAATTACTCTTGCCCAGTCACGTGCCGGCCGGCGAGAGTGGTCGTTTGAGCCGGTTCTTGAATTCTCTTCTTCTCCACAGGGAACATAGCGTTGAGTCGTATCTCTGCGAAGCCTTACGTCAGTGCTTTGGTCAGCGTCAGTGTGGCAAAACTCGGATTTTGAGGCCAGCTTGCCACTAAATGATGTGGCAGTTTTCTGCTGCTTTAATCCTTTGTCCAGCAATGCGACACACTGCTGAACCTGCTGGGGAGACGGATTGTTGGTGAGGATGGCTCGAGCTGCAGCAGCGTTTTCCAATGGCGTGTTGTAGACTCGGATCTTCTCTCCATCTTTTCTGTCGAATAGATCTTTGTGGATATCCGGGTTCTTGTTAGCAAGAAATGGACATCCCCTTGTCTTGTTTGGATGTCGCTTGAAATCTGACTGATATTTGGCAGGATCACTGTCTAACTTCTGTCTCATCTCGACGATGCACGTGGCCTCTTCGAGTAGAAATAAATGATGCTTTTCCAGGTCCTCAGCCCTTTTCTCCAGCACCTCCGATGTGAGATCCGAAGCCGTTGGGATTGGAATCGTGAGAGCATCTCCGTAAATTTCACGTGCACTCTTGGTGACAACGTGTCCATCCACAGGAGGGTCGATCAGGATGGTATTAATCGGATCTCCGTCCTGATTCTCCATCTCGATCTCTTCATCAACATTTTCTTCGTTGGTTTCCTCGACGTCCGGCTTTGCAGGTGTCGGATTTTTGTTGTTGTTCTTCTTCTTCTTCTTCCTTGTCCGCCCAATAGCCTTGATGTGCGTACCGATTTCAAAGATGGCTTTTGGTCTGGTACCGGGGGATAAACTTCCGTCGGTACTTTTCGTCATGGTTGGCTTGTGGACCTCAGAGGAATCTTCGGTATCCATATCATCCTGCGAGGTGTAGCTTTCATCCATGCTATCATATGGACTAGGAGAATTTTCCGGCTCACTTTGCGTTTGCTTGGAGACGTGCTCTTGTTCATAATCCTCCATCTCTTTATCGAAGTCTTGAAGTTCCTGCGACGTGATTGACTCCTTAGGGGAGCCAGGTGGGTCGGTGTTTTCTTCGATTGCGTCTAGGACCGAATCGCTACCAGCTCCAGCATCGATAGAGTCAGATCCAGTGCTTATGTGGTACACGAAACAGTGCTTCTTCTTGTTCATGTTCTTGAAGTAGTGGCACAGCTGGGTTTCCGCCTCCTCCATCTCAAAGTTCTCCTTGATGTCGGCGATTGCTTCGTAATCGATGTTGGGGTGTTTCATCATCTCCTTTATCCCGTGCTTCAAGGGTAGTTTTTCTACAACGACGTCGGTCAGAGCATAGCTATAGCGGATATATTCCTCATCCGTGTATCCGATCTCATCAGGGAGATCAGATCCAGATTTTTCTTCCACCTCTTCTTCCACTACAGGAGTGGGCTGGGTGGGTTTGATTTTCTCCGGGACCTTGAACTCTTACGCCTCTGCGGACAAAGTAGATCCGGATTTTTCTTCTGCCATGGTCATCACCTCAAGGGTGGGTTGGGCGGGTTCAGCAAAATCGAGATAGATATCGATCTCGCCGATGGACATGATCGTGTAGGTCGTCACGGGTTTAGAAGCCGGAATCCATGTTTCGACGAGAAGGATGAGAGGGACATCACTGGCATAGACCACGCGACCCATGGGGATTGTTTCGCTAATTCCTGCATGCGCAGATTCCGCCTGGAACGATGCTCCAAAGGTCACCTGCCCCACGGTGGGCGCCAACTGTCGTCGGATTGTCGACAAGTACGCCATAGGGGGTCCTAGTGGCGTTGGAAGGATGGGGTGTGAGACGTCGGATGTTGCAGGAGCGGTGAGCACAAGTTTACCCAGGTTCAGATCTGTCTGCGGTGATCGGATCCTACTCCTGCTAGCAACGCAGTAATATATCGGCATAAGCCGTATCTTACAGCGGATTACAAGAGAGGTTCGCCTGTGCGAGTTGGTTGTGGTTGTGTGTGCCCTAAAGGCTCCCATAGGGCCGGTTTATATAGTCACCGGGGCCCTAGGGTTACAGGAGAGACCTATCTGACTACCTTATAGAGTCGGTAACTAGATACATCTTGGACTACAAGTAATACTACAGGCCTAAGTCGGTAACTCTTCTGGGCCTTATCGTAGCCGGAACTGGCTCCTCCTGTTTCTCTGACTGGGCCACCCATGAAGCAAAGCTCTAACCTGTTGGTGGGCCACCCTGGTCAGCGAGTCCTGTGGGTATACCCGGAAAGTATATCCCAACAACTGGCTGGATATGAAAAATTCCTGCGCAGGAGTGCACGATCATACTGCTATGGCCGCCTATATCGACGGATTGGAAAAGGGCACCTTGCTCCGGCATAAGTTGAAGAGCCTGCAGAACAATCACAAGCTAGATCTTAATCAGATGATCTCCTTGGATAGTGAGTTCGTGACTCCCAACAACGATGCTCGCAGCGCCTTGCCGGCAATTGACATTCCAACCCTATCCAAGAGGAACAACTACAATAAGCAAAAGAATCCGCCAGAAGAAAACCAGCTTCCGACATGGTTGCCATGACGTTTGCAGGCAGAGGTGATGGCGGACAACGTGGCCGAGGCCGGGGGGCAGTCGTGGGTAACAACGTGGTAGTGAAACTTATTGGAGATATGCCCAAGAGGCAATAATAAATTGGTTATTATCACATATTCATGCTTATGATAAATGTTTACATACCATGCTATAATTGTATTAACAGGAAACATTAATACTTGTGTGATTTGTAAACATATAAGAGTCCCTAGTGAAGCCTCTAGTTAAACTAGCTTGTTGGTTAATATATGATCATGGTTTCCTGATCGTGAACATTGAGATGTTATTAACAACAAGGTCATATCATTAGGAGAATGATGTGATAGACATACTCCTATAGTTAAGCGTAGCATAAGATCAAGTCATTTAAATAGTTCACTTGCTATAAGCTTTCAATACATAGTAACCTAAATCTTTCGACCATGATATCATGCTAATCACCATCAACGGATGGATGCTTTGATGACATCAAACACCACTTCGTAATTGGGTGGTTATAAAGGTGGCATTGAGTGTTCGGAAAGTATGTGTTGAGGCACATGGATCAAGAGTGGGATTTTTCCATCCATATGACAGATAGATATACTCTAGACCCTCTCGGTGGAATGTCATCCAATTAGCTTGCAAGCATGTGACTGAATCACAAGGGATCACATATCACAGGAACTAGTAAAGAGTACTTATCAGTAGCGAGGTTGAACTAGGTATGCAGAGATACCGACGATCAAACCTTGGATAAGTAAAGTATCGCGAGACAAAGGGAAATTGGTATCATATGTAAATGGTTCATTCGACCATGAATTAATCGTAGAAATATGTGGGATCCATATGAATTTCCAGATTCCTCTATTGGTTATTGATCGGAGAAGCGTCTTGGTCATGTCTACATAATTCACGAACTGTAGGGAGACACACTTAAGGATTCGATGTTGTTTAGTAGATATGGAATATGATTAAGAAGACCGAATGTTGTTCGGAGTCTCGGATGGGATCTGGGATATCACGAGGAGATCCGGAATGGTCCGGAGAATAAGATTCATATAAGGAAAGTCCAATTCCAAAGTTCGGGAATGATTCCGATGTTTTCACTGGAATGATCTAGAAGGGTCTAGAAGGTTCACAGGACCGGAAGGGGAAGGGTACATGAATGTGTCATGACTAAATGGAATGATTGCATCATGTCCTAGGTCACTTGGCTGGGCGTTTGAAAGAAATAAATTAAACTCCGAAATTGAAAGTCAAAAGGCAAGTTTGAAAAGTCAAACTGGGACAATGTTTCCTGGTGGAGGAAGGAGAGAATCCTTCTCTTCCTCCACCACGCACCTAGTAGGAGAGGGAGTTGGGGAAGGATTCAAACTACCCTCTCCCAAGGTGCCCCTCCCACTCATAAATAGAGGGGAGGGGGTGCCCCCCAAGACCACAACAAGCACCACCCCTCCAAGCCACCACCGCCGAGCTGCCGCCGCCGGCTCGCCGTCGTCGCCCTAGTCTCTGCCGGATCCAACTCCTCCTCTCCGGCATCTATACCCTAGATCACTGTGGAAACCCTATTTATCCACCATAACCCGCTCCGTCTTAGGTGAAGCCCTACGAGATCTTCACTCTACTTCCGACACCACGCCGTCGTGCTGCCAGAATCGCGAGGAGAGAACTACAACCTCCGCTGCCTGCTAGAACAAGGGAGAGGAAGGTATTCATCGAGTACCGAACATGTGACCAACTGCGGAAGCGCTGCCAGAACACAGCGCCGGAAGGATCGTTTACGCGATCTTGAGATTGACAAGTGTATGACTACATCACCCATGAGAATCTGTTCTCGTTAAACGCTTTGGAATCTTCGAGGGTGAGTACTCTATCGACTCGTTGCTACAACCTAGTTGATAGATCTTGGCTTGTGTGTGTTCATGCGATAGAATTTTTTTATTTTCCATGATACAGACCCCTACAGTGGTATCAGAGCCGTGTCTATATGTAGATCTGTTGCACGAGTAGAATAAAATGGTCATTGTGGATGTTGATGCTTTTGTTGTCGATTGCTTCTTGTATACTTTGCATCTTGCGGGATGGTGGGATGAAGCGGCTATAACTACCTCGGTGAATTACGCTCCTAGTTACAAGCCTGGATGAGCGGAAATGGTTAAAATAGTACGGTGGGGCCCAAATGCCACTCACAGGTAGACCTTTCGGCCGTCCTAACCATTTCCAAACATCGGGACAAGAACGGGCGGCGTAATCGGCAGGCGAAGGGATCAACTACATACACAAATGAGTATGTATGCAAGCCACCATACAACAGTACATCAGAGCCATTCCATCTAAAAAGAAAGGAAATATTGCAACGCCATACGGCAAGATCCAAATATCCTAGATAGATATAATAGTTTAGGATATCTCCTCATACATCAAACATCAGAGTATCGGTGAGCGGAAGACAAAATCCGATGCGGATAAGAAGCAAATCGGCATAAGATGCCCCATAAATAAGCACATCATCCATACGGATCTCACGGATCCCGTTCTGGAATCTCTACACCGAATGATCGTTGCCCACATCGTCTGTCTCTTCCACCCAAGTATCCATCTTGCGAGTGTACCTGTTCATCGAACCAATAATTTATCGTGTGAGACCCTAGAATTTTCGGCAAGTCTTTATGCCTCTAAAGGGGACACAACACAGGGTGACGCACTTGCAGCAAAAGATAAACCCTAACAATTCTATAGATACTCGCTAACCATCCGCCTAACCAGAGATAGACGGATGTCCGTGAATTAATAATAACAGTTATAACAGTTATAACGGTAATATCCACAGATCCATCCTCCTCCCCGCTTACCGACGAGGAAGCGGACGAATAACCCCCCTATCCGTTGGCAGTTTTATTATCCATTCCATGAGTGTTGCACTATCTACTAGTCAGGTACCTAGTCTAGTCAAATTAAAAGTGGTACTTTAGTTATGCTTGTCTATGATCGAGAAACTGTGCTCCAAGTCGTCCATAACCGCGGACACGGCTTTGAAAGTTTTACCTGAGGTGCACAAATAACACACACTCGATCAACCTCGGAAAAACCAAATCAAAACCCAACGAGGCGATCACGACAAAGCGATCACGGATTCAGAAATATTTCAGGCCACCCCATTAAGCTACCCGCGAATTTGGCCGGCTACGAGACGGACTCAAGGTTTGTGTGGGGTCAGAACGAGGAACCCGAAAGTGTGACTGGGCTTGTCGATACAGCGAAAACGTGTCACGGCCCTAAAAAGTACAGGTGCAGTACATCGCACAATTTTAAATAAAGCAGTAAAGCATGGCATAAGTACATGAGAGTAAATAAAACCTCAAACTAGTTTGTGGCCCCAAGAAATAAGAATGAATCAAGCTCTGGCTCAGGAGGGTTCATAAGCCTCCCGGATGTGGATAGCGTGAATATTCAAGGAACAGGAATCAAGTACTCGGGGTCCTACGGGACACAAGTGAGCCTGAAAAACCAAATAGCGAATATGGCTCACCGATGCCACTTTCATTAGTTATCCCATTACTACTCAGGTTAAGTTGTTTAGGTACCTCGTTTTCCATCAGACACTCACATACCCTACACATGCTGTTCTACGACTCGCATGGCTCAAACAACTCCTGTAGTAATGGCTCATGGGATGGAGGAACAAGCTTCGGTGGGGTTTAAAAGTAAGGCTATGCAATACTTGGGATTCAATTTAATGCAATCGCGACTCAATGATGCAAGAATAAGATAGAGGCAATATGTGCTGTATGTATGCAAGCATGTGGTAGTGCTTGCCTGGCAGCTCAGTTGAAGCAAGGGATGGATCTGGGTAGTGCTCCTGGTTCTCTTGGTATATCCCACCTTTCCGTCTATTCGAAGAAGAACCAAACAAACAAGGGCCAACATAAATAAAGTGCACAAGCATATGAATAAATGCGACAAGCAAACAATCATGCCATGATGAATGATGCACAATTTGCATGGCAATAAGGTAGCATGGCATGGGTGAGGTGTGGACTACAAGGAATAATCATTTTATTGAGTTTTAATCCCATTTTATCCTCATATTAGTTGCTGTACACATTATATTTATATGATGCATGCTGCCAAACAGATATGGGATTGCATAAACAGAAAGGTCTCGTCGAGCTAATCATTTTAGACATATTATTTGTCAAATTTGGAGTTATAAAACAAAAGTTATTAATTAATTAAGGAAAAGGGCATTTTGTTGTAATTTTAATCAACTTGAAATTTTAAATGTTCAACATATATTTTGAAGGGCATATTTGAATTCCTCACATTTTTCTGGTTTGAAAACATATATTATTTGTATTATTTGGATTTGTATTTTAAAAGTTATTTAAAAACAGAATTAAATTTGAATTTGAATTAATTTTGAAAAGATTTGAATTAAAACAGAAATAGACAGAAGCTTTTGTCACCCAGCCCGGAACTAGCCAGAGTCACTGTCGGGTGGGCCAGGCGCTGACTGGGCAGAACTGCGTGCAAAAAGCTTTATACACCGCTGCACTTCCTAGCCACGGAGACAGACAGGTGGGCTCATGGCTCTGATCCCACACGCCGAGGCGGACGCGAGGCTGCCACTCGAGGGGCTCTTGGGTTGATGCGACCAAAGCAGGGGAGCCTTTTTGCAAAAACGCCACGGAGACAGACAAGTGGGCCTAGCGGAGCGCGGGTTGATGCAACAAAAAGTGCAGGGGGTATCAGCAAAACGTCCACGCGATGCACTGTTTCTCTTCCTCTCTCTCTGTCGGCCGACAAGCAACGCCTTGGCGCAGTGAGGCTCGAACACGCGACCTGGGCGTGCGCGCGGAGGCGGCTACCGCTGCGGTGGCTTGGCGTTGTTGTCGAGGTGGGCGTAGCCTAGGTGAGTCTGCTGCGAGGCGGAGCGGCAGACGACGCGTGCTCGCCGGCGCCTGCAGCTGTTCGATGAAACGAGCAGGCGTGGCGGGGCGATTTCCGTAGAGGCGGGCCATGTCCAGGAGGATCGTGGGCTCACCGGGAGGTTGCTGGTGGCGTTGGATCGGTCGGCGGCGGAGGATCGTGGCAGGCGAGCCGGAGGATTAGGGTTTCGGGGTCGGCTTCGCGATGTTCTCCGGCTCTAGTCCTTCTCCTCCTCGACGGCGGGTACAGGGTGATGCAGGAGCCCTGCGTGGCCTTCCTCGACACCAAAGATCGTCACGCCACCGGCTGGGAGAGGGGGGAATGGCGTAGACCGACGGTGGTCGGCGAGATAGGGTGGCCGGAGGTGGAGAGGAAGGGGAGGAACGGCCGGCGCTGGGGTAGATCTGGGGTAGCAGGGCGAGGCAGAGAGGTGGAAGATAAGGACGGAAAGGAGAGGGGTGCCGTGGGGGAGTGGTTGATGGAAAAGGTGGCTCGGCCACCTTTTACCCTCCTTCCCTCACGTGCTCGGCATGGCAGGGGCAGGGCAGGTAGGGGAGGCTTCCAGGTGGGGCAAGGCAGGAGGAGAGAGGCCAGGCTCGGGTGGGGCCGAGCTGCAGCAAGAGAGAGCTAGAGAGGGAGAGGGTAGGCTTGGGCTAGGTTGCACTAGGGTCGGGTTAGGGTTTTGTGGGGTGGAGGGAGTAGCTAGGTGGGGCCAGGGAGAGAGGGTGGCCGGTGGGGCCAGCTGGGAGAGAGGCCGAGAGAGAGAGAGGTGGGGTGGGGTACTTAGGGTTTGGTTTAGATTAGGTATAGATTAGGGTTTAGGAGAGGGGGAGGTATGGTTAGATGGGTAGGTGATGGGGAGGATCTAGGATAGGTGAGAGAGGGGGTAAGGTGATGATCTTAGACATGATCCACATGACCATGCAAAGAAGGGCATGTAGATGATTAGGGTGGGATTTAGATAGAGGATAGGGTGATGACTTAGGCTTTTAGGAGCTTGCATGCTTCAAGCTTAGATCAAGCAAGAACATGTGGAAAAAGAGAGAGAGAGATGGATAGGGTGATTCCTTGTGACTAGATCAAGCATGGTTAAGACAAGCTCAAGCACCCACAAGATCTAGACAAGGAAAAGAGAGGGATGTGATGCTAGGGTTTAAGCAAGATCAAAATAGATCAAGCCAAAAGAAAGGATAGAGATAGAGAGAGAGAGATGATGATCCACTCAAGATTCAAATAAAAACCAAATACTAGAAAAGGTGGCACTTGCATGGCCCATGCAAAATATTTAATACCATGTTGATTCTTGTGAAAACAATAATATTAAACATGGCATTGTTCATTTGCATTTCCGGAGGTGGAATAAAGCCAAGCAAAAGAAATGAAAGGAGACCCCATGTGGAGTAGTTGGAGATGGCCATGTTTGGGTAGAATTGGGACTTGCTAGTGTGTATATACCACTAGATGCTTAATAGTCCCCAAATTATCCCAACATGAGCATAAACCCATAATAATCCATATGGAAGCTAGGAGAAAGGGTCCCACTCACAAGGCATGCAAAGGTGGCCATGTGGCTCTCATATATCCATGGTGTGAAAACAACCTGATGCTAAGATGAGAGCATGGGGAAAAAGACTTGGATCCATCCCAACCCACATGAGCTAGAAGTAAAACCCAAATAAAGTGCAAAGCTCATATTTAGTTGGATGGTGGAATTATAAGGTGGTGAAAGAAAAGGTGGTGGAGTTAACAAAAGATATGCCCCCAACTCAACTTGGGCATTTAACAATATATCAAGAACCAAATACAATATCAAGAAGCAAATACAATTAATAATGCATATGAGATAAGAACCAAATGGAAAAGGGTTTTATATGATGCTCAAATGCAAGGTGGCATGATGACATGAGCATGATATAATTATGATGCAACAATTATATATTTGAAGTAGCCATTATATAGACTAGGCTAGTAGCATTGCAATTGTTAGACAATTGGGATGCTACAGCGGCCCGGGCTAACCTTACATGACATCGTTCATGAGACTTCCTCCATGCTTGATATGAAACTTGTTTTGCATAAGTGGCTTTGCGGGTGCCTGTTTCTCCCAACATAGTGAAGATTCAGTTTACAACGGGTGATTGACAACTCACTTATCAACATTTTGGTTCTTGTTCGTAAGTTAGAACGGTACTTATCGAAATCCCCAAACCACGTAAAACATGCAAATAAAATTAGAGGCGTCTAACTTTGTTTTGCAGGGGTGTGCTGTGATGTGATGGCCATGATTGTGACTATATATGATATATGCAATGATCCTTATTGTAAGTCGACAACTGGAAGGAGCCTTATGGTTGTCTTTTAGTTTTGTTAATACCTGCATGTATATTATTCAAAGTAGCTGTAATAGTTGATGCTGGTGGACGACAACCATGGAGCGGTGCCATTGACCTTGACGCCACGCCGGTGATGATGGAGATCATGTTGGTGCTTGAAGATGGAGATCGGAAGCATAAGAAGAAAGGCCATATAAGATGATCCCTCTCACAAAAATTATCAAGTAAAGTGTTCACCCTTAGTTAGCACCGTTAACAAGACTCGTCATTTCGAAGAACCACGTGATGATCGGGTGTAATAGAATCAACGTGTGCATACAAAGGGAGCAAGCCAGATTTTCTCATGCAGAAACTAAGGTTAATCTTGACGAGCCTAGCATGTACAGACATGGTCTCGGAACACGAATCATCGAAAGATAAAGCATGAGTCATATAGATGATATGATGAACATGATGATTATTCGCCTTTGAAACTACATCATGTCACATCATGACCAGACTTGGTGTGGTGGATTTGGTTCATGTGATCACTAAAACAATGTGAGGGATATTGTTTCGAGTGGGAGTTCAATAATAATATGATTAAAACTTGAACACTATTTATCATAAATTAATTCAAAGTGAATTTGCATAGTTGTTGTAGTCATTCGAATCCGTTTACCACCTTGCTCTTAGTTATAAATGAGATAATAGAACTATAGAATTCTAGTTAGTTACTTTACAAACTGGCATCGTATTGTTTTGAAGTGTTAATCTAAAGTTTAAAAGTCCAATTGCAAACTTTCAGTAAGTTCTGGTTACTTCGTGAAGTTTAATGTAACATACCAATATTGAAAATTAGGAATTCAATTTTTTTTTGCGTTTGCATGTTTTATGAGCATTGCATTTCATCCAGGCAAGCATTCAAAATATGAATACAAAAAAAATCCATATATCAATACAAGTGTTTCAATTTTGCATATAAGGATTTAATAAGAGGTTTGAAAATACCATATGATAAACTAACTAAATCTTGCAAAGATGCTCCTAATATGAAAGGCTGATTTTTAGAAAATTTTAGAATCAAAATTCGTGTCATTTGGAGTTATAAAACAAAAGATATGAAAGAATTAGTAAAACAGAAAATATAAAAGAAATAAAAAAGGGGAAATACCTAACTTACCGGGCCAGCGAACCGGCCCAATACCTATCTACCGCGTGCTGTAGCTACGCGCAGCATGCAGCAAGCCTGCAGCTGGCCCAGCCCGCGCCTGCCGTTGCCACCGCCACCGGCAGTTGGGCCCGCGCTGTCATCTTTCACCTCCAGCAGGAATCCCTGATGAACACGGGAAGAACCTGATTCAAATCCTCGGGAATTCTTCGTCCCTCATACGAATCCGTGCCCCCTACTCCAAGAATCTCCCCCTCTTATACCACTGCTTCGCCCCCACCGTTGTTTTCGTGTTTTTCAAACCTTAGCCCCGGTATCGTCAAATTCCGATCTCGCCGGAGCCGTCCGCCGCTGGAGCTCGAGGTTGGTGACCTTCCAGAGCACCTCGAGCCCTGATCTTCCTTCCATATTACTCACCTTGATATACCAGGTCTTCTCGTCTAACTCGCCCCTTCCGAATCGCAGAGGGTCGCCAACAATTGCTCGCCGGAGCCCATCGGAACCGAGAAGAGGAACTGCCGACCGTGGGAGTTAGAGGAGGAGAGGGTCCGCGCCGAGTCCGTTGATAGGTTCGCCATCCCCATACGCATCGAGAGGCCATCTTCACCATCTTCCAAGACCACTGGAGCCGCCGGGTCATCGACCACCGACGCCGTACCACCACCGCCACCGTCGTCTTCATCGCCACCACCGCCACAGGTCAGTCAACGCTGCTCACGGCCGTCCGATTAAAATTGTACGGTATAGATTAGAGCTATTTAGGCGAAGGGGTACCATCCAATGACATTCTGCCGCGTGGCACAAGGCTTATTCAGCGTCCGCGTCATCTAGCTCGACCAATCAGAAGCCGCCACGTGCCGTTAGCTCACCTGCTTAAATAAAAATCAATTTAGAAATTACAGAAAATAGGTAGATCTTAGAAAATTCATATTAAAAGATCTACTTGGCCAAAAATTGCAAATAATATACCTATGAATTCATAAAATTGTGTAGAACATTATTATGGAGTTAGATATAAGATTTACTGTATATATTTACGGTAATAATTTAAACATTTTTAATGTCCTTTTATATTATTAAATCCATAGTAAATTATTTATAGGTCAGAAAAATATGAATAATATGTCCCTGGATTCACAATCTCGTGTAGATTACAGATATGATTTTAGATCAAAGTTTTGGTAATGAAAATTATTTAAGTGTTTTAAACTCTATTAAATACTAAATAAATCATAAGAAAAGATTTGCAACTCCGATTAGGGTGAATCCAATTTCTACCGGTTCGTATTAATGACCTATATTTATTTCACTTTAGATTCAAATTTAATTCGACAACAAGAACATGAATTATAATAGGTCTTCTAAAACCCTATTAATGTCCATCAATTAATAAAAAAAAACTCTATTGCATGTGTGCATTTATTTAAGATTGTGTGATTGCTTATGGATGCGATTGTTTGATCGATAGATTGCGAGGAGTGCATCGTCTGTGATTGCAACGAGTGTTTGAACGACTTCAACAACTATTAAGGCAAGTTACACCACTTGTTCATAACTTTTGTCCCAATTTTGATTCTATGCATGTGATCTTCAAAATTCTGTAGTATGCATGTGTAGGATGTTCTAGTAGAATTTTTCCTTAGTATTATTTTGCAAGTGCGATGATTTTGTAGTATGACATGAGTAGCTCTATACTTAGCATTTCCCTCCTAATAGGTTCTCCTGTTTTGCTAAGTATTGCTTTCTATGCTATATATATGTAAAGTACCGTTGGGGGGTTCGAAAGACAATGGAATTCTTCTAAGTATAAAGGCTCTCTTGAGCAAACCTTTCTTCTCAAATCCACTTCAAAATAAAACTAAGTTTTCTTCTGGGCAGAATGGTTGTCGGGTCAGCGAGTGAGATTTTGGTGGAGGACGGCCGCCCAGGAATCAAAGAAGTCTGCCATGTTTCAGAATTCAGAAGCTTCTAGTGCAACCACAGTACATATGGGCTCTGTCTTGGCCTAGTACTTAGTGGGAAACCTCACCTGGGTACCAACATTTGGAGGTTCTTGGCACAGTTGGATCCAGAAGGTAGAGGGGCTACTAAGGGAAAGCATCACCATGGTTTTTTCTATAAAAGGACTTGATCATGGATTGTGGGTAAACTGCACAAACTCTCAAGAGTATTGCAATCTGATCGATCAGCCGTGTTCACGGAATAGAACAACATTGAGCTTCTGAAGGATGGAGCCTCTGAAGGATCTTCCTCTATCTTTTCTAAACAAAGTTTTGAAACCCCATGGCGTGAGTAATATCACCAATGGGTGGGATTTGGGGAACTTGGTGTGTAATATCCAAGTGTCACTTGGTGAGTAATATCCAAGTGTTAGGTTGTTTGGACACTTGGTGAGTAATATCCTCGTGTGCCATTCGACCATATATTACTTAAACAAATGTTTACAAAGTAGGGAAATCTTCTCTTCTTCTCCATACTTAGAGAAAATTAGCTTTATGCAAATGAACTCCAAAGCCTAAACTATCCTTTCATGTAGAGTTGTCTTATTCGTTCCTTGGTGTAATTTGCCAATGCATTCAAAGTATTGACCAACTTGTTGGCTGCACGTTTCATGTGCAGAATTTTGGAGATCGTTGAAAGGTGCGCTAGGATCGTGGGTCTTCACTCAACCTGCCTGTGGCATTGATGGGACTCCAAGTTGTATTTATATTGCTTATGTTGTATTAATGTAAACTCTGGATTATTCGATTCATGTAATAAAGACTTGTGTTTTACATGATATTTCATCGACTGTGAGTGCTAGCTATTGATCCAGGGACTAGCATGTTAATCACAGGGACTTAGGAGCCTTCTCGATCTGAGGTCACTACAGATGGTATCAGAGCACATGTTTACTGTAGATCGTGACCCTAGACATGGAAAACCTTAGGACAAATATTTTCTAAGTTATTTCATAAAACTCCTATACTTCTCGTGATCTATCTTTGGGTTTTTCAAAAATTCTCTAGTCTTGCCTTTTCAACCTTAGAGATGATCGTTATGCTCTTCAAGAAGAATCTCTTCTCAAGACTACGTTTCCAAAAAAAGAACTTCTTAAGTCAAGAATTGAAGACCTCTATTGAGGCTACAACAACTGAAGACTACAATGATATAAAAGACTTTGAAGACAATGAATAATTATGAAGACATCGAAGTTCATGAAGATTAAAGAGACCACTAGGAACCAAACCGAGATAGACTATGCCAGGAATTAAAATTGTTTGTGTGAACTTGGTGTGTTTTAGATGTCTTGTTTGGTGTTTCTTTTCCATGTGGTGTGATGCATGCATAAGGGTAGTTTTTTCCTAAGACTTATGTATGTCTTATCCTTGTCCAAATTCTCAGATGCCGCCAAGACGCGCTAACACCAAAATTCCTCCAGAGATTGCACAACTTTTGGCCACTCAGAACTAGCTGATCCAACTGCTCACTCAGAACATGCAAAACAACAACAACAACACGCCACCTCCGCCACCGCCGCTCCCCACCACCTCGACAAGATCGCTTGACTCGGTTTCTGAGGTTGAACCCACCTACCTTCACTAGCATCACTGAACCAATCATCGCAGATGACTGGCTCCGCTCAATTAACAAGAAGTTAGATACTGTGCAAGCTGTCGGAGCCGACAGGGTGCGTTATGCCGCGCACCAACTTGAAGGACATGCTGCTGAATGGTGGGATAATGTAGCATCCCAATTGTCTAACAATTGCAATGCTACTTGCCTATTATAGATTTTCTACTTCTTACATCTCATAATTGCATTGCATAATATCATGCTCATGTCATCATGCCACATTGCATTTGAGCATCATATAAAACCCTTTTTGTTGGTTCTTATCCCATATGCATTTATATTGTATTACTTGTATTTGCCTCTTGATATATTGTAGTTGGTTCTTGAAATAATGCTTAATGCCCAAGTTGAGTTGGGGGCATATCTTTTATTAACCCCACCACCTTTCTTTGTCATCACCTTGCAATTCCACCATCCTAATTATATATGAGCCATGGCACTTATATTTGGTATTCAAATCTAGCTCATATGTATTGGGAATGTATCCACTCCTAATTCTACATGCTCCCATATGTGATATATGTTGTTTTCACAATATTAAATATGTGGAGTCTCATGGCCACCTTGGGATGCTATGTGAGTGGAATAACTCATCTAGCTTTTATATGGATTGGTTCCTATGTGTGAGCATGATTGCATGTATTTTTCATTTGCCCTTATGTAGTTATAATTGTTTTCACAATTATCAAGAGGGCATTTAAAGCTCATGCATGGCCCATGCAAGCTACCATCACTCCTCGTATGAACCCTTTTGTTTTGAGATGAGCTTGCTTTGTGGTTATTCAAACAAGTTGGTTGCTTTGATCTTGTTGCCTCTTGGAGATTCTTTCTTTGAGTTTATTTTAAATCAAACCAAAGCAATTCAAATAAAACCATTTCTATGCTTTTATCTCTCTCCCTCCAACCTATCTAACCCTCCTGTTTTTCCTCCCTGGTGTCAATCACTTGACCCGGCGGCACCTCCTTGTCTCTTCCTGGGTGTTCGAGAGGCAGCAGGGAACCTTTCCAGCCGAACCGATCGCAACCCTCTTGGTCGCGCTCGATCCCGATGGCTTGGCGCAAGAGCACTTCTTCCCGGCTCTCTATCACGTGCCTGCGAGTCTCATCTCTCCCTCTCTGGTTTTGTAAAGCGAGCCCCCCATATGATGTGTTCCATCGGTGACCTTATCTACCCCAACCCAGTACGCACACCAGCACCACCCACCCCCTTCCTTCCCTTCCACCTAGAAATGGCCGCTTCTGCCTCCACCTCAACCTAGCTTTAGGCTACCCTTCCATCGGCGTCGAGGAGACAGGAACAAGGAGCCAGGGCGTCGGGGAAGACGGAGTAGCGCCGCCACATACTCGCCGGAGAAGCCGCCTCGCGGAGTTCTCCTTGCGCCGCCATGCCCGGATTGGACGCTGCAGCACTGAAGGCCGCCACGTGATCCGCCGTCTCCGCTTACCTGGCTGCCATCAATACCCTCGGTGAGCCCCTAGCTTCCTCCTAGACAAGGTGCCCTCCCCTTCGCTGCACGCCTGACAGCCTCCCGAGCTCTGCGCTCGCTGCCTGCATCGCGCAGCGGCAGGACACCTCTGCAGATACCGCGAACCAGCCCTCTACCCTCTCTGTTGTCGTCAAGTTTCCGAGAGATGCAGCCCAGATCTTGGCCAGACTCCTTGACCGATTTTGTAGCCCTATTTCCCCTTCAGCTCTAGGTCCAACCATCGCTCAGATCGGAGCACCACAGCTCTGGATTTTCTCTCCCGAAAACAGTCAGTTTTTCTGTCAAAATCGTCAACATTTCGTCAGAAAACCCTTGTCTGAATCCAATGTGTTCGTCGTTTGTTTCCGGCTCCATCACTACTCTTCTGTAGTATCGCTCTGCACCAAAGTTGTAGAGCTTGACAATATCTACAAGTTTTGTTTTTGAGGCGACCCCAAATTCTGTTTCGTTTCCTCGCCATATTCAACCGAAATCGAATCAGCTAGCCTAATTCGCGAACCGATCTTCAGTTTCGTCAGGCTCTTAACCGACAGCTCCTAGATGTTTTGCAAAAAGCCCCTTTCCCTTTTCAAATCTCAACCCGCACCCCACCTTTGTCCCACGTGTTATCTCACCTCTGTCTGCGGGCACGTGGTCCCCTCCCTTATCCTATGGCCCACATGTCGGCGACGGTGGGTAGGATACCACAGAGTGAGAAAAACCAGAATCAAATCCAAAGCTAAATTCAAATCATTTCAATCTGTTTAAATACTAATCCAAATATAAATCTCAAATGGTTTCAAATATGCAGAAACTTTCAAAAGCAAATATGAATGTTTTTCAAATACGAATTCAACCATATTTTCAATTTTCCTAGCTTTGACTCCATCTAGTCAAACATTTGACATTTGACTCTATTTGACTATTTCCATATAATTTGACTTTAAAATTGTTTTAAATTTATATTTCCAAATAATACAAGTAATATATGTTTTTGAATCAGAAAAATGTGAGGAATATGTTTATGCTATTTATAACATCATTTGAGCAATTTAAAATTTCCGAATTAATAAATATTAATAAATGCTCTTTTCTTAATAATTGCATAACTTTAAATCTGTAACTCCGAATTCGACAAATAATATGTCTAAATCGATCAGCGTGACGAAACCTATCCAACCATGATATCCATGTTATCATTTGCATCATGTATTAAGAGCAGTTTCATAATCAGTACTGTTTATGCAAAGAAAACAAGATAAATAAAATTGGAAACTAATTGTTTCTAATTAATAATGCCTCACGAATGCTTTATCATCTATTGCTATGCCTCTAAGACCTTTTTGACATAGTTTGCATCATTAAACTTGCCATTTCATGCATCATATCATGATCATGCCGATTCTTCCGCATTAGTTGTAATTGCTGCATCGCTTGTTCCTTTTAGTGTTTTGCTTCTTCCCGGATAGGACGATGAGATGTTGTGAGTTTCGACAAGTTCTTCGGTTATGAAACTTCGGCAATATTTTCAGGCGAGCATTCTCCCCCTTTCTACCTATCTTACTTTTATAGTATTTATTTCCTCCCATTGATCTATTGCTATCTGTGTTGCGATGCTCTAGTTTTCGTACCCGTGGTATTCCTTGCAGCCTTATATTGCCTTGGACACACCCTATCACCTGTTGTTTGGTAGATAGTCGGCCTTGCGAGTCGTAGTTGCTTGCCCAGGTGTTGTTTTGATATTCTCAAGTACCACCGTTGTTGGAAGAATGCCATATGCTTTATGTTGGAGATGATCATGGTTTTAATTATCGTTTAATAACTAAAATTGAAATAAGTAAATAATGCAGAGGCACAGGTGGACAATAGATGTTATTTGGTTTTTAACCGTCCACTTGTGTCCCGTAGGACCCCGAGTACTTGATACCTGTTCTTTGAATATTCGCACTATCCGCATGTGGGCCCATGAATCCCCTTAGCATGAGCTGGAGTCATATCTTATTTCTTGGGGCCACAAAGTAGTTTGGGGCTTTATTACTATCCTGTACTTATGCCATGCTTTACTGCTTTATTTATGATTGCGTGGAGCGCTCATACTGTTTTGGAACCCCGTGCACGTTGCAGTATCGACAAGCCCAGTCACACTTTCGATTCCCGATCGTTGCTGTACCGTTCACGAACCTCTGGGTCCGTCTCGGAGCCGGCCAACTTCGTAGCGGGTAGCTTGGTGGGGTGGCCCCCTGAAATATTATATGAATCTTGCGATTTCTTTGTCGTGATGCCTCGTTGGGTTTTATTTGGTTTTTCCGAGGTTGATCGTGCGTGTGTTGCTATTTGTGCCCCCCTGCAGGGTAAAACTTTCTGAAAGCCGTGTCCGCGGTTATGGACGACTTGGAGCACAGTATCTCGATCATAGACAACTATAACTAAAGTAGTGCTATAAATTTGACTTTATAATGACTAGTAATTAGCTCCACTATAATGTAATGGCTAAATAAAAGTGCCAACAATTGCTTGTTTGGGTTGTCACCTGTTACCATTGTATCTGACTAGTAAGTATTGCAACTACAACAGAATGGCTAAATAAAAGTACCAATAACTACTAGGTTTTGGGATGCCTCATGCTATATGTATCTGACTAGTAAGTACTACAACTACAACGGAATGGTTAACTAAAACTGCCCACTGCTTATTTTCAGGATGACTCATGTTATCTACATCTGACTAGTAATTGCCGCAACTATAACGAAATGAATAAAACTGCCAACTGTGTTAGTTCCTCAGTTGACTTCCTCGTTTGGTCTCAAGGGGGAAATACCAGGATGGGTATGCTTGGTGATAGTTTCAGGTTGGATCCGAATAGGCCTTTCTTATCCCTATCTAATAGCCGCCAGTGTATTGAGTCTCTATAGGTTGTTTAGTGCATGCTGTGCTGCCGCTTCAGTCCACCATACCTATGTAGGCGAGGACCGCCGAATTCTAGTCTCGCCGTGTACTGGCCTCAGTACTGACCGCTCTCTTTTTCCTTTGACCTTTGTCGGCACCCCTTTTGTTTAAGCAGGTTTTGAGATCGACGTTGTTAGCAGGGTTACCCTTCCGGCTTGGCCTGGGCAGGGTTATGGACGCCATTGGTTATTCTTCAGGGCTCTTAGCCCAATTTGCATCTTGTCCGTACTCGGACGTTGTATCATTTTAAAGGTGATTTGGATCTTTGTACTGTATATTGTATCCTTGACTCAATGAGTCGCTGTTGTATATATCTGTTCTGTGGGTTCCATCGTGGACTATTGTGTAATGGTATTACTTTGTTTTCCACCCGCACGAAAGTGCCTGGTGGGCACCTTTGAATCGTTTCTATGCGTGTTTGGCGGAAATCGTTGAAACTTGCATAGGGCCGATTCTGAGGGTGTTACAGAGTGGTATCAGAGCTCAGCAGTTACGATACCCCAGTGGTCCAGCTTGTAGGATAACCTAGCTAACGGCTAATGTAGAGTGTCAAAAATATTTTGAAAAATTGTTTGGATAGATCTGATTAGGTCTGTTTTTACTCCTTACCCCTCTGCTATTCTCCTCTTACCTTCGCGTGTTTTGAATCTACCCCCTTATCTTTTCTTCGAGTCCAGGATTTCTCGTGGTTGGGTTTCCGTCGTACCTCCAGGGTTCCGTTTCCAACCTCTTGTAACGGTGCTTTCACATCTGGTCTTCATGCTATCTAAGGATTTTTCCTCTATTGTATCTTTAAGTGGACCAAAATTCACTAATTTTTTTCTTTGTATCTTCCGGCGTTCCAATCCGACGACATCATCATCTATGTTAGATCTGATAAAGAGTCCGCATCATTCCTTTGTTTCTAAACGTTGTTTGTGGAGATCTTCAGTCTGAATTCCGAGAATGGGCTGCATGATTTTCTACTTCCTGTGCGGAGTAATAGTTTGAGTGCGTGATGGATTGGCCCCCATGCCGACTACTCATTCTATTTGCTCTTGTACATTAAAGTGGATTAGAAGGCATCTTGTATCTCCTTCTGTCCAAGTTAGAGGTGACTATATGTTGAGACCTTTACCTTCGTCCTTTGTTCGACGGAGTGTTCTCTCGACAAGTTTGGCAAGACGCAGCCGCAGCACCATCCCCTTGAAGGTTCTACATGGGATCGTGAAGATTTCTTTCCTAGGAATCTCGGGGCGAGATTCTTGTTTCGTGGGGGAGAGTTGTAGCATCCCAATTGTCTAACAATTGCAATGCTACTTGCCTATTATAGATTTTCTACTTCTTACATCTCATAATTGCATTGCATAATATCATGCTCATGTCATCATGCCACATTGCATTTGAGCATCATATAAACCCCTTTTTGTTGGTTCTTATCCCATATGCATTTATATTGTATTACTTGTATTTGCCTCTTGATATATTGTAGTTGGTTCTTGAAATAATGCTTAATGCCCAAGTTGAGTTGGGGGCATATCTTTTATTAACTCCACAACCTTTCTTTGTCATCACCTTGCAATTCCACCATCCTAATTATATATGAGCCATGGCAGTTATATTTGGTATTCAAATCTAGCTCATATGTATTGGGAATGTATCCACTCCTAATTCTACATGCTCCCATATGTGATATATGTTGTTTTCACAATATTAAATATGTGGAGTCTCATGGCCACCTTGGGATGCTATGTGAGTGGAATAACTCATCTAGCTTTTATATGGATTGGTTCCTATGTGTGAGCATGATTGCATGTATTTTTCATTTGCCCTTATGTAGTTATAATTGTTTTCACAATTATCAAGAGGGCATTTAAAGCTCATGCATGGCCCATGCAAGCTACCATCACTCCTCGTATGAACCCTTTTGTTTTGAGATGAGCTTGCTTTGTGGTTATTCAAACAAGTTAGTTGCTTTGATCTTGTTGCCTCTTGGAGATACTTTCTTTGAGTTTATTTTAAATCAAACCAAAGCAATTCAAATAAAACCATTTCTATGCTTTTATCTCTCTCCCTCCAACCTATCTAACCCTCCTGTTTTTCCTCCCTGGTGTCAACCACTTGACCCGGTGGCACCTCCTTGTCTCTTCCTGGGCGTTCGAGAGGCAGCAGGGAACCTTTCCAGCCGAACCGATCGCAACCCTCTTGGTCGCGCTCGATCCAGTCAGCAGCTCGCGGGCGCACCCTGTACTTCTTCCCGGCTCTCTATCACGTGCCTGCGAGTCTCATCTCTCCCTCTCTGCTTTTGTAAAGCGAGCCCCGCCATGTGATGTGTTCCATCGGTGACCTTATCTACCCCAACCCAGTACGCACACCAGCACCACCCACCCCTTCCTTCCCTTCCACCTAGACATGGCCGCTTCTTCCTCCACCTCAACCTAGCTTTAGGCTACCCTTCCATCGGCGTCGAGGAGACAGGAACAAGGAGCCAGGGCGTCGGGGAAGACGGAGTAGCAGTCGCCGCCGTCATACAACTGCCGGAGAAGCCGCTGCCTCGCCGGAGTTCTCCTTGCCGCCGCGTTCGGGATCATTGGATCTGCTGCACCGGCGCCGCTGATCCGCGTCGTCCCGCTACCTCAGCCGCCATCAATACCCTCGGTGAGCCCCTAGTTTCCTCCTAGACAAGGTGCCCCCTCCCCCTTCGCCTGTGCCACGCCCGACAGCCTCGCCGAGCTCTGCCGCTCCCTGCACGCGTCGCGCCTGGCAGCGGCAGGACACCTCTGCAGATACCGCGAACCAGCCCTCTACCCTCTCTGTTGTCGTCAAGTTTCCGAGAGATGCAGCCTAGATCTTGGCCAGACTCCTTGACCGATTTTGTAGCCCTATTTCCCCTTCAGCTCTAGGTCCAACCCTCGCTCAGATCGGAGCACCACAGCTCTGGATTTTCTCTCCCGAAAACAGTCAGTTTTTCTGTCGAAATCGTCAACATTCCGTCAGAAAACCCTTGTCTGAATCCGACGTGTTCGTCGTTTGTTTCCGGCTCCATCACTACTCTTCTGTAGGATCGCTCTGCACCAAAGTTGTAGAGCTTGACAATATCTACAAGTTTTGTTTTTGAGGCGACCCCAAATTCTGTTTCGTTTCCTCGCCATATTCAACCGAAATCGAATTAGCTAGCCTAATTCGCGAACCGATCTTCAGTTTCGTCAGGCTCTTAACCGACAGCTCCTAGATGTTTTGCAAAAAGCCCCTTTCCCTTTTCAAATGTGAACCCGCACCCTACCTTTGTCCCACGTGTCATCTCACCTCTGTCTGCGGGCACGTGGTCCCCTCCCTTATCCTATAGCCCACATGTCAGCGACGGTGGGTAGGATACCACAGAGTGAGAAAAACCAGAATCAAATCCAAAGCTAAATTCAAATCATTTCAATCTGATTAAATACTAATCCAAATATAAATCTCAAATGGTTTCAAATATGCAGAAACTTTCAAAAGCAAATATGAATGTTTTTCAAATACGAATTCAACCATATTTTCAATTTTCCTAGCTTTGACTCTATCTAGTCAAACATTTGACATTTGACTCTATTTGACTATTTCCATATAATTTGACTTTAAAATTGTTCTAAATTTATATTTCCAAATAATACAAGTAATATATGTTTTTGAATCAGAAAAATATGAGGAATATGTTTATGCTATTTATAACATCATTTGAGCAATTTAAAATTTTCGAATTAATAAATATTAATAAATGCTCTTTTCTTAATAATTGCATAACATTAAATCCGTAACTCCGAATTCGACAAATAATATGTCTAAATCGATCAGCATGATGAAACCTATCCAACCATGATATCCATGTTATCATTTGCATCATGCATTAAGATCAGTTTCATAATCAGTACTGTTTATGCAAAGAAAACAAGATAAATAAAATTGGAAACTAATTGTTTCTAATTAATAATGCCTCACGAATGCTTTATCATCTATTGCTATGCCTCTAAGACCTTTTTGACATAGTTTGCATCATTAAACTTTCCATTTCATGCATCATATGATGATCATGCCGATTCTTTCGCATTAGTTGTAATTGCTGCATCGCTTGTTCCTTTTAGTGTTTTGCTTCTTCCCGGATAGGACGATGAGATGTTGTGAGCTTCGACAAGTTCTTCGGTTATGAAACTTCAGCAATGTTTTCAGGCGAGCATTCTCCCCTTTTATACCTATCTTACTTTTATAGTCTTTATTTCCTCCCGTTGATCTATTGCTATCTGTGTTGCGATGCTCTAGTTTTCGTACCCGTGGTATTCCTTGCAGCCTTATATTGCCTTGGACACACCCTATCACCTGTTGTTTGGTAGATAGTCGGCCATGCGAGTCGTAGTTGCTTGCCCAGGTGTTGTTTCGATGTTCTCAAGTACCACCGTTGTTGGAAGAATGCCATATGCTTTATGTTGGAGATGATCATGGCTTTAATTATTGTTTAATAACTAAAATTGAAGTAAGTAAATAATGCAGAGGCACAGGTGGACAATAGATGTTATTTGGTTTTTAACCGTCCACTTGTGTCCCGTAGGACCCCGAGTACTTGATACCTGTTCTTTGAATATTCGCACTATCCGCATGTGGGCCCATGAATCCCCTTAGCATGAGCTGGAGTCATATATTATTTCTTGGGGCCACAAAGTAGTTTGGGGCTTTATTACTATCCTGTACTTATGCCATGCTTCTTCGCTTTATTTATGATTGCGTGGGCGCTTGTACTATTTGGAACCCGTGCCATGTTTTCGCGGTATCGACAAGCCCAGTCACACTTTCGGGTTCCGATCGTTTCTGACCGTCGTCACAAACCTCTCGGGTCCGTTCGGAGCCGCCAACTTCAGTGTGGTAGCTTGGTGGGGTGGCCCCCTGAAATATTATATGAATCTTGCGATTTCTTTGTCGTGATGCCTCGTTGGGTTTTATTTGGTTTTTCCAAGGTTGATCGTGCGTGTGTTGCTATTTGTGCCCCCTACAGGGTAAAACTTTCTGAAAGCCGTGTCCGCGGTTATGGACGACTTGGAGCACAATATCTCGATCATAGACAACTATAACTAAAGTAGTGCTATAAATTTGACTTTATAATGACTAGTAATCAACTCCACTATAATGGAATGGCTAAATAAAAGTGCCAACAATTGCTTGTTTGGGTTGTCACCTGTTACCATTGTATCTGACTAGTAAGTATTGCAACTACAACGGAATGGCTAAATAAAAGTACCAATAACTGCTGGGTTTTGGGATGCCTCATGCTATATGTATCTGACTAGTAAGTACTACAACTACAACGGAATGGTTAACTAAAACTGTCCACTGCTTATTATCAGGATGACTCATGTTATCTACATCTGACTAGTAATTGCTGCAACTATAACGAAATGAATAAAACTGCCAACTGTGTTAGTTCCTCAGTTGACTTCCTCGTTTGGTCTCAAGGGGGAAATACCAGGATGGGTATGCTTGGTGATAGTTTCAGGTTGGATCCGAATAGGCCTTTCTTATCCCTATCTAATAGCCGATGTATTGAGTCTCTATAGGTTGTTTAGTGCATGCTGCGCTGCCGCTTCCACCATACCTATGTGGCGAGGACCGCCAATTCTAGTCTCGCCGTGTCTTGGCCTCGATCGACCGCTCTCTTTTTCCTTTGCCCTTTGTCGGCACCTTTTGTTTAAGCAGGTTTTGAGATCGACGTCGAGCGGGTTACCCTTCCGGCTTGGCTGGGCAGGGTTATGGGCGCCATTGGTTATTCTTCGGGCTCTTAGCCCAATTTGCATCTTGTCCGCATTTCTGGACGCTGTATCGTTTTAAAGGTGATTTGGATCTTTGTACTGTATATTGTATCCTTGACTCGATGAGTCGCTGTTGTATATATCTGTTCTGTGGGTTCCATCGTGGACTATTGTGTAATGGTATTACTTCGTTTTCCACCCGCACGAAAGTGCCTGGTGGGCACCTTTGAATCGTTTCTATGCATGTTTGGCGGAAATCGTTGAAACTTGCATAGGGCCGATTCTGAGGGTGTTACAGATAACTACCAAGTCACCCACCCAGATATTGATGCTATCACTTGGAATCAGTTCGATTTAGCTTTCCGCACTCATCATGTGGCTGCTGGTGTCATGACTCTGAAAAGGAGCGAGTTTTGCGACTTACACCAGCTGCACCGTTCTGTCACCGAGTATGGTGAGCTTTTCAACAAGCTAGCCAGTTATGCACCCGATGATGTTTCCACTGATGCCAAGAGGCAGGAGGAGTTCTTAAGGGGACTTAACGACGAGATATCTATCCAGCTTGTGGCACAGAAGTTTGATAACTACCAAGAACTCCTGGATAGGGCAGTCATGGTAGAATCTAAAAAGAAGAGCATCGATGATCTTAAGAGGAAGTCTACATCTCACAAGCATAACCATGTTCCATACCAAAAGCAGCGTACTTCCTCCCCACCGCCCCACAATCACAATGGTCACAATCATAATAGCCATAAGCACAACAATGTCAATGAGGGAAATGGCAACAATGGTAATCACCAGAAGGATCTTAGTCAGGTGACGTGCTACAGATGTGGGGAAAATGGGCATTATGCTACGGATTGTCCTCAGAAGCAAAAGAATAGAAATGGCAATGGTAATGGACATGCCATGAAAATGGGAGTGGTAATGGTAATGAAAACGACAATGGGAATGGTAGTGGAAATGGCAAGAAACCAAATCCTTTCGGCAAGGCCATGGTGAATCATGTATTCGTGGACGAAGTTTACAACTCATCGCCCCAAGGTAATTAGTGTTAAGGCCTCAGATTTATGAGTTGGGATAAGTCTAGAGGTTTCATCAAAGACATTTCTTTAAGGGTGGTAGAACCCTAGTATATTCCGAACCTATTTCTTTCTAGCCTTCTCGAATCTCGAGGACGAGATTCCTTTTAAGGGTGGTAGTCTGTAACATACCAATATTAAATTAGGAATTCAATTTTTTTTTGCGTTTGCATGCTTTATGAGCATTGCATTTCATCCAGGCAAGCATTCAAAATATGAATACAAAAAAAATCCATATATCAATACACGTGTTTCAATTTTGCATATAAGGATTTAATAAGAGGTTTGAAAATACCATATGATAAACTAACTAAATCTTGCAAAGATGCTCCTAATATGATAGGCTGATTTTTAGAAAATTTTAGAATCAAAATTCGTGTCATTTGGAGTTATAAAACAAAAGATATGAAAGAATTAGTAAAACAGAAAATATAAAAGAAATAAAAAAGGGGAAATGCCTAACTTACCGGGCCAGCGAACCGACCCAATACCTATCTACCGTGTGCTACAGTTATGCACATCATGCAACAAGCCTTGCCCAGCCCGGCCCCAGTGGTCCAGTGGTCACTATCATCTTCCACCTTCAGCAGGAATCCCTGATGAACACGGGAAGAACCTGATTCAAATCCTCGCGAATTCTCCATCCCTCATATGAATCCGTGCCCCCTACTCCAAGAATCTCCCCCTCTTATACCATTGCTTCAGCCCCCACCGTTGTTTTCGTGTTTTTCAAACCCTAGCCCCAGTATCGTCAAATTCTGATCTCGCCGGAGCCGTCCGCCATCGGAGCTCGAGGTTGGTGACCTTCCAGAGCACCTCGAGCCCTGATATTCCTTCCATATTACTCACCTTGATCTACCAGGTCTTCTCGTCTAACTCGCCCCTTCCGAATCGTAGAGGGTCGCCGGCAATTGCTCGCCGGAGCCCATAGGAACCGAGAAGAGGAACTGCCGACCGTGGGAGTTAGAGGAGGAGAGGGTCCGCGCTGAGGCCGTTGAGAGGTTCACCATCCAATGACATTCCGCCGCGTGGCACAAGGCTTAGTCAGCGTCCGCGTCATCTAGCTCGACCAATCAGAAGCCGCCACGTGCCGTTAGCTCACCTGCTTAAATAAAAATCAATTTAGAAATTACAGAAAATAGGTAGATCTTAGAAAATTCTTATTAAAAGATCTACTTGGCCAAAAATTGCAAATAATATACCTATGAATTCATAAAATTGTGTAGAACATTATTATGGAGTTAGATATAAGATTTACTGTATATATTTACGGTAATAATTTAAACATTTTTAATGTCCTTTTATATTATTAAATCCATAGTAAATTATTTATAGGTCAGAAAAATATGAATAATATGTCCCTGGATTCACAATCTCGTGTAGATTACAGATATGATTTTAGATCAAAGTTTTGGTAATGAAAATTATTTAAGTGTTTTAAACTCTATTAAATACTAAATAAATCATAAGAAAAGATTTGCAACTCCGATTAGGGTGAATCCAATTTCTACCGGTTCATATTAATGACCTATATTTATTTCACTTTAGATTCAAATTTAATTCGACAACAAGAACATGAATTATAATAGGTCTTCTAAAACCCTATTAATGTCCATCAATTAATAAAAAAAACTCTATTGCATGTGTGCATTTATTTAAGATTGTGTGATTGCTTATGGATGTGATTGTTTGATCGATAGCTTGCGAGGAGTGCATCGTCTGTGATTGCAACGAGTGTTTGAACGACTTCAACAACTATTAAGGCAAGTTACACCACTTGTTCATAACTTTTGTCCCAGTTTTGATTCTATGCATGTGATCTTCAAAATTCTGTAGTATGCATGTGTAGGATGTTCTAGTAGAATTTTTCCTTAGTATTATTTTGCAAGTGCGATGATTTTGTAGTATGACATGAGTAGCTCTATACTTAGGATTTCCCTCCTAATAGGTTCCCCTGTTTTGCTAAGTATTGCTTTCTATGCTATATATATGTAAAGTACCGTTGGGGGGTTCGAAAGACAATGAAATTCTTCTAAGTATAAAGGCTCTCTTGAGCAAACCTTTCTTCTCAAATCCACTTCAAAATAAAACTAAGTTTTCTTCTGGGCAGAATGGTTGTTGGGTCAGCGAGTGAGATTTTGGTGGAGGACGGCCGCCCAGGAATCAAAGAAGTCTGCCATGTTTCAGAATTCAGAAGCTTCTAGTGCAACCACAGTACATATGGGATCTGTCTTGGCCTAGTACTTAGTGGGAAACCTCACGTGGGTACCAACATTTGGAGGTTCTTGGCACGGTTGGATCCAGAAGGTAGAGGGGCTACTAAGGGAAAGCATCACCATGGTTTTGTCTGTAAAAGGACTTGATCATGGACTGTGGGTAAACTGCACAAACTCTCGAGAGTATTGCAATCTGATCGATCAGCCGTGTTCACGGAATAGAACAACATTGAGCTTCTGAAGGATGGAGCCTCTGAAGGATCTTCCTCTATCTTTTCTAAACAAAGTTTTGAAACCCCATGGCGTGAGTAATATCACCAATGGGTGGGATTTGGGGAACTTGGTGCGTAATATCCAAGTGTCACTTGGTGAGTAATATCCAAGTGTTAGGTTGTTTGGACACTTGGTGAGTAATATCCTCGTGTGCCATTCGACCATATATTACTTAAACAAATGTTTACAAAGTAGGGAAATCTTCTCTTCTTCTCCATACTTAGAGAAAATTAGCTTTATGCAAATGAACTCCAAAGCCTAAACTATCCTTTCATGTAGAGTTGTCTTATTCGTTCCTTGGTGTAATTTGCCAATGCATTCAAAGTATTGACCAACTTGTTGGCTGCACGTTTCATGTGCAGAATTTTGGAGATCGTTGAAAGGTGCGCTAGGATCGTGGGTCTTCACTCAACCTGCCTGTGGCATTGATGGGACTCCAAGTTGTATTTATATTGCTTATGTTGTATTAATGTAAACTCTGGATTATTCGATTCATGTAATAAAGACTTGTGTTTTACATGATATTTCATCGACTGTGAGTGCTAGCTATTGATCCAGGGACTAGCATGTTAATCACAGGGACTTAGGAGCCTTCTCGATCTGAGGTCACTACAGATGGTATCAGAGCACATGTTTCATCGTAGATCGTGACCCTAGACATGGAAAACCTTAGGACAAATATTTTCTAAGTTATTTCATAAAACTCCTATACTTCTCGTGATCTATCTTTGGGTTTTTCAAAAATTCTCTAGTCTTGCCTTTTCAACCTTAGAGATGATCGTTATGCTCTTCAAGAAGAATCTCTTCTCAAGACTATGTTTCCAAAAAAAGAACTTCTTAAGTCAAGAATTGAAGACCTCTGTTGAGGCTACAACAACTGAAGACTACAATGATATAAAAGACTTTGAAGACAATGAAGAATTATGAAGACATCGAAGTTCATGAAGATTAAAGAGACCACTAGGAACCAAACCGAGATAGACTATGCCAGGAATTAAAATTGTTTGTGTGAACTTGGTGTGTTTTAGATGTCTTGTTTGGTGTTTCTTTTCCATGTGGTGTGATGCATGCATAAGGGTAGTTTTTTCCTAAGACTTATGTATGTCTTATCCTTGTCCAAATTCTCAGATACCGCCAAGACGCGTGAACACCGAAATTCCTCCAGAGATTGCACAACTTTTGGCCACTCAGAACCAGCTGATCCAACTGCTCACTCAGAACATGCAAAACAACAGAAACGCGCCACCTCCGCCACCACCGCCCCCCACCACCTCAACAAGATCTCTTGACTCGGTTTCTGAGGTTGAACCCACCTACCTTCACTAGCATCACTGAACCAATCATCGCAGATGACTGGCTCCGCTCAATTAACAAGAAGTTAGATACTGTGCAAGCTGTCGGAGCCGACAGGGTGCGTTATGCCGCGCACCAACTTAAAGGACCTGTTGCTGAATGGTGGGATAACTACCAAGTCACCCACCCAGATATTGATGCTATCACTTGGAATCAGTTCGAGTTAGCTTTTCGCTCTCATCATGTCGCTGCTGGTGTCATGACTCTGAAAAGGCGCGAGTTTCGCGAATTACACCAGCTGCACCGTTCTGTCACCGAGTATGGTGAGCTCTTCAACAAGCTAGCCCGTTATGCACCCGATGATGTTTCCACTGATGCCAAGAGGCAGGAGGAGTTCTTAAGGGGACTTAACGACGAGATATCTATCCAGCTTGTGGCACAGAAGTTTGATAACTACCAAGAACTCCTGGATAGGGCAGTCGTGGTCGAATCTAAAAAGAAGAGCATCGATGATCGTAGGAGGAAGTCTACATCTCACAAGCATATCCATGTTCCATACCAAAAGCAGCGTACTTCCTCCCCACCGCCCACAATCACAATGGTCACAATCATAATAGCCATAAGCACCACAATGGCAATGAGGGAAATGGCAACAATGGTAATCACCAGAAGGATCTAAGTCAGGTGACGTGCTACAGATGTGGGGAAAATGGGCATTATGCTACGGATTGTCCTCAGAAGCAAAAGAATAGAAATGGCAATGGTAATGGACATGCCATGAAAATGGGAGTGGTAATGGTAATGGAAACGACAATGGGAATGGTAGTGGAAATGGCAAGAAACTAAATCCTTTCGGCAAGGCCATGGTGAATCATGTATTCATGGACGGAGTTTATGACTCATCGCCCCAAGGTAATTAGTGTTAAGGCCTCAGTTTTATGAGTTGGGATAAGTTTAGAGGTTTCATCAAAGATATTTTTTAAGGGTGGTAGAACCCTGGTATATTCCGAACCTATTTATTTCTAGCATTCTCGAATCTCGAGGATGCGATTCCTTTTAAGGGTGGTAGTCTATAACATACCAATATTGAAAATTATTGGTATAATATGGCAAAATTCATGTTCTCATATTTGGTGAGAATTTGAAAAAGGTTGGAGACGCTGGTCGTCCTAATCCTCCAAAAGGTTTTGGAGAGCAACATTATACTCACAATTCACCGTTATAAGCTAAAGTAGCTTGATCATGAATAGTTTCATGATAAGGATGAATATTTTATGTAGATAAAATGTTTACTACACTAAAAGATTACTAAAGAATAGAATTTGAAAGAACACCAAGCATTTTATGATGGTGATCTACTTCAAAGTGCAAGTCCAAAGACATTGGAATTTAACTATACACGATTTAGACTATGTGTCATGGGTATGGCGTGACTGTTGATATTGATAGATTCTTTTGAAAGGATAAAGAAATACTGAAAGAAAAATCTAAGAAATATTTGGCAGAAAATAAATGACTATAATTGTTTAGCTTAGGTATATAGATGATATACATGTTATGGCTATATTCTTTGCTTGTTAAACAATGTAGTTCTTAAGTATTGGATACTGAATTTGTTGGTGTGAATCATCATACGAAACAACACAATTCATGAACTACAATGGCCTAAGTAACTAGCAAAAGAATATGCGATGATGTTCATCGAGAACAAATAAAGGGTTATGGTGTTGCTCGGTAATATCAAAGTTTACCTTCAAGATTTGTTTTAATCAGGTATTATAAGAATAAAAAGGTTTTTCAAATAATTTCCGTATACCATGAAAGATGGATGATATACAAGTCTAGTTGGAGGAATCACACCCATAAAACTAGTGCTAAAAATGTCGAAAGACAATTGATTGAAAGATCACTTAAGAAGTGACATCGCCGTTTAAATTATATTGGAAAGAAAACATGAAGAAACTCCATGTGGATGGAATTTTGGAGTATTTTGATTTTGATCAAATGACACTTGTGAAACTTTCTTAGAGATAATTAAAACTCCGTTCATAGGCCAAAAGTGAACGAATGACTAGCTTATTGGAACTTATACATATAGATGTATGAAGCCCATTATGTGTAGTCGAGAGCGATGGATTTCAACTTCATATGCTTTCTCCGAAAATTTGAGTGAATATATGAATATTTACTTAATGAGGATGAAGTGTGAAACATTTGAAAACTTCAAAGACTTTCAAGATGAAGTGCAAAATCAATGTAACAAGAAAATAAAGAATTTATGATAGGATCATTAAGGAAGATATTTGAGTTACAATTTTAGCATAACACCTAAGATTTGAGGAATCGTTCCATGGATTTTCGTTTCCCGAAACACCATATGAGTATGGAATAATCGAGATATGCAATGAAACCTTGTTTGACATGGTAAGATCAAAGGTGTAATTCATAAACCTGCCATTATATTTTAAAGATTAAAATCTTTAGAGACTATCGCTTTTTCACTGAAAAGAGCTCCATCATGATCCATTCAAATGACACCATATAAAGTTATGGTTTGGGATAAAACCCAAGTTTTCCTTTCTTAAACATTGGTATGATATGCATAAGTAAGATGTTTGCAACCAAAGTCGGATGAACATGTCTTTGTATGTTGTTTCGAATAAACGTTGAGTATTCCTCCATAACACCGAAGACAAAAGTGTTTGTCACTTAGAACGTCAAGTTTCTTTTAGAAGAAATTTTTTCGTGAAAAGTTAAGTGGGAGGACAATAGAACTTTGATAAGGTTAAAAGAACCTTAGCTATATGTGCTGAGTTGCGCAGCACCGGAAAGTGTCATGGAGACAGCAACAATGCTCATGGCTCACGTGTCTCAAAGGTTGTGGTCACAGAGGTCTAAGTTCCTATTGAACCTAGTAGGTCAGGTAAACAATCAAATAATAAGATTTGAGAGTCAATCATTGTTTGACAATGATGAACCGACTACATGCAAAGAAGCGATGATGGGCCCTGACTCCGTCAAATGGATTTAAGCCATAGAATCCATGATAGTTCCATACACGAGAAATCAAGCTTTGAACTTGGAAGACCCTTTGGAAAGGTGTAAAAACCTTACAATCGTATTTGTATCTATAAAGAAATAGACATGTATGTTTCACATCTATGAAATAATCGACATGTCAGGAAAGAGTTCATGACAATGTTCAAGTAGTTGACAATGATAAGATTTGATCTTCCATAGACAGATTAATGTTGCAACCATTACATATAATTTTGTTATGTGGTAGTTGAATAAACAAAACAAGTTCTTCTAATAGAATTGTTACCTAGGACGTGTGCATAACATGGTCCAAAGGGTTTTGTTAATTCAAAGGATGCTAAAAGTGTATGCAAACTTCAATGGTTGAAGTGAGCATCATGGAGTTGGAATATTCACCATGATGAAACTGTTAAAAGAGTTTAAATTCATCAGAGACGATGAAGATGCTTGAATTTGCAAGAAATTAATTGGGAGCACTAAGAAATATTTCTAATACATTATGTGGAAGACATATTGTTGATTGGAAATGATGTATCTTTTATTAACACATGTTAAGAATTTCATCTCGATGAAAGACTTAGGCAAAACCCGAATTTTTGGCATCAATATCTATATAGATAGATTGACACGCTAATATGGTTGTGCCAAATGTACATAGATGAGATATTAAAAGAGTTCAGTATGGAAATGACAAGAAAGGTTCTTGCCACACAGAAAGGATTAAATAAAAATGAAAGTGTATCGACACTTGGTATAAGTGAAACAAAGATTCAAGTATTTTTGATACTTGATGATTGAAATCACAAAGAGAGTTTATCAATCAAACTATGATATGTACACATTCAGATATGTCCTATACTCTAAATGTTATGAGCATATACCAAAATGATTCATAAGATGATCATTAGATGATAGTGATATTCTTATGATCTTTTGGAAGAACTAAGAATATATTATTTTTGTAGAAGTGACAAATAGATGGTTAGTTCATTGTAAAAGTACTACATTCATACTAGTTTTGTCACAAAGTACAAATTAAGTTTATCTCAATCTAAACTAAGGGTGGCACAATATGATAGAAAATAAGTTCCATAATGGATTTGGATGAGTTCAAAAGTTAAGACATTGTGACAGATACTACAACAAAAGGCTAAGTATATGACTGCTATTATAGCAGCAAAAGAGGGCATTTGTGTCAAGTAGTTTGTTATCAAACTAGGTGTGGTTCACAGCGGGATAGTACTATGAAGATATATTGTACGACAATTATCAACATGTTTTAACCCTAAGGAACTAAAGGTCTCACCAAAGGACCAAATTTATACAAAGCCATCTCATTAGAGAATGAGTGATGTGTGGAGACGCAAAGACATGCAATTGCACATGGAATTGTAAGTGTCGGATCTGAAGATCAGTGGACCACTAGCAATCGTGTACATACAGCACCGGAAAGCCATAGGTGTTGAATACACAAAGATTTGAAACTAGATTATCGTCTCTAGTGCAAGTGGGAGACTGTTGGAGATATGCCCAAGAGGCAATAATAAAGTGGTTATCATCATATCTTCATGCTTATGATAAATGTTTAGATAGCATGCTATACTTGTATTAATAGGAAACATTAATACTTGTGTGATTTGTAAACATATAAGAGTCCCTAGTGAAGCATCTTGTTAAACTACCTTGTTGGTTAATATATGATCATGGTTTCCTAATTGTGAACATTGAGATGTTATTAACAACAAGGTCATATTATTAGGAGAATGATGTGATGGACATACTCCTATAGTTAAGCGTAGCATAAGATCAAGTCATTTAAATAGTTCACTTGCTATAAGCTTTCAATACATAGTAACCTAAATCCTTCGACCATGAGATCATGTTAATCACCATCACCGGATGGATGATTTGATGACATCAAACACCACTTCGTAACTAGGTGGTTATAAAGGTGGCATTGAGTGTTCAGAAAGTATGTGTTGATGCACATGGATCAAGAGTGGGATTTGTCCATCCATATGACAGATAGATATACTCTAGGCCCTCTCGGTGGAATGTCATCCAATTAGCTTGCAATCATGTGACTAGCTCACAAGGGATCACATAGCACAGGAATGAGTAAAGAGTACTTATGAGTAACGAGGTTGAACTAGGTATGCAGAGATACCGACGATCAAACCTTGGATAAGTAAAGTATCGTGAGACAAAGGGAAATTGGTATCATATGTAAATGGTTCATTTAATCATGAAGTAATCGTAGAAATATGTGGGAGCCATATGAATTTCCAGATTCCTCTATTGGTTATTGATCGGAGAAGTGTCTTGGTCATGTCTACGTAATTCACGAAACCGTAGGGAGACACACTTAAAGATTCTATGTTGTTTAGTAGATGGAATATGAGTAAGAAGACCGAATGTTGTTTGGAGTCTTGGATGGGATCCGGGATATCACGAGGAGATCCGAAATGGTCCAAAGAATAAGATTCATAGAAGGGAAGTCCAATTCCGATATTCAGGAATGATTCCGGTGTTTTCACCAGTATGATCTGGAAGGGTCTAGAAGGTTCACCGGACCAGAAGTGGAAGGGTACATGAATGTGTCATGACTAAATGGAATGATTATATCATGTACTAGGTCACTTGGCTGGGCGTTTGAAAGAAAGCAATTAAACTCCGAAATTAAAAGTCAAAAGGCAAGTTTGAAAAGTCAAACTGGGACAATGTTTCCTCGTGGAGGAAGGAGAGAATCCTTCTCTCCCTCCACCACGCGCCTAGAGAGGGAGTTGGGGAAGGGTTCAAACTCCCCTCTCCCAAGATGCCCCTCCCTCTCATAAATAGAGGGGAGGGGGTGCCCCCCAAGACCACAACAAGCAGCACCCCTCCAAGCTGTCGCCGCCGCGCCGCCTGCTGCCGCCTCGCGCTGTCGCCACCCTAGTTGCCGCCGGCTCCACCTCCTCCTCTCCGACTTCTAAACCCTTGATCGCCGAGGAAATCCTATTTATCCACCATAACCCACTCCAGCTTAGGCGAAGCCCAGCGGAATATTCCCTCTACTTCTGACACCATGCTGTCATGCTGCCGGAATCGCGAGGAGAGAACTACAACCTCCGCTGCCTGCTAGAACAAGGGAGAGGAAGTTCTTCATCGAGTACCGAATGTATGACCGACTGCGGAAGCGTTGCTGGAACACAGCGCCGGAAGGATTGTCTATGTGATCTTGAGATCGACAAGTGTACGACTACATCACTCACGAGAATCTGCTCTCGTTAACCGCTTTGGAATCTTCAAGGGTGAGTACTCTATCGACTCATTGCTACAACCTAGTAGATAGATCTTGGCTTGTGTGTGTTCACGCGATAATTATTTTTTGTTTTACATGCTACGAACCCCTACAAAACTACCTTGGCAGCACCCTGCGTTCACCAGACATGCGAGGAGTACCGCGATATGCCGTGCTTCGTACACCTCGATGCCGATGGAAAAGCCACTCACACCAACCACTAATGCAAGTTCGTCAACGATCTCAAGGAAGACCCGAAGTCCGGTTACAAGCGAAGCCGAAAGAACTGATCGTGAGGCAAGGGAAAGGGGAAGAAGAGTCCAAAGATTCAAGTGACATGGACAAGGACGTAGACCCGAAGAACGCCGACAAGGGCGATGGCAAAGGAAAGAACCCCTTCGAGAAGAAGGCCCCCGTCTACCGCACTTTCCTTGGTACCCCAACTGCGCGGGCAAAGAAGACCTCTCTGAGGATACTGATGGCCACCTTACCCTCAGTTGCTTAGTACCTGCACTGGTCAGAAGTTCCAATCACATGGGACAGGAAGGATCACCCCCACCTTGTTCCAACAGAGAACCAGTATGCCATGGTCATCAACCCCCTGATTGACGGCAGAGAGTTCACCAAGTGCCTTGTGGACAGTGGAAGAAGAATCAACATCATGTACCTAGACACACTGCAAAAGATGAACTTGATGGAGACCAACCTAAGGCGGACCAAAACCGTGTTTCATGGCATAGTTCCTGGACGGGAAGCTACATCCCTTGGGTGCATCACCGTTCCGGTCGCCTTTGGTGATGTTAACAATTACCTCCAAGAGCGCATGACCTTTGAAGTAGTTCCCTTCAAGAGCGTGTACCACGTCATATTCGGACGAGACATCTGCTACTCCTTCATGGCCAAGCCATGCTTCATCTACAACAAGATCAAGATACCCAGACAAAATGGTGTTATCACCGTTCCCGGAAGCTTTTCAAAGGAAAGGGACTACGAGATTGGAGAAGCAGCCGTTGTAGAAGCCGTCCTCTACGACGACAAATTCAAGGAGATCCAGAGCCAGGTCGACGCCTTAGAGATGCAGGCATCGAATAAATAGATTTCTGATTCCGATCCTGCCTTGAAGGTCGCCATCAAGACCAAGTTGGTGGAACTTGTGGTAGGCGATGCCTCCAAGGTCACCGCCATTGGAACATACCTGGATCCCAAATAGGAAAGCGCGTTCGTCAAGTTCCTCCGCGAGAATAGGTACATCTTTGCCTGGCAACCTGCCAACATGAAAGGTGTACCTAGGGAACTTGCCGAGCACATCTTAAACATTGATCCAAAATGCAAACCAGTGAAACAACCTATACGACGCTTCGGGGACGAGAAGAGATGTGCCATTGGCAAAGAGATAGCTAGGTTACTTAAGGCTAGTTTTATTTGTGAAGTCCTTCACACCCGATGGGTGGCCAATCCTGTACTTGTGCCCAAAAAGGGAACCAAAGTATTAAGAATGTGTGTTGATTACACTGGCTTGAACAAAGCGTGTCCGAAGGATCCGTTTGCTTTGCCTCGCATTGAACAATTCATTGACTCGATGGCTGGCTCGGAACTTCTCTGTTTTCTAGATGCATACTCAGGATACCACCAGATTAATGTGAGTAAGTAGGACCAATTGGCCACTTCATTCACCACACCTTACGTCACATTTTGCTATGTCACGATGCCCTTTGGGCTGAAAAATGCAGGTGCTACCTACCAGCAGACTATGCAACGTTGTGTCGTGGTGTGGAACATGGCAGTGCCATCGGGGATGGCTTAAGAGGGACACTTAGGATGCAATCGGTGGCTCACACAACGGGTTGGGCATGGTGAACTGCAAACACAGCGACGTACCCAGTTTTGGGGCCCTCTTGGCGAGGTAACACCCCTACTCCTGCAAGATCTATTATATGGGGGACGAACGCCTAGTACAAGTGCTCCTTGAGTTGTTTCCTTAGCACTTATCGAATGCTAGAGGGAGAAGATGAACTAGAGGAAAACTCTATCAAGTGTTGTCTACCTAGAACCCTAGCTCTACTATCCCTTTTATACTGGTCGGGGGAGGTAGGTTATAATATGGGCTCTAGGGTTTACTGTCTGGATTTGGGTTTACAGGGCGGGCCAGCTGCAGGGCCCCCAGTCGGTGGACCAGGACCCAGTTAGCCTCTAGTACATCGATGGATGGTGCTGCAGTAGCCCCGCGCCCTCCTTTTAGCGTCACCCTTCACTTTAGCAGTCACCAGGGCTTCCTTTGGGCGTCATCCCTTGCTTTAACGGTCACCCGGGGCTTCTTAGAGAGTTAGCCGAGAACTTTGCTTTATCCTCGTCTGGTAGCGCTGGTCAGGGCGGCACGCCATCCTGTCTGTCGACGGGAGGCACCAGAGGGGTACCCCGCAAGGAGCGTCCCCCTCTGTGCTCTCCATAGAATCCAAGGTCAGCAAGGTGGGAACGGCCACCCAGCTGGTTCTTATGGATACCCGGCTAGACGTGCCAGCCAATAAAGCTTTAAGCCTAGCTGGTGGGATTACCCAATCGGCTACAGTTCTTCTTCTTGGTGGCCAGACGACCGATATCTTCTGGAGTCGGCCTACTTAGGCCTGACTTTCCCCATCCGGGGGTTCTCCCCCCGAAATTAGTCCCCGAGCGCATAAGGACTTTGCCCATGGGGAAGGTCTTGCGAGCTCCTTTGTTTCTTTGGAGTAGTTGCTGATGAAATCTGGCGGCAGCTTTGCCTTTTGCTTTCCGGTTGGATTCAACCGGCTGCGGAATCAATGGCCGCCCACTGGGTGTAACCAGTGAAGGCAGCAACTGGCTGGCATAGCTGGAACCGAAACGTCTGGTTGATGAGGTTAGTTCTTCCGTCAGCCGGGACCACCTCTCTGGCATACATCGCGTTGGTTTGACTCCTGTGCGCTGCGCCAGTTTTTGGTAATTGTGCGCATGTTTTGACGCTGCGGTTTCTTGGGGTGAGTGCGCACGCCTCGCCTCCCACATAACGCCTGTGGATCTTCTGTGCGTGGTTGCGCCATGAGATGGATCCATAATCGTAGCGTCACGAGATGGGAGTCACCACGCGGTCACGTGTTACGAGGGAGTGGAGGAGACGACGATGCCCCTATGGTGATAAATAGAGCCACGGGGGGGGGGGGGGGGGCATAGCCTCCCTACTTCGTCTTTCTCCTAGATCTTGCCCTCTGCACCCTCTGCACCCTTTGCCTTCTTGATTTTCTTTGTGCCGCCCGACCTTGGTCGATGGAGCCTTCCGCTCGCCCGCTGGGAAACCCTGTTTCTATCATGGCCGCCTCACGCGCCGAGATGCTGCCGGAGCAATGAGGGGTTTGTTGGGGATATGCTATATGGGTATCCTCATAGCATGTCTCTTATCCAACTAACCCGGGTGGCCCATAGTCTGTATCATGGACTGCGGCCTGCTGGGCGGCCCAGTTAGGTGGATCCAGAAGGGAGGCCCATGCCGGATAAAGGAAGGCTACGGTGGAGTCACCAGCGTACCCGGAGCCTTGGAGTGCAAGATACACAAGACTAGTGATAGACGGTGTAGGACTCTGTAACCTGTCCGGCTAGGACTTTTCCCCTATAACCCTAGGATCTGGCAACTATATAAGTTTGGCCTATGGGAGCCTTTAGGGCACAACAGAATCTCATACACAACCTCGCATAGCGAACCTATCTTCATAACTCGGCGTATTGCCCTTATAGTGATTTATAGAAGGATTAGGATTCCGCCACCGTCGTGGGATCTGAACCTGGTTAAGATGTGTTACCTCGTACCCGTCAACCGTCCGCCTTACCCCACATCTCTAAACACGCACTGTGAGGACCCCTCCATGGCGTACTCGTCGGCAATACATTGCCTCCTCCGCCTAACCCAGTGCAGCAGCCGCAGGAACTTGGCACCAGTCCGAGCAACAACAACACCGCAAACTTGCCGCCTCCAGGATCCACGTCGGCAGCAGCCCATGTTACTCCAGCTGATATAGTGATGTACGGCAATCTCCTCGTCGATCCACTAACTGTTGATCATATCCGGAACGTGACTCAGCTTGACGAGAAGCGCCAGCAGCTGCTGGAGGAGGCGCAAGCCATCGCGGAGCAAGGCGCTAAGCTAGATCGAGATCTGGTCAACGCGCAGAAGTCCATAGAGAAAGCTAGAGCAATGGAGGCCGAGTACAAGACTCTGCTGCAGTAGCAGAAGGCTAAGAAGGCTCCGGCTCGCGTCATCAACAATCCTGGTGTACGGCGCAACCTAGGATGGGCTCCCTCGAAGCCGGCACAGGCCAAGCCATACATTGATAGTGAAGGCAAGCAGGTGATGCCCACCCCACTCCTTAACCTCGCCGTCGCCAAGACCCTTCTGGAGCAGGATAGATCACCTGAGGCAGTAGAACAGGTCTATGACCTAGTGGACAAGGTGGTAAAGCAGCATGAAAAGGCCACCTCTCAGAGGCTTGAGTCTGACCCAGCGCTCTGCCGATCTAGCCAGTACAAACCGCCAAGGGACAGATCTCCTCAGGATGTCAGATCACAGACGGGTTCATCAGAACGAAGACGGAGGGATGCACGCAACAGGAAGGATGCTATCCCCATATCCTCCGACCATGGAGAAAAAGCCCGACCTCGCCGCCCATCGCCACCGCCCCGATCCCCCCGACGTCAGGAATTCTACAAGGCTCACCATCGCACGGATATGCCCCCTCCAAAGCAGTGTGGCATCGTCATCCGCGACAACACGGCGCAGACCCGTCATGATGAAGAGCGCCACCAAGGACACAAGAGCAGGTCACACAACGGCCCTCCGCGTCCGACAAGCAACCGTGATAGGCGCGAGGCGTCACAGGAGGGTAACAACAAGAAGGCTAACCCATCGCCACCTCCGCCTCCGTTGCCGCCAAGCAGTCAACATGGCGGAAGAGGCCCGCGTCATTCACGCAGCCCATCCCCTGTTGACAACAAGAAGAAGAAACCGGAGCCGTATGATGCACGTTCGCGGGTCGATAAGATCCACGAGGCCCGGGAAGGACCATACCTGGGACCACGTTGTTTTGGACCTGCAATACGGTCCGCAACTTACCCCAAAGGTTTCCGGATCGAACCATCAAGCCCTATGACGGCACCGCCAAACCTGCCACGTGGTTGCAGGACTACGACAACGCGGTGGAGATTGCCGGAGGCAACCCCAACGTCGCCGTTAAGTACCTCCCATTAATGTTGGCAGGCACGGCCCGTCAATGGATCGACGACTTGCCGGACAAATCTATCTACAACTGGCTGGATATGCAAGAAGCATTCACCAAGAACTTTGAGGGTACATACAAGCGTCCCTGCACTGTGGGCGATCTACAGCGGTGCGTGCAAGAGAAAGACGAGACGTCTCGCGCCTACCTCTCCCGCTGGCTGGATATGAAGAATTCCTGCGCAGGAGTGCATGCTCAGACCGCCATGGCCGCCTTCATCGATGGGTTGGAAAGGGGTACTCTGCTCCGACATAAGCTAAAGCGCTTGCAGGACAATCATCATCTTGACTTGAATCAGATGATTCAGTTAGCTAGTGAGTTCGCAGCTGCCGACTACGATGCTCGTGGCTCTTTGCCAGCAACGGCCGTTCCAACCCAAGCTCGAAGGAACAGCAGTACAAAGCGGAAAACCGCTCCAGAAGAAAAGCAATCTACCGACATGGTCGCTATGACTTTTGCAGGACGAGGAGAAAGGCGAGCAGCGTGGCGAGGAAGGGAAGGCGGGCAGCGAGGAAGTGAAACCACCTCGGCGCCGCTCCGTGTTCCACAAACCTACGAGGAGTACCGCGATATGCCGCGCCTCGTACACCTCGACGCCAACGGCAAGGCCACCCATACCAATCGACACTGCAAGTTTGTCAACGACCTCAAGGAAGACCCGGAGCCCGGCTACAAGCGAAGTTGGAAGAACAGACCATGAGGCAAGGGCAAGGGGAAGAATAAGGAGGAGGAGTCCAAGGATTCAAGTGACATGGACGAGGACGTTGACCCCAAGCACGCGGCCAAGAGCGACGACAAGGGCAAGAACCCCTTCACAAAGAAGGCCCTAGTCTACCACACTTTCCTTGGCACCCCCACCGTCCGACAACAGAAGACCTCTCTAAGGATCCTGATGGCCACTCTCCCCCCAGTTCCCCAATACCTGCACTGGTCGGAGGTTCCAATAACTTGGGACAGGACGGACCACCCAGACCTTGTGCCCACAGAGAACCAGTACGCCATGGTCATCAACCCATTGATTGACGGCGTGGAGTTCACCAAGTGCATGGTGGATAGTGGAAGCAGCATCAACATCATGTACCTGGATACACTGCAGAAGATGAACTTGACGGAGGCAAACCTAAGGCGGACCAACATCGTGTTCCATGGCGTAGTTCCTGGTCAGGAGGCTCGGTCCCTTGGGTGCATTATGCTTTAGGTAGCCTTTGGCGATGTTAATAATTACCGCCAAGAGCGCATGATCTTTGAGGTGGTCCCCTTCAAGAGCATGTACCACGTCATATTCGGCCGCGACATATTCCACACGTTCATGGCCAAGCCATGCTTCGTCTACAACAAACTCAAGATACCCGGACCAAACGGTGTCATCACCGTATCCGGAAGCTTTACCAAGACAAGTGACTGCGAGATCAATGAAGCATTGCGGAAGCATCCTCTGACAAAAGAATTCAAGGAGATCCAGAGCAAGTTCAATGACTCAGAGATGCCAGCGTCGAAGAAGCAGATCTCCGACTCCGCTCCTGCGTTCAAGGCCGCCATCGAGACCAAGATGGTGGAACTTGTGGTAGGCGATGCCTCCAAGACCGTCGCCATTGGGACGAACCTGGATCCCAAATAGGAAAGCGCGCTCGTCGAGTTCCTCCGTGAGAATAGGGACATCTTTGCCTGGCAACCTGCCGACATGAAAGGTGTACCTAGGGAACTTCCGAGCACAACTTAAACATAGACCCAAAATGTAAACCAGTGAAACAACCTCTACGATGCTTCGGAGATGAGAAGAGATGCGCCATTGGCAAAGAGATAGCTAGGTTACTTAAGGCTGGGTTTATCCGAGAAGTCCTTCACACCCGATGGGTGGCCAATCCTGTACTTGTCCCCAAAAAGGGAACCAATGAATTAAGAATGTGCGTTGATTACACCGTCTTGAACAAAGCGTGTCCCAAAGATCCGTTTGCTTTGCCTCGCATTGACCAATTCATTGACTCGACGGCTGGCTCGGAACTTTTTTGTTTTCTCGATGCATAGTCAGGATACCGCCAGATCAAGATGAGGAAGTCGGACCAATTGGCCACTTCGTTCACTACTCCATACGGCACGTTTTGCTATGTCACGATGCCCTTTGGGCTGAAAAATACAGGTGCTACCTACCAGCGGACAATGCAACGTTGCCTTCACGACCAAATTGGTCGAAACGTTCATGCCTATGTGGACGATATCGCGGTGATGTCTAAAAAGTCAAACGACTTAATCTCCGACTTAAAAAAAACCTTTGATAATCTCCAGAAATACAACATGATGCTCAACCCTAAGAAGTGCGTCTTCGGGGTTCCAGCCGGCAAATTGTTGGGCTTCATCGTTTCCCAGCGCGGAATCGAGGTTAACTCGGAGAAAATCAAGGCCATCTTAAACATAAACCGTCCGACATGCCTAAAGGACATTCAACGACTAACAGGTTATGTTGCAGCAGTTAGTCGGTTCGTCAGCCGACTTGGAGAGAAGGCTTTGCCGCTGTAAAAGTTGCTGAAGAAGGCGGACAAATTCACATGGACAGACAAAGAAGATGCAGCATTGAAGCAGCTCAAGGAGATTCTTTCCTCAGCGCCCATCCTTGCAGCACACGAGCCTGGAGAGCCCCTGTTAATTTACATGGCGGCAACCAACCGGGTTATTAGCATCGTCGTCGTGGTAGAGCGGAAGGAATCAGGCTATGATCATGGAGTTCAACGACCAGTTTACTATGTGAGCGAGGTCTTGACGGAGTCCAAGCAGCGTTACCCGCAACTACCAAAAGATAGCTTATGGAGTATTCCTCGCTTCTTGGAAGCTAAGACATTACTTTCAGGAGCATCCAATCACAGTAGTGAGCAAGACTCCACTGTCCGACATTATCAATAACAATGACTTCTGAGGAAGGGCGCGAAGTGGGGCATTGAACTTGCCTTCGAGATCACCTACAAGAGACGCGACGCTATCAAGTCACAAGCTTTGGCGGATTTTATTGCAGATTGGACGGAGATGCCAGATGCTACTCCGCTGCCAGAACCAGAGTACTGGGTGATGCACTTAGACGGATCAAAGTTGCTCAACGGCTCGGGGGCTGGTGTACTGTTACAGTCACCAAAAGGAGACAAGCTGCACTACGTTCTGTAGATCCACTTCGAGGCTACAAACAACATGGCGGAGTATGAAGCACTCATTCACGGACTACGTGTAGCCAAGGATATTGACATCAAGCGCATAGTTTGCTGTGGAGATTCCGACTTGGTTGCCCAGTAGGTGGTTGGCACCTGGAACGCGCGGAACCCTATGATGGCAGCATATCATGACGAAAGTGGACGAGATAGCCAAGAGCTTCTTGGGCTACGAAGTCAAGTATGTGCCTCGGGAGCAAAACGAGGCGGCTGATCTACTGTCTAAGCTTGGATCAGGGTGCAAGCACATTCCGCTAGGAGTTTTCCTAGAGCATCTACGCACACCATCCGTGAAGGGTGCCGACATCGACAACCCGGATAGAGCTTACTCTTTCGTCAACATGGTGACAAAGATCCCTCCGGCTTGGACAAAACTGTTCATGGAGTATCTCGAGAACGGAACTTTGCCTGACGACGAAGTCGAAAGACGACAAATAGTACGATGAGCAAAGGGTCATACCATAATCAATGGGCAACTCTACAAGAGGAGCACTACTAGTGTATACCTAAAGTGCGTTTCCCAGCTAGAAGGTATGGAAATCCTACGCGAAATCCATCTCGGAGATTGTGGGCATCACGCCGCTCCTCGATCATTAGTTGCGAAAGCCTTCCGGCAAGGATTCTACTGGCTGACCGTGAAGGCGGACGCCGACAAGCTGGTTGAGACATGCACAGGATGCCAGTATTATGCCCGACAACCACATGTTCCTGCTGAAGAATTGCAAACAATACCAATAACTTGGCCATTCGCAGTCTGGGGGCTAGACATGGTGGGGCCGTTACAGACGGCACCGTGTGGATTTACGCATCTACTTGTAGCAGTTGACAAATTCACCAAATGGATAGAAGCTAAACCCATTAGAAAACTTGATGGGGCAACTGCCCTCAGGTTTGTCCGGGATCTAGTGGTGAGATTTGGTCTCCCACATAGCATCATCACTGACAACGGAAGCAACTTGTCACTCAGAGAAGTGGAGGCCTATTGCTGGGACAAAGGCATCCGACTTGACCTTGCATCTGTGGCACACCCACAATCCAATGGTCAGGTTGAGCGAGTCAATGGATTAATTCTATAGGGAATCAAGCCACGTCTTGAGGCACCGCTACATAGAGCAGCTGGAGCCTGGGCAGAAGAATTGCCATCTGTGCTGTGGAGTTTACGAACTAAACCCAACGGATCCACCGGCTACACCCCCTATTTCATGGTATATGGAGCAGAAGCCATCCTACCTTCCGACATCCTCCACGATGCACCAAGAGTTGCCGTCTACGACGAAGATGACGTTGAAGAATCCAGACGACTAGATGTGGACCTTCTCGAGGAGGAGCGCGTTTTGGCATGCCAAAGATCCGCCATCTACCAGCAGAAGCTACACAGCTACCATAGTCACCGCGTTCGGCATCGCTCGTTTAAAGAGGGGGATTTGGTGCTCCGACTTAAGCAGAAGAAGTCACACAAATTATCCCCGCCATGGGAAGGACCGTTCATCATAAGCAAGGCGCTGCTCAATGGGTCTTACTACCTTGTTGACAATCGTGAACTCAAGGATAGACCCAATGAGGATCATAAGCGTAAGCGACGTGACCCGGATGATGACTACCTGGAGCTTGATCGGCCATGGAACATAGCACAGCTACGTCCTTTCTACACTTAGCATTTTTTATCTAATTGTGTACCTCTTATATGATCAATGAAATAAAGCTCTTTGGTTCACTCATATTGCTAAGCCTTTTACCTCCTTTAGTGTTCATTTTTGGATCATATAAAACCTTTATGCACAAGTCTTGCGATTGCACTTGTGAAAATTCCGCCTATGGGCGTTAGCTTAAGTTTTCTGGTCTACACATTCTTTGTCGTTTTTATGTGGATTCTGGAGTAGTGACTTTCGGCATTTATTGTCGGCGATTTTGTGCTCAGGTTATTGACGGTGCCATTGGGCATCATCACCTAAGCGCATGGTTCCGACAACGAGTCTTCCGACTCACGAAAAGTCAAGCATAAGAACCAGAGAAATGGATAAGCCAACACTTGCTTAAAAATATATACATACTAGGAATTAGTTCTTAAGTCGCAGGACTTAACAATCATTGTTTTTCGCCTTAAGATTACATCAACAAGTTTTTCCCGTACACACACCAAAGGTGAAACAGAAATTACAAAGTGTTTTTCATTCTTTGGGCATAGGAGACTTGGAGGCCGCATCATCACCAGCCGGGGAATCACCCTCGACGTCGGCGCTGTGATGAGACTCGGAGGAATCTTTGTTGACGTTGTCAATGAGGTTCCTGGGCACGAAGACGTCAACGTCCACCAACTCGGCAACCCTGGTTTCATAACCCGCGAGTGATGACAGGATGGCTTCGTGATCGATCTCCTTGCCGTCATCATCCACGTCGGGGATACCAGAGGTCACCGTGTCGATGTCGGCATCTTCATAGTGTGCCTTCACCATGGACATCGCCATCCTTGTGCCAGCCCGTGCGCATGAAGCCTTCCAGTTCGCGACACGCTCGGGGGCTCGGCGCAGGATCTCCGAGTACTTCGTCACGGAGTCCGATGCCTTGATATATATTTGGAGGGGCTTGGCAATCTCCTTGGATTGGGCGATGGCGGTGTTGATGAAGTTGCCGTCAAGAACCATGCATTCCTTGTTAGAAGGAGGCGAGTGGGTTAAACCCATAGGCGCTGAAAATTCCGACAAGGATCACATGAGTTCAATAAACTCTAAGTATCCAGACTACAGAAATACAAGGCGGAGGACACTTACTGAAGATGCTGGCCTTAGCCTGCCAGACGGTGTCCGCCAAGGATTCCTTCTCTTGTTGGAGGAGCTTAAACGCCTCGCTACGGTGAAGGTTTTGCTTTTCAGCAGCTTGCTTCTGATCCTTTAGGATCACAAGCTCCTCCTTCAAGCGATTGATCTCCGCGGCGGCGGAATCCTGCAGGGCTTTCATGGAATCCTCGTGCATCTCCTTCCTCTCCTCCTTCAGGATCTTGTTCTCGCTGTCCAGCTGCTGGATATGCTTGGACTACTCGACAATGTCCTTGGCCTTGGCAACATGTTCTGCAAGTCGGAGAAAACAAAGTACACAGTGAGTACTCGGGGATTATGGGCACAAAACTAAGACGGAAATGCGCAAAAAGAAAACAGACTCTTGTTTTTGATGATCTGTTCCTTCAAGATGGCAGTTTTACCCTTTTCGGCTTCAAGATCAATGCATCTCTTACGATACTTTGTTGGCCATGCCCCTCCGAGCATTCTCATTCTATGGAAACAAATACAAAGTTAAGTCGTTGTTTGGTCTGCATGGAGCCCCTAGTCGGAGATTTTCCACCTAGATGCTCGGGGGCTACAGCGAGAGTTTTTAACTTATCAATATGCTTAGCTTTTCTTTAAGCATCTAGTCGGAACTAATTCAGTTACAACTAGAGGCTTGGGGGCTACAACATTGAAAATTATGAACACTGTGTATGCTACTCTTAAAGCATCTAGTCGGAGTAATTCATTCCATCTAAATGCTTGGGGGCTACAGTGAGAGGTTTTTTAACTTAGTCACTCTTAGAGCATATAGATGCAAAACCTATGGTTTTCCGTCTACATCCTCGGGGGCTACAGTGGAATACTCATATGAAATGCAAAAGGCAAAGTAAAACTTACAAGTGCAATGATCTTGAGGTTTGTAGCGCTCTCGGCTAGCATCTTGCCAAAGGAAATGCTATTTCCTCGCAAGATATCCGCTTGTCGAAGTAGCTCCTCGAGACCGCACGTCGGAGATGACGACACTCCTCAAGCAACCATAGTAGTGTTACTCGGCAGAAGCGCTGGGTAAACTATCTTTGGGAACTCGATGGGTTTCTGGGGAGTAGGGGCGCCGCCTTCGGCAGAGGTACCATCTCCCACCACCGCCTTGCCGCTACCCATGGCATCCTTAGCCAGAGCTTCAGCCATTTGAAGAGTTGCGCTCTCCTGCGTCGCCTGCTCGCCGATAATAGCGAGTTCGGTAGAGGCGCCAGAATCCACTTCCATGGTGGAAGGGCCTGGTGCCTCCTGGACTTGAGAGCTTATCGGAGCAGAGGAGGGCTTGACGACAGGAGTAGCAGGGGCGATGGCGGGAGAGGAGTCGCGATGTAGCATATCTTTGATATTTCTAGAAGCCCCAAGAGTCTTGGAGGACTTCTTGAGGCTGGTTGTGGCTTTCTTCCTGAAACGTGCAAAATGCATAAGTACAGGAATAAGACAGATAAATAAGACAATGTCGGAGAATGAGAGGCTTACACTAGGGCGGGCGGTTTGGCAAAAATCCTGGTGGCTTTTCTCTTTTCTGTCTCCAGGGCGGCAGTACTCTTTTTGGAGGATCCACCCTCCGTCTTCTTCTTCTTGCCTCCGTCGGCAGCGTTAGAGGTGGAGCTCTTCCGCTTTCGCGCCAACGGGACATCGTCGTCGGACACGACAGTGACTTCCTTCATCTTTGGATCGTAGATTTGGGCAGCCAGGTTGTCCTCATCTAGATCGCTAAGCTGTTAAGTGAGAAATCACCGTGTTAGATAAGATGACACTAGCAAGACGGAGAAACTGGAGCAATGTCATATACAGAAAATAAATACCTACCTTTGGGTACTTGCCGTCTACGTACATGTCGCAGGTGATGGTGAAGCCGCTTCTTATCCTACACCTTGACGATGTCCTTCAGATGGAGCTTGACGGAGTCACTCGAGAAGTTATCCACGGGGATCCGGAGGGTATCCCTTCGATCACTGGTGTACTCGTGCATGAACTTCACGCGGTGCTGCAGAGGTTGGATTCGCCTGATGAACCAGCACATGGCTAGGTCCAAGCCGGTCAAACCCGTCTCTACGAACCACTTGATCCGCCTTATTGCGCGAGAAGCGTCGAGGTCGGAGGGAAGGGAGGCATGGGATCTCCATGTGGAAACTTCAGCGGCGGCTCCATCCATGAAGTCCGGGTACGTCACTTCTCGGCCCACCAAAGGAATGTCGGGGCCGTAGAAGTACGTCCGCTGCCAGTTTTTGCACGACTCGTGGCCGACGATGTCGGGGAACCGCCGGCCAGGTCGGATCTTGAAGCTTATGGTGCCGCAGTTCCTAAGATCCTCCCTACTATGTTCGGCTTCATGTTTGACGGTGAAGAAGTACACGAACAAGTCTAACCTAGGCCTAATCCCTAGGTAACCCTCACAAAGTGCCGCGAAGTTGCTAAGCACTAAGATACTATTGGGGGAGAGGTTATGGGGTTGAACCTTGAAGTGGTTCAAGACGAACAAAAAGAAGTAAGAGATGGGCAGGGAAACGCCGCGTACCAGCTGAGCCTTGAGGTACACCTTTTCTCCAGCTTGGGGAGAAGGTGTCACCTCGCCGGTCGGCGCCGCCCGCCAGGCGAGCCCCTCCGTAGCGGGGAGGTAGCCTTCGGCGACCATCTCTTGGATGTCGCGGCCGGTGATGTCTGAGCCGCGCCAGTCGCCCTTGTGCGAGTCTGGATCTTCTTCCAGAGGCACTAGCGCTGCCAGATTGTGGTCACCGCCGGTGGTTTCAATCACCGCCGACACGGGGATGACCAGGCCCTCTGGGGGCACAACGACGGAGCTCACCGGCTTTACCGTGGCTTCGCTCGACGCCGCCATCGACGGGGAGGAGCTGCTGCTAGCCATGGAGGACTGGGAGGAGGCGACTGATGCAAAGAGAGGCTAGGGTTTCTTCGAGGTTTTCCGCGGAGAGCTCGAGGAGGCGTGTGGATGGAGGAAGAAGATGATGACGCGAGAGAATGGGGTAAAAAAGTGGCAAGTGTCCCACGGTTACTATTTATCTTACTCTGCGTTAAGATTCGTGCAGCTAATCGGACGATTGCCGCGTAGACGACGTGTTCGTGGACGTGCGCGGTAATTTCACCACGTCTCCAACCGCCGCCGCCAACGCTTCGTATCGCTCGCGTGGGAAAATCGGATATGATTGCGTTCTCTGCATGTGTGAGTTACGAGGCATCGCTGACCTAAGCCTACGTCGTCATAACTGACATGGTAGATGAGCCGTCGCATCGAAGATTCCGGCATGGACGGATTTAATCTGACTATGGAAGAGTACGATGGAAGATTCAGCATTTCTCCGACTTACTCATAGAAGACGGAGAAACCTTTGCAGGGTTCTTTGGAGGACTACAAGATATTGCTTGACGATTTGCCGACATCCATCTAGACGGAGCATTCCACGAGAAGAGGCAAGACGGCGCAAGATCTCGGAGTTCTCCGAGGGCTACTGTTGGGGATATGCTATATGGGTATCCTCATAGCATGTTTCTTATCCGACTAACCCGGGTGGCCCATAGTCGGTAGCATGGACTGTGGCCTGCTAGGCGGCCCAGTTAGGTGGATCCAGAAGGAAGGCCCATGCTGGATAAAGGAAGGCTACGGTGGAGTCACCAGCGTACCCGGAGCCTTGGAGTGCAAGATACACAAGACTAGTGATAGACGGTGTAGGACTCTGTAACCTGTCCGGCTAGGAATTTTCCCTGTAACCCTAGGATCTGGCGACTATATAAGTCGGGCCTATGGGATCCTTTAGGGCACAACATAATCTCATACACAACCTCGCACAGCGAACCTATCTCTGTAACTCGGTGTATTGCCCTTATAGTGATTTATAGCAGGAGTAGGATCTCGCCACCGTCGTGAGATCTGAACCTGGATAAACTGTGTCAAGCCGACCCGGACGCTCTCCGTCTTCCCCCCATGTCTCTAAACTCGCCGTTGGGATACCCCTATGGCGTACGTGTCGACAAAACCACGACATGGGTTGGTGCGGATCCTTTGTCACGGACGAGCTCGTCTACAAGTACCAGCAAGGGAGGTTCCTCCCGTCGTCGCGGCTGGTGAAGCACCGGCTTGCCCGAAGGGGGAGCGGGTGCCCGAGCCCCGGGCGAGGGAGCAATTCGTATTCCTCGTGCACTTTGCCCGCGGCTTCGGCCTTCTCGTCAGTGAGTTCCTCCTCCAACTCTTTGACTTATTCGACCTTCAAACTCCACCACCTCGGCGCCAATGCCATCGCGCAGCTGTCGCATCACGTGGCATGCTGCAAATCGTACTTGGAAGTTCGCCCTGAGGTGACGAACTTCCTGAAATTTTTCACTTCAAGGCGCAGATTACGGCCAAGGACGACCCGCTAACAGAGACGGGCTGCTGCCCCATCTACCCGCGGCCGTCCTCGCCAATGCCACGGTTTGACCTCCCCGACACCGTCAAGCTCTGGCAGCACCATATTTTTATGTAAGCAATGCCACTGATGTGGACTGGATCGGGCTGCCGGTCTTCATCGACTTGCCATCGTCGTAGAAGGTCTGGTCGGTGAAGGGCATGAGGGCCAGACGGACATTGACCGGATGGACGTCCGTGTGGAGGAGATGGTGGATACAAAGTGTCTCATAGCCCGGGACATCGCGCTCTCCTGGATGGCGCGGCGGGTGCTTCCGCTCTAGAGGCGGTCTCCACAAGATGTGCCATCTCTCCACCGTTGATGACCCAACCCAGACGTCGCGGAAGGATGTGCGGTACGAGGCCCCGCGGAATTGGCTCGCCATGATCTCTAAGTTCCGCCTGGAGACTGGGTGGCAGTACTCCTGCCCGCCATATCACCGCGGCCGGCTGCCGTCTCAGGTGAGTTGTACCTCCTTTTTTCCTGTTGCATTTTTTCCCTGAAGGGTTTTCCTTGGGTGCCTTATGCCCGCCTTTGAGTAGCTTTTTACGGTGCAACATGCCAAGGATGGTGTCAGCGACTATGCCCTTCCCTCCTTCGTTGCCAACCAGAAGCTGGTGAAGTACCCGCAGACGGAGCCGGAGGGATTTGAAGGGATACGGGTAGGCTACACTAGCGCAAATCAAAATTTTCTACCGCGTAAACCAGGATTACTGTTGTCATAGATCACGGGATTACCACTAGACGCGTAGTTGTGGAACTTGATGAAGCGCGTCGATGCAGTGTAGACGATCTACGTCTCCTCCTCCTTCTCGTCCCACGAGCAGCTCACCTTGCACGTCACGGTGGAAGGCGAACGCCGAACTGCTAGGTCCGCGCGTGCAACACTGGCATGAAGAGTGGCGGCTGGGTGGAATGGTCTAACCCTGGTCAGCTCGCCCCACCCTCTCTTATATAGACGTCCCTAGTGGGCTTCCACATTAGCAGCCCATTAGTAGCCTAAGCCTGGTCTAATTCGCATCCAATCCTCATTAGGCTTCCAGCTCCTTAAGTGTGTGACCCTATAGGTTCATATGTATATAGACATGACACGAATACACTTATTCTGTCAATAGTTGGTAGCGGCCTCTATCAAGACGTGCCAACTCCTAAACGCATACAAAGATCATATCGGACGAACCATCACAAGGTTTAGTACATGTCTTTCCCTTTGCCTCACGATATTTGGTCTAGCTCCAAGCTGACCTCCCTTTCTTGATACTGTGGTTCGGAATCCCTTTACTAGGTTAACTCTTAACCTTATGTAGCACGGCCATGAATTTCTGGATCCGATCACTCGAGGTGCCCAGAGATATCTCTCTCAAGTAGAGAGGGGCAAATCCCATCTTGATTGACCATGCCTTGCAGCATGCTTCAGGACAAACCCGAAAGCTACCTTTATAACTACCCAGTTACGGAGTAGCGTCTGATAGCCCCAAAGTAGGTGGATCCACATCTTAAGTACATGCGACAATCTCATGTCTAAGGACAAAACACACATGATGTGTAGAGAGAGAGCTGCAACTAATTGCCAGTCTCAAGTTGGGTCAGTCCAACCCCATGTTCATAACATGTGTCCACATTATTGGTTTGACATCTCCATGTCTATGACTTGCAAAACATAGTCATCAACCAATCGATGTGCTAGTCTAATATTCACATGTGTCCTCACATGAACTCCGACTAGGGACAACTATTAAATAACCATACAAGTAAAGAGTTTCACAAACAATTCACATAATTGCCAATCAATACAAGTTGCCTGATATGGATATTCAAGGAAAAATATAATAACTCATGGATACATAAGAAATATAATCATCTCTATGATTGCCTCTAGGGCATATTTCCTTCAGGATTTCCCGACCGGAGCGACGACGGGCCTTCGGATCCCCACAGCAATTTCCGGCTGGAGTTTCTTCTTTGAACTTGCTCTTGGGGATCGCTACTGATGTTTATTTTTGCGGTGTTGCAGCCGCCGAGGAGGAGGCTGGCCAGGAGGCGAAGGTCGCGGCGAGGGCCTGGGGGAAAAGGGCAGCGTCTACCACCGCGCCGGCTATCGTGGAGCAGAAGAGGATGCGTGGGCTGCGACCAGCTGCTGCCGTGCCCTCCTGTGTTGGGTAGGAGCCTTCTTGTCTCCTTGTTTATCCTTGCTCTTCTTCTTGCTTTTTGCTAAACCGCTTGGGTTCTTTTGTAGCAACGCGGATGTCGCTGGGCGGCTCTGGTGATGACACCACCACTCCACCTATGGCTCTGGCCGCAGAGCCGGCTGCACCCGTCCCGGCTGCCCCCACTGCATCGCCTCTACCTGCACCCTCCCAAGGTTCACCAGCCGCGGAACTGCTGCACCGCTCTCTCGCGGCTTCGTAGATTGCGCATATCTTCTCCGCCGGCCAGGCCCCCGAAACCCCCTCCTCCGTCCCACGACTAGCGTGAACCCGACCTGGAGCAATGCTGCAGCCAGTTCGGCCAGGCCTATCGTCGAGGAGCCGACGGAGGAGGCGCCAAGCGCCCCGGTGTAGGCTGCTGCGGTGGGCAACGTCCAGGCGGGGGATTCCGGCTCCACGGGAGCTGAGTTGGTGGTGGATGCACCTTCGCGCGTCGCTATCGACGATGACGAGGTCATGGTGACCGTCTCCAGGCCAGCTCCTTCTATGCTTATGCCATGTGTCATCCTCGCCCAACTCTCTAGCGCGGCGCCTGATGACTGCAAGTGCACAGATCCTTTTGTAGCTAGTTTCGAAATAAATATATCGATCCCAGATGAAGCATGAGTCTAAAGTCTAAGAATTCTTGAAATAAATATTAAAATTAGAAATGCTAAATAAAGTTCTAAGTGACAAGATAAAATGCGAGCATTGTGTAAAAAGGTGTTTTTGGGTTTTTGGTATAAGAGAACAATGAGTAAAGTAAATAAAACTGAATACAGGAAATAAGTATCGCGTATGTAAAAGATATTTGAAAATTTAGTGGGGAAAAGCGTTCTCAGGGATTAGCGGATTCACCACTAGCATTATAAAAGGATAAGTTAAAGATTATTATCATGAACATTCTGAACTATGTATGTGTGGGAGGAACTCCGTGTTTGGACAATGAGGCAGCAACCACTACTCAAATCATCCTCATAACCACAGCAGAGAGCAATCAACATCAATTGAATTACTGCGCTATTAAGGGACATAATCCCGTAGGACGTATCCCATGGAATGGATAGTGTTTTGTGAGTTTCCTCGATTCCCAAGTTGATATGTAAGGGGTGCCAACAGCTTTATAGTCACTGTAAGTGCTAACATCTCCGTCTACCAACAAGTAGTTCCCTTCATTAAGTTCCCACATGAGGCAAATATTGGGAGGTGACTTCTCCCAACATCAAGATGTAGACAATCTAACACATGGTCACAGCGATGAATATCATAATAAACTTTATCTTATTTCAATCTCATGTTAGGGTTTCTTCATCTCCACAAAGAACTAACGATCTACTCAGACATGGAGGCAATCAACATCATGGCAAAAGTAATGGAATCTATCATAGATGAATAGTACTTGTATAAATCCACAACGAGTACGGAAATTACAACAAGCTAGACAAGATGTAGTTGGGATGGATGGAGATGGTGGTGATGCAGCGGTTGATGATGAAGATCGATGCCTTAGCCTCCCGGATCTGCATAGAGAGAAAATGGATCCCCGGTGGATGATTTCCCCCTCCAAATGCCTTCTGGAGGTTAGATTTCGGTGATTTATGGGTGTTCTGTATGTCGTCTCTCTGATCCAGTTGCACGGGGTTAAACTATTTCAGGAGGCGGTGTTGGCGCCAACTATATGACGGGAACTATACGGCCGGAATATTTCCTCCCGCCGTATAGTTGGTCGTTAACCCTTCTTTACCCTCCAATTGCTTCAGATTTTCTTCTGGTGTTATTAATATTCCCAAATAAGCAATTTACGTAGTTTTTGGCTCGTTTTCACTCCAATATAACTGGTCCAAGAATTGTGTCCATCAGATCCATCATCTGATCTGATCCTGGTAAAAATAAACATAAAAAGTGCATGCGAACGCCATAAAATACCAAGATCCTACCACTACAATGCTAAATAATAATCTAAAGCATGATGCAAATATGCACTCATCAGGGCCCGTTTCTCTCGACCAGGCTCGCCACCTGGTGGAGACGATGGAGCGGAGGCTTGGCGAAGACAGAGTTTTGTCTCTTTCTTTTGGGGAAGGTGTCTCTCTCCGAACCTTTTCGTTGCAGCCAGATTTTCTCTAGCAGGGTTTTCTTGCTTTGTTCCTAGCTTACTTTCCTTCGCAGATAGCATTTTCGGAAGCTTTTGGAGGTACTCAGGAGTTGGGGCGTAAGATTGCTTCCTCTGATATATCTTGGAGACTGTCCTCCTTTTCCCGTGTTTGTTGACTATCGGGTACCCTCCTACAACCATGATTGTGGAGAAGGAGAAGGAGGTGGAGTGCTTGAAGGCAGAGGTTGCCCGGCTCGAGGAGTCCAACAAGACCCGCTAGGGGCAGATTGACCAATTCGCTACGGCCAAGCATAAACTAGAGGTTGCCGTCGAGAGTGGCAAAAAGGTCTCCGATACTTGAGCGGAGGCGCTTAAAACCCTGTAGGCGGCTGATGACCCACAAGTATAGGGGGTGTATCATAGTACTTTTGATAAATAGGAGTGTCGATCCCAACAAGGAGAAGAAGGTGTTGACTAGTGGTATGGAGCCAGAAATCTCTGTAAATACTTAGCAAACGGATTTTTAATGATTTTCTGATAAAGCAAAGAAATAAAGTGCAAGTAATAAAGACGACGAACAATTGCAGCAAGTGGCCCAATCCTTTCTTATCAAAGGACAAGCCGGTGGAAATACTTATGAGGACCAAACGTTCTCAAGGACACATGGGAATTCTGTCAAGTGCTTTCGCTTCAAATAGCTAAGTAGTCTTCTTTGGTTTTGTAAGTGTTGTGTGGGTGAACCTGTGCTAATGTACCGACCTTACTTAGACTAATACATACTTGTGATTAAACCCCTTGCAAGCATCCGCAACTACAAGAAAGAAATTAAGGTATAAACCTAACCACAACCTTAAATTCTGAGATCCTAAACTCCCTTGTGTAATGGTGTCCTAACGGGGGTTCGGGTTTCTGTCACTCCGGCAACCCCACAATTAGTAGCCAAATACACAATGCATTCCCCTAGGCCCATAAATGGTGAAGTATCATGCAGTCGACATTCACATGACACCACTAGAAGAATAGCACCACAACTTAAATACTAAACCATTGAATAATATCTCAACACAAAACCACTACTAACAACATGACTTCTCCCATGTCCTCAAGAACTAAACGACCTACTCACGAGACATCATATGGATCAAGTTCAAAGATGATATGTTGATGAATAACAATCTGAACATAAACAATAAATTCAATGGTTCCACTCACAAGCATCAACTACAATAGTAATCAATATTGGGAAAGTTTCTCCTAAGAACTATGTAAGATTCAACACAATTGTTACAGCTTGATGGAGTGATGATGATGCTGGTGGAGATGATGGTGTGGATGATGATGATCTCGATGAAGTCTAGCTTGATGATGGTGTTGATGGCGATGATCTCCCCTCTCCAGGAAGGAATTTCCCGGGCAGAATTCTGTCTGCCGGAGAGCTCTTTCTCTCTCAGTGTTTTCCGCCCCGCAGAGGCGGCGGAATCTTTCTGTGGTCGCTCCCCGTGTATTAGGGTTTCCAGGAGAAGATATAGGTGAGAGGCCGGAGCCAGAGGTGGGCTAGGTGGGCCACACCCCTTGTAGTCGCGGCCTAGGGGTGGCCCGCGCCTGGGGGGGGGGGGGGGCCCTATGGCCCATCTCAGCCTCCCCTTCTGGCTTCTTTGTCTTCTAGAAAAATAGGGTTTCCATACTTTTTCTGGTATTTTTTTGATCTTCACGAAATTGCATCAAAACACCTCTTTTCCATCAGAATCCTGACTCCGGCAGTTCATCCTCCAAGAATCATCCAACATGCAAAAATAGATGAAAATACATAAGTAACACCTCTTAATATGAAATATATCAATGAATAGATGCAAATTATGACGTAGAAAGGTGATGCAAATTGGACGTATCAACTCCCCCAAGCTTAAACCTTCGCTTGTCCCCAAGAGAAAACTGAGCTCAGTAAACATGTCCACATGTTTATGGAGTGAAGTGTCAATAAAAGAATATGGACAAGAAGTACCACACTTACCATTACACAACTCATAGAAGAAAGCAACTTACCATTATATAACTTAGCTTGCAACAAGTATATGAGTCACAATAGTGATGCATAAAGATAAATCATAATTGGGATTGACAAACTTTGTTCTTGGTCAGAGAACAGCTGGCAAACAGTTTCAAGTAGATCTTTTGTAAAGAATTTTTATAACAAGAGTACTCTTTGCTCAAACATAAAAGGTTTTTCACAATGAAGGCTTTCAAAGTAGTACTCATTAGATAAGAGTCTTGTGCAAACAAGGAAGATAAAGAACATGATTGAATAAATCATCATATGAATGCTTGAAACACAACAACTCAAATGCTTGCTGGATATAGAGAGGAAGTAGGTTTACTGACTCAACTTAGAAGTAGAAGAAAGGGCCCTTCATAGAGGGAAGCAGGGATTTCAAGTTCATAAAGAGCTTTCAAAAGATTATGGTACTTGCTAGCTTTGAGCTCTCATTTCCCCTATTATAAGCATCTTGAGGTGATTAAGGTTAAAGTGAATAAAGATTGAGTATATGCTTGACGAAATATAAGTTGGCAATCTCATGTTCCTTGAGTACGAGGGCCGCTCCTCATTCTACTCAACTTTAGTTACCAGTAAGTTCTTGTCATTGTAAGTACATGTGTATCATAAATAACCGCCAACGGGGTACCCCTTGCACATGATACATGATCTATCCCATAATCAAAATGACATGGCAAGCAGACAGTGAGCATCTCAGTGATCTTTTTATTTGCTATTTGCATAGGTTTTTATTGAGGATGCTTCATAGATTGCTCACTATGGTTATGCTACAAGTTTCCACCATGATTAGGCATGGCTTAGGCTAGCGGCCCAGGCGTTTCTCTAACACACATACATAACTCCATGGACTCACAAGCTTCCCTTTTATTTCACACCGACGACATCCGCAAACAAAAGAGCATGATATCAACTGGATATTATCCATAAGTGTTGAAAGCGTTCCCTGTGATAGCACGGTTATGCTAATCCCAGCATATAGATGCAAGCATATACAACTTCGATGACACAATGGTTGAACTTTATTAGGGGCAAGAAAATAAGGTGTGCCATCAAGTTCGTGAGAGCTTTACTAACTAGTTTTCACTTAAAAAATAATTTTTAATTCGAAATATAGATGAAGCTTGAGAATTTGCTGGGAATAGCAATAATGCTAATAGGTAGATATGGTGGACACAAATGGCATGGGATTTGTGTGACACCCCCGGGATCAGGGCTAAACAAATCCCAGACCTCCGTCTGACATAAGATTAACCTTGAGCTCAAGGATATCCAGTGAAGAATCGATAACACATCAGTGACCCTATGACACAAAATTTATTACAGCAAGATCATAGCTCAGCAGAGAACCAAATTATTACAAGCAGAGGTCACTGACCACAAACATCAAACAACGGAAGGCAAATTATGCTATTAAGTATAGAAAACTTAAGAAATGGCCTAAGAAGCCTAGAGCATAATGATGACGTCCCAGCCCATAGATTCCAGGCTGCTGGCCAGGAACCCCAAGCTACTCGTCGGTGTTGATGTAGTACCAAATTGATCTTCAGGGAACACAAACTCTACCAAAAGTATCAACAAAGCACGGGTGAGTACAGGGGATACTCCGCAAGGCTTCTAGCTAGTGGAGTTGTTTTGCATAAAGCCATCTTTGTTTATTAAACAAGAGAGAGCAGAAGCTCGTCTAATCAGAATATTTTAAAAGGGGATAAGAGTGCGACATCTCCAAAGTATTGATCATCATCTTTTGATATCCACCAAGTCATCATCACCTGAACTAGGATCACCCCCTCGTACCCAAGAGGAAGCATCCTTAAGCACACGTTGATCTGCCAAGTTTTACGATAAGGTTCAAGTTCTCTATGATCATCACGTCCGTTCCCAAGTCGTCCATAACCATGGACACGGCTTTCCGAAAGATTATTACCCTGCAGGGGTGTACAACTTTACCGACACGTACCAACCGACACTTAGTGCCACTTGACACACTTCCTTGGTGTGCTGGCAGAGGGTGTGGTTGGACAAGACCTTTACCTTGCTTTCACCGAGACCATGAGTCACTCCCTAAGGATGGTTCCGCCGTAACGGTTCATGTCCGGTGTGACTCATGGAATCTACTAGGCAAGTTAGTCAATCGAGGGGTTCCCAATCCTCGTGTGGTTGTACACTCGTCTTGGTTCAAGAGTCAAGAACATCTGTAAGATCCCACCTTTATAAAGGTAAAGGTCCCTATGATTGCAATGCTAGTCCCTGGATCAATTGCTAGCATCCACAGTTTAAGATGAAGTACACAGAAACAAAGGTCATTATTACATCGTCATTCCAGAGATAACATAGTCTTTTACAACTCCATAGCCAAAGGCTAGAGCAAGAGTTCATATTAACAAAATAAAATAAAGTCTTCATCTTCATGTGCTACAGGTAAACATGTTGAGTGTAGACTCATAACCCTAATCCTCATCAGAGTAACCTGCAACATCACAACTTACAACCGCAGTGGGTAAATACATTGGAATAGTATTGGCAAGTGATACCTTAGTAGAATAATAGTTTCTAGCTTCTATATGATTTTGGCTAAGTGTAGCTTAGGCTTGCTTTTCTCAAAATAGGTTTTAACTATCAGTTGAAAATACTAAGTTTTTGTTTGACAAAACTCCCAAGGCATCAACCAATGAACATTGGTGATCCTTTACCCTTGTTCAACCACACGTTTTTAACTTAGAAATTGGGATGAGGAGATTCTTGATAGCTTCCATGTCTTGAGGCTCAAATTGTCCATTTCCGTGGACACGGCTAAGTACTTAGATTCTTCCTTCCCGAGAGGTGGTGCACTTTCCCCACAAGACTCGACATGCATCGAGACAAGATCTTTCAGAAGCCTTCCCTTAGACCAAAATGGACGCGCTCCAAACCTATCACCCCTACCACCAACTGTCCATTTGGCTAAGTTATTGCAACCTATATGATCCAGGCAAAGCCCATATTGCCATGTGGCTGCACTAGAAGCTTCTTAACATATGGCATCTCAAATCCCTTTGTTCCTAGGTGGTATTCCACAAGTGAGATACACAGGGTAGGCCATGAAAAATGGGCCCTGGTAACCACTCAACAAAAATCCATCCATGCAATTACCATTCCACCCAGGTGTTTCATTCACTTAGTTATTTTATTAAATAAAAACATAAGCCAAAGACTTAGCAACATTTTCCATAGCATGTATATAATCCACCCTTGTTTGCTACTAGCTAGGCTAAGCATGGCGATATAGAAAGTATCTTAACTTAGAGAAAATTCTAACAAGTCTACAACTACTAGGATTTCCCAAGCATAGCATATAGATACTTAGCAAAAACATCATGCAAGCCCTATACAAAATATTACTAATGCATAGTCAAAATATTGGGACAAAAATATGAAGCACCACTTTCCTTGGTAGTTGGGAGAGTAGCAACAATCCTCACAATCACAATCACCACTAGCACCAAAATCTACACATAAAATGATAGCACCAATTTACATTCAAAATAAATCAAGCAAAAATATATGAATGCATGCAAATGCTATGTGATGATTTTTCTCAAAACCAACAAGACAAGTAAACAGTACTAAACCCTAAAATAAACCTTTATAGACTAAATAGACTTAAAATAGTCTTTAAAACATTTCCTAAATAATTTTGATACAAAAAATAATCCTACAAATGTTTCTACATAAAATTCTATTTTAACAGAGGAAAAATACAAAACCAAGCCTACAGATGTGTAATATTTAATTTTGTGAATCCATTGATATATTATTTGTATTTTTTGGATAAACAGAACAAAAGTTATTGAATTTACAAGTTTAAATAACTAATAAATTCAAAAACAGATTTTAAATCAAATCCAGTGACATGCGGCGCTTCCTGATTGGTGCGTACCGGTTCGCTCTGGATCACGCGTCTGCGCCGTTAGATCTAACTAAATCATGCGGCTCAGATCTGCACGTACCCCTTCATTCTATTTCTAATCTTAACCACTGGATATAGATCCGATGGACCAGATCCACTTGACCAGAAACTGGCGACGCGAATGGCACTGGCAGCGGCGGCACTACTGGCGATGGTGTTCTGGCGATTGCAAAGGCGGATGAGGGCTGTGGTTGGTCTTACCAGCGTTGCAAGGTTGCGAGGGAGCTCAACGAGTCGCTGGCAAGGACATGGGCGTGCTGTAGCGGTGGATAGAGCTCGTCGGAGTTGCGCTGTGCGTCGGGTGCTCACTGCCGGAGACAAAGGCGACGACCTAGGTCACCATAGGGCAAACGCAAGGCATCAGCAGCTGCACAAGGACACGAAGAACCTAGTCGTATGCAGGATAGGTCAACGGGCGCTCTGTAGTTACCGTGATTGCTCGTCGGAGTCGAGCGGCGCCTCAGTGGCTTGCAGGGGTGGACGGGGACGGCGACCTGGGGCGTTGTAGGACAAACCAAAAGTGTCAGAAGGTGCACAAGGACAAGAGGGACACGCTCGTGTGAACGAGAGACATGGGGGAGCTCGAGGCTCGCCGGAATAGCTCACCGGAATTTGTCGGGCAGTGGCAGTTCGAGCTCCAATATAGGCAGCCTGGGGCATTCTGGTGCTTAGAGTTGAGGGAAAATGACCGCGGGGCGAGGTGGTTAAGTAGCCAGCAGGGGAGAGGGAATTACGCACGCATTCATCGCCAATTACTCAAATTGAAATCACGGAAGTGAAGGAGGAAGAAATGGCGAAGGGCCTGGTAGTGGGCGGGGTTTGAGGATGATGAGCTGATGTGGCAGTGGGGTCGCGCTGTCAGCGAGTGTGGGTAGAGTTGCATGCGTGAGAGAGGGAGTAGAGGGAAAATGGCCCGGGTAGGCTTAGTGGGCTAGATCTGGGGCTGGGCTAGATTGGCAACACTGGCCTTTTTCTATTTCTTTTCTCCTTTTCTATTTCTAATTTGATTTTCTGAATCCAATTTCAAATGAATTTCAAATGGGTTTAAATTCAAACCACCTCTGAATTTTTGTAGTGTGATCCATGCACATAATTGTGTATAAAACATTATTGTTTACTCCAAAGTACTTTGTCCCATTAAAAATAAAATAAAACCATGCCTTACTCAATTATATATAATAGGCATAAGAATGGTTTTATTTTAGATTTTTGTTTTAAAAACTTTGTGCAAGGTTTGAAATCAACCTTTAAACATTTCTGGTTAAATCAAAGTATTCTCATATTTTGAGAGTAGAAATAAAACCATTGCCTTACTTACATAAAATAATAGGCATACAAATGGTTTCTGATTTTGAAATCTTGTTTGAAAATAACCAAATGCTTATGAATGCATGAATGATATGCAAACTTTATAAACCATGATTTTTGGGATGTTACAACATCGGGTCCTAGGGGTGGCGAGCATGGTACTAGAAAAACTACATCCCACCGTGGCCTCCCATACAAGACTTAGCATGTTTAACCTTTACCACTGATCTCATCTCATCATGTTCTCTTGTCGTACTAGATTCTATACTTCTGATACATCATCTGGATGGACCAGAACTAACAGCTATGCATGGCTAAGCAAGACACAGATATAAGCTTTAGCAGTGCACACAAGCCAAACCTAGTTGTGCTAGGAGCAGTGGATCAGGTAATATAAGCTCAAAGGGAGTAATGGAACATATAGGATACTCTATCTATCGATAAAAGACCAAAGTAGAATCGTATGCATTATGGCAGGAAATGAAATTCTTTCGAAAACATAGGATTATATCATGGTGGGGCTATGCTTGCCTTTGCCAGTTGATAACTGATGAGCAGATCTTCGGACATCTGGCACTTGACTTGGTTACAGTTGGTCAAGTAATGTTCGTCAATCTTCATTCTTCAACGCTATTGATCTCGGTCTTCAATCTCGATCTCGATATCGTATTCTACCGAAGAAGAACTAACACCGGAAAGAGAGGGAAACAATCAACACATGGCATCAATGCAATGCTCAAGCAAGTATGATGATATGAAAAGTTTATTAGTACTGAAATGTAACCCTAATGCATGCTTGGCAATTTAATGGGGTTCCGAGGGGTAGAAACCCTAATTCGGAGAAACTCTAGAATCACCTATGAGGGGTTAATATGTTCTTCCAAATAAACTTGTCTTGAAAGTTGTTTAACAATGCATGATTATAGTTTAATTAGGTAGATCTCATTTTTCTGAACATTTTGATATATTATTTGTATTTTTCTAACTTATAAATAATTAGATATTGAATTTATAAGATTTATTTATTTTCTGAAATTACTAAACCAATTTAAATTGATTTATTGCGTCATTATGTTGTCAGCAGACCCTAACCTAAAATTTTTACACCACAGAGGCATCTAGCCTCTAAGGTCGCTGGGACACAGGCCACGCGGGCACCACGCTGCAGTAGCCCTTGAGCACCACGTTAGCCTGACAGTGACAGAGCGATGGTCGATGGCGACGGTGGAGAGCGCGCGGGGCTGCAGAGCTATGCGCGTTCGAACCAGCGCAACAAGACGGACCTAGTAGCAGCGGCGCCGCTGACTATTGGTCACTGGAGCTGCTACCACGGGGAGCGGCAGCGACGAAGCTTGCAGACGAACGACGCGGCTGCGGTACAGAGCGGGAGGGAGAGAGTGGATGGGAGCCTGACCACCAGATGCTCACCGTGAATACGATGGAGGGTTCGACGATGTGAATGGCGGCTGGAATCGACGACGAAGGCGACGGACGGAGTCGGGGAATGAGGGTCCGATTAGGGCGATTGGGGGCTCTCCGGCTTGTGGGCTTCAAGGAGATGACCGAGTTGAGCAAGGGTCTCACGCTAGTGTGCTCAGACGAACTAGAGGTGCTCGGGGACGGCGGAACACGGCGGAGCCCGAGGGCTAGGGTTCGGACCAGAGAACAAATTGGGGGAGAGGGAGAGGATAAGGCTCGTCCAGCGGCGGCAGGGGGTCTTATAGACGAAGGCAGCGTCGGTAGCGCGCATATTGGCGGGGCGGGCATCTCGGTGAGGCAGGGACGGCGACGACAACGACACGCAAGAGATTCCTCGCCACTGTCCTTCTGTGAGGAGAAGGACGACAAAGAGGTATGGGCCTCTGGTGGGCTCTAGGTGGCCCACGGGCTACACGCGATGAGCGACAGAGAGAGAGGAAAGGCGCTGGGCCGACCTGGGATGCTGCCTAGTTAGGTTTTTTATTTTCTGAAAATTTTTCTATTTATTTTTTCTTATTTCTTTCTTTTGCAAACCCATTTCAAATCTGTTTTTGAATAATTCAAAAATACCAAAAGGTTTTCTAAATATATAAAATACTGTAGGAACCCCTTTAGGAAATTTGGGCTCCATACATTTTAATACTTTTCAAAATATAAAACCATTTTAGAAGGTTTTAAAGCGAGAGGGGAAACTATGGTTTTAGGGTTTGCATTTTATTTTCTTTGCATGCACTATAGATATGATGCTCATGAATGCACAATCAAAACCCTAATTAGACATTAGTTAAACCTAGGGTGTTATAGCTCTATCCCCCTTACGAGAATCTCGACCCGAGATTCCTAAGGTAGGAAAAGAGATAGGGAGAGAAAGAAACATGGTCACTCTGAGGAGAAGAGGAAAACACACTAAACAACACACTGAGTATCTCATGGTCAGCTGATGGATGGAGTTGTTCACAAACAACTCTGAGATGACAAGCATGAAACACACCAAGGTAACAGAAGAAATAAGAGGAGAAGGTTTCAAGTTGTTAGATAGATGGTCCTCATAAGGATTGATACCATGGAACTTACAGGAGGTTTTGAAGCTTCTAAAAAGGAAAGCTTCCAACAGAAGGAATATTACCATAGACTTTGATAGGGAACCTCTACTAAACAACAGTAGAGATTACAGGTTGCAGAGATATGGATCAACAAAACCAAGCCGTTGAACTACTTTTGGCACAGAAGGGTCACTCTTTCATTCAAAAGAAGGCCAAGACAGAAAGGTGTTTTAGTGGAGAGGACTCATAGGAGTCACAGAGAACATGTAACAAGAGAAACTTCTGATTACAAAATCGTAGTCTCTCTTAGAACATGGTTGAGAAAATGAAGAAAACTCTTTATTCATCCAGGTTTATCAAAATCTTTGCCAAAGATCATGGTATCACTTTACACCACTAAGATGAATAGATAAGAAGATTCATGATGACACGAGAAGAAAGAAAATTCATTCTGAGACTTCAATTATTTGGCACAACCATACGCTTGCCAACATAGAAGGGTCTAGAGGATCGACCGAGGGACATTTAGCAAGACTACTTTCAATGTTCTCCTTGATGTTCAAGAGATCAAACATCAGGTAAAGGCCGAACTTCGGATACAAAGGAAATCATAAGAATAAATCCTATAATAAATCATAGAAGAAGCATCATGAAGAGTGATTGTTGTTGCTGAATTAAGATAATATGACAAGAGGTATTTCTGGCTAAGTGTGTCAATCGTTACATCAATCTTGCCAAATTTACAAAGAGACCTATCTCATAACCTTGAGGAACACCAACCATTGTTGCTGCTTGAGATTCAGCTCTGGTTAGGTGAAATGATACTTCAGACTCAGCATGTACGAATAGAAAATTTGCAACATTTACCGCAAAGGTAAAGTCACTAGATTCTCAAGACATCTACTATAGTGTTAAGCTCCACAAGACTGAGCTAGATTGTTAGAACCATGCAGTAGCAACTTGTTGAAGGACAACTGCATACACATAAAGTACTAACAATAAAATACACATGTATCCTTAAGGAACGGAGATAACTCTACTCAAATCCATGGCGACATCTTTCAACATTGTAACGTGAATTAGAGAAGGTTACTTCTAACTCCAGAACTCATACTTTGAAATGACCCGAAGAAGGTTCTCAAAAGTTTCCAATATTAATGCCCAATTGTTCAATATGAATCTAATCTAACATGGAGAAGATAAGGATATTTTTATGGGCTCAACAACAAACTTATCTAGATACTCCAAGAAGATGAACTCATATGTGGCATGAACAAAGCAAGAATACTGGTTAGACCACAGAACATGAAGATGCACTCAAGTGAAACATCACAAGTAGAAACACCATCAAGATAGTCCTTGGAACTGAGTTTGGTTTGACGATAACCCAAATCAAATTAAATGTAGGAAAAAATAACATATCCGTAAAGGAGACACTATCTTACTTCAGCATGAACAGAACTAGACGTCCCTTTTAGAAGAAACAAAGTTGGATATAACTTTTATCTTACAACTCTCCAAGTTGTTGTTTAAGATCAACCAACTAGTTCAGGGGTATCCAGTACAGATCCTTGGAGAAAGGAGCAGTTCAGAAAACTTGCTTGCTCAAGAACTTGACAAGACGGTCATGTGGCAACATGGCAATACTTCTAGCAGACATCCAGAATATCACGAACCACCTATATGTCACTTAGTTCGAGAGGAAACTTGCTTTGTAAGGCAAGAAGACATAGTCTCAGAGCTTCGACATGATCCTAACTCTTTGACCGAAGGGAGTGTACAAGAATAACGGACTTGGTAGCACAATAAAACTTCTCTTAGTGATAGGTATAACCAATCACGCTAAGAATGACACAAATGTCCTTAGAGTTCAAAACAATAATAATTGCTAAGAATTCTCAAATGACCACATTATTACGCATAGGCATCACTCATGAGCACGGTAGCTCGAGGGAGGGTGCGTAAATATGTGTAAGAGCATCACTTCATTAAGGGGTCATGAAACTCAACACGACCTCTTAGTATAAAAGTGGGTGATACTTTAAGGTAGAATAGATAGAAGGTAATCAATGCCTATTGATCTGCGGATTACAACACTTTGACCTGGTCCTAGATATGAAGAGGTACTGGAGTTTGTTTCCCCTGACGTTCCGGAATGGTTTGTCATGACGGACCACAATAGTATCTTGCATCAGAAGATACCAATGTATATTTACTACTTGGTTACCAACTCGTAGACAAAGGTCGAAAAACAACAAGGGAGAAGGAACATGCTTAGGATAGAATCCCGAGATGTGGATGCATAAGTCAACAACCTTCCAAAAACCAATGCAAAGAAGGTGAGAATTGTGGCAGAGTCATGAGTACAGATGCGAGACTCTCAAGGAGTACTCTTGTCGTGATCTATTTGGTTCCATTAAAGAACATCTGCCATAGCAGGTGGTAGGGGAAGTCCTTAGTTGTCACAATTCAATCGCGAAAAAGACCACAAGCTTGAAGTCTAGAATGGTAGTACCAGCCATCCTGAGGTAATGTGTGAACATTATCAACATGGGTCAAAGGATTGGATCTTGGATTAAAGATCAGCTTCATGTACAAGATTCACAACACCAGAATCCGACACAATCATGGATCTTCGGTTCAAGTCCAAGTGTTAAAACCCAAAGGAAGAAGTAACTACTACTAGAGTGACATAGCATACACTACAAGATAGTAATAACGAGGTAGCTTTCAAAAGAAGGAACACCTTCTGAAGTACCCAAATGAACAAAAAGGAGGCACACGAGGTGAAAGGAAACCTCGAAGCCTAGAACAGAATATTGTGGAACCATCAGTGTCCGATAAGATAGAGAGATCATGATAGGAAGGAATCTCTCGGATGAACAAGACCAAAGGGGAACAAGGAATTCACAACACACACAACTATAGAGAACTCAACACTAGTTCAACTAGCTGAGAAACGACATGTCGAGAAGGCACCTAAGCTTTGAAAGTCTAGAAGAGATATCAAAACTTTTCCAAATCAACACCAGATAAGAAGACTCGGAGTTAGAGCGATACCAGATAAGGAGTAAAAGAAGCATGCTAGAGTTTTCGCAAATACTTTTCATCTTTAAAATAGTTTTCACAAACACTAGACTCAACATCGACCAATAGCAAGGTTTTCCTACGGTCGGTACTGCTCTGATACCAAAACCTGTGACACCCCCAGGATCAGGGCTAAACAAATCCCAGACCTCCGTCTGACATAAGCTTAACCTTGAGCTCGAGGATATCCAGTGAAGAATCGATAACACAGTAGTGACCCTATGACACAAAATTTATTACAGCAAGCTCATAGCTGAGCAGAGAACCAAATTATTACAAGCAGAGGTCACTGACCACAAATATCAAACAACGGAAGGCAAATTATGATATTAAGTATAGAAAACTTAACAAATGGCCTAAGAGGCCTGAAGCATAACGATGACGTCCCAGCCCATAGATTCTAGGCTGCCGACCGGGAACCCCAAGCTACTCGTCGATGTCGATGTAGTACCAAATTGATCTTCAGGGAACACTTACTCTGCCAAAAGTATCAACAAAGCAAGGGTGAGTACAGGGGGTACTCCGCAAGACTTCTGGCTAGTGGAATTGTTTTGCATAAAGCCATCTTTGTTTATTAAACAAGAGAGAGAAGAAGCTCGTCTAATCAGAATATTTAAAAGGGGACAAGAGTGCGACATCTCCAAAGTATTGATCATCATCTTTTGATATCCACCAAGTCATCATCGCCTGAACTAGGATCACCCCCTCATACCCAAAAGGAAGCATCCTTAAGCACACGTTGATCTGCCAAGTTTTACGATTAGGTTCAAGTTCTCTATGATCATCACGTCCGTTCCCAGGTCGTCCATAACCGTGGACACGGCTTTCCGAAAGATTATTACCCTGTAGGGGTGTACAACTTTACTCACATGTACCCACCGACTCTTAGTGCCACTTGACACACTTCCTTGGTGTGCTGGCAGAGGGTGTGGTTGGACACGACCTTTACCTTGCTTTCGTTGAGACCATGAGTCACGCCCTAAGGATGGTTCCGCCGTAATGGGTCAAGTCCCGAAGCCGGTCCCTAGAGATGTGAGACGAGGTTGGTTTACCAGGGACGCTATCTACCCCAAGCAACCTCGGCCACACTTACCTACCTGTTATGAATGCACCTCCTTCACCGCCTTCGAGAAGATCCAGAATGCATGTCGAATGGAACGCCTGAACTATGTGACTCATGGAATCTACTAGGCAAGTTAGTCAATCAAGGGGTTCCCAAGACCCGTGTGGTTGTACGCTCGTCTTGGTTCAATAGGCAAGAACATCGGGTCCTAGGGGTGGCGAGCATGGGACTAGAAAAACCACATCCCACCGTGGCCTCCCATACAAGCCTTAGCATGTTTAACCTTTACCACTAATATCATCTCATCATGTTCTCTTGTTATATCATGGTGGGGATATGCTTGCCTTTGCCAGTTGATAACCGATGAGCAGTTCTTCGGACATCTGGCACTTGACTTGGTTACAGTTGGTCAAGTAATGTTCGTCAATCTTCAACCTTCGACGGTGTTGATCTCGGTCTTCAATCTCGATCTTGATATCGTATTCTACTGAAGAAGAACTAACACCGGAAAGAGAAGGAAACAATCAACACATGGCATCGATGCAATGCTCAAGCAAGTATGATGATATGACAAGTTTATTAGTACTGAAATGTAACCCTAATACATGCTTGTCAATTTAATCGGGGTTCCGAGGTGTAGAAACCCTAATTCGGAGAAACTCCGGAATCACCTATGAGGGGTTAATATGTTCTTCCAAATAAACTTGTCTTGAAAGTTGTTTAACAATGCATGATTATAGTTTAATTAGGTAGATCTCATTTTACTGAACATTTTGATATATTATTTGTATTTTTTTGACTTCTAAATAATTAGATATTGAATTTATAATATTTATTCATTTTCTGAAATTATTAAACCAATTTAAATTGATTTATTGCGTCATTATGTTGTAGCAGACCCTAACCTAAACTTTTTACACCACAGAGGCATCTAGCCTCTTGAGGCTGACGGGTGGGACCTAGGCCACGCGGGCACCACGCGGTAGCCACACGAGCACCATGTCACCATGACGGGCGGCGCGACAGACGATGGTCGACGACGACCCTGGAGAGCGCGCGGGGCTGCACGGCTATGCGCGTTCGAACCAGCGCAACGAGACGGACCTAGTAGCAGCGGCGCCGCTGACTATTGGTCACCGGAGCTGCTACCACGGCGAGCGGCGGCGACGAAGATTGCAGACGAACAACGCGACTACGGTACAGATCGGGAGGGAGAGTCGAGGGGTGCCTGAGCAACATATGCTCACCGTGAAGACGATGGAGGGTTTGGCGATGAGAACGGCGGCTGCAATCAACGATGAAGGCGACAACCAGAGTCGGGAAGGAGGGCCCGATTAGGGCGATTGGGGGCTCTCCGGCTTGCGGGCTTCAACGAGAAGACCGAGTTGAGCGAGGGTATCACGCTGGTGTGCTCAGACGAACGCGAGGTGGTCGGGAATGGCGGAACACGGCGGAGCCCGAGGGCTAGGGTTCGGACCAGAGAAGGAATTGGGGGAGAGGGAGAGGATAAGGCTCGTATGGTGGCGGCAGGGGGTCTTATAGACGACGGAAGAGTCGGTAGCGCGCATCTTGGCGGGGCGGGCAACTCAGTGAGGCAGGGACGGCGACGGCAATGACACGCAGGAGCTTCCTCGCCGCTGTCCTTCTGTCGGGAGGAAGAAGAAAGGAGAAGGACGATGAAGAGGTATGGGCCTCTGGTGAGCTCTAGGTGGGCCGCGGGCTAAGCACGGTGAGCGGCAGAGAGAGAGTAAATGTGCTGGGCCGGCCTAGGCTGCTGCCTAGTTAGGTTAGATTTAGGTTTTTTATTTTCTAAAACTTTTTCTATTTAGTTTTTCTTATTTCTTTCTTTTCCAAACCCATTTCAAATCTGTTTTTGAGTAATTCAAAAATACCAGAAGGTTTTCTAAATATATAAAATACTGTAGGAACCCCTTTAGGCAATTTGGGCTCCATACATTTTGATACTTTTCAAAATATAAAATCATTTTAGAAGGTTTTAAAGAGAGAGAGGGGAAACTAGGGTTTTAGGGTTTGCATTTTATTTTCTTTGCATGCACTTTAGATATGATGCTCATGAATGCACAATCAAAACCCTAATTAGATATTAGCTAAAACTGGGGTGTTATAATTTGTTTCGAAGGGGTTGGATGCATGAGAAGTATTCCTTCTCAAAACAGGCTTTTGGCTAGCAAGGCTGGGTAGCAAGCAAAAGAGTTGAAGGAAACATGCAAACCTACAAGTGATAAAGCCACACATGCAATCTTCCTTGAAGACACAAAAGATCTTAAATAAAGAATACTAAGCTTATGAGCCAATCAAGAAAGAAAATAAACGATACAAAATACTTGTAAGCTTTTTCTCTTTTCCTTTCAAACCTCAAAAAGTGTTGCTACTGACCAGAGATCGGTTTGCCCAAACCAATTTAGATCTACTTGATGCTCCCAAAGTGATACCAATACTGATCAAAAATATCAATCATATAATAGAGATTGCAAACTAAAATAAGAAGTGCAAAAGGTAAAAGATGAAACTTCTCATTAATAATCCATAAAGGCACTCACACCAAGGGATACATAGGTAACCAACTAAAGGAGATATACTTCCACAATGCAAACCAACCTATAAGATAACGCCTCTACCCAAGATATGAATCTACTAAAAAAGGTAAAAGATAAAAGATAATGATGTGATACCGCGACACTCCCCCAAGCTTGGAACAAGCCAAGGGGATGCCAAACCTGATGATGAATTACTCCTTTGGTGGTGGTCCCTTGTCATCATCAGACTTCCAAGGTAAAGGCTCCCCACCCACAAACGATATCTTGGTTTCCACAATCCTGAAACTAGCAGCAGAACTTATGCGATTGAATCTAGCCTCATACTCACAGTTTTGATTTTGTATGTCGTAGAGCTGTGCTTGTAATTGGTTGGTGGTCTGATGGAGTGAGAGGATTTCGTCTCGGAGCTTAGCAACCTCCTCCTTGTGCTTGGCGATGAGTTCTGAACTTATCTTATGGATGATATCCACTTCGTGTTCCGCCATCTTCTTGTACCTGAAAACTCAAAATTGAGAATCTGCTTGACAAAAACAGATCGAAATAGAAACATGAGGAGAATACGATACACGAACCTCGGGGGATCAGGGGGGATATATATTACGAAGTTTCAATGCATAAGGAAGGTACTATGCAAAAACGAGGCAGAGACGGAGTTTAGGGGCTCACACCCCCTCCAGGCGCGACCAGCTGGGGCCCGCGCCTAGGGTGGGTGTGGCCCTGGCCTCCCTTTCCTCCTTTGTTTCGTATCGTAACCTTCCGTATGTAATAAAAACATCAAAAATATAAAAAGATAGGGTTTTCACGAACCTTCAGTTTTCACCACTTTTTTACCTATTAAAGACAGAGTCTGCAGATTCTGGAGTTTGGTTTCTAATAAATTCTTCAGGAGTCACCATTTGAATATTATAAAAATCTTCATTATAAGAATCTCCAGAAATATAATGTTTTAGCCTTTAACCATTCACCACCTATGTAGTGTTGTCCTTCAAAGAAGATATTTTGATAGCCCCCCTGAACGATACACTTCCTCAATAACAAAAGGTCAATCCCATTTTGAGAGTAGTTTCCCTGCAAAAAATCTGAGATGAGACCTATACAAAAGAACTTTCTCACCGACATGGAATTCCCTTTTTAGGATTCTCCAATCATGCCATATTTTTACTTTTTCCTTAAAGAGTCTAGCATTTTCATAAGCTTCACTTCTCCACTCATCTAAGGTACTCAAGTCAAGCAATCTTTTCTCACCAGCAAGTTTAAAATCTCTATTCAATTCTTTCACTGCCCATTAAGCTTTGTGTTCTAATTCTAGAGGCAAGTGACAAGCTTTCCCTAAACCATTTTGTAAGGAGACATCCCCATAGGATTTTTATAAGCAGTTCTATAAGCCCATAAAGCGTCATTCAACTTTTTATCCCAATTTTTCCTAGATCTATTAACAGTCTTTTGCAAGATATATTAAATTTCCCTATTGGAAAGTTCTACTTGCCCACTGGTTTGGGGGTGATAAGCTGAATCAATTCTATGATTAACATCATATTTAGCAAGAGTATTCCTAAAACCACCATGAATAAAATGAGAGCCTCCATCAGTCATGAGATATCTAGGCACACCAAACCTAGGAAAAATAACATCTTTAAGCATTTTTAAAGAGGTCTTACCATCAGCACTGTTTGTAGGTATGGCTTCTACCCACTTTGTAACATAGTCAACAACAACAAGAATATGAGTATACCCTTTTGAAGGAGGAAAAGGACCCATAAAGTCAAATCCCCAACAATCAAAAGGTTCAATAATAAGAGAATAATTCATAGGCATTTCATTACGTCTAGAAATGTTACCAACTCTTTGACATTCGTCACAAGATAAAACAAACTCCCTTGCATCCTTGAAAAGGGTAGGCCATTAAAATCTACATTGTAAAACTTTTTGTGCAGTTCTATCCCCATCATGATGTCCTCCATAAGAACTGCCATGACATTTTCTCAATATCTCTTGTTGTTCATACTCTGGAACACATCTTCGCATAATACCATCTACTCCTTCTTTATATAAATGTGGGTCATCCCAAAAGTAATGCCTTAGATCATAAAAGAATTTTCTTCTTTGCTAGGCTGTAAAGGTTGGAGGAAAATACTTGGAAACAATAAAGTTAGCATAATCAGCATTCCAAGGACTCCCATGTAGGCTTACCCTTATTGCAGCCAACTGTTCATTTGGAAAACTATCATTAACAAGCAAAGGGTCAAAATAAATGTTTTTCAAACGAGATAAATTGTCAGCAACATGATTTTAAGCACCTTTCCTATCTACAATATGCAGATCAAACTCTTGTAAAAGCAACACCCATCTAATAAGCCTAGGCTTAGCGTCTTTGTTTTTCATAAGGTACTTAATAGCAACATGATTAGTATGAATAGTAACCTTTGAATCAACAATATAGGGTCTAAATTTATCACAAGCAAAGATTACAGCTAAGAACTCCTTCTCGGTAGTAGCATAATTCTTTTGAGCAGCATCTAATGTCTTGCTAGCATAATAAATAACATCAACTTCTTATCAACATGTTGCCCAAGAACAACACCCACAGCAAAATCAATAGCATCACACACAATTTCAAAAGGTAAACTCCAATCATGTGGTTGAACAATAGGATCAGTAGTCAAAGCATTCTTCAAAGTTTCAAAAGCTTCCTTACAATCATCATCAAAAAAAGGTACATCTTTTTGAAGAAGATTATTAAGGGCTTTGAAATTTTGGAGAAATCTTTAATAAACCTCCTATAGAAACCAACATGACCAAGGATACTACGAATACCTTTTATATCCCTAGGGCAAGGCATCTTCTCAATTGCTTCAATTTTGGCTCTGTCCACTTCAATACCTATTTCAGAAATTTTGTGTCCAAGAACAATCCCTTCATTAACCATGAAATGGCATTTCTCCCAATTAAGAACAAGGTTGGTTTCTTCACATCTCTACAAAACTTTATCAAGGTTGTGCAAAAAATTATCAAAAGAAGTTCCATAGACAGAGAAATCGTCCATGAAAACCTTCACGATTTCTTCACAAAAATCATGAAAGATAGCACACACACATCTTTGAAAGGTAGCAGGAGCATTACATAAACCAAAAGCCATACGCCTATATGCATAAATTCCATAGGGACAAGTAAAGGTGGTTTTATCTTGGTCTTGTGCTTTCACCACAATTTGAGAGAACCTATAATAACCATCAAGAAAACAAAGTGGGTCTTTTTAGACAACCTTTCTAGCATTTGATCAATAAAGGGCCAAGGATAATGATCTTTCTTAGGAACTTTATTAACCTTTCTAAAATCAATGCACATCCTATACCCAACCACTACTCTTTGGGGTATAAGCTCCTTATTTTCATTAGGCACAACAGTGATTCCCCCTTTCTTTGGGACACAATGAACAGGGCTAACGCATTGACTATCAACAATACGGTAAATAATAACAGCATCAAGGATTTTTAATACCTCATTTCTTACCACATCCTTCATCTTAGGATTTAGACGGTGTTGGTGCTCAACAACTGGTTTTGCATCAGGTTCTATATTAATATCATGCTAAAATATAGTAGGATAAATCCCTTTTAAATCATCAAGAGTATACCCCATAGATCCTCGGTGTTTCTTCAATATTTCCAATAACCTTTCCTCTTCCTTTCTTGAAAGTTTAGAACTAATAATAACATGATATATTTTCTTATCATCTAGATAAGCATATTTAATATCATCAGGTAGAGGTTTTAATTCGAAAATGGGGTCCCCTTTAGGTGGTAGTGTGGTACCCAAATCTTCCACATGTAGATTATGCTTAAGTAACTCAGGTTGATGAAGGAAAACCTCGTCAATCTCATTTATTTCCTTCATGAAGACCTCGCTTTCATGATCTTCCATAAACTGCTGCAAGGCATTGTTAGGAGCAAGAGAAATAGCAGAAAGTTTTTCAACCCTGAAATCCTCATTAGGCAGTTCATTTTCATAAGGAGTTTTAGAAAATTTGGAAAAATTAAACTCATAAGACTCTCCATCAAACTTAGTCAGAACTTTTTCCTTCCTACAATCTATGATAGCCCCACAAGTATTCAAGAAGGGTCTACCGAAGATAATAGGACATGTTTTACTAGCTTCAGAACCAAGTACTAGAAAATAAGCAGGATATTTAATCTTACCACAAAGAACTTCCACATCTCTTACTATGCCAACGGGGCAGACTGTCTCTCTATTAGCAAGGTGAATAACCACATTAATGTCCTCAAGAACACAAGGACCAATTTCATACATAATTTCCCTGTAAAGCTCATAAGGAATAGCACTAGAACTAGCACCAATGTCACATAAACCATAATAGCAATGATCACCAATTCTAACAGAAAGCACAGGGACACTAGCTTTTCTAGGATGAGAGACAATATTAGAAGCGTCTTCACAAAAGACAATGTGCTCATCCTCTATGTTTTTAGTGACAAGATCTTTCACAATAGCTACCACAGGTTCAATGTTTATTTGCTCATCAGGTTCCACAGTTTTCTTTATACTTTTGCTAACCACATTAGCTATGATAGAATGTTCCTTTACCTTAGCAGGAAAAGGGATTTTCTGAACATAAGGTTCAGGAAGAATAGGATCAAAAGTACAAACTTCAATGCTAGCAGGAACATGGGTAACAATGTCTTTATAAGGAGCATGGTACTTGTACCACTCATTTTTGGGAATTTCAATATAAGAGGAAAAGGCCTTAAAACATTTTGCAAGAACTTGAGAATCAAGACCATACTTAGTACTAATATCATGGAAGTTATCAGTTCCCATAAATGATTTAATGCATTCATAATCATACTCCCTCCGTTTGGAAATATAAGATGTTTTAGGTTTGTGAAAGAGATGTATCTAGACACCTTTTAGTGTCTAGATTCATTTTAACCTATACACTAAAAGGTGTCTGGATACATCTTCTTTACAAACCTAAAACATCTTATATTTCTAAACGAAGGGAGTAGTTTATACCTGACTTTCTTCCTTTGTCATTCTCCCATGCTCCAGTGTTCTCTTAAATACAGTCTAGGAGATCCCATTTAGCTTCTTCCTTCATAAGTGTGAATGATCCAGCACAAGAATCATCTAGTAAATATTTATCATGAAGATAAAACCTTGCGTAAAAGCTATTGATAATAATATTGTTAGGGAGTTCATGAATAGGACATCTAAGCATTAATAACTTCAATCTCCCCCAAGCTTGAGCTGTACTCTCTCCATCACAAGGACAAAAGTTATATATCAGATTCCTATCCTTATGAATCTCACTAGGAGGATAGAATTTAGAATAAAAGAGAGGTACTATTTCCTCCCATTCCATGGATTGTCCATTCTTTAGCCACTTATACCATTCTCCAGCTCTTCCTTTCAACGATATAGAGAGTAAGTTCTTCTTCACCTGTTCAGTTGTGATACCTGCACACTTAAACAACCCGCATAATTCATGGATAAAGAGCATGTGTTCACCAGGGTGGACAGTTCCATCCCCAAAACAATAATTATCCATAACACGATCAATGATACTTGTAGGTATCTTAAAAGGATCTATCTCAATAGGTGGTGGTTCATCTACTAACCTAACAGTGGTAGTAGTTTTCCCAAATAGAAAACCAAGTGTGTTATCCATATTGGAAACAAAGTAACAAACATAAATAAAAAGCAATACTCATAGTAGAAGCTTCCTTTACCAGTTCCACTCTTCAATAGCGCTTCACTCCCCGACAACGGCGCCAGAAAATAGTCTTGATGACCCACAAGTATAGGAGGTGTATCTTAGTACTTTCGATAAATAGGAATGTCGATCCCAATGAGGAGCATAAGGTGTTGACTAGTGGTATGGAGCTGGAAATCTCTGTAAATACTTAGAAAACGGATTTTTAGGGGTTTTCTGATAAAGCAAAGAAATAAAGTGCAAGTAATAAAGACGACGAACAATTGCAGCAAGTGGCCCAATCCTTTCTTAGGAAAGGACAAGCCGGTGGAAATACTTATGAGGACCAAACGTTCTCGAGGACGCATGGGAATTCTGTCAAGTGCTTTCGCTTCAAACAACTAAGTAGTCTTCTTTGGTTTTGTAAGTGTTGTGTGGGTGAACCTGTGCTAATGTACTGACCTTACTTGGACTATACATACTTGTGATTAAACCCCTTGCAAGCATCAGCAACTACAAGAAATTAATTAAGGTATAAACCTAACCATAGCCTTAAACTCTGAGATCCTACACTCCCTTGTGCAATGGTGTCCTAACAGGGGTTCAGGTTTCTGTCACTCCAGCAACCCCACAATTAGTAGCCAAATACACAATGAATTCTCCTAGGCCCATAAATGGTGAAGTATCATGAAGTTGACGTTCACATGGCACCACTAGAAGAATATCACCACAACTTAAATACTAAACCATTGAATAATATCTCAACACAAATCCACTACTAACAACATGACTTCTCCCATGTCCTCAAGAACTAAACGAACTACTAATGAGACATCATATGGATCAAGATCAAATATGATATGGTGATGAATAACAATCTTAACATAAACAATAATTCAATGGTTCCACTCACAAACATCAACTACAATAGTAATCAATACCAGGAAAGTTTAACCTAAGAACTATGCAAGATTCAACACAATTGTTACAACGGGATGGAGTGATGATGATGGTGCTGGTGGATATGATGGTGTGGATCATGATGCTGATCCCGATGAAGTCTGGCTTGATGATGGTGTTGATGGCGACGATCTCCCCTCTCTGGGAAGGAATTTCCCTGGCAGAAATCTGTCTACCGGAGAGCTCTTTCTCTCTCAGTGTTTTCCGCCCTGCAGAGGCGGCGGAATATTTCTGTGGTCGCTCCCCATGTATTAGGGTTTTGAGGATAAGATATAGGCGAGAGGGCGGAGCCAGAGGTGGGCCAGGTGGGCCACACCCCCTGTAGGCGCGGCCTAGGGGTGGCCCGTGTCTAGGGGGGTGTGGGCCCCTTGTGGCCCATCTCCGCCTCCCCTTCTTGCATTCTTCGTCTTCTAGGAAAATAGGATTTTCCGTAGTTTTTCTGGTATTTTTCTGATCTTCGCAAAATTGCATCAAAACACCTCTTTTTCCGTCAGAATCCTGACTCCGACAGTTCATCCTCCAAGAATCATCCAACATGCAAAAACAGATGAAAAGACATAAGTAACACCTCTTAATATGAAATATATCAATGAATAAAGGCAAATTATGATATAGAAAGGTCATGCAAATTGGACGTATCAGCGGCTTTTCCCAGAGGGAGGAGCTGCTCACGACGCTCCGGGCCTGGGAGAGTGATTTGGTGTCATAGCTTGAGCGCATAGCTGAGCTTGTAGTTAGTAAGTTTGCATTGCTTTGTCCTTTTTATCTTGTAATGATTTATTATATTCGGCTGTTGATTACCTTAACCGACTGAATCTCACTACCTGGAGTCGACCGATCAAGCCGTTGAGGCCCTGCCCGCGGTGGAAGCCAGCCGCGAACTGACGGCTTTAGATCTAGTCAAGGTTCTGGCTGAGGAGAGCGATGATCTCCGCAACATCGTCGTGTACTACTTCTAGTACATTTGGCTGGAGATGGGTGAGCCTCACACCATTTCCTCCCTGGCGGTCGAGCTTAAGCCTCGGCTAGAAGTTATTGACACCGACAAGGAGTGGGCAGCCCGAGGAAGCGTGGAGATGGCGCTGGCGTTGTTGAAGTTTTGGTATCCGGATGCAGATCTAGGCGCTCTCACCCGCGACTTTCGCGCTAGAAAATTATGAGGACCTCCACCGCGACGTTCCTGAGATTCGATCGTGCGGAGTCAAGATCGGCACCTATGTGGAGCTGGATCGTGACTTTAGCGACCCTTCAGAGTCAGAGCGGTATCATTGGGTTCAAGTGCCTCCAACCGGTTGTGATGTCGCCTACTCCATCCAGATTCCTGTAACCGGTGCTTATGCTCCCTATGCAAGCCATTCTCCTGCTCCTGATGCCGATATTCCTTCTACCTCCATTGCGCCTCAACCTGAATCGCTGGGATGCTAGGTGTATTTAACTTGGTGAAAACTTGTTCGTCGCTTTTTCTGTCTTTGGGTGAACTGTTTGATGTAAAACTTAAACTGGTATGGAAGCTTCGCCTTCCGTTTATCTATTGAGTGCTTCTTTTGCTCCGAGTTGAATTTTCTTTGGTTCTTGTCTTTTCTATACGTTCTTTGTCCTTTGTGTTTTTTGCGTGGGTGCACGGGAGCGCATCCACTGGGTGTAGTCCCCAAGGTTTGGGCCGGCTGGAGTAGTCAGCTGGGTCGAAGCTCTTTTCCGCCTTGGGTTCTCTTGTGGGTGTGCGGGAGCGCGCCCACTGGGTGTAGTCCCCGAGGTTCGGGCCGGATGGAGTAGCCAGCTAGGTCAAAGATCTTTTCCGCCTTGAGTTCTCTTCTGGGTGTGCGGGAGCGCGTCCACTAGGTGTAGTCCCCGAGGTTCGGGCCGACTGGAGTAGCCAGCCGGGTCGAAGTTCTTTTCCACCTGCTTTCCTGCCGAGTTGTGGCTCGTGCAAAAACAGAACACAATGTCGGTGCGTTAGTTTCGCCCACTGGTGTATGCGTTTATAGTTATGCTAAAATTTGGAAATGATTCCCTTTCAAACTAGGCCGATAACTTAATCCTTTTCTCAGTGAGCATTGGCCTTTCAAGTTGTGTCCTTGCCGACTACGAGCCGGGTGTGGTCTGCAGCCGGAACCGAAGGGGTAGCTAGGTTAGCATACTGCACGATACTTCGGGTTGTTATCATCGTCCTAAGTTGAGCAGGCACAAACGGATTGTCTAGGTGCCTTTGTTTTCCCTTTAGGTCGTTTCTTGTAAGGGAACTGATGATGGCTCAGTTGATATAGAGCCTGTTGGGAACCCCAAGAGCAAGGTATGATGGGCACAACAGAAAGTTTCCTCAGTTATGAACCAAGGTTATCAAACCAGTAGGAGAAATAAACCACTTCCGAAGGTGTTGCTAGCAACGTGGAACCTGCACACAACACAACCAAAATACTCTGCCCCAACTTATCAGTGAGGTTGTCAAGCTCAATGGTTTTGCTAAAAACAAAGGATTAAACGTATAGTGTGGAATAAAGTAACTGCTTGTGGTAATTGCAGAAAGTAAACAATAAACATTAGATGGAATATCGATGGGAAGGAATGGACCAGGGTCCACAATTCACTAGAGGTGTTTTCTCCATAAGATAAATAACATGCTGGGTGAACAAATTACAGCTTGGCAATTGACAAATAGAGAATGCATAACAATGCATGTACATGATATGATGATCACTATGAGATTCATTTGGGCATTACAACATGATACATAGACCGTAATCCAACTACATCTATGACTAATAATCCACCTCCAGGATATCATCCGAACAACCCTCGGGTATGAAGTTGCAAGCAACAGATAATTTCATTAAGCAAAGTGTGTAATGTAAATAATACAATTTCCCTTGGACAAAGGATTGTTTTTTATCCCTAGTAGCAATAGCACATCTATAATCTGAGAAGTTTCTGTCACTCTCCCAGATTAGTAGAGGCATGAATCTACTATCGAGTATAAATACTCCCTCTTGGAGTCACGAACAAATACTTGGCCAAAGTAACTACTGGCAACAGAGAGCATGCAAGATCACAAATAACATAGACATGATAGAACAATAATCAATCTGACATAATACTGAATATCCATCAGATCCCTGCAAACACAACATGTAGAATTACAATAAGCTGATCTTGATTATGATAGGAAGCTCACAAGATCTAAACATGGTAGCACAAATAGGTGAAACAACCATCTAGCTACTTCTATGGACCCGTAGTACAAGGATGAACTACTCACACATCACTCCAGAGGCTGGCATGGTGATGAAGAAGGCCTCTGGGATGATCTCCCCTCTCCGGCAGGGTGTCGGGAAGAGCTTCAGATCCCTCCCAATCTAGGGATGACTGTGGCGGCGGCTATGGTCTTTTTTGTGGATTTCTGATCGAGTCTTTAGAGTTTTCATCTCGGGGGGTTTATATAGCGAAGGGGCAAGGTCGGTGGAGCGCCAGGGGGCCAACACCCTACAGCGGCGTGCCCCTGGCCGCGCTTGGCCCAGGTGTGGTCGCCCTGGGGTGCGTATCCCCATCTCCTTCGGGCTCCGTGTCGTGTCGGAAAAAAATAGAAATTTTGGATTTTGTTTCATCCAATTCCAAGAATATTTATTTACTAGTTTTTCTGAAACCAAAAACAGAAGAAAACAGGAAACTGGCTCTGTGGAACTTTGAAAGGGTATGTATGCCCCCATGTGTGGTTTTGGTAATTAATGACAATCTCTATAGACTAATGTGTAAATTGAGTTTCACTTGTAGGTTTGTCCATTGGCATCGCTTGGACCATGTGTTGGTCTCAAATATGAAGAAATGAAGAATGATGTGAAGAAATGTCCAAGGGCTATGTTCCCATTGGAATCATGAAGAAAGAAGGAGCTTGAAGGTTGATCAAGATAAGTGCAAAGAGTTGAATCTCGACAGATCAACATTCAAGAAGGGATGAAGAAGTGCAAGATCAAGATGCGCCTTCTCTAGAAGATCTCATGCTTGGATCTTTCCATCCTCGGTGATCATGGAGTGATGAAGACAAGTTCAAAGAATAGGTTCCCCTTGGTGTATTGAGGAGCAATTTGTAAGTCTTCATCAAGCAAGAGCGAGCAAGAGCAATCAAGAAAGGTGTTCCATCTTGAGAAGGTCAAGACGGTCTGTATCAAGATCAAGTGGAATGCTCAAGGAAAAGGTATGATCTTGATAGGGTTTATCTTTTGCCGGTCTCGTGTTGTTAGTTGGGAGACCGTGTTTAGGATAGATAGCCGTACTATCAAGAGGGGCTCTCAAGTGGGTGTCTCGATCACATCGTTCGGGGAGAGCTCAAACCTTTGCATACATAGAATCATCTTTATTGGTTGTTAGTTGGTTCTTGTCCATGAGAGTATCTAGAGCTTATGGTTATCATAATAACAAGCTCTACTTCATAAAATAAAGATTTCCCTTGCATATCTTATTGTGTTCTTGATCGTGCGGGTTTTTCCGGCTCCACACCTTAGGAGATATCTCACATACATATACTTGATATTGTCTCCCTTGGTGGTATCCAATATTTCACCTTTTTGGATTCTCTTGGTTTTATCTTTCCAACAAATATGGTTTCATCCCAATCAGAGTTTCCAAGCTCAACTTCTTGTGTTTTGGGTTTTAGAGGTTTTACTGGTTCATCGCTTCTAGAGAGGTCATACCTTTCGAAATTTGGTTTTATCCTTCCTTTCTGGAATATGATTTTTATTTACTTAATATTTTAGAGCTTGTAGTTCTCTTTAAAATGAGCCCAAGATCATCAAAAACGGAGTCCGAATCAAAAGTTATTGAAGTTTTCGTGCAATGCTGTCTAGCGTTTTTGCTTGAGCGGAAATTCCGGTCCAAATTCCGACCCAAGTTCCGGTGACGTACTGTTTTCTTCTGTTTTTTATGTCTCTATTTAGTGGAAGTTCCGGTGGTGCGCGAATCTGGCCCAAACGGGCAGATTTATCTTGCCCTTTTTAAGGGTCCCCTCTTCCCTATTGTTTCCCCAACTTTTGAGGTTATTTTTGCTAGCTCTTCCACTCTCTCTCCTCCAGTATTGACCTTTGAAAGCTTGCCCTCTTCCACTCTCCCTCCAATGATTCTTGCATATCTTTGAGGGATTTAAGAGAGGATATCTAGATCTACAATTCCACCAAACCAAATCCCTTCTTTGTGAAGAAATCTTTGGGATCTAGATCTTGGAGAGTTTTGTGGTCTTCCTCCCTTATTCTCCCAATAGCTTTTGTAGATTTGTTGGAATTTGGGAGAGAAGGACTTGCCATTGCATTTGGTGCATAGGTTTGAGATCTCCTTGGAGATTCAGCGAGTTCAAGCTTGTGGGCTTGTTAATCTTGGGTTGTTGGAACCCTAGACGATTGTGTGGTTGGGTTGTTGACTTCTTGTGACCTTTTGTGGTCTTGTAGCCTTTTGTGGCCTTGTTGGCATTTTGTGGCGTTGTAGACTTTCGTGGCTTTGTTGTTGGGAGCCTCCAATTGAGTTGTGGAGATAGCCCCAATTTTGTACGGGTTTTGGTGACCGACCTCAAGTGTCCCTTAGCTCACGGGAGAATAGGGTGAGCCTTTTGTGGTGCCTGTGAGTTGCGTGTCTTCGCATCTGGGGTGAGGCCTTATGTGGCGTTGGGTGTCACATCCCAAATTTTAGATTTAGTCTTGCACATCATTCATAGCATTGCATCATGCTTTTCCATGCAAAACCGTCGAGTGAAAAGGTTCGGCGAAACGCTATTTGCAAAACCCTATTTTATTTTGCTACGAGGCTCCTACGGGAGGCTTTAGTAGGGCCAGCGTTGACCACCCTTGTATACTAGTGGTTTCGCTCAAACCTTGACCCTAGATTGTTCCCCTCGACTGTACGAAACCATAGGAGCAAGAATCACTCGATTCGGAGCTCGTACGGAGAAATTGCGGCCGTTTTATTGAATCGTCGGAAAACGGTCCGAATTTTTTAGATTCCTGCGTCTAACTTCTGCGGCGAATTGGAGTAGGACCAGGTCCCACTAGGGACCAACCGAACCTGCGCCTCGCCTGCCTCGTTCGTGCCTAGATCTAGTCCCGCCTCGGGAAACCGCCCCGCCGCCTCGATAGCCCCGCCGCCTCGCCGCCTTAGGCCCGCCGCGCCCGCCGTCGCATTTTGCCAGTAAGGCCACGCGCCGCATCCCGCCAGCCCCGCCGCCACCGAAGCCGCTTCGCCCGCCGCGCCGCCGCCAGCGCTACGCTTCGCCGCCAAGCCGCCAGCCGCCACGCGCCGCCGCCGCCCGCAGCTGCTGCCGCCGCATCGCCAGATGCCGCTGCTGCAGCTGCACGCTGCTGCCGCTGCGCCGCGCTAGCTGTTGCATCGCCGCTGCGCCTCGCTACAAGACGCCATAGCATCGCCACGCCACGCCGCTGCCGCTGCTTTCGCCCAGCGCCCGTTTTGCGTCGCGCCGCTTGTCCGTGCTGTGTCACCTCGTGCGCCGTCTTGTGCGTCGCGTTGACGATCTGGAACCAAGCGCTGACCGTTTACATCCGCGCAGGAAAACCCCCGACGCCGGAACCGATCGCCGCCGCCGTCCGGAACTCGCCGCCGTCTGTTTCGCCGTTTGTTTCCGGTAAGACTGCAGCCACCGTCAGATTTCAGATCAGCGGCTTAGATCGTTCGTTGACCGGTCAGACTCAGGTTTTGACTAGTCAGATGCCCAGTCAGCAGACGCTTTGACCAGTCAACAGACACAGTTGACTGGTATTTTCGTTAATCCCTTTTAGTTGACAGATTTTGGTAGAATATTGTAAATTGCGTAGAAATTAAACCGCTTGGCCAAAAATTGCAAATAAAATATGTGTAGATTCAGTGAGTCGTGTAGAATCTCGCTGTACCTTTAGTTCAGGCTTTTGCAGCAAGGTTTAGTACAATTTAATCAAACTAGTTAGTGGCCTTTTCGGAGTAATAAATTCGTAGAAAAAGATCCGTAACTCCAAAAATCGCGTATGATATGTCCCTGGATTCAGTGGAACGAGGGGAATCTTATCATGAATTAAAAAGATAGGCTTACAGTGAGAACTTCTGCAGAAACTGTCTGGTGGCTTTCTGCAGTGTTTTAATTACTCCGGGAGTTTTATAATTCCTTTTCGAGTAATTCCAGTTGGTACTGTTTCTAATTAGCGATGCCTATGGGGTAGAATGTTTCCAAGATTTTACAAACAGTATACTACCGGTAGTGAATTATTTGAGTTCTAGCTCTAGTTTTGGACGTTACTTTTTACGTAATAGTTTTCCTAGCGCTAAAACTATTTTCCATGCATGCAATCAGTAGTATTATTGAATAGGATTATATGGTGCAGCTGTAGCACCAATTCACTTGCCTTGCATACCTTCATGCATCATCTATGTTGTATTTGATTGTGAATTGTTTGTTTATGAATGCAATTGTATCGTGTAGATTGTGACGAGTGCAACGCTTGCTCGTGTATGGATTGTTCTTCCGACCGCTAACACCAAGGCAAGTATATGCTACTTTGTTCATGATATCGTCCTACTATTTTCAATGCATTGTCGTGTATTTTGTAGATGCATGTGTAGGATGATACTATCGCTATGCTATGTCCTATTATGTGGCAGGGCCTTCCTTGTAGATGAACCACCGTTGGTAGATGTGCTTAGCCATGCTATGTTGAACGAGGGCTGGGTTACATCATTGAGACTTGTTTCTAAAAGTATTGGTTTGTGAAAACTAAAACAACTTAATCAATGAATCCCCTGGGTGTGATGGTATTGATAATTTTCGGTGGTTTCATTGCGGAAAGGCACCCAGGTATCAAGAGAGAATGATTGGCTTCTTTATTATGTAGCTTACGTGTACAACCATGTGCCAATAATGGAATGGGCGGTTGGTTGGACTTAGTAGGTTGTGGTGACCCGAACCCGCATATCCAGAGATGTAGAATTTTGGTAGGTTGGACCGGTGCGCGTCGGGATTGGGGAGCTACTTCCCGAACAGTCTCATCTTGGACTTCTCCCTATCATCACCAAAATGAGAGTGATGGTACGAGCTGGGCTGGCCAAGTCACATGGGTAAAGTGTACTAACCTCTGCAGGGTGTATAATCTAATCGATTAGCCGTGTCCCTGGTTATGGACATCTGAGTTGCTTGATATTGATTCCATGACATGTTTCTCGCTCATTCTAATTTCATAATTGTTTTAATATTGTTGGGTTAACTTAATTGGGATCTTTTCAAAGAAAATCAAAACTGTTTATGAAAGTAGGACAAATGTATTTGCAAATGCAAGCCAGACACAGCTCCACTTGCCAAATATGCATGTAGGTGTTAGTACTATTGTCTCCATTACTAGCTCTACTTGCCATACATTCCATGTATTGACCCTTCGGGGCTGCTACGTTTCATGTTGCAGGTTATTCCGATTCTGAGTAATCGATATAGGCCACGATACTCCACTCGACACTTGTTCACTTGTGGGCAATTTGAAGAATGGAGGATTTACTTTATTTATGTTGCTACCTGAATAATTTGAGCTAGCTTTGGGCTAAGCTTTTATTGTAATAATGGTACTCTGGATCTTCGTTATTCATGATACACGGATATTTTGCTATGTTATTCATCTTACTCTATTGTGGGCCAATGAACCGATCCAGGGATTGGCATGTCACATAGAGGCCACGATCTTTTTAGAACCGCGGTGTTACAGGATGGTATCAGAGCCCGTGTGTCGACTGTAGGATCATGACCTAGAATTGGATTAGGAAGCCATAGATTTATTAAAGCCTATATTAACTCTATCTTTCATCGTATGCCTTTCACCCTCGTAAATTCTTACCATATGCTATTCTCACACTTTCCTCTTTTACTTGATAGATGGGAGAAGTCAGGACTGAGTATGCCACCATGGAGTCACCAAGGCCCTTTGCAAGGCAGTTAGCTCAGCTCTCGCAGTCATTGGGATTGCCACTGCCCATGTTCAAGGGAAGAAGGCTGTACACCTATGGATATGGAGAGGATGCATGGGAGATCACTACCTTCATATTCAGGGATGCCGCCTTGCCAAACCCCGTGCACTTGATCTACACCAAGACATACTGCAACTGGGGACTTGGAATCAACTTGGCCATACATGAAGCCCTGTCTCGCCAGTGCCATAGTGTCCGACACCTACTGCCAGCAGATTCACCCTACCGTGACTATGGAAGGCGTGATGAAGATGGGCACATTGTGGTTACCCCGGGCGACAGGATCAACATGCCGCCCCGTCGGAGGCACATAGAGGACATCAAAGGGAGAATGGAGCTCTAGCTGAGAAAGTGAGGATGATAAAGGAGATTGCAGATTTTGCTAGCAATGGTATGGTGGTCCAAGGACAGGAGATTGACATCCTGCATGAAGCTGTGGGAGTTCTAGAGAATGCCCTGATAGCCAGAGATGCAACCATAGCTCATCTTCATGGTACTGTGCAAGAGAACACCCAGAACATACAACAGTTGCAAGGGACCGTCCAGGAAAGGGATCAAACTATTGAAGCTATGACAGCCCAGATTGCCGCTCTCCAAGCGCAGCTGAATCCACCCTCTGATGATGACAATGGAGATGATGGCAACAATGGGGATGATGATGACAGTGGAGACGATGATGATGATGAGGACGATGATGATGATGATGGAGACGATGATGGTGGAGGAGATGAAGCTGTTGCAGTTGCAGCTGAGAGTGAAGAAGAAGAGGAGGATCCAGAAGAGGTGGAGTTTGAGATCTCAAGTGATGATTCAGGAGAGGTGTACACTCCGCCGCCATGGTTGTACCGCGAGCCGAAGCGTCAACGCATGACAGCAAGGACCTATTGCAACCTCTTCAAGAAGTAGATAGAAGTCCACCAATTAGTCCTTGTTAGGCAAATTCGTTAGGATTAGTCTCGATCATTGTGAAGCTTAGTTCGTGTTAGTTCAAGAGTGATTAGTTGCTTATTTGTGTACTCCAATATCCCAGGAATTATTTGTGCGAATTTTATGAAAGAGTTATGGCAATTTGGTTACTATCTGTGTTATTTTCGCTGCAGTTTTCTGCTGATACAGTAGTACTGTACGATTTTTCATATTTTTCTGGTAACTCAGAAAAATCTGAAAAAAATTGGGCTGATGCGGAACTCTCTGTACTATATGTGCAAAAATCAGCTAAATTTTCTGAAGAGTTTAAGCCAGCCGGAAAAATTGGCGAACGCTGCTGGACTGTTCTGGCAGATTGCTGTTTTGTTGTTTAGTTGATCTACTGTTTAGTTAACCATTGCCAACTCTTGCAAAACTATTTCGGTAGGTATATACTTCTAGGATAACACCTGGGATGTTGCTGGACCACTTGTTTGTTGATGTGTTGCTTGCTTGTGATTGTCTGCTATTGTTTGTTGTTGATTGATCATATGCATGGGTAGAATCCTATTATCGTAGTAGATTCTTTCTAAACTTACCTGTGCTGAACCGTAGATACCTCCCCGCTGTGAACCCACTGAGTTGGAGCAGCTCATGGCAGCTCAAGCACAGCTGACCCAAGTGATGACTCAGTTCATGGCAAATCAGAACAACAACAATGGAAACAATCAGCCTCAGGGAGATGCTCTCACCAGATTTCTGAGGCTAAGGCCAGCTAAGTTCTCTACTGCAACGGAGCCAATGGTTGCTCTCGACTGGTTGCGTTCAGTCAACAAGGATCTGGTAACTGTCGGATGCACTGATGCTGAGAAGGTGAGGTTTGCCGCTCACCTACTGGAGGGACCAGCCGCTTCTTGGTGGGACACTTTTCAGATCACCCACCCGCTGGATACTGTGACATGGGCAATGTTTGAGGAAGGTTTCAGGACCAACCACATGTCTTCCGGAGATCTGAGCCTGAAGAGGAAGGAGTTCCGCAACTTGCGCCACAACAATCGCACCGTGGCCGAGTACATTGAGGAGTTCAACAACCTGTCCTGTTATGCACCTGAGGATGTTGACACTGATGCAAAAAGGAGGGAGAGATTCCTAGATGGCCTCAGTGATGAGCTTTCAGTGCAGCTACTGGTGGTTTATTGCCCCACTTTCCAGGAGCTTATGGACAAGGCCAGGATCTTGGAAGGGAAGCACAAGCAGGTGGAAAGCCGCAGGAGAAAGAACAACAATCACCACTCTGGTTCACATCACAAGTCTCGCACTTCATATGATGGATACTCCAAGTATGGAGGGAGTGACCATGGGAAACATGACCGCCACCACCATGGAGGCGATGGGCATCGTCATGACAACCATAGGAGCAGCCACCACAGCCACAAGGGAGGACACTCTCACCACTCTGGAGGACACGGTGGACACGACCGCAACCGTGATCGCAGCTTTGTGAAGAAGGATCTGAGTGAGGTGACATGCTTCAAGTGTAAGCAGAAGGGACACTATGCTGACAACTGCCCGGAGAGGAAAGGACTGAAGCCAACCAACAACGAGAAGGCCACAGTGAACCACATGAATGTGGAGGAGATTCCAGATGAGCCTGACCTTGTGATTGGTAAGTTCCCAATCAACACTTACCCTGCACTTATACTTTTCGATACTGGTGCATCGCATTCATTCATATCAAGGGCATTTGTGGATAAGTATAAGCTACCTACAGAGTCTATGAAAAGGTCTTTTAGAGTGAGTTCACCTGGAGGAGATATGATAGCTAGTGCGGGATGCCGCGACTTGACTGTGAGGATTGGAACACACAACTTCAGTGCACATTTGGTAGTGTTGGATTCACAGGGATTAGACGTGATTCTGGGTATGGATTGGATGTCTATGCATGGGGGACACATAGATTGTGCACAGCGAGCTGTTTCACTCAAAACCCCGGATGGTAAGAGGATTAGATTCAAGTCAGCTGTACGACCAGGAAGGTGTAAGTTGAATTCTCTTAAGGGGGTTAGCATGGATACTATGCCAGTGATTAGGGATTACCCCGACGTGTTTCCGGAAGAGCTGCCAGGGATGCCACCTGACAGGGAAGTAGAGTTTCTTATCGACCTGATGCCGGGAACAGTACCTATAGCAAAGAAACCATATAAGATGGATGTGGATGAGTTGAAGGAATTGAAGAAACAGTTGAAGGAGCAGCTGGAAAAGGGATTCATTCATCCTAGTGCGTCGTCATGGGGTGCACCTGTTCTGTTTGTGGAGAAGAAAGATAGCACAAAGAGATTAGTGGTGGACTACCGCTTGCTGAATGAAGTAACCATCAAGAACAAATACCCACTGCCGAACATAAATGATTTGTTTGATCAACTGGAAGGAGCGAAGGTGTTCAGCAAGATTGATCTGCGATCAGGCTACTTCCAATTGAAGATCCGGGAGGAGGACGTACCAAAAACCGCCTTCACCACTAGGTATGGTTTATATGAGTATACAATTATGTCTTTTGGACTAACGAATGCCCCGACATACTTCATGACCATGATGAACAAGGTATTTATGGAGTACTTGGACAAGTTCGTGGTGGTGTTTATTGATGACATACTGATATATTCCAAGGATGATGCTGAGCATGAGAAACATCTGCGACTGATTATGGAGAAACTGAGGGAACACCAGTTGTATGCCAAATTCAGCAAGTGTGAATTCTGGCTTAACACTGTTGGGTTTCTTGGACACGTAGTGTCAGGAGAAGGAGTCGCTGTTGATCCAAGCAAAGTGACTGCAGTAACTGAGTGGGAAGCACCCAAGAATGCAGGAGAGATTCGAAGCTTTTTGGGACTTGCTGGATACTACAGGAGGTTCATTGGAAACTTTTCCAAGATTGCTAAGCCGATGACAGAACTTCTGAAGAAGGAGAGGAAGTTTGAATGGTCAGACGTATGCGAAGCCAGCTTTCAGGAACTGAAGCATCAACTAGTGACTGCGCCTGTTCTGTGTTTACCTGATCTTCAGAAGGATTTCCAAGTGTACTGTGATGCTTCTCGACAGGGACTTGGGAGTGTGCTGATGCAAGATGGGAGAGTAGTGTCATATGCCTCGCGACAACTCAAACACCATGAGCGGAATTACCCCACACACGACTTGGAGTTAGCGTCAGTGGTTCATGCGCTCAAGGTATGGAGGCATTACTTAATGGGAAAACACTGTGATGTGTACACCGACCACAAGAGCCTGAAGTACATATTCACGCAGAAGGAACTAAACATGAGGCAAAGGAGATGGTTGGAACTTATCAAGGATTATGATATGAATCTACAATACCACCTAGGAAAGGCCAATGTAGTAGCAGATGCTCTGAGCCGGAAAGTTTATGCCAATGGATTGACAATTGGTGAATTGCCCGAGGATTTGTGCAAGCAATTCAAGGACCTTAGACTGGAGGTAGTATCTAAAGGATACTTGGCAACAATGGAAGTCCAACCGACGCTACATGACAGGATCATAAAGGCTCAGATAGGAGACAAGGAAATAGAGGAGATAAAGGAAAAGATGAAGGAGAATCGGGAAAAGGATATTCGCGAGGATGAGCATGGTACCTTGTGGTATGGAGATCGTTTGTGTGTGCCCAGCGACCCGGAGATAAGGGAGTTGATTCTGCAGGAGGCTCATAACTCGCCATGCTCCATACATCCGGGCAACACGAAGATGTATATGGATTTGAAGAGCAGATTTTGGTGGAACAACATGAAGGGAGATATCGCCAAACATATTGCCCTGTGCGATGTATGTAGCCGAGTGAAGGCAGAACACCAGAAGCCAGCAGGACTGCTACAGCCGTTGCCCGTGCCGGATTGGAAATGGGATAGAGTGGGAATGGACTTTATCACCGGATTGCCCAGGACCAGGTCAGGATATGACTCTATTTGGGTAGTGGTCGACCATTTGACCAAGGTAGCCCACTTTATACCGGTAAAGACGACCTATACGAGTGCAAAGTTGGCCAAGATTTACATGGACAGGATTGTGTGCCTACACGGAGTTCCCAAGAGTATCGTATCTGACAGAGGCACCCAATTTACCTCACACTTCTGGCACCAGCTGCACGAGTCACTTGGTACTAGATTGGAGTTTAGCACAGCGTTTTCACCTGCATCGATGGATGCACCGAGAGGGTGAATCAGATTTTGGAGGACATGCTGAGAGCTTGCGCCTTGGCTCATGGCTCTAGTTGGGATGAGAATTTGCCGTATGCGGAGTTTTCCTACAACAACAGCTATCAAACCAGCATCAAGACGTCACCGTTCGATGTGCTATATGGGAAACGGTGCCGAACACCATTGCTATGGGATGGAGTAGGAGAACGTCAGTTGTTTGGACCCGATTTGATCAAGGATGCTGAGGAGAAGGTCGCCTTGATTAGGGACAGACTGAAAGTAGCACAATCAAGGCAGAAGAGCTACGCGGATGCCAAGCGCAAGGAAGTGGTGTATGAGATAGGTGATAGAGCATACCTCAGAGTGTCGCCACTTCGTGGAATCAAGAGATTTGGTGTTAAGGGTAAGTTGGCACCTCGGTTTATTGGACCGTATCGGGTCTTAGCATGCAAAGGATAAGTTGCTTATCAGTTGGAGTTGCCAGAAGCTCTGTCCGGTGTTCACAATGTGTTCCACGTATCCTAGCTGAAGAAGTGCCATCCGGAGATGGTGGATACACCATTAAGAGACACTGTACCGCTAGAGGAGGTTCAGCTTGAGAACGACTTGACCTATGAGGAGAAACCGGTCAAGATACTGGAGACAGCGGAAAGGACTACACGTACCAAGACGATCAGGTTTTGCAAGGTGCAGTGGAGCCACCACACCGAACAGGAAGCCACTTGGGAGCGTGAAGATGACATCCGAGAGGACTACCCACACCTATTTGCTAGCCGCGCCGAATCTCGAGGACGAGATTCATCTTAAGAGGGTTAGTCTTGTCACATCCCAAATTTTAGATTTGGTCTTGCACATCATTCATAGCATTGCATCATGCTTTTCCATGCAAAACCGTCGAGTGAAAAGGTTCGGCGAAACGCTATTTGCAAAACCCTATTTTATTTTGCTACGAGGCTCCTACAGGAGGCTTTAGTAGGGCTAGCGTTAACCACCCTTGTAGACTAGTGGTTTCGCTCAAACCTTGACCCTATATTGTTCCCCTCGACTATACGAAACCGTAGGAGCAAGAATCACTCGATTCGAGACTCGTGAGAAATTGCGGCGTTATTGAATCGTCGAGCGGCGGTCCGAATTTTTGGACCGTTCTGAATCCGCGTCTAACTCTCGCCCGAATTGAGTAGGACCCGCAGGGCCCCCACTTACGAGGGACGAAGCGCCTGCCTCGTTTTTCGTGCCCGCCTCCTAGATCGCGCGCCTCGGAAACGCCCGCCTCATCTAGCCCGCCGCCGCCTGCGCCGCCTTGACGGCGCCGCCGCGCGCCCCCCGCCGCCCGGCCCCCGCCCCGCCGCCAGGTAAGGCCGCCTCCGTCTCCACCTTGCCCCGCCGCCTGCTTTCCCGCCGCGGCCCGCATGCCGCCCACCCCGCCAGCCCGCCGCCGCTGCGCCAAGCCGCCACGCCGCGCCAGCGCCGCGCCGCCGCCGCGCCGCCACCGCAAGGCCACCGCCTTGCCGCCGCCGCCGCTTGCGCGCCGCCATGCCGCTGCGCTGGCCAGCTGCCGCTTGCTGCTGCATTGCGCCTCGGCTTAGCTTGCATCGCCGCTGCGCCACGCATACCTGCGACAAGACGTACACGCCGCGCATTTTGCGTCGCGCCGCTTCGTCTGCGTTGCCGTCAAGGCCGTCTTGCGCGCCGCGTTGACGATCTGGAACCAAGCACTGACCGTTTACATCCGCGCAGGAAAAACCCCGACGCCGGAACCGATCGCCGCCGCCGTCCGGAACTCGCTGCCGTCCGTTTCGCCGTTTGTTTCCGGTAAGACTGCAGCCACCGTCAAATTTCAGATCAGCGGCTTAGATCGTTGGTTGACCGGTCAGACTCAGGCGTTGACTAGTCAGACGCCCAGTCAGCAGACGCTTTGACCAGTCAACAGACACAGTTGACTGGTTATTTTCGTTAATCCCTTTTAGTTGACAGATTTCGGTAGAATTATGTAAATTGCGTAGAAATTAAACCGCTTGGCCAAAAATTGCAAATAAAATATGTGTAGATTCAGTGAGTCGTGTAGAATCTCGCTGTAGCTTTGGTTCAGGATTTTACAACAAGGTTTAGTAAAATTTAATCAAACTAGTTAGTGGCCTTTTCGGAGTAATAAATTCGTAGAAAAAGATTCGTAGCTCCAAAAATTACGTATGATATGTCCCTGGATTCAGTGGAACGAGGGGAATCTCATCGTGAATTAAAAAGATAGGCTTATAGTGAAAATTTCTGCAGAAACTGTCTGGTGGCTTTCTGCAGTGTTTTAATTACTCCGGGAGTTTTATAATTCCTTTTCGAGTAATTCCAGTTGGTACTGTTTCTAATCAGCGATACCTATGCGGTAGACTTTTTCCAAGATTTTACAAACAGTATACTATCGGTAGTGAATTATTTGAATTCTAGCTCTAGTTTTGGGCGTTACTTTTTGCGTAATAGTTTTCCTAGCGCTAAAACTATTTTCCATGCATGCAATCAGTAGTATTATTGAATAGGATTATGTGGTGCAGTTGTAGCACCAATTCACTTGCCTTGCATACCTTCATGCATCATCTTTGTTGCATTTGATTGTGAATTGTTTGTTTATGAATGCAATTGTATCGTGTAGATTGTGACGAGTGCAACGCTTGCTCGTGTGTGGATTGTTCTTCCGACCGCTACAACCAAGGCAAGTAGATGCTACTTTGTTCATGATATCGTCCTACTATTTTCAATGCATTGTCGTGTATTTTGTAGATGCATGTGTAGGATGATACTATCGCTATGCTATGTCCTATTATGTGGTAGGGCCTTCCTTGTAGATGAACCACCGTTGGTAGATGTGCTTAGCCATGCTATGTTGAACGAGGGCTGGGTTACATTATTGAGACTTGTTTCTAAAAGTATTGGTTTGTGAAAACTAAAACAACTTAATCAATGAATCCCCTGGGTGTGATGGTATTGATAATTTTCGGTGGTTTCATTGCGGAAAGGCACCCAGGTATCAAGAGAGAATGATTGGCTTCTTTATTGTGTAGCTTACGTGTACAACCATGTGCCAATAATGGAATGGGCGGTTGGTTGGACTTAGTAGGTTGTGGTGACCCGAACCCGCGTATCCAGAGATGTAGAATTTTGGTAGGTTGGACCGGTGCGCGTCAGGATTGGGGAGCTACTTCCCGAACAGTCTCATCTTGGACTGATCCCTATCATCACCAAAATGAGAGTGATGGTACGAGCTGGGCTGGCCAAGTCACATGGGTAAAGTGTACTAACCTCTGCAGGGTGTATAATCTAATCGATTAGCCGTGTCCCCGGTTATGGACATCTGAGTTGCTTGATATTGATTCCATGACATGTTTCTCGCTCATTCTAATTTCATAATTGTTTTAATATTGTTGGGTTAACTTAATTGGGATCTTTTCAAAGAAAATCAAAACTGTTTATGAAAGTAGGACAAATGTATTTGCAAATGCAAGCCAGACACAGCTCCACTTGCCAAATATGCATGTAGGTGTTAGTACTATTGTCTCCATTACTAGCTCTACTTGCCATACATTCCATGTATTGACCCTTCGGGGCTGCTACGTTTCATGTTGCAGGTTATTCCGATTCTGAGTAATCGATATAGGCCACGATACTCCACTCGACACTTGTTCACTTATGGGCAATTTGAAGAATGGAGGATTTACTTTATTTATGTTGCTACCTGAATAATTTGAGCTAGCTTTGGGCTAAGCTTTTATTGTAATAATGGTACTCTGGATCTTCGTTATTCATGATACACGGATATTTTGCTATGTTATTCATCTTACTCTATTGTGGGCCAATGAACCGATCCAGGGATTGGCATGTCACATAGAGGCCACGGTCTTTTCAGAACCACGGTGTTACATTGGGTGAGCACGGATCCACCACACCCCGAGGTGAGCCATTTGTGGCATTTGGAGAGCATTGCGCCATCGCACCTCTCCATTGGAGACGTAGCTTCTTTGGAAGCGAAATTTGGGATTAAAATCTTCGTCTCTGCATCCATCGGTTATCTTTCAACCGAGCCCTTTACTTATGCACTTTACTTTGTGATAGCCATCGTACTTCACGTATTTATATCTTTCTATCACCTTGTTGCTTATATTGCTTAGCATAGGTTGTTGATGTACTTAGGTTAACCTAGTGGTTAGGTTTTGTGCTCAATAAATTAAAAGTTAGTTTTATTCCGTATTTATTTGAGCCTAAACCGTAATAATTTTAAAATCCTATTCACCCCCCTCTAGGTGAAGTTCATTGCACTTCAATTGGTATCAGAGCGAGGTCTCTCGCTTCTTAGGCTTCACCGCGTACTCGCGTGCACTCTCACACATTTACATTTGTTGGTACTTATTATGATGTTTGGCGTACTCGCGTGCTTAGTCATTTCTGGGACATTGACCCAAATATTGAGCGTATTCTAGATATGGGATTGTCTCCTCCTAAGGATCCCCAAAATCTATCTTTGGAGGAGACAAAATCTTATCTCGAAGCTCAAGCATCTAAAGTGCTTGTTAGTGTTGTGAGCTTTGTAGTTCTTTCGTCAATCATGCCTTTCCAGAATGCTCATGTTATTTGGACCAAGCTTCAAGCAAAATATGATGTTTCCAAGCTTGATGAGGATGATTGTGTTCCCTCCACTTTGGCCGTGATGAGTTCTCATCTTCTTCCACTTGACCAACATATGAGTTGTCTCAAGGTAATGATATGGTAAGTGGTGATAGAACTTGCAATGTAGATAGTGAGCTTACCATTGATGATCCTTCTTGTCTATCTCATTGCAATGTTGTATCTTCGGGCATGAACACTTGTACCACTATATGTGATTTACATACCAGTGTTGATTGCCCTTGCATATCATGTAGAAATGGATTGATTATATCTCACTATGATATGATTGCTTTGCCTTGTTGCCATGATAAATGTGCTTCTATTTCCTCTAGTACTTGTGTTGCTAACCATGTAGAGGAAATCGAAGAATGTGTGGGCCAAGGCAATGTTGCGATTGGAGATTCATGTGTTCCCCCATCATCATCTTCTCCCAATGTTCACTTATGCCTCATGGCTAAGGGTTCAAAGGTAACCTCTCCTTTGGATCCCAATATATCTCGTGATGATGTGAATGTTTATCATGATGAAGTAGATGATGATGTTGCTTCTTTAAAAGAGAAGCGGGCAGGGGGGGGGCTAGTCCTTCGTGCTCTTCATACAAATAAAAATGTTTGCTCTATTTTCATTGAAATATTAACCTTTGCTATAGAAAGTAGGCAACTTATTGCTGATCATGAGGATAGTATTGATAAAATGGGTTTTCTTGAGCGTGAGTATGCTAATGGCATTGCAAACCTAAATGAAGCTCTTGAAGAGGAACAAACCACTAAGGAATCTCTTGATGATACCTCTTCTCTAGAGCTATCTAGAGTGAATGAATCTCATGATAGAGATCTTGAGGTGTCTAGTTCCCTTCAAATTAAAAATGATGAACTTGAAGTTACTTATGCTAGACTCCTTGAGGATTTTGAGCACCTCAACAATGGATCTAGGGTCCTCAAGGGTGAGCTCATCAAACTCACTGAGTCACATGAGCAACTTAAAGCTTCATATTCTAAAGAGCTTTCAAAGTTACCCTCACCTCTTGCATTAAATGATGATGATGATGCTTGTGCTACTAACTCTATTTCTTGTGAAGCATCTATCTTGAAGGAAAATGTTGAGCTAAAGGCTCAACTTGCTTTGCTAACTAGCAACTATGGGAAATTAGAAAAAAGTCATGTTAAGCTCTCAAGCTCGCATGAGGATCTTCTAGTCTCCCATGGTAGGCTAAAGTTAGCTCATGAGGCCATTATGTCAAAGGTAATATCTAGTGGGCCTCATGTGGACATTAGCACTACCCCTACTCCAAATGTTATATTGCCATGTGCTAGTCCTTGTAATTCATCCACTCACAACCATGCTATATATTGTGATGAATTTCATTCTTTGCCTTGTTTCTCTAACAATGAAGTATCTACTTCCTATAGTATTGTTCTTGATACTAACCATGTAGAGGAAATCAAAGAGATCAAGGCTCAAGTCACTTCTTTGAAGAATGACTTGAATAGGTGTCATGAAGGAAAGACCACACTCAAGAACATGTTGAGTGTGCGACGACCCCCAAGGGAAAAGAGTGGGCTTGGATTCCACTCCAACATCAAGAAAAATCCCACTAACATGTTGAAGCACAAGGGAAACAAGAAGAAGGGCCAAGGACAAGTGAAGAATCCGGCCAACATTGTGTGCTTCAAGTGCAAGGAAGAAGGGAATCATGTGAGGGATTGCCCATTGAAGAGGAAGCCTCTTAGTGAGAAGCAACGAGGGAAGCGGCCTCAAGCTCCTCCTATTGGGAATATGCCCTAGAGGCAATCATGTATGATGAGATTTCCCATTGTATTCATAAAGATATAAAGTTGTACTTGTATAAACATCTGATGTGTATCATTGCATATGTGATTCGGTTGTGGAACTATGCATTCATGTGTTTGTACTAAATGTCCTTGGTCATTCAGGTTGTGCTGGAAACACAACTTAGACCAATGTGAAAGTCAGCTTGATGACTCGGTTCCACTTGTCATGGGAATGGTGATGCCATTCCGACTTACACAGACTCGGCTAAAGAGTTTAGCGAGTTGGATTGACCCATATTGATGTACTACGAACAAGTAGTCATTTGTATATCTCAATCAATGTAATCCTTAGACCTGAGGATGTTGCATAGTCCGAGTTGAGGATCACCGACTTAGGTTCTGTCAAACGCTGATCCGTAAATGGGCAGTTATAAAGGCAGAGTTCGGGTCGACTGAGAATCAAGCTGCGTGATGTGAATAACCGAGCTGGGATTTTGCCCCTCCACTCGGAGAGATATTATCTAGGCCCTCTCGGAAGATATGATTCGGAAAGCATGGCCATGCACGACTCGGTTAAGTGTTAACCGAGGCTGTCGACTAAGAGTTAGTCGGGTGAATCACTTATCTTGGATCGAGAAGAGAGTCGGACTATTTAAGGGATGACATATATTCGCCTATAGTCTGACAAGGAATATCGTGAGGCAAAAGGGACTCGGACGCAAGTCACATTGGAAAGGCGAGTAGTCATGACTCTTTGGTACTTGGGAGTCGGCACGTTCTGCTAGGATCCGCTGTCGACTGATCGATTGTGAATCGGACTCCAATCGTGTCCGAGTAGCCATGAGCCTGCCGGGTCACACACTTAAGAGCGGGAGGAAGTTTAGATTGTATCTGAACTAGAAATCTGGTTGGGTCGGACCCAAGCCGGATCAGGACTGAGTCAGTGAGTCAGACTCACGGTGACCAGTGTTATATGGGATTTAGTGAATGGGCCACGAGAGTGGAGCCCACGTTCATTCCCTATATATAGTGGAGCACCATAACCGAGAAAGGTTAATCGTTGATCAGTTAGGTCATTCCATGTGTTGGAAACCCTAGCTCCACAGCAGTCCTGCCGTCATAACGAACCTAGCAGTTCACCGCCGGTGCTCCTCCTTGTACGTGTGGATACCAGCAGAGGTGTTGTATGATCAGCACTAGGATGATCAGATCGCAAAGGACTGCACTGCATCAACTAACGCGCTTCATCAGTAATCCGCAACTGCGCGTCTAGTGGTAAACCTCGTGGCCTTCTACCCCGGCTAGACCTTGGGATCACCACGTTAGAGGAAAATGTTTTGTTTTATCTCTGCGTGTCCCAACAGTGGTATCAGAGCGATAGCTTCTGGTTTTAGGCTCGAGATCTCGCATATGTGATATGCGGCAGGCTGTAGATGAGATCTATATGCTGTTTTGGTGGTCGATCTATGAGATAGATCGGTTTTGTATGATGTTGATTGGATCAACTGTACTCGGGGAATGGTAGATCTGATTTCCGTGATCATACTGCTGAGGTCATGGAACGACATACCCCTACCGGTCGGCTTCCACCATCGGGGTAGACTGTGACACGTAAATCCAGAGGCGATGATCGAAGATCAAAAAGTTTGATCGAATCAGAACAATGGTCGGAATCCATGTCCGGAACGTAGATGAGATCTACGTTTTTGCCCTGTCGTAGATCGAATCGGAACAATCGGGACCGTTGGCTTCGACCTATCGTAGTGCCTTATATGTCGTTGCGAGTTTCACAATGCCGGTAGATATCGTATCTATGCATAACTTGTTTTGCAGGAAGTTGTGAATGGTATGGTTCATATGCATGTGATGTATGTGTGTAATCCATACGTGCACATCACGGTTTTTGTCAGCCGACTGGAGCCTAGGTGCTGTCATTTTATTGTATAACGACATGCGTGTCGGATTCTCCTTGTAATTTACTTTACTTAGCTAGTGTAGCTGTTTGGAGAACCCGGAAGGCATGCAAGGCGTTGTACATGTCGGCGACATGGAGTAAGACGGCAAGTGACAAGAGTTGGCACGAGTCGGATTACAGGCTTTATGGAGATGGAGATCGCCATGAAGGGAGCCATACCATTTCACATTATAATTTCTTTATTTTGTGTTATTGTTATGTCTCTGTTTTACCTCTATTAGATCGTCGGTAAAATTTAATCCGTCAAAGAAGGTCTAGTCGGTTTTCCCGCCAGTGTTTGCACCATCACAAGTCGGACATTTTTGGTAGTGGGCTCATAAAATTGAGGTCCTGCCAATTCTTTCCGACTAGGTGGGTTTGAGTCGGACTCTTACTGCAGAAACACCCAGTAAGCTAGACGGGTCTATCACAACGGTTGTGGGGCTCGGGGAAAGGTCGGATGGGAGCCGGGGCATGTGATGCCGCCCATCCAACATGTGTCGTATGAGATGTGATTGACAAGGAGTTGTCTACCTAGATCACTTGGCGGCTAGTGGTGATGCTAAAGATCATTAGCCGACTTGCTTATTTAGGATCCTGAATCACTAAGTAACCATCGGAGGGGTGTTGGTTCTAGTGGGAGCATAAAATATTAAAGTGTTTAATATGTTTGCTCTTTTATGAATACATGTCTTCAAGTGTTTTGCATATTTTCTGTTGTAGATCATGGCACCAAGTAGCTGTCACTCTCATATACCCGGTTTTGCATTGAGAACCATTCTTGAGAAAGATAAACTGAACGACACTAATTTTACCAACTGGTATCAAAATCTGAGAATTGTTCTCAAACAAGAAAAGAAGGACCATGTCCTAGACAACCCACTTCCAGATGAGCCGAATGAGAATGCGACTGTCGCTGCCACCAATGCCTACCGTCGGGATAAGGATGAGTCCACGGATATTATCTATCTTATGCTTGCTCACATGGAACCGGACATGCAAAAGCAGTTTGAGAATGTTGAGGCCTACGATATGATCGAAAGCCTCAAAAGTATATTCGTGCTCGGCCGAAGCGAGAGGTATCAAGTCTCTCAGGCTTTGCTGAGTTGCAAGCTTAAGGATAGTGATCCACTGAGTCCGCATGTGATCAAAATGGTTGGTTATGTGCAGTCTCTAGAGAGGCTTGGCTACCCCATTAGCGAAGAGTTCGCTACGGATATAATTCTGAACTCTCTTCCTAGTGCATATGGGCAGTTCATTTCGAACTACCACATGCATGGTATGGATAATAAGCTCACTGAATTGCATGATATGCTCAAGCAGGTAGAGGCGGATCTCAAGAAGGGTGCCAGTCAAGTGTTGATGGTGAAGAATAAGGCTAAGTTCAAGAAGAGTTCTTGGACTAAGAAGAAGGCTAAGTCAGGAGGAAAGCAGGCTCAGGACCCGGTCCCAAGCGCTTCCTCAGGGACTAAGCCATCTCCTTCAGCCAGATCCACTTGCTTCTATTGCAAGGTGGATGGCCACTGGAAGAGGAACTGCAACAAGTATTTGGCCGACAAAGCCAAGAGTGGAGGTATGACTTCCGATTCAGGTACACTTGTTTGCAATTTTATAGACATGTATCTTGCTGATGCACCTAATAGTTCTTGGGTATATGATATCGGATCAGTGATTCACATCTGCAACTCGTTGCAGGGACTGGTAAGAACTAGGAGCGTAGCAAGAGGCGAGGTTGATATGCGAATCGGCAACAAAGCAAGAGTTGCTACGTTGGAAGTCGGCACGATGCAGCTTCATTTACCTTCCGGATTCATTATGGAACTAAATAATTGTTATTATGTTCCAGTGCTTAGTCGAAACATTATTTCTGCTTCATGTTTGATGAGGAAAGGCTATGAGTCGAATATCAAGAATAATGGTTGTTCTTTGTATTTGAATGATACATTTCACGACTTTGCACCCTTCCAGGAAGGGTTATTTATTTTGAATCTTGATGGTGAGTCGGTTTATAACATAAATGTTAAAAGGTTGAAACCAAATGATCTGAATATGACTTAGTTTTGGCACTTTCGGCTTGGTCATATAAGTTGGAAACGCATGAAGAAGCTCCATGATGATGCACTCCTATCTTCGTTCGACTTGGAGTCATTTGAGACATGCGAATCTTGCCTACTCGGCAAAATGACCAAGAAACCTTTTGCAAAGAGTTGCGAAAGGGCGTCCAACTTGTTGGGACTAGTACGTAGTGATGTATGTGGACCAATGAGCACGACAGCCAGAGGTAGTTATGAGTACTTCGTTACCTTCACTGATGATTTGAGTAGGTATGGATATATCTACTTGATGAAACATAAGTCGGAAGCCTTTGAAAAGTTCAAAGAATTCCAGAATGAAGCACATAATCAACTCAGCAAGAAAATAAAGTTTCTTCGGTCGGACCGAGTGTCGTGGTATTGCCGACGAGTACGCCATGGAGGGGTCCTCACAGTGCGTGTTTAGAGACGTGGGGTAAGGCGGACGGTTGACGGGTACGAGGTAACACAACTTACCCAGGTTCAGATCCCACAACGGTGGCGGAATCCTACTCCTGCTATAAATCACTATAAGGGCAATACGCCGAGTTACAGAGATAGGTTCGCTATGTGAGGTTGTATGAAGTTTTGCCCTAAAGGCTCCCATAGGGCCGACTTATATAGTTGCCAGGTCCTAGGGTTACAGGGAAAAGTCCTAGCCGGACAGGTTACAGAGTCCTACATTGTCTATTACTAGTCTTGTGTATCTTGTACTCCAAGGCTCCGGGTACGTTGGTGACTCCACCGTAGCCTTCCTTTATCCGCCATGGGCCTCCCTTCTGGATCCATCTAACTGGGCCGCCCAGCTGGCCATAGGCCACGCTACCGACTATGGGCCACCCGGGTTAGCCGGATAAGAGACAAGCTATAAGGATACCCATATAGCATATCCCCAACAGTAGCCCCCGGAGAACTCCGAGATCTTGCGCCATCTTGCCTCTTCATGTGGAATGCTCCGTCTAGATGGATGTCGGCAAATCGTCAAGCAACATCTTGTAGTCCTCCCAAAGAACCCTACAAGGCTTTCTCCGTCTTTAACTTTGTAAGCCGGAGAAATGCTGAATCTTCCATCGTACTCTTCTGTAGTCGGATTGGATCTGTCCCTGCCGAAAACTTCGATGTGACGGCTCATCTGCTTATGCCAGCTAGGGCAACGTAGGCTTAGGTAAGCGACGCCTCGTAACTCACACATGCAAAGAACATAATCATATCCGATTTTCCCGCATGAGCGATACGAACCGTTGGCGGCGACGGTTGGAGACGTGGCGAAATTTCCGCGCATGTTCGCGAACACATCGTCTACGCGGCAACCGTCCGATCAAGCTGCACGAATGTTGACGCCGAGGATGATAATTAGTAACCGTGGGGAAATTTCCACTTTTTACCTCATTCTTCTCGCATCATCTTCTTCCTCCAGCCGCGCGTCTCCTCGAGCTCTCCGCGAGAAACCTCGAAAAAACCCTAGCTCCCATTCGCACCAGTCGCACCCAATCTTCACCCCATGGCTAGCAGCAGCACTTCTCCATCAATGGCGACGTCGAGCGAAGCCACGGCGAAGCCGGCGAGCTCCGTCGTCATGCCCCCAAAGGGTTTGGTCATCCCTGCATCGGCGGTGATCGAATCCACCGGTGGCGACCCAAATTTGGCGGCGCTAGAGCCACTGGAGGAGGAGCCAGACTCGCACAAGGGCAACTGGCGTGGCTCAGACATCACCGACCGCGATATCCAAGAGATGGTCGCTGTTGGGGATATGCTATATGGGTATCCTCATAGCATGTCTCTTATCCGACTAACCCAGGTGGCCCATAGTCGGTAGCATGGCCTATGGCCTGCTGGGCGGCCCAGTTAGGTGGATCCAGAAGGGAGGCCCATGCCGGATAAAGGAAGGCTACCGTGGAGTCACCAGCGTACCCGGAGCCTTGGAGTGCAAGATACACAAGACTAGTAATAGACGGTGTAGGACTCTGTAACCTGTCCGGCTAGGACTTTTCTCTGTAATCCTAGGACCTGGCGACTATATAAGTCGGCCCTATGGGAGCCTTTAGGCAAACGATAACTTAGACTTTCTAGTCACCTCGCACAGCGAACCTAATCTCTGTAACTTGGCATATTGCCATTATAGTGATTTATAGCAGGAGTAGGATTCCGCCACTGTTGTGGGATGTGAACCTGGGTAAGCTGTGTTACCTCGTACCCGTCAACCGTCCGCCTTACCCCACGTCTCTAAACACGCATTGTGAGGACCCCTCCATGGCGTACTCGTCGGCAATACCACGACAGTTGGCGCCCACCGTGGAGCAAGAGGCGCTTTAGGCTCTTCAGCGGGCGAGGACCAAGATCTTCACGGGAATCGGCAAAACCGTGGCCATCGGTCGCGTTCTATTCTCCGGCAACATTCCGATCGCCCCCCCGACGAGTTTTGGATCCCGGCGAAGATGAACCCTACGCGGTGTTCGATCGTTCCTATCGGAGACATCCACCTCTTCATTGGCGAAACCGACTCGGGCACTAGTTCCCTGGGAGTCGGAGGAGCATCAAGACCCGCACAGACCGCCTACGGGTAGGATACGTTCGCGGAAGGATCGATGTCGGATCTCTCTTCGGAGTTTTCCAGCAAAGATCGGAAAAATTCAAGACCCACCCAAACCGCCCATGTGCAGGATATAAAGGTGGAATATCACTGCAAATCCACCGGCTTCGCCCGTGCGTCTGGACAGCAGAGATCCAAGTTCGTTGGCGTGGTTACCATCTTCGATTTGGCGCGCTGCGTTCAGAGAGAGGGCGAAAACCCCCGCGATTACCTGGCCAGGTGGCTCCATATACGAGCCAATCTGGCCCACTACCCCAATGATGATGCCATCTATCACTTTGTGGAAGGACTGGACCATGGCACGCTTCTCCGACACTCTCTAAGACGGCAACAGGCGTCAGGACGCCTTACCTTCGAAGGCATGGTGAACACCGTCAACAACTACGCGGAGGCTGAAGCGGCACCTCAGACAGCGCTTGCGCTCATTGATGGAGCCCCTCCGATTTAGCCACCACCACCGCCTCCGGCCGCCATCGTCGTAGCAGCACCACCACCTCCAGTCATCGTCGAGGCCGTTGCACCTCCACCGCCCATCATCGAGGAAGTCCTAGCACCCTCCGACTCCGTCATTGACGCGCTTTATGCTGATTTCAGTGCAGATTCAGAGGAAATAGACTTCAGCCCAGAAGAGCTAGACTCCACCATGCAGGAGATGGAGGAGGAGTACTCGCGCGACGAGGAAGCTAATAACACCTTCATGTCTCGAGGGGTGTTCGTCACCATTGGGACAGCGATGGACGAAGACCAGCCCGGGCAAGCTCCGCCTACGGCACTGGATAAGGGGAAGGGGCCACTAATTGCTGACGACATTGATCGCGCAAAGGTCATGCCGCCTCCGCCTAACCCAGTGCAGCATCCGCAGGAACTCGGCACCGGTCCGAGCAACAACAACACCGCAAACTTGCCGCCTCCAGCATCGACGTCGGCAGCAGCCCACGTTACTCCAGCTGATAGAGTGATGTATGGCAATCTCCTCGTTGAGCCACTAACTATTGATCATATCCGGAACGTGACTCAGCTTGATGAGAAGCGACAACATCTGCTGGAGGAGGCGCAAGCCATCACGGAGTAAGGCGCTAAACTAGATCGAGATCTAGTCAACGTGCAGAAGTCCATAGAGAAAGCAAGAGCAATGGAGGCCGAGTACAAGACTCTGCTGCAACAGCAGAAGGCTAAGAAAGCTCCAGCTCGCGTCATCAACGATCCTGGTGTACGGCGCAACCTAGGATGGGCTCCCTCGAAGCCGGCACAGGCCAAGCCATACATTGACAGTGAAGGCAAGCACGTGATGCCCACCCCACTCCTGAACCTCGCCGTCGCCAAGACCCTTCTGGAGCAGGATAGATCGCCTGAGGCAGTGGAACAGGTCTATGACCTAGTGGCCAAGGCGGTAAAGCAGCAGGAAAAGGCCACCTCTCAGAGGCTTGAGTCTGACCCAGCGCTCTGCCGATCTAGCCAGTACAAACCGCCAAGGGATAGATCTCCTCAAGATGTCTGATCGCGGTCGGGTTCATCAGAACGAAGACGGAGGGATGCGCGCAACAGGAAAGATGCTATCCCCATATCCTCAGACCACGGAGAAAGAGCCCAACCTCGCCGCCCATCGCCACCGCCCCGATCCCCCCGACGTCAGGAAGATTACAAGACTCACCATCGTACGGATATGCCCCCTCCAAAGCAGTGCGGCATTGTCATCCGCGACAACGCGGAGCATACCCGTCATGACGGAAAGCACAACGAAGGACATAAGAGCAGGTCGTGCTATGACCCTCCGCGTCCGACAAGCAACTGTGACAGGCGTGAAGCATCGCAGGAGGGTAACAGCAAGAAGGCTAACCCACCGCCACCTCCGCCTCCGTCGCCGCCAAGCAGTCACCATGGCGGAAGGGGTCCGCGTCGTTCACGCAGCACATCCCCTGTTGACAACAAGAAGAAGAACCCGGAGCCATACGATGCACGTTCATGGATCGATAAGATCCACGAGGCCCGGGAAGGACCATACCTGGGACCACGTTGTTTTGGACCTGCAATATGGTCCGCAACTTACCCCAAAGGTTTCCGGATAGACAAAACCATCAAGCCCTACGACGGCACCGCCAAGCCTGCCACATGGTTGCAGGACTATGACAACGCGGTGGAGATTGCCGGAGGCAACCCCAACGTCGCCATCAAGTACCTCCCGTTAATGTTGGCGGGCGCGGCCCGTCAATGGATCGACGACTTGCCAGAAAAATCTATCTACAACTGGCTGGACATGCAAGAAGCATTCACCAAGAACTTTGAGGATACATACAAGCGTCCCTGCACAGTGGGCGATCTACAGCGGTGCGTGCAAGAGAAAGACGAGACATCTCGCGCCTAACACTCCCGCTGGCTGGATATGAAGAATTCCTGCGCAGGAGTGCACACCCAGACCGCCATGGCCGCCTTCATCGATGGGTTGGAAAGAGATACGTTGCTCCGACATAAGCTGAAGCGCTTGAAGGACAATCATCAGCTTGACTTGAATCAGATGATTCTGTTAGCTAGTGAGTTCGCAGCTGCCGACGACGACGCTCATGGCTCTTTGCCGGCAATGGCCGCCCCAACTCAAGCTCGGAGGAACAACAGTACAAAGCGGAAAACCGCTCCAGAATAAAAGCAATCTACCGACATGGTCGCCATGACTTTTGTAGGACGAGGCGAAGGCGGACAACATGGCCGAGGAAGGGGAGCAGGCCGTGGGTAGCAGCAAGGAAGTGAAACTAACTCGGCGCCGCTCCGCGTTCCCCAAACCTACGAAGAGTACCGCGATATGCCGTGCCTCGTACACCTCGACGCCAACGGCAAGGCCACCCATACCAATCGACACTACAAGTTCGTCAACGACCTCAAGGAAGACCCGGAGTCCAGCTATAAGCGAAGTCGGAAGAACAGACCGCGAGGCAAGGGCAAGGGGAAGAAGAAGGAGGAGGAGTCCAAGGATTCAAGTGACATGGACGAGGACGTTGACCCCAAGCACGCCGCCAAGAGCGACGACAAGGGCAAGGACCCCTTCGCAAAGAAGGCCCCAGTCTACCACACTTTCCTTGGCACCCCCACCGTCCGACAACAGAAGACCTCTTTAAGGATCCTGATGGCTACTCTCCCCCCAGTTCCCCAATACCTGCGCTGGTCGGAGGTTCCAATCACTTGGGACAGGACGTACCACCCAGACCTTGTACCCACGGAGAACCAGTAGGCCATGGTCATCAACCCATTGATTGACGGTGTGGAGTTCACCAAGTGCATGGTGGATAGTGGAAGCAACATCAACATCATGTACCTGGATACACTGCAGAAGATGAACTTGACGGAGGCAAACCTAAGGCAGACCAACACCGTGTTCCATGGCGTAGTTCCTGGTCAGGAGGCTCGGTCCCTTGGGTGCATCACGCTTCAGGTGGCCTTGGGCGACGTTAATAATTACCGCCAAGAGCGCATGACCTTTGAGGTGGTCCCCTTCAAGAGCGTGTACCACGTCATATTCGGCCGCGACATATTCCACACGTTCATGGCCAACCCATGCTTCGTCTACAACAAGCTCAAGATACCCGGACCAAACGGTGTCATCACCGTCTTCAGAAGCTTTACCAAGGCAAGGGACTACAAGATCAATGAAGCAGCCGTTGCAGAAGCTGTCCTCTACAGCGAAGAATTCAAGGAGATCCATAGCAAGGTCAATGACTCAGAGATGCCCGTGTCGAAGAAGCAGATCTCCGACTCCACTCCTGCGTTCAAGGCCGCCATCGAGACCAAGACGGTGGAACTTGTGATAGGCGATGCCTCCAAGACCGTCGCCATTGGGACGAACCTGGATCCCAAATAGGAAAGCACGATCGTCGAGTTCCTCCGTGAGAATAGGGACATCTTTGCCTGGCAACCTGCCGACATGAAGGGTGTACCTAGGGAACTTGCCAAGCACAGCTTAAACATAGATACAAAATGTAAACCAGTGAAACAACCTCTATGACGCTTCGGAGATGAGAAGAGACGCGCCATTGGCAAAGAGATAGCTAGGTTACTTAAGGCTGAGTTTATCCGAGAAGTCCTTCACACCCGATGGGTGGACAATCCTGTACTTGTCCCCAAAAAGGGAACCAATGAATTAAGAATGTGCGTTGATTACACCGGCTTGAACAAAGCATGTCCCAAAGATCCGTTTGCTTTGCCTTGCATTGACCAAGTCATTGACTCGACGACTGGCTCGGAACTTTTGTGCTTTCTCGATGCATACTCAGGATACCACCAGATCAAGATGAGTAAGTCAGACCAATTGGCCACTTCGTTCACTACCCCATACGGCACGTTTTGCTATGTCATGATGCCCTTTGGGTTAAAAAATGCAGGTGCTACCTACCAGCGGACAATGCAACGTTGCCTTCACGACCAAATTGGTCGGAACGTTCACGCCTATGTGGACGATATTGCGGTGATGTCTAAAAAGTCAAATGACTTAATCTCTGACTTAAAAGAAACCTTTGATAATCTCCGGAAATACAACATTATGCTCAACCCTAAGAAATGCGTCTTCGGGGTTCCAGCCGGCAAACTGTTGGGCTTCATCGTTTCCCAGCGCGGAATCGAGGTCAACCCGGAGAAAATCAAGGGCATCTTAAACATAAACCGTCCGACATGCCTAAAGGACATCCAACGACTAACAGGTTGTGTTGCAACAGTTAGTCGGTTCATCAGCCGACTTGGAGAAAAGGCTCTGCCACTGTACAAGTTGCTGAAGAAGGCGGACAAATTCACGTGGATGGACGAGGCAGATGCAGCATTGAAGTAGCTCAAGGAGATTCTTTCCTCATCGCCTATCCTTGCAGCACCCGAGCCTGGCGAGCCCCTGTTAATTTACATGGCGGCAACCAACCGGGTTATTAGCATCGTCGTTGTGGTAGAGCGGAAGGAACCAGGCTATGAGCACGGAGTGCAACGACCAGTTTACTATGTAAGCGAGGTCTTGACGGAGTCCAAGAAGCGTTACCGCACTACCAAAAGATAGCTTATGGAGTATTCCTTGCTTCACGGAAGCTGAGGCATTACTTTCAGGAGCACCCAATCACAGTAGTGAGCAAGACTCCACTGTCTGACATTATCAACAACAGCGATACTACAGGAAGGGTCGCGAAGTGGGGCATTGAACTTGCCGCCTTCGAGATCACCTAATAAAGACGCGACGCTATCAAGTCACAAGCCTTGGCGGATTTTATTGCAGACTGGACGGAGATGCCGGACGCCACTCCATTGCCAGAACCAGAATACCGGGTGATGCATTTTGACGGATCAAAGCTGCTCAACGGCTCGGGGGCTGGTGTATTGCTACAGTCACCAAAAGGAGACAAGCTACACTACGTTCTGCAGATCCACTTCGAGGCTACAAACAACATGGCAGAGTATGAAGCACTCATTCACGGACTGCGTGTAGCCAAGGATATTGGCATCAAGCGCATAGTTTTTGTGGAGATTCGACTTGGTTGGCACCTGGAATGCGCGGAACCCTATGATGGCGGCATATCGCGACGAAGTGGACGAGATAGCCAAGAGCTTCTTGGGCTATGAAGTCAAGTATGTGCCTAGGGAGCAAAACGAGGCGGCTGATCCATTGTCTAAACTTGGATCAGGGCGCAAGCAAATTCCGCCAGGAGTTTTCCTAGAGCATCTACACACACCATCCGTGAAGGGCGCCGACATCGACAACCCGGATAGAGCTGATTCGTTCGTCAACATGGTGATAAAGACCCCTCCGGCTTGGACAAAACCGTTCATGGAATATCTCGAACACGGAACTTTGCCCGACGACGAGGTCGAAAGACGGCAGATAGTACGACGAGCAAAGGGTTATTCCATAATCAATGGGCAACTCTACAAAAGGAGCACTACTGGTGTATACCTAAAGTGTGTGTCCCAGCTAGAAGGTATGGAAATCCTACGTGAAATCCATCTCGGAGATTGCGGGCATCACGCCGCTCCTCGATCGTTGGTCGCGAAAGCCTTCCGGTAAGGATTCTACTGGCTGACTGCGAAGGCGGACGCCGACAAGCTGGTTGAAACATGCATAGGATGCCAGTATTATGCCCGACAACCACATGTTCCTGCTGAAGAATTGCGAACAATACCAATAACTTGGTCGTTTGTAGTTTGGGGGCTAGACATGGTGGGACCGTTACAAACGGCACCGTGTGGATTTACGCATCTGCTCGTAGCAGTTGACAAATTCACCAAATGGATAAAAGCTAAACCCATTAGAAAGCTTGATGGGGCAACTGCCCTCAGGTTTGTCCAAGATCTAGTGGTGAGATTTGGTCTCCCACATAACATCATCACCAACAATGGAAGCAACTTGTCACTCGGAGAAGTGGAGGCCTATTGCTGGCACAAAGGCATCCGACTTGACCTTGCGTCTGTGGCACACCCACAATCTAATGGTCAAGTTGAGCGGGCCAATGGATTAATTCTGCAGGGAATCAAGCCACGTCTTGAGGCACCGCTACATAGAGCAGCTGGATCCTGGGCGGAAGAATTGCCATCTGTACTGTGGAGTTTACGAACTACACCCAACAGATCCACCGGCTACACCCCCTATTTCTTGGTATATGGAGCAGAAGCCATCCTACCTTCCGACATCCTCCACGATGCACCAAGAGTTGCCGCCTACGACGAAGATGACGCTGAAGAATCCAGACGCCTAGATGTGGACCTTCACGAGGAGGAGCGCATTTTGGCATGCCAAAGATCCGCCATCTACCAGCAGAAGCTACGCAGCTACCATAGTCGCCGTGTTCGGCATCGCTCGTTTAAAGAGGGGGATTTGGTGCTCCGATTTAAGCATAAGAAGTCACACAAATTATCCCCGCCATGGGAAGGACCGTTCATCATAAGCAAGGCGCTGCTCAATGGGTCTTACTACCTTGTCGACAATCGTGAGCTCAAGGATAGACCCAACGAGGATCATAAGCGTAAGCGACGTGACCCGGATGATGACTACCCGGAGCTTGATCGGCCATGGAACATAGCACAGCTACGTCCTTTCTACACTTAGCATTTTTTATCTAATCGTGTACCCCTTATATGATAAATGAAATAAAGCTCTTTGGTTAACTCATATGCTGAGTCTTTTACCTCCTTTAGTGTTTATTTTTGGATCATATAAACCTTTATGCACAAGCTTTGCGATTGCACTTGTGAAAATTCCGCCTACGGGCGTTAGCTTAAGTTTTCTGGTCTACACGTTCTTTGTTGTTTTTATGTGGATTCTGGAGTAGTGACTTTCGGCACTTATTGTCGGCGATTTTGTGCTCAGGTTATTGACGGTGCCATTGGGCATCATCACCTAAGCGCATGGTTCCGACAACGAGTCTTCCGACTCACGAAAAGTCAAGCATAAAAACCAAAGTAATGGATAAGCCAGCACTTGCTTAAAAAATATATACATACTGGGCATTAATTCTTAAGTAGCAGGATACGACAACCACTGTTTTCTGCCTTAAGATTACATCACCAAGTTTTTTCAATGCACACTCCAAAGGTGAAACAAGATTTACAAAGTGTTTTTCACTCCTTGGGTGCAGGGGACTTGGAGGCCGGATCATCACCAGCCGGAGATTCACCCTCAACGTCGCCACTGTGAGGAGACTCGGAGGATTCAGGGTCGGCGTTGTCAAGAAAGTTCCTGGGCACGAAGACGTCGATGTCCACCAACTCGGCAACCCTGGTGTCGTAACCCGCGAGTGATGACATGATGGCTTCGTGATCGATCTCCTTGCCGTCATCATGCACGTCGGGGATACCAGATGTCACCGTGTCGATGTCGGCACCTTCATAGTGCGCCTTCACCATGGACAACGCCATCCTTGCGCCAGCCCGTGCACATGAAGCTTTCCAGCTTGCAACGCGCTCGGGGGCTCGACGCAGAATCTCCGAGTACTTCACCACGTAGTCAGAGGCCTTGATATAAATTTGGAGGGGCTTGGGAATCTCCTTGGCTTGGGTGATGGCGGTATTGATGAAGTTGCCGGCAAGAATCATGCATTCCTTGTCCGAAGGAGGCGAGCGGGTTAAACCCATAGGCGCTAAAAATTCTGACACGGAGCGCATGAGTTTAGTAAAATTCTAAAGTATCCAGATTACAGAGCTACAAGGCGGAGAACACTTACTGAAGATGCTTGCCTTAGCCTGCCAGACGACGTCCGCCAGGGATTCCTTCTCTTGTTGGAGGAGCTTAAACGCCTCGCTATGGCGAAGGTTTTTCTTATCGGCAGCTTGCTTCTGATCCTTTAGGATCACAATCTCCTCCTTCAAGCGATTGATATCAGCGGAGGCGGAGTCCTGCAGGGACTTCATGGAATCCTCGTGCATCTTCAGCATTTCTTCCCTCTCCTTCTTAAGGATCTTGTTCTCGCTGTCCAGCTGCTGAATGTGCTTGGACTGCTCAACAATATCCTTGGCCTTGGCGACATGCTCTACAAGTCAGAGAAAACGAAGTACACCGTGAGTACTCGAAGAAGGAAGGAACAAAAGTAAGACGGAAATGTGCAAAAAGAAAACAGACTCTTGTTTTTGATGATCTGTTCCTTCAAGATGGCGGTTTTACCCTTTTCAGCTTCAAGGTCCGCGCGCATCTTCTGGTACTTATCGTTAGACATGCCCCTCCGAGCATTCTCGTTCTGTGGAAATAAACACAAAGTCAAGTCGTTGTTTAGTCCGCTTAGAGCCTCTAGTCGGAAATTTTCCACTTAGATGCTCGGGGGCTACAACGAGAGTTTTTTAATTTAGAAATATGCTTATCTTTTCTTTAAGCATCTAGTCGGAGCTAATTAAGTTCCCAACTAGAAGCTTGGGGGCTATAGTATAAAGCTTTAACTCGGAAAATGCTTAGCTTTTCTTTAAGTATCTAGTCGGAACTAATTCAGTTACAACTAGAGGCTTGGGGGCTACAACACTTAAAATTATGAACACTGTGTATGCTACTCTTAAAGCATATAGTCGGAATAATTCATTCCATCTAAATGCTTGGGGGCTACAGTGAGATTTTTTCTAACTTAGTCACTCTTAGAGCATATAGATGCAAAACCAATGGTTTTCTGTCTACATCCTCGGGGGCTACAGTGGGATACTCATATGAAATGCAAAAGGTAAAGAAAAAGTTACAAGTGCGATGATCTTGAGGTTTGTAGCACTCTCGGCATGGAAACACTGTTACTTCGCAAGATGTCTGCTTGACGGAGTAGCTTCTCAAGACCGCACGTCGGAGATGACGGCATTCCTCCAGGAACCATAGTTGTGCTACCCGGCGTAAGCACTGGGAAAATAATCTTTGGCAACTCGAAGGGTTTCTGGGGAGTAGAGGCGCCTTCGGCAGAGGTACCAGCTCCTATCACTGCCTTGCCGCAACCGATGGCATCCTTAGCCGGAGCTTCAGCCATTTGAAGAGCAGCACTCTCCTGCGTCGCCTGCTCGCCGACAATTGCGAGTTCGGTAGAGGCGCCAGAATCCACTTCCATGGCGAAAGGGCCTGGTGCCTCCCGGACTTGGGAGTTTGTCAGAGCGGAGGAGGGCTTGACGGCAGGAGTAGCAGGGGCGATGGCGGGGGAAGAGTCGCGATGCAGCATATCTTTAATATTTCTAGAAGCCCCAAGAGTCTTGGAGGACTTCTTGAGGCTGGTTGTGGCTTTCTTCCTGAAACGTGCAAAATGCATAAGTACAGGAATAAGACAGATAAAATAAGACAATGTCGGAGAATAAGAAGCTTACACTAGGGGGTGCTTTGGCAAACATCCCGGTGGCTTTCTTCTTTTCCGCCTCCAGGGCGGCAATACTCTTTTTGGAGGCTCCACCCTCCATCTTCTTCTTCTTGCCTCCGTCGGCATCATCAGAGGTGGAGCTCTTCCGCTGCTACTAACGGGCATCATCGCTTATTACCACGTGACTTCCTTCATCTTGGGATCGTAGATTTGGGCGGCCAGGTTGCCCTCCTCTAGATCGCTAAGCTATTAAGTGATAAATCATCGTGTTAGACAAGATGATATTGGCAAGACAGAAAAACTGGAGCAATATCATACACAGAAAATAAATACCTACCTTTGGGCACTTTCCGTCTACGAACATGTCGTAGGTGAGGGTGAAGCCACGCTTCTTGTCCTTCACCTTGACGATGTCCTTAAGGTGGAACTTGACGGAGTCGCTCGAGAAGTTGTCCTCGGAGATCCGGAGAGTATCCCTTCGGTCGCCGGTGTACTCGTGCATAAGATTCGTACGGTGCTGCAGAGGTTGGATCCGCCTGATGAACCAGCACATGGCTAGGTCCAAGCCGGTTAGACCCGTCTCTACAAACCACTCTATCCGCCTTATTGCACGAGAAGCATTGAGGTCGGAGGGAAGGGAGGCATGGGACCGCCATGTGGGGACTTCGGCGGCGGCTCCATCCACAAAGTCCGGATACGTTACTTCTCGGCCCGCCAAAGGAATGTCGGGGACGTAGAAGTACGTCCGCTTCCAATTTTTGCATGACTCGTGGCCGACGATGTCGGGGAACCGCCGGCCAGGACGGATCTTGAAGCTTATGGTGCCGCAGTTTCTAAGCTCCTCCCTACTGTGTCTGGCTTCATGTTTGACGGTGAAGAAGTACACAAACAAATCTAACCTAGGCCTAATCCCTAGGTAACCCTCACAAAGTGTCGCGAAGTTGCTAAGCACTAAGATACTATTGGGGGAGAGGTTGTGGGGTTGGACCTTGAAGTGATTCAAGACGCACAGGAAGAAGTGGGAGATGGGCAGAGAAACGCCGCGTACCAATTGCGCCTCGAGGTATACTTTTTCTCCGGCTTGGGGAGAAGGGGTCACCTCGCCGGCCGGTGCCGCCCGCCAGGCGAGCCCCTCCGTCGCGGGGAGGTAACTCTCAGCGACCATCTCTTGGATGTCGCGGCCGGTGATGTCCGAGCCGCGCCAGTCGCCTTTGTGCGAGTTTGGCTCCTCTTCCAGGGGCTCCAGCGCCGCCAGGTTATGGTCGTCGCCGGTGGTTTCTATCACCGCTGATGCGGGGATAACCAGGCCCTCTAGGGGCACGACGACGGAGCTCGCCGGCTTCGCCGCGGCTTCCCTTGACACCGCCATTGATGGGGATGAGATGCTGCTAGCCATAGAGGAGGGAGAGGACGCGACTGGTGCAGAGAGAGAGGCTAGGGTTTCTCGAGGTTTTCGCGGAGAGTTTGAGGAGGCGCGCAGCAGGAGAATGGGGTGAAAAAGTGGCAAGTGTCCCACGGTCGCTATTTATCTTACTCTACGTCAAGATTCATGTAGCTAATCGGACGGTTGCCGCGTAGACGACGTGTTCGTGAACGTGCGCGGTAATTTCGCCACGTCTCCAACCGTCGCCGCCAACGGTTCGTATCTCTCGCGCGGGAAAAACGGATATGATTACGTTCTCTGCATGTGTAAGTTACGAGGCGTCGCTGACCTACAGCCTACGTTGTCATAACTGACATGGTAGATGAGCCGTCCCATCAAAGATTCTGGCATGGATGGATTTAATCCGACAACGGGAGTGTACGATGGAAGATTCAGCATTTCTCCGACTTACTCATAGAAGACAGAGAAAACCTTTGCAGGGTTCTTTGGGAGGACTACAAGATTTTGCTTGACGATTTTCCGACATCCACGGGAAGAGGCAAGACGGCGCATTCCACGGGAAGAGGCAAGACGGCACAAGATCTCGGAGTTCTCCGGGGGCTACTGTTGGGGATATGCTATATGGGTATCCTCATAGCATGTCTCTTATCTGACTAACCCGGGTGGCCCATAGTCGGTAGCATGGCCTATGGCCTGCTGGGCGGCCCAGTTAGGTGGATCCAGAAGGGAGGCCCATGCCGGATAAAGGAAGGATACGGTGGAGTCACCAGCGTACCCAGAGCCTTGGAGTGCACGATACACAAGACTAGTAATAGACGGTGTAGGACTCTGTAACCTGTCCGGCTAGGACTTTTCCCTGTAATCCTAGGACCTGGCGACTATATAAGTCGGGCCTATGGGAGCCTTTAGGGAAACGATAACTTAGACTTTCTAGTCACCTCGCACAGCGAACCTAATCTCTGTAACTCGGCGTAATGCCATTATAGTGATTTATAGAAGGAGTAGGATTCCGCCACCGTTGTGGGATCTGAACCTGGGTAAGCTATGTTACCTCGTACCCGTCAACCGTCCGCCTTACCCCACGTCTCTAAACACGCACTGTGAGGACCCCTCCATGGCGTGCATTGCCGGCAATACCACGACGCGCAAGGCTACCTCCTCATGACGGAGGGCTCGGTCATGGCGGCGCCGGCTGGCGAGGTGACACTTTCTCCCCAAGCCGGAGAAAAGGTGTACCTCAAAGCTCAGCTGGTACACGGCGTTTCCCTGCCCATCTCCCACTTCTTCCTCTCCGTCTTAAACCACTATAGGGTCCATCCCCATAACCTTTACCCCAATAGTATCTTAGTGCTTAGCAACTTCGCGGCACTTTGCGAGGGATATATAGGGATAAGGCCTAGGTTAGACCTTTTTGTGTACTTCTTCACCGTCAAACGTGAAGCTGGAAATAGTAAGGAGGAGCTTAGGAACTGTGGCACCATAAGCTTGAAGATTCGACCTGGCCGGCGGTTCCCCGACATTGTCGGCCACTAGTCCTGCAAGAATTGGCAACGAACATACTTTTACGGCCCCTACATTCCTCTGGCGGGCCGAGAAGTAACGTACTCGGACTTCATGGATGGAGCCGCCGCTGAAGTTTCCACGTGGAGATCCCAAGCCTCCCTTCCCTCCGACCTCGACGCTTCTCGCGCTATAAGGCGGATCAAATGGTTTGTAGAGACGGGTTTGACCGGCTTGGACCTAGCCATGTGCTGGTTCATCAGGCGAATCCAACCTCTACAGCACCGCGCGAAGTACATGCACGAGTATACCAGCGACAGAAGGGATAGCCTCCGCATCTCCGTGGATAACTTCTCGAGCGACTCCGTCAAGCTCTGCCTTAAGGACATCGTCAAGGTGAAGGATAAGAAGAGCGGCTTCACCATCACCTACGACATGTTCGTAGACGGCAAGTGCCCAAAGGTAGGTATTTAGTTTCCGTGTATGACATATGCTCCAGTTTTTTCCGTCTTGCCAATTCCATCTTATCTAACACGGTGATTTCTTACTTAACATCTTAGCGATCTAGATGAGGGAAACCTGGCTACCCAAATCTACGATCCAAAGATGAAGGAAGTCATGGTCGTGTCCGACGACGATGTCCCGTTGGCGCGAAAGCGGAAGAGCTCCACCTCTGACGTTGCCGATGGAGGCAAGAAGAGAAAGACAGAGGGTGGAGCCTCCAAGAAGACTACCGCCGCCCTGGAGGCGGAAAAGAGAAGAGCCACCGGGATCTTTGCCAAAGCACCGCCCCTAGTGTAAGCTTCTCATTCTCCGACATTGTCTATTTGTCTGTCTTGTTCCTGTACTTATGCATTTTTCACGTCTCAGGAAGAAAGCCACGACCAGCCTCAAGAAGACCTCCAAAACTTTGGGGGCTTCTCGAAATATCAAAGACATGCTGCATCGCGACGCCTTCCCCGCCATCGCCCCTGCTACCCCTGCCGTCAAGCCCTCGTCTGCTCCGACAAGCTCACAAGCTAAGGAGGCACCAGGCCCTTCCGTCATGGAAGTGGATTCTGGCGCCTCTGCCAAACTCGCTATTGTCGGCGAGCAGGCGATGGAGGAGATCACCGCTCAACAAATGGCTGAAGCTCCGGCTAAGGATGCCATCAGTGGCGGCAATGCGGTGGTGGAAGCTGGTACTTCTGCCGAAGGCGGCGCCCTTGCTCCCCAGAAACCCTTTGAGTTCCCAAAGATAGTCTACCCGGCGCTCACGTTGAGTAACACAACTCTGGTTCCTGGAGGAGTACCGACATCTCCGACGTGCGGTCTTGAGGAGCTCCTCCGACAAGCGGACATCTTGCGAGAAAATAGCATCTCCGTTGGCAAGCTGCTAGCCGAGAGCGCTACAAACCTCAAGATCATTGCACTTGTAAGTTTTACTTTGCCTTTTGCATTTCATATGAGTATCCCACTATAGCCCCTGAGGATGTAGACGGAAAACCATAGGTTTTGCATCTATATGCTCTAAGAGTGACTAAGTCAGAAAAAACACTCACTATAGCCCCCAAGCATTTAGATGGAATGAACTATTCCGACTAAATGCTTTAAGAGTACCATACGCATTGTTTATAATTTTCAATACTGTAGCCCCCAAGCTTCTAGTTGTAACTGAATTAGTTCCGACTAGATGCTTAAAGAAAAGCTAAGAAGATTCCGAGTTAAAAACTTTATACTGTAGCCCCCAAGATTCTAATCGAGAACTGAATTAGTTCCGACTAGATGCTTAAAGAAAAGCTAAGCATATTGCTAAGTAAAGAACTCTCGCTGTAGCCCTCGAGCGTCTAGGTGGAAAATTTCCGACTAGATGCTCCAAGCAGACTAAACAACGGTTTAACTTTTTTCTTTTTTCCACAGAACGAGAATGCTCTGAGGGGCATGGCCAATGGCAAGTACCAGAAGATGCGCGCAGATCTTGAAGACGAAAAGGGTAAAACTGCCATCTTGAAGGAATAGATCATCAAAAACAAGAGTCTGTTTTCTTTTTGTGCATTCCGTCTTGATTTTGTGCCTTCATTCTCCGAGTACTCACTGTGTACTTTGTTTTCTCCGAGTTAGCAAAACATGTTGCCAAGGCCAAGGACATTGTCGAGCAGTCCAAGCACATCCAGCAGCTAGACAGGGAGAACAAGATCCTTAAGGAGGAGAGGAAAGAAATGATGAAAATGCATGAGGATTCCATGAAGGCCCTGCAGGACTTTGCCTTGTATTTCTGTAGTCTGGATACTTAGGATTTATTGAACTCATGCGCTTCGTTGTCGGAAATTGCAGGTCCGATGGGTTTAACCCGATCGCCTCCTTCGGACAAGGAATGCATGGTTCTCGCCGGCAATTTCATCAACACCGCCATCACCCAAGCCAAAGAGATTGCCAAGACCCTTCAGATACACATCAAGGCCTCGGACTCTGTGGCGAAGTACTTGGAGATTCTGCGCCGAGCCCCCGAGCGTGTCACGAGCTGGAAAGCTTCATGTGCACGGGCTGGCGCAAGGATGGCGCCGTCAATGGTGAAGGCACACTACGAAGGTGCCGACATCGACGCGGTGACCTCTGGTATCCCCGACGTCGATGATGACGGCAAAGAGATTGATCATGAAGCCATCCTATCGTCACTCGCGGGTTATGACACCAGAGTTGCCGAGTTGGTGGACATCGATGTCTTCGTGCCCATGAACACCATCGACTGCGCCAACCAAGATTCCTCCGAGTCCCACCACAGTGCCGATGTTGAGGGTGACTCTCTGGCTGGTGACGATGCTGCTTCCAAGTCTCATGCGCCAAAGGAATGAAAAAACAACTTTGTAATATTTGTTTCACCTTTGGTGTATGCGCGGAAAAAAACTTGGTGATGTAACTTAAGGCGGAAAACAATGGTTGTTATGTCCTGCTATTTAAGAACTAATATTCAGCATGTATATATTTTTTTAGCAAGTGCTGGCTTATCCATTACTTTGGTTCTTATGCTTGACTTTTCGTGAGTCGGAAGACTCGTTGTCAGAACCATGCGCTTAGGTGATGATGCCCAATGGCACCGTCAATAACCCGAGCACAAAATCGCTTAAAACAAGTGCTGAAAGTCACTACTCCAGAATCCACATAAAAACGACAAAGAACGTGTAGACCAGAAAACTTAAGCTAACGCCCGTAGGCGGAATTTTCACAAGTGCAAATTTAAGACTTGTGCATAACGGATTTATATGATCTAAAAATGAACACTAAAGGAGGTAAAAGACTCAGAAATATGAGTGAACCAGAGAGCTTTATTTCATTGATCATATAAGAGATATACAATTAGATAAAAAATGCTAAGTGTAAAAAGGACATAGCTGTGCTATGTTCCATGGCCGATCAAGCTCCGGGTAGTCATCATCCGGGTCACGTCGCCTACGCTTATGATCCTCGTTGGGTCTATCCTTTAGTTCACGATTGTCAACAAGGTAGTAAGACCCATTAAGTAGCGCCTTGCTTATGATAAACGGTCCTTCCCATGGCGGGGATAATTTGTGTGACTTCTTATGCTTAAGTCGGAGCACCAAATCCCCCTCTTTAAACGAGCGATGCCGAACACGGCGACTATGGTAGATGCATAGCTTTTGCTGGTAGATGGCGGATCTTTGGCATGCCAAAACACGCTCCTCCTCGAGAAGGTCCACATCTAGGCGTCTGTATTCTTTAGCGTCATCCTCGTCGTAGGTGGTAACTCTTGGTGCATCGTGGAGGATGTCGGAAGGCAGGATGGCTTCTGCTCCATATACCATGAAGTAAGGGGTGTAGCCGGTGGATCTGTTGGGTGTAGTTCGTAAACTCCACAGCACAGATGGCAATTCTTCCGCCCATGCTTCAGCTGCTCTATGTAGCGGTGCCTCAAGACGTGGCTTGATTCCCTGCAAAATTAATCCATTGGCTCGCTCAACCTGACCATTGGATTGTGGGTGTGCCACAGATGCAAGGTCAAGTCGGATGCCTTTCTCCCAGCAATAAGCCTCCACTTCTCCCAGTGACAAGTTGCTTCCGTTGTCGGTGATAATGCTATGTGGGAGACCAAATCTCACCACTAGATCCCGGACAAACCTGAGGGCAGTTGCCCCATCAAGCTTTCTAATGGGTTTAGCTACTATCCATTTCATGAATTTGTCAACTGCTACAAGCAGATGCGTAAACCCACAAGGTGCCATCTGTAAGGGTCCCACCATGTCCATCCCCCAGACTGCAAACGGCCAAGTTATTGGTATTGTTCGCAATTCTTCAGCAGGAACATGTGGTTGTCGGGCATAATACTGGAATCCATGCATGTATCAACTAGCTTGTCGGCGTCCGCCTTCGCGGTCAGCCAGTAGAATCCTTGCCGGAAGGCTTTCGCGACCAACGATCTAGGAGCGGCGTGATGCCCGCAATCTCCGAGATGGGTTTCGCGCAGGATTTCCATACCTTCTAGCTGGGAAACACACTTTAGGTATACACCAGTAGTGCTCCTTTTATATAGTTTCCCATTGATTATGGTATAACCCTTTGCTCATCGTACTATTTGCCGTCTTTCGACTTCGTTGTCGGGCAAAGTTCCGTGTTCGAGGTATTCCATGAACGGTTTTGTCTAAGCCGGAGGGACCTTAGTCACCATGTTGACGAAAGAGTCAGCTCTATCCGGGTTGTCGATGTCGGCTCCCTTCATGGATGGTGTGCGCAGGTGCTCTAGGAAAACTCCTGGCGGAATTCGCTTGCGCCCTGATCCAAGCTTAGAGAGCAGATCAGCCGCTTCATTTTGTTCCCTAGGTACATACTTGACTTCGTAGCCCAAGAATCTCTTGGCTATCACGTCCACTTCGTCTCGATATGCCGCCAACATAGGGTTCCGCGCATTCCAGGCAACCAAGTCGGAATCTCCACAGCAAACTATGCGCTTGATTCCAATATCCTTGGCTACACGTAGTCCGTGAATGAGTGCCTTGATAGCGTCGCGTCTCTTGTAGGTGATCTCGAAGGTGGCAAGTTCAATGCCCCACTTTGCGACCCTTCCTGTAGTGTCGTTGTTATTGATAATGTCGGACAGTGGAGTCTTGCTCACCACTGTGATTGGGTGCTCCTGAAAGTAATGCCTCAGCCTTTGAGAAGCAAGGAATACTCCATAATCTATCTTTTGGTAGTGCGGCTAACGCTGCTTGGACTCCGTCAAGACCTCGCTCACATAGTAAACTGGTTGTTGAACTCTGTGCTCATAGCCTGGTTCCTTCCGCTCTACCATGACGACGATGCTGATAACCCGGTTGGTTGCCACCATGTAAATTAACAGGGGCTCTCCAGGCTCGGGTGCTGCAAGGATGGGCGCTGAGGAAAGAATCTCCTTGAGCTGCTTCAATGCTGCATCCTTCGTTCGTCCACGTGAATTTGTCCGCCTTCTTCAGCAACTTGTACAACGGCAGAGCCTTCTCTCCAAGTCGGCTGATGAACCGACTAACTGCTGCAACACAAACTGTTAGTCGTTGAATGTCCTTTAGGCATGTCGGACGGTTTATGTTTAAGATGGCCTTGATTTTATCCGGGTTGACCTCGATTCCATGTTGGGAAACGATGAAGCCCACCAATTTGCCGGCTGGAACCCCAAAGACGCACTTCTTAGGGTTGAGCATCATGTTGTATTTCCGGAGATTATCAAAGGTTTCTTTTAAGTCGGAGATTAAGTCTTTTGAATTTTTAGACATCACCGCGATATCGTCCACATAGGCATGAACGTTCCGACCAATTTGGTCGTGAAGGCAACGTTGCATTGTTTGCTGGTAGGTAGCACCTGTGTTTTTCAGCCCAAAGGGCATCGTGACATAGCAAAACGTGACGTATGGGGTAGTGAATGAAGTGGCCAATTGGTCCGACTTCCTCATCTTGATCTGGTGGTATCCTGAGTATGCATCGAGAAAACACAAAAGCTCCGAGCCAGCCGTCGAGTCAATGACTTGGTCAATGCGAGGCAAAGCAAATGGATCTTTGGGACATGCTTTGTTCAAGCCGGTGTAATCAACGCACATTGTTAATTCATTGGTTCCCTTTTTGGGGACAAGTACATGATTGGCCACCCATTGGGTGTGAAGGACTTCTCGGATAAATCTATCCTTAAGTAACCTAGCTATCTTTTTGCCAATGGCGCGTCTCTTCTCATCTCCAAAGCGTCGTAGAGGTTGTTTCACAGGTTTGCATTTTGGATCAATGTTTAAGCTGTGCTCGGCAAGTTCCCTAGGTACACCTTTCATGTCGGCAGGTTGCCAGGAAAATATGTCCCTATTCTCACGGAGGAACTCGACGAGAGCGCTTTCCTATTTGGGATCCAGGTTCGTCCCAATGGCGACGATCTTGGAGGAATCGCCTACCACAAGTTCCACCGGCTTGGTCTCGATGGCGGCCTTGAACGCAGGAGCAGAGTCGGAGATCTGCTTCTTCGACGCGGGCATCACTGAGTCATTGACCTTGCTCTAGATCTCTTTGAATTCTTCGCTATAGAGGACAGCTTCTGCAACGGCTGCAATTTATCTCGCAGTCCCTTGCCTTGGTAAAGCTTCCGGATACGGTGATGATACCGTTTGGTCTGGGTATCTTGAGTTTGTTGTAGACAAAGCATGGCTTGGGCATGAACGTGTGGAATATGTCGCGGCCGAATATGACGTGGTACATGCTCTTCAAGGGGACCACCTCGAAGGTCATGCGCTCTTGGCGGTAATTGTTAACATCGCCAAAGGCAACCTGAAGTGTAATGCACCCAAGGGACCGAGCCTCCCGACCAAGAACTACGCCATGGAAGATGGTGTTGGGCCGCCTTAGGTTTGCCTCTGTCAAGTTCATCTTATGAAGTGTATCCAGGTACATGATGTTGATGCTGTTTCCACTATCCACCATACACTTGGTGAAATCCACGCCGTCGATCAAGGGGTTGATGACCATGACGTATTGGTTCCCCGTGGGCACAAGTTCTGGGTGGTCTGTCCTGTCCCAAGTTATTGGAACCTCCGACCAGCGCAGGTACTGGGGGACTGGGGGAGAGTGGCCATCAGGATCCTCAGAGAGGTCTTCTGTTGTCGGACGGTGGGGGTGCCAAGGAAAGTGTGGTAGACTGGAGCCTTCTTTGCGAAGGGGTTCTTGCCCTTGTCGTCGCTCTTGGCGGCGTGCTTGGGGTCAACGTCTTCGTCCATGTCACTTGAATCCTTGGACTCCTCATCCTTCTTCTTCCTTTTGCCCTTGCCTCACGGTCTGTTCTTTCGACTTTTCTTGTAGCCGGACTCCGGGTCTTCCTTGAGGTCGTCGACGAACTTGAAGTGTCGATTGGTATGGGTGGCCTTGCCGTTGGCATCGAGGTGTACGAGGCACGGCATATCGCGGTACTCTTCGTAGGTTTGGGGAACGCAGAGCGGCGCCGAGGTGATTTCACTTCCTCATTGCTGCCCACGACCAGCTCCCCTTCCTCGGCCACGTTGTCCGCCTTCTCCTCATCCTGCAAAAGTCAGAGCGACCATGCCGGTAGATTGCTTTTCTTCTGGAGCGGTTTTCCGCTTTGTACTGCTGTTCCTTCGAGCTTGAGTTGGAACGGCCGTTGCCGGCAAGGAGCCGCGAGCGTCGTCGTCGGCAGCTGCGAACTCACTAGCCAACTGAATCATCTGGTTCAAGTCAAGGTGGTGATTGTCCTGCAAGCGCTTCAGCTTATGTCGGAGCAGCGTGCCCCTTTCCAACCCATCGATGAAGGCGGCCATGGCGGTCTGAGCGTGCACTCCTGCGCAGGAATTCTTCATATCCAGCCAACGGGAGAGGTAGGCGCGAGATGTCTCGTCTTTTTCTTGTAGGCCCAAAGAAACGTGGTCCCAGGTATGGTCCTTCCTGGGCCTCGTGGATCTTATCGATCCGCGAACATGCATCGTATGGCTCCGGGTTCTTCTTTTTGTCAACAGGGGATGGGCTGCGTGAACGACGCGGGCCTCTTCCGCCATGGTGACTGCTTGGTGGTGACGGAGGCGGAGGTGGCGGGGGGTTATCTTTCTTGCTGTTACCCTCCTGCGATGCCTCACGCCTGTCACGGTTGCTTGTCAGACGTGGAGGTATGTGGCGTGACTTGCTCTTGTGTCCTTGGTTGTGCTCTCCGTCATGATGGGTCTGCTCTGTGTTGTCGCGAATGACAATGCCGCACTGCTTTGGTGGGGGCATATCCGTACGATGGTGAGCCTTGTAATCTTCGCGATGTCGGGGAGATCGGGGTGGTGGCGATGGGCGACGAGGTCGGGCCTTTTTTCCGTGGTCGGAGGATATGGGGATGGCATCCTTACTGTTGCGTGCATCCCTCCGTCTTTGTTCTGATTAACCCGTCTGGGACCCAACATCAAGAGGAGATTTGTCCCTTGGCGGCTTGTACTGGCTACATCGGCAGAGCGCTGGGTCAGACTCAAGCCTCTGAGAGGTGGCCTTTTCCTGTTGCTTCACCGCCTTGGCCACTAGGTCATAGACCAGTTCCACTGCCTCGGGCGATCTACCCTGCTCCAGAAGGGTCTTGGCGACGGCGAGGTTAAGGAGTGGGATGGGCATCACTTGCTTGCCTTCACTGTCAATGTATGGCTTGGCCTGTGCCGGCTTCGAGGGAGCCCATCCTAGGTTGCACCGTACACCAGGATCGTTGATGACGCGAGCTGGAGCTTTCTTAGCCTTCTGCTACTTAAGCAAAGTCTTGTACTCGGCCTCCATTGCTCTAGCTTTCTCTATGGACTTCTGCGTTGACCAGATCTCGATCTAGTTTAGCGCCTTGCTCTGTGATGGCCTGCGCTTCCTCCAGCAGCTGCTGGCGCTTCTCGTCAAGCCGGGTCATGTTCCGGATATGGGGAACGGTTAGTGGCTCGACGAGGAGATTGCCATACATCACTCTATCAGCTGGAGTAACTTGGGCTGCTGCAGACATGGATGCTGGAGGCGGCAAGTTTGCGGTGTTATTTTTGCTCGAGCCGGTGCCGACTTCCTACGGCTGCTGCACTGGGTTAGGCGGAGGAGGCATGAGTTTTGCGTGATCAACGTCAGCCGCATCGAGTGGCCCCTTCCCCTTTTCTAGTGCTGTAGGCGGAGCTCGTCCGGGTTGATCTTCATCCATCGCCGTCCCAATGGTGACGAACACCCCTCAGGACGTGACGGCATTGTTGGCTTGCTCGGCGCGCGAGTACTCCTCCTCCATCTCCTGCATAGCGGAGTCTAGCTCTTCTAGACAGAAGTCTATCTCCTCTGAATCTGCATTGAAATCAGCATAAAGCGCGTCAATGAAAGAGTCAGATGGTGCTAGGAATTCCTTGATGACAGGCGGTGGAGGTGCCACGGCCTCGACGATGACTGGAGGTGGTGGCGCAGCTGCGACGATGGCGGCCGGAGGCGGTGGTGGCGGTGGCTGAATCGGAGGGGCTCCGTCAATGAGCGCAAGCGCTGTCTGAGCTGCCGCTTCAACCTCCGCATAGTTGTTGACGGTGTTCACCATGCCTTCGAAGGTAAGGGGTCCTAACGCCTGCTGCCATCTTAGAGAATGTCAGATAAGCGTGCCATGGTCCGGTGCTTCCACAAAGTGATACATAGCATCCTCATTGAGGTAGTGGGCCAGATCGGCTCGTATACGGAGCCACCTGGCCAGGTAATCGCGGGGGTTTTCGCCCTCTATCTGAACGCAGCGCGCCAGATCGAAGATGGTAACCACACCAACGAACTTGGATCTCTGCTGTCCAGATGCACAGACGAAGCCAGCGGATTTGCAGTGATCTTCCACCTTTATATCCTGCACAGGGGAGGTTTGGGTGGGCCTTGATTTTTTCTGATCTTTGCCGACAAAATCCAAGGAGAGATCCGACATTGATCCTTCCGCGAATGTATCCTGCCCGTAGGCGGTCCGTGCGGGCCTTGGTGCTTTCCAATCTTTGCCAGCAAACTCCAAAGAGAGATCCAACATCGATCCTTCCACAAACGTATCCTGACCGTAGGCGGTCCGTGCGGGTCTTGATGCTCCTCCGACTCCCAGGGAACTAGTGCCCGAGTCGGTTTCTCCAATGAAGAGGTGGATGTCTCCGATAGGAACGATCGAACACCGCGTAGGGTTCATCTTCGCCGGGATCCAGAACTCGTCGGGGGGGGGGGGGGACGATCGGAACGTTGCCGGAGAAGAGAACGCGACCGATGGCCACGGTTTCGCCGATTCCCGCGAAGATCTTGGTCCTCGCCCGCTGAAGAGCCTGAAGCGCCTCTTGCCCCACGGTGGGCGCCAACTGTCGTGGTATTGCCGACGAGTACGCCATGGAGGGGTCCTCACAGTGCGTGTTTACAGACGTGGGGTAAGGCGGACGGTTGACGGGTACGAGGTAACACAACTTACCCAGGTTCAGATCCCACAGCGGTGGCGGAATCCTACTCCTGCTATAAATCACTATAATGGCAATACGCCGAGTTATAGAGATTAGGTTCGCTGTGTGAGGTGACTAGAAAGTCTATAAAGCACGTCTTGTCGTGATGGGGTTTCGACAAGTTCAAGGAGTTGATTACAACGAGAATTTCTGCCCCGTAGCGATGCTTAAATCAGTTCGGATCATGTTAGCTATAGCGGCCTATTTCGACTATGAGATATGGCAGATGGATGTCAAAACGGCTTTCCTTAACGGAAATTTAACCGAGGACGTGTATATGATACAACCCGAGGGTTTTGTCGATCCGGCTAATGCTGAAAAAGTGTGCAAACTTCAGAAATCCATTTATGGGTTGAAGCATGCATCTCGTAGTTGGAATATTCGCTTTGATGAGGTAGTCAAATCGTTTGGCTTCATCAAGAGTGATCATGATTCTTGTTTATAGAAGAAATTTAGTGGGAGCAAATTAAAATTTCTGATCTTATATGTGGATGACATATTATTGATTGGAAATGATGTCCAGATGTTGCAAGAAACCAAGGAATCATTGGAAATGAGTTTCTCAATGAAAGACTTGGGTGGGGCAACGTACATCCTCGGAATCCGGATCTATAGAGATAGATCAAGGAGGCTCATTGGATTGAGTCAGAGTACTTATTTGGAAAAAGTGTTGAAGAAGTTCAACATGGAATCGTCTAAGAAGGGGTTCTTACAGATGTACCATGGTGTAAAACTTAGCAAGACTCAGTGTCCTTCGACAACTGATGAGCGAAGTCGGATGAGTGCGATTCCGTATGCTTCTGCAGTCGGATCCATCATGTATGCCATGATTTGTACTAGGCCGGATGTTTCATATGCTCTAAGTGTTGTGAGTAGATACCAGGCTGATCCTGGAGAAATCCACTGGACAATGGCTAAAAATATCCTAAAGTAATTGAGAAGTACTAATGATATGTTTTTGGTTTATGGTGGTGAAGATGAACTCAGTGTAAAGGGTTACACGGATGCGAGTTATCTTACCGACTCTGATGATTATCGTTCGCAATCCGGATACGTGTTTATTATAAACGGAGGTGCCATGAGCTGGAAGAGTTCCAAGAAAGAGTCTGTGTCTGCATCTACAACAGAGGCTGAGTATATTGCCGCCTCGGAGGCAGCAAAGGAAGCTGTTTGGATGAGGAATTTCCTCATGGATCTCTGGATTTCTCGGAAAATCTCTCCTCAGGATGTGCTTCCAAAGAGATTGCTTCTAAAGATGTTGCTTCGTGTCGACCTGCCCTGTATTTTTCTTTAGGGCGTGATTTTGAGAAGAGGATTTTTGATAAATTCAGGCATCAAGTTAATTTCCTTGGTGGGTTCAGGAAGAGACCATTTTATCTGGTCTGTTCTTTTGGAAGGGCAAATTTTAAGTTGGACTTTCATACTGTTAGTCTTGCTCTTCATGCCTGTTTTGGTGGTAACGCTTCTAAATTCCAGGTGAAACTTTTGCAAGATAGAACTTTTCGCTTCTCGGTTGCTTCTCGGGAAGTGGGTTTTGAGATCTACAATATCTCCAAGTCTTCATGTCATTCTTTTGTGATTCATGTCAACCTTTGGGGTAATGGGGGCCCGAACTAGATTCAAGAAGAAAGGGAATTCTACAAGGAATCTGCTAAGGAATGGAAAGTTGTCACGTACAAAAAAGAAAGTGCAAAAAAATCTCCTTCTTTAAAGCCTCCCAGTAAAGGTGGCTCGGTTTTTCAAAGACTCAAATTTCTGCCACACCGAGGGTCCTTCGCCTGTGATTGAGCATCGTATTAATGGGGAGTTCAATTCAGGTCATCATGGCAGATCTTATGCTCAGGTGCTCACTGATGAGGGTTTTAAGTCGATGGTAACGCCGGTCAGGTCTGGGGGGGGCGCTAATCGCGCGGCATTTAAATTGCCTGGGCTCCTTCCTTTTCTGAAATTTCCCTCTTTCCCTAATTGTAATTGGCCCGACAAATCGTATGAGGGATGGTTCAAGGCCCAGGTGGTTTCTCATTCTCGGCCTGTCATTCACGGCAGTTTTCACGAGTTCACCACTTCGTTGCAAAAAACAACTACCACTCCCCCTGTCTCCTCAACTCCCCCGCCCGCTGAAACCCCATTCCCCTCCTGCTCGTCGCCGGCGAAGGGCGTCGCAATGGCGAACATTCCGATTGATCCTGCGCCTTTCCTGCCGAATGGCTTCCAGATTATGCAAGTGGCTGGGCGGAATCGTGTTAAAAGGGTGGTGGTGCCTCGGAGGTCACGAGCACATGAATAGTATGCTATTGCTAACATTTTTCCCCTCCCTCCTGGTCCGGTTCCGTTCTTGAATATTCATGGTGTCTTAGTTGATTTCTTCAACAATGAGGTTGGAGTGCACTTCAGAGACATCCAGGATTGTCCCTTTGGGTCTGCATATGTGCAGTTCCACCATGTCAGTGACCGTGACCGTCTCATTGCGGCGAGCCCGATCCCGTTTCAAGATGTGCATGTTTCTTTTGTTAAGCACAATGAGGGTGATAACTGGCGTAGGACTCAGTTTAATAATGAGTGCTGGGTGATGCTGGTAGGGCCTCCCCTTGACCACTGGCATACGGAGGATCTGAATGCTATCTTTGCGGACATTGGAAAAGTTCTCCTGTGGGAGAGGGACCCTAATCATAAGGGTAGGATTATAGCTAAAATTCGTGTGACTGATTTAGTTGACATCCCCAAGAGTGTGCGGTTTACCATTGGAGACCTGGTGGAGACAGAGTCATGGACTTTTTCTGTTGAAGTTCTTCAGAGTCACTTGCTTGGAGGGGGCCCACCTGAGGAGGACCCACTGCCAGATGACAATGTGGACCCACACCCTGTTCCTGCACATGGTCCAGTCTTTGGGCCTCAAAGCACCTCCTCCCTCCCCGCCTCCTGGGGGTGATTGGGGTCAGTGGATGGCTCCTGTGCAGGACCCTGCTCCTGATGGTGGGAATGCTGAAGGTTGGGGCCCCTGGGAGGCTGTTGCTGCTCCTGTTCAAGGCCCTGTCATTGCTCCTGGAGAAGACATGCCTGTTGACAATCAGCATCTGCCACCTCAGGATGTGAACAGTGGAGTTACAGGTGTCATTGTTCAAGACTGGGAGTCTGATGATGATGAATCTGTTAATGAGCCTGAGGTTGTGGAGGAGCTTGGTGTAGCAGTTGCACCTCCTGGGGTTGGCATTGGGGAAGGCCTGCAAAATATTTTTCAAAACTATCTGGCTGATGAGGAGGAGGCTAATCCTGATGCTGAGGAGGAGACAGGAAGTCCTATGGACTCAAGTACTGTGGCCCCCGAGAATGATGATTGGATGCTGGAGGATCAGCACCTTCTTTCCCCAAATGAGGCTCACCTTCAGGTTGGGATGGTGAGAACATTTATTTCCATTCCTGATGTGCATGTTGACAAGCAGGGATTTTCCCAACAAGGCTTGGAGCTCTGGGAGAATTATTTTGCTCCCCATATTCAGAAGGAATCTTCTTCTAAGGGTTCTCTTAAATGTGATATTCCTGTAAGTTGGTTTAACTTCATTACTCTCATGCTTGCTACTCCTGAGAAGTTTAATTGGGTCAAGGGATTTCTTACTTCTCCTTTATGGGAAATTATTAAGGAACCTATTGCTGAAGAAAGTTCAATATCTTTCATCATTCCTAATGAGAATTTTCCCAGATGGCCCCTTCTTGCCTGGGTATTGAAGTCAATAAATCTTCAGGCTCCCACTCTACCCCTGCTAGAAAGAGAAAGGGCAAGGAACCTCTTGTGGAATCTGAGGTGAGAAGAAGTCCTAGAATTGTTGAACTAAATGGGGGTTTTAAAAGTCACTTAAATTGTCAATTGTTGATTGCCTGGTTTGTAATGCTGCTCCTCCTTGCCTGAATTCCAAAGTGGTTAAAAATCTTGCTGCTTCATTCTGCAAGGTAAAAGATGGGGACCTGGAGAAGAGGTTACTCAAGAAAGGGAAGGCCAATGATGTGGCTATTAGGGCTCCTACAAAAGGCAGCATTAAAGGAGGACCCTCTTCCAGCTTGGGCATTGGTGGCAAGAAGAAGCCTGGGGCTGCTGGTACCTGTGGACAGCAAGCCAAGAAGAAGACCTCTTCTTAAGTGTGTTAATGTATCAAACTAAATCTTTTGCTGGAGTCTTGTTGACTCCCTGTTATGTGTTCTGTGTTTGTGATATTGCAATGTGGAGGGTACTTGTTGTGGATCATCTTTGTGGTACTCTAAATTGGTTGAGCTTTTGTCTCTGTATTTGCTGTTTACTCTTCTAGGTGATTACATTATATACATCACCCCACATCTATACATGCTCCTGGTTTCTTAATGAATAACAAAAGAACTTGGAAGATCCTGAATTGGAATATCAGGGGAATCAATTCTGAAAAAAAATGGATTGCTCTCAGAAGCAAAATTGAGGAGTCTGGCTGTGACATTATCTGTCTCCAAGAGACTAAGCGTGAGGATTTTGATAGCTCCTACATTAAAAAATTTTGCCCCTCTAAATTTACCAACTTTGAATTTCTTCCCTCCAGAGGTGCATCTGGAGGTTTGATCACCATTTGGAATGGCTCCCTGTTTTCTAGACAGCTTTCTTTCCTCAATGAGTTTTCTATCTCCATTACCTTGACATCTCTCTTGTCCAATAAATCCTGGATCCTCTCCAACATTTATGGGCCATGTTTACCTGAAAAAAAGTCTGAATTTTTAGACTGGTTTGGCAACATTGATATGCCTGATGATATGGATTGGCTTATTGTGGGAGATTTTAACCTCTGTAGACAGCCTTCAGATAGAAACAAATTGGGTGGAGATGTGAATGGTATGCTTCTCTTTAATGAGGCCATTAATGATTTGGGTATCATTGAATTACCACTTAAGGGTAGAAAGTTCACTTGGAGTAACATGCAGAAGGATCCCCTCTTGGAAAGATTGGATTGGTTTTTTACTTATGCTGTCTGGACTCAGAGTTTTCCCTCAACCTTTGTGGCTCCTCTTTCTAAGCCCACTTCTGATCACCTTCCCTGTGTCATTACCATGGGCACAATGATTCCAAAAGCTCAGGTGTTCAGATTTGAAAAAACCATTGGTTACATCATAAGGAGTTTAAAGCTATTGTTCAAAATACCTGGAACATTCCTGTGGGTTTTCTGGATCCTGCAAAAAAAAATGCTAAATTCAAAAATGTGAGAAGAGGGCTGAAGCTTTGGGCCAAACAGTTACCTTGCCTAAAGGCACAAATCTGTAATGTTAATGCCACCATTGACTTGCTTGATATCATGGAGGAAATGAGAACTCTTACTGTTCATGAGTGGAATCTTAGGGATATCCTGAAAGATCTTATTATTTCTCTTTTACAAAACCAGAATACTTATTGGAAACAGAGAGGGAAAATTAAATGGGTTAAGTTGGGGGATGAGAACACCAAATTCTTTCACTCCAGAGCTACCATAAGTTTTAGACATAATTACATTTCCATGCTCAAGGATGATTCTGATCTTGAGGTCTATGATCATGATGGAAAAGCAAATCTTCTTTGGAATTCCTTTAGAAATAGAATGGGCTCTTCTGATAAGCCTGAAATGCATTTCAATCTTAATGACTTGGCTGGTGACTGCTTAAGCCAGGAGGAAAGGGAGACTTTGGAAAAGCCTTTCTTTGACGAGGAGATTGATGAAGTCATCACAAATCTGCCTAATGATAAGTCCCCTGGCCCTGATGGTTTTAATAATGAATTCATGAAGCTTTGCTGGCCTATTATCAAGGATGATGTAAAGCATCTGCTTGTTGAGTTCTATGAAGGGAATGCCTCTTTGGAAAGCATTAATTCTTCTTTTATCACCCTCATTCCAAAAATTGCTGCTCCTTTGACTCCTGCTGATTTTAGGCCTATTTCTTTGCTAAATAGTGTCCTTAAGATTATCACCAAGATTCTAGCTAATAGACTGCAAAAAGTCATTCTTAAACTTGTTCACAAGAATCAATATGGTTTCCTCAAGCAAAGATCTATCCAAGACTGTTTAGGTTGGGCATTTGAATTTCTTGATCAATGCCACAAGTCAAAGGAGGAAATTTTAATTCTTAAGTTGGATTTTGAGAAGGCTTTTGACAGAATTGAGCATTCTGCAATCATCAATATCCTTAAAGCCAAAGGTTTTGGAGTTAAATGGATTTCCTGGATTTAGATGATCTTTGGGTCTGCTTCTTCCTCTGTGCTTTTAAATGGTGTGCCTGGGAAAAAATTTTACTGCAGAAGGGGTGTCAGGCCAGGAGATCCTTTGTCTCCTTTATTGTTTGTTCTGGCTGCTGATCTCCTTCAAAGTATCCTCAATAAGGCAATGAACCTGGGTCTTCTTTCTTTGCCCACTGAGAATGTATTCTGTCCTGACTTCCCTGTGGTTCAGTATGCAGATGACACTTTAGTAATCCTTCAGGCTGATTCTGAGCAACTCTTGTGTCTTAAGGCAATCCTTCATACTTTTGCTCTTTCCACTGGGCTCAAAGTCAATTATTCTAAGTCCAGCATGATGCCAATTAATATGGATTTAGAGAGGCTTGGGCATTTTGCCAATACCCTTTCTTGCCTCACTGGTCCCTTGCCTTTTACCTATCTTGGTTTGCCCCTGAGCTTGAATAAACCTGTTGTGGAACACTTCTTGCCTATTGTTCAGAGAGTTGAAAGAAGGTTGTGTGGAATAGCTGACTTTCTGAATTATGGGGGGAAATTGCAGTTAGTTAAATCTGTGTTATCTTCCCTTCCCATATATTACATGAGTTGTTTTGATCTCCCTGTCACTATCAAGGAGCAGTTGATTAAATATATGAGGCAATGCTTGTGGAGAAAGAAAACTTCTGATGTTCATGCTAGAGGTACTGCTCTTGTAGCATGGAAGAAAGTTTGTAGACCCAAAAACCAGGGAGGATTGGGAGTTCTTGATCTTAATGTTCAGAATTCTGCTCTTCTTTTGAAGAATTTGGATAAGTTTTATAATCATAAGGATATTCCTTGGGCTCACTTGATATGGAATACTTACTATTGTAATGATAAACTACCTGGAAGAAGTCTTGAGGGATCCTTTTGGTGGAAAGCTCATCTAAAACTGATTGACATTTTTAAAGGACTTGCAAAGTGCTTGGTTGGAAATGGGAAATCCACACTATTCTGGACTGATATGTGGAATGATATTTGCCTCCAACATAAGCTTCCTCACCTCCTTTCATATGCAAAAAACCCTCACATCTCTCACAAGAGTTCCGTGACATCGCAAATACTCAGGATCTCTTTTATCTTCCTTTGTCCCAACAAGCTTATCAGGAATACCAAAGTCTTGAACAAATTCTCAATTCTGGCGGGGAAGGGGAATCTGATTGTTGGTCTTACATTTGGGGCAGTAATTTTTCGGTCAAAAAGGCTTACTGCTCTTTAATCGGTTACCAACCGGTTCAGCCACATTTCTCTTGGATATGGAAATCTTCTTGTCAACAAAAGCACAAATTCTTCTTCTGGCTCTTACTGCTTGATAGACTCAACACAAGAAATCTTCTGAAAAGGAAATTTTTTCTCCGCATCTTATGATTGTGTCTTCCAGGGCTGCAATAGTGAAGAAACAAGTTTACATTTGTTTTGGGAATGCCCCTTTGCAAGATCCTGCTGGGCTGAAATTTCACAGGTCAATTCGGCTGATCAAAGCATCTTTGAAGTTTTAGCCAGTATTAAAAAAGACCTCAAGGTTCCTTTTTCAATGGAAATTCTGATTCTTGGAACTTGGAGCATCTGGATTTGCAGAAATAATGAAATTTTCAACAATCAGCATGCGTCGATAGAGACCTGGAAGGCTATTGTAGCCCAGGAATTAAGATGGGTCCTTTATAGAATTAAGAAGAAGTATTATCAGGGCCTTAAGATTTGGATTGAAACCAATTTAGACAGGAGATAGTTGATTAGCATGTTATCCCTCTTTTTTGAGGTGGAATATGTTTGTAAATATTCTTTTGTAACTCTCTATAATCTATAAAAGTTGCAGTGGGGTTTTTTGCCCTACTATTTTACCTTCAAAAAAATCCGTTAGATGTGTATTGTGCAATGGTGCTATTGCACAAGCCAAGGAACCTAGAAAACACCAGAAGAACAAGCACATACTCATGCGGTACCATCTGATTCGCCAGTTCGTGGATCAGGGTGATATCAAGTTATGCAAGGTACACACGGATGCAAATATTGCGGATCCGTTGACAAAGCCGTTACCCCAGCCGAAGCATGAGGCGCACCTGAGAGCCATGGGCATTAGATGCATAGACATGTGGTGTCAGAAGATTGAATCTAGTGCAAGTGGGAGACTGTTGGGAATATGCCCTAGAGGCAATCATGTATGATGAGATTTCCCATTGTATTCATAAAGATATAAAGTTGTCCTTGTATAAACATCTGATGTGTATCATTGAATATGTGATTCGGTTGTGGAACTATGCATTCATGTTGTTTGTACTAAATGTCCTTGGTCAGGTTGTGTTGGACACACAACTTAGACCAATGTGAAAGTCGGCTCGATGACTCGGTTCCAATTGTGATGGGCATGGTGATGCCATTCCGACTTACACAGACTCGGCTAAAGAGTTTAGCGAGTCGGATTGACCCATATTGAGGTACAACGAACAAGTAGTCATTTGTATATCTCAATCAATGTAATCCTTAGACCTGAGGTTGTTGCATAGTCCGAGTTGAGGATCACCGACTTAGGTTCAATCAAACGCTGATCCGTAACTGGGAAGTTATAAAGGCAAAGTTCGGTTCGACTGAGAATCAAGCTGCGTGATGTGAATAACCGAAATGGGATTTTGCCCCTCCACTCGGAGAGATATTCTCTAGGCCCTCTCGGGAGATATGATTCGAAAAGCATGGCCATGCATGACTCGGTTAAGTGTTAACCGAGGCGGTCGACGAAGAGTTAGTCGGGTGAATCACTTATCTCGGATCGAGAAGAGAGTCGGACTATTTAAGGGATGAAATATATTCGCTTATAGTCTGACAAGGAATATCGCGAGGCAAAAGGGACTCGGACGTAAGTCACATTGGAAAGGCGAGTCATCATGACTCTTTGGTACTTGGGAAGCGTCACGTTCTGCTAGGAGGCGCTGTCGACTGATCGATTGTGAGTCGGACTCCAATCGTGTCCGAGTAGCCATGAGACTGCCGGGTCACACACTTAAGAGCAGGAGCAAGTTCGGATTGGATCTGAACCGGAAATCTGGTTGGGTCGGACCCAATCCGGATCAGGACTGAGTCAGTGAGTCGGACTCATGGTGACCAGTGTTATATGGACTTTAGTGAATGGGCCACGAGAGTGGAGCCCACGTTCACTCCCTATATATAGTGGACCACCGTAACCAAGAAAGGTTAATCGTTGATCAGTTAGGTCATTCCATGTGTTGGAAACCCTAGCTCCACAGCAGTCTTGCCGTCGTAACAAACCTAGCAGTTCGCCGCTGGTGCTCCTCCTTGTACATGTGGATACCAGCAGAGGTGTTGTATGATCAGCACCAGGATGATCGGATCGCAAAGGACTGCACTGCATCAACTGACGCGCTTCATCAGTAATCCGCAACTACGCGTCTAGTGGTAAACCTCGTGGCCTTCTACCCTGGCTAGATCTTGGGATCACCACGTTAGAGGAAAAAGTTTTGTTTTATCTCTACGCGGCCCAACACCTCCACAAGCTCAAGATGGGCCACTTCCCAAGAATCCTCAAGCTCTTCTTCATGGTGCAACTCCTCCCAAGAGGAAAGATGGCAAGAGAAGAACTTGCTACATATTTCGTGAGAAGGGGCACCTTTCTTCCTCATGCACCATGGGTAACTCCTCATCCCATCCTATCTTGATTGATGATGCTTATTCTCTTCGTAAGGATGAGGATGGAAATGTGTTTGCCAAATTTGTTGGTACCCAAAGTGGTGTAAAGAAAAGAACTATTTGGGTGGCCAAGCCTATTGTGACTAACTTCCTAGGACCCAACTTGGTTGGGAACCAACAAGCTAAAACTCGATCAGTAGGTTTTATTGGAGGGCATTGGAGACTTGGCTACCTTATGAAAAATTGAGGGATCTTTATCAAATCCTTTTTATCAAAGTCAAGTCATTTTGGTTATCATGATTCTATTATGTATCCAATGTCCTCCTTGTAGTAACTTGTGCTTAACCCCTTTACATTGATAGTTACTTGATCTCTTGTGCATGTGTGGTTTTGTACCTTGCATGTGTTTGTATATGTTGTGCTTACCTCTTACTTATTTGAGTTTTCAAGTATACTTGTGTATGTTGGTTGGCACACCATGTATTTGTTTTTCTTGGTTTGGAGCCTTTTTTATTCTAGTTGGTATCATATTTGACTCTTGCGAGGGATTAATGGACTATTCCGTTTTGGGGGAGTGTCATTCTTGGGAATTCCACAATCCTAAAATATGTGTACATGAGGAAAACCACTTAGTAGTTTTATTGCATGTTTATCTAGTCTGTATGTGGTTTGTCTTTCTCATGAGAAACTCAAGTTCTATAATGTCCATTCATCCTCTCTAGTATGATCTTTTGCCTCTTGTTGAGATTTCTTGGTTTATCACATTATGGGGGACTCATATGCTTTGTGCATATTACAAACCTAGAAAATGTGGACATTTGAGGTAGTGCCACTTAGAATTGATATTGAGAATTATCTAGCTCTGATACGTGCATTTTGCATTACTATTCTTGATGGGGATATGCCGAGTGGGGTATACCCAGCAGGACGTTTCCCAATGGCCCAAGCTGCCAGCGAGTGGGCCTGCAGGACAGCGACTGGATCAAGGCTTAACAAGGAGTCAGGTGACTGGAAGCTGGAGGCCCATAAGAGTATCTAGGCCCAATCGGATTAGGTCAAGTATCCTCTAAATCCTTAACTAATTCGGTTGTAGATTTGTAAACCCTAGTGAGGTGAGACTATATAAACCTCCCTAGGGAACGCATAGAGGACACGTTCCATCATACACCCCCTGCGACTCGCCGCCTACTCGCCGAGCTCGCCCTTTGTACTCTCTCATCAATACAATCTAGCAGGAGTAGGTCTTTACCCTTCGGGGGCCGAACCTGGGTAAACCCTTGTGTCTCCGCCATCATCTCGCACCGCAGATGGCTGGCCGCCCTTGTCCCTCGTTCTACTACTCACTGCCGATTGCAGCATCTGCCATAGCCATTCCCACGACAGTGGCGCCCACAATGGGGCCTAGCCGGTTAGGCCGGTGTTCTGCAGCGAGATCCAATCTACCCATCAACGAGACGATCGCCACCAGCCGCATGATCGCGATCGGCGAGATCCTCCAGATCTTGCCGAGCAGCTACGTCTCGGCGGCGTGCCCTCTCACGCACAGCATGATCATGCCGGTCGGCACGATCAGCCTCTTCATCGGCTTCACCGACGTCATCGTCTCGGAGGACTCGGCTCACATACGCGAGTCTCCACCGCGTGCTCGGCTCTCCGAGAGTAAGGTTCACACCATCCACCGCCTCGCCTCCGAGTACGACTCGGCCAACAGCAACGTGGCCGAAACCAGCGTGGTCACGAATGACGTGGCCCTCAACGTTGATGCCGACTCAGAAACCCCGGCGTCTATCGCCGGATCCATCGTCACCGTGTCGCCTGCAGGCTCCATCACCCAGGTCTCCAACATAGGGGACTTCAAGGACCCCTCCATCCTTGGGATCTTCGCTTCCGATTCTGGATCGGAAAACTCCGGCGACTTCCACGCCGGAACTGGTCGCTACGCCACGACCTATATGGCAAGCGGCACGGACGCCCCGCCGGACCCCTTCTCCACGCTGTTCCTGCCGACTGCGATGGCAATGGAGGTCGAAGAACTCCACCTGCGACTGGCGGACGCGGTCCGCAAGGAGCAAGCCGAGCGCGAAAAATTTCACCTCAAGAAGGCAACGGTGCAGGAACTCTCGCGCTACCACCAACTCTGTATCAGGTCGTGCCTGAACCCCACCGTTCAGGGCCGTGGCCTGAACTTTGACGACGAGACCGACCCTGCCCGCGTGGCCAATCGCGTGATCTGCGAGAACGTGCCACCAGGAGGAAGCGCTAGACCACCACCAGGCGCGTCAGCAAATGACGCTCCCCCAACACCGCCCGGCCGCACGCCCCCTCCAAACCAACCGAGGATCATGAACTTCGTGCAGGAGCAAGACGCAAACGGCCTCCCGCTGTTCTCCACTCCGATGGACAACATCATTGCGAGTCGAGCCGCGGTCGACAACATCAACGTAATCGGGGAAGGCTCCCTGTAGATCCAGTACGCCAGGGCCCTATGCGCCAAGGCCGTCGAGCAAGAAGCTGCGGGAGCAGACTCGCGGGGACGCGTGTACTCCCGCTCGTCAGGAAGCAGGGCGGCCTTGAGCGGCCGCCCGACGATGGCAAACACCTTCAATTTCCTGACCCCCGAGCCTCTGCAGCTCCAACCGCGACCCGCGAATGCGACACTCTCCAGCAACGACACGCGCCCGACGAACAACATGGTCGCTGCCAATGGGCAGCCAGTCGACACGTGGACCCACATCATCAATAACCAGAGCTAGCACGCACGCCAACCTGATGACCTGAGGCATACCCTCACCAATTGACGTGACGACGAGCCAAATGGGTCGCTTAGTCGAGTCAGCCCCTAGTGCTTTGGACCAATGATCCGAGGCAAAAAGTACCCGACGAACTTCAAAGCACCAAAGGAGATCGAGAAGTACGACCCCCCGTATGACCCCTTCGTGTGGCTGGACACGTACCTCATGGCGATAGGAATCGCTGGCCACACCGACCTGCTAGCCGCCCGCTACCTCTCCCTGATGATGGAGGGAGCGCGCTGGCAATGGATCAACACCCTCCTTGCAGACAGCATCGACTCCTGGGAGGAAATGCGCGACGCCTTCGTCAGGCATTTCGAGGGCTCCTACACCTGTGCCAACACCATCGAGGACCTGGAGCGATGCGTCCAGGGACCTCTTGAGTCGACCCGCAGCTGGGTCCAGCGGTAGCAGGACCTATGGTACAACGCGGCCGGCATCCACCCGGACACCGTGATTCACTCCTTCAAGACCTCGTGCCACTATGAGCCCTTGGTCACCAAGCTCAAGCGGGTGTACACAACACTCGACAACATACCGGACATCCTCGAGATCGCCAAACGGTACGCAGAGGAGGCCCCGAACCAAGAAACCGAGGACGAGTCAGGAGGAAACCGCCACACAAGCGGCCAAGACAGCGGGAGACGACCCGAGCTACGCTACAACAACACTCACTTCACTGGCAAGTACCGCGGTGACGGGCGAGTCGACTTCGTCACCAACGCTGGCTACGTTCCGTGCTAGCCCCAAGAGCTTCCACCGCAACGGAGGCCAGCGTCGCGACGGCGGCAATTACAAGGCGAAGCCAAGATTCGACCCCGCGGCTCTCCTCAACCAGCCATGTGTGTTCCACAGCAGGGAGGGGAACCCCGCCACAACACGCAAGGGAGGACCCCAACAACCACCCGCCAAACGGCGAGGCATTCGACAATGACGTGGGATCGCTCCACACCTCCACCGGGTTCAGCACGAAGGGCGATAAGAAGGTCATCGCTCGCACCGTCACCATCAACGCGGTGTCCCAGGTCGACGTCCCGTGCTTCCTCAACTGGTCCGAGCAGCGGATCACCTGGAGTTGCGAAGATCACTCGCCACAAATCGAATATCCGAGGCGAGTCGCCTTGGTGGTCAAGCCCAAGGTGGGAGACTACTGGCTCCCCAAGACGCTGATGGACGGAGGAAACTCCATCAACATTCTCTACCTGGACACGTTCAGGCGGCTGTGGCTCCCGTAGTCGATGATTGAGACGACCTACACCACCTTCCACAGCATCGTCCTCGGTCGGAAGGCGTAGTCGATGATTATGACACAATTGCTTCCGATTGCATTGAGGGGGCTTCTACCTGAAAATGTTCGAGTACCCATTGTGAAGCTATGTGCATTCCTCAATGCAATATCTCAGAAGGTAATCGATCCATAAATCCTACCAGGGTTACAGACAGATGTGGCCCAATGTCTTGTCAGCTTTGAGTTGGTGTTCCCACCATCCTTCTTCAATATCATGACGCATCTCCTGGTTCACCTAGTAGAAGAGATTGCCATTCTCGGTCCTGTATTTCTACACAATATGTTCCCCTTTGAGAGGTACATGGGAGTCTTAAAGAAATATGTTCATAACCGTGCTAGGCCAGAAGGAAGCATCTCTAAGGGCTATGTAATAGAGGAGGTCATTGAGTTCTGTGTTGATTTTATTCCTGACCTTAAGGAGATTGGTGTTCCAGAATCACAACATGAGGGGAGACTGCGTGGAAAAGGCACCCTAGGATGTAAAGCAATGATATGTAGGGACATGCATTCTCTCAATCAAGCACACTACACGGTTTTACAAAGATCTATCTTGGTTGCTCCGTATATCAATGAAGACAAGAATTTAATACGCCTCAAACACCCGGGGCAGTCTGATGAATGGATTATAAGTGAACACATGGCGAGTTTTGGCGGCTGGCTGCAAAGACTTCTCACGAATAACACCAGTGTTGGGGATCAGCTGTACTTGTTGGCCAGGACACCAACTTCGACTGTATGTAATTTCCAAGGGTACGAGATAAATGGGAATACATTTTACACGATAGGCCAAGATAAAAAGAGCACCAACCAAAATAGTGGTGTCCGCTTCGATGCAGCAGAAGACAATGGGCAAAAGACCACGTATTATGGGTTCATAGAGGAGATATGGGAACTTGACTATGGACCTAATTTTAAGGTCCCCTTGTTTCGATGCAAATGGGTCAAGCTAACAGGAGGAGGGGTTGAGGTAGACAAGAAGTACGGAATGACAACAGTGGATCTTAACAATCTTATGAAGGTAGACAAGAACTTAGACAAACCATTCGTCTTAGCCAATGATGTGGCGCGGGTTTTCTATGTGAAGGACATGTCTACCAAACCGAAAAAAAGAAAAAAAATAAGCAAACAGATACATCACACGATGAGCCAAAGCGTCACATAGTTCTTTCAGGAAAAAAAAAAATCGTTGGAGTGGAGGACAAGACAGACATGTCAGAAGATTATAATAAGTTTGATGAAATTCCGCCCTTCAGAGTGAAGACTGACCCAACCATCCTGTTAAACGGTGCTGATACTCCATGGTTACGGCCGACGCGATCATAAGATTGACTATATGTATTAATTGAGCCATTTTTGGCACACATATGTATCTTAACATGGAAATCAATGTCATATTTCTTCTGTTAACAGTATATGTATTAAATGAGCCATTTTCTTCCTGCCATTTCTTCCCTCCATTTTTCTTCCCGCCATTTTTTCCCGCCATTTTTCTTCCTGCCATTTTTTCCCGCCATTTTTCCCGCCATTTTTCTTCCCGCCATTTTTCTTCCCGCCAGTTCTTCCCGGCAGTTCTAACCTCCAGCCATTTCTCACTATATATATATGTAGGGTTGGCCTCCATTGTCATTGCACATCTCTAGACTCATATCTGCAACCTCATTACTCTTTCCCATGGCTTCCACTGTAGCACTAACCCCCAGGGAGGCGGAGGCGCTTTGCGCCTCGAACTACCCCTGCCCGCTGGGCTACTATGTCCCTGTCGGCTGGATGCTGAGCGCCGGAGGCGTGCCGGTTCCTCTTGTCCCTCTAGGTTGGCCATCACGAACCACTACTACTTCGAGCTCATGCCGGAGCAGCGGAGGAATCCCAGATGGCATCCCGACTATTTCCCTACTTGGGAAGCCTTCTTCGTGGATCGGTGTGAGAGGGCGCTCGCTAGGCACGAGGAGGACGGCCCACCTCTTCCGAACTTCAACGAGGCCGGCCGTCGGCTATGGTGGCGCGGTCGGACTCTCCAGAGCGTCATGGCCTATGACACTGTCGCCGACTCTAACCCTCGTCTACGCTACCCTCAAGTCCAGCCCACGCGTACTCAGCCTTCAAGGTTCAATTACGGCGATCCCAAAGACGACAGCGATGACGGCGGCGGCGAGTACGACGACTACATTGGCAAGTATTACAGGTGTAGGCAGGAGCATGACTGAATCACTCCAACATTCTGAAACAAGTTCGGCCAATTGTTACTTAATCTGGCCATGTATCATAATTTTCATTTCTTTTATGTATCTTAATTTCCAGTCGTGATTTATGTAACTTATTGTTAGTTGCACTCTGTATTTTAATTCCAGTTCTATCTCCTTCACAAAATGACCTATTCGAGGTTTCTTGGCTTTCAGGTCAAATGACCAATGTTATGGCTAGAATAAAGGCATAGTTTGTGATAATGTGGCCATATTGTGCATCCATGTGCATCATGGCATGGCAAACAATGTTGCAAGAGGAAGTTTTCCTTTTTATCGCACCAAAAAGGCATTTTCCATTTTCCGAGGATAAAAAACGGACGGTTTTGTGAAGCAACCACCAAATGGCTAATTCAAAAAACCACCACCACATTTTACAAAAATGCTAGAACACCTTATATGGACAATGTACCAACACGGGGATCTGAAACTTTTTCGTTCACCTCTGGTAAAAAGAAAAATTCCTGCCGAATCGGTAGGAAGTGGGTCAGATATGAACTACAGGTATATGATACGATGCTCATGATTTTTTACAAAAATCATTTTTAGGTTCACAATATGCTATTTTATCAAAAATCCAATGCAAGTTGAGCGAGGCTTGGCCCCGAGCTAAGAATCTTCATGCCTGTTGTTCGACAAAGTTTGACGATAGTTTAAAACGGGAATAAAAAAATAAAAAAAGATCGAAACAGTGCGAAACCTTCGCGTGGTGTTATATTATGTGACATAGTTAGAAGGAAAAATCTCAAACTTGGTATATTGATTATGTCGCAAAAAAACCTTCACAAAATGACCTATCTCATTCGGTTTCTTGGCTTTCGGGTCAAATGACTAATGTTATGGCTAGAATCAAGGCATAGTTTGTGATAATGTGGCCATATTGTGCATACATGTGCATCATGGCATGTAAAACAATGTTGCAAGAGGAAGTTTTCCTTTTTATCGCACCAAAAAGGCATTTTCCATTGTCCGAGCATAAAAAACGGACGGTTTTGTGAAGCAACCACCAAATGGCTAATTCAAAAAACCCCCACCACATTTTACAAAAATACTAGACCACCTTATATGGACAATGTACCAACAGGGGGATCTGAAACCTTTCCGTCCACCTCTGATAAAAAGACAAATTCCTGCCGAATCGGTAGGAAGTGGGTCAGATATGAACTACAGGTATATGATACGATGCTCATGATTTTTTACAAAAATCATTTTTAGGTTCACAATATGCTATTTTATCAAAAATCCAATGCAAGTTGAGCGAGGCTTGGCCCCGAGCTAAGAATCTTCATGCCTGTTGTTCGACAAAGTTTGACGATAGTTTAAAACGGGAATAAAAAAATAAAAAAAGATCGAAACAGTGCGAAACCTTCGCGTGGTGTTATATTATGTGACATAGTTAGAAGGAAAAATCTCAAACTTGGTATATTCATTATGTCTCAAAAAACCTTCACAAAATGACCTATCTCATTCGAAGTTTCTTGGCTTTCGGGTCAAATGACCAATGTTATGGCTAGAATCAAGGCATAGTTTGTGATAATGTGGCCATATTGTGCATCCATGTGCATCATGTCATGGAAAACAATGTTGCAAGAGGAAGTTTTCCTTTTTATCGCACCAAAAAGGCATTTTCCATTTTCCGAGGATAAAAAACGGACGGTTTTGTGAAGCAACCACCAAATGGCTAATTCAAAAAACCACCACCACATTTTACAAAAATACTAGACCACCTTATATGGACAATGTACCAACAGGGGGATCTGAAACTTTTTCGTCCACCTCTGATAAAAAGACAAATTCCTGCCGAATCGGTAGGAAGTGGGTCATATATGAACTACAGGTATATGATACGATGCTCATGATTTTTTACAAAAATCATTTTTAGGTTCACAATATGCTATTTTATCAAAAATCCAATGCAAGTTGAGCGAGGCTTGGCCCCGAGCTAAGAATCTTCATGCCTGTTGTTCGACAAAGTTTGACGATAGTTTAAAACGGGAATAAAAAAAATATAAAAAGATCGAAACAGTGCGAAACCTTCGCGTGGTGTTATATTTTGTGACATAGTTAGAAGGAAAAATCTCAAACTTGGTATATTTATTATGTCTCAAAAAAACCTTCACAAAATGACCTATCTCATTCGAGGTTTCTTGGCTTTCGGGTCAAATGGCCAATGTTATGGCTAGAATCAAGGCATAGTTTGTGATAATGTGGCCATATTGTGCATACATGTGCAACATGGCATGGAAAACAATGTTGCAAGAGGAAGTTTTCCTTTTTATCGCACCAAAAAGGCATTTTCCATTGTCCGAGCATAAAAAACGGACGGTTTTGTGAAGCAACCACCAAATGGCTAATTCAAAAAAACCCCACCACATTTTACAAAAATACTAGACCACCTTATATGGACAATGTACCAACAGGGGGATCTGAAACCTTTCCGTCCACCTCTGGTGAAAAAGACAAATTCCTACCGAATCGGTAGGAAGTGGGTAAGATATGAACTACAGGTACATGATACGATGCTCATGCTTTTTTGTAAAAATCATTTTTAGGTTCACAATATGCTATTTTATCAAAAATCCAATGCAAGTTGAGCGAAGCTTGGCCCCGAGATAAGAATCTTCATGCCCGTTGTTCGACAAAGTTTGACGATAGTTTAAAACAGGGATAAAAAATAAAAAATTATCGAAACAGTGCGAAACCTTCGCGTGGTGTTATATTATGTGACATAGTTAGAAGGAAAAATCTCAAACTTGGTATATTGATTATGTCTCAAAAAAACCTTCACAAAATGACCTATCTCATTCGAGGTTTCTTGGCTTTCGGGTCAAATGACCAATGTTATGGCTAGAATCAAGGCATAGTTTGTGATAATGTGGCCATATTGTGCATCAATGTCATGGCAAACAATGTTGCAAGAGGAAGTTTTCCTTTTTATCGCACCAAAAAGGCATTTTCCATTTTCCGAGTATAAAAAATGGACGGTTTTGTGAAGCAACCACCAAATGGCTAATTCAAAAAACCACCACCACATTTTACAAAAATACTAGACCACCTTATATAGACAATGTACCAATAGGGGGATCTGAAACCTTTTCGTCCACCTCTGGTGAAAAAGACAAATTCCTGCCGAATCGGTAGGAAGTGGGTCAGATATGAACTACAGGTATATGATACGATGCTCATGATTTTTTACAAAAATCATTTTTAGGTTCACAATATGCTATTTTATCAAAAATCCAATGCAAGTTGAGTGAGGCTTGGCCCCGAGCTAAGAATCTTCATGCCCGTTGTTCGACAAAGTTTGACGATAGTTTAAAACGGGGATAAATCGAAACAGTGCGAAACCTTCGCGTGGTATTATATTATGTGACATAGTTAGAAGGAAAAATCTCAAACTTGGTATATTGATTATGTCTCAAAAAAACCTTCACAAAATGACCTATCTCATTCGAGGTTTCTTGGCTTTCGGGTCAAATGACCAATGTTATGGCTAGAATCAAGGCATAGTTTGTGATAATGTGGCCATATTGTGCATCCATGTGCATCATGTCATGGCAAACAATGTTGCAAGAGGAAGTTTTCCTTTTGATCGCACCAAAAAGGCATTTTCCATTTTCCGAGTATAAAAAACGGACGGTTTTGTGAAGCCACCACCAAATGGCTAATTCAAAAAACCACCACCACATTTTACAAAAATACTAGACCACCTTATATGGACAATGTACCAACAGGGGGATCTGAAACCTTTTCGTCCACCTCTGGTAAAAAGACAAATTCCTGACGAATCGGTAGGAAGTGGGTCAGATATGAACTACAGGTATATGATACGATGCTCATGATTTTTAACAAAAATCATTTTTAGGTTCACAATATGCTATTTTATGAAAAATCCAATGCAAGTTTAGCGAGGCTTGGCCCCGAGCTAAGAATCTTCATGCCCGTTGTTCGACAAAGTTTGACGATAGTTTAAAACGGGGATAAAAAACAAAAAAAGATCGAAACAGTGCGAAACCTTCGCGTGGTTTTATATTATGTGACATAGTTAGAAGGAAAAATCTCAAACTTGGTATATTGATTATGTCTCAAAAAACCTTCACAAAATGACCTATCTCATTCGAAGTTTCTTGGCTTTCGGGTCAAATGACCAATGTTATGGCTAGAATCAAGGCATAGTTTGTGATAATGTGACCATATTGTGCATACATGTGCATCATGTCATGGAAAAAATGTTGCAAGAGGAAGTTTTCCTTTTTATCGCACCAAAAAGGCATTTTCAATTTTGCGAGTATAAAAAACGGACGGTTTTATGAAGCAACCACCAAATGGCTAATTCAAAAAACCACCACCACATTTTACAAAAATACTAGACCACCTTATATGGACAATGTACAAACAGCGGGATCTGAAACCTTTCCGTCCACCTCTGGTGAAAAAGACAAATTCCTACCGAATCGGCAGGAAGTGGGTAAGATATGAACTACAGGTACATGATACGATGCTCATGATTTTTAAAAAAAATCATTTTTAGGTTCACAATATGCTATTTTATCAACAATCCAATGCAAGTTGAGCGAGGCTTGGCCCCGAGCTAAGAATCTTCATGCCCGTTGTTCGACAAAGTTTGACGATAGTTTAAAACAGGGATAAAAAATAAAAAAAGATCGAAACAGTGCGAAACCTTCGCGTGGTGTTATATTATGTGACATAGTTAGAAGGAAAAATCTCAAACTTGGTATATTGATTATGTCTCAAAAAACCTTCACAAAATGACCTATCTCATTCGAAGTTTCTTGGCTTTCGGGTCAAATGACCAATGTTATGGCTAGAATCAAGGCATAGTTTGTGATAATGTGACCATATTGTGCATACATGTGCATCATGTCATGGAAAAAATGTTGCAAGAGGAAGTTTTCCTTTTTATCGCACCAAAAAGGCATTTTCAATTTTGCGAGTATAAAAAACGGACGGTTTTATGAAGCAACCACCAAATGGCTAATTCAAAAAACCACCACCACATTTTACAAAAATACTAGACCACCTTATATGGACAATGTACAAACAGCGGGATCTGAAACCTTTCCGTCCACCTCTGGTGAAAAAGACAAATTCCTACCGAATCGGCAGGAAGTGGGTAAGATATGAACTACAGGTACATGATACGATGCTCATGATTTTTAAAAAAAATCATTTTTAGGTTCACAATATGCTATTTTATCAACAATCCAATGCAAGTTGAGCGAGGCTTGGCCCCGAGCTAAGAATCTTCATGCCCGTTGTTCGACAAAGTTTGACGATAGTTTAAAACAGGGATAAAAATAAAAAAAGATCGAAACAGTGCGAAACCTTCGCGTGGTGTTATATTATGTGACATAGTTAGAAGGAAAAATCTCAAACTTGGTATATTGATTATGTCTCAAAAAAACCTTTACAAAATGACCTATCTCATTCGAGGTTTCTTGGCTTACGGGTCAAATGACCAATGTTATGGCTAGAATCAAGGCATAGTTTGTGATAATGTGGCCATATTGTGCATACATGTGCATCATGGCATGGCAAACAATGTTGCAAGAGGAATTTTTCCTTTTTATCGCACCAAAAAAGCATTTTCCATTTTCCGAGCATAAAAACAGACAGTTTTGTGAAGCAACCACCAAATTTCTAATTCAAAAAACCACCACCACATTTTACAAAAATACTAGACCACCTTATATGGACAATGTATCAACAGGGGGATTTGAAACCTTTCCGTCCACCTCTAGTGAAAAAGACAAATTCCTACCGAATCGGTAGGAAGTGGGTAAGATATGAACTACAGGTACATGATACGATGCTCATGATTTTTTACAAAAATCATTTTTAGGTTCACAATATGCTATTTTATCAAAAATCCAATTTAAGTTGAGCGAGGCTTTGTCAGATTCCAAAGTATACAAAAGATGCGGCATTTAAATATCCAAACAATTCAAAAATGTTAATACAAAATAAAATATGATTTGCTCTAATAAAATAGGGTTAGATTCCTTTTTAGATGCTTAATATTTCTTATGTTCAAAGTTTTAGGATTTGACTATTTTATTTTTGTTTGAATTGAATAATCAAAATTTATATGTAAGTGTTTTAATCATTTTGAAAATTTTCATCTAAAGTAAATATAAAATGTTTTTACATGAATGGATAGATATTATTTTTCTGAAAATTATGATATATTATTCATATTTTTTTGAGTTCAAATGAAAAAGATATGAATTTTCTAAATTCATATCCTATTTTTTGAATTATAAATGCCCCCACCCCTTTAATGCATGAAATAAATGCCCCCCTTTAACACCGGTTCCAGCCACGAACCGGTGTTAAAGCATGCGATTCTTCGTTTAGTACACCCCCCTTTAACACCGGTTCGTGGCTGGAACCGGTGTTACAGGGGGGATGCGGGCGCGAAACGAATTCCCCCCCTTTAACACCGGTTCCTGGCTGGAACCGGTGTTAAAGGGGGGTATAAATGCGGGCGTGTTCCTCTTCCTCCCCCCCAGCCAGATTGATCGAGCGCAAAGAGGAGCGCGCAGAGAGCAGAGCCGCGACGGAGGAGCAGAGCAGAGCCGCCTGCCATCGCGACCTTCGCCGTCCGCCGTCGTCACCGCCTCCCGCCACCGCGTCTGTGTCGTCCGCCGCCCCGCCGTCCACTCGCGGAGCCGCCACCGTGCCAGCAACTCTCGGGAGCGGCGCCTCCGCCTGTCCACTTGCGGCGAGCCTCTGGCCGGCGCCGCGCGTCACCACTCGCCGACGACCCCGCCGTCCTCGCCCGGTGCCGCGCGCCACTCCCCGCCGACCCGGCTGGCCGACCCCGTCGGTAGTAGTTATTAATTAGTTATAATTAAGTGTGTATTTATTATTAGAATTTTTTTATTGTATTAAATTTAGGGTTAGTATTAGTTTAGGGTTAGTATTAGTGGATTCGTAATAGATTTCTAATTATTATTGTATTATTAGTAGTTTAGTGTTAGTATTAGTTTAGGGTTTATTTAGTTTAGGGTTATTAGTTTAGGGTTTATTTAGTTTAGGGTTATTTAGTTTAGGGTTATTTAGTTTAGGGTTATTTATTTAGTGTAGTTTAGTGTATTTATTTTATGGTTATTTAGTGTATTTTATAGTTAGTATTAGTTTAGGGTCGTCACCTCGCTGCTTTGCCAGCGCCGCCGTTGGCCGTTGTCGTTAACATCGCTCCGGTGACCCCTTGGTAGTGGCGCCGCCCGTTTTAGGTAGGCCACATCACGCTAAGGCGAACCCGCTACCTCGCGCGCCCTAGGGTTTGGACCCCTCTCATATGCATCCGGGATTTCTTCGAATTAGGGTTTGGACCCCTTGGAACTCGTTTAAAATGATCAAGCATCCTTAGGGTTTTAATTTCATTTGTGTATTTTTGTATGAATAATATGTATATTTGTGTATGAATCCAAGTCCACTTGAATGTTTACTCTCTTACGCTAGATAATATTATGCCGTCGACCACCGCCACCATTATGCCGTCGACCCTGACCTCCTCTATCCTCGCTGAGCCCACGTCGTGCTGGTTAGAACACACACCCCCACGCATCCCGGCCCCGCTCTCGCCCTAGCGCCGCCACCTCTCGTTGTCAATATAGCATTATAATAACCATGCTATGTTAATCAACTTCCATGACAAGTTAATTAGAAGAAGTAAATGTACCCTCTCATGTGAATCGGGGGTTTCTCCGAATTAGGGTTTGGAATGACCAAGCATGTATTAGGGTTACATTTCAATACTTTTAACCTGTCATATCATCATATTTGCTTGAGCATTTCAATAGATGTATTACTGATATTTGTGTGATCATATTTTGTTTTCGAAAGTATGAATCCACTCAGTAGAAACCTTGAAGATGAAGAAATAATGGAGAACATGATCCACGAGGACACCTCACAATATCTGAACTTGGAGGGACATGATGACAGCTCAAGTAGTCATGAAGAAGATGACGACTGCGGTGAACGCACTTTAGTGATTACAAAGTCTGTCGAGGTATATGCATGGATTAATCCTCTGCTGACTTGCACCGATTGATTTGTATATATGTTAATGTATTAATCAACGCTTCTTTCTTCTTTTAGCCCTCTGGATCGACCAGCCAACAACAATCTTCTTCTACGAAAAAGAGCAAGCGAGGCGTGAGCCATCGGTTGAAAGATCGTGCAAAGTTCACGTTCGAAGCAGTCCATGTTGATGGCAGGCCGATGGAGTCCAAGAAGGCCGCAGACAAATTTGTACGTCAGTCTGGAGTTCTTGTTAGGGACCAAATCCCAATCATAATTGAAAATTGGAATAAGCGAAAGAAGGGCGACGGTACCTATGTCGATGAAAGATCCAAAGAAACGCTTTGGAATTCGCTGTTGGTAAATTTCACCCTTCCGCCAGAGGAGGATGAAAACAAGCCGGTTATAAAGGAAAAGGTCAAAGAGTGGACTCTAAATAAGATGGCTGATGCTTTCCGCAACTAGAAGACAAAATTGAACTTTCTCAATCAGTAGCTAGTTTCTCATTTTCTCTTGCTCTTTAATTTAAAAGGTACAAGCACTCACTTGGTGGGCTGCTGTGGGCGTGCCCACTTACAGCCTAACACCTGGCTTGTGGTACTTACATATTTGCTTTATGGTACTTGAAATAGACGGTGATATCTCTCTACATGTTGTAGTTGAATCATTGAAAACATAGGGTGCAACGAAAGTGGCTCTCTACACAGATGTTTTTATTTGCAAGTTTAATGCCCCAACATTGATAAACACTCCATGGTTAATGACCCCCAACTTGCTTGGTTCTTGTAATTCAAATATGTTCATGTATAAAATCTGCTTCATTCTTGTACTACCATTTATCCGGTAAATACTTGATATTTGGTGTACGCCTTTTATATTTCTCGCAATGCCGCGTGTTTGCAATATCACATTTAATTGTTGCACTCTCCTGTCAGTGAAGATATTATGCTTAAACAATGAAAATTGCACTTCAACTACTTGCATTCCATTTATCTGCCTTTTTTATTCTGTTTGTAATTATTTTGTTGGGACTGTTGCAGATACCCTATTGTTTATAGGAGCTGCAGGCTGATCTGGAAGCATGCATAAGTTCGAGAGGATCAAATTGTAGCTAGTTTTTATACTTGCTGTGAACTTTAGTTGTTGATTTGTAGGTACTAGGCCATCAAAGATTTGATTTCTAAACTAGTTGTAATTTTAATTTGAGTGGAATTTCATGTGCTCCATCAGAATATTGTAATAAACTCATCTTTGTTATGATGTTGTTTGAAGATTTTCATGTATTTTCTCCTTATTGGTACATTTTTGCTATTAATCTAGTGTGATTTGTTATTAATGGCACCCACTGTCTAGAAAAATCTTGTTACTAGGACCCACTGTGTAACAGTTCTGACAATTTGGACTCACATTGTCTAAACGGAACAACCCATAATATAATGGTCTGTATAATGGCCAAAAGTACCAGCCCAAATAAGAAGGCCCAAAGTAATTATCTGTCCATATAAAATACCAATGCAAAGAAAAACAATACAGAATAGATGGGCCGATCCCATGTGGAACCCAGAAATGGACTGGGCTCATTTTGATTTAAGAAGATTTAATTTCGTCATAATTTTTCCATGTAGGATCAGCCACGTAGGATCTGACTTGGCCAGACTAGATATCCCGTGACGATATTGGATCATCATAGACGTTATGAAGATCCAATATCGTCATAGACAGTTATGACGATTTTATCGAAAACGTCGTTATAGTTTATCTCAAAATCGTCATAGAATCGTCATAAACGGACTACTATGACGATTCTGTGACGAAAATGGAGGGTCATATATAGCCAGATTTCTTGTAGTGATCACGTGCTTCCTTGACCTCTTGCTTCGTGTAGAGCATCTTGCAGGGTGCGTCGAAATGGATATCATTAGGGAGGATTGCCTCTACACCATAGACGAGGAAGAATGGCGTGAAGCCGGTTGACCAGTTGGGGGTGGTGCGCAGGCCCCATAGTATGGCTAGAAACTCTTCTATCCAGCACCCGGGGGACCTGACGAGCAGCTCGATCAACCTTGGTTTGATTCCGAATAGGACCAAGCCGTTTGTGCACTCACACTGCCCGTTTGACTAGGGGTGTGAGACCGACACTAGGTCTAGGCGGATGGCCTTCTCTCCACAGAAGCGAGCAAAAACTCCCTTGGCAAATTTGGTGTCGTTGTCACTGATGATGTTGTGGGGGTAGCCAAGAGTATGATGATGTCCATGAAGAACTTGATCACTGTCGCCCTGTCCAGCTTCTTTATGGGTTTTGCCTCAATCCACTTGGTGAATTTGTCTACTGCCATGAGCAGGTGTGTCATACCGGATCGGGTTGTCTTGAACGGTCCAACCATGCGCAGCCCCCAGACTGCGAACAACCAGGTAATTGGTATTGTCTTGAGTGCTGCAGACGGCCTGTGTTTTAGTTGGCCAAAATGCTGGCAGCCTTTGCACGCCTTGACCATTTTCTTAGCGTCCATTAGCGCGGTTGGCCAGTAGAAACCATGGCGAAGTGCCTTGGCTGCTATAGCTCTCGATGAAGCATGATGGCCACACTCGCCTTGGTGAATGTCGACCAGAAGCTTGACCCCTTCCTCTTGGCTTACGCATCGCTGATAGATGCCTCCAACGTTGCACCTGTATAGCTCGTTGTTGATGATGGTGTACGCGCTTTCCCTGCGTCTGACTTGTCGCGCTGCTACTTCCTCCTCTAGTAACACGCCCTTGGCCAGAAAGTACATGAAAGGCTTGGCCCAGTCAGGAGTTTCCCAGATGGCGTACACTATTTGCATGATGATCTTGATCTCCTCACAGACTGCCAGATCTGGCGCTTCTGGAGGCCTGTCGGGTGGAGGCTTGGGGGCGGCAGTCCCCGGGTCGGGCGTGGCAGTCCCCGGGTGTGGCGTGGTAGTCCCAGAGTGCAGCGCAACAGTCCTCAGGTGCGGGACGGCATTCCCCGGGTGTGCAGCACCGACTATCCCTGGGTCCACGTCCACCATGACTTTGATGCAGCGACACCGCGGGCCTATGGTCGAGAGGCACGTCGGAGACGGTGTCGACCTTGCTAGGGAAGGCCTCAATGATGGTGGCGACATAGACGCGGTGGTCCCTGAAGTGCAGTACGAAGCCGCCGAAGGGAAACGTGTCCCCGGCGAAGCACGCGACATTGTCGATGATGCATTCGAAGGTGCCGAGAGTGAGGACGAGGTCGGAGACCACACGCTCACCGGCGATGAGGGGAAGTCCCGTGCGAAAGATGATCCCAGCCGAAGCTCTGTGCCCCATGGTGGTCACCAACTGCCGTGGTGTGGAACACAACACTGCCATTGGGGATGGCTTAAGAGGGACACTTAGTATGCGATTGGTGGCTCATGCAACGGGTTGGGAGCGGTGAACTACAAACACAGCGACATACCCAGGTTCGGGGCCCTCTTGACGAGGTAACACCCCTACTCGTGCAAGATCTACTATATGGGGTACGAACGCCCGATACAAGTGATGCTTGAGTTGTTTCCTTAGCAACTATCGAAGGCTAAAGGAAGAAGATGAAGTAGAGGTAAACTCTATCAAGTGTTGTCTACCTAAAACCCTAGATCTACCCTCCCTTATATACTGGTTGGGGAGGTAGCTTACAATGTGGGCTCTAGGGTTTACTATTTGGATTTGGGTTTACAGGGCGGGCCGACTGCAGGGCCCCCAGTTGGTGGACCAGGACCCAGTCAGCCTCTAGTATATCGATGGATGCAGCTGTAGTAGCCTCGTACGCTCCATTTAGCGTCACCCTTCGCTTTAGCTGTCAGCCAGGCTTCCTTTGGGCGTTATCCCTTGCTTTAACGGTCACCCGGGGCTTCTTTGGTAGTCAGCCAACAACTTTGCTTTATCCTCGTCTGGTAGCGTTGGTCAGGGAGACGCTCCACCCTGTTTGTTGACGGGAGGCGCCAGAGGTGTACCCCGCAAGGAGCATCCCCCCTATGTGCTCTCCATCGAATACGAGGTCAGCCGGGTGGAACGGCTAACCAGTCGGTTCTTCTGGCTACCTGGATAGATGGGCCAGAGGGCCGATATCTTCTAGAGCCGGCCTGCTTAGGCCCGTCTTTCCCTATCCGGGGGTTAACCCCCCGACACGTTGCCTCCATGATCAAATTGGTCGGAACATTCACGCTTACGTGGACGATATCGTGGTGATGTCAAAAAATTCAAATGACTTCATCTTCGACTTAAAGGAAACCTTTGATAATCTCCGAAAATATAACATGATGCTTAGCCCCAAGAAGTGCGTCTTCGGGGTTCCAGCCAGCAAATTGTTGGGCTTCATCGTTTCCCATCATGGAATAGAGGTCATCTTCAACATCAATCGTCCAACATGCCTATAGGACATCCAATGGCTCAGAGGTTGCATTGCAGCAGTAAAAGTCTAGAGGAGGATATACTCAGAGGGCATGTTCGTAGAGGACATGTTCGTAGAGGGCATGTTCGTAGAGGGCAAGTACCTAGAGGTACCTGTTTATTTTCTATGTATGACATATACTCCAGTTCTTCCATCTAGCCATTACTGTTTTATCTAACACTTCAGAATTTCACTTAACAGCTTAAAAGTCTAGAGGAGGATAGCATGGCTGTCCAAATCTATGACCCCGAGATGAAGGAAGTCACTGTCGTGTCCTACGACGATGTCCCGTTGGCACGTAAGTAGAAGAGCTCCACCTCTGACGCTACCGATAGAGGCAAGAAGAAGAAGAAGACGGAGGGTGGAGCCTCCAAGAAGTCCACTAACGCCTTGGAGGCAGAGAAAAGAAGAATTACTGGCATCCCTTTCACCAAGGCACCCACCGTTGTGTAAGATTCTTATCTTACGACATTGTCCATTGCTCGTCTTATTCCTGTACTTATACTTTTGCACGTTTCAGGAAGAAGGCCAGTTTGAGTTTGAAGAAGTCCTCCAAAACATTGGGAGCTTCTAAAAATATCAAGGATATGTTGCACCAAGCGTCTCCCGCCATCGCCCCTACTACTCCTAGCGTACAGCCTGCTGCCATGCCGACAAGATCTCCGGCTAAGGTAGCGTCTGGCCCTTCCGCCATGGAAGTGGATCCAGGCGTTACCACAGACCTTGTCATTGCTGGCGATCAAGCGACACAAGAAAGCACTGCGACCAAAATGGCTAAAGCTCCGGCTGAGGATGCCATCGGTAGAGGTAAGGCGATGGTGGTAGGAGGAACGTCTGCCGAAGGCGGCGCCACTGTACCCAGGACGTCAATACAGCTCCTGAAGATAGTCTACACGACGCTTATGCCGAGTAGCTCAACTTTGGATCCTAGTGCAGCGCCAACTTCTCCGACTTGCAGCCTTGAGGAGCTTCTTAGGAAAGCGGATATCCTACAAGGAAATAGTCTTTCCTTCAGCAAGATATTTGCCGAGATCACTACCAACCTCAAGATCATCGCACTTGTAAGTTTTGCTTGCCTTTTGCTTTTCATAAGTAGTATCCCACTATAGCCCCATGGATTTAGACGGAAAACCATAGGTCTTTGCATCCGAATGCTCTAAGAGTGACTAAGCTAGAAAACCTCTCACTGTAGCCCCAAAGTATTTAGTTTGAATGAATTATTCCAACTAAATACTTTTAGAGTAGAATACGCAGTGTTTGTAAACTTCAATACTGTAGCCCCCAAGCCTCTAGTTGAAACTGAATTAGTTCCGACAAGATGCTTAAAGAAAGACTAAGCACATTGCCGAGTAAAAAACTCTCACTGTAGCCCCCAAGCCTCTAGGTGGATATTTATCCGGCTAGATGCTCCAAGAGACTAAGTAATTTTGATCTTTCCACAGAACGAGAATGCTCGGAGAGGTGTCTTCAACGATAAGTTCCACAAGATGCGCGCTGAGCTGGAAGCAGAAAAGGGTAAAACTGCCTTCTTGAAGGAACAAACCACCAAGAGAAAGAGTCTGCTTTTCCTTTCAATTTCGCACTCAATCTTGGTATTGTGCCATCACTCTTTGACTACTCATTCTGTGTTGTCTTTTCTCTGACTTGCAGAAGCTATCGCCAAGGCCAAGGACATTGTCGAGCAATCCAAGCACATTGAGCTACTGGATAGCGAGAACAAGATCCTCAAGCAGGAGAGGGCTGACACTTTGAAGATGCACGAGGAATCCATGAAGGCCTTGCAGGAGTCCGCCAACATGGATATGAACCATCTAAAGGAGGAAATTGCAATCCTCAAGGAGAAGAAGAAAGCTGCCGATGAGTAGAATTAGCGCAACCTTAAGGCTTACAAGGTTCTACGACAAGAGCGGGACTCCATGGCGGAGACACTCCAGCAAGCGAAGGCGAGCATCTTTGGTAAGCGATCTCCTTCTTGTACTTCTGTAAGCCAGGTACTCTGAAATTTTTGTGTTGTTGAACTCATGTGCTCATTTGTTTGTCGGAAATGCAGCTCCTATTGGTTTGACCAATTCGCCTCCTCCACCAAAGGAATGCATGGCACTACTAGGAAACTAGCTATAGATAGACAGACCTTCTGTGGCACATGGTTCTCGCTGGCAACTTCATCAGCACCACCGTCAAGAAAGCTAAAGAGATTGCCAAGCCCCTCAACATCAACATCAAGGCGATGGAATCCATGATGAAGTACTCGGAGATTCTGCGCCAAGCCCCCAAGCGTATCATAAGATGGAAAGCTTCATGTACCCGGGATGGTGCAAGAATGTCGCCGGAAATGGTCAAGGCACACTATGAAAATGCCGACCTCGACACGGTGACCTTGGGTCTTCCCGACATAGACGATGAAGGCCAGAAGATTGATCACAAAGCTATCTAGGCATCGGTCATGGGTTTTGACACCAAGGTTGCCGAGTTGGTTGACCATAACGTCTTTGTGCCTCTGGAGATCATTGACGGCGACCACCAAAGCTCCTCCGAGTCCATCAAGACCATCGACTTTGAAGATGATCAGGATGGCTCTCCTGCCGCCGATGATGTTGCCTCAAAGTCTCCTGCACCAGAGGAATAAAAAACACTTTGTAATATTTGCTTCCTCTGGATTGGTGTATGCGGCAAAACTACTATGTTAACTTAAAGTGGAAAATCAATAGATGTAATTTCCTGATACTCAAGTACTAGTTCTAGCATGTAAATATTTTTTAAGCAAGTGTTGGCTTATCCATTACTTTGATTTTAATGCTGACTTTTCGTGAGTGGAAGACTCGTAGTCGGAACTATGCGCTCAGGTGATGATGCCCAATGGCACCGTCAAAACCTAAGCACAAAATCGCCGACCTCAAGTGCCAAAAGTCACTACTCCGGAATCCACATAGAAACAACAAAGAACGTGTAGACCAGAAAACTTAAGCTAACGCTCGTAGGCGGAATTTTCACAAGTGCAAATGCAAAGCTTGCGCATAAAGGTTTTATACGATCCAAAAATGAACACTAAAGGAGGTAAAAGACTCAGGAATATGAGTGAACTAGAGAGCTTTATTTCATTGATCATATAAGAGGTACATAGTAGATAAAAAATATGTTAAGTGTAAAAATGACGTACTTGTGCTATGTTGCATGGCCGATCAAGCTCCGGGTAGTCATTATCCGGGTCACGTCGCTTACGCTTATGATCATCGCTAGGTCTATTCTCCAGTTCACGATTGTCAACGAGGTAGTAAGACCCATTGAGAAGCGCCTTGCTTATGATGAACGGTCCTTCCCATGGCGGGGATAATTTGTGTGACTTCTTCTGCTTAAGTCGAAGCATCAGACCCCCCTCTTTAAACGAGCGATGCCGAACACGGCGACTATGGTAGCTGTGTAGCTTCTGCTGGTAGATGGCGGATCTTTGGCATGCCAATACGCGCTCTTCCTCAAGAAGGTCCACATCTAGGCATCTGGATTCTTCAGCGTCATCTTCGCCGTAGGTGGCAACTCTTGCTGAATCGTGAAGGATGTCAGAAGGCAGGATGGCTTCTGATCCATATACCATGAATAAGGGGTGTAGCCAGTAGATCTGTTGGGTGTAGTTCGTAAACTCCACAGCACAGATGGTAAATCCTCCGCCTAGGCTCCAGCTCCTCTATGTAGAGGTGCCTCAAGACGTGGCTTGATTCCCTGCAGAACTAATCCATTGGCTCGCTCAACTTGGCCATTGGACTATGGATGAGCCACATATTCTAGGTCAAGTTAGATGCCCTTCTACCAACAATAAGCTTCCACTTCTCCAAGTGACAAGTTGCTGCCGTTGTCGGTGATAATTCTATGTGTGAGACAAAATCTCACCACTAGATTCCAGACAAACCTAAGGCCAGTTGCCCCATCAAGCTTTCTAACGGGTTTAGCATCTATCCATTTGGTGAATTTATCAACTTCTACTAGCAGATTCGTAAACCCACATTGTGATGTTTGCAACGGACCAACCATGTCTAGCCCCTAGACTGCAAACGGCCAATTTATTGGTATTGTTCGCAATTCTTCAGCTGGAACATGTGGTTGTCGAGCATAGTGTTGGCATCCCATGCATGTCTCAACCAGCTGGTCGGCGTCTACCTTCACGGTCAGCCAGTAGAATCCTTGCCGGAAGGTTTTGGAGACCAAAGATCGAGGAGCGGCGTGATGCCCGCAATCTCCGAGATGGATCTCACGAAGGATTTCAATACCCTCCTACTGGGAAACACACTTGAGGTATACACCAGTGGTGCTTCTTTTGTAGAGCTGTCCATTGATTATGGTATAGCCCTTTTCTCGACGTACTATTTGCCATCTTTCGACCACATCGTCAGGCAAAGTTCCGCGTACGAGATATTCCATGAACGATTTTGTCCAATCTGGAGGGACGTTTGTCGCTGTGTGAACGAAAGAGTCAACTCTATTCGGATTCTCGAGGTCCGCTCCCTTCACGGATGGTGTCCGTAGATGCTCTAGAAAAACCCTAGGCGGAATTTGTTTGCGCCGTGATCCAAGCTTTGATAGTAGATCATCCGCCTCATTTTTCTCCCTTGGGACATACTTGACTTTGTAGCCCAATAAGCTCTTGAGTATCTCGTCCACTTCGTCTCAAAATGCCGCCATCATAGGGTTCCACGCGTTCCAGGTGCCAGCTACCTATTGGGCAAGCAAGTCGGAATCTCCACAGCAAACTATGTGCTTGATGCCAATATCCTTGGCTACGCATAGTCCGTGAATGAGTGCTTCATACTCCGCCTTGTTGTTTGTAGCCTCGAAGTGGATCTTTAGAACGTAGTGTAGCTTCTCCCCAGTTGGTGACTATAGCAGTATGTCAACACCCGGATTTTTATTCACAGATGCCTGTTATGCCATACATTGCTATCCCAGGATTACCATTTTTGCAAGACATAACATATTGGATATCACAATACATCATCCATTACAATCCATACATAAGGTCTTACAGAAATAAGGATCTCATGATCCAGTTCTTAATACAATTCAAGCAGCGGAATAACGTAATAGTAACGATAGCGTAGGTGAAGCTCCATCTTCGGGGTCATAGGCAATGCTGACGATGGGAGATGATCCTAGTTGTCGTAACCTTCCCGCGGTCCATCATCCTGATACTCCTCTTCATAGTCTGGCCACGAGAATAGCCAGGGACAAAGCCATGAGTACTCTTTAAGTACTCGCAAACTAATACTAATAAGTGAAGGGGGTTTTTGTAGTAGGATACTAAGCTCTAGGGTTGTTTTGCAAAAAGCCAGATTTACTCTACTAAGTTAAAAAGCAAAGAAAGCTAGTTGACAATTTTATAACACCTAAGTGGGAACTTGAATTTCATATTACAACTCTGCTGTGGTCAAGTCAAAGTCACAAATCATTTTACAAGTCATTTTGAAAACATCTGACGATAGAACAGTATGGCCATTCCAACTGTCCATAACCGCGGAGGCGGCTATTCAAATAGTTTGACACTCTGCAGAGATTGTAGACTTTCACCACAACATTCAATACATCCATCAGGAACAATCCTGAATTCACCATACTCAGTATGCGGATAATCAATCCTAACCTTTCAATTACACGCCCTATTATAGGCACCTCTCCTGTGAGTTTGGCCTCCCAACCATGACCAACTATCATCTTGGGTACTGCACAGGTGGAAAATCTTCACAAGGTAGCCTCAGCTCAGACCTTGGCCGTAAGGGAACCCATACTAAGGTATATAATTTTCCAGTCAAGCCCTACCCAATTTTCGGGAATTGTGGTTGTACGGTAAAATTGGAATGGTATCGCATCCAGACAACCATCAGTTTTATAAAGGGCTAAGGCTCATGCCTCAACATTTTCATCATAAAAATCATTTGGTGTTCAAGAACACATGTTAAAACATTTCAGTAGAATGACTCATCATTTTAAGGTTTTCATAACCATTTTCACCAAGTATTCCCATCTAAAGTTGATCAAGTTTTATGCTTAGCACTAGCATCTATAAGTGGGGGTAAATACTAATGGTGGGTAATAAACCAGTGGGGATTTACTAAGTCCAATCTCATGCCTTAGAATGACATCAAGATTATCTAACTTAGGCCAAATTTTATGCTCTTTATGCTACCTTCAGTTATATTTCTAGAATCTACAAGTCACTAAGTAAACTCTAAGAGAAATATTTGATAAAGAATATAAAGTATTAAGCTTGCAAGTAAAACTAGGATTGGGTATCAAGTGGTGTAAGCTTGCAAGTAAAACTTGCATGGTTTAGCTTGCTAAGATAATAGTATAAGCTTGAGAAGTTGCAAGTATTAGCTTGCTCAGTTAATAGCTTGCTAATTCAACTAGTAGTATTAGGCTTGCCTTGTGCAGAGTAGTGGTTGAAGTTCTCCTCGGCTTCTTCCTCGTAGTATCCTCCTTCCTCCTCGTAACCTTGGTCGGTACTAGCGTCTATAAATAAATACCAAGTACACAATCACCAAACAATACTTAACTATTTCTAATCATCACACAAGGGTTCACACTAGGTGGTCTATCATCATCACTAACATTACAAGAATTAAAATACTTGTCTTATTTATTTTATTTTAGAAAAGTAATTTCTACTCATTGAAAAACTACTTAAGATTTAATATTCTCCAACTCAAACATGGGATCATGTTGACACATGTCATCACCACATATTTCAGTACATGGGAATGTGATTAAAAGTGGTGTCACAATTTAATAAGGTTTAACCTTTTATTTTATTTAATTAAAGTGACTAGAAATTCCTATGTGGCTTTCTTTTATTACTTGATCATTATTTCTGTAAGTAAACCTATATATTTTTATATATTCTGAAAGGTATGGTCAAATGTGATTTTTGAGAGTTGGAATCAACTCAAAAGCTCTTATGGTTGAATTTGAAAAATGTTTGAATGCAAAAAAGCTTCTGCCTTGTTATTTTTACCATTGGGTGATCTACAAATCTAAATGGTTTGAATCCAACGGGCTTGGATTAAGCATTCCAGTACCTTTATAACAAAATTGGTTTCATGTATTTTAGTTTAGTGAATAAAGCTGGGTTGATTTTTGAATCTAGGTATAGAACTGTGTTTTAAATTAAATGAATAAAAATAAATTTGAATTGTTGGGTCGCACGGGACGTTTAACTGGGCTGACCCACTATGCATAGCGCACGCGCGGGCTGGTTAAGTGGTTGTCCCCACGCGTCTGTGAGAGAGTGAGGGGCGAAGCGGTACGGGGTGATCTAGGCCGAACGATCTAAGTCTAATCGAACAGTTCTGGTTCATCATCCACGTCGGGCAGCCGGCAAGACAGAACCCTAGCGCGGCAGGTGGGTGTCATGGGAGGCTCACCGGGTCTCAGGCGATGGTCGATGACGGGGGCGAACGACGAAGTCGACGACAGCGATCCTCCTGGTATCGGCAGCTTCTCCTGGGGCGGCTCCAATCGATGGCGCCTCTCCTCTTCTGAGTCAGCGAACTCCTGTGAAATTCTGGCCACCTGATGCTCGCCTTGATCCAGGAGTGAGTGGGTGTGATCAGTGAGAGGTTGGGAGTGAACTGGTGTCAAGAAAACGAGCGGGGGAGGCCTCCTTTTATAGTGGCTGAAGGGGACCGACGGGCGCGGGCTGAGATCGTCGTGGTCGACGATACAAAGGGCTAATGGCATGGGCGACGATAGAGGGCGGTGCTGTGCTCCCTGGCGAAGCTCAACGGCATGGTGGCGAGGCGTGGGGCGGTGCTGATCGGTTGGAATGCGTCGAGGCACTAGGTGGGTCCGACGGTGATTTTAATGGCGCACAGCATCTACGGTCCACGCGGCGGCGAACGGGCATGTCCGTGGGGTTGCTGGGGTGCTGGAGATCACGCACGCAAGCGGCGAGGGCGGCGCGCGGTCTCTGGGAGTGTGTCGCGGTTGGCGCACTAGCACGCTCTCGGCACGCTCGCAGAGAGGCTTGGCATGCTCGGGCAGTGTGGTCCAGGGCCGGCAGTGCTCGAGGCTTGGACAGGGGGTGGCGGTGGACGGTGATCAGTGCTCCAGACATGCTTGCTAGGCTTGGTTCTTCTCCTAGCTCGCTGTCGACATGTGGGTGGAAAGTTAGGCTCGACATGGTCACCATTAATGGCTATGCCAAGCTCACATTGGTGCTAAGGCTTGTTAATTGGGCTAGATCATCTACTGAGAGTGTAGTGAGAGCTAGAGAGGGAACAAGGTTGGCCAAAATCACTGCTCACTATAGTGTTTGTTGTTTGTTTGTTTGCTGCAAACAAGGTGTTTGATGAAATGGCCGAAAGAGATTCAAATTTGAATTTTGGATTCAAACTTGGTGGGTTTGCTAGGCACATACTAGGGAGTCTCTGGTTTGTTGTATTAGTCAAGGGGCACTGGTTTGGTTGGGTTTTGAACATGTGTTATCTTCACATATGATAAAGATTCAATTTTTACTTGTGATTTGAATGAGGTTGTCAAATGTTTCTGCAAGTTTGAAATGTGGGCTTTGCATCAATTTTACTTGGTATAGAAAGGGGTGAAAAGAATTGGAAAAGTTTCTGTTTGAAATCTTGGACTAGAAACACTCAAAGTGACCTAGTGAGAAAGATTGGCAAAAATGACCATTTGCCTTAATTGATTTGTTTTTTATTTTCTCTTTATTTGTTTCTGCTTGGAAATGTTTTATATGATATTATTTTCATCTTTAAACCATTTCTTGATATTTAGGTTAATCACACAAGATCATTCATGCATTTATCAAATCATCACATACACACATGCATTCATATGATTTTAATTATTCAAAGTTTTTGTTAACCCTAATTTTAGTGATTAGAGTTTGATGATCATTGCTTTATATTTTTGGGATGTTACAAACCTTCCCTCCTTAAACAAAATCTCGTCCTAAGATTTGAAAAAAGAATAAAAAAGATTACCTAGGATTTAAAGAGATCGGGAAACTCTGTCCTGATGTGGTCTTCTCGCTCCTAGGTAGCTTCTTCTTCTGTGTGGTTGCTCCACTGAATCTTGAGAAACTTGATGATTTGGGTCCTGGTGGTTCTGAAAGCTTCTTCCAAAATACAGATGGGTACTTCAGGATACGTTAGGTCATCGTTGATCTCTATGGTCCGGTTATCAATGTTCTTGAAAACTACAGTCTTCTCCGGAACTTCAAGGCATTTGCGAAGTAACGATATATGGAACACATTTTGTACTGCTGACATCTCCTCTGATAGTTCCAATTGATATGATACTTCTCCTCGACGATTCATAATCTTCAAAGGTTCGATATATCTGGGGGCTAACTTTCCTTTGAGCTGGAAACGCTCCATTCCCTTCAAAGGCGACACTTTGAGATACACAAAATCTTCGATATTGAAAGCGAGGTCTCGACGTCTCTTGTCGGTGAAACTCTTCTGTCTTGACTGGGCGGTCTTGAGGTGCTCACGAATCTTGAGAACTTTCTCTGCTGCTTCTCGTAGGATGTCGGGTCCGAAAATCTGACTCTCTCCTACTTCCGACCAATTCAAAGGGGTGCGACACTTCCTTCCATACATGAATTCAAATGGGGCCATTTGCAGACTGGATTGAAAATTGTTGTTGTATGAAAATTCTATGAAAGGCAGACAGTCTTCCCATTTAGATCCATACTCTAGCACACATGCTCTCAACATATCTTCGAGTATTTGATTTACTCGCTCCGTTTGTCCATCGGTCTGAGGGTGATATGATGTGCTGAAATCTAGTCGGGTTCCTAAACCTTCTTGGACTTTCTTCTAGAATCTCGAGGTAAACTGAGTTCCTCGATCCGATACGATGTTCTTGGGGACTCCGTGCTAACTCACGATTCTAGCAATGTATAACTCTGCTAGCTTCGAACTCTGGTATGTGGTCTTGACTAGTAAGAAATGGGCGACTTTGGACAATCTGTCAACTATGATCCAGATAGAGTCATTTCCCCTACTAGAAGTAGGCAATCCGGTGATAAAGTCCATTCCAACTGAATCCCATTTCCATTCCGGAATCTGCAATGGTTGCAACAGTCCTGTCGGTCTTTGATGTCCTGCCTTGACTCTCTGACAGATATCACACTTGGCGATATAGCTTCCAATTTCTCTCTTCATCTTATGCCACCAAAATTGCTCCTTCAAATCCTAATACATCTTTGTTCCTCTAGGGTGGATGGAATAAAGAGTATCATGGGCCTCTTTCAACTCCGAATCTGCTGGTACACAGAGACGTCCTTTGTACCACAAAACTCCCTCTTCGTCTTTGGTGAATTCGGGTACTTCGCCTGTACCGATACGACGTTTGATTCCGTCGATACTAGCATTTCCTATCTGTGCCTCCTTGATCTGACTGATCAAAGTGGGTTGAAGTTCTATGCTAGCCAAAAATCCTTCACTTACTAATTCCATTCGGAAATCTTCCATCTTTTTGTGCAAACTTGATTGCTCCCTCGGAATCATGGAGTTCAAGCGGCACGGTAATCTGCTACCACATTGGCTTTACCGGGGTGATAGTGAATGTGCAGATCATAGTCCTTGATTAGCTCGATCCATCTTCTCTGCCTCATATTCAGATCCTTCTGAGTGAATATATACTTCAGGCTCTTGTGATCCGAATAAATCTCACAATGGTTTCCCATGAGATAATGCCTCCATGTCTTCAGGGCTAGAACTACGGCTGTGAGTTCAAGGTGATGGGTTGGATAATTTTGTTTATAATGTTTCAGTTGTCGGGATAGATAAGATATAACTTTGCCTTCTTGAATTAGCACACATCCGAGACCGATCTTGGATGCGTCACAATACACATCAAAGGGCTTCGTGATATCCGGCATGATCAAGATTGGGGCTGAAATCAATCTCCTCTTGAGTTCTTGAAAACTCGCTTCACATTTGTCCGTCCATTCATACTTCTTGTCCTTCTTCAGTAATTGGGTCATGGGTCTTGTAATGCTCGAGAATCGTTCTACAAACTTGCGGTAGTATCCCGCTAATCCGAGAAATGCACGAACTTGGGTTTGACTGGTTGGGCTTGCTAATCTTCAACATCCTTCACCTTCACAGGGTCAACGGCAATTCCTCCGTCTGATACAATATGTCCGAGGAATCCTACCTCCTATAACCAGAATTCACATTTGCTAAACTTGGCATATAGCTGATGCTCTCTAAGGGTTCCAAGAATGGTCCTTAAGTGTAGCTCATGTTCTTCTTCTGATTTGGAATAAATCAGAATGTCGTCGATGAAAACAACGACAAACTTATCCAGGAAGTCCATAAAAATCTTATTCATGAGATTCGTGAAATAAGCGGGGGCATTAGTTAATCCAAAAGACATGACAGTATACTCATATAATCCATATCGGGTGGTAAAGGGAGTCTTTGGAATATCCTCTGCGCGAATCTAGAGTTGATGATAGCTAGTTCTAAGATCAATCTTAGAAAACAGTTTGGCATTAGTCAACTGGTCAAACAGGTCTTCTATTTTTGGCAATGGGGACTTGTTCTTGATAGTGACATCATTTAACTTCCGATAATCCGTACACAAATGGTTACCTCCATCTTTCTTGTCCACAAACAAAACAGGTGATCTCTATGGTGACGCACTTGGTTGAATCAATCCAATTTCCAGCATGGTATCCAGTTGCTTCTTCAGTTACACTAGTTCAGACGGGTTCATACTATATGGTCTCTGGGCTATGGGTCCGGTTCCAGGGATCAGTTAAATGATAAACTTGATATCCTGATTTGGGGGCATACCGGGCAAAACATCTGGAAATACATCGGGGTATTCACAGACTATCCGGACTTGGTCAATGGTGGGATGGGCTAGCCTCTTGTTGCACTTGAATTGACGGGGCAAGGTTTTAGATAATTGCTCGACTGATATTCCAGCTGTACTGGTCATGGTTATGGCTTTCTTGGCACAGTCAATTAATCCTTTGTGTTTGGACATCCAATCCATTCCTAGTACTACTTCCAAACCTTTAGTTCCGAATACTATTAGATTAGCATAAAAACTATGCCATGGATTCGGATAGGGACGGCTTTTCAAATTTGCCTAGCTTGGGTGGTTGGACCAGATATTTGAACAATCATAACATGCTTCAATTTGGTTGGTTGAATCTTACTAGTGCATGCAAATTCTTTAGTAACAAATGAGTGCAATGCTCCAGAATCAAACAACTCTCTTGCAAGTACTGAGTTAACAGAAAACATACCCAGCACGACATCTGGCGCTTCTTGGGTTTCTTTAGCATGCATGAGAAAGAGACGGCCGTTGCGGTTGAGCGAATTCCCTGGGGAAAACCTTCTTCCGGGCTGAACACGACGCTACTGCTGAGCTAGGGCATTTGCATTGGGGGCTACGGAAATCTTCTTGGGGCACTCATTGGACTAGTGACCCTTGGTTCCACATTCATAACAAGTCACTTGCGACTTGTCCTTTGCTGCAACAGGAACATCATTGCTTCCAGTCCTTGGGGAAGTGTTGGTGTTGGTGGCAGCATTGTTGTTGTTGAACTTGGGTGGTGCACGGTTGAAATTGCTGGAGTTGCCGGGGTTGTTGTGGTTTCCTCCGAGCCTTGGGTTTCCACGGTTGGGATATGTCGGACAGTTCATCGGGGGTTTGTTGTTTCTTGGGGCAAATCCTGGAGATGGGTTGGGGCGATACTTTGGTGTATGATGGGTTCCTGGTTGCTGCATCATGCGTCGCTTGCGGTTCTCATTGGCTTGGTTGATATTTCCTTCCATCTGAATGGCAGAGTCCACTAGGGCTTCAATATCAGCAAAGGGGATATTGACTAACACTGTCTGCATTTCATCACGCAGACCATTCAGGAATCTCTCTTTCTTCTTGGCTTCAGTGTCGATCTCATCCGGTGCATACCTAGCCAATGACAAGATTTTTTCACCGTATTCCACTACTGTCATTCTCCCTTGTTTCAGTTCCCTGAATTCATCTCTCATCCTCTTGATTAAACCCGGTGGCACATGGGTTCTGCTGAACTTGACTTTGAACTCTTCCCAAGTCATTAGCTGACCTCCTGTCATTGCGCGAACGCTGTTCCACCATGCTCTTGCATCACCGGCCAAATAGTGGGTGGCGAACAGAACTTTCTCGTTGGCTTCTACTCCTGCAACTTCCAGATTGTTCTCCATGGTTTGCAACCAATCATCTACATCTAGGGGCTCTTCTGACTTGGTGAAAACTGGTGGGTTGGTGTTCTGGAAATTCTTGAGCTTAGATCCATGCTTGTCTTGATTTCCATAGCCTTGATTGTTGTTGGCCATCTGAGCTATCTTGTTGAAGGGTGGCTAGGTTGGCTTGACGTTCGGCCCTTTCGGCTTCGCGGTCCGAAACCAACATTTGCAAGAGTTGCAACATCGGGTCCGGGGCTGAGTTGCTTCCTCCTATAGGCATCTGAAGATTGAGATAGATCATGAGAAAAGAGGGAAATTTCTAAGGTTAAGGGGTTTTTGAAAAGTTTTTAAATTTTGACTCAGATTTTTCTAGCAACATGCTTTTCATTCATTCATTCATAGCACACGATACAAACACACACCACAACAAAGGAAAACAGATGGTTTTAAGAACCAGTCTGTGAAACTACGATACAGTGGGACCGAATACAACTCACTAATGCTAGTGCTCAAGTGCTACTACTCCTTAGAGTCAGTGTCCTAATCATCATCATCATCATCGATGAAGGCGAAGTCATCCTCATCGGTGAAGAAGTCCATGGCCCGAGCCTCCAGAAAGTCATCATCATCGCTGAGATAGGAGTAGGGGTCTCCCCAAAGGTCTTCCCCTGCATTCTCCCTCTCCTCCAACTACATGTCTCTCTCGTGGATGGTCTCCTCCAAATCCTTGATCCGATGGCGAAGACGGGCAATGATGCGCTCCTTCTTGTCGAGCTCACGGCGACGAGACTTATGATCCTTCACTAGCATGGCGATGGTCTGATCCTTCTTCTTGGCGATGGCGTACTTGTGGTTGGTGTAGGAACGTGCATTCTCCAACTCCTTCTCATGGTCATACATCATGAAGCTGAGATGGTCCAATTGACTCTTTAGCTCGTGGTGGTATGGGGCCTCCAATGGCTGGCCCATAACATCACGCATTGGGTAGAACTCAAAGCGGGTACCCTTGATTTGATTGATACTCTGCCCACATAGACGGGCAAGAGCTTCCTGCATTGCCCTGGCCAATCCATCGAGCCAGTTGTTCTCTCTTAAGGTGAACTGAATTCCCTCTGCAGTGGGAGGTTCAATCTTTCCTTGGAGACTTGCAACAACTAGCCACTGCAAATCTTCTCCTTCCTAATCATTGATCTGAGCTCCGAAGAACTCGAGGTGTGGACACTCCAGTATTTCTGCCAGCTGGTCCAAGTCACGCTCAAAGATGACGTCTCCTCCATTCCCCAACTGATAAAACTTGTTGTACTTCACGTCCATCTATAAGAATATATGATGAGTAAGTTAGTAGAGTGATCAACTATGTTAAATTTTATGTAAGTTTGCAAGAATTTTTGAGGAACATGAATTTTCATGGAAAAGTCTAAGTGATAAGAATAAGAATAAGTTTTTGTAAATACTCACTTCTTTTGGTTTTGAAACTAAGTTTTTGATTCAAACGTCCATTATAACTAGGGTCTCCTATGGTCAGGATGGCTCTGATACCAACTTGTCAACACCCGGATTTTTAATCATAGATGCCTGTTATGCCATACATTGCAATCCCAGGATTACCATTTTTGCGAGACATAACAGATTGGATATCACAGTACATCATCTAGTACAAACCATACATAAGGTCTTACACAAATAAGCATCTCATGATCCAGTTCTTAATACAATTCAAGCAGCGGAATAACGTAATAGTAACGATAGCGTAGGCGAAGCTCCATCTTCGGGGTCACAGGCAATGCTGACGATGGGAGATTATCCTAGTTGTCGTAACCTTCCTGTGGTCCATCATCCTGATACTCCTCTTCATAGTCTGGCCACAAGAATAGCCAGGGACAAAGCCATGAGTACTCTTTAAGTACTCGCAAACTAATACTAATAAGTGAAGGGGGTTTTTGTAGTAGGATACTAAGATCTAGGGTTGTTTTGCAAAAAGCCAGATTTACTCTACTAAGTTCAAAAGCAAAGAAAGCTAGTTGAGAATTTTATAACACCTAAGTGGGAACTTGAATTTCATATCACAACTCTACTGTGGTCAAGTCAAAGTCACAAATCATTTCACAAGTCCTTTTGAAAACATCTGACGATAGAACAGTATGTCCACTCCAACTGTCCATAACCGCGGACGCGACTATTCGAATAGTTTGACACTCTACAGAGATTGTACACTTTCATCACAACATTCGATACATCCGTCAGGAACAATCCGAATTCACCATACTTAGTATGCGGATAATCAATCCTAACCTTTCAATTACACGCCCTAGTATAGGCACCTATCCTGTGAGTTTGGCCTCCCAACCATGACCAGCTGTCATCTTGGGTACTACACAGGTGGACAATCTTCACAAGGTAGCCTCAGCTCAGACCTTGGCCGTAAGGGAACTCATACTAAGGTATATAATTTTCTAGTCAAGCCCTACCCAATTTTCGGGTACTGTGGTTGTACGGTAAAATTGGAATGGTATCGCATCCAGACAACCATCAGTTTTATAAAGGGCTAAGTCTTATGCCTCAACATTTTCATCATCAAAATCATCTGGTGTTCAAGAACACATGTTAAAACATTTCAGTAGAATGACTCATCATTCTACGGTTTTCATAACCATTTTCACCAAGTATTCCCATCTAAAGTTGATCAAGTTTTATGCTTAGCACTACCATCTATAAGTGTGGGTAAATACTAATGGTGGGTAATAAACCAGTGGGGATTTACTAAGTCCAATCTCATGCCTTAGGATGACATCAAGATTATCTAACTTAGGCCAAATTTTATGCTCTTTATGCTACCTTCAGTTATCTTTCTAGAATCTACAAGTCACTAAGTAAACTCTAAGAGAAAGCTTTGATAAAGAAAATAAAGTATTAACTTGCAAGTAAAACTAGGATTGGGTATCAAGTGGTGTAAGCTTGCAAATAAAACTTGCATGGTTTAGCTTGCTAAGATAGTAGTATAAGCTTTCTAAGTTGCAAGTGTTAGCTTGCTCAGTTAATAGCTTGCTAATTCAACTAGTAGTATTAGGCTTGCCTTGTGCAGAGTAGTGGTTGAAGTTCTCCTCAGCTTCTTCCTCGTAGTATCCTCCTTCCTCCTCGTAACCTTGGTCGGTACTAGAGTCTATAAATAAATAGCAAGTACATAATCACCAAACAATACTTAAATATTTCTAATCATCACACAAGGGTTCACACTAGGTGGTCTATCATCATCACTAACATTACAAGAATTAAAATACTTGTCTTATTTATTTTATTTTAGAAAAGTAATTTCTACTCATTGAAAAACTACTTAAGATTTAATATTCTCCAATTCAAACATGGGATCATGTTGACACATGTCATCACCATATATTTCAGTACATGGGAATGTGATTTAAAGTGGTGTCACAATTTAATAAGGTTTAACCTTTTTATTTTATTTAATTAAAGTGACTAGAAATGCCTATGTGGCATTCTTATATTACTTGATCATTATTTATATAAGTAAACCTATATATTTTTATATATTTTGAAAGGTATGGTCAAATGTGGTTTTTGAGAGTTGGAATCAACTCAAAACCTCTTATGGTTGAATTTTGAAAAATGTTTGAATGCAGAAAAGCTTCTGCCTTGTTATTTTTACAATGGGTGATCTACAAATCTAAATGGTTTGAATCCAACTGGCATGGATTAAGCATTCCAATACCTTTCTAACAAAATTGGTTTCATGTATTTTGGTTCAATGAATCGAGCTGGGTTGATTTTTAAATCTAGGTACAGAACTGTGTTTGAAATTAAATGAATAAAAGTAAATTTTAATTGTTGGATCGCGCGGGACGTTTAACTAGGCCAGCCCACTACGCACAGCGCACGCACGGGCTGGTTAACTGGCTGTCCCCGCGTGTCAGTGAGACGGTGAGGGGCGAAGCGGTACGAGGTGATCTAGGTCGTACGATCTAACTCTAATCAAACGACTTTGGTTCATCGTCCACGTCGGGCAGCGTCGGCGAAAAAAAAACCTAGCACGGCAGGTGGGGGTCGTGGGAGGCTCACCGAGGCACAGGCGATGGTCGGCGATTGGGGCGAACGACGAAGTCTATGACGGTGATCCTCCTGGTACCGGCAGCTTTTCCTGGGGCAGCTCCAATCAACGATGCCTCTCCTTCTATGCAGTGGAGAACTCCGGTGAAATTCCGGCCACCTGATGCTCGCCTTGCTCCGGGAGTGAGTGAGTATGATAAGTGAGAGGTGGGAAGTGAACTGGTGTGAAGAAAATGAGTGGGGGAGGCCTCCTTTTATAGTGGCTGAAGGGGACCGACGGGCGCGGGCTGATATCGTCGAGGTCGACGACACAGAGGGCTAATGGCATGGGCGATCATAGGGGCGGTTCTGTGCTCCCTAGCGAAGCTCAACGGCGTGGGGGCGGGGCGTGGGGCGCTGCTGATCGGTCGGAACGCGTCGACGCACTATACGGGTCCGACGGTGATTTTAATGGCGCACAACATCTATGGTCCGCGTGGCGGCGAACGGGCATGTCCGTGGGGTTGCTGGGGTGCTGGCGATCACGCACACAAGCGGCAAGGGCGGCGCGTGGTCTATGGGCGTGTGTCACGGTTGGTGCACTGGAGCGCTCTCGACTCGCTCGCGGAGAGGCTTGGCATGCTCGGGCAGTGTGGTCCAGGGGCTGGCGGTGCTCGAGGCTTGGACAGGGAGTGGCGGTGGACGGTGGTCACTGCTCCAGACATGCTTGCTAGGCTTGGTGCTTTCCTAGCTCGTTGTCGACATGTGGGTGGCAAGTTAGGCTCGTCATGGTCACCATTAATGGCTATGCCAAGCTCACAGTGGTGCTAAGGCTTGTTAATTGGGCTAGATCATCTAATGAGAGTGTAGTGAGAGCTAGAGAGGGAACAAGATTGGCCAAAATCACTGCTCACTATAGTGTTTGTTGTTTGTTTGTTTGCTGCAAACAAGGTGTTTGATGAAATGGCCGAAAGAGATTCAAATTTGAATTTTGGATTCAAACTTGGTGGGTTTGCTAGGCACATACTAGGGAGGCTCTGGTTAGTTGGATTAGTCAAGGGGCACTGGTTTGGTTGGGTTTTGAAAATGTGTGATCTTCACATATGATAAAGATTTAATTTTACTTGTGATTTGAATGATTTTTCCGAATGTTTCTGCAAGTTTGAAATGTGGGCTTTGCTTGACTTTTACTTGGTATATCAAGGGGTGAAAAGAATTGGAAAAGTTTCTGTTTGAAATCTTGGACTAGAAACACTCAAAGTAACCTAGTGAGGAAGATTGGCAAAAATGACCATTTCCCTTATTTGATTTGTTTTTTATTCTATCCTTATTTGTTTCTGCTTGGAAATGTTTTATATGATGTTATTTTCATCTTTAAACCATTTCTTGCTATTTAGGTTATTCACACAAGATCATTCATGCATTTATCAAATCATCACATAAACACATGCATTCATATGATTTTAATTATTCAAAGTTTTGTTATCCCTAATTTTAGTGATTAGAGTTTGATGATCATTGTTTTATATTTTTGGGATGTTAGACCGTACACCAGCCCCCGAGCTGTTGAGTATCTTTGATCCGTAAAAGTGCATCACCCAGTATTCTGGCTCTAGCATAGGGGTAGCATCTGGCATCTCCGTCCAATCTGCGATGAAATCCGCCAAGGCCTGCAATTTGATAGCGTCGTGTCTCTTGTAGGTAATCTTCAAGGCGGCAAGTTCAATTCTCCACTTCGTGACCCTTCCTGTAGCGTCGTTGTTGTTGATGATGACAGTGGAGCTTTGCTCACAACTATGATAGGGTGCTCCTAGAAGTAGTGCCTTAGCTTCCGAGAAGCAAGGAACACTCCATAAGCTAGCTTCTGGTAGAGTGGGTAATGCTGCTTGGACTCCATCAAGACCTCGCTTCTATAGTAAACTGGTCGTTGAACTCCGTACTCATGTCCTGGTTCTTGTCGCTCTACCACGACGATGATGCTGATTACCCGGTTGGTGGCTGCCATGTAAATTAACATAGGCTCCATAGGTTCGGGTGTTGCAAGGATAGGCGCCGAGCAGAGTATCTCCTTTAGCTTCTTCGGTGCTGCATCTTCTTCGTTCGTCCATGTAAATTTGTCCGCCTTCTTCAGCAACTTGTACAACGGCAGAGCTTTCTCTCCACGTCGGATGACGAAACGACTAACTGCTGCAACACAGCCTGTTAAACGTTGTATGTCCTTCAGGCATGTCGGACAATTTATGTTTAGGATGGCCTTGATTTCTCTGGGTTAACCTCGATTCCGTGCTGGGAAACGATGAAACCCAACAATTTGCCGGCTAGAACCCCGAAGACGCACTTTTTTGGGTTAAGCATCATGTTGTATTTCTGGAGATTATCAAAGGTTTCTTTTAAGTTGGAGATTAAGTCGCTTGACTTTTTAGAAATCACCTCTATATCATCCACATATGCGTGAATGTTCAGACCAATTTTATCGTGTAGGCAACGCTGCATAGTCCGCTGGTATGTAGCACCTCCATTTTTCAGCCCAAAGGGCATCGTGACATAGCAAAACGTGTCGTAAGGTGTGGTGAATGAAGTGGCCAATTGGTTCGACTTCCTAATCTTAATCTGGTGGTATCCTGAGTATGCATCAAGAAGACACAAAAGCTCCGAGCCAACCATCGAGTCAATGACTTGTTCAATGCGAGGCAAAGCAAACGGATATTTGGGACACGCTTTGTTGAGCCTGGTGTAATCAACACACATTCTTAATTCATTGGTTCCCTTTTTGGGGACAAGTACAGGATTAGCCACCCATCGTGTGTGAAGGACTTCTCGGATAAAACTAGCCTTAAGTAACCTAGCTATATATTTGCCTATGGCGCGTCTCTTCTCGTCTCTGAAGCGTCGTAGAGGTTGTTTCACCGGTTTGCATTTTGGATCAATGTTCAAGCTATGTTCGGCAAGTTCCCTAGGTACACCTTTCATGTAAGCAGGTTGCCAGGCAAAGATGTCCCTATTCTCACGGAGGAACTCGACGCGCTTTCCTATTTGGGATCCAGGTTCGTCCCAATGGCGGTGGTATTGGAGGAATCGCCTACCACAAGTTCCACAGGCTTGGTTTCGATGGCGGCCTTGATGGCTCGGGCGGAGTCAGAAATCTGCTTCTTCACCGCTGGCATCTCCGTGGCATCGACCTTGCTCTGGATCTCCTTGAATTCTTCGCTGTAGAGGACAGCTTCTGCAAAGGCTGCTTCTCCAATCTCGCAGTCCTTGCATTGGTAAAGCTTTTGGTTACGGTGATGATGCTGTTTGGTCTGGGTATCTTGAGTTTATTGTAGAAAAAGCATGGCTTGGCCATGAAGGCATGGAATACATCGCGTCTGAAGATGACGTGGTACACGCTCTTGAAAGGGACCACCTCGAAGGTCATGCATTCTTGGCGGTAATTATTAACATCGCCAAAAGTGACCTGAAGTGTAATGCACCCAAGGGACTGAGCCTCCCGGCCAGGAACTACACCATGGAACACGGTGTTGGTCCGCCTTAGGTTGGCCTCTGTCAAGTTCATCTTGTGCAGCAAATCCAGGTACATAATGTTGATGCTGCTTCCACTATCCACCATACACTTGGTGAACTCGTAGCCGTCAATCAGGGGGTTGATGACCATGGCGTACTGGTTCTCTGTACGGATGAGGTCTGGGTGATCCTTCATGTCCCAAGTGATTGGAATCTCCGACCATCGCAGGTACTGGGGGTAGGGTGGCCATCAGTGTCCTTAGCGAGGTTTTCTGTGCCCAGACAGTTGGGCTGCCAAGGAAAGTGTGGTAGATGGGGGCCTTCTTTTCGAAGGGGTTCTTGCCCATGCCATCGCTCTTGGCGGCATGCTTGGGGTCAACGTCCTCGTCCATGTCACTTGAATCCTTGGACTCCTCTTCCTTCTTCTTCCCCTTGCCCTTGCGTCGCGGTCTGTTCTTCCGACTTCGCTTGTAGCCGGACTCCGGGTCCTCCTTGAGGTCGTTGACAAACATGCAATGGCGATTGGTGTGAGTGTCTTTGCCATTGGCATCGAGGTGTACAAGGCATGGAATATCGCGGTACTCCTCGTATGTTTGGGGAACGCGGAGCGCTCCAGGGGTAGTTTCACTACCTTGCTGCTGCCCACGACCAGCCCCCCGTCCTCAGCCACGCTGTCCGCCATCACCTCGTCCTGCAAATGTCATGGCGACCATGTCGGAGGTTTTCTTTTCTTCTAGTGGGCTCTTCCGCTTGGTGCTATTGTTCCTCCTAGCTTGAGTTGGAACGGCCATTGCCGGCAGGGAGCCGCGAGCATCATCGTCGGCAGCCGCCAACTCACTAGCCAGCTGGATCATCTGGTTGAGATCTAGCCAGTGATTGTCCTGCAGGAGCTTCAACTTATGTCGGAGCAACGTACCTTTCTCCAACCCATCGATGAAGGCGGCCATGGCGGTCTGAGCGTGCACTCCTATGTAGGAATTCTTCATATCCAACCAGCAAGAGAGGTAGGCGCGAGATGACTCGTCTTTTTCCTGCACGCACCGCTGTAGATCGCCAACAGTGCAGGGATGCTTATACGTACCCTTGAAGTTCTTGGTGAATGCTTCTTGCATGTCCAACCAGTTGCAGATGGACTTCTCCGGCAAGTCATCGATCCATTGTCGGGTCGTGCCCGCTAGCATCAGTGGGAGGTACTTGACGGCGACGTTGGGGTTGCCCCCGGCGATCTCCACCGCGTTGTCATAATCCTGCAACCACGTAGCTGGCTTGGTGGTGTCGTCATAGGGATTAATGGTCTTGTCAATCCGGAAACCCTTGGGGTAAGTTGCGGTCCGTATTACAGGTCCAAAGCAACACGGTCCCAAGTATTGTCCTTCCTGGGACTCGTGAATCTTGTCCAGGCGCGAACGTGCGTCGTATGGCTCCGGGCTTGTTCTTTTCTTCTTGCTGTCAGGGGATGGGCTGCGTGAACAACACGGGCCTCCTCTGCCATGGTGGCTGCTAGGGGGTGACAGAGCCGGAGGTGGCGGTGGGTTAGCCTTCTTGCTGTTACCCTCCTGTGATGCCTCACGCTTGTCACGGTTTCTTGTCGGACGCGGAGGGTCATGACGGGACCTGCTGTTATGTCCCTGGTTGTGCTCTCCATCATGACGGGGCTGCTCCGCTTGTCGCGGATGACGATGCCTCTTTGCCTTGGCGGAGGCACGTCCTTGCGATGGTGATCCTTGGGGTCTTCGAGATGTCGGGGAGACCAGTATAGTGGAGATGGGCGACGTGGATGAGCCTTGCCTCCGTGGTCGGAGGATATGGGGATAGCATCCTTCCTGTTGCTTGCATCCCTCCGTATTCGTTCTTATGAACCCGTCTGGGACCCGACATCATGAGGAGATCAGTCCCTTGGTAGCTTAGGAATGCTAAACTGGCAAAACGCTGGGTCAGACTCAAGCCTCTGAGAGGTGGACTTTTCCTGCTGTTTCACTGCCTTTGCCACAAGGTCATAGACTTGTTCGCAGCTGCGGGTGATCTATCCTGCTCCAGAAGGGTCTTGGAGACGATGAGGTTGAGAATAGGAGTGGGCATGACTTTCCTGCCTTTGTTGTCAATGTATGGATTTTCTTGTGGCGGCTTGGAGGGAGCCCATCCTAGGTTCCACCGTACACCAGGATCGTTGATGACGCGAGCCAAAGCTTTCTTAGCCTTCTGCTGCTGGAGCAGAGTCTTGTACTCGGCCTCCATGGCTCTAGCTTTCTCTATTAACTTCTGCGCGTTGGCCAGATCTTGATCCAGCTTTGCGCCTTGCTCCACGATGGACTGCGCTTCCTCTAGCAGCTGCTGGCGCTTCTCGTCAAGTTGTACTATGTTCCAAATATGAGCCACGGTCATGGGCTCGACGAGGAGGGTGCCATACATCACTCTATCAGCTGGAGTGACGGGCAGAAGTAGACGTAGATGTCGGAGGTGGCGGGTTTACGGTGTTGTTGTTACTCGGACCGACGTTGAGTTCCTGCGGCTGCTGCACTGGGTTAGGCGGAGGGGCCATAACCTTTGCGCGATCATTGTCGGCAGCAACAGGTGGTCCCTTCCCCTTGTCCAACGCTGTAGGCAGAGCTTGTCTGGGTTGATCTTCCTCCATCACGGTTTTAGCACCCCGGGTAAAACCACTACTAGAAAATCGCGGTTAAATAATACTTTGTGCATCATCATGACATCAACATGCATCTTTTTTCCTAAAACTATTTTGCTAGAAGCCCTATTTTTGTTTTCTACAAATACCCCTTCTCTAATTCAAATATAAAACCATGTTCCTCTCTAATCCTTATCTTTGCCTAAAACATATTTGTAAATGTTTTATTTTAAATAAAAGAAAAGAAAGTAAATATTATAAATATTTTATTAGGGGGAGGCAGTCCATCCGGTCAGGCCCAAAGGCCCAACTAGACAGACCACCTACTACCCCAAACCCTAACCCTAGATCTCTAAACCAAATCCTAAACCTAATCCCCAAATCCCTCACTCCCTCACCCGCCGCCACACCCCACCCCGAAAGCACACGCGTGCACGGCCAGCACTCATTCACCCTTCCTGTGCGTCGAACCCAGGTAGTACTGTTCCCCTGGCCGATACCGATCCAACCCTGTAGCATCCCAATTGTCTAACATTGTAATGCTATATAAGAAATACCGATCAGCACTACCATATGCTTGTTATTTGTTGCATCAGCATGACATCATCCTCATGGTCATCATGCCACATTGCATGGATCATATTTTACAATGTTGCATGTGATATGTTGCCTTGCATTGCATTTGCATTTTGTATCTTGCTTGTGTGTTATTTCTATCACCTCCCTTTCCCTCTTTTTATATCCCTCTATTTTGTTTTCTACAAGCTTTGGATCCATGTGAAGGTCCACTAATTTTACAAATGATTTTATTCAATTTGGAAAACCTAAATATTTATATTCTTGTAAATGCCAGAATGGACATGTATACATGTTGGCATCATCTCTCCTCCTTTGTTCTTGTCCCCCTTGCCCCTTTATGTTGCCCAAAAATCTGTGTTCAATTCCTGCTAAAACTTTAAATGGTTGAGGTAATAAACTTTGCTTAATTTTGAAACAAAACAAACAAACAAATAAAAGAAATCTATCTAACTAAAACTAACCATCTATCTAACCTACCCTCTCTAACCCTCCCACCTTTCCTTGCTAACCAATATCAGCCCCACCAGCATCACCACGACCTGGCCCTCTCCCCTGGACCCCTTTCTTTCCTCTTTAAGCCTTGAAGCAAGGGTGAGAGAGGAGCCTCCACCCACCGAAGCCATCCTTCCTCCCCTTTTGCAAAAGAAAGCCAACACCCCATGTGCCCTCTTCCTCTCTCCCTGATCATCCCAGCTGACCAGGAAAACCCCAGATCAAGATTCCCCCAGCTCTTCCTCCTCCCATCTCTTCTTCCTCTAGATGGACATGGCCATCTCCATGCCCTACCAAAACCTAAGCTTGGCCACCCTCTAGCCTCGTCGAGATGACGCTTCCATAGGCGATCCAGAAGCACAAGGGGCTCCCTCTGCTTCCTCTTCGACGCCCAGGACACGGGGTAGTACCAGGAGCTCGCCGGAAACTGGCCGCCGCTGCCGTGTCTGCCATGGTCACCGCCACCATCTGCTGCCTCTTCCGGCCATTTTCCACGCCTCGAGCTCGGCCGATGTCCCTTGAACCATCCTGGTGAGCTACCTCCTCTATCAAACCCATCATAGTGCCTCCTCCATCCAGAACCTCGTCGAGGATGCCCGGCCTGCTTGGCCGCTTGCGCGTCATCACAACTTTCATTGGCAGTTCAGCCCGCACGCACAACAACATCGCCGCAGTACCATGTTCCTCTATTTTTCCCGTCCGCCTCGGTTCTTTTCCTGTGAGACTCTTTATCTCCCATTGATGTTGGTTGAACCAGCTTTCAGTAGAATCAAACTACGCACAAAACGGAGGTCCGTAGCTTCCATAATCATCCTCGAAACTTTGGCCGATCTCACTGTTTCTGCCGACGGAATTGAGAGCTGTTCACGCCGACACTTAGAAAAAAAATTCAGAAAACAGTTTTAATATTGGTATGCCAACAAAACCCCACGATAATAGTCTGTTCCCGTCTGTATCATGGGACGCCGATTGGACAAAAGTTGAACCCCTTGTCATCCTCTACAATTCTTTACATTGCGACGAAGTCTAATTATCCACATATTTGTCTGCATTGTCTTGGGAAAATAGCAAAAACTAACTAGTTTCTGTTAATAGATTTACTGTTATTTTCTTCCACCAAAACTGCTCCCGAACACATAATTCCAGCCCGAATTTGAAAACCTCTCCAAAACCAAAATGCTAGACCGAAACCTCCTATATATCTTTGTCCATTTTGGAATTTCCAAATTCCCAGCCAATGTCTCTACAAAGTCGTTCAAAGTCAGAACAAATTAACCTGTTCTGCCAGATCTAAACTTCAGCTCCAGATTTTTGAAAGTCAACATTATGTGAACTTTGACCATGTTTTAAATAAGATTTGTAAAGAATTTGAATAAACTTAAAATTCCAAACCTACTTGTTATTCAATTCTAAACATGAACCTGCCATCTATTATTTTTGTCATTTACTGAATATGATCAATATTTTTGGAATATCATTAAATACTTTAATATATGTTAAGTCACATATTTCTATTTGGTATTTCCAAAATGGGCAAATAATATATGTTTTTGGATCAGAAAAATGCCATGAATATGAATATGCTATTTATGATATCATTTGAACTATTTAAAATTTCGAAATAATTTAGTTCTTAATAAATGTCTTTTCTTAAATATTGCATAACTTTATTTCCGTAATTCCGAATTCGACAAATGATATGTCTAAATTGATCAGCGCGACGAGACCTCTTCAAACATAATATCCAGGTTATCATTTGCATCATGCATTAAGAGCAGTTTTATAATCAGTACCGTTTATGCAAGGAAAACATGATAAATAAAATTGGAAACTAATTGTTTCTTTTTATTAATGCCTCACGAATGCTATATTATCAATGTGCGATGCTCTAATACCTTTTCAACATAGTTTGCATCATTAACTTGCCATGTCATGCATCATATCATGATCATGCTGATTCTTTCGTATTAGTTGTAATTGTTGCATCGCTTGTTCCTTTTAGTGTTTTGCTTCTTTCTAGATAGGATGATGAGATGTTGTGAGCTTTGACAAGTTCTTCGGTTATGAAACTTCGGCAATGTTTTTCAGGCGAGCATTCTCCCCCTTTCTACCTATTTTACATTTCTAGTCTTTATTTCCTCCTGTTGATCTATTGCTATCTGTGTTGCGATGCTCTAGTTTTCGTACCCGTGGTATCCCTTGCAGCCTTATATTGCCTTGGACACATCCTATTACATGTTGTTTGATAGATAGTTGGACTTGCGTGTCGTAGTCGCCTGCTCAAGTGCGGTTGCGTGTCATCAAATACCACAGTTGTTGAAAGATTGCCGTATGTTTAATGTTGGAGATGATCATGGCTTTAGTTACTGTTTAATAACTAAAATTGAAGTAGGTAAATAATGCAGAGGCACAGGTGGGCAATAGATGTTATTTGGTTTTTAACCGTCCACTTGTGTCCCGTAGGATCCCGAGTACTTGATACCTGTTCTTTGAATATTCGCACTATCCGCATGTGGGACCATGAATCCCCCTAGCCAGAGCTTGAGTCATATTTATTTCTTGGGGCCACAAAGTAGTTTGGGGCTTTATTACTATACTGTACTTATGCCATGTTTTACTGCTTTATTTACGATTGCGCGTGGAGCGTCTGTACTATTTAGGAATTGTGATACGTTTATGCGGTATCGACAAGCCCAGTCACACTTTCGGGTTTCCAGTCGTTTACAGCCGTCGACACAAACCTCTGGGTCCGTCTCGGAGCCGGCCAACTTCGTCGCGGGTAGCTTGGTGGGGTGGCCCCCTGAAATTTATATGAATCTTGCAATTGCTCTGTCGTGATGCCTCGTTGGGTTTTATTGGTTTTTCTCGAGGTTGATCGTGCGTGTGTTGCTATTTGTGCCCCTGCAGGGTAAAACTTTCTGAAAGCCGTGTCCGCGGTTATGGACAACTTGGAGCACAGTATCTCGATCATAGACAACTATAACTAAAGTAGTGCTATAAATTTGACTTTATAATGACTAGTAATCAGCTTCACTATAATGGAATGGCTAAATAAAAGTGTCAATAATTGCTGGTTTGGATTGTCACCTGTTACCATTGTATCTGACTAGTAAGTATTGCAAGTACAACGGAATGGCTAAATAAAAGTACCAACAACTGCTGGGTTTTGGGATGCCTCATGTTATATGTATCTGACTAGTAAGTACTACAACTACAACAGAATGGTTAACTAAAACTGTCCACTTCTTATTATATCAGGATGACTCATGCTATCTATATTTGACTAGTAATTGCCGCAACTATAACGGAATGAATAAAAATGCCAACTGTGTGAGTTCCTCGGTTGACTTCCTCGTTTGGTCTCGAGGGGGAAATATCAGGATGGGTATGCTTGGTGATAGTTTCAGGTTGGATCCGAATAGGTATTTTTTATCCCTATCTGGTAGCCGCCAGTTGTATTGAGTCTCTATAGGTTGCTTAGTGCATGCTGCGCTGCCGCTTCAGTCCACCATACCTATGTAGGCGAGGACCGCCGAATTCTAGTCTCGCCGTGTACTGGCCTCAGTACTGACCGCTCTCTTTTTCCCTCGCCTTTGTCGGCACCCCTTTTGTTAAGCAGGTTTTGAGATCGACGTCGTTAGCAGGGTTACCCTTCCGGCTTGGCCTGGGCAAGGTTATGGACGCCATTGGTTATTCTTCAGGGCTCTTAGCTCAATTTGCATCTTGTCCGTACTCGGACAATGTATGGTTTCAAAGGTGATTTGGATCTTTGTATTGTATATCTGTATTCTTGACTCTTTGAGTCATTGTTGTATATATCTGTTCTGTGGGTTCCATCATGGACTATTGTGTAATGGTATTACTTCGTTTTCCACCCGCACGAAAGTGCCTGGTGGGCACCTTTGAATTGTTTCTATGCGGGTTTAGCGGGAGTCGCTAAAACTTACATAGGGTCGATTCTGAGGGTGTTACAGAGTGGTATCAGAGCTCAGCAGTTACGATACCCCACTGGTCCAGCCTGTAGGATAACCTAACTAACGGTCGATGTAGAGTGCCAAAACTATTTTGCAAAATCGGTTGGATAGATCTGATAAGGTCTATTTTTACTTCTTATCCCTCTTCTATTCTCCTCTTACCTTTGCGTGTTTCGAATCTACCCTCTTATCTTTTCTTTGAGTCCAGGATTTCTCGTGGTTGGGTTTCCGTCATACCTTCAGGGTTTCGTTTTCCAACCTCTTGTAATGGTGCTTTGACATCTGGTCTTCATGCTATCTGAGGAATTTTTCCTCTGTTGTATCTTTAAGTGGACCGAAAATTCACAAAAAAAAATCTTTGTATCTCCCGGAGTTTCCCAACATGACGACATCATTTCCATCAGATCTGATAAAGAGCCTGCATCAGTCCTTTGTTTCCGAATGTTTCTTATCAAGATCTTCAGTCTAAATCCGAGAATGGGTTGCACGCTTTTCTACTCAACGTGCAGAGTAATAGTTTGGGTGCGTGATGGATTGGCCCCCATGCCGACTACTCATTCTATTTGCTCTTGTACATTGAAGTGGATTAGAATGCATCTTTTATCTCCTTCTGTCGAAGTTAGAGGAGGCTTTATTTGTTGAAACCTTTACCTTCGTCCTTTGTTCGCCGGAGTGTTCTCTCGACAAGTTTGGAAAGGCGCAGTCGCCACACCATCCCCTTGAAGGAGCTATATGGGATCGTGAAGATTTCCTTTCTAGGAATCTCGGGGCGAGATTCTTGTTTAGTGGGGAAGAGTTGTAGCATCCCAATTATCTAACATTGGAATGCTATATAAGAAATACTGATCAGCACTACCTTATGCTTGTTATTTGTTGCATCATCATGACATCATCCTCATGGTCATCATGCCACATTGCATGGATCATATTTTACAATGTTGCATGTGATATGTTGCCTTGCATTGCATTTGCATTTTGTATCTTGCTTGTGTGTTATTTCTATCACCTCCCTTTCCCTCTTTTTATATCCCTCTATTTTGTTTTCTACAAGCTTTGGATCCATGTGAAGGTCCACTAATTTTACAAATGATTTTATTCAATTTGCAAAACCTAAATATTTATATTCTTGTAAATGCCAGAATGGACATGTATACATGTTGGCATCATCTCTCCTCCTTTGTTCTTGTCCCCCCTTGCCCCTTTATGTTGCCCAAAAATCTGTGTTCAATTCCTGCTAAAACTTTAAATGGTTGAGGTAATAAACTTTGCTTAATTTTGAAACAAAACAAACAAACAAATAAAAGAAATCTATCTAACTAAAACTAACCATCTAACTAACCTACCCTCTCTAACCCTCCCACCTTTCCTTGCTAACCAAGATCAGCCCCACCAGCATCACCACGACCTGGCCCTCTCCCCTGGACCCCTCTCTTTCCTCTTTAAGCCTTGAAGCAAGGGTGAGAGAGGAGCCTCCACCCACCGAAGCCATCCTTCCTCCCCTTTTGCAAAAGAAAGCCAACACCCCATGTGCCCTCTTCCTCTCTCCCTAATCATCCCAGCTGACCAGGAAAACCCCAGATCAAGATTCCCCCAGCTCTTCCTCCTCCCGTCTCTTCTTCCTCTAGATGGACATGGCCATCTCCATGCCCTACCAAAACCTAAGCTTGGCCACCCTCTAGCCTCGTCGAGATGACGCTCCCATAGGCGATCCAAAAGCACAAGGGGCTCCCTCTGCTTCCTCTTCGATGCCCAGGACGCGGGGTAGTACCAGGAGCTCGCCGGAAACTAGCCGCCGCTGCCGTGTCTGCCATGGTCACCGCCACCATCTGCTGCCTCTTCCGGCCATCTTCCACACCTCGAGCTCGGCCGATGTCCTCTGAACCATCCCGGTGAGCTACCTCCTCTATCAAACCCATCATAGTGCCTCCTCCATCCAGAACCTCATCGAGGATGCCCGCCCGCACCGCTCTGCTGCACGCCGCGTCGCCTGCGCACTCGCTAGAAGTTCAGCCCGCACGCACAACAACATCGCCGCAGTACCATGTTCCTCTATTTTTCCCGTCCGCCTCGGTTCTTTTCCTGTGAGACTCTTTATCTCCCATTGATGTTGGTTGAACCAGCTTTCAGTAGAATCAAACTATGCACAAAACGGAGGTCCGTAGCTTCCATAATCATCCTCGAAACTTTGGCCGATCTCACTGTTTCTGCCGACGGAATTCAGAGCTGTTCGCGCCGACACTTAGAAAAAAAATTCAGAAAACAGTTTTAATATTGGTATGCCAACAAAACCCCACGATAATAGTCTGTTCCCGTCTGTATCATGGGACGCCGATTGGACAAAAGTTGAACCCCTTGTCATCCTCTACAATTCTTTACATTGCGACGAAGTCTAATTATCCACATATTTGTCTGCATTGTCTTGGGAAAATAGCAAAAACTAACTAGTTTCTCTTAATAGATTTACTGTTATTTTCTTCCACCAAAACTGCTCCCGAACACATAATTCCAGCCCGAATTTGAAAACCTCTCCAAAACCAAAATGCTAGACCGAAACCTCCTATATATCTTTGTCCATTTTGGAATTTCCAAATTCCCAGCCAATGTCTCTACAAAGTCGTTCAAAGTCAGAACAAATTAACCTGTTCTGCCAGATCTAAACTTCAGCTCCAGATTTTTGAAAGTCAACATTATGTGAACTTTGACCATGTTTTAAATAAGATTTGTAAAGAATTTGAATAAACTTAAAATTCCAAACCTACTTGTTATTCAATTCTAAACATGAATCTGCCATCTATTATTTTTGTCAAATACTGAATATGATCAATATTTTTGGAATATCATTAAATACTTTAATATATGTTAAGTCACATCTTTCTATTTGGTATTTCCAAAATGGGCAAATAATATATGTTTTTGGATCAGAAAAATGCCATGAATATGAATATGCTATTTATGATATCATTTGAACTATTTAAAATTTCGAAATAATTTAGTTCTTAATAAATGTCTTTTCTTAAATATTGCATAACTTTATTTCCGTAATTCCGAATTCGACAAATGATATGTCTAAATCGATCAGCGCGACGAGACCTCTTCAACCATGATATCCATGTTATCATTTGGATCATGCATTAAGAGAAGTTTTATAATCAGTACCGTTTATGCAAGGAAAACATGATAAATAAAATTGGGAACTAATTGTTTCTTTTTATTAATGCCTCACGAATGCTATATCATCAATGTGCGATGCTCTAATAATTTTCCACATAGTTTGCATCATTAACTTGCCATGTCATGCATCATATCATGATCATGCTGATTCTTTCACATTAGTTGTAATTGTTGCATCGCTTGTTCCTTTTAGTGTTTTGCTTCTTTCTGGATAGGACGATGAGATGTTGTGAGCTTTGACAAGTTCTTCGGTTATGAAACTTCGGCAATATTTTCCAGGCGAGCATTCTCCCCCTTTCTACCTATTTTACATTTCTAGTCTTTATTTCCTCCTGTTGATCTATTGCTATCTGTGTTGCGATGCTCTAGTTTTCGTACCTGTGGTATCCCTTGCAGCCTTATATTGCCTTGGACACATCCTATTACCTGTTGTTTGGTAGATAGTTGGACTTGCGTGTCGTAGTCGCCTGCTCAAGTGCGGTTGCGTGTCATCAAATACCACAGTTGTTGGAAGATTGCCGCATGTTTAATGTTGGAGATGATCATGGCTTTAATTACTGTTTAATAACTAAAATTGAAGTAGGTAAATAATGCAGAGGCACAGGTGGGCAATAGATGTTATTTGGTTTTTAACCGTCCACTTGTGTCCCGTAGGACCCCGAGTACTTGATACCTGTTCTTTGAATATTCGCACTATCCGCATGTGGGACCATGAATCCCCCTAGCCAGAGCTTGAGTCATATTTATTTCTTGGGGCCACAAAGTAGTTTGGGGCTTTATTACTATCCTGTACTTATGCCATGCTTTACTGCTTTATTTACGATTGCGCGTGGAGCGCCTGTACTGTTTAGGAATTGTGATACGTTTATGCGGTATCGACAAGCCCAGTCACACTTTCGGGTTCCCAGTCGTTTACAGCCGTCGACACAAACCTCTGGGTCCGTCTCGGAGCCGGCCAACTTCGTAGCGGGTAGCTTGGTGGGGTGGCCCCCTGAAATTTATATGAATCTTGCAATTGCTCTGTCGTGATGCCTCGTTGGGTTTTTACTGGTTTTTCTCGAGGTTGATCGTGCGTGTGTTGCTATTTGTGCCCCCTGCAGGGTAAAACTTTCTGAAAGCCGTGTCCGCGGTTATGGACGACTTGGAGCACAGTATCTCGATCATAGACAACTATAACTAAAGTAGTGCTATAAATTTGACTTTATAATGACTAGTAATCAGCTTCACTATAATGGAATGGCTAAATAAAAGTGCCAACAATTGCTGGTTTGGATTGTCACCTGTTACCATTGTATCTGACTAGTAAGTATTGCAACTACAACGGAATGGCTAAAAAAAAGTACCAACAACTGCTGGGTTTTGGGATGCCTCATGTTATATGTATCTGACTAGTAAGTACTACAACTACAACAGAATGGTTAACTAAAACGGCCCACTGCTTATTATATTAGGATGACTCATGCTATCTATATCTGACTAGTAATTGCAGCAACTATAACGGAATGAATAAAACTGCCAACTGTGTGAGTTCCTCGGTTGACTTCCTCGTTTGGTCTCGAGGGGGAAATATCAGGATGGGTATGCTTGGTGATAGTTTCAGGTTGGATCCGAATAGGTATTTTTTATCCCTATCTGGTAGCCGCCAGTTGTATTGAGTCTCTATAGGTTGTTTAGTGCATGCTGCGCTGCCGCTTTAGTCCATCATACCTATGTAGGCGAGGACCGCCGAATTCTAGTCTCGCCGTGTACTGGCCTCAGTACTGACCGCTCTCTTTTTCCTTCGCCTTTGTCGGCACCCCTTTTGTTAAGCAGGTTTTGAGATCGACGTCGTTAGTAGGGTTACCCTTCCGGTTGGCCTGGGCAGGGTTATGGACGCCATTGGTTATTCTTTAGGGCTCTTAGCTCAATTTGCATCTTGTCCGTACTCGGACACTGTATGGTTTCAAAGGTGATTTGGATCTTTGTATTGTATATCTGTATTCTTGACTCTTTGAGTCATTGTTGTATATATCTGTTCTGTAGGTTCCATCGTGGACTATTGTGTAATGGTATTACTTCGTTTTCCACCCGCACGAAAGTGCCTGGTGGGCACCTTTGAATCGTTTCTATGTGGGTTTAGCGGGAGTCGCTAAAACTTACATAGGGTCGATTCTGAGGGTGTTACAAACCCTCCCGGCCCCACCTTGTGCAGAGCACCTCCCCCACTTGGCCCCTTCCTCCCGCTTCCTCTCCCACCTCGCCTCTCTCTGCTACCCTCCCCGCCGCCGCCTCTCAGGAACCCTGGGCACCGCCGCCCTCACTCACGCTTTCCCCAACCTCCGCTCCCTCCCAGACGACGTCGGCCGCCGTCGCCCTCGTCTCTCCTCTGCGTCACCTCCAACCTCCTCTCGAGCCCGCGACTCTGCGCCGCCCAAGCGCCACCGCCGCCCTACCTCGCGGCACCGGCCATCCCCACCGTGTCATCCCCGAGCTCGTCCGGCACCCCCGCAGCGTCGCACGCCTTCCGCCGCAGAACGTCACCACCCCGCGCGGCCCCTATACGGTCGCCAGCACCGCCGTCCTTCCCGGAGGCTGCCAGGGACCTCCTCTCCCTCGCTGCATCCCCGTCTCACGCACCTTGCAGTCCTATCTGCAGCGCCATGCTGTCAGCCCTGCTCTAGCCGCGCTCGGGCGCCCCATCCCCGAGCCTCCTCCTGCGTGCCCGGATAGGGCTTGGTGGGTTCTTGACCAAGGGAGGTAGCGCCTTGAGCCCATCGGTGGCCTTCAATGTTCCTGCTTGTCCGATGCCAACTCGTCTTGGGCCATTTTTTTTCGTGTTGGTGTAATCTTGTCGCTGCTAACGTCGGACATCGTTCTATGCAGCTCTATGCCAAGTTGTGGAACACACTACCATACTGCTTCCGACCGTGTAGGGCCTCGGCAATTGAAGCCGAAACACCAAGACCGCCTTCCTAGAATCTGAAGGACGTTGCCTCGAAGGCCGATCCCCGTTAAACCCTCGAGATGCCTAATTCTCCATCCAGGATCCGATGGCGAGACCCTCGATCCACGGATCCGAAGACCGATCCCGGTGCCCGAACCCCCCAACCCAAGATCGTCGAGACCCTCTAATGTGTGACCCCTTTTATCCAAGCCCTATTTTATTAAATGTTATATACAAATGTTACCTATTAAATTGTCATGCTTGCATACATATTGTGGTTTGGGGAATGTTGTCGACTCGTCTAATAATTAAACATGGAGTCCATATGCGGGCAAATCTAGTCTTATATTGGCCCCATTTAAATTTGTGTAGCGAATCGATGATATAATTTTGTCTTGCTAATATAACATTTAAATGGCAGGGTATCTAAACAACTAGAACTATATAATTAATTGTCAGGACCCCGGTTCCACTTAACATTGCCTAATTGCATCGCATCTTTGCCATGCCATACATCATACATGCATCATGTCTGATCTTCTACCGTAGCATTAAATAGTGCATCCGGTGTTTCTTCTAGTGCTTTGCTTCTTCACGGATTAGGCCGATGAGTTGATGCGAGAGTCGACCCGATCTTTGGATGAACCTTCGGCAATGTTTTTCAGGCGAGCATTCTCCTTCTTTCTACCTATCTTACTTTTATAGTCTTTACTTCCTCCTATTGATCTATTGCTATCTGTGATGCGATGCTCTAGTTTTCATACCCGTGATATCCCCTGCAGCCATTAAATTGCCTTGGACACATCCTATTACCTGTTGTTTGGTAGATATTCAGCCATATGAGTCGTAGTTGCTTGCGCATGTGTTGCGTTGCACCGTCGATGTTCCACAGTTGTTGGAGTAATGTCTTATGTTTAATGTTGGAGATGATTATAACTTTAATTACCGTTTAATAACTAAAATTCAAAGTAGGTAAATAATGCAGAGGCACAGGTGGGAAATAGATGTTATTTGCTTTTTAACCGTCCACTTGTGTCCCGTAGGACCCCGAGTACTTGAAACCTGTTCTTTGAATATTCGCACTATCCGCATGTGGGACCATGAATCCCCCTAGCCAGAGCTTGAGTCATATTTATTTCTTGGGGCCACAAAGTAGTTTGGGGCTTCATTACTATCCTATAATATATGACATGTCTTACTGCTTTATTTATGATTACGCGTGGAGCGCCTGTACTGTTTTGGAACCCTGTGCCACGTTTTTGCGGTATCGATAAGACAGTCAACCTTTCGGGTTCCCAGTCGTTTACAGCCGTCGTCACAAACCTCTGGGTCCGTCTCGGAGCCGGCCAACTTCGTAGCCGGTAGCTTGGTGGGGTGGCCCCCTGAAATTTATATGAATTTTGCAATTGCTCTGTCGTGATGCCTCGTTGGGTTTTTATTGGTTTTTCTCGAGGTTGATCGTGCGTGTGTTGCTATTTGTGCCCCCTGCAGGGTAAAACTTTCTGAAAGCCGTGCCACGGTTATGGACGACTTGGAGCACAGTATCTCGATCATAGACAACTATAACTAAAGTAGTGTTATAAATTTGACTTTATAATGACTAGTAATCAGCTTCACTATAATGGAATGGCTAAATAAAAGTGCCAACAATTGCTGGTTTGGGTTGTCCCCTGTTACCATTGTATCTGACTAGTAAGTATTGCAACTACAACGGAATGGCTAAATAAAAGTACCAACAACTGCTGGGTTTTGGAATGCCTCATGCTATATGTATCTGACTAGTAAGTACTACAACTACAACGGAATGGTTAACTAAAACTGCCCACTGCTTATTATATCAGGATGACTCATGCTATCTATATCTGACTAGTAATTGCCGCAACTATAACGGAATGAATAAAACTGCCAACGGTGTGAGTTCCTCGGTTGACTTCCTCGTTTGGTCTCGAGGGGGAAATACCAGGATGGGTATGCTTGGTGATAGTTTCAGGTTGGATCCGAATAGGTCTTTCTTATCCCTATCTGATAGCCGCCAGCTGTATTGAGTCTCTATAGGTTATTTAGTGCATGTTGCGCTGCCGCTTCAGTCCACCATACCTATGTAGGCGAGGACTGCCGAATTCTAGTCTCGCCGTGTACTGGCCTTAGTACTGAACGCTCTCTTTTTCCTTTGCCCTTTGTCGACACCCCTTTGGTTTAAGTAGGTTTTGAGATCAACGTCGTTAGCAGGGTGACCCTTCCGGCTTGGCCTGGGCAGGGTTATTGACGCCATTGGTTATTCTTCAGGGCTCTTCCACCCGCACGCAAGTGCCTGGTCGGCACCTTTGAATTGTTTCTATGCGGGTTTGGCAGGAATCGCTAAAAATTGCATAGGGCCGATTCTGAGGGTGTTACAACGGTCCCAATGGCGACGAACATGTCTCGGGACGTGACGGTGTTGTGGGCCTGCTCGTCGCGTTTGAAATCTTCCTCCATCTCCTGCATAGAAGAGTCTAGCTCCTCTCGGCTGAAGTCTATCTCCTCCGAGTCAGCGCTGATATCGGCATAGAGCACGTCAAGAACATAGTCGGAGGCTACCGGGGCTTCCTCGATGATGGGCGGTGGTGGTGCAATAGCGGCGATGATGACTAGAGGTGGTGGTGCGGCTGCAGCGACGACGACCAAAGGCGTTGGTGGCGGTGACTGAGGCGAAGGGGCGCCGGGTAGGACCGCGAGCGCTGCCTGAGATTCTGCATTCGCGGCCGCGAAGTTGTTGACGGTGTTCACCATGCCTTCGAAAGTGCGGCGTCCCGAAGACTTCATCCGCCTTAAGGTATGTCGGAGAATTGTACCGCGGTCCATCCCTTCCACAAAGTGATACATGACAGCATCATTGGGGTAATGCTCCAGGTCAGCTCGTATACAGAGCCACCTGGCTAGGTAATCGCGGGGGTTTTCACACTCTCTCTGAATGCAATGCACCAGATCAAAGATAGTCACCACGCTGACAAACTTGGATCTCTGTTGTCTAGACGCATGAGCGAAGCCAGCGGACTTGCAGCAATCTTCCACCATTATATCCTGCACAGGGGCGGTTTGGGTGGGCCTTGAATTTTTCCAATCTTTGCCTGCAAACTCCGAAGAGAGATCTGACTTTGATCCTACCGCGAACGTATCCTGCTCGTAGGCGGTCCGTCCGGGTCTTGACGCTCCTCTGACTTCCAGGCAACTAGTGCCCAAGTCGGTTTCGCCGATGAAGAGGTGGATGTCCCCGATTGGGACGATCGAGCAGCGGGTGGGGTTCGTCTTTGCTAGGATCTAGAACTCGTCGGGAGGGACGATCGGAACATTGTCGGTGAAGAGAACACGGCCGATGGCTACGGTTTCGCCGATTCCTGCGAAGATCTTGTTCCTCGCCCGTTGTAGAGCCTGAAGGCCCTCTTGCCCCACGGTGGGCGCCAACTGTGATGTTATTGCCGATGAGTACGCCATGGAGGGGTCCTCACAGTGCGTGTTTAGAGACGTGGGGTAAAGCGGAAGGTTGGCGGGTACGAGGTAACACAGCTTACCCAGGTTTAGATCCCACGACGGTGGCAGAATCCTACTCCTGCTATAAATCACTATAATGGTAATACGCCGAGTTACAGGGATTGGTTCGTTGTGCGTGATATGAGTTGTGCGTCTGATTATTGCCCTAAAGGCTCCCATAGGTCCGGCTTATATAATCTCCAGATCCTAGGGTTACATGCAAAGTCCTGGCCGGACAGGTTACATACACAACACAAAACTAGTCTATCGTGTCTTTCACTCCAAGGCTCCGGGTACGTCGGTGACTCCTCCGTAGCCTTCCTTTATCCGCCATGGGCCTCCCTTCTGGATCCATCTAACTGGGCCGCCCAGCAGGCCATGGGCCTTGCTACCAACTGTGGGCCACCCAGGTTATCCGGATCAGAGACATGCTATGATGATACCCATATAGCATATCCCCAACAGCTATCTTTTTTGTCCTTCGTGTATTGACACATGTGCTTCTCGTGGTGCTGCAAAGGCTAGATCCGCCTGATGAACCAGCACATGGCCAGGTCCAAGCCGGCAGACCCGTCTCTACAAGCCATTGAATCTGCCTTACGGTGTGGGAGGCTTCATCATCCGAGGGGAGGAGGGCTTGCGATCGCCATGTGGAGGCTTCGGCGGCGGCCCCGTCGATGAAGTCCGGGTACAATTCTTCTCGGCCGACCAGAGGGATATCTGGGCCATAGAAGTATGTATCCTTGTAATTCGGCATATTGCCCTTATAGTGATTTATAACAGGATTAGGGTTCCGACACCATCGTGGGACCTGAACCTAGGTAATCTGTGTTACCTCATACCCTCCAACTTACTGCCTTCCCCCACGTCTCTAAACACGCAATGTGAGGACCCCTCCATCGTGTACTCGTTGGAAAAACCATGAAAGATCTGCTTCGGCTACCTCGACTTCACCATCCTCATGTCGGCCACACGTCCGGCCTTCGACTCCCTCGACGACGGGGCGAAGATGGATATTGGCGATCTATGCTTTCAAGTCGGTAAGATCAGAACCCTCCTCCTTCTGGACCAGGTTCGCTCGGTCCTGGAGCAGTCGACACCACTGTCGATTGCACTTGCATCATGGATCACACCACTGATCGGTAACCTCATCGAGCTCAACACCCCATCATCGACCTGCGAGACGGATAGACACAACAGTTCTGACTCCGATCTATGTGACCCGCTGGCAGTAAAATATGCCTATGGCTCTGATCTGGAAAGCTATAGAAGCAATGACTACACAAACCTATGCATCTACGTTATCATCAGTGCCAATGCCGGCGATGACACCCGCAGAAATACGGGGGACGAAAACAGTGGCAACCGTGAGAACATCAACTACAACAACATCAACCGCGATACCTCCAACCGCAACAATGGCGGCGATGAAGAACGCCCTCAGATCCACCTCATGGCTCCTTCAAAGGGCACTCCTCTACTAGAGGATCCGGCTGTGAATTGCTGATGGGTTACCATTGGCTCCTTCAAAAGGAATTCCGTTGCCAGCAGGCAATGCAAACCTATCTTTATGCACGGAAGAAGCAAGCTGATGAATCGAGTGCCCGTTAGGCGGCACTCTACTCCATCAATAGATCTTCTTCAAAAAACGGCGATTGACCTGCGTCACACAAAAGAAGCTCTCGACTGAACCGCGTGGACGAAGATGGGAGGCGTGAGGCCACCAAAACCCTCTTCTCGTTGATGTCGATGGAATCCTAGGGTAATATGATACCCAAGTCACCTGAAGTTGTGGTCATTGCGGCCACCATGTACAACTCTCCAATCAACGTCTACTCGGGGATACACGATCCGCCATCCACCAATCTTCCATCGCCGGGCTTGGCCTAGTGGAAGTTACGCTCGTGGGTGAACTAGATAGAGAGTCAAACAAAAAATCTATGGCATTCACAAGGAACCACTCTGTAACATCCTCGAATCGTCCCTATGCAAGTGATAGAGATTCCATCCAAACCAGCATAGAAACGATTCAAAGATGTCCACCAAGCACTTACGTGTGGGTGGAAAACGAAGTAATACCATAACTCAATAGTCCGTGATGGAACCCACAGAAACATATACATACAACAATGACTCCATGAGTCAAGAATACATATATACAATACAATAATCCAAATCACCTAAAAACGATACAACATCCGAGTACGGATAAGATGCAAATTGACCTAGAGCCCCGAAGAATAACCAGAAGGGTAATCCTGCTAACGACATCGATCTAAAACCTTCTAAAAAGGGGTGTCGCCAAAGGGCAAACGAAAAAGAGAGTGGTCAGTATTAAGGCCAGTACATGCGAGACATAGATTTCGGTGGATCTCGCCTACATAGGTATGGTGGATGGAAGCGGCAACAGAGCATGCACTAAACAATCTATAGAGACTCGATACAACTGTCGGCAATCAGAGAGAGATAAGAAAGACCTACGTGGAACCAACCCGATAGTACCACCAAACATACCCATCCTGGTATTTCCCCCTCGAGACCAAACGAGGAAGTTCTGCCGAGGAAACTCACACGATTGGTAGTTTTATTCATTCTTTCTATGGTGGTTATCCAACTTACTAATCATGTCAGATACAAGTCAAGTTATAACACTAAACTTTAGTTATAATTGTGTATGATCAAGAAACTTTGCTCCAAGTCGTCCATAACCGCGGACATGGCTTTTCAAAAAGATTTAACCCTGCAGGGGTGCACTAAAGTTTTCACATGCACCTACACCCTTGTTATCAGATCAGGTAGGTACAAGATCATAAAACAGGTAGGTACAAGATTTAACCCTGTAGGTCCAAGTCGGACAGCTCCGAGACGAACCCAGGGTTTGCGAGAATGGCTGTAAACGACTAGGAACCCGAAAGTGTGACTGGCTTCTCGATGCCGCAAAATTGTGCCACGATCCTAAGCAGAACAATAGTAAATGTTCCTCGAGTAACAGTAGTAAATAAAGCAGTAAAGCATGGCATAAGTATAGGACAGTAATAATGCCCCAAACAAGTTTGTGGCCCCATGAACAATACTTTGAAATTAGGTACTAATTCGATAGGGGTGTCCACACACCCCACATTTAGTTAGCGCGCTCAATCTCAGAACATGTGTCAAGAACTCGGGTCCTAGGTGGACACAAGTGGGCGGTTAAAAACCAAATATTGACTATTACCCAAGATTCCTCTGCATTAGTTATATCTAGGACTAACATTTAATTAATAAGCTATAAGTAGAACCATGATTATCTCCACCATTAATCATGTGCCAACCATCCAACAACGGTAGAACATCAATGACGCGAAGCAATACCTAAGCAAGCAAATACGACTCTCAAGGCAAGCTGTCTACCAAACAACATGCAATAGGAGGTTTCCAAGGCAATATAGGCTGTAGGGAACATAACTGGTACGGAAACTAAAGCATCACAACATAGGTAGCAATAGATTATCATTAGAAAGTAAAGACTATAAATGCAAAATAGGTAGAAAGGAGTCGAATGCTCGCCTGGGAAACACTACCGAAGGTTCATCCGAAGAACGGGGTGAAGCTCGCATTAACTCAACGGCCTAATCCATAAAGAAGCAAAGCACTAAAAGAAACACCGGATATACTATTTAATACTACGGTAGAAGATCGAGCATGATGCATGTATGATGTATGACATGGCAAAGATGCGATGCGACTAGGCAATATTAAGCGAAATCAAAGTCCCGACAATTAATTAGGAGGTTCACGTTATTTAGGTACCCCGCAATTTAAATGCTGGCTTAACAAGGCAAATCATGTCATCGGTTCGCTACACAAATTTAAATGGAGCCAACATAAGACTAGATTAGCCCGCATATAGTCTCCATATTTAATAATTAGGTGAGTCTAGAAAGTACCCCTAAAACCACAATATGTATGCAAGCATGTTCAATTCATATGTAACAAGTATATATGTCATTTAAAAAAAAGGGCTTCGAGGAAAGGGTCACATGTTAGAGTTTGATGATCTTGGTTCGGGCTCGGCGGGATCGGTCTTTGGACCCCGGAAACGAGGCCTTCAGGGTCCGTGATAAGAACTTGAAGCCGGTGCCGGGGCTCGGGCTTCAGGTTCCGGGGTCAGGGCTCTTCGAATCCGTGTAGGAGAACTTGGGTGGCATGAAAAAGTGCTTCGGTTTCAACATCATCATCTTTGGGTTCGGACTTCAAGTGTCGGTGTAGAACTTATATCTTGACAATGATGCAGTACAGCGTGTTGGCGTAGAAGCAATGTCGGTATAGGGAAGGCCATACACGGATGTAGATCTTGGCGAAAAATAGGGTCAAGCCGCTAGAGGCAGATATCCTGGCGGAAGGCGACTGTAAGGACATGGTCACTGGCCAAACTTGGCATTGGGAGATGAGCCAGAATAGATAAACGTCCCCACTTCGGTGCACACCAACATCAGAAGAAGGTCTCCCATGTCACAATACCAACAACATGACAGGAGCACACTCCACCGCAGTGTGCTCACAGGAAGACCGTCGACGACATGAGTAGAGCAGGGGCGCCAGAAGGAATGACGCGGCAGGGCTTGGCGGAGCTCCTAGTTCCGGGGACGGTGTCCATGGTGTCGACCGGGGTGCCAGTCAAAGCAGAGGCGTTACAGCAGACGCGACCGCGGGAGAGGGAGACGGTGGCGGTCGGAGATAGTTTGTAGAGGACTGCGATGGAGGGTGGTTGGAGGCGAGTGGGCTCGAGGAGGAGGCCGTTTGTGTGCATCAAGGGGTGAGGACAACTGGTCGCGAGGCGAGAGGGGAAACGGTCAGCGGCGGCAGGACAGGTGAGGCGAGGTGATAGACAGTGCCACGAGCTCGAAACGGGGAGCAACAACAACGGTGGACGAGGTCAGGTGAGGCGTCTGTGCGAGGTAGGCGGTGTGTCGAGGCAGGGCAGGCGCAGCCTCGGTGGCTCGGGAGAGAGGTGTCGGGTCACGCGGGCCAAGGCAGCGGCGGCGCACGTGGTTTTCTTTTTACATGAAACAACGCTTTATTGATTAAAACATATCAATACACATGGATCCCCGGATAAACTCCGGAACCGAATGGAAAACACAACTAAAAAAAATAGTCTCACACGATCTAGCTAGCAGATGCGCTGACTCATTTAGAGATCTCTTCACATGGATGAAAGAAGCCGACGTGAAGTTCCTGGCCATGGCCTTGATGCCATCAACCATAGTACCCACAGATGATCTATCCAACTCAGACGAATTGAGCCGCTGAACAAGAGAGGGCTCAAGCGGCGGAGGAGGGAGACGCGAGAGGAGAGGGGTTAATTAGCTTGGAGTCAGGAGTAGGTAGTCACACGGGCTTGGGGATGCGTCGGGGTGGGGCCAGGCGGAGCGGGGTCGAGGTATGTGGTCATGTTGCAGCTCGCGGTACCGGGGAGGGCACAACGCGAGCGAGGCGCGTCGAGCAGGACTGGTTGGCGTGTCGGTGGGGTGGGGCCAAGGGGAGTGGGGCGGTTGCGCGCACTGAGTTGCGGTGTGTGTTGTGGTGTGCCGCGCGGGTGTGAGTGCGTGTGTCGAGTTAGGTGCGAGAGGGCTGGTGCGTGCATTTGTGCCAGGCAGTTGTGGCGGTGGGGTGGTGTACCGGTGTGGATAGGGTTTGGTCCAGGAGGGGTAGTATTGGGCTGGCTGGCTGGCTCCCTCTGTTTTAAATAAATACATTTTATTCTATATTATTTTTAAAACATATATACAAAGATATTTTTAGATAAACAAAATATCATAGAAATGCCTGCATTTTTAAGTTGAAATAAAGGCGACGAGTAATGTCAAACAAAAAATAGGGTTTTCGCAAAATACTTTTATGCCAAAACATGCATGATGATGCACAAAAAAAGTAACAAGCGATTTTCTAGTAGTGGTTTTCCCGGGGTGCTACATACTCGCCACCTCCCAACGAAGACGACCCGCCAGGAAGGCGCCACAGTCCACGACAAAAGGACCACGATTACGACGCTCGCAATGAAATCACGCAACACAAGGTCGACAAGCTACACGTGAAACGCGCCCATTCCTCTGAGTCTGAAGAACAAGACATGGAGCTTTGCTGTGCCAGGTGCTTCAGCCGTGCCATATGGCAAACTTGGATGCCCAAGGGCTTCAAGATACCCTCTGATAATCAGAAACTCGATGGCCGCCAGGAGCTGAAAACTTGGTTGGACAAATCACAATCAATCTGTCAAGTGCCATGGCGGATCCAGGAAGAGAGCCATGCAATGCCTGCAACTTTGAAGGGCGCTGCACGCTCCTGGCTCAGCCTCCCCTCAAGCTCAATTCGCAGTTGGGAGGAGTTGGTGGGAGGAGTTGGTGTGCAGTTTTGTCCAAAACTTTAAAGGCAGCTACAAATGCCCAGCATCAATTGAAAAGCACAGGGCTGCACCCAACATCCCAGCGAATATCTCCGCTGATACATCCAACGATGGCCCATCATCAAGAACTCCGCGAAAGACATCAATGCATTCAACTAAGGCGTGCACCATCGAGAGATCAAGGAAGGGCTGGGGCACATCAAGCCGAAAACCACCGACCACCTGATGGACATCGCCAATCGCTGGGCAAATGGTGAGGATGCATTCCACAACAGCTGAGCATGCTTGAAAATGATGAAGACGACCAGGGTCGCAGATGCGACCGCCGAGGAAAGCAAAGGATGTGTGTCTACGAGGACCATGATGGAGTCAACATGGTCGTATCTGGCTACACCGACAAGCGTCATGATGGAAACTGCAATAGCAGCTACCACGGAGACAACTACCGCGACACCAGCAAAACAACCCAAGTGTGGCAATGCCGCACTTGTGATTATGCACCATCCCCCATGGATCGACTGTCGGGGCCCTTCAACGTCGACTTCTACATCGACAACAAGGACGACAAGAGAAAAGCATGCCACCTCCTCAAGGACTGTGGCAAGTTCCAAAAGCGCCAGGATGCTTATGCTCAACTACAGTGTGATGCAACATATCAAGGATACGCAACGATCCCAGGTCCCCTAGCATATGGAGCACCACCACCGCCGCCTTGGGTACCCCCACCACCAGTGGATGTGGCGGTTCAAAACAATGGAGCAGAGAAGTACCCATGCGCACTTGGAAACATGGGCATGATTCAGATGGGACGTCCTTCCAACAGGACCCAGAAGACAATCTCTAGCCAAGTGAACATGGTCGTCACTTATCCACCCGCCATCCTTGAGTACCTCATTGGATACGAATATTGCATCACCTTCAACAGATCTGACCACTCGTGTTAGATCCCACGACCAGGCCATGCTGCCCTAGTACTTGAAGCTCAAATCGGTGGCTACAAGATGAGCAAGGTCTTAATGGACGAAGGCATATGATGGGGATATGCCGAATAGGGTATGCCTAGCAGGACGTTCCCTACTGGATCTTACTCTCAGCGAGTGGGCCTGGAGGATAGCGACTGGATCACGACTCAAGAAGGAGCCTGGCGACTGGAAGCTGGAGGCCCAAGAGCGTAGCTAGGACCAGTTGGATTAGGTCAAGAATCCGAGTCCTTAATTAACTCGGTTGTATATCTATAAACCCTAGCGAGGTACCCCTATATAAACTTCCCTAAGGTACTCTCTGGACTTACGTTCCATCATACACCCCATCGACTCGCTACCTTGCCGCCGAGCTTGCCACCCTTGTAATCTCTTGATAATACAATCTAGCAGGAGTAGTTCTTTACCCTCCGGGGCCAAACCTGGGTAAAACCTTGTGTCTCTGTCCTCATCTCGCACCGCAGATGGCTGGCGACCCTTGCCCTTACTACTACTACTCGCTGCCAGTCACAGCATCTACCGTGGCCATTCCCACAATAGTGGCACCCACCATGGGGCTTGGTCGGCCTGGCCTGAGTTCTGCAGCGAGACCCTACTTGCCAATCAACCGGTTGATAGCCACCGGCCACATGATCGCGTGCAGCGAGATCCTCCAGATCTTGCCCAGCAGCTATGTCTCGATGTCACGCCCGGTCACACGCAGTGTCATCATGCCAGTCAGCACCAGCAACTTCTTCGTTGGCTTCACGGACGTCATCATCTCTGAGGACACAGCTCTCATCGACGAGTCACCAGCACACGACCGGCTCTCCGAGAGTCAGGTCCGCACCATCCACTGCCTCGCCTCCGCGGACGACTCAGCCAACATCAACGTGGCCGAGACTGACGCGGCTGCGGACGACACGACCCTCCATGATGATGCCGACTCGGTGAACCCCGCCTCAGCCGCCGGGTCCATCATCGCCGCGTCCCACAAGGATCCATCGCGTGAGTCTCCAACACGGGGGATTTCAAGGACTCATACATCCTCAATATCTTTGACTCCAACTCTGGGTCGTAAAATTTCTACGATCTCCACGTCAGATCTAGTCGCTTCATTGCAACCTATATCAAGAGTGGCACGAACGCCCCGCCGGACCCCTTCTCCATGTTGATCCCGCCGACTGCAATGGCGGCGGAGTTCGAGGAAGCCTCCCTACAGCTGGAGAAGGCGACACGCATGGACCAGGCCAAACGCGAGAAGTTCCGCCTCGAGGAAGCGACGGTACAGAGTTGTCGCTCTACCACCAAAGCCGCATCAGGACTGCCTAAACCTCAACGGTCATGGTTGTTCCCTAAACTTCGACGAAGACGCCTCTGCCCAACTAGCCGAGAATCCTCATCTCTCTACAAGAGCGGGACGCGAATTACTTCTCTCTGTACTCCACCCCGATGGACAACGTCATCGCGGGGTAGGCCGCGGTCGCCAACCTCAACATCACCGGGGAAGGCGCCCTGCAAGTCAAATAAACCCATGCCCTACCCGCCAAGGCCATTGAGCGACAAGCCACGGGATCCGATTCGTGGGGGCGAATGTACTCCCGTTCCTCCGGGAGCAGGGCAGCCTCGAGCGGCCACCCAATGATCGCCACCACCCTCAACTGCCCGCCACCCTAGCCCCTGCAGCATCAACCACGGGTCGTGCACCCAACGCTCTCCACCAACGACCCGCAACCTCTAAACAACACGGTCTCCGCCAATGGGCAGCCGATCGATGCACGAACCCACATCATCAACAAGCAAGTCTGGCATGCATGCCAGCCTAACGACTTGAGGCACAGCCTCACTAACCGCAGTGACGGCGAGCCAAGGGGCTCCCTCAGTCGAGTCGGGCCCCAGTGCTTCAGGCCCATGATCCGAGGCGAAAAATACCCGGCCAACTTCAAAGCACCGAAGGAGATCGAGAAGTACGACCCTATGTACAACCCAGCCGTGTGGCTGGACACATACCTCATGGCAATGGGAATCGTCGGCCACACAAACCTTCTTGCTGCTCGCTACCTTCCCCTGATGATGGAGGGAGCGACACAGAAATGGATCAACACCCTCCCTCCAGACAACATCGATTCATGGGAGGACATGCGCGAGGCCTTTGTCAGGCACTTCGAGGGTTCCTACATCCATGCCACCACCATCGAGGACATGGAGCGATGCGTCCAGGGACCACGCGAGTTGACCCGCCACTGGGTCCAACGGTGGCAGGACCTGTGGATCAACGCCGCCAGCATCCACCTGGACACGACGATCCATTGCTTCAAGAACTCATGCCGATATGATCCATTGGTCACCAAGATCAAGAGGGTGTACAAGACACTCGACAACATCCCCGACCTCCTCGAGATCGCCAAGCGCTACGCGGAGGAAGACTCGAACCAAGAAACCGATGACGAGTCGGGGGGAAATCGCTGCCCAAGCGGCCACGACAACGGACGACACCACGAACTGCGCTACAGCAACACTCGCCTCACCGGCAAGCACCGCGGTGACGGGCGAGTCAACTTCTTCGCAAATGCTGGCAACACGCCATGCAAGGTGAAGAACTTCTGCCGCGACGGAGAAAACTACCGCGACAGCGAAAACTATCGCGCGAGGCCGAAATTTGACCCCACAGGTCTCCTCAACCAACCCTGTGTCTACAATAGCAGGGAGGGGAAGCCCGCCACCCACACCACCGCCGACTGCCACTCTATGAAGGATATTGAGAAGGCAAGGCGAGCAAGGGAAGACCCCAACAACAACCCGCCAAACACATTTTGGCAACAATGTCGGATCCTTAAACACCTTCACCGGGCTCGGCACTAAGCGCAATAATAAAGTACTCACCCGCGCAGTTATCGTTAATGCGGTGTCCCAGGTTGATGTCCCTCGCTTCCTCAACTGGTCCGAGCAGAGCATCACGTGGTGCCGCGAGGACCACTCACCACGGATCGAGTACCCCAAGCGAGTTGCCCTGGTAGTCAAGCCCAAAGTAGGCGACTACTGGCTCCCTAAGACATTGATGGACGGCAGGAGCTCCAGCAACATCCTCTACCTCGACACATTCAGGCGACTGCAGCTCCCGCAGTCGATGATCGAGACGACTCTCATCACCTTCGACGACATCGTCCGTGGTCGGAAGGCATACCCGATCGGCAAGGTGACGCTGCCAGTCACCTTCGGCACACCAGCCAACTTCCACACCGAGCGGATAGTCTTCGAGCTGGTAAAGTTCCGCAGCCCGTACCACTGTGTCCTGGGGTGACAAGTGTTCGCCAAATTCATGGCAGCACCGCATTACGTGTACAATATGATGAAGCTCCCTGGACCATGCGGCATCATCACCGTCCACGGTGACCCTGACATGGACGTGGAGTGCGAGGAAAAGGGCGCCAAACTCGCGGATGCCGTCATCGCCGTGGAGACCAACCATGCCGAGGAGCTTACCAAATACGCGAGCGGAGTCGACAAAGATGACCCCACAATCCTGAAGAAACCCAATGCAGAGAACGCTGGGTCGACAACATTCGAAGCCACCACGCACACTCGCACCATCGAGCTGGTCCCAGGCGACTCCAGCCAGACGGTCACCATCAGGGCGGGCATGATCCCCTCATAGGAAAGCACGCTCGTCGATTTCCTTCGCGATAATGGTGACATCTTCGCATGGAAGCCATCTGGCATGCCTGGTGTCCCAAGGGAACTCACCGAGCACAAGCTTAATGCAGACCCCATAGCGCGACCTGTGAAGCAGTCGCTGCGGCCCTTCAATGAAGAGCGCCGCCGAGCAATCGCCAAGGAAGTGCATCGTCTACTCGCTGCAGGATTCATCCGGCTAATCAAGTACTCCAAGTGGCTGGCAAACCCAGTCCTGGTCATGAAGAAGAACAAGACCTGGAGAATGTGTATCGACTACACCAACCTCAACAACGCCTGCCCAAAGGAGCAGTTCGTCCTCTCATGCATCGACCAGATCATCGATTCGACCGTGGGCTCGGAGTCGCTGTGCTTCCTCGATGTGTAATCTGGTTATAACCAGATCAAGATTGTGGTCGAGGAAGAGGAGAATACGTTGTTCATCACGCCATTTAGTACCTCTTGCTAGACTGCCACGACGTTCGGCCACAAGAATGCTGGTGCGACCTACCAGCAGTGCATGCAAGAGTGCCTTGCGAGCGAAATCGGCCGCAACATCCACATCTACATCGATGACATGGTGGTCAAGTCCAATTTCCAGAGAAACCTACTCGCCGACCTGGCCGACACCTTCGCGAATCTACGGAGGTACCAGATCAAGCTCAACCCAGGGAAGTGCACCTTTGGCGTACCCACTGGACAACTCCTGGGGTACGTAGTCTCCAAGTGAGGCATCAAGGCGAACCCCATGAAGATCGACGCAATCACACAGCTCGGGAAACCCGAGTGCCTCCACGACATCCAGAAACTGGCCAGTCGAGTCGCGACTCTCAATCGCTTCATCCCCCGGCTAGGCGAGAAGGCAATGCCTCTCTACCGCCTGATGCGCAAGAACCTCATGTTCCAATGAGACAAACAGGCGGACGACATGCTAAGCGCACTCAAATAAGTGCTACTCGCCGCACCCCTACTCGCCGCCCCTGTCGACAAGGAGCCGATGCTCTTCTACGTCGTGGCATCCGCGCGAGTCGTTAGCGTCGTCATGGTCGTCGAGCAACCAGAAGAGCGCAAGGAGCGCCCCGTACAGCGCCTCGTCTACTACATCAGCGAGGTCCTCACAGACTCACGACAGCGCTACCCGCAGTACCAGAAACTAGTATATGCGGTCTTCAGAGCCCAGCGGCGGCTCCTGCATTACTTCCAGGAGCACCCAATCATGGTCGTCTCCTCCGTGCCACTGTAGGACATCATCCGCAACCGCGAGGCGACCGAGCGGGTCACCAAGTGGGCCATAAAAATCGGTATCCACAACATCAAGTATGAGCCGCGCAAGGCGATCAAGTCGCAGGCTCTAGCAGACTTCCTCACCCGCTGGGAGGAGGCACAATATCCAGACAAGCTGCCCTACCTCCACTACTGGTCGCTCCACTTCGACGGGTCCAAGAATGCGGACAGTGCAGGGGCAGGTATCATACTCACCTCCCCCAAAGGCGACAAGCTCCGCGACGTGTGCTACCTCGACTTCACGCCCTACACTAGCAATATGGCCGAATAAGAGGCCCTCCTCCACGACATGAGGGCCACCAAGGAGATGAACATCAATCGCCTACGATGCTACGACGACTCCGACCTTGTCGCCGCACAAGTCGCTGGTACCTGCGACGCCGTCTCCCTCACCATGGCAGCATATCGCCAAGCAGTGGACTAGCTGGGGGCCACTTCGCCGGCTACTCCGTCGAGTGGATCGACAGGCACAAGAACAAGGAGGCCGACGCTCTCTCCCGCATTGGGTCGTCTCGGCAAACCGCACCTGTGGGTGTCTTCTTCGACACCATCCACACACCCTCCATCTCCCCCCAAAGGAGATCGACCTTGGGATCCCGCTGCAACCCGAGTCTGCCCTGGTCGCCATGGTTGCAGAACCAAGCGACTGGACCACACCATGCCTCGCCTACCTCGAGAGCGGGACCCTGCCAGCGGACAAAACAGAATCCCGCATGATCACGCGGCGCTGCAAATCCTTCGTCATCGTCAACGGTGATCTCCACAAGCGCAGCGTAACGGCGTGTTTCAACATTGCGTGCAACCTAGGGAACAGAGCAAGATTCTTCAAGACATACACGCTGGCGACTGCAGCCACCATGCCGGTGCCCGGTCTCTAGTCGCCAAGGCCATGCGACACGACTTCTACTGGCTCACCGAACATGCCGACGCCGTCGACATCATCCAAGCTGCGTAGGGTGCCAGAAGTACGCCAACTAGATGTACATCCCCATCTCGGTGCTCAAGACGATCCCCATCACCTGGCCATTCTCCGTATGGGGCATGGACATGGTGGGCCCCTTAAGAAAGGCCCCCTCCGGCTACACCCACCTCCTAGTCGCAGTCGACATATTCACCAAGAGGGTTGAAGCCAAGCCAGTCCGGAAGTGCGACGGGAAGACCGCCGCCAAATTCCTCCACAAGCTCATCTACTGCTACGGATTCCCCCAGAGAATCATCACGGACAACGACACCAACTTCGCAAAGGGAACCATGGACGAATTCTGCGAGGAGCACAACATACGGCTTGACCTCGCCTCAGTCGCCCACCCAGAATCAAACGGCCAGGCGGAACGCGCAAATAAAAGCATCCTCCATTGCCTCGAATCGCGACTACAAGTTCCCCTCGAGCGAAATCTGGGATGCTGGGCCGAAGAGCTCCCCTCTGTCATATGGGGCATCCGCACTTCTGTCAACCGATCAACAGGGTTCACGCCCTTCTTCAAGGTGTATGGTGCCGAGGCCGTCATGCCGACTAAACTGGAACACGACTCGCCTCGGGTCATCAACTACGTAGAGGCCGACAACAAGCTCGCAAGCCAAGACAGGGTCGACCAACTCGATGAAGCACGTGACTTAGCTTGCTCCTGCACCGCCATCTACCAGCAGGGACTCCGTCGCTAACATAGCCACCGAGTCCGGACTCGCACCTTCTAGGATGGAGACCTGGTCCTGCGGTTGATCCAGGACAAGAAGGGCATGCACAAGCTCTACCCCCATGGGAGGGACCATATGCCATAGGGCGAGTCCTAGGCACCGACGCCTACTACCTCATCGACGTTCAAGGCGATGGTCAACTCGACGTCAAGCGGCCATGGAATGTAAATTTCCTAAGGAAGTTCTATACATAGTACTCCGATCCATACTCCCTCCGCCATGCAATATGGTACATTTGACTCGCACAAATTGACCTTACTCTCCAAGTCTTGTGCCAATCGCACTCGTAATCACAGCAGTACCCTTCCCACGGGAGTCAACCCTTCGCTGAGAGACCGACACGGCTAATTAGTGTGGCACAAGGGCACTGAAAGTATTCGGGCCTAGCGTTTTCCACGAAAACGCTAACCCGGAGCCCCCATCAGAGTCGCCTTGCCTGACTGGCCCACCGGGCCAAGACAACCCTAAAACGCTTCTCACATCGACCTGTCCTCCATATCCTCGGCACGGCCACTCGAACGGTTAAGTACCACGCTCGGGGATTCGCCTAAGTCCAACCCACGTGGCTCGGGAAAACATCAATTATGAGAGCGTGCCCCGGACTCGCCACGCGACTGGCTCTACGAGCCAGGTGGAGCGACGTGCTACAAACAGCACACCACGTCCTCACCTACCTCGAGCATGCGACTAGAACGGCTAACTACCATGCTCGGGGATGAGCCTAACCTACCCCGCTCGCATCTGGGAAAACATCCAAGTATAGAGCACCCCTTGGGTCCCCAAGCGACTGGCTTTCCGAACCATGGAGAGTCGACTCTAACTTACCAACAATTTAAAACAAATGAACATAAAAAATGCGAGGTAAACCCCATCAAACGGCGGACGTGCTCGGGGACTCGCTAAACAAACAAAATCACAAATCAAATCAAACTGATTCCACACGCCATCATTCCTAAAGAAACAAAATACATCATTCGCGGACAAGGATTCATACAAAAGTATACTATTTACTACTAACACAAAAGGCCCAAAGGCAATTCCTTATTCTGCAGGCTTCGACGTCAACGCGCCACCACCATGGACCCGGAAGAAGGGCTCCCAAGGATTCGCCAGGTAGGTCGTCAGACTCTTCACCATTGCCGACCAGAAGGGCTGCTCCGACTTCAGGTCGCGGTGCTTTGGATCGGGGTCGTTTGGCGCTACCACTGTCTCCTGGTACGGCAGCAGGTCGCCCATTCCCAACACCTGCTCGGAGTATGCGGTTGCCTTCGCGGTCAGCTTCAACACCTCTGAGATCTCCACCCAGCCAGATGCCAACGGATATCCGCTATGACGTCGTTGAGGTTGAAGTTTTCAAGGAAGTGCGTGAGCCTGAGACTCAGTGTAGTCACGGCCTCACGGTGAAACACCAACCGCGCCATCCACTCGACCACTACCGGAACCTCCTCAAGGTAGCGCCACACCTCCGTCAGCTCGCCGGGGATCACTTCGGTGGGCGAGATCCCCTGGAGAACAACGCGGACGCATGTCGCCGAGAGGGTGGCCGAGTCCACCATCATGTACACGCATCCTTTGGCATCATACGACTGCACCTCAGGGTCCCCACCACATATCTTCCCTGCAAACAAAAATCAAATCAGAATTGGAAGGGCATGGACTTTTAGCTTCACCCGCTCGAGAAATCGCTGGCACGGTGACTCGCCCGCTCGGGGACTCACCCGCGACTACAAAAAAGATTAGACGAGCTGCTGACCAAGAAGTTGACGGCAGAGCCCCGTGGTGAAGTCCTGGAGGTCCATCAATTGATCTTGTAGACCGACAACAAGCGCGTCGAAGACCTTCCGCTTGTCCGTCGCTGCAGCGATAGCGGCCTTGGCCCTTTCATCCGATGAGGTTGCTTTCGCTTTCGCGCCCTCCAGCTCCCTTTCCAGCTTCGTGATCCGCCTTTCCGCGTAGGTCAACAAAGATTTAGCAGTCTCTAGCTTGGAGACTGGGATGAAACCCTCGTGGGCCTTGGCTATCTCGGCGGATTGGTCTTCTGCAAAGAAAAATCAAAGTGAGATTCCACACAACAAAAGCAAGGAAATCACCCAAACACTCGAATACCTACCCGATGTTACCTGAAGCTGCTGGTTAACCTCCTGCACGGACCGGAGGTCGCGCTCCAAGCATTCCTTCGTGGCCCGCTCCGACGACTCACACTGAAGGCCCTGCGAATATAAAATACACGTAAGTCAACATCAGAAGTTCCTAAGTGCCTAGCCGCTAAAATTGAACAACTAGCCACTCGGAGACTAGAAAGCAAAAGTTCCTAAGTGCCTAGCTGCTAAAATTCAGCGACCAGTCACTCGGGGACTAGACATCAAAATAAATAAGAATCCAGCCGCTGAAATTCAGTGACTAGATCTCCAGGGACTGGACATACCTAGATAGCTGCGCCTAACATGTTGTGCGGCTCGACAGCATCCACTGACGTCAGCACGAACAACGTCCGCCTGCATCGCTACCCGACGTCTACGTCCAAGACTTCAGGCACTTGAGGCGACTATGTCCCCGCTACCACAGCGGAGGCCTTCACCATGAAGCGGGGAAAGGTCGCTGCCATCGCCCCTCGGGCGCTAGTAGCGGGCTCTAACGCCCCAACCAACGCGGTCGGCTCGCCCGATTGCGACCCCGCGACCACGTCGGCCTCAGCGACCACGACGACTCCAACCGGCGCTTCAGTTGGCGCGTCAGCAGGCTCTTCCACGGCTATGACGGAATCATCACCCTTCTTCTTGTTCGCACCCTCGACGGGCGCCTCGGCTTCATCGACCTTCCTCTTCTTGGAAGGATCAACTTCTCCTCCAGCGGCGAATGGAGGCAGCTTGGCCACCAAGGGGTGACCAACCTTATTTACGCCGGTCCTGTAAAAGGCACGATTAGCACTTCTACCAACAACCACAAAATTTACTCCAAATCGACTCTGCAAGAACTTACTTGGCGACCGGAATGAAGCGCAGAACGGTGCGGATGTGCGTCGGCTTCTCCCACTCTGGGCCTAGTTTGCGGCTGAGGCCGGTCTCAAATACGGTCGAGGCCCGTCTCAAATACGGTCGAGGCCCATGACACTGAAGGCCTCTTCAACAATGAGGCGACGCCCAGTCGGCGCATGCGCTTCCTTTAACGGGGAAGTCTTCATGGCCAGAGCGGCCCCCATCCCTGGGACCGCCGAGAATGGTGGCAGGATCGCCGCAAGAGGGACCTCAGCTTCCACCACATCCCCAGCTCCTGGATCCGTCACCTCTGGAACCTTCACAGAAGCTTCGGTTTCTGTGTTGTTGGCCTTGCTGTTCAACTCGAAGTTGGCCGACGACCTGGGCGGTGACTGCGCCTTGAGCACCTTCTTCTTTGTAGGAAACTTCACCTTGTTAGTGGTCTTCGCCGGCATGGCCATGCGCCCCGAGCTATGCTCTTGCGCGTCACCTTCGTCTCCTTCATGTTCCTTGAGGCTTCGACTAGCCTCGAGTTCATGCTGCTTTTGCTCGCGGGTCTTTCAAGCCGCGGGCATGGGTGCGGCAACCTCCACTGCCTCGTCTTCTTCGTCGGAGGACTCGTCCGAGTCTTCTCCAACCTTCTCGGAGGACTCTTCATCGGCGGGAGGAAGCCAACCCTCTAAGACCCGAAACAACTGATAGAGACATATAGTGTCAGAAAACCGCGACTGCACTTCTGCGACTGCGAAATCAAGAAAGGATAAAAACTCAGCATTGGCGCCTGGCGCTTCCCGGTGGAGGTATATGGGGCAAGCCCGACCTTCGAGTTGACGTACTCCGCGTCAGTGATCTTCTTCAGTGCGGCGGCGTAGTCATCGGCGCTCCACTCGATTGTGCTGGCCTTTGTTCCATCATCCCTGCCGGTGTACTCGTACATCTAGTGGGATCGGTTGTCCAGCGGCACCAATCGCCGTCAAAGCCAGCAGTTATACAGATTTATGGTCTCCAGCCCCTCCTTCTTGAGCGAACGGATCTGTGTCAGCATCTCGTCCATGGCCATCCTCTGGTCGTGGGGAAGCTTGGTCATCTGCAGCTGACGCAGCTCGCTCCTATCAGCGGTGAACATTGGGAGCGACACCTTGTCGTGTGGTGTCGACTCACAGACGTAGAACCAAAACTTTTTCCATATGCTACCAGCCTTCTTCGGCAACATGAGATCGAGGAAGGGGGCCTTGGCCTTCAACTGGAAGCTGAGGCCGCCCGCCGCCAGCATTGGGCCACCAACCCATTCACGACTGACGCGCCCATGAAACAGCTCCGGCCACAGGGGAAACTAGGGGCGGCACCCCAGATAGCACTCACAGAATGCCATGAAGATGGCGAACTGCTCGATACTATGTGGCCCCAGATCTGAGGGATTGATTGAGTAGTATGCATAGAACCGCTGGAAGAAGATCGACATGGGGAAATCGATCCCCCTCTCTAGGTGTCTGGTGAAGCATATGAATTCGCTCGAACGAGGGTCTGGCTCCGTCTCCCTGGCCGAGGGGATTCGCCATTTCCCCTGCAGAGGATCCCCGCGTCTTGAAATGATTTCAGCGACGCAATGGTGCATTTGGATTTTCCTCACTGATCTTTTGGAGGCGCCATCGGGGAGAGGATCTGGATTCACTCGCTCGCTCTGGGAACTCCAGATCGAAAGAGGATGGAAGACTGAGGAATGTGCGGGTTAGAGGAAATGCGAGGAAGATTCGCAACTCCCCCCGTCACTCTCATTATATAGCGGTTGCTTCCCGCCAATCTCGGAGGAGCCTTTACCCCGCGGTGATTATGCCAGTATTACCGTTGGATTACCCAACGGCTAGTTTTACTAAAATGACGGTCCAACTTCGTCTGCTGGAATCACCGACCCATTCGCCAGAGCTACGATTCGACTACTCGCCAATATGGCGACTCGACTGGTCGCTGATATTGTGACTGGAGAAATATACTGAGGATTCCTTCCTTCATTGAGGGAGTCCACCGCCAATTCAACTGGGTGTTCAAATTGGACCCGTATACTCTGACTGCCAAAGAACACCTGCGACCAATCAACGATGGCCTCGAGGACTACTGATGGGGATATGCCGAATGGGGTATGCCCAGAAGGACGTTCCCTACTGGATTTGACTCTCAGCAAGTGGGCCTGCAGGACGACAACTAGATCACGATTCAAGAAGGAGCCTGGCGACTGGAAGCTGGAGGCCCAAGAGTGTAGCTAGGTGTTGCAGATATGATAAATGGGTATCACCATTGCATGTCTGTAATCCAGATAACCCAGGTGGCCCACCGTTGGTAGCAAGGCCTATGGCTTGCTGGGCGGACCAGTTAGATGGATCCAAAAGGGAGGCCCATGCCGGATGAAGGATGGCTACGGTGGAGTTATCAGAGTACCTGGAGCCTTGTAGTGCAAGACACGTTATAATAGTTGTATACCGTGTTAGACTCTATAACCTGTATGGCTAGGAATTTACCTGTAACCCTAGGATCTGGCGTCTATATAATACGGACCTAGAGGAGCCTTTAGGGCATAACTCAACTCATATCGCGCACAGCGAACCGATCCCTATATCCCGGTGTATTGTCGTTTTAGTGATTTATAGCAGGAGTAGGATTCCGCCACCGTCGTGGGATATAAACATGGGTAAGCTGTGTCACCTCGTACCCGCCAACCTTGTGCCTTATCCCACGTCTCTAAACAGGCACTGTGAGGACCCCTCCATGGCGTACTTGTCGACAATACCACAACAGTTGGTGCCCACTGTAACACCCCAGTTTTAGTTGAATAGTAATTAGGTTTTGATTGTGCATCATTAGTATAATTCTTAAAAATGTATGCTAAGAGAAATACACAAAACCCTAAAACCCTATGTTCCCTCCCTGTTTGAAATTTATTCAAACTAGTTTTGAATTTTGAAATGACAAAAATAATGGAGCCAAATTGAATATAAGGGCTCTTGATCACTTTCTATATTTCACAAAACCCCTCTGGTATTTTTGAAATGTTCAAAGCAGTATTTGAATTTGAAATAAAAACACAAACAGAAAAGCTAAAAATAAAAAGATTCTACAAATAAAAACAAGTCAGTTTAGCAGCCAGGCCAGCCCAATCCTTCTCCCTCTCTCCCTGCCGCCCATGTGCGCTAGCAGTCGGCCACCTCGGCCCACCACGGGCCCAGTACCGCTTCGATCCCGCTCCGTCGTCTTCCTCCTCCCAGCCAAGATGCTCCGTGTCGTCGCCCTTCCCGCCCGATGCCGCCAGCTGCGCTGCGATCCCCGCCGCCGACGCGCCGCCCTCTGGAGCAAGGATAAGGATCTGGCGCGCCTCTCTCTCTCTCCCCAATTCTTATCCCCTCCCCGCGCCCTCTTTCTCTCGCTCTCTGCGAGCTCCCCAAAACCCTAGCTCTGCCCCTCGCCGCCGTTCTGCATCGCCCCGAGGCCAGTCGAGCACACCACGACCTTCGCCTTGCTCCTCTCTACCTCCTCGCCGATGTATGCAAGCAGGCGCGACTTGAATCACTGCAATTTCCACCGTCTTCCCCGTGGCCGGCAGAAGCTCCGCCGCTCGCTTCCGTCACCACCGACCACCCCGTCTCTCACAGACCCTTCAGTCAGCTTCGTGGTGAGCTCCTGGTTGTCATGGACCCTTCACCCTCCTCTCTCACGCTTTGCTTCGCCCTCACGCCGTGCTCTGCCGTCTGCTGCTGCGCATGCTTGTCGTCGGCGTGGTTTCCGACCACCACAGAGCCCCACGCTGCCCTTGTCTGGTAGGCCGCACAAAGGCTCTTCCCGTAGGCATAATATCGAGTCCGCGCGCGTGCCGTAGCGCCACCGCCAGATGGTCGCTGGCGTCGGCCACCGTCCATCGCGTGAGTCCACCTGAGGCGGGCCCCTCCTTGTCGATGTGGCCACTGACGTGTCGTAGGCCCACCCATCAGCCTCAGAGGCTAGATGCCTCTGTTGTGCAAAAAGTTAGGGTTAGGGTCTGACCCAGTCAACCTGACCCAGGTCCCATCTGCCCGCGTGGACGCTGAGGTGGCTCTGGGGCCCCTCAGTCAGCCACTATGGCTAGGTGTGTCTGGGTATAAAAAGTATTTTCAGTCTTGTTTAAATTCAGAAATGGTTTTAATAATTCCAGAATTTGATTAAATCTAAATGACAAGTTTAATAATTCCAGAAAAATACAAATAATATATCAAAATGTTCAGAAAAATGAAACCTATCTAACTAAGATATAATCATGCATTTTTAATCAACTTAAATGACAAGTTTAATTAGAGAACAAAATTAACCCCTCTCATATGTTCCGGACTTTCCCCAAGTTAGGGTTTTCACCCCTCGGAACCATGATTAATTTGTCGAGCATGCTTTAAGGTTTCAATTCAATGCAAATTAACTTGTCATGTCATCATTCTTGTTTGATAATTGCATCGATGCCATGTGTTGATTGTTTCCCCTTTATTTCTGGTGTTTGGTTCTTTCCGGTAGAATACGATATCGAGATCAAGATCGAAGAGCGAGGTCAACACCGTCGAAGTTCAAACATCGAAGAACAATACTTGATCAACTTTAACCAAGTCAAGTACAAGGCTCCCAAAGAACTGCTTATCTGCTATCAACTGGCAAAGGCAAGCATAGCCCCACCATGATATAATCTTATGATTTCGAAAGCATTTCAATTCCTGACTAGATGCATACGATTCTACTGTGGTCTTTTATCTATAGATAGAGTATCCTATCTGTTGCATTACTACCTTTGAGCTTATATTACCTGATCCACTACTCCTAGCATAACTATGTTTGGCTTGTGTGCACTGCTAGAGCTTATATCTGTGTCTTGCTTAGACATGCATAGCCATCAGCGCTGGTTCAACTAGATGATGTATCAGATGCAGAGAATCTAGTATGACAGGAGAACATGATGAGATGATATCAGAGGTGATATGAGATTAAACTTGCTAAGGCTTGTATGGGAGGCCACAGTGGGAAGTGGTTTTTCTAGTCCCATGCTCGCCACCACTAGGAACCGAGTTCTTACCTTTGGAACCAAGACAAGCGTACAACCACACGGGGCCTGGACAACCTCACAAGCAACTAACTTGCCTAGTGGATTCCATGAGTCACATAGTTCGGGCGTTCCATTCGACATATGCATAGAAAATCTTTTGAAAGATTTTCCGGGTGAAGGTGCATTCATAACAGGTAGGTAAGCGTGCCCGAGGTTGCTTGGGGTAGATAGCGCCCCTGGTAAACCAAGCTCGCCATACATCTTTAAGTACCGGATTTGCGATTTGACCCGTTACAGAGGAACCATACTTATTGTCTCGGCGAAAGCAAGGTAAAGGTCGTGTCTAACCACCCTCTGCCGGCCTTCCAAGGAAGAGGGCTTATCTAGTGGCATTAAGAGAAGGTTAGTACGTGTGGGTAAAGTTTTACACCCCTGCAGGGTAATAATCTTTTCGAAAAGCCGTGTTCACGGTTATGAACGACTTGGCGACCAAACTCAAGATCATAGAGAACTATAACCTAATCGTAAAACTTGGCAGATCCACGTGTGCCTAAGGATGCTTCCTCATGGGTACGAGGGGGTGATCCTAGTTCAGGAGATGATGATTGGTGGATATCAAAAGATGATGATCAATATTTTGGAGATGTCGCTCTCTTATCCCCTTTTAAAATACTCTGATTAGACGAGATTCTTATCCCTCTTGTTTTATAAACAAAAGATGGCTTTATGCAAAACAAATCTACCAGCCATAAGTCTTGCGGAGTACACCCTGTACTCACCCTTGCTTTGTTGATACTTTTGACAGAGTAAGTATTCCCAGAAGACGAGTTTGGTACTACATTGACATCGACAAGTAGCTTGGGGTTCCCGGCCAGCAGCCTGGAATCTATGGGCTGGGACGTCATCGTTATGCTTCAGGCCTCTTGGGCCATTTGTTAAGTTTGATATACTTAATAGCATAATTTCCTTCCGTTTTTTGATGTTTGTGGTCAGTGACCTCTGCTTGTAATAATTTGGTTCTCTGCTCAGCTATGAGCTTGCTGTAATAATTTTTGTATTGTAGGGTCACTACTGTGTTATCGATTCTTCACTATATATCCTCGAGCTCAAGGTTAAGCTTATGTCAGACGGAGGTATGGGATTTGTTTATCCCTAATTTTGGGGGTGTCACAGTTTTTGGTATTAGAGCAGTACCGATCGTAGGAAAACCTTTATATTGGTCGATGTTGAGTCTAGTGCTTGTGAAAACTATTTTAAAAGGTGAAAACTATTTGCGAAAACTCTAGTATGCTTCTTTTACTCCTTATCCAGTTTCGCTCTAATTATGGGTCATCTTATCTGGTATTGATTCTGTAAAAGTTTTGATGTCTCTTCTAGTCTTTCAAAGCTTAGGTGCCTTCTTGGCATGACGTTTCTTAACCAGTTAACCTAGTGTTGAGTTCTCTAGAGTTGTGTGTGTGGTGAATTGCTTGTTCCCTTGCACTTTTTTATCTTAGAGATTCCTTTCTATCATGATCTATCTATCTTTTGGACCCACAATATTATATTGTTGGTTCCACAATATTTTGTTCTAGGCTTCGAGGTTTCCTTTTGCCTCGTGTGCCTCCTTTTCATTTGCTTGGGTACTTCAGAAGTTGTTTCTTCTTCTGGACTCTACCTAGTGAATACTATCTTGAAGTGTACACTATGTCACTCAAGTAGTAGTTACTCCTTTCTTTGGGTTTTAACCCTTGGACTTGAACAGAAGATCCCTGATTGTGCTGGATTACAGTGTTGTGAATCTCGTACATGAAGCTGACCTTTAACCCAAGATCCCTTTTGTTGAACTCTATCGTTAATGTTCATACATTACCTCAGGATGGCTTGTATTACAATTCCAGCCTTCAAGCTTGTGTCCTGTGTCACGATTAATTGTGACAATTAAGGACTTTCCCTACCACATGTTATGGCAGATGTTCTTTAATGGAACCAAATAGATCACGACAAGAGTACTCCTCGAGAGTCTCGCATCTATACTCGTGACTCTGCCACACTTTACCCTTCTCTACATTGGTTTTCGGAAGATTGATAATCTATGCATCCACACCTCGGGATTCTATCCTGAGTATATTCCTTTTCACTTGTTGTTTACCGACCTTTGTCTACAAGTTGGTAGCCAAGTAGTAAATGTGCATCGGTGTCTTCCGAAGCAAGATACTCTTGTGGTCCGTCAAAACAAACCATCTCGGGATGTCACTAGAAACAAACTCTAGTACCTCGTCATATCTAGGACTAGGTCAAATTGTTGTAATCCGGAGATCAAGAGGCGTTGATTAGCCTCTGTCTGTTCTACCTTAAAGTATCACACCCTTTTATACTAAGAGGTCGTGCTGAGTTTTATGACCCCTTAATGAAGTGGTGCTCTTACACATATTTACCCACCCTTCCTCGAGCTTTTGCGCTCGTGAGTGATGCGTGTGCGTAATAATGTGGCCATTTGAGATTATTAGCAATTACTATTGTTTTGAACTCTAAGGATATTTGTGTCATACTTAGCGTGATTGGTTAACCCTATCATTAAGCGAAGAATGATTATGCTACCAAGTCCGCTATTCTGGTACACTCTCTTCGGTCAAAGAGTTAGGCTTGTGCCAAACCTCTAAGACTATGTCTTCTTGCCTTACAAGGCAAGCTCCCTCTCGAACTAAGTGACATATCCGTGGTTCGTGATATTTTGGATGTCTTTCTAGAAGTATCGCCTTATTGCCACATGACCGTGTTGTCATGTTCTTGAGGAAGCAAGTTCTCTGAATTGCTCTCTTCTCCAAGGATCCGTATTGGATACCCCTAAACTAGTTGGTTGAGCTTAAACAACAACTTGGAGAGTTGTAAACAAATTTCTACCCGACTCAGTTTCTTCGTAAAGGGATGTCTAATTTTGTTTGTGTTGGAGAAATATAGTGCTTCCTTCGTGGATATGTTATCTTCCCCTACCTTTGATTTGATTTGGGTTATCGTCAAATCAAACTCAGTTCCAAGGACTATCTTGATGGTGTTTATGCTTGTGATATCTCACTTGTGTACATATTCATGTTCTTTGGTCTGACCAGTATTTTTGCCTTGTTTGTGCAACATATGTGTCCATCTTACCGGAGTGTTTTGATAAGTTTGTTATTGATCCCATTGATGGCATCCTCATCTCCTCCATGCAATTTAGATTCATATGGAAAAATTGGCATTAATGTTGGAAAATTTTGAGAACCGTCTTTGAGTCATCTCAAAGTATGTGTTCTGGATGTTAGAAGTAACCTTCTCTGGTTCACGTGCAACTGATGAAAGATGTCGCCATGGATTCGAGTAGAGTTAACTCTGTTCCTTAAGGACACATGTGTGTTTGATTGTCAGTACTTTATGTATGCAGTTGTCTTTCGACAAGTTGCTAAATACATGGGTCTAGTAATCTAGCTCAGTCTTTTGGAGCATTACATTGTAGTCCCTGTCTTGAGAATGTAGTAAATTTACCTTTGCGGTAAATGTTGCAAACTTTCTATTCGGACATGCTGAGTCTGAAGTATCATACCACCTAACCAAATCTGAATCTCAAGCAGATATGATGGTCTGTGTTCCTCAAGGTTTTGACATAGGTCTCTTTGAAGTCTGGCAAGATTGATGTAATGGTTGACACACTTAGCCGGAAAGACCTTCTGTCATATTCTCTTGATTTAGCAATATCACCCACTCCTCATAAGGCTTCTTCTATACTTTATTATAGGAGTTGTTCTTATGGTTCTTTTGTACCCGAAGTCCAACCTTTACTTGATGCTTCGTATCTCGAACATCGAGGAGAACATTTAAACTAGTGTTTCTAAATGTCTCTCGGTCGATCCTCCAGACCCTTTATGTTGGCAAGCGTTATGTTGTGCCAAGTACTTGAAGTCTAAGAATGAAGTTTCTTTCTTCTCGTGTCATCAGGAATCTTCTTAACTATTCATCTTAGTGGTGTAAAGTGATATCATTATCTTGGCAAATATTTTGATAAATATGGATGAATAAAGAGTTTCCTTCGTTATATTAACCATGTCTTAAGAGTGGCTATGATTTTTGTAATCTGTAGTTCCTCTTGATTACATGTTTATTTGTGACTATTATGAGTCCTCCACCAAAACACCTTTCTGTCTTGGCCTTCTGTTGAATGAAAGAGTGACCCTTATGTTTCAAAAGTAGTTCAACAACTTGGTTTTGTTGATCCATACCTCTGTAACTTGAAATCTCTACTTAAGCTATTTAGTAGAGGTTCATTTCTCGAAGTCTGTGGTCATCTTCTTTCTGTTGAAAGCTTTCTTCTTGAGAAGCTTCAAAACCTCCTATAAGGTCCATGGTCTCAACCCTTATGAGGACCATCTATCGAACAACTTGAAACCATCTCCATTTGTTTCCTCCGTTACCTTGACGTGTTTCATGTTTGTCATCTCAGAGTGTTTTTGAACATTCCATCCATGAGTTGACCATGAGATACTCAGTGTGATGTCCAGTGTGTTTCCCTCTTATCTTAGAGTGACCATGTTCCTTTCTCTCTCTGTCTCTTTTTCCTACCTTTGGAATCTCGGGTCGAGATTATCGTAAGGGGGATAGAGCTGTAACACCCCAGTTTTAGTTGAATAGTAATTAGGTTTTGATTGTGCATCATTAGTATAATTTTTAAAAATGCATGCAAAGAGAAATACACAAAACCCTAAAACCCTATGTTCCCTCCCTCTTTGAAAATTATTCAAACTAGTTTTGAATTTTGAAATGACAAAAATAATGGAGCCAAATTGAATATAAGGTCTCTTGATCACTTTCTATATTTCACAAAACCCCTTTGGTAGTTTTGAAATGTTCAAAGCAGTATTTGAATTTGAAATACAAACAGAAAACAGAAAAGCTAAAAAGAAAAAGATTTTGCAAATAAAAACAAGCCAGTTTAGCAGCCAGCCTAGCCCAATCCTTCTCCCTCTCTCCCTGCCGCCCATGTGCGCTAGCAGCCGGCCCACCTCGTCCCACCATGGGCCCACTACCGCTTCGATCCCGCTCTGTCGACTTCCTCCTCCTAGCCAAGCTGCTCAGGTAGCCGTCGATGCCGTTGGCCGCTTACCAGATCCTCTGGGCCAACGCCCTCTGGAGCAAGGATAAGGACCTGGCGCGCCTCTCTCTCTCTCCCTAGATCTTATCCCCTCCCCGCGCCCTCTTTCTCTTGCTCTCTACGAGCTCCCCGAAACCCTAGCTCCGCCCCTCGCCGCCATTCTGCATTGCCCCGAGGCCAGCCGAGCACACCACGAGCCTCGCCTTGCTCCTCTCTTCCTCCTCGCTGACGTATGCAAGAAGGCGCGGCTTGAATCGCTGCAATTTCCACCGTCTTCCCCGTGGCCGGCAGAAGCTCCGCCGCTCGATTTCGTCACCACCGACCAACCCGTCTCTCGCCGACCCTTCAGTCAGCTTCGTGGTTAGCCTCTGGTTGTCATGGACCCTTCCCCCTCTTCTCTCACGCTTTGCTTCGCCCTCGCGCCGTGCTCCGCCGTCCGCTGCTGCGCATGCTCGCCGCCAGCGTGGTTTCCGACCACCACAGAGCCCGCGCCGCCCTTGTCTGGTAGGCCGGACAAAGGCTCTTCCCGTAGGCGTAATATCGAGTCCGCGCACGTGCCATAGCGCCGCCGCCATATGGTCGCCGGCGTCGGCCATCGTCCACCGCGTGAGTCCACCTGAGGCAGGCCCCTCCTTGTCGATGTGGCCGCTGACATGTCCTAGGCCCACCCATCAGCCTCAGAGGCTAGATGCCTCTGCTGTGCAAAAAGTTAGGGTTAGGGTCTAACCCAGTCAACCCCGACCCAGGTCCCATCCGCTCACAGGACGCTGAGGTAGCCTGGGCCTCACGCCCATTGTGGCTAGGTGTGTCTGGGTATAAAAAGTATTTTCAGTCTTGTTTAAATTCAGAAATGGTTTTAATAATTCCATAATTTGATTAAATCTTGTAAAATCAATATATTTTAATTTATAAGTCAGAAAAATACAAATAATATATCAAAATTGTCGTGGGAATGGTCACACAGAATCTGTAATCGGCAGTAGTAGTAGAAACGAGGGCAAGGGCGGCAGCCATCTCATAAGTAGATGAGGGCAGAGACACAGGGTTTTACCCAGGTTCGGCCCCCCGGAGGGTAAAGACCTACTCCTGCTAGATTGTATTATGATGGTGGTACAATGGGCGAGCTCGGGGGCTAGGCGGCGAGTCGCTTGGGTTTCTGATGAAACGTATCTCTACACGCCCTTTAGGGAGGTTTATATAGACTTACCTTCCCTAGGGTTTACATATCTCAACTGAATCAGTTAAGGCTTCGGTACTTGTTTAACCTAATCTGACTGGGCCTATCTACTCGCGTGGGGCTTCAGCTTCTAGTCGCTTAGATCCACACCGGGCCTTGATCCAGTCGCCGTCTTGCAGGCCCACTCGCCAGTTCCTGGGCCAGTCAGAAACGTCCTGCTGGGTATACCCCGGTAGGCATATCCCCATCAGTAGTCCCCGAGGCCGTCGTTGATTGGGCGCAGGTGGTTCCTGGCAATGGAGTATCGGCTTCAAAGCGGACATATCGAATCGTCGGCGGGCTCCTGAATAAAGGAAAAAACTAGTCATTCTGATCGCAGCTTTGGCGAGTCGAGTCGGCGAAATACTCAGTCACTGTCGTAGTGATCGGGTCGGCGAGCCGAGTGGCTGAAGTTGGACCGTTAAACATGGTCAAACTAGTCGTTGGGGTAATCCAACGGTAACTTTTAGCGTAATCACCGCGTAGTAACGGCTCCCTGATTTGGCGGGTAACAACCGCTATATAAGGGGAATGATAGGCGATCGAAGAACCACCTCCTCGTCATTTCCTCCGATTGCACGCACCTTCGCTTTCCTCTGCATCACGATCCAGCCGACCCGAAATCCTCCGACCCCCACGATTCCTTCCGCCAATGGACCCCTCCACCGAGCCTTGGGGCAGATCCAAGTGTACGAGAGCGCAACTGGCGTCCTTCGAGGAGGCCGGGATCCTGCGCGCCGGCAGGTGGCGCATCCCTACGGCCGGAGAGGTGACCCCGGACCCGCGCGAGGGCGAGTTCGTCTGCTTCACCAGCCACCTAGAGCGGGGGCTGGGATTCCCAACATCCCTTTTCTTCCGGCGCTTCTGCGCCTTCTACGGGATCCAACCGTCGGACCTGGGCCCGCACAGCATCGAGCAGCTCGCCATTTTCGTGGCGTTCTGCGAGTGCTACCTGGGATGCAGGCCCTACTTCCCCCTGTGGCAAGATCTATTCCACAGGCGGATCAGTCGCGAGGAAGCGGGCGGCCCAATGCTCGCCGCGGGCGGCCTGACGTTTTAGTTGAAATCGAAGGCTTCCTTCTTTGATCTGATGCTACCCGCCAAGGCGGCGAGCCAATGGAAGAATTCTTGGTTCTACATCACCGAGGCGACTCCAGACGGCGAGGTGGCGATCCCAAGATACTCCGTCGACCGGCCTAAACCACGCCGACTTCAAGTCGGCAAGCTTCCAACAGACCAGTGGATGGTCGTGGACGAAATGCTTCAGACCATTCGTGGCCTGAAGAAGAGGGGTCTCCTGCCCATCAATTTGTACAACTGCTTCGGCGGCGACGTCTCGCCCGCCGCGACCACTACATGTACGAGTACGCGGGCCGGGAGGACTCGACAAAGTCCTGCCTCGTCGAGTGGCAACTCGAGGATTACCTCCTGGCGCTGAAGAAGATCACCCAGGCGACGTACCTCGACGCGAAAGCTAGGGTCGCCCCCTACACCGCGAAGCATCCAGCCCCAACGGTAAGTCATCTTTTCGTCATTCGCAGTCGCAGTTACATGCAGTCACGGTCATACTGATGCTGTTTACGCCTATTGCAGCTATTTCAAGTGGTGGAAGGGTGGCTTCCGCTCGCGGACGACGAGAATTCGAGCTCGTCCGTCCAGGAGGTGGGCGAATCGCCTCCAGCAAGGGGAGGCATCGAGAGTGACGGGAGAGGCGGCGACAACGAATCCGAGGAAGAGGTCGCCCCGCTAGCCCGGAAAACGCGCGGGCAGCGGCAGCGGCAGCGTGAGCTCGAAGCGAGCAAAAGCCTCGAGCGTCATGATGATGATGACGACGAGCTCCCCGAGCACACCTCGCGTCGCGAGTCCACTCCATCGAAGAAGAAGAAGAATAAGAAGGAGGTGAAGGCCCCTCCAAAGAAGAAGGCGAAGCCAGCGAAACAGGCGTCTCCGCCTCATTCGCCAAGCAGCTCTGACGCCACCAGCCTGGCCGGGGGTGAAGCCCCACAGATGGCGACGGCGCCGGATATCACCGCCATCCAACGAGGTGCCTCTGGCCTTGATGCCTCCGTCGTTCGCCCCAATCTCTGGGTCGGGGGCCGCTCTAGTCGCGGTGGCTTCGCCGCCCAAGGATGCTCCTGCCGAAAATGTTTCGGAGGCTCCGTCCGCAGCCTCGACAACGAAGAAACCGTCCGTTTCTTGGGCACACGACGTCCTGGAGATGGGCCTCAGTCGCCGACTGGGCCCCGAACTGGAGAAGCCGACCGGCATCCGCACGGGGCTACGCTTCATTCCAGTCGCCAAGTGAGTTTGCTCACCTACTTTTGTCTTTCATTGTACTCGTATTACTTTGCTCACGCGATCAAGTTGTAGGACCGGAGCTAAGAAGATAGGCCACCCGTCTGTAGCCAAGGTGCCTCCAGTCGTCACGGAGGAAGACCCCTCCCGGAAAAGGAAGGCGGACGAGGTCGTCGTCCCCGCAGATAGCGCCAAGAAGGCCAAGGGCGACGAAGTCGTCACTGTATCTGACGACACGACGATCGCGCCGAGTGAACCTGTAGCGGAGGCGGCCTTGCCCACCAAGGAGGGTGCTCCCTCGCCTGGGGCAGCCGAGCCGGCCTCCTTTGGTGCCGGTGCCTCCATCGCAACGTTCCCGCGCTTCATGGCCAAAGCGGCTATAGCGAGTGGTACCTCGCCCTCGAGCCATGCACCTGGGGTCGCCGATACGGAGGTCGAGAAGTGTCGCGGGCACACGTCGGCTCTCCTCACGTCCGTGGATGCGATACAACTTCATGGCATGCTTGGCGCAGCCATCTAGGTATGTCCAGTCCCCGAGGATCAGGCCGGTGTGTTGCAGCGGTCTGATTCTTTTAGTGTCTTGTTTTTATTTTTCGCGTCCAGTCCCCGAGTGCGCACCCTCTGAATTTCATCGGGTGGGCACTTAGAATGTTTTGATTGCCAGTACCCGAGTGTGCACTCGCTGAATTTCAGCGGGTGGGCACTTAGGATTTTTTGATTGCCAGCCCCCGAGTGCGCAGTCGCTGAATTTCAGCGGGTGGGCACTTAGGATTTTTTGATTGTTCCCTCGAGTGCGCTTCGCTGAATTTCAGCGGGTGGGCACTTTGGATTCCGCTTTTGTTAACTGTTTGAATTGTGTGCAGGGTTTGCAACGTGAGTCAGCTGATCGGCTTGCTGCGAAACGCCGCGCGGAGAAGGAACTGGCCACCGTCCAAGAGGCGAATAGGGGGCTTCAGGCAATTGCCGCGAAGGCAGAGGAGGCCCGCCAGGGACTTGTCCCAGCGAGTGAGTTGGCAGCGGCTCAATCGGCGTTGAGCTCGGCTGAGAAGCGGATCGCCGACCTCGAGCGCGAGCTGAGGGAGGCGAAAGAGGAAGCGAGTTCGGCGGATGGTCGAGCCAAGGCCGCCGTTACGGCCACCGTGGAAGAACGCAAAGTTTCTAACGCCCTTGTTGCTGCGCTTCAGGATGATTACACTTCTCTTCAGAGCTTCATCACGGATCTCTCCCGTCCCTTGATTGGTGAGTGTGTCTGCTCCTGCCTCTTGCATGTGCCTTTTTGTAATATCAGATGTACTCACTGTTATCTTCTATCCGCAGGTCGTATCCTTGATAGCGCGGAAGAGGCAAGCTCGTTCGAAGCGCGGCAATGTGTGGCCACGCTCGTCGACTCGGCGAGGTTGTCGGCGACATGCATCCGGGCCTACCTCCAGGAGGTGTCGCCCATGGAAGTAATTCCCAGCGACCTCATCGAGGTGTGGCGGTACTTGGAGAAGGCACCGTCGGTCGTCGAGTTTATGACGTGATCGGCATTCCGACGTGGAGCAGCGACGGCGCTTAGCCTTGGGCTCGCTCACTTCCCGGAGGACTTCGACCTGGACGACGTGACGAGTGGCTACCCATCGTCGACTAGCTCATTGGAGATCTCTGAGGTGCTCAAGTTGACGGACCGTGCCGCGGTGTACTCCGAGCTCGTCTGGGCGATGGGCGACCTCCTTCCTTACTAGGAGACAGTCGTCGCACCTAACGACCCTGAGCCGCAGCACCGGGACTTCAAGATCGAGAAACCCTTCCGTCCGGCGATGGCGGGTGAGCTGACGACGTACCCGTCAAACCCGTACACGCGCTTCATTCGCAATCGCAAGGGTGCTGGCGAGTCGTCTTCGAAGCCTGCAGAGTAGAATAGTTTGCCCTGGTGCGTTAGTAGCAGTTCTGCCGTTGGGCATATTTTGTATTTTGTGACGATTGCAACATGCTATTAATGAGATATCGTGTGGTTTTGTGAATTGTCGTGTGTTTTTGATTGAGGGTTGAACGAGTCCCCGAGCGCGTCCGCCCTTTTTATGGGGTTTACCTCGTTTGTTATGTGTTTGCGGTTTTTGAATGTTTTGTTATTGTGGTCGACTCGCCCGGACTCGGAGAGCCAGTCGCAAGGCGACTCCCTTGAGTGCTCTGTACTTCACCGTTTTCACTTGCGCGAACGAGGTCGGGTGGCCGAGTCCCCGAGCGTGGTACTTGGTTGTTCTAGGCGCCACTCGAGGGTGGGTGAGGACTTGGCGCGTTAGTTTGAGCGCATCGCTCCTGCCTGGCCCGTTTGGTCAGTCGCCTGGCGAGTCCTGGGCATGCTCTCATACTTGGCATTTTTCCCTAGCCGCTCGCGCTGAACTGGTCGTCAGTCCTCGAGCGTGGTACTTGGCCGTTCGAGTCGCTATGTCGAGGATGCGGAGGATCATGGTCGCTGTGAGAAGCGAAGGCAGTCGTCTTGGCTCGTTGAGCCAGTGGAGCAAGGCGACTCCAATGGGGCTCCGGGTAGGAGTTTTTCATGGACGTTACAAGACCTGGGGTACCCAGTGCCCTTGTAGCGCACTACTTGGCCATGCCTGTCGCTGTACCAGAGGTTGACTTCTGCAATTAGCTTGAAGTTGTTATTAAGAGTGCGAGTGGCACAAGACACGGAGAGTAGGCGCAATTTACGGTAACCAAGTCTTTTTTATTTCATAGCGACTGGAAGGTACATATGTGGGGTTCTAGGAGTAGAACTTCCGTAGTAGGTTTACATTCCACGGTCGCTTGACGTCGAGTTTGCCGTCCCCGCGGACGTCGATGAGGTAGTAGGCGTCGTTGCCGAGTACTCGTCCGATGGCGAATGGTCCCTCCCACGGAGGGGAAAGCTTGTGCATGCCCTTCTTGTCCTAGATGAGGCGCAGCACCAGGTCGCCTTCTTGGAAGGTGCGAGTTTTTACCCGCCGGCTGTGATAGCGGCGGAGTCCTTGCTGATAGATGGCAGTGCGTGATCGAGCGAGGTCACGTGCCTTGTCGAGTTGATCGACTCCATCCTGTCGGGCGAATTCGTTGGCAGCCTCCGTGTAGTGGACAACCCGTGGCGAGTCGTGCTCGAGGTCGGTGGGCATGACTGCCTCGGCGCCGTACACCATGAAGAAGGGGGTGAACCCTGTCGACCTGTTGACCGAGGTGCAGATGCCCCAGATGACGGAGGGTAGCTCCTCGACCCAGCACCCGGCGGTGCGCTCGAGTGGTACTTGGAGCCGCGGCTTCAGGGCGTGGAGGATGCTCTGGTTGGCCCGTTCCGCCTGGCCGTTGGATTCCGGGTGGGCGACTGATGCGAGGTCGAGCCGGATGTGGTGTTCCTCGCAGAACTCGGCCATGGCTCCTTTGGCGAAGTTGGTGCCGTTGTCCGTGATGATGCTGTTTGGGAACCCGTAGCGATATATGAGCTCGCGTAGGAATTTAGTGGCGGTCTTCCCGTCGCATTTCCGGACTGGTTTGGCCTCCACCCACTTTGTGAATTTGTCGACCGCGACCAGGAGGTGGGTGTAGCCAGACGGAGCCTTTTTGAAGGGGCCTACCATGTCCATACCCCACACGGCGAATGTCCAGGTGATGGGCATTGTCTTGAGCGCGGAGCTCGGCATGTGCGTCTGGTTGGCGTACTTCTGGCAGCCGGTGCACCGCTGGACAATGTCAACGGCATCGGCGTGTGCGGTGGGCCAGTAGAAGCCATGCCGCATGGCCTTGGCAACCAGAGAGCAGGCGCCGGCGTGGTGGCCGCAGTCGCCGGAGTGGATGTCGTGGAGGATCTTGCGTCCTTTGGCGGGTTGGACGCAGCGTTGGAACACGCCGGTGACGCTGCGCTTGTGGAGCTCGCCGTCGATGATGGTGAAGTATTTGCATCAGCGTGCGATCATCCGGGCGTCCGTCTCGTCTGCTGGCAAGGTGCCGGCCTCCAGGTAGGCGACGTAGGGCTTGGTCCAATCGTCTGGCTCGGTGACGAGTGCGACCAGGGCTGCCTCTAGCTGCAGCGGGACTCTGATGTCGATCTCCCTTGGGGGAGAGACTGATGGCTTTGTGATCGTGTCGAGGAAGACGCCGGCGGGTGGTGCGAGTCGAGCCGACCCAATGCGAGAGAGTGCATCGGCCTCCTCGTTCTTCCGCCTGTCAATCCACTCGACGGAGTAGCCTGCGAAGTGTCCGCCTAGCTTGTCCACTGCTTGGCGGTATGCCGCCATAGTGGGGGAGACAGCATCGTAGGTGCCAGCGACGTGCCCAGCGACGAGGTTGGCCCGCCACGAGGTTGTCCATCGGGGTGGAGAACAGTGGGAGGCCGTTCGCGTCTCGCTCCCGTGAGGAGACTACTATCCGCGGCTGATCCCTGGGGGGTGTGCGGTTGGGTGGAGTTGGGGCGCCCATTGCCGTCGACCCTGGCGGGGGCCGGGCGCTTCCTCCTGGTGGCGCGTTCTCGCAAATCACGCGCTCGGCCGTGCGGGCCGGGTTTGTTTTTGTCGTCGAAGTTCAGGGCGCGCCCCTGGACGGTGGGGTTCAGGCGCGACCTAATTCGCTGCTGGTGGTAGCGCGACAGCTCCTGCGCCGTCACCTGCTCGAGGCAAAAAAATTCGCGCTTGGCTTGTTCCTTGCGGACTGCGTCCGCCAGCTTCAGGCGGAGTTCCTCGACCTCCGTTGCCGTGGCATTAGGAGGGATCGGGGTGGAGAAGGGATCCTCCGGCGGATCGGTGCCGGTCGCCATGTAGGTCGAGCGCGGGCGACCGTCCGTCGCGGAGGTCAGCGGAATTTTCCGACCCGGAGTCGAAGTCGAAGATCCCAAGGATGGAGGGATCCTCGAAGTCTCCCACGTTGGAGACCTGGGTGATGGAGCCCGCGGGTGAAGCCGCAGTGATGGATCCGGCGAGCGATGCCGGGGCCGCCGAGTCGGCGTCATCGTTGAGGGCCGCGGAGTTTTTGGCCACGTTGCTGTGGGCCGAGTTGTACTCGGAGGCGAGGCGATGGATCGTGCGGACTTGGCTCTCGGAGAGCCGGTCGTGTGGAGGCGACTCGCGGATGCGAGCCGAATCCTCCGAGACGATGACGTCGGTGAGGCCGATGAAGAGGCTGATCGTGCCAACTGGCAGGATCATGTTGTGCGTGACGGGTCGCGCCGCCGGGACGTAGCTGCTCGGCAAGATCTGGAGCATCTCGCCGATCGCTATCATGCGGCCGGTGGCGACCGTCTCGTTGATGGGCAGATTGGATCTCGCCGCAGAACACCGGCCGGACCGGCCAGGCCCCACGGTGGGCGCCACTGTTGTGGGAATGGTCACGGCAGATGCTGCAATCGGCAGCGAGTAGTAGAACAAGGGGCAAGGGCGGCCAGCCATCTGCGGTGCGAGATGAGGGCGGAGACACAGGGTTTTACCCAGGTTCGGCCCCCTGGAGGGGAAAGACCTACTCCTGCTAGATTGTATTATGATGGTGGTACAATGGGCGAGCTCGGGGGCTAGGCGGCGAGTCGCTTGGGTGTCTGATGGAACGTATCTCTACACGCCCTGTAGGGAGGTTTATATAGACTTACCCCCCTAGGGTTTACATATCTCAACCGAATCAGTTAAGGCTTTGGTACTTGTTTAACCTAATCCGACTGGGCCTATCTACTCGCGTGGGCCTTCAGCTTCCAGTCGCTTAGATCCACACCGGGCCTTGATCCAATCGCCGTCTTCCAGGCCCACTCGCCAGTTCCTGGGCCAGTCGGAAACGTCCTACTGGGTATACCCCGGTAGGCATATCCCCATCAAAAATGTTCAGAAAAATGAAACCTATCTAACTAAGATATAATCATGCATTCTTAATCAACTTAAATGACAAGTTTAATTAGAGAACAAAATTAACCCCTCTCATATGTTCCGGAGTTTCCCCGAGTTAGGGTTTTCACCCCTCGGAACCCCGATTAATTTGTCGAGCATGCTTTAGGGTTTCAATTCAATGCAAATTAACTTGTCATATCATCATTCTTGTTTGAGCATTGCATCGATGCCATGTGTTGATTGTTTCCCCTTTATTTCTGGTGTTTGGTTCTTCCCGGTAGAATACGATATCGAGATCAAGATCAAAGACCGAGGTCAACACCGTCGAAGTTCGAAGATCGAAGAACAATCCTTGATCAACTTTAACCAAGTCAAGTACAAGGCTCCAGAATATCTTCTTATGTGCTATCAACTGGCAAAGGCAAGCATAGCCCCACCATGATATAATCCTATGATTTAGAAAGCATTTCAATTCCTGCCATGATGCATATGATTCTACTTTGGTCTTTTATCGATAGATAGAGTATCCTATCTATTTCATTACTACCTTTGAGCTTATATTACCTGATCCACTACTCCTAGCATAACTAGGTTTGGCTTGTGTGCACTACTAGAGCTTATTTCTGTGTCTTGCTTAGACATGCATAGTCTTCAGTGCTGGGTCAACCAGATGATGTATCAGATGCAGAGAATCTAGTTTGACAGGAGAACATGATGAGATGATATTAGAGGTGATATGAGATTAAACTTGCTAAGGCTTGTATGGGAGGCCACGGTGGGAAGTGGTTTTTCTAGTCCCATGCTCGCCACCACTAGGAACCGAGTTCTTACCTTTGGAACCAAGACGAGCGTACAACAACACGGGGCCTGGACAACCTCACGAGCAACTAACTTGCCTAGTAGATTCCATGAGTCACATAGTTCGGGTGTTCCATTCGACATATGCATAGAAAATCTTTTGAAAGATTTGCCGGGTGAAGGTGCATTCATAACAAGTAGGTAAGCGTGGCCAAGGTTGCTTGGGGTAGATAGTGTGTAACATCCCAAAAATATCAACCTTAGATCATCAAAACACTAATCATCAAGATTAGGGTTAACAAAAACTTTTCTAAATAAAATCATGAATGCATGCATATCTGTATGCATGGATTTTTAATTTCTTTAAAAACCACCTTGTTTGTGTGATCCATTGCTTGTAAAATGTTTCTTAGGTGAAAAGAATATCATCTAAAACATTTCCCACACTTTTCCTAAAGACAAGTAAATCAAAACACATATATTAAGTGAATGGTCATTTTGACCAATTTAACTCCCATGCCTACTTTGGCTGTCTCAAACTTTCCAAACCTAACAGAAACTTTTCTGGATCTTTGCACCCCTTGAGTGTACTCATAACAAAGTATCAAGGCCCACTTCGTGATCATCCAGAAACTTTCAAATGCATAGTTTAAATGACAATTCAAAATTGAATCTTCTTCATATGGGAAGATCCCACTTTTTCAAAAACCACTCAAACAAGCTAAACTTTCAAAACCCAAGCATCTGCAGACTCACCAGCACCAATCTAGCAAACCCACCAAAATTCACTTCACAATTTAAAACTTGATTTCATGCGGCCATTTCATCAAACAGGTTGCAGACACAAATCAAACAAAACATCAAACACTATAGTGCGCAGTGATTCTTGCCTAACTTGTTCCCTAGTTAGCTCACACACAACCCAGTAGATCATCTAGAAAGATTAGCCCAACACTAGCACCCCTGTGAGCTTGCCATTGTCATTAATGGTGAACAGCCGAGCACCTCAATGCCACCCCATAGTCGTGACAGGCTAGAGGAAGAACTAGCGTGCCAACCTTGTCCGGGAGGCAGCCCACCGGCCCACCTCGACCACGCGCACAAGCCGCGCCAGACCATATGCCGAGCGTGCGCCAGAGCGCCAACCTCGACCAGCATCCACAGACCGCGCGCCGCCCTCACCGCGCTCACACACGATCACCACCGACCCAGGAGACCGCCAGACATCCCCATTAGCAACCCCGTGCCATACAGCCACCGCCCGCCGTCGAAGACGCCGCCTCTTCCGCGCAGAGCACCGGCAGTTCCAGACCAAACCACACCGCCCCATGCCTCGCGACCATGTCATTGAGCATCGCCAGGAGACACGGCACCGTCCCCTACCCTTGCCCATGCCATTAGTCACGCAGAACGTCGCCCTCGGCAGGCTCACCGTCCCTCGCTCGACTATAAATAGAGGCCACCCCCGCACGATTTCTTCACACCATCTCACTCCCCTCTCCTCACTAACCGTGCCACACCATTCTCAGACCAAGGCGAGCTCCACCTCGCCGGAATTTCACTGGAGCCTGCCGCTGGCGGAGAAGAAGGGATCCAGCGATTGGAGCCGCCCTAGGAGAAGCCACCGGTACCAGGAGGTTCGCCGTCGTCGACTTCGTCGTTCGCCCGCTTCGCCGACCCTCGCCCGTACCCCGGTGAGCCCCCAGCACCCCTCACTGGCCGCGCTAGGTTTCATTCTCGCCGGAGCTGTCTCGCGTCGACGATGACCCTCAGCCGTTAGATTAGAACTAGATCGAACGATCCACGTTGCCCCATACCGCTTCGCCCAGCCCCGTGTCACTGACGAGTGGGGACACCCACTTAAGCAGCCCGCGGGAGCCCTGTGCTTAGCAGGTCGGCCCGTTAGAATTTCCCGCGCAGCCCAGCATTTCAAATTAAAACTTTTCTTTTTAAATTCAAACACACCTCAACACCCAACTTCAAAAATCAACCCAGATCGATTCAGTGCACCAAATTGGATGAAACCAATTTTGTTGGAAAGGCCTGTGAATGCTTAATCCAAGACCGTTGGATTCAAGTCATTTGGATCTGTAGATCATCCATAGCAAAAATAACAAGGCAGAAGCTTTTCTGCATTCAAACATTTTTCAAATTTAAACCATAAAAGCTTTTGAGTTGATTCCAACTCTCAAAAATCACATTTAACCTAACCTTTCAGAATATATAAAAATATATAGGTTTACTTGCAGAAATAATGTTCAAGTAATAAAAGAATGCTTCATAAGCATTTCTAGCCACTTTAATTAATTAAAATAAAAGGGTAAAACCTTATTAAATTGTGTCACCACTTTAAATCACATTCCCATGGACTACAATATGTGGTGATGACATGTGTCAACATGATCCCATATTTGGTTTGGAGAATATTAAATCTTAAGTAGTTTTTCAATGAGTAGAAATTATTTTTCTAAAAATAAATAAAAGATTTAAACCAAGCTTTAACCTTGTAATGTTAGAGATGATGCTAGATCATCTATAGGACCCTTGTGTGTGATGATTGCAAGTAGTTAAGTATTGTTTGGTGATTGTGTACCTCGTATTTATTCATAGACGCTAGTACCGACCAAGGATACGAGGAGGAAGGAGGATACTACGAAGAGGAAGCCGAGGAGAACTTCAACCACTGCTCTGCACAAGGCAAGCTGATACTATACCAATGCAAGCCAATACTTGCAAGCTATTAACTTAGCAAGCCTTACTAAACAAGTTGACCTATGCAAGCTTATATTGACACTGATGCAAGCTAACCCTTGCCAGATACCCTACTGATGCCACAAACCCATACTTGCAATCCTACCTACTTGTTAAAACAATCCTAGTTTTATGGCAAGCTTCTTACTTTATTTCTTTATCAAAGCTTACTTAGAGTCTACCTAAGAGTTTGGTGGATACTAGACAGTTGTGCTGAAGGTTGCATAAAGAGCATAAAATTTGGCCTAAGCTAGAAACCTTGATATCATCCTAAGATATAATGTTGGACTTAGTGAAACTCCACTAGTTACCACCCCTCATTAGTACCACCCTCACCTGTAGATGCTAGTGCTAAGCATAATACTTGATCAACTTTTAGATGGGAATACTTGGTGGAAAAATGGTTATGAAAACCTTGGAATGATGGATCATTCTATTGAAATGTTTTGGACATGTGTTTCCAAACACTTGATGATTTTGGTGATGAAAATGTTGAGGCATGAGCCTTAGCCCCTTTATAAAACTGATGGTTGTCTGGATGCGATACCATTCCAATTTTAGCGTACAACCACAATACCCGAATATTGGGTAGGGCTTGACTGGAAACTTATATACCTTAGTATTAGTTCCCTCCCGACCAAGGTCTGAGCTGAGGCTACCTTGTGAAGATTGTCCACCTGTACAGTACCCAAGATGACAGTGGTCATGGTTGGGAGGCCAAACTCACAGGAGAGGTGCTGATACTAGGGCGTGTAATCGAAAGGTTAGGATTAATTATCCGCATACTGAGTATGGTTAATTCAGGATTTGTTCCTGACGGATGTATCGAATGTTGTGGTGAAAGTGTACAATCTCTGCAGAGTGTCAAACTATTCGAATAGCCGCGTCCGCGGTTATGGACAGTTGGAGTGGCCATATTGTTCCCCCGTCAGACTTTTCAAAATGATTTGTGAAACGAATTTAGACTTTGACTTGACCACAACAGAGTTGTGACCTGAATTACAAGATCCAATTTAGGAGTTATAAAATTATGACCAGCTTTGGAACTTAGTAGAGATAAACCTGGCTTTTTTGCAAAACAACCCTAGAGCCTAGTGTCCTATTATCCAAAAAAAAACCTTACTTGTTAGTATTAGTTTGCGAGTACTTAAAGAGTACTCATGGCTTTGTTCCTGGCTATTCCCATGGCCAGACTATGAAGAGGATTACCTGGAAGATGGACCCCAGGAAGGTTACGACAACTAGGATCATCTCCCATCAAGATTGCCTGTGACCCAAGATGGAGCACCACGCCACTGCTATTATTATGTATTCCGCTGCTTGATGTGTATTGAGAACTGGATCATGAGATCCCTATTCGTGTAAGAACTTATGTATTGTTTGTAATGGATGAAGTACTATGGTATCCAATTCTGTTATGTCTCGCAAAAATGGTAATCCTAGGATTGCGATGTATGGCATAACAGGCATCTAGGATTGAAAAATCCGGGTGTTGACAAGTTGGTATCAGAGCCATCCTGACCATAGGAGACCCTAGTTAGATTGAACGTTGAACCAAAAACTTAGTTTCAAAACCAAAGAATAAAAATATTTACGAAAACTTATTCTCATTCTTACCTCTTTAATTCTTTAATAAAACTTCATGTTCCTCAAAAACTCTTGCAAAATAGATAAAATTTTGACACACTTGATCACTCTGCTAATCTACTCATCCTCTATTTTTATAGATGGACGTGAAGTACAGCAAGTTTTATCAGTTGGGGAATGGAGGAGACCTTATCTTTGAGAGGGATCTCGATCAGCTTTCGGAACTTCTGGAGCGTCCACACCCCGAGTTCTTCGGAGCTCAGCTCAATGATAAAGGAGGAGAAGATCTGCAGTGGCTAATTGTTGCAAGTCTCCGAGGAAAGATTGAACCTCCCACTGCGGAGGGAATTCAGTTTACCTTGAGGGAAAACAACTGGCTCGATGGACTTGCCAGAGCAATGCAGGAAGCTCTTTGCCGTCTGTGTGGGCAGGGCATCAATCAGATCAAGGGTACTCGCTTTGAGTTTTTCCCAAGGCGTGATGCGAATGGCCAACCATTGGAAGCCCCATACCACCCCGAGCTGAAGACTCAATTGGACCACCTTAGCTTCATGATGTATGATCGTTAGCAGGAGTTGGACAACTGCCGTGACTATTGCAACCACAAGTCTGCCATCATCAAGATGAAGGACCAGACCATCGCCATGCTAGCAAAGGATCGTAAGTCTCGCCGCCGTTAGCTTGACAAGAAGGAGCGCATTATTGCCTATCTTCGCCACCGCATCTCATCTCTGGAAGAGACCATCTGCGAGAGAGACATGCAGTTAGAGGAAAGGGAGAATGCAGGAGACGATCTTCGTGGAGACCCTTACTCCTATCTTAGCGATGACGATGATTTTCTGGAGGATCAGGCCATGGACTTCTTCACCGATGAGGATGATTTCGCCTTCATCGATGATCCTGAAGATGATGAAGCCACAAACTCCGAGGAGTAGTAGCACTGAGCACTAGCGTAGTGAGTAGTAGTCAGTCCCACTGTATCGTAGTTTCCAGAATGGTTCCTAAAACCATCTGTTTTTCCTTCTTATGGTGTGTGTTGTACTGTGTGCTATGAATGAATGAAAAAGCAAGTTGCCAGAAAAACCTGAGTCAAACTCTAAAAACTTTTCAAAAACCCAAAACCTTAGCAATTTCCCTCTTTTCTCATAATCTATATCAATCTTCAGATGCCACGTCGAGGAAGTGGTTTAGCCCCGGACCCGATGTTGCAGATCCTGCAAATGTTGACCTCTGACCACGAAGCTGAAAGAGCGGAACGTCAAGCCAACCTAGCCACTGTGCAACAGATAGCCCAGCTAGCCCATAACAACCAAGGCCATGGAAATCAGGACAACCATGGATCTAAGCTCAAGAATTTCCAGAATACCAACCCACCCGTTTTCACCAAGTCAGAAGAACCCCTAGACGCCGATGATTGGCTGCAAACCATGGAAAATAACTTAGAAGTAGCAGGAGTGGAAGCCAATGAGAAAGTCCTATTCGCCACCCATTATCTAGCCGGAGATGCCAGGGCATGGTGGAACAGTGTTCGTGCAATGACCGGAGGCCAGATGATGACCTGGGAGGAATTCAAGGTCAAGTTTAGCAGAACCCATGTGCCGCCAGGTTTGATCAAGAGAATGAGAGACGAGTTCATAGAGTTGAAGCAAGGAAGGATGACTTTAGTGGAATACCGTGACAAATTTTTGTCGTTAGCTAGGTATGCCCCGGACGAGATAGACACCGAAGCCAAGAAGAAAGAAAGATTCCTGAATGGTCTGCATGACGAGATGCAGACAGTATTAGTCAATATCCCCTTTGTTGATATTGAAGCCCTTGTCGACTCTGCTATCCAGATGGAAGGAAAGATCAACCAGGCCAATGAGAACCGCAAGCGTCGCATGATGCATCAACCAGGAACCCATCAGACCCCAAAGTATCGCCCCAACCCATCTCCAGGATTTGCCCCAAGAACCAACAGACCCCCTATGACCCGTCCAAACTATCCCAACCGTGGAAACCCTAGACCCGGAGGAAATCACAACAACCCCGGCAACTCTAACAATTTCACCCGTGCCCCACCCAAGTTCAACACCAACAATGCTACCGCCAACCCTAACACTGCCCCGAGGACTGGAAGCAATGCTGTGCCTGTCGCAGCTAAGGACAAGTCACAAGTGACCTGTTATGACTGTGGAAATAAAGGCCACTATTCCAACGAGTGCCCCAACAAGAAGAATGCTACAGCCCCTAATGCCAATGCCCCAGCTCAGCAGCAGCGTCGTGTCCAGCCAGGGAGAAGATTTGCCCCAGGGAATTCACTCAACCGCAATGGCCGTCTTTTTCTCATGCATGCTGAAGAAGCTCAGGAAGCGCCAGACGTCGTGCTGGGTATGTTTTCTGTTAATTCAGTACTTGCAAGAGTGTTGTTTGATTCTGGTGCATCGCATTCATTTGTCACCGAAGAAATTGCCCGCACTAGTAAAATTCAACCAACCAAATTGAAGCATGTGATCATTGTACAAATTCCCGGATCAACCACCAAGGCTAGGCAAATTTGCAAGGCCGTCCCTATCCGAATCCATGGCATAGAATTTTATGCTAATCTAATAGTACTCGGAACTAAAGGTTTGGAAGTAGTACTAAGAATGGATTGGATGTCCAAACATAAAGGATTGATTGACTGTGCCAAGAAAGCCATCACCATGACCAGTACCACCGGAATATCAGTCGAACATATATCGGAAACCTTGCCTCGCCAATTCAAGTGTAACAAGAGTCTAGCCCAACCTACCATTGACCAAGTTCGGATAGTCTGCGAATACCCCGATGTATTTCCAGATGTTTTGCCCGGTATGCCCCCAGATCGGGATATCGAGTTTATCATCGAACTAATCCCCGGAACAGGACCCATAGCCCAGAGACCCTATAGTATGAACCCGTCAGAACTAGAAGAGCTGAAGAAGCAACTGGATTCCATGTTGGAAATCGGATTAATCCAACCAAGTGCGTCCCCATGGAGATCACCTGTCTTGTTTGTGGACAAGAAGGATGGAGGTAACCGTTTGTGTACGGATTATCGAAAGTTGAATGATGTCACCATCAAGAACAAGTACCCCTTGCCTAAGATAGAAGATTTGTTTGATCAGTTGACCGGTGCCCAGGTGTTTTCTAAGATTGATCTTAGGACTGGCTATCATCAACTCAAGATTCGTGCAGAGGATATCCCAAAGACTGCCTTCACCACCAGATATGGATTGTATGAGTATACAGTCATGTCTTTTGGATTAACCAATGCCCCCGCTTATTTCATGAATCTCATGAATAAGATTTTTATGGACTTCCTGGATAAGTTTGTCGTTGTTTTCATCGATGACATTCTGATTTATTCCAAATCAGAAGAAGAACATGAGCTACACCTAAGGACCATTCTTGGAACCCTTAGAGAGCATCAGCTGTATGCAAAATTTAGCAAATGTGAATTCTGGTTACAGGAAGTAGGATTCCTCGGTCATATTGTATCAGCCAGAGGAATTGCCGTTGACCCTGCCAAAGTGAAAGATGTAGAAGATTGGCAAGCCCCAACCACTCAAACCCAAGTTCGTGCTTTTCTCGGATTGGCAGGATATTACCACAAATTCGTAGAAGGATTCTCTAGTATCGCCAGACCCATGACCCAATTGCTGAAGAAGGACAGGAAGTTTGAATGGACCGACAAATGTGAAGCGAGTTTTCAAGAACTCAAAAGGAGATTGATTTCAGCCCTAATCTTGATCATGCCGGATATCACGAAGCCCTTCGATGTGTATTGTGACGCATCCAAGATTGATCTAGGATGTGTGCTAATGCAAGAAGGCAAAGTTATCTCTTATCTATCGCGACAATTGAAGCAACACGAGCAAAATTACCCAACCCATGACCTCGAACTCGCAGCCGTAGTTCTAGCCCTAAAGACATGGAGACATTACCTGATGGGAAATCATTGTGAGATTTATTCGGATCACAAGAGCCTAAAGTATATATTCACTCAGAAGGAGTTGAATATGAGGCAGAGAAGATGGATTGAACTAATCAAGGATTACGACCTGGACATTCACTATCACCCTGGTAAAGACAATGTGGTAGCAGATGCCCTTAGCAGATTGTCGTGCCGCTTGAACTCCATGATTTTGAAGGAGCAACCAAGTTTGCACAAAGAGATGGAAGATTTTCGAATGGAATTAGTAAGTGAAGGATTTTTGGCTAGCATAGAACTTCAACCCACTTTGATCAGTTAGATTAAAGAGGCGCAGAAAGGAAATGCTAGTATCGACGGAATCAAGCGTCGTATCGGTACAGGCAAAGTACCCGGATTCACCGAGGACGAAGAAGGAGTTTTGTGGTACAAAGGATGCCTTTGTGTACCATCAGATTCTGAGTTGAAAGAAGTTATCTTGAAGGAGGCTCATGATACTCTTTATTCTATCCATCCCGGAGGAACTAAGATGTATCAAGATTTGAAAGAGCAATTTTGGTGGCATAAGATGAAGAGAGAAATCGGAAGCTATATCACCAAGTGTGATATATGTCAGTGAGTCAAGGCAGGACATCAAAGACCCGCTGGATTGTTGCAACCTTTGCAAATTCCGGAATGGAAATGGGATTCTGTAGGAATGGACTTTATCACTGGACTACCTACTTCTAGTAGGGGAAATGACTCTATTTGGGTCATAGTGGATAGATTGTCCAAAGTCGCCCATTTCTTGCCCGTCAAAACCACCTATCAGAGTTCGACGCTAGCAGATTTGTACATCGCTAGAATCGTTAGTTTGCACGGAGTCCCCAAGAACATTGTATCGGATCGAGGAACTCAGTTTACCTCGAGATTCTGGAAGAAAGTCCAAGAAGGTTTAGGAACTCGCCTAGATTTCAGTACCGCGTATCACCCTCAGACCGATGGACAAACGGAGCGAGTAAACCAAATACTCGAACATATGCTGAGAGCATGTGTGTTAGAATATGGATCCAAGTGGGAAGACTGTCTGCCATTTGCAGAATTTTCATACAACAACAGTTACCAAGCCAGTTTGCAAATGGCCCCATTTGAATTCATGTATGGAAGAAAGTGTCGCACCCCTTTGAACTGGTCGGAAGTAGGAGAGAGTCAGATTTTTGGACCCGACATCCTACGAGAGGCAGAAGAGAAGGTTCACAAGATTCGTGAGCACCTCAAGACAGCCCAATCCCGACAGAAGAGTTACACCGACAAGAGACGTCAAGACCTCGCCTTCAACATCGGAGATTTTGTTTATCTGAAAGTGTCGCCATTGAAGGGAATGCAGCGTTTCCAACTCAAAAGAAAGTTAGCCCCCAGATATATCGGACCTTTCAAAATTTTGAACCATCGAGGAGAAGTATCTTATCAACTGGAACTACCTGAAGAGATGTCAGCTGTGCACAATGTGTTCCATATCTACATTTCGCAAGTGTCTCGAAGTCCCCGAGAAGACCGAAGTGTTCAAGAATATCGATCACCGGACCATAGAGATCAACGATGACCTAACCTATCCCGAAGTACCCATCCATATATTGGAAGAAGCCTTTCGAACTACTAGAACCCGAAGCATCAAGTTTCTCAAGATTCAGTGGAGCAACCACACATAAGAGGAAGCTACCTAGGAACGCGAAGATCACATCAGGACGGAGTTTCCAGATCTCTTCAAATCCTAGGTAATCTTTTCGTCCTTTTTCAAATCTCGGGACGAGATTTTGTTTAAGGGGGGAATGTTTGTAACATCCCAAAAATATCAACCTTAGATCATCAAAACACTAATCATCAAGATTAGGGTTAACAAAAACTTTTCTAAATAAAATCATGAATGCATGCATATGTGTATGCATGGATTTTTAATTTCTTTAAAAACCACCTTGTTTGTGTGATCCATTGCTTGTAAAATGTTTCTTAGGTGAAAAGAACATCATCTAAAACATTTCCCACACTTTTACTGAAGACAAGTAAATCAAAACACATATATTAGTGAATGGTCATTTTGACCAATTTAACTCCCATGCCTACTTTGGCTGTCTCAAACTTTCAAAACCTAACAGAAACTTTTCTGGATCTTTGCACCCCTTGAGTGTACTCATAACAAAGTATCAAGGCCCACTTTGTGATCATCCAGAAACTTTCAAATGCATAGTTTAAATGACAATTCAAAATTGAATCTTCTTCATATGGGAAGATCCCACTTTTTCAAAAACCACTCAAACAAGCTCAACTTTCAAAACCCAAGCATCTGCAGACTCACCAGCACCAATCTAGCAAACCCACCAAAATTCATTTCACAATTTAAAACTTGATTTCATGCGGCCATTTCATCAAACAGGTTGCAGACACAAATCAAACAAAACATCAAACACTATAGTGTGCAGTGATTCTTGCCTAACTTGTTCCCTAGTTAGCTCACACACAAACCAGTAGATCATCTAGAAAGATTACCCCAACAGTAGCACCCCTGTGAGCTTGCCATTGTCATTAATGGTGAACAGCCGAGCACCTCAATGCCACCCCATAGTCGACAGCAGGCTAGAGGAAGAACTAGCCGTGCCAACCTTGTCTGGGAGGCAGCCCACCGTCCACCGCCACTCACTGTCCCAGCCGCGAGCGTTGCCAAGCCCTGGACCACGCGCACAAGCCGCGCCCAGACCATGCTGAGCGTGCGCCAGAGTGCCAACCTCGACCAGCATCCACAGACCGCGCGCCGCCCTCACCACGCGCACACACGATCACCACCGACCCAGGAGACCGCCAGACATCCCCATTAGTAGCCCCGTGCCATACAGCCACCGCTCGCCGTCGAAGATGCCACCTCTGCCGCGCAGAGCACCGGCCGTTCCAGACCAAACCACACCACCCCATGCCTCGCGACCATGTCGTTGAGCATCGCCAGGAGACACAACACCGTCCCCTACCCTTGCCCATGCCATTAGCCGCTTGTAACGTCAACCCCGACGAGCTCACCGTGCGCCCCGACGGTCCCCTCGCTCGACTATAAATAGAGGCCACCCCCGCACGATTTCTTCACACCATCTCACTCCCCTCTCCTCACTGACCGTGCCACACCATTCTCAGAGCAAGGCAAGCACCACCTCGCCGGAATTTCACTGGAGCCTGCCGCTGCCGGAGAAGAAGGGAGCCAGCGATTGGAGCCGCCCCAGGAGAAGCCACCGGTACCAAGAGGTTCGCCGTCGTCTACTTCGTCGTTCGCCCTCTTCGCCAACCCTCGCCCGTACCCCGGTGAGCCCCTAGGACCCCTCACTGGCCGCGCTAGGTTTCATTCTCGCCGGAGCTGTCTCGCGTCGACGATGACCCTCAGCCGTTAGATTAGAACTAGATCGAACGATCCACGTTGCCCCATACCACTTCGCCTAGCCCCGTGTCACTGACGAGTGGGGACACCCACTTAAGCAGCCCGCGGGAGCCCTGTACTTAGCAGGCCGGCCCGTTAGAATTTCCGCACGGCCCAGCATTTCAAATTAAAACTTTTCTTTTTAAATTCAAACACACCTCAGCACCCAACTTCAAAAATCAACCCAGATCGATTCAGTGCACCAAATTGGATGAAACCAATTTTGTTGGAAAGGTCTGTGAATGCTTAATCCAAGCCCGTTGGATTCAAGTCATTTGGATCTGTAGATCATCCATAGCAAAAATAACAAGGCAGAAGCTTTTCTGCATTCAAACATTTTTCAAATTTAAACCATAAAAGCTTTTGAGTTGATTCCAACTCTCAAAAATCACATTTAACCTAACCTTTCAGAATATATAAAAATATATAGGTTTACTTGCAGAAATAATGTTCAAGTAATAAAAGAATGCTTCATAAGCATTTCTAGCCACTTTAATAATTAAAATAAAAGGGTAAAACCTTATTAAATTGTGACACCACTTTAAATCACATTCCCATGGACTACAATATGTGGTGATGACATGTGTCAACATGATCCCATATTTGGTTTGGAGAATATTAAATCTTAAGTAGTTTTTCAATGAGTAGAAATTATTTTTCTAAAAATAAATAAAAGATTTAAACCAAGCTTTAACCTTGTAATGTTAGAGATGATGCTAGATCATCTATAGGACCCTTGTGTGTGATGATTGCAAGTAGTTAAGTATTGTTTGGTGATTGTGTACCTCGTATTTATTCATAGACGCTAGTACCGACCAAGGATACGAGGAGGAAGGAGGATACTACGAAGAGGAAGCCGAGGAGAACTTCAACCATTGCTCTGCACAAGGCAAGCTGATACTATACCAATGCAAGCCAATACTTGCAAGCTATTAACTTAGCAAGCCTTACTAAACAAGTTGACCTATGCAAGCTTATATTGACACTGATGCAAGCTAACCCTTGCCGAGATACCCTCGATGCCACAAACCCATACTTGCAATCCTACCTACTTGTTAAAACAATCCTAGTTTTATGGCAAGCTTCTTACTTTATTTCTTTATCAAAGCTTACTTAGAGTCTACCTAAGAGTTTGGTGGATACCAGACAGTTGTGCTGAAGGTTGCATAAAGAGCATAAAATTTGGCCTAAGCTAGAAACCTTGATATCAGCCTAAGATATAATGTTGGACTTAGTGAAACTCCAATAGTTACCACCCCTCATTAGTACCACCCTCACCTGTAGATGCTAGTGCTAAGCATAATACTTGATCAACTTTTAGATGGGAATACTTGGTGGAAAAATGGTTATGAAAACCTTGGAATGATGGATCATTCTATTGAAATGTTTTGGACATGTGTTTCCAAACACTTGATGATTTTGGTGATGAAAATGTTGAGGCATGAGCCTTAGCCCTTTATAAAACTGATGGTTGTGCGGATGCGATACCATTCCAATTTTAGCGCATACAACCACAATACCCGAATATTGGGTAGGGCTTGGAAACTTATATACCTTAGTATTAGTTCCCTCCCACCAAGGTCCGAGCTGAGGCTACCTTGTGAAGATTGTCCACCTGCGGTACCCAAGATGGGTGGTCATGGTTGGGAGGCCAAACTCACGGAGAGGTGCTGATACTAGGCGTGTAATCGAAAGGTTAGGATTGATTATCCGCATCGAGTATGGTGAATTCAGGATTAGTTCTGACGGATGTATCGAATGTTGTGGTGAAAGTGTACAATCTCTGCAGTGTCAAACTATTGAATAGCGTCATGATTATGGACAGTTGGAGTGGCCATACTGTTCCCCCGTCAGACTTTTCAAAATGATTTGTGAAACGAATTGAGACTTTGACTTGACCACCACAGTGTTGTGACCTGAATTACAAGATCCCATTTAGGAGTTATAAAATTATGACCAGCTTTGGAACTTAGTAGAGATAAACCTGGCTTTTTTGCAAAACAACCCTAGAGCCTAGTGTCCTATTATCCAAAAAACCCCTTACTTGTTAGTATTAGTTTGCGAGTACTTAAAGAGTACTCATGGCTTTGTCCCTGGCTATTCCCATGGCCAGATAATGAAGAGGAGTACCAGGAAGATGGACCCCAGGAAGGTTACGACAACTAGGATCATCTCCCATCGTCAGCATTGCCTGTGACCCCGAAGATGGAGCTTCGCCTATGCTACCGTTATTATTACGTATTCCGCTGCTTGATGTGTATTGAGAACTGGATCATGAGATCCCTATTCGTGTAAGAACTTATGTATTGTTTGTAATGGATGAAGTACTATGGTATCCAATTCTGTTATGTCTCGCAAAAATGGTAATCCTGGGATTTTGATGTATGGCATAACAGGCATCTAGGATTGAAAAATCCGGGTGTTGACATAGCGCCCCTGGTAAACCAACTTCCCCTCACATATTTAAGTACCGGCTTCGGTATTTGACCCGTTACGGCGGAACCATACTTATTGCGTGACTCATGGTCTTGGCGAAAGCAAGGTAAAGGTCGTCTCTAACCACCCTCTGCCGTCCTTCCAAGGAAGAGGGCTTATCTAGTGGCATTAATAGAAGGATAGTACGTGTGGGTTAAGTTGTACACCCCTGCAGGGTAATAATCTTTTCGAAAAGCCGTGTTCACGGTTATGAACGACGTCGCGACCGGACTCAAGATCATAGAGAACTATAACCTAATCGTAAAACTTGGCAGATCCACGTGTGCCTAAGGATGCTTCCTCATGGGTACGAGGGGGTGATCCTAGTTCAGGAGATGATGATTGGTGGATACCAAAAGATGATGATCAATATTTTGGAGATGTCGCTCTCTTATCCCCTTTTAAAATACTCTGATTAGACGAGATTCTTCTCCCTCTTGTTTTATAAACAAAAGATGGCTTTATGCAAAACAAATCCACCAGCCATAAGTCTTGCGGAGTACACCCTGTACTCACCCTTGCTTTGTTGATACTTTTGACAGAGTAAGTATTCCCAGAAGACGAGTTTGGTACTACATTGACATCGACAAGTAGCTTGGGGTTCCCGGCCAGCAGCCTGGAATCTATGGGCTGGGACGTCATCGTTATGCTTCAGGCCTCTTAGGATATTTGTTAAGTTTGATATACTTAATAGCATAATTTTCCCTCCGTTGTTTGATGTTTGTGGTCAGTGACCTTTGCTTCTAATAATTTGGTTCTCTGCTCAGTTATGAGCTTGTTGTAATAATTTTTGTGTCGTAGGGTCACTGCTGTGTTATCTATTCTTCACTGGATATCCTCGAGATCAAGGTTAATCTTATGTCAGAGGGAGGTCTAGGATTTGTTTAGCCCTGATCCCGAGGGTGTCACCCCCACCGTGGGGCAAGAGGCGCTTCAGGCTCTACAAAGGGCAAGGTCAAAGCTCTTCGCGAGAATTAGCGAAACTGTAGCCATTGGTCACGTTCTCTTCTCCGGCAACGTTACGATCATCCCTCCCAACGAATTCTAGATCTTGGCGAAGACCTCTTCATCGGCAAAACCAACTCGGGAACTAGTTCCCTGGAAGCCGGAGGATCGTCAAAGCCCGCACGGACCGCCTACAGGCAGGATATGTTCTCGGAAGGATCAAAGTCGGATCTCTCTTCGTAGTTTGCCAACTTAGATCGGAAAAATTCAAGGCCCACCCAAACCGCCCCTATGAAGGAAATAATGATGGAAGATCGCTGCAAATCCTCCGGCTTCGCCCATGCGTCTAGAAACCAGAGATCGCACTTCGTCGGCATGGTGACTATCTTCGATCTAGTGCGATGCATTCAGCGAGACGTTGAAAATCCCCGTGATTACCTCGCCAGATGGCTCCAGATACGGGCTGATCTGGAGCATTACCCCGGTGATGATGCTATTTATCACTTTGTGGAAGGGCTGGACCGCGGTACACTTCTCCAGCATACACTAAGACGGCAACAGGATATGGGTCTCCTCACCTTTGAGAGCATGATTAGAATCGTCAACAGTTATGCGGCCATTGATGCAGCTGCTCAGGACGATATCGCTGCCATACCTGGGACTCCGCCGCCTCAGCCACCGCCACCACCGCCTCTAGTCAACATCCCTACCGCCTCAGCATCATCCTCCGTCATCGAGGAATACCCGGACCCTCTGACTCCGTTATGGACGCGCTCTACACCGATATCAGCATGGACTCAGAGGAGATGGATATCAACCCGGAGGAGCTCGACTCAGCTATGAAGGAGATGGAGGAATATATCCAATGTGAGGAGTAGGCCGACAAGGCCGTCACATACCGAGAGGTGTTCGTCGCCATTGGGAGCGTGATGGAAGAAGATCAACCCGGACAAGCTCCGCCTAAGCCGCTGGACAAGGGAAAGGGACCAGCCGACGCTGCCGACAATGATCATGCAAAGGAAATGCCCCTCCACCCAACCTAGCGCAACAGCCGCAGGAACTCAACATTGGTTCGAGTAACCCAAACACCGCAAATCTGCCGCCTCCAGCATTTACTTCTATGGCTGCCCAAGTCACTCCAACTGATAGAGTGATGTCCGGCAATTTTCTCGTCGAGCCCATGACCATGGCCCATATATGGAACGTAGTCCATCTCAATGACAAGGGCCAGAAGTTACTGGAGGAAGCGCAGGCCATTGCGGAGCAAGGCGCAAAGTTAGATTGAGATCTGGCTAAGGCACAAAAATCAATCGAAGTAGCTATAGCCATGGAGGCCGAGTACAAGACTTTTCTCAAGCAGCAGAAGGCTAGGAAAGCTCTGGCTCATGTTTTCAACGACCCTAGCGTACGGCGCAACCTAGGATGGGCTCCCTCGAAGCTGCCACAGGCCAAGACATACATTGACAGTGAGGGCAGGCAGGTCATGCACTACTAGGAAAAGGCTAATTCACGGCGCAACCTATTTTGGCCATCCGTGGCGCACTACGGGTGCTCCACAAAGCGTATGCTGCGGCTAACTTTTAGCCGTGGCGCACTAGGTGGTGCGCCACGCTTCTAAAAATATAACCATGGCGCACTAGGTGCTGTGCGCCACGCATATGAAAAAACTAGCCATGGCGCACTAGGTGTTGTGCGCCACGGATACAAATTTCAAAATTCAAAAAAAAGTGGGAGATCTGGATCTCGTCGGTGTTGTCGCTGTTAGTGCCGTCGCTCATCGATGTCACCACCGTCGGCTCGTCGGAGAGGCGACTGCAAGGAGGAGGAGAGAGCCCGCCATCACCGTCGGAACTACAAAGAGGAGGAGGAGGTGGTGGTGGAGGAGGAGGAGGAGGAGAGAGTCCGCCGTCGCCATTGTCGTTGTCATTGCAAGGAGGAGAAGGAGGAGAGAGCCCGCCGTCTCCATCGTCGTTGTCACTGCAAGGAGGGGGAGGATAAGAAGCAGCCCGACGTTGTTGTCGCCATTGCAAGGAGGAGGCCGCCATCACCATATTCACTACAAGGAGGAGGAGGAGAAGAAGGAGAGGAGAAGGAGAAGGAGGAGGAGGAGGAGAAGGAGAAGGAGGAGGAGGAGAAGGAGAAGGAGAAGGAGAAGGAAAAGAAGGAGAAGGAGGAGGAGAAGAAGGAAAGGAGAAGGGAGCAAAAGGAAAAGGAAAAGTAGAAGGGAGGAAAAGAAAAGGAGAGAGAAGGGGGAGAGAAGAGGGGTAGCTGGGCGGGGTGGGGATTCAAATTTTGAATCCGCCCAACTACTACTAGGTGGCGGTGCGCTACGGGTAAGTTGCCCTCTAATTTTTTTTTCTGCAGGAAAAAACGGTCTTTTGACCGTAACTTTTTACTCTTTTCAAATTTTGAAAATCTAAAAAATCGCTAAAAAATCTAAAAGACCGTTTTTTCCTGTAGAAAAAAAATATAGGACAACTTACCCGTAGCGCACCACCACCTAGTGCGCTACAAGTAAGTTGGGCGGGATTCAAAATTTGAATCCCCACCCCGCCCTCCTACCTTTTCCCTCTCCCTTTTCCTTTTCCTTTCTCTTATCCTTCTTCCTTCTCCCTTCTCCTTCTTCCTTCTCCTTCTCCTTTTCCTTCTCCTCCTTCCCCTTCTCCTCTCCTTGCAGTGATGGCGCGACGGAGGCCTCCACCTCTCCTTGCAGTGACGGCGGCGCGACGGCGGCCTTCTCCTCCTCCTCGCAGTGACAATGGGCGATGGCGGCATCCTTCTCCTCACCGACCTCCCTTCCTCCCTCTCTTCCTCCATCTCTTCCTATCTCCCTCTCTTCCTACCTCCCTCTCTTCCTACCTTCCTTTCTCCAACCACACCCTTGCTACCACCTCGACGCCGGCGAGGACTAGAGCGTCCACGGCCTCCCGCACCTCCCTGCGGTGGTAGGTCGTGGCCACGGCCATGCTCCGGCGAGGTGACACGACGGCAGCGATGCACGTACCCGATTGCTTTTGCAATTCAAAACGAGGGTGTTTTTTGCTTTTTTTTTGTTTTTTGAAAAACACATCCGTGGCGCACCCTGTACCCCTACCCGTGGCGCACCAGGTAGTGCGCCACGCATATCTCGAGATAACCGTGGCGCACCAGGCAGTGCGCCACGGCTAGGAGATAGGCATAGCGCGAGGCTCGTGGCGCACACCTAGTGCGCCACAGATGTTGTTTACAGGTGCGCCACAAACGACCTATTTCCTAGTATTGGCAGACCCGTCATGACGGAGAGCGCAACCAGGGACACAAGAGGAGGTCGCGCCATGACCCTCCATGTCCGGCAAGCAATTGCGACAAGCGTGAGGCGTCGTAGTAGGGTAATAGCAAGAAGGCTAACCCACCGCCACCTCCGCCTCTGTCGCCATGGCGGAGGAGGCCCGCGTCATTCACGCAACCCATCCCCTGTTGACAAGAAGAAGAAAAACCCGGAGCCGTACGATGCATGTTCGCGGATCGATAAGATCCACAAGGCCCGAGAAGGACCATACCTGGGACCACGTTGCTTTGGACATGTGATACGGTCTGCAACTTACCCAAAGGTTTCCAGATTGACAAGACCATCAAGCCGTATGACGGCACCGCTCAGCCAGCTACATGGTTGCAGGACTACGGCAACACTGTAGAGATTGCCGGGGGTAACCCCAACGTTGCTGTCAAATACCTCCCATTGATGTTGGCGGGCACAGCCCGTCAATGGATTGATGACTTGCTAGAGAAATCCATCTGCAATTGGTTGGACATGAAAGAAGCGTTCACCAAGAACTTCGAGGGTACGTACAAACGTCCCTGCACTGTTGGCGATCTACAGCGGTGCGTGCAAGAGAAAGACGAGACATCTCGCGCCTACCTCTCCCGTTGGCTGGATATGAAGAATTCCTGCGCAGGAGTGCACGCTCAGACCGCCATGGCCGCCTTCATTGATGGGTTGGAAAGGGGCACGTTGCTCGGAAATAAGCTGAACCGCTTGCAGGACAATCACCACCTTGACTTGAACCAGATGATTCAGTTTACTAGTGAGTTCGCAGCTGCCGACGACGCTGCTCGCGGCTCTCTACCGGCAATGGCCGTTCCAACTCAAGCTCGAAGGAATAGCAGCACAAAGCAGAAAACCGCTCCAGAAGAAAAGCAAACTCCCAACATGGTCTCCATGACCTTTGTAGGACAAGGTGATGGCGGACAACGTGGCCGAGGACGGGGAGCTGCTCGTGGGCAGCAGCGAGGAAGTGAAACTACCTCAGCAGCGCTCCGCGTTCCCCAAACCTACGAAGAGTACCGCGATATGTTGTGCCTCGTACACCTCGATGTCAACGGCAAGGCCACCCATACCAATCGACACTACAAGTTCGTCAACGACCTCAAGGAGGACCCGGAGTCCGGCTACAAGCAAAGTCGGAAGAACACACCGCGTGGCAAGGGCAAGGGGAAGAAGAAGGAGGAGGAGTCCAAGGATTCAAGTGACATGGACGAGGATGTTGACCCCAAGCACGCCTCCAAGAGCCACGACAAAGGCAAGAATCCCTTCGTGAAGAAGGGGCCAGTTTACCACACTTTCCTTGGCACCCCCACCGTCCGACAACAGAAGACCTCTATGAGGATACTGATGGCTACTCTACCCCCAGTTCCCCAACACCTGCGCTGGTCAGAGGCTCCAATTACTTGGGACAGGAAGGATCACCCAGACCTTATCCCTACGGAGAACCAATACTCCATGGTCATCAACCCCTTGATTGACGACGTTGAGTTCACCAAGTGTATGGTGGATAGTGGAAGCAGCATCAAAATCATGTACCTAGATACACTGCAGAAGATGAACTTGATGGAGGCAAACCTAAGGCGGACCAACACCATCTTCCACGGCGTAGTTCCTGGTCAGGAGGCTCGGTACCTTGGGTGCATCACACTTCATGTCTCTTTTGGCAATGTTAATAATTACCGCCAAGAGCGCATGACCTTTGAGGTGGTCCCCTTCAAGAGCGTCTACCACGTCATATTCGGCCGCGACATATTCCACACCTTCATGGCCAAGACATGCTTCGTCTACAACAAACTCAAGATACCCGGACCAAACGGTGTCATCACCGTATCTAGAAGCTTTAACAAAGATAGGGAATGCAAGATTAACGAAGCAGCCTACATGGAAGATGTCCTCTACATCGAAGAATTCAAGGAGATCCAGAGCAAGGTCGATGACCCAGAGATGCCCGCGTCGAAGAAACAGATTTCCAACTCCGCTCCTGCATTCAAGGCTGCCATTGATACCATGCTAGTGGAACTTGTGGTAGGCGATGCCTCCAAGACCATCGCCATTGGGACGAACCTGGATCCCAAATAGGAAAGCGTGCTCGTCGAGTTCCTCCGTGAGAATAGGGACATCTTTGCCTGACAACCTGCCGACATGAAAGGTGTACCTAGGGAACTTGCCGAGCATATCTTAAACATTGATCCAAAATGAAAACCAGTGAAGCAACCTCTACGATGCTTTGGAGATGAGAAGAGACGCGCCATAGGCAAAGAGATAGCTAGGTTACTTAAGGCTAGTTTTATCCGAGAAGTACTTCACACCCAATGGGTGTCCAATCCTGTACCAAAAAAGGGAACCAAAGAATTAAGAATGTGCGTTGATTACACCGGCTTGAACAAAGCATGCCCCAAGGATCCGTTTTCTTTGCCTCGCATTGACCAAGTCATTGACTCAACGGCTGGCTCGGAACTTTTGTGTTTTCTCAATGCATACTCAGGATACCACTAGATCAAGATGGGGAAGTCGGACCAATTGGCCACTTTGTTCACTACCCCATATGGCATGTTTTTCTATGTTATGATGCCCTTTGGGCTGAAAAACACAGGTGCTACATACCAGCGGACAATGCAACATTGCCTGCATGACCAAATTGGTCGGAACGTTCATGACTATGTGGACGATATAGCGGTGATGTCTAAAAAGTCAAATGATTTAATCTCTGACTTAAAAGAAACCTTTGATAATCTCCGGAAATACAACATGATGCTTAACGCTAAGAAGTGCGTCTTCGGGATTCCAGCCGGCAAATTGTTGTGCTTCATCGTTTCCCAGCATGGAATCGATGTCAACCCGGAGAAAATCAAGGCCATATTAAACATAAACCGTCCGACATTCCTAAATGACATTCAACGACTAACAGGTTGTGTTGCAGCAGTTAGCTGGTTCGTCAGCCGACTTGGAGAGAAGGCCCTGCCACTGTACAAGTTGCTGAATCAGGCAGACAAATTCACGTGGATGGATGAAGTAGATGCAACATTGAAGCAGCTCAAGGAGATTCTTTCCTCAGCGCCCATCCTTGTATCACCCGAGCCTGGAGAGCCCATGTTAATTTACATGGCGGCAACCAACCGGGTAATCAACATCGTCGTTGTGGTAGAGCGGAAGAAACCAGGCTATGAGAACGGAGTTCAACGACCAGTTTACTATGTAAGAGAGGTCTTGATGGAGTCCAAGCAGCGTTACCCGCACTACCAGAAGATAGCTTATGGAGTACTCCTTGCTTCTCGGAAGCTGAGGCATTACTTTCAGGAGCACCCTATCACAGTGGTGAGCAAGACTCCACTGTCCGACATTATCAATAACAACGACGCTATGGGAAGGGTCGCGAAGTGGGGCATTGAACTTGCCACCTTCGAGATTACCTATAAGAGATGCGACGCTATCAAGTCACAAGCCTTGGCGGATTTTATCGCACATTGGACGGAGATGCCAGATGCTACTCCATTGCTGGAACCTAAGTACTGGGTGATGCACTTTGACGGATCAAAGCTTCTCAACGGCTCGGGGGCTGGTGTACTGCTACAGTCACGAACTGGCGAATATCTACACTACGTTCTGCAGATCCACTTCGAGGCTACGAACAACATGGCGGGGTATGAAGCACTCATTCACGTATTACGCATAGCCAAGGATTTTGGCATCAAGCGCATAGTTTGCTGTGGATATTCCGACTTGGTTGCCTAGCAGGTGGCTGGCACCTGGAATGCGCGGAACCCTATGATGGCGGCATATCGAGACGAAGTGGACGACATAGCCAAGAGCTTCTTGGGCTACGAGGTCAAGTATGTACCTAGGGAGCAAAATGAGGCAGCTGATCTGTTGTCTAAGCTTGGATTAGGGCGCAAATGAATTCTGCCAGGAGTTTTCCTAGAGCATCTACGGACACCATCCGTGAAGGGAGCAGACATCGACAACCCGGAGAGATTTGACTCTTTCGTCCACACGGTGGCAAAGGTCCCTCCGGCTTGGACAAAACCGTTCATGGAATATCTCGAACACGGAACTTTGCCCGACGACAAAGTCGAAAGACGGCAAATAGTACGTCGAGCGAAGGGATATACCATAATCAATGGACAGCTCAAGAAAAGGAGCACTACTGGTGTATACCTTAAGTGTGTTTCCCAGCTAGAAGGTATTGAAATCCTACGCGAAATCCATCTCGGAGATTGCGGGCATCATGCCGCTCCTCGATCATTGGTTGCGAAGGCCTTCCGGCAAGGATTCTACTGGCTGACCGGGAAGGCGGACGCCGACAATCTGGTTGAAACATGCATGGGATGCCAATATTATGCCCGACAACCACATGTTCCGGCTGAAGAATTGCGAACCATACCAATAACTTGGACGTTTGCATTCTAGGGGCTAGACATGGTGGGACCGTTACAGACGGCACCATGTGGGTTTACGCATCGGCTAGTAGCAGTTGATAAATTCACTAAATGGATAGAAGCTAAACCCATTAGAAAGCTTGATGGGGCAACTGCCCTTAGATTTGTCCGGGATCTGGTGGTGAGATTTGGTCTCCCACATAGCATTATCACTGACAACGGTAGCAACTTGTCACTCGGAGAAGTGGAGGCATATTGTTGGGAGTAGGGCATCCGACTTGACCTTGCATCTGTGGCACATCCACAATCCAACGGTCAGGTTGAGCGAGCCAATGGATTAATTCTGCAGGGAATCAAGCCACGTCTTGAGGCACCACTACATAGAGCAGCTGGAGCCTGGGCGGAAGAATTGCCATCTGTGCTGTGGATTTTACGAACTACACCCAACAGATCCACCGGCTACACCCCTTACTTCATGGTATATGGAGCAGAAGCCATCCTACCTTCCGACATACTTCACGATGCACCAAGTGTTGCCGCCTATGACGCTGAAGAATCCAGACGCCTAGATGTGGACCTTCTCGAGGAGGAGCGCGTTTTGGCATGCCAAAGATCAACCATCTACCAGCAGAAGCTACACATCTACCATAGTCGCCGCGTTCAGCATCGCTCATTTAAAGAGGGGGATTTGGTGCTCCGACTTAAGCAGAAGAAGTCACACAAATTATCCCCGTCATGGGAAGGACAGTTCATCATAAGCAAGGCGCTACTCAATGGGTCTTACTACCTCGTTGACAATCGTGAACTGAAGGATAGACCCAATGAGGATCATAAGCATAAGCGACGTGACCCGGATGATGACTACCCGGAGCTTGATCGGCCATGGAACATAGTACATCTACATCCTTTCTACACTTAACATTTTTTATCTAATTATGTACCTCTTATATGATCAATGAAATAAAGCTCTTTGGTTCACTCATATTCCTGAGTATTTTACCTCCTTTAGTGTTCTTTTTGGATCATATAAAACCTTTATGCACAAGCTTTGCGATTTCACTTGTGAAAATTCCGCCTACATGCATTAGCTTAAGTTTTCTGGTCTACACGTTCTTTGTCGTTTTTATGTGGATTCTGGAGTATTGACTTTCGGCACTTATTGTCGGCGATTTTGTGCTTAGGTTATTGAGGGTGCCATTGGGCATCATCACCTGAGTGCATGGTTCCGACAACGAGTCTTTCGACTCACAAAAATTCAAGCATAAGTACCGAAGTAATGGATAAGCCAACACTTGCTTAAAAAATATATACATGCTAGAACTAGTTCTTAAGTAGCTGGACATACATCATTATTTTCTGCCTTAAGTTAATACATAAATTTTTCCGCATACACATCACAGAGGAAACAAATATTACAAATTGTTTTTTATTCCTCTAGCGGAGGCGACTTGGAAGCAACATCATCGGCAGCAGGAGAGTCACCCTCAAAGTCGGCAGTGTGGAGGGACTCAGAGGAACTTTGGTTGCTGCCATCGATGGTATTCATTGGCACGAAGACGTTAACGTCGACCAACTCGGCAACACTGGTGTCATAACCCGCGAATGACGACAAGATAGATTCATGATTTATCTCATGGCCTTCGTCATCTATGTCGGGGATGCCAGAGGTTACCGTGTCAATGTTGGCATTCTCATAGTGTGCCTTGACCATGGACAGCACCATCCTTGCACCGTCCCATGCACATGAAGCTTTCCAGCTTGTAATACGCTCGGGGGCTCGGTGCAGGATCTCCGAGAACTTCGCCACAAAGTCTGATGCCTTGATATTGATCTGGAGGGGTTTGGCAATCTCTTTTGCTCGCGCGATGGCGGTGTTGATGAAGTTGCCGGCAAGAACCATGCATTCCTTTGCCGGAGGAGGCGACCGGGTTAAACCCATAGGAGCTGCGAATTTCCGACAAAGGAGCACATGAGTTCAAAAATTCAGAGTATCCAGACTACAGAAATCCAAGACGGAGAATCATTTACTGAAGATGCTAGTCTTAGCTTGCCAGAGGGTATCCGCCAAGGAATCCCGTTCTTGTTGGAGGAGCTTGTACGCTTCATGATGGCGTTGATTCTGCTCATCGACAGCTTTCTTCTGATCTCTTAAGATCGAGATCTCCTCCTTCAAGCAGTTCATCTCCTCGATGGCGGAGTCCTGCAGGGCTTTCATTTATTCTTCATGCATCTTCAGCATGCCCTACCTCTCCTGCTTAAGGATCTTGTTCTCGCTATCCAGCTCCTGAATATGCTTGGATTGCTCGACAATGTCCTTAGCCTTGGCAATGGTTTCTGCAAGTCAGAGAAAGCAAAGTACACAGTGAGTACTCGGAGAATACACAAGTTCAAGTCGGAATACGAAAAAGAAAGGAAAAATAAACGCTTTCTCTTGATGATATGTTCCTTCAAGAAGGCAGTTTTACCCTTTTCAGCTTCCAAGTCCGTGCGCATCTTCTGGTACTTGTCGTTTGCCATGCCCCTCCGAGCATTCTCATTCTGTGGAAAAAAGAAAGTTAAAACATTGTTTGGTCTAATTGGAGCATCTAGTCGGAAAATTTCCACCTAGACGCTCGGGGGCTACAGCGAGAGTTTTTAACTTAGAAATATGCTTAGTCTTTCTTTAAGCATCTAGTCGGAACTAATTCAGTTTTCGATTAGAAGCTTGGGGCTACAGTATAAAGTTTTTAACTCGGATGTATGCTTAGCTTCTCTTTAAGCATCTAGTCGGAACTAAATCAGTTACAACTAGAACTTTGGGGGCTACAATATTGAAATTTATAAACACTACATCTGCTACTCTTAAAGCATCTAGTCGGAATATTTCATTTCACCTATATGCTTGGGGGCTACAGTGAAAAGTTTTCTAGCTTAGTCACTCTTAGAGCATCAAGACGCAAATACCTATGGTTTTTCGTATAAATCCTCGGGGGCTACAGTGGGATACTCATATGAAATGCAAAAAGGCAAAAATAACTTACAAGTGCAATGATCTTGAGGTTAGTAGCATTCTCAGCCAGCAGCTTGCCGAAGGATACACTGTTTCCCTGCAAGATCTCTGCTTGCCGGAGTATCTCCTCTAGACCACACGTCAGAGATGTCGGCGCCACACCAGGAACCAGAGATGTGCTACCCGGCGTAAGTACCGGATAGACTATCTTCAGAAACTCAATGGTTTTCTTGGGTGCGGGGGCGCCACCTTCGGCAGAAGTACCACCTTCCACCACCGCCTTACCCCTACCGATGGCATCCTTAGCCGGAGCTTCAGCCATTTGTTGTGCGGTACTCTCCCGCGTCGCCTGCTCGACGACAACAGCAAGCTCAGTAGAGGCACCTGAGTCCACATCCATGGCGGAAGGGCCAGCTGCTTCCTTGGCTTGAGATCTTGTTAGAGCGGATGAGGGCTTGACGATGGGAGTGACAGGGGCGTTGTCGGGAGATGTGTCGCGATGCAGCATATCCTTGATGGTTCTAGAAGCCCCCGATGTTTTGTAGGTCCTCTTCAAGCTGGTCGTGGCTTTCTTTCTGAAACGTGAAAAATGCATAAGTACAGGAACAAGCCAGATAAATGGAAAATGTCAGAGAGAAAGAAGCTTACACAAGAGGGCGTGCTTTGGCAAAGGGGATCCCAGTAGTCTTTCTTTTTTCCGCCTCCAGGGCAGCGGTAGTCTTCTTGGAGGCTCCACCCTCCGCTTTATTCTTCTTGCCTCTGTCGCCAGCGTCAGAGGTGGAGCTCTTCCACTTTCGCGACAACGGAACATCATCGTCGGACACGACCGTGACTTCCTTCATCTTTGGATCATAGATTTGGACAGCCATGCTATCCTCCTCTAGATCGCTAAGCTGTTAAGTGAGAAGTTACCGTGTTAGACGAGATGGTAATGGTTAGACGGAAGAACTGGAGTATATGTCATACATGGAAGATATACAGTTACCTTTGGGCACTTGCTCTCTACGAACATGTCGTAGGTGATGGCGAAGCCACGCTTCTTGTCCTTCACCTTGACGATGTCCTTGAGGCGAAGCTTGATGGAGTCGCTCGATAAGTTGTCCACGGAGATGCGTAGGCTATCCCTTCTGTCGTTGGTATACTCGTGCATCAGCTTCGAGTTGTGCTGCAAAGGATAGATTCGCCTGATGAACCATCACATGGCTAGGTCCAAGCCGGTCAAACCCGTCTCTATGAACCACTCTATCCGCCTTATAGCGCGGGAAGCGTCGATGTCAGAGGGAAGGGAGGCCTGGGATCTCCATGTTGACGTTTCGGCGGCTGCTCCATCGACAAAGTCCAGGTACGTTACTTATCGGCCGGCCAGAGGGATATCTGGGTCGTAGAAGTAAGTATGCTCTAGTTCTTGCAGGACTCGTGGCCGATGATGTCGGGGAAGGGCCGTCTAGGTCAGATCTTGAAGCTAATAGTGACACAATTTCTAAGTTCATCCTTGCTGGCACCGGCTTCGCGCTTGACGGTGAAGAAATAGATAAAGAGGTCTAGCCTAGGCTTAATCCCTAAGTAACCCTCGCAAAGCGCCGCGTAATTGCTAAGCACTAGGATACTATTGGAGAAAGGTTCTATGGCTGTACTCGGTAATTATTCAAGACGGCAAGGAAGAAATTAGAGATGGGCAGGGAGACGCCGCGTACCAACTGTGCTTTGAGGTACACCTTTTCTCCGGTTTGGAGAGAAGGTGTGACCTCGCTAGCCGGCGCCGCCCGCCAGGCGAGCCCCTCTGTCGCAGGGAGGTAGCCTTCGACGATCAACTCTTTGATGTCGAAGTCCGTGATGTCCGATCCACGCCAGTCGCCTTTGTGGGAGCCGTTTTCCTCCTCCAGCAGCTCTAGCGCCGCTGGATTGTGGTCGCCGCCGGTGGCCTCGACCACCGCGGACATGGGGATGACCAAGCGCTCTGAGGGCACGAAGACGGAGCTCGCCGACTTCGCCTAATGCTGCTATTGAAGGGGAGGAGCTGCTGCTAGCCATTGGGTGCGTTTGGAAGTGACTGGCGAGATTAGGAGTTAGGGTTTTTGTGCGAGGTGCGGAGAGCTCGAGGAGACGCTTGCCTGAGGAAGAAGAAGATGCAGGGGAGAATGAGGTGAATAAGTAAATTTTCCACCGCAGTTACTATTTATGATACCCAACATCAAGATTCGTGCATCTTGATTGAATGGTTGCCGCGTAGGCGACGTGTGCGGAGACGTGGGCGGAAATTTTGCCACGTACCAACCGTCGCCGCCAACGGTTCGTATCGCTCGCACGGTAAAAGTGGACATGATTATGTTCTCTGCATGTGTGAGTTACGAGGCGTTGCCAACCTAAGTCTACGTCGCCCTAGCAGATATAGGCAGATGAACCATCACATCAGAAGATTCCGGCATGGACGGATTCAGTCTGGCTACGGAAGAGTACGATAGAATATTTAGAAATTCTCCGACTTACAAGTTGAAGACGGAGAAAACCTTGCAGGGTTCTTTGGGAGGACTACAAGATGTTTCTTGACGATTTGCTGACATCCATCTAGATGGAGCATTCAACGTGAAGAGGCAAGACAGCGCAAGATCTCGGAGTTCTCCGGGGGCTACTGTTGGGGATATGCTATATGGGTATCCTCATAGCATGTCTCTTATCCGGATAACCTGGGTGGCCCACAGTTGGTAGCATGGCCCATGGCCCGCTGGGCAGCCCAGTTAGATGGATCTAGAAGGGAGGCCCATGCCGGGGAAAGGAAGGCTACGGTGGAGTCACCAGCGTACCTGGAGCCTTGGAGTACAAGACACGCTAGACTAGTAATAGACAGTGTAGGACTCTGCAACCTGTCCGGCTAGGACTTTTCCCTGTAACCCTAGGACCTGGCGACTATATAAGTCGGGCCTATGGGATCGTTTAGGGCACAACTTCAGACCAATTAACTCACACCTCGCACAGCGAACCTATCTCTATAACTCGGCGTATTGCCCTTATAGTGATTTATATAAGGAGTAGGATTCCGCCACCGTCGTGGGATCTAAACCTGGGTAAGATGTGTTACCTTGTACCCGTCAACCGTCCGCGTTCCCCCATGTGTCTAAACACGCACTATGAGGACCCCTCCATGGCGTACTCGTCGACCACGACACAAGGCGCCCTCAGGGCGGCATCGTCATTCGCAATAACACGGAGTAGCCTCATCATGGCGGTGAGCACAATGGAATCATGGACACAAGAGCAGGTCACACCATGACCCTCCATGTCCGACAAGCAATCGCGACAAATGGGAGGAATCGCAGGAGGGTAACAGCAAGAAGGCTAACCCACCGCCACCTCCGCATCCGTTGCCACCTAGCAGCCACCATGGTGGAGGAGGGCCTTCCCCTGGTGGCAAAAAGAAAAAAGCAAGCCCCGAGCCATAAGATGCACGTTCACGCTTGGACAATATTCACGAGGCCCGGGAAGGACAGTACCTGGGACCATGTTGCTTTGGACCTGTGATACTGACCGCAACTTACCCCAAGGGTTTTCGGATAGACAATACGATCAAGCTCTATGACGGTGCCGCCATGCCAGCTACGTGGTTACAGGATTATGGCAACGTGGTGGAGATCACCGAGGGAAACCCCAATGTTGCCATCAAGTACCTCCCACTGATGTTGATGGGCATGGCCCGCCAATGGATCGATGACTTGCCGGAAAATTCCATATGCAACTGGTTGGACATGCAAGAAGCGTTCTTCAAAAACTTCGAGGGTACATACAAGTGTCCCTCCACTGTTGGCGATCTATAGCGGTGCGTGCAAGAGAAAGACGAGACATCTCGGGCCTACCTCTCCTGCTGGCTAGATATGAAAAATTCCAGCACATGAGTGCACGATCAGACCGCTATGGCCTCCTACATTGATGGTGTTCTGTATTGGTACGACTGCGATGCTTCTACCCTTAGTTACCTTTTATTTTCAATAAGGCTATTCAGCCAGGCTACTCAGACGAACAATGTATCTTTTCATTTAAAATGAATAAAAGCTAAGTTCCTTGGCCAAAATATCTTTTCTCGTTATATTAATTATCCCTAAAACACACGTGGGGGTTGCGCCTAACTTTACGACTTCGTCTACTAAAAACAATGCATACAACCTTAGTAGCTGACCACGTCAGGCTAACGAAAAGGACATGCACATTACAAGCGCACCACATGCCAGTACATATAAACTTTACAAAGGCTATTACAAGCCCAGTCGAATAAATACAAATTTTACATTATCTCATTTTCTTTACAGGATCTAATTGATCTGGAGCATAACGTTCGTCTGCTCCTCAAATAAATCTACAATCTCTTCGGCATACTGCGCCACAGCTGCGTAATGAGGGTGCATATCCCATAGATTGCCACCTGGGGGAGGAGGTGGTCCAGCCACTATCTCCGCAAGATTGACATCACGACGATGCAGTCGAACGAGAGACAAAGATGTCTTCACCCCAGCAACCAGCTGATGGCGCACCAAATCCTTGACGTGGCCTACATTCCAAAATTTCCCAAGAAGACCCAAAAAGCTAGAAGGTGCAGCGTCTAGAGGAAACATGAGGGACTAAACGGTCGCAAGTGACGACCTCGCCTGCTTCAGCACCCGAAGGACCTAGTGTACGCGGTCTTGCACTGTCGAAGGACGATCGCTCGATCATGATCCATCCAAAAGAAGCCACCGGCCTCTAGCTCTTGTTGTGTCAGGCAATTCATCCGAATTGTGACGCGCTCCTTCTCTTCCCTCGAAATGAAATTCATAGCTGCACAAGCATGGGGTGAGCCAGCATAAAAATAAGGCACACTCGAAGTAACATCGGTTCACTAATCTGCCAAAATTCTCCAAACAAAAACTCCTCCCTGGAGGTGGCTCGCTCAGCCTTCGACTTCCACACATCCACATGACCTCGGATGCTGAGGATGTTTTTTTCCAAACTACGGACGCGATCACGCAAGAAGGTCAACTGCGTCGTATCATCCAATGATGGGCGAGGATCAGGCACAGGAAGAGTAATCACTGGAGCCTCACCCGAAGGACCCTAAGGGTAAACATGCAGATATGAATATCACACACTTTTTGACAGTAGTTAAAAGACAGACTTATAAACATAAATAAAGCCACCTCGTGGCAAAGTGCGACTTTTTGATCCAAAAGATGTTATAAAAGACAGCAGAAGCTACACTAGCTGCAATGCAAGGTCCTAAGCACCAGCACCCGGAGCAGCCTCAGAGCCAGACTGCCTGCCCTTGGCCTCTCGCTGCTGCTTCGCCTCATAATCGACCAGGAGGTCGATGAGCTTAGGCCCATAATGCTTATAGTGGGAAGCAAAGGGGGCAGAAGCTACCTCGGAGCCATTCGCCGCCGTCGGCATCCTTGACGTGACCTCGGCCAGGTCCAGCTCGGCTCCGGACACCAACGCCATGGCCAACCCCATGGAAGCACCAATGCCATTCTACTTGCGTTTGTACTCCGCCGGAGCATCCTCAGACTGAGCATCCGCGAGCGCATCAATGTCCTCGAGGGCAACGACCTTGGGGTTGACCTCCTTGTGGAAGTGCGCGAGCACTTTCTTGTCCTTGTCCAGGGAGCTCACGGTAGAGGAACAGCGATCTTCGACCACTGTGGCAGCATCTTCCATGAAATCTCCATGCTCCAACATGCCGCGATCAAAGGCGATGCCAGAAGCATCTGGCATAAATAGCATGAGAAGAAATTCGAGTGAGGAAAAATACAAAACACCCCAAGATGTGGAAGACACAAAAAGGAGACAAGAAGCAGCTTACCAGAGATAGCCTTGGCAGTAGCCATGATCTTGTCGGCCGTGTCTTTCTCCCGAGCAGCTACAACAGCCAAGAGCTGCTGCTCACGGTCTTTGGCCTCTTTTTGCTGATGCTCCTTGGCCTCCGCAGCATACGCTGCCTTCTTCTCCGCCTGGCCGAGGCTCTTTTCGAGAGCATTCAGCCTTTGGAGAGCATCATTGTTATCATCTGCAGCATGAAGAAACAATGGGTAAATAGAAAACAAACTTGTTGCAATCTAAAAATAAACAAGACGAAAGCTACGCACCTCGGAGCTGCTTGAGCTCACCCTCCAGCGAAAGATGCTGCTGGATGAGGAGGTTGGCGCCACGGACAAAAGGCTACATAAGAAGCAAACAAACCTGATGAATAAAGGCCTTGGGGGCTCCCCCCGCAAAGCAAAAGACCAACATGTCAGATAAAAAGGACTCGGGGGCTCCCCCAACGCAGTAAATGAACAACACTTATGTTCTCAGGTGTGGACTCCAAAGGTTTGCATATCACCTTTCGAGTGACGAGTGCACGAGCCTCCCCCTTTGCGGAGCTCAAATCCTCGTCCTCGAAGTTGGCCACCACCTGGGGAAACAAAGCTGTCGGCTTCGATTCCACAATCATATCTTCTATGTCCTCGCCAGGGCACTCCTCCGATGGATTACTACTAACACTTATCATATCAACAACAAACTAAAACTACACACATGAACATGGTAACAAGACTCAAGAAAATGTCTTACGATTCAATGTCCGATAAATTGAAGACAGGAGTCGCCTTCTCCTTATTCTTCTTCTTCGTTGACGGCTGTGGGGCTACCACCCGAATGGGCATGGTAAGAAAAGGTGCAGATGACGCACCCTCATCCTAACCGTGATGCTCGACGAAGGAAGGACCTTTTGGCATTGGTGAGGTCGCCCCATCCCAAGATTGACTCTGGTAGAGTTTTCGGGTCTGCCCTTCGCTCGACTCGGGGGCTTCCGTGGTAGGAGACTACGCCGGAGGAAGCTCGGATTTGGACTCCACCGCTTCATTATCTGGCGGAACTAGGAAATTTTCAGGTAGATGGGGCATCATCCCCACTACCTTAAAACCCTGCAAATCAAAGACAAAAAGATGACAAACTGTCAGTACAAATAGCAAACAATTAGCACTCAAAATAGCGCTATGCGCAACTACAAGTTTTTCCCCTGTGGGACTACTTTCTTCAGACTAAATGGGGAGGTCAAGGATTTCCTCGGGCGGTCCTCGTTGGACTTGAGCTTCAGTTGGGGCAAAAGATCTCTATCAAGGTCACCCGACGACAACTCCTCAGGAGAAACCCTTGTCGAATCGCTGCGGCCAGCATACATTAACATCGGGTGCGCCCTCGCTTGTAGAGCTTCTCCACCTCCGTCGTTTCACCCTCTAAGACGTTGTTCTTCCACGACCTCTTTGGGGTGATCTTTTGGGCAGAGTTGAAAGGGGCGAGACCAAAATTCCGCCCGTCCAACTTAATGTCGCAGATGTAGAACCACTTCTGCCACCAGTATTGGACGGACTCACAAATGGAGAAGGAGAAGAATTGGACAAAAGAGCGAATGGAGATGATGCATCCACTAAGCGGATAAACACCGCCGGTGCCGGACTGCCTCTTCATGGAATAGAGTTTCCGGAATAGGACAAAGTGTGTCTCAATACCGAGCCAGCACTCGCACAAAGTGTGATAAAACAAGCAATATGAAGAATATAATTGGGAGACAGATGATGCAACTGAATCCCGTAGAAAAAAGGAGTCCACGAAGGAATTCGTGGACGGGAAGAGAAAGACCCCGGACAATGAAGGCATAAAACATCACCCAAAACCCTTTGGGTGGGCGAGGAATTACCTCTTGGCCGGGAAGGACGACGTCGTCCTTCTCCTTGGAGTCAAGGCCGAAATCACGCAGCTTGTGCAAGTCCGCCTCACGCATCTCCTTGCGCTTCCACCCTCCATTAGTGGGACGGGCCGTAGAGGTAACCTTCTTGCCAGCGCCGGCGGAGCTCGATCCCGCTCCAATAGCTGCGGTCTTCTTTGGTTTGCCCATCTTAGAGCGGCGGGTGCGGCGATGAAACGGAGGAATGCGGAAGGAAAGGTGCGGAGAATGTCCAGTGCGCGAGGACAAGCAGAGAGCTTAAGGAAATGGTGGAAATGGAGATGATGCAAGAGCAAATGGTGACGGGTAAAAGAAAATCACTATTTCCCCGTGGTATAAAAGGATGAAGACGATGCACTGGAACCGTCGATAGAGAAGCCCTAGCATGCAACTCAAATCTCACCATACACGTGTTAACACCAAAATGAACCGTCGCCATCACGTCGTACACTACGCGCGGAACCGAGGAGACACCGTAATTTTTGCAACGCTTACACGTGACTAGTCAACGTCAAGACAGGCGGTGGGACACATGATTGTCTCGTTGCATCATCTCTGCTAACGCAGACAGTTGATATCACCAATCGTCATCAATGACGTCATCCAGGCAAAGCCAGCAACGTCTCGAAGATTTTGACTGATCATCCAAGTACTTATTCGAATCTACGATTCGAGAAACTACTCGGGGGTTACTCCTATCAGGAGCGCTGGCCGCGCACTTGAGAAATTGCTAAGGTAACGTCACCTCAAAAATATCTTCGAGACCTATGTCGAGTCTGTGACTCCACTACGGACTTGGGGCAGCACTGGTTGCGCATCATAAAAAATTGTTTCCTTCGGACTTATGCTGAAAAACGACTAAACTAAAGTCTCTGCTCGAGTCTACGACTCGAACAGACACTCGGGGGCTTCTCCCATAGGGAGCGCTGGTCACGCACCCTATGAATTATTCGACTGCAATCCTTCGGATCAAATACGACAAAATATTTTTGGCAACTTTGCCCAAACCAACACTATGTGAGAAGCAGTCTCCTTGGCCACCTGAAACACCTCTGCGGTGATAAAACTTTGGATGTTGTGTCTACGACGCAAAGATAAGCCCTACAGATATCATCTGATGGCCTGGTAACGCACCTGACTGCGCTCTACCAGTAATCTTTCGTGACAACAAGAACGATGAAAATCGCGACGGACACTTTGGGTACATCACTTGAAAAACACTAGGATTCGACTCCGGTAAGACCACAACGGCCTGTGTCGAATCACACCAGCAATCGTTCCGAATTCGAGTCTGGGGACTCGAGTTTGATGAAGATCGTATTGTTTTGTCCTATGACAGTTAATTGGCCCTGATCCGTCGGGTGAGCCAGACACACGCATCAACAATCCCTATGAACTAAACATTTCTCCTTGAAAAACAGGCTCAACTACATAGCACCCGAAAGATTGAAGAGTCTCCAGCCGAATCTATGATTCGACTGTACACTCGAGGACTACTGACATGGATATACCCTACGGGTGCACAACATTGGTATACCTGGTCCAGCCCAAAGAAGGCCCATGTTAAGACACGCAGCCCATGAAGATTTCGGGTGGCCCAAGCCCATGGCGTTTTCGACTCCTTGGAGGACAAGTCTAGATTAGATAGAATTTCAAAGGGTATCAACCCTAATTTATAACCGACTTGACCTCTCCCGAGACCTGGCCTATCTATATAAAGGTTAAGAGGGTATGGCGAGAAGGATCCTCAACTCACCTCATACACACCTCACGCCAGATTGCATCTGCGCACCCCTGTAATCTTCGGTTCCGCCGTAATCAGGAGCAAACAAGCAGGAGTAGGGTTTTCCCTCCGGGGGCCTGAACCTGAGTAAATCTCATGCCCTGTGTTTCTTGTCTGTTAACCGTTCCACGACTTCCAGCATCTCCATCTTATACAAAACCCAAGTCCACAACAATGGGCATTGACGAGTCAAACCCTCGTCACACCTGTAGGACAATCGCAGGCTAGATCTCAATCAGATGATCTCATTGGCTAGTGAGTTCGCGGCTTCCAACGACGATTCTCACGGCTCCTTGTCGGCAATTTCCATCCCAACCCAAGATAAGAGGAACAACAGCACCAAGCGGAAGAATCCGCAAGAAGAAAAGCCAACCTCCGACATGGTCGCAATGACGTTTGCAGGAAGAGGTGATAGCGGATAGCATGGCAGAGGACGGGGAGCTAGTCGTGGGTAGTAGCGCAGTAGTGAAACTACCCCAGCAGTGCCCCGGCTTCCCCAAACGTACGAGGAATACCGTCATATGCCATGCCTTGTACACCTCGACGCCAACGGCAAAGCCACTTACACCAATCGCCATTGAAAGTTTGTCAACGATCTCAAAGAAGACATGGAGTCCGGCTATAAACAAAGCCGAAAGAATCGACCGCGAGGCAAGGGAAAAGGGAAGAAGAAGGAAGATGAGTCCAAGGATTCAAGTGACATGGACGAGGATGTTGACCCCAAGCACGCCGACAAGGGCGATGGAAAAGTCAAGAGCCCCTTCAAGAAGAAGGCCCCTGTCTACCATACTTTCCTTGGCACCCCAACTATCGGGGCAGAGAAAACCTCACGGAGGATACTGATGGACACCCTACCCCTAGTTCCCCAATACCTGCGCTGGTCGGAATTTCCAATCACTTGGGACAGGTAGGATCACCCAGACCTCATTCGAATGGAGAACCAATATGCCATGGTCATCAACCATTTGATTGACGGCAACGAGTTCACCAAATTCATGGTGGATAGTGGAAGCATCATCAATATCTTGTACGTGGATACACTGCACAAGATGAACTTGATGGAGACCAACCTAAGGTGGACCAGCACCATATGCCATGGCGTAGTTCCTGGTCGGGAGGCTCGGTCCCTTGGGTGCATCATGCTTCTGGTCTCTTTTGGTGATGTTAACAATTACCGCCAAGAACGCATGACCTTTGAAGTGGTCCCCTTCAAGAGCGTGTGCCATGTCATATTCGGATGCGACATCTTCCACTCCTTCATGGCCAAGCCATGCTTCATCAACAACAAGATCAAGATAGCCATACCAAATGGTGTCATCACCGTATCCGGAAGCTTTTCAAAGGCAAGGGACTACGAGATTAGAGAAGCAGCCTTTGCCAAAGCTGTCCTCTATAGCGAAGAATTCAAGGAGATCTAGTGCAAGGTCGATGCCTCAGAGATGCCGACATCGAAGAAGAAGATTTCTAACCCCGATCCCGCCTTCTAGGCCTCCATCGAAACCAAGTCGGTGGAACATGTGGTAGGCGATGCCTCCAAGGTCACCGCCATTGGGACAAACCTGGATCCTAAATAGGAAAGCACACTCGTCGAGTTCCTCCATGAGAATAGGGACATCTTTGCCTGGCAACCTGCCAATATGAAAGGTGTACCTAGGGAACTTACCGAGCCCAGCTTGAATATTGATCTAAAATGCAAACCGGTGAAACAACCTCTACGACGCTTCAGAGATGAGAAGAGACGCGCCATAGGCAAAGATATAGCTAGGTTACTTCAAGGTAGTTTTATCCGAGAAGTCCTTCACACCCGATGGGTGGCCAATCCTATACTTGTTGTAACACCCCAGTTTTAGTTAATCAATAATTAGGGTTGTTTTGCATTCATGAGCATCATCTTATAAAAATGCATGCAAAAGGAAATAAAGATAAATCCTAAACCCTAATCTTTCCCTCTCTTGGCAACCTTCAAATGGTTTGGAATATTTTTGAAATTAGAAAAAATAATGGAGCCCAAATGTACTAATAGGGCCCCAAAATATTTTACTGGTTTTATAAAAGCTTCTGGTATTTTGAAATACTCAAAACAGATTTGAATCTGAAAATACAAACAGAAAATGTAAAATAGAAAAGAAAAAGCTTATGCAAAATAAAAACAGAGCCAGACCATTCCAGGCCGCAACCCATCTCCGTGCCCTCTCTTTCCTGCTGCCCATGCTTGCTTGCAGCCGGCCCAACTAGGCCCATCCACAGCTCGGTACCCCTTCGGTGCCTTTCTCTTTTCTTCTTCCTAGGCCAGAAGGACACCGACGAGCTGCTGCGTGCCATCACCGGGTTCGTCGTCCGCCACATCGCTGTCGCTGCCCCTGGACACGGGGATAAGGTCGCCCGTGCTCTCCTCTCTCTCCCCATACCCATTTCTCCCCATCTCGTGCTCTCTGTGAGTTTTCCCCAAATCACTGAAACCCTAGCTCTCGGTCCTCGCCATCCGCCGTTGCTCCTGACCTCCCCGAGCCAAGAGGAGATGCCCTGGAGCTTCGTCGTGATGCCCTCTGTCTCCCCCCTAAAGTAATCGAGCTGGGGAAAGTCCTAGTCGACGCCATCGTGGTCATCTGCCCGAGCTCTGGCCGCTGTGTGCATCACCAATTCCGGCGCCGACTGAGCTCGCATCGCCTCTTCGACCCCTCTGATAGCCTCCTGGTGAGCCTGTGGTCCTCAAGGACCTCTCTGTTTCGTTTCCCTCTCTCCGTATCATCACCGTGTCGTGCACCGCCCGACACCGCCGCAGTACATGGTCGCCGCCGACGCTCCGGTGACCAAATCCAGGCGGCGCCACCACTACTCGGTCTGCCTTGTCCCCCTCTTTCCAGCAAGCCCAACCCCGCTCGCTCCCGTGCCCCTAACGCCCGCCCGACTCTCGATCTGAGAGTTCCACCATTGCTAATGTCACGGTGATGTCACAGTAATGTAGTAAAACCATTTTATTTGTTTAAATGTTTTCTAAAATCATTTCTGGAATTATAAATAACCCATGTGGGCCACACCTGTCAGGTTTTTAATAATTTTCATAAATGTTTTCAGAAATGAATAAACTATGACATGTGGGCCCAAGTGGATAAATATTTAATATAATCCAAAAATGTTTTATAATTTCCTAAAATGGATTTAAATTGAGAAAAATCATAACTAATTCATTTTAAATCAGAAAATATAAATAATAAATCAAAATGTTCAGAAAAATGAAACCTAGCTATTTAAGATATAATCATGCATTGTTCAACAATTTACATTGCAAGTTTAATTACAGAACATAGTAACCCCTCACCGGTGATTCCAGAGTTTTCCTGAATTAGTTTATACCCGTCGGAACCCCGATTAAATGGTCAAGCATGTATTAGGGTTTCATTTCAATACAATTCAACTTGTCATATCATCATACTTGTTTGACAATTGCATTGATGCCATGTGTTGATTGTTTCCCTCTCTTTCCGTTATTTGGTCCTTTCCGGTAGAATACGAGATCGAGATCGAGATCGAGATTGAATACCGAGATCAACACCATCGAATTTCGAAGACCGACGAACAATATTTGACCAACTGTAACCAAGTCAAGTACAAGATTCCCGAAGATCTGCTTATTGGTTATCAACTGGCAAAGTCAAGCATAGCCCCACCCTGATATAATCCTATGATTTTGAAAGAATTTCAATTTCTGCCATGATGCATACAATTCTACTATGGACTTTTATCGATAGATAGAGTATCCTATCTGTGGCATTACTCCCTTTGATCTTATATTACCTGATCCACTGCTCCTAGCATAACTGTTAATGCTGGTTCATCCAGATGATGTATTAGATGCAGAGAATCTAGTATGACAGGAGAACGTGATGAGATGAGATCAGAGGTGATATGAGTTAAACATGCTAAGGCTTGTATGGGAGGCCACGGTGGGATGTGATTTTTTAGTCCCATTCTCGCCACCACTAGGACCTGAGTTCTTGCCTTTGGAACCGAGATGAGTGTACAACCACACGGGGCTTTGGAACGCCTAGCCTGATTAACTTGCCTAGTAGATTCCATGAGTCACATAGTTTCGGCGTTCCATTCGACATATGCATAGAAAACCTTTTGAAAGATTTGCCAGGTGAAGGTGCATTGATAACAGGTAGGGAAGCGTGGACTGGGTTGCTTGGGGTTGATAGCACCCCTGGTAAACTAACCTCACCTCACATCTTTGAGTACCGTCTTCAGGATTTGACCCGTTACAACGGAACCATACTTGTTGCATGACTCATGGTCTTGGCGAAGGCAAGGTAAAGGTCCCGGCCAACCACCCTCTGCCGGCCCTCGAAGGAAGAGGGATAAAACATTGGCATTAAGAGTCGGTTGCTACGTGTGGGTAAAGGTTTACACCCCTGCAAGGTTAAATCTTTTCAAAAAGTTGTGTTCAAGGTTATGAACGCTTGGTGACCAGATTCTAAGACCATAGAGAACTATAACCTAATCATAAAACTTGGCAGTTCAACGTGTGCTTAAGGATGCTTCCTCATGCGTACGAGGGGGTGATCCTAGTTAAGGTTGAGATGATAACTTGGTGGATATCAAAAGATGTTGATCAATACTTTGGAGATGTCTCGCTCTTATCCTCTTTTTAAATATTCTGTTTAGACGGGATTCTTCTCCTCCCTCTTGTTTATAAACAAAGATAGCTTTATGCAAAACAAATCCACCAGCCATAAGTCTTGCGGAGTACACCCTGTACTCACCCTTGCTTTCTTGATACTTTTGGCAGAGTAAGTGTTCCCCCAAAAATCATTTTGGTACTACATCGACATTGACGAGTAGCTTTGGGTTCCCGGCCGGCAGCCTGGAATCTATGGGCTGGGACGTCATTGTTATGCTTAAGGCCTCTTAGGCCATTTGTTAAGTTTGCTATACTTAATAGCATAATTTGCCTTCCGTTGTTTGATGTTTGTGGTCAGTGACCTCTTCTTGTAATAATTTGGTTCTTTGCTCAGTTATGAGCTTGCTGTAATAAATTTTCTGTCGTAGGGTCACTGCCGTGTTACTGAGTCTTCACTGGATATCTTCGAGCTCAAGGTTAAGCTTATGTCGGATGGAGGTCTGGGATTTGTTTACCCCTGATCCCGGGGGTGTCAGACTTTTCCCCAAAAGGGAACCAAAGAATTAAGCATGTGCATTGATTACACCGACTTAAACAAAGCGTGTCCGAAGGATCCTTTTGCTTTGCCTCACATTGGCCAAGTCATTGACTCGATGTCTGGCTTGGAACTTCTGTATTTTCTAGATGCATACTCGGGATACCACCAGATAAAGATGAGGAAGTCAGACCAATTGGCAACTTCGTTCACCACACCTTACAGCATGTTTTGCTATATCACAATGCCCTTTGGGCTGAAAAATGCAGGTGCCACGTACCAGCGGACTATGCAGCATTGCCTACATGACCAAATTGGTCATAACGTTCACGCATACATGGATGATATCACGGTGATGTCTAAAAGTTCAATCGCCTTAATATCCGACTTGAAGGAAACATTTGATAATCTTCGGAAATACAACATGATGCTTAACCCAAAGAAGTGCGTCTTCGGGGTTGCAGCCGACAAATTGTTGGTCTTCATCGTTTCCTAGCGTGGAATCAAGGTCAACTCAGAGAAGATCAAGGACATCCTAAACATTAACCGTCTGACATGCCTAAAGGACATCCAATGGCTCATAGGCTACGTTGCAGCAGTAAGTCGGTCCGTCAGTCGACTTGGAGAGAAAGCTCTGCCGCTATACAAGTTTCTGAAGAAGGCGGTAAAAATTGTATGGACGGACGAAAGCAGATGCTGTTCTTAAGGGACTAAAAGGAATACTCTCTTAGGCACCTATACTCGCAGCACCCGAGCCAATGGAGCCTATGTTGATTTACATGGTGGCTACAAACCGGGTTATTAGCATCGTCGTCGTGGTATGGCAGAAGGAACCAACGCATGAGTACGGAGTATAACGACCAGTTTACTATGTAGGTGAGGTCTTGTCGGAGTCCAAGTAGCCGTACCCGCACTATAGAAATTTCTCTTATGGAGTGTTCCTTGCTTCTCGGAAGATAAGGCACTACTTCCAGGAGAACCCTATCACAGTAGTGCCCAACATCATCAACAACAGTGATGCTACGGGACGGGTTGCGAAGTGGGGCATTGAACTTGTCGTCTTCAAGATCACCTACAAGAGACGCGACGCTATCAAATCACAAGTCTTGGCGGATTTCATTGCAGATTGGACGGAGATGCCAGATGCTACCCTTGTACCAGAACCAGAATATTGGGTGATGCACTTTGATGGATCAAAGCTATGGAACGGCTCGGGGGCTGGTGTACTGCTATGTTTTGCAGATCCACTTTGAGGCTACAAACAACATGGCGGAATATGAAGCACTCATTTAAGAACTTCGTGTAGCCAAGGATATTGGCATCAAGCGCATAATTTGTTGTGGAGATTCTGACTTGGTTGCCCAGCAGGTGGCTAGCACCTGGAACGGGCGGAACCCTATGATGGCGGCATATCGAGACGAAGTGGCAAGATAGCCAAGTACTTTGAAGGCTACGAAGTCAAGTATGTCAAAAGAGGGGAAAATGAGGCGGCTGATCTACCGTCAAAACTTGGATCAGGGCACAAACCAATTCTGCATGTCGTTTTTCTAGAGCATCTACGGACCCCATCCGTGAAGGGAGTAGACCCCAAGAACCCAGATAGAGTATACTCATTTGTTCATACAGTAACAAAAGTCCTTCTGGGTTGGACAAAACCATTCATGGAATATCTCGTACACTGAACTTTGCCCATCGACGAGGTCGAAAGTCGGCAAATAGTACAACAATCAAAGGGCTATACCATAATCAATGGGAAGCTCTACAAAAGAAGTACCGCTGGTGTATACCTGAAGTGTGTCTCCCAGCAAGAAGGTATTGAAATCCTTCGTGAGATCCATCTCGGAGATTGCGGGCACCACTCCACTCCTCAATCGTTGGTCTCTAAAGCCTTCCGATAAGGATTCTACTGGCTGATAGCAAAGGCGGACTCCGACAAGCTGGTCGAGACATGCATGGGATGCCAATACTATTCCCGACAACCACATGTACCTGCTCAAGAATTGCAAACCATACCAATAACTGGCCATTTGTAGTCTGGGGGCTGTACATGGTTGGTCCATTATAGACAACACCTTGTGGGTTTACGCATCTGCTAGTAGCAGTTGATAAATTCACAAAATGGATAGAAGCTAAACTCATTAGAAATCTTGATGGGGCAACTGCCCTTAGGTTTGTCTAGGATCTAGTGTTGAGATTTGGTCTCCCACATAGCATTATCACCGAAAATGGTAGCAACTTGTCACTCAGAGAAGTGGAAGCTTATTGTTGGAAGAAGGGCATCCGACTTGATTTGGCATCTGTGGAACATCCACAATCCAATGGACAAGTTTAGCGAGCCAATGGATTAGTTTTGTAGGGAATAAAGCCACGTCTAGAAGCACCGCTACATAGAGCAGCTAGAGCCTGGGCGGAGGAATTTACATCTGTTTTGTGGAGTTTACGAACCACTCCCAACATATCCACCAGGTACACTCCATATTTCATGGTATATGGAGCAGAGGCAATCCTACCCTTCGACATCGTCCACGATTCACCAAGAGTTGCCGCCTACGATGAGGATGACGCTAAAGAATCCAAGCGCCTAGATGTAGACCTTCTCGAGGAAGAGCGCGTATTGGCATTCCAAAGATCCGCCATCTACCAGCAGAAGCTATTCAGCTACCATAGTCGCCGCGTTTGGCATCACTCGTTTAAAGAGGGGGACCTCGTGCTCCGACTTAAGCATAAGAAGTCACACAAACTATCCCCGCCATGGTAAGGACCGTTCACCATACGCAAGGCGCTAATCAATGGTTCCTATTAACTCGTTGGCAATCGTGAACTAGAGGATAGGCCAAACGAGGATCATAAGCATAAGCGACGTGACCCGGATGATGACTACCCGGAGCTTGATCAGCCATGGAACATAGCACAGCTACGTACCTTTTACATTTCGCATATTTTACTATCTACTTTGTATCTCTTATATGATCAATGAAATAAAGCTCTTTGGTTGACTCATATGCTTGAGTCTTTTACCTTCTTTAGTGTTTATTTTTGGATCGTATAAACCCTTTATGTGCAAGTTTTGCATTTGCACTTGTGAAAATTCCGCCTACGAGCATTAGCTTAAGTTATCTGGTCTACACGTTCTTTGTTGTTTTTATGTAGATTGTGGAGTAGTAACTTTCGGCACTCAAAGTCGGCGATTTTGTGCTCCGGTTTTTGGCAGTGCCATTGGATATCATCGCCTGAGCGCATATTTACAACTAAGGGTCTTCCGACTCACGAAAAGTCAAGCATATAAACCAGAGTAATGGATAAGCCAACATTTGCTTAAAAAATATATACATGCTCGAATTAGTTCTTAAGTAGTAGGAAGCTTATAGCCATAGTTTTCCGTCTTAAGATAAAACCATTGTTTTCGGCATACATACAAACATCCAGAGATGACAAATATTACATAGTGTTTTCATTCCTCTAGTGCAGGAGACTTCGAGGTAGCGTCGTCGGCCGCAGGAGAGCCATCTTGCCCATCAACAAAGTTGACAGTCTTGAGGGACTCGGAGGAGCTAGCTTGGTCGGCATCGATTACCTCAAGAGGCATGAAGGTGTTCGCATCAACCAACTAGGCGACCTTGGTGTCGTAGCCGGTGAGCGAACACCAGATAGCACCGTGATTGATCTTCTGTCTGTCGTCGTCTATGTCCAGCAAGCCATAGGTCACCTTGTTGATGCTGGCATCATCATAGTGGCCCTTAACCATGGATAGAGCCATCCTTGCGCCATCCCAGGTACATAAATCCTTCCATCTTACGATACGCTCGGGGGCTTGGCACAGGATTTCCAGTACTTCATGATAGAGTCCACTGCCTTAATATTGATGACTAAGGGCTTGGCGATCTCTTTTGCCTGGGTGATGGCGGTGCTGATGAAGTTGCCGGCAAGAACCATTCATTCCTTTGGTGGAGGAGGATTATTGGTCAAACCAATAGGAGTTGTATTTCTGACCAAAATGTTTGAGTACATAAGTTCAAAACAATAAGTTTGAGTACTTGGTTTATAGAAGTACAAGATGGATAATGCTTACCAAAGATGCTATCCAAAGTTTGCTGGAGAATCTCTGCCATGGAATCCTGTTCCTTCCGGAGGGTCTTGTAAGCCTCAAGGTTGCGAGTGTTTTGCTCGTTGGCATCTTTATTCTTCTCCTTGAGGATTGCAGTTTCCTCCTTAAGGCGGTTGATTTCCATGTTTGCGGATTGTTGCACGGCAGCCATAGACCTTTCATGCATCTTCAGCATGTCAGCCCTCTCCTCCTTCAGGATTTTGTTTCCGCTATCCAACTCTTGTATGTCCTTGGATTGCTCAACAATGTCCTTGGCCTTGGCGATAGCTTCTGCAAATCGGAGAAATGACAGAGCATAATGAGTAGTCAGAAATTTGTGACGCAATACCAAGTTGAGTGTCAAACTGAAAAGAAAACAAACTCTTGCCCTTGGTGATCTGTTCCTTCAAGAAGGCGGTTTTACCCTTTTCGTCTTCGAGGTCCGCATGCATCTTGTGGAATTTTTCATTGGCGGCATTCCTCCGAGTATTCTCATTCTGCAACAAGAGCAAAGTTACTTAGTCTACTTAGAGCATCACTATGCTACAATATGAGTTTTTAACTCAATGCTATGCTTAATCTTTCTTTAAGCATCTAGTCGGAACTAATTTTGTTTCAACTAGAGGCTTGGGGGCTACAGTATTGAAATTTATGAACAATGCATATGCTACTATAAAAGAATCTAGTCAGAATAATTCATTCAAACTAAATACTTGGGGGCTACAGTGCAAAGTTTCTAGCTTAATCACTCTTAGAACATTCAGACCCAAAGACCTATGGTTTTCCATCTAAATCCTTGGGGGCTACAGTGGGATACTACATATGAAATGCAAAAGGCATGTAAAACTTACAAGTGTGATGATCTTGAGGTTGCTGGTGCTCTCAGAGAATATCTTGCTAAAAGCAAGCGTGTTTACACGGACAATCTCCGCCTGTTTGAGAAGCTCTTCAAGGTTGCACGTAGGAGAAGTCAGCGCAGCACCAGGAGCCAGAGTTGAGCTACTCGGTGTGAGAACCGAGTACAAAATCTTGGGAAGCTCTACTGGCGTCTTGGCTGCAACGGCTCCGCCTACGGCAGACGTTCCGCCATCCACCACCGCCTTACCGCTACCAGTGGCATCCTTAGCCGGAGCTTCAGCCATTGTCAAGGATGTGCTCTCTTGCTTCGACTATTCGCCGGCAACGTGGGGCTCCGCGGTAGCGTCTGGGACCTCCTGAGAAGGAGTTGGGTCCACTTCCATGGCGGAAGGTTCAGATGCTACCTTTGACGGAGAACAAGTTGGTGCGGTAGAAGGTTGGACGCTCGGAGTAGGAGGGGCGATGGTGGGAGACGCTTGGACAAACATTTCTTTGATGTTTTTAGAAGCCCCCGATGTTTTGGAGGTCTTCTTCAAACTCACAATAGCCTTCTTCCTGAAACGTGCAAAAGTATAAGTACAGGAATAAGATGAGCAAGAGACAATGTTGGATGATAAGAATCTTACACAATGCTTTGTTGTTCAACGGGATACCAGTCATTCTTATTTTCTCCGCCTCCAGGAAGGCAGTGGGTCTCTTGGAGGCTCCTATCAACACCCGGATTTTTAATCCGAGATGCCTGTTATGCCATACATCGCAATCCCGATATTACCATTTTTGCGAGACATAAAAGATTGGTACTATAGTTCATCATCCATTACAAACCATAATAAAGTTCTTACAACAAATATCTCATGATCCAGTCTTAATACATTCAAAGTAGAAAAATAATAACGATAGCATGGGTGAGGCTCCATCTTCATGGTCACAGGCAATGCCGACGTTGGGAGATGATCCTAGTTTTCATAACCTTCTTGCGGTCCATCATCCTGATAGTCCTCTTCATGGTCTGGCCACGGGAATAGCCAGGGACAAAGCCATGAGTACTCTTTAAGTACTCGCAAACTATCACTAACAGGTAAATGTGGTTCGAGTAGGAATACCAAGCTTTAGGTTGTTTTGCAAAAAGCCAGGTTTATCTCTAGCTGAGTTTAGAAGTAAAGAAAACTAGTTTAAGGTTTTATAACACCTAAGTGGGAACTCAGTTTTCATATTACAACCATGTTGTGGTCAAGTCAAAGTCATGATTCATTTCACAAGTCATTCTGAAAACATCTGAAGAAGGAACAGTATGGCCACTCCAACTGTCTATAACCGCGGACGCGGCTATTTGAATATTTTGACACTCTGCAGAGGTGGTACACTTTCACCACAATATTCGATACATCCGTCAGGAACAATCCTGAATTCACCATACTCAGTATGCGGATAATCAATCATAACCTTTCAATTACACAGCCTAGTATAGGCACCTCTCCTATGAGTTTGGCCTCCCAACCATGAGCATCTGTCATCTTGGGAACTGAATAGGTGGACAATCATCACGAGGTAGACTCGGCTCAAACCTTGGCCGCAAGGGAACCCATACGAAGGTATATAAACTTCCAGTCATGCCCTACCCAAATTCGGGTATTGTGGTTGTACGGTAAAATTGGAATGGTACCGCATCTAGGCAACCATCAGTTTTATAAAAGGGCTAAGGCTCATGCCTCACCATTTTCATCATCAAATTCACCTTGTGTTAACTAACACATGTCAAAACATTTCATTAGAATGACTCATCATTCTAAGGTTTTCATAACCATTTTCACCCAGTATTCCCATCTAAAGTGATCCAGTTTTATGCTTAGCACTAGCAACTAAAGTTGGGGGTAAACACTAGTGAGGGGTGAAAATCAAGTGTGAATTATCTAAATTCCATCTCATGCCTCAGGATGACATCAAGATCTACCTAACTTAGGCCAAGTTTTATGCTCTTTATGCTACCTCTAATATCTTTCCAAAACTTACAAGTCACTAAGTAAGCGTAACTAAAAAGCTTTGATAAAGAAATAAAATAATCAAGCTTGCAAGTACAAATGGAATTTGGTATAATCAAAGCATGCCATTTAATCAAGCTTCCAAGATGGGGAAGGTGATGGTGAGCCTACTACGGTGACCATGGAAGATCTCAAAAACTTGGAAAAAAGATTGAGCTCTTCCGTGGTCAACGAGGTCAAGAATATGCTTGAGAAACTTCTTAAAGACAAAGATATCTCATCATCCCCCTCTCCTCAAGAGGATCCTCCATCCGTTTTACCTAAAGGGAATACTCCGGTATCCCCCGAGGATAGAATGGTTAAGGGTAAACAAGACAACACTAATTCCTCCACACAAAATGATGGTGGGAAGGTTGAGCACCGTGATTGGTACTCTCCCAACCCTCCAATCCCTCACCCTCATGTATACAATTGAGGTGACCCACCTAACCTTGAAGTATCTGCTACTTTTGCTCAATGGCAATCACTAATGAGAACTCATATGCGCATCTCTTGTATTGAACTATGGAACATCATCGAGCATGGACTCTTTATTGGGGATCCAAACAACTTGACAAGAAGAGAGGTTGTCAATAGTCAACTCAATGCCACTGCCTTGCATATGATTCAACAAGGTTTAGGTACAAAGGATTATCCACACATTGAGCACTTTAGCATTACCAATGAAGCTTGGGATGCCATCACTGTATTGTTTGTTGGAAATGAGAGTATGAGGAGGAACTAATATGATGCTCTAAGCAATGAAGCCGAAGGCTTCTACATGAAGGAAGGTGAAGATCACGAAGACATGTACCGAAGGCTCAAGACCACCGCCACCGCTTTTAGAAATGTGGGTGCCTCACATGTGGATGATGCATGGATAAAAAGGAAATATGTGAGTGCACTCATGCCTTTTGAGCCCACCAACTTGAAGAGCCTACAAGGAAGACACAACTACCATCTCATGACCTCAAATGAAGTTATGCAAGAGATGGCCGCTTTCAAAGTTGCCGCCAAGAATGCCAAAGATGCTCGTGCCCGTTACCTTGGTATGAGCAACATTGTCAATGTTGCTTTGAAGGCCAAAGTTGTGGACCATGGGGATGAAGATGATAGTGATGAAGGCCTCTCCATGGACCACCCCGATGAAGTCAAGATTGCTCATAGTCAATATATGGCCTTCTATGCAAATAACTTTTGGAAGAACCCCGCCAAGGCCAAGATGGAAATGCAACGAAGAAGCAACCCAAATGGGAAAAGAGAAAATACTACTAGATTGAGAACGTGCTTCAATTGTGGTGACCGCTATCACTTTGTGGCAAGTTGTCCCTATGAGAAGAGAGAATATCATGGGGGTAAGCTTGTGTTGAAGAAGACTCTCAAAGCACCTTACAAGAAACCCTTCATTAAGAAGAATCCCATCAACAAGAAGTCGGGAGAAATTGTCTTGATCACTCATGAAGAATACTCCTCCAACAATGAAGATGATGAAGAGGAAACTTCTAATGGTGTGGCGGCTCTAGCCACTACTTGTACTCCGACATTCTCACTCTTCGATTCTCCAAATGAGAATTCTCCCATCAAGAACGTCACTTGCCCACGGAATGGCAAGAGGAACGGAGGTATCCTCATCATCTCACTCCACTCCCTTAGCTAATGATGAAACTGATGATGAGATGTCTCTAGATGTTAAAAAGGAATTAATTGCTTTTGATGAGTTTATGACTAAACTACAAGGGGATGCTAAGATACATTTTGGTAACATCCTAGATCAACTTTCCCACACACAAGAGCTTCTAGATGTAAGATGTAAACTTGGACATGAACACATGATTGAGCTAGAGGATTTAAACAATGCTCTAGAAGAAGAACAAGAAAATAGGATGTCCCTTGAATTAAAACTTGAAGGGCTTGATGAGGCCAATGACATTATTGTGAATAAACTCATCAAAGAGCGTGATCATGCTATTGCTAAATACAAAAGGGCTAAAAAGGACAAGATTTCTGGACACAGGGTCGAGGGCTGGATATAGGGTGGCGGTGGACGGCGGCGTGCTTCCTGGACACAGTGGCTAGTCACAGCGCTTGCTCTGGCTAGCTAGCCATGGTCGACAAGCAAGGGTGCTCTCGGGTTGGCACGACATGGCGCATTGGGTAGGGGCTAGGTGGGTTCAAGGCATTGGTTAGCACTAGGGGAGACAGGGATGATCAATGGTGAACAATGGTTGGGGTGATGACTGCTCAAAACAGTGAAGTTTGGCCAAATTGATTTTCTGTCTCCAAGTGTTTGATGAAATGGCCGAAAGAAATTCAAATTTGAATTTTTGGTTGAAACTTGGTGGATGCAATGGTCACATACTAGGTAGTATCTGGTTGATTTGATTTGTCAGGGTGCACTTGTTTGGTTAGGTTTTGAGAAATGATGATCTTCCCATATGAACTAGATCGAATTTTGAATTGTAATTTGAAGAGGGTTGCCTAATGTTTCTGGGGGTTTGCAAGTTGGGCTTGGGTTCACTTTCACTTGGTATAGCAAGGGGTGAAAATAAATGGATTTGTTTTTGTTTGAAATCTTGGACTAGAAACACTCAAAGTGGTCTAGTGAGCAAGATTGGCAAAAATTACCATTTGCTTATTTTGTTTGTTTTTAAATTTCCGTTGATATGATTCTGCTTGGAAATGATTTAGATGATGTTATTTTCATATTTAAACCAATCCTGGCTATTCACAACAATCACACAAGTCCATTCAAGCATTCATGCATTCATCACAAACACACATGCATTCATATGGATTTAATTAACAAAAGTTTTTGTTAACCCTAATTTTGTATGATTGGAAATGATAACCTCGATTAATATTTTTGGGATTTTACAAACCTTCCCCCCTTAAACAAAATCTCATCCCGAGATTTGAGAAAAATAGAAAACTAGGATGTAAAGAGATCGTGAAACTCCGTCCTAATGTAGTCTTCTCGCTCTCAGGTAGCTTCTTATTTAGTGTGGTTACTCCACTGAATCTTGAGAAATTTGATACTCCGGGTCCTGGTGGTTCTGAAAGATTCCTCCAAAATACGGATGGGTACTTCGGGATACGTCAGGTCATCGTTGATCTCTATGGTTCGATGATCAATGTTCTTGAAAACTTCGGTCTTCTCCAGGACTTCTAGGCATTTGTGAATTAACGAGATGTGAAACACATTATGCACGGCTAACATCTCCTCTAGCAGTTCCAGTTGATACGATACTTCTCCTCGACGATTCAAAATCTTGAAAGGTCCGATATATCTGGGGCTAACTTTCCTTTGAGCTGGAAACGTTGAATTCTCTTCAAAGGTGACACTTTGAGATACACAAAATCTACGATATTGAAGGCTAGGTCTCGACGTCTCTTGTCGGTATAACTCTTCTGTCTAGATTGGGCGGTCTTGAGGTGCTCACGGATATTGTGAACTTTCTCTTCTGCTTCTCGTAGGATGTCGGGTCCGAAAATCTGACTCTCTCCTACTTCCGACCAATTCAAAGGGGTACGACACTTCCTTTCATACATGAATTCAAATGGGGCCATTTGCAAACTAGCTTGATAACTGTTGTTATATGAAAATTATGCGAATGGCAAACAGTCTTCCCATATTGATCCATACTCTAACACACGGGCTCTCAACATATCTTCGAGTATTTGATTTACTCGCTCCGTTTGTCCATCTGTCTGAGGGTGATAAGTTGTGCTAAAATCTAGTCGAGTTCCTAATCCTTCTTGGACTTTCTTCCAAAATCTCGAGGTAAACTGAGTTCCTCGATCTGATACGATGTTCTTGGGGACTCCATGCAAACTGACTATTCTAGCAATGTACAAGTCTGCTAGCTTCAAACTCTAGTGAGTGGTCTTGACTGGTAAGAAATGAGCGACTCTGGACAGTCTATCAACTATGACCCAAATAGAGTCATTTCCCCTACTAGATGTAGGCAAACTGGTAATAAAATCCATTCCAACTGAATCCCATTTCCATTCCAGAATCTGCAATGGTTGCAATAGTCCTGCGGGTCTCTGATGTCCCACCTTGACTCTTTGACAAATATCACACTTGGCTATGTAGCTTCCGATTTCTCTCTTCATCTTATGCCACCAAAATTCCTCCTTTAAATCCTGATACATCTTCATTCCTCCGGGTTGGATAGAATAAAGAGTATCATGGGCCTCTTTCAACTCTGAATCTGCTGGCACAAAGATACGTCCTTTGTACCACAAAACACCTTCTTCATCTTCGGTGAATCCGGGTACCTTCCCTGTACCGATACAACGTTTGATTCCATCGATACTAGCATTTCCTTTCTGCGCCACCTTGATTTGACTGATTAAAGTGAGTTGAATTTCTATGCTAGCCAAAAATCCTTCACTTACTAATTCCATTACGAAATATTCCAAATCCTTGTGCAAACTTGGTTGCTCCTTCAAAATCATGGAGTTCAAGCGACACGGCAATCTGCTAAGGGCATCTACTACCACATTGGCTTTACCAGGGTGATAGTGAATGTCCAGATCATAGTCCTTGATTAGATCTATCCATCTCCTTTGCCTCATATTCAGCTCCTTTTGCGTGAAAATATACTTCAGGCTCTTGTGATCCGAATAAATTTCACAACGGTTACCCATGAGGTAGTGCCGCCATGTCTTCAAGGCTAAAAATACGGCTGCTATGGGTAAGATAATTCTGCTCATGTTGCTTCAGTTGTATACATAGATAAGATATGACTTTGACTTACTGCATTAGCACACATCCGAGACCAATCTTGGATGCATCACAATACACATCAAAAGGCTTTGTGATATCCGGCATGATCAAGATTGGGGCTGAGATCAATCTCTTCTTAAGCTCTTGAAAACTTGCTTCACATTTGTCCGTCCATTCAAACTTCTTATCATTCTTCAACAATTGGGTCATGGGTCTTGTGATGCTCGAGAATCCTTCTACAAACTTGCGGTAATGTCCCGCTAATCCGAGAAATGCACGAACTTGGGTTTGACTGGTTGGGGCTTGGCATTCTTCAACATCCTTGACCTTGGCAGGGTAAACAACAATTCCTCCAGCAGACACTATATGTCCGAGGAATCCTACTTCCTGTAACCAGAATTCACATTTGCTAAACTTGGCATACAACTGATTCTCCCTAAGGGTTCCAAGGATGGTCCTCAGGTGTAGCTCATGTTCTTCTTATGATTTGGAAAAGATCAGAATATCATCACTGAAAACAACGACAAACTTATCCAAGAAGTCCATAAAAATGTTATTCATGAGGTTCATGAAATAAGCGGGGGCATTGGCTAATGAAAAAGACATGACAGTGTACTCATACAATCCATATCTAGTGGTAAAGGCAGTCTTTGGAATATCCTCTACGTGAATCTTGAGTTGATGATAACCAGTTCTAAGATCAATCTTAGAAACACTTTGGCACCGGTCAACTGGTCAAACAGATCTTCTGTCTTTGGCAGTGGGTACTTGTTCATAATGGTGACATCATTCAGCTTCCGATAATCCGTACACAAACGGTTACCTCCATATTTCTTATCCACAAACAAGACAGGTGATCTCCATGGTGACGCACTTGGTTGAATCAGTCCTATCTCCAGCACAGCATCCAGTTGCTTCTTCAGCTCCACTAATTCAGACGGTTTCATACTATAAGGTCTATGGGCTATGGGTCCGGTTCCAGGGATTAGTTGAATGATAAACTCGATATCCCGATCTGGGGGTATACCTGGCAAAACATCTGGAAATATGTTGGGGTATTCACAGACTACTCTAACTTGGTCAATGGTTGGTTGGGCTAGACTCTTGTTGCACTTGAATTGACGGGGCAAGGTTCAGATACATGCTCTAATGATACTCCAGTGATACTGGTCATGGTTATGGATTTCTTGGCACAGTCGATTAATCCTTTATGTTTCGACATCCAATCCATTCCTAGTACTACTTCCAAACCTTTTGTTCCGAGTACTATTAGATTAGCATAAAAATCTATGCCATGGATTCTGATAGGTACGGCCTTGCAAATTTGTCTAGCTTTGGTGGTTGATCCAGGTATTTTAACTATCATAACATGCTTCAATTTTGTTGGTTGAATCTTACTAGTGCATGCAAATTCTTCGGTAACAAATGAGTGCGATGCTCCAGAATCAAACCACACTCTTACAAGTACCGACTTAACAGAAAACATACCCAGCACAACATCTGGCGCTTCTTGGGCTTCTTCCGCATTCATGTTTAACAGATGGCCGTTGCGGTTGAGCGAATTCCCTGGGGCAAATCTCCTTCTAGGCTGAACATGATGCTGCTACTGAGCTGGGGCATTCACATTGGGGGTTGCTGCAAGCTTCTTGGGGCACTCATTGGAGTAGTGACCCTTGGTTCCGTATTCATTACATGTCACCTGAGACTTGTCCTTTCCTGCAACAGGCACAACATTGCTTCCAGTCCTTGGGGCAGTATTGGTGTTTTTGGTGACATTGTTGTTGTTGAACTTGGGCGGTGCACGATTGAAATTGTTGGAGCTTCCGGGGTTGTTGTTGTGGTTTACTCCAGGCCTTGGGTTTCCTCCTCCACGGTTGGGATAGGTCGGACGATTCATCGGGGGTCTATTGTTTCTTGGGGAAAATCATGTAGATGGGTTAGGGCGATACTTTGGGGTATGATGGGTTCCTGGTTGATGCATCATTCGACGCTTGCGTTTCTCATTGGCTTGGTTGATCTTGCCTTCCTCTGAATGTCAGAATCCACTAAGTCTTCAATGTCAGCAAACGGAATATTGACTAACACTGTCTGCATCTGATCATGCAGACCATTCAAGAATCTCTCCTTCTTCTTGGCTTCAGTGTCAATCTCATCTGGTGCATACCTAGCTAATGACAGAAATTTTTCACGGTACTCAACTACTGTCATCCTACCTTGCTTCATTTCTCTGAATTCATCTCTCATCCTCTTGATCAAACTCAGTGGCACATGGGTTTTGCTGAACATGAGTTTGAATTCATCCCAAGTCATCATTTGTCCTCCAGTCATGGCGTGAACGCTGTTCCACCAAGCTCTTGCATCTCCTGCCAGATAGTGGGTGGCAACCAGTACTTTCTCATTGGCTTCTACTCCTGCAACTTCTAAGTTGTTCTCCATGGTCTGCAGCCAATCATCTGCATCTAAGGGCTCTTCAGACTTACTAAAGATGGGTGGGTTGGTGTTCTGAAAGTTCTTGAGCTTGGATCCTTGGTTGTCCTGGTTTCCATGGCCTTGGTTGTTATTCGCCATCTGAGCTATGTGTTGAAGGGTGGCTAAGTTGGCTTGACGCTCGGCTCTTTTAGCTTCGTGGTCCAAAACCAACATTTGCAAGATTTGTAACATTGGGTCCGGGTATGAGCTGCTTCCTCCGCGAGGCATCTGAATATTGAGATAGATCATGAGAAAAGAGGGAAATTTCTAAGGTTCAGGGTTTTGTTTTTGAAAAGTTTTTAAAAGTTTGACTCAGGTTTTTCCACTAGCAACTTGCTTTTCATTCATTCATAGCACACAGTACAAACACACACCACAACAAGGAAACAGATGGTTTGAAGAACCATTCTGTGCAACTACGATACAATGGGACCGACTACAACTTCACTAACGCTAGTGCTCAAGTGCTACTACTCTTTGGAATCGGTGTCTTCATCATCATCATCATCAATGAAGGCAGAGTCATCATCATCGATGAAGAAATCCATGGCTTGATCCTCCAGGAAGTCATCATCATCAGTGAGGTAGGAATAGGGGTCTCCACGGATATCTTCCCTTGCATTCTCCCTCTCCTCAAGCTGCATGTCCCGCTCGTGGATGGTCTCCTCCAAGTTTGTCACCTTGTGATGAACGTGAGCAATAATGTGATCCTTCTTGTCAAGATGACGATGATAAGACTGGCGATCTTTCACCAGCATGGCAATGGTCTGGTCCTTCTGGACTGCTATGGTGGTTGGCGTAGGATCGAGCATTGTCTTACTCCTTCTACCGGTCATACATCATGAAGCTGAGATGGTCCACTTGATGCTTTAGCTCCAGGTGACGTGGATAGAACTCAAAGGGCGTGCCCTTGATCTGATTGATGCTTTGCCCACACAGACGGGCAAGAACTTCCTGCATGGCCCTGGCAAGTCCATCTAGCCAGTTGTTCTCCCTTAAGGTGAACTGGACTCCCTCTGAGGTGGGGGCTTCAATATTCCCTCAGAGACTTGCAACAATCAGCCATTGCAATTCTCGTCCTTCTTGGTCGTTGAGCTGGGCTCCGAAGAACTCGGGGTGCGGGCGCTCTATAAGTTCCGAGAGTTGGTCCAAATCACACTCAAAGATGAGATATCCTCCATTTCCCAACTGATAGAACTTGCTATACTTCACGTCCATCTATAAGAATGTAGGATGAGTAAGTTAGTCGAGTGATCAAGTGTGTCAAATTTTATGTAAGTTTGCAAGAATCTTTGCGGAACATGGATTTTCGTGAAAGAATCTAAGTGGTAATAATGAGAATAGGTTTTCATAAATACTCACTTCTTTGGTTTTGAAACTAAGTGTTTGGTTCAAGCGTCCATTCTAAACTAGGGTCTCCTATGCTCAGGATGGCTCTGGTACCAACTTGTCAACACCCGGATTTTTAATCCCAGATGCCTATTATGCCATACATCGCAATCCTAAGATTACCATTTTGCGTGACAAAACAGATTGGTACCATAGTTCATCATCCATTACAAACCATAATAAAGGTATTACAACAAATAAAGGATTTCATGATCCAGTATTAATACATTCAAAGTAGCGGAATAATAACGATAGCATGGGTGAGGCTCCATCTTCATGGTAACAGGCAATGCTGATGATGGGAGATGATCCTAGTTGTCATAACCTTCCTGCGGTCCATCATCCTGACAGTCCTCTTCATAGGCTGGCCACGGGAATAGCCAGGGACAAAGCCATGAGTACTCTTTAAGTACTGACAAACTATCACTGACAGGTAAATGTGGTTTGAGTAGGAATACGAAGCTCTAGGTTGTGTTGCAAAAAGCCAGGTTTATCTCTAGCTGACTTCAGAAGTAAAGAAAACTAGTTTTAAGGTTTTATAACACCTAAGTGGGAACTCAGTTTGCATATTCACAACCCTGTTGTGGTCAAGTCAATGTCATGATTCATTTCACAAGTCATTTTGAAAACATCCAACGATGGAACAGTATGGCCACGCCAACTGTCCATAACCCCGGATGTGCCTATTCAAATAGTTTGACACTCTAAAGAGGTGGTACACTTTCACCACCATATTCGATACATCCATCAGGAATAATCATGAATTCACCATAATCAGTATGCAGATTATCAATCATAACCTTTCAATTACACACCCTAGTATAGGCACCTCTCCTATGAGTTTGGCCTCCCAACCATGAGCATCTGTCATATTGGAAACTGCATAGGTGCACAATCATCACGAGGTAGCCTCAGCTCAAACCTCGGCCGCAAGGGAACCCATACTAAGGTATATAAACTTCCAGTCAAGCCCTACCCAAATTCAGTTATTGTGTTTGTACAGTAAAATTAGAATGGTATCGCATCCAGACAACCATCAGTATTATAAAAGGGATAAGGCTCATGCCTCAACATTTTCATCATCAAATTCACCTTGAGTTCACTAACAGATGTCAAAACATTTAATTAGAATGATTCATCATTCTAAGGTTTTCATAACCATTTTCACCCAGTATTCCCATCTAAAGTGATCAAGTGTTATGCTTAGCACTAGCAACTAAAGTTGTGGGTAAACACTAGTGAGGGGTGATAATCAAGCGTGATTTATCTAAGTTCAATCTCATGCCTCAGGATGACATCAAGATCTACCTAACTTAGGACAAGTTTTATGCTCTTTATGCTACCTCTAATATCTTTCCAAAACTTACAAGTCACTAAGTAAGCGTAACTAAAAAGCTTTGATAAAGAAATAAAATAATCAAGATTGCAAGTAAAACTGGGATTTGGTATAATCAAAGGGGTATATCCAAAGCATGCCTAATGCATCTAGTTTGCATAATCCACTTGTAGTATTAGGCTTGCTAGGATGGCTTGCATAATTGCAAGTGTAAGATTTCCTTGTGTAGTGCCGTGGTTGAAGTTCTCCTCTGCTTCCTCATCGTAGTAGTCTCCTTCCTCTTTGTATCCTTGGTCGTACTAGCGTCTATAAATAAACACGAGGTACACAATCACCAAAAAAATACTTAACTACTCTATTTAGCACACAAGGTTCACACTATATGATCTAGCATCATCACAATCATCACCAGAATTAAGGCAATAGTTTTATTTATTTTATTTTAGAAAAGTAATTTCTAATCATTGAAAAACTACTTTAGATTTAATATTATCCAAATAAAATATGGTATCATGTTGACACATGTCATCACCACATATTTTAGTACTTGGGAATGTGATTTAAAGTGGTCTCACAATTTAATAAGTTTTAACCTTTTTATTTTAATTAAATAAAATGACTAGAAATGCCTATGTGGCATTCTTTTATTACTTGTTCATTATTAATTCAAGTAAACCTAGATATCTTTATATATTCAGAAAGGTCTTATGAAATGTGATTTTTGAGAGTTGGAATCAACTCAATAGCATTTATGGTTGAATTTTGAAATATGTTTGAAAGCAGAAAAGTCTCTGCCTTGTTATTTTTACTATAGGTGATCTATAATTTCAAATGGTATGCATCCAACGGTCTTGGATTAAGAATTTCTATACCTTTCTAAAAAAATTGGTTTCGTGCAATTTGGTTTAGTGAATTTCTCTGAATTGAATTTTGAATCTATAGCCAGAACTACGTTTGAAATTAAATAGATAAATCTAAATTTGAACTAACAGGGTCACGCGGGAAAGCTAACTGGGCCGGATCACTGCGCACAGCGCGCGCGGGGGCTGGTTAAGTGGTTGTCCCCACACGTCAGTGGGACAGGGGGTGCGAAGGGGTATGGGCTAACTACGACCGTAGGATTAGATCGAGGATCAACGGCTCACGGCCATCGTCCTCGTATGAACAGAACTCGACGGGATCGAACCCTAGCGCGGCCAGTGGGGGTCTGTGGCGGCTCACTGGGGCTCAAGCGATGGTCGGCGATGGGGGCAAACGACGAAGTTGACGACGACCGTTCTCCTGGTAATGGAGGCTCCTACTGGGGTGGCTCTAATCAACATCGCCCTTCTCCTCCAGCAGCGGCAGGCTCCGGCGAAATTCCAGCGATGCTGCGCTCGCCTTGCTTCGGGAAGAAGTGGGCACGATCAGTGAGAGGTGGGGAGTGGAATGGTGTGAATAAATCGAACGAGGAAGGCCTCTATTTATACTGCGATGAGAGAACCGAAGGGTGCGGGCAGAGCTCATCGGGTCGGCGTTATAGTGAGCTAACGGCATGGCTGAGGCTAGGGACTGTGTGCGGTCTCCTGGCGCTTCTCAAGGAAGTAATGGCGCGGCAAGGGGCGGTGCGGTTCGGTCGGAACGCGTCGATGCTCTAAGCAGCACGGTGTGCGATTTTGATGGTGCACAATGGCTACGGGTCGCGCGGCGGCGAACGGGGTTGTCTGGGAGGTTCCTGGGACGGTGGTGATAATGTAGGTGGGCGGCGAATACAGGTCGCGGTCTGTGCGAGCGTGTCGAGCGCGGCGCTCTGGCACGCTCTCGGCATGGTCGCAGAGAAATGGACACATGCGTTCCTCTGTGGTCCAGTGCCTGGCAAGGGTCGAGGGCTGGACAGAGGGTGGCGGTGGACGGTGGCATGCTTCCAGGACACGGTGGCTAGGCGCGACACTTGCTCTGGATAGCTAGCCATGGTCGGCTGGCAAGGGTGCTATCGGGTTGGCACAGCATGGCGCATTGGGTAGGGGCTAGGTGGGTTCAAGGCATTGGTTGGCACTGGGGAGACAAGGATGATCAATGGTGAATAATGGTTGGGGTGATCACTGCTCAAAATAGTGAAGTTTGTCCAAATTGATTTTTTGTCTCCAAGTGTTTGATGAAATGGCCGAAAGAAATTCAAATTTGAATTTTTGGTTGAAACTTGGTGGATGCAATGGTCACATACTAGGTAGTCTCTAGTTGATTGTATTTGTCAGGGTTCACTGGTTTGGTTAGGTTTTGAGAAATGATGATCTTCCCATATGAACTAGATTCAATTTTGAATTGTTATTTGAATAGGGTTGCCAAATGTTTCTGGGGGTTTGCAAGGTGGGCTTGGTTTCACTTTCACTTGGTCTAGCAAGGGGTGAACATAAATGGATTTGTTTTTGTTTGAAATCTTGGACTAGAAACACTCAAAGTGGTCTAGTGAGCAAGATTGGCAAAAATGACCATTTGTTTATTTTGTTTGTTTTTGAATTTCTATTGATTTGATTCTGCTTGGAAATGATTTATATGATGTTGTTTTCATCTTTAAACCAATCCTTGCTATTCACAACAATCACACAAGTCCATTCAAGCATTCATGCATTCATCACAAACACACATGCATTCATATGGATTTAATTAACAAAAGTTTTTATTATCCCTAATTTTGGGTGATTGGAAATGATAACCTTGATTAATATTTTTGGGATGTTATAGCTCCACCATCCGTCTTGTTTTTCTTGCCTCTGTTGGAAGCATCAGAGGTGGAGCTCTTCCACTTTCGCGCCAACGGGACCTCGTCGTCGGACACTACAATGAAATCCTTCATCTTGGGGTCGTAGACTTGGGCAGCCATGCTACCTTTGTCCAGATTCCCCAGCTGTTAAGTGAATCTTAAGTGGTAGATGCAAAGGTTTATGCATGACGGAAGAACTGGAGTATATGTCATACACAGAAAATAAACGAGTACCTCTGGGCACTTGCCGCCCTCGAACATGTCATAGGTGATGGCAAAGCCACGCTTCTGATCCTTCACCTTGACTATGTCCTTGAGGCGAATCTTGATGGAGTCACTAGAGAAGTTTTCCTTGGAGATCCGGAGGCTATCCTTCCTATCCTAGGTATACTGGTGCATGATCATCACGCGGTGTTGCATAGGCTGGATCCGCCTGGTGAACCAGCACATGGCTAGTTCCAACCCGTTCAGACCCATCTCTACGAACCAGTCAATCCGCCTTACAGCGCGAGAGGCTTCATTGCCGGAGGGGAGGAGGGCTTGGGATCTCCATGTCGGGGCTTCAGCGGCGGCCCTGTCGACAAAGTCCGGGTACATTGTTTCTCGGCCGGCCAGAGGAATATTTGGGCCATAGAAATACGTCCTCTGCCAATTCTTGTAGGATTCGTGACCTACAATGTCTGGGAACCGCCGGCTAGGCCGGATCTTGAAAGTAATGGCTTCATAGTTCCTGAGCTCCTCCTTGATCACTCCGGCTTCCCTCCTCATGGTGAAGAAGTAAATGAACAGATATAACCTATGCCTAATTCCTAGATAACCCTCGCACAGCAGCGTGTAGTTTCTAAGCGCGAGGATGCTATTAGGAGAAAGGTTCGGAGGTTGAACCCGGAAGTGTTGGAGGACTTGGATGAAGAAGTCGGAGATCGGGAGGGAGACGCCGCGCACAAACTGAGCCTTGAGGTATACCTTTTCTCCGACTAGGGGAGAAGGGACGACCTCGTCGGCCGGTGCCGCCCGCCAGATCAGGCCCTCCATCGCAGGGAGGTACCCTTTGGTGAGCATCTCCTTGATATCGCTCTCGAAGATGTCCGAGCCGTGCCACTCCCCTTTGTGGGAATCATCTTCCTCCTCCAGCGGTTCCAGCCCCGCTGGAATTTGGTCACTGCCGGTGGATTCAACCACCGTGGAATGCGACACCACCACACCCTCTGGCGAGACGTGAACAGAACCTGATGACTTGGCCATGGCCTCGCCCGACGCCTCCATCGATGGGGCACTACTGCTGCTAGACATTGGAGTGGATTGAAGGTGACTGTGGATTGGAGAAAGGCTAGGGTTTTCTCTGTGTGCGCGAGGATCTCGAGGAGAGGCTTGGCTAGAGGAAGAAGATGACATGAGGAAGAATGAGGTGAAAAGATAAAAGTCACCGCAGTTATAATATATAGTACTTGGTGTCAAGATTCGTGCAAGTTGATTTGATGATTGATGTGTCGACAGTGCGTGCGTGATCATGCACGGATATTTCGCCGCGTTCCTACCGCCGCCGCCAACGTTTTGTATCCTTCGCGCGGGAAAACGGCTATGATTGCATTCTATGGATGTGTGAGTTACGAGGTGCGCTGACCTATGGTCTACATCACTCTACTGACACAAGCAGGTGAACGATCCCATCTAAAGATTTTGGCATGGACGGATCCCGTCCGGCTACGAGAAGAGTATGATGGAAGGCTTAGTGATTCTCCGACTTACATATCGAAGACGGAGAACATCGCAGGGTTCTTGGGAGGACTACAAGATATTGCTTGACGATTTTCCAACATTCATTTAGACTGAGCATTCAACCTGAAGAGGCAAGATGGCGCAAGATCTCGGAGTTCTCCGGGGCTACTGTTGGGGATATGCTAAATGGGTATCACCATTTCATGTCTCTAATACAGATAACCCGGGTGGCCCACTGTTGGTAGCAAGGCCTATGGCCTGTTGGGCAGCCCAGTTAGATGGATCCAGAAGGGAGGCCCATGCCGGATGAAGGAAGGCTACAGTGGATTTATCAGAGTTCCCAGAACCTTGGAGTGCAAGACACGTTAGACTAGATGTATACCATGTAGGACTCTGTAACCTGTCCATCTAGGACTTTCCCTGTAACCCTAGGATATGGTGTCTATATAAGCCAGACCTAAAGGAGCCTTTAGGGCATAACTCAACTCATATCGCGCACAGTGAACCGATCCCTGTAACCCGGCGTATTGTCATTATAGTGATTTATAGAAGGAGTAAGATTCCGCCGCTGTCATGTGATCTGAACCTAGGGAAGTTGTGTCACCTCGTACCCTCCGACCTTCCACCTTATCCCATGTCTCTAAACACGCACTGTGAGGACCCCTCCATGGCGTACTCATCGCTAATACCATGACAATAGGCCTAGTCAAATTAGTTCAAGCCTCTGAGTCCTTAATTAACTCGGATGTATATCTATAAACCCTAGCGAGGTACCCATATATAAATCTCCCTAGGGTACTCTCTGGACTTATGTTCCATCATACATCCCATTGACTCGCTGCCTAGTGGCCAAGCTTGCCACCCTTGTAATCTCTTGATAATACAATCTAGAAGGAGTAGGTCATAACCCTCTGGGGGGCCCAACCTGGGTAAAACCTTGTGTCTCCGCCCTCATCTCGCACCACAGATGGCTGGACGCAAGCTTCTTGTCGCAGCATATGTTGTTGGGGATATGCTATATGGGTATCCTCATAGCATGTCTCCTTTCCGGATAACCCGGGTGGACCACAGTTGGTAGTATGGCCTATGGACTTCTAGGCGGCCCAGTTAGATGGATACAGAAGGGAGGCCCATTCCGGATAAAGGAAGGCTACGGAAGAGTCACTGACGTACCCGCAGCCTTTGAGTGCACGACAAGTTAGACTGATTGTATAGTATGTAGGACTCTATAACCTGTCCGGATAGGACTTTCCCTGTAATCCTAGGACCTAGCGACTATATAAGTCGGTCCTATGGGATCCTTTAGGGTAAGGCACAACTCATACCTCGCGCAGTGAACCGATCCCTGTAACTCAGTGTATTGCCACTATAGTGATTTATAGAAGGAGTAGGATTCCGCCACCGTTGTGGGATCTGAACCTAGGTAAGATGTGTTACCTCATACCCGTTAACCTTCCGCCTTACCCCACGTCTCTAAACACGCACTGTGAGGACCCCTCCATGGCGTACTCGTCGGCAATACCACGATAGTTGGCGCCCACCGTGGGGCAAGAGGCGCTTTAGGCTCTACAGCGGGCGAGGTCCAAGATCTTCGCGGTAATTCGTGAAACCGTAGCCATCGGTCGCGTTCTCTTCTCTGGCAACATTCCAACCGTCCCTCCCGACGAGTTCTGGATCCTGGCAAAGACGAACCCTACGCGATGCTCGATCGTCCCCATCAGAGACATCCACCTCTTCATCGGTGAAACCGACTCGGGCACCAGTTCCCTGGAAGTTGGAGGAGCGTCAAGACCCGCACGGACCGCCTATGGGCAGGATACGTTCGCTGAAGGATTGATGTCGGATCTCTCTCTGGATTTTTCCAGTAAAGATCAGAAAAATTCAAGGCCCACCCAAACCGCCCCTGTGCAGGATATAATGGTGGAAGATCGCTGCAAATCCGCCGGCTTCGTCCGTGCGTCTGGAGCGCTGCATGCAGAGAGAGGGTGAAAACCCCCGCGATTACCTTGCCAGGTGGCTTCGTATACGGGCCGATCTGGCAAATTACCCCAATGATGATGCCATGTATCACTTTGTGAAAGGACTGGACCAAGGTACACTTCTCCGACATACACTAAGGCGGCAGCAGGACTCAGGACACCTTACCTTAGAAGCCATAGTGAACACCGTCAACAACTACACGGAGGATGAGGAGGCAGCTCAGACAGCCCTCGCGCTCATTGACGGAGCCCCTCCGCCTCAGCCACCACCACCACCGCCTCCGATCGTCGTCGTAGTAGCTGCACCACCACCTTTAGTCATCGTCTTTGCTGTCGCACCACCACCGCCCATCATCGAGGAAGCCCCGGCACCCTCCGACTCCGTTCTTGACGCGCTCTATGCCGACATCAGCGCTGACTCGGAGGAGATAGACTTCAGCCCGGAGGAGCTAGACTCTGTTATGCAGGAGATGGAGGAGGATTACAAACACGACGAGAAGGCCAACAACACTGTCGCGTTCCGAGAGGTGTTTGTCTCCATTGGGACGGCGATGGATGAAGATCAACCAGGACGAGCTCCGCCCATAGCGCTGGACAAGGGGAAGGGACCACCTATTGTCGCTGACAATGATCGTGCAAAGGTCATGCCCCCTCCGCCTAACCCAGTGCAGCAGCCGCAGGAACCCAGCACCGGTCCGAGTAACAACAACACCGCAAACCCGCCGCCTCCGGCATCTACGTCTACTGAAGGAAATATGCCCTAGAGGCAATCATAGAGATGATTATATTTCATATGTACCCATGAGTTATTGTAATGTTCCTTGAATATCCATATCAGGCAACTTGTATTGATTGGCAATTATGTGAATTGTTTGTGAAACTCTTTACTTGTATGGTTATTTAATAGTTGTCCCTAGTCGGAGTTCATGTGAGGACACACGTGGATATTAGACTAGCACATCGATTGGTTGATGACTATGTTTCGCAAGTCATAGCCATGGAGATGTCAAACCAATGATGTGGACACATGTTATGAACATGGGGTTGGACTGACCCAACCTGAGACTGGCAATTAGTTGCAGCTCTCTCTCTACACATCGTGTATGTTTTGTCCTTAGACCTGAGATTGTCGCATGTACTTGAGATGTGGATCGACCTACTTTGGGGCTATCAAACGATGCACCGTAAAAGGGTAGTTATAAAGCTAGCTTTCGGGTTTGTCCTGAAGCATGCTGCAAGGCATGGTCAATCAAGATGGGATTTGCCCCTCTCTACTTGAGAGAGATATCTCTAGGCCTCTCGAGTGATCGGATCCAGAAATGCATGGCCACGCTACATATGGTTAAGAGTTAACCTAGTAAAGGGATTCTGAATCACAGTATCGAGAAAGAGAGGTCAGCTTGGAGCTAGACCAAATATCGTGAGGCAAAGGGAAAGACATGTACTAAACCTTGTGATCGTTCGTCCGATATGATCTTTGTATGCTTTTAGGAGTTGGCACGTATTGCTAGAGGCCGCTACCAACTATTAACAGAATAAGTGTATTCGTGTCATGTCTATACGCATATGAACCTATAGGGTCACACACTTAAGGGGCTGGAAGCCTAATGAGGATTGGATCTGAATTAGACCAGGCTTAGGCTACTAATGGGCTTCTAATGTAGAAGCCCACTAGGGACGCCTATATAAGAGAGGGTGGGGCGAGATGACCAAGGTGAGACCTTAGACCATTCCACCCAGCCGCCACACCTCACGCCTGTGTTTCACGCACGGACCTAGCAGTCCGGCGTCTGACGCTTCCACCCCGCACGTGTGGATACCTCGGAGGTGTCGCATCTATGGCACTTGGACAAGCCACGCAAGGGGAGATTCTCGTGGGACGAGGACAAGGAGGAGACGTGGAACGTCTTCACTGCCTCGACGCGCTTCATCGATTCCGCAACTGCGTGTCTAGTGGTAATCCCGTGATCTATGACAACAGTAATCCTGGTTTACGCGGTAGAAATTTTTTGATTTGCGCTAGTGTAGCCTACCCGTATCCCTTCAGTGGTATGAGAGCCAATGCTATTCAGTTATAGGTTCGGGATGTTTGCATATGGTGATATGCAGATTGATATGAATGATGTGATCGTTTATATGGTGGTGGTTCAGGATAGATCTATGATCTTGCTTTCCGTGATTGTGATTCTGAGGTTATGAACGACTTACCCCTATCGGTCGGCTTCCGCCATCGGGGTAGACAGTGACACATAAATCCTATTGAATCACGCGAAGATCAATATGATTGATCGAATCGGAACCTAGATCTAAAATCGATGTACCGTGATCAAAGGAGTTTGATCGGATTGGAACAATAGTCGGTTTATGGTAAATTTGATTTGCCGATCAAAATCCTTAAAGAAAAGTGTGTAGATTCGATCTCTCATTTTTCATAGTTTTCAAAATCCTTAAAGAAAATTGTGTTGATTCGATCTCTCATTTTTTCAAAATCCTTAAAGAAAATTGTGTAGATTCAATCTCTCATTTTTAATCCTTAAAGAAAATTGTGTAGATACCGCGAGGAGCGCTGCCCCTTCGAACCCCGCAGGGTGAGACCCCCTAGACCCTCCTTAATCGTAGCCCCTTTTGTGTCTCGTTAAGGTAACTAGGTGCTGCGATGTCACATGATCTGGTAGAATGTGATTCTATGCATAACTTGTTTTTGCAGGGTGTATGTGATCAGTATGGCCCATATATGTATGTGATGCATGTATGAAAGTTTTCATGACCTGCGTGTCGTGAGTAGGGCAACACGGCTGGAGCCATATGTGTTGTCATTTATTGTAATGGCCTGCGTGGCAACTTGTGATGATCCCAATACTATGTAATTCTGATTACTAGCTGTTAGGAGTAATAGATTGTATTAGTTCTTAGAGGACTCATCAGTTGGAAGATGGCTCACATGGAACATGAAGATGGAGATCATCATGGTGGACAGGTTCTATGGCGATGGAGATCACCATGAGAAAATGGGCCATACTGTGTCACATCTATGTGAATGCTATTCTTATGTGTTTTACTACTATGCATGCTTAGATGATAGAAGTAGAACGATCCCTCAGAAAGTTTAAGTTAAACCATGCCCTGCCAACCAAACCTTGCACCATCCCATGCCCTGTACAATAGTTGGCGGGCCTATGAAATTAGGGTGCCGCGGTTTTCCTTGGCTGGATGGGTTTGTATCGGATACCTACACGCATAAGCGTTGGTGAGCTTGACAAGGTCATATTAATAGTTAAGGACCTTGGGGCATAAAGGTTGGGCGCCTAGTTTTGACATAGAGATGTCACCCAACAACAAGAGTCATATGTGATATGATTAGCAAGTGTTGCTTACCGATTTACCTTGTTTTCTAGCAGTGATGCTAAAGCTCACTAGTCGACTTGTTAAGTGTGGATCTTGAATCACTTAGTATCAATAGAGGGATATTGATTTAAGTGGGAGTATATGCTATTAAACTGTTTAATATGTTTTACTCTTTCATGGTTACATGGCTTAGTATTTTGCATGTTTTCTATTGTAGATCAATGGCACCGAACACTACATCACCTTTTTCTTTGCGTTCGATTCTTAACAAAGATAAACTAAATGGAACAAACTATTCAGACTGGGTCCATAACCTGAGAATTGTTCTCAAGTCTGATAAAAAGGAAATGGTTCTATATACCCCAATCCCCGATGAACCTGCTGATAATGCATCTGCTGCCCTAAAGAACACCTATAAGAGAGCATGTGATGATTCTCTTGAGGTTAGTTGTCTTATGCTTGCATGCATGGAACCTGAACTCCAAAAGAAGTTTGAGGATTAGGAAGCGTACGATATGATCGTCGCGCTTAAGGACATGTTCCAAGATCAGGCAAGGATTGAGAGGTACAATGTTGCCAAGTCCTTTGTCGAATGCAAGCTAGCAGAGGGAGCCCCCATGTGATCAAAATGGTTGGTTACAGTCAGACTTTGGAAAAGCTTGGTTTTGCACTAGGCCAATAGTTGGCCACTGACTTCATTTTGGCGTCTCTTCCATCCAGCTATGGGCAGTTCATTTCGAACTAACATATGCATGGGGTGGAGAAGGGCCTTAATGAGTTATGCGGGATGCTAAAAACAGCAGAAAGTGACATGAAGAAGTGTGCAGGGCATAGCAATGTGATGGATGTGTAGAACAAGCCTAGCTTCAAGAATAAGGGTACTTATTGGAAGAAGAAGGGCAAGGTTAAGGATACGATCCCTAAGCCTGCACCCAAGCAAAAGACTGGACCTGTAGAAGACACTAAGTGCTTCTTTTGTCATGAACATGGCCACTGGAAGAGAAACTGCAGCAAGTACCAGGCTTCTTTGAAGAAGAGTGGAAGTAAGAGTACTTCCCACTCAGATACGCTTGTTGTAAATGTTGTGGACATTCTTCTTGTTGATTCCTATGTTAACTCTTGGGTATTTGATACCAGATCGGTTGCTCATATTTGCAATTCGATGCAGGGGCTAATAAGGACTAGAGAAGTGCAGAAAGGAGCAGTGGATTTTCGAGTCAGAAATAAAGCAAGGGTTGTTGCATTGTTCGTCGACGTCATGCAACTTCACCTTTCGTCAGGATTTATTATGGAGTTGAATAATTGTTATTACATTCCTAGTATGGGTCGAAACATTTTATCACCTTCATGTTTGATGAGTGATGGTTATTCATTCGCGAGTGCAAACAATGGTTGTGTGATCTCTAAGAATGCTATGTTTATGGCTAATGCTCCCATTGTGAATGGGTTATTTATTTTAAATCTTGATGATGCATCTGTTTACAATGTTAGTGCTAAAAGGCTTCGGTCTAATGATTTGAGTCCTACCTATTTATGGAATTGTCGTTTGGGGCAGATAAGTGAAAAGCGCATGAAGAAGCTCCATGGTGATGGTCTTCTAACTTCGTTTGATTTTGAATCATACGAGACATGTCAAGCTTGTTTACTTGGAAAGATGACCAAGTCGCCTTTTTCGGGTTTACCCGAGAGAGCGACACACTTGTTGGAACTCATACATACTGATGTATGTGGACCAATGAGCACGACAGCCAGAGGAGGATATCACTACTTTATTACTTTTACTGATGATTTTAGTAGATATGGTTATGTCTACTTGATGAAGCATCAGTCTGAAACTTTTTAAAAGTTCAAGGAGTTTCAGAGTGAAGTAGAGAATCAACGTGGCAAGAAAATAAAGTCCTTGCGATCTGATCGTGGAGGTGAATATTTGAGTCATGAATTTAGCGATCATCTTAAGAGTTGCAGAATTGGTCCACAACTTACGCCGCCCGGAACGCCTCAAAGGAACGGGGTCTCCGAACGGCGTAATCGAACTTTGTTGGACATGGTTCGATTGATGATGAGGCAGTCGGATTTACCATTATCATTTTGGGGTTATGCTCTAGAAACGATAGCTTTCACACTTAATTGGGTACCATCTAAATCCGTAGTCAAGACACCATATGAGATGTGGACTGGAAAGAATCCCAGTTTGTCTTTTCTAAAGATTTGGGGTTGTGCTGCATTTGTCAAGCGACTTCAGTCGGACAAGCTAACACCCAAATCGGATAAGTGCATTTTTGTGGGATATCCGAGGGAAACCTTAGGGTATTACTTCTACAACCGAGAGGAGGGCAAAGTGTTTGTCGCTCGTAGCGGTGTTTTCCTAGAGAATGAGTTTCTCACAAAGGGAACAAGTGGAAGGTCGGTGCAACTTGAAGAAGTTCAAGATGAGCTAGTTGGGGATGCTTCTACGAGTGATGCTATTGTAGAAGAACAAGTTGAGGAACCCGTGGCAACAGAAGTACCCCAACCACGAAGGTCGGCGAGGCTCTGCGAAGCGCGGGAATTATTATTGTTAGACAATGATGAGCCTGCGACCTATGCAGAAGCGATGGTGGACCCAGACTCTGAGAAATGGCTGATCGCCATGAGATCCGAGAAGAGTCCATGGGAGACAATCAAGTTTGGAACTGGGTTGACCTGCCTGATGGTTTTAAAGCCATCGACTGCAAATGGATCTATAAGAAGAAGATTGATATGGATGGAAATGTTCACATCCATAAAGCTCGACTTGTTGCAAAAAGGTTTTCAACAAGTTCAAGGAGTTGACTACGATGATACTTTCTCGCCTGTAGCGATGCTTAAATCTATACAGATAATTCTAGCCATTGCTGCACATTTCGACTATGAAATATGGAAGATGGATGTCAAGACGGCTTTCCTAAATGGAATCCTAACTGAGGACGTGTATATGATGAAGCCCGAAGGTTTTGTCGATCCAAACAATGCTGGAAAGGTATGCAAACTTCTAAAGTCCATTTATGGGCTGAAGCAAGCATCTTGGAGTTGGAACATTCGATTTGATGAAGTTGTAAAGGAGTTTGGCTTCATCCAAAACGAACAAGAACCTTGTGTTCACAAGAAGGAAAGTGGGAGAGCGCTGGTATTTCTAATCTTATATGTAGATGACATATTGCTGATTGGAAATGACATTCCTATGCTCGAGTCTGTTAAGACCTCATTGAAAAATAGTTTTTCAATGAAGGACTTGGGAGAAGCGGCATATATTCTGGGCATCAAGATCTATAGAGATAGATTAAGAAGGCTAATTGGATTAAGCCAGAGTACATACATTGACAAAGTATTGAAATGGTTCAGCATGGAAGAGGCTAAGAAGGGGTTCTTGCCCATGTTTCACAGCATTAAACTCAGCAAGAATCAGTGTCCTTCGACTACTGATGAGCGTGAGCACATGACCAGAGTTCCATATGCTTCGGCTATTGGATCCATCATGTATGCAATGATATGTACTCGCCCAGATGTTTCCTATGCTCTAAGTGTTACGAGCAGATACCAGGCTGATCCAGGTGAAGGTCACTGGACAGCGGTAAAGAACATCCTTAAGTACTTGAAAAGGACTAAGGATGTGTTCCTAGTTTATGGAGGTGAGGATGAACTCAGTGTAAAGGGCTACACAGATGCGAGTTACCTTAACGACTCAGATGATTCGAAATCGCAATCAGGTTATGTGTTTGTCATGAATGGTGGTGCTGTGAGCTGGAAAAGTTCCAAGCAAGATATGGTGACCTCCTCTTCAACAGAAGCTGAATATATTGCTGCCTCGGAGGCCGTAAAGGAAGATGTTTGGATTAGGAATTTCCTGATCGCTCTCGGTGTGGTTCAGGGTGCGTCCAATCCCTTGGACGTTTATTGTGACAACAATGGTGCTACTGCACAGGCCAAGGAACCTAGACAGCACCACAAGAACAAACATATTCGCATGCGTTACCATCAGATTCGAGAGTTCGTTGAGGATGGTAGTGTCATGATATGCAAAATACATACGGACTCAAATGTTGCTGATCCCTTGACTAAGCCTCTCCCGCAACCCGCGCTTGAAGCACACACAAGAGCAATTGGTATTAGATACATTTTAGATTGACTCTAGTGCAAGTGGGAGACTGAAGGAAATATGCCCTAGAGGCAATCATAGAGATGATTATATTTCATATGTATCCATGAGTTATTGTAATGTTCCTTGAATATCCATATCAGGCAACTTGTATTGATTGGCAATTATGTGAATTGTTTGTGAAACTCTTTACTTGTATGGTTATTTAATAGTTGTCCCTAGTCGGAGTTCATGTGAGGACACACGTGGATATTAGACTAGCACATCGATTGGTTGATGACTATGTTTCGCAAGTCATAGACATGGAGATGTCAAACCAATGATGTGGACACATGTTATGAACATGGGGTTGGACTGAACCAACCTGAGACTGGCAATTAGTTGCAGCTCTCTCTCTACACACTGTGTACGTTTTGTCCTTAGACCTGAGATTGTCGCATGTACTTGAGATGTGGATCGACCTACTTTGGGGCTATCAAACGCTGCACCATAACAGGGTAGTTATAAAGGTAGCTTCGGGTTTGTCCTGAAGCATGCTGCAAGGCATGGTTAATCAAGATGGGATTTTCCCCTCTCTACTTGAGAGAGATATCTCTGGGCCCCTCGAGTGATCGTATCCAGAAATGCATGGCCCTGCTACATATGGTTAAGAGTTAACCTAGTAAAGGGATTCCGAATCACAATATCGAGAAAGAGAGGTCATCTTGGAGCTAGACCAAATATCGTGAGGCAAAGGGAAAGACATGTACTAAACCGTGTGATGGTTCGTCCGATATGATCTTTGTATGCGTTTAGGAGTTGGCACGTCTTGCTAGAGGCCGCTACCAACTATTGACAGAATAAGTGTATTCGTGTCATGTCTATACGCATATGAACCTATAGGGTCACACACTTAAGGGGCTGGAAGCCTAATGAGGATTGGATCCGAATTAGACCAGGCTTAGGCTACTAATGGGCTGCTAATGTAGAAGCCCACTAGGGACGCCTATATAAGAGAGGGTGGGGCGAGATGACCAAGGTGATACCTTAGACCATTCCACCCAGACGCCACACCTCACGCCTGTGTTTCACGCGCAGACCTAGCAGTCCGGCGTCTGACGCTTCCACCCTGCACGTGTGGATACCTCGGAGGTGCCGCATCTGTGGCACTTGGACGAGCCGTGCAAGGGGAGCTTCTCGTGGGACGAGGACAAGGAGGAGACGTGGAACGTCTACACTGCCTCGACGCGGTTCATCGATTCCGCAACTGCGCGTCTAGTGGTAATCCCGTGATCTATGAGAACAGTAATCCCGGTATACGCGGTAGTAATTTTTTGATTTGCGCTAGTGTAGCCTACCCGTATCCCTTCATCTACTACTGCCCAAGTCACTCCAGCTGATAGAGTGATGTACGGCAACCTCCTCGTCGAGCCCATGACTGTGGCTCATATTCGCAATGTAGTACAGCTTGATGAGTAGTGCCAGCAGCTGCTGGAGTAACTGCAGGCCGTCGCGGAGCAAGGCGCTAAGCTGGATCGAGATATGTCCAACGCGCAGAAGTCAATAGAGAAAGCTAGAGCGATGGAGGCCGAGTACAAGACTCTGCTGCAACAGCAGAAGGCTAAGAAAGCTCCGGCTCGGGTCATCAACGATCCTGGTGTGTGGCGAAACCTAGGATGGGCCCCCTCGAAGCCGACATAGGCCAAGCCATACATTGACAGTGAAGGCAGGCAGGTGATGCCCACTCCTCTTCTCAACCTCGCCATCGCCAAGACCCTTCTGGAACAGGATAAATCACCCGTAGTTGTGGAACATGTCTATGACCTTGTGGACAAGGCTGTGCAATAGCAGGAAAAGGCCACCTCGCAGAGGCTCGAGTCTGACCCAGCGTTCTGCCAGTCTAGCCAGCCAAAGCCGCCAAGGGATCGATCTCCTCATTATGTCGGGTCCCAGACGGGTTTGTCAGAACGAAGAAGGAGGGATGCGCACAACAGGAAGTACGCTATCCCCATATCCTCCGACCATGGAGGCAAGGCTCAACTTCGTCTCCCATCTACACCATCCTGTTCTCCCCAACATCGCGAAGACCACAAGGCTCACCATCGTACGGATATGCCTCCGCCAAGGCAGAGTGGCATCATCATCCGTGACAACATGGAGAAGACCCGTCATGATGGGGAGCGCAACCAAGGACACAAGAGCAGGTCGCGCCATGACCCTCCGCATCTGACAAGCAACCGCGACAAGCGTGAGGCATCGCAGGAGGGTAATAGCAAGAAGGTTAACCGACCGCCACCTCCGCCTCCGTCACCACCTAGCAGCCACCATGGCGGAGGAGGCCCGTGTCGTTCACGCAGCCCATCCCCTGATGGCCAGAAGAAGAAAAGAAGCCCGGAGCCATACGATGCACGTTCATGTTTGGACAAGATCCACGAGGCCCTAGAAGGAACATACATGGGACCATGTTGCTTTGGACCTGTGATACGGTCCGCAACTTACCCCAAAGGTTTCCGGATTGACAAAACCATCAAGCCCTATGACGGCACCGTCAAGCCAGCTACATGGTTGCAGGATTACAGCAATGCGGTAGAAAACACCAGGGGTAACCCCAACGTCGTTGTCAAGTACCTCCCATTGATGTTGGCGGGCACGGCCAGACAATGGATTGATGACTTGCCGGAGAGATCCATCTACAATTGGTTGTACATGCAAGAGGCGTTCACCAAGAACTTCGAGGGTACGTACAAACATCCATGTACTGTTGGCGATCTACAGCGGTGCATGCAATAGAAAGACGATACATCTCGTGCCTACCTCTCTGGGTGGCTGGATATGAAGAATTCATGCGTAGGAGTGCACGCTTAGACCACCATGGCCGCCTTCATTGATGGGTTGGAAAGGGGCACGTTGCTCCGACATAAGTTGAAGTGCCTATAGGACAATCACCAGCTGGCCAGTGAGTTCGCGGCTGTCGATGACGATGCTCGTGGCTCCCTGTCAGCAACGGCCGTTCCAACTCAAGCTCGGAGGAACAACAACACCAAGCGGAAGAGCCCGCCAGAAGAAAAGCGAACCTCTGACATGGTTGCTATGACATTTGTAGGACGAGGTGATGGCGGACAGCGTGGCCGAGGACGGGGAGCTGGTCGAGGGCAGTAGCGAGGCAGTGAAACTACCTCGGCAGCGCTCCGCGTTCCCCAAACCTACGATGAGTACCGTGATATGTCGTGCCTCGTACACCTCGATGCCAATGGAAAAGCCACTCACACCAATCGCCATTGCAAGTTCGTCAACAATCTCAAGGAGGACCCGGAGTCCGGTTATAAGCGAAGTCGGAAGAACATACCGCGAGGCAAGGGCAAGGGGATGAAGAAGGAAGAGGAGTCCAAGGATTCAAGTGACATGGATGAGGATGTTCACCCTGCCAAGAGCGATGGCAAGGGCAAGAACCCCTTCGAAAAGAAGGCAGCCGTTTTCCACACTTTCCTTGGCACCCCTACTGTCCGACAACAAAAGACCTCTATGAGGATACTGATGGCCACTCTACCCCTAGTTCCACAGTACCTGCGCTGGTCGGGGATTACAATACTTGGGACAGGAAGGATCACCCGGACCTCATCCCTATGGAGAACTAGTACTCCATGGTCATCAACCCCCTGACTGACGGCAATGAGTTCACCAAATGTATGGTGGATAGTGGAAGCAGCATCAACATCATGTACATGGATACACTGCACAAGATGAACTTGATGGAGGCTAACCTAAGGAGGACCAGCACGATCTTCCATGGCGTAGTTCCTGGTCGGGAGGCTCGGTTCCTTGGGTGGATCACACTCATGTCGCTTTTGGCGATGTTAATAATTACCGTCAAGAGAGCATGACCTTCGAGGTGGTACCCTTCAAGAGCATGTACCACATCATACTCGGCCGCGACATCTTCCACGCCTTCATGGCCAAGCCATGCTTCGTCTATAACAATCTCAAGATACCCGGACCAAACGGTGCAATCACCGTATCCGGAAGCTTTACCAAGGCAAGGGACTACGAGATTGGAGAAGCAGCTTTTGCGGAAGTTGTCCTCTATAGCGAAGAATTCAAGGAGATCTAGAGCAAGGTCGATGCCTCGGAGATGCTGGCATTGAACAAGCAGATTTCTGACTCTGCCCCAGCTTTCAAGGCCGCCATCGAAACCAAGCCGGCGGAACTTGTGGTCGGCGATGCCTCCAAGACCACCGCCATTGGGACGAACTTGGATCCCAAATAGGAAACAAGCTCGTCGAGTTCCTCCATGAGAATAGGGACATCTTTGCCTGGCAACCTGCTGTAACACCCTCGGAATCGACCCTATGCAAGTTTTAGCGCTTCCCGCCAAACCCGCATAGAAACGATTCAAAGGTGCCCACTAGGCACTTGCGTGCGGGTGGAAAACGAAGTAATATCATTACACAATAGTCCTTGATGGAACCCACAAATCATATATACAGCAACGACTCAACGAGTCAAGAATACAGATATACAGTACAAAGATCCAAATCACCTTGAAAGCGACATGACGTCGAGTACGGACAAGATGCAAATTGAGCTAAGAGCCCTGAAGAATAACCAATGGTGTCCATAACCCTACCCAGGCCAAGCCGGAAGGGTAACCCTGCTAACAACGTCGATCTCAAAACCTGCTTACACAAAAGGGGTGCCAACAAAGGGCAAAGGAAAAAGAGAGCGGTCAAGATCGAGGCCAAGATGCAGCGAGACTAGAATTCGGCGGTCCTCGCCTACATAGGCATGGTGGACTGAAGCGGCAGCGCAGCATACACTAAACAACCTATAGAGACTCAATACAACTAGCGGCTTTCAGATAGGGATAAGAAAGACCTATTCGGATCCAACCTAAAACTATCACCAAGCATACCCATCCTGGTATTTCCCCCTCGAGACCAAACGAGGAAGTCAACCGAGGAACTCACACAGTTGGCAGTTTTATTCATTCTGTTATAGTTGCTGCAATTACTAGTCAGATATAGATAGCATGAGTCATCCTGATATAATAAGCAGTGGGCAGTTTTAGTTAACCATTCTGTTGTAGTTGTAGTACTTACTAGTCAGATACATATAGCATGAGGCATCCCAAAACCCAGCAGTTGTTGATACTTTTATTTAGCCATTCCGTTGTAGTTGCAATATTTACTAGTCAGATACAATGGTAACAGGTGACAACCCAAAACCAGCAGTTGTTGGCAGTTTTATTTGGCCATTCCATTATAGTGAAGCTGATTACTAGTCATTATAAAGTCAAATTTATAGCACTACTTTAGTTATAGTTGTCTATGATCGAGATACTGTGCTCCAAGTCGTCCATAACCGTGGACACGGCTTTCAGAAAGTTTTACCCTGCAGGGGGGCACAAATAGCAACACACGCACGATCAACCTCGGGAAAAACCAAATAAAAACCCAACGAGGCATCACGACAGAGCAATTGCAAGATTCATATAAATTTCAGGGGGCCACCCCACCAAGCTACCCGCGACGAAGTTGGCCGGCTCCGAGACGGACCCAGAGGTTTGTGCCAATGGCTGTAAACGACCGGGAACCCGAAAGTGTGACTGGGCTTGTCGATACCGCGAAAACATTCCACATTTGTTCCTAAACAGTACAGGCGCTCCACGCGCAATCGTAAATAAGCAGTAAAGCATGGCATAAGTACAGGATAGTAATAAAGCCCCAAACTACTTTGTGGCCCCAAGAAATAAATATGACTCAAGCTCTGGCTAGGGGGATTCATGGTCCCACATGCGGATAGTGCGAATATTCAAAGAACAGTTATCAAGTACTCGGGGTCCTACGGGACACAAGTGGACGGTTAAACACCAAATAACATCTATTGACCACCTGTGCCTCTGCATTATTTACTTACTTCAATTTTAGTTATTAAACGATAATTAAAGCCATGATCAACTCCAACATAAAGCATATGGCAGTCTTCCAACAACTGAGGTACTTGACGACACGCAACAGCACTTGGGCAAGCAACTACGATACGCAAGGCCGACTATCTATCAAACAACAGGTAATAGGATGTGTCCAAGGAAATATAAGGCTGCAAGGGATATCACGGGTACGAAAACTAGAGCATCGCTACACAGATAGCAATAGATCAACATGAGGAAATAAAGACTAGAAAGGTAAAATAGGTAGAAAGGGGGAGAATCCTCGCCTAAAAACATTGCTGAAGGTTCATCCGAAGATCGGGTCGACACTCGCATCAACTCATCGGCCTAATCCGTGAAGAAGCAAAGCACTAGAAGAAACACCGGATGCACTATTTAATACTACGGAAAATATCGGGCATGATGCATGTATGATGTATGATGGCAAAGATGCGATGCAATTAGGCATTATTAAGCGGAATCGGGGTCCCGACATTTACTTAGATGGTTCAAGTTGTTTAGATACCCGCAGTTTAAATGTTGTATTAACAAGGCAAAATATAGCACTCGGTTCGCTACACAAATTTAAATGGGGCCAATATTAGACTAGATTTGCCCGCATATGGTCTCCATATTTAATTATTAGGTGAGTCGATAACATTCCCCAAACCACGATATGTATGCAAGCATGACAATTTAGTTGTGCAACAAGATATATCATTTAATAAAATAGGGCTTCGAGGAAAAGGGGTCACACATGTCGGATCCGAAGATCTTGGTGTCCGAGGGTTCGGGCTTAGTCTTCGGATCCGGGAAGAAGCAATTGAGTGGGCATCAGCCTCGGGTATCGGGAAGGAGAACTTGAGGATCTGGGTTCCGACGAGGCGATCTTGAGGTTCCCACTCATTCACCAGGGTCGACGCAAACGGAAGTAGATCTTGGCGGGGATCGATAGACTTGTTGTATCTTCAGTGAAGACAGAGATCTTGCCGAGATAACCAATCTCACCACACTGCAGCACATCCCGACATCTTCACCTCAAACAGCACCATATTTCACCCCACCTGTAGCGACACTTGAAGAAAGACAATGGAGCATGGGGTCCAACACGGGCTTGTGCTTGCTGAAGCACGCGTGGGGGCGAGACGACAGCGAGCAAGTCCAGGAGCAGAAGGCAGCCGCCATGGGCATGTTCAGCAGGCAATACGCACGCGGAAGAGGGCATGGCGGCCGGGCGAGGCAGAGGTTCACTATGGCGGTGCTCTAGCGGAGAGGAGGCGCGCGTTCGGCAGACGAAGGAGAGCAGGGAGGACGCGGTCGTCGGGGCTTGGCGGAGGAGATGGCGGGCGGCCGCAAGAGGGTCAGCGACGAGCGGTGGAGGGGCTGCTACAGAGGAGGCCGGCCGGGCCCCCGCGGCGATCTTGGGCAGAGGGACAACAAGGAGGAGGGCGCGGCACGACCGGATGCGGGGAGGCGCGGGGTCGCTCCTATGAGCTGGTGGACGGCGCTGGATTGCGAAGGGGAGGCAGGGCGGCCAACGGCGAACAAGGCGATGGCAGAGGCGAGGTGGCCGATGGAGTCCGATGCGGAGGCGGCGGGGTCCGCATGGCGGTGCCGGGCGGGCGAACGCGCTGGCGTCGATAGGGCTCACAAGGTGGGACCCGACAGACGGGGCGAGCCAGCGGAGCTGCAGGGTCGAGAGGAACGACGACCTGGCCAAGGCGAGCTTGGGAGGAAACAGGCAGCGGCCAGGAGGTCGAGGGGAAGGCGGCAGGAGCCGTCGATGCAGGTGGCGAGCACTAGTCGGAGGTGGGGAACTCCGCGGGGTGCCTCGCGGCGGCGGGGACAGGATCTAGAGGCCACGCGGGGAGGAGATGAGAGAGGGGATCATGGGGAAGCGGACAGGGGTCTCGCGGCGGGTGCGTGCTTGGGTGGGGTCGCGGGATTGGTGGGCCAGGGGCAGCACGGGGTAGGAATCGTGTACGCGAGCGGGTGTGCTGAGTGTGTGTGAGTCTTGTGTTGCTGCGTGTGTGCAGAGCACCGGCGGCGGCGGGGAGGGTTTTTGGTGGGTGGCGGCTGGTTGGAGGGAGAGAGGGTCTGAGGTAGGTAGGGATTAGGGTTTGGAAGGTGGGGTGGTAGGTCGGCTGCTGGCTAGGCCTTTTGGGCCTGGCCGGCGGCTGCCTCCCCCGATACAAAATATTATATATTTTTTTTTTAAAACAAAACATTTGCAAAAAGGTTTTAGACAAATAAAAGATCCGGACGGATCTAGGGTTTTGATTTGAACAAAGAGGGGAATCTCTAGAAAACAAAATAGGTTTTTGGAAAATTCTTTAGGCGAATAAATGCATGATGATGTCATGATGATGCACATAATAAAAACAACAGCGATTTTCTAGTAGTGGTTTTAGCCGGGGTGCTACAATTCGACACCACTAACAATGGATCTCGCCCTCGAGATCCGCCTCACAGTACAGGGAAGAAAGCCGACGGTCTGAATCCTCTCGCTTCATGTAGATCTTCACGACACCACTAACAAAGATTCCTTCTCCACCTTGAAATCAGCGACACCACCAACAAGGGGTTTTGCTCATGTTGTCGAGAGAGCACTCCGGATAAATAAAAGACGAAGGTAGAGGCATCAAACGATAAGGACCCCTCTAACTTCTATGGAAGGAGTGAAATTGCATCGATCCATCATTCAATGTACAACAGCGAATGATAAGAGTAGTCGAATGGTGATCAGTCCATCGCGCACCCAAAGCATTACTCTGCACATGAATAGGAGGATTATGCAACCAACTCACAGAATTCAGATTGTAGATCTCGACAAAGCGAGGTTCGGAAACAGGGGAGGGATGCAGGTATTCATCAGATCTGATGTAGATGATGTCGTCGTGTCGAAGAACACCGGAAGATACAAAGAAAAAAATTGGTGGATTTTTCGGTCCACTGAAAGGTACACAGAGGAAGATTCCTCAGATAACATGTAGACCAGTTGTCGAAGCACCGTTAACAAAGGATGGAAGTGAAAACTCTGAAGGTACGAGGAAACCCAACCACGAGAATTCCTGGACTCGAAGAAAAGATAAGAGAACAGATTCAAAACACGCAGAGGTAAGAGGAGAATAGCATAGGGGTAAGGAGTAAAAGCAGACCTAATCAGATCTATCCAATCGATTTTTCCAAATTAGTTTTGACACTCTACATCGGCCGTTAGCTAGGTTATCCTACAGGCTGGACCAGTGGGGTATCGTAACTGCTGAGCTCTGATACCACTCTGTAACACCCTCGGAATCGACCGTATGCAAGTTTTAGCGCTTCCCGCCAAACCCGCATAGAAACGATTCAAAGGTGCCCACCAGGCACTTGCGTGCGGGTGGAAAACGAAGTAATATCATTACACAATAGTCCTCGATGGAACCCACAAAACATACATATAGCAATGACTCAACGAGTCAAGAATACAGATATACAGTACAAAGATCCAAATCACCTTGAAAACGATACAGCGTCCGAGTACGGACAAGATGCAAATTGAGCTAAGAGCCCTGAAGAATAACCAATGGCGTCCATAACCCTGCCCAGGCCAAGCCGGAAGGGTAACCTTGCTAACGACGTCGATCTCAAAACCTGCTTACACAAAAGGGGTGCCAACATAGGGCAAAGGAAAAAGAGAGCGGTCGATCGAGGCCAAGACACGCGAGACTAGAATTCGGTGGTCCTCGCCTACATAGGCATGGTGGACTGAAGCGGCAGCGCAGCATACACTAAACAACCTATAGAGACTCAATACAACTAGCGGCTTTCAGATAGGGATAAGAAAGACCTATTCGGATCCAACCTGAAACTATAACCAAGCAAACCCATCCTGGTATTTCCCCCTCGAGACCAAACGAGGAAGTCAACCGAGGAACTCACATAGTTGGCAGTTTTATTCATTCCGTTATAGTTGCTGCAATTACTAGTCAGATATAGATAGCATGAGTCATCCTGATATAATAAGCAGTGGGCAGTTTTAGTTAACCATTCTGTTGTAGTTGTAGTACTTACTAGTCAGATACATATAGCATGAGGCATCCCAAAACCCAGCAGTTGTTGATACTTTTATTTAGCCATCCCGTTGTAGTTGCAATATTTACTAGTCAGATACAATGGTAACAGGTGACAACCCAAAACCAGCAGTTGTTGGCAGTTTTATTTGGCCATTCCATTATAGTGAAGCTGATTACTAGTCATTATAAAGTCAAATTTATAGCACTACTTTAGTTATAGTTGTCTATGATCGAGATACTGTGCTCCAAGTCGTCAATAACCGCGGACACGGCTTTCAGAAAGTTTTACCCTGCAGGGGGGCACAGATAGCAACACACGCACGATCAACCTCGGGAAAAACCAAATAAAAACCCAACGAGGCATCACGACAAAGCAATTGCAAGATTCATATTTGATTTCAGGGGGCCACCCCACCAAGCTACCCGTGACGAAGTTGGCCGGCTCCGAGACGGACTCAGAGGTTTGTGCCAATGGCTGTAAATGACCGGGAACCCGAAAGTGTGACTGGGCTTGTCGATACCGCGAAAACATTCCACATTTGTTCCTAAACAGATACCACTCTGTAACACCCTCCGAATCGACCCTATGCGAGTTTTAGCGTTTCCCGCCAAACCCGCATAGAAATGATTCAAAGGTGCCCACCAGGCACTTGCATGCAGGTGGAAAACGAAGTAATATCATTACACAATAGTCCTCGATGGAACCCACAAAACATATATACAGCAACGACTCAACGAGTCAAGAATACAGATATACAGTACAAAGATCCAAATCACCTTGAAAACGATACAGCGTCCGAGTATGGACAAGATGCAAATTGAGCTAAGAGCCGTGAAGAATAACCAATGGCGTCCATAACCCAGCCCAGGCCAAGCCGGAAGGGTAACCCTGCTAACGACGTCGATCTCAAAACCTGCTTACACAAAAGGGGTGCCGACAAAGGGCAAAGGAAAAAGAGAGCGGTCAGTACTGAGGCCAGTACACGGCGAGACTAGAATTCGGCGGTCCTCTCCTACATAGACATGGTGGACTGAAGAGGCAGCGCAGCATACACTAAACAACCTATAGAGACTCAATACAACTAGCGGCTTTCAGATAGGGATAAGAAAGACCTATTCGGATCCAACCTGAAACTATCACCAAGCATACCCATCCTGGTATTTCCCCCTCGAGACCAAACGAGGAAGTCAACCGAGGAACTCACACAGTTGGCAGTTTTATTCATTCCGTTATAGTTGCTGCAATTACTAGTCAGATATAGATAGCATGAGTCATCCTGATATAATAAGCAGTGGGCAGTTTTAGTTAACCATTCTGTTGTAGTTGTAGTACTTACTAGTCAGATACATATAGCATGAGGCATCCCAAAACCCAGCAGTTGTTGATTCTTTTATTTAGCCATTCCGTTGTAGTTGCAATATTTACTAGTCAGATACAATGGTAACAGGTGACAACCCAAAACCAGCAGTTGTTGGCAGTTTTATTTGGCCATTCCATTATAGTGAAGCTGATTACTAGTCATTATAAAGTCAAATTTATAGCACTACTTTAGTTATAGTTGTCTATGATCGAGATACTGTGCTCCAAGTCGTCCATAACCGCGGACACGGCTTTCAGAAAGTTTTACCCTGCAGGGGGCACAAATAGCAACACACACACGATCAACCTCGGGAAAAACCAAATAAAAACCCAACGAGGCATCACGACAGAGCAATTGCAAGATTCATATAAATTTCAGGGGGCCACCCCACCAAGCTACCCGCGACGAAGTTGGCCGGCTTCGAGACGGACTCAGAGGTTTGTGCCAATGGCTGTAAACGACCGGGAACCCGAAAGTGTGACTGGGCTTGTCGATACCGCGAAAACATTCCACATTTGTTCCTAACAGTGAGCGCTCCACGCGCAATCGTAAATAAGCAGTAAAGCATGGCATAAGTACAGGATAGTAATAAAGCCCCAAACTACTTTGTGGCCCCAAGAAATAAATATGACTCAAGCTCTGGCTAGGGGGATTCATGGTCCCACATGCGGATAGTGCGAATATTCAAAGAACAGGTATCAAGTACTCGGGGTCCTACGGGACACAAGTGGATGGTTAAAAACCAAATAACATCTATTGACCACCTGTGCCTCTGCATTATTTACTTACTTCCATTTTAGTTATTAAACGATAATTAAAGCCATGATCAACTCCAACATAAAGCATATGGCAGTCTTCCAACAACTGAGGTACTTGACGACACGCAACAGCACTTGAGCAAGCAACTACGATACGCAAGGCCGACTATCTATCAAACAACAGGTAATAGGATGTGTCCAAGGCAATATAAGGCTGCAAGGGATATCACGGGTACGAAAACTAGAGCATCGCGACACAGATAGCAATAGATCAACATGAGGAAATAAAGACTAGAAAGGTAAAATAGGTAGAAAGGGGGAGAATGCTCGCCTGAAAACATTGCTGAAGGTTCATCCGAAGATCGGGTCGAAACTCGCATCAACTCATCGGCCTAATCCGTGAAGAAGCAAAGCACTAGAAGAAACACCGGATGCACTATTTAATACTACGGAAAAGATCGGGCATGATGCATGTATGATGTATGATGGCAAAGATGCGATGCAATTAGGCATTATTAAGCGGAACCGGGGTCCCGACATTTACTTAGATGGTTCAAGTTGTTTAGATACCCGCAGTTTAAATGTTGAATTAACAAGGCAAAATATAGCACTCGGTTCGCTACACAAATTTAAATGGGGCCAATATTAGACTAGATTTGCCCGCATATGGTCTCCATATTTAATTATTAGGTGAGTCGATAACATTCCCCAAACCACGATATGTATGCAAGCATGACAATTTAGTTGTGCAACAAGATATATCATTTAATAAAATAGGGCTTCGAGGAAAAGGGGTCACACATGTCGGATCCGAAGATCTTGATGTCCGAGGGTTTGGGCTTAGTCTTCGGATCCAGGAAGAAGCAATTGAGTGGGCATCAGCCTCGGGTATCGGGAAGGAGAACTTGAGGATCTGGGTTCCGACGAGGCGATCTTGAGGTTCCCACTCATTCACCAGGGTCGACGCGAACGGAAGTAGATCTTGGCAGGGATCGATAGACTTGTTGTATCTTCAGTGAAGACAGAGATCTTGCCGAGATAACCAATCTCACCACACTGCAGCACATCCCGACATCTTCACCTCAAACAGCACCATATTTCACCCCACCTGTAGCGACACTTGAAGAAAGACAATGGAGCATGGGGTCCAACACGGGCTTGTGCTTGCTGAAGCACGCGTGGGGGCGAGACGACAGCGAGCAAGTCCATGAGCAGAAGGCAGCCGCCATGGGCATGTTCAGCAGGCAATACGCACGTGCAAGAGGGCATGGCGGCCGGGCGAGGCAGAGGTTCACTGCGGCAGTGCTCTAGCGGAGAGGAGGCGCGCGTTCGGCAGACGAAGGAGAGCAGGGAGGACGCGGTCGTCGGGGATTAGCGGAGGAGATGGCCGGCGGCCGCAAGGGGGTCAACGACGAGCGGTGGAGGGGCTGCTGCAGAGAAGGCCGGCCGGGCCCCCGCGGCGAGCTTGGGCAGAGGGACAACAAGGAGGAGGGCGCGGCACGACCGGATGCGGGGAGGCGCGGGGTCGCTCCTATGAGCTGGTGGCCGGCGCTGGATTGAGAAGGGGAGGCAGGGCGGCCAACGGCGAACAAGGCGATGGCAGAGGCGAGGTGGCCGATGGAGTCCGATGCGGAGGTGGCGGGGTCCGCATGGCGATGCCGGGCGGGCGGACGCGCTGGCGTCGACAGGGCTCAGAAGGTGGGACCCGACAAACGGGGCGAGCCAGCGGAGCTGCAGGGTTGAGAGGAACGACGACCTGGCCAAGGCGAGCTTGGGAGGAAACAGGCAGCGGCCAGGAGGTCGAGGGGAAGGCGTGAGGCCGTCGATGTGGAGTGTGAGCACTAGTCGGAGGTGGGAACTCAGGGGTGCCTCACAAGTGGGGACAGGATCTAGAGGCCACGCGGGGAGGAGATGAGAGAGGGGATCGTGGGGAAGCGGACAGGGGTCTCGCGGCGGGTGCGTGCTTGGGTGGGGTCGCGGGATTGGTGGGCCAGGGGGCAGCACGGGGTAGGAATCGTGTACGCGAGCGGGTGTGCTGAGTGTGTGTGAGTCTTGTGTTGCTGCGTGCGTGCAGAGCACCGGCGGCGGCAGGGAGGGTTTTTGGTGGGTGGCGGCTGGTTGGAGGGAGAGAGGGTCTGAGGTAGGTAGGGATTAGGGTTTGGAAGGTGGGGTGGTAGGTCGGCTGCTGGCTAGGCCTTTTGGGCCTGGCCGGCGGCTGCCTCCCCCGATACAAAATATTATATATATTTTTTTTTAAACAAAAAATTTGCAAAAAGGTTTTAGACAAATAAAAGATCCGGACGGATCTAGGGTTTTGATTTGAACAAAGAGGGGAATCTCTAGAAAACAAAATAGGTTTTTGGAAAATTCTTTTAGGCGAATAAATGCATGATGATGTCATGATGATGCACATAATAAAAACAACAGCGATTTTCTAGTAGTGGTTTTAGCTGGGGTGCTACACCTGTCGACATGAAAGTTGTACCTAGGGAAGTTGCCGAGCACAGCCTGAATATTGATCCAAAATGCAAACCGGTGAAACAACCTCTACGACGCTTCGAAGACGAGAAGAGACGCGCCATAGGCAAGGAGATAGCTAGGTTACTTAAGGCTAGTTTTATCCGAGAAGTCCTTCACACCCGATATGTGGCCAATCCTGTACTTGTCCCCAAAAAGGGAACCAAATAATTAAGAATGTGCGTTGATTACACCGGCTTGAACAAAGTGTATCCCAAAGATCCATTTGATTTGCCTCGCATTGACCAAGTCATTGACTCGACGGCTGGCTCGGAACTTTTGTGTTTTCTCGATGCATACTCAGGATACCACCAAATTAAGATGAGAAAGTCGGACCAATTAGCCACTTCGTTCACCACACCTTACGACACGTTCTACTATGTCATGATGCCCTTTGGGCTGAAAAACGCAGGTGCTACGTACCAGCGGACAATGCAGCGTTGCCTACACGATCAAATTGGTCGGAACATTCACGCCTATGTGGACGATAAACCGGTGATGTCTAAAAAGTCAAACGACTTAATCTCCGACTTAAAAGAAACCTTTGATAATCTACGGAAATACAACATGATGCTTAACCCTAATAAGTGCGTCTTCGGGGTTACAACCGGCAAATTATTGGGCTTCATCGTTTCCCAGTGGGGAATCGAGGTGAACCCGGAGAAGATCAAGGTCATCCTAAATATAAACCGTCCGACATGCCTGAAGGACATACAACGACTGACAGGTTATGTTGTAGCAATTAGTCAGTTCGTCAGCCGACTTGGAGAGAAGGCTCTGCCACTATACAAGTTGCTGAAGAAGGCGGACAAATTTATATGGACAGACAAGGCAGATGCAGCACTGAAACATCTAAAGGAGACACTATCCTCGGCGCCTATCCTTGCAGCCCCCGAGCCTGTGGAGCCTATGTTAATTTACATGGCGGCCACCAACTAGGTAATCAGCATCGTCGTCGCGGTAGAGTGGAAAGAATTAGGCTATGAGTACGGAGTTCAGCGACCAGTTTACTATGTAAGCGAGGTCTTGACGGAGTCCAAGCAGCGTTATCCGCACTACTAGAAGATACTTATGGAGTGTTCATTGCTTCTCGGAAGCTAAGGCACTAATTCCAAGAGCACCCTATCACAGTTGTGAGCAAGGCTCCACTATTCGACATCATCAACAACAGCGACGCTACAGGAAGGGTCGCGAAGTGGGGCATTGAACTTGCCGCCTTCGAGATCACCTACAAGAGACGCGATGCTATCAAGTCACAAGCCTTGGCAGATTTTATCGCAGATTGGACGGAGATGCCAGCTGCTACCCCTATGCCGAAGCCAGAATACTGGGTGATGCAGTTTGACGGATCAAAGCTACTCAATGGCTCGGGGGCTGGTGTACTGCTACATTCACCAACTGGGGAGAAGCTACACTATGTTCTGCAGATCCACTTCGAGGCTACAAACAACATGGCGGAGTATTAAGCACTCATTCACGGACTACGTGTAGCAAAGGATATTGGCATCAAGCGCGTAGTTTGCTGTGGAGATTCCGACTTGGTTGCCCATCAGGTGGCTGGCACCTGGAACGCGTCGAACCCTATGATGGCGGCATATCGAGACAAAGTGGACGAGATAGCCAAAAGCTTCTTGGGCTACGAAGTCAAGTATGTACCTAGGGAGTAAAACGAGGTGGCTGATCTACTATCTAAGCTTGGGTCAGGGCACAAACAAATTCCGCCTGGCGTTTCTCTGGAGCATCTACGGACACCATCCATGAAGGGAGCAGACATAGACAACCCGGATAGAGTTGACTCTTTTGTTCACATAGTGACAAAGGTCCCTCCGGCTTGGACACAACCATTCATGGAATATCTCATAGACGAAACTTTGCCCGACAACAAAGTCGAAAGACTGCAAATAGTACGTCGATCAAAGTGCTATACCATAATCAATGGACATCTCTACAAAAGAAGCACCACTGGTGTATACCTTAAATCTTTTTCTCAGCAAGAAGGTATTGAAATCCTATGTTAGATCCATCTCGGAGATTGCGGGCATCACGCCGCTCCTCGATCGTTGGTCTGTAAGGCCTTCCAGTAAGGATTCTACTAGCTGACCGCGAAGGCAGACGCCGACAAGCTGGTTGAGACATGCATGGGATGCTAGTATTATGCCTGACAACCCCATGTTCCAGCTGAAGAATTGCGAACAATACCAATAACTTGGCCGTTTGTAGTCTGGGGGCTAGACATGGTTGGTGCATTATAGACGGCACCATGTGGGTTTACGCATCTGCTAGTAGCAGTTGATAAATTCACCAAATGGATAGAAGCTAAACCCATTAGAAAGCTTAATGGGGCAACTGCCCTTAGGTTTGTCCTGGATCTAGTGGTGAGATTTGGTCTCCCACATAGCATTATCATCGACAACGGCAACAACTTGTCACTTGGAGAAGTGGAAGCTTATTGTTGGGACAAGGGCATCCGACTTGATCTAGCGTCTGTGGCACACCCACAGTACAATGGCCAAGTTGAGCGGGCCAACGGATTAATTCTGCAGGGAATCAAGCCACGTCTTGAGGCACCGATACATAGAGAAGCTAGAGCCTGGGCGGAGGAACTACCATCTGTGATGTGGAGTTTACGAACTACACCCAACAGATCTGCCAGTTACACCCCTTACTTCATGGTATATGGAGTAGAAGCCATCCTACCTTCCGACATCCTTCACGATGGACCAAGAGTTGCCGCCTACGACGAAGATGATGCTGAAGAATCTCAACGCCTAGATGTGGACCTTCTCGAGGAAGAGTGAGTTTTGGCATGCCAAAGATCCGCCATCTACCATCAGAAGCTATGCAGCTACCATAGTCACCGTGTTCGGCATCGCTCGTTTAAAGAGGGGGATCTGGTGCTCCGACTTAAGCAGAAGAAGTCACACAAATTATCCCCGCCATGGGAAGGACCATTCATCATAAGCAAGGTGTTTCTCAATGGGTCTTACTACCTTGTTGACAATCATGAACTTGAGGATAGACCCAGTGAAGATCATAAGCGTAAGCGACGTGACCCGAATGATGGCTACCCGGAGCTTGATCGGCCATGGAACATAGCACAGCTATGTCCTTTTTGCACTAAGCATATCTACTTTGTACCTCTTATATGATCAATGAAATAAAGCTCTCTGGTTCACACATATTTCTCAGTCTTTTACCTCCTTTAGTGTTCACTTTTGTATCGTATAAAACCTTTATACGCAAGCTTTGCATTTGCACTTGGGAAAGTTCCACCTACGGGCGTTTATCTTAAATTTTCTAGTCTACATGTTCTTTGTTGTTTTTATGTGGATTATAGAGTAGTGACTTTTGGCACTTGTTGTCAGCGATTTTGTGCTTAGGTTTTTGACGGTGCCATTGGGCATCATCACCTGAGCACATGGTTCTGACTACGAGTCTTCCGAGTCATGAAAGTTCAAGCATAAAAACCAGAGTAATGGATAAGCCAGCACTTGCTTAAAAAATAATTACATGCTAGAACCAGTTCTTGAGTAGTAGGAAATTACAACTATTGTTTTTTCTGCCTTAAGTTAACAGAGTAGTTTTTCCGCATACACAAATTCCAGAGGAAACAAATATTACATAGTGTTTTTTTTCATTCCTCTGGCGTAGGAGACTTGGAAGCAGCATCGTCGGCAGCAGGAGAGCCATCCTCTTAGAATTCGGTGGTCTTGAGGGACTCGGAGGAGCTTTGATGATCACCGTCAATAATCTCGAGCGGCACGAAGACATTATGGTCGAACAAATCGGCAACCCTTGTGTCATAGCCCGTGAACGATACCCAGATAGCCTCATGGTCAATCTTCTGGCCTTCATCGTCTATGTCGGGAAGACCCGAGGTTACCATGTTGATGTCGGCATCTTCATAGTGCGCCTTGACCATCTCCAGCATGAACATGAAGCTTTCCAGCTTACGATATGCTCGGGGGCTTGGTGCATGATCTCCGAGAACTTAATCACGGAATCCACCGCTTTGATATTGATCTGGAGGGGCTTGGCTATCTCCTTAGCCTGCCTGATGGCGGTGCTAATAAAGTTGCCGGCAAGGACCATGCATTCCTTGGGCGGAGGAGGCGACTGGGTTAAACCAATAGGAGCTACAATTTCAACAAGGGATCACATGAGTTCAATAACACAAAAGTTCGAAGTACCTAACTTACAGAAGTACAAGACAGAGAATCACTTACCAAAGATGCTCGCCTCGGCTTGCTGGAGCGTCTCCGCCATGGAGTTCCGTTCTTGCCGGAGGATCTTGTATGCTTCAAGGTTCCGCTGATTTTGCTCATCGGCAGCTTTCTTCTGCTCTTTTAGCATCGCAATCTCCCCCTTCAAGCGGTTCATCTCCGTGTTGGTAGACTCCTGCAGGGCCGCCAAGGATTCCTCATGCATCTTCAAGGTATCAGTTCTCTCCTACTTAAGGATCTTGTTTTCGCTATCCAGCAACTCAATGTGCTTGGATTGCTCAACAATGTCCTTGGCCTTGGCAATGGCTTCTGCAAGTCGAAGAAAGAATAGTACGCAGTGAGTAGTCAGAGAGTGACGGCACAAGACCAAGTCGGAGTACGAAAACAAAAGGAAAAACAGACTCTTGCTCTTGGTGATTTGTTTCTTCAAGAAGGCAGTTTTACCCTTTTTGGCTTCCAGCTATGCGCGCATCTTGTGGAACTTCTCGTTGGCGACACCTCTCCGAGCGTTCTAATTCTGTGGAAAGAAGATCAGAACCACTTAGTCTACTTGGAGCATCTAGCCGGATAATTATCCACCTAGAGGCTTGGGGGCTACAGTGAGAGTATTTTAACTCGGAAGTTGCTTAGTCTTTCTTTAAGCATCTAGTCGGAACTAATTCAGTTTTCAACTAGAAGCTTGGGGGCTACAGTACGAGTTTTTAATTCCACAAGTATGCTTAGCCTTTGTTTAAGAATCTAGTCGGAACTAATTCTGTTTCAACTAGAGGCTTGGGGGCTATAGTATTGAAATTTTAAAACACTACGTATGCTACTCTGAAAGTATCTAGTCGTAATAATTCATTCAAACTAAATACTTGGGGGCTACAGTGAGAAGTTTTCTAGCTTAGTCACTCTTAGAGCATTCAAATGCAAAGATCTATGGTTTTCCATCTAAATCCTCGGGGGCTATAGTGGGATACTCATATGAAATGCAAAAAGTAAATAAAACTTACAAGAGCAATGATCTTGAGGTTGGTAGTACTCTCGGCAAACAATTTGCTGAAGGAAAGGCTATTTCCTTGCAAGATATTTGCTTGTCGGAGAAGCTCCTCAAGACCATAGGTCGGAGATGTTGGAGCCGCACCAGGAGCCAGAGTGGAGCTACTCGGCGTAAGCGCCGGGTAGACTGTCTTTGGAAGCTCCGTGGTTATCCTAGGTTCATAGGCGCCTCCTTCGAGTGTCGTTCCACCTACCACCATCGCCTTACCGCTACCGATGGCATCCTTAGCCGGAGCTTCAGCCATTTTGGTTGAGGTTCTTTCTTGCGTAGCTTGTTCTCTGGCAACGACTAGATCCACGGAGGCAGTTGAGTCCACTTCCATGGCAGAAGGGCCAGATGCATCCTTAGCCGGAGAGCTTGTCGGAGCGGAGGCAAGCTGGACGCCGGGAGTGTCAGGGGCGATGGCGGGAGATGCTTGGCAGGACACATCATGATGCAGCAAGTCTTTAATGTTTTTAGAATCCCCCAAATTTTTGGAGGTCTTCTTCAAACTGATACTGGCCTTCTTCCTGAAACGTGCAAAAAGTGTAAGTAAAGGAATAAGACGAGCAATGGACAATGTCGGAGGATGAGAGACTTACACAACAGTGGGTGCTTTGGTGAAAGGGATCCCGATGATCTTTCTCTTCTCAGCCTGCAGGGCGGCAGTAGTTTTCTTGGAGGCTCCACCCTCCGTCTTCTTCTTCTTCCCTCCGTCGGCAGCGTCAGAGGTGGAGCTCTTCCGCTTACGCACCAATGGAGCATCGTCATCGGACACGACAATGACTTCCTTCATATTTGGGTCATAGATTTGGACATCCATGTCGTCCTCTTCTAGACTCTTAAGCTGTTAAGTGAAATCCCAAAGTATTAGATAAGATGGTAATGGCAAGATGGAAGAACTGGAGTATATGTCATACACGGAAAATAAACAGATACCTCTGGACACTTTCCCTCCTAGAACATGTGTAGGTGATGGCGAAGCCACGCTTCCTATCCTTCACCTTGACTATGTCCTTGAGGCGGAGCTTGATGGAGTCGCTAGAAAATTTGTCCTCGGAGATGCAGAGGCTATCCTTCCTCTCCTTGGTGTATTCATGCATCAGCTTTGAGCGGTGCTGTAGAGGCTGGATCCGCCTAACGAACCAGCACATGGCTAGGTCAAATACGATCAGACATGTCTCTACGAACCACTCTATCCGCCTTATAGCGCGGGAAGCTTCGTTGTCGGAGGGAAGGGAGGCCTGGGATCTCCATGTCGGGGCTTCAACGGCGGATCCATTGACAAGGCCAGATACGTTCCTTCTCAGCCAGCCAGAGGGATATCTGGGCCATAGAAGTACGTATGTTGCCAGTTCTTACAGGACTCGTGGCCGACAATGTCGGGGAACCGCTGGCCAGGCCAGATCTTAAAACTAATTGTCCCACAATACCTGAGCTCGTCCTTGCTCACTCCGGCTTCCCTCTTGATGGTGAAGAAGTATATAAACAAGTCTATCCTAGGCCTAATCCCTAAGTAACCCTCGCAAAGCGTCGCGTAGTTGCTAAGCGCGAGAATACTATTGGGGGAAAGGTTCTGAGGTTGAACCCGATAGTGATTAAGGACAGAAAGGAAGAAGTTGGAGATGGGCAGGGTAACGCCACGTACCAACTGAGCTTTGAGGTACACCTTCTCTCCGGCTTGGGAGAAGGGGTGACCTCGCCGGCTGGTGCCGTCTGCCAGATAAGCCCCTCCATCGTGGGGAGGTAGCCTTCGACGAGCAGCTCCCTGATATCACTATTAGTAATATCAGAGCCACGCCAATCCCCCTTGTGGGAGTCGCCTTCTTCCTCCAGCAGCTCTAGCACATCTGGGTTATGGTCACCGGCGGTGGACTCGACCACCGCGGACTTGGGCAGTAGCAGGCCTTCTGGGGGCACGTGGACAGTGCTCGCCGGCTTCGCCGCAGCATCAGCCGCTGCTGCCATGGATGGGTTAGCGCTGCTGCTCTCCATTGAGGTGGAAGAGGAGATGGTTGGGGAGATTGGAAAGCTAGGGTTTTTCGTGTGCGCGCGGAGGGCTCGAGGAGATGCTCGCGGGAGGAAGATGATGATGCAGGAGGAGAATGAGGTGAAAATTAAAAAATCCACCGCAGAAGTAATTTATAATCTCCGGCGTCAAGATTCGTGCAAAGTGATCGAATGGTCGGTGCGTGGACGACATGTGCGGGCGCGTACGTGGAAATTTCACCACGTTCCCAACCGCCGCCACCAACGGTTCGCATCCTTCGCGCGGGAAAACGGACATGATTATGTTCTTTGCATGTGTGAGTTATGAGGCGCTGCTGACCTATGTCTACGTCGTTCTAGGTGACACGAGCAGGTGAACCATCACATCGGAATATTCCGGCATGGAAGGATGCAGTCTGGCTACGAGAAGAGTACGATGGAAGATTCAGCATTTCTCCGACTTGCAAGTTGAAGATGGAGAATATTACGGGGTTCTTGGGAGGACTATGAGATATTGCTTGACGATTTGCCGACATCCATCTAGACGGAGCATTCAACCTGAAGAGGCAAGACGACGCAAGATCTCGGAGTTCTCCGGGGGATACTATTGGGGATATGCTATATGGGTATCCTCATAGCATGTCTCCTATCCGGATAACCCGGGTGGCCCACAGTTGGTAGCATGGCCTATGGCCTGCTGGGCGGACCAGTTTGATCGATCTAGAAGGGAGGCCCATTCCAGATAAAGGAAGGCTACGGAAGAGTCACCGACGTACCCGGAGCCTTGGAGTGCAAGACACGTTATACTGATTGTATACTGTGTAGGACTCTGTAACCTGTCCGGCTAGGACTTTCTCTGTAACCCTAGGACTTGGTGACTATATAAGTCGGGCCTATGGGATACTTTAGGGCAAGGCACAACTCATACCTCGCACAACGAACCGATCCCTATAACTCGGCGTATTGCCATTATAGTGATTTATAGCGGGAGTAGGATTCCACCATCGTTGTGGGATCTGAACCTGGGTAAGCTGTGTTACCTCGTACCCGTCAACCGTCCGCCTTACCCCACGTCTCTAAACACGCACTGTGAGGACCACTCCATGGCGTACTTGTTGGCAATACCACGACATCTGCCATGGCCATTCCCACGACAGCAACAACATCAACCTTATATTCGCTAGAACCCTATGTACAATGCTAATACCCCTCTCCAGCCTCGAACCGTTTGAGACTACCTTCCATGACATCATCCCATGGAAGGCGTAACACCCTCAGATTGGCCCTATGCAAGTTTTAGCGATTCCCGCCAAACCCGCATAGAAACGATTCAAAGGTTCCCACTAGGCACTTTCGTGCGGGTGGAAAATGAAGTAATACGATTACACATTAGTCCATGATGGAACCCATAGAACAGATATATACGATAACGACTCCAAGAGTCAAGAATACAGATATACAGTACAAAGCTCCAAATCACCTTCGGAAAATATTACAACATCCGAGTACGGACAAGAAGCAAATGAGGCTGAGAGCCCAGAAGAATAACCAATGGCGACAATAACCCTGCCCAGGCCAAGCCGGAAGGGTAACCCTGCTAACTACGTCGATCTCAAACCTGCTAAACAAAAGGGGTGCCGACAAAGGGCAAAGGAAAAAGAGAGCGGGCAGTACTGAGGCCAGTACACGGTGAGACTTAGAATTCGGCGGTCCTCGCCTATATAGGTATGGTGGACTGAAGTGGTAGTGAAACTTGCACTAAACAACCTATAGAGACTCAATACAATTGGCGACTATCAGAGAGAGATAAGAAAGGCCTATTCGGATCCAACCTGAAACTACCACCAAACATACCCGTCCTGATATTCCCCCTCGAGACCAAATGAGGAAGTCATACCGAGGAAACTCACACGGTTGGCAATTTTGTTCATTCCATTATAGTTGCATCAATTACTAGTCAGATATAGATAGCATGAGTCACCCTGATCTCATAAACAGTGGGCATTTTTTGTTGACCATTCCGTTGTAGTTGCAATACTTACTAGTCAGATACATATAGCATGAGGCATCCCAATTATATCAGTTGTTGGTACTTTTATTTACCCATTCCGTTGTTGTGAAGCTTCTTGCTAGTCATTCCAAAGTCAAATTTATATCACTACTTTTCTTATAGTTGTCTATGATCGAGATATTATGCTCCAAGTAGTCATCCATAACCGCGGACACGACATTCAGAAAGATTTACCCTGCAGGGGGGCACAAATAGCAACACACGCATGATAAACATCTGAAAACCAAATGAAAACCCAACGAGGCATCACGACACAGCAATCACAATTCATATAATATTTCAGGGGGGCATCCCACTAAGCTACCCTCTACGAAGTCGGCCGACTCCGCGACGAACCCAGGGTCTGTGGCAACGGCTGTAAACGACTAGGAACCTGAAAGTGTGACTGGGCTTTTCGATATAGCAGAAACAGGGCACAGGGTTCCTAAATAGTACAGTAGTAAACGCTCTCCATGAGCAATAGTAGTAAATAAACCAGTAACATGGAATAAGTATAGGATAGTAATAAAGCCCCAAACTGGTTTGTGGCCCCAAGAAATAAGATATGATTCAAAATCTGGCTCAGGGGATTCATGGTCCCACATGCAGATAGTGCGATAGTCAAGGAACGGGTATCAAGTACTCGGGGTCCTACGGGACACCAGTGAGCGGTTAAAAACAAAATAACATCTATTTCCCAACGGTGCCTCTTCATTAGCTATATCAAGCCCAACATTTTAATATTAAGTTGTAATTTAAGTCATGATCGTCTCCAATGTTAAACATGAGGCATTCCTCCAACAACAATGGAATATCGATGGCACAAAGCAACACCTGCGCAAGCCACTATGACTCGTAAGGCCAACTATCTACCAAACAACAGGTAATAGGAGGTGTCCATGGCAATATAGGGGTTGCATGGAAATATAAAGGGGTACGAAATCTATATCATCGCAACACAGATAGCAATAGATCAACAGGAGGAAGTAAAGTCTATAAATGTAAAATAGGTAGAAAGGGGAGAATGCTCGCCTGGGAAACACCATCGAAGGTTCTTCTGAAGATCGGGTCAACACTCACATCCAATCATCGGCCTAATCCGTGAAGAAGCAAATCACTAAAAGAAACACCGGATGCACTATTTAATACTACGACAGAAGATCATGCATGATGCATGTATGATGTATGACATGGCAAAGATGCAGCGCAATTAGGCAATATTAAGAGAAACTAGGGTCCCAATAACTAATTAGTAGGTTCATATTATTTAGGTACCCGCAATTTAGATGTTGCATTAATAAGGCAAAACAAGGCAACAATTCGCTACATAAATTTAAATAGAGCCAATATAAATATAGATTTTCCCGCATATGGTCTACATATTTAATTATTAGGTGAGTCAACAAAAGCCCCCAAAACACAACATATAAAATGCAAGCATGAACATTTAATGCAACAGGGTATTTTATATTTATCAAAATAAAGGTCTCTAAAAGAGGGTCACACATGGGGGTACTCGGCGATCTTGGTTCGATGCAGTTCGGGCTCGGTCTCGCCGGGATCTTCGGGTTGCATGATGATGATCTTGTCGACCGTGATGAATAAATTGGGGTATCGTGCCATCTTGTCATCTGTGTTCAGGGATTCTTGGGTCTGTGAAAACAAACCGGCCAGTTACATGAGTGCGATCTTCGGTTATCGGATCTATGTCGGAGGACTTCGCGTTCATGACAGCGTCCTTGGCGGGTACCGCAACACATGAGCTCACTAGAGATGGTCTTGGGTGGCTAAACTCACGGAAGTAGATCTCGGTGACATCACAATCTTCATTGACTTGCAGCACCAACAACACCATACCCAGACGATCTGCAATGGAGGCCAGAACCTGGTGTTGCATCAGCGCATGAGAACTAGACAGTTAGCTGCCAGGTAGAACACATATGGGAAAACCACAACCACCACTTGGGACAAAACAGATAGGTTTTCTAGCGGTTGCACTTGGCAGAAAATCATGGAGGAAGCTTGCAGCAGGACGGACGACGTGGCATGGAGCAGGGGCCCACGATGGACGAAGAAGGGCACGGGGACGAGCTCGTGGAGAACAACGCACACATCGGCGGAGCTACAGGGAGACCTAGCGCAGGGCAGCCGTTAACACTCGGGGACGGATGTAACATCCCTAAAATCATGTTTCAAAACTCTTGCATATCATAAATGCATCCATGATCATGTAGAGTTCATTTCAAAAATCAATTCAAAAACAGGAGCATATGGGCTCATTATTTTATGTGATCAGCATTAAATCAAATGTTACTCTCCATTGAGAGATTGTTGTTCATGAATCAAACCTTGTTACTCTCAGATTGTTTTCCTTGATTGCTAGAGCATAAACCAAAATTTACAAAACAAATATGGATTTTGAAACCAAATTCAAAACTTGATCAAACCAAGTGCAATGTCACTATTTATTTTATTTGATCAAAAGAACCAAGCTTGTACAAAGAGACCACATGTTTTTATGCCCAGAAATATGAATGTTGCACTCTACAAAAATCCTGAAAAGGTTTGAATTCAAATAGCTTTTGAAATCATTTAAAAATGTTCCTGGAAATTCATTCAGAAATAGAAAATGATTAGAGAAAAGGAAAAGGGCCGGCGCCAGTCATTTGGCCCAACAGAGGAACCAGCCCACTAAGCCCACCCGGGTCGTTTTCCCCTTCTCTCTCTCACCCGCACCCGCTCTGCCCCGCTGCCACTGCCACTGGGCCCGAGCCAGGTCAGCACCTTCTTCTCCACCCCCGCGCGCGTAGACCCCGTCGCCACCGCTGTTTCCTCCAGAAACGCCGCGATTGAATCCTCGCTTAATTGGCATTGAACCATCGCATGATTTCCTCGCCCCTCCTGGCTAGTGAATCACCTCGCCACCGTGGACATTTTCCCTCACTCAATTTCCTCTCCACGCCACCAGGCTGCCCGTAGTCTTGCCCACACCGCCGCAGCTCCGACGACCTCTGGCGTGCGATTCCGGTAAGACCCCGTCGCCCCTTGCCGTCTAAGTTTGCCAGGATGATCACAGCATCCATGCGCATATTCTCATCCTATTGGTGCATGCTAGGACCATCTGGAGACTCGCCAACGACGACGACCGCAAGTGCCCAACGCTTTCCTCCTCTCCGGTGATTGATTGCGGTAAGCACTGAGCAGCCCTTGACCCATCTCGCATACGACTAGGTTCGCCTTGTCCTTGCGCAGCTACTGATGCCTCTGGTTGGTACTACGAAGGTCCAGAGCGTCGGCAACAACTTCGTCTGCAAGGACCCGATGCCGTGCACGACTCCGACGAGCTCCAACGACCACCTCTGCGCGCCCCTTTGCCAACGAAGCCCACCTTGAGCATCAGCAGCACACGGCGAGCACGGTAAGCCCCTTCCCCCTCTCCCATGTGACCTAGAACGCCGGCAACTACAACCGACAGAGACTGCCCGATGCCGCTAGCGCCGCCCGTCTGTGGTCAATTAGATTGTGGTCGTAGGATTTAGATCTAACGTGTAAGATTAGATCTGTGACGAAGAGGTAAGTTTAGATCTGAGCCATGCATGTTTAGTTAGATCCAACGGTATCCGAGCGTGATCCGGTGCGAAGCGGTATCATCCAATCAGACGCTGCCGTGTGGCCAGTTCTTTGATTTAAAATCAGATTTTGTATCTATTAGATGTTTAAACTTGATAAATTCATAACTTTTGATTCCCACGTCCAAATTTGACAAATTTTATATCAATGGAATCAGGAGAGAAAGCCCTTTCCATATATGCAATGTGTTTAATGTTTTGTTTCTGTTAAAATGGTTATTTTTACAGAAACATGTGTAGGCCTATTTTGAGTATATTAATTATTTGAGAAATGTTTTAATGTTCAAATAAAGATTGTTTGGCAAGTTTTGAACTTTTTTATGAACCAGTACTGTGCACTTGTCTTGTTGAGTATAGAAAATCATCACATATCATATTGCATGCATCCATATATTTTTGCTTGTATCTATTTTGTATGTGATTTGGTGCTATCATTTTATGTGTAGATTTTGGTGCAAATAGTGATTGTGAGGATTGTAGCTACTCTCCAAACTACCAAGGCAAGTGGTGCTTCATGATTTTATTCCTATGTTTTTCAAATATGCATTAGAAATATTTTTGCTAGACTTGCATAGATAAATTTTGGTCTTTATATGCTATGCTTGGGAAATCCTAGTAGTTGTAGAATTGCTAGAAATTTCTATGTTAAGATGTTTATCTATGCCATGCTTAGCCTATCTAGTAGCAACCAAGGGTGGTAAAATATTCATGCTATGATAAAATATTTCTAAGTCTTTGGACTTGTGTTTTTCTTAATAAAACAACTAAGTGAATGAAACACCTGGGTGGAATGGAAGGAATGGTTTATGTTGAGTGGTTACACAAGGCCCATTTCTATGGTTTACCTTGTGTATCTCACTTGTGGAAAGCCACCTAGGAACAAAGGGATTTGAGATGCCATATGTTAAGAAGCTTCTAGTGCGGCCACTTGGCAATATGGGCTCTGCCTGGATCATATAGGTTGCAATAACTTAGCCATTTGGACAGTTGGTGGTAGTGGGATTGATAGGTTGGAGCACGTCCATTTGGTCTAAGGGAAGGCTTCTGAAAGGTCCTGTCTTGGTGAAAATCAAGTCTTGTGGGGAAAGTGCACAACCTCTGCAGATGGAAGAATCTAAGTACTTAGCCATGTCCCTGGTATTGGACAATTTGAGCATCAAGACATGGAAGCTATCAAGAATCTCCTCATCCCAATTTCTAAATAAAACTTGTGGTTGAACAAGGGTGAAGGACCCCAATGTCTATTGGTGGTTCCTTGGGAAAAGATTTTGACAAAGAAAAACTTAGTGTTTTCAACTGATAGGCAAAACCTATTTTAAGCAAAGCAAGCCTAAGCTACACTTAGCCAAAATGCATATAGTATTTAGTCCACCAATATTCTACTAAGGTATCACTTGCCAATACTATTCCAATGTATTGACCCACTGTGGCTGTAACTTGTGATGTTGCAGGATATTCTGATGATGATTAGGAGTCATGAGTCTACACTCAACATGCTTGCCTGTGGCACATGAAGATGAAGACTTATTTATCTTATTATATATTTGAACTCTTGTATTAGGCCTGTGGCCATGGAGTTGTAAAAGACTATGTTTGTCTTTGGAATGATATGTAATAATGACCTTTGTTTCTGTGTACTTCATCTTAAACTGTGGATGCTAGCATTGATCCAGGGACTAGCATTGCAATCACAGGGATCCTTTCCTTTACAAAGGAGGGATCTTACAGATGGTATTAGAGCACTGTGTTGCCTGTAGGATTATGACCCTAGGATTGGAAACCACTAAGGAAAAAATTTCAACAACTTCCACACTTGTCTTTTCTTCTCGTAAACTTTTCTAATCTTCTTTCTCATCTCTATTTGTAGATGAACTCCATCAACGAAGCCGTGAAGAAGGGACCACTCATGACTATGACTTTGGAATGTGAGACAAAGTTCCCCAAGGCTCTCAAGGACCTCATGGTTGCCATGGGAATACATGGTGCAGCTGTGTACAAAGGCTTTCCTGTGATGGATGAAGGAGTTGAGTACTGGTGGGTGCAACTTCACTTGTATAAAAACAAGGAAGACAACCACAAGGACTCAGGATTTTGCATGGTCACCAACACAATGATGCACACCACATTCTTTGATTCAGCAAGGGATGCAGCTTGGAGGGCCATCAAAGAACTTGGTGATAGAATCAAGTGCAGAATGCTTAACACCCAGAATGATCTTAGGGAAGAAAAGAAACATACCCAAGAGCTAGAGGCTACCAATCAAAGTTTAAGGAAAGACATCATAGACTTAGCAATGGAGTCATGTGACCAAGATAAACAGATTGCCTCTAGGGATGCCTTGTTAGCCAACTTGGCAAGTGAGATGGGATTGTAAGCGTACTTCGTTAGTTGGACCACCACACTTATCATTTTATTTTCCAAAATGCTGTCTAAATAAGTTGAACCTTGGATGCTTGTAATGGATTTTATGTATGCTATGACTTGTGTGTTTGCCAATGTTATGCTTGTGATGCTCTGTCTTGTAAAATTATTCATTGTGTTGACTCTAACTTTTTCTATCTTATAAATAGATGCCTAATGTTACTATCAGCACGGCTAAAGAGTTCCAGGGAACTCATTTTGGCCCTCGTATTATTGAGCTCACTAGTTTGCTCAATCTCCCTCTTCCTACCATCATGGTGCATCCCCTCACCAAGTTTGAGAGGAAAGACCTTTGGGGCTTCAAGGTCAATCAGCCCGGATGCCAGACTGAGCCTACCACGGAGGCTATCATCTTCAAGCTCATGCACGATGACAAGGAGAGAGGCCTAGAGGTAGTCATGCAGGACTTGATTGGACGTCTGTTAGGGAGACACTCTCGACAGGTTAGAGGTACTTCCACGCCTTCAGTAGACATGATGAGGATTGTGAGGCCATTGACTTCGAGGATACTTCGAGGGAGACAGCAGAGCCGATTCGTCTATACCTCCAGGACCTAGAGGTTCTTCTTAGGCACGTGGACACTGATAGGACCAACGTCATGCTCAGCAATGACAAACTCCAGGTGCAGCTTCGTGAGAAGGACAAGCTCTTCGCAGAGCAAGATGAGATAGTCAAGGAGATGGAGGCCAAGTTCGAGAGTCAGGACAGAAAGTTCAAGAGTCAAGAGAAGCGAGTCCAAGATAGGAACAAGAGGATTCGAGACATGATTGCCGAACTGGAGGCCAAGGACTTCGAGCTCGAGCATCAGCAGACTGTGATTGAGAGGCTTCGTTCTCAGAAGAGGGCTCTCAAAGCCAAAGTAGAGACCTTGACCACCAATGTCGAGGAATACAAGACCGCTATGGAGAATGCAGGTGTTACATTTTTTGAGGAGGAGGTTGATGCCGAGGAGTAGTGATGACTACTCATTTATCATTTATTTATCATGCTTTTTATTTGAGTCGCAATGACCATCCAACATGTGGATGGCTTGCTATTGGTGTGTTTACTTCGCAAACTTGTTATCTATGTTGTTGAACCTTTATTATTGTGATGTATGTTTGTGATTGCTTATGTGATGTATTGTGCATGTTAGCATCTATGGGTATCTCATTCTTATCTCTATTGAACAAACCATAGATGCCTCCCCGACGTGCCAATCCCAACCCCAACAACAACAACATCACCCCTGAGATGCAGCAAATGATGACAGCTCAGACTCAGCTGATGCAGATGATGACTATGTTCATCCAGAATCAGAACAACAACAACAACAGCAACAACAACAACAATCAGAACAACCCACCGGGTTTTGACATGCTTACCAGGTTCTTGAGATTGAGGCCAGCAAAGTTCTCAGGAACTACTGATCCTATGGTGGCCAATGATTGGCTACGCTCAGTGAACAAGGACTTGGTAACAGTTATTGTATCGATGAAGAGAAAGTCAGATTTGCAGCACACTTGTTGGAAGGACCAACAGCCACTTGGTGGGATAACTTCCAGATCACCACTCCCATTGAGGATGTGACATGGGCTATCTTCGAAGATGGTTTCCGTACTGCTCACATCTCATCCGGAGTGATGAGTCTGAAGAAGAAAGAGTTTCATAACCTGAAGCAACGCCACCGCAGTGTGGCTGAATATATTGAAGAGTTCAACAATCTGGCGCGTTATGCACCGAATGAAGTTGACACTGATGCTAAGAGGAAGGAAAAGTTCCTTGAAGGGTTGAATGATGAACTGAACCTGCAGTTAGATGTGGCCTATGTTCCCACATACCAGTCTCTTTGTGACAAGGCTGCTATTCTGGAGAACGAAATGAAGCAAGTTGAAAGTAGGAAGAGAAAGCACTCTGACAAGCACAACTCGGGATCGTCTCACAAACATTCCCATTATGATGATAGTTGGAGTTCAGGATCCCACAAGCATGGGAAATTCAACAAGAACCACAACCACAACCGTCATCATGACAACAAGAGTCACCGTAGTCATGACAATGACAAGTACAAAAATCACAAGGGTGGATATAAGAGCCGCCACAGTGGAAGTGGCAGTGGAAGCCATCCTGTCAAGAAGGATATTAGTCAGGTTGAGTGTTTCAAGTGCAAGAAGATGGGGCATTATGCAAATGAATGCCCAAAAAAGAAAGTTGAAGGACCCAACAAGCCCAACCCTTTTCAGAAAGGGCAAGTGAACCACATCAATGTGGAGGAAATCTATGAAGAGACAGATGCTGTTGCTGGTAAGTTCAAACTCAATTCTATTCAAGCACTTGTTCTTTTTTATACTGGAGCATCGCATTCATTCATATCAAAAGAATTTGTTGATAGAAATGGGTTTCCAACTGAAAACATTGGGTGTCCAAGAAAAGTTAGTTCTCCAGGTGGAGATATGATAGTAAGTCTTGGATGCCGGGATCTAGTGATAGAGTTTGGAAAGCATAAGTTTCCAGTGAGTCTGATAATCCTAGATTCCCAAGGACTAGATGTAATATTGGGAATGGATTGGATGGCTAAGTATGAAGGAGTACTAGATTGTGTTAATCGTACTGTTGCACTCACAACCCCGAAAAAGAAGCGGATTAGATTCAAGTCTAACTTTGAATCAAAAGGGAGTAAGCTAAATTCTCTTAAGGGGGTTAGCATAGACAGTGTGCCAATTGTGAGTGAATATCCGGATGTGTTTCCGGAAGAATTGCCGGGAATACCACCAGATAGAGATGTGGAGTTTCTTATTGACTTGCTACCAGGATCTGGACCAATAGCAAAGAGACCGTACAAGATGTCAGTTGATGAGTTGAAAGAACTCAAGAAGCAACTTGGAGAACAGTTGCAGAAAGGTTTTATCCAACCAAGTTCCTCATCTTGGGGAGCACCAGTTTTGTTTGTGGAAAAGAAAGATAGAAGTCAAAGGTTATGCATAGATTACCGTTCACTCAATGAGGTGACTATCAAGAACAAATACCCTTTGCCTAGAATCAATGACTTGTTTGATCAGTTAGAAGGAGCTTGTGTGTTCTCAAAGATTGATCTCCGGTCAGGTTATTTTCAGCTGAAAATAAGGGAACAAGACATACCCAAGACAGCTTTCACAACAAGGCATGGATTGTATGAGTATACCGTGATGCCATTTGGTTTGACCAATGCACCAGCATACTTCATGAACATGATGAACAAGGTGTTCATGGAATTCCTTGATAAGTTTGTTTTCGTTTTCATCGATGACATTTTAATCTACTCCAAGAGCAAAGATGAGCATGAGGGACATCTACGTTTGATACTTGAGAAGCTTAGAGAGCATAAACTATATGCCAAATTCAGCAAGTGTGAATTTTGGTTGAATGAAGTTCGTTTTCTTGGACACGTTGTGTCAGGAGATGGTGTAGCAGTTGATCCTGCTAAAGTTTCAGCTGTAAATGAATGGGAATCTCCCAAGTCAGTGAAAGAGGTTCGTAGTTTCCTTGGCTTAACAGGTTACTAAAGAAGGTTCATTGAGAATTTCTCTAAGGTAGCTAAGCCTATGAAAGAATTGCTAAAGAAAGACAAGAAATTTGCTTGGTCAGAAGGTTGTGAACTCAGCTTTCAAGAATTGAAGAAGAGACTAGTGACAGCACCGGTCTTATGTCTGCCAGATTTGGAGAAGGATTTCCAAGTGTATTGCGATGCAACTCATCATGGATTAGGTGCAGTACTTATGCGATAAGGGAAAGTTGTGGCTTATGCCTCGAGACAACTCAAAACTCATGAAGTGAACTACCCTACTCATGATTTAGAATTAGCCTCTGTTGTCCATGCACTCAAAACATGGAGACATTATCTTTTGGGTAAGCGATGTGAAGTGTTCACAGATCACAAGAGTTTGAAGTATATCTTCACCCAGAAGGAAATTAACATGAGACAAAGAAGATGGCTAGAACTCATCAAGGACTATGACTTGAGTTTACAATACCACCCCGGTAAAGCAAATGTTGTAGCGGATGCTCTAAGCCATAAGGTTTTTGTGAATGGCCTTATTAAGGGAGAATTGCCAGATGATCTGTGTGCCCAATTTAGAGACCTCAGATTGGAGATTGTGCCTGAAGGACATCTCATGACCTTGGATGTTCAACCTACTTTGTTGGACAAGATTAAAGAAGCCCAGAAGACTGATAAGGAAATTGAAGAGATTAAGGAAAAGATTGGCAAAGGAAAAGCCAAAGGATTCCATGAAGACGAACAGCGTACTTTATGGCATGGAAAACGTATCTGTGTTCCACAAGATCCGGAGCTTCGGAAACTGATTTTACAAGAAGCACACAACTCACCATATTATATTCATCCGGGTAACACCAAAATGTACATGGATATGAAGGAAATATTTTGGTGGAATAATCTCAAGAAGGACATCGCCGAATATATTGCTTTGTGTGATGTATGTAGCAGAGTGAAGGCGGAACACCAGAAACCAGCAGGATTGCTTCAACCACTACCTATTCCTGATTGGAAGTGGGACAAGATTGGTATGGATTTCATTACCGGATTACCAAGGACCAGGTCAGGATATGATTCTATTTGGGTAGTAGTGGATCGCCTAACTAAAGTGGCTCATTTCATACCCGTGAATACAACCTACACTAGTGCTAAGTTGGCCAAGATATATATGAGTAGAATTGTGTGTCTACATGGAGTACCCAAGAGTATTGTGTCTGATAGGGGAACTCAATTCACTTCTCATTTTTGTAGGAAACTACATGAGTCATTGGGAACGAGGTTGGAATTCAGTACTGCATTTCATCCTCAGACTGATGGACAAACAGAAAGGACTAATTAGATTCTTGAAGATATGTTGAGAGCATGTGCTCTAGACTATGGAGCCAGTTGGGATGAAAGTCTGCCTTACGCAGAATTTTCTTACAACAACAGCTATCAAGCCAGTATTGAGATGGCACCATTTGAGTTTCTCTATGGGAGAAAGTGTACCACCCCATTGCGATGGAATGGTGTGGGAGAAAGAAGTTTGTTCGGACCAGAACTTATCAAAGAGGCTGAAGAGAAAGTCAAGCTGGTTAAGGATAGGTTGAAGATAGCACCATCCCGACAAAAGAGCTACGCAGATCCTAAGCGTAGAGAAGTTACCTATGAAGTAGGTGATAGAGCTTATCTTAGAGTGTCACCACTTCGTGGAGTGAAGAGATTTGGTGTCAAAGGTAAATTGTCCCAAGATATGTTGGACCATTCAAGATTCTGAGTCATAAAGGAGAATTTGCTTATGAGATTGAATTGCCAGAGTCTTTGTCAGCAGTTCATAATGTGTTTCATGTGAGTCAGCTTAAGAAATGTCATCCAAAAATGGAAGAGACTTCTTTGAAGGATACTATACCTTTGGAAGAGGTACAATTGGAGAGTGATCTCACCTATGAGGAGAAACCAATCAAGATTCTTGAAACTGCAGAAAGAGTTACTCGGACTAAAACTATCAAATTCTACAAAGTTCAGTGGAACCACCATTCTGAAGAGGAAGCAACATGGGAAAGAGAAGATGATCTTCGAAAAGACCACCCTCACCTATTTGCTATCCAATCCGAATCTCAAGGGCGAGATTCACCTTAAGGGGGTTAGATTTGTAACATCCCTAAAATCATGTTTCAAAACTCTTCCATATCATCCATGCATCCATGATCATGTAGAGTTCATTTCAGAAATCAATTCAAAAACAGGAGCATATGGGCTCATTATTTTATGTGATCAACATTAAATCAAATGCTACTCTCCATTGAGAGATTGTTGTTCATGAATCAAACCTTGTTACTCTCAGATTGTTTTGGTTGATTGCTAGAGCATAAACCAAAATTTACAAAAAAATATGGATTTTGAAACCAAATTCAAAACTTGATCAAACCAAGTGCAATGTCACTGTTTATTTTATTTGATCAAAAGAACCAAGCTTGTACAGAGAGACCACATGTTTTATGCCCAGAAATATGAATGTTGCACTCTACAAAAATCCTGAAAAGGTTTGAATTCAAATAGCTTTTGAAATCATTTGAAAAAGGTTCCTGGAAATTCATTCAGAAATAGAAAATGATTAGAGAAAAGGAAAAGGGCCGGCGCCAGTCATTTGGCCCAATAGAGGAACCATCCCACTAAGCCCACCCGGGTCGTTTTCCCCTTCTCTCTCTCACACACCGCTCGCTTCCTTGCCATCGCCATCGGGCCCGAGCCAGGTCAGCACCTTCTTCTCCACCTCCGCGTGCGCAGACCCCGTCGCCACCGCCGTTTCCTCCAGAAACACCGCGATTGAATCCTCGCTTAATTGGCATTGAACCAACACGTGATTTCCTCGCCCCTCCTGGCTACTTAATCACCTCGCCACCGCGGACATTTCCCCTCACTCAATTTCCTCTCCACGCCACCAGGCTGCCCGTAGTCTTGCCCACACCGCCGCAGCTCCGACGACCTCCGGCGTGCGATTCCGGTAAGACCCCGTCGCCCCTTGCCGTCTAAGTTTGCCAGACTGATCACAGCATCCATGCGCATCTTCTCATCCTATTGGTGCATGCTAGGACCGTCTAGAGACTCGCCAACAACGACTACCGCAAGTGCCCGACGCTTTCCTCCTCTTAGGTGATCGATTGCGGTAAGCACTGAGCGCCCCTTGACCGCTATCGCATACGACTAGGTTCGCCTTGTCCTTGCGCAGCTACTGATGCCTTTGGTTGGTACTAGGAAGGTCCAGAGCATCGGCAACAACTTCGTCTGCAAGGACCCGACGCCGTGCACGACTCCGACGAGCTCCAGCGACCACCTCTGCGCGCCCCTTCGCCAACGAAGCCCAACTTGAGCATCAGCAGCACACGGCGAGCACGGTAAGCCCCTTCTCCCTCTCCCGCGCGACCTAGAATGCTGGAAGCAACTCTGGCAGAGACGCCGCCGCCAGTCGCCACCGCTAGCGCCGCCCGTCTGTGATCAATTAGATTGTGGCCGTAGGATTTAGATCTAACGTGTAAGATTAGATCTGTGACGAAGAGGTAAGTTTAGATCTGAGCTGTGCATGTTTAGTTAGATCCAACGGTACCTGAGCGTGATCCGGTGCGAAGCGGTATCGTCCAATCAGAAGCTGCCGCGTGGCCAGTTCTTTGATTTAAAATCAGATTTTGTATATATTAGATGTTTAAACTTGATAAATTCATACCTTTTGATTCCCACGTCTAAATTTGACAAATTTTATATCAATGGAATCAGGAGAGAAAGCCCTTTCCATATATGCAATGTGTTTAATGTTTTGTTTCTGTTAAAATGGTTATTTTTATAGAAACATGTGTAGGCCTATTTTGAGTATATTAATTATTTGAGAAATGTTTCAATGTTCAAATAAAGATTGTTTGGCAAGTTTTGAACTTGTTTATGAACTAGTACTGTGCACTTGTCTTGTTGAGTATAGAAAATCATCACATATCATATTGCATGCATCCATATATTTTTGCTTGTATCTATTTTGTATGTGATTTGGTGCTATCATTTTATGTGTAGATTTTGGTGCAAATAGTGATTGTGATTGTGAGGATTGTAGCTACTCTCCAAACTACCAAGGCAAGTGGTGCTTCATGATTTTATTCCTATGTTTTTCAAATATGCACATGAAGATGAAGACTTATTTATCTTATTATATATTTGAACTCTTGTATTAGGCATGTGGCCATGGAGTTGTAGAAGACTATGTTTGTCTCTGGAATGATATGTAATAATGACCTTTGTTTCTGTGTACTTCATCTTAAACTGTGGATGCTAGCATTGATCCAGGGACTAGCATTGCAATCACAGGGATCCTTTCCTTTACAAAGGAGGGATCTTACAACGGAGGGCCAGGGAGAGAGGCGCATGGTGCGGGCCCACTGGCGGCACAACGAGGAGGGGTAGAGCCTGGGGTTACGCCGGTGCGCGGGAAGGCTGGAACTCGGGCGGAGGAGATGGGGGTGCGCGGGTCGTGCTGCTGCATAGGGAGGAGGACGAGGAGGTGGCGGCGGGCTTCGCGGGCAGTAGCGTCTGGCAAGAGAGGGGATCCGGCGAGGTTCGCGGATGGTGACGGGCTTGGAAACAAGGAGAGGGCCGCGACCATGAGGCGGCTACGGCATCAGGGTGCAGCTGCGGGCGAGGAACCAGGAGGAGCAGCGATCAGAGCTCTACAGGGAGGGAGGCGGCAAGGAACCAGGCGCTGGCAACGATAAGAACAGAGGGAGGCGGCGGTTGGTTGGTGAGGCAAGGACAGAGGAACGGTGGGCGGCAGGGTCACTCGGGTATAGCGAGATGGGGTCTAAGGATAGAAACGCGGGGTTGGTGGACAAGCAAGTGATGACGTGGAATCGTCAGTGCGAGGGAGGCATGTGGGTGGGGCCACGAGGTGGGGCCAGGTTGACCGTGGGGAAGAGAGAGGCGCATCGATCGGAGGGGTGAGCAGGTTCGTTAATTGGGTTTGGTTCCCGGCGTGGTGTCCGACATGTACGGGGGTGTGAGGAGGGAGTTGGTGGGCGCTGGATCGTGCGGGCGTGACAAGGTCAGGGTGGGCTAGGTGGTGCGGGAGCTACGCACGAGTGCCGTTGCTTTGCTGGCGGCGACGACAGGTGGGGTGAGGGAGAGGGTGTAGGGATAGGGCAGGGTCTTGGTTAATTAGGGTTAGGGTTTTGTCTAGTAGGGAGGTAGGTGGTTCGGTCAGTTGGGATTTTGGGCCCAGCCGACTATACTACCTCGCCCACAAAATATTTTTATTTATTATTTATTAATTTTATTTTTAAAACAAAACATTTGCAATTAGGTTTTAGACAAATAGAAGATCCGGCAGACCTAGGGTTTCGATTTGAAATAGGGAGGGGTTATTTAGAAAACAAAGGTGGCCTTTTAGAAAATAGTTTTAGGAAAAATATGTATGATGACATGACGATGCTCAAATGAAATGTGGCATTATGACATGAGCATGCATTTGTGATGATGCACAAACACAAGCGATTTTCTGTAGTGGTTTTACCCATGGTTCTACAATTAGACACCACTAACAATGGATCTCGCCCTCGAGATCCGCCTCATGGTGCGGGGAAGAAGGCCAACGATCTAAATCTTCTCGATTCACGTAGATCTTCGTGATGCCACTAACAAGGGTTCTCTCTCCGTCTTGAAATCGGTGAATCCACCAACAAGGGGTGTTACTCAAATTCGTTCCGAGAACACTTTGGATAAAAAAGGACAAAGGTAAAGGAATCAAAAGATAAGGCCACCTCTAACTTCTGTGGACGGAGTAAAATTTCTTGATCCACCGAGTCAATGTACAAGAGTGAATGATAACAGTAGTCGGATGGTGATCAGTACATCACACACCCAAAGAATTACTCTGCAAATGAATAGGAGAGTTATGCAATGAACTCTCAAAATTCAGACTGAAGGTATCACCAAGCAAGGTTCAAAAATAATGGAAGGAAGAAGGTTGTTCATCAGATCTGACGTAGAAGAGTTCGTCGTGTCGGACAAACACCGGAAGATGCAAAGAATTTTTTTAGTGGATTTTTTATTCCATTGAAAGGTACAATAGAGGAAAATTCCTCAGATAGCATGAAGACCGGATGTCGAAGAACCGTTAAAAGAGGAATGAAGCGAAACCCTGAAGGTACGACGGAAACCCAACCACAAGAATTCCTGGACTCGAAGAAAAGATAATAGGGCAGATTCAAAACACGCAGAGTTAAGAGGAGAATAATAGAGGGGTAAGAAGTAAAATACGACCTAATCAGATCTATCCAACCGATTTTCCAAAAACGTTTTGACACTCTACGACGTCCGTTAGTTAGGTTATCCTACATGATGGACTAGTCGGGTATCGTAACTGTTGAGCTCTTCTACCACTTTGTAACACCCTCAGATCAACCGTATGCAAGTTTTAGCGATTCACGCCAAACTCGCATAGAAACGATTCAAAGGTGCCCACCGGGCACTTTCGTGCGGGTGGAAAATGAAGTAATACCATTACACATTAGTCCATGGTGGAACCCACAGAACAGATATATACAACAACGACTCGAAGAGTCAAGAATACAGATATACAGTACAAAGATCCAAATCATGTTCAAAAAATACTACAACATCCGAGTATGGACAAGAAGCAAATGGAGCTAAGAGCCTTGAAGAATAACCAATGGCGTCCATAACCCTGCCCAGGCCAAGCTGGAAGGGTAACCCTACTAACAACGTCGATCTCAAACCTACTAAACAAAAGGAGTGCCGACAAAGGGCAAATGAAAAAGAGAGCAGTCAGTATTAAGGCCAGTACACGACGAGACTTAGAATTCGGCGGTCCTCGCCTCATAGGTATGTTGGGCTGAAGCGGCAGCGCAGCATGCACTAAACAAACTTTAGAGACTCAATACAACTTACGACTATAATAGAGAGATAAGAAGGCCTATTCAGATCCAACCTAAAACTACCACGAAACATACCCATCCTGATATTCCCCCTCAAGACCAAACGAGGAAGTCATACCGAGGAAACTCACATAGTTGGAAAATTTATTCATTCTATTATAGTTGCATCAATTACTAGTCAGATATAGATAGCATGAGTCATGTTGATCTCATAAGCAGTGGGAAGTTTTAGTTGACCATTCTGTTGTAGTTGCAATACTTACTAGTCAGATAGATATAGCATGATGCATCATAATTCTAAAAGTTGTTGATACTTTAATTTAGCCATTCCGTTGTAGTGAATCTGATTACTAGTCATTCAAAAGTCAAATTTACATCACTACTTTAGTTATGGTTGTCTATGATCGAGATACTGTGCTCCAAGTCATCCATAACCGCGGACACGACTTTCAGAAAGATTTACCCTACATGGGGGCACAAATAGCAACACACGCACGATCAACCTTAGAAAAAACAAATGAAAACCCAACGATGCATCATGACAAAGCAATCACAAGATTCATATAATATTTCAGGGGGGGATCCCACTAATCTACCCTCTACGATGTCGGACGGCTCCGCGATGGACCCAGGGTGTGTGGCGATAGCTTTAAATGACTGGGAACCCGAAAGTGTGACTGGGCTGGTCGATACCGCGGAAACATGGCACGGGGTTCCTAAATAGTACAATAGGAAACGCTCTCCACGAGCAACAGTAGTAAATAAAGCAGTAGCATGGCATTAGTACAGGATAGTAATAAAGCCCCAAACTAGTTTGCGGCCTCAAGAAATAAGATATGATTCAAGCTCTGGCTAAAGAAATTTATGGCCCCACATGCGGATAGTTCGATAGTCAAGGAATAGGTATCAAGTACTTGGGGTCCTACGGGACACCAATGCGCGGTTAAAAACCAAATAACATCTATTGCCAACCATTGTCTCTGCATTAGTTATATCTAGCCTAGCATTTTAAGTTGTAATTAAAGTCATGATCATGTCCAACATTAAACATGAGGCATTCCTCCAACTACTGTGAAACATTGACAATGCGAAGCAACACCAGCGCAAGCAACTATGACTCGCAAGGACAACTATCTCCCAAACAACAGGTAATAGGAGGTGTCCATGGCAATATAGGGGTTGCAGGGAAATATAAAGGGGCACGGAACCTATAGCATCGCAACACAGATATCAATAGATCAACAAGAGAAAGTAAAGGCTATAAATGTAAAGTAGGTAGAAAGGGGGAGAATGCTCGCCTGGGAAACACTGCCGAAGGTTCATCCGAAGATCGGAGCTACACTCGCATTCAATCATCGGACTAATCCATGAAGAAGCAAAGCACTAAAAGAAACACCGAATGCACTATTTAATACTATGACAGAATATCAGACATGATGCATGTATGATGTATGACATGACAAAGATGCGGCGTAATTAGACAATATTAAGTAGAATCGAGGTCCCGACAACTAATTAGTAGGTTCATGTTGTTTAGGTACCCGCAACTTAGATGTTGCATTAATAAGGCAAAACATGGCAACAGTTCGCTACATAAATTTAAATTGAGCCAATATAAGACTAGGTTTTCCTGCATATGCTCCCCATATTTAATTATTAGGTGAGTCAACAAAATCCCCAAACCACAACATATGCATGCAATAATAAACTTTTAATGCAACAAAGTATTTTATATTCATCAAGATAAAGGTCTCAAAAAAAGGTCACGCATGGGGTGACTCAATGATCTTGGTTCGACGTGGTTCGGGTTGGGTCTCGCCAGAATCTTGATGAAGAACTTGGGGTATCGTGCCATCTTGTCGTCCGTGTCCGGGGATTCTCTGGGTCCATGAAAATAAACAAGTCATTCCATGAGGGCGCTCTTAGGTGATCGGATCCGTGTCGGGAGACTTGGCATTCATGATGGAGTCCTTGGCGGGTACCGCCGCACATGAGCTCACTACAGACGGTCTTGGGTGGCTAAACTCACGTAAGTAGATCTCGGTGTTGTCATAATCTTCATCGACTGGAAGAACCAACAACACCATACCTAGACGATCTGCAATGGAGGCCAGAACTTGGTGTTGCATCAGCGCACAAGAACTGGGAAGTTAGCTGCCAGGTAGAACACACATGGGAAAAACAACGGCCACCACTTGTGCCAAAACTGACAGTTTTTCCAGCGGTTGCACTTGGCAGAAAAGCACGGAGAAAGCTTGCAGCAGGACGGACGAGGTGGCGCGAAGCAGGGGACGACGGTGGAGGAAGAAGGGTGCGGGGCTGAGCTCGCGGAGAACGACGTAGGCGTCGGCGGCGCTGTAGGGAGACCTGGCGCGGGGAGGTCGTTGGCGTTCGGGGACGGAGGGCCAGGGAGAGAGGCACATGGCGCCGGCCCGCTAGCGGCGCGATGAGGAGGGGCAGAGCCCGGGGTGGTGCCGGTGCGCGGGAAGGCTGGAACTCGGGCGGAGGTGGCGGTGGAGCGCGGGTCATGCTGCTTCACAAGGAGGAGGCTGAGGGGGTAACGGCGGGCTTCGCGGGCGTTGGCGTCTAGGACGAGAGGGGATCCGATGACGTCGGCGGCTGGGGACGGGCTTGGAGACGAGGAGGGGGCCACGGCGATGAGGCGGCCATGGCGGCGGGGTGCGGCCGCGAGCAAGGAACCACGAGGAGTGTCGATCGGAGCTCTACAGGGAGGGAGGCGGCAAGGAAGCGGGCGCTGGCAACGATAAGAACAAAGGGAGGCGGCGGTTGGTTGGTGAGGTGAGGAGGGAGGAACGGTGGGCGGCGAGGTCACTCGGGGACAGAGATATGGGGTCGAGGGAGAGATACGCGTGGTTGGTGGCTGATTGAGCGATGACAGGGAATCGCGAGTGTGAGGGAGGCGTGTGGGTGGGGCCATGAGGTAGGGCCAGGTTGACCGCGGGGAAGAGATAGGCGCATCGATCGGAGAGGGGTGAGCGGGTTGGTTAATTGGGTTTGGTTCCCGGGTCCGACGTGTACCAGGGTGAGGCTGGTCACAGTAGGACTATGTCTCTAATGCATTGTATCATGTAGTAGTAACATAGTAGTGGTATATTTATTGATTGTAGAATTTCTATGTAAAATGTGTATACAAGATTTACTTGTCATTATGATTTCTAGTTTTACGTGTTATGATACGGTATCTACCTAGATACTCTAACCACCTCTCTCTTCATTAATGTTGATGTCACGTCAGATTTTTGCCAAGTTGGCATGCATGATACAACTTATGATACTTGCACTAGGATCATCCTGAGAGGGGGAGTTGGTGGGAGCTGGATCGTGGGAGTGTGATGAGGTTAGGGTGGGTGAGGCGGTGCGGGAGCTACGAGCGAGTGAGGTTGCTTTGCTGGCGGCGACAGATGGGGTGAGGGAGAGGGTTTGAGGATAGGGCAGGGTGTTGGGTAATTAGGTCTAGGGTTTTGTCTAGTGGGGTGGTAGGTGGTTTGGTCGGTTGGGCTTTTGGTCCTGGCCGACTGGAATGCCTTTCCCACAAAATAGTTTTACTTATTATTTATTTATCTATTTTATTTTTAAAACAAAACATTCGCAATTCGGTTTTAGACAAATAGAAGATCCGGGCGGATCTAGGGTTTCGATTTGAAATAGGGAGGGGGGTATTTAGAAAAAAAGGTAGGCTTTTTGAAAATAGTTTTAGCCGAAATTTGTATGATGACATGACGATGCTTAAATGCAATGTGGCATGATGACATGAGAATGCTTTCGTGATGATGCACAAACACAAGCGATTTTATGGTAGTGGTTTTACCCAGGGTGCTACAAAAGGGAATCTACCCCCTAGGCAATATCTACCTAGAAATCATCTTCAGTACACCCAACAATTTCAGGCGCTAGCGTCTCGACTTCGAGGTAGTCGACTGGCCATCCCAGTATCACGCCATACTTGGGCGAGTGGCATTCACAAGGTTCCTAGCGGTGTCGCACTATGTGTACCTCATGCTAAAGATGCCAGGGCCTAACGGCGTCATCACCATTCAAGAAAGCTTCACAAGATCCGGCAACTGACATAGGGAGTTTAACAAAATCTCCCAATATTTCAGCATGCAAGAAGAGCTGGCAAGGCTCAAAGAGTTAACAGACAACAGTCTTCCTCCCGTAGCCAAGCAAAACACACATGAGCAGTCCTTCAACTCCACACTCGAAACCAAGGTGATCCAAGTCCACCCAACAGACCCCACAAAGACGGCCCTCATCATCTGACATGGTTATACCCCGCGGGTACACGACCTCACCATACCTAGTCCGGCCCAAGGAAGGTCCACGGCAAATATACGTCGGCCCATGAAGATTTTCGGGTGGCCAGGGCCCATGACGCCTTCGGATCCTTGGAGAGAAAGACTAGAGTAGATAGGAAATTCAAAGGGGTAAACCCTAAAACCTGTAACCAACTCGATGTGCCTGGGACCTGCCTAACTCTATATAAAGGCTAGGAAGGCACGACGAGGAGGGCACCTCATACCCTCGCATAGACACCTCCACGCCAGATTGCATCTGCGCACCCCTATAACCTTCGGTTCCGCCGTAATCAAGAGCAGACAAGCAGGAGTAGGGTTTTCCCTCCGGGGGCCTGAACCTGGGTAAACCTCGTGTCCCTGTGTTGCTTGTTTGCTAACCATTCCGCGATCTCCAGCATCCCCATCTTCTCCAAAACCCTAGTCCATAACAATGGGCATTGACGAGATTAAACCTCGTCATCATCAACAACCTAAGTTCCGTATAGGAACTCGTGCTAGTCAAATTCCTCCATGAGCGTCGGGAAATCTTTGTCTGGTGTCTTGCGGACATGCTAGGAGTTCCTAGGGAATTCGCCGAGGACACACTCAATATGTACCCATATGCATGGCCAATCAAGCAATCGATGTGTCTCCACTCATCAGAAAAGGCCAAAGTTGTGGGCGTGGAAGTCAACGGACTCCTAGACGCCGATTTATCTATGAGATCAAGGAAAGCACCTAGATAGCTAACCCCGTGCTAGTGTCAAATAAGGATGCAGATATACTTCGGATGTGTGTATACCACACGTCCCTCCTGAAGGACCACTTCCCACTACCGCGGATCGACCAAATCATCGAATCCACCATGGGATGCGAGCGCCTCTCCTTCCTCGCTGCCTACTTAGGCTACAGTTAGGTTCAAATAAAATTTGAAGACCAAGAGAAAATGGCCTTCATCACGTCATTTGGGGTGTACTGCTAAAACAAAAAGCCCTCAAGGCTGAAGAACGCAGGAGCTACCTACCAAAGGTGCATGCATGCCTGCCTCAAGGAGCAAACGGTCGAAACATCCAAGTCTACATCGACGACGTGGTCGTCAAGACCAAGGAAAGCACGTCACTCATTGATGATCTCCATGAGACCTTTGACAAACTCAACCGCTACAAGACCAAGATGAACCCACTCAAGTGCGCCTTCGGCGTCCCATACGGACAATTATACGGGTACCTCATCTCCGCGAGGGGAATCAAAGCAAACCCAAAGAAAATAAAGGCCACAGTGGCCATGCAGAAGCCACAGAACATTAAGGGCATCCAGCAGCTAGCTGAAATAATCACAACGCTCGGCAGGTTCATCAGTCGGTTGGGTGAAAAGGCCCTGCCCTTCTACCAACTTCTTCGCAAAACGGACAAGCTCAAGTGGACCAATGAAGCACAAGAAGCCTTCGACGACCTCAAAAAACTACTGTTGACCTTGACAGTTCTGGTGACCCCTAAGGAGAAAGAGCCAATGTTTATGTACATAGCTGCCACCAACTAGGTGGTTAGCACAGTGATCATTGTGGAATGGGCGGAAGAAAGCGAGATCCATGGGGTGCAGCGACCTGTATACTATGTCAGCAAGGTACTCATGCCAACAAAGCAGCGGTATACGCACTACTAGAAGCTAGCATACGATGTCTTTATGATGGCATGTCGACCATGCCATTACTCCATGGAGCACCCGAAGTCGTGGTCAATGAAGCACCATTGTCTCACATCATCAACAACCCTGAAGTAATGGGGAGAGTAGCCCTCTCGGGCATCAAGCTATCCCCATGGGACATCTGCTATGAGCAGCGCACGGCAATCAGGTCGCATGTGCTTCTAGACTTCCTTGTCCATTGGATGGATCTCCAGATACCACAAGCCCCAGACATGTCGAGTGTCTGGACGATGCACTTTGACGGCTCCAAGCGTCAAGAAGGAGCGGGCGCTGGTGTCATCCTGATATCCTCGCAAGGCGTTCAGATGCGGTACATGCTTCGGATGAAGTTCCACAGGTCCAATAACGAGGCAGAGTACTAATCCACGAGATGTGGATGGACAAGGCCTGTATATGGCGACTCCAGCCTCGTCGTACAACAAACAATGAACATGTGCGACACCACCAGCGTCAACATGATCGCCTATCATGACCTCTACAACTCACTCGAAGGGAACTTCGATGGCTCTGAACGGACTTTGGCACATCAACAACGAAAGTAACGAGGAGGCCGACAAATTGGCCAACATCGGTTCCACTTGTGCACCTATACCACCCGGCTTGTTCCTAGAGAAAATATGCCAACGGTTAATCAAGACCAAGCCATACGCCTACCCATCAGAGCCCGCAACACACTTGGGGGCTATGCTACCCGACAACCCCGAGGCTTCGGTGGAAATAGAACCAGAACCTTCATCCGAAAGGCACATGGAGGTTATGCTCATCAAGCCCCCCTCGACTCAACCGTGCATTACGTACCTGTTGTGCAAGGAGCTAATAGAAGACCCATTTGATTCACGACACATCACCCATTGCTCAGAGGCTTTCACCATCATCAATGGCGAGCTCTACAACTGAAGCATCACTGGCGTTCTCTAGCGATGCATCACCCAAGGCGATGGCAGGAGCATCCTCATCGACATCGATGAAGGCACCCGCGGGCATCATGCTAGTAGTCGTGCACTCATTGCAAAGGCTTTACGGGCAGGTTTCTACTGGTCAACCACAATGCGAGACGCCAAAGACATTGATGAGAAGTTCAACACCTGCCAAAAGATTTGCGGACAAGCCACACACACCAGGCTTCGAGCTACGACTAATACCATTGGCCTGGCCCTTCATGCAATGGGGCCTCGACATGGTGGGAAAGCTACAAAACTCTTCACCTGGAGGCTATGTGCATAGTCAACAAGTTCATGGAATGGATTGAGGATACACCTATTACCAACCAAACCGGCACCACCACCATCAAATTTTCTTAGAGTCCGTCATCTACAGGTTCGGGATGCCGCACAACATCATCACTGACAATGGCTACAACTTCACGTCGAAAGAATTCCAAGGCTTCTAGGAAGAGTTGGGCATCAACATCAGGTACGCTTCGGTGGCACACCCCCAAACCAATGTTCAAGTCGAAAAGGCCAATGGTATCGTCTTCAATGACATCAAGAACCGACTCCTTTGGCCTCTCGACCGAATGCTAGGAGTGTGGCTGAGGAACTTCCCTTAGTACTATGGAGCCTATGCACAACTCCACACAATATCACTGGCTACACACCTTTCTTAATGATGCATGACGCCGAAGCAGTGCTACCGGCCAAGGTACGATACTGTAATACCCTAAATCAGATGCTAACTTCTTTGTCCATTTTATCTTATAGAAAATGACCTTGATAATTTTCAACACCCGGGTTTTTAATCCCAAATGCTTGTTTTGCCGTACATCGCAATCCCAGGATTACCATTTTTGCGAGACATAATAGAATTGGTAGCACGGTAATCATCCATTACAAACCATAATAGTCTTACACATAATTTATCTCATGATCAAATTTGATTCAACTCAAAGTAGCAGAAATATAGTAGCGTAGTAGTGGCTCCATCTTTAGGGTCACAGGCAATGCTGACAATGGGAGATGATCCTAGTTATCATAGGCGTCCTGCTGTCCATCCTCCTCGTACTCTCCTTTGTATTTTGGCCATGGGAATAGCCAGGGACAAAGCCATGAGTACTTTTAAAGTACTCGCAAACTATCACTAAAGCAGTAAGACCATTCTAATAGGAATCCTAAGATTTTCTATAAAGTCCACAAACACCGCACGATTTCCGAGGCATGAGGCTCCTCTGAGGTGATCGTTGGTTGGCCTCCGGCTTTCGCCGGTGTCTCACCGGCAAAAGCTCTGGATGGATTCCTCAGGGGGTTGTTGGAAGATCACCTACTCTGGTGTGACCACGGGTGGTAAGTTTCTCGAGGGCTCTCTCGCTCTCTCGGCTGATTCTTGGATGGTTCTTCTCAACGCCAAAGGCTCTCCCCTTGAGGGTAGATGTTTGGAAAATGGGGAGAAGATCTTTATTGGATCTGTTTTGAGGTTCCCCTCTCATCTCTCTCGTGTTAATGATTCTTTGGATCCTTCATCTGGTTTTCTTGGTAGATCTCCTACCATCTCTGGAACAGATGAGGACACTGGTTTTAAATGGCATGCCCTTTGCTCCTCTTTGCCGGTCGATGATCTTGAGCCTTCTAAAGGATTTTTGATGCTTTTTCCTAGCTCAAAAAGGCTGGTTCTCATCAACCACAATGAGGTAGTGATTGATGCTAGATACTTGATTCAAGTTGAGGTTGTGGCCTCGGGTATTTCTATTGATCTTCAGGTGAAGAGGGTTGTAGTCGGTGCATAGATTTTGCCCAGCCCTTTGGTTAAGAAATTTTCCCTCAATATTGAGAAGATTGTGCCAAAAACGATGGATTTCACCGAGAACCTTCCTTTGGAGTGTGCTATCAAGGATGAATCTTTGAGTCGACCTGCCCTGGATTTTTCATTAGGGCAGGATTTTGAGAAGAAGATTTTTGATAAATTCAGGCATCAAGTTAATTTCCTTGGTGGTTTCAGAAGGATACCTTTCTATCTGGTTTGTTATTTTGGAAGAGCAAATTTTAAGTTGGATTTCCATACGGTTAGTCTTGCTCTTCAAGCTTGTTTTGGTGGTCAGGCTTCTAAATTCTAGGTGAAGTTTCTGCAAGATAGAACTTTTTGTTTCTCGGTTGCTTCACGGGCGGTGGGTTTTGAAATCTACAATATTTCAAAATTTTCATGCAAGTCGTTTGTGATTCACGTCAACCTTTGGGGTAATTGGGGCCCAAATTGGATTTATGAAGAAAAGGAGTTTTATAAAGAATCTGCAGGAGAATGGAAAGTTGTCACGTACAAAAAGGATAATTCCAAAAAATCTCCTTCGTTGAAGCCTAGCACTAAAGGTGTTTCTGTTTTCCATCGGCTCAAATTTCTGAATCTCTTGGTTTCATCGCTTTGTCTGCTGAACATAATAAGTGTGATTTCAAATCAAGCATTCATGACATATCCTATGCACAGGTGCTCGCTGATGGCGGTGTTAAACCAGTAGTAACGCCGATCGTGTCATTAGGAGGCACCAATCGCGCGGCATTTAAACTACCTGGTCTCCTTCCCTATCTGAAATTCCCTTCCTTCCCAAAATGCATTTGGCCCGACAATTCTTACAAGGGGTGGTTCAAGGCCCATGAAAATACCCATTCTCGGCCCATCGTTCACAACAGTTTTCACGAGTTCACCATTTCTTTGCAAAAAACAACTGCCATTTCCCCTGTCTCCTCAACTCCCCCGTCTGCAGAAACCCCACTCCCCTCTTGCTCGTCGCCAGTGAAGAGTGCTGAAATGGCGAACATCCCGATTGATCCTGCTCCTTTCTTGCCGAATGGCTTCCAAGTTATGCAGGTGGCTCGACGGAATTGTGTCAAAAGGGTGGTGGTGCCACGGAGGTCGAGGTCGCATGAACAGTATGCTATTTCTACCATTAATCCCCTCCCCCTGGTCCAGTTCCGTTCTTGAATATTCGTGATGTCCTGGTTGATTTCCTCAATAATGAGGTTCATGTTCACTTTCGGGATGTCTAGGCGTGTCCCTTTGGTTCTTCTTATGTGCAAATTCACCATGTCAGTGATCGGGACAGGCTCATTGCGGCTAGCCCCATTCCGTTTCAGGATGTGCATGTTTATTTTGTTAAGCACAATGAGGGGGGAAATTGGAGGAGGGCTCAATTCAATAATGAATGTTGGGTGATGCTAGTTGGTCCTCCTTTGGACCACTGGCATACTGAGGATCTGAATGTGGTCTTTGCTGATATTGGGAAGGTCCTTTTATGGGAGAGGGACCCGGACCAAAAAGGAAGGATTCTTGCGAAGATTCGTGTTACTGATCTGGTTGATATCCCCAAGAGTGTAAGGTTTACTATAGGCGACTTGGTGGAGTCTGAATCTTGGACTTTTTCTGTTGATGTGCTGCAAAGTGACCTGCTTGGGGGGGTCCCACCTGATGAGGACCCACTTCTAGATGACAATGTGGACCCACATCCTGCACCTGTCTTTGGGCCCCAGATCCCCCCTCCTCCCCCTCCCCCCTGCTCCTGGGGGTGGTTGGGGTCAGTGGTTGGCCCCTGTGCAGGATCCTGCTCCTGAAGGTGACAATAATGAAGGTTGGGGCCCCTGGGAAGCTGCTGCTGCTCTTGTTCAAGGCCCTGTCATTGCTCCTGGTGAAGACATGCCTGTGGACAACCATAATCTTCCCCCACATGATGTTAACAGTGGGGTTACAGGTGCCATCCTTGTCCAAGACTGGGAGTCTGATGATGATGAGTATGTAAATGCTGAGCCTGTGGTTGCCGAGGATCAGGGTGTGGATGCTGGACCCCAAGGTGTTGGTATTGGTGAAGGCCTTCAGAACATTTTACAGAACTATTTGGTTGATGATGATGAGGTAAATTCAGATGATGAGGGGAGGATGGGGAGCCCCATGGATTCAAGTGTTGTGGCTGCTGACAATGAGGATTGGATGTTGGAGGATCAGCATCTCCTTTCCCCTAATGAGGCACATCTCTAGGTGGGAATGGTGAGAACTTTTGTGTCCATTCCTGATGTGCATGTTGCAAAACAGGGCTTTTCCCAACAAGGCCTGGAGCTCTGGGAAAGTTATTTTGCTCCTCATATTCATAAGGACACTTCCTCAAAAGGCTCTCTCAAGTGTGATATCCCTATAAGTTGGTTTAACTTTATTACTCTCATGCTTGCTACCCCTGAGAAGTTTAATTGGGTCAAGAGCTTCCTTACTTCTCCTTTATGGGAATTTATTAAAGATCCTATTGCTAAAGAGAACTCCATTTCTTTCATCATCCCTAATGAGAGCTTTTCTCAGATGGCTCCTCCTTGTCTGGGCATTGAAGCTAAAAAATCTTCCTGCTCTCCATCCACCCCTTCCAGAAAGAGAAAGGGCAAGGAGCCTCTTGTTGACACTGAGGTGAGAAGAAGCCCTAGAATTGTTGAACTGAATGGGGGTTTTAAAAGCCACCTAAATTGCTTAATTGCTGATTGTCTGGTTCAATGTTGTTCCACCATGCTTGAATCCTAAAGTGGTTAAAAATCTTGCTGCCTCTTTCTGCAAGGTTAAGGATGGTGACCTGGAGAAGAGGTTACTCAAGAAAGGGAAAGCCACTGAAGTGGCAGTAAAGGCTCCTCCAAAAGGCAACATCAAAGGAACTGGATCATCAAGCTTGAGCATTGGAGGCAAGAAGAAAGCTGGGGCTGCTGGTACCTGTGGTCATCAAGCCAAGAAGAAACCCCCCACTTAAGTTTTTTAATGTATCAAACTAAGTCTTTTGCTGGAGTCTTGTTGACTCCCTGTTCTGTGACCTGCTCTTGCGGTCTTTTCATGTGTTTGGTACTTGTTGTTGAATCTGTCAGTGGAGTTATGATATGGATTTCCTTTTGTCTATGTGGCTGTTGTTTCCTCAATTGGGTGGTTACATTACTTATATCACCTCATCATTCTACATACATCTGGTTTCTTAATGGATAACAAAAGAATTTGGAAGATCTTGAACTGGAATATCAGGGGTATTAACTCTGAAAAAAAATGGGTTGCTCTCAAAAATAAAATTGATGAGTCTGGCTATGACATTATTTTCCTTCAAGAAACTAAGAGAGAAGATTTTGACATCTCTTACATAAAAAAATTCTGCCCCCCCCCCAAATTTACCAATTTTGAATTTCTTCCCTCCAGGGGAGCCTCTAGGGGTTTGATCACCATTTGGAATAGTTCTCTGTTCTCTGGGCATCTTTCCTTTCACAATGAGTTCTCCATCTCCATCACCTTGACATCTCTCTTGCCCAATGAAATCTGGATCCTCACTAATATTTATGGGCCATGCGTACCTGAAAAAAAGGCAGACTTTTTAGATTGGTTTGGAAATATTGATATGCCTGATGATATGGATTGGCTCATTGTGGGTGGCTTCAACTTCTGTAGAAATCCTTCTGATAGAAATAGATTGGGTGGGGATGTGAATGGTATGCTTCTCTTCAATGAAGCCATTAATAATTTGGGTCTCATAGAATTACCCCTTAAAGGTAGAAAGTTTACTTGGAGTAACATGCAAAAAGAACCCCTTTTGGAAAGTTTGGATTGGTTCTTTACTTCTGCTTCCTGGACTCAGAGCTTTCCTTCAACTTTTGTTGCTCCTCTTACAAAGCCTACCTCTGATCATTTTCCTTGTGTCATCTCCATTGGCACAATGATACCCAAAGCCCAGGTGTTTAGATTTGAAAATCATTGGATGCATCATAAGGAATTTAAAGCTATTGTTCAAAATTCCTGGAATATTCCTGTTGGCTTTTAGGATTCTACCAAAAAAATCAATGCTAAATTCAAAAATGTGAGGAGGGGGCTGAAGCTCTTGGCAAAAAATCTGCCCTGCCTGAAATCACAAATCTGCAATGTTAATGCCACCATTGATCTTCTGGATGCCATGGAGGAAATGAGAACTCTTACTGTCCTAGAATGGAATCTCAGAGATCTCCTGAAGAATCTTATAATTTCTCTGTTACAAGATCAAAATACTTATTGGAAGCAAAGGGGGAAAATTAACTGGGTTAAGATGGGTGATGAAAACACAAAATTCTTTCATTCCAAAGCTACCATAAGTTTCAGGCATAACTACATTTCCATGCTCAAAGATGATTCTAATGATGAGATTCATGATCATGATGGCAAAGCAGATCTCCTATGGAAAGCCTTTAAAGATAGATTGGGTACTTCTGATAAGCCTGAAATGCACTTCAATCTTAATGACTTGGCAGGGGAATGCTTAAGGCAAGAGGAAAAGGATGCTTTGGAAAAACCTTTCTCTGATGAGGAGATTGAAGATGTAATTAAAGAACTTCCAAATGATAAATCCCCTGGCCCAGATGGTTTTAACAATGAATTCATGAAACAATGTTGGCCTATTATTAAGGATGATGTGAAACAACTCCTTATGGATTTTTATGAGGGGCCAACTTCCTTGGAAAGCATTAATGCCTATTTTATCACCCTCATTCAAAAAATTGAAGCTCCTCTGACACCTACTGATTTTAGGCCTATTTCTCTGCTAAACAGTGTCTTCAAGATTATAACCAGAATTCTGTCTAATAGATTGCAGAAGTTCATCCTTAAACTTGTCCACAAGAATCAATATGGTTTCCTCAAACAAAGGTCTATTCAAGATTGTTTAGGTTGGGCATTTTAATTCCTTGACCAATGCCACAAGTCCAAAGAAGAAATTTTAATTCTTAAGCTTGACTTTGAAAAGGCTTTTGATAGAATTGAGCATTCTGCAATTATCAATATCCTCAAAGCCAAAGGTTTTGGTGATAAATGGATTTCTTGGATTCAGTTAATCTTTGGTTCACCTTCCTCCTCTGTTCTGTTAAATGGAGTGCCTGGAAAGAAATTTTATTGCAGAAGAGGTGTGAGACAAGGTGATCCTTTATCTCCTCTCCTGTTTGTCTTGGCTGCTGATCTTCTCCAAAGCATCCTCAATAAAGCAATGAATTTTGGTCTTCTTTCCCTTCCCATTGAAGGTGTGTTCTGTCCTGATTTCCCTGTTGTGCAGTATGCCGATGGCACTTTATTAATCCTTAAGGCTGACTCTGAGCAACTATTGTGCCTCAAGGCTCTTCTTCATACTTTTGCACTCTCCACTGGACTCAAAGTTAATTATCCTAAATCTAGTATGATGCCAATTAACATGGACAATGTGAGGCTTGAGCACTTTGCCAATACACTATCTTGACTCCCTGGCTCATTGCCATTCACCTACCTTGGACTGCCTTTAAGCATTAATAAGCCTGCAGTGGAACATTTCCTGCCTATTGTTCAGAGAGTTGAGAGAAGGTTGTGTGGGATTGCTGATTTTCTTAATTATGGGGGGAAACTACAGTTAGTTAAATCTGTTTTATCTTCCCTTCCCATATATTACATGAGTTGTTTTGATCTTCCTGTCACTATTAAAGATCAGCTGATTAAGTATATGAGACAATGCCTGTGGAGAAACAAAACATCTGATGTTCAAGCTAGGGGTCAAGATCTTGTTGCATGGAAGAAAGTTTGTCGACCTAAGAACCATGGGGGATTGGGGGTGCTTGACCTTAATGTTCAAAACTCTGCACTTCTTTTGAAGAATTTGGATAAATTTTAAAATCACAAGGATATCCCATGGGTTCACCTTATCTGGAACACTTATTACTGTAATGGTAAACTACCTGGAAGAAGTCTGGAGGGATCCTTTTGGTGGAAAGCTCATCTGAAATTGGTTGACATATTTAAAGGAATTGCAAAGTGCTCGGTGGGTGATGGAAAATCCACCCTTCTCTGGTCTGATTTGTGGAATGATGGATGTCTGCAGCATAAGCTTCCTCATCTCCTTTCTTATGCAAAAAATTCACACATCTCTGTCAATGAGTTTCTTCAGACAGATAATATTCAAGATCATTTTTTTCTCCCTCTGTCACAGCAAGCTTACCAGAAATATCAAAACCTTGAGCAAATACTCAGTGTTGGCATGCAGGGGGAAGCTGACCACTAAAATTACATTTGGGGCAGTAATTTTCAGTCCAAAAGGCTTATTATTCTTTATCTGGTTACCAGCCTGTACAGCCACATTTCTCCTGGTTGTGGAAGTCCTCCTGTCAACAAAAGCATAAATTCTTCTTCTCGCTCTTGCTTCTTGATAGGCTAAACACACGAAATTTTATGAAAAGGAAATGTTTTACTCTGGCTTCTTATGAATGTGTGTTTCATGGCTGCATCAGTGAGGAAACCATGCTACACTTATTTTGGGACTGTACTTTTGCAAGAGCTTGCTGGGCTAGAATTTCCCATGTCCGAGTGGCTGATCAAAATCTTTTTGAAGCTTTAGCCAGTATTAAAAAAGATCATAAAGTCCCTTTTGCAATGGAAATTATTATGTTAGGTGCTTGGGGCATATGGATGTGCAGAAACAATGAAATCTTCAACAACAAGATGCTTCGATTGAAGAATGGAGGACTATTGTCACCCAGGAATTAAGATGGGTCCTGTATAGAATTAAGAAAAAGAATTATCAGGGCCTCAAAGATTGGATTGAGAATAATTTAGACAGGAGATAGCTGCTCAAAATGTTATCCCTCTTTTGAGGTGGCCTGAACTTGTAAATACTTTTTTTGTAACTATTTATGATATATAAAAATTGCAGTGGGGTGCTTTACCCTACTATTTTACCCTCAAAAAAATAGGAATCCTAAGATCTAGGTTCGTTTGCAATAAGCCAATTTTATTTCACAAGTACTTAATAGTGAATACCTAACTTTAGTTGTCTAGATTACTCAAGTGGGAACCTAGTTTCATATCCACAACCTTGTGGGGTCAAGTCAAAGTCATACTTCAAGCACATGTCATTTTGAAAACATGTGACAACCAAACAGTATGGCCATCCAACTGTCTATAATCGCGGATGCGGCTATTCAAATAGTTTGACACTCTGCAGAGGTGGTACACTTTCACCACAACATTTGATACATACGTCAGGGATAACCCTGAATCATCATACTTGGTATGCGGATAATCAATCCTATCCTTTTAATTACACACCCTAGTATAGACACCTCCCTTATAAGTTTTGCCTCCTAGCCATGACCATCTGTCATCCTGGGAACTGCACAGGTGGACATTCACATTCACAAGGTAGCCTCATATCACCTAGTTCTGCGAGGGAACCCATACTAAGACACATAAACTTCCAGTTAAGCCCTACCCAAACTCGGGTATTGTGGTTGTACGGTAAAATTGGAATGTTATCGCATCCGAACCCAACCATTATTTTTTATCAAAGTCAGGTCACATACTTCATTCAACATCATCTTCAACTCATTGTGTCCATAACGCATGTCAAAACATTTCCAATCGAATGACTCATCATTCCAAGGTTTTCATAATCATTTGTTCCCATCTATAGTGATCAAGATTGGTTTATCACTAGCATCTATCAATGAGGGTGTCACTATTGAGGGGTTCTAATCAAGTGTATCTACCTACATCAAGTTCCAAGCTCTTGATGACACCTTTCCTAATCTTCTACTAATCATCGATTAATTACTAATTGAACAACTTTGCAAAAAGGTAAAAGGGTAAAGCTTGCAGGTAAAAACTTGGGATTGGTATAATCAAAGTGGAATAACAATTGATTGCAATTGAGGCTTGCATGGTTTAGCTTAGCTTGCCTTGGTTGGTAAGGTGGTCGAAGTTCTCTTCCTCGTCTTCGTAGAATTCTTCCTCCTCGTAGCCCGGATTAATACTAGCGTCTATAAATCAATATTAGGTACACAATCACCAAACAATACTTAGCTACCTATATTTAACATACAAAGATCCACACTAGATGATCTAGCATATCTCTATCATTACAATAGCAAGGGTGACAAGATTTTTATTTATCTTATTTTAAAAAAGTAATTTCTACTCATTGAAAAGTTACTTAAGATTTAATATTCTCCAATTCAAATATGGGATCATATTGACACATGTCATCACCACATATTCTAATACTTGGGAATGTGATTTAAAGTGGTTGGCCAAATTTATAAAGTTTAACAATGCTATTTAATAATGTTTAAGTGACTAGAAATGACTATAAAGCCATTCTTTAATTTTGGTCCGGGACTACTTTATGCAAAATTATATATTTTTACATATTAAGATAGGTCATGGACATTGTGATTTTTGAGAGTTGGAATCAACTCAAAATCATTTATGGTTGATTTTAGAAAAATGTTTGAAGTGATAAAATCTACTATCTTGTTATTTTTACTGAGGATGATCTATAATTTCAAAATATTTGAATCCAACGGGAGTGATTAGAGATTTTCATCTTCTTTCAAACAAAATTGGTTTTATTCAATTTGGTTTAGTGAATCTTCCTAAATTGATTTTTAAAGTTACCTACAGTATGGGATTTTCAAATAAATGAAAAACCTAAGTTTGAATCTGTGGGCTATGCGCGGGAATGCTAATGGGCTGGCCCAACTACTCTACGCACGCACGACGGGCTGCACCGGGGTTGGTCCCACTCGTCAGCGGCTAACTCCACCTGAAGCGGTATCTTACAATCTAGGCCGCACGATTAGAGCGCGATCGATGGCAGAGCGTCGTCATCTACGTCTCACGGGGCGTGCGAGACAGAATCCTAGCGCTACGGCGGGGGTCGTCGGGGGCTTACCAGGTCTCTAGCTAGGTCCGGCGAGGTGGGCGAACAAACGAGTTGACAACGGCGGTTCGACTGGTGGTCGCGGCAGCTCCTTGGGTGGCTCCTAGCGTCGGCTCCTTTCCTCCTCTACAGTGGCGGACTCCGGCGAAATTCCTGTGATGTGGTGCTCGCCTTGCTCCAGGGATGGGTCAGAGAGGTTGCTGGGTGAGAGGGGAGTGGTATAGTTTGCGTTTTGAGGCCGGGGGAGGAGCTCTATTTATACTGCAGCGAAGGGGGCACAGCGGCATTGCTCGGGCTCGTTGGTGACGTAGTTAGAGTGTGCTACCGGCATGGCCAAGGGTGTAGATCAATGCGGTTCTTCAGGGAGTTCATCATGCACACAGTGGCACGGCGAGGCATGGTCTCCATCATTCTAGAACATCCGTGCTCTGCAGCAGTATCATCGGCATTCGTCACGACGTAAGGTGGTCGCGACGAGCGTGGGGTCAAACGATCATGTCTGGGCGGTTGCTGGAGTCATGGCAAACTTATTGGCGCAAGGAGGGAGCGAGGTGCGGCGTGTGCGAGTGGGATTGCTCGGCGCTCTGGCGTGGCGACCGACATGGTCTGGTGTTAAATGGACGCGGATGCGCTGGCGTCTCTGCGGCATTTGTTGGTCGAGGTGTGCACATGCATGGGCGGTGAGGTCAGGGCTACCTCCTAGACATCATGGACGAGGGCGGCGCGGTCTGTGGCAGCGTGTCCGCGTCGGCGTGGCAAGGTGAGCTCGTGTACCATTTTGCACTAGTCATTTGATCGAGTGATACGAGCTCCAATGCATGGGCAGGTACTGAGTGAGTTAAGGGAACGTCATGGTAGCTCGGTGAGGTCACAAAGATGATAAAAGGATTGATCAAAATAGTAGATAGTTTTTGAGGTTGTACTATGATCACCAGGTGCTTGATCAAATGGCCGCAAGAACTAAACTTTCATAATTTCAAGTGATTTTTGGTGGGTGTTCTGGTCCTAAGCTTGGTAGTCTCTGGGTGCAAGGATTTGCTAAGTGGTGAAGGTTTTAGTGTTTTTCCAAAAAAAGACTATCTTTATGCATAAGATAGATTCAATTTTGAACTGCCTCTAGAATGGATTTGGATTCGTTTCTGCAAGGTTGAAAAGCTCCATTGTGTTTAGTGTCACTAGGTCTAGCAAGGGGAGAAAATAAATAGAATTGTTTCTGTTTGAGATCACTTGCTAGAGATTCTCAAAGTGAGCTAGGTGTTAACTTTTGCAAAAATGACCATTAGGTCATATGCTTCATATTTTAATTTTATTTTGTTTTGATATAGTTTGGAAATGACCTAGATGATATGGTTTTGATCTTTAAACCATTTCTCATCATTTACAACAATCAAACATGGCATTGCAAACATTCACACACATTCATAACACATATGCATTAAGATAGGGTTTAATTAATAAAAGCTTTTGTTAACCCTAAGTTTGGTTGATTAGAAATTAATATCCTCATTAATATTTTTGAGATGTTACAAACCTTCCCCCCTTAAACAGAATCTCGTCCCGAGAGTTAGGAAAATATTGGAACTAAAGAGATTGGGAGACTCAGTCCTCATGTAATCTTCGTGTTACCAAGTGGCTTATTCTTCAGTATGGTTGCTCCACTTGACCTTGAGAAACTTTATACTCCTGGTCCGGGTAGTCCTGAAAGCTTCTTCCAAAATACGAACGGGTACTTCGCGATAGGTTGTCTCTGGGTTGATCTCCACGTCTCTGTGATCGATGTTCTTGAAAACTTTTGTCTTCTCCAGAACTTCTAAGCATTTCCGAAGTAACGAGATATGGAACACATCATGCACGGCTGACATGTCTTCCAGTAGTTCTATCTGATATGATACTTCTCCTCGACAACTTAAAATCTTGAAGGGCCCAATATATCTGGGTGTAAGCTTTCCTTTGAGTTGGAAACGCTGCATTCCTTTCAAACGTGATACTTTGAGATACACAAAATCTCCGATATTTAAGGTCAGGTCTCGACGTCTCTTGTCGGCATAACTCTTCTGTCTGGATTGAGCAGTCTTGAGGTGCTCGCGAATCTTGCGAACCTTCTCTTCGGCTTCTTGTAGGATGTCCGGTCCGAATATATGACTCTCTCCTTCCATACAAAAACTCAAATTGGTTCATTTGCAAACTGGCTTGATAACTGTTGTTGTATGAGAATTCTGCGAAAGGCAGGTAGTCTTCCCATTTAGATCCATATTCCAATACACAAGATCTCAACATATCCTTGAGTATCTGGTTTACTCTCTCTGTTTTTCCATCTGTCTAAGGATGATAAGATGTGCTAAAGTTCAGTTTGGAATCCTAATCCTTCTTGGACTTTCTTCCAGAATCTTGAAGTAAACTGATTCCTCGGTCTCATAAAATGGTCTTAGGAGTTCCGTGCAGACTGAATATTCTAGCAATATACAACTCTGCTAGCTTCGAGCTTTGATAAGTGGTCTTTACTGGTATGAAATAAGCTACTTTGGAAAGTCTATCCACTATGACACAAATAGAATCATTTCCTCTACTAGATGTAGGCAAACCGGTGATGAAGTCCATTCCAACTGAATCCCATTTCCATTCTGGGATTTGCAAAGGTTGCAAATTCCTGCGGGTCATTGGTGTTCCGCTTTGATTCTCTGACAAATATCACACTTGGTGATGTAGCTTCCGACTTCTCTCTTCATTTTGTTCCACCAAAATTGCTTCTTCAAATCCTGATACATCTTTGTTCCTCCCGAATGAATAGAATAAAGAGTATCATGGGATTCTTGCAGAATAACTTGTTTCAACTCTGAATCTGCTAGCAAATAGATTCTTCCCTTATACCATAAAACTCCTTCTTCATCTTCCGTGAATCCGGGTACCTTCCCTGTACCGATACAAAGCTTAATTCCATCGATACTGGCATTTCCTTTCTGAGCTTCCTTCATCTTATCTATCAAAGTGGGTTGAAGTTCAATACTAGCTAGGAATCCTTCGCTAACTAGTTCCATTCTGAAATCCTCCAACTCCTTATGAAAACTTGGCTGCTCTTTCATAATCATTGTGTTTAATATACACGACAGTCTACTAAGAGCATCCGCTGCCACATTGGCCTTGTCGGGGTGGTAGTGAATGTCAAGGTCATAATCCTTGATCAACTCTATCCATCTCCTTTGCCTAATATTCAGCTCCTTCTGGGTAAAAATATACTTCAAACTCTTGTGATCTGAATAGATATCACACCGATTACCCATGAGATAACGACGCCATGTCTTCAAGGCTAAAACTACAGCTGCCAATTCTAAGTCATGGGTTGGGTAATTCTGCTCATTCTGCTTTAGTTGTCGGGACAGATAGGATATTACTTGCCTCCTTGAATCAACACACATCCGTGACCAATCTTGGATGCATCACAATACACGTCAAAGGGCTTCGTGATATCCGGCATTATCAAGATTGGGGCTGAAATCAATCTCTGCTTGAGCTCTTGAAAACCGTCTTCACATTTGTCCATCCATTCAAACTTCTTGTCTTTCTTCAATAGCTGAGTCATCGGCCTTGCGATTCTTGAAAATCCTTCAACAAACTTGCAGTAATATCCCGCTAATACAAGAAATGCACGAACTTCGTTTTGAGTGGTTGGGGATCTCCATTCTTCAACATACTTAATATTGGCGGGGTCGATGGCAACTCCTCCAGCCGACAAGATATGTCCTAGGAATCCTACTTCCTTTTACCAGAATTCACATTTGCTGAACTTGGCATACAACTGATGCTCCCTAAGGGTTTCAAGGATGGTTCTTAGGTGTTGTTCATGTTGTTCTTCCATCTTGGAATAAATCAGAATGTCATCGATGAAAACAATGACAAACTTATCCAAGAAGTTCATGAAAATCTTACTCATGAGGTTTGATGACCCACAAGTATAGGGGATCACAAAAGTCTTCGAGGGTAGTCTTACCCAAATTATTGATTCGACACAAGGGGAGCCAAAGAATACTTATAAGCCTTAACAACTGAGTTGTCAATTCAACAGGACCTGGAAATAGTCTTGCTCACAGTAGTTTATCAGTAGCAACATTTTTGTAGTAGCAATAGCAAAGTAACATCAGCATTAAAATAAAGGCAGTAGTAACACTAGTAGCAAACAACAGGATTTGAGTGCGGTAGGCATAGGGATGGATGGACGGGCGTTGCATGGACGAGACTATTCATGTAATATCATGATCTAGGGCATTTGCAGATAAATAAGATAAAGCGTCCAAGTACTAAACAATCATAGGCATGTGTTCCATATATAGTCATACATGCTCGCAATGAGAACTTACACAACATCTTTTGTCCTAATAGGCCGTTGCAGCAGGGCCTCGAGGGAATCTACTGGCAATTAAGGTACTCATTTTAATAAAGTACCAGAGCAAAGCATTAGCAATCCGTGAACACATGTGATCCTCGTATCATAGCCATCCCCTCCGGCTGTCCCAATTTCTGTCACTTCGGGGCCTTTGGTTCCGGACAATGATATGTGTACACAACTTGCATAAAAGATCACAAACAATACTATCATCATGAATCAATAACATGTTCAGATATGAGATTATGGCACTCGGGCCCTAGTGACAAGCATTAAGCACAACAAGTTGCAACAAAGTCAAATAGCACTAATAAAGATACTAGGGACCATGCGCTAACAATCTTATTTGATTACATGATAGATCTCATCCAATCCCTACCATCCACATAGCCTACAGCGGTAGATTACTCACTCACGGATGGAAGAAACATGGATGGTTGATAGAGAGGCGTCGGTGATGATGATGGCGATGATCTCCTCCAATTCACCATCCCGGCAGGGTGCCAGAACGGAGTTTCTGGTTCCGAATCATGGTTTCTGGTGGTGGCTGTACAGCGGAACTCTATCTGGAAAAACGTCGAACCCCCTCTGTTTTTAGGTTATAAGGCTTTATGTAGGCGAAGGGGGAGACTGAGGGGGTGCCCGAGGTAGCCACACCACCCCCAGGAGCGTCTTGGCCTAGCCCGTGCAGCTAGGGGGTGTGGGCCCCTCGTGGCCCTTCTCCGTCTCGTCTTCTGGATCCGTGAGTCTTTTCCTAAAATAGGATTTTGCGATATTTTTCGGGATTTTTCCTGAAAGTTGATTTCCTGCATAAAAACTAGACACCAAAGCAATTCTGCTGAAAACAACGTCAGTCTGTGTTAGTTGTATCGACATCAAACAAATTAGAGGAGAAACAATAGCAAAAGTGTTCGGGAAAGTGGATACGTTTTGGACGTATCAAGGTTCATGAAGTAAGAAGGGGCATTGGTTAATCCAAAATACATGACCTTGTACTCATACAATCCATATCGGGTAGTGAAGGCAGTCTTTGGGATATCCATTGCGCGAATTTTTAGTTGAGGATAACCAGTTCTAAGATCAATCTTAGAGAACACTCTAGCACCGGTCAACTAATCAAAAAAATATTCTATCTTCGGCAGTGGGTACTTGTCCTTGATGGTGACGTCGTTCTTCCGGTAATCCGTACATAAACGGGTGGCACCATCTTTCTTATCCACAAATAGAACATGTGATCTCCATGGCGATGCACCTGGTTGAATCAGATCTTTGCTAATCATGTCAGTAAGTTGCTTCTTGAGCTCCACTAACTCCGCTGGGTTCGTACTATAGGGTCTCTGAACTATGGGTACAGTTCCAGGAATTAGTTCAATGATAAACTCGACATCCCGATCAGGGGGCATAATGGGTAATTCATCTGGGAACAGATCGGGGTATTCATAGACTACTCTGACTTGTTCTAGGGTCGGTTGGGCTAAACTCTTGTTGCACTTGAATTGGCGGGACAGTGTCTCAAACACATGCTCAACTAATACTCCGGTGCTACTAGTCATGGTTATGGCTTTCTTGGCACAATCTATTAGCCCTTGATGTTTCGACATCCAACCCATTCCTAGTACTACATCGAAACCTTTTGTTCCAAGTACTATTAGGTTGGCATAAAAATCTATTCCATGAATTCTGATAGGTACAGCCTTGCAAAATTTTCTAGCTTTGGTAGTTGACCCAGGTATTTGAACTATCATAACAAGCTTCAAATTTGTTGGTTGAATCTTACTAGTGCATGCAAATTCTTCTATAATAAATGAGTGCGATGCTCCAGAATTAAAAAACACTCTTGCAAGTACTGAGTTAATAGAAAACATACCCAGCACGACATCTGGCACTTCCTGGTCTTCTTCAGCATTCATGTGGAACAGACGGCCGGTACGGTTGTGCGGATTTTCTGGGACGAATCTCTTTCCAGGTTGGACACGACGCTGCTGCTGGGCAGGTGTGGTGACATTGGGTGTTGCAGCAATCTTCTTGGGGCACTCATTGGATTAGTGACCCATCACTCCACATTCAAAGCAGGTGATCACTGACTTGTCCTTTCCTGCAACAGGCACAACATTACTTTCAGTCCTTGGGGCAGTATTATTGGTGTTGGTGGTGGGACTTGACGGTGCATGGTTGTAGTTATTGGGATTGCCAGTGTTGTAATAGTTGTTTCCTCCGGGCCTCGGGTTTCCTCCGCTACGATTGGGGTAGTTAGGGCGGGGCATTGGTGGTCTATTGTTCCTTGGTGCAAATCCTGTAAACAAACTGGGACGACACTTTGGGGTATGGTGGGGTCTAGGATAATGCATCATACGACGCTTACGGTTCTCAGTGGCTTGATTGATATTTCCTTCCATCTAGATTGCTGAATCCACTAGAGCTTCTAGTTCAGCAAACAGAAGATTAACTAGCACTGTCTGCATCTCATCGTGCAGACAATTCAGAAATCTCTCTTTCTTCTTGTCTTCAGTACAAATTTCATCAGGGGCATACCTAGACAGAGACAGAAATCTGTCATGGTACTCTACCACATTCATCCTTCCCTGTTTCAGCTCCTTGAATTCATCCCTCATCCTTAGAATGAAACCTGGCGGCATATGAGTTCGGCTGAACTTGAGTTTGAATTCATCCCAAGTCATCATCTGGCCTCCGTTCATTGTACGAGTGATATTCCACCATGCTCTTGCAGAACCTGCCAGATAGTAGGTGGCAAACAACACCTTTTCCACAGTATCCACTCTGGCGACTTCTAAGTTGTTCTCCATGGTTTGCAGCCAGTCATCGACATCTAGGGCCTCTTCAGATTTGCTTAAGATAGGGGGATTGGTGTTCTGGAAGTTCTTAAGCTTGGATCCATGATGATCCTTATTTCCATGGCCTTGGTTTTCATGCGCCAGTTGGGCTATCTGCTGAAGAGTGGCAAGATTGGATTGACGCTCGGTCCTACCGGCTTCTCGGTCTACTACTAGCATTTGCAGAATTTGGACCATCTGGTCTTGAGATGAGATGCTTCCACCGCGAGGCATCTGAAGATTGAGATAGATCATGAGATAAGAGGGAAATTTTTCTAAGGTTTATGGGTTTGGTTTAAAAGCTTTTAAACTTTGAGTAAGGCTAGGGTTTAAAAGCCAACAACTCCTTTTCATTCATTCCAAGCACACAGTACAAACTACACATTCCAAACACAGCACAACAACAAAACATATGGTTTTAAGAACCATTCTGGCAACCTACGATACAGTGGGATACAACTCACACCTATGACAGTGCTCTGGTGCTACCACTCCTCATCAGAACCGGTGGCCTCTTCACCATCAATGATGTCGCGGTCCTCATCATCAGTGCGGAACTCCTGGTTGATGTCCTCCAAGTAGTCATCAGCATCACTGAGGTACGAGTAGGGATCTCCATGAATATCTTCCCCTTTGTTCTCCCTCTCCTCAAGCTGCATGTCTCGATCATGGATGGTCTCCTCCAGGGCTGACACTTTGTGACAGAGGCGAGCAATGATGCGATTCTTCTATTGGGGTCCGTAGCATGGAAAACAAAAAATTTCTACCGCATGCACATAAACAAGCCAAGATCTATCTACTACATTGTAGCAACGATTCGATTAGAGTACTCACCCTTGAAGATTCCAAAGCGGTTAACGAGAGCAGATTCGAATGGGTGATGTAGTCGTACACTTGCCGATCTCAAGATCGCATATACGATCCTTCCGGCGCTGCATTCTGGCAGCGCTTCCGCAGTCGGTCACTGTAACATACCACCCTTTTGTGTAATATTAACAAGGACATGTTTGAGCATTGCATGCATGCATAACACTTGCACTTTGGTTTAATCAAGAAAGAACAAACAAAACCCTAAACCCTAATAGCTTTCCCTCTCTCTTTGAATCAATTCAAATGGTTTCTATATTTTGAAAATTCTCAAAACAAGTGGATCCCAAAATGGGTTGAGGGCCCCTTAGTGTTTTCGGATATTATATAAAAGTTTCTATGGTTTGAAATTATTCAAAACAGATTTGAAATTCAAAATATAAAAGGAAATCAGAAAAACAGAAATAGAAAAGGTTTTTAAAATAAAAATCTAACTAACCTAGCTACTGGGCCGAGCCCACCTCTCCCCTCTCTCTCTGCCGCCCATCGTAGCATGCAACAACCCCGTAGAGGCCCACCCGGGGCCAAGCCTGGCCCGTACCGTTTCGTCGACACTATCGTCGTCCACCTCTCGCCGCGCCCAAAGCAGCTCGCTGTCGCCTCGCCGTCGGCCGCCGCGCGCCAAGATCCGTGCCGCCACCCCCGAGCGCCTACAAGACCTTGCCGGACGCGTCGACGAACCCTAGTGCACTCCCACTTCTCCTCTTCCTTTCCCTCGCTCGCTGCAATGCCACGGCCGAAGACCCCTAGCCGCCAGTCGCCGTCGGCCTTGCCGTCTCTAGCCACCCTGGCCCTAGCCAGTGCCACCGTTGAGTTCGCCGTGCTCGACTCCCTCTCTCCCTAGCCTCTTTTCCTCAGCGACCTCGAGCGAATCGAATCGGCTCGCCGCCGCGTCGGTCTCAGAGATCCTCGCCGATCCCGAGCTTACACCGCCTCGCCGTCAAGCCCGTCTTGCTCACGGTGAGCTGCTGATCCTCGCAGTACCCTCTGTTTCCTCCCTCTCCCCCTGTGTCGCTCTCCCCGCGTGTGCCCGATGCCGCCGCCGCTGTTTGTCGTTGCGACGCCGTCTCTGGTGACCAAGAAGAAGCGGCGCCGCAACTATTTTGCTCCCCGCGACGCCCTCTCTAACGCACCCATACGCGCATACAGGCAAGCACTGGATCAAGGGATCCTTGCTCGATCTGAGGGTGAGCTCCATTGCTGATGTCATGCTGACATCAGCATGAGGCAATAATCCTTTTCTTTTCTTTTAATTATTTCTGGAATTAATTTCTGTAAATAAGAAATGTATGACAGGTGGGCCCTACCTGTCAGGGTTTTATTATTTTCTGTAAATATTTTCTGAAATGATTAAAAGTGTGACATGTGGGCCCAAGTTGGAAATTATTTTAAATATTCCAAAAAATGATTAAAATGAATTAAAATTTGAGAAATTCATAACTAATTCATTTTAAATTACAAAAATACAAATAATATACCAAAATGATCATAAAAATGAACCCTATATAACTAAGCTATAATCATACATTGTTAATCAACTTTGATGGCAAGTTTAATTAAAAGAACCAATTGAACCCCATAGGTGATTCCGATGATCCCCCTGTTCTAGGGTTTGGACCTTTCGGACTCCCTTTAAAGTGACCAAGTATGTTCTAGGGTTTATTTAAACACTATTTAACTTGACATATCATCCATATTGTATGAGCATTGCACATGACATGTGTTGAGTGTTTCTTTCTCTTTTCCGGTGATTGGTTCTCGCAAATAGGAACCAAACCCGAAGCTGAAGTCAACGCCACCGAAGAGCAGTACCAGTCCAACAACGGACAAGGCAAGCGAAGCCCCACTCATACATATGAATCCTATGATTACAAAGTGTTTCATTCTCGTCATATGCATTCGGTTCAACAGTCTTTTATCAGTAGACAGAGTAATCCTATCATATGCATGTTTTCCTTTGTGAACTAGATTACCTGATCCACCGGTCCTAGCATAACTAGGGTTTGGCTTATGAGCATCTCTAGTTCCACAGTTCAGTCAATCTTAGCCATGCTTAGTGGTCTGATGCTGATCATTCATGTGATGCACCAGAGATGTGAATGAATCTAGTATGGAAGGGTGTGGTGATGTGATCAGAGTTGGATAATAAACATGCTAAGGCTTGTATGGGAGGCCACGTGGGTTGTGGTTTTTGTAATCCCATACTTGCCACCATTAGGACATGATGTTCTCGCCTCTTGAACCAAGACTAGCGTACAACCACACAGGGGCCTGGAAACCCCCTCGACCAACTAACTTGCCTAGTAGATTCCATGAGTCACATAGTTCGGGATTTCCATTCGACATACGCATCTTGGTTGTTCTTGAATGGAGGTGAAGGAGGTGCATTCATAACAGGTAGGTAAGCATGGCCGGGAACAATAGATGCCCGACATCCGTAATCTTGAACCCTGCGCACAACATTAGGGACCGGCTTCGGGACTTGACCCGTTATGGCGGCATCTCCCTAGTGCGTGACTCATGGTCTCGGCGAAAGCAAGGTAAAGGTCGTGGTCAACCACTCTCTGCCGGCCTTCCAAGGAAGAGGGCTAATAATTTGGCATTAAGAATCGGTTGGCACGTGTGGGTAAAGTTGTGTACCCCTGCAGGGTTATTAATCTTTTCGAAAAGCTGTGTCCACCGTTATGAACGACTTGGGAACGGATTCTATGATCATAGAAAACTATAACCGAATGATAAAACCTGTCAACTAATGTGAGATCTGGAGTACTTCCTCGGGGTTGTTTGAGGGGGTAGTCAAGGAAGAGAGGTTCAGTTGATGATGATACTTGGTGGATATCAAGATGATTCTAAGAGCTAGAGTTGAAGTCTTCTTATCACTCTTTGAAAATGATCTGACTAGACGATTTTCTTCTCCCTCTTGTTATTTAAAAAACAAAAGATGGCTTTATGCAAAATAACTCCACTAGCCATAAGTCTTGCGGAGTACACCCTGTACTCAGCCTTGCTTCGTTGATGTTTTCTACATATGAAGCTACTCCAACTGGAGGTGGTTTCTACGTCGAAGTCAACGAGTAGTCGGGGTTCCCGGGCAGCAGCCTAGGATCTATGGAAGGGTCGCTACTTCTGTTTAAGGCCTCTTAGGCCGTTTGCTAAGTTTGTAGTTTACAACAACTTGTTTGCTTCCGTTTTTTGACGTAATGATGGGTCTGTGACCCCTGGTTTGTATGACTGGTTTGTAACTCTCCTAAGAGTTTACCTTATTAATGTATGGTTTGTATGTCCTGTAATGTTACCGATCTTTCCCTGCGCATTTTGGAATTTAGGTTAGGCTTATACTAGATGAGGAACTGGTATTTGTCTAGCCCTGATCCCGGGTCATGACAGATTTTTGGTATCAGAGCAGGACTGCCTGTAGGAAACCCTTCTAGCTGGTCGATGTTAAGTCTAGAGTTTGAGAAAACTATTTGAAAGCTAAAAACTATTTGCAAAACTCTGAATAGGACTCTTTTTACTCCTTATCCAAGGTTGTTTTATTGCTGAGTTATCTTACCTCATTTTCTTTGCAAAGTTTTCACTTCTCGTCTATCATTTCAAACTCTTAAGATATACGGGTTTGGGTTGTTTTTACCTAGTACTCCGTACTTGGTTGCAAGGCTCAGAGTTTCCAAGATATATCTGTTCACCTGAGCATTGTTTTTTTAACTCTGCTAAGGATGCCTCTAATCCCGCTCTCATTTCTTTCGTGACTTGTTGGTATCATATCATGCTTGCATTCCATTGTTATGGTTTGTATCTAAGTTGGTAGCATATACGTTTCATATGCTTGTTCTACTGCCACACTTAATGCATTGATATAATCTCAATCCACATGTTCACCTCTACCATGATCGTTTGATATGGTTTTTGCCATCCTCTGTTGTACCCTTTTTGGTGAATCCATTCTCATGGTTTCTGTTTTCTCCTCAGGATGTCGTCTGGTACTCGTGGTTCTGTTGGCCGTCGAGCAAACAACAATGCTGATCAGGAACTTCTGCCACCTCCCACAATGGCCGAGGTTCTCAACAACATTGAGACCAACCGTCTGAGGAATGAACGCCTTCTGGAGCGTGTGGCGCAGAACACTGAACGTCGTCCTGATGACTGTGTCACACTTGGAGACTTCATCCGCTCTTTTCCTCCAATCTTCACCCACTCCAAGGAGCCCCTTGAAGCTGATGATTGGCTCCGCACCATAGAGCGCAAGTTCAGTGCTCTTTGTGTCCGTCCCGCTGACCATATCAACTTCGCCACCTATCAACTGGAAGGTGAGGCTGATTGGCTCCACACCATAGAGCGCAAGTTCAGTGCTCTTTGTGTCCGTCCCGCTGACCATATCAACTTCGCCACCTATCAACTGGAAGGTGAGGCTGGTGTTTGGTGGGAAGGTTTTCTGAATCTGCAAGCTCAGGGACATGTTGTTACCTGGGAGGAGTTTGTTGCAGTATTCCGTGCCTCTTATATTCCTAAGCCCGTCATGGATCTCAAAAGGAGGGAGTTTCTGGATCTGACTCAGGGGCATAAGAACATTGAAACCTATGGGCGTGAGTTACTCGTCTGGCTCGCTATGCAACCAGGGATGTGACCAATGATGAAGATAAGCAAGAGTTGTTCCGTAAGGGACTTAACCCTGCACTTCGCTATGAGTTGCTGCCATTCAAGTTCCAGTCTTTCCAGGATCTGCACAATCAGGCTCTTACCTTGGAGCATGGAAGGAAGGACATGGAAGTTTCTCAGAAGCGTGAAGAAGGAAATTCTCGTGCTTCTTCCTCTGGTAACAAGAAGCGCCGTGTCTTTGTTCCATACAGCGCTGTGCCTCGTGCTCCTTATGCACCCAAGTCCTCTAGCAATGCTTATCGTCAGCCACAGTCAAATACTGGTGGAGCAAACTATCATCCTCCTGCTGGTTCTCACATTGGAGTTACCTGTTACTCCTGTGGTCAGCCTGGTCAATACTCAAGGGAGTGCTCCCAAAGGGCTGCTGGACGCAATGATCAGCAGGCAAAGAAGAATGATAAGGCTCAAGGTGCTAGACGTGGTCGTCTGACCCATGTCACTGTTGAGGAAGCTCAGGAAGATACACGCGTCATTCTGGGTACGCTCCGTGTCAATTCAATTCTCGCAACAGTCTTGTTTGATTCTGTAGCATCGCATACATTCATATCACAAGAGTTTGCACGGGAGCATGGTATACCTTTTGAAGCAATGTCTTCCCCTATAGAGATTAGTACTCCACAGGTCTCGTTATGCACCATCTGGGTTACTCATGGGGTTGAGATAGATATAGCATATCAGAAGTTTCCCACTTCCTTCATTGCACTCAAGTCAACTGACATTGATGTCATTCTGGGCATGGACTGGTTAACCAAGTATCAAGCAGTCATTGACTATGCACTCAGAACAGTTTCCGTGACCTCTCCTGCTGGCATAACTGTCAAGTATTAGACTGATGGTTCAAAGTCACCGTCAGCAGTCCTTAAACCGTTCTCGGAGTTGTATGTCATGGATGTTCTACCTATTCTTGAGGTCCAAGATGTCCTTGTAGTCTGTGATTTCTCGGATGTCTTTCCTGAAGAGTTGCCTGGCATGCCACCTGATCGAAGTGTGGAGTTTGTCATAGAGCTAGTTCCTGGAACTGCTCCTATCTCCAAAATACCTTACCGCATGCCTCCTCATGAGTCGGTTGACTTGAAGAAGCAACTTGAAGAGTTAGAGGGTCTAGGATAGATCCAACCTAGCACATCCTCTTGGGGTTTCCCTACCATCTCTGTCAAGAAGCGGGATACAAATATTCTAAGATTTGTGGTTGATTACCATCCACTCAACACGGTGACAATCAAGAATAAGTACCCACTTCCCTGGATAAATGACATCTTTGATCAATTAAGTGGTGCCACTGTCTTCCCCAAAATGGACTTAAGATCAGGGTATCATAAAATCAAGATAAAAATAGGATATCCCAAATACAGCATTCACAACTCGTTATGGTCTTTATGAGTATACAGTGATGTCCTTCGGGTTAACCAATGCCCCTGCCACATTTATGAGGCTTATGAACTCTGTCTTCATGGAGTATCTCGACAAGTTAGTCGTGGTATACATTGATGACATTCTAATCTACTCCAAGACCGAAGAAGAGCATGCCGAACATCTATGTTTGGTGTTGACTAAACTTCGTGAACATCGTCTCTATGCCAAGTTTTCCAAATGTGAGTTCTGGTTACAAGAGCTCGTCTTCCTTGGCCATGTTGTGTCTGCAAGTGGTGTTATTGTTATACCAAATAAGGTTCAGACCATTCTGGAATGGAAGTCACCTACTTCAGTCAAGGATGTCCGAAGTTTTCTTGGAATGGCTGGATATTACCACCGATTCATGAGAACTTCTCCAAGATAGCCAAGCCTATGACTGATCTTCTTAAGAAAGATAAGAAGTTTGAATGGTCAGAAAAGGCAGAAGAAAGCTTCCGAGCTTTGAAAACTAAGCTAACCACCGCTCCTGTGCTTGTCCTTCCGGACACAAGCAAGGACTTCGTCATCTATTGTGATGCCTCTCTTCAAGGGATCAGTTTTGTGTTGATGCAAGATGGTCATGTAGTGGCCTATGCTTCCCGACAGTTGAAGCCACATGAGAACAATTATCCAACCCATGATCTCGAGCTCGCTGCTGTTGTTCATGCTCTTAAGCAATGGCGACATTACCTCATCGGTAACTGTTGCAAACTTTACTCGGATCATCAAAGCCTGAAGTACCTCTTTACCCAGCCAGATCTAAATCTTAGGAAAAGACGATGGTTGGAACACCTCAAAGATTATGATTTGGGTCTCAACTATCAACCCGGCAAAGCCAATGTCGTAGCTGATGCGCTAAGTCGGAAGTATTATTGCAACAATCTGATGATTTCACAAGTCCAACCTGCTCTCTATAAGGAAATCAAGCGTCTTAACCTTGAAGTAGTTCCTTGTGGATTCCTAGCTAACCTTGAAATAAAATCTTCTCTGGAGGACCAAATCAAGGAAGCTCAAAAGCAAGATGATGAAGCTACCAAGATCAAAGAACGTGTTGCAACTGGTGAAGCTAAATGTTTCTCTGTCAATGATCAAGGTATCCTATATTTCAGTAATCGGCTAGTGGTTCCAAACAGTCAGAAAATCAAAGATCTAATCCTACTAGAAGCTCATGAATCCCCTCTGTCTATCCATCCTGGTGGTACCAAGGTGTACCGAGATCTCCGTCAAAGATTCCGGTGGAGTGGAATGAAACCAGAAATCGCTTGCTTTGTTGCAGAGTGCGACGTTTGCCGTCGTGTAAAGGCTGAACACCAAAGGCCTTCTGGACTTCTGCAGCCGTTGAAAATCCCTGAGTGGAAATGGGATGCAATTGGTATGGATTTCATTACTGGACTCCCAAAGACACAATCTGTACATGATGCCATATGGGTAGTTATTGATCGACTATCCAAAGTTGCTCACTTCCTTGCTGTTCGGGAAAGCATTACTGCAAGCCAGTTGGCAGAGCTATATGTATCCCGGATCGTCGTTCTTCATGGTGTTCCCAAGAAGATCATATCTGATCGTGGAAGCTTGTTCACTTCCAAATTCTGGGCTATTATCCAACAAGCAATGGGAACTCAAGTTTCCTTCAGTACAACTTATCATCCTAAAACCGGTGGTCAAACTGAAAGAGTGAATCAAATTCTTAAAGACATGCTCAGAGCGTGTGTCATATCCTTTGGAAAGAACTGGGAGAAATGTCTTCCGTTTGCGGAGTTCTCTTACAACAACAGTTTTCAATCCAGTTTGGGCATGGCACCTTTCCAATTCCTGTATGGGAGAACATGTCGAACACCTCTGAACTGGATAGAAACCAGCAAAAGACAATTCTTTGGTCCAGACATAATGCAAGAAGCAGAAGATCAAGTTCGAATAATTTGGGAGCGTCTGAACGCCGCTCAATCCCGTCAGAAGACCAACAACGATCGTCATGATCTTGATGTTCATTATGAAGTTGGTGATCAAGTTTATCTCTAGGTCACTCCTCTGAAGGGTGTCCATTGATTCGGTATCAAAGGCAAATTGGCTCCTCGCTACGTTGGTCCCATTCGTATTCTATCCAAGCGGGGTGAGCTTGCCTACCAATTGGATCTACCTTCAACTTTTCCAGAGGTACATGATGTATTTCATGTGTCTCAACTCAAGCGTTGCTTCAAATATCCCATTCGTGGTGTGGACCATGAAACTGTGGATCTCCAAGATGATCTAACCTACCGAGAATACCCTATTTGTATTCTTGATGAAACCGAGCTCAAGACTCGTCGCCAAACCATCAAGTTCCTGAAAGTTCAATGGTCTCATCACTCTGAGTCAGAAGCAACCTGGGAACACGAAGATCGTCTTCGATCTGAGTACCCTACCTTCTTTTCTAAAACCTAGGAATCTCGGGTCGAGATTCTTATAAGTGGGGTGAGCTGTAACATACCACCCTTTTGTGTAATATTAACAAGGACATGTTTGAGCATTGCATGCATGCATAACACTTGCACTTTGGTTTAATCAAGAAAGAACAAACAAAACCCTAAACCCTAATAGCTTTCCCTCTCTCTTTGAATCAATTCAAATGGTTTCTATATTTTGAAAATTATCAAAACAAATGGAGACCAAATTGTGTTGAGGGCCCCTTAGTGTTTTTGGATATTATATAATTTTTTTTGTGATTTGAAATTATTCAAAATAGATTTGAAATTCAAAATATAAAAGGAAATCAGAAAAACAGAAATAGAAAAGGTTTTTGAAATAAAAATCTAACTAACCTAGCTACTGGGCCGAGCCCACCTCTCCCCTCTCTCTCTCTGCCGCCCATCGCAGCATGCAGCAACCCCGCAGAGGCCCACCCGGGGCCCAGCCTGGCCCGTACTGTTTCGTCGAAACTATCGTTGTCGTCCACCTCTCGCCGTGCACGGCGCAGCTCATTGTCGCCGCTGCCGCCGCCAAGGCCAAGATCTGCCACCGTCCCGGCGCCATAAGACCACCGCCGACGCGTCGACGAACCCTAGTGCCCTCCCACTTCTCCTCTTCCTTTCCCTCCCTCGCTGCAACGCCATGGACGAATAACCCTAGCCGCTATCGCCGTCGGCCTCACCGTCTCCATCCACCCCAGCCCTTGCCAGTGCCACCGTTGAGTTTGCCGTGCTCGACTCTCTATCCCTAGCCTCTTTTCCCCTTCGTGCGTGACCTTAATCGAGCGAATCGTAAGATCTGGCCGTCGTCGGTCTCCGTCGATCCTTGCCGATCCCGAGCTCGCCCCGCCTCGCTGTCAAGCCCGTCTTGCTCATGGTGAGATGCTGATCCTCACAGTACCCTCTGTTTCCTCCCTCTCCCCATGTGTCGCTCTCCCCGCGTGTGCCCGACGCCGTCGCCGCTGTTCGTCGTTGCGCCGCCGTCTCCGGTGACCAAGAAGAAGCGGCGCCGCCACTATTTTTCTCCCCGCGACACCCTCTCTCTAACGCACCCATACGCGCATCCAGGCGAGCACTGGATCAAGGGAGCCTTGCTCGATCTGAGGGTGAGCTCCATTGCTGATGTCATGCTGACATCAGCATGAGGCAATAATCATTTTATTTTCTTTTACTTATTTCTGTAATTAATTTCTGTAAATAAGAAATGTATGACAGGTGGGACCTACCTGTCAGGGTTTTATTATTTTCTGTAAATATTTTCTGAAATGATTAAAAGTCTGACATGTGGGCCCAAGTTGGAAATTATTTTAAATATTCCAAAAATGATTAAAATGAATTAAAATTTGAGAAATTCATAACTAATTCATTTTAAATCAGAAAAATACAAATAATATACCAAAATGATCAGAAAAATGAACCCTATATAACTAAGCTATAATCATACATTGTTAATCAACTTTGATGGCAAGTTTAATTAGAAGAACCAATTGAACCCCACAGGTGATTCCGATGATCCCCCTGTTCTAGGGTTTGGACCTTTCGGACTCCCTTTAAAGTGACCAAGTATGTTCTAGGGTTTATTTCAACACTATTTAACATGACATATCATCCATATTGTGTGAGCATTGCACATGCCATGTGTTGAGTGTTGCTTTCTCTTTTCCGGTGATTGGTTCTCGCGAATAGGAACTGAACCCGAAGTTGAAGTCAACGCCACCGAAGAGCAGTACCGGTCCAACAACGGACAAGGAAAGCGAAGCCTCACTCATACATATGAATCCTATTATTACAAAGTGTTTCATTCTCGTCATATGCATTCGGTTCAACAGTCTTTTATTAGTAGACAGAGTAATCCTTTCTAATGCATGTTTTCCTTTGTGAACAATATTACCTGATCCATCGCTCCTAGCATAACTAGGGTTTGGCTTATGAGCATCGCTAGTGCCACGGTTCAGTCAAGCTTAGCCATGCTTAGTGGTCTGATGCTGATCATTCATGTGATGCACCGGAGATGTGAATGAATCTAGTATGGAAGGGTGTGGTGATGTGATCAGAGTTGGATAATAAACATGCTAAGGCTTGTATGGGAGGCCACGTGGGTTGTGGTTTTTGTAGTCCCATACTTGCCACCATTAGGACCTGATGTTCTCACCTCTTGAACCAAGACGAGCGTATAACCACACGGGGCCTGGAAACCCCCTCGACCAACTAACTTGCCTAGTAGATTCCATGAGTCACATAGTTCAGGATTTCCATTCGACATATGAATCTTGGTTGTTCTTGAGTGGAGGTGAAGGAGGTGTATTCATAACAGGTAGGTAAGCGTGGTCGGGAACAAGAGATGCCCGGCATCCGTAATCTTGAACCCTGCGCACATCATTAGGGAGTGGCTTTGGGACTTGACCCGTTATGGCGGCATCTCCCTAGTGCGTGACTCATGGTCTCGGCAAAAGCAACATAAAGTTCTTGGTCAACCACTGTCTGCCGGCCTTCCAAAGAAGAGGGCTAATAATTTGGCATTAAGAATCGGTTGGTACATGTGGGTAAAGTTGTGCACCCCTGCAAGGTTATTAATCTTTTCAAAAAGCCGTGTCCACGGTTATGGACGACTTGGGAACGGATTCTGTGATCATAGAAAACTATAACCGAATGATAAAACTTGTTAACTAATGTGAGATCTGGAGTACTTCCTCGGGGTTGTTTGAGGGGGTAGTCAAGGAAGATAGGTTCAGTTGATGATGATACTTGGTGGATATCAAGATGATTCTAAGAGCTAGAGTTGAAGTCTTCTTATCCCTTTTTGAAAAATGATTTGACTAGACGAGTTTCTTCTCCCTCTTGTTTTTTAAAAAACAAAAGATGGCTTTATGCAAAATAACTCCACTAGCCATAAGTCTTGTAGAGTACACCCTGTACTCAGCCTTGCTTCGTTGATGTTTTCTACAGATGAAGCTACTCCAACTGAAGGTGGTTTCAACGTCGAAGTCGACGAGTAGTTCGGGTTCCCGGACAGCATCCTAGGATCTATGGAAGGGTCGCTACTTATGTTTAAGGCCTCTTAGGCCCTTTGCTAAGTTTGTTGTTTAGAACAACTTGTTTGCTTCTGTTGTTTGACGTAATGATGGGTCTGTGACCCCTAGTTTGTATGACTGGTTTGTAACTCTCCTAAGAGTTTACCTTATTAAAGTATGGTTTGTATGTTCTGTAATGTTACCGATCTTTCCCTACGCGTTTCAGAATTTAGGTTAGGCTTATATCATATGAGGAACTGGTATTTGTCTAGCCCTGATCCCGGGTCGTGACAGTCACATGTTCGGTACTCGATGAAGACCTTCCTCTCCCTTGTTTTAGCAGGCACCAAAGTTTGTAGTTCTCCCCTCGCGATTCCGGCAGCACGACAGCCTGGTGTCGGAAGTAGAGGGAAGATCCTGCAGAGCTTCACCTAAGCTGAAGCAGGTTATGGTGGATCTAGGGTTTAGAGGGTCGGAGAGGAGGAGGCGTTGTCGGCGACGGAAAGCCTGTGACAGAGCGAGGTGGCGGCGGCGCGGTGGCTAGGTGGGGAGGGGCTGGTGTTGTGTGTCCTTGGGGCACCCCCTCCCCTCTATTTATTAGAGGGAGGGCAGCTTGGGAGAGGGGAGTTTGAATCCTTCCCCAAGTCCCTCTCCTAGTTGGCTTGTGGTGGAGGGAAAGAATGATTCTTTCCTTCCAACACCAGGATAGATTGTCCTAGTTTGACTTTTCAAACTTGCCTTTTGACTTTCAAATTTGGAGCTTAATTTCTTTTTGCAAATTTCCAACCAAGTGACCTAGGACATGATTCAATCATTCAACTTATCCATGATACATTCATGTACCCTTCCCATTCCGGTCTGGTGAATCTTCTAGACTCTTCTAGAACCTCTCTGATGAACACATCGGAATCATTCCCGAACTCCGGAATTGGACTTTCCTTATATGAATCTTATTCTCCGGACCATTCCGGATCTCCTCGTGATATCCCGGATCCCATCCAAGCCTCCGAACAACATTTGGTCTCCCTACTTACATTTCATATCTACTAAACAACATTGAATCCTTAAGTGTGTCTCCTACGGTTCGTGAATTATGCGGACATGACCGAGACACTTATCCGATCAATAACCAATAGAGGAATCTGGAAATTCATATGGCTCCCACATATTTCTACAATTACTTTGTGATCGAATGAACCACTTACATACGATACCAATTTCCCTTTGTCTCGCAATAGTTTACTTATTCGAGGTCTGATCGTCGGTATCTCTGCATACCTAGTTCAACCTCGTTACCGATAAGTACTCTTTTCTCGTTCCCGTGATATGTGATCCCTTTTGATCCAGTCACATGCTTGCAAGATAATTGGATGACATTCCACTGAGAGGGACCAGAGTATATCTATCCGTCATATGGATGGACAAATCCTACTCTTGATCCATGTGCCTCAACACATACTTTCTGAACACTCAATGCGATCTTTAGAACCACCCAGTTACGGTGCGGTGTTTGATGTCATAAAAGCATCCTTATGGTGATGGTGATTAGCATGATCTCATGGTCGAAGGAATTAGGTTACTATGTATCAGAAAGCTTATAGCAAACGAACTATTGAAATGACTTTATTTTTATTCTACGCTTATCTATAGGAGTATGTCCATCACACCATTCTCCTAATGATATGATCTTGTTGTTAATAACATCTCAATGTTCATGATCGGGAAACCACGATCATCTATCAACCAACAAGCTTGTATTATAAAGAGGCTTTACTAGGGACTCTAATTTAGTTTACAAATCACACAAGTATTAATGTTTCTGTTTAATACTATTATAGCTTGAATGTAAACATTTATCATAAACACAAAGATATAATAATAACCACTTTTATTATTGCCTCTAGGGCATATCTCCAACAGTCTCCCACTTGCACTAGAGTCAACTAGTCTAGATTACATGGTAATATACCGAACACCCATGGCAGTTTGGTGTTGGTCATGTTTTGCCATCGGGAGAGGTTTAGTCAACGGATCCGCCACATTCAGATATGTGTGTACTTTGAAAATCGTTATGTCACCATCTTGGACATGCTCTCGAATAGCGTGCAAATGCATCTTGATATGTTTCAGCTTCTTGTGTGACCTTGGTTCTTGCGCATTGGCTATGGAACCCATGTTATCACAGTAGATAGACATTGGGTCCAGCGCACTTGGAACCACACCGAGCTCTGTAATGAACTCCTTCATCCATATCGCCTCTTGTGAAGCCTCCGAAGCAGCTATGTATTTCGATTCAGTTGAAGATCTCGCCACAACGCTTTGTTTTGCACTCCTCTAGTTAACTGCTGCACCATTCAAAGAAAATACGTATCCAGATTGAGATTTAGAATCATCCGGATCGCTGTTCCGACTAGCATCGGTATAACCATTAACAACGAGTTGTTCAACACCTCCATAAGAAAGAACCATATCCTTAGTTCTTCTCAAGTACTTAAGGATGTTTTTGACCGCTGTCCAATGATCCACTCCTGGATCACTTTTATATCTACTAGTCAAACTAACATCATATGCAATGTCGGGTCTAGTACATAGCATGGCATACATGATAGATCCTATGGTTGAGGCATAGGGAGTCTTACTCATCCTTTCTCTATCTTCTGCCATAGCAGGACTTTGAGTTTTACTCAAGATCATATTAGGCAACATGGGCAAGAACCCTTTCTTTCTATCTTCCATTCCAAACCTCTTTAGAACATTGTCCAAATATGTACTTTGTGACAATGATATTAGGCATCTCGATCTATCTCTATAAATCTTTATGTCTAATATGTAAGCTTCTTTGCCAAGATCTTTCATTGAAAAACTATTATTCAAATAATCCTTGACACTATTAAGAAGGTATACATCATTCCCAATCAACAATATGTCATCCACATACAGTACTAGGAATGCTACATAGCTCCCACTCACTTTGTTGTAAATACAAGCTTCTCCATAAGTTTGTATAAAACCAAAACTTTTGATTACCTTATCAAAACGTTGATTCCAACTTCGGGATGTTTCCTTTAATCCATAAATGGACCGTTGAAGTTTGCATACCTTGTTAGCATATTTAGGATCGACAAAACCTTTGGGCTGTACCATATACAACTCTTCATCAATGTCTCCATTGAGGAACGTAGTTTTGACATCCATCTTCCATATCTCATAATCATAATATTGCAGCGATTGCTAATCCTCACAGACTTTAGCTTCGCTACCGGTGAGAAAGTCTCATCGTAGTCAACCCCTTGAATTTTTTGAAACCCTTTTGCGACAAGTCGAGCTTTATAGACAGTAACATTACCATTAGCATCTGTTTTCTTCTTGAAAATCCATTTGTTCTCGATAGCCTTCAGGCCATCTGGTAAGTCCACCAAAGTCCATACATGGTTTTCGTACATGAATCCAATCTCGGATTTCCTGGCTTCTTGCCATTTATTGGAATCTAGGCTCATCATCGCTTCCTCATATGTCGCAGGGTCGTCGGTGTTGTCTACCAACATGACACTCATAACGGGATCATACCAATCGGGAGTGGTACGAGTTCTCGTTGACCTGCGAGGTTCTGTAGTAACTTCAACCGAAGTTTCATGATCAACATCATTAGCTTCCTCTCTTATTGGTGTAGGCGCCATAGGAACTACTTCCGGTGCTGCGCTACTCTCAAATCCGAGAGAAGGTTCGACAACCTCATCGAGTTCTACTTTCCTTCCAGTCACTTCTTTCGAGAGAAACTCCTTCTCTAGAAAGGATCCATTCTTAGCAACGAACATTTTTCCTTCAGATCTATGATAGAAGATATACCCAATAGTTTCCTTCGGGTATCTTATGAAGACGCATTTTTTCCGCTTTGGGTTCAAGCTTGTCGGGTTGTAACTTCTTTACATAAGCTTTGAAACTCCAAAATCTAAGGAACAACAAATTGGGTTTCTACCCAAACCATAATTCATACGGTGTCGTTTCAACGGATTTAGATGGTGCCCTATTTAAAGTGAATGCGGCTATTTCTAACGCATAACCCCAAAATTATAGCGGTAAATCTGTAAGTGACATCATATAACGAACCATATATAAGAGAGTTCGATTATGACGTTCGGACACACCATTACGTTGTGGTGTTCACGGCGGTATCAATTGTGAAAGTATTCCACATTTCTTCAAATGCTTGCCAAACTCTTAAATAAGATATTCACCTCCACGATCAGATCGTAGAAACTTAATCTTCTTGTTACGTTGATTCTCTACTTCACTTTGTAATTCCTTAAACTTCTCGAAAGTTTCAGACTTATGTTTCATGAAATATATATACCCATATCTACTCGAGACATTCGTGAAAGTAAGAACATAACGATAACCACCGCGCGATGATACACTCATTGGACCACACACATCGGTATGTATTATTTCCAACAAGTCCATAGCTCGCTCCATCATACCAGAAAATGGAGTCTTAGTCATTTTACCCATCAGACATGCTTTGCATCTTTCAAGTGATTCGAAATCAAGTGATTCAAGAAGTCCATCAGAATGGAGTTTCTTCATACGCTTCACTCCAATGTGACCAAGACAACAGTGCCACATATAGGTCGAGTTATCACTCAATTTCAAACGTTTAGCTTCAATGTTATTAATATGTGTATTACTACAATCGAGATTCAACAAGAATAAACCATCTATCAAAGGTGCATGTGCATAAAACATATTACTCATATAAATCGAACAACCATTATTCTTGGACTTAAACAAGTAACCATCTCACAATAAACATGATTTGGATATAATGTTCATGCTCAACGCATGCACCAAATAACAAATATTTAAGTATAAAACTAATCCCGATGGTAGATGAAGAGGTAGTGTGCCGACCGTGATCACATCAACCTTTGATCCATTTCCAACACGCATCGTCACCTTGTTCTTCGCTAGTTTCTGTCTATTCAACAACACCTGTTTTGAGTTACAAGTATGTAAGACCCCATCATTTAAGGCAAAGGCACATGTGATTGCAATGCTAGTCCATAGATCAAATGCTAGCATCCATAGTTTAAGATGAAGTACACAGATACAAAGGTCGTTATTACATCGTCATTCCAGAGATAACATAGTCTTTACAACTCAATAGCGCAAGGCTAATACATGGATTTCATAACATAAAGTAAATACCTAGAAGTCTTCATCTTCATGTGCCACAGGCAAACATTTTGAGTGTAGACTCATAACCCTAGTCTCCATCAGAGTAACCTGCAACACCATAAGTTACAGCCACAGAGGGTCAATACATTTGGAATTGTATTGGCAAGCGATACCATAGAATAGTAATATCTAAAATCTATATGAATTTGGCTAAGTGTAGTTTAGGCTGGCTTTGCTCAAAATAATGTTTTGTCTTATTAGTTGAAAACACTAAGTTTTTGTTTGACAAAACTCCCAAGGAACCACCAATAGACATTGGTGAACCTTTACCCTTGTTCAACCACAAGTTTTAACTTAGAGAAATTGGGATGAGAAGATCCTTGATTGCTTCAATGTCTTTGGTGCTCAAATTCTCCGTTGCCGGGGACACGGCTAAGTACTTAGGTTTTACCCTCTCGAGAGGTGGTGTACTTTCCCCACAAGACTCGACATGCATCGATACGAGACTTTTTAGAAGTATTCCCTTAGACCACCATGGACGCTTTCCATCCTATCAACCCTACCACCAACTGTCCATCTGGCTAAGTTCTTGCAACCTAGTTGGTCAAGGCAGAGACCATATGCCATGTGGTTGACGAGGTTTCAACTCGTCAATGACCATTGTTATGGACTTGGGTTTTGGAGAAGATGGGGATGCTGGAGATCGCGGAATGGTTAGCAAACAAGAAACACGGGGACACGAAGTTTACCCAGGTTCAGGCCCTAGAGGGAAAACCCTACGCCTGCTTGTATGCTCTTGATTACGGTGGAACTGAAGGTTACATGGGTGCGCAGATGCAATCTGTCATGAGGTGCATATGAGGTGAGTAGTTCCCTCCTCGCCATGCCCTCCTAGCCTTTATATAGATAGGCAGGTCTCGGGCGTAGGTCGAGTTGGTTACAGATTAGGGTTTGCCCCTTTGAAATTCTATCTACTCCAGTCTTGTTCTCCAAGGATCTTAAGGCGTCATGGGCTTAGGCCACCCAAAATCTCCACATGCCGCGTATCTTGTCGTCGGCCTTCCCTTGGGCTGGACCAGGTATGCTAACGTTGTGTACCCGTGGGGTATAACCATGTCAGTATCCCCCGAGTGTTGATTCGACTGAGGACTCTTTTAATCTTTCGGGTGCAGTTGGACCTGTTTGTAAGAGAAAATATTTTAGTTCCTGTTTGAAGAAGAAGGAGAAGGCACTGCCCGTATTCAACTTGTCAGACGTTGACTCGTAAGTAGTTTCGGCTGTGCTTTTTTCTATGTGCAATGTTTCTTATTGTCTTGATCGATATTGTTCTTACAACCACTCCTCTAAGGGTTCTCTTAGTGAGGACGCTAAAGAGGATGTAGGGGACTCGAAGCTGAGAACTCCTCACCCTTAGATGGTGGCCGACTCTAAGGATGACGCCCCGAACCCCTCCCCGCGAGAGGCTAGACTAGTCGTTACTTAGAAGACTGCACGCGGAACTTCAGAGTCTCCGTCCGAGCACGTAAGTTGTCTGTTCCTTTGTCTTGTAGGGGGTAGCCCTCGAGCCCTTTTTTCGGATGATCTGCTGGTCGAGTTTTGCTTGAGTCCTTTCTGATGCTTGATTGTGTTTTTGTTTTGCAGCCTTTCGTGCATAGCACCAATCTCCTTATCCAGCAGCATTTGCCACTAGAGCCCAACATGCGACAGCTACAAGGTGCATAGTTTGATCATCCTTTGCTTGCTTCGGCTGTCCCCTTTGTCTTTGCTTCTGTTGATCTTTTGTTCTTGATGCTTATAGATGAAAATAATGCGGCTTTCCGTCGGCTGGACGCTCTTGAAAAGAGCCTTGGTCGCGCGGAGAAGAAAGTTGTAGATGCCATAGAGGCGAATGAGCGCCTACAGAAGGAGGTAGCTGACGCTGCCAAAGCTCACGAGTGCCTGCGGAAGGAGTCTGCTGATCGCGAGGACCAGCTTGCTGCTGCGGCTGCTATTCGCGAGAGGGAGATGGCCAATAGGCTGATGGCTGCGGCTAAGGCTTTTTCTGGTGAGTATCTTGTACTTGCACTGTTCTTATACTTTTTCGGCTGTTCCTTGCCCTATTCTTATTTGGGTCCTTTCTTCATTGTCTTTAGATCCGGTGTGGTGGAGCACGGAAATTCTCTGGATGATGCCACCGCAGCGGTCGAAGACCGCTGCGGTACTGTTGCTGGCACCTTGGCAAAGGCCAAGGGGGTGCTTCAACACTTCTACAAGGATATCGGCCCCAAGGGCGTTGCTCTTGAGGATGTCGATGCGCTGGCGGATGCCCTGTCGGAGGATGCTCCGGCGGCCTACAAGCGCAAGAAGAAGGGCCTCGGTGCCTCGATGGGGTTAGCCATGGCCATGGCATCCGGAGCGGAGCTGAACCTGCCGCACATCACCTCCCAGATGCCAATGGCTGCCGATGTATCAAAGGTAGCTTTCACTCTCTTCGCCTCCCGCTGTAAGCGTTATGCTCCGAATCTCATTGACCTGCTGGCGGAGTACGCGGCGAAGCAGCAGGAGGAGGTCAAGAGCAAGCAGTCTGGCTCTAAGGCCACTCCGGATGCTGGTGTCTAGGCTCTGTTGTTGTAGTTTACGATAGTATATCCTCTTCCTTTTGTGATGTATGCTTTTGTTGATGAACAATCTTGACTTATGCCACGGGGTGGCCTTTATGTATATAAGTTATGTTTCATCTCCCACCAGCGATGTTTGTGATATTCATTTTCTTACTTGTTTGCCTTTAGGTTCCTTCGAGTGAGATTGCCGTAGATACTTCGACTGCTCCTGAGCCGCTACCATCGTTGGATGATGCATCGCAACTTGTTTTTCTTCGCAACCCCGTCCACAGGCTGGAGAAGGATATTCTCGGCATTCGAGGCCATGCGGACGTGTGGAAGTCGAAGGCTGAGTGAGCCACTGCTAGGGAGGAATTTTTGATGGGGGAGCCGCGGACGATCAGCAAGCAACTTCAATGTGAGTTTCCGTGAACTGTTGTTCTTTTCGGATGCACCTTTCTTATGTGTCATCTTCTTCTTGTGTTTGGTGTAGGCTCCAATCGCGTTCCTAAGGAGGAGAAGGAGCGCGTTGCTATTCAGATGAATTGCCTAACCCAACAGGACTTGGAGGCTGGCGGCTTCTTCTGGATGGACCACGATCGGGCCATCTTCCTTGAGACGGTTCAAGATCGCGCACATCAGGTTTCTCGGGTGCTAAGGCATGCGAGGATTTCCCTGGCATCCATCTAGGCCGTCATGTTTCCCCTGGATGAGGCACCTTCCAACCTTTGGGGCCTGCTGGCAAAGTTTTGGGACGTGAGTCATGTCAAGGAATTGGTGCGGCGTCAGTTGGTTGCTAGGGTGAAGGCCGCTCTTTCTCTTCTTTGGCTGGATCATCGTGATGTCGATCTCGCGGTGGTGGCGACTGGGCCACCCCTTCGGCCAGATGGTAGTCTTTGGGATATGCGCCTGTATTATGCGGCTGTAAGGCAGTATGCCGAAGAAATTGTTGATCTATTCGAGCAGCGGGCGAGTGTAATACTCCAGAATAGGTAGTTCCTATAAAGAAAACAGATTGATGTAAAATTTGTATGTATTCGAGTGGGCTTGTTGTGCCCCTTGTAAAGTTTTATTTGTATGGGCACGTTTTGCCTTGTTTTTTATGCATGTCCTTTTCGTTAGCCTGACGTGGTTAGCCCCTCGGGTGGTATGCTTTTATTCTCAGTCGACGGAGTCTTGAGGTGAGGCGTAGCCCCCTAGCGTATTATAGCGAAAAGTATAGAAAAGAATTTTCGGCCAGAGAACTTAGCTTTTATTCATATCGTAACGAGGAGGTACATTGTTCCAGGGGTTGGAGTATTCGACTCCTGACGCGATGTCCATGAGGTGGCAAGCGCCACCTGGAATGACTTCTATGATGATGTAGGGTCCTTCCCAGGGTGACTCGAGCTTTTTTATCCGCTCTTGCTTGAGTCGTAGGACGAGGTCTCCTTCAACGAAGGACCTTGGATGCACCTGATGGTTGTGGTAGTTGCGGAGGCTCTGCTGGTAGACAGTTGAGCGAGCCGCCGCGATGTCACGTGCCTCGTTGAGTGTGTCGACGGCGTCTTCGAGTGCGTCCGTTGATTCGGCTTCGTTGTAGGCGACGACCCGTGGGGCCTTGTGGCGTACCTCGGCAGGTAGTACGGCTTCGGCTTCGTGCACCATGAAGAAGGGTGTGAAGCCACTTGCGCTGTTCGGCGTTGTGCATAGGCTCCAGAGGATGGAGGGTAGCTCCTCTGCCCAGGCTCCCGCAAGTCATTCGAGTGGGCTAAGCATGCATTTCTTGGTGCGCCACCTATGAGGCCGTTGGCCTTTTCGACCTTCCCGTTGGTTTGCGGGTGCGCCATGGAGGCGTATGATATGTTAATGCCAAGGCCCTCGCAGAAGTCCTGGAATTCCTTCGAGATAAAGTTTGAACCATTGTTTGTGATGATGCTGTGCGGCACGCCGAACCTGTAGACGATGGACTCGAAGAACTTGACGGCCGTTTTTCCACTTTGGTTGGTGACGGGCATGGCTTCGATCCACTTGGTGAACATGTCGACTGAGACCAGGAGGTAGACGTGGCCTCCTTTCGAGGATTTGGGCAGTTTGCCAATCATGTAGAGGCCCCATTGGGCGAATGGCCAGACCAGTGGTAAGGGCCTAAGCTCCGATCCTGGTGTGTGTGTCTTGTCCGCGAACCTTTGGCAGCCATTGCACCTTCGGACGATGTGCTTAGCATCGTTCATGTCCGTTGGCCAGTAGAATCTAGCTCATAAAGCTTTGGCGACGAGGGCGCGGCTGCCTGCATGATGACCGCAGATGCCCTCATGGTTGTCTTCGAGGATGGTTTGCCATCACAGATGGTGACGCACCTTTGGAGTACACCCGAAATACTACGCTTGTACAACTCGCCATTGTGGAGGGTGAACAGTTTGGGCCGACGAGATATGTGTCGGGCATCTGTCGGGTCGTCGGGCAGTTCTTTGTTTAGCATGTACCGAAGGTACGGCTGCGTCCACGTCTCTTCGATTGTGATGACCTGCATCGGTCTAACGAGCTCGGCCTCTGTGTCGAGCTTTTAGGGCCCTTCATGTCCTTCAGGTGGTGCAGCCCCTGAGTGCTCTGCTTCTTCGGGTGATCCTTTAGGGAATTTACTTTTGATAGAGGGTACGCAGATTTGTTCGAGGACCACACCTGGTGGCACCCGTGCACAGGTGGAGCCGATTTTGGCGAGCCTATCGGCTTCCTCGTTGCTTTCCTGTCCAACATGCCGAAGCTCGCAGCCATCAAAGTCTCCTTCGAGTGAGTTGTAGAGCGCACAGTATGCGATCATGTTGGCGCTGTGCGCGTTGCACTCGTTCATCGTCTGCTGGACGACAAGATTTGAGTCACCGTAGATTATTACGCGTGTTGCACCGCAGATCTTGGCCATCCGCATTCCATGGATGAGGGCCTCATATTCGCCCTCATTGTTGGAGGCTCGAAATTTCATCCGAAGGACATATTTCGTCTTGTCGCCCTGGGGGGATGTCAGTATGACACCAGCTCCTTCTCCGGCCTCACGTTTGGATCCATCGAAGTGCATCATCCATGATTCCATCATGTCCGGAGTATCCCGCTGCATGAGTTCCATCCAGTGGACGAGGAAGTCAGGGAGGACCTTAGATTTGATGGCCTTGCGCCGCTCATAGACTATGTCTAGAGGGGATAGATCGATGCCCCACTGGGCTATGCGTCCCGTAGCTTCGGGGTTGTTCAGGATGTTGGATAGTGGAGCCTCGTTGACGACTATTATCTGATGCTCCTGGAAGTAGTGGCCCATCCGACCAGCTGTCATGAATATGCCGTAGGCGAGTTTCTGGTAGTGAGGGTACCTCTGCTTTGTTGGTGTCAGTACCTCGCTCAGGTAGTAGATTGGGTGTTGGACCCCATGGGTCTTACCATCTTCGGTTCATTCGACCACGAGTACGGTGCTTACCACCTGGTGCGTGGCTGCGATGTATAGTAGCATAGGCTCTCACTCCTTTGGTGTGACTAGGACAGGCGAGGTTGAGAGCAGCCGCTTGAGTGCTTCGAATGCGTAGTTTGCTTCGGGTGTCCACTCGAATTTGTCCGTCTTGCACAGCAGTTCGTAAAAGGGCAGGGCCTTCTCACCCATGCGACTGATGAATCTGCTCAGCGCCGCGACGCGCCCAGCTAGCTGTTGGACACCTTTGAGGTTCTTCGGCTTCTCCATGGTCGGGATTTTCTTCGGATTCGCCTCGATCCCTCATTGGGAGATGAAGTAGCCGAGTAATTGGCCAGACGGGACGCCGAATGCGCACTTTGCTAGATTCAACTTGATCTTGTAGTGATCAAGATTGTCAAACGTCTTGCAGAGATCGTCAATTAGTGTCTTGGCTTCCCTAGTCTTGATGACTATGTCGTCGACATAGACTTGGATGTTGTGACCGATCTGGTTTTTCAGACACGTCTGCATGCACCTTTGGTACGTGGCACCTACATTCTTCAGCCCGAAAGGCATGGTGTTGTAGCAGAACACTCCGAACAGTGTGATGAACACTGTTTTCTCCTGGTCTTTGACCTTCAGCCGAATCTGATTGTATCCTGAGTAAGCATCAAGGAAGGAGAGTTCCTCGCATCCTGTAGTTGAATCGATGATCTGATCGATCCGAGGAAGAGGAAAGTGGTCCTTGGGGTAGTGTTTGTTGAGTGACGTGAAGTCCACGCACATTCGTAGGATGTTCGTGTCTTTTTTGGGGACCAGCACAGTATTTGCCAGCCACTCACTGTCCTTGATTTCTCGAATGAAGTTGGCATCAAGCATTCTGTTGACTTCGGTTCCAACTGCTTCGGCTCGTGGTTCGGACAGTCGTCGGATCGACTGCTTGACTGGCCTTGAATGGGGAACACATTGAGTGCGTGCTCGGCGAATTCCCTGGGAACTCCTGGCATGTCCGCAGGACACCAGGCAAAGATTTCCTAGCGCTTGCTAAGGAATTTGACGAGTGCGCTTTCCTATGTGGGGATGAGGTTCTTGGCGATCAGCGCCGTCTTGGAGGCATCCATTGGGTGGACCTGCACTTTTTTCGTGTTAACCGTAGAGTCGAATGACATATCGGGTGCGTTTTACCTGGCGACTGGGGGTGTCCCGTTGTCTGTCACCTCTTGGAGCCTTGTGAGCTCCTGTTGCAAGTCGAACAACTAGGAGATTCTGTTGAAATCTCTATCCAGTGATCTGATCGGATGAAGCTTCCTTGGACTGTGATGACGCCCCTGGGCCCTAGCATCTTGAGCAGCAGGTATGCGTGGTGCGGTACTGCCAGGAACCTTGTGAACGCCACACGCCCGAGGATGGCGTGGTGCTGTGATGGCCAATCCACCACTTTGAACTCCATCCGCTCGCATCGGAAGTTTTCGGGCTTGCCGAAGATGACGTCGAGCCATATCTTTCCCAGGGGATAAATGCCCTTCCCTGGGATTATGCCATGGAACATCGTGTCGGATTGTTCCAGGCTGCACAGCGGGATCCGCATCGCTGCGAGGGTGCTGGCGAACATCAGGTTGATGTCGCTACCGCCATCCATGAAGACGCGGCTCATCTCAAATCCTCCGATCTGCGCCTCGAGCACCAGAGTAGCATGACCTGGGCGAGGGATCTGGCGAGGGTGATCCGCGCGATCGAATGTGATGCAGGACTCCGAACCACTGAGGTACTCAGGGATAGCAGGTGGAGCGGTCACGACCAGGCTGACCTATCGGGTGATCTTCTTTTGCACCCTGTTGGTAGGGCGTCCCTTCTGGATCATCAGGGCCCCTTTTGGCGGTGGGTATCCTCATGTACCGTTGTTTGGTGCAGGTGCGATTGCTGGATTCGACGGTCCCATAGGTGGTGGTGGAGGAGATCCATGGGCGATGTCACCTGGTGCAGGTGCGGATCCGAACCCGCGATTCACGATCTGGCGTTGCATTTGGGTGAGACCCTCGCTGAGTTTCTGGAACTCGCGGAAGTCCTTGAGCCTGTGGTTGGCCTTCTTTTTGCCATCCTGCTTGTCGATGTAGAAGTGGATGGTGCAGGGGCCAGACAAATTGTCGTATGCTGAGGGTTCGCCGTCATGGCTGCGGTGTTGCCATTCTTGTGTAGGGCGCCCTCCATCACGGGAGTTGTCGCCGCGGTATCCACTGCTGCGGTTGTCGTCGTTGCGTCGCTCGGCGTAGCCAGCCGCAACCATGTCAACTCCGTCGTGGTGGTCAGAGACGCGCGATCTTCGCTTGCTGTAGCGTTCGCGCCTGTGGCCGTAGTCGTCCTCATCATCCGAATGCATTCGGTGGAGGGAATCTTCGCCATCTGCCCACCTGTTGGCGATGTCCATGAGGTGGTCGAGCATCTTGGGCTTGACGCGCCCAAGTTCTTCATTGAAGTCCGGGCGCTTGACACCATCCTTGAAGGCGTCGATTGTCCTTTCCTCGAGATGTGTGCGGCGGAGTTCTTGATATGGGGGCCAGCATAGGATGTACGAGCAAATGGATTCGCCCGTACATTGAGTGCAGGCCTGGAGTTCCTCGCTCGAAGCTGGCCTCTTACTGGTGCCCTTGAAGTTGCGGATTAAACTTTATGCTAGCTCTTCCTAGATTGGGATGGAGCCGGAGGATAGGCTGCTGAGCCAGATTCGAGCTGCGCCTATCAGCTGCAGCTGAAGGCATTATAGCGCGGTGTTTCTGCTACCGCCGTGCATCTTGACGGACGAGAGGTGATCACTGAGCCAGGCCTTTGGGTCCTGTGTGCCATTGAACTTCGGAGTGTCCGAAGGAAGCTTGAAATTTTTTGGCATCCGTGTATGCCAAACAGATCTGTTGAAGCATCGAGCTCCGCATAGCTCTCCATCGTTATCCTCGTCGAATTCGGTTGAGCACGCGCGTTTGGCGCGAGCCTTGTCGACCTTGCGCTGGGCGAGGTCGTTTTGAGCGTCATAGTCGCTGATGTGATGCCTTGGGATCTTGCAGCGTCGAGGTAGATCGTGCTCATCCTCGTCGGATGAGGGTGTGGGGCTGCAGTTGAATCTGACTTCAACCTTTTTCTTCAGCTCCGCAGGAGCTTCATCGTGGACCGCAGCTCCGACGTGTCCAAGTCCGGCTAGCGCGGACTTGTGCATGGCACTCTTCAGGTCCCCCACCGGAGGTGGATGGGACGCGAGGTACATGGTGGCTGCCATGATCGCAGCCTGCGGCGTCTTTGGTATGATGTTGCCATTGACGTCCATGGTCATGAAGGACGTGTTGAGGGTTTTCATGATGTTGCGGCGTGCGGTAGGTTCCATGTGCTGTGTGCGAGAGCGATGCTTGTTGGCATGGTTGCCATGCAAGCTGGATCCACTAGCGGCGGAGAGCGCACCTTGCCACGCGCTAGACTCTGAAGCTGCCTGTTTGCGTTTGTCGAGTTCCTCCTGCAGTTTTACCTTCCGGTTATGCTCACCGATGACGAGGAGGTGGTATGCCATCAGCAGATCCCGTGAAGAATTCATAGGTAGGATCTTGTTTCCCGCCACGGCTTCGCGTGTCTGGCGCCATCCATCCTCATTGAGGTTGATCCTCTGGTAGGCGTCAGCGTCGCCTTCGTTGGGCTGGAGGGGAGGGTTTCCTCCGTTCCCTCCGTTCCCAGTCTGCGGGTTGGGCGGTGGATTGGGTGGTGGGCTGGGTGCGGCCGAACTTGTTGGCAGTTCCGATTCTCCCTGGATAACCACGACGCATTAGTAGCGCCCGGGGATTGGGTTGCTGTTGCCACAGCTTTCGGATCCAGAACTGTAGGTTCCTTCGTCTAATGGAGGGCCGCACATATCTGAGTTGCAGCTGCTGCTATCATAGGACTCATCTGTCAGCGTCGACGTGCGTAGCACGCCGATAGGAAGGACCCACGAAGCAGGCCTGATGGATGGCGGTGACACCTTCTCTGGGAGGTGGAGGGTGCCGGTCTGTCCCACCTGGAAGTAGAAGCTACCAAACAGAATCTCGAGCCCATCACCTACAGGCTCAAAATCCCTCATGGTGGCTTGCGAGTGGGCGCTGAAGTAGAAGGTGACGAAGAGGAGATGGCTCTTCGTCGCCGATGAGTTGTAGATCGCTCCGGATGGGACCGTCACGATTGCACAATCAGCGTCCCCAGTTCCCACAGACGGCGCCAATTGACGAGGTTTCGACTCGTCAATGCCCATTGTTATGGACTTGGGTTTTGGAGAATATGGGGATGTTGGAGATCGCGGAACGGTTAGCAAACAAGCAACACGGGGACACGAAGTTTACCCAGGTTCAGGCCCCCGGAGGGAAAACCATACTCCTTCTTGTCTTCTCTTGATTACGGCGGAACCGAAGGTTACAGGGGTGCGCAAATGCAATCTGGCGTGAGGTGCGTATGAGGTGAGTAGTGCCCTCCTCGCCGTACCCTCCTAGCCTTTATATAGATAGGCAGGTCTCGGGTGTAGGTCGAGTCGGTTAAAGATTAGGGTTTTCCCCTTTGAAATTCTATCTACTCCAGTCTTGTTCTCCATGGATCCGAAGGTGTCATGGTCTTAGGCCACCCGAAATCTCCACAGGCCGTGTATCTTGTGGTGGGCCTTCCCTTGGGCTGGACCAGGTATGCTAACGTTGTGTACCTGTGGGGTATAACCATGTCAGTGGTTGCACTAGAAGCTTCTCAACACTAAATATCTCAAATCCCTTTGTTCTTGGGTGGCAATCCACAAGTGTGATACACAAGGTGAACCATAGACATGGGCCTTATGTAACCACTCAACATAAACAAACATACCATTCCACCCCGGTGATTCATTCACATAGTTGTTTTATAAATCAAAAACACAAGTCATATACTTATAAATATTTTATAGCATGAATAATCCACCCTTGTATTCTACTAGCTAGGCTAAGCATACTAATAGCAAGTTTCTTAACTTAGGGAAAATATACTAAGACAACATCTACTAGGAATTCCCAAGGCATAACATATACTTAGAGAAATTCTCCATGCAACCCTCGTCAAAATAACACTAATGCATAGACAAAATAATAGGACAAAATATGAAGCAACACTTGCCTTGACAGTTGGGGGAGTAGGAACAATACTCACAATCACAATCAACACAATCACCAAAATCTACACATAAAATCATAACACCAAATTCACATTTCAATATTCAAACAAAAACACATATGAATGCATGCAAATGCAATGAAATGATTTTTCTACACTAAACAAGTCAAAGCAAACAGTACTAAACACAAAGTAAACTTTCTAAAGTCTAAACAAACTCAAATTTACTTTAAAACGATTTTCCAAATAATTTTTATATGAAAAATAGGCCTACAAATGGTTCTGCAAATAATCCTATTTTTCCAGAAGAAAAAGTCTAATTCAAGTCCATAAATTTGGAGGGCTTAATTTTATGAATCCATTGATATATTATTTGGAAATTTTGGACAAATAGATCAAAAGATATGAATTTTACAAGTTTGAATAATGAATAGATTCAATAACATATTTTAAATCTAATTCACAGACGCGTGGCAGCGTCTGATTCGCTGATACCGCTTCACGCGGATCACGCTTCCGCGCCATTGGATCAAGTCAGATCCAATGCGCCAGATCTAAATGTAACGGTTCAATAAGTGATCTAATCTGCGGCGTAGGATCTAGATCTAGCGGCTCTAGATCAAACGACCAAAACCGAGCGACGCTGATGGCCTCTAAGGCGGCGACGACACTGGCAGCAACGGCACTGCCGGCAATGCACTGGCGGCTCTAGGGAGTAAGAGGGGTGGTGGCGAGGTTTACCAGGGCCGCGAGGATGCTCAAGGTGCGACTGTCCTGGACAGGGGCGTACTATCGCGGGCCCAGGAGCTCGTCGGAGAACTCACGGGCGTCGGGTGGTTGCTGGCAGAGACGAAGGCGACGACCTAGGTCACCAGAAGGAAAACAAAGGGCATTAGGAAGTGCACAAGGTCACGGCAAAGCTAGTCGCATGGGACAGGGGTCAAGGGGCGTGCGGATATTAATGGAATTACTCGCCGGAGTTGATTGGCGCCTCGGTTGCTCGTGGAGGTTGACGGGGACGGCGACCTGGGGAAATATAGGACGAACCAGGGGCATCAGGAGGAGCGCAAGTATCAGAGGAATAGTTTCGTATGAACGAGGGACAGAGGGGCACACGTGGCTCAACGTAATGCGTTGCCGGAGTTCGTCGGGCAGCGGTGGTGCGAGCTTGATTACTGGCAGCCTGGGGCGCTCTGGCGATGGAGTTTGAGGGGAAATGACCGCATCGAGGTGGGGGTTAAGTAGCAGGTCGAGGGGGAGGGATTTACTACCGGAATCAATTGGATTGATTCGAATTGAATCGGGGAAGAAACGGGCAGCAACGGCGTGGTCAACGGCGCGTGATTGAATACGATGCGCTGGCGTGGCAGTGGGGTCTGCCTGTCAGCGAGAGGGTGAGGTGCGGGTGTAGTGAGAAAGAGAGAGGGGGAGGGGTTTTCCCGGGTGGGATGCTGGGCCATATGTGGGTCTGGGCTAGATAGGCAGCGCCAATTTTTTTTTCTCCTTTTTCTTTTCTGTTTTGATTTTCTGAAATGATTTTGAAACCCTAATTCAAATCTGTTTGAATTCAAACCTTCTCCAAATTTTTGTATGGTGATCCTAGCATTCAAAAGTGTGTCAAACAGATCTAACCACTCAAAAACACTTTGGTCTTTTGAAAATAAAAATAAAACCATGCCTCATATGTATATAATAAAAAGGGCATAAATATGGTTTTATTTGGTATCAAACTTTGAAAAAATTTATGCAAGTTCTAAATGCTATGATTATATGAATGCAATACATGATTTTGCATTTGATGAAATTTGGGATGTTACAAAATATGAGCAACCGAACCAGTATCAAATACCCAGGCACTACTACGACTACTAGTGAGATAGACATCAATAACATGTATATCGAATATACCTTTCTTCTTGATATTGCCGTTCTTCAAATCCGCCAAGTACTTAGGGAAATTCTGCTTCTAGTGACCTTCTCCCTTGCAGTAAAAGCACTCAGTATGAGGCTTAGGTCCAGCCTTGGTCTTCTTCGCCGGCGCGGTAACTTTCTTACCGCCCTTCTTGAAGTTTCCCTTTTTCTTAGACTTGCCTTGCTTCTTGAATTTTGCAGTCTAATTGACCATCAACACTTGGTGCTCTTTCTTGATCTCCACTTCTGTAGACTTTAACATGGAGAAGAGTTCGGGCAACGACTTGTCCATGTTTTGCATATTGTAGTTCATCACAAAGTTCTTGTAACTTGGTGGCAGTGATTAGAGGACAAGGTGAATCCCCAAAGCATTAGTAATCACTATACCCAAGCTTTGAAGTTTGCTTACATGCCCAGACATCTTAAAAATGTGCTCACTGATGGAGCTACCCTCTTCCATCTTGCAGTTAAAGAACTTTTCAGAAACCTCATAACTCTCAACTGCCACGTGACCCTCAAATATCATTTTGAGTTCACGGACAATATCATGTTGGTTAAAGTTCTCAAACCTTTTCTAAAGCTCTGATTCCAAACCATACAAGATAGCACACTGAACTGTGGATTACTGATTCTTCCGAGCAAGGAAAACATTCTTTACCTCATCGGTAGCATCAGCTACAGGTGGGTAACCTAGTGGTGCATCCAGCACATAGGTCAAATTACCAGCATTGAGGACAAATCCTCAAGTTGCGGAACCAATCCGCGAAGTTGCTTCCATTATTTTTGAACTTTTCTTTCTCTAGGAACGCATTAAAATTGATGGTAGGGGCCGCCATTGATCCTCAACATATTTTCAATAGTTTAGACTAAGTTTATGACAAATTGAGTTCTAATTAATATTTAAATTAATCTAGGTGAACTCCCACTCAAAACAACATCCCTCGCATTGTTTTAGTGATCACACGAACCAAATCCACCACATCAAAACTGATCATCATGAGAGATGATGTAGCTTCAATGGCGAACAATCAACATGTTCATCATATCTACCATATGACTCATGCTTGACCTTTCGGTGATCCGTGTTCCGAGACCATGTCTGTACATGCTAGGCTCGTCAATATCAAACCTAAGCTTCCGCATGAGCAAATCTAGCCTGCTCCCATTGTATACACTCACATAATCTAACACACCCGATCATCACGTGGTGCTTGGAAACAACGAGCTTTGGCAACGGTGCCTACTAAGGACGAACACTTTATAACTTGATATTTTGTGAGAGGGATCATCTTATAATGCTATCGCCGCAAACTAATCAATACAAGATGCATAAAAGGATTAACATCACATGTAATTCAAAATATTTGATATGATATGGCCTTTCTTCTTGTGCTTCCGATCTCCATCTTCAAGAACGAACATGATATCCATCATCACCGGCGTGGCTTCAAGGTCAATGGCACCACTCCATGGTTGTCGTCCACCAGCATCAACTATTACAACTACTTTGAACAATATACACGCAGGTCTTAACGAAATTAAAAGACAACCATAAGGCTCCTGCCGGTTGCCGACTTACAATAAGGAACATTGCATACACCATATATAATCACAATCATGGCCATATCACATCACAACACACCCCTGCAAAACAAAGTTAGACGCCTCTAATTTTCTTTGCATATTTTATGTGGTTTGGGGCTTTCAATAAGTGTCGTTCTAACTTACAAACAAGAACCACAACATTGATGCTTGAACTATCAAGTGCCCGTTGTAAATTGAATCTATACTATGATGGGAGAGACAGACACATGCAAAGCCACTTACGCAATACAAGTTGCATGTTAAGCGTGGAGCAAGTCTCATGAATGATGTCATGTAAGGTTAGCCCGAGCCGCTTCATCCCATCGTACCGCAAGATGCAAAGTACACAAAAATCAATTGATAATAAAAGCACCACCGCCCACAATAACCACTGTGTTCTACTCGTGCAACACATCTACATATAGACACGGCTCTGATACCACTCTTGGGGTTTTTATCATGGAAAACAAAAAAATTCTACCGCATGCACACAAACATGCCAAGATCTATCTACTAGATTGTAGAAACGAGTCGATTAGAGTACTCACCGTCGAAGATTCCAAAGCGGTTAACGAGAGCAGATTCTCGTGGGTGATGTAGTCGTACACTTGCCGATCTCAAGATCGCATAGATGATACTTTCTACGCGTGTTTCGGCAAGCGCTTCATGATCAATCACGTTATTTTCGATGAAGACCTTCCTCTCCCTTGTTTTAGCAGGCAGCGGAGGTTGTAGTTATCCCTCGCGATTCCGGCAACACGATGGTGTGGTGTCAGAAGTAGAGGGAAGATCCTGCAGGGCTTCTCCTAAGCCGAAGCAGGTTATTGTGGATCTAGGGTTTCCGGTGATCTAGGGTTTAGAGGGCCAGAGAGGAGGAGGTGTGTCCGGCGGCAGCTAGGGCAGCAACGGCAATCCGACAGCGGCGCGAGGCGGCGGCGCGACGGCTAGGTAGGCAGGAGCTGGTGTTGTGTGTCCTTGGGGAACTCCCCTCTATTTATGAGAGGGTGTGCAGCTTGGGAGAGTGGAGTTCGAATCCTTCCCCAACTCCCTCTCCTAGTTGGCTTGTGGTGGAGGGAAAGAAGGATTCATTCCTTCCTCTACCAGGATACATTGTCCCAGTTTGACTTTTCAAACTTGCCTTTTGACTTTCAATTTGGATCTTAATTTCTTTCTTGAAAATGCCCAACCAAGTGACCTAGGACATGATTCAATCATTCCACTTATCCATGACACATTCATGTACCCTTCCCATTCCGGTCCGGTGAATCTTCTAGACCCTTCTAGAACCTCTCCAATGAAAATGTCGGAATCATTTCCGAACTCTGGAATTGGACTTTTCGTATATGAATGTTATTCTCCGGTGATGACCCACAAGTATAGGGGGGGGGGTATCGTAGTACTTTCGATAAATAGGAGTGTCGGTCCCAACAAGGAGCAGAAGGTGCTGAACAGTGGTATGGAGCAGGAAATCCCTGTGAATACTTAGCAAATAGATTTTTAGTGGTTTTATGACAAGGCAAGAAAACAAAGAGCAAGTAACAATAATAACGAACAAACGGAGCAAGTTGCCCAATCCTTTTTTAGCAAAGGACAAGCCGGTGGATATACTTATAAGGACCAAACGTTCTCGAGGACACATGGGAATTCTGTCAAGTGCTTTCGCTTCAAATAGCTGAGTACTCTTCTTTGGTTTTGTAAGTGTTGTGTGGGTGAACCTGTGCTAACGTACCGCCCTTCCTAGGACTAATACATACTTGTGATTAAACCCCCTGCAAACATCCGTAATTATGAGAAAGTAATTAAGATATAAATCTAACCATAGCCTTAAACTCTGAGATCCTATGCTCCCTTTTTCAAAGGTGTCCTAACGGGGGTTCAGGTTTCTGTCACTCCGGCAACCCCACGATTAGTAGCCAAATACACAATGCATTCCCCTAGGCCCGTAAATGGTGAAGTATCATGTAGTCGACGTTCACATGACACCACTAGAAGAATAGCACCACAACATAAATACTAAACCATTGAATAATAACTCATCACAGATTCACTACTAACAACATGACTTCTCCCATGTCCTCAAGAACTAAACGAACTACTCACAAGACATCATATGGATCAAGATCAAAGATGATATGATAATGGATAACAATCTGAACATAAACAATAAGCCAATGGTTACACTCACAAGCATCAACTACAATAGTAATTAATACCGGGAAAGTTTCCCCTAAGAACTAATGCAAGATCCAACACGATTGTTACAGCGGGACGGAGTGGTGATGATGGTGCTGGTGGAGATGATGGTGTGGATGATGATGATGATCCCGATGAAGCCTAGCTTGATGACGGTGTTGATGGCGACGGTCTCCCCTCTCCGGGAAGGAATGCCCCTGGCAGAAATCTGTCTGTCAGAGAGATCTTTCTCTCTCGATGTTTTCCGTCCCCAGAGGCGGCGGAAATCTATCTATTGTTGACCCTTTGGTATTAGGGTTCCATAGGGAATATATAGGCGAAGGGGCGGAGTCGAAGGCCAGGCAGGTGGGCCACACCCGCCCTAGGCGCGGGGTCAGGTGGGCCCGCCCCTAGGGGGTGTGGGCCCCCTGAGGCCTCACTTCGTCCCTCCTTCTGGCTTCCTTCGTCTTCCAGTAAAATAATATGTTTCCATATTTTTCTGGTATTTTTCTGATCTTCGTGAAATTGCACTGAAATGCCTTCTTTTCCATCAGAATCCAGACTCTGGCAGTCCATCCTCCAAGAATCATCCAACATGCATAAATAGATGAAAATCCATAAGTAATACCTCATAATAAGACAAATATCAATGTATAGAGGTAAATAATGATATAGAAAGGTGATGCAAATTGGGCGTATCAACTCCCCCAAGATTAGACTTCGCTTGTCCCCAAACGAATACCGATCTCAGTAAACATGTCCACAGGTTTATGGAGTGAAGTGTCGATAAAAGAACACGAACAAGAAGCATCACACTTACCATTGCACAACTCATATAAGAAAGCAACTCACCAATATATAACTTAGCTTGCAGCCAAGTACAGCAGTCACAAAAGAGATGCATAAAGATAAATCATAATTGGAATTGGCAAACTTGTTCTTGGTCAGAGAACACCCGGCAAACAGTTTCACAAAGGCTTTTTGTAGAGGTTTCAAAACATGAGCACTCTTTGCTCAAAAAGGTTTTTCACAAATGAAGGCTTCAAAGTAATACTCAATAGATAAGAGTTTTGTGCAAACAAGGAAGATAAAGAACATGATTGAATAAATCACCATATGAATGCTTGAAACACAACAACTCAAAATATTGCTGGAGACAGAGAGGAAATAGGTTTACTGACTCAACTGGTAACTAGGAGAAAGGTCCCTTCTTGATTTTAGGGTAGCAGGGATTACAAGACATAAAGAGCTTCCAAAAGATTATGGTACTTACTAGATTTGAGCCCTCATTGCCCCTATCATAAGCATCTTGAGATGATTAAGGTTAAAGTGAACAAAGATGGAGTATATGCTTGACGAAATATAAGTTGGCAATCTCATGTCCCTTGAATATGAGGGCCACTCCTCATGCATACTCAACTTTGGGCCCAGGTAAGATCTTGTCATTGTAAGTATTTGCATATCATTGAGAACCTCCAACGGGGTACTCCTTGCACATGGTACAGGAGCTTTCCCATAACCAAAATGACAAGGCAAGCAGACAATGAGCATCTCAGCAATCTTTTTATTTACCATGTGCATAGATTTTTATTGAGGATGCTTCATAGATGACTCACTATGGTGATGCTGCAAGTTTCCACCATGATTAAGCATGGCTTAGTCTAGCGGCCCAAGTGTTTCTCTAACACATAATACAAACTCCATGGACTTACAAGTTCCCTCTTTAATTCACACCGTTGACATCCATAGACAAAAGAGCATGATATCAATTGTGTACCGAGTACAAGTGCAATGTTGAAAACGTTCCCCGTGACAGCACGGTTCTGCTAATCCCAACGTATAGATGCAAGCATATATAACTTTGGTGTTCACAATGGTTCAAGTTTATTAGGGGCAAGAAATAAAGTGTGCCATCAAGTTCGTGAGAGCTTTACTAACTAGTTTTCACATAACAAAATACTTTTTAATTCGAAAGGTAAATGAAGCTTGAGAATTTGCTAGGAATAGCAACAGCTACTAGGTAGATATGGTGGACACAAGTGGCAAAGGTTTTTGGTTCAAAGGGTTTTGGAAACATGAGAAGTATGCCTTCTCAAAAACAGGTTTTTGGCTAGCAAGGCTGGGTAGCAAGCAAGAGAGTTGAAAGAAACAAGCAAACATACAAGTAATAAATCCAAACATGCAATCTTCCTTGAAGAAACAAAAGAATCTTAAATAAAGAATACTAAGCTTATGCGCCAACAAGAAAGAAAACAAATGATACCAAATACCTGTAAGCTTTTTCCTTTCTTTCTTTTCTTTCAAACTAAAGCCACTGACCAGAACTTGGTTTGCCAAAACCAATTTAGATCCACTCGATGATCCCAAAGTGGTGCTAATACTGATCAACAAGATCCATCATATAATAGAGATTGCAAACTAAAAATAAGAAGTGCAAAAAGTAAAAGATGAGACTTCTCATTAATATTCCAATAAAGGCACTCACACCAAGGGATACATAGATAATAAACTAAAGGAGAAATACTTCCACATGCAAACCAAACTATAAGATAACCTCTTTACCACAGATATGAATCCACTAAAAAGGTAAAAGATAAAAGATAGTGGTGGTGATACCGCGGCACTCCCCCAAGCTTGGAACAAGCCAAGGGGATGCCAAACTTGATGATGAATTACTCCTTTGGTGGTGGTGGTGTTCTCTTGATAAGCTCCTCAATCAACTTCCTTAGTTCCTCAAACTCAAAAGTAAGAGTACGAATTAGCTTCGAGTTTTGCTCTATACGGTTCATGATCATGTCAGTCCGATAATCCCAGTTCTCGTTGTTCTTTCCCCACTCTTCATCCCTAGCATGATCCTTCTCTGTATTGTTAGAACGCCGCATATCCCAAACCGAAGGCAAATTTCCTTTGGGTACATGTTGATATTGATATTCATGTATAAGTGTACGGAAGCGTCTCTTGTTACGTGGAGGATATGGTTGTGGATTGTAGAAGAGACGTGGAGGTTTTCCTCCTGTAGACATCAGTGTTGTCTTCTTAAGCTTGGTCGGTAGTGCCACCAAACCAATGCTTGCGACGGTAGCGCGGGTGTCTGGTTGCTTGTCCTCCTCCATGTCACTTTCATATCGTTCCGGGATCTCCTCCTCCTTGGAAGCTTGAGGTTCTTCTTCCTCGGGCTTCTTGCCTTCGTCGTTGGCGGAGTCCATGGTGCTCTAAACTTGAGAATATTTCCTGACAGAAACAGATCGAAACAAAAACACAATGAGAACACGATGCACGAACCTCGGGGGATCCAGGGGGTTATATATTACGAAGATTCAATGCATAAGGAAAGTTTTGACACGGTAATGAAGCGGAGACGAAGTTCGAGGGTGGCAAACCTCCTACAGGCACGGCCATGCTGGGCCCGCGCCTGGGGTAGGTTTGTCCACCCCGGGCTCCGTTTCCTCTTAAGTTTCATCTCGCTATTTCCCGTATGTATTAAAAACATCAAAGATATAAAAGGATTGGAGTTTCACAAACCTTCTGTTTTCACTACTTTTTACCTATTCAAAGACGAACTCTGCAAATTCCTTCTCTCTTTCTCTTACGAATTTCCTTCATACAAAACTTTTGCACAAACTCAATGACAACATTAGTGTAAGAAAAAACAATAAACCTTTGGTAAACATTTCAACTGAAAACCCATCAAAACAAAAGCTTTTGTCAGAGGCAAATGCAAATGATGGCAGAAATCTGTCAAAACTGGCCAGCAGTGAAAGATTGATTTTTTCGAAGACCTTATGTTGCTCAAATCAAAAAGTGCAGAACTGATGAAAGTTGGGTAACAACTTGGAGAACAATCTCAGAAAAATTCAGCTCCATCTGAAGTACTGATCTCCCTCAAGAATTTTTACAATACAACACAAAAATCTTTCCCAAGACAGCCACTTGTCACAACTCCTCAACTTCACAAAAGTAATTGAACTTGACACAAAAAACAAAACAAAAAGGATAAGGAGCGGTTATTATAAAGGTAATAACTTCCATGACTCGACAAAACTCTTGGGTTATCTCCCAACAAGTACTTTTCTTTTAATGCCTTTAAGTTAGCCTTGAAACTTCCGAAGATGCTCACATAGGATATATATATATATATGTATCTGGAGTGAAAAAGAGAATCAAGACACAAATAACCAACACACTTGAGCCTAACCCACTTCCTATTCATGGGGGTATCATGGGAAAACGAATTGTTGAAACAAAAAGCCACTAGGATAGGAAGACAAAACAGGTGCAACTTTAAAGTTTTCAACATAAAACGGGGAAACTTAACATCATTGAGATGCATAAAACCATGTTTCCCTCTCTCAAAATAACTTTCAGTGGCACTTTGAACAAATTTGACAGTATAGCTGCCATTGGAGACAACTTTATCGTCATAATAAGCATACTTACAGTCACCAAAAAGAGGTCCAAGGTCATAGACTGGATCTATTGAAGCAAGTTGTTCCATCCTGAAATCTTTATTAGGCAAGCTATTTTCACAAGGAGCTTTAGCGAATTTGGAAAAGTTAAACTCGTAAGAATCTCCATCAAACTTAGTTAAAACTTTTTTCCTTCTTACAATCAATAATATCTCCACAAGTGTTCAAGAAAGGTCTACCAAAAATGATAGGACAAGTTTCACTAGCTGTTGAATCAAGCACTAGAAAATCAGCAAGATACTTAATCTTTCTAAAAAGAACCTCCACATCTCTTACAATGCCAATGGGTCAAATGGTTTCTTATTAGCAAGGTGGATAACCACATCAATGTCCTCAAGCTCACACGGACCAATCTCATGCATAATTTCCCTATAAAGCTCATAAGGAATAGCACTAGAACTAACACCAATATCACATAAACCATAATAGCAATGATCACCAATTTTAACAGAAAGCATAGGAACACTAGCTTTTATAGCCTTACTAGGATGATAGATAATATTAGAAGTTAGAAGCGTCTTCACAAAAGACAATATGCTCATCCTCTATATTTCTAGTGTCAGGGTCTTTCACAATAGCTACCACAGGTTCAACATTCAATTGCTTATCAGGATCCACAATTCTCACTGTACCTTTGTTATTTGCACTAATAATCATAGAATTCTCCTTTACCTTAGCTGGTAAGGGCATTTCATCAACATGAGGTTCAGGCACACTGTGATTAGTAGTACAAATTTGAGTACTTCTAACAGGAACATGACTAACAACATCTTTATACGGAGCAAGGTACTTATTCCACTTCTTCTTGGGAATTTCTATGTAAGAGGCAAAGGCCTTAAAACATTTGGCAATACTTTGGGAATCAAGAACAAACTTATTGTGAATATCACGGAAGTTATTAATTCCCATACAAGATTTAATGCACTCATAATCATAGTTTATACCTGACTTTCTTTCTTTGTCATTCTCCCAAGCCTCAGTATTATCTTGAATACGGTTTAAGAGATCCCATTTAGATTCTTCCTTCATACTTGTGAATGATCTAGTACAAGAAGCATCTAGTAAATCTTTATCATGGAGAGAAAGCCTAGCATAAAAGTTATTGAGAATAATATCGTTAGGGATTTGATGAATAGGAAATTTAAGCATTAGTAACTTCAATCTCCCCCAAGATTGAGTTGTACTCTCTCCATAAAGAGGCCAAAAGTTATATATAAGACTTCTATACTTATGGATTTCACTGGGAGGATACAATTTAGAGTAAAAGAGAGATGTCATCTCTTCCCATTCCATGGATTATCCATTCTTCAGCAGCTTATACCATGCCTCAGATCTCCCTTTCAAGGATATCGAGAGTAACTTTGTCTGCACCTGTTCAGTTGTGATACCTGCACACTTAAACAACCCGCATAATTCATGGATATAAAGCAAGTGATCATCGGGATGGACAGTTCCATCCCTAAAATAATAATTATCCATGACACGATTAACAATACTCGTAGGTATCTTAAAAGGATCTATCTCAACAGGAGGTGGTTCATCTACTACCATAGAAGTGGTAGTAGTTTTCCCAAACAGAAAACCAAGTGGGTTATCCATATTGGAAACAAAGTAACAAGCAATACTCACAGTGAATGTTTCCTTTACCAGTTCCACTCTTGTCGTGGTATTGCCGACGAGTACGCCATGGAGGGGTCCTCACAGTGCGTGTTTAGAGACGTGGGGTAAGGCGGACGGTTGACGGGTACGAGGTAACACAGCTTACCCAGGTTCGGATCCCACAACGGTGGCGGAATCCTACTCCTGCTATAAATCACTATAACAGAAATACGCCGAGTTACAGAGATAGGTTCGCTGTGCGAGGTGTGTGTAAAACGATACTATGCTTTGCCCTAAAGGCTCCCATAGGCCCGACTTATATAGTCGCCAGGTCCTAGGGTTACAGGGAAAAGTCCTAGTCGGACAGGTTATAGAGTTCTACACCGTCTATTACTATTCTTGTGTATCTTGCACTCCAAGGCTCCGGGTACGCTGGTGACTCCACCATAGCCTTCCTTTATCCTGCATGGGCCACAGGCCATGCTACCGACTATGGGCCACCCGGGTTAGTCGGATAAGAGACATGCTATGAGGATACCCATATAGCATATCCCCAACAGTAGCCCCAGGAGAACTCTAAGATCTTGCGCCGTCTTGCCTCTTCCCGTGGAATGCTCCGTCTAGATGGATGTCGGCAAATCGTCAAGCAACATCTTGTAGTCCTCCCAAAGAACCCTGCAAGGTTTTTCTCCGTCTTCTACGAGTAAGTCGGAGAAATGCTGAATCTTCCATCGTACGCTCCCGTTGTCGGATTAAATCCGTCCATGCCGGAATCTTCGATGGGACGGCTCATCTACCATGTCAGTTATGACGACGTAGGCTGTAGGTCAGCGACGCCTCGTAACTCACACATGCAGAGAACGTAATCATATCCGATTTCCCCGCGCGAGTGATACGAACCGTTGGCAGTGACGGTTGGAGACGTGGTGAAATTACCGTGCACGTTCACGAACACGTCGTCTACGCGGCAACCGTCCAATTAGCTGCACGAATCTTGACGCAGAGTAAGATAAATAGTGACCGTGGGACACTTGCCACTTTTTCACCCCATTCTCTCGCGTCATCGTCTTCTTCCTCCAGCCACGCGCCTCCTCGAGCTCTCCGTGAAAACCTCGAGAAACCCTAGCCCTGCTTCCTGCACCAGTCGCATCCTCTCCTTGCTCCATGTCTAGCAGCAGTTCATCCCCATCAATGGCGGCGTCGAGCGAAGCCGTGGCGAAGCCGGCGAGCTCCGTCGTCGTGCCCCCAGAGGGTCTGGTTATTCCCGCATCAGCGGTGATAAAAACCACCAGCGGCGACCATAACCTGGCGGCGCTGGAGCCTCTGGAAGAGGATCCAGATTCGCACAAGGGCGACTGGCGTGGCTCGAACATCACCAGCCGCGACATCCAAGAGATGGTCGGTGAGGGTTACCTTCCTGCGACGGAGGGGCTCACCTGGCGGGCGGCGCCGGCCCGCGAGGTGACCCCTTCTCCCCAAGCCGGAGAGAAGGTATACCTCAAGGTGCAATTGGTACGCGGCGTTTCTTTGCCCATCTCCCACTTCTTCCTATCCGTCTTGAATCACTTCAAGGTCCAACCCCACAACCTCTCCCCCAATAGTATCCTAGTGCTTAGCAACTTCGCGGCACTTTGCGAGGGTTACCTAGGGATTAGGCCTAGGTTAGATTTGTTTGTCTACTTATTCACCGTCAAACGTGAAGCCGGACACAGCAAGGAGGAGCTTAGAAACTGCGGCACCATAAGCTTCAAGATCCGACCTGGCCGGCGATTCCCCGATATCGTCGGCCACGAGTCGTGCAAGAATTGGCAGCGGACGTACTTCTACGGCCCCGACATTCCTTTGTCGGGCCGAGAAGTAACGTACCCGGACTTCGTGGATGGACCGCCGCCGAAGTTCCCACATGGTGATCCCATGCCTCCCTTCCCTCCGACCTCAACGCTTCTCAGGCAATAAGGCGGATCGAGTGGTTCGTAGAGACTGGTCTGACCGGCTTGGACCTAGCCATGTGCTGGTTCATCAGGCGGATCCAACCTCTGCAGCACCGTACGAAGCTTATGCACGAGTACACCGGTGACCGAAGGGATACCATCCGGATCTCCAGGACAACTTCTCGAGCGACTCCGTCAAGTTCCGTCTAAAGGACATCGTCAAGGTGAAGGACAAGAAGCGTGGATTCACCCTCACCTATGACATGTTTGTAAACGGAAAGTGCCCAAAGGTAGGTATTTATTTTCTGTGTATGACATTACTCCAGTTTTTCTGTCTTGCCAATATCATCTTGTCTAAGACAATGATTTCTTACTTAACAGCTTAGCGATCTAGAGGAGGGCAACCTGGCCGCCCAAATCTACGATCCCAAGATGAAGGAAGTCACGGTCGTGTCCGACAATGATACCCCGTTGGGGCGAAAGCGGAAGAGCTCCACCTCTGACGCTGCCGACGGAGGTAAGAAAAAGAAGACGGAGGGTGGAGCCTCCAAAAAATCTGCCATACAGGCGGAAAAGAAGAAAGCCACCGGGATGTTTGCCAAAGCTCCCCCCCTAGTGTAAGCTTCTTATTCTCCGACATTGCCTTGTTTATTTGTCTCATGCCTGTACTTATGCATTTTGCACGTTTCAGGAAGAAAGCCACAACCAGCCTCAAGAAGTCCTCCAAGACTCTTGGGGCTTCTAGAAATATCAAAGATATGCTGCATCGCAACTCTTCCCCCGCCATCGCCCCTGCTACTCCTGCCGTCAAGCCCTCCGCTCCGACATGCTCCCAAGCCTAGGAGGCACCAGGCCCTTCCGCCATGGAAGTGGATTCTGGCGCCTCTACTGAACTCGTAGTTGTCGGCGAGCAGGCGACGCAGGAGAGCGCTGCTCTTCAAATGGCTGGAGCTCCAGCTAAGGATGCCATCCCATGGTTATATTCTCTATGGTACTCTACTAAAGATACCGTCCAGCCCAAGGAAGGCCCACAGCAAATATACGCTAGCCCATGAAGATTTTTGGGTGGACAAGGCCCATGACGTCTTCGGATCCTTGGAGAGCAAGACTAGTGTAGATAGGAAATTCAAAGGGGTAAAACCCTAGAACTTGTAACCGACTAGGACTATGCCCGGGACCTGCCTAAGTCTATATAAAGGCCAGGAGGGCACGTCCTAGAGGACTCGACTCATACTTTCACATACACCTCCATGCCAAATCGAATCTGTGCATCCTATAACCTCTTTGCCGCCGTAATCAAGAGCGCACAAGGTGAGTAGGGTTTTCCCCGGGGAACTGGGTAAATCTCGTGGTCCCCTGGTTTGCAACTGCCATTAATCCGATCTGCATCCCCATCTTCTCCAAAACCCAAGTCCATAACAATGGGCATTGACGAGATTAAACCTCGTCAGCAAGGCGGTGGTGGTTGCTGGTACATCTGCCGAAGGCGGCGCCTCTGCTCCCTAGAAACCCTTAGAACTGCCGAAGATTATCTTCCTGGTGCTTACGCCGGGTAGCACGACTATGGTTCCTGGAGGAGTGCCGTCATCTCCGACGTGCGGTCTTGAGGAGCTACTCCGACAAGCATACATCTTGCGAAGCAACATCGTTTTCTTTGGCAAGCTGCTGGCCGAGAGTGCTACAAACCTCAAGATCATCGCACTTGTAAGTTTTACTTTACCTTTTGCATTTCATATGAGTATCCCACTGTAGCCCCTGAGGATGTAGACGGAAAACCATTGGCTTTGCATCTATATGCTCTAAGAGTGACTAAGTTAGAAAAAACTCTCACTGTAGCCCCCAAGCATTTAGATGGAATGAATTATTCCGACTAGATGCTTTAAGAGTAGCATACATAGTGTTCATAATTTTAAGTGCTGTAGCCCCCAAGCCTCTAGTTGTAACTGAATTAGTTCCGACTAGATACTTAAAAAAAAGCTAAGCATTTTCCGAGTTAAAACTTCATACTGTAGCCCCCAAGCTTCTAGTTGAGAACTGAATTAGCTCCGACTAGATGCTTAAAGAAAAGCTAAGCATATTGCTAAGTTAAAAACTCTCGATGTAGCCCCCGAGCACCTAGATGGGAAATCTCCGACTAGGGGCTCCAAGTAGACTGAACAACGACTTGAATTTGTATTTCTTTCCATAGAACGAGAATGCTCGGAGGGGCATGGCCAATGATAAGTACCAGAAGATGCGCGCGGACCTTGAAGCTGAAAAGGGTAAAACCGCCATCTTGAAGGAACAGATCATCAAAAACAAGAGTCTGTTTTCTTTTTGCGCATTTCCGTCTTACTTTTGTGCCTTCCTTCTTCGAGTACTCACTATGTACTTTGTTTTCTCCGACTTGCAGAGCATGTTGCCAAGGCTAAGGATATTGTCGAGCAGTCCAAGCACATCCAGCAGCTGGACAGCGAGAACAAGATCCTTAAGAAGGAGAGGGAACAAATGCTGAAGATGCAAGAGGATTCCATGAAAGCCCTGCAGGACTCCGCCTCCGCTGAGATCAATCGCTTGAAGGAGGAGCTTGTGATCCTAAAGGATCAGAAGCAAGCTGCCGATGAGCAAAACCTTCGCCATAGCGAGGCATTTAAGCTCCTCCAACAAGAGAAAGAATCCTTGGCGGATGTCGTCTGGCAGGCTAAGGCCAGCATCTTTAGTAAGTATCCTCCGCCTTGTAGCTATGTAGTCAGGATACTTAGGATTTTGGAACTCATGCAATCGTTGTCGGAATTTTCAGCGCCATTGGGTTTAACCCGATCGCCTCCTTCGGACAAGGAATGCATGATTCTTGCCGGCAACTTCATCAACACCGCCATTACCCAAGCCAAGGAGATCGCCCAGCCCCTCCAAATTTATATCAAGGCCTCAGACTCCATGGTGAAGTACTCGGAGATTCTGCGCCGAGCCCCCGAGCGTGTCGCAAGCTGGAAAGCTTCATGTGCACAGGCTGGCGCAAGGATGGCGTTGTCCATGGTGAAGGCACACTATGAAGGTGCCGAAATCGACACGGTGACATCTGGTATCCCTGACGTGGATGATGATGGCAAGGAGATCGATCACGAAGCCAACCTGTCATCACTCGCGGGCTATGACACCAGGGTTGTCGAGTTGGTGGACGTCGACGTCTTCGTGCCCAGGAACTTCCTTGACAACGCCGACCCTGAATCCTCCGAGTCTCCTCACAGTGGCGATGTTGAGGGTGAATCTCAAGCTGGTGACGATGCGTCCTCCAAGTCCCCTGCACCCAAGGAGTGAAAAACACTTTGTAATTCTTGTTTCACCTCTGGAGTGTGCATTGAAAAAACTTGGTGATGTAATCTTAAGGCGGAAAACAATGTTTGTCTTATCCTGCTACTTAAGAATTAATGCCCAGCATGTATATATTTTTTAAGCAAGTGTTGGCTTATCCATTACTTTGGTTCTTATGCTTGACTTTTCGTGAGTCGGAAGACTCGTTGTCGGAACCATGCGCTTAGGTGATGATACCCAATGGCACCGTCAAAAAGCTTAGAACAAAATCGCCAACAATGAGTGCCAAAAGTCACTACTCTAGAATCCACATAAAAACAACAAAGAACGTGTAGACCCGAAAACTTAAGCTAACGCCCGTAGGCGGAATTTTCACAAGTGCAATCACAAAGATTGTGCATAAAGGTTTATATGATCCAAAAATGAACACTAAAGGAGGTAAAAGACTCAGCAATATGAGTGAACCAAAGAGCTTTATTTCATTGATCATATAAGAGGTACACGATTAGATAAAAAATGCTAAGTGTAGAAAGGACGTAGCTGTGCTATGTTCCATGGCCGATCAAGCTCCGGGTAGTCATCATCCGGGTCACGTCGCTTACACTTATGATCCTTGTTGGGTCTATCCTTGAGCTCATGATTGTCGACAAGGTAGTAAGACCCATTGAGCAGCGCCTTGCTTATGATGAACGGTCCTTCCCATGGTGGGGATAATTTGTGTGACTTCTTCTGCTTAAGTCGGAGCACCAAATCCCCCTCTTTAAACGAGCGATGCCGGACACGGCGACTATGGTAGCTGCGTAGCTTCTGCTGGTAGATGGCGGATCTTTGGCATGCCAAAATGCGCTCCTCCTCGACAAGGTCCACATCTAGGCGTCTGGATTCTTCAGCGTCATCTTCGTCATAGGCAGCAACTCTTGGTGCATCGTGGAGGATGTCGGAAGGTAGGATAGCTTCTACTCCATATACCATGAAGTAAGGGGTGTAGCCGGTAGATCTGTTGGGTGTAGTTCGTAAACTCCACAGCACAGATGGCAATTCTTCTGCCCAGGCTCCAGCTGCTCTATGCAGTGGTGCCTCAAGACGTGCCTTGATTCCCTGCAGAATTAATCCATTGGATCGCTCAACTTGACCATTGGATTGTGGGTGTGCCAAAGATGCAAGGTCAAGTCAGATGCCTTTGTCCCAGCAATAGGCCTCCACTTCTCCGAGTGACAAGTTGCTTCCATTGTCGGTGATGATGCTATGTGGGAGACCAAATCTCACCACTAGATCCCGGACAAATCTAAGGGCAGTTGCCCCATCAAGCTTTCTAATGGGTTTAGCTTCTATCCATTTGGTGAATTTGTCAACTGCTACAAGAAGATGCGTAAATCCACATGGTGCCGTTTGTAACGGCCCCACCATGTCTAGCCCCCAGACTACAAACGGCCAAGTTATTGGTATTGTTCGCAATTCTTCAGCAGGCACATGTGGTTGTCGGGCATAATACTGGCATCCTGTGCACGTCTCAACCAGCTTGTCGGCGTCCGCCTTCGCGGTCAGCCAGTAGAATCCTTGCCGGAAGGCTTTCGCGACCAACGATCGAGGAGCGGCGTGATGCCCGCAATCTCCGAGATGGATTTCGCGTAGGATTTCCATACCTCCTAGCTAGGAGACGCACTTTAGGTATACACCAGTAGTGCTCCTTTTGTAGAGTTGCCCATTGATTATGGTATAACCCTTTGCTCGCCGTAGTATCTGCCGTCTTTTGACCTCGTCGTCGGGCAAAGTTCCGTGTTCGAGATATTCCATGAACGGTTTTGTCCAAGCCGGAGGGGTCTTTGTCACCATGTTGACGAAAGAATCAGCTCTATCCGGGTTGTCGATTTCGGCGCCCTTCACGGATGGTGTGCGTAGATGCTCTAGGAAAACTCCTGGCAGAATTTGCTTGCGCCCTGATCCAAGCTTAGACAGTAGATCAGCTGCCTCGTTTTGCTCCCTAGGTACATACTTGACTTCGTATCCCAAGAACCTCTTGGCTATCTCGTCCACTTCGTCGCGATATGCCGCCATCATAGGGTTCCGCGCATTCCAGGTGCCAGCCACATGCTGGGAAACCAAGTCGGAATCTCCACAGCAAACTATGCGCTTGATGCCAATATCCTTGGCTACACGCAGTCTGTGAATGAGTGCTTCATACTCCGCCATGTTGTTTGTAGCCTTGAAGTGGATCTGCAGAACGTAGTGTAGCTTGTCTCCTTTTGGTGACTGCAGCAATACACCAGCCCCCGAGCCGTTGAGCAGCTTTGATCCGTCAAAGTGCATCACCCAGTACTCTGGTTCTGGCAACGGAGTGGCATCCGGCATTTCCGTCCAATCTGCAATAAAATCCGCCAAGGCTTGTGACTTGATAGCGTCGCGTCTTTTGTAGGTGATCTCGAAGGCGGCAAGTTCAATGCCCCACTTAGCGACCCTTCATGTAGCGTTGCTGTTGTTGATAATGTCGGACAGTGGAGTCTTGCTCACTACTGTGATTGGGTGCTCCTGAAAGTAATGCCTCAACTTCCGAGAAGCAAGGAATACTCCATAAGCTATCTTTTGGTAGTGCGGGTAACGCTGCTTGGACTCCGTCAAGACCTCGCTTACATAGTAAACTGGTTGTTGAACTCCGTGCTCATAGCCTGGTTCCTTCCGCTCTACCACGACGACGATGCTGATAACCCGATTGGTTGCCGCCATGTAAATTAACAGGGGCTCGCCAGGCTCGGGTGCTGCAAGGATGGGCGCTGAGGAAAGAATCTCCTTGAGCTGCTTCAATGCTGCATCTGCCTCGTCCGTCCATGTGAATTTGTCCGCCTTCTTCAGCAACTTGTATAGCGGCAGAGCCTTCTCTCCAAGTCGGCTGATGAACCGACTAACTGCTGCAACACAACCTGTTAGTCGTTGGATGTCTTTTAGACATGCCGGATGGTTTATGTTTAAGATGGCCTTGATTTTCTCCGGGTTGACCTCGATTCCCCGTTGGGAAATGATGAAGCCCAATAGTTTGCCGGCTGGAACCCCGAAGACGCACTTCTTAGGGTTGAGCATCATGTTGTATTTCCGGAGATTATCAAAGGTTTCTTTTAAGTCGGAGATTAAGTCGTTTGACTTTTTAGACATCACCGCGATATCGTCCACATAGGCATGAACGTTCCGACCAATTTGGTCGTGAAGGCAACATTGCATTGTCCGCTGGTAGGTAGCACCTGCGTTTTTTAGCCCAAAGGGCATCGTGAGATAGCAAAATGTGTCGTACGGGGTAGTGAACGAAGTGGCCAATTGGTCCGACTTCCTCATCTTGATCTGGTGGTATCCTGAGTATGCATCGAGAAAACACAAAAGTTCTGAGCCAGCCGTCGAGTTAATGACTTGGTCAATGCGAGGCAAAGCAAACGGATCTTTGGGACATGCTTTGTTCAAGCCGGTGTAATCAACGCACATTCTTAATTCATTGGTTCCCTTTTTGGGGACAAGTACAGGATTGGCCACCCATCGGGTGTGAAGGACTTCTCGGATAAACTCAGCCTTAAGTAACCTAGCTATCTCTTTGCCAATGGCGCGTCTCTTCTCATCTCCGAAGCGTCGTAGAGGTTGTTTCACTGGTTTACATCTTGGATCTATGTTTAAGCTGTGCTCGGCAAGTTCCCTAGGTACACCTTTCATGTTGGCAGGTTGCCAGGCAAAGATGTCCCTATTCTCCCGGAGGAACTCGACGAGCGCGCTTTCCTATTTGGGATCCAGGTTCGTCCCAATGGCGACGGTCTTGGAGGCATCGCCTACCACAAGTTCCACCGGCTTGGTCTCGATGGCGGCCTTGAACGCAGGAGCGGAGTCGGAGATCTGCTTCTTCGACGCGGGCATCTCTGAGTCATTGACCTTGCTCTGGATCTCCTTGAATTCTTCGCTGTAGAGGACAGCTTCTGCAACGGCTGCTTCATTGATCTTGCAGTCCCTTGCCTTGGTAAAGCTTCTGAATACGGTGATGACACCGTTTGGTCCGGGTATCTTGAGCTTGTTGTAGACGAAGCATGGCTTGGCCATGAACGTGTGGAATATGTCGCGGCCGAATATGACGTGGTACACGCTATTGAAGGGGACCACCTCAAAGGTCATGCGCTCTTGGCGGTAATTATTAACATCGCCAAAGGCCACCTGAAGTGTAATGCACCCAAGGGACCGAGCCTCCCGTCCAGGAACTACGCCATGGAACTCGGTGTTGGTCTGCCTTAGGTTTGCCTCCGTCAAGTTCATCTTCTGCAGTGTATCCAGGTACATGATGTTGATGCTGCTTCCACTATCCACCATGCACTTGGTGAACTCCACGCTGTCAATCAATGGGTTGATGACCATGGCGTACTGGTTCTCCGTGGGCACAAGGTCTGGGTGGTCCGTCTTGTCCCAAGTTATTGGAACCTCCGACCAGCGCAGGTATTGGGGAACTGGGGGGAGAGTGGCCATCAGGATCCTTAAAGAGGTCTTCTGTTGTCGGACGGTGGGGGTGCCAAGGAAAGTGTGGTAGACTGGGGCCTTCTTTGTGAAAGGGTTCTTGCCCTTGTCGTCGCTCTTGGCGGCGTGCTTGGGGTCAACGTCCTCGTCCATGTCACTTGAATCCTTGGACTCCTCCTCCTTCTTCTTCCCCTTGCCCTTGCCTCGCGGTCTGTTCTTCCGACTTTGATTATAGACGGACTCCGGGTCTTCCTTGAGGTCGTTGACGAACTTGCAGTGTCGATTGGTATGGGTGGCCTTGTTGTTGGCGTCGAGGTGTACGAGGCATGGCATATCGCGGTACTCTTTGTAGGTTTGGGGAACGCGGAGCGGCGCCGAGTTGCTTTCACTTCCTCGTTGCTGCTCACGGCCTTCTCCCCTTCCTCGGCCACGTTGTCCGCCTTCTCCTCGTCCTACAAAAGTCATGGCGACCATGTCGGTAGATTGCTTTTCTTCTGGAGCGGTCTTCCGCTTTGTACTGCTGTTCCTCCTAGCTTGAGTTGGAACAGCCATTGCCGGCAAAGAGCCACGAGCGTCGTCATCGGCAGCTACGAACTCACTAGCTAAATGAATCATTTGATTCAAGTCAAGCTGATGATTGTCCTGCAAGCGCTTCAGCTTATGTCGGAGCAACGTGCCCCTTTCCAACTCATCGATGAAGGCGGCCATGGCGGTCTGGGCGTGTACTCCTGCGCAGGAATTCTTCATATCCAGCCAGCGGGAGAGGTAGGCGCGAGATTTCTCGTCTTTCTCTTGCACGCACCGCTGTAGATCGCCCACCGTGCAGGGACGCTTGTATGTACCCTCAAAGTTCTTGGTGAATGCTTCTTGCATATCCAGCCAGTTGTAGATAGATTTCTCCGGAAAGTCGTCGATCCATTGACGGGCCGTGCCCGCCAACATTAACGGGAGGTACTTGACGGCGACGTTGGGGTTGCCTCCGGCAATCTCCACCGCGTTGTCGTAGTCCTGCAACCATGTGGCAGGCTTGGCGGTGCCGTCATAGGGCTTGATGGTCTTGTCAATCCGGAATCCTTTGGGGTAAGTTGTGGACCGTATCCCAGGTCCAAAGCAACGTGGTCCCAGGTATGGTCCTTCCCGAGCCTCGTGGATCTTATCGATCCGTGAACGTGCATCGTATGGCTCCGGGTTCTTCTTCTTGTTGTCAACAGGGGATGGGCTGCATGAACGACGCGGGCCTCTTCCGTCATGGTGACTGCTTGGTGGTGACGGAGGCGGAGGTGGCGGTGGGTTAGCCTTTTTGCTGTTACCCTCCTGCGACGCCCCACGCCTGTCACGGTTGCTTGCCGGACGCGGAGGGTCATGGTGTGACCTGCTCTTATGTCCTTGGTGGCGCTCTCCATCATGTCGGGTCTGTGCCGCGTTGTCGCGGATGACGATGTCGCACTGCTTTGGAGGGGGCATATCCGTACGATGGTGAGTCTTGTAATCTTCCTGACATCGGGGGGATCGGGGCGGTGGCGATGGGCGGCGAGGTTGGGCTCTTTCTCCATGGATGGAGGATATGGGGATAGCATCCTTCCTGTTGTGCACATCCCTCCGTCTTCGTTCTGATGAACCCATCCGCGATCCGACATCCTGAGGAGATATGTCCCTTGGCGGTTTGTACTGGCTAGATCGGCAGAGCGCTGGGTCAGACTCAAGCCTCTGAGAGGTGGCCTTTTCCTGCTGCTTTACAGCCTTGGCCACTAGGTCATAGAACTGTTCCACTGCCTCAGGCGATCTATCCTGCTCTAGAAGGGTCTTGGCGACGGCGAGGTTAAGGAGTGGGGTGGGCATCACCTGCTTGCCTTCACTGTCAATGTATGGATTTTGCCTGTGCCGGCTTTGAGGGAGCCCATCCTAGGTTGCGCCGCACACCAGGATCGTTGATGACGCGAGCCGGACCCTTCTGAGCCTTCTGCTGTTGGAGCAGAGTCTTGTACTCGGCCTCCATTGCTCTAGCCTTTTCTATGGACTTCTGCGCGTTGACCAGATCTCGATCTAGCTTAGCGCCTTGCTCCGCGATGGCTTGCGCTTCCTCTAGTAGCTGCTGGCGCTTCTCGTCAAGCTGAGTCACGTTCCGGATATGATCAACAGTTTGTGGCTCAACGAGGAGATTGCCGTACATCACTCTATCAGCTGGAGTAACATGGGCTGCTGCCGACGTAGATGCTGGAGGCGGCAAGCTGGCGGTGTTGTTGTTGTTCGGACTGGTGCCGAGTTCCTGCGGCTGCTGCACTGGATTAGGCGGAGGAGGCATGACTCTTGCGCGATCATCGTAAGCAGCAATAAGTGGCCCCTTCCCCTTATGCAGCGCCATAGGCGGAGCTTGTCCGGGCTGGTCTTCATCCATCGCTGTCCCAATAGTGACGAACACCCCTCAGGACATGACGGTGTTACCAGCTTGTTCGTCGCTCAAGTACTCCTCCTCCATCTCCTGCATAGCGGAGTCTAGCTCTTCTGTACTGAAGTCTATCTCCTCAGAATCTGCACTGAAATCAGCATAAAGCGTGTCAATGACAGAGTCGGAGGGTGCTAGGACTTCCTCGATGATGGGCGGTCGAGGTGCAACGGCCTCGACGATGACTGGAGGTGGTGGTGCTGCTGCGATGATGGAGGCCGGAGGCGGTGGTGGTGGCTGAATCGGAGGTGCTCCGTCAATGAGCGCAAGCGCTGTCTGAGCTGCCGCTTCAGCCTCCGCTTAGTTGTCGACGGTGTTCACCATGCCTTCGAAGGTGAGGCGTCCTGATGCCTATTGCCGTCTTAGAGAATGTCGGAGAAGCGTGCCGTGGTCCAGTCCTTCCACAAAGTGATAGATGGCATCATTATTGGGGTAACTGGCCAGGTCGGCCCGTATACGGAGCCACCTGGCGAGGTAATCGCGGGGGTTTTCGCCCTCTCTCTAAACACAGCGTGCCAGATCGAAGATGGTAACCACGCCGACGAACTTGGATCTCTGCTATCCAGACGCACGGGCGAAGCCGGCGGATTTGCAGTGATCTTCCACCTTTATATCCTGCACAGGGGCGGTTTGGGTGGGTCTTGAATTTTTCTGATCTTTGCCTGCAAACTCCGAGGAGAGATCCGACATCGATCCTTCTGCAAACGTATCCTGCCCGTAGGCGGTCCGTGCGGGTCTTGATGCTCCTCCGACTCCCAGGGAACTAGTGCCCGAGTCGGTTTCGTCGATGAAGAGGTGGATGTCTCTGATAGGAACGATCGAACACCGCGTAGGGTTCATCTTCGCCGGGATCCAGAACTCGTCGGGAGGGACGATCGGAACGTTGCCAGAGAAGAGAACTCGACCGATGGCTACGGTTTCGCCGATTCCCGCGAAGATCTTGGTCCTCGCCCACTGAAGAGCCTGAAGCGCCTCTTGCCCCATGGTGGGCGCCAACAGTCGTGGTATTGCCGACGAGTACGCCATGGAGGGGTCCTCACAGTGCGTGTTTAGAGACGTGGGGTAAGGCGGACGGTTGACGGGTATGAGGTAACACAGCTTACCCAGGTTCGGATCCCACAACGGTGGCGGAATCCTACTCCTGCTATAAATCACTATAACGGCAATACGACGAGTTGCAGAGATAGGTTCGCTGTGCGAGGTGTGTGTAAAACGATACTATGATGTGCCCTAAAGGCTCCCATAGGCCCGACTTATATAGCCGCCAGGTCCTAGGGTTATAGGGAAAAGTCCTAGCCGGACAGGTTACAGAGTTCTACACCGTCTATTACTAGTCTTGTGTATCTTGCACTCCAAGGCTCCGGGTACGCTGGTGACTCCACCGTAGCCTTCCTTTATCCGGCATGGGCCTCCCTTCTGGATCCACCTAACTGGGCCGCCCAGCAGGCCACAGGCCATGCTACCGACTATGGGCCACCCGGGTTAGTCGGATAAGAGACATGCTATGAGGATACCCATATAGCATATCCCCAACAACTCTTCAATAGCGCTTCACTCCCCGGCAATGGCGCAAGAAAATAGTCTTGATGACCCACAAGTATAGGGAGTGTATCGTAGTACTTTCGATAAATAGGAGTGTCGGTCCCAACGAGGAGCAGAAGGTGCTGAATAGTGGTATGGAGCAGGAAATCCCTGTGAATACTTAGCAAACAGATTTTTAGTGGTTTTCTAACAACGCAACAAAACAAAGAGCAAGTAACAATAATAACAAACAGACGGAGCAAGTGGCCCAATCCTTTCTTAGCAAAGGACAAGACAGTGGAAATACTTATAAGAACCAAACGTTCTCGAGGACACATGGGAATTCTGTCAAGTGCTTTCGCTTCAAATAGCTGAGTACTCTTCTTTGGTGTTGTAAGTGTTGTGCGGGTGAACCTGTGCTAACGTACTGCCCTTCCTAGGACTAATACATACTTGTGATTAAACCCCCTACAAACATCCGTAACTATAGGAAAGTAATTAAGATATAAATCTAACCATAGCCTTAAACTCTGAGATCCTACGCTCCCTTTTGCAAAGGTGTCCTAACGGGGGTTCAGGTTTCTGTCACTCCGACAACCCCACGATGAGTAGCCAAATACACAATGCATTCCCCTAGGCCCATAAATGGTGAAGTATCATGTAGTCGACGTTCACATCAATCCACTAGAAGAATAGCACCACAACTTAAATACTAAACCATTGAATAATAACTCATCACAGATTCACTACTAACAACATGACTTCTCCCATGTCCTCAAGAACTAAACAAACTACTCACAAGACATCATATGGATCAAGATCAAAGATGATATGATAATGGATAACAATCTGAACATAAACAATAATCCAATGGTTCCACTCACAAGCATCAACTACAATAGTAATTAACACCAGGAAAGTTTCCCCTAAGAACTAACATAAGATCCAACGCGATTGTTATAGCGGGACAGAGTGGTGATGATGGTGCTGGTGGAGATGATGGTGTGGATGATGATGATGATTCCAATGAAGCCTAGCTTGATGACGGCATTGATGGCGACGGTCTCCCCTCTCCGGGAAGGAATTCCCCCGGCAGAAATCTGTCTGCCAGAGAGATCTTTCTCTCTCGGTGTTTTCCGCCCCCCCCCCAAGAGGCAGCGAAAATCTATCTGTGGTTGCCCATTTGGTATTAGGGTTCCATAGGGAAGGCGAAGGGGCGGAGTCGGAGGCCGGGCAGATGGGCCACACCTTCCCTAGGCGCGGAGTGAGGTGGGCCCGCGCCTAGGGGGTGTGGGCCCCCTGAGGCCTCACTTCGTCCCTCCATCTGGCTTCCTTCGTCTTCCGGTAAAATAATATGTTTCCATATTTTTCTGATCTTCGCGAAATTGCACCGAAACGCCTTCTTTTCCATCAGAATCCAGACTCCGGCAGTCCATCCTCCAGGAATCATCCAACATGCATAAATAGATGAAAATCCATAAGTAATACCTCATAATAAGACAAATATCAACGAATAGAGGTAAATTATGATATTGAAAGGTGATGCAAATTGGGCGTATCATTCGGACCATTCTGGATCTCTTCATGATATCCCGGATCCCATCCGAGACTCCGAACAACATTTGGTATCCCTACTTACATTCCATATCTACTAAACAACATCGAATCCTTAAGTGTGTCTCCCTACGGTTCGTGAATTATACGAACATGACCGAGACACTTCTCCGACCAATAACCAATAGAGGAATCTAGAAATTCATATGGCTCCCACATATTTCTATGATTACTTTGCGATCGAATGAACCACTTACATACAATACCAATTTACCTTTGTCTCACGATAGTTTACTTATCCGAGGTCTGATCATCGGTATCTCTACATACCTAGTTCAACCTCGTTACCGATAAGTACTCTTTTCTCGTTCCCATGATATGTGATCCCTTGTGAGCCAGTCATATGCTTGCAAGCTAATTGGATGACATTCCACCAACAGGGCCTAGAGTATATCTATCCATCATATGGATGAAAAAATCCCACTCTTGATCCATGTGCCTCAATACATACTTTCCTAACACTCAATGCCATCTTTAGAACCACCCAGTTACGGTGCGGTGTTTGATGTCATCAAAGCATCCTTCCCGTGATGGTGATTATCATGATCTCATGGTCGAAGTAATTAGGTTACTATGTATCAAAAAGCTTATAGCAAACGAACTATTGAAATGACTTGATCTTTATGCTACTCTTATCTATAGGAGCATGTCCATCACACCATTCTCCTAATGATATGATCTTGTTATTAATAACATCTCAATGTTCATGATCGATAAACCACGATCATCTATCAACCAACAAGATAGTATTACAAAGAGGCTTTACTAGGGACTCTAATTTAGTTTACAAATCACACAAGTATTAATGTTTATGTTTAATACTATTATAGCATGAATTTAAATATTTATCATAAACACAAATATATAATAATAACCACTTTTATTATTGCCTCTAGGGCATATATCCAACACCTTCTTATCACACAAACGGCAAAGCGACTTGCGCTCCTTCACGAGGATGGTGAAGGTTTGGTCCTTCTTGGCGGCAGCAAGCTACTTCTCAATGGCATTAGCACGGGCGTTGTCCATCTCTTTTTGATTTTGATGAAGCATGACGGCAAAATGGTCCACATGGTGCCTCAACTTAGGGTGTCCTAGCATGTGCAAGGGATGTCCCTGGGAGTCACTTCTAGCAAAATGAGCGAAGCGGGTTCAGGTGATCTTATTGACGTTCAGGTCACATAGTCAGGCAAGTGCTTCCTGCATTGCTCTTGCTAATCCATCAATACAATTGTTTTCCCTTATGCTGAAATGGATATTCTCAGATGTAGGTGGATCCATTTTTCCTCAGAGATCTGCAACTATCAGCCACTGCAGCTCCCCTCCGGGGTGATCGTTGAGCTGAGCTCCATAGAATTCTGTGTGCAGGCGCTCTAGAAATTCCGCAAGCTGACTCAGGTCACTCTCAAAGATGAGGTTTCCTTCGTTTCCCAACTAATAGAACTTGTTGTAAGTGTAGTCCATCTATAAGCAATTAATATGAGTAAGTTAGAGAGGTGATCAAGTGTGCCAAATTTTATGTAAGATTGCAAAAGTTTTGAGGAACATATGAATCTGTTTTAGAAAGAATTTTAAGGATAGGAGTGAGAATAGGTTTTCATACATACTCACTTTCTTTGTTTTGGAAACTAAGTTTTTCAGACGTCCATGATAACTAGGGTCTCCTTGGCGAAGGGGGCACAACGGCATGGCTCGGGCTCGTTGGCGACGTAGTTACAGTGTGCTATCGGCATGGCCAAGGGTGTAGGTCGACGTAGTGCTTCAGGGCATTCGACATGCGTACAATGGCATGGCGAGGCGCGGTCTCCATCGTTCTAGAACATCCATGCTCTATAGCGGTACCGTCGGCATTCGGCAGGGCGTACGGTGGTTACGACGAGCGCGGGTCAAATGATCATGTTTGGGCGGTTGCTGGAGTCATGACGAACTTATTGGCGCAAGGAGGGAGCGAGGCGCGACATGTACGAGCGGGATTGCTCGGTGCTCTGGCGCGGTGACCGGCATGGTCTGGTGTTAAATGGACATGGCTGCGTTGGCGTCTCTATGGGCGTTCGTTGGTCGAGGCGTGCATAGGCAGGGGTGGTGAGGTCAGGGATACCTCGTAGACATCATGGGCGAGGGCAGCGAGGTCTGTGGCAGCGTGTTCGCGTCGGGGTGGCAAGGTGAGCTCGGGTACCATTTTGCACTGGTCATTTGATCGAGTGAGAAGATCTCCAATGCTCGCTGAGGTCAGAAAGATGATCAAAGGATTTATCAAAATAGTAGATAATTGTTGAGGTTGTACTGTGATCACCATGTGCTTGATCAAATGGACACAAGAGCTAAACTTTCATATTTTCATGTGATTTTTGGTGGGTGTTCTGGTCCTAAGCTTGGTAGTCTCTGGGTGCAAGGATTTGCTAAGTGGTGAAGGTTTAGTGGTTTTCCAAAAAAGACTATCTTGATGCATAAGATAGATTCAATTTTGAATTGCCTCTCAAATGGATTTGGATTTGTTTCTGGAAGGTTGGAAAGCTCCATTGTGTTTAATGTCACTAGGTCTAGCAAGGGGAGAAAAGAAATAGAATTATTTCTGTTTGAGATCACGTGCTAGAGATGCTCAAAGTGAGATATGTGTTAACTTTTGCAAAAATGACTATTAGGTCATATGCTTCATATTTTAATTTTATTTTGTTTTGATCTGGTTTGGAAATGACCTAGATGATATGGTTTTGATCTTTAAATCATTTCCCATCGTTTACAACAATCAAACATGGCATTGCAAACATTCACACACATTCATAACATATATGCATTAAGATAGGGTTTAATTAATAAAAACTTTTGTTAACCCTAATTTTGGTTGATTAGAAATTGATATCCTCATTAATATTTTTGAGATGTCACAATAATATTTAAATCTGATTTGGGAACAAAAGGTTATAGAAAAGAAAGAAAATGAAAATAAAATATTGTATATGTGTGCTTGAACTCGTGATCTGCTGTAAGAAAACATTTTAAAGCAACTGGTGGATCTTTTGTACTATTAATGTTAGCTAGTAAGAGCACCTCCACCCGCATTCCTAGGAAGGCGTTCCCAGGGCGTTTTTTCATCCGGACGGAGATTTTCGCCCAGTCGCGTTCCCAGGACGTCGAATAGCGCCGGATTTGGACCACCTTTTTTTGGCGTTCTCAGGCCCAACCCGGGGAGCTGGAAACCGCATGGGAACATTGGACGAAGCGAAAAAGCAGGTGGGACAACCCTGTCCGTGACTGGAGGACGATCTCCCACCGTTTTCTTCTTTCCCTCCCGCCTTTCTTATCCATTCCCCACCACATATCCCGCTAGTTTGCCGAGCTCCCGCCCACCATGCTGCCCAAGGGTTTCGTTAACCCGATCCATCGCCGAAGAACCAAAGGAGAAAAAAGCGAGGAAGACGAGGAAGCCAACACTAAGGCCCGAGGGCTTCATAGATGCCGAGTGGTTGACAGAAGTCCGACGCAGGAAGATCGAAACAGATAGACGCAAGGACATGACGGCAAGGTCGAAGGCGAAGGTGCTCATCAAGGCGCTGGCGATAACGAAAGTGGGGGCAGCTACAGAACGTACGGAGATGTCGTGCCCAACATCGATCATCCCCGTGCAGTACACCGCGCACTGGGGTAGCCAACCAAGCATCGTATCGTCGACCGGGCTCTCGCGAATCTGGCCAGCCATGTTCCAGGAGAGCCAGGCGAACCCTCTTCAGAGGTACTCCTCCTCCCCTGAGTTCGACAGCAGGTTCAACCCGAACATGCTCTTCCCCTGCCCTGCATGTCTCCCTCCTCCGGCCTTGAACGTCGACATCAACGTCCCCTATGATAGATCCCCAGCATACACCGGTACTTCTTCCGCCATGCGCCACGACCCTCTTCCATTTGTCGGCAATCTTCGGCCAGTGAAGCGTACATGTAGGACATGATCGCCTCTAGATCGGCAGCAGCCGGCAACAACTCCTTCTTTACTCAGGAATAGTCCCAGGCCGACTCCGAACATGGCATCGAGTCCCAGGATTTCTCCGAACGCCAGGCCAACCAGACGCAGGCGAAGGACGGAGAGGACGCCAAAAAGGATGCCTTGGCTCCAGCGAAGGGTAGAGCCAAAGGAAAGAGGAAGTCGGGTTCATTGGCGCCGGAGCCCCGCATCAAGTGGACGACGCTTGAGGACCTTTACCTCGCCGATGCCTGGAAAGTAGTGAGCATGGATCCCATCATCGGTGCAAACCAAAACTTGGAAAATTATTGAAGGCGAGTCAAGCTAGCGTTCGATGAGTGCAAACTTTGTGACCTAAAGTATAACAAGGTTCACATGGAGCGCGGCGAGAAAGACATGATCAACCACTAGGGACTAATATAGCAAGTGTGCAGCAAGTGGCACAACATTCTCGAGGAGGTCAAGCGCACACCCGTCAGCGGTGAAAGCATGGATAGAAAGGTACTTCGCCGACCACTAGCACTCAACATGCCAAGTTCATTCCTGTCCTGACACACTTTTCCTTGCCTATGCAGCTCGTTCGTGCATTCGGCATGTTTCGGGATGACACCAAGACGAAGTTCAAGTTCCACCACATGTTTGCCATGATAGAGAAATGCGAGAAATGGGTGGATACTCGCGTGAGCCTCGCCAAGAACAAGGACGGAGTGTACAAACCAGAGGCTCCTCCTGCTGTCGGCGAAGGAAGGCCGGAGGTCGGCCAAAGGAAGGCGAAGATGCTCAAAGACACCGGACCTCCCGCCGAGTGTCTCCACGCGTCCATCTAGAAGTGTATCGCCAACTCCAAGGCCCATGCCGAGAAGAGGGAGGATAAGGACGACGAGATGTGGACACAGCTGCTCTAGAACCCAAACCGCAGGCTCGACCTCCTCAAAGCAAGCTTTGCCACCAATAATAGGAACACGGATCTCTAGTTCCTCTTGGGTGGAAAAGAAACCTCTGTGATGAGCACGCCTGTCAAGGCCTGCTACATGGCGCTCCGCAACGCCATCCTTGCACTAGTAGGGAAAACCTTATAGCCGTATTCTTTACTGCCGATAAAGTGGGCCCAGGTTTGTCGGCGGTAAGGCCTTCTAGGCCTTCCTCACATTACCGCCGATGAATGTATACCTTGTTTGTCGGGGCTAGCCCATATAGCACTGGCGAACAGGCCTCGCGCACGCCGGTGGTAGGCCGCGTGCCCCCAGATGGGCCGTCCTTTAGCGCCGGTGAAATATAGCCCCGTTTGCCGGGGCTAGGACCCATTACCACCAGCCCACCTATAAGTGGGTCCCACCTGTAAGTGATCCCAAATCCCTAATCCCCCGATGCAACCCTCCCTCCACGAAAATCCCCAAATCCCCTCCTTATCCCCTTGCAACCCTTCCTCCGCTGTCATCGTCCCTCGTCGTTGTCGTCTGATACCTTCGATCCAGATTACGGATGTAGTATAGATCTTTTTCCCAAGTAGACCTAGGTTATCGAATCCTCGGGAAGCAGAAAGCGTGGTGAAGTTACTTTAACGGACCATCGGGAGTTTGATAATTCTTTAGTGTTTTACCGGACCAAGAGTTTGCGATCTTTTGTTGTTGTCAATAATGGAGAGAGAGGGCTTGGGGCGACGGTTTCACCTGTAGCTATGCAAAACATCTAATGGGAATAAAAGATAATAATAAAGTACGCATGTAATCATTAGAGGAAGATAATTATATGTGGGCAGTGCATCCATAACTGCTATTGCCTCCGCAACCGCTTATAGCAATAACCTATTAGTATCATACATAGAAGAAAGAGAACTAATGATATGCATAGCGACGTCACCATTAATCCCAAGTAAATCCCTCACATATTGCCGGACTACCCTTTATGTCACTGGGGTTCCCATCCTATAGATTAGTCATTCCTCATACTCCTATACCTAGATCAATCCTCGGGGTCTTGAGTACCTAACAAGTCCTTAGATTGAGGCAATAGAGGATACAATAATCATCATGTCATACAAACTAATACACGATCCCATCCATGATAAATAACATGAACAAACTACATGGCTAGGCCGAAGCCCTTAGCCCAAGGAGAATTACTCACATATAGAGATGAGTTCAACAATCATAAACATTGTATTGGAAATCATGAGATCGATAGTAGTAGTCTTACAATGTCGCCAATCAGAGATGAGATCAACTATTACATGTGGTGTACTATGGCTGTGGTGGTGGAGAAGGGTTAGTTATGAGATTGGATCTAGATCTATTCCTTCGGCGGCCTTCGGTGTTGTGTGTTTCTGGCTTGGCGGCCCTTTTGTCATTGCAAAAGGTCTCTTTATATAGGTGTCCCTTCAAGAAAGTTGTTCTGTTTGACCTAGCGGTGTCGGTGAAAACTATACGGCTGGAATTTTATTCTCGTCGTATAGTTGGTCGTTAAACCTTCTGTTCCCTCTTCATGTCCCCTGGTTTCTTTGGGTTGTTGGAAATCTCGTATCTTTGACTTTAATGTTGTGATTCCCATCATCAAACTTCATTTCCTGCGCAGGAAAAAATAGAAAGACAGGATTGTATACCCTTTTGATCATTAGGCATTAGTGGTAGGATTTAGAGAGATATTTCATCAAAAGTATGAATAATATCTTGTTTAAATGTGGATGTGGATGGCTATATTTCATATCCATCACCGTCCCACATCTCGTGGAGGACCACCCCGTGGAGAAGCAAGCCGTACTTGGATGAGGCCTTGGAGGAGCAGCCCGTGGAGGAGCTTGTCTTCATCCGCCCGGCGTTATTTCTGTGCGATCGTCATCCTCCTCCTCTTGGTGGTTTTGCCCCCTCTATTTTTTGCTTTTGACCTAATTCGCGACCATGGCGACCGCGCACTTTCATCTCTTCTACAATCCCCCTTACTCCCTACCCCGACGCCGCGGCTGTTGGATGCTATCCTGGACACTCCAAATCGCGAGCGCTGCCTGTGCCTGATATTAGTGGTAATTTATTACCTACATTATACTTAAGATGTATCATCCAGTGCATGTGACCTTTGTATTCCTCATGTCGGTGGTAGATTACTTTTGCTTTAACTAGCCTGTGATAGATGACTTAAAAGAATGATTCCTAGTGTCTTGCTAGGAAAATGATTTTAAATTCTTCCTGATTGTTTGCAGATCCTTTAGAGGCATAAGATTTCTCATTTTCTCTAGTAAAATGTCAGAGCGTTTTTCTACAATGTTTCATTCACATGGGTGCTACTTGCTAGTGGCTTTGGACTTTCGGTGGTTTTGGCAACTGATGGTGTCTGCTAGTACCAAATTAACCGTCCTGTCATATCATAAAGAATTGATTTCCTTGCTGCAGTAGCGATATGGAAAGTTCTTTGAGATTCTTGGACTGACTGACAATTTAGTTTTACTCAACATTATTTTTTGAAAAGTAGCTACAAAAACCTTGAAGATCTAGCCTTGGTTGATCATAGAGATATAGACACCGATGTGTCTCTCAATTCAAGGAAATGCCTTATCAAACTCAAGTTTCTGTTTCTTTTTCTTTCAAATCATTGCACCATTCGTACATAACCATTGATAATATTAAAAAACTTGTAATTTGGACCATTGTTCTTGCTAAAAAAATTGTAGGGAAGGCCATGCACGCGTCCGCGAGCGCCAGATCTGAAGATCGTGGCCAAAGGGGCCGTGGCTGACGGGGACAGGTGCAGGGAACAACACTGCTAGGTTTGTTTTATGCAATTGTTAATTAGTACTATATATTTCACACTACCTTGTGTTTAATCGGTCCTACATAGTTCAACTATCTTATTCTAGGGTTATGGTTTAGGCGGATGACTGTCTCGTTTCATTTAGTTCAAATATCTCATCTCATATCCCCAAAGTCGAAAGAGGACAAATATTTTTGAGATTCATATAGCATAAACATGATATGTCTAGTGGTAAGCCAAGGAAAGGATTCTGGGTCCACAGCAATGACACCTTTCTACATACCAAACTCTAAATGAGTCGTTGCCATGGAGACCGAATCCTTTCTTTGGTTTACCACTGACATATCATGCCCATGCTATATGAATCATGGAAGTATTTCTCTTTTTTCGTCTTTGGTCATACGAAGAGATTAGATAGCGTGAATTAAATAAAATGGTGAAATATGTAGTTTCAAATATCTAATTGTAGCCCCAAAGTCGAAAGGAAAGATATTCATTCACTGTCCGTATAGCATGGTCGACATTATTAGATGAATCGTGGAATGGTTTCTTTCCTTTCGTCTTTGGCGATACAATAAAATGATATACCGTGTAGTCCCAAAGTATAGCATGGCTGTAGAGAAACACAAGAAAAGGAGATCAGAGTCGGCAACCACTCCTCTCGAGCCACTAAACCTTTATTTGAATAGCTGAAGGTTTGGTGGTCCGAAAGAAGTTGTTGCTGTCGAGACCCTGGCTCCTTTCCTTATGTTTTAATGTTGCCATATAGGAAAGTATTTATCTCCTTTTGACTTTGGCGAGAAGAGTTTACAAATTATATGGGGGTAATGAGCAAAAATAGGAATTTGTTCTCATATAGGAATCTGAGCTCATAGGAATTCGTTTTCGTTCTCATAGGGATGAGCAATGTCCGGGACTGGGCTCCACCAGGCTGGCACTTGGAGGTGCTACCTTCATCCAGAGCACGCAGGTTGGTGAGGAATCCGGGTCCCATCGTCGATTCGGAGTTTTTATGGTGGCCCTCGCGTGGGCCACATGCGGTGCAGAGAGAGACGACCAAGGTGGTATGTCGCCGTCTCAGGAAAGAGGGCGAGCACATCCGTCGCTATATGGCTGCGTTGGAGGTCAACTGCAATAATACCTCGAGGATTTTTCAGGGATCTCACGTGAGTCATGTTCCCGTGATGGTTTCTACTCTTTGGGTGTTAACCACCCGTGACTAAGTAACCGGGAGTGTGTTTAGAACTCGTCATGGATCTATGCGTGTGTTTAGAACTTGAGTAATATTGTATTATTATGAATCTTGTGTGCTTGTCGATGATAAATGTGACATTTGGATACTTTCTATATACGTTATGCTACTATTTCCTATGTTAATATGTATTTTGCTGTCATTATCTTGTATACTGTGTATTCTCCTGTATATTATGTATTATGTCTATTTTTTATCTAGTACATAATATCCCGGCGAAACGGCATGGACGCCGGTGGTAAGGGCACTATCCCCGGTGAATAGGCCTACTCGCCAGCGATAACATAGAATACCCGGTGAATTTCGAAATTGCGGGCGATGTGTCCTTACCGCCGGCGAGATGGTCGCCCGCGAGCCCGAACTCAGCCAGCGGTAGGCCATTTTGGTTAGCCGGCGATAGGGTTTTCCCTACTAGTGTCGAGGAGGACATCGTCGCCAGCATGCCAAGCTCTGTGCCGACCGTCTCCGCCGCCACACCTTCGCCAAGCTCTTCCTCCACCTCCTCCAATCCGTCGGCCGGCCACACAGCGGAGGAGCACATCCCTATCGACGACTAATCGCCGAACCATTTTATCTTATTTTGTAATAATTTGACGCTGAACATTTTTGGTCGTACTTCTGTTGAACACCTTTGTCTGATATTTCGCCTGCGGGAATGAAAAAAAATTCGAATATGTTGTTGTTCTTTCTTCGACTAAGAACTCGACCTGAAAACATAAGTGAAAAACTAAACGTTTGTATGCCAAAAGTTACATCGTCTGGCACTAAGTAGCGCCAGATTTCGGTCTAGAAACGCGCCCACGAGTCATGCTCCTTGTATCTTTTTGGTGAACATTTTATTTGCTGGGCCGGGCCTTTTAAACGCGAGCCGGTTACGCTCTCATTTGCGCTGTCCTGTATACCTGGTCGAGCTGGATACCTCCGCCACCAATCGGTCCCAGCTAAAATCACAAAGCAATCCTTGCCCACGAGCGATGTGAGACACCATAGAAATATGGCAACGACGAGTACGTGCTCGTTGTGTGGTCTGGAGGACTCTTGGAGGCATTCATTGATTGAATGCACCATGTCGAGGTGTGTTTGGGCGCTGACTGAGGCAGATATAGTGGAGCATATCACCATGTCCAGTGAACCAGTAGCAAAACAGTGGTTGTTTGCCATGATCGAGTCGATGAAGAAAACTGACTTGACAAGGATGCTAGTCACCCTGTGGGCGATTTGGCATGCACGCAGGAAAGCCATACATGAGGAGATCTATCAAAGCCCGATGGCAACGGTCTCGTTTGTGGATAGATTATTGGATGATCTTGCAACCTCTGGTGCTGCGGAAAGGAAGACCGCGGGTGCCAAGTCAGGGCGAAAACCAGTGCAGAGAAGATGGATTGCACCGCTGGCGGGTAAAGCTAAAATTAATGTCGACGGTGCGGTTGCAAAATCTACCTCGAAGGGGGCAGTCGGAGTGGTCTGTCGTACCGAGCTGAGAGAGTTTATGGGGGCCTCGGCGTTGGTGATTGAAGGCCTCACACACCCTGGGTGTCTAGAGGCAATTGCATGTAGGGAGGCGCTTAATCTGGCTGATGACCTTAATTTAGGGTCGATCCATGTCGCTTCTGACTGCATGGAAGTGGTAAAGGGCCTACAGAACAAGAACCATGGGGGTTTTGGAAGCATACTGAAGGAGATCGCTGTTAGATCAGAACTCCGAGGAAAAGTTTACTTCTGCCATGAAGGTCGAGAGATGAATATGGAAGCTTATACGGTAGCCCGTTTTGCTTCCTCCCTCCCAGCAGGCCGGCATATTTGGTTAGTTGATCCACCTGTCTTTGTAAACACTGTTTCAGCTTAAATAAAAGCTAGAACGTTCTAAAAAAAAAAAATCGGTCCTAGGTATTATTTCCGGCGCTGCTGCTCTCAAGCCGCTGCCACTACGTTCCTCGGTTTTGGGAGGTCGCTGCCGTTGGGTTATCGCTACGATGGCAAGGCTGCGCAGCTGCTCTCGGCGGTCGTCTCCGCCAAGCATTTCATCGCCACCGTTGGTAGCCAGTCTATCGCTTCTATTGGTTAGTCTCCGTTTGCATCGTCTTTCTTCCTGGTAATTTCTAGAGTAGTCTGTGCGTCGGATTTAAAAAGTAAGTTTTCCGATCTTTTTAGTCTACAATTTGTATTGGAGATTTGGCGTCACGTCCTTGTATGGAATTGAGAACCAGAGGCGTTTAGTTTCAGGAAAGATCTGACACGTAATGTTAATCAGAGAACTGATCTATTTGTCCAATTTAATTGGTGTGTACGGAAGACAATTAGCCTCTTTGCTGCACATGGAATACAAGAATTCTTCGTTCGGCTCTTTGGCTATCCGACTTTGTATTTTCTCTAGCGGTTCAAGCATACAAAGAGTGGGATAAAAGCTAACGGGAAATTAGGAAATTGCTTATTTCGTTCTAAGTTGTTAATCTGGAGCTTACCCTGACTCTTAATCATGTTTGGGCCATGTACTTTGTGTTTTTGTGTCGCTCCAAGTCCGATGGTAATTAGTCATGGCAATTGTGCATAGCAGTTTCTAGTGTTAGTATAAATCATTGCACTAGTGCACACTGTGGCCTCTAATACCAGTTCGTAGGGGCCTTTAACACCGGTTACAGAACCGTTGTTGCGGGTTTGGTGTTAGAGCTCCCCTTTAACACCGGTTCTTATACGAACCGTTGTTAAAGGGTTCTCTGCCGCGGCAGGAAAATAGCCTAAATCTCTGCCGTCTTTCCGTTTTGGACGGATTGCCCGAGAGAGGTATACACATACATCATCGATACATACATACATCAATAATTAAGAAACTATTATTATACACAAACATTGTCATTGTGAAATTCTTCGTACACGTTCAAACATCAAGTATAAGACAAACACTTTCAAGCATATATACAATATAACATCTCCGTACACGTTCATTTTGAATATCTAAAGAGTTCTCCGCCAGGCGTGACGACCTCATCAAGTATGAACCCCGCCAATTCCTTTTGAATGGCTCGTACGCAGGTCAAATGGTAGAAGTTTTTCCTGTATCAGTTCGATCTAAATATATAACTCAACACAACTGATGGTAATAAAATAATGTTGTGTACTTCATTTACGTACTCTAAGTTGTTCTAGTGCGGCTTGGCCCGTCGTACATATCGTGTTGCGAATGAACTCGCAAACGTAGTATCCACATAAGTTATTGCCGGCTCCCTATTGCGCGTACTTTACGAGAATAGAGAGTTCAATCAAAATAATAATCAATAAAGCATGATATAATGGGATTGAAAACAGAATCAAAGAGATACGCAGACCTAGCTGGCTAGTATTACTTATATTTTAATCTATAAATTTTCATTCTTCTGACCATTCACCCACGGTCCTGCCCGTAAACCTTTTCCAAACCCTGTCCGACAAAGAAAATAGATAAAGGAGTAATTAATTACTTGTTGTCATAAAAATTGCCGATCTAGTGCGATAATATGATTGAAATTACCTTTGGAGCATCGCTTTAAAATCTGCCCATAGCTCTTTGTATTTTCATACCGAGTCCATGACAAGGACTTTTACTGCGTCAACTTGAATGACTAGCAGAATAAAGTGGAACCTGCGCACGCATAACTCATCATCAGTTACACTTAACATCGTGTAAGCCGAAACAGAATGTGTACAAGAGAGGGTAACACTCATGAGAAGTTATAAGGCAATAGTATTTCTCTTTTGGTTTGTTGTCTCAGTAAAGACCTTAGCAAAAAATCTTATGTTTGCCCAGGTTTATGTTTTACCACTTGTTCACGAACTCTATTTGGGTCAACGAACCTAATGTCAAAAGGGCCTCCTTTCATGCATTCCATAACCTTTTTCCTGCATAATAGTGTATACATATATGGTGAGCATATATATACATGCAATTAATGAATTGAATGAGCTGAGATAGAAATTATAGAAATAGTACTTACACACAATAAGAGCTGATGGCAGCTTTGTCGAGTTCCTTCTGATTGAATAAAAAATGCAAGTCTTGAATGTTGAAGGTGATCTCGTCATCTCCGCACAAGAAAATTTGATCTTTTATATGCGCCGAGATCCATTCTTCCTTTGTCGTCTTGCAGAAATTAAGGTACCACTTATGCAATTTTTGCATCTTTGTTGGTAGATTTTTGAGCTCCTCTTTCTTGACGAGATTCTTCCCGTACTTCCATGGCTATATGGGGTTGACATCGCCTTTGGGCAATTGGTCTCGCATGATGTTCAAGTATGCAATGTAAGTCATCCCCATATCATTGGCCTTTCTTTGTAGATCTTGCTCATAATCATTTACAGGAGGAGCTATCCGTGTATCGAACACTTGAAGTGGGGCACACGATTGGTTTTCCTGCTCTCCGAGCTGGGGAACTGTTTTTCGGGGTTCATGAATATTACTTTCAAACTCCCTCTGCCTTGCGTCCCCCTTTATAATTCGTCACTCGTAGTCCGGCACAAGTGGGGGTTCAGGTTTCAAATGATTATTGTAAAACTTCTACACCACCGCCGGATCTAGTTTCTCCTTTGGCTCGGCCCGTTTAGGTGCGAAGAATTTCTTAACCTCTTCTTCTGAGATCCTTTTGTTCTCTTCGTCGCTGCGATTCCACGGAATACCGGCAATGGCTTGGCGGAAGGCTGCGGGACGTAGTTTCTTGAACTCTTCGGCGTACGGTTTCCTGCAGATTTCTTCATGGTAGTAGTACTAGTGCTCTTCGTGGTAGTGCTCTTCCTCTTACACTAACACGCAGGAGATGGCTGACGCGCAGGAGATGGCTGAAGCGGCGAAGATGACTGACGCGGCGGAGACAGGATGGGAGTATTCTGATGACCCAGAGACCGCTGAGACGGCTCAGATTGCTGATGCTGCGAAGACGGCGGGGGAGCTAGTGGCCTCCAATTTGGAAGCACGATGTGTTCCTTCTTCCAGAGAATGGTTGGTTTCACTGCAAAATTCAGTTGAGTTTCCCTTTACCTGTAGCATGGTCAAGCTGTGCTTCCTTATATTCCTTCACAACCTCATCCACCCCGACAATAGCATAGCCATCTGGAATCGGTCGGGAATGGTTAGTTCCACCAGGTACAGGAGGTAAGGCATAGACGACTGCCACCTTAATGGATAAGCCCATTAATCTCACATGTAGCTCAGCGTGTTCGCTCTCCGTGATCTCATCCACGGGGTATCGAGGACCCGCCACTTCAAGTGTGGGCTGCACGTTCTCCGTGGAAGACACGCCGCTTTTCCGCACAGAGTCTGGGCCACCGGCAGCTTCCAATGCAAGCTCTTCGTGCCACTGAGATGGGCCGGTAGCTTGCTGACTATTTTGTGTGTTCACTTACGCCTGCAACTCCCTAAGTGCTTGTTCTATCTGTGTCATCCGGTTTGTACGCTCTTTTTGTTTTCTACCGTGCTATCTGTAAGAGTCTCCCCACGCGGCAAACCCATGCTTCCACGTCATACCCCTGTGTCTCCACCACAACAGAACATAGTTTTGGTAACATAATCATGTAACATACGTGCAAATGTGTTACGAGGAAAGTTGTGGTAACACATCATTTGTGTTACAAGTGTAAAAAGTAACACACACTAGGTAAGGTCTTAAAAGGTGTTACACGGACACAGTTGTAGTATCACATTAATTTTGGGTTGCTAACAATGTGTTACAAAATTAGTACTCAGCATTACTACAGTGGAAAGGAGGAAAAAGATAACAATACTCAGCATTACTATAGCTAAAACATGGGAGAATATAAGCAGTAAACGTACATTGAAAAGTCTGGAAAACTTGGGATCGATCCCAGGATCAGCAAACGTACAAAACATCAGAGTAAGGTGGGATCGATCCCACGGGTGCAATCAATTTCTCGTCCTTTGGTAATTATTTTAGCTGTTGGCCCACTTAGAAAGGCCCAGTGTTACAATCTGCAATATTTTTTTCTGCACCAAATGGGCTAGTGGTGAATTTAATCGGACCAAGGAATATCGGCAAGAAAAAGGCTAGACAAAAAACACAGGCATCATAAGGGTTTTAGCCGGTTTGTCAAAAAAAAAAAAGAGTTTCAGCCTTTGTAGAAAAAAAAAAGGAATAGTCCTCTCAAAATAAAAAGAATAGAAGTTGGCTTAAAAAATCCAAGAGTATTTCTCTATACATATTTTTATATCGAAATACCAAGAAAAGGAAACGGAAATGGAAAGCAAAGCCTCACGGTCACTCGTGACCACACCTCTGCACGAATGATTTGAATAATTTCAGTGTCCTGACATTTGTACGACATGTGATTGAAACGACACCAAAAACAATTCCGTTCCCCTTATTGAAACAGAGAATTTTCATGTTTTGTAAAATATTCACTTGACCTGAAATACCAAAGTATGAAAATTTTCAATCATTTGTTTTACCCACGGCGCAAGCCATGACATCTTCTTTCTATTAGGTCTAAATAATGTGCAACTGGTTTCAAAATTCAAATACACTGGAAATACTTTTCACGAGATCAATTATCATCAAGTAAGCAAGTATAACCGGTACATACGCGCGCCGCCAGGGAGAGGCGACGGGAGGAGTGAAAACCCATCTAGGGTTCCACATACGTCGTCGGAGATGTTGCCGGTCCGCTCCGTCTCCGTTGGCTCTATGGCCTTGAAGGTGTGGCCGACCACGACTTCTCGTCGGCAGGAGGTTTTCGTTCTTTGTTTTACTTGTTTTCTAGTATCTTCTTCGGGATGTTGAGGCGACGGCTACATATTGAAATTAGAATAATGTCTTTCCCGTTCTATCCTCGCTCCGGTGGTGCATCTGTAGGGGTTCGTAGCATGGAAAACAAAAAAATTCTACCGCATGAACACACAAGCCAAGATCTATTTACTAGATTGTAGCAACGAGTCGATTAGAGTACTCACCCTCGAAGATTCCAAAGCGATTAACGAGAGCAGATTCTCGTGGGTGATGTAGTCGTTCACTTGCCGATCTCAAGATCGCGAAGACGATCCTTCCGGCGCCGCGTTCCGGCAGCGCTCCCGCAGTCGGTCACACGTTCGGTACTCGATGAAGACCTTCATCTCCCTTGTTCCAGCAGACAGTGGAGGTTGTAGTTCTCTCCTCGCAATTCCGGCAGCACGACGACGTGGTGTCAGAGTTAGAGGGGAAATCCCGCATGACTTTGCCTTAAGCCGGAGCAGGTTATGGTGGAGTAGTAGGGTTCCTGGCGTCTAGGGTTTAGAAACCGAAGAGGAGGAGGTGTGGCCGGCGGCGGCAGCGGCTTGGTGGGGTGGGGGCTTGTTGTGGTCTTTGGGGGGCACCCCCTCCCCTCTATTTATGAGAGGGAGGGGAAGCTAGGGAGAGGGGAGTTTGAATCCTACCCCAACTCTCTCTCCTTCTAGGCGCGTGGTGGAGGGAGAGAAGGATTCTCTCCTTCCTCCACCGGGAAACATTATCCCAGTTTGACTTTTCAAACTTGTCTTTTGATTTTCAATTTTGGAGTTTAATTTATTTCTTTCAAATGCCCAGGCAAGTGACCTAGGACATGATGCAATCATTCCACTTAGTCATGACACATTCATGTACCCTTCCCCTTCCGGTCCAGTGAACCTTTTAGACCCTTCTAGATCCTTCTAGATCATTTAGCGGTGAAAACACCGAAATCATTCCCGAACTCCGGAATTGGACTTTTCTTATATGAATCTTATTTTTTGGACCATTCCGGATCTCCTCGTGATATCCCGGATCCCATCCGAGACTCCGAACAACATTCAGTCTTCCTACTTACATTTCATATCTACTAAACAACATCGAATTCTTAAGTGTGTCTCCCTACGGTTCGTGAATTATGTAGACATGATCGAGACTCTTTTTCGATCAATAACCAATAGAGGAATCTAGAAATTCATATGGCTTTCACATATTTCTACGATTACTTTGTGATCGAATGAACCATTTACATACGATACCAATTTCCCTTTGTCTTGTGATATTTTACTTAACAGAGTTGTAATCATCGGTATCTCTGCATACCTAGTTCAACCTCATTGCCGATAAGAACTCTTTACTCGTTCCTGTGATATGTGATCCCTTGTGAGCCAGTCACATGCTTGCAAGATAATTGGATGACATTCCACCGAGAGGGCCCATAGTATATCTATCCGTCATATGGATGGAAAAATCCCACTCTTGATCCACGTGCCTCAACACATACTTTCCGAACACTCAATGCCATCTTTATAACCACCCAGTTACGAAGTGATGTTTGATGTCATCAAAGCATCCATTCGGTGATGGTGATTAGCATGCTCTCATGGTCGAAGGAATTAGGTTACTATGTATCAGAAAGCTAATAGAAAACAAACTATTGAAATGACTTGATCTTTATGTTATGCTTATCTATAGGAGTATGTCCATCACACCATTCTCCTAATGATATGATCTTGTTGTTAATAACATATTAATATTCATGATCAGGAAACCATGATCATCTATCAACCAACAAGCTAGTATTATGAAGAGGCTTTACTAGGGACTCTATCAAGTTTACAAATCATACTATTAATGTTTCCGGTTAATACTATTATAGCATGAATGTAAACATTTATCATAAACACAAAGATATAATAATAACTACTTTTATTATTGCCTCTAGGGCATATCTCCAACGGCATCTAGCGCCGACGAAGGACACGTGGAGTCGTTTGTCCAGCGGATCTCCAGGGATTCTGTCCATTTTCGTGTCCGTCGGTTTGTTTCCAGGTTAGTCCCTTTCGGTCTACGAATGTCATCATTGCCGATGGTTGCTGCTCTCATGGCGTTAGCTATGATTCTTTTTGCAAAACCTCTATCTTTTTAGACACCCGTTCTCTTTCCTCTTGTCTCTTTCCTCTCCCCATGTCAACTACTGCACCCGACCCGAGCCCTCCATCACCGATCAAAATGGCCCTCCGGCCTAGCTCTGGGGCCAACCAACACGGGATCTCGACTTACATGATATCAGTCACTGTTCGATCCTCTCCCTCCTAAACCGTACGAAAATTGATCTCCCTCCTCTTGTAGTCACCGCCATCCCCTCCCATCCACCATGACGCCCGAAAAACTTGAGGACCTTGAGGTCGATCTCAATAAATGTGAGGAGGCCATCACCGAAAGGGAGGCCGAACTCGCTCGCCATTGTACAACACAATATCCATATCGATTTACATATGTTTCGTCACAAAATAGATTGCATCCGTGGCGATGGTTTTTCAGAGATTTTTGTACATTGCTCGAAGGTCTTTGCCAAAAAAAAGATAGGTAGGGTACATACGACACTTGACACTTGGACGTGATGCGAAACAAGTGACGGGTGGCCCGAAAGTGCTTAATTTTTACATGGATCCATGTGAAAGAATAGAGATGGTTATCCTAGAGGGGTATGAATGGGTTCTATAAATTTTATATCTTCTTTTGCAAGTTCTAGCCTTTGGAGAATATAAGTGTGCACAAATGCAAACTAGTCCGGCAGGGAAATCGACATAGCATGGACGGTTTGGCGACAGAACCGACGCTGCCTGTTTGCTCACCGGTTTCGCAGAAACCACTCGAACATGCCATTTTTGCCGACCGGTTAGCAAGGTTGCAAGACGGCTAGGTCGTGTAGCGTTGCGGATGGTGTGTGGCTTTGGTGCCGAGTGGTATAGGTCGGGGCAGCAACCCTAGACCTAGAGGAGTGTGTTTGTTGCGAATGGTGGATACAATCGCCTTGAACTCGAAAATAAATCCAAAAAAGTAAATAACTATATTTACTTCATTAAGTTGTATACTACCTCCATTTTGGAAAAGAAGACATATAAATGTATCTAATGATATTGGTTTGACATTTTAAATATTAATAATTTTGGATAAACATAACACACTGTTTGACGTCCGAGAAAATATATATGCCTTGTTTTAGGAACGGCATATAGCCTTTCCTTTAATAAATATAAATAAATACATAATAAAAACCTCAAATTAAGGTAGATTTGAAGTTCTTTTCCCCAAAACTAAATTTTCCGCGCCAATCTAATTATTTTGTCCCTGACATAAAAACCAGCGGAGGGAATATTTAATCCTCCCCGCTGAAAATCTGTCCCCTCTCCTATATATGGTGGCGTTCTAATTAATCACCGTCAAATCAGTCCCCGCAATTATCTGATCTGCACACACCGAGTCGCCGACCACAGTGCCGCCCCCCATCTCCCTCCTACCACATCGCCGCCCCATCGCTTCCCACCACCGCACAGCCCCCATCGCTTCCCATCACCGCGCTGGCCCCCATCGCCCTCCCCGCCCACCCGCCGATTCGATCTGCCTCAGCGCCGTCCAGGTTGCATCCGCGACGACGGTAGCGGAAACAACCACAACAATATCTACCGCCATTTCAGAGGTAGGTATTGATATCAAGCCCATCCCCTTGATGACGTCCTACTATTTATCCCGCTAATAATTTCAGAGGGTGGTTCTCTTTCCTCCTCCCTCTGTGTTCTCTGAATTTGGTAGTACGCAATTGTGTAGTGTGTGTACCGGTCTGTAAATCAGTTACAATAAACATTGCATCTGATCTCATGATACTAGTGGATTTTTTGAAACAATGCATGCACTCCCTCATCTTTCCTACGGAGTACCTAATTTCGCTCATGAGCAAAATAGTTACCCGATCTGTCTACTTCAGCAACTGCATTAGTCCAGCAAGGGTAGTAAACAAATTTTGAAATCTTGAACGATTCCTGCGATTGCATGACTTTGACTGTTGTTCACACTCATTCTCAACCTGAATCGTCCTAGCAATATTTTCTATCTGAATGTTTTCGTGCTTTAACTATATTGGATAAGCCAACTAGCTACAGAACTTCAAGCTGAAAATATACTAGGAAAAGGATGATCATATATTTCTTGTTATTTGACTTCTTGGAATGGAATTCTTCTCATGATAGTCACACAAGCGAAGGAGAAGAGGATGGGTCCTGAGGGAACTGCTTTTCTTCTATTCTCAGTCAGCATAACAACATAATAGTTTTGTGTAAGGAAGTAAGATTTCTTAAGTCGTATAGTACAGATAATGAGTCTCAAAGAGAGTTTCCAATGGGTTACATCAAGTTCCATTCCCCAAGTTGATGATTCTTTTCACATAAAACTTATCGTTGAAGCAGAGTATAGTAGCTGCACTCATTTCCTATCAGATACGACTAGGACTTCTCATGGTTCGATTGGCATTTTTATTCTATTTGTAGGATGGTTGTGGACATGTTGACCATATACCAGCACTATGAAGATGGAAATCACAACGAGGTGTTTCTACAATGGTCCATGAGAAGGCATGATGTCTCATACTATGATTTGATTTTGATGATCGAAGGATGCTGGCTTCTATGCAATTGATTACATATACTATGAGAAAACAGATCCACAAGGAATCACCTACTTAGTTGAAATAGTTGATGAAAGTGTTGGGCCACCGAACCAGGATGGCGAGCATTATAACGTCAATCAATTACTGATTCAAAAAAAGTCACACAAGACCCTGTTATTGATTCTGTGCCAGAGGTAATGTTTGTGTGCTTTTGAGTTTTGAAGCTACAGCTTTCTGTAGCTCCAGGATATGATTATCATTCCATGTATTATTACTTGTCTGTAGGTGACTAAAACAATAGATCAGCCGGATGAATCTTCTGCATGACTAGACCAGCAGGGGAAGAGAAGTAAACACCCACACTCAGCTCCCTCAAGAAGAAGTCAAACTTTTGCACTTAAGGTAAATAGCTGGTATAGTTTATTTAGTTATCTAGGGTAATCTATTCTCAGTTGGCATTAAATCTCATTGTATGATGATATAGTAAGTTTTCTTTTTATTCCAAGTTTCATGACTGGTCTAAGTCTACTAGATTTCATAATTGGTAGGGAGCTATGATAACTCCATGTATAAGAGCAAGTATCATGGGTTATATCAAAGTTGAGAACCTTGGAAAATGTTGATTTTGAAAATTTTAGATAGTTTAATTTTTGTTTTGCTCATTGCTCCAAGGATTTGTTCAACAATATTAATGAAGGGACATCAAGAAATATTCCAGGAACTTCTGCAATTATTGGCTTCTAACCGTGTATGCACTCTTCCTTTTATTTTTCCATTACTATTTAAGATATAAACAGATTAGGATCTAGTAATACCTCCACTCATTGGTAACTTAGCAAGTTGTATTCTAGTACTATTCAAAATATAATTGGAACAAACCTGTATACATGCCATACTTTAATATGTGCTATCTAATAACTTAGAGGGTGTAGTAATCTAGTCGATATCCTAAATTTTGGATGCAGTTAGAACATGTTGTTTTCCTATTGAGTTAGCTAATTGTTAGTTTGGATATCTGACCTACACATTGAAACTAGCTAGTATGAGTGAAACATGATTTCTCTTAAAAAACTAGTATACTTGCAGGAGTTTAGCATCAGCTAGTGATAGTGGATTATGCATTGCTGGTCTTTTGTCTTAAAAAATCCTTAGTGTATGTATGTGTATCCTTAGTTCATGGAAATGCTGTCATCCTTGTCGTTGAATGCTAATATTGATCATAATGTGGGATGGTTTCAGGGTAGTTATAAAGGCTTCATCCTATCCAAACAAGCAAAATGTTGCGTATGCTCCTATCCGAAGTAGTAATCCTGCAACTAAGGTCGGTGGTATTAAATTAGGTGTCGAATTTGCACTTGTGAGCAGAGATGACGCTATTCTAGAGAATGAGGAGTTGGTAAAGGAAGGTGATGCTTTTGCTGAACGATTCTTAATTGCTTAGCCTTTAGCCTTTGTAAGTTAATTTTTTCTTCCATATAGAATTATATATGTGTAATGATTCTTAACTGTAAGTTCCCATTTTCTTTGATAGATTCATAAGAAGGAGCGGAGAATAAAGAAGGACGATTGAGTTGCAACTGAATTCTTCAGTTGGATCAAGAAGAAAATAAACTTTGAAGATTTACCATAGCAATTAGTTATAGTTTAAGTTAGAAATGTAATATATTTTACATTGAAAAATGTAATATCATTCACATGATATTTTTATTTGGTCGAATTGATGCAAATGCTATGCTGTAATCTGTGTTGTTGCTCCATTGTATTGTTATTTGTTCATTGTATTCGACACACTTGTACATAGGTAATAAATATCTTGATATATATATATTCAATTTGTGGATGTGACGTGCTTCTGTTTCTCCATCTTTTTAATGGTACATCATAATAAAATAACTAACTAACTATGCATGTGTGTTTAATTTTATTAACTAAATGTATATTCTTTAAATTGGTTACCTAATTTTGTTTTTATAATAATAAATAAACATTAATATTGATGCCAATAATAATATAATAGTGTTACTGAACGTGTTTCTGTGGGTACTAGATGTGTTACTCGGGTAGCTGACAACTATAAATTGTAGTGTTACAAGATTTGGATATTATGTTACAAGTTGTATCCTAAAGATAAAAAGTTGTTACTAGTTATGTTACCATTGTTGCAAAAATATGTTACCAGCAATGTTCTACATCTGGGAAAGTATGTTATTGCTGGTGTTACTGTAGTTACTAAAACGTGTTACCAACGTACAAAGTAACACATAATATGCATGTTACTACAATGTAAATTGTAACACGGTTTTGAACATATGGTAACAATTATGATGTGTGACCGGGAAGACCACTTAGTAACACGGCCTAATGGGACACATCACAAAATATGTTACTATGTGGATTAGTAACACTGTTTTGGACCTATAGTAACACAAGACTGTGTTACCAAAGCTCTGTCCTGTTGTAGTGCTCGTGCTAGTCCAGGGTGTTCTTTTTTACCGATGGCGCGTGTCAGCTGGTCATTCTCTCTGTCGGGATGGAAGGTCCTGGCGGGTGTTTCCTCGAATGCCGTGATGAGTTTATTGACGGGTTTGGCAAGAATTTTTGGGAAGATACACAATCCCGTTTCTGGGTCCAACTTTGCCCCGATTCCGTAGAACTAAGTATTTGCACATAGCTCCCACCCCCCTGTCTGGGTGTGATCCCTCTATCGTGCAGGGCCTTCTCAGCTTCCTCCCACTTAGGCCTCTGAGATATGTAGCCACCTGACCCCGTCCTCTGGTAATATTCCTTCTTCATGGCATTTAGTGTATTGGTTTCTGACCTCTTTGTAGCTATAACACCTTCCTTGTACGTCACAAATTCGGGCCAGTGAGGTCTTATCTTCACATAATATGCATCTTCGAAATCTGAAGTCTCCCCAGCTTTGACAGAATTATTCAATTTTGTCTTCCAGTTGCGGAAAGCTTCAGCCTTCTTCTTTAGAGTCCACTCTTTGACCTTTTCCTTTATAACCGATTTATTTTCATCCCCCTCTGGTGGTAGGTTGAAATTTAACGACAGCGAAGTCCAAAGCGTTTCTTTGGATCTTTTATCGACAAAGGTACCGTCGCCCTTCTTTGGCTTATTCCAATATTCAATTGTGATTGGGATTTGGTCCCTAACAAGAACTCCAGCATGACGTATAAATTTTTCTGCGGCCTTCTTGGGCTCCATCGGCCTGCCATCAACACGGACTGCTTCGATCGTGAACTTTGCATGATCTTTCAACCGATGGCTCGCGCCTCGCTTGCTCTTTTTCGTAGAAGAAGATTATTGCTGGCTGGTCGATCCAGAGGGCTAAAATAAGAAAAAAAGCGTTAATTAATACATGTACATATATACAAATCACTAAAGTGCGTTCACTAAAGAAGGAAGAGGCTTAATCCATGCATATGCCTCGCTGGACTTTGTAATCACTAAAGTGCGTTCACCGGAGTCGTCATATTCTCTATGACTACTTGAGTTGTCATCCTGTCCCTCCAAATTCAGATATTTTAAGGTGTCCTCATGGATCATGTTATCCATTATTTCTCCCTCTTCAAGATTTCTACTGAGTGGATCCATAGTTTTTACAAAAATATATTATCACACAAATATTGGTAATACATCTATTGAATTGCTCAAGCAAGGATGATGATATGACAGGTTAAAAGTATTAAAATGTAACCCTAATACATGGTTGGTCATTTTAAACGGGTCCAAACCCCAATTCAGGGAAACCCCGGATTCATATGAGAGGGTACATTTAGTTCTTCTAATTAACTTGTCATGAAAGTTGATTAACAATGAGAGGTGTGCTAGGGCAGCGGCTGGCGGCGCTAGGGCGAGAGCGGGGATGCGTGGGGGTGTGTGTTCGAACCAGCACGACGTGGGCTACCTAAAATGGGCAACTCACCCTCGACGCGTGTGTAGGCTCAGCAAGGGCAGAGGAGGTCAGGGTCGACAGCAATGGTGGCGGACGGCGCAAGCGCGTGCAGTGGCATATATTCAATCACAATAATATATATACAATACACTTTCATAATAATCCTTCTTTTGTTCATACAAAAAAATATACCATACCCTTTATTTTTGTACATACACAACAATATATATACATATACTTTCTTATATATACACATATACATACACTATATATTCAATCAAATATGCATATATTCATACAATAATATATATACATATATTCAATCAAATATATACAACAATATATATATAAATATCAAATATATACACCAATATATATACAACAATATATATATGCAACAATATATATACAACAATCAAATATATACAACAATATATACAACAATATATATATACATATACAACAATCAATAATCAAATTAAGGAGCTCTGATCCTCACCGGCGGCAAACTCGATCGGCCGGCGAGTGGCGGCATCGGGCGTGGACGGTGGGGTCGGCGGCGAGTGGAGGCGCATGAGGCGACTTAATTCGAGTTGGCGGTGGCTCTGCTCGGCTGGAGGAAGCGGCTCATGAGTGGGCAGGTGGCGGACCAGGCGTGGTGGTGGACGATTTGGCTGGCCAGCGGCGTGGACAGCGACGCAACGCTGATCGAGCAGCCTTCCGGCGTCTCTTGTTCTCCGCCGCGGCTCCTCTGCTCCTCTGCTCGATCGAACAATCTGGCTAGGGGGAAGAGGAAGAGGAAGATGCGCGCTTTATACCCCCCCTTTAACACCGGTTCCAGCCATGAACCGGTGTTAATGGGGGGAATTCGTTTCGCGCGCGCACCCCCCCTTTAAGACTGGTTCGTGGCTAGAACCGGTGTTAAAGGGGGGGTGGGGAATTCGTTTTGCGTGCACCCCCCTTTAACACTGGTTCGTGGCTGGAACCGGTGTTAAAGGAGGGCATTTTTAATTCCCAAAAATAGGATAGAATTTAGAAAATTCATATCTTTTCATTTCAACTCAGAAAAATATGAATAATATATCATAATTTTCATAAAAATAAGATCTATCCATTCATATAAAAACATTTTATAGTTACTGTAGATGAAAATTTTCAAAATGATTAAAACACTTACATATGAATTTTGATTATTCAGTGAAGAGTAAAATAAAATAGTCAAACCCTAAAACTTTGAACTCAAGAAATATTAAGCATCTGAAAAGGAATCTAACCCTATTTTTAGAAAATGAAAAATAATTAGAGCAAATCATATTTTATTTTCTATTAATATTTTTGAATTGTTTGGATATTTAAATTTAGCATCTTTTGTATACTTTGGAATCTGGCAAAACTTTCAACATGAAAAGTGTTTGCATTTGAATAATTAATCCTAAAACAGTTTTTGTTTTAAAAAAATAAAATTCTAACTATTCAAACTAGTAACAAATGGGAAAGGGCCCGCAGAATGCGCGGGAGGAAAAGGGTGGGAAGAAAAGGGCGAGAAGAAAATTTTATTATGATAGAACTGGAATTAAAGTACATAACGTAACTAACAGTAAGTTACATAAAGCACGACTGCAAATTAAGAACTGAAAATTAAGATACATGGCCAGATTAAGTCACAATCGATCGAACTTGGTTTGGAATGTTGGAGTGATTCAGTCATGCTCCTACCTACACCTGTAATACTCGCCATTGTAGTCTTCGTACTCGCCGCGTATGTCGTCGCTGTCATCATCGGGGTCGCCGTACTTGAACCTTGAAGGCTAAGTACGCGTGGGCTAAACTTGAGGGTAGCGCAGGCGGGGGTTAGAGTCGGCGGCCGTGTTATAGGCCATGACGCTCTGGAGAGTCCGGCCGCGCCACCATAGCCGGCGGATGGCCTCGTTGAAGTTCGGAGGAGGTGGGCTTTCCTCCTCGTGCCTGGCGGGCGCCCTCTCACGCCGATCCCCGAAGAAGGCTTCCCAAGTCGGGATGCTAGTTGGGATTCCTCCGGTGCTCTGGCGTGAGCTCGAAGTAGTAGTGGTTCGTGATGGCCATCCGGCGTGCCACACCTAGAGGGACAGGAGGAACCGGCACGCCTCCGGCGCTCAGCATCCAACCGACGGGGACGCAGTAGCCCGGCGGGCAGGGGTAGTTCGAGGCGCAAAGCGCCTTCGCCTCCCTGGGGGTTAGTGGTACGGTGGAATCCATGGGAAAGAGTGATGAGGTTGCAGACAATGGAGACCAATCCTACATATATATAGTGAGAAATGGCGGGAAGAAAACTGGCGAGAAGAAAAATGGCGGGAAGAAATGGCAGGAAGAAATAGCGGGAAGAAAAATGGCGGAAAGACAGAGGCGCGGATTTTTACCAACTAGGACTAAAGTGTCTTATTTTTTGTAATAAAGATTAAAAAATGCATTTCTTTAGAACCAAGTGTTAACGGAAGAAATATGACATTGATTTCCATGTTGAGATACATATGTGTGCCAAAAATGGCTCATTTAATACATATAGTCAATCTTATGATCGCGTCAGCCGTAATCATGGAGTATCAGCACCGTTTAACAGGATGGTTGGGCCAGTCTTCACTTTGAAGGGCGGAATTTCATCAAACTTATTATAATCTTCTGACATGTATGTCTTGTCCTCCACTCTCATGATGTTTACTTCCCTGAAAGAACTACGTGACGCTTTGGCTCATCGTGTGATGTATTTGTTTGCTTATTTTTTTTCTTTTCTTCGGTTTGGTAGACATGTACTTCACCTAGAAAACCTGATCGACATCATTGGCTAAGACGAATGGTTCGTCTAAGTACCCAAGATTGTTGAGATCCATAGTTGTCATTCCGTACTTCTTGTCTACCTCAACCCCTCCTCCTGTCAGCTTGACCCATTTGCACTGAAACAAGGGGACCTTAAAATTAGGTACATAGTCAAGTTACCATATCTCTTCTATGAACCCATAATACGTGGTCTTTTGCCCATTTTCTTCTGCTGCATCGAAGCAGACACCACTGTTTTGGTTGGTGCTATTTTTATCTTGGCCAATCGTGTAAAATGTATTCACATTTATCTCGGACCCTTGGAAAGTACATATAGTCGAAGATGGTGTCCTGGCCAACAAGTACAACTGATCTCCAACAGCGGTGTTATTCATGAGAAGTCTTTGCAGCCAGCCGCCAAAACTCGCCATGTGTTCACTTCTAATCCATTCATCATACTGTCCTGGGTGTTTGAGGCGTATAAAATTCTTGTGTTCATTGATATACGGGGCAACCAAGATAGATCTTTGTAAAACCATGTAGTGTGCTTGATTGAGAGAATGCTCATCCCTATATATCATTTCTTTATATCCTAGGGTGCCTTTTCCATGCAGTCTCCCCTCATGTCGTGATTGTGGAACACCAATCTCCTTAAGGTCAAGAATAAAGTCAACCCAGAACTCAATGACCTCCTCTGTTACATAGACCTTGGAGATGCTTCCTTCTGGCCTAGAACGGTATGAACATATTTCTTTAAGAATCTCATGTACCTCTCAAAAGGGAACATATTTTGTAGAAATACAGAACCGAGAATGGCAATCTCTTCTACTAGGTGAACCAGGATATGCGTCATAATATTGAAGAAGGATGGTGGGAACACCAACTCGAAGCTGACAAGATATTGGGCCACATCTATCTGTAACCCTGGTAGGCTTTCTAGATCGATTACCTTCTGAGATATTGCATTGAGGAATGCACAAAGCTTCACAATGGGTACTCGAACATTTTTAGGTAGAAGCCTCGTCAATGCAATCGGAAGCAATTGCGTCATAATCATGTGGCAGTCATGAGACTTCAGGTTTTGGAATTTTTTCTCTGCCATATTTATTATTCCCTTTATATTCGACGAGAAGCTAGACGGAACCTTGATACTGCTCAGGCATTCAAAAAATATTTCCTTCTCTGCTTTGGTAAGAGCGTAGCTGGCATGAGTTAAGTGGCGTCCTTTACCCTTCTTGTTCTCAGGATGCATAGGCTTTTCAGGTTCTTTCATACGTTGCTGGTCCTGCTGTGCTTCCAGTGTATATTTTGTCTTCCCATACACTCCCAGGAAGCCTAGCAGGTTCACACAAAGATTCTTCGTCACGTGCATCACATCGATTGAAGAGCGGACCTTTAGGACTTTCCAATAGGATAGGTCCCAAAATATAGATTGCTTCTTCCACATGGGCGCGTGTCCGGTATTGTCATTCGGAACATATTGACTGCCAGGACCTTTTCCAAAGATTACTTCTAGGTCCTTGACCATACCAAATACCTCCTCACTAGTACAGAGGACAGGCTTCCTCTGGATTCTGCTAGACGTTTGAAATGCTTGCCTTTCTTTCTTATGGGATGCAGGTTCGGAAGAAATCGACGATGCCCTAGGTACACAACCTTCTTACATTTATCCAAATACCCACTTTCAGTCTCATCTAAATAGTGCGTGCATGCTTTGAATCCCTTGTTTGTCTGCCCTGAAATGTTACTAAGAGCAGGCCAATCATTGATGGTTACGAAAAGCAACGCTCGTAGGTCAAATGGCTCCCCTTTGTGCTCATCCCACATACGTAGACCTGGTTTGGCCCACAGCTGTAAAATTTATTCAACTAATGGCCTTAGGTACACATCAATATCGTTGCCGGGTTGCCTCGGGCCTTGGATGAGCACTGGCACCATAATGAACTTTCGCTTCATGCACAACCAAGGAGGAAGGTTATAGATACATAGAGTCACATTCCAGATGCTGTGACTACATCTCTGCTCCCCGAAAGGATTCATGCCATCTGTACTTAGACCAAACCTTAAGTTCTTTGCGTCACGTGCGAAGTCCGGGTACTCTTGCTCAACTTTTCTCCACTGTGACCCATCAGCGGGGTGTCTCAACATCGCGTCTTTCTTACGGTCTTCCATGTGCCATTGCAACAACTTGGCATGCTCTTTGTTTCTGAAGAGACGTTTTAACCGTGGTATTATAGGAGCATACCACATAACCTTGGCAGGAACCTTCTTCCTAGGGGCCTCGCCCTCAACATTGCTGTGGTCGTCTCAGATGATCTTATATCACAGAAAGGTATACCGGCATGCATCTAAATTCTCATACTTCTCACCGCGTAAAGGATGCAGTCATTAATGCAGGCATTTATCTTCCGACGTCTAATCCTAGAGGGCGATAACCTTCTTTGCTTGGTATGTCTTCCGGGGGCAATTCATTATTTCTTGGAAGCAGATTCTTCATTTTACCAACAACTTTGAAAATGCGCTGTCAGTCACACCGTTCTCTGCCTTCCATTGCAGCAAATCCAGTTTGGTACCTAGCTTTTTGTGGCCATCTTCGCAACTTGGATACATCAATGTTTTGTGATCCTTTAACATCTTCTCCAGCTTCTCCTTATCCTTTTCAGTTTCACATTCTTTCTTTGCATCAGAAATGGCCCGACCAAGATCGTCGTCAGCAGGCCCATCTGCTGCCTCTTGATCTTCATCTACCCTCGTTGCAGTATCATCGTATCCAGGATATATATTATGATAGTTGTCATCATTCTCTTCTTCTTTGTTGTCTTTCATCATAACCCCTCTTTCTTCGTGCTTGGTCGAACAGTTATAGCTTGGCATGAAACCGGACCGAAGCAGGTGGGCGTGAATGGTTTTGGTATTGAGTAGCCTTTCTTGTTTTGACAGTAAAAACATGGATATCACATAAAACCATTGTAACCATGGTTTGCCTTAGCCACAACGATGAAATTTTGGAGACCCGTAATATACTCGTAAGTGCGTCGATCACCGTACATCCATTGTTGGTTCATTTGCATTATATAATTAATTACATATATCAAAAATCATTACAGTACATCATAGAATTAATAGGGAGATGACCACTTTTATAGTATATCAATGACACATGAAAGGATAAAGTTATCGACCTCGACCGAGAAGGAAAGAGCAATGGGAAAACTTAATTCGAGCTCTCGGTTATTTCACCAAACGCCTCTTGTGCATAGGAATAAAACACAAACTAGCACACCTCTCACCCTCTTTGCTAAGCTCCAAAGTGAGAGAGTGAAAAAATGAGAGAGAGAGGTGTGGTCTGCGGTGTATTATATAGGCGCACCCCCTTTAACACTGGTTCAAGCCACGAACCGGTGTTAAAGTGGGGGTGGTACACGGGGCGGTGGTGTAGGGCCTTTAACACTGGTTCAAGCCACGAACCGGTGTTAAAGGGGGTCCGCCTTTTTGTTGCACGGGTCACGCTGGTATGGGCACCCCCTTTAACACCGGTTCGTAGGAGAACCGGTGTTAAAGCCCAATTTCGACCTCAACTAAAGGCCTCATTTCCACTAGTGTTGGGATGTTAGACGTCAGAGTAGTGCTAGTATATTTCTTTATAGAAGCAGCTAAAACACATTTTTTTGTATAGTAGAAAAGAAAAGAAAAGGAACTGCCTGATATATAGATATAATTATCTTTTGGACCAGTTGTCATTTTAGCCTTCTTGGCGTTCTACGAATATGTTTAACGGACATTGAGTATGCTTTTGGAGGTTGACTATGCGTAGGAGCGATGTTGTTTTTGTCTGTATGATATTTAAGTGTTGATCTGAATTAAGTGTGACAATTGTTTCAACAATATGTCCTGGTATTTCCGTCCTGAACTCTTAAAGTTCACAGTTTGTATCTCGGGGTTGAGGTAAGTGCATATCGGGATGATACTTTGCATGATTCCCTTCGCTTGACTTTTATTTTCTAGTACTTGTTCTTAATTCATGCTATTATATATTGGTTATATATTTGAAGATGAAAAGGATACAAAAAGGGAACAGTTTAGTGAAGGATACTGTTGCACTTGCATTTTTGCATAACATCTTAAAGATAAAGCACAGTGTTATGTCCTACTGAGGTAGACACCTTGAGGTCGTCAAGGTTGGGACGAGTCCCATATTGTCTACAACTCCCACAAGTTGGAGCGGGTGGATGCCGACGAGTGTCCACTCGAGAGATCCTGGTATACGCAAAAGAAAGTAAAGGCAAAGAACATATAGGCCTATATAGAAATTATTGCACTTTGACTGGTGTTATAGAATAATCATCGGTGTCGTGTTTTATGCTTTTCTTATTATCTTTCTTTGTACTTGCTGAGTATTTTATACTCACCCTTGTTGTTTTAATATTTTTAGATAAACCTTGAGGATGCCATGCATGAGGAATATGGGAGTAGCACCTATACTTACTTTTTATCACGACTACACTTTTATAGCAATTTTATGGAACTACTCATTTGAGAGTTAGGAGTTAAATCTATCTTAAATGTTGCTTGGAGTCTGAAAGTTTGCTTATTAGACTGTGTTGGTTAATTATCTGTATGGTTATTTATGTTATAGTGTGTGGATGGTAACTTTTTCATAGTTGTTGCATCAAAGATTTAGTTATGGTTGAACTGGTCATTAATCTTTTCTTGAGATTTACCATTGTACTCCGGTTATTTATTAATGCATGTCATGGTTGTCTTAAAAAATATGAGACTTTGCTGATTTTTCCTAAAACTTCTTAGATGTTTTCTTTGTGTAGTGTACATGGTAACACTCCAAGAGCTGGTTTGCTTTGGGGTGTTACAGTTGGTATCAGAGCTGCCTTTAGGTTAGTGGTATGAAAAGAAACTTACTGAACAATCTTATAATTTTACACACTGCTGCACGGTAGGTTGGGATTGGTCATGCATTGCATTTACTCTCTTTTGTATTATTTTGTATGGGCGATAATTATGTTCTAATTATATGAATACTTGGTTGATGATTTCTAGTGGTGTGTATAGTTATGCCGCCGAGAAGACGACATGCTCATTGATGTGCCCATGGTCGCAATTCTCGTGGTCATTCAGGCCACAATAGCCATTCTAGTGAATCAAATGCAGAGGTTGAGCATAGTCATCATGGGGAAGGTACCGCAAGCCAAGATGCTAATGATGGTGGAAGATGGTCAAAGGATGACTTTGAAAAACTGGTTGGAATTGAAGGCTGGTGACTTTCATGGGACTAGGACACCAATGGATGCAGCATATTGGCTGAGTACCATAGAGAAGTAAATGGCGGCTATGAAGTTACCTTCTCACAAGTGAGTTATATTTGTGGCTTCAACCTTAAAGGTCTGTCGGATGAATGGTGGGAAGGAGTTTGTGCCTCTTATGCTCCTATTCTTGGTGAACCCACCTGGGTTCTTTTCGTGCAACAGTTCACCAAGAAGTATTATCCAGAGGCCTTCCATGAGGAAATGTCAAAGAAGCTGAAGATCATTAAGAAAGGGAAGCTATCTATATATGAGTATGAGGCTGAGTTCAGCAAGATGGTTCTGTTTGTTGACAACGTAAAGCATGATGAGCTGGAAAAGTGAGATCCTTCTTTAGGGGACTTAATTATAGATATAGAGAGGTGATGAGTGCAAGGCCCACGAATGATTACTTGTCCATGGTTAAGAAGGCTAGATGAATGGAGTTGGAAGTTCGACTCACTGCAGGTGTGGAGGGCCGCACAGTATGTTCTAGTGGCACAGGTGGCGACCAGAAAGGAAGCTGTTGTGGGGATAATGGGTCTACTCGGCGAACTTCTTTCAAGAACAAGGGAAATCACTTTCCTCAGTATACAACAAAGTTCAAGCAATCAAGGTCACAACCTTCATCGGTGCCTCATTTTTCTTCAACGACCCAACCCTTGCGTCTAGTTCTAGGGCAGTGTTTGATTTGCTTCAGGTGTGGTGATGGACACCGTGCTTCAAAGTTCACCTAGACTAGGGAGTGTCACCATTGTGGCTGTCGGGGTCACAAGGGGCGTGTGTGTGTGTTGTAACAACCCTTGTTGTATAATCAAGTGGGAGTCGGCACCTTCTACACCATTAGCTACTTCATCTCAAGGATTTGTTCATATGTTAGTAGATGCTCCTACTCCTACTCCATAGGTTCCACCAGCTTGGGCACCGCCTCCTGGTTATGTATGGCAAGATGTTCCACTTGCTTCCACTCAGATTCCTACAGCGTCTGCTCCGCTTCAACTATCTACACCACCGTAACATAGTGTTGGTCCTCCCTCTGCTCCGCCGCAACCTGGGATCTACGCCATGCCAACTAGTGCTTCTTCGGGATGACCAGATGTTGTCACAGGTATCCTTCCAATTGATTCTCATTATGCACTAATTCTCTTTGATTTTGGGGCTACTTATTCATTCATCTCGCTAGAGTTCGCAAACAAAGCCAGTTTATCTTAGCAAGAAATTGGATAGTTAGTGGTTGTCAAGTCTATGCAGATCTCGGAATTTTCTGCCAAATTCCACATAGAAGCGATTCAAAGATGCTTACCAGACAATTTCGTGTGGGTGGGATTTTCAACAAGTAGTTACATCACAATAGTTTACAACAGGATCCACAAGAAACATATATATACAACAATGACTCGATGAGTCTAGAATACAAATGATACAATACAGAGATACAAATCATGAAGAAAGCCAAATAGTATCCAAGTACGAATAAGAAACCAATGGGACTAAGAGTCTTGAGGAATAACCAAACGGTGTCCATAAACCCTGCCAGGCCAAGAAGGAAGAGTAACCTTGGTATTGTCGTCGATCACATACCTATTAAAACCAAAGGGTGCCAAAAAGGGCAAAGGAAAACAGAAAGAGAGTGGCCAGTAGTGAGGCCAGCACATTGCGATTCTTAGAATTTGGTGGATCTTGCCTACATGGGTATGGTGGGCTCATCGGCAGGAAAGCTTGCACTATCTTACTTATTGAGACATGCTACAACTTCGACTATTAGATCGAGATGAGAGTGCGCTATACGATAACTATAATATAACACCAAACATAACCCATCCGAAGATTTCCCCCTCGAAGACCAGTCGAGAAGTTGAAGGGAATATGCCCGAGAGGAAATAATAAAGTGGTTATTATATTATTCCATGTTAATAATAAATGTTTATTTCTTATTCTATAATTGTGTTAACCGAAAATATTAATACATCTGTGTTTAATAAACAAAGAAAAGGTTTCCAGTAATGCCTCTCATTACACTAGATTGTTGATTAACGGATGATCAAGGTTTTCTGATCATGAACATTGGATGTTGTTAATAACAAGGTCATGCCATTCGAGAATTATGTGATGAACATTCACCCATAGTAGGCTTAGCAATACGATAATGTCTTCAAGTTTATATTGCTATCTCACTCTAAGTAATTCTAATACATAGACCATGAGATCATGTCAATCACTTACACCAGAAGAGTACTTTGATGCCATCAAATGTCACTTCGTAACAGGGTGATTATAAAGATATCGTTGGGTACATAGAAAGTGTTAGTTGAGGCTCATGGATCAAGAGTGGTATTTGTCCATCCCGGTGACTGAGAGATATACTTTGGGCCCTCTCGGTGTTATCACATTGATAACAGCTTGCAAGCATGTGATTTGATCATAAGAAATGTTATATCACGAAACAAGTAAAAGAGTACTTGTCGGTAATGAGATTGAACTAGGTATGGATGATACCAAATGATCGGATCTCGGACAATTAAAATATCGTGGGACAAAAGGAATTGGTTACTAAGGAAAAGGTTCACACGATCACTAGTTCATCTTTGAGTAAGTGAGATTCATTATGGATCGCCAGATCGCGCTGATGATTATTAATCGAAGAGATTATCGATCATGTCCACTTAGTTGACGACCGGTAGGGTGACACACTTAAGGCTCGTCGACACATTTGAGTGGATACGGAACACCGGAGAAAAGACTGGACATAGCAAGGATTGTTTTGATAAAGTATCGGAATAGTTTGGGGATATTAAAACAATGCAAGGGGATAAGTGTTAATGTTTGTTGATTAAAAGAATAAACAAATATTAAATCTCAAATAAATGAATTAATTTTTTTATTCATTTTTGGGAGAATAACTCTTGGATTTATGAGTGGGAGTTTCTACCCTATTAATGGGGAAGTTTCAAGTGAGTAAGTAGAGTATTTACTCACATTGAATGGGGGAGAGGTGGGGGAACCACCATGGCCACCATTACATGGCCCTTGGGGCTGCCCCCTCACCTATAAAAGGCCCCCTCCTCCTCTCATCTCACTCTTGTTCCATTCTTCCCATATGCCTTTGGATGGAATCTTCTTCCCCTTGCTAGTTGTTCCATTATTCACGAGTACGTTGCTTAGGAGAAGCCCTTCTCAAGTCCCTCTCCACCACCACAACCATGTTGTAGCAGTGTTGGAGTTCCCGTGTGGATCTTCTACTTCCGCTTCCCAATTGGAGCAAGGGACGGAGTTTGTCATCACGATGCACGTGTGACCGATTACAAAAGTGATTTTGTTTGTGGCGCTGATCGTCTTCTCGACCGTCGAGGAGGAACGTGTATATTCTATATTAACCACGTTTGTTTGCGGGAACATTATCCCGCTTGTGGTCTTCAAGGGTGAGTCCTTCTGAATCCGTTAAAAGTATCTCCTAGATATGATCTTGGCAGTTGCAATGGTAGAATTTTTTTGTTTTCTATGCGACGAACCCCATCAGTGGTATCAGAGCTATGTCTATGCGTAGATGCTTTGTACGGTTACATGAAGATGTGGGTGTTGATGTTCATGTTATTGCAAACTTTCGTGTACTTTGGATATTAGCGGCATAGTGGGATGAAGCGGCCCAGACAAACTTTACATGTCCTCGCACATGAGAACCGTTTCACGCTTGTCATGCAACTATTTTTGTATAAGTGGTTAGCAGGTGTATGTATTTCCCACTATAGTTAATATCTAATGTACAATGATCTGCTAATAACTTGATTATCACTGTTGTGGATGAAGTTTATAGGTAGAAGAGTTCTTTCCTAGAAATCCCATAGCCACATAAAATATACAAAATAAATTAGTGGCATCTAACTTGTTTTTGCAGGACACATGATGTGATCTGGTCATTGATACAAAAATTGTTATATGTAATGTACTTTATTGTAAGTTAAAAGAACCGACAAAAGCCATATAGTTGTCTTTTTATTTTTATGGCCTGCGTGCCTGTAACACCCTCGGATCGGCCCTATGCAAGTTTTAGCGGTTCCCACCAAACCTGCATTGAAATGATTTAAAGGTGCCCACCAGACACTTTCGTGCAGGTGGAAGACAAAGCAATAACATTACACATCGGTCCACGATGGAATCCACAGAACAAATATATACAGCAACGACTCAATGAGTCAAGAATACAGATATACAGTACAAAGATCCAAATGATACAACATCCGAGTACGAACAAGATGCAAATGGGGTAATAGCCCGGAAGAATAACCAATGACGTCCATAACCCTACCCAAGCCAAGTCGGAAGGGTAACCCTGCTAATGAAGTCGATCTCAAACCTGCTACAACAAAAGGGATGCCGACAAAGGGCAAAGGAAAAAAAGAGAGCTTTCAGTACTGGGAACAATACACGGTGAGACTTAGGATTCAGCGGCTCTCGCCTACATTGGTATGGTGGAGTGAATCGGCAGCAAAGCATGCGCTAAACAACCTATAGAGACTCAAAACCACTGTCAGCTATCAGAGAGGTATAAGAAAGACCTATTCGAAACCAACTTGATACTAACACCAAACATACCCATCCTGGTTGAAAGTACAAAGGAAGTCGCCTAGAGGGGGGTGAATAGGCTTTTAAAATTATTACGGTTAAGGCTCAAGTAAATGCAGAATAAAACTAACGTTTAATTTATTGAGCACAAAACCTAGCCACTAAGTTCACCTAGGTGCACCAACAACCTATGCTAAGCAATACAAGAAACAAGGTGATAGCAAGGAATAAATACTTCAAGCACGATGGCTATCACAATGTAAAGTGCTTAAGTAAAGGGTTCGGTTGAGAGATAACCGATGGACGCGGAGACGAAGATTTGTTTCCCGAAGTTCACTTCCAAAGAAGCTACGTCTCAGTTGGAGAGGTGTGATGGAGCAATGCTCTCCAAACGCCACAAATGGCTCACCGCGAGGTGTGGTGGCTCGATGCTCACCCAACGCCACACAAGGCCTCACCCCGGATGCGGAATCACGCAACTCACCGATGCCACAAAAGGATCACCCTATTCTCCCAAGTGCGCACCACAAAAGGCGGGCACTTGCTCCACTATGGGACGCTTGAGGGCGGTCACCGAACCCGTACAAGATTGGGGCTAACTCCACAACTCAATTGGAGGCTCCCAACAACAAAGCCACAAAAGGCCAACAATGCCACAAAAGGCCAACAACACCACAAAAGGCTACAAGACCACAAAAGGTCAACAAGACCACAAAAGGTCAACAATCCAACCACACAACCGTCTAGGTTCCAAGGAACCCAAGAGAAATAAGCTCACAAGCTTGAACTCGCCGAATCTCCGAGGAGAACTCAAACCTATGCACCAAATGCAAGGGCAAGTCCTTCTCTCCCAAATTCCAAAAAAGCTATAAAAGCTATTGGGGGAATAAGGGAGGAAGAACACACGAGGAGAACACAAAAACTCTCCAAGATCTAGATTCCAATGATTCCTTCACAAAGAAGGGATTTAGCTTGGGGGGATTGTAGATCTAGATCTCCTCTCTCAAATCCCTCAAAAAGATGCAAGAATCATAGGAAGGGAAAGGGAGAGGGAAAGCTTCTTCAAGGTTAGTAATGGAGGAGAGAGAGAAAACCAAGAACCAAGAAGAAAAGCTAGAACCCACGAAGGGGAAGAGGAGCCCCTTTTAAAGGGCTCCCAGATCTGCCCATTATGGGAAATCGCGACCCCTGGCCGGAAGTTTCGGTGGGAGGCCGGAACTTTCGGTGGCACACAGCCAACGGTCGAAAACTGCGGAGCGAGAAACTGAAAAAGAGAATCCTGGTCGGAACTTCCGCCGGTTCACCGGAACTTTCGGTGGGAGCAAAACTTCCGGTGAAAGTTCCGACAGAAGTTCCGTCAAATAGACACAACAAAAATAGAAGGTTACTGAATGTGAGTGGAACAAGAGCCAGAAATTTAACCGGAACTTTCGGCCTGAGCGGAACTTCCGGTCCCTGGACGGAACTTCCGGTGAGAGCGAAACTTCTGGTGGAAATTCCGACTAAAGTTCCGTCAAATAGCACATCCAAAACAGAAGGTTACTGAGCGTGAGCGGAAGAAGACCCAGAACTTCCACCGGAACTTTCGGCGGCAAAACTGCCCTAGTGGAACTTCCGATGGCAAGCCGGAACTTCCGGTCAGGGAAATTCCAGAAACCAGAAAACTAGAAACGCAATAACTTTTGCATCCGAACTCCAAACGGGATGAAACCAATTTTTTTTGAAAGATAACGACGAATAGAATCCAACAAAAAGTGTGGTCGTAGATTTTATGCTTTATTAGATCAGTTCCCGTTTAAGATATGGAATTTCCATGACTTTATCAGCAATAGTGTGGCTGTAGCATTTGGGATTTAGTAGCATCTGCGGCTAGAATGACATTGGAGCTACAGAAATAAGGATATCATGCTACTTTCTATTTTTATTTGGTTCATCCAACTCCCGTCATGTTGGAAAAGTACATGAAGAACACGATTTCTAAATCAAATTTATTTCTGTGATTTTATTTCTAACCTTTCTTAATCAGTTTTCTTTCTAATTTTTATGTTTGTTTGCTTGACTTGAATTCCTACATATACATGATTTCATGATAGTGTATTTTTTAATTCCTCAGCTCCTGAAATATTGGGTATCACCTTGGGAGAAAATACCATGAATATATATGTGAAGTATCCCCCAAGGTGTGGAGCCGGAAAACTCGCAAGATCAAAAACCACAATAAGATATGCAAGTGAAATCCTTAGATGATAAACTAGAGCTTGTTATGATGATGACCACAAGCTCTAGATCCTCTCATGTACAAGAACCAAATAACAACCAAGAAAGATGATGCTATGAATGCAAAGGTTTGAGCTCTCTCCGAACGATGAAAACGAGACACCCGCTTGAGAGCCCCTCTTGATAGTAAGACTATCTATCTAAACCCGGTCTCCCAACTAACAACACGAGACCGCCAAAAGAGAAGCCCTATCAAGAACATACCTTTTCCTTGAGCATCCCACTTGAACTTGATGTAGACCGTCTTGTTCTTCTATAGTGGGAACACCTTTCTTGGATGCTCTTTCTTGATGAAGATGAAGGCTTGCAAATTGCTCCCCCATACTCCATGGGGAAACCTCTTCTTTGAACTTGTCTTCATCATTCCATGAGCACGAGGATGGCAAGCTTCAAGCATGAGATCTTCTAGAGATGGCATCTTGAGCTCTCCCTTCTTCATCCCTACTTGAGGTTGATCCATCTTGATGCAACTCTTTGCACATGTCTTGATCAACCTTCAAGATCCTTCTTTCTTCATGACCAATGGGCACAAAACCCTTGGACATTTCTTAATCTTCCAACCTTGAGACCAACACATGGCCCAAGCGATGCCAATGGAAAAACCTACAAGTGAAACTCAATTTACACATTAGTCCATAGAGATTGTCATTAATTACCAAAAGCACACATGGGGGCATACATGCCCTTTCACTGGTATTTCCCCCTCGAGACCAAACGAGGAAGTCATGCCGAGGAAAACTCACACGGTTAGCATTTTATTCATTCTTTCCTTGGTGGTTATCCAACTTACTAGTCATATCAGATACAAGTCAAATTATAGCAATAAACTTTAGTTATAGTTGTCTATGATTGAGATACTGTGCTCCAAGTCGTCCATAACTGCGGACACGATTTTTCGAAAATATTTAACCCTGCAGGTGTGCACCAAAGTTTACACACGCACTTTGGCCCTTTTTGGCAGATAAATTAGCATACTTCCATCGGTATGTTGGTGGGGCCTAGGACAAGACGCTTTCCCTAACCCAAAGCAAATACATGGGGGCCACCCGAAAGATCTACCCGTATGAGGTATAGCTAATCCTCCTTGTATGGACCCTAGGATTGCATACAATTGTCACGCGAGTAGAGATCATGGACAATATATTCCCATGACCGACTTCCGCTCCTACACAACAGTAGTAAACGCTCATCGAGCAATAGGTAATTTACATGGCATAACGTGGCATGAAAACATCAAACTATTTTGTGGCCCAAGTAGAGTACTTTGAAATCAGGTACTAAGCTGATAGGGGTGCCCACACACCCCACATGTGGTTAGCGCGCTCAGTCTTGGAACAAGTGTCAAGAACTCGGGTCATAGGTGGACACAAGTGGGTGATTAACAACCAAATCTCAACTATTATCCACAGGTGTCCCTTCATTAGTTATATCCATTTTAATATTTAAGTAACCAGCTGTAATTAAAACCACGATCATCTCTACCTTTATGAATATGCCAACCCCCAACATCAGTGGAACATCGACGACGCAAAGAAGCACCTAAGCAAGCAACTACGACTCGCAAGGCCGACTGACTACCAAACAACAGGTAATAGGAGGTGTCCAAGGCAATATAGAGGCTGCAAGGAAATATAAAGGGGTACAAAATCTAAAGCATTGCAACACTGATAGCAATAGATCAACAGGAGGAAGTAAAGACTATAAATATAAAATAGGTAGAAAGGGGGAGAATGCTCGCCTGGAAACACTGCCGAAGGTTCATCCAAAGATCGGGTCGATACTTGCATCAACTCATCGGTCTAATCCGTGAAGAAGCAGTGCACTAAAAGAAACATCGAATGCACTATTTAATACTATGCAAGAAGATCGGGCATGATACATATATGATACATAGCATGGCAAAGGTGCAATGCAATTAGGAAATATTAAGCGGAATCGGGGTCCCAACAATTATTTAATAGTCTCATGTTGTTTAGATACCCCGCAATTTAAATGTTTCCTTAACATGGCAAAATATGGCATTGGTTCGCTACACAAATTTAAATGGAGCCAATATAAGACTAGAAAAGCCTGCATATGGTCTCCATATTTAATTTAGGTGAATCATCTAGATACCCCCAAACACCAACAATATATGCAAACATGAAAAATTTATATGCAATAATATATATATAGAATTTGTAAAAATAGGGGCTCAGAAAAGGGGAACTGATGTCGGATCGACAATCTTAGGGCTCGGGGTTCCGAGGGGTTCGGGTTCGGGTCTTCGGACACCGGAAGGAGAACTTGGTGTTCTGAGAGGTCGGGTTCCATGTGGCCGGTCTTGGCGTTCGAGGATTCTCCGGGTTCGTGCGGGCGATCTTGTCGTCGATGGCGAACTTGCACCTTTGGTCTTGTCTTACACTTGGTATCACCACACACAGTACTGCATCTTTGGGCTTCAAGGTGACATAGTCTATTTGGAATCTGAAATTGGAGACACACATGAAAACTTAACATGTTGTTGGCCCACAGGGACAATCCCTGAGGGACGACAGTAGGCGGTTGTTGTCCTTATGCACGCATGCCAGAACAGGAAGACATGGGCCTCGAGCACGAGGACGGAGGGGAGGATCCGTGGCGGCCAGAGGCGTGGTGGCCAGGCCAGAGGCCATGCGTGCACGGGCGATCTGGCGGAACAGCAAGGCATAGGGAGAGGCGTCGTCGAGGCGGAGCTCTCCAATGGCGCTGGCGCACGGTGAGTGGAGGAGAGGGCGTGGGATCGACCACGGCGGCGGGCACGCGAGGCTGTAGGCGAGGAGGAGCTTGTGAAGGTTGTGGCACTGCGACGGCTCAGGAACGACACGGTGGCGCTCGATAGGAAGCTACGACGGGGAGGAGGATGAACGGCGAGGGAGGCGACGGGTGGCTCCCTGGCGGCAAGGCGACGCAGTGTTGGTCTTGGGGTCGTGGCTGCGAGGGACCGCAAGGACGGCGATGACGAAAGGCATGTCCGAGGGATGGTGACAACGGACGGAGACGGCGAGGGTTGTGGGCGAGCGATGCATAGAGCGCGAGGTCATAGTGAGGTGGCGTGTGGGATTGGAGATCGTGTGGGGGAAGAGGAGGTGACGAGAAACATGGGCTGGTGCGGGGTGGGGCCATGCACGAACAGGGAGGAGAGGGGGATGCAAGGTGGGTCTGGTTTTGTCGGTACGGGGTGGGGAGAGGTAGCGGTACAGGGTGGTTGTGCGACTCTGTGGGTTTGGGCGACGCAGAGTGTGTGTGCGGCGGCCGCTGCGTGCGTACACGTGCGTGCGAGTTCTAGGTCAAGTCGGGACATGGGTGTGTGGTGTAGGCGACGGCAGGGGAAGGGAGTGGGTAGACTAGGTTTGGTTTTGGGGGAATCAGGGTTAGGGTTTGCTAGGTGTGGGGTGGTAGGCTTGCTGGCTGGGCCTGGCCGGCTGCCTCCCTCGGAAAATATTATTATTATTATTAGTTTAATTTAGTTTTTTTAATTTAGTTTTTTTAAAATATTTTAGCAATTAGTTTTTAGGTAAATAAAATATTCGGAAAGACTGAGTTTTCTGTTTGAAACAGAGGCAGGGATATTGTAGAAAACAAAATAGCCTTTTAATGATATGTTTTTTAAAGACAAAAATATGCATGATGTGATGATGCACAAAGTAGTATATAATTCAAGGGGTTTTATGGTAGTGATTTTACCCTGGGATGCTACAATTCGACACCAATAACAATGGATCTCACCCTCGAGATCCGCCTCATGGTACGGGGAAGAAGGCCGACGATCTGAATCTTCTCGCTTCATGTAGATCTTCGCGACACCACTAACAAAGATCCTTACTCCATCTTGAAATCGACGACAACACCAACAAGGAGTCGTTGCTCACGTTCGTCAAGAGATCACTTCGGAGGACAAAGGACGAAGGACAAGGTATAAAAATATAAGGCCACCTCTAAATTCGGTAGAAGGAAAGAAAAAGGTACAACCTAATCCACTTCAATGTACAAGAGAAGATAGAATGAGTAGTCGACATGGGGGCCAATCCATCACGCACCCAAACTATTACTCCACACATGCCGTAGAAAAGCGTGCAACCCCTTCCCGAAATTAGATTGAAGATCTTCACAAGCGATGTTCGGAAACAAAGTAGTGATGCAGGGTCTTGAATGGATTTGACGCAGATGTTATCGTCATGAAGTAAAACACTGGAAGATACAAAGAAATTTTTTAGTGAATTTTTGGTCCACTGAAAGGTACACAGAGGAAAAATCCTTAGATATCATGAAGACCAGATGTCAAAGCACCATTACAAGAGGAAGAAAGTGAAACCCTAAAGGTACGAAGGAAAACTACCCATGAGAAATCCTGGACTTCATGAAAAGATAAGAGGGCAGATTCAAAACTCGAACAGTAAGAAAGAATAGCACAGAGGTAAGGAATAAAAACAGACCAAATCAGATCTATCCAAACGATTTTTCAAAAATAGTTTTGACACTCTACATCGTCTTTTAGCTAGGTTATCATGCAGGCTAGACCACTAGGGTATCGCAACTGCTGAGCTTCAATACCACTTTGTAACACCCTCGGATCGGCTCTATGCAAGTTTTAACGATTCCAGCCAAACCCGCATAGAAATGATTCAAAGGTGCCCACCAGGCACTTTTGTGCGGGTGGAAAACGAAGCAATACCATTACACATTAGTACACGATGGAACCCACAGAACAGATATATAGAACAATGACTCCATGAGTCAAGAATACAGATATACAGTATAAAGATCCAAATTACCTTGAAATCGATACAACGTCCGAGTATAGACAAGATGCAAATGGTGTAAGGGCCCAGAAGAATAACCAATGACGTCCATAACCCTGCCCAGGCCAAGTCGGAAGGGTAACCCTGCTAACGACGTCGATTTCAAATCTGCTACAACAAAAGGGGTGCCGACATAGGATTCAGCGGCTCTCGCCTACATAGGTATGGTGGACTGAAGCGGCAACAAAGCATGCACTAAACAACCTATAGAAACTCAAAACCATTGTCGGCTATAAGAGAGGGATAAGAAAGAACTATTTGAAACCAACCTAATACTAATACTAAACATACCCATCCTGGTATTTCCCCCTCGAGACAAAACGAGGAAGTCATGCCAAGGAAAATTCAAATTCACACAGTTGTCATTTTATTCATTCTTTCCATGGTGGTTATCCAACTTACTAATCATATTAGATACAAGTCAAATTATAGCAGTAAACTTCAATTACAGTTGTCTAGGATTGAGATACTGTGCTCCAAATCGTCCATAACCACGAACACGGCTTTTCAAAAAGATTTAACCCTACAGGGGTGCTCCAAAGTTTTCATATGCACTTCTACCCTTTTTTCCAGATCAATTAACATACTTCCATTGGTATGTCGGCGAGGCCGAGGACACGACACTTTCCCTAACCCAAAGAAAATACATGGGGGTCACCCGAAAGAGCTACCCGTACGAGGTACATCTAATCCTCCTCTTACGGACCCTATTATTGCGTACAGTTGTCACGCGAGAAGAGGTCATGGACAATATATTCCAGTGACAGAGTGCCGCTCCTATGCAATAGTAATAAATCCCCATCGAGCAACAGGTAATAAACATGGCATAACATGTCATACATGGCATAACATGGAATGAAAACCTCAAACTAGTTTGTGGCCTCCAGTACAGTGCTTTGACATCAGGTACTAAGCCGATAGGCGTGCCTACACACCCTACATGTGGTTAGCGTGCTTAGTCTTGGAACAGGTGTCAAGAACTCGGGTCCTAGGTGGACATAAGTGGACGGTTAATAATCAAATCTCAACTATTACCCATTGGTGCCCCGACATTAGTTATATCTATTTTAATATTTAAGTAACCACATGTAATTCAAACCACGATCATCTCTACCTTTATGAATATGCAAATCCCCAACGTCAGTGGAACATCGACGATGTGAAGCAGTACATGAGCAAGCAACTACGACTCATAAGGCCAACTGACTACCAAACAACAGGTAATAGGAGGTGTCCAAGGAAATATAGAGGCTACAAGGAAATATAAATAGGTATGAAATTTAAATCATCGCAAAACTGATAGCAATAGATCAACAAGAGGAAGTAAAGACTATAAATATAAAATAGGTAGAAAGGGGGAGAATGCTCGCTTGGAAAACTGCCGAAGGTTAATCTGAAGATCGGGTCGACACTCGCATCAACTCATCGTCCTAATCCGTCAAGAAGCAGTGCACTAAAAGAAACACCGAATGCACTACTCCCTCCGTTTCACGGCTTAAGGCGTTCTCGTTTTGCGTGTTTTTTCTTTGACCAAGAATTACTCTAAATACGTAAAGAGTTTTGGTATAAAACTAGTATCACTAGAAAGTATTTTTCAATACGAATTCAACGGTACTAATTATGTACAATATAATCAAGATTTTGTTTCTCAATTCTTTCGGTTAAACTTTGCTTTGGAAAGCGTGTGCGCCTTAAGCCCTGAAACGGAGGTAGTATATAATACTATGCCATAAGATCGGGCATGATGCATGGCACAGAAAAGTTGCATTGCAATTAGGCAATATTAAGCGGAACCGGGGTCCTGACAATTATTTAATAGATTCGTGTTGTTTAGATACCCCGCAATTTAATATTGGCTTAACATGAGAAAAATATGGCATCGGTTCTCTACATAAATTTAAATAGAGCCAATATAAGATAAAGAAGCCTGCATATGGTCTCCATATTTAATTTAGGTGAATCATCTAGATACCCCAAACACCCACAATATATATGCAAATATGAACAATTTATATGCAATAATATATATATATAGCATTTATAAAAATAGGGGCTCAGAAAAGGGGCACACATGTCGGATCGACGATCATAGGGCTCGGGGTTCCAGGGGTTCGGGTCTTCGGACACCGGAAAGAGAACTTTTCCGAGGGGTCGGGTTCCGTGTGGCCAGTCTTGGCGTCCGTTGATTCTCTCGGTTCGTGCGGGCGATCCTGTTGTCGATGGCAAACTTGCGTCTTTGATCTTGTCTTACACTTGGTAGCGCCACACGACAGTACTGCATCTATGGGATTCAAGGTGACTTACTATCTTGGGAATCTGAAACAGGAGACACACATGAATACTTAACATTCCGCTAGCCTACAAGGAGAACTCACTGAGGGACGACAGCAGGCGGTTGTTGTCCTTGTGCATGCATGCCGGAAGCAGGAAGACATGGGCCTCGGGCACGAGGATGGAGGGGAGGATCAATTGCGGCCATAGAGGGGCGCGTGATCGGCCATGGTGCAGCCTGTGAGCGGGCGAGGAGGACCTTGTGAAGGGTGCGACACTGCAGCGGCATAGGAACGGCATGGTGGCGGTCGATGGGAAGATGCGGCTGGGAGGAGGACGAACGGCGAGGGAGGCGATGGGCGGCGGGGAGACGCTGTGGTGGCACTTGGGGCCGCGGCTACGGGGGCCCGTGAGGAGGGCGGCGATGGAAGGCATGTCTGAGGGATGGCGACAGTGGACAGAGACGGGGAGGGCCACGGGAGAGCGATGCATAGAGCGCAAGGTCATAGGGAGGTGGCATGCGGGATTGGGGATCGTGGGGAGAGAGAGGAGGCGACAGGAAACATGGGCAGGTGCGGGCTAGGGCCATGCATGAACGGAGTGGAGCGGGGGATGGGAGGTGGGTCCGGTTTTGTTGGTACGGGGTGGTTGTGTGGCTGTGTGGGTTTGGGTGTCACAGAGTGTGTGTGCGGCAGCCGCTGCGTGCGTACGCGTGCGTGCGGGTTCTGGGTCGAGTCGGGACCAGGGTGTGTGGTGGGTGTAGGCGGCGGCAGGAGGAGGGAGTGGGTAGACTAGGTTTGTTTTGGGGGGAATTAGGGTCAGGGTTTGCTAGGTGTGGGATGGTAGGCTTGCTGGCTGGGCCTTTGGGCCTGGCCGGCTGCCTCCCTCAAAAAATATTTTTTTTTAAGATTTTAGAAATTAGTTTTTAGGTAAAAAAATATTCAAAAAGACCGAGTTTGTATTTGAAACAGAGGGAGGGATATTTTATAAAACAAAATAGCCTTTTAATAAAATGTTTTTTAAAGACAAAAATATGCATGATGTCATGATGTACAAAGTAGTAGATAATTCAAGGGGTTTTTTGGTAGTGGTTTTACCTCGGGGTGCTACAGTGTCGGAAATGGAAATCCATGTAATACATATTAGTGGAGAACAACCAAGATGGTGGCATCATGGACTTTGGTGCAACACAGGTGGAATCATGGAGATCATACCATGATGCGCAAGATGGAGATCAAGTACGAGAAAGGACAATATCATATCACATATTATATATGCATGTGATGTTTATTCTTTTTATGCATCTTATTTTTCTTATGTCTCTCTTAGTTGTTGGCGGTAGCATTACAAGATGATCCCTATCAATAAATCTATAATATCTATAAAGTTTATCCCCACTAGAAGTCATTTAATGTTTGCAAGCTGAAATTTGGTGAAGCCACGTCGCCCCATAAAATTCCATCCATCGGATTGCAATGATACGCTCCAGACTACCTGCGCTCAAGGAACGTCTTTTTTATGGCCTGACCCTTCGAAGGAACAACCCACATCCACCCAAGTCCAGATTCTCACGTAATGAACCAGGCAGATCTAAAACAAAACCTTTTGACCAGTCCAATACTATTCCTCTTCTCCGTCAACATCTAGAGAAACTGAAGGGATCTTCCCCAGTACCCACCGCATACGACCATTGATGCCCCCACCCACTCTTCATCATCAATTCTGCGATGCCTCCCTCTCTTCCTCTCCCCCAGACCCCCACGATCCCTGCGAGGAACGGATAGTGGCGCCAAACGATGAGTTCGCACAAATTTCACTCTATTTAAGCTGTCAACTCCACCTTCACCCTCTCATCGTCCAGGTGGGTTCTGGCGCTTCCATTGGTGAGCCACGCTCTTCCCTTTCCTTCATTTTCTCTAGCACATAAGATGATTCACAGATTTTTACTTCCACAGGTGTGCAGCAATTTGAATGCAAACTGTTGTTCTTGGTCCTTCGTCGCTGACTACCATCCCGCCAGTTCCTTTTGGTAATGTCTTTACATCCACGTGCTTAAGCTTTTATGCTTTATTAGATCAGTTCCGTTTAAGATATGGAATTTCCATGACTTTATCAGCAATAGTGTGGCCGTAGCATTTTGGATTTAGTAGCATCTGCGGCTAGAATGACATTGGAGCTACAGAAATAAGGATATCATGCTACTTTCTATTTTTATTTGGTTCATCCAACTCCCGTCATGTTGGATAAGTACATGAAGAACACGCTTTCTAAATCAAATTTATTTCTGTGATTTTATTTCTAACCTTTCTTAATCAGTTTTCTTTCTAATTTTTATGTTTGTTTGCTTGACCTGAATTCCTACATATACATGATTTCATGATAGTGTATTTTTTAATTCCTCAGCTCCTGAAATATTGGGTATCACCTTGGGAGAAAATACCATGAATATATGTGAAGTATCCCCCAAGGTGTGGAGCCGTAAAACTCGCAAGATCAAAAACCACAATAAGATATGCAAGTGAAATCCTTAGATGATAAACTAGAGCTTGTTATGATGATGACGACAAGCTCTAGATCCTCTCATGGACAAGAACCAAATAACAACCAAGAAAGATGATGCTATGAATGCAAAGGTTTGAGCTCTCTCTGAACGATGCAAACGAGACACCCGCTTGAGAGCCCCTCTTGATAGTACGACTATCTATCCTAAACCCGGTCTCCCAACTAAAAACACAAGACCGGCAAAAGAGAAGCCCTATCAAGAACATACCTTTGCCTTGAGCATCCCACTTGAACTTGATGTAGACCGTCTTATTCTTCTATAGTGGGAACATCTTTCTTGGATGCTCTTACTTGATGAAGATGAAGGCTTGCAAATTGCTCCCCCATACTCCATGGGGAAACCTCTTCTTTGAACTTGTCTTCATCATTCCATGAGCACGAGGATGGCAAGCTTCAAGCATGAGATCTTCTAGAGATGGTGCATCTTGAGCTCTCCCTTCTTCATCCCTACTTGAGGTTGATCCATCTTGATGCAACACTTTGCACATGTCTTGATCAACCTTCAAGATCCTTCTTTCTTCATGATTCCAATGGGCACAAAACCCTTGGACATTTCTTCATCTTCCAACCTTGAGACCAACACATGGCCTAAGTGATGCCAATGGACAAACCTACAAGTGAAACTCAATTTACACATTAGTCCATAGAGATTGTCATTAATTATCAAAACCACACATGGGGGCATACATGCCCTTTCACTGGTATTTCCCCCTCGAGACCAAACGAGGAAGTCATGCCGAGGAAAACTCACATGATTGGCATTTTATTCATTCTTTCCTTGGTGGTTATCCAACTTACTAGTCATATCAGATACAAGTCAAATTATAGCAATAAACTTTAGTTATAGTTGTCTATGATTGAGATACTGTGCTCTAAGTCGTCCATAACTACGGACACGGATTTTCGAAAAGATTTAACCCTATAGGTGTGCACCAAAGTTTCCAGACGCACTTTGGCCCTTTTTGGCAGATAAATTAGCATACTTCCATCGGTATGTTGGTGGGGCATAGGACAAGACGCTTTCCGTAACCCAAAGAAAATACATGGGGGCCACCCGAAAGATCTACCCGTATGAGGCATAGCTAATCCTCCTTGTATGGACCCTAGGATTGCATACAATTGTCACGCGAGTAGAGATCATGGACAATATATTCCCGTGAACGAGTTCCGCTCCTATACAACAGTAATAAACGCTCATCGAGCAATAGGTAATTTACATGGCATAACGTGGCATGAAAACATCAAACTATTTTGTGTCCCTAGTACAGTACTTTGAAATCAGGTACTAAGCTGATAGGGGTGCCCACACACCCCACATGTGGTTAGGGCGCTCAGTCTTGGAACAGGTGTCAAGAACTCGGGTCCTAGGTGGACACAAGTGGGTGGTTAACAACCAAATCTCAACTATTATCCATAGGTGTCCCTTCATTAGTTATATCCATTTTAATATTTAAGTAACCAGCTATAATTAAAACTACGATCATCTCTACCTTTATGAATATGCCAACCCCCAACATCAGTGGAACATCGACGACGCAAAGAAGCACCTAAGCAAGCAACTACGACTCGCAAGGCCGACTGACTACCAAACAACAGGAAATAGGAGGTGTCCAAGGCAATATAGAGGCTGCAAGGAAATATAAAGGGGTACAAAATCTAAAGCATCGCAACACTGATAGCAATAGATCAACAGGAGGAAGTAAAGACTATAAATATAAAATAGGTAGAAAGGGGGAGAATGCTCGCCTAGAAACACTGCCGAAGGTTCATCCAAAGATCGGGTCGATACTTTCATCAACTCATCGGCCTAATCCGTGAAGAAGCGGTGCACTAAAAGAAACACCGAATGCACTATTTATACTATGCAAGAAGATCGGGCATGATGCATATATGATGCATAGCATGGCAAAGGTGCAATGCAATTAGGAAATATTAAGCGGAATCGGGGTCCCAACAATTATTTAATAGTCTCATGTTGTTTAGATACCCCGCAATTTAAATGTTGCCTTAACATGGCAAAATATGGCATTGGTTCGCTACACAGATTTAAATGGAGCCAATATAAGACTAGAAAAACCTGCATATGGTCTCCATATTTAATTTAGGTGAATCATCTAGATACCCCCAAACACCAACAATATATATGCAAACATGAAAATTTTATATGCAATAATATATATATAGAATTTATAAAAATAGGGGCTCGGAAAAGGGGAACTGATGTAGGATCGACAATCTTAGGGCTCGGGGTTCTGAGGGGTTCGGGTTCGGGTCTTCGGACACCGGAAGGAGAACTTGGTGTTTCGAGAGGTCGGGTTCCATGTGGCCGGTCTTTGTGTTCGAGGATTCTCCGGGTTCGTGCGGGCGATCTTCTCGTCGATGGCGAACTTGCACCTTTGGTCTTGTATTACACTTGGTATCACCACACACAGTACTGCATCTTTGGGCTTCAAGGTGAAATAGTCTATTCGAAATCTGAAATTGGAGACACACATGTAAACTTAACATGTTGTTGGCCCACAGGGACAATCCTTGAGGGACGACAGCAGGCGTTTGTTGTCCTTATGCACGCATGCCGGAAGCAGGAAGACATGGGCCTCGAGCACGAGGACGGAGGGGAGGATCCGTGGCGGCCAGAGGCGTGGTCGCCAGGGCAGAGGCCATGCGTGCACGGGCAATCTGGCAGAACAGCAAGGCATAGGGAGAGGCGTCATCGAGGCGAAGCTCTCCAATGGAGCTGGCGCACGGTGAGCGGAGGAGAGGGCGTCGGATCGACCACGGAGGCGGGCACACGAGGCTGTAGGCGAGGAGGAGCTTGTGAAGGTTTTGGCGCTGCGACGGCTCGGGAACGACATGGTGGCGCTCGACAGGAAGCTACGGCGAATTTCGGCAGGTTGGCAAGAAACTCCAGTGTAAGTTACCATGAGCCTTTGTCTTTTTGACTGCTCCAGGGGTTTATGTCTTCTCACCTGCTGCTTTTTGTGCAGCTGTGAATCTTCTTCCGAAGGAAGAGAAAGAGCATGTTGCGATTCAAATGAATTGCTTGAGGCAACAGGAGTTGGAGGCCGGCGTCTTCGTCTGGATGGACCGCGACCGAGCGGTTGTTCTTGCGATAGTGCAGGACCGCGTCCATCAAGTGCTTCAGGTGCTAAAGCGCGCAAGGTTGTCACTCGCGGCGATATGGGCCATGTTGTTCCCTCTGGATTTGGCTCCCTCCAGCTTCTTAGGATTGCTTGGAAGATTTCACGACATGAGAGCCGTGAAGGAGATGGTGCGTCATCATCTGGTGGCGGGTGTGAAGGCAACCCTATGACTTGTTTGGCTGCATCGTCGCGATGTCAACCTTGCGGAGATAGCCGCTGGGCCACATCCTCCTCCGGATGGTATGGCCTGGGACATGCGTCCGCATTACGCGGCCGTGGCGTAGTATGTTGAGGAGATCGTAGATGTGTTTGAGGAGCGTACGAACATCCTGCTCCAGCATGGTTGAGTCCTGTAAGTAGAAAATGAAACAATGTAAAGTCTGTATATTGTCGAGTGGGTTGTTAACACTCTTGTAAAGTTGTATGTATTAGCACGCAGTCCATTGTTTGACTATAGATTTGAGCATGTCCTTTTCGTTAGCCTGACGTGGTCAGCTACTCAGGTGTTATGTGTTATTGTCAATCGACGAAGTCGTAAGGTGAGGCGCAGCCCCGAGCTTATTTTAGCGATGCAAATGTAAGAGAGAAATTTTTGGGCCAAGAGACTTAGATTTTATTCATCTTAATGTAGAGGATATAGTGTTCGGCTTAGTAGCCTGGCTGAATAGCCTTATTGAAAGTAAAAGACAACTAAGGGTAGAAGCGTTGTAGTTTTGCGATGTTCCAGGGGTTAGAGTATTCGACTCCTGACTCGACCTCCTTTAGGCGGTAAGTGCCACCTGGGATTACTTCAGTGACTATGTAGGGTCCTTCCTAGGGTGACTCAAGCTTTAGGTGCCCTTCAAGCTTGAGTCACAGAATGAGGTCTCCTTCGACTAAGGACCTTAGGCGTAGCCGACAGCTGTGGTAGTTGCAGAGGCTTTGCTGATACACCGATGAGCGGGCCGCGGCGATGTCGCAAGCTTCCTCCAGCGTGTTGACGACATCTTCGAGTGCGTCCGATGATTCGGCCTCGCTGTAGGCGATGACCCGTGGGGCCTTGTAGCGTACCTCAGCAGGAAACATGGCTTCGGATCCATGCACCATGAAGAAGGGCATGTAGCCAGTTGACTTGTTTGGCGTTGTGTGCAAGATCCATAGAACGAAGGGTAGATTGTCTGCCCAGACTCCCGCAAGCCTTTCGAGTGGGTGTAGCGGTCACTTTTTTGATGTCGTTGCCGATGAGACCGTTGGACTTTTTTACCTGCCCACTGGTCTGTGGATGTGACATGGAGGCGTATGTGAGGTTGATCCCGAGTTTTTCGCAGAAGCCTTAGAACTCCTTCGAGGTGAAGTTCGATCCATTATCGGTGATGATGCTGTGGGGCACTCCGAACCTGTAGACAATGGACTCGAAGAACTTGACGACGGAGGCGCCAGACTGGTTAGTGACGGGCATGTCCTCGATCCACTTCGAGAATTTGTCGATTGCCACTAGGAGGAAGACGTGTCCTCCTGGCGAGGACTTTGGCAGCTTGGTGATCATTTCGAGTCCCCACTGGGCGAAGGGCCAGGCCAACGGTATTGGCCGCAACTCTGAGCCTGGCGCGTGCGTCTTGTTAGCGTACCTTTGGCAGGCGTTGCATCTCTGTACTATGTCCTTGGCATCGTGCATCGCAGTTGGCCAGTAAAAGCCAGCTCGCAGAGCTTTGGCGAAAAGGGTGCAGCTGCCTACGTGGTGGCCGCAGATACCTTCATGGATATTGAGGTGGATACTTTTCCTGTCACTGTTAGTGACGCATCGCTGGAGAACATCCGAAATGGTGCACTTGTACAACTCGCCATTTATGATGGTGAAGGCCTTTGATCTGCGGGCTATGCGTCGGGCATGAGTCAGGTCCTCAAGCGGCTGTTTGCTTATCAGGTAGCGGAGGTATGATTGGGTCCACGTCTGCTTGACCGCCATTACCTACATGAGGATCACCGGTTTGACCTCTGGGTCGAGCTCTTCGGGTCCCTCGGCTATCTCGGGTCACGTATCCCCCGAGTGTCATGTGGCTTCGACTGTGTCCTTGGGAATTTTCACTTGATCGAGGGCACACAGATCTATTCGAGGAACACACCTGGTGGCACTGGGGAGCATGTGGAGCCGATGTTGGCGAGCTTGTCAGCCTCTTCATTGCTTTCCATGTCAACATGCCGGAGTTCACAGCCATCGAAGTCCCCTTCGAGTGAGTTGTAGAGCGCATTATATGCGATCATGTTGGCGCTATGAGTGTCGCACTCATTCATTGTCTGTTGGACGACGAGGTTGGAGTCACCATAGATGATGAGGCGCGTAGCGCCGCACACTTTGGCCATCCGCATGCCATGTAGGAGTACATCATACTCAGCCTCGCTGTTGGATGCACGGAGCTTCATCCGAGGGACGTATTTCATCTTGTCCCCTTGAGGGGACGTCAGTATCATGTCATCTCCTGCTCAAGCTTCGCGCTTGTAGCCTTCGAAGTGCATTGTCACGGATTCAGATATTTCCGGAGTATCTGGTAGCTGGAGTTCCATCTAGTGGACGAAGAAGTCAGGGAGCACCTGAGACTTGATGGCGGTGCGACGCTCGTAGACGATGTCCTGAGGTGATAGATCGATGCCCCACAAGGCTACTCACCCCGTAGCTTTGGGGTTGTTCAGGTTGTTCGACAGTGGCGTGTCGTTGACAACTATGATTTGATGCTCTTGGAAGTAGTGGCTCAGTTGACGTGCCATCATGAATACACCATAGGCGAGCTTCTGGTAGTGGGGATACCTTTGCTTTGTTGGGGTCAGTACCTCGCTGAGGTTGTAGACTGGACGTTGTACCCCGTTGTTCTTGCCGTCTTCGGGTCGCTCAACCACGAGGGCAAGGCTGACCACCTAGTGTGTGGCTGCATTGTATAGCAGGAAAAGCTCCCTCTCCTTCGGCTTTACCAGTATGGGAGATGTGGAGAGAAGGCGCTTGAGGTCTTCGAATGCTTCGTCGGCCTTAGCCGTCCACTCGAATTTTTCGGACTTGCGCAGCAGCTGATAGAAAGGGAGGGCCTTCTCTCCCATGCGGCTGATGAACCTGCTAAGCACCGCAATTCGCCCAGCTAGTTGCTGGACTCCTTTGACGTTCTTGGTCTTCTCCATGGCTTGTATAGCCCTGATTTTCTTCGGGTTAGCCTCGATGCCATGCTGCGAGATGAAGTACCCGAGTACTTGGCCAGACGGGACACTGAAGGCGCACTTTTCCGGGTTCAGCTTGATCTTGTAGTGATCAAGGTTGTCGAACGTCTCATGGAGATCGTCGATAAGTGTTCTGGCCTCCTTGGTCTTAACTACTATGTCGTCAACATAGACTTTCATGTTGCGATCGATCTGGCTCTTCAGGCATGCCTGTATGCATTGTTGATATGTGGCGCCCGCGTTCTTCAGCCCGAAAGGCATAGTGTTGTAGCAGAACACCCCGAACGGCGCGATGAACGCCGTTTTCTCCAGATCTTCCACCTTCATTCGTATTTGGTGATAACCTGAGTAGGCATCGAGGAAGGAGACTTTCTCTCAACCTACAGTTGAATTGATGATTTGGTCGATCCGTGGTAGGGGGAAGTGGTCCTTAGGGAAGTTCTTGTTGAGCAACGTGAATTCCACACACACATCCACAGGATGTTTGTGTCCTTTTTGGGGACCAGCACGGGGTTAGCTACCCAGGTTCTTTCCTTTATCTCCCTTATGAAGTTGGGGTCAAGGAGTCTGTTGACTTTGATACCAATGGCTTCGGCTCTTGGCTCAGACAGTCGACACATCGATTGCTTGACTGGCTTTGCATCCGGAAACACATTGAGTGCATACTTGGCGAATTCCCTGGGAACTCCTGGCATGTACACATGACACCAGGCAAAAATTTCCCAGCACTCACGGAGGAATTCGATGAGCGCGCTTTCCTATGCGGGACTCAGGTTGTTGGCGATCAACGCCGTCTTGGAGGCATCCGTCGGGTGGCAATACACCTTTTTAGTGTTTACTATGGAGTCGAACGACATATTAGGTGTGTTTTTCCTGGTGACTAGGGGCAGACCATTGTATGTGACCTCCTTCAGCCTTGTGAGCTCCTCCTGCATGTGGAACGATTGGGAGATTCTGTTGAAGTCCCTGCCGCAACCGTCTGACCTGGTGAAGCTTCCTGGGACGGTGATGACGCCCCTGGGTCCTGCCATCTTCAGTAGAAGGTACACGTAGTGTAGTACTGCCAAGAATCTTGTGAATGCCACACACCCAATGATGGCATGGTACTGTGAGGGACAGTCCACCACTTGGAACTCAAGCCGCTCACGCCTGAAGTTGTCGGGCTTGCCGAAGATGACGTTTAGCCATATTTTTCCTAGGGGGTATATGCCCTTCCCTAGGACGATGTCGTGGAACGTCGTGTCCGATTCCTCTAGGCTGCATAGCAGGATCCGCATAGCTGCGAGTGTGCTGTCGAACATCAGGTTGATGCCGCTGCCACCTTCCATGAAGACACGGCTCATCTCGAACCCTCCAATTTGGGCCTCGAGCACCGGGGCAGAGTGACCAGGGCGAGGTATCTGGCGCGGGTGATCTGAATGGTCAAACATGATGCATGACTCTGAGCCGCTAAGGTACTCACGTATGGTTGGCGAAGAGGTCACGGCCAAGTTGACCTGGCGAGTGATCTTCTTCTGAACCCTGTTGGTTGGGCGCCCCTTCTGTATCATCATAGACCCCAATGGTGATGTGTATGCGTCTGCCCCGTTATTCTATGCCGGCGCGGCCGCAGGATGGGCGGGTCTTCTGAGTGGTGGTGGCCGAGCTCCATGGGCGACAGCTCCTGGAGCGGGGGCGAATCCTGGGTTCACCGCTTGGAGACACATCTGAGCGAAACCCTCGTGGAGTTTTTGGAACTCCCTGTAGTCCTTAAGCATATGGATGGCCTTCCTCTTACCATCTTGTTTGTTGATGTAGAAGTGGATGGTGCAGGGGCCCGACAATTTTTCGATGCGGATGGTTCATCGTCATGGTTGCGGCGCTACCATGTTTGGGTGGGTCTTCTGCTGTTGCAGTAGTTGCCACTGCGATACCCGCTATTGCGGTTGCCATCATCGCGGTGATTGGCGTAACCAGCTGCAACCATGTCGACCTCCTCGCGTTCAGCTTAGACGCGCGATCTTCTCTTTCCGCGGCGATCACGCCTGTGGCTGAAGTCATCTTCGTCATCCGAACATGCTTGGTTGACGGCATCCTCACCATCGGCCCAGCGATTGGCAATGTCCATCAAGTGGTCGATGGTTTTGGGCTTGACGCGCCTGAGCTCCTCCTTGAATTCACCGGCGCCTGACGCCCGTCATTGAAGGCGTCGATTGCCCTCTCCTCCGAGATGTTTGCGGCAGAATATTTGATGATGGACCAGTGTAGTATGTACGAGCGGATGGACTCGTTGGACCGTTGACAGTAGGCCCGTAGATCCTCGATTGAAGCTGGTCTCTTGCTGGTGCCCTTGAAGTTGCGTGTGAAGCTGTATGCCAACTCTTCCCACCTATGGATGGATCCGGAGGGGAGACTGTTAAGCCAGGCCCTAGCTGTGCTTGTCATCTGCAGCTGAAGGCACTACATGGCTGTGTTTTTGCTCCCGCCATGGAGCTTTACTGATGATAGGTGGTCGTCGATCCAGATCTTTGGCTCCTGTGCACCATCGAATTTTAGGTTGTCTGAAGGGAGCTTGAAGCTCTCCGGCATCCGTGATTACCGTACGACACTGCTAAAGCACCTAGCGCCGCATAGCTCCCCGTCGTTGTCTTTGGACTCAGTTGAGCACGCATGCTTGGCGCATGACTTGTCGACCTTGCGGTGTGCGACCTCGCTACAAGCATCGTAGTTGCTTTTCCTGTGCTGTGGGCTACAGCAGCGTCTAGGCAGGTCATGCTCTTCCTCCTTGGATGAGGGTGTGCGACTTCGAGTGAACTTTACTGCGCCCTTTTTCTTTGGCTCCGCAGGTCTTTTGTCTGGAGTGCAGCTCTGATGAGTCCGAGTCCTGCAAGAGTGGATTTATGGATCGCGTTCCTTGGGTCCCCTTCCGGTGGCGGGTTGGATGCGAGGTAGGTGGTGGCTGCCATGACCGCGGCTTGTGGCGTCTTGGGCATTATGTTGCCATAGGAGTCCATCATCATGAAGGACATGTCGAGTTCCTTGGTGGCCTCGCGTCATGCCACAGGGTCCATGCGCTCCAGGAAAGAGTGATACTTGCACCATCATGGCACTTCGAGGTAGAGCCGCCAGCGAAGAGCACAACTCGCCGCATGCTCGACTCGTCAGCCGCTCGCTTGCACTGATCGAACTCATTTTGCTTCTTGATTTGTCGATTGTCCTACTCGATGAGGAGCCAGTGATATCCCATCAGCATATCACGAGGGGCTTCGACAGATAGAGGGTGAGTGCCTCGCACGGCGTCACGCACCTAATCCCAGTCCTAGTTGCGGACACGTTTTATACCCTCGGTGCCTCGAGGTGCCCTATTCCCATTGGGATCTGGCGGGGGTGCCCCATTTCCTCCGTTTTTGTCTTGGGAGTTGGGAGGGGGATTCGGTGGCGTCTAGGTTCCCTCGTCGACATGCCGTTGTGGATGGTTGCGCACATGTAGAGCAGGTAGAGATCGTTACTCACGCAGCTCTCTGATCTAGAACCATAGGTTCCTTCTCCGTAGGAGGGTCACAGAGGTCGGAGTTGCAGCTGCCGCTATCATCCGAATCGTCCGTCAGCGATGACGTGCGTAGGGCATCGATTGGTGGCACCCATGAGGTGGGCCTGATTGATGGAGGTGGCACCCACACTGGGAGGCGGAGGGTACCGTTCTGGCCCACCTGGAAGCATAAGCTCCCGAACAGCATCTCGAATCCATCGCCTATGGACTCAAAATATTTGCGAGTGGCGGGTGAGTGGGCGGTGAAGTCAAAAGAGCCCTAGAGGAGGTGATTCTCCGTCGCTGAGGAACTGTAGATCGCGGTGGATGGGACCATCGCGATCGCACGATCAGCGCCCTAGTTCCTACAAATGGCGCCAATTAACGAGGGTTCGACTCGTCGATGCCCATTTTTATGGACTTGGGTTTTGGAGAAGATGGGATGATGGAGATCGCGGGACGGTTAACAGACACGTAGAAAGGGGACACGAGGTTTTCCCAGTTTTAGGCCCCCAGAGGGAAAACCCTACTCCTACTTGTATGTTCTTTATTACGGCGGAACCGAAGGTTACAGGGGGTGTGCGAATGCGATCTGGCTTGAGGTGTGTGTATGAGTTGTCTAGGTCTTCCTCGATGTGCCCTCCAAGCCTTTATATAGATAGGCCAGGTCCCGTGGGTAGGTCGAGTCAGTTACAAGTTAGGGTTTCACCCTTGAATATTCTATCTACAACTTGGCCGTGTTCTCCAAGGAGTCGAACTTATACTGTGCTTCGGCCACCCGGAGTCTCCTTGGGTAGCAAGTCTGCATGTGGGCCTTTGCTGGGCTAGACCGGGTATACCAGTGTGAGCCACGTGTAGGGTATATCCATGTCACTTTTACAACACCACCACCTTTCTTGTCACCACCTTATAATTCCACCATCCAAACTATGTATGGGCCTTTGCATTTCTCTTGGTATTTTTCTATCTCATATCTAATAGGATGGATCCAATTCTAAATCTACATGCTCCCATATATGATATCTATTGTTTTCACAATATTAGTTATGTGGAGCCTCATGGCCATCTTTGCAAGCTATGTGTGTAGAATTCTCTCTTGCAAACTTCCATATGGTATTATCCTCCATGTGCTCATGCATGATGCTACTTTGGCTATAAATTGACCTAGTGGAAAATACACACTAGTTGGCCATTGGGATTCATACATGTGTATATTGGTTAACTTAATATGATAGCAAGCTTCCATTCTTTGAGTTTGGCTTAATTCATTGAATGCATGCATGGATATGGGCCTCACAAGAAACTATAATTGTTTTCACAATTATGAGTGTGGTAAATAACCCATATGCATGGCCCATGCAAGTACCACCTCACTACCTTATTTTGAATACTTTTGAGTTTTAGGTTAGTTGGTTTGTTGGAATTCAAACAAGGAATATTATACCAACAAGCTTACCAGTAAACCTAATCCTTCTCTATCCTTCGATGCTTTCCTCATCATGGTTTCTCTTGGATATTTATTTGTTTGAGTTGTATTTAAATTCAATACTAACGTAAACAATTCATATAAGCCTTTCTACCTAGCTATGCCATCTATCTATTTAACCTAACTCCCCCATCTAAACTAACCCCTGAATTCTCTGCCTTCTTTTGTTTGCCCTGCCTGTTTCAAATATTATACAAACAATAGTTGGATGAAATTTGAAACAAACAAAGGAAAACAGAAAAATGAACAAGAGGAAGAGAAAAGCCTGTAGTAGCCACATCTTGTCCCAGCCCAATCCGGCACCCACTCCTTTTCCTCACCCTCCTCCCTTCCTAGGCCCAGCAAATCAACCCACCGGGGGTCCTCCCCTCTCTCCCGGCCCGATAACCCTTCAACCCCCTCTGTCATAGTTTTCTCCCCTCGTCATCCCTCCCTCTCTCTGCGACTAGATGGTAGGGAGCAGGTAGGCATCCCTCATTGTTGTCCTCGTCACCTTCCACCACCACCCACCCACGCCCCTGCTTTAAATCCCCAAGACCCTAAGCCTCCCTTTCTTCCTGCCCTCTCCTCCGCCACCAGGGAGGTTTCCCCTTCCATTTTCCCCAAGCCCCGAGAGGAGTATCTCCATGGCCAGGAGCTCAAGACCTCGACGCTCTCATGAACTTCACCACCACAACCTCCTTCGTTGCGCTAGGAAGATCGCCAAGATCTCCCACTTTGATTCCCACAGAGTACACAGGCCAGGGAAGGTTGTAGTAGCACCAAGTTCTCCTTCTTCCGAGCATGCCATGCCCATGGTCACCGCTTCTGCCGTTTAGCATCTCCCGGCCTCCCCTTTTCTACCCACTCGATATGGCTCGGCCAGTGACGTGCACAAGGTGATAGCCTCGCCACTCCTTCTCCCCTGGCTTGCCCTCTTCCGTAGTGTCGCGCCGCTCATTAGCCGCTATCTACACAAACGCACATGTCTCTCGCACACTCCGCGAGCAGTAGAAGCAATGAACGACACCGACGTGTACACCCTATTTAGTCGCTTATTTCGGCGCTTATGGAACCCCTCCGGCGGCGCTTCCTTGACGAGTATCAATGTAGGAACCTTATATTGGCAGTCGTTTTGGGCTCGTAGCTAATCAAGGCAAATGACGAGAGACGCACATTCGGAAAGGTCCACTATGAGGAATATTAATCATCATCAAAGAGGCACCATATCAATTCAAGCCATGATCAGGCTTACTAGACTATTATGTTAGTGTCCAGAGAAGATTCGGAGACTTATATATGGAGGCTTCAACTATGAATCATTCAAGATGACCTCAAATGAAAAAGTTCCAAACACGAAAGTTGTGCGTCTCGTTGAAACAAGAAACTTTGGTTTTTCAAGCATATTGATCCGAGTTATTATGCAAAAGTTAAAGCCAAAATATTTCCAAGACCAAATTTGCACGACTGGGGTCGCCGGAATTTTCAGCTTAGGCGTGGGCAAGAACTGAAAGTTCGTCTGAAAACCGCTAGAATAACGTATCTGCTTACGACCAAGATTGATCTGTCAAGATCAACTCGGATAAAAACGTGGTGATCATGAAAGTTGTTAAGTTTTTCGAGATGAAAAACTTTGGTTTTGGAGTCATTTTCATCTGATCAAGTATGGGACCTCCAGATTTAAAATATGGCCGAACTGAGGTATATTCGTTCGGTCACAATCCGAGTTTGATACGAAAATAAGGGAAAATGACCTTGAACATCAGGTCATATGAAAAGTGCAAAAAATAAAAGTTCTACGTCTTTTCGTTACGAACAACTTTGCTGTTTACGAGATTTTAAGCCGAGATCGTTTACTATCTCAAAACTGGTTCGAAAGGTATAAGCAAGTTTTTGACCGAACAGTTATGCAAATTTCGGGTTTGCTTGTTCGAGTTGGAACCCAACTAGGGTTTTGGATGTGAATCCAACCCTCTTTCTTGCACGGAAAGTCCAGCCGCTCCTTATATACACGAGGGGTAACGGCCGATTAAACCAATACCAATCGAACAAACACATCTATTACTTTTTGTGTTCATCTACTTTTTATCCCTCTCCCTTGTATCTTTCTTCTCGTTCTTCATTGTTCTTTAAGATTGGAGGTTGAGAATCCACGGGGTCCTAGGGGCGGTCAGGCCGACCTAGGGCAGCCCATAGCCGCCGCGCCGCCCTGACGGGTCCCTCCTAGGCGAGCGGGGTTTCGGGTGTTCAAAATCGTCTGTTGGATTGTCCTGCGTATCGCGCTTCCAGCGAGCCTCCCTCGGCGCGTGCTGCCGTGCATCGCGCTCGGCGCTGAGGGTACACGATGACGTGTTCATGTGCGAACACACTTTTTGGTGACTCTGCTGGGAATGAACCTTCAAACGGTCTCCAGCTCATTCTTTCTATGAAGAGAGTGTCATCAAGAGGCTACAATATACAACGGTATCATGAATCCTCAACCGTCCTACGTAGATGCATATTACTCTTATGTTGATGTTTCTAGATCTTTTGATATGTGTACTATATCGGCTAGCCCTAGTTTTTACTATGTGCAAAATCCGATGCAAAATTATCTACAAGCTTCATCTAGTTTTAGCGACTTGTGATATGTAAATTCGAATTCTCATGCATCGGTAACACCAGAAATTAATATGCCGATGAACAACATGACGAATTATGTTAATCCGCATGAAACACGTAATTTTAGAAATTTCAATGACATGCAACCAAGTGTATGATCTTTATATTCATCGGCAAATAACTTGTAATCTATAGATTCACCTTCAAACATGTCGATGGATAGGGAAATTAGTCATGCTACAACTAGTTATTTTCCCACTTTCTCTCAATAATCATATGCTACACCTTATGTTAGTAATGTTTCAGGACCAGATTCAACTAGTGATATTCATAATTCGCCTCCTCACCTTTACAATGGTTATATCAAATAAGTGAAAAGTCAGTAGGAGCTAATGTGCCTTCATATAGTACTGTAGCGTATGGTAAGTCCCCCACACAATTGGAAAGTTTTGGTGACACCTCATTGCCGAAAGATACAAAAAGCATTGGGGTATTCTTAGGCAGGAACAAATGACTGGAAGGAAAAACTTGCAACTGAGTTCAAGAAGCTCAATTCTCTTTACCGAGAACTAGAAGAGAGGCTCCATGATCTTGCTACAATACAAGCCTATGAGGCATACAACAAGAAGTGTGAAGAGGAGCGCAAGGCAAACAATATCAGGTTTTCCCCTTTTCAATTTCTAAGTTTCAACAACACTCCATTGTCGAAAGAAACTAAAAGCATTGGGGGAAATCATGTGTTGCTGAGGTTAATGCTGATAATGTCATTACGTTTGATGATTTATTGGAGGAACATCTCCAGTTATTCGAGGCAGTCAAGAAGAAGCGCGATGAGTAGTTTTATGCGCTTGAAAAGAAGCTGAAATAGGATCATGAAGCATATAAGAATAAACTTGAAGAGGAAGAACTGCAGCAGTTTCTTGCAAGTCTTGGAAAGAACCATCATGACAATACTACTCAAGTTGAAGGAATCAATTCATCTCCTCCATGCAGCAATCAAGTTGAAACCTCTGCTACGCTGAGACAAAAAGAATAAGCTTTGCTCTCTAGTGAAATTCATGAAGAAAACATCAATGATTCAACTAGGATGGTTAATTCGGTTATTGAAAAATCCAAATCAGAAATACATATGTTGAACCTATCGAATCAGAAGAAGCAAGCTTCATTGATCAAGAGCATGGTAAGCTTAGCAAAACTGTCATGCTTGACTTTTCTGGATGTAAGGGAACTTACATGTTTCCCTATGAGTTCGGTGCCAAAGAAATTTGTGAACATCAGCAACATCAAGATATAGCCGAACAATGTTCGATTGACAAAGAACATCAATATGAAAAGGAAAAAATCCAGAAAAGAAAGAATACAAGGCGTTGGAGAATTCTCTAGAGGCCGAGCAAGATATTATTCAGGACATCCGACCATCATATGCTTCCAACGTCTTCAAAAAGGTACATCCAGCAGATAATTTATTTATATTTCGATTTGGTCAAAACTATATCATTGATGCATTTATTAGCAATATTATTATCAGAAACTTCGAAAGACCAATCGTGAAAGGTTAATTATTTGTTAGCAATATAATTGTCACAAAACATATCGGTTAACATAGTGTGCCATTTAGAGAGGCCGATAGTAACAAATTATTACAACCAAAGTTTTTCCCATTGTTTCATTTGCATTTTATATCTACATGAGTAGCTTTGTTTATTTCATACTTGGATAACATTTGGTCTCAAGTGAGACATATGTGTTTTAATCTTTTTAGTTTTAGAAAACTAAAGCCAAGGTTATTGTCTCTTGAGAAAGTCGATGCTACTATAACTTTGTATTCAAATACATCGGAAGAGAAGTGCAAAAAAAATGCATAGCCGAATTGGATGATGTGAAATCTGAATAATCCGGTTGCTCAATTCCAAAGCCATTCTCGCAACAAGATCAGTTAGAAGAAAAAGGTGTACCTATAGTTTGAGTATGTGATGTGTGATCATATCTTTGATACATTATTGAAAATCGATTATGTTAGAATTCTTGATCACAATACTGATCCATTATTACAAGGACGGATGAATTGCAAGTTGCATGATTCGTTCGAGCATAGTATAGAGAGTTGCAACATGTTTCATCAAATAGTACAATTGGCTATTAATAAGGGACGATTTAAATTTGTTGAAACACAAATTGATGACCGATCTATTTCGGTTGGTCTTGATGGCCAAAAGATATTACATCGGCTAAATCTGTTCGATTCATATAATGATGAGCAGGTACACAAGGAAGATGATGGGATCAAGCTTTCAAGCAAAGATATTGTTGAAGAGCATATTGCAAATGTTCTTGAAGGCGAGAGTTACATTAAAGCTACAATGAAGACATCAAGCACATGGGGGCAACAACAAAACTCGAAGATTGATGCGTGCAAAACTCAAAAAGACAAAGACCAGAATAAGAACAAGGGTAGAAAACCAAAAGTCACTTGCGCACAGCTCCTGGAAAAAAATAAAAAAGAGAGTGAAGCAAAATGTTATTATCGGCCAAGCAGTGTAAAAGCATCAAGTTCACCCCAAGGAAAAAGTCTAAAGACAGGGATTGGAGAAAGGAGAAATTCAATGCAACAAATTCATATCCTCCTTTTGGGCCACCAATGCCAATGTCATGGATACCTCCCTATGATAATTTTTATTCATATCCATCATGGGAAAGGTCTGATTCATGGGAACGTTATCCATCTAATTCTAGATCATCTCACCCAAATTATGCAGCTCCAAGAAATTCAATTGATCAATAGTCACATGTCAAAGACTATTTCAATAGAAAAGAATCATTCCGGAGTTTATGGGTAAACAAAGAAGTGGTCAAGCAAGTATACCGAATCAAAAAAGATGGACGCAAGTGTGTTGTTTTAGACTCAACTCCAAATAATGAAAAGCCAGCTGAGTTAACATTGGCTACTAAGGGCAAGGAAGTGAAGCGAGTAACTTTCAAAGTCCCGATTGTTAGGTCCAAACTAGCCAAGTCGAAAGTGCCCAAGATTAATCAAGTCATTCCATTGTGTGAAAAAAAAACCACTACCGAGATGCCCACTCGGCTTATCACATTGGCAAGAGAGGAAGCTATATCGGCTTAGGGCCGAGGAGCTAAAGAAACTAAACGTGGCATGGGTTCCCAAAGGAAACCATCAAGGCAAGGAATATGTGCAAGATCCTATCATAAGAAGGGCAGCAAAAGCAAAGAGCAAAAAGAATAAATCCAACAAGCGATCATGCCAAATAATTCGGTATCACTATCAAAAACTTCGGCCAGCACATCATCCATATTACTCTACTTCACCATTAATTCCTATGCCATGGAATTCATTCCCAGGTACGATTGATTAACCACCATGGTTTTATTTTGATCCTTCGATGCATCATAATTTTATACATCATGAAAGGGTATTACCAAATCATTATTCATTTGATTAGTTGCACTTCTGTTGCTAATCCAAGAGGCCGAATATTTGAAGTTCATGATCCGATTTGTTGTTTTGTTTACTTCGGCTATACATACTTTGGTGGATGGATTATGCATGCCCATTGGGACAAAGATATATGGCCGATATTTATTCTATTGCCTTGAGATCATTATCCAATCATGGTCGATGTGGTTTTCTAACATCGTCCTTAGTTCTATTGGAGACCGAGACAAGGTATGCATTCATTAGCAATTGTGCTTATGCTTATGTGTTGATAATTTGGCTTATAAATCTTTAAAATCTATAAAAGGCCAAATTGTCTTTAATTTCATTATTGGCGTAGATGCTGAGCATGATATTGACATTGATCTTGTCTCTCTAGTACCATGGATATTACATTTTAACTAACCAGTTTTAAAAGCAATAGCCAATGCATTGGTATGGTTTATTTATCTCCTTATGGTATTGTTTTATGAAGTCTCATGCTGCTTAGAATATCTTGCACAAAGAATCAGGCCGAATTTGCAGCTTTGATATTCGTGCTAGAACTTTTTATTGCTATAGGTGCTACACATATTGATACTTCTAGTGATTCATTGTGAGTAGTGCAACAATGTCCATGGTTTACCAAAGTTTTGACGAATCACTTGTTGTTTATCTTGATACATGTCTAGATGTGAATTTCATCTTGGATTGATTTATCATTGCTCGTATATCTAGACATGAAAACTGAAGTGCAAATGAGTTGGCTCAACTAAACATTCAGCTACCATGTTATTCATAATATATTTCATATTCAACAAGATCCGATGCTTTGTTTTGCCAATATAGGTAAGGCTAGATTGAAGACCACCGTTTTGGCCACTAATGAAAGATCTAGTGTAGGTGAAGAAGAACAACAAAGGAAGTACATTGTTTATTACATGAAAATCTGAACTAAAGGATTAGGCGAGGATCATTTTTGGAGTTGTTCATGAAGACATTCATTGTATCCCTCAATCATCAAGATGAAAGTGGTTGTTCTCGAAGGCAAACATTTGTAGAAGTTATACCCAAATGGTAACAAGTTTGGACATAAAATGGCCAATATATATATTTATCATCCGTAGCACATATGGCCGACATAGAGTTATCGTCCTAATACAACCAGTGGACGATGGAGTGTTGACATCGTCATTAGACTAAAAGTGAAGCAAGTTATTTTCTGGCACGCAAGCTCTACCAGAAAACAGGGGGGCATGTGTTGGCACTCGTTTTGGGCTCGTAGCTAATCAAGGGAAATGGCGAGAGACACACACTCGAACAAGTCCACTACGAGGAATATTAATCATCATCAAAGAGGCACCATATCAAGTCAAGCTGTGATCAGACTTAATAGCCGATTATACTAGTGTCCAGAGAAGATTTGGAGACTGATATATGGAGGCTTCAACTATTACTCATTCAAGATGACCTCAAATGGAAAAGTTCCGAACACAAACATTGGTTTTTGAATCATCTCGATCTGAGTTAATATGAAAAAGTTAAAGACAAAATATTGCAGAAAACCGAATTTGCACGGCCGGGATCGCCGCACCCTATACATTTCTCAGCTTAGGCGTGGGCAAGAACTGAAAGTTCGTCTGAAAACTGCTAGACTAATATCTTCTTACGACCAAGATTAAGCGGTCAAGATAAACTCTGATGAAAAAGTGGTGAACATGAAAGTTCTTCAGTTTTTCGAGACGAACAACTTTGGTTTTAGAGTCATTTTAATCTGATCAAGTATGGGAACTTCAGATTTAAAATACCGCCGGACTAGGGTATATTCGTTCGGTCGCAACTAGTGCACACGTATGCCTCCAACACCGGTTCGCAAATGCCTCTAACACCGGTTATCGAACCGCTGTTGCGGTTTCAGTGTGGTATTCTCCGTACACGATTCAAGCATCAAGTACAAGACAAACACGTTCAAGCATATATACAATATAACATCTCCGTACATGTTCATTTATATCTATAGAGTTCTTCGCCAGGCGTGACGACCTCATTAAGTATGAATCCTGCCAATTCCTCTTGAATGGCTCGTACGCGGTCAAATGGTAGGAGTTTGTCCTGCATCTGTTCGATCTAAATATATATGAAGAATGGGGTCAATATATATATAATAATGAAACTCAACACAAATGATGGTAATAAAATAATGTTGTGTACTTCGTTTATGTACTCTAAGTTGTTCTAGTGCGGCTTGGCCCGTCGCACATATCGTGTTGCGGATGAACTCGCGAACGTAGTATCCACATAAGTTATTGCCGGCTACCTGCTGAGCGCACTTTACGAGAATAGAGAGTTCAATTAAAATAATAATCAATAAAGCATGATATAATGGAATTGAAAGAAGAATCAAAGAGATACGCAGACCAAGCTGACTAGTATTACTTACATTTTGATCTACAAATCCTAGTTCTTCTGACCATTCACCCACGACCCTGCCCGTGAACCTTTTCCAAAACATGCCCAGCAAAGAAAATGAATAAAGGAGTAATTAATTACTTGTTGTCACGAAAGTTGCCGATCTAGTGCGATAATATGATTGAAATTACCTTTGGAGCATCGCTTTAAATTCTTCCCATAGCTCTTTGTTTTTTCATGACGAGTCCATGACAAGGAATTTTCCTGCGTCAACTTGAATGACTAGCAGAATAAAGTGGAACTTGCGCACGCATAACTCATTATCAGTTACACTTAACATCAAGTAAGCCGAAACAAAATGTGTACAAGAGAGGGTAACACTCACGAGAAGTTGTAAGGCAATAGTATTTCCCTTTTGGTTTGTTGTCTCAGTAAAGACCTTAGCAAGAAATATTTTGTTTGCCCGGGTTTGTCTTGTACCACTCGCTCATGAACTCTATTTGGGTCAACGAACCCAATGTCATAAGGGCCTCCTTTCAAGCATTCCATAACCTTTTTCCTGCATAATAGTATATACATATATGGTGAGCATATATATATACATGCAATTAATGAATTGAATAAGCTGAGATAGAAATTACAGAAATAGTACTTACACACAATAAAGGCTGAGGGCAGCTTTGTCGAGTTCCTTCTGATTGAATAAATAATACAAGGCTTCAATGTTGTAGGTGATCTGGTCGTCTCCACACCAGAAAATCTCATCTCTTATATGCGTCGCGATCCATTCTTCCTTTGTCTTGCAGAAATTAAGGTACTAATTATGCAATCTTCGCATCTTTGTTGGTAGATTCTTGAGCTGCTCTTTCTTGATGAGATTCTTCTCGTACTTCCATGGCTGTATGGGGTTGACATCTCCTTTGGGCAATTGGTCTCCCATGATGTTCAAGTATACAATGTAAGTCATCCCCATATCATTGGCCTTTCTTTGTAGCTCTTGCTCGTAATCATTTACAGGAGGAGCTATCCGTGTATAGAACACTTGGAGCGGGGCGCACGATTGGTTTTCCTGCTCTCTAGGCTGGGGAACTGTTTTCCGAGGTGCATGACTACTACTTTCAGACTCCCTCCTCCTTGCATCCCCCTTTATAATCTGGTGTTCTTAGTCCGGCACAAGTGGGGGTTCAGGTTTCAAAAGATTATTGTAAAACTTCTCCACCACCGCCGGATCTAGTTTCTCCTTTGGCTTGGACCGTTTAGGTGCAAAGAATTTCTTAACCTCGTCTTCCGAGATCCTCTTGTTCTCCTTGTTGCTGCGATTCCACGGTAATACCAGGAATGGCTTGGAAGAATCCTCCGGGTTGTGGTTCCTTGAACTCTTTGGCATACGGTTTCCTACAGATTTCTTCGTGGTAGTAGTACTAGTACTAGCGGCGGCAGTGCTCTTGCACTTACGTTGACGCGCCAGAGATGACTGACGCGCCGGAGATGGCTGACGCGCAGGAGATGGCTGAAGCGGCGGAGATGGCTGACATGGCGGAGATGGCAGGGAAGTATTCTGATGACCCGGAGACGGCTGAGGCGGCGGAGACGACTGAGGCGGCTCAGATTGCTAATGCTGTGGAGTCGGCGTGGGAGCTAGTGGCCTCAAATTTGGAAGCACGATGTGTTCCTTCTTCTAGAGAATGGTTGTTTTCACTGCAAATTCAGTTGAGTTTCCCCATCACCTATAGCTTGGTCAAGCTGTGCTTCCTCATATTCCTTCACAACCTCATCCACCATGACAATAGCATAGCCATCTGGAATCAGTCAGGAGTGGAAAGTTCCACCAGGTACAGGAGGTAAGGCATAGCTGACCGCCACCTTAATGGATAAGCCCATTAATTTCACATGTAGCTCAGCGTGTTCGTTCTCCGTGATCTCATCCACGGGGTATCGAGGACCCGCCATTTCAAGCGTGGGATGCATGTTCTCCGTGGAAGCCACCTTGCTTTTCATGTGATGCTGGTCGCCAAAGACTTTCAATGCAGCTCTTCGTACATCGAGATGGGCCGGTAGCTTGCTGGCTATTTTGTGCGTTCACTTGCGCCTGCATCTCCCTAAGTGTCTGTTCTATCTGTGTCATCTGGTATGTACGCTGTTTTTCTTTTCTGCCGCACCATCTGTAAGAATCTCCCCACATGGCAAACCCATCCTTCCACGCCATACCCCTTGTGCCTCGTGCCAGTCCAGGGTGTTCTTTTTTACCGATGGCGCGTGTCAGCTGGTCATTCTCTCTTTGGGGATGGAAGGTCCTGGCGGCTGTTTCCTCGAATGAGGCGATGAGTTCATTGACGGGTTTGGCAAGAACTTTTGGAAAGATACACATTCCTGTTTCTTGTTCCAACTTTGCCCTGATTCCATAGAACCAAGTATTTGCACATAGCTCCCACCCCTCTGTCTGCGGTCTGATCCCTCTATCGCGCAGGTACTTCTTAGCTTCCTCCCATCCTCCCACTTAGGCATCTGAGATATGTAGCCACCTGACCCCGTCCTCTGGTGATATTCCTTCTTCTTGGCATTTAGCCTATTGGTTTTTGACCTCTTTGCAGCTTTAGGACCTTCCTTGTACGCCACAAATTCGGGCCAGTGAGGTCTTATCTTTGCATAAGATGCATCTTCAAAATCTGGAGTCTCGCTAGCCGTGAAAAATTTGTTCAATTTTTTCTTCTAGTTGCAGAAATCTTCGTCCATCTTATTTAGATTCCACTCTTTGACCTTTTCCTTTATAACCGGTTTATTTTCATCCTCCTCTGGCGGTAGGTTGAAAGTTAACAACAGCGAAGTCCATAGTGTTTCTTTGGATCTTTTATCGACAAGGTAGCGTCGCCCTTCTTTGGCTCATTCCATTCTTCAGTTGTGATTGGGATTTGTTCCCTAACAAGAACTCCAGCCTGATGTATAAATTTGTTTGCGGCCTTCTTGGGCTCCGTTGGCCTTCCATCAACACGGACTGCTTCGATCATGAACTTTGCACGATCTGTCAACTGATGGCTCGCACCTCACTTGCTCTTTTTCGTAGAAGAAGATTGTTGCTGGGTGGTCGATCCGGAGGGCTAAAAGAAGAAAGAAGCGTTAATTAATACATGTACATATATAAAAATCAATCGGTGCAAGTCAGCAGAGGCTTAATCCATGCATATATCTCGCCAGACTTTGTAATCACTAAAGTGCGTTCACCGGAGTCGTCATCTTCTGCATGACTACTTGAGCTGTCATCATGTCCCTCCAAGTTCAGGTATTGTGAGGTGTCCTCATCACCATCACCGACGAGGATCATGTTCTCCATTATTTATTCCTCTTCAAGGTTTCTACTATGTGGATCCATAGTTTCTAAAACAATAATATTATCACACAAATATCAGTAATACATCTCTAATAAAACCAAATTTAATACTTAAATTTTTTTATAATATCACAAAATATCCATATCCATAATACTTAATATCCATATCCATATACATAATACTTAATTGTTAATATCACAAAATATCCATATATCCAATTAATATCCTAAAATCAATTCCCTAACACTAAATTCCTAAAACAAAATATCCTATGATTATGATTATTCTCTAAACTTAATTATGATTATGACACAAAATATCCTAACAAAATATTATAAAAAATCCTAACACACATATATATGCTAATTCATAAAACAAAATCCCTAAAACAAAATTGCTAAAACAAAATTACCAACACAAAATTGCTAAACAAAATTCCTAAAACAAAATTTTGAAGAGGAAGACGACGGGGGGGCTCACCTAGGGCACGACGGGCCGACGACGGCGAGGCGGCGCGGACGACGAGGAGGCGCGGCCGACGACGGGGCGAGACGAATGGAGGCGTGGTGGTGGTGGTGGGCGCTGTGGTGGTGGACGGCAACGGGCGCTGGGCGGCATGGCGTCGAGCATCCTTCCAGCGTCGTCGTTGTTCTCCGCTCGCTCTAGATCTCGATCCCAAAATTCATGGCTAGGAAAGAGGAAGATGCGTGCGCTGCTTTATACCCTCCCGCTTTAACACCGGTTCATGGCTGGAACCAGTGTTAAAGGGGGAGGGGCTGCAACCGCTGTTAAAGGGGGGCATTTTAATTCCCAAAAATAGGACAGAATTTAGAAAATTCATATCTTTTTCATTTCTACTCAGAAAAATATGAATAATATATCATAATTTTCATAAAAATAAGATCTACCCATTCATTTAAAAACATTTTATAGTTAATGTAGATGAATTTTTTTAAAATGATTAAAACACTTACATATGAATTTTGATTATTCAACTAAGACAAAAATAAAATAGTCAAACCCTAAAATTTTGAATTGTTTGGATATTTAAATTTAGCATGTTTTGTATACTTTGGAATCTGACAAAACTTTCAACATGAAAAGTGTGTGCATTTGAATAAGTAATCCAAAACATTTTTTGTTTTCAAAAAATAAAATTCTAACTATTCAAACTAGTAACAAATGGGAAAGGGCGGGCAGAACGCGCAGGAGGAAAAGGGCGGGAAGAAAAGGGCGGGAAATAATGGGCGGGAAGAAATGGCGGGAAGAAATGGCGGGAATAAAAATGGCGGGAAGACAGAGGCGCGGATTTTTTACCAACCGGAACTAAAGGGGCTTATTTTTTGTAATAAAAAATAAAAATGGATTTCTTTAGAACCAAGTGTTAACAGAAGAAATATGACATTGATTTCCATGTTGAGATACATATATGTGTCAAAAAATGACTCATTTAATACATATAGTCAATCTTATGATCGCGTCGGCCGTAACCATGGAGTGTCAGCACCGTTTAACATGATGGTTGGGTCAGTCTTCACTTTGAAGGGTGGAATTTCATCAAACTTATTATAATCTTCTGACATGTCCATCTTGTCCTCCACTCCCACGATGTTTCTTTTCCCTGAAAGAACTACGTGACGCTTTGGCTCATCGTGTGATGTATCTGTTTTCTTATTTTTTCTTTTTTCGGTTTGGTAGACATGTCCTTCACATAGAAAACATGAGCCACATTATTGGCTAGGACGAATGGTTCGTCTCTATAACCAAGATTGTTGCGATCCACTGTTGTCATTCTGTACAACTTGTCTACCTGAACCCCACCTCCTGTCAGCTTGATCCAGTTGCACCGAAACACTGGGACCTTAAAACAAGGTCCATAGTAAAGTTCCCATATCTCCTCTATGAACCCATAATACGTGGTCTTTTCCCCATTGTCTTATGCTGCATCGAAGCGGACACCACTGTTTTGGTTGGTGCTCTTTTTATCTTGGCCTATCGTGTAAAATGTATTCCTATTTATCTCGTACCCTTGGAAAGTACATATAGTCGAAGATGGTGTCCTGGCCAACAAGTACAGCTGATCTCCAACAGTGGTGTTAATCGTAAGAAGTCTTTGCATCCATTCGCCAAGACTTGCCATGTGTTCATGTCTAATCCATTCATTAGACTGTCCCGGGTGTTTGGGGCATATAAAATTCTTGTGTTCATTGATATACGGGGCAGCCAATATAGAACTTTGTAAAACCGTGTATTGTGCTTGATTGAGAGAATGCCCATTCCTACATATCATTTCTTTACATCCTAGGGTGCCTTTTACACGTAGTCTCCCCTTATGTCGTGATTGTGGAACACCAATCGCCTTAAGGTCAGGAATAAAGTCAACACAGAACTCAATGACCACCTCTGTTACATAGCCCTTGGAGATGCTTCCTTTTGGCCTAACACGGTTATGAACATATTTCTTTAAGACTCCCATGTACCTGTCAAAGGGGAACATATTGTGTAGAAATGCAGGACCGAGAATGGCAATCGCTTCTACTAGGTGAACCAGGAGATGCGTCATAATATTGAAGAAGGATGGTGGGAACACCAACTCGAAGCTGACAAGACATTGGGCCACATCTGTCTGTAACCCTAGTAGGCTTTCTGGATTGATTACCTTTTGAGATATTGCATTGAGGAATGCACAAAGCTTCACAATGGGTACTCGAACATTTTCAGGTAGAAGCCCCATCAATGCAATCGGAAGCAATTGCGTCATAATCACGTGGTAGTCATGAGACTTCAGGTTTTGGAATTTTTTCTCTCCCATATTTATTATTCCCTTTATATTCGACGAGAAGCCAGACGGGACCTTGATACTTCTCAGGCATTCAAAAAAGATCTCTTCTCTTCTTTGGTAAGAGCGTAGCTGGCAGGAGTTAAGTGGCGTCCTTTACCCTTCTCGTTCTCACAATGCATATACTTTTCAGGTTATTTCATATGTTGCTGGTTCTGCCGTGTTTCCGGTGTATCTTTTGTCTAACCATACACTCCCAGGAAGCCTAGCAGGTTCACGCAAAGATTCTTCAGCACGTGCATCACGTCGATTAAAGAGCGGACATCTAGGACTTTTCAATAGGGTAGGTCCCAAAATATAGATTGCTTCTTCCACAGGGGCGCGTGTCCGGCAGCGTCATTCGAAACAGATTGACTGCCAGGACCTTTTCCAAAGATTACTTCTAGGTCCTTGACCATACCAAATACTTCCTCACCAGTACAGAGGACAGGCTTCCTCCGGGGTTCCGCCTCACGTTTGAAATGCTTGCCTTTGTTTCTTATGGGATGCATATTCGGAAGAAATCGATGATGCCCTAGGTACACAACCTTCTTACATTTATCCAAATATACACTTTCAGTCTCATCTAAACAGTGCGTGCATGATTTGAATCCCTTGTTTGTCTACCCTGATATATTACTAAGAGCAGCCCAATCGTTGATGGTTATGAAAAGCAACGCTCGTAGGTCAAATGGCTCCCCTTTGTGCTCATCCCACATACGTATACCTGGTTTGGCCCACAGCTGTAAAAGTTTTTCAACTAATGTCCTTAGATACACATTAATGGTGTTGCAGGGTTGCCTCGGGCCTTGGATGAGCACTGGCATCATAATGAACTTCCGCTTCATGCACAACCAAGGAGGAAGGTTATAGATACATAGAGTCACAGGCCAGGTGCTGTGACTGCAGCTCTGCTCCCCAAAAGGATTCATGCCATCTGTACTTAGACCAAACCTTAAGTTCCTTGCGTCACCTGCAAAGTCCGGGTACTCTCGCTCGACTTTTCTCCACTATGACCCATCAGCGGGGTGTCTCAACATCGCGTCTTTCTTACGGTCTTTCATGTGGCATCGCAACAACTTGGCATGCTCTTTGTTTCTGAAGAGACGTTTTAACCATGGTATTATAGGAGCATACCACATAACCTTGGAAGGAACCTTCTTCCTAGGGGCCTCGCCCTCAACATTGCCAGGGTCGTCTCGTCTGATCTTATACCGGAGTGTAGTGCATACCAGGCAGGCATCCGAATTCTCGTACTTCTCACCGTGGTAGAGGATGCAGTCATTAATGCAGGCATGTATCTTCTGTATGTCTAATCCTAGAGGGCAGACAACCTTCTTTGCTTGGTATGTACTGTCGGGCAATTCATTATTTCTTGGAAGCAGATTCTTCATTTTTACCAACAACTTTGAAAATGCACTGTCAGTCACACCGTTCTATGCCTTTCATTGCAGCAAATCCAGTGTGGTACCTAGCTTTTTGTGGCCATCTTCGCAAGTTGGGTACAACAATGTTTTGTGATCCTTTAACATCTGCTCCAGCTTCTCCTTCTCCTTTTCAGTTTCACATTCTTCCTTTGCATCAGTACTGGCCCGACCAAGATCGTCATCTGTGGGCCCATCTGCTGCCTCTTGATCTTCATCTACCCCCGTTGCAGTATCATCATATTCAGGATACATATTATGATAGTTGTCATCATCTTCTTCTACTTTGTTGTCTTCCATCATAATCCCTCTTTCTTCGTGCTTGGTCCAACAATTATAGCTATGCATGAAACAGGACCGAAGCAGGTGGGCGTGAATAGTTTTTGTATTTGAGTAGTCTTTCTTGTTCTGACAGTCAACACATGGACAACACATAAAACCATTGTGACCATGGTTTTCCTTAGCCACAACGATGAAAATTTGGAGGCCCGTAATATACTCGGAAGTGCGTTGGTCACCGTATATCCATTGCCTGTTCATCTGCATTATATAATTAATTACTTATATCAAAAATCATTACAGTACATCATGAATTAATAGGGAGATGACCACTTTTATAGTACATCAATAACACATGAAAGGATAAAGTTGCCGACCTCGACCGAGAAGGAAAGAGCAATGAGAAAACTTAATTCGAGCACTCGGGCATTTCACCGAACACCTCTTGTGCATAGGAAGAAAACACAAACTAGCACAACTCTCACCCTCTTTGATAAGCTCCAAAATGAGAGAGAGGGGTGTGGGCTGCGGTGTATTATATAGGAACACCCCCTTTAACACCGGTTCAAGCCACGAACCGGTGTTAAAGGGGGGGTGCTACGTGGCTCGGTGGTGCAGGGCCTTTAACATCGGTCCGTGGCTCTAACTAGTGTTAAAGGGGGTGTGCATTTTTGCTGCACGAGCCACGCTGGTATGGGCACCCCCTTTAACACCGGTTCGTAGGATAAGTGGTGTTAAATCCCAATTCTGACCTCAACTAAAGGCCTCGTTTCCACTAGTGGCGCAATCCGAGTTTGATACAAAAATAAGAGAAAAATACCTTGAACATCAGGTCATATAGAAAAGTGCAAAACATAAAAGTTCTTCGTCTTTGGAGACGAAAAACTTTGCTTTTTATGATATTTTGAACCGAGATCGTTTGCTATCTGAAAAGTGGTTCGGAAGGTACAGACAAGTTTTTGACCGAACAGTTATGGAAATTTCGGGTTTGCTTGTTCGAGTTGGACCCCAACTAGGGTTTTGGATCCGAATCCAACCCTCTTTCTTGCACGGAAAGTCCAGACGCTCCTTATATACACGAGGGGTGACGGCCGATTGAACCAACACCAATCGAACAAACACATCTATTACTTTTTCGTGTTCATCTACTGTTTATCCCTCTCCCTTGTATCTTTCTTCTCATTCTTCATCGTTCTTCAAGATTGGAGGATGCGAATTCATGAGTTCCTAGGGGCGGTCAGACCGACCTAGGGCAGCCCATAGCCGTCGCGCCGCCCTGACGGGGTCCCTCCCGGGCGAGCAGGGTTTCAGGTCTTCAAAAGCGTCCGCCGGACTGTCCTGCGTATCTCGATTCCGGTGAGCCGCCCTCGGCGCGTGCTGCCACGAATCATGCTCGGCGCCGAGGGTACACGGTGACGTGTTCATGTGTGAACACCTTCCTATGTAAGCAATAGCAAACCGTGACAAGGTGATCTCCAAGAGATGATCGGATGAAATACGCCTCTGAACTTGTCCATAGAAGATGTGTGAATCTTGTATTTCAACAAGGTTTTTCGACAGCTACTGTTTTACTTGGCCGATAATTCCTTCACCGGAGTTGGAGCCCGTGTTATCCTCTTCATCTTTCCTTTTTGTGGTGTCGGGAGATTCACCACCATTTGCTCCCCCCCCCCCGTCCTCCAAAACTGCGTCGATCTGCCGAAAAACCGCAACCTTTCTCCGACAGTTTCGTTAGGCCAACCGGAAGCTTTTCTAGAAAAGCCCCTGGGCTTTCTTCCTCGGAACCCGCGCTCCCCCGCAGCCCCACGTGTCACACACCCACCTGGCCCACTCGTCATCCTGTATGGGTATGTAGCCCCTAAGTGACAAAAACCCTGAGCAGTTTTAGAAATCAATTCAAACCATTTGGCAAATGTATTTAAATTCAAACCGTCATAATATATATTGAAAGTACATGAAGGGGTCACCAGAAAAAAGAGAAATCCTCAAGAAAATCCCACAAAAATCAGAAACATCTGACCGTCCCTTAACTAAATAGCCTATGGTAGCCAATGGATCTTACAAAAAAAACTTGCACAAAATTACCCACCAATGCCCCTCCTAAGTAGTTTTTCTAAGAAAGAAGTCCACATCACCCCCACAAGTCTCTGGTTGCGGCCGATAGCCCCCCTTAAGTAATAACTGGGTCAATTAACACCCACAACTAATGAAAACCGGACAAATTACCCCCCTAGCTGGTTTTGGAGACTGTTTTGACACGATGGACTCTGGTTTAGTACACGCAAGCCTCGTAATCAATTATTCCGGTCAAATAACCCCGGTGAAAATTCCAGGTTCTCTTCTCCGATGAACTTTGTCCCACGGCTAAATGCATATGTGGCAGAGACAAAACTAATATTTGTAGTTCTGTACCACGGTTCATGACTACTCTATGTTTTGAGCTGACAAGATATCTTCCCAGGCCAGGCAATATTGAGGCCGACGTCTTTGCTGATGAACAATATCTGCAATAAAAAAAGCTTCAGGCTGAGTTTGGGAGCAAAAACGTTGCACCCCTATTTCTTCTTCTTCTTGGCTGTGTACGTACTAGCAGGGAGCAGGCCTGAGTGTTATTGATAGACTACCAGGGCACGCCGGCCGGCTGGCCGGAATTGGTCCTCAGCGAGGCGGACTCACCTTCTACTGCGGTACCTTCGCCAAATCCAACAGCGCTGCTGCCACCTGCTGACATTCCTTCGTTGCCGGCTGCAGATACCACCTATGCTCAATCTCCATGGCCGAGACTCTTAATCGACCGCGGGGTGCTGTGGGAGGAGGAAATGGCCTGATTTTGTGCCGGGGGCAAGGGATGGCGGATTTTGGAGAGAATGGCGACGGGGAAGGAAACGCATGCGAAAGAGGAAAAATGAAAGAATGGAGATGGAGATTATTTGACTAGGTTAATTGATTAGAAGGCTTACGTGTACTAAACCGGAGTCCACGGTGTCAAAACAGTCTTCAAAACCATCTAAGGGGTAATTTGCCTGGTTTTTATTAGTTGCGGGTGTTATTTGATCCAGTTATCACTTAAGGGAGGCTATTGGCTGAAACCAGAAACTTGTGGGGGTGATGTGGACTTCTTTCTTTTTCTAATTATGTAGGTTAATTATGGAACTCCTCCATCAACAAAGCCTCTGCAAGCACGTCCTTACCCGTGCCGTCGCCGTATTTTTCTTCGTTCGTTTGACCGGCTGGCATGGGCGGTCCTATAGATCAAAGAAAACAAACGTGAATCTCTTGGTAGCCGTCACGCCGGTCAACACCGCAGCCAGAGCAAGGCAAGAAGCTGCCTCACGAGACTGGCGGCCATACTTGGCGGCATCCCCAACATCTGTCTAGATCGTGGTCTTCTTTTTTCTAATCATGTGTGGCATGAAGTCCTGCTGATATTCAGGAGCGCATGAAATCTTTTTTCTAATCAAGATTCATAGCCTGCTGAATATGCTGGTGGCCGTGTGTCCCCCATTGACGTCACCCAGCATGGTATAACATGGACGATTCGATTGCATGCTTGGTCTAGCTAGCTTCTGTTTCCTTCGATTGTTTATGTTCACCGATGCATGTCTGCAGATTTATTGTGTACACCACTGCTCATTCTTGGTTTTAGCCCCATGGAGTACTTAGAATTTAGCAAACAATTTTCCATGTTACTCTACTAGCTGGCCGCAAAGTACATATAATCATGTATACAATTCCTGGGAGAGAGCTGATTTTGTGCACCACGGTAAACGGCACGCGCTTGATTCAAAAGAATCATGACACATACATTTAAGCTATGTTCGTACTAATAATTGCCTATACTTCCACGATATGACCGGTGCAGATGCAGCTCTACAAGATTGGTCGGACCCTTGCCTCATAAAAACATCCAAGAAGTATGATCGATCAACCGTCAATTAAACAGCCGTATTTTCCTTTGTCCCTTTGACCGGCTGGCCCGACCGACTTCCTCAGGCACATGCCTATCTATCATCTATCAGAGTATCAGTAGCTAAACCTCCAATCTTGCTTTCCTATGCATTCACGGTATTATCAGGTCTACAAGATTAGTTTGACGCTTGCCTCATAGAAAAAAGTATGTATGATCGTTTTCCAAAGTTTCTATGTAGGCCTTCAATTGAGTCATAAACAATATGTTTATTCGATGGTTTGCTTGGTGCAGCTATAAGAAGATTAGATAGTGTCGATGGTTTTCTTGGTGTATATATAAGACGCATGCAAGCAGATTTGCATCTCAGCATTCTGCTCAGGATCCAAGTGGGATGGATTAATAGCAGATCGACTTTCTTCTCATTTGGCTTTTTCAACTTATCACATACCAAGGTTTGCGGCGGTTCGTGTAAGTCGCCGCCGGTGCACGGGCCCCTGAAATCAGCCCAGACAGTGCTATTAGCGATCGGTCCATCACATGGGTCTACCACTATGATGAAAAAAAGATATCTACTCATATACATGTACGACGGGGAATACGCAGATGAAGGTTGCTGGCGCACAATGTTCTTGGCAACCTACATGGACAGGGAACTGTAATAGGAGAAGAGGTACAACACGCGTGAGTCGGTTATTAGCCGAGTGCTGGTGGTCTGCCTTAGTTGTTCGACATGCGAGAGAACACCCGGCGGCTGGCCCTGGACCAACGCGATAATATTTTAAGGAAGCGTTGTGATGTTGCGATTTTGGAACTATCATTGTCAACGCTCTCACCGCTATGTACTGACAATTACAAGTTTCCTTCAACATCACATGTCATGTATTTATTGCTAATGAAATTTCCTACGACATGTTCTCGCTTGGAAGATGATGTTGAGTTCAATAAATAAAAGTTTTCGCCGTCTCTCTAGGATAGCAAGTTACTCATATCATTGACATGCAACAGATGAACCAAACATGAGACCACTGAGCTGACAGTTTTTTCAAATAAATCATTTACTTGAAAATATACATAACATAACCCAAGTTAATCTTCCTCGGTTAACACAAAACCTCATCCGGGTAATTTAGAGTTAACAAAGTTTTTAGAAAATCCAATATATCGCATTTCTTTATTATGATTATTTATAGATAGTAGGCTTTTACTTTGCTTTTGTGTTCTGGATGAAACTAAATTTTGTGCTATAGGAAATTCTGTCACAGTTTTTTCCGTATGCATGATTTCACTTTTATGTATGATCTGTGTACATTATCATGTCAGGTATATACATTCAGAAGTATTCATATTTTCTATAGCTTTTTTTATGTTTGTATTCTAGAACCAAGGTATAAATGGACGATTTAGACTGTATCATTGATTTTGTGTTGGCAAGTTGAGTTAGCGAGGGTCACTCACTAGGTTCTTCGCTAGGTGATGATTACACTTACCTTAGATGCTAGCTTTATATTTATTTTGACGGATACATATCATTGCCTCTCTCCTCTTCAACCTACAATCATAAACACGGGCCATTCATGTCTTTGCCAGGTACATGTCTAATACATATAACACACCCCATTTCTTTTTATTTTAGTTGTTAATAGTTTGGGTGGCAAACATGCATGGTAGAATCAAGAATAGAACATATCACAAGACAAAGGTCTACCAATGTATATCTAATATGCTTCAAGTTTAAATTTTCTATTCATTCTATCATTTAACATCTACCATTATTACACATTAATTTTTGGTTTACTGTATAACTTTTCCGCTATGTGAATACATTTTCCTTCGAGAATTGATAAGCTTCATCATCATTATAGATGTAAAAAATAAAAATATGAACCCGGTAATAAACTCTAATTCTAAAGTAACAACACTAATATTCTACACAATGAAACTTTTGTAACTTTGAAATATATCAACGCAAAACATTACCCGCGCGATAGACCGTCAAGATGTCGCCCGCGCATGTGCGCGGGCCACTATGCTAGTTTTCAAATAATTTTGAATTTGGCTAAAAGTTTAATATGAAACTTGATTTATTTATGTATATGAATTCATCTAAAACTTCAAATCTTTTAAACACTAATTCAAACTAGTCAAACTAGTAACAATTGACCACTTTAATACAAAATGATTTATAAATGGTTTTAAAATTTATGATTCCAAATAATACAAATAATATATGTTTTTGATTCATAAAAATATGAAGAATATGAATATGCTATTTATAATATATTTTGGGCAATATAAAATTCGAAATAATTTCAATATCATTTCTTAAATATTGTATAACTTTAAATCCGTAACTCCGAATTTGATAAATGATATGTCTAAATCGATTAGCTCGACGAGCATGTTCTAACTATGCATTTTATGATATGAATTGAAGCATGAATCATATAAATATTAAGTATACAGTAATGTTTAAGTGAGCAAAACATGACTAAAAACTTAATCAAATGCTTTATTCTTGTACCCCACACCTCATTGATGCCTAGGGATGGTTGTTGGGGATATGATAAGTGCGTATCATCATAGAATATCTCTAATCCGGATAACCTGGCTGGCCCACATTTGGTAAGAGGGCCCATGGCCTGCTTGGCGGCCTTGTTAGATGGATCTAGAAAGGAGGCCCATGCCGTATAAATGAAGGCTATAATGGAGTCACCGATATACTCGGAGCCTTGGAGAGCAAGACACGTAGACTAGTTGGATCTAGTGTAGGACTCTATAACCTGTCTGGCTAGGACTTTTCCCTGTAACCCTAGGATCTAGTGTCTTTATAAGCCGGACCTATGGGAGCCTTTAGGTCAACGATTCATACAACTCATATAACCTCGCACAGCGAACCAATCCCTATAACTCGGTGTATCTCCCTTATAGTGATTTATAGCAGTATTAGGTTTCCACCACCGTCGTAGGACCAGAACCTGGGTCAGCTGTGTAACTTCGTACCCGCCAACTTACTGCCTTCCCCCACGTCTCTAAACATGCACTATGAGGACCCCTCCATGGCATAATCGTCGGCAATACCACGACAGTTGGCGCCCACCGTGGGGCAAGAGGCGCTTCAAGCTCTACAACGAGCGAGGTCCAAGCTCTTCGCAGGAATCAGCAAAACCATGGCCATCGATTGTGTTCTTTTCTCCGGCAGTGTTTCGATCATCCCTCCTGACCAGTTATGGATCCCGACGAAGATGAACCCCACCCGCTGCTCGATTGTTCCAGTCGGGGACATCCACCTCTTCATCGGTGAAACCGACTCGGGCGCTAGTTCCCTAGAGGTCGGAGGATCATCAAGACCCGCACGAACCGCCTACGGGCAGGACAGATTAGCGGAAGGATCGAAGTAGGATCTATCTTTGGAGTTTGTCGGCTTAGATCGGAAAAATCAAGGCCCACCCAAACTGGCCCTCTGCAGGATATAATGGTGGAAGATCACTGCAAATCCGTCAGCTTAGCCCATGCGTCTGGAAAGCAACGATCGCACTTTGTCGACGTGGTAACCATCTTTGATCTGGCGCGTTGCATTCAGAGAGAGGGTGAAAGCCCCCAAGATTACCTCTCCAGATGGATCCGGATACGAGCCGATCTAGAGAACTACCCAGATAATGACATTGTTTACCACTTCGTTGAAGGGCTGGATCGTGTCACACTTCTCCGGTATATGCTCAGGCGGCAACAGGCCACAGGCATCCTCACTATCGAGTAGATGATCAGCACTGTCAACAGTTATGTCGCTGCTGATGGGGTTGCCCAGGCAGCGTTCATTGCCGTACCTGGGCCACCGCTGCCACCGCTGCTGCCAGCCAATGGCCCCGATTCCTTAGCATCGTCCTCCGCCATCTAGGAAGCTCCTGCACCCTCCGACTCTGTTTTGGATGCACTTTATGCCGACATTCGTGTGGACTCGGAGGAGATGGACATCAACCTGGAAGAACACGACTCAGCCATGAAGGAGATGGAGGAGGAGATAAATCATGAGGAGCGGGCAAATAAAGCCGTCACATCCCGCCAGGTGTTCGTAGCCATCGGGAGTGTGATGGAAGAGGATCAAACCGGACCAACTCCACCTAAGACGCGGGACAACGGGAAGGGGCCAGCCGATGTCGTCGGCAATGGTCAGGCGAAGGCCATGCCCCCTCTGGCTATCCTAGTGCAATAGCCGCAGGAAGTCCCAACTGGTCCAAGCAACGCCAGCACCGCAAATCCGCCGCCACCAGCATCTATGTCTACGGCTTCCCAAATCACGCCAGTTGATAGAGTGATGTATGACAATCTACTCGTCGAGCCTATGACCGTGGCCCATATACAAAATGTTTTCCCGCTCGACGAGAAGCGCCAACAACTACTGGAGGAGGCAGGCCATCACGGAGCAAGGCGCAAAGTTACATCGAGATCTGGCCAAGGACTAGAAATCAATCGACACAGCTGGAGCCATGGAGGCCGAGTACAAGACTCTGCTCAAGCAGCATTAGGCCAAGAAATCTCCAGCTTGTCAACGACCCTAGCGTACGGCGCAACTTGGGGTGGCACCTTCGAAGCAGGCACAAGCTAAGCCATACATTGACAGTGATGGAAAGCAAGTCATGCCCAAGTTCGTTCTCAACTTGGCCGTCGCCAAAACTCTACTGGAGCAGGATAGATCGCCCGTAGCTCTGGAACAAGTCTGTGGTCTTGTCTCCAAGGCTGTCAAACAGTAGGAAAAGGCCACCTCTCAGAGGCTTGAGCCTGACCCATCATGTTTCTAGTCTATCGCTCCCAAAAAGCATAGGGCAAGATCTCCTCATGATGTTAGATCTCAAACGGGTTCATCAGAACGAAGATGGAGGGACGCATGCAAGGGAGGATGCTATCGCCATATCAAGGAGGCAAGGCTCACCCTCATCGCTCGCCACCACCGCCCTGATCCTCCCGGTATCATGAAGACCCAAAATCTCACCACCGTACGAGCATGCCTCCGCCTAGACGCCCCAGGGAGGCATCGTCATTCGCGATAATTTGGTGTAGCCTCATCATGGCGGGGAGGACAGTGGCAACCACGTGCATGGGAGCAGGTCACGCCATGACCCTCCGTGTCCAACAAGCAACCGTGACAGACGTGAGGAGTCGTAGGAGGGAAATAGCAAGAAGGCTAACCCACCGCCACCTCCGCCTCTATTGCCTCCTAGCAGCCACTATGGCGGAGGAGGACTGCGTCATTCACGTAGTCCTTCCCGTGGTGGCGATAAGAGAAAAGAAAGCCCTGAGCCATACGATGCACGTACACGTTTGGACAAGATTCAGGAGGAAAGGCAAGGAAAATACTTGGGACCACGTTTCTTTGGCCCTGTGATATGAACCGCAACTTACCCCAAGGGTTTCCTTACTGACAAGACGATCAAGCCCTATGACGGCACATCCAAGCTAGCTACGTGGTTGCAGGAGTACGGCAACACTGTCGAGATCGTCGGGCGAAACCCAAACATCGCCTTCAAGTACCTCCCACTGATGTTGATGGACACGGCCCACCATGGATCGATGACTCGCCGAAGAAGTCCATATGCAATTGGTTGGACATGTAGGAAGCGTTCACCAAGAATTTCGAGGGTACGTATAAATGTCTCTGCACTATCGGCAGTCTAGAGTGGTGCGTCCAAGAAAAGGACGAGACATCTCGAGCCTATCTCTCCTGCTGGCTGGATATAAAATATTCATACACAAGAGTGCACAATCAGACTGCTATGGCCGCCTACATTGATGGTTTGGAAAAGGGAACCTTGCTCCGGCATAAGTTGAAGCGCCTGCAGGACAATCACAAGCGAGATCTCATTTAGATGATCTCCTTGGACAATGAGTTTGCGGCTGCAGACGGTGATGCTCATGGCTCCTTGCCGGCAATTTCCATTCCAACCCTAGCCAAGAGGAACAACAACACTAACCGGAAGAATCCTCTAGAAGAAAAGCCAGCTTCTGACATGGTCGCCATGATTTTTGCGGGAAGGGGTGATGGCGGATAGCGCATCCAAGGTCGGGGGATGGTCGTGGGAAGCAGCACGGTAGTGAAACTACCCTGGTAGTGATCCGCATTCCCCAAACGTACGAGGAGTACTGTGATATGGCGTGCCTCGTACACCTCGATGCTAATGGCAAAGCCACTCACACCAACCGCCATTACAAGTTCGTCAACGATATCAAGGAATACCTGTAGTCCGGATACAAGTGAAGCCAGAAGAATCGACCACGAGGCAATGGAAAAGGGAAGAAGAAGGAAGATGATTCCTGGGATTCAAGTGACATGGACATGGAGGTTGACCCCAAGCACGCTGACAAGAGCAATGGCAAAGGAAAGAACCCCTTCGAGAAGACGGCCCCCGTCTACCACACTTTCCTTGGCACCCCAACTGTCTGGGCACAGAAAACCTCACTCAGGATACTGATGTCCACCCTAATCCCAGTTCCCCAATTACTGCGCTGATCAGAAGTTTCAATCACATGGGACAGTAAGGATCATCTTGACCTTGTACCAATAGAGAACCAGTATGCCATGGTCATCAACCTCCTGATTGACGACTGTGAGTTCAACAAGTGCATGGTGGATAGTGGAAGTAGCATCACCATCATGTACCTGGATACACTGCACAAGATGAACTTGACGGAGACCAACCTAAGGCGGACCAGCATCAGGTTTCATGGCGTAGTTCCTACCCGGGAAGCTAGATCCCTTGGGTGCATCACCCTTCCAGTCGCTTTTGGCGATGTTAACAATTACTGCCAAGAACGCATGACCTTTGAAGTGGTACTAACGAGGTTTAATCTCGTCAATGCCCATTGTTATGAACTTAGGTTTTGGAGAAGATGGGGATGCTGGAGATCGTGGCACGGTTAACAGACAAGCAACCAGGGGACACGAGATTTACCTAGGTTCAGGCCCCCGGAGGGAAAACCCTACTCCTGCTTGTCTGCTCTTGATTACGGCGAAACCGAAGGTTACAGGGTGCGCAGATTCGATCTGGCGTGGATGCGTGTGCAAAAGTATGAGTTGAGAGATCTAGGATGTGCCCTCCTGGCCTTTATATAGACTTAGGCAGGTCACGGGCATAGTCCTAGTCGGTTACAAGTTCTAGGGTTTTACCCCTTTGAATTTCCTATCTCCGCTAGTCTTGCTCTCCCAGGATCCGAAGGCGTCATGGGCCTTGGCCACCCGAAAATCTTCATGGGCCAGCCTATATCTGCTGTGGGCCTTCCTTGGGCTGGACCAGGTATGCTGAAGTCACGTACCCATAGGGTATAACCATGCCAGTAGCCCCCGAGTGATCAGTCGAATCGTAGATTCGGCTGAGGACTCTTCCATTTTTCGGGTGCAGCTATATGTTAATAGTATACGTGTGTAGGGATTGTTGATGCGTGTGCCTGACTCACCCGACGGATCAGGGTCAGTTAACTGTCTCAGGACGAAACAACACGATCTTCTTCAGGTTCGGGTCCCTCAACCCGGACCTGGAACATATGCTGGCGTAATTCGACTCAGACCGCGGAGGACTTACAGGAGTGGAATTTCAGTGATTTTAATTGGTGTACTCAACGCGTCCATCGGGATTTTTCATCGTACCTGTTGGTACGGATTCATACTAGCAGAGCGCAGTCAGGTGCGTTGCCAGGCCATCAGATGATATCTGTAGGTCTTATCTTTGCGTCGCAGACGCAGCATCCGAACATTTGTCACCGTAGAGCCGTCATGAACATGCCGTAGGCTAGCTTCTGGTAGTGCGGGTACCGCTGTTTTGTTGGAGTGAGAACCTCGCTGAGGTAGTAAATTGGGCGCTGGACTCCGTGAGTCTTGCCTTCTTCGGGTCGTTCGACCACGAGTACGGTGCTGACCACCTGGTGTGTGGCTGCTATGTACAGCAGCAGGGGTTCGCGCTCCTTTGGCGTGACCACAACTGGCGAGGTGGAGAGTAGCCGCTTGAGGCTTTCGAATGCGTCATCGGCTTCTAGTGTCCACTCGAACTTGTCTGCCTTGCGCAGCAGCTGGTAGAATGGTAGGGCCTTCTCGCCCATACGGCTGATGAACCTGCTTAGTGCCGCTACTCGTCCTGCGAGCTGTTGGATGCCCTTGAGGTTTTTCGGCTTCTCCATTGTCATGATGGCTCTGATTTTCTTCGGGTTCGCCTCAATCCCTCGTTGAGAGATGAAGTATCCGAGCAGCTGGCCCGAGGGGACACCGAAGGCGCACTTTTCTGGATTGAGCTTGATCCTGTAGCGATCAAGGTTGTCGAACGTCTCGCGGAGATCGTCGATAAGTGTCCTTGCCTCCTTGGTTTTTATTACTATGTCGTCGATAAGCATCGAGCTCCGCAGAGTTCTCCTTCGTCTTCATCCATTTCAGATTCAGACGAGCATGCGCGTTTGGCGCGTGCTTTGTCGATCTTGCGCTATGTGAGTTTGTCTCTGGCGTCGTAGTCGCGTTTATGGCGGTGCGAGCTCTTCTTCCTTCGAGGAAGATCGTGCTCCTCTTCTATAACTACCTCGGTGAATTACGCTCCTAGTTACAAGCCTGGATGAGCAGAAATGGTTGAAATAGTACGGTGGGGCCCAAATGCCTCTCACAGGTAGACCTTTCAGCCGTCCCAACCATTTCTAAACATCGGGACAAGAACGGGCGGCGTAATCGGCAGGCGAAGGGATCAACTACATACACAAATGAGTATGTATGCAAGCCACCATACAACAGTACATCAGAGCCATTCCATCTAAAAAGAAAGGAAATATAGCAACGCCATACGGCAAGATCCAAATATCCTAGATAGATATAATAGTTTAGGATATCTCCTCATACATCAAACAGTGATGTGAGAGTATCCGAAGATGTAATCCGAGTACGGATAAGAAGCAAATCGGCATAAGATGCCCCATAAATAAGCAGATCCCGCACAGATCTCACGGATCCCGTTCCGGAATCTCTACACCGAATGATCGTTGCCCACATCGTCCGTCTCCTCCACCCAGTATCCATCTTGTGGGTGTACCTGTGCATCTGAACCAATAATTTATCGTGTGAGACCCTAGGGGTACTCAGCAAGTCTTTATGCCTCTAAAGGGGACACAACCTGGGGTGACGCAATTGCAGCAAAAGATAAACCCTAACAATTCTATAGATACTCGCTAACCATCCGCCTAACCATAGATAGACGGATGTCCGTGAATTAATAACAGTTATAATGGTAAAGTCCAGATCCATCCTCCTCCCCGCCACCGACGAGGAAGCGACGAACAACCCCCATCCGTTGGCAGTTTTATTATCCATTCCATGAGTGTTGCACTATTTACTAGTCAGGTACTTAGTCAAATTAAAAGCGGTACTTTAGTTATAGTTGTCTATGATCGAGAAACTGTGCTCCAAGTCGTCCATAACCGCGACACGGCTTTGAAAGTTTTACCCGTAGGTGCACAAATAGCAACACACACCGATCAACCTCGAAAACCAAATCAAAACCCAACGAGGCATTCACGACAAAGCGATCACAGGATTCAGAAATATTTTAGGGGCCACCCCATTGAGCTACCCGCCACGGTTAGCTGACTTGAGACGGCCTCAAGGTTTAGTGGTGCCGGCAGAAACGACTAGGAACCCGAAAGTGTGACTGGCTTGTCGATACAAAATAAAACGGGTCACTGCCCTAACAAGACAAAGCAGCAAGACCTCGCACAATTTAAATTAAAGCAGTAAAGCATGGCATAAGTACAGGATAGTAAATAAAACCTCAAACTAGTTTGTGGCCCCAAGAAATAAGAATGAATCAAGCTCTGGCTCAGGGGGGTTCATAAGCCTCCCGGATGTGGATAGCCCGAATATTCAAGGAACAGGAATCAAGTACTCGGGGTCCTACGGGACACAAGTGAGCCTGAAAAACCAAATAGCGAATATGGCTCACCGATGCCACTTTCATTAGTTATCCCATTACTACTCAGGTTAAGTTCTTTAGGTACCTCGTTATCCATCAGACACTCACATACCCTACACATGCTGTTCTACGACTCGCATGGCTCAAACAACTCATGTAGTAATGGCTCATGGGAGGGAGGAACAAGCTCGTGGGTTTAAAAGTAAAGGCTATGCAATACTTGGGATTCAATTTAATGCAATCGCGACTCAATGATGCAAGAAAAGAAAGAAAGAGGCAATAGGTACTATATGTATGCAAGCATGTGGTAGTGCTTGCTGGCAGCTCGATTGGAGGAGAGAAGGATCTGGGTAGTGCTCCTGGGTCTCTTGATATATCCCCTGCTCAGCGTCTATTCGAAGAAGAACCAAACAAACAAGGGCCAACATAAATAAAGTGCACAAGCATATGAATTAAATGCATCAAGCAAACAATCATGCCATGATGAATGATGCACAATTTGCATGGCAATAAAGTAGCATGGCATGGGTGAGGTGTGAAATACAAGAATAAATCATTTTATTGAGTTTTGGCCACATTTTATCCTCATATTAGTTGCTGTATACTTTATATTTATATGATGCATGCTGCAAAACAGAACAAGGAATGCATAAACAGAAAGGTCTCGTCGAGCTAATCATTTTAGACATATCATTTGTCAAATTTGGAGTTATAAAACAAAAGTTATTAATTAATTAAGGAGAAAGAGCATTTTAATGTAATTTTAAATCAACTTGAAAAATAAAGTGTTCAAAATATATTTTGGATGGCATATTTGAATTCCTCACATTTTTCTGATTTCAAAACATATATTATTTGTATTATTTGGATTTGTATTTTAAAAGTTATTTAAAAGCAGAATTAAATTTGAATTTGAATTAAGTTTGAAAAAGATTTGAATTTAAACAGAAAAGCAGGAATACTTTTTATACTCAGACTAACCTAGCCCCTGACGCTGACGGGTGGGGCCAAGCTGACTGGAGGGCACACGCGCGCGAAAAGCTTTTTACACCGCGGCTGGCTTAGCCTCAGAGAGTGACAGGTGGGGCCAGAGCATACGCGGGTCCACGTGACAGAGGTGATACCGACGTGGCTGGCAGGAGGGGGTACCGGACCGCGGGTTGAGGCTAAGAGCTGGGAGGGGTCTATCTGCAAAACTGGTACAGAGGCTGACGGGTGGGCTCAGGCGGACCGCGGGTGAAGCAGCAAAAAGGCGCAGGGGGGTATGCGCAAAAGGGCGCCCGACCCCACTGTTCCTCTTCTCCGCGCTGCAGAGGACAGATCGATGCGCAGCGCGAGGCGGGGGTTCGATCCGGGGACGTGCTGGTGCGCGCTGGGGGTGCGAGCCAGTGCGGTAGGGCTAGGGGAGTTGCTAGGAGGGAAAAGGGCGGCTAGATGAGGCTCTCCGCGACGCGGCGACGCAGAGGACGCACGCGCACGCGACGCACCGAGAGCGCTCGACGTTTGGTCCGGCGAGAACAGAGAGCTACGGCGAGGACGGAGGTGTCAGCGGGGTCGGATGGCTCACCGAGAGTGTGTCGGTGGAGTTGGATCGGGCAGAGGAGCTGGCGATCGACGTCGAGGCAGAGGCCGGGCGTAGCTAGGGTTCCGGCGGGACGCGTCGGCGTGCAGGGGGTACAGGCCTTCTCCTCCTCGGCGGCACGCGGTGTGCGGTGGTCGCCTCGGTTCACTGTGCCACTCCACAGACGATGCCTGCACGCTGGATCGACGGGAGTGCGTGGAGGCGGTGGCCGGCTAGAGAGGGTGACCGGTGGTGGAGAGGAAGGTGAGGAGAGGCAGGTCCTGGGGTAGATCTGGACGAGAGCGAGGAGACGTGGAGGAGGAGATAAAGCAGAGAGGGGGGAGGAAGGTGCCGTGGGGAGCAGGTAGATGGAAAAGGTGGCCTCGGTGCCACCTTTCTCTCCTTCTCCTCACGTGCTCGGGTAGGGGCAGGGGCAGGGCAGGGGCAGCTGGGGCTTTCAGGTGGGGACAGTAGGCTCGGGCTGGGGGGCCCTTAGGCAGAGAGAGAAAAGAGAGGGGGAGGAAAAGAGGGAGCTCGGGTTGGAGCTAGGGTTGGGTAGCTAGGTGGCTCGGGCTAGGGTTTCTGCTGGGGATGGGGTAGCTAGGTGGGGCCAGGTGATCAGGTGGCCAAGTGGGGCCAGCTAGGTAGAGAGAAGAGAGAGGCCGAGAGAGAGGGGTGGTGAGGTAGCTAGGGTTTGGTTTAGATGGGGTGGTGTGATGATGGATGGGGTAGGAGGGGATATGGTGATGAGGGTTAGAAACTTAGGTGTAGGTTTTAGAGAGGGGAAGATGGTTAGGGTTTAGATAGGAACCACATGATCATGCATGGATGGTGGAGAAAAGGAGAGGGGGTGAAGAAAAGAGAGAGAGATGAGAGATGAACCACCCAAGAATTCAAATAAAAACCAAAAACTAGAATGGGTGGTACTTGCATGGCCCATGCATAAATATTTAATGCCATGTTTATTTTTGTGAGACAATAATATCACATGGCATTAATCTTAGGCATTCCCACAAGTGGAATAAAGCCAAGCAAGAATTTAAAGGAAAGTCCCAAGTGGAATAGATGGAGATGATCATATTTGATTATAATTCGTACTTGCTAGTGTGTTTATTCCACTAGATGTTTAGTAGTCCCAATAGTACCCCAACATGAGCATAAATCCATGATAATCCATATGGAAGCTAGGAAAAAGGGTTCCACTCACAAGGCATGCAAAGGTGGCCATGTGGCTCTCATATATCAATAATGTGAAAACAACATGATGCTAAGATGAGAGCATGTGGAAAAGAATTGGATCCATCCCAACCCACATGAGCTAGAGGTAAACTCAAATAAAGTGCAAAGCTCGTATTTAGTTGGATGGTGGAACTATAAGGTGGTGAAAGAAAGGTGGTGGAGTTAATAAAAGATATGCCCCCAACTCCACTTGGGCATTTAAACAATATATCAAGACCCAAATACAATATCAAGAGGCAAATACAATTAATAATGCATATGAGAGAAGAACCAAATCAAAAGGGTTTTATATGATGCTCAAATGCAAGGTGGCATGATGACATGAGCATGATATAATTATGATGCAACAATTATATGTTTGAAGTAGCCATTATATTACTAGACCAAGTAGCATTACAATTGTTAGACAATTGGGATGCTACAACTCTCCCCCACTAAACAGGAATCTCGCCCCGAGATTCTAGGAAGAAGAAGAAAACTCAAAGAGGGTAGGATACTTGGCACGGAGCTCATCTTCACGTTCCCAAGTGGCTTCATCAACAGAATGGTGCGACCACTGCACCTTGCAGAACTTGATGGACTTGTTGCGAGTCCTTCTTTCTGCGACTTCAAGGATTTTTCTGGGGTGTTCTTGATAAGACAGGTCTTCTTGGAGTTTGATAAGCTCATGATCCACGGTCCTGCCAGGATCCTTGAAGCACTTCTTGAGCTGAGAGATGTGGAAAACATCATGGACCTTGAGTTTTTCTGGAAGCTCAAGAGCATAAGCAACTTCTCCTCTTCTTCCACGAATTTTGAAAGGACCGATGTATCTAGGAGCCAGCTTTCCTTTGATACCAAAGCGGTGCGTGCCTCTCATGGGAGTGACACGAAGGTAAACGAGATCACCAGGGACATACTCCATGTCCGTGTGCTTCCTGTCATAATTGCTCTTCTGTCGACTTTGAGCAATCTTCAGATTTTCAAGAATGATGTGCACCTTCTCCTCCGCTTGAGTTACAATGTCAGGGCCAAACAATGTTCTTTCTCCTGCACCCGACCAACCAATCGGAGTTCTGCATTTGCGACCATAAAGAGCCTCAAATGGTGCCATCTTCAGACTTTTCTGGAAGCTGTTGTTGTAAGAGAATTCAGCATAAGGAAGACATTCTTCCCACTTCATGCCGAACGAGATGACGCAAGCACGAAGCATATCCTCCAGAATCTGATTGATCCTTTCAACTTGTCCTTGCGACTGAGGGTGGTATGCGGTGCTGAAGTTCAACTTTGTTCCCAAAGCATTTTGGAAACTCTCCCAGAACTTGGAAGTGAAGATGCTTCCATGGTCTGAACTGATCTCAAGCGGAACCCCATACAGAGACAATTACTTGATATAGAGCTCACCAACTGAATTGCAGAAATGGTTTCCTTGACGGGGAAGAAGTGAGCCACTTTAGAAAGCCTGTCAATGACAACAAAGATTGCATTGTTGCCCTTCTGCGATCTAGGAAAACTCGTTATGAAGTCCATCTCTACTTTCTCCCATTTCCATTCCCGGGGTTTCAATGGCTGTAGAAGACCGGAAGGTTTCTGATGGACAGCTTTAACTCTACGGCAGACATCACACTCCGAGACATACTTGGCACAATATCGTTTCAAACCCGGCCACCAATATTGTGTTTTCAAGTCCATGTACATCTTTGTGCTGCCAGGATGGATAGAAAGAACAGAATCATGCGCCTCCTTGAGAACTTGCTCTCTCAAACCCGGGTAGTTCAGAATAAACATCCGGTGTTCAAAGAAAAGCGTGCCTTGATCATCGACGTGGAAGGACTCATACTTCGGAAGCTGGAGTTTGGAGATGATCTTTCTTGTGTATGAATCACCAAGCTGAAAGGAGCGAACCTTTTCTTCCAAGAGAGGGGTTGCTAGAAGGTTCAGGAGATACCCTTGTTCCACAATTTCAAGGTTGAGCTGACGGAATTCCTCGCACAAGAGAGGATGTTGTTCTTCCATCATGAGGTTGTTGACATAAGCTTTGCGGCTGAGAGCATCTGCCATGACATTAGCTTTGCCCGGAGTGTAGTTGATGGTCAAATCAAAATCATTGATTGCTTCAATCCATCTCCTCTGCCGAAGGTTAAGATCAGGCTGGGTGAAGATATACTTCAAACTCTTGTGATCAGAAAAGATCTCACAACGGTTGCCAAGCAAGTAGTGCCTCCATACTTTCAAAGCAAAGACAACTGCTGCGAGCTCGAGGTCATGAGTAGGATAGTTGATCTCATGCGTCTTCAACTGTCGAGAGGCATAAGCAACAACTTGTTTTTCTTGCATGAGGACCGCACCCAATCCTTGCAAAGAGGCGTCACAGAATATCTGGAACGGCTTGGATGTATCCGGAGGAACCAAGACTGGTGTGGAAGTGAGCTTCTCTTTGAGTGTCTCAAAGCTTGCTTGACATGCAGGAGTCCAAAGGTATTTCTTGCCTTTCTTGAGGAGATCGGTAAGAGGCTTCGCTATCTTCGAAAAGTTCTGAACGAAGCGACGGCAATAACTAGCCAAACCGAGGAAACTCCGCACTTCTTTGACATTAACAGGAGGAAGCCATTCAACAATTGTCTTCACAGTTTCCGGGTTGACTGCAATGCCCTTGGCAGAGATGACGTGACCCAGATAGGTTACTTGAGGCAGCCAAAACTCACACTTGGAGAACTTTGCATACAAGCGGTTCTCACGAAGCTTGTTTAGGACACACCGAAGGTGTTCTTCATGTTCTTCCTTCGACTTAGAATAGACTAGGATGTCATCCAGATAGACCACAACGAACTTGTCAAGATACTCCATGAAAACCGAGTTCATGAGCCTCGAGAAGGTGGCAGGTGCGTTGGTGAGACCGAAAGACATGACCGTGTACTCATACAGGCCATAGCGGGTGGTGAAAGCTGTCTTAGGAACATCTTCCTTGCGTATCTTGATTTGGTGATAACCACTTCTCAAGTCAAGCTTAGAGAATACCATAGCTCCAGCTAGCTGATCGAAGAGATCATTAATCCGCGGAAGGGGATATTTATTCTTAATGGTTTTAGCATTGAGAGCCCGATAGTCAACACAAAGTCTATCAGTGTTGTCTCGCTTCTTCACAAAGATCGTTGGGCTACCCCAAGAAGAAGTACTATGCTGAATGAAACCCAACTTCTCTTGTTCATCAAGCTGCCGTTTGAGTTCAGCCAACTCAGCAGGACCCATTTTATAAGGTCGCTTGGAGATAGGAGCGGTACCAGGTTCAATCTCAATTACAAACTCAACCTCACGATCCGGAGGCATACCTGGCAACTCTTCAGGAAAGACATCTGGGAACTCACAGACCACCGGAACACTCTGAATAGCTTCCATAGCATCATCATTCAGAGCCGCCAAAGAGAAAAGCTGGATAGCAGGAGTCAGACTTGGCGAATAGACTATATGGCCTTCAGGAATCTTCAGAGAAACTGAGCGTTCAGCACAATCAATCACAGCTGCATTTGCTGTCAACCAATCCATGCCCAAGATGACATCAATGTCAGAATTGCCCAGAATGATTAAGGAAGCCGAGAACGAAGAGCCACCAATCTCAATTTGATTGTCATGGCTGATATGAGCAGCCCTCATGTTTGAACCAGGAGATTGTACCACCAGACGATGTGATAAAGGAACCTTATCCAGATCATGCTCTTGCGCAAACTTATGCGAAACAAAAGAATGCGAAGCACCAGAATCAAACAAAACTCTTGCAGGGACTGAGTTAACGGAAAGCATACCCATCACAACTCCAATTGCATGCTCAGCTTGAGCGGCGTTGACACAGTTGGCACGAGCAATAGCAGACCCGGGCTTGGTGTTGATGTTGAGAGCCCGAGGTGGTGGTGCACGAACCATAGGAGAGCTTGCCGCAGGTCTTGGGGGTGGTGGAGGAAGAGCTTTGTTTTTCATCGGACAGTTCCAGCTTTGATGCCCAGAGTTTCCACACGTGTAACAAGCACCAGGTGGACGTGGAGCAACGTAGCCAGGGACTCCGCCAGGCGCTCCAGGGTAGTGGTGGTTGTAGCCCGAGCGGTGAGGAGGAAGTTTGGTGGCCTTGCCGCGTAGCTTGAAGGTCTTGGTGTAGCCGGGAGCGACGGTGGGGTGTTAGGAACCCAGACACGATGCTTAGAAGGAGCTGACATAGCTGAAGATCTTGTTGCATCACGGCTGTGTTTCTTTGACTCCTCAAACGCTTGCCTACTTGCTTCTTCCTGCAGAGCTGTATGCTGAAGTTCCAGAAAGGACGCCGGCCTTGCATGTGTGATTGCATATTTAATCGATGCATTGAGCCCTTGCCTGAACCTCTTTTGCTTCTTCTTGTCATCAGAGATCTCATCGCCACCATAACGAGAAAGGTTCATGAAGTTCCTGATGTAGGTATTGACATTATCATTGCCCTGCTTGAGGTTGAGAAACACTTCCTTCATCCTCTCCATGACAATTTCTGACAGATACTGCTCTTTGAAAGCTCCAGTGAACTGTCCCCAAGTAGGCTGAAAACCAGTGCAGTTTGCCTTCAGGTAATTCTCCCACCAGAGAGCTGCATCACCCTTCAGAAGGTGAGTAGCACACTTTACCCATTCTTGCTCAGGAACATCAGCAGTCATCAGCAGCCTTGACATCTCATGCAACCAATCATCAGCATCAAGTGGTTGATCAGAAACATCAAATTGGTGTGGGTTGAACTTCAGGAAGCTTTTGATGTCTCCTCGCTTGGGAGGTGGAGGTAGCGGAACAAACTCATTCCTCCTGACACTTTCTTCAAAACGCTGCTGGTTCTGCTGCATTGCTGCCAAGGCATTGGCGATGCTTGACAACGCTGCCCCCAGTTCAGTTTGTATGTCCTCCTCAGAACGGCGTGGTGGTGCCATCCTGTGATTGATATAAAACACAAGTCAGTACTATGATGGAGAATAATAATAATCCAAAATAGTACCAAGATGGAATTAATCAAGATTAAAGGATACAATTTACTAAGATGATATTAAAATATCAACGAAGTTCAAAGCACCTAGAAGATATTAAGCATATCGCACACGACTGAAAAGGAGTGTGGTACACAGATATATCAAAGAAAAAATTTCCGCAATTTCGGAATTAAAATACCAATAGATGCGCAAAATCACTTAACGAATCGAGATTAGTGACTCTACCAATTCAATATACAAGAGCGAATGATAAGAGTAGTGGTATGGTCGCGACTCCACCCCGCACTCAAATCATTACTCCGCACATGAATAAGTGGAACACATATCCCATCACCTTCTTCTCACGAGGAACCTAAAGATTAGTAACTACGGAAACGAACACCCCAAACAAGATGACGTCGGATAACAAAGAGTAATACAGATCGCGTCGGTATACAACGAATCAGATAGATCGCGTCGGTTTGCAAAAGCCTGTCGGTATGGAATGTACCAACAGTTGATAACCAAAGGCAGATTGCGATAACAACTTGGATGCAACAGATAGACAAGGAATTACACACACACACACACAGATACACAACCTATGGTACTACGAGCCGAACACGTGAATCCTAGTTTGAATTTTAAGGAGAGAATAGAAAACGTTACACTTCCTTACCAGAAAAGGGTGGTGGGTGGGTAAGAAGAAAAGTGGAAGCAGTCCTACTCTCACGTTTTGTTTTTCCCTAGTATACATAACTACCAAAAATATTTGCTAGACAGACAACGACCATTTGGCTGAGACCCTGAAGGGCGGGATGGCTATAATACCAATTATAACTACCTCGGTGAATTACGCTCCTAGTTACAAGCCTGGATGAGCAGAAATGGTTGAAATAGTACGGTGGGGCCCAAATGCCTCTCACAGGTAGACCTTTCGGCCGTCCCAACCATTTCTAAACATCGGGACAAGAACGGGCGGCGTAATCGGCAGGCGAAGGGATCAACTACATACACAAATGAGTATGTATGCAAGCCACCATACAACAGTACATCAGAGCCATTCCATCTAAAAAGAAAGGAAATATAGCAACGCCATACGGCAAGATCCAAATATCCTAGATAGATATAATAGTTTAGGATATCTCCTCATACATCAAACAGCAGAGTATCAGGCGGAAGCGGAAGACAGAATCCGAGTACGGATAAGAAGCAAATCGGCATAAGATGCCCCATAAATAAGCAGATCCCGCCCACAGATCTCACGGATCCCCGTTCCCGGAATCTCTACACCGAATGATCGTTGCCCACATCGTCCGTCTCCTCCACCCAGTATCCATCTTGTGGGTGTACCTGTGCATCTGAACCAATAATTTATCGTGTGAGACCCTAGGGGTACTCAGCAAGTCTTTATGCCTCTAAAGGGGACACAACCTGGGGTGACGCAATTGCAGCAAAAGATAAACCCTAACAATTCTATAGATACTCGCTAACCATCCGCCTAACCATAGATAGACGGATGTCCGTGAATTAATAACAACAGTTATAATGGTAAAGTCCACAGATCCATCCTCCTCCCCGCTTACCGACGAGGAAGCGGACGAACAACCCCCCATCCGTTGGCAGTTTTATTATCCATTCCATGAGTGTTGCACTATTTACTAGTCAGGTACTTAGTCAAATTAAAAGCGGTACTTTAGTTATAGTTGTCTATGATCGAGAAACTGTGCTCCAAGTCGTCCATAACCGCGGACACGGCTTTCAGAAAGTTTTACCCTGCAGGGGTGCACAAATAGCAACACACACTCGATCAACCTCGGAAAAACCAAATCAAAACCCAACGAGGCATTCACGACAAAGCGATCACAGGATTCAGAAATATTTTAGGGGGCCACCCCATTGAGCTACCCGCCACGAAGTTAGCTGACTCCGAGACGGCCTCAAGGTTTGTGGTGCCGGCTGTAAACGACTAGGAACCCGAAAGTGTGACTGGGCTTGTCGATACAGCGAAAACGGGTCACGGCCCTAAACAGTACAGTGTGCAGTACCTCGCACAATTTAAATTAAAGCAGTAAAGCATGGCATAAGTACAGGATAGTAAATAAAACCTCAAACTAGTTTGTGGCCCCAAGAAATAAGAATGAATCAAGCTACGCTCAGGGGGTTCATAAGCCTCCCGGATGTGGATAGCGCGAATATTCAAGGAACAGGAATCAAGTACTCGGGGTCCTACGGGACACAAGTGAGCCTGAAAAACCAAATAGCGAATATGGCTCACCGATGCCACTTTCATTAGTTATCCCATTACTACTCAGGTTAAGTTGTTTAGGTACCTCGTTATCCATCAGACACTCACATACCCTACACATGCTGTTCTATGACTCGCATGGCTCAAACAACTCCTGTAGTAATGGCTCATGGGAGGGAGGAACAAGCTTCGGTGGGGTTTAAAAGTAAAGGCTATGCAATACTTGGGATTCAATTTAATGCAATCGCGACTCAATGATGCAAGAAAAAGAAAGAGGCAATAGGTACTATATGTATGCAAGCATGTGGTAGTGCTTGCCTGGCAGCTCAGTTGAAGGGAGAGAAGGATCTGGGTAGTGCTCCTGGGTCTCTTGATATATCCCCTGCTCAGCGTCTATTCGAAGAAGAACCAAACAAACAAGGGCCAACATAAATAAAGTGCACAAGCATATGAATTAAATGCATCAAGCAAACAATCATGCCATGATGAATGATGCACAATTTGCATGGCAATAAAGTAGCATGGCATGGGTGAGGTGTGAAATACAAGAATAAATCATTTTATTGAGTTTTGGCCACATTTTATCCTCATATTAGTTGCTGTATACTTTATATTTATATGATGCATGCTGCAAAACAGAACAAGGAATGCATAAACAGAAAGGTCTCGTCGAGCTAATCATTTTAGACATATCATTTGTCAAATTTGGAGTTATAAAACAAAAGTTATTAATTAATTAAGGAGAAAAAGCATTTTAATGTAATTTTAAATCAACTTGAAAAATAAAGTGTTCAAAATATATTTTGGATGGCATATTTGAATTCCTCACATTTTTCTGATTTCAAAACATATATTATTTGTATTATTTGGATTTGTATTTTAAAAGTTATTTAAAAGCAGAATTAAATTTGAATTTGAATTAAGTTTGAAAAAGATTGAATTTAAAATGTAAAAGCAGGAATACTTTTTATACTCAGACTAACCTAGCCCCTGACGCTGACGGGTGGGGCCAAGCTGACTGGAGGGCACACGCGCGCGAAAAGCTTTTTACACCGCGGCTGGCTTAGCCTCAGAGAGTGACAGGTGGGGCCAGAGCATACGCGGGTCCACGTGACAGAGGTGATACCGACGTGGCTGGCAGGAGGGGGTACCGGACCGCGGGTTGAGGCTAAGAGCTGGGAGGGGTCTATCTGCAAAACTGGTACAGAGGCTGACGGGTGGGCTCAGGCGGACCGCGGGTGAAGCAGCAAAAAGGCGCAGGGGGGTATGCGCAAAAGGGCGCCCGACCCCACTGTTCCTCTTCTCCGCGCTGCAGAGGACAGATCGATGCGCAGCGCGAGGCGGGGGTTCGATCCGGGGACGTGCTGGTGCGCGCTGGGGGTGCGAGCCAGTGCGGTAGGGCTAGGGGAGTTGCTAGGAGGGAAAAGGGCGGCTAGATGAGGCTCTCCGCGACGCGGCGACGCAGAGGACGCACGCGCACGCGACGCACCGAGAGCGCTCGACGTTTGGTCCGGCGAGAACGGAGAGCTACGGCGAGGACGGAGGTGTCAGCGGGGTCGGATGGCTCACCGAGAGTGTGTCGGTGGAGTTGGATCGGGCAGAGGAGCTGGCGATCGACGTCGAGGCAGAGGCCGGGCGTAGCTAGGGTTCCGGCGGGACGCGTCGGCGTGCAGGGGGTACAGGCCTTCTCCTCCTCGCTGGCGGGTACGGGGGCGGTGCAGGTGGTCGCCTCGGTCTACCAGGCCACTCCACGGACGGTCTGCACGGCTGGATCGACGGGGTGCGGTGGAGGCCGACGGTGGCCGGCTAGAGAGGGTGGCCGGTGGTGGAGAGGAAGGTGAGGAGAGGCAGGTCCTGGGGTAGATCTGGACGAGAGCGAGGAGACGTGGAGGAGGAGATAAAGCAGAGAGGGGGGAAGGAAGGTGCCGTGGGGAGCAGGTAGATGGAAAAGGTGGCCTCGGTGCCACCTTTCTCTCCTTCTCCTCACGTGCTCGGGTAGGGGCAGGGGCAGCTGGGGCTTTCAGGTGGGGACAGTAGGCTCGGGCTGGGGGGCCCTTAGGCAGAGAGAGAAAAGAGAGGGGGAGGAAAAGAGGGAGCTCGGGTTGGAGCTAGGGTTGGGTAGCTAGGTGGCTCGGGCTAGGGTTCCTGCTGGGGATGGGGTAGCTAGGTGGGGCCAGGTGATCAGGTGGCCAAGTGGGGCCAGCTAGGTAGAGATAAGAGAGAGGCCGAGAGAGAGGGGTGGTGAGGTAGATAGGGTTTGGTTTAGATGGGGTGGTGTGATGATGGATGGGGTAGGAGGGGATATGGTGATGAGGGTTAGAAACTTAGGTGTAGGTTTTAGAGAGGGGAAGATGGTTAGGGTTTAGATAGGAACCACATGATCATGCATGGATGGTGGAGAAAAGGAGAGGGGGTGAAGAAAAGAGAGAGATATGAGAGATGAACCACTCAAGAATTCAAATAAAAACCAAAAACTAGAATGGGTGGTACTTGCATGGCCCATGCATAAATATTTAATGCCATGTTTATTTTTGTGAGACAATAATATCACATGGCATTAATCTTAGGCATTCCCACAAGTGGAATAAAGCCAAGCAAGAATTTAAAGGAAAGTCCCAAGTGGAATAGATGGAGATGATCATATTTGATTATAATTCGTACTTGCTAGTGTGTTTATTCCACTAGATGTTTAGTAGTCCCAATAGTACCCCAACATGAGCATAAATCCATGATAATCCATATGGAAGCTAGGAAAAAGGGTTCCACTCACAAGGCATGCAAAGGTGGCCATGTGGCTCTCATATATCAATAATGTGAAAACAACATGATGCTAAGATGAGAGCATGTGGAAAAGAATTGGATCCATCCCAACCCACATGAGCTAGAGGTAAACTCAAATAAAGTGCAAAGCTCGTATTTAGTTGGATGGTGGAAGTATAAGGTGGTGAAAGAAAGGTGGTGGAGTTAATAAAAGATATGCCCCCAACTCCACTTGGGCATTTAAACAATATATCAAGACCCAAATACAATATCAAGAGGCAAATACAATTAATAATGCATATGAGAGAAGAACCAAATCAAAAGGGTTTTATATGATGCTCAAATGCAAGGTGGCATGATGACATGAGCATGATATAATTATGATGCAACAATTATATGTTTGAAGTAGCCATTATATTACTAGACCAAGTAGCATTACAATTGTTAGACAATTGGGATGCTACATCTTCCTCTTCGGATGAGGGGGTGGGGCTCCGGTCACGCCTGGCCGGAGCTTTCTTCTTCGGCTCCGCAGGAGCGTCTTCGTGGAGCGCAGCTCCAATTAGTCCTAGTCCGGTAAGTGCGGACCTATGCATGGCCCTTTTCAGGTCCCCCTCCGGAGGTGGGTGAGCCGCGAGATACGGAGTGGCTGCCATGATCGTAGCTTGTGGCGTCTTCGGGATGATGTTGCCGTCGGCATCCATATCCATGAACAATGTGTGGAGAGTTTGGGTCACGTCACGGCGTTCCTTGGGATCCATGTTCTCCACCCGAGAGCGGTGCTTGTTTCCCTGGTTTCCGTTTGTGCTAGAGCCGGGTGCCATGGCGGAGGGCGCAGCTCGTCGCGCGCTAGACTTGGAGGCTGCTTGCTTGCGTTTGTCGAGCATCTCCTGCATCTTGACTTGTTTCTTGTGCTCCTCGATGAGGAGGTAGTGGTATGCCATCAGTAGGTCACGTGAGGCGTCTGCTGGTAAGACGGCGTCGCCTGCGACAGCACGGCGCGCCTGCACCCATCCTTCTTTGCTAAGTTAGATGACGTGGCCGTTGTTTTCCCTGTTGGGTGGGGGGACTGGCTTCTTCTGTTTTCGCCGTTTCGGTTGGGCGGCGGGTTAGGCGTTTCCTCATCGGTTTTGATGACTGCGGCGCATAGATAGCGCTTGCAGATTGGTTGGCTGCTGCCGCAGCTTTCGGATCCGGAACCGTAGGTCCCTTCATCCGAAGGTGGATCGCACAGATCGGAGTTGCAGCAGCTGCTGCTGTAGAACTCATCTGTCGATGGCGACGTGCGTAGCACGGGGTGTGGAGCCCATGAGGCGGGCCTGATTGACGGCACGGGCACCCGCTCAGGGAGGCGGAGGGTGCCAGTTTGTCCCACCTGGAAGCAGAAGCTCCCGAACAAAATTTCGAGTCCGTCGCCTACGGGCTCGAAATCCTTCATGGTGGCCGGCGAGTGAGCGGTGAAGTCGAAAGCACCGAAGAGGAGGTGATTCTCCGTCGCCGCGGAGTTGTAGATCGATCGGGTCGGAACCGTCATGACCGCACAATCAGCAGCCCCAATTCCCACAGACGGCGCCAATTGACGAGGTTTAATCTCGTCAATGCCCATTGTTATGGACTTGGGTTTTGGAGAAGATGGGGATGCTGGAGATCGTGGCACGGTTAACAGACAAGCAACCAGGGGACACGAGATTTACCCAGGTTCAGGCCCCCGGAGGGAAAACCCTACTCCTGCTTGTCTGCTCTTGATTACGGCAGAACCGAAGGTTACAGGGTGCGCAGATTCGGTCTGGCGTGGATGCGTGTGCGAAAGTATGAGTTGAGAGATCTAGGACGTGCCCTCCTAGCCTTTATATAGACTTAGGCAGGTCCCGGGCATAGTCCTAGTCGGTTACAAGTTCTAGGGTTTTACCCCTTTGAATTTCCTATCTCCGCTAGTCTTGCTCTCCAAGGATCCGAAGGCGTCATGGGCCTTGGCCACCCGAAAATCTTCATGGGCCAGCGTATATCTGTTGTGGGCCTTCCTTGGGCTGGACCAGGTATGCTGAAGTCACGTACCCGTAGGGTATAACCATGTCAGGTACCCTTCAAGAGCGTGTACCACATCATATTCGAACGCGACATCTTGCACTCCTTCATGGACAAGCCATGCTTCGTCTACAACAAGCTCAAGATACCCGGACCAAACAGTGTCATCATCGTATCCGGAAGCTTTTCAAAGGCAAGGGACTGCAAGATTGCACAAGCAGCCTTTGCACAAGTTGTCCTCTACAACGAAGAATTCAAGGAGATCCAGAGCAAGGTCGATGCCTCGGAGATGCCGGCATCAAAGAAATAGATTTTTGATTCTGATCCCGCCTTCAAGACTGTCATCGATACCAAGTCGGTGGAACTTGTGGTAGGTGATGCCTCCAAGGTCACCGCCATTGGAATGAACCTGGATCCCAAATAGGAAAGCGCGCTCGTCGAGTTCCTTTGTGAGAATAGGGTCATGTTTGCCTGGAAACCTATCAACATGAAATGTGTACCTAGGGAACTTGCCGAGCACAGCTTGAATATTGAACCAAAATGCAAACTGGTGAAACAACATCTATGGTGATTCGGGGACGAGAAGAGACACGCCATTGGCAAAGAGATAGCGAGGTTACTTAAGGCTAGTTTTATCCGAGAACTCTTTCACACCCAATGGGTGGCCAATCCTGTACTTGTTCCCAAAAAGGGAACCAAAGAATTAAGAATGTGTATTGATTACACCGGCATGAACAAAGTATGTCCAAAGGATCTGTTTGCTTTGCCTCGCATTGACCAAGTCATTGACTCAACGGCTGGTTCATAACTTCTATGTTATTAGATGCATACTCAGGATACCACCAGATCAAGATGAGGAAGTCGGACCAATTGGCCACTTCATTCACCACACATTATGGCATGTTTTGCTATGTCACAATGCCCTTCGGGCTGAAAACGTAGGTGCTACATACCAGCGGACTATGCAATGTTCCCTACATAACCAAATTGGTCGGAATGTTCATGCCTATGTGGAAAATATCGCGGTGATGTCAAAAAAGTCAAATGACATAATCGCCGACTTAAAGTAAACCTTCGATAACCTCCGAAAGTACAACATGATGATTAACCCCAAGAAGTATGTCTTCAGGGTTCCAGTCGGCATAACTATTGGGCTTCATCATTTCCCAGCGTGGAATCGAGGTCAACCAGAAGAAGATCAAGGCCATCCTCAACATCAATCGTCAGACATGCCTGAAGGACATCCAACGACTCACAGGCTGCATAGCAGCAATAAGCCGGTTCGTCAGCCGACTTGGGTGATGCACTTTGATGGATCAAATCTACTCAATGGCTCGGGGGCTGGTGTCCTGATACAGTCACCAATAGGAGAAAAACTGCACTATGTCCTACAAATTCACTTTGAGGCTATGAACAACATGGCGGAATATGAGGCACTCATTCACAGACTTATCTAGCCAAGGATATTGGCATCAAGCGCATAGTTGGCTTGGAGATTCTGATTTGGTTGCCTAGCAGGTGGCTAGCACCTGGAACGCGCGGAACCCTATGATGGCAGCATATCGAGATGAAGTAGACGAGATATCCAAGTGCTTTGAAGGCTACAAACTCAAGTATGTCAAGAGGGAGGAAAATGAGGCGGCTTATCTGCTATCAAATCTTGGATCAGGACTCAAACCAATTCCGCCAGACGTTTTTCTGGAGCATCTATGGACCGCATCCATGAAGGGCGCGGACCCCGAGAACCCAGATAGAGTTGACTCATTTGTTAACGTAGTAACAATAGTCCCTCCGTCTTGAACAAAACTGTTCATGGATTACCTCGTACATGAAGCCTTCAGTGAAAAGTATCTGGGTCTGCCTACTGCTGTTGGCAAGTTAACAAGCGAGGCCTTTGAGTATATTACTGAAAGTGCAAGAAGTAGTGTGAATGGGTGGGCTGAAAAGAATCTATCTTACCCGAGAAAAGAAGATTTAATAAAATCAGTGGTCCAAGCCAAGCCGATCCATGGTATGAGTTGTTTTTTACTCTCCAAAAGTACTTGCAAAAAAATCACTTCTATTATGGCACAATTTTGGTGGAGTGGAAATTTAGACAGAAGGTCTATGCATTGGTTAGCCTGAGATAAATTGGCTATTCCAAAAAACCAAGGGGGTATGGGTTTCCGAGATATGCAGGCTTTTAATGTAGCTTTGCTAGGAAAACAGGCTTGGAGAATAATTATGAAGCCAGACTCCTTGTGTTCTCGGGTTCTTCGAACCAGGTATCTCCATAACCAGGAGTTGATGACTGCCAATGCTCCGAGGACAGCATCGAAAACCTGGCGTGCGATTCTGGCAGGAAGGGAGGCTTTGAAATTGGGTCTTATAAAGTGAATGTGCTCTGGTCAGTCTATTTCGATTTGGGAAGATTGTTGGCTCCCTAACTCTACGAAAATGAGGCCAATGGGTCATCTGAAGGAAACTGATCTTGTCATGGTAAACGAGCTTTTAACTGCATGTAATGATTGGAATGAGCCTTTGATCCGTGGGAACTTCTTTGCTCTAGATGTTGATTCCATTTTGAGTATTCCGTTGAGGAGTACAGGGGGTGATGACTGGCTGGCATGGACCAAAGAAAAATCTGGAATTTATACAGTTTGGTCGGCTTACAAGTCCTTGATGGAAGCGCGTCAGTCAGAGGAGGCTAGGAATAATAATGGACATGTTGTGTCTTCGTCTGAAAATGATACCGATTTATGGAAACGATTATGGAAACTGCCAGTAGTACCTAAGTTGCGTGTTTTTTGGTGGCGAGTTCTTCGAGGAATTCTTCCTGACTATAGGACTTTGTCACGATGACATATAATGGATAACAGCACATGTGCTCTGTGTAAAGCAGAATCTGAGAGTGTGATGCATGCTTTAATTGAATGTAGTCATGTGAAATTGTTTTGGGAAGCCGCAAAGGAAATTCTTTTAGTCAAATTGCTGAAGCTACATCCAGTGACATGGGCAAAAGATATCCTTTGCGAGTCTTTTTTCAACCAACAAGAGAAAGCTATTATAACTTCAGTCATGTACTCGATCTGATCATCGAGAAATAATCTGACTCATGGTGAGAGTGGTTTTAGTCCTGCTAAAACTATGTAGATGGTGAAGGAAACCTTGCGGACACTTGAGTTACCAAGGGACAAGGGTGTTCCTAAATTTGCTAGGCCAGAATGTAAGTGGCAGAGACCACCTGATGGAGTGGTTAAAATTAATTCCGATGGTGCTGTTAATGTCAATGACAATCTGGCAGCTACTGGTGCTGTTGCACATGACGGGGTAGTCTTCCGTGGTGCTACGGGTAAGACTTACCGAAGTGTGTCTGATCCTTTGACGGTGGAGTCCCTTGATTTTAGAGATGTTGTTGTGTAGTCAAGAAGAAGGGGTTTCACTAATGTTGTTTTTGAAGTTGACTCTGAAGATTTGGTCCGACTTTGGCAAAATAGAGCTATTGATCTTTCAGTAGTCAAGCAGGTCTTAGATGAGATTAGTGAGCTGAGTTTGTTGTTTACAAAGTTTAGCTTAGTTCATGCTCGTCGCGAGGCTAACCAGGCGGCTCATTCTTGTGCAAAATGCATAAGCCTACAGGATGGGTCGTTTTCCTGGGATGCTGAGCCACCTGCTTTTCTAGTTCACAACCTTGGGGCTGATTGTAACTTTGTGTGACTTGTGGGCTGCAAGTTTCTAACGCACTCTTTTCCTTACCAGGGTACCTAAGGGGGCTAGAAGGTTTTTAATGAGGCGTCTTGCTAGCTTTTAATATATATTATCTTTCAAAAAAACTCATCCCAAGGGTACTTCCAGCAATCACCTTTCCAATTGTCCCTGACCGTGGACACGGCTATTCAAATAGATTATATTCTGCAGAGTTGGTGCACTTTACCCACACGAATCAATACATCTGCCGGGATTCAACAACGGCATGCTACTCAAAGTAAATGGGGGTTCGGATAATCAAACCTAACCTTTAATTTGTCATCCCTAGCAAAGGCATCTTTTTGGGTTTGTTCTCCCTAGTAACGAGTATGTGGCACTTCAGGGCCATGGTCCTTCCTCCCGTACACGTGTATAACCAAACCACAACTTGGGATATACCTTAATTTTGTGACTCGTCTTCCTTCCATATTACTAAGTCATACCGTCCCTGGGAGACCCAATTGTTGCACCGGCTCCTGCCAAAGACAGTCCACAAGCTCCAGATTCGTAGACCTTTCGGGGAGCCCGTCCAAAATTCAGGGGATTTCTCCCCGATAGCACATGTAGGGGCTGCCTAGCCTAAAGACAACAAACTACGAGCTAAGCCCCAGCTCCTGGGGTAATGTGGTTGCATGGGTAAATTGTTCCGGTGAAGGCATAGAACATCTCTTCTCTTTCTCATGTCCATCTTTCTCCATTCTCATCCTCATCATTTCTTTAATAAAAACACCCACTCAGAAGCGATGCCTCTTTCCAAGGGTTTTCATAGTTTTGAAACAATTGTAGTAGGGTAAACCCCCAAAAGATTTTTATTCATCAAAAATCATAGTTTCCAACGAGATGGGATGCTAGTCATCATAACCTCGATCTAAGGGGATGGTAGGTGTCAAAAAGGGCAGGGGTGCTACTGGACACTCACTCATAACTTGGAGGAGCCAAGTTACTAATGTAGTATTATTTAAAACAAAACATGCATGTAGCAATGCGGTTTATAAATAAGGTACAAAACAAGTGATTAAAAGGAGTAGGACAAGTATCGGAATTCAGGAATGATCGCTTGCCTATGATCAGCAGTATGTCCATGGGATTCTTTAATATAATACAAAGAATACCAAATAATAATAAGTCACTTCCTTCTTTTCACGTCACACAATCGGAACTATCGCCATCATCGAGTATACATGCAAACAATCAATACCATAATCAAAACAAGGCATACACGCATTGATACAATACAACATACAATAGAAGATCACATAATCTACTTTAGTAGGGTTTGGGATAAAGGCTTTAGAGAGATTGGAACACATTTGGAAGCATTTGTAGGAATTCCAATATGATTTAAAGTCCAAAAACTACTTAGTTGAGGGGTTTTAGAACAAGGCCAGGTTCTTTATGATATCATTGTATAAAAATGATACCATGAGGTAGGTATTGATAAAATGAATCCAACAAAAGTGGTTTCACTATTTTATGAATTTCCTTTGATTTACTATAAATTATTTAGTGATAAAAGCTCTACTTTTAGGGAATAATTCATAAGAAAAGATTTTTATTTCCAAAATTTATTTCCTATTATGGTTAGGTAGGGTTTGATGTATTGGTTCAGTGAGAGTTGGAATCACTGCAAAATATTTAACAGAATACCCTCAGGAAATTCCCAAATTCAGTTCTAGTATATATTTGTCTTTTTCACCATATTTAAACTACAGTGGATTTTGAGATGATTCCAAAGGCACAAGTTAGGTATTTGTAATACTTTCTATAGAAATTTTAATTACTAAATTAGGTGACACAGAAGTACTGGAGTTATTTTATTATTGGAACAACCATACACAGAATAGTTTTATTCACTATAAATCAACCAAGGCTTAATAAATTTTGGCCTTATAGGGTTTGAAAGATATGATATTCTAAGAGTTCTGAGAGTTGGATTTAGGTCATTCCCACTTTTTGTTTGACCTAAGGAATTTCTTAAATGCTAAAATGTCCTGCTTTCGTTATTTTTTCTACAGGCAAAATAGGATGCAAATTAGGATGAGGCCAATGTGACATGCAAGATACCTAGGGTACCTTTCAGCAACAAAAGGATTCAACTCAAATGGAGTTATAAAACTCAAAGAAATATTTATTTTGCCCCCTAGACGCGTCTTTGAAAATAATTTTAAAGAAAAGATATCTTTTTGTGCTGCATGGTGGGGAAATCAACCAGGAATCTTAGGAAAAAATAGATCTAGGAATTTGGTGTAGTTTTTTATTTTGTTTGACATTTGAAGTAAATATCTAGATATGTAGTTACATAAATGGTTAAAAGAAAAAGAGGAGGAGTAGTGATGGGCTGGATCTGGGGCTAAATGGGCCAGCGAGGGAGGAGGTAGCCCATATGGCGCTACAAGGCGTATGGAAAAGAAGAGATTGAACCCGTGTGGGTGGGGCCCAGCGTTAGTGAGGGGAAGGGGTATGGGGTACGCTTGCTGTTAGATCTAGTAAAGATCTACGGGCTGTCTTCTTCTTCTTCCTCTATCTTGGCCATGACAGGAGGAAACACTAGGGGCGGTGGTACTCGCCGAGGAAGCTTAATACAGTGCTCGGGGGACAGCAGGGATGGGAGGAGGTGATGTGATGGATCCTGGCGAGCCCGCTGCTTTAGTTCCGGATAGGGACTCAGTCGTTTGCGCTGGTGGAGCACCATCGGGAGCTCATCGGGGACGCTTCTAGAGGCCTTCCTGGGTCATGCAATGGGCATGGTTAGATCAAGGGGATCAAGGAGAGTTCAACTAGGTAGCATGCAGAGGGAGGGAAGCAAGGGAGGAGGAGCTACGCTCAGATCTCGCTCATGGCCAAGAGCTTCATTTGCTTCTTCTCTTGGGAAAGACAGGGCAGGGGAGAGGGAGTGGAGCCCAAAGGAGGTAAGTGGGGAGGGAAGGGGACAAATGAGCCAAAGGGGTCGTGCTGCGGTGGCATGTGTCCTTATAAATCGAATGGGTAGGTTTAAATTGGACTATGTCCATGGAGGGCAAGGGAGATGGGGTAGAAATCAGGGGTGGTTCCTATGGGCATGGAAGGGGTTTCTAGTGTGGTGTAGGGCAGAGGAGAGAGGTGGCAGCAACTGTGAGTTAATACAAGGCAAGATGTGACATTTCCATTTGTTTCTCTTCTCTTCCAAGCACTAATTGACAAGGGTAGGGGTGCTACAGTGTTAGGGCTATAGTGGTTTCGACCAGAGGGGTGAGAGTTGTGATGTGCAAGTTTGGTTGACCATCTTGGTGAGGGTTTTGGTTTAGTTTAGCTCAAGGTTTTCTTAGTTTGCCAATTTTGAAAATGATGATACTTATGAAAGAAGTCAAACAAATTGACTTGGGTGAGATGAAACAAGGGTACTGGTGTGTAGCTGATGCCAAGACATAACCCTAGGAATTGTTTGAGGTTTTTCCAAGGTTTGAAAGTCCACTTATTATCATTTATACAAATGGTGATGAATTGGTTTTTGGAAGATTATTTAATATTTTTGAATTGGAAAAGTGTGGTTTCTAGTGTTATATGGTCGTAAATACCAAATTACATTATGGAGAATTTTCCTAGAATTTATTGGGAAGGAAAATTATTTTTAATCAATTATTCCTTGTTTCTACCATTTAGGAAGAAGGGCAAAAAGAAATAATAAAGATTTTAGAAAATATTTATTTTTGATATGGGATGATTGTATATCATATATAGCCTTTAGGGGTGCCTTGATTTGGCAAAGTACTTTGGAGAAAAGCAAAATTTCCTTTATAGAGGAAGTTTTGAAGATTTGAAAAAGAGGAAGGAATAAACAGTTTTAGGGCCAAATTAATTATGGTAAATATTGGATAAATTTATATTTCCAAGGTGTATGATGTCATCTTGAAGTATCCATCATTGGCAACCTTGATTTTTTTGAAAAATCAACCTTCAGATTGGAAGGGAACTAGATTTGGAGGATCTAGGGCTTTGATATTATTATGCCACCTAAACCCTGCTGATTTAGGGAGCTCATAGATCTCCTTGGGTCATGGGCTAGATGGATAAGTAGACCAAGTTAAGTAGATGATTAATTAACAAAGGGTTGAGCTTTATTGTATTTGAGGTGGTATAGGAGTGATGGCAAACTCTGTTGAAAATAAGGCTGCCATAGTAGATTATCATTTAACCTGATAAACCATGTGAGTTTAAGAAGCACAGAGTTCCATTGGAATTAAGGAAAGTGTGGATTGATATACCATGGTTGGTAGATCATAACCATACAAATATTTTCTCAAAATAAGATAACATATGGATGGGAGCTTCTGCCAAAGTAGGCATGATGGTAAGATTTGCAGAAACATGATATTTTCTTGTCTACAAAACTATCAAGGATGGGTGGGTACAAGAAGGGTTTAGCCAAAGAAAGAGTGGTATTTGGTAGTACGCATGATGTAACACAATATGTTTAAAGTACATCTCCAAGAATGCACACTGATTAATATAGGTAGGGACTCAATATTGAATCCAGATAAGGGTTCCAGACTTAGTCAAAATTTGGCAGATTTGTGAATTTGGACAAGTATGAAAGAGGGAACGATTTGGAGAGTATGCAAGGTTCATTATCATGATAAAGTGAATGATAATGAAGTATAGATTGAGTGAGGTGATCCAAGTTGATATTTGGTCTTCATTGAGTTGGATGCTAATAACAAGAATTAGCTTAGGGTTGATCTGGTTAAGGGGATGAGAGGGTCACTTAGGCGAGTAAAGATAGATCAATCTTAGGATGCTTCGTTAAGATTTGTGATATTTAATCTACCTGGTTCCTAGAGGACGAGCTCCTAGTGTAGCTCACTTTGGTTCCTAAGCAACAAGTCAATCAGCATATCAAAGCAATTCATCAAACACCAGATCAAGGCAACTCGTCCTGACAAGCATTCAACCACTACTGAGGTTACCATCAAACCTAGCTTGAGGTAAGGATGGGTATTTTGAAGAGTTTGTGTTTTGAAGTAAGATGAGAGCTTCTTGGTATGTTTACCAAGGTAAGAATGTAAAAGGTTTTATGAAATATTTTGGAAAACCTAGAGGTAAGAGTAGTTGTAAATTCTGTCTGGGAAAATAAGGAGATTATAGCTCTCCATAATTTTTTAAGTAGAGACTAGTAAAATATTTGGTTAAGACGAAGTCATCTTGGCTCAGGTTTTGAACTGTCAGAACTTTTGAGAATATGAAAAATAAGGCAAGACATCTCTTTTGTTAAATAGCTTTGTTAACCAGGGTTGAGGTAAGGAGTATCTTATCTAGTACACATTCAGTTGCATAAGAATAAGCAAACAATCCAACAAACATTGCAACACTTAACAAGAAAAAGTTTTTGTTCCCCCTGATTATTACCTTTTGGACAATAAATCAGGGTTGCTGGAATTGGAATGTTACACGTAAAGACCCAAAGACATGCAAATACACACAGACCTAAAAATATCAGATTTTAATATTACGTTTACCACAAGAAATGCGTATGAATAAACCGGAAAGCCATAGGTGTTAAAATGTGTAAGTACCAACTAGATTATTGACTCTAGTGCAAGTGGGACACTAAAGGGAATATCCTTGAGAGGAAATAATAAAGTGATTATTATATTATTCCATGTTTATGATAAATGTTTATTTCTCATGCTATAATTGTGTTAACCAGAAATGTTAATACATGTGTGTTTAATAAACAAAGAAAAGGTTCCTAGTACCGCCTCTCATTACACTAGCTTGTTGACTAACGGATGATCAAGGTTTCCTGATCATGAACATTGGATGTTGTTAATAACAAGGTCATGTCATTGGAGAATGATGTGATGAACATTCACCCATAATAGGTTTAGCAATACAATATTTTCTTCAAGTTTATATTGCTATCTCACTCGAAGTAATTCTAATCCTTAGACCATGAGATCACGTCAATCACTTACACGAGAAGAGTACTTTGATTCCATCAAATGTCATACCGTAACAGGGTGATTATAAATATGTCGTTGGTTACTTGGAAAGTGTTAGTTGAGCCTGTGGATCAAGAGTGGGATTTGTCAATCCCGATGACGGAGATATATAGTCTGGGACCTATCGGTGATATCACATTGATAACAATTTGCAAGCCTATGATTTGATCACAAGGAATGTTATATCATAGAATGAGTAAAAGAGTACTTGTCGATAACGAGATCAAACTAGGTATGGATGATACCAAATAATATATCTCGGACAAGTAAAATATCGTGAGAAAAAAATGAATTGGTTACTAAGAAAAAGGTTCACAGGATCACTAGTTCATCATTGAGTAACTGGGAGTTATTATGGATCTCTAGATCCTGCTGATGATTATTGATCGGAGACAGTAGCGATCATGTCCACTTAGTTCAGGAACTATAGGGTGACACACTTAAGGCTCATCAACGCATTTGAGTGGATATGGAATGTAACACCCCTGTTTTAGCTAGCTATATATTAGGGTTTGTTTTGTGCATCATGAGCATCATATATTAAATTGTGCATTAAAGAATTAAATCAAATACTAAAACCCTAGCTTTTCCCTCTCTTTCTATTTGCACATCCTTTCAAATGATTTGGAATATTTTGAAAAGTATCAAAAATTATTGGAGCCCAACTTGGTATAAAGGGCCCCTGAATATTTATAGAGATTTCAAAAAACCCTCTGATATTTTCAAAACTGTTCAAAATTGAAAGGATTTGAAAATACAAACAGAAATAGAGAACAGGAAAAGAGAAATGTTTTACAGAAAAAATAGCAGCCAGCACTCCCTGGGGCGAGCCCATATCTCCCTTTCCCTTTTCTCTGCACGCGAGCAGCAGCTACTGGCCCAGCAGCCGGTGTAGCATCCCAATTGTCTAACAATTGCAATGCTACTAGCCTAGTCTATATATATGCTACTTCCTACATATAGTTGTTGCATCATAATTATATCATGCTCATGTCATCATGCCACCTTGCATTTGAGCATCATTTAAAACCTTTTCAATTTGGATCTTCTCTCATATGCATCATTAATTGTATCTGCCTCTTGATATTGTATTTGGTTATTGATATCTTGTTTAAATGCCCAAGTTGAGTTGGAGGCATATCTTTCATTCTACTCCACCACCCTTTCTTTTCACCACCTTATAATTCCACCATCCCATTATCCATGAGCTTGTATTTTTTTGGTACTTAATCTAGCTCATGGGAGATAGGGTGGATCTAATTCTGTAAATTCTTTTGCTTGGCTTTTATTCCACTTTTGGGAATGCATAAGAATAATGCCATGTTAATATTATTGTTTTCACAAGAATAAACATGGCATTAATTATTTTGCATGGGCCATGCAAGCACCACCACATTCTAGTCCTTTGGGATTTTATATGAATTTTTGAGTGGTGTATATCTCTTGGAGCTCTCCCTTCTCTCTCAAATCTTTCACCTTGTTTGGGTTACTTGTTTTTTGCCTAGTGCTCATCAAGTTTTTCTCACATGTGTATGCCATGCATGGTCATGTAAAATCCTTACCATCTCCATCTTTTGTCCTCCTTTGTTTTTATTTGATCTTTTGAGTGAATCATCCATCTCCCTCTCTACCACTCCTTTGGCTTGATCTAGTTTGGTCTTGCTAAAAAGCCACCACCACATCACCCTCTCTCTCTTTCCTCTCTCCTCATCAAAACCCTAAGCCACCCATCTCCCTCTCTCTCTCACCCTCTCCTCTCACCATGCCGAGGTATCCCCTCTCCCTACCATGCTGGCCCCACCTAGCCACCCTTCCTCCCTGGTCCCACCTAGCTACCCATCTACCTCACCCCAACCCTAGAGCCCCAACCCGAGCCTTCCCTCCCTTTTTTCTCTCTCTCTCCCTGCCTTGCTGGACCCAGCCGAGCCTGGCCTCACCCCTCTGCTGGCCCGCCTTGAAGCCTCTGCCTAGCCTCCCCATGACGAGCACGTGAGGAGGAGGGAAAGGTGGCACCCGAGGCCACTTTATCTACCCTGCCACGGCTGTGCCTCCTCCCTCTCCCTCTTTTTTCCTCCTTCCACACGCCTCCTCTGGCCTCGCCAGATCCACCCCAGAGCCCTGCCTCCTCTCCTTCCTCTCCCCGACGCCTACCCTCTCTACCGGCCACCGTCTGCACTGCCGTCGCCTACTTCTAGCTCCTGCTGTGGTTGACATGGGAGTGGTCGAGGCGCCGAGACGCCTCCCCGCTTCACCTCAGACGCGTGCCGAGGAGGAGAAGCCCCACTTCTGCTGCAGTACCGCAACGCCCGCCGAAACCCTAGCTCCGCCCCGGCCTCTGCTTCCTCGCTGATCCATCGTCTCCCAGCCCGATCCACCTCCGTCGTCCACCCCGCGGTGAGCTCCTCTACCTCCTGGACATGCTCCGCCTCACCGGGTAGCCCTAGCTGCGCCAGACGTTTCGCCAAACACCCTCTACTCGCCGGCGGTCGCTGCGTTCACTCGGCGTAGCGCCTCGCAGACGGCATATCTGGCCTCCCATCCCCCTCCTAGCAACGTCCCTCCACCAGCCGTGTGTGAAACATTATCTATCTTCCTTTTATCAGCATGTCCATGCTAACTCATTCTTTTGTCACCGACGCTTAATCCTGGAGTTTTATTTCATCTCCAATTCTCGTGGGCTAATTACATAACATGTGTCGATCCGATGCTGGTGATTGTAATTTGGTTCTTGGCATAGCTATATGACACTTATCATGAGTGGAATATGGAAAATGCAATCAACACTATCCTCCAAATGGTGACGGTTATCTCCTGTGATTTTGAGTACACCGTGATCATATCTATGCATATTCAAGCATCTTTGGCAATCCGGAGTTTCTCAAAGCACTACGGTTCTATCATCCATCCATCATGCTGCACATCTTTTGAACTCCATATCGCAAAATTCTCTTTGAGACGAGGGAATTGCATCTTTCGTCTCGTAGCTTTGCTTGAGGTAGGAGCTATCATCGTTTCTTTACCCAAGATCTCTTTATCTTTGTAACCGGTGATCCAATCGACAATGTGAACCAGGTGACATCTCTTTTTCTTCCGAAGGACCAGATAATCTATTCTTCTAGTGCATCTTCTCCAACACGAACCCATGCTCTTAATATTGATCTTTCTAAGAGCATTGAGCTCAGGAAGTGTTCGAGCATTTGTTCGTTTCTCTCGCCTTTTGAACTTGGTATTCTGGGAATATCCTGTTAATCCATGGGGGTATATGTTGATAATATGCTTGCCTATTCGGTATCAATGGAAGAACATGGAAGATCATCTGTGTCTCTTTATCTCAAGCTTCGTGAGCACTGCCTGTGTGCAAAGTCTCAAAGTGAGAATTCTGACTTTTTGAAGTCACCTATCTCGGCCACATCCTTCTGCTAAATAGATCGCTTCAATTCTGGAATCAGCAAGTTCATTGTTAACTCCATCTTCCATCTTCAATCAAACCTAGAGTTTTTCCTTATTGGCGAGTTATCATCGTCGTTCCGCCGTAGATTTCCTCAAGACCGCTGAATCTTTCTCAATCATTTCAAGAAGAACATGGAGTTCTTTCACCTCTATCTCGTTAAGTAATCTCTTGAAACCCTCTCGCTCTATCGTCTATGCTCAATTCACTGGAGGCCATGAAGACCTTCCAGATCTTGTATTTCTTCCGTTCAAGTTGGTGCTATCTTTTCTGTAGCTGTTGAATCTTGCAGTTCTTCTCCGTAATCTTCCTTCATATCTTTCCGGCGGCTTGGTACTTCCGACATGACGACAACATCATCATCTATATCTATCTATGAATCCGGCGAATCGTTTCCATCTATCCTTGTTTTCTAACAAAGTTCCATGAGTTATTGTCAATACCTTCAGTCTGTTTCGGAAGTTGGGTTGCATGGTTTTCTTATTCATGTGCGGAGTAATGCTTTGAGTGCGGGATGGAGTAGCTACCATACCACTACTCTTATCATTCGCTCTTGTACATTGAATTGGTGAATTAATGTGATTTCACTCATTCCACGGAAGTTAGAAGTGGCTTTTATCCCTTGATACTTTTACTTCCGTCCTTGTTTTTCCGGAGTGCTCTCTCGAAGGAAGTAATCAATATCTCTTGTTGGTGGTCTATCTATTCTAGATGGAGCAAAATCTTCAATTATCTGGTGGAAACAGACGCAAACTCTTTTCTGTCCTCGTCAGTCGATCGATGCTCGACATCCCCAAACAAGATGAAAGGAAACTATCTCTCTCTTTGTTTCATCAATTCTTTTTCTGTGGTAAAGCCAATTATGGTTGATGCCATCAGCCGCAAATCTATTGCATTAGCCTCAAGGCTAAAGAAAGCAATAAGTATCTCTACAATAAACTCCAGATCCTCCATATTCCTTGCTTCTCGGGGTTCCACCATGATCTGGCTTCACATCCGTCTCTGGAAGATATATCCACAAGACCTCAATTGCGTGATCCTTTGGGTCTTACCGACGCAAGAAGAATCTAATCTGGTGATGTCTAACGAAATCTTTCTGTTGATATCGAGGGACTCAATTGTTTGAAGGCAATATTATTTCCGTACATCATTTCTCCAATCCGAGAGAAGATACGATGCTATTGTCATAGTGGTTCAAACCTCTCCAACCTAGCTCTTTTCTTCCGTCGAGACAAAGATTCATCCTCTCTAGTATCGGTAAATCTTTAATCTTAACGGTGTGTTTTTCTTCATTCATGATACATCATCTTGACCTTTCTTTCACAAGTGGTTTATTCTCTTATCTTGTTTCTTGAGAAAACCGGAGCTATGTTCATCCTATCCTTTTGGTCTCACGATAATCCTTCAACTCTTCTAACCGTTGTTTGTCAAGCAAAACGCAAGACTCGCAACAAGTCTAGCAAGTTTTGCAAGGTGTAGTGGTCGCACCATTCCATGGTTCATCAACTTGGGAACGTGAGGGTCACCTTCGTTCGAACAACCGCCTCTCCTTGTGTTGTTTTCTTTTTCCTAGGAATCTCGGGGCGAGATTCTTGTTTAGTGGGGGAGAGTTGTAGCATCCCAATTGTCTAACAATTGCAATGCTACTAGCCTAGTCTATATATATGCTACTTCCTACATATAGTTGTTGCATCATAATTATATCATGCTCATGTCATCATGCCACCTTGCATTTGAGCATCATTTAAAACCTTTTCAATTTGGATCTTCTCTCATATGCATCATTAATTGTATCTCTTGATATTGTATTTGGTTATTGATATCTTGTTTAAATGCCCAAGTTGAGTTGGAGGCATATCTTTCATTCTACTCCACCACCCTTTCTTTTCACCACCTTATAATTCCACCATCCCATTATCCATGAGCTTGTATTTTTTTGGTACTTAATCTAGCTCATGGGAGATAGGGTGGATCTAATTCTGTAAATTCTTTTGCTTGGCTTTTATTCCACTTTTGGGAATGCATAAGAATAATGCCATGTTAATATTATTGTTTTCACAAGAATAAACATGGCATTAATTATTTTGCATGGGCCATGCAAGCACCACCACATTCTAGTCCTTTGGGATTTTATATGAATTTTTGAGTGGTGTATATCTCTTGGAGCTCTCCCTTCTCTCTCAAATCTTTCACCTTGTTTGGGTTACTTGTTTTTTGCCTAGTGCTCATCAAGTTTTTCTCACATGTGTATGCCATGCATGGTCATGTAAAATCCTTACCATCTCCATCTTTTGTCCTCCTTTGTTTTTATTTGATCTTTTGAGTGAATCATCCATCTCCCTCTCTACCACTCCTTTGGCTTGATCTAGTTTGGTCTTGCTAAAAAGCCACCACCACATCACCCTCTCTCTCTTTCCTCTCTCCTCATCAAAACCCTAAGCCACCCATCTCCCTCTCTCTCTCACCCTCTCCTCTCACCATGCCGAGGTATCCCCTCTCCCTACCATGCTGGCCCCACCTAGCCACCCTTCCTCCCTGGTCCCACCTAGCTACCCATCTACCTCACCCCAACCCTAGAGCCCCAACCCGAGCCTTCCCTCCCTTTTTTCTCTCTCTCTCTCCCTGCCTTGCTGGACCCAGCCGAGCCTGGCCTCACCCCTCTGCTGGCCCGCCTTGAAGCCTCTGCCTAGCCTCCCCATGACGAGCACGTGAGGAGGAGGGAAAGGTGGCACCCGAGGCCACTTTATCTACCCTGCCACGGCTGTGCCTCCTCCCTCTCCCTCTTTTTTCCTCCTTCCACACGCCTCCTCTGGCCTCGCCAGATCCACCCCAGAGCCCCTGCCTCTCCTCTCCTTCCTCTCCCTGACGCCTACCCCTCTCTCGCCGGCCACCGTCTGCACCGTCGCCTACTTCTAGCTCCTGCTGTCGTGGTTGACATGGGAGTGGTCGAGGCGCTCGAGGACGCTCCCCTGCTTCACCTCGTACGTGCCGATGAGGAGGAGAAGCCCCACTTCTGCTGCAGTACCGCAACGCCCGCCGAAACCCTAGCTCCGCCCCGGCCTCTGCTTCCTCGCTGATCCGTCGTCTCCCAGCCCGATCCACCTCCGTCGTCCACCCCGCGGTGAGCTCCTCTACCTCCTGGACATGCTCCGCCTCACCGGGTAGCCCTAGCTGCGCCAGACGTTTCGCCAAACACCCTCTACTCGCCGGCGGTCGCTGCGTTCACTCGGCGTAGCGCCTCGCAGACGGCATATCTGGCCTCCCATCCCCCTCCTAGCAACGTCCCTCCACCAGCCGTGTGTGAAACATTATCTATCTTCCTTTTATCAGCATGTCCATGCTAACTCATTCTTTTGTCACCGACGCTTAATCCTGGAGTTTTATTTCATCTCCAATTCTCGTGGGCTAATTACATAACATGTGTCGATCCGATGCTGGTGATTGTAATTTGGTTCTTGGCATAGCTATATGACACTTATCATGAGTGGAATATGGAAAATGCAATCAACACTATCCTCCAAATGGTGACGGTTATCTCCTGTGATTTTGAGTACACCGTGATCATATCTATGCATATTCAAGCATCTTTGGCAATCCGGAGTTTCTCAAAGCACTACGGCAGTCTATCATCTGTCCATCATGCTGCACATCTTTTGAACTCCATATCTGCAAAATTCTCTTTGAGACGAGGGAATTGCATCTTTTCGTCTCTCGTAGCTTTGCTTGAGGTAGGAGCTATCATCGTTTCTTTACCCAAGATCTCTTTATCTTTGTAACCGGTGATCCAATCGACAATGTGAACCAGGTGACATCTCTTTTTCTTCCGAAGGACCAGATAATCTATTCTTCTAGTGCATCTTCTCCAACACGAACCCATGCTCTTAATATTGATCTTTCTAAGAGCATTGAGCTCAGGAAGTGTTCGAGCATTTGTTCGTTTCTCTCGCCTTTTGAACTTGGTATTCTGGGAATATCCTGTTAATCCATGGGGGTATATGTTGATAATATGCTTGCCTATTCGGTATCAATGGAAGAACATGGAAGATCATCTGTGTCTCTTTATCTCAAGCTTCGTGAGCACTGCCTGTGTGCAAAGTCTCAAAGTGAGAATTCTGACTTTTTGAAGTCACCTATCTCGGCCACATCCTTCTGCTAAATAGATCGCTTCAATTCTGGAATCAGCAAGTTCATTGTTAACTCCATCTTCCATCTTCAATCAAACCTAGAGTTTTTCCTTATTGGCGAGTTATCATCGTCGTTCCGCCGTAGATTTCCTCAAGACCGCTGAATCTTTCTCAATCATTTCAAGAAGAACATGGAGTTCTTTCACCTCTATCTCGTTAAGTAATCTCTTGAAACCCTCTCGCTCTATCGTCTATGCTCAATTCACTGGAGGCCATGAAGACCTTCCAGATCTTGTATTTCTTCCGTTCAAGTTGGTGCTATCTTTTCTGTAGCTGTTGAATCTTGCAGTTCTTCTCCGTAATCTTCCTTCATATCTTTCCGGCGGCTTGGTACTTCCGACATGACGACAACATCATCATCTATATCTATCTATGAATCCGGCGAATCGTTTCCATCTATCCTTGTTTTCTAACAAAGTTCCATGAGTTATTGTCAATACCTTCAGTCTGTTTCGGAAGTTGGGTTGCATGGTTTTCTTATTCATGTGCGGAGTAATGCTTTGAGTGCGGGATGGAGTAGCTACCATACCACTACTCTTATCATTCGCTCTTGTACATTGAATTGGTGAATTAATGTGATTTCACTCATTCCACGGAAGTTAGAAGTGGCTTTTATCCCTTGATACTTTTACTTCCGTCCTTGTTTTTCCGGAGTGCTCTCTCGAAGGAAGTAATCAATATCTCTTGTTGGTGGTCTATCTATTCTAGATGGAGCAAAATCTTCAATTATCTGGTGGAAACAGACGCAAAGTCTTTTCTGTCCTCGTCAGTCGATCGATGCTCGACATCCCCAAACAAGATGAAAGGAAACTATCTCTCTCTTTGTTTCATCAATTCTTTTTCTGTGGTAAAGCCAATTATGGTTGATGCCATCAGCCGCAAATCTATTGCATTAGCCTCAAGGCTAAAGAAAGCAATAAGTATCTCTACAATAAACTCCAGATCCTCCATATTCCTTGCTTCTCGGGGTTCCACCATGATCTGGCTTCACATCCGTCTCTGGAAGTTATATCCGCGCACCTCAATTGCGTGATCCTTTGGGTCTTACCGACGCAAGAAGAATCTAATCTGGTGATGTCTAACGAAATCTTTCTGTTGATATCGAGGGACTCAATTGTTTGAAGGCAATATTATTTCCGTACATCATTTCTCCAATCCGAGAGAAGATACGATGCTATTGTCATAGTGGTTCAAACCTCTCCAACCTAGCTCTTTTCTTCCGTCGAGACAAAGATTCATCCTCTCTAGTATCGGTAAATCTTTAATCTTAACGGTGTGTTTTTCTTCATTCATGATACATCATCTTGACCTTTCTTTCACAAGTGGTTTATTCTCTTATCTTGTTTCTTGAGAAAACCGGAGCTATGTTCATCCTATCCTTTTGGTCTCACGATAATCCTTCAACTCTTCTAACCGTTGTTTGTCAAGCAAAACGCAAGACTCGCAACAAGTCTAGCAAGTTTTGCAAGGTGTAGTGGTCGCACCATTCCATGGTTCATCAACTTGGGAACGTGAGGGTCACCTTCGTTCGAACAACCGCCTCTCCTTGTGTTGTTTTCTTTTTCCTAGGAATCTCGGGGCGAGATTCTTGTTTAGTGGGGGAGAGTTGTAGCATCCCAATTGTCTAACAATTGCAATGCTACTAGCCTAGTCTATATATATGCTACTTCCTACATATAGTTGTTGCATCATAATTATATCATGCTCATGTCATCATGCCACCTTGCATTTGAGCATCATTTAAAACCTTTTCAATTTGGATCTTCTCTCATATGCATCATTAATTGTATCTGCCTCTTGATATTGTATTTGGTTATTGATATCTTGTTTAAATGCCCAAGTTGAGTTGGAGGCATATCTTTCATTCTACTCCACCACCCTTTCTTTTCACCACCTTATAATTCCACCATCCCATTATCCATGAGCTTGTATTTTTTTTGGTACTTAATCTAGCTCATGGGAGATAGGGTGGATCTAATTCTGTAAATTCTTTTGCTTGGCTTTTATTCCACTTTTGGGAATGCATAAGAATAATGCCATGTTAATATTATTGTTTTCACAAGAATAAACATGGCATTAATTATTTTGCATGGGCCATGCAAGCACCACCACATTCTAGTCCTTTGGGATTTTATATGAATTTTTGAGTGGTGTATATCTCTTGGAGCTCTCCCTTCTCTCTCAAATCTTTCACCTTGTTTGGGTTACTTGTTTTTTGCCTAGTGCTCATCAAGTTTTTCTCACATGTGTATGCCATGCATGGTCATGTAAAATCCTTACCATCTCCATCTTTTGTCCTCCTTTGTTTTTATTTGATCTTTTGAGTGAATCATCCATCTCCCTCTCTACCACTCCTTTGGCTTGATCTAGTTTGGTCTTGCTAAAAAGCCACCACCACATCACCCTCTCTCTCTTTCCTCTTTCCTCTCTCCTCATCAAAACCCTAAGCCACCCATCTCCCTCTCTCTCTCACCCTCTCCTCTCACCATGCCGAGGTATCCCCTCTCCCTACCATGCTGGCCCCACCTGGGCACCCTTCCTCCCTGGTCCCACCTAGCTACCCATCTACCTCACCCCAACCCTAGAGCCCCAACCCGAGCCTTCCCTCCCTTTTTTCTCTCTCTCTCTCCCTGCCTTGCTGGACCCAGCCGAGCCTGGCCTCACCCCTCTCCTGGCCCCCCTTGCAGCCTCTGCCTAGCCTCCCCATGACGAGCACGTGAGGAGAAGGGAAAGGTGGCACCCGAGGCCACTTTATCTACCCTGCCACGGCTGTGCCTCCTCCCTCTCCCTCCTTTTTCCTCCTTCCACGCCTCCCTCCTCTGGCCTGCCAGATCCACCCCAGAGCCCTCTCCTCTCCTTCCTCTCCTGATGCCTACCCCTCTCTCGCCACCATGCACCACTGCCTACTTCTAGCTCCTGCTGTCGTGGTTGACATGGGAGTGGTCGAGGCGCTCGAGGACGCTCCCCTGCTTCACCTCGTACGTGCCGATGAGGAGGAGAAGCCCCACTTCTGCTGCAGTACCGCAACGCCCGCCGAAACCCTAGCTCCGCCCCGGCCTCTGCTTCCTCGCCGATCCGTCGTCTCCCAGCCCGATCCACCTCCGTCGTCCACCCCGCGGTGAGCTCCTCTACCTCCTGGACATGCTCCGCCTCACCGGGTATCCCTAGCTGCGCCAGACGTTTCGCCAAACACCCTCTACTCGCCGGCGGTCGCTGCGTTCACTCGGCGTAGCGCCTCATGAGCAACATATCCGCCTCCCATCCCCCTCCTAGCAACGTCCCTCCACCAGCCGTGTGTGAAACATTATCTATCTTCCTTTTATCAGCATGTCCATGCTAACTCATTCTTTTGTCACCGACGCTTAATCCTGGAGTTTTATTTCATCTAAATTTCGAGATGATTAAAATTACAATAAAATGCCCTTTTGCTAATTAATTAATAACTTTTGTTTTATAACTCCGAATTTGACAAATAATATGTCTAAATCGATCAGTGCGACGAGCCCGTTCTATCTATGCATTCCATGTTCTGAATTGCAGCATGCATCATATAAATATAAAGTATACAACAACTTATTTGAGTATAAAATGTGACTAAAACCCCGTAAAATGCCTTATTCTTGTATTCCACACCTCACCCATGCCATGCTACTTTATTGCCATGCAAATTGTGCATCATTCATCATGGCATGATTGTTTGCTTGTCGCATTTTATTCATATGCTTGTGCACTTTATTTATGTTGGCCCTTGTTTGTTTGGTTCTTCTTGAATAGACGCTGAAAGGTGGGATGTATCAAGAAACCAGGAGCACTACCGGATCCTTCTCTCGCTTCAACTGAGCTGCCAGGCAAGCACTACCACATGCTTGCATACATATAGTACCTATTGCCTCTATCTTATTCTTGCATCATTGAGTCGCGATTGCATTAAACTGAATCCCAAGTACTGCATAGCCTTTACTTTTAAACCCCACCGAAGCTTGTTCCTCCATCCCATGAGCCATTACTACAGGAGTTGTTTGAGCCATGCGGGTCGTAGAACAGCATGTGTAGGGTATGTGAGTGTCCGATGGATAACGAGGTACCTAAACAACTTAATCTGAGTAGTAATGGGATAACTAATGAAAGTGGCACCGGTGAGCAATATCTGCTATTTGGTTTTTCATGCTCACTTGTGTCCCGTAGGACCCCGAGTACTTGATTCCTGTTCCTTGAATATTCGCTATCCACATCCGGAGGCTTATGAACCCCCCTGAGCCAGAGCTTGATTCATTCTTATTTCTTGGGGCCCCAAAGTAGTTTGGGGCTTTATTACTATCCTGTACTTATGCCATGATTTACTGCTTTATTTAAGATTGTGCGAGGAGCACCTGTACTATTTTGGATGCGAAGTGTTTTCGTGGTATCGACAAGCCTAGTCACACTTTCGGGTTCCTGTCGTTACACCATCGACGCAAACCACGGGTCCGTTTCGAGCCGGCCAACTTCGCTATGGTAGCTTAGTGGGGTGGCCCCTGAAATTATTCGAATCTCGTGATCGCTTTGTCGTGACTGCCTCGTTGGGTTTTGATTTGGTTTTTCCGAGGTTGATCGAGTGTGTTGTTATTTGTGCACCCTGCAGGTAAAACTTCTTCAAAGCCGTGTCCGGTTATGGACAACTTGGAGCACAGTTTCTCGATCATAGACAAGTATAACTAAAGTACCGCTTTTAATTTGACTAAGTACCTGACTAGTAAATAGTGCAACACTCACGGAATGGATAATAAAACTGCCAACGGATGGGGGGTTGTTCGTCCGCTTCCTCGTTGGTAAGCGAGGAGGAGGATGGATCTGTTAATATTACTGTTATAACTGTTGTTATTAATTCACGGACATCCGTCTATCTTTGGTTAGGCGGATGGTTAGCGAGTATCTATAGAATTGATAGGTGTTATCTTTTGCTGCAATTGCGTCACCCCAGGTTGTGTCCCCTTTAGAGGCATAAAGACTTGCTGAGTACCCCTAGGGTCTCACACGATAAATTGTTTGATTCAGATGGACAGGTAAACTCGCAAGATGGATACTGGGTGGAGGAGACGGACGATGTTGGCAACGATCACTCGGTGTAGAGATTCCGGGAACGGGGATCCGTGAGATCTGTGGGCGGGATGTGTTTATTTATAGGGCATCTTATGCCGATTTGCTTCTTATCCGTACTCGGATCTTGTTTTCCGCTTCCGCCTGATACTCTGATGTTTGATGTATGAGGAGATATCCTAAACTATTATATCTATCTAGGATATTTGGATCTTACCGTATGGCGTTGCAATATTTCTATTTCTTTTAGATGGAATGGCTCTGAGGACTGTTGTATGGTGGCTTGCATACATACTCATTTGTGTATGTAGTTGATCCCTTCGCCGACACGCGCCGCTCGTTCTTGTCCCGATGTTTGGAAATGGTTAGGACGGCCGAAAGGTCTACCTGTGAGTGGCATTTGGCCCCACCGTACTATCTTAACCATTTCCGCACATCCAGGCTTGTAACTAAGAGCGTAATTCACCGAGGTAGTTACAGCCGGCCCACGCCAGCCTGCCACCGGCCCATACCTCTTCACTTATTTTCTCTTTCTTCTTCCTCCCGTCGATGGAAGCAGCTGCCTGGCAGCGCCTCCGTCATCGATCTCCGCCGTGCAGCAATTCCCGCCACCGCCCCTGGACACATGGATAAGAATGGCCATCTCCTCCTCTCTCTCTCCCCATACCCATTTCTTTCCATCTCGTGCTCTCTGTCAATTTCCCCCAAAATGCCCGAACCCTAGCCCCAGACCTCGTCGGCGCCCTAGTGTTTCCGAGCTCCCCTCACCAAGATGAGGCCATTGATGTCATCCCCGTGATGTCCTCATTCTTCTCGTCCACGATCTCAAGCCGGCGAGCCCCCAGTCATTCTAATCGACACCTCCCTCCCGAGCTCTAGCCACCGATGTAGCACTCGAGTCCGTCCTTCCCCACCTTCACCGACGCCAAATTCATGCTCAAGGTGAGTATCTGGTACTCGTGGCCCTCTCAGACTCCTCCCTCTTCCTCCAGTTCACCTCCTCGACGTTTAGCTATAGCCGCCGCCGTTGCTCATTGTTGCCGGCCACACTCCGGTGGCCAATAAGTGGCGGCGCCACCACCTTCTGGTCCGCCTCGACAAGCTCTCTCCAACCCACCCCTCAAGGCTTCCCTTGACCTCGGCCAGTTGATCGACGACCTGGGCATCCCCCTATCGATGACATCACAGGGACGTCATAGTGAGGCAGTTCATCTCTTTTATTTTATTTAAACTCTTTTCTGTAAATTTTTTTCTAGAAACAATAAGTAACTCGTGGGGCCCAATCGTCATCGACTAAGGGTAGCCTCAGCCCTAGTGAGAAACGCCCACCCCCTCTGGTGACGTCAGCCTACCTCAGTGCTGATGGAGTAAACCTATTTCATTGATTTAAATAATTCTAAAAATTGGTATAATCTTATAAAATCAATATCTAATTATTTATAAGTCAGAAAATATGTATAATATATCAAAATGTTCAGAAAAATGAGACCTATATATTTAAGCTATAATCATGCATTGTTAAGCAACTTACATGACAAGTTTAATTAGAACACTAATCAACCCCTCTCATATGCCTCCGGAGTTTTCCCGAGTTAGGGTTTGCACCCCTCGGAACCCCGATTAAGTTGTCGAGCATGTCTTAGGGTTACATTTCGATACAATTTAACTTGTCATATCATCATACTTGCTTGAGCATTGCATCAATGCCATGTGTTGATTGTTTCTCTCTCTTTCCGGTGTTTCGTTCTTCACGGTAGAATACAATATCGAGATCAAGATCGAAGACCAAGGTCAACACCGTCGAAGATCAAATATCGAAGAACAATACTTGACCAACTGTAACCAAGTCAAGTACAAGGCTTCTAAAGATCTGTTTACTGATTATCAACTGGCAAAGGCAAGCATAGCCCCACCATGATATAATCCTATGGTTTCGAAAGCATTTCAATTCTTGCCATGATGCATATGATTCTACTATGGTCTTTTATCGATAGATAAAGTATCATATCTATTGCATTACTCCCTTTCAGCTTATATTACCTGATCCACTGCTCCGAGCATAGATAGGTTTGGCTTGTGTGCACTGTTAGAGATCTTATTTGTGTCTACTTAGCCATGCATAGCTGTCAGTTCTGGGCCATCCAGATGATGTATCAGATGCAGAGAATCTAGTATAACAGGAGAACGTGATGAGATGAGATCAGTATGATGAGATTAAATATGCTAAGGCTTGTATGGGAGGCCATGTTGGGATGTGCTTTTTCTAGTCCCATGCTCGCCACCACTAGGACCTGAGTTCTTGCCTTTGGAACCGATACAAGCGTACATCCACACGGGGCCTGGACAACCTCATGACTAACTAACTTGCCTAGTAGATTCCATGAGTCACATAGTTCGGGCGTTCCATTCGACATACGCATTGAAAATATTTTCGAGAGAGGAGGTGAAGGAGGTGCATTCATACAGGTAGGGAAGCATGGACCGGGTTGCTTGGGGTTGATGGCGCCCCTGGTAAACCAACCTCGCCTCACATATTTAAGTACCGGCTTCTGGATTTTACCCGTTACGACGGAATCATACTTATTGTGTGACTCATGGTCTCGGCGAAAGCAAGGTAAAGGTCGTGGTCAACCACTCTCTGCCGGCCTTCCAAGGAAGAGGGCTAATCTATAGTGGCATTAAGAATCGGTTGGTGCATGTGGGTAAAGTTGTACACCCCTGCAGGGTAATAATCTTTTCGAAAAGTCGTGTTCACGGTTATGAACGCTTGGTGACCAGATTCTAAGATCATAGATAACTATAACCTAATTGTAAAACATGGCAGATCAACGTGTGCTTAAGGATGCTTCCTCATGGGTATGAGGGGGTGATCCTAGACAGGGTTCAGATGATGATTCGGTGGATAACAAAAGATGTTGATCAATATTTTGGAGAAGTTGCTCTCTTATCCCCTTTTAAAATACTCTGACTAGACGAGCTTCTTCTCCCTCTTGTTTTATAAACTGAAGTGGCTTTATGCAAAACAGCTCCACCAGGCATAAGTCTTGCGGAGTACACCCTGTACTCACCCTTGCTTTGTTGATACTTTTGGCAGAGTAAGTATTCCCTGAAGATCAGTTTGATACTACATCGACATTGACGAGTAGCTTGGGGTTCCCGGCCGTCAGCCTGGAATCTATGGGCTGGGACGTCATCATTATGCTTCAGGCCTCTTAGGCCATTTGTTAAGTTTGCTATACTTAATAGCATAATTTGCCTTCCGTAGTTTGATGTTTGTGGTTAGTGACCTCTGCTTGTATTAATTTGTTTCTCTGCTCAGTTATGAGCTTGCTGTAATAAATTTCGTGTCGTAGGGTCATTGTTGTGTTACCGAATTCTTCACTAGATATCCTCGAGCTCAAGGTTAAGCTTATGCCAGACGGAGGTCTGGGATTTGTTTATCCCTGATCCCCGGGGTGTCACAGTTCTTGGTATCAGAGTAGTACCGACCGTAGGAAAACCTTGCTATTGGTCGATGTTGAGTCTAGTGCTTGTGAAAACTATTTTAAAAGCTGAAAAGTATTTGCTAAAACTCTAGTATGTTTCTTTTACTTCTTATCCAGTTTCACTCTAATTCTGGGTCATCTTGTCTGGTGTTGATTTTGGAAAAGTTTTGATATCTCTTCTAGTCTTTCAAAACTTAGGTGCCTTCTAGGCATGTCGATTCTCAGCCAGTTGACCTAGTGTTGAGTTCTCTAGAGTTGTGTGTGTTGTGAATTCCTTGTTCCCCTTTGCTCTTGTTCATCTGAGAGATTCCTTTCTACCATGATCTCTCTATCCTTTGGACCCACAATATTATATTGTTGATCCACAGTGTTCTGTTCTAGGCTTCGAGGTTTCCTTTCGCCTCGAGTGCCTCCTTTTTGTTTGTTTGGATACTTCAGAAGGTGGTCCTTCTTTCGGAAGTTACCTCATGATTACTATCTTGTAGTGTATGTTGCGTCACTCAAATAGTAGTTACTTATTTTCTTGGGTTTTAACCCTTGGAGTTGAACCTAAGATCCCCGATTGTGCCGGATTCGGGTGTTGTGAATCTTGTACATGAAGCTGACCTTTAACTCAAGATCCATTCTTTTGACCCCTGTCGTTAATGTTCATACATTATCTCAGGATGGCTTGTATTACAATTCTAGCCTCCAAGCTTGTGGTTATTGTCGCGATTGAATTGTGACAACTAAGGACTTCCCCTACCACTAGCTATGGCAGATGTTCTTTAATGGAACCAAATAGATCACGACAAGAGTACTCCTCGAGAGTCTCGCATCTATACTCATGACTTCCACACTCTACCCCTTCTTTGCATTGGTTTTCGAAAGGTTGTTGACTTATGCATCCACATCTTGGGATTCCATCCTGAGCACGTTCTTTTCCCCTTGTTGTTTTCCGACCTTTGTTTACCAGTTGGTAACCAAGTAGTATATGTGCATTGGTGTCTTCCAATGCAAGATACTCCTGTGGTCCATCATGACAAACCATTTCGGGATGTCTAGGAGAAACAAACTCCAGTACCTCGTCATATCTAGGACATGGTCAAAGTGTTGTAATCCGCAGATTAATAATCATTGATTATATTCTGTCCGTTCTATCTTAAAGTATCACACCTTTTATACTAAGAGGTCATGCTGAGATTCACGACCCTCTTAGTGAAGTGATGCTGCTACACATCTTTACTCGCCCTTCCTCGAGCTTTTGCGCTCGTGAGTGATGCGTGTGCGTAATAATGTGGTTATCCGAGATTATTAGCAATTATCATTGTTTTGAACTCTATGGACATTTGTATCATTCTTAGCGTGACTGGTTAATCTTATCACTAAGCAAAGGATGATTGTGCTACCAAGTCCGCTATTCTGGTACACTCTCTTCGGTCTAAGAGTTAGGCTCGTGCCGAAGCTTTGAGACTGTGTCTCCTTTCCTTACAAAGCAAGTTACCTCTCGAACTAAGTGACCTACCGGTGGTTCGTGATATTCTGGACGTCTCTCTGGAAGTATCGCCTTGTTGCCACATGACCGTGTTGTCAAGTTCTTGAGCAAGCAAGTTCTCTGAACTGCTCCTTTCTCCAAGGATCTGTACTGGATACCCTTGAGCTTGTTGGTTGATCTTAAACAACAACTTGGAGAGTTGTAAAACAAAGTTCCATCCAACTTGGTTCCTTCTTAAAGGGATGTCTAGTTTTGTTGTGCTGAAGAATGATAATATTTCCTTTGTGGATATGTTATCTTCCCCCACCTTTGATTTGATTTGGGTTATCGTCAAATCAAACCCAGTTTGAAGGACTATCTTGATGGTGTTTCTACTTGTGATATTTCACTTGAGTACATCTTCATGTTCTTTGGTCTGACCAATATTCTTGCCTTGTTCATGAAGCATATGAGTCCATCTTACTGGAGTGTCTCGATAAGTTTATTGTTGAGCCCATCGACAATGTTCTTATTCTTTACATGTTAGACTGGATTCATATGGGACATTGGGAATCAATGTTGGAAACTTTCAAGAACCATCTTTGGGTCATTTCGAAGTATGAGTTCTGGATGTTAGAAGAGACCCCCTCTAGTTCATGTGCAGTTGTTGAAAGATGTCGCCGTGGATTCGAGTAGAGTTAACTCTGTTCCTTAAGGACACATGTGTGTTTGATTGTTAGTACTTTATATGTATGCAGTTGTCTTTCGACAAGTTACTAAATACTCCCTCTGTTCCAATTTAGTCTGCGCTTAACTTTTTCACCGTTTTTCCAATTTACTCTGTTCGATGCCAACTGCTTCCAAAATTGCCCCTCCCCTTCTGTCCCGACGATTCGCCTCCAAGCAGTTATCCTCTCTTCTAGCATCCTTTCTCCATCCAACCTGGCCACCGCCCCCTTTCCTCACCTCCTCCCAATCTCCAATCGCTTGAGATAGTGAGAGGCATGGACAGGGACAAGATCCCTCCATGGATGTGGGAAGAGAGCCAACAGCCCGAAGGGGAGCGGACAGAGGACGCTGTGGAGTGTGCGGCCAGCCAAGGCGAGGAGGAGCGCGGCAGCCGCGGGATGTATCGGCGCGCGGCCAGCCATGGCGAGGAGGAGCGCGAGGGTCGCGTGTTGGCGGATCTATCTGATTCCAGCCTCGGCGACAAGGAACATGACTGCTGCGACATGCATCAGCGTGCTGCGACATGGGTGTCAGCAAGCAGGTGGACCACGACGGCAAGCGCGAGCGCGACATGGGTGTCAGCAAGCAGGTGGACCACGACGGCAAGCCTTCTGCAACCGTCGGCAAGCAACTAGAGCAAGAGAGCGAGCTGCTCGACCAGGACGACAAGCCTATCGCCGGCGTCCGCAAGTCGCTCGACTACGTCCCCAACCTGGCCACGGGCAACAGCAAGAATGAAGACGACAAGCTGCTCGAGGGTGGACGGATTATGCAGGATGACGACTTATCTGATCCTCGGTTCGTCGGTGGCCGGTATCTATGCCGCTCGTGCGCCCGGGCGCAAGGAGGTTCCAAGTGCGGCGACTGCGGCGAGTGGCACGAATTTGCTTACCCCTCGTGCAGCCAGTCCCTCAATGGCTTTGCATGTTCTTTGTGTGGGCATGGAGGCCTTGGGGTGTGTAGGACGTGTGGCGAACGTCCCAGCTCCATCGATGATGGACGATGCGCCAACGACGGCGGGCGTCGTGGCCTGAACAACGATGGCCACAATCTGTTGGGCAGGGACACGGATAGTGGCACTGAGACCTTCGATGGCAATGAATTGTTGGCGAGCACGAACAGCGACGAGGCCGACAACCTTAAGGCATATGATTCTTATGTGTCTGACTCAATTCCTGAAATCTCCAAACAGGTAGCGATCTTCTACCCCAAGTTTATGATGTTTGTTGAACTTGGGACATGGTGTGACAAGAGGATGTTGTAATGTGTGATTTTGTTGATCAGGACATTGACAGTGGCAGTGAGACAATTGACGAGAATGTCGACGCATCTCATATGTTTGTGCCTGACTCGATGCCTGAGGAGGACTCGATGACCCAAGGCACCAAACAGGTTGTTAGAGATGTGATGAAGTTCTTAGTACCTGGTTACTCACCGTCTAAATTATCTAAAATTAGGAAGTGATTAGACGAGTTGAGCTGTTGAAAATTCTATGGTGTATTTTGAACAAAGTATGATGTGTATATTTGTGTTGAACATGGATTATGAATGAGTTGGTTGCAAGAAGAAATCATGCATATTCCTACAACTTATAATTAGTCATAAGGCGGATTACATGATCTGATTACAATGAGCATAGCCAAAATAGCAGCATGACTAAAAATTTACATTATGCACTTAAGAACTGCATGATCCGATTACAATGAGCATACCCAAAATAGCAACATTACTACACGTCTACATTATGCACTTAAGAACTGCCTAGCTGCATCAACGATTAGACGATCACACACCAACTTCACAGGTAGGAGACTAAGACGTTGAAGGGCTAGCTTTCTCATGTGGGGCACCTTATAGTGTTGACCTCCTTTTTCCTTCAAAACCTCACGCATGCAAGATTGGAGTGTGAGGAATATTCTGTTGCTCCTCTCAGCCGGGTACTGATAGTATGCCTGATACACCTTGTAAACAATATCATCAAGAGAATTTGGAAACAACTTGTGAAACAGGGATTGGAGGGCAGCAGAGAACCCAAGATCTAGGATGTTGAGGTCTGGCGAGTTCGGTGGCTGGCATACCAAACGGATGTCAAAACTATCAGCACTCGCCGCTGCACAAAATGCAGGATCATTCACTGCAATGTGTGTCCTGGCATTATCTTGTTGTATGAATATTGTTCGGCCTCTTTCAGCCCCAGGCCATTTCACCTTGATTGCAGGAAGAACCTTGTTTATCATGAACTGCCTACTCACTTCCTTAGTCACTGAATGCACAACCTTTGTCACTAGTGTGCCCGCAAGACGGTTGGGACTATCTCTTTTGGCCATCTCTTGAAATGTGAAAGGCCATATGCCAATTCTACCATCAAATGTCATGTTACCATCCACGGCATAACGAGGCATCGCTACTGCTGCAAGGAACATGACCTTCTCTATGAAGTTCTTGTTCTGTGTAGTTTGTTCCGGATCCGCCTCATCGGGCATCAAGTAAAACTTCTGGTTCTTCCTAGTGCGATAAAACCACTTCTCATCTATGTGTACCATGTTGTACATTCCATTGAATGTTGGCTCTTCCGGCAGGCTCTCTTGCTCAAACTGTGAAAGGCACCACTGAACCCTACGCGTCTTGTTCTCATCTGTAAGGATAGACTTGATAGCATTGGTGTGACGCCTGATCGTCCCCTCTTTCAACCGCCTCCAGACTGTCGTCGTCGACATGTCCAATGCACCGGCTAGGTCTCTGAGTGTTGTTCTCTTGCCCTTGTCAATTTGTTTTGCCGCTTCGGAATCAAAAGCTATCCGTTTGCGCCCACAGTTTTTCGGCTTCTTGCTTAACACTCCTTGTATGCCTCCAGCCTTTTTGCACTTGAGCCATATGTCCTGTAGAGTTCTTCGTGGAACACCTGATAACATGGACACTTCTTTTGTAACTCCACGGCTTAGTTTCCCTGGAGTAGTCCTCTCAAGAATCATGCAATAGATGGCTTGCTTAGCTTCTTCTGACCGTTCTCTTGGCTGAATGTCACCACCATTTGCATCTACAAAGTTTATTGAAATAAACATGGATTGGGTGATTGCATTTCAAAAGCATATAAACAAAAGAGCGTAGTATGTGGAATAAAAGACTTACCCCCGTTGGGATCCTGAGATGGCTCGCCATGTCCAGCATCTGCACCATCGTCGACGTTCTCCTCAAGCGACGCGGACAAGTTCAAGTCAAACCCAGCGGCACCACGCCCGACAAATGCTAGTCGCCCGCGCCCGCGGCCAGCAGGATTCGGCACCGCGCGTCCAACACCAGCGTACTGGTCCGCCGCGTTCTAGACGACTGTCGCTGCTCGTAGTTGGCCACGGCCAGCAAGACCCAATCGCCCTCGCCCGCATGCACCAACGCCACGGCCAGCAACCCCACGTCCACAAATGCCTCTGCCATGCCCACGGATGCCACGGCCAGCGCTGCCGCGTCCAGCTCCTTGTACATAGCCGGTGAGACCCAGCCTACTACGCCCTGGTGCGACATACCGGTTGTTGCCGCCCGCGTCGGCATCGTTGTTGCCGCTCCTGTCGGCGCCGCTGCTTCCGCTCCCGCCAGCGCCGCTGCTTCCACCCGTGTCGGCGCCACTGCTTCCGCTCCCTCCGGCGCCGCTGCTTCCTCCCGCGTCGGCGCCGTTGTTGCCGCTCCCGCTGGCAAAGATGCCGTTCGCACGCTCATGCTCCACGTCTTCTTCATCGTCGCTTTGTTCGAACACATAATCATAGTGTAGCTCTGTGGCATCTCCACCGAGCTCTTCGTCAATCTCATCCCAGTTGAAAGGCGGATCGTTATTGGGAGGAGGAGACATTGGCATGAAGAGTGGGAGGGATGCTCTGTTTTGGCATGGAGGAAGGCGGCTCTGTTTGATCATCGGTGCAGGATCGGTTCAGGCATGCTCTGTTTTTAGCAACTAATGGCGCTTACCTTTTTCAAATTTGTATTCAAATTACTGCGGCGGGCTAGTTGCAGATTAACGCGCGAGCTGAAAAGAATCGGCGCCCCGGGAGTTTTGACAGAGGAGACGAGGAGACGAACTAGTGGGGACCAAGAGTACTAATTGCACATGCAGTTTCCTTTTTAGGGGCAGAAACGTCCAAGGGCCGTGAAAACAAGCTGTCTCGCTATGAGCATTGGTATGCGGGATTTTTCTAACACGTAGACTAAATTGGAACAGAGGGAGTACATGGGTCTAGCAATCTAGCTCGTATTTTGGAGCTTGACACTATAGTCCATATCTTGAGACTCTAGTAACTTTACCTTTGTGGTAAATGTTGCAAACTTTCTATTCGGACATGCTGAGTCTGAAGTATCAATCCACCTAACCAAAGTTGAATCTCAAGCAGCAATGATGGTTGGTGTACCTCAAGGTTTTGACATAGGTCCCTTTGTAAATCTGGCAAGATTGATGTAATGGTTGACACAACATAACCGGAAATACCTTTGCCATATTCTCTTGAACTCAGCAATATCAACCACTCTTCATGAGGCTTCTTCTATAATTCATTATAGGATTTGTGCTCATGGTTTGCTTTGTATCCGAAGTCCGACCTTTACTTGATGTCCCGTGACTCGAACATCAAGGAGAATATTTAAAGTAGTGTTGCTAAATGTCTCTCGGTCGATCCTCCAAACCCTTTTGTGATGGCAAGCATTTTGTTGTGCCAAGTAATTGAAGTCTGAGAATGAAGTTTCTTTCTTCTCATGTCATCAGGAATCTTCTTAACTATTCATATTAAGTGGTGTAAAGTGATATCATGATCTTTGGCAAAGATTTTGGTATACCTAGGTGAATAAAGAGTTTCCTTCGTCTTTATCAGCCATGTTTTAAGAGTGACTATGATTTTGGTAATCTATAGTTTCTTTCACTACATGTTCCTTGTGATTCTTATGAGTCCTCGCTATAAAACACCTTTCTGTCTTGGCCTTCTGTTGAATGAAAGAGAGACCCTTTAGTTTCAAAAGTAGTTCAACAGCTTGGATTTGTTGATCCAAATCTCTGCAACCTGAAATCTCTACTTAAGACATTTAGTAGAGGTTCTCTATCGAAGTCCGTGCTCATGTTCTTTCCGTTGAAACCTTCCTATCCAGAAGCTTAAACTCTTCTATGAGTTCTATGGTCTCAATCTTTATGACGACCATCTATCTAGCAACTTGAAACCTTCTCCTCTTGTTTCCTCCGTTACCTTGATGTATTTCATGTTTGTCATCTCAGAGTTGTTTCTAAACACTCCATCCAAGAGTTGACCATGAGATACTCTATGTGTTGTTTAGTGTGTTTCCCTCTTGTCTTTAGAGTGGCCCTGTTCTCTTTCTCTCTGTCTCTCTTTGGAATCTCGGGTCGAGATTCTCGTAAGGGCGATAGAGCTGTGTCACCCCAGTTTTAGCTAATTATATATTAGGGTTTGTTTTGTGCATCATGAGCATCATATATTAAATTGTGCATTAAAGAATTAAATCAAACCCTAAAACCCTAGCTTTTCCCTCTCTTTCTTTTTGCACATCCTTTCAAATGATTTGGAATATTTTGAAAAGTATCAAAAATTATTGGAGCCCAACTTGGTATAAAGGGCCCGTGAATATTTATAGTGATTTCAAAAAACCTCTGATTTTCAAAACTGTTAAAAATTGTAAAGGATTTGAAAATACAAACAGAAATAGAGAACAGGAAAAGAGAAATGTTTTATAGAAAAAAATAGCAGCCAGCACTCCTTGGGCCAAGCCCATATCTCCCTTTCCCTTTTCTCTGCACGCGAGCAGCAGCTAGTGGCCCAGCAGCCGGCCCACGGCAGCCCGCCACCGGCCCATATCTATTCACTTCTTTTCTCTTTCTTCTTCCTCCCGTCGACGCAAGCAGCTGCCTGGAAGTGCCTCCGTCGTTGATCTCCGCCGCACAGCGATTCTCGCCGCCGCCCCTGGACACATGGATAAGAATGGCCATCTCCTCCTCCTCTCTCTCTCCATACCCATTTCTTACCATCTCGTGCTCTCTGTCGATTTCCCCCAAAACGCCCGAACCCTAGCCCCGGACCTCGTCGGCGCCCTGGTGTTCCCGAGCTCCCCTCACCAAGATGAGGCCATTAATGTCATCCCCGTGATGTTCTCGTTCTTCTCGTCCAGGATCTCAAGCCGGTGAGCCCCCAGTCGTTCTAATCGGCACCTCCCACCCGATCTCCGGCCACCGCCGTAGCCCTCGATTCCGGCCTTCCCCACCTTCACCGACGCCATATTCATGCTCAGGGTGAGTATCTGGTACTCGTGGCCCTCTCAGACTCCTCCCTCTTTCTCCAGTTCACCTCCTCGACGTTTAGCTGTTGCCGCCGCTGTTGCTCGTCATTGTCGGCCAAACTCCGGTGGCCAACAAGGGGCGGCGCCACCACCTTCTGGTCCGCCTCGACAAGCTCTCTCCAACCCACCCCTCAGCAGCTTCCCGCGCGGCCTCGGTCGGCCAGTTGATCGACGACCTGGGCATCCCCCCCATCGATGACGTCACAGGGACGTCATAGTGAGGCAGTTAATCTCTTTTATTTTATTTAAAATCTTTTTTCTGTAATTTTTTTCTGGAAATAATAAGTAACCTGTGGGGCCCAATCGTCATTGAATAAGGGTAGCCTCAGCCCTAGTGAGAAACGCCCACCCCCTCTGGTGACGTCAGCCTGCCTCAGTGCTGACGCAGTAAACCTATTTAATTGATTTAAATAATTCCAGAAATTGGTATAATCTTATAAATTCAATATCTAATTATTTATAAGTCAGAAAAATATGTATAATATATCAAAATGTTCAGAAAATTGAGACCTGTCTATTTAAGCTATAATCTTGCATTGTTAAGCAACTTACATGACAAGTTTAATTAGAACACTAATCAACCCCTCTTATATGCCTCCGGAGTTTTCCCGAGTTGGGGTTTGCGCCCCTCGGAACCCCGATTAAGTTGTCGAGCATGTCTTAGGGTTACATTTCGATACAATTTAACTTGTCATATCATCATACTTGCTTGAGCATTGCATCGATGCCATGTGTTGATTGTTTCACTCTCTTTCTGGTGTTTCGTTCTTCGCGGTAGAATACGATATCGAGATCAAGATCGAAGACCAAGGTCAACACCGTCGAAGATCAAAGATCGAAGAACAATACTTGAACAACTGTAACCAAGTCAAGTACAAGGCTTCTGAAGATCTGTTTACCGATTATCAACTGGCAAAGGCAAGCATAGCCCCACCATGATATAATCCTATGATTTCGAAAGCATTTCAATTCTTGCCATCATGCATACGATTCTACTATGGTATTTTATCGATAGATAAAGTATCCTATCTATTGCATTACTCCCTTTGAGGTTATATTACCTGATCCACTTCTCCTAGCATAACTAGGTTTGGCTTGTGTGCACTGTTAGAGCTCTTATTTGTGTCTGCTTAGCCATGCATAGCTGTCAGTTCTGGTCCATCCAGATGATGTATCAGATGCAGAGAATCTAGTATGACAGGAGAACGTGATGAGATGAGATCAGTATGATGAGATTAAACATGCTAAGGCTTGTATGGGAGGCCACGGTGGGATGTGGTTTTTCTAGTCCCATGCTCGCCACCACTAGGACCTGAGTTCTTGCCTTTGTAACCGAGATGAGCGTACAACCACACGGGGCTTGGACAACCTCATGACTAACTAACTTGCCTAGTAGATTCCATGAGTCACATAGTTTGGGCGTTCCATTCGACATATGCAATGAAAATATTTTCGAAAGAGGAGGTGAAGGAAGTGCATTCATACATGTAGGGAAGCGTGGAACGGGTTGCTTGGGGTTGATGGCGCCTCTGGTAAACCAACCTCGCCTCACATCTTTAAGTACCGGCTTCGGGATTTGACCCGTTACGGCGGAATCATACTTATTGCGTGACTCATGGTCTCGGCGAAAGCAAGGTAAAGGTCATGGTCAACCACTCTCTGCCGGCCTTCCAAGGAAGAGGGCTAATCTATAGTGGCATTAAGAATCGGTTGGCGCGTGTGGGTAAAGTTGTACACCCTGCAGGGTAATAATCTTTTCAAAAAGCCGTGTTCACGGTTATGAACGCTTGGTGACCAAATTCTAAGATCATAGATAACTATAACCTAATTGTAAAACTTGGCAGATCAACGTGTGCTTAAGGATGCTTCCTCATGGGTATGAGGGGGTGATCCTAGATAGGGTTCAGATGATGATTCGGTGGATATCAAAAGATGATGATCAATATTTCGGAGACGTCGCTCTCTTATACCTTTTTAAAATACTCTTACTAGACGAGCTTCTTCTCCCTCTTGTTTTATAAACAAAAGTGGCTTTATGCAAAACAGCTCCACCAGCCATAAATCTTGCGGAGTACACCCTGTACTCACCCTTGCTTTGTTGATACTTTTGGCAGAGTAAGTATTCCCTAAAGATCAGTTTGGTACTACATCGACATCGACGAGTAGCTTGGGGTTCCCGACCGGCAGCCTGGAATCTATGGGCTGGGACGTCATCGTTATGCTTCAGGCCTATTAGGCCATTTGTTAAGTTTGCTATACTTAATAGCATAATTTGCCTTTCGTTGTTTGATGTTTGTGGTCAGTGACCTCTACTTGTAATAATTTGGTTCTCTGCTCAGTTATGAGCTTGCTGTAATAAATTTCGTGTCGTAGGGTCACTGTTGTGTTACCGAATTCTTCACTAGATATCCTCGAGCTCAAGATTAAGCTTATGTCAGACGGAGGTCTGGGATTTGTTTAGCCCTGATCCCGGGGGTGTCACATGGAACACGATAGAAATACTGGAGAGAGCAAGGATTGTTTTGATAAAGTACCAGAATAGTTTCGGGTTATCAAAACAATGCAAGGGGCTAAGTGTTAATGTTTGTTAATTAAAAGAATCAACAAATATTAAATATCAAATAAATTAATTAATAATTTTTTATTCATTTATGGGAGAATAACTCTTATATTTATGAGTCGGAGTTTCGACTCAATTAATGGGGAAGTTTTAAGTGAGTAAGTAGAGTATTTAGTCACATTGAATGTGGGATGGGTGGGGGGAACTGTAGGGATACGGGTAAGCTACGCTAGCGCAAATTAAAATTTTCTACCACGTAAACCAGGAATACTAATTACCACTAGACGCACAGTTGCGGAACTGAAGGGATACGTGTCAACACCCGGATTTTTAATCCCAGATGCCTGTTATGCCATACATCGCAACCCCAGGATTACCAATTTTGCGAGACATAACAGATTGGATATCACAGTACATCATCCATTACAAACCATACATAAGGTTTTACACAAATAAGGATCACATGATCCAGTCTTAATACAAAACATGCAGCCGAATAACGTAACAATAACGATAGAGTGGGCGAAGCTCCATCTTCATGGTCACAGGCAATGCTGACGATGGGAGATGATCCTAGTTGTCGTAACCTTCCTGCTGTCCTTCCTCCTGATAGTCCTATTCATAGTCTGGCCACGGGAATAGCCAGGGACAAAGACATGAGTACTCTTTAAGTACTCGCAAACTAATACTAACAAGTGAAGTGGTTTTGAGTAGGATACTAAGCTCTAGGTTGTTTTGCAAAAATCCAGATTTACCTCTACTAAGTTCAGAAGCAAAGAAAGCTAGTTGAAAGTTTTATAACACCTAAGTGGGAACTTGAATTTCATGCCACAACTCTGTTGTGGTCAACTCAAAGTCATAATTCATTTCACAAGTCATTTTGGAAACATCTGACGACGGAACAGTATGGCCAATCCAACTGTCCATAACCGCGGACGTGGCTATTCGAATAGTTTGACACTATGCAGAGTCGGTACACTTTCACCACAACATTTGATACATCTGTCAGGAACAATCCTGAATTCACCATACTCAATATGCGGATAATCAATCCTAACCTTTCAATTACACGCCCTAGTATAGGCAACTCTCTTGTGAGTTTGGCCTCCCAACCATGACCAACTGTCATCTTGGGAACTGCACAGGTGGACAATCTTCACAAGGTAGCCTCAGCTCAAACCTTGGCCGCAAGGGAACCCATACTGTCAGGGGGATAACCCCCGGGTGGGGAAAGCTAGGCACAAGTAGGCCGGCTCCAGAAGATGCAGGCCGCCTGGCCTCCAGGAAAGACAACTCTAGCCGACTGGGAAGCACGCCCGGCTGGGGTTATAACCTTCCCGGCTGGCCCGTCTAGCCGGTGGCTAGAAGAACCGGCCGGATGGCCGTTTCCACCCGGCTCACCTCAGATTCGATGGAGAGCACGGAAGGGCTGACGCTCCGTGCGGGGTATGCTTCTGGCTCTCCCTCGTCATCAAGGACGATGGCATGCCGTCATGACCAGCGCTACCCGACGAAGATAAAGCAAGATGGTCGGCTGGACTGGCGAAAGCAGTCCGGGTGACCGTTAAAGCAAGGATGACGCCCCAAAGGAAGCCCGGATGACCGCTAAAGAGAAGCATGACGCTAAAATAAGGGTGGACTAGGTCCTGGCCCACCGGCTGGGTCCTGCAGCCGGCCCTGCCCTGTAAACCCATATCCAAATAGTAAACCCTAGGACCCGATCTGTAATCTGCCCCCCAGACCAGTATATAAGGGAGGGCAGAGCTAGGGTTATAGGTAGGCAACAATAGAAGTATAGAAGTGTTAGCATCAAGTTCCCATCTTCCTCTAGCCCTCGATAGTAGCTAAGGAAACAACTCAAGGAGCATCTGTACTGAGCATCAGCTCCCACACATAGTTCATCTTGCAGGAGTAGGGATGTTACCTCGCCAAGAGGGCCCCGAACCTGGGTACGTCCATGTGTTTGCAGTGTACCGTGCCCAAACCGTTGTGTGAGCCACCGAATGCATATGTGTGTCCCTTCTTTTCCATCCCCGATGGCACTGCCGTGTTCCACACCAGTTATGCCCACCGTGGCTACAACGCTCGTAGGATCATCTTCCGCACGGGACCTCACGCGTCGCCACGTGTCGCTCGCTTCACGCTTAGGTGCCTCGATCTGCGCCATCGACAAGAAGCGTGTGTTCAGAACACCTTCCCCGCCGACGGCTCCATCATGCATTTTGGAGACGTCCGCGTCTATGTCGCCACTGTCGAGCAAGAGCAAGACCCACTCACCGCCTCCATCCAGCACCTGCGCTCTCCAGTCATCGTCGAGACGGATCCAGCGACTGCAGCGGCAGCACTCGAAGCTACACGCCATAAGCTCCTCGAGGAAGCCACCAAGGTCGCGGCTAACCAGTGTCGGCTGAACGCCACCGTGCACAAGTACAACGCGGCTCACGGCTTCACCAGGAAGATCCAACATCGGGGGCACGACCTGGCGTCAGAACTGGACCGCGCCGCCGACTCAGATGCGGGTGTGGCGTGGCCCGTCTATAGCACTCCCGCCAAGAACATGAGGGCAGCCGAGGCAGCAGCCATGGAGCTAAAACACCTTGAGGGCGAGGAACTTCGTTGCCAACAGGAACGCGTGCAGCTCCTTATGGCCACTGCGAACAAGTAGCTAGCCGAGGGCGTCCCCAGCCAGGTGGGCAACTCCCACGACATCGTCGCCCGCAAAGGCGCAGACCAGACGGCGCACAGAGGAAGCAAGCATCAACAAGCCTCTTCTCTAGGAGGGGTTGGGAAAAATAGCCGCCCGCGTGGAGAATCCGGCAACCGCGGTCACCACAACCGGGACGCCGCCGCCTCCATCGTAAGTCGTGCAGGTGGAGCTTCCCTAGGGAAAAAGACGCGAGCGCCGGAGGAGGAAGCATACGCGAACAAGGACCCACCTGCGTCGCGCTTGAAGGGTCGGCTCGGTCCCCGAGAACCGGCTGACGCACGGGAGCGCATCGACCTCCTGCTACAGTCACGCACCTTGGAGGAGGAAAGTCCGGCTGGCCCAAAGTGTTTCGTCCTGCGCATTCGGAACAAGCCGTTTCCAAAGGGATTTTCGCTCCCAAGGGACACGCCAAAGTACAACGGAACCGTCAAGCCCGAGGATTGGCTGGTCGATTACACCACCGTAGTGGGAATCGCCAATAGCAACCTCCGCCTGGCCGTCCGCTACGTCCCCCTCATGCTCGTCGACTCAGCAAGGACATGGCTCAATAGCCTCCCCGACAACAACATCAACGCATGGCTGGACTTCAAAGAAGCGTTCATCCGCAACTTCACCGGAACATACAAGCGACCGGGTCGGCCTCGCGAGCTTGCCCTCTGTGTACAAGGCAAGGACGAGTCGGATCGCGCCTACCTCATCCGGTGGACCAGCATGCACAATTCGTGCGAAGAGGTGCGCGAGCACCAAGCGATGGACTTCTTAACCAACGGCTGCCGAGACGGCACCATGCTAAAGCACAAACTCAGCGAGGCAGACCCGCAAACCCTGGCCCAGATCATGGCCATCGCGGACAAGTATGCCACCACGGACGCAGCAATGAAGAAGCCCATCGTGGTGGACGACCAAGGCCAAATCGTCACGGACGAGCAGGCGGAGCGACGCCAGCCAGGTGACCATCATCCCAGGTGGCACGGCTACGACAACCGCCATGGAAAGAAGAAAGACGACCAGCCGGATAGCCGGTACGGCACCAAACAAGTAGCCGCGGTGCATGAGGATCCGGCTGCAGGAGGCAGCCGGAGGCAGAGGCCGGACGACAGGCCGCCTCGGCCTAAGTACACCATGGAGTCCATGCTCGACGGACCGTGCAAGTTTCACAGTGGCGGCAACAAGCCCGCGAATCACACGACGCGCCAATGCAGCTGGACAAAGAAAATGGCCGAAGCCGGTGGACTCCCACCACCACTTCCACCGCCAGCCGGAGGCCCACCGGATAACAGGGAACAACGCAAATGCCGCGAGGATGACGAGGATGGTTACCCGCGGCAGGTGGGAAATTAAGACATATTCCTGGCGGAGCCGGAAATGAAGCACGCCAAGCGGAGATGCGAGGCGGAGGTGAACACAATCGTCCCACCCGTCCCCCAATACCTACATTGGTCCGACCAGGCGATCACCTAGAGCAAGGAGGATCAGCCGGCCGTGTTGCCAAACCCTGGCAGCTACGTGTTGGTCTTGGACCCCATCATCATCTCCAAGAAGCATTCATGCCGCTTCTCTCGGGTACTGATCGATAGAGGAAGCAGCATCAAGCTTCTTTTCCAGAGCTGCCTCGAGAGGCTGGGCATCAGTGAGTCCTAGCTGGAACCCTCAAGCACTTCATTACACGGAGCAATACCAGGGCCATCGCACTCCCCAATCAGCAAGATCCGGCTGGACGTCATCTTTGGCAGCGAGAACAACTTCCGCCGCGAGCCAATTTGGTTCGAGGTCGTGAATCTCTCCAGTGCCTACCACGCCATACTAGGGTGCCCAGCTCTGACCAAGTTCATGGGAGTACCGCACTACGCATACCTCAAGATGAAGTTGACGGGCCCAAAGGGAGTGATCACTATCGATGGATGCTACAAGCGTTTGATCGAATGCACTTCAGACGGCTCCAAGCTGGCCGAAGCAATGATCATCACTGAAGAGAAGTGCGTCATAATGCAGAACGTGGTGGATCTACAGAAGGATATGTCGGCTGGAGAGCCCAAACCGGCTGGAGAATCACAGTTCAAGCCCTCGCAGGGGACAAGGAAGATCTTGCTGAACGAGGAAGACCCAAGAAAGTTTGTCCTGGTCGGAGACGGCCTGGACAACAAAAGGAAAGCGCGCTCGTCGATTTCCTTTGTGAGAATCGGGACATTTTTGCATGGTGCCCCAAAGACATGCCACGTGTCCCGAGGTAACTCGCCGAGCACTCCCTTCATGTTCGACTAGACACAAAGCCGGTCAAACAATCTTTACGCTGCTTCACAGAAGAAAAAATAAGAACCATTGGTGAGGAGATCACACGGCTACTCGCGGCCGGCTTCATCATGGAAGTTTTCCACCCAGAATGGCTCGCCAACCCGGTGCTGGTGATGAAGAAGAACAAGACATGGCGCATGTGCGTCGACTATACCAGTCTCAACAAAGCTTGCCCCAGAGATCCTTTCGCCCTGTCGTGGATTGATCAAGTCATCGACTCCACCGCCGGGTGCGATTTGTTGTCTTTTTTGGACGCTTACTCGGGCTACCACCAGATCAAGCTCAAGGTAACCGATCAAATAAAGACATCATTCATAACCCCGTATGGACCATACTGCTACACCACCATGCCCTTTGGGTGGAAGAACGCAGGCGCAACCTATCAGCGCTGCATGCAGACATGCCTGCAGACACAGATCGGAAAGAACGTACACGCCTATGTCAACGATGTCGTCATCAAGACCAAGGAGGAGCACACACTCCTCCAGGATCTGAAGGAAACATTCGACAACCTCCACTGTTTCTAGATCAAGATGAACCTGGAGAAATGCGTGTTCGGTGTTCCAGCCGGTAAGCTCCTGGGCTTTCTCGTCTCTGAGCAAGGAATCAAGGCGAACCCAGAAAAGATCGGAGCCATAGAGCTGCCACAGAACCTGCGCGACATGCAGAAGTTCACCAGGTGCCTCGCTTCCCCCAGCTGGTTCATCAACCGGCTAGGAGAGAAGGTCCTTCCCCTGTACCAGCTAATGAAGAAGACAGACAAATTTGTCTGGACAGCTCAGGCGGATGAAGCTTTCCGAGAGCTCAAGCGCATGCTCACCTCGCCACCCGTCCTGGCGGCGCCAGCAGCAAAGGAGCCCATGCTGATGTATATCGCTGCCACAAACAGAGTGGTTAGCGTGGTATTGGTCGTGGAGCGACCAGAGGAAGGAAAGGCTCAGATGGTCCAGTGCCCCGTATACTACCTAAGTGAGGTGCTCTCGCTATCCAAGCAGAACTACCCCCACTATCAGAAGCTGGTGTACGGCGTGTACATGGCCGCCAAGAAGCTCAAGCACTACTTCCAGGAGCATTCCATCCGGGTGGTAGAATTGGCCCCACTCGCGGAAATCATTGGCAACAAAGACGCCACTGGTCAAGTGGCAAAATGGGCCATCGAGCTTGCCGCGCATAACATCCAGTACGAGTCGCGAACCGCAATCAAGTCGCGAGCATTGGCTGATTTCTTCGTCGATTGGGCGGAGACACAATACATGCCCCCAGTGCCGGATTCAACTTACTGGAAGCTACACTTCGACGGATCGAAAATGAGGTGAGGACTTGGAGCCGGCATCGTGATAACCTCGCCCAAAGGCGACCGACTGGAGTACGTTCTCTAGATCCACTTTAGAGCTTCCAGCAACATCGCCGAGTACGAAGCACTCATCCATGGGCTCAAGATGGCCAAGCAGATAGGCATCCAGAGAGTGCTATGCTTCGGAGGGTGCTATGCAACAAGTATCTGGCGAATGGGATGCCAGGGACGTGAACATGGCCCTTTACTGCTTCTTCGTCCAGCAGTTGTGTGCTTGCTTTCAAGGATGTGAGTTTCACCATGTTCCCAGAGCCAACAATGAAGTTGCTGACGCCTTGGCCAAGGTCGGGTCAACAAGACAGGCCATACCACCTGGGGTCTCCCTCGAGCACTTGCGCAAGCTCTCCATCACTCCCTCACCAGAGTCCGACTCCATCGTGGTACGCGATCGCACCCGGGGACTGATGCATCACATCCGGGGACTGCTTCGCTGCGCCTGGGAGCTACCGCGACACGACCCGTGGTCGACATCAACACGTTCCCACCCGGCAGGCCTCCTGACATTCCAGAGCCGGCCGTCCGCGAGGAGGTCAAGCTCATCATACAGACGGTGCACACCATACGGGAGGCACCTGATTGGGCAAAGCCCTACATGGATTTCCTTGCTAAGGGCGAACTGCCGACATAAGAGGTGGCAGCACGACAAGTGCGACGAAGGGCAAGCGCCTACACCATCATCAACAACGAGCTGTACAAGCGCAGTGTCGGGGGCATCTATCAATGATGCGTCAGTCAGGAGGAAGGAGCCAAGCTTCTAACAGACATATACTAGGGCGAGTGTGGCCACCACGCATCGTCAAGGGCATAGAAGACAAGGACCTTCGGCATGGCTTCAACTGGCCGACGGCGCTGAAAGACGCCGAAGAAATAGTCAAGACATGCAACGGTTGTCAGCGATTCAGCCAGCTGAAGCACACACCGTTTACGGCAATCAAGACAATACCAATCACCTGGCTGTTCGCGGTCTGGGGCCTGGACATGGTTGGGCCATTCAGGACAGCTTGATCCGGTATGACACACCTGCTCGTAGCAGTGGATAAGTTCACCAAGTGGATCGAGGCGAAGCCAATCAAGAAGCTGGACGGAGCGACGATGATCAAGTTCTTCATAGACATCATCATCCGGTTCGGATACACGCACAACATCATTACTGACAACGGAACCAACTTCGCGAAAGGAGTCTTCGCTCGCTTCTGCGGGGAAAAAGGGACCCGCCTCGATCTAGCATCAGTCGCACACCCACAGTCCAACGGACAGTGCGAGCGTGCTAACGATCTGGTTCTAGCCGGAATCAAGCCAAGGCTTATCGAACCGCTCATCAGATCACCCGGATGCTGGATAGAGGAGCTGCTAGCAGTGCTTTGGATCCTACGCACCACACCCAATCGCTCAACTGGCTTCACGCCGTTCTTCCTCGTCTATGGGGAAGAAGCCATTCTCCCCACAGACATCCAGTTCGACGCACCCCGCAAGCAGCTCTACACGGAGCAGGAAGCCAAGGAGACAAGGGAAGACAGTGTGGACTTGCTCGAGGAGGCACGCGAGTTGGCTCTGTCCAGATCAGCAATCTATCAGCAAGACTTGCCCCGATACCACACCAGCCGGATCTGGCCCACCTCTTTTCGCGAGGGAGACCTAGTGCTGCGCCTGGTCCAGAGCACCAAAGGAATGCACAAGCTGTCCCTGCCATGGTAAGGACCATTCTTCGTCAGCCGAGCGCTCCACAACAATTCATACTATCTGATCGACGTGCAGCAGCCGATGAAGAACAAGGCAGATCGCTCAGATGAGGAGACAGAGCGCCCATGGAATGCAAGCCTACTCCGCCCATTTTACACTTGGAAAATTATATGTATCTTCCCTTTTTATGTAACAATTAAACAAAATTGAAAGCCTTGGCGCAGCGCCAAGGACTTTGTCACAATTCCGCACACCATCTACATTTTCGTACCGGCTGGCCTAGGCCCCAAGATTTCTACATACGGCATAATATTGCACGCGGCGTCTAGAGTAACCTCTTCGGTTCCGGCTTCCGTACGCATGTCGGCTGTCGACCCGGCAAGAGCAAAAACTCAAAGAGCAAGTGGCAAGAAGATGCCAACGTAGAAAGCAAGGGTGTCCAGGCAAATCAGTCACGCCCTTCATGAGTTAAGCCAACAACACCAAACCGAAGTATCGCGAGTCACGCCAACATAGCCAATCCTTCGGTTCCGGCTGCAGACCGCAACCCGGATGTCAGCCGGCAAGGAAAAATGCTCGAAGGGACAATACTCGCTGAGAAAAGGGGAGTTGCTAACGGCCTAACCCGAAGCGGCGCGTATCTATTTTCCTTCTATGATAAGTACCAACTAACGAATGAGCATATTCACAAGAAAACTAACCCAAAGTAATGCTTTGTCTCGCACGACCCGAGCCACAAATTGGCAGGAAACAAGGTGGCCAAAAGTGCTTCACCCCGGCTGGCTACCCCAGCCGGCCCGAACCTCGGGGACTACACCCAGTGGACGCGCTCTCGCGCACCCACAAACTCAAGTCAAGGTAGCCAAAAGAGCTTCGCCCCGGCTGGCTACCCCAGCCAGCCCGAACCGCGGGGACTACACCCAGTGGATGCTCTCCCGCGCACCCACAAACTCAAGTCAAGGTAGCCAATAGAGCTTCGCCCCGGCTGGCTACCCCAGCCGGCCCAAACCCCGGGGACTACACCCAGTGGACGCGCTCCCTCGCACCCACAAACTCAAGGGAAGGTAGCCAAAAGAGCTTCGCCCCGGCTGGCTACCCCAGTCGGCCCGAACCTTGGGGACTACACCCAGTGGACGCGCTCCCGCGCACCCACAAACTCAACTAAAGGTAGCCAAAAGAGCTTCTCCCAGGCTGGCTACCCTAGCCGGCCCGAATCCTCGGGGACTAATCCTAGTGGACGCGCTCCCGCGCACCCACAAACTCAAGGCAAGGTAGCCAAAAGAGCTTCTCCCCGGCTGTCTACCCCAGCCAGCCCGAACCTCGGGGACTACACCTAGCGGACGCGCTCTCGCGCACTCACAAACTCAAGTCATGTCGGCAAAAGAGCTCCAACCCGGATGGCTATCCCAGCCGGCCCGAGCATAAAAGACCGCAAATGGCAGAGATATAAACAAAGATAAGCAAAAGGCAACAAGCCATAAAGCAGAGCACGAAGGCTCCTCGCAGATTTAGAAATCGGCGACTAAAGTTAGCCGAAATGTAGCACAGCAAAGTAACAAGTTTCACAAATACACCCGGCATCCCGGGGATCACGTGTCTGGAGCTAAAGAAGTGGAAGGAGCAGGAGCTGGATCAGCAGGGGCGGCACCGGCATCAGTGGAAGGAGGCTGGCTGCTGGAGGCGACGTCAAGGGGATTCCAAGGCGTCGGGACCCAGTGGAACGGCCATGGCTCTTCGGGGGCACTGAAGTCACGCTCCAAGTCCACGTAGGTGCCAATCTTCACCCCACAGGCCTGGAGCGCAGGAGTGCTGGCGCGAAGGCCCTCGTAGCTTGTCCCAAGACGGAAGCCGCGGGTGAGCATGCTCAGGTCGGCACCCGTATACCACGACTTCACCAGAGCAAGCGCCATCTCCACTCTGCCTCGAGCAACCCACTCTTTGTGCACGTCCAGCACGTCGATGCCTTTGGACAGAGCCACAGCTAGGCTGGCCATGTCGTGCACATCGCCCGCGTCTGGCCAGATATAGTGGAAGAGATCGTTGCCAACGGTGTGCAGGCCATTGATCTCCTCCGCCACCACCTTGACCAAGTCGAGGGTAGTCAGGTCACGTCCAACCTCTTCCATGGGCAGCTTCTCCATGGCCATCTCGGTCGCCTCAGGATAATGAGCTGCAGCCAAGCACAAAGCAGAATAAACGGACAAGATCGAGCAAGTCGCGACACAACGGAAGAAGGAAGCTGAAGAACTTACTGATGACCATCTCCGAAATGTTCTGGAGGTGCTGAGTAAGCTCCCCCTCCCTGCGGCGAAGAACCTGGATTGTCTCCTCCTGTTGGGTGGAGATCATCTCAAAATTCTTCAGCGCCTCCGCCCGGATGTCAGCTGTTTTCTTGCCCCGCTCCACGATAACCTCAAGCTGATGCTTGGCCACAGCAAGTTGATCGAACTGCGCTTGTCGCGCCTTGTTCGATTGTTCCAGCCAGGCGACCTCAGCTTTGAGGCACTCCACCTCCCTCTCCTTGTCCTGGATCATGGCTATAGGAGGATACCCGATGGTCAACAAAAAACGGGAAAAGGGAGCCAATCGCCAAGACAGATCTGAAGAAGCAATCTTACGGCCAAGATCCCGGGTGTTCTTCACAGATTCCGCAAATGCTTTCTGCAGCAAGAAAACAAATGAGGAACAGAGAAGCAAACCGGATGGAAGAACTGAGAACGTGTGAAGGGCAACGACTTACCTCCATCAAAACAGACAAATTTTTGGCCTCGCCATGGCCCTTTTACATTCCCTCAACCAGATGGCGAACCTGGCTGAGTGCGACGGGCACCGAGCCCGAGAGTTGGGCGAGGATCGCACCCGGCGTCAGCACAGCCGGAGCTGGCCTCGAGCCGGTGACGATAACCTCGTCATCATCGACAGCCACACCCGAAGGCGCAACCACCACCAACTCCCTCCCAACCAGCTGACCACCATCCGGCTAGCCGCCATCCGCCGCAGCCGCCTGCGCGGCCCCAGCTTCCTCCGTCACCTCCGTAATGACGGGCCTGGCGGAGCTTCTTGGAGCATCGCTCCAGGAAGGGTTCACGCCAGCCCCGGGACGAAGGAGGGGGGTATCCGGGTCCTGCGCAGCCGCAAACAGCTGCCCCAACCGCGAAGACGCAGGCGCCTGGTGTAGCAGACCCGTGGTCGGGGAGACCTCAGGGGCCCTGGGCGGAGATGGCACGACTGACACAGCTGGACCGGCCGCAGCCGGGCCAGCCGTAGCCGGCACGGGCGCAGCCGGCGACCTCACCACCTCTTCAACCGGTGGAGGAGGTAGAGGAGCAACGACGGCAGCGCCACCATCGCCAAGCAGCATGGCCTCACTGCGTAGAACGAAGAGTCAAAGGAGGAACCAGCAAAACCACATAGCAGCAAGGAAGGGCAAGAGAGATACTAACCCAGCGATGGACGGTGGAGCCACGACCTGACGCCCTCAGCGCGTCTTTTTTGCTTCAACTGGAGCGGGAGCGGCAACAGTTGCCGCCCTCTTTCCCCGGGCTCTCGCCGCAGGTTTTTCTCGGCCACCTCCTCGTCGGTGACATCAACTGCGATACAAGCAGGGGATCAAAACCAAAACGTCAAGATCAAAGGTGATGGAAAGAGCTACAGTCAGCAACTTACCATGAGGATCCGAGGGGCCATCATCCGCCCGAACGGGAAACCCTTCGGGCTCCGTCTGGGGGTACTTCTTCGGTTTCCTGTCCTCCAAGAAGGACATAAGCGGGAAGTCACCCATGCCGTCCTCAGCTAGCTGTGCCGTGAACAACTAATCAAAAAGGGGAGCATGAGGCACCCAAGGAAAGCTAGCCATGACAAGGAGCGAGACGCAAAATAACCAGAGAAAAACATACCCGAGGCGGCAGGCGGCCGCGATGATACGGAGGGCAGTAGTACGCCCAGGTAGCATTGATTTGGAACTTGGAGATCATGGAGACCCAGTTCCACAGGTCCTGGTAGGGCACATCCTTCCGCGACGTCCTCGTCGGATTGCTGGCGGTCGAGAGGTGGCACATTTTGTGTGACCGCTTCTGTAGCGGAAGCACGCGACGCACCATCCACGACAAGGTGATGTCCCGGGCGGTGAGCCTCTCCGTCTCCACCATCGTCTCCAGCCGGGTGGCCATCCGGTCGAGGTCCGCCGCCGCACCCATGCCCTTCGTCGTCCAGCCCTTCTGCGTCGAGGGCACGTCGGAGAAGGGTGGAAGGAAGATCCAGTCAATCTCTGTGGCATTGCTCACATAGAAATATGAGCGCGGCCACAGCTTGACGGTGTCGGGGAGCTCGAACCACGGCATCAGCGAGGAGGTCCGCGGGTAGACGGCACAACAGCCCGTCTGCGTCAGCGAGCCAACCTTGGTGATGTTCTGGGCCTTGAAGTGGAAGAACTTGAGAAAGTTCACCACCTCGGGCCACACCCCCAGATATGACTCGCAGCAGGCCGCATGATGCAATAGTTGCGCCATGGCGTTGGCGCCCAAGTGATGAAGCTGGAGGTCGAAGAAGAGAAAGAGCTGGAGGAGGAAAGGGCTGACGGGAAGGCCGAAGCCGCGGGAAAAATGCGCAAGGAAGACGACGCGCTCCCCCGACCGAGGATTCGGCACCCGCTGCCCCTTCGGAGCGAGCCGGTGCTTCAAAAGTATCGACGAGGGAAGAAACCTCCCCCGCCGATACTTGTTGATGAGATCGTCGATGACAAAGGACTCGCACCAGCCGCCGCGTTGCTCGGGCAGCATCTCGACAAAGGAGGAGTCCGTGGTGGACAGGGAGAAAGTGGACGACGGTGACACGGAGAAGGCGTGCAAGAGCAAAGGGCGCTGAGGCACGAGGGGAAGATGAGCCGGAGGATGGAAAAGTGTGGGAACCGATCCCCCTCAGAGCTCTATTTATCCCCACAAATGGCACTGTCACCCCTTTGGCTTCCGCGCAACGCGTGGCGTCATGGAACCATAGCCACACGACGCTTCGGCTCCAGATCCTCTACGCCGTCATAATTACCATAGAAGATCCTCGGGCGTTAGCAGGAGACAAGGCGTGCGCACTTTCCCCAAGTAACCGCTGCGGCAAGTTTGCATGCGCAGTTGCCAAAAACTGACGCAACGACGCGGAAGTCAAACTGACGCGACGTGTGCCAGAGCCACAGTCGTGGGTGACGACATCAACAATGTCATCCAGCCAAACGTTTCATCTTCAGCTGCGCCAGCCGGTACCTGCCTTCGCTATTTACACCCAGTGGATGGCCATCGATTCCGCAGCCGGTTAATTCCAGCCGGAAGGACAAGAAGGAGTACAGAAGATCTTGCCCAGCAGCCAAGCCCATACGTGCTCGGGGACTAGTGTCGGGGGGATAGCCCCTGGGTGGGGAAATCCAGGCACAAGTAGGCAAGCTCTAGAAGATGCAGGCCGGCTGGCCTCCAGGAAAGACAACTCTTGTCGACTGGCTAGCACGCCCGGCTGTGCTTATAACCTTCCCGGCTGGCCCGTCTAGCCGGTGACTAGAAGAATCGGCTGGGTGGCCGTTTCCACCCGGCTCACCTCGAATTCGATGGAGAGCACGGACGGGCTAACACTCCGTGCAGGGTACGCTTCTGGCTCTCCCTCTTCATCAAGGAAGCTGGCAGGCCGTCATGACCAGCGCTACCCGACAAAGATAAAGCAAGATGGTCGGCTGGACTGGCGAAAGCAGTCCGGGTGACCGTTAAAGCAAGGATGACGCCCCAAAGGAAGCCCGGGTGACCGCTAAAGAGAAGGGTGATGCTAAAAGAAGGGCGGACTGGGTCCTGGCCCACCGGCTGGGCCCTGCAACCGGCCCTGCCCTGTAAACCCATATCCAAACAGTAAACCCTAGGACCCGATCTATAATCTGCCACCCAGACCAGTATATAAGGGAGGGCAGAGCTATGATTCTAGGTAGGCAACAATAGAAGGATAAAAGTGTTAGCATCAAGTTCCCATCTTCCTCTAGCCCTCGATAGTAGCTAAGGAAACAGCTCAAGGAGCATCTGTACTGAGCATCATCTCCCACACATAGTTCATCCATGTGTCCCTTCTTTTCCATCCCCGATGGCACTGCCATGTTCCACACCACGACACATACTAAGGTATATAAATTTCCAGTCAAGCCCAACCCAATTTTCGGGTATTGTGGTTGTACGGTAAAATTTGAATGGTATCGCATTCAGACAACCATTAGTTTTATAAAGGGCTAAGGCTCATCCCTTAACATTTTCATCATCAAAATCATCTACTGTTCAAGAACACATGTCAAAATATTTCAGTAGAATGACTCATCATTATAACATTTTCATAACCATTTTCACCAAGTATTCCCATCTAAAGTTGATCATGTTTTATGCTTAGCACTATCATCTACAGGTGGGGGATAAACACTAATGAAGGGTGATAAGCAAGTGTATGTTAACTAAGTTCAATCTCATGCCTCAGGATGACATCAAGATTATCTAACTTAGGCCAAGTTTTATGCTATTTATGCTACCTTCAATGATCTTTCTAGAATCTACAAGCCACTAAGTAAACTTTTGATAGAAAGCTTTCATAAAGAAATAAAATACTAAGCTTGCAAGTAAAACTAGGATGGTGTGTCATCAAGATGTAAGCTTGCTAGGTCAACTTATATAGTAAGGCTTGCAAGATTGCAAGTATAGTCTTGCCTTGTGCAGAGCAGTGGTTGAAGTTTTTCTCGGCTTCTTCCTCGCAGTATCCTCCTTCCTCCTCGTATCCTTGGTCGATACTACCGTCTATAAATAAATACGAGGTACACAATCACCACACAATTCTTAACTACTCTATTTAGCACACAAAGGGTCAAACTAGATGATCTAGCAGCATCACTATTATCACAAAGATTAAAGCACTTGTCTGATTTATTTTATTTTAGAAAAGCAATTTCTACTCATTGAAAAACTACTTAAGATTTAATACTCTCCAACTCAAACATGGGATAATGTTGACACATGTCATCACAACATATTTCAGTACATGGGAATGTGATTTAAAGTGGTGTCACAATTTAATAAGGTTTAACCTTTTTATCTTAATTAAATAAAATGACTAGAATGGCCTATGAGGCATTCTTTTATTACTTGATCATTATTTCTGTAAGTAACCCTATATATTTTTATATATTCTGAAAAGTATGGTTAAATGTGATTTTTGAGAGTTGGAATCAACTCAAAAGCTTTTATCGTTAAATTTTGAAAAATGTTTGAATGCATAAAAGCTTCTGCGTTGTTATTTTTACTATGGGTGATCTACAATTCTAATTGGTTTGAATCCAACAGGCTTGGATTAAGCACTCCAGTACCTTTCTAACAAAATTGGTTTCATGCATTTTGGGTCAGTAAATCGAGCTGGGTTGATTTTTGAATCTAGGCACAGAACTGATTTTGAAACTAAATGAATAAACCTAAGTTTGAATTGCTGGTTCGCGCGGGAGGTTTAACTGGGCCGGCCCACTATGTACAGCGTGCGTGCGGGCTAGTTAAGTGGTTGTCCCTACTCTTCAGTGGGGCAGAGAGGTGTGAAGCGGTATGGGGTGATCTAGGCCGTGCAATCTAGTTCTAATCCTACGGATGTGGTTCATCGTCCACGCCTGAATAGGACGCGGCGAGGTTGAACCCTAGCGCGGCCAGTGGGGGTCGACGGGGGCTCACCGGGGCTCCGGCGATGGGGGCGAACGACAAAGTCGATGACGGCGATCCTCCTGGTACCGGCAGCTCCTTCTGGGGCGGCTCCAATTGACGGCGCCTCTCCTCCTCTGCAGGGGCGAACTCCAGAGAAATGCCGGCGATGCGCTGCTCGCCTTGCTCCAGGAGTGAGGTGGGGTGCTTCTGAGAGAGATGGGGAGTGAGATGGTGTGCTCCAATCGAACGGGGGTGTCCTCCTTTAAAAGTGCCTGAAGGGGACAGACGGGCGCGGGTGGAGCTCGTCGTGGTCGTCGGCACATCGTGCTAATGGCATGGGCAACGATAGGGGTGGTGCGTTGCCTCCTGGCGAAGCTCAACAGCTTGATGGCGAGGCGTGAGGAACGGTCGGAACCTCGCGGCGCTTTGTGCGGGTCAGACGGCAAGTTTAATGGCGCACAACGTCCATGGTCCACGCGGTGGTGAGCAGGGTTGTCTGGCGTGTTGCTGGGGTGCTGGCGATCACGCACGCAAGTGGCGAGGGTGACGCGCGGTATGTGGGCTCGTGTCGCTGATGGTGCATTGGTGCGCTCTTGGAACACACGCAGAGAAACTGGGTGCGAGCTTGTCGTGTGGTCTAGTGGCTGGCAAGGCTCGAGTGTTGGACAGGTGGTGGCGGGGGACGGTGGTTAGTCCTCTATACAAGGTTGGCGAGGCTAGAGCTTCTCCTAGCTCGCTGGCAACATGCGAGTGGCAAGGGTGCTCTCGGCATGGTCACCATTGATGGCTATGCATGCTCACAGTGATGCTAAGGCAAGTTAGATTAGTTTGATCATCTACTGAGAGTGTAGAGTGAGCTAGAGAGGGGACAAGGTTGGCCAAAATTACTGCTACTAACAGTGTTTGATGTTTGTTTGTTTGCTGATTACAAGGTGTTTGATGAAATGGCCGAAAGAAATTTGAATTTGAATTTTGGATTCAAACTTGGTGGGTTTGCTAGGTACATACTAGGGAGTCTTGGGTTAGTTGGATTGGTCAAGGGGCACTGGTTTGGTTGGGTTTTGAAAATGTGTGATATTCGCATATGTTATAGATTCAATTTTCATTTGTCATTTGAATCAAGTTGCCAAATGTTTCTGTAAGTTTATAAGGTGGGCTTTGATTCACTTTTACTTGGTCTTGCAAGGGGTGAAAAGAATTGGAAAAGTTTTTGTTTGAAATCTTGGACTAGAAACACTCAAAGTGACCTAGTGAGCAAGGTTGGCAAAAATGACCATTTGCCTTATTTGTTTTGTTTTTAATTTTCCCTTGATTTGTTTCTGCTTGGAAATGTTTTAGATGATGTTATTTTCATCTTTAAACCATTCCTTGCTATTTAGGTTAATCACACAAGTCCATTCATGCATTCATCCAATCATCACATACACACATGCATTCATTTAGTTTTTATTTAATCAAAGTTTTTGTTAACCCTAATTTTAGTGATTATAATTTGATAATCATGATCAATATTTTTGGGATGTTACAATATGGAAATTTTATACGTCTCTTCCTTGTCCTCGTCCCACGAGTAGCTCCCCTTGCGTGGCTCGTCCAAGTGCTACAGATGCAGCACCTCCGAGGTATCCACACGTATAGGATGGAAGCGTCAGACGCCAGACTGCTAGGTCCGTGCGTGCAACATAGGCGTCAAGAGTGGCGGCTAGGTGGAATGGTCTAACCTTGGTCAGATCACCCCACCCTCTCTTATATAGGCGTCCCTGGTGGGCTTCTACATTAGCAGCCCATTAGTAGCCTAAGCCTGGTCTAATTCGGATCTAATCTCCATTAGGCTTCCAGCCCCTTAAGTGTGTGACCCTATAGGTTCATATACGTATAGACATGACACAAATATACTTATTCTATCAATAGTTGGTAGAGGCCTCTAGAAAGACGTGCCAACTCCTAAACGCATACAAATATCATATCGGACGAACCATCACAAGGTTTATTACACGAAAATTTGGTTCTATACCATTAAAAGAACCATACTTTTGGTTTGTACCATCAAAAGCTTCATCTTCAGGCATATACCATCGAAAGTTTGCAACTCTTTTGAATGTTACCAAATCTGTTAAATGTCCGTTAATTATGACCACAATACCCCTTCCTTCGTGAAAGCATTGACAGCTCCAGCTCAAAGAAAAAACATTGGACAACACCTCATTTTCTTGCATTCAGCAAATGAATATAAATAGGATGACACCATAACAACATGATTTAGTTTAACATGATATCTGCCATATAACAGCAGCTCAGAATGACATTATAGCATAATATAAGTCAACATTTCTGGATATAACATAAATCTAAGCTGTCACGGAATTACATCCAAATAGCAAGTTAGCAAAATACCACAGAACAGTTTGTTAGCAAAATACCACGGACCATTAGACTAACACAACTACTCGGGTATAAGCATGTGGTTGATTCCTCCGGGTGATATTGATGCCATCCTCCTTGTTGTCACACCCTGGCTTGCTAGAGAGTGGGATGCCATTCGCCTTGTGGTCACACCGGGGCTTGTTGGAGAGAGGGATGACATTCGCCTTGTGTTCACACCTGGGCTTGTTGGAGAGAGGTATGTCATCCTCCTTGTGGTCACACATGGGCTCGACATTACTTTTGGATCAAAAACAAAGTTGGATGGCTTAGCAATAATGTTTGACATCTCAACAGATTCGGTTTTGGCTTTCCTGCAAAGCACACGTAGAGTCAATGAAGAAAAATATATTTTTCATATATAAGGCATATTGCTTCAGATTTTACAATACCTTTGTTGTTTTGGTTTCTTCGGACGAGGCGGCGGAAGTTCTTGTTCTAGTTTAGCTTGAGTTGCATAACATCCCTTCTCGATATGTCCAAACTGAAAGCATATTTTGCATTTATACGGACCTCTTTTTCTTGGCTCTCCATTAGACTTGATTCTCTGCTTCCTTGGTCTACCAGCAGGCCTTTCTAATGGTGGAGGAACCACTTCAAAAGGTGGGTCATTCTTAGGCCATTGAGATTTGTCACCCATTGGAGTGACCTCAAACTGATAAGCTAGCTTGAACCTCTTTACCGAATAGTAGTCGTCCACAAAATCTTCAATTTTTAGCTGTCGAACTTTCCCAATGAAAAATATAGCATGAGTGCACAGTTTTCCGGACACCTCCCACTGTCCACAACCACATTCCCTTTTTGCAAGGTCAGCACCATACCTCCATGTCTTCCCTTCATTTGTTGTTCCTGAAATCTCAGCTGAGGGTAATCCACTTTTTGTGAAATCATAGTGCAACCCTCTGCTCTTCATGTTCAACTCATGTAATACACTTGGAAGGATACGCCCTTCAAGTTTCTAGGTTATCACTTTCCTGGTGGCTATCTTAACCATGATTTTCTCTCTTATTTTATCCATAAGATACACGGCTGGAAGCTCCTTTTCATCCTTAATCCAATTGTTGAAGCACTCAGAAATGTTGTTGTTGACATAATCAACCTTGCATTCTTTAGAGAACTTTGATCTACTCCAAACCAGATCATGATACTTGTTTAACTAGGGGATTTCTTTAGGACAAGTTTCAGCAATTTTTTCCTTTAGTGTATCATGCTGACGGGTTGTACATGCCCATGCACAAGGACACATGTACTTCAGCACGTCACCTCTGAACTTCTTCCTGAAATTAGCCATGAGGTGTCTAAAGCACTCCCGGTGCTCAGCTTCACCTTTAAAAAACTTTTTTGACAGCATATGCTAGCCCTTTACAACCATCCATGTGGATTGTCAATCCAGGAGGAGTCCCAACTGCTTTTCTCAGGTTGTCCATGAACCATGCCCAGTTTGCATTTGTTTCCTTGAAGAAAATGCCATACGCACCTGGATACATCCAGTTATGTCCATCAATGGCAGTTGCTGCAGCCAATTGCCCTTTATACTTTCCATTGAGGTGAGTGGAATCAACACCAAGATACGGTCTACACCTAGACAGAAATCCATCAACACAAGTTCATTTTCCCATTGATCTTCTTGCAATTGATCTCGACAATGCTTCCCGGACAAGATTCTTCTAGTGCTGCTTTGAATCTCCATAGCATTGTGAAACTCTCCTCCCAAGTACCATGAAGAGCACTCATTGTTGTCTTCTTCGCAGTCCATGATTTGCAATAGGACAAATCAATGTTGTATTGTTTCTCCAATTGCTTCTGTAACTTCTTTGCACTAATAGTAGGATCCTCCTTGACAATTTCTTTCACTTGGCGAGACAGCCAACCTATGGTAGCTTCTCGGGCCTTGTTTCCGTTAGAACAAGTGTGCATGTCTAGACTTGAGAGATTAATCACCTAGATATGCATAATAGATTCATTAGGGATAAAATAACCTTAAAAGTGACCATAGTATTAAGATCATGTATAATAATGACCATGACAGAATATACAAACAAGTGAGAAAATAACCTTAAAAGTGTTGTAGCCATGCAATTTCTTTGCATAAATTCTCCACTCGCATTAAAGATCTGCGCACCTTGCCCTATACCTCTCAGTGTCACTATGTTCAATCTTACTCAGAAACTCATTTTTATGGCATGTGTCCTGATAATTTCCATAAACTCGGCCTTGTCTATAAATGTATGGCCTTCCTTAATAATTGGATTCTCTTTGTCATATGTTGTATCAGCCACAATAAAATCATCCACCAATCCAGCTTCATCATTAGGAACTGATTCAGTATCAAAGTATGGCATAGGCCTTGACCTCTTTTTGTTTTGAACCTCCACTTGAACATTCTTTATTGGTTGCACATTATCATCATCAAAAATTTGAAGTATCTCCACTCTTCATCTACCCCAGCTGGCTCATCTCCATCAGGATCATAGCCAATATTCATGAAGTGTTCCTTTTCGTCCTCTTCAACCCTTGGTGGCCCCGCAATGGTTTCACCAAATTCAGGAAATTCCCTCAATTCTGGTCCAATGTCCAGAGCAGCAGCATTAGGCACCTCTTCAGCTGTTGGTGGCCCATCAAATATTTCACCTAGTTTAGGTAATTCCGTCAATTCTTGTCTCATATCTACATCAGCTACAGCAGACACCTCCTGGTCCATAACTTTGGCTACATTAGGCACATCCTTGCGCACTACATTGGCAGCAGCATGTACCTTGTGTATAGTAGGCTCGTCCATCTCCTCACGTTTGCCCACTATCATCATCAACTTATGTTGACCTTACGAGCTCAAGAAGTTGTGCATCTGAATCTAATTTGAATTTCATTGCATTCCTTTCAAGAACCCAGAAGTTTGCCCTTTGGTAGCTACCCCATTGAATGGACCAATATCTCTCTCAAGATCAGTGCGTGTATATATTTCTGAATCCACAACCCAGCTAACAGTCCTGCCTTTATTGTAAATTTCCATACCATCTACAACCGTGAAATATGCACTGACCAGAATCTCTAATTGACATGTTTTTTTGTTTCAGTCCTATACCAGCCACAAACACAAGGAACAGAGAACAAAAATAAGCCATAGGCATATGAAATCTCTAATCATGGCTCCTGCAAATAAAGAAATTTATAGATAGAAGATTACCTAGCTTGAACATCAGGATTATCTATCCTAGCAAGGAGCAAGAACAAGCCGTTGGGGACAATTAGTGGGGGTTAGGGAAGGAGAACGGGGAGGCCGGGTATCACGGGCGTCGAGGGGAGCACGGCCTGGACGTTGGGGTAGTGCTGCAGACGGATGGAATATGACGACGACGGCCGCTCCCGTCGGTGATATCACAGAGCGCTCGAGCTAGGGTTTCAGGTGCCTGGCAGGCCCTTCCTTCCATGGCTACGTGAGCGGAATACAAAAGGGATGGAGGCCTAGCACCACGGAGATGCTCCGCCGGGATCAGGGGACGTGGTGGTCACTAGGGGACGCCGGGGGACGCTGCCGCCTAGAGGGCTGTGTGGTTCTCGTCTATTGGGTTCAGTAAGATGCGAGCACAGGGAAGAGATGTGCACAGGGGTAAAAAGGGAAAATCCAAAAGAATTAATTGGGGAAAATAAACTTTCTAGCAGAAGTAGACAGAGTGGCAAAACCCAATAACGCTCCAAAATTTCGATGGTATATGCCTGAAGATGGAGCTTTTGATGGTACATACCAAAATTGTGGTTCTTTTAATGGTATAGAACCAAATTCCCTTTATTGCATGTCTTCTCCTTTGCCTCATGATATTTGGTCTATCTCCAAGCTGACCTTCCTTTCTCGATACTGTGATTCGGAATCCCTTTACTAGGTTAACTCTTAACTTTATGTAGCACGACCATGTATTTCTAGATCCGCTCACTCGAGGGGCCCAGAGATATCTCTCTCAAGTAGAGAGGGTCAAATCCCATCTTGATTGACCATACCTTGCAGCATGCTTCATGACAAACCCGAAAGCTACCTTTATAACTACCTAGTTATGGAGTAGCGTCTGATATCCCCAAAGTAGGTCGATCGACATCTCAAGTACATGTGACAATCTCAGATCTAAGGAAAAAATGTACGATGTGTAGAGAGAGCTGTAGGTCTAATTGCTAGTCTCAATTTGGGTCAGTCCAACCCCATGTTCATAACATCTGTCCACATCATTAGTTTTACATCTCCATGTCTATGACTTGCGAAACATAGTCATCAACCAATCGATGTGCTAGTCTAATATTCACGTGTGTCCTTACATGAACTCCGACTAGGGACAACTATTAGATAACCATACAAGTATAGAGTTTCACAAATAATTCACATAATTGCCAATTAATACAATTTGCCAGATATGGATATTCAAGGAACATTATAATAACTCATGGATACATAAGAAATAAAATCATCTCTATGATTGCGTCTAGGGCATATTTCCTTCAGTGTCCCAGTTGCACTAGAGTCAATCTAGATTGTATCTAATACCTATTGCTCTTGCGTGCGCCTCATGCGTAGGCTGTGGGAGTGTCTTTGTAAAGGGACAGCAATATTTGAGTCCATATGTATTTTGCATATCATGACACTACCATCCTCAATGAACTCACGAATCTGATTGAAACGCATGCGAATATGTTTGTTCTTCTGGTGCTGTATAGGCTCCTTGGCTTGTGCAATAGCACCATTGTTGTCACAATAAACGTCCATGGGATTGGACGTGCCCTAAACCACACCAAGAGCGATCAGGAAATTACTAATCCAAACAGATTCCTTTGCAGCCTCCGAGGCGGCAATATATTCAGCTTATGTTGAAGAGGAGGCCACCGTATCTTGCTTGGAACTTTTCCAACTCACAACACCACCATTCATGACAAACACATAACCAGATTGTGATCTGGAGTCATTTGAGTCGTTAAGGTAACTCGCATCTGTGTAACCCCTTACACTGAGTTCATCCTCACCTCCATAAACTAGGAACACATCCTTAGTCCTTTTCAAATACTTAAGGATGTTCTTTACCGTTGTCCAGTGACCTTCACCTAGATCAGCCTGGTATCTACTCGTAACACTTAGAGCATAGGAAACATCTGGGCGAGTACATATCATTGCATACAGGATGGATTCAATAGCCAAAGCATATGGAACCCTGCTCATGCGCTCACGCTCATCAGTAGTCGAAGGACACTGAGTCTTGCTGAGTCTAATGCCGTGAGACCTGGGCAAGAACCCCTTCTTAGCCTCTTCCATGCTAAACCGTTTCAACACTTTGTCAATGTATGTACTTTGGCTTAATCCAATTAGCCTCCTTGATCTATCTCTATAGATCTTGATGCCCATAATATATGTCGCTTCTCCTAAGTCCTTCATCAAAAAACTATTTTTAAACGAGGTCTTAATATACTCGAGCCGAGGAATGTCATTTCCAATCAGCAATATGTCATCTACATATAAGATTAGAAATAAAACTGCTCTCCAACTTTCCTTCTTGTAAACAGAAGGTTCTTGTTCATTTTTGATGAAGCGAAACTCCTTTACAACTTCATCAAATCGAATGTTCCAACTCTGATATGCTTGCTTCAGCCCATAAATAGACTTTAGAAGTTTGCACACCTTTCCAGCATTGTTGGGATCGACAAAACCTTCGGGCTGCATCATATACACATCCTCAGTTAGGATTCCATTTAGGAAAGCCGTCTTGACATCCATCTTCCATATTTCATAGTCGAAATGTGCAGCAATGGCTAGAATTATCCGTATAGATTTAAGCATCGCTACGGGCGAGAAAGTCTTGTCATAGTAAACTCCTTGAACTTCTCGAAAACCTTTTGCAACAAGTCGAGCTTTATAGATGTGAACATTTCCATCCATATGAATCTTCTACTTATAGATCCATTTGCACTCGATGGCTTTAAAACCATTAGTAAGTAAACCAAGTTCCAAACTTGATTTTCGCCCATGGACTCTATCTCGGATCTCATGGCGATCAGCCATTTCTCAGATTCAGGGTCCACCATCGCTTCTGCATAGGTCGCAGGCTCATCATTCTCTAACAATAATAATTCCCGCGTTTCGCGGAGCCTCGCCGACCTTCATGGTTGTGGTGCTTCTATTGCCACGGGTTCCTCAACTTGTTCTGCTACAGTAGCATCACTTGTAGAAGCATCCCCGACTGTCTCATCTTGAACTTCTTCAAGTCGCACTGACCTTCCACTCGTTCCTTTAGTGAGAAACTCTTTCTCTAGGAAAACACCGCTACGAGCGACAAACACTTTGCCCTCTTCTCGGTTGTAGAAGTAATACCCTAAGGTTTCCCTCGGATATCCCACGAAAATGCACTTATCCGATTTGGGTGTTAGCTTGTCCGACTAAAGTCGCTTGACAAATGCATCACAACCCCAAATCTTTAGAAAAGACAATCTGGGATTCTTTATAGCCACATCTCATGTGGTGTCTTAACTACGGATTTAGATGGTACCCTATTAAGTATGAAAGCTATCGTTTCTAGAGCGTAACCCCAAAATGATAATGGTAAGTCTGACTGGCTCATCATCGATCGAACCATGTCTAACAAAGTTCGATTGCGCCATTCAGAGACCCTGTTTCTTTGAGGTGTTCCGGGCGGCGTGAGATGTGGAACAATTCCGCAACTCTTAAGATGATTGCTAAATTCGAGACTCAAATCTTCACCTCCACGATCAGATCACAAGGCCTTTATTTTCTTGCCACGTTGATTCTCTACCTCACTCTGAAACTCCTTGAACCTTTCAAAAGTTTCAGACTTATGCTTCATCAAGTAGACATAACCATATCTACTAAAATCATTAGTGAAAGTAATGAAGTAGTGATATCCTCCTCTGGTTGTCATGCTCATTGGTCCACATACATCAGTAAGTATGAGTTCCAACAAGTCCGTCGCTCTCTCAAGAAAACCTGAAAAAGGTGACTTGGTCATCTTTCCAAGTAAACAAGCCTGGCATGTCTTGTATGATTGAAATTCAAACAAAGTTAGAAGAGCATCACCATGGAGCTTCTTCATGCGGTTTTCACTTATATGCCCCAAACGACAATGCCATATATAGGTAGGACTCAAATCATTAGGCCGAAGCCTTTTAGCACTAACATTGTAAACATATGCATCATCAAGATTTAAAATAAATAACCCATTCACAATGGGAGCATCAACCATAAACATAGCATTCTTATAGATTACACAACCATTATTTGCACTCGCGAATGAATAACCATCCCTCATGAAACATCAAGGTGATAAAATGTTTCGACCCATACTTGGAATGTAATAACAATTATTCAACTCCATAATAAATCTTGATGGAAGATGAAGTTGCATGACACCGCCGAACAATGCAGCAACCCTTGCTTTATTTCCGACGCAAAAATCCACTTCGCCTTTCTGCACTTCTCTAGTTGTTATTAGCCCTTGCATCGAATTGCAAATATGAGCAACCGATCCGGTATCAAATACCCAAGAGTTAACATAGGAATCTGCGAGAAGAATGTCCACAACATTTACAACAAGCGTACCTGAGTGGGAAGTACTCTTACTTCCACTCTTCTTCAATGAAGCCTGGTACTTGCTGCAGTTTCTCTTCCAGCGGCCATGTTCATGACAAAAGTAGCACTCAGTGTCATCTGCAGGTCCAGCGTTATTTGGGTGCAGGCTTAGGGATCGTATCCTTAGCCTTGTCGTTCTTCTTCCAAGAAGTACCCTTTTTCTTAAAGCTAGGCTTGTTCCGCATAGCCATCACATGGCTATGCCCTGTACACTTCTTCATGTCATATTCTGCTGTTTTTAGCATCCCACATAACTCATTAAGGCCCTTCTGCACCCCATGCATATGGTAGTTCGAAATGAACTACCCATAGCGAGATGGAAGAGACGCCAGAATGAAATCAGTAGACAACTCTTGGCCTAGTGGAAAACCAAGCTTTTCCAAAGTCTGACTGTAGCCAACCATTTTGATCACATGGGGGCCTACAGCTGCTCCCTCTGCCAGCTTGCATTCCACAAAGGAATTGGCAACATTGTACCTCTCAGTCCTTATCTGATCTTGGAACATGTCCTTAAGCACGACGATCATATTGTACAATTCCTGATCCTCAAACTTCTTTTGGAGTTCAGGTTCCATGCATGCAAGCATAAGACAGCTAACCTCGAGAGAATCAACACATGCTCTCTTGTAGGCATTCTTAAGGGCAGCAGTTGCATTATCAGCAGGTTCATTGGGGATTGGGTAATCTAGAACTGTTTCCTTTTTATCAGACCTGAGATCAATTCTCAGGTACGGACCCAGTCCAAATAGTTTGTTCCATTTAGTTTATCTTTGTCAAGAATCAAACGCAAAGAAAAAGGTGATGCAATGTTTGGTGCCATTGATCTACAACAGAAAACATGCAAAATACTAAGCCATGTAACCATGAAAGATTAAAACATATTAAACAATTTAATAGCATATACTCCCACTTAAATCAATATCCCTCTATTGATACTAAGTGATTTAAGATCCACAATTAACATGTCGACTAGTGAGCTTTAGCATCACTGCTAGAAGACAAGGTAAGTTGGTAAGCAACACTTGCTAATCATATCACATATGACTTTTGTTGTTGGGTGACATCTCTATGTAAAAACTAGGCGCCCAACCTTTATGCCCCAAGGTCCTTAACGATTAAGATGACCATGTCAAGCTCACCAACCCTTATGCGTGTAGGTATCTGATACAAACCCATCCAGCGAAGGACAACCGCGGCACCCTAATTTCATAGGCCCACCAACGATTGTACAGGGCATAGGATGGTGCAAGGTTTGGTTGGGAGGGCATGGTTTAACTTAAACTTTTTTAGGGATCGTTCTACTTCTACCATCTAAGCATGCATAGTAGTAAAACGCATAAGAATAACATTCACATAGTTGTGACACAGTATGGCCCATTTTCTCATGGTGATCTCTATCGCCATAGAACCTGTCCACCATGATGATCTCCATCTTCATGTTCCATGCGAGCCATCCTCCGAGTGATGAGTCCTCCAAGAACTAATACAAGATATTACTCCTAAAAGCTAGTAATCAAAATTACATAGTATTAAGATCATCACAAGTTGGCACGCAAGCCATTACAATAATTGACAACACATATGGCTCCAGCCGTGTTGCCCTACTCATGACACGCAGTTCATGATAAAATTTAAACATGCATCACATACATATATCGGCCAAATTTAGCACATACATCCTACAAAAACAAGTTATGCATAGAATCGCATTCTACCGGATCATGTGAAATCACAGCACCTAGTTACCTTAACGAGATACAAAAGGGGCTATGCTAACGGGGGGGCTAGGGGGTCTCCCACTGCGGGGATCGAAGGGGCAGCGCCCCTCGCGGTATTTACACAATTTTCTCTAAGGATTTTGATCAGCAAATCAAATTTACCATAAACCGACTCTTGTTCCGATTAAATCAAAATCCTTTGATCACGGTACATCGATTTTAGATCTAGGTTCTGATTTGATCAATTATATTGATCTTCGCGTGATTCAATAGGATTTATGTGTCATTGTCTACCCCGATGGCAGAAACTAACCGGTAGGGGTAAGTCATTCGACAACCTCAGAATCACGATCACGAAAAGCAAGATCATAGATCAATCCTGAACCACCGCAATACAAACGATCACCTCATTCATATCAATCTGCATATCGCCATATGCAAACATCTCGAACCTAAAACTGAACAGCATCGGATCTGATACCACTGAAGGGATACGGGTAAGCTACACTAGCGCAAATCAAAATGTTCTACCACATAAACAGGAATACTATTGTCATAGATCATGGGATTACCACTAGATGCGCAGTTGCGGAACTTGATGAAGCGCGTCGAGGCAGTGTAGACATTCTACATATCCTCCTTGTCCTCGTCCCGCGAGCAGCTCCCCTTGCGCGGATCGTCCAAGTGCTACAGATGCAGCACCTCCGAGGTATCCACACGTACAGGGTGGAAGCATCCGACGCGGGACTGCTAGGTCCGCGTGTGCAACACAGGCGTGAGGAGTGACGGCTGCGTGGAATGTGTAGGGGTTCGTAGCATGGAAAACAAAAAATTTCTACCGCATACAAACAAACAAGCCAAGATGTATCTACTAGATTGTAGCAACGAGTCGATAGAATAACTCACCCTCGAAGATTCCAAAGTGTTTAACGAGAGCGGATTCTCGTGGGTGATGTAGTCGTACTCTTCCCGATCTCAAGATCGTGTAGACGATCCTTCCGGCGTTGCGTTCCGGCAGCGCTTCCGCAGTCGGTCACACGTTCGGTACTCGACGAAGACCTTCCTCTCCCTTGTTCCAGCAGGCAGCAGAGGTTGTAGCACTCTCCTCGCGATTCCGGCAGCACGACGGCGTGGTACCGGAAGTAGAGGGGAGATCTCGCAGGGCTTCTCCTTAAGATGGAGCGAGTATGGTGGACTATGAGAGAGGCCTCGGTGATATAGGGTTTAGACGCACCAAGGGGAAAGGGCTAGGCCGGCGGCTAGGGCTTGGGGAAGCCCAAGTCAGCGGCTAGGGTTTTCCCTAGGCGGTGGCGGCAGCAGCAGGAGGTGGTGGCGCCGGCGGCTTGGGGCTAGGGTTTTGCGGAGGCAAGGTGTAGCCTTGGAGGGGCAGCCCTGCCCCTCCTTATATAGGTGGAGGGCTCCGGCCAAGGGGAGGGGAGTACCTCCCCAACTCGGCTTCCAAGGCCGGCGGGTGGAGGGAGAGGGACTTCCTCCCCAAGTAGGTTTCCTACTCTCCCTCCACCAAGCAAACTTGCCGTTTGACTTTTCAAATTGGCGTTTGACTTTTCAAACTAGGATTTGATTTATCCCTTTATTTTGCTCAGCGTTGACACCTACTACATGATGCAACCATTCCAACTTGTTATGGCACATTCATGTACCCTTCCCCTCCAGAGTGCCGGACCTTCCGGAACCTTCTAGAACATTCCCGATGAAAACACCGGAACCATTCTCCAACCCCGAAACAGGACTTTCCTTATATGAATCTTATTCTCCGGACCATTCCGGATCTCCTCTTGATATCCCGGATCCCATCCGAGACTCCGAACAACATTCGGTCTCTTACTCATCATCCCATAACTACTCAACAACATCGAATCCTTAAGTGTGTCTCCCTACGGTTCTGAATTATGCGGACATGATCGAGACACTTCTCCGAACAATAACTAATAGAGGAATTTGGAAATTCATATGGCTCCCACATATTTCTACGATTACTTTGTGATCGAATGAACCACTTACATATGATACCAATTTCCCTTTGTCTCACGATAGTTTACTCATCCGAGGTTTTGATCGTCGGTATCTCCGCATACCTAGTTCAACCTCGTTACTGATAAGTATTCTTTTCTCGTTCCAGTGATATGTGATCCCTTGTGAGACAGTCACATGCTTGCAAGCCAATTGGATGACATTCCACCGATAGGGCCCAGAGTATATCTATCTGTCATATGGATGGACAAATCCCACTCTTGATCCATGTGTCTCAACCCATACTTTCCGAACACTCAATGCCACCTTTATAGCCACCCAGTTACGGTGTGGTGTTTGATGTCATCAAAGCATCCTTCCGGTGATGGTGATAAGCATGATATCATGGTCGAAGGAATTAGGTTACTATTTATCAGAAAGCATATAGAAATTGAACTATTAAAATGACTTGATCTTTATGCTACGCTTATCTATAGGAGTATTTCCATCATACCATTCTCCTAACGATATGATCTTGTTGTTAATAACATCTCAATGTTCATGATAGGGAAACCACAATCATTTATTAACCAACAAGCTAGTATTATAAAGAGGCTTTACTAGGGACTCTAATTTAGTTTACAAATCACACAAGTATTAGTGTTTCCTTGTTAATACTGTTATAGCATGAATGTAAACATTTATCATAAACACAAAGATATAATAATAACTACATTTATTATTGCCTCTAGGGCATATCTCCAACAGAATGGTCTAACCCTGGTCAGCTCGCCCCACCGTCTCTTATATAGGCGTCTCTGGTGGGCTTCTACATTAGCAGCCCATTAGTAGCCTAAGCCTAGTCTAATTCAGATCTAATCCTCATTAGGCTTCCAGCCCCTTAAGTGTGTGACCCTATAGGTTCATATACGTATAGACATGACACGAATACACTTATTATGTCAATAGTTGTTAGAATCCTCTAGCAAGACGTGCCAACTCCTAAACGCATGCAAAGATCATATCGGACGAACCATCACAAGGTTTAGTACATGTCTTTCCCTTTGCCTCACGATATTTGGTCTAGCTCCAAGCTGACCTCCCTTTCTCGATACTGTGATTTGGAATCCCTTTACGAGGTTAACTCTTAACCTTATGTAGCATGGCCATGCATTTCTAGATCCGATCACTCGAGGGGCCCAGAGATATCTCTCTCAAGTAGAGAGGGGCAAATCCATCTTGATTGACCATGCCTTGTAGCATGCTTTAGGACAAACCCGAAAGTTACCTTTATAACTACCTAGTTACGGAGTAGTGTCTGATAGCCCCAAAGTAGGTCGATCCACATCTCAAGTACATGCGACAATCTCAGGTCTAAGGACAAAACGTACACGATGTGTAGAGAGAGCTGAAAGTCTAATTTCTAGTCTCAAGTTGGGTCAGTTCAACCTCATGTTCATAACATGTGTCCACATCATTAGTTTGACATATCCATGTCTATGACTTGCGAAACATAGTCATCAACCAATCGATGTTCTAGTCTAGTATTCACGTGTGTCCGCACATGAACTCCGACTAGGGACAACTATTAGATAACCATACAAGTATAGAGTTTCACAAACAATTCACATAATTGCCAATCAATACAAGTTGCCTGATATGGATATTCAAGGAACATTACAATAACTCATGGATACATAAGAAATATAATCATCTCTATGATTGCCTCTAGGGCATATTTCCTTCAGGAACCACCATGGCCAGCACGCCATGGCCCTTGGGGCTGCCCCCCACAGCCATAAAAGGCCTCCTCCTTCTCTCATCTCACTCTCATTCCATTCTTCCCATATGCCCTTTGGTTGACATCTTATTGCCCTTGCTAGTTGTTCCACTATTTGTGAGTACGGTGCTTAGGAGAAGTCCTTCTCAATCCCCTCTCCACCACCACCATGTCGCAATGCTGCTGGAGTTCCCGTGTGGATCCTCTACTTCCACTGCCCAACTGGAGCAAGGGATGACGATCGTCGTCATGATGCACGTGTGACCGAATATGGAAGCGCCGCAGTTTGTGGCATTGATCATTCTCAATCATCAAGGAGGAACGTGTACATTCTACATCAACCACGTTTCTTTGCAGGAATGTTATCCCGCTTTCCGTCTTCAAGGGTGAGTCCGTCTAAAACCGTTACAATTATCTCCTAGATATGATCTTGGTAGTTCCAATCATAGGAATTTTTTTGTTTTCTATGCAATGAAACCCATCAAAACTCCTCCTATTGAACACACACGTTGCAATTTTAGTTATACAATTGTTTAGGTGGTAAGGATAATTACTAGTCATGTTATTAGAGGAAAAGCATTAGTCCCGTTGTCTATGATAATGACATTGTACTCCTAAGGTGTCCATAACCGTGGACACATGGCTTCTCAAAAATATTTTCCCTATAGGGGTGCACTATGTTGGGGATATACTTTCCGAGTATACCCACAGGACTCACTGACCAGGGTGGCCCACAAACAGGTTAGAGCTTTGCTCCACCGGCGGCCCAGTCAGAGAAAGAGGAGGACCAGTTCCAGCTATGACAAGGCCCGGAAGATTTACCGACATAGTCCTATAGTATTACTTGTAGTCCAAGCTGTATCTAGTTACCGACTCTGTAATGTGGCCGGATACCTCCTGTAACCCTAGATCTTGGTGACTATATAAACCAGTCCTATGGGAGCCTTTAGGGCAATAACCACAATCACAACTCGCACAAGAGAACCTCTCTTGTAATCCGCTGTAACATCCGGCTCTCGCCAATATATTACTGGGTTCCTAGAAGGAGTAGGATCCAATCACCGCATTCGGATCTGAACCTGGGTAAACTTGTGTTCACCGTTCCCGGAACATCCGACGTCTCACACCCCATCTTTTCAACGCCATCAGGACCCCCTATGGCGTAATTGTCGACAATCCGACGACAGTTGCACTACTAGGAAAACGGCTATAGCTAATCCACACATCCGTGGCGCACGTGCTAGTGGTGCCCCACGGGTAAAATAGGCGTGGCGTACTGCCCACAGGTTCCCTACGGCTAACTACCGTAAGCATGGCGCACATGGGGGTGGTGCGCCACGGCTATGTGTGGTCCAGGGCACATGTGGCCGCAGCACACATACCCGTAGCGCACTAGGTCAAGGTGCGCTACGGATGTGAAACTGTAGTGACCTCGGATCGGTAAGGATCCTAAGTCCCTGTGATTAACATGCTAGTCCCTGGATCAATAGCTAGCACTCACAGTCGATGAAATATCATGTAAAACACAAAGTCTTTATTACACGGAGAATCCAGAGTATGAAATTATTACAAAAATTGCTTAGCATTATGCTAGCTCAAATAACAGCGGAAACATAAAAGCAGCATGAGTCCATCAACGCCCCAGGCTTGTCGAGTGTAGACCCGCAATCCCTACGCACCTTTCAATCTTCGGATTCTGCACATAAGACGTGCAGCCAACAAGTTGGGTCAATATTTTGAATGTATTGGCAAATTACACCAAGGAGAGAAAAAGACTACCTCTACATGCAAGGCTGGTATAGGCTATAGAGTTCATTTGCTCAAAGCTAGTTTCCTTAAGTAGAGAGAAGAAGAGAGGATTGTCCTACTTTGTAAACATTTGCTTAGATAAAATAAGGTCGAGTGGCACACGAGGATATTACGCACCAAGTGTCCAAACAACCAAACACTTGGATATTACGCACCAAGCGCCACTTGGACATTACACACCAAGTTCCCCAAATTCCCACCCATTAGCGATATTACGCACGCCATGGGGTTTCAAAACTTTGTTTTAGAAAAGAGAGAGGAAGATCCTTTAGAGGCTCCATCCTTCAGACGCTCATTGTTGTTCTGTTACCGTGAACACGGCTGATCGATCAGATTGCAATACTCTCGAGAGTTTGTGCACTTTACCCACAATCCACGATCAAGTCCTTTTACAGACAAGACCATGGCGAGGCTTTCCCTTAGTAGCCCCTCTACCTTTCGGATCCAACCGTGCCAAGAACCTCCAAATGTTGGTACTCAGGTGAGGTCTCCCACTAAGTACTAGGCCAAGACAGAGCCCATAATGTATCGTGGTTGCACTGGAAGCTTCTGAATTCTGAAACATGGCAGACTTCTTTGATTCCTGGGCGGCCGTCCTCCACCAAAATCTCACTCGTTGACCCGACAACAATTCCGCCCAGAAGAAAACTGAGTTTTATTTTGAAGTGGATTTGAGAAGAAAGTTTGCTCTAGAGAGCCTTTATACTTAGAAAAATTCTTTGTCTTTCGAACCCCCCAACGGTACTTTGTATATATAGCATAGCAAGCAATACTTAGCAAAAACAGGGGTAACCTATTAGGAGGGAAAAATCCTAAGTATAGAGCTACTCATGGCATACTACAAAATCATCGCACTTGCAAAATAATACTAAGGAAAATTCTACTAGAACATCCTACACATGCATACTACAGAATTTTTGAAGGTCACATGCATAGAATAAAAACTGGGACAAAATTATGAACAAGTGGTGTAACTTGCCTTGATCCGAGCAGCACTCTACACAATAGCACTCCTTAGCGCACTCCGAGCAATCTAACGAATCACAAATATAGATCTGATCACAACTTGCTCAAAGCATATCACAACGAATATCATGCATGCATGCAACATGGTATTTTATGCAAGGTTGGTTAAATTGATCAAGGTAGCAAGTTTTTGTTGTGATAGTGTAAGGGTGTCACTAGGATTGAATTTAGATCTAATAGAGTCACTAAAACAAATCCTAGGATTATAAGGAGATCAAACCATCTAATTAGCCCAAGTTAGATCTAATGATCCTAATCAAGCTTAATGATTTGGATCAGTAGGTGTTGTGGAAACAAGGGTATTGCAACAAGAATCAAATAAAATAGAATTTTAGTTATTTTTCTATAGATTAAACTCTCCAATCTAATGATTAAAATTTACATCTAAAACATTACTGCAACCCTGCAATATTATTACAGATTTGGATTCTACATAAAATTAGGAATCCAACGGTATATTACAAGCTAAATTTCGACAATTATTTGATTTTATATGATTTTCGCAAGTTTGAATTCCAAATCTGCAACCAGATCTGAACTTCACTTAAAACCTAGCCAGGTGTCAGCGTCTGGTTGGCCCAGCTGGAGCGACATGAGCTGGCGCGCGTCTTGTGCAGCAGCCACGCGTGGCACCTGGGGTTGCTGATACCCCTTCGGCAATGGTTCTAATCTAAGCCGTAGGTTGCAGATCGGACGGTCGAGAGGGCATGGCGACTCACCGAGGCGGCGACGGCGGCGATGGGTGGCGGCGGCGTCGGTGGAGATGGTTGGCGGCGCCCTGGTGGCTTCCCCGAGGCGGCGATGTGGTCGACAGAGCGCGGCTCCTCCTCGCGGTCCCGTTCGCGAGTTCAGCTTCCTTGTTCGCTTCCCCGTTCAGCTGCAGTGCTCCGCCGATCTCCGCGAGCTCCGGCGAGGCGTCGGCGAGAAATCGTGCGTGACCTAGCGCTCTGTAGAAGGGGAAAAAGTGGTCAGGCGAAGCGGCGAAGCACGGGAAGGACAACCAGCGGCGAAAGAGGGATCGGGGTGGCGCAAATCGCCGGGACCTCTACCTTCCCGAGCGCGGCAACGGCGAGAAGAGCGGTGGCAGTCGGGCGAGGGCTTGGGCTAGGGTTTTTCGAAGAGGAAAACGACGAGAGGGGGGTCGGCTTATAAGGGGCAGAGACTTGGGGAAGGGGCGGTCGAGTCCGGTGCAAATAGGAGTCCGACGCGGCCGAAGTTGTGTCCGCCGCGGTCTCCAGGAGGAAGACGACGGGGTGGGACCCCGTCGATGGTGGAGGAGGCGGGCAGTCTTTGGGCTTGGCGGCTGGTGGAGCTGTGGCTGCCCGATTAGGTAGGTTTCCCCTTTTTTTTCCTTTAATCATTTACCTTTTTCTGTTTTAATAAAATCTAAATAACTTTTGCAAACTAAGACCAAAATTGATGAAACTTGTTTCTAAAATTTCATAAAATTAAGGTGGTCAACCTAGGGCCATAGTTTAGTGTTTTACAAGGTTTTGGTAGGGTCTTTACTCAACCTCTACAATAATGCTTACATAGGGCAACCACTATTAGGGTTTTCTAGGTTTAGGTGTTTAGGATTTTTATTTCAATTTTCAATTGTAGGATGCAATGATGCAAGGATGATGCATGACACTAATAACATCCTAATACAAAATCTGGGATGTTACAGAAACTTATCCATAGCACACCCTGACCTAGTGCGCTACGGGTATGTGTGCTGCAGTTGCTGGGTCAACTTAGCCGTAGGGCACTCTGCCCTAGTGCCCTACGGCTAAGTGGCCTGCACCAACTCCACCCCTCCCCCGTGATCGACTTTTTAGGATTTGCAAAAAATAAAATAAAATGAAAAACACTTCAATAAATAAAATCCTTTCATATTTATATAGATAATGTGGTCTAGTTTCTAGAAAAATTAACAAACATGAGTTTCGACTTTTTCTGCAAAAAAAAGTCACGCCACGGTAAAATGGCTGTAACTTCTGCATATGATGTCGAAAAAAATCGTATAATATACCAAAATGACGAGAACGAGATTTTGCATCTTCTCGCAATAACCTCCGGTCGTTTAGCGATTATTTAGATTCACACGAGAACGAGATTTCGCATCCGCTCGCAACAACCTCCGGTCGTTTAGCGATTATTTAGTTTTGAATAGTTTTCACAAACACTGGACTCAACATCGACCAATAGTAAGGTTTTCCTACGGTCGGTACTGCTCTGATACCAAGACCTGTGACACCCCCGGGATCAGGGCTAAACAAATCCCAGACCTCCATATGACATAATCTTAACCTTGAGCTCGAGGATATCCAGTGGAGAATGAGTAACACAACAGTGACCCTACGACACGGAATTTATTACAGCAAGCCCATAACTGAGCAAAGAACCAAATTATTACAAGCAGACATCACTGATCACAAACATCAAACAACGGAAGGCAAATTTTTCTATTAAGTATAGCAAACTTAACAAATGGCCTAAGAGGCCTGAAGCATAACGATGACGTCCCAGCCCATAGATTCCAGGCTGCCGGCCGGGAACCCCAAGCTACTCATCGATGTCGATGTAGTATAGAACTCGTCTTGAGGGGAACACTTACTCTACCAAAAGTATCAACAAAGCAAGGGGTGAGTACAGGGTGTACTCCGCAAGACTTATGGCTGGTGGAGTTGTTTTGCATAAAGACATCTTTGTTTTGTAAGACAAGTGGCAGAAGAAGCTCGTCTAATCAGAATATTTTAAAAGGGGATAAGAGAGCCACATCTCCGAAGTATTGATCATCATCTTTGATATCCACCAAGTCATCATCATCTGAACCCAATCTTGGATCACCCCCTCGTACCCATGAGGAAGCATCCTTAAGCACATGTTGATCTGCCAAGTTTTATGATTAGGTTATAGTTCTCTATGATCTTAGAATCTGGTCACCAAGCGTTCATAACCGTGAACACGGATTTTCGAAAAGATTTAACCCTGCAGGGGTGTACAACTTTACCCACACGTACCAGCCGACTCTTAATGCCAAGATATTAGCCCTCTTCCTTGGAAGGCTGGCAGAGGGTGGTTGGCCACGACCTTTACCTTGCTTTCGCCGAGACCATGAGTCACGCAATAAGTATGGTTCCGCTCTGACGGGTCAAATCCCGAAGCCAGTACTTAAAGATGTGAGGCGAGGTTGGTTTACCAGGGGCGCCATCAACCCCAAGCAACTCGGTCCATGCTTCCCTACCTGTTATGAATGCACCTTCACCCGACAATCTTTCAAAAGGTTTTCTATGCATATGTCGAATGGAACGCCCGAACTATGTGACTCATGGAATCTACTAGGCAAGTTAATCAGGCGAGGGTTTCCCAAGCCCCGTGTGGTTGTATGCTCATCTCGGTTCCAAAGGCAGGAACTTGGTTCCTAGTGGTGGCGAGCATGGGACTAGAAAAACCACATCCCACCATGGACTCCCATACAAGCCTTAGCATGTTTAATCTCATATCATCCTGTTCTCCTGTCATACTAGATTCTCTGCATCTGATACATCATCTGGATGAACCAGCACTGACAGCTATGCATGGCTAAGAAGACACAGATATAAGCTCTAGCAGTGCACACAAGCCAAACCTAGTTATGCTAGGAGTAGTGGATCAGGTAATATAATCTCAAAGGGAGTAATGCAATAGATAGGATACTCTATCTATCGATAAAAGACTAGTGTAGAATCGTATGCATCATGGCAGGAATTGAAATACTTTCGAAATCATAGGATTATAGCATGGTGGGGCTATGCTTTCCTTTGCCAGTTGATAACAGATAAGCAGATCTTCGGGAATATTGTACTTGACTTAGTTACAGTTGGTCAAGTATTGTTCGTTGATCATCGAACTTCGACGGTGTTGATCTCGGTCTTTGATCTTGATCTCGATATCGTATTCTACCGGAAAGAACCAAACACCGGAAAGAAAGGGAAACTATCAACACATGGCATCGATGCAATGATCAAGCAATGATGATGATATGACAAGTTGAATTGTATTGAATTGAAACCCTAGAACATGCTCGGCAATTTAATCGGGGTTCCGAGGGGCACAAACCCTAATTTCAGGAAAACTCTAGATGTATATGAGAGGGGTTGGTTTGTTCTTCTAATTAAGCTTGTCATGCAAGTTGCTTAACAATGCATTATTATAGGTTAAATAGATAGATCTCATTTTTCTGAACATTTTGATATATTATACATATTTTTCTGACTTAATATGAATTAGTTATTGATTTTACAAGTTTATATCAAATTCTGGAATTTCTGGAAAAGATTAAAGGGTTTATTTCATAATCATGACATCGCCAGGGTTAGGGCTGGGTGGTTCCTCACCGGGGCAGAAGCTACCCACAGCAGATGATAGAGGGCCCCCAGGCCACCTCAGCCTCCACATGGGCAGGTGGTACCTAGAGGGGGTTTGACCAAGGGCTGACCATGCGCTGCTGACGCACGGGTGGCGTCAGCATGACGTCACACCGGCAGGGGCTCTCAGATCATCGGCGAAATCAGCGATTGGCGGCGAACTGGGAAGCGCAGATAGGCGGGCTGGGCACAGCACAACGCGGCGAACCCTATAGCAGTGGCGCCACCTGGAAATGGTCGCCGAAGAAGCGGCTACGGCGGTACCCAACGGTGGCGAGCGGCGGAACACGGCGGGAGCTCATTACAGGAAGCAAACAAGGGAGGGAAGGGTACTGGCAGGTTCCTAGGCTCACCGAGATGCTCGTGGAGAGCTCGGGGAGCTCGGGGGAGGCCGGAATCACCTGTGGCGACGGCGGTCGGAGATGGGGAAGGAGGTGGCGATTGGAGTGAAGGAGGCGAGTTCCGCTTGAGCTGGCCGGGGCAAACGACCAAGTAGACCATGGCGGTCACGCCTATGAGCTCGGAATGACGAGAGGAGGCGAGAAACGACGGCGAGCCGGATCTAGGGTTCGGGTGCTTGTACAGAGCTAGAGAGAGAGGCCACGGGAGGAAGAGATAAGATCAGAGGAGAGAGAGGAGTCTCGGGGTATCTTATCCTCGCATCTGGGGGCAGCATGAATCGTAGCGCAGCGACGACGGCTGTGACGGCAACACGCACCTGCTTCGCCTCTTCCTTTTGTCGCCGAGAAGAAGAAAAGGAAAAGAAGATTGAAGGGGTACAGTCAGCCAGAGAGCTGCGATTGGGCCATACTGGGCCGCAGAATACTTGCAGCAAGGAAGAAAGGGAGTGGGCTGCGGCCTGGAAGGTTTCTGGCTGTATTTTTTTCATCAGAAGCTTTTCTTTTTCTATTTTAACTTTCCTGTTTATATTTTCAAATCCAAAATCTTTTTTTGAGTATTTCAAAAATACCAGAACTTTATAAAATTATTTGAAACACACAGGGGCCCTCTATACTGTTTGGGCTCCACACATGTTGCACTTTTCAAACATTTTCAAAAAAATTTGAATTTTTTCAAATAGAGGGAGAGGGTAGGGTTTAGGGTTTTATTATTTTCTTCAATGCAAATTTTAAGGCATGATGCTTATGAATGCGCAATCAAAACCCTAATGTAAGATTAACTAAAACTGGGGTGTTACAGATTATGAAGCAATCATTGATATCAAGGAAAGCTTTTAGATGGCAGAGGTGGAAACCTAGATGTGTCGCTACCTCAAGAACATGAACAAGAAGAAGAACTGCTTCGTATACCACATGAGCTCTAGATCCGACTTTGTCGATGCTGGAGCCGGAAATGATTCAATCCTCGACGCAATCGAAGAAAATGCTGACTTACCTAGCTCCCCTCAGGATTCAATAACGTCGCAGGAACTTCGAGACTTCGAGAAGGAGATGGAAGAGTACGAAGAAGAATACGCCTCCAAACTAGCGCAAGGTGACCCAGAAGACCCTCAGTGTCAGTATGATAGCATGGATGAGGACTACACCTCACAAGATGACATGGACACGGGAGATTCGTCCAAAGTCTAGAAGCCAACTACTACGGAAAGTACTGACAAAAGTTTATCTCACGGTACCAGACCAAAAACCGTCTTTGCCACCGGCACACATGTTAAGGCTACTGGGCGGTCAAAGAAGAAGAAGAAGAAGCACAAGAATCCGACACCAGCAGAGCCGGAGGTCGAAGAAACCAACGAAGAAAAAGTCGATGAAGAGATCGAGATGGAGAATCGGGACAGAGATCCAATTAATCCCACTCCGATCGACCCTCTTGTGGATGGACACGTTGTCACCAAGGGTGCACATGAAATTTACGAAGGTGCTCATACGTCGGAAACGTATCTATAATTTTTGATATTCCATGCTTGTTTAGTATATACTTTGCTTTGTCCACACTTTGAGGTGTTTTTTACATGTTTTATGGTACTAACATATTAACAAGTTGCCACAGTGTCAGTTGCCTTTTTTCTTCTATTTTTGGTTCCTTAAAAGCTAGTAAGGAAATATTCTCAGAATTGGACGGGACAAAAGCCAAAGTCAATATTTCATCGAGGAGAACACGGAGTCTAGAGGAGAGACGGAGGGGCGCCATAGGGTGGCCACGCCCCCCAGGCGCGGCCTAGGGTGGGCCCGTGCCTAGGCAGGGTGTGGGCCCCCTAGCCACCTCCCAGCCTTGCCTCTTCGCCTATAAGAATCCCCCGATGCCAAAACCCTAAGCACCCGATCAATATTCCACGAAACCGTCTGTAGCCGCCGCCACCGTCATCCCTAGATCGGGGGATCTGAAGCTCTTCCTAGCGCCCTGCTGGAGGGGAGATCATCCTGGAGGCCTTCTTCTTTATCATGCCATCATCCGGTATGAAGCGTGAATAGTTCCACCTTGGACTACGGGTCCATGTAGTAGCTAGATGGTTGTATCTCCTCCTTGTGTTTTCATGTCTAGATATTGTGAGATCTGTTCATGATCAAGATCTCATCTATTTGTAATCATGCATGTTGTGTTGGCGGGGATCCGATGGATATTAAGATTACTATGTTAGATTGATTAATGGTTTTGTCTTATTGATTCTATCATGTCTGTGTTGTTTGTGATCTTGCATGCTCTTTGTTGTTAGTAGCTATATTGGCCAAGTAGTTGCTAGTGACTCCAAGAGGGGGTATTTATGCTCGATAGTGGGTTCATGCCTCTACTAATGAAGGGAAGTGACATAAATCTCGACGGTAGTAGATGTGTTGTTGCCACTAGGGAGAAAACAACGGTCTCTTGTTCATGGAACAAGTGGATTGTTTACCTTACACACTTTTCTTAAAGCAGTTGTCTGTTGCTTGCAACTTAATACTGGAGGGGGTTCGGATGTTAACCGAAAGGTGGAATTCTAGTCATAGATGCCGTTGGATGGTGGTCTATGTATATCGTTGTATTTCCCAATCAAATCTCATAGGATCTGTTTGTCTAGTATTGCATTTTTATGCCTTGCTCAGTTCCTGTCAATTGCCTTGCTGTAATTTGTTTACCCTTCATGCCATGTTGTTTAACTAAGGAGAGAACCTCTAGTGAACTATGGACCCCGGTCCAATCTTTCCCATTGATACATCTTCCACTGTTACTGTTTACTTGCTGCAAACCATCATCACCTTCCACACCATACAGTTAATCCTTTGTTACAGCAACCGGTGAGATTGACAACCTCACTGTTAGTTGGGGCAAAGTCTTGAGTTTGTGTTGTGCAGGTTTCCACGTTTCTTGCAACACCTTTGAGACATTTCCTTCCTCCTACTGGTTCGATAACCTTGGTTTCTTACTGAGGGAAGACCTGCTGCTGTGTTGCATCACACCTTGCTCTTGGGGTTTACCGACAAAGCGCTCTCAGGCGCCATCAACAAGTTTTCTGACGCTGTTGCTGGGGAGGCTAAGGACGTCTTCACATGGGAGTCCTCGTCAACCTTTCTCTTTACTTTGTTTTTAGTTTGCTTAGTTTCTTTTGCTTGGTTTTGTGTTCCTCTTTTTATCAAAACCTCCAAAAAAATAGTTCAGTTTGGTTTGCTTTCTCTTATCAATAACAAAAAAAAATTAGTTCCTACTACCATGTCTGGTTTTGGTCCAATCTCTGTGATACCTATGGAAGAGATCTTCGCTTTTAAGCAAAAAAGTGAAGAGTGTTTCAAAGAAGCTTGGTCTAAAATCTCTGCTTTACAAAGGGAAACCGAGCCTAAGATGAGTCTTAGCTTGGTTATTAATAGTTTCTACCACGGTATTGCTCTTTGTTTTAGATTTGCTTTCGATGTTGTGGTTGAGAAAGATATTTTTCAATGTACTAAGGATGAAGCTTTTGATGCCATAAAGAAATTGATTATAATTTATAATATGCCTAGCAAGTCTGATTCCTCTATCATAGATATTTTTGCTAGGTTAAAGACTCTTGAGTCCAGTACTGCTGCTTTGAACAGTTGCTATCACACACTTAGGGACTACTATAATTATGTTCCAATGAATTCTGAGCCTTCAAAGTGGTTTCCCACAATCAAAGTCATTATAAATAGTGCAACTTTTGATGCTCGCTGTGATATCATGTCTGAATTTTGCCTTATGCCTAAAGATATTTATGAGTCTTTGGGGACTTTCTAAAGGAGGAGAAGAAATATATCTTACCAATAATGCCACTTTATTACCCATTGGAATGCTGAAGGTGTGTTTACAAAAATATCAGAGAAAATGGTGTGTATTGATTATCTTGTTATTGAATGTGTAGGCAAAGGACAGATTACACTTGGAAGATCCCTACTGAAACACCTTGGAGCAATAAAAGATGTGGGAAAAGGCATTATGCATTTTGGTTCTCCATTAAGAAATCATATTTTCCCTAAAGAGAAGAAGAAAGGTAAGAAAGGTAGGAGCAACAGAGTTAATGCTTCTTCATTTGAAAATACTTGATTTCTTGCTTCTTGTGCCTAACTTAAAGGCGTTAAACAAAAGTACTTGTTGGGAGATAACCCAATAGTTTCCTTAAGTCTTGGAAGTTATGACCTCTCCTTATCCTTTTTGTTTGCTTTTTGTGCCAAGAATGACCTCTAATGAGAGGGAAGTAAGATTTGGAGAGTTGCTCTCCCAAAACAGATTTCTGCCCTCCACCATAAAGATTCGTTAGGAGTCTCTGTAAGTAGGATTGAGATGCAAATTTACAAATAAATCCCCCAGTATGTTATCTAACTTTCGTTAGTTCAACACTTTTTTATTGGAGCAACAGAAGGTCTTCGAAAAAATCGGTTTTTACCTGCTGGTCTGTTTTGACAGATTTCTGCCATCATTTGCATTTGCTTCTTATTGATTCCTTTTTGGGTTCTTCTTGGGAAATTGAGCTTTTTGAAGGATTCGCTACAGTAGCTAGAGTATTTAGTGAAAAGTTTTGCTGTTCTAAAGCTAAACCCAAGGGTCTATTATCTTTTCAATACACTAATGTTGCTAATGAAGATTGTGAGAAGTTTTGTATGAAGGAAAATTTCAGGTGTAGAGAGAGAATGCTGTAATGAGATGAATAATGGAAAAAAGCTCAAGCTTGGGGATGCCACCCCGGTGTCACCCCAAGAAATATCCAAGAGGTACAAGTGTCAAAGCTTGGGGATGCACAAGGCATCCCCTTCTTCATCAATAAAAATCCCAGGTCTTTCTAGACACTTCGTTTTTATTATTTCATGCACTGTTGTGTTGTTCTTGGAGCGTCTTAGTTTTAGTTTGCTTAGTTGTTTAGTTTGCTTGAATAAAGTAGTTTGGACCCCCGTTCTCGCTGTGTTGTTTCAAATAAGTTGCTTGGTGTTGGAAAGGAGTAGAAAGTTCTTGCTTGAAAGTGCAAGAGGAGCTTGCATTGACTGTGACTTAGACTTTACCATGTCATGCTAGGTGTTGTTTTGACCTTATATTTAGTGATTATTGCTGTAGTATGTCTTGTTCCAAACAATTGGGATTTCTTAGTGTGCCTTGAAAGAATCATGCGTTGTTTTACCATACAAAAGCATAGTATTGTGGTATTCTCCTTTGATGCTTTGTTTGGGTTGACTTGGCACATTCTCACACCATGTTATGACTATGAAAAAGTCACCATAGCCTCTATGATCATTTAGTCTTTGACTTGTAGTACCACTCTATACTTTTATTAGTAATGTTTTGTCGCTCTGCATGATTATGGCCATTATTGCTCTCTTAGTTGGTTGCTCCCAGTCTTTTGCTAGCCTCCACTTGTATGAGTAAGCTCTACTAGTGCTTCCAACTCCCAAGAAACCAAGTTATTCCAAAGTGTCCACTATAAACTCCTATGCATGGTGTGTTACACCATTCCAAGTATATTCTTGTTTTCACCTATCTTCCAATTAAAAAGTATTTTGTTATGTGAAAACTTAGTGATTAAAGCCATCATGAACTTGATTGGACACTTTATATTCCTTGCCCCTAATAAACTTGAACCATTGTGTCATCTAAGTTGTATATACTTGCACTTATATGTTGGAATTAGCAGAACCATGTTGTCATGGGTAACGTTTTCAACATTGAACTTGTACTTTGTACACAGTTGATATCATGCTCTTTTGTCTATGGATATCGCCAGTGTGAAATAAAGAGGGAGCTTGTAAGTCCATGGAGTTATGTATTTTGTGTTAGAGAAACGCCTGGGCCGCTAGCCGAAGCCATGCCTAATCATGGTGAAAACTTGCAACATCACCATAATGAGCAATATGTGAAGCATCCTCAATAAAAAGCTATGCACATAGTAAATAAAAAGATCGCTGAGATGCTCATTGTCTTCTTGCCTTGTCATTTTGGTTATGGGATAGCTCCTGTACCATGTGCAAGGGGTACCCCGTTGGCGGTTCTCTATGATACACATGTACTTACTATGACAAGAACTTACACGTGACCAAATTTGAGTAGCATGAGGTGCGGCCCTCGTATTCAAGGGACATGAGATTGCCAACTTATATTTTGTCAAGAATATACTCCATAGTTTGTTCACTTTAACCTTAATCACTTCAAGATGCTTATGATAGGGGCAATGAGGGCTGAAATCTAACAAGTACCATAATTTTTGGAAGCTCTTTTTGAAACTTGAAATCCCTGCTTCCCTTTATGAAGGGCCTTTCTTCCACTATTATATTGAGTCTCCACCTTCTACCTTTAGGCACCAGTTAAGAGAGCATAGTTGCCATTCTTAGTTTTATGTTCAGTGTCCCAAAAATTATTAATTGATGCATATTGTTGATATTACTTGTTCTTGTCCTATTTGTATCTAGTCACTCTTATGAAATCTGAAGGTGTCCTATGCATATATTTGCTACTCTATGAGGGACAAGCTGAGTGCCACTATGCCATGTTTTCTGTATGTGAAACAAACAAACGTTTTTCAATGCATGTTATTCATGATCTTTGTATGTAGCCATTCATGTTGCATGCATAGTTGCTTTGTCTTATTGTTAGAACTCCATATTTCATGCACATGTTTAGAGTTCTTTGATCCTAGCTTTCAATGCTTGCAAATGGTTTGATCTTGGTTTTGATGGTGCATGTCACCTCAAAAATTATTCTTCTATCACTTACTACTCTAGGAAGAGTAGGAGTTAAGCTTGGGTATGCTTGATAGGTCGGAAACGTATCTATAATTTTTGATCTTCCATGCTTTTTTATTATTGCGGTGACCCAGCATACCACTACATGTGTAGTACACTATAGTCGTTGACATGACACCCACAGAACACCGTTTCGTAAATATCACATCCCTCAGAGTGGTACAACAGAAACATTGCGGGTCTATATTATAAACATTCACATATTATTATTACAATACCAGAAGTTCAAGACTTCAAAAGGTTTCAACTTACAAACCAAAATATAAAGTGTTTCAGCGGAATTTAAAAGTAGCAACTCCAACTAGGAGTTGAGCTCAGCAGCTTATTCTATAGAGTTCATGCTGCTCGGCTCCATTGGTTACTACTAACTAGGATACTTAGTTGGACTCGTTATCGTCAACACCATAGCGGATTCCGTAATCCACTCCTTCAACCCCTCCTGATAGGTCAGGCTCCTCGTAGAACACATCTTCTTGACATTCAGCTGCATACATTGGCACGTCTTCGGGATCCTCAGAGTCTAAGCAAGGGATCAAAGGAAAGGATGAGTAACACCGTTACCCAACAAGTTCATTATATGCAAGGTGGGAAGTTTGATGCTCAACTACCACCTCGGACTATAAGTCCTTGGTACTATGCAGTTTTCGTAAATCTTTCTTCAAAGATTGGTTTTATTATGAAAATCTATGACCATCATCCTTCACAGGTTGACCAGAACTTTCATGGAGTTCCTTTCCTGCCGCGTTCGTAGCTCCTTCCCGGAACAGGGAGTAACAAGTTACAATTCTTACACTCTGCAGAGGTGTGTTACTTTACCCATGAGAGATCAACTCCTTGTTGCACAACCGGGCGTACATTCCCGTCCACAATTCCATGATGTGGGGCCCAGTAGTTGGTCCAAGCCAATCAGTGCCCCCTTCGCGACCTCGCATGCCTCCTTGGTGTACACCATGCCCACATAATGAATTACGGCAATGGTTTGTACAAACCGTTAGATACCAGAACTATCGTGGGACGTTGAGGGTTCCCACCCATATGCTGCATATCCTCTACGAATTACCAAATAATATGCACACTACGAGGATAATAGCCATGACCTGCACATCCGGCTTCATGTGAGAGGAAGAAGATACAGCTGACTTATATGTCCCATTCCAAATCTCATGGCTAACGCGTAATATACGGCGCTAGAATCACTGATTTTAGGGGTTATTAAGTCCCTAATTGATCATTTTTGTTGCAAGTAGAACCCTAAGTTCTATTGCTCCATTATATCATCACTTAGGATAATATCTATGATTTCTTTAATTGTGAAAATAATATTTTCTTTCTTTGGAGTATATATGATAACACACAATTTGCAAATACTTTGATAAAGACTCTTCAAAGGATATGAGCAAGTGATGAACTTGCCTTGTGATGGCAAGGTAGTGAAGTCTGATGCTTGCACTGGACCTTGAGCTTCTATGTCTACAAAAACATCATTATTGCCCGGTAAGGACAATATTTAAAGAAGCAAAATTATTATGCAAAGTAATGTAATGCATCATTTAGCTTTATATGTATTCTTCCCCATTTATTTAAATTATAAAAATTCTTTAATGAGAAAGAATTTATAAATATTTTTTTAATACTTATTTTATTTTATTTTTAATTTATTTGCTTTTATTTATTTAGTAATTCCTTTAAGAATTATCATTAATTATCAAAACTTTGACATTAAATATTTTTTTAGTATTTTCTAAAGTACTACAATATTAATATATTATGAAAGTGATTTTTATTTATTTTTATCAACTTTCAATAATTTTGTAAAATTCCATAAGGTATATATAAATTACAAATTTCTTAATAAAATTTATATGTCTAAAATTTTATTTCTTAATTTATTTGGATAGTTTGGATTATTGTGAATCCATAAATATTTTATTTATTATTGTTTAACTTTTATTTTATTTTCTAGAAAAGTTTAGGGGCATTTTGGTCTTTTTCCAATTTAAAACAGGCTCTAAATGATTTGGGCTGGCTATTTGGTTTTATTGGGCCCTTGTGGCCCAATAGGCAAAGTTAAGACAATACCCCGAAGGTGTATTGGCCCAACCTAGCCCAACACTCTTTATCTCTCCCTCGAGCTCACCTCTCTCCTTCTTATTTCCCGACCCTGTGGTCGGCGGTGTTATCGGTGGTGATTCGTGCCGCCGTGGAGCTTCCTGGCTGCTGCCATGGTGCAGGATGAGATTGTCGGCCCCGCTCTTCCTTCATGTCTAGTTGGATTTGGAACTGGAGCCCTCCTGCGACTAGATCGATGCCGTCCGGAACCCTAGGGTTTGGGGTTGGCGTTGATCCGATGCCGCCGCTGCTGTCGTGTGCCGTGGAGATGCTCCTCGCCCCTAGGCGTGGCTATGGTCGCCGCCGTGGCATTGCGTGGGTTGTAGCGCCCCCTTGGGGGTGCTCCCCGTGCCGCCGTGGTCGTCGGCCTCCTCTGCTTCCTCTTCTGATCTACAGCGAGGACCTTTGGTAAGTTATTTATCTCCCTCTCATGCTCTCTATGCTAGGCCATCCCATGCTAGCTGTTGGTAGTGACCTTTCTGGTTACTATCTTGTCCTGATTAAGATGGTTTGTTCTACTTAGGGTTCATACCCTGTTGTGGATTAGATATTTGATGAATTGGATCATGTATTGATGATCCTTGAATTGAATCTGTTGAGTATGACTTGTTATGGATTATTGTTGATGGTTACCTGTGGGATGCTAGTGGTTTATCAGATGATTCTATGGACTAAATTTTAGATGATTCAGATGGTGAAGTTGCTCTAGAGGCAACACTTGGAAAATCTAGTGGTTTTAATAACTCACCACTGTTAGTACTTGATTGATAACAGTGAGTGTTGTGTGATGAGGTTACTGTATTAGTACTGTTGGCTTAAGAGTTTATGTATATCTGGAGATTAAATGATATCTTACAGTGAAGATAAATAGATGGATTTTCCTGATTCTGATTCCTGTGATGTCTGGAAAATGATTTATAGTTGGTTGGTTGTATCTATAAAGATTGGATGCTTAACCTGCTTAGTTTAGAACTGTTCTTGTGACACCATCCTTGTATGGCACACAAGATTAGATTCTAGTACTTGGTTTGGTTTTGTTCAAGCTTAAGATGAGTTTGGCATTAAAGATAAGTAGAAACTTTTTTTTGAGGGTAAAACAGTAGGGTAAAGAACCCCACTGCAATTTTTATAAATCATAAAGAGTTACAAGTAGCGAATATTTACAAGTTTCAGGCCACCTCAAAGAGGGATAACACTATGGGCAACTATCTCCTGTCTAAATTATTGCTAATCCAATCTTTGAGGTCCTCGTAATACTTTTTCTTAATACTACACAGGACCCATCTTAATTCCTGAGAAACAATAGCCCTCCATTCATCAAGGGAAGCATGCTTGTTATTGAAGATTTCATTGTTTCTGCACATCCATATGCCCCAAGCCCCAAGAATAATGATTTCCATTGCAAAGGGGACTTTTAGGCCGCTTTTAATACTAGTCAACGCCTCGAAGAGATTTAGAACATTGTCTTGGACAGGACAAATTTCAGCCCAACATGCTTTTGCAAAAGAACAGCCCCAAAATAAGTAAAGTAGAGTTTCCTCACTCATGCAACCATGGAACACACAATCATATGAAGCCATAACGAATCTTTTCCTTTTCAAAAGATTTTTGGTGTTTAGCCTATCAAGGAGCAAAAGCCAGAAGAAGAACTTATGTTTTTGCTGGCAAAAGGACTTCAACAACCAGGAAAAATGTGGTTGCACAGACTGGTATCCAGATAATGAAGAATAGGCCTTTTGGACTGAAAAAATAGCACTACCCCAAATATAGCTCCAGCTGTGTAAGGGTCCCAACCTTTAAATAAGGTAGAGTCCCCTGTGTTTACAATGCTAGTCCCTGGATCAATAGCTAGCATCCACAGTTAAGATGTAATATCAAGAAACAAAGGTCATAATACAACTTTATAACCAGGAATAACATAATTTTATTACATCTTACATAGCTCATTTGGCTATTACATTACATTGCAGCAGAATCACTATAAGCATGGGGTCCTTCATCTTCAAAGTGCCACAGGCAAACATGTTGGTTGTAGACTTTGTAATCCTAATCAACACACTTCACTAAATCAATCAAACCTGCAACATCACAAGTTACAGCCACAAGGGTCAATACATTTGAATTGTATTGGTAAGTGATACTGTGGTAGTATAGTGGAGTCTATCATCTATATGCATTTGGCTAAGTGGAGTTGAGGCTTGCATTGCTCAAAATAGATTTTCCTTATCATTTTGAAAACACTAAGTTTTTGCTTGACAAAATCATTTTTCTCAATCAAAGATTGAAGATCCCTTATCCCTTGTTCAAACACAAGTTTTAACTTAGAAATTGGAGTGATGAGATTCTTGATTGCTTCCATGTCTTGATGCTCAAATTGTCCTTTACCAGGGACATGGCTAAGTACTTATATTTTACACTCTGCAGAGGTGGTGCACTTTCCTCACAAGACTTGGTTTCCCAAGACAAGATCTTTCAGAAGCCTTCCCTTAGACCAAAATGGACGCGTTCCAACCTATCAAACTCTACCACCAACTGTCCATATGGCTAAGTTCTTGCAACCTATATGATCCAGGCAGAGCCCATAATGCCAAGTGGTTGCACTTGAAGCTTCTCAACATTTGACATCTCAAATCTCTTTGTTCCTGGGTGGCCATCCACAAGTGAGATACACAAGGTCAACCATAGACATGGGCCTTGTGAACCACTCAACCAAAAACCACCATTCAAGTCCCATTCCACCCAGGTGATTCATTAACTTAGTTGTTTTATTAAAAAAACACAAGTCCTCAGACTTAAAAAAATTTCATAGTATGGATATATATTCCACCCTTGTTTTCTATTAGCTAAGATAATCTTGATAGTAGTAGGAATCTTAACTTAGGAAAATTTCTACTAAGGTTTCATCTACTAGGTTTTCCTATAGCAAGGTTTATACTTAGCAAAATTCCATGCAAGTTTTACTTAGAAAAATCACTAATGCATAGTGAAAGTAATGGGACAAAAGTATGAAGCATCACTTGCCTTTTTGGTAGAGTATAAGTTCACTCCTTGTCCTTGCAACAATCACACTCTTCAAGTCACTACAAATCAATCAAGCAAGGCACAATCTCAATCTACCAATCAAGCAAAACATCACATAAAATCATAAAGTCAAAGTAATGCATGCAAGCATGCCAAGCTTTGTTTCATTTGAAAAAGTGGTTCCTAATAGGTCATAAACATTTGGAAACACCTAATGGTCATTTTATAAAGTGGAAAAGTCATTTGCAAAAGGTTTCACTTCAAAAACCATTTTCAATACAAAGCATCATTTTATGTGGTGTAGAAATATTTTTACTAAGGCATTAATCTATAGGGTTCACAAAATATGTTTTTAAACCATAAAACTTTGTTTTTAGGGTCAGAGAGTTTAAAACAAAACATTTCCCAAAGGTTTTCTTCCAAAACCATTTTTAACAAATAAACCATATTTCTATTTGACTAGAAATGGTTTTAAGTCAAAGAATCATTATTTTGTTTCACCAAATACATTTTTGAATCCACAAAGTGTTTCCTATGGTCAGTAGGTTCAAATCAATCCAAATGCCAAAGATTTTATCCCCAAAAACATTTTGGAACAATTTTTATAATCTAAACAAGCATACAAATGTTTCTGCAAAAACAAACATTTTTCCAGAGGCTTTTTACTAAACAAATGGCATGGTTGGCTAGGGCTTGTTCCACTGATTCCATTGATATAAAGTTTGCAAATTTTTGATGTGTGGATCAAAAGTTACAAGGTTTTCAAATCTGCATCTAAATCAGATTTCAAATTCTATTTTAAATCGTCTGGTGCCACGCGTCTTAATTCTATTCGTCCATACCGTTTCGGTTGGATCATGTTCTCTGGTGCGTTGGATCAAGTCAGATCGTGCGGCACAGGATCACTCGTACCCCTTCGGCTCAGGATCTATCGTGAGCGTCGGATCAAGATCCTACGGTGCGCAGCGTGCCAGCCATAGATGGGCGGCGCTGCGGTGGCTACTGGCGGCGGAGCGGCCAGACGGTGGCGGCGCCGGCGATACAGGAAGCAAGGGTGGCTGGGGAGATACTCACAGTGTTCGTGGCGTCGTGCTGATTCTCAACGTGTGGTTCGTTTGTCGAGGGGCGCTCTGGTCCGACGTGGATTGCTCACCGGAGTCCACACGGCGGCGGGCGTGCTCTGGAGATCGTCGAGGGCGAGGATGGAGGGCACCCTAGGAAAAACGGGAGGCACCGTTAGGTTCGCAAGGGCATGGTGATCAATATAGTGTCCACGGGGAAGAGAGGGGTGGTCGGGTTTACCGGGGAGACATCGCCACAGTTGGGACAGACGGCGGCGCTGGCTCGGGGAAGATGTTGCCGAGCTCATGGTGCTTGCGCAGATGAACGGAAAGCTCAGGGTGATGCGCCAGAAGGTAAGGAGCGAGCTCGTGTGCTCCAGGGGCAATGGGTTCGTCTGGCTTCACCGGAATTTGTGTTGCAGCTCATCGGAGCAGAATGGGTTCATGCGTGAAATCGTGGCAGCCTTGTGGCCGAGAGAGAGGAGTGAGCGAGGGGAAATGGGGAGGAGACAGAGGCGATTATGAGGGCGAGGTCGCAGGGCTGATTTAACTGCTGCGTTAACGCGAATTGACGCTGATGAATTCCGCCAGAAACGGTCGAGGAGGGAGGCGCTGTCACCGCGGGTGAGGACGATGAACAGGAGGGGTGGGGTCGGCTGGTCAGCGAGAGAGGAAGTGAGGGGGAGGGTCCACAAGTCAGTTGTTCTGCGGGTGAGACATTAAGTGAAAAATGTTTCACAGAGGGGGAGAGAGACTGGGCTGGTACTGGGCTTATTGGGCTGGCCGACTGGGCTGCTGTCCACTTCTATTTTTTTGTTTCCTAAATCTTTTTCTTTTTCCAAATTCAGTTTCTGTTTTGAAATTCAACAACCAATCAAGCATTCAAATTAATTCAAACATCCACCACACTTTGCAATTGAATTTGGTTCTGTTTAACAACATAAACCAATTCCAAAAATAAAATAATATTTTTATTTTAGAGTCCATTTATAATTAAATAAAATGGACACTAGTTAATAAATCAAATGGGTTTTAATTTATTTAAAAACTCCATTTGAAATCTAAATATTTTCAAAACCAAATCAGTAGGTTTTATTTGAAAATATAAGATACTTGGAAAACTTGTTTAAAATAACATTTTTATTTTAGGTTCCATTAATAATTAAATAAAATGGACCTTAGTTATTAAATCAAATAGGGTTTGTTTTATTTAAAATCTTTATTTGAAATCTAAATAAAACCAAAACACTTCAATAGGTTTTATTTGAGAATATAAAATACTTGGAAAACTTATTTAAAATAAATAAATAAGTTTTAGTGTTTATTTAAAATAGTAAAACCTCTTTATTTTTAACAAACTTGGATATTAAATCCTTATTACTTTATTTAAATAAACCTTTACTATTTTTATCAAATAGAAATATTTTATTTCAAAAGCTTGGCCAAGTTTTAATTTGGCTTATAAAATAATCTTTATTTATAGATCCACCTTTTCTTTTGAAAACCAAATCTTTTATCTAAAGATCCAAAAATAGTAATTCCACCTATTCAAATATTTTCTTTATTAATTGTTTAACTTTTCAAATCCCTTTAGGATTTGTTTGATCAAAAAGGTTTGAAGATTTCCAATTGGAATCAAAAAGTTTCTTCTCACCCTGAAAATCAACAAAGTTTTATTTTATTCATTTTTTTTCATATAACAAGATTTGGAAAATCTTGGGATGTGACAGGCTACCACCCTTAAAATAAATCTCGTCCCGAGATTTGGGAAGACTAGGGGTTACAAGTTGGCTCAAAATCATCTAGGGTACTACCACCCTTAAAAATTTTCCAACTAAATTACATATTGGCCTTCTTGGGGTCCTGGGGAAACTTCTCTGGGCAAACATCTGCATAGTGTCCTTTGTTTTCTCACTTGAAACATGTGACAAGGCTGAGATCCTTCATAGGCTGGTTTATCTTGTGCTTCATCTTTCATGGACAGAAGTTTGCATAGTGGCCTAGTTCCTTGCATTTGAAACACATCACTTGGCTGATATCTTTCTTTTCCTTTGGTATCATTGCCTCTTGTTTGTTTCTTTGGTTCTTCTTCTTTTCTGGGAAATCACTGGCATAGTGTCCCTTCTCTTTGCAATTGTAACATTGCAACTGGCTTATGTCCTTCTTCTTCTTTTTGGGTCTCTCCAAAGCTAGGAGTTCTTCTAGTTCATGTTCTTCAAAGGTGGGAAATCTTTCTCTCTTCTTGGGGCATTGGTCTTCATGCTCCTTGGATGTATGATCCTTGTCTCCACAAATATTGCTAGCTTGGGTTCCTTCTAGAATAACATCTTTGTCATCCTTGTTGTCATTAGCTCTTTGGGAAAAGTTTTCTCTCATGTTGATCATTTGAGTAACCACCTTGCAACAATTGGGATTGAAGTTTCAGAATCCTTTGTATGGCTGGGTCTAGTCCATTGTTGTTGGCTAAAAGCTGAGTTGTCTCTTGGTTCAACTGGTTTTGGGTTGCTATAAGTTCTCTCATGTTGTCCTCTTGATTGTTGTTGTTGTTATCAACCTTGATGTTGGAGTTTCTTGGAGAAGTCATCTGTTTGGATTGGATTGGGATTAGAATAGGCAAAATATTTCTAAGGGAATAATTCTAATCACACACATCACAATTCACTCAAGAAATGTGCAAGCAATCTCAAACAAACATTCCACTCAAACAACAAGTTTCAAGCAGATTTTTTTTAGGCAACCAAAAATATTTTTGTTACACCACATAAGTTGGTGGGTTTGTCTTAACTAAAATATGGTGGTCCATCTATATTGTTCACTTGTGATCTTTCCATCCTTCTTGGTTGATTCTTCTTGCATGAGATCATGGTTCCCTTGGGAAAACTCTTGGTCACAAAACTTCAAAGGTGATGATGGTTCCCTCTAATTTTGCATTTCCTTAGTCTCCATATCTTGAGCAAGATTTCCTTGTCTCATTTGTAGTCCTTAGTAGTATCCAAGTTGGAAGTCCTTGGTGAATATGCTGAAGATGTTGAAGTCATTAGAGTTGAAGAAGTCCTTTGCACATGGTGGAGTCTTTGGCCATGGGGTAGGTTTTTCCATCAAGTTTGAAATAGGAGAGAGGTAGAGTTGAAACCAAAATGGTTGAGGAAAGAGTTTACAAGATTGTTTGTAAATAAGTTTGGAACAAATACAACTCCTATTTTTATAAGGGTTTTTGTCCAATCCTAGGTTTACAAATCCTACAGGCAACACAATGCTCTGATACCATCTGTAAGGATCCCAACCTTTAAATAAGGTAGAGTCCCCTGTGTTTACAATGCTAGTCCCTGGATCAATAGCTAGCATCCACAGTTAAGATGTAATATCAAGAAACAAAGGTCATAATACAACTTTATAACCAGGAATAACATAATTTTATTACATCTTACATAGCTCATTTGGATATTACATTAGATTGCAGCAGAATCACTATAAGCATGGGGTCCTTCATCTTCAAAGTGCCACAGGCAGACATGTTGGTTGTAGACTTTGTAATCCTAATCAACACACTTCACTAAATCAATCAAACCTGCAACATCACAAGTTACAGCCACAAGGGTCAATACATTTGAATTGTATTGGCAAGTGATACTGTGGTAGTATAGTGGAGTCTATCATCTATATGCATTTGGCTAAGTGGAGTTGAGGCTTGCTGTCAACACCCGGATTTTTCAATCCTAGATGCCTGTTATGCCATACATCGCAATCCCAGGATTACCATTTTTGCGAGACATAACAGAATTGGATACCATAGTACTTCATCCATTACAACGATACATAAGTTCTTACACAAATAGGGATCTCGTGATCCAGTTCTTAATACAACATCAAGCAGCGGAATACGTAGTTATAACGGTAGCGTAGGCGAAGCTCCATCTTCGGGGTCATAGGCAATGCTGATGATGGGAGATGATCCTAGTTGTCGTAACCTTCCTGGGGTCCATCTTCGAGGTACTCTTCTTCATAGTCTGGCCACGGGAATAGCCAGGGACAAAGCCATGAGTACTCTTTAAGTACTCGCAAACTAATACTAACAAGGAAAGGGGGTTTTTGGATAATAGGACACTAGGCTCTAGGGTTGTTTTGCAAAAAGCCAGGTTTATATTTACTAAGTTCCAAAGCTAGTCACAATTTTATAACTCCTAAGTGGGATCTTGTAATCCAGGTCACAACTCTGTTGTGGTTAAGTCAAAGTCGCAATTCATTTCATAAGTCATTTTAAAAGGTCTAACGGGGGAACAAGATGGCCATCTAATCGTCCATAATCATGGACGCCTATTCAATAGTTTGACACTCTGCAGAGATTGTACACTTTCACCACAACATTCGATACATCCGTCAGGAACAAATCCTGAATTCACCATACTCAGTATGCGGATAATCAATCCTAACCTTTCAATTACACTCCCTAGTATCAGCACCTCTCCTGTGAGTTTGGCCTCCCAACCATGACCACTGTCATCTTGGCTACTACACAGGTGGACAATCTTCACAAGGTAGCCTCAGCTCAGACCTTGGCCGTGAGGGAACTAATACTAAGGTATATAAGTTTGCAGTCAAGCCCTACCCAATATTCGGGTATTGTGGTTGTGCGATAAAATTGGAATGGTATCGCATCCAGACAACCATCAGTTTTATAAAGGGCTAAGGCTCATGCCTCAACATTTTCATCACCAAAATCATCAAGTGTTTGGAAACACATGTCCAAAACATTTCAATGGAATGATCCATCATTCCAAGGTTTTCATAACCATTTTTCCACCAAGTATTCCCATCTAAAGTTGATCAAGTTTTATGCTTAGCACTAGCATCTATAGGTGGGGGTAGTACTAATGAGGGGTGGTAACTAGTGGAGTTTCACTAAGTCTAACCTTATATCTTAGGCTGATATCAAGGTTTCTAGCTTAGGCCAAATTTTATGCTCTTTATGCAATATTCACATATCTTTCTAGTATCTACCAATATCTTAAGTAAACTCTAAGTAAGTTTTGATAAAGAAATAAAGTAAGAAGCTTGCCATAAAACTAGGATTGGTTTAGCAAGTGAGTATGATCACATATGCTTAAGGCATATAGTATTCATATCACAAGTATGGGTTGGTGGCATCAGTAGGGTATCTTACAAGTGTTAGCTTGCATGGGTCAACTTGACTAGTAAGGCTTGCATCAATGTCAATATAAGCTTGCATAGTTACTAGCTTGCCTTGTGCAGAGCAGTGGTTGAAGTTCTCCTCGGCTTCTTCTTCGTAGTATCCTCCTTCCTCCTCGTATCCTTGGTCGGTAATAGCGTCTATGAATAAATACGAGGTACACAATCACCAAAGAATACTTAACTACTTGCAATCATCACACACAAGGGTCCTATAGATGATCTAGCATCATCTCTAACATTACAAGGTTAAGGCTTGGTTTAAATCTTTTTATTTTAGAAAAGTAATTTCTACTCATTGAGAAACTACTTAATATTTAATATTCTCCAAACTAAACATGGGATCATGTTGACACATGTCATCACCACATATTGTAGTCCATGGGAATGTGATTTAAAGGGGTGTCACAATTTAATAAGGTTTTACCCTTTTATTTTAATTAATTAAAGTGGCTAGAAATGCTTATGAAGCATTCTTTTATTACTTGAACATTATTTCTGCAAGTAAACCTATATTTTTTTTATATATTCTGAAAGGTATGGTTAAATGTGATTTTTGAGAGTTGGAATCAACTCAAAAGCTTTTATGGTTTAAATTTGAAAAATGTTTGAATGCAGAAAAGCTTCTGCCTTGTTATTTTTACTATGGGTGATCTACAGATCCAAATGACTTGAATCCAACGGGCTTGGATTAATCATTCACAACCCTTTCCAACAAAATTGGTTTCATCCAATTTGGTGCACTGAATCGATCTGGGTTGATTTTTGAAGTTGGGTACAGAAGTGTGTTTGAATTTAAAAAGAAAAGGTTTAATTTGAATTGCTGGGCTGCTGGAAATTTAACGGGCCGGCATGTTAAGCGGTGCTCCCTGCTGGCTGCTCAAGTGGGTGTCCCCACTGCCAGTGACACGGGCTGGGCGGTATGGGGCAATGTGGATCGTTCGATCGAGTTCTAATCCAACGGCTGGGGATCATCATCGACGCGAGATAGCTCCGGCGAGAACGAAACCTAGCGCGGCCAGTGGGGGGTGCTGGGGGATCACCGGGGTACGGGAGAGGGTCGGCAAGGCGGGCGAACGACGAAGTCGACGACGGCGAACCTCCTGGTACCGGTGGCTTCTCCTGGGGCGGCTCCAATCGCTGGCTCCTTTCTTCTCCAGAGGCGGCGGGCTCCGGTGAAATTCCGGCGAGGTGGTGCTCGCCTTGCTCTGAGAACGGTGTGGCACGATCAGTGGGGAGAGGGGAGTTAGATGGTGTGAAGAAATCGTGCGGGGGTGGCCTCTATTTATAGTCGAGCGAGGGGACCGTCGGGGCGCAAGGTGAGCTCATCGGGGGCTACGTTACAGGCGGCTAATGGCATGGGCAAGGGTAGGGGACGGTGCTATGTCTCCTGGCGATGCTCAACGACATGGTCGCGAGGCATGGGGCGGTGTGGTTTGGTCTGGAACGAGCGGTGCTCTGCGCGGCAGAGGCGGCATCTTCGACGGCGGGCGGTGGCTGTATGGCACGGGGCAGCAAACGGGGATGTCTGGCGGTGTCCTGGGTCGGTGGTGATCGTGTGCACGCGGCGAGGGCGGCGCGCGGTCTGTGGATGCTGGTCGAGGGTGGCGCTCTAGCGCACGCTCGGCATGGTCTGGGCGTGGCTTGTGCGCGTGGTCCAGGGCTTGGCATGGCCGCTGGCAAAGGGCGATGCGATGGACGGTGGGCTGCCTCCTGCACATGCCGGGCTAGGCTTGTCTTTGCTCCTAGCTTGCTGTCCACAATGGGGTGACATGGGGTTGCTCGCTGTTCACCATTAATGGCAATGGCAATCTCACGGGGTGCTAGTGTTGGGCTAATCTTTCTAGATGATCTCTCGAGGTGTGTGTGAGCTAACTAGGGAACAAGTTAGGCCGAATCCTCGCACACTATAGTGTTTGTTGTTTTGTTTGATTTGTGTCTGCAACCTGTTTGATAAAATGGCCGCATGAAATCAAGTTTTGAATTTTGAAATGAATTTTGGTGAGTTTGCTAGATTGGTTCTGGTGAGTCTGCAGATGCTTGGGTTTTGAAAGTTGAGCTTGTTTGAGTGGGTTTTGGAAAATTGGGATCTTCCCATATGAAGAAGATTCAATTTTGAATTGTCATTTAAACTATGCCTTTGAAAGTTTCTGGATGATCACAAAGTGGGCCTTGATACTCTGTTATGAGTACATTCAAGGGGTGAAAAGATCCAGAAAAGTTTCTGTTAGGTTTTGAAAGTTTGAGACAACCAAAGTAGGCATGGGAGTTAAATTGGTCAAAATGACCATTCACTTAATATATTTGTTTTGATTTACTTGTCTTAAGGAAAAGTGTGGGAAATGTTTTAGATGATGTTTATTTCACCTAATAAACATTTTACAAGCAATGGGTCACACAAACAAAGTGGTTTTAAAGAAATTCCAAAACTATGCATACACATATGCATGCCTTCATGGGTTTACTTAGAAAAGTTTTTGTTGACCCTAATCTTGGTGATTAGTGTTTGATAATCTAAGTTTGGTATTTTTGGGATGTTACAAACCTTCCCTTTAAACAAAATCTCGTCCGAGATTTGAAAAAGGACGAAAAGATTACCTAGGATTTGAAGAGATCGAAACTCCGTTCTGATGTGATCTTCGCTCCGTGTAGCTTCCTCTTCTGTGTGGTTGCTCCACTGAATCTTGAGAAACTTGATGCTTCGGGTTCTGGTAGTTCGAAAGGCTTCTTCCAATATACGGATGGGTACTTCGGGATAGGTTAGGTCATCGTTGATCTCTATGGTCCGGTGGTCGATATTCTTGAATACTTCGGTCTTCTCGGGGACTTCGAGACACTTGCGAAGTAACGAGATATGGAACACATTGTGCACAGCTGACATCTCTTCTGGTAGCTCCAGTTGATATGATACCTCTCCTCGACGGTTCATAATTTTGAAAGGTCCGATATATCTGGGGGCTAACTTTCCCTTGAGTTGGAAACGCTGCATTCCCTTCAATGGCGACACTTTCAGATAAACAAAATCTCCTATGTTGAAGGCGAGGTCTCACGCCTCTTGTCGGCGTAACTCTTCCGTCGGGATTGGGCTGTCTTGAGGTGCTCACGAATCTTGTGAACCTTCTTACGCTTCTCGAGGATGTCGGGTCCAAAATCTGACTCTCCTACTTGACCAGTTCAAAGGGTGCGACTTTCTTCCATACATGAATTCAAATGGGGCCATTTGCAAAATGGCTTGGTAACTATTGTTGTAGGAAAATTCTGCAAACGTGCATGCCTTCCCACTTGGATCCATATTCTAGCACACACGCCTAAGCATATCTTCGAGTATTTGGTTTACTCGCCCGCTTGTCCATCGGTCTCGAGGGTGATACGCAAGACTGAAATCTAGGCGGGTTCCTAAACCTTCTTGGACTTTCTTCCAGAATCTCGAGGTAAACTGAGTTCCTCGATCCGATACTATGTTCTTGGGGACTCCGTGCAAACTAACTATTCTAGCGATGTATAACTCCGCTAGCTTCGAACTCTGATAGGTGGTTTTGACGGGCAAGAAATGGGCTACTTTGGACAATCTGTCCACCATGACCCAAATAGAGTCATTTCCCCTACTAGAAGTAGGTAGTCCAAAGGATAAAGTCCATTCCTACGTAATCCCATTTCCATTCCGGAATTTGCAAAGGTTGCAACAATCCATGGGTCTTTGATGTCCTGCCTTGACTCGCTGACATATATCACACTTGGCGATATAGCTTCCGATTTCTCTCTTCATCTTATGCCACCAAAATTGCTCTTTCAAATCTTGATACATCTTAGTTCCTCCGGGATGGATAGAATAAAGAGTATCATGAGCCTCCTTCAAGATAACTTCTTTCAACTCAGAATCTGATGGTACACAAAGGCGTCCTTTGTACCACAAAACTCCTTCTTCGTCCTCGGTGAATCCGGGTACTTTGCTTGTACCGATATGACGCTTGATTCCGTCGATACTAGCATTTCCTTTCTGCGCCTCTTTAATCTGACTGATCAAAGTGGGCTGAAGTTCTATGCTAGCCAAAAATCCTTCACTTACTAATTCCATTCGAAAATCTTCCATCTCTTTGTGCAAACTTGGTTGCTCCTTTAAAATCATGGAGTTCAAGCGGCACGGCAATCTGCTAAGGGCATCGGCTACCACATTGGCTTTTCCAGGGTGATAGTGAATGTCCAGGTCGTAATCCTTGATTAGTTCAATCCATCTTCTCTGCCTCATATTCAGCTCCTTCTAAGTGAATATATACTTTAGGCTCTTGTGATCCGAATAAATCTCACAACGGTTTCCCATCAGGTAATGTCTCCATGTCTTCAGGGCTAGAACTACGGCTGCGAGTTCGAGTTCATGAGTTGGGTAATTTTGTTCGTGTTGCTTCAATTGTCGCGATAGATAAGATATAACTTTGCCTTCTTGCATTAGCACACATCCGAGACCAATCTTGGATGCGTCACAATACACATCGAAGGGCTTCGTGATATCCGCATAAGGATTGGGGCTGAAATCAATCTCCTCTTGAGTTCTTGAAAACTCGCTTCACACTTGTCGGTCCATTCAAACTTCTTGTCCTTCTTCAGCAATTGGGTCATGGGTCGGGCGATACTCGAGAATCCTTCTACGAATTTGTGGTAATATCCCGCCAATCCGAGAAAAGCACGAACTTGGGTTTGAGTGGTTGGGGCTTGCCAATCTTCTACATCTTTCACTTTGGCAGGGTCAACGGCAATTCCTCCGGCTGATACAATGTGACCGAGGAATCCTACTTCCTGTAACCAGAATTCACATTTGCTAAACTTTGCATACAACTGATGCTCTCTAAGGGTTCCAAGAATGGTCCTTAGGTGTAGCTCATGTTCTTCTTCTGATTTGGAATAAATCAGAATGTCATCGATGAAAACAATGACAAACTTATCCAGGAAGTCCATAAAAATCTTATTCATGAGGTTCATGAAATAAGCGGGGGCATTGGTTAATCCAAAAGACATGACTGTATACTCATACAATCCATATCTGGTGGTAAAGGCTGTCTTTGGGATATCCTCTGCATGAATTTTGAGTTGATGATAGCCAGTTCTAAGATCAATCTTAGAAAACAACTGGGCTCCGGTCAACTGATCAAACAAATCTTCTATCTTGGGCAAGGGATACTTGTTCTTGATGGTGACATCATTCAACTTCCGATAATCCATACACAGACGGTTACCTCCATCCTTCTTGTCCACGAACAAGATAGGTGATCTCCATGGGGACGCACTTGGTTGAATCAATCCGATTTCCAACATGGAATCCAGTTGCTTCTTCAGTTCTTCCAGTTCTGACGGGTTCATACTATAGGGTCTCTGGGCTATGGGTCCTATTCCGGGGATTAGTTCGATGATAAACTCGATATCCCAATCTGGGGGCATACCAGGCAAAACATCTGGAAATACATCGGGGTATTCGCAGACTATCCGAACTTGGTCAATGGTAGGTTGGGCTAGACTCTTGTTACACTTGAATTGGCGAGGTAAGGTTTCAGATATATGCTCGATTGATATTCGGTATCGGGTCATGGTGATGGCTTTCTTGGCACAGTCAATCAATCCTTTATGCTTGGACATCCAATCCATTCCTAGTACTACTTCCAAACCTTTAGTTCCGAGTACTATTAGGTTAGCATAAAAATCTATGCCATGGATTCGGATAGGGACGGCTTTGCAAATTTGCCTAGCCTTAGTGGTTGATCCGGGAATTTGTACAATCATCACATGCTTCAATTTGGTTGGTTGAATTTTACTAGTGCAGGCAAATTCTTCGGTGACAAATGAATGCGATGCACCAGAATCAAACAACACTCTTGCAAGTACTGAATTAACAGAAAACATACCCAGCACAACGTCTGGCGCTTCATGAGCTTCTTCAGCATGCATGAGAAAAAGACGGCCATTGCGGTTGAGTGAATTCCCTGGGGCAAATCTTCTCCCTGGTTGGACACGACGCTGCTGCTGAGCTAGGACATTGGCGTTGGGGGCTGTAGCATTCTTCTTGTTGGGGCACTCATTGGAGTAGTGGCCTTTATTTCCACAGTCATAATAGGTCACTTGTGACTTGTCCTTGGCTGCGACAGGCACAACATTGCTTCCAGTCCTCGGGGCAGTGTTGGGGTTGGTGGTAGCATTGTTGGTGTTGAACTTGGGTGGGGCACGGGTGAAATTGCTAGCGTTGCCGGGGTTGTTGTGATTTCCTCCGGGTCTAGGGTTTCCACGGTTGGGATAGGTCGGACGGGTCATAGGGGGTCTGTTGGTTCTTGGGGCAAATCCTGGAGATGGGTCAGCGATACTTTGGGGTCCGATGGGTTCCGGTTGATGCATCATGCGACGCTATGTTCTCATTGGCCTGGTTGATCTTTCCTTCCATCCGATGGCTGAATCGACAAGGGCTTCAATATCAACAAAGGGATATTGATCAACACTGCTGCATCTCGTCATGCAGACCATTCAGGAATCTTTCTTTCTTCTTGGCTTCGGTGTCTATCTCGTCCGGGGCATACCTAGCTAATGACAAAAAATTGGCACGGTATTCCACTACAGTCATCCTTCCTTGCTTCAACTCTCTAAACTCGTCTCTCATTCTCTTGATCAAACCTGGTGGCACATGGGTTCTGCTAAACTTGACCTTGAATTCCTCCCAGGTCATCATTTGGCCTCCGGTCATTGCACGCACACTGCTCCACCATGCCCGCATCTCCAAATAGATAATGGGTGGCGAACAAGACCTTCTCGTTGGCTTCTACTCCGGCTACTTCTAAGTTATTTTCCATGGTTTGCAGCCAATCATCAGCGTCAAGGGGTTCTTCTGACTTGGTGAAAACGGGTGGGTTGGTATTCTGGAAATTCTTGAGCTTAGATCCGTGGTTGTCCTGATTTCCATGGCCTTGGTTGTTGTGGGCTAGCTGGGCTATCTGTTGCAGAGTGGCTAGGTTGGCTTGACGCTCGCTTTCAGCTTCGCGTCAAGTCAACATTTGCAGGATCTGCAACATCGGGTCCGGGGCTGAACCACTTCCTCCACGTGGCATCTGAAGATTGATATAGATCATGAGAAAAGAGGGAAATTTCTAAGGTTTTGGGTCTTTGAAAAGTTTTTCGAGTTTGACTCAGGCTTTTCTAGCAACTTGCTTTTTCATTCAATCATAGCACACAGTACAACACACACCACAACAAGGAAAAACAGATGGTTTGAAGAACCATTCTGGAAACTACGATACAGTGGGACCGACTACTACTCACTACGCTAGTGCTCTTACTATCGCTGCTCGGAGTCTGTGGCTTCATCATCTTCCGCATCATTGATGAAGGCGAAATCATCCTCATCGGTGAAGAAGTCCATGGCCTGATCCTCCAGAAAATCATCGTCTTCGCTGAGATAGGAGTAAGGGTCTCCACGAAGATCTTCTCCAGCATTCTCCCTTTCCTCCAACTGCATGTCTCTCATGGATGGTCTCTTCCAGAGATGATATGTGATGGCGAAGACGGGCAATAATGCGCTCCTTCTTGTCGAGCTGACGGCGGCGAGACTTGCGATCCTTTGCTAGCATGGCGATGGTCTGATCCTTCGTCTTGATGATGGCAGACTTGTGGTTGCAATAGTCACGGCAGTTGTCCAACTCCTGCTGACGGTCATACATCATGAAGCTAAGGTGGTCCAATTGAGTCTTCAGCTCGGGGTGGTATGGGGCTTCCAGTGGTTGTCCATTTGCATCACGTCTTGGGAAAAACTCAAAGCGAGTACCCTTGATCTGATTGATGCTCGCCCACAGACGGAAAGAGCTTCCTGCATTGCTCCGGCAAGTCCATCGAGCGCTTGTTTTCCTCAAGGTAAACTGAATTCCCTCCGCTGTGGAGGTTCAATATTTCCTGAGACTTGCAACAATTAGCCACTGCAGATCTTCTCCTCCTTGATCATTGAGCTGAGCTCCGAAGAACTTGGGGTGTGGACGCTCCAGATGTTCCGAAAGTTGATCCAGATCCCTCTCAAAGATAAGGTCTCCTCCATTCCCAAGTTGATAAAACTTGCTGTACTTCACGTCCATCTATAAAAATAGAGGATGAGTAGATTAGCAGAGTGATCAAGTGTGTCAAAATTTTATCTATTTTGGAAGAGTTTTTGAGGAACAAGAAGTTTTATGAAATAATTAAAGAGATAAGAATGAGAATAGGTTTTTGTAAATATTTGTTTTCTTTGGTTTTTGAAACTAAGTTTTTGGTTCAACGTCCAATCTAACTAGGGTCTCCTATGGTCAGGATGGCTCTGATACCAACTTGTCAACACCCGGATTTTTCAATCCTAGATGCCTGTTATGCCATACATCACAATCCCAGGATTACCATTTTTGCGAGACATAACAGAATTGGATACCATAGTACTTCATCCATTACAACGATACATAAGTTCTTACACAAATAGGGATCTCGTGATCCAGTTCTTAATACAACATCAAGCAGCGGAATACGTAGTAATAACGGTAGCATAGGCGAAGCTCCATCTTCGGGGTCACAGGCAATGCTGACGATGGGAGATGATCCTAGTTGTCGTAACCTTCCTGGGGTCCATCTTCGAGGTACTCTTCTTCATAGTCCGCCATGGAATAGCTGTGGACAAAGCCATGAGTACTCTTTAAGTACTCGCAAACTAATACTAACAAGGAAAGGGGGTTTTTGGATAATAGGACACTAGGCTCTAGGGTTGTTTTGCAAAAAGCTAGGTTTATCTTTACTAAGTTCCAAAGCTAGTCACAATTTTATAACTCCTAAGTGGGATCTTGTAATCCAGGTCACAACTCTGTTGTGGTCAAGTCAAAGTCGCAATTCATTTCACAAGTCATTTTAAAAGGTCTGACGGGGGAATAGTATGGCCACTCCAACTGTCCATAACCGCGGACGCGGCTATTCGAATAGTTTGACACTCTGCAGAGATTGTACACTTTCACCACAACATTCGATAGATCCATCAGGAACAAATCCTGAATTCACCATACTCAGTATGCGGATAATCAATCCTAACCTTTCAATTACACTCCCTAGTATCAGCACCTCTCCTGTGAGTTTGGCCTCCCAATCTTGGGTACTGCACAGGTGGACAATCTTCACAAGGTAGCCTCAGCTCAGACCTTGGCCGTGAGGGAACTAATACTAAGGTATATAAGTTTCCAGTCAAGCCCTACCCAATATTCGGGTATTGTGGTTGTACGATAAAATTGGAATGGTATCGCATCTAGACAACCATCAGTTTTATAAAGGGCTAAGGCTCATGCCTCAACATTTTCATCACCAAAATCATCAAGTGTTTGGAAACACATGTCCAAAACATTTCAATGGAATGATCCATCATTCCAAGGTTTTCATAACCATTTTTCCACCAAGTATTCCCATCTAAAGTTGATCGAGTTTTATGCTTAGCACTAGCATCTATAGGTGGGGGTAGTACTAATGAGGGGTGGTAACTAGTGGAGTTTCACTAAGTCTAACCTTATATCTTAGGCTGATATCAAGGTTTCTAGCTTAGGCCAAATTTTATGCTCTTTATGCAATCTTCACATATCTTTCTAGTATCTACCAATATCTTAAGTAAACTCTAAGTAAGTTTTGATAAAGAAATAAAGTAAGAAGCTTGCCATAAAACTAGGATTGGTTTAGCAAGTGGGTATGATCACATATGCTTAAGGCATATAGTATTCATATCACAAGTATGGGTTGGTGGCATCAGTAGGGTATCTTGCAAGTGTTAGCTTGCATGGGTCAACTTGACAAGTAAGGCTTGCATCAATGTCAATATAAGCTTGCATAGTTACTAGCTTGCCTTGTGCAGAGAAGTGGTTGAAGTTCTCCTCGGCTTCTTGTTCGTAGTATCCTCCTTCCTCCTCGTATCCTTGGTCGGTACTAGCGTCTATGAATAAATACGAGGTACACAATCACCAAACAATACTTAACTACTTGCAATCATCACACACAAGGGTCCTATAGATGATCTAGCATCATCTCTAACATTACAAGGTTAAGGCTTGGTTTAAATCTTTTTATTTTAGAAAAGTAATTTCTACTCATTGAGAAACTACTTAAGATTTAATATTCTCCAAACTAAACATGGGATCATGTTGACACATGTCATCACCACATATTGTAGTCCATGGGAATGTGATTTAAAGGGGTGTCACAATTTAATAAGGTTTTACCCTTTTATTTTAATTAATTAAAGTGGCTAGAAATGCTTATGAAGCATTCTTTTATTACTTGAACATTATTTCTGCAAGTAAACCTATATTTTCTTTATATATTCTGAAAGGTATGGTTAAATGTGATTTTTGAGAGTTGGAATCAACTCAAAAGCTTTTATGGTTTAAATTTGAAAAATGTTTGAATGCAGAAAAGCTTCTGCCTTGTTATTTTTACTATGGGTGATCTACAAATCCAAATGACTTGAATCCAACGGGCTTGGATTAATCATTCACATCCCTTTCCAACAAAATTGGTTTCATCCAATTTGGTGCACTGAATCGATCTGGGTTGATTTTTGAAGTTGGGTACAGAAGTGTGTTTGAATTTAAAAAGAAAAGGTTTAATTTGAATTGCTGGGTCGCTGGGAAATTTAACGGCCGCCTGCTAAGCGCAGTGCTCTGCTGGCTGCTTAAGTGGGTGTCCCCACTTGTCGTGACACGGGCTGGGCGGTATGGGGCAATGTGGATCGCTCGATCGAGTTCTAATCCAACGGTGGGGGTCATCGTCGACCTTGAGAACGAAACCTAGCGCGGCTAGTGGGGGTGCTGGGGGCTCACCGGGGTACGGGAGAGGGTCGGCGAGGCGGGCGAACGACAAAGTCGACGATGGCGAACCTCCTGGTACCGGTGGCTTCTCCTGGGGCGGCTCCAATCGCTGGCTCCTTTCTTCTGCAGAGGCGGCGGGCTCCGGTGAAATTCCGGCGAGGTGGTCCTCGCCTTGCTCTGAGAACGGTGTGCCACGGTCAGTGGGGAGAGGGGAGTGAGATGGTGTGAAGAAATCGTGCAGGGGTGGCTTCTATTTATAGTCGAGCGAGGGGACCGTCGGGGCGCAAGGTGAGCTCGTCGGGGGCGACGTTACAGGCGGCTAATGGCATGGGCAAGGGTAGGGGACGGTGCTGTGTCTCCTGGCGATGCTCAACGACATGGTCGCGAGGCATGGGGCGGTGTGGTTTGGTCTGGAACGGGCGGTGCTCTGCGCGGCAGAGGCGGCGTCTTCAACGGCGGGCGGTGGCTGTATGGCACGGGGCGGCAAACGGGGATGTCTGGCGGTGTCATGGGTCGGTGGTGATCGTGTGTGCACGCGGCGAGGGCGGCACGCGGTCTGTGGATGCTGGTCGAGGGTGGCGCTCTAGCGCACGCTCGGCATGGTCTGGGCGTGGCTTGTGCGCATGGTCCAGGGCTTGGCAACGCTCGCGGCTGGGACAGGCAGTGGCGGTGGACGGTGGGCTGCCTCCCAGACATGCTGGCTAGGCTTGCTGCTGCTCCTAGCTTGCTGTCCACAATGGGGTGACATGGGGTTGCTCGGCTGTTCACCATTAATGGCAATGGCAAGCTCACAGGGGTGCTAGTGTTGGGCTAATCTTTCTAGATGATCTACTGAGGTGTGTGTGAGCTAACTAGGGAACAAGTTAGGCCAGAATCACTGCACACTATAGTGTTTGTTGTTTTGTTTGATTTGTGTCTGCAACCTGTTTGATAAAATGGCCACATGAAATCAAGTTTTGAATTTTGAAATGAATTTTGGTGAGTTTGCTAGATTGGTTCTGGTGAGTCTGCAGATGCTTGGGTTTTGAAAGTTGAGCTTGTTTGAGTGGGTTTTGGAAAAGTGGGATCTTCCCATATGAAGAAGATTCAATTTTGAATTGTCATTTAAACTATGCATTTGAAAGTTTCTGGATGATCACAAAGTGGGCCTTGATACTCTGTTATGAGTACATTCAAGGGGTGCAAAGATCCAGAAAAGTTTCTATTAGGTTTTGAAAGTTTGAGACAGCCAAAGTAGGCATGGGAGTTAAATTGGTCAAAATGACCATTCACTTAATATATTTGTTTTGATTTACTTGTCTTAAGGAAAAGTGTGGGAAATGTTTTAGATGATGTTTATTTCACCTAAGAAACATTTTACAAGCAATGGGTCACACAAACAAAGTGGTTTTAAAGAAATTCAAAAACTATGCATACACATATGCATGCCTTCATGGGTTTACTTAGAAAAGTTTTTGTTGACCCTAATCTTGGTGATTAGTGTTTGATAATCTAAGTTTGGTATTTTTGGGATGTTACACTTGCATTGCTCAAAATAGATTTTCCTTATCATTTTGAAAACACTAAGTTTTTGCTTGACAAAATCATTTTTCTCAATCAAAGATTGAAGATCCCTTATCCCTTGTTCAAACACAAGTTTTAACTTAGAAATTGGAGTGATGAGATTCTTGATTGCTTCCATGTCTTGATGCTCAAATTGTCCTTTACCAGGGACATGGCTAAGTACCTAGATTTTACACTCTGTAGAGGTGGTGCACTTTCCCCACAAGACTTGGTTTCCCAAGACAAGATCTTTCAGAAGCCTTCCCTTAGACCAAAATTGACGCGTTCCAACCTATCAAACTCTACCACCAACTGTCCTTATGGCTAATTTCTTGCAACCTATATGATCCAGGCAGAGCCCATAATGCCAAGTGGTTGCACTTGAAGCTTCTCAACATTTGACATCTCAAATCTCTTTGTTCCTGGGTGGCCATCCACAAGTGAGATACACAAGGTCAACCATAGACATGGGCCTTGTGAACCACTCAACCAAAAACCACCATTCAAGTCCCATTCCACCCAGGTGATTCATTAACTTAGTTGTTTTATTAAAAAAATCACAAGTCCTCAGACTTAGAAATTTTTCATAGTATGGATATATATTCCACCCTTGTTTTCTATTAGCTAAGCTAAGCTTGATAGTAGTAGGAATCTTAACTTAGGAAAATTTCTACTAAGGTTTCATATACTAGGTTTTCCTATAGCAAGGTTTATACTTAGCAAAATTCCATGCAAGTTTTACTTAGAAAAATCACTAATGCATAGTGAAAATAATGGGACAAAAGTATGAAGCATCACTTGCCTTTTTGGTAGAGTATAAGTTCACTCCTTGTCCTTGCAACAATCACACTCTTCAAGTCACTACAAATCAATCAAGCAAGGCACAATCTCAATCTACCAATCAAGCAAAACATCACATAAAATCATAAAGTCAAAGTAATGCATGCAAGCATGCCAAGCTTTGTTTCATTTGAAAAAGTGGTTCCTAATAGGTCATAAACATTTGAAAACACCTAATGGTCATTTTATAAAGTGGCAAAGTTATTTGCAAAAGGTTTCACTTCAAAAACCATTTTCAAAACAAAGCATCATTTTATGTGGTGTAGAAATATTTTTACTAAGGCATTAATCTATAGGGTTCACAAAATATGTTTTTAAACCACAAAACTTTGTTTTTAGGGTCAGAGAGTTTAAAACAAAACATTTCCCAAAGGTTTTCTTCCAAAACCATTTTTAACAAATAAACCATATTTCTATTTGACTAGAAATGGTTTTAAGTAAAAGAATCATTATTTTGTTTCACCAAATACATTTTTGAATCCACAAAGTGTTTCCTATGGTCAGTAGGTTCAAATCAATCCAATTGCCAAAGATTTTATCCCCAAAAACATTTTGGAACAATTTTTATAATCTCAACAAGCATACAAATGTTTCTGCAAAAACAAACATTTTTCCAGAGGCTTTTTACTAAAAAATGGCATGGTTGGCTAGGGCTTGTTCCACTGATTCCATTGATATAAAGTTTGCAAATTTTGGACTTGTGGATCAAAGGTTACAAGGTTTTCAAATCTGCATCTAAGTCAGATTTCAAATTCTATTTTAAATCGTCTGGTGCCACGCGTCTTAATTCTATTCGTCCATACCGTTTTGGTTGGATCACGTTCTCTGGTGCGTTGGATCAAGTCAGATCGTGCGGCACAGGATCACTCGTACCCCTTCGGCTAAGGATCTATCGTGAGCGTCGGATCAAGATCCTATGGTGCGCAACGTGCCAGCCATAGATGGGCGGCGCTGCGGTGGTTACTGGCGGTGGAGCGGCCAGACGGGGGCGGCGCCGGCGATACAGGAAGCAAGGGTGGCTGGGGAGATACTCATAGTGTTCGTGGCGTCGTGCTGATTCTCAACGTGTGGTTCGTTTGTCGAGGGGCGCTCTGGTCCGACGTGGATTGCTCACCGGAGTCCACACGGCGGCGGGCATGCTCTGGAGATCGTCGAGGGCGAGGATGGAGGGCACCCTAGGATAAACGGGAGGCACCGTTAGGTTCGCAAGGGCATGGTGATCAATATAGTGTCCACGGGGAAGAGAGGGGTAGTCAGGTTTACCGGGGAGACGTCGCCGCAGTTGGGACAGACGGCAGCGCTGGCTCGGGGAAGACGTTGCCGAGCTCACGGTGCTTGCGCATATGAACGGAAAGCTTAGGGTGATGCGCCAGAAGGTAAGGAGCGAGCTCGTGTGCTCCAGGGGCAATGGGGTCGTCTGGCTTCACCGGAATTTGTGCTGCAGCTCATCGGAGCAGAATGGGTTCATGCGTGAAATCGTGGCAGCCTTGTGGCCGGGAGAGAGGAGTGAGCGAGGGGAAATGGGGAGGAGACAGAGGCGATTATGAGGGCGAGGTCACAGGGCTGATTTAACTGCTGCGTTAACGCGAATTGACGCTGATGAATTCCGCCAGAAACGATCGAGGAGGGAGGCGCTGTCACCGCGGGTGAGGATGATGAACAGGAGGGGTGGGGTCGGCTGGTCAGCGAGAGAGGAAGTGAGGGGGAGGGTCCACAAGTCAGTTGTTCTGCGGGTGAGACTTTAAGTGAAAAACGTTTCGCAGAGGGGGAGAGAGACTGGGTTGGTACTGGGCTTATTGGGCTGGCCGACTGGGCTGCTGTCCACTTCTATTCTTTTCTTTCCTGAATCTTTTTCTTTTTCCAAATTCAATTTCTGTTTTGAAATTCAACAACCAATCAAGCATTCAAATTAATTCAAACATCCACCACACTTTGCAATTGAATTTGGTTCTGTTTAACAACATAAACCAATTCCAAAAATAAAATAATATTTTTATTTTAGAGTCCATTTATAATTAAATAAAATGGACACTAGTTAATAAATCAAATGGGTTTTAATTTATTTAAAAACTCCATTTGAAATCTAAATATTTTCAAAACCAAATCAGTAGGTTTTATTTGAAAATAGAAGATACTTGGAAAACTTGTTTAAAATAACATTTTTATTTTAGGTTCCATTAATAATTAAATAAAATGGACCTTAGTTATTAAATCAAATAGGGTTTGTTTTATTTAAAATCTTTATTTGAAATCTAAATAAAACCAAAACACTTCAGTAGGTTTTATTTGAGAATATAAAATACTTGGAAAACTTATTTAAAATAAATAAATAAATAAGTTTTAGTGTTTATTTAAAATAGTAAAACCTCTTTATTTTTAACAAACTTGGATATTAAATCCTTATTACTTTATTTAAATAAACCTTTACTATTTTTATCAAATAGAAATATTTTATTTCAAAAGCTTGGCCAAGTTTTAATTTGGCTTATAAAATAATCTTTATTTATAGATCCACCTTTTCTTTTGAAAACCAAATCTTTTATCTAAAGATCCAAAAATAGTAATTCCACCTATTCAAATATTTTCTTTATTAATTGTTTAACTTTTCAAATCCCTTTAGGATTTGTTTGATCAAAAAGGTTTGAAGATTTCCAATTGGAATCAAAAAGTTTCTTCTCACCCTGAAAATCATCAAAGTTTTATTTTATTCATTTATTTTTCTCATAACAAGATTTGGAAAATCTTGGGATGTGACAAGCTGTCTGTTTCTCCCTGCATTCCATCACTGAGAATTTGCTCAAGGCATTGATATTCATGGTAAGCTTGTTGTAACAGAGGAAGAAAAAAGTGATCTTGCATGTTGGGTGTCTGCAAGAACTCACAAACAGAAATGTGAGGATTTTTTGCATAAGAAAAAAGATGAGGAAGCTTGTGCTGTAAGCATTCATATTTCCACATATCAGTCCAGAGGAGAGTGGATTTTCCATCTCCCACCGAGCACTTTGCAATTCCTTTAAATATGTCAACTAATTTCAAATGAGCCTTCCACCAAAAGGATCCCTCCAGACTTCGTCCAGGCAGTTTACCATTGCAGTAATAAGTGTTCCAGACAAGATGAACCCATGGGATATCCTTGTGATTGTAGAATTTATCCAAATTTTTCAAAAGAAGTGCTGAGTTTTGAACATTAAGATCAAGCACCCCCAAACCTCCATGATTCTTTGGTCTACAAACTTTATTCCAGGCAACTAGGGCTTGACCTCTAGCTTGAACATCAGTGGTTTTCTTCCTCCACAAGCACTGCCTCATATACTTAATCAGCTGATCTTTAATAGAGACAGGAAGTTCAAAACAACTCATATAATATATGGGAAGGGAGGATAAGACAGATTTAACCAACTGTAATTTTCCCCCATAGTTTAGAAAATCAGCAATCCCACATAATCTTCTCTCCACTCTCTGAACAATAGGCAGAAAATGCTCCACTTCAGGCTTGTTGATGCTTAAAGGCAATCCAAGGTAGGTGAAGGGTAATGAGCCAGGGAGGCATGAAAGTGTGCTAGCAAAGTGCCTTAGCCTCTCAGAATCCATGTTGATTGGCATCATACTAGATTTAGAATAATTGACCTTGAGTCCAGTGGAAAGGGCAAAAGCATGAAGTAGAGCCTTAAGGCACAATAATTGCTTTGAATCAGCCTTAAGGATTAATAGGGTGTCATCTGCATACTGCACTACAGGGAAATCAGGACAAAACACACCTTCAAGGGGAAGGGATAGAAGTCCAAGGCTCATTGCTTTGTTGATAATGCATTGGATAAGATCAGCAGCCAGGACAAACGGGAGTGGGGATAAAGGATCCCCTTGCCTTACACCTCTTCTGCAATAAAAAAAATTCCCAGGCACTCAATTTAACAAAACAGAGGATGAAGCAGAACCAAAGATCAACTGAATCCAATTAATCCATTTTTCACCAAAACCTTTGGCTTTGAGAATATTAATAATTGTTGAATGCTCAATTCTATCAAAAGCCTTTTCAAAATCAAGCTTTAGAATTAAAATTTCTTCTTTGGACTTGTGGCATTGATCAAGGAATTCAAAAGCCCATCCTAAACAGTCCTGAATAGATCTTTGTTTGAGGAATACATACTGGTTTTTGTGGACAAGTTTAAGGATAATTTTTTGAAGCCTGTTAGCCAGAAGCTTGGTTATAATCTTGAAGACACTGTTGAGCAGAGAAATAGGCCTGAAATCAGCAGGTGTCAAAGGGGCCTCATTTTTTGGAATGAGGGTGATAAAAGAGGCATTAATGCTTTCCAAAGAAGTCCTGACTTCATATAAATCCACAAGGAGTTGTTTAACATCCTCCTTAATAATAGGCCAGCATTGCTTAATGAATTCATTATTGAAGCCATCAGGACCAGCGGATTTGTCATTAGGAAGTTCCTTGATTACACCTTCAATCTCATTATCAGAGAATGGTTCTTCTAAAACATCCTTTTCCTCTTGACTCAAGCATTCCCCTGCCAACTCACTAAGGTTACAGTGCATTTCAGGCTTATCAGATGTGCCCATTCTATCTTTAAAGGCATTCCAGAGTAGATCAGCTTTACCAGAATGAGCATGAATCTCTTCATTAGAATCATCTTTGAGCATGGAGATGTAGTCATGCCTGAAGCTTATGGTGGCTTTTGAATGAAATAATTTTGTGTTCTCATCAACCAACTTGACCCATTTGACTTTTTCTCTTTGCTTCCAATAAGCATTTTGATCTTGAAGAAGTGAGATTATAAGGCTTTTCAGAAGGTCCCTGAGATTCCATTCCAGAATAGTAAGAGTTCTCATTTCCTCCAAGACATCCAAGAGATCAATGGTGGCATTGACATTGCTAATTTGTGCTTTCAAGCAAGGCGGTTTTTTTGCCCAGATCTTCAGCCTCCTTCTGACATTTTTGAATTTAGCATTAATTTTTTTAGCAGAATCATGGAAGCCAACTGGGATGTTCCAGGCATTTTGAACAATTGCTTTAAAATCACTATGATGCATCCAATAATTCTCAAATCTGAAAACCTGAGATTTTGGAATCATTGTGCCAATGGAGATGACACAAGGTAGATGGTCAGAGGTAGGCTTAGTAAGAGGGAAAACAAAAGTCGAAGGATAGCTCTGAGTCCACGAAGCAGATGTAAAGAACCAGACTAGCCTTTCTAGCAGAGGTTATTTTTCCATGTTGCTCCAAGTGAACTTTCTACCTTTAAGGGGTAATTCAATGAGTCCCAGATTGCTAATGGCTTCATTAAAAAGTAGCATATCATTCACATCCCCTTCCTGCCTATTTCCGTTAGAGGGTTTTCTAATAAAATTGAAGTCACCCACAATGAGACAATCCATATCATCAGGCATGTCAATATTTCCAAACCATTCTAAAAAATATGCTTTTTCAGCTAAGCATGGCCCATAAATGTTGGTGAGGATCCAGGTTTCATTGGACAAGAGAGATGTCAAGGTGATGGAGATGGAGAATTCATTTTGGAAAGAAAGTTGACCAGAAAACAGAGAGCTATTCCAAATGATAATCAAACCCCCAAGAGCCCCCCTGGAGGGAAGGGATTCAAATTTGGTAAATTTGGGGGGACAGAATTTTCTGATGTAAGAGATATTAAAAACTTCCTTCTTAGTTTCTTGGAGGAAAATAATGTCACAGCCAGATTCATCAATTTTATTTATGAGAGCAACCCTTTTTTTCTGAATTAATACCCCTGATGTTCCAATTCAGAATCTTCCAAATTATTTTATTATCCATTAAAAAACCAATTGGATGTTGAGTGAATAGGTGATACAACCAATGTAATCACCCAACTGAAAAGATCACAACCAAGTAGACAAAATGCATTCCGTACCATAAACCCACTGACAGGTTCAACATTAGGTAGCAAACACATCAGAATACCACTAATACAGGTTTCAGAATAGGGAGCCAACAAGGCTCCATCAAAAGACAGATTGTGATACATTAAACACTTAAGTTGGAGGTTTCTTCTTGGCTTGCTGACCACAGGTACTAGCAGCCCCAGATTTCTTCTTGCCTCCAGTGTTCAATCTTGATGATCCATTCCCTTTGATGATGCCTTTTGGAGGAGCCTTGACTGCCACTTTAGTGGCCTTCCCTTTCTTGAGCAACCTCTTCTCCAGGTCACCATCCTTTACCTTGCAGAAAGAGGCAGCAAGATTTTTAACCACTTTAGGATTTAATCAAGGTGGAGCAGCATTGCAAGTCAGACAGTCAGCAATTGAGCAGTTTAAGTGACTTTTGAAACCCCCATTTAATTCAACAATTCTAGGACTTCTTCTCACCTCAGTTTCAACTAGAGGTTCCTTGCCCTTTCTCTTTGTGGAAGGAGTGGAAGGAGAGCAAGAGGACTGCTTGGCCTCAATGCCCAGACAAGGGGGTGCCATCTATGAAATGCTATCATTAGGGATGATGAAAGAGATTGAATTTTCCTCAGCAATAGGTTCTTTAATAATTTCCCATAAAGGGGAAGTAAGAAAGCTCTTGACCCAGTTAAACTTCTCAGGAGTAGCAAGCATGATAGTAATAAAATTGAACCAACTTACAGGAATTTCACACATGAGTGAGTCCTTTGAAGAAGAGTCCTTCTGAATATGGGGAGCAATGTAGCTTTCCCAGAGCTCCAGACCTTGTTGAGAAAAGCCCTGCTTTGCAGCCTGAACATCAGGAATGGACACAAAAGTTCTGACCATTCCCACCTGAAGATGGGCTTCATTAGGATAAAGGAGGTGCTGATCTTCCATCATCCAATCATCATTCTCATCAGCCTCAGCACCAGTGTCCATGCGGCTCTCCACCATCCCCTCTTCATCAGAGTTAGCTTCATCCTCCACCAAGTAGTTCTGAAGGATGTTCTGCAGGCCCTCACCAATACCAACACCCTGAGGCTCTTCAACCACTGCTTATCCCTCAGCAACTACAGGTTCAGCATTCATAGATTCATCATCATCAGACTCCCACTCATTAACAAGAATAGCACCAGTAACTCCACTGTTAACATCCTGTGCGGGAAGATTAGGGTTATCCACTGGCATGTCTTCACCAGGAGCAATCACAAGACCTTGGACTGGAGCAGCAGCAGCTTCCCAAGGGTCCCAACCTTCATTGTTATCCCCACCAGGAGCAGGATCCTGACAGAGCCAACCATCGACCAACCACCAGCCTCACCCCCAGGAGCAGGAGGAGGAGGTGGAGGAGGGGGGATCTGGGGCCCAAAGACAGGTAAGGGATGTGGGTCCTCATTGTCAGCCGAAAGTGGGTCCTCATCAGGTGGGCCCCCCCAAGCAAGTCACTCTGTAACACCTCAACAGAAAAGGTCCAAGATTCAGACTCCACCAAGTCGCCTATAGTGAACCTGACACTCTTGGGAATATCCACCAGATCAGTAACACGAATTTTCCGAAGAATCCTTCCTTTGTGGTCCTGGTCCCGCTCCCATAGAAGAACCTTCCCAATATCAGCAAAAACCGCATTCAGATCTTCAGTATGCCAGTGGTCCAAGGGGGGCCAACTAGCATCACCCAACACTCGTTGAACTGTGCTCTCCTCCAATTTTCCCCCTCGTTGTGCTTAACAAAAGATACATGCACGTCTTGGAAAGGGATAGGGCTAGCCGCGATGAGCCTGTCCCTGTCACTAACATGATGAAATTGCACATATGCAGCCCCAAAAGGACAGGCCTAAACATCCCGAAAGTGCACACGAGCCTCATTATTGAGGAAATCGACAAGAACCTCACGAATATTCAAGAAAGGAAACTGACCAGGGGGAGGGGATTAATGGTTACGATAGCATGCTGTTCATGGGTCCGCGACCGTCGCGGAACCACCACCCTCTTGACGCGAGTTCTTCCAGCCACTTGTAGAACTTGAAAGCCATTCGGCAAGAACGGTTCAGGATCAATCGGAATGTTCGCCATTGCGTCAGACTTCGCCGGTGACGAGCAAGGGAGAGTTGGGGTTTCTGCAGGCGGGGGAGTTGAGGAGACAGGGAATCTAGTAGTTGTTTTTTGCAAAGAAATGGAGAACTCTTGAAAACCGTTGTATACAGTGGGCCGAAAATGAGGATTTTGCTGGGCCTTGAACCACCCAATGTAAGACTTGTCGGGCCACAGACATTTTGGGAAGTAAGGGAATTTCAAAAAAGGAATAAGACCAGGTAGTTTAAATGTCGCACGATTAGTGCCACATTTTGACCCGACCGGCGTTACCATAGGTTTAACACCACAATCAGTGAGAACCTGCGCGTAAGACATGTCTTGATTACTCGAAATGATATCACACTTACTGCGCATAGCATGAACGGGTGAGGAATCCGCAGCAGCAGTCGGAAATTTGAGCCGTTGGAAAACAGATAGAACCTTATTTCCATGCTTCATCAAAGGAGATTTTTTGGGACTTTTCTTTTTGTACGTGACAACTTTCCAATCTCCTGCAGATTCTCTGTAAAATTCCTTTTCTTCACAAATCCAATTTCGGCCACCATTACCCCAAAGATTAACATGAACCACAAAAGACTCACATGAAAATTTTGAAATATTGTAAATTTCAAAACCCACCGCCCTTGAAGCAACCGAGAAACGAAAAGTTCTATCTTGCAGCAAATTCACTTGGAATTTAGAAGCCTGGCCACCAAAACAAGCTTGGAGTGCAAGACCAACCGTATGGATATCCAATTTAAAATTTGATCTTCCAAAAGAACAAACCAGATAGAAAGTTCTCTTTCTGAAACCACCAAGGAAATTAACTTGATGCCTGAACTTATCAAACAGCTTCTTCTCAAATTCCTGCCCAAAAGAGAAATCTAGGGCAGGTCGATTCATTGATGCATCCTTATGAAGGAACTCCTTAGGATAATCCTTGACGAAATCCAGGGTTTTTGGTACAATCCTTTCAGCTTTGAGAGAATTTTCTTTTACTAAAGAGCGAGTCAAGATCTGAGTACCAACCATAACCCTCTTCACTTGAAGATCAATAGAAACCCCAGTGGCCACAACCTCCCCTTGGAGAAAATATCGAGCATCAATGACCACCTCATTGTGGTTGAGGAGAACTAATCTTTTAGCACTAGGGAAAAGCATTAGAAAACCCTTAGAAGGTTCCAGATTATCAACCGGCAGGGAGGAGCAAAGAGCATGCCATTTAAGACCAGTGTCCTCATCTGTTCCAGAGATGGTAGGAGATCTACCAAGAAATCCAGATGAAGGAACCAAAAGATCATTGACACGAGAGAGGTGAGAGGGGAACCTCAAAACAGATCCAATAGAAATCTTCTCCCCATTTTCCAAACATCTACCCTCAAGGGAGAACCTTTAGCGTTTAGAAGAACCAGCCAAGAATCAGCCGAGAGAAGGAGCGATCCCTCAAGAAACTTACCACCCGTGGTCACCCTAGAGTAGGTGACCTTCCAACCACCACCAGAAGAATCCATGCAGAACCCAGGCCGGAGAGAAGCCGGCAAAGGCTGGAGGCCGACCAACGGTCACCTCAGAGGAGCCTCATGCCTCGGAAATCATGCGGGTTCCCTCTTCCGTTCTTTCTCATGATAAGTAGAAACTTCCTTTCTTAAATCCCTAAGACTCATGATGTTGGTCTGAGGTTTAGAGATTAATCCTTTAACTTGTTGATTCACATGGATGAGTTCTGGTAGTGATACCAGCTACTGTTTCTTGAATCTAAGTTTGGGAAAAATGATGGTAGGCTTAATCACTTGTATAGATCCATAAGATTAAATTCTAAGGTGCTGCACTTGTCTTAGAGATGTGCCTAGAAGTTTAAATCTTAGCTATGTTCATTCTTGAATTAAAATATAGCTTGATTGCTTATATCAATGATGTTGTCCTGAGATCTTAGTTGGATCCTTATACTTTTCTGATTGCTTTTAGTGTTTAAAACCTCAGTGATGGATTCACCCCACTTGGGTGCTTTCTAAGAGTTTGAGTAAGAGACAGATCATGTATGCTTGTCTAATCTTAGACATATAGATCATGTGATGGTCTATTTTACTTACCACTGTCACTTGATGTTGGGGTTTCCTGTGGTTGATCTTGTGCTAACTTGATCTGATACTCTCCTGGTATTTCCAACTCCTGGCTTGTCCTTATTCTAGCCCTTCATCTCCTGGTCCTGATGGCTTGATCTTGGTCTTGCTATCCACCTGATCTACCCCCTCCTTATGTCACCATTTTGGTGATGTGATCCAGGGTTTTGGTTTGGTATTATCTAGCTTGGCTTTGGCTTGGTTTAGTTGGTGGTTGTTGTGCTTGGTGTGTAAGAACAATGGAATGGTGTGGGGTTGTATTCCCATGGCTGTGCTGATGGTTTTGTTTGATTGTGCTATTGTTGTGGTGCTGACAGCACACACCATGTAGTTTGGTGTGTGTGCTGCTTGTGTGCCTGCTGCACAGTTGTGGATATGTTCTGAATTTTGAGAGTTACTGTTATCAGGTTAAATTTTACCTGGCTGGTGAAACTTGCCCCGCCTTGCTATTTATTTGACTTATGGCTTAAAATTATGAAAGATACATTATTTCATATTGGTGAAACTTGCCCCTTAAATACTCAATGATGAAAAAGTGAACAGTGCACTTCACTGTCAACTCTGAGAGTAAAATATTTCTAATCCTAACTTTCTTTTTCTTTTAAGTTTCTGTTTATTTTGCAGGTACCAGATTTGAAGATTACGATTTTAGTTTAGGCTTTTATTTTTCTTTATAGAATAGTCACTTGTAATAACTCTCATATTCAATTGTAATCTTTAATTTATTCTTTTGTACTCTTTATTTTTATTCTTTTGTAATAAAGATTGTACTATTATTCAATTAAGAAGTATTATTCTTCTAATTAATTATTACTGTAAAGATTGTTGCTCATTTCCATAAGTTACATTTTGTAACTCATTATTGAATGAAGTTTTGGAATATTCATTTTATTGATTGTCTTCTTTCATTTATAGTTTGAGTTATTATTGGTTAATTCTTAAATTAAACCAAAATACTCAAACATCAATCAATAATCCTTTTGAATTATAATTCAAACACTCAAGTTTTAAATTCAAATTTCATTTCCCAAAACACATAAGTCCACAAAGATCATATCGAAGTCTATAACAATCATCCTTCAAGACTATACCTAATCTCAAAGTATGAAAGAAACCTTGATCACTATAGGTTTTTATTTGGCGAAAAATTTACCCACATTTTCACAGATGAATGCATCCAATATCACAAATTTCTAAATCTACCCTTTGTTAGTTCCTAAATGCTGAGATGTTACAGACTTCCCCCCTTAAATTAAACTTCGTCCCGAAGTTTGTTGATATGTACCTGAATAGTTCTGGATAGGCTTTTCTTAAATCCTCTTCTTTCTCCCAAGTGGCTTCCCTTTCAGGGTGATGTTCCCACTGTACTTTGCAATATTTGATTGCCCTATTCCTTGACCTTTTCCAGTTTTCTTCCAAAATTTTACAGGGCTTTTCAACATAGGTCAAGTCTACTTGTAGTTCTATCTCCTGATGTGTGATTGCATCATCCGGAACTTTCAAACATTTAAGAAGTTGAGACACATGGAAAACATTATGCACTTGAGCCAATCTTGACGGTAACTCTAAAGCATAAGTTATAGTTCTTTTCTGACTCAATATCTTGAATGGTCCAATATATCTTGGACTCAATTTTCCTTTAACTCCGAACCTTTTCACCCCTTTCATTGGACTTACTTTCAAATATACCATGTCTCCCACTTCGGGGTGCCAAGATCTTCGACTTTGATCAGCATAACTTTTCTGCCTGCTCTGGGCTATTTTCAGTCTATCCCTGATCTTATCAATGATATCTTGTATTTCCTTGATATAGTCTGGTGCAAACTCCTTGCTACTTCCAGGCTCATACCAACATATTGGTGATCTACACTTCCTTCCATATAGAACCTGATATGGAGCTGCCTTCAAACTACTCTGATAGCTATTATTATAAGAAAATTCTGCCAATGGTAGATGATCTTCCCATGTACCTACAAAATCTAATGCACAAGCCCTTAACATGTCTTCTAGTATCTGATTTGTTCTTTCTGTTTGACCTCCTATCTCAAGATGATAGGTTGTGCTGAAATCTAACTTTGAACCAAGTGCTTCATGCAATTGTTTCCAAAATGTTGAAGTAAACACTAATCCCCTATCAGTTACGATCTTTTTGGGCACTCCATGCTTACTTACTATCTCTTTGATGTAAACTTCTACTAACTTCTCAGCATTATATTTCTGATTTACCGGAATAAAATGTGCGCTTTTAGTGAGTCTGTCCACAATTACCCATATCATATCCTTCCGTTTAGGTGTCATGGGCAATCCTGTGATGATGTCCATACCTATTTCCTCCCACTTCCATTTGGGAATTTCCAAAGGTTGTAATGGTCCTGCTGGACTTTGCTGTTCAGCCTTAACCCTTTGGCAAGTATGGCATTCTGATACATATTTATCAATGTCCCTTTTCATGTTATTCCACCAGAATAGTTCTTTCAAATCCATATACATCTTAGTACTTCCTGGATGTATAGAGTATGGTGTTTCATGTGCTTTTCTAAGTATGACATTTCTAATCTCAATCACATCTGGAACACAAAGACGGTCTTGAAACCATAAAGACTCATAATCTCCAAGGCGAAAAACTGATTTTTGCCCTTGAGATATCCTCCGAATAACCTCAGCAATAAAAGGATCTTCTACTTGATGTGTAAAAATTTTGTGCTTAAGATCACTGTCCTGCTCTACAACTACCTGCATAGTAGCTAATCCTCCAAGAACCTCTGTTATAATGAATTGAAGCTGTAATCTTTCCAAATCCATTTGTAACTCTTTTGGTAGCTCCCGATGGCTAGGCTGAATATCTGCACTTTTTCTACTTAAAGCATCAGCTACAACATTTGCTTTCCATGGAGTATAGTTGATTGTTAAATCATAATTTTTGATTAGTTCCAACCAACGCTTCCATCTCATATTCAATTCCTTTTGAGTGAAGAAATATTTGAGACTTTTATGGTTAGTGTATAACTCACATCTGGCTCCGTAAAGAAAATGCCTCCATCCTTTTAGCACAAAAACTACTGCTGCTAACTCTAAATCATGAGTTTGGTAATTGACTTCATGTGGTTTCAGTTGTCTTGAACCATAAACAATGACTTTCCGATCTTGCATTAACACACAACCCAAACCTTCTTTAGATGCATCACAGTATACTGTGAAATCTTTCCCTATTTCTGGAACTGCTAAAATTGGAGCTGTGGTTAACCTGGTCTTTAACTCGTGAAAACGTGCTTCACACTTCTCATCCCAATTGAATGGTGTATTCTTCCTCCTCCATCTCCTGCATGGCGGAGTCTAGTTCCTCTGGACTGAAATCTATCTCCTCTAAATCTGCACTGAAGTCGGCGTATAGCGCGTCAATCACAGAGTCGGAGGGTGCCAAGACTTCCTTGGTGATAGGCAGTGGAGGGGCAACAGCAGCGACGATGACTGGAGGTGGCGGTGCGACTGCGGCGATGGCGGCCGGAGGGGGTGGTGGCGGTGGCTGAATCGGAGGGGCTCCGTCAATGAGCGCAACCGATGTCTGAGCTGCCGCTTCGGCCTCCGCGTAGTTGTTGACGGTGTTCACCATGCCTTCGAAGGTAAGGTGTCCTGATGCCTGCTGCCGTCTTAGAGAATGTCGGAGAAGCGTGCCATGGTCCAGTCCTTCCACAAAGTGATACATGGCATCATCATTGGGGTAGTGGGCCAGATCGGCTCGTATACATAGCCACCTGGCAAGGTAATCGCGGGGGTTTTCGCCCTCTCTCTAAACGCAACGCGCCAGATCGAAGATGGTAAACACGCCGACGAACTTGGATCTCTGTTGTCCAGACGCACGGGCGAAGCCAGCGGACTTGTAGCGATCTTCCACCGTTATATCCTACACAAGGGCTGTTTGGGTGGGCCTTGAATTTTTCCGATCTTTGTCGGCAAACTCCGAAGAGAGATCTGACATGAATCCTTCCGCGAATGTTTCATTCCCGTAGACGGTCCGTGCGGGTCTTGATGCTCCTCCGACTCCCAGGGAACTAGTGCCCGAGTCAGTTTTGCCAATGAAGAGGTGGATGTCTCTAATAGGAACGATCGAACATCGCGTAGGGTTCGTCTTCGCCGGGATCCAGAACTCGTCGGGAGGGACGATTGGAACGTTGCCGGAGAAGAGAACGCGACCGATGGCTACGGTTTCGCTAATTCCCGTGAAGATCTTGGTCCTCGCCCGCTGAAGAGCCTGAAGCGCCTCTTGCCCCATGGTGGGCGCCAACTGTCGTGGTATTGCCGACGAGTACGCCATGGAGTGGTCCTCATAGTGCGTGTTTAGAAACGTGGGGGAAGGCGGACAGGTGACGGGTACGAGGTAACACAGCTTACCCAGGTTCAGATCCCATGACGGTGGCGGAATCTGACTCCTGCTATAAATCACTATAATGGCAATACGCCGAGTTACAGAGATAGGTTCGCTGTGCGAGGTGTATGCTAATCGCTACTTGGTCGTCTGAGATTGTGCCCTAAAGGCTCCCATAGGCCCAACTTATATAGTCGCCAGGTCCTAGGGTTACAGGGAAAAGTCCTAGCCGGACAGGTTACAGAGTCCTACACCGTCTATTACTAGTCATGTGTCTCTTGTACTCCAAGTCTCCGGGTACGCTGGTGACTCCACTGTAGCCTTCCTTTATCCGGCATGGGCCTACCTTCTGGATCCATCTAACTAGGCCTCCCAGCAGACCATGGGCCATGCTACCAACTATGGGCCACCCTGGTTATCCGGATAGGAGACATGCTATGAGAATACCCATAGAGCATATCCCCAACATCTCCCACCATGATGTTGCAGGTCCAGTCAGAAGATGAGTTGCATACCTAAATTTCTCCTCATCATTGAAACCTACAGTCTTCAGTTTTCTTTATGTATCTGCTAACCAATCTTCTGCATCCATTGGTTCAGGGGCTGATGCAAAAGGTAACGGCCTTGCATTCTGGAAGTCAGAACGACTTACTCCTCCACCTTCAGGTGCCCTCTGATTTGCTCGTCCCAGCAACTCTTCCATGAACTTGTTCTGGGTCTCTTGCATCATTTTCATACACTGCATAAAGTTCTGCTCCAGTAACGACCTCATTGGTGGTGGTGGTGGCAATGCTCCCTGATTTGCTGCATCTGCATCGGCCATCTCTTTGGCCTCACGTTCCATCAGCTGTTGTTCAGCTTCGGTTTCTACACCTGTATCCATGACCCTCTAGTCCTGCAACATAAAGCGAATACTCATAATTACATCATGCACATGTGTTCTGAGCTCGACTTTACGCACAGAACTAGTCACACAATAAAGATCCAAAGAAAATCCAAATATGCATTTCACATATTATACATAATATCATAATAATACAAAGTCATTACAACATATACCATATAGGTATAATCACAACACTACCTTATTTATCTAACTATCTTATTTCTTGGGGTACAATACACGGTACTTCATACCTCTAATTAGTTTCTTACTTCTAGTAGTAACTACGCTCATCATACATGTCTGATGTCCAACCGTGATGACGTGACGCTCGTCGCATAGTTTGTGGAACAAATGGCCTTCCAGAAGGAACATACTCAGTATCTGAAGTGTTAGGGCTTGAGTCATTACTCAACCTGAGTTCATTGACTCCCTCCAGCTCAGCTGAAAAGTCCTCAGAAACATATTCAACATTATCACCTGCTTTCATCTCCTGAGCTTCATTCCTTAATTTGTCAACAGGATACGCAGATCCTGCTGCTTCCCAGGTGCTCCTTTGGGCAAGATAGTTAAACACCGGATAATGTATATTCCCTGGGTTTTGAGAAGATGTTGATGATTCAAACACTCTCTCCTCAGGATCTTCTTCTTCATCCTGATTATCTATCGACATGGCATTTCTACTACTATTACTAGGGTTAATTCTTGCACCCATCCAGCTAGATTGTCCAACATTTCTGTCGGAACCATCTGTGGACATCTGGTGTTCATGAGATCCTTCATATGATCCCCTTCTCCAACCATCAGAATTCTCAATAGGAAGTTCTAAATCAGAACCATCCTCTGAACCCTTTGGTACTGCATACCTCATATCCATAGTAGGATCATGTATAAGTTCAGGACTTGGTGAATAAGGATATGGTATAAAAGATTCAGGATCTATAGGTATATCCTTAAAGATAGGTGTTGCACTACTACTTGCTTCCTTTTCCAAATGTATTGCTAACTGCTTCCTCCTTTCCGGGTCAGTTAGATCCTCTAACATGTCATTTTTATCTTCGATAATCACTTGATGTGTCTTAAAAAAAGACGCAACAAGTGTTCGGTATCTATCCATAAACTTGGAAGCTAACTTAGGATGCTTCTTAACCAAAGTAAGATGATCCGGTATAGCTCTGAGTCTATAGAATCATGGGGTATAATAGAAAATGTGCTACCTTCTAACTCCTTGGCTTTATGCTCCCGGATATTGGTTATCGCCTCCACAACAACAACATGATATGCTGCTAAGTGACTCCTACCTTCACCTATAGGTATATCGTGATATAATCCAAGCTACTCTTGAAGTTGGATACTCACACGATACTTGGATAACATCCGGCCATCATAGTAGGTTATAGCGTTCACTGGAATTCTAGTTGGACAACTAAAAATCTTTAAGAGTTGATGAAGTTGGTCTGTGAATGATCCTTGATAATCATCAAGAGTCTCCTCTTTCCTTACCAAAGTCTATTTAGGAAACTTTGGTGCCATAACTCTGTATATCAGAAAAAAGTTTTAATTAGTAACCAATAATATATTGTATCATAACAAAGAATTATCGCACTAAAACATATAACGGAATATTCTCATTTGAATACCCATTATATTACTTTTAGAGAATTCTTTATCGTTGCTACACTCTCCTACAGGTAATACCCTTTACTAGGTTTCCAACCTAAGGTCAAAGCAATTTGCTCTGATACCAACTGTGATGACCCAGCATACCACTGCATGTGTAGTACACTATAGTCGTTGACATGACACCCACACAACATCGTTCCGTAAATATCAAATCCCTCAGAGTGGTACAACAGAAACATTGCGGGTCCATATTAGAAACATTCACACATTATTATTATTACAATACCAGAAGTTCAAGACTTCAAAAGGTTTCAACTTACAAACCAAAATATAAAGTGTTTCAGCGGAATTTAAAAGTAGCAACTCCAACTAGGAGTTGAGCTCAGCAGCTTATTCTATAGAGTTCATGTTGCTCGGCACCGTTGGTTACTACTAACTAGGATACTTAGTTGGACTCGTTATCGTCAACACCATAGCAGATTTCGTAATCCACTCCTTCAACCCCTCCTAACAGGTCAGGCTCCTCGTAGAACACATCTTCTTGACATTCAGTTGCATACATTAGCACGTCTTTGGGATCCTCGGAGTCTAAGCAAGGGATCAAAGGAAAGGATGAGTAACAGTGTTACCCAACAAGTTCATTATATGCAAGGTGGGAAGTTTGATGCTCAACTACCACTTCGGACTATAAGTCCTTGGTACTATGCAGTTTTCGTAAATCTTTCTTCAAAGATTGGTTTTATTATGAAAATCTATGACCATTAGCCTTCACAGCTTAACCAGAACTTTCATGGACTTCCTTTCCTGCTGCGTTCGTAGCTCCTTCCCGGAACAGGGAGTAACATGTTACAATTCTTACACTCTGTAGAGGTGTGTTACTTTACCCATGAGAGATCAACTCCTTGTTGCACAACCAGGCGTACTTTCCCGTCCACAATTCCATGATGTGGGGCCCAGTAGTTGGTCCAAGACAATCACTGCCCCCTTCCCGACCTCGCATGCCTCCTTGGTCTACACCATGCCCACATAATGAATTACGGCAATGGTTTGTACAAACCGTTAGATGCCAGAACTATCGTGGGACGTTGAGGGTTCCCACCCATATGCTGAATATCCTCTAAGAATTACCAATTAATATGCACGCTACGAGGATAACAGCCATGACCTGCACATCCGGCTTCATGCGAGAGGAAGAAGATACAACTGGCTTCTCTGTCCCATTCCAAATCTCATGGCTAACACGTAATATACGGCGCTAGAATCACTGATGTCAGGGGTTATTAAGTCCCTAATTGATCATTTTTGTTGCAAGTAGAACCCTAAGTACTATTGCTCCATTATATTATCACTTAGGATGATATCTATGATTTCTTTAATTGTGAAAATGATATATTCTTTCTTTGGAGTATATATGATAACACACAATTTGCAAATACTTTGATAAAGACTCTTCAAAGGATATGATCAAGTGATGAACTTGCCTTGTGATGGCAAGGTAGTGAAGTCTGATGCTTGCACTGGACCTTGAGCTTCTATGTCTACAAAAACATCATTATTGCCCGGTAAGGACAATATTTAAAGAAGCAAAATGATTATGCAAAGTAATGTAATGCATCATTTAGCTTCATATGTATTCTTCCCCATTTATTTAAATTATAAAAATTCTTTTAATGAGAAAGAATTTATAAATATTTTTTTAATATTTATTGAATATTGTATTCTTTTTATTTTAATTTAATTTATTTGCTTTTATTTAATTAATAATTCCTTTAAGAATAATCATTAATTATCAAAACTTTGATATTAAATATTTGTTTAGTATTTTTATAAAATACTACAATATTAATATATATAATGAAAGTGATTTTTATTTATTTTTATCAACTTTCAATAATTTTGTAAAATTCCATAAGGAATATATAAATTACAAAATTCTTAATAAAATTTATATGTCTAAAATTTTATTTCTTAATTTATTTGGATAGTTTGGATTATTGTGAATCCATAAATATTTTATTTATTATCTTTGAACTTTTATTTTATTTTCTGGAATTTATTTAAGTTCAGGAGCATTTTGGTCTTTTTCCAATTTAAAACAGGCTCTAAATGATTTGGGCTGGCTATTTGGTTTTATTGGGCCCTTGTGGCCCAATAGTCAAAGTTAAGACAATACCCCAAAGGGGTATTGGCCCAACCCAGCCCAACACTCTCTATCTCTCCCTCGAGCTCACCTCTCTCCTTCTCCTTTCCCAACCCTGTGGCCGGCGGTGCTATCACCGGCGATTCGCGTCGCCGTGGACCTTCCTGGCCGCCGCCGTGGTGCAGAATGAGGTTGTCGGTCCCTCTCTTCCTTCCTGTCTAGTTGGATTTGGACCTGGAGCCCTCCTGCGACTAGATCGATGCTGTCTCGAACCCTACGGTTTGGGGTTGGCGTTGATCTGATGCCGCCGCTGCTGTCATGTGTCGTGGAGATGCTCCTCGCCCCTAGGCATGGCGATGGTCGCCGCCGTGGTGTTGTGTGGTTGCAGCGCCCCCTTGGGGGTGCTCCCCGTGCCCCCGTGGTCGTCGGCCTCCTCTGCTTCCTCTTCTGATCTACAGCGAGGACCTTCAGTAAGTTATTTCTCTCCCTCTCATGCTCTCTATGCTAGGAAATCCCATGCTTGCTATTGGTAGTGACCTTTCTGGTTACTGTCTTGTCCTGATTAAGATGGTTTGTTCTACTTAGGGTTCATACCCTGCTATGGATTAGATATTTGATGAATTGGATCATGTATTGATGATCGTTGAATCTGTTGAGTATGACTTGTTATGGATTATTGATGATGGTTAGCTATGGGATGCTAGTGGTTTATCAGATGATTCTATGGACTAAATTTTAGATGATTCAGATGGTGAAGTTTCTCTAGAGGCAACACTTGGAAAATTTAGTGGTTTTAATAACTCACCACTGTCAGTATTTGATTGATAACAGTGAGTGTTGTGTGATGAGGTTAATGTATTAGTACTATTGGCTTAAGAGTTTATGTATAGCTGGAGACCAAATGATCTCTTACAGTGAAGATAAATAGATGGATTTTCCTAATTATGATTCCTGTGATGTCAGGAAAATGATTTATAGTTGGTTGGTTGTATCTATAAAGATTGGATGCTTAACCTGCTTAGTTTAGAACTGTTCTTGTGACACCATCCTTTTATGGCACACAAGATTAGATTCTAGTACTTGGTTTGGTTTTGTTCAAGCTTAAGATGAGTTTGGCAATAAAGATAAGTAGAAACTTCCTTTCTTAAATCCCTAAGACCCATGATATTGGTCTGAGGTTTAGATATTAATCCTTTAACTTGTTGATTCACATGGATGGGTTCTGGTAGTGATACCAGCTCCTGTTTCTTGAATCTAAGTTTGGGAAAAACGATGGTAGGCTTGATCACTTGTATAGATCCATAAGATTAAATTCTAAGGTGCTACTCTTGTCTTAGAGATGTGACTAGAAGTTTAAATCTTAGCTATGTTCATTCTTGAATTGAAATATAGCTTGATTGCTTAGATCAATGATGTTGTCCTGAGATCTTAGTTGGATCCTTATACTTTTCTGATTGCTTTTAGTGTTTAAAACCTCAGTGATGGATTCACCCCACTTGGGTGCTTTCTAAGAGTTTGAGTAAGAGACAGATCATGTATGCTTGTCTAATCTTAGACATATAGATCATGTGATGGTCTATTTTACTTCCCACTGTCACTTGATGTTAGGGTTTCCTATCGTTGATCTTGTGCTAACTTGATCTGATGCTCTCCTGGTATTTCCAGATCCTGGCTTGTCCTTGATCTAGCCCTTCATCTCCTGGTCCTGATGGCTTGATCTTGGTCTTGCTATCCACCTGATCTACCCCCTCCTTATGTCACCATTTTGGTGATGTGATCCAGGGTTTTGGTTTGGTATGATCTAGCTTGGCTTTGGTTTGGTTTAGTTGGTGGTTGTTGTGCTTGGTGTCTAAGAACAATGGAATGGTGTGGGGTTGTATTCCCATGGCTGTGCTGATGGTTTTCTTTGACTGTGCTGTTGTTGTGGTGCTTACAGCACACACCATGCAGTTTGGTGTGTGTGCTGCCTGTGTGCCTCCTGCACAGTTGTGGATATGTTCTGAATTTTGAGAGTTACTGTTATCAGGTTACATTTTACCTGGCTGGTGAAACTTGCCCCTCCTTGCTGTTTATTTGACTTATGGCTTAAAATTATGAAAGATACATTCTTTCATATTGGTGAAACTTGTCCCTTAAATACTCAATGATGAAAAGGTGAACTTCACTGTCAACTCTGAGAGGAAGAAGGTACCAGATTTGAAGATCAAGATTTTAGTTTAGGCTTTTATTTTTCTTTATAGAATAGTCACTTGTAATAACTCTCATATTCAATTGTAATCTTTAATTTATTCTTTTGTACTAAAGATTGTACTATTATTCAATTAAGAAGTATTATTCTTCTATTTAATTATTATTGTAAAGATTGTTGCTCATATCCAAAAGTTACATTTTGTAACTCATTATTGAATGAAGTTTTGGAATATTCATTTTATTGATTGTCTTCTTTCATTTATAGTTTGATTTATTATTGGTTAATTCTTAAATTAAACCAAATACTCAAACATCAATCAAAAATCCTTTTGAATTATAATTCAAACACTCAAGTTTTAAATTCAAAATTCATTTCCCAAAACGCATAAGTCCACAAAGATCATATCAAAGTCTATAACAATCATCCTTCAAGACTATACCTAATCTCAAAGTATGAAAGAAACCTTGATCACTTTAGGTTTTTATTTGGCAAAAAATTTACCCACATTTTCACAGATGAATGCATGCAATATCACAAATTTCTAAATCTACCCTTCGTTAGTTCCTAAATGCTGGGATATTACAATTATCTTCTTTGCTTTGCTTTGTCCACACTTTGAGGTGCTTTTTACATGTTTTCTGGTACTAACCTATGAACAATTTGCCACAGTGCCAGTTGCCTGTTTTCTGCTATTTTTGGTTCCAGAAAAGCTAGTAAGGAAATATTCTCGGAATTGGACGGGACAAAAGCCAAAGTCCATATTTCATCGAGGAGAACACAGAGTCCGGAGGAGAGACGGAGGGGCGCCACAGGGTGTCCACACCCCCTAGGTGTGACCTAGGGTGGGCCCACGCCTGGGCAGGGTGTGGGACCCCTGGCCGCCTCCCAGCCTTGCCTCTTCGCCTATAAGAACCCCCGATGCCGAAACCCTAAGCACCCGATCAATATTCCACGAAACCGTCTGTAGCCACCGCCACCATCGTCCCTAGATCGGGGGGATCTGAAGCTCTTCCCGGCACCCTGCTGGAGGGGAGTTCATTCTGGAGGCTTTCTTCTTCATCATGCCAGCCTCCGGTATGAAGCGTGAGTAGTTCCACCTTGGACTACGGGTCCATGTAGTAGCTAGATGGTTGTATCTCCTCCTTGTGTTTTCATGTCTAGATCTTGTGAGCTCCATTCATGATCAAGATCTCATCTATTTGTAATCATGCATGTTGTCTTTGTGGGGATCCGATGGATATTGAGATTACTATGTTAGATTGATTAATGGTTTTGTCTTATTGATTCTATCATGTTTGTGTTGTTTATGATCTTACATGCTCTCCGTTGTTAGTAGCTATCTTGGCCAAGTAGTTGCTAGTGACTCCAAGAGGGGGTATTTATGCTCTATAGTGGGATCATGCCTCTACTTATCAAGGGAAGTGAAGGAAATCTCTACGGTAGTAGATGTGATGTTGCCACTAGGGAGAAAACAACGTTCTCTTGTTCATGGAACAAGTGGATTGTTTACCTTACACACTTTTCTTAAAGCAGTTGTCTGTTGCTTGCAACTTAATACTGGAGGGGGTTCGGATGATAACCTGAAGGTGGAATTCTAGTCATAGATGAAGTTGAATGGTGGTCTATGTATATTTTTGTATTGCCCAATCTAATATCATAGGATCTTTTTGTCTAGTATTGCATTGTTGTCCCTTGATCAATCCTATCAATTGCCCTGTTGTAATTTGTTTACCCAGCATGCCATGTTTGTTTATCCAAGGAGAACACCTCTAGTGAACTATGGACCCCAGTCCAATCTTTGCCATTGATACATCTTCCATCATTCGCTTTACTTGCTGCAAACCATCATCACCTTCCACACCATACGCTTAATCCTTTATTACAAAGAACCGTGAGATTGACAACCTCACTGTTAGTTGGGGCAAAGTCTTGAGTTTGTGTTGTGCAGGTTTCCACGTTGCTTGTAACAACTTTGAGACGTTTCCTTCCTCCTACTGGTTCGATAACCTTGGTTTCTTACTGAGGGAAGACTTGCTGTTGTGCTGCATCACACCTTGCTCTTGGGGTTTCCCGACGAAGCGCTCTCAGGCGCCATCATATGCTATCACCATACCAATCCCAACAGCTTCGGACCTTACTTCGGATGCGCTAGAGAAAAGGGCTGAGGACCTGTATGTAGCACCCCGGGAAAAACCACTACTATAAAAGGGCCGAGGACCTGTATCATGCTCATGTCAACATGCCACATTGCATTTGAGTATCATATCTAGCTTGCATTTGTTTTGTCTTGATTGTGTAGTTGCTATCACAAATATCTCTACCTCATTTACCTATCGATATTTTGTTTTCTACAATGTGGGAATCCATTGCTAGGGTTCCATATTTAACAAATGATTTTATTCTTTTCTAAAACCCTCAAGCCACTAGTCTTGTAAAATGCCAAAATGGCACATACATCTATTATGTATGTGGGCATCACTCATCTCCACTTCTATTTTTTTCCTCCTGCCTATCTTTGGCGTTCCCAAAATTCTCTGTTCAAAATTATCTACAAGGTTCAAAAGTATTTGAAATCAAATGCTTTCTTGAATTTGAAACAAACAAAAACAAATATTAACACATTAAAAGAATTAAGAGAGAGAGCGAAGCCGTGAACCTCCCTCCTCCCTCTCGGCTGCACGCTGCCCTTCACTATAGAACCACGCGCCCGTTCTTGCGCCTTCCTCCCTGTCGCTTTCCTCTCACTCTGCAGAGAGAGAGATGGAGGAGCAGGTCCCCGTTCCGCCTCCGTCAGCCATCTCCTTATCCTCGTGCCCTGGAGCCCCCTCCAAGAACCCTATCCGCCTCCCTTTTCCTTTCGCCGCCACCTCTCTTCGTTTCCCTCCCTCTCTATGCCATGTTCCTGAACGAGAGATAGAGGGACGTTCTCTGTTTCTTCATCTCCCCGCTGTTCCGTTCATCCCCAGCCTAGCAGAGGAGCCCATGGCCTCCGCATTGTCGTCATCTTCATCTCCAGGACAAGAACCGAGCGGGAGATGCTTCGCACACGATGAATTCATCCTCGGAAGCCACTATGGTACCCGGCGTTCGTCGTCGATTCCGACCGCTACAGTCCTCCTACAACCTCACCGTCGACGTCCACAGCCTCCCGGTGAGCCCCCGATTCAATTCCCATTCTTCCCCATCCGTTTCACTGTCTCGCTATCGTAGGCTTCTGTTTCCCGGCGCGTGTGCTGCAGTTTTTGTCAAGGTTCAGAGAAGATAAACTGCAGTCCGTCAATACCGAGTTCTGGCCACCCCGTCCGACCGCGTGAGCACGTACATGAATTCCGTTGAGGTACTGAATCCTTTTCCCTCTCTCATCTATCTAGTCCAGCGTCTGTCTCCTCGATTCGTTTGGTCCCAGCGAGTTCCCCGTCTGGTTTTATAAATATCAGAAGCGATGCAAAACTATAGGGAGATCATTTTCTTTAGTTATTGAAACTCGGCCTTGGTCCTTTTAAAAACGGAGCCGCACACCTTGTGTTCAAATTCTTGAGCATAGCCTAGTGGCTTGAAGCTCGATCACATCTAGGGACGTTGAGGTTCCAGGTTCAACTCCCTCCCTGCCTAAACTTTAGGCCACCTCTTTTATTTTGTAAACTAAAGGAATATTCAGAGCCCCTCCACATGTTTAGTATTTTTGTCAGTATGGATCCGGCCTCGATCCTTCAAATAAAGCTGTGTCAATCTTCTAACACCAACATGAGGTTTCCCCAGTGGCATTGCTTTCTTTTCTGAACCCTGCAGCATGTTTTTCTTTGGAGTTCTTCAGGAAAACGAACCCCCATCCTTTTCTCTCCATTTCCTTTGGTTTTCTACTATCTGGAGTTGGTTCAAAGGAGATGTGTCTCTTGTAAATCGTCAACCAGAACTTGCTGTAGTGGCTACCAACTAGTGCTTCCATTTGTGAGGTTTAGAGTTCAAATAATCCTTTGGCTATATTCATTTTTGTCTCTGTGAAAAGAAAAGAAAAAGTCAGAAAAATAAATTCATTAGTTTTGTGTTTAAATAGTTCAGTTATAAGATTGATTACAGATTGGATTACTTTAACTATTCAAACAATTAAAAAATTGGCCTATTTAATATTAAAACTTCAAATATTAATATCTTTTGATTCGTAATTCAGAATTCGACAAATAATATGTCTAAATCGATGAGCGCGACGTGCCCCTTCTAATTATGCTACCCATACATGCATTTGCATCTTGTTTCCTGCATTTATAATAAATTACTGTAAGAAAATCATTAATAAAACAAACAAATAAAAGTGAAATTAGTTCCTTATTGTTACTAGTGCCTCACTTATGTTGTATCATCATTGTACTATGCTAATGACATCTTTTCAACACGTTTTGCATTATTAACTTGACATTCCATGCATCATATCATGATCATGCCGGTTCTTCCGCATTAGTTGTAATCGTTGCATCGCTTGTTTCTTTTAGTGTTTTGCTTCTTTCCGGATAGGACGATGAGATGTCGTGAGCTTCGACAAGTCCTTCGGATAATGAATCTTTGGCAATGTTTTCAAGCGAGCATTCTCCCCCTTTCTACCTATTTTATATTTATAGTTTTTTACTTCCTCCTATTGATCTATTGCTATTTGTATTGTGATGCTTTAGATTTCGTACCGCTTTATATATCCATGCAGCCTTTATATTGCCTTGGACACCTCCTATTGCCTGTTGTTTGGGCAGACAGTTGGCCTTGCGAGTCATAGTCGCTTGCTCAGGTGCTGTTTCGCGCCGTCGATGTTTCACTGATGTTAGGGGGTTGGCATATTCATAAAGGTGGAGACTATTATGGAATTAATTATAGTTGGTTACTTAAATATTAAAATTGTTATAACTAATGAAGAGGCACCGGTGGGTAATAGTTGAGATTTGGTTGTTAACCGCCCACTTGTGTCCACCTAGGACCCGAGTTCTTGACACCTGTTCCGAGACTGAGCGCGCTAACCACATGTGGGGTGTGTGGGCACCCCTATCGGCTTATTACCTGATTTCAAAGTGCTGTATTGGGGGACACAAACTAGTTTGACGTTTTTATACCATGTTATGCCATGTATGCCATGTTATGCCATGTTTATTATCTGTTGCTCGATAAGCGTTTACTACTGTACTGTTTAGGATGTGGGTCGTTATGTTGAGGATTATACCTATGGCCTCTGATCTCTTGACCGATCTCGCAACCTCTGGGTCCGTCTTCGGAGCTCGTCCGACTTTGTTACGGGTAGCTTATTAGGGTGGCTCCCATATACTTGCTTTGGGTCTGGGAAGCGTCGTGTCCTAGGCCCCGCCGACATACCTATGGAACTATGTTAACTGATCTGGCAAAAAAGGTCGAAGTGCGTGTGGAAACTTTGGTGCACCCCTGCAGGGTTAAATCTTTTCGAAAAGCCGTGTCCACGGTTATGGACGACTTGGAGCACAATATCTCGATCATAGACAACTATAACTAAAGTTTACTGTTATAAATTTGACTTGTACGTGATATGACTAGTAAGTTGGATAACCACCATTGAATGAATGAATAAAACTGCCAACTGTGTGAGTTTCCTCGGATTGACTTCCTTGTTTGGTCTCGAGGGGGAAATACCAGGATGGTATGATTGGTGGTAGTATCAGGTTGGTCCCGAATAGGTCTTTCTCATCTCTCTCTAATAGCCGACAGATATATATTGAGTCTCTATAGGTTGTTTAGCGCATGCTTCGCTGCCGCTTCAGTCCACCATACCTATGTAGGCGAGGACCGCCAAATTTTAGTCTCGTCGTGTACTGGCCTCAGTACTGACTTCTCTCTTTTTCCTTTGCACTTTGTCGGCACCCCTTTTGTTTAAGCAGGTTTTGAGATCGACATCGTTAGCAGGGTTACCCTTCCGGCTTGGCCTGGGCAGGGTTATGGACGCCATTGATTATTCTTCAGGGCTCTTAGATCAATTTGCATCTTGTCCGTACTCGGACGCTATATCGTTTTCAAGGTGATTTGGATCTTTCTACTGTATATCTGTATTCTTGACTCATGGAGTCATTGTTGTATATATCTGTTTGTGGGTTTCATCGTGGACTATTGTGTAATGATATTACTTCGTTTTCCACCCGCACGAAAGTGCCTGGTGGGCACCTTTGAATCGTTTCTATGCGGGTTTGGCGGAGATCGCTAAAACTTGCATAGGGCCGATCTGAGGGTGTTACACTGTAAAAGCACCGTCTGTTTTTACTCGAAGAGGCCACATGCATCGTCGAGCTTAAACAGCAGTTAGACAGTGATCCTGCCATATATCAGTCAGATTTTAAGAGACTTCCAAACAAGAAAAGGGGAGGTCTGGTTCTTGCTAACAGGAACCCGAATATCCACAGAGATCTATTCGAAGGAAAATCTAGAAAGAAAATCCGAGTCGACAGCACGCCATTGGAAAACGCTGTAGCAGCTCGAGCTATCCTCACAAGTAATCCATCTCCTGAACAGGTCCGACAATGCGTTGTGTTGCTAGACAAAGGATTAAGGCAGCAGAAAACGGCCGCGTCATTCAGTGGCAAGCTGGCCACAAAGTCGGAATTCTGCCACACTGATGCTGACCAAAGCACTGGCAAAAGACCCCGAAGGGATACAGATCAACGCTATCGTCCCAGGGAGAAGAAGAAAATTCAAGGACCAGATCAAACGGTCATCATCACAGGCCCGCATGTGACTGGGCAAAGGATATTCCGGCTGCGTCCGAAGATCCCATCAGGGAAATGATTCCCCATTAGGGCCATCATCGGCAAAACAACTGCCACACAGAAGACCCGGAAGTGCGCCGCCAACGAGAAAAGGATCGGCTAAGAATGCCACCACTAAGCTGTCTGGATGGTAATACTGGACAAAGAGATGATACGGATTGTCTTGAATCAAGTAGGGATGGAGCCCGAAGAAATCAACATCAGAGTCAGCATAATGAGCCTCCACCACCACCATCGCGTAACCCAGCCAGAAATAATCCACCAGGGCCACCATCGCCTCCAGACAGCAACCATGAAGGATCCCATCGTAGCCATGGATGCCGCAGGGGCGGAGGCGGAAATTGTGAGAGGAGAAGCAGAAATCTGACTCTGCCACGAGCCTCCAAGGCGCAGATCTCTCTTGCCAAACGACGCTCGCCACTGCATTGAATATAACATAGAAGCGTGGCGGTATGAGGAAGAAGATGTGTACGTGGGACCCAAGTGGTTTGGCCCATGCATCCGTCAGACAAAATTTTCGGTTGACTTTGGTATTGCCAAACATATTCAACCCTACGAAGGTGTGGCTCGGCCAGATACTTGGCTCCAGGAGTTTTTCCAGGCTTGCTGCATCGCCAAAGGAGGAAACAGCCCGGTCATAGTCCAATATCTCCCGCTTATGCTGAAGAAAACGACTTGATCATGGCTCAATGAACTGCCAGAGAATTCAATTCATAACTGGTATGATATGCAAAGTGTGTTATTTTCAAACTTCGAGGGAACATACAGGAGGCCCTGCATAGTCGGAGACTTGCAGCTTTGCACCCAAAGACCCGGAGAAACTTGCCGGGATTACCTCGGACGCTGGATTGACACGAAAAACTCCTGTGAAGGAGTAAATGAGAAAACTGCGATTGAGGCTTCCATTGCAGGACTCCCAGTCAGACTTTTGCGTCACAGATTGAAGCGTGACCACGTCACAGATCTGGGAGAGATGATAGAGACGGCAAGAAAATACGCTGATGCCGATGATGATTCAGAAGGGCTGATAAATATTCTGGCCAACTCTAATGCGTCCAAACAGCCAAAGCAACAAACTCAGAAGCGCAAGAACACTTCAGAAGACAAACCGGCTCCGGACACGCAGCTGTTAACGCAACGTTCAAATCCGGAGGACAAGGAGGGCGCGGAGGCGGCCGGGGTCGAGGCCGCGAAACTTCCCAAATCCTGGGCAGAGGAGAGCAGCAACCCGGAAGGACCTATACCTTGGCTGACATTGCCAATAATCCCTATGTCCACCACTTGGATAGTAACAAAGGATCTATCCACACAAATACCAAGTGTCGTTTCAATGATGACATCAAAAAGACGAATCCACTGGCTACAGGGACAAGCAACGTAAAGGAAAGAAAAATTTCGAGAAAGGAAAGGAGCCCAAGGAAGATTCTGACATGGAAGAAGCGGACGCCGCACAGCCAAAGTCGGATGGAAAGAAGGATTGTCCCACAAAGAAAGACGCATACGTCTGCTTCCTTGAATCTCAACCGGCTAAGGCCAAGAAGGCGGTTCTCCGTGAGCTCAATGCCACGGTTCCGGCTGTTCCCCAATTTCTGGATTGGTCGGATGTAACCATCACCTTTGATCTCTCAGATCACCCTAGGAAAACACATCGTCAGGGAAAATACCCTCTGGTCGCCAATCCTCTTATTGATGGCTATGAGTTCTCTAAAACCCTCATGGATGGTGGTAGCAGCATTAACATCCTCTACATCGAAAGGCTCCACCGCATGAAGATCCACGAGAGCCAGTTGAGTTACAGCAGTGTAACTTTTCGTGGCATTATACCAGGGAGACAGGCGGATTCTCTTGGTGAGATTACTCTAGACGTGACATTCGGAACCCGAGATAATTACCGGACCGAACCACTCTCTTTCGAGGTTGTACCGTTCAAAAGTGCTTACCACGCCATCTTCGGGCGTCTGGCTTACTGGGCATCCATGGCTCGTCCCTATTACATTTACAATATGATAAAACTTCTAGGTCCAAAGGGCGTCATCACCATCCGGGGAAATCCGAGGAAAGCACGAGAGTGCGATGAAGGATCTGCTGCCTTTGCCGAAGTCGTGCTCAACACCCAGGATACTAGGAGATCAAGAAGACCATCGATCCGTCTGAGATGCCCGCTATGAAGAAAGAGGTGCTGAAGCCAAGCATGCAGTTCAAGGCATAGGAAGAGATGAAGAAAACATGGCTGAAGGAAGATGATCCCTCCAAGACGACGAACATAGGGGTAGGCTTAGACCACGAATAGGAAAGCGCGCTCGTCGAGTTCCCCAAAGCTAATAGTGATATCTTCGCATGGCAGCCTTCTGACATGACCAGAGTACCTAGGGAACTTGCCGAGCAATCTCTTAATATGTACCCTGATGCTAAATCCATCAAACAGTCCTTACGAAGGTTTGGTGACGAAAAGCGCAAATCAATAGCCAAGGAATTATCCCGACTAGAATTAGCCGGATTCATAACAGAGGTCATCCACACAGATTGGGTGGCAAATCCTGTACTCGTCCCTAAAAAGGACACTATTGATTTAAGGATGTGTGTTGATTATACCGCTTTGAACATAGCCTGTCCAAAACACCCGTTCCCTTTGCCAAGAATCGATCAAGTTATCGACTCAGCGGCAGGGTCGGAATTACTCTGTTTCTCGATGCATATTCCGGATATCACCAAATACCGATGAAAGAGTCGGATCAAATCAAGACGTCTTTCGTCACACCTTTTGAAACCTTCTGCTACAAAACTATGCCTTTTGGCTTAAAGAATGCAGGAGCAACATATCAGCGTACTAAGAAACATTTTCTTAACGATCAAATCGGACGCAACGTCCATGTATACGTAGATGACATAGCAGTTATGTCCAAAAAGAAGGAATCTATAATTTCCGACTGTGAGGAAACATTTGCTAGCCTACGAAAATTCAATATGATGCTAAATCTGAAGAAGTGTTTGTTTGGAATTCTAGTCGAAAAATTTGTTAGGTTTCATCGTGTCTGAGAGAGGCATAGAGGTGAACCGGGACAAAATCAAGGCTATACTCAGCATTACCAGGCCGACTACTTTGAAGGGCATAACGCTTCACTTTGGTTGCATTCGTGATGAGTTGGTTCGTCAGCCGGCTCGGAGAAAGATCCACACCTTTATACAAGCTCTTGAAGAAAACTGACAAATATGTCTAGACCAAGAAGCCGAAGCTGCCCTACAAAGTTTGAAAGACCTACTTTCAAACCCACCAGTTCTCGTGGCGCCAGAGCCTCAGGAGCCTATGTTACTTTACATTGCAGCAACTAACAAAGTCATAAGTGTAGTAACAGTAGTGGAGCGCGAGGAGGAAGGCCATGAGCACAAGGTGCAGCGTCCAACTTATTACCTGAGTGAGGTTTTGACAGAGTCGAAACAACGGTATCCACACCATCAAAAGCTATCCTATGGAGTGTTCTTTGCATCCAGAAAGCTACGACACTACTTCCAAGAGAACAAGATCACAGTGGTGAGCACGGCTCCCCTGCGAGATATAATCAACAATCATGACGCCACAGGACATGTTGCAAAGTGGGGAATAGAGCTTGCAGCTTTTGACATTGAGTACAAGCTGTGTATAGCAATCAAGTCCCAGATACTAGCCGATTTCATCGTTGATTGGACGGAGACGGTAGAAAATACAAGTCCTCCAGACTCGGAATTTTAGACCCTTCACTTTGACGGATCAAAAGCACGAGGAGGCTCGGGGTCTGGCGTGGTGCTCAAGTCACCCCAAGGAGATAAGTTATTCTATGTGTTACAAATACACTTCACGACAACCAATAATATTGCCGAGTATGAAGCATTGTTACATGGAATACGCATGGCCAATAACATTGGGGTAACAAGACTCATGTGTTATGGAGACTTGGATTTAGCTGCTTAGCAAGTATCCGATATCTGCAATGCAAACAAAAACATGGCAGCCTACAAAGCCGTCGTGGATGAATTATCTAAATCGTTCGAGGGTTTTGAGGTTCGACACATCCCTCGAGCAGAAAATGAGGAAGCAGATGCTCTATCAAGAATAGGCTCTGCGCGGAAACAAGTCCCGGATGGCGCTTTTTTAGAGCATCTAAAGGTCCCCTCCATCACTGGAGTTGATGAGGACTATCCGAAGAAATCCGCCTCACCTTTAATAGCAGTTCTGGCTGTAATTCCTAGCTAGACAAAACCCTATCTGGACTTCCTGATAGACGGAAAATTACCCGATGACAAAGTCCTGAGCTAGAAGATTGTCCGACGAGCAAAAGCCTACATAATAATAAATGGTGAGATCTATAAGCGGAGTGTTTCTAGGGTTTTTCAGCGATGTATTTCTTCGGAAGGAGTGGAAATCTTGCGAGAAATCCATGAAGGCGAGTGTGGTCACCACACTGGAGCCAAATCCATAGTGTCAAAAGCTTTTATACATGGATTCGTTTGGCTTACAGCTAAGGCGGATGCCGATAAACTAGTCAAAACGTGCAAAGGCTGCCAAAAGTACGCCCGTTAGGCACACGTTCTGACTGATCAGCTGCGAATAATCCCTATTACATGGACATTTTCGGTCTTGGGGATTGATATGGTAGGGCCATTTCGCATGGCAAAATATGGATTTACTCACCTACTAGTGATGGTGGATAAAATTTACAAAATGGATTGAGGCTAAACCCGTAACAAGTTGCGATGGAGCCACAGCCAGAAAGTTCGTCGAGGATATAATCATCCGATTCGGACATTCGCATATTATAATTACTGACAATGGGAGCAACTCTTCCATGGGGGAACTTGCCGAATTCTGCGAGGAGCAGGGGATCCGACTTGATATTGCATCAGCCGCGCATCCACAGGCTAATGGACAAGTCAAAGGAACTAGCGGTCTTATTTTACAAGGACTCCAACCTCGTCTCGAGGCACCACTTCGTCGTGCCGTGGGGGCTTGGACGGAAGAATTACCGTCTGTGATATGGAGCTTACGTACAACTCCTAACAGGTCAAACGGATATACTCCTTTCTTCTTGGTCTATGATGCAGAAGAAGTTCTTCCTAGTGATCTAATTCATCATTCTCCTAGAGTCAAAGCGTATATCGAAGAAGATGCGGAATTTTATCGACAAGATGATCTTGATATAATCAAAGAAGTTCGCATCGTTGTTGAGTAGAGATCTATAGCCTATCAGCAGAAGTTACACAAGTATCATAGTCAGAGAGTGCAGAACCGTTCTTTCAGGAAGGGCGATTTGGTTCTCCGACTTGTGCAAAAAAAAAGCACAAACTTTCTCCAATTTGGGAAGGACCTTTTATGATCAGCAGAGTTCTGCATAATAGGTCATATTATTTAACCGATATGATACCATTCAAGGAAAGACCAGATAATCGGAAGAGAAAGAGAGCTGGCGGTAGCACAGAACCGGATGAGATAGACCGTCCATAGAATATTGCACAGCTACGTCCCTTTTATTCTTAATTATATTTCCTTGTAATCATATATGTACATGTTCAAAGTGAAATAAAGTATTAGTTTCCTCATATGTTATCTTTGAGAAGTTTTTTACCATCTTATTTCCAAATGAGCATGTCATTTTCAGAAATCCCAGAATGCTTGAAAGTACTTTATGCTCATGTTCGTTCTGGTTATGATTTTTGAATATCTAAAAAATGTTACCTTAGGGTAAAAAATTCAATTTATTGTCTATACTTTGGTTTTTTATCTGATTGCTCGGACGCGGGTATCTTCCGAGTAATGAATTGTTGGTACTGGAAGCCAGCTTTGTTTCCGAGTTTAAACTGGTTTAGAAATTGAGCTCCGTGCTAAAGGTTGGCCGGCTCATGAAAAGGACGAGGCAGAAAGCCAGATAAAACGATAAGTGTAAACATAAAAAGGTGCTTAAGAAATTTTCAAGCACACCCATAAAATATATACAAACAAGTGCTACGATAATAAAGCATTAAGTTTTACATACCAGCACATACTCAAAAGCAAAGATATTGTTTCCATCGTTACATGCCAAAGTTTAGAATAATGTATTATAAATGTTTAGGCTGCATACTAAGGTGGTGGTGATGAAGAACGTGGAGCACTAGAGTCGACATCGTTGTCACCCTGGACATGGGACCCGGAAGCTGCTTCAGCGAGGCTATCTTCCGGCTCTTGAGGCGAGGGGGCACAAAGACAGATTTAAAGAATGTCGTCGTGTAATTGGTCATCTTCGCTACACGGCAAGCATAACCTGCACAGGACTCTTGGATAGCCTTGATGTCCTGCGGGTTACCCTCATCATCCTCATCGGTGATACCCTTGGTGACGTGCCAGATCTCCATATTGCTATGGTGGCTCATCACCATGGTAAGGGCGGTCTGCGTTGCGGTACGAGCGTAGGAGATCTTCCAGTATTCGATAAGCTTCGGGGAATCTCCTTGACTCTGTCCCTCACCTCGTGCTTCGGGGAATCTCCTTGACTCTGTCCCTCACCTCGTGCACTGGCATTTTGTGCAAGTCAGAAAGTCTGACAGACTCGCCAGCCTCTTCAAGAGTCTGGCAGAAGTCGAAAATAATATCTCCGATGAGCTTTATGCGCTTGAGGCAGGGTTCAGAGGTAGGAGAGTCGGAAAGGTTCAGAGGATCTCGGAAAGAACCAAAAAATCAAAGCTAACTTAACAAAAATTAAAAAATCAATCGAATAAAGAAAGTCGGAAATCTTACCTAGCACGGAGTGGTTCCACTGAGCACGCTCCTATCGGAGGCTATTCAGTTCCTTCACTATGGCTTGGGCTAGATCCCTCTGGCTATCGAAGTCCTTCTTGAGATCATCAATTTGTTTATCTTGGAAGGCTAGCAGCTTCTCGAGCCTCTCGGTCTCCATGTTGCTTGACTCCAGGACGACATTCATGGATTTCTTCGATTCAGTCTTAAGCTTCTCAAGCTCGTCCCGGAGCCCAGCATTCTCCATCTCCAAGACCATGAAGTTCTCGGATTGCTCCACCATCTTGCTGGATTCGCACAACAATTTTGCAAAGGGAAAATATCAGTCAGACATAACAAGTTTTGACTATGGAAAATGAAAAAGAGGAAGTCAGAAAAGTTTACCTTCTACTTCATCTTTCTCAACTTTCAGCTTTGAATTCTCAAGGCATAGGGGCTTAATCTCTTTGTGCTTATTGCATATATTCCTGACCAATTCCTGGTTGGAAGATGCAATTTTCTATAAGTTTAGAGACAGAATACCGTCAGACGGCTACTAAGACTCGTGCTACAAATTTAACTAAGTAAAACTACAGCAACGAGCCTTGGAGGCTATACTACATCATTCTTTTGCATCATATAAGCATCAAATCGGATTCAATGATGTTTATTCGACTTTATGCTTGGGGGCTAGAGGATATGATAATAAAATACTACAAATAAGAATCGGAAACTTACAATGTGTTCGAGGTGCAGCTTCTCAAATCCGATTTTAGTATTGTGAAATACTTTATCGGCAAGGGAGAGGGAGGAAACCTCCGTCGCTGGGAGTTCACCAGACTCAATCTTCGCATCCTGGACAAAATTTGGTCTAGGAGGATGACCAGCTTCACGTCCTCTGTCCCCTGGCTCGCTGCCTCTGGAGTGAGGACTTGTTTCTCGAGACTGGACTGAGCCAGCTTGAGAATCTCCTCCTTCTTCTTTCTCTTCAAGATGGAGATAGCAGAGCCGGCCACTTTATCCAATTGTCCTGTAGATATTACCATGGGATCATTACCCTTGACGAGTTCACCCTTGTTAGTTGCCTGGCTACCAACGGTAACCAGGGCTTTCGAGGTGGTGCTGGCGTCGGGGAAAGCAAAGTCAGCATCAGGAGAGGCAGAAACCTCTGGTGCGGATGACGGGGCACTGATTGGAGTTGGCGGTGGCATGGCTGGGGAGATGACAAGCTTCTGCTGATGCAGTTGCTTGCCCGGTTTGCTATTTGGCTTCACTTTTCTCTTCAAAACTGGTTTTTCTCTGAAACACGTAAATCCAAATATCAGGTGTGCTTCGAAAAGAAAGAAATGTACAAAGTACTGAAAACTTGGGCAATGTTCTTACTTTTTAACTACTGGCAACACTTGGCTGCCAGCAGTAATAACAACCTCCTTGGCCTTGCGCTTCTTGGAAGCGGAGGCAGGAACTTCCTTCACATCGTCGTCCTCCGTCGCTTCCGAGTCATAACCCTTGATGGGGGCAAGCTCGGACTCGGGAAGATCCTCGAGCTGATAAAGTATAAATAAACGTCGGTAAGAGAAAAGTCGGATTACGAGGCTGAAAAGAGCAAATAAGCTTAAAACAAGTCGAAATATTTACTGGGATCAGAGGACGGTCGGATGTGTACATTTTCATGGAGACTTTAGGGATTCTCTTCTCCACCCGCTCCTTGGTCAGGTGCTGCATTCGGATCTTGTAGTCCTTCACAGCTATGCGAGCCGGACTGACCTTTAGGCTGTCCTTTCGGTCTCAGGTGACCGTGTGCATCAATCGGTCTCCGTGAAACTGCAGTGGCTGAATTCGGCGATCCAGCCAGCAGTGGATGATATCAGATCCACGGAGCCCCTTGTTCTTCATCAAGAACTTGATCCGCCACGTGGCAAGGATCAAGTCAAGTTTAGGCGCCTCCGCGTCCCACGACTCCTGGTGGGGAGCGACACCGTCGATGAAGGCCAAAAGACCTTCCGCATTTTTAGGAGCCAGAATATCCTTTCTTTCCATAAGACGGTGAGCAAATCAGAAATAATAAGATCACAAAAGAAGCAAAATATATATAGAGGAAGAAAAAGATACACAAATGAAGCGAGTATCCTCCGGTGGTTCTTAACTACGGAAAGGCGTCTTGCTGATTCAGGCCACTTGCCCTCCAGGATCTCCTCCCTCCGAGCTTGGATGTTAGACAAAGCATATTTAGACAAAGAACTACCCAAACATATTCATATAATCGACCAAAAGGAGGGCATCAATTTCAGGAAGCGCCGGTGACAACAATTAATAGACCTCTACCCAATTGCACTACCAACTGCACTGCTGCAGCGTCCTGCTAATCATGGTAATCGTGCCCAAAACAGGAGGAACGGCAAGCGGGACAGACCGGCCATGACCCTGGCCTAGAGGCTTACCATGCCTTGAACCGGATCCCCCGGGCAGGCACAAACGTTCACGCGTAGACAGAGGGGGACAAAGCAAAAGACATAGGGGGAAAAAGAAAAAAGAGGCTAACCTTGCCGGCAGTCAGCAGCACGACACACACTCATATGATAGCACCTGCATCTAGAAGAATAATCCACTGTAAGACCACAACCAAAATGTAACGCAAGCTGCAGAAGTTAAGAAAAGAAATAGCCATACTCTCAGATCAGGAGCAGCGACGCTCCACACATGGACATGGAGGACGGCCGCAACACCGGACGAAGAACTGTCCCATGACTCGTCCACCGGCCAAGCAGAGCTGGCGGCAAAGGAGAGCTCCGGCAAGGCAGGTTCAGGTTATTTGGTGGCATAGACACAGGGGAAGGTCGGCGGAGGCAGAGGTCAGCTAGAGGAGCCAATGCAGGCGGATCCCTTTTTTCCTGTACGGAGCGGAGGTGGAGCTATCGATGGGAGATTTGGATAGGAAGAAGGCAACGAACGCGGCATGCCAGCAGCTTGCCCCGGCCAAGCTTCGTCTGACCTCGACGCCGGCCGTCGTTCCCCATCGTCTCTTGCTCGTCGTCCGCGCAGCGACGCCTGCTGCCGCCTACCTCTGGCCTCGGTGCCTGTTTTCACCTCCCTATGTCATACATCATCCGCCGCCTCCACTGCCTCTCCACGGCAGGCCGCACCGCGCATTTCCCAGCTCCCGCTCGAAGCCAGCCGTCGCAAGATTCATCTGCGACCTCCCGTAGAGATTGGTTCTCCACTCGTCGGAGGTTAGCTGGTGGAGAGGAAAAGGAAGAGATAAGAGAAGAGGGCACCCGACACTTCGAGAAACACCACCATGAGGAGAGAAACAACAATCGGCGGTGGTTGAAAAAAAAGAGAAGACACACGATAATAAATGGAGAAAAAAGTTTACACTGTAGATGGTGGTTACTGTAGATGCGCGATTCGATCTACAGTATTCCAGCTGATTTGGCAAACTCGCTAACCCTGCCAGCCCTGATCGATCGCTAACCCTAACCCTGACATATGGTACTAGGAAATTAGGCGCGGCAACATGCCGCGCCCATGTTTGGAAATTCACTTGTACATTGCTTACCCAACAAAATCTTATGTCTCTAAAACACGGAGTAGAAGGAAAAGCTCACCAACAGACAAAAGTTTAGGCAAAAACAGCTGGAACTGAGAAAAAGGCAGACCAATGAACACATAGCACACAGTATCCAGTCGCAATGAATGATCAACACAATACGACGAACCACACACAGACGCAAGCACAATAGACACTTAGCAGCTGAAGAAAGCATTGCACACAGAGTTGGCAAGCCGCTGGCAGCTAACGACCTAGAGACCCTCCCTGTCCTGGACGCGTATTAGTAGAAGGCAAAGGCCGCAAGAGGCCATCATTTCCTTTTAACAACCGGCTTAAAAACTTTATTACGAATTAGTTTATTTATCCAGTAAAAAAACACATAAGACCATTTGCGCCCCTCGTCTAGAATGCCATTGGCCTGATACATGTACACAACAATGCAAGGTTGTTTTGAATGTACTCAAAGTAGATACTATTGCAGTACACTCGTTTAAATGGAAAATGTTCATCCAGAGGACAATTTTACACCAGTCAAATACATTCTGAAATATTGATGATACAATTCAGGTAAGATAAAAATTCTACTATAAGGATAATATAAATGTGAGGAACATTCGGTTACCTAATATTGCAGTGCAAGTAATTAAAAACCGAACAAAAGTTGTTAGTATTGATAAGATGCCCTAACGATCAGAATAATCAATACCAAGGCAGATCAATTCTGTTATAAGAAAAACAATCCAAACCAATTATGTTGTGCCGACCTATAAAGTAAGCATGTACTTTTCTCTCTCATCCCCCACAAAATATCTTCTCTGCTGGTGGTGACACACAAAAGGTTAAGATCTGCAATAAAAAGAAGCACTATTGAATATATAAGGACCTGGAATGTCGATGATTTTCTTCCCACAATGTATGTCCAGTAACTTGCCCATAAAAAGCACATAAGAGAAAATGATATGTTCAGAACTAGCAAAATATAGATTTCAGAGAAACCACATGAGAATTTTGTGTGATTGACTAAAACGTGTGTTAGCATCAATGCTATGACAACTATACTGGCTGAAGTATAGCAGGAAAGCACAAAAGACCATGGAACCTAACCTGAACAATGTAATAAAATAATCTTGTGCCACACTAATGATAATAGTTCAACACTGAGCAATTTGAAGTTGCAGCTATGAAAGTAGCTGAGGGAAAGAAAGCCATAAATGGTATGATATACTAATATTTCAAACTGGTTCATGGTGCACAGATCAAATATAATATTGTAATTAAAGGGGGAAGAATAGTATACCACCAAAAGAAGAAGCATTGCTAATATGCCATGGAATAAATCCTCGCCACATACAGTCCACTAATCAAGCATAATAGTTTCATTAATATAAGTTCCAGGAGACTAAATATAAGATAACAAATACTGTCTGTACCTTTTCCAGAAATGCGTGCATACTCTTCTGATATGGAAGGTGCTTTAATATAGATAAGATTAAAAATTATTTAATGAATCGTACAATTTTTAAAAATTATTCATGGCTAGAAATATTCAAGATAATAGAAAAAGAGCAAGTAGATAATGTTAAGTTCATCTAGCAAAGACAGAGCATAAATATCATCTTTATCTATTTGAATTGTGCATGTACATTACTAAGCATGCCTCTGCACGGCTACAAAATAGAATTGAACACATGGATTGTCTAATTTTAATGAATTATTTATGCCTAAAGATAATAAGCATAGCAAATGTGAAACATACATGCTCTTTAGGTCTTGAAAACACAATTAGCTTGTTTCGCTGAAATCAGATTTTGTTTCTTGAATAATTAATGTGTTCTCACATTACTTGCCCATTAATGATTTCTAGTTTAAAATTCTGATAAATAGAGACAAATGGGTAAATCGTGAGAAAATAATAGAGAAGTGAAGTATCGCAACATTTAGAATGGAATAACAGTGATACAATAAATCCTACTCAGCCATGTACATTGTATGACTACTAATCTGCAAGAAAGAATCAACTAAATAAGTTCTCAGCTTATCTGACTATGGTATTGTCGATTAATTTCACTTAGAGCCCGTGCTCCTTTCGTGGTCATATGCATGACATTGCAAATTATGCCATGTGTGAAAGGATCCACGTGGAATAAAAACAATGGTGTCACACCAAAAATGAAATTTATGTTACCAGCTACTCCCTCCATTTTAAAATATAAGATGTTTTAGGTTTATAAAGAAAATGTTTTAGGTTATCAAGAAAATACCACCGCTTAGGATGATACCTTGGCATCATTACTCATTAGCCAAAAAAACAACCTCCATTGCGTCCATGTTCGACTATATAATGTGCTCAAACATCTGATTGCAGAATCTTACATGGAAAAATAGATCGTCAGAGGGTTGGTCCCAATAAATGAAACCAATCGGAGTTGAAACAGCCGCAAGACAATGTTAACGACATGCAGAGCGACAGTCCTCCAGGCATTACTATCAAGTATAAATATCTACATGTATCATACGCGTAAACGATATGAAGCAGTAGCCGACTCCGAAGTATAACGGGACAACACATGGAACAAACTTGGAAGCTAAGAATCCATAAACAGAGTTGAAGAATTGATATCCACCATAGGATGCATGTACAATATACAAATAAAGAAGCTCATACATGACAAAAAGTAATAGGAGTCTACCAAAATCTAAAAAGAAAGCACATGTCAGCACACACTGCATGGTGTAGAACCTGGACCTGAAGAAGAGCAGGATGATAAACAGACCCAGCAAGCACATCCAAAGATTATTCAGTTACTAAAACCAGGACCGCTTACAGAAAAGAACAAAAACACCAGTAAGCCTAGATGAATTCCGAGCCTCCAAGCATCCATATGACCAGCAAAACCGCATACTAAACCAGCATGCTTTGGCCAAGAGAAAACGGCCTGGAGTAAACGGACATAAGTAGCAGCGGGACAAATGGCTCACAAGAACAGAAGTAGCAGTGAAACAATTGTGTCAGATAGTTAGAACAGTGCCTTAAACGTGGAGACGTAACACGCGCTGACGGAAGAACTATTTTTCTTACCAACCTCGCTACCGATAAAATTTTCATGGATGAGTTTGGGGAGAATACCTGAGATAGGAGGTGACTTGCACACGAAACTTTGGCATCCAAATAAATATCAGTTACACCTAAGAAGAGAAATACATGTAAGTAATTCGAGTAAAATGGCACTAATCTAATATTTGTTCTATAATTACTGTTACCTGCAAGGTGAACTTTTTTCCAGTAGTACTCATTATCTCCTAAAACATGCTATCGGTGTCGGTTCAGTAGTATGTCGACTCACACTGAAGCATGGAAACAATATTGGAATTTTGGAATCAACTTTTTGGCATCCTCCACTTGGAAATAGTCAATGCCATATACATGACCATCTGATAATGCATTCTAGGAATACTTCCAAAAACTTGCAGACGTATATCCCCTGGATTGTGTGACCCTACACCAAGTAATGAAGTTCAGAAGCCGTGTCTTTCATAAACAATACAAAGTGATGTAACCAAATAGATAATCATCAGGTGACAGCTATTGACCCAAAATCTAATAAGCTACCTGAAAGCGAATACTTCTGCTACACTAAGATATTGCCTATCATCGGACATAAAAACTCAGACACAATGTTTTGATCGTTGGCTGCTTCTTCAGTAAGTAGGTGCCTACCTATGCATGCAGGTATATTCTTGACTATACAGTAACCACTGACCAACGATCAGAGTAGTGCTAGGCACACATCCAAGTTACAACATGATCGAAAATTCAAAGAAGGGAGTTAGGAAAGGGAGAGGATTCGACCTATACTCATGGAGGCGAGAAAGACACTGTTGTCGGGGGGATAACCCCCGGTAGGGTCATGAGAGGGGAAACATAGCGCAGCTGGGTTGGCTCCGAGTAAAAAATAAACCAGGCCGGGTAAGAACGGCCGGGTAAGATAAGCAAGAAAGCCGAGATATAAACTATCTCGGCCCGTATAGGACAAAGTTGTAACCCTTGCAGGTACCAACAAGCCGAGTCAACCGAGGAAGGGCCGAGTCAGGAAGGACGCGTGACACCTTTCCGAGTAAGGTTCGGGAAGGACCATGGTAAAGCATGGTCAAAAGAGAAGGGCGACGCCGGGTGACACAAAAGGAGCCGGTGACGCCCAAAGCAAGCGCTGACGTACAAAGTAACTGCGTGACGCCAAAAAAAATAAGAAGCAGCGTACCACAAGACCGTTAGCTGTCAAGCTTTATGGACCGGGCCTATGGGCTTAGGGCAAGCCCATAACCCAGCCCATATTGTAGGAACCAAGACCCAAACAGTAAACCCTAGAACCCAAAGGGGTATTAGCTAGCTAGCACTGTCTATATAAGGGAGGGCATAGCGGTAGTAGAAGCAGGTGGGACCAAGTAGAGAACAAGTGCTGCGTACTCAAGCTAATACAACTCAAGGAGAACTTGTAATCTTTGGAGTATCAAAAAAATTGTCAAGTGTGGAGAGTTCTTCTTGTTCTTCGTGCATGGCTCGACCGTGCACTCCCTCCCCGGTGACCACAAGCACTCATTCGGCCCCCAACTTAAGCCTACCCATGGCATCTGTCGTGCCACCACCACGACAGTTGGCGCCCACCGTGGGGCAGAAGCAGGTGCTTGATGGAGTCTTCATCCGGACGGGCAACATCATCGCCAAGACCGGCGAGCGCGTCTACTCCGGCCTCATCCAGAGGTTTGGAGCGCTCAACTTCGTCAGCGACAACACGGGCTGCTTCGGGACCAAGCCGTTCCCTAGGGACGGTCGCTTCATCAAATTCGGCGAGCACCAGGTCTACGTCGCGGTGCGCGTGGAGCGTGCATATCCTGAGCACGTCGTCCTGGCGCCGGATCCCCCGACGGCACCAGTCACTGGGAGACCTCTCCAACTCGTCTCCATGGAGGTAATGATGACTGCCCCAAACCCCATAGCTCCCACCGTACTTCCAGTGGTAAACGAAAACACAGAAGGAGGAAATCATGAGGAAACGCCAAGGGCTGCAAGAACAACAAAGGCGCCGCTGGAGAAACCAGAGAACATAGCTAGGAGCAAAAGAGCTAAGGAGCTACAGGAAGCGATAGACAAGTTGGCAAGCGAGCGATGGACCACCCGCGTGTGCAAGACAAGTTGGAAGAAACCAGGATAAAAGTCCTGGAAAAAGCAAAGGAGCTAGCACAGTTACAGCAGGATGTGGATATCACTATCCAAGAGCTTAACTCGGCAAATCGAGTCAAGGGCGCAAAGACCCGGCTTGATGCAACAAGATTGAGAGGAAGGAACCTCAACGAAGAGCTGTCAGATGCGACATCGAAGATAACACCAGAGAACAGCAATGAGACAGCCATGCGCCCAACGTATAACTCAGCGGCAGCTAATCTGCGAGCGGCAGAAGCAGCAATGGCAGAGTTACCCCACTTGGAGGGGGAAGCAAAGAAAAGGCAGCAAGAACGGGTCAATGAGTTAGTAAAAGCAGCCAGCATGCTGAATGAGGCATATTACAGAGCAAATCCGGGTATAGCAGGGAGATCACAGCTGGTTCACTCGGCAACTCCTGTCCCGGCAAGATCGGCTGGGCACACGGCATCCTCACCCGGAGCGGCACCCAGGCCGAGAAAAGAAAAAGTGTGGATTCTAGAAGAAACAAGCAGATGGTCGCCTATGATCCGGCAGTAGTTCAAGGAAACCCGGCGCATGCGCAAGGGGCAAGAAGAAATAATCCCCGAGAAAACAAAAATCAGGAAAAAATTGGACAGAGAAATTACAACGGAGGGCAAAATTTTGCGCCTCATACTCGGCGCGCAACTCACTCGGCAGGAGGAGGAAATCCAGCTCCGAATAACGCACCAGCTCAGCCGGAAAGAAGACAGCAGAGCGCAGGAAAAGCAGTTCAATAGCCAGCTGACCCGAACGCGAATAAGTATAATGATGGTTACTCGGCTATGGTAAATGACGGGTATGAGCTGCCGGATCATGCATATCAAGCAATGGGAGCGAGATACGGAGGTAGAAACCTTCAGCCAGATGATGCCAGGTTGAAGCTTGACCGCATAAAAATGACAGAGATAATTGAATCGCAAGGTCCGCAGGGTCCACCATATTTTGGCCCAAGGATCATGAAGGAGCCACCGGTGCCGAATTTCCAGCTGGCCAGAGGGACAAAAACATATGATGGAAGCACAAAGCCAGAGGATTGGCTCATAGATTATGGAACCGCTGTGAAGGTCGCGTAGGGAAACTTGAGATGGGCAGTACGTTACGTACCGCAGATGCTGGAAGGACCAGCTCGGGTATGGTTGAACAATTTGCCACCCGGAAGCATCAACAGTTGGATTGATTTTCACGACGCCTTCATGAGCAATTTCACGAGCACTTACAAGAGGCCGAATCTCCCACAACAACTAGCAATGTGCAAGCAAAGACCAAATGAGACAGACAGGGAGTTCCTCACAAGGTGGTGTACGATGCATAACTCTTGTGAAGGTGTAATCGAGTCACAAGCAATCGCATGGTTTGCACAAGGATGTAGACATGGGAGTGTGTTGTGGCAAAGGTTACAAAGAGATATGCTGGCAAGCCTAGCAGAGACGATAAGAATCGCCGACTCGTACGCGTTAGGAGATCCGACTTAGCCGCTGCTCATGTCAGCAGACGGGATGACTGAGACTCAGATCTATGACGCTGCCGGGTCGCAAAGGCGCCAAGAGAGATCCGAATACAGAAGCAAGAGAAGAGACGAGAGGCCGGATTACAGGTATGGTTCGGCTCAGGTTGCAGCAGTGAGTCAGGATCATCCGGATGCTGGAAGCAGTCAGCGTCAAAGGACAAATGGTCAACAACAATGGGTGCCAAAGAATGACGGCAAAAGGCCATACGATCAGAGGAAACAGTATCAAGACCGACAAAAATACACCTATGAGATGATGCTGGATCAGCCATGTAAGTTTCACAGGCCAAGTCCGAGTAAGCCGGCAAATCACTCAACAAGGCAATGCACTTGGTTTCAGAAAGGAGAAAGAGTGGACTCGCCAAATAAGCAGCTTCCACCACCTCCCCCTCCACCACTTACAGGAGGAAATGCTCAAAGAGGGAGCATATATATATGAAAACAGGCAGCCGAGATATCAGAATCAGGAAAGAAGAGAAGCTGTGCACCAGGTGCAAAATCCAAGAGGTGACGATGCTCATATCGGCCACGGAACCAGAAATGAGTACAGAGAACATCACCAGAGCTATGTTGTCTTTGTCATAGAGCCAAATGACAAGAAGAGCCAGCAACGACGAATGATGGAAGTGAATGCCACGATGCCGGCAATTCCCAAGTACATGCATTGGTCTGAGCAAGAGATAACTTGGAGTATAAAGGATCACCCCAAAATCATGCCAACCCCAGGAGGATACGCTCTGGTTCTGGATCCAACGTTCATGGGCCCAGATATAAACGTGAAATTTTCAAAGGTGTTAATCGATGATGGCAGTAGCATCAACATCATGTACAAGGATACTATGCTCAAGTTAGGCATTACCATGAACATGCTGGAGCCGACTAAGACCACTTTCCACGGGATTATGCCGGGATTGTCCTGTGAGCCAATTGGCAAGATCTGGGTCGATGTCTTATTCGGCAACAGAGAAAATTGTCGCACTGAAGCCATAGAGTTCGAGGTAGTAGATATGGTCAGCTCATATCATGCCTTACTCGGCAGGCCGACTATGGCAAAGTTCATGGCTACTCCTCACATCGCTTACTTGAAGATGAAGCTGCCAGGTGCATGTGGGGTGATCACAGTTGAAGGAGATTACAAAAGATCTATTGCTTGTGCCTCAGCCGGATCTTCACTGGCCGAGTCACTCGTCATAGCACAAGAGAAAAGTCAGATGTTGGAGGTGGCAGCATTGGCCAAAGCAGCACAAATGTCCATGCCGGCACTCACCAACCCGCATGGCAATGTGTCATTTCAAGCTACCAAGGAAAAAAAGAAGGTGCAGGTGGATGAAACTTTCCCAGAGCGCACAGTAACCATCGAGGCTGGCCTTACAGATAAATAGGAAAGCGAGCTCACTAGCTTCCTCCGTGAGAATCGGGACATATTTGCGTGGTCCACTCAAGATCTGCAAGGGGTTCCGAGGGAGATGGCTGAGCACTCTCTTCATGTAAGACCAGATGCAAGGCCGGTGAAGCAACCCCTCCGCCGCTTCGCCGAAGATAGGAGGACAGTAATAGCGTCCGAGATTGAAAGACTTTTAGCTGCTGGATTCATCATGGAAGTGCTGCACCCGGACTGGTTGTCAAATCCAGTCCTGGTCGAGAAGAAGAAAGATGACCCGAACGTGGCAGTGGTATGGCGCATGTGTATTGATTACACGAACCTCAATAAGGCGTGTCCAAAAGATCCATTTCCTCTGCCTCGAATCGATCAAGTCATAGATTCTACTGCTGGGTGTGAGTTGTTGTCATTTGTGAATGCATATTCAGGATTCCATCAGATTCCACTGAATCCAAATGATCAAATAAAGACAGCTTTTATCACCCCGTACGGGGCTTATTGCTATCGCACCATGCCATTCGGATTGATAAATGCAGGCGCAACATATCAAAGATGCATGCAAAAATGCTTGCAAGATCAATTGGACAAAAATGTTCAAGTATACGTCGATGACGTGGTAATAAAAACCAAACAAAGTCATACTCTAATCGAGGACTTGCGTCAAACATTTGCAAACTTGAGAAGATTCCGGATGAAACTTAACCCGGAAAAATGTACATTTGGTGTCCCGGCTAGAAAGTTACTCGGATTCCTTGTATCTAGCCGAGGCATTGAAGCTAACCCGACAAAGATTAGGGCCATCGAAAGAATGGAATTGCCAAAAACCCTCAATGATGTCCAGAAGTTTACTAGATGCCTGGCTTCATTGAGTAGGTTTGTTAGTCGGCTAGGCGAAAAAGCCCTACCACTATATCAGTTGATGAAGAAATCAGACAAATTCACATGGACACAGCAAGCTGATAGCGCTTTCCATGAATTAAAGAAAATATTGGCAACAGCACCAATATTAGCGTCACCACTGTCCAAGGAGCCAATGCTGCTCTATGTCGCCGCAACCAATAGAGTTGTAAGTGCAGTAATAGTGATTGAACGTGAAGAAGGGGCAAATTAGTCCAAAGACCAGTATATTACTTGAGCGAAGTGCTCTCTGTCTCGAAACAGAATTACCCGCATTATCAGAAGATGACATATGGGGTATATATGGCAGCAAAAAAGCTGAAACATTAGTTTCAAGAACACCCAATCCAGGTAATATGCGAGGCACCTATCTCGAATATATTGGGCAGCAAAGATGCAAGGCCGAGTAGCCAAATGGGCCATTGAACTAGCACCATACACTCTACAATATGATAGGCGGGATGCAATAAAATCTCAAGCCGTCGCAGAATTTTTTCTAGAATGGATGGAGATGCAATACGAGCCACCACTGCCAGATCCAAGTTACTGGAAAATGCATTTTGACGGGTCCAAGACGAGAATGGGTCTGGGCGCCGGGATAGTGCTCACATCTCCAAAGAGGGATCAACTGAGGTATGTCTTGCAGATTCATTTTGCCGCTTCTAACAACGTTGCCGAGTATGAAGCACTCGTGCATGGCATTAAAGTAGCCAAGGAAATTGGTATCAAAAGGATCATGTGTTTTGGCGATTCGGATTTGGTGATTCAGCAAGTGTCTGGACATTGGGACGCACTGGACACAAACATGGCATTATATCGCTTCCACGTACAGCAAATTTCGGGATATTTTGACGGTTGTGAATTTCATCACATTCCTAGAGCAGAAAATGAGGCAGCTGATGTGTTATCCAAGCTAGGACCATCTAGACAAGAAATACCACCAGGGGTAGCATTGGAACATCTCAGGAAGCCATCGATCAAGCCGTCACAAGAGTCTGAATCAATCAGGGTCATCCCGGCGAGTCAGGAATCAGAGGTAGTGCCAATGGATATCGACTCAGGGGTAGGTTCGAGTCACTCGGGGACTGATCCGTTCACCTCAGGGGTAGCCAAATCACACTCGGGGACTCCTCAAGTTATGTCGGCAGAGCATATCTCGGCGGAACCAATGGACATTGATGTTGAAGCAGAACCGGAACCACTAATACCAACGTGGGCACAACCAATATTCAGTTATTTGAAGGATGGAACCTTGCCGAGTGACGAAACGTTGGCAAGGCAAACGACACGAAGAGCAAAATCATACACCATAATCAACAAGGAACTCTACAAACGAAGCGTGACAAGTGTACTGCAACGTTGTATCAGTTCAGAGAAAGGCCAGGAGATTTTATTGGATATCCATCAAGGAGAGTGCGGGCACCATGCATCATCAAGAGCATTGGTATCCAAGGCATTCCGACATGGATTCTACTGGCCAAGCGCATTGGCACAAGCGCAAGAGTTAGTCAGAAAATGCAGTGGTTGTCAACACTATGCGTCCAAGTCACATTTGTCAGCGTCAGAATTGAAGACTATACCAATCACGTGGCCTTTTGCAGTGTGGTGCCTGGATATGGTAGGACCATTCAGACCAGCAAGGGGGAGGCATGACTCATATTTTGGTCATGATCGATAAGTTCACCAAGTGGATAGAAGTGAACCCAATCAAGAAATTGGACGGTAAAACAGCTGTCACATTCCTAAGGGATATAATCCTCAGATATAGCTACCCGCACAGTGTGATCACTTACAATGGCACAAACTTTGCCGAAGGGGCTTTTGCTCGCTTCTGCGGGAAACACCGAATAAGCCTCGACGTAGCATCAGTCGCCCATCCAGAATCAAATGGAAAAGTTGAACGGGTTAATGGCTTAGTTCTGTCCAAGATAAAACCCCGCTTAATGGAACCACTCCAGAGATCACCTGGTTGTTGGATAGAGGAACTACCCTCAGTACTGTGGAGCTTAAGAACAACTCCGAATCGATCAACTGGTTATACACCATTTTTCCTTGTATATGGGGCTGAAGAAGTTTTGCCTGCCGACATAGAATATGACTCGCCAAGGATAAGGCAATACTCGGAAGCCGAGGTGAAAGAGGCCCGAGAAGATGGAGTAGATTTACTCGAAGAAGCAAGGGAACTGGCATTTTCCAGATCAGCTATATATCAACAAAACCTCCGACGCTACCATAGCCGGAATGCAACCTCATGTTTTTCAAGAAGGAGATATGGTGCTAAGGCTGGTGCAGCGCACAGCTGGAATGCATAAATTATCGCCTCCTTGGGAAGGTCCATTCATTGTAAGCGAAGCATTGCACAATGATTCCTATTATCTCATAGACGCTCGTGAAGCGCAAAAGAACAAGGCGGACAGGTCAGGAGATGAAACCAAAAGGCCATGGAATGTGGCACTGCTTCGTCCCTTCTACACTTAGGAGAAGCAGTGCATGTATCACTCGAACTCTCATATGTCGGATGTGTTTGCCGGCTATGTGCTAATAATAAAATGGTATGATTCAAAAAACTGACTCGGGGACTACCCCTTAGGCTTTCCATTTCAATTATTTTACGACGGCTGGCGTGATACTCGGAATTTATTTCAGAACAAGTAGTGTTTACTCGGAAGAAATCAACTCTTCGACTATGCTGTTGTCCGAAAACACGGCTTCATGGCAAGCAAGAGAAAAAGATCTAAGATGGGTAAACACGAACGCCGGATAAGTACAAGGGAGAAACGCGAGTCGGCTTTAGTTTGTGCCTAACTCTCTGCAGGTTGCGTTATACTATGTGTCGAGTAATCTCGGCCAAGTTATCCAAGTTTAATATCCGCTAACTAAATCCTTCGTACTTTGAGATCCTAATGTCAAACGCCGAAAAATGGTAGACAAGGGCCAAAGGCAAGGAAAGGTGACACGGCAAAATGAAACTCGGGAACTTGCCCTTGAATGATTCGCACTAAGAGCATAATGCAAACATATAAAGCCTATCAAGAGGCACATAATCAAACTTTGAGTGCAATGTACATTACATCTGTACCCGGCATACCGGGGATCTAATAAAAGTTCAAGTATTTGTTGGCCTAAGGAGCAGGAGAACTCGGAGGAGCATTCTCGGAAGTAGGAGTGCTTGGAGCATCGGCCAGGTGAGGGGCCTCTGCGGCCGGGTCATCTGGATAATCTGACTTGGTCGCCTCGCTGTCGTCACCCTCTTCAGCAGGAACTTTGACGACCAGATCGCCAAGGTCGAGGAAGCTAGGCCCTTCACACCAAGCGTGCACCATGGTGTACTCGATCATAGCATAAGCTCGCTCCTGGCGCTTCTTGATCAGCTCCGGGTCGTTCAACCATTTTCCATCTCCCCTTATGCGAGCAAGAACATCAAGGTTGATGTCCTCGTACCATGAAAGCACGAAGGAGAGAGCCTTGTCCGCTACATCCCGGCCGGCCGACTCGCGCCATTGATCCAGCCGGTCTTTAGTAAGGAGCAGTCTGTCGGCGAGTGGCTCGACGAGTTCGGGTGGGTCTTCATCTGGCCAGAGCATGCGAAACGCATGGATAGCCTCTTTGAGCAAGTCCACACCGCAGGATCTGAGGGTCTTGACCCGTTCAGACACCGCTGCGAGCAGCTCCTCCATGGACACCTCGCCTTCAGCAGGAGCACCAGCCTCAGCTCTCACTTTCTTCATGGCTCGGATGGCAAACATGTTGGCCTCAGGAAAGTTCTCTGCAAGCAAAAAGAGAAAGTTAGCAAATAGCAACGACAAATGGAAAAAATCCAGCAGGGCTTGGACAATGCATAAAGAGTAAGAACTCACTACCGAGAAAGAAGTTGACGGCAGCAAGCTTGCTATGCCAAGTCTTGGTCTTGGCTTGAAGGGCGTAGTGGTTCATATTGGTCGACTTGACCAATGACTCGGCCTCGTCGAGCAACTTCTTAGTCTTCTCGGCGCTAGCAGCCTGCTGCTCGCTCTTCTCGGCAAGCTCCTGAAGGGTTTCGCAGCATAGTAAATCAAAATTTTCTACGGAAGCGAACAGAGGGAAAGCCAAGATCTAATCTAGGAGATGCAAACAACGAGAGAGATTGGATTAGATCTTCATACCCTTGAAGATTCGCACTGAACATTCATCTAACGTGGGTGATGTAGTCGTACTCGCTTCTCCTCCTCGCGATCCGATCCGATCTAGCACCACAAGTGGCGGTGCCTCCGTGAGATGCACACGTGCGGCACCTCGACGTCTCCTCCTTCCTCGGACCAGCAAGTAGGGTGGAGAGATAGATTGGATCTACAACACGACGGCGTGGTGTATATGGTGGAGAATTTCTGCCGCAGGGCTTCGCCTACAAACAGTCGGGAGGGAGAGAGGAGGGCAGCAGGGCAACTAGGGTTTGGAGGAAGGTGTAGGTTGGGGGGAGGGGGCGCACCAGCCCTCTATATATAGAGGGGGGGTGCGGCCAGCCCTTGCCCATCCTCCAAGCCTATCTCTAGTTTAAACGATTTAAACTTATCCCTTATCTAGAAACCCTATCTCTAGTTTAAACGAGTTTAAACTTATCTAGGATCGGCTGGGCCCTATGGGGCCTTGTGCCCCTGGCCCAATGCGGCCAGGACACTCCCTCATAGGCCCATGCCCCCTCCCGGAAGGTGGGACCACGTTGGCCCCCTTCCGGAAGGTTCTAGAAGCTTCCGGTACAATACCGATTAATTCGGAACAATTCCGAACTCCAAAAACTGCCTTATATGAATCTTATTCTCCGGACCACTAGAACCTCTCGTGATGTCCCGGATCCCATCCGAGACTCGAACAAAATTCATAAACCAAGTATCCAATATATCCTAGCGTCGAGACACGTTAAGTGTGTGACCTGAGTTCGAGAATATGCGACATGATCTTCTATCAATAATCAACAGCGGGTGCAGGCACCCATATTGACTCCACATTCATCGATGATCATATCGGATGAACCACGATGCCAGGATTCAATCAATCCCATATATATATTCCCTTCGTCTCGCGATATTTTACTTGCGAGATTCGATCGTCGGCATCGTCATACCTAGTTCAATCTCGTTCACGACAAGTACTTTACTCGTTCCGTAATCCGATATCACTTTGTGATTAACTCCTTAACCACATGCTTGCAAGCGGTGTTGATATCGATTACCGAGTGGGCCCGAAGTATATCTCTCCGACTTGGGAGGGACAAATCCCATCTCGATACATACAACCCAACAGATACTTTCCGATTACCTGAGAGACACCTTTATGATCACCCTCTCATAGGATGACGTTTGATGACCTCAAAGCTTTCTTCCGATACCAGGGAGTTGCATTATCTCATGGTCTAAGGAATACAATATTTGACATAGAAAAAGCTTCGCAAAGATGAACACAATGACACGATCTAATTGCTTAGCTTAGTTTGGTCATCCACCATATCATTCTCCCAATGATATGATCTCATTATCAATTGACAACTCATGTCTATGGTTAGGAAACCTTAACCATCATTGATCAATGAGCTAGTCCATAGAGGCGTACTAGGGACACGGTGTTGTTCACAAACCACACAAGTATTAATGTTTCCGCTCAATACAATTCTAGCATGGAATATAAACTTTATCATGAACAAGAATTATAATAATAACATCTTTATTATTGCCTCTAGGGCATATTTCCAACAGTCTCCCACTTGCACTAGAGTCAATAATCTAGTTTACATTTTGGCAACAATCTTACACCCATGGCACTGAGGTGCTGATCATGTTTTACACGTGGAAGAGGTTTAGTCAATGGATCTGCGACATTCAGATCTGTATGTACTTTGCTGATCTTCAGATCTCCATCTGCTATATAATCTCGGATTATATGAAACTTGCGGTTGATATGCTTGGTCTTTGGATGATATCTTGGTTCCTTAGCGAGTGCTATGGCGCCCGGTGTTGTCACACAATATCTCTAGTGGGTCCAATGCACTTGGAACCACGCCAAGCTCGATGATGAAGTTTGATCCAAACTCCTTCACTTGACGCTTCTGCGGCAACCATGTATTCCGCTTCTCGTAGATCCCGCGATCACGCTTTGCTTGCAGCTTCTCCAGCTCCAGCTCCTCCATTCAAAATATACACGTATCACGTCTGAGATTTAGAATCATCCTTGTCGGTGTCGAAACTAGCATCGACGTAACCTTTACTGACAGCTGTTCATCACCCCATAGACTAAGAACATTTCTTTAGTCCTATTTAGGTACCTTAGGATGTTCTTCACGGCTGTCGATGTTCCACTCTGGATCACTTTGATATCCTTTCGTCAAACTAAGAGCATTGGACACATCCGGTCTAGTACACAGCATGGCATACATGATGGAACCTATGGCCGAGGCATAAGGCACTTTGCTCATAGCTTCCCTATCATTTACCGTAGCTGGACACTGAGCCTTGCTCAATATCTTACCTGACAACATAGGCCTTTGAACCTTTCAATGCCTTATCCATTCTGAACCTTTTCAGAACTTTGTCTAGGTATGTACTCTGGCTTAAAGCTATCAAGCGTCTTTGTCTATCTCTATAGATTTTGATGCCCAATATATAAGCAGCTTCACCTAGGTCTTTCATTGAAAAACACTTGTTCAAATAACTCTTCACTTCGTTAAGCATGTTGATGTCATTTCCAATAATCAATATGTCATCCACATATAGTAGCAGAAACGTCACCGAGCTCCCACTCACTTTCTTGTAGATGCAAGCTTCGTAGCAATTTGGAACAAATCCAAAGCTCTTGATCACTTGATAAAAACGAAGGTTCCAACTCCGAGATGCTTGCTTGATCCATAAATGGAGCTGAAGTTTGCATACTTTATCAACATCCTTAGGATCGACAAAACCTTGGTTGCATCATATACAACTCTTCATCAATGTTGCCATTGAGGAAAGCAGTCTTGACATCCATTTGCCATATTTCATAATCATGAAACGCAGCAATTGCTAATAAAATCCGAATGGACTTAAACATCGCTACGGAGAGAAAGTTTCATCGTAGTCAACACCTTGAACTTGTCGAAAACCTTTCGCAACAAGCCGTGCTTTATAGACGGTAACATTACCATCCAAGTCCGTTTTCTTCTTGAAGATCCATTTGCACTCAACGGCCTTTCGGTCGCTAGGAGGGTCCACCAAAGTCCATACTTGGTTTTCGCTCATGGATCCCAATTCGGATTTCATGGCTTCTAGCCATTTCTCAGAGTCTAGGCTCATCATCGCTTCCTCATAGTTCGTAGGTTCATTGTCTTCTACCAACAAGACAGTCAAGACAGGGTTGCCGTACCACTCAGGAGGGGCACGTGACCTTGTCGACTGCGACGCTCGATGAGCGACAAGATCGTCCAAGCTTCATGATCCTTGTCATTAGCTTCCTCTATTGTTGGTGCAGGCGGCACTGGAACAATTTCAGGTGCTGCGCTACTCTCCAATTCAAGAGAAGGTTCAATAACCTCGTCTAGCTCTACTTTCCTCCCACTCACTTCTTTCGAGAGAAACTCCTTCTCAAGAAAGGAATCGTTCTTCATGACAAACACTTTGCCTTCGGTTACGTGATAGAAGGTATACCCAATAGTTTCCTTAGGGTATCCTATGAAGACTCATTTCTCCGCTTTGGGTTCGAGCTTGTCGGCATCAACTTCTTGACGAAGCCGCATCCCCAAACTTTAAGAAACGACAACTTAGGTTTAGCACCAAACCACAGTTCATACGGTGTCGTCTCAACGGATTTAGATGGAGCCCTATTTAAAGTGAATGCAGCGGTTTCTAATGCATAACCCCAAAATGATAACGGCAAATCAGTAAGAGACATCATTGATCGGACCATATCTAATAAGGTTCGATTCCGGCGTTCAGACACACCATTGCGCTGTGGTGTTCCGGGTGGCGTGAGTTGCGAAACGATTCCACTTCCTTTGAGATGCGTGAGAAAATTATAACTCAAATATTCGCCCCCACGATCGGATCGTAGAAACTTAATCTTTTTGTTACGATGGTTCTCCACTTCATTCTGAAATTCTTTGAACTTTTCAAACGTTTCAGATTTATGTTTCATTAAATAGATATACCCATATCTACTTAAGTCATCGGTAAAAGTGAGAAAATAGCGATATCCACCGCGCGTCGAAACACTCATCGGTCCGCATACATCGGTATGTATGATTTCCAACAAGTCCGTTGCTCGCTCCATCATACCGGAGAACGGGGTTTTGATCATCTTGCCCATGAGGCATGGTTCGCATGTGTCAAATGATTCAAAATCAAGAGACCCCAAAGTCCATCAGAATGGAGTTTCTTCATGCGCTTTACTCCAATATGACCTAGAGCAATGATGCCACAAATAAGTAGTATTATCACTATCTACTTTGCATCTCTTAGCCTCAATGTTATGGATGTGTGTTTCATCCCTTTCAAGATTTAGAAGAAATAAACCATTCACAAGAGGTGCATGACCATAAAAGATGTTACTCATATAAATAGAACAACCATTATTCTCCGATTTAAATGAATAACCGTCTTGCAATAAACACGATCCATTAATGTTCATGCTCAACGCACATAATAACATTTATTAAGGTTTAAAACTAATCCGAAGGTAAAACTAAGGAGAGCGTCGACGGCCATCACATCAACTCTTGATCCGTTGCCAACGCGCATTGTCACCTCATCCTCGCAAGCCGTCTATTCCGTAGCTCTGCTTCGAGTTACAAATATTAGCAATCGAACCAGATCAAATACCTGTGCACTACAACGAGGGCTAGTAAGGAAAACATCAATAACATGTATATCAAATATACCTTTGATGGTGCCAGCCTTCTTGTCCGCTAAGTACTTGACGATTCGCTTCAATGACCCTTGTCCTTGCAATAGAAGCACTCAAAGGTCCGCTTAGGACCAGACTTGAGCTTCTTCTCAGCAGGGCAACGCGCTTCCGCCGCTTTTCTTGAAGGGCTTCTTTGCACCTTTACCTTTCTTAAAGGAGGGCTTGTTGACCATCAACACATGATTATCCTTTTGATGTCCACCTCGCAGCCTTCAGCTTTGCGAAGAGCTCGGTGATCGTATCAGTGGAACCAATCTGATTGTGAGTCACTACAAAACTTTGTAGCTGGGAGGAGTGATTGCGAACCCTGTCAATCTTGAGCTCCTCGGAATCTTGCGATCCAGGTTGCTCAAGGCGTTGAGTGTAGCGACATCTTAATGGCGTGCTCACTAACGGAACTCCCTTCCTCCATCTTGCGCTTAAAGAACTTCTCGGAGATCTCATATCTCTCGAACGGGCTGAGTCGAAACATGGTTTCAGCTCTCGAGAATCTCAAAGGGCCCGGATAGTTTTCAAAAGATTTTGAAGTTCGGTTCCATAGCAAACAACATGGTGCTCTTAATCACTCCATAATCATCTTTGCTTGATCGATAGACAGCTTTCTCATCAGCCTGGCCAGCTTAGTGCAGGGGTTACCTAACGCTTTCTCAAGGACATAGTACTTTTGTCCGCCAGCAGAATGATTCTTAGATTATGGAACCAGTTGGTGAAGTTAGACCCATTGTTTCTAAGCTTTTCTTTCTCAGCAAAACGCGTTGAAGTTGAAGTTGGACTTGGCCATGTGATCTACGATTTGCAAGTACAATTTAGACTATGTTCATGATAAATACTTCAACTTAATCAAATTACTAGATGAACTCCCACTAAATTCAACATCCCTCAAGTTGTTTAGTGAACACGATCCAAATTCACCACACCTAATCCGATCATCACGAGAAGAGATGTGGTTTCAATGGTGGACAACGAAGTGTCGATCATATCATTCATATGACTCATGCTTAACCTTTCGGTTCTTGTGTTCCGAGGCCATGTCCGTACATGCTAGGCTCGTCAAGTTAGACCAAGTATTTCGCGTGTGCAAAACTGGCTTGCACCCGTTGTATGTGAGCGTAGAGTCTATAGCACCCGATCATCACGTGATGCTTGGACACGACGAACTTTCATAGCGGTGCATACTCGGGAGAACACCGTTTTATCTTGATCTTTAAGTGAGGAATCATCTTATAATGCTACCGTCGCGATCTAAGCATAATAAGATACATAAAAGGATAAACATCACATGCATATAACTTTATGTGACATGGTATAGCCAATCTTCGTGCAATGATCTCCATCTTGTGCGTTCCGGCATGATCTCCATCACTCCACCATGATTGCCTCCACCACGAATAGCAACTACAACTATTGCTAACTACTTAGCGATAAAGTAAAGCTATTACATGGCGTATAAGAAGTTGACTCGAGTCATACACAATTATAAAGACAACCATATGGCTCCTGCGGTTGTGTACTCATCGACATGCAAGTCGTGAAACATTACAAAACATGATCATCATACAATATACACATCACATCTTGGGCCATACCATATCACAAAAACACTCCTGCAAAAACAAGTTAGGCCTCTACTTTTTGTTTCATTTTTTACGTGGCTTTTGGGATTATATGCTACGAACGACTCTTACCTACGGAAAGCCACAACGGTGATATTATGGTTGCCAAACTCCGGTGTTAATCCCATGGCAACTATAGTGAGATAAACTGACATCCACCAGCCGCATGTATGGTACAAGCCACACGTCAAGTGCGGAGCCGGTCTCGCGAACGACGTCGCGTAAGGTTGGCCTGGACCGCTTCAATCTCACTATCCCGCGTCATAAGAAGAACACAAACAAGAGGCTTGCAACAGAAAACATCAACGCCCGCAACAACCATGTTGCGTTCTACTCGTGAATCACATCTACGCATAGATCTAGCTCTGATACCATCAAGGGTTTAGCATAGTAAATCAAAATTTTCTCTGAGCGAACAGAGGAAAGCCAAGATCTAATCTAGGAGATGCAAACAACAAGAGAGATTGGATTAGATCTTCATACCCTTGAAGATTCGCAGCCGGAACATTAAATCCGGAACGTGGGTGATGTAGTCGTACTCGCTTCTCCTCCTCGATCCGATCCGATCTAGCACCACAAGTGGCGGTGCCTCCGTGAGATGCACGTGCAGCACCTCGACGTCTCCTCCTTCCTCGGACCAGCAAGTAGGGTGGAGAGATAGATTGGATCTACAACACGACGGCGTGGTGTATATGGTGGAGAATTTCTGCAGCAGGGCTTCGCCTACAAACAGTCGGGAGGGAGAGAGGAGGGCAGCAGGGCAACTAGGGTTTGGAGGAAGGTGTAGGTTGGGGGGAGGGGGCGCACCAGCCCTCTATATATAGAGGGGGGGTGCGTCCAGCCCTTGCCCATCCTCCAAGCCTATCTCTAGTTTAAACGATTTAAACTTATCCCTTATCTAGAAACCCTATCTCTAGTTTAAACGAGTTTAAACTTATCTAGGATCGGCTGGGCCCTATGGGGCCTTGTGCCCCTGGCCCAATGCGGCCAGGACACTCCCTCATAGGCCCATGCCCCCTCCCGGAAGGTGGGACCACGTTGGCCCCCTTCCGGAAGGTTCTAGAAGCTTCCGGTACAATACCGATTAATTCGGAACAATTCCGAACTCCAAAAACTGCACTGCCTTATATGAATCTTATTCTCCGGACCACTCAGGAACCTCTCGTGATGTCCCGGTTCCCATCCGAGACTCCGAACAAAAATTCATAAACAAAGTATCCAATATATCCTAGCGTCGAGACACGTTAAGTGTGTGACCCTGCGGGTTCGAGAATATGCAGACATGATCTTCTATCAATAATCAACAGCGGGGTCTGGGCACCCATATTGACTCCCACACATTCATCGATGATCATATCGTATGAACCACGATGCCAGGATTCAATCAATCCCATATATATATTCCCTTCGTCTCGCGATATTTTACTTGCCCGAGATTCGATCGTCTTGCATCATACCTAGTTCAATCTCGCTCACGCAAGTACTTTACTCGTTCCGTAATCCGATATCACTTTGTGATTAACTCCTTAACCACATGCTTGCAAGCGGTGTTGATATCGATTACCGAGTGGGCCCGAAGTATATCTCTCCGACTTGGGAGGGACAAATCCCATCTCGATACATACAACCCAACAGATACTTTCCGATTACCTGAGAGACACCTTTATGATCACCCTCTCATAGGATGACGTTTGATGACCTCAAAGCTTTCTTCCGATACCAGGGAGTTGCATTATCTCATGGTCTAAGGAATACAATATTTGACATAGAAAAAGCTTCGCAAAGATGAACACAATGACACGATCTAATTGCTTCGCTTAGTTTGGGTCTGTCCACCATATCATTCTCCCAATGATATGATCTCATTATCAATTGACAACTCATGTCTATGGTTAGGAAACCTTAACCATCATTGATCAATGAGCTAGTCCATAGAGGCGTACTAGGGACACGGTGTTGTTCACAAACCACACAAGTATTAATGTTTCCGCTCAATACAATTCTAGCATGGAATATAAACTTTATCATGAACAAGAATTATAATAATAACATCTTTATTATTGCCTCTAGGGCATATTTCCAACAGCTCCTCCTTTAGTCCTTTCACCTCGGCCAAGTGCTTCTCCTCCGTCTCGGCCATCAGTTTCTTCAGCCGAGTCACCTCATCGCGCTCCTTATGGAGTTCGGCTTGGTTCTTCTCTGCTTATTGAGAACAAAATTGGTCAGTACCAACAGAAAAATTTCAGCAATTGGCTTAGGGAGATAAGAAATTTACTCTCGGCCTCGCTGATTTGCGAGTGATGTTCATTGATGGTGGATTGAGCAGTGGCTGTGAGACAAGAGTGAGAGGAAAAATGAGAAGATGAACCAAGGAGAATTGCACCAAAAATAGAAAAGGGAGAAGCAAAGATATTACCTTGGCCGAAGGTGTCAGTCTGTAGCTTCTCATACGCAAGTTCAAGCTTGCGATGCGCCAGGACAAGAGCTTGGTGCACCTTGGTGTGCTCGTTATGCGTAAGCTAATCAAAGAAGATAGATAACAAAGAAAGAGTCGAGTCAGGCGACTTGCCGAATAAAAGAGCTTAAGAGCTTACAGCCGAGTAAGTTCGTTACTCGGTTGTAACCTCGAGGGCTAGGGATTGAAGCTCTAACGTGAGTTTGGCACGAAGGAATAAAAAGAGCTTAAGAGCTTACAGCCGAGTAAGTTCCCTACTCGGCAGTAACCTCGAGGGCTAGGGATCGAAGTCCTAACATACAAGCTTGGAGTAAAGGATTTGAAGGCTAAGTGACTATTGAAGAGCTTACAGCCGAGTAAGCTTCTTACTCGACTGTAACCTCGGGGACTAGATGATATGTATAAAGGAAATACTCAATGCTACAAAAGAGTAGGAAGCTAATTTACCTCGTTCACTTCGTCGGCGCGGGCCATCAGAGAAATGGCCTGCTGGGTCATGTCGGAGACAGCCTTGGGGCCCAGCTTCAACTTCTTCCCGGCACGAGTACTGACCTCCTGCTCGCCTGCTGTATTCCATGCCTCAGCATAAGGTTCAGCCGAACCATGGCTCTTGCCACTGAGCGTCCGAGTAAGAACTCGACCCGTTTTCAGGGCGGTTCCCATAGTGGCACGGGTTGCAGTGGCAGAAGCATGGAGGGTAACAACCCTGGAGCCATCACCTGACCCGGCAGCCGCAGATTCGTCCCCCTTACCCGTTAAAGCGAGCATTGTCGCCGACGTAGGAGGCCGGATCTGAGGAGCGGAACCAGGAGCGCAAACTAGAGTTGCTTGCTTGGAAGAGGTGGATTTGCCAGAAGAGGGGCGAGTAGAACCAGAAGCCTTAGGCTGGTCCGCCTTTGATGTAACCGGAGAGCGGCGAAGGATTTGAAGAAGGACGTGGAGCCCCCTGACTGGGCTCAGCAGTTTTGCTGGCTCCAAGATCAGGAAGTTGTTCATTCACATCAGCTTGAGGGCTGATGCCAGAGGAACTGGTGGTAGAGGGTTTCTCGGAGCTAGACTTGTGGGCACCAAGATCAGAAAGTTTTCCCTGGCCAGCGCCAGGAGCGCTAATGAAAGACCCACCAGGTCTGACTGACACTGAGAAGCGTGAGCCTCAACAGTGCTAGCCTCAACCCGGACGGGACTTGGAGCCGCCGAGTCAGCTGGAGGAGGTGCAGGCCTGAGCGGCGAGGCAATGCTAGAAGCAGCCTGACTCGCCGTCAAAGGTGCAACACTGAAAATAACAGGACATATATAAGAGAACAACAGTGATAAGGAAGGAAAGAACAGAAAAGGCAAGGTGCAAAACTTACCCGGTAACGATCGGGTCGCGGGCTACTCGGAGCGTGACTCGGCGCCTAGCAGCTTGACGAGTCTCGCCCAGGCTGGCAGCAGCAGAGGCAGCAGGAGCTGCCGGGCTGGGCTTGTTCTTCTTAGCCGACTGAGTGCTGGAGGAGGTTCCACGTCGCTTCGGCTTAGCAACGGGAATCTTGCCGACTCCGCCCACGGCGAGAGGAGGGATCTCGTGTACCTGGCCATCTGCAAAAGTAAATAACGGGCTTACTCGGATAAGAAAAAAGGTTAAGCTCACAAGGCATATACCTTCAAAATTGTACAATCATCATCCTCATCATCGTCAGACCAGTCTTGTAAGGGATTGTGAGATTGACTCTTACCGAAGCAGGAGCGACTGCAGTGTGCGGGATCGGCATGAAACACTCCAGGTCACACTCGGCCTCATCCGAGTCAGAGCGGTCCCCATGATAACCAACAGGAGGGACAGTACTGTCATCAACCTGGTGAAGGAGATTCTACGAAAGACAAACAGAATGAGAGACTAAAAACTAAGCTAAGAGTGGCAAAAGAGCTAAAGCCTACTCGGCGAGAAAGTAATCTGGAAACTTATCCAGGGGACAAGCCTGACCCGGCTAAACGGAGGGCAACTCCAGGCCCAGTCATCCGCCAAGTTGAGTTTAAATATTGAGCTTACTCGGCGGGCTATGAGTCATGGGTGAGCTCCTTGGTGGAATGCCGAGTGGGATCATGAGACCCGCTCATGAAGCACATCTTGTGGCTCCTGGCCTGGATGGGGCTTACCCGGTGTGAGATGAAGGTGCACATAAGGTCAAAGTCAACGAGATGAAAGTTCTCATCCGGCGACAGCAACCTTTCCAGGATAGCGTTTGCCTCGTTAACCACATCGTCTTGGTCGCGCGGGTCAAGTTGCCAGTGCTTCTTGTCGGGGACCTCGTCCGAGAAAGGGGGAAGCCGGATGTTATCGGTGGACCCATTATTTTTGACATAGAAAAAGGTTCTATGCCACTTCTTGCAAGAGTCAATGTCGGTAACCCGAGGAAAGATAGAATCTCTCCTGGGGGTGATGCTAGCAGCACCACACCGGGTCGGCCTTTTCTCGGATCGAGGAGCACCAGGTTGGGGGACAACCTAGACTTTGAAGCGAAAGTACTTGGCCCACAGAAGAACTGTAGGCCAAATTCCAAGATAGGCCTCGCATGCAGAGATGAAACAAGAGAGAGAGCCAATTGTGTTGGCAGGAAGATGGTGGGTCTGCAGATGGAAGGTAGAAAGAAACGAGGAAAAGAAAGTGCTCACAGGAAGAGCAAAACCACGTTCAAAGTGTGAAAGAAAAACCACCCGCTCGCCAGCTTGAGGGGTGGGGGAAATCTCACCGACGGGGAGGCGGCAATCCACTTGCAGTGGAATGCGTCTGGTGGAGCGGAGCCACTCCACCTCTTCGGTGGAGACCTCAGAGCCTTCCCAACCACCGCGCTCGCCGGAGGGAACCTCCTGTTCCTCAGCACCATCAGCGTCGTCACGAGCATCCATGGGATCGTCGGAGTCTGTCTCCTCCACGGAAAGGAGGGGCTTGGAGCAACGAGGACCCGTGCTGAAATCGAAAGAGGGCAGGGGCAATCGCAGCACTAGAGCAAGAAGGAGAAGGAACCGCAAAGGAGGCAGTTCAATCTTGCAGGCGCGAGGAAGAAGAAAGGCTAAGGAAACTAAACGGGCGTGGGGGAAGTGGAAACCCCCAACCCCTACTTAAGGGCAGTAAAAATCCCCGTAGTGGGATCTAACTGTGCCATGCGGCCAGCGTGTGGCCGTGTACCACGCCGGGTGAGCCAGTCAGCGAGCGCCACGTAGCCAAAGATACACGAAAAATCCAATGCCACGTCACGGCTGGAAGGACAAGAGGCGCAGACCAATGGGACTGCCATAGTGACGGGGAGTTACTACGCAGCCGTCACTGTGCCGCCAGAACTTGGAACAAAAATTGAGGCAAGTAATCATGATTACTGGTTGTCAGTGACTGAAGCGCGCCGAAAATGACCCGGAATTGGCCAAAATAACTCGGCTCGAGGCAAGAATGAGCCAAGAGGTCAAAGAATTGACCCGAAATTGTCAGACTAACCCGGCAAGATGCAAAACTGAGGTAGATAAAAGACAAAAATAAAGTTCCATTCACACAAAAGGAACCTGGAGACGCCTAACAGCTTGAACTGCTAGACCTCACCAACTTCGGGGACTAATGTCGGGGGGATAACCCCCGGTAGGGTCATGAGAGGGGAAACATAGCGCAGCTAGGTTGGCTCCGAGTGAAAAATGAACCAGGCCGGGTAAGAACGGACAGGTAATATAAGCAAGAAAGCCGAGATATAAACTATCTCGGCCCGTACAGGACAAAGTTGTAACCCTTGCAGGTACCAACAAGCCGAGTCAACCGAGGAAGGGCCGAGTCAGGAATGACGCGTGGCACCTTTCCGAGTAAGGTTCGGGAAGGACCATGGTAAAGCATGGTCAAAAGAGAAGGGTGACGCCGGGTGACACAAAAGGAGCCGGGTGACGCCCAAAGCAAGCGCTGACGTACAAAGTAACTGCGTGACACCAAAAAGAACAAGAAGCAGCGTACCACAAGACCGTTAGCTGTTAAGCTTTATGGACCAGGCCTATGGGCTTAGGGAAAGCCCATAACCCGGCCCATATTGTAGGGACCAACACCCAAACAGTAAACCCTAGAACCCAAAGGGGTATTAGCTAGCAAGCACTGCCTATAAAAGGGAGGGCATAGTGGTAGTAGAAGCAGGTGGGACCAAGTAGAGAACAGGTGCTGCATACTCAAGCTAATACATCTCAAGGAGCACTTGTAATCTCTGGGGTATCAATAAAATTGTCAAGTGTGGAGAGTTCTTCTTGTTCTTCGTGCATGGCTCGACCGTGCACTTCCTCCCCGGTGACCACAAGCACCCATTCGTCCCCCAACTTAAGCCTACCCATGGCATCTACCGTTCCACCACCACGACAACTGTGGACCGCCAGTTCATCAGTGGGGCTGATAGCAAGGAGGAATATTCTTGCCAACGTGATCCGATGGAGGAGGGAACATATGGCAAGCAGAACAAAGCAGGGATGTCCCTATCCAGCCGCAGCTGCGCCTCGGCAGATACCGCACATGCCTACCCACGTTGAGCAGCTCGTCGTGGTCGGCGTTCGTCACGGGCTCCTGCGAGGTGGACGGCGAACACCCACACGGTACATCCCCGAGGATGAGGAGGACACGCGCTGATGAACATCTCGCTCGGCCGCAGCAACTCGCCCACTCCATCACGGGCGACCTGGCCGTCATTCGTGTGGGGGCGGGGCGGCCCGACCTAGGGCACGACCCTCGGTGATGGATGAGGTCGGCGGGCGAGAAGTCGTGGTAGTGGAGAGGTCGGTGAAGGAAGATCTAGAAGAAGGCGACACCTGGATCTTCGATTTGAAAAGATTTGGATTGAGGAGAAGAAAAAGAAAAGCATGCAGGTGGCCATCGTCGGCTGCCTTGACCGCATCGTCATCGACCTTCCGCATGCCCCCAATTCCGGCCATCGCTGGTCGGCCGCTCGACACGGACAACACGACGGGAACCACGTGCTGCCATCCAGGAAGGACCATGAGCAGAGAGAGATGGAGGAGACAACGGAGGACGTGGTTAGCTGGAGTCTAGGCCAGGAGGACGCGGAGCTCGTCCGCATCAGCAGTCGCCTCGTGAAGGAGAGGAGGATGCGATGTGTCGATGGATGGCTCGGCAGGCGCCACCGAAGCCAGGTAGAGATAGGAGGGCGCCGGATTGAGGAAGGGGAAGCTTTTGGAGCGGCTTCGCGCACGGCGGTGGAGAAAAATTAGGTCATACTGGGGGAGGTCGGGGGCGGTGCTGGACGTGGGAGGAAGACGGGCCTAGGCAATAGATAAATTGGACGGAAATAAAAGAAAATGTATTGTAGAAAGTTACTGTAGATGCCCGTTTTCACAGTGATCAGCGTGATGTGTACACCTTTATAGTGCTCTATAAGGCTTCTCTTTCATATATGTAGTTATTACTAGGGAATATGGCGCGGACGTGATGCCGCGCCGGCGAAAGGCAATGTCATGAATTAATTGATTAAAATTGTCGTCGAAGATTATTGTTGTTTGAAGTTACGGTAGAAGACAATGATAGCACTATTTATAGATAAAAGAGACGGGCGAATGGTGTGATTAGTGTCGACGAATAAAAGTATAACAAAATTGAATTGCTGAATTACGGTCAAAAAATTACTCACCAGTGGAAAATTATCAAAGGTTTAGACAATCACACATCATCGTAAAGTTGCCATGACTTAATTACTAATAGAAAATTATGTCTAGAAAGTTTTGTTAGAAAACTATCTTCGAATAATAAAAAATGGAGTAAAAAATATTATCATGGATGTAGAATAACTACCGCTGGAAAAATAAATCCAAGACGTTGTATTCGAAAATTAAGTAGAAAAATTCTAGCCAAAAAAGATGAGTTAGAAAATCTAAGCCAAATAGTAAGAGAAGACGAACCTAAAAAATATAGGTTAGGGAAAAAATTTAGCAAAAAAGTTGTGTTGCATCTACATAGCGTGGCATACGATTAGCAAAATTACACAATAAATAGTACATGTCCGGAGGTGGGTCGTAGGAGGTCGTAGGATTAAGGATGTCAATTTTATCCATGGGTACGGATATCCGTGGGTACCATAACCTCATGGGTAGAGTATGGGCATACTTTTTTACCCATGGATAATACCCGTATCCTATCTGTTAAGTCATAGGTATGGACATGAATATAGACTTTACTCATGGATATATTCATACCCTGTCCATTTAAACTGACATGTCAAATTAAACTATAGAGTTTTAACCTATGGGCCGTGAAGTCTAGGGACGAGTATAAGATTACGACTTCTAAACATTAATTTAATACTTTCGTGTACTCGTCTATTATTAGTTAGTACAAATTATTTTATTTTCTTTAAATATGCTTTTGATGAAAGTAAAATTTTGTATAACTTTGTGTACTATTGATTATACCCGCCGGATACCCAATGGTTACGGACACCCGCCGGATATGAGTATGGGTAAAGTTTATACCCGCTTGTATGGATATGAGTAAGCTTTTGTACCCATTAACTATACGGGTATGAATATGGTATTGTTCTATCCTGTCATATCCTACCCATTGCCATCCTTACCATACCCTACTCATTGCCATCCTTACGTAGGATCGAACGGACATAAAAGATGGGCTAAAAAATTTAAGTCGAATAGTTAAAAAAATGAGTAAAAAAATATCGTTTATGACGTGGCATGCAATTGGAAAAATTAGGCGATAAATAGTATACACCGACATAAAAAGTTTAAGCCGAATAATTAGAGAAGCTGAACGTCAAAGAATATGGTTCAGGGCAAAAAAAATTTGCTGAATAGTTAGAGAAGATGAACGTTAAAGAATATCGGTTCAGGGCAAGAAAATTTTAGCAGAAGAGTTGTGTTGCGTCTACGTGGCGTGTCATATGGTTGGGCAAAAATTAGACGATGAATAATACTCGTCTGGACAGGCCGTTTGATTGAATAGATAGAAAGTATGAGTAAAAAATTTAAGTCGAATAGTTAAAAAATTGAATGCGATTGGGCAAAATTAGACAACGAATAATACATATGAGCTAAAAAATTTAAGTCGAATAGTTAAAAAATTGAATGTGATTGGACAAAATTAGACAACAAATAATACATACGCAGACATGAACTGCCGGATCAAATGGACGGAAAAGATGGGTCAAAAATGTAAGCCCAATAGCTATAAAAGATAAATGTAGAAAAATATTGGTTAGGGAAAAAGAAATTAGTCAAAAAATTATGTCGTGTCTACATGACGTGCCCGCGATTGTACTAAATTAGATGATAAATAGTATACGTGCCGGACGCAAACCGCCGGATCGAAAATCAATAGTCAAAACCGGCCCGAGCACTGTTCATCCGTGCGCATTGTTTATCTGATTGATGGACAGTGGCCGGAGTGAAACCCACGCGTATATGCTGGAGATCGGTAAAATCAATTCGAGCGGTGGCGACCCCACGCCCTCCGTCCTCGTGTGAGTGTCGCCGCCTCTCCCTTCTCCCCCTATTCGATCCCGCAGCCAGAGCGAGATCCCCACCCTCACCATCTTGCTCTCCCAGTGCCGCCGCACCTCGCCTCGGTCTCCGGTCGCTAGCATAGGTGGTTCTTGGGGCAGAGCCCGTGCGCCGTGGGGAAGAAGTCGATGATGGCCGACCGGTACGGCAGATACGACGTCTTGGTGGTGGTAGACCTCTCGGTGCCGATGGTAGAGGTGGTTCCGCCGGGCTTGCTCTAGGAGAGCTTGTGCGATGTGGCCATGTCCATATCCGTCACAACGGCTCCCTTCTTCTTGCTCTGCTCTGGCTGAGCCTTCTTGGCCGTCAGCTTCTCTTGGGATGGGGCAACGGCGGGTGGCTCGCTCGCCTTGGACTTGGGCTTGGCGGGTGACGGCTGCAGGAAGAGGAACTTCTCCTTGCCGCGGCCGTGGGACCTGCGGCCGGCGCTCACAAGGTCATGGAGGCGGAACCGGGGCACATGCGCCATGGCGGACGCATCGTCATGGTGGCGGTGGCGGGACGCGGCTCCATGCGCAGTACGTGTCCGGCGAGGACGCGCCGGCGCTCACAAGGTCGCGGAGGCGGAACCAGGGCACCGACTGCTGCATGGACATGCGGCGCGGACCGCGGCTTCCATGCGCAGTACTTGTCTGGCGAGGGAGGCGGTATGGCGGACGCGTCCTTGTTTGTTTTTTCTTTGTCATTGTGCAAGTGGATGCCCTGCTAAGCGAGTATGATGTTGGGCCTTGACCCATGTGCACGCGCGTGAGGGCGTTGGAGTCCAGGCATCGATCGAGATAGAGAGAGAGAGGTACCAACGCGTTTAAGTCGATCATGTACGACGGCCGTTCGATGTGCATACCCAAACCAACGACCACGGCGTAAAAAACGCCCAAATGAACATACGAAAGCGTAAAGAATGAAAACCTCCCAAATTATATAGTAGAGATAAGATATTTTAATTTATGATTTTATTCGTAGTAATTCAATTATTAGGATTAGACTTATAAATGGTAAAACATTCAGGCAGAAGTGGGCCGCCAGACGCAGTTGGGCCGCGGTGCAGATTACACAACGCACGCGGCGGCAGAGTCGAATTGGGCCAGCCTAACTGGCGGCTTCCACGGGAGGGCGCCGGGGAGAGAAGAAAGGAGAGCTTTGTGTGCAGAAAGAACACGTCGTGGAAATGAATCGTGACTGAATTTCAGAGGGGAAAACAGCTAGCTCGTGCCGATCTTTGACCGATGATTGGGAGAGATCTGATGCTGCATTTTGCGAGCGGTTTGAATATGCGTGTAGCTGGAACATTGGAAACTAAATTACCTAAAGAATATTGTCAGAGAGAAACTCGGTAGGTCGTGAGCTTCTCGGGAACAGAGGGTGAAAACAAGGGCCATGAGCTGAGTTTTCTGACAGAGATAACTGCGAGATCTGTCTCGATTTTGGAGGATGATTTCGAGGGATTTACGCGTTTCTTTTATGCGTCGTTTGATGCTACGGAAAGGTGGTACATCAGATAGTATCTATGGGAGAAGATATTGGCTGGAGATGTAACGTAGGGGAGAGTGGCAAGCGGGGAACAAGGGTGCACGCTGCTGTCGTTGCTGTTGGTGCGCGCAGCCGCAGATGTGCGCGGGCATGGCGAGCGGCAGAAAGACATGGTGCGCGACAGGAAGGCGAGGTGACAGAGCAAGGATATATCGAGGTGTGGCTAGGGAACAATGGGTTCACCGAGGGGTTGACGGAGATAATGGTGACCATGGCCAACGACGACGCCCCGGAGATGAGGTCGATGGCGATGCCAAGCTGCAGGTTCTTCGGGCAGCGAGGATAGGGACATAGGCGCTGGTCTGCACCTCCTTGTTAGGTACCCGATGGATCTCTCTATTACTTAGACAGGAATTGTATCAATATCCAAGTTACGGACAAGAATTGTGATAATTGTAGCTAGCCTATTGCAAGGAGAAGATCTCTAGGTCGCCGCCGCCAAATCAGCCGTGATCCTGAGGATGTCTCTTCCATGTAAGGGTTCTCTTCTTAAGAAGGTGAGGACCCATACGAGCTGTTCACTTGGTCCAGTCATCACCAAGGTACTTCTTGTTGGGCTGAATTAGACGCTTGGACCCGCCTCTCGCCAAGGAGAGGCCCATGTCGCTCTTATCGTCTTGTGGCGCCACAGGGGTGCTGACATCCCCTCCTCCTTGAGTGCTGGCTTGTTCCCAAGTCGGCGTCGTTGGAAACCTCTGTTGCAATTCAAGCTTGTCTTCCCAGGTGATGTCAAGAGCCGCGGCATCAGACCACTGAACTTGAACATGTTCACGTCGTCCCGTGGTAATGCGTTTCCAGCAAGATGCTATGATCTTTACAGGAAAAACGACTGCGTCAGGAGGATTAGGGGGAACTGGTGAAGCAGTGGTACCTAGAAGGAGAGCCTTGCGCATTTGCGATACATGGAAAATGGGGTGTATCTTAGAAGAGGTTGGAAGTTCAACTTCATATGCCAATGGATTGATTGTTCTGATAATGTTGTAGGGACCAAAGTAACGGAATGCGAGCTTATGATTAGCACGTCTAGCAACCGAAGACTGAATGTACGGTTGCAGTTTAATGAAAACTGACTCGCCAACTTCAAAAGTCCTGAAAGATCTTTTCTTATCTGCATGTGTTTTCATCTTTTGCTTGGCATAGTGTAGATTCTGCTAGAGCACTTGCTCCATGAGTCTAACCATTCTTGGAGCTAGGGAACTTTGCAAGTGGAAGCAGCCTCTATGCCCCAGTAGCGTGCATTATGACCGTACAGAGTCTTGAACGGGGACATTTTCACAGCAGAATGATCGCTAGTGTTATACCAGAACTCGGCCAAGGATAGGAATTGCGGCCACTTATGAGGACAAGCGTGTGTAAAACACCGTAGATAGATCTCGAGGCATTGGTTCACATGCTCTATTTGACCATCTGTTTCTGGATGATAAGCGGAGCTCATGCGCATTTCACTGCCAAGCATAGAGAACAAAGCTTTCCAGAACTTACTTGTAAAGATTGGATCACGATCTGAAACCATGATCTTAGAAAGACTGTAATTTATACACGTTGTCCATGTAAGCTGCTGCTACCTTAGCTGCAGTGAAGGGGTGATGGAGTGGGATAAATTGAGTGTAATGTGTGAATTTATCCACAACCACCATGATACTATTAGCTGTACCAGAAGTTGGAAGGCCCTCAATGAAGTGCATCGTTACCGTATTCCATGCTTCATACGGAGTAGGAGGTGGCTCCAAGAGACCTGGGTATTTGACTCTCTCGGGCTTGGCTTGCTGGCAAACTAAATAGGATTGACAAAATGATTTGATCTGTGTCTTCATTTTAGGCCATGCAAATAGCTGATGCGTTTGTAAGTGACATGGAAGCCAGAGTGACCTCCCATAGTACTTGAATGGAACGCTGCCATGATTTGGTGTTGCAAAGGGATATAACCTCCTAGCCAGATTTTGTTTCTGAAATAAAGCAGCCCATTCTGCAGAGAGAAACGACCTTTGGCGTCAGGTTTCACTCATAGTTTTTGAATCCATTTTGTAGCATGCGGATTTGCAGTGTAGCTAGCTTTAACTTCTTCCAACCAAAGTGGTTGGCATTCAGTAATGACAGCAACTGAATGATTATCATCATGTTGACGACGCGAGAGTGCATCCGCGGCTCTGTTTTCCAATCCTCTACGATAGCAGATTTTGTACTATAGTCCTAGCAATTTTGTAAATGCTTTCTGTTGCCAGATGGTGTGCAATCGCTGGTCTTCCAAATACACCAGGATTTTCTGGTCCGTGCGTATCACAAACTCCTGATGCTGGAGATATGAACGCCACTCAACTGCCATTAATACTGCCAAGCATTCTTTTTCATATGTGGATAACCCCCTGTTCTTCGGTCCCAATGGTTTGCTCATATAAGCTATTGGATGGCCCTCTTGCTGCAGGACAACGCCAACGCCCATGTCGCATGCGTCTGTGTCAACAGTGAAAGGTTTAGTGAAATCAGGGAGTTTGAGTACTGGAGATTCAGTCAGACTCTGCTTGAGTAATTGGAACGATGTGACGGTCTCAGATGTCCAGACAAAGGGAGAATTTTCTTTAGAAGGTTGAAAAGTGGACGTGCAATGATGCCAAAATGCCTCACAAACTTATGATAATACCCCGCGAGACCGAGAAATCCTCTTACATCTTTAGTGTTATGTGGTGTTGGCCAATTTGCCACTTTGGTTATCTTATCGGGGTCTGAACAAACTCCATTGCTGTTGATCACGTGGCCCAAGTATGCTATTTGTCGCTGGGCGAAAGAGCATTTTGATCTCTTGACACACAATTGATCACGACGTAGTAGAGCCAGGACTGTTTTCAAATGCTGAATGTGTTCTGGCAGTGTTCTACTATATACCAAAATATCATCGAAGAAAACCACTATGCATTTGCGAAGGACTAGCTGTAGTGTTGAATTCATTGCTCCCAGGAAAGTAGTAGGGATGCCAGCCAATCCAAATGGCATTACAGTGTACTCCCAATGGCCAGAATGTGTTTGAAAAGCTGTTTTGAATTCTTCGCCAGGTTCCAATCTGATTTGGTGGTAGCCTGCACGAAGATCAAGCTTTGAAAACCATCGTGCACCGGCTAACTTATCTAGAAGCTCGTCAATAATTGGAACAAGGTATTTGCTAACCACTGTCATGGAGCTAAGGTTTCGGTAATCTACACATAGCCTCCACGTCCCATCTTTCTTCTTTACTAATATTACCGGTGGAGAAAAATGACTTGTGGTTCGTTGAATAATGCCAGAAGCTAGTAGTTCCGCCACTTGCCGCTCAATTTCTGTCTTGAGCTCAGGTTTGTGATAGTATGCTCGAAGATTAGCTGGTTGAGTTCCTGACATTAGAGGGATTTGATGATCACACTGGCGTCGTGGTGGCAGTGATGTCGGCTCAGCAAAAATATCTGAATACTATTTCAGAATTGACTGTACTTCCTTTGGTGTAACATCCTCAACACTGACAACATCATTCAGTGCATATACATATATGAGGTGTGCTGTTGAGCCCTGTTTGCAAATGTTAACCAATTCATTGGCAGATATAGCCGAACACTGTGCCTGGTCCACTTTGTGGCCTTGTAACTAGATCAACTTGGTTGGTGTTTGAATTTTTAGGGTCTTAGCAATCCAATCTAAGCCTGCTAAACGTTTGTGGACAGATTCCAGCCAGATACCAACTGCTCCTGAGAAGTGCAAACTAGACATAGTCACCTAGTAGGAATCATGGATCGCGAACATATGAAAATATTGCTCCACTAGTGTTTTCCATAGGTTCGGATTTTCACCAGTAAATGGAGGAAATTGCATCGATGGTGCTGATGCGCCCATGGTAGTCATGAGCTGGCTGGTAACCAAATTGGGATCACCCGAAAGAGAAGATAAAGGGATTTGGAACATATTCATACCCGTGACCAGGAGTTCCATTGGTGAAATCGTGTTCACCGCAGGGAAACCCCCGGGTGACGTATGCTCGCCGTGGCCGGATTGCCCGTGGAACTGCCCCTGGGTGCATACCGTCGCACCAAGGGCTTATGCTACAAGTGCGGCGAGCAGTGGGGCAAAGACCACACGTTCCCAGCAACAGTCCAGTTACACATTGTTGAAGAACTGTTAGCTCTATTTTCACCGAAAGAAATTACTGGCAGTGAAGCAAATGTGATTGTACCTGAGGATACTGAAATTTCCTGTTCTATTTCAGTCTATGCTTTGATACCAGATGTTAGTATCCACTTGGCTAGCCCAGTACTTGGCCCATGTTATGGATGTTCATGTGCTCACATCCCAACAATAAGAAGAGAGCCCACTCCATACCAAAAGTCCGGACAGATGGGAGGAAGGAATCTCTCCCATATAAGATGGGTGTGGCCTTCTCACGTAGGCGAGGTGGTACTAAACCAAGCAGCCTCCACTAGTCAACAGGCCCCTAACATCCCATCTCTCTGAGAAGCCCCTCAAGAAAGCATGGCGATGCTAGTTCTGATACTAGATGTTAGGTACCCGATGGATCTCTCTATTACTTAGACATGAATTGTATCAATATCCAAGTTACAGACAAGAATTGTGATAATTGTAGATATCCTATTACAAGGAGAAGATCTCCAGGTCTCCACCGCCAAATCAGCCGTGATCCCGAGGATGTCTCTTCCGTGTAAGGGTTCTCTTCTTAAGAAGGTGAGGCCGAATACGAGCTATTCACTTGGTCCAGTCATCACCAAGGTACTTCTTGTTGGGATGAATTAGACGCTTGGGTCTGCCTCTCGCCAAGGAAAGGCACATGTCGCTCTCATCGTCTTGTGGCACCACAGGGGTGCTGACACCTTGCTTCATGTACTGTCTAGCGCCAGCGGCTCGATGTGGTCCTTCTGTTGCTGGGTACTCCGGTGATGGCGGCAAGGTGGGGTGGATGGCGTCGGTGTCTATTTTCTGCGCTGGTTATCCTTGCCTAGGGAGCTTGTCTCCATAGCATCGACGAGGGGGAAGGCGTTAGGCCGTGGCACGGCTATGGTATGGTAGACGACATAGATCAGGAGGTCAAGGTGGGAACTGAGCTCTCGGGCATGGAGGCTAGAGTGGTTTCATTCGTGGAGCAGAAGAAAGGATGGAAGGGGGAAAAGGTTGAGCGGGAGGTGGAGGAAAAAGCATCTATGGTTGTTTAGGGATCAATCTGGTGGGGATTTACAAGGAGGAGGAGGAGGGAGTGGATGTGATGGAGGTTCTTGATACGTCAGAAACGTATCTATAATTTTTGATGTTCCATGCTTGTTTAGTATCTACTTTGCTTTTCTTTGTCTACACTTTGAGGTGTTTTTATATGTTTTTTTGGACTAACCTATTAACATGATGCCCTTGTGCCATTTGCCTGTTTTCTTATGTTTTTGGTTCCAGAAAAGGCAGAAAATCAATATTCTGGGAATTGGACGGGACAAAAGCCAAAGTCAATATTTTACTGTGGAGAACACGGAGCCAGAGTACGAGATGGAGGGGAGCCACTAGGGGGCCACACCCCTTGGACGTGTAGCTAGGCCCAACCAGCGCCTGGGGGGGTGCGGCCGCCCTGGCTGCCCCTGACTCGCCTCTTCGCCTATAAAGACCCCCCGATACCAAAACCCTAAGTACCCAATCAATATTCCACAAAACCGTCTATAGCCTCCGCCACCATCGTCCCTAGATCGGGGGGGGGGGGATCTGAAGCTCTTCCCGACACCCTGCCGGAGGGGAGATCATCCCAGAGGCCTTCTTCTTCATCATGCCAGCCTCCGGTATGAAGTGTGAGTAGTTCCACCTTGGACTACGGGTCCATGTAGTAGCTAGATGGTTGTATCTCCTCCTTTGTGCTACCATGTTTAGATCTTCTGATCTCCGTTCATGATCAAGATCATCTATTTGTAATCATGCATGTTGTGTTTGAGGGGATCCGATGGATATTGAGATTACTATGTCAGATTGATTAATGGTTTTGTCTTATTAATTCTATCATGTCTGTGTTGTTTGACATCTTGCATGCTCTCCGTTTCTAGTAGCTATCTTGGCCAAGTAGATTCTAGTGACTCCAAGAGGGGGTATTTATGCTCGATAATGGGTTCATGCCTCTATTTAATCTAAGGGAAGTGACAAAAATCTCTAAGGTTTTAGATGTGATGTTGCCACTAGGGAGGAAATAACGGTCTCTTGTTCATGGAACAAGTGGATTGTTTACCTTACACACTTTGCTTAAAGCAGTTATCTGTTGCTTGTAACTTAATACTGGAGGGGGTTCGGAAGATAACCTGAAGGTGGATTACTAGTCATAGATGCAGTTGGATGGCGGTCTATGTATCTTTTTGTATTGCCCAATCAAATCTCATAGGATCATGAATGTCTAGTATTGCATTGTTATGCCTTGCTCAGTCCTATCATTTGCCCTGCTGTAATTTGTTTACCCAGCATGCCATGTTTGTTTATCTTAAGGAGAACACCTCTAGTGAACTATGGACCCCGGTCCAATCTTTACCATTGATACATCTTCCACTGCTACTATTTACTTTCTGCAAACCACTATTACCTTCCACACCATACAGTTAACCCTTTGTTTTCAGAAAACCGGTGAGATTGACAACCTCACTGTTCGTTGGGCGAAGTCTTGAGTTTGTGTTGTGTAGGTTTCCAAGTTGCTAGCAACACCTTTGAGTCGTATCCTTCCTCCTACTGGTTCGATAACCTTGGTTTTTTACTGAGGGAAAACTTGCTGCTGTGCTCATCACACCTTCCTCTTGGGGTCTCCCAACGAAGATCTATAGTGATCTGAGCGCATCAAAGACTTTTTTGGCGCCGTTGTCGGGGAGGCTAAGGACGGCTTCACAAGGGAGTCCTTCACAACCTTTCTCTTTACTTTGTTTTTGTTTTGCTTAGTTTGTTTTGCTTGGTTTTGTTTTCCTCTTTTTATCAAAAACTCCAAAAAAATAGTTTAGTTTGGTTTGCTTTTCTTATAAAAAACACAAAAAGATTAGTTCATGCTCTAGTTGCTGCTGCTGTTGGCTTGCTCCACTTTTGCCAAATGAACTCTGCTGAGAACACCAAGTTGTGTGACTTCACTAGCACAAACAACAATGATTTCCTAAGTACACCTATTGCTCCAGCTGCTCCTGATGCTACCTTTTATGAAATTAAGCCTGCTTTGTTGAATCTTGTGATAAGAGAGCAATTTTCTGGTGCTAGTTCTGATGCTGCTGCTGCCCACCTCAATAACTTTGTTGAACTTTGTGAGATGCAAAAATATAAGGATGTAGATGGAGATATTATTAAGCTCAAGTTGTTTCCTTTCTCCTTGAGAGGAAAAGCTAAAGAATGGTTGCTATCCTTGCCTAGAAATAGTATTGATTCTTGGATTAAGTGGAAAGATGCTTTTATTGGAAAGTATTACCCTCCTTCTATGATTATATCTATGAGAAGTGATATTATTAAATTTAAACAACTTGATAATGAACATGTTGCTCAAGCTTGGGAAAGAATGAAATCTTTGGTTAAGAATTGTCCCACTCATGGACTTACTGCTTGGATGATTATCCATACTTTTTATGCAGGTTTGAACTTCTCTTCAAGAAACCTGTTGGATTCAGCTGCTGGAGGTACCTTTATGACCATTACCTTGGGTGTTGCAACAAAGCTCCTTGATAATATGATGGTTAATTATTCCGAATGGAACACCGAGAGAGCTCCACATGGTAAGAAGGTAAATTCTATTGAAGAGACCTCCTCTTTGAGTGATAAGATTGATGTTATCATGGCTATGCTTGTTAATGGAAAAGCTCTTATAGATCCTAATAATGTTCCCTTAGCCTCTTTGGTTGCTCAAGAAGAGCAAGTTGATGTGAACTTCATTAGAAATAACAATTTCAACAATAATGCCTATAGGAATAACTTTGGTAGTAACAACAATTATAGGCCTTATCCTCCTAATAATGGCAATACCTATGGAAACTCCTACAACAATATTAGAAGTGCTCCCTCTGAACTTGAAGTCATGCTCAAAGACTTTATTAGTAAACAAACCACTTTCAACAAGACTGTGGAGGAAAAGCTTTTGAATGTTGAGAAAAATATTTCCTATTTATCTGAAGCATAGTCCTCTTTGATTAATAAAATGGCTACTAAACCTGAAACTTTGGAAAGTACCTTTGCTGCTACTCATGCCATACAAGTTACTATTGATGAAAATGGTAGGCTTTTAGACCAACTACATGATAAGTGGGAAAGAGAAGCTAAAATTGCTAGAAACAATAGTGTGTGCACTATCACCACCACCAATATGGATGCCACTAAGCCACAAGAAGTCCCTATTCCTCCTACCACAATGCCTAAACCCAATGATCCTACTACTTGTGATGCTAAGTTTGATTTTGATCTTGATGGTTGCAATATTTCTAAAGTGATTATGTTCCTACAAAATCTTGCTATAAGTCCTGATGCTAGTGATATGATTGTAGCTTTCACCAAACACATTACATATGCTCTTGTTAAAATTAAGGAAGAGAAGTTGAAAAACAAAGCCTCTATTCCTAGGAAAGTAGAAGATAGTTGGGAACCCATTATTAATATGCAAGTGAATGACTTTGATCTCAAAGCTTCACGTGACCTTGGTTCTAGTGTCTCTATTATGCCTAGAAAGATTTATGAAATGCTTGATTTGCCACCTTTGGAAGATTGTTATATGGATGTCCCACTTAATGATAATGCTAAAAAAAACTCATGGAGAGTGTTAATGATGTTATTATTATGGTTAACAATGCTTATGTCCCTGTTGATTTCTATGTTTTGGATGTTGAATACAATGCTTCTTGTCCTATTACTTTGGGAAGATCTTTTCTTAGAACTATTGGTGCCATCATTGCTATGAAAGAAGGCACCATTAAATATCTATTTCCATTCAAGAAAGGTACTGAACACTTCCCTATGAGGATAGATAAGTTGCTTTTTTCTCCTCCTTTGAAAGCAAGGTTTGATGTTAATGCTTCTTCATTTGAAAATACTTGATTCTTGGTTCTTGTGCCTAACTTAAAGGCGTTAAAGAAAAGTACTTATTGGGAGATAACCCAAACGTTTTCTTGAGTCTTGGAAGTTATTTCCTTAGTAATGAACTATCCTTATCCTTTTTATTTGCCTTTTGTGCCAAGAATAACGTTTAATGAGAGGGAAGTAAGATTTGGGGAGTTGCTGTCTCGAAACAGATTTTTTTGCTCCACCATAAAAATTCGTGTAAAATCCCTGTAAGTAGGATTGAGCTGATATTTTCTAAATAAATCCCCCAGTATGTTATCTAACTTCCGTCAGTTCAACACTTTTTGATTTGAGCAACATAAGGTCTTCGAAAAAATCGGTTTCTACCTGCTGGTCCGTTTTGATAGATTTCTGCCATTATTTGCATTTGCTTCTTATTGATTCCTTTTTGGGTTCTTTTTGGGAAATTGAGATTTTTGAGGGAATTGCTACAGTATATTTTGTTTTTAGCGAAAGTTTTTCTGTTCTAAAGCTAAACCCAAAGGTCTATTATATTTTGAATACACTAATGTTGCTAATGAAGATTGTGTAAAGTTTTGTATGAAGGAAAATTTTTCAGGTGTAGAGAAAGAATGATGTAATGAGATGAAGAATGGAAAAAATATCAAACATGGGGATGCCAACCCGTGTCACCCCAAGAAATATTCAAGAGGTACAAGCGTCAAAGCTTGGGGATGCCCAAGTCATCCCCTTCTTCATCAATAAAAATCTCAGGTCTTTCTAGACACTTCGTTTTTATTGTTTCATGCACTATTGTGTTGTTCTTGGAGCGTCTTTTTCTTAGTTTCCGTTTTGTTTGCTTAGTTTGCTTGAATAAAATAGTTTGGAACCCCGTTCTCGCTGTGTTGTTTCAAATAAGTTGATTGGTGTTGGAGAGGAATAGAAAGTTCTTGCTTGAGTATTACAAGAGGAGCTTCTTGACTGTGACTTAGACTTTATCATGCCATGATAGATGTTGTTTTGACTTTATGCTTAGTGATTATTGCTGTAGCATTAATTGTTCCAAACAATTAGGATTGCTTAATGTGCCTTGAAGGAATCATGCATTGTTTTAGCATACAAAAGCATAGTATTGTGGTATTCTCCTTTGATGCTTTGTTTGGGTTGACTTGGCACATGCTCACACCATGTTATGACTATGAACAGTCACCATAGCCTCTATGATCATTTAGTTCTTGACTTGTAGTACCAATTTATGCTTTTATTAGTAATGTTTTGTTGCTCTGCATGATTATGGCCATTATTGCTCTCTTAGTTGGTCGCTCCCAGTCTTTTGCTAGCCTCCACTTGTATGAGTAAGCTCTACTCATGCATCCAACTCCCAAGAAACCAAGTTATTCCAAAGTGTCCACTATAAATTCCTATGAATGGTGTGTTACACCATTCCAAGTATATTCTTGTTTTCATCTATCCTCCAATTAAAAAGTATTTTGTTATGTGAGAACTTAGTGATTAAATCTCTCACGAACTTGATGGCAAACTTTATTTTTCTTGGCCCTAATAAACTTGAACCATTGGGTCATCTATGTTGTATATGCTTGCAGTTATACGTTGGGATTAGCATAACCATGCTATCACGGGGAACGCTTTCAACATTGCACTTGTACATTGTACACATTTGATATCATGATCTTCTGTCTATGGATGTCGTCAGTGTGAAATTAAAGAGGAGCTTGTAAGTCCATGGAGTTATGTATGTGTGTTAGAGAAACGCCTGGGCCGCTAGCCTAAGCCATGCCTAATTATGGTGGAAACTTGCAGCATCACCATAGTGAGCAATCTATGAAGCATTATTCTTATAAAAAAGAGATTGAGAAAAAGAAAAAAATATGAGAAAAGAGGAAAGAGAGAAAAAAGCACCATTTTACCATGGTAAATAAGAAGATTGCTGAGATGCTCATTGTCTGCTTGCCTTGTATCATGTGCAAGGGGTACCTCGTTTGCGGTTCTCTATGATACACATGTACTTTCTATGACAAGAACTTGCAAGTAACTAAACTTGAGTAGCATGAGGAGAGGCCCTCGTATTCAAGGGACATGAGATTGCCAACTTATACTTTGTCAAGCATATACTCCATAGTTTGTTCACTTTAACCTTAATCACTTCAAGATGCTTATTATAGGGGCAATGAGAGCTGAAAGCTAACAAGTACCATCATTTTTTGGAAGCTCCTTTTGAGACTTGAAATCCCTGCTTCCCTTTATGAAGGCCCTTTCTTCCACTATTATATTGAGTCTTCACCTTCTATTCTTAGGCACCAATTAAGAGAGCATATTTGCCATTCTTAGTTCTATGTGTATTGTCCCAAAACTTATTGATTGATGCATATTGTTGATATTACTTGTTCTTGTGCTATTTGTATCTAGTCACTCTTATGAACTTTGAAGGTGTCCTATGCATCTATTTGCTACTCCATGAGGGACAAGATGAATGCCACTATGCTATGTTTTCAATATGTGAAACAAACAAAAGTTTTTCAATGCATGTTATTCATGATCTTTGTTTGTAACCTTTCATGTGGCATACATAGTTACTTTGTCTTACTGTTAGAACTCCATCTTTCACGTTCATGTTTAGAGTTCTTTGATCCCAGCTTTCAATGCTTGCAAATGGGTTGATCTTGATTTTGATGGTGCATGTCACCTCAAAAATTATTCTTTTTATCACTTACCTACCCGAGGACGAGCAGGAGTTAAGCTTAGGGATGCTTGACACATCAGAAACGTATCTATAATTTTTGATGTTCCATGCTTGTTTAGTATCTACTTTGCTTTGCTTTGTCTACACTTTGAGGTTTTTTATATGTTTTTCTGGACTAACCTATTAACAAGATGCCACTGTGCCTGTTGCCTATTTTGTTCTGTTTTTGGTTCCAGAAAAAGCAGAAAATCAATATTCTCGGAATTGGATGGGACAAAAGCCAAAGTCAATATTTTACCGTAGGGAACACGGAGGCAGAGTACGCGACGGAGGGGAGCAACCAGGGGGCCACATCCCTGGCCGCGCGGCTGGGCCCAGCCCCCTGCGGCCGCCCTAGCTGCCCCCTGCCTCGCCTCTTCACTCATAAAGACCCCCCGATACAAAAACCCTAAGTACCCGATCAATATTTCTTGAAACCGTCTGTAGCCTCCGCCACCATCGTCCCTAGATTGGGAGGATCTGAAGCTCTTCCCGGCACCCCGCCGGAGGGGGGATCATCCTGGAGGCCTTCTTCTTCATCAAGCCAGCCTCCGGTATGAAATGTGAGTAGTTCCACCTTGGACTATGGGTCCATGTAGTAGCTAGATGGTTGTATATCCTCCTTTGTGCTACCATGTTTAGATCTTGTGAGCTCCGTTGATGATCAAGATCATCTATTTGTAATCATGCATGTTGTGTTTGCGGGATCCGATGGATATTGAGATTACTATGTCATATTGATTAATGGTTTTGTCTTATTGATTCTATCATGTCTGTGTTGTTTGAGATCTTGCATGCTCTCTGTTTCTAGTAGCTATCTTGGCCAAGTAGATGCTAGTAACTCCAACAGGTATATTTATGCTCGATACTGAGTTCATGCCTCTATTTAATCTAAGGGAAGTGACATAAATCTCTAAGGTTGTAGATGTGCTGTTGCCACTAGGTAGAAAACAACGGTCTCTTGTTCATGGAACAAGTGGATTGTTTACCTTACACACTTTGCTTAAAGCAGTTATCCGTTGCTTGCAACCTAATACTGGAGGGAGTTTGGATGATAACCTGAAGGTGGATTACTAGTCATAGATGCAGTTGGATGGCAGTCTATGTATCTTATTGTCTTGCCCAATCGAATCTCATATAATCATGAATGTCTAGTATTGCATTGTTATGCCTTGCTCAGTCCTGTCAATTGGCCTGCTGTAATTTGTTTACCCGGCATGCCATATTTGTTTATCTTAAGGAGAACACCTATAGTGAACTATGGACCCTGGTCCAATCTTTACCATTGATACATCTTCCACTATTACTGTTTACTTTATGCAAACCACTATTACCTTCCACACCATACAATTAACCCTTTATTTTCAGCAAACCGGTGAGATTGACAACCTCACTGTTCGTTGGGGCAAAGTCTTGAGTTTGTGTTGTGCAGGTTTCCAAGTTGCTAGCAACACCTTTGAGTCGTTTCCTTCCTCCTACTGGTTCGATAACCTTGGTTTCTTACTGAGGGAAAACTTGCTGTTGTGCTCATCACACGTTCCTCTTGGGGTCTCTCAATGAAGATCTACATTGATCTAAGCGCATCAGTGCTCGGTGCTAGGAGGTGCCCCCTGATACGTCCAAAACGTATCTACTTTCCTGAACACTTTTGCTACTGTTTCTCCTCTAAACTTGTGTGATTTGGATACAACTAACACGTACTGACGCTGTTTTCAGCAGAATTACCTTGGTGTCTATTTTTTGTGCAGAAAATCAACTATCAGGAAAAATCCCAGAAAATATGCCAAAAATCCTATTTCACCAGAAGATCCACGGAGCCAGAGTACAAGATGGAGTGGATTCCTGGGGGCCCACACCCCTGCCAGGTGCGGGCCAGGACTGGCCGCGCCTAAGGGGGGTGCGGCCACCCTAGGCACCCCCTCGGCCTTCCTCTTCGCCTATAAGAAGCCTCCTGACCTAAAAACCGAGGGGGGTTCGTCGTTTTTCTAGAAAGAGTTCTGCTGTGCCGCCACCACCAGAAGCCATGATTCGGAACCAGAAACTCTGTTCTGGCACCCTGCTGGGACGGGGAATTTGGGGAGGATCATCTCGATCGTCATCACCAACGCCTCTCCATCAACCAACAATGTTTCCCTCATCGATGAGTGAGTAATCCCCCGCTGTAGGCTATGGGGATGGTAGGGATTGGATGAGTTCTATCATGTAATTGAATAATATTGTTAGGGAATGGTGCCTAGTTTCTATTTTAGTGCTATTTGACTTTGTTGCAACTTATTGCGCTTAATGCTTGTCACTAGGGCCCGAGCCATGATCTCAGATCTGAACTTATTATTGAATCATTATGTTAGTATTGTTTGTGATCTTATCTACAAGTTGTGTACACATATCATTTTCCGGATCCAAAGGCCCCGAAGTGACAGAAATTGGGACAACCGGAGGGGATGGATGTGGTGTGAGGATCACATGTGTTCACGAAGTGTTAATGCTTTGCTCCGGTGCTCTATTAAAAGGAGCACCTTAATTGCTAGTAGTTCCCTTGAGGCCCTGCTGCCACGGGATGGCAGGACAAAAGATGTTGTGCAAGTTCTCATTCCGAGCATGCATGACTATATATGGAGCACATGCCTATGATTGTTTAGTACTTGGATGCTTATTCTTATTTATCTGCAATTTCCCTAGATCTTGAAGTTACATGTTTAGACTCGTCCATGCAACGCCCGTCCATCCATCCCTATGCCTACCACACTCATATCCTACTGTTTTCCACTACTGTTACTATTGCTCTTGTTTTACTGCTGCTGTTGCTTTGCTATTGCTACTACAAACTGTTGCTACTGATAAACTTCTATGAGAAAGAACTATTTCCAGGTGCAGCTGAATTGACCACTCAGTTGTTAAGGCTTGCAAGTATTCTTTGGCTCCCCTTGTGTCGAATCAATAAATTGGGTAATACTACCTTCGAAGACTATTGCGATCCCCTATTCTTGTGGGTCATCACCCCCATGCATGATTGCCTCCTTGGAGAAGACGGCAAGACATGACGTGGGGAGCGTGTCCTCTCGATCGATGGAGATGGGCCACCAGGGAGGTTAGCTAGGCTAGGGAAATGGGGTGGTTGGTTGCTGCCACGGGGCCTCTTGGCCTAACAGGTGGTTGCCTCCCCCGAAAGAAAGTTTTCTTTATTTATTCGTTTCACTTTTGAAATTCTTTTGTAAATAGTTTTTTTAGACAATAAAAGTTCCAAAAATATCGAGTTTTAAATTTTGAATTAAAGAGGGGACTAATGTAGAAAACAAAATAGGGTTTCAAAAAATATTTTTAGAGGGTAAATATGCATATGTCATGAGGATGCAGAAAGTAAAAAAACAGGCCATTTCTAATACAGAATATTTTCCGAGCATTATAACTCGACACCACTAACACCGGATCGCGTCCTGAGATCCCAACAAAGACATCAAGTAAGATAGGTTCTCTTATCGGATCTTATGTCATCTGGTTGATCCTCATGACACCACTAACAAGAATTCTTGCTTTGTCTTAAATTGTCCACACCATCAACATAGGGTTGTCGCTCAAATTCTTCAAGGAAACACTCCTATAAACAAAATGGAAGTAAAGGTCTCAAAATATAAGGCCACCTCTAACTTCCATGGAAGGAGTAAAGTCACACATTGATCCAGTTCAGTGTACAAGAGCTAATAGAAAGAGTAGTCAGTATAGGGGCCAGTACAACACACACCTAAACTATTACTCTGTACATGAATAGGAAACACGCAACCAAACTCGGGATTTAGGTTGAAGATCATAACAAGCATCGTTCAGAAAACTTCGGAAAAGCAATCCAAAGAGGAGGAGGTCGTCGTCTTAGGAATCACAAAACACCGGAAACACATGATGAAAGATCAGATAGAGTAAAAACTAGATGTAGAACCACTGTTGCAAAAGGAAGGAAGCGGAACCCTAAAGGTATGATAGTAACCCAACCACGAGAAATCCTGGACTTGATCAAAGGTAAGGGAGAAGATTCAAAATACGCAAAGATAAGAAGATAATATCATAGGGGTAAAGAATAAAAGCAGAGATACTCAGATCTATCCAACCGATTTTGCAAAAATAGTTTTATCACTCTACATCATCCGTTGGCAAGGTTAATCTACAGGCTGAAATAGTTGGGTATTGTACACATTTGCCCGGATACCACTTGTAACGCCCCCCAAATCGAGTCTATGCAGATCTCAGCATTTCCCGCCAAAATCCGCCTAAAAGTGATTCAAAGACGCCCACCAGACACTTTCGTGTGGGTGTGATTTTTAACAAGTAGATACATCACAATAGTTTACAACAGGACCCACAAGAAACATATATATACAATAACGACTCAACGAGTCTAGAATACAAAATGATACATTACAGAGATACAAATCATAAAGAAAGCCAAATAGTATCCGAGTACGGATAAGAACCAAATGGCAATAGGAGTCCTGAGGAATAACCAAGCGGTGTCCCCAAACCTTGCCATGCCAAGATGGAAGGTAACCTTGCTAACATCATCTATCACATAACTGTTAAAGCCAAAGGGTGCCGACTAAGGGCAAATGAAACAGAAAGAGAGCGGTCAGTACACGATGAGTCTTAGAATTCCGCGGCTCTCTCCTACATGGGTATGGTGGGCTCAGCGGCAACAAAGCTTGCACTATCTGACTTATAGAGACACGCTACAACTTCGGCTATTAGGTCGAGATAAGATAGCGCTATATGATAACCATAATACTACACCAAACATAACCCATCCAAACATTTCCCCCTCGAAGACTAGTCAAGGAAGTCCTCCTACAGAACACACACGTTGCAATGCTAATTATCCAATTGTTTCATTAGTAAGGCTAATTACTAGTCATGTTATTAGAGGCAAAGAATTAGTGGCATTGTCTATGATCATGACACTGTACTCCTCAGGTGTCCATAACCATGGACACACGACTTCTCGAACAGATTTACACTGCAGTGGTGCACTACTATCCAAACGCATGTTCAACCCTTCTGGCAACATATTATGCGTGCCTTAGGGATCTCACAACAATAACTATCCCATAACTACACACATATCTAGAGGCATCACCTACTGTGTGGATCCACCCCCGAGGTACGAAGATTCCCGAGGAAGGCACAACATCTGCGTTTACTATACCAAATGGCCCCTGGAAGATAACTTGTAGAGATCCCCTTGGAACTGCCGACATGTACCGCTTTTATGTATGCAAGCCATGGCAGTCCACCAAAATTCATATCACAACTCAACCCATGTCCAAGAACATATTATGCATATGCACCAAATGGAAAACCAATTTTGCAACCCTATGGATATACGAATAGCACGGGTACTTGAGGGGGGGGGGGGTCCCAGAGGCCCCCACGTTTGGATAGCATGATCAAATCAGAACTGGCATTTTAGAATGAACGCGTCTTAGGTCTGGTCAAGCAATTTCCAAAGGTGGTCCCTGCTGGGGCCTTATCATTAGGTGAAACCATAACATAACATAACCAACATCACCAATTTTATTATCATGTTATGAACCATATCTAGATATCACAGTTCACCTGTATGAGAGCAGGCAACAGACCTAAGCATGCGCTATGACTCGCAAGTCCAACCTATCTACTCTAGAAACATGTAATATGATAACCAAAGGCAATATAGTAGTTCTAGGGAATTAAAGGTACGGTAAACTAAAGAATCGATAATAAAGGATAGCAGTAGACCGAGGAAGGAGGTAAAGACTATAAATGCAAAATATGTAGAAGGGGAGAATGCTCACCTGTCAGACAAACTCGGTGACCAAAGGTTTATCGTAACTCGCATCCACTCATCATCCTATCTAGTGAAGAAGAAAAACACTATAAAGAATGCCTGATGCAATAGTATAACTAATGTAGAAGAACCAAAATGATCATGGTATGATGCATGACATGGCAAGTTAAAGATGCAAGCCATGTTGAATATTTTTTCATTTTCGTAACACATTGATGATACAACATTAGTGATGCATTATTAATAAGAAATAAATATTTTCCAATTTTATTTATCATGTTTTTCTTACATAAATAGTTCTAGTTTTACAAGTTCTCTACGATGCATGATTCAATTACAAGTAAGGAACGCATAGTTGGAAAGGTCTCATCGCGCTGATCGATTTTTGCGTGATGATTGGGAGAGATCTGATGCTTATTTTTGCAAATTGTTTGAAGATGCGCGTAGATGGAACATTGGAGACTAGATGACCGCGAAGAATATTATCAGAGAGAAACTCTGTAGGTCATGAGATTCTTGGGAATAGAGGGTGAAAATAAGGGCGATGAGCTGAGTTTTCTGACAGAGATAACTACAAATTTTGTCTTGAATTTGGAGGATGATTTCGAGAGATTTACGCGCCCGTTTTGTGTGTCGTTTGATACTAAGGAAAGGTGGTACATGTCGTGGGAATGGTCACGGCAGATGCTGCAATCGGCAGCGAGTAGTAGAACAAGGGGCAAGGGTGGCTAGCCATCTGCGGTGTGAGATGAGGGCGGAGACACAGGGTTTTACCCAGGTTCGGCCCCCCGGAGGGTAAATACCTACTCCTGCTAGATTGTATTATGATGGTGGTACAATGGGGCGAGCTTGGCGGCTGGGCGGGGAGTCGCTTGGGTGTATGATGGAACGTATCTCTACACGCCCTGTAGGGAGGTTTATATAGACTCATCTCCCCTTAGGGTTTACATATCTCAACCGAATCAGTTAAAGCTTCGGTACTCGTTTAACCTAATCTGACTGGGCCTATCTACTCGCCTGGGCCTTTTTCCAGTCGCCGTCTTGCAGGCCCACTCGCCAGTTCCTGGGCCAGTCGGAAACGTCCTGCTGGGTATACCCCGGTAGGCATATCCCCATCAGTAGTCCCCGAGGCCATCGTCGATTGGACGCAGGTGGTCGCTGGCAGTCGGAGCATACGGGTTCAACGCGGACGCCCAGTCGAATCGGTGGCGGGCTCCTGAACAAAGGAGTAAACTAGTCATTCTGGTCGCAGCTTTGGCGATCGGGTCGGCGAAATATTTAGTCACTGTTGTAGTGATCGGGTCGGCGAGCCGAGTGGCTGAAGTTGGACCGTCCAACGCAGTCAAACTAGCCGTTGGGGTAACCCAACGGTAACTTTTGGCGTAATCACCGCGTAGTAACGGCTTCCTGATTTGGCGGGTAACAACCGCTATATAAAGGGAATGGTAGGCGATTGGAAAACCACCCCCTCGTCATCTCCTCTGATTGCACGCACCTCCGTTCTCCTCTGCATCTCGATCCAGCCGATCCCAAATCCTCCGACCTCCACGAATCTTGTCGCCAATGGCTCCCTCCACCGAACCATGGGGCAGGTCCAAGTGCACGAGAGCGCAACTGGCGTCCTTCGAGGAGGCCGGGATCCTGCGCGTCGGCAGGTGGCGCATCCCTGCGGCCAGAGAGGTGACTCCGGACCCGCGCGAGGGAGAGTTCGTCTGCTTCACGAGCCACCTAGAGCGGGGGCTGGGATTCCCCACATCTCTTTTCTTCCGGCGCTTCTGCGCCTTCTACAGGATCCAGCCGTCGGACCTGGGCCCGCACAGCATCGAGCAGCTCGCCATTTTCGTGGCGTTCTGCGAGTGCTACCTGGGCTGCAGGCCCTACTTCCCCCTGTGGCAAGATCTGTTCCACGGGAGGATCATTCGCGAAGAGAAGCGGGCGGCCCAATGCTTGCTGCGGGCGGCCTGACGTTTCAATTGAAGTCGAAGGCTTCCTTTTTTGATCTGATGCTGCCCGCCAAGGCGGCGAGCGAGTGGAAGAAGTCTTGGTTTTACGTCACCGAGGCGACTCTGGAGGGCGAGGTGGCGTTCCCAAGATACTCCACCGACCGGCCCAAACCGCGCCGACTCCAAGTCGGCAAGCTCCCCACAGACCAGCGGATGGTCGTGGACGAGATGCTTCAAACCATCCGTAGTCTGAAGAAGAAGGGTCTTCAGACCATTAACTTATACAACTGCTGGCTCGGGCGGCGGCTCGTTCCCCTGGCCCGACGTGACCATTATATGTACCAGTACACGGGCCGGAAGGACTTGACGAAATCCTGCCTCGCCGAGTGGAAGCTCGAGGATTATATTCTGGTGTTAAAGAAGATCACCCAAGCGGTGTACCTGGACGCGAAGGCCGGGGTCGCCCCCTACACCGCGAAGCACCCAACCCCAACGGTAAGTCACTTTCCGTCATTCGCAGTCGCAGTTAATGCAGTCGCGGTCGTACTGATACTGTCTTATGTTCATTGTAGTTATTTCAAGTGGTGGAAGGGTGGCTTCTGCCCGCAGACGACGAGAACTCGAGCTCGTCCGCCCGGGACGGGGGCGAGTCGCCTCCTGCCAAAGGCGACATCGAGAGCGACGGGAGCGACGACGACGACGAGTCCGAGGAAGAGGTCGCCCCGCTGGTTCACAAAACTCGCGGGCAGCATCAACGCGAACTCGAGGCGAGTAAAAGCCTCGAACGTCACGATAATGATGACGACAAACTTCCCGAAACCACCTCGCGTCGCCAGGCCACTCCATCGAAGAAGAAGAAGAAGAAGGAGGTGAAGGCCCCTCCGAAGAGGAAAACGAAGCCGGCGAGACAGGCATCTCCGCCTCATTCGGCGAGCAGCTTCGACGCCACAAGCCTGGCCAAGGATGAAACGCCACCGACGGTGGCCGCGCCGGACGTCACCGCCGTCCCAAGTGAGGTGCCTCTGGCCTCGATGCCTCCGTCGTTCGCCCTAGTCTCTGGGTTGGGGGCCGCTCCGGTCGCGGCGGCTTCACCTCGCAGGGAGGCTCCCGTCGAAAATGTTTCAGAGGCTCCTGTCGCGGCCTCGACAACGAAGAAGCCGTCCGTGTCTTGGGCGCACGATGTTCTGGAGATGGGTCTCAGTCGCAAACTGGGCCCCGAACTGGAGAAGCCGTCCGGCATCCGCACGAGGCTGCGGTTCCTACCAGTCGCCAAGTGAGTTTTATTCACGTGCTTCCGTTTTTCATTGTACTCGGACCACTTTGCTTATGTAATTATTTTGTCGGACTGGAGCCAAGAAGATAGGCCACCCGTCCGTGGCCAAGGTGCCGCCAGTCGTCGCCGAGGTGGACCCCTCTCGGAAGAGGAAGGCGGACGAGGTCGTCGCCCTGCGGATAGTGCCAAGAAGACCAAGGGCGACGAAGTCGTCATGGTGTCTGACGACACGACGATCGCTCTAAATGATCCCGTGGCGGAGGCGGCCTTGACGACCAAGGAGGGTGCTCCCTCGCCTGGGGCAGCCGAGCCGGCCTCCTTTGGTGCCGGCGCATCCATCGCAACCTTCCCGCGCTTCATGGCCAAAGCGGCTATAGCGAGTGGTACCTCGCCCTTGAGCCGTGCACCTGGGGTCGCCGAGACGGAGGTCAAGCAGCGTCGCGGACACACTTCGGCTCTTCTCGCATCCGTGGACGCGATACATCTTCATGGTATGCTTGGCGCAGCCATCCAGGTATGTCCAGTCCCCGAGGATCGGGCCGCTGAATCGCAGCGGTCGGATTCTTTTAGTGTCTTGTTTTTATTTCTCGCATCCAGTCCCCGAGTGCGCAGTCGCTGAATTTTAGCGGGTGGGCACTTAGGATTTTTGATTGCCAGTCCCCGAGTGTCCACTCGCTGAATTTGAGTGGGTGGGCACTTAGGATTCCGCTATTGTTAACTGTTTGACTTATGTGCAGGGTTTGCAACATGAGTCAGCCGACCGGCTTGCTGCGAAACGTCGCGCGGAGAAGGAACTGGCCACCGTCCAAGAGGAGAACAAGGAACTCCAGGCGATCGCTGCGAAGGCAGAGGAGGTCCGCCCGGGCCTTGTCCCAGCGAGTGAGTTGGCGGCAACTCAAACTGAGTTGAGCTCGGAGGCGAGGCGATGGATCGTGCAGACCTGGCTCTCGGAGAGCCGGTCGCATGGCGGCGACTCGCGGATGCGAGCCGAGTCCTCCGAGACGATGACGTCGGTGAGGCCGACGAAGAGGCTGATCGTGCCTACTGGCAAGATCATACTGTGCGTGATGGGTCGCGCCGCCGGGACGTAGCTGCTCGGCAAGATCTGGAGCATCTCGCCGATCGCTATCATGCGGCCAGTGGCGACCGACTCGTTGATGGGAAGATTGGATCTCGCCGCAGAACACCGGCCAGACCGTCCAGGCCCCACGGTGGGCGCCACTGTCGTGGGAATGGTCACGGCAGATGCTGCAATCGGCAGCGAGTAGTAGAACGAGGGGCAAGGGTGGCCAGCCATCTGCGGTGCGAGATGAGGGCGGAGACACAGGGTTTTACCCAGGTTCGGCCCCCCGGAGGGTAAAGACCTACTCCTGCTAGATTGTATTATGATGGTGGTACAATGGGGCGAGCTCGGCGGCTGGGCGGCGAGTCGCTTGGGTGTATGATGGAACGTATGTCTACACGCCCTGTAGGGAGGTTTATATAGACTCACCTCCCCCTAGGGTTTACATATCTCAACCGAATCAGTTAAAGCTTCGGTACTCGTTTAACCTAATCCGACTGGGCCTATCTTCTCGCCTGGGCCTTCAGCTTCCAGTCGCTTGGATCCACACCGGGCCTTGATCTAGTCGCCGTCTTGCAGGCCCACTTGCCAGTTCCTGGGCCAGTCGGAAACGTCCTGCTGGGTATACCCCGGTAGGCATATCCCCATCAGTACATCAGATAGTATCTAGGGGATAATATCTTGGCTGGATCTATACCATACAGGAGAGTGGCATGCGGGGAACAAAGGTGCACGCTTTTGCTGTTGCTATTGGTGCGGACAGCTGCTGATGCGTGCAGGGCGCAGCAAGCAGCGGAAAGACATGGTGCACGACAATAAGGTGAGGTGATAGAGAAATGAGACGTCATGGAGTGGCTAGGTAACAATGCGCTCACTAAGGGGTTGACAGATACGATTGTGACTGTCAGAGAATGTGCCTCGTGAAGGAACAAGGGTTTAACGAGCCCTGAGTTTGTTAGGGGGCTAAGAGCATCTCCAGCAGGCGCGCTATATTTTGGCGCTGTAAACGTCGCTGCGCCTGCGCTGTATAATTTTAGAGCGCAGCACACACTGTTTTCCTCCACCAGGCGCTGCAAACTACAGTGCTAGCACGGGCGCAAAAAAGGGTCCTCCACCAGGCCCTGCAAACAATAGCGCTGCAAACCACATTCACACAGCGCTATGCATTCAACAAGATCAAACCAGCTTCCAAAATTAACGAATAAATACACAAAAAATACAAAAAGTACATAAAATTGTTTACAACAAATACAACAAGTTTATGGATCAACAATACAACATAGTTTTCAAACAATACAACAAATATGCAAAGTAGGCACTATTATTGTCCATTCCAATTCCACCACTCTTCCATGAGATCTTTTTGGAGCTCATCATGTGTTTCGTTGCAACGAATGGAATTATACGAAGCAATAAACCAGGCAATCCTATGTGTGGACCTCCTCACTTGCACGGGAACCCCCATCAATTCATAGTGGGTATGATCCACATTTTTTCCATGATCATCCTCTATAATCATGTTATGCATGATGACACAAGCAATCATGATATACCAAAGACACTCTTGATCCCAAAATCTAGCCGCCCCCGCATAATGGAAAATTGGGCTTGCAAACTGACGAGGTTTAATCTCATCAATGCCCATTGTTATGGACTTTTGGTTTTGGAGAAGATGGGGATGCTAGAGATCGTGGAACGGTTAACAGACAAGCAACCAGGGGACACGAGATTTACCCAGGTTCAGGCCCCCGGAGGGAAAACCCTACTCCTGCTTGTCTGCTCTTGATTACGGCGGAACCAAAGGTTACAGGGTGCGCAGATTCGATCTGGCGTGGAGGTGTGTGTGCGAAAGTATGAGTCGAGAGATCTAGGACGTTCCCTCCTGGACTTTATATAGACTTAGGCAGGTCCCGGGCATAGTCCTAGTCGGTTACAGGTTCTAGGGTTTTACCCCTTTGAATTTCCTATCTATGCTAGTCTTGCTCTCCAAGGATCCGAAGACGTCATGAGCCTTGGCCATCCGAAAATCTTCATGGGCCAGCGTATGTCTGCTGTCGGCCTTCCTTGGGCTGGACCAGGTATACTGAAGTTACGTACCCGTAGGGTATAACCATGTCAGTAGCCCCCGAGTGATCAGTCGAATTGTAGATTCGGCCAAGGACTCTTCAATCCTTCGGGTGCAACTATGTATAAAAAGTATATGTGTGTAGGGATTGTTGATACGTGTGCCTGACTCACCCGACGGATCAGGGTCAGTTAACTGTCTTAGGACGAAACAACATGATCTTCATCAGGTTCGAGTCCCTTAACTTGAACCCGGAACATATGCTGGCGTAATTCGACTCAGGCCACGGAGGACTTACAGGAGTGGAATTCCAGTGGTTTTAATTGATGTACCCAACGCGTCCGTCGAGATTTTTCATCACGCCTGTTGGCACGGATTTATACTAGCAGAGCGCAGTCGTGTGCGTTGCCAGGCCATCAGATGATATCTGCAGGTCTTATCTTTTCGTCGCAGACGCAGCATCCGAACATTTGTCACCACAGAGGTGCTTCGGGTGGCTAAGGAGATCGTTGCTCACTCAGAGTTTTGTTGGGGCAGAGTTGCCGAAAAGTTTTTTGCTTGCTGATCCGAAGGATCGCAGTCGAAGATTTCATAGGGTGCGCGACCAGCGCCCTCTATGGGAGTAGCCCCCAAGTGTCTGTTCGAGTCGTAGACTCGAGCGGAGACTTTAGTTCAAGCATTGTTCAGTTGTTAAGTCCGTAGGACACAAAAATTTTCGGATGCTTAAATCCATCCTCCCTATGGGAGTAGCCCCCGAGTCCGTAGTGGAGTCGTAGACTCGACGTAGGACTCGAAGAAATACTCTGTCTTTATTCATCTTGCGGGTGCGCGGCCAGCGCTCCTGATAGGAGTAGCCCCCGAGTATTTAGTCGAATTGAAGATTCGAGTGAGTACTCATAGCTGTGGAGCCGAAGAATTGTAGTTGGTGCTAGTATAACTTTTGATGACATCAGTGCTGACGATCAATGACCTCAGCGTCACGCTACACGGAGATGACTTATTTGGGCGGACGTGGGTCCCACTTGCTGACTTTGAATTGACCGGTCACGCGGGTCGTGGAGATAATTACGGCGTCTCCTCGATTTCCGCGCATAGTGGATGGCGTGGTAACGATGGTTCGTTGTGATGCTGACACGTGTATGGTCAGATCTACCGTTGGCGTTAGGTCTTCTGGATGGACGGGTGCCGTGCGTCGTCTTCGTTGTTATAATCATTGGGGAAATCTGCGGTTTGTTTTCACCGCATCAGTTCTTGCTTTTACTACCTCCTTGTGCTCTAGCGATTCTTGCTGCATGCTGGGATTTCCTTCCACATTTCCATCTTCCCTTCTGCGCTTCCACCGCCGGCGCCGCCGTAGCGCAATGGGGAAACCGAAGAAATCATCGTAGGCCGTTGGTACTAGTGCCGCCGGAGGAAAGAAGGGCGCCGCCGCTACCCGTGTCACCGACGGTGGCTGGCGGCGATCGGAGGCTGAGAAGTGATCTCCATAAGCCGTGGCGGATTTGATCCCGCAAGATAGGGAGGCCGTCAGACTCCCCGGCAATGAGGTAATCCCCCGTCCCCCAGCTGGGTATCGGGTTATGTTTCTCGCCTTCGTTATGAGTGAGTTTTCTTTTCCAGTCCACAACTTCCTCCGTGGATTGCTCTTTTTCTATGGCATTCAGCTTCACCATCTGTCGCCCAACTCTCTTCTCCACATTGCTTGCTTCATCACTTTTTGCGAGTGCTGGCTTGGCATTGAGCCGCACTTTGGCCTCTTCCGGAAGCTTTATTCCGTGAAGAGGCAGTCTGGTTCGGATGGTGTTTATCCCATTGGGGGTTGCATCATCTCTCTTAGTCCCAATCTTCTTTTCTTTTCTTTTTCCATGTCCGAATCTGTCCAGTACTGGCGGAGGCAATGGTTTTATATCCGCGACTCCGTAGTGCCCGGGCAAGATTTTGGTCTTGTTCCCTTTGACCCCTCCCAAATGATTGAGCCGAAAAGGTCTTGGAAAAACCAAATCTTGGATGGTGAGGTGGCGGAGATAGAGGCCCTTTACCGTCGGGTGGAGGATCTCCAACTGATTCCGGAGAACGAAGTGAACGGCGTGGACATCATCCGGACGTTTCTCGAACGTCGGGTGCAGCCTATCCAAGCGAGGGCGCACCCGATGTTTCTTTATTCTGGGCGCCGTGATCCGACGAGGGTTTCGGCTGAGAAAATCTCCGAGGGGGATCTTGACAGGGACCTTCGCTCGCTGCTGAAGTTCAAGGCCGGAGAGGAAATCCCTGGGAAGTCGCTGACTCCGCCGTTTTCTTCGGCGTTATGCATTCCACAGGTGTAGATTTGTGCACGTAGTGCTTTTTGTCGGCTGCGTATTTATTTCCTTTGTTTGCTAACAAAGTTCCTTCTGATTTTGCAGAGCTTCAAAGTGCCAGGCATGGTACCGCCATTGCCCGAAAAGTATCCGAATGCCCCGGATAATGAAGTGGTTGAGTCCGTGTCCGAACTGCCGTTGGTGCGATCTCCGGCGGAGGATGCCGACGAGTCGAGTGAGGACATACGCGCAAACGATCTCGGAGCTCCAGCGAGTCTTCGGATGCCTCGACTCCTCCGACTCCCAGAAACCCTCTGGGCCTTGACCATCATAGTGATGGGCATGGGGGCTCTTCCTCTCCCATTCATGCCGTTCCTGTGCGGGTTGTCGCACCGCACCCGCCAGCAAAACGGAAGAAGGAAGAGAAAAAGGAGGAGAAGAAGGAAGAGAAGAAAGAGGAGAAGAGAGCCCGAAGGACTCCTCCTGTCTTCGACCTGAGCTCGTTGGGCTCGTAAGTTTCTTGTTATATTACTGTCCTTTTTTCTTGACGTTGCACTTGTGCTGATTTCTTCGCATGCAGGCATTCCTCCCACGAATCCTCCAGCGATGGTGCGCGGGAGATGATGGGGGAGTCGAAGATTGCGTCTCCTCCTCCTCAGACGGTGGCGACTTCGGGAGGCGCTGCTCCGGATCCTCCTGTGCAGGAGGTGCAGGTGGTTGCGCCTCAGAATTTCGCCAGCGGGTCTTCGAAGTCGCCATCCGAGCATGTGAGTACCGTTGCTTCGTGCCACGGGGAGAGCCCCCGAGTGTCTTCGTGTGCGAATTTTGCTTTTACTCCTTTGTGTTGGGCGTAGCCCCCAAGTCCTTTTTCTTACTGCTATTTCTTTTTCTGCAGCCTTTTGTGCAGGAGGCCAGGCGGCTGGTGCAGGAGCGTCTGGTGCTGGAGGCTAACCTTCGGCAGCTTCAAGGTACCTGTTTGCCTTTCTTATTTATTTTGGTCCTGTTTTCTAACGCTTGCTTGTTTTGGATGCAGAGGAGCATAATACTTATCTCCATGAGGTCGATGCTCTCAAGAAGAGCCTTGGTCAATCGAAGCAGAAGGACGAGGCCGCCGTTGGCGCAAAAGAACGCCTCGAGCTAGAGCTGACTAAGGCAGCCGAAGCGAAGGAGCGTCTGCAGCAGGGGGCCGCGGATCGTGAGGAGCAGCTGGCCACCGTTGCGGCTGCTCGTGAAAGAGAGGTGGCGGCGAAGCTCATGGCTGCTGCCAAGGCTATTTCGGGTAAGTGCTGTATTTGTGCTTGTTTCTTCGTGTTTCCTGTCTTCTTTTGTGCTGCTTTTCTTCATGTCTTCTCTTTTATTTTTGTCTCAGATGCCGCATGCATCGAGTTTGACCGCGGTGCTCTAGAGCACGGGAGTGCTCTAGATGATGCTACTATGGCGGTCGAAGATCGCTGCAGCACCGTCGTCAGCTCCCTTGCCAAGGCGAAGGAGTTCCTTGGCCGCTTCTACAAGGAGCTTGTCCCTAAGGGCGTAGCCCTCGATGATGTGGATGCTCTGGCGGAGGCTTTGTCAGCGGGCGCTGTGGCGATAGCGCAGCGAAGAAGGGCATTGGCGCGTCCGTCGGGCAGGCAATGGCCTTGGCGGCTGGAGCGGAGCTGGATCTGCCCCAGATCACCTCCCAGATGCCGACGATTGCAGATGGATCCGAGGTAGACTTTGCTGCCTACTCTGCTCGCTGCAAGCGATATGGGCCCAAGCTCATTGATTTGCTGTCTGAGTATGCACTACGGCAGCAGGACGGGGCCAAAGCTAGGCAGTCTGGCTCCGAGGCGACTCAGGGTGCCGCGTCTTAGGTGTTGTAGACGTAAGATAGTTTATAGTCTGCTTTTGCTGTAAATATTTTGGAGAACACAATCCTTGTGCCACGTAGTGGCCTTATATGTTTGATGAATGCTTCTGAGTTGTGCTCTACCATTGTCTGAATGTTTGCGTCCCTTTCTTTGTCTGCTTCTCTAGGTTCCTTCGGGTGCTGACCCTGTTGACACCTCGTCCGCAATGCCGCTGCGACCATCTTTGGATGATTCCTCGCAACTCGCTTTTCTTCGGGATCGTGTGCGTAGTCTTGAGAGGGAGTTGCTTGGGTTGCGCGGTTATGCCGATGTGTGGAAGTCCAAGGCGGATCGTGGTGCAGCCAGAGAGGAGTACTTGATGGCGGAACTGGTTCGGCTGTCCGAGCAGCTTCAATGTAAGTTGTTCTTTGGTTCGAGCTGTAGCTTGGTTTTTCGGATGAGCCTGCTGGCCTTGCGCTTATTTGTTGCAATTGTCGCAGGTGCGAACCTTGCTCCGAGGGAAGAGAAGGAGCGTGTCGCTGTTCGGGTCAATTGCTTGACTCAACAGGACATGGAGGCCGGTGGCTTCTTCTGGATGGATCGTGACCGTGCCATGGTTCTGGCGATGGTGCAGGATTGTGTGCACCAGGTATCGCGGGTGCTCCGCCAGGTGCAGACGTTGCTTGCCTCGGTGTTGCATGTTATGTTTCCTTTGGATGCCGTGCCGACGAGCCTTGCAGGTCTTCTGTCGAAATTTCGGAATGTGAGCAATGTCAAGGAGTTGGTGCGGCAACGGCTCGTCGCAGGAGTGAAGACTGCTTTGTCTCTTGTAAGGCTGCACCGGCCTGATGTAGATTTGGCTGCTGTGGCCGCTGGGCCACCTCTTCGACCGGATGGTGATGAGTGGGACATGCGTCCACATTACGCAGCTGTAAGGCAATATGCCGAACAGGTCGTAGATTTGTTTGAGCAGCGTGCTCGGATTATTCTTTAGAATAGATAGTACCTGAAAAAAGAGATAGATGTAAATTTTGTATATTTCGGCTGGGCGTGTTGTGCCCTTTGTTGTAAAGGTTGTGTTTGTTGTGAGCACGCAGTGCTTTGATTAAGTACGTGTCCTTTTTGTTTGCCTGACGTTGTCAGCTACTCAGGTGTACACGTTTGATCCTCAGTCGATGAAATCGTGAGGTGGGGGGAGCCCCCGAGTGCGTTTGTAGCATGAGGTAAAGTTGCAAGGTAGCGAACTGAAGTTTGGGGCGAGACACTTAGCTTTATTTATATCGTAATGGAGGAAGTACATTGTTCGGCTGACTAGCCTTGGCTGAAAGCCTTATTGAAAGTAGAGGGGGTAGGTTGCTAGGGATAGAATCTTCGCAGGTGCGAGATGTTCCATGGGTTGGAGTATGCGACTCCAGACTCCACGTGCTTGAGGCGGTAGGCGCCACCTGGGGTGACTTCGGTGATGACGTAGGGTCCTTCCCATGGTGACTCGAATTTCGTCGGTCGCTCTTGCTTGAGTCGCAAGACGAGGTCTCCTTCGACGAAGGACCTTGGGCGCAGCCGGCGGCTGTGGTAGTTGTGGAGACTCTGCTGGTATACCGCTGATCGAGCTGCTGCTATGTCTCTTGCTTCGTCGAGTGTATCGACGGCGTCTTCGAGTGCAGCCGTAGATTCGGCTTCACTGTATGCGACGACCCGAGGGGCCTGGTGGCGTACTTCGGCTGGCAGCACGGCTTCGGCTCCGTGTACCATGAAGAACGGTGTGTAGCCTGTGGAGATATTTGGCGTGGTCTGTAAGCTCCATAGGACGGATGGTAGCTCTTTCGTCCAGGCTCCTGCTTTCCGTTTGAGTGGACTCATGAGACGCTTCTTGATGCCCGCGCCGATTAGGCCGTTGGCCTTTTCCACTTGCCCGTTCGTTTGCGGGTGTGCCACTGAGGCGTACGTGATGTTGATCCCAAGGCCTTCGCAGAAGTCCTGGAATTCCTTGGAGATAAAGTTCGATCCATTGTCGGTGATGATGTTATGCGGTACGCCGAACCTGTAGACAATGGACTCGAAGAACTTGACGGCAGTTTTGCCCTTTTGGTTGGTGACGGGCATGGCCTCGATCCACTTGGTGAATTTGTCGACTGCTACCAGGAGGTAAACGTGTCCCCCTTTTGAGGATTTTGGCATTTTGCCGATCATGTCGAGGCCCCATTGAGCAAAAGGCCAAGCTATAGGTATGGGTCTGAGCTCTGACCCGGGTGTGTGCGGTTTGTTGGCGAACCGTTGGCATCCATTGCATCTTCAGACGATGTCCTTTGCGTCGTTCATGGCCGTTGGCCAGTAGAATCCTGCTCGTAGAGCTTTGGCGACAAGGGAGCGGCTGCCTGCGTGATGGCCGCAGATGCCTTCGTGGATGTCTTGGATGATGGCTTTCCCGTCACCGATGGTGACGCACCTTTGTAGTACACCGGTAATACTGCGCTTGTACAGCTCGCCGTTGATGGTGGTGAAGGCTTTTGACCGACGAGATATGCGCCGGGCATCTGTCGGGCTGTCAGGCAGTTCTCCGTTTATTAAGAACTGGAGGTATGGGCGCGTCCAAGTTTCTTCGACTGCCATGACCTGCATTAGGTTGATCATGGCTACCTCTGTGTCCAGTTTTTCGGGTCCTTCGTGTCCTTCGGGCAGCGTAGCTCCCGAGTGTTCTGCTTCTTCAGGTGATCCCTTAGGGAATTTTCGCTTGATGGATGGCACGCAGATCTATTAGAGAAACACACCTGGTGGCACCTTTGCGCAAGTGGAGCCGATGTTGGTGAGTCTATCGGCTTCCTCGTTGCTTTCTCTTCCGTTGTGCCGAAGCTCGCAGCCGTTAAATTCTCCTTCGAGTGCGTTGTAGAGCGCGCGGTACGTGATCATGTTTTCAGCGTGTGCGTCACACTCGTTCATCGTCTACTGGACGACGAGGTTGGAGTCACCGTAGATGACCAGGCGCGTTGCGCCGCATATCTTTGCCATCCTCATGCCATGGATGAGGGCTTCGTATTCGGCCTCGTTGTTGGAGGCTCGGAATTTCATCCGAAGGACGTACTTCATCTTGTCGCCTTGCGGGGAGGTCAGTATGACCCCTGCTCCTGCTCCAGCTTCTCGCTTGGAGCCGTCGAAGTGCATCGTCCATGATTGTGACATGTCCGGGGTGTTTGGCAGCTGCAGCTCCATCCAATGTACCAGGAAGTCCGGAAGGACTTGAGATTTGATTGCGAGTCGCTTCTCGTAGATGATGTCCAAGGGTGACAGCTCGATGCCCCACAGGGCCACGCGTCCTGTGGCCTCTGGATTATTCAGGATGCTGTTCAGGGGTGCCTCATTGACGACCATCACTTGGTGCTCCTGGAAGTAATGGCTCAGCCGTCGAGCCGTCATGAACACGTCGTAGGCGAGCTTCTGGTAGTGAGGGTACCTCTAGTTTGTTGGTGTCAGTACCTCGCTGAGGTTGTAGATTGGGCGCTGGACCCCGTGGGTCTTGCCGTCTTTGGGTCGTTCGACCACGAGCATGGTGCTGACCACTTGGTGTGTGGCTACTATGTACAGCAGAAGAGGCTCGTGCTCCTTTGGCGTGACCAAGACGGGCGAGGTGGAGAGGTGCCGCTTGAGGCTTTCGAATGCATCATTGGATTCTGGCGTCCACTCAAACTTGTCTGCCTTGCGTAGTAACTGGTAGAATGGCAAGGCCTTCTCGCCCATGCGGCTGATGTATCTGCTTAGCGCCGCTATTCGTCCTACGAGCTGCTGGACGCCTTTGAGGTTTTTCGGCTTCTCCATCGCCATGATGGCTCTGATTTTCTTCGGGTTCGCCGATCCTCGAGAGATGAAGTACCAAGCGGTGACCCGATGGGACGTCGAAGGCGCATTTTTCGGGGTTGAGCTTGATCCTGTAGCGATCAAGGTTGTCGAACGTCTCGCGGAGATCGTCGATAAGTGTCCTTGCCTCCCTGGTTTTTATGACTATGTCGTCAACATAGACTTGGACATTGCGACCGATCTGGTCTTTGATGCAGGCCTGCATGCATCGCTGGTACGTGGCACCTGCGTTCTTTAGCCCGAAGGGCATTGTGTTGTAGCAGAATACTCCGAACGGTGTGATAAACGCCGTTTTCTCCTGATCTTCGACCTTGAGTCGAATCTGGTTATAGCCTGAGTAGGCGTCGAGGAAGGAGAGTTTCTCGCAACCTGCAGTCGAATCGATGATCTGGTCGATCCGGGGAAGAGGGAAGTGGTTCTTTGGGCAATGCTTGTTTAGTGCCGTGAAATCCACGCACATCCGTAGGATGTCCGTGTCCTTCTTTGGGACCATCACTGTGTTTGCAAGCCACTCGCTTTCCTTGATTTCCCTGATGAAGTCTGCAGCGAGCAGTCTATTGATTTCCTTGCCGATAGCTTCGGCTCGTGGCTCCGACAGTCTCCGGATGGACTGCTTGACTGGCTTGGTGTCTGGAAAGACATTGAGTGCGTGCTCGGCGAATTCCCTGGGAACTCCTGGCATGTCCGCAGGACACCAGGCGAAGATTTCCCAGTGCTCACGGAGGAATTCGACGAGCGCGCCTTCCTATGCGGAGCTGAGGTCGTTGGCGATCAGAGCCGTCTTGGAGGCATCCGTCGGATGGACCTGCACTTTCTTGGTGTTGACGGTGGAGTCGAAGGACATGTCAGGTGCGTTCTGCCTTGTGACTGGGGGTGCCCCATTGTCCGTCACCTCACAGAGCCTTACAAACTCGTCTTGCATGCCGAAAGACTGGGAGGTTTTGTTGAAATCCCTGTCGCATTGGTCCGATCGGGTGAAGCTCCCATGGACTATGATGACGCCCCTTGGTCCTGGCATCTTGAGTAGTAGGTATGCGTAGTGTGGGACAGCCAGGAATCTTGCGAATGCTACACGCCCCAGGATGGCGTGGTATTGCGACGGCCAGTACACCACTTTGAATTCGAGTCGCTCCTGCCGGAAGTTGTCCGGCTTTCCGAAGATGACGTCGAGCCCTATTTTTCCCAGGGGGAATATGCCCTTCCCTGGGACGATGCTGTGGAATGTTGTGTCTGACTGTTCCAGGCTGCATTGCGGGATCCGCATTGCTGCTAGAGTGCTTGCGAACATTAGGTTGATGCCGCTGCCGCCGTCCATGAAGACGCGACTCATCTCGAAGCCTCCGATCTGCGCCTCCAGCACCAGGGCAGCATGACCTGGGCGAGGGATCTGGCAAGGGTGATCCGCGCGAGTGAATGTGATGCAGGACTCCGATCCACTGAGGTACTCAGGGATTGCAGGCGGAGTTGCCACGACCAAGTTGATTTGTCGGGTGATTTTCTTCTGCACCCTATTCGTGGGGCGTCCCTTCTGGATCATATTTAGTGCTCCTTTCGGTGGGGCTACCCGATCCCGGCGTTGTTCTGTGCCGGTGCGACTGGTTGGTTTGGGCCTCCGATAGGTGGCGGTGGAGGAGCTCCATGTGCTATTTCGCCTTGCGCAGGTGCGCTTCCGAACGCAGGGATTGGGGCTTGCTGCCTCATCTGCACCATGCTTTCGCTGAGTTTCTGGAACTCGCGGCAGTCCTTGAGCATGTGGCTAGCTTTCTTTTTGCCATCCTGCTTGTCAATGTAGAAGTGGATGGTGCATGGACCCGAAAGTTTGTCGTATGCTGAGGGTCCGTTGTCGCGGTCGCGGCGTTGCCACGACTGCGCTGGGCGTCCGCTGTCGCGGAAGTTTCCTCCGCGGTAACCTCCGCTGTTGCGGCTGTTGTCGTTGCGGCGGTCGGCGTAGCCGGCCACGGCCATGTCGGGTCCGTCGCGGTCCTCGTAGATGCGCGATCTTCTCTTGCTGCGGCGTTCCTGTCTTCGGCCGTAGTCGTCTTCTTCATCCGATTGTGGTCGGTGAATGCAATCTTCGCCGTCGGCCCACCTGTTGGCGATGTCCATGAGGTGGTCGAGTGTCTTGGGTTTGACGCGCCCAAGTTCCTCCTTGAAATCTTGGCGTTTAACGCCGTCCCTGAAGGCGTCGATGGCCCTCTCTTTGGAGATGTGTGCTGCGGAGTTCTTGGTGGTAGACCAACGTAGTATGTACGAGCGAATAGATTCACCCGTTCTCTGAGTGCAGGCTCGCAACTCTTCGATTGAGGCGGGCCTCTTGCTGGTGCCCTTGAAATTTCGGATGAAGCTGTAAGCTAGCTCCTCCCAACTTCGGATGGACCCTGATGATAGGCTGCTGAGCCAAACCCGCGCCGCGCCTGTCAGCTGCAGCTGAAGGCATTGCATGGCGGTTTCTTTGTTACCGCCGTGCAGCTTGACGGATGACAGATGGTCACTGAGCCAGGATTTTGGATCTTGCGTGCCGTTGAACTTCGGAGTATCCGAAGGAAGCTTGAAATTGCGTGGCATCTGCGTTCACCGAACAGATCTGCTGAAGCATCGAGCTCCACAGAGTTCTCCTTCGTCTTCGTCCATCTCGGATTCAGACCAGCATGCACGTTTGGCTCGTGCTTTGTCAATTTTGCGATGTGTAAGCGCGTCTCTGGCATCGTAGTCGCGTTTGTGGCGATGCGAGCTCTTCTTCCTTCGAGGAAGGTCGTGCTCCTCTTCCTCTTCGGATGAAGGGGTGGGGCTCCGGTCGCGCCTGGCCGGAGCTTTCTTCTTCGGCTCCGCAGGAGCGTCTTCGTGGAGTGCAGCTCCGACGAGTCCGAGTCCGGTGAGTGCGGACTTATGCATGGATCTTTTCGGGTCCCCCTCCGGAGGTGGGTGGGCCGTGAGATACGTAGTGGCTGCCATGATCGCAGCTTGCGGTGTCTTCGGGATGATGTTGCCGTCGGCATCCATATCCATGAACGATGTGTGGAGAGTTCGGGTCACATCACGGTGTTCCCTGGGATCCATGTTCTCCACCCGAGAGCGGTGCTTGTTTCCCTGGTTTCCGTTTGTGCTAGAGCCGGGTGCCATGGCGGAGAGCACGGCTCGTCGCGCGCTGGACTCAGAGGCTTCTTGCTTGCGTTTGTCGAGCGTCTCCTGCATCTTGACTTGCTTCTTATGCTCCTCGATGAGGAGGTAGTGGTATGCCATCAGTAGTTCACGTGGGACTATGTCGCCTGCTACGGCACGGCGTGCCTGGACCCATCCTTCTTTGCTAAGTTGGATGAGGTGGCCGTTGTTTTCCCCGTTGGGTGGAGGGGACTGGCTTCTTCTGTTCCCGCCATTTTCGCCGTTTCTGTCCTGCGGGTTGGGGTTCGTGTTGGGCGGCGGGTTAGGCGTTTGTTGTTCCTGGATGACTGCGGCGCATTGGTAGCGCTCGTAGATTGGTCCGCTGCTGCCGCAACTTTCGGATCCGGAGCCATAGGTCCCTTTGTCCGAAGGTGGATCGCACAGATCGGAGTTACAGCTGTTGCTGTCGTAGGACTCATCTGTCGTTGGTGATGTGCGTAGCACAGGGTGTAGAGCCCATGAGGCGGGCCTGATTGATGGTAGGGGCACCCGCTCAGGAAGGCGGAGGTGCCAGTTTGCCCCACCTGGAAGCAGAAGCTCCCGAACAAGATTTCGAGTCCGTCGCCTATGGGCTCGAAGTCCTTCATGGTGGCCGGCGAGTGGGCGGTGAAGTCGAAAGCGCCGAAGAGGAGATGATTCTCCGTCGCCGCAGAGTTGTAGATCGATCGGGTCGGGACCGTCACGATCGCACAATCAGCAGCCCTGATTCCCACAGACGGTGCCACTTAACGAGGTTTAATCTCATCAATGCCCATTGTTATTGACTTTGGGTTTTGGAGAAGATGGAGATGCTAGAGATCGTGGAACGGTTAACAGACAAGCAACCAGGGGACACGAGATTTACCCAGGTTTAGGCCCCCGGAGGGAAAACCCTACTCCTGCTTGTCTGCTCTTGATTACGGCGGAACCGAAGGTTACATGGTGCGCAGATTCGTTCTGGCGTGGAGGTGTGTGTGCGAAAGTATGAGTCGAGATATCTAGGACGTGCCCTCCTGGCCTTTATATAGACTTAGGCAGGTCCCGGGCATAGTCCTAGTCGGTTACAGGTTCTAGGGTTTTACCCCTTTGAATTTCCTATCTATGCTAGTCTTGCTCTCCAAGGATCCGAAGACGTCATGGGCCTTGGCCATCCGAAAATCTTCATGGGCCAGCGTATGTCTGCTGTGGGCCTTCCTTGGGCTGGAGCAGGTATACTGAAGTTACGTACCCGTAGGGTATAACCATGTCACAAACTCCCAAATGCTCCCTCTACATCTTTCCTAGACGCTGCTTGTGCACTGTGATATTGGGTTTGTTTATTACCTCGTGGTTGAAAAACCGGCTTCACAAATGTTTGCCACCTTGGATAGATGCCGTCAGCGAGAAAGTAGCCTTAGTTATACTTGTGGCCATTTTCTTCAAACTCCACCAATGGACCTTCCCACATTGCGAGTCTTTTCATTAGTGGTGACCATTGAAGAACATTGATGTCATTGCAATACCCGGGCATTCCAAAAAAGGCATGCCATATCCAAGTCTCATGATCGGCGACCTCTTCAAGGAATACAGTGTCATACTTTTTTTACCCTTTGAATTGTCCATGCCATGTCGCCGGACAATTCTTCCAACTCCAATGCATACAATCAATTGAGCCAAGCATACCTAGAAATCCCCTATTAGCATTGAACTATAAGAGTCTTGCTGTGTCTTGTGCATTGGGGGCTCTCAAGTATGTGGATCCGAAAACCTTCACAATTGATACGACAAAGCACTTAACACACATGATAGAAGTTCTCTCACCCATGGCCAAGTGGTCGTTAATTAGATCCGCCGGTATACCGTATGCCAACATACGCAAGGCGGCGGTCACCTTCTGATAGGTGCTATGACCGAGTTCTCCGGCGGCATTTCTTCGTTTCTCAAAGAACCGATCATAATTCATCACCTCCATTGTGATGTGCTTGAATAAGTTGATGCTCATCCGAAAATGCCACCGAAAAGAGCTTTCGGGAAATATCGGATTTTCATTGATATACGAACGCATCAACTTCTCGTGCCCTTCAATCCTTTCTCTCCACAATTTCTGTCTACCGAACACCGATCCTCCTATTTTTGGCTTCTTGATGGCGTGGTATTCCAATAATATTGATATGTTATCTTCTTCTATATCGTACTCGTCGTCCGATGAATCGTATGATGAACTCTACAAATATACATATGAAATGACTTATTACTACTTCTAACTTTTAGCTAAAAATTAGAAGACAAAATGTTGGCGGCGGGTGGAGGCGCATACCTTGTGAGCAAATCGGTGAGCATCTTGGCGACGCCATGCTTCAAGTAGGGTTGAGGACGACATGGTCGCCACTAGAGCGCACAGCTAGCAAGAGGAGGAAGGCTAGGTGACATTGGTGGTGCGGGTCTTGTGCCTGTAGGTGGAGGCGGCGGCGAAGGCGCCTACTCGGTACAGCGTGGCAGAGCATTCAAAAATGCTAGGAAGAGGCGCAGGGGAGGCAGATCTATGGCACGGAGGCGGAGTCGAGCGTGGGGCGGCTGCAAAGTCGAGCGGCATAGGAAAAATCTGCCGGCAGCGGTGCAGGTGGGAACATGGAGGTGCTGGCGCGGGGGTGAAATTTCCAGCTGTTGGCGGTACGCGCGGGTGAGAGAAGATGCCGTGCATTGCAGCGAACACGTCTCATTTGGCGCTCCGGATAGTGCAAGATGCCACGCGCCCAAAAAAAAATTTCAACTCCGCGCGGTTTATAGCGCCTGCTGGAGGTTTTTTTTGCTCCGCGTGCTGCATACCGGCGGTTTTTTTAGCGCGCGGCCTATATAGCGTGCCTGCTAGATATGCTCTAGACATGCACTCCAAGCTTCTTTACAATAGAGGCAACGGTGATGTAGCGACACGACAGAGAATTGACACAAAGGTTTTTTAACCAAGTTCGAGACCCTCGTGAGGAGGTAAATCCCCTACTCCTACTTTGTTGTATTGCTCGCGTGCTTCGCGAGGATACAATGGTGGATGAATGTCTAGGGTTTTAGATCTTTGAGATCGACCTGTTCTAAGGTAGGAGTGCCTCCCTTTTTATAGAGGTGTTGGGCCTCTTCCCTTGAAATATCTGGTGGGAAGGGTCACCACATTCCCGACTAAGTAATTGCAAACTCCCGCTGGCTTCATGTGGATTCCGGACTACTACCGAGGACACTAATGATGTTTCTCTTATGCCATCACGTCACCTCGAGTATTCTTCCACCAAAGTGGCAACGTATGGCTCTACGGCACCGTTGCGCTAGCTTCCTTACTTTATCACCTAGGCGGGTAGTCAGCAGCTTACTTTCCCGAGGGAGACCAGTCGCCGCTTGGACTTGACGTTGGATTATTGTCTTGCGGGGAACAACATAGTTACCGTCATGCCCTTAGGCAGGGCCTGACCAAGGAGTCCTTGGCCCTTAGTGGGGACGGTCTTGTCATCTAACCGCCTTCGCTGTCCTTTCCTCCCTCTGGAGGGTTAGGCTCCTCATGAGGCTCCGGTCGAGTGTGTCTTGTGGGGCCGGCAACTTGATAGGACGTGGTACCACTTGTGCCAATAGTACGAAAACATCCCCTGGTCCCTTTACTTGCACGCGTTTGACGATGGGGCGAGGATGTCAAGGGACCAACTGGTGCCAAGCCCACACATGGTTGAGTCAGTGCATGATCACCCAAGGGACTCACATGCGTCTTCCATGTGTCCCTGGAACACGGCGACGTCCGTTGGATGCAGGAACTACCCCCTCCGCCTTTCAGCCTCGAGGACTGCTCCTTCCTTAAAAACCCGTGACCGGGCAGAACCTGTTCACTTCGCCTTCGTCCGCCGCCACTCTCCTTGCACACTCTGCTTCACCACCACATCTTTTCCTTCTGAAGCTCTCGATATGGCACCTAAGAGAGAGTGTGATGCCCTGGCTGCGGCGAGATTCTCTCCATCGAGCGTCGGGACCTTGCTAGCACCGACGATCATCAATAAGGAGGGTCTAGAGAAGTTCTAGAAGTTAATGGCCTATTCCACGAACGAGTGGGGTGCCTCTCGGCTATGGTTCACCAGAGTCGGTGGGGGCAAGAGGCCTGCCAACGTGTTCTCGGTCTTCACGCATCCATTGCCGCCGGCCTTGTTCCCCCTTCTCCCCCTTTCTTGTCATCGTGCTAGAACATTACTACATCCAGCTGCTACACCTTTACCTATGGAGCGTGACCATCTTGGCCTCCTTGGCATTCTGCTGCGAGGCCTTCGTCGATGTGATGCCCTCTCTAGTGTTGTTTCAACACTACTTCCATCTCCATGTCTTCACGGCGGATGACCATTTCAGTTGTGTTAGGTTCTTCACCAAAGGCGACGAAGGATTTCCTCCCATCTCTATCCTGGGGTGGCATCCGAGTTCCACCGAGATTGGGTTCACATGGACACCTTCAAGACGCTCCCATAGTTCCGCTTTCCTGTGGGGGTGGAGGTGGAGAACCCGGGATGGGCTCGAGAGGCCGCTGCCTGTATGAGCTCTGATCTCCTCACAAGGCAAGTGGCAATATTGACGAGCCACGGATTGACTAGCGATATGGTGGTCCGGGAGTTTCTCTCGCGACAGATCGTGCCCCTTCAAGAGCATCGGGAGGGCGTCTGGGCCATGACTTCCAGCCGCGATGCATTCAAGCTCTCTGAGGGTCTTCGCACCAACGACATGGTGGCCATTCTCATGTGGCTGCTTCTTGGCGAGGGGGTCATGCTAGAGATCCCCCCGAAGGCCCTCCCGTTGTACCTGACGGGCGACGTGGATGTTGTGCGCTCGACGCTTCCCACCTTACCAATGGGGCGTGAGATCCTCTGCCCTGGGGGCTCAATAGGGAGCTCACGCTCCAGACCTGATGCGGGGCTGTGCAAGAAAGATGGATGATGAGGATGTGCCACAATGCGGAGGTGTCGAGGCCTCACGACATGTTCGACGAGGAAGGATGATTGACACTATGTCTTCATCGGAGGATGATGAGAAGGACCCATCCGGTGTCGAAACTCATGACATCAGTGGCGGTGGACACGCAGCACGCGATGTGCCTGTGGCTACAGGTGCTTCCTTCATGGGGCACTTTCCTAGGAAGCAAGCCATGCTAGGCCGGGTAGCACCTTCCTCCCGCCTTACCTAAAGAGGGGGAACTGGTCCCTTGTAGGCCGCGTGAGTGAGAGGTGAGTTGCTTCCTCCATAATATTCTTCCTTTCTCCTCTGCTCCCCTACATGTCTCATCACCTGGACCCTCTTTGACGCAGGGACAAGAGGAAAGGGAGGAAGATGGCATGGCAATCATCTTCTGGAGAGGCCAGAGAACACGCGGGTGACGTCCTTGCCTCCCTCTTTGCTAGGGGGCACCTCTCACCTAGAGCCGTCGAGGGGGCTCCCTCTAGCCCCTGTCATGGTGGGGGACTCGCCAGCAAGCGCATCCCCCAGTCCTAAGGCTGGGGCCATGCTCTCTCCCGTCGCAAGGGCCTAGACATTTCTCGAGAGCACGAAACCGCCCCTATTTCCGTCCCTCTTGGTGGAAGAAGAAGCGGGCGAGGAGTCTTCGCCTGAGATCCTATTCGTCTCTCCCATGACCAGCGACGATGTGGGTGCTTCCATATCAGAGGACCCGGTGGGCACCTAGGAAGCGACTCCGTCCTCAAATCGTGGCGCTAGAGAAGATCCTCCCGAGGGGATCCCCCAGGCCGTGATACTGTGGGCCAAGTACACTCACCTCGTCTCCGCCTGATTACGCCTCTCTTGGGAGAGCTGGGTGTCTCACTATAGTCGTTGGGGCCGCGCGCGTCAAGCTCGACCGATTCCTCACGGATATCGTTGCTGAAGAGTATTGACTAACGGGGGATATGCGTCGCCTCCACCAAGAGTGTGTGGTGCTTGGTGCATCGCTGAGGCTATGGGAGAAGCGTAGGGGAGCCAGGTCTCCCCAGGACGTAGGGGTCCTTGAAGAGGCATGCTGCTAGTGGAGAACGGGGCATTAGTCCCGGTCCTAGAGGGCCTCTAGTCCCGGATTGGTAGCCGAGACTACGAAAACGGGACTAGAGGTCCCAGCCTTTAGTCCCGGGCCTCTTACGGGCCAGGACTAAAGGCTCTGCACGTGGCAGCGTAGTAGTGCGAGGAGGGGGGGGGGCTTTAGTCCCGGTCCGTATTATGGGCCGGGACTAGTTCCTTTCTGCCGCGGCAACATTTTACCAATTCGACTGCCGCGGCAGAGTTTTGGGGCCATTTTCTGCCGCGGCATCCGATGGGGGTTTCTGCCGCGGCAGAGTTTTGGGGCCATTTTCTGTCACGGCAGCCGATGCGGGTTTTTGCCGCGGCAGAATTTTGGGGCCGATTTCTGCGGCGGTAGCCGAATGCGGGGTTCTGCCACGGCAGGAGGATAGGTAGAGGAGGGTTGCGTTTGGCGCAAAGTGAGATGCAACGAAGAAACCCATTACACACAACATTGTCATAATTATATAGATATAATTCTACATTACATATAATTCTACATTACATAAATATATACATAAATGGAGATCACAACCAGTCTATTCAGTTACAAGTTCATTAAATCACTAGTAGCCGGAGGTATGGTATTTTCCTTCTGGGTTTATGACATGGTAAACAAGAAATCCCGCCAATTCCTATTGAATTTCTACCAGATGCTTCCTTGGATCGATATTCTCCCGCAATATTTCCAACTATATATAAAATAAGGAGGTGAATATGAATATCAATAGTCATAACAAATATTATGAATGACACTCAACAAAAATTGTGAATATATTGTTCACGTACTTCTAAAAATGTCCCTCCGTCCCACTCACTGACCTTGGAGCGAATGTACTCGCACACGAAGTATCCACATATATTAGTACCTGGTGGCCGCCTCTCCCACTTTACGACAAAAGGTTTCAATCAAATAATAATCAAGCATGACATAATGGTATTGAAACTAGAATTGAAGAGATGCACGGATCTAGCTCGTACTACTTACATCGATCCGATGAAAACTAAGCTCATCTTTAAATTCACCAACCATAGCATTGGTGAAAGCTTTCCAAACCCTGCTTGGCAAAAAAAGAATAAATGAGTTATTAGTTACTTGATATCTCAGGATATATATATGAATGAAAGAGACCGATATAGTGCGATAATGACTGAATTACCTCTAGAGCGCATCTTTAATGAATGCGTACTCTGATTCGTCTCTCATTAGTGAGTCCTTGATTTCAACTCTTCCAGCGTCAACTTCAATGGTTATCAGAATCCAGTGATAGCTGCACACAATTATATACGTCAGTAACTCATCAATTACACTTAGCAGAATCAAGTGATCTGTACAAGGCAGTAACACTATTACCTATAGTTGTAGGGAAACAATATTCTTCGTTTGTAATGTTGCCTCAATAAGACCCTTAGCAAGTTATGATCCGTGTCTTTGGGGTATTGATTTATCAATGCTTGATTAAACCGGTGTGGGTCGATGAACCCAGTGTCAAAGATTTTCTTCCGGTCACATTCACCGCTCTTCGTTCTGCATAATAGCATATAGTGAAGATAATTACATGCAATAAAAGAGTTGGGTTAGAGACTTTATCATAGAAATAAATGAACCACTTATAGACAATAGGTAGCGAGGAGACTCTAGTCAAGGGCATCTTGTTTGAATAACATATAGAATTACTCAAAATAAATTTGCAACTGGTCTTCACCATTAAAATGCTCACTTATAATTCTCACAAGCAGAGCTGACAATTGATCTTATTCATCGCATGTAGAGACTTTCTCATACCACTCATGTAGTCTTCGCATTTGAGTTGGTAGAAGTTTGACCTCATCAGGTCTGACCAGAGTCTTCCCGTATTCATATCTCCATGCAAATTCCTCTTGTATGGGGATATGCCCGCCTAGCGCTTGATCAACTGTAATAGTAGCACCTTTGGCAAATTCCATTGCTATAATATTCTGATGATCAGTATTGGATAACACCTTGAGCGGGGCGATCGATTTGTTTGCCTGCATTCTGAGTTGCGCAAAATCTCTTTTCCCTCTGCTTGTAGTAGTATTTCCTGGAGTATTACCGCTGCTTGCAGTAGTATTTCCTGGATTCTTCCTACCTATTCTCAGCAGACAGCGTTTGTAGTCATCAGCCATATTTATCTCATATTGCGATGGTTGCTCAAGAAACCCCTTAGCACACTTTTTGGCTTTCGGATCAAATATTTGTTTTGGCTCGGGAGCTTTGGGTGCAAAGAAGGCTTTAACTTAGGCATCGCTGATTTCTTTGGTTTCCTCATCAGTCATCTCGTAACGTAACTTGGGAGGAGGTGGTGGGATTTTCTTCACCTTTTTACCTTTGTCTTTCTTCTGACAAGTATTTATACAAGTTGACTGAGAGACCGCCTTCTTGGTCTGACATGGCGGCGGTGGAGTGGGCTGACGCGGCAGGGGAGTGGGCTGATGCGGCGGTGGACTCGCGCTATGTTGGTCGTCCCACTCCTCATGTGGACTTGCTGGAGGCGGCAGACTCGGCTGACGCGGAGGAGACAGTGGTGGCTTGGGTGCAGAGCCTAGAAACACGATGTATTTCTTGCGCCATAGAATGATAGAGCCCCTGACTTCTCCTAGCATGCTCTCATCTTCAGGTCCAGGGATGTCAAGTTGTAGTGATTCATATTGAGGTAGAACCTCATCCACCCCGACATGAGCATAGCCATCTGGAATCTCTTTGCAATGCCAGCGTGCTTCAGGTTCACAAGATAAAGCATAGACGAGAGCCGCCTTGAAGGATAAGTTCATCACTCCCACATGCAACTCGTAGCTTGTCTTCTCAGTGATATTGTCCACGGGATAGCGATCTATCTTATCGGCCGTCGTGGAAGCGACACTGCTTCTACGGTGAGATGGGACACCAACACTTTCTTCTAGCCGCTGATGAGTTGGCCCTTGCTGGCGCATTTCGTCCAGTTGCTTCTGTTGCTCCTTTAGCATGACATATATTTCCTCGTTCTTTCTTTCGATGCCACACAACCGGCCTGCCTCCTCTATCTCCTTTCGCTTCTTTTCCCTTGCTCGGCTTCTATAGGATTCAGTGTCCTCAGGAAACCCAGTCTTCCACGGCATAGAAGGTCCAAAGCCTCGTGTTCGTCCTGGTTTTCAGGATTCTCGAGGGCCTTTGTCAGCTCGTCGTTCTCTCTATCGGGTTTGAAGTTACCCTTTTTAACCTCCTCAATTGTTTTAACAATTTCTCCATGGGGTGTAGCAACATTGGACTTTTTATCGAATATTAACTCCCCTGTTTCCATGTCATACTTTGCCCCATGGTCAAGTAACCAATTACTTACTCTGATAGGCCAGTCCTCTGTAGCTGGAGTGAGCCCTTGGGCACACAAGGCTTTCTCGGCTTCCTCCCACATAGGAAAGGAATTCCTATAGCCACCTGTCCCCATCATATGGTGATATCTTTTTTGCAGCATTTTATTTATTATTTGCGGACTGTTGTTTTGCTACTGCTGATTTCTTGTAGTCTAGAAATCTTTCCATTGAGGCCGCTGATTCTCTAGTGAGTCCGCGAATTCTGGAACTTCTCCTTCCTCGAGATATTCATTGTACAATATTTTCTTATATTTATTGAACTGTTGGGCCGTCTTCTTAAGAGCGAAACGCTTAACTTTGGACCTCATATCATCTGTCGCCTCCTTAGTGTCTAAGACCGGTAGGGTGAAATGGCGAATGAGCTTATCCCATAGTATGTATTTGTATCTGTCCTCGACATAACTCATAGAATTTTCATCTCCCTTTGCTGGCTTATTCCAGTTGATAATGCTGATCGGGACGTTGTCCCTAACAACAAAATCACATTGATGAATAAATGTGTTTGCGTTCTTTATGGGAAGCAACAAGACACCCACTAGAGAGACCTCAACAATTGTGAGATGCACATCACCGGGCATACCTTTGTCCGGTCCTTGTTTACTATTTTTAATGGACTTGGTCGATGCGGAGGTCTAAAATAATAAACAACATTCGTTAATATATATATATACACACAAATCAATTAATGCATCTATCTAGTGATCAAGAGGTTTAATAATATACCTCGCCAGACTTTGTCAAGGCTGGTCCATCATTTTCCAAGCCATCATCAAAATTAAAACTAGTATGCGCTTCGACTTGAGGTTCTATCTCTATTTCCTCACCGGACTTATTCAGAAACTATGAGCCATCTTCTGCTCCACAGTCTTCTTCTCCACCCTGATCGACGAGCGCTCCTTCATGATAAGGGAGCGCTCCATCCTCATAGGGGTGTGGTCCTCCACCACCTAGTATCATATCGAATAAAGGCTCTTCACCTTCTCTACTGTTGAAGTGGTCCATAGAATAACTGCTATGACATAATGTGCATATATGAGTAATAAAATTATATAACATCTCGAATGACAACAAAAGTATTAATATCATATAACATCTCAGAAAACAACAAAAAAGTCATAATACATCTCGAATAACTATAAAGTAGTAATATCATATAAAGAACAACATCTTGTCTGATAACAACGCTCAAACTCAACGTCGACTCCCGGCTCCTGAGCCGCGGGATGTGACCAACCAAATAGTTGGAACCATCACCAGAGTATAACTAGGGTGAGATCCCTGAATAACCTGCCAGGTATGGGGGCCACCCTGGCGTCGAACATCACCATATAGCGACGGACGTGCTCGTCCTCCTCCCTGACACGAAATCGTACCACCTCCTCGGGGGCCGGCTCCCTCTGCACACTGTCCGGACCACGTGACCTCCACCAAAGAAGATCCGGGTCGACGACGACACCCGGATTCCTCACCAAGCTACGCGTCCCTGACGGTAGCACCTCCCAGTGCCAGCCTGGTAGAGCCCAGTCTCGTACAACACCGCTAGAGCGTAGTACTCCCTCGCTTTGGCCGAGTCCACTACGAGGATGCCTGGGCATATCCTAAAGTAGGTATGGATTTGACTGAAATAATGCTAACTAAATAATTATATTGTAATAATAGTAATAATTTCCTAAATATTAGCAATAATATCCTAAATACTAACAAATATTTATATACAAATCTCTAAATATCCTAAATACTAACAATTAATATATACAAATCTCTAAATATCGCTAAACTAAATAACAATATGTCTAAAGAAAATTATATATCTAACTACATTTATATACATTTATACAATATACTAACAATATTTTATCTAACTAAATTATCTAAACAATACTATATATTAACAATATTATATCTACCTAAATTATCTATAAACAATACTATATACTAGCTAAAAATATACTAACAATATACTAAATATTATATCTAACTAAATTATCTAAACAATATACTATATACTAACAATATTATATCTAACTAAATTATCTAATTAAACAATACTATATACTAAATAACAATATACATTTATGGAAAAAAGAAAAAAAAGAGAGGAAATGGTGGCTGGGCATGGCGTGAGAAAACGCGGCAAGACAGTGGCCATGAGGGGAAGGCAGGTGGCGGGAGCACGGGCAAGCGGCGGCGGCAACGAGGGGAAGATGGGCGACACGGGGAAGACACATTTGCGGCGGCAGGAAGAAGGCGGCGACCGCCAAGGCATGACAGCAGGCGGCACGGCGCGGCTGGCGGGCGGCAATGACAGGCGTGGTGATGGGCGCGGGGAAGACGGCGAAGAGCTTCACAGGGCGCGGACGACGACCGTGGCCTGGCCGCGATTTGGAGAAGTGGAGGGCGTCCCGGTGCGTGGCTCAGGCCGGGAGGAGGGCGGTGGGTATTTATACCCACCACCTCTAGTCCCTGTTCCAGCCTCCAGCCGGAATTAGAGGGGAGGGCCTCTAGTCTCGGTCCTAGCCAGGAGCCAGGACTATAGGTCTTTTTGGCGCGCCGTTTCGTTCTCGCGCGCAAAAACGTCTAGTCTCGGCTCGTTGCTGGGGCCGGGACTAGAGGTCGATTTTTTTAATTTTATTATTTCAATATCTTTTGTTATGTGATGATGAAAAATATGTATTATATATCAAATTTTGTAGAAAAAAAGATCTATAATGTAAATCTATTATTATATTCTATTATAAAACTAATATTTTATTGAATTAAAAATATCTTTTGGTATACTAGAGTTTGAATTTATTAATATTATTATTTCAATATCTTTTATTCTATAATGATGAAAAATATGTATTATATATCAAATTTTACAGAAAAAAGATCTATAATGTAAATCTATTATTATATTCTATTATAAAACTAATATTTTGTTGAATTAAAAAATATCTTTTGTATAATAGAGTTTGAATTTATTAATATTATTATTTCAATATCTTTTATTCTGTAATGATGAAAAATATGTATTATATATATCAAATTTTGCAGAAAATAAGATCTATAATGTAAATCTATTATTATATTCTGTTACAAAACTAATATTTAGTTGAATTATAAAATAAATTTTGTATACTAGAGTTTGAATTTAGTAATATTATTATTTCAATATCTTTTATTCTATAATGATGAGAAATATGTATCATATATCAAAATTTATAGGAAAAAAAGATCTATAATATAAATCTATTCGCATACTAAATATGGACCTGGACTAAAGCGTGCGGCATGCTAGGGCAGGCAGGACTAGGGAAGGCATGCTACTAGGACAGACATCACTAATGATAGGGGTGAGTGTCGACATTATGTCGTGCGGATTTTACCTTGTCCCGGATGGTGTCGCCAACCGGGACTAAAGCTGAACCTTTAGTCCCGGTTGGAGACAACAACCAGGACAAAACATGAGTCAGCACTAATAATAGGGGTGATTGTCGAGATTATGTCCTGAGTGTCGACACTATACTGAGCTACTTGTACTATAAATAGGCATCCTTGTGAGTTCAGTCCTCTAGCCAGTTTGAGGCATCTCCAAGATCGATGGTTTGCGAGAGCAGGAATACCACTATGGCCAGTTTCAGGGAGACGCTGCCGGAGCCCAGTCCTCCGGCATCTCCAAGAAACTGGTCATAGAGGCACTCCCTAATATGTGAAATTAGTTAGATTTCAGGAGTATTTATCTAGTTAGAAAAGTTACAAGCTGCAAGATGGTTTGCGAGAGCAGGGACACAACTACGGCTAGTTTGAGGGAGATGCCGCCGGAGCCCAGTCCTCCGTCATCTCCAACAAACTGGTCATAGAGGCACTCCCTAATATGTGACCACACGTGTTTGGAAATCAGATCTTCATGGTAAGTACGAATCGGGACAACATCTTCATTATTTGGGAAAGTAGTAGTACGAATCGGAACTAAAGGCCCCCCTTTACTCCCGGTCCAGCCACAAACCGGGACTAACACTCAATATTAAAAACCGGGACAAACCAGGACTAGCTAACAATCAGGACTAACGTCACACAATTTAGTCATAATCATGCCTAGTCCTATAGTACGCAGCTTCAGGGTCTTCTTCGTCATCGTGATCATCATCGTCATCGTCACCTGCCACTCCGAGGATCCTCAGCCCAGCCATGGCATATACCGAGGGCACCTGCTGCCACTCTGGCCTCGGATTCACGACGGGAGGGGGAGGGGTCTCCTGGAAGACGATGCTGCTATCGCGGGGCGAGGTAGGGGCCTTCTTGTGGCTCTGTGGCGGGTGGCCTTATGGGCACCGCAGGCGAGGATGGTCTCCCTCGGCGATGTAGCGCATCGCGCCGATGATATTCCGGTTCGCCCACCACAGGCGGCGGCCTGCTTCGTTGTGGTTCACCGGGGGAGGGCCGTCACCCTCGTACCTGGAGAGCTCTCTTCCTCACCGGTTAGCAAAAAAGGCATTCCAGGTGTCATAGTTGTCGGGATCCTACAAGGGATCCATCCGCTGCTCCGGTGTGAGCTCGTGGTAGAAGTGGTTCGTGATGGCCGCCTGGCGTGCGGAACCTTGAGGGACAGGAGGGACAGGAACCCCTCCAGCGCTCAGCATCCAGCCGGCGGGCGGCCGGTAGCCCGGAGGGCAAGGGTAGCTGGAGGCGCGCAGTGCCTCGGACTCCTCGAGGTTCAGAATGGCCCAGTAGGCGTTGTCCATTGTTGTGAGAGAGAAAGGTGTGGATGTGTGGATAGATATGGCACAGTCGGCCTACATATAGAGGAAAAGGGCGGGAAAACATTGCGGGAAGTGGTGGGAAATGGTGAGAAATGTCTTTAGTCCCGATTAGTGGCTACAACTGGGACTAAAAGCTTTGGTCAGAGGAAAAGGGCGGGAAAACATGGCGGGAAGCGGTGGGAAATGGCGGGACATATCTTTAGTCCCGGTTAGTGGCTACAACCGGTACTAAAAGCTTCGTTCAGAGGGAAAGTTAGTATAATTATTCTTAAAAAACAGAAAAATAACAAACTTGGTAAAAGCTTCAAAAAATGATATACATATGTACATATTGATTGCATCTAAAATACGACCGCAGGAAAAATTCAGAATACATCATATGACTTTCTTATGACCGTGTGGCCTTAACCATGGAGCATCTTCATCAAGTAACATGAATCTTGGGTCATCCTTCACTACAAACGGCGGAATTTCATGAAACTTGTCATAATCTTCGGACATCTCTGTCTTGTCCTCCACTCCTACGATGTTTCTTTTCCCTGAAAGAACTATGTGGCGCTTTGGCTCATCGTTTGATGATGTATTTGTTTGCTTATATTTTATTTTTCTTGGTTTGGTAGACATGTCCTTCACATAGAAAAGTTGAGACACATCGTTTGCTAGGACTAATGGTTCATTCATGTACGCAAGATTGTTGAGATCCACTGTTGTCATTACGTAAATTTTGTCTACCTCAACCCCGACTCCTGTTAGCTTGACCCATTTGCACCGAAACAAAGGGACCTTCAAAGAAGGTCCATAGTCAAGTTCCCATATCTCCTCTATGTAACCATAATATGTGTCCTTTGACCCATTGTCGTTTGTTGCATCAAAGCGGACACCACTGTTTTGGTTGGTACTCTTTTTATCTTGGGTGATCATGTAAAATGTATTCCCATTTATCTCGTACCCTTGGTAAGTCCATATAGTCGAAGATGGTGAGCTGGCCAAAAAGTACAACTCATCACAAACAGTGTTGTTATTCATGAGATGTGTTTGCAACCAACCGCCAAAAGTCTTCATGTGTTCATCTCTAATCTAGGAGTCATGCTTTCCCGGGTTGTTTGAGCGTACAATATTCTTGTGGAATTATGCAGAACCGTGTAGTGTGCTTGAGTGAAAGAATGTTCGTCCCTACATATTATTGATTTCCTTCCTAGTGTGCCTTTTCCACTTAGTCTCCCCTCATGCCGTGATTCAGGAACACCAATCGACTTAATGTTAGGAATAAAGTCAACACAAAACTCAATGACCTCCTCTGTTCCATAGCCCTCCGAGATGCTTCCTTCTAGACTAGCACGGTAATAGACATATTTCTTCAAGACTCCCATCAACCTCTCAAAGGGGAACATATTGTGTAGAAATACATGACCCAAAATGGTAATCTCGTCAACTAGGTGTCCCAGCAGATGCGTCATAATATTGAAGAAGGATGGTGGAAACACCAACTCAAAACAAACGAGACACTGGACCACATCATTTTGTAACCTCGGTAGAATTTCTGGATTGACTACCTTCTAAGAAATAGCATTGAGGAATGCACATAGCTTCACAATGGCCAGTCGAACATTTTCCGGTAAAATCCCCCTCAATGCAACCGGAAGCAATTGTGTCATAAGCACGTGGCAGTCATGATACTTTAGGTTCTAGAATTTTTTCTCTGCCATATTTATTATTCCCTGTATATTTGACGAGAAGCGGGGACCTTCATACTTCTTAGGACTTCAAAAAAAATTTCCTTCTCTTCTTTGGTAAGAGCATAGCTGGCAGCACTTAGACGTCCTTTATCTGTCTTTATTGGATGCACGCCATCTCGGTCTTTCATACCTTGCTGGTCCTGCCGTGCTTCTGGCGTATCTTTTGTCTTTCCATACACGCCCATAAAGCCTAGCAGGTTCACGCAAAGATTCTTCGTCACGTGCATCACGTCGATTGCAGAGCGGACCTCTAGAACTTTCCAATAGGGTAGCTCCCAAAATATAGATTTTTCTTCCACATGGGCACATGTCTGTCAGCGTCATTTGGAACAGATTGACCATCAGGGATCTTTCCAAAGATTACTTCTAGATCCTTGACCATACCAAATATATCATCACTAGTACGTCGGATAGGCTTCTTCCGGTTATCTGCCTCACCATTGAAATGCTTGCCTTTCTTTCTTGCGGGATGCCTGGCCGAAAGAAATCGACGACTCCCCAGGTACACATTCTTCTTACCTTTATCCAAATATATACTTTCAGTATCATCTAAACAATGCATGCATGCATTGTATCCCTTGTTTGACTGTCCTGAAAGGTTACTAAGAGCAGGCCAATCATTGATGGTTACAACAACATTGCCCGTAGGTCAAATGGCTCCTGTTTGTGCTCATCCCACATACGAACACCTTCGTCGTGCCACAACTGTAGTAGTTCTTCAACTATTGGCCTTAGATAGACATCAATGTGATTGCCGGGTTGCTTCGGGCCTTGGATGAGCACTGTCATCATAATGAACTTCTGCTTCATGCACAACCAAGGAGGCAGGATATATATACATAGAATTACATGCCAGGTGCTATGAATGCAGCTCTGCTCTCCAAAAGGATTCATTCCATCTGTACTTAGACCAAACTTTAAGTTCCTTGCGTCATTTGTAAAGCTCGGGTACTCTCTATCGATTTTTCTCCATTGCGACCCATCAGCGGGGTGTCTCAACATCGAGTCTTTCTTGTGCTCTTCTTTGTGCCATCACAACAACTTGGCATGCTCTTTGTTTCTAAACAAACGTTTCAACCGTGGTATTATAGGAGCATACCACATAACCTTTGCAGGAACCCTCTTCCCGGGGCACTGCTCGCCCTCAACATCACCAGTGTCATCTCGTCTGATCTTATAACGCAATGCGCCGCATACCAGACATGCATCTAAATTCTCGTACTCCTCACCGAAATATAGTATGCAGTCATTAATGCATGCAAGTATCTTCTGCACCTCTAGTCCTAGAGGGTATATAACCTTCTTTGCCTCGTATGTACTGACAGGTAATTCATTATCCTTTGGAAGCTTCTTCTTCCAAATTTTCAGTAGCTTCTCAAATCCCTTGTCAGATAAACCATTCTCTGCTTTCCATTGCAGTAATTCCAGTGTGGTACCGAGCTTTGTGTTGCCATCTTCGCAATTTGGGTATAACAATTTTTTGTGATCGTCTAACATGCGCTCCAACTTCTTCTTCTCGTTTTCATTTTCGCATTCACTCCGTGCATCAAGAATGGTCTGACGAAGATCATCAGTAGTCTCATCTAATTCCCGTTCTTCACCTTCTTCTTGTTCATTGTCTTCTAGTGCAGTGCCACCGTATTCAGGAAACATTGGATAGTTGTCATCGTTGTCTTATTCTTCGCTGTCTTCCATCATAACCTTGCTTTCTTCATGCTTTGTCTAACAAATATAGCCGTATAGGAAACCTAATTGAATATGGTGGATGTGAATGGTTTTGGATGAAGAGTAGTCCTTCTCATTCCGACAGACACGGCACAGACAACACATAAAACCATTCCGCTTGTTTGCCTCAGCCAAATCGAGGAAAGAATGCACGCCTTTAATGAACGCGTCAGACATTCGCGGAGCATCGTACGTCCATTCTCGGCTCATCTGCAGTATAATTAAAATTTTCTATCATATAAAAAGTTTGGATCATTTTTACTAAAATTAATTTTACATGCACTAATTTTTGAATTAAGATTTTCTATCATATTAAAATTTTACATGCACTAATTTTTAAATTGGACAAAACTGTTAAAATAATTTTTTTTGACTATTTAATTATTTCTCTAGCAGTGAAAACCTTATTCAATTTTGAGATCTGAAACTCTTAAAATGCACATCTCAACTTTCAGTAGCTTTTTGTATAATCAAACTATGCTTAAAATTACACATATAAAATTCCCTCTACACTTCTAAGCATGAAATCCCTCATTCTAGTTCTAGAGCATTGAGCTAAACTATAACAATAAGAGATGAATGATTGAAGTTGCTAACCATTTTAGAAGCTTGGATTGATAGATGATGCAACCAAATCTTGGATTGAAGGTTGCCACCAAATTGGAAAAAAAAATGAGGATGAACTTGAGCTGTTCCTTGGAGGAAATGGCCATGCTTTTGGGCTGGGTCGAAGAGGGATATATAGTGGTAATAAATTGTCCCGGGTGGTAAAACGAACCCAGACTAGAGGTTGATCTCTAGTCCCGACTGGTAACAAGAACCCATACTAAATATAGCCATGGGTCCAATAGGTGCTCTAGTCCCGGCTTGTGTTACCAGCCAGGACTAGAGGTTGCCCACAGACCGGGACTATTCATTTGGGGCCATCTAGCCATTGCAAAATTCACAGACCGGGACTAGTGCTAACACTAGTCCCGGTTTCAGACAAGGCCGAGACTAGAGGCTGGAGCTGCAAAAAACGAAAGGTCGTTTTTCTACTAGTGGCCGTGAAGCTGCAAGGATTCCAGTCCCTAACCTGGGGTTAATTCGGACCTCCGGAGGGGATATTCCCTCCTCGGGGGGCCTCGATCGCCTAGCCCAAGACCTCTTGGTGCATGACCACGCGATCACCTTCTCTGAGCAGGAAGTCGAGGATGATCGTCAGAGGATCACACAGAGAGAGCTGGATGTAGCGTGCCGTGAGGCAGTCCGAATCCAATAGGATGAAGTTCTTCTGGAGAGGATTCGCCTAGAGGCGCAGCTAGATACCACTCGCAAGAAGATTAAGGAGTGTGAGCTTGATGTCGAGAGTCGGATTACCAAGATCAATGACCGCATCCACCGCTGTAACGACAAGCTTGTCGAGGAGCGGCAGAAGATGCAGGCGTCCAACTCCAAGGAGCTCATGGCGTGTCGCAAGGCCCTTCGAGAGGAGTACCTAGCTAAGGCTAACACCCAGGAGCAGCGCTTCCGGGCGAAGAAGGCTCATATGGAGGCCTCCCAACACAAGGTGGAGGAGCGCTTAGCCTAAGATTACGACGATCTCGATGCCCTACAGGAGTAGCAAGCGGCCCACCAAGACCTTCAGAAATGCTGGGCTCAGCGCAATAAGGAGGAGATGGATCACCGCATGCTCGAGAAGTAGTGGTGCATTATGTACCGGGCGCTTTCCATGCATGCAGAAGGTACCCTTCTGGATTTTAGGGTGACTGACTTCCACACAGGGCCTCTCGCGGATGCCGAAGAGGAGGGCGCCTTTCTGGCGCTCTTCACCCGAGTCACCACAGTGCTGGAGGGGCGAGCAATGCTCTACCAGGAGTACCACTTGGATGAGGTCGAGAGCATGCTGCGGGCCGCTGCAACCCATGTCTTCTCTAACCTTTACTAGCATGACGCCAACTTCCCTTGAAGAGGATGAAGCATCCGGTGTCGCTGGCGACCAAGGAGATGATAGAAAATATGGTACCCTTGGGAGCAACACGCCCATCGCCATGGCGGACGACGAAGAACCCGCTGAAGGTAGTGTATCAGAGCCTCTGGCCTGAGGAGGCCTCTGTTGTCCTAGGCGTGTTCCTTCACGTGATGAACAAGGTACTTAGCAATGAGACCGCCCTTTTGGGAGTGCCCAGGGAGCCATGTGCCTCTCTTGGATCCGTCGGAGAGAGCCTGTCGATAATGTAATCTGTTTGTCCAATTTTGATAGAACAATTGGTGATGAGCCTCGCGAGGTGCTGTGTAACTCCTTATGCGTTTGTTCAGAGCCTTCACAATCCCTTAGTGGACTCTTAGAGAGGGATATAGACATAACACATTTTTGGGGCCGCTTGAGAAAGTGAGCTCTCTCGTGGGTCGTCCCGTGCCCTCCTCATGGAGGTGGAGAAGGGGACATGTGCTTCCTGACAGGCCACTCGAGGAGATGACCGTAGGGTTTTGCATGTTCTGCCCCATAGATCCCTCGTGCAGGGGACTGTCGGGCCCGTACCTGTCCTGTTCCCTTCTCGGGGAGACAACTATAGGTGTGTAATTATAAGAGCTACCTCATAGGTCCCTCTTGGAGGAGACCATAAGGTTGATGCTTATCCTGTTGGCTCCTGAGAGAGGGGCTCTAGGTCTAGCATGGATTGAGCCGCTGGAGGGGGATACCCTCACGAGCCACCCCGTAAGTCCCATAAGGAGACCGTAGGGCTAATGTATCCCCTATTGGCTCCTCGTGGAGGGAGCCGTGGGCATTAAATGTGTTGGGCCGCTGGAGGGGGATACCCTCACGAGCCGTCCTATGAGCCCCTCGAGGAGGAGACCTGTAGTGCCTGTGCTTGTCCTACAGGTCTCTCAGAGAGGCAACCATGGGGAAGACACATTATAGCACCCCTACTAGGCGATGAATGCGCTCCGAAGAGGCTGCATCTCCCGTACTGACTAGTTCTGTAATGCATTATGCTAGGGTTTCAAGCACTAGGAACCCACTACTAGGAAAACGGATATAGGTAATCAGCACATCCGTGGCTCACATGGTTGAAGTGCCCCACGACTAAAACAGGCGTGGCTCACTGGCGATGCCCAACTAACTAGAACAACCGTGGCGCACATGACTATAGTGCGCCATAGATGTGTGTGGGCCAGGGGCCTATTGGCCGCACGCCAAACATCTGTAGCGCACTAGGGTCATGTGCGCCACGGTTGTTAGTCTCATCTGTGGCGCACATGGGGGGGGGTGCGCTACGCCTAAGCGCACGCCCCCCTCTGCTGTGAAACGGCCACAAACTTCTGTGGCGCACTCGGCCTAGTGCGCCATCGAATAAGGTGTCATGGCGCACATGGCCTAGTGCGCCACAGTTGTCTACTCACATGGCGCACTAGGCCGTGTGTCGATTTTTTCAGGACAGCACTTTATGTGCACATGTGTGACCACACATCCACCACCCACACTTCACTTTCCCCTTCTTCTTCCTCCTTAGATCTAGTCAGGATCTTCTCCTTCCCACCTCAATTTCTCCACCCATTCACCATTTTTAGCATGTAAAACTTGCTTTGGATGTTACATAAGTAATAGAGGAGGTCTCCGGTCTCTCATCTCCTTCTCCGGTCGACGCGCGCACCTCTCCTTTCCATCTTTTCTCGCGATCGGTCTCTCATCTCAGTAAGTTGTCCATGTAAGGATGTGTTCATGTGTATATGGATGATGTGCTCATATGTATGTAGATGATCGATGCTCATGATGTGTGTATGTGGAGAGGATGGTCATATGTGTGTGTATATGGAGAGTATCGATGATGCTCATGCATGTGCGTATGGAGAGGATAATGATATGTTCATGTGTGTATGGATCGGTCTCGATCTCTCTCTTGTGTTTGTATGTGAACAAGTTGCCATTTGTTTTGCCAAAATGTTGATTCATTTCCATTTTGGCAAGACTTTTGGTATTCATAAAGGTCCTAATTTTAGGATAGGTCATGCCAAAATTTTCTATCGACCATTGCATGCATGCATTCATTATGTGGTTCTAATAGACTTCAAAATTGTACCGTGTACACCGTGCAGGCAAAAATGGTCCGCATAATGAGCGAAGGCATTGTGGCTAGATTTTTGAAATGTGCGACGGCCGACATGATACGAAATAACAAGACAGATATAAGATGTCCGTGCAGAAGATGCAAACTCAACTGGGTGATCGACCCAGATTCCGGGAATCTGCAGGCGCACCTGCTCCGCCATGGTTTCATGGATGGATACACTCGTTGGATAAGCGATGACGTAGATGATGGAGACGGTGAAGGTGGCCAACATGACGATGATCATCATCACGGCGAGAACGGGCGAGATGATGAAGAGTCTCCTGGAGATGGTGAAGGTGCGGAAGCAGACCGGGATGATGATAATCTAGATGCCGGAGGAGCAGACGACGATGGAACAACATCAGGCTAGGTGTGGGACCCTTATGTGCAAGAGCTGCTTCTCAAGCAGACGAGTAACGCCAGGGCTACCGCTAGAGAGAAAGCCAAGCTTGCTCAACTTGAGAAAGACGCGGTTACTCCATTGTATGAAGGATGCAGGCCCGATGATACCCGGTTGAATGTAACGCTCAAGGCTATGGAGATGAAGGCAAAGAACAAATTGAGCGACGCAAGCTTCGGCAATATGATGGCATTCTGGCACGATCGTCTCCCGAGAACACATGTCCAACTAGTATCGAGGATGCCAAGAAAATCGTCATCCTCTCGATCTACCGCACGTTAGATATCACGTATGCATCAACGATTGCATCATTTATCGGGCGAGGACGCGGAGAAAACCACATGTCCGTGCGGCGTGATTCGATACAAGAAAGGAAGAAAGCACCTCGAAAAGTGGTATGGTACTTTCCTATCACTCCTCGTCTGCAGCGCTATTTCGCGGACCCTAAGGAAGCGAAGCTCATGCGATGGCATGCGGAAAGGAAGAAGCCAGGAGATGATGATGACCCCGAAAAGGATGAGCTCTTGGCGCACCCTTGAGATGCTAGCTGGAAAGCATTGGACCTCGAATTCCCAGAATTCGGTGGAGATTCGAGGAACATCAGGCTTGGTGCGAGCACCGATGAACTCAATCCGTTCGGTAGCCAGAGCAGCACGCACAACACTTGGCCCGTGTTTGTATGGATGTACAACCTCCCTCCATGGTTGTGCATGAAGAAGAAGTACATACAAATGAGTATGCTAATTCAAGGGCCGAAACAACCTGGTACCGACATCAATCGTATCTCGGGCTGTTGAAAGAGCTAGCCACGTTATGGGAATCTGGAGCCAATACTTACGATGCCGTCGCACAAGATTATTTCACTATGAGAGCCGCGTTGATCACTACGGTGCAAGACTATCCAGGTTGCGGTATATCTCGGGGCAGGTTATCCAAGGATTCTGCGCATGCGTTAGGTGCATGGATAACACAAGCTATCTCCAACTAGAGAAAGATCCAGGTCGCCGAAAACCGTGTTCATGGCGCACGGAGGTGGCTCGGCAAGAATGATCCATGGAGAAAAGCGTGGAGACCTGTTCGATGGCAAATTAGAGACCGAGGAATCCCGAGCATAGGAGCAGCGAAGAAGTGGAAGAGTTGCTGAAAAACTGGAAAGATTGTCCTAAGCCGGGAAAGAAGCAAAAAAGGCAGCAACAAGACAAGCCGCTGAGGAAGGTATGGAAAACAAGGTCTGTTTTCTGGGAGTTGCAATACTGGAAGTTTCTCCCCGCCTCATAGCCTCGACATCATGCATATCACGAAAACGTGTGCGAGAGTGCAGTCGCCACCATAATCAACATGCGGATAGGACGAAAGATGGTCGAAAGCAAGGCACGACCTGATATGCTTGGGTATCCGGAAGGAGCTTCACGGAGGACACACTACTCCCCGATGATCGGGAAGATGGCGATGATCATGAGTCGGAGCGACACAAGGTCGTCGGAAGGGTAAAAGTTCAAGAAGAATATTACTGCCCTCCTTCTTGCTTCACTCTAAGCCGAGATGAGATCAAACAGTTTTCAAGTGCCTTCTAGGAGTCAAATTTCCTTACGCTGTGGCAAGATAGCGAGATACCTAGGCGAAGTGACGAGGTTGATGGCATGAAGTCTCACGTATGCCGTGCTAATGACGCAGGTACTTCCGGTCGCACTAAGAGGGATAATGGACGAGCATGTCCGTGAAATGTTATTTGGCCTATGCAAGTTTTTCGACGTCATCTCTAGGAAGTCGATTGGCTTGAATCAGCTCGGAAGGCTACAGGAGGAGATCGTGGTGATACTATGTGAGCTTGAGGTCTACTTCCCACCCGCATTCTTCAACATTATGGTGCATCTGCTGGTCCATGTCATGGAGGACATCGTACAACTCGGGCCGATGTTCCTCTGCAGCATGATGGCGTTCGAAAGGATGAACGGACACATCAAAGGATACGTTCACAACATGTCCCGTCCAGATGGAAGCATAGCCAAGGGCTTTCTGGCCGAAGAGTGCATCTCTTTCTGCATGAATTATCTAGACATCGAGAACCCTGTCGGTCTTCCCGTCAACAGACACCTTGGCAAGCTCGACGGATCTGTTCACCGAGAGGGTAAATGCATCTGCATCACAGACTTCGATTTTCGACGCGCAGACTTTGATCGAGCAAACCTCGTCACGCTACAGCATTTAGAACTGGTCGATCCTTGGGTTTAGAAGCACAAAAGGTTAATCGAGAAGAAGTACAGTGACCGGGGCATACAGAGGACGCAGGGAGAAATAATCAAAGAGCACAACTCAGATTTCACGCGTTGGTTTAGGCAGACACTCCTTGATAATCCCCCGCGCTTGCATTCTTCTGACACGGAAAAGATCATATTCACCTTGTCGCAGGGACCGATGCAAAACCTGGTGACCTATCAGGCGTATGATATCAACGGCTACACAGTCTACACGGAGGAAAAGGACAACAAGTGTGATTATCAGAACTCAAGTGTAACATCGGAATTCTACACCGATGACAACGTGAAGGAAAGATTCTATGGAAGAATCGAGGAGATCTGGGAGCTCGACTACTATGGAGAAAAGGTGCCGATGTTCCGTGTCAGATGGGCAAAGAGCATCGAAAGAGAAGACCGGTATTTCACAACCATGGTTATACCCGAAGCAGCCAAATCCAAGGCTGCCGGTGCAAACGTGGCCGCGAAAAATGAACCATGGGTACTGGCTACCAAAGTGGACCAATATTTTTTCATTACCGATCCGACAAAGCCTAGCCGTGTTGTCGTGAGGAGAGGAAAAAGAAACATCATCGGAATGGATGGAGTCGCCAACGAGCAAGACTTCGACCAGTACGGCGATCCAAAGATTGAAGATGACGACGACTACGATGCAGCAACATACATCACCATAAGAAAAAGGACAACCCTACCCAAAAAAGGTAGCCCGTTCAAAAGAAGAAACATTAAAGTGCCGGGGCTAAATTATTCAACCGCGACAAAGAAGGGAAAAAAGATTGTAAAACGCTAGCTCAAAAAATATTGTAAACGCGTGGTCGAAAAAGATTGTAATATTCATGGACAAAGTATTATGAAATTTAGTTATACTTTAGATCATATTTTTGGGCATTTTTGTAATATTATTACTTTTGGGCATTTTTGGAATATTTAAAAGTATTTTAAAATCAAAACAAAACTTCTATGGCATATATCACCACTTTTGGGCATTTTTTGGAATATTTAAAAGTATTTTTAAAATCAAAACAAAAAATTGGGGCACCAGATTGAACACAGGTGCTCTCAAGTTTAGAATAGAGTAGTGGGCAGAACCAATGGGATAGGCTAGTATAGTTGTTAGCTAGTGGGGCTGTAGTTCTCTTATGCAGTAGTTAGAAGCCGATAGGCGTAGCGCACTAAGCCCATGTCGCTCTGATATCCGTAGCGCACTATGGCTCAGTGCGCTACGCCTAAGTGGCTTTATCCACACGTGGCGCCCGACCCCCTCTCTCATCCCCATCTCTCCATCTCTCAGCCCGAAGCCGAAGGACCGCCGCCGCCGCTCTCGATCCGCCGCCGCTGCGTCTGAGGAGGAGGAGGCCTGCCCGCGCCCGAGGAGGAGGAGGTCCGCCCGTACGTGTCCGAGGAGGAGGTCCGCCCGCGTCTCAGGAGGAGGCCCGTGTCCGAGGAGGAGCAGCCGCCGCGTCTCAGGAGGTGGAGGCCGCCGTCGTCCGCCCGTCAGAGGTGAGCGTCGCCTCTCCCCTCTCTCCCTCTCTCTCCCTCTCTCCCTCTCTCCCCTCTCTCTGCAGGCCATGGTTAGGGTTCTGCAGGCCATGGTTAGGGTTCAGTAGCCTCTCCCTCCCCTGTCTCTCCCTCTCTCCCTCTCTGCTTCAAGATTCAGTTAGCAGTCAATACTCGGTTGTTCCTGAAACATCATAATTAGTGTCCATTTGCATAGTGTTTGCTTGTGAATTTAGTTAGCAGTCAAGATTCAGTGAATTTAGTTAGCAGTCAAGATTCAGTGAAGCCTCCATTTGCATAGTGTTTGCTTGTGCCAGATACAGTGTATATACCCTGTTTTGCTTGTGCCAGATATATACCCTGTTTTTATGCAAGTTTTCTTGTGCCAGATACAGTGATCGATACCCTGTATTCATAGGAGAGGTTTGCTTGATATATTTCGTGTGGGCTTGCTTGTGTATAAAATGGCATAACCAAAATTATTATTAACAAGCATGACTGTTTGCCTTTCCTATAACAGAATTTGAGTAAAGGGAAAATGTGGAAGAAGTTTCATTCAGGATTTTATCCTGATGGTACACAAAAACTAGAATTGGAAATATATAAGCAATACTCTGTGAGCATTTGCTGCAATGATCTTAGAGAGAAAAAAATTGGCTCCTAAATGAATTTTTTAGGAAAGTGACTAATGTATTTGGCTTATGGTGACTTTCATAAGATGGATTAATGATAGACAGATGATTTTTATCTTAATTTCTAGTGAGGTGCTACCCAAAATTTGGGATGTGCCCAATAGAAAACCATTTTTTGTAATGGCTGGTATCTAGTTTAAAAACTATAAAGTATCAACTTGGGTCAGTGATGCACAGTCTGAGACCTAGGCTGAAGTTTGAACAAGTGCTATTTTACTGCCCCTTTTCTTAAAGATCCTATGACGTGCAGACCATGTCTCTTGCATGATTACTGAGGATATTTCCCAAAAACTATTGTATATACATGTATGTGATCAAGTGTTGGATCAAAAGATTGGAGGTTTACCTTGTGTTGCTGTTGCCTTGTGTTGTTGTTGCCTGCTACCCTAGTGTCTGCAGTTGCTGGTTATTCCTCCTTGACCTTGCCCTGGAACTCCTGGAACTATAGCTAGTACCAGTACCAGTGCTAGTGCTAGTGCTAGTGCTAGTGCTGACTAGTGCTAGTGCTAGTACCAGTACCTAGTGCTAGTGCTAGTGCTAGTACCAGTACCAGTACCTACAGAAGTTAAATTCAGACACAAACTTTGCTAGTGCTAGTGCTAGTACCAGTACCTACAGAAGTTAAATTCACACACAAGAATGTGCTAGTGCTGACACAAGAATGTGCTAGTGCTGACACAAGAATGTCCAGCATTTGCAGAAGTATTTCTTGATTGATGTGATATACAGGAGCTACTTTATTATGTCGTGTATGAAGGTTCTTGTATGAAACGAGTCACGATTTTTGCCGGAATATTGATTAACTTCCGTTTCGGCAGAAATCGGGCACTCCTAGTTTAAGAAAATTAGCAAAGGTCATGCCGGATTTTTTCGTGCATTTAACCAATTATTTGTTTTTTATTAGTGCAAAGATGTGTGACAACGGCTGGATGTTCTAAAGCGCGTTGAAGGAGAACTCAGACCTCGAATAAATCAATTGACATTACGGGAGGCGGCCCGGTGGCTAGAAGACGATGAAGAATACCATCCCGGAGGCGAGGATGATGAGATGGAAGGCGGAGGAAGAAGCCAAAGGAATGGCGGACGATGAAACCACCGATGGCGGCGAGGCACGAGGAGTGGTAGCAACCCTCCTAAGAAGAAGAAGAAGCGAAGGACGGCGCCCGAACACGGTCACGGTCGGGGAGAAATGCGAAGTGAGCCCATCGGGGTTCCTTTGGAGCCCGCCCTTGTCGTCAAAGTGCGGTGGGCAAGTGGCGGCGATCACCGGACAACCATCTCGATCAACCGAGAATCTCCGGCATAAAGATAATGGCCACTTGCGCACTCCTCTTGAGAAGCGCCGCGGATACAAGTTCCCGCTAAGTATCGAACACAAATTATCATGGGAGCAAGTAAACAAATCCGCCCTCACAAAGATGAGCACCGCATACAGCCAGCTGGAGAACCGGATAAAGAAGAAGATCTATAAAGAAGGCAAAAGTCTCGAGGAGATCCGAAGATTGACCCTTGAGATCACGAAGATCAGTTCCGGGAGTTCAAGGAGGTGTGAATCGAAAGAGCCCTGGCCAATAGTAATCGGGGAAAGGTCTGCGAGGCGATGAATATAGGTCATCACCATCTCGGATCTGGTGGATCTGAGAACCGTGGAGGCCAAATGGAATAAGGAGGACGAAGAGTACAGATCCAAGGGATAGAAAACCCTTTGCTAAATTGAACCGGGCAGGTTGAAACTTCATCGAGGCCCGTTACCATGTGGACCCAAAACCAAACAACTCAGCGGATCCTGCGGTGAAGGAATTCGAGGAAATTGTGGTAAGTATAATCTAATTACCGCGGATCAACACGATTGCAATCTAATCGATGATCTAAATGATTCACTGTTACTTCTTCTGCAGGAGGAGGAAATTGTTGCTAGTCATGGATCCCAGGGTTCCTCATCCCAGGGGTCGACGGCGGCCACCCGGTGGGATAACCCTTTTAACAGGGCGATGAACCGGGCCAAGAAAATAGAGTCGGTTACGAAGAAGCCGTCGTCGGCTGGCCGTCTGGCCGGCCTCGGTGGTAAGAATTGGGTGGATCATTTTGGTCCACCGCCGAGACGCATGTGGCGCCGTCGGGAAGCGAGGAGGAAAACCGAGGTTCAAGAACTTAAGGCACAAGTGGTGTGGATCCAGATCGTCCAAGACAACTGGCAATCACCCTCACGTCCTTCCTGCCTACCTTGGTGGAGTCAATAGCGAACGGAGTGCGGGTGGTCGAGTAGGGCCGTGCCCGATTCAAGCATGGTCAGCCACTTTCCGAACAACGCGGGCGCCCGATGAATCAGCGAACTACGTGTTCGTGACTCCGCCCGCTAGCAGCTGGCGCCGCAAGTGTTGGTGACTCCCCTGCCATCACCATGGCGCGGAGTACATGTTGGTGCCCCCTGCCATCGTCGCGCGGCGGCCGGAGCTCCAAGAACCCGTCGTCGGTAGGAGAATACACGGCAGCCAGCACCGCGCCATCAAGCAACCCTTCCGTCTCTTGCACGCCCGTCGCCCGTGTCACGGTCGCGTCGACATTAGCTGATCTCGACGCCATCACGGTAAACAAATTGCTTTAATTACCGCCTTTCATGCCATCTATTACTCTTATGGCATCTCGCTCTGACGATGCCATACATGTTTTCCGCAGACGGATGTTCCTTGCACTCTCTTATGCTATGTGAACAACGAGCTGAGGGATGTTGCCAAGGGTACCATCGTTCAACCCTTGCAGCGCACGTTCCACTCAAAGCCGATGCTAGATAGCGTGCACAGGGTTAAAATTAGTCGGGTGCTAAGGGGCTGCGACGACCTGGAACCTCCCATTCAACCCCCAGGAGCAGATGAAGAAGAGCCGTCTGTCCTCAGAAGTTGCTTCGGCTTATTCTTGCTATGGCCAAAGAGCATGATCCGTTTGGGGACGGCGGGGGCCATCACGCCACAGACAATAGCACCGCCTGTCGTGCCAGCGACAAGCGGTGGCAAGGCCCCCTTACCGCCCTCGCCGTCACCTCCACGCGGTGGGTCGGATGATCATGTTGATGATATGCACATGGCGCAGGATCCGGCCGAGGACGACGAACTGGAATGATCACTTCTTCAGCACTCAGTTTGGCAGCGAAGAAGACCTGGCTGGCCCCACGAGAAAGCCACTATCACCAAGCGTCATTTGGTTCTCGAGAGCGCCTCCAGCTTGCGCCTTCTGAGCCAGCTGATACAACCACCCGGACCTTTATTCTAAGCCCTGACACACTACATAGGACGGCCGGTGCTCAGATTGCGGTGCCTGCCCGCTCTCCAAAAGTAAAAAAGGGCAGGAAAAGAAAATCTAGCAGCTCGAGCCAGCCGGTGGCGTCAACAACTGCGAATCCAATCAGGTTTCGGGACGGGCCACCAAGACCCGAGGGAATTATGTGGAGGATTCATGTGGCAGGTGAGCCCATGCTACCTAAGAATTTGCGGAAGCTCGCTAGTTCGGAACTGCAGAGTGTGCATGACGGCGTGCTGATGATAGAGAGACGCCTTCTATCGGAGAAAGATCCCTCGCACCCGGTATTCGTGGTTAAGGTGCCACCAGGCTTGGGCTTCGTCGACAATGCCCCTGCAGATCTGTTCTTCCTGCGGTTCGACGACATCTTCAATATGTTCCACCTATACCCGCTGCACTATACCATGGTCCGTCTGTTTTCTCTCAGCCTGGCCATGCAGATCATTAGAGAGAACACACCGGGCATCGCTATAGTGGACCCCTACTACATGCGTGACGGCTGCTTGGGTTCCCCCGCCGAACGACGTATCGTGGCCTCGTACCTAAAAAGAATCCTCGTGGCGAACAAGACAAAGGAATACATTCTCGTGCCTTACTTTCCCGAGTAAGTCGTTATTCACTCGCCACCGTCGATTGGCTTTATTAGATCATCATCATTCTTTTTCCAACACATTCCATTTGAATTTTTTGCGCGAGATGAACCTTTGCACGCTCATCTCCTTATCGCCGAAGCATTCCCACGCCACGTATTTCGACTCGGGGAGTCTAGAAAAGAAGAAAAACTACGACAAGATCAAGGAAGTTCTGGATGATGCTCTCACTGGCTTTGCCTCGACGGAAGGCACCACCTTTGTGCATACGAAGGTCAAGTTCGGCAGGCACGTCTTCAACCACGTAACGGAGTTCCCTCGTGAAGCAGCGGAAAAGCGATGAAGGAAGCCTACTATGCACTCCATCACATGAGGCGTTCCTACTTGACCAGCAAAATTCTGCTGCGGATCATCTCAAGCAGTGGGCGAAGCAAAGGCCAAGATCAATGATTCGGATATTAGACAAGAGATGTATCGCATCCAGCAGCGGTTTGGGGCAATCATCTTCGTGATGTCATGACTTCGGGGGGGATCTTCTACGGAGGAAATATCCCGAATAACCGTGACATAGAAGATCGCCTAGAGATGCAGGGTGACTATAGGAAGTTCATGACGAGACAGGGCGTCCTCCCGTTGCCTAAGCCGAGCCAGAAGGCTTGATGTTGGCCTAGTTGTAGTTACAAACTATAGATGACCTTTGTGTGTGTGTGGATGACAAGTGAACTTATTTTGCTTATTATTATTATATATCAATCAATGCTTGGTTTTTTTGCTTACTCTTTGGTCCTTTGCTCAATTTGGTCCTTCTTTTTTTCCTTACTCTTTATTCGAGAATAATGCCGATGATTGAAATGTCGTGGCACACTATATATGTGAATGTGCTACGATGGGACTGTGAGCCTTGTGATATGCACAAGTCCAGGTCTTGTGCATCCTACTTGGCTCACCGTTCCATCGTAGCATATTCCTGTGTCCAACGACCTATGTATATATATGAGGCATTCTTTTCGAGTTATTTTTGTCTTTTTATAGAATATGCTGATGATTGAAATGTCGTGGCACAATATATATGTGAATGTGCTATGACGGGATAGTTAGCCTTGTGATATGCACAAGTCCGGGAATTGTGCATCCTACTTGGCTAACCGTTCCGTCGTAGCATATTCCTGTGTCCAACGACCTAGCTAGTTATATATGAGGCATTCTTTTCAAGATACTTTGGTCTTTTTCGAGAATAATACCGATGATTGAAATGTCGTGGCACACTATATATGTGAATGTGCTATGATGGGATTGTACGCCTTGTTCTATGCACAAGTCTAGGTGTTGTGCATCCTACTTGGCGTACGGTTCCATCATAGCATATTCTTGTGTCCAACGACCTATGTATATATATGAGGCATGCTTTTTGAGTTACTTTGGTCTTTTTCGAGAATAATGCCGATGATTGAAATGTCGTGGCACACTATATGTGAATGTGCTGCGCTAGGATTGTTAGCCTTGTGCTATGCACAGGTCCAGGTGTTGTGCATCCTACTTGGAGAACAGTTCCATCGTAGCATATTCCTGTGTCGAACAACCTAGTTATATATGAGGCATGCTTTTTGAGTTACTTTGGTCTTTTTCGAGAATAATGCCGATGATTGAAATGTCGTGGCACACTATATGTGAATGTGCTGCGATGGGATTGTCCGCCTTGTGCTATGCATAGGTCCAGGTGTTGTGCATCCTACTTGGTGGACAGTTCCATCGTAGCATATTCCTGTGTCGAACAACCTAGTTATATATGAGGCATGCTTTTTGAGTTTGGTCTTTTTGATTTAGGAGTACTTTCTATAAGTGTATCTTCATATGCGACTTTAATTATATATGTTTTTTTTCAATAATCGGTTAATTATTATTGTCAACTTATAGATGACGTGGTACGTCGTGTACAAGGGACGGGTTCGAGTCTCGATGATTGGGAAGATCGGAGACAGGTGCACCGTTTCAGCGGCAATAGCTACAAAGGTACAACACTATGGCGGGCGGAAGCTAGATACAGCTATCTAGCGGGAGTTAGGACAAGGAACCGGATGAAGACCTACACCTTCGTCGCGGCGGTGATCATGCTTATCTTCTTTGGTTATTTATCCTGCGTTTGTGTCTAGCTAGCTAGTTTAGATGTCTAGGCGAGCTTAGAGCTCTAACTTGTTCGATCGATACATGTATTCGCATGTCACCAACAGTACTTTGTAACATGATCGAAACAATGTAACTTAGACTATGTATTCATGTATGAGACTTATCTATATGTATTTGTTTCAATCTTGTTTTTCATATTGAGTATTTATATATATAATTGTATATCTTGTATCTGTGTGTGTATATCTGCTATAATATTGTATATAATCTGTATTGCATATAATATGGCTCGGAAATTAAAAAAAAACAAAAAATACATCTGTGGCGCACATGGTCTACCTTCTGTGGCGCACTACACCTAAAGCGCACTATGGAAGTTTAGTGGCGCACTAGATAGTGCGCCACAGAAGATCCCAGGGGTAGCGCACCATCCCAAACTTCTGTGGCGCACTAGGAGGTGCGCTACGCCTATCTCTACACAACCGTGGCGCACTAGGCAGTGCGCCACGGCTGAGAGATAGCCTTAGCGCAAGGCCCGTGGCCCACTGCTAGTGCGCCACGGATGGGCATTTCGGGTGCGCCACTAACAGCCTGCTTCCTAGTAGTGACCATGGGTGAGGTGACTTATCGATGGAGCTAGTCCACAAGTTCAGAGATCGACTCTTTAGGTCGTGATGTTCATGGGACAGGTTTGGTGATAGACACCATCACAGCCCCCACTCGCATGATGGATATACGAGAATGTGGCGAGCGTGTGGGAAGAAGGGAACACTTCGGAAAATCGAATCAACTTGTGAAGAGGAAAAAAAATCACTAGCAGTTCTTAATTGTTTCCCTTCCCGTGCAACCATGCCCCTATGAGGTTCGAAAAACCATCTTGCGAAGGACGAGGGTTAAACTGGGAATCACCTTAGGAGTGTTTGGCTCACAGTGTGACAGGCATACTCTACCGGCGCGAGGATGGCCTTGTCTCCGGACTCCTCGTTGGTGGGCAGAGGTTGGAGCCTCTGCAATTGGGCGACGAGGCTTTGTCAAAGCCCTCGGCACCCTCTTGGCCGAGGTTAGCTTGTGTCTCCCTGGTTACTGTTACGGGCCCCAGGGGCGGCGAGTACTCCGTCCGCCGCTTCGCACAGAGATGCCCTCCGGGTTGATGCGCTGGCTACTGCATTCGCGCTTCCTTCGGCCATCGTACTCCTTCCTCACCTCATTGAGTTTGATACACTCGTCGGTGTCATGCCCTCGCCTCCACTGGAAGGCGCAATAGAGATGGGGACTGGCCAGTCAATCTATGGCCTTCCCCGAGGTGCCTTCCCCAACTCTTGCCGCATGAACTCTAGAGGCTCCATCCATGTCTTCCGGTGGGGTTGCCACTGGCTTCCTCTCGCCGTGGGTTAACATGCCCCTAGCTTCCGCCCTAGCGCACCGGTCTGCTATTGTGAAGAGCTTGGATATGGTGGATAGCTTTTCTCCTTGATGACCGATTTTGTAGAGCATCTTGCCATTCGTGATGCCTTTGGAAAAGATGGAAATGACTGTGACCCCATGAACCCTGACGAGGCACTGGTCAAAGTGCCGCAGGTACTTACACTGGGTCTCGCCAATATCCTAGCGTATCCGCCGCAGGTCTTCATACATGTAGGGTGCTCGTTCATTTCCTCGAACTTGGCAATGAAGAGGTGGCCGAGCTCGGACAACGAGTAGACATAGCCCTCTGGGAGTTTTAGAAACCAGGCACACGCCATGGCCCCGAGCCCCATGGGGAACCAGTTAGCCAGGACAAGATCGTCCCTGCCTGCCACCTCGATTCCTGTTGTGTAGAGCTGTAAGAACTCTGTGGGACTGGTGGTGTCTTCATAACGCGGCGACATCTCCAGCTTGGACTTGGGTGACCATACCACCCGCCGTAGGTGTTCGACGAGTGCGGGAAAACTGTTACTGCAGGTCTCGATGCTGCCGGCGAGTGCCGTCGATTATGTTGACCTGTAGTGGATACATCCCAGGTGATGTGGGCCTCGCGGCCTCAGCGGCGTGCCAAGGTTATCCGTGTGTTCTCCTCCGAGCGAGTGATTTGTGCCCCACCTAAGCTCCGCATGGGACATGCACTGTCCAGTGGTCGCTTGTCCCCAGAGCCCCAAGGCCTCATGGTGAGAGGGGAAGGAGGAGGTGCTCCGTGAGCCACCTCACCTGCCTGAGATTCTCGAACCGCCATTCCTCCCATGCAGCCTCGATGGGGGAGTAGTAGAGGATCTCCTTCACCATGAGGCGGGGGGCCTCCGGAGTGAGCGTGACGCGGTGCCCCCACGGTGCTGAAGTGCTCGAGGAAGAGTTTTCCTTATGCAACCCCAGGCGAGGACGTGAGGGGGAGCCCCCAGTGGCTTCAGAGGGTGCTGAAGTAGTGGACAAGACGTGGCATGGGCCTCCACCCTCTCTCGTCCTTCCATGCTAGAGAATGTGTCCCGTGAAGGAACAAGGGTCCAACGAGCCATGAGTTCGTGAGGGGCATGAACATGCGCTCTGAACTTCTCTATAACGACGGAGAAGGTGATGTAGTGGTACGATAGAGAGTGGACACGGGATGTTTTTTTACCTAGGTTCGGGACCCTCATTAGGAGGTAAAGCCGCTACTCCTAATTTGTTGTATTGCTCGCATGCTTCGCGAGGATACAATGTTGGATGAATTTCTAGGGTTTTAGAACTCTGGGATAGACCTGTCCTAAGGTAGGAGTGCCTCCCTTTTTTAGTGGTACCGGGACACTTCCCTCCAAAAATCGGGTGGGAAGGGTCACCACATTCCCGCCTAAGGAATTCCAAACTCCTGCTGGATTCACGTGGATTCCAGCCTGCTTCTGAGGTCACCGATGATGTTTGTCTTGTGCCAGCGTGTCACCTTGGGTCGTCTTTCACCAAAGTGGCAACACCTGGCTCTGCGATGCCCTGGCGCTAGCATCCTTCCTTTATCACCGAGGCGAGCAGGCAACATCTTACTTTCCCAAGGGATAACATTCGCCGCTTGGATTTTCCGTTACATCGTCATCTTGCAGGGAATGGCGGAGTTACCATCATGCCCTTAGTCGGCGCATCGCCAAGGAGTCATCAGCCCCTAATGGGGTTGGTCTTGTTGTCCAACCGCCTCCACTGTCCTTTCCTCCCTATGGAGGGTTAGGCGCCACGCGAGGCTCCGGTCGAGTGTGGCATGTGGGGCTGACAACTTGATAGGATTTGGTACCCCTTGTTCCAATAGTCCAATAGTGACCATGGACAACGATGACGTACGGGAGATGAGGTCTACGGTGACACGAAGCTACTAGTTTGCCAGGCTACGAGGACAATGATGGGGGAACTGGTCAGCACCTTTTTGCTTCATGTACTGTCCAGCACCAGCGGCTCGACATGGTCCTCTTGTTGCATGCTGCTCCGTCGATGGTGGCGATGCAGGGTGTACTGCGTCGGTTTGTGCAGCTTATCCTTGCCCAGGAAGCTTCTCTCCATAGCATCGACAACAAGGAAGGCGTTCGGATGTGGTGTGGGTATAGTATAGTGGACGGCGTGGATCAGGAGGTCGAGGTGTGAACAGAGCTCCTAGGCATGTCAACTTCTGTGGTTTCTTTCATGGAGCAGAAGAAAGGATGGAGGGGGAAAATGTTTGGCACAGAGGTGGAGGAAAAATGTAACACCCCAGGGATCAGGGTTAGACAAATCCCAGACCTCCGTCTGAGATTAGCCTAACCTAGAGCTCGAGGATATCCAATGAGAGAATCGGTAACACAATAGTGACCATACGACACAAAATTATTACAGCAAGCTCATAACTGAGCAAAGAACCAAATTATTATATGCAGAGGTCACTCACCACAAACATCAAACATTGGAAGGAAAATTATGCTATTAAGTATAGCAAACTTAACAAATTTCCTAAGAGGACTAAAGCATAACAATGACGTCCCAACCCATAGATTCTAGGCTGCCGGCCGGGAACCCCAAGCTACTCATCGGTGTTGATGTCCTAACATACTGATCTTCAAGGGAACACTTACTCTTCTACAGAAGTATCAACAAAGCAAGGGTGAGTACATGGTGTACTAATCAAGACTTATGGCTGGTGGAGTTATTTTGCATAATGCTATCTTTGTTTATAAAACAAGAGGGAGAAGAAGCTCGTCTAATTAGAATATTTTAAAAGGGGATAATAGATCGACATCTCCAAAGTATTGATCATCATCATATTTTGATATCCACCAAATCATCACCATGTACCAACTTGGATCACCCCCTCGTATCCATGAGGAAACATCCTTAAGCACACATTGATCTACCAAGTTTTTCGATTAGGTTAATGTTCTCCATGATCTTATAATTCGGCCAGTAAGCGTTCATAACCGTGAACATGGATTTTTGAAATGATTTAACCCTGCAGGGGTGTGCAACTTTACCCACACATACTAACCGACTCTTAATGCCAGAGTCATTAGCCCTCTTCCTTAGAAGGCCGATAGAGGGTGGTTAGACACGACCTTTACATTTCTTTCGCTGAGACCATGAGTCACGCCCTAAGGATGGTTCCTCCCTAATGGGTCAACTCCCGAAGCCTTTCCCCAGAGATGTGAGACGAGGTTGGTTCACAAGGGGCTCCATCCACCCCAAGCACCCCGGTCCAGCTTCCCTACCTATTATGATGCACCTCCTTCTCATCCTATTTCGAAAACATTTTCAATGTGTATGCCAACTAGAAATCCTAAACTATGTGACTCATGGAATCTACTAGGAAAGTTATTTACTCTTGAGGTTTTCTAGTCCCCGTGTGGTTGTACGCCCATCTCGATTCCAAAGGCAAGAACTCGATTCCTAGTGGTGGCTAGCACGTGACTAGAAAAACCATATCCCACTGTGGGCTCCCACACAAGACCTAACATGTTTAATCTCATATCACCTCTGATCTCATCTCATCACATTCTCCTATCATACTAGATTCTCTGCATCTGATATATCATCTGGATGAACAACACTGATAGCTAAGCATGGCTTAGCGAGACACAAATAGAAGCTCTAGAAATGCACACAAGCGATCCCTAGTTATGCTAGGACCAGTGGATAAGGTAATATAATCTTAAAGGGAGTAATGCAACATATAGGATACTCTATCTATCGATAAAAGACCAGAGTAGAATCATATGCATCATTACAAGAATTAGAGTACTTCCGAAATCATATGATTATGTAATGGTGGGGCGTCGCTTGCCTTTTCCCATTGATAACATATAAGCAGATATTCAGGTACCTTGTACTTGACTTGATTATAGTTGGTCAAGATTGACCTGGATCTTCGATGGTGTTGATCTCGATCTTCGATATCGATCTCGACATCATATTCTACCGAGAAGAACCAAACGAAGGAAAGAAAGGAAAACAATAAACACATGGCATCGATGCAATGCTCAAGCAAGGATGATGTTATGAAAAATTAAATATAGTGAAGATGTAACCCTAGGGCATGCTCGACCATTGTAAACATGGTCCAAGGGTGCAAACCCTAGAACAGGGAGAACCTCGGAATCACCTTCAAGGGGTTCAATTAGTTCTTATAAATAAACTTGTTATTAAATTTTTCGAACAATGCATGATGTTTATGCTATGAGATAGATATCATTTTTCTGAACATTTGGATATATTATACATATTTTTCTGACTTATGGATTAAAAGTTATTGATTTATAAGATTAAACCAAATTCTGGAATTATTTAAACCATTTCTAAAATTAAAACAAAACTGGTTAATGCATTTTATATCGGGGCAAACCTAGCCACAATGGCTGACCGGTGGGCCTCAGGGCCTTGTCGGCCTCCACGCGAGAATGGTGGGACCCAACCAGGGTTTGACTGGGCCAGACCCGCGCGGTGACACTCGGGTGATGTCAGCATGACGTCACACCATCGGGAGCTCATAGGACGGTGGCAGGGCGGAGATTGCGCGCGCGGGGCTACGGGAGTTAGCGCATTTGAAGGAGGGCATCGCGGGGAACCTAAAGGGGGCGGCGCCACTACCTAGGGGTCACCGGAGCACCTGCTATGGCGAGATTTTGCAGCGGCGGTCGGTGCGCATCGGTCTCGAAGAAGAAGAAAGGGGTCGACGGCGAGGACTCGGGAGCTCACTCTGGAGACGAAGGGGTCGACGGCGAGGCACAAGGTGGACCAGAACGGAGGCGAGATGAATGTTGGGGGTCATCGGTCTCGAAGAAGAAATGGCCGATGCGGGCATCTGAGAGCACCCGGGCTCGATTCGCTCGGCGTGGAGGAAGCTGGCGTCATGGAGGAGCTCTAGGCGATGTCTGCAGAGGTCGGGAAGATCAAGGACGGAGGGGAAACGACGAGATCATCGGCTAGGGTTTCGGTTGCCTTGCAAAAAGGGGTGAGGGAGGTTGAGAGGGAGAGGGGAAGGAGATAGGGTCGAGTAAGGGGCGTCGTGGCACTCTTATCTCAACTCTAGAGTCCGACGAACGACGCTTGCCGAGTAGCACGGGTTGACGGCGACGACGACATGGAGCGGTGCGTCTGTCAGGAGGAAGACAACGAGGGGAGATGGACGAAGGGTTATCAGTCATTGCCATTTGATGGGCCAAGGATGGGCGGTAGGGAAGAGAGATGGCTCGACCTGGTGTCGGGGGGATAACCCCCGGTAGGGTCGCGAGAGGTGAAATATAGCACATATTGGTTAGCTCCGAGTAAAGAAAGAAACAGGCCGGGTAAGAACGGCCGGGTAAGAGAAGCATGAGCTGCCGACATATAAACTATGTCGGCCCGCATAAGAAAAAGTTGTTATTCTTGCAGGAACTGACGAGCCGAGTCTACTGAGGAAGGGCCGAGTCTAATAGGACGCGTGGCACCTTTCCGAGTAAGGTTCAGGAGGGACCATGGTAAAGCATGGTCAAAAGAGAAGGGCGACGCCGGGTGACACAAAAGGAGCCGGGTGACGCCCAAAGCATACGCTGACGTACAAAGTTATAGCATGATGCCAAAAGGAACAGGAAGCAGCGTACCAGAAGACCGTTAGCTGTCAAGCTTTATGGACTGGACCATTGGGCTTAGGGCAAGACCATGACCCGGCCCACATAGTAGGGACCAGGATCCAAACAGTAAACCCTAGAACCCAAAGGGGTACAAGCTAGCTAGCACTGCCTATATAAGGGAGGGCATAGTTGTACTAGAGGGAGGTTGGACCAAGTAGGGAACTAGTGCACTGAACCCTAGTTCATACAACTCAAGGAGCACTTGTAATCCTCAGGTATCAATCAAATCACTAAGTGTGGAGAGTTCATCTTGTTCTTCGTGCATGGCTCGACCGTGCACTCCCTCCCCGGTGACCACAAGCACCCATTCGGCCCCCAACTTAAGCCTACCTATGGCATCTGCCATGCCACCACCATGACAATTGGCGCCCACCGTGGGGCAGAACAGGTGCTTGATGGAGTCTTCATCCGGACGGGCAACATCATCGCCAAGACCGGCGAGCGCGTCTACTCCGGCCTCATCCAGAGGTTTGGAGCGCTCAACTTCGTCAGCGACAACGCGGGCTGCTTTGGGACCAAGCTGTTCCCTAGGGGCGGTCGCTTCATCAAGTTCGGCGAGCACCAGGTCTACGTCGCAGTGCGCGTGGAGCACGCATATCCGGAGCGCGTCGTCCTGGCGCCGGATCCGCCAGCGATTGCTGTCACTGGGAAGCTTCACCAACTCGTCTCCATGGATGTAATGATGACAGACCCAAACCCCGTGGCTCCACCGATAGTTCCGGTAGTGAATGAGAATGTTGAGGGAGGAAATCATGAGGAAACACCAAGGGCTGCAAGAACAGCAAAGGCACCACTAGAAAAACCAGAAAACATAGCTAGGAGTAAAAGGGCAAAGGAACTGCAGGAAGAGATAGACAAGTTGGCAGAGCTAGTAGCACAGGTAACTGACCCGGCACGTGTGCAAGCCGAGTTGGAGGAGGCCAGGATAAAAGTTTTGGAGAAATCCAAGGAATTAGCGCAGTTACATCAAGATGTGGATATCACGATCCGAGAGCTCAACTCGGCAAATCGAGTCAAGGGCGCCAAGACCCGTCTTGAAGCGATGAGGTTGAGAGGAAGAAACCTCAATGAAGAGCTGGCAGATGCGACGTCGAAAATAATGCCAGAGAACAACAACGAAACAGCTATGCGGCCAACATATAACATATCAGCTAATCTGCGAGCAGCAGAAGCATCAATGGCAGAATTACCCCATTTGGAGGGAGAGGCAAAGAAAAGACAACAAGAACGAGTCAATGAACTAGTAAGAGCATCCATAATTTTTAATGAAGCGTATTACAGAGAAAATCCGGGTATAGCAGGAAGGTCAGAGCTGGTTCACTCAGCGACTCCTGTCCCAGCAAGATCGGCTGGGCACACGATATCCTCGCCCGGAGTGGCGCCAAGACCGAGAAAAGAAAAAAGTGTGGATTCTGGAAGAAACAAGCAGATGGTCACCTACGATCCGACAATGGCTCAAGGAAAACCGGCACATGCACAGGGGGCAAGAAGGAATAATGCCCAAGGAAATGAAAACCAGGAGAATGCAGGCCAAGAAAGGCAAGAAGGGAAAAGAAATGACAAATGAGGGCAAAATTTTGCGCCTCAAGCTAGGCGTGGAACTCACTCGGCAAGAGGAGGAAATCCAGCGCCGAATAATGCACCAGCTCAACCCGAAAGAAGACAGCAAAGCGCGGGAAAGGCAGCTCAACAACCTGCTGACCCGAATGCAAATAAGTATAATGATGGTTACTCGGCTATGGTGAACGACGGATATGAATTGCCGGATCACGCATATCAAGGAATGGGAGCTAGACTCAGAGGCAGGAACGTTCAGCTGGATGATGCAAGGCTGAAGCTTGACCGAATAAAGATGGCAGAGCTGATTGAATCGCAAGGTCCGAAGGATCAACCATGCTTTGGCCCAAGGATCATGAAGGAGCCACCGATACCAAATTTCCAGCTGGCCAGAGGGACGAAAACGTATGATGGAAGTACTGTTGGGGATATGCTATATGGGTATCCTCATAAAATGTCTCTTATCCGACTAACCTGGGTGGCCCATAGTCGGTAGCATGGCCTATGGCCTGCTGGGCGGCCCAGTTAGGTGGATCCAGAAGGGAGGCTCATGCCGGATAAAGAAAGGCTACGGTGGAGTCACCAGCGTACCCGGAGCCTTGGAGTGCAAGATACACAAGACTAGTAATAGACGGTGTAGAACTCTGCAACCTGTCCGGCTAGGACTCTTCCCTGTAACCCTAGGACCTGGCGACTATATAAGTCGGGCCTATGGGAGCCTTTAGGGCACAATCTAAGACAACATAGTATCGTTTGACACACACCTCGCACAGCGAACCTAATCTCTGTAACTCGGCGTATTGCCATTATAGTGATTTATAGCAGGAGTAGGATTCCGCCACCGTCGTGGGATCTGAACCTGGGTAAGCTGTGTTACCTCGTACCCGTCAACCGTCCGCCTTACCCCACGTCTCTAAACATGCACTATGAGGACCCCTCCATGGCGTACTCGTCGGCAATACCACGACAGTTGGCGCCCACCGTGGGGCAAGAGGCGCTTCAGCGGGCGAGGACCAAGTTCTTCGCGGGAATCGGCAAAACCGTAGCCATCGATCGCGTTTTCTTCTCTGGCAACGTTCCGATCGTCCCCCCCGACGAGTTCTGGATCCCGGCGAAGACGAACCCTACGCGGTGTTCGATCGTTCCTATCGGAGACATCCACCTCTTCATCGGCGAAACCGACTCGGGCACTAGTTCCCTGGGAGTCGGAGGAGCACCAAGACCCGCACAGACCGCCTACGGGCAGGATACGTTCACGGAAGGATCAATGTCGGATCTCTCCTCGGAGTTTGCCGGCAAAGATCGGAAAAATTCAAGGCCCACCCAAACCGCCCCTGTGCAGGATATAAAGGTGGAAGATCACCGCAAATCCGCCGGCTTCATCCATGCGTCTGGACAGCAGAGATCCAAGTTCGTCGACGTGGTTACCATCTTCGATCTGGCACGCTGCGTTCAGAGAGAGGGCGAAACCCCCCGCAATTACCTGGCTAGATGGCTCTGTATACGAGCCGATCTAGCCCACTACCCTAATGATGATGCTATCTACCACTTTGTGGAAAGACTGGACCATGGCACACTCCTACGACACTCTCTAAGACGGCAACAGGCGTCAGGAAGCCTTACCTTCGAAGGCATGGTGAACATCGTCAACAACTACGCGGAGGCTGAAGCGGCAGCTCAGACAGCGCTTGCGCTCATTGACGGAGCCCCTCCGAATCAGCCACCACCAGCACCGCCTCTGGCCGCCATCGTCGCAGCAGCACCACCACCTCCAGTCATCGTCGAGGCCGTTGCACCTCCACCGCCTGTCATCAAGGAAGTCCTGGCACCCTCCGACTCTGTCATTGACACGCTTTACGCTGATTTCAGTGCAGATTCAGAGGAAATAGACTTCAGTCCAGAAGAGCTAGACTTTGCTATGCAGGAGATGGAGGAGTACTCGCGCGACGAACAAGCTAATAATACCATCATGTCTCGAGGGGTGTTCGTCACCATTGGGACATCGATGGATGAAGACCAACCCGGGCAAGATCCGCCTACGGCGCTGGATAAGGGGAAGGGCCCACTTATTGCTGACGACAATGGTCGCGCAAAAGTCATGCCTCCTCCGCCTAACCCAGTGCAGCAGCCGCAGGAACTCGGCACCGGTCCGAGCAATAATAACACCGCAAACTTGCCGCCTCTAGCATCTACCTCGGCAGCAGCCCATGTTACCCCAGCTGATAGAGTGATGTACGACAATCTCCTCGTTGAGCCACTAACTGTTGATCATATCCGGAACGTGACTCAGCTTGACGAGAAGCGCCAGCAGCTGCTGGAGGAGGCGCAAGCCATCGCGGAGCAAGGCGCTAAACTAGATCGAGATCTGGTCAACACGCAGAAATCCATAGAGAAAGCCAGAGCAATGGAGGCCGAGTACAAGACTCTACTGCAGCAGCAGAAGGCCAAGAAATCTCCGGCACGCGTCATCAATGATCCTGGTGTACGGCGTAACCTAGGATGGGCTCCCTCGAAGCTGGCACAGGCCAAGCCATACATTGATAATGAGGGCAAGGAGGTGATGCCCACCCCACTCCTCAACCTCGCCGTCGCCAAGACCCTTCTGGAGCAGGATAGATCGCCTGAGGCAGTGGAACAGGTCTATGACCTAGTGGCCAAGGCGGTAAAGCAGCAGGAAAAGGCCACCTCTCAGAGGCTTGAGTCTGACCCAGCGCTCTTCCGATCTAGCCAGTACAAGCCTCCAAGGGACAGATCTCCTGAAGATGTCGGATCACGGACGGGTTCATCAGAACAAAGACGGAGGGATGCACGCAACAGGAAGGATGTTATCCCCATATCCTCCGACCACGGAGAAAGAGCCCAACCTCGCCGCCCATCGCCACCACCCAGATCCCCCCGACGTCAGGAAGACTACAAGGCCCACCATCGCACGGATATGCCTCCACCAAAGCAGTGTGGCATCGTCATCCGCGACAACGCGGCACAGACCCTTCATGATGAAGGGCGTCACCAAGGACATAAGAGTAGGTCACACCAGGACCCTCCGCGTCCGACAAGCAACCGCGACAGGCGTGGGGCGTCACAGGAGGGTAATAGCAAGAAGGCTAACCCACCGCCACCTCCGCCTCCGTCGCCGCCAAGCAGTCACCATGGAGGAAGAGGCCCGCGTCGTTCACGCAGCCCATCCCCTGTTGACAACAAGAAGAAGAACCCAGAGCCGTACGATGCACGTTCACGGATCGATAAGATCCACAAGGCCCGGGAAGGACCATACCTGGTACCACGTTGCTTTGGACCTGCAATACGGTCCGCAATTTACCCCAAAGGTTTCCGGATTGACAAGACCATCAAGCCCTATGACGGCACCGCCAAGCCTGCCACATGGTTGCAGGACTACGGAAACGCGGTGGAGATTGGCGGAGGCAACCCCAACGTCGCCATCAAGTACCTCCCGTTAATGTTGGCGGGCACGGCCCATCAATGGATAGACGACTTGCCGGAGAGATCTATCTACAACTGGCTGGACATGCAAGAAGCATTCACCAAGAACTTTGAGGGTACATATAAGCGTCCCTGCACTGTGGGCGATCTACAGCGGTGCGTGCAAGAGAAAGACGAGACATCTCACGCCTACCTCTCCTGCTGGCTGGATAGGAAGAATTCCTGCGCAGGAGTGCACGCCCAGACCGCCATGGCCGCCTTCATCGATGGGTTGGAAAGGGGCACGTTGCTCCGACATAAGCTGAAGTGCTTGCAGGACAATCATCAGCTTGACTTGAATCAGATGATTCAGTTATCTAGTGAGTTCGCAGCTGCCGCCGCCGATGCTCGTGGCTCTTTGCCGGAAACGGCCGTTCCAACACAAGCTCGGAGGAACAGCAGTACAAAGCGGAAAACTGCTCCAGAAGAAAAGCAATCTACCGACATGGTCGCCATAACTTTTGTAGGACGAGGAGAAGGAGGACAACGTGGCCGAGGAAGGGGAATAGGCCGCGGGCAGCAGCGAGGAAGTGAAACCAACTCGGCGCCGCTCCGTGTTCCCCAAACGTACGAGGAGTACCGCGATATGCCATGCCTCGTACACCTCGATGTCAACGGCAAGGACACCCATACCAATTGACATTAAAAGTTCGTCAACGACCTCAAGGAAGATCCGGAGTCCGGATACAAGCAAAGTCGGAAGAATAGACAGCGAGGCAAGGGCAAGGGGAAGAAGAAGGAGGAGGAGTCCAAGGATTCAAGTGACATGGACGAGGACGTTGACCCCAAGCATGCCGCCAAGAGCGACTACAAGGGCAAGAACCCCTTCGCAAAGAAGGCCCCAGTCTACCACACTTTCCTTGGCACCCCCACCGTCCGACAACAGAAGACCTCTCTAAGGATCCTGATGGCCACTCTCCCCCCAGTTCCCCAATACCTGCGCTGGTCGGAGGTTCCAATCACTTGGGACAGGACGAACCACCCAGACCTTGTGCCCACGGAGAACCAGTACGCCATGGTCATCAACCCATTGATTGACGGCGTGGAGTTCACCAAGTGCATGGTGGATAGTGGAAGCAGCATCAATATCATGTACCTGGATACACTACAGAAGATGAACTTGACGGAGGCAAACCTAAGGCGGACCAACACCGTGTTCCATGGCGTAGTTCCTGGCCGGGAAGCTCGGTCCCTTGGATGCATCACACTTCAGGTAGCCTTTGGCGATGTCAATAATTACCGCCAAGAGCGCATGACCTTTGAGGTGGTCCCCTTCAAGAGCGTGTACCACGTCATATTCTGCCGCGACATATTCCACACGTTCATGGCCAAACCATGCTTCGTCTACAACAAACTCAAGATACCCGGACCAAATGGTGTCATCACCGTATCCGGAAGCTTTACCAAAGCAAGGGACTGCGAGATCAATGAAGCAGCCGTTGCAGAAGCTATCCTCTACAGCGAAGAATTCAAGGATATCCAGAGCAAGGTCAAATATTCAGAGATGCCCGCGTCGAAGAAGCAGATCTCCGACTCCGCTCCTGCGTTCAAGGCCGCCATCGAGACCAAGCCGGTGGAACTTGTGGTAGGCGATGCCTCCAAAACCGTCGCCATTGGGACGAAGCTGGATCCCAAATAGGAAAGCACGCTCGTCGAGTTCCTCCATGAGAATAGGGACATCTTTGCCTGGCAACCTGCCGACATGAAAGGTGTACCTAGGGAACTTGCCGAGCACAGCTTAAACATAGATCCAAAATGTAAACCAGTGAAACAACCTCTACGACGCTTCGGAGATGAGAAGAGATGCGCCATTGGCAAAGAGATAACTAGGTTACTTAAGGCTGAGTTTATCCGAGAAGTCCTTCACACCCGATGGGTGGCCAATCCTGTACTTGTCCCCAAAAAGGGAACCAATGAATTAAGAATGTGCGTTGATTACACCGGCTTGAACAAAGCATGTCCCAAAGATCCGTTTGCTTTGCCTCGCATTGACCAAGTCACTGACTCGACGGCTGGCTCGGAAATTTTGTGTTTTCTCGATGCATACTCAGGATACCACCAGATCAAAATGAGGAAGTCGGACCAATTGGCCACTTCATTCACTACCCCATATGGCACGTTTTGCTATGTCACAATGCCCTTTGGGCTGAAAAACGCAGGTGCTACCTACCAGCGGACAATGCAATGTTGCCTTCACAACCAAATTGGTCGGAACGTTCATGCTTATGTGGATGATATCGCGGTGATTTCTAAAAAGTCAAACGACTTAATCTCCGACTTAAAAGAAACCTTTGATAATCTCTGAAAATACAACATGATGCTCAACCCTAAGAAGTGCGTCTTCGGGGTTCGAGCCGGCAAACTGTTGGGCTTCATTGTTTCCCAGCGCGGAATCGAGGTCAACCCGGAGAAAATCAAGGCCATCTTAAACATAAACCGTCCGACATTCCTAAAGGACATCCAACGACTAACAGGTTGTGTCACAGCAGTTAGTCGGTTCGTCAGCCGACTTGGAGAGAAGGCTCTGCCGCTATACAAGTTGCTGAAGAAGGCGGACAAATTCACATGGATGGACGAAGCAGACGCAGCATTGAAGCAGATCAAGTAGATTCTTTCCTCATCGCCTATCCTTGCAGCACCCGAGCCTGGTGAGCCCCTGTTAATTTACATGGCGGCAACCAACGGGGTTATCAGCATCGTCGTCGTGGTAGAGCGGAAGGAACCAGGCTATGAGCACGGAGTTCAACGACCAGTTTACTATGTAAGCGAGGTCTTGACGGAGTCCAAGAAGCGTTACCCGCACTACCAAAAGATAGCTTATGGAGTATTCCTTGCTTATCGGAAGCTGAGGCATTACTTTCAGGAGCACCCAATCACAGTAGTGAGAAAGACTCCACTGTCCGACATTATCAACAACAGCGACGCTATAGGAAGGGTCATGAAGTGGGGCATTGAACTTGCCGCCTTCGAGATCACCTACAAAAGACGCGACGCTATCAAGTCACAAGCCTTGGCGGATTTTATTGCAGATTGGACGGAGATGCCGGATGCTACTCCACTGCTAGAACCAGAGTACTGGGTGATGCACTTTGACGGATCAAAGTTGCTCAACGGCTCGGGGGCTGGTGTACTCCTACAGTCACCAAAAGGAGACAAGCTGCACTATGTTCTGCAAATCCAATTCGAGGCTACAAACAACATGGCGGAGTATGAAGCACTCATTCACGGACTGTGTGTAGCCAAGGATATTGGCATCAAGCGCATAATTTGCTGTGGAGATTCCGATTTGGTTGCCCAGTAGGTGGCTGGCACCTGGAATGCGCGGAACCCTATGATGGCAGCATATCGCGACAAAGTGGACGAGATAGCCAAGAGCTTCTTGGGCTACGAAGTCAAGTATGTTCCTAGGGAGCAAAACGAGGCGGCTGATCTACTGTCTAAACTTGGATGAGGGCGCAAGAAAATTCCGCCAGGAGTTTTCCTAGAGCATCTACACACACCATCCGTGAAGGGCGCTGACATCGACAACCCGGATAGAGCTGACTCTTTCATCAACATGGTGACAAAGCTCCCTCCGGCTTGGACAAAACCGTTCATGGAGTATCTCGAACACGGAACTTTGCCCGACGACGAGGTCGAAAGACGGCAAATAGTACGACGAGCAAAAGGTTATACCATAATCAATGGGCAACTCTACAAGAGGAGCACTACTGGTGTATACCTAAAGTGTGTTTCCCAGCTAGAAGGTATGGAAATCCTACGTGAAATCCATCTCGGAGATTGCGGGCATCACGCCGCTCCTTGATCATTAGTTGCGAAAGCCTTTCGGCAAGGATTCTACTGGCTGACCGCGAAGGAGGATGCCGACAAGTTGGTTGAGACATGCACAGGATGCCAGTATTATGCCCGACAACCACATGTTCCTGCTGAAGAATTGCGAACAATACCAATAACTTGGCCGTTTGCAGTCTGGGGGCTAGACATGGTGGGGCCGTTACAAACGGCACCGTGTGGATTTACGCATCTGCTTGTAGCAGTTGACAAATTCACCAAATGGATAGAAGATAAACCCATTAGAAAGCTTGATGGGGCAACTGCCCTCAGGTTTGTCCGGGATCTAGTGGTGAGATTTGGTCTCCCACATAGCATCATCACCGACAACGGAAGCAACTTGTCACTCGGAGAAGTGGAGGCCTATTGCTAGGACAAAGGCATCCGAATTGACCTTGCATCTGTGGCACACCCACAATCCAATGGTCAGGCTGAGCGAGCCAATGGATTAATTCTGTAGGGAATCAAGCCACGTCTTGAGTCACCGCTACATAGAGCAGTTGGAGCCTGGGCGGAAGAATTGCCATCTGTGCTGTGGAGTTTACGAACTAAACCCAACAGATCCACCGGCTACACCCCCTATTTCATGGTATATGGAGCAGAAGCCATCCTACCTTCCGACATCCTCCACGATGCACCAAGAGTTGCCTCATACGACGAAGATGACGCTGAAGAATCCAGACGCCTAGATGTGGACCTTCTTGAGGAGGAGCGCGGTTTGGCATGCCAAAGATCCGCCATCTACCAGCAGAAGCTACGCAGCTACCATAGTCGCCGCGTTCGGCATCGCTCGTTTAAAGAGGGGGATTTAGTGCTCCGACTTAAGCAGAAGAAGTCACACAAACTATCCCCGCCATGGGAAGGACCGTTCATCATAAGCAAGGTGCTGCTCAATGGGTCTTACTACCTTGTCGACAATCGTGAACTCAAGGATAGACCCAACAAAGATCATAAGCATAAGCGAGGTGACCCGAATGATGATTACCCGGAGCTTGATCGGCCATGGAACATAGCACAACTACGTCCTTTCTACACTTAGCACTTTTTATCTAATCGTGTACCTCTTATATGATCAATGAAATAATGCTTTTTGGTTCACTCATTTTGCCGAGTCTTTTACCTCCTTTAGTGTTCATGTTTGGATCATATAAACCTTTATGCACAAGCCTTGCGATTGCACTTGTGAAAATTCTGCCTATGGGCGTTAGCTTAAGTTTTTTAGTCTACACGTTCTTTGTTGTTTTTATGTGGATTCTGGAGTAGTGACTTTTGGCACTTATTGTCGGCGATTTTGTGCTAAGGTTATTGATGGTGCCATTGGGCATCATCACCTGAGCGCATGGTTCTGACAACGAGTCTTCCGACTCACGAAAAGTCCAGCATAAAAACCAAAGTAATGGATAAGCCGCATCATCACCAGCCGGAGAATCACCCTCGGCATTGGCGCTGTGGTGAGACTCGAAGGGTTCCGGGTTGGCGTTGTCGAGAAAGTTCCTGGGCACGAAGACGTCGACATCTACCAACTCGGCAACCCTGGCATCATACCCCGCGAGTGATGACAAGATGGCTTCGTGATCGATCTCCTTGCCGTCATCATCCATGTCGGGGATACCAGATGTCACCGTGTCAATGTAGGCACCTTCATAGTGTCCCTTCACCATGGACAACACCATCCTTGCGCCAGATTGTGCGCACGAAGCTTTCCAGCTCGCAACACGCTCGGGGTCTCGGCGCAGAATCTCCGAGTACTTCACCATGGAGTCCGAGGCCTTGATATAGATCTGGAGGGGCTTGGAAATCTCCTTGGCTTGGGCGATGGCGGTGTTGATGAAGTTGCCGGAAAGAATCATGCATTCCTTGTCCGAAGGAGGCGAGCGGGTTAAACCCATGGGCGCTGAAAATTCCGACAATGATTGCATGAGTTCAAAAAATCTAAGTATCCAGACTACAGAACTACAAGGCGGAGGACACTTACTGAAGATGCTGGCCTTAGCCTGCTAGATGACGTCCGCCAAGGATTCCTTCTCTTGTTGGAGGAGCTTAAACGCCTCGCTATGGTGAAGGTTTTGCTCATTGTCAGCTTGCTTCTAATCCTTTAGGATCGCAAGCTCCTCCTTCAAGCGATTGATCTCAGCGGAGGCGGATTCCTGCAGGGCTTTCATGGAATCCTCGTGCATCTTCAGCATTTCTCCCCTCTCCTTAAGGATTTTGTTCTCGCTGTCCAGCTGCTGAATATGCTTGGACTACTCGACAATATCCTTGGCCTTGGCGACATGCTCTGCAAGTCGGAGAAAACAAAGTACACTTTGAGTACTCGGAGATTATGGGCACAAAAGTAAGATGGAAGTGCGCAAAAAGAAAACAGACTCTTGTTTTTGATGATCTGTTCCTTCAAGATGGCGGTTTTACCCTTTTCAGCTTCAAGGTCTGCGCGCATCTTATGGTACTTGTCATTGGCCATGCCCCTCCGAGCATTCTCGTTCTGTGGAAACAGATACAAAGTCAAGTCGTTGTTTAGTCTGCTTGGAGCTTCTAGTCAGAAATTTTCCACCTAGATGCTCGGGGGCTACAGCGAGAGATTTTAACTTGGCAATATTTTCCACCTGCTTGAAGCTAATGCTCGAGGGCTTAGCTTTTCTTTAAGAATCTAGTCGGAGCTACTTTAGTTCTCAATTAGAGGCTTGGGGGCTACAGTATAAAGTTTTAACTCGGAAAATGCTTAGCTTTTCTTTAAGCATCTAGTCTGAACTAATTCAGTTACAACTAGAGGCTTGGGGGCTACATCACTTAAAATTATGAACACTGTGTATGCTACTCTTAAAGCATCTAGTCGGAATAATTCATTCCATCTAAATGCTTGGGGGCTACAGTGAGAGTTTTTTCTAACTTAGTCACTCTTAGAGAATATAGATTCAAAACCAATGATTTTCCGTCTACATCCTCGGGGGCTACAATGGGATACTCATACAAAATGCAAAAGGTAAAGTAAAACTTACAAGTGCGATGATCTTGAGGTTTGTAGTGCTCTCGGCCAGCAGCTTGCCAAAGGAAATGCTATTTCCTCGCAAGATGTCTGCTTGACGGAGTAGCTCCTCAAGACCGCACGTCGGAGATGACGGCACTCCTCCAGGAACCATAGTTGTGTTACCCGGTGTAAGCACCGGGTAAATAATCTTCGGCAGCTCGAAGGGTTTCTGGGGAGCAGAGGCGCCGCCTTCGGCAGAAGTACCAGTCCCCACCACCGCCTTGCCGCTACCGATGGCATCCTTAGCCGGAGCTTCAGCCATTTGAAGAGCAGCACTCTCCTGCGTCGCCTGCTCACCGATGACAGCTAGTTTGGTAGAAGCGCCAGAGTCCACTTCCATGGCGAAAGGGCCTGGTGCCTCCTAGACTGGGGAGCTTGTCGGAGCAGAGGAGGGCTTGACAGCAGGAGTGGCAGGGGCGATGGCGGGAGAGGAGTCACGATGCAGCATATCTTTGATATTTCTAGAAGCCCCAAGAGTCTTGGAGGACTTCTTGAGGCTAGTTGTGGCTTTCTTCCTGAAACGTGCAAAATGCATAAGTACAGGAACGAGACAGGTAAATAGACAATGTCGGAGAATGAAAGGCTTACACTAGGGGGGCGCTTTGGCAAACATCCCGGTGGCTCTCTTCTTTTCTTCCTCCAGGGCGGCAGTACTCTTTTTGGAGGCTCCACCCTCCGTCTTCTTTTTATTACCTCCATCGGCAGCGTCAGAGGTGGAGCTCTTCCGCTTTCGCGCCAACGGGGCATCGTCGTCGGACACGACCATGACTTCCTTCATCTTTGGATCATAGATTTGGGTAGCCAGGTTGCCCTCCTCTAGATCTCTAAGCTGTTAAGTGAGAAATCATAGTGTTAGACAAGATGGTATTGGCAAGACGGAAAAACTGGAGCAATGTCATACACGGAAAATAAATGTATACCTTTGGGCACTTTCCGTCTACGAACATGTCGTAGGTGAGGGTGAAGCCACGCTTCTTATCCTTCACCTTGACGATGTCCTTGAGGCGGAACTTGACGGAGTCGCTCGAGAAGTTGTCCTCGGAGATCCGGAGGGTATCCCTTCAGTCGCCGGTGTACTCATGCATATACTTCGTGTGGTGCTGCAGAGGTTGAATCCGCCTGATGAACCAGCACATGGCTAGGTCCAAGCCGGTTAGACCTGTCTCTACGAACCACTCGATCCGCCTTATTGCGCGAGAAGCGTCGAGGTCGGAGGGAAGGGAGGCATGGGACCGCCATGTGGAGACTTCAACGGCGGCTCCATCCATGAAGTCCGGGTACGTTACTTCTCGGCCCGCCAAAGGAATGTCGGGGCCGTAGAAGTACGTCCGTTGCCAGTTCTTGCACGACTCGTGGCCGATGATGTCGGGGAACCGCCGGCCAGGACGGATCTTGAAGCTTATGGTGCCGTAGTTCCTAAGTTCCTCTCTACTGTGTCCGGCTTCATGTTTGATGGTGAAGAAGTACACAAACAAGTCTAACCTAGGCCTAATCCCTAGGTAACCCTCATAAAGTGCCGCGAAGTTGCTAAGCACTAGGATACTATTGGGGGAGAGGTTATGGGGTTGGACCTTGAAGTGATTCAAGACTGACAGAAAGAAGTGGGAGATGGGCAGAGAAACGCCGCGTACCAATTGCGCCTTGAGGTATACTTTGTCTCCGGCTTGGGGAGAAGGGGTCACCTCGCCGGCCGGCGCCGCCCGCCAGGCAAGCCCCACCACCGAGGGGAGGTAGCCCTCAGCAACCATCTCTTGGATGTCGCGGCCGGTGATGTCCGAACCGCGCCAGTCGCCTTTGTGCGAGTCTGGCTCCTCTTCCAGGGGCTCCAGCGCCGCCAGATTATGGTCGCCGCCAGTGGTTTCAATCACCACCGAGGCAGGAATGACCAGGCCCTCTGGGGGCACGACAACGGAGCTCGCCGGCTTCGTCGTGGCTTCGCTCGGCGCCACCATTGACAGGGATGAGATGCTTCTAGCCATGGAGGAGGAAGAGAACGCGACTGGTGCAGAGAGCGAGGCTAGGGTTTCTCGAGGTTTTCCGCGGAGAGCTCGAGGAGGCGTGCAGCTGGAGGAGGAAGACGATGACGCGAGAGAATGGGGTGAAAAAGTGGCAAGTGTCCCACGGTTACTATTTATCTTACTCTGCGTCAAGATTCGTACAGCTAATCAGACGGTTCCCGCGTAGACGACGTGTTCGTGAACGTGCGTGGTAATTTCGCCACGTCTCCAACCGTCGCCGCCAACGGTTCGTATCGCTCACGCGGGAAAATCGGATATGATTACGTTCTCTGCATGTGTGAGTTACGAGGCGTCGCTGACCTACAGCCTACGTCGCCATAACTGACATGGTAGATGAGCCGTCCCATCGAAGATTCCGGCATGAACGGATTTAATCCGACAATGGGAGCGTACGGTGGAAGATTCAGCATTTCTCCGACTTACTAATAGAAGACGGAGAAACCTTTGCAGGGTTCTTTGGGAGGACTACAAGATGTTGCTTGACGATTTGCCGACATCCATCTAGACGGAGCATTCCACAGGAGGAGGCAAGACGGCGCAAGATCTCGGAGTTCTCTGGGGGCTACTGTTGGGGATATGCTATATGGGTATCCTCATAGCATGTCTCTTATCCGACTAACCCGGGTGGCCCAAAGTTGGTAGCATGTCCTATGGCCTGCTGGGAGGCCCAGTTAGGTGGATCCAGAAGGAAGTCCCATGCCGGATAAAGAAAGGCTACGATGGAGTCACTAGCGTACCCGAAGCCTTGGAGTGCAAGATACACAAGACTGGTAATAGACGGTGTAGAACTCTGTAACCTGTCCGGCTAGGACTCTTCCCTATAACCCTAGGACCTGGCGACTATATAAGTCGGGCCTATGGGAGCCTTTAGGGCACAATCTTAGACAACATAGTATCGTTTTACACACACCTCGCACAGCGAACCTAATCTATGTAACTCGGCGTATTGCCATTATAGTGATTTATAGCAGGAGTAGGATTCCGCCACCGTCGTGGGATCTGAACCTAGGTAAGCTGTGTTACCTCGTACCCGTCAACCGTCCGCCTTACTCCACGTCTCTAAATACGCACTGTGAGGACCCCTCCATGGCGTACTCATCGGCAATACCACGACAAGTACAAAGCCATAGGACTGGCTCATAGATTATGGAACTGCTGTGATGATTGCGCAGGGAAATTTGAGATGGGCAGTACATTATGTACCACAGATGCTGGAAGGACCAGCTCAGGTATGGCTGAACAATTTGCCACCCGGAAGCATTAATAGCTGGATTGATTTTCAAGATGCTTTTGTGAGCAATTTTACGAGCACTTACAAGAGGCCGAATCGCCCGCAACAACTGGCGATGTGCAAGCAAAGACCGAATGAAATAGACAAGGAATTCCTCACAAGGTGGTGTACGATGCGCAACTCCTGTGAAGGGGTAATCGAGTCACATGGAATCCCTTGGTTTGCACAAGGATGCAGACATGGAAGTGTGCTATGGCAAAGGTTACAGAGAGACATGCCGGCAAGTCTGGCAGAAACGATAAGAATTGCTGATTCGTATGCGCTAGGAGATCCGACTCAGCCGCTGCTTATGTCGGCAGAAGAAATGACTGAGACTTAGATCTATGACGCCGCCGGGTCGCAAAGGCGTCAGGAAATATCCGAATACAGAAGCAAGAGAAGAGACGAAAGGCCAGACTACAGATATGGTTCGATTCAGGTCGCGGCCGTAAGTCAGGATCATCCAGATGCTAGAAGTAGCCAACGTGAAAGGAAAAGTGGACAACAATAGTGGGTGCCAAAGAATGATGCAAAAAAGACATACAAATAGAGGAAACAATACCAGGACCGACAAAAATATACCTATGAGATGATGCTGGACCAACCGTGTAAGTTTCACACGCCCCGTCCGAGTAAACCGGCCAATCACACAACAAGGCAATGCACTTCGTTTCAGAAAGGAGATAGAGTGGATTCGCCGAATAAGCAGCTTCCACCCCCTCCCCCTCCACCACTTACAGGAGGAAATGCTCAAACAGTGGGAACATATAACATATATGAAAACAGACAGCCGAGGTATCATAATCAAGAAAGAAGAGAAACTATGCACCAGGTGCACAATCCAAGAGGTGACGATGCTCATGTCGGCCACGAAACTAGAAATGAGTATAGAGAACATCACCAGAGCTATGTTGTCTTTGTCACGGAGCCAAATGACAAAAAGAGCCAGCAGCGATGGATGATGGAGGTGAATGCCACAATGCCGGCAATTCCCAAGTACATGCATTGGTCTGAGCAAGAGATAACTTGGAGCATAAAAGATCACCCCAAAATCATGCCAACTCCAGGAGGATATGCTCTGGTTTTGGATCCAACGTTCATGGGTCCAGATATCAATGTCAAGTTTTCAAAAATGCTTATTGATGATGGCAGTAGCATCAACATCATGTACAAGGATACTATGCTCAAGCTAGGCATTACCATGAACATGCTGGAGCCGACTAACACCACTTTCCACGGTATTGTGCCGGGACTGTCCTGTGAGCCAATTGGCAAGATCTGGGTCGACGTCTTATTCGGCAACAGAGATAACTGTCGCACTAAAGCCATAGAGTTTGAGTTAGTGGATTTGGTCATCTCATATCACGCCTTACTCGGTAGGCCGACTATGGCAAGGTTTATGGCTACTCCCCACATCGCTTACTTAAAGATGAAGCTGCCAGGCCCATGCGGGGTGATTACAGTTGAAGGGGACTAGAAAAGATCCATTTCTTGTGCCTCAGCCGGATCTTCATTGGCCGAGTCACTCGTCATAGCACAAGAAAATAATCAAATGTTGGAAGTGGCAGCATTGGCCAAAGCAGCACAAATGTCCATGCCGGCAGTCACCAACCCGCATGGCAATGTGTCATTTCAAGCTACCAAAGAAACCAAGAAGGTACAAGTGGATGAGACTTTCCCAGAGCGCACAGTTACCATTGGGGCTGGCCTCACGGACAAATAGGAAAGCATGCTCACCAGCTTCTCCGTGAGAATCAGGATATCTTTGCATGGTCCACTCAGGATCTGCAAGGAGTTCCGAGGGAGCTGGCTGAGCACTCTCTTCATGTAAGACCAGATGCCAAGCCGGTGAAGCAACCCTCCCGCAACCCAAGATAGGAGGAAAGTAATAGCTGCCGAGATTGCCAGACTCTTAGCTGTTGGATTCATCATGTAAGTACTGCACCCGGATTGGCTATCAAATCCAGTCTTGGCCGAGAAGAAAAAAGATGACCCGAACGTGGCAGTGGTATGGCGCATGTGTATTGATTACACAAACCTCAATAAGGCGTGTCCAAAAGATCCATTTCCCTTGCCACGGATCCATCAAGTCATAGATTCTACTGCTGGGTGTGAGTTGTTGTCATTTGTGGATGCGTATTCTGGATTCCATCATATACCACTGAATCCAGATGATCAAATAAAGACAACCTTTATCACCCCATATGGGGCTTATTGCTATTGTACCATGCCATTTGGGCTGAGAAATGCAGGTGCAACATATCAAAGATGCATGCAAAAATGCTTGCAAGATCAATTGGACAAAAACGTTCAAGTAGACGTCAATGACGTGGTAATAAAAACCAAGCAAAGTCATACTCTAATTGAGGACTTGCGTCAAACATTCGCAAACTTGAGAAGATTCCGGATGAAGCTTAACCTAGAAAATGCACATTTGGAGTCCCAGCTGGAAAGTTACTCGGATTCCTTGTATCCAGACGAGGAATTGAAGCTAACCCGACAAAAATCAGGGCCATCGAGAGAATGGAATTGCCCAAAACCCTCAACGATGTCCAGAAGTTTACCGGATGCCTGGCCTCGTTGAGCAGGTTTGTTAGTCGGCTAGTTGAAAAGCCTGACCACCATATCAACTGATGAAGAAATCAGACAAATTCATGTGGACACAGCAAGCTGATAGCGCTTTCCATGAATTAAAGAAAATGTTGGCAACAACACCAATATTAGCGTCACCACTATCCAAAGAGACAATGTTGCTCTATGTCGCCGCAACCAACAGAGTTGTAAGTGCAGTAATAGTAGTTGAATGTGAAGAAGGGGGCAAATCAGTCCAAAGACCAGTTTATTACTTGAGCGAAGTGCTCTCTGTCTCAAAACAGAATTACGCGCATTATCAGAAGATGACATACATGGTATATATGGCGGCAAAGAAGCTGAAACATTACTTTCAAGAACACCCAATCCGGGTAATATGCGAGGAACCTATCTCAGATATATTAGGCAGCAAAGATGCCAGCGGCTGAGTTGCAAAATGGGCCATAGAACTGGCACCATACACTCCACAATATGATAGGCGAGATGCAATCAAATCTTAGGCTGTTGCAGATTTCTTTGTAGACTGGATGGAAATGCAGTACAAACCACCATTGCCAGACCCGAACTACTGGAAAATGCATTTTGATGGGTCCAAGACGAAACTGGATCTCGGCGCCGGGATAGTGCTCACATCTCCAAAGAGGGATCAACTCAAGTATGTGTTACAGATTCATTTTGCTGCTTCTAACAACATTGCCGAGTATGAAGCACTTGTCCATGACATCAAAGTGGCCAAAGAGATTGGTATCAAAAGGATCATGTGTTTTGGCGATTCGGATTTGGTGATTCAGCAGGTGTCTGGACATTGGGATGCGCTGGACGCAAACATGGCATTATATCATTTCCATGTGCAACAAATTTCGGGATACTTTGACGGATGAGAATTCCATCATGTTCCTAGAGCAGAAAATGAGGCAGCAAATGTACTATCCAAATTAGGGTCATCACGGAAGCAATACCACCAGGAGTAGCGCTGGAGAACCTTAGGAAACCATCAATCAAGCCGTCACCAGAATCCGACTTGATCAGGGTTACCCCGGCGAATCAGGATTCAGACATGGTACCAATGTATATCGACTCAGGGGCAGGTTCGAATCACTCGGGGACTGATCCGCTTAGTTTAGGGGATGTCGAATCACACTCGGGGACTCCTCAGGTCATGTCGGCAGAGCATATATCGGCGGAGCCAGTGGAAATTGATGCTGAAGCAGACCCGGAACCATTGATACCAACATGGGCACATCCAATATTCGACTACTTAAAAGATGGGACCTTGCCGAGTGATGAAACATTGGCAAGGCAAACAGTACGAAGAGCAAAATCGTACACCATAATCAACAAGGAATTATACAAGCGAAGTGTGACGAGCATACTGCAGCGTTGTATCAACTCAGAGAAAGGCTAGGAGATCTTATTGGATATTCATCAAGGAGAATGTGGGCACCATGCGTCATCAAGAGCGTTGGTGGCCAAGGAATTCCGACATGGATTTTATTGGCCAAGCACATTGGCACAAGCACAAGAGTTAGTCGGAAAATGAAGTGGTTGTAAACACTATGCATCCAAGTCACATCTACCAACGTCTAAATTAAAGACTATACCAATCACTTGGCCTTTTGCGGTATGGTTCCTAGATATGGTAGGACCATTCAAACCAGCAAGGGGAGGCATGACTCATATTTTGGTGATGATTGATAAGTTCACCAAGTGGATAGAAGTGAACCAATCAAAAAATTGGATGGTAAAACAGCTGTCACATTCTTAAAGGATATAATCCTAAGATATGGTTACCCACACAGTGTAATCACTGATAATGGCACGAACTTTGCTGAAGGAGCTTTTTCTCGTTTATGCGGGAAACACCAAATAAGACTAGATGTAGCATCAGTCACCCATCCAGAATCAAATGGACAAGTTGAATGGGCAAACGTCTTAGTTCTATCAGGGATAAAACACGCTTAACGGAACCACTCCAGAGGTCACCTGGTTGTTGGATAGAGGAACTGCCCTCAGTGTTATGGAGCCTATAACAACTCCGAATCGATCAACGGGCTATACGCCATTTTTCCTCGTGTATGGAGCAGAAGCAGTCTTGCCTGCCGACATAGAGTATGACTCGCCAAGGATAAGGCAATACAAGGAAGTCGAGGTAAAAGAGGCCCGAGAAGATGGAGTAGACTTACTCGAAGAAGCAAGGGAACTGGCATTATCCAGATCCGCTATATATCAACAAAATCTCCGACGCTACCATAGCCGGAAAGTGCAACCTCACGTTTTTCGAGAAGGAGATATGGTGCTAAGGCTGGTGCAGTGCACAGCGGGAATGCATAAATTATCACCCCCAAGGGAAGGTCCATTCATTGTAAGCAAAGCATTACACAATGATTCCTATTATCTCATAGAAGCTCGTGAAGCGCAAAAAAACAAGGCGGACAGGTCAGGAGATGAGACCAAAAGGCCATGGAATGTGTCGCTACTTCGTTCCTTTATATACTTAGGAGAAGCAATGCATGTATCACTCGAACTCTCATATGTCGGACGTGTGTGCCGGCTATGTGCTGATAATAAAATGGTATGATTAGAGAAACTAACTCGGGGACTACCCCTTAAGTTTTCCCTCTCAATTATTTTATGTCGGCTGGCGTGACACCCAAAATTTATCTCGGAACAAGTAGTGTTTACTCGGAAAAAATCAACTCTTCGACTATGCTGTTGTCCGAAAACACGGCTTCATGACAAGCAAGATGAAAAGATGTATCACAGGTAAACACGAACGCCAGATAAGTACAAAGGAGAAACGCGAGTCAGCTTTATGTATTTGCCTAACCCACTTCAGGTCATGTTATACTTCGTGTTGAATAATCTCGGCCAAGTGACCCAAGTTTCATATCCGCTAACTATATCCTTAGTACTTTGAGACTCTAATGTCGAACACCAAAAAGGTAGACAGGGGCCAAAGTAAAGGAAGGGTGAAATGGCAAAATGAGACTCGGGGACTTGCCCTTGAATGATTCACACTAAGAACATAATGAAAATATATAAAGACTTATGAAAAGGCGCATAATCAAACTTGAAGTGCAATGTATCTTACATATGTACCCGACATACCGGGGATCTAATCAAAATTTCATGTACTTGTTAGCTTAAGAAGTAGAAGGACTCGGAGGAGCACCCTTGGAGCTAGGAGCGTCGCTTGGAGCATCTGCCGAGTTAGCGGCCTCAGTGGCCAGGTCATCCGGACCATCTGACTCGGTTGCTTTGTTTTCACCACCCTCTTCATCAGCAACTTCGACGAGCGGGTCGCAAAGGTCGAGGAAGCTGGGCCCATCGCACCAAGTGTGCACCATGGTGTACTAGACCATGGCGTAAGCTCGCTCCTGACATTTCTTGATCAGCTCCGGGTCATTCAGCCATTTGCCATCTCCTCTGATGCGAGCGAGAACATCAAGATTGATGTCCTCGTACCATGAGAGCACGAAGGAGATGTAACATCCCAGCATATAGGAATTAATGAAGGGTAGATTTAGGAATTTGAAACATTGCATGCATTCATCTGTGAAAATGTGGGTAAATTTTTTTCCAAATGAAAACCTAAAGTGATCAAGGTTTCTTTCATGCTTCGAGAATAGGTTAGTCTTGAAGAATGATTGTTATAGACTTTGATATGATCTTTGTGGATTTATGGTTTTGGGAAACGAAATTTGAATTTAAAACATGAATGTTTGAATTTATAATTCAAAAGGATTAAGAATTAGATTTGAATGATTTGATTTAGTCAAGAGTTAACAATTAATGACTCAAACTTTGAATAAAATAAATGAACCCATAGAATGAATATTGGTTCCAAAACTTTATTCAATAAATGAGTTATAGAATGTAACTTATTAGAAATATTTACAATAGTAAATAAAACAAAAGAAAAATCTTTATATATTGAATAATAGTACAATAGTTATTACCAAAGAATAAAATAAAAAATACAAAAGAATAAATTAAAGATTACAATTGAATCAGAGAAATATTACAAGTGAATATTCTATAAAAAAGAGAAAAACCTAAACTAAAGTCTTGATCTTCAAATCTGGTACCTGCAAAACAAAGACAAATAAAAATAAAGAAGGTTAAGGTTAGAATGGAATTACTCTCATACTTGTTAGTGAGGTGCACTAATCAAGATTCATCATTGAGTAATTTTATAAAAGGGGCAAGTTTCACCAATATGAAAGAATGTATCTTTCCTAATTACAGCAAGGAGGGGCAAGTTTCACCAGCCAAGTAAAAGTAACCAGATAACAGTCAATCTCAAGTTTAGAGCATATCCACAAGTGCACAACAAGCACACATGCAACACACACACCAGATTGCATGGTCTGTGCTGTCATCCCCACAACAACAGATCCATCACACGAAACCATCAGCACAGCCGTGGGCAAGCACCACAACCTCATCTTCTTGTTCATACACATCAAACAGCAGCAGTCTAGCCACATCCAAACCAAACCAGAGTAAATCAATCACACAATTGATCAACCCAGTACTCACCAAGATGGTGACTTAAGGAGGGGGTGGATCAGGTGGATAGCAAGGTCAAGGCCAAGCTACCAGGAACTAGAAGGTGGATAGCAAGATCAAGGACAAGTTCCAGGAGCTGGAAGCAGTAGGAACATCAACAGGAGAAGGACCAGATTAAGCCATCAAGATCAGGCCACAAGATCAACAAGTTACAACCACAACAACAACCTACTGTTGTGGTGAGTTATATAAAACCATCACATGATATCTATATCATATCAATATAAAATATTCATGTGTTGTTCTATATCTAACTTCTCAGTATTCATCCAAGTGGGATGAATCCATCCTAGAAGATTCTGAATAATAAAGTCATAAGCACAAGATCAACCTACCAGTATAACCAGGATCTCAGACCAACATCATTGATCCTGGTTACAAAAGCCAAATCCTATATTTCAATATAGCCAAAGGAAAGATTATGAAATCTAGGCACATCTCTTAAAAGAGTAGCACCTCAGTATTCATAAATCCTATGGATCCATGCAACAAAACCTTAGCACACCCATTGTTTTACAATTATGGTTCAAGAATTAGCAGCTATTAATTTTACCAGAACATTTCTATCAGGGACAGCAATTAGGAAACTAGTTCCTATGCCTCAGACCAACATCATAGGCAGGAGAATTAAAAGAAGCTTTCATTTTATCTTGATAGTATTAATCACAAGCACTGTCAGAGCTAAGCTCAGGAATAGGACCCAATCACTTGTGTGCTAGTTTATAATGGTATCACAAGGACAAGTTCTAATGAGCTAATCCCAATCTTTACTTAGATTTCTCAAATAAAAAGGGGCAAGCCACTAAATATCATCTTCCTAAAACCAAATGCCAGGAATCAACATCAAACTCATCTATACATCAACAGAAAATCATTATCATGTAATGATTATATTCAGTATGTATATTCTCATACAAGCCAACCATTATAAATGAAGTAAGAAATTACTGATAGAACTACTGTCATTATAAACATCTTGACAGTGGAAAGTTCTCAGATCAACAACATTTACAATTAGGGATTTCATAGAAACACAAACATTGGATCATAGTAAATTACCACTGGAATAAGTCTGACAAGCCACTAGCATCACCAAAGCCAACTACAAATAATGATCCATAGAAAACAATCATTCATCATGCTCAAGGATGATCACCACTAGATCTAAATCATCATAGATATGATCAACCGAGGGATATGAACCCTAATCAGAACAAGAACCCTAATTAGGAGATGAACCCTAATCAGAACATAGTCACTAGGCAAAGGTAGCCACTAGATACACACAGAGAGATTCATGGTGATAGGATGAACCAAGATCCACATAGGCGACTTACCCGGGGTCGTCGCTGACGAATTGAAGAGGAAGCAGATTGGCCGACGAGCCCGCGGTGGCACATGGAGCACCCCAAAGGGCCTGCAGCCTGCACCAGCCACAACGGCGGCCACAACAGTACTCGGGCACCACACCTCACCAAGGGAGCCCGTGGCAGCGATGACAACACTTTCCCCAAACCCTAGGGTTAGGGAACAGGGTGAACCTGGCCACAGTGTGAGATCCAGAGTCAAATTGAATTGGACCAGGAAGGGCCACAACGGCGGCCATCGCCAGCGGCAGCGCCAGAACCCCACGGGGTCGAGAGACAGGGGGAGGTGAGAACGAAGAAGAGACAGAGAGAGTGGGCTAGGTGGGCCGAAACCCCTCGGGGTGATGATTTTGACCCTACCCTATTGGGCCATAGGGGCCCAATAAGCCCAAATGGCCAGCCCAAGTCGTTTAGAATCTGTTTTAAATAAATAGGAAAAGACCAAAATGCCCCTGAACTTAATTAAATTATAGAAAATAAAATAAAAGTCCAAAAATAATAAATAAAATATTTTTGGATTCACAAAAATCATAACTATCCAAATAAATTGAGATATAAAATTTTAGAAATATAAATTTTATTATGAATTTTGTAAATTATATATTCCTTATTGAATTTTACAAAATTATTGAAAGATGATAAAAATAAATAAAAATCACTTTCATTATATATTAATATTGTAGTATTTTATAAAAATACTAAATACATATTTAATAACAATTTTTAATATTTAAGTGATAATTCTTAAAAGAATTATTAAAACAATAAAATTCAAATAAAAGGGAAATAAAGTAAATAAAATATATACTATAAATATTAATAAGGTAATATTTATAAATCCTTTATTATTAAAAAGAGAATTTTTATAATAATGGGGAAAATGCATATCAAGTTAAAAGATGCATTACATTACTTTGCATAATCATTTTTGCTTCTTTAAATATTGTCCTTACCGGGCAATAATGATGTTTTTGTAGACATTGAAGCTCAAGGTACAGTGCAAGCATCAGACTTCACTACCTTTCCATCACAAGGCAAGTTCATCTCTTGCTCATGTCCTTTGAAGAGTCTTTATCAAAGTATTTGCAAATTGTGTGTTATCATTTATACTATAGTAAAAGAAAACACTATTTTCTCAAGTATCTAAATCTTAGATATCATCCTAAGTGATGATATGATGAAGCAATAGAACTTAGGGTTCTACTTGAAATAATGATGAACAATTAGGGATTAATAACCCATGACATTAGTGATTCTAGCGCCGTATATTACGCGTTAACCATGAGATTTGGAATGGGACGGAGAAGTCAGCTGTATCCTTTTCCTCTTGTATGGAGGCAAGACGACCTTAACGTGACGTTGTGATTCCTTGTGTGGATCCAACATATCGGTGGGCACCCTTACGCCCCACACTTTTGGTGTCTAGATTATCTATGAATGGTGTTTAGGGAGATAGTGCATGTAAATGGTACTAATCCGGTCATCACTAGCTCATAGAGTCTTCGGAAACTCATTAGGGTTTTACCATGCCCGAAAGGGGGCTTAACGAAGGTGATCTAGCCGAAGGATCGTGCAGACATATGAGGTCGCGGAGAGGGCAGTGATTGGCTTGGACCAACTACTGGGCCCCACATCATGGAATTGTGGACGGGAAAGTACACCCGGTTGTGCAACAAGGAGTTGATCTCGCATGGGAAAAGTAACGCACCTCTGCAGAGTGTAAGAACTGTAACTTGTTACTCCCTGTTCCGGGAAGGAGCTACGAACGCGTTAGGAGAGGAACTCCATGAAAGTTCTGGTCAACCTGTGAAGGCTGATGGTCATAGAGTTTTCATAATAAAAACAATCTTTGAAGAAAGATTTACGAAAATTGCATAATTCCAAAGACTGATAGTCCAAGGTGGTAGATAGAGAATCAAACCTCCTACCTTGCATATAATGAACTTGTTGGGTAACGCTGTTACTCATCCTTTGCTTTGAATCCTTGCTTAGACTCTGAGAATCCCGAAGGTACTCCAATGTACACATCTGAGAGTCAAGAGGAGGTCTTCTATGAAGAGCCCAACTTGTATGGAGCCGTAGAAGGGGAGGATTACGACATCGTCTACGGAGGAGAGTTCCAGGAGTCAGAATAATTAGTATAGTTCTAGTAACCACTTGAGACGAGCATCATGAACAATATATAAAAATAAGTTGCTGAGCTCAATTTGGAGTTTAAGTTTTAAATTTGAAACTTCCGCTGAAACACTTATATTTTGGTTTGTAAGTTGAATCTTTTGGAAGTCTTGAACTTCCGGTATTGTAATAATAATAACGTGTGTATGTTTGTAATATTGACCCGCAATGTTTCTGTTGTACCACTCTGAGGGATGTGATATTTACGGAACGGTATTCTGTGGATGTCATGTTAACAACTATAGTGTACTACACATGCAATGGTATGCTGGGTCACTGTAGTTGGTATCAGAGAAAATTTCTTTGACCTTAGGTTGGAAACCTAGTAAAGGGTATTACCTGTAGGAAAGTGGCAACGATAAAGAATTCTCTAAAAGTAATATAATTGGTATTCAAATAGGAATATTCCGTTATATGTTTTAGTGCGATAATTCTTTGTTATGATGCAATATATTATTGGATACTAATCAAAACTATTTTTCTGATATACAGAGATATGGTACCAAAGTTTCCAAAATAGACTTTGGTAAGGAAAGAGGAGACTCTTGATGATTATCAAGGATCATTCGCAGACAAAATTCGTCAACTTTTAAAGATCTTTAGTTGTCCAACTCGAATTCCAGCGAACACTATCACTTACCTTGATGGCCGGATATTATCCAAGTATCGTGTGAGTATCCAACTTCCAGAGGAGCTTGGATTATATCACGATCTACCCATAGGTGAAGGTAGGAGTCACTTAGCAGCATACCGTGTTGCTGTTGTGGAGGCGATAGCTAATATCCGGGAGCATAGAGCCAAGGAGTTAGCAGGTAGCACATTCTCTGTGATACCTCATGATTCTATAGACTCGGAGCCTATACCGGATCATCTTACTTTGGTGAAGAAGCATCCTAAGTTAGCTTCCAAGTTTATGGATAGGTACCGAACACTCGTTGCGTCTTTTTACAAGACACATCAAGTGATTGTTGAAGATAAAAATGATATGTTAGAATATCTAACTGATCTGGAAAGGAGGAAGCAGTTAGCATACCAGTTAGAGAAGGAAGCAAGTAGTAGTGCAACACCTATCTTTAGGCATATACCTATAGATCCTGAATCTTTTATACCATGTCCTTATTCACCAAGACCTGAACCTATACACAATCGTACTTTGGATATGAGGTATGCAGTACCACAGGGTTCAGAGGAGGGTTCTGACTCAGAACTTCCTATTGAGAATTCGGATGGTTGGAGAATGGGATCATATGAAGGATCTCATGAACACCAGATGTCCACAGATGGTTCTGACAGAAATGTTGGACAATCTAGCTAGATGGGTGCAAGGATTAACCCTAGTGACAGTAGTAGAAACACCATGTCAATAGATAATCAGGATGAAGAAGAAGATCCTAAGGAGAGAGTGTTTGAATCATCAACATCTTCTCAAAACCCAGGGAATAAACATTTTCCGGTGTTTAACTATCTTGCCCAAAGGAGCACCTGGGAAGCAGCAGGATCTGCGTATCTTGTTGACAACTCAAGTAATGAAGCTCAGGAGATGCAAGCGGGAGATAATGTTGAATATGCTTCTGAAGACTTTTCAGCTGAGCTGGAGGGAGTCAATACACTCAGGTTGAGTAATGACTCAAGTCCCGACACTTCAGATACAGAATATGTTTCCTCTGGAAGGCCATTTGTTCCGCAAACTATGCGACGAACGACACGTCATCACGGTTGGTCATCAGGCATGTATGATGAGCGTAGTTACTACTAGAAGGAGGCAACTAGTTAAGTGATATTAAGTACCGTGTACTGTACTCCAAGAAATAAGTTAGTGAGATGAATAAGGTAGTTTGTGATTATACCTATATGGTATATGTTGTAATGACTTTGTATTATTATGATATTATGTATAATATGTGAAATGCATATTTGGATTTTCTTTGGATCTTCATTGTGTGACTGGTTCTGTGCGTAAAGTCGAGCTCAGAACACATGTGCATGATGTAATTATGAGTATTCGTTTGTGTTGCAGGACTAGAGGGTCATGGATATGGGCGTAGAAAATGAAACTGATCAACTGCGGATGGAACGAGAGGCCAAGGAGAAGACCGATGCAGAAATCAAGGAACATTACCACCACCACCACCAATGAGGATGTTAATGGCGCAGAACTTTATGCAGTGCATGCAAATGATGCAAGAGACCCAGAACAAGTTCATGGAAGAGCTGCTGGGACGAGCAAATCCGAGGGCACCTGAAGGTGGAGGAGTGAGTCTATCTGATTTCCAGAATGCAAGGCCGTTACCTTTTGCATCAGCTCCTGAACCAATGGATGCAGAAGATTGGCTAGCAGATACAGAAAGAAAGCTGAAGACTGTAGGTTGCAATGAGGAGGAGAAATTGAGGTATGCAACTCATCTTCTGACAGGACCTGCAGCATCTTGGTGGGAAAATCAGTTGGCCATGCAACAACCAGGAAGGGAGTATACATGCGAAGAGTTTAAACAGAGATTCCGTGAATATCATGCTCCGTAGAGTGTTATGGAATTGAAGAGGAGAGAATTTGAGGAGCTGCAGCAGGGATATACAAGTGTTATGAAGTATATCCGAGAGTTTAGTAAACTATCTCGTTATGCTGAGGAAGAGGTTAACACGGAGGAAAAGAAGAAGAAGCGTTTCCTGCGTGGATTAAATCCATTTGTGAAGATGCAATTGAGGTTGGCTAATAAGCAAACTTATCAGCAGTTGCTAGATGCAGCTATTACCTTCGAAGATGACTACAAGAATGTCCAAGAGGATAGAAGGAAGAGAGCTAAGAAGGAAACCAAGAGGATACAAGCAAGCAAGCCCAAGCCCAATATGGAATTAAAAACAAGGAATAGGCCCTATAACAACAATAATCCCAATCGGAGTACAAATCCAAATGCAAAGAATATTATATGTCACAATTGCAAACTCCTAGGGCATATTAGTAGGGATTGCCCGAAACCAGTAATTGTATGTCACGCTTGTGGTTAGAGAGAACACATCAAGCCCAATTGTCCAAGCAAACCGCAAGGTGGTTGGCCGGCTCGAGATGGAAGGCAAGCCAGTGGAGGAAATGGACAGCCCAATAAAGGAGGAAATAATGGCAAGAACAACAATGGTAAGAGGAACAAACCTACCGGGAAACTGAACTGTGCAACCCTCGAGGAGGTGGATAATTCGGAGCATGCAGTGATATGTACGCTCAATATCCTTACCAATCCCGGCAAAGTTCTATTTGATACTGGTGCAACTACTTCATTCATTTCTGAAGAATTTTGTGATAAGTTTGGGATTAGAAGGGCAACGTTAGAAAGTGCTATGACCGTAGTTACGGCAAGGGAAATGTGATTGTATGCCACATCAAACAATATCAGGTTATCTTGATCTATGGTTGTACATATTTCGCAGACCTTTATGTGATTCCTTTGAAGGGAATTGCAGTACTGCTGGGGATGGATTGGATGATGGAACACGGAGCTCAGATAAATTGTGAGGAAAAAATTGTCTCAATTAAAACTCCAAGTGGAGCAAGGATAGTTTACCAAGCAGATAAGCATAGTCATATTATGGTGGATCTGAAGTTGAACTCAATGAAAGAGGTCAAATTGGAAGAGATTCCTATAGTAAATGAATTTCAAGATGTTTTTCTAGCAGAGCTACCGGGAATGCCACCAGACTGGGAGATAGAGTTCACTATTGACCTAATTCCTGGTAGAACACCAATAGCTCAAGCACCATATAAGATGGGACCCAAAGAGTTAAGAGAACTCAAGGAGAAAATTGATGAGTTAGCCCGAAAAGGATTTATTCAGGAAAGTGTATCTCCATGGGGAACACCAGTAATCTTTGTGGATAAGAGAGATGGTGGAAGAAGGATGTGTGGAGATTATAGAAATCTGAACAACATTACTATCAAGAATAAGTATCCTTTACCAAGGATCCAAGATTTGTTTGATCAAGTGAAAGGATCTGGAGTATTTTCAAAGATTGACCTAAGGTCTGGATACCATCAAATCAAAATCAAACCAGAAGATGTTCCAAAGACAGCATTTGTCTCAAGATATGGACACCATGAGTATCTGGTAGTACCATTTGGTTTGACCAATGCACCTGCAATATTCATGAATTTTATGAACAAAATCTTCATGCCATATCTGGATAAGTTCGTCATAGTTTTTATTGATGATATTCTGATATATTCCAAGGATAAGGAAGAGCATGCTGATCAGTTGAGAATAGCTTTGCAGACTCTAAGGGAGCATAAACTTTATGCGAAGTTCAGTAAGTGTGAATTTTTTCTAGATAAGGTAGAATTCCTCGGTCATGTGATCAGTAAGGATGGAATTGCTGTTAATCCATCTAAAGTTCAATCAGTATTAGAATGGACCGCACTAACCAATGTGAAGCAAATTCGAGGTTTGTTAGGAATGGATGGTTATTATCAGAGATTCATTGAAGGTTTATCCAAAATAGCTGGACCAATGACCAAATTGCTAAGAAAGAATACACCATTTAATTGGGATGATAAGTGTGAAGCAAGTTTTCAAGAGTTGAAAACCAGATTAACCACAGCTCCAATTTTAGCAGTTCCAGAAACTGGGAAGGACTTCACAGTATATTGTGATGCATCTAAAGAAGTTTTAAGTTGTGTATTAATGCAAGATCGGAAAGTCATTGCTGATGGTTCAAGACAACTGACACCACATGAAGTTAACTATCCAACTCATGATTTAGAGTTAGCAGCCGTAGTTTTTGCGCTGAAAGGATGGAGGCATTTTCTTTATGGAGCCACATGTGAGTTATACACTGACCATAAAAGTCTCAAATATTTCTTCACTCAAAAAGAGTTGAATATGAGGCAGAAGCGTTGGTTGAAACTAATCAAAGATTATGATTTAACAATCAACTATACTCCAGGGAAAGCAAATGTTGTAGCTGATGCTTTAAGCAGAAAGAGTGCAGATATCCAGCCTAGTAATCGGGAGCTACCAAAATAATTACAAATGGACTTGGAAAGATTAGAGCTTCAATTCATCAGAACAGAGGTTCTTGGAGGACTAGCTACTATGCAGGTAGTTGCAAAGTAGGACAGTGATCTTAAGCAAGAAATTTTTAGACATCAAGCAGAAGATCCTTTTATTGCTGAGGAAGTTCGAAGGATATCTCAAGGTCAAAAATCTGTTTTCCGCGTTGGATAATATGAGTCCTTATGGTTTCAAGATCGTCTTTGTGTTCCAGATGTGACTGAGATTAGAAATGTCATACTCAGAGAAGCACATGAAACCTCTAATTCTATACATCCAGGAAGTAGTAAAATGTATATGGATTTGAAAGAATTATTCTAGTGGAATAACATGAAAAGAGATATTGCTAAATATGTATCTGAATGCCATACTTGCCAAAGGGTGAAGGACGAACATCAAAGTCCAGCAGGACCATTACATCCTTTGGAAATTCCTGAATGGAAGTGGGAGGAAACAGGTATGGACTTCATCACAGGATTGCCCATGACACCTAAACGGAAGGATATGATATGGGTAATTGTGGAAAGACTCACTAAGAGTGCACATTTTATTCCGGTAAATCAGAAGGATAATGTCGAGAATCTAGTTTAAGTTTATGTCAAGGAGATAGTATGTAAGCATGGAGTACCCAAAAAGATCGTAACTGATAGGGGATCAGTGTTTACTTTAGCATTTTGGAAGCAATTGCATGAAGCACTTGGTTCAAGGTTAGATTTCAGCACAGCATATCATCCTGAGACAGGAGGTCAAACTGAAAGGACAAATCAAATATTAGAAGACATGTTAAGAGCTTGTGCATTAGATTTTGGAGGTACATGGGAAGATCATCTACCATTGGCAGAATTTTCCTATAATAATAGCTATCAGACTAGTCTGAAAGCAGCTCCATACCAAGTTTTGTATGGAAGGAGGTGTAGATCACCAATATGTTCGTATGAGCCTGGAAGCAGCAAATAATTTGCGCTAGATTATATCAAGGAAAGACAAGATATCATTGATAAGATCAGGGATAGACTGAAAATAGCCTAGAGTAGGCAGAAAAGTTATGCTGATCAAAGTCGAAGATCTTGGCATCCAGAAGTAGGAGACATGGTATATTTGAAAGTAATTCCAATGAAAGCGGTGAAAAGGTTTGGAGTTAAAGGAAAATTGAGTCCAAGATACATCGGACCATTCAAGATATTGAGTCAGAACAGAACTATAGCTTATGCTTTAGAGTTACCATCTAGATTGGCTCAAGTGCACAATGTTTTCCATGTGTCACAACTTCGTAAATGTTTGAAAGTTCCGGATGATGCAATCACACATCAGGAGATAGAACTACAAGCAAACTTGACCTATGTTGAAAAACCCTTTAAGTCTTGGAGGAAAACTGGAAAAGGTTGAGGAACAGAGCAATCAAGTATTGCAAAGTACAATGGGAACATCACCCTGAAAGAGAAGCTACTTGGGAGAAAGAGGAGGATTTAAGGAAAGCCTATCCAAAACTATTCAGGTACATCTCAACAAACTCCGGGACTAAATTTAATTTAAGGGGGGGAAGTCTGTAACATCCCAGCATATTGGAACTAACGGAGGGTACATTTAGGAATTTGAAACATTGCATGCATTCATCTGTGAAAATGTGGGTAAATTTTTCACCAAATGAAAACCTAAAGTGATCAAGGTTTCTTTCATGCTTTGAGAATAGGTTTAGTCTTGAAGAATGATTGTTATAGACTTTGATATGATCTTTGTGGATTTATGGTTTTGGGAAATGAAATTTGAATTTAAAACTTGAATCTTTGAATTTATAATTCGAAAGGATTAAGAATTAGATTTGAGTGATTTGATTTAGCCAAGAGTTAACAATTAATGACTCAAACTTTGAATAAAATAAAGGAACCCATAGAATGAATATTGATTCCAAAACTTTATTCAATAAATGAGTTACATAATGTAACTCATTAGAAATATTTACAATAGTAAATAAAACAAAAGAAAAATCTTTATATATTGAATAATAGTACAATAGTTATTACAAAAGAATAAAAAAAATACAAAATAATAAATTAAAGATTACAATTGAATCAGAGCAATATTACAAGTGACTATTCTATAAAAAAAGAGAAAAACCTAAACTAAAGTCTTGATCTTCAAATCTGGTGTCGTGGTGGTGGCACGGCAGATGCCATGGGTAGGCTTAAGTTGGGGCCGAATGGGTGCTTGTGGTCACCGGGGAGGGAGTGCACGATCGAGGCATGAACGAAGAACAAGAAGAACTCTCCAGACTTAGTGTTTTGATTGATACCCCAAGATTACAAGTGCTCCTTGAGCTGTATGAACTAGGGTTTAGTGCACTAGTTCCCTACTTAGTCTAACCTCCTTCTACTACAACTATTCCCTTCCTTATATAGGCAGTGCTAGCTAGCTTATACCCCTTTGGGTTCTAGGGTTTACTGTTTGAATCTTGGTCCCTATAATGTGGGCCGGGTCATGGGCTTGCCCTAAGACCAATGGCCCTGTCCATAAAGCTTGACAGCTAACGGTCTTGAGCACTGCTTCTCGATGCTTTTGGCGTCCTTATTTGTAACTTTGTACGTCAGCGTATGCTTTGGGCGTCACCTGGCTCCTTTTGTGTCACCCAGCGTCGCCCTTCTATTTTGACCATGCTTTACCATGGTCCCTCCTGAACCTTACTCGGAAAGGTGCCATGCGTCCTACTAGACTCGGCCCTTCCTCGGTAGACTCGGGTCGTCGGTTCCTACAAGAATTACAACTTTGTCTTATGCGGGCCGACATAGTTTATATGTCGGCTGCTCATGCTTATCTTACCCGACCATTCTTAACCGGCTTGGTTCTTTATTTACTTGGAACTAACTAAGCTGTGCTATGTTTCACCTCTCGTGACCCTACCGGGGGTTATCCCCCCGACATTAGTCCCCGAAGCTGGTGAGGTATAGCAGTTCAAGCTGTTAGGCATCTCTAGGTTCCTTTTGTGTGATTGGAACTTAGTTTTGTCTTTATATGTCGCAAGTTTGCACCTTGCCGGGTCTGTCTGACAGTTTTCGGATCCACTCTTTGACTTCTTGGCTCATTTTTGCCTCGAGCCGAGTCATTTTGGACAATTCCGAGTCATTTTCAGCGCCCTTTGGTCAATGACAGCTGGTAATCATGATTACTTGCCTCAAATTTTGTTCCAAGCTCTGCAAGCTTGACGGGCCTCTTGATTATTCCCCGTCACTGTGGCAGTCCCATCGGTCTGCGCCCCTTGTCCTTCCTCTCATGACGTGGCATGGGATTTTTCGTGTATCATTGGCTACGTGGCGCTTGCTGATTGGCTTAGTCGGCCTAGTACACGGCCACACGCTGGCCGCACGGCACAGATGGATCCCACGACCATGGTTTTTACTGTCTTTAAGTAGGGATTAGGGGTTTCCACTTCCCCGATGCCCGTTCAGTTTTCCCTTGCCTTTTCTTCTTCCTTGCGCCTACGAGATCGAACCGCCCCCTTTGCGGTTTCTTATCCCTCCTTCTCTTGTCTTGCAATCGCCCTTCTTTTCTTTCCATTCCACCGCGGGTCAGGCCTGTCCCCTGGGTAAGTTTTCTGAGCCGTTTTCCTTGTCGAGTAGGCTTTAGCTCTTTTGCCACTTTCAGTTTAGTTTTTTGGTTACTCATTCTGTTTGTCTTTCGTAGAATCTCGTTCACCAGGTTGATGAAAGTACTGTCCCTCCCTGCAGTTATAACGGGGATTGCTCCGACTCGGATGAAGTCGAGTATGACCTAGAGTGCTTCATGCCCATCCCGCATGCTGCGGCTGCTTCAGCTTCGGGTAAGAGTCGATCTCGCAATCCCTTACAAGATTGGTGTGACGATGATGAGGATGATGATTGTACACTTTTTAAGGTATATGCCTTGTGACCTTAGTCTCCCAACTTATTCGAGTAAGCCTGTTATTTACTTATGCAGCTGGCCAGGTACATGACACTCCTCCTCTCGCCGTGGGCGGAGTCGGCAAGATCCCCATCGCCAAGCTGAAGAGACGTGGAGCCTCCTCCAGCACTCAGCCGGCCAAGAAGAGCAAGCCCACTCCGGCAGCTCATGCTGCCCCTGCTGCTGCCACTCTGGCTGAGACTCGCCAAGCCGCTAGGCGCCGAGTCTCACACCGAGTCACGCGTGACCTGGTCGTCATCGGGTAACTTTTCATACTCTTCTTTCTTCGTCCTTTTCTTTTTTGTAGTTGATGTTCTCTTATACATGTCTCGTTGTTTTCAGCGCCGCACCTTTGTCGGCAAACCAGGCTGCTTCTAGCATTGACTCGCCGCTAAGGACTGTGCCTCCTCCAGCTGACTTGGCGGCGCCGAGTGCCGTCCGAGTCGAGGCTCCCACTATTGAGGCTCACGCCTCTCAGTGTTAGTTAGACCCGTAGGGTCATTCGGCTAGCGCCCCTGGAGCTGGCCAGGAACAATTTTCTGATCTTGGTGCCAGTGATTTTGGCGCCGAGAAACCTTCCGCCACTAGTTACTCTGGCATCGGCCCTCAGGCTGATGTGAATGAACAACTTCCTGATCGAGCCAACAAAACTGCTGAGCCCAGTCAGCCGGCTCCACTTTCTTCTCCAAATCCCCCTGCTCGCTCTCCAATTCTGTCAAAGGGCCAGACCCAGCCCAAGGCTTCTTTCTCTGCTCGCCCTTTATCCGGCAAATCCACCTCCTCCAAGCAGACAATGCTGGTCTGCGCTCCGGGTTCTGCTCCTCAGATCCGGCCTCCGATGTTGGCGATAATGGTCGCTTCAATGGGTAAGGGGGGCGAATCCGTGGCTGTCTGGTCAGGTGATGGCTCTAAGGCTATTACCCTTCATACTTCCAATGCAGCGACCCATGCCAATGTGGGAACCACCCTGAAAACAGGTCAAGTTCTCACTCGGACGCTCAGTGGGAAAAGCCTTGGTTCGGCTGAGCCTTACGCTGTGGTATGGAATGCAGCTGGAGAGCAGGAGGTCAACACCCGCGCTGGCAAAAAATTGAGACTGGGCCCTAAGGCCGTCTCTGATATGACCCAGCAGGCCATTACTCTAATGGCCCGCGCCGACGAAGTGAACGAGGTAAAGTATCTTCTTACTCTTTTGTATTGTTGAGTAGTTCCTTTATACATATCACCTAGTCCCCGAGTTTACTGTCGAGTAAGGGACTTACTCGGCTGTAAGCTCTCAATAATCACTTAGTCTTTAAATTTTCACATCAAGCTTGGATGCTAGAGCTTCAATCCCTAGCCCTCGAGGTTACTGTCGAGTAAGGAACTTACTCGGCTGTAATCGCTTAAGCTTTTTTATTTTCTTATGCCAAACTCATATGTTAGAGCTTCGATCCCTAGCCCTCGAGGTTACTGTCAAGTAAGGAACTTACTCAGCTGTAAGCTCTTAAGCTTTTTTATTTTCTTATGCCAAACTCATATGTTAGAGCTTCGATCCCTATCCCTCGAGGTTACTGTTGAGTAAGGGACTTACTCGGCTGTAAGCTCTTAAGCTTTTTAATCCGGCAGGCTGCTTGACTTGACCTTTCCTTACTGTCTGTCTTCTTTGTCTAGCTCACGCATAACGAGCGCACCAAGGTGCACCAAGCTCTCTTCCTGGCACATCGCAATCTCGAACTTGCATATGAGAAGCTGCAGACTGACACCCAAGGCCAAGGTAATATCCTTACTCGTCTTTTCTCTATTTGGTGTAATTTTCTTTGGTTCATTTTCTCAATTTTTTCTCGCTCTTTTTTCACAGCCTCTGCTCAGTCCACCATCGATGCTCTTCACTCGCAGATCAGTGAGGCCGAGAGTAAGTCTCTTGCCTCACTAATTCAATAGCTGAAGGTTTCCATTGGTGCTGACAAGTAATTTGTTCCGAATAAGCAGAGAAGCACCAAACCGAACTCTAGAAGGAGCGAGATGAGGTGACTCGGCTGAAGAAGCTGATGGCCGAGATGGAGTAGAAGCACTTGGCCAAGGTGAAAGGGCTGAAGGAGGAGCTTGCCGAGAAGAATGAGCAGCAGGCCGCCAGCACCGAGAAGACCAAGAGGCTGCTCGATGAGGACGAGTCATCGGTCTAGTCGGCAAATCTGAACTTTGACGCCCTCCAAGCCAAGGCCAAAACTTGGCATAGCAAGCTCGCCACCACCAACTTCTTTCTCGGTAGTGAGTTCTTACTCTTTTTACACTTTATAGGTCACTCTGGACTTCTTTCATCTACTTTTGTTATTTTGCTAACTTTCTCTTTTTGCTTGCAGAGAATTTTCCTGAGGCCAATATGTTTGCCATCCGAGCCATGAAGAAAATGAGGGCCAAAGCTGGTGCTCCTGCCGATGGCTAGGTTTTCATGGAGGAGCTTCTCGAAGTGGTGTCCGAACGGGTCAGGACTCTCAAGTCTTGCGGTGTGGACCTGCTTAAGTCATCTATTCATGCGTTTCGCATGCTCTGGCCGGATGAAGACCCACCTGAACTCATCGAGCCACTTGTTGAGAGATTGCTCCTTACTGAAGACCGGTTGGACCAATGGCGTGAGTCGGCCGGCCGAGCTGCAGTGGACAAGGCTCTCTCCTTAGTGCTTTCATGGTACGAGGACATCAACCTTGATGTTCTTGATCGCATAAGAGGGGATGGCAAATGGCTGAATGACCCGGAGCTGATCAAGAAGCGCCAGGAGCGAGCTTACGCCATGATTGAATATACCATGGTGCACACTTGGTGCGACGGGCCCAGCTTCCTCGACCTTGGCGTCCCGCTCGTCGAACTTGCTGATGAAGAGGGTGGCGACAGCGAAGCAACTGAGTCAGATGGTCCAGATGACCCGGCCACAGATGCCCCTGACTCTGCCGATGGTCCAAGCGACGCTCCTACCTCCAAGGGTGCTCCTCCGAGTCCTTCTGCGTCTTAGGCTAACAAATACTCAAACTTTGATTAGATCCCTGGTATGCCGGGTACGGATGTAACATACATTGCACTCTAATTTTGATTATGAGCCTTTTGATAGGCTTTATATATTTGTGTTATGTTCTAGGTGTGAATCACTCAAGGGCATGTCCCCGAGTTTCATTTTGCTGTGTCACCTTTCCTTGACTTTGGCCCCTGTCTACCTTAGAGTCTCAAAGTACTAATGATATAGTTAGCGGGTATGAAACTTGGATCACTTGGCCGAGATTACTTGACACGTAGTATAACGTGACCTGCAGAGAGTTAGGCAAAATTCTAAAGCCGTCTCGCATTTCTCCTTTGTACTTATCTGGCATTCGTGTTTACACGTCATACATCCTTTTCTCTTGCTTGCCATGAAGCCGTGTTTTCGGACAACAGCATAGTCGAAGAGTTGATTTCTTCCGAGTAAACACTACTTGTTCCGAGATAAATTTCGGGTGTCACGCCAGCCGTCACGAAATAATTGAGAGGGAAAACTTAAGGGGTAGTCCCCGAGTCAGTTTTTCGAATCATACCATTTTATTATCAGCACATAGACGGCACACACGTCCGACATATGAGAGTTCGAGTGATACATGCATTGCTTCTCCTAAGTATAGAAGGGACGAAGTAGCGCCACATTCCATGGCCTTTTGGTCTCATCTCCTGACCTGTCCGCCTTGTTCTTTTGTGCTTCATGGGCATCTATGAGATAATAGGAATCATTGTGCAGTGCTTTGCTTACAATGAATGAACCTTACCATGGAGGTGATAATTTATGCATTCCCGCTGTGCGCTGCACCAGCCTTAACACCATATCCCCTTCTCGAAAAACACGAGGTTGCACTTTCCGGCTATGGTAGCGTCGGAGATTCTGTTGATATATAGCGGATCTGGATAATGCCAGTTCCCTTGCTTCTTCGAGTAAGTCTAATCCATCTTATCGGGCCTCTTTTACCTTGGCTTCCGAGTATTGCCTTATTCTTGGCGAGTCATACTCTATGTCGGCAGACAAAACCGCTTCTACCCCATACACAAGGAAGAATGGAGTATAACCCGTTGACCGATTCGATGTTGTTCTTAGGCTCCATAACACTGAGGGTAATTCCTCTATCCAACAACCAGGTGACCTCTGGAGTGGTTCCATTAAGCGGGGCTTTATCCCTAATAGAACTAAGCCATTATCCCGTTCAACTTGTCCATTTGATTCTGGATGGGCGACTGATGCTACATCGAGTCTTATTCGGTGTTTCCCGCAGAAACGAGCAAAAGCTCCTTCGGAAAGGTTCGTGCCATTATCAGTGATTACACTGTGCGGGTAAGCATATCCGAGGATTATATCCCTTAAGAATGTGACAGCTATTTTACCGTCCAACTTTTTGATCGGTTTCACTTCTATCCACTTGGTGAGCTTATCAATCATGACCAAAATATGAGTCATGCCTCCCTTTGCTGGTTTGAATGGTCCTACCATATCTAGGCACCACACTACAAAAGGCCAAGTGATTGGTATAGTCTTTAATTCAGACACTGGTAGATGTGACTTGGATGCATAGTGTTGACAACCACTGCATTTTCCGACTATCTCTTGTGCTTGTGCCAACGCGCTTGGCTAATAGAATCCGTGTCGAAATGCCTTGGCCACCAATGCTCTTGATGACTCATGGTGCCCACATTCTCCTTGATGAATATCCAATAAGATCTCTTGGCCTTTCTCTGGGCTAATACAACGCTGCAGTACACTCATCACACTTCGCTTGTAAAATTCCTTGTTGATTATGGTGTACGCTTTTTCTCTTCGTACTGTTTGCCTTGCCAATGTTTCATCACTCGGCAAGGTCCCATCTTTTAAATGATCGAATATTGGCTGTGCCCATACTGGTATCAGTGGTTCCGGGTCTGCTTCAGTATGAATGTACATTGGCTCCGCCGACATATGCTCTGCTGACATGACCTGAGGAGCTCCCGAGTGTGATTCGGCAGCCCCTGAATTGAGCGGATCAGTCCCCGAGTGATTCGAAGCTACCCCTGAGTCGATATCCATTGGTACCACATCTGACTCTTGACTCACCGGGGTGACCCTGATTGAGTCGGACTCTGGTGACGGCTTGATCGATGGTTTCCTGAGGTGCTCCAGCGCTACCCATGGTGGTATTGCTTGCCGAGATGACCCTAATTTGGATAGTACATCTGCTGCCTCATTTTCTGCTCTAGGAACATGATGGAATTCGCATCCGTCAAAGTATCCCGAAATTTGTTGCACACAGAAACGATATAATGCCATGTTTGTGTCCAGCGCATCCCAATGTCCAGACACTTGCTGAATCACCAAATCCGAATCGCCAAAACACATGATCCTTTTGATACCTGATTTCCTTGGCTACTTTGATGCCATGGACAAGTGCTTCATACTCGACAACGTTGTTGGAAGCAGCAAAATGAATCTGTAACACATACCTCAGTTGATCCCTCTTTGGAGATGTAAGCACTATCCCGGTGCCCATACCCATTTTCGTCTTGGACCCGTGAAAATGCATTTTCCAGTAGTTCGGATCTGGCAGTGGTGGTTCGCACTGCATTTCCATCCAGTCTAACAAAGAAATCTGCAACAGCCTGAGACTTTATTGCATCTCTTCAATCATATTGTGGAGTATACGGTACCAGTTCTATGGCCCATTTTGTGACTCGGCCACTGGCATCTTTGCTGCCCAATATATCCGAGATAGGTGCCTCGCATATTACCCGGATTGAGTGTTCTTGAAAATAATGTTTCAGCTTCTTTGCTGCCATATATACCCCATATGTCATCTTTTGATAATGCGGGTAATTCTGTTTCGATACAGAGCACTTCGCTCAAGTAATAAACTGGTCTTGGACTAATTTGCCCCCTTCTTCACGTTCAACCGCTATTACTGCACTTACAACTCTGTTGGTTGCGGCGACATAGAGCAACATTGGATCTTTGGATAGTGGTGATGCTAATGTTGGTGCTGTTGCCAACATTTTCTTTAATTCATGGAAAGCGCTATCAGCTTGCTGTGTCCACGTGAATTTATTTGATTTCTTCATCAGTTGATATAATGGTAGGGTTTTCCCCCTAGCCGACTAAAATTTGCTCAACGAGGCCAGGCATCCAGTAAACTTCTGGACATCATTGAGGGTTTTTGGCAATTCCATTCTTTTGATGGCCCTGATCTTTGTTGGGTTAGCTTCAATTCTTCGGCTGGATACGAGGAATCTGAGTAACTTGCAGCCGGGACACCAAATGTGCATTTTTCCAGGTTAAGCTTCATCCGGAATCTTTTCAAGTTTGTGAATGTTTGACGCAAGTCCTCAATTATAGTATGACTTTGTTTGGTTTTTATTACCACGTCATCGACGTATACTTGAACGTTTTTTCCAATTGATCTTGTAAGCACTTTTGCATGCATCTTTGATATGTTGCACCTGCATTTATTAATCCAAATGGCATGATACGATAGAAATAAGCCCCATACGGGGTGATAAAAGCCATCTTTATTTGATCATCCGGATTCAGTGGTATCTGATGGAATCCTGAACACAAACGATAACAACTCACACCCAGCAGTAGGAATCTATGACTTGATCGATCCGTGGCAGGGAAAATGGATCTTTTGGACACGCCTTACTGAGGTTCGTGTAATTAATACACATGCACCATACCACTGCCACGTCCGGGTCATCTTTTTTCTTCTCGATCAAGACTGGATTTGACAACCAATCCGGGTGCAGTACTTCCATGATGAATCCAGTAGCTAAAAGTCTAGCAATCTCGGCAGCTATTACTTTCCTCCCATCTTCGGTGAAGCGGCGGAGGGGTTGCTTCACCGGCTTGGCATCTGGTATTACATGAAGAGAGTGCTTAGCCAGCTCCCTCGGAACCCCTTGCAGATCTTGAGTGGACCATGCAAAGATGTCCTGATTCTCACGGAGGAAGCTGGTGAGCTCGCTTTCCTATTTGTCCGTGAGGCCAGCCCCAATGGTAACTGTGCGATCCGGGAAAGTCTCATCCACTTGTACCTTCTTGGTTTCTTTGGTAGCTTGAAATGACACATTGCCATGCGGGTTGGTGAGTGCCGGCATGGACATTTGCGCTGCTTTGGCCAATGCTGCCAGTTCCAACATTTCATTCTATTCTTGTGCTATGACGAGTGACTCAGCCAGTGAAGATCCTTCTGAGGCACAAGCAATGGATCTTTTGTAGTCCCCTTCAACTGTAATCACCCCACATGGGCCTGGCAGCTTCAGCTTTAAGTAAGCGATGTGGGGAGTAGCCATAAACCATGCCATAGCCGGCCTGCCGAGTAAGGCGTGATATGAGCTGACCAAATCCACTACCTCGAACTCTATGGCTTCAGTGCGACAGTTCTATCTATTGCCGAATAAGACGTTGACCTAGATCGTGCCAATTGGCTCACAGGACAGTCCCGACACAATACCGTGGAAAGTGGTCTTAGTCGGCTCCAGCATGTTCATGGTAATGCCTAGCTTGAGCATAGTATCCTTGTACATGATGTTGATGCTACTGCCATCATCAATCAGCACTTTTGAAAACTTGACATTGATATCTGGACCCATGAACATTGGATCCAAAACCAGAGCATATCCTCCTGGAGTTGGCATGATCTTGGGGATGATCTTTTATGCTCCAAGTTATCTCTTGCTCAGACCAATGCATGTACTTGGGAATTGCCGGCATCGTGCCATTCACCTCCATCATCCGTCGCTGCTGGCAGTTTTTGTCATTCGGCTCTGTGACAAAGACAACATAACTCTGGTGATGTTCTCTGTACTCATTTCTAGTTCCGTGGCCGACATGAGCGTCGTCACCTCTTGGATTTTGCACCTGGTGCACAGTTTCTCTTCTTTCCTGATTGTGATACCTTGGCTGCCTGTTTTCGTATATTTTATCTGCTCCCACTGTCTGAGCATTTCCTCCTGTAAGTGGTGGAGGGGGAGGTGGTGGAAGCTGCTTATTCGGTGAATCCACTCTATCTCCTTTCTGAAACCAAGTGCATTGTCTTGTTGTGTGATTGGCCGGTTTACTCGGACTAGGCGTGTGAAACTTACACGGCTGGTCCAACATCATCTAGTAGGTATATTTCTGTCGATCCTGATATTGCCTCCTCTGTTTGTATGGCTTTTTGCCAACATTCTTTAGCACCCACTGTTGTTGTCCACTTGTCCTTTGACATTGGCTACTTCAAGCATCTGGATGATCCTGACTCACGGCCGCAACCTGAGTCAAACCATATCTGTAGTCTGGCCTTTCATATCTTCTCTTGCTTCTGTATTCGGATCATTCCTGGCGCCTTTGCGACCCGGCAGCGTCATAGATCCGAGTCTCAGTCATGCCGTCTGCCGACATAAGCAACGGTTGAGTCGGATCTCCTAACGCATATGAATCAGCAATTCTTATTGTTTCTGCCAGACTTGCCGACATATCTCTCTGTAACCTTTGCCATAGCACACTTCCATGTCTGCATCCTTGTGCAAACTAAGAGATTGCATGTGACTCGATTACCCCTTCACAAGAGTTGCGGATCATACACCACCTTGTGAGGAATTCTCTGTCCGTCTCATTCGGCCTTTGTTTGCACATTGCCAGTTGTTGTGGGTGATTCGGCCTCTTGTAAGTGCTGGTGAAATTGCACACAAAAGCATCTTGAAAATCTATCCAGCTGTTAATGCTTTCGGGAGGCAAATTATTCAACCATACCCGAGCTAGTCCTTCCAGCATCTACGGTACATATCGTACTGCCCATCTCAAATTTCCCTGCGTGATCTTCACGGCAGTCAATCCTCTGGCTTTGTACTTCCATCATACGTTTTTGTCCCTCTGGCCAGCTGGAAATTGGTACCGGTGGTTCCTTCATGATCCTTGGGCCAAAGCATGGTGGACCCTGCGGACCTTACAATTCGATCAGCTCTGCCATCTTTATTCGGTCAAGCTTCAGCCTTGCATCATCTGGCTGAAGGTTCCTGCCTCCGAGTCTAGATCCCATTGCTTGATATGCGTGATCTGGAAATTCATATCAGTCATTCACCATAGCTGTTGAGCTGCCTTTCCCGCGCTTTGCTGTCTTCTTTCGGGTCGAGCTGGTGCATTATTCGGCGCTGGATTTTCTTCTCCTGCCGAGTGAGTTCTACGCCTAGACCGAGGCGCAAAATTTTGCCCTCCATTGTCGTTTCTTTGCCCTTCTTGCCTTTCTCGGCCTGCATTCTCTTGGTTTTCATTTCCTTGGGCATTATTCCTTCTCGCCCCCTGTGCATGTGGCCGGTTTCCTTGAGACATCGCTGGATCATAAGTGACCATTTGCTTGTTTCTTCCAGAATCCACACTCTTCTCTTTTCTCGGTCTAGGTGCCGCTCTGGGTGAGGATGCTCTGTGCCTAGCCGATCTTGCCGGAACAGGAGTCGCCGAGTGAACCAGCTGTGACCTTCTTGCTATACCAGGATTTGCTCTGTAGTACGCTTCATTCAGCATGCTAGCTGCTCTAACTAGTACATTGACTCGTTCTTGTTGTCTTTGCATCTCCCTCCAAATGGGGTAACTCTGCCATTGCTGCTTCTGCTGCTCGCAGATTAGCTGCTGATGTGCTATATGTTGGTCGGATAGCTGTTTCGTTGCTGTTCTCTGGCGTTATTTTTGACGTTGTATCTGCCAGCTCTTCGTTGAGGTTTCGTCCTCTCAACCTCGTCGCATCAAGACGGGTCTTTGCGCCCTTGACTCGATTTGCCGAGTTGAGCTCTCGGATCGTGATATCCACATCTTGCTGTAACTGCGCTAATTCCTTGGCTTTCTCCAAAACTTTTATGCTGGCCTCCTCCAACTCGGCTTGCACACGTGCTGAGTCAGTTGCTTGTGCTACTCGCTCTGCCAACTTGTCTATCGCTTCCTGCAGCTCCTTAGCCCTTTTACTCCTAGCTATGTTTTCTGGTTTTTCCAGTGGTGCCTTTGCTGTTCTTGCAGCCCTTGGTGTTTCCTCATGATTTCCTCCCTCAGCATTCTCATTCACTACTGGAACTATTGGCGGAGCCACAGGGTTTGGCGCTGTCATCATTACCTCCATGGAGATGAGTTGGTGAAGCTTGTCAGCGACAGGAATCACTGGCGGATCCGGCGCCAGGACAACGCTCTGGATATGCGCGCTCCATGCGCACCGCGACGTAGACCTGGTTCTCACCGAACTTGATGAAGCGATCGTCCCTAGGGAACGGCTTGGTCTCGAAGCAACCCTCATTGTCGCAGACGAAGTTGAGCGCTCCAAACCTCTGGATGAGGCCGGAGTAGACGCGCTCGCCGGTCTTGGCGATGATGTTGCCCATCCGGATGAAGACTCCATCAAGCACCTGCTTCTGCCCCACGGTGGGCGCCAACTGTCATCGTGGTGGCACGGCAGATGCCATGGGTAGGCTTAAGTTGGGGGCTGAATGGGAGCTTGTGGTCACCGGGGAGGGAGTGCAGGATCGATCCATGCATGAAGAACAAGAAAAACTCTCCAAACTTAGTGTTTTGATTGATACCCCAAGATTACAAGTGCTCCTTGAGCTGTATGAACTAGGGTTTAGTGCACTAGTTCCCTACTTGGTCTAACCTCCTTCTACTACAGCTATGCCCTTCCTTATATAGGCAGTGCTAGCTAGCTTATAACCCTTTGGGTTCTAGGGTTTACTGTTTGGATCTTGGTCCCTACAATGTGGGCCGGGTCATGCACTTTCCCTAGGCCCAATGGCCTATTCCATAAATCTTGATAGATAACGGTCTTTTGGTATGCTGCTTCCTGTTGCTTTTGGCGTCACGCTGTAACTTTGTACGCCAGCGTATGCTTTGGGCGTCACCCGACTCCTTTAGTTTCACCCGGCGTCGCCCTTATCTTTTGACCATACTTTACCATGGTCCCTCTTGAACCTTACTCGGTAAGGTGCCACGCATCCTACTAGACTCGGCCCTTCCTCGGTAGACTCGGGTCGTCGGTTCCTACAAGAATTACATCTTTGTCTTATGCGGGCCGACATAGTTTATATGTCGGCCGCTCATGCTTATCTTACCCGGCCGTTCTTACCCGGTCTGGTTCTTTCTTTACTCGGAACTAACCAAGCTATGCTATGTTTCACCTCTAGTGACCCTACCGGGGGTTATCCCCCTGACATCTGGTACCTGCAAAACAAACAAAAATAAAAATAAAGAAGGTTAAGGTTAGAATGGAATTACTCTCAGACTTGTCAGTGAGGTGCACTGATCAAGATTCATCATTGAGTAATTTTATAAAAGGGGCAAGTTTCACCAATAAGAAAGAATGTATCTTTCCTAATTTTTAAGCCAGAAGTCAAATGACAGCAAGGAGGGGCAAGTTTCACCAGCCAAGTAAAAGTAACCAGATAACAGTCAATCTCAAGTTCAGAGCATATCCACAAGTGCACAACAAGCACACGTGCAGCACACACACCAGATTGCATGGTGTGTGCTGTCAGCCCCACAGCAACAGATCAATCACACAAAACCATCAGCACAGCCGTGGGAAAGCACCACGACCTCATCTTCTTGTTCATACACATCAAACAGCAGCAGTCTAGCCACATCCAAACCAAACCAGAGTAAATCAATCACACAATTGACCAACCCAGTACTCACCAAGATGGTGACTTAAGGAGGGGGTGGATCAGATGGATATCAAGGTCAAGGCCAAGCTAACAGGAACCAGAAGGTGGATAGCAAGATCAAGGACATGTTCTAGGAGCTGGAAGCAGTAGGAATAGCAACTGGAGAAGGACCAGATTAAGCCAGCAAGATCATGCCACAAGATCAACAAGTTACAACCACAACAACAACCTACTATTATGGTGAGTTATATAAAACCATCACGTGATCTGTTTATCATATAAATATAAAAGATTCATGTGTTGTTCTATATCTAACTTCTCAGTATTCATCCAAGTGGGATGAATCCATCCTAGAAGATTTTGAATAATAAAGTCATAAGCACATGATCAACATACCAGTATAACCAGGAACTCAGACCAACATCATTGATCCTGGTTACAAAGGCCAAATCCTATATTTTAATATAGCCAAAGGAATGATTATGAAACCTGGGCACATCTCTCAAAAGAGTAGAACTTCAGTATTCATAAATCCAATGGATCCATGCAACAAAACCTTAGCACACCCATTGTTTTACAATTATCCTTCAAGAATTAGTAGCTAGTAATTTTAATAGAACATTTCTATCAGACCAACATTATAGGCAGGATAATTAAAAGAAGCTTTCATTTTATCTTGCCAGTATTAATCACAAGCACTGTCAGAGCTAATCTTAGGAATAGGGCCCAATCACTTGTGTGCCAGTTATAATGGTATCACAAGGACAAGTTCTAATGAGCTAATCCCAATCTTTACTTGGATTTCTCAAATAAAAAGGGGCAAGCCACTAAATATCATCTTTCTGAAACCAAATGCTAGGAATCAACATCAAACTCATCTATACATCCATAGAAAATCATTATCATGTAGTGATTATATTAAGTATGTATATTATCATAAAAGCCAACCATTATAAATGCAGTAAGCAATTACTGATAGAACTACTGTCAGTATAAATATCTTGACAGTGGAAAGTTCTTAGATCAACAACATTTCCATTTAGGGATTTCATAGAAACACTAACATTGGATCATAGTAAATTACCACTCAAATAAGTCTGACAAGCCACTAGCATCACCAAAGCCATCTACAAATAATGATCCACAGCAAACAATCATTCATCATGCTCAAGGATGATCACCACTATATCTAAATCATCATAGATATGATCAACAGAGGGATATGAACCCTAATCAGAACAAGAACCCTAAATAGGAGATGAACCCTAATCAGAACGTAGTCACTAGGCAAAGGTAGCCACTAGATACACATAGAGATTCATGGTGATAGGCTGAACCAAGATCCACAGAGGCGACTTACCCGGGGTCCTCGTTGACGAACTGAAGAGGAAGCAGATTGGCCGACGAGCCCGCAGCGGCACAGGGAGCACCCCAGAGGGCGCTGTAGCCTGCACCAGCTACGGCGGTGGCCACAACAGTACTCGGGCACCACACCTCACCAAGGGAACCCGCGGCGGCGGCAGCACTTTCCCCAAACCCTAGGGTTCGGGAACGGGGTGAACCTGGCCACAAGGGAGCTCCGGAGTCAAATAGAATTGGACTAGATGAACGATCATAGCCACCAACCTCGCCCTGCACCACGGCAGCGGCCAGGGAGGGCCACATCAGCGGCGGCGCCAGAACCCCACGGGGTCGAGAGAGAGCGGGAGGTGAGAACGAAGAAGAGACAGAGAGAGTGGCCTGGGTGGGCCGAAACCCCTCGGGGTCATGATTTTGACCCTATCCTATTGGGCCATAGGGGCCCAATAAGCCCAAATGGCCAGCCCAACTCGTTTAGAATATGTTTTAAATAAATAGGAAAATACCAAAATGCCCCTGAACTTAATTAAATTATAGAAAATAAAATAAAAGTCCAAAAATTATAAATAAAATATTTCTGGATTAAAAAAATCCAAACTATCAAAATAAATTGAGATATAAAATTTTAGACATATAAATTTTATTAAGAATTTTGTAAATTATATATTCCTTATGGAAGTTTACAAAATTATGGAAAGATGATAAAAATAAATAAAAATCTCTTTCATTATATATTAATATTGTAGTATTTTAGAAAAATACTAAATAAATATTTAATCACAATTTTTAATATTTAAGTAATAATTCTTAAAAGTAAAGATGATATAAACTATGTCGGACCGCATAAGAAAAGTTGTTATTCTTGCAGGAACCGACGAGCCGAGTCTACTGAGGAAGGGCCGAGTCTAATAGGACGCGTGGCACCTTTCCGAGTAAGGTTCAGGAGGGACCATGGTAAAGCATGGTCAAAAGAGAAGGGCGACGCCGAGTGAAACTAAAGGAGCCGGGTGACGCCCAAAGCATAGGCTGACATACAAAGTTACAGCGTGACGCTAAAAGCAACAGGAAGCAGCATACTAGAAGACCGTTAGCTGTCAAGCTTTATGGACTGGTCCATTGGGCTTAGAGCAAGCCCATGACCCGACCCACATAGTAGGGACCAGGATCCAAACCGTAAACCCTAGAACCCAAAGGGGTACAAGCTAACTAGCACTGCCTATATAAGGGAGGGAATAGCTGTAGTAGAGGGAGGTTGGACCAAGTAGGGAACTAGTGCACTGAACCCTAGTTCATACAGCTCAAGGAGCACTTGTAATCCTTGGGTATCAATCAAATCGCTAAGTGTGGAGAGTTCATCTTGTTCTTCGTCCATGGCTCGATCGTGCACTCCCTCCTCGGTGACCACAAGCACCCATTCGGCCCCCAACTTAAGCCTACCTATGGTATCTGCCGTGCCACCACCACGACACCTGGGATGAGCTTTGGCTCCATTTTTCCTTTCTAAAAACATTTTTCAATTATGTTTGTATTTTCTGTTTTTGTTTTCTCTTTTGTATTTTCAATTTGTAAACTGTTTTGGGAATTTCAAAAGTACTAGAGGTTTTATAGAACATATGAAATTTTGCAAGGCCCTTGTAATCCATTTTTGCTCCACTATTTTTTTAGTTTTAAAAATACATAAACCATTTGGATGGTTTTAAAGAGAGGGAAGCTTAGGGTTTAGGGTTTGCATTTGTTTCTTATTTGCATGCAGTTTTAGGATATGATGCTCATGAATTCACATATAAATCCTAATTTCTATTTAAGTAAAATTGGGGTGTTACAACTCTATCCCCCTTAAGAGAATCTCGACCGAGATTCCTAAGGTAGGAAGAGAGAGAAGAAGAACATGGTTATACTAAGGATAAGATGGGAACACACTAAACAACACATACAGTATCTCATGGTCAACTCATGGATGGATTGTTCAGAAACAACTTTGAGGTGTCGGACATGAAACACGTCAAGGTAATGGAGGAAACAAGAGGAGAAGGTTTCAAGTTGTTACATAGATGGTCTTCATAAGCATTGAGACCATAGAACTTTAGAAGAGTTCAAGCTTCTAAGAAGGAAGGCTTCCAACAGAAAGAACATGACCACAAACTTCGATTGGAAACCACTACTAAACGGCTTAAGTAGAGATTTTAGGTTGTAGAGATATGGATCAACAAAACCAAGCCGTTGAACTAATTTTGAAATAGAAGAGTCACTCTTTCATTCAACAGAAGGCCATGACAGAAAGGGGTTTTGTGGAGAGGACTCATAAGAGTCACCAGGAACACGTAATAAGAGAAACTACTGATTACCAATATCATAGTCGCTCTTAAAGCATGTTTAAAGAAACAGAGGAAACTCTTTATTCATCCAGGATTATCAGAATCTTTGCCAAAGATCGTGATATCACTTTACACCACTAAGATGAACAAATAATAAGATTCCTATTGACACGAGAAGAAAGAAACTTCATTTTTAGACTTCAATTACTTGGCACACCAAAATGATTTCCAACATAAAAGGTATAAAGGATTGACTAGGAGACATTTAACAACTCTACATTAAATGTTCTCCTCAATGTTCAAGAAAGCATACGTCAATTAAAGGCTGGACTTCGGATACGAAGGAAATCATAAGAACAACTCCTATAATGAATCACAGAAGAAGCCTCATGAAGAATGGTTGTTATTACCGATTCAAGAGAATATGAAAATATGCGTTCTGGCTAATTGTGTCAACCATTACATCAATTTTGCCGATTTTTATGAACAGACCCGTGTCAAAACCTTTAAGAATGCCAACCATCATATCTGCTTAAGATTCATATTTGGTTAGGCAAGATGATACTTCAGACTCAATATGTCTGAATAGAAAGTGTGTAACATTTACCACAAAGATAAAGTTACTAGAGTCTCAAGGTATGGACTTCAGTGTTAAGCTCCAAAAGGTTGAGCTAAATTGCGAGATCCATGTATTAGCAACTTGTCGAGGGACTACTGCACACACAAAAAGTAGTAACAATAAAAGACACATGTGTCCTTAAAGAAATAAAGTAACTCTTCTCTAATCCACGGCGACATCTTTCAACATTTGCACGCGAACTAGACAAGGTTACTTGTAACATCTAGAACACATACTTCGAGATGACACGAGGATGGTTCTTAAAAGTTTCCAACATTAAGGCCACATGTTCCATATAAATCTATTCTTCCATGGACGAAATAAGGATGTCATCGATGGGCCCAACAACAAACTTATCAGGACACTCCAAGAAGATGGACTCATATGTTGCTTGAACAATGCAAAAATACTGGTAAGGCTAAAGGACATGAGGATGTACTCAAGTGAAACATCACAGGTAGAAACACCATCAAGATAGTCCTTGGAACTGAGTTTGATTTGATGATAACCCAAATAAAATCAAAGGTGGGGGAGATAACTTATCCATAAAGGAGATACTATATTTATTGAACACAAAAAAACTAGATATTCCTTTAAGATCAACTAGATCAGATAAAACTTTTGTCTTAAAATTATCCAAGTTGTTGTTTAAGATTAACCAACTAGTTCATGGGTATCTCGTACAGATCCTTGGAGAAAGGAGAAGTTCAGAGAACTTGACAACACTGTCATGTGGCAACATGGCGATACTTCTAGTAGACATCTAGAGTATCACGAACTACCGATATGTCACTTTGTTCGAGAGGGAACTTTCTTGGTAAGGCAATAGGACATAGTCTCAGAGTTTCGGCAAAGCCTAACTTTTTGACCGAGGAGAGTAAACCAGAATAATGGACTTGGTAGCACAATCATTCTTCGTTTGGTGATACGGTTAGGTTATCACGCTAAGAATGACACAAATGTCCTTAGATTTCAAAGCATTTAAGAATTGCTAAGAATCTTAGATGGCCACATTATTATGCACATGCAACATTCACAAGCATGAAAGCTCGAGGTAGGGTGGGTAAATATGTGTGGGAGTATCACTTCATTAAGAGGGTCATGAAACTCAGCACAACCTCTTGGTATAAAAGAGTGTGCTACTTTAAGGTAGAATAGATAGAAGTAATCCTTGCCTCTAGATCTATGGACTACAATGCTTTGACCTTGTCCTAGATATGACGAGGTACTGGATTTTATTTCTCCTGACATCCCAAAATGGTTTGTCGTGACAAACCACAAGAGTATCTTGCATCAGAAGACATCAGTGCACATTTACTACTTGGCTAACAACTGGTAGACAATAGGTTGGAAAGCAACAAGGGGAAAAGGAACATGATCAGGATGGAATCCCGAGATGTGGATGCATAGATTAAGAATCTTCCGAAAACCAATGCATAGAAAAGGTAAGATGTGGCAGAGTCACAAATATAGATGCGAGACTCACGAGGAATACTCTTTTCGTGTTCTATTTGGTTCTATTAAAGAACATCTGCCATAGCATGTGGTAGAGGAAGTCCTTAATTGTCACAACTCAATCGCGACAAAGACCACAAGCTTGAAGGATGTATTTAAAATTAGCCATCCTGAGGAAATGATTGAACATTCACAATAGAGGTCAAAGGATTGGGTCTTCAGTGAAAGATCAAATTCATGTACAAGATTCACAACACTATAATCCAGGACAATCAGGGATCTTCGGTTCAAGTCCAAGGGTTAAAACCCGAGAAAAGAATAATTACTACCTGAGTGACATAGCGTACACTGCAATATAGTAAACACAAGGTAGCTTCCAAGAGAAGAAACAACTTCTGAAGTACCCAAGCAAATAACAAGGAGGCACACGAGGCGAAAGGAAACCTCGAAGCCTAGAACACAGCACTGTGGAACCAACAACTTATATTGTAGGCACGCTAGGATAGAGAGATCATGATGGAAAGGAATCTCTCAGATGAAGAAAAGTGATAGGTCATAAATGTATCTATAATTTTTGATGCTCCCTGCTTGGTTAGTATCTACTTTTCATTGCTCTGTCTACACTTTGAGGTGTTTTTATATCTTTTCTGGAACTAACCTATTAACAAGTTGCCACTGTTCCAGTTGCCTGTTTTCTTCTTTTTTTAGTTGCAGAAAGGTACAAAATCAATATTCTCGGAATTGGACGAGACAAAAGCCAAAGTCAATATTTTACCGTGGGGTACACGAATCCAGAATACGAGATAGAGAAGCAAACCAGGGCGGCCAACCCCCCTAGGCGCGGCCAGGGGTGGGCCCGCGCCTAGGCAGGGTGTGGCCCCACTGGTCGCCTCCCGGCATCGCCTCTTCGCCTATAAGAAGCCCCCGATGCATAAACCCTAAGCATCCGATCAAAACTCCACGAAACCGTCTGTAGCCGTCGCCACCATCGTCCCTAGATCATTGGGGGGGTCTGAAGTTCTTCCCGGCACCCTGCCTGAGGGGAGATCATCCTGGAGGCCTTCTCTCCGGTATGATGCATGAGTAGTTGCACCTTGAACTATGGGTCCATGTAGTAGCTAGATGGTTGTATCTCCTCCTTTGTGCTTTCATGTATAGATCTTGTGAGCTCTGTTCATGATCAAGATCTAATCTATTTGTAATCATGCATGTTGTGTTTGCGGGGATCCGATGGATATTGAGATTACTATGTCAGATTGATTAATGGTTTTGTCTTTATGATTCTATCATGTCTGTGTTGTTTGTAATCTTGCATGCTCTGCGTTGTTAGTAGCTATCTTGGCCGAGTAGTTGCTAGTGACTCCAATAGGGGGTATTTATTCTCGATAGTGGGTTCATGCCTCTAGTTTCCAAGGGAAGTGATAGAAATCTCTCCGGTTGTTGATGTGCTGTTGCCACTATTGAGAAAACAACGGTCTCTTGTTCATAGAACAAGTTGATTGTTTACCTTACACACTTTGCTTAAAGCAGTTGTCGGTTGCTTGCAACTTAATACTAGAGGGGGTTTGGATGATAACCTAAAGGTGGACTTCTAGTCATAGATGCAGTTGGATGGCGGTCTATGTATATTGTTGTATTACCCAATCGAATGTCATAGGATCTTTTTGTCTAGTATTGAATTGGTATGCCTAGCTCAGTTCCTGTCAATTGCCCTGCTGTAATTTGTTTACCCTTCATGCCATGTTGTTTATCTAAGGAGAGCACCTCTAGTGAACTATGGACCCCGGTCCAATCTTTACCATTGATACATCTTCCACTATTACTTTTTTACTTGCTGCAAACCATTACCTTCCACTCCATACATTTAATGCTTTGTTACAACAAACCAGTGGGCTTAAAAACCTCACTGATTCGTTGGGGCAAAGTCTTGAGTTTGTGTTGTGCAGGTCTCCGCATTGCTTGTAAGACCTTTAAGACGTTTCCTTCCTCCTACTAGTTCGATAACCTCGGTGTCTACTGAGGTAAAACTTGTTGCTGTGCTCATCACACCTTGCTCTCGGCGTTTCCAATGAAGCGTCCCATGACAGTGTTGGGCGTCATCAAGCTTTTCTGGCGTCGATGCCGGGAAGGCTAAGGACTTCTTCACAAGGGGAGTCCTCCACTTCCTTTATCTTTACTTTGTTTTTAGTTTGCTTAGTTTCTTTTCCTTGGTTTTGTTTGCCTCTTTTCAAAAACTCAATTTTTTTTAGTCTAGTTTGGTTTTCTTTCTTTATTCAAAAACACAAAAAATTAGTTCCTGCTCTAGTTGCCACCTTGTTCTAGCTCGCCATGTTTCTCCCCAAGTTCACCTTGAAAAACCTTTCAATAGGTAGTGGCTCCATAATTGGGAAAGATAATATTGAAGAATTCTTTAATCATGTTAGAAAGCATGAGGATATTGAGGATAAATCTATAGCAGAGCTTGCTCCAAATTATGAGATTGCTGCATCTTCGTTATTTTATATGTTGGAGGCTAGGTTTGTTATCCTTAACCCCTTTATGCAAATCTTGTTCTTAAAACTTAAAGAAAAGTATGCTGAAAACAGAGAATTTATTCTGAAACTCTACTCAAAAAGTTCCATGATGTTGCTAAGAAAGCCAAAAAGATATTTGAGCGTTTCAATATGCTAGGCTCAAATGTAGATGTTGTGGGCACTTCTGATAAAACCAAGCCTATAGAGGAATTTAAGATACCCATACCCTTTAAGCTTATTGGGATGCATGAGGCCTTTGAAAAGAATTTTGATTGGATTGCTGCTGAAAATATTTTTGATGAAAGTAGTAAACCAAAGAGAAACGAGAAGGGATCCTCCAAAACTCATTTGGATGAGATACCTCTCATAGTTGAAGATTTTGCAAGTATTGATCTCAATGCCTCATTTGAAAATACTTGATTCTTCTTGCTTCTTGTGCCTAACTTAAAGGCGTTAACGAAAAGTACTTGTTGGGAGATAACCCAAGAGTTTCCTTGAGTGTTGGAAGTTATTAATTCAGTAATGATCTGTCCTTATCCTTTTTATTTGTTTTTTGTGCCAAGAATGACCTCTAATGAGAGGGAAGTAAGATTTGAGAAGTTGCTGTCCCGAAACAGATTTCTGTCCTTCACCATTAAAATCCGTGAGGAGTCTCTGTAACTCCGAATGAGCTCAAAATTTACGAACAAATCCCCCAGTATGTTAGCTAACTTTCGTTAGTTCAACACTTTTTGATTTGTGCAACAGAAGGTCTTCGCAAAAATCGGTTTCTACCTGCTGGTCTGTTTTGACAGATTTCTTCCATTATTTGCATTTGCTTCTTATTGATTCCCTTTTGAGTTCTCTTTTGGGGAATTGAGCTTTTTAAAGGATTTACTACATTATCTTGTGTTTTTAATGAAATTTTTTGCTTTTACAAAGCTTTTCCTAAGGTCTAATATCTTTTGAATACACTAATGTTGCTAATTAAGATTGTGTGAAGTTTTGTATGAAGGAAAAATTTCAGGTGTAGAGAGAGAATGATGTAATGAGATGAAGAATGGAAAAAAGCTCAAGCTCGGGGATGCCACCCCGGTGTCACCCCAAGAAATGTCCAAGAGGTACAAGCGTCAAAGCTTGGGGATGCCCAAGGCATCCCCTTCTTCATTAATAAAAAGCTCAGGTCTGTCTAGACACTTTGTTTTTTATTGTTTCATGCACCATTGTGTTGTTCTTGGAGCGTCTTAGTTTTCGTTTGGTTTGCTTAGTTTGTATAGTTTTCTTGAATAAAGTAGTTTGGACCCCCGTTCTCGCTGTTTTGTCTTGCAAATAAGTTGCTTGGTGTTGGAAAGGAGTAGTAAGTTCTTGCTTGAAAGTACAAGAGGAGCTTCCATTGACTGTGACTTAGACTTTAGCATGACATGCTAGGTATTTTTTTGACCTTATGTTTAGTGTTATTGATGTAGCATGTCTTGTTCCAAACAATTGGGATTGCTTAGTGTGCCTTGAAGAAATTATGTGTTGTTTTAGCATGCAAAAGCATAGTATTGTGGTATTCCCTTTGATTCTTTGTTTGGGTTGACTTGGCACATGCTCACACCATGTTATGACTATGAAAAGTCACCATAGCCTCTATGATCATCTATTCCTTGACTTGTAGTACCACTCTATGCTTTGTTTAGTAATGCTTGGTTGCTTTGCATGATTATGGCCATTATTACTCTCTTAGTTGGTTGCTCCCAGTCTTTTGCTAGCCTCCACTTGTATGAGTAAGCTCTACTCATGCTTCCAACTCCCAAGAAACCAAGTTATTCCAAAGTGTCCAATATAAACTACTATGCATGGTGTGTTACACCATTCCAAGTATATTCTCGTTTTCAGCTATCTTCCAATTAAAAACTATTTTGTTATGTGAAAACTTGGTGATTAAAGCTCTCACGAACTTGATGGCACACTTTATATTCTTTTCCCCTAATAAACTTGAACCATTGTGTCATCTATGTTGTATATGCTTGCACTTATACATTGGAATTAGCAGAAACGTGCTATCACGGGGAACGTTTTCAACATTGCACTTGTACTTTGTACTCAGTTGATATCATGCTCTTTTTTCTATGGATGTCACCGGTGTGAAATAAAGAGGGAACTTGTAAGTCTATGGAGTACGTATTTTGTGTTAGAGAAACGCCTGGGCCGCTAGGATAAGCCATGCCTAATCATGGTGGAAACTTGCAGCATCACCATAGTGAGCTATCTATGAAGCATCCTCAATAAAAATCTATGCATGTAGTAAATAAAAAGATCACTGAGATGCTCATTGTCTACTTGCCTTGTCATTTTGGTTATGGTATAGCTCCTGTACCATGTGCAAGGGGTACCCCGTTGGCGGTTCTCTATGATACACATGTACTTACAATGAAAAGAACTTACAGGTGACTAAAGTTGAGTAACATGAGGTGTGGACGTCGTATTCAAGGGACTTGAGATTGCGAACTTATACTTTGTCAAGCATATACTCCATAGTTTGTTCACTTTAACCTTAATTACTTCAAGATGCTTATAATACGGGCAATGAGGGATGAAAGCTAACAAGTACCATAATTTTTGGAAGCTCTTTTTGAAACTTGAAATCCCTGCTTCCCTTTGTGAAGGGCCTTTCTTCCACCATTATTTGAGTCTCCACCTTCTACCTTTAGGAACCATTAAGAGAGCATAGTTGCCATTCTGTGTGAAGTGTCGCAAAACTTATTGATTTATGCATATTGTGATATTACTTGTTCTTCTGCTATCTGTATCTAGTCACCCTTGTGAACTTTGAAGGTGTCCTATGCATCTATTTTCTACTCCATGAGGGACAAGCTGAATGCCACTATGCTATGTTTTCTGTATGTGAAACAAACAAACGTTTTCAATGCATGTTATTAATGATCTTTGTTTGTAGCCTTTCATGTTGCATGCATATTTACTATGTCCTATTGTTAGAACTCCATCTTTCATGCACATCTTTAGAGTTCTTTGTTCCCAGCTTTCAATGCTTGCAAATGGTTTGATCTTGGTTTTGATGGTTCATGTCACCTCAAAAAGTATTCTTTTTATCACTTACCTACTCGAGGACGAGTAGGAGTTAAGCTTGGGGATGCTTGATACGTCGTAAACGTATCTATAATTTTTTATGATCCATGCTTGTTTAGTATCTACTTTGGTTTGCTTTGTCTACACTTTGAGGTGTTTTTAATCTTTTCTGGAACTAACCTATTAACAAGTTGCCACAGTGCCAGTTGCCTGTTTTCTTCTGTTTTAGGTTCTAGAAAGGCAAAAAATCAATATTCTTGGAATTGGACGAGACAAAATCCAGAGTCAATATTTTACCGTGGGGGACACGAATCTAGAAGACGAGACAGAGAAGCAAACCAGGGCGGCCAAACCCTCCTAGGCGCGGGCCAGGGGTGGGCCCATGCCTAGGCAGGGTGTGCCCGCCTGGTTGCCTCCCTTCCTCGCCTCTTCGCCTATAAGAAGCCCCCGATGCAGAAACCTAAGCACCCGATCAAAAATCGACGAAACCTTCTGTATCCGCCACCACTGTCATCCCTAGATCGGGGGGATCTGAAGTTCTTCACGGCACCCTGCCAGAGGGAAGATCATCCCGGAGGCCTTCTCTCCGGTATGATGCGTGAGTAGTTCCACCTTGGACTATGGGTCCATGTAGTAGCTAGATGGTTGTATCTCCTCCTTTGTGCTTTCACGTATAGATCTTGTGAGCTCCGTTCATGATCAAGATCTAATCTATTTGTAATCATGCATGTTGTGTTTGCGGGGATCCGATGGATATTGAGATTACTATGTCAGATTGATTAATGGTTTTGACTTTATGATTCTATCATGTTTGTGTTGTTTGTAATCTTGCATGCTCTCCGTTTTTAGTAGCTATCTTGGTCGAGTAGTTGCTAGTGACTCCAAGAGGGGGTATTTATGCTCGATAGTGGGTTCATGCCTCTAGATTCCAAGGTAAGTGACAGAAATCTCTTCGGTTGTAGATGTGTTGTTGCCACTAGGGAGAAAACAACGGTCTCTTGTTCATAAAACAAGTTGATTGTTTACCTTACACACTTTGCTTAAAGTAGTTGTCTATTGCTTGCAACTTAATAATGGCAGGGGTTCAGATGATAACCTAAAGGTGGACTTCTAGTCATAGATGCAGTTGGATGGCGGTCTATGTATATTGTTGTATTGCCCAATCTAATCTCATAGGATCTTTTTGTCTGGTATTGCATTGTTATGCATAGCTTAGTTCCTGTCAATTTCCCTGCTGTAATTTGTTTACCCTTTATGCCATGTTGTTTATCTATGGAGAGAACCTCTAGTGAACTATGGACCCCGGTCCAATCTTTACCATTGATACATCTTCCACTGTTACTTGTTTACTTGCTGCAAAGCATTACCTTCCACACCATACGTTTAATTCTTTGTTACAGCAAACCTGTGAGCTTGACAACCTCACTGATTCGTTGCGGCAAAGTCTTGAGTTTGTGTTGTGCAGGTCTCCGTGTTACTTGCAACACCTTTGAGACATTTCCTTCCTCCTACTTGTTCGATAACCTCAGTTTCTACTAAGGGAAAACTTGCTGCTGTGCTCATCACACCTTGCTCTTGGGGTTTCCAACGAATCATCCCACGACAGCGCTGGGCGTCATCACAAAGTAAGGGTAACAAGGAATTCACAACACACACACTCTAGAGAACTTAACACTAGGTCAACTGGTTGAGAAACGTCATGCCCAGAAGGTACCTAAGATTTTCAAAGACTACAAGAGATATCAAAAATTTTCCAAATCATCACAACAAAAGATAACCCAGAGTTAGAGAGATAACATATAAGGAGTAAAATAAGCATACTAGAGTTTTCAAAAAATTCTTTTCATCTTTGAAATAGTTTTCACAAGCACTAGACTCAACACGACCAATAGCAAGGTTTTTCTACGGTCGGTATTGCTCTGATACCAAAAAATATAACACCCTAGGGATCAGGGTTAGACAAATCCCAGACCTTCACCTGACATAATCCTAACCTAGAGATCAAGGATACCCAGTGAGAGAATCGGTAACACAACAGTGACCCTATGACACAAAATTATTACTGCAAGCTCATAACTGAGCAAAGAACCAAATTATTAAAAGCAGAGGTTAGTAACCACAAACATAAAACATCGGAAGGCAAATTATTCTATTAGGTATAGCAAACTTAACAAATGGCCTATGAGGCTTGACCCATAACGATGACGTCCTAGCCCATAGATTCCAGGCTGCCGGTCGGGAACCCCAAGCTACTAGTCGGTGTCGATGTCGTAACAGACTGATATTCAGGGGAACAATTACTCTGCTATAATAGTATCAATAAAGCAAGGGTGAGTACAAGGTGTACTCAGTAAGACTTATGGCTGGTGTAGTTGTTTTTCATAAATATATCTTTCTTTATAAAATGAGAGGGAGAAGAATATCGTCTAATCAAATATTTTAAATGGGTATAAGAGAGCGACATATCCAAAGTATTGATCATCATCCACCAAATCATCACCATCTACCAACTAGGATCACCCCCTCATACCCATGAGGACGCATCCTTAAGACACATTGATCTATCAAGTTTTACGATTAGGTTAATGTTCTCTATGATCTTAGAATTTGGTCACCAAGCGTTCATAACCATGAACAAGGCTTTTTGAAAAGATTTAACCCTGGACGAGTGTACAACTTTACCCACACGTACTAATCCACTCTTAATACCATAATCATTAGACCTCTTCCTTGGAAAGCTGCCAGAAGGTGGTTAGACACGACCTTTACCTTGCTTTCTCCGAGACCAGGAGTCACTCCCTAAGGATGATTCCGCCATAACTGGTCCAATCCCGAAGCCGGTCCCTAGAGATGTGAGGCGAGGTTGGTTCACCAGGGGCTCCATCCATCCCAAGCAACCTGGTCCACGCTTCCCTACTTGTTATGATGCACCTCCTTCTCCTCCTCTTTCAAAAACATTTTCAATGCTTATGCCAACCAGAAAGACCGAACTATGTGACTCATGGAATCTACTAGGCAAATTAGTTACTCGTGAGGTTTTTAGGCCCCGTGTGGTTGTATGCTCGTCTCGGTTCCAAATGCAAGAACTCGGGCCCTAGTGGTGGCGAGCATGGGACTATAAAAACCACATCCCACCATGGCCTCCCATACAAGACTTAGCATGTTTAATCTCATAACACCTCTGATCTCATCTCATCATGTTCTCCTACCATACTAAATTCTCTTATTTGATACATCATCTGGATGAACCAACACTAATAGCTAAGCATGGCTAAGCGAGACACATATATATGCTCTAGCAATGAACACAAGCCAGACCTAGTTATGCTAGGAGAAGTGGATCAGGTAATATAAGCTTAAAGGGAGTAATGCAATAGATAGGATACTCTATCTATTGATAAAAGACCACAATAGAATCGTATGCATCATGGCAATAATTGGAATACTTTTGAAATCATAGGATTATGTAATGGTGGGGCTTCACTTGCCTTTGCCCATTGATAACAGATAAGAAGATCTTCCGGTATCTTGTAGTTGACTTGATCACAGTTGGTCAAGTATTGATCTTGGATCTTTGATGGTGTTGATCTCAGTATTTGATCTCGATCTCGACATCGTATTCTACCAGGAAGAACCAAACACTAGAAAGAAAGGAAAACAATCGACACATGGCATTGATGCAATGTTCAAGCAAGGATGATGTTATGACAAATTAAATATAGTTAAGATGTAACACTCGGTCATTTTAAACAGGGTCCGAGAGTGTAAACCCTAGAATAGGGAGAACCTTGGAATCACCTGTGGGGGTTCAATTAGTTCTTCTAAATAAACTTGTTATGTAAGTTGTTGAACAATGCATGATGTTGATGTTATGATATTGATCTCATTTTTCTGAACATTTTGATATATTATACATATTTTTTGACTTATGGATTAAAAGTTATTGATTTTATAATATTAAACCATAATCTGGAATTATTTAAAACATTTCTAAAATTAAAATAAAACTGGGTAATGCATTTTATACCGGGGCAAACCTAGCCACACTGGCTGACCGGTGGGCCTTAGGGCCACATCGGCCTCCACGCGAGTAGGGTGGGACCCAACCCAGGTTTGACTAGGTCAGACCCACGCGGTGACACTCGGGTGATGTCAGCTTGATGTCACACCGGCGGAAGCTCATAGCATGGCGGCGGGGGCCCGATTACGTGCGTGCGGGGCTACAGGAGCTAGCGCGTTCGAATGAGGGCATCGCGGGGAACCTAAAGGGAGTGGCACCGCTACCTAGGGGTCACCGAAGTACCTGGTACGACGAGCTTTTGCGGTGGCGGTCGGTGGCGCACGATGACAAAAAGCTACGGGCTAAGTCAGTATGCACGCTTGGTACTGGGAGACTCGGGAGCTCACCCTGGAGCTAAAGGGGTCAACAACAAGGCACAAGGTCGACCAGAACGGTGGCGAGATGATTGGTGGGGATCGTCAGTCTTGAAGAAGAAATCACTGATCCGGGCGTCTGGGAGCACCCGGAATTGATTCGCTCGGCGAGGAGGAAGCTGGCGTCAAGGAGGAGCTCTAGGCGGTGTCTACACAAGCCAGGAAGGTCAAGGACGACGGGGCAATGGCGAGCTCGTCGGCTAGGGTTTCGGTTGTCTCACATAAAGGGGTGAGAGAGGTCAGGAGGGAGAGGTGAAGGAGATAGGTTTAAGGCAGGGGCGTTGCGACACTCTTATCTGCACTCTAGAGCGCGACGGACGGTGCTTGGCAATCGGTGCATGTCGACAACAATGGCGGTGAGACGGAGGTGTGTGCCTGGTAGGAGGAAGACGACGAGGGGAGTTGGACAAATGGGTTTCGGGCTACTGGCGGGCTGACTGGGCCGAGGATGGGCGGCGGGACGCTGCACTGGGTGGCGGGGAAGTGAGATGTGCCCGCCTGGGCTAAGCTCTGGCTCCAGTCTTCCTTTCTGAAAACATTTTCCAATTCTGTTTTTGTTTTCTCTTTTGTATTTTCAATCTGTAAACTATTTTAGGTATTTCAAAAATACTAGAGGTTTTATAGAACATATGAAATTTTGCATGGCCCTTGTAATCTATTTGGGCTCCACTAACGTTGTAGTTTTCGAAATACATAAACCATTTGTAAGGTTTTAAAGTGATGGAGGCTTAGGCTTTAGGGTTTGCATTTGTTTCTTATTTGCTTGCATTTTTAGGATATGATACTCATGAATGCATAGACAAATGTTAATTTCTATTTAAGTAAAACTGGGGTGTTACAAAAAAGCATCTAGGGTTGTACTGGGATCAATCTGGTGAGGAGGGAGTGGTTGTGATGGATGTGCTTGGTGGTGGGAGGTGCCCCGTGCACGACTGCCTCCCTGGAGAAGACGAGTAGAAGTGGCGTGGGGAGCATGTACTCTCAATCGATGGAGATGGGCCGCCGTGGAGTTTAGTTGGGCTAGGTAAGTGGGGTGGTTGATGGCTGCCAATGGGCCTCTTGGGCTGGCTGGTGGTTGCCCCTTGAAAAAATATTTCTTTATTTATTTGTTTTACTTTTGGAAGTCTTTTGTAAATAGTTTTTTAAATAAAAATGTCTGAAAGGACCTGGTTTTAATTTGGAATTAAAGAGGAGACTAATGTAGAAAACAAACACTACAAGAAATGTTTACATTTGTAATGACTTGGACCATCGATCGTTATAGAAGGCGTGTCTTCCATGACGAATTTCTTGGCTCAACCGTGGCTGATGGAGAACTATTTTTTTCCAGTTTCACGCTCTTCTTCTACGACGAAATTGCTAAAAACATGGAGGAAGCTCGGCAAGCACGTGGCAAAATAAAGATTTTCGATTCCTCGCGTGATGTGGACTCGCCGCAGTCTTTTGAGGCGTGCAAGTCCCGGATGTTAGTGTCTCTAGTTCACCATACTATTCGGTCGCACATCCCTGATTTGAACTCGATAACATTGTTTGATGCGTGTTCCATTTAGTTGGGCTGCTGGGTCCCATATGCCAATCTCTCGATAGAAGAATCATGTGTATAATGGAATTTTTTCCTTCCCTTGTGCTACCCTGTTCCAAACTTGATAGCATTGCTCAATTCATCTGTCATTTAATTAGACTGCTAGGTCCCACATGTCATCATCAAATTATAAGAAATGTTTGCATGATGGATTTTTCCTTGGCACGTGCCTCCCTGATTTGAACTTGATTACGTTGCTCGATCTATCTGCCCTCTAGTCACGCTGCTGGGTCCCCCATGTCAGCCTATCATTAGAAGAATTGTGCGTATGATGAAATTTTTTCCTTCACTCGCGCTACCCTATTTCAAAATTGATAGCGCCACCAGATGCATCTACCATTTAATCACGTAGTTGGGCCCCACATGTCATCATATAATTAGAAGAAACGTGTGTATGATGCAATTTTTTTCCCTCGGTCACGCCTTCATGTTCCAAATATGAAAGCGTCGCTCGTTGCATCATCCAATTATTCAGGCTGGTGGGTTCCCTATTTTAGCCTCACATTAGAAGAATCATGTGTATGATGGAATTTTTTATTCTCTAGCGCTACCATATTCCGAACTAGATAGCATTACTCGATAAATCTATCGTTTGGTCACGCTCCTGGGTCCCACATGACACCCTCTCATTAGAAGAAATGTATGCACGCTAGACTTTTTTCTCGCTCGCGCCTTCCTGTTTCGAACTTGGCAATGTTCCTCGATGCCTTCTCTGTATAAGGTCTCGCTATAGGGTACCACATGTCAGCATCTCTGCAAATGCAATGTATGTATGATGGACTTTTTAGGCCATGTCCACTATTTTTGACCTTAGTCCGTTGCTGGGTCCCACATATCGTCCTTCTCTATCCAGGAACCATGTGTATGCTTGGTCCCAGATGTTAGCCTCTATTTGAAAGAAACGTGTGTATATTCGATTGTTTTTTTGGGTCGAGTCCTCCATTCTGACCTTGACAACATTGCTATATGAAGCAGCTACTTATCTAGGTCCTATATGTCAGCCTTAGAGTACAAAAAAGTTAATCTATTTGCTTACAATTCGAACTCAAGACCTCAGCAATAGTCAAATGCGTGCCTTTCCAATAGAGAAGAAGCATAAGCATTATTACTATGAATTATAAATTTGTCTCCTTAAAATGACATTATTTTTCCATGTTTATCTATGTTCAACTAATAAGGCAGCACTCCTACCAGCTCAATTAAAAACTGCTACATAATGTAGTAGTTTCTACACAAAAACATAGGTAGGCGGAGCTTTTTTGGGGGGGGGGGTTAGGGAATGGTGGTAATGCCCATAAAGGCCGAATTAAAAAGATTCTAGGATAACTAGGGCAGATGCCCTATTTGTCATGGGCTATATTCCATGGACTCACTCCTAAATTGAATGGGCTATGGTCAGTGGCCACAAGACCACGAAAAGGGCGAATTAGAACATTTTGGGCTATGCTTGGGCCTAATGGGCTAATTTCTTGGGCTCAATAATAAAAGGTGTAGACCTCAACAAGGAATAAAAAATGAGGCGGAAATTTTTGGCAAATAATTTACGTAAAAATTATTGACAACTAGGACACATACCCCGCGTGCGCCAAAACTTTACTACTCGCCCCCTTCGTACTCAAGTCTCCCTACTCGCTCCTTTACTCTAGCAGCCAGCTACTATCTCTTTGTGCTATTCTTTTAGAGACGCACCGGCCGTCAAAACCAAAGGCCGCGCACTAAAACATTCACACTCCGTCTATCAGTTGGGGCGGCCTGACACAATTGCTGGCGGCGACGTTCTTCTCAAGACGCACAAAGGCCTACGGTCAGCTGGTCAATCCCCACGGTACACTTATAATTTCATTAGTTCTCAAATCTTTCCCTAGAATTTGTTTTGTACTCAATCTATTTGTTTGACATTGTTCTTCACTTGATCTTTCTGTTCGAATTGGTTGGCATTTATTATGCTCGGTCGATCTATTCTCTCAAATTAGTAACATAGTTTTTCACTTTTCTAAAATATGCTAAAATTACGTGGCATTTATAGTTCTAATTCCATCTGTTTGCTTAGATATCTTGGCTTAATTAGATCTATAATCAATCTGTTCGCTGAAATATCTTGAAAGATTCTAACCATCTCTACCCTCTACAGATGGACAGATATTGGATATTGAAAGGAACAAAAGAAACGCCTTCATGTTGGGAAGGTGTTGATGACTTCATGAAGATTGTTAGACAGCATAACAACGACTCAGATGTGTTTTTCCCATGCCAACAATGCCTTAGTTATCAAAATATGAGTCATATCACATTTGCATACCATATATTCATTAATGGGATGAACACACATATATTAGGTGGACTAAACATGGTGAACCATATGATCAGCCTATTCTTGATCCTCTAGCTGATGCTGATCCTCCTAAAGCTCATCAGATTGAGTATAAGGACCTTTCTGGTTTGCTAAGGGACCTGTACCCCACTATAAGCAAAAAAGGCGGTCGTTCTATTAAAAGATCACTTTTCTATGACCTGATAGAAGATGCCAAATGTTTAGTGTACCCTAATTCTGGTATCTCAAGATTCAAACTGGTTATGAAATTACTAAAGGAAAATTTTTCCAACAAGATTACCAATAAAGCTTTTGATTCCGTGATTACAGTATACAGCGAGTCAATCCCTAGGGAAGGACTACCAAAATCCTTTTATGAGATGAAACAATACATTAAGGTACTCGGACTATCATATGATAAGATCCGTTTTGTCCAAATAACTGTGTACTATTCTAGGAGGATTACAAAAACATTAATGAATGCCTAGTATATAACGAATCGAAACAGAAAAATGGTGATAAAAGTAGAAAGATCCTTGTAAGGTTCTGAGATATTTTTTAATTATATATAGATTGAAGAGGCTATTTTAGTCAGAACAAATGTCTAAGGAAACATGATGGAACAAAGATATTCTCAAGCCAAACGATTACTTACTGAGACATCCACCTGATGGCGATGAATGGAAGAACTTTGACAAGGCTCATAGAGGATTTGCTACAGATCCAAGGAACCCGAGACTTTGCCTAGCTACAGATGGATTTGAGCCATTTGGCAACATGAGTAATTTGTACAGCATGTGTCCAATACTTGTTACAATTTACAACATGCCTCCTTGGAAATGCACTGATCAGTCGAACTGTTTGCGGGCTTTACTCATCCCAGGTCCCAAATCACCTGGGAAGGATTTTGATATGTTCATGAAGCCTCTTATACGAGACTCGTAGGGACTATGGAAGGGTGTCATGACTCCTGATATCCTTGCAAGCAAAACTGAAGATACCAAGTTACCTATGCGTGCTGCTGTGCTGTTCTGCACTCATGATTTTCCACTCTTGGCACTATGCCAGGCAGAGTGACATCAGGTTATAACACATGTGTTTTCTATGAGAAATAACATGTCAAAGTGAGGCTACAAAATAAGACTGATTTCCTTGGCCATCAGGTTTTTCTTCCTAAAGGCCACAAATTCCTAAAAAACATAAAAAATGCAGTTCTATGGAAATAGGACTGAGTATGGCACTACACCACAAAATTTGATTGCAGCTGAGTTGCAGTCGCATCTACAAAAGGTCAGAAATGTCAAACCAGGAAACAACCAACTACCAAACGAGGTAAAATAAATAGAAAAAAGATGCACCGATAGTAGGAGTAGCATCCAAAAGGAAGAGAGCAGAAGAAGTAGCAGCACCTGCTCAAGGGAAGGAAAAGGAACCGATAAAATTTGATAAGCGCAGATCCACTCTATGGTGTCGGAGATTTTTCCCATGAAGGAACTAGGGCCCAACGATCCCTTGGTTCATGAGGGGCTGAACACGCATTTCCATGGAGCGGAGAAAACAAGAGTCACGATAGAGAGGAGACACGGTATTTTTACCCAGGTTCGGGACCCTCGTGAGGTGGTAAAGCCCCTACTCCTGCTTTGTTGTTTTGCTCGCTCAGCTTCACGAGGGTACAATGGAGATGAGATCTCTAGGGTTTAGATCGCAGGGGATCGATCTAGATCGCGCAGGATCCGCTCGCCCTAAGGTAGAAGGAGGGTCCTTTATATAGGGAAGTGTTGGTCCTCTTCCCCAAAAACATTTGGCGAGAACGGTTAACACATTCCCGCGCTTGAGGCGTAGGCCTCTCTTGTCCTCTTCTGGCCGCCTGCCAGCTGTGGGGTGGAGTATTGGACAGTCGTTGAACCGCCACTCCATCCTAGCTTCTCTACACCAAAGCAGCACATCTAGCTCTACCACTTCCTTGCGTCATCTTCTCCTATCTTTTGCCTAGAGGAAAGGGGTAGCATCCTGCTTTCTCGGGGCGGACCAGCCTCAACATGGACTGCCCTTTAGCGCGTCGTCTAGCGCGCGGTTCCCCAAACTGCAAAGCCACCCCTCGCAAGGCGGCCATCGTTAATGAAGGGTGCTACATGTTATTTATGCACCCTTGCAAGGGACGCACTACTCGGGGACTCCGCTAGGTCATGAGTTGTGTGTCTAACGTCTCGACGGGACGTGCTACGCCCTGTGCCAATAGTCCGATAGTAGCCCCCGGTCGCTTGCTTGCATGCGTCGGGTAATGGGCGATGAAGTCAAGGGACCTTTTGATGCCGGGCCCATGATCAATCACGTCTGGGCGTGAAACGCCGTAGAGGTCGTCGGCACCTTCCATGTGGCCACGCGACGCGTGGCATCCGCCTGATGCGGGAACCGTCCCTCCTGTTCAAAGGTGTTGGGGTTTGCACAACCCATAAAACCACGAACCTTGGAACGGCCAGGACGCCCCATCTCCTCCGCCATTGTCATTCTCGCAGCCGGCCCTCTTGTTGCTTTTCCGATCAGTCTTTGAGATGGATCCTAAGAAGACCCGTGCCGCCACCTTCGCATCGGGCTTACCCGCGCCGAACTCGGGAGTCTTGTCGTGGCCCACCATTCTCAATGTTGAGGGGTTGGAGAAGGTTGTGAAACTCATGGCTGCCCGCTCAAATGAGTGGGGAGCTTCACGGGCGTAGTCTCTCGGAGTCCGAAAGACTGGATGGCACCCTACCACCACCGCGGTCTTCACGCATTCCATCGCCGCTGGGCTTGTCCCCCCTTTTTCGCCATTCTTCCTTGTCTTCCTAGAGCACTACTACATCCAACTGCTCCACCTCCATCCACAGAGCGTGACTCTCCTTGCCGCCTTCATGTATTGGTGCGAGTCCTTCGTCGGTGTTGCACCCTCTGTTGCTTTTTTCGGCACTTCCACCGCCTCCATGTCCTTTCGCTAGAAGACACCCTAGGATGCATCGGGTTTTTCACCAGCGAGGAGGGGGATTTCGTTCCCATCTCCATTCTTGGAGGCTCTTCAGAGTTTCGCCGTGACTAGGTGCTGGTTGAAGACGGACGGTCATTACCGCAACTTCATGTCCCATCAGGGGCTACCATAGAGAACCTGGGATTGGATCGATGGTCCCCTCGCGAGGCGCATCTATGGAGTTTGGGGCTAACCGATGATATGGTCATGCAGGAGTATCTCTGTCAGTAGATTTCTCCTCTCCAGGAACATCGAAGGCCTCTCTGGACCCTGGCGCCTGGTTGAGACGGGGCCAGGATTTTGGAAGGCCTTCAATATGAGGAGATGGTGGTCGCCCTTGTGTGCCTGATTCTGGGCGTGGAGTCTGTGGTGGAGCTCCCTCCTAGCGTGCACCCCTTGTACTTGGAGGGCGGTGCAAGCACTATTCGCGTGGAACTCCCAACCTTTGACGCGTGGGGCTAGCGATGTCTGGTTGAGCTTGATGATGAGGGGGCGGAGCTGGGTGATGGCCCCATATCCTCATGGGCTGTCTATCGCAGGAGGATGTTCAATAACGTGTCTTCTTCTAAGGAGGAAGACACTCTCGAGCCTCCTGAGGGGGAGGTCCATGGTCTTGCTGGGCAAGCAGAGCGCGCTGCCACGGTTCGGGTGAGGCCGTCTCCTACCGTTCTCACAGCATGGGTGTCCGAGAAGCGGCCCAGGTCTAAAGAGGTGCCTGCTTTCCTGCCCCTAGGAACGCGGAAGGCCAACTAGTCCTCCACGAAGACAGCGGCTGTGGTGTGAGTAAGCTTCGGATTGCTCCCCAGGGATACCTCTTCTGTCCCTTCTAGCCCCCTGATCATGTTGTTTGACGTAGGCACGAAGAGAAGAGGAAGAAAGAGGCGCTGCCTCTAGGCTCCAGTGGTGCCTTCAGATGCGACATGGACGGTGTTTTCTCTCTGCTAGAGCGATGGAGTCGCTCTCCTTAGGCCAGCCAAGACAGGATTGACATGATGGTTGTGGGAGATGACGCTCTCTCTGGTTGAAGACCCTGTGGGTGCGCAAGGTGCGTTGCCGTCCCCGGCCCAAGCCAGACACGACGATCCTCTCGAGGGGATCCCACGAGCTTCTAGAAGCACGGGCCTGAGCGAGCTCGCCCTACCGTCTTAAGAGGACCCCTCCCTCGGCCGGTTGGAATACCTTCGTGCTGTCATGGCCCCTGCGTACTCTGGGCTTGATCGATACCTTGCGAACTTTGCCATGAAAGAGCATCGCCTAGACGGCGCATGGCACCGGGGACACCTGTATTTGGCCTCTCTTGATGAGGCCCATAAGAGATGGGCGGACCATGCGAGGCAAGAGCCTCGCGTGGCGCTCGTGCCCCTAATGAGTCTCAGGCTCCGGATCCCTCTCGAGGACCGGTTCCGTCTTCTGGTGGGGCTGGTGCCTCCTTCATGGACCTAGGTAGTGCGGTGGGCGACCTCTCGGTCCGTGATCATGCTCTTGCCTTTTCCGAGCGGGAGTTTGAAGCAGACCGGCAGAGGGTCGCCTAACGGGAAGCAAACGTGGCTCTTCGCAAGGAGGCTGTTCGGATCTGCAAGGATGAGCTCGAGATGGAGAGGAGCCGCTTGGAGGCGTGGGATGTATAGCTAGAGACCTCTCGCCTGAGGGTCGAGGAGTGCACCCCTGACAAGGACAAATTTAGTGCCAAACTCTACGATCGCCTTCACCGTTGCTATGTGAAGGTGACTGAGGAGAAAGAGCGATTGCAGAAAGCCAATGACGAGACTCTCTCACAGCTTTGACAATCCCTTAGGAATGAGTGGCCAAAGAGAGCCCGCACTCAAGAGGCCCGCTTCACTTATAAGAGGCATGAGCTGGAGACCTCCCTCCATCGGGCGGAGGAGCACCTGGATGAGGCCATCGTCGAGCTGGACGGCCTGAAGGAGCTCCGGGTTCCTCATGAGGACCTGCAGAAGCGCTGGAAGGAGCATGATAGACTGGAGCGATACCTCCATGTGTTGGAGAAGGAGCGGTGCAACTTATATCGGGTGCTCGCTAGGCGTGCGCGCCAAACCCTTGCGACCTTCAGAGTGACTGACTTCCACCCCTGCCCCCTTGCCGATGTCAATGGGATGGTGCCTTTATGGAGCTATTCTCCTAGATCACAGCCGCATTAGAAGGGAGAGCCGCCCTGTACCACGAGTACCAGCTTAGCGAGTGCCGAAAGATGATGTGGACCGTTGCAACCCAGGTCTTCTCTACCCTTTACCAGCATGACGCCAACTTCCCCTGGAGGGTGATGCTGCAGGATATGGAGCATCCCGAGGGGACCCCAGTGAGCGAGGTTGCCTGCTTCTAGTAGCTTGTGGATGAACATGTGGATGAGTCCTCTGAGGCTGATGTGTCTCCCAAATATGAAGGCAGTGTTCCTCGTGGAGGTTCGCCTTCCACCAGAGGGAGCAATGGGAAGTCTCCCAAGGGTAGAGATTCAGAGCCATCGGCCTGAGAGGCTTTTTGCCTTGTAATCCTTTTTTGGTGGATTTTGGCTTGTTTTTCATGGCTGGACCTGGAATGGCTATGTGTGTTTGTTCCGTCTGTATCCGCTTGCACTTTGTTGGAGAGTTGTGCTCCCCTGGAGCCTTTCGAGGAGAGGGTCGTCGGGACCTGTGGGAACGCCTGCATAGTAATGTTAGGAGCCAAAGACGAGGTAACTTACCTTCGCCGCTAGGTGGTAAGTTCCGAGCTCAGAGGTTTTTGGTCCCATACGTGAGCCGCCCGTGAGCCTCTCAAGGAGAGAACCATAGAGCACATGTTAAACTGACTGGCCTCTCGAGGAGAGATGAACAACCACCATGAAAGTTTTTGTATTTTTTGTTTTTAAGGGTCATGAACCCTGGGTGAGGTAACATGCATCCAAGGAATGAACCGTAAGTTTAAAGCTCAACACTCTAGGTCCTGAAAAGGTTGATCTACGAAGATATGACCCTCCCGAGCGATCAGGAACCATGGGCAAGGTGAATTACGGCCAAGGAACGAGCCATAAGTTCAAAGCTCCACACTTTAGGCCCTGAAGAACTTGAGGCGCGGAGATCTAAGACTCCCGAGCGGTCAGGAACCTTGGTCTAGGTGACTTATGGCCAAGGAACAGATCGCAAGTTCAGCACTCCACACTTTAGGCCCTGAAGAATTTGAGCACGGAGATTTGAGCCTCCAGAGCCGTCAGGAACCATGGGCAAGGTGACTTACGGCCGAGGAACAGACTACAAGATCAGAGCTCCACACTTTAGGCCCTGACAAATTTGAGCATGGAGATCTGAGCCTCCCAAGCCACCCGTAGGCCTCCTAGGGAAGCATCGTGGGGCCCATGCCTGCATGTGATCTTCCCGAGGGGGGATCCTAGATCCTACACGTTTTGATGATCCTGCTCAAGGTGTAACTCACCCTGGGCCTTTCGTGCCTCCAGCGTTGGCCTGTTTCATTTATACACCACGCGAGGGTTTGACGCACCAGGAACCATGGGTGAGGTGACTGATCCCAGGAGCTAGTCCACAAGTTCAGAACTCGAAACTTTAGATCCCTGGCGTTGACGGGGAAAGGTCCGGTGATGGCACCATCCTAGCCCCCGCTTGCATGGCAGATAGACGAGAACATGAAAAACATGTGGGAAGAAAGGAACGACCAGTAGAACGAATGCATTTGCCGAAAAGAACAAACATAAATCATAGGTAACATCGGCCATTCCCTTTCCCCAAACCCTACCCCTCGAGGAGGGGGCATTGCCTAGTGGAATAGAGCGGGGACAAGAGTCATCTTCGGAGGGCGGAGTCGTGGTCTATCCTACGCCTCTTGAGGGGTTGAGGCGTCCCTGGCCTCGCGAGCCACCTGGCGCGGTTGCGACTCTATGACCCTCCTGCCAACCCTCGGTCCTCCTGAGGGGATACAGGTACGGGGCTATGGCGTGTGGAGCTTTGCCACGCTTGATGCTCAACTCGCGCCTTCTCTTGATGTCGTACTCCTCTCTCACCTTCCTGAGTCTGACGCATTCGCAGGTGTCATGGCCTTGTCTCTGGTGGAAGACGCAATATGGACCCTGGTCTGGCACTCCGCCTGCACCTTGCCGCGCTAGGCGCTTCCTGCTGGCCTTCTTTACGCACTGGATGGCACTTCCCTTGGGTTCCATTTTCGTGTCTTCTGACTCCTTGCCGTCACATGAGAACATATAGCCCATTTCTATGTTGGCACAATGATCGGCCAACGTGAAGAGCTCGGCAACCGTTGCGAGGTTCTCTCCACGCCGGCCAATCCTGCTGAGCACCCGGGTGTCGGAGACCCCTTTAGCAAAGGCTGCGATGAACTCTGCGTCGGAGGCCCCTGTGACCCCAACAAGCGTCTTGTCAAAGTGCTATAGATATTTGCGTAGATTTTTGTCTGGGCCCTTCCTAATTCTCCTGAGGTCATCGCAGGTGCACGCCCGCCTGACCGGGTCCCCAAACTTGGTGACAAAGAGTTCGCAGAGCTATGACCATGAGCCGATGGACCCTTTAGGAAAGTTTAGTAGCCAAGCACGAGCCTCTCCCGCCAAGCCCATAGGGAACCAGTTGGCGAGGACACGGTCGTCACCACCTGCTGCCTCAATTCCCATGGTGTCGAGTTGCAAGAAATCGGTGGGGTTCGTGGCACCGTTGTAGCATGGCGGCATATCTGGCTTGAACATGGCTGGCCACCCCACCTTGCGGAGGTGTTCGACCAGGGCCGGGCTTCTGGAGCAGCTGATGGCCATACCTCCGATGAGGGCTACTCGGTTTGGAGCCCGTCTGTCGATATGGTATAGAGGACCCAGTCCTCATGCCCTTGGAGCCTTGCCACGGTTACCCGCGCATCTTCTACTGACCGAGCGACCTTTCCCCGGGACTGGTCCCGCCTGGAGTACGACACGGCGGGTAGGCCCATGACGCTCGATCCCACGAGTCCCCTGTAGAGCAGGGATGGAGGGCGTGCGCCAGGCGCTGTGTCGCCCGGCCGTGCTTCAGTCACCTCGGCGCTATCCCAGGCGATGTTCATCAGGGCCATGATATAGACTTGCCATTCCTCCCGAGCTCCTTCCGCGAGTGAGTAGTGAAGGATGTTCTTCATCATGAGGCGTGCCACTTCTGGGGTGAGTGGGGCACGGCATGCCGGAGCCAGTGTTAGGTGATAGCTATGAGATTTGATACATTTTTAATGGTTTTTTCTTGATGGTTTTCATCTTGATTTGATGGTTTTCTAGCTTTACTAACACTAATACTTTGGTAACAAATAAAACTTGCTTTTCAATGTGTTTTTCAGGTTCTTAACATCAACAGAAGGTTTCAACAACAAAAATACAATATTCAGGCGAAAATAAACAAGTCTATTTTTGGAAGCAATCAAGGAAGGCAACCAGAAGGTTTAACAACCAACTATATGACGGGAATATTTTTTCCGGCCGTATAGTTGTCGTCGCCTTAGTCCTGTCAAAAGGAACAACTTTCATGAAGGAGGCATATGCAAAAACACAACACATCGGCCGTTGTTCCATCCAGAAGGGGGAAAGAAGAGATCCAGAGAAGAAGGAGAAGATGTTCTTCATCTTGCTCCACGATCTTTGACCTCCTAGCCACCACACCCCCATAGCCAATACTTGTACTTGAGAGAGAGAGATCTTCACCTTGCAATATTAGGGTTTGAGATTGTTCTTCCTATCTTGAATTGTGTTGGATTGATTTTCTATTCTTATTGTGGATCTCCACGGTAATATTGAGACGAACTCCTTTTATTTAATTATATCGATGATGCTTTCTTATCTTATGTGTGAGTAAGTCCCCTTAGGCGTGGGAGATGTAAGGGATTGGTGAGATGTGATGTGCCTATATATTTTCCGTTACTTTGTGATTTATTTTAATTACTATATTATGTATGCTTGAATTTCTGTCGGATGCCTAATTCTTGTTGTCCAATTAAGGGCCCAGAAAAACATGATGCTTTGTTCTACATAGATAAGATATTTTTCGCTAGCAGACCGGCAACCACCGAGTGACACGGGGATATCAATGGGAAACTAGTTTGACTCGAGGATCACGAGGAACCACTATGCTTATTGCATTAGTCTGATCCAAGGAGCTTAGTTGCTAAGCAACCTGAAGGATCTTAATCGCCTAGTGACTGACCATGGTTTTGGTAACAGAATAGTAGGATTATTGTAGTTGGGATGAAATCTACCAAGATGAATTCTGGCTAATTATGTGTTGCTCGCCCACACATACTTATAAGATTATAATTGTTACACTTATCACTCATCCACTTGGCACAATCACTATCACCATGAACTGTATCTCCCAGTTCCTAATTTGTCATCTGCGAAAAAAACAATCAAATCGTTATTTACTTTTATGCTTTTTATTTCTGAAGTTTACATTTTAGTTTTATTTAAATACAGTCAGTTTAATAAAAAAAATTATTATTTCAACACTTGTAGTCAATTCACTTGAAGACCTGTGAAAACTTAGAGTGTGACAAAGACTTCATTCATAAACACTTTCCTTTGGGCTCCCTGTGGGATCGATATCTTTACTTCGAAACTAGCTAGAACCGATCTGTGCACTTGCAGACATCAAGCTATTTTATAGCTCCGTTACCGGGGATTTAAGCGCTAAGAGTTTGTATCTTGAAATTTTTGGTGTTACTACTACCAAATGGTCTCCCTGGGAGAGAAAGGGTCTACACGCTCTGGTAGGACCTATTTACCAGATTATTTTCAGCGAGTGCCTTCTCAAAGGCGCGAAGAAATTATTTAAAAGCATTTGAGATCAAATAAGGATGAAGTTGAAAACCTGAGTGATTGCATGGAAATCATGTCCGTTCATAGGAAAAATCCGAAGAAACCTGAGAAAACTCTCAGAGAATATAGTTCCCCAAATCCTCCTTATCTTAAACAACCAATATAATTTCCTAATCCTGGAGTAAGATAATATCGACTGGATGGTGATATTATTAAAATTTTGCAGGAAAAAGCTTTCAGTGGAAGGGAAGATGAAGAGCTAGGAAGACATCTTAGAGAGTTCGACGATGTGATAACATCAATTGGACCAAATGGTTTTCCTAGAGATTTCTCTCGTCTGAAATTATTCCGTTGGTCTCTAAATGGTAAGGCTCTAGACTGGTAATATTCTCTCCCTTGATAACTACATTAAATGCTGGGAAAATTGTATTGTCAAATTCATAAACAAATTTAATCCTATTAAAAAGGTAACTGAAATTATAAAGAATATAGGCAACTTCAATTAGAACATGGGAGAAAACTACCCACAAGCTTGGGATAGATTTTTTGGAATGGTCAATAGTATTCCTAATCATGGCTATTCCGAATCAATTGTTTGCCACTTGTTTTACCATGGTCTTAATACTCAATGCAGAGAATTTCTTGACTTATCATCATGAGGATCGATAAATAATTTAACTACTAAAGCCTATTTGGAATTAATTTCCACTAAGGCTAAGAATGATTCTCTTTACAATCCTGATTTTGGTACTAAGCTGGAAAAAGGGATACTTTGTGTAACCCTAGATCTTATGCCTGAAGTACACAAAAAAATGAAATAATAAGGTATTCCTTCTGAACGTGTTAAGGAAAACAATGTAGATCTGTTACAGATTTTTACTGAAGAAGATGAAACTAGAAATGTTATTTAAGAATTAAAACATCGACATGCCAAATCTCATAATAACCTGCATAAGCAATTTCAAAGACATAAGAAGATTTTGGCAGGACTCACGGAAAATTGTGATGAGATTGGACAAGAAATAAAATTATTTAACAAGTACCTTAGTATGACTGAAACCCAATGTGAACAAATAGCATATGGTTATCAAATTTTTCTTCAAGATGATATAAATATTCCTATTTTTACTAATGTTGTTACAAGGAGAGCTGAAGTTGTTACGGGACCATTAGGACCACCAGACTATGAAGCTGAAAAAGATCGAAGGGAAAGAGCCTTTCTCAAAGCAAGCCAAGAAGGATACACTGGTGGATCCTCAAGATGAAACAGCTCAAGAAACATAAGACCAAACCTTGGAGGAGCAAAATGATGCACATGATGACCACTATGACTCTGATGCAGAGACTATTGTTCCAAGAGAACAAAAAGATATAAGCAATGAAGATAAATTTGTTGCAGTAGAAAAGAAGAAAAGCGATAAGCAACAAAAAAAAAAGAACTAATGAGCCTGATCCCCCACAAAACGTAAAATACAAGAATAAGAAAGGTGAGCAAAAACTTCCATATCCAGATTGCAAGAAGAAATCACCGGATAAGACAATCTATGACTCTTTCAAAAAGGCACTTGGTGATCTTCGTCTAGAAATTCCATTTGCAGATGCAATAAAAGTTCATACATATACTAAATTTCTCCATGATATTCTTAATAGAAAGAAAGAAATAACTGAAACCATTGCCATGGTGACTAGTTATCCTGCTAATGGGAGGTTATTGTCAAAGTCGGGAGATCCCGGAATACCAATTATTTCATGCTCAATTAGCAAAACTGATATTCACAATGCCTTGTGTGATTTAGGTGCAGGAGTTAGTGTAATGTCATATTCACTCTATAAAAGGTTAGGATTAGGGGAGTATTCCCCTACCTCTATCACTTACAGATGGCTGACAAATCCACTAAACAACCCATTGGTATGATTGATGATGTTCTACTTAGAATTTATGAGCATGTTATTCCCACTAATTTTATTATTATTGAAATGCCAGAGGATAAAAAATTATCTATAATACTTGGAAGACCTTCTCTTAGTACTGCAGGAGATTCAGTTGATTGTGCTGATGGAAAAATAATCATCAATATTTATGATGCTGAAATCATCCAGTATTTTCCAAAGAAGCTAGAAGCAGGAGAAAGGTATATTCCATCGGCAAAACGAGTTCAAGTGGTAAGTGCCCTTGATAAGGGGCAACCCAAGGTAAGGATTCGAGAACAGAGAGATGGTTGAAATATTCGACCATTCTTAATAAAATGCTTAATGGGAGTCAACCCATCACATTAATAAAATAGTTGAAGAATACAATGTTCATTGCATTCCTACAACCTTTTAACAGAAATCCTTGCGGAAGCGCGCCCGTAAAGATGCGGCTATCAAAAAGTAGTATAAATATCAACTGAACAAGCATAGATTAAGTGTAAAAATTAAGTTTGAGTTTTATCTGCAAAAACTAGCCTAAACATATTTTTCATATTAAAAAGTGAATCTCTGAAAGTTTGTGCAAAAAAGCATGCTATAGAAGGTTTAACGACCAAATATACGGCGGGAATATTTTTTCCAAGCGTATAGTTGCGGCCGTATAGTTATCGACCCCTTTCTCACAAATTGTATCTCGGGATATAGAAGGTTTAACGACCAACTATACAGCGGTACCTTTTTGGTCTGGCTGTATAGTTGGGATCTGGCGAAAAGAAACCCAAATTTTCGCTGCCGCTGCAACTATACGATGGGAACTACATATCCCGCCCGTATAGTTCCCGCCATATAGTTTGTGCGACCACTTAAACGAGCAGGCAGGGCTAGGGTTCCTCCTCCTCACTTTTTCTCTCATATTCTCTCTCCAAACTCCTCAAAACCAACCTATAATTCTTGATTCTTCACAAATTTCATTCGTTTGAGTTGGGAATCAACAGATCAGTATGTTTCTCTCCATATCCATGCTTTATTTTCATAATTCCATGGTTGAAACTCTGACATTGATCTAGTGTATGTACTCAAGCTTGTTTAATTTTACCTTTTGATTTCTCATGTTAGGATTCAATTTCTTCACGTAGAATCGTTCGTACATCATGTAGAAACTATATGCCTAAGGTTTTATGTTGAAATTTTTCAGTACATCAAGATGAACAAGCTTGGTAGATTCGCAAGAGAAAGGGCCAACATGGTGAGGGCTCGACACTCCGGGCTGAGCTCGACAACAAGTACGCCATGGTTTCATCAAGGCGGGTGATGCCCACACGTTGTGCCGATGATGCCTTTCTCACCGTGGGAGGGTTGAGAACAGATTTCGTCCACATGTGTACAAGTGTAGGGCTATCACTCCTCGCCTATGCAAGAAACTACACCTACACTAAGCTCACCTTTGAGTTCCTTGCCTCCTTCTACGGTGACTATAGGGAGAAAGGTAATGCGTGCACAGTGAGCTTCACCATAAACTAGCAGTTACATCAAATTTCTTTCCAAAAAATTTGTGATGCTTTTGTATTCCATCATGATGGGGAGTCAACTGTTACAAATTTATATAGCATCTCAAGTGGATAAACTTGGGAGGTTATTTCTATTAACGGTGTCAGGGACTTCTACCAGAAGAATATGTCCACCATTTAGAACCTGACAATATGCTACTTCGCCTTGTTCCTTGCCAACACTCTGTTCGGGAGAGGAGATACCGGTTCCATGGCTAATGCAGACATTGCCATCATCACCAAGGCAATCTTCCCCAATGCACCGCAGAGTCCCAATCCTGCGGCTCTACTCCTCCAGGACCTTCGCCACCAGAGCAACAAAAGAAAAGGTGACATTCACATTGGTGAATTTGTAACCAACCTTGTCTAAGACTGTGAAATTCCAATACCTATTATGCAAACTGTTGACGGCTCCATACTTATGGACGTAAAATATATAACTGCTTGTGGCTTCCTCGGTGTCTACCGAGCTGACAAGAGGCTCCGAGTATATTAGTTTGGTTATCTTGATGCCGCACAGGATGAGAAGGTGTCGCTTCCTTGTCCACAAGCTTTCTCGATTATGGGGAAGAACAACTATATCTTGACCCGAGACCAATTGATACAAATCATGGCTGAGTTCCAGCCTAACCCTGATGTTGTGGTAATGGACACGGTAGACGCTACTAGGTGTAGCGAGTAGTAGGATTTGGGGCAAGAGCGACGAGCCATCTGTGGAGCGAGATGAGGGCTAAGAAATAGGGGTTTACCCAGGTTCGCCCCTAGTAGGGTAAAGACCTACTCCTGCTAGATTGTATTATTGCTTGAGTATAATGGTGGCAAGCTCGACGGCTAGGCAGCGAGCCGATGGGGTGTATGATGGAAAGTAAGTACAAAGAGTACTGCAGGGGGGTTTATATAGGGGTAACTCGCTAAGAAATAGGGGTTTACCCAGGTTCCCCAATACAACCGAGTCAGTAAAGGACTCAATGGATTTAACCTAATTTGTCTGGGACTATCTATGCTTTTGGGCCTTTATCTTTGAGTCGCCAGGCTTTTTCTTCAGCCACATTCCAGTCGCCGTCCTGCAGGCCCACTCTCCAGGGGCTTAGTGAAGTAGGAAACGTTCTGCTAGGTATACTACATTCGGCATATCACCATCAGTAGTCCTCGAGGCCAGCGTTGGTTCGATATGTGTTCTTTGGCAGTCGGAGTAGGCGGGTCCAATTTGGACGCCCAGTCTAATCGGTGGTGGACTCCCTCAATGAAGGAAGGACCATCCTATTTGTGTCTTCAGTCGTAGCATTGGTGACCAGTCGAATCGTGGCATTGGAGAATGTGTCGGCGAGTCGAGTAACTGAAGTTGGACCATCATCTTGGTCAAACTAGCTATTGGGTAATCCAACATTAATATTGGCATAATTACCGTGAGGTAACGGCTCCTCCAAGATTGGCGGGAAGCACCCCTTTATAAGGATAGTGACAGGGGAAGCTGCGAATCTTCCTCTCATTTCTCTGACCCCATGCATCCTCAGTCTTCCACTCTCTCCCGATCCAGAATTTCCAGTCCGAGAGAGTCTTGATATTATCGATGGCGCCTCCGAAGGATCTGTTGGGAAAATCCAAATGCACCGCGGCCTCGCTAAAATCTTTCCAGGAAGAGAGGATTATTTGCAAGGGGAAGTGGCGAATCCCCGCGGCCGGGGAGATGGAGCCCAAGGCCCGCCCCAGAGAGTTTATATATTTCTTGAGTCACTTGGAGAGGGGGCTCGGCTTCCCAACTTCGATCTTCTTCCGACGGTTTTGCACGTATTACGAGATTAACCCGTCAGATCTGGGGTCGCACATCATCGAGCAGCTCGCCTTTTTCGTGGTGTTCTAGGAGTGCTATTTGGGGTGTCACCCCTATTTTCCCCTGTGGCTGGGTCTGTTGCATGGTTGCGTCAACCGCAAAGGAGCATGCAGCCCAATATTAGCGGCGGGCGGCCTTACCTTCCAATTGAAGACCAAGGCCACCTTCCTAGACCTCATGCTCCCGAAGAAAGCCACCAGCGAGTGGAAAAAGAGCTGGTTCTACGTGAGCGAGTCGACGACGAATGGCGAGGTGTCTCTCCTAATGTATACCGCCGAGAGGAGCAAGCCATGCCGACTGCTGACGACCAAGCATCCAAACGACAAGAGGATGGTCATGGAAGAAATGTTGACATAGATCTAGACGCTCAAGAAGGAGGGTCTAGAAACCATCAACCTATACAATTGCTGTCTTGTGCGGTGACTGGTGTTGTTGGCTAGTCGGTCCCACTTGATGTACGAGTATACTAGCATGGATGATGAAACGAAGGCATGCTCGATGAACTGGGATGCCGATGACTACGCCGATACATTGAAGAAGATTACGGAGGCGGAGTACATTGACCCCGAAGGCCGGACTCGCTCCATATACCGCCAGGGGAAGCGCCAGGCGCCAACATTGAGTTTCTTCCTTGACTTCACAGGCACAGGGGTGCAGTCATAGTTTCTTGATGTTGTTTGTCTTTGTCAGTTGTTTCAGGTCTTGGATAACTGGCTCCCTCCTATCAATGAATAGATCTCCAAGGAGGTTGGAGAAGATTTGGACGAGTCCTCCGATAGCGAGGACGAGGCGGTGGAGGTCACGCGCTTGCTCCTGTGGCTTCCATGACCCGTGGGCAGAAGAAACGCGAAATCGAGGTGAGTCGTAGCCTCGAGGAGTGCGAAAATGATGAAGGAGATGTGCAGGAGAACAGCTCGTGGCTCGTGCCTACACCGGCGAAGACCGTGCAAAAGCTGAAGTCGCCCGTGAAGAAGGCAGCGCCAAAGACGGCGTCACCGCCCAGATCAGCGGCAGTTTTCGACTCTGATGAATAGCCTGACGACATGGAGACTGGGGCCTTGACGAAGATTCCAAATGATCCAGCTCCGATGAAGGGATCGGGAGTCGAGGTCGTGGTGGAGGGCGTGATCCCACTCGCGGCGATCCCGCCGCCATTCTCCGTGGATCCGGGGCCAGGGGCTACCATGGCCACGGAGTCGAAGTCCTCACCACCGAGGGGTGCGCCTACGTCACCTGGTCTAGAAGTGCCCGCGGCTATGGCCTCATCGTCGAAGAGGCCCGCAGTGTCATGGGCCACGAGCGTGTTCGAGAGGGGGCTCACTCGCAATCTGGGCCCAGAGTTGGAGAAGCCAGCTCACATCAGTATTGTCCTGCACTTCATTCCCGTCGCCAAGTAAGTTTGCGCCGGGTGGCCTGTAGTAGTTTCCATGTTCGCTTAGTGGATCGCTGACCAGGTCATTTAGCAGGACCGGTGCTAATAAGATTGGTCACCCTTTGGTGGCCAAGGTTCTGCCAGTCGCCCACAAGGGGAGGCCGACCCTTCCAAGAAGAGGAAGGGTGACACAATCGAGGCGCTAGTCGAAGGCGCGAATAATAAGAAGGAGGGCGACTCCTCTTCTACGGAGGAAGGGCCAGTCGACGCATCAGTCGAGGAGCCAGTTGGAGGTTCCGTTGCCTTGGAAGGTGAGGTGGCCAAGCTCGCAACTAGGCGAGTCGACCGCGCCAGCAGGGGCTTCGGTGCCCGTGTCTAGTGCTCCAGTGACGACGACCGCGACATTCCCTCGCTTCATGGTGAGAGCATCCGTCGCGGCTACTTGAAGGCAGTCGTCTCAAGTTTCTGAAGTTGTTGACGGTGATGCTGGCAGCCACACAGGCGTACATCTTTCGTGTTGCCGTCGGCCGATGCCATCAAGCTCCACAACATGCTAGGAGCTGCCATCCAGGTATATCCAGTCCCCGAGGATCTAGTCTCTGAATTTTAGTGGCTAGATTCTTAGATCTTTTGTTGTCCAATCCCCGAGTGTCTAGTCGCTGAAATTCAGCGGCTAGATATTCAGAACTTTAGTCGTTTGCTCATTTGTGGTCTTCTATTTGCAGGGTCTTTAGCGGGAATCGGCCGATCGGCAATCCACGAAGGAACGCCTAGAGCGCGACCTGCGGGCCGCGTAAGATGCTAATCAGCAGTTGCAGGGGACTACATGTGAGTTGAAGACACCTCTATTATTTTGTATTCTTGTCGTTGTGCAAGTATTTGACTGCATTCTTCATTCCTCTAGAGAACCGCACCACCACAATCGCCTAGGCCCATGAAGGTTATGTTCCGGTCGCTGAACTGGAGCCTGTCAAGTTAGCGCTGGCTAGAACGGAGGGGTGGATCACCTCATTGGCAGGAAGAGAGGGCCAAGTTCGCGATCGTCGTGGCAGGGGGGTGAGCGGAAAGTCTCCGACGCGCTTGTTGCTGGTTTGCAAAATCAGCTTTCGGCCCTAGAGAATTACATCACAGAGCGCTGTCGTCCGCTTTTTGGTGAGTGTCTTTTCCATGTTTTTCTTTTGGTAGTGGTGGGCGAGTCCGCGAGCAGGTAAGTCCCATAGGTGCAATTCCTTGCCGATTTTAATTTCTGGTGTTTGCAGGCGTGATTTTTCAAGGGAAGCCATAAGTGCAGACCTATGATGCCAAGCAGTGCATGACCGGAATGGTGGATTCGGCCACCCTCTCAGCGATGTCCGTCCAGGCCGTCCTCCAGGGGATCTCGCCCACCGAGGTGATGCCTCGTGAGTTGACGGAGGTGTGACGCTACCTCGAGGAAGTGCCAGCCATGGTTGAGTGGATTACATGGTCGTCCTTCCACCGTGGAGACGCGACCACGCTGAGTCTTGGACTCACGCACTTCCCCGATGACTTCGACCTCAACGATGTCACCAGCGGGTATCCCTTGACGACCAGCTCGGTGGTGATTGCGTAGGTGCTGAAGCTGACCGCCAAGGCCACTCCCTTCGCGGAGCGGATGTTGGTGATGGGTGATTTATTGCCATACCATAAGACGGTGGTGGCTCCGAATGACCCCGAGCCGCAGCATCGTGATCTAAAGTCGGAGCAACCTTTCCGGTCGGCAATGGCGAAGAGCTTGACGACGTATCCAACGAACCCTTGGGAACCCTTTATCCGGGTCAGGGGTGGTGGCGGTGCATCCTCTTCGAAGCCTGCGGAATAGAAAGTTTCCCTGGGGCATCATGTTAGTGGTAGCAACTGAGTGCTTTTGTATGACCCTCAAAAATGAACAATGTATTTTGCTGCTGAGGAAAACGAAAAGATGTGAATCGTTCTGCATTGCTTTGTGATTTCTATTTGTTGTGTGAGTCCCCAAGCTCGTGTCATTGGATTGTCGACAAGTACGCCATAGGGGTGTTGGGCCACATAGAGATAAAACAAAACTTTTTCCTCTAACATGGTGATCCCAAGATCTAGCTGAGGTAGAAGGCCACGAGGTTTACCACTAGACGCGCATTTGCGGATTACTGATGTGGTGCGTCAGTTGATGCAGTGTAGTCCTTTGCGATCCGATCGTCCTGGTGCTGATCGTACAAAACCTCTGCTGGTATCCACACGTACAAGGAGGAGCACTGGCGGCGAACTACTAGATTCGTTACGTTGGCAGGACTGCTGTGGAGCTAGGGTTTCCAGCACATAGAATGACCTTACCGAACAATGATTAACCCTTCCGGGTTACTGTGCTCCACTATATATAGGGAGTGAACATGGGCTCCACTCTCGTGGCCCATTCACTAAAGTCCATATAACACTAGTCACCGCGAGTCTGACTCACTGACTTTGTCCTAATCTGGCTTGGAACCGAGTCATCAAGCCGACTTTCACATTGGTGTAAGTTGTGTGTCCAGCATAACCTCAATGACCAAGGACATTTAGTACAAACAACATGAATGAATAGTTCGACAACCGAATCACATATTCAATGATATATATGAGATGCTCATACAAGGATAGCTTAATAACTTTATGAATACAATGGGAAATATCATCATACATGATTGCCTCTAGGGCATATTCCCAACAGTCTCCCACTTGCACTAGAGTCAATCTTCCGATATCACATGTCTAGGCATCTAATGCCCATAGCTCTTAGGTGCACCTCATGCTTCGGCTGTGGTAACGTCTTTGTCAACGGATCCGCAATATTTGCATCCATGTGTACCTTGCATAACTTGATATCACCCTGATCCACGAACTGGCGAATCAGGTGGTACCACATGAGTATGTGCTTGTTCTTCTGGTGTTGTTTAGGTTCCTTGGCTTGTGCAATAGCACCATTGTTGTCACAATACACGTCTAACAGATTGGACGAGCCCTGAACCACACCAAGATCCATGAGGAAATTCCTCATCCAAACGCTTCCTTTGCTGCCTCCGAGACGGAAATATATTCAGCCTCTGTTGTAGATGCAGACACAGTCTCTTGCTTGGAACTCTTCCAGCTCACAGACCTCCGTTTATAATAAACACGTATCTGGATTGCGAACAAGAGTCATCAAAGTCGGTAAGATAACTCGCATCTGTGTAACCCTTTACACTGAGTTCATATTCACCACCATAAACCAAGAACATATCCTTAGTCCTTCTCAAGTACGTTAGGATATTTTTAGCCGCTGTCCAGTGGATCTCTCCAGGATCATCCTGGTATCTGCTCACAACACTTAGAGCATACGAAACATCCGACCTAGTACAAATCATGGCATACATGATGGATCCGACTGCATAAGCATACGGAATCGCACTCATCCGACTTCGCTCATCAGTTGTCGAAGGACACTAGGTCTTGCTAAGTTTTACACCATGGGACATCGGTAAGAACCCCTTCTTAGACGATTCCATGTTGAAATTCTTCAACACTTTGTCCAAATAAGTACTCTGACTCAATCCAATGAGCCTTCTTGATCTATCTCTATAGATCTGTATTCCAAGAATATATGTTGCCTCACGCAAGTCTTTCATTGAGAAACTCCTTTCCAATGATTCCTTGGTATCTTGCAACATATGGATGTCGTTTCCAATCAGTAATATGTCATCCACATATAAGATTTGAAAGTTTACTTTGCTCCCACTAAACTTATTGTACAAACAAGAATCATGATCGCTCTTGATGAAGCCAAACGATTTGAATACCTCATCAAAGCGAATATTCCAACTCCGAGATGCTTGCTTCAACCCATAAATGGATTTCTGAAGTTTGCACACTTTGTCAACATTAGCTGGATCAACAAAACCCTCGGGCTGTATCATATACACGTCCTCGGTTAAATTTCCATTAAGTAAAACCGTTTTGACATCCATCTGCCATATCTCATAATCGAAATAGGCTTCTATAGCTAACATGATCTAAACTGATTTAAGCATCTCTACGGGAGAGAAAGTCTCGTCGTAAACAACTCCTTGAACTTGTCAGAACCCCTTCGCGACAAGGCGTGCTTTATAGACAGTAACATTTCCATCCATATCACTTTTATTCTTAAAGACCCATTTGCACTCGACGGGCCTTGCACTGTCTGGAAGATCAACCAAGTTCCAAACTTGATTTTCATCCATGGACTTTAACTCAGATCTCATGGCTCCAAGCCATGACTTGGAATCAGATCCCACCATCGCTTCCGAATAGTTCACCGGCTCATCACTGTCTAACAGTAACACATCACGAACACTTCGTTATCTCGCCGATCTTCGTAGTACAGGTGCTGCTGCTGGCTCAACCTCCAAGGTTTTTGCCGACTCGCTACTAGCCGGTTCCTCTCGAATTTCTTCGAGTTGCACCATGCTCCCACTTATTCCCCGACTAAGAAACTCTTTCTCAAGGAAGACACCGTTCAGAGCGACAAACACTTTTCCCTCTTCTCGGTTATAGAAGTAGTATCCCAAGGTTTCCCTCGGATACCACACGAAAATACACTTATCCGACTTGGCTGTAAGCTTGTCCGACTGAAGTCGCTTGACAAATGCTTCACAACCCCAAATATTAATAAAAGACAAACTCACCTTTTTCCTTTCCACATCTCATGTGGTGTCTTCTCTACCGACTTTGATGGTACTTTGTTTAGTGTGAATGCCGTTCTTTCTAGACAATAACCCCAAAATGATAAAGGCAGATCTGTCTGACTCATCATTGATCATACCATGTCCAACAAGGTCCGATTCCGCCTTTCCGAAACACCATTCCTTTGTGGCATTCCTGGCGGAGTAAGTTGAGGAACTATTCCACAACTTTTCAGATGGTCACCAAACTCATGGCTCATGTACTCGCCTCCTCGGTCCGACCGAAGAAACTTTATTTTCTTGCCGAGTTGATTTTGTGCTTCATTCTGGAATTCTTTGAACTTTTCAAAGGCTTCCAACTTATGTTTCATCAAGTATATATATCCATACCGACTCAAATCATCAGTGAAGGTAATAAAGTACTCATAACCACCCCTAGTTGTCGTGCTCATTGGTCCACATACCTCACTATGTACTAGCTGTAGGGGTTCGCAGCATGGAAAACAAAAAAATTCTACCGCATGCACACAAACATGCCAAGATCTATCTACTAGATTGTAGCAATGAGTCGATAGAAGCACTCACCCTCGAAGATTCCAAAGCGGTTAACGAGAGAAGATACTCGTGGGTGATGTAGTCGTACACTTGCTAATCTCAATATCGCGTAGACGATCCTTCCTACGCTGCGTTCCGGCAGCGCTTCCGTAGTCGGTAACACGTTCGGTACTCGATGAAGACCTTCCTCTCCCTTGTTCCAGCAAGCAGCAGAGGTTGTAGTTCTCCCCTCGCGATTCCGGCAACACGACAACGTGGTGTCAGAAGTAGAGGGAAGATTCCGCAGGGCTTCGCCTAAGCCGATGCGAGTTATGGTGGATTTAGGGTTTCCCAGCGATCTATGGTTTAGAAGGCCGGGAGGAGGAGGAGGTGTCGGCGGTGGCTAGGGCGACGGCGACGGGCCGGCAGCGGCGCAAGGCGTCGGCGGTGGCGCGGGTGGAGAGGGGCTAGGGCTTGGTGTTTTGGGGCAGCCCTCCCCCTCTATTTATGAGAGAGGGCCAGCCTTGGGAGGGGTGGGATTGAATCCAAACCCAAACCTAAGTTGGATTGAAAGAATGACTTGTTTCTTCTTCCACTAGGAAACCATTGTTCCAGTTTGACTTTTCGAACTTCCCGTTTGACTTACAATTTAGAGCTTTAATTATCTCTAGCAAATGCTCACACCAAGTGACCTAGAACATGATCCAATCATTCCACTTACCCATGACATATTCATGGACCATTCCCCTTCCGGACCGGTGAAACTTCTAGACCCTTCTAGAACCTCTCCGATGAAAACATCGGAATCTTTCCTGAACTCCAGAATTGGACTTTCCTTATATGAATCCTATTATCCGGACCATTCCGGATCTCCTCGTGATATCCTAGATCCCATCCGAGACTCCAAACAACATTCGGTATCCCTACTAACATTCCATATCTACTAAACAACATCGAATCCTTAAGTGTGTCTCCCTACGGTTCATGAATTATGCGGACATGACCGAGACACTTCTCTGATCAATAACCAATAGAGGAATCTCGAAATTCATATCGCTCCCACATATTTCTACGATTACTTTGCGATCGAATGAACCACTTACATACGATACCAATTTCCCTTTGTCTCACGATAGTTTACTTATCCGAGGTTTTGATCGTCGGTATCTCTGCATACTTAGTTCAACCTCGTTACTGATAAGTACTCTTTTCTCGTTCCTGTGATATGTGATCCCTTGTGATCCAGTCACATTCTTGCAAGCCAATTGGATGAAATTCCACCGAGAGGGCCCAGAGTATATCTATCCATCATATGGATGGAAAAATCCCACTCTTGATCCATGTGCCTCAACCCATACTTTACGAACACTCAATGCCATCTTTATAGCCACCCAGTTATGGTGTGGTGTTTGATGTCATCAAAGCATCCTTTCGGTGATGGTTATTAGCATGATCTCATGGTCAAAGGAATTAGGTTACTATGTATCAGAAAGCTTATAGCAAACGAACTATTGAAATGACTTGATATTAATGCTACGCTTATCTATAGTAATATGTCCATCATACCATTATCCTAATGATATGATCTCGTTGTTAACAACATATCAATGTTCATGATCAGGATACCACGATCATCTATTAACCAACAAGCTAGTATTACAAAGAGGCTTTACTAGGGACTCTAATTTAGTTTACAAATCACACAAGTATTAATGTTTTCCGGTTAATACTATTATAGCATGAATGTAAACATTTATCATAAACACAAAGATATAATAATAACCACTTTTATTATTGCCTATATGGCATATCTCCAACAGTCTCCCACTTGCACTAGAGTCAACTAATCTAGATTACATGGTAATATACCGAACACCCATGGCGGTTTGGTGCTGGTCATGTTTTGCCCTCGATAGAGGTTTAGTCAATGGATCCGCCACATTCAGATCTATGTGTACTTTGAAAATCTTTATGTCACCATCTTGGACATGCTCTCGAATAGCATGAAAACGTAGGTTGATGTGCTTTAGCTTCTTGTGTGACCTTGGTTCTTGCACATTGGAGATGGCGCCCATGTTATCACTGTAGATAGACATTGGTTCCAGCGCACTTGGAACCACACCGAGCTCTGTAATGAACTCCTTCATCCTTATCGCCTCTTATGAAGCCTCCGAAGCAGCTATGTATTCCGATTCAGTTGAATATCTCGCCACAACGCTTTTCTTTGCACTCCTCCAGCTAAATGCTGCACCATTCAAAGTAAATACGTATCTAGATTGAGATTTAGAATCATCCGGATCAGTGTTCCAACTAGCATCGGTGTAACCATTAACAACGAGTTGTTCATCACCTCCATAAGAAAGAACCATATCCTTAGTTCTTCTCAAGTACTTAAGGATGTTTTTTACCGCTGTCCAATGATCCAATCCTGGATCACTTTGATATCTGCTAGTCAAACTAACAACATATGCAATGTCGGGTCTAGTACATAGCATGGCATACATAAGAGACCCTATGGCTGAGGCATAGGGAGTCTTACTCATCTTTTCTCTATCTTCTGCCGTTGCAGGACTTTGAGTTTTACTCAAGGTCGTATTGGGCAACATGGGCAAGAACCCTTTCTTGCTATCTTCCATTCCAAACCACTTTAGAACTTTGTCCAAATATGTACTCTATGATAATGATATTAGGTGCCTCGATCTATCTCTGTAAATCTTTATGCCTAATATGTAAGCTTCTTCGCCAAGATCTTCCATTGAAAAAATATTATTCCAATAATTCTTGACATTATTAAGAAGGTCTACATCATTCCCAATCAACAATCTGTCATCTACATATAGTATTAAGAATGCTACAGAGCTCCCACTCACTTTCTTGTAAATACAAGCTTCTCCATAAGTTTGTATAAAACCAAAGCTTTTGATTACCTTATCAAAATGTTGATTCCAACTTCGGGATGCTTGCTTCAATCCATATATGGACAGTTGAAGTTTGCATACCTTATTAGCATCTTTAGGATCGACAAAACCTTGGGTTGCATCACATACAACTCTTCATCAATGTCTCCATTGAGGAACGCTGTTTTGACATCCATCTTCCATATCTCATAATCATAATATGCAGCGATTGCTAACATAATCCTCACAAAAAAGTCGAGCTTTATAGACAGTAACATTACCATCAGCATCTGTTTTCTTCTGAAAATCCATTTGTTCTCGACAGCCTTTCGGCCATCCGGTAAGTCCACCAAAGTCCATACTTGGTTTTCATACATGGATCCAATCTCGGATTTCATGGCTTCTTGCCATTTATTGGAATCTGGGATCATCATCGCTTCCTCATATGTCGCAGGGTCATCGGTGTTGTCCACCAACATGACACTCATAACAGGATCATACCAATCAGGAGTGGTACGAGTTCTCGTTGACCTGCGAGGTTCCATAGTAACTTCACCGAAGTTTCATGATCAACATCATTAGCTTCCTCTCTTACTGGTGTAGGCGCCACAGGAACTACTTCCGGTGCTGTGCTACTCGCAAGTTCGAGAGAAGGTTCAACAACCTCGTCGAGTTCTACTTTCCTTCCGGTCACTTCTTTAGAGAGAAACTCCTTCTCTAGAAAGGATCCATTCTTGGCAATGAAGATTTTGCCCTCGGATCTATGATAGAAGGTATACCCAATAGTTTCCTTCGGGTATCCTATGAAGACGCATTTTTCCGCTTTGGGTTCAAGCTTGTCGAGCTGTAACTTCTTTACATAAGCTTCGCAACCCCCAATTTTAAGGAACGGCGAATTAGGTTTCTTCCCAAACCATAATTCATACGGTGTCATTTCAACGGATTTAGATGGTGCCCTATTTAAAGTGAATGCGGATGTTTCTAATGCATAACCCCAAAACGATAGCGGTAAATCTATAAGTGACATCATAGAACAAACCATATCTAAGAGAGTTCGATTACGACGTTCGGACACACCATTATGTTGTGGTGTTCCCGGCGGTGTCAATTGTGAAAGTATTCCGCATTTCTTCAAATGCTCACGAAACTCGTAAATTAGATATTCACCTCCACGATCAGATCGTAGAAATTTAATCTTCTTGTTATGTTAATTCTCTACCTCACTTTGAAATTCCTTAAACTTCTCGAAAGTTTTGGACATATGTTTCATGAAATAGATATACCCATATCTACTCAAGTCATCTGTGAAGGTAAGAACATAGCGATAACCACCGCGCGATGCTACACTCATTGGACAACACACATCGGTATGTATGATTTCTAATAAGTCCGTAGCTCGCTCCATCATACCAGAAAAGGAGTCTTAGTCATTTTACGCATCAGACATGCTTCGCATCTTTCAAGTGATTCAAGAAGTCCATCGAAATGGAGTTTCTTCATACGCTTCACTCCAATATGACCAAGATGACAGTGCCACATATAGGTCGAGTTATCACTCAATTTCAAACGTTTAGCTTCAATGTTATTAATGTTTGTATTACCACAATCGAGATTCAATAAGAATAGACCATCTATCAAAGGTGCATGTGCATAAAACATATTACTCCTATAAATCGAACAACCATTATTCTCGGACTTAAACAAGTAACCGTCTTGCAATAAACATGATTCGGATATAATGTTCATGCTCAACACAGGCACCAAATAACAATTATTTAAGTATAAAACTAATCCCGATGGTAGATGAAGAGGTAGCGTGCCGACCGCGATCACATCAACCTTTGATCCATTTCCAACGCGCATCGTCACATCGTTCTTCTCTAGCTTCCGTCTATTCTGCAACACCTGTTTCGACTTACAAATATGAGCAACCGAACCAGTATCAAATACCCAGGCACTACTACGAGTACTAGTGAGATACACATCAATAACATGTATATCGGATATACCTTTCTTATTGATGTTGCCGTTCTTCAAATCTGCCAAGTACTTAGGGAAATTCCGCTTCCAGTGACCTCCTCCCTTGCAGTAAAAGCACTTAGTATCAGGCTTAGGCCCAGCCTTGGTCTTCTTCGCCGGCGCGATAACTTTCTTACCGCCCTTCTTGATGTTTCCCTTTTTCTTAGACTTGCCTTACTTATTGAATTTGGTGGTCTTATTAACCAACAACACTTGGTGCTCATTCTTGATCTCCACTTCTACAGACTTTAACATGGAGAAGAGTTCGGGCAATGACTTGTCCATGTTTTGCATATTGTAGTTCATCACAAAGTTCTTGTAACTTGGTGGTAGTGATTGGAGGACACGGTGAATCCCCAAAGCATTAGGAATCACTATACCTATGCTTTGAAGCTTGCTTGCGATCCTAGATATCTTAAGCACGTGCTCACTGATGGAGCTGCCCTCTTCCATCTTGCAGTTAAAGAACTTTTCAGAAGCTCAAATATCATTTTGAGTTCACGGACAATATCATGCGGGTCATGGTTCTCAAACCTTTTCTGAAGCTCCGATTCCAAACCATACAAGATAGCACACTGATCTGTGGAGTACTGATTTTTCCGAGCGAGGAAAACATTCTTTACCTCATCGGTAGAATCAGCTGCAGGCGGGTCACCCAGCTGTGCATCCAGCACATAGGTTAAATTACCAGCATTGAGGACAATCCTCAAGTTGCGGAACCAATCCACGAAGTTTCTTCCATTGTTTTTCAAATTTTCTTTCTCTAGGAATGCATTAAAATTGATGGTCAGGGCCGCCATTGATCTACAACATATCTCCAATAATTTAGACTAAGTTTATGACAAATTGACTTCTAATTAATAGTTAAATTAATCTAGGTGAACTCCCACTCAAAACAATATCCCTCACATTGCTTTAGTGATCACACGAACCAAATCCACCACATCAAAACTGATCATCGCGAGAGTTGATGTAGCTTCAATGGGGAACAATCAACATGTTCATCATATCTACTATATGACTCATGCTTTACCTTTCGGTGATCCGTGTTCCGAGACCATGTCTGTACATGCTAGGCTTGTCAACATCAAACCTTTTCTTTCGCATGAGCAAATCTGGCTTGCTCACGTTGTATACACTAGCATAATCTAACACACCCGATCATCACGTGGTGCTTCAAAACAACGAGCTTTAGCAACGGTGCCTACTAAGGATGAACACTTTATAACTTGAAATTTTGTGCTTGAGGGATCATCTTATAATTCTACCGTCGCAAACTAAGCAATACAAGATGCATAGAAGGATTAACATCACATGCAATTCATAATATGTGATATGATATGGCCTTTCTTCTTGTGCTTCCGATCTCCATCTTCAAGCATGAACATTATATCCATCCTCACCGGTATGTCGTCAAGGTCAATGGCGCCGATTCATTGTTGTTGTCCACCAGCATCAACTATTACAACTACTTTGAATAGACACGCAGGTCTTAACGGAATTAAAAAACAACCATACGGCTCCTTCCGGTTTCCGACTTACAATAAGGAACATTGCATACATCATATATAAGCACAATCATGGCCATATCACATCACAGCACACCCCTGCAAAATAAAGTTAGACGCCTCTAATTTTCTTTGCATATTTTACGTGGTTTGGGGCTTTCAATAAGTGTTGTTCTAACTTACGAACAAGAACCACAACGTTAATGTTTGAACTATCAAGTGCCCGTTGTAAATTGAATCTATACTATGATGGGAGAGACAGACACCCGCAAATCCACTTATGCAATACAAGTTGCATGTTGAGCGTGGAGCAAGTCTCATGAACGATGTCATGTAAGGTTAGCCCGGGCCGCTTCATCCCATCCTACCGCAAGATGCAAAGTACACAAAAAGAAATTGATAATAAAATCACCACCGCCCACAATGACCATTGTGTTCTACTCGTGCAACAGATCTACATATAGACACGGCTCTGATACCACTATAGGGGTTCGTAGCACGGAAAACAAAAAAAATTCTACCGCATGCACACAAACAAGAGAAGATCTATCTACTATATTGTAGCAATGAGTCGATAGAAGCACTCACCCTCGAAGATACCAAAGAGGTTAACGAGAGCAAATTCTCGTGGGTGATGTAGTCGTGCACTAGCCGATCTCAAGATCGCGTAGACGATCCTTCCGGCAGCGCTTCCGCAGTCGGTCACACGTTCAGTACTCGATGAAGACCTTCCTCTCCCTTATTCCAGCAGGCAGCGGAGGTTGTAGTTATCCCCTCGCGATTCCGATAGCATGACGGTGTGGTGTCGGAAGAAGAGGGAAGATTCCGTAGGGCTTCTCCTAAGCCGGTGCGAGTTATGGTGGATCTGGGGTTTCCTGGTGATCTAGGGTTTAGAAGACCGGGAGGAGGAGGAGGTGTCGACGGCGGCGGCGCGGGTGGAGAGGGGCTAGGGCTTGGTGTTTGGGCGCAACCCTCCCCCTCTATTTATGAGAGGGGGGCAGCCTTAGGAGGGGTGGGTTTGCATCCAAACCCAAACCCAAGTTGGATTGAGACAAGGAGTTGTTTCTTCTTCCACTAGGAAACCATTGTTCCAGTTTGACTTTTCAAACTTCTCGTTTGACTTTCAATTCAGAGCTTTAATTCTCTCTTGCAAATGCTCACACCAAGTGACCTAGGACATGATCCAATCATTCCACTTACCCATGACACATTCATGGACCATTCCCCTTCCAGACCGGTGAACCTTCTAGAGCCTTCTAGAACCTCTCAGATGAAAACTTCGGAATCTTTCCCGAACTCCAGAATTTGACTTTCCTTATATGAATCTTATTATCCGGACCATTCCGAATCTCCTCGTGATATCCCAGATCCCATCCAAGACTCCAAACAACATTCGGTATCCCTACTAACATTCGATATATACTAAACAACATCGAATCCTTAAGTGTGTCTCCCTACGGTTCGTGAATTATGTGGACATGACCGAGACACTTCTCCGATCAATAACCAATAGAGGAATCTCGAAATTCATATGGCTCCCACATATTTCTATTATTACTTTGCGATCGAATGAACCACTTACATACGATACTAATTTCCCTTTGTCTCAACTTATCCGAGGTTTTGATCGTCGGTATATCTGCATACCTAGTTCAACCTCGTTACCGATAAGTACTCTTTTCTCGTTCCCGTGATATCTGATCCCTTGTGAGCCAGTCACATGCTTGCAAGCCAATTGGATGACATTCCACCGAGAGGGCCCAGAGTATATCTATCCGTCATATGGATGGACAAATCCCACTCTTGATCCATGTGCCTCAACCCATACTTTCCAAACACTCAATGCCACCTTTATAGCCACCCAGTTACGGTGTGGTGTTTGATGTCATCAAAGCATCCTTCTGGTGATGGTGATTAGCATGATCTCATGGTCAAAGAAATTAGGTTACTATGTATCAGAAAGCTTATAGCAAATGAACTATTGAAATGACTTGATCTTAATGCTACGCTTATCTATAGGAGTATGTCCATCATACCATTCTCCTAATGATATGATCTCGTTGTTAACAACATATCAATGCTCATAATCAGGAAACCACGATCATCTATTAACCAACAAGCTAGTATTACAAAGAGGCTTTACTAGGGACTCTAATTTAGTTTACAAATCACACAAGTATTAATGTTTCCGGTTAATACTATTATAGCATGAATGTAAACATTTATCATAAACACAAAGATATAATAATAACCACTTTTATTATTGCCTCTAGGGCATATCTCTAACACTGGTCCCAACAAGTCGGACACCCTTTCACAACTATTTGCAAAAGGTGTCTTGGTCATTTTGCCAAGTAGGCAAGATTCGCATGTCTCGAACGACTCCAAGTCGAACGAAGTTAGGAGTCCATCATCATGGAGTTTCTTCATGTATTTACAACTTATATGACCAAGCCGACAATGCCAAAAGTAAGTCATATTAAGATCATTTGGTTTCAACCTTTTAACATTTATGTTATAAACCGACTCACCATCAAGATTCAAAATAAATAACTCGTCTTGGACGGGTGCAAAGCCGTGAAACATATCATTCAAATACAAAGAAGAACCATTATTCTTGATATTCGACTCATAGCCTTGCCTCATCAAACATGAAGCAGAAATAATGTTTCGACTGAGCACTGGAACATAATAACAATTATTCAGTTCCATAATCAATCGGGAAGGTAAATGAAGCTGCATCGTGCCGACTTCCAACGTAGCAACTCTTGCTTTGTTCCCGGCTCGAATATCAACCTCGTCTCTTGCTACGCTCCTAGTTCTTACTAGTCCCTGCAACGAGTTGCAGAGTGTATAATTGATCCGGTATCATATACCAGAGAACTATTAGGTGCATCAGCAAGATATATGTCTATAACATTGCAAACAAGTGTACCTGCGTCGGAAGTCATACCTCCACTCTTGGCTTTATCAGCCAAATACTTGCTGCAGTTCCTCTTCTAGTGGCCATCCGCCTTGCAGTAGAAGCAAGTGGATCCGGCTGAAGAAGATGGCTTAGTCCCTGAGGAAGCGCTTGGGACCGAGTCATGAGCCTGCTTTCCTCCCGACTTTGCCTTCTTCTTAGTCCAAGAACTCTTCTTGAACTTAGCCTTATTCTGCACCATCGACACTTGACTGGCGCCCTTCTTGAGATCCTCCTCTGCCTGCTTGAGCATCCCATGCAATTTAGTGAGCTTCTTATCCATACCATGCATGTGGTAGTTCGAAATGAACTGCCCATATGCACTAGGAAGAGAGTTCAGAATTATATCTGTATTGAACTCTTTGCTAGTGGGGTAGCCAAGCCTCTCCAAAGACTGCACGTAACCAACCATTTTGATCACATCGGACTTAGTGGATCACCATCCTTAAGCTTGCAACTCAGCAAAGCCTGAGAGACTTGATACCTCTCAGTCTTCGCTTGAGCCTGGAACATACTTTTAAGGCTTTCGATCATATCGTACGCCTCAACATTCTCGAACTGTTTTTGCAAGTCCGGTTCTATGTGAGTAAGCATAAGGCAGCTAATATCCGTGGACTCATCCTTAGCCCTACGGTAGGCATTGGTGGCAGCGACAGTCGCATTCTCATTCGGCTCATCTAGAAGTGGGTTGTGTAGGACATGGTCCTTCTTTTCTTGTTTGAGAACAATTCTCAGATTTCGATACCAGTTGATAAAATTAGTGTCGTTTAGTTTATCTTTCTCAAGGATAGTTCTCAACGCAAAAACGGATATCTGAGAGTGACTGCTACTTGGTGCCATGATCTACAAGAGAAAAAATGCAAAACACTTAAGACATGTATTCATTAAAGAGCAAGCATATTAAACACTTTAATATTTTATGCTCCCACTAGAACCAACACCCCTCCGATGGTTACTTAGTAATTTAGGATCCTAAATAAGCAATCGGCTAGTGAGCTTTAGCATCACCGCTAGCCGTCAAGTGATCTAGGTAGACAACTCCTTGTCAATCGCATCTCATACGACTCCTGTTAGACACGTGGCATCACATGCCCCGGCTCCCGTCCGGCTTTTTCCCGAGCCCCACAACCGTTGTGATAGACCCGTCTAGCTTACCGAGTGTTTCTGCAGTAAGAGTCCGACTTGAACCCACCTAGTTGGAAAGAATTGGCAGCACCTCAATTTTATGAGCCCACTGCCAAAAATGTCCGACTTGTGATGGTGCAAACACTGGCGAGAAAACTGACTAGACCTTCTATGAGGGATTAAATTTTACCGACTATCTAAGAGGTAAAATAGAGACATATGAATAACACAAAATAAAGCAATTATAATGTGAAAGGGTATGGCTCTCTTCATGGCGATCTCCATCTCCACAAAGCCTATAATCCGACTCGTTCCAACTCTTGCCGACATGTCTTACTCCATGTCGCTGACATGTACATCGCCTTGCTTGCCATCTGGGTTCTCCAAACAGCTACACTAGCTGAGTAAAGTAAATTACATGGAGAATCCGACACGCAGGTCATTATAAAATAATATGATAGCACCTAGGCTCCAGCCGGCTGACAAAACCGTGATTCGCAGATCACGTATGGGTTACACACAAACATCACATGCACATGAACCATACCATTCACAACTTCCTGCAAAAACAAGTTATGCATAGATATGCTATCTACCGGTGTTGTGAAACTCGCAACGATGTCTAACGCGCTACAACAGGGCGAAGCCTGCGGTCCCTCGCGGGTGCGGGCAGCGCCCGATGATTTTTCTGAAAACGTAGATCTCATCTACGATCAGGACATGGATTCCGACCATTGTTCCAATTCGATCAAACTTTTTGATCTTCGATCATCACCTCTGGATTTACGTGTCACAGTCTACCCTGATGGCGGAAGCCGACTGGTAGGGGTGTGTCGTTCCACGACCTCAGCAGTATGATCACGGAAATCAGATCTACCATTCTCCGAGTACAGTTGATCCAATCAACCTCGTACAAAACCGATCTATCTCATAGATCGACCACCAAAACAACACATAGATCTCATCTACAGCCAACCGCATATCACATATGCAAGATCTCGAGCCTAAACCCAGAAGCTATTGCTCTGATACCACAATTGGGACACGTAGAGATAAAACAAAACTTTTTCCTCTAACGTGGTGATCCCAAGATCTAGCTGAGGTAGAAGGCCACGAGGTTTACCACTAGACGCGTAGTTGCGGATTACTAATGTAGTGCGTCAGTTGATGCAGTGCAGTCCTTTGCGATCCGATCGTCCTGGGGCTGATCGTACAACACCTCTGCTGGTATCCACACATACAAGGAGGAGCACCGGCGGTGAACTTCTAGATTCGTTACGTCGGTAGGACTGCTGTGGAGCTAGGGTTTCCAACACATGGAATGACCTAACCGATCAACGATTAACCCTTCTGGGTTACTCTGCTCCACTATATATAGGGAGTGAACATGGGCTCCACTCTCGTGGTCCATTCACTAAAGCCCATATAACACTAGTCACTGCGAGTCCGACTCACTAACTCAGTCCTAATCTAGCTTGGGTCCAACCCAACCATATTTCCAGTTCAGATCCAATCTGAACTTGCTCCCGCTCTTAAGTGTGTGACCTCGCAGGCTCATGGCTACTTGGAAACGATTAGAGTCCGACTCTCAATCGATCAGTCGGTAGCGGATCCAAGCAGAACATGCCGACTCCCAAGTACCAAAGAGTCATGACGACTTGCCTTTCCAATGCGACTTGCGTCCGAGTCCCTTTTGCCTCACGATATACCTTGCCAGACTATAGGCGAATAATTGTCATCCCTTAAATAGTCTGACTCTCTTCTCGATCCGAGATAAGTGATTCACCCGACTAACTCTTAGTCGATCGCCTCAGTTAACACTTTACCGAGTCGTGCATAGCCATGCTTTCTGAATCATATCATCCGAGAGGGCCCAAAGAATATCTCTCCAAGTGGAGGGGCAAAATCCCGTCTTGGTTATTCACATCACGCAGCTTGATTCTAGTCAACCTGAACTCTGCCTTTATAACTGCCCAGTTACGGATCAACGTTTGACAGAATCTAAGTCGGTGATCCTCAACTCGGACTATGCAACAACCTCAAGTCTAAGGATTACACTGATTTAGATATACAAATGACAACTTGTTCGTTGTACCTCAATATGGGTCAATCCGACTCGCTAAACTCTTTAGCCGAATCTGTGTAAGTCGGAATAGCATCACCATGCCCATGACAAGGGGAACCGAGTCATCAAGCCGACTTTCACATTGGTCTAAGTTGTGTGTCCATCACAACCTCAATGACCAATTACATTTAGTAGAAACAACATGAATGTATAGTTCCACAACCGAATCACATCAGATGCTCATACAAGGACAGCTTAATAACTTTATGAATACAATGGGAAATATAATCATACATGATTGCCTCTAGGACATATTCCCAACAAGGGGGTCGTAGTGGCATTGGAAAAATGGTGTGTGAGACGTCGGATCTTCCAGGAGTGGTGAGCACAAGTTTACCCAGGTTCAGATCCGACTGCGGTGATCGGATCCTACTCCTGCTAGCAACACAGTAATATATCGGTGTAAGCTGGATGTTATAAGGGATTACAAGAGAGGTTCGCCTGTGCAAGTTGATTGTGGTGTTACGATTGATTGGTTGCTCTAAAGGCTCCCATAGGACTAGTTTATTTAGATACCAGGGCCTAGGGTTACAGGAGAGACTTATCCGGCTATGTTACAGAGTCGGTAACTAGATACAGCTTGGACTACAAGTAATACTACAGGCCTAAGTCGGTAACTCTTCTGGGCCTTGTCGTAGCCGGAAGTGGCTCCTCCTGTTTCTCTAACTGGGACGCCCATGAAGCAAAGCTCTAACCCGTTGGTGGGCCACCCAAGTCAACGAGTCCTGTGGGTATACCCGGAAAGTATATCCCCAACAGTAACCCCCAGAAGTCTCCAAGATCCAAAGTCAGATAAATCGTCTAGCTTGATGGTTTGTTCGTCTTGAGAATCTTGAAGGGTTACCGAAAACTTATTTCAGCAATGTAGGATTCCGAGTCATTTGAGAGGATAAAACCCTTCTCTCAGATTTATCTCTCCACCAATTCATTCATTGCCTCCTCGTACTCCTCGAGCGCTCCGCAACCATTCCCATCTACACATCTCAAAAAATCTCTCTCCCCCACCAGTCCTTTTCCTCCAAGATCAATGGCGTTAGCCTCGACCTTAGGAGCGACGGCGGGTTCGTCGACGGCGGACGAGAAGAAGATGCGGGGCCTCTGGGTTCCCAGTGTCATAGATGATGCCGAGCTCCAGGTCATGGAGGACGAAGGATTCATCATCACCGGCGCGTGGCGGAGCTCCTCAGGGCACGCTGTTCCCGCCCCGCGCGACGGAGAGAGTGCTGTTTGGCACGCACATCGACCATGGCCTCAGCTTGCCACCGTCAGAATTCCTCGTCGAAGTCCTAAACTACTACGGTGTGCAACTCCATAATCTCCCTCCCAACTATCTGCTCGAGCTTAGTACTCATGCAGCTCTATGCGAGGGGTTTCTTGGCATTAGGCCAAGTCTCACCCTTTTCTGGTACTAGTATGGTACCATGAAGAACTCTATCAGCACCGGTGTGCCTTACACCACCGACACCCTTAGTTTAGTCCTTAGGAGAAACCGAGTTTACCCTAGGATTAATGCTAGTGAATCCGTCAAACACTGGGTCGGAACCTTCTTTTATCACAAGGATATTTCGGTTCCTGGAAAGGCGGAAGGTCTTTCGGAGTTCACCGACGGTGCCGCTCCGCACCAGAGGTCATGGGACGCGGAAGCGCCGGAGCTGTCGGATATATTGATCCTCTCCAAAAGGCGGATTGAGTTTATCATAAGCATGAGGGCCTTTGTGGATCCGACTTGATCCACTGATGGTTGGAGCGCCGGATTTAGGATCTCCAGCATCATGGAGATCGCCTCATGTACCAGATCACCAGCTACAAGAAGGACAAGATGCGGGTCAGTTCGAGCCGGTTTTCGGCGAAGGACTACAAGACCCTTATGCAATATTTACTCAAGGAAAGAGTGGAACAGAAAGTTTTAGAAGTCTCCATGAAGATGTATATGTCCAACCGTCCTCTGACTCCGGTAAATATTTCGACTCTACTTTTGTGTTTCGTCGCTCTATTTTGTTTTTTCTCCGACTCTATTTTCATTGATGCTTTTCAACATTATTAGCTCGAGAAACTCTCTGAGTCTGATCTAGCTCCACTACAGGGCTATCTCTCAGACGATCCGGAGGTGACGGAGGATGATGAGGTGCAAGAAGTTGCCACCCCCGCCTCCAAGAAGCACTAGGCGAAAGAAGTTGTTGTTACTTCTGGTAGCCAAGTGCTGCTAGTAGTTAAAAAGTAAGCACCTTGTCTTTTTTTCAGTATTTTATACCTTTCTTTCTTTCGAGAGCACACCTTATATTTGGATTTTCGTGTTCTAGAGCTAAATTAGTTTTGAAGAGTAAGACCAAGCCGGTCAGCAAGCTGGGCAAGCAAATGCGTCAGCAGAAGCTTGTTATTTCCCCTTCCATACCGCCACCAACTCCATCCAGTACTCCATCAACACTAGAGGCTTCTGCCTCTCCTGATGCTGGCAACGTCTCCAAAGCCTTGGTCACCTTTGGTGGCCAAGAAACTAAAAAGGTGAACCTGTTAAGGGTAATGATCCCATGGTAATTTCTACAGGAACATTGGATAAAGTGGTTGGCTCTGCTGTCTCTGTCCTGAAGAGGAAAAAGAAGGAAGAGATCCTCAGGTTGGCCCAGTCCAGCCTTGAGAAGCAAACCTTAACCATAGAGGTAGCAAGCCAGGAGCAGGAGGACGTCAAGCTGGTTAGCCTTTTGGACAAATTTTTTGTCTGGGATGCTAAGATGAGTCTGGCAAACTCCCAGCAACGGATGTTCCCTCCCTCTCCCTTGCCGAGAAGGTGTTTCACTGCACCAAGCTTGGATTTGAGAAATTGCACTTGGAACACATTGTAAGTTTCCGATTCTTATTTGCATTTATTATCATATCCTCTAGCCCCCAAGCATAAAGCCGGATAAACATTGTTAGATTCGAGTTGATGCTTTTAGGTTGCAAAATAATGATGTAGTGTAGCCCCTAAGGCTCATGATGTACTTTTACTTAGTTAAGTTTGCAGCCCGAGTCTTAGTAGCCGTCAAACGGTATTCCGTCTTCTAAAGATACAGAAAATTGCATATTCTTACCAGGAATTGCTCAAGAACATCTATAATAAGCGCAAGGAGATCAAAGCCTTGCGCCTTGAGAATTCAAAGTTGCAAGTTGAGAAGAATGAAGGAGAAGGTAATTTTTCCGCCTTCATTTTTGTCAATTAGCTATTGTCATAGTCAAACTTGTTTTGTCTGACTGATATTTTCCCCTTTGCGGAACTGTTGTGCGAGTCCAGCAAGATGGTGGAAAAATCCAAGAAATTCAAGGTCTTAGAAATGGAGAATGCTGAACTCCAGGACAAACTTCAGAATCTCACAATTGAGTCGAAGAAATCAGTATCTGTTGTCCTGGAGTTAAGAAATCATGAGACCATGAGGCTGGAGAAGCTGCTGGCCCTCTGACATAAACAAGTGGATGATCTTCGGAAGGTCCTCGATAGTCAGGAGTATCTAGCCCAGGCCGCAGAAAGCAAGCTGAATAGCCTCCGCGAGGAGCGTGCTCAGTGGAATCATTATGTGCTAGGTAAAATTTCTGACTTACATTTTATATTGATTTTTCGACTTTCTTTTCAATCTAATTTTGACTTTTGGTTATTTTCCAGCCCCCCTGAATCTTTCCGACTCACCAACCTCGGAACCTTGCCTCGAGCGCATCAAGATCGTCGGAGATATCTTGTTCGACTTCCGCCAGACTCTTGAAGAGGCTGGCAAGTCGGTCAACCTTTCCGACTTGCACACAATATCAGTGCAAGAGGTGAGGGACAAGGCCAAGGAGATTTCGAAGCTTATCGAGGACTAGAAGATCTCCTATGCTCGGACTGCTGCTCAGACTACGCTTACCATGGTGATGAGCCACCACAGCGAGATGTAAATATGGCGTGTGACCAAAGGTATCGCGGAGGAGGACGATGAGGCTAACCCACAGGACATCAAGGAAATCCAAGATCCCTGTGCAGGTTATGCTTGTCGTGTGGCAGAGCGGACCAACTATACGACGCTGTTTTTCGAATCCGTTGCAGTGCCTCCCTCGCCTCAAGAGCCAGAAGATAGCTTTGGAGCTTCCGAGTCTGAGATCCAGGGCGACAATGTTGTCGACTCGAGTGCTCCACCTTCTTCATCACCACCACCTGGCTCTGCAGCATAAACAGTTTTTTATGCATTATTCTGAACTTCTGGCAATGTAATGATGGAAACAATTATTTTGGCTATGCTGTCTGTAAAAACTAATGCTTTTACTATCATAGCACTTATGTTTATATTTTTTATGTGTGTGCTTTGAAAATTTCTGAAGCACTTTTTGTTTTATGCCTATACTTGTCGTTCTATCTGGCTCTCTGCCTCGTCCCTTTCATGGCCGGCCAACCGTTAGCACATAAACTTTGCCGAGAAATGAAGCGTATTTGCTAAACCAGTTTAAAATTGGAAACAAAGCTGGCTTCTAGTACCAACAATGCATTACTCGGAAAATACCCGTGTCTAACCAATCAGATAAAAAACCAAAGTATATACAATAAGTTGTATTTTTTACCCTAAAGTAAAACTTTTTAGACATTCAAAAATCATAACCAGAACGAACATGAGCATAAAGTACTTGCAAGTATTCTAGATTTTTTTGAAAATGACATGCTCTTTTGGAAATAAGATGGCAAAAACTTCTCAAAGATAACATATGAGGAAACCAATACTTTATTTCACTTTGAACATGTACATATATTATTACAAGGAAATATAACTAAGAATAGAGGGGACGTAGATGTGCAATATTCCATGGACGGTCTATTTCATCTGGGTCTGTGATACCGCCAGCTCCCTTTCTCTTCCGAGTATCTGGTCTTTTCTTGACTGGTCTCATATCGGTTAAATAATATGATCCATTATGCAGAACTCTTCTAATCATAAAAGGTCCTTCCCAAATTGGGGAAAGTTTGTGCTCTGTCTTTTGCACAAGTCGGAGAACCAAATCGCCTTTTCTGAAAAAACGGTTTTGAACTCTCTAACTATGATACTTGCGCAACTTCTGCTGATAGGCTATAGATATCTGCTCAGCAACAACGCATACTTCCTCAATTATATCGAGATCATCTTGTCGAGAAACTTCTGCATCTTCTTTGATATATGCTTTGACTCATGGAGACTAATGGATTAGATCACTTGGAATAAATGCTTCTGCACCATAGACAAAGAAGAAAGGAGTATAGTTGGTTGTCCTATTAGGAGTTATACGTAAGCTCCATATCGGATACGGTAATTCTTCCGCCCAAGCCCCCGCGGCCTGACGAAGCAGGGCCTCGAGACGAGGTCGGATTCCATGTAAAATAAGGCCATTGGTTCTTTCGACTTGTCCATTAGCTTGTGGATGTGCGACTGATGCAATATCAAGTCAGATCCCTTGTTCTTCGCAGAATTCTGCAAGTTCCCCATGGAAAAATTTCTCCCATTGTTAGTAATTATACTGTGCGGATATCCAAATCAGATGATCACGTCTTCAACGAACTTTCTGGCTATGGCTCCATTGCAACTTGTTACGGGTTTAGCCTTAATCCATTTTGTAAATTTATCCACCATTACTAGTGGGTGAGTAAATCCATATTTTGCTATGCAAACTTGTCCTACAATATCAAGCCCCCATACTGCAAACGGCCATGTAATAGGGATTGTTCATAGTTGTTCAGCCGGAACATGTGCCTGATGGGCGTACTTTTAGAAGCCTTTGCACGTTTTGACCAGTTTGTCGGCATCCGCCTTAGTTGTAAGCCAAAAAAATCCGTGTTGAAAAGCTTTTGTTAATAAGGATCTGGCTGCAGCATGGTGACAACACGCGCCTTCGTGGATTTATCTTAAGATTTCTGCTCGTTCTGAAAAAATACATCGCTGAAACACGCCGGAAACACTCCGCTTATAGAGTTCAACATTTATTATAGTATAGGCTTTTGCTCGTCGGATGATATGCCGGCTCAAGACTTAGTCTTCGGGTAATTTTCCATCTATTAGGAAATCCAGATACGGTTTTGTCTAGCTAGGAATTACAGCTAGAACTGCTATTAAAGGTGAGTCAAATTTCATCGGATAGTCCTCATTAACTCCGACGATGGAGGGGACCCTTAAATGCTCTAAGAAAGCGCCATCCAGTACTTGTTTCCGCGTAGAGCCTATCCTTGATAGAGCATATGCTGCCTCATTTTCTCCTTGAGGGATGTGTTGAACCTCAAAACCCTCGAACGGTTTAGATAGTTCATCCACAACAGCTGTGTATGCTGCCATGTGTTTGTTTACGTTGTAGATATCGGATACCTGATGAGCAACTAAATCCGAATCTCCGTAAGAGAGTCTTGTTATGCCAATGTTTTTGGCCATGCGTATTCCATGTAGCAATGCTTCATACTTGACAATATTGTTGGTTGCCGTGAAGTGTATTTGCAACAAATAGAACAACTTATCTCCTTGGGGTGATTTGAGCACCATGCTAGCCCCCGAGCCTCCTCGTTCCTTTGATCCGTCAAAATGAAGGGTCCAAAATTCCGAGTCTGCAGGACTTGTGTTTTCTGCCGTCTCTGTCCAATCAACAACAAATTTGGCAAGTATTTGGGACTTGATTGATGTGTGTGGTTTATACTCAATGTCAAAAGCTGCAAGCTCTATTCACCACTTTGCGACACGTCCTGTGGCGTCGCGGTTATTTATTATATCTCACAGGGGAGCGGTGCTCAGCACTCTGATTTTGTGCTCTTGAAAATAGTGGTGTAGCTTTCTGGATGCAAAGAACACTCCATACGCTAGCTTTTGATGATGTGGGTACCGTTGTTTCGATTATGTCAGGACCTGACTCAGGTAATACGTTGGCTGTTGCACCTTATGCTCATGGCCTTCTTCCTCACGCTCCACTACAGTTACCACACTTATGACCTTGTTGGTGGCTGCAACGTAAAGTAACATAGGCTCTTGAGGTTCTGGCGCTGCAAGAACTGGTGGGGTTAAAAGTAGGTCTTCTAAACTTTGCAGGGCAGTTTCGGCTTCCTGGGTCTAGACAAATTTATCGGTTTTCTTCAAGAGTTTGTATAAAGGTGCGGCTCTTTCGCCGAGCCGGCTGAAGAACCGACTAAAAACTGCCGCAATGCAACTAGTGAGACGCTGCATGTCCTTCAGGCGAGTTGGCCTGGTAATGGTTAGTATAGCCTTGATTTTGTCCCGGTTCACCTCTATGCTCGCTCAGAGACGATGAATCCTAACAATTTTCCGTCCGGAATTCCAAAGAAACACTTCTTCGGTTTTAACATCATGTTGAATTTTCGTAGACTAGCAAATGTTTCATCCAAGTCAGAAATTAAAGTTTCCTTCTTTTTGAACATAACTGCTATGTCGTCTACGTATACATGGATGTTGCATCTGATTTGGTCATTGAGACAATGTTGCATAGTACGTTGATATGTTGCTCCTGCGTTCTTTAAGCCAAAAGGCATAGTTTTGTAGCAGTAGGTTCAGAAAGGAGTGACGAAAGATGTCTTAATTTGATCTGACTCTTTCATCGGTATTTGGTGATATCTAGAATATGCATCGAGAAAACAGAGTAGTTCCGACCCTGCCATTGAGTCGATAACTTGATCAATTCGTGGCAAAGGGAACAGATCTTTTGGGCATGCCTTGTTCAAAGCGGTATAATCAACACACATCCTTAAATCAACGGTGTCCTTTTTAGGGATGAGTACAGGATTTTCCACCCAATTTGTATGGATGACCTCTATTATCCGCTAATTCTAGTTGGGCTAATTCCTTAGCTATTGCTTTGCGCTTTTCATCACCAAACAATTGTAAAGACTGTTTTACAGGTTTAGCGTTAGGGTACACATTAAGAGAGTGCTCGACAAGTTCCCTAGGTACTCTGGTCATGTCAGAAGGCTGCCATGCGAAGATATCACTATTAGCTTTGAGGAACTCGACGAGCGTGATTTCCTATGCGTGGTATAATCCTACCCCTATGTTTGTCGTCTTGGAGGGATCATCTTCCTTCAGCGTCGTTTTCTTCGTATCTTCCGACGCCTTGAACTGCAAACTTGGCTCCAGCATCTCGAACGGATTGATGGTCTTCTTGATCTCCTGGTACTCCTGGGCGTGTAGCACAACTTCAGCGAAGGCAGAAGATCCTTTGTCGCACTCTCGCGCCTTCCTTGGATTTCCCCGTATGGTGATTACACCATTTGGACCTGGAAGTTTAATCATGTTGTAGATGTAACAGGGGCGAGCCATGAACGCCCAGTAAGTTGGACGTCCGAAGATGGCGTGGTAAGCACTTTTGAACAGTACCATCTCAAAATAGAGTGGCTCGGTCCGGTAATTTTCTCGGGTTCCAAATGTCACGTCTAGTGTAATCTCACCCAGAGAATCTGCCTGTCTCCCGGGTACAATGCCATGGAAAGCTACACTGTTGTAACTCAACTGGCTCTTGTGTAGCTTCATGCGACGGAGCGTCTCGATGTAGAGGATGTTAATGCTGCTTCCACCGTCCATGAGGACTGACGACCAGAGGGTACTTTCCCCGACGATGTGTTTTCCTCTAGTGATATGAGCGATCAAAGGTGATGGTAACATCCGACCAGTCCAGAAACCGTGGAATAGCCGGAACCGTGGAATTGAGCTCACGGAGAACCACCTTATTTTCCTTGGCAGGTTGTGTAGCACCCCGGGTAAAACCACTACTAGAAAACTGCAGTTGCTTTTGTTTTGTGCATCATCAAGATATCATGCTCATGTCATCATGCCACCTTGCATTTGCGTTGTCTTGTTATGTTGTTAATATCACCATTACCTTCTCCTCTCTTATGTCTCTAAATATTTTGTTTTATACAAGTTTGGATCGACTTGATAGAGGTCTAGTATTTACAAATGTTTTTGTTCAATTGTAAAACCTAAATCTAGTAGTCTTGTAAAATTCCCAAATGGAATTTATGGGGCATCACTCTTATTCTATTCTATTCCCTTCTTGCCTCACTTTTGTACCATCTTGATCTGTTCAAATGTCCCTGCAAATTTCAAAAGTGTTTGGAAGCAGATGCTTGTTTAAAATTTGAAAGAACAAACAAAACAAATATTAACAACAATAATAATAAAATCCAAAATAGAAATAGATAAAGAGAGAAGGAAACATACCTGGAGCACCCCTTTGCAGCAATGACAAACTCACAAGAGCCAGCTAGGCCAGCCCACCTGGCCTAGTACCCCTTGGCCCCCCGACGCCGTTACTGTGCTTCGTTCTCCTCTCCGTTCCCTTCCTCTCTGTGCGCCCCGACGGAAGGAGGCAGGTTGCCGTCGCCCACCGTCAGCCGCGTCACCTCCTGCCCCTCTTCTTATCCCCCCGAGGGGTCACAGAACCCTATTCCCTCCCCTTCCTCTCTCCCTCGTCAGCGCCGCCATCCTCGTGTTCCCTCTCATTTCTCCTTTTAGCTGTGAGCTTACAAGAGGAGGGCATCACCGAAGGCAAAGCTCCCTATTGCAGACGCCATGGAGCTGCGCTCGCCTAACCTGAGTGCGAGAATTGAACCGCCTCGCCTTCCTCTTCATCCTTCCCAAAGAATCGAGCCAGGAGCAGCTGGGAATCGGTGACGCCATCAAGCTCTTCTTCCTGAACTTGCGCCTGTGCTGCGGTTGTTTGTATCTCCTTCAAGTAGACGAATCCTGCTTCCTCTGCAACCGTCGGGCTCTTCCTCGGACCCCGGTGAGCTCCTCTCCCTCTACCCGTACTTCTCTGTACCTATCGTTCATCCTAGCGCCGACGCTGCATGCACTTTTCGACGCCTTGACGCACAGCGCCGAACAGCGGCAGCGGCGGCACGGCTGTAGCACTCCTCCGCTGGCGCTTGCTCACCTCCTCCTCGATGCCCCGGTTCCCAACTTAACGTAGATCTCTTCACAGATCCACCAGCATCACTACAGCGAAAACCACGCTCAAAACGGTGAAGTAGATCTCTCGGAATTCTCACTTGAAGTCACGCAAGTTTTCGGTCGCCGTTGCTCTGAACTCTCGAGTTCGTCGTCAGTTAAACATGAAAACAACATCTCTGACCTACCTCTGTTCCTCCTCGATTTCCCGCCGTCTCAGCCCACCTCCGGAGAAACATCATGAACCAAACTTGTAGATCTTGATCCCCTCTATAATCTTTCTTTTTGCGGAATCGCGAGATTCCTAGCGGATCTCTCGCCATCGTCTTCCAAAAACCAAGATCAGCTAGCTGTTTTCGCTGATCCAATCTTCAGTTCGTCAGATAACTTCCAGGAAGGTTTTGTAAAAAGGCCCCTACCTTTCTTAGCATCTCAACCCGCCGTCCTTGGCTCCACCACGTGGCATCCCCCACCTGGCCACACGTGGGTGGACCCATTATGCTCCTCTGGTCCACTCGTCCATCTCTGTGGGTAGAATTTCCCTGAGTAACAAAGTTTGCCAAAAATTTTAATACAAATAAAATTCCAGGAAATGTTTAAATCTAACTAAATTCATTTCTTATGAAATAATTCGAATTTGTAAAAACTTTCAAAATAAAAAGTAAATGTTTTTCAAATATGACTTCAACCATGTTTTCCAATTTGACCAGGATTGACTCTATCTAGTCAAAAGTTTGACTTTGACCTCATTTAAACAATTATAACTTTAATATAAATTTAAATTCATAATTCCAAATAATATAAATAATATATGTTTTTGAATCAGAAAAATGTGAGAAATCTGATTATGCTATTTATAATATCATTTGAACAATTTAAAAATTTCGAAATAATTTAGTTCTTAATAAATGTCTTTTTTTAAATATTGCATAACTTTAAATCCGTAATTCCGAATTCGATAAATAATATATCCAAATCGATCAGCATGACGAGACCTATCTAACCATGATATCCATGTTATCGTTTGCATCATGCATTAAGAGCAGTTTTATAATCAGTACTGTTTATGCAAGAAAAACATGCTAAATAAAATTGGAAACTAATTGATTCTTATTAATAAAGCCTCACAAATGCGATATCATTAATGAGCGATGATCCTAATACCTTTCCGACATAGTTTGCATCATTAACTTGCCATGTCATGCATCACATCATAATCATGCCGATTCTTCCGCATTAGTTGTAATTGTTGCATCGCTTGTTCCTTTTAGTGTTTTGCTTCTTCCCGGATAGGACGATGAGACGTTGTGAGCTTTGACAAGTTCTTCGATTATGAAACTTCGGCAATGTTTTCCAGGCGAGCATTCTCCCCCTTTCTACCTATTTTACTTTTATAGTTTTTATTTCCTCCTGTTGATCTATTGCTATCTGTGTTGCGATGCTCTAGTTTTTGTATTCGGGATATCCCTTGCAGCCTTATATTGCCTTGGACACATCCTATTACCTGTTGATTGGTAGATAGTTGGACTTGCGTGTCGTAGTCGCTTGCTCAAGTGCTATTGCGTGTCGTCAAGTACCACAGTTGTTGGAGTATTGCCGTATGTTTAATGTTGGAGATGATTACAACTTTAATTATCGTTTAATAACTAAAATTGAAGTAGGTAAATGCAGAGGCACCGGTGGGTAATAGAAAATATTTGGTTTTTAACCACTCACTGGAGTCCCGTAGGACCCCGAGTTCTTGACACCTATTCCGAGATCGAGCGCGCTAACCACAGGTGGGGTGTGTGGGCACCCCCATCGATTAGTACCTGATTTCAAAGTATTGTACCGGGGGCCACAAAGTAGTTTGGGGCTTTATTACTATCTTGTACTTATGCCATGCTTTACTGCTTTATTTACGATTGCGCGTGGAGCGTATGTACTGTTTTGGATCGCGGCACGATTTCGCGGTATCGACAAGCCCAGTCACACTTTTGGGTTCCCAGTCGTTTACAGCCGTTCTCGCAAACCCTGGGTCCGTCTCGGAGACCGGCCGACTTCGTTACGGGTAGCTTAGTGGGGTGGCCCCCCATGTGCTTGCTTTGGGTCTGGGAAACGTCGTTTCCGAAACCCCGTCGACATACCGTTGGGTGTATATTTTGTGATCTTGTACCTACCTGATCTGACAACAAGGGTGTAGGTGCGTGTGGAAACTTTGGTGCACCCCTGCAGGGTTAAATCTTTTCGAGAAGCCGTGTCCGCAATTATGGACGACTTGGAGCACAGTTCTCGATCATACACAACTACAACTAAAGTTTACTGTTATAATTTGACTTGTATCCGATATGACTAGTAACCAGCTTCACTACAACGGAATGGCTAAATAAAAGTACCAACAACTGCTGGGTTTGGGATATCTCATGCTTATTGTATCTGACTAGTAAGTGTTGCAACTACAACGGAATGGTTAACTAAAACTGCCCACTGCTTATTATATTAGGATGACTATCTATACCTGACTAGTAATTGCTGCAACGATAACTGGATAAATAAAACTACCAACTGTGTGAGTTTCCTCGGTTGACTTCCTCGTTTGGTCTCGAGGGGGAAATACCAGGATGGGTATGTTTGGTGGTAGCATCAGGTTGGTTCTAAATAGGTCTTTCTTATCCCTCTCTGATCACCGACAGTTATATCGATTCTCTATAGGTTGTTTAGTGCATGCTGCGCTGCCGCTTCAGTCCACCATACCTATATAGGCGAGGACCGCCGAATTCTAGCCTCGTCGTGTACTGGCCTCAGTACTAACCGCTCTCTCTTTTTCCTTTGCCCTTTGTCGGCACCCCTTTTGTTTAAGCAGGTTTTGAGATCGACGTCGTTAGCAGGGTTATCCTTCCGGCTTGGCCTGGGCAGGGTTATGGACGCCATTGGTTATTCCTCAGGGCTCTTAGCTCAACTTGCATCTTGTCCGTACTCGGACGCTGTATTGTTTTCAAGGTGATTTGGACCTTTGTATTATATATCTGTATTCTTGACTCTTTGAGTCATTGTTGTATATATCTGTTCTGTGGATTCCATCGTGGACTAATGTGTAATGATATTACTTTGTTTTCCACCCGCACGCAAGTGCCTGGTGGGCACCTTTGAATCGTTTCTATGCGGGTTTGGCGGGAATCGCTGAGACTTGCATAGGGTCGATTCTGAGGGTGTTACAGGTTGGGATCCAAGAAAGCAGACGTATGCGTCTTTCTTAGCCAGAAAAGTTTTCTTTCCACCCGACTTGGGTTCTATGGCGGTATCCACTTCTTCCATGTCAGAATCTTCCTTGCACTCCTTTCCTTTCTCGGAATTTTCTTTCCTTTTCGTCGCTTGCCTCTGTAGCCAGCGGATTCGTCTTTGTTGATGTCGTCATTGAAACGACACTCGGCATTTGTGTGGGTAGATCCTCTGTTACTATCCAAATGGTGGACACAGGGATTATTGGCAATGTCGGCCCAGGTATAGGTTCTTCCGGGTTGCTGATCTCCTCTGCCCTGGACTCGGGAAGTTCCACAGCCTCTACCCCAGCCACCTCTGTTGCCTCCTCATCCTACGGATCCGAATGTTGCATTGACAGCTGCGTTGTCTGGAGCCGGTTTTTCTTCCGAGGTGTTCTTGTGCTTCTGAGCTTGTTGTTTTGGCTATTTGGACACATTGGGGTTAGCCAGAATATTTAGCAGCCCTTCTAAATCATCATCGTCATCAGCATATTTGCTTGCCATCTCTATCATCTCTCCCAAATCTGTGACATGGTCACGCTTCAATCTGTGACGCAGAAGTCCGACTAGGAGTCCTGCAATGAAAGATTCTATCACAATTTGTTCGTTTACTCCTTCGCAGGAGTTCTTCGTGTTAATCAAGCGTTCGAGGTGATCCCGGCAGGTTTCTCCGGGTCATTGTGTGCAACGCTGCAAGTCTCCGACTGTGCAGGGCCTCCTGTATGTTCCCTCGAAGTTTGAAAAGAACGCACTTTGTATATCATACCAGTTATGAATTGAATTATCTATAATTTGATTGAGCCATTATCGAGCCGTCTTCCTCAGCATGAGTGGGAGATATCAGACCGCAACCAGTTTGTTTCCTCCTTTGGCGATACAGCAGGCTTGGAAGAAATCCTAGAGCCAAGTATCTGGCTGAGCCACGCTATCGTAGGGCTGAATGTGTTTGGCAATACCAAAGTCAACCGGAAATTTGGTCTGATGTATGCGTGGTCCAAAGCATTTGGGTCCCACATACACGTCTTCTTCCTCGTACCGCCGCGCCTCTATGTTTGATTCAATACTATGGAGAGCATCGTTTGGTGAGAGAGATCTACGCCTTGGAGACTCACGGCTTCTGCGCGACAAAGTCGGATTTCTGCTTCTCCTTTCACCATTGCCGCCTCCGCCCCTGCGGCTTCCATGGCTACGTTGAGATCCTTCGTGGTCGCTGCCAGGAGGCGATGGTGTCCTTAGTGGAATATTTCTGGCTGGGTTACACGGTGGTGGTGATGGAGCCTCATTATGCTGACTTTGATGTTTGTTTCTTCGGGCGTCGTCCCTACTTGCTTCAGATTGATCCGGATCATCTCTTCGTCCGGCATTGCCAGCCGGACGGCTCGATGGCGGCATGTTTCTAGGTCTTCTCTATAGCGGTTGTTTTGTCGATGAAGGACCATTGCCCTGATGGCATCTTCGGACCCAACCGGAATAACTCTTGCCCAGTCACGCGTCGGCCGACGAGAGTGGCCGTTTGAGCCTGTTCTTGAATTCTCTTATTCTCCACGAGGATGGTACCACTGATTCGTATCCCTGCGGAGCCTTAGATTAGCGCTTTGGTCAGCGCCAGTGTGGCAAAACTCAGACTTTGAGGCCATCTTGCCACTAAATAACGCGGCCATTTTCTGCTGCTTTAATCCTTTGACCAACAACGCAACGCACTGCTGTACTTGCTGTGGAGACGGATTATTGGCGAGGATAGCTCGAGATGCAGCAGCGTTTTCCAATGGCGTGCTGTAGACTCAGATCTTCTCTCCGTCCTTTTCGTCGAATAGATCTTTGTGGATATCCAGATTCTTGCTGGCAAGAAACGGACCTCCCCTTGTCTTGTTTGGGTGTCGCTTGAAATCTAATTGATACTTGGAAGGATCACTGTCTAACTGTGGTCTAAGATTAATGATGCACGCGGCCTCTTTGAGCAGAAATAGACTGTGCTTTTCAAGGTCCTCATCCCTTTTCTCCAGCGCCTCTGGCGTAAGATCCGAAGCTGTTGGGATTGGAATTGTGAGAGCATCTCCATAAATTTCACGTGCACCCTTGGTGAATACGTGTCCATCCATAGGAGGGTCGATCGGTGTGGTATTAATCGGATCTCCATCCTGATTCTCCATCCCGATCTCTTCATCAACTTTTTCTTTGTTGGTTTCCTCGATGTCTGGCTCTGCCGGTGTCGGATTCTTGTTGTTCTTCTTCTTCTTCTTTGACCGCCCAATAGCCTTGACGTGCGTACCAGTGGCAAAGACGGATTTTGGTCCAATACCGGGGTATAAACTGCAGTCGGTACTTTTTCATTTTGGTTGGCTTGTGGACCTCGGAGGAATCTCCAGTATCCATATCATCTTGCGAGGTGTAGCTTTCATCCATGCTATAGTATGGACTAGGAGGATTTTCTGGCTCACCTTGCGTTGGCTTGGAGGCGTGTTCTTGCTCGTACTCCTCCATCTCCTTGTCAAAGTTTTGAAGTTCCTGTGATGTTATTGAATCCTGAGGGGAGCCAGGTAAGTCGGTGTTTTCTTTGATTGCATCTAGACTGAATCGCTGCCGGCTCCAGCATCAACAGAGTCGGATCGAGAGCTTATGTGGTACACAAAATAGTTCTTCTTTTTGTTTATGTTCTTTAGGTAGTGGTATAACTTGGTTTTCGCTTCGACATCGGCAGAGCCGGATCCGTAGCGAATGTATTCGTCATCTGTGCATCCGATCTTGCTGGAGAGATCATATCTAGTTTCTTCTTCCACTTCAGGAGTGGGCTGGGTGGGTTTGATTTTCTTCGAGATCTTGAACTCTTCCACCTTGGTGGACAAAGTAGATCCGGATTTTTCTTCCGCCATTGTCATCACCTCAAGGGTGTGTTGGGCGGGATCAACGAAACCAAGATAAATGTTGATCTCGCCGATGGACATGATTGTGTAGGCCATCACGGGTTTCGAAGCCAGAATCCAGGTCTCTTCGAGAAGGACGAGAGGGAAATCATTAGTGTAGACCACGCGACCCATGGCGATAGTTTCGTCGATTCCAGCACGCGCAGATTCCGCCTGGAACGATGTAACATCCTAGCATTTAGGAACTAACAAAGGGTAGATTTAGAAAATTGTGATATTGCATGCATTCATCTGTGAAAATGTGGGTAAAATTTTCGCCAAATAAAAACCTAAACTAAAATCTGTCATATTGTGATATTGTATGCAATCATCAAGGTTTCTTTCATACTTTAAGATTAGGTATAGTCTTGAATGATCATTGTTATAGACTTTGATATGACCTTTTTTGACCAGTCTGTTTTGGGAAATGAAATTTGAATTTAAAACTCGAGTGTTTGAATTATAATTCAAAAGGATTTTTGATTGATGTTTGAGTATTTGGTTTAATTTAAGAATTAACCAATAATAACTCAAACTATAAATGAAAGAAGACAATCAATAAAATGAATATTCCAAAACTTCATTCAATAATGAGTTTCAAAATGTAACTTATGAAATGAGCAACAATCTTTACAATAATAATTAAATAGAAGAATAATACTTCTTAATTGAATAATAGTACAATCTTTATTACAAAATAATAAAAATAAAGAGTACAAAAGAATAAATTAAAGTTTACAATTGAATATGAGAGTTATTACAAGTGACTATTCTATAAAGAAAAATAAAAACCTAAACTAAAATCTTGATCTTCAAATCTGGTACCTGCAAAATAAACAGAAACTTAAAAGAACAAGAAAGTTAGGAGTAGAAATATTTTACTCTCAGAGTTGACAGTGAAGTGCACTGTTCACTTTTTCATCATTGAGTATTTAAGGGGCAAGTTTCACCAATATGAAAGAATGTATCTTTCATAATTTTAAGCCATAAGTCAAATAAACAGAAAGGAGGGGCAAGTTTCACCAGCCAGGTAAAATGTAACCTGATAACAGTAACTCTCAAAATTCAAAACATATCCACCACTTTGCAGCAGGCACACATGCATCACACACACCAAACTGCATGGTGTGTGCTGTCAGCACCACAACAACAACACAATCAAACAAAACCATCAGCACGGTAGTGGGAATACAACCCCACACCATTCCATTGTTCTTACACACCAAGCATAGCAGCCACCAACTAAACCAAGCCAAAGCCAAGCTAGATCATACCAAACCAAAACCCTGGATCACATCACCAAAATGGTGACATAAGGAGGGGGTAGATCAGGTGGATAGAAAGACCAAGATCAAGCCATCAGGACCAGGAGATGAAGAGATAGATCAAGGACAAGCCAGGAGCTGGAAATACTAGGAGAGCATCAGATCAAGTTAGCACAAGATCAAGCACAGGAAACCCGAACATCAAGTGACAGTGGTAGGTAAAATAGACCATCACATGATCTATTTGTCTAAGATTAGACAAGCATACATGATCTGTCTCTTACTCAAACTCTTATAAAGCACCCAAGTGGGGTGAATCCATCACTGAGGTTTTAAACACTAAAAGCAATCAGAAAAGTATAAGGATCCAACTAAGATCTCAGGACAACATCATTGATCTAAGAAATCAAGCTATATTTCAATTCAAGAATGCACATAGCTAAGATTTAAACTTCTAGGCACAACTCTAAGACAAGAGTAACACCTTAGAATTTAATCTTATGGTTCTATACAAGTGATCAAGCCTACCATCATTTTTCCCAAACTTAGATTCAAGAAACAGTAGCTGGTATCACTACCAGAATCCATCCATGTGAATCAACAAGTTAAAGGATTAATCCCTAAACCTCATACCAACATCATGGGTCTTAGGGATTTAAGGAAGGAAGTTTCTACTTATCTTTAATACCAAACTCATCTTAAGCTTGAACAAAACCAAACCAAGTACTAGAATCTAATTTTGTGTGCCATACAAGGATGGTGTCACAAGAACAGTTCTAAACTAAGCAGGTTAAGCATCCAATCTTTATAGATACATCCAACCAACCAACTATAAATCATTTTCCTGACATCATAGGAATCAGAATCAGGAAAATCCATCTATTTATCGTCACTGTAAGAGATCATTTGATCTCCAGCTATACATAAACTCCTAATCCAACAGTACTAATACAGTAACCTCATCACAGAACACTCACTGTTATCAATCAAATACTGACAGTGGTGAGTTATTAAAACCACTAGATTTTCCAAGTGTTGCCTCTAGAGCAACTTCACCATCTGAATCATCTAAAATTTAGTCCATAGAATCATTTGATAAACCACTAGCATCCCACAGCTAACCATCATCAATAATCCATAACAAGTCATACTCAACAGATTCAAGGATCATCAATACATCATCCAATTCATCAAATATCTAATCCACAGCATGGTATGAACCCTAAGTAGAACAAACCATCTTAATCAGGACAAGACAGTAACCATAAAGGTCACTACAAACAGCTAGCATGGGATGGCCTAACATAGAGAGCATGAGAGGGATAGAAATAACTTACTGAAGGTCCTCGTTGTTGATCAGAAGAGGAAGCAGAGGAGGCCGACGACCACAGCGGCACGGGGAGCACCCCCAAGGGGCGTTACAACCCACGCAACACCACGGCGGCGACCATAGCCACGCATGGGGCCGAGGAGCATCTCCACGGCACACGACAGCAGCGGCGGCATTAGATCAACGCCAACCCTAAACCCTAGGGTTCGGTACGACATCGATCTGGTCGCAGGAGGGCTCCAGGTCCAAATCCAACTGGACAAGAAGGAATAGCGGGGCCGATAACCTCATCCTGCACCATGGCGGCGGCCAGGAAGGTCCACGACGGTGCGAATCGCCAGCGACAGCATCGCCGACCTAAGGGTCGGGAAAGGAGAAGGAGAGAGGTGAGCTCGAGGGGGAGACAGAGAGTGTTGGGCTGGGTTGGGCCAATACCCCTTCGGGGTATTGTCTTAACTTTGCCTATTGGGCCACAAGGGCCCAATAAAACCAAATATCCAGCCCAAATCATTTAGAGCCTGTTTTAAATTGGAAAAAGACCAAAATGCCCCTGAATTTAATAAATTCTAGAAAATAAAATAAAATTTCAAAAATAATAAATAAAATATTTATGGATTCACTATAATCCAAACTATCCAAATAAATTAAGAAATAAAATTTTAGACATATAAATTTTATTAAGAATTTTGTAATTTATATATTCCTTATGGAATTTTACAAAATTATTGAAAGTTGATAAAAATAAATAAAAATCACTTTAATTATATATTAATATTGTATTATATTATAAAAATATTTAATGTCAACGATTTGATAATTAATGATAATTCTTAAAGGAATTATTAATTAAATGAAAGCAAATAAATTAAAATAAAATAAAAAGAATACAATATTCAATAAATATTTAAAAAATATTTATAAATTCTTTCTCATTAAAAGAATTTTATAATTTAAATAAATGGGGAAGAATACATATAAAGCTAAATGATGCATTACATTACTTTGCATAATCATTTTGCTTCTTTAAATATTGTCCTTACCAGGCAATAATGATGTTTTTGTAGACATAGAAGCTCAAGGTCCAGTGCAAGCATCAGACTTCACTACCTTGCCATCACAAGGCAAGTTCATCACTTGCTCATATCCTTTGAAGAGTCTTTATCAAAGTATTTGCAAATTGTGTATTATCATATATACTCCAAAGAAATTAAATATTTTTTCACACTTAAAGAAATCATAAATATCATCCTAAGTGATGATATAATGGAGCAATAGAACTTAGGGTTCTACTTGCAACAAAAATGATCAATTAGGGACTTAATAACCCCTCACATCAGTGATTCTAGTGTCGTATATTACGTGTTAGCCATGAGATTTTGAATGGGACAGAGAAGTCAGCTGTATCTTCTTCCTCTCGCATGAAGCCGGATGTGCAGGTCGTGGCTGTTATCCTCGTAGCATGCATATTAATTGGTAATTCGTAGAGGATATGCAGCATATGGGTGGGAACCCTCAACGTCCCACGATAGTTCTAGCATCTAACGGTTTGTACAAACCATTGCCGTAATTCATTATGTGGGCATGGTGTACACCAAGGAGGCATGCGAGGTCGCGAAGGGGGCAGTGATTGACTTGGACCAACTACTGGGCCCCACATCATGGAATTGTGGATGGGAAAGTATGCCCGGTTGTGCAACAAGGAGTTGATCTCTCATGGGTAAAGTAACGCACCTCTACAGAGAGTAACAATTGTAACTTGTTACTTCCTGTTCCGGGAAGGAGCTACGAACGCGGAGGAAAGGAACTCCATAAAAATTCTGGTCAACCCGTGAAGGCTGATGGTCATAGATTTTCATAATAAAACCAATCTTTGAAGAAAGATTTACGAAAACTGCATAGTACCAAGGACTTATAGTCCGAGGTGGTAGTTGAGCATCAAACTTCACACCTTGCATATAATGAACTTGTTGGGTAATGTTGTTACTCATCCTTTCCTTTGATCCCTTGCTTAGACTCTGAGGATCCCGAAGACGTACCAATGTGTGCAGCTAAATGTCAAGAAGATGTGTTCTACGAGGAGCCTGACCTGTCAGGAGGGGTTGAAGGACTGGATTACGAAATCCATTATGGTGTTGACGATAATGAGTCCAACTAAGTATCCTAGTTAGTAGTAACCAATGGAGCCGAGCAGCATGATCTCTATAGAATAAGATGCTGAGCTCAACTCCTAGTTAGAGTTGCTACTTTTAAATTCCGCTAGAACACTTTATATTTTGGTTTGTAAGTTGAAACCTTTTGAAGTCTTGAACTTCTAGTATTGTAATAATAATAATGTGTGAATGTTTGTAATATGGACCTGCAATGTTTATGTTGTACCACCCTGAGGGATGTGATATTTACGGAACGGTGTTCTATGGGTGTCATGTCAACGACTATAGTGTACTACACATGCAGTGGTATGCTGGGTCACCGCAAACGATTCTCCAAAGGTCACCTGCCCCATGGTGGGCTCCAACTGTCGTCAGATTATCGACAAGTACACCATAGGGGGTCCTAGTGGTGTTGGAAAGATGGGGTGTGAGACGTCGGATGTTCTAGGAGCGGTGTGAGGACAACTTTACCCAGGTTTAGATCCGACTACGGTGATCGGCGTAAGCCCGATGTTACAATGGATTACAAGAGAGGTTCGACTGTGCGAGTTGATTGTGGTGTTACGATTGATTGGTTGCCCTAAAGGCTCACATAGGACTGGTTTATATAGATACCAGGTCCTAGGGTTACAGGAGAGACCTATCCGGCTATGTTATAGAGTCGGTAACTAGATACAGCTTGGACTACAAGTAATACTACATGCCTAAGTCAGTAACTCTTCTGGGCCTTGTCGTAGCCGGAACTGGCTCCTCCTCTTTCTCTGTCTGGGACACCCGTGAAGCAAAGCTCTAACCCGTTGGTGGTCCACCCTTGTCAGCGAGTCCTATGGATATACTCAAAAAGTATATCCCCAACAGCGCGTCCGTTCTTTAATGGGGTTTACCTCACATGTGTGTAAGTTTGTTTGTATTAGACTATTAGTTTAGTTAGAGTCGACTCTCCGTGGCTCGTGGAGCCAGTCGCTTAGCAACCCCAAGGGGTGCTCTATACTTGGCTTTTCTAGATGTGAGCGGGTTCGGTTAGGCGAGTCCCCGAGCATTATAGTTAGCCATTCTAGTCGCATGCCCAAGGTAGGTCAAGACATGGTGCGTTGTTTGTAACACGTCTCTCCACATGGCTCTGGAAGCCAGTCGCATGGCGAGTCCGGAGCACGCTCTCATACTTAGTGTGTTCCTGACCTGTGTGGGTTTAGATTTGGGCAAGTCCCCGTGCGTGGTACGTAACCATTCAATTCGCTATGCACAAGGATGTGGAAGATCGGTCGATTTATGAAGTGTGTGTGGTTGTCTTGGCCCGGCAGGCCAGTCGAGCTAGGCGACTCCGATGGTGGCTCCGGGGTGGCGTTTTCGTGGACGACGCAAGGCCGAATACTTTTGGTTCCCTTGTGTCGCACTACTTAGTCTTGCCGGTCGGACTACCAAGGATTGACTTCCATGGGTAGCGTATTTCTAAATTTACGAGTGCGATTGGCACAAGAGTTTAGCGAGTAGGCACAATTTGTGCGAGTCAAATTTATTGCATTGCATAGCGGGGGAGTACAAGTTTAAGTTCTACGTGTAGAACTTTTGGAGGAGGTTTACATTCCACGGCCGCTTGATGTCATGTTTTTCGTTACCTCGCACGTCGATGATGTAGTAGGCATCGTTTCCGAGGACTCTCCATATAGAGAATGGTCATTTCCATGGGGGAGAGAGCTTGTGCATGACCTTCTTGTATTGGGTGAGTCCCAGGACTAGGTCGCTTTCCTGGAAGGTGTGAGTCCAGAATCAGCGGCTGTGGTAGGGATGGAGTCCCTGCTGGTAGATGGCGGTGCGGGAGCGAGCTAGGTCACGTGCTTCATCGAGCTACTCGACACCGTCTTGGCATGTGAGCTCATTGTCGGCCTCCATGTAGTTGACAACTCGAGGAGAGTCGTGTTTCAGGTCGGTTGGCATGACGGCTTAGGCGCCATACACTATGAAGAAGGGTGTGAACCCTGTTGACCGGTTAACGGAGGTGCGAATTCCCCATACGACGTAGGGGAGCTCTTTGACCCAGCATCCCAGAGTTCTCTTGAGGGGAACCTGTCATCGTGGCTTGAGGCCATGGAGGATGCTTTGGTTGGCATGCTCTGCTTGGACATTCGACTCTGGGTGGGCCACTGAGGCGAGGTTAACCGTATGCTTTGCTCCTCGCAGAATTCGGCGATGGCGCCTTTTGTGAAGTTGGTGCCATTGTCTATGATGATCTTGTGTGGGGGTACCTGTACCGATATATGAGATCACGGAGGAACTTGGTGGCAGTCTTCCCGTCACACTTCCTGATCGGCTTGGCCTCGACCCACTTATTGAATTTGTTGACTGTGACCAGGAGGTGGGTGTAGCCAGAATGAGCCTTTTTGAAGGGGCCCACCATGTCCATGCCCCATACGGCAAATGGCCAGGTGATGTAGATTGTCTTGAGTGCCGAACCAGGGATGTGCATCTGGTTGGCATATTTCTGGCACCCAACGCAGCGTTGGACGATATCGATGGCGTCAGCATGCACGGTGAGCGAGTGGAAGCAATGTAGAGTGGCTTTGGCGACTAGAGATCGGGCGCCGGTGTGGTGGCCGCAGTCACCGGCGTGGATGTCCTGGACGATCTTTTGTCCTTCCCTTGATTGCATGAAGCGTTGCAAAATGTCGACGCTATGCTTGTAGAGCTCTCCGTTAATGATGACGTAGGATTTGCAGTGTCGCACTATCATGCATGCCTCCGGTTCATCCGAAGGAAGAGCCCCACTCTCGAGGTAGGCGAGGTATGGTGCAGCCCAGTCACTGGGTTCTGTAACCATGGCGACCAGGGCATGATCGGGTTGTAGAGGTATCCTAATGTCGATCTCCTTCAGCGGGAGACCGAAGGATTGGGGATGGTGTCGAGGAAGACACACATGGGTGGGGTTTGCCGAGCCGATCCGATGCAAGAGAGGGCGTCGACCTCCTCGTTCTTGCGCATGTCGATCCACTCGATGGAGTAGCCAGCGAAGTGGCCCCTCAGCTAGTCCACCGCTTGGTGGTATGCTGCCATGGTGGGTGAGATGGCGTCGCATGTACCAACAACTTGTGCAGCGACAAGGTCGGAGTCACCATAGCACCGTAGGCGGTTGACGTTCATCTCCTTGGCGGCCCGCATGATGTGAAGGAGGGCATCATATTCGGCCATGTTGTTGGTGCAGGCCGTGAAGTCGAGGTGTAGCACGTAGCGGAGCCTATCAACCTTGGGGGAGATAAGTACGATCCCAGCCCCTGCGCCTGATGTCTACGCACTTCTATTCTTGTAGACAGTTGTTAGGCCTCCAAGTGCAGAGGTTTGTAGAACAACAGCAAGTTTCCCTTAAGTGGATTACCCAAGGTTTATCGAACTCAGGGAGGAAGTGGTCAAAGGTATTCCCTCTCAAGCAATCTGTAACACCCCAGTTTTAGTTAATCTATATTAGGGTTTGTTTTGTGCATCATAAGCATCATCTCTATTAATGCATGCAATAAAGAATAAACAAAACCCTAAAACCCTAACCTCTCCCTCTATTTTAAAACAATTCAAATGGTTTTGAAAATGTTTGAAAAGTAACAAAAAGTATGGATCCCAAATGGATTAAAACGGACCCTAATTATTTTCTATACTTTTGTAAAGCTTCTAGTATTTTTGAAGTGATTCAAAAATAGTTTTGAATGAAATTACAAACAGGAAACAGAATCAGAAAAATAAAAACAGTTTATACTAAAAAAAGGAGCAACCCAGCTAGCCCACCACCCCTCCTTCCTCTCACTACAGCCCGCGCAGCACTCCCGCAAACCATCTCGGCCCGTTCGTAGCCCATCATCAGCCCGTACCGCTTCGTCCCATCTGTTCGTCTTCGTCTTTGCAGGAGAGGCCTTGAAGCTCGATGCTGTCGCGGATACGCCGCTTACAGGAGATGGGGTAAGACCGCCACGATGCCCTGCTTCCCCCTTATCTCCTCCCTTCTCCCCTGGAGCTCTCCCTCCCTCGTTCCCCACCTCGAACCGAAACCCTAGCCCGCCATTCACCATCGTCCCCGTCGACTCCAGCCTCCCCTAAGCAATCTGAGACCGCCACGAGCTTCGCCTCGCCTTCCTCTTGCTCCTGGACAATGGAATCAAGCTAGGGATCTTCCAGTCGTCGGCATCGATCTTGTCTTCCCCATGCCCGAAGGTTGCCGCCATCGGCCCTATCGCTGTTCTAGTCCACCTTTAGCCTCACCGTCACGCCTGTTAGAATCACGGTGAGCACCCGGTACTCAAGGGCCCCTCCAATCTCCCCCTCTTGTGCTGTAGCCGTCGCTCGTCGTTGATCTGTAAGCCTCGCCGCCGCACGCCGCCGTACACCATGCTTCGGTGACCGTTTAGCAGCGGCGCCGCCCTCTTTAGGCTCGCCTTGGTCGACCGCGTCTAGCGCGCCTAGTCTCGCAAGCGCGCACGCCATCCTCCGCCGTCTGCCATCGCCGTCTGTCCCGTTGGCCGGCGAGCCGACGTGGCGCCCGTGTGGCATCCACGTGGTGCCTGCGTGGCCCTGGTCCAACCAGTCAGCCTCTAGGGCTAGGCTCTGCCCCGGTAACAAATGCCCATGACCTCACTTTCCTTGCATGGCTGCCGATGTGGCCCCGGCCCCACCGGTTAGTCACTATGGGTAGATTATGTCCGGGTGTAAAAAGTTTAACAAGCTTTTAATAATTGGTTTAATAATTTCAGAAATTGTTTTGAATATTGTAAATTAAATAACTAATTCATATTAATTCAGAAAAATACAAATAATATATCAAAATGTTCAGAAAAATGAGAACTACCTCTTTAAGCTTAATCATGCATTGATCAACAACTAAAATGACAAGTTTAATTAGAGAACAAAATCAACCCCTCTCATGTGTTTCCGGAGTTCCCCGAGTTAGGGTTTGCACCCCTGCGAACCCCGTTTAAATTGTCGAGCATGCTTTAGGGTTACATTTCAATACTAATCAACTTGTCATATCATCATCCTTGCTTGAGCATTGCATCGATGCCATGTGTTGATTCTTTCCCTTTCTTTCCGGTGTTTGGTTCTTCCCGATAGAATATGATATCGAGATCGAGATCGAAGACAGAGATCAACACCGTCGAAGATCGAAGATCGACGAACAATACTTGACCAACTATAACCAAGTCAAGTACAAGGCTTCTGAAGATCTTCTTTTTGGTTATCAACTGGCAAAGGAAAGCATAGCCCCACCATGTATAATCCTATGATTTCGAAAGAATTTCCATTCTTCCCATGTTGCATACGATTCTACTATGGTCTTTTATCGATAGATCGAGTATCCTATCTATTGCATACTCCCTTTGAGCTTATATTATCTGATCCACTGCTCCTAGAATAACTAGGTTTGGCTTGTGTGCAATGCTAGAGCTTTTATCTGTGTCTTGCTTAGCCATGCTTAGCTGTTGAGTCTGGTTCATCCAGATGATGTATCAGATGTAGAGAATCTAGTATGACAGGAGAACGTGATAAGATGAGATCAGTGATATGAGATTAAAGATGCTAAGGCTTGTATGGCAGGCCACAGTGGGATGTGGTTTTTCTAGTCCCATGCTCGCCACCCTTAGGACCCTAGGTTCTTACCTCTTGAACCAAGACGAGCGTACAACCACACGGGGTATATGGGGACCCCATGTTTGAATAACTTTCCTAGTAGATTCCATGAGTCACATAGTTCGGGCGTTCCATTCGACATACGCATTGAAAATGTTTTTGAAAGAAGGAGGTGAAGGAGGTGCATTCATAATAGCTAGGGAAGCGTGGCTGCGGTTGCTTGGGGTTGATGGTGCCCCTGGTAAACCAACCTCGCCTCACGTATTTAAGTACCGGCTTCGGGATTTGACCCGTTACGACGGAACCATACTTATTGCGTGACTCATGGTCTCGACGAAAGCAAGGTAAAGCTCGTGTCCAATCACACCCTCTGTCATCACACCAAGGAAGTGTGTCAAGTGGCATTAAGAGTCGGTTGGTATGTGTGGGTAAAGTTGTACACCCCTGCAGGGTAATAATCTTTCGGAAAGCCGTGTCCACGGTTATGGATGACTTGGGAATGGATGGGAGATCATAGAGAACATGAACCTAATCGTAAAACTTGGCAACTAATGTTTGTTAAGGATGATTCCTCTTGTGTACGAGGGGGTGATCCTAGTTCAGATGATGATGATTCGGTGGATATCAAAAGATAATGATCAATATTTTCAGAGATGTCGCACCCTTATCCCCTTTTAAAATTCTCTGAATAAACAAGCTTATTCTCTCTCTGGTTTTATCAACAAAGATGGCTTTATGCAAAACAACTCCACCAGCCATAAGTCTTACGGAGTACACCATGTACTCACCCTTGCTTTGTTGATACTTTTGGTAGAGAAAGTGTTCCCTGAGATCAGTTTGGTACTTCATCGACATCGACGAGTAGCTTGGGGTTCCCGGTCGGCATCCTGGAATCTATGGGATGGGAAGTCATCGTTATGCTTCAGGACTCTTAGGCCATTTGTTAAGTTTGCTATACTTAATAGCATAATTTGTTTTCCGTTGTTTGATGTTTGTGGTCAGTGACCTCTCCTTGTAATAATTTGGTTCTCTGCTCAGTTATGAGCTTGCTGTAATAAATTTTTGTGTCGTAGGGTCACTGCCGTGTTACTGATTCTTCACTGGATATTCTCGAGCTCAAGGTTAAGCTTATTTCAGACGGAGGTCTGGGATTTGTTTAGCGCTGATCCCGGGCGTGTCACACAATCCTGCAATCAAGATTCAAGAAGTCTCTTGTGTCCCCAACACACCCAATACACTTGTCAGGTGTATAGGTGCACTGGTTCGGCGAAGAGATAGTGAAATACAAGTGGTAACGGTGCCAGAAAATAGCTTGACGGTGAGGCAAAGACTAAAGGAAACAAGAAGGAAGCAAGCAAACATGCAACGGATCTAGTAGCAAAAGGTGTTTCAATTCTTAGAAACAAGGCCTAGGGATCATACTTGCACTAGTGAACACTCTATCATATAAATATCTTCTTTTTATGATAATACTCTCCGGTTGAACACTCTAATCCATGGTAGGGCCTTCCCCAATATAGATAACCCCACACTGTCACCTTGAGCGCTAGATGGTTCCAACAAACAACACAATTTCATAAAGACATCCAACTCCAAATATAACTCATAACAAATATTAAATCTAGCCAAAGTGCCACACACGGTATGCACGCTGTCACTTTCACACACATGGGGAAAAGCATAGATCTATTAAAGCACAAAGAGTATTTATGTGGACTCAAACCTAAGTTCCACCATGGCGTGCACACTGTCACTTTCACACACATGGCGAGAGCAGAGATCTAATGAAGCACTTGAGTAGCAAGGTATATCTACTTGATTACAAAGCTCATGACCACAAGATCATGCATACAGAGAGAGATGAACACATAGCTACCGGTAGAGCCCTTAGCCTCGAGGAAGAATTACTCCCTCCTCATCATGGGAATCAGCAATGGTGATGAAGATGGCGATGGAGATTGATGGAGGTGGCTCCGAGGGCAGTTCCCTGTCCCGACAGGGTGCCGAACAAAGACTTTCTATCCCCCGAATCTCCCCTTCGGTGGCGGTGGCACTACGGAGGTTTTCGTGGATTTCTTCTGGATTATTTAGGGTTTTCTCATCGGGGGGCTCTTATAGGCGCATGAATCAAGGTCGGTGGGGGTCCAGGGGGCCCACACCCACTCCAGGCGCCTCTAGGGCTTTCCTGCGCCTAGGGGGTTTGGGCACCCTGTGGCCCCCCTCCGGCTCTGCTGCGTGGTTCCGTGTTGCTCCGGGAAAATAATGACTTTGGCTTTTGTCCCGTCCAATTCCGAGAATATTGATTTTCTGCCTTTATGGAACCAAAAACAGAAGAAAACATGCAACTTGCACCGTGGCATCTTGTCAATAGGTTAGTTTCAGAAAAGATATAAAAACACCTCAAAGTATAGACAAAGGAAAGAAAAGTAGATACAAAACAAGCATGGAGCATCAAGAATTATAGATACGTTTCTGACGTATCAGTGCCGTCCATGTTCTTGGACCTGTCGAAGTAGAGCGACCAGTAATGGAGATAGGGCAGCTTCTCAAGCTGCTATGCTTCTTCCTAGTCGGCGAGGAAATCTGCTAGGGCTTGCGATTTTATCGCTTTGCGCGGCTCATACCTTATGTTGTGTATGTCGATTTCGACGGCCCACTTGGCGACTCGCCCAGTCACGTCGCGGTTGCCGATGATGTCCTGTAGTTGTGCGAAGGAGACGACCATGATGGGGTGCTCCTAGAAGTAGTGCGGGAGCCGTCACTGGGCTCTGAATACCGCGTATACCAGTTTCTAGTATTGCGGGTAGCGCCGTCGTGAGTCAGTTACTTGATGTAGTAGACTAGGCGCTGCACAGGGCATTCCTTGCCCACCTCTGGCCGCTCGACGGCCATCACAGCTCTTACTACTCGTGTGGTGGACGCGACATAGATGAGCATTTGCTCCTTGTCGACAGGGGCGGCGAGTAACGGTGCCGCTAGTAGCACTTCTTTGAGCACTTTGAGCGCGTCGTCCGCTTCTCTGTCAGTTTGGAACATGGGGTTCTTGCGCATCAGGTGGTAGAGAGGCATTGCGTTCTCGCAGAGCCGGGGGATGAAGCGGTTGAGGGTCGCGACTCGACCGACTAGTTTTTGGACGTCGCGTAGGCACTCGAGTTTGCCGAGTCATGCGATGGTGTTGATCTTGGTAGGGTTCGCTTTGATGCCCCTCTTGGAGACCACGTAGCCGAGGAGCTTTCCGGTGGGCAGGACGAAGGTGCACTTCCCTGGGTTGAGCTTGATCTTGTACTTTCACAGATTTGTGAAGGTTTCAGCCAGATCGGCGAGCAGGTCGCTCTGGCGAGTGGATTCTACCATCATGCCATCGATGTAGACGTGGATGTTGCAGCCAATTCGGCTTGCAAGGCACTCCTGCATGCACCGCTAGTAAGTCACACCGGCATTTTTGAGGCTGAACGTCATGGAGGTGTAGCAGTAGACGCCGAATGGTGTGATGAACACCATATTCTCCTTGTTCTCTACCACCATCTTGATCTGGTTGTAACCAGAGTAAGCGTCGAGGAATCACAACGACTCCGTTCCCATGACCGAGTCGATGATCTGGTCGATGCGCAGGAGGACAAATTCCTCCTTCGGACAGGTGCTGTTGAGGTTGGTGTAGTCGATGCACATTCTTCAGGTCTTCTTCTTCTTCATGACCAGGACTGTGTTTGCCAGCCACTTGGAATACTTGATGGGCAGGATGAAGCCCACTGCGAGTATATGTTGCACTTCTTCGGTGATTGCTCGGCAGCGCTCTTCATTTAAGGGCCACAACGACTGCTTTACAGGTCGCGCTTTGGGGTCGGTATTAAGCTTGTGCTCAATGAGTTCCCTCGGGACACCTGGCATGTCAGATGGATTCCATGCGAAGATGTCCCGATTCTCACGGAGAAACTCGATGAGAATGCTTTCCTATGCAGGGCTCTTGCCTGTCCCGATGGTGACCGTCTGGCTGGACTCGCCCGAGACCAGCTCGATGATGCGGGTGTGCGTGGAAGATTCGAACGCTGTCGACCCGGCATTTTCTGTGTTGGGCTTCTTCAGGATCGTGGGGTCATCCGTTTTTTTGAGCATTATGACAGTAGAATCCCAGTGGGACCTACTGCCGCTCGATCTATCTTAATAAAACCCCAATAAAGGGGCAGAAGAGTTTACAATAGTTTACAGGTGTAATCTAGTATCAGCAGCCATAGATAAGTAAAAGTAAAGTAATTTACAGAGAAGCTAGAACAGCTGATAAGACAGGGTGTAAAGAGTCCTTTGTTCTGTACACCAGCAATCCAAAGTCAGTTTTGAACCTATTCTTCCAGGATAGAACTTCAGGTGTAATGCCATTGAAATATAAATTATTTCTTTCTTTCCAGAGACTCCATGCTGCATACATAAAAATTTCCAAGAACGTTGGTCTTTTATCTCTTTTCTTAGATTTAGCAATGATGTCCACTCGATCCCTAAGTTGAACCCAAGTAATATTTAGCAATGACCAGCAGCTCCTACTAAAACTGCAGTGAAAGAAAAGATGTTCCACTGTTTCCTCCATATTATCTTGGCAGAGAATACAATTATATCCTGAGTTAAGAATTTGTTGTTTCCTTTTCAACAGGTTTCTAGTGTTTAATCTGTCAGAAAACAGTAGCCAACAAAAGAATTTGATCTTTGGGATTGATCTTGATTTCCATATCCATGTAAATGCTTCATGCACAATTATGTTCCTGAAACAGAAGTTATAGTAGAACTTAGCTTTGTACTCCATGCCCAAGTGTAATTCCATGAGTCTGTTCTGTGATTCCCAAAATCCAGATCAGAAGCAAGATGTTGAAGATCTCTGACTTCCTGTTTAGCCTCTGGGGAAAGAGGTAAGTGGAAGCTTTGTGACAGATGTGTGGTATGTAGAAATTCTTGTACAGACACATCCTCCTTCAAACAAAAAGAAGAAGCTCTGGGAAACATTGTTTAAGCTGTCTCATTAAGCTAGTTGTCTTTCCAGAATAGAACAGTTGTACCATTGCCAATCTCACACTGAGAAATTCCTCTATAAATTGGTGAAAGCTTACAGACATCCTTCCACCAAAAAGATCCACGTGGGTCCACTGCATGTGGAATTTTGTTCAGATAATAAGCATTCCACACGAAACCAACCCAGGGAGTATCTACCTTATTTTGTTCGTGGGGTCATCCTTGTCGATGCCACTCGCGTATTTGGCGAGTTCGTCGGCATGGTTGGTTTCCATGGCAATGACGGTGTCCGCGGGTTCAACACCTTTTTCCTCGCACTCCATGGCCAATCGGGGTCACTATGGAGAGTGATGATGCCGCATGGCCCTAGGAGCTTCATCATGTTTTACGCATAGTGCGGTGCCATCATGAATTTGGCGAATGCTTGTCGCCTCAGAACGCAGTGGTAGGGGCTGCGGAAGTTCACTAGCTCGAAGATGATCCGCTCAATGCGGAAGTTGGAGGGCGTGCCGAAGGTGACGGGTAGAGTTACCTTGTCGATCGGGTAGGCCTTCCGACTAGGGATGATGCCGTGGAACATGGTAAGGGTCGATTCGACCATCGACTACGGGAGTTGTAGTCGTCTGAATGTGTCCCAGTAGAAGATGTTGATGGATCTCCCGCCATCCATCAGTTTCTCGGGGAGCCAATAGTTAGCCACTTTTGGCTTGACCACCAGCGCAACTCGCCTAGGGTACTTGATCTGTGGCGCATGGTCCTCGCGGCTCCATGTGATGTGCTTCTCAGACCAGTTGAGGAAGCGAGGGATGTAGGCTTGAGTCACCATGTCCATGGTGACTACGGGGCGAGCACCTTCTTCTCGCGCTTGGTGCCGACCCCGGTGAATGTGTGCAGCGAACCAACATCTCTGCCGAACCCACCGGCATTGCCATTTGGCGGGTTGTTGTTGGGGACTTACCTTGATCGCCTGGCCTTCTCGATCTCCTTCAGGGAGTGGCAGTCGGCGGTGGTGTGAGCAGTGGCTTTCCCCTCCTTGCTGTGGTAGACATAGGGCTGGTTGAGTAGACCCGCGGGGTCCAATTTCGGCCTCACGTGGTAATTTTTGTTGTCGCGGTAGTTTCCTCCATCGATGCAGAGGTTCTTTGGGTCGCCTGGCGCGTATCTGGTGTTGGCGACGAAGTCGACTAGCCCTTCACCACGACGCTTGCCGGTGAGGCGAGTGTTGCTGTAGCGCATCTTGTGCTGCCTCCCATTGCCGTGGCCGCTTGCACGACATCTTCCACCCAACTCATCGTTGGAGTCTTGGTTGGGGTCTTGATCCACGTAGTGCTTGGCGATTTCGAGGAGGTCGGAGATGTTGTCGAGCGTCCAGTAGACCCTCTTGATCTTGTTGACCAAGGGTTCATAAGGGCACGTGTTCTTGGAGCAGTGGATCGCCGTGTCCGGGTGGATGCTGGAGGCGTTGATCCATAGATCCTGCCACCACTGTACCCAGCAGCGGGTCGACTCGCACGGTCCTTGGATGTTGCGCTCTAGGTGTTCGATGGTGGTGGAACGGCTGTAGGAGTCCTCGAAGTGCCTGACGAAGGCCTCTCGCATGTCCTCCCACGAGTCGATGCTATCCGCGGGGAGGGTGTTGATCCATTGCCGGGTCACTCCCTCCATCATCAGGGGAGGTAGCGAGCGGCGAGCAGGTCGGTGTGGCCTGCGTTCCCCATCGCCATGAGGTATGTGTGGAGCCACACCGCTGGATCTTATGTTGGGTCGTACTTTTCGATCTCCTTCGGCACCGTGAAGTTGGCGGGGTACTTCTCACCTTGGATCATTGGTCCGAAGCACTGGGGGCCGACTCGGCTCAGGGATCCTCTTCGCTCGGGGTCCCCGCGGTTGGTGAGGGTGTGCCTCAGGTCGTCGGGCTGGCGTGCCCGCCAAGTTTGGTTTGATGATGTGCGTCCGTGCATCAACCGGTTTACCGTTAGCGGCGACCATGTTGTTTGCCAGTCGCGGCTTGTTGCTGGAGAGCGCAGGGTGCGCGGCCTGTAGATGGTGCTGCGGGGGCTCGTGTGGTGGGCAGTTGAGGGTGTTGGCGATCGTTGGGCGGCCGCTCGAGGCCGCCCTGCTTCCGGACCAGTAGTAGTACATCTGCCCCTGCATATCGACTCCCGTAGCATGCTGCTCGACGGCCCTGGCGAGTATGGCCTAGGCGTACTTGACCTGTAGTGCGCCTTCTCTCGTGATGTTGAGGTTGGCGACTGTTGCCTGCCCCGCGATGACATTCTCCATCAGGTGGAGTACAGCAGGATCCCTTTTGTGTTGCGGGCTTGTGGAGAGATGAGGACCCCTTGGTTGGTCAGGAGGGGTGCACGACCCGAGTGTGGCGGAGGAGCCCCAGTCGCTGGTGATCCGGGTGGGGGCGAATGCTGCCTCCTGGTGGCGCGTTCTCATAGAACTCGCGATCGGCTGTGCGGGCGGGGTGTATTTCCATTGCTGAAGTTCAGGGAGCGGCCCGGAACGTTGGAGTGTAGGCGGCTCCTGATGCGGCGCTAGTGGTAGAGAGACAGCTCCTGCACTGTTTCTTGCTCAAGGCGAAATTTCTCGTGCTCGGCTTGCTCTTTGCGCGCTGCCTCCTCCAGTCGTAGGCGGGATTCTTCGACCTCCGTCACCATCGTGGTCGGCGGGATCGGCGTGGAGAAGGGGTCTGGCGGAGCATTCGCGCTGCCCGCCATGTAGGTCGCGATAAAGTGACTAGATCTAGCACGGAGTCGGAGTCGAAGATCTCGAGGATGGATGATCCCTCGAAATCCCCGGTGTTCAAGACTTGCCTGATGGAGCCCTCAGGTGATGCGGCAATGATGGATCTGGTGACTGATGCAGGGGTCGTAGAGTTAGCATCATCGTGGAGGGCCGTGTCATCTGCGGCCGCGTCAGTTCCGGCCATGTTGCTGGTGGACGAGTCATACTCGGAGGCGAGGTGGGAGATGGTGCGGATTAGGCCTTTCGAGAGCACATCGCGATGTGACGGCGACCCGACGATGATCGCCGTCTCCGCTAGGGAGACGACATCCGTGAAGACGACGAACAGGTTGATGGTGCCGACCGACATTATGGCGCTGTGCGTGACCGAGAGCAATGTCGGGACGTAGCTACTGTGCCATATCTGGAGGATCTCGCCGCACATAATCATGCGGCCGGTGGCGATCGACCGGTTGATTGGCGAATAGGGTCTCGCCATAGAACTCAGGCCAGATCAGCCATGCCACATGGTGGGCGCCACTATCATGGGAATGGCCATAGCAGATGCTACCAGGTGTAGTGAGTAGTAGGCAAGAGGGATCATCCATCTGAGGAGCGAGATGAGGAGCTTGTGGACAAGGCAGTGGCACCTTCTCATCCTGTGTGGCATCAAGATAACCACTATCGAGAGGAGGGATAAGCTCATCCTCACCTGAGACCAAGTGATAGAGATCATGGCTGAGTTCCAGCCTAACCCTGATGTTGTGGAAATGGCCACAGCAGACGCTACTAGGTGTAGCGAGTAGTAGGATTTGGGGCAAGAGCGACCATCCATCTGTGGAGTGAGATGAGGGCTAAGACATAGGGGTTTACCTAGGTTCGCCCCCGTAGGATAAAGACCTACTCCTGATAGATTGTATTATTGCTCGAGTACAATGGTGGCGAGCTCGGCGGTTAGGCAGCGAGTCGATGGGGTGTATGATGGAACGTGAGTACAGAGAGTACCCTAGTGAGGATTATATAGGGGTACCTCACTAGGGATTAGGAATATACAACCGAGTCAGTTAAGGACTCGGAGGATTTGACCTAATCTGACTGGTCCTATCTACGCTTCTAGGCCTTCATCTTCCAGTCGCCAGGCTTTATCTTCAGCCGCTTTCCAGTCACCATCATGCAGGCCCACTCTCTAGGGGTTTAGTCCAGTAGGAAACATTCTGCTAGGTATACCCCATTCGGAATATCCCCATCACCCGAAGAGGATGAAGGATAGCAACATGATGAGCAGGAGCAGGAGCAGGACAATCCTGCTTGGGAAGGACAACAACAGCAACAGGAGGGACCCTGGGGCCCATGCCCCAATTAGCAACAACAGCAGCAGGGGTTGAACAACGTCCCCTATCAAGAGTTTCTGCAGCTCAACCAATGCGTTGGGTAGATCGACCACACTCTTCAGGGAGTGTATGAGGATGTTATTTCCTTTAACTAACAGCTTCAGTCACTTTATGACCAACTTCCCCAACTACTACCAGTAGTACTCGTACCAGCCTCTGAATGACGGCAACAACTAAGCCTGGCAACAGCCTAAGTTTGGGGGAGGTTTGAAAACCTGCAAACTTTGCATTCATAATTTTATTTCTTCTTTTGATTTATTTTTCTTCTTAAAAAATTGCATGTTTACTTTCAGTTTTGCATTCCTAAATCAAAAACAAAAAAAATTAGTTATAACTTCTATTGAAAATTTCTTTCTTTCTTTCTCTTGGAGATTGCTCAATTTCAGGTGACTTGGCAATAGTTAAATATAGTGGGGTTCAACTCAAATACAAGAACAAACCAAGTAATATGAGGTATCACGTTCCATTGATACCTCTTCTGGAATTTTAAATTGACCCTACAACTATTTGCTCGCTTGCACTTGAGTCACTCCCCACTTAGCTTGTTATCTTATAAATTCTATTCCTTTGCTAGTTTCTCCTCTTTATCTTTGAAATAATGAGAAATGAACTTGGCTAAAATATTTACAACATTTTTACAACAAATAAAAAGCATCCAAAATATGGCTTGGGTCCATGTCTAGCCCAAAGGATTCGATTTTAGAACTACTCAAGACCATTGAGCTTAATGTAATAGACTTGATAGTCCATGTTTAGCCCAAAGAATTTGATTTTAGAACTACTCAAGACCATTGAGCTTAATGTAATAGACTTGATATCACTTTTGAACGAAATTGTTGGATTAAATAGATGCTTTGAAGTAGTATAGATTATGCCACTATTTTTATAATAATTAAAGTAAGATATTGCTTTATGCGTCTCATTACAACAATGTCGTGCTCCATGGGGAACTAGTAACTCCGCTGGCCAATGAATGATCTAAATGTGGGAAACCACTTGATTTCGACTATTGAGTTATGTAAGCGTCTCTAGCTGCAACGCTAGCTGCAATGCTATGATGAGTAAAAATTTTAGTCTCCTTGTGGTCTCACGTCCCAAGTGAAGTTGTAGTACTCCTCTGACCCATTATTGCTCAACAATTATCTATTGGCATGGTCACAAGTATGCAACATAGTCCCAATTAACATGTTGAAAACAATGGCATGATTTCTCTATGGAAGAGCTGAAATTTTTGAAAAGCAAAGAAAGGAAAAAGGTTCTTTGAGGGTCTTGAAATTTTGTCATGGGAGTAGATGAGTTGTTCCTAAATTGAATGTTTCTGGTGCCAACTTGAGTACTCTTAATTGATTAAAGAAACAAGGGCAAAAAGTCTGTCATCTCTCAACAAAGAGAGAAACCAAAAGAATTTTTTTCACTTTCCTAGCTAAACTATTGACACTTGCTCAGGCATATAATTTATTTGCTAGAAAGATATACATGATTAGAAAGTGGACCAATTCGAGCTTATAATCATGTTTAAGATTGCAGGAATTGTGAAGAAAGAAATTTGGCGCCAATTCGAGCTTATACGTCCTTTTATTTCAGTTTCAAATCTCCGCTATTCTTCTCTATTTTCTTGTCACTCGAGGGTGAGCAACATTTAATCTTGGATGAGTTAATAGCTGTGAGATTCGATACATTTTAATGGTTTTTCCTGATGGTTTTTTTCTTGATTTGATGGTTTCTAGCTTTAACTAATGCTAATACTACGGTAGCGAAGAAAACTTGGTTTTCAGTGTGTGTTTCAGGTTCTGAACATCAACAAAAGTTTTCAACAGAGAAAATACAATATTCAGGCAAAAACAAGCAAGTCTCTTTTTGGAAGAAATCAAGGAAGGTAACCAAAAGGTTTAACGACCAACTATACGGCGGGAATATTTTTTCTGGCCGTATATTTTCCGCTGCCTTTGTCCTGTCAAAAGGAACAACTTTCGTGAAGGTGGCTGATGCAAAAACACAACACAGCAACCGTTGTTCCATCCAGAAGGGAGAAAGAAGAGATTTGGAGATGAAGGAGAAGACGTTCTGCATCTCGCTCCACGATCTTCGACCTCCTAGCCACCACAACCCCATAGCCATTACTTGTACTTGAGAGAGAGAGAGATCTTCACCTTGCAAGATTAGGGTTTGATATTGTTTCTTCCTATCTTGAATTGTGTTGGATTGATTTTCTATTCTTATTGTGGATCTCCATGGTAATATTCAGACGAACTCCTTTTATTTAATTATATCGATGATGCTTTCTTCTCTCATGTGTGATTAATTCCCCTTAGGCGTGGGAGATGTAAGGGATTGGTGAAATGTGATGTGCCTATAAATTTTCTATTAGTTTGTGATTGATTTTAATTACGATATTATGTACGCTTGACTATCTATGGGATGCCTAATGCTTGTTATCCAATTAAGGGCCCATACAACATAATGCTTTGTTCTACATAGATAAGATATTTTTCGCTAGCAGACCGGCGACCCCCGAGGGACATGGGGATATCAGTGGGAAACTAGTTTGACTCGAGGATCATGAGGAACCACTATGCTTATTGCATTAGTCTGATCCAAGGAGCTTAATTACTAAGAAACCAGCAAGATCTTAATCGCCTAGTGACTGACCATGATTTTGATAACATACTAGTAGGATTATTGAAGTTGGGATGAAATCTACCAAGAGGAGTTCCAGCTAATTATGGGTTACTCGCCTACACACATACTTATAAGGTTATAATTTTTACACGTATCACTCATCCACTTGGCACAGTCACTATCACCATGAACTGTATCTCCCCATGCCTACTTTGTCATCTGCGGAAAACAAAAAAAAATCAAATCGTTCTTTACTTTTATGCTTTTTATTTATTAAGTTTATATTTTATTTTATTTAAATACATTCAGTTTAATCCAAATTTTGTTCTTATTTAAACACTTGCAGTCAATTCACTCGAAGACCTATGAGAACTTTGAGTGTGAAAGAGACTTCATTCATAAACACTTTCCTTTGGGCTCCCTGTGGGATCGATATCTTAACTTCGAAACTAGCTACAACCGATCAGTGCACTTAAAAATGTCATTAGGCTGGAAGGGCCATTTCGCTCCCGTGCCTAGGTGGGAAGTTATGGTGAAGAATTGTCGGCGGTGCTGAAGAGGGGTGTGGTTGTGGGGGTGTCATGGCATGAGCCCCCGAGCCTTTTCTGCTCCCGCCAGGAGCGGTCTTCGTGAGGCTTGCTGCAAGCCGCCATGCCGTCATTGCCGATGAGTGTCCCTTGGCTCTCCTTAGCCCCCTACCTGGCGCACCAAATGTTGGAGATTTGTCCCGTGAAGGAACTAGGGTCCAATGATCCCTTGGTTGATTACGGGGCTGAACATGCGTTTCCAAGGAGCCTCGGCGATGATGGCGACGACAAAACAACATTCACGGCAAAGAGGATACACAATGTTTTTTACCTAGATTTGGGACCCTCCTGAGGAGATAAAGCCCCTACTCCTGATTCGTTGTATTACTCGCTCGGCTTCTTGAGGGTACAATTGAGACGAGGTCTCTAGGGTTTAGATCGCAGGGGATGGATCTACATCACGCATGATCCGCCTGTCCTAAGGTAGAAGGAGGGTCCTTTATATAGGGCAACGTTGGTCCTCTTCCCCCAAAACATTTGGCGGGAAGGGTTGCCACATTCCCGGGCTTGAGGAATAGGCCCTCTCTTGTCCTCTTCTGGCCGCCTGCCAGATGTGGGGTGGAGTAGTGGACGATCGCTGTACCGCCACTCTGTCCTGGCTTCTTTACACCAAAACAGCGTGTATGGCTCTGCCAGTTCCTTGCGTGATCTTCTTCTTCATTGCTTTGCCAGGGCGGACCAGCCTCAGTGTGGACTACCCATTAGCGCGTCATCTAACATGCGGTTCCCCAAACTTCAAAGCTATCCCTAGAAAGGCGGTTGTCGTTGATGAAGGGTGTTCCATGTTCTTTATGCACCCTCACGAGGGTCGCACTCCTAGAGGACTCCGCTAGGGCATGCCTTGTGGGTCCGACGTCTCGATGGGATGTGGTACCCCTAGTGCTAGTAATCCGACATATGGGACTTACCGTATTGGGTTGGTAAGACATTTCGACATAATATTTATGTCATGCACATGGAGAAAAATATATGTGACAACATTATAGGCACATTACTCAACATTCCATCCAAGACAAAAGATATCTATAATGCTAGGCTTGACTGCGAAAGACTCAACGTTAACAATAACTTGAGCTGCATCATGTAGATTTCCCACAACATTTGTTAAGGGCGATGAAAAACATTACAAATTTCAAGGTGGACAATTTACCTTGTCTATGAATAAAAAGGTACTATTTTGTAAATTCCTCCGGGATGTGAATTTCCCATCTAGATTTGCTTCCAACATTGCAAATTGTATCAATACAGAGGGGAACAAGCTCTAAGGATTGAAAACTCTTGATGTCCACATCCTACTACAAAGGATTTTAGCTTGGCATTAAATGTTTATTGAACAAGTATTTGTACAACATGCTTTCAGAGTTAGGAAAGTTCTTTAGGGAAATATGTAGCAAAACTCTGGATAGAAGATTGTAGCGTGTCTTTATACGAACATAGCAAAAATCATGTGCAATATTGAGATGATATATCCACCAACCTTCTTTAATGTGATGGTGCATTGGCAGTTCATCTGCCTGAAGATGCACTTTATATAGGTCATGTATAGTATGAATGGATGTACCCTATCGAACATCGACTTTGCACTTTGAAGGTACTATTAGGAATAAGGCTAGAGTAGAGGCTTGGACTGAAGAACCATATATTGCTGTTGAAGCATTTGCATTTTGCTCAATATACATTACTGATCATAAAACGAGATCCAATCTAGGTGGAAGAACTGGAGATGTTGAAAATCTGTTTTTAACCATGGTGTTCGCCTAGTAGGAAAGAAGGAACATACAATATTAATGCAGCACTAATATGACTAGCTCACTTGGTATGTGCCGAATAACGCTGATGAGGCTAAAAACTTTGTTGCATGAGTACTATTCATACATATTTGTCGTCGGTGTGGAAACGGCAGTGCCTAAGAAGGCTAGGAAGTGGTGTGGGCGCGAGCAGTGAGGCGAGCGATGGCGTCCGCAGCCGGGATTGATCACAAGCAAGCATCTAGGACACAATAAGTACCCAGGTTCGGGGCCCTCACGGTGAGGTAAAACCCCTACTCCTGCCGATCCGACTTTCAATATGAAAAAAGGCTACAAGGGCTCCTCGAGCTGTATGGTGTGGTGCTATTCAAAGATCAGTCCCCCTATCTATGATGCCCCTGCCGCCCCTTCTATAGGCCGAGGCGGCATGGGCAGCAACATGGCCGGCTGGCGGGTCCATCCGGCTAGTCACCTACAGAGTCTGGCAGGGAGGGAGTTTACTCATGGTCAGAGCCATGTCACAGCATGAGCAATAGTGGCCGTCATGTGAGAAGTTACACACAGTGCCACCTACTGAATACTGTTACAGCCATCATCGGTAAAGTCTTCCGTATGGGCCGAGTGTCCTAGTCTCCTCGCTCTCTTGTCCGCCGTCCTAGGCGTACCACGCACTCTACCATGTTTCACCTTGTCCTCCTTTTGGCTTGCTTGTCCCGCTAGGGATACCTAGCCGGCTAGCCTTCTAGTCCGTCTGTCTTTACCCGCCTAGGACGACCCAGCTGGACAGACATCTTGGCGGTGCTTTTTACCTGGATATTAGGTTTGCTGGCATGTACTTCGTATGGTCTTCTCTTCTGGTGTCTTTTAGTTTTTACATCCATCTGTACTCAGCCGGTTGGTAGTTGTATTGCCCTTGTATCTTGTCCACTTAGCCTACCCGGGGGTGATCCCCCAAAACTAGCCCCCCGAGCACGCATAGATTCCACCCTTAGGTGAAATGTGCACGCGCTCTAAAGCTAGTTTGAATTTTCGTCCAACTGGAATCTGCCGGTTGGGTTTCCTGGCTACGTCATAGCCGATGCCAGACACGGGCGTCAGGTCATGATGGCCTTGACTGTGGCGCACAAGGTCGCATCGTGTCATACGCTCCTTGGGAACCGACGCCGGCGCCTTGCAAACTGTGTCGAGGATCTTCTATGCATTTCCTGCCGGCGCAAACGATCTGGGAGGGAGCTGCACGTGGGGGTTCCGCCATGTGGCGATCCGGACGGTTGGCCTAACCCTTCCATAAATACTGGCGGGGACCGCACGCACCGCCACCTCGCCATTTGCCTTCCTCTGCTTCCGCGCGCACTTCGTTACCGCTCTGCTACGCCACTGTCACTGTCAACCTTGCGATTCCCCTACCCATGTGCCGCTTCTTTCGCGTTCGAGCTTCACCAGTGCCGGCTTCTTTTGGCTCGTTGGAGCGACGGGCCATCATCTCCCCTGCGCCTCCTTTCCCTCTTCTCCGCCACTCGCCACTGACGGCGAGAAGGCCGAAAGTTGTGGTGCCTGGTTCAGTTCCTCCATCATGGAGGAGCAAATCGAGAAATACCGCCGTGCCCAGGTGCTACCGGTGGCGACGGAGGTCGGGGTCTGTCTCGTGCCGGTCTACGAGGTGATGCTGCAGCCGGAGGAGGGCGATCATGTCATCTTCCTTGTGCACCTGGCGCGTGGCCTAGCGCTCCTGGCTAGCACCTTCCTCCTCATGTTCCTCACGACCTTCGACCTCTGCCTCCATCACCTCGGCCCGAATGCAATCGACATCCTCGCCCACTTAGTCACCTTTTGCGAGGGCTATCTCGGTATCTAGCCAAATCTCGTGCTCTTCTGTTGCCTATTCCTCATCCGGGCGCAGTGCAGTTCGCCAAAGGCCCGCTGGTCCTGTGCGGCGGCGCCTCTATCTACTCATGTGCGTAGACCAGATACCAGAAATTCCGGCTGCACGACATGGTCAATCTCTGGCAGCAGACTTACTTCTATGCATGGAACCTAACGACGGTTGACTGGATCAACATTCCTGCCTTACAATACCAGGAGTCCAACCAGTCGAACTGGGAGGTGAAGATCTATATCTCCAAGACGGAGTCCAACGAGATGCTGCACCAAATGAGGGAGCTTGTTATAGCCGGCTTGACCAGTGTTGATGTCACCCTCAGTTGGGTCTGCCTGCTCCTGATACTGCTGCAGCAGAGAGCGCACACGATGTTCTACTACTCCGGCCGGCTGGACCCGACCCAGCTCTCGAACCGCAATCCCCCTTTGCCAACCTCTACGAGTGGGTTTGGATGATCACAAAGGAGAAGATCAAGGCCGACTGGATCTTTTGGCTGGCCCCTTACTCCCGCGGCAACCGCACTCCCCACGTAAGTTGTCGACTTGCTCTTTTTAACCTTTTCTTGCTGGCTTTCCCAACTTTGTGCTTTAATCCGTCTTGCCTTTCATGTCTCTTTGCAGATCTTCCTGTGCATCCTCCGGGAGGAGGGCCCTGCTCCCCTCCAGAAATTGAACGCCGACCTACCCAAAAGCCACGCATGCGGTGATCCAGCGAAGGATCTGATGGCAAGGGGGATTACTTCCCCAGCCAGAATGACGAGGCTGCGGAGGATCCCCAAAGGACCGAGCCGGAGGATGGCGAGGGCAGTGCTGCTCCGGAGGCGAGCCAAAAGCAATCCGGTGAGTCCGGCTCAAGCCATGCCCCCACAACTGATGATCCAGTGCCCAAGCGGAACTGGCCCGGCATCCCCCGCCCCAGCCATCTTGGGATTATGCGGAAGAAGACAGGAGCCCCCATCGTGTAAGGGTAAGTTTCTGCATTCTTATTTTCCCTGTCTTTAGCTCCGTCGTCTATTTCGGTGCCGCCAGCCTGGCTCGTGCCTCCACTGCCTCGTCTCCTCATGCCTCCCCCATCTGCTAGTACAATCCCACCCCAACGGCCCCCCCCCCCCCCCTCGCCGCCCTCGGAAATCACCCCCTGCCAGAGCCACAGCCGATGGTGCAGTCGGATCCAACCAGCCGGATGCTTTCGGCTAGCCGGATGGCTCCGTGGTGTTTGGGCCCGGCGGGAGTTCTTCCGTGGACGCGGGGCCGAGGGATCTACAGCCGGGAAGAAAATCGTCACTGTGGCTGACGACGACTCGGAGGACGAGTCGACTCGGCATTGGCTCGCCATGGCCCGCGATGCCCTGCCTCCATGGTGGACACTGCCGCGCCACTGCCGCCTATCGATGCTGCCTCCCTCAAGGACCTAGAGGTCAACTTGGAGGCCGGCTTGAAGGGCTGCTGGCTACTTCAGGAGATGCTGCAGGATGCCAACCGGTCGGCTGCGGAGAAGATTGCCATGGTATGGGGGGTCGCCTGGAGTGAGTTTTTCGACTTTCTCCATTTGTTTGGTTCCTTCCGTCTGACATTTCTTCTTTCCTTCGTATTCCGGCCATCCTCATCTGTGCCCAGCGTGAGATTGATCGGCTAACGTGGTCGAATATGCGCCTCATCCATGACAACTCCGCGCTCCACGTGTAGAACAAGTAGTTCCATGCCAAGGTCAACCGGCTAGAGGCGGCTGTCGCGGAGCACGAGAATACTCTTGCCAGTCGGGCTATGGCTTTTGATCTCCTGGACAAGTAGGTCACACGACTGAACGAGCACGAGGCGTTCTTGTTGGATGAACTCATGAAGATTGGGCACGTCACTAAAGGTGAGTTCGGCCCTTCCTTTTTATTTGTCCGGATGGATCCGCTGGGTTCATTTTTGTTGGATATATGCCGTAGAGGCAATAATAGAAGTAGTTATTATTATGGTTTTGTGTTTATGATAAATGTTTACATTCATGCTATAATAGTATTAACCGGAAACATTAATACTTGTGTGATTTTTAAACTAAATTAGAGTCCCTTGTAAAGCCTCTTAATACTAGCTTGTTGGTTAATAGATGATCATGGTTTCTGGGTCATGAGCATTGAGATGTTGTTAACAACAAGATCATATCATTAGTTATTATTACATACTCGTATAAATAAGCGTAGCATAAAGATCATGTCATTTCAATAGTTTGTTTGCTATAAGCTTTCTGATACATAGTAACCTAATTCCTTCGACCATGAGATCATGCTAATCACCATCACTGGAAGGATGCTTTGATGACTTCAAACACCACACCGTAACTAGGTGGCTAAAAAGGTGGCATTGAGTGTTCGGAAAGTATGTGTTGAGGCACATGGATCAAGAGTGGAATTTGTCCATCCATATGAAGGATAGATATATTCTAGGAACTCTCGGTGGAATGTCATCCAATTAGCTTGCAAGCATGTGACTGTCTCACAAGGGATCACATATCACGGAACGATAAAAGAGTACTTATCAGTAACGAGGTTGAACTAGGTATGCAGAGATACCGACGATCAGACCTTAGATAAGTAAAATATCATGAGACAAAGGGTAATTGATATCATATGTAATAGGTTCATTCGATCGCAAAGTAATCGTAGAAATATGTGGGAACCATATGAATTTTCAGATTCCTCAATTGGTTATTGATTGGAGAAGAGTCTTGGTCATGTCTGCATAATTCATGAACTGTAGGGAGACACACTTAAGGATTCAATGTTGTTTAGTTGATATGGAATGTAAGTAGGGAGACTGAATGTTGTTCAGAGTCTCGTATGGGATCTGGGATATCACGAGGAGATCCGGAATGTTCCAGAGAATAAGATTCATATAAGGAAAGTCCAATTCCGGAGTTCGGGAATGATTCCGGTGTTTTCACCGGAATGATCTAGAAGGGTCTAGAAGGTTCACCGGACCGTAAGGGGAAGGGTGCATGGATGTGTCATGACTAACTGGAATGATTGCGTCATGTCCTAGGTCACTTTGTTGGGCGTTTGAGAGAAAGAAATTAAACTCCATTGAAAGTCAAAAGGAAAGTTTGAAAAGTCAAACTGGGACAATGTATCCTAGTGGAGGAAGGAAAGAATCCTTCTCTCCCTCCACCACAAGCCAAGTAGGAGAAGGAGTTGGGGAAGGATTCAAACTCCCCTCTCCCAAGTTGCCCTCACTCTCATAAATAGAGGGGAGTGGGTGCCCTCCAAGACACACAACACCAACCCCTCGCACACCGCCGCCGCCCAGCGCCACCGCACCAAGTCGACGCCGCCCTAGCCACCACCGACCACCTACTCCTCTCCGACTTATAAACCCTAGATTGCCAGAGAAAACCTAATACTCCACCATAACCCGCTCTGGCTTAGGCGAAGCCCGGCGGGATCTCCCCTCTACTTCCGACACCACGTCGTCATGCTGCCGGAGTCGCGAGGAGAGAACTACAACCTCCGCTACCTGCTAAAACAAGGGAGAGGAAGGTATTCATCGAGTACCGAACGTTTGACCGACTGCGGAAGTGCTGCCGTACTGCAGCGCTGGAAGGATCGTCTACGTGATCTTGAGATCGGCAAGTGTACGACTACATCACCCATGAGAATCTGCTCTCGTTAACCGCTTTGGAATCTTCGAGGGTGAGTACTCTAATCGACTCGTTGCTACAATCTACTAGATAGATCTTGGATTGTTTGTGTTCATGCGGTAGAATTTTTTTGTTTTCCATGCTATGAACCCCAACAGTGGTATCAGAGCCGTGTCTATATGTAGATCTATTGCACGAGTATAACACAATGGTCATTATGGGAGTTGATGCTTTTGTTGTCGATTGCTTCTTGTGTACTTTGCATCTTGCGGGAAGGTGGGATGAAGCAGCCCGGGCTGACCTTACATGACATCGTTCATGAGACTTGATCCCCGCTTGACATGCAACTTGTATTGCATAAGTTGCTTTGCGGGTGCCTATTTCTCCCAACATAGTGAAGATTCAATTTATAGCGGGTTATTGAAAATACTAGTTTCAACGTTGTGGTTCTTGTTCGTAAGTTAGAATGACACTTATTGAAAGCCCCAAACCATGTAAAACATGCAAACAAAATTAGAGGCGTCTAAATTTGTTTTGCAGGGGTGTGATGTGATGTTATATGGCCATGATTGTGATTATATATGATGTATCCAATGTTCCTTATTGTAAGTCGGCAACCGGCAGGAGCCTTATGGTTGTATTTTAATTTCGTTAAGACCTGCGTGTCTATTATTCAAATTAGTTGTAATAGTTGATGATGGTGGACGACAACCATGGAGCGGTGCCATTGACCTTGACGCCACGCCGGTGATGATGGAGATCATGTTGGTGCTTGAAGATGGAGATCGTAAGCACAAGAAGAAAGGCCATATCATATCACATATTTTGAATTGCATGTGATGTTAATACTTTTATGCATCTTTTATTGCTTAGTTCTCGACGATATCATTATAAAATGATCCCTCTCACAAAATATCAAGTTATAAAGTGTTCATCTTTATTAGGCACCATTGCCAAAGCTTGTTGTTTCGAAGCACCACGTGATGATCAAGTGTGTTAGATTATGCGAGTGTATACAACGGGAGAAAGCCAGATTTGCTCATGCGTAAGCTAAGGTTTGATCTTGACGAGCCTAGCATATACATACATGGTCTCTAAACACGGATCACCGAAAGGTATAGCATGAGTCATATAGCAGATACGATGAACATGTTGATTGCTCGCCTTTGAAGCTACATCATCTCTTGTGATGATCAGTTTTGATGTGGTGGATTTGGTTCATGTGATCACTAAAACAATGTGAGGGATGTTGTTTTCAGTGGAAGTTCACCTAGATTAATTTAATTATTAATTAGAACTCAATTTGTCATAAACTTAGTCTAAACTATTGCAAATATGTTGTAGATCAATGGCAACCCCTACCATCAATTTTAATGCGTTCCCAGAGAAAGAAAAGTTGAAAAACAACGGAAGAAACTTCACGGATTGGTTCCGCAACTTGAGGATTGTCCTCAATGCTGGTAATTTTACCTATGTGTTGGATGCACCGCTGGATGACCCACCTGCAGTTGATGCTATCGATGAGGTGAAGAATATTTTTCTCACTCAGAAGAATCAGTACTCCACAGTTAAGTGTGCTATCTTGTATGGTTTGGAATCAGAGCTTCATAAAAGGTTTGAGAACTTTGACCAACATGTTATTGTCTGTGAACTCAAAATGATATCTCAGGCTAATGAGGCAGTTGAGAGTTATGAGGCTTCTAAAAAGGTCTTTAACTACAAGATGGAAGAGGGCAGCTCCGTCAGCAAGCATGTGCTTAAGATGTATTTGGCATGCAAGTAAGCTCCAAAGCTTGTGTATAGTAATTCCTAATGCTTTGGGGATTCATCGTTTCCTCCAATCACTACCACCAAGTTACAAGAACTTTGTGATGAACTACAATATGCAAAATATGGACAAGTCGTTTCCTGAACTCTTCTCCATGTTAAAGTCTGTGGAAGTGGAGATCAAGAAAGAGCACCAAGTGTTTATGGTCAATAAGACCACCAAATTCAAGAAGCAAGGCAAGTATAAGAAAAAGGGAAACTTCAAGAAGGGCGCTAAGAAAGTTACCGCGTCGGCGAAGAAGACCAAGTCTGGGCCTAAGCCTGATACCGAGTGCTTTTACTGCAAGGGAGAAGGTCACTGAAGCGGAATTTCCCTAAGTACTTGGCGGATTTGAAGAACGACAAAGTCAAGAAGAAAGGTATATCCGATATACATGTTATTGATGTGTATATCACTAGTAGTAGTCATAGAAATGCCTAGGTATTTGATACTGGTTTGGTTGCTCATATTTGTAACTCGAAACAGGTGCTGCAGAATAGACGGAAACTAGCGAATAACAAGGTGACGATGCGCGTTGGAAATGGATAAAAGGTTGATGTAATCGCGTTCGGCATGCTACCTCTTCATCTACCATCGAGATTAGTTTTATACTTAAACAATTGTTATTTAGTGCCTGCGTTGAGCATGAACATTATATCTAGATCATGTTTATTGCGAGACGGTTACTTATTTAAGTCCGAGAATAATGGTTGTTCGATTTATACGAGTAATATGTTTTATGCACATGCACCTTTGATAGATGGTCTATTCTTGTTGAATCTCGATTGTAGTAATACACACATTAATAACATTGAAGCTAAACGTTTGAAATTCAGCAATAACTCGACCTATATGTGACACTGTCGTCTTGGTCACATTGGAGTGAAGCGTATGTAGAAACTCCATTCCAATGGACTTCTTGAATCACTTGATTTCGAATCACTTGAAAGATGCGAAGCATGTCTGATGGGTAAAATGACTAAGGCTCCATTTTCTGGTATGATGGAGCGAGCTACAGACTTATTGGAAATCATACATACCAATGTGTGTGGCCCAATGAGTGTAGCATCGCGTGATGGTTATCGTTATGTTCTTACTTTCACGGATGACTTGAGTAGATATGGCTATATCTATTTCATGAAACATAAGTCTGAAACTTTCAAGAAGTATAAGGAATTTCAAAGTGAAGTAGAGAATTAACGTAACAAGAAGATTAAGTTTCTACGATCTGATCATGGAGGTGAATATCTAAGTTACGAGTTTGGCGAGCATTTGAACAAATGCAGAATACTTTCACAATTGACACCTCCGAGAACACCACAATGTAATGGTGTGTCCGAACGTTGTAATTGAACTCTCTTAGATATGGTTCGTTCTATGATGTCACTTACAGATTTACCACTATCGTTTTGGGGTTATGGATTAGAAACAACCGCATTCACTTTAAATAGGGCACCATCTAAATCCGTTGAAAAAACACCGTATGAATTCTAGTTTGGGAAGAAACCTAAATTGTTGTTCCTTAAAGTATGTGGTTGCAAAGCTTATGTAAAGAAGTTATAGCCCGACAATCTTGAACCCAAAGCGGGAAAATGAATCTTCATAGGATACCCGAAGGAAAATATTGGGTATACCTTCTATCATATTTCCGAGGGCAAAGTCTTTGTTGCTAAGAATGGATCCTTTCTAGAGAAGGAGTTTCTCTCGAAAGAAGTGACTGGAAGGAAAGTAGAACTCAACGAGGTTGTCAAACCTTCTCTCAGATTTGAGATTAGTGCAACACCGAAAGTAGTTCATGTGGCGCCTACACCAATAAGAGAGGAAGCTAATGATGTTGATCATGAAACTTCAGTTGAAGTTACTACGGAACCTCACAGGTCAACAAGAACTCGTACCACTCTCGATTGGTATGATCCCGTTATGAGTGTCATGTTGGTGGACAACACCGATGACTCTACGACATATGAGGAAGCGATGACGAGCCTCGATTCCAATAAATGGAAAGAAGCCATGAAATCCGAGATTGGATCCATGTACGAAAACCAAGTATGGACTTTGGTGGACTTACCGGATGGCCGAAAGGCTATCGAGAACAAATGGATTTTCAAGAAGAAAACAGATGCTGATGGTAATGTTACTGTCTATAAAGCTCGACTTGTCGCAAAAGGGTTTAGACAAATGCAAGGAGTTAACTATGATGAAACTTTCTCACCGGTAGTGAAGCTAAAGTCTATGAGGATTTTGTTAGCAATCGCTCCATATTATGATTATGAGATATGGCAGATGGATGTCAAAAGGGCATTCCTCAATGGAGACATTGATGAAGAGTTGTATATGGTATAGCTCAAAGGTTTTGTCGATCCTAAAGATGCTAACAAGGTATGCAAACTTCAATCGATCCATTTATGGATTGAAGCAAGCATCCTGAAGTTGGAATCAACGTTTTGATAAGGTAATCAAAAGTTTTGGTTTTATACAAACTTATGGAGAAGCTTGTATTGACAAGAAAGTGAATGGAAGCTATGTAGCATTCCTAGTACTATATGTGGACGACATATTGTTGATTGGGAATGATGTAGACCTTCTTAATAGTGTCAAGGATTATTTGAATAACAATTTTTCAATGAAAATCTTGGCACAGCAGCTTACATATTAGATATAAAGATTTATAGAGATAGATCGAGACGCCTAATATCATTATCATAGATTACATATTTGGATAGAGTTCTAAAGAGGTTTGGAATGGAAGATAGGAAGAAAGGGTTCTTTCCCATGTTTCCCAATACGACCTTGAGTAAAACTCAAAGTCCTGCTATGGCAGAATATAGGGAAAGAATGATTAAGACTCCCTATGCTTCAGCCATAGGATGTATCATGTATTCCATGCTATGTACTAGACCCGACATTGCATATGTTTTTAGTTTAACTAGCAGATATCAAAGTGATCCAGTAGTGGATCATTGGACAGTAGTCAAAAACATCCTTAAGTACTTGAGAAGAACTAAGGATATGGTTATTTCTTATGGGGGTGATGAACAACTCGTTGTTAATGGTTACACCGATGCTAGTTGGAACACCGACCCGGATGATTCTAAATCTCAATCTGGATACGTATTTACTTTGAATGGTGCAGCAGTAAGCTGGAGGAGTGCAAATCAAAGCATTGTGGCGAGATCTTCAACTGAATCGGAATACATAGCTGCTTCAGAGGCTTCACAAGAGGCGTTATGGATGAAGGAGTTCATTATAGAGCTCGGTGTGGTTCCCAGTGCACTAGACCCAATGTCTATCTACTATGATAACATGGGCGCCATAGCCAATGCGCAAGAAACAAGGTCACACAAGAAGCTGAAGCATATCAAGCTGTGTTTTCACGCTATTCGAGAGCATGTCCAAGATGGTAACATAAAGATTTGCAAAGTACATATAGATCTGAATGTGGCGGATCCGTTGAATAAACCTCTCCCGAGGGCAAAACATGACCAGCAGCAAACCGCCATGGGTGTTTGGTATATTACCATATAATCTAGATTAGTTGACTCTAGTGAAAGTGGGAGACTATTGGAGATATGCCCTAGAGGAAATAATAAAAGTAGTTATTATTATATCTTTGTGTTTATGATAAATGTTTACATTCATGCTATAATAGTATTAACCGGAAACATTAATACTTGTGTGATTTGTAAACTAAATTAGAGTCCCTAGTAAAGCCTCTTTATAATACTAACTTGTTGGTTAATAGATGATCGTCGTTCCTGGGTCATGAACATTGAGATGTTGTTAACAACAAGATCATATCATTAGGAGAATGGTGTGATGGACATACTCCTATAGATAAGCCTAGCATAAAGATCAAGTCATTTCATTAGTTTGTTTGCTATAAGCTTTCTGATACATACTAACCTAATTCCTTCGACCATGAGATCATGCTAATTACCATCACCGAAAGGATGCTTTGATGACATCAAACACCACACCGTAACTGGGTGGCTATAAAGGTGGCATTGATTGTTCGTAAAGTATGTGTTGCGGCACATGGATCAAGAGTGGGATTTGTCCATCCATATGACAGATAGATATATTCTTGGACCTTTCAGTGGAATGTCATCCAATTAGCTTGCAAGCATGTGACTGGATCAGAAGGGATCACATATCACGGGAACAAGAAAAGAATACTTATCGATTACGAGGTTGAACTAGGTATGCAAAGATACCGACGATTAGACCTCGTATAAGTAAACTATCGTGAGACAAAGGGAAATTGGTATCGTATGTAAGTGGTATCGTATGAGGCAAAGTAATTGTATAAATATGTGGGAGCCATATGAATTTCCAGATTCCTCTATTGGTTATTGATCGGAGAAGAGTCTGAGTCATGTCTGCATAATTCACGAACTGTAGGGAGACACACTTAAGGATTCGATGTTGTTTAGTAGATATGGAATGTAAGTAGGGAGACTGAATGTTGTTCGAAGTATTAGATGGGATACGGGATATCACGAGGAGGTCTAGAATGGTCCTGATAATAAGATTCATATAAGGAAAGTCCAATTCCGGATATCGGGAATGATTCCGATATTTTCACCAGAATGATGTAGAAGGGTCTAGAAGGTTCATCAGACCGGAAGAGGAAGGGTGCATGAATGTGTCATGAATAAGTGGAATAATTATGTCATGTACTAGGTCGCTTGGTTGGGCATTTGAAAGAAAGAAATTAAACTCCAAATTGAAAGTCAAAAGGAAAGTTTGAAAAGTCAAACTGGCACAATGTATCCTGGTGGATGAAGAAAGAATCCTTCTCTCCATCCATCAAAAGCCAAGTAGGAGAAGGAGTTGGGGAAGGATTCAATCTCTCCTCTCCCAAGATGCCCTCCCTCTCATAAATAGAGGGGAGGGGTGCCCTCCAAGACACACAACACCAGCCCCTCCCCTGTCACTTGTCGTTGCCGTCGCGCACTTGGCGCCATCACCGCTGCCCCAGCCGACCACCTTTGAGCCTGATACCTCCTGTTTGGCTTCTAAACCCTAGATTGCCAGGGAAAACATAATACTCCACCATAACCCTCTCCAGCTTAGGCGAAGCCTTGCAGGATCTCCCCTCTACTTCTGACACCATGTCGTCATGCTGCCGGATCTCCCCTCTACTTCTGACACCCTCTCCAGCTTAGGCGAAGCCTTGAGGACAGAACTACAACCTCTGCTGCCTGCTGAAACAAGGGAGAGGAAGGTATTCATCGAGTACCAAATGTGTGATCGACTACGGAAGCGCTGCCGGAATCCAGCGCTGGAAGGATCGTCTACGTGATTTTGAGATCGGCAAGTGTACGACTACATCACCGACGAGAATCTTCTCTCGTTAACCACTTTGGAATCTTCAAGGGTGAGTACTCTAATCGACTTGTTGCTACAATCTAGTAGATAGACCTTGGCTTGTTTGTGTTCATGTGGTAGAATTTTTTTGTTTTCCATGCTACGAACCCCTACAGTTTTGACTTCACTTTATGATCAAGGCTTCTATCTAGAAGTAGATAACCTGGCGTACGACCAAGTCCAGTAGGTGGAGCCGGGCGAGAAGGCCAGCGTCCGGGATATGGTCACCCAGCTGGGAGAGGATACTACCCATCTCCGCAAGGTCAAGGTCATCACCCCTGTGCATGATTTCATCTGGATGGATGATCTTGTGCCAGAGATGATTGGATCCCTCGCGATCAAGGTCAATGACGCGCCGACTATGCCGATGTCGACGAGGTCCTGAACGAGTCGGAGGCGGGCGGCAAGACGGACAGTGGAGAGGAGGCGTCTTCCCAGCGCAACGGAGCCGACCTGGAGCGTCCCCAAGGAAAAGGGCCGCCCGGCTGAAGATGAGTTCCCCGGGATGCGGGGAGTATCTGTATATGCTTTGTCTTGCACTAGTAGTATTTGTGAACTTGGATCTGCGAGGGCTTCGTCCCCCGCCGCTTTAACGACTATGGGAATGCCCTATGTTTTTATTGATGTCCGCTTTTGTGCGTGCATGACTACTTCTGACTGGCATTATTTTAATCGGCACATGACTTCCTTGTTGCTTCTGATAGCTGTGCTTTGAGCTACTTCTGCCCAAATGGTCACCTCCAGTCCGGGGTGTCAATTTTTCCTTATCGTTTTCCTGGCTGACTATCTTCATCAGGGGAAACATCACCTCCAGTGGGGGCGTACCAGCACACCCACTAGGTGTGTCCCCCAAGATTCAAAGTAGCTGGCCCAACCAGGTATTTTGAATCTTACAAACTTAGATCTTCCCCTTATCTTGCACGGCCGACTGGCCTGACTTAATCGGACGGGAGGAACTGCATCCCAACTCGAACTGACCCATGGTTATATCCAGCTTTGAGCCCTTTTTCTCTATTACTTCCTTTCTTGTGATCTCGTGTTTCTCTCTTTCTTTCCTTCCTTCTCTCGCCTTGCACCGACTGGCTGAATATCTTCTAGACGGGAGTTGCATAATTCCCTTGGGGCATGTCAGCGCACCCACTGGGTGTAGCCCCCGAGATTCGGAGTAGATGGCGTAGCTAGTTGCTTCGAATCTTTTCAGACTTGCGTTCTTGTATTGCCCTTGGATGTCCGACATACGAAGCTTAGCCAGGCGGGAGAGACTGCATCCCTACCCAATTAAACTTACCGTCCTGCCTTATCAGCTGTTTTGTCTTGCTCCGACCGGCTGGAACATCTTCTAGCCGAGAGCTACATGCTTCTAGTGGTGGCACGTCAGCGCACCCACTAGGTGTAGCCCCTGAGATTTGCAGTGGCTACCGGCGGTAGGTGCTTCGAATTTTATCTGTTCTTGAGATCCGGCTTGGTGCGGTCATGCAAAAGAAACACATAGAAATGGATTTTTATCAGTATACTAACATACAGTGTACATGCTGTCAGCCGAATGACGGTTTTGCTTTTCGAAAACTAGCTCGTGCTTTTCTGAACACTTAGTCACTTTCCCGTGCACCCTGCTATTTACGCTGTGTCCTTGCTGGGCAGCTGGGTTGCGGTCTGGATCCGGAATCGAAGGGGGAGCTGACAGTACATTGCGCATGGTACTTGGGGCTTAGCAGCTAGAAAATACCAACTAGGCACATGGCCGAAATGTCCAATCTGTCGCATCTTTCATTGTTTTTCATGTGGGATGCCTCGGGATTTTGCTCTTGCTAGCCGGACAGATAGTCTATAGCTGAGACAGAAGAGTAGGCCTCCGATACCATCGCACACTAATCAGCCGGTTTACAGAATTAGCAGGTCGGGCTAACCGGCACGCCCCCGGTTAGGGGTCGACGGAGCCAGAAAACGTTGCAGGATTTAATTGGAAAAAACGACAAGCGAATGTCTAGCAAGGAGCCCCGAGCGTCAGCCGTGTTTTTACATACTTCATTCATTCAGGGTTCCGGATACGGACACTATTATGCAACTAAGTGTAAAATGGACGGAGCGGGTCCGCATTCCATGGCCTTTCGATCTCCTAATCCGACTCGTCCATCTTGTTCTTGTGCGGCTGCAGCGCGTCGATGGGGTATTAGGAGTTGTTGTGCAGCGCCTTGCTGATGATGAAGGGGCCCTCCCAGGGAGGGCACAACTTGTGCATGACCTTGGTGTCTTGTATCAGCCGGAGCACTAGATCTCCCTCGCGGAATGCGACAGGACGGATCCGGCGGGCATGGTGCCAACGCATCCCTTGCTGGTATGTTGCCGATCTTGATAGATCCAGCTCGTGGGCCTCCTCGAGGAGGTCAACACTGTCCTCCATCACCTCTTGGTTCTCCTTCTCCGTGTATAGTATCTTGCAGGGTGTGTCGAACTCGATGTCCGCTGCAAGAACTGATTTTGAGCCATAGGTGAGGAATAACAGGGTGAAGCTGGTTGACCGATTCGGGGTGGTGCGCAGACTCCAAAGCACAGCCGGGAATTACTCGATCCAGTAGCCGGGTGAGCGCTCTAGTGGATCGATCAGCCTAGGTTTGATTCCTGCTAGCACTAAGCCATTTTCCCTTTCGACCTACCCATTGGACTGCGGGTGCACGACGGACGCGAGATCCAGTCGGATCCCCTTGTTGTGACAGAACCGGGTGAAGGTTCCCTTGGCGAAGTTCGTGCCATTGTCAGTGATGATGTTGTGGGGGTACCCGAACCGGATGAGGATGTCCCAGAAAGGTGACGACCATGGGACCGTCTCGCTTCCAAATTGGCTTTGCCTCAATCAACTTGGTGAACTTGTCCACCGCTACCAGCAGGTGCGTCATGCTGGCTTGATCCTGCTTGAAGGTACCGACCATGTCCAGTACCCAAACAACGAAGGGCCATGTGATTGGTAAAGTCTTGAGCACTGAAGTCAGCATGTGCTTGAGCAGGCCGAATTGCTAATATTTGTTGCATGCGCGGACCATCTGCCCCCCATCATCGCCTGCATTGGTCCAATAGAAATCGTGGCGCATACCCTTGGAGGCTATGGCTCGGGAAGAGGCATGGTGGCCGCATTTCCTTAAGCATCTTGTAGCTGGTTTCCGCGTTGATGCACCGCTGGAAGATGCCGGATACGCTACACTTGTACAACTCTTTGTTGATGTTGGTGTACGTGTGTGCATGATGCCTAATTTGCCTTGCCTCTTGACCTCGTCATCCAGAAGCTGGCCGTTGAGGATGAACTTCATGAAGGGCTGGGCCCATGATGGCACTACCCGGATAGCTAGGACGCTTCCGGTCATGGATTGAGGCTCATATGGAGGGCGGCCAGGTGGGATGCCTGAGTTGGCATCCCCCAACCGTCTTGGCTTATTTGGTGATGCCTGGCCCGAATTCGTGGCAGCCCTCGGGTCTTTTGATCCGGCCGCCCCTGGGTCCGCCACCCAGAAGATGGACTCGGATTCGGGGGAGAGAGTGATGCTTGGCTTGCGAAGGTTCTCCAAGGAGATGCCTAAAGGGATTGCCTGCCTGGTGGATCCGACTCGTGCTAGCAAATTGGGTGCTTCGTTGTTGGCATTGAGCAGCTGAATGCAAAACTGGTATAGAGCCATGTTGGCATCCCGAGCATCCCACTCTCCGAATACTTACTACACCACGAACTCTGAATCTCCAAAGCAAAGGATCTGACGAATGCCGATTTCGTTGGCGAGCGGGAGCCCATGCGCCCATGCTTTGTACTCGTCCATGTTATTCGTGTCGGCGAAGTGGATCTGGAGAACGTATTCCAGCCGGTCTTCCTTGCGCGAGGTGAGCACGATGCCGGCTCCCAAGCCCCCGCGCATCTTTGAGCCATCGAAGTGCAGCTTATAGTAGTCGAGTTGGGTACCTGTGGTAGGTACTGGCTCTCCGCCCAGTCGACGAAGAAATCCGCCACCGCCTGAGACTTGATGGTGATCCTTGGATCGTACCGGATGCAGTAGGCGACTAGCTCTATACCCCATTTGGCCACCCGTCCGGTGGCGTCCTTGTTGCAGAATATCTCCCCCAATGGTGCAGTGGACACCACCATGAGCGGATGCTCCTGGAAGTAGTGCTTGAGCTTCTTGCATGCCAGGTACACACCGTAGCACAACTTATAGTAGCGGGGGTAGTTTCTCTTGGAGAGGGAGAGCACTTCGCTAAGGTAGTATACGGGTCGTTGTACCGGCTGGGCCTTTCCTTCCTCATGGCGTTCCGCCGACATAATGAAGTTGACGACCTGGTGGGTGGCTTTTATGTAGAGCAACCTCGGCTCCTTCTCATCTGGCGTTTCCATCACCGGTGATGTGGATAGCATGTGCTTCAGGTCGTGTAACACGACATCCGCCTACACGGTCCAGGTGAACTTGTCCGTCTTCTTCATCAGGTGGTACAGCGGAACTGCCTTCTCTACCAGCCGGCTGACGAATAGGCTGAGGGAGGCCAAGCATCTGATGAACTTATGGACATCGAGTAAGCTCTTCAGCGGATACATCCTCTTGATGTCTGCGATCTTCTCTGGATTTGCCTCGATTCCTCGGTGTGACACAAGGAAATCGAGGAGCTATCCGGCTGGCCCGCCCAAGACGCACTTCTCTGGGTTGAGCTTCATCTAATATCGGCAAAGGTTCATGAACTTCTCACCTATATCCTCGAGGAGGGTCCGCTTCTCCTTGGTCTTCATGATGACATCTTCCACGTAGGCATGCACATTTCGGCCAATCTGCGAGTGCAAGCACTTCTGCATACAACGCTGATAAGTGGAGCCTGCGTTTTTAGGCAGAATGGCATGGTTACATATTAGTAAGCCCCATACGGGGGTGATAAACGATGTCTTTAGCTGATTAGCCGGATTTAACCGGATCTGGTTGTAACCATAAAAAAATTCGAGAAAAGATAAAAAATCACAGCCGGCCATAGAGTCAATGTCTTGATCAATACAGGGAAGAGCGCAGGGGTCTTCCGGGCAGGCCTTATTCAGGCTGGTGTAGTCGATACACATGTGCCAGGTCTTGTTTTTCATCAACACCAGGACTGGTTTTGCCAGCCAGTCTGGGTGGTACACCTCCATGATGAATCTGGTTGCGAGGAGCCAGGCGATCTCGTCGTCAATGACCTTTCTCTTGTCCTGCGCAAAATGGCGGAGGGGCTTCTTGACCGGCTTGGCATCCAGCCGCACGTGAAGTGAGTGCTCGGAGAACTCCCTCAGGCACACCCGTCATGTCCTTTCAGGACCATGCGAAGATGTCCCAATTCTCACGGAGGAAGTCGACAAGCGCAGTTTCCTATTTGTCGTACAAGCCGACACCGATGGTGACGCACTTGGACGGAGCAGCCGGGTCGAGTGGGATCTGCCTTGTCACCTTGGACGGCTGGAACGCCATGTCTCTGCTTGGATTCATTATAGCTGGCACCTCTTGCTGTAGCATCGACATGTTGCACATGATCACGCGCTTCTCCTCGGTGATGAGCAGGGACTCAGCTATCTTCGCACCCTCCGTTGTGCACATCATGGACCTCCTATAGCATCTGGTAGCCATCATCGTGATGAAGATCCTCCCTCTCCAGTGGGAGGAATGGCTCCGACAGTGTCAGAGGGGCCATGGCGTAGGTGTAGGCGCCAAGGCCGCCGCAACTCCTATGCCGCTGATGCAGATCTCCCACTCTGAACATTGAGGACCCGTCCTGCCGTGGTCATTCGGGAGGCGGCAGCGGATGGGGAGGTCCTCCTGGTCGATGTTCTCCTTCTCCAAGGCGCGAACAAAGCATGCCTCACCACGGTCACAGTGGAAAGCATATTGTTCCTCGCCCGGTCCCTTCAATCTCCCTGTCTCAGTCCCGGGAGAAGTATATGGCGGACTTGTGGGGCTCCGAATTCTTAGTAATACTTAGCGCCGGGTTTAGGAAACGGTTGGTGCTACCCCATTCCTTGTCCGAGGACCTGAATGGTCTTCGCGGTCATGATGTAGAGTTGTGCGAGACCAGTAGGGGCCAACCCGTATTTGATCTTCTGCTAGATGTTGACAGAGAGGGACACATGTTCCTAGGCAAAGGGCGACCCCTTTTCACTGACTAGTATAAGATCCAGGCCGGAAATGTTACGAAGTTTCTCTATCATGGTGGGGGCCTGTTTTTGGTGAAGGTCTTCGATGACACCATGTGCCATCATAGATATCACGCCTACTTCCCTGAGGACGGGAAGGCGTGGGTGCTCTCATCCTAAAGCTGGCGATGCCAAGGGGGTGGCATCGTGTTGCGACACTGCCGGAAGTGGTAAGGAGCGGCATCTTCCCCTTTTCCCCAGCGTGTAGTCCTTTGCCCTCACCCTTTCACGAGGAGTCTTATACGTGCCGATTTTTGCATTGTACACTTCTCGGATGTAATGCCAATCGGCTATTATAATGCATTTACCTTTGCCTTCATGTTATTTTCCCCTTTTCCGTCGCATCGTGTTCATGGATTCCCTTGCACTCCTTATCCTTTGCCATTCTCACGCCACCGCGGGACCCATGAAGGAGTTTTACACTACCTTGCTCCTGCTTCTAGGGTTCCAACCTTATAGCCGGTCCATGTCTTACTTGCGTGGCCAGCAGACTCTGGAAGCTGCGCGATTGCTATCACTCCCATCCAGCAGCAAGCCTTGCATCCTCACCGAGACCTTTCCTAGGCTTGTTCTTTCTCATCCATCCAATGCGTATCCTTAAAAATGATGAATGCACCTTATGACATCTTACCCATACGCCTTAGGTTTAAAAAACATGGTGTCGTACGCTTGATCAGGTCACACGGTTGCCAACTCGAGGGACTGACGTGATTTAGTTCTCGTCGGCAATTCCTAGAGAACAACACTCATACCATAGAGCAGATCATGAGGGTACGACATTTCCTGGCCTGATAGTCTCGTTACCCACATCGGTCCTCGAGAATTATCTAAAGGAATGAAAAATCCAGAAAACGCTCAGCAAATGAAAATGGACGGAAGAACAAGAGCAACAAGATTTCTTATTCCAAAACGGGGGCAGCCCCCGGTTACAAGCAATTTACACGTAGGCGAGCGAGGCCAGATACGCTAGTATTCATCGCATTTGCCGGGAGTACTACACTCAGTCCCGAGATTTGGGTTTGTAGGGAGCACCACGCACACTCTCGGGCTTTAGGTTTGCCAGGGAAACCTCCACTCACACCCGGGATTTTAGGTTTGCCGGGAGCACCACACACGCTCCCAAGCTTTAGGTTTGCCGAGGAACCTACACTCACACCCGACCTTTTAGGTTTGCCCGGAGCACCACACACGCTCACGGGGTTTTTAGATGGTAGGGTTTATGCGAGAAGTTGTTAGCTTACTCAGACAGCCACCGGTACCAAAACAGTCATCAAAACTAGGTTACGGAAAAGGTCGCAGCCTCTTACCGGGTAAGCGGGGAATTGGGGCGAAAGGTTGGTCCGAATCGGAGATAGGATCAGGGTGAGTCATAGGGAAAGAGGTGACTGCCAGTTTGAACAGTTGTTCAGAGCAGAACAAAACGTCCCTGATATCACCTTTGATGGTCAAGGTATCCCACGAGGAGGGAAGTTTGAGTGAGTTGTAGGCATGGTGGGAAACCACCATGAACTTTGCCAAAGCAGGCCGCCCTATGAGGCCATTATACGGCAGTGCAATATACACAACATCTAAGATGATGTTCTCAGTGCGGTAGTTGTCTTGAGTGCCGAATGTGACTCGCAACTCGATCTTACCCCAAGGTTGGGTAGCTCCAGGGCATATGCCTAGAAAATACCCCATAGGGGCTAATTGATCTTCCACGATCTAGAGCTGACCCAGCAGCTTTGCTGAGAGGATGTTATGGCTAGACCCTCCATCCAATAGCATCTTGGTAACCTTGACGTTCTTTATGATGGGGGAGACCACCAGGGGTAGCATGCCGACCCCGGCGATGCGGTCCGGGTGAGCTCCGACATCAAAAGTAATCGGTACATGAGAACACCGAAGTGGCCGCTATGCCTCCGAACTAGGATGTACGGCGCATAGTTCATGGTAGAAATGCTTAAACTCCCAGTGGGAAGTCATAGCTTAGGATCCTCCATGTGCGCACGCACAGTCTTGTACTTGTGGGTACTGCCTGCACCCGTCGTCGTTGCCGCTATCATTATCGGCAGGATCGTTTCCGCGCGGTTGAGGGTCTGCATTCCTGTGGCCCCCTCCGCACCCCGCTCTTGCTCCACTACCTCCATATCCTCCTTGTGCATCGCCCATGTTGCCCCCACGACCTCCGGTTGGAGCACCTAGGCCAGGCTGGGTATGCGATCCTTCACATGATGGCCAACCTTGTTGCAGTGGTAATAGTTCCCGAAGGTACAGTTAGCCCCTTGGTCAGTGATGCGCCTCTTCCATCCCTCGGCATAACTAAGGATGGAGCGGCAGTTACGAGCATCATGCTCGTTGGACTCATGCACCGGGCACCACTTCCTCGTGGCGCGCTTGGCAGCCGCCACTTCCTCCTCCGGTTTGGACTTGTTTTTGGCCCTGGCAGGAACACTATGCTCTACAGCCAAAGCCTATCGAAGGCCCCTCTTACACAAGACACTCATCTTTGCAACAGTGCTTCTTGGTAAGCGTCCTCGGGCGCTAGGCACCCTTTCTATGCTAGGGAGAAGAGATCAGGCAACACTTACAAACTCGTGATTACTGTTGATGGGGTGCATGTTAAGCTCTCTACATATCTTGTTGTCACGCAGATTGATCATGAACGCGCCGATAATGGCAGCATCCTCCGCCTCCGGGATAATGTGTGTGATCTATGAGAATCGCATCATGAAGTCTCGTAGCCGCTCATAACTCCCCTAGACCATTGTGTCGAGCTGAAGGACCATTCCCGGGTGCTTGAAGGCTCCATTGAACGCACTCACAAAGCGGGTACACAGTTTGGCTCAGGAGCGGATGGGATCCTTGGGTAGGTGCATGAGCCAGGACAAGGTCGTGCCCTTAAGGGCCATTGAAAACCAGTTGGCCATGACCTTGTCATCAGCACCCGTGGCCACCATCGTGGTTGACTAGATGGCCAGAAACTCCTTCGGGTTGGTGCTGCCTTCAAACTTGACAGGTACTATGGGTCAGAATTTTGGCGGCCACAAAACCTCGCGTAAGGCAGGGGAGAAGGCGGGGAATCCGCTTTCGTATCCCAAAGCCAGGTTACCTGCCTCAGCTGCGCCCCATTGGTTTGGGATGGCTGCCCTGCAGCCTGTTGACGCAGCTGCAATAGGTAATCTTGATCCAGTGCCTTGTTGGCCGTGGAGGAATCGCCTCGGTGCTCTTCGGCGTGCCTAAACGCCGGGTCAGCGGAGGATCCTACAGAAAAAATGATCTTCCTCCATAGGTCATGGGGCTCCAGCACCCAAGTGGCCTGTAGTGTGCTTGTCAGTTCTCCTTCCACCGTTGTGGGGTCCATTAGTCCCCTGCCCAGGGGCAGTGTTTCGGGAACTCGGCTTCAGGGAAGGGTTTTGCGTGGGCCCTGCAGCATTGGCGTGAGCGTTCTCTGCACCACGCCTCAGACCTAGGTTGGACTAGGAACGAGTGCGAGCGGTCTCCTGGTGCATCCTGATAAGCTCTAGCTGTACGTCGAGGTCATCTCTCCATGCCACGTACTCCCCCGTCCCAGGAACTGGTGCATGCCGAGCTGTAGCACGGGCAAGAGTGATTGCTTCCCAAATAGTTAGGTTCGCAGAGCGGTGAGACCGGCGCGAGCGGGGAATACCATGTTCTGGGTCGACGCTTGATGCTCCGGTTCGGGGTCGGATCCTCCGGCCCCAACCGACTTGACTCCTTTGGGCAAATGGCCTCCCTCGGCAGCTCCTCCTATGCTACCACGGAGAACTGTTGCACCAGTGGCGCCTCATACATAGCCAACAAAGGGATCCCCGAGCACGACGCCTCCTATGTCGCCTGGTGGTGGTATTTCTTGTCTAGTGGCACCCCCGTCTGCATGTTCGTCTTCCTCAACCGCAGGATGCGCTGGTGACTATGGTGGCATCGGCGCTGCCGCACTTGGACCTAGGCGCGGGTTGGCACCTACAATAGTAACTGTACGCCGTGCATGAGGTTTGGCATCCAAGCCCCCATTTGTGGGAACGGTGTGGGAGCGAGTCTGTGCAGCGGGCGAGTCAACCATGGCAGGACCGGTGCCGGACCCATCACCTCTTCTTGGTGCCATGGCTGGTGATGACGCGGTTGATGTTGGTGAAGACGATGATGATGAAAAAGATCACAGAGATGTTGATGCCGAAGCTGATTGCTGAAGCCAAAAACACGAGTGTCCCTCCTACATGGAGCGCCAGATGTCGCATCTTGCCAACGCGGACATCGTGGATGCTAGACACCCCCTATTTGTTTGGTAGTAGACACGAAGGCGTATCGACCTCAATGTCGATGAAGGAACCTGCTGATTCGAGCACATAGCACACACAAAGGACACATAGTCATTTTATACCCAGGTTCGGGCCGCCCTTGGCTAACAACCCTACATCCTGCTTTGGTGGATTATCTGCAGTGGGTCGAAGTACAAGATGGTGATCTTTCTCGTGCCGGGGAGCCGCTTTCTAGCTTATCTATTACACTCCCCAGTCTTCCTCTTTATTTCTCTTCTCACTCTATCTATGGTCTTTCTTCTCCCCCTTTAGAGGGAAGAAAGATTCTTCCCTCTCTCTAGCAAACCATAGAACTCTTCTTGGCCAAAGAGTATCTCCTACTGGCCTCAAATTCCTTACTGGTCTGATTGCCATAACTCTCCTCAAACTGGAAAAACCTCCCCCTCTCTTAATGGATAAGTGCCTCCTATTATACTCCAAGGGGTCACTACAAAGGGTAGCATAGAACACCTCCAAGGGAGTTCCCGGGTGCAATCGCGGTGTGAAACGCGCTCTCCAAGAAGACGAACAACGCCTATGGCCAATGGATGGCCAGGGGCGGTGCACAGGTGCTATTTATGGTCGAGTGTCATCTCAGGCTCTGATCCGTCACTCCTGTCGGTGGCGCGCTGCAGTGGGTTGCAGCGCCATGATGGTGTCCGGCAGCATAGGCGCGTCGCCAGTTCCCAAGGCTGGGCCTAGCGTGTACTGTCAGGCTCAGTTGACTCTGGTTCCTGGGCCACGTCTGGCCCAGGAGAAGTGCTTCCATGGTACTTCTAGGGAATGGTTGAGGCCACTCGTTAGCCTTGCTGCCCTTGATCGGGCCCTTACCCTCCTTCGGGGGCAACCCCCAGAAGGAGAGGTTAGACTGCCTTGCCTATGTCATTGTATTTTCCTCCTTGTCCGTGCCAGGCTGGCGGACCGAAGATCATGTTGTAGTGCCAGTCTTGCCCATAGGTACCTACAACATAGCTGGCACTTAGTCTCTATAGGCTTCATCATATCAAAGCCATACCTATGCCGAGCATACGGTGCTCGTACCTTGGCGATGTGCTCGTACTGAGCTACAGACCGGTGGGTTCAGGACAACGCGCTATGGCGCAATACGAGGGACCCCTGATCTCATTACACCGACATTTCTCGAGGAGACACACCTCCTTTGCATGATCCTTTGGTCTTTACCAGTGCAAGAATAATCTAATGCGAGAATTCAGGAACCCAAATCTTTATGTCGATATCAAGGAATCTTATTGTTTGAAGGAAATATTGTTTCTCCAAACTTCTTTCTTAAGTCTAAGGGAGAAAACAATGCAATTTTTATAGTGGTTGTTAACTTATCCAAATCGTTCTTTTCTTCCGATGAGAGAAAGAATCATCTTCACAGGCATCTGTTGATCTTTAATCCTAACGATGTGTCTTTTCCTTTCTCTTCTAGAGTTATCGTCTTCTGAAGTTCTTTAATCCTAATGATGTGTATTTTCCTTTATTTTTAGGAAGCATAACGCAAGACCCGCAACAAGTCTAGCATGTTTGCAAGGTGTATTGGTCGCACCATTCAGTTTTTGATCATCTTTGAAACATGAGGGTCACCTTTGTTCCGAACACCCGCCTCCCATTGTGTCATTTATTTTTCCTAGGAATCTCGGGGCGAGATTCTTGTTTAGTGGGGAGATTTGTAGCATCCCAATTGTCTAACAATTGTAATGCTACTTGCCTATTCTATATATGCTACTTCCTACATATCATTCGTTGCATCATCATTATATCATGCTCATGTCACCATGCCACCTTGCATTTGAGCATCATATAAAACTCCTCTCATTTGGTTCTTATCCCATATGCATTATATATTGTATCTCTTGCGTTTGTCTCTTGATATATTGTATTTGCTTCTTGATAAATTTCTTCATGCCCAAGTTGAGTTGGGGCATATCTTTTCTTGACTCCACCACCTTTCTTGTCATCACCTTATAATTCCACCATCCAACTATATATGAGCCCTTGCATTTTATTTTGGTATTTATCAAGCTCATATGTGTTGGGATGGATCCACTTCTAATTCTACATGCCCCCATAAGTAACATATGTTGTTCTATAATGTTAAAAGGTGGAGCCACATGGCCACCTTTGCATGCTATGTGAGTAGAAATCCTTTCCAAGCTTCCCTATGTTTTGTATTGGAATTTAAGATCATGTATGAATATACATGTGGCTATACAATTATTAGTGGGACACACACACTAAATTGGCCACTTATATTCATCCATGTTATTATTCACCTATTGTATATGGGAAGAAGCTCACACTTTTTTTGGCCTTAATTCAAATATTGGAGGTATGATGATTAAATGCCCATGCTTGCAAATAGTTGTTTTCACAACTAGCATTAGTGGCATTTATATCCTCATGCATTTCCATGCAATCTTGTACATTCCCCACTATCTTGGGTTTATTTGCATCTTTTTTTCCTTTGGGCAAATCCTTCCCTCTGATACATGTTCTTTTTATTTTCACAATTATAACCACATGAATGCAAGGGTACATCTGTATTGCATGTTACCATGCAATAATAACATCGTCCCTCACTTCTCACTAGCTTTGTGTTGTGACGGTTTAATTTGATAAAAAATTGAAATAAAAGCTTTTAATCTAAACTAATCTAACCACCACCCGCTACCCTAAACCCCACCTAAACCTAAACCATCTTTATCTTACAAAACCTTCTTAGACAAGCCTTACCTGATGCCTACCTCTATCGCCACCACTCCTTCTACTCTCCCTTTTTTTCTTAGAGATCAATTCTAGAACCAAACCATCCACCACGCATGCCTCTCTCCCTTGGTCCCCCTCCCTTTACTCTCTTAGCAAAGCATTAAAAATAGAGAGAGAAGAAAAGCGAAACCCTCCCCTCTCTCTTGCAAAAGCTAATAAAAGCAGCCCATGTGATCCTCTCCCTATCATGTCAACCAACTCTAGATATTCAGATCGAGATTGAGATCCCCCGCTTCCTGGCACCTTCACTCTCCTTCCCCTTCTTCCCTAAGAAAATCATGGGCAAGCCATGCCCCTCCTAACCCTACCTTGGACAAGTTCAGTAGGAGGAGGTTGGAGTTGTGCCTAGGAGGAACCATGATGCCCAGGAGGTGCCACTGATCCCTCTCCTTCATCATGTACCGGAGAACTCACCCGGTGCCCGCTAGAGGAACCTCGCCCATGGTGTCCTAGACAAGCTCGAGATCCATGGCCACCAGCCCCTCCGCCAATCACCTCTTCTCCAACAAGCTATTTTTGCATGGTTGTGCTATGGTGAGCCTTCTTGACCTCCACGACAATGTTTTACATCTTTCCTTTGAGCCTTGTCAGAGAAATTTTGGTCAAACGCTATCCGTGCGCCATGTGCATCGCCTATCCCCATAGGTTTCCACTATTCTGGTTGTGCGCACAGCCTGACCATCTTGCCTCCGTCTTGGTCTTGTCCTGCAACTGCTCTGTAGCACCCCGGATAAACCCTAATTATAATATTGCCATTTTATTTAATTTTATTGCATCATCTTGGCATCATGCATCTTTGTCTCTCAAAATATTTTAACTAAACACTATTTTGTTTGCTACAATACCCTTCTCTTATTCAAAACAAAATCCTATATCTGTTTGCTAAACTATTTTTTAAAAAATTATTTACCAAAAAGATTTTTAAACAAAAACAAAAGAAAATATTTTATAAAAATAATCAACCTAAACCGGCCAGGCCCAAAGGCCCAGCCGGCTGGACCCAGCCCAAACCCTAGCCTACCCTAGAAACCCTAACCCTCAATCCCACCTACCTATTCCCCACCCCACTACCTGAACCAGCCCCAACCACACACTCACGCACGCTCCCTTCCTACCACCGACCGAACCAACTCGTCCCACCCCGTCCACACCACACCCGTCCGGCACGGAAACCGCCGACCCTACCTTGTCGTCGCGAGCGACGCGCCCTTGGCCCCCAGTCACGTCCCTAGTCCCACTCGCACGACCCCGCAGAAACCCTCCCCGATCCCGCTCCATCTTCCGAGATCGCCGCCGCCTCTCTGCCTCGCGGTCAACGACCCCGATCTCCTCTTCTCGCCACCCTCCTTCCTCCTCCCAGCCGCGCTCAACTCGCCCTCCGCTGCTGACCAGCGCTGGCCGCCGGGATCGATCCTCTGGCCTTCCCTCCCTCTCCTCTGCTCGACAAGCACCGTCGCCGCTTCCCTGACCTCGCCCTGCTCCGCCACCAGCAGGCCCCGTGCCTGCCGCCTCTAGTCACCACCGCACCTCGGCCGGGTCGTCGCCACCGGCGTCCTCCTCCTCGCGTGTGAGCTTCGTCACCTTCCTGTCGAGCGCGTCGCCGCCAAGTTCCCCGTCAGCTTCCCCTGCGCGCGAGTCCCTTGACCGCCGCCTCCGGCCGCGTCGCCCCTCTCCCTCCTCCCGAGCTTGGCCACGCGTCTCCGGATGCCGTCGTCGTTGCACATCGCCCTCTCGCCAAGGCTTCCGCCGTGCGCCCGCCGCCTTCTCGTGGCCCTTCTCATTGGGCGCTGCAAACAGTGCTACAACCATGTTCACTGCGGCCAGGAACGCCTCCTGTGTGTGCTCGTGTGGGCATGCGCCTAGTGGCTTGCACCACTGGGTGCCATAGTTGGTATGTGTTGTAGATGCGTGATTTGTTGTTCCTGCGCTGCCGTATGTGTCTCTGTGCAAGCCTAAGGCAATCGTGTCGACAATCTTGCTCGTGTCTGGGTACCATGTCTTCAACATGTTCGACCGACGCCACGAGAGGTACCACAATTGATACCAAGATCAGCCGCCCACGAGACCCGACGACGAACCAAGTCCGTCATCGATGAACATGTTGGAACCCCAAGATCTCCCCCAAAACTCGAAGGTGATGCTACTCAAGTGCTCCTTCCGGACTCTGAAGACCGATCCCGGTGTCCAAAGCCCGAAGATTGATCCCTCTTCGAACCCCCAAGATCGCCGAGCCCCCATGTGTGACCCATATCCAAGCCTTATTTTTTATTAAATGATATATATACCTTATTCCATATTAAAATAATCATATTGCATGCATCATGTGTGGTTTGGGAGCATTATGCCAATTCACCTCATAATTAAGTATGGAGTCCCTATGCGGGCAAATCTTGCCTTTTATTGGCTCCATTTAAAATTGCGTAGCGAACCGATGCCATGTTTTGCCTTGATAAAATAACATTTAAATTGCGGGGTGTATTAAACAATATGAACCATCTAATTATTTGACGGGACCCCAGTTCCGCTTAATATTGCCTAATTGTAGCGCACCTTTGTCATGTCATACATCATACATGCATCATGCCTGATCTTCTGTCGTAGTATTAAATATTGCATCTGGTGCTTCTGCTAGTGCTTTGCTTCTTCACGGATTAGGCCGATGAGTTGATGCGAGTGTCGACCCGATCTTCGGATGAACCTTCGGCAATGTTTTAAGGCAAGCATTCTCCCCCTTTCTACCTATCTTACCTTTATAGCCTTTATTTCCTCTTGTTGATCTATTGCTCTCTGTGTTGCGATGCTCTAGTTTTCGTACCCGTGATATCCCTTCCAGCCACTATATTGCCATGGACACCTCCTATTACCTGTTGTTTGGTAGATAGTCGGCCTTGCGAGTCGCAGTCGCTTGTTTTGTGTTGTTTCACATCGTCGACGTTCCACAGTTGTTGGAGTAATGCCTCATGCTTTATGTTGGAGATGATTATAACTTTAATTACCGTTTAATAACTAAAATTGAAGTAAGTAAATAATGCGAGAAGGCAATTGGGCAATAGATGTTATTTGGTTTTTAATCGTCCACTTGTGTCCCGTAGGACCCGGTACTTGATACTGTTCTTTGAATATTCGCACTATCGCATGTGGGACCATGAATCCCCTAGCGAGCTTGAGTCATATTTATTTCTTGGGGCCACAAAGTAGTTTGGGGCTTTATTACTATCCTGTACTAATGCCATGCTTTACTTCTTATTTATGATTGCGCGAGGAGCGCCTGTACTGATTAGGAACAAATGTGGAATGTTTTCGCGGTATCGACAAGCCCAGTCACACTTACGGGTTCCGGTCGTTTACTGACCATTGGCACAAACCTACGAGTCCGTCTCGAGCCGCCAACTTCGTCATGGTAGCTTGGTGGGGTGGCCCCTGAAATTTATATGAATCTTGCAATTGCTGTCGTGATGCCTCGTTGGGTTTTATTGGTTTTTCGAGGTTGATCGTGCATGTGTTGCTATTTGTGCCCCCTGCAGGGTAAAACTTTCTGAAAGCCGTGTCCATGTTATGGACGACGTTGAGCACGATCTCGATCATAGACAACTATAACTAAAGTAGTACTATAAATTTGACTTTATAATGACTAGTAATCAGCTTCACTATAATGGAATGGCTAAATAAAAGTGCCAACAATTGCTTGTTTGGGTTGTGCTTTGCTACCATTGTATCGATTAGTAAGTATTGCAACTATAACGGAATGGCTAAATAAAAGTACCAACAACTCTGGGTTTTGGGATGCCTCATGCTATAAGTATCGACTAGTAAGTACTACAACTACAACGGAATGGTTAACTAAAACTGCCTTGCTTATTATATCAGGATGACTCATGCTATCTATATCTGACTAGTAATTGCCGCCACTATAACGAAATGAATAAAACTGCCAACGGTGTGAGTTCCTCGGTTGACTTCCTCGGTTGGTATCGAGGGGGAATACCAGGATGGGTATGTTTGGTGTTAGAATCAGGTTGGATCCGAGTAGGTCTTTCTTATCCCTATCTGATAGCCGCCAGTTGTATTGAGTCTCTATAGGTTGTTTAGTGCATCTTGGCTGCCGCTGATCCACCATACCTATGTGGCGAGGGTGGAATTCTAGTCTCGGTGTCTTGGCCTCGATCTTGACCTCTCTTTTTCCTTCGCCCTTTGTCGACACCCCTTTTGTTAAGTAGGTTTTGAGAGCGATGTCGTTAGTAGGGTAACCCTTCCGGCTTGGCCTGGGCAGGGTTATGGACGCCATTGGATATTCTTCAGGGCTCTTAGCTCAATTTGCATCTTGTCCGTACTCGGGCGCTGTATTGTTTTCAAGGTGATTTGGATCTTTGTACTGAATATCTGTATTCTTGACTCTTTGAGTCGTTGTTGTATATATCTGTTCTGTGGGTTCCATCGTGGACTATTGTGTAATGGTATTACTTTGTTTTCCACCCGCACGAAAGTGCCTGGTGGGCACCTTTGAATCGTTTCTATGCGGGTTTGGCGGGAATCGTTGAAACTTGCATAGGGCCGATTCTGAGGGTGTTACAGAGTGGTATCAGAGCCCAGCAGTTATGATACCCCACTGGTCCAGCCTGTAGGATAACCTAGCTAACGGTCGTTGTAGAGTGTCAAAACTATTTTTGGAAAAATCGGTTATATAGATCTGATTAGGTCTGCTTTTACTTCTTACCCCTCTTCTATTCTCCTCTTATCTCGACGTGTTTTGAATCTGCTCTCTTATCTTTTCTTCGAGTCCAGGATTTCTCGTGGTTGGGTTTCCGTCGTACCTTCAAGGCTTCACTTCCTTTCCCTTGTAACGGTGTTGCTACATCCGGTCTTCACGCTATTTGAGGAATCTTCTTCTGTGTATCTTTTAGTGGACCAAAAAGTCACTCAAATTTTTCTTTGTATCTTCCGGTGTTTTTTTTTAATGAGACGACTTCATCTGTATTAGGTCCGATGAAGAACCTGAATCACTCCTTTGTTTCCGAATATCATTTGTTAAGATCTTCAATCTAAATCTCGAGGATAGTTGCAAATTCTTCTATTCATGTACAGAGTAATGCTTTGAGTGCGGGATGGAGTCGCGACCATACCACTATTCTTATCATTCACTTTTGTATAGGGAATAGCGGATTGGTGCAATTTTACTCTTTCCATGGAAGTGAGAGGTGGCCTTATCTTTTGATACCTCTACCTTCGTCTTTGTTTCTCTGGAGTGTTCTCTCGACGAACGAGAACAACGAGCCCTTGTTGGTGGTGTCGTCGATTTCAAGATGAAGAAGGAACCCTTGCTAGTGGTGTCTCGAGGGTCTACATGAAGCGAGAAGATTCAGACCGCCGGCCTTCTTCCCCGTACTAGGAGGCGGATCTCAAGGGCGAGATCCATTGTTAGTGGTGTCGAATTGTAGCACCCCGGATAAACCCTAATTATAATATTGCCATTTTATTTAATTTTATTGCATCATCTTGGCATCATGCATCTTTGTCTCTCAAAATATTTTAACTAAACACTATTTTGTTTGCTACAATACCCTTCTCTTATTCAAAACAAAATCCTATATCTGTTTGCTAAACTATTTTTTTAAAAATTATTTACCAAAAAGATTTTTAAACAAAAACAAAAGAAAATATTTTATAAAAATAATCAACCTAAACCGGCCAGGCCCAAAGGCCCAGCCGGCTGGACCCAGCCCAAACCCTAGCCTACCCTAGAAACCCTAACCCTCAATCCCACCTACCTATTCCCCACCCCACTACCTGAACCAGCCCCAACCACACACTCACGCACGCTCCCTTCCTACCACCGACCGAACCAACTCGTCCCACCCCGGCCACACCACACCCGTCTGGCACGGAAACCTCCGACCCCACCTTGTCGTCGCGAGCGACGCGCCCTTGGCCCCCAGTCACGTCCCTAGTCCCACTTGCACGACCCCGCAGAAACCCTCCCCGATCCCGCTCCATCTTCCGAGATCGCCGCCGCCTCTCTGCCTCGCGGTCAACGACCCCGATCTCCTCTTCTCGCCACCCTCCTTCCTCCTCCCAGCCGCCGCTCCCCAACTCGCCCTCCCGCCTGCGCGACCAGCGCCTGACGCCGCCCGGGATCCCCTGCCTCTGGCCTTCCCTCCCTCTCCTCTGCTCGACAAGCACCGTCACCGCTTCCCTGACCTCGCCCTGCTCCGCCACCAGCAGGCCCCGTGCCTGCCGCCTCCAGTCACCACCACACCTCGGTCAGGTCGTTGCCACAGGCGTCCATCTCCTCCTCGCGTGCGAGCTTCGTCACCTTCCCGTCGAGCGCGTCGCCGCCAAGTTCCCCGTCAGCTTCCCCTGCGCGCGAGTCCCCCGACCGCCGCCTCCGGCCGCGTCGCCCCTCTCCCTCCTCCCGAGCGTGGCCACGCGTCTCCGGATGCCGTCGCCGTTGCACATCGCCCTCTCTGCGCCGCGCTTCATGATGCGCTGGCCTTCTCGTGGCCCTTCACGGCGTTGGCGCCACGCTGCAAACAGTGCTACAGCCATGTTCACTGCAGCCAGGAACGCCTCCTGTGTGTGCTCGTGTGGGCATGCGCCTAGTGGCTTGCACCACTGGGTGCCATAGTTGGTATGTGTTGTAGATGCGTGATGTGTTGTTCCTGCGCTGCCGTATGTGTCTCTGTGCAAGCCTAAGGCAATCGTGTCGACAATCTTGCTCGTGTCTAGGTACCATGTCTTCAACATGTTCGACCGACGCCACGAGAGGTACCTCCATTGATACCAAGATCAGCCGCCCACGAGACCCGACGACAAACCAAGTCCGTCATCGATGAACAAGATGGAACCCCAAGATCTCCCCCGAAACTAGAAGGCGATGCTACTCAAGTGCTCCTTCCGGACTCTGAAGACCGATCCCGGTGTCCGAAGCCCGAAGACCGATCCCTCTTCGAACCCCCAAGATCGCCGAGCCCCCATGTGTGACCCATATCCGAGCCTTATTTTTTATTAAATGATATATATACCTTATTGCATATTAAATTAATCATATTGCATGCATCATGTGTGGTTTGGGAGCATTATGCCAATTCACCTCATAATTAAGTATGGAGTCCCTATGCGGGCAAATCTTGCCTTATATTGGCTCCATTTAAAATTGCGTAGCGAACCGATGCCATGTTTTGCCTTGATAAAATAACATTTAAATTGCGGGGTGTATTAAACAATATGAACCATCTAATTATTTGACGGGACCCTAGTTCCGCTTAATATTGCCTAATTGTATCGCACCTTTGTCATGTCATACATCATACATGCATCATGCCTGATCTTCTGTCGTAGTATTAAATATTGCATATGGTGCTTCTGCTAGTGCTTTGCTTCTTCACGGATTAGGCCGATGAGTTGATGCGAGTGTCGACCCGATCTTCGGATGAACCTTCGGCAATGTTTTTAGGCGAGCATTCTCCCCCTTTCTACCTATCTTACCTTTATAGCATTTATTTCCTCTTGTTGATCTATTGCTATCTGTGTTGCGATGCTCTAGTTTTCGTACCCGTGATATCCCTTGCAGCCACTATATTGCCATGGACACCTCCTATTACCTGTTGTTTGGTAGATAGTCGGCCTTGCGAGTCGCAGTCGCTTGTTTTGTGTTGTTTCGCGTTGTCGACGTTCCACGGTTGTTGGAGTAATGCCTCATGCTTTATGTTGGAGATGATTATAACTTTAGTTACCGTTTAATAACTAAAATTGAAGTAAGTAAATAATGCAGAGGCACAGGTGGGCAATAGATGTTATTTGGTTTTTAACCGTCCACTTGTGTCCCGTAGGACCCCGAGTACTTGATACCTGTTCTTTGAATATTCGCACTATCCGCATGTGGGACCATGAATCCCCTAGCGAGCTTGAGTCATATTTATTTCTTGGGGCCAAAAGTAGTTTGGGGCTTTATTACTATCTGTACTTATGCCATGCTTTACGCTTATTTACGATTAATGCGTGGGCGCCTGTCTGTTAGGAACAAATGTGGAATGTTTTCGGTATCGACAAGCCAGTCACACTTTCGGGTTCCCGTCGTTTCTGACCATTGGCACAAACCTCGAGTCCGTCTCGAGCAGCCAACCGTGCTGGGTAGATTGGTGGGGTGGCCCCCTGAAATTTATATGAATCTTGCAATTGCTCTGTCGTGATGCCTCGTTGGGTTTTTATTGGTTTTTCTCAAGGTTGATCGTGCATGTGTTGCTATTTGTGCCCCCCTGCAGGGTAAAACTTTCTGAAAGCCGTGTCCGCGGTTATGGACGACTTTGAGCACAGTATCTCGATCATAGACAACTATAACTAAAGTAGTACTATGAATTTGACTTTATAATGACTAGTAATCAGCTTCACTATAATGGAATGGCTAAATAAAAGTGCCAACAATTGCTTGTTTGGGTTGTCGCCTGCTACCATTGTATCTGATTAGTAAGTATTGCAACTATAACGGAATGGCTAAATAAAAGTACCAACAACTACTGGGTTTTGGGATGCCTCATGCTATAAGTATCTGACTAGTAAGTACTACAACTACAACGGAATGGTTAACTAAAACTGCCCACTGCTTATTATATCAGGATGACTCATGCTATCTATATCTGACTAGTAATTGCCGCCACTATAACGAAATGAATAAAACTGCCAACGGTGTGAGTTCCTCGGTTGACTTCCTCGGTTGGTATCGAGGGGGAATACCAGGATGGGTATGTTTGGTGTTAGAATCAGGTTGGATCCGAGTAGGTCTTTCTTATCCCTATCTGATAGCCGCCAGTTGTATTGAGTCTCTATAGGTTGTTTAGTGCATGCTGCGCTGCCGCTTCAGTCCACCATACCTATGTAGGCGAGGACCGCCAAATTCTAGTCTCGCCGTGTACTGGCCTCAGTACTGACCGCTCTCTTTTTCCTTCGCCCTTTGTCGGCACCCCTTTTGTTAAGCAGGTTTTGAGAGCGACATCGTTAGCAGGGTAACCCTTCCGGCTTGGCCTGGGCAGGGTTATGGACGCCATTGGTTATTCTTCAGGGCTCTTAGCTCAATTTGCATCTTGTCCGTACTCGGGCACTGTATTGTTTTCAAGGTGATTTGGATATTTGTACTGAATATCTATATTCTTGACTCTTTGAGTCGTTGTTGTATATATCTGTTCGGTGGGTTCCATCGTGGACTATTGTGTAATGGTATTACTTCGTTTTCCACCCGCACGAAAGTGCCTGGTGGGCACCTTTGAATCGTTTCTATGCGGGTTTGGCGGGAATCGCTGAAACTTGCATAGGGCCGATTCTGAGGGTGTTACATGCTCGAGGAGCTCCTCACTGTCCCAAAACCTGACCGTAGTTCTGGCGATTGCCACATTTCGGCACCGCTTGAGGCGCCTGCATACCGCAAAGCGCTCACATAGACAACAACATCAACACTTTCCTGCAGTACCTTTGAACTTCATAGATTCCTGGCACTACACTCGATTTCCAGGGACAATCGCTAGATGAAAGATGACGCTGTCGCACAAGATTATTTCACTATGAGAGCTGCATTGGTCACTACGGTGTAAGACTATCCCGGTTGCGGGTATATCTCGGGGCAGGGTATCCAAGGATTCTCCGTAGGCGTTAGGTGCATGGATAACACAAGCTATCTGCAACTAGATAAAGTTCCAGGGTCTTCAAAAACCGTGTTCATGGCGCACCGGAGGTGGCTCGGCAAGAATGATCCATGGAGAAAATGTGGAGATCTGTTTGATGGCAAATTCGAGACCTGGGGAATCCTAGAGTGGAGGAGCAACGAAGAAGTGGAAGAATTGGTGAAAAACTGGAAAGATTGAACTAAGCTTGGAAAGAAGCGAAAGAGGAAGCAAGACAAGTCGCTGCTGAAGGTATCGAAAACAAGGTCTATTTTATGGGAGTTTCCATACTGGAAGTTTCTCCGCACGCCTCATACCCTTGACATCATGCATATCACGAAAAACGTGTGCGAGAGTATGGTCGCCACCATAATCAACATGCCAGATAGGACGAAAGATGGTCCGAAAGTAAGGCATGACCTGATATTCATGGGAATTCGGAAGGAGCTTCATAGAGGATGCACTACTCCTGATGATCGGGAAGATGAAGATGATCATGAGTCGAAGGCGACACAAGGTCGTCGGAAGGTTAAAAAAGTCAAGAAGAACGAATATTACTGCCCTCCTTCTTGCTTCACTCTAAGCCAGGATGAGACAAAATAGTTTTGCAAGTGAATTCAAGGAGTCAAATTTCCTTACGGCTACGCGGGCAAGATAAGAAGATACCTAGACGAGGTGAAGCAGTGGTTTAGTGGCATGAAGTATCATGACTGTGTCGTGCTAATGATGCAGGTACTTCCAGTTGCACTAAGAGGGATAATGGGCAAGCACGTCCGTGAAACGTTGTTGGGCTCTGCAAGTTTTTCGACATCATCTCTCGAAAGTCGATTAGCGTGAATCATCTCGGGAGGCTACAGGAGGAGATCGTGGTGATACCATGTGAGCTTGAGATCTACTTCCCGCCCGCATTCTTCGACATTATGGTGCATCTACTGGTCCATGCCGTGGAGGACATCGTTCAACTTGGGCCGATGTTCCTCTGCAGCATGATGTCATTTGAAAGGATGAACGGACACATCAAAGGATACGTTCGCAATAGGTCCCATCTAGATGGAAGCATAGTGAAGGGATTTCTGGCTGAAGAGTGCATCTCTTTCTGCACGAATTATCTAGATATCGAGAACCCTATCGGTCTTTCCGTCAACAGGAACCTTGGCAAGCTCGACAGATCTTGTCATCGAGAGGGTCGTCTCGTACTGCATGCAGACTTTGATTGTCGATGCGCATACTTTGATCGAGCAAACCTCGTCGCGCTATAGCATTTAGAACTAGTCGATCCTTGGGTACAGAAGCACAAAAGGTTAATCGAGAAGAAGTACAGTGACCGGGGCATACAGAGGACGCAGGGTCAAGAAGAACGAAGGGTACAAAAGCACTAAGAGGGATAATGGGCAAGCACGTCCGTGAAACATTGTTTGGGCTCTACAAGTTTTTCGACATCATCTCTTGAAAGTCAATTGGCGTGAATCAGCTCGGGAGGCTACAGGAGGAGATCGTGGTGATACCATGCGAGCTTGAGATCTACTTCCTGCCCGCATTCTTCGACATTATGGTGCATCTACTGGTCCATGTCGTGGAGGACATCGTCCAACTCAGGCCGATGTTCCTCTGCAGCATGATGTCATTCGAAAGGATGAATGGACACATCAAAGGATACGTTTGCAATAGGTCCCATCTAGATGGAAGCATAGTGAAGGGATTTCTGACCGAAGAGTGCATCTCTTTCTGCACGAATTATCTAGATATCGAGAACCCTATCGGTCTTCCCGTCAACAGGCACCTTGGCAAGCTCGATGGATCTTGTCATCGAGAGGGTCGTCTCGTACTGCATGCAGACGTTGATTGTCGATGTGCATACTTTGATCGAGCAAACCTCGTCGCGCTATAGCATTTAGAACTGGTCGACCCTTGGGTACAGAAGCACAAAATGTTAATCGAGAAGAAGTATAGTGACCGGGGCATACAGAGGACGCAGGGAGAAATAATCAAAGAGCACAACTTAGATTTCACGTGTTGGTTTAGGCAGACGCTCCTTGATAATCCCCCGTGATCACATTCTTCTAACACGGAAAAGATCATATTCACCTTGTTCCAGGGACCCATGCAAAACCTGGTGACCTATCAGTTGTATAATATCAACGGCTACACATTCTACATGGAGAAAAAGGACAACAAGTGTGATTATCAGAACTCAGGCGTAACGTCAGAATTCTACACCGATGACAACGTGAAGGAAATATTCTATGGAAGGATCGAGGATATTTGGGAGATAGACTACTGTGGAGAAAAGGTGTCGATGTTCCGTGTCAGATGGGCCAAGAGCGTCGAAAGAGAAGATCGGTATTTCAGAACCATGGTTATACCCGAAGCAGCCAAATCTAAGTCCGCCAATGCAAACGTGGCCGCGAAAAATGAACCGTGGGTACTGGCTAGCAAGGTGGACCAATGTTTTTTCATTACCGACCGGACAAAGCCTAGCCGTATTGTCGTTAGGTGAGGAAAAAGAAACATCATCAGAATGGATGGAGTCGCCAACGAGCAAGACTTTGACCAGTACGACGATCCAAAGATTGAAGATGACAACGACTATAATGCAGCAACATACATCGCAAGAAGAAATAGGACAACCTTACCCAAAAAAGGTAGCCTGTTCAAAAGAAGAAACATTAAAGTGTTGGGGCTAAATTATCCAACCGCGACAAAGAAGGGAAAAAAGTTTGTAAAAAGCTAGTTCACAAAAAAATTGTAAAATGCATGGTCAAAAAATATTGTAATATTCATGGACAAATTATTATTTAATTTAGTTATACTTTGAATCATAGTTGTACCACTTTTATGACATATATTATCACTTTTGGGCATTTTTGGAATATTTAAAAGTATTTTTAAAATCAAAACAAAACTTCTATGGCATATATCAACCAATACGGCTGATACAACCAAGCTAGCTGATACAACCGAGCTAGCTGATACAACCAACCGACCCTTTATTCTAAGCCCTGACACACTACATAGGGAGTCCAGTGCTCAGATTGCGGTGCCTTCCCTCTCTCCAAAAGGAAAAAGGCCAGGAAAATAAAATCTAGCAGCTCGAGCCAGCTGGTGGCGTCAACTGCGAATCCGATCAGGTTTCGGGACGGGCCACAAAAACCCGAGGGTATTATGTGGAGGATTCATGTGGCGGTTGAGCCCATGATACCTAAGAATTTGCGGAGGCTCGCCAGTTTGGAATTGAAGAGTGTGCATCACGGTGTGCTGACGGTAGAGAGATGCCTTCCACCGGAGAAAGATCCCTCGCACCCGGTATTCGTGGTTAAGGTGCCACCAGGCTTGGGCTTCATCGACAATGCCCCCGCGGATCTGTTCTTCCTGCGGTTTGACGACATCTTCAGTATGTTCCACCTATACCCTCTGCACTATACCATGCTCCGCCTGTTTTCTCTCAGCCTGGCCATGCATATCATTAGAGAGAACACCCTGGGGATCGTGGTAGTGGATCCCTACTACATGTGTGACGGCTTCTTGGGAAGCGCCGTTGAATGATGATTCATGGCCTCATACCTAAAAGGAATCTTCGTGGTGAACAAGACAAAGGAATACATTTTCGTTCCTTACTTTCCCGAGTAAGTCATTATTCACTCGCCACCATCGATTGGCTTTATTAGATTATCATCATTCTTTTTCCTACACATTCCATGTGAATTTTTTTGCGCAGAGATGAACACTGCACACTCATCTCCTTATCGCTGAAGCATTCGCATGCCACGTATTTCGACTGGGGGAGTCTAGAAAAGAAGAAAAACTATGACAAGATAAAGGAAGTTCTGGATGATGCTCTCACTGGCTATGCCTCGATGGAAGGCACCACCTTCGTGTGTAAGAAGGTCAATTTTGGTAGGCACGTCTTCAACCACGTAACAGAGTTCCCCTGTGTGAAGCAGCCGGAATGCAGTAAGAAGGAAGCCTACTACGCACTCCATCACATGAGGGCGTTCCTACTAGACCAGCAGAATTCTATGCTTCCAGATCATCTCAAACATTGGGCCAAAGCTAAGGCTAGGATCACTGATTCAGATATTAGACAAGAGATGTATCGCATCCAGCAGCAGTTTGGGGCAATCATCTTTCGTTATGTCATGACTTCGGGGGGGGTGGTCTTCTACAGGGGAAATCTCCCAAATAACCGTGACATAGAAGATCTCCTAGAGATACAGGGTGACTATAGGATGTCCATGACGAGACAAGGCGTCCACCTGTACCCTGAGTCGAGCCAGAAGACTTGATGTTGGCCTAGTTGTAGTTCCAAACTATAGATGACCTTTTTTGTGTGGAAAAGTACATGCTACTACTTATCTTATTAGGTTTATGAATGCTTAGTTCTTTTGCTTATTATTATTATATATGAATCAATGCTTGGTTTTTTTGCTTACTCTTTGGTCCTTTTCTTACTTTGGCCATTTTTTGATAATGCTGATGATTGAAATGTCGTGGCACACTATATATATATGAGAATGTGCTACCACGGGATAGTGAGCCCTGTGATATGCCCAAGTCATGGTGATGTGCATCCTACTTGGCTTACTGTTCCGTCGTAGCATATTCATGTGTCCAATGACCTATGTATATATATGAGGCATTCTTTTTGAGTTACTTTGGTCTTCAAGAATAATGTTGATGATTGAAATGTCATGGCACACTATATATGTGAATGTGCTATGACGGGATTGTAAGCCTTGTGCTATGCACAAGTCTAGATGTTGTGCATCCTACTTGGATTACAGTTCCATCATAGCATATTCCTATGTCCAATGACCTAGTTATATATGAGGCATTATTTTTTAGTTACTTTGGTCTTTTTCGAGAATGCCGATGATTGAAATGTCATGGCACACTATATATGTGAATGTGCTGCGACGGGATTATATGCCTTGTGCTATGCACAAGTCCAGGTGTTGTGCATCCTACTTGGCATACAGTTTCATCGTAGCATATTCATGTGTCCAACAACCTAGTTATATATGAGGCATTCTTTTTTGAGTTACTTTGGTATTTTTGAGTTGAGAGTACTTTCTATAAGTGTATCTTCATATGCGACTTTAATTATACTTCTTTTTTCAATCACCGGTTAATTATTATTGCCAACTTGTAGATGGCGTGGTACGTCGTGTACAAGGGACGGGCTCCCGGAGTCTACGATGATTGGGAAGACTATCGGAGATAGGTGCACCGTTTCAATGGCAATAGCTACAAAGGGTACAACACTATGGCAGAGGCGGAAGCTAGATATACGAGCTATCTACGGGAGTTAGGATGAGGAACCGGATGAAGACCTACACCTTTGTCGTGGTGATGCTTATCGTCCTTGGTTGTTTATCCCACGCTTGTTTCTAGTTTAGATGTCTAGGCGAGCTTCCGAGCTCTAACTTGTTCGAGACACATGTATTCGCATGTCATCAACTACTTTGTAACTTGATCGAAACAATGTAACCTATACTATGTATTTATGTATGTGACTTATCTATATGTATTTGTTTCAATCTAGTTTTGCAAATTGTGTATTCATATATATAAGTATATATCTTATATCTGTGTGTGTATATCTTCCTTAAATATTGTATATAATCTGTATTGTATATCATTTGTCTTAGAATTAAAAAAAGAGTTGCCCGTGGCGCACATGGCATGCCTTTAGTGGCGCACTACTACTAAAGCGCACATGCCTTCCCTCAGTGGCGCACTTCCATGTGCGCCACAGGCAGCATAGTGGAAGCACACATGCCTTCCTATCCATGGCGCACTGGCATGTGCGCTACTACTATCTCCAGATAACCGTAGCACACCAGGCAATGCGCTACGGGTATGTTTTAGCCGTAGAGCAGACATGGTGGCGCACGGCTAGTGCGCCACGGATGGGAAAATCAGGTGCGCCACTAACAGCCTGTTTCCTAGTAGTTCAGGTCCCTTGATTTTTGCCAGCCCCAACCCGCAGTCCCCAAGTGACACTTGTCTCACCCTAGCACAGTTGCGCGCAGTGGCCCGCCAAGGCAGCGGCCCCACTAGTCATACACTATGAGAAGAGGAGCCCTGAGTGAGAAAAGTCCCAGGAGAATTACTAAATCAAATAAAACTTCTGGAAAATGAATATAATTCAAATAATTCATATCTTTTGAAATCTTTTGAATTTGAAGAAATTTTCATAATAAAATATGAATGTTTTTCAAATATGAATCCATCCATGTTTTCATATTTGACCAGATTTGATTCAATCTAGTTAAACCTTTGACATGTGACCATATTTTAATTATTTTTGCATTGGATAATGTTTTAAGTTCATATTTCCAAATAATAAAAATAATATATGTTTTTGAATAGAAAAAATCCAGTAGTGTGAATATGCTATTTAAAATATCATTTGGTAAATTTAAAATTTTGAAATAATTTAAATGCTAATAAATGATGATTTCTTAATAAATGCATAACTTTAATTCTGTAACTCCGAATTTGACAAATGATATATCTAAAACGATCAGAGCGACGAGGCTATTCTAACTATGGATTACGTTATATGAATTGAAGAATGGATAATATAAATATAATTGGGGGAAGCATAGTTTATGGGAGCAAAATGTGACTAAACAAATAATAAAATGCTTTATTCTAGTACCCCACACCTCATCCATGCCATGATATGTTATAGCATGTATTTGTGCATCCTTCCATCATGGCATACCTTGTTTTCTTGGTGCATATGATTATATGTTGTGCAATGTATTTATTTCGCCCCCCTACGTGTTTGGTTTTTATCCAGATAGACGCTGAGCAAGGAGAATATCAGGAGCCTCAGGAGTATTACCCGGATCCTTCCTATTCTGCAACTGAGCTTCCAGGCAAGAAATTCCCCATGCTTGTACTATATATAGCACCTGTTGCATCTATATTATTCTTGCATGATATGTCATGATCCGAATTAAATTGAATCCCACATATTGCATAGCCTTTACTTTTAAACCCCACTGAAGCTTGTTCCCTCAATCCTGTGAACCATTACTACAGGAGTTGTTTGAGCCCTGCAAGTCGTAGAAATCCATGTGTAGGGTTTGTGAGTGTCTTTGAATAATGAGGTACCTAAACAAGTAAATTGAGTAGTAATGGGATAACTAAAGAAAGAGGCAGTGGTGGGTAATATCTGCTATTTGGTTCTTTATGCTCACTTGTGTCTCGTAGGACCCCAAGTACTTGATACCCGTTCCCTGTTTATCGCACTATCCGCATGTGGGACCATGAATCCCCTTAGTCTTATTTTGAGTCAAATTTAAGTTTTTGGGGCCACAAACTAGTTTGGGGCGTTATTACTATCCTATACTTATGCCATGCTACTGCTTTATTTACTACTCTTGATCAAGGAGTGTTTACTACTGTATTGTTTAGATGCACGACAAGATTTTGTGGTATCGACAAGCCCAGTCACACTTTCGGATTCCCAGTCATTTACAACCATTCTTGCAAACCCCTTGGTCTATCTCGGAGCCCGACCAACTTCATAGTAGGTAGCTTAGCGAGGTGTCCCCCTGAAATGATCTGTGAATCTTGCGAATGCTTTTTCATGATGCCTCATTGGGTTTTCATTTGGTTTTTACGAGGTTGATCGTGCGTGTGTTGCTATTTGTGCACCCCTGCAGGGTAAATCTTTCTAAAAGTCGTGTCCGCGGTTATGGAAGATTTGGAGGACAGTTTCTCGATCATAGACAAGCATAAATAAATTACCGTTTTTAATATGACTTATACTTGACTAGTAATAGTGCAATATTCATGGAGATTAATAAAACTGCCAATAGGGCATCTTATGTTGATTTTCTTATTATCCAAACTCAAATCTTGTTTTCCGCTCCCGCTTCATACTCTGATGTGTGATGTGTGAGTATGTATCCTAAACTATTAGCTATCTAGTATTTTTGATCTTACCATATGGTGTTGAATATTTCTATTTATTTTAGATGGTCTGTCGCTAATGTACTTTTGTATGTCATGGACATACGCACTTGTGTATGTCTATTCACATGCCTGTCGACTATGCCGCTTGCACTTGTCACGATGTTCATGCAAAGTGGATATGATGGTTGGCCGGTACCGTGCCCTGTTCCGCTCAGACGAGACCTATGCATGCGTGGCCTTGGGCCTCCTCGGTAGGACACCTTATGAACTTTGGATTTATTACTGGCTTGTTTCTTAGAGCGTAGTGCCCAAGGTATTACAGATAACAACTTCACTAAATCACTCACAATGTATCATGGAACTAGAATTACCTTCCAATGTGGGATCCCAACAGTAGGTTGATACGCCCAATTTGCATCACCATTCTATATCATAATTTACCTCTATTCATTGATATTTGTCTTATTATGAGGTATTACTTATGGATTTTCATCTCTTTATGCATGTAGGATGATTCCCGGAGGATGGACTACCGGAGTCTGGATTCTGATGGAAAAGAAGGCGTTTCGGTGCAATTTCGCGAAGATCAGAAAAATATGGAAACATATTATTTCACCAGAAGACGAATGAAGCCAGAAGGAGGGACGGAAAAGGGCCTTAGGGGGCCCACACCCCCTAGGCGCGGGCACACCTGACCCCGCGCCTAGGGAAGGTGTGGCCCACCTGCCCGGCCTCTGACTCCGCTCCTTCGCCTATATCTTCCCTACAGAACCCTAAAACTAGGGGAGCGACCACAGATAGATTTCCGCCGCCTCTGGGGGCGGAAAACACCGAGAGAGAAAGATCTCTCCAGTAGACAGATATCTGCCAAGGGAATTCCTTCCCAGAGAGGGGAGACCGTCGCCATCAACACCGTCATCAACCTAGGCTTCATCGGGATCATGATCACCATCATCCACACCATCATCTACACCAGCACCATCATCACCACTCCGCCCCGCTGTAACAATTGTGTTGGATATTGCCTTAGTTCTTAGGGAAAACTTTCCCGGTGTTGATTACTATTGTAGTTGATGCTTGTGAATGGAACCATTGGATTATTGTTTATGTTCAGATTGTTATCCATTATCATATCATCTTTGATATTGATCTGTATGATGTCTTGTGAGTAGTTTGTTTAGTTCTTGAGGACATGGGAGAAGTCATGTTGTTAGTAGTGAATCTCTGATCAGTTATTATTCAATGGTTTAGTATTTAAGTTGTGGTGCTATTCTTCTAGTGGTGTCATTGGAACGTCGACTACATGATACTTCACCATTTATGAGAATGCATTGTGTATTTCGCTACTAATTATGGGGTTGCCGGAGTGACAGAAACCTGAACCCCCGTTAGGACACCTTTGCACAAGGGAGTGTAGGATCTCAGAGTTTAAGGCTATGGTCAAATTTATATTTTAATTACCTTCCTATAGTAACGGATGTTTGCAGGGGGTTTAATCATAAGTATTTATTAGTCCAAGTACGGTCGGTACATTAGCACATGTTCACCCACACAACACTTACAACACCAGCGAAGAGTACTCAGCTATTTGAAGCGAAAGCACTTGACAGAATTCCCATGTGTCCTTGAGAACATTTGGTCCTTACAAGTATTTCCACTGGCTTGTCCTTTGCTAAGAAAGGATTGGGCCACTTGCTCCGTTTGCTCGTTACTTATGTTACCTACTCTTTGTTTTGTTTCCTTGTCAGAAAACCACTAAAAATCCATTTACTAATATTCATAGGGATTTCCTGCTCCATACCACTATTCAACACCTTCTGCTCCTCGTTGGGATCTACACTCCTATTTATCGAAAGTACTACGATACACCCCCTATACTTGTGGGTCATCAAGACTATTTTCGGGCGCCGTTGCCGGGGAGTGAAGCGCTATTGAAGAGTGGAACTGATAAGGGAAACTTTTACTGTGAGTATTGCTCTTTTTACTGCTCATTACTTTGTTTCCAATATGGATAACCCACTTGGTTTCCTGTTTGGGAAAAGTACTACCACTGTTAGGGTAGTAAATGAACCAACTCTAGTTGAGATAGATCCTTTTAAGATACCTACAAGTATTGTTAATCGTGTTATGGATAATTATTATTTTGGGGATGGAACTGTCCATCCTGGTGATCACTTGATTTTTATCCATGAATTATGCGGGTTGTTTAAGTGTGCAGGTATCACAACTGAACATGTGAAGAATAAGTTACTCTCCATATCCTTGAAAGGGAGAGATAAAGAATGGTATAAGCTGCTGAAGAATGGAGAATCCATGGAATGGGAGGAGATGGCATCTCTCTTTTACTCTAAATTTTATCCTCCCAGTGAGATTCATAAGGATAGAAATCTTATATATAACTTTTGGCCTCTTGATGGAGAGAGTACAGCTCAATCTTGGGGGAGATTGAAGTTACTAATGCTTAAATGTCATATTCATGAACTCCCTGACAATATTATTCTCAATAACTTTTATGCTAGGCTTTCTCTTCATGATAAATATTTACTAGATTCTTCTTGTGCTGGATCATTCACACGTATGAAGGAAGAAGCTAAATCGGATCTTCTAGACTGTATTCAAGATAACACTAAAGCTTGGGAGAATGACAAAGGAAGAAAGTCAGGTATAAACTATGATTATGAATACATTAAATCTTTTATGGGAACTGATGACTTGCGTGATATTAGTAATGAGTTTGGTCTTGATTCCCAAAGTATTGCCAACTGTTTTAACGCATTTTCCTCTTACATTGAAATTCCCAAAAAGAAGTGGAATAAGTACCATGCTCTGTATAAAGATATTGTTAGTCATGTTCCTGTTAGAAGTACTCAAGTTTGTACTACTAATCATATTGTGCCTGAACCTCATGTTGAGAAAATGCCTTTCCCAGCTAAGGTAAAGGAGTATTCTATGATCATTAGTGCAAATAACAAAGGTACAATGAAAACTGTGGAGCCTGGTAAGCATTTGAGTGACTAACCTGTGGTAGCTATTGTGAAAGACACTTTCACTAGAAATATAGAGGATGAGCACATTGTCTTCTGTGAAGACGCTTCTAATATTATCTCTCATCCTAGTAAGTCTAGAAAGCTAGTGTTCCTGTGCTTTATGTTAAAATTGGTGATCATTGCTACTATGGTTTATGTGATATTGGTGCTAGTTCTAGTGCTATTCCTTATGATCTTTGCAGGGAAATTATGCATGAGATTGGTCCTTGTGAGCTTGAGGACATTGATGTGGTTATCCACCTTGCTAATAAGGAGACCATTTGCCCCATTGGCATTGTAAAATATGTGGAGGTTCTCTGTGGTAAGATTAAGTATCCTGCTGATTTTCTAGTGCTTAATTCAGCAGCTAGTAAAACTTTTCCTATCATTTTTAGTAGACCTTTCTTGAACACTTGTGGAGCTATTATTGATTGTAAGAAGGAAAAAGTTTTAACTAAGTTTGATGGAGAGTCTTATGTGTTTAACTTTTCGAAATTTGCTAAATCTCCTTCTAAAAATAGCTTGCCTAATAAAGATTTCAGGATGGAACAACTTGCTTCTATTGATCTAGTCTATGACCTTGGACCTCTTTTTGGTGACTGTAAGTATGTTTATTCTGATGATAAAGTTGTTTCCAGTGACAATTATATTTTCAACTTTGATTGGAGTTTGATTTTGATTGGGGTTTTGTAGGAGAGAGCAAGTTGTAGTTGGCAGGGCAAGATGAAAAACAGTCTATCAAACTAGGCGTTGGAGCTGATCCTAAAGCGGCATGGCGGCGTTGGTGGGTGACTGTATTTGTGTGTGAGTGGGAATGTCTATCGCCGAGACATTGGAGGTGAAGTTAGTATGGAGATCAAGGCAAGGAAGAATATGTGATGAAATAAAACGAAATGTTCCTTCTTTCTCTCTGCTAAATCTACTGTGCCTATGCAACTGGGCTCCGGAGATGATCGGAAAGCGGCATGGAGGCGTTGCCATGTGCCAAGGTGGGTGAGGGTGAGTGGGGATTATTGAGAAGACGGAGAGGAAGAGTCCGGAGACCAAAGGAAAATACTACTACTAGGAGTAGAATAAATCGATTGAAATCGTACCGACTAGGGTAGGTATGGCTTTCACTATAGCATAGCTAGCCTAGAATGCCGTGGAGTTGTACTGTCCTATCAATTGAATGGTCATGGTAGAGAGATGGTCTAGAGTATACTCGGATCTCCTCTTGCCAAACGTAAATAATCCTAGGATTTTCTATATTCATCATCGTGTGTAGGAACATTCGGAACAAGTACTATACTAGTTCCACCGGTAAGGAACCAAAACAGGAATACTCTCAAACTCTTATAGTAGTACAAAAACAAAAATGCTCACAAGATGGGCTACTAGTACCATCTGTACACCCATACACTGCCATCCCAAATCAACTTGCCTGTTACACCACCAATTTCGTCTCCCCTATCGGCCTTTACGCCCCCTTTACTAGACCCCAAATAGACCATCTCTTGAAAAAATCAACCATCAACCAAAAGAAAATCCATTGTCTAATCCTTCCTTTTCATTGTGGACGGACGATCACAATTCCTTGAGAGTCGCGTGAGTAGACCTCTGAACTAGGGGATGTAGCCCCATGAAAGCAGGCGCCTGAAAGAGGTGGAATAATTTATTCTCTATAAGTGACTGAAGAAGATGGACGATATAGTACCAAATCAACAAGTTAGTGGATTTATCCGTCTAACCAATGAGAGCCGACACGAGTGGTGAACAACTTATGAAAAGGTGTCTTTAAGGCATACATTATGTAGTACACCTCCGTTCTGATTTACGATGGTCATCATAGTGCGAAACACTACTAACTTAGACTAGTAAACTTGCACATGTTATTACTATCTTCATACAGTGTTGGGTAATAACATGTGTGTAGTTTCTTGCAAGGCCTAATTAATTTGGTTGTAGAATCATACTAGTCTTGTTATGTGTGATCTTATGGTAACTAGCTAAGTTACTACCTCCCTCGCTTTTTTCATTAATTACCTCTGAAACACATTTAATTCGAGACCAGTGTATCACGCTTACTTGTAGTTCAAGTTTGACCTAATTTCAGTAAATTGCAAAGATGCAATATCTTAGAAATAAGTTGGAACTTGTTGTCAAAACTCGCTGTGTCTTCTGATATAATAATTGACCGTCTGATGGGTACCTCCAAAAGATTTTTCTTATAACTTTCAAAGCAACCTAAAATTTACTTGTAGTTCAAATTTGACCTAATTTCGTTAAATCTACATAAAACCATTCAAGTGGGAAGAGTTAGCTAGGAAGTTTAAAAACTCATAAAACATAGGAATCATTAGTACAACATGTTGGTCCACTATCTATATGTCTAAAAGATTGGGTTGTGGCATTAAAATCCATATTCTTCGCACTTTCTTTACAGAAAGGAGCAATCTCGTGGTCACTCAGAACATTGAGAATGTATTTTCATGTTAGTTGGTTATTTACTACAAGAAGATGCTCCCAACGACCTCCGAAATAATAGATAATTCAAGAGCAATCTATCGCACTTACTTGTAGGTCAAGTTTGACCTAATTTTGATAAATTGTCAAGATGCAAAATATTAGCAAGCAGTTGAAGCTGTTGTTAGAAATCTCGGTGGTTTATGATATTAATTGACCCCCCAATGGGTACGTCTAAAAGCTTTTTCTTAAAACTTTCAAAGCAACCTACAATTTACTTGTAGTTCAAATTTGACATAATTTTGATAAATCAACATAAAGTCATTTAAGTGGGCGGAGTTATCTAGGACGAAGTTTGAAAACTCATAAAACATGGAAATTGACAGTAGAACATGTCGGTCCACTATACTATATATGTCTGAAAGCTTGTTTTCTGGAATTCACATCCATGTTCTCTAGACTTTCTTTATGAAAAGGAACAATATCGTCATTACTTGTAAAGTTGAGAATGTTCTTTCTTTATAGTTTGAAACTCACACCTATGGCACTATTTACTACAAGGGGATGCACCCATCTACCTCTAAAAAGACAAATAATTCAAGAGCAATCTATTGCGCTAGTTGTTGCTCAAGTTTGACCTAATTTTGTTAGACTATCAAGATGCCAATATTAGCAAGAAGTTGAAACTGTTGTCAAAACTCTTGGTGGTATCCTATATAATAACTTACCCCGATGGGTACCTCCAAAAAAAATTTCGTAAAACTTTCGAATCAACCTAGATTTACGTGTAGTTCAAATTTGACATAATTTCGACATAAAGTCATTCAAGTGGGCAGAGTTAGCTAGGAAATTTGAAAACTCATAAAACATGGGAATCATAAGTACAACATGTCGGTCCATATAAATATTTGAAAGCACTCCTTGTGGCATTCATATCCATATTCTTCAGACTTTCTTTACATAAAGAAACAATCTCGTAATCACTCAGAAAATTGAGAATGTTCTTTTCTGATAGTTGGAAACTCACGACGATGGAATTGATTACTAAAAATAGGATTTATCCATCTACATTCAAAAAACAATTAATTTAAGAGCAATCTATCGCGCTTATTAGTAGCTCAAGTTTGTAATAATTTCGTTAAATTGTCAAGATGCAAAATTCCAGCAAGAAATTGAACCTATTGTCAAAACTCTCGATGGTGGTTTGTGATATATTAAATGACCCCCCGATGGTTACCTCAACAAAATACCTAGGACAAAAGTTTGAAAACTCATAAAATTAAACATAGGAATCGTAAGTGAAACATCTTGTTCCACTTAATATGTCTGGAAGCTTGGCTTGTGGCATTCAGATCCATATTCTTTGGACATTCTTTACCAAAAAGAACAATCTCATCATTACTCGGGAAATTGACAATGTTCTTTTGTGATAGTTGGAAACTCACACCGATGGCATTATTGACTACAAGAAGATGCACCCATCTAACTCCAAAAAGACATTTAATTAAAGAGCAATCTACCTTTCTTACTTCTATATCAAGTTTTACTTAATTTCATTAAATCGACGACATTTCAGTGTAGTGTGCGAAGTTAGCTAGTAAGCTTGAAAAATGGAATTATAAAAGAAACCGTTGTCCACTTTGTGTGATAATTTGGAGGGTTACATTTCCTTTGAAATCTGGTAGGTGCCATAGGAGGAAAGTTCTTTAGTTAACACGGTTGGTGGAAGTATTAGTTACATCGAGGACCTCATAAAAAATTAAAATTACATCCAAGTCCATGAATTTAGCACAAGGTCCCTAAAACTATGCAATGAAGTGTGTTTTGAGGTTTGCGCATACTAACGTTCATTGTGCTAAATACTATCAATAGAATCATTTACATGCTAAGAATGGAAATGAAGATCCAATTGTTACCAATGTTTAGATTTGCCAGTCTTGATCCAATAGTCAATGTTCAAAGTTATCCAGGCACTATATAGTGGTATGGTATTGTAAGAGATAAGAAAAGATGAAGTTAAGATGATAAGCAGTACTTCAAATGGTCGATCTTGTGAATAACCTTCCCTCATGATGTTTCGGAAGCAATTAAAAATTTCGAAACCGGAAAAGTTTGAATTCTTTTTCCGCCAAGGACCAAAGTGGTTTCCTTACTATTTACTTCTCCTACTACATAGTCCACACCAATGCGGCCTTCGAACATGCCAGAGAAACTGAGCCGCCCTCTAAAATAGAAATAGAGTCTCCGTACCAACGCACACTTGCGCAGTGCCACACTGTGGACGAGGGAGAGATCAGCCGGGCTGGTGTGCCAGGGGAGAGGGGTGGGGACAGATGAGAGGCAGCAAAGGAGAGAGAAAACACACAATTTTTTTGCATGCATAGGTCCTGAAATTTACTACTACTAGTAGAGTGTACATTGTAACTTTAAGGTGGCAGGAGTACCTCGTGTCAGGAACCTCAAAAGCTTTTTCTTACACCATGATCTAAATTTTACATTGACACTGATGATTAGCTAAATGGCAAACTGAGTAAACCTAACCTCATATGGAGTACAGTACTACTACTTAATGACTTCTAAGGGGACTCTGCGGTCTTATCTGGCGACTTGGCTGCATCCTCCGTGGTACCATCGCCAGGCAATGACTTGTGGATGTTGGAAGTACGCCACCGTGCATGATGGTGACGATGGCCAGCAGCTTGTTGAGCTCCTCGTCGTGCATGACGCCAAGCATCATGTGCCTCAGGATGATGCGAATCTTCTTGCTGTCCTTGGCGGCTTGCCCGACGAGCTCAAGAACATCGGCGGTGAGGTACTTGAGAACAACCACGAGGTAGACGGGAGCCCCAAAGCCTATGCGCTGGGAGTACCGACCTTCCTTGAGGTAGCGCCCAATCCGGCGACGGGGAAATGCAGCCCGGCCTTGATGGACCTCGTCACCTGCTTCTTCCTGTGCCTGCCTGGTGTGACACTGCGACCTGGAGTGGCCAGAGCAGGATTTGGAAGATGAAGACATGTCTTACTTTTCTCCACAGCCTTTTTCGCCACCACCTGGATATTCTTTTTATTTTCCCGGAGAGCTCTCGTCTTTGGAGCCATAACTGCAAATTCGTAAAAGGAGGAGGGGGAAGAAGAGTAAGAAATGTTTATTGTCGAGGTCCGGTGAAGGTGTCTAGGTCACTTATATTGAAACTTTAACAACATATTTTTTACTGTTTTACTATGAATTTTAATAAAAGGCTGTGTGTATCAACCTATGAAGAGGTTGGTGTTCTACTCCCCTTTTCGAAAGAAAAAATGACCTTCTCATTTATCCATTGTTTGCATATTTTCTTTGAGTTTTTTTAAAAACTTGGTCAGATATGTCGGCATGAAAATTCATACCAAGAAGTTGTATCTTTCAAAATAGTCATTGGTTTTCAGTATGACTACGTGGGTACAATAATTATATACGAATTTAGGACAAATTAACAAGCAGTCTATCATGCACTTTTACTTAAAATTTTACATACTTTGGTAAATTCATAAAAAGTCATTTAAGAATGGGAAATTAGATAGAAAGCTTGAAAATTCATGAAACTTGTTAACCATAAAACATACTCTATTTTGTGTGAAATTTAGTGTGTTGTGGAATTCAGAGCCATACTCTTTGCACCATCTTTAAAAAACATTTATATGTGGTACTTCTAAAATTAATTGAAAATGTTTGAAAACATAAAATTTGAAAAGTAACATTAAGAACATTAGTATGTCATGCCAAGATGCACCCATCTACCAGAAATGGTCATGTTATTATAAACTACATAGATAATGGCCATGACCTTGGTCATTATTTAGCTGGAAACAAAAGTATGTTAATACATCACTGGTTATATTTTGAAGCAAATGGTTTTAAACCTTATCAAAATTCAAGTTTATCATTTACGAAAGAGGACACCATACGCAAGTGCTTAACTTTTTTATTGTTTTCTTTAGTTTATCAAAGATAAATGGGGGGGGTAATGTAGATATGACCTTGACATTGTTCAATTGGCTTGAAATGTGAACAATCTGCATCATTGTCCTCGGCTTCCTCCGTGCCATCATCTTCGGCCTCCTCCTCAATATTGTCCTTGGACTCCTCTTCCTCAGTCTCATCAGCCATTTTATTGGAGTCGCTCGGCATTGGTGGCGACGTCTCTTCGAAAAAGTGATTCCAGTGACTACGTTCTTCATCTAAGGAGTCGGAAAATGGTGGGAGCCATGGCCCGTCGACTAAGTCTAGGCTTCTAGGCAGACTTTTAGGGCTGTTCCTATTTGTCATGTCGATCGAAGTGTTCTAGAGAGAGTTGTCATACAACATTTTCGAAGGAAATAAAGAGAGATCAGGTTCTAAGCAATGACAGGTTGGGTGTTTTGGGTGAAAGGAGGGGTGCATACTATTGCAATTTATAATTCCTATTTACAATCGTGATTTTATTAATTCCTTGAAAGGTATCCTAAAATATCATAAATAGATTGTACCGGTCTTGTCACGTCAACAAAAAAGGATTATATCAAACTCGTCGATTATTGATTTTTCTCGGCGCAGGGAATTCAGGAGGCACCCGCTTTATCCAAATGAAGAGAATCATGCAGGATCATGCTGAATTACTCGGTGTCTTGTACCTCCTCCGTTCAAAATTAAGTGTATCTAGATGCTTATCTATAGTAGAAGTAGTGTACTCTACACAAAGTTGCGTCACCGAACTTATTGATGGTGATACGTTGTGGGCCCCATCTTTTTCTACACCTCTGCATCTCAGACTAGAAGTATAATCATTGTGTGAAAAATTACTTGGAAAGGAAGGTAAAATGGAGGATGGATGGTGAGAGGGGCCGGAGAGAGAAAATCAAGAGGTAGAGTAGGTCTAGTAGTACCGCGTGACATCGCACCACTTTCATCTCCTCTCTCACTGCCTACGTTATTCTATGAGCTCATAGTCTCTTCTCTCTCTTCGAATTTCCCCTCCATTTCTAGCCATATTCTTTGTAGTACTAGTACTACTTGATTTATAGAAAAAACATTTCTCTCACTAGGAAAATTGAGATTGTCTCTTTTCCTAATAATTGTTGGAAACTCCCCTTAGCAACATTGTTTACCATGCCAAGATGCACCAATCTACTAAATATGGGAAAATTATCATAAACATCATGTTTGATATGGCCATGACCTTGGTCTTTTGGCTTGAAACCTGTTCACATACATGCTAGGACAATTTTGTGTGGTAATTTTTTCCAAAGTTATCAAAACTCATATTTACCATTCTTCATGGCAGGTAATACACGCAAAAGGATGCCATGCATAATTCTTTGTTTTTAGGATTTTTCTTGATTTTCTTCTATTGATTTGAAAATAGGGTCAACATTGTCAGCACCAAATTATTAGCAAGAAGTTGAAACTTTTGAAACTCTTGGACGTTATTGTATATTGATTGCCTGCTGGCTACAATACCTTCAAAGGACCTATGTAAAATCTTAAGAGCAATCTACCATTTACTTGTACTTCAAATTAATTTGACCTATTTGCCAAAAATCGACATAAAGCCATTTAAGTGCCGAAGTTAGATAGGAAGCATGATCCACTATGTCTAAAACCATTGTCTTGTGGCATTCTAAACCATATTGTTCGTCCTTTTTGCAAAGAAAAAACATCAAGGTCATTGATAGGAAAAATTGAATTTATTGTTTCCTAATTGTTGGAAACTCCCAAAAGCAACAGTGCTTACTGTAGGGGTTCACAGCATAGAAAACAAAAAAATTCCTACGATGGGAACAACTATGTACCAAGATATATCTACTAGATACAAGTAACAAGCGGATATACATCCGTAGAGAACATACCCTTGAAGACCGACAAAGCTTAACGGGGTTGTACTCGTGGATGATGTAGACGAACGCTTGGCGATCTCAAGATCGAGAGGAAGTCCTAGCGCCGCAAATCAGCGGAGCATCCGTGCTCACACACACGTCCGAGCCACCGAACAACCTCCACCTCCTTGCTCCAGCGATGCAGCAGAAGCAACATCTCTTTCTTACCGAAAAGCCACCGGGAACATGTATCTCGCTAGTCCAAGACCATGGTGGATAAACTAGAGGGGGAGAGATATCCTTCACGAGGAGGTGTGAGTGTGAGAGAGGGAGAGGGGCTCCTTTTATAGGAGGAGGGGGCACCCCTAGGGGTGTGGCCGGCGGCCATGGTGGCTTCCCCCACCCATTCCTCCATTATGTGGTTGAAGCTCGCACTAAAAATTAGCCCCTTCATTTCTCCACTCAAAATTCCCATTAAATTTTCACCAAATTTAATGTAATCTCTCTTTAAATAAAACTCCTTTTATTTATTAAGACTTTTGTCAATTTACCTTAATGGAAAAAACATTCACATATAACCCCTTGCTAGTATTTCATTTCACATGTAGAAACACTTTCAGCAATTTCACCCAAAATAGTTTCGGTGTCTAGTGAAATAAATTCCTGCACTTTGTTAATCTTTTCTGCATGAAACTATTTGTTCCAAATGGTGTCGTTATCTCTTAAGTGTGTCACCCTACGGTTCGCGAATAATGCGAACATGATCGAGACCCCTCTCAGATCAATAATCATAAGCGGGACCTGGAGATCCATACTGACTGCCATACATTCAATGATGACTTTCTTGTGATCGTGAGAACCATTTACTCTAGAATCTTAATCCCTTTGTCTCGAGATATATTACATGTCCGAGATTCGATCATCGATATCTTCATACCTAGGTTGATCTCGTTACTGACATGTACTCTTTTCTCGTCCCTGTGATATAACATTGTAGTGATCAAATCACTTGCTTGCAAGATAACCAATGTGATATCACCGAGAGGGCCCAGAGTATATATATTCGTCATCGGGATGAACAAATTCCACTCTTGATCCATGGGCCTCAACATAACACTTTAGTAGCACTGAACCCATCTTTATAATCAACCTGTTATGGTGTGGCGTTTGATGTTATCAAGATACTCTTTCGGTGTTAGTGATTGACATGATCTCATGGTCTAAGGATTAGGATTACTTCGTATGATGTTATAGCAATATAAACTCAATGACTTTAATCGTAATGCTATACTTCAGATGAATGGTCTTCACACCATTCCAATAATATTGTGACCTTGTTATTACAACATCCAATGTCCATGATCAGGAAACCTTGATCATCTTGTTAATCATCGAGCTAGTTTATAAGAGAGGCATAACTAGGAACTTTCCGTTTGTTTATTAAACACACCTGTATTAACGTTTCCGTATTAATACCATTTAGAATGCAAAATAAACATCTATCATATACTTGGAATATACATAATAACCACTTTATTATTGCCTCTCAGGGCATATTCCCTTCAGTCTCCCACTTGCACTAGAGACAATAATCTAGTTACATAGTGATAAATCTAATACCCATGGAGTTATGGTGTTCATCATGTTTTGCTCTAGGGAGAGTTTTAGTCAATGGGTTAGCTACATTGAGATCCATGTGTACTTTACAAATCTTTATATCTCCATCCTTGAAATGCTCTATGATGGAGAGAAACCGGCGCTTAATATGCTTGGAATTCTTGTGAGACCTTGGTTCTTTGCCATTGGATATGGCTCCATTGTTGTCACAATAGATCACCATTGGGTCCAAAACGCTTGCAACCACACCTAGTTCGGTTATGAATTCCTTCATCCAAACTGCTTCCTGAGCCGCTTCTGAAGCAGCAACATATTCGGCCTTCGTTATTGATCCCTCCACCACGGGTTTTTTGGAACTCCTCCAACTAACCACTCCACCATTCATGAGTGTCATGGTCGTGTCACGGCAGATTCCATGGGTAGGCTTAAGTTGGGGGCCGAATGGACGCTTGAGGTAACCGGGGAGGGAGTGCACAGTCTAGCCGCGCACGAAGAACAAGATGAGCTCTGCACACTTAGGATTTTTATTGATCCAAGAAGTTTACAAGTGCTCCTTGAGCCGTTCGAGCATAGCCTCAGGGCACTAGTTTCCTACTTGGTTCGACCTCCCTAAACCCTAACTATGCCCCTCCTTATATAGGCGATGGCCAGCTAAGTTACATCCCTTTGGGTCCCAGGGTTACTGTTTGGATCTTTGTCCTTACTATGCGGGCCGGGTCATGGGCTAGCCCTGAGCCCATGACCCAGTCCACAAAGCCATCCAACTAATGGTCTTCTCGTACGTAGCCTCCAGCTCTTTTGGCGTCATACTGTGACTTTGTACGTCAGCCCTTGCTTTGGGCGTCACCCAGCTCCTTTTGTGTCACTTGGCGTCGCCCTTCTCTATTGACCATGCTTTACCATGGTCCCTCTTGGATCTCACTCGGAAAGATGCCATGCGTCCTTTCTGACTCAGCCTTCCCTCGAGAGACCCGGGTCGTTGTCTCCTACAAGGTAAACAAGTTTTCCCTACGCGGGCCGACATAGTTTTTATGTCGGCCACGCCTAAGCTTTGTATTCGGCCGTTGATACCCGTCCAGAGGCTTCTTTGACTAATCATAAGCCAAGATGGGCAATGTTTTACCTCTTATGACCCTACCGAGGGTTATCCCCCTGACATTAGTCCCAAAGCTGGTGAGGCCTAGCAGTTTTTGCTATTAGAAGTCTACATGTTCCTTTAACGTACTTGGAACTTATCTTTCTCTCAGCATTTACTTCTCAGGGCGCAATGTTTAGCGCAACCTCAATCTTTGCCGAGTATGTCTTGCCCCTTTCGAGTCTCATCTTTGACTTTATGGGTAATTTTTTGCCTCGTGCCGAGTCACTTTCAATGCTGCCGAGTCATTCTGGGCTTGCCTTAGTCACTGACAGGTTGTAATCATGATCGCTTGCCTCAAATTTTTTCTCAAATCCTGACTGCACAGTGACGACGGCGCAGTAACTCCCGTGACTATGGCAGTCCCATCGCTCAGCGCCTCGTGTCCTGCGCAGCGTGACGTGGCTCTAGATTTTCCGTGTATCGCCTACATGTGACGCTCGCTGACGCGCTCACTCGGCCAAATACACGGCAACACAGTGGCCACATGGCGCAAAGGGATCCCACGCTGGGTTTTTTTACTCTCCTTAAGTAGGGGTGCGGGGAACTTAACTGCCTTTGCCTGTTCAGTTTCCCCCTTGCCTTCTTCTTCTTCCTTGCGCCTCCCAATCCTAAACTGCCCCCTTACTGTTCCTCTCTCCTACCGCTCCGCTCTAGCGATTCTCTTCTTTTCCTTTCGATTCTCCGACGGGTCCTTGCATTTCTAGGCCTCTACCAATGGCGGAAGATCCCGAATTGTGCAATATGGACGCCCGCGACGTCGGTGAGGAGGTGGAGGAGCACGAGGCTATCGGCGAGCACGGCGGCTGGGAGGGCTCCAAAGCCACGGTGGAGGAGCTTGAGTGGCTACGCTCCACCAGGCGCATTCTGCTCAAGGTCGATTGTCTCCTCCCCCTAGGTGAGATCGTTCCCAAGCCCGAGCCCAACGAGAGGGTGGTTTTTATTTCGCACTTCGAGCGTGGCTTCGCTCTCCCAGTTAGCAATTTCTTCATGTCTTTTCTTTCCACCTTCCAACTACAAACCCATCATATGCCTGCCAATGCCATTGGCTCTCTCTTGTTTCATATCTGCCTGCGAAGGCTATCTTGGTATCTGGTCCACTGTTCTTCTTTGGGCAAGTACTTTAATTTCCGAATCCAAGTTGTGCCTGATCTCAGCGTTCCTCGCACTAAGAACAGGCCCAACAGGTGTGGTGCTGCTAGCATCACGCCCAGGAGGGATTTGATCTTTCATCGGGTCATTGGCATGGACTCGTGTAAGAAATGGCATAGAACCTTTTTCTATGTCAAGAATAGCAGGTCCACTGACTAAATCCGGCTTCCCCCTTCAAGGACGAGGTTCCCAGCAAGGAGCTATGGAAGCTTGACCCGCGCGACAAGAATCAGGCGGTGAACGAGGCTCACAGAATCATTGAGAGGCTTCTTGACCCGGATGAGAACTTACACCTAACCGAGGAAGACCTCATGTGTGCCTTCATCGCACGCCAGGTCAGCCCCATCCAGGCCAGAAGCCACATGATGTGCTTCATGAGTGTACCTCGTGATCCTACTCGGCATTCTACCCTGGAGCTCACCAACGACTCTGTGCCCGCCGAGTCAGCTCGATATTCAAGCTGAACTTAGCGGAAAACTGGGCTTGGAGTTGCCCCCTTTTAGCCGATATAGGCATGTCCCGTGGGTAAGCATATGAGTCATTGAATCGCTGCCGACATACTTTACATTGCATTTACTCATCGTTTGTTTCTTATCTGATTTCATTCTGTTTGTATTTCGCAGAATCGCATTCACCAGGTTGATGACAGCACCGTCCCTCCTGGCGCTTATTTTCATGATCGTTCAGATGTTGACGAGGTTGAGTTTGACCTAGAGTGCTTCATGCCGATCCCGCACTCTATCACTTCTCCTGCTTCGGGTAAGACCTTTACTCGAAATCCTTTGCGAGATTGGTCAGATGATGACGATGTGGACTATGAAGTCTTGGAGGTACTTTTTCTTTGACCTAACTTTCTAAATTATCCCATTGATCTTGTCATTTACTCATGCAGCTGGTCAGGTACACGAAGATCCTCCTCTCGCCGTTAGTGGATATGGCAAGCTCCCTCCTGCCAAGCCAAGTAAACGGCGCGGGTCCTCCTCCAACACTCGGTCCTCGAAGAAGCACTGGGTCGATCCTGCCGCTCCTCCTGCGGCCACGTCCTCCCAGTCTCGCAAGACCACCACACGCCGAGTCACTGTTCGTCGCGTCCCACACGATCCGACCATTTTCGGGTAACATTAGATGTCTGTTACCTTTCATTCTCTTTTTCTTTTCTGTGTTCGTTCTCTTATGGACCTCTATTTTTAGTTACAGTGCTGCTATGTCCACCAATCAAGCTGCTCCTAGTATGGCTTCTTCCCAAACAAGGCCTGTTTCACCTCCTTGCTCTGATCCTATCATGCAGAGCCCCGTTCGGGTCACTGCCTCCATCCCTGAGACTCATGAGTCTCAAAGTGGGGCCGATACGGAGGCGTGTCCAACTGAGGAGATCCGGCCTCCCTCTCTAGTTGCTCTTTCCGATCATAACCTTGGACTTGGCGCCAACAATATTGGTGCCGAGTCCGCCCAGAAAACCTTTGAGACTGTTCCCCTGTTATCAGTTTGCCAGGTTATCCAGTTGTTGTTCCTCCGTCTGTTGTTGATCCCGCTCAGTCGGCTCCTTTATCCTCCTGAACCAGTTCCAGACCTGCTCCTTCTGCTTTTTTGACTAAAGACAAGACCCGACCTGCTGCTCAAGGCCAAACTCGCTCCGTGCCTAGCAAGCCATCATCTTCCAGGAAAATGACTTTCATTCATGCCCTAGGTTTCGCTCCACAGATTTGGCCCACAACACCAACAATGACACCTGCTCCTGCGGGTCAGTTGGGTGAATCTGCCGTTGCCGGGTCTGGCAGTGTTTCCAAGGCTGGTGCCTTGCACACCATTGCCACCGCTAGACGTGCTGGGGTGGGGACTAGCCTGAAGAAAGGGAAAGTCCTTACTAGGACACTCAGTCGGCAAGGCCGTGGCTCTGTAGAGCACTATGCAATAGCCTAGAATGCGGCCGGCGAGCAAGAAGTGAGCTCCAGTTCTGTCCAGAAGCTGAAGCTGGGCCCCAAGGCTGTCTCCAAGATGACTCAGCAAGCTATCGCACTAATGGACAAATCATATCAAGTGAATGAGGTATGTAATTCCCTTACTCTTTTGCGTACTAAGTATTTTTATATTATACATGTTCCCTAGTCCCCGAGGTTACTGCCGAGTAAGTCACTTATTCAGATGTAAGCTTTGAGTCAGAACCTGTCCTTTATTTCCTCCTGCCAAGTTTGCATGTCGGATTTTCGATCCCTAGTCCCTAATGTTACTGCCGAGTAAGGCATTTATTCGGCTGTAAGCTCAACCATTTGCATACATCTTATGATTAGATCTTTTTTGTGTAGCTCACGCATAACGAGCGTACCAAGGTCCATCAGGCTATTATCCTAGAGTATCGAAAGCTTGAGCTCGCTCACCAAGATCTGAAATCTGAGGCTCAGGGCCAAGGTATTATTCCTACTCGGCTTGCTTTTATTCGACAGACTTATTTTTGTTTCATCTTCTTGAATTTTTCTCATTGTCTTTCAATAGCTTCTGCCCAATCTACCATCGATGCGCTGCATAAACAGATCAGTGGCGCCGAAAGTAATTCCCTTTTCCTTAGAAATCTTGTGACTGCTCTGCATTTATGTTTACTCATTTTCCATTTTTATCTCGGCAAATCCGAGATGACTTGCTGTTACTGACGAGTCACATGCTCTGAATAAGAAGATCAGCACCAAGTCGAGCTCCAGAAGGATCGAGACGAGGTGACCCGGCTGAAGTAGCAGATGGTGGTTATGGAGCAGAAGCACCAGTCCGAGCTGAAGGGCCTGCGCGAAGAACTTACCGAGAAAGATGGTCAGCATGCTGACAGTGCTGAAAAGACTAACCAACTTCTCAAAGAAGCCGAGTTAGTAGTTCAATCGGCTCATCAAGATCTGGAAGCCCTTTAGGCCAAGGCTAAGATTTGGCAGAACAAGCTTGACACGATCAACTCATTCCTCGGTAGTGAGTTCTTACCCTTTTCATTGTGCCTCTATCCTTACTCTTTACCCCTTTTTCCACTGTTTTTTGATGTTCATCCGTTTTTGCAGAGAATTTCCCTAAGGCCGACATGTTCGCCTTAAGGGCAATGAAGAAAGTGCAAGCTGAATCTAGAGCTCCAGCGGACGGCAAAGTCACCATCGAAAAGCATCTTGTCGCGCTCTCAGAGCATGTGAACACACTAAATTCATGCGTTGTCCACTTGCTTAAGTCGGCAATCCATGCATTTAGGATGCTCTGGCCGGATGAGGATGTGCCCATGCTCGTTGAGCCCTTGACTGCCAAGTTGCTTCTCACTAAAGAAATGCTAGATCAGTGGCATGAGTCGGCTGGTCGTGTCACAGCAGACAAGACCCTTGCTTTTGTGCTCTCATGGTATGAGGATATCAACCTTCATGTTCTCTAGCATACGAGGGACGAAGGAAAGTGGATCCACGAGACTGAGCTCATCAAGAAACGCCAAGAGCGAGCTTACGCAATGGTGGAGTACGCTTTGGTGCACGCCTGGTGCGATGCGCCCAGCTTCCTCGATCTTGGCGAGCCGCTTGCCGAGACTGTTGATGATGACGGTGCTGATAGCGAGGCCACCGAGTCAGATGCTCTAGGAGACTCGGCTGATGCACCTGACTCGGCCGACGCTCCAGATGACCCTTCTAGCTCCATCCCCAAGAATGCTCCTTCGAGTCCAGCTGTCTCTTAAGCTGGTTTAAAAAAACACTTAACTCTGATGAGATCCCTGGTATGCCGAGTGCAGATGTAAAATATTCTGCACTTATTTTGGGTATGTTCTTTTTACTAAGGCTTAAACTTCTATTTTTCTTTAATGCAAATCATCCTGGGGCAAGTCCCCGAGTTTCATTTGTTGTTTTCCTTGTCCTTGAATTTGGCTCTTGTCTACATTTTTTGGCCTTCAACATTAGAGTATCAAAGTTCTAAGGATTCAGTTAACGGGTATGAAACTAGACAACTTGACCGAGAATCATCCGACACGTAAGCCGATATATCCTGCAATGGGTTAGTTAAAAGCATACATAGAGCCAACTCGTGTTTCCCCCTTTACTTATCCGTTGTTCATGTTTACTCGTCGTTGATCTTTTTCTCTTCCTTGCCATGAAGCCGTGTTTTTGGACAACATCATAGTTGATGTCTACGCACTTCTATTCTTGTAGACAGTTGTTGGGCCTACAAGTGCAGAGGTTTGTAGAACAGCAGTAAGTTTCCCTTAAGTGGATTACCCAAGGTTTATCGAACTCAAGGAGGAAGTGGTCAAAGGTATCCCTCTCAATCAACCCTGCAATCAAGATACAAGAAGTCTATTGTGTCCCTAACACACCTAATACACTTGTCAGGTGTATAGGTGCACTAGTTTGGCGAAGAGATAGTAAAATACAAGCGGTAATGGTGCCAGAAAATAGCTTCTGACTTGTTGTTGACATGGGAGAACGTGTGTGAGTGCCAGAAAATACTTTGATGGAGATTGACGTGGAGGTAACGTGTGTGAGTGAAGTAAAGACTAAAGCAAGAAAACATGCAACATATCTAGATGCAAACAATGTTTCAATGTTTAGAAACAAGGCCTAGTGATGATATTTTCACTAGTGAACACTCTCTCATATAAATATCTTCTCTTCATGATACTACTCTTAAATACTCTCCGGTTGGACTCTCTAATCATCGGTAGGGCTATAACAACACTCCTCAAAGTCCGTCTTCCCCAATCTAGATAACCCCACACTGTCACCTTGAGTGCTAGATGGTTCCAACAAACACCACAATTTCATAGAGACATCCAACTCCAAATATAACTCATAACAAATATTCAATCTAGCCAAAGTGCCACACAAGGTATGCACGTTGTCACTTTTACACACGTGAGGAAACGCATAGATCTATTAAAGCACAAAGAGTATTTATGTTGACTCAAACCTAAGTGCCACCATGGCGTGCACGCTGTCACATTCACACACATGGGGAGAACAGAGATCTATTAAAGCACTTGAGTAGCAAGGTAGATCTACTTGATTACAAAGATCATGATCACAATATGACCATGCATAGAGAGAGAGATGAACACATAGCTATAGGTAGAGCCCTTATCCTCGAGGAAGAACTACTCCCCCCTCATCATGGGAATCAGCAACGGTGATGAAGATGGCGATGGAGATCGATGGAGATGGCTCCGAGGGCACTTCCCCATCCCGGCAGGGTGCCGGAACAGAGACTTTCTGTCCCCTGAATCTCCCTTTCGGTGGCGGCGGCGCTATGGAGGTTTTTCCAAAAGTATGATGGATTATTTATGGTTTTCTCCCCGGGGGCTTCTTATAGGCGAAGGAGGCGAGGCTGGGAGGTGGCCAGAGGGCCCACACCCTACCCAAGCACGGGGTAGGGCCCACCCGTGCCTAGGGTGGTGTGGTGGCCCTGGCTCGCCTCTCTGTCTCCCCTTTGTACTTCGTGACGCCCACGGTAAAATATTGACGTTGTCTTTTGTCCCGTCCAATTCCGAGAATATTGATTTTCTGCCTTTCTGGAACCAAAAACAGAAGAAAAAAAGCAACTGGCACTATGGCAACTTGTTAATAGGTTAGTTCCAGAAAATATATAAAAACACTTCAAAGTGTAGACAAAGCAAAGCAAAGTAGATACTAAACAAGCATGGAGCATCAAAAATTATAGTTATGTTTACGACGTATCAAGCATCCCCAAGCATAATTCCTGCTCGTCCTCGAGTAGGTAAGTGATAAAAATAATAATTTTTGAGGTGACATGCACCATCAAAATCAATATCAAACCAATTGGAAGCATTGAAAGCTTGGAACAAAGAACGCTAAACATGTGCATGAAAGATGGAGGTGTAACAATAGGACATGGTAACTATGCATGCAACATGAAAAGGCTACAAACAAAGATCATGAATAACATGCATTGAAAAATGTTTATTTGTTTCACATTCAGAAAACATATCATAGTGGCATTCAGCTTGTCCCTCATAGAGTAGCAAATAGATGCAAATGACATCTTCAAAGTTCACAAGGGTGACTAGAAACAAGTAGCACATGAACAAGTAATATCACAATATGCATCAATCAATAAGTTTTGGGACACTGCACACAGAATGGAACTATGCTCTCTTAATGGTGCCTAAAAGTAGAAGGTGGAGACTCAAATAATAGTGGAAGACAAGCCCTTCAAAAGGGGAAGCAGGGATTTCAAGTTTCAAAAAGAGCTTCTAAAAATTAAGGTACTTGTTAGCTTTCAGCCCTCATTGACCTATCATAAGCATATTAAAGTGATTAAGGTTAAAGTGAACAAACTATGGAGTATATGCTTGACAAAGTATAAGTTGGCAACCTCAAGTCCCTTGAATACGAGGGCCACACCTCATGCTACTCAACTTTAGTCACCTGTAAGTTCTTGTCATTGTAAGTACATGTGCATCATAGAGAACCACCAACGAGGTACCCCTTGGACATGGTACAGGACCTATCCCATAACCAAAATGACAAGGCGAGCATACAATGAGCATCTCATCGATATTTTTATTTACTATATGCATAGATTTTCATTGAGGATGCTTCATAGATAGCTCACTATGGTGATGCTGCAAGTTTGCACCATGATTAGGCATGTCTTAGGCTAGCGGCTCAGGCGTTTCTCTAACATAAAATACATACTCCATGGACTTAGAAGTTCCCTCTTTATTTCACACCAGTGAGATCCATAGACAAAAAGAGCATGATATCAACTGAGTACAAAGTACAAGTGCAATGTTGAAAACGTTCCCCATGACAGCATGGTTCTGCTAATTCCAACGTATAAGTGCAAGCATATACAACATAGACGACACAATGGTTCAACTTTATTAGGGGCAAAGAATATAAAGTGTGCCATCAAGTTCGTGAGGGCTTTAATCACTAAGTTTTCACATAACAAAATACTTTTTAATTGGAAGATAGCTGGAAATAAGAATATACTTGGAATGGTGTAACACACCATGCATAGGAATTTATAGTGGACACTTCAGAATAACTTGGTTTCTTGGGAGTTGGAAGCATGAGTAGAGCTTACTCATACAAATGGAGTCTAGCAAAAAGACTGGGAGCAACCAACTAAGAGAGCAATATTGGCCATAATCATGTAGAGCAACAAAACATTACTAATCAAAGCACAGAGTGGTACTACAAGTCAAGGACTAAGTGATCATAGAGGCTATGGTGACTTGTAAAGGTCATAAAATGGTGTGAACATGTGCCAAGTCAACCCAAACAAAGCATCAAAGGAGAATACCAGAATACTATGCTTTTGCATGCTAAAACAACGCATAATTTCTTCAAGGCACACTAAGCAATCCCAATTGTTTGGAAAAAGTCATGCTACAGAAATAATCACTAAGAATAAGGTCAAAACAACATCTATCATGACATGATAAAGTCTAAGCCATAGTCAAAACAAGCTCCCCTTTGTACCACTATAAGCATGAAACTTTCTACTTTTTTCCAACACCAAACAACTTATTTGCAACAACTCACAAAGATAATAATCAATATAGACCAGTGATCTTATCTCATGAATCCACTAAGAAGGACGAAAAATTTCTAAGATGAAAGCACAAGAAAACTAAGGCTGAACGTAGTTCTATCAAAAGTGAACACTTACAAAACAATAAGAGTGAAAACTAGAGTGTTCTAGGCAATGGAAACAGAGTGTGTCTCTCTCCAAAAGAAGTCTGGTGTAACAAACCAACTTACTCAAGCAAACTAAGCAAATGAAAACAAAAAACAAAAACTAAGACGCTCCAAGAACAACACAACAGTACATGAAACAATAAAAACAAAGTGTCTAGAAAGACCTGAGATTTTTATTGATGAAGAAGGGGATGCCTTGGGCATCCCCAAGATTTGACGCTTGTACCTCTTGAATATTTCTTGGGGTGACACAGGGTGGCATCCCCAAGATTGAGCTTTTGTCCATTCTTCATCTCATTACATCATTCTTTCTCTACACCTGCAAATTTTCCTTCATACAAAACTTCACACAATCTTCATTAGCAACATTAGTGTATTCAAAAGATAATATACCTTTGGGATTAGCTTTGGAATAGAAAAACTTACACTAAAGACACAAGCTAATGTAGCAACTCCTTCAAAAATCTCAATTTCCCAAAAAGAACCCAAAAAGGAATCAATAAGAAGCAAATGCAAATAATGGCAGAAATCTGTCAAAGCAGATTAGCAGGTAGAAACTGATTTTTTCGAAGACCTTATGTTGCTCAAATGAAAAAGTGTTGAACTAACGAAAGATAGCTAACATACTGGGAGATTTATTCATAAATTGTCAGCTCAATCCGAGTTACATAGACTCCTCACGAATTTGTTTTCTGGAGGACAGAAATCTGTTTCGGGACAGCAACTCCCCAAATCTTACTTCCCTCTCATCAGAGGTCATTCTTGGCACAAAAAGTAAACAAAAAGGATAAGGAGAGGTCATTACTAAAGTAATAACTTCCAAGACTCAAGGAAACTCTTGGGTTATCTCCCAACAAGTACTTTTCTTTAACGCCGTTGAGTTAGGCATAATAGTTTGAGAATGTGCTCTCATAAGAAATATGAATTGAAGTAAAAGAGAGCATCAAGAACCAAATTCAAAACACATTTAAGTCTAACCCAGTTCCTATGCGTAGGAAACTTTTAAAGAAACAAGTCATGAAAGCACAAAGCAACAAGCATAGGAAAGCAAAACAAGTGCAACTTCAAAAATTTCAAGATAAAGAGGGGAAACTTAATATTATTGAGATGCATAAAACCATGTTTCCCTCTCTCATAATAACTTTCAGCAGTAACATGAACAAAATTAACAATATAACAATCACATAAAACATTCTTATCATGAGCCACATGCATAAAATAATTATTACTCTCCACATAAGCATAGTCATTCTTATTAATCATAGTGGGAGCAAATTCTACAAAATAGCTATCATTAATATTCTCATCACCATAATCATCAAATATAGGACACACATTGTAATCACAATAGATTTTCTCCTCAATAGTAGGTGGACTGAAAATTTCATATTCATCATTGTAATCATCATATATTGGACGTTTGGTATCATCATAAGCAATAGAATAGCTATCTTCCAAAGCTGGGAAACTAAAAATATCATTTTCATAAAAACTAGCTTCCCCAAGCTTAATCGTTTTCATAGCATTAGCAACAATGGTGTTCAAAAAATCATACTAATAACATTACTATTAGCATGGAAATAAACTTCCATAGGTTTTTTAATTTTCTCTTCAAACACTTGATGTCCTAACTCAAGATAAATACTATAAAGCTCTCTAATTTTGTTGTTGTTTTCCATTAAGCCTAACTAGTGAAAACAAGAAACAAAAAAACAAAATTACAGAATCTAAAGGAAATAACTTTGATCATTCACACCGTAGGATGTGAGTACCTTTTACCTTAATTCCCCGGCAACGGCGCCAGAAAATAGCTTGATGTCTATGCACTTCTATTCTTGTAGACAGTTGTTGGGCCTCCAAGTGTAGATGTTTGTAGAACAACAGCAAGTTTCCCTTAAGTGGATTACCCAAGGTTTATCAAACTCAGGGAGGAAGTGGTCAAAGGTGTCCCTCTCAAGCAACCCTGCAATCAAGATACAAGAAGTCTCTTGTGTCCCCAACACACGAATACACTTGCCAGGTGTATAGGTGCACTAGTTCGGCGAAGAGATAGTAAAATACAAGTAGTAACGGTGCCAGAAAATAGCTTCTGACTTGTTGTTGACGTGGGAGAACGTGTGTGAGTGCCAGAAAATACTGAGCTTGACGTGGAGGTAACATGTGTGAGTGAAGTAAAGACTAAAGCAAGCAAACATGCAACAGATCTAGATGCAAACGGTATTTCAATGTTTAGAAACAAGGCCTAGGGATCATACTTTCACTAGTGAACACTCTCTCATATAAATATCCTCTCTTCATGACACTACTCTTAACTACTCTCCGGTTGGACTCTCTAATCATCGGTAGGGCTATAACAGCACTCCTCAAAGTCCGCCTTCCTCAATCTAGATAACCCCACACTGTCACCTTGGGCGCTCGATGGTTCCAACAAACGCACAATTTCATAGAGACATCCAACTCCAAATATACCTCATAACAAATATTCAATATAGCCAAAGTGCCACACACGGTATGCACGCTGTCACTTTCACACACGTGGGGAAAAGCATAGATCTATTAAAGGACAAAGAGTATTTATGTAGACTCAAACATAAGTGCCACCATGGCATGCACGCTGTCACTTTCACACACATGGGGAGAGCAGAGATATATTAAAGCACTTGAGTAGAAAGGTAGATCTACTTTATTACAAAGCTCATGATCATAATATGACCATGTATAGAGAGAGATATCAACACATAGCTATCGGTAGAGCCCTTAGCCTCGAGGAAGAACTACTCCCTCCTCATCATGGGAATCAGCAACGGTGATGAAGATGGCGATAGAGATCGATGGAGATGGCTCCGGGTTCACTTCCCCGTCCCGTCAGGGTGTCGGAAGAGAGACTTTCTATCCCCTGAATCTCCCTTTCGGTGGCGGTGGATCTACGAAGGTTTTTCTGGAAGTATGATGGATTATTTAGGGTTTTCTCCCCGGGGGCTTCTTATAGGCGTAGGTGACGAGGCTGGGAGGCGGCCGGAGGGCCCACGCCCTACCCAGGCGCGGGGTAGGGCCCACCCGCGCCTAGGGGGGTGTGGTGGCCCTGGATCGCCTCTCGGTCTCCCCTCCGGACTTCATGACGCCCACGGTAAAATATTAACTTTTTCTTTTGTCCCGTCCAATTCCGATAATATTGATTTTCTGCCTTTCTGGAACCAAAAATGGAAGAAAACAGGCAACTGGCACTGTGGCAACTTGTTAATAGGTTAGTTACAGAAAAGATATAAAAACACCTCAAAGTGTAGACAAAGCAAATCAAAGTAGATACTAAACAAGCATGGAGCATCAAAAGTTATAGATACGTTTATGATGTATCAATAGTCGAAGAGTTGATTCCATATGAGTAAACATTACTTATTCCGAGATAAGTTTAAGTGTCAACGCCAGCCGACATAAAATTTACAAGAATGAACATAAGGGGCAGTCCCCGAGTTAGTTTTTTGAGTCATACCATTTTATTATCAGAACATAGCCGGCATAAGTATCCGACATATGAGAATTTGAGAGATACATACACTGCTGCGCTTAAGTGTAGAAAGGACGGAGCAATGCCAGATTCCACGGTCTTTTAGTCTCATCACCGGATTTGTCCGCCTTGTTCTTTTGTGCTCCACGAGCATCTATTAGATAATATGAATCATTGTGCAATGCTTTGCTTACAATGAATGGTCCTTCCCATGGGGGTGATAGTTTATGCATCCCAGCTATGTGTTGCACTAGTCTGAGGACCATATCCCCTTCTCGGAAAACACAAGGTTGGACTTTCCGGCTGTGATAGCGTGCCTCTTTGTTGATATATGGCGGACCTAGATAATGCAAATTATCTTGCTTCTTCGAGTAAATCTACTCCATCTTCACGTGCCTCTTTTACCTCGACTTTCGAGTATCGCCTTACTCTTGGCGAGTCATCCTCTATGTCGGCATGCAAAACTGCTTCTTCCCCATACACAAGTAAGAACGGTGTATAGCCTGTTGATCGACTCGGAGTTGTCCTTAAGCTCCACAGCACTGAGGGTAGTTCCTCGATCCAGCAACCAGGTGATGTCTGGAGTGGTTCCATTAGGCGGGGTTTTATCCTGGATAGAACTAAGCCGTTAGCTCGTTCAACATCTCCATTTGATTCTGGATGAGCGACTGACGCTACATCAAGTCTTATTCGATTTTTCCCACAGAATCGAGCGAAAGCTCCTTCGGCAAAGTTTTTGCCATTGACTATGATCACACTGTGTGGGTGACCATATCTTAGGATTATGTCTTTTAGGAATGTGACAGCTGTTTTTCCATCTAGTTTTTTGATGGGCTTCACTTCTATCAAATTGGTAAACTTGTCAATCATCACTAGTATGTGAGTCATGCCGCCCCTTGCTGCTTTGAATGATACCACCATGTCTAGGCACCATACTATCAATGGCCAGGTGATCGGTATAGATTTAACTCGGATGCTGGTAAATGTGACGTTGACGCATAGAGTTGGCAACCGTTGCATTTCCTCACTAACTCTTGTGCTTCTGCTATTGCACTTGGCCAGTAGAATCCATGTCGAAATGCCTTGTCCACCAATGCTCTTGATGAGGCATGGTGCCCACATTCTCCTTGGTGAATATCCAACAGTATTTCTTGGCCTTGATCTGGACTTATGCAATGTTGCAATACACTTGTCATGCTCCTCTTATACAACTCCTTGTTAATTATTGTGTATGATTTTGCTCTTCTTTCTATTTGTCTTGCCACTATCTCATCATCAGGCAAAGTTCCATCCCTCAAGTAGTTTAATATTGGTTGTGCCCAGGCTGGTATCACTGTTGCCGGATCTGTTTCTCCGTCAATTTCCATCGGCTTAGCCGACATAACCTGAGGAGTCCCCGAGTGTGATTCGGCAACCCCTGGGTTGGGCGGGACAGTCCCCGAGTTACTCGAACCTGCCCCTGTATCAATGTCCATTGGCACAACATCGGACTCTTGTCTTGCCGGGATGAATATTGATTCGGATTCTGGTGACGGCTTGATTGATTGTTTTCTAAGATGTTCTGATGCTACTCCTGATCGAATTGCTTGCCGAGATGAGCCTAACTTGGATAACACATCAGCTACCTTGTTTTTTGTTCTGGGTATATGATGAAATTCACACTCATCAAAGTATCCCGAAATTTGCTGCACATGAAAATGATAAAGTGCCATATTGGCATCTAATGTGTCCCAATGTCTAGACACTTGCTGGATAACCAAATCTGAATCACTGAAACACATGATCCTTTTAATGCCAATCTCCTTGGACACTTTTATCCCATGGAAAAGTGCTTCATACTCGGCTACATTATTGGATGCAGCGAAGTGGATCTATGTCAACACTCGGATTTTTAATCCCAGATGCCTGTTATGCCATACATCGCAATCCCAGGATTACCATTTTTGCAAGACATATGTAGCATCCCAATTGTCTAACAATTGTAATGCTACTTGCCTAGTCTATAGAATGCTACTTCCTACATGTCATTCATTGTATCATCATTATATCATGCTCATGTCACCATGCCACCTTGCATTTGAGCATCATATAAAACCCCTTTTCATTTGGTTCTTTCCGCCTATGCTTTTGCCTCTTGATATCATGTAGTTGGTTCTTGATACTTGTATATTCTTAATGCCCAAATTAAGTTGAGGGCATATCTTTTCAATTCAATTCAATATCTTACATGCCAACAATTCTTTTCTTTTGATCTCCTCCTTTTACACCACATATGGTATCATGTGGGTTCCTTGATCTTTGTTTGAGTCTCAAATCATGCCCACATGAATGTTTTGCCTATTTATTATTATGTGATCACCTCCTGTCTACTCCTTCTATTCTATCTATATTCTTGTTGTGAATGATCTTCTTCTATTCTTATTGTTGATCTCTATTTCTTGCTTCCACTAGACACTCTCATTCTCTATCTACATTCTACACCTACTTGTTGTCCATTCCACCATCTACCTTCTCTTATGATCTTTTGAACCATATGGGTTTGGAGAGCTCCCATAAATATTTATTGGTGACCCATTCTTGTATGTGTCCTAATGAACATGCATGCATGGCGCATCATCTACACTCTTGTTGTTCCCTCTTGTCTCTCTGTGGTTACCCAAAATTCCTTTTTTTATTCATCTTCAAAGTTACCACATTGTTTTAGCTTTGGGCTTGTTTAAATTATAACAAACAATTAACAAACAAATAATGAAAATGTTGTATAAAAAAGGAGAGAACCAAACCTGGCAGCAGCCTCACCTGGGCCTTTCCTGGCCGCATCCCAGTCCCTGGAACTCTCTCCTTCCTCCTGTGGCCCAGTTCCTCCCAGCCATACCTTTTCGTCGCCTCACGCCGCCCTCCCCTGTTCTTCTTCTCCGTCGACTTGTCCTCTCTGTGGCTCTGACGGTAGCGAGCGGGTGGCCATTCGCGCGCCGTTTGTCGCGTCACCTCCGAGCCGTGTCGCCCTTCTTATCCTCTTCCGTTTCCCCCCTGGAACCCTAGCCCGCCTTCCATTTTCCCCTTTGTTTCCCCTCCGCTACTGCCCTGGATGACGGAGTCGCTGCTTGCGCCCGAACTCCACACGCTGCCGGAGCAGTTGATCGCAGGAGGAGCTCCGACTGGGTCATCCGCGCCGCATCAACCGCACGAGGAGGATCCGGACGAGGCCGTGGCTACTTCTCTGTCTCCGACCTGCCTGAACCGAGGTGCTCCACCAAAATCCATCATCATCGCCGACGCCTGCGACTTTTCCTGCTTCGTTTCCATGGGATAGTCGCAGCAGTAGCAACAACTTCTGCTTTTCTGCCTCTGTTCTTTGCAAGTTATCCTCCAGCACAGCGCTTCTCCGTAAGAATTGTTCCTTCTCAGTCGAACTCCGATGTTCCATCTACTCGAAGCCGCAAACTACATCCAAAACGGAGAACCACAGGCGCCAAGATCATCAGACGAAATCGAAGTAAACTGGCCGTTTTCTAAAAATTTCCTGACAGTCTGTAACCACCGAAATCCGTCCTTTTCTCAGCAAGTTACCGGCCGATGCAGATCTCCGATGGCGAAACCTTGAACACAAGTATCGTAGATCTAAGTGAGATCTACATTTTTTGTTTTTACTTCATCTACTGAATCTCTCTAGATTGGTCGCCATCTTCGTCTAATCTTTGGATTAGCTAGCTGTTTTCGGGGATCAGTTCTTCAGTCCGATCAATCATCAGTGACACTTTTGCATGAACCCCCCGGCCCCTCTTTTCTCTTCAGCTGGTGCTCCTCGCTCTACGCCTAGTTGGGCCAGCCCATCTAGCTATCCGACGCCAATCGTGGCAGAGAGAAAATCTCCGCAGCCCAGTCCTCTCCCGGCGGCCCACCTCTGTCTCTTGTTTTGTTCCTAATTCTAATTCAACTAAAAATCCAAATTCAAACATAAGTGCACAAATCCAAATCTGAGTTGAATTTGCATAAACTTTCAAAATGAAAATAATAATAATAAATGTTTTATAAATGTGAATTCAAATCCACTTGTATAAATTTCCAGAATTGCCCCACCTATTGAAACAATTAACAATAATGCCCTTTTCTATTTCAAATTGCATTTATTAATAACTTTTAATATATAATTTTAAATAATACAATTAATATATGTTTTTGAATCTGAAAATTGTGAGGAATCTGTTTATGCCATTTATAATATAATTTGAGCATTTTAAAATTTTCGAATTAATAAATGTCAATAAATGCTCATTTCTTAAAAATTGCATAACTTTAAATCCGTAACTCTGAATTCGACAAATGATATGTCTAAATCGATCAGCGCGATGAGACCTCTCCAACCATGATATCTATGCTATCATTTGCATCATGCATTAAGAGAAGTTTTATAATTAGTACTATTTATGCAAGGAAAACATGATAAATAAAATTGGAGAGTAATAGTTTTTTATTAATAATTCCTCACAAGTGCTATATCATCAATGTGCTATGCCCCTAATACCTTTTCGACATAGTTTGCATCATTAACTTGCCATATCGTGCATCATATTATGATCATGCCGATTCTTCTGCATTAGTTGTAATTGTTGCATCGCTTGTTCCTTTTAGTGTTTTGCTTCTTTCCGGATAGGACGATGAGATGTTGTGAGCTTCGACAAGTTCTTAGGTTATGAAACTTCGAAAATGTTTTCAGGCGAGCATTCTCCCCCTTTATACCTATTTTACATTTCTAGTCTTTACTTCCTCCTGTTGATCTATTGCTATCTGTGTTGCGATGCTCTAATTTTCGTACCCCTGATATCCCTTGCAGCCTTATATTGCCTTTGGGCACATCCTATTACCTGCTGTTTGGTAGATAGATGGACTTGTGTGTCATAGTCGCTTACTCAGGTGCGGTTGCGTGTCCTCAAGTACCACAGTTGTTAAAGTAATGCCGCATGTTTATTGTTGGAGATGATCATGGCTTTAATTACCGTTTAATAACTAAAATTGAAGTAGGTAAATAATGCAGAGGCACAGGTGGGCAATAGATGTTATTTGGTTTTTAACCGTCCACTTGTGTCCCGTAGGACCCCGAGTACTTGATACCTGTTCTTTGAATATTCGCACTATCCGCATGTGGGACCATGAATCCCCCTAGCCAGAGCTTGAGTCATATCTTATTTCTTGGGGCCACAAAGTAGTTTGGGGCTTTATTACTATCCTGTACTTATGCCATGCTTTACTGCTTTATTTATGATCACGTGGGCGCTACTGCTTTTGGAACTCCGTGCCACATTTTCAGATCGACAAGCCCACCACACTTTCGGGTTCCCTCGTTCTGGTAGCCGTCACAAACCTCTGGGTCTATCTTGGAGCCGACCAACTTCGTAGCGGGTAACTTGGTGGGGTGGCCCCCTGAAATTTATATGAATCTTGCAATTGCTCTATCGTGATGCCTCGTTGGGTTTTCATTTGTTTTTCTCGAGGTTGATTCGTGCGTGTGTTGCTATTTGTGCCTCCCTGCAGGGTAAAACTTTCTGAAAGCCGTGTCCGCGGTTATGGACGGTTTGGAGCACAGTATCTCGATCATAGACAACTATAACTAAAGTAGTGCTATAAATTTGAATTTATAATGACTAGTAATCAGCTTCACTATAATGGAATGGCTAAATAAAAGTGCCAACAATTGCTGGTTTGTGTTGTCACATGTTACCATTGTATCTGACTAGTAAGTATTGCAACTACAACGGAATGGCTAAATAAAAGTACCAACAACTGCTGGGTTTTGGGATGCCTCATGCTATATGTATCTGAGTAATAAGTACTACAACTACAACGGAATGGTTAACTAAAACTGCCCACTGCTTATTATATCAGGATGACTCATGCTATCTATATCTGACTAGTAATTGTCGCAACTATAACGGAATGAATAAAACTGCCAACTGTGTGAGTTCCTCGGTTGAATTTCTCGTTTGGTCTCGAGGGGGAAATACTAGGATGGTTATGCTTGGTGATAGTTTCAGGTTGGATCCGAATAGGTATTTCTTATCCCTATCTGATAGCCGCCAGCTGTATTGAGTCTCTATAGGTTGTTTAGTGCATGTTGCACTGCCGCTTCAGTCTACCATACCTATGTAGGCGAGGACCGCCAAATTCTAGTCTCGCCGTGTACTGGCCTCAGTACTGACCGCTCTCTTTTTCCTTTGCCCTTTGTCGGCATCCCTTTTGTTTAAGAAGGTTTTGAGATCGACACCGTTAGCAGGGTTACCCTTCCGGCTTGGCCTAGGCAGGGTTATGGACGCCATTGGTTATTCTTCAGGACTCTTAGCTCAATTTGCATCTTGTCCGTACTCGGACGCTGTATCGTTTTCAAGGTGATTTGGATCTTTGTACTATATATCTGTATTCTTGACTCATGGATTCGTTGTTGTATATCTGTTCTGTGGGTTCCATCGTGGACTATTGTGTAATGATAGTACTTCGTTTTCCACCCGCACGAAAGTGCCTGGTGGGCACCTTTGAATCGTTTCTATGCGGGTTTGGCGGGAATCGCTGAAACTTGCATATGGCCGATTCTGATGGTGTTACAACATAACAGATTGGATATCACAGTACATCATCCATTACAAACCATACATAAGGTCTTACACAAATAAGGATCTCATGATCCAGTCTTAATACAATTCAAGCAGCGGAATAACGTAATCATAATGATAGCATAGGCGAGACGCCTTCTTCATGGTCACAGGAAATGCTGACGATGGGAGATGATCCTAGTTGTCGTAACTTTCCTGCTGTCCGTCCTCCTGATACTCCTCTTCATAGTCTGGCCGCGGGAATAGCCAGGAACAAAGCCATGAGTACACTTTAAGTACTCGCAAACTAATACTAACAAGTGAAGTGGTTTTGAGTAGGAAGTACTAGGCTCTAGGTTGTTTTGCAAAAAGCCAGATTTATCTCTACTGAGTTCAGAAGCAAAGAAAACGAGTTGAAAGTTTTATAACCCTAAGGGGAACTTGAATTTCCTATCACAACTCTGTTGTGGTGAAGTCAAAGTCATAAATAATTTCACAAGTCATTTTGAAAACATCTTATGACAGAACAGTATGGCCACTCCAACTGTCCATAACCGCGGACGTGGCTATTCGAATAGTTTGACACACTACAAAGGTGGTACACTTTCACCACAATATTCGATACATCCGTCAGGAACAATCCTAAATTCACCATACTCAGTATGCGGATAATCAATCCTAACCTTTCAATTACACGACCTAGTATAGGCACCTCTCCTGTGAGTTTGGCCCCCAACCATGACTAACTGTTATCTTGGGAACTGCATAGGTAGAAAATATTCACAAGGTAGCCTCATCTCAACCTTGGACGCAAGGGAACCCATACTAAGGTATATAAATTTCCAGTCAAGCCCTACCCAAATTTCGGGTATTGTGGTTGTGCGGTAAAATTGGAATGGTATCGCATCCATACAACCATCAGTTTTGTAAAGGGCTAAGGCTCATGCCTTAACATTTTCATCATCACAATCATATGGTGTTCAAGAACACATGTCAAAACATTTCAGTAGAATGACTCATCATCCTAAAGTTTTGATAACCATTTTCACCAAGTATTCCCATCTAAAGTTGATCAAATTTTATGCTTAGCACTAGCATCTACAATTGGGGGATAAACACTAATGAGGGGTGGTAAACAAGTGTGAATTAGCTAAGTTCAATCTCATGCCTCAGGATGACATCAAGATTTATCTAACTTAGGTCAAGTTTTATGCTCTTTATGCTACCTTCAAAATCCTTATATTATCTACAAGTCACTAAGTAAACTCTAAGAGAAAGCTTTGATAGAGAAATAAAATAACTAAGCTTGCAAATAAAACTAGGATTGGTATCATCAAATGTATCTAACCAAGCATGCTTAGTGCATTGCATAGGTTATCTACTTTCATATTTGCAAGTGTAAGATTGCATAATTGCAAGTATAAGCTTGCCAAGTCAACTGGTAGTATTAAGCTTGCCTTGTGCAGAGCAGTGGTTGAAGTTCTCCTCTACTTCTTCCTCGTAGTATCCTCCTTCCTCCTCGTATCCTTGGTTGGTACTGGCGTCTATAAATAAATACGAGGTACACAATCACCAAACAATACTTAACTACTTTTACTTATCACACCAAGGTTTTCACTAGATGATATAGGATCATCACAAGCAGTACAATCATTAAGGCAAGGTTTTAATTGTTTTATTTTAGAAAAGTAATTTCTACTCATTGAAAAACTACTTAAGATTTAATATTCTCCAACTAAAATATGGGATCATGTTGACACATGTCATCACCATATATTTCAGTACATGGGAATGTGATTTAAAGTGGTGTCACAATTAATAAGGTTTAACCTTTTATTTTAATTAATTAAAGTGACTAGAAATGCCTATGAGGCATTCTTTTATTACTTGTCCATTATTTCTGCAAGTAAACCTATATGTTTTTATATATTCTGAAAGGTATGTTTAAATGTGATTTTTGAGAGTAGGAATCAACTCAAAGGCTTTCATGGTTGAATTTTGAAAAATGTTTGAATGCAGAAAAGCTTCTGCCTTGTTATTTTTACCATGGGTGATTTGCAAATCTAAATGGTTTGAATCCAACGGGCTTTGATTAAGCACTCTAGTACCTTTCTAACAAAATTGGTTTCATGCATTTTGGTTTAGTGAATCGAGCTGGGTTGATTTTTAAATATAGATACAGAACTAAGTTTGAAACTAAAAGAATAAACCTAGATTTGAATTACTGGGTCACGCGGGAGGTTAACTGGGCCAGACCACTATGCACAGCACACGCGAGGGCTGGTTAAGCGGCTGTCCCCACTCGTCAGTGAGACACAGGGGTGCGAAGCGGTATGGGGGATGTGGACCGCACGATCAAGCTCTAATCCTACGGTTGCGGTTCATCGTCCACGTTGGGCAGCGCCAGCGAGACAGAACCATAGCACGACCAGTGGGGGTCGTGGGAGGCTCACCGGGGATCAGGCGATGGTCGGCGACAGGGGCGAACAACGAAGTCGACGACGGCGATCCTCCTGGTACCGACAGCTTCTCATGGGGCGGCTCCAATCAACGGCGCCCTTCTCCAGCAGCGACAGAGTCCAGCCAAATTCCGGCAATGCCCTTCTCGCCAGGTGAGGTGCTTCTGAGAGACAGGGGAGTGAGATGGTGTGAAGAATTCGTGCTGGGGTGGACTCTATTTACAGTGCCTGAAGGGGACCGACGGGTGCAGGCTGAGCTCGTCGTTGTCGTCGGCACAACGAGCTAAAGGCATGGGCGACGATAGGGGGCAGTGCTATGCTCCCTGGCAAAGCTCAACGGCATGGCTACGCGGCGTGGGGCGGTGCGAAACGGTCGGAACGTCGTGGCGCTCTAGGCAGGTCTGACGGCAATTTTAATGGCGCACAGCGTCTATGGTCCGTGCGGCGGCGAACGGGCATGTCCGCGGTGTTGCTGGTGTGCTGGTGATCCTTCTTGCACGTGGCGAGGGCGGCGTGCGGTCTGTGGGCGTGTGTCGCAGTTCACGCTCTCGCCTCGCTCGCAGATAGGCTTGGCATGCTCGGGCTGTGTGGTCCATGGGCTGTCTACGCTCGAGGCTTGGACAGGGGGAGGTGGTGGACAGTGGAGAGTGTCCCAGACATGCTTGCTAGGCTTGGTGCTTCTCCTAGCTTGCTATCGACATGTTGGTGGCAAGTTAGGCTCGACATGGTCACCATTGATGGCTATGGCATGCTCATAGTGGTGCTAAAGCTTGTTAATTGATCTAGATCATCTACTGAGAGTGTAGTGTGAGCTATAGAGCGAACAAGTTAGGCCAAATTTACTGCTCACAATAGTGTTTGTGGTTTGCTTATTTGGTGTCAGCAAGGTGTTTGATGAAATGGCCGAAATATATTCAAATTTGAATTTTTGAATCAAACTTTGTGGGTGTGCTAGTTACATACTAGGGAGTCTCTGGTTAGTTGGAAAGGTCAAGTGGAATTGATTTGGTTGGTTTTTGAAAAATGGGTGATCTTCACATATGGACCAGATTCATAATGATTTGAATTAACAAAAGTTTTTGGTTAACCCTAATTTTGGTGATTGGAATTTGATAATCATTGTTCAACATTTTTGGGATGTTACAATATGCAACACGTATTTGAGATGATCCTTCTTGGGTGAGGTCAGTACTATCCCGGCACCCAGGCCCATCTTTGTCTTGGATCTGTCAAAGTGCATTCTCCAGCAATTCGGGTCTGGTAGTGGTGGTTCATATTGCATTTCCATCCAATCCACGAAAAATCTTCTACATCTTGAGATTTGATTGCATCTCGCCAATCATATTGTGGAGTGTATGGTGCTAGCTCTATGGCCCATTTTGCCACTCGGCCACTGGCATCTTTGCTGCCCAATATATCCGAGATAGGTGCCTCGCATATTACCCGGATTGGGTGTTCTTAGAAATAGTGCTTCAACTTCTTTTCTGCCATATACACCCCATATGTCATTTTTTGGTAATGGGGGTAATTTTGATTTGATGTAGAGAGCACTTCGCTAAAGTAATAAACTGGACTTTGGACTGATATGCCCTCTTCTTCGCGCTCTACCACTATCACTGCACAGACAACTCTATTGGTTGCCGCGACATAGAGCAACATTGGCTATTTGGATAGTGGTGAGGCTAATATTGGTGTTGTTGCCAACATATTTTTGAGTTCATGGAAAGCACAATCAGCTTGCTGTGACCATGTGAATTTGTCTAATTTTTTCATCAGTTGATATAATGGTAAGGCTTTTTCGCCTAGCCGACTCACAAACCTACTCAACGAGGCCAGGCATCCTGTAAACTTCTAGACATCGTTGAGGGTTTTCGGCAACTCCATTCTTTAGATGGCCCTGATCTTTGTCGGGTTAGCCTAAATTCCTCGACTGGATACAAGGAATCCGAGTAACTTTCTAGCCGAGATACCAAAGGTGCATTTTTCCGGGTTAAGTTCCATTCGGAATCTTCTTAAATTTGCTAATGTTTGACGCAAATCCTCGATTAGACTATGACTTTGTTTGGTTTTTATTACCTCGTCGTCAACGTATACCTGGACATTTTTGTCCAGTTGATCTTGAAAGCATTTTTGCATGCATCTTTGGTATGTTGAACCTGCATTTCTCAATCTGAATGGCATGGTACGATAGCAATAAGACCCGTATGGGGTGATAAAGGATGTCTTTATTTGAACATCCGGATTCAATGGTATCTGGTGGAAACCAGAGTACGCATCCACAAATGACAACAACTCACACCTGGCAGTAGAGTCAACGACTTGATTGATCCGTGGTAGGGGGAATGGATCTTTTGGACACGTCTTATTGAGGTTCGTGTAGTCAATACACATGCGCCATACCATTGCCACGTTTGGGTCATCCTTCTTCTTTTCGACCAAGACTGGATTTGACAACCAACCTGGGTGCAATACTTCCATGATAAACCCCACAGCCAAGAGCCTGGCTATCTCGGCGGATATCACTTCCCTCCTATATTTGGCGAAGCGGTGGAGGGGTTGCTTCACCGGCTTGGCATCTGGCCTTACATGAAGAGAGTGCCCAGCCATCTCCCTCGAAACTCCCTGCAGGTCTTGTGTGGACCATGCAAAGATTTCTCGATTCTCATGGAGGAAGCTGATGAGCTTGCTTTCCTATTTGTTAGATAGCCCGGTGCCAATGGTAACTGTGCGCTCTGGGAAGACCTCGTCAACCTATATCTTTTTTTGTTTCCTTTGTGGCTTGGAAAGACACACTGCCATGCGGGTTAGTGAGTGCCGACATAGACATTTGTGCCGACTTGGCCAGCGCTGCAACCTCCATCATTTGCTCCTTTTCCTGCGATATGACCAGTGACTCGGCCAGCGAAGATCCGGCTGAGGCGCATGCGATAGATCTCTTGTAGTCACCATCAACTGTGATAACTCCACACGGACCTGGAAGCTTCATCTTCAAGTAAAAATATGAGGAGTAGCCATAAACTTTGCCATAGCCAGCCTACCGAGTAAGGCATGGTATGAGCTAACCAGGTCTACCACCTCGAACTCTATGGCTTCAGTGCAATAGTTTTCCCTGTTGCCGAATAAGACATCAACCCAGATGTTGCCAATTGGCTCACAAGACAGTCCTGGCACAATACCATGGAAGGTTGTCTTAGTTGGCTCCAACATGTTCACAGTGATGCCTAACTTGACCATGGTATCCTTGTACATGATGTTGATGCTACTGCCATCGTCTACCAGTACCTTGGAGAACTTTACATTGATATCTGGGCACATGAATGCTGGATCCAAGACCAGAGCATAACCTCCTAGCATTGGCATGATCTTGGGGTGATCCTTTATGCTCCAAGTTATCTCCAGTTCAGACCAATGCATCTAGTTTGGTATTGTCGGCATTGTGGCAGTCACTTCCATCATCCGTCTATGTTGACTTTTCTTGTAATTCAGCTCTGTGACAAACACGACATAGCTCTGGTGATGCTCCATGTACTCATTCCTGGTCCCATGGTCGACATGAGCGTCATCACCTCTAGGGTTATGCACCTGGTGCATAGGCTCTCTTCTTTCTTGGTTATGATATCTCGGCTGTCTGTTCTCATATCTATGCTCAGCTCCAACAGCCTGAGCATTTCCTCCTGTGGTGGTGGTAACTGCCGAGTCGGCGAGTCCACTCTGTCTCCCTTCTGAAACCAAGTGCATTGTATTGTTGTGTGATTCAGTAGCTTACTCGGACTTGGCGTGTCAATCTTACACGGTTGATCCAACATCATCTCATAAGTATACTTATGTCTGTCTTGATATGGCCTTCTTTGTTCATATGGCTTTTTGCCATCATTCTTTGGTATCCATTCTTGTTTCCCACTTGTCTTTTGATGTTGGCTACTCCCAACATCTGGATGATCCTGACTCAAAGCTGCGACTTGAGTCGAGCCATACCTGTAGTCTGGTATTTCATCTATTCTTTTGCTTCTATACTCGGCCCTTTCCTGGCGCCTTTGCGACCCTGCCGTGTCATAGATCTGAGTTTCAGTCATCCCATCTACCGACATAAGAAGAGGCCGAGTCGGTCTCCTAACACGTATTGTTCAACAATTCTTATTGTTTCTACCAAGCTTGCCTGCATATCTCTCTGTAACCTTTGCCACAGTAAACTTCCATGCCTGCATCCTTGTGCAAACCATGCAATGGCCTGAGATTCGATTACCCCTTCACATGAGTTACGCATAGTGCACCATCTAGTGAGGAAATCCCTGTCTGTTTTATTCGGCCTTTTCTTGCATATAGCTAGCTGTTGTGGGCAATTCAGCCTCTTATATGTGCTTGTGAAATTACTCACAAAAGCTTCCTGGAAACCAATCCAGCTGTTGATACTTCCGGGCGGCAAATTATTCAGCCATACCCTCGCTGGTCCTTCTAGCATTTGCGGTACATACCGCACTACCCATATCAGGTTTCCCTGCGCGATCTTTACTGTAGTTCCATAATCTATGATCCAGTCTTCTGGCTTTGTGCTTCCATCATAGGTTTTTTTTCCTCTGGCCAGCTGAAAGTTTGGCACTGGCGGCTCTTTCATGATACTTGCTCCAAAACATGGTGGACCGTGTGGACCTTGCGATTCGATTAGTTCTTCCACCTTTATCCGGTCGATTTTTAGCCTTGCATCATCCGACTGGAGATTTCTGCCTCCGAGTCTTGCTCCCATTGCTTGATACATGTGATCTGGCAATTCATATCCGTCGTTTACCATTGCCGAGTGACCATCATTGTATCTATTGGCATTCGGGTCTGCAGGCTGCTGCACTGCTTTTCCCGCGCTTTGTTGTCTCCTTTCGGGTTGGGTTGGTGGAGGATTCGGAGATGGGTTTCCTCCTCCTTCCGAGTGAGTTCCACGCCTAGGATGAGGTGCAAAGTTCTGCTCTCCATTGTCATTTATTTGTCCTTCTTGCCTTTATCGGCCAGCATTTTCTTGGTTCTCATTTTCCTGAGCGACATTCCTTCGTGTTCCCTGCGCATGGGCCGGGTTTCCTTGAACCACTGTCGGGTCATAAGCAACCATCTGCTTGTTCCTTCCTGAATCTACACTCTTTTCTTTTCTCTGTCTCGGCGCCGCTCCTGGTGAGGAGCTTGTATGGCCTGCTGATCTTGCCGAGATTGGAGTTGCCGAGTGAACAAGCTATGACCCCCCATCTATACCTGGATTTGCCATGTAGTAGGCTTCATTCAGCATTCTTGCTAGTCTTACCAACTCATTTACTAGTTCTTGTTGCTTTTTCTTTGCCTCACCCGTCAGATGGGGTAACTCGGCCATTGCTGCCTCTATGGCTCTCAAATTTGCTGCTGCCGTGTTGTATGTCAGCCGCATGGCTGTTTCGTTGCTGTTCTCTGGCGTTATTTTAGCTGTTGCGTTTGCCAGCTCTTCATTAAGGTTCCTTCCTCTTAACCTTGCTGCATCAAGCTGGGTCTTAGCGCCCTTGACTCGATTTGCCAAGTTATACTCTCGGATCGTGATATCCATATCTTGCTGCAACTACGCTAATTCCTTTGCCTTCTCCAAGACCTTTTTCCTGGCCTCCTCTAACTCGGCCTGCACGGGCGCCGGATCAGCTGCTGGCGCTCCTGGCTCTGCTAGTTTTTCTATTGCTTCCTACAACTCCTTGGCTCTTATACTCCTAGCTATCTTCTCTGGCTTCTCCAACAGCGCTTTTGTAGTTCTTATTGCCCTTGGCGTCCCTTCTGGGTTTTCTACCTCCACATTATCATTCACCACAGGAGCTACTAGAGGAGCCTGGGGTTGCGATAGGTTTGGAGCTGTCATCATTACCTCGACAGAGACGAGTTGTTGAAGCTTTCCTACCACATGAACCGCAGGTGGATCCAGCGTCAGGATGACGCGCTCCGGGTATGCGCGCTCCACGCGCACCGCGACGTAGACCAGGTGCTCGCCAAACTTGATGAAGCGACCGCCCCTTGGGAACGGCTTGGTCCCAAAGCATCCTGCGTTGTCGCTGACGAAGTTGAGTGCCCCGAACCTCTGGATGAGGCCATAGTAGATGCATTCGCCCTTCTTAGCGATGATGTTGCCCGTCCGGATGAAAACTCTAGGAAGCGCCTGCTTCTGCCCCATGGTGAGTGCCAACTATCGTGGTGGTGTCACGGCAGATGCCATGGGTTGGCTTAAGTTGGGGGACGAATGGACACTTGAGGTAACCGGGGAGGAAGGGCACGGTCTAGCCGTGCATGAAGAACAAGATGAACTCTCCACACCTAGGATTTTTATTCATCCAAGATGTTTACAAGTGCTCCTTGAGCCGTTCGAGCATAGCCTTAGGGCACTAGTTTCCTACTTGGTCCAACCTCCCTAAACCCTAACTATGCACCTCCATATATAGGCGATGGCCAGCTAGGTTAGATCCCTTTGGGTCCTAGGGTTCCTGTTTGGATCTTTGTCCTTACTATGCAGGCCTGGTCATGGGCTAGCCCTGAGCCCTTGACCCAGTCCACAAAGTCATCTAGCTAACGATCTTCTCGTACGTATCCTCTAGCTCTTTTGGCGTCAGGCGGTGACTTTGTACGTTTGCCCTTTCTTTGGGCATCACCCGGCTCCTTTTGTGTCACCCGGCGCCGCCCTTCTCTTTTGACCATGCTTTACCATGGTTCCTCCTAGATCTCACTTGGAAAGCTGCCACACGTCCTTTTTGACTTGGCCTTCCCTCGTGAGACCCGGCTCGTTGTCTCCTGCAAGGTAAACAAGTTTGCCCTACGCGGGCCGACATAGTTTTTATGTCGGCCACACCTAAGCTTTGTATCCGGCTGTTGATACCCGGCCATAGGCTTCTTTGACTTGGCATAAGCCAAACTGGGAAATGTTTTACCCCTTATGACCCTACCGGGGGTTATCCCCCCGGCAGTGAGAAATATGTATCCGGATTGAGACTTAGAGTCATCCGGATCGGTGTCGAAGCTAGCGTCGACATAACACTTAGCGACGAGCTCTTCTTCACCTCCGTACATGAGAAACATATCCTTAGTTATTCTTAAGTACTCAAGGATATTTTTTACCCCTATCCAGTGTTCCGATCCTGGATCAGATTGGTATCTACTAGTTAAACTAATAGGATGTTCCACATCCAGTCTTGTACATAGCATGGCATATATTACAGAGCCTATGGCTGAAGCATAGGGGACTTTCTCCATTAACTCTCTTTCTTCTGCCGTAGCCGGACTTTGAGTCTTACTCAATGTCTTGCCTTACAAGATAGGTAAGAAACCTTTATTACTTCCGTCCATTTTAAATTTCTTTAAAATTTTATCAAGGTATGTACTTTGCGATAGCCCTATTAGGTGCCTAGATCTATCCCTATAGATCTTTATGCCTAATATGTATGACGCTTCACCTAGGTCCTTCATTGAAAATTTGCTATTTAGATAACTTTTAACACTATTTAAAAGATCTATATCATTTCCAATCAATAATATGTCATCCACATATTATATCAGAAATGCCACATCGCTCCCACTCACTTTCTTGTAAATACAAGCCTCTCCATAAGTTTGGATAAATCCAAACTCTTTGATCACCTCATCAAAGCGGAGATTCCAACTCCAGGATGCTTGCTTCAGTCCATAGATGGATCACTGAAGCTTGCATACCTTGTCACCATCCTTAGGATCGACAAAACCCTTTGGTTGTACCATATACAACTCTTCTTCAATGTTGCCATTGAGGAATGCAATTTTGACATCCATCTGCCATATCTCATAGTCGAAATATGCAGCAATTGCTAACATAATCCTAACTAACTTTAGCATCCCTACGGGAGAGAATGTCTCATCGTAGTCAACTCCTTGAATTTGTCGAAACACTTTTGCGACAAATCGTGCTTTATAGACGGTTATATTACCATCATCATCAACTTTCCTTTTGAAAAATCCATTTATTCTCCACGGCCTTTCGGTCATGAGGTAAGTCCACCAAGTTCCAAACCTGGTTTTCGTACATGCATTCCATCTCGGATTTCATGGCTTCTAACCATTTGTTGGAATCTGGGATCATCATCGCTTGTTCATACGTCGCAGGGTCATCAATTTCATCGACCATGAATTTCATAATAGGATTTCCGTACAGATCGGGAGCTACACGCGTCCTGCTAGACCTACGAGGTTCGGTAATATTCTCTTTTGGAGCTTCATGATCATTATCATTAGTTACCTCTTCATTTGGTGAAGTCAACTCTGGAACGGCTTCCGGCGCTGCGCTACTCGCCGAATTATGAAGAGAAGGTTCTACAACCTCTTCGAGTTATACCTTCTGACGAGGTTTAATCTCGTCAATGCCCATTGTTATGGACTTGGGTTTTGGAGAAGATGGGGATGCTGGAGATCGTGGCACGATTAACAGACAAGCAACCAGGGGACACGAGATTTACCAGTTCGGCCCCGGAGGAAACCCTACTCCGCTTATGCCGCTCTTGATTCTGGCGGAACCGAAGGTTCTGGTCGTGATTCGATCTGGCGTGGATGCGTGTGCGAGAGTATGAGTCGAGAGATCTAGGACGTGCCCTCCTAGCCTTTATATAGACTTAGGCAGGTCCCGGACATAGTCCTAGTCGGTTACAAGTTCTAGGGTTTTACCCCTTTGAATTTCCTATCTCCGCTAGTCTTGCTCTCCAAGGATCCGAAGGCGTCATGGGCCTTGGCCACCCGAAAATCTTCATGGGTCAGTGTATATCTGCTGTGGACCTTCCTTGGGCTGGACGGTATCTTTGAAGTCCGTACCCGTGAGGGTATAACCATGTCGATAGCCCGGTGATCGGTCGAATCGTAGATTCGGTGAGGACTCTTCCATCCTCGGGTGCCACTATATTTTAATAGTATATGTGTGTAGGGATTGTTTGTCGTGTGCACGACTCACCCGACGGATCGAGGTCGATTAAGCATCTTAGGGAAAACGACACGATCTTCTTGAGTTCGAGTCCCTCAACGAACTGGAACATATCTTGGCGTAATTCAACTCAGGGCGGGGACTTACGAGTGGAAATCCGGTGATTTTAATTGGTGTACCCAAGCGTCCGTCGGGATTTTCATCGTTCCTGCTGATGCAGTTCATACTAGCGAGGCGCGATCAGTCGTTGCGGGCCATCGGATGATATCTGTAGGTCTTATCTTTGCGTCGTGAACAGACATCGAACATTTATCACCACGGAGGTGCTTCGGGTGGCCTAGGAGATTGTCGCTCACTCGGCCGTTTTGTTGGGGCAAACTTGCCAAAAAGTTTTTGCGTGCTGATCCGTAAGATCGCAGTCGAAGATTTCATAGGGTGCACGACCAGCGCTCCCTATGGGAGTAGCCCCCAAGTGTCTGTTCGAGTCATAGACTTGAACAAAGACTTTAGTTCAAGCATTGTTTCAGTCGTTAGGTCCGTAGGACTCGAAAATTTTCGGATGCTTTAATCCATCCTCCCTATGGGAGTAGCCCCCGAGTCCGCAGTGGAGTCGTAGACTCGACGTAGGACTCAGAGAAGTAATTTGTCCTCATTTGTTCTGTCGGGTGCGCGGCTCGATAGGAGTAGCCCCCGAGTATTTAGTCGAATCGTAGATTCGAGTGAGTACTCTTAGTTGTGGAGCCGAAGTTGGTGCTAGTATAGCTTTTGATGACGTCAGTGCTGACGATTGATGACCTCAAGCGTCTGCTACGCCAGAGATGACTTAACTGGACGAAGCGTGGGTCCCACTTGCTGACTTTGAATTGACCGGTCACGCGCGGCATGAAGATAATTACGGCGTCTCCTCGATTTCCGCGCGTAGTGGACGGCGTGGTAACGACGGTTCGTTGTGATGCTGACACGTGTACGGCCAGATCTGCCGTTGGCGTTAGGTCTTCTGGATGGACGGCTGTCGTGCGTCGTCTTTGCTGTTATAATCATTGGGGGAGACCGTGGTTTGTTTTCACCGCACCAGTTCATCTGTTCACTGCCTCCTTGTTCTTGAGCGATTCTTGCTGCGCGCTGAGATTTCCTTCCACATTTCCTTCGTTCTTCCTGCGTTGACATCACCACCACCGCCACAGCGCAATGGGGAAAACAAAGAAGTCTTCATCTGCGGTTGGGACTAGCGCCGCCGGAGGCAAGAAGGGCACCGCCGCTGCTCGCGTCACCGATGGTGGCTGGCAGCGATCAGAGATGCGGGAGAGTGATCTCCATAAGCGCTGGCGGGCCTGATCCCGCAAGATACGACAAATCAAGCTCCACGCAATGAGGTAATCCCGTCCCCCATCCGGGTACGGGTCATGTTTCTTTCCTTCGTGGTGCAGCGGGTTTTCTTTTCAGTCCACGACTTCCTCCGTGGATCGCTCTTCTTCTATGGGGTTCAGCTTCATCATCATCTCCCAATTCGCTTCTCCACATTGCGTGTTTTATCACATTTTGCAGTGTTGGCTTGGCATTGAGCCGCACTTTGGCCTCTTAGGAAGCTTTATTCCGTGAAGAGGCAATCTGTTCGGATGGTGTGTATCCCATTGGGGTTTCATCATCTCCCTCGGTCCCAATATGCAATTCTTTTCCTTTTCCATGTCCGAATCTGTCGATCTTGGCGAGGCGATGGTTTTATATCCATGACTCAGATTGCGGGCAAGATTTTGGTCTTGTTCCTTGACCCCTCCCAAAGATTGAGAAGAAAAGGTCTTGGAAAAACCAAATCTTAGGCGGTGAGGTGGCGGAGATAGAGGCCCTTTACCGTCGGGTGGAGGATCTCAACTGATTCACGAGAAGGAGGTGAACGGTGTGGACATCATCCGGACGTTTCTTGGCGTCGGGTGCAGCCTCTCCAAGCGAGGGCGCGCCAATGTTTCTTTATTCTGGCGCCGTGATCCGACGAGGGTTTGGTGAGAAAATCTCAAGGGAATCTTGACAAGGATCTTCGCTGCTGAAGTTCAAGGCGGAGAAGAAATCCGGGAAGTCTGACTCCTCCCTTTTCTTCGACGTTGGTCGTCTGAAAGGTGTAGATTTGTGCACGTAGTGCTCTCCCTGTTTTTTTGTTGGATGTGTATTTGTTTCCTTTGTTTGCTAACAAAGTTCCTTCTCATCTTGTAGAGCTTCAAAGTGCCGGGCATGGTACCACCATTGCCCGAAAGGTATCCGAATGCCCTGGATAATGAAGTGGTTGATTCCGTGTCCGAGCTTCTGTCGGCGCGATCTCCGGCGGAGGATGCCGACGAGTCGAGTGAGGACCATACGCGCAAGCGATCACGGAGCTCCAGCGAGTCTTCGGATGCCTCGACTCCTCCGACTCCCAGAAATCCTCTGGGCCTTGAGCATCATAGTGATGGTCATGGAGGTTCTTCCTAACCCCTTCCTGCCATTCTGTGTGGGGCTTACTTGCCCCCCGGCAAGCGGAAGAAGGAAGAAAAGAAGGAGGAGAAGAAGGAAGAGAAGAAAGAGGAGAAGAGGGCCCGAAGGGCTTCTCCTATCTTCGACCTGAGCGCATTGGGCTCGTAAGTTTTCTTGTTGTACTATTGTCCCTGTTCCTTCGTGATTTTTTACACTTGTGTTGATTGGTTTGTATGCAGGCAATCCTCCCACGATTCTAGTGATGGTGCGCGGGAGATGATGGGGGAGTCGAACATTGCGTCGCCTCCTCCTCAGACGGTGGCGACTTCGGGTGGCGCCGCTCCAGATCCTCCTATGCGGGAGGTGCTGGTGGTTGCGCCTCAGAATTTCGCAGGAGGGGCTTCGGGGTTGCCATCGGAGCATGTAAGTTTTCTGCTTCATGTCACGGGGGAAGCCCCCGAGTGTCTTCGTGTGCTAATGTTGTTTTTTACTCCTTTGTGTTGGGCGTAGCCCCCGAGTCCTTTTCTTACTGCTATTTCCTTTTCCTGCAGCCTTTTTTACAGGAGGCCAAGCGGCTGGTGGGGGAGCGCCTGGCGCTGGAGGCGAAATTTCGGCAGCTTCAAGGTATCTGTCTTCCTTTTAATACCTCTCTTGTTTATCCTGGTCCTGTTTGTTGACACTTGCTTGTATTAAATGCAGAGGAGCATAACGACTCTCTCCGTGAGGTCGACGCTCTTAAAAAGAGCCTTGGCCAATCGGAGCAGAAAACTAAAGCCGCCGTCGGCGCGAAAGAGCGCCTTGAGCTAGAGCTGTCGAAGGCAGCCGAAGCGAAGGAGCGCCTGCAACAGGAGGCCGCAGATCGTGAGGAGCAGCTGGCCACCGTTGCCGCTGGTCGTGAAAGAGGGGTGGTGGCGAAGCTCATGGCTGCTGCCAAGGCTATTTCGGGTGAGTGCTAGTTTTTTGTACTTGTTTCTTTTTCTGCGGGTCTTCTTCTATGCTGCCTTTCTTCATGCTTTTCTTCATTTTTGTCTCAGATGCCGCAGGCATCGAGTTCGACCGCGGTGCTCTGGAGCACGGGAGTGCTCTAGATGATGCCACTGTGGCGGTCGAAGACCGCTGCGGCACCGTCGTCAACTCCCTTGCCAAGGCGAAAGAGGTCCTTGGTCGCTTCTACCAGGAGCTTTTCCCGAAGGGCGCAGCCCTTGATGATGTGGACGCTCTGGCAGAGGCTCTGTCAGCCGAAGCGCCTGCGGCGTACAAGCGCAAGCAGAAGGGCATCGGCGCGTCCGTCGGGCTAGCGATGGCCTTGGCGGCTGGAGCGGAGCTGGACTTGCCCCAGATCACCTCTCGGATGCCGACGGCTGCGGATGGATCCGAGGTAGCCTTCGCTGCCTACTCCGCTCGCTGCAGACGATATGGGCCCAAGCTCATTGACTTGCTGTCTGAGTACGCACTGCGGCAGCAAGGCGAGGCCAAAGCTAGGCAGTCTGGCTCTGAGGCGACTCAGTGTCCTGCACCTTAGGCATAGTAGACGTAGGGTAGTTTGTAGTCTACTTTTGTTGTAAATATCTTGAGGGATACCATCCTTGTGCCACGTAGTGGCCTTATATATTTAATGAATTCCTCCGAGTTGTGCTCTATCCTTTGCTGAATATCTGTGCGCCTTCTTTTTTCTGCTGCTATAGGTTCCTTCGGGTGCTGACCCAGTTGACACTTCATCCGCAAAGCCCTTGCGACCATCGTTGGGTGATTCCTCGCAGCTCGCTTTCCTTCGAGATCGCGTGCGCAGCTTGGAGAGGGAATTGCTCGGGTTACGTGGTCGCGCCGAAGTTTGGAAATCCAAGGCAGATCGTGGTGCAGCCAGAGAGGAGTACTTGATGGCGGAGCTGGGTCGGCTGTCCGAGCAGCTGCAATGTAAGTTGATCCTTGTTTCGGGCTGTAGCTCAGTTCTTCGGGTGAGCCTGCTGGACTTATTCTTGTTTTGTGCGATTGTTGTAGGTGCCAATCTTGCTCCGAGGGAAGAAAAGGAGCGTGTCGCTGTTCGGGTCAATTGCTTGACTCAACAGGACATGGAGGCCGGCGGCTTCTTCTCGATGGATCACGATCGCGCCATGGTTCTGGCGACGATGCATGATCGTGTTTGTCGAGCGTCTCCTACATCTTGACTTGTTTCTTGTGCTCCTCGATGAGGAGGTAGTGGTATGCCATCAGTAGGTCACGTGAGGCGTCTGCACGTAAGACGATGTCGCCTGCGACGGCACGGCGCGCCTGGACCCATCCTTCTTTGCTAAGTTGGATGACATGGCCGTTGTTTTCCCTATTGGGTGGGGGGGGGACTGGCTTCTTCTGTTTTCGCCGTTTCGGTTGGGAGGTGGGTTAGGTGTTTCCTTGTCGGTTTGGATGAGTGCGGCGCATAGATAGCGCTCGCGGATTGGTCGGCTGCTGCCGCAGCTTTCGGATCCGGAACCGTAGGTTCCTTCATCCGAAGGTGGATCGCACAGATCGGAGTTGCAGCAGCTGCTGCTGTAGAACTCATCTGTCGATGGTGACGTGCGTATCACGGGGTGTGGAGCCCAGGAGGCTGGCCTGATTGACGGCACGGGCACCCGCTCAGGGAGGCGGAGGGTGCCAGTTCGACCCACCTGGAAGCAGAAGCTCCCGAACAAAATTTCGAGTCCGTCGCCTACGGGCTCGAAATCCTTCATGGTGGCCGGCGAGTGGGCGGTGAAGTCGAAAGCACCGAAGAGGAGGTGATTCTCCGTCGCCGTGGAGTTGTAGATCGGTCGGGTCAGAACCGTCACGATCACACAATCAGCAGCCCCTATTCCCACAGACGGCGCCAATTGACGAGGTTTAATCTCGTCAGTGCCCATTGTTATGGACTTGGGTTTTGGAGAAGATAGGGATGCTGGAGATCGTGGCACGGTTAACAGACAAGCAACCAGGGGACACGAGATTTACCCAGGTTCAGGCCCCCGGAGGGAAAACCCTACTCCTGCTTATGCGCTCTTGATTCTGCGGAAGAAGGTTACAGGGTGCACAGATTCGATCTGGCGTGGATGCGTGTGCGAGAGTATGAGTCGAGAGATCTAGGACGTGCCCTCCTGGCCTTTATATAGACTTAGGCAGGTCCCGGACATAGTCCTAGTCGGTTACAAGTTCTAGGGTTTTACCCCTTTGAATTTCCTATCTCCGCTAGTCTTGCTCTCCAAGGATCCGAAGGCGTCATGGGCCTTGGCCACCCGAAAATCTTCATGGGTCAGTGTATATCTGCTGTGGGCCTTCCTTGGGCTGGACCAGGTATGCTGAAGTCACGTACCCGTAGGGTATAACCATGTCACCTTCCGACTACACACACCTTTAGCGAGAAACTCTTTCTCTAGAAAGGATCCATTCTTGGCAACGAAAACCTTGCCCTTGGATCTGTGATAGAAGGAATACCCAATAGTTTCCTTAGGGTATCCTACGAAGATGCATTTTTCCGCATTGGGTTCGAGTTTATCCGGTTGAAGTTTCTTCACATAAACATCGCATCCCCAAACTTTAAGAAATGATAGCTTAGGTTTGTTTCCAAACCACAATTCATACGGTGTCTTTTCGATGGATTTAGATGGTGCCCGATTTAAAGTGAATGCTGCAGTATCTAGTGCATAACCCCAAAATGTCAGTGGAAAATCTATCAGAGACATCATAGATCGAAACATATGTAGTAGAGTACGATTATTACGTTCCGACATACCATTTCGCTGTGGTGTTCCGACAGGTGTGAGTTCTGAAACTATTCCACACTCTTTCATATGTGTGCTAAACTCGTAACTTAGATACTCACCTCCATGGTCAGACCGTAGAAATTTGATCATTCTATTACGACGATTTTCCACTTCATTCTAAAATTCCTTGAACTTCTCAAAGGTTCCAGACTTGTGTTTCATTAAGTAGATATAACCATATATATTCAAATCATCCGTGAAAGTAACAAAATAACGATATCCACCTCACGCCGACACACTCATTGGACCACACACATCAGAGTGTATGATTTCTAATAAATCTGTCGCCCATTCCATTGAACCGGAAAACAGCGTTCTAGTCATCTTGTGCATAAAGCATGGATCACATGTATCAAATGATTCGAAATCAAGTGATTCCAAAAGTCCATCCGAATGGAGCTTCTTCATGCGTTTAACGCCAATATGACCTAGACGGAAGTGCCACATATATGCGGATATATCATCATTAAGTTTAATCCTTTTAGCATCAACATTATGAATATGTGTAACACTATTATTGAGATATAGCAGAAATAAACCATTCATCATCGGTGCATGACCATAAAAGATATCATTCATATAAATCGAACAACCATTGTTCTCGGATTTCAATGAATAACCACTGCGCATCAAAGATGATCCGGATACAATGTTCATGCTCAGTACTGGCACCAGATAATAATTATTCAAGTTTATAACTAATCCCGATGGTAAGTGGAGAGGTAGCATTACGACGGTGATCACATCATCGCTTGATCCGTTGCCGACATGCATCTTGACCTGATCCCTTGCTAGCAGTCGCTTGTTCCGTAGCCCCTGATTCGAGTTACAAATATTAGCAACCGATCCGGTATCAAATACCCAGGTTCTACTGCGAGTACTAGTCAAGTACACATCAATAAAATGTATATCGTATATACCTTTATTTTCCTTGTCGACGTTCTTGTGAGCCAAATACTTGGGGCAGTTGCGCTTCTAGTGGCTAGACCCCTTGCAATAATAGCACTCAATATAAAACTTAGGTCCAACTCAGGATTTCTTTTTAGGTACGACAACCATTTTGCCACCCTTCTTTCCCTTTTGGTTACCCTTCTTGTCTTTCTTGAAATCGGTGGTCTTATTGATCATCAACAATTGATGTTCCTTCTTGATTTCCACCTCTGTAGTCTTAAGCATTGACATAAGCTCAGGGAGAGACTTCTTCATGCCCTGCATGTTATAGTTCATCACAAAGCTCTTGTATCTAGGTGGCAGAGACTGGAGGACACGATGTATGCCTAAGTAAATGGGAATCGATATACCCAAGGACACAAGCTTATCGGCGTACCCCGACATCTTGAGTATGTGCTCACTAACGGAGATGTTCTCTTCCATCATGCAACTAAAGAACTTTTCTGAAGCATTATAACTCTCTACAGTAGCATGGGTGTCGAAAATCATTTTCAACTCTCCCATTGTATCAAAGGCATTGCCGTTTTCGAAAGGCTTTAGAAGTTATGGACCTAGCCCATACAATATGCCGCAATGAACTAAGTTGTGGTCCTCTTGATGAGTCTGATAGGCATTCTTTTCCTTGTCAGGGGCATCATCAAGTGGTGGGGGGCCCAGCGGCCCTTCTAGCACATATTGCTTTTGTGCAGCAGAGAGGAGAATCCTCAAATTCATGGCCTAGTCGGTAAATATTCTACCGTTCGTTGCAAGTTTCTCTTTCTCCATTAACACATTGAAATTAAAAGCAGGTGGTTCCATCTACAATAGAATTTGTAAAGTTTAGACTAAGTTTATGATAGATTGAGTTCAATTAATCCAAAATAAAAGCAGGCGGTGCCATCTAGCAGGTGGACATCATATCTACATATGAATCATGCTTAACCTTTCGGTCTGTGTTCCAACGCCATGTATGTACATGATAGGCTCGCCAAGTAAGAACGTTAGTATTCGCGTGTGTAAACTGTCTTACACCCGAAATATGATCGTGGATCAAAGAACACCCGATCATCACGTGATGTCTTGGAGCGGCAAAACACAATTGGTGCATACTTAAGGGAGAACTATTTTTTATCTTGATATCTAAATGAGTGATACGCCCAATTTGCATCACCATTCTATATCATAATTTATCTCTATTCATTCATATTTGTCTTATTATGAGGTATTACTTATGACTTTTCAGCTGTTTATGCATGTTGGATGATTCCTGGAGGATGGACTGCCGGAGTCTGGATTCTGATGGAAAAGATGGTGTTTTGGTGCAATTTCGCGAAGATAAAAAAATACCAAAAAAATATGGAAACATATTATTTTACCAGAAGACGAAGGGAGCAAGAAGGAGGAGCGAAGGGGGGCCTCAAGGGGCCCACACCCCCTAGGCGCAGGGCCACTTGACCCCGCGCCGAGGGCAGGTGTGGTCCACATGCCTGGCCTCCGACTCCGCCCCTTTCGCCTACATCTTCCCTATGGAACCCTAACACCAGGAGAGCGACCACAGATACATTTTCGCCGCCTCTAGGGGGCAGAAAACACCGAAAGAGAAAGATCTCTCCGGCAGATAGATTTCTGCCGGGGGAATTCCTTCCTGGAGAGGGGAGACCGTCGCCATCAACACCGTCATCAACATAGGCTTCATCGGATCATCATCATCATCCACACAATCATCTCCACCAGCACCATCATCACCACTCCGTCCCGCTATAACAATTGTGTTGGATATTGCTTAGTTCATTAGGGGAAACTTTCCCGGTGTTAATTACTATTGTAGTTGATGCTTGTGAGTGGAACCATTGGATAATTGTTTATGTTCAGATTGTTAGCCATTATTATATCATCTTTGATCTTGATCCATATGATGTCTTGTGAGTAGTTCGTTTAGTTCTTGGGGACATGGGAGAAGTCATGTTGTTAGTAGTGAATCTGTGATGAGTTATTATTCAATGGTTTAGTATTTAAGTTGTGGTGCTATTCTTCTAGTGGTGTCATGTGAACGTCGACTACATGACACTTCACCATTTATGGGCCTAGGGGGATGCATTGTGTATTTGGCTACTAATTGTGGGCTTGCTAGAGTGAAAGAAACCTAAACCCCCGTTAGGACACCTTTGCACAAGGGAGTGTAGGATCTCAGAGTTTAAGGCTGTGGTTAGATTTATATCTTAATTACTTTCCTGTAGTTACGGATGTTTACAGCGGGTTTAATCACAAGTATGTATTACTCCTAGGAAGGGCGGTATGTTAGCACAGGTTCACCCACACAACACTTACGAACACCAGAGAAGAGTACTCAGCTATTTGAAGTGAAAGCACTTGACAGAATTCCCATGTGTCCTCGAGAATGTTTGGTCCTTATAAGTATTTCCACCGGCTTGTCCTTTGCTAAGAAAGGATTGGGCCACTTTCTCCGTTTGTTTGTTACTTCTGTTACTTGCTCTTTGTTTTGTCTCCTTGTCAGAAAACCACTAAAAATCTGTTTGCTAACTATTTACAGGGATTTCCTGCTCCATACCACTGTTCATCACCTTCTGCTCCTCGTTGGGATTGACACTCCTATTTATCAAAAGTACTACGATACACCCCATATACTTGTGGGTCATCAAGACTATTTTCTGGCGCCGTTGCTGGGGAGTGAAGCGCTATTGAAGAGTGGAACTAGTAAGGGAAAATTTCACTGTGAGTGTTGCTTTTGTTACTACTTGTTACTTTGTTTCCAATATGGATAACCCACTTGGTTTTCTATTTGGGAAAACTACTACCACTGCTAGGGTAGTAGATGAACCATCTCCTGTTGAGATAGATCCTTTTAAGATACCTACAAGTATTGTTAATCGTGTTATGGATACCTCTCTTGAGACATTGAAGATCTCAATTTTTTCTTCAATAATTTCAACTTGCCAACTCTTCCAGATTCCTCGAAGTGCTCGTGTTGATCTTCAAAAAATTATAAAAAGATCCTCTCTATGATTTTATTAATTTTTCTCTTGTTTCCTCATTTTTATTTTCTACGCACCTGATTTGGGTGCCATAATCAGTTATCCTCGCTCGCTACAAACAAGAAAAACAATTAGAAATTTAGAATTAAGAACTAAGAATCAGGGCGAGTGTAATCAGCAGAGGCATGAGCTGGGAGGGGGCAGGAGCGAACCAGTAGGCGGTCGATCATCGATGGACGATGGTCGCGTCGCACCCAGGCGGTGGCCGACCGGCGGTCTGCGGTCGATCGTCGAGAGGAGTCCCACTGCGCTGAAGTGATCCGATCCAGGGACAAGGGAAGCAACATAGGGCGCTAGGGCCTGTAGCGATGGGACTGGGGAGCAGTAGATGGTCTCCCCTATTTCTTATTTCCTTAGCCCCACGAGGGGAGACAAAGCGATCACGAAGGGGAGAGCTATCAACGCATGGCGGTTCATCAGGTCAGGCTGCCAGGGGAAGCACGTGCGGCCAGGAGGGCACTCGCAGAGTCACAATATCGCACACACTCGTAGGAAAATGGAAACGACGTGTCGACATGACGCGCAGGGCTTGGCGACAAGGGGAAACGGAAAGGACGCGACACATGCCATGAATCCAGAATCCAAGGGCATGATGAGGCAATCGTGTCGAGGCGGAACTCAGCCTCGTGATCCTTCTAATGCGTCTCGGCTCGCGGTCGAAGTATCAAAGAATCAATAGGAAGGAAAGGAATCGTCAGGCGGTTGCCTGTTACAATGTATAGTAGGCTTACATTTTTTGGGCCCCCAGTTTGTTTCGGCCCGGGGCAGCTTCCCCATAGGTACCCCTAGGGCCGGCCCTGCCATGTGCGTCGCTGGTCAGTCGTACGTGGTGACATGATTGAGCCAATCATCTGTCTGGTTGGCTTTATATTGCTTTCCAGTCGCCTTGCGCCACTTGCGAAGACAAAATTGGCTAGATGAACATGATGAAGCGGATGAATTCGCCAGATGCGATCTGGACACCATTGTCTGTGGATTCAAAGGTGCCGAAGAGGAGGTGGTTCTCCAATGCGGAGGATTCGTAGATTGCAGGTGATGGGGACATCACGATTGCAACATCAGCATCCCCAGTTTTCACATATGACGCCAATTGATGAGGGTTCGACTCGTCAATTCCCATTGTTATGGGCTTGGGTTTTGAGGAATAGGGGAACGCGGGAGATCATGGGACGGCTAACAAACAAGCAATGCGGGACACTGATACGCCCAATTTGCATCACCATTCTATATCATAATTTACCTCTATTCATTGATATTTGTCTTATTATGAGGTATTACTTATCTCTTTTCATCTGTTTATGCATGTTGGATGATTCCTGGAGGATGGACTACCAGACTCTGGATTCTGATGGAAAAGACGGTGTTTCGGTGCAATTTCGCGAAGATCAGAAAAATACCAGAAAAATATGGAAACATATTATTTTGCCAGAAGACGAATGGAGCCAGAAGGAGGAGCGAAGGGGGGCCTCAGGGGGCCCACACCCCCCTAGGCGTGGGCCCACCTCACCCCGCGCCTAGGGTCGGTTTGGCCCACCTGTTCGGCCTCCGACTCCGCCCCTTCTCCTATATCTTCCCTACGGAACCCTAACACTAGGTGGGCGACAACAGATAGATCTCCGCCGCCTCTGGGGGCGGAAAACACCGAGAGAGAAAGATCTCTCCGGCAGACAGATTTATACCGGGGGAATTCCTTCCCGGAGATTGGAGACCGTCGCCATCAACACCATTATTAAGCTAGGCTTCATCGGGATCATCATCATCATCATCCACACCATCATCTCCACCAGCACCATCACTCCGTTCCGATGTAACAATTTTGTTGGATATTGCTTTAGTTCGTTAGGGGAAACTTTCCCGCTGTTAATTACTATTGTAGTTGATGCTTGTGAGTGGAACCATTGGATTATTGTTTATGTTCAGATTGTTATCCATTATCATATCATCTTTGATATCGATCCATATGATGTCTTGTGAGTAGTTCGTTTAGTTCTTGAGGACATGGGAGAAGTCATGTTGTTAGTAGTGAATCTGTGATGAGTTATTATTCAATGGTTTAGTATTTAAGTTGTGGTGCTATTCTTCTAGTGGTGTCATGTGAACGTCGACTACATGACACTTCATGATTTATGGGCCGACGGGAATGCATTGTGTATTTGGCTACTAATTGTGGGGTTGCCGGAGTGACAGAAACCTGACCCCCGTTAGGACACCTTTGCACAAGGGAGTGTAGGATCTCAGAGTTTAAGGCTATGTTACGGATGTTTGCAGAGGGTTTAATCACAAGTATGTATTAGTCCTAGGAAGGGCAGTATGTTAGCATAGGTTCACCCACACAACACTTACAAACACTAGAGAAGAGTACTCAGCTATTTGAAGCGAAAGCACTTGACAGAATTCCCATGTGTGTCCGAGAACGTTTGGTCCTTATAAGTATTTCCACCGGCTTGTCCTTTGCTAAGGATTGGGCCACTTGCTCCGTTTGTTCGTTACTTCTATTACTTACTCTTTGTTTTGTCTCCTTGTCAGAAAACCACTAAAAATCCGTTTGCTAAGTATTCACAGGGATTTCCTGCTCCATACCACTGTTCAGCACCTTCTGCTCCTCATTGGGATCGACACTCCTATTTATCGAAAGTACTACGATACACCCAATATACTTGTGGGTCATCAAGACTATTTTCTGGCGCCGTTGCCGGGGAGTGAAGCACTATTGAAGAGTGGAACTGGTAAGGGAAACTTTCACTGTGAGTATTGCTTTTGTTACTGCTTGTTACTTTGTTTCCAATAGGGATAACCCACTTGGTTTTCTGTTTGGGAAAACTACTACCACTGCTAGGGTAGTAGATGAACCACCTCCTGTTGAGATAGATCCTTTTAAGATACCTATACGTATTGTTAATCGTGTTATGGACAATTATTATTTTGGGGATGGAATTGTCCATCCTTATGATCACTTGATTTTTATCCATGAATTATGCAGGTTGTTTAAGTGTGCAGGTATCACAACTGAATAGGTGAAGAAGAAGTTACTCTCCCTATCCTTGAAAGGGAGAGGTGGAGAATGGTATAAGCTGCTGAACAATGGACAATCCATGGAATGGGAGGAGATGGCATCTCTCTTTTACTCTAAATTTTATCCTCCCAGTGAAATTCATAAGGATAGAAATCTTATATATAACTTTTGGCCTCTTGATGGAGAGAGTACAACTCAAGCTTGGGGGAGATTGAAGTTACTAATGCTTAAATCCTATTCATGAACTCCCTAACAATATTATTCTCAATAACTCTTATGCTAGGATTTCTCTTCATGTTAAAAATTTACTAGACGCTTCTTGTGCTGGATCATTCACATGTATGAAGGAAGAAGCTAAATTTGATCTTCTAGACCGTATTCAAGATAACACTGAAGCTTGGGATAATGACAAAGAAATAAAGTCAGGTATAAACTATGATTATGAATGAATTAAATCTTTTATGGGAACTGACAACTTCCATGATATTAGTAATGAGTTTGGTCTTGATTCCCAAAGTATTGCCAACTGTTTTAAGGCCTTTGCCTCTTACATAGAAATTCCCAAGAAGAAGTGGAACAAGTACCATGCTCCTTATAAAGATGTTGTTAATCATGTTCCAGTTAGAAGTACTCAAGTTTGTACTACTAATCATATTGTGCATGAACCTCATGTTGAGAAAATGCCTTTCCCAGCTAAGGTTAAAGAGTATTCTATGATTATTAGTGCAAATAACAAAGGTACAATGAAAACTGTGGAGCCTGGTAAGCATTTGAGTGATGAACCTGTGGTAGCTATTGTGAAAGACAGTGTCACTAGAAATATAGAGGACGAGCACATTGTCTTCTGTGAAGACGCTTCTAATATTATCTCTCATCCTAATAAGGCTAGAAAATCTAGTGTTCCTGTGCTTTCTATTAAAATTGGTGATCATTTCTATTATGGTTTATGTGATATTGGTGCTAGTTGTAGTGCTATTCCTTATGAGCTTTACAGGGAAATTATGCATGATATTGGTCCTTGTGAGCTTGAGGACATTGATGTGGTTATCCACCTTGATAACAAGGAAACCATTTGCCCCATTGGAATTGTAATAGATGTAGAGGTTCTCTATGGTAAGATTAAATATCCTACTGATTTTCTAGTGCTTAATTCGGCATCTAGCAAAACTTGTCCCATAATTTTTGGTAGACCTTTCTTGAACACTTGTGGAGCTATTATTGATTGTAAGAAGGAAAAAAAATTAACTAAGTTTGATGGAGATTCTTATGAGTTTAAATTTTCCAAATTTGCTAAAGCTCCTTGTGAAAATAGCTTGCCTAATAAAAATTTCAGGATGGAACAACGTGCTTCTATTGATCTAGTCTATAACCTTGGACCTCTTTTTGGTGACTGTAAGTATGCTTATTCTGATAATAAAGTTGTTTCCAGTGACAGTTATATTTTCAACTTTATTCAAAGTGCTACTGAAAGTTATTTTGAGAGAGGGAAACATGTTTTTATGCATCTGAATGATGTTAAGTTTCCCCGTTTTATGTTGAAAGCTTTGAAGTTGCATCTGTTTTGTCTTCCTATGATAGTGGATTTTTGTTTCAACAATTCTTCTTCTCATGATACCCCCATGCATAGGAAGTGGGTTAAACTCAAGTGTGTTGGTTATTTGCTTCTTGATGCTCTTTTTCACTCCATATTTATATCTTCTTTGTGAGCATCTTTGGAAGTTCCTGGGCCTAACTTAAAGGCAATAAAGAAAAGTACTTGTTGGGAGATAACCCAAGAGTTTTTTCGAGTCTTGGAAGTTATTACCTCTGTAATAACCGCTCCTTATCCTTTTTGTTTTGGTTTTTGTGTCAAGTTCAACTACTTTTGTGAAGTAGAGGAGTTGTGAAAAGTGGCTGTCATGGGACAAATTTTTGTGCTGCATTGTAAAAAATCCTGAGGGAGCTCAATACTTTGGACGGATCTGCATTTTTCTGAGATTGTTCTCCAGATTGTTTCCCAACTTTTATCAGTTCTGCACTTTTTGATTTGAGCAACAGAAAGTATTCAAAAAAATCAATCTTTACCTGCTGGTCTGTTTTGACAGATTTCATCCGTCATTTGCATTTGCCTCTTAGTGAAGCTTTTTTTATGGGTTTTCGGTTGAAGTGTGTACCAAAGGTTTATTGTTTTTGCTTACACTAATGTTGTCTTTGAGTTTGTGCAAAGGTTTTGTAAAAAGGAAATTCTCAGGAGAAAGAGAGAAGGAATCTGCAGAGTTCATCTTTGAATAGGTAAAAGTGGTGAAAACAGAATGTTCGTGAAACCCCAATATTTTTATATTTTTGATGTTTTTAATACATAAGGGAAGTTAAGAGGAAACGGAGCCCTGGGTGAAAAAACCCACCCCACGCGCGGGCCCAGCCTGGCCGCGCCTGAGGGGGGTGTTCCACCCTCAGACTCCGTCTCCACTTTGTTTTCGTGTCAAAATCTTCCTTATGCATTGAAACTTCGTAATATATAACCCGCCCGGATCCCCGAGGTTCGTGCATCGTGTTCTCGTCGTGTTTTCGTTTCGATCTATTTCTGTTAGGAAGTCTTCTCAAGTTTAGAGCACCATGGCCTCCGCCAACGACAAAGGCAAAGAGCCCGAGGAAGAACAAACTTAAGTACCCAAGGAAGAGGAGATTCCGGTAGGTTATGAAGGTGACATGGAGGAGGAAAAGCAACCGGGCACCCGTGCTACAGTCGCAAGCATTGGTTTGGTGGCAACCCCTATCAAGCCTAAGAGGACAGCACAAATGTCCACAGGAGGGAAACCTCCACGTCTCTTATACAATCCACGGTCGTCTCCTCCACGTGAAAAGAGATCCTTCCATACACTTATACATGAATATCAATATCAACATGTGCCCAAAGGGAATTTTCCCTCGGTTTGGGATATGCCTCGTTCTAACAATGCAGAGAAGGATCATGCTAAGGATGAAGAGTGGGGAAAGAATAACAGGAACTGGGATTCTCGGACTGACATGATCATGAACCGGATAGAGAAAAACCCGGAGCTAATCCATACTCTTACTTTTCAGTTCGAGCAGTTGAGGAAACTTATTGAAGAACTTATCAAGAGAACACCGCCACCACCGAAGGAGTAATTCGTCATTAGGTTTGGCATCCCCTTGGCTTGTTCCAAGATTGGGGGAGTGCCACGGTATCACCACCATTATCTTTTATCTTTTACCTTTTAGTGGATTCATATCTGTGGTAGAGAGGTTATCTTATAGTTTGGTTTGCATGTGGAAGTATCTCTCCTTTAGTTGATTATCTATGTATCCCTTGGTGTGAGTGCCTTTATTGGAATATTAATAAGAAGTCTCATCTTTTACTTTTGCACTTCTTATTTTTAGTTTGCAATATTTATTATATGATGGATCTTGTTGTTCAGTATTGGCACCACTTTGGGATCGTCAAGTGGATCTAAATTAGTTTTGGCAAACCGAGTTCTCGTCAGAGGCATTAGTTTGAAAGAAAAAGAAAGAAAGAAAAATCTTACAAGTATTTGGTATCATTTGTTTTCTTTCTTGTTGGATCATCAACTTAGTATTCTTTATTTAAGATTCTTTTGTGTGTTCAAGGAAGATTGCATGTTTGGCTTTATTACTTGTATGTTTGCTTGTTTCTTTCAACTCTCTTTCTTGCTACCCAGCCTTTCTAGCGAAAAACCTGTTTTGAGAAGGCATACTTCTCATGTTTCCTAAATCCTTTAAACCCAAAACTTTTGCCACTTGTGTCCACCATATGTACCTACTAGCTTTTGCTATTCCAAGAAAATTCTCAAGTTTCATCTACCTTTCGAGTTAAAAAGTATTTTGTTATGAGAAAACTAGTTAGTAAAGCTCTCACGAACTTGATGGCACACTTTATTTACTTGCCCCTAATAGACTTGAACCATTGTGAACATCGAAGTTGTATATGCTTGCATCTATACGTTGGAATTAGCAGAACCGTGCTGTCATGGGGAACGTTTTCAACATTTCACTTGTACTCTGTACATAGTTGATATCGTGCTCTTTTGTCTATAGATGTCAACGGTGTGAAATAAAGAGGGAACTTGTAAGTCCATGGAGTTTGTATTTTGTGTTAGAGAAACGCCTGGGCCGCTAGCGTAAGCCATGCTTAATCATGGTGGAAACTTTCAGCATCACCATAGTGAGTCATCTATGAAGCATCCTCAATAAAAAGCTTGCTGAGATGCTCATTGTCTGCTTGCCTTGTCATTTTGGTTAAGGGAAACCTCCTGTACCATGTGCAAGGGGTACCCCGTTGGCGGTTCTCAATGATATGAAATACTTACAATGACAAGAACTTACCTGGACCCAAAGTTGAGTATGCATGAGGAGTGGCCCTCATGTTCAAGTGACATGAGATTGCCAACTTATATTTCGTCAAGCATATACTCCATCTTTGTTCACTTTAACCTTAATCATCTCAAGATTCTCATGATAGGGGAAATGAGGGCTCAAAGCTAGTAAGTACCAAAATCTTTTGAAACCTCTTTATGAGTGGTAATCCCTCCTACCCTCTAAGAAGAGACCTTTCTCCTAGTTACCAGTTGAGTCAGTAAACCTACTTCCTCTCTATCTCCAGCAAGCTTTTGAGTTGTTGTGTTTCAAGCATTCATATGATGATTTATTCAATCATGTTCTTTATCTTCCTTGTTTGCACAAAACTCTTATCTATTGAGTATTACTTTCAAAACCTTCACTTGTGAAAAACCTTTTTGAGAAAAGAGTGATCCTATTTTGAAACTTCTACAAAAAGCTTTTGTGAAACTGTTTGCCAGGTGTTCTCTGACCAAGAACAAGTTTGCCAATTCCAATAATGATTTATCTTTATGCATCTCTATTGTGACTGCTGTACTTGGCTGCAAGCTAAGTTATGTAATGGTGAGTTTCTCTCTTCTATGGGTTGTGCAATGGTAAGTGTGATGCTTCTTGTTCGTATTCTTTTTATCGACAGTTCACTCCATAAACCTATGGAAATGTTTACTGAGCTCAGTACTCGCTTGGGGACAAGCGAAGTCTAAGCTTGGGGGAGTTGATATGCCCAATTTGCATCACCATTCTATATCATAATTTACCTCTATTCATTGATATTTGTCTTATTATGAGGTATTACTTATGGCTTTTCATCTGTTTATGCATGTTGGATGATTATTGGAGGATGGACTGCCGGAGTCTGGATTCTGATGGAAAAGAAGGCGTTTCGGTGCAATTTCACGAAGATCAGAAAAATATGGAAACATATTATTTTACCAGAAGACCAAGGAAGCCAGAAGGAGGGACGAAGATGGGCCTCAGGGGGCCCACACCCCCTAGGCGCGGTCCCACCTGACCCAGCGCCTAGGGCAGGTGTGGCCCACCTGCCCGGCCTTCGACTCCGCCCCTTTGCCTATATCTTCCCTACGGAACCCTAACACTAGTAGAGCGACCACAGATAGATTTCCGCCGCCTCTAGGGGCGAAAACACCGAGAGAGAAAGATCTCTCCAGCAGACAGATTTCTTCCTTGGGAATTTCTTCCCGGAGAGGGGAGACCGTCGCCATCAACACCGTCATCAAGCTAGGCTTTATCAGGATCATTATCATCATCCACACCATCATCCCCACCAGCACCATTATCACCACTCCGTCCAGCTGTAACAATTGTGTTGGATATTTCTTAGTTCATTAGGGAAAACTTTCCCGGTGTTAATTACTATTGTAGTTGATGCTTGTGAGTGGAACGATTGGATTATTGTTTATGTTCAGATTGTTATCCATTATCATATCATCTTTGATCTTGATCCATATAATGTCTTGTGAGTAGTTCATTTAGTTCTTGAGGACATGGGAGAAGTCATGTTGTTAGTAGTGAATTTGTGATGAGTTATTATTCAATGGTTTAGTATTTAAGTTGTGGTGCTATTCTTCTAGTGGTGTCATGTGAACGTCGACTACATGACACTTCACCATTTACGGGCCTAGGGGAATGCATTGTGTATTTGGCTACTAATTGTGGGGTTGCCGTAGTGATAGAAACCTGAACCCCCGTTAGGACACCTTTGCACAAGGGAGTGTAGGATCTCAGAGTTTAAGGTTGTGGTTAGATTTATATCTTAATTACTTTCTTGTAGTTACGGATGTTTGCAGGGGGTTTAACAACACATATGTATTAGTCCTAGGAAGGGCGGTATGTTAGCCCAGGTTCACCCACACAACACTTACAAACACCAGAGAAGAGTACTCAGCTATTTGAAGCGAAAGCACTTGACAGAATTCTCATGTGTCTTCAAGAACGTTTGGTCCTTATAAGTATTTCCACCAGCTTGTCCTTTGCTAAGAAAGGATTGGGCCACTTGCTCCGTTTGTTCGTTACTTCTGTTACTTGCTCTTTGTTTTGTTTCCTTGTCAGAAAACCACTAAAAATCCGTTTGCTAAGTATTCACATGGATTTCCTGCTCCATACCATTGTTTAGCACCTTCTGCTCCTCGTTGGGATCGACACTCCTATTTATCGAAATTACTATGATACATCCCCTATACTTGTGGGTCATCAATGAGGGATCGTCTTATTATGCTAATAAAACGCCAAACAAGCAATATAAGATGCAACAAACATCACATGTGAAGAAGTAAAATGATATGTTCTTGCACTTGATCTCCATCATGTGCATCGTGGTATGATGTTCATCATTCCTTTATTTGTAAGGCCAAGGTCTATGGAACTTACAAGTTATGTGTGTTGTAAGACTATCGACTTATACTTTTACTTACAAAATCACCATATCATGACACTAGCCTAGCAACAATCTAAACTAGACGCTTCTAATTTATCCATTGCAAGTTTTACGTGGCTTAGGGCTTTCGAAGATAGAACCGTTCTTACCTACGAACATGAACCACAACGAGGATAACCAAATTATTGACAACTCATTGCAAATTAGATATTGACTATAGTAGGAGAGACAGATACCTTCTATCCAGTTATGCAAAACTAGTTGCATGTAAAGCGTGGAACATGTCTCATGTGAGAGGACATGTAAAGTTTGTCTGGAATGCTTCATCCCACTATGCCACCAATATCCAAAGTACAACTAAGAAGCAATAACATGATCATCATCGCCCACATATACATATGTGTACTACCCGTACAAAGCATCTACGCATAGATCCGGCTCTGATACCACTGTAGGGGTTCGCAGCATAGAAAAAAAATTCCTAAGATGGGAACAACTATGTACCAAGATATATCTACTAGATACAAGCAACGGGCGGTCACTATGTTTACCCTTAAAGGCCGACTGTAGAGGCCTGAACCCAACCTGATAAGGTACAAGTCCCTGTGTTTACAGTGCTAGTCCCTGGATCGAATAGCTAGCACCCACAGTTTAAGATGTAATATCAAGAAACAAAGATCATATTACAACTCATAACCAGGAATAAAATAGTTCATTACAACTTACATAGCTCATATGGATATCCTATTACAGAGCAACAGATACAACTATAAAGCATGGAGTCCTTTATCTTCATATGACATAGGCAAACATGTTGGTTGTAGACTTGTAATCCCTAATCAACAAACTTCACTAACATCAAACAAACCTACAACATGATAAGTTACAGCCACAAGGGTCAATACATTTGAATTGTATTGGCAAGTGGTATCATATTGATATGGAGAATCTAACATCTACATGAATATATGGCTAAGTGGGGTTTTGGTTGGCCTTTGCATAAAATAAGTTTTCCCTATCCTTTGAAAAATAGTTTTCTCTTTTCAAAAACACTTCATCAAACATGGCACTATGGATACACACCAAGTGTTACCCTTGTTCACCCAACAAGTTCAGAGAAATTAGAATGATGAGATTCTTGATCTTGCTTCATTTTCTTGATTCTCAAAATTGTCCGTAACGGGGACACGGCTAAGTACTTAGTTTTACCCTCTTGAGAGGTGGTGCACTTTCCCCACAAGACTCGACATGCATCAAGACGAGACTTTTCATAAGCAATCCCTCAGACCACCATGGACGTGTTCCATACTAACAACACTACCACCATCTGTCCATCTGGCTGAGTTCCGGCAACTTAATTAGTCAAGGCAGAGACCATATGCCATGTGGCTGCACTGGAAGCTTTCATGACAAGAATGTCTCCAATCTCTTTGTTCCCGGGTGGCCATCCACAAGTGAGATACACATGGTAAACCATAGACATGGGCCCTGGGTAACCACTCAACATAAACATCCATACAAGACCCATTTCCACCCAGGTGTTTCATTAACATCAGTTGTTTTCATTAGTCCAAAAACAATATTTGTATTTTCATAAGGCATCATATCATTATTTCCACCCACAATTCTATATATCTAGAGTGAGAATTCTAATCTTACCATGTCTTCTATCTTTAGGAAATACTACCAAGGTAGATACTATAAGATTAGCATAGCATAGTAAAATAAATAATAGTCCTATCATGCACACTACAAAAATATTACTAATGCAATATATAAAAGATATGACTTTTGATGACCAAAGTATCACTTTCCTTTATAGTAGAATAATTAGGTACTCTCCTTGATCACAAAACACACATCACAAAACACAATCAAGCAAAGCACACATTCAAAACTAGCATCACAAAACAAACACAAGAATACAAAGAAATGCATGCAAGCAGGCAAAAGGTCATTTTATTTTAGAAATTGTTTAAGCAAAGTTTTGAACACTACAAACATCTATTGGTCCTTCTAGAAAGGTGGAATTCCAATTGGAATCAAGTTAGTACAATTTGGTTAATTAAATCATTTTTCTTTTTACTAGAAAAGCTTTTATTCAAAGGAATAATTTCTAGTGTCAACAAAATATACTTTTAATTTCAAATGTTAGTGTTTATGGTTGGAGGGTTCAAAACAAAACCATTTGCAAAAAGATTTACTCAAAATAATTTTTAAAACAATTTTTATAGCCAAACTAGTCCTACAAATGTTTCTGCACAAAACTCTATTTTTACCGAAGCAAAAGTCCAAAGTAAGGCCATAGATGCAAATTTCACATTTTTCTAAATCAATAGACACCTAATTTGTACTTTTTGGAATTACGGAACAAAAGTTATGAATTTTGCAAGTTTAAAGATCTAATAGATCAAATCTGGATTTTAAATCTAAAACACACACACACGGCGCGTTCTGATCGGATGGTACCGGTTCGCGCGGATCACACTAACGTACCGTCAGATCTAAATGAGATCTAGTGATCTAGATCTGCCCGTACCCTTTTGCCTAAACATCTAATCGTAGCCACTAGATCTAGATCCAGCGGATCCTATCGCTCTGACCAAAGTGTCTTATCAGGGTCGCGGCGACGAGGTGGTTCTCAAGGTGGTCGCGGACGGGGGCGGGCCGCACAGACACGGTCGGAATCACTCGCTGAAGAAGAGCCGGGCGCCAGGTGCTTGCAGTCGATGACGAGGGCGACGCTCTAGGGAAAAAGATGACAAGAGGCACGCATCAGAAGGAGAACAAAGAAAAGGTGAGCATGCTCGTTTGAACCAGAGGTCAAGGCGCGCACAGGGCTCACCGTAATAGCTCGCCGGAGTTCGTCGGGGCAGCGGCAGTGTGAAGCGAAATTGATGTAGCCTGGCGGCGCTCAGAGGTGGGTGAGTGGGGGGAAATGGAGCTGGTGCTGAGGGGATTAAGTAGCCGGGGCGAGGGAGGGAATTATGCTGGCATTCAATGAAATCAAGCGTGCTTTGATTTGGGGGGAAACAGTCACAGCGGAGTTGGTCGTGTGCGGGATTTGGGGACGAAGGGGTGAGGTGGCAGTGGGGTCCACTAGTTAGCGCGGGGGTATGCGCGCGCGGGTGAGAAAAGCTCCAGCGGGGGGAGAGGGAGTGGCCTGGGTGGGCTGTGTTGTGCTAGGGTGCCCGAAGGTATGACGATTTTTTTCTTCTTATCTTTTTCTTTTTCTGTTTTCTGTTTTTATTCAAATCAAATGATTAAAACCTCAATTTGATTTCAAATCTTTTCCAAATCATTTCAGTAGGTTTTACACATAATATAAGTTGGTTATTTAGTCTAACTAGTAATTTTCAAAGTATTTTTATAAATTAATATTGATTTGGAATTAGTGAGGCCCATTGTCTTTATTTAAATAAAATTTGAATATGGTTCATAAGCCCATATAATTTTATTTAAATAATCCTTTATCCTTTTTTATTATTTAACAAGCTTTTATTCCATTTACTTATGGATTTTAGACATGGTTTAGATTGTCCTTGCAATAATTCTTATTTCTTTCTTTCCTTGTCTTATGAAATTCATATCTTTTTATTTATAGCTCCAAAAATAGTGATTCAAATTTGTATAATTTTATTTAATAATTATTTATTTTTTTATATCCTTTAGAATTAATTTGTTCACAATTTGGTATTGATTTTATCTATGAGCTTTATTAGCCTTGGAATACTTTCTTTTATCTTAAATAATAATAAGTTTTTATCCATGGCTCCAAATGGAGTGAAATCAATTCCCATGGTTTTGTAATATTTTTGTTTACCAAAAATGATTATTTAGGAATGTTGTTGCTAAATTTTTATACGGAACAAAGCCATTGTCTTGGAGTGATCTTGATGATGATTTCTCTTATTAGGGTTTAGGTTTTTGGTTTAACTTTTCCAAGTGTTCAAAATCAAGATACATTCTATGCACGAATGCATTTGATCTATTTGAAAATTTGTTTGTTACTTTCTCATTCAAATTTTGTTTAAGTAAGGTTTTTATGTTTCCAATTAGAATCAAAAGTTTGTTTTCCCTCTAAATTTCATCATCTAATTATCTTGTTTGATTATTTTTCACATTTCAAAATTTTATTTTTTTTTGGGATGTGACAGACTACCACCCTTAAAAGGAATCTCGTCCCGAGATTCGGGAAGGTTATAAACAACAAGATGGTTTCAGAATAACTAGGGTACTACCACCCTTAAAAGGATTTTAACTAGATTGCATCTTGGCTTACTTGGTGTCTTGATGCAACTTCTCTGGACAGTTGTCTGCATAGTGTCCCTTATTACTACATTTGAAACATGTGACAAGGTTGAGATCCTTTCCAAGTTTGCTTGTCTTGTTCTTCTCCTTTTCTAGACAATTTGATGCATAATGGCCTAGCTCTTTGCATTTGTGGCACATCACCTGGCTAATATCCCTCTTTATCCTTGGTATCACTATCTCTTGTTTGTTTCCCTGGCCCTTCTTCTTTTTGGGTCTCTCCAAGGATAGGAGGTATCTTAGTTCATGTTCTTCATATTTCACCACAAATGTAGGAAAACTTTCTCGGTTCTTAGAACGGTTCCTAGGATAACGTCCATGTTTCCTCTTTTGTTCACCAAAATTGGTTACCTTGTATGGAGGTGCATACTGAGATTTGACTTTGTCTTCATCATCCTTGGTGGAAGTTGTACCTTCATGGGTGTTTCCAAAGACTTGATGTATTCCATCCTTAGCTTGATGTTTCATCTATTTAATTATAGGATAGATGTGGCATTAGACAGGTACATGATCATTTCCTTCACATAGGAAACAAGTAACTTGAGATGTGGGGCATTGTCTAGCTGGATGGTTCTCATCACAATTAGGGCATTAGTCAATATGCTCTTTATAAGAGTGTCCTATGTCTCCACAGATTTTGCAGGTTTGTGTTCTTCCCACAATATCATTCTTAAAATCATTGTTGTCACAATCTCTTTGGGAAAGGTTTCTTCTCATGTTGATCATCTGATTGGTCATCCTTTGCAAAAATTGGGTTTGGGATTAGAATAGACAAAAGATTTCTAGGGAAAGAATTCTACTCATACTCAACAAATCACACAAGCAATAAGCAAGCAATATCAAACATACATACCACTTAAACAACAAGGTTTAAGCATATATTTTAGGCAAACGAAATATCATTGCCATACCACATAGGTTGGCATGATCAATAAGTGATTGGCAAATCGATTTTAAACAAAACACTAGTATGGTGGTCCAACTATAGGGTATCAATTGAGATCATTCCATCCTTCTTATTAGCTATTACATCATGAACAAGATAAATGTATCCATGGAAGAAATTATTGCATCTTGGTCACAAGGTTCAAAGGGAATGTCTATAATGGTTTCTCCTAAGTTGAATTTCCTTAGTATCCAGGTATTGAGTATTATTCTTATCCCACTTGAAGTCCTTAGTGATATCCAAGTTGAGGTCCTTGGTGAAACTAAAGCTGAATTCCTTTGAGATGTTGAAGTCCTTGCTCATGTTGAAGTCTTTGTCCATCAATTTGGAAAGGGAGAGATATAGAAACAAAACAAAATGCTGAGGAAAGAGTTTACAAGATTATTTGTAAATAAGTTAGAACAAATACAACTCCTATTTTTCTAAGGGGTTTTGTCTAATCCTAGGGTTACAAACCTACATGCAACACATTGCTCTGATACCATCTGTAGAGGCCTAAACCCAACCTGATAAGGTACAAGTCCCTGTGTTTACAGTGCTAGTCCCTGTTGAAGGATTTCGCGGCATAGTAAATCAAAATTTTCTACGGATGCGAACAGAGGGAAAGCCAAGATCTAATCTAGGAGATGCAAACAACGAGAGAGATTGGATTAGATCTTCATACCCTTGAAGATTCGCTTTGAGCGTTTGTCGGAACGTGGGTGATGTAGTCGTACTCGCTTCTCCTCCTCGCGATCCGATCCGATCTAGCACCACAAGTAGCGATGCCTCCGTGAGATGCACACGTGCGGCACCTCGACGTCTCCTCCTTCCTTGGTCCAGCAAGTATGGTGGAGAGATGGGTTGGATCTACAACGCGACGGCGCGGTGCAATTGGTGGAGAATTTCTGCAGCAGGGCTTCGCCTACAAGCAGTCGGGAGGGAGAGAGGAGGGCAGCAGGGCGGCTAGGGTTGGAGGGGAAGGTGTGAGGGGTTGGTGCGCCCCCACCCCTCTTTATATAGAGGGGGGCGCAGCCCTAGCCCCTCCCCCAAGCCCAAACCGGCGGCCCCAAAGGATAAGGAGTGGGGGGCAAGGAAACCCCCCTTCTAGAAGGTCTATCTCGAGTTTAAAACCCCCTTGGCCGGCTGGGCCCTATGGGGCCTTGTGCCCCTGGCCCAATGCGGCCAGGGCACTCCCTCATAGGCCCATGCCCCCTCCTGGAAGGTGGGGCCACGTTGTTCCCCTTCCAGAAGGTTCTAGAAGCTTCGGGTACAATACCGATTAACCCGAAACAATTCCGAACTCCAAAAACTGCACTGCCTTATATGAATCTTATTCTCTGGACCACTCCGGAACCTCTCGTGGTGTCCCGGATCCCATCTGAGACTCCGAACAAAAACTCATAAACCAATTATCCAATCTATCCTAGCGTGTGTGACCCTGCGGGTTCGAGAATATGCAGACATGATCTTCTATCAATAATCAACAGCGGGGCCTGGAAACCCATATTGACTCCCACACATTCATCGATGATCATATCGGATGAACCACGATGCCAGGATTCAATCAATCCCATATATATATTCCCTTCGTCTCGCGATATTTTACTTGCCCGAGATTCGATCGTCGATACCGTCTAGCATGGAATATAAACTTTATCATGAACAAGAATTATAATAATAACATCTTTATTATTGCCTCTAGGGCATAATTCCAACACCTGTATCAAATAGCTAGCACCCATAGTTTAAGATGTAATATCAAGAAACAAAAGTCATATTACAACTCATAACCAGGAATAAAATTGTTCATTACAACTTACATAGCTAATATGGCTATCTTATTACAGAGCAGCAGATACAACTATAAAGCATGGAGTCCTTCATCTTCATATGACACAAGCAAACATGTTGGTTGTAGACTTGTAATCCCTACTCAACAAACTTCACTAACATCAAACAAACATGCAACATGATAAGTTATAGCCACAAGGGTCAATATATTTGAATTGTATTGGCAAGTGATATCATATTGATATGGAGAATCTAACATCTACATGAATATATGGCTAAGTGGGGTTTTGGCTGGCCTTTGGCTGGCACTCTGGATACACAACAGGTGCTACCCTTGTTCACCCAACAAGTTTTAACTTAGAGAAATTAGAATGATGAGATTCTTGATCTTGCTTCATTGTCTTGATGCTCAAAATTGTCCATAACCGGGGACACGACTAAGTACTTAGTTTTACCCTCTCTAGAGGTGGTGCACTTTCCCCACAAGACTCGGCATGCATCGAGACGAGACTTTTCATAAGCAATCCCTCAGACCACTGATATGTCAGAAACATATCTATAATTTTTGATGTTCCGTGCTCGTTTAGTATCAACTTTTCATTGCTTTGTCTACACTTTGAGGTGTTTTTATATGTTTTCTGGCACTAACCTATTAACAAGATGCCACAGTGCCAGTCGCCTGTTTTCTTCTGTTTTTGGTTCCAGAAAGGCAGAAAATCAATATTCTCGCAATTGGACGGGACAAAAGCCAAAGTCAATATTTTACCGTGGGCAACATGAAGCCATAATACGACACGGAGGAGGCTCACTAGGGGCCACACCCCCTGGCCGCGTGGGTGGGCCCACCCCACACCTGGGGGGTGCAACCGTCCTGGTGCCACCTGCCTCGCCTCTTTGCCTATAAAGTCCCCTCGATGCCAAAACCCTAAGCACCCGATCAAATTCCACGAAACCGTCTATAGCCGCCGCCACCATCGTCCCTAGATCGGGGGGATCTGAAGCTCTTCCGGGTACCCTACCGGAGGGGAGAACATCCCGGAGGCCTTCTTATTCATCATGCCAGCTTCCAGTATGAAGCTTGAGTAGTTACACCTTGGAATACGGGTCCATGTAGTAGCTAGATGGTCGTATCTCCTCCTTTTGCTTTCATGTATAGATCTTGTGAGCTCCGTTCATGATCAAGATCTAATCTATTTGTAATAATGCATGTTGTGTTTGCGGGGATCCGATGGATATCGAGATTACTATGTCAGATTGATTAATGGTTTTGTATTATTGATTCTATCATGTATGTGTTGTTTGTGATCTTGCATGCTCTTCGTTGTTAGTATCTATCTTGGCCAAGAAGTTGCTAGTGACTTCAAGAGGGGGTATTTATGCTCTATAGTGGGTTCATGCCTCTATTTACCATGGGAAGTGACAGAAATCTCTTCGGTGGTAGATGTGATGTTGTCACTAGGGAGAAAACAACGGTCTTTTGTTCATGGAACAAGTTGTGGGGACCGGAATATAACCTCCAGTCCCCCTGTGCATCTCGTCAATCCCAAGATCAAGTTGATGACATAGCGAAATGAATACCATTGCATAACGTTCAAAAGGTAAATAATACAAAGTTTGAATAGTAATAACCACATAGTATAATGTATTGTGACATTTATTACAACCAGAAACACAACAGAAATAAAATGCGCAGCGACTCCATCTCAGCCACAGGCAGTCGATGTAGTCCACGAGGCATCACTCATCAGCGTCATCATAGTAGTCGTAGTCCTCCCCTTCATAGTATTCTGAATTTTAACAAAAGTATTGCCATGAGTACATAGAGTACTCAACATACCCCTTATGCAAACCTGATATAACTACATGTGGCTTTATGTGAAATTCATATGGTTCTTTTGCATAAAAGCCAATTTTATTTGCAATTGATAGTAGTTTTGATAAAAGCAGGTTTTAACGAAAACATGTTTTATCATCAATGTGGTGTTGCTCATCATTGTGGTTGTCCTCGACAACTCACCTACTTCATCAGATTCCAAGAAAAGGATAGAGGCAAAGAGGGAAGTAGCAAGACAGGTTCCTGTATATTAAGAAGGATTCCTGTGTCGTCCATGACTACGGACACGGCTATTCGAATAGTTTTAACTCTGCAAGAGGTTGTACACTTTTTCCACACGACACAACCCCGTCTTTTTACCCACCAGTGGCCGCTGGTTTAGTACACACCATTTGGTGTACCGGAAGATCGGAATCGTGACAATGTCTTTTAGTTAGATCCCCCAAAGGTCTGGCGCACGGAACTTAGAGTATGTCCCCAAATCGGTCCCCCCATCTGTGCCGAAGGCTCCCCCATAGGCAGACACCTCATCAGCGGTACGGCAACATCGACACCTAAGGCTGACTAACCTACTTAACCAAGCCAGTGCCCATTATAGCATGTGGTTGTACGATGGTCACAATCTTCAAATCCAAGACTTATTAGGCCCTCATGCGGCACGGACGACGGATTTCTCCCTCCATCTAGTGAAGGGCACCCAATCGCTCCTTCCATTGATCCAGCTGTTGCCCGCGCCAGTGTTTAGATGGTAAGTTTCACCCAGAGTAGAATATAGTAGACCGAAGAAACATCGGCTAGCTCAGCGAGCTCAACAAGTTTCAAAACTGTATATGCGACTCGAGGGTCATCCAATTCCTCCAAAGAGGGAAGATCAAGGATCCTAAATATTATTGAGCATGGCTAAGCAATCTACTTTAACAAGATTACTACATAATCTCTACTCAGGGTAGTATATGGCGATAGGTTTATCAAGTTATGTGTGTAACCAAAATAGCAGTAATATTTGTAAAACAATAAATAACATGCACTTGTAAAACATAGGATAATTACAAAAGGGGCATGCCTTCATTGTTGTTGTTCTGCTTTTCCTCGTAGTCTTGATTCTCATCGAACTCGTCACTCCCTACTCGTCATAACGATAAACCACACATAAATACAAACTCTGAATAACCACAAATAAAATCCAAATGGAGAGATCCAAATAGGCTTGCGACGTTTTAACGGTTCGGGATATAAAGGTCGGTCTACCGTTCTGAAAAAATAATAATACTAAGAAACTAATATAATTTTTATATATCCTATATAGTTGACATAGATTTAATAGACACGCAAAGAGCAAACAATCATATGCTAGCTAGGCATGCAAATACGCATACATGTGAAAATAAAAACATGCAAAAGCTACTGTGAGCTATACATGCAATGATAGTACGTATGCACTAGACTAGATGATATGAAGATCTACTACCAATATAAGCAATTGGTATATATTGAGGTTTGCAAAATAACCTGACTTGTTCCCAACCGACAGTACACAGACTAATTAGAGAAAATAAAAGACAATATGATTGCTTATTTCTACAAAAATCATGACACTTGTAAGCAACATCTAATATATACTGCACTAATCAACCATGTACAGTCAACTTGGGACTAAACATATGCGTATATATATGCTTATATTGGTGCATCGGAATCAAACGATTCTATAACAAATAAGCCTACTCAAACACACTAGCAGCAGCGCCCTACTCAAGCATTCTAGCAACAACGCTCGTGTACTAAGAATAAGCAACCTACAGGAACAAGGTTGTTCGTATGCAAGTTGTACGTGGTGTACTAAGATCAATAGATCTTCAAAATAGATAGATAAACTTTGACGGTTTTCGCAACTAACAGCACGGGTGAGATCTTAGAATTACTTAGCACAATTATTATGTTGGGTCCAAGATCATTAGACGTGTGTAAGATGGTCTAATATGTCTATGCCACCGATCGACATTCGGTTCACCGGCAACCATGCCAACTACAAAACTATGGCTAGAAATCATGTCTAGAAGGTAGGTCGTATCTAGACTAATACGTGTGTACAAGGATTTTGGCGGAGCTTACCGAACACGACACAATCGTCCACGAAAGTCGGCGAACCGAGCTGGAACGTCAGCGAAGTACATGAACATAATCCGCGGCCTCACGGATTAGATCCGTTTTTTGAGCTTGGATTCTAGATGGCGGCGGTGGCCGGTGGGGTGGACAAGAGCAGATGGGCGACGACCTGGGGCTGATATATGTGTCGAGGAGAGGCGGTGTACGACTCCAGAAGAATCGAAGCAGGAACACTGTGCGTGTCGATCGCGGACTCCGTCTCCGTCTGCGCTAGGTGGTGCGGTCGACTGATCAGCTACCAGCTAGATTGGGCCTCGCTAGCTTGGTTCGGTTGGGCTGCTGAGTTGAAGCATCGTAGAACAGAGGGCAGAAATCACTTGACATGTACGAGCTAGTGTTGCATGCATGAACATGCATGTGTGTTTAAGTCCAAAGGCCAAATTCTAAGAAACGTTTAGAAAGAAAACCATTAAAAATGAAATGGCAATTCCAAGTCAGATCCAAATATTTCTTTAATTAAACTAATTCCAATTAGATTGGAATTAATTTCTAAAAACTCTGAATAAAATATTCTTTTATTTTATTACACTTCAACATCCCTCGCTTTAAAAAAAAATTAGACCCGTAAAAATCAGGATGTTACACAAGTGGATTGTTTACCTTACACACTTTGCTTAAAGCAGTTATCTGTTGCTTGTAACTCAATAGTAGAGGGGGTTCGGATGATAACCTGAAGGTGAACTTCTAGTCATAGATACAGTTGGATGGCGGTCTATGTATATTGTTGTATTGCCCAATTGAATCTCATAGGATCTTTTTGTCTAGTATTGCATTGTTATGCCTTACTCAGTCATGTCAAGCGCCCTGCTGTAATTTGTTTACCCTGCATGCCATGTTTGTCTATCTAAGGAGAGCACCTCTAGTGAACTATGGACTCCGGTCCAATCTTTACCATTGATACTTCTTCCAATGTTACTGTTTAATTGTTGCAAACCACCATCACCTTCCACACCATATATTTAATCCTTTATTACAACAAACCGGTGAGCTTGACAACCTCAGTTTTCGTTGGGGCAAAGCCTTAAGTTTGTGTTGTGTAGGTTTCCACGTTGCTTGCAACACCTTTGAGATGTTTCCTTCCTCCTACTGGTTCGATAACTTCGGTTTCTTACTGAGGGAAGACTTGTTGCTATGCTCTTTACACCTTGCTCTTGGGGTTTCCAACGAAGCGCTCCCACGTCAACACTGAGCGCGATCAAGATTTTCTGGCGCCGTTGCCGGGGAGGCTAAGGACGTCTTCACAAAGGGAGTCCTCCTCAACCTTTCTCTTTGATTTGTTTTTAGTTTGCTTAGTTTCTTTTGCTTGGTTTTGTTTGCCTATTTTTATCAAAAACTCAAAAAAAAATAGTTTTTTGGTTTGCTTTCTCTTATCAAAAACACAATTTTTTTTGTTCCTGCTCTAGCTACTGCTGCTGTTTTTGGCTTGCTCCACTTTTGCCAAAATGAATTCTGCTGAGAACACCAAGTTGTGTGACTTCACTAGCACAAACAACAATGATTTCCTTAGCACTCCTATTGCTCCACCTGCTCCTGATGCTACCTTTTCTGAACTTAATCCTGCTTTGTTGAATCTTGTGATGAGAGAGCATTTTTCTTGTGCTAGTTCTGATGATGCTGCTACCCATCTCAATAGTTTTGTTGAACTTTGTGAGATGAAAAAGTATAAGGATGTAGATGGAGATATTATTAAGCTCAAGCTGTTTCCTTTCTCCTTGAGAGGAAAATCTAAAGAATGGTTGCTATCCTTGCCTAGAAATAGTATTGATTCTTGGATTAAGTGCAAAGATGCTTTTATTGGAAAGTACTACCCTCTTGCTAAGATTATATCTATGAGAAGTGATATTATGAAATTTAAACAACTTGATAATGAACATGTTGCTCAAGCTTGGGAAAGAATGAAATCTTTGGTTAAGAATTGTCCTACTCATGGACTCACTGCTTCGATAATTATCCAGACTTTTTATGCAGTTTTGAACTTATCTTCAAGAAACATGTTGGATTCAGCTGCTGGAGGTACCTTTATGGGCATCACTTTGGGTGTTGCAACAAAACTCCTTGACAATATTTTGGTTAATTATTCTGAATGGCACACTGAGAGAGCTCCACATGGTAAGAAGGTAAATACTATTGAGGTAAGATTGATGTTATTATGGCTATGCTAGTTAGTGGGAAAGCTCCTTTAGATCCAAATAATGTTCCCTTAGCCTCTTTGGTTGCTCAAGAAGAGCAAGGTTATGTGAACTTCATTAGAAACAACAATTTAAACAACAATGCCTATAGGAATAATTTTGGTAGTAACAACAATTATAGACCTTATTCTCCTAATAATGGCAATACCTATGGAAACTCCTACAACAATGCTAGAAGTGCCCCCTCTGAACATGAAGTCATGCTCAAAGACTTTATTAGTAAACAAACCATTTTCAAAAAGACTATGGAGGAAAAGCTTTTAAATTTTGAGAAAAAATTTCCTCTTTGTCTGAAGCTCTGTCCTCTTTGATTAATAACATGGCTGCTAAACCTGAAACCATGGAAAGTACCTTTGCTTCCACTCATGCCATACAAGTTACTATTGATGAAAATGTTAGACTGTTAGCCCAACTTCATGCTAAGTGGGAAAGGGAAGCTGAAATTGATAGAAACAATAGTGTGTGCACCATCACCACTAAACCATAATAATTCCCTATTCCTCCTCCTACAATGCGTAAGCCTAATGAGTCTACTACTAGTGATGCTAAGTTTGATTTTGATATAGATGGTTGCAATATTTCTGAAGTGATTATGTTCCTGCAAAAGCTTGCTAGAAGTCCTGATGCTAGTGATATGCATGTTGCTTTCACCAAACACATTACAGATGATCTTGTTAAGACCAAGGAAGAGAAGTTAAAACACAAAGCTTCTATTCCTAGGAAAGTAGAATATAATTGGGAACCCATTATTAATGTGCAAGTGAATGACTTTGATCTCAAAGCTTCATGTGATCTTGGTTCTAGTGTCTCTATTATGCCTAGGAAGATTTATGAAATGTTTGATTTGCCATCTTTGGAAGATTGTTATTTGGATGTCCCACTTGATGATAATGCTAAGAAGAAACTCATGGGGAGTATTAATGATGTTCTCATTATTGTTAACAATTCTTATGTCCCTATTGATTTCGATGTTTTGGATGTTGAATACAATGCTTCTTGTCCTATTAATTTGGGAAGACCTTTTCTTAGAACTATTGGTGCCATCATTGATATGAAAGAAGGCATCATTAAAATCAATTTCCATTCAAGAAATGCATTGAACACTTCCCTATGAGGAGAGAGAAGTTGCTTTTTGCTCCTCCTTTGAAAGCAAGGTTTGATGTTAATGCTTCTTCATTTGAAAATACTTTATTTCTTGTTTCTTGTGCCTAACTTAAAGGCGTTAAATAAAATTACTTGTTGGGAGATAACCCAAGAGTTTACTTGAGTCTTGGAATTTATTACTTCAGTAATGATCTCTCCTTATCCTTTTTGTTTGCTTTTTGTGCCAAGAATGACTTCTAATGAGAGGGAAGTAAGACTTGGGGAGTTGCTGTCCCGAAACAAATTTTTGTCCTCGACCATAAAAATTCGTGAGGAGTCTCTGTAAGTTGTATTGAGCTGAAAATGTACGGATAAATCCCCCAGTATGTTAGCTAACTTTCGTTAGTTCAACACTTTTTGATTTGAGTAACAGAAGATCTTCGAAAAAAATCGGTTTCTACCTGCTGGTCTGTTTTGACAGATTTCTGCCATTATTTGCATTTGCTTCTTATTGATTCCTTTTTGAGTTCTCTTTTAGGAAATTGAGCTTTTTGAAGGAGTTGCTACAGTAGATTGTGTTTTTAGTGAAAAGTTTTGCTGTTCCAAAGCTAAACCCAAGGGTCTATTATCTTTTGAATATACTAATGTTGCTAATGAAGATTGTGTGAAGTTTTGTATGAAGGAAAATTTTAGGTGTAGAGGGAGAATGATGTAATGAGATGAAGAATGGACAAAAGCTCAAGCTTGGGGATGCCACCCCGGTGTCACCCCAATAAATATCCAAGAGGTACAAGCGTCAAAGCTTGGGGATGCCTAAGGCATCCCCTTCTTCATCAATAAAAAGCTTAGGTCTTTCTAGACACTTCGTTTTTATTGTTTCATGCACTGTTGTGTTGTTCTTGGAGCGTCTTAGTTTTCATTTCCTTTGCTTAGTTGTTTAGTTTGCTTGAATAAAGTATTTCGGACCCCCGTTCTTGCTGTGTTGTTTCAAATAAGTTGATTGGTGTTGGAAGGAGTACAAAGTTCTTGCTTGAAAGTGCAAGAGGAGCTTGCATTGACTGTGACTTAGAATTTAGCATGACATGCTAGGTGTTATTTTGACCTTATGATTAGTGATTATTGCTGTAACATGTCTTGTTCCAAACAATTAGGATTGCTTAGTGTGCCTTGAAGGAATCATGCATTGTTTTAGCATACAAAATCATAGTATTGTGGTATTTTCCTTTGATGCTTGTTTGGGTTGACTTGTCACAGGCTCACACCATGTTATGACTATGAACAAGTCACCATATCCTCTATGATCATGTAGTCCTTGACTTGTAGTACCACTCTATGCTTTGATTAGTAAAGTTTTGTCGCTCTACATGATTATGGCCATTATTGCTCGCTTAGTTGGTTGCTCCCAGTCTTTTGCTAGCCTCCACTTGTATGAGTAAGTTCTACTCATGCTTCCAACTCCCAAGAAACCAAGTTATTCCAAAGTGTCCACTATAAAATCCTATGCATGGTGTGTTACACCATTCCAAGTATATTCTTGTTTTCAGCTATCTTCCAATTAAAAAGTATTTTGTTATGTGAAAACTTAGTGATTAAAGCCCTCACGAACTTGATGGCACACTTTTTATTCTTTGCCCCTAATAAAATTGAACCATTGTGTCATCTAATTTGTATATGCTTGCACTTATACGTTGGAATTAGCAGAACCATGCTGTCATGGGTAACATTTTCAACATTGCACTTATACTTTGTACACAGTTCATATCATGCTCTGTTGTCTATGGATGTCTCCGGTGTGAAATAAAGAGGGATCTTGTAAGTCCATGGAGTTATGTATTTTGTCTTAGAAAAACGCCTGAGCCGCTAGCCTAAGCCATACCTAATCATGGTGGAAACTTGTAGCATCACCATAATGAGCAATCTGTGAAGCATCCTCAATAAAACGCTATGCACATAGTAAATAAAAAGATCGCTGAGATGCACATTGTCTGCTTGCCTTGTCATTTTGGTTGTGGGATAGCTCCTGTACCATGTGAAAGGGGTACCCCGTTGGCGGTTCTCTATGATACACATGTACTTACTATGACAAGAACATACATGTGACTAAAGTTGAGTAGCATGAGGTGCGTCCCTCGTATTCGAGGGACATGAGATTGCCAACTTATACTTTGTAAAGCATATACTCCATAGTTTGTTCACTTTAACCTTAATCACTTCAAGATGCTTATGATAGGAGCAATGAGGGCTGAAAGCTAACAAGTACCATAATTTTTGGAAGGTCTTTTTGAAACTTGAAATCCCTTCTTCCCTTTATGAAGGGTATTTCTTCCACCATTATATTGAGTCTCCACCTTCTACCTTTAGGCACCATTAAGAGAGCATAGTTGCCATTCTTAGTTCTATGTGCAGTGTCCCAAAACTTTTTGACTGATGCATATCATTGAGATTACTTGATCTTGTGCTATTTGTATCTAGTCACTCTTTTGAACTTTGAAGGTGTCCTATGAATATATTTTCTACTCTATGAGGGACAAGTTTAATGCCACTATGCCATGTTTTCTGTATGTGAAACAAACAAACGTTTTTCAATGCATGTTATTCATGTCTTTGTTTGTAGCCTTTCATGTTGCATGCATAGTTACTTTGTCTTATTGTTAGAACTCCATCTTTCAATGCTTGAAAATGGTTTGATCTTGGTTTTGATGGTGCATGTCACCTAAAAAATTATTCTTTTATCACTTACCTACTCGAGGACGAGCAAGAGTTAAGCTTGGGGATGCTTGATACGTCGGAAACGTATCTATAATTTTTGATGTTTCATGCTCGTTTAGTATTAACTTTGCTTTGCTTTATCTACAATTTGAGGTGTTTTTATATGTTTTATGGTACTAACCTATTAACAAGATGCCACAGTGCCAGTTGCCTGTTTTCTTCTGTTTTTGGTTCCAGAAAGGCAGAAAATCAATATTATCGGAATTGGACGGGACAAAAGCCAAAGTCAATATTTTACCATGGGCAACACGAAGCCAAAATACGAGACGGAGGAGGCTCACCAGGGGGCCACACCCCCTGGCCACACGAGTGGGCCCACCCCACGCCTAGGGGGTGCAGCCGCCCTGGTGGCCCCCCTGCCTCGCCTATAAAGTTGATACGTCGGAAATGTATCTATAATTTTTTATGCTCCATGCTTGTTTATTATCTACTTTGCTATGTTTTATATACACTTTGAGGTATTTTTATACACTTTCTTGTACTAACCTATTAACAAGATGCCACAGTGCAAGTTGCCTGTTTTCTTCTGTTTTTGGTTCCAGAAAGGCAGAAAATCAATATTCTCGAAATTGGACGGGACAAAAGCCAAAGTCAATATTTTACCGTGGGCATCATAAAGCCAAAAGAGGAGACAGAGAGGTTCCGTAGGGCCACCACACCCCCCCAGGCGCGGGATAGGGTGGACCCGCGCCTGGGCAGGGTGTGGCCCCTCCGACCGCCTCCTAGCCTCACCTCTTCGCCTATAAGAAGCCCCCGATGCAGAAACCCTAAATAATCCATCAAACTTTCAGAAAAACCTCTGTCGCGCCGCCGCCACCGAAAGGAAGATTCGGGGGATAGAAAGTCTCTGTTCTAGCACCCTGCCGGGACGGGGAAGTGCCCCCGGAGCCATCTCCATCAATCTCCATCGCCATATTTATCACCGTTGCTGATTCCCATGATGATGAGGGATTAGTTCTTCCTCGAGGCTAAGGGCTCTACCGGTAGCTATGTGTTCATTTCTCTCTCTATGCATGGTCATATTGTGATCATGAGCTTTGTAGTCAAGTAGATCTACCTTGCTACTCAAGTGCTCTAATAGATCTCTGCTCTCCCCATGTGTGTGAAAGTGACAGCGTGCACGCCATGGTGGCACTTAGGTTTGAGTCTACATAAATACTCTTTGTGCTTTAATAGATCTATGCTTTTCCCCACGTGTGTGAAAGTGACAGCGTGCATACCGTGTGTGGCACTTTGGCTAGATTGAATATTTGTTATGAGTTATATTTGGAGTTGGATGTCTCTATGAAATTGTGGTGTTTGTTGGAACCATCTAGCGCTCAAGGTGACAGTGTGGGGTTATCTAGATTGGGGAAGGAGGACTTTGAGGAGTGTTGTTATAGCCCTACCGATGATTAGAGTGTCCAACCGGAGAGTAGTATCATGAAGAGAGGATATTTATATGAGAGAGTGTTCACTAGTGAAAGTATGATCCCTAGGCCTTGTTTCTAAACATTGAAACACCGTTTATATCTAGGTATGTTGCATGTTTGCTTGCTTTAGTCTTTACCTCACCATCAAGCTATTTTCTGGCACCGTTACCACTTGTATTTCAGTATCTCTTCGCCGAACTAGTGCACCTATACACCTGACAAGTGTATTGGGTGTGTTGGGGACAAAAGAGACTTCTTGTATCTTGATTGCAGGATTGCTTGAGAGGGAATACCTTTGACCACTTCCTCCTTGAGTTCGATAAACCTTGGGTAATCCACTTAAGGGAAACTTGCTGCTGTTCTACAAACCTCTGCACTTGGAGGCCCAACAACTGTCTACAAGAATAGAAGTGCATAGACATCGTGCTATTTTCTGGCGCCGTTGCCGGGGAGGTAAGGTAAAAGGTACTCACATCCTCCGGTGTGAGTTCTCAAAGTTATTTCCTTTAGATTCTGCAATTTTGTATTTTTGTTTCTTGTTTTCACTAGATAGGCTTACTGGAAAACAACAAAAAAATAGAGAGATTTATAGTATTTATCTTGAGTTAGGACATGAAGTGTTTGATGAGAAAATTAAAAAACCTATGGAGCTTTATTTGCATGCTAATAGCAATGTTATTAGTATGAATTTTTTGAACACCATTGCTGCTAATACTATGGAAACGTCTAAGCTTGGGGAACCTAGTTTTTATGAAAATGATCTTTTTAGTTTCCCAGCTTTGAAAGATAGCTATTCTATTGCTTATGATGATATCAAACCTCCAATATATGATGATTACAATGATGAATATGAAATTTTCAGTCCACCTACTATTGAGGAGAAAATCTATTGTGATTAAAATATGCCTCCTATATTTGATGATTATGGTGATGAAAATATTAATGATAGCTATTTTGTTGAATTTTCTCCCACTATGATTAATAAGAATGACTATGCTTATGTGGAGAGTAATAATTATTTTATACATGTGGATCATCATAAGAATGTTTTTATGTGATAGTTATATTGTTAATTTTGTTCATGTTGCTACTGAAACTTATTATGAGAGAGGGAAACATGGTTTTATGCATCTCAATAATATTAAGTTTCCCCTCTTTATGTTGAAATTTTTGAAGTTGCACTTGTTTTTCTTTCCTATGCTTGTTGCTTTGTGCTTTCATGACTTGTTTCTTTAGAAGATTCCTATGCTAGAATTAAGTGTGTTTTGAATTTGGTTCTTGATGCTCTCATTTACTTCATTTCATATTTCTTATGAGAGTATCTTCTCAAACTATCATGCCTAACTTAAAGGAGTTAAAGAAAATTACTTGTTGGGAGATAACCCAAGAGTTTACTTGAGTCTTGGAAGTTATTACTTCAGTAATGACCTCTACTTATCCTTTTTGTTTGAGTTTTGTTCCAATAATGACCTCTAATGAGAGGGAAGTAAGATTTGGGGAGTAGTTGTCCCGAAACAGATTTATGTCCTCCACCAGAAAAAATTCATGAGGAGTCTCTATAACTCGGATTGAGTCAAAAATTTACGAATAAATCCCCAGTATGTTAGCTAACTTTCGTTAGTTCAACACTTTTTCATTTGAGGAACAGAAGGTCTTCGAAAAAATCAGTTTCTACCTGATGGTCTGTTTTAACACATTTCTGCCATTATTTGTATTTGCTTCTTATTGATTCCTTTTTGGGTTCTTTTTGGGAAATTGAGCTTTTTGATGGAGTTGATACAGTATATTTTACCTTTAGTGAAAGTTTTGATGTTCCAAAGCTAAGCCCAAAGGTCTATTATCTTTTGAATACACTAATGTTGCTAATGAAGATTGTGTGAAGTTTTGTATGAAGGAAAATTTGCAGTTGTAGAGAAAGAATGATGTAATGAGATGAAGAATGGACAAAAGCTCAAGCTTGGGGATGCCACCCCGTGTCACCCCAAGAAATATTCAAGAGGTACAAGCGTGAAAGCTTGGGGATGCCCAAGTCATCCCTTCTTCATCAGTAAAAATCTCAGGTCTTTCTAGACACTTCGTTTTTATTGTTTCATGCATTGTTGTGTTGTTCTTGGAGCGCCTTAGTTTTCGTTTTTGGTTTTCCTTTGCTTAGTTTGATTGAGTAAGTTGTTTGGTTACACCACACTTCTTTTGGAGAGAGACACACTCTGTTTCCATTGCCTAGAACACTCTAGTTTTCACTCTTATTGAGTAAGTTGTTTGGTCCAGCCTTAGTTTTCTTGTGCTTTCAGCTTAGAACTATTTATTTTTTATTTGTGGATTTGTGAGACTAGATCATTGATCTTTATTGATTATTATCTTAGTGAGTTGTTTCAAATAAGTCAATTGGTGTTGGAAAAAGAGTAGAAAGTTTCATGCTCATAGTGGTACAAAAGGGAGCTTGTTTTGACTGTGGCTTAGACTTTATCATGTGATGCTAGATCTTTTTTGACCTTATGCTTAGTGATTATTGTTGTATCACGACTTGTTAAAAACAATTAGGATTGCGTAATGTGCCTTGAAGGAATCATGCGTTGTTTTAGCATACAAAAACATAGTATTGTGGTATTCTCCATTGATGCTTTGTTTGGGTTGACTTGGCACATGCTCACACCATGTTATGACTATGAACAAGTCACCATAGCCTCTATGATCATTTAGTCCTTGAATTGTAGTACCACTCTATGCTTTGATTAGTAATGTTTTGTTGCTCTGCATGATTATGGCCATTATTGCTCTCTTAGTTGGTTGCCCCTAGTCTTTTGCTAGCCTCCACTTGTATGAGTAAGTTCTACTCATGCTTCCAACTCCCAAGAAACCAAGTTATTCCAAAGTATCCACTATAAATTCCTATGCATGGTGTGTTACACCATTCCAAGTATATTCTTGTTTTCAGCTATCTTCCAATTAAAAAGTATTTTGTTATGTGAAAACTTAGTGATTAAAGTCCTCACAAACTTGATGGCACACTTTATATTCTTTGCCCCTAATAAACTTGAACCATTGTGTCATCTATGTTGTATATGCTTCCACTTATACGTTGGAATTAGCAGAACCGTGTTGTCATGGGGAACGTTTTCAACATTGCACTTGTACTTTGTACTCAGTTGATATGATGCTCTTTTGTCTATGGATGTCACCGGTGTGAAATAAAGAGGGAACTTGTAAGTCCATGGAGTATGTATTTTGTGTTAGATAAACGCCTGGGCTGCTAGCCTAAGTCATGCCTAATCATGGTGGAAACTTGAAGCATCACCATAGTGAGATATCTATGAAGCATCCTCAATAAAAAGCTATGCATATAGTAAATAAAAAGATCACTGAGATGCTCATTCTCTGCTTGCCTTGTCATTTTGGTTATGGGATAGCTCCTGTACCATGTGCAAGGTGTACCCCATTGGCGGTTCTCTATGATACGCATGTACTTACAATGACAAGAACTTAGAAGTGACTGAAGTTGAGTAGCATGAGTTGTGGCCCTTGTATTCAAGGGACTTGAGATTGCCAACTTATACTTTGTCAAGCATATACTCCGTCTTTGTTCACTTTAACCTTAATCACTTCAGGATGCTTATGATAGGGGCAATGAGGGCTGAAATCTAACAAGTACCATATTTTTTGGAAGCTCTTTTTGAAACTTGAAATCCATGCTTCCCTTATGAAGGGTCTTTCTTCCACTATTTTATTGAGTCTCCACCTTCTACCTTTAGGCACCATTAAGAGAGCATAGTTGCCATTCTGTGTGCAGTGTCCCAAAACTTGTTGATTGATGCATATTGTGATATTACTTGTTCTTGTGCTATTTATATCTAGTCACTCTTATGAACTTTAAAGGTGTCCTATGCATCTATTTGCTACTCTATGAGGGAAAAGCTGAATGCCACTATGCCATGTTTTCTGTTTGTGAAACAAACAAACGTTTTTCAATGCATGTTATTCATGATCTTTGTTTGTAGCCTTTCATGTTGCTTGCATAGTTTCTTTGTCTTATTGTTAGAACTTCATCTTTCATGCTCATGATTAGAGTACTTTGATCCCAGCTTTAAATGCTTGCAAATGGTTTGATCTTGATATTGATGGTGCATGTCACCTCAAAATTTATTCTTTTTATCACTTACCTACTCAAGGACGAGCAGGAGTTAAGCTTGGGGATGCTTGATACGTCGGAGACGTATCTATAATTTTTTATGCTCCATGATTGTTTAGTATCTACTTTTCTATATTTTGTCTACACTTTGAGGTATTTTTCTACAGTTTCTGGTACTAACCTATTAACAAGATGCTACAGTGCCAGTTGCCTTTTTTTCTTCTGTTTTTTGTTCCAGAAAGGCAGAAAATCAATATTCTCGGAATTGGACGTGTAGCGACCTCGGATCGATAAAAATCCTAAGTCCCTGTGATTAACATGGTAGTCCCTGGATCAATAGCTAGCACTCATAGTCGATCAAATATCACGTAAAACACAAGTCTTTATTACATGAATCGAATAATCCAAAGTTCACATTATTACAACAGAAGCGAAATATATACAACTTGGAGTCCCATCAATGCCACATGCAGGTTGAGTGAAGACCCGCGATCCTAGCGCACCTTTCAAAGACCTCCAAATTCTGCACATGAAACGTGCAGCGAAACGAGTTGGTCAATACTTGGATATGACACACCAAGTCCCCAAAATCCCATCCATTGGCGATATTACTCATGCCATGGGATTTCAAAACTTTGTTTAGAAAAGAGAGAGGAAGATCCTTTAGAGGCTCCATCCTTCAGATGCTCAATGTTGTTCTGTTTCCATGAACACGGCTGATCGATCAGATTGCAATACTCTCGAGAGTTTGTGCACTTTACCCACAATCCATGATCCGTCCTTTTACAGACAAGACCATGGCGGGGCTTTCCCTTAGTAGCCTCTCTATCTTTTGGATCCAACCGTGCCAAAAACCTCCAAATGTTGGTACCCAGGTGAGTTTTCCCACTAAGTACTAGACCAAGACAGAGCCCATATGTATTGTGGTTGCACTTGGAACTTTCTGAATTCTGAAACATGGCAGACTTCTTTGATTTCTGGGCGGCCGTCCTCCACCAAAAAAAATTCCACTAGTTGACCCGACAACCATTCCGCCTAGAAGAAAACTTAGTTTTTATTTTGAAGTGGTTTGGAGAAGAAAAGAGCGCTCAAGAGAGATTTTATACTTAGAAAATTTTCTTGTCTTTCGAGCCCCCCAACGGTACTTTATATATGTGTATAGCATAGCAAGTACTTAGCAAAAACAGGGGTAACCTATTAGGAGGGGTACATTCCTAAGTATAGAGCTACTCATGGCATACTACAAAATGATCGCACTTGCAAAATAATACTAAGGAAAATCTACCCGAATATCCTACACATGCATTCTACAAAAATTGAAAACCAAAACATGCATAGTCAAAACTGGGATAATAATATGAACAAGTGGTGTAACTTGCCTTAGTATAATTTGATGATGACTATTTCCTTGTCGTACTCGCCCACTCCGAATAAATCTAACGTAAAGAAAAGATTACACTAATAAACAACCATTGCAAAAGAAGATCCAAAATAAAAATGTGATAAGTAAACAAATACCAAAACAACACGTGAACAAAATAAAACATGCAACACTTAAATTTATTAATTTAATATATACAATAGTATATCATTGTCCAAGGTTGTAGTGCAAGTGTGATTATGTCCAAATTGCAAAGGATTAGCTGATAGAAATTGTAGATTTTTATATTATGATCAAAATAAGCATAGATTCATCTTACAAAGTAACATATCTAAAAATGTTTATATATATAGGTTTCAAATTAGTGATGGATAAATATTTTAATTATGAAGCCAACTTAGAAGTATTTGACTAAAACAGAGTTATAGATTTAAAGGTACGGCCAAACAAGGTTAAAATTAAGATTTATACATGAAAAATTCCAAAATTTGATAATTAGAGAATTTAGTATAACTGCATGTGAAATTTAATTTCGAGTCTAACACAATAAGATCATCTGGTTTTGACTTATAGATCAAAAGGTACGAATTTTTGAAGATGTATATTAATACACGGTGCAAATCTGATTCGTTACTGCATTCGTGTGAGATAAGAAAAGAAAATACACGGTTCAATTATTTATTTACAACCGATCTAATCTACTAGTAGAACAATAATCTAATAACTAAGCATACCTGTTTCGATCGTTTGATGTTATTTCGGTGATCCTCCGTCTTGGTGACAAAGACCATAGTTTGGTTCAGCTCTTCATGCCAGTGCCGTGCGTGCTGTGGTGGTCGGCGTTGGGCTGGACTGCTGCTTCCCTTGGCTGGAGGCGGTGAAGTCCGGTGAAATTCCGGCGACAACGTATGGACACTAATGTGTGTTGCAGGTTGGACGTGGATGCTCCAGCAATCTTCAGGGCTCGTGGAAGGTGTCTTCGGGATCCTCTCGCCGTGGCAGCCTCGTACGACTTATCATCAGTACACCAAAGCGACAATGGCGAGACCACGAGGAAGTCCTCACGTGTGCTCCTGCGTTCAGGAGGCAGATCAAACGGGCAGAAAATTATAGGAAAAGGAAACAGAGGTCGCTGGGAGTTTGGACATTCTCGTAAAGGATATAAACATCCATCAAGCTTTGGTGATAGAGTGCTCCGGGGATGACGACTACAGATCTGTCTCGATGCAGCAAACAACTCTTATTGTGGCTCCTGACGGTAGCGGTGGTCATCCAAATGAGCAGCAGCTCCGGCGAACACCTGCATATTCACCTGGTTCCCTCCGGATGTTTCTAGGCATCGAAAAAAATTAATGGAGGAGGAGAACGTAGGAAAGGAGGATGAAGGCGATGGGAAGAGCAAGAGGCCTCTATACCTCGACTTCCATGCTTCGGTTCAGATACTTCGGTCGAGATCGATCTGCCAATTGGGGGTGGTTTAGGGTTAAATATTTTGCCAAAAATCGGACGAGGAGGAGGGAGTATATATGGTGGGATTTTCTTGGAGGAGGGGCACATAAATCAACTGGATTCGAGAGATTTTCGCGGGATTCTTCGGTTTTGGAACGAACTCTTGTTAGTGTCCGTGTCTGTCTAGAGTAATAAGGAGATAACACATGGGCCAGTCCTTTTCTAAGCAAGAGAGACAGAGAGAGAAACAAGGAAAAGGAAACGAGTCACCTGTGGACTCTTCCAGAATGCCTCACGATTGGGAATTTGGATAGATGGGTCGGTCGCTCGGACTCCCTTTCTTATTTTCTTTTTATATTGTGTGTACTATATGTGCGTCTATACTATACCAAACCACTTCTCAATTAAGAAAATAACCTCAATATATATATATAGATAATAGTACACAACCTAGTGAAATTATATTCACAGACCAAGGTCTATTTCAAAATTAAAAACACTTGTGTTTATAAGCTCTACTAGTAAAGTGCCCGTGCGTTGCTACGGGAAGAAACCACCAGGTACCCATAAATAATATGAGGGTCGCCTAGCGGATATTTCCACATCGACTTAAGCAGAATTATGGAGATATTCTCACAAAAAACTAAAATAATATGATTATATGGTAATAAACATAAATTTTATGAAGTTTAAATCCTGGTGAACAATGTCTTCTAGAGCCCAACTTTCTTGTACAATAGTAAAACCGTAAGTGGATGATTTTAAGTCACCACCGTGGGCATACTCTTAAGTGGATGACCATAGGATGGTGTGCTACTTCCAATTGATCCTGTCCAAAGCATGACCTATACTTCGTTTCCTTCTTTCAAAAGCATGCCAGTATTATTAGATCATTAGGACCTGATAGACCCGTTTTTCCACTTAGGCCTTTGATGATCATATGACCTCTATGTTGTGTACATTTTTTCAGGCTGCATTTTATTCAAGGTTCCGGCTGGTATTGAAATTAAAGGATCTATAAGCTTGCCTTCTCTAAAGCTTCAGCACCTGATCCCTTCAAATTGAATTTGGGCTTCCAAATGTCCCTCCAAAACAAAAACATTGACCTGGTTATTTCTGATGGATAGACTTAATACTACAGAGTGCAAACCTGCTCCCAACGAAAAAATGCACCTTGATGATGGATAACACTGTGTATGTTGTGCTGCCAATTCCCTAGAGACTAGAGATCATCTCCTGCAGAGTTACCCTTTTCACACAACTTGTTGGAATTTTGTGGGCCTCCATTGAAACGCTTCTCAAGATATTCAAACCATGATTTCCAACGCCCGAAGAAACTTCGATAAGCATTTATCCAAGAAATTATACCTTGTACAGACTAAATTCATAGATTCCACTAATTCCACGAGATTTATCAAGAAAAATAAAACCTACAAGTTGAATTTTTTTCCAGTGAGATATTCTCTCTAGTTATAGAAATTTTGTAAGTAGCTTGACATGCCACACATCGGAATCATATCAAGAGTACTCAGAAGTGCTTCATCGTATGATGTACCAACCATTTTAGTACCAAGGAGTTTTGCTTAGAAGTTCCTCGAAGCTAGGCATAATTTCATAAGTTGTTGGGCCATCAATGTTGGTATAAAAGTTATGCCATGGTTCCCTTGGCCCCAGGCATCTACCTGCAAATAGGTGAAGAGAATAATTAGTAATCCCTGTTCGTAAATATAAAATGTTTTTGCAAGCTAAATTGATTTTCCAAATGGTCCTATATTAGGACTAGAGGATGTTCTTTGTAAAAATCTATAAGTCAAAATCAAGAAGATTCCAGTAAGTGTCTAACAAGACATAGGAAAATCACAAAGAAGTCAGAAAATTTGTAAGTAACTCCCACAACACAAATCAAGGCCTCCAACAAAAGCAACTATTTTTCTCCTATTACTACCAGCATCAAATTACCCCCAAACTTTCAGCTCAAAGAAGCAATATGTAGTAACTTAACTCACTTCCGGTTAAGTTGACAATAAAAATGTTGCTGTGAAATGAATTCATTTTCTTGGTCAAAGTGAACAGACGTGAATTTGCCAGCAGGTCATCTTATCATAAGCAATCAAAGTTGTTCTACAAATGGGAAGAGTTACAAAAACTTAACTTATCTGTTGTCAACACTATCAAATTCAAAACATGCAACGTACTGAAACTCGCGTATATTTTCATTATAATAGAAAAACTCTAAAATATATGCATATGAATCTTCCATGTCCACAATTGCACTGGATACCGGGGGAGGAAAATAGGACAAAATCATTCATGTGACGAAATCATTTTTACCGATCCATTCCAAAGAAACCAGCACATGTGGCATGTCTAAAAAATTACTGTATCACAGTTCACCTAGGAAATCAAATATGAAAGGAAGAAACTAACTTCACGATAGCAATTAAAAGTGGAAAACCAACTAAAACACGAAGGTGTGTACTAACAATTACTTCGGGAACAATCTAGACGACCGAGTGATTCCACTATATGTCTATGCAGCCTTTATGAAAAAAGAAACAAAAAGTTGGTACTTATTTTCCAATCTACTGTGTTTACATATCATGGATATCCGGAAGAAATGAAATTTTCACACACAAATTCATGTAAATCTTGCAGGAATTTAACAGTTCAATTACCCATTAGGATTCATCGCCTTCCTGGATATCTTCATTGTGCATGACGAACCAGGTTATAGCTCATGAAGCATGCGTGGAAGCTTCGTCTCCACAGGCGGTGACTTTGGAGGATGGCTAGAGCTGACACTAACTGGATCATACCTCACCAACTTGGCATGCCCCATCACCTCAAAAGGCTTGCTGATTACAATACCAAACATATGGTTACAATCTCTTAACCAACTACCGTGTGTAATATAAAAGAAGGATATAAATTGCTAACCTATAGTATGGTACGAAGCACATTTATCATCTTAGTTGTTCTATGTCATGGTCCTTGAGAATTATTTCTATTACGTACAACCATATAGGCAAACAACAACATCATGCATGCTATTAAGTAGTATTTTCACAAAAGGTTATTTAGTACACCAGGATAAGCTTATGCTAGGGAGGTCCAAACCTTCAAATTACTGTCTCGATTAGGAGGGATAGACATAATGAAGTACTGGAATCCACATTCATGCAATCCAATTGATAAAAAGAGTTGAATTTATGGCCTAACAGATAAACTCAAGGCACAAGTTACATCAATGTATGTGCTTAAATTTAGACACTTTTGGTGAAAAAACAAAGCGAAAATATGAGGAAAAAAGAAACTTACAATACCAAATGTTTTACATCCATATAGAAAGGGTGGACCACCAAGAATTGTTTTGAAAAAGGATGTTCTTTATATAATATCAGCTCTAGTAATGAAGTTGGCATACTACATAGCAGGAGTAACATGACAACGACCTCGAGAAAGTAAATTGCCTGCGAACATCAAGAGCTTTCCTCACGTCTCCAAAGTCTGTAGTTATTTTTTCTAACAAAAGAGCAAATGAAGTGAACATTTTGGCAAAAAAATCTATTCCCCGAGTGGTTGGACGCCAGTGCCTCCTACCGTTTATACTCCTTTCCACCACGATTTACTGACACGGGAAGGATGGCAGCATCGCCACCAATGAAAAAGGATGCGGAGGAATACAAATATAATACTCTCTCCGATCCATAATAAGTGTTGCTCGTTTAGTATAAAGTTTGTACTATCTTAGTACAAAATGAGAGACACTTATTATGGATCAGAGGGAGTACAACGCCTGGTTTCGTGGGAAGTGAATATATTGGTAAATTAATAAATGCTTCCTTATGTATTGTTTGCCTAAAATCTATGAAGTACGGAAATTCATATCCTAAATCAAGCGTGGAATTGCCAACCACCAGAGATATTGATCCTATATTAGCAACCACCTCCAAGGATGTTATTATGCCCAATCATATCTTTAAAACGGTTGCTAAATATGGTCCCATGTCCCTTATATTCATTACCTCTCTAATAAGAGTCGAGTTACATACTGACTATGCTAGTATGACCAAGAATCTAGGATGGGGAATGGAACAAAAATTAAGAAACGACGTACGTTAGATTTCTATATGGGCGATGCTATTTATTGCAGCCCCATGAATCCTCTTATTATTTATATGGTCAATTCATCTCTACAAACAATCTGATCTCACGCAGGTCGATCTCCAGCGATCTATCTGTTCACGTACAAGACATTAAAGATCACTATTGTAGAAGGGACATGATTATTTCTACTACTTAAGTCAGCGAACAGTATCAGCAATTACACGGTAAGAAACGAAAAACCAATAGTGTGGATTTTTTACCACTCGGTGGCTATATCACCCTTCTCATCACCATCAAATGATGTCCTCAAGATTCGTTCCAGAGTGTCAATGAACCTATATAACCCACTTAAAGCTCATAAATTCACATGAACTACTACTTATATGCTAATTATATTGCGGGGTGTCAGTATTTTCTAAACTTCACAGCATCACGGCTCAGACCATATTACTTCCTACACATCTTGCATGATGTGATGGCATGCATGTGGCAGCGAGAAAATAGGGTGGTAGCATCTTTACTCCTGAGAGCTGACCGAAACTGTGCATACCACAAATATTTATTCGATCAATTCATCTTATTTATTTGATCAATTCATCTCTACGAACATTCTGATCTCACACAGGTCGATCTCCCGTGATCTATCTGCTCACGTGAAAGACATTAAAGATCACTAATGTAGATGGGACATGATTATTTCTACTACTTAAGTCAGCAAACTGTATCAGCAATTACATGTTAAGAAACAAAAAAACAAAAGAGTGTGGATTTTTTTACCACCCGGTGGCTATACCACCCCGCTCATCACCATCAGATGATGTCCTCAAGATTCGTTCTAGTTTCAGTGAACCTACATAACCCACTTAAAGATCATAAATTCATATGAACTACTGGCTTATATGTTAATTATATTGCAGGGTGTCGGTATTTTCTAAATTTTGCAGCGTCACGGCTCAGACCATATTTATCTTCCGTAAAGCGGACTGATCGCTTGAAATATATTTGTCATCATTAGTTGCCTATGTTTACTATTCTATAATTATGTCACGCAAGGCAGCATCAGAACAATAAAAAGGGCACCAAAAACAAAATAGAACAACCAAATAATAGGCAAGATGTTCCTGCACGCTTAACGTGCTAGTAAGTTCTCGCGTCCATGGTAGATTTGGTACAGTGATAGTACTCTTATATTGACTACTATGACTAAAGCAACATGGTACGTGGTGGGTCCATGAATGTATACAATCAAATGTTCAGTATGCTTTGACCATAACATGGCCTAGCCACAAGCGGTCCAGGTGATTTGCAGGTGCAGATGTACTTGATCAAACCACGGCAACCGGGGTGGTATGGCCCCACAGGGAACGGCCATAATAGCGAGAACCAATAACAGAGATACAAAGGGATTGTGAGACTACAAATCACACTCAGTCCATTGTGAGAATACATTCAGCAAACAAGTAATGACCTTATATACAAAAATAAGGAATGAGAAAGAGAGCCGCGTACCTTGGGGACGACATTGAGAAAGAGTGTCGTGTACCTTGGGGACGGCATTGCCCAACTGTTGATCTGGCCAGCGAGCAACGTGGTGTACCCGATGCCAACCATCTTCTTCGTCGCCGCAAGGAATATCTCCAGCCCGAGCAACGCCGAGATGCCCGAAGTTGGGCCGACCCACCTCACTCGTCTCCTGGGATCAGACCACACCATGAGATCCGCTGCAGAATCATGACGGCGACATGAATCGGGTCGCGAAGGTGGTGGGAAACCCTAGGAGGAGCCGAATCAGGAAAATTCCTAGGAGGAGGGAGCCTTGGCCTTGATGGGGGAGCCCGAGCGGCTGGGGCTAGCAGGCAGGGCATGGTGTAAGGGGCTAGAGGCGGAGAGCAGGCAAGGGGTCGTTAGACTGCGGCCACCGCGACCAGGAGGGTGGGTGGGGGTGGGGAAAGGAGGCCACTGCTGGCGGCGGGGTGGGAAGCAGGCAGGAGTAGCCGGGACGAGCGGGAGGGGGACGTGCGTGGGTCGAGCCCTTTTTTCCTTGCGGGATCACGGGACGGATCGTCGGGGGTTGGACGAAAGGGACGACGTAGTGGGCAGAAAACGGAACCTCAATATTCTTTGGACAGCGCTGAGCGTCCTCCGGAGGACGCGCGCGACGCAACCTCCGACTCGTACGTCGTTAGATTGAGCAAACCTGGACCGTCCGATACAACTACTAGTATCCTCCTCCCGCTTTTGCGCTACGCAGCAAATATTCGGAGGTACGCAGCAAAAAAACCTGGAACGGGGGCCGCGGCGGATTCTCGCGATCTCGCGACGACGGACGGAACAGGGGCCACGGCAGCTGGATCCATTCATGGCGCATCTCCTAAGATCCGTCCTATACCCTCCTGCTGGTCATCCTAACCATCTTATTCCTCCACCAATTGTTGCTTCTAGCTCTAGTTCAAACCCTGCTCCACGGCGGCGCTGTGAACTCGATTCGGCGAACGGCGACAACAGAGTTCAAAATCGGGGCGGGCTGAACAATCCTCCAACGTATTTCGACCAAGACCAAGAAGCTGATGACCCTGCTCCATCGGTATGCTCCATCCCTTCCCGATTTGCTGCTAGGTTATAAATTTTGAACTCTGGTAATGTGCTCTGTATGTTAGTCATCTGGTAAAGTTGTTGTATGATCGACTTGTTGTGGATAAAACAATGTTGATGCACAGCAAATAAATATGCACAACTAACATACAGAGCAATTAAATTTTGCTGCTTACATGCTGCAATAAGAAACATGTTTGGCAGCAATTAAATTTTGCTGCTTACATGCTGCAATGCGCTGGTAATGTGCTGGTTTTTGATTAGATATGCATCATTGGCATATGTGGTTTGATTAGATATGCATCATTGAAATATAATTTGCTGGTAATGTAACAAGAATATTTATTTTCCAATGTCAGGGTTTTGTGGCTGACAGCATACATGCTGGTTTTGACCTGAACAATGATCCTCCACAGCCAGAAGGATTTGCTCCAAACTTGAACCACAATGGTGATGTGCCACAATTTGTTCCAGTCCCTCAGAGTGCAGCAAGTGCAAGTGAAGTACATGTTGCTGTTGAAGATGGAGAAGAAATTAGTTCACAGCCTGTGGTGCCATATGTCGGTATGGTATTTGATGATCTTGAAGAGGCCAGAAAAGTGTACAACAATTATGCTTGGAAACTTGGATTTGGCACACGGATTGGAAACACAAAGTACAGCACAGCAAAAGGAGCACCAAAATCTACCATTCTTAATAGGGTGTTTGAGTGTGTGCATACCGGTAAACCAAATGCTCATGAAGCAAAAATTGAGCGCAGCACGACAGGTGTTGGTGCAAAAGGTAAAGAAGCTATCATAGACTTGAGCAACTTTAGTGGACAAAAGTCACGTAGCAAACAGGCCGGATTGCATATGGATGTGAAGGACACGAGGCAACGGAACAGAATTTTGCGTCATGACTGTAAAGCACACATGCATGTTGGGAAGCGAGATGGGGTTTGGGTGGTGACTGTATTCAAAGCAGAACACACCCATCCAATGGTGACGCAAATAGGTCGTCGGAGGTACTATCGCTCTCACAGGAAGGTCCCGGAAGAGGATTTCCAATTCATCCAAACTTTGCATCAACAAAACATTAGCACTGCTAAAATCATGGGATGCTTGGGGAGTGTTCATGGTGGTGACCCAAGGTGCCTAGGGTACGTGAAGAAAGATGTGTCTAACATCAGAACAATGCTGCGAGAAGAGGTCTCAGTGCGAGACATGAGTATGGTTATTGAGTACTTTGAAAAAGGCAAGCTGAAAGTCTACACTTCTTTTATGCAACACAACTAGACCAGAACATTGCCGTACGTGCCCTTTTCTGGGTGGATGGACGGACAAGGGCACTGTATCAAAAGTACAAGGATTGTGTCTTCTTTGATACAACATTTTGCACCAACAAATACAACATGCCCTTTGCTCCAATTGTTGGCATCAACAACCATACACATACTATTGTTTTGGGATGCGCTTTGCTGCCAGATGAGAAGATCGAAACATTTGAATGGGTGTTCAAAAAGTGGAAATTAGCAGTTAATCTGCCTCCTGACCACATCATGACAGATCAAGACCAAGCAATGAGCACAGCAATTTCAAATATTTTCCCTGCTACAATCCACAGGTGCTGCATCTACCATGTGCTTGCAGTTGCAAGAAAAAAACTTGGTCCACTTTTGGTAGATGGAAATCCGTTTGCAGATGCGTTTTACTCATGCATTTATGGCACGGACACTGTTGCGGAGTTTGAGATATGCTGGCAGAATATGCTGCAAAGGTTTGAAATGACTGATAACACCCACCTAGATAACATGTGGAAAAGCAGAAGGAAATGGGCCCCGGTGTATTTTCGGCGCAATTTCTTTCCATTCACAAGCACAACAGGGAGATCAGAAGGACTGAATGCCTACTTCAAATCATTGGTTCAACCAAGCGACTCGGCGTACAATTTTGTGCACCGGTACGAGTTATGCCAGAATCTGATGCTTGATAGGGAAGATAATGCAGGATTCACAATGGAGACGACTACTGCACCACTTTGGGGAAGGTGAGACCACATCATAATAGTTTCTGAAAATGAAGCATAAAATGTTTTGTAGCATTCTGTTTTACCTGTTTTAGCAAATTCTGATGCTATTTTCACCGAAAACTGTTGCAGGTACATGATAGAAAGGCAGGGTTTGAGATTTTACACTAGGGAGATATTTGAAAGGTTCCAGATGATCATACAGGCATCAACATTGTTTTATCCACAACAAGTCGAGGGAGAAGGGTTGTGTTTCGATCTTGTTCCGAATGAAGGTCTCGATGTGAAAACATATCGGGTTCTGGTTGTTGCTACAGAGGGGCTCTATTCGTGTGGTTGCAACGAATTTGAGATGTGTGGGTTACTCTGCCCACATATAATCAGGGTGATGGTCCAGTTAAATTTTCAGGAAATCCTGAGATACATGCTTGAGCGGTGGTCTGCAGCAACAACACTGCTTCTAACCCGGGCACTAATACAATCAGGTTTGGAGTACCAACGACAAATACACTGAGGTACAACTCGTTGTGTATGAAGATGAATAATTTGGCCTCTGATGCCTGTTTCAATGAGGATGCATATGCAGTGGTGTCTAGCATGGTAGATGAAGCGACCAAAGTCGTTGCAACAATGAGAAGAGCACAACATGTTGCACAATAGCAAGAAGAAGAAAATGCTACATCTACGCAGTAACCTCAAATGCATTACCAAAATCAACAACAGCCTGCACCACAAGATGCTCCTACAACTAGCATGTTGCAAAATCCTCCCCGGACAAAGCCAAAAGGCCGTCCAAAAGAGAGTGAAAAGAGAAGGAAGCCGCTTATTGAGCTCCGAGAAGAAGCAAACAAGAAAAGGAGGAAGAAGGCAAGTGAGCCAAAGAAGCAAAAAGAACCAAAACCACCTAGGAAGTATAGAAAAAAGAAGTGTCCATACTGCAACGAGGAAGGCCACACGGTGCAAGATTGCAAGTATATGAAGGTTGCATTGGCAAAAGATGCCGAGAAAGAAGCAGGAGTGGACTTGCATTTGTAGATGATTGCATTTTATAGATGATTGGAACACATGTTTGATACATAGGAGCAAAAACTGTTTGATACATATACAAATGCAAAATTTGCATACTTAGTTCATATAGTTAATTGCTTTATTCTACCTCTTTTGTATCACTACCTGTCACATTATCTTGCTGTTATTTGTGGGAAAAAGAGCAAATGCTGTGTATGGAGCAACTGATGTGACAAAATTTATATAGCAATTATGAGACACCAACATAGCAATTTAATTTGTCTAATATAGCAATTGTATTATGTGTTTACAACAACATAATATGTTTTATGAAAAACCTGAATAGTTTTTAGTCTGGTTAACCATCATACACTGCATTTGTATGCAACACCTGTTACTCAGTTGGCAAAACCTGTAAATCCATTTGAGTGTGACATTTTCTCGCATTCCCAGGTAACAGAGCAATTCTGGATAACATATATAGCACTTTTTATATGGATATACAATAAAAAAACTGCAGCAGCTATGTTATTCAATCATCACTGCTGCATAAATGGGAAAACGATTTTCCCAGGTAACAGAGCAATTCTGGATAACATATATAGCACTTTTTATATGGATATACAATTAAAAAATCTGCTTGTGTTCGACAACTTAATGCTTCCCAGATACAATAGCAATTCTGAATAACATAACTAGCAATTTTTACATGAATATACAGCAAAAAAAGCAGCCCAGTTTTGGATAACATAACTCTGAATAACAAAGTTTTGTGCATACACAAGTTCCCAGATTTCTTTCTTCATCCATCAGTTTTGTTCGACGACCATTCATCTTACAAACATGTTTCAAAAGCATCCATCTAACATGATCCAAACATTACAGGTTTGACAAAGACAAAAACAAACATGACTAGTTTCCAATCAACTCCTCGGCCATTATCTTCTCGACATCATCATTGTGGTTCTCTCTACCATCAATAAGAATTGATGCCAAGAACTTGCGGAAGTCCAAGACTGAATCGCTGTCAATCTCCGGCATTATCTTGGCGTTGTAGTGCTCCATGTATAGAATGCTGTAGAACCCGCAATCATATCTACAAACAAAAGTTTAAACTCTTAGCATCACAAAATACACATGAAACCAACACATGCAGCAAATAAAACAGAATAAAAAGTAGTAAGGTATGTAGAAAATTACAGTGTTTGTTGCTGTGAATGGCTGGGATTGATATGCTTGAAACTAGCAAAGTCAACGTTGCAAATCTCTGATTCAGTTGCAGTCCTCACAAAGTTGGTGAACTACAGGAGAATGATACATATATAAACAAATAGTCTTAAAAAGTGCCAAAGTTGCAATGCTTAACAAACTAACTAGATTGTCTGCGAGTTTCTGAAGCTTGCTGACACCATTGGCCGGTGTCATGGAGTCAAACGTGTGAAATTGTTTGTGGAGCAAGTTGGCACAGCAAACAATCCAGTGTTGTTGTGCTACAATGGGAAAATAAAGCTACATACACAAAGTAAAGAAAAAAGAAAGGAAAACAGATTAAACATCTAGATGTTCATAATGAAACAACTCTTTTATGAATATGTAGCACTATAATATATCATATATAGCAAAAAACATTGTTCACAACATTGTTGTAGCACTATAATATATCATACAATAGAGTGGTGCAGGCTGCTTATGTACAAAAATGTAGCAATAAGTATGTTCATAAAAAGCAAAAAAGATTAAATCCATTTCACTCACAAGGTCATCCTTTAGGATTTTGAACTTGCTACAAGCTTCCTTAAAATCTTTCATGAAACCATTGGGGTTGAATATTGATGGCTCAGCAACAAGCTTGTCCTGTCATTATTTTTGATGGATGAGCAACACGCAATATTGATGGTTTAGCAAGAACATTATTGGTTTAGAAATACCAACACAGGCTTACCGTGTCATATGTTGAAAAAGAGTACTTCTTCTTTCTGAGTGTTCTTAAAGACATATGCTTTTGCTACATTGTTGAATTTCTCAAGAAACACATTCATCACCTCGCTGCTCAGATATTGGCGGGGGCGGAGAGACTCTTGGAAACCTCTGTAGGAAGTATAGAACCTACCATACTTCACAAAACATTTGCTGGAAATAAAAACAAAACAACATTATAATTTGGGGGCAACCAGATTGTACAAATGAAGCTCATGTTGGGGATTAATGTAGCATATAAAATTGGTAGGGGTAACTCACGGTGCATTTTTCTTAGCCCTCTTGAATCTGCGACCATTCATGACAAATTTGTCATATGTGTGGATCATATCTTGAGAGACCTTAATCTTTTTCATCTTGGGAGGTGAAAGAACTTCTTTGGCTGCCCTTTTGAACCTATTCTTCTTCTCAAGTGTTCCAGCACCAATACTATCATCTTTTGTTACATCATCTGATAAACAATTGTCACCAAGGAAGTTAAGAAGCATATGCAAGTAAATAGCCAAAACTTAATTCAGCATTCTATGCAGCATGTGCAAAACCAAAAAATATAACTTCTAACCTGTGCTCATGCGGTTGGTTGGGGTTGCAGGCTTGTTCAAAACTTCTACTGATTTAGCTTCCTCGGAAGCTTTCGGTGACAATGCTACATTGGTCTTGTCTTCAGAAGCTTTCGGTGACAAAGCTATATTGGTCGGTTCTTCGTAAGAATTAGGTGACTTTGATTGAGCGTCCTTGAAGGATTTAGGTGACACTGGTGCAACATTTGCATCATCCATTTCTTTAGCCTGCTCTGTAAGGCCTACAGAAATCAAAACAAACAAAAACACGACAAGTTTGTAAAAGTTAGAATAACATTAGCATATGAAGCAAAATTAATAGATGAATGAAGCAAAATCAATAGATGAATGAAGCATTAAAATGAAAATGGTAAGCATGAAATCTAAAAATGAACCATATAATATGCAGCAGTGCTTATATCCTAATGTAGCAAGAATATATCATTTATGTAGCAAGAATATAGCAACTTATGCAGCAGTGATGATTGAAATACCCATTTATGCAGCAAGAATATAGCAACTTATGCAAGCAAAGATATAGAAACTTATGCAGCTAGATTTTCATACTAATACTGCAATATAAATGTACTGTGGCAGCATGATATGCATCTCCTGAAAAAACATAAAAAAGACATCCATCCAAAAATACCTGCTTCAGCTGGTTTTTCCATGATATTATCCTCTTGAGAGAAAAGTTCAAACGATGGAGCATCAGGGGCTGCATTCCATGCTTCGATTGATATACCATGAGGTGGGCTGGACCGGTAAGGTGAACTAACTGGGCTGTTAACATCGGGAAGGCCGCCAACAACACCTCCAGGGGTCAACAAATCCACAATTATTGCGGGCTGTGGAACATCTTGTGTGGTGGTTCGTGCACGCTTGAGCACCCTAAATTTTGCTGCAAGGTTGACTTCATCATCATCATCAGTTTCCTCATCGGTGCTTCGATAATCCACATGTTCCATATCCCCCTTTGCTTCAGCCTCAAGGACTCCTCCCTCTTTCTCTATGCCCTGCTCTTTAGATCCCATATCAAATTCGGATCGCATTTCAGCATTACCATTTGGCTCTTTCTCAGGTGCAGCTTCTGTTGGAAACATGACGCTTGGATCGTCTTGTGAATTCTGCGCAGCATCAACATCAAGAAGCAAAGAAGCCATCCGGTGTGCATTCATTTGTTTTAACCCAACACCAAAGTTCTTCACAGCCATGTCAATATCATCACCGTAGATGGCCTTGTGCTTGTCATACAAGTGCTTGAAGCGAGCTGGAACCTGTAAAAGAAGTGTAAAATAATGTAACAATGGAGCACTGTTTTAAAACAAAAAGACGCAGCAACAATACAGAAAATGATAGTGAATGTAGCAAAATCATATGGTTGAAGTAGCAAACTAGACATATGAATGAAGCATAAAACTTTAGTTTATGAAATAACACAAAAGTGGTGAAAACTAAGTAGCAAAAATATAAATTAATGTAACAAGAATATAACATTAATGCAAAGAAGATAATCGAAAGTAGCAGAACACTTTAAAAAGTTGTATGCAAAAATATATAACATATGTAGCAACTGGTAGGACATAATAAAGCAAAAATACAAGAAAAATGCAACAATAATATCAATTACATGTGCTTAGAAATTGTTATGATGAAGCAACTAGAAAAGTACCTTATGAAGCATTAAATTTATGCAATTAATGCTAAAACAAGATCATAAGGAAGCATGTAATGTACCTCTAATTCCTGACTACTAGGGAACACTAGCCATTCGTTTAGAGAGGCGGACAAGTTGCCTTCTGCTGCTCCCACAGCCTCAATGATAGGTGGTTCAACTTCATATGGAGTTGCTGATATTTGAAGAAACTACAAACAAATATAGAAAAAAGAGAAAAGTAAAAGAATGAGGAGAATAATTTTGACAAAAGAGAAAAAAGAAAAGATAAACATCAATAGAAGTACAAAAGATGTTGGTCAACTTACCGGACGCCTTCCAAAAACGGTTGTATTGTTCCGAATCTTCCTTTCAATATCTGTCTTCACTACAAACTTGAAGTCGGAACTAGTCACATGACACACTCTAGGTAGCGAGTAGTCAAAGACATGAGAGTTAGGTGGAAACTGAAGGTGGTCCATGTATACAATCTGTTGAAAACAATAAGCAGAAAAAATAAACTAGTTAATCAACAATGTCAAAATTGAATAAATGCAACATGTGAAACACCAACAAAGCAAAAAGAAAAATGATCAGGCAGAAGACAACTTACACCAAGCATTGAATAAGGCCCGGTGATCCAGAACTCAAATTTAGGAGCCTTGGCACCTTTCTCATCACCCTCCTCGTCACCCTACACCGCAGCATGCTTTGCTCCTTTTTGCATTTTTCTGAACACACTGCTTTGCACCTTTCTTGGGTTCTTTCTCCTCCGGTAGTTTCAGAGGCATGGCTTTGTGATTCTGAATATTTTGCACCAAATCCATAGCAAGCTGCAGCAAGTGTTCATCCCATGCAAATTCAGCTGTCCTTGTAGGATCCTCCATGCTGGCTAGATAATCCAATGTCAGCATATTACCACTGCTAGGATCGACCACAGTTGCCAAGCAAATAAGATCCCATGATCTAAGAATTGTTGCTTCATCTGTCACAGGACACTTCAGCAGCAAGTCGACAGCATTTTGAATATCAGGCCTCTGCTTGGGATTAGCATTCTTGTACACCTCTCTAAGCGGATGCCATAAACTTTCCTCACCATGTCCTTGCTGAAAACAATCTTGTTGTTGTTGAACTTGAACTCACGCAGCGCAGGGGTTGTGTTAGTAGCAATGAAATCAATGAGCTTGTTTGGAATAATGAAAGGGGATACATTAAGCAACGCTCCAAACGCGCTCTTATTTTCAATTATACTTCTTTTGTCAGCGACAAGTTTATCAGCAAAGAGTACGGAGCAAAAACGTCCTTTGACCTCCACAGAGCTGGCTCCTGCTAAAGCAAACATACATAAGGACCAAATATGCACAACTAACAAACCAAAAACTGCTACAACCTAACAGAAAATATGCACTGCCTAAGCAATTAATATCAAAAGAGTAAAACTAGGTATGCTAAAAGCAAAAAACACTAACATAGGAAGCAAATCTACAAAGTAAAACAAAATGAATTTATGCTGCAAACTAACAAAAACTAGGTATGTATATAAAACAAAAACAAAATGAAATGAAGCAAAATTGGAAGAACCACACAGTAAGAACAACAACAATAAGAACATGAACTCATCTGTACACTGAATTGCTACAAAATTAGAAGAACAACACAGTAAGAACACATCAAAAAGCATCAACCTACATAGCATGAAAATTTCTGCACACTAACTTGCTACAAAAATTGGGGAAAGCATCAACCAATCCGGCTGAGTAGGGCTTGGAAGGAGAGAAAACACTTACACCCATGCCGCTGACCCGAGGAACTTGCTTCTCCATCGCCAAAATGATCCCCCCACCGTGGATTTCTTCTCTTTCCCCTGCTAAGGAAGCACGAGATGGATAGTTAGGGTTTCTATGGCGCAGAGAATCGGCGGGGAGAATCAGGGATGCAAGCAAAATCAGATGGAGGAACTTACGGAGACAATCGGAGGGCGGCGCCGCCGCCATTCGTAGGTCCAGCAGTCACCGGCGGGGGCACCGGCTTCGCCCCTGCGGTCGCCTCCGTCTGCGAGTCTGTGACTCGAGTCTGTGAGTATGTGAGTCTGTGGGGGAGCGATGCTGCGAGAGAGAGAGTAGATGCTGCCCAACTCCTGCGTCTACGTGGCAAACCGAGAACCGTCCGATCTGCAGGAACCAACGTCCCACGATCCGGAGGACGCGTGCGACCCAACCTCCGACGGAAACGGAGCGTCTTCCATATTCTTTTTAGATAGTAGAGATTCTAGCTCTATTAATTTCTCAAAGAAACTGTATGGTTGTAATTATTTCCAGAATATTTTCGATCTCGAAAAGGCACAAAAATATTATATAAGAAACATCTGACTAGATATTAAATAAGAAGTAATTTTATCTTTTTCACTTTTTTTCTTAAATTGACAATTCTCTATAAAATATCCCAAGCAAATAAATTTCAAATAACACCATTTGGATATTTTAAACATGTTTCTTATAATTGGAAATGTCATATTATTTCCCCTCTTGTGAAACATGTCTGGAAAATATCCAAGTATTAAAAAAATCAAAACAAACACTAATAAAACACTTTCTCGGATATGTATAAATTTCCAACCAATAATAATATTCCGGATAGTCATGTTTAATCCGCTCTTTTCTATGGGGTTCATGAAAATTATAGAGTCCTATAAAGTTTTTAAGTTCTTCACAAATTTCAACCGATACAAAACAAATCAATCATCTTATTTCAATAAGTAAACATTCCAAATGTTATAGAATACCACCCTTAAAAGGAATCTCGTCCTAATATTCGAGAAGGCTAGAAGGAAATAGGTTCGGGATACACCACGGTGCTACCACCCTTAAAAGTTTGTATTTGTTGGGTTCTCTGAGTACAATGATTTGTAAGCTTAACTCACACTAATATAATTCACTGTAGCCTGATGGACGGATTGGACTTCTTTTCTTTGCCATAGATATTGTGATTTCCACCACCATTCTTCCTTTTCTCAGGACAATCTGACGTGTAATGTCTTTTTTTGCCACACATGTAGCATGTCACCTGGCTAGGATCTTTCTCAGACTTCTTATTGCTGCTGCCTCTATTACCATTACCATAATTGTTTCTGTCCTTTCCAACCACATTCTCCTATTCTGGACAATCAATAGCATAATGCCCATGATTGTGACACTTGAAGCATAGGACTTTGCTTAGATCCTTCCTCTTCTTTGGTAATATTAACATGTTGTCGCGCATTCCATCTCTAAATTGTCGATTCACTTGTTGTACTATCAGGTAGAGGGGGCATTGAGAGGGGTTGTGGTTGGTCCCATCGCATAGAAAGCATGTAACATGAGAGGTGGGGCATTCATCAGATGGGTGAATTTCTTCACAGTAGGGGATCTGATCGCGATGCTCCTTGGAGGTATGTCCTATTTCTCCACAAATCATGCAAGCTGAATGTTTTGGGACTTCAATTTCTTGGTTTTTTGGTATACGAGTGACGAGACGATATTGTAGTAGAACCACTTTAAATTCTTCCCAAGATAGCACCCCTTGATGATAATCAATGGTGTGTTGCATCTCCCACCAGTTTGCAGCGTCGTCCTTTAGGAATTAGGTGGCATAATGAACCATTCCACTGGCTTCAATGTTGGCATCCTTCATTCTTTCTTCTATATTGTGCATCCACTTGTTTGCATCGGCGTGGCTCATACGCTTGGATAAGATGAGTTCCTTGTCTTCCTTATTGATGTCGTCCATCTATCGAGTTGACCAGGGTTTAGAATAGGAACGAATGGATTATAGAAGAAGAAGAACCCATACAAACAACTTTATTTAGATTTTCATTAGCTAAGACAATAAAACAAAACAAGATATCAAACAATTCGTCGCACCTATAATGTAGCAAAATCTATCCGGATTTGGTTCCTAAAAGGTCACTTGGAATCTTCGAGTCTTCAATGTCTTCATGATCTTGACAATCTTCATGATCTTCAATCTTTCAATGTCTTTAGTTAATAACCTTGACTTAAGGCCTTCGAAGTCTTTGGTACTTGTAGCTTTGAAGTCTTCAATTCTTGTATCTTCGTTCGTGGAACATATTTTGCGAAGGTCTTCAAGTCGTGACTTGAGAGAAACATTGAGAAGATCTTCTTTGGAAAGGTAGTCTTCAGAGAAGTTTCTTCTTAAAGTGCATAGTGGTCATTTCTAATGTTGAAATGAAGAGAATTAAGAAATTTTAACACTCCAAATATGGATGATGAGAAGTATGAGAGTTTTATGAAATAACTTAGAAAATATTACTCCTAAGGCTTTTCCAAGGCGAGGATCACGATCTACAGTCAACATGTGCTCTGATACCATTTGTAGCGACCTCGGATTGATAAAGATCCTAAGTCCCTGTGATTAACATGCTAGTCCCTGGATTAATAGCTAGCACTCACAATCGATGAAATATCATGTAAAACACAAGTATTTATTACATGAATCGAATAATCCAGAGTTCACATTATTACAACAAAAGCGAAATATATACAACTTGGAGTCCCATTAATGCCACATGCAGGTTGAGTGAAGACCCGCGATCCTAGCGCACTTCTCAAAGACCTCCAAATTCTGCACATGAAACATGCATCCAAACGAGTTGGTCAATACTTTGAATGTATTGGCAAATTACACCAAGAAAAGAATAAGGCTAACTCTACAAGCAGGGCTGAGTAGGCTTTGGAGTTCATTTGCATAAAGCTAATTGTCTCTAAGTAAGAGGAAAAGAAGAAGAGTTTGTAACCTACTTTGCAAACATTTTATTAAGTAAAGTAGGGTCAAATGGAACACAAGGATATTACTAACCAAGTGTGCAAACAACCTAACACTTGGATATTACTCACCAACTGACATTTGGATATTACGCACCAAGTTACTTGGATATGACACATCAAGTCCCCAAAATCCCACCCATTGGCGATATTACTCATGCCATGGGGTTTCAAAATTTTGTTTAGAAAAGAGAGAGGAAGATCCTTCAGAGGCTCCATCCTTCAGATGCTCAATGTTGTTCTGTTTTCGTGAACACGGCTGATCGATCAGATTGCAATACTCTTGAGAGTTTGTGCACTTCACGAACAATCCACGATCAAGTCCTTTAAAAGAGAAGAGCATGGCGAGGCTTTCCCTTAGTAGCCCATCTACATTTTGGATCCAACCATGCCAAGAACCTCCAAATGTTGGTACCCAGGTGAGATTTCCCACTAAGTACTAGGCCAAGACAAAGCCCATATGTATTGTGGTTGCACTTGGAAGCTTCTGAATTATGAAACATGGCAGACTTCTTTGATTCCTGGGCGGTCGTCATCCACCAAAAAAAATTTAACTCATTGACCCGACAACCATTCCGCCCAGAAGAAAACTTAGTTTTTATTTTGAAGTGGTTTTGAGAAGAAAAGAGCTCTCAAGAGAGACTTTATACTTAGAGAATTTTCTTGTCTTTCGAGCCCCCCAACGGTACATTATATATGTGTACCACATCCAAGTACTTAGCAAAAACAGGGATAACCTATTAGGAGGGGTAAATTCCTAAGTATAGAGCTACTCATGGCATACTACAAAATCATCGCACTTGCAAAATAATACTAAAGAAAATCTACCATAATATCCTACACATGCATTCTACAGAAATTGAAAACCAAAACATGCATAGTCAAAACTGGGGTAATAATATGAACAAGTGGTGTAACTTGCCTTAGTATAATTTGATGATGACTATTTCCTTGTGGTACTCGCCCACTCCGAATAAATCTAACATAAAGAAAACATTACACTAATAAACAACCATTGCAAATGAAGCGCAAAAATAAAAATGTGATAAGTAAACAAATACCAAAACAACACATGAACAAAATAAAACATGCAACACTTCAATTTATTAATTTAATATATACAATAGTATATAATTGTTCAAGGTTGTAGTGCAAGTGTGATTATGGCCAAATTGCAAAGGATTAGCTGATAGAAATTGTAGATTTTTATATTATGATCAAAATAAGCATAGATTCATCTTACAAAGTAACATATCTAAAAATGTTTATATATATAGGTTTTCAGATTAGTGATGGATAGATATTTTAATTATGAAGCCAACTTAGAAGGATTTGACTAAAACAGAGTTATAGATTTAAATTACGACCAAACAAGGTTTAACTTAAGATTTATACATGACAAATTCGAAAATTTGATAATTAGAGAATTTAGTATAACTGCATGTGAAATTTAATTTCGAGTCTAACACAATAAGGTCATCTGGTTTCGACTTATAGATCAAAAGATACGAATTTTTGAAGTTGAGCATGTAGATTAATACACGGTGCAAATCTGATTCGTTACTCAATTCGTGTGAGAGAAGAAAAGAAAATACATGGTTTGATTATTTATTTACAACCGATCTAATGTACTATTAGAACAATAATCTAATAACTAAGCATACCGGTTTCGATCGTTTGATGTTATTTCGGTGATCCTCCGTCTTGGTGACAAAGACCATGGTTTGGTTCAGCTCTTCATGTCAGTGTCGTGCGTACTGTGGTGCTCGGCGTTGAGCTGGACTGCTGCTTTTCTTGGCTGGAGGCGGTGGAGTCCGGCGAAATTCCGGCAACAACGTATGGACACTAACGTGTGTTGCATGTTGGACGTGGATGCTCCAGCGATCTTCAGGTTCGTGAAAGGTGTCTTCGGGATCCTCTCTCCGTGGCAGCCTAGTACGACTTATCGTCAGTACACCAAAGCGACAATGGCGAGACCATGAGGAAGTCCTCACGTGTGCTCCTGCGTTCAGGAGGCAGATCAAACGAGACAGAAAATTGTAGGAAAAGAAAAGAGAGGTCGCTGGGAGTTCGGACATTCTCGTAAAGGATAGAAACATCCATCAAGCTTTGGTGACAGAGTGCTCCGGGGATGACGACTACAGCTCTGTCTCGATGCAGTAAACAGCTCTTATTGTGGCTCCTGATGGTAGCGGTGGTCATCCAAACGAGCAGCAGCTCCGGCGAACTCCTGCATAGTCACCTGGTTCCCTCTAGATGTTCCTAGGCATCGAAAAAAAATTAATGGAGGAGGAGATCGTAGGTAAGGAGGATACAGTCAATGGGAAGAGCAGGAGGCCTCTATACCTCGACCTCCATGCTTTGGTTCAGAGACTTCGGGCGAGATCGATCGGCCAACTAGGGGTGGTTTAGGGTTAAATATTTTGCCAAAAATCGGACGAGGAGGAGGAGGGAGTATATATGGTGGGATTTTCTTGGAGGAGGGGCACATAAATCAGCTGGATTCGAGAGATTTTTCTGAAATTCTTCTGTTTTGGAACGTACTCTTGTTAGTCTCCGTGTCTGTTCAGAGGAAGGAGATAACTCGTGGGCCAGCCCTTTTCTAAGAGAGAGAGAGAGAAAAAAACAAGGAAAAGGAAACGAGTCACATGTGGGTCAGGAATTTGGATAGCTGGATCGGTCGCTCGGACTCCCTTTCTTATTTTCTTTTTTATACCGTGTGTACTATATGTGCATCTATACTATGCCAAACCACTTCGCAATTAAGAAAAGAACCTCAATATATATAGATAAGAGTACACAACCTAGTAAAATTATATTCATAGACCTAGGTCTATTTCAAAATTAAAAACACTTGTGTTTATAAGCTCTATTGTAGCTCTATTAATTTCTCAAAGAAACTGTACGGTTGTAATTATTTCCAGAATATTTTCGATCTCGAAAAGGCACAAAAATATTATATAAGAAAAATCTGACCAGATATTTAATAAGAAGTAATTTTATCTTTTTCATTTCTTTTTCCTTAAATTTAAAAGTCTCTATAAAATATCCCAAGCAAATAAAATTCAAATAAGACCAACTGAATATTTTAAACATGTTTCTTATAATTGGAAATGTCATATTATTTCCGCTCTTGTGAAATATGTGTCTGGAAAATATCCAAGTATTAAAAAAATTTAAAATGAACACTAATAAAATACTTTCTCGGATATGTATAAATTTTCAACCAATAATTATATTTCGGATAGTCATGTTAATCCGCTCTTTTCTATGTGGTTCAGGAAAATTATAGAGTCCTATAAAGTTTTTAAATTCTTCACAAATTTTAACCGATACAAAACAAATCAATCTTCTTATTTCAATAATTAAACATTCCAAATGTTACAGGACGGGACAAAAGGAAAAGTCAATATTTTACCGTGGGCGTCACGAAGCCAGAAGAAGAGACGGAGAGGTGTCAGAGGGCCACCACACCCCCCGCCAGGCGCGGGCTAGGGTGGACCCGCGCCTGGGCAGGGTGTGGCCCCTCCGGCCGCCTCCCAGCCTCGCCTATTCGCCTATAAGAAGCCCCCGATGCAGAAACCCTAAATAATCCATCATACTTCCAGAAAAACCTCTGTAGCGTCGGCACCACTGAAAGGGAGATTCGGGGGACAGAAAGTCTCTATTCCGGCACCCTGCCGGGATGGGGAAGTGCCCCCGGAGCCATCTCCATCAATCTCCATCGCCATCTTCATCACCGTTGCTGATTCCCATGATGAGGAGAGAGTAGTTCTTCTTCGAGGCTAAGGGCTCTACTGGTACTATGTGTTCATCTCTCTCTCTATGCATGGTCATACTGTGATCATGAGCTTCATAATCAAGTAGATATACCTTGCTACTCAAGTGCTTTAATAGATCTACGCTCTCCCCATGTGTGTGAAAGTGACAGCGTGCACGCCATGGTGGCACTTAGGTATGAATCTACATAAATCCTCTTTGTGTTTTAATAGATCTATGCTTTTCCCCACATGTGTGAAAGTGACAGCGTGCATACCATGTGTGGCATATTGGCTAGATTGAATATTTGTTATGCGTTATATTTGGAGTTGGATGTCTCTATGAAATTGTGGTGTTTGTTGGAACCATCTAGCGCTCAAGGTGATAGTGTGGGGTTATTTAGATTGGGGAAGGCGAAATTTGAGGAGTGCTGTTATAGCCCTACCGATGATTATGTGTCCAATCGGAGAGTAGTTAAGAGTAGTATCATGAAGAGATGATATTTATATGAGAGAGTGTTCACTAGTGAAAGTATGATCCCTAGGCCTTGTTTCTAAACATTGAAACACCGTTTGCATCAAGATATGTTGCATGTTTGCTTGCTTTAGTCTTTACCTCACCGTCAAGCTATTTTCTGGCACCGTTACCACTTGTATTTCACTTTCTCTTTGCCAAACTAGTGCACCTATACACCTGACAAGTGTATTATGTGTGTTGGGGACACAAGAGACTTCTTGTATCTTGATTGCAGGATTTCTTCAGAGGGAATACCTTTGACCACTTCCCCCGTGAGTTCGATATACCTTGGGTAATCCACTTAAGGGAAACTTGCTGCTGTTCTACAAACCTCTGCACTTGGAGGCCCAACGACTATCTACAGGAATATAAGTGCGTAGACATCAAAAGTCCCCCCGATGCCAAAACCATAAGCACCTGATCAAAATTCCACGAATCCATCTGTAGCCGCCGCCACCATCGTCCCTAGATCAGGGGGATCTGAAGCTCTTCTCGGCACCCTGCTGGAGGGGAGATCATTCCAGAGGCCTTCTTCTTCATCATGCCAGCCTCCGGTATGAAGAGTGAGTAGTTCCACCTTGGGCTACGGGTCCATGTAGTAGCTATATGGTTGTATATCCTCCTTGTGCTTTTATGTATAGATCTTGTGAGCTCCCTTCATGATCAATTTCTAATCTATTTGTAATCATGCATGTTGTGTTTGCGAGGATCCGATGGATATTGAGATTACTATGTCAGATTGATTAATGGTTTTGTCTTATTGATTCTATCATGTCTGTGTTGTTTGTGATCTTGCATGCTCTCCATTGTTAGTAGCTATCTTGGTCATATAGTTGATAGTGACTCCAAGAGGGGGTATTTATGCTTGATAGTGGGTTCATGCCTCTATTTACCAAGGGAAGTGATAGAAATCTCTTCGGTGGTAGATGTGTTGTTGCCACTAGGGAGAAAACAACGGTCTCTTGTTCATGGAAAAAGTGGATTGTTTACCTTACACACTTTGCTTAAAGCAGTTGTCTATTGTTTGCAACTTAATACTGGAGGGGGTTCGGATGATAACCCGAAGGTGTACTTCTAGTCATACATGCAGTTGGATAGCGGTCTATGTATATTGTTGTATTGCCCAATCGAATCTCATGGGATCTTTTTGTCTAGTATTGCATTGTTATGCCTTGCTCAGTCCTGTCAATTGCCCTACTATAATTTGTTTACCCTGCATGCCATGTTTGTTTATCTAATGAGAGCACCTCTAGTGAACTATGGACCTGTTCCAATATTTACCATTGATCCATCTTCCACTATTACTGTTTACTTGCTGCAAACCATCATCACCTTCGACACCATACATTTTATCCTTTGTTACAGCAAACCGGTGAGCTTGACAACCTCACTGTTCATTGGGGAAAAGTCTTGAGTTTGTGTTGTATAGGTTTCCATGTTTCTTGCAATACCTTTGAGACACTTCCTTCCTCCTACTAGTTCGATAACCTCGGTTTCTTACTGAGGGAAGACTTGCTACTGTGCTCTTCACACCTTGCTCTTGCGGTTTCCAACGAAGCTCTCCCACGTCAACACCGGGCGCCATCAATAGCCATGGACGCATTCCATCCTAACAACACTACCACCATATGTCTATCTAGCTGAGTTCTGGCAACTTAGTTGGTCAAGGCAGAGCCCATATGCCATGTGGCTGCACTGGAAGCTTTCGTGACAAGAATGTCTTCAATCTCCTTGTTCCTGGGTGGCCATCCACAATTGATATACACAGGGTAAACCATAGACCTGGGCCTTGGGTAACCACTCAACATAACATCCATACAAGTCCCATTTTCACTGAGGTGTTTCATTAACATTAGTTGTTTTCATTAGTCCAAAAACAATACTTGTATTTTCATAAGGCATCATATCATGATTTCCACCCACAATTCTATATAACTAGACCAAGCATTCTAAATTTACCATGTCTGCTATCTTTAGGAAATACTACCAAGGTAGATACTATAAGATTATCATAGCATAGTAAAATAAAAAATAGTCCTATCATGCACACTACAAAAATATTACTAATGCAATATAGAAAAGATAGGACTTTTGATGACCAAAGTACCACTTTCCTTTATAGTATAATAATTAGGTACTCTCCTTGATCTTCGAAATGTAACACTCCTCAAAGTTCACTACAACACAATCAAGCAAAGCACATATTCAAAACTAGCATCACAAAACAATCACAAGAATACAAAGAAATGCAGGCAAGCATGAAAAAGGTCATTTTATTTTAGAAATTGTTTTATCAAAGTTTTGAACACTACAAACATCTATTGGTACTGCTAAAAAGGTGGAATTCCAATTGGAATCAAGTTAGTGCAATTTGGTCAATTAAATCATTTTTATTTTTACTAGAAAAGCTTTTATTCAAAGGAATAATTTATAGTGTCAACAAAAAATATTTTTAATTTCAGATGTTAGTGTTTATGGCCTGAGGGTTCAAAACAAAACCATTTTCCAAAGGATTTACTCAAAAATAATTTTTACAACAATTTTTATAGCCAAAATAGTCCTACAAATGTTTCTGCACAAAACTCTAATTTTACGAACGCAAAAGTCCAAAGTAAGTCCATAGAAGAAAATTTCACATTTTTCTGAATCCATAGACACCTAATTTGTATTTCTTGGAATTACAGAACAAAAGTTATGAATTTTGCAAGTTTAAAAATCTAATAGATCAAATCTATATTTTAAATCTAAAACACAGACACACGACGCGTTCTGATTGGATGCTACCGGTTCGCGCGGATCATGCTTGCGTACCATCAGATCTAAATGAGATCCAGCGGTCCATATCTGCCTGTACCCTTTCTCTAAACATCTAATCGCAGCCACTGGATCTAGATCCAGCGGATCCTATCGCTCTCACCAAAGTCGAGCGGCGCAGATAGTGGCTGCGGCCTCGGCGCGTCTGTCGACGGCGTGCCGGCGAGGCCAGGGGGTAAGGGAGGGGTCACAGTGACTTACCAGGGTCGCGGCGACGAGGTGGTTCTCAAGGTGGTCGCGGATGGGGGCAGGGCGCATAGACAGAGTCGGAATCGCTCGCTAGAGTAGAGCCGAGCGTCAGGTGCTTGCAGTCGACGATGGGGGCGACGCTCTGGGGCACAAGAGGACAAGAGGCACGCATTAGAAGGATACGTAATAAAAGGTGAGCATGCTCGTTTGAACCAGATGTCAAGGCCCGCACAGGGCTCACCATAATAGCTCGCCGGAGTTCGTCGGGGCAGCGGTAGTGCGAAGTTAAATTTAGGTAGCCTGGCAACGCTTAGAGGTGGGTGAGTGGGGGAAATGGATCTGTTGCTGAGGGGATTAAGTAGCCGGGGGGAGGGACAGAATTATGCCAAAATTCAGTAGCAATAAAGCGCGCTTTGATTCGGGGGAAACAGCCGCGGCAGAGCTGGTCGTGCGCGGGATTAGGGGACGAAGGGGCGAGGTGGCAGTAGGGTCCACTGGTCAGCGAGGGGGTGCACACGCGGGTGAGAAAAGGTCCAGTGGGGGGGGGGAGGGACTGTCCTAGGTGGGCTGTGTTGGGCTGGGTGTAGGGTTCGCAGCATAGAAAACAAAATTTTTCCTACGATGGGAACAACTATGTACCAAGATCTATCTACTAGATACAAACAACGGGCGGATGTATATCCGTAGAGAACATACCCTTGAAGATCTACAAAGCTTAACGAGTCCAAACTCGTGGTTGATGTAGACGATCTCTTGCCGATCTCAAGATCGAGAGGAAGTCCTAGCGCCGCAAAACAGCAGCGCATCCGTGCTCGCACACACGTTCGAGGCACCAAGCAACCTCCGCCTCCTCGCTCCAGCGATGCAGCGGAAGCACAACTCTTTCTTGCCGAATAGCCACCGGGAACATGTATCTCGCTAGTCCGAGACCATAGGGGATAAATTCTAGAGGGGGAGAGAGATCCTTCACGAGGAGGTGTATCTTGAGAGGAGGAGAGGGGGGCCTTTTATAGGGGAGAGGGGGGCACCCAAGGGGCATGGCGCCCAGCCATGGGGCTGCTCCACCTCTTCCACATTCATGTGGGTGGAGCTCCCACTCAAAATGAAAAGCCTCCACTCCCATTAAAAAGCCTCCACTCAAAAAACCACTCACATGCATTAAATTTCCACCAAATTTAGTGCAAGCTCTCATTTAAATAAAACTCTTTTATTTATTTATTCAGAATTTTGTTAATTACTTTAATTAACAAACATTCACATAAAACCCCTTGCTAGTATTCAATTTCACATGGAGAACCAGTTTCAGCAATTTCAACCGAAACAGTTTCGGTGTCTAGTGAAATAAATTCCTGCGTTTGTTATTCTTTTCGGCATGAAACTTTTGCTCCAAATGGATGTCGGTGTCTCTTAAGTGTGTCACCCTACGGTTCGCGAATAATGCGGACATAATCGAGACCCCTCTCAGATCAATAATCAGAAGCGGGATCTAGAGACCCATACTGACTCCCACACATTCAACGATGACTTTCTTATGATCGTCGGAACCTTTTACGCTAGTATCTTAATCCCTTTGTTTCGCGATATATTACATGTCCGATATTCGATCATAGGTATCTCCATACCTAGTTTGATCTCATTACTGACATGCACTCTTTTCTTGTTCCCGTGATATAACATTCTAGTGATCAAATCACTTGCTTGTAAGCTAATCAATGTGATATCACCGAGAGGGCCCAGAGTATATCTATCCGTCATCGGGATGAACAAATTCCACTCTCGATCCATGAGCCTCAACATAACACTTTATTAGTTCTGAATCCATCTTTATAATCACCCTGTTACGGTGTGACGTTTGATGTTATCAAGAAACTCTTCCGGTGTTAGTGATTGACATGATCTCATGGTCTAAGGATTAGGATCACTTCGTAAGTTGTTATAGCAATATAAACTCAATGACTTTGATCGTAATGCTATACTTCGGATGAATGTTCATCACATCATTACACTAATGTTGTGACCTCGTTATTAACAACATCCAATGTCCATGATCAGGAAACTTTGATCATCTTATTAATCAACGAGCTAGTTTATAAGAGAGGCATAACTAGGAACTTCCTTTTTGTTTATTAAACACACATGTATTAACGTTTCCGTATTAATACAATTATAGTATGCAAAATAAACATTTATCATAAATAAGGAATACGATAATAACCACTTTATTATTGCCTCTCGGGCATATTCCCTTCAGTCTCCCACTTGCACTAGAGACAATAATCTAGTTTGAAAACTTTGCGTATTGAACACTTATGGCTTTATGGTGTTCCATATACGCAATTGCAAGTGGTTAACATAATCTATGGATCTGACGCTTCAGGTCCGTGTGTATTTGCATGTCTTTGCGTCTCCACGCATCACTCATTCTCCAATGAGATGGCATTGTATAAATTTGGTCTTTCGGTGAGACCTTTAGTTCCTTGGGGTTAAATCATGTCGATACTATTGTCATACAATATATCTTTAGTGTTAGCCCATTGCGAACCACACCTTAGTTTGATAACAAACTTCTTGACACAAATTCCCTCCTTTGCTGCTACTATAGCAGTCATATACTTAGCCTTTTTGTTGTAGTATTCGTCACAATGTCTTAACTATGGATTTCATCCAAATCCATCATGGAATCTCCTTTCCATTACATTGTGCCACCCATAGTTTAAATTGAGATAAACTTAATTTGTATCTTGTGACAAAACTAGTATCAATGTAATGCTTTACAATGAACTATTTGTAATTGTTTGTCACCTCTACACAAATATATTCTTAGTTCTTTCAAAAAGATCATAAGAATATCCTTACTATCGTCCAATGATCATTTTATGATTCATTCTGGTATATGCTCATAACACTTAGAGCATAGGACATATCTGGATGTGTACATATCATGGTATGATTGATCAAAACATTCTCGTGATTTCACTCATCAAGTGTCAAAGCACTTGAATCTTGTTTCACTTATCAAGTGTCGATACACTTGAATCTTGATTCAATTCCTTTCCATGCGACAAGAACCGTTTCTTGTTGTTTCTATATTGAACTCCTTCAATATCTCATATATGTACGTTTGGCACAACCATATTAGCATCACAGTCTATCCACTATAGACATTCATGCTAAATATTCGGGTTTTGCCTAAATCTTTCATCGAAATGAAATTCTTAACCATTGTCAATAAAAGATACATCATTTCTAATCATCAAGATGTCCTCCACATAATGTATTAGAAATATGTCTCAGCGCTCCCACTTAATTTCTTGCAAATGCAAGCATCTTCATCGTCTCCTGATAAAAAACTCCTTTTTCATCATGGTGAAGATTCCAACTCCGCGATTCTTACTTCAACCATTGAAGTTTGCATGCCCCTTTTAGCATCCTTTGAATTAACAAAACCCTTTGGATCGTGTCATGTACACGTCCTAGGTAACCATTCTATTAGAAGAACTTTGTTTTGTTGATTCATCTACCATATAACAAATTATATGTAGTGGTTGCTACTTTAATCCGTCCAGACTAAATATCGCTATGAAAGATCAAATCTTGTCATAGTCAACTCCTTGAACATTGTCGTAAAATAATTTATGACATGTCGACTATTTCATAGATGTGAAACATCCATGTCTGTTTCTTTATAGATCCAAATACGACCGATAGGTTTTTACACCTTCCGGAGGGTCTTCCAAGTTCAAAACTTGATTTCTCGTGTATGGAACTATCACGGATTTTATGGCTTCAAGTCATTTGACGGAGTCAGGGCCCATCATCGCTTCTTTGCATATAGTCGGTTCATCATTGTCAAACAATAATGATTTACTCTCAAATCTTAATCATTTGATTGTTTATCCGACCTTCTTGGTTCAATAGGAACTTTAGACCTCCGTGACCGCAACTGTAGCATCCCAATTGTCTAACAATTGCAATGCTACTAGCCTAGTCTATATAATGGCTACTTCAAATATATAATTGTTGCATTATAATTATATCATGCTCATGTCATCATGCCACCTTGCATTTGAGCATCATATAAAACCCTTTTCCATTTGGTCTTATCTCATCTGCATTATTAATTGTATTTGCCTCTTGATATTGTATTTGGCTATTGATATATTGTTTAAATGCCCAAGTTGAGTTGGGGCATATCTTTTATTTAACTCCACCACCTTTCTTGTCATCACCCCATCTTTCCACCATTCCATTATCCATGAGCTTGCAATTGTTTTTCTTTTGGGTTTTACCTCTAGCTCATATGGGTTGGGATGGATCCAATTCTATTTCCACATGCTCTCATCTTAGCATCATGTTGTTTTCACATTATTGATATATGAGAGCCACATGGCCACCTTTGCATGCTTTGTGAGTGGAACCCTTTTCCTAGCTTCCATATGGGTTGTTTTGGGGTTATTATCATGTTGGGATATTTTTGGGCTTACTAAATACCTAGTGGCACATACACACTAGCAAGTCCCCTTTCTATTCAAGTATGGTCATCTCCATCTACTCCACATGGGGCATACTTTTAATTCTTTTTCCTTGGCTTTTATTCCAATTTTGGGAATGCATAATAATAATGCCATGTAATATTACTGTTCTCACAAGAATACACATGGCATTAAATATTTTGCATGGGCCATGCAAGTACCACCACCTTCTAGTCTTTTGGGTTTTACTTGAATTTGTGAGTGAATCATCAATCTCCCTCTCCAACATCCTTTGGCATCTAAACTTGGTTTTGTTAAGCATCATGGTATGCTTATATTCCATGTGTAGATGTCTCTTTCCTTCTTAACCAAAATCTTTTCTCTCTTACCCCACCTCCAAAACCTCAACACCCCATGCTTTGTCACCACCTTCCCTATCTCTTGTTTTTGTGTAGATGGGGTTTTGTTTGTTTGAGTTTTTCAAATACAATTGAAAACCCTATCTACCCCTCTAAACCCTAGCAAACCAAACCCTAAGCCCTAACCCGAGCCATACTCCCTCTCTCCCCCTACCCCAACCCTAAACAAACCCTACCCGAGGCTTCCCCAACCTAGCTCGAGCCCTCCCCTCTTCCTCTCTTTCTTGCACCACAAGATGGTCAAGCCAAAACCAGGACCACCAGCTCCATCACGTGCCCTCCCCTGGTCCCCCTCCTCCTCTTTTAGCAAAACAACCAGAGAGAGGAGAAGAGAACACCGAGACCCTCTCCCTACTTTGCCAAAAAGCTACCACCACCAAACCCATGTGCTCCTCTATTCCTTATCACCCCAACCTCCCCAGTACCTCTCAGGTCGAGACCAGGAGCCCCAGGCACCCCACCTTCCTCCCTCCTTCCTCTACCAGATGGCCATAGCCACCACCTCGCAAAACCCTAGCCACCTCGGCCTTGATCACGATCTGCGCGACCTGTTGCTCTCCGAGGCCCCCCAGGAGCACCGACGAGTTCCTCTGCGTTCCCTTCTTCGGCTCGAACCAGTACCTGGGCCAGGACCTCACCGGAGCAGCCTAGCGCCGCCGTGCACCGCCGCAGGCCGAGCCCAACGTCCCCGAGCCCGTCGCCAGATCCCCTCCACCTCAGCGCCGACGACCACGCCGGCGACACCGCGGTGAGTCCCTGCATCTCCTAGACATGGTCCCTATCCTCCTCTCGCCGTAGAACGCCGCCGCCCTGCGTCGAGCACCCCGCGTGCACGTGCGCCGACGTAGTCACCGTCCGTCGCGGCCTGCCGCCTCTCTGTTCCTCGCCATGCCCCGCGCGTTGTAGCCCTCCTCCGTTGATGCCGCCTGTAGGAAAATTGTAGCCCGTGGATCCCTCTACCTTAGTCGTTTTTGTGGCTGCGCGTTTAGTCCAGCGTAGGCGTCGCCATCGTCGCCGGAAGACGGCCAGATCCACGCCGTCAGAGCCGTGCCCGTCAGCGCGCTGCAGCAGCCGGTGTCCATCTTGCGCGTAGCCCCCTCCCCTTTTTCCCGCCTAAACCCGCGGTCCCCGTAGCCCACCTGTCTGCCTCAGTGTCCTTGTTGCATATAAACCCCCGGAAGAGCCTGGCCGTCACGGACCGATCCCTCCTGCGTCCCGATCGCCACGTGGCGGCGCGTCATTGACGCGCCATGAAGTGGACCCGCTGCCCTTTGTCCCGCATGGTGGCGGCAGCAAGATGAGTGAGAACCCTTTCTGTTTTTCAGTCACTAGGCCCCACTTGTCACTGACTGTGGCTAAGTCTGGGTCGATTAACAAAAGTATCTCTGCATTTCTGTTTTAATTCAAATCTTTTTCAAATTAAATTAAATTCAAATTTCAAATCTGTTTTAAAATAACTTTTAAAATATAAATCCAAATAATACAAATAATATATGTTTTGAAATCAGAAAAATGTGAGGAATTCAAATATGCCATTCAAAATATATTTTGAACACTTAAAATTCCAAGTTGAGTAAAATTACAATAAAATGCCCTTTTCTTAATTAATTAATAACTTTTGTTTTATAACTCCAAATTTAGCAAATAATATGTCTAAAATGATTAGCTCGACGAGACCTTTCCGTTTATGTGTTCCATGTTGTGTTTTGAAGCATGCATCATATAAATGTATTGTATACAGCAACTAAAATGAGGATAAAATGAGGCCAAAACTCAATAAAATGATTATTCCTTGTATTCCACACCTCACCCATGCCATGCTACTTTATTGCCATGCAAATTGTGCATCATTCATCATGGCATGATTGTTTGCTTGACGCATTTTATTCATATGCTTGTGCACTTTATTTATGTTGGCCCTTGTTTGTTTGGTTCTTCTTCGAATAGACGCTGAGCAGGGGATATACCAAGAGAACCAGGAGCACTTCCCAGATCCTTCTCTCGCTTCAACTGAGCTGCCAGGCAAGCACTACCACATGCTTGCATATATATAGTACCTATTGCCTCTATCTTATTCTTGCATCATTGAGTCGCGATTGCATTAAGCTGAATCCCAAGTATTGCATAGCCTTTATTTTTAAACCCCACCGAAGCTCGTTCCTCCATCCCATGAGCCATTACTACAGGAGTTGTTTGAGCCATGCGAGTCGTAGAACAACATGTGTAGGGTATGTGAGTGTCTGATGGATAACGAGGTACCTATACAACTTATTCGGAGTAGTAATGGGATAACCAATGAAAGTGGCATCGGTGAGCCATATTTGCTATTTGGTTTTTTAGGCTCACTTGTGTCCCGTAGGACCCCGAGTACTTGATTCCTGTTCCTTGAATATTCACGCTATCCACATCTGGGAGGCTTATGAACCCCCCTGAGCCAGAGCTTGATTCATTCTTATTTCTTGGGGCCACAAACTAGTTTGAGGTTTTATTTTACTATCTTGTACTTATGCCATGCTTTACTGCTTTAATTTAAATTGTGCGAGGTAATGCACACTGTACTGTTTAGGGCCGTGACCCGTTTTCGCTGTATCGACAAGCCAGTCACACTTTCGGGTTCCCAGTCGTTTACAGCTGGCTCCACAAACCTTGAGGCCGTCTCGGAGTCAGCTAACTTCGTTGCGGGTAGCTCAATGGGGTGGCCCCCTGAAATATTTCTGAATCCTGTGATCGCTTTGTCGTGACTGCCTCGTTGGTTTTGATTTGGTTTTTCCGAGGTTGATCAAGTGTGTGTTGCTATTTGTGCACCCCTGTAGGGTAAAACTTTCTGAAAGCCGTGTCCGCGGTTATGGACGACTTGGAGCACAGTTTCTCGATCATAGACAACTATAACTAAAGTACCGCTTTTAATTTGACTAAGTACCTGACTAGTAAATAGTGCAACACTCATGGAATGGATAATAAAACTGCCAACGGATGGGGGGTTGTTCGTCCGCTTCCTCGTCGGTAAGCGGGGAGGAGAATGGATCTGTGAACTTTGCCATTATAACTGTTGTTATTAATTCACGGACATCCGTCTATCTTTGGTTAGGCGGATGGTTAGCGAGTATCTATAGAATTGTTAGGGTTTATCTTTTGCTGCAATTGCGTCACCCCAGGTTGTGTCCCCTTTAGAGGCATAAAGACTTGCTGAGTACCCCTAGGGTCTCACACGATAAATTATTGGTTCAGATGCACAGGTACACCCACAAGATGGATACTGGGTGGAGGAGACGGACGATGTGGGCAACGATCATTCGGTGTAGAGATTCCGGGAACGGGGATCCGTGAGATCTGTGGGCCGGATCTGCTTATTTATGGGGCATCTTATGCCGATTTGCTTCTTATCCGTACTCGGATTCTCTTCCGCTCACCGATACTCATATGTTTGATGTATGAGGAGATATCCTAAACTATTATATCTATCTAGGATATTTGGATCTTGCCGTATGGCGTTGCTATATTTCCTTTCTTTTTATATGGAATGGCTCTGATGTACTGTTGTATGGTGGCTTGCATACATACTCATTTGTGTATGTAGTTGATCCCTTCGCCTGCCGATTACGCCGCCCGTTCTTGTCCCGATGTTTAGAAATGGTTGGGACGGCCGAAAGGTCTACCTGTGAGAGGCATTTGGGCCCCACCGTACTATTTCAACCATTTCTGCTCATCCAGGCTTGTAACTAGGAGCGTAATTCACCGAGGTAGTTACAGCAACCTTTGAGGCACGTAATCCATGAGCATTCTGGCTGCCTCCGGAACATTTTCCGGCGCTGCGCAACTCAGCACATATAGATAAGGTTCGTTAACCTTATCAAAGTTCTATTGTCCTCCCACTTAACTTTTGCGAAAAATTCCCTTTTCAAGAAACTTCACATTTCACGCGACAAACCCTTTTGTCCTTGGTGTTATTGAGGAATAACCAATTGTTATTCGAAATAACCTACAAAGACATGCTCATCCGATTTCGGTTGTAAACATCTTACTTATGTTTAGCATACCAAAATTTAAGAAATGACAACTTGGGTTTTAACCCAAACCATAACTTCCATGGTGTCATTTCAACGGATCAAGTTGGAGCTCTTTTCAGTGTAAAAGCGGAAGTCTCTAAAGCTTTAATCTTTTAAAACATAATGGCAGTTTTATAAATAACACCTTTGATCCAACCATGTCAAACAAGGTTTCATTACAAATCTCAAACACTCCATATTCCTATGGTGTTTCGGGATATGTAAATCTAGGTGTTTTGCTAAACTTGCAACTCAAATAAATCCCTTTATGATAAAATCATAATTCATTTATTTTCTTGTTACACTTGTAACTCAAATAAATCCCTTTATGATCAAATCATAATTCATTTTTTTTGTTACAATGATTTTCCACTTCATCTTGAAAGTCTTTGAAACGTTTTTCAAATATTTCACACTTCTTTCTCATTAAGTGAATATTCACTCAAATTTCTGGAGAAAGCATGTGAAGTTGAAATCCATCGCTTACGACTATACATAATGGACTGCATACATCGATATGTATAAATTCCAATATTTTAGTCGTTCGATCTTATTTGGCCTTTGAACGAAGTTTTAATTATCCCGAGGAAAGTCTCACAAGCGTCACTTGATCAAATCAAAGACTCCAAAAATCCATGAATATGGAGATTCTTCATGTTTTCTTTCCAATATAATTTAAACAACGATGTCACTTCGTAAGTGATCTTTCAATCATTTGACTTGCGACATTTTAGCATTAGGTTTTATGGATGTGATTTCTCCAACTAGATTTGTAAATCATCCATCTTATATGGAATACGGTAATTATTTGAACAACCTTTGTTCTCATAATACCATATTTAAATAACAATTATTAAAACAAATCTTGAAGTCAAGCTTGGATGTCAACGAGAAATACAAACAACGGTTTGTTTGTTTTCGATGAACATCATCACATATTCTCTTGCTAGTTACTTAGGCCATTGTGGTTCATGAATTGGGTTGTTCCGTATGACATTTCATACCAACCAATTCGGTATCCAATACCCAAGAACCACATTGTTTAACAAGCAAAGAATACAACCATAACATGTATATCATCTATATACCTAAATTGGATATTTCCAATCTTTTCTTTTCTGCCAAATATATTTTATAGATTCTCTTCCAGCATTTCCTTTTCCTTTTAAAAGAATCTATCAACATCAACAGTGGTGCCATATACATGACACATAGTCCAAAGCGTGTATATTCAAATAATAATACCTTTGGACTTGCACTTTGAAGTAGATCACCATCATCAAAATTATCGGTATTCTTTCAAAATCTATTCTTTAGTAATCTTTTAGTGTAGTAAACACTTTACATACATATTCTATTCATCCTTATCATGACGACATTCATGATCAAGCTATTGTAGCTTATAAAGGCGAATCATGAGTATAACATTACTTTCCAAAACCCTTTTGGATGATTAGGATGTCTAGCATCTCCAACCTTCGTAAATTCTCATCCAATATGAGAACATATATTATACTCTATCATATTGCAACCAAAACATTGTTTCAGATATCGTTATATCTGCCACACATGATGGTTTCTGAAACAATTCTTTCAGCTCCTAGATAAACTTGATATTAAAACAATCAAGAATCATGGAGGCAAACATGATACTTAAGATACTAACACTGGAATTGTTACTCTCGATTTAATACCAACTATTAAATTTCATGGAGTAAATAGAGTTTGCTGAAAGTTTGCAATAGGACTTTAAACTTTGATTGACACTCAACACAATATGATACCAGTTCGTAAAGTATATATCCATAATTCTATAGTTCTGTTATCTCAATTACAACTATGCATATGGTGGTGAACGAATGCCAATGATTACAACAAATTATGCAAATTCACTTTGATTTAATTTATGATAAATTGAGTTCTACTAATCCAAATTAGAAATAAACTCCCACTCAAAAACGACATACCTCGTGCCTTTTTGGTGATTACAAGAACCAAATCCACTACACCAAGTCCGATCATCACGTGAGTCGGTGTAGCTTCAAAGGCGAGCATCCATATGGTCATCATATCAAAACATATGACTCATGTTTAACCTTTCAGTCCGTGTTCCGAGGCCATGTCTGTATATGCTAGGCTCGCCAAGTAAGAACCTTAGTATTCGTGTAATCGCTTTTACACCCGAGATATGCTCGTGGATTCAAGTACACCCGATCATCACGTGATGTCTTGAAGCGACGAAACATTTTCGGTGCATACTTAAGGAAGAACACATTCTTATCTTGATATCTATATGAGGGATCATCTTATTATGCTAATAAGACGCCAAACAAGCAATATAAGATGCAATCAAAACATCACATGTTTATTAGTGAAATGATATGGTTCCCGCATATGATCTCCATCATGTGCACCGTGGTATGATCTCAATCATACCTTTATGTGTAAGGCCAAGGTCTATGGAACTTACACGCTATGTGTGTTGTAAGAGTATCGTCTCATACTTCTACTTACAACATCACCATATCATAACACTAGCCCAGCAACAATCTAAACTAGACGCCTCTAATTTATCCATTGCAAGTTTTACGTGGCTTAGGGCTTTCGAAGATAGAACCGTTCTTACCTACGAACATGAACCACAACGAGGATAACAAAATTGTTGACAACTCGTTGCAAATTAGATATTGACTATAGTAGGAGAGACAGACACCCGCTAGCCACTTATGGAAAACTAGTTGCATGTCAAGCGTGGAACAGGTCTCATGTGCGAGGACATGTAAAGTTTGTCCGGGCCGCTTCATCCCACTATGCCACCAATATCCAAAGTCCAACTAAGAAGCAATAAAATGATCATCAGCGTCCACATACTCATATGTGTACTACCCGTGCAAAGTATCTACGCATAGATTCGGCTCTGATACCACTGTAGGGTTCGCAGCATAGAAAACAAATTTTTTCCTACGATGGGAACAACTATGTACCAAGATCTATCTACTAGATACAAACATCGGGCGGATGTATATCCATAGAGAACATACCCTTGAAGATCGACAAAGCTTAACGAGTCCAAACTCGTGGTTGATGTAGACGATCTCTTGCCGATCTCAAGATCGAGAGGAAGTCCTAGCGCCGCAAAACAGCAACGCATCCGTGCTCGCACACACGTTCGAGGCACCGAGCAACCTCCGCCTCCTCGCTCCAGCGATGCAGCGGAAGCACAACTCTTTCTTGCCGAATAGCCACTGGGAACATGTATCTCGCTAGTCCGAGACCATGGGGGATAAATTCTAGAGGGGGAGAGAGATCCTTCACGAGGAGGTGTTTCTTGAGAGGAGGAGAGGGGGGCCTTTTATAGGGGAGAGGGGGCACCCAAGAGGCATGGCGCCCAGCCATGGGGTTGCCCCCACCTCTTCCACATTCATGTGGGTGGAGCTCCCACTCGAAATGAAAAGCCTCCACTCCCATTAAAAAGCCTCCACTCAAAAATCCACTCACATGCATTAAATTTCCACGAAATTTAGTGCAAGCTCTCATTTAAATAAAAATCTTTTATTTATTTATTCAGAATTTTGTTAATTACTTTAATTAACAAACATTCACATAAAACCCCTTGCTAGTATTCCATTTCACATGGAGAACCAATTTCAGCAATTTCAACCGAAACAGTTTCGGTGTCTAGTGAAATAAATTCCTGCGCTTGTTATTCTTTTCGGCATGAAACTTTTGTTCCAAATGGATGTCGGTGTCTCTTAAGTGTGTCACCCTACGGTTCGCGAATAATGCGGACATGATCGAGACCCCTCTCAGATCAATAATCAGAAGCGGGATCTGGAGACCCATACTGACTCCCACACATTCAACGATGACTTTCTTGTGATCGTCGGAACCTTTTACGCTAGTATCTTAATCCCTTTGTTTCGCGATATATTACATGTCCGAGATTCGATCATCGGTATCTCCATACCTAGTTTGATCTCGTTACTGACATGCACTCTTTTCTCGTTCCCGTGATATAACATTCTAGTGATCAAATCACTTGCTTGCAAGCTAATCAATATGATATCACCGAGAGGGCCCAGAGTATATCTATCCGTCATCGGGATAAACAAATTCCACTCTCGATCTATGAGCCTCAACATAACACTTTATTAGTTCTGAATCCATCTTTATAATCACCCTGTTACGGTGTGACGTTTGATGTTATCAAGAAACTCTTCCGGTGTTAGTGATTGACATGATCTCATGGTCTAAGGATTAGGATCACTTCGTAAGTTGTTATAGCAATATAAACTCAATGACTTTGATCGTAATGCTATACTTCGGATGAATGTTCATCACATCATTACACTAATGTTGTGACCTCGTTATTAACAACATCCAATGTCCATGATCAGGAAACTTTGATCATCTTGTTAATCAACGAGCTAGTTTATAAGAGAGGCATAACTAGGAACTTCCTTTTTATTTATTAAACACACATGTATTAACGTTTCCGTATTAATACAATTATAGCATGCAAAATAAACATTTATCATAAATAAGGAATACGATAATAACCACTTTATTATTGCCTCTCGGGCATATTCCCTTCACTGGGGTGCTGGGCTGGGATGGGGTGTTCGCAGGTATGATGATTTTTTTCTTTTTCTTTTTCTGTTTTCTGTTTTTATTCAAATCAAATGATTAAAAGGTCAATTTGATTTCAAATCTTCTCCAAATATTTTCAGTAGGTTTTACACATAATATAAGTTGGTTATTTATTCCAATGAGGAATTTTCAAAATATTTTTATAAATTAATATTCATTTGGAATTAAGTGAGGCACATTGTCTTTATTTAAATAAAATTTGAATATGGTTCATAAGCCTATATAATTTTATTTAAATAATCGTTTATCCTTTTATATTATTTAATAAACATGTATTCCATTTACTTATGGATTTTAGCCATGGTTTAAATTGTTCTTGTAATAATTATTATTTATTTATTTCTTTGTTTCCTTGTCTTATAAAATTCATATCTTTTTATTTATAGCTCCAAAAATAGTGATTCAAATTGGTATAATTTTATTTAATAATAATTTATTTTTTATATCCTTTAGAATTTCTTTGTTCACAATTTGGTATTGATTTTAGCTATAAGCTTCATTAGCCTTGGAATACTTTATTTTATCTTAAATAATCATAAGTTTTTATCCATGGCTCCAAATGGAGTGAAATCAATTCCCATGGTTTTGTAATATTTTTGTTTACCAAAAATGATTATTTAGGAATGTTGCTGCTAAATTTTTATATGGAACAAAGCCATAGTATTGGAGTGATCTTGATGATGATTTCTCTTATTAGGGTTTAGTTTTTTGGTTTAACTTTTCCAAGTGTTCAAAATCAACATACATTCTATGCATGAATGCATTTGATCTGTTTGAAAATTTGTTTGTTACTTTCTCATTCAAATTTTGTTCAAGTAGGGTTTTGATGTTTCCAATTAGAAGAAAAAGTTTCTTTTCCCTCTAAATCTCATCATCTAATTCTTTTGTTTGATTATTTTTCACATTTCAAAATTTGGATTTTTTTTTGGGATGTGACAGCGACAAAGCTTAACGAGGTTGTACTCGTGGATGATGTAGATGAACGCTTGAAAATGTCAAGATCGAGATGAAGTCCTAGCGCCGCAAATCAGCGGCGCATCCGTGCTCGCACACACGTCCGAGACACCGAGCAACCTCCGCCTCCTCGCTCTAGCGATGGAGCGGAAGCAACAACTTTTTCTTGCCGAAAACCAACCAGGAACATGTATCTCGTTAGTCCGAGACCATGGGGGATAAACTAGAGGGGGAGAGAGATCCTTCAAAAGGAGGTGTGAGTGTGAGAGAGGGAGAGGGGCTCCCTTTATAGGAGGAGGGGCACCCCAAGGGGTGTGGCCGACGGCCATGCTGGCTGCCCCCACCCCTTCCTCCATTATGTGTGTGGAGCTCCCACTCAAAATTAGCCCCTTCATTTCTCACTCAAAATCCCAATCAAAATTCCCATTAAATTTCCACCAAATTTAATGCAATCTCTCTTTAAATAAAACTCCTTTTATTTATTAATAATTTTGTCAATTACATTAATGGACAAACATTCACATATAACCCCTTGCTAGTATTTCATTTCACATGTAGAAACACTTTCAACAATTTCACCTGAAATAGTTCGGGTGTCTAGAGAAATAAATTCATGCGCTTTGTTAATCTTTTCAACATGAAAATATTTGTTCCAAATGGTGTCGGTGTCTCTTAAGTGCGTCACCCTACGGTTTGTGAATAATGCGGATATGATAGAGACCCCTCTCGGATCAATAATCAGATGCGGGACCTAGAGATCCATACTGACTTCCACACATTAAATGATGACTTTCTTGTGATCATGAGAACCTTTTACGCTAGAATCTTATTCCCTTTGTCTCGCGATATATTACATGTCCAAGATTCGATCATCGGTATCCTCATACCTAGTTTGATCTTGTTACTGACATGTACACTTTTCTTGTTCTCGTGATATAACATTCTAGTGATCAAATCACTTGCTTGCAAGCTAACCAATGTGATATCACCGAGAGGGCCCAGAGTATATCTATCCGTCATCGGGATGAAAAATTCCACTCTTGATCCATGGGCCTCAACATAACACTTTAGTAGAACTGAACCCATCTTTATAATCACCCTGTTACGGTGTGACGTTTCATGTTATCGAGATACTCTTCAAGTGTTAGTGATTGACATGATCTCATGGTCTAATGATTAGGATTACTTCGTATGATGTTATAGAAATATAAACTTAATGACTTTGATCGTAATGCTATACTTCGGATGAATATTCATCACACCATTCCAATAATGGTGTGACCTCGTTATTAACAACATCCAATGTCCATGATCAGGAAACCTTGATCATCTTGTTAATCAACGAGCTAGTTTATAAGAGAGGCATAAATAGGAACCTTCTATTTGTTTATTAAACACACATGTATTAACATTTCCGTATTAATATAATTATAGCATACAAAATAAACATTTATAATATACTTGGAATATACATAATATCCACTTTATTATTGCCTCTCAGGGCATATTCCCTTCACTTACAATGCCAAGATGTACCCATCTATCAAACTAATGTGAGAACTCTACCAAACCGTAAACTATGATGTCGATATGGTCTTGATTACCTTGGTCGTTCAGGTTGAAACCGAATAATGTCCATACACATGGTAGGACAATATTACGAAACCATTTTTCCAAAACTTTTCTAATCCCGTGGTTACTGTTTTCATGGCACATAGTGCTCGCGACATGATAGAATATCTTATTTCATGTCATCGTTTTCAAAATGGGTTCAAATTTGTTAAAGATGAAGATCATAATAAGAAGTCGGGCCAGACGTCAAAACTCACGGTGGTTTCTGATATAAAAATTGAGTGCCCCATGGTTACCTACAAAAGTTTTTTTGTTAAACTTTCAGCGCAACCTATAATTTACTTGAAGTTCAAATATGAACACATTTCGATACATCGACATAAGTCATTCAATTGGGCAGAGTTAGGTAGGAAGAAGTTTGAAATCTCATTAAACATGGGTATAATAAGTACAACATGTCGGTCAGTATATAGGTCTCAAAACTTGTATTGTGGCATTTAGATCCAAAATTCTTCGAACTTTCTTTATGAAAAAAAACAATGTCGCCATCACTCGGAAAATTGAGATAGTTATTTCCTGATAGTTGGAAACTCACACCAAAAACATTGTTTACTGTAAGAAGATGCACCCATCTACCGCTGAAATAACATTTAATTCGAAAAAAATCTATCACACTTACTTGTAGCTCAAGTTTGACCTAATTTAGTTAAACTATCAAGATGCAAAATCTTAGCAAAAAGTCGAACCTATTGTCAAAAATCTTGGTGGTCGTTTGAGATATATTAATTGAGCCCTCGATGGTTACCTCCAAAAAATCATAAAACATTCAAAGCAACCTACAATTTTTGTGTAGTTCAAATTTGACCTAATTTCGATAAATCATCATCAAGTCATCTACCTTCGATAAATCAATTTTGGTCACTTAATATGTTTGGAAGCTTGGCTTGGGGCATTTAGATACATATTTTTTGGACTTTCTTTAAGAAAAAACAATCTCTTCATTACTTGTTAAATTGTGAATATACTTTCACGATAGTTGGAAAATGACACCAAAAACATTCTTTACTAGAATAAGATGCACCCATCTACCTTCGAAAAGACATTTAATTCACGAGTAGTCTATAAGACATACTTGTAGATCAAGTTTGACCTAATTTCATTAAATCGACAATAAGTCAGTGAAGTGTGAGAAGTTAGCTATGAAGCCTGGACCTCATAAAAAATTAAAATTACATCCAAGTTCATTCATTTAGCACAAGGTCCCTGGAACTATCAATAGAATCTTCTAGATACTAAGAATGGAAAAGAAGATCGAACGGTTTGCAATGTTTGATTTGACACTCTTTATCCAATGGTCAATGTTCGCAATTATCCATAGACTATATATTGGTATATGGTATTGTTAGAGATAAGACAAGATAAAGATAAGATAAGAAGTACTACTACAAATGGCTGATCTTTTGAGTAACCTTCCCTCTCGATGTTTGTGAAGCGAGTGAAAATTTCGAAACCAAAAAAGTTTAATTTTTTTGTATGAGGACCAAGGTGGTTTGCTTCCTATGTATTCCTCCTACTCCACACGAACGCGGTTGCCGAACACGCCATAGAAATAAAGTTGCCTTCTAAAAAAGAAACAGAGCCTCCTTAACAAGGCACACATGCATGCGGCCACGCTATGGATGAGGGAGAGATTAGCTAGGCCGATGTGCGTGGGGAGAGGGGTGGAGAGATGACAGTTGGGTAATACTACCCGCGAAGACTGTTGTGATCCCCTATACTTGTGGGTCATCAACTACCTTGTGAAGATTGTCCACCTGTGCAGTTCCCAAGATGACTGTTGGTCATGGTTGGGAAGCCAAACTTACAGGAGAGGTGCCTATACTAGGGCGTGTAATTGAAAGGTTAGGATTGATTATCCGCACACTGATGTATGGTGAATTCAGGATTGTTCCTAACGGATGTATTGAATATTGTGGTGAAAGTGTACCACCTCTACAGAGTGCCAAACTATTCGAATAGCCGCGTCCGCGGTTATGGAAAGTTGGAGTGGCCATACTGTTCTGTCGTCAGATGTTTTCAAAATGACTTGTGAAATGATTTATCACTTTGACTTGACCACAACAGAGTTGTGATATGAAATTCAAGTTCCCCTTAGGGTTATAAAACTTTCAACTATTTTTCTTTGCTTCTAAACTTAGTAGAGATAAATCTGGCTTTTTGCAAAACAACCTAGAGCCTACTACTTCCTACTCAAAACCACTTCACTTGTTAGTATTAGTTTGCGAGTAATTAAAGAGTACTCATGGCTTTGTTCCTGGCTATTCCCGTTGCCAGATTATGAAGAGGAGTATCAGGATGACGAATAGCAGGTAGGTTACGACAACTAGGATCATCTCCTATCGTCAGTATTGCCTGTGACCATGAAGATGGAGTCTCGCCTACGCTATAGTTATGATTACGTTATTCCGCTGCTTGAAAATGTATTAAGACTGGATCATGAGATCCTTATTTGTGTAAGACCTTATGTATGGTTTGTAATGGATGATGTACTGTGATATCCAATCTGTTATGTCTCGCAAAAATGGTAATCCTGGGATTGCAATGTATTGACATAACAAGCATCTGCTATTAAAAATCTGGGTGTTGAAAAGTTGGTATCAGAGACATCCTGACCATAGGAGACCCTAGTTTAGAATGGACATTTGAATCAAAAACTTAGTTTCAAAACCAAGGAAGTGAGTATTTACGAAAACTTATTCAAATCGTTATCACTTAGACTCTTTCATGAAAAATCATGTTCCCCAAAAATTCTTGCAAACTTAAATAAAATTTGACACACTTGATCACTCTACTAACTTACTCATCTTATATTCTTATAGATGGACGTGAAGTACAACAAGTTTTGTTAGTTGGGGAATGGAGGAGACCTCATATTTGAGCGCGACTTGGACTAGCTGTCGAAGATGCTGGAGCGTCCGCACCCCGAGTTCTTCGGAGCTCAGCTCAATGATCAGTAAGGAGAGATTTGTAGTGGCTAGTTGTTGCATGTCTCCGAGGAATGATTGAAGCCCCCACATCAGAGGGAATTTAGTTCACCTTGAGAGATAACAACTGGCTCGATGGACTTGCCAGGACCATGCAGGAAGCTCTTGCCCGTCTGTGTCGGTAGATTATTAATCAGATCAAGGGTAATCGCTCTGAGTTCTACCCAAGGCGTGATGTTCTAGGACAGCCACTGGAGGCCCCGTATCACCACGAGCTGAAGACTCAATTGGACCACATCATCTTCATGATGTACGACCGCCAGAAGGAGTTGGACAATGCCCGCTCCTATGCCAACCACAAGTACGCCATCGCCGCCAAGAAGGATCAGACTATTGCCATGATAGTGAAGGATCGCCAGTCTCGTCGCCGTTAGCTCAACAAGAAGGAGAGCATCATTGCCTGTCTTCACCACCGGATCATTTATTTGGAGGAGACCATCCATGAGAGAGATATGCAGTTGGAGGAGAGGGAGAATGTAGGGGAAGACCTTCGTGGAGACCCCTACTCCTATCTCAGTGACGATGATGACTTTCTGGAGGATCGTGCCATGGACTTCTTCACCGATGAGGATGACTTTGCCTTCATTGATGATTATGATGAGGATGATGACGACACAGACTCCGAGGAGTAGTAGCACTTGAGCACTAGCGTTAGTGAGTTGTATTCGGTCCCACTGTATCGTAGTTTCACAGAATGATTCTTAAAACCATATGTTTCCTTTGTTGTGTTGTGTGTTATATCGTGTGCTATGAATGATTGAATGAAAAGCAAGTTGGTAGAAAAATCTGAGTCAAACTTTAAAAACATTTCAAAACACAAAACCCCTGAACCTTAGAAATTTTCCCCATTTTCTCATGATCTACCTCAATCGTCAGATGCCTCGCGAAGGAAGCACTTCGTCCCCGGACCCGATGTTGCAAATCTTGCAAATGTTGGTTTCTAACCACGAAGCTGAAAGAGACGAACGTCAAGCCAACTTAGCCACCCTTCAACAGATAGCTCAGATGGCCAACAACAATCAGGGCCATAGAAATCAGGACAACCATGGGTCCAAGCTCAAGAATTTCTAGAACACCAACCCACCCATTTTCACTAAGTCTAAAGAGCCCCTCGATGCAGATGATTGGCTGCAAACCATGGAGAACAACCTAGAAGTTGTAGGAGTGGAAGCTAACGAGAAGGTACTATTTTCCACCCACTACCTAGTCGGAGATGCAAGATCATGGTGGAACAGCGTTCGCGCGATGACTATAGGACAAATGATGACTTGGGAAGAGTTCAAAGTCAAGTTTAGCAGAACCCATGTGCCACCGTTTTTGATCAAGAGGATGAGAGATGAATTCAGAGAACTGAAGTAAGGAAGGATGACTGTAGTGGAGTACCATGAATTTTTTTTGTCATTGGCTAGGTATGCACCGGATGAGATCGATACTGAAGCCAAGAATAAGGAGAGATTCCTGAATGGTCTGCATGATGAGATGCAGACAATGTTAGTCAATATCCCCTTTGCTGATATTGAAGCCTTAGTTGACTCTGCCATTCATATGGAAGGCAAGATCAACCAAGCCAATGAGAACCGCAAGCGTAGAATGATGCATCAAACAGGAACCCACCATACACCAAAGTATCGCCCCAACCCATCTCTAGGATTTTCCCCAAGAACCAACAGACCCCCGATGAACCATTCGACCTATCCCAACCGTGGAAACCCAAGGCCCCGAGGAAACCACAACAACCCCGGCAACCCCAGCAATTTCAACCGTGCACCGCCTAAGTTCAATAGCAACAATGTCGCCACCAACACCAACAGTGCCCCAAGGAATGGAAGCAATGTTGTGCCTGTTGCAGCAAAGGACAAGTCTCAGGTGACTTGTTATGAATGTGGAACCAAGGGTCACTATTCCAATGAGTGCCCCAAGAAGATTGCCGCAACCCCCAATGCAAATGCCTAGCCTAGAAGAAGGTTTGCCCCAAGGAATTCAGTCAACCGCAATGGTTGTCTCTTTCTCATGCATGCTGAAGGAGCCCAAGAAGCGCCACATGTCATGCTGGGTATGTTTTCTGTTAACTCGGTACTTGCTAGAGTGTTGTTTGATTCTGGAGCATCACACTCGTTTTTTACTGAAGAATTTGCATGCACTAGTAAGATTCAACCCACCAAATTGAAGCATGTTATGACAGTTCAAATACCTGGTTCAACCACCAAAGCTAGACAAATTTGCAAGGCCGTGCCTACCCAAATCCATGGCATAGATTTTTATGCTAATCTAATAGTACTCAGAACTAAAGGTTTGGAAGTAGTACTAGGAATGGATTGGATGTCCAAACATAAAGGATTAATCAACTGTGCCGAGAAAGCCATAACCATGACCAGTACAGCCGGAATATCAGTAGAGCATGTATCTGAAACCTTGCCCCGCCAATTCAAGTGCAACGAGAGTATAGCCCAGCCAACCATTGACCAAGTCAGGATAGTCTGTGAATACCCCGATGTATTTCTAGATGTTTTGCCCAGTATGCCCCTAGATCGGGATATAGAGTTTATCATTGAACTAATCCCTGGAACCGGACCCATAGCCTAGAAGCCATATAGCATGAACCCATCTAAATTAGTGGAGCCGAAAAAGCAATTGGATGCTATGCTAGAGATTGGATTAATCCAACCAAGTGCGTTGCCATGGAGATCACCTGCCTTGTTTGTGGACAAGAAGGATGGATGTAACCGTTTATGTACGGATTATCGGAAGTTGAATGATGTCACCATCAAGAACAAGTACCCGTTGCCAAATATATAAGATTTGTTTGACCAGTTGACTAGTGCCAAAGTGTTTTCTAAGATTGATCTTAGAACTGGCTATCACCAACTCAAAATTCACGCAGAGGATATTCCAAAGACTGCCTTTACCACCAGATATGGATTATATGAGTATAATATCATGTCTTTTGGATTAACCAATGCCCTCGCTTATTTCATGAACCTCATGAATAAGATTGTTATGGAATTCCTGGATAAGTTTGTCGTTGTTTTCATCGATGACATTTTGATCTATTCCAAATCAGAAGAAGAACATGAGCTACACCTAAGGACCATCCTTGGAACCCTTAGAGAGCATCAGTTGTATGCCAAGTTTAGCAAATGTGAATTCTGGTTACAGGATGTAAGGTTCCCAACCTTTAATAAGGTAGAGATCCCTGTGTTTACAATGCTAGTCCTTGGATCAATAGCTAGCATCCACAGTTAAGATGTAATATCAAGAAACAGAGGTCATAATACAACTTTATAACCAGGAATAAATTTTTTTATTACATCTTACATAGCTCATTTGGCTATCACATTACATTGCAGCAGAATATCTCTAAGCATGGGGTCCTTCATCTTCATAGTGCCACAGGCAGACATGTTGGTTGTAGACTTGTAATCCTAATCATTACACTTTGCTAAAATCAAAAAAACCTGCAACATAACAAGTTACAGCCACAAGGGTCAATACATTTGAATTGTATTGGCAAGTGATATTGTGGTAGTATAGTGGAGTCTATCATCTATATGCATTTGGCTAAGTGGATCTTAGGCTTGCTTTGCTCAAAATAGATTTTTCCTTATCATTTGAAAATACTAAGTTTTTGCTTGACAAAAATCACCCAAGGCATCTACCAATCAAAGATTGAAGATCCTTTAACCCTTGTTCAACCACAAGTTTTTAACTTAGAAATTGGGATGAGGAGATTCTTGATAGCTTCCATGTCATGATGCTCAAATTGTCCTTTACCAGGGACAGGGCTAAGTACTTAGATTTTAGACTCTTCAGAGGTGGTGCACTTTCCCCACAATACTTGGTTTCACCAAGACAAGATCTTTCAGAAGCCTTCCCTTAGACCAAAATGGACGCGCTCCAACCTATCAAACCCCTACCACCAACTGTCCATTTGGCTAAGTTATTGCAACCTATACGATCCAGGCAGAGCCCATAATGCCAAGTGGCTGCACTTGAAGCTTCTCAACATTTGACATCTCAAATCTCTTTGTTCCTGGGTGGCCATCCACAAGTGAGATACACAAGGTAAACCATAAAAATGGGCCTTGTGAACCACTCAACACAAACCATTCCTTCCATTCCACCCAGGTGATTCATTCACTTAGTTGTTTTATTAAACAAAACTTAAGTCCTCAGACTTAGAAATTTTTCCATAGCATGAATATATATTCCACCCTTGTTTTCTATTAGCTAAGCTAAGCATGATAGTAATAGGTATCTTGACTTAGGAAATTTCTACTAAGGTTTCATCTACTAGGATTTCCCATAGCATGGTTTATACTTGGCAAAAATTCCATGCAAGTCCTACTTAGAAATATCACTAATGCATAGTGAAAATAATGGGACAAAGTATGAAGCATCACTTGCCTTTTTGGTAGAGGGTATAAGTTCACTCCTTGTCCTTGCAACAATCACACTCTTCAAGTCACTACAATTCAATCAAGCAAGGCACAATCTCAATCTACCAATCAAGCAAAACATCACATAAAATGATAAAGTCAAAGTAATGTATGCAATCATGCCAAGCTTTGTTTTATTTGAAAAAGTGGTTCCTAATGGGTCATAAAAATTTTAAAACACCTAATGGTCATTTTATAAAGTGGCAAAGTCATTTGCAAAAGATTTCACTTTATAAACCATTTTCAAAACAAGGTATCATTTTATGTGGTCTAGAAATGTTTTTACTAAGGCATTAATCTATAGGGTTCACAAAATATGTTTTCACACCATAAAATCTTGTGTTTAGGGTCAGAGAGTTTATTTCCAAAACATTTCTCAAAGGTTTTCCTCCAAAGTCATTTTTTAATAAATAAACCATATTTTTATTTGACTAGAATTGGTTTAAATCAACGATTCATTCTTTTGTTTCTCCAAATACATTTTTGAATCCACAAAGTGTTTCCTATGGTCAGTAGGTTCAAAACACACCATTTGCAAAATATTTTATCCTCAAAATCAATTTGGAATAATTTTTATAACCTAAACAAGCATACACAAGTTTCTGCAAAAAAAAAAACATTTTACCAGAAGCTTTTTACTAAACAAAGTACATGGTTGCAAAGTGCTTGTTTCACTGATTTCATTGATGTAAAATTTGTAAAATTTGGACGTGTGGTTTGAAAGTTATGGAATTTACAAAATTGAACATCTAATAGAACATAATTTCTGTTTTAAATCAACTCTGGCCACGTGGTGAGTTCTGATTCGTCCATACCATTTCGCTCGGATTGGCTACGGGGTGCGTTGGATCTAAGTGAGACTGAATGGTGCAGATTAGCTCGTACCCCTTCGTTAAGTGGATCTATCGTGTGCATAGGATCGTGATATAACGGCTCACATCGTATCAGCCAAGAACTGGCGGCGCTGTGATGGTGGTCGGCGGCGGCGCGCTCTGACGGTGATGCTGTCGGCGAACTAGGACACGCGGGAGAGGGAGAGGTTGCTCACCAGCCTTCCAGGAGTGTGGCGAAGCTCAAGGTATGGTCAGTTTGTCGAGGGGCGCTCTGGTTCGACGTGGATTGCTCACCGGAGTCCACACGGCGTCGGGCATGCTCTGGTCGTCGTTGTTGGCGAGGCTACAGGCCACCCGAAGGCAAGAGAGAGGTGTCGTTAGACGCAGGCGAGAGCGTAGATCACAGGAGCATCAACAGGGGAAACAGGGGCAGACGGAGGATACCTGGAGAGTTCGCCGGAGTCCAAGCCGAAGACGCTGGCGAGCGGCGTTGAGGTTGCTGATGGTAGGGAGCTTGCGCGGCTGGGCTCAGAGTACTGGGAGATGCGCCAGAGGCCAAGGAGTGTGCTCGTGTGGTCGAGGGGGCGAGACGCGGCCTGGGTTCGTCGGAATTTGAGTGGGACCTCGTCGGAGGCAGCGACGGTGCAGGTGGAATTGGGGATGGCCTGGGGGCAGAGAGAGTCGGGCGAGAGAGGGGAAATGGAGAGGAGGAGCAGGCGAGTTATCGAGCGTGATTGATGATAGACATTACTCGCTGTATTGACGTGAATTACTCCCGCGAGATCAATGCAGAAACGGGTGAGGAAGTGGTCGCAGGGTGGAGACGATGAATAGTGTGTGGGTCCTGGTTGTCTGCAAGAGAGAGAGAGAGAGTGGGTGTGGGGTCCAGTCGTCATCCACTGTGCGGGTAAGCTCCTGAGTGAGAAAAGAACGGTTCGCTGGGGAGAGAGGTGGGCTGCTGGGCTGGGATGGGCTTGCTTGGTCAAGGTGCTTAGTTCATTTTTTTTGTACAGATTTGTTTTTCCTTTTCTTTTTCTATTTATCTGTTTGATTTTTGTTTAATCATTTCAAACACCCATTTGATTTCAAACCTTTGCCAAATTTTGGGTAGATTTAAATACTGATTAGTATTATATTCTGATGTCAATTTTTGAATTTTATTTTATTCTTTTTGGGGTCTTTTATTTATTCCAAATAGGCTCTAGTTTTAAATCAAATAGATTTAATAATATTTTCAAACAACATTTGATTTTTCCAAAACCTTCCAAAATCTTTTCAGTAGGTTTTTATTTGTTTAGTTGGTTCAAATAATTCATCTTGAACTATTTGGAAAGTATTTAATATGATTTATTAATCATTAAGATTGGGTAATTGTTTTAATTCTAATAGGACTTGGTTTATGCCATTTTATTATATTTTGGCAATTCTTTATCCTTTTATTTTATTTGGATTTGGATTATAGCTTAATCCACTTGTTTAAGGGTTAGGCCAATATTTGATTTGGTCTTTAGATATTCTTTAATTAATAATTCTTTCTTTGTCTTATAAAATCCATATCTTTTTATTTTGAGATCCAAACTTGGTGATTCCAATTTGTGAAATCTTATTTTATCTTTGTTTATCCTTTTAAAACCTTTTAAGATCAATTGCTCACCATTTGGTTTTGGATTTAAAGATAGGTTCTTCAGTAGCTTGGGAATTCAATTTCTTATCTTATTAAATTCATAAGATTTTATTTATGGTTCCAAATTGAGTGAAATAAATTTCTATGGTCTTATATTATTTCTATTTGTCTTTCTTGATCATTTGTGAATGTTTGTTGACAATTTTTTTTTCATATGGATCAAATGCATAGGCTTGGGGATAACTTGGAAATGGTTTTTATTCCATTAGGGTTTAGGGTTTGGATTTATTTTCCAAGTGTTTAAATTTCCAGATACATTCATTGAGGAATGCAATTCCCTTGATTTGGATTTTGTTGGATTCAACCTTTTACCAAAGTTTGTTCAAGATGGGATTTAAGTTTCCTTTTTGAAACAAAAGTTTCTTTTCACCCTGATTTTCAACAAAAAATTATTTTGTTTATTTTATTTTTCACATTACAAGATTTGGAAAATCTTGGGATGTGATAGGCTACCACCCTTAAAATAAATCTCGTCCCGAGATTTGGGGAGGCTAGGGGTTACAAGTTGGCTCAAAAGCATCTAGGGTACTACCACCCTTAAAATTTTCTAACTAAATTACATTTTGGCTTGCTTGGTATCTTGTTGAAACTTCTCTGGACAGAGGTTTGCATAGTGGCCTAGCTCGTTGCATTTGAAACATGTGACAAGGTTGAGGTCTTGAAGTGGCTTCTCTGGACAATATGATGCATAATGTCCTAACTCTTTGCAGTGGTTGCACATCACTTGGCTAATATCCTTCCTCATCTTGGGTTTCACTAGCTTTTGTTTGTCTTCTTGGCTCTTCTCCTTTTCTGGGCATTCATTGGCATAGTGTCCCATATCTTTGCAATTGTAACATTGCAACTGGCTTTTGTCTTTCTTCTTCTTTTTGGGACTCTCCAAAGCTAGGAGTTCTTCTAGTTCATGCTCTTCATACCTCACCTCAAAGGTGGGAAATCTTTCTCTCTTCTTGGGGCAGTTACTAGAGATATGAACTTCTTCTTCACAAGAGTAGCAACACTTTGTGGTCACTTTGGATTTGGCCTTATGTGGCATGGTTCTGACTTTGCCTTCATCCATCTTGGTAGAAGTTGTTCCCTTATGGAGGTTTCCAAACATTTGATGCATTCCATCTTGCTTCATTTATTGAACTATAGGATAGATGGGGCATTGAGTAGGGTATGATCATTTCCTTCACATAGGAAACAAGTCACTTGAGATGTGGGGCATTGATTAGTTGGATGTTTCTTTTCACAATTGGGGCATTGATCTCCATGCTCCTTGGAAGTGTGATCCTTGTCTCCACAAATATTGCAAGCTTGGGTTCCTTCTAGAATGGCATCTTTGTCATCCTTGTTTTCATAAACTCCTTGGGAAGAGTTTTCTCCCATGTTGGTCATTTGAGTAGCCATCCCTTGCAACAATTGGGATTGAAGTTTCAAAATCCTTTGTATAGCATTGTTGTTGGCTAAAAGCTGAGTTGTCACTTGGCTCAACTGGGTTTGGTTTGCTAGTACTTGTTCTCTCATGTGCATCTCTTGGTTGTTGTTGTTGTCACCATCCTTGATGTTGGAGTCTTTTGGAGAGGTCATCTTTTTGGGTTGGATTGGGATTAGAATAGGCAAAAGATTTCTAAGGAAATAATTCTAATCACACACATCACAATTCACACAAGCAATGTGCAAGCAATCACAAACAAGCATTCCACTCAAACAACAAGTTTCAAGCATATTTTTAGTCCACCAAAAATATTTTTGTTACACCACATAAGTTGGTGGGTTTGACTTAAACAAAATATGGTGGTCCATCTATATGGTTCACTTGTGATCTTTCCATCCTTCTTGGTTGATTCTTCATGCATGAGATCATGGTTTCCTTGGGAAAATCCTTGTTCACAAAACTTCAAAGGTGATGATGGTTCCTTCTAAATTGTGTTTCCTTAGTCTTCAAGTCTTGAGCAACATTTCTTGTCACCTTGTAGTCCTTAGTAATATCTAAGATTGAAGTCCTTGGATGAAAATGTTGAAGATGTTGAAGTCATTAAAGTTGAAGATGTTGAAGTCATTAGAGTTGATGAAGTCCTTTGCACATGGTGAAGTCTTTGGCCATGGGGTAGGTTTTTCCATCAAGTTTGAAAATAGGAGAGATGTAGAGTCAAACCAAAATGGTTGAGGAAAGAGTTTACAAGATTTTTTTTGTAAATAAGTTTTGGAACAAATACAACTCCTATTTTTCTAAGGGGTTTTGTCCAATCCTAGGTTTACAAATCCTACAGGCAACACAATGCTCTGATACCATCTGTAAGGTTCCCAACCTTTAATAAGGTAGAGATCCCTGTCTTTACAATGCTAGTCCCTGGATCAATAGCTAGCATCCACAGTTAAGATGTAATATCAAGAAACAGAGGTCATAATACAACTTTATAACCAGGAATAAAATTTTTTTATTACATCTTACATAGCTCATTTGGCTATCACATTACATTGTAGCAGAATATCTATAAGCATGGGGTCCTTCATCTTCATAGTGCCACAGGCAGACATGTTGGTTGTAGACTTGTAATCCTAATCATTACACTTCGCTAAAATCAAACAAACCTGCAACATAACAAGGTACAGCCACAAGGGTCAATACATTTGAATTGTATTGGCAAGTGATACTGTGGTAGTATAGTGGAGTCTATCATCTATATGAATTTGGATAAGTGGAGCTTAGGCTTGCTTTGCTCAAAATAGATTTTTCCTTATCATTTGAAAATACTAAGTTTTTGCTTGGCAAAAATCACCCAAGGCATCTACCAATCAAAGATTGAAGATCCTTTAACCCTTGTTCAACCACAAGTTTTTAACTTAGAAATTGGGATTAGGAGATTCTTGATAGCTTCCATGTCTTGATGCTCAAATTGTCCTTTACCAGGGACATGGCTAAGTACTTAGATTTTACACTCTCCAGAGGTGGTGCACTTTCCCCACGAGACTTGGTTTCACCAAGACAAGATCTTTCAGAAGCCTTCCCTTAGACCAAAATGGACGCGCTCCAACCTATCAAACCCCTACCACCAACTGTCCATTTGGCTAAGTTATTGCAACCTATATGATCCAGGCAGAGCCCGTAATGCCAAGTGGCTGCACTTGAAGCTTCTCAACATTTGACATCTCAAATCTCTTTGTTCCTGGGTGGCCATCCACAAGTGAGATACACAAGGTAAACCATAAAAATGGGCCTTGTGAACCACTCAACACAAACCATTCCTTCCATTCCACCCAGGTGATTCATTCACTTAGTTGTTTTATTAAACAAAACTCAAGTCCTCAGACTTAGAAATTTTTCCATAGCATGAATATATATTCCACCCTTGTTTTCTATTAGCTAAGCTAAGCATGATAGTAATAGGTATCTTGACTTAGGAAATTTCTACTAAGGTTTCATCTACTAGGATTTCCCATAGCATGGTTTATACTTGGCAAAAATTCCATGCAAGTCCTACTTAGAAATATCACTAATGCATAGTGAAAATAATGGGACAAAGTATGAAGCATCACTTGCCTTTTTGGTAGAGGGTATAAGTTCACTCCTTGTCCTTGCAACAATCACACTCTTCAATTCACTACAATTCAATCAAGCAAGGCACAATCTCAATCTACCAATCAAGCAAAACATCACATAAAATGATAAAGTCAAAGTAATGTATGCAAGCATGCCAAGCTTTGTTTTATTTTAAAAAGTGGTTCCTAATGGGTCATAAATATTTTAATACACCTAATGGTCATTTTATAAAGTGGCAAAGTCATTTGCAAAATATTTCACTTCAGAAACCATTTTCAAAACAAGGTATCATTTTATGTGGTGTAGAAATGTTTTTACTAAGGCATTAATCTATAGGGTTCACAAAATATGTTTTCACACCATAAAATCTTGTGTTTATGGTCAGAGAGTTTATTTCCAAAACATTTCTCAAAGGTTTTCCTCCAAAGTCATTTTTTAATAAATAAACCATATTTTTATTTGACTAGAATTGGTTTAAATCAAAGATTCATTCTTTTGTTTCTCCAAATACATTTTTGAATACACAAAGTGTTTCCTATGGTCAGTAGGTTCAAAACACACCATTTGCAAAATGTTTTATCCTCAAAATCATTTTGCAATAATTTTTATAACCTAAACAAGCATACACAAGTTTCTGCAAAAACAAACATTTTACCAGAAGCTTTTTACTAAACAAAGTACATGGTTGCAAAGTGCTTGTTTCACTGATTTCATTGATATAAAATTTGTAAAATTTGGACGTGTGGTTTGAAAGTTATGGAATTTACAAAATTGAACATCTAATAGAACATAATTTCTGTTTTAAATCAACTCTGGCCACGTGGTGATTTCTGATTCGTCCATACCGTTTCGCTCGGATCGGCTACGGGGTGCGTTGGATCTAAGGGAGACTGAACGGTGCAGATTAGCTCGTACCCCTTCATTAAGTGGATCTATCGTGTGCATAGGATCGTGATCTAACGGCTCACATCGTATCAGCCAAGAACTGGCGGTGCTGTGATGGTGGTCGGCGGCGGCGCGCTCTGACGGTGATGCTGCCGGCGAACTAGTACACGCGGGAGAGGGAGAGGTTGCTCACCAGCCTTGCAGGAGTGTGGCGAAGCTCAAGGTATGGTCAGTTTGTCAGGGGGCGCTCTGGTTCGACATGGATTGCTCACCGGAGTCCACACGGCGTCAGGCATGCTCTGGTCGTCGTTGTTGGCGAGGCTACAGGCCACCCGAAGGCAAGAGAGAGGTGTCGTTAGACGCAGGCGAGAGCGTAGATCACAGGAGCATCAACAGGGGAAATAGGGGCAGACGGAGGATACCTGGGGAGTTCGCCGGAGTCCAAGCCGAAGACGCTGGCGAGCGGCATTGAGGTTGCCGATGGTAGGGAGCTTGCACGACTGAGCTCAGAGTACTGGGAGATGCGCCAGAGGCCAAGGAGTGTGCTCGTGTGGTCGAGGGGGCGAGAGGCGGCCTGGGTTCGTCGGAATTTGAGTGGGACCTCGTCGGAGGCAGCGACGGTGCAGGTGGAATTGGGGATGGCCTGGGGGCAGAGAGAGTCGGGCGAGAGAGGGGAAATGGAGAGGAGGAGCAGGCAAGTTATCGAGCGTGATTGATGACAGACATTACTCGCTGTATTGACGTGAATTACTCCCGCGAGATCAATGCAGAAACGGGTGAGGAAGTGGTCGCATGGTGGAGACGATGAACAGTGTGTGGGTCCTGGTTGTCTGCGAGAGAGAGAGAGTGGGTGTGGGGTCCAGTCGTCATCCACTGTGCGGGTAAGCTCCTGAGTGAGAAAATAACGGTTCGCTGGGGAGAGAGGTGGGCTGCTGGGCTGGGATGGGCTGGGCTTGCTGGCTGGGCAGGCTTAGTTCATTTCTTTGTACAGATTTGTTTTTCCTTTTCTTTTTCTATTTATCTGTTTGATTTTTGTTTAATCATTTCAAACACCCATTTGATTTCAAACCTTTGCCAAATTTTGGGTAGATTTAAATAATTATTAGTATTATATTCTGATGTCAATTTTTGAATTTTATTTTATTCTTTTTGGGGTGTTTTATTTATTCCAAATAGGCTCTAGTTTTAAATCAAATAGATTTAATAATATTTTCAAACACCATTTGATTTTTCCAAAACCTTCCAAAATCTTTTCAGTAGGTTTTTATTTGTTTAGTTGGTTCAAATAATTCATGTTGAACTATTTGTAAAGTATTTAATATGATTTATTAATCATTAAGATTGGGTAATTGTTTTAATTCCAATAGGACTTGGTTTATGCCATTTTATTTTATTTTGGCAATTCTTTATCCTTTTACTTTATTTGGATTTGGATTATAGCTTAATCCACTTGTTTAAGGGTTAGTCCAAGATTTGATTTGGTCTTTAGATATTCTTTAATTAATAATTCTTTCTTTGTCTTATAAATTCCATATCTTTTTATTTTGAGATCAAAACTTGGTGATTCCAATTTGTGAAATCTTATTTTATCTTTGTTTATCCTTTTAAAACCTTTTAAGATCAATTTGCTCACCATTTGGTTTTGGATTTAAAGATAGGTTCTTCAGTAGCTTGGGAATTCAATTTCTTATCTTATTAAATTCATAAGATTTTATTTATGGTTCCAAATTGAGTGAAATCAATTTCTATGGTTTTATATTATTTCTATTTGTCTTTCTTGATCATTTGTGAATGTTTGTTGACAAAATTTTTTCATATGGATCAAATCCATAGGCTTGGGGATAACTTGGAAATGGTTTTTATTCCATTAGGGTTTAGGGTTTTGATTTATTTTCCAAGTGTTTAAATTTCCAGATACATTCATTGAGGAATGCAATTCCCTTGATTTGGATTTTGTTGGATTCAAACTTTTACCAAAGTTTGTTCAAGATGGGATTTAAGTTTCCTTTTTGAAACAAAAGTTTCTTTTCACCCTGATTTTCAACAAAAATTTATTTTGTTTATTTTATTTTTCACATTAAAAGATTTGGAAAATCTTGGGATGTGACACAGGAGGTAGGATTCCTCGGACATATCATATCAGCCGGAGGAATTGCCTTTGACCCTGCAAAGGTGAAGGATGTTGAAGATTGGCAAGCCCCAACCACTCAAACCCAAGTTCATGCATTTCTCGGATTAGCGGGATACTACCGCAAGTTCGTAGAAGGATTCTCGAGTATCGCAAGACCCATGACCCTATTGCTGAAGAAGGACAATATGTTTGAATGGAAGGACAAATGTGAAGCTAGTTTTCAAGAACTCAATTGGAGAATGATTTCCGCCCCAATCTTGATCATGCCGGATATCACGAAGCCATTTAATGTGTATTGTGACGCATCCAAGATTGGTATCGGATGTGTGTTGATGCAAGAAGGGAAACTTATATCTTATCTATCACGACAACTGAAACAACATGAACAGAATTATCCTACCCATGACCTTGAGCTAGCAGCCGTAGTTCTAGCCCTGAATACATGGAGGCATTATCTTATGGGAAACCGTTGTGAGATTTATTCGGATCACAAGAGCCAGAAGTATATATTCACTCAGAAGGAGCTGAATATGAGGCAAAGAAGATGGATTGAGCTAATCAAGGACTATGATCTGGACATTCACTATCACCCCGGTAAAGCCAATGTGGTAGCAGATGCCCTTAGCAGATTGCCGTGCCGCTTGAACTCCATGATTCTGAAGGAGCAACCAAGTTTGCACAAAGAGATGGAAGATTTTAGAATGGAATTAGTCAGTGAAGGATTTTTGGCTAGCATAGAACTTCAACCCACTTTGATCAGTCAGATCAATGAGGCGCAGAAAGGAAATGCTAGTATCGACGGAATCAAACGTCGTATCGGTACAGGCAAAGTACCCGGATTCACCGAGGATAAAGAAGGAGTTCCGTGGTACAAAGGACGTCTCTTTGTACTAGTAGATTCAGAGTTGAAAGAAGTTATTTTGAAAGAAGCCCATGATACCCTTTATTCTATCCACCCCGGAGGAACGAAGATGTATAAGGATTTGAAGGAGCAATTTTGGTGGCATAAGATGAAGAGATAAATCAGAATCTATATCGCCAATTTTGATATTTGTCAGAGACTCAAGGCGGGACATGAAAGACCCGCATGACTGTTGCAACCATTGCAGATTCTGGAATGGAAATTGGATTCCGTTGGAATGGACTTTATCACCGGATTGCCTACATCTAGTAGGGGAAATGACTCTATTTGGGTCATAGTTGACATATTGTCCAAGGTAGCCCATTTCTTACCAGTCAAGACCACCTACTAGAGTTCAAAGCTAGCGGAGTTGTACATCGCTAGAATCGTCAGTTTGCATGGAGTCCCCAAGAACATTGTATCAGATCGAGGAACTCAGTTTACCTTGAGATTCTGGAAGAAAGTCCAAGAAGGTTTAGGAACCCGACTAGATTTCAGCACAGCTTATCACCCTCAGACCGATGGACAAACGGAGCGAGTAAATCAAATACTCGAAGATATGTTGAGAGCCTGTGTGCTAGAGTATGGATCTAAATGGGAAGATTGTCTGCCTTTCACAGAATGTTCTTACAACAACAGTTATCAAGCTAGTTTGCAAATGGCCCCATGTGAATTCATGTACGGAAGGAAGTGTCGTACCCCTTTGAATTGGTCGGGAGTAGGAGAGAGTCAGATTTTCGGACCCGACATCCTCCGAGAAGCATAAGAGAAAGTTCACAAGATTTGTGAGCACCTAAAGACCGCCCAATCAAGACAGAAGAGTTATGCCGACAAGAGACGTCGAGACCTCGCTTTCAATATCAGAGATTTTGTGTATCTCAAAGTGTCGCCTTTGAAGCGAATGTAGCGTTTCTAGCTCAAAGGAAAGTAAGCCCCTAGATATATTAGACCTTTCAAGATTCTGAATCATCAAGGAGAAGTATCGTATCAATTGGAACTACTGGAGGAGATGTCAGCCATGCACAATGTGTTCCATATATCGTTAATTCACAAACGCCTTGAAGTTCCAAAGAAGACTGAAGTTTTCAAGAATATTGATCACCGCACCATAGATATCAACGATGACCTGACATATCTCGAAGTACCCATCCCTATTTTGGAGGAAGCTTTCAGGACCACCAGAACCCAAAGCATCAAGTTTCTCAAGATTCAGTGGAGTAACCACACTAAAGAAGAAGCTACCTGGGAGCAAGAAGATCACATCAAGACGGAGTTTCCCGATCTTTTTAAATCCTAGTTTTCTTCTTTCTTCTTTCTCAAATCTTGGGACGAGATTTTTTTTAAGGAGGGAAGGTTTGTAACATCCCAAAAATGTTGAACATTGATTATCAAATTCCAATCACCAAAATTAGGGTTAACAAAAACTTTTGTTAATTCAAATCATTATGAATGCATGTCTGTATATGATGATTGTATTAATTAATGAATGGACTTGTGTGATTTATCTAAATAGCAAGGTATGGTTTAAAGGTGAAAACAACATCATCTAAAACATTTGCAAGTAGAAACAAATCAAGAGAAAATTAAAAACATAACAAATAAAGCAAATGGTTATTTTTGCCAATCTTGTTCACTAGACCACTTTGAGTGTTTCTAGTCCAAGATTTCAAACAGAAACTTTTCCATTTTTTTCACCCCTTGCAAGACCAAGTAAAAATGAATCAAATCCCACCTTTCAAACTTGCAGAAACATTTGGCAACTTGATTCAAATCACATTTCAAAATTGAATTTGGTCCATATGTGAAGATCACCCCTTTTTCAAAAACCAACCAAACCAATTCCACTTGACCAATCCCATTAACTAGAGACTCCATAGTATGTAACTAGCACACCCATAAAGTTTGATTCAAAAATTCAAATTTGAATCTCTTTCAGCCATTTCATCAAACACCTTGCTGGCACCAAATAAACAAACCACAAACACTGTTGTGAGCAGTAAATTTGGCCTAACTTGTTCTCTCTATAGCTCACACTACACTCTCAGTAGATGATCCAGCTCAATTAACAAGATTTAGCACCACTATGAGCATGCCATAGCCATCAATGGTGACCATGCTGATCCTAACTTGCCACCCACATGTCGATAGCAAGCTAGGGGAAGCACCAAGCCTAGCAAGCATGTATGGGACACTCTCCACCATCCACCGCTACTCCATGTCCAAGGCTCGAGCACAGCCAGCCCTTGGACCACACAGCCCGAGCATGTCAAGCCTCTCTGCGAGCGAGCCGAGAGCGCGCTAGAGCGTCAATCGTGACACATGCCCACAGACTGTGCGCCGCCCTTGCCGCATGCAAGAAGGATCGCCAGCACCCCAGCAACACCGCGAACATGCTCGTTCGCTGCTGCATGGACCGTAGACGCTCTGCGCCATTAAAACTGCCGTTGGACCCCCTAGAGCGCCGTGACATTACGATCGTTTCGCACTGCCCCACGTTGCGTAGCCATGCCGTTGAGCTTCGCCAGGGATCACAACACCGCCCCCTATCATCGCACATGGATTTAGCTCGTTGTGCCGATGACCACGGCGAGCTCAGCCCGCGCCCGTCAGTCCCCTTCAGGAACTATAAATAGTGGCCACCCCAGCACGAATTCTTCACACCATCTCACTCCCCTCTCTCTCAAAAACACCCTACCTCACTCCCGGAGCAAGCTAGGCAGCGCATCGCCGAAATTTGGCCGGAGTCTGCCGCTGCTAGAGGAGAAGGGCGTCGTTGATTGGAGCCGCCCCAGCAGAAGCTGCCGGTACTAGGAGGATCACCGTCGTCGACTTCGTCGTTCGCCCCTGTCGCCGACCATCACCTGATCCCCGGTGAGCATCCCATGACCCCACTGGCCATGTTAGGGTTCTGTCTCGCCGGCGTTGCCCGACATGGACGATGAACTACAGCCGTAATATTAGAGCTTGATCATGCGGTCCACATCCCCCATACCACTTTGCACCCCTCTGTCTTACTGACGAGTGGGGACAGCCACTTAACCAGCCCGGGTGCGCTGTGCGTAGTGGGCCGTCTTAGTTAACCTCCCGCACGACCCAGTAATTCAAATCTAGGTTTATTCTTTTAGTTTCAAACTCTGTTTTGGATCTAGATTCAAAAATCAACCTAGCTCGATTCACTAAACCAAAATGCATGAAACCAATTTTGTTGGAAAGGTACTGGAGTGCTTAATCCAAGACCGTTGGATTCAAACAATTTGGATTTGTACATCACCCATGGTAAAAATAACAAGGCAGAAGCTTTTCTGCATTCAAACAATTTTCAAAATTCAACCATGAAATCTTTGGAGTTGATTCTAACTCTCAAAAATCACATTTAATCATACCTTTCATAATATACAAAAATATATAGGTTTACTTGCAGAAATAATGATCAAGTAATAAAAGAATGCCCCATAGGCATTTCTAGTCACTTTATTTAAATAAAATAAAAAAGTTTAAACCTTATTAAATTGTGAAACCACTTTAAATCACATTCCCATGTACTGAAATATGTGGTGATGACATGTGTTAACATGATCCCATGTTTTAGTTGGATAATATTAAATATTAAGTAGTTTCTCAATGAGTAGAAATTACTTTTCTAAAATAAATAATTAAAACCTTGCCTTAATGTTTGTAATGCTTGTGATGATCCTATATCATCTCGTGAAAACCTTTGTGTGATAAGTGATAGTAGTTAAGTATTGTTTGGTGATTGTGTATCTCGTATTTATTTATAGACGCTAGTATCGACCAAGGATACGAGGAGGAAGGAGGATACTACGAGGAAGAAGCCGAGGAGAACTTCAACCACTTCTCTGCACAAGGCAAGCTTAATCCTACCAGTTGACTTGGCAAGCTTATACATGCAATTATGCAAGCTAACACTTGCAACTATGAAAGTAGATAACCTATGCAATACACTAAGCATGCTTGGTTAGATACATTTGATGATACCCAATCCTAGTTTTATTTGCAAGCTTAGTTATTTTATTTATTTATCAAAGCTTTCTCTTAGAGTTTACTTAGTGATTTGTAGATAATAGAAGGATTTTGAAGGTAGCATAAAGAGCATAAAACTTGACCTAAGTTAGATAAATCTTGATGTCATCCTAAGGCATGAGATTGAACTTAGCTAATTCACACTTGTTTACCACCCCTCATTAGTGTTTATCCCCCAATTGTATATGCTAGTACTAAGCATAAAACTTGATCAACTTTAGATGAGAATACTTCGTGAAAATAGTTATGAAAACCTTAGGATGATGAGTCATTCTACTGAAATGTTTTGACATGTGTTCTTGAACACCAGATGATTTTGATGATGAAAATGTTAAGGCATGAGCCTTAGCCCATTACAAAAATGATGGTTGTCTGGATGCGATACCATTCCAATTTTACCATACAACCACAATACCCGATATTTGGGTAGGGCTTGACTGGAAATTTATATACCTTAGTATGGGTTCCCTTGCGACCAAGGTTGAGCTGAGGCTACTGATACGTCCAAAACGTATATACTTTCTCGAACACTTTGCTATTGTTTCTTCTCTAAACTTGTGTGATTTGGATACAACTAACACGGACTGACGCTGTTTTCAGCAGAATTACCTTGGTGTCTTGTTTTTGTGCAAAAAATGAACTATCAGGAAAAATCCCGGAAAATACGCCAAAAATTATATTTCACCAGAAGATCCACGGAGCCAGAAGGGGAGACAGAGGGGAGGCTTGGGGGCCCCAGACCCACCCCAGGTGCGGGCCCACTGACCCTGCGCCTAGGGGTGGGTTGGTCACCCCAGGCAGCTCCTCGGCCTCCCTCTACGTCTATAAGTTGCCTTCTGACCTAAAAACAGAGGGGGGTCGATAGTTTTCTAGAAAGAGTTCCGCTCCTTCGGCGCCACGAGAAACCAAGATTCGGATCCAGAAACTCCGTTCTGGCACCCTGCCGGGACGGGGAATTTGGAGAGGATCATCACCATCGTCATCACCAACGCATCTCCATCAACCACCGATGTTTCCCTCATCCATGAGTGAGTTATCTCCCGCTGTAGGCTTGGGGATGGTAGGGATTGGATGAGTTCTATCATGTAATCGAATAAGATTTGTTAGGGGCTTAGTTCCTAGTATCTCTATTAGTGCTATTTAACTTTCTTGCAACTTGTTGTGCTTAATGCTTGTCACTAGGGCCCGAGTGCCATGATCTCATATCTGAACTTAATATTGAATCATTATGATAGTATTGTTAATGATCTTATTTGCAAGTTGTGTACACATATCATTGTCTGGATCCAAAGGCCCCAAAGTGACAATAATTGGGACAACCGGAGGGGATGGCTGTGGTGTGAGGATCACATGTGTTCATGGAGTGTTAATGCTTTGCTCCGGTGCTCTATTAAAAGGAGAACCTTAATTGCCAGTAGTTCCCTAGATGCCCCGCTGCCACGGGCTGGCTGGATAGAAGATGTTGTGCAAGTGCTCATTGCGAGCACGTATGAATATATTTGGAGCACATGCCTAGGATTATTTAGTACTTGGATGCTTGTTATTATTTATCTACAATGCCCTAGTTCTTTGAAGTTACATGTTTAGACTCGTCCATGCAACGCCCGTCCATCCATCCCTATGCCTACCGCACTTGAATCATAGTGTTACCGTTACTGTTACTATTGCTCCTGTTTCACTGTTGCTGTTACTATTGTTGTTGCTTTGCTGTTGCTACTACAAACTGTTGCTACTGATAAACTTCTGTGAGAAAGAACTACTTCTAGGTGCAGCTGAACTGACAACTCAGTTGTTAAGGCTTGCAAGTATTCTTTGGCTCCCCTTGTGTCGAATCAATAAATTGGGTAATACTACCCGCGAACACTGTTGCGATCCCCTATACTTGTGGGTCATCAAGACTATTTTCTAGCGCCGTTTCTAGGGAGCATAGCTTTATTTGTAAGTTCACTTGGATCTATTATTGTTCACTGTTACTCCTGTCATCATGGGGAAGTATCTTGATGGAAAGTTCCCTATTTTACCATCCACTTCAAGAAGAGGTACAATCCTAAACACCTCTATTGCTCTTGATTCACCGTCTGTTATAAGTAAGCTTGTCACACCACCACCACATGCTCATGCTATACACACTGCTACTACTGCTGAATCTAAAACTGCTTTTGATACTCATGATGTTACTTCTACTATGCTTGATGCGAGTGGTTCATTAGGTCCTTTTCTAGATGCTACTATGGCTAGTCTAGGAAATACCGAAACTCCTAGTGAAGATACTGTTATACCTGTTAGCTCACCTGAGTCTAGTGAGAGTTTTGATACTAATGATGGTTACATAGAGCTCACTGATGAATTTGTTGAAGAGTGTCGGAAGACACATGGTGCTAGTTCTATTAAGAGTCTCCTTGCTAAACATACTATTATACCTAAGAAGTCATATGATCCTAAGTTTGCCACCTCTCCCATAGATATTAAAGATAAAGATTATGATTTATCTCTTGATTTATCTTATTTAGATATTGTTGAGAAAGAACCTTTTTGTGGTACTGAAAACGAGAGTGTTGTGGCTCATATGAATGAGCTTTCTACTATGAGTGCTTTGTTCTCTGATGATTTTAAAATGCGCAAGTACTTTGTTGCTAAGATCTTCCCTTTTTCACTAAAAGAAGAAGCTAGGGCTTGGTTTAATAGATTACCTCCTGGTTTCACTAATAGCCCTAATTGCTTGATTGCTTCTTTCTTCCATAAATATTTTCCTCCCAGTGCTAGACATGCTACTTTGCAGAGGCTTTTTGATTTTAAACAGGAAGAAGAAGAGAAATTTCTTGAGTCATGGAAAAGATTTTGTTCCTTGATTCGTGCATATCCTGGATGTCCATTACCTAAGAATGAGTTGCTTGATATTTATTATAATGGACTAACTGATGATTCTAGGACCTACCTAGATAGCTTTGCTGATTGTGTTTTCAGGAAAAGGACTCGTACAGATGCTGAAGAATTAATGAACAAGATAAGCAAGAATTATGATCATTGGACTTCAACTGAGATGAATACACCTGAGACTATTACTCCTGAACCAAATGTTCCTGAACCAGTTCCACCACCAACAACTAAGAAGAGGGGAGTTATTGCATTAGATGATGAAGTGATGAAGGAAGATAAAAAGTGTCTAAAGGAGAAAGGTATTAGATCTGAAGATGTGAAGAATCTACCTCCTATAGAAGAATTATGTAAGCCAATTCCAATTTAATCAAGGTGATATTCCTTATGGTAAGCCTCCTGATCCATTCTTAGAGGAACTTGAAACATTTATTGTTAAACAATGTAATTTTAATAAACAAGTTCAGAATCATTTATTGGAAAACTCTAGGGCTATCCATGAGTTGAAAGATATTGTAGAAAGAACTTCTAATGATATTAAAATGCTTTGTAAACACTTTAAAATGGTTCAAACTCAACTTGATTAACTTGCTAAAGTACAAAATGATATGCTAGTTAATTCTTCAGGAAATAAACATACTTATGGAATTGAAACTAGGAGTGGTGCAACTACTCAAGATCATTTATATCATGAAGGACACCCTAAAAGAATAGAGCAGGAGGAAGTTAATCAAGGAGGAAGTTGAGGAAGTTGAGGAAGCTAATAATGATGAGTCTCCTGATAAGGAGGAAGTTGAGGAAGAACATGAAAAACACACTAAGAACACTAAGTATACAAAGGAAGATTTTATTGCTAATAAACATGGTAAAGAGAGAGAACCTTGGGTGCAGAAACCTATGCCTTTTCCAGGTCAGAAACACAAGTCAAAGGAGGAAGAACACTACAACAAGTTTTGTGAGTGGATGAAACATTTATTCTTGCAAATTCCTTTGACTGATGCTAGTAAATTACCTCCTTATTCAAAGTATATGAAGGATACTGTCTCTAATAAAAGGAAGATTTCTAATGAGGAGATTTCTACTCTACTTTCTAATTATTCCTTAAATGGTAAGGTTCCAAAGAAACTTGGTAATCCAGGTATGCCAACTATTCCTTGCTCCATTAAGAATAATTATGTTAGAACTTCTTTATGTGATTTGGGAGCTGGAGTTAGCGTTATGCCTTTTTCTCTCTATAAGAGACTCCAGCTAGAAAAGTTGATACCAATTGAAATTTCTCTGCAAATGGTTGATAAGTCAACTACTGTCCTTGTTGGTATATGTGAGGATGTTCCTGTTCAAGTTGCTCATAATTGCATGGTCTTAACTAATTTTGTTTTGCTTGAAATGCCTGAAGATGATAATATGTCTATTATTCTTGGGGACCTTTTCTTAATATTACAGGTGCTGTCATCAATTTCAATCAAGGAAAAGTAACATTCAATTTTAATGACAAAGAGCACACTGTCTATTTCCCCAAGAAGGTTGTTAAGAGTTATTGCCTCAATTCCATTGAAAATATTGAAGGCATTAAGGTTGGAGAAATATATTGTCCCATTGAACAAGAAAATTTTGAAACCATTATGATTGGGACCATTGATATCAAGTATGAGGTAACATAATCACCTTATGGAATGCAAAGTTTTGTTTCATATAAGATGTTTTGGTAACAAGACTTGATCAACCTTGTTAACAAAAGGATTTTAATGAACAAAATAATGTTTCCACTGTGGTTATACTTGCTTTCTTTTTCCTTTCTCCTTCCTAGTCTTTGCTTTAGCTTTAGTTTTGCTAGTTGTTTGCTTGTTTGAGTTTCTTAGAGCTCCTGTAGTTTGGCTTTTGGTTTGTTTTTGCTTCTTCTGAAACAACTATTTCTGCGAGAAAATCAATTTTCATACCCTGAAAACTGGCCAAACATAAAGTTTCCTGAAAAATCCCAGAAAATTCAAAATAAAATTTTCCTTGAAAAAAGGGCAGAGAGGTACCAGAGGTGACCCAGGGGGCCACCCCTAGGCCCCACACCTGTGGTAGGCGCGGGCCCACCACTGGTGGCGCCTAGGGGGGGTCTGGTCCACCTGGGCCCCTCCAGGATGCCTCCTCAAAGACACCTTCTTTCTCTCTCCCGAAAACACCGAGAAACTTGCTCAAGATCGAGTTCTTGTTGTTCTTGCTCGCGATTTTCGATCTCCTTGTTCAGCCCATCTCAAGTGCTGACTTTTGGAGGGATTGTTCCTTGGTATGTGCCTCATCCAGTTGTCCAATTAGATTTGTGATTGTAGATTGTATCTTGAATATTTTGCTGCTGTATGTGATAGTTTGTTTGAGCTTACATGCTTGTTCTATGCTTAGAAACTTTGTTTTGATGCATGTGTAGTCCTCTAGCAAGTTCCTATAGTAGTTTCTCATCATTTATCAACTTAGAAATCACTTGGTTTGATGGTTGTTTAAAATTTTAGCAAAGGGAAGTCATGAACCACCACACCTTTGGTGACATTTTTGAGAGTGATGCACCTAGAAGGGCAAGGCTCCCAAGGTAATCTACAAGCTCCAGACCCTCATACAAAGAGGATCTCATCACTCCACGGTTTGGTGATGAGGGGGATGAAGGGGATGTGCACCCCTCCACCTTTCCTTGTCAAACTTTCTTGCGAGCTGCTGGGATTCTTAATGATTTCATGGATTTGATTGAGAGGGCTGGTCTAACAAGTTTCATGCAGGATGAGAGTGCACAATATGCTTCACTTACTTAAACATTTGTGGAGAGTTTCTCCTTCACCAATAGTTTGTTCAACTCTTCTGTGTCTTTCAGACTTTATGGCAGGGCTCATTCTATGACATTGAAGAATTTTTGCAAGGCCTTGGGACTTGGTACAAAGGGGTCATCAAAGAAGATTACATCTCTTCCCGCTGATTTGCTAGAACTATACCGAGGAATAACCAATGATGATGACCGCAGAACTCAGCGAGGGAAGAAAAAGAACATTCAACTCCCGGCCATCAGGTACTTCACCTGCTATCTTACCACCAGTGTTCTTTGTAGGGAGAACACTAGTAATATATCCAACTATCAATTGGCCTTCTTAGCTATTGCGCTCTATGGTGAGGATAAGTATAATCTTGGTTCCCTCATTGCTCGTCGTTTAGCTGCTAGGGGACCCATTTACGGGGGAATTATTACTACTCGTATTGCTGCTGCCTTGGGCATTGCTATTGATCCACATGATACAGTTTTGGCTCCTCAGAGACTTGATCTTGTTGCCATGGAGGCGCACCACTCTGTCACCTCTAGCTCTACTCTTGAGAACTTGGTTTATAGAATGTTGTTTACTAACGCGGAAGAGAGAGAGAGATCCCTCTACCCCAAACCACTTTTTTCAGTATTTCTCAGGGACCTTGGTCATGCTCAAAGGAGGAGATGGATGAGTTGCTGCGTTCCCTTTACTTCCACAAGCACTATCAGGGGGGAGCACCCGCATATGACCTCGCTGTACACTACACAGGGGAGGCCTCGAGCTAGAACCAAGACGAGGGAGTTTCCTCGACATACTACGGAGGTTCATCTACTTGGGCACCATGGGATTGAGCCCCACTTAGGCCAAAAGCCTAATCTTTGGGGGAGGTACACCAACATCACACTCATCTATATATCATGTTCGGTCGGTTCTTTGTATATCCATTGTTTCGCTTTCTTTTTGGTTCTTTTTGCTTCTATCTCAAAAACCCAAAAATACCAAAAAATATTTTCATTGTTTCTCTTGGTTTGTTTCTTTGTTTCTTTGCTTTGGTTTGCCTTAAAAGAAAAAACCCAAAAAGATTTTGCTTTGTTTGGTTTGCTTTGTTTCTGTTTGGTTTTTCTCTATTTTCTTGTTTCTAAAAAATCGAAAACACCAAAAATATTTGTTGTTCTTCTTTGGTTTTGTGAGTTCTTCGCAGGCTTCAGCCGTTCTTAGTGGATATTGGTTTTCATGTTAATTATTCAAGTCACACAAGTGAAGGGAAATAATGAAGATTAAGACAACTCGAGGTGTGGTAAGAGGCTGGTAACGAACTCTATTTCTTTCATTTTTGTACATATACTCATCATTGTGAGCATGCTTAGCCTGTTTGTGTAAGGTGTATGTCATTATGGATGCTTAGTAGTTCTTGCTTGTCTATGATTAGCTCCAGCTTGCTAATAGTTTGTAGCATGTCATATGAATGTTGCTTGCATTGTTATATTCATACTTTGGTATGACATTGTGGTATCCTCCTCTAACTGTTCATGTGAATCGACTTGGCACATGGTCACGCATGCATATGACTAATTAATAGTCAATAAGCCTCGATGATTTATTTTGCCTCAGAGTTCTTGTATCACTTTCATGTCATAATTAGTCCCGTTTTGTTGCAAGCATGATTATGACAGCTATCGCTCTCTCGTTTTCGCTCCCTCTCTACTGCTAGCCTTCACTTGCACTGAGTATGTGCTCTACCTATGCTTACAACTCCCAAAAACCAATATTGCCATATGTGTCCACCATACCTACCTATTAGCATCATTTGCTATTTCAGTGCATATTCTATATGACGTGTTTCCTTCCAAAATAAAATGTTTTTCTGTTTTGAGAAAGTTAGTTAGTAAAGATCTCATGAACTTGATGGCACACTTTATTCTTTGCGCTTAATAATTCTGAACCATTGTGACTAGTCCATGAAAGTTATATGCTTGCTTATTATATACTGGGTGTCAGCAGAACCGTGTTGTCACGGGGAACGCTTTCAACACCTATTGGATATCTCATCTAGTTGATACCTTGATCTTTTGTTTATGGATGTCAACGATGTGAAATAAAAGGGGAAGTTGTTAGTTCATGGAGTTTATACATTGTGTTAGAGAAACGGCTGGGCCGCTAGCCTAAGCCATGCTTAATCATGGTGGAAACTTGCAGCATCACTATAATGAGCATCTATGAAGCTTCCTCAATAAAAAGCTATGCATATGGTAAATAAAAAGATTGCTGAGATGCTCATTGTCTGCTTGCCTTGTCATTTTGGTTATGGGAAATCTCCTGTACCATATGCAAGGGGTACCCCGTTGGTGGTTCTCGATGATATGCATGTATTTACAATGACAAGAACTTTTAGGTGACCAAAGTTGAGTAGCATGCGGAGCGACCCTCGTACTCAAGGGACTTGGGATTTCTAGTCTATGGTCTATCAAGCATATGATTCAGAGTGGACCTCACTTTCACCTTAACCACATGAAGATGCCTATGATAGGGGCAATGAGATCTCAAAGCTAATGAGTACCTTCCTTTCAGCATTAGGAAGCCTTTCAAACCTTCATAAAAACCATTTTCACAATTTTGTTGAGTTACCACTTATTCTATGAGCACCTTCTTGAGAGCATAGTTGTCATTCTTGTGTTTGTTCCAAAACTTGGTTAATTATGTCATGACATTGATGCTTGTATCTCTGATATCTTTATCTCTAGTCTTCATGTGAACTTCAGAGGTGCCTCAACATTTATATTGTGCTCTTCAAACAAAGGCAAGCGAGATACCACTCTATCATACCTTATTATGAGCATTGCAATGCTGCTTATGTTTATGTTTCATGCTACTTATTATTATTGAGTTGGTTTCTCTTCATAGCTTGCAATGAATATTGAGTAGACTTAGTTGCATACTTATTATTATGAATTGTCTAAGCATCTACTCCTGTGCTGAGAATATATACATCATATGAAGAAAAGTGTTCGTGAAAGTTATTTTATCGCACACAGCTTTCAACTGAATTGCTTGAGGACAAGCAATAAGCTAAGCTTGGGGGGAGTTGATACGTCCAAAACGTATCTACTTTCTCGAACACTTTGCTATTTTTTCTTCTCTCAACTTGTGTGATTTGGATACAACTAACACGGACTGACGCTGTTTTCAGCAGAATTACCTTGGTGTCTGGTTTTTCTGCAGAAAATGAACTATCAGGAAAAATCCCGGAAAATACGCCAAAAATTATATTTCACCAGAAGATCCACGAAGCCATAAGGGGGGACAGAGGGGAGGCCGGGGGGCCTAGACCCACCCTAGGCGCGGGCCCACTGACCCCGCTCCTGGGGGTGGTTTGGCCACCCCAGGCAGCTCCTCGGCCTCCCTCCGCGTCTATAAGTTGCCTTCTGACCTAAAAATAGAGGGGGGTTCGATAGTTTTCCAGAAAGAGTTCCGCTCCGCCGCCGCCACGATAAACCAAGATTCGGATCCAGAAACTCCGTTCTAGCACCCTGCCGGGACGGGGAATTTGGAGAGGATCATCGCCATCGTCATCACCAACGCATCTCCATCAACCACCGATGTTTCCCTCATCCATGAGTGAGTAATCCCCCGCTGTAGGCTTGGGGATGGTAGGGATTGGATGATTTCTATCATGTAATCGAATAAGATCTATTAGGGGCATAGTGCCTAGTATCTCTATTAGTGCTATTTGACTTTGTTGCAACTTGTTCTGCTTAATTCTTGTCACTAGGGCCCGAGTGCCATGATCTCAGATCTAAACTTATTATTGAATCATTATGATAGTATTGTTTATGATCTTATCTGCAAATTGTGTACACATATCATTGTATGGATCCAAAGGCCCCAAAGTGACAATAATTGGGACAACCGGAGGGGATGGTTGTGGTGTGAGGATCACATGTGTTCATGGAGTGTTAATGCTTTGCTCCGGTGCTCTATTAAAAGGAGAACCTTAATTGCTAGTAGTTCCCTAGAGGCCCCACTGCCACGGGCTGGCTGGACAGAAGATGTTGTGCAAGTTCTCACTGCGAGCATGTATGACTATATTTGGAGCACATGCCTAGGATTGTTTAGTAATTGGATTCTTGTTATTATTTATCTACAATGCCCTAGTTCTTTGAAGTTACATATTTATACTCGTCCATGCAACGCCTGTCCATCCATCCCTATGCCTACCGCACTCGAATCCTACTATTACCGTTACTGTTACTATTGCTCCTATTTCACTGTTGTTGTTACTACTGTTGTTGCTTTGCTGTTGTTACTACAAACTGTTGCTACTGATAAACTTCTGTGAGCAAGAATTATTTCCAGGTGTAGCTGAACTGACAACTCAGTTGTTAAAGCTTTCAAGTATTCTTTGGTTCCCCTTGTGTCGAATGAATAAATTGGGTAATACTACCTGCGAAGACTGTTGCGATCCCGTATACTTGTGGGTCATCAGCTACCTTGTGAAGATTGTCCACCTGTGCAGTTCCCAAGATGACAGTTGGTCATGGTTGGGAGGCCAAACTCACAGGAGAGGTGCCTATACTAGGGCGTGTAATTGAAAGGTTAGGATTGATTATCCGCATACTGAGTATGGTGAATTCAGGATTGTTCCTGACGGATGTATCGAATATTGTGGTGAAAGTGTACCACCTCTGCAGAGTGTCAAACTATTCGAATAGCCGCATCCGCGGTTATGGACAGTTGGAGTGGCCATACTGTTCTATCGTCAGATGATTTCAAAATGACTTATGAAATGATTTATGACTTTGACTTGACCACAACAGAGTTGTGATATGAAATTCAAGTTCCCCTTAGGGTTATAAAACTTTCAACTAGGTTTCTTTGCTTCTGAACTCAGTAGAGATAAATCTGGCTTTTTGCAAAACAACCTAGAGCCTAGTAATTCCTACTCAAAACCACTTCACTTGTTAGTATTAGTTTGCGAGTACTTAAAGAGTACTCATGGCTTTGTCCCTGGCTATTCCCGTGTCCAGACTATGAAGAGGAGTATCAGGAGGACAGACATCAGAAGGTTACGACAACTAGGATCACTCCCATCGTCAGCATTGCCTGTGACCATGAAGATGGAGTCTCGCCTACGCTATCGTTATGATTACGTTATTCCGCTATTTGAATTGTATTAAGACTAGATCATGAGATCCTTATTTGTGTAATACCTTATGTATTGTTTGTAATGGATGATGTACTGTGATATCCAATCTGTTATGTCTCGCAAAAATGGTAATCCTAGGATTGCGATGTATGGCATAATAGGCATCTAGGATTAAAAATCCGGGTGTTGACATTTACTACAAGAAGATGCACCCATCTACCTCCAAAAAGACATTTAATTCAAGAGCAATCTACCTTGCTTACTTGTAGCTCAAGTTTTACTGGATTTCGTTAAATCACCAAGAAGTCAGTGAAGTGTGCGAAGTTAGCTATGAAGCTTGACATATGGAATTATATAAGAAACCATAGTCCACTTTGTGTGATAATTGGGAGGGTTGCATTTTCTTATAACTATGGTAGGTCCCGTAGGAGCGAGGTGCTTCGGTTAACACGACGGTGGAAGTCCAAGTTACATCGAGGACCTCAAAAAAATGAAAATTACATCCAAGTCCATGAATTTAGCACAAGGCCCCTAGAACAAAGAAACGAAGCGTGTTTTGAGGATTGCGCATACTAGTGTTCATGGTGCTAAAGTCTATTACTAGAATATTCTAAATGCTAAGAATGGAAAAGAAGGTCCAACGGTTAGCAATGATTGGATTTGCCAGTCTTGATCCAATGGTCCATATTCAAAGTTATCCATACACTATATAGTGGTATGTTATGGTATTGTAAGAGATAAGACAAGATAAAGATAAGAAGTACTACTACAAATGGATGATCTTTTGAATAATCTTCCTTCTCGATGTTTGGGAAGCAAGTGAAAATTTCAAAACTGAAAAACTTTGAATTTTTTTAGCCGAGGACCAAGGTGGTTTGCTTCCTATGTACTCCTCCTACTCCACACCAATGCGGCTGCCGAACACACTAGAGAAACAGAGCCATCCTCTAAAAAAGAAAAAGAAACGGAGCCGTCATACCAAGGCACACATGCGCAGCGCCAAGCTGTGGACGAGGGAGAGATCAGTTGGGCCCGCGCGCGAGGGGAGAGGGGTGGAGAGATGAGAGGCAACTGTCACATCCCAAGATTTTCCAAATCTTGTAATGTGGAAAATAAATAAATAAAATAAAGTATTGTTGAAAATCAGGGTGAAAAGAAACTTTGTTTCTAAATGGAAACTTAAAATCCCATCTTGAACAAAATCAAATTAAAGTTTGAATTCAACAAAATCCAAATCAAGAGAAATGCATTCCTCATAAAATGCATCTGGAAATTTAAACACTTGGAAAATAAATCCAAACCCTAAACCCTAATGGAATAAAATCATTTCCAAGTTATCTCCAAGCCTATGGATTTGATCCATATAAAAATTTGTCAACAAACATTCACAAATGATCAAGAAAGACAAATAGAAATGTTAGTAAAACCATAGAAATTGGTTTCATTTAATTTGGAGCCATAGATAAAATCTTATGAATATAATAGAATAAGGAAATTAAATTTCCAAAGCTATTAAAGCACCTATCTAGAAATCCATACCAAATGATGAGCAAATGATCGTAAAGATATTCAAAAGGATAAATAATTATCAAATAAGATTTTACAAATTGGAATCACCAAGTTTGGATCTATAAATAAAAAGATATGGATTTTATAAAATGAAGAAAGAAATATTAATTATGGAATATTTAAAGACCAAATGAAATCTTGGCCAAATCCATAAGCAAATAGAATGAATAAAATCCAAATCCAAATAAAATAAAGGGATAAAGAATTACCAAAATAAAATAAAATGACATTAGCCATTCTATCCCTATTTTAATAAAGACAAGACTCTAATAAGAATAATTATATTATTCATGAGAAAATAGTATTTTGGAATTTACCCAAATTAAGTAAAAGTTGTTTAATTCAACTTAAATAAGATTAAAGAATTATTCCAAATAAAATTTAGGGAATTAAAACTATATTAAATTCCATTGGAATTAAAACAAATACCCAATTCAAATGATTTATGAATCATATCAAATACTTTCCAAATAATTCAAGATGAATTATTTGACACCCAAATAATCAAATAAAAACCTACTGAAAAGATTTGGAAGGTTTAAGAATTTAAATGGTGTTTGAAAATATTATTAAAACTCATTTGATTTAAAACAAGGGCCTTTTTGAATAATTAAAATACCCCAAAAAGAATAAAATTTTATTCAAAAATTTACTTCAGATTATATTAATAATCAGTATTTAAACTTACACAAATTTTGGTTAAGGTTTAATTCAAAGTGATGTTGAAATAATTAAACAAAAATCAAAACAGAAATTGGAAATGGAAAAAGGAAAAACATTCAGAACAAAAAAATGAAACAAAGCAGCCCAGCCAACCCACTAAGGCCCAGCAGCCCACCCCTCCCTCTCACCCGAGCGAACCGTTTTTCACTGCAAGAAAAACCCGCAGAGACACCGACAGATGGACCCCACTCCCCCTCACACCCTTAGCTGACAAAGCGGACCCAGACAACCAGCTCACCATCGTCTACCTCGCGGTGACCACGCCCCAACACCTCCTCGCCGTTTCTGGCCGTTGAAGACGGCGTCAATATGCATTACTGGCGCAGTTAATCCTCCCCCTGACCACACCTTCTTAATCGCCTGCGTCCCCTCTCTCTTTCCCCTCTCTCACCCGACCCTCCCTACCCCTAGGCTGTCTCTAATTTCTCCAGCACCGCCTCTGTCTCCGGCGAGCTCACCGACCAATCCCGGCAGCTCCTCGCCTACCCTCGTTCCTTCGACCACTCGAGCATGCTCACAGGAACTAGACGCACATCCCAGCAGCTCCAGTTCACTCAAGGCCTCGGACACTCGCCTTCGTCTTGAACAGAGCACCACCGTCGACTACCACCCCTCCGGCGAAGTCTCTGGTAAGAATCTGACCGCCCTAACCCCTATCCTTCACACGCACATGCTCGCCGTGACCCCGCGCATCTAACTACACTACCTTTTCTCTCTGGCGTGCACCGTACCTCCACCGCCGTCTTCAACAGGACGAGCCCGAGGCGCAGCTCAACTCCGGCGAGCGATTGCCATCACCATCGTGCGCCCCTCGACGAGCTTCGGCCACCTTGAGCATCACCGTGACCCCGTGAACCCGGTGAGCACATTCTTTCCCTTCCTCGCTTCCTGTAACCGCCGCAGCACCGCTAGCAGACCGCCGCCGCCGCGCGCCACCGTCGTCGCGCCGCCAGATCTTGGCAATGCGATGGTAGCCGTCCGATCTGGATCGGAGTGACGCGATAGAATCTGGGCGAAGGGGTACGTTTGCTTCTGAGCCACAGGATCTACTTTATATCCAACGCGCCAGAGAAGCTGATCCGGATGAAACGGTATGGGCGAATAAGAACTAGACACGTGGCCTGGAGTTTGTTTTAAAAACAGAAACTTGTCTATTTGATGTTCCAATTTGAAAAATCCATAACTTTCAAACCACACGTCCAAATTTTGCAAATTTTATATCAATGGAATCACCAAGACAAGTACTTTCTGACCATGCACTTTGTTTAGTAAAATGTTTCTGTTAAATTGATTGTTTTTGCAGAAACCTATGTAAGCATGTTTAGAATATAAAATTTGTTATAATATGAATTTTGAGATGAAACCTTTGGCAAATGGTTTGTTTTGAACCTACTAACCATAGAAATCAATTGGTGGATTCAAAAATGTATTTGGTGAAGCAAAAGAATAAACTTTTGATTTAAACCATTTCTAGTCAAATCAAAATAATGTTTATTTGTTAAAAATGCTTTTGGGAGAAAATCTTTGGAAAATGTTTTGGAATAAACTCTCTGACCCCAAACACCAAGTTTTATGACTTAAAATTGTATTTGGTAAACCCTATAAAGGTTTCTACTTTGATAAAGGCATTTTCAACCACATAAAATATTGATTTTGTTTAAAAATGGTTTATGAAGTAAAATCTTTTGCAAATGATTTTGCTACTTTATAAAATGACTATTAGGTGTTTTCAAATTTTTATGACCCATTATAAACCACTTTTACAAATAAAACAATCTATTGCATGTTTGCATGCATTGTATTGTTTCTACTATTTTATGTGATGTTGCTTGAATGGTAGATTGAAATATTGCTTGCTTGATTGAATTGTAGTGATTTGAAGAGTGTGATCATTGCAAAGACAAGGAGTGAACTTATATTCTCTACCAACAAGGCAAGTGATGCTTCATACTTTTTTCCCATTATTTTCACTATGCATTAGTGATATTTCTAAGTAGGACTTGCATGGAATATTGCTAAGTGTAAACTATGCCATGGGAAATACTAGTAGATGAAACCTTAGTAAAATTTCCTAAGTTAAGATTCCTACTACTATCATTGCTTAGATTAGCTAGTAGAAAACAAGGGTGGAATATAATATTCATGCTATGAAATATTTCTATGTCTGTGGACTTGTGTTTTGTTTAATAAAACAACTAAGTGAATGAATCACCTGGGTGGAATGGAAGGAATGCTTTGTGTTAAGTGGTTCACAAGGCCCATTTCTATGGTTTACCTTGTGTATCTCACTTTTGGATGGCCACCCAGGAACAAAGAGATTTGAGATGTCAAATGTTGAGAAGCTTCAAGTGCAGCCACATGGCATTATGGGCTCTGCCTGGATCATATAGGTTGCAATAACTTAGCCAAATGGATAGTTGGTAGTAGGGGTTTGATAGGTTGGAGCGCGTACATTCTGGTCTAAGGGAAGGCTTCTGAAAGACCTCGTCTTGGTGAAACCAAGTCTTGTGGGGAAAGTGCACCACCTCTGCAGAGTGTAAAATCTAAGTACTTAGCCATGTCCCTGGAAAAGGACAATTTGAGCATCAAGACATTGAAGCTATCAAGAATCTCCTCATCCCAATTTCTTTGTAAAACTTGTGGTTGAACAAGGGTTGAAAGGATCACCAATTTCTATTGGGAGATGCCTTGGGAAAGATTTTGTCAAGCAAAAACTTAGTGTTTTCAAAAGATAAGGAAAATCTATTTTGAGCAATGCAAGCGTAAGCTCCACTTAGCCAAATGCATATAGATGATAGACTCCACTCTACTACTATAGTATCACTTTCCAATACAATTCAAATGTATTGACCCTTGTGGCTGTAACTTGTTATGTTGCAGGTTTGTTTGACATTAGTGAAGTAGGATTACAAGTCTACAACCAACATGTCTGCCTGTGGTACTTTGAAGATGAAGGACCCCATGCTATTGTTATATTCTGCTGCATTGTAATGAGATAGCCAAATGAGCTATGTAAGATGTAATAAATTATTTTATTCCTGGTTATAAAGTTGTATTATGACCTATGTTTCTTGATATTACATCTTAACTGTGGATGCTAGCTATTGATCCAGGGACTAGCATTGTAAACACAGGGATCTCTACCTTATTAAAGGCTGGGAACCTTACAGCAACGAAGGAGAGTGAAAACACACATTTTTAGTGCATAGGTCCTGAAGTTTACTAGTAGTAGAGTGTACACTATAATTGTAAGGAGGAAGGAGTACCTCATGTTAGGAACCCATCATAACTTTGCTCTTCGCTGCTTCCCTCTTATCCCGCCTACGTTTTATTCTCTCTACATGTACACCTCGTGGACAGAGGTGAGCATATGTCTAAGAAAAGAAATAATACAAGGGGTAAGGGCATCCACTATGTTGTCCATAAGGAAAAAAGTAGTCCTGATGGACTTCCATATACATAGTGGAAGCTATCCACAAGCTAAAAACCTTAAGGGCCACCCTTAAGTTGATGTGTAGTCCATAAGAATTAAAATATTGATATCTAGTACACATAGAAATAGAAAACAAATTTTAATCACAAGACTACAAGAGTATAGCTCTTACATCCAGGTCCTATCTTACGGACAAGTTTGACAAGATACAGTGTGGTGCAATCAACTAGCTTCGTATTAGCAAGTGTGTCCCATCTTAAAGATAAGTTTGGCCATATACATAGGTCATGCCCTAAGCTCTACCATTTAGACAGTGTCTATACGAGACGATTCGTCGGACCTAATAAACTAAAGATGTTAACTTTTGCATAGTAGTTTTACAACTTGGTCATACACTGCCAAGTGGGCCCATTATGTGATTTTTTCCTTTAAACACTTTTGTTGAACTTGATTTTTTTGTGAAATTCCATCGATCTATTAATAATGATCAACAAATGTATAAAGGGACCCAATAGTAAGTTTCTCTTACACACCGTCCTTCCTCAACAATTTGCATGCATAATCTATTCTCGTTCTTTGATTTTTTCCCTCTATTTTGAGCTATATTCTATAAATAGAAGAACAATTTGACCTAATTTTGTTAAATCTATATAAAGTCATTTACGTTTACCAAGTTACCTAGTAATATTGAAAAATCCGTCTAAAAACTTGGTAATTGTAAGAAAGCATGGTCACTTTGTATGAAAATTGGGCTGGTGTCATTTTATTTTAAATGATGTGGGTCCCGTTGGAGCAATGAGCTTCAGTTAACATGGTTGGTGGAAGTACAAGTTGCATCAAGGACCTTAGAAAATGAAAATGACATCCAAGTCCATCACTTGGAAAATTGAGAATGTTCTTTCTTGATACTTGGAAACTCACACCGACGGCATTGTTTACTAAAAGAATATGTACCCATCTACCTCTGAAATGATATTTAATTCGAGAGCAATCTATCGCTCTTACTGGTAGCTCAAGTTTGACCTAATTTCGTTAGGTTGTCAAAACTCTTAGTAAGAAGTTGAACAAGTTGTCAAAACTCGCAGTGGTGGTTTGTGATATATTAAATGACCCCCCCGATGGTTACCTCCAAAAAATCACAAAACTTTCAAAGCAACCAACAATTTTCCTGTAGCTCAAATTTGACCTAATTTCGATAACTAGTCATAAAGTCATTCAAGTGGGCAGAGTTAGCAAGGACGAAGTTTCAAAACTCAAGAAACATGGGAATCATAAGTAGTACAACATGTTGGTCCAATATATATGTCTGAAAGCTTGACTTGTGGCATACTCAGATCGAATATTCTTCGGACATTCTTTATAGGAAGGAACAATCTCGTCATCACTCAGAAAATTGAGAATGTTCTTTCTAGATAGTTGGAATGGCACACCAACAACATTGTTTACTAAAAGAAGATGCACCCATCTACCTTTGAAAAGACCATTAATTCAAGAGCAATCTATCGCGCTTACTTGTAGGTCAAGTTTCACCAAATTTCGTTAAGTTATCAAGATGAAAAATCTTAGCAAGAAGTTGAACCTGCTTCAAAACTCTCAGTGGTGGTTAGTGATATATTAAATGACCCCCCGATGGTTACCTCAAAAAAATCGCAAAACTTTTAAAGCAACCTACAATTTTCCTGTAATTCAAGATTGACCTAATTTTGATAAATCGGCATAAAGTAATTCAAGTGGACAGCGTTAGCTAGGACGAAGTTTGAAAAATTATAAAACATGGAAATCATAAGTACAACATGTCGGTCCACTATAAATATTTCAAAGGTCTACTTGTTGCATTTAGATCCATATTCTTTAGAATTTCTTTACAGAAAGAAACAATATCATCATGACTCAGAAAATTAAGAATGTTCTTTCCTGATTGTTGGATACTCACACTAATTGCATCCTTTACTAAAAACTATGTTGCACCCATCTATATTCGAGAAGACAATTAATAATTCTAGAGCAATATATCGTGCTTACCCTTAGCTCAAGTTTGACCTAATTTTGTTAAATTGTCAATATGCAAAATTTTAGCAAGAACTTGAACCTGTTGCAAAACTCTCGGTGGTGGTTTGTGATATATTAAATGACACCCATCTACATTCGAAAAGGAAATTAATTCAAGAGCAATCTATCGCCCAAAAGTGTAAACATAACTCTATTAATAATGATCAACAATCATATAAAGAGGCCCAAAAGTAAATTTCTCTTGGACATCCTATTTAGTCAAAACTGTGCATGCATAATCTCTTATCGTTCTTGCCCTATATTTTGAGCTATTTTATTTACAGAAAAAATTGACCTAATTTCATTAAATTGACACAAAGTCATTTAAGTGTACCAAGTTATCTAGTATTCTTTATAAATCTGACTAAAAACATGGGAATTGTAAGAAAGTATGGTCCACTTTGTATGAAAATTGGGGTGGTGGCACTTTCTTTTAACCGACGTAGGTCCCTTAAGAGTAGTGTGTTTTAGTTAACATGGTCGGTGGAAGTACAAGTTGCATATAGGACCTTACAAAATAAAAATAACATCCATGTCCATACATTTAGCACAAAGGACCCTGAAATTAATTAAGCAACATAAAGCAGTTAGGTCTGGCTATTTATCCACCAAGAAGCTGAGCCATACCCTTTGGCTGACAACTTAGTTCCTGAGTCGCCTGATGTGGCTGGCGACAACCTAATTTGCCAGGCGTACGAACGGATCTTGGAACGGGTGCAAATACAAGCTAACAATATTTTCAATTTGGCTCTAGAAGAGGATTAGACCCTAATAGAAATTCAAGATTCTCCATGCCCATACAGTCATGATCCTGCAAAATATAAGGAAATCATAAACCATATTAACCGCTCTACTTTCATTTTGTAAGAGTTTGGGATCTCTTGTGAGGATGATGTTTGTTAAGTCACGTACTAAAACTTGTTTTTTTTGCTCTGCTGGTGTGTAGTGTTGACGAATCTATATATTTAACGTTCTATCAAGACATAATACATGTTGGACCTAGTTTTAAGTGACGATATTTTGAGATATGTTAATTTTTTCCTTGTGGTGGTTTTTTATCTTTCAATTTTTTCCTTCTGAGATATGTTAATGATGATGTGAATGCCAGTTACGAGTGCTTTGTAAGCATGTATCTGGTAGTAAACCAAAACTTTTATTTGTAGATTATGGAATTTTTGGTCGATGTTTGAACTATAGAACTTGATGTCATTTATAATGGTAGGCTTCTACCACTTGGAACATTTTATACCAAGCAATTCATTGTATCAGAGGAATACAAAACTTGCGCTAAACAGAGCAATGCAAGGCGGGATCCTCAGTCGTGTGGTTCCGACTATTAATACAGTAGGGTTCGACTAGTATCGATGAGGCAACATGGAATTCGGGCATGATCTTCTTCCCAAGAGGGGGAACACATGTTCGACTAGTATCGATGAGGCCAAGAAAGTCGTGTGCCCTCTCAATCTACCGCACGTGAAATACCATGTCTGCATAAATGATTTTATCATATACCAGGACGAGGACACGGAGAAGGCCACATGTCTCATTTGCAAGACCTCTCGATACAAGAGAGGGTCCAAGAAAGCTCCTATAAAAGTGGTGTGGTACTTTCCTCTAGCTCCGCGTCTACAACGGTATTTTGAGGACCCTAAGGAAGCACAGCTCATGCACTAGAACGTGGAAAGAAAGAGGCCAGAAGACAAAGATCACAAAAAGGAGGTATTCTGCCATAGTTAGGGCAGTTAAACCAACTCTCATACGAGCTCCCGGTGGTTCATTCATTTGGCCATAGACTAGAGCTACCTTTGATTCCTCAATATTTTTTTCATTAATTATTTCGGATTCCTTCATTTCCATATAAAGATCATTTCCTTCACGAGTTCGTTCTCCTACTCCACCAAATACGGATACGCCCCCATGAGCTTTAGAAATGTCATTGATTAATTCCAAATGTTGAGGCACCCTTCATATGCTAGCAAGTGGAAGGCGTTGGACCTCGAATATTACCAACATTTTGATAAAGAGTCAAGGAACGTTAGGATGGTTGTGAGCACCGACGGACTCAGTCCATTCGGAAGCCAGATCAACACACATAGCACCTGTCCCGTGTTTGTATGGATCTACAACCTTCACCTTGGCTATGAAGAAGAAGTATGTAACCATGAATATTCTAGTTCATGGGCCAAAACAACCCAGTACAGACATCAATCTATATATCACGATATTGAAAAAGGAGCTGGCCACGTTATGGCAAGACGGATCCCGTACGTGGGATACCGCCGCACAAGACTATTTTGACATGAGAGCGGCGATGATCACACCGGTGCAAGACTATCCTGGTTACGGATACTTCTCGGGGAAGGTGGTCCATGGATTCTGTGGGTGCGCTAGGTGCAAGGATAATAAAATGTATCGCAGCTATAAAAAAATCCCAGGTCTGGGAAAACTGTGTTCTAGGGGTCTCGAAGGTGGATTCCCAAGAATCACGACTGGAGAAAGCAAGGACATCTGTTCGATGGGATAGTCGAGCTCTGAGGAATCCCAGACCATAGGAATGGGCACAAAAATCGATGAGGTGTTGAAAAACTAGAAGGAGTGCCCTGCGCTGGGAAAGAACCAAAATAAGCCAGAGCCGTTGTTGAAGGTATGGAAGGCGAGGTTTGTTTTCGGGGACTTTCCATACTTGAAGCTCCTACGCATGCCTCATAGCCTTGATCTCATGCATATTTGGGCGACAGTCTGCTTGCCACCATCCTTAACACCGACAAAACCAAAGATGGGCCAAAGGAAAGGAATGACTTGAATCATGTGGGCATCAGGAAGAACCTTCAACCATCTAGTGACGATGAAGACGATGATCTGTCGGAGGAGGAGGATCCGGAAATGCAAAATAGTCATCAAAGCGGAAAAAAGGTCAAGAAGGCCGAAGTTAAGCTCAATGCTGCGTGCTTCACCCTAAGTAAGGAGGAGGGATCATAGTTTATGAAGTGCCTCCTTAGAGTCAAATTGGCGAACAGCTGCGCGAGGAAGATAAGCAGATGGATAGACAAGGTGAAGCAATGCTTTAGTGGTATGAAGTCTCACGACATAGTTGTGCTGATGATGCGGGTACTTCCGGTTGCGATCCGAGGGATAATAGACAAGCACATCGGTGAAATGTTGTTTGGCCTCTACAACTTTTTCGATGTCATCTCTCAGAATTCGATAGGCATTAAGCAGATCACGAGGATAGAAGAGGAGTTCGTGGTGATAATATGCGAGCTCGAGATCTACTTCCCTCCCGCATTATTCGATATCATGCTTCATCTGCTACTCAATGTTGTGGTGGATATCGTCGAACTCGGCCATTGTTTCTGCGAAGCATGATGCTGTTCGAAAGGATGAATGGACACATCAAGGGATACATTCGTAACAAGTCCCGTCTAGATGGAAGCATAGAAAATGGCTTCCTGGATGAAGAGGACATCTCTTTATGCTCGAACTTACTACAAACCGAGACCCCTGTTGGTATGCCATTCAACAAGCACCTTGAGAGGATCGCTGGATGGGGTCATGACGAGGGTCAGCGCACAAAGCATGTCAACTTCGAGGACCGAACTAGGGACTTTGAAAGAGGAAACCTGGTCTCACTACAACACATGCAGGTGGTCAATCCATATATACATGAGCACAAAGAGTTTATCAAGAAGAAGTATGCTGACCGGGGCTAGGTGAGAACAGAGGAAGATGTAATCAAAGAGCACAACTACGGTTTCACGCGGTGGTTCAAGGAGAAGGTTCTTGATAATCCACCACACGTCGAGCCTTCAGAGGACGAGAAATTCATATTCTCCTTGTCATAGGGCACCTCGCAAAACCTAATGACCTATCAGGCATATGGCATCAACGGATACACGTTCTATACTGAGGAAAAGGACAATAATTGCAATTATTAGAATTAAAGGGTAACAGGGATACCCTACACCGACGACGTCCTAGAAAGATACTAAGGAAGGACCAAGGAGATATGGGAGCTCTGCTACGTTACGGAGAAGGTGCCGATATTCCATGTCAGGTGTGCCAAGAGCGTTGAAATTTCACCACCATGGTGATACCACCAAAGTCAAAGACCACTGGCGCTAACGTACCCACAAGAAATGAGCCATTGGTTTTGGCTAGCAAAGTTGACCAATGCTTCTACATTACCGACCCGTCAAAGCCTAGACGAGTTGTCGTTAGGAGAGGTGTAATACCTCGGACACTACGCTCTAAGCAACAATCCAGGAAGAACCGAAATTGCATAAGGTGTTCTACCGCGGAGGCCCAAAGGCCACCCACATTTAGGCCCGTCTAAGAGGATCAGGGCACGGTACCGGCCAACCACCCTACTCAGTTTGCAAGAACATCGTATCATGTGCGAGCGGCGTAGTCGACAGGAATGTGAACAAGACATACACAAGTGTGTATATCAGCGACATACAATAGTACATCAGAGTCAGAACATCTAAAAGAAATAGAAATATTCAACACCATACGGCAAGATCCAAATATCCTAGATAGAGATAATAGTTTAGGATACATCCTCATACATCACACATCAGAGTATCAAGCAGAAGCGGAAAACAAGATCCGAGTACGGATACAAATAGAATTGGGATAAGATACCCTGAAAATAAGCACATCCCGCCCACAGATATCACTGATCTCTAACCTCAGAATCTCTACACCTGACGGTCTTTGCCACCATCATCAACCTTATCGACCCAGGAACATTGTTGTGGTTACACCTGTCCATCTAACCAATACTTATCGTGTGAGACCCTAAGGGACTCATCAAGTCTTTATGCATCTAAGGGGAATGACCTGGGGGTGAGGCAATTGCAGGGAAAATAAAGTCTAATAATTTTATGGATACACACTACAACATTCGCCTAACCAAAGATAGACGAACGTTCGTTAAATAAAGAATAGTTAATTATCCAACAAATATATATCAACATAAATAATTATCGCTAACCCTCCTTCCCCTTCCTGAACAAGAAGGTGAAACATCATCCCATACCTTGACAGTTTTATTAATCATTCCATGAATATTGCTCTATTACTAGTCATGTTTTAGTCATATTAAAAGCTATACTTAATTATAGTTGTATATGATCAAGAGCTCCAAGCCATCCATAACCGCGGACACAGCTTTCAGAAAGATTTACCCTTCAAGGGTGCACAAATAGCAACACACGCACGCGCTTCCTCGGGAAGAACCAAATAAAAAGCAACGAGGCAACACGACAAATAATTCACAAGATTCACAAATGATTTCAGGGGCCACCCCACTAACCTACCCGCTATGAAATAGGTCAGTATCGAGATGGACCTAGAGGTTTCTGTCAATGGCTATAAATGACTGGGAATATGAAAGTGTGACTGGGCTTGTCAATACCGCGAAAACATTCCACATTCCAAAACAATATAGTAGTAAATGCTCCTCAAGCAACAATAGTAAAGAAATCAATAAAGCATGGCATAAGTACATGATAGTAATAACACCCCAAACTAGTTGTGGCCCCAAGAAATTATGTGTGAATCAAGCTAAAACTAAGGGGATTCATGGTCCCACATATGGATAGTGCGATAGTCAAGGAACAAGAAACAATTCCTAGGGTTCCAACAGGACACAAGTGAGCAGATAAAAATCATATCTCAAATATTGCCCACCGGTGTATGTTTATTTAGTTATCCCATTAATACTCAATTTAGTAGTTTAGGTACCTCGTTATTCAAAGACTCTCCCAAACCCTACACATGCATTTCTATGACTCACATGGCTCAAATAACTCCTATTGTAATGGATCATAGGATTGAGGGAACAAGCTTTGGTGGGGTTTAAAAGTAAAGGCTATGCAATACTTGGGATTGCAGTTTAATTCGGATCACGACTCATGATGCAAGAGTAAGATAGATGAAACAAGTACTATATGTAGTGCAAGCATGGGGAATTTCTTTCCTGGAAGCTCAGTTGATGAATAAGTGGAATCCGGGTAATACTCCTGAGGCTCCTGATAGTTCCCTTGCTCGATGTCTATCTAGATAAAAACCAAACATAAAAGGGCCATAATAAATTTTGCGCGAATCATATAAATCATATGCAACAAGAAAACAAGGCATGTGATACGCCCAATTTGCATCACCTTTCTATATCATAATTTACCTCTATTCATTGATATTTGTCTTATTATGAGGTATTACTTATGGCTTTTCATCTCTTTATGCATGTTGGATGATTCCTGGAGGATGGACTGACGGAGTGTGGATTCTGATGGAAAAGAAGGCGTTTCGGTGCAATTTCGTGAAGATCAGAAAAATACCAAAAAAATATGGAAACATATTATTTTACCAAAAGAAGAAGGAAGCCAGAAGGAGGGACGGAGATGGGCCTTAGGGGCACACACCCCCCTAGGCGCGGGCCCACCTGACCCCGCACCTAGGGCAGGTGTGGCCCACCTGGCCGGCCTCCGACTCCGCCCCTTCGCCTATATCTTCCCTACGGAACCCTAATACCAGGGGAGCGACCACATATAGATTTCCGCCGCCTCTGTGGGCGGAAAACACCGGGAGAGAAAGATCTCTCCGGCAGACAGATTTCTTCCGAGGGAATTCCTTCCCGGAGAGGGGAGACCGTTTCCATCAACACCGTCATCAAGCTAGGCTTCATCGGGATCATCATCATCATTGTCACATCCCAAAATTTTCCAAATTTTGAAATGTGAAAAATAAATAATTGTTGAAATTTAGGGTGAAAAGAAACTTTTGATTTTAAATGGAAACATCAAAACCCAACTTTAACAAACTTTGAGTAAAATGGAATCCAACAAATTTCAATCAAGAGAAATGCATTCATCAATAATGTGTTTTGAAATTTAAACACTTGGAAAAGTTAAACCAAAACTCTAAAACCCTAAAGGAATAAAATTTAGCCACAAGCATTTACAAATGATCAATATTGATAAATAAAAGTATTATAAAACCATATAAATTGGTTTCACTTAATTTGGAACCATAGATAAAAACTTATGAATTTAATAAGTTAAAAAGGAATTAATTTTCAAAGCTAATAAAACTCCTATCTAGAAATCCATACCCAATTATGAGCAAAGTAATCCTAAAAGGATTTAAATATACAAACAAATATTAAATAAAGTTATACAAATTGGAATTACCAATTTTGGATTTATAAATAAAAAGATATGGATTTTATAAGACAAAGAAAGAAAGAAATAAATAAAAGATATTTAAAAGCCAAATTAAATTTTGGCCAAACCCATAAGCAAATGAAATAAAGATAATCCAAATTCATATAAAATAAATGGATAAAGAATATTTAAATAAAATAATATGACATTAACCAAATTCTATTCTATGTGAATAAAGACAAAATCCCTAATAGAAATGATTAATTAAATCATGGGAAAATAATAAAGTGAAATTCCCCAAGGTGGATATAAAAGTTATTTAAATAACTTAAATGGAATCAAATAATCATCTAAATAAAATTTATGGAATTAAAACCATATTTGATTTCATTGAAATTAAGACATTTGCCCAATTGAAATGATTAATAATCATATTAAAATACTTTAAATAATTCAAAGTTAATTATTTAACACCCTATTAAATAAATAAAACCTACTAAAAAGGTTTAGTGAAAATTAGAATTCAAATAAAGAGTTTGAAAATATATTTAATCTTATTTGAATAAAGGAAAGTGCTTATTTCAATAAAGAATAAAACCATAAAAAGAATAAAGAAATTATTCTAAAAATGGTCTTAAAAATACATGTTTAAACATAATTGAAACTTACTGAAAAGTTTGAAAAGATTTGAAAAGAAAAAGGGTTTGAAATCATTTGAATAAAATCAAAACAGAAAATCTGAATAGAAAAAGAAAAAGGATTAAGAATAAAAAAAGGGAAACAACCCAGCCCATCTAACCTAGCCCATTCCAGCCCAGCTAGCCCATCCCCTCTTCCCCGCAGGAAAAACCATTCGCACCAGAGAACACACCTGCGCAGACACTGAACCCCGTACCCCACCCTTTCTCTCTCTCTAACGCTGACGAAATGACCCCACAAGTTAGTCATAGTTTTCACCGGCGCGACCTGTTCTCCCTCCCTCTCTCTCCAGTTTCTGGCTTGATTTTTGCAGGCTTAATTCGCCTTAATGCCGAGGCCGTTACTCACCGTGATCACGCCCTACTAAACGCCTGCCTCCCCTCTCCATTTCCCATCTCTCGCTCGGCTCCCTCTGCCTCTAGGCCGCCCTGATTTTGCTTGATGACCAACACTGCTCCGGCGAAGCTTTTTCTCCAATTCTGGCCAGACACCATCGCGCCTTGCCCCCTGGACCACACGAGCCTGTTCCCTATCAACCGCTGCACCTGCCAGTGTATCCCACTCACCCGCGCGTGCTCCAGACACTCAGCAACGACATCAACAATACATCGCCGCCGTCTGTTTCGACTCCGATGGTGTTTTCCCGCAAGCCTCATCCTCCCCTCTCTCTCTGATTGTTGCTACTAAGTTCGCCATTTCCCTACGCGTCTAACACCACCTCTTACTCTCTCTGTCATGCACCGTAGCCTCGCCTCCATCATCGACAAAGCGTGCCCGATCCAGTGAGCAAGTCCGGCGAGCAATCCGCGGTAACCTCGTGCGCGCCTCAGCCAAAGGAGACTACAACGAGCATCAGCAACGCCCCACGAACTCGGTGAGCCACTCCATGTCCTCTCTCACTTCCTGTATCGCCGGCGACGCCCCTGTCAGAGTGCTCCGCCGCCAGCCGCCACGCAGCGCCACCAGTTTGTGGTCAATGTGATGATGACCGTCAGATCCAGATCCAGCGGATATGATAGATTGACTAACCGAAGGGGTAAGATTGATTATGTGCCGCACGATCTGTTTTAAATCCAACGCTCCACATAGCGCGATCCTCACGAACCGGGATCAGCGAATCAGAACATGACGCGTGGCCAGCCTTCGATTTAAAAACCAGATTTTGTTCTATGGAATGTTCAGACTTCCAAAAATCATAAATTTTGATCCACACGTCCAAATTTTGCAAACTTTATATTAACGGAATCAGAAAAATAATTTTATCCAACCATGTACTTTGTTTAGTAATTTGCTTCTGTAAACTTAGTTTTTTTTGCAGAAACATGTGTAGGCATATTTTGAATATAAAACTCATTCTAAAATTATTTTTGTGATAAAATCTTTGGTAAATGGTTTGATTTGAACCTACTGACCATAAAAACCAACTTATGGATTTAAAATAGTATTTTGTGAAGCTAAATAATAAATCTTTGAATTAAAGCATTTATAACTAAATAAAATTGTTGAATATGTTTTAAAATGCTTTTTGAGTAAAACCTTTGGAAAATTATTTGATTTAAACTCTATGACCCTAAACACCAAGTTTTATGATTTAAAAATATATTTCATGAAACCTAGAAAAATTATTACTTTGTTTAAAGGAATTTCTAACAAATAAAATATTTCTTTGGTATAAAAATGGTTTATAAGTAAAACCTTTTGCAAATGGTTTTAATATTAAACACTTGACCTTAAAACACTAACACTTGTGTTTAAAAATATATTTGTCAAACACAAGAAGATATTACTTTGATTTGAACCATTTCTAGCAAAACAAAAATGACTTAAAGTGTCCATTTTCACTAACTTGATATCAAATGGTTTTACCACATTTATAAATGACCAATAGGTGTTTTAAAATGTTTATAACCTATTAGAAACCACTTTTCCAAATAAAACAATCTTTGGCATGCTTGCATGCATTGCTTTGTTTTTATTATTCTATGTGATGAATTGCCTTAATGGTAGATTGAATTTGTGCCTTCATTGAATTGTAGTGAAATTTGAAGAGTGTGACTATTGCAAGATCAAGGAGTGAAATTATATCCTCTACCAAAAAGTCAAGTGGTGCTTCATACTTTTGTCCCATTATTTTCACTATGCATTAGTGATATTTAAAGTAAGACTTGCATGGAATTTTCTAAGTATAAACTATGCCATGGGAAATCCTAGTAGAAGAAACCTTAGTAGAATTTTCTCTAAGTTAAGATTCCTACTACTATCATGCTTAGCCTAGCTAGTAGAAAACAAGGGTGGATTATATTCATGCTATGGAATATTTCTAAGTCAAAGACTTGTGTTTTGTTTAATAAAACAACTATGTGAATGAATCACCTGGGTGGAATGGTATTGCTTGGATGGATTTTTGTTGAGTGGTTACATAAGGCCAAGGGACTAGTGAACCTTGTGTATCTCACTTGTGGAATGCCACCCAGGAACAAAGATATTTGAGATGTCAAATGTTAAGAAGCTTCTAGTGCAGCCACTTGGCATTATGGGATCTGCCTGGATCATATAGGTTACAATAACTTAGCCAAATGGACAGTTGGTGGTAGGGGAATGATAGGTTTGGAGCGCGTCCATTTTGGTCTAAGGAAGGCTTCTGAAAGATCTTGTCTCGATGCATGTCGACTCTTGTGGGGAAAGTGGACCACTTCTGCAGAAGGAAAAATCTAAGGACTTAGGCGTGTCCCCGGCAATGGACAATTTGAGCATCAAGACATGGAAGCTATCAAGAATCTCCTCATCCCAATTTCTAAGTTAAAATTTGTGGTTGAACAAGGGTTAAAGGATCTTCAATCTTTGATTGGTAGATGCCTTGGGTGATTTTGACAAACAAAAACTTAGTGTTTTCAAAATATAAGGAAAATATTTTTTGAGCGAAGCAAGCCTAAGCTCCACTTAGCCAAATGCATATAGATGATATATACCACTATAATACCATAGTATCACTTGCCAATACAATTCAAATGTATTGAAATTTGTGGCTGTAACTTATTATGTTGCGGGTTTGTTTGATGTTAGTGAAGTATGTTGATTAGGATTACAAGTCTACAACCAACATGATTGCCAGTGGCACTTTGAAGATGAAGGACTCCATGCTATAGTTATTTCTGCTGCATTGTAATGAGATAGCCAAATGAGCTATGTAAGATGTAATGAATTATTTTATTCCTGGTTATAAAGTTGTATTATGACCTTTGTTTCTTGATATTACATCTTAACTGTGGATGCTAGCTATTGATCCAGGGACTAGCATTGTAAACACAGAGATCTCTAACTTATTAAAGGTTGGGACCTATACAATCATCCACACCATCATCTCCACCAGCACCATCATCACCACTCCATCTTGCTGTAACAATTGTGTTGGATATTGCTTTAGTTCTTAGGGGAAACTTTCCTGGTGTTGATTACTATTGTAGTTAATGCTTGTGAGTGGAACCATTGGATTATTATTTATGTTCAGATTGTTATCCATTATCATATCATCTTTGATCTTGATCCATATGATGTCTTGTGAGTAGTTCGTTTAGTTCTTGAGGACAAGGGAGAATTCATGTTGTTATTAGTGGATCTGTGTTGAGTTATTATTCAATGGTTTAGTATTTAAGTTGTGGTGCTATTCTTATAGTGGTGTCATGTGAACGATAACTACATGACACTTCACCATTTATGGGTCTAGGGGAATGCATTGTGTATTTGTCTACTAATCATGGGGTTGCCGGAGTGACAGAAACTTGAACCCTGTTAAGACACCTTTGCACAAGGAAGCGTAGGACCTCAGAGTTTAAGGTTGTGGTTAGATTTATATCTTAATTACTTTCCTGTAGTTACGGATGTTTGTAGGGGGTTTAATCACAAGTATGTATTAGTCCTTGGAAGGGCGGTATGTTAGCACAGGTTCACCCACACAACACTTACAAACACCAAAGAAGAGTACTCAGCTATTTGAAGCGAAAGCACTTGACAGAATTCCCATGTGTCATCGAGAACGTTTGTTCCTTATAAGTATTTCCACCGGCTTGTCCTTTCCTAATAAAGGATTGGGCCACTTGCTCCATTTTGTTCGTTACTTTTGTTACTCACTCTTTGTTTTGTTGCTTTGTCAGAACACCACTAAAAATCCGTTTGCTAAGTATTCACAGGGATTTCTTGCTCCATACCACCATTCAACACCTTCTGCTCCTCGTTGGGATCGACACTCCTATTTATCGAAAGTACTACGATACACCCCCTATACTTGTGGGTCATCAAGACTATTTTCTGGCGCCGTTGCCGAGGAGTGAAGCGCTATTGAAGAGTGGAACTGGTAAAGGAAACTTCTACTGTGAGTATTGTTCTTGTTACTGCTTGTTACTTTGTTTCCAATATGGATAAACCACTTGGTTTTCTGTTTGGGAAAACTACTACCGCTGCTAGGGTAGTAGATGGACCACCACCTGTTGAGATAGATCCTTTTAAGATACCTACAAGTATTTTTAATCGTGTTATTGATAATTATTATTTTGGGAATGGAACTGTCCATCCGGGTTTTTATCCATGAATTATGCGGGTTGTTTAAGTGTGAAGGTATCACAACTAAACATGTGAAAAATAAGTTACTCTCCATATCCTTGAAAGGGAGATATGAGGCATGGTATAAGCTACTAAAGAATGGACAATCCATGGAATGGGAGGAGATGGCATCTCTCTTTTACTCTAAATTTTATCCTCCCAGTGAACTCCATAAGGATAGAAGTCTTATATATAACTTTTGGCCTCTTGATGGAGAGAGTACAACTCAAGCTTGGGGGATACTGAAGCTACTAATGCTTAAATGTCCTATTCATGAAGTCCCTAACAATATTATTATCAATAACTTTTATGCTAGGCTTTCTCTTCATGATAAAGATTTACTAGATGCTTCTTGTGCTGGATCATTCACAAGTATGAAGGAAGAAGCTAAATGGGATCTCTTAGACCATATTCAAGATAATATTGAGGCTTGGGAGAATGACAAAGGAAGAAAGTCAGGTATAAACTATGATTATGAATGCATTAAATGGGAACTGATAACTTCCGTGATATTAGCAATAAGTTTGGCCTTGATCCTCAAGTCCTTGCAATAGGTTTTAATGCTTTTTCCTCTTATATTGAGATTCCTAAGAAAGAGTCGGACAAGTACCCTGCTCCTTGTAAAGACATTGTTACCCACGTTCCTGCCACTATAGAGGTTTGTATTGTTGATCCTATTTTGCCTGAACCTTATGTCGAGAAGATCCCTTTTCCCTCCAAGGTAAGGGAACACTCTATTATGGCCAATGTGATTAGCAAAAGCGCAAAGAAAACTGTAGGGTCTGATGAGCTTATTGATATCGAGCCTGTGGTAGCTATTGTGAAGGATCTTGTCACTAGAAACATAGAGGATGAGCATATTGTCTTCTATGAAGATGCTACTAATGTTATTTCTCATCCTAAGGTTAGAAAAGCTAGTGCTCCTATGCTTTCCGTTAAAATTGGTAGTCATTACTACTACGGTTTATGTGATATTGGTGCTAGTTCTAGTGCTATTCCTTATGAGCTTTACAGGGAAAATATGCATGAGATTGGTCCTTGTGAGGTTGAGGACATTGATGTGGTTATTCACCTTTCTAATAGAGAGCAAGTTTGCCCAAGAGATGTTGAGGTCCTTTGTGGTAAGATTAAATATCCTGCTGATTTTCTACTACTTGGTAAAGAAACTAGTAAAACCTATCCTATCATCTTTGGTAGACCCTTCCTTAATACTTGTGGGGCTATCATAGATTGTAGGAAGGAAAAAGTTTTGAATAAGTTTTCTGGAGAATCTTATGAGTTTAATTTTTCCAAATTTGCCAAAACTCCTTATGAAAATGAATTACCTGATGAGGATTTCAAGGTTGAACAACTGTCTGCTATTTCTCTTGCTCCTAACAATGCTTTGCAGCAGTTCATGGAAGATCATGAAAGTGATGCCTTTATGAAGGAAATAAATGAGATTGATGAGGTTTTCCTTCATCAGCCTGAGTTACTTAAGCATAATTTACCTATGGAAGATTTGGGTACCACACTTCCACCCAAAGGGGACCCTATTTTCGAATTAAAACCTTTACCTGATGATCTTAAATATGTTTATCTTGATGATAAGAAGATATATCCAGTTATTATTAGTTCTAAACTTTCAGGGAAGGAAGCAGAAAGGTTATTGGAGGTATTGAAGAAGCACCGAGGAGCTATGGGTTATACTCTTGATGATTTAAAAGGAATTTCTCCCACTATATGTCAGCATGCTATTAATATTGAGCCTGATGCAAAACCAGTTGTTGAGTACCAAAACCGTCTAAATCCTAAGATGAAGGATGTGGTAAGAAATGAGGTATTAAAACTCCTTGACGATGGTATTATTTATCCTATTGCTGATAATTAATGGGTTAGCCATGTTCATTGTGTTCCCAAGAAAGGGGGAATAACTGTTGTGACTAATGAGGATAATGAGCTTATACCCCAAAGAGTAGTGGTTGGGTATAGAATGTGCATTGATTTCGGAAATATTAATAATGTTACTAAGAAAGATCATTATCCTTTGCCCTTTATTGATCAAATGCTAGAGAGGTTGTCCAAAAAGACCCACTTTTTCTTTCTTGATGGTTATTCTAGGTTTTCTCAAATTTCTGCGAAAGCACAAGACCAAGATAAAACTACCTTTACTTGTCCTTACAGTACTTATGCTTATAGGCGTATGCCTTTTGGTTTGTGTAATGCTCCTGCTACCTTTCAGAGATGTATGTCTGCTATCTTTCATGGTTTTTGTGAAGAAATTGTAGAGGTTTTCATGGACGATTTTTCCATTTATGGAACTTCTTTTGATAACTATTTGCACAACCTTGATAAAGTTTTGCAGAGATGTGAGGAAACCAACCTTGTTCTTAACTGGGAGAAATGCCATTTCAAGCTTAATGAAGGGATTGTTCTTGGACACAAGATCTCTGAAAGAGGCCTTGAAGTTGACAGAGCCTAAATTGAAGCAATTGAGAAGATGCCTTTCCCTAGAGATATCAAAGGTATTCGTAGTATCCTTGGTCATGCTGGTTTCTATAGGAGGTTTATTAAAGATTTTCTCCAAAATTTCAAAGCCCCTTACTAATCTTCTTCAAAAATATTTTCCTTTTGTTTTTGATGATGATTGTAAGGAAGCTTTTGAAAATTTTAAGAAAGCTTTGATAACTACTCCTATTGTCCAACCACCTGATTGGAGTTTACCTTCTGAAATCATGTGTGATGCTAGTGATTTTGCTGTGGGTGCTGTCCTTGGACAATGTTTTGATAAGAAGTTGAATGTTATTCATTATGATAGAAAGACTCTGATACGTCCAAAACGTATCTACTTTCTCGAACACTTTGATATTGTTTCTTCTCTAAACTTGTGTGATTTGGATACAACTAACACAGATTGACGCTGTTTTCAGCAGAATTACCTTGGTGTCTTGTTTTTGTGCAGAAAATGAACTATCAGGAAAAATCCCGGAAAATATGCCAAAAATTATATTTCACCAGAAGATCCATAGAACCATAAGGGGAGATAGAGGGGAGGCCTAGGGGGGCCAGACCCACCCATGCGCGGGCCCACTGACCCTGCGCCTGGGGGAGGTTTGGCCACCCCAGGCAGCTTCTCGGCCTCCCTCCGTGTCTATAAGTTTCCTTCTGACCTAAAAACTCAGGGGGGTTCGATAGTTTTCAAGAAAGAGTTCCTCTCCGCTGCCGCCACTAGAAACCAATATTCGGATCCAGAAATCCGTTCTAGCACCCTGCCGGGACGGGAATTTGGAGAGGATCATCGCCATCGTCATCACCAACGCATCTCCATCAACCACCGATGTTTCCCTCATCCATGAGTGAGTAATCCCCCGCTGTAGGCTTGGGGATGGTAGGGATTGGATGAGTTCTATCATGTAATCGAATAATATCTGTAGGAACATAGTGCCTAGTATCTCTATTAGTGCTATTTGACTTTGTTTCAACTTGTTGTGCTTAATGCTTTTCACTAGGGCCCGAGTGCCATGATCTCAGATCTGAACTTATTATTGAATCATTATGATAGTATTTTTTATGATCTTATCTGCAAGTTGTGTACACATATCATTGTCCGGATCCAAAGGCCCCAAAGTGACAATAATTGGGACAACCGGAGGGGATGGTTGTGGTGTGAGGATCACATGTGTTCACGGAGTGTTAATGCTTTGCTCCGGTTCTCTATTAAAAGGAGCACCTTAATTGCTAGTAGTTCCCTAGAGGCCCTGCTACCATGGGCTGGCTGGACAGAAGATGGTGTGCAAGTTCTCATTGCGAGCACGTATGACCATATTTGGAGCACATGCCTAGGATTTTTTTAGTACTTGGATGCTTATTATTATTTATCTGCAATGCCCTAGTTCTTTGAAGTTACATGTTTAGACTCGTCCATGCAACGCCCGTCCATCCATCCTTATGCCTACCGCACTCGAATCCTACTGTTACCGTTACTGTTAGTACTGTTGTTGTTTCACTGTTGTTGTTACTGCTGCTGTTGCTTTGCTGTTGCTACTACAAACTGTTGCTACTGATAAACTTCTATGAGCAAGAACTATTTCCAAGTGCAGCTGAACTGACAATTCAATTGTTAAGGCTTGCAAGTATTCTTTGGCTCCCCTTGTGTCGAATCTATAAATTGGGTAATACTACCCGCGAAGACTGTTGCGATCCCCTACACTTGTGGGTCATCAGACTCTGGATGCTGCTCAAAATAATTATGCTACTATTGAAAAAGAGTTCTTAGCTGTAATCTTTGCTTGTGATAAGTTTAGACCTTATATTGTTGATTCTAAGGTTACTATTCATATTGATCATGCAGCTATTAAGTACCTTATGACATAGAAGGACGCTAAGCCTAGGCTTATAAGGTGGGTGTTGCTTTTACAAGAGTTTGATCTGCATATTGTGGATAGGAAAGGTGTTGATAATCCTGTTACTGATAATTATCTCGTTTGGAAAACATTTATTTTGACCCTTTGCCTATTAATGATAATTTTCTAAATGAGCATTTAGCTGCAAACAGGGTAAGTCCACATGAAAATCCTTGGTATGCTGATTATGCTAATTTTATTGTTTCCAAGTATTTGCCTCCAACCTTTACAGCCCAACAAAGAAGGAAATTATTTTATGATCTAAGGCATTACTTTTGGGATGACCCACTCTTATATAAAGGAGTAGATGGTATTATGCAAAGATGTGTTCCAGAATTTGAACAACAAGAGATATTAACAAAATGTCATGGCAGTGCTTATGTAGGAAATCATGCTGGGGATAGGACCGCACAAAAAGTGTTACAATCTAGATTTTATTGGCCTACCCTTTTTAAAGATGCAAGGAAGTTTATCTTATCATGTTAAGAATGCCAATGAGTAGGTAACATCTCTAGACACAATGAAATGGCTATGAGTTATTCTCTTGTTATTAAACCTTTTGATTGTTGGGGATTTGACTTTATGGGGCCTTTTCCTCCTTGAAACAGGTATACTCATATTCTTGTTGCTGTTGATTATGTTACAAAGTGGGTAGAAGCCATACCTACAAGCAGTGCTGATGGTAAGACCTCTTTGAAAATGCTCAAAGATGTTATTTTTCCTAGGTTCGGTGTGCCTAGATATCTCATGACTAATGGAGGCTCTCATTTTATTCATGTGGTTTTTAGGAAAACTCTCGCTAAGTATGATGTAAACCACATAATAGCTTTAGCTTATCACCCCCAAACTAGTGGGCAAGTAGAACTTTCCAATAGGGAAATCAAATCTATCTTGCAGAAGACTATCAACAGATCTAGGAAAAATTGGGCTAAAAAGTTGAATGACGCTTTGTGGGCTTATAGAACTGCTTATAAAAATCCTATGGGGATGTCCTCTTACAAAATGGTCTATGGGAAGGCTTGTCACCTGCCTTTAGAATTAGAACATAAAGCTTATTGGGCAGTGAAGGAGTTGAATAGAGACTTTAGACTTACTGGTGAGAAAAGACTGCTCGACTTAAGTAATCTAGATGAGTGGAGAGGTGAAGCTTACGAAAATGCTAGGCTATTTAAGGAAAAAGTAAAAAGATGGCATGATAGGAGAATTCTCAAAAGGGAGTTCCATGTGGGTGAGAAAGTTCTTTTTTATAGGCCTCGTCTCAATTTTTTGCAGGGAAACTACTCTCCAAATGGGAAGGACCTTTTGTTATCAAGGAAGTGTACCATTCAGGTGCCATCAAAATTTCTTCTCTGAAGGATGACACAACAAAGATGGTTAATGGTCAAAGATTAAAGAATTATATTTCTGGAGATTCTTATAATGAAGATGTGGATGTTATTAAAATGGTGACTCCAGAAGAATTTATCATAAACTGAACACCAGAAACTACAGAGTTCGCCTTTGAATAGGTAAAAGTGGTGAAAACAGAAGGGTCGTGAAACTCTAATCTTTTTATATTTTTGATGTTTTTAATACATAAGGGAAGTTACGAGATGAAACTGAAGAGGAAAAGGAGCTCGGGGTAGACAAACCCACCCCAGGCGCGGGCCCAGCCTGGCCGCGCCTAGAGGGGGTTTGACTCCCCCGAACTCCGTCTCCGTTTTGTTCCGTGTCAAAACTTTCCTTATGCATTGAATCTTCATAATATATAACACCCCGGATCCCCCGAGGTTCTTGCATCGTGTTCTCGTCGTGTTTTCATTTTGATCTGTTTCTATCAAGAAATCTTCTCAAGTTTAGAGCACCATGTCCTCCGCCAACGACGAAGGCAAGAAGCTCGAGGAAGAAGAACCTCAAGTTCCCAAGGAGGAGGAGATCCCGGAAGGTTATGAAGGAGACATGGAGGAGGACAAGCAACCGGACACCCGCGCTACCGTCGCAAGCATTGGTTTGGTGGCACAACCTACCCAGCTTAGAAGGACAGCATGAATGTCTACAGAAGGGAGAACTCCACATCATATCCTCGCTCCGTGCACACTTCCTTCTAGTACCCCTTGGTCTAACCGTGGAGGGAATAAACGCTCTAACTTGGAAGAATGGAGGAAGAACAACAAGGACTGGGATCCTCAGTTCGAATTGATCGTGGGATGCATTGAGCATAATTCGGAGTTAATTCGTACTCTAGCCTTCGATATGGAGGATTTGAAGAAACTTGTTGAAGACCTTATCAAGAGGACACCACCACCACCAAGGGAGTAAATCGTCATCAGATTTGGCATCCCCTTGGCTTTTTCCAAGCTTGGGGGAGTGCCGAGGTATCACCACCATTATCTTTCATCTTTTACCTTTTTAGTGGATTCATATATGTGGTAGAGAGGTTATCTTATAGTTTGGTTTGCATGTGGAATTATCTCTCCTTTAGTTGATTATCTATGTATCCCTTGGTGTGAGTGACTTTATTGAATATTAATGAGAAGTCTCATCTTTTACTTTTTTGCACTTCTTATTTTAGTTTGCAATCTCTATTATATGATGGATCTTGTTGATCAGTATTGGCACCACTCTGGGATCATCAAGTGGATCTAAATTTGTTTTGGCAAACCAAGTTCTAGTCAGTGGATTTAGTTTGAAAGAAAAAGAAAGAAAGAAAAAAGCTTACAGGTATTGGGTATCATTTGTTTTCTTTCTTGTTGGCTCATAAGCTTAGTATTCTTTATTTAAGATTCTTTTGTGTTTACAAGGAAGATTGCATGTTTGGCTTTGTTACTTGTATGTTTGCTTGTTTCTTTCAACTCTCTTTCTTGCTACCTAGCCTTGCTAGCCAAAAACCTGTTTTGAGAAGGCATACTTCTCATATTTCCAAAATCCTTTGAACCAAAAAAACCTTTTCCATTTGTGTCCACCATATCTACCTAGTATCTATTGCTATTCCTAGTAAATTCTCAAGCTTCATCTACCTTTCGAATTAAAAAGTATTTTGTTATGTGAAAAATAGTTAGTAAAGCTCTCATGAACTTGATGGCACACTTTATTTACTTGCCCCTAATAAACTTGAACCATTGTGAACATCGAAGTTGTATATGCTTGCATCTATACGTTGGGATTAGCAGAACCGTGCTGTCACGATGAACGTTTTCAACATTGCACTTGTACTCATCGTGCTCTTTTGTCTATGGATGTCAATAGTGTGAAATAGAGAGAGAACTTGTAAGTCCATGGAGTTTGTATTCTGTGTTAGAGAAAATGCCTAGGCCGCTAGCCTAAGCCATGCTTAATCATGGTGAAAACTTGTAGCATCACCATAGTGAGTCATCTATGAAGCTTCCTCAATAAAAAGCTATGCATATGGTAAATAAAAAGATCACTGAGATGCTCATGGTTTGCTTGCCTTCTCATTTTGGTTATGGGAAAGCTCCTGTACCATGTGCAAGGGGTACCCCATTGGCGGTTCTCAATGATATGCAAATACTTACAATGACAAGAACTTACCTGGACCTAAAGTTGAGTATGCATGAGGAGTGGCCCTCATATTCAAGGGACATGAGATTGCCAACCTATATTTCGTCAAGCATATACTCCATCTTTGTTCACTTTAACCTTAATCATCTCAAGATGCTTATGATAGGGGCAGTGAGGGATCAAAGCTAGTAAGTACCATAATCTTTTTGAAGCTCTTTATGACTTGTAATCCCTGCTACCCTCTAAGAAGGGACCTTTCTCCTAGTTACTAGTTGAGTCAATAAACCTATTTCCTCTCTGTCTCCAGCAAGCTTTTGAGTTGTTGTCTTTCAAGCATTCATATGGTGATTTATTCAATCATGTTTGTCATCTTCCTTGTTTGCACAAAACTCTTATCTATTGAGTATTACTTTGAAAGTCTTCACTTGTGAAATTTTTTTTTGAGCAAAGAGTGCTCTTGTTTTGAAACCTCTACAAAAAGCCTTTGTGAAACTGTTTGCCAGGTGTTCTGTGACCAAGAACAAGTTTCCCAATTCCTATTATGATTTATCTTTATGCATATCTATTATGACTACTGTACTTGGCTGCAAGCTAAGTTATATAATGGTGAGTTGCTTTCTTCTATGAGTTGTGAAATGGTAAGTGTGATGCTTCTTGTTCGTATTATTTTATCGACACTTCACTTAATAAACCTATCGACATGTTTACTGAGCTCAATATTCGCTTGGGGAAAAGTGAAGTCTAAGCTTAGGGAGTTGATACGCCCAATTTGGATCACCTTTCTATATCATAATTTGTAACATCCCAAAAATCATGATTTCAAAGTTTTCATATCATTCATGCATTCATAATCATTTTAGGATCATTTCTTCAAAAACAAAAACTTTGTGATCTATTATTTTATGTAAGCAAGGCAATAGCCTTAATGCTACTCTCTAATAAGAGAATACTTGTTTTGACCTGAAAATAATTGATCATAGGATTGATTGATATTTTCCAAAGCTTGGAAAAAGTTTTTCAAAACAAAAATGAATTTAAAACCATTCATATGTCTATATTAAATAGATGATAAAGGCGTTGTTTATTTTAAATTCCAATGGGCCGATATAAATTTGAGTGAACAACAATGTTTAATACTCAAATAAGTGCATGATTCATCCTATAAAGATTCAGAGAAAATTTGAATTCAAGTTCATTTGAAAATCATTTGAAAATGATTCCAGAAAATCAAAATAGAGAAAGAAAAGGATAAAAGGAAATGGAAAAAGGCCGGCGCCAGCATTTGAGCCTAATAGCAGAAGCAGCCCATTAGCCAGCCCACCCGGGTTTTCACTCTCTCTCTGTTTTTTTCACCGCACCCGCGCTACCCAAACGGTCACTGACTGGTGGACCCTCGCCAGCTCATCTCCGTCTTCACCAAATCACGCCCACGACCACGTCGTCGCCGGCTTTTTCTCCTCCTTCACTGTCGCGCCATAACTCGAGTAATTTCCGATGTTTCCGTTTGTGAGCCTCGCCCCGGCTCAGGCTACAAAACCCCCTCCCCACCCCGCACATTTCCCCTCACTCCACTCGCTCGCTCCGCCACCATTCTGCCCCTATTTCGCTAAACACCGCCGTTGCTCCGACGGACCGCAGCTCCAATTCCAGCCAACCCCGTCCACCCCTCTGCTCCTGGTTCACACGAGCATGCTCCACTTCACCTTGCGCACCTCCCAGTACCACCAGCTCACACGCGCGTGCCCTGAAACCTCGACTACATCTTCGACCAGAACAGCGCTGCCGTCTGCCTCCTCTCCGACGAACTCCTTTGGTTAGTACTGACCGCTCCTCCCCCTCTCGTTGACACTCGCGTGACCAGCGTCGCTTTACGCATCTAATGCACTGCTTATTTTGCCCTGGCATGATCTGTACCATCGCCAACGACGACGAGCGGCCATACCTGACAACCGAAGCAACTCCGGCGAGCAATCCCTGACGACCCTGTGCGCCCCTCGACAAACGGTGACCACCTCGAGAACCAGCACTGCACGGCGAGACTGGTGATCTAATTCCCTTCCCCTATCGGTTCCTGTATCAATGGCAGCACCACCGCCCGAGCGCGCCGTCGCCACTCGCCGCCGCCAGCGCCACTCACTTATGGTCTGTTGGATCTGAGCCGTTAGATCTAGATCCAACGCGTGTGTTAGGTCACTTAAGCGAAGCGGTAAGTTTAGATCTGAGCCGTGCGATGCACTTTTAATCCAACGATCCAGAAAGCATGATCCGCGCGAAACGGTATCGACCAATCAGATAGCACCGCGTGGCCTGTGGTTTGATTTAAAATCTGGATTTAGATCTATTAGATGTTAAAACTTGCAAAATTCATAACTTTTGATCCACACGTTCAAATTTTACAAATTTTATATCATTGGAATCAGGAGAAAGAATTCTATCCAAACATGCACTTTGTTTAATAATTTCTTCTAAAAATTGGTTATTTTTGGAGAGACATTTGTAGGCCTATTTTGAGTATAAAAATAATTTGGAAAATATTTTGAGGATCAAATTAAGTTTAGTTAGTGTATAAATGTTTAGTTTAGTGTTCAGTATTGTTTTACTTATCTTGTTTGAGTTGGAAAAATCATCACATGGCATTTTCATGCATTCATATATTTTTGCTTGTTTATTTTGATATGTGAATTTGGTGCTATCATTTTATGTGTAGATTTTGGTGCTAGTGGTGATTGTGATTGTGACGACTGTTGCTACTCCCCCAACTACCAAGGCAAGTGATGTTTCATATTTTTGTCCCAATATTTTGACTATACATTAGAAATATTTTGTATAGGGCTTGCATGAATATTTTGCTAAGTATCTATATACTATGCTTGGGAAATCCTAGTAGTTGTAGAATTGTTAGAATTTTCTCTAAGTTAAGATACTTTCTATTTCCATGCTTAGCCTAGATAGTAGCAACCAAGGGTGGAATATATATATGCTATGGAAAAAGATTACTAAGTCTTTGACTTATGTTTTTTCTTAATAAAACAACTAAGGGAATGAAATACCTGGGTGGATTGGTAATTGCTTGGTGGTTTTTGGTTGAGTGCTTACACAAGGCCCATTTCTATGGTTTACCTTGTGTATCTCACTTGTGGATTGCCACCCAGGAACAAATGGATTTGAGATACCATATGTTAAGAAGCTTCTAGTGCAACCACATGGCATTATGGGCTCTGCCTGGATCATATAGGTTGCAATAACTTAGCCATTTGGACAGATGATGGTAGTGGGTGATAGGTTGTGCGGTGACCCAGCATACCACTACATGACGTAGTACACTATAGTCATTGACATAACACCAATGAAACACCGTTCACTAGTATTACATCCCTTAGAGTAGTACAACAGAAACATAGCAGGTCCAAGACATGACTATAGGTTACAACTCAACTCTTTACACACACAAGATCCAGAGAACACTCTAGGTTAAAGAGAGAGAAAGAAACTTCTTATAAAGAAGAATCAAGAATAACTAACTCATAGCTACCATACTTATAAAACTAGTAACTGAACTATTGGCTTGCATTGCTGCTATTGCAATACTCTACAGAAGTAGGTTCTATGGTTAGAAATTCTATTCTTATCTAATCAGCAACTTCTTCTTCACTTGAGTTGATGCATATGTTGACTTCCTTGACTTCATTGAAGAGCGTTAGCTTTTGATGATGATTCCTGGAGCATAACTTGATGTAGACGTCGTCTGCACTAGCTTTAGAACCTAGCAAGGGTTAAGAAGATACTTTGAGTACGAGCGTACTCAGCAAGTTCACTAGAAAAGGAGTGTTTGATGCACTATAGCTACAGCCACAGACCATAGGCCGTAGGGCAAGCAAGTTTTCATAAACATTTCTTCAAAGATTGCTTTTATTCTGAAAAACTATGTCCGTCAGCCTTCACGGGTTTACCAGAACTTTCATGGAGTTCCTTTCCCTCCGCGTTTGTAGCTCCTTCCCGGAACAGGGAGTAACAAGTTATAGTTTTTACACTCTGCAGAGGTGCGTCACTTTACCCATGAGAGATCTTAGCTTTGTTGCACATCCGAATTGAAGGTTCGTTCACACTTCCTTGGTGTGAGGCCTAGACTAAGATCCAAGCCAATCACTGCCTTCTCCATGACCCCGCATGTGTCCTTGGTGTACGCTAGCCCACCTATTGAATTACGGCAATGGCAGTACAGACCGTTCCGATGCTGGAACTATCGTGGGATGTTGAGGGATCCCACCCATATGCCGCATATCCACTATGAATTACCATTAATAATATGCACGCTACGAGTGATAACAGCCACGACCCGCACATCCAGCTCCATGCGAGAGGGAAAAGACACAGCTGACTTCTCCGTCCCATTCCAAATATCATGGTCAACGCGTAATATACGGCGCAAGAATCCATGGCAACATTGGTTGTTAAGTCCTAGGTGATATTTTCCCGAGTAGTGGTATTCCAACTACCAGGTTTAATAGATTAGCTGATCACCCTGGATCAGTAACCAATAGTTCACATTATTATCAAAAATAGTGTTTTCTAACCTTTTTGGAATGCAGGTGATGACAACACTTTATTTGAAAAATACTTTATAGAAAATAATCAAAAGTACATGAGGAAGTGTGAACTTGCCTTTTGTGATTGCAAGATTATGCACTCACGGTCTTCAAGACAATATAAGATCCAATAGTTGAAATTTGCATCATTGGTCCGGTAAGGACTAATGTTTAAATAAGCAAGATGCTTTATGCATAAGTAATGTAATGCAAGTTGATAAACGAGAATCCCGAGAATAACTATGTTCTAGGGTTTGGATACTGGAAAGGGTTTCCTTGGAATGTGTTGCCCTTCTAGATTAAGTTTCATACATCTGCTTCTTATTAAGGCTTGAGAGTGTGTGGAAAATAACATGTATTTATACAACAACAAAATATATAGTATGGAATGCTACATAAGGTTGCTTACATCTTAATTGTTTATCTTCAAATTTTACTTTACAAGTAATGTCACTTATACAGAATTTAAGTATTAACAATCTTATTATACAAGTAAAGTATAAAGTAAGGTGTTTACTATTAATTGTCATATGTGGATTGAAGTGGGAAAACAAATAACTTTTGAAGAAAATCTTACTCAGCTAAGCAGAAGCATTTAAGATTTTAAATTTAACCTTATGAGGTGTTCTTTTTAGTTATAGTTTTTAAGTAAGAAAGAATTACTCCATTTGAATAATGACATCATTTGTATTTGAGACTTATCTATCTTGGTTTTTAACTTGGTTGGTTTGGTATTAGGATACTTTATAACTTAATTATAATAGACCAAAATTAACTAGAAAACATGTAATAAAGTATTTAGTATCATACTTAAAGTATTATAGACTAAAGTGAACTTTAAAGACGTAGATGGACTTTAAGTGAAATGTTTGTTATACTTATACCTTGTTCACTTTATAATGTTTCTTTAAAGTTACTTAAGAATGGTATTATTTTTAGTTGGTAATGGTTTCTTCACATTATAAATGTATAAAGGGATTGATTTCCCTATAAGGGTGTGGTTAGGGTTTGTGAATAAGTAAATAATATTATTTACTACCTATGAACTCACTATAGTGTTTTCATTTGTTTATATACTTGTGGTTAAAGTAAAGGAACAGGTTTTATCTCTTTACAAATTATTCTTGGAGATTTTATATTAGATAAGGATTCTTTTATAAAATAAGTTATACTTATGGTTGAAGGATCATTCAATAAGATTACATTTAAATGGTGTTAAATCATTTTGACTTCATAATGTTATTATTTAAGGTTAATACTATTTATTACATTTAATTGGTTAATTTAGGGAATATTAACAAATTTTTATTTGTCATTTTTATGAATTATTAACTAAAGAAATATGTTTAAATTCAAGTTATGAAAGCATTTAACTTTTTATTTAACTCAAAAGTGGAATGTCACATTTTTAGCATGTAGGTATTACTTTTGAGATTATTTTGGTATATTACATTTATTTTTGTGATTTATAAATAATAAGATATGGTTTTAATAAGGTTTACTACTTTAAAAATACTTAATAAATAATAAATATTTAATTAAGTGAAGTAATAATGTATAATTATAATTTTAAAGTATAATTATTATGTTTCTAAGATTTTTGGTATTTTATTTTTATTTTTAATATTTACGAATATTAAAATATGATTTATCAAAGTTTTATTACTTATAAAACTTTTATTAAATTATATTTATTTAAATAATCATCATAATAATATTTGATTATAGTTTTAAGTTGTAGATTTTATTTTTCTGAAAATTTTCATATATAAAACATATTTTTGTGAATTATAAAACAAAAGTTATTAATAAAACAGGATTTAATCATTTTATTATATTGGAATTAATATTGTTTTATCTAGTTCATAAACAGAAATACTTTTTATACCAAAGCTAACCTAGACTAAGTCACTAACTTGTGGGCCATCGGCCACATCAACCCTCAGATTGGTGAATTCACTTGTTACTAGCCCAACTTCTACCCACAACCAATGACAGGTGGGCCAGTGACCAACTCACACGCCACGTGACGTCATCTCGTCGGTGATGGTCAGGTGGCTGGCAACGGCGGCGATCTAGTGGAGTTCGAAAGAGCGCACTGCAGGGAACCTACTAGCAGCGCCGCCGCTCAGATATGGTCGCCGGAGGATGAATGGCGACGAGGTACGGCGGCGGAGGTTATAGATGACCCCGGTGGAGATGATTCCAGAAGCGATAGAGATATTAGAGAGGTGCCCGAGGATCAGCAACTCACCGGCGTTGCAGTGGAGGCTTAGTGTGACCGGAGGTGGCTGGAATCGAGGTAGATGACGGAGGAACCCGTCTGAGATGGAGGTGTCGATTGGCGCGATTGGAGCTTCTTCGGCTGGTGCTTCGTGGGGCAATCGAACCACATGATCAAGCGGATCCTAACTGCGGCCTCAGCAGTTCAAGAGGAGCTCGGAACATCGGCGACGAGCGGCTCTGGCGTTCTCAGTTTTCGGTCAGAGAGGAATTTGGGGAGGAAGAATGAGGATAAGGATCTCCGGTGCGTCGATTGTCTACTTATAGACAACGAACAACGGCGGCACGGATCTTGGCGTCAGCGTGCATCGCAACGACGGCTGACGGCCGACGTGGTGCCAGGAAGTTGCTTCGCCGGCGTGCTTGCTGGCGAGAGGAAGAAGAAAAGAAAAAGAGGGCAAAGGGGTACGCGGCTGTTATTGGGCCAGAGTGGGATGTTGCGGAGCAAGCGGAGAGGATTGGCTGTGACCTGCGGGCGACGGATAGAGAGAAGAGGAAATGGGTTATGTGCCAGATTGGGTGTTTCCTCTGTTTTTTTCCTAGTTTTATTCCTTCTTGATTTTCTGTTTTGTTTTCAGGTTTGTATTATTTATTTGGTTTGAACTCTTCTTTTTGGAATTTTATTTGCTGAATACTTGCAGCAACAATAAAGTTATTAAGAATCAATTTGTGAACTTTTATTATCTATTGTGATATTTTCTTTATTTCCTTTATACATAATCTTTTCTATAACATTGTTTTCACTTTTATTTGGAGTAATTAAGTTTTTAAAATATTTAATAATGTTCATAGGGTTTATTTATATGTATTAAATCACAAGGTATAGGGTAGGATGATTTATAATATTGGATCCCCACTTATTCCATGCTCATATGGGATGAGTGGTTAGAGAAATGAATTAAATACTTTGTATAATGATTATAGATAGAATATTTATTAAATGTTGATGGGAAAACTTATTAATAAGTTTAGAGTTCTGAATTTGTAATTACTCACCCTAAAGTATAAGGTACTTACTATACTTATTTTCTTTTGTTGATGTGAATAAACATTAATGGTTAATCATATTGTCTTTATGTTTGAGATCAGAATGATGTTATCTGGAATGTCTCATGAAAAAGATTTGATAAAGATAACTCCTAAGCACATATAGTTATGAAAATTAGAACTGATAAAGATGTGCTTAATTGGTTTGTTATAGGAAATATTCCTATAAAGCATTGTGGAAACAAGATGATAGATGAATTAGATGAAATGGATAATATATTTGGTTATAGAATTAGGTTTTAGTGTTTACCCAGAACTACTATATTCCATAGTTCACAACCCTGGATTTCTAACTAAGGAATTCCTTTCCTAGATATATTACTTCTCTATATCCATCATCATGTGTTCACATGATGAGCTTTGCTTGACAAGAATATTCTTATCCACATTTTATTATTCTAAATCCATTTATAAATCCAATGAGCTTGTCATTAAGGCCTTTCATAATCATTTATGTCTATACTTGGCTATATCAACTACTCTATTGCTGATAATCCCCAGTCCAACAAGTGGTTACTTCTAACTCCAATCATACTCTTCCTTAATCATCCTTCACTAATATCACTTCAATAGATGTATACATGAAATCCTACTTCACCTCAAGTGCTTAGTATTTCCAAAGAGGAAAATACTACTTCTTTAATCCAATGTTGCTCTAACATCATTTTAATCATACTATCTTGTCTCTACTTGACTCCAATATTTAACATTCCTACCTCACATTATATTAATGTGACTTGTAATGACTAATCTAGGATAATATATCTATACTATGGTTCAATCATGTTTTATCCACTAATGTTACTTCAACATGGTATAAGGATTCAATATTGGTGAATAAGGCATGATCATTATAATCCTTTGATCCTTTATGATTCAGGTTTCCAGTTGGCTAAACAAGGCTTCATCAACACAACATTACAGTTGTATTATAATTATCTTCTGTTTTGCTCTATTGTACTAAGATATATAATTCATTGACCATACCTACTTGATCCATTAGGACTACTCCTGGTAAGTATCTTTAGACTTCATTCTTGTAATCTTCTTTGTTACCATATTGATTTGATTTCCTCCTATCACTCCCATCCTATAGATTACATCTTAAACTAGCATCACAATTTACCTCTTATTACTTCTTTCTTTATAAGACCTAAGTGAATGCTATAATAATACAAGATTTGATAGGTCAAGAATTGATGAATCAATAGTTGATTACTCAATATTGATGAACAACAAATATAAGGATAGGATTGAATAGAGATGATAAAGATTGATATGGAAAGAAAGATATATGGTGAATGATCTTAACTTTGGTTTCTTTCTTACTCAATCTCACTAGAGAGTTAAAGTTAAGTATTTCCATGATACTCATGGTATAAGTAGATGAGATTAAGATATAGTTGTTACATTATTATTATTTGTGTTATATTATTAACTTGGTACTCATGAGTGATTATAATGATTACTATGATATGATCACCTAAGGATCAAATATAAATCATTAAGTAATGTATTAGGGTTTAGTTTTATTCCATTTGATCTACACTTAGATCAAATCATGTTAACCCAAAATAAGTTTTTAGCAAAGGTCATATTGAAACTTATCGCAGTCAACTTGATGATCTACTTCAATTCCATCAGGTTAAGAGAAGTTTCAATCACTTCGTCAAGTTTTTATTTAAAAGCGCGAAAATTATTCAGATTTGTATGCATGAATGCAATGCACATCTCTGTGTTCAGCTTATTTCTAAGCTCTAATGCTAGGATGTTACAGACTCTCCCCCTTAAAATAAACTTCGTCCTCAAAGTTCGCACTCTCATGTTTCGGTGTAAGGAATTGTCTTGCAATGATTACGATATGTCTCAACTCCATGTTAACGTCAATGGGAATAATTGTAATATCCCATATCCAGATCTTTTCCTTGAATCGTCATTATACTTGGCAATTTTTAACTGGGTGTCTCCAATACTCCAAAGTTCTCCTACTATTCTACTATAGGAATATGTCTTTATTATAAACTCCTTAATTAGTGATCTTTTCTTTAGTTCATTTTCCTAAGTAGGTATTTTATTCCAACTCCTTTACTTGATCGTCGAGCTTCCTTACTATATTATGGCAAGTCTAGGAAGTCTCACTTAAAACGGTTTTAAATTTCTATCAGACAATATTTGTGGCCAAAAGACTAATCTTTGATTTGTCATTGTATGTCTCAAGCTGGAAATCCTTCAAAGATTGGATTTGAAGACATTTAGTCCATACCCATTGGAATTTCTTGTTCTCTACAAATGCCCAAATGGATGTGCTCTACTACCTCTTAAGGATCTCTTAAGATTTGTTTATTTTAGAATTAGTCTGTTAAGACTATTCCATTTTATTACTTCAAGCTTTTACCTTATCACTCTTTTAGACAATCTTTTGTTACTATCTTGAGTACTTCTATAATTATGACTTTCTTTTAACCTTATGAAAATAAGGCTTAATGTTGGGATAGGTTAGTATTTCCTCTCCAATCTTTACTTGGAAAGTCAGATAACAATACTTCCACAAATTGTTTACTCTCCCCCTTAGGTTTTACTAATGGTCTCTAAACTGCCATATAAAGTGTTTCTTGATTTTATAAATAGAATATTGGTCCCTATCCAGCTTTTACTCTGCCTAGTTAGGGTCTTATGAAAGATTGTACGGTGTATCCACACAATTGTGGATCTCCAAAGTGAATCTTTCAGCATTATTTGTCTTACTTACTATTAGGACATTTTCGCTTTGATAGGTCAATTTTCACGAAGAGTCTCGAAAGACGATCGCTTAAGTTTTATACTCCTTTAGGTCTTACTAAGCTTAGGCCAAATTTTATGCTCTTGATGCAACTTTTAAGATGATCTGGTTAACTATTTCAACCAACACCGGCTATGGTCAAGATACCAACTGTGGATCAAATACTAGTTATGGATCAAATACCAGCTGCGAATAATTACCAGCTGCGAACCATCCTAGGGTGTATGTATTATCCTATGGTTTCCAACATACTTCTAGCATTCTCTCTGAATTGTCAGAGCTTGAATACCATTTTTGTTCCACCACTTCTTCTTTGTACTAATGCATGATACTTCCATGAACTTTAGTACAACTACTTCATTAACTTCTTGGCAACATTACCTATTTTGGGTAAACTTTAAGTTTATTACTTCTTGTTGTTCCATCTATTCCCTACATTAATCTTCCTTCTTATTAGGGACAAACAATGATTTGAGCTTGATTCATCCTCCAAATAGGATTGATACTCCTCATATTTGACTTTACCCTTCAGGTAGGTCTTCATCTTGGTCTTCGGAACTCGTCACTCCCTTACACGAATTCTCATTCCTATCTATGTCTATACATAAGTAATAACTGGACGTTGAAACATGCATTTGCACACCAAGTCAAACTTCATGTACAGATCTAGTCAATCAAGAAGATCCAAGAAAACCAATAAATCCAAATGTGGTACATATAACACACAATATTCTAAGCCCAGAATATAGTAGTTGAGTATAATATATCTAGAATTCCGGCTTAGTTGTGTAGTATATGACACCACCTCTTATAGGTTTACATCGTGATACTTAGCACATAGGGTCAAACTATTCTTTATCTCAATATTTACCCAAATTGCTCAAGTGCAACAGGATAATCTTAAGCAAAGTGGTCTCAATTTGGTTTTGACTAAACTTTTGTCTCACCTTTGGAATGATTAACTATATTCAACCTTTCTTTGTTAGCCAACTAACCTCACATGATCTCTCCAAATGACTAATCAGATTCTATTTGTTAACTTAAACCAAAGATTATTAGAAATTTTTAGCACCCATGACTTCTATAATAGCTCTACCATGAAATTTTTTCATACTTCTACTCCAAGATAAATCACTAAGTACTTGTCATACTTACACTTACATCATGGTTTCGGAGCTAATCTCACCATGATCTGGTTATGCCTACCTATACATCATGATTTAAGAGCTACTCACCTCATGATGACCTTACTTCTCACTGTACTGTCATTCAGTCTTGACCTAATTTCACTTCATCACATAGAATTCTCAAGTGAATCCCACATGATTACTACTCATTACATCAATATTTATCCTAATGATATACATCATGTTGTCTTTGGTTATCCACTGACACTAAAATTTTATTGTTCTTACTTAAATTCTAGGATTAGGCTACACCAGTAAAAGTACTTCAATTGCTGTCTTACACTTTCCTACAGTATCTTGGTGGTTTATGTTTCCCTCGAAGAACACTAAAAAGCACTATACTTGAGAAAAGATTAAATAATTACTCCTCAAAAAATGACTTGAACATCTGACTTAGGTGTGACAAGATTATCGTCAAGTGGATACTCATCACAAGTCATAAAAATATTTGGTTTAGATAAGATGGCTCCTATATTCACTATCCAACCTACGGATCTTCCTAAAAGGGTTTTAATCCTAAGGTCAAAGCATATGCTCTGATACCAACTTCGGTGACCCAACATACCACTGCATGATGTAGTACACTATAGTCGTTGACATAACACCAATGAAACACCGTTCACTAGTATTACATCCCTCAGAGTAGTACAACAGAAACATAGAAGGTCCAAGACATGACTATAGGTTACAACTCAACTCTTTACACAAGATCCAGAGAACACTCTAGGTTAAAGAGCGAGAAAGAAACTTCTTATAAAGAAGAATCAGGAATAAATAACTCATAGCTACCATACTTATAAAACTAGTAACTGAACTAGTGGCTTGCATTGCTGCTATTGCAATACTCTATAGAAGTAGGTTCTATGGTTAGAAATTCTATTCTTATCTAATCAGCAACTTCGTCTTAACTTGAGTTGATGTATATGTTGACTTCATTGAAGAGCGTTAGATTTTGATGATGATTCCTGGAGCATAACTTAATGTAGACGTCGTCTGCACTGGCTTTAGAACCTAGCAAGGGTTAAGAAGATACTTTGAGTACGAGCGTACTCAGCAAGTTCACTAGAAAAGGAGTGTTTGATGCACTATAGCTACAACCACATACCATAGGTCGTAGGCCATGCAAGTTTTCATAAACATTTCTTCAAAGGTTGCTTTTATTCTGAAAAACTATGTCCGTCAGCCTTCACGGGTTTACCAGAACTTTCATGGGGTTCCTTTCCCACCGCGTTCGTAGCTCTTTCCCGGAATAGGGAGTAACAAGTTATAGTTTTTACACTCTGTAGAGGTGCGTCACTTTACCCATGAGAGATCTTAGCTTTGTTGGACATCCGAATTGCAGGTTCGTTCACACTTCCTTGGTGTGAGGCCCAGACTAAGATCCAAGCCAATCACTGCCTTCTCCGCGACCCCGCATGTCTCCTTGGTGTACGCCAGCCCACCTATTGAATTACGGCAATGGCAGTACAGACCGTTCAGATGTCAGAACTATCGTGGGACATTGAGGGCTCCCACCCATATGATGCATATCCTCTACGAATTACCATAAATAATATGCATACTCTGAGTAATAACAGCCATGACCCACACATCCAGCTCCATGTGAGAGGGAAATGATACAGCTGACTTCTCCATCCCATTCCAAATCTCATGGTCAACGCGTAATATACGACACAAGAATCATAGGCGACATTGGTTGTTAAGTCCTAGATAATATGTTCCTTTACCACCGGAACTCTTATAGTAGGTTATTACCTTATGGTAAATAACCTATAATCACATTATTATGAAAATAGTGTTTTTTGTCCTTTTTCAAATGCAGGTAATGATAACACTGGATTTATAAAATACTTTACAGAAAATAATCAAAGGACATGAGCAAGTGTGAACTTGCCTTTTGTGATTGCAAGATTATGCACTCACGGTCTTCAAGACAATATAAGATCCAATAGTTGAAATCTGCATCATCGGTCCGGTAAGGACTAATGTTTAAAGAATCAAGATGCTTTTATGCATAATAATATAATGCAAGTTGATAAACGAGAATCCCTAGAATAACGTTGTTCTAGGGTTTGGATACTAGAAAGGGTTTCCTTGGAATGTGTTGCCCTTCTAGATTAAGTTTCATACATGTGCTTCTTATTAAGGCTTGTGAGTGTGTGGAAAATAAAATGTATTTATACAACAACAAAATATATAGTATGGAATGCTACATAAGGTTTCTTACATCTTAATTGTTTATATTCAAGTTTTACTTTACAAGTAATATCACTTATACAGAATTTAAGTATTAACAATCTTATTATACAAGTAAAGTAGAAATTAAGGTGTTTACTATTAATTGTCATATGTGGATTGAAGTGGCAAAACGAATAACTTTTGAAGAAAATCTTACTCAGCTAAGAAGAAGCATTTAAGCTTTTAAATTAAACCTTATGAGGTGTTCTTTCTAGTTATAGTTTTTAAGTAAGAAAGAATTACTCCATTTGAATAATGACAGCATTTGTATTTGAGACTTATCTATATTGGTTTTTAACTTGGTTGGTTTGGTATTAGGATACTTTATAACTTAATTATAATAGACCAAAATTAACTAGAAAACATGTAATAAAGTATTTAGTATCATACTTAAAGTATTATAGACTAAAGTTAACTTTAAAGACGTAGATGGACTTTAAGTGAAATGTTTGTTATACTTATACCTTGTTCACTTTATAATGTTTCTTTAAAGTTACTTAAGAATGGTATTATTTTTAGTTGGTTATGGTTTCTTCACATTATAAATGTATAAAGGGATTGATTTCCCTATAAGGGTGTGGTTAAGGTTTGTGAATAAGTAAATAATATTATTTACTACCTATGAACTCACTATAGTGTTCTCATTTGTTTATAAACTTGTGGTTAAAGTAAACGAATAGGTTTTATCTCTTTACAAATTATTCTTGGAGATTTTATATCAGATAAGGATTCTTTTATAAAATAAGTTATAATTATGGTTGAAGGATCATTCAATAAGATTGCATTTAAATGGTGTTAAATCATTTTGACTTCTTAATGTTAGTATTTAAGATTAATACTATTTATTACATTTAATTGGTTAATATAGGGAATATTAACAAACTTTTATTTGTCATTTTTATGTATTATTAACTAAAGAAATAGGTTTAAATTCAAGTTATGAAAGTATTTAACTTTTTATTTAACTCAAAAGTGGAATATCACATTTTTAGCATGTAGGTATTACTTTTGTGATTATTTTGGTATATTACATTTATTTTTGTGATTTATAAATAATAAGATATGGTTTTAATAAGGTTTACTACTTTAAAAATATTTAATAAATAATAAATATTTAATTAAGTGAAGTAATAATGTATAATTATAATTTTAAAGTATAATTCTTATTTTTCTAAGAGTTTTGGTATTTTATTTTTATTTTTAATATTTACTAATATTAATATATGATTTATCAAAGTTTTATTACTTATAAAACTTTTATTAAATTATATTTATTTTAATAATCATCATAATAATATTTGATAATAATTTTAAGTTGTAGATTTTTTTCTAGAAATTTTCATATATAAAACATATTTTTGTGAATTATAAAACAAAAGTTATTAATAAAACAAGATTTAATCATTTTATTATATTGGAATTAATATTGTTTTATCTAGTTCATAAACAGAAATACTTTTTATACCAAAGCTAACCTAGGCTAAGTCACTGACTTGTGGGCCATCGGCCACATCACCCCTCAGATTGGTGAATTCACTTGTTAGTTGCCCAACTTCTACCCACAGCCAATGACAGGTGGGCCAGCGACCACGTCACACGCCACATGGGCAAAGATCGGTCAAACGAGCTGACTTGACGCAAGCATGACGTCGCTGTGACGTCATCTCGCCGGTGATGGTCAGGTGGCTGGCAACGGCGGCGATCTAGTGGAGTTTGGCATGCGTGGTTGCTACGGTTCAAAAGAGCGCACTGCAGGGAACCTACTAGCATTGGCGCCGCTCATATATGGTCGGCCAAGGATGACTGGCGACGAGGTACGGCGGTGGTAGTTACAGATTAACCCGGTGGAGATGATTCCAAAAGATATAGAGAGATTAGAGAGGTGCCTGAGGATCAGCAACTCACTGGCATTGTAGTGGAGGCTTAGTGTGACCGGAGGTGGCCGGAATCGAGGTAGACGACGGAGGAACCCGTCTGAGATGGAGGTGTCGATTGGCGCGATTGGAGCTCCTTCGGCTTGTGCTTCGTGGGGCAATCGAACCAGATGATCAAGGGGATCCTAAATGCAGCCTCAGCGGTTCAAGGGGAGCTAGGAAACATCGGCAACGAGCGGCTCCGGCGAGCTCAGTTTTCGGTTAGAGAGGAATTTGGAGAGGAAGAGATGAGGATAAGGATATACGGCGCGTCGATTGTCTACTTATCGACAATGAACAGTGGCGTCGCGGATCTTGGCGTCAGCATGCATCGCGACGATGACGGTGACGATCGACGTGGTGCCAGTGGTGCTTCACCGTGCTGGTTTGGCGTAGAGGAAGAAGAAAAGAAAAAGAGGGCGAAGGGGTACACGGATGTTGTTGGGCCAGAGTGGGCTGCTGCGGAGCGAGCGGAGAGGATTGGTTGTGACCTACGGGCGACGGATAGAGAGAAGAGGAAATGGGTTGTGGGCCAGATTGGGTGTTTCCTCTGTTTTTTTCCTAGTTTTATTCCTTCTTGATTTTCTGTTTTGTTTTCAGGTTTGTATTATTTATTTGGTTTGAACTCTTCTTTTTGGAATTTTATTTGCTGAATACTTGCAGCAACAATAAAGTTATTATTAAGAATCAATTTGTGAACTTTTATTATGTATTGTGATATTTTCTTTATTTCCTTTATACATAATCTTTTCTATAACATTGTTTTCACTTTTATTTGGCGTAATTAAGTTTTTAAAATATTTAATAATGTTCATAGGGTTTATTTATATGTATTAAATCACATGGTATAGGGTAGGATGATTTATAATATTGGATCCCCACTTATTCCATGCTCATATGGGATGAGTGGTTAGAGAAATGAAATAAATACTTTGTCTAATGATTATAGATAGAATATTTATGAAATGTTGATGGGAAAACTTATTAATAAGTTTAGAGTTCTGAATTTGTAATTACTCACCCTAAAGTATAAGGTACTTACTATACTTATTTTCTTTTGTTGATGTGAATAAAGATTAATGGTTAATCATATTGTCTTTATGTTTGAGATCAGAATGATGTTATCTGAAATGTCTCACGAAAAAGATTTGATAAAGATAACTCCTAAGCACATATAGCTATGATAATTAGAAATGATAAAGATGTGCCTAATTGGTTTGTTATAGGAAAATATTACTATAAAGCATTATGGAAACAAGATGATAGATCAATTAGATGAAATGGACAATATATTTGGTTATAGAATTAGGTTTTAGTGTTTACCTAGAATTGCTATATTCCATAGTTCACAACGATGGATTTCTAACTAAGGAATTCCTTTCCTAGATATATTACTTCTCTATATCCATCATCATGTGTTCACATTATGAGCTTTGTTCACAAGAATATTCTTATCCACATTTTATTCTTCTAAAGCCATTTATAAATCCAATGAGCTTGTCATTAAGGCCTTTCATAATCATTTATATCTATACTTGGCTATATCAACTACTCTATTGCTGATAATCCCCAGTCCAACAAGTGGTTACTTCTAACTCCAATCATACTCTTCCTTAATCATCCTTCACTAATATCACTTCAATAGATGTATACATCAAATCCTACTTCACCTCAAGTGCTTAGTATTTCCAAAGAGGAAAATACTACTTCTTTAATCCAATGTTTCTCTAACATCATTTTAATCATACTATCTTGTCTCTACTTGACTCCAATATCTAACATTCCAACCTCACATTATATTAATGTGACTTGTAATGACTAATCTTGGATAATATATCTATACTATGGTTCAATCATGTTTTATCCACTAATGTCACTTCTACATGGTATAAGCATTCAATATTGGTGAATAAGGCATGATCATTATAATCCTTTGATCCTTTATGATTCAGGTTTCCAGTTGGATAAACAAGGCTTCATCAATACAACATTACAGTTGTATTATAATTATCTTCTGTTTTTCTCTATTGGATTAAGAGATATAATTCATTGACCATACCTACTTGATCCATTAGGACTACTCCTGGTAACTATCTTTAGACTTCATTCTTGTAATCTTATTTGTTACCATATTGATTTGATTTCCTCCAATCACTCCCATCCTATAGATGACATCTTAAACTAGCATACCTATTTACCTCTTCTTACTTCTTTCTTTATAAGCCCTAAGTGAATGCTATAATAAGTACAAGAGTTGATAGGTCAAGAATTGATGAATCAATAGTTGATTACTCAATATTGATGAACAACAAATATCAGGATATGATTCAATAGAGATGATAAAGATTGATATGGAAAGAAAGATATATGGTGAATGACCTTAACTTTGGTTTCTTTCCTACTCAATATCACTAGAGAGTTAAAGTTAAGTATTTCCATGATACTCATGGTATAAGTAGATGAGATTAAGATATAGTTGTTACATTCTTATTATTTGTGTTATATTCGTAAGTTGGTACTCATGAGTGATTATAATGAATACTATGATATGATCACCTAAGGATCAAATATAAATCATTAAGTAATGTATTAGGGTTTAGTTTTATTCCATTTGATCTACACTCAAAATAAGTTTTTAGAAAAGGTCATATTGAAACTTATCGCAGTCAACTTGATGATCTACTTCAATTCCATCAGGTTAAGAGAAGTTTCAATCACTTCGTCAAGTTTTTATTTAAAAGCACGAAAATTATTCAGATTTTCTATGCATGAATGCAATGCACATCTCTGTGTTCAGCTTATTTCTAGGCTTCTGAATGGTCTTGTCTTTGTGAAAATCAAGTCTTGTGGGGAAAGTGCACCACCTTAGGAGAAGGAAGAAACTAAGTACTTAGCCGTGTCCCCGGTAATGGACAATTTGAGCATTAAGACATGGAAGCTATCAAGAATCTCCTCATCCCAATTTTCTAAGTTAAAACTTGTGGTTGAACAAGGGTGAAGGTTCACCAATTTCTATTGGTGGTTCCTTGGGAGTTTTTTCCAAACAAAAACTTAGTGTTTTCAACTGATAGGTAAAACCTATTTTGAGCAAAGCAAGCCTAAGCTACACTTAGACAAATTCATGTAGTAACTAGATGCTAATATTCTACTAAGGTATCACTTGACAATACTATTCCAATGTATTGACCCACTGTGGCTGTAACTTGTGATGTTGCAGGTTACTCTGATGATGATTAGGGGTTATGAGTCTACACTCAACATGCTTGCCTGTGGCACATGAAGATAAAGACTTTTATTTATATTGTTAAGTTAAACTCTTGTACTAGCCTATGACTATGGAGTTGTAAAAGACTATGTTATCTGTGTAATGACGATGCAATAATGACCTTTGTTTCTGTGTACTTCATCTTAAACTGTGGATGCTAGCAATTGATCCAGGGACTAGCATTGCAATCACAAGGATCTTTACCTTTATAAAGGTGGGATCTTACAGATGGTATCAGAGCACTGTGTTACCTGTAGGATTATGACCCTAGGATTGGATTAGAAACCACTAAGGAAAAAAATTCAACAATTTCCACACTTGTCTTTTTCTTCTCATAAACTTTTCTAATCTTCTTTCTCATATCTATTTGTAGATGAACTCCATCAACGAAGCCGTAAGGAAGGGACCACTCATGACCATGACTTTGGAGTGTGAGACTGAATTTCCCAAGGCCCTCAAGAACCTTATGGTTACCATGGATTCCCCGTTATGGATGAAGGAGAAGATTATTGGAGGGTGCAACTTCACTTGTACAAAAACAAGGAAGACAACCACAACGAGTCAGGATCCTGCATGGTCACCAACTCAGATATGCACACAACATTCTTTGACTCTGCAAGAAATGCAGCTTGGAATGCTATCAAGGAGCTTGGTGATAGACTCAAGTGCAGAATGCTCAACACCCAAAATGACCTTAGGGAAGAAAAGAAGCATACCCAAGAGTTAGAGGCTACTAACCTGTAACACCCTCGCCTGATAAGGCTGAATTCATGTGTATAGTGCCAATCCCTGGATCGGTTCACTGGCTCACACAGTACAGATGAATACCAAAGAATTTAACAGTACATCATAAATAACGAATTGATCCAGAATTTGTAATTATTACAATAAAGCTTAGCACACAGGCTAGCTCAATATCAAGTAGCATATGGAAGCATAAACAATTGATAGACTCCATCTTCAATTGTGCGACAGGCGAAAAACTGTTGAGTGGAGTATCGCGACCTATTCGATTACTCAGAATCGGAATATCCTGCAACATGAAATGTAGCAGCCCCGAAGGGTCAATACATGGAATGTATGGCAAGTAGATCTATTAAGGGAGACAATAGTACCAACATCTACATGCATATCTGGCAAGTGGAACTGTGGCTAGCTTGCATTTACAAATACCTTTGTCCTACTTTCATAAACAGTTTTTGATTTTCTTTGAAAGATCCCAATTAAGTTAACCCATGAACATTAAAGCAATTATGAAATTGGAATGAGCGAGAAACATGTCATGAAGTCAATGTTAGGCAACTCAGACGTCCATAACCGGGGACACGGCTAATCGATTAGATTATACACCCTGCAGGGGTTAGTACACTTTACCCATGTGACTTGGCCAGCCCATCTCATACCACCACTCTCATATTGGGTGATCATAGGGAGAAGTCCAAGAAGGGACCGTTTGGGAAGTAGCTCTCCAAACCCGACACGCAGCGGTCCAACCTACCAAAATTCTACATCTCTCGATATGTGGGTTCGAGTTACCATAACCTACTGAGTCCAACCAACCGCCCATTCCATTATTTGCACATGGTCGTACACGTAAGCTACAAAATAAAGAAGCCAATCATTTTCTCTTGATATCTGGGTGCCTTTCCGCAATGATACCACCAAAATTTATCAATCCCATCACACCCAGGAGATTCGTTGATTAAGTTGTTTTTAGTTTTCACAAAACCAACATATTTAGAAACAACTCCAGTGATGTAACCCAGCCCTCGATTAACACAGCATGGCTGAGAACATCTACCGACGGTGGTTCATCTACCGGAAAACCCTACCACATAATAGGACATAGCATAGCGATAGTAATATCCTACACATGCATCTACAAAATACACGACAATGCATTGAAAATAGTAGGACAACATCATGAACAAGGTAGCATCTACTTTCCTTGGTTGTAGTTGAAGTCGTTCAAGCACTCGTAGCAATCACACACTCTGCACTCCTCGCAATCTATCGATCAAGCAATTGCATACAACATAAACAACCATACAACCATAAATAAATGCACAAATGCATGCATGACAATTCAATATGTCACAATGGTTGCATTTAGTTCTCTAAACATTACTGCAGTATATGATGCATGCAAGAGATTGATTAATGCAATGGGGTTTTTGTTATTAATAATTACTTGCCATTATTGGTGTTTTAACAGATCTGTTGTAACTTCTGTTCTCATTGTCAAATTAAATTTGGATATAAAGTGTACTGGATAGAGGGCATTAATACGAACCAGTAGGCGTTGGATTCACCCTAATCAGAGTTACAAATATTTTCTTATGATTTCAATAATGTTTCATGGGTTTTAATCATTTAAATAGTTTCTTTTGTCTAAAAATCAAACCAAAACAAGATATATAATCCCCACGGGATTGTGATTCCAGGGACATGTTGTTTGTAATTTTCTGAACATTATTTATTTTATTATGAATTTATTACTCTAAATAAGCCATTAAACCATTTATTTAATTATTACAAAACCTTACAGTATTTGACTTAACCACTTGCATATTTATGATATACACACAATTGTGAATCCATAGGTATATTATTTGTGATTTTTGGACTAGTAGATATTTTACTATGAATTTATTAACCTAAAAGACCATTAAAACTAATTACATTATTACAGTAAACACATACTGTAAAAGTTAGATCCAACTTGATATTAATAATCTACTCAATTTTATGAATCTATTGATATATTATACGCTATTTTTGGACCTACCAATCTTTTATTATGAATTTTACAAGTTTATACAATTTTCTGCAATTTTAATTCAATTTCAAATTCACAGGGAATATTCCTCGAATATTCTTCACGACCGGTGCGGTGGAGCTGACCGGCGCTGACGTGGCGCTGGCCGGCAGGCTGACTGACGATTACACGTAAGCTGGTTCGTCGGTACCCCTTCGCGGACAAGATCTAATCGTGACCGTTCATTGCAGATCGGATGGCGGGGATCGATTCCTTCCTCTCCAGCGGCAATCGACGGCGAGCGGCGGTGGTGGCGCTCGGGTGGCGTCGGTGGCGGCAGCTCAGGAGATCACCGGCGATGGCAGGGTAGTGGACGACGACCGGTTGTGCACGACGAGCTCGACGGCGGTATCGGCATCGCGTTTTGTTTCCCGAGGCGGCTTCGATGAACGGATGGAGGCGGCGGTGGAGGTAGTGCTCCGGCGAGCAATTGACGAGGCAGCAGCGATCTGCGGAGGGGGAAAATGGCGTGAGGCGACGGAGTCGAGTACTGCGAAGAGGATAAGGGGAGAAAAAGGCGGAGGGGTGCTTCGTAACCTCCTGTGTCGAGCTCGTCAGCGAGCTCCGACGGCGGCGGATCGGGAAGCTTCGAGCGGCGCTAGGGTTTGGAAATGACGAAAAAACGAGGGCAGGTGGACGCGGGGGGGGGGGGAATTTATAGGGTCGGGTTCGTGCGCTAGGGGGCAAGGACCGAGAGAATTCTCGCGGATTCGGCATTGATTCCGTTCGGATACGGCCCGTACTCATCCTGGGCTCCGATCGAAGGTTGGGGATGGCCTGATAGGTGGGCTCCACCTGTCGGTGGAACAGGAGCGAGGCGGGCTGCTGGCAGGCTGCTGGGCTGCGTTTCGCTCCGCTGGCTGCTGCGCGTGTGGTAGGTAGGAGGGTGGGACAGGTGGGCTCATGGGCTGGGCTGGGGTGGCTCGGCCGGTGGGGGTAGGTTAGTTTTTTTTCTTTTTATTCTTTTCTGTTTTAGTAATTCTATTGTGTATTTTTATTTATAAATCTAAATGAAATGATTTTTGTCTTCAAATTCTTCTAAAATCATTTAGATCACATTAGGATCATATTTGCAATCTTTTTACTATTTTGCAAGTAGTGGATTTATAAATCCTTGTATATTCATTTGTAGGTGCACTTTAGTGATCCAAAATAGGGCTTCAATATAGTGTTTTGCAATTCAAATTTTCATTAATGTAATGCAATGCTTATGAATGACATGCAAATGCATTTTTTTTCTAGTCCCAATTTTCAAAATCTTGGGATGTGACAGACTAACCCCCTTAAGATGAATCTCGTCCCGAGATTCGGAATGGCTAGCAAGGTTATGGCTGTTGTTGTCGATGCTAACCCCCTTAAGAAAACTGAACTTGGCATCCCAACATCTAATCCTCAATTGTGGAATCTTGTGCTAGCTATCAATCCTTTCCAGTGGGTCCTCTTCAACAGATCCTCTAAGTAACTTCATATGTAACTATTCTTATCCTTGAATGCCTCAATATGAATGAACATGATGCACCAGTATTGAAAACATTACGAGCGTGATGCATAAATTAGTGAGAACTTACTAGTCACACGACATGGCTTATTGAGTGCTTTCCCCATGCTCACATGGTTCACAGTTGCCTTCGGAGGTGAATCCGGCTTGGCTCCAGCTTCACTCTTCTTCTCCGGGCAGTTATCAGCATAGTGTCCCTTCTGGTTGCACTTGAAGCATATCACTTGGCTAATGTCCTTCTTCTGATGGTGGTGGTTGTGATCGTTGTTGCCTCCAGAACTGTGTCCGTTGCCTCCATTGTGGTTGTGTCCATTGCCTCCATGCTTGTGATGTCTAGAATTTCCGTTACCATCATGGTAGGTATGCTTATGGTGTGATCCCGAGTTGTGATCGTTGTTCTTCCTCTTGCGTCTTTCCACTTGCTTGTGTTTTCCCTCCAGAATTCTGGCCTTGTCCCTCAGTTCTTGGAAAGTGGGGCAATAGACTACTAACAGCTGTACCGAGAGCTCATCACTGAGGCCATCCAGGAACCTCTCTCTCCTCTTGGCATCGGTGTCAACATCCTCAGGGGCATAACATGATAGATTGTTGAACTCTATATATTCAGCCACGGTGCGGTTGGTCTGGCGCAAGTTGCGAAACTCCTTCCTCTTTAGACTTAGGATCCCTGAAGAAACATGGTTGGTCTTGAAACCTTCCTCAAACATGGCCCAAGTCACAGTGTCCAGTGGGTGGGTGATCTGAAAAGTGTCCCACCACGAAGCGGCTGGTCCCTCCAGTAGGTGAGCGGCAAATCTCACCTTCTCAGCATCTGTGCACCCAACAGTTATCAACTCCTTATTCACTGAACGCAACCAGTCAAGAGCAATCATAGGTTCAAGTGCAGTGGATAACTTAGCTAGCCTCAGTTTCAGAAACCTAGTGAGAGCATCCTCCTGGGACTGGTTGTTCCCATTGTTGTTGTTGTTCTGCGCAACCATGAATCGAGTCATCACCTGCGCTAGCTGCGCCTGGGCTGCCATCAGCTGCTCCATCTCAGTGGGTTGGCGGCGGGGCGACATCTGTTGGGATAGCATAGATAAGTTATAGATAGAAAGACTAGAGAAGTAATATTACCCATAACTATATGAAGCAAACATTTGGCACACAAGCAAACAATCATTACAATTAACACTCAAACCAAAATAGTTTCATTTATGTTCCAGAAGTTTTACTTTAGTGTCATAACATCCACAAAATAGTTTCCATTGACTGATATTCATTTGGGGGTTGAACCTACAATCATAAAAGCAATGGACAAAATCTGTCCTGAAACTACAGCAGTGTTCACGAATTCTTCTGGGTACCTTAAACTCATCAAGAATTTTAGCCATTTTTTGTACATATAATACAGAAAGTTTCGCACCATATTCTATTTTTTAAGATTTTTCCCAGTTACCAAATAAATATGAAAAATCATACAGTACGGCTGGTTCAGTAGAAAACTTCAGCGAAACTATCACGAATTTCTAATCAAAATCTTCATTAATATATTATGGAATCTCACAAAATTATTCTAGAACTTTAAGGTATCAAATAGAAAAACCTAAATATAATAAATCAACTATCAAACAAGTTCTTACAACAATCGATTGCTATATCTAACGGGATCATATCAAACTATATGGTGGTCATCATCTAACTATTCTTAATCTAGCACTTTCTTGCATAAGTGTTCATCTACAAGTTTGAACAAGATGAGATCAGAAAAGATAGATGAATGATTACAAGAATCTAATAAGTACAAAATTGTGAGTTCATTGCTAGGGAAAGCCTTCCTTCTATATCATAAAAGAGAAGAGTATGAGAATTGAAATGATAAGAGATACTAGAAAGAAGTGTAAGAAGAGAATAGATAGAATCAAATAGGGTTTATAATTTCATATGGCTTTCCTATTCCAAACCTAGGTCACGATCCTACAGTCAACGCACTGCTCTAATACCATCCTGTAACACCCTCACCTGATAAGGCTGAGTTCATGTGTATAGTGCCAATCCCTGGATCGGTTCACTGTCACACATATGAATACCAAAGAATTTAGCAGTGCCAATCCCTGGATCGGTTCACTGGCTGCTGCGCACGCGGTAGGTAGGAGGGTGGGACAGGTGGGCTCGTGGGCTGGGCCGTGGTGGCTCGGCCGGTGGGGGTAGGTTAGTTTTTTTTCTTTTTTTTTTCTTTTCTGTTTTAGTAATTCTATTGTATATTTTTATTTATAACTCCAAATGAAATGATTTTTGTCTTCAAATTCTTCTAAAATCATTTAGATCACATTAGGATCATATTTGCAATCTTTTTACTATTTTGCATGTAGTGGATTTATAAATCCTTGTATATTCATTTGTAGGTGCACTTTAGTGATCCAAAATAGGGCTTCAATATAGTGTTTTGCAATTCAAATTTTCATGAACGTAATGCAATGCTTATGAATGACATGCAAATGCATTTTTTTCTAGTCCCAATTTTCAAAATCTTGGGATGTGACATAACCAATGTTTAAGATAAGACATCATAGACTTAGCAATGGATTCATGTGATCAAGATCGACATATTGCCTCCAGGGATGCCCTGATAGCCAACTTGGCAAGTGAGTGGGGATTTTAACGTACTCCGTTAGTTGGACCACCACATTTATCGTTTTACTTCCAAAAATTTGTCTAAGTTATGTTGAACGTTTGATGCTTGTAATGGATTTGTGTATGCCATGACTTGTGTGATTGCTGCAAAAGATATGCTTGTGATATTTTGTCTTGTTTTGTTTCTCTATTTAATGTTGATTCTAACTTTTCTCTATCTTAAAAAAATAGATGCCTAATGTTATTATCAACACGGCCGAGGAGTTCAAGGGAACTCGTTTTGGTACTCGTCTCATTGAGCTCACTAGTGTGCTCAACCTTCCACTTCCTAGCATCATGATTCTTCCGCTCACCAAGTTTGAGAGGAAGGACCTTTGGGGCTTCAGAGTCACTCAGCCGAGACGCCAGACAGAGCGAACTACGAAGACCATCACTTTCAGGCTGATGCATGACAACAAGGAGAAAGGCTTAGATGTAGTCATGCAGGAGTTACTCGGGCGTCTGGTTATTTTCACCCCTTCGGGAGACGCAATGAGTACGGTGAAGCCATAGAGTACGAGGATGCTGCTAGAGAGACGATGAAGCCGATTCGTCTATACCTCCAGGACCTAGAGGGTCTTATTAGGCACCTAGATACTGATAGGACCAATGTCATGCTTAGCAATGATGAGCTCCAGGTTCAGCTTCGTGAGAAGGACAAGCTCTTCGCGGAGCAAGACGAGATAGTCAAGGAAATTGAGGCCAAGTTTGAAAGCCAGGACAAGAAGTTCATGAGCCAGGAGAAGAGAGTCCAAGAAAGGAACAAGAAGATCCGGGAGATGAACGAAGAGCTAGAGGACAAGGACTTCGAGCTTGAGCACCAGCAGGGAGTGATCGAGAGGCTTCGCTCACAGAAGAGTGCTCTTAGGGCCAAGATAGAGGCCTTGACTACTAATGTTGAAGAGTACAAGACCGCTATGGAGAATGCAGGTCTTACCCTTGTTGATGTGGAGATTGATGCACAGGAGTAGTGTAGACTACTCATTTATCTTTCATCTACCGTACCTTTGATTATTGAGTCGCAATGACCATCCACCATGTGGGTGGCTTCCAATGGTGTGTTTTGCATTTCCAAACTTGTTGTTTATGTCATTTAAACTCTATGTTATTTTGATGCTTGGTTATTGTGATTGGGTATGTGATGTATTGTGCATGTTAAGCATCTATGGTTATATCATTCTTATCCTTATGAAAACCACAGATGCCTCCTCGACGTGCCAACCCCACCCCAAACAACAGCAATGTCACGCCCGAGATGCAGCAGTTGATGACAGCACAAACACAACTGATGCAGATGATGACCACTTTTATGCAAAACCAGAATCATAATAACAACAACAATAACAATAACAACAACAACCCGAACAATCCACCAGCATTTGACATGTTCACTAGATTCCTAAGACTGAGGCCTACAAAGTTCTCAAGAACCACTGATCCAACGGTGGCCAATGATTAGCTATGTTCTGTGAACAAGGATTTAGTGACTGTCGGCTGCACCGACGAAGAGAAGCTCAGGTTTGCAACACATCTGTTGGAAGGGCCAGCAGCAACCTGGTGGGATAACTTCCAGATCACCACTCCCATTGAGGATGTGACTTGGGATATCTTTGAAGATGGATTCTATACAGCTCACATCTCATCCGGAGTGATGAATTTGAAGAAGAAGGAGTTCCACAACCTGAAACAGCGTCACCCCAGCGTGGCTGAATATATTGAGGAGTTCAACAATCTGGCCCGTTATGCTCCAGATGAAGTTGATACTGATGCCAAGAGGAATGTGAAATTCCTCAAAGGACTGAATGATGAACTGAATCTGCAGCTGTCTGTTGCCTATGTCGCAACCTACCAATCACTTTGTGACAAGTCTACCATCTTGGAGAACAAGATGAAACAGGTTGAAAGCAGAAACAGGCACAACTTTAACAAGCACAGCTCAGGATCGTCTCACAAGCGTTCCCATCATGATGATAGTGGGAGTTCTGGATCCCACAAACATGGAAAGTAAAACAACCACCATAGCCACAACCGCCATCATTACAACAAGCATCATCGTAGAGATGATAATGACAAGTACAAGAACCACAAGAGTGGACACAAGAGTCACCACAGTGGAGGTGGAAGTGGAAGTGGGAAGTGGTAGTCAGCCTGCAAAGAGAGATATCAGTCATGTTGAATGTTTCAAGTGTAAGAAGATGGGGCATTATGCAAATGATTGCCCAGAGAAGAAAGTTGAAGGAACCACCAAGCCCAACCCTTTCCAGAAGGGACAAGTAAACCACATCAATGTGGAAGAGATTTATGAGGAACCTGATGCCATGGCTGGTAAGTTCAAACTCAATTCTGTTCCAGCACTTGTTCTTTTTGATATTGGCGCATCGCATTCATTCATATCAAGAGCATTTGTTGATAGAAATGAACTTCCAGTTGAAACTATTGGGTGTCCTATAAAAGTAAGTTCTCCTGGTGGAGAAATGATAGTCAACTCAGGATGTCATGACCTAGTCATAGAATTTGGGAAGTATAAGTTTCCCGTTAATTTTATAATCCTAAATTCCCAAGGATTGGATGTCATTTTGGGAATGGACTGGATGAATAAGTACAAGGGAGTGCTAGATTGTGCCAATCATACCGTCACACTCACAACCCATAAGAGGGTTAGCATAGACAGTGTGCTAATTGTGAGAGAATATCCAGATGTGTTTCCGGAAGAATTGTCGGGAATGCCACCAGATAGAGATGTGGAATTTCTGATTGACTTGCTGCCAGGATCTGGACCAATAGCAAAGAGACCTTAAAAGATGTCAGTTGATGAGTTGAAAGAACTCAAGAAACAACTTGGAGAACAATTGCAGAAAGGATTTATTCAACCAAGTTCTTCACCTTGGGGAGCACCAGTCTTGTTTGTGGAAAAGAAAGATAGAAGTCAAAGGTTATGCATCGATTATCGTTCACTCAATGAGGTGACTATCAAGAACAAATACCCTTTTCCTAGAATCAATCATTTGTTTGATCAGCTAGAAGGAGCCCGTGTGTTCTCAAAGATTGATCTTCGGTCAGGTTATTTTCATCTTAAGATAAGGGAACAAGACATACCTAAGACAGCTTTCACCACTAGGTATGGATTGTATGAGTACACCGTGATGCCATTTGGTTTGACCAATGCACCAACTTACTTCATGAATATGATGAACAAGGTGTTCATGGAGTTTCCTGACAAGTTTGTTGTCGTTTTCATCGATGACATTTTGATCTACTCTAAGAGCAAAGAAGAGCATGAAGGACATTTGTGTTTCATACTTGAGAAGCTTAGAGAGCATAAGCTGTATGCCAAATTCAGCAAGTGTGAATTCTGGTGAATGAAGTTGGATTTCTTGGACACATTGTGTCAGGAGATGGTGTAGCAGTTGATCGCGCAAAAGTGTCAGCTGTAACTGAATGGGAATCTCCTAAGTCAGTGAAATAAGTTCAGAATTTTCTTGGCTTGGCAGGATACTATAGAAGATTCATTGAGAATTTCTCCAAGGTAGCTAAGCCAATGACGGAGTTACTAAAGAAAGACAAGAAATTTGCTTGGACTGAAGGATGTGAGCTCAGTTTGCAAGAATTGAAGAAGAGACTAGTGACAGCACCAGTCCTATGTGTGCCAGATTTGGAGAAGGATTTCCAAGTTTATTGTGATGCATCTCATCGTGGATTAGGTGTTGTTCTGATGCAAGAAGGGAAAGTTGTGGCTTATGCCTCGAGACAACTCAAAACTCATGAGGTGAATTATCCTACTCATGATTTAGAGTTAGCCTCTGTTGTACATGCACTCAAAACTTGGAGACATTATCTTTTGGGAAAGCGATGTGAAGTGTTCACAGATCACAAAAGTTTGAAGTATATCTTCACTCAGAAAGAAATCAACATGAGACAAAGAAGATGGCTAGAACTCATCAAGGACTATGACTTGAGTTTGCAATACCAACCCGGTAAAGCAAATGTTGCAGCAGATGCACTATGTCATAAGGTATATGTGAATGGCCTTACTAAGGGAGAGTTGCTAGATGATCTGTGTGCCCAATTTAGAGACCTCATATTGGAGATTGTGCCTGAGGGGCATCTCATGTCATTGGATGTTCAACCCACCTTGTTGGACAAAATCAAGGAAGCCCAAAAGACGGACAAGGAAATTGAAGAGATTAAGGAAAAGATTGGCAAGGGAAAAGCCAAAGGATTCCATGAAGACGAAAAGGGTACTTTATGGTATGGAAAACGTATCTGCATTCCGCAAGATCTGGAGCTAGGGAAACTGATTTTACAGGAAGCACACAACTCACCATATTCCATTCATCCAGGTAACACCAAAATGTACATGGATGTGAAGGAAAGATTTTGGTGGAATAATCTCAAGAAGGACATTGCCGAACATATTGCTTTGTGTGATGTATGTAGTAGAGTGAAAGCAGAACATCAGAAACAAGCAGGATTGCTACAACCACTACCTATTCCTGATTGGAAGTGGGACAAGATTGGCATGGATTTCATCACCGGAGTGCCAAGGACCCGGTCAGGATATGATTCTATTTGGGTAGTAGTGGATCGTCTAACTAAAGTGGCTCATTTTATACCCGTGAAGACAACCTAGACAAGTGCTAAGTTGGCCAGGATCTATATGAATAGGATTTGTCTACATGGAGTACCCAAGAGTATTGTGTCTGATAGGGGAACTTATTCACTTCTCATTTTTGGAGGCAACTGCATGAGTCATTGGGAACGAGATTGCAATTCAGTACTGCTTTTCATCCCAGACCGATGGACAGACAGATTGGACCAACCAGATTCTAGAGGATATGTTTAGGGCATGTGCCCTAGACTATGGAGCCAGTTGGGATGAAAGTCTGCCTTACGCATAATTCTCTTACAACAACAGCTATCAAGCCAGTATTGAGATGGCACCGTTTGAGTTTCTCTATGGAATAAAGTGTACTACACCATTGCTATGGAATGGTGTTGGAGAAAGGAACTTGTTCGGGCCAGAATTAATCAAGGAAGCTAAAGAGAAAGTCAAGTTGGTAAAGGACAAATTAAAGATAGCATAGTCCCGATAGAAGAGCTACGCAGATCCTAAGAGTAGAGATGTCACCTATGAGGTGGGTGATAGAGCATATCTTAGAGTATCACCACTTCGTGGAGTGAAGAGATCTGGAGTCAAAGGAAAATTGGCCCCAAGATAAGTTGGACCATTCAAGATTCTGAGCCGTAAAGGAGAAGTGGTATATGAGATTGAATTGCCGGAATCATTGTCTGCCGTTCACAACGTGTTTCATGTGAGTTAGCCAAAGAAATGCCATCCAGAGATGGAGGATACTTCTTTGAAGGATAATATACCTTTGGAGGAGATCCAATTGGAAAGTGATCTCACTTAGGAGGAAAAACCTATCAAGATTCTTGAGACTGCAGAAAGAGTTACTTAGACAAAGACCATCAAATTCTGCAAAGTTCAGTGGAACCATCATTACAAAGAAGAAGCAACATGGGAAAGAGAAGATGACCTTCGGAAAGACCACCCTCACCTATTTGCTAGCCAATCCGAATCTCGAGGGCGAGATTCACCTTAAGGGGGTTAGATTTGTAACATCCCAAAAAATCATGATTTCAAAGTTTGCGTATCATTCATGCATTCATAATCATTTTAGGATCATTTCTTCAAAAACAGAAACTTTGTGATCTATTATTTTATGTAAGAAAGGAAATAGCCTTAATGCTACTCTCTAATATGAGAATACTTGTTTTGACCTGAAAATAATTGATCATAAGATTGATTGATATTTTCCAAAGCTTGGACAAAGTTTTTCAAAACAAAAATGAACTTAAAACCATTCATATGTCTATATTAAATAAATGATAAAGGAATTTTTTATTTTAAATTCCAATGGGCCAATATAAATTTGAGTGAACAACAATGTTTAATACTCAAATAAGTGCATGATTCATCCTATAAAGATTCGGAGAAAATTTGAATTCAAGTTCATTTGAAAATCATTTGAAAATGATTCCAGAAAATCAAAACAGAAAAAGAAAAGGATGAAAGGAAATGGAAAAAGGCCGGCGCCAGCATTTGAGCCCAATAGTAGAAGCAGCCCATTAGCCAGACCACCCGGGTTTTCCCTCTCTCACTGTTTTTTTTTCACCGCACCCGCGCTACCCAAACGGTCACTGACTGGTGGACCCTCGCCAACTCATCTCCGTCTTCCCCAAATCACGCTTGCGACCACGTCGTCGCCGGCTGTTTCTCCTCCTTCACTGCCACGCCATAACTAGAGTAATTGTCGATGTTTCCGTGTGTGATCCTCGCCCCGGCTCCAGCTACAAAAACCCCTCCCCACCCTGCACATTTCCCCTCACTCCACTCGCTCGCTCCGCTACCAGGCTGCCCCTATTTCGCTAAACACCGCCGCCGCTGCTCCGACGGACCGCAGCTCCAATTTCGGCCAACCCCGTCCACCCCTCTGCTCCTGGTTCACATGAGCATGCTCCACTTCACCTTGCGCACCTCCCAGTACCACCATCTCACACGCGCGCGCCCGGAAACCTCGGCTACATCTTTGACCAGAACAGCGCCGCCATCTGCCTCCTCTCCGATGAACTCCTCTGGTTAGTACTAACCACGCCTCCCCCACTCGTTGACACTCGCGTGACCAACGTCGCTTTACGCATCTTACTCACTGCTTATTTTGCCCTGGCATGATCTGTACCCTCGCCAACGACGATGCGCAGCCTACCTGACGACCGAAGCAACTCTGGCGAGCAATCCCTGATGACCCCGTGCGCCCCTCGACAAACGGCGACCACCTCGAGAACCAGCACTGCACGGTGAGACTGGTGAGCTAATTCCCTTCCCCTAGCGCTTCCTGTATCGCCGGCAGCACCACTGCCCGAGCGCACCGCCGCCACTCGCCGCCGCCAGCGCGACTCACTTATGGTCTGTTGGATCTGAGCCGTTAGATCTAGATCCAACGCGTGTGTTAGATCACTTAAGCGAAGCGGTAAGTTTAGATCTGAGCTGTGCACAACACTTTTAATCCAACAATCCAGAAAGCCTGATCCGTGCGAAATGGTATCGACCAATCAGATAGCACCGCGTGGCCTGTGGTTTGATTTAAAATCTGGATTTAGATCTATTAGATGTTCAAACTTGCAAAATTCATAACTTTTGATCCACATGTTCAAATTTTACAAATTTTATATCATTGGAATCAGGAGAAAGAATTATATCCAACCATGCACTTTGTTTAATAAATTTCTTTTGTAAAATTGGTTATTTTTGCAGAGACATTTGTAGGCCTATTTTGAGTATAAAAATTATTTGGAAAATGTTTTAAGGATCAAATTAAGTTTAGTTAGTGTATAAATGTTTATTTTAGTGTTCATTATTGTTTCACTTGTCTTGTTTGAGTTGGAAAAATCATCACATGGCATTTTCATGCATTCATATATTTTTGCTTGTTTATTTTGATATGTGAATTTGGTGCTATCATTTTATGTGTAGATTTTGGTGCTAGTGGTGATCGTCTTCTGCATCATGTTGGATAGACGTCCCTTTTGTATCAGCATAGCCCCCAGCGGTGGCAGGTACGGATATGCTATCTTATTCAGTACCGGGGCAGCCACAGGCTGCACGGGTGCTCTAGGTGGTGGATGTGGGGCTCCATGTGCAACGGCTCCCGGGGCTGGGGCGAATCGTAGATTCACCGCCTGACGCCGCATGTGGGTGTAGCCTTCGCCGTGTTTCTAGAACTCCCGGCAGTCCTTGAGCATGTGTCTGGCCTTCCTTTTACTATCATGCTTGTCGATGTAGAAGTGGATGGTGCATGGAACCTACAGCTTGTCAAGTGCGGATGGCTCATCGACGTGGTTGCGGCGCTACCATGCTTGCGTTGGTTTTCCGCTGCCGCAGTAATTGCCTCTGCAATACCCGTTATTGCGGTGTCCATCTTCGCAGCAGTCGGCGTAGCCAGCCGCAACCATATCGACCTCTTCATGTTCATCGTAGATGCACAATCTTCTCTGTCCTCTACGGTCACATCTGCGGCCGAAGTCGTCTTCGTCATCCGAACGTGTTTGGTTGACGGCATCCTCGCCATCGGCCCAATGATTGGCGATGTACATCAGGTAATCGATGGTTTTTGGATTGACATGCCCGAGCTCCTCTCTGAATTCACGGCGCCTTATGCCGCCGTTAAAGGCTCCGATTGCCCTTTCCTCCAAGATTTTCTCGGCGGAGTTCTTGATGATGGACCACCGCTGTATGTACGAGTGGATGGACTCGTTGGAGCGTTGGCAACATGCGCATAGCTCCTCGATTGAGGCCGGCCTTTTGCTGGTGTCTTTGAAGTTGCAGATGAAGAAGTACACCGGCTCTTCCGAGTTGCGGATGGATACAGAGGGAAGGTTGTTAAACCAGGCTCTAGACACGCCCGTCAGCTGCATCTGAAGGCATTGCATGGCTGTGTTTTTCCTCTTGCCATGGAGTTTGACTAACAAAAAGTGATTGTTGAGCCAGATCTTCGGCTCCTTCACATCGTTGAACCTCGGGTTATCCTAAGGGATCTTGAAGCCTTTATACATCTGTGTTTTTCATATGGCTCTATTGAAGCACCTGGCGCCACATAACTCTGTGTCTTCAACTTTGGCCTCCATGGAGCACGCGCGCTTCGCGCGTGATTTGTCGATCTTGTGCTATGTGAGATCCGCATGGTCATCGTAGCTGTGTCTTCTACGCCGTGGGCTGCGGTGACGCTGAGTCAGGTCATGCTCCTTGTCGTCGTATGAGGGCGTGCGGCTTCTGGTGAATTTCACTGCAGCCTTTTTCTTTGGCTCTTGGCTCGCTGTCGCGTGTAATGCGGCTCCGACAAGCCCAATACCTGCAACTGCAGATTATGGATTGCGTACCGCGGATCCCGTGCCGGTGGCGGGTTTGCTGCCATGACCGCGCCTGCGGAGTCTTAGGCATGATGTTACCCTACGAGTCCATTGACATGAAGTACAGGACGAGTGCCTTGGTGGCCTTTAAGGCAAAGAGATACATGCGCCCATGTGGAGCAATGCTTTGTCTGTCAGAGTTTTCGAGGATCCCATGAGGAGGAGAGAGTAGCTCGCCGCGCGCTTGACTCGTTAGCTGCTCTCTTGCACTGTTAGAGCTCCTTTTGCTTCTCTACTTGGCGATTGTACTCCTTGATGAGGAACTAGTTATAACCCATCATCATGTCATGAGAAGCGTCGAGTGGCAGAGGATATGTACCTCGCACAGCTTCACGGACCCTCTCCCACTGAGCATCATTAAGACAGATCTGAGTGTGTTTGTTGCCATTGGAGGTTTTGTGTGCCCTGTTCCCGTTGGGATTGGCCGCGGGTGGGCCGTTTCCTCCGTTCGTGGCATTAGGAGCCTATGGGTTGGGAGGTGGATTCATTGGATCGGCTCCGTTGTCGACATTACCATCATGGATGACCATGCACATGTAGCAATGGGGGAGATCATTGCTCCCACAGTTCTCTGATCCAGAACCGTAGGTCCCTTCCTTTGTAGGAGGCTCACAGAGATCGGAGTTGTAGTTGCTGCTGTCATCTGAATCACTTGTTAGCGATGGTGTGCTCAGGACACCGATTAGCGGCACCCAAGGAGAGAGTGCGACTGTTGGAGGTAGTATTCGCTCAGGGAGGAGAAGGGTGCCGATCTATCCCACCTGGAAGCAGAAGCTCCTGAACATCAGTAGGACTCCGTCTACTACGGAGACGGAGTTTTGGCAAGTTTCCGATGAGTGGACGGTGAAGTCGACGGCGCCAAAGAATATTTGGTTCTCTGTCGCGAATGATTCGAAGACGGTGGTGGATGGGACCGTCATGATCGCATGATCAGCACCCCCAATTCCCACAAACGGCACCAATTGACAAGGGTTCGACACATCAATGCCCATTGTTATGGACATGGGTTTATAGAAGATGGGAGACTGGAGATCGCGGGACAGTTAACAGACTCGCAGTAAGGCGACACGGAGTTTACCCAGGTTCAGGCCCCCGGAGGGAAAACCCTACTCCTGTTTGACTGTTCTTGATTGATGAAGAAGTCGATGGTTACAGGGGTGCGTAGCCGCAATCTGGCATGAGGTGTGTCTAGGGTATGCGAGTTGAGAGAGCCTCCTCTCCGGGCCCTCCTGGCCCATACATGGGGAGGCCAGGTGTCGGGATTGGTCAAGTCGGTTACATATTAGGGTTAATCCCTTTGAAATTCTATCTACACTTGGCCATGTTCTCCAAGAAGTCGAGTTTTCTCCGGGCTTGGGCCATCCGAAGTATAATTGTGCTTTGCATCTACAGCAGGCCTCCACTGGGTTAGACCAGGTAGGCTAATGCCAGGTACCATAAGGCATATCCATGTTAGTAACCCTGCTAACGACGTCGATCTCAAAACCTGCTCAAACAAAAGAGGTGCCGGCAAAGGGAAAAGGAAAAAGTGAGCGGTCAGTACTGAGGGCAGTACACGGCGAGACTTGGAATTTGGTGGCTCTCTCAAAGTAATGGTGGAATTAAGCGGCAATGCAACATGAACTAAACAACCTATAGATACTCAATATAACTATTGGCCATTAGAGGGGGATGAGAAAGACATATTCGGATCCAACCTAAGACTAACACCAAACATACCCATCCTAGTATTCCCCTTCGAGACCAAACGAAGAAATCATACCGACGAAACTCACACAGTTGGAAATTTTATTCATTCCATAATAGTTGCAGCACTTACTAGTTAGATATTGATAGCATGATTCATCCTGACATCATGAGCAGTGGGTAGTTTTAGTTAACCATTCCGTTGTAGTTGTAATACTTACTAGTCAAATACAAATAGCATGAGACCTCCCCAAATCCAGGAGTTGTTGGCACTTTTACTTAGCCATTCCGTTGTAGTGAAACTGATTACTAGTCATTCCAAAGTCAAATTTATAGCACTACTTTAGTTATAGTTGTCTATGATCGACATATTGTGCTCCGAGTCGTCCATAACAACGGACATGGATTTTAGAAAGATTTACCCTACATGGGGGCACAAATAGCAACACACGCATGATCAATCTCGTAAAAACCAAATGAAAACCCAATGAGGCATCACGACAAAGCAATCACAAGATTCATATAATATTTTTGGGGGCCACCCCACCAAGGTACCCCCGATGAAGTTGGCCGCCTCCAAAACTGACCCAGAGCTTTTTGCCAATGGTTTTAAATGACTAGGAACCCGAAAGTGTGATTGGGCTTGTCGATACCGCGAAAAGATTCCATATTCCTAAACAATACAGTAGTAAACACTCTCCATGAGCAACATTAGTAAATAAAGTAGTAAACACTCTCCATGACCAACATTAGTAATAAAGCAGTAAACATGGCATAAGAATGGCATAAGTACAGGATAGTAATAAAGCCCCAAACTTGTTTGTGGCCCCAAGAAATAAGATATGACTCAAGCTCTCCCTATGTGGATTCATGTCCCACATGCGGATAGTGTGAAGTCAAGGAACATGTATCAAGTACTCGGGGTCCTACAGGACACCAGTGAGCGGTTAAAAACCAAATCACATATATTGCCCACCGTTTCCTCTGCATTAGTTTTATCTATCCCAGCATTTTAGTATCAAGTTGTAATTAAAGTCATGATCATCTCCGACGTTAAGCATATCGCAACCTTCCATCAACTGTGGTGTTCGACAACTCGAACCAACACCTGAGAAAGAAACTATGACTTGCAAGGCCAACTATCTACCAAGCAACAGGTAATAGGAGATGTCCAAGGCAATATAGGGCTGCAAGGAATATAACGGGTACAAAATCTAAATCATCGCAACACAGTTATCAATAGATCAATAGGATGAAGTAAACACTATAAATGAAAAATATGTAGAAAGGGGAAGAACGTTCACCTAGGAAACACTGCCGAAGGTCCATCCGAAGATCGGGTCGACACTCGCATCAACTCATTAGTCTAATCCTTGAAGAAGCAAAGCACTAGAAGAAACACCAGATGCACTATTTAATACTACAGCAGAAGATCAGGCATGATGCATGTATGATATATGACATGGCAAAGGTGCGACGAGACTATGTAGTTTAAATATTGTCTTAACAAAGCAAGATATGTCACCAGTTCTCTACACAAATTTAAATGAAGCCAAAATAGGACTAGAAAAGTCTGCATATGGTCTCCATATTTAATTAACAGATGAATCGTCATAACATCCCCAAACCACAAAAATATGCATGCAAGTATGGATGATTATATGCAACAAGGTATTTTATATTTATAAAAAAATAGGTATCTCAGAAAGACGGTCACACATTAGGGTTCTGGGCTTCGGATCCGGGCGTCTTGGGGTTCGATAGGATCGGTCTCGCGGGAATGGTCTTCAGATCCGGGATGAGTTATTGAAGCTCTGGGTCCATGAAGGAGAGCTTGGCGTTCATCATCCTTTGGGTCCAAGAAGAATCATTTGGGTTTCTATGGCTTCGAGGATCGGTTGGGAACAACGGTTCTCAAAAAGATCTTCGTAGCATGGAACTCGAGAGACCATCAACCCCAAAGAAGCGCCTACAGAACATTTTGCGGAACTTGGCTTGCTAGCCATAGGGATGTCTGTCGATGATGCCTGATTGCAGTAGAGCGGGCATCCGTGGATCCCAGATAAACAATAGGTACAAGCTAAGCCACAGATTAATCGCATAGAGCAAGTAAAAACTAGCGGGGTGTACACATGGATGATCATAAGGCGGCCATGCCGGCCTTTGGCGTTGGAAGCGCGGGCTGGAGACTAGCAGAGGATGGGAGGTCGATGGAGAGGTCCCATGCACAGGAAGAAAATCAGAGGAAGCCCCCATGGCCAGGGCAAGGTCAGTGCAGCAGCGGGCGACACTCGGAAGTCTACAGCGGCGGAGGAGCTTGGTACGGTGCTGCGACGTGGCAGCAAGAGAGCTTGAAGCGGAGAAGAGAGACCCATACGGCGCTCGTAGAGAGGGGAGAAGTGCGGTATAGCATGGAAAGAAAATAAGAAGGATTCTACAATTACATAGCATGCAAAATTGGCCATGTAGGCTTCCATAACAAATATTGTGAACACAATATTAGACCATGTATGGGAGCTTGTAGAAAGAAGTGGATCCATCTTATTACATATGATCTAGAATTAATACCAAAAGAAATGAAAGTGCTAATATATAGTTGGATGGTGGAATTTGATACGTCAGAAATGTATCTATAATTTTTGATGCTCCATGCTGGTTTAGTATCTACTTTGCTTTGCTTGTCCACACTTTGCGGTGTTTTTTACATTTTTTCTGGTACTAACCTATTAACAAGTTGCCACAGTTCCAGTTGCTTGTTTTCTGCTGTTTTTGGTTACATAAAAGTTAGTAAAGAAATATTCTTGGAATTGTATGGGACAAACGTCAAAGTCAATTACTTTCCGTGGGGAACAAGAAGTCTAGAGGGGAGACAAGGAAGCGTGCCAGGGCGGACAACCCCCCCAGGTGTGGCCAAGGGTGGGCCCATGCTTGGGTAGGGTTTAACCCCCCTAGTAGCCACCTCGGCCTCCCCTTCAGCTATAAGAATCCCCAGATGCAGAAACCCTAAGCACCCGATCAAAACTCCACGAAACCGTCTATAGCCACTGCCACCATCGTCCCTAGATTGGGGGGATCTGATGTTCTTCCCGGCTCCCTGCCGGAGGGGAGATCATCCCGGAGGCCTTCTCTCCGGTATGATGCATGAGTAGTTCCACCTTGGACTATGGGTCCATGTAGTAGCTAGATGGTTGTATCTCCTCCTTTGTGCTTTCATGTATAGATCTTGTGAGCTCCGTGCATGATCAGGATCTAATCTATTTGTAATCATGCATGTTGTGTTCGCGGGGATCCGATGGATATTGAGATTATTATGTTGGTTTGATTAATGGTTTTGTCTTTATGATTCTATCATGTCCGTGTTTTTTGTGATCTTGCATGATCTTCGTTGTTACACTACAAGAAATCTGCTCACTAGTGACCTTCTTTTAACGACCATGGGTTTTTTGGTCATAGATCTATGACCATTCTGAACCAATTGGTCGTAGGGAATTTGAAAGGGTCCAAACCTTGAAAAATAATGACCAATTTTGTCAAAAAGGTCATAGTGTCTGAACATGAAATGGTCATAGATGGATAAGACCGGTCTAAAGCCATTTATCTAGGAGACTACGACCAATTTATATGGTCATATCATATAATAACAATATATTCTAATTTACAAAGAGGGTGACTAGACTACCACCTAAGCAGTTCGTCTATGTGTCATGTGACATGTCTATTTACGTGAGGTCTACAAGTAAATCTGATATTTTATTATAATATCACTGTCTAGTGGGGTCTATCTGTCATTCTGATATTAAACAAGTGGTACCCTGATATGCGGTGGAAAATAAGGCAAAAAGATGAGCCACTATGACTCGAACCAAGGATCACTCGCTCTCACTCACGAAACCAGACCAGTACACTGACACTATATTCATGTATACAAACAACGCATGAACCTTTTTGTATATTCAAAACCTACTAGAAATTAAGGCAAAATAATGGGTGCCAAGCAGACTCGAACCAGTGACCTCACCCACGCACCATAAGCACATAACCACCAGACCAAATACAGAGTTCTGTTAGTATAGACACAAGAGACCCTTTTCAATATGTAGTCACCTGTTCACCGAAATAATACTAGCAAAAAGATGGGTTTGGAGCACTCAAACTCACGACCTCCCCTTGATCCCACTTCAATCAAACCAGCGGACCAACGAACTCTGTGTAAAGTTTAATACGCGCTAGGTATATTAATATTCCATTTCTATGTTGGGCCTAGGCCTTACAGGACGAGCCCGCGACTTTTTTTTATTTTCGTTCAGATTTATCCACCGGCTGGGCCAACGGCCCATAGGACATTATAATGTAGGTGTGTGAATTCGTGGGCTTTTTATCAGTTTGAGGTAGGTAAATAGATCGGTTTCATTTTTTTTTGAGAAGTCCAAAATTTTAGTTTCGTCGTAAATTTTGTATGCGACCTCGGATAAAGATGATATAAACATCAATTTGGTTCATCTCAAAGAGACTAATAACTTTCATGTCCACAAATTTCCCATTATACGTCATCTCGGGTGCTTGACCTACCTTTTGTAAAATTGACACGAGACCATATAAACGGCGGGCATGAAGCTTCCTAGCTAGGGGATGAGACTCGCTAAACTTTCACCGGATCTCTGATAAAATAGCATATTGTGAACCTAAAAATGATTTTTGCAAAAAATTATGAGCATTAAATCATGTACATGTAGTTCAAATCGGACCCACTTCCTATTGTTTCGGCAGACATTTGTCTTTTTTGCGAGCGGTGTATGGCAAGGTTTGAGATGCCCCGTTTCGAAAATTGTCCATCTAACATGATCTAATATTTTTGAAAAATATGGTGGAACCATTTTTAAACTCTCATTTGGTGGTTGCTTCACAAAACGCCCCGTTTTTCGGCATTCAAAAAATAGAAAATGCATTTTCTATGCGACGAAAAGGAAAATTTCCTCCTGCAACATTGATCACCATTCCAGGATGCACATGCATGCCCAATATGGTTCCATTATCACAAACTATGCCGCGATTCTAGCTGTAACATTGCTCGTTTAACCCGAAAGCCATGAAACTTCGAACAAGGTAGGTCATTTTTGTGAAGGTTTTTTTGAGAAACTTGCAATATACCAAGTTTGGTATTTTTCCATGCAAATATGTAAAGTAAGAAGACACCACGTGAAGGATTTGCCTCGTTTGGACCGTTTTTGAATTTATTATGTCTGTTCAAACTATGGTCAAAACGGAGGGCATGAGGGTTCCTAGATAGGGGACGAGCCTCGCTAAAATTTCAGTGGATCTATGATAAAATATCATATAGTGAAGCTATAAATGATTTTTGCAAAAAATCACGAGCACTAGATCATATACCTTTAGTTCAAATCGGGCCCGCTTCCTACCGATTCGGCAGACATTTGTCTTTTTTACGAGGGGTGGACCGAAAGGTTTTAGATATCCCTCTTGGGACATTGTCCATGTAACATGGTCTAGTATTTTTGATAAATGTAGTGGAACCATTTTTAAACTCTCATTTTGTGGTTGCTTCACAAAACCCCTCGTTTTTCGGCATTTGAAAAATAGAAAATGCATTTTCTGTGCGACGAAAAGGAAAACTTCCTGCAACATTGTTCTCCATCCCAATATGCATATGCATGCACAATATAGATGCATTATCACAAACTATGCCGCGATTCTGGCCATAACATTGGTCGTTTGACCTGAAAGCCATGAAACTTCGAACAAGATAGGTCATTTCCATGAAGGTTTTTTTTGAGAAACTTGCAATATACCAAGTTTGGTATTTTTCTTTGCAAATATGTCACGTAATAAGACACCACGCGAAGGATTTGCCTCGTTTGGACCGTTTTTGAATTTATTAAGCCTGTTTCAAACTATGGTCAAAATGGAGGGCATGAAGGTTCCTAGCTAGGGGACGAGCCTCGCTAAACTTTCAGTGGATCTATGATAAAATAGCATATTGTGAAGCTATAAATGATTTTTTCAAAAAATCACGAGCACTAGATCATGTACCTTTAGTTCAAATCGGACCCGCTTCCTACCGATTCGGCAGACATTTGTCTTTTTACGAGGGGTGGACCAAATGTTTTTAGATACCCCTATTGGGACATTATCCATGTAACATGGTCTAGTAGTTTTGAAAAATGTGGTGGAACCATTTTCAAACTCTCATTTTGTGGTTGTTTCACAAAATGCCCCGTTTTTCGGCATTCGAAAAATAGAAAATGCATTTTTTGTGCGACAAAAAGGAAAACTTCCTCCTGCAACATTGTTCGCCATCCCAAGATGCACATGCGTGTACAATATGGGCTCATTATCACAAACTATGTCGTGATTCTAGCCATAATATTGGTCGTTTGACCTGAAAGCCATGAAACTTCGAACAAGATAGGTCATTTCTGTGAAGTTTTTTTTGAGAAACTTGCAATATACCAAGTTTGGTATTTTTCCTTGCAAATATGTCACGTAATAATACAACACGCGAAGGATTTGCCTCGTTTGGACCATTTTTGAATTTATTATGCCCATTTCAAACTATGGTCAAAACGGAGGGCATGAAGGTTCCTAGCTAGGGGACGAGCCTCGCGGAACTTTCAGCGGATCTATGATAAAATAGCATATTGTGAAGCTATAAATGATTTTTGCCAAAAATCACGAGCACTAGATCATGTACCTTTAGTTTAAACCGGACCCGATTCCTACCGATTCGGCATGAATTTATCTTTTTCGCCAGAGGCGGACATAACGGTTTGAAATATCCCGGTTGGAACATTGTCCATATAATATCATATAGTATTTATGAAAAATAAGGCAGTACCATTTTGATTTTTTTATTTGGTGGTTGTTTCACAAAGCACCCGTTTTTGGTACATGTTAGAATAAACCAACTAATGAGAAGACTGAAGCATAGTACCCACGGATCACCCTTTGGATCAGATCTCACCCGTCTAATGACCAACATCCAACTGCCAAAATTTCACTCCCTGAAATCGTGTCACGACAGAAAGCGGGAAACCAAATTCAGAAAGCGGGAGTGCGGGGCGGGGGAGCAAACTCTCGCAAACCCTAACTCTCATAACCCGTCTTCTTCTCTCTCCCCGCCGCTGCCACCCACAGATCCATAGCCACGTGGCCCGCCGCCACCTCCAAATCGCCCCTCCCCACCCCACCCACAGATCCATAGCCGCGCGGCCTCCCCCGTATTTTTTCCTCTCCCCATCCATCTCCTCCTCTCTACCCCTCTCCTCCACAGACGCCTGGTAGCACAGATGAGGAGCTCGATGCCTCCCTCTCCCTCCCAAGGTGGTGGTGCTGCAAGAATAGTAGTATCCATCGCAGCCAGTGCTCTCTCAAGAGTAGGACATGCTCTACCTCGACCCGATGATGCTCGAAAGTCTGGCCGCCCATGACCCTGCGCGAGATCCAGATCCGGAGCAGATGATCCATCGCCCTGTGAGTCCCTCTCCCATCTCCCCCAAATCCCCTTCCTCTGTGCTACCTTCTGTGTTGTTTAGACGATGCTTTAGGGGATGCTAAATTCGTCTTCTGGTCTACAGGTCATCGAACTGCTCGAGGTTCTGGGAGTGGTCGAGCGGTCGTTCATGGTGTTGGGCGGCAGTGCGCTATTCCTGGGCGAAATGGTGTGCATCACCATGGGCATGGCAATGAACATGGTGCTCTACACGGTGGTGGTGGTGACGCTTCCCGTGGTGTACCTGGTCCTGTGGGATAAAGACCACCCATTCTGGTCCGGTACCAGTCTACCATCACCCCTACCCCAACCGGCGGTGGTTCTACAGCGACAATGGAGTGAACTGAAGGTGATGTCAGCTAGCTGTAGACAGCCAATAATCTACTCTCTTCTTATAGTACTAGTCAAGTTTTCTTTCTACCACAGGATCTTGTGTCGTATGTGTGTTTGTTTGGATCATGAACCTATGTTTGTGAATTACTATCTGTCCTGATTTGCTTAATTAAGATTGTTTATCTGCTTTGCCTAATTCAATCCACTATACCTGTGTATATGCATAAAATTAATCGACACCTGTAAACTTGCAGCTCTCCTCCAAGATTGAGCTTGCATTGCTTGCAGTAATTCATTGTATTAATTCTCGTAGTAGTTCATTGTAATAATACTGAATGTAGCATTGAATGCTTGTAGTAGTTGATTATAACAACACTGAATGTAGCACTGATTATACTCCAAAAAAGGTTTAAATTAAGTGGAAATCTTTGTATTCTTTTAAGTTGACAAATGAACAATATACTGAATATTCTGTCTTTTGCTTTCAAATTATTCTCCGTGCGACGGTGACGAGTTCACTGCGATGGCGGTGATGCTCGGCCACGGTTCGAACCTCCTCTACCTCAACACCTACGCTGGTGGGATGGTGCTATTGATGCAATCACGGCGTCGGCCTGGTTGTCTACTCCCACAATGGGTAATTTGATCTAACCTTCTCTCTGTCTATGCTTATGGGAGTACTGATGTGAGCTAACCTTCCCACTAAGGGAATCGGAGAAATTTACCTATAACATTTCTTCATGTGTGTTCATTGCTCTGAAATTATTCTATACGCCTGCAAATACTAATTATTGCCCTGAAATACTGTCTTGTGCATACGTGTAGAAATCTGCAAAACGTATGAAGTAAATGTTGTCTTGCTCTGAAATACTGTCTTCATGTGGATGATTTTGCTGTCTTGTGCATACTGTAGATTTAGTAGTGGTTGAGCATGATTCTGATGAAGGTTATCCGCAAGTGGTGTTTGTTTGATTGGTACCGTTTGAATGTTTTCTCCATGGAGTACAACGCTTGAGTACAACATGGTTTGGTTTTTTCTGAGTGTGAAATATTTAGCCTGGTACTCTATTGCTTATAAATATAATTTTCTACTATTTGTGAGTACTTTATGAGTAGTACCTATTCCTTTATTCAATGCAGATTGTTTCCCCTATTGCTTTATTCAAGAAAAGATCTAGTGAGATCTTGACAGGGATGAATTCACAAGGTACTCCATCTTGACTAGAATTTTATTGACTGAAATTTAAATACTCTAGTGTATCCAGATACTCCATTTTGCATACTCCATTTAGTACAAGTTGCATGTTAAGCTTGCTAGGAGTGCAAGTTGCTTGTTAAGCATGCTGGATGTAGATGTTGCTGGAATTTTGTCCAGTGAAAAAACCATCAAGGCTTACAAGTGGCCTACTCTGCACTAAACATAATATGGTAGTCATGGAAAAAAGCTTTACCTTGGTTTGTTACAAGCGGTAGTCTGCATGAATTTTTCTGAATATTGCACAAAGTATCTTAATTTGTTTTCTGAATATTGCACAAAGTGCCATTCTTTTTGTTGATTTTCAATTGTTGTTGTGGAGATCAGAGTTGCCGTGGTGGTGCTTGCCCGAGATCAGATCCAGTTGCCATGCTGGGAGCCAGCGAGTTATGCTACTGGGATCCGGTGAGAAGGCGATGTCTTGAGGATGTTTGTGACGAGTTACACGGCAAACCTACCATGACGGAAGTTGGTTAGCCGCAGTGGCCTCACCGATATGACTCTATTGGCGATCAGGTGGAGTTTGGCCCATCTCGGTTGTAATCTTAAGCATCTGGGTTGTAATCTTAAGCATCTAGATTGTAATAAACTATGCAAGGATTGTAATAGACTAATTTGGTAGTTTCTTGATGAATATCATGCGTTCTATCTATTCGTATTGAAAATATTGTGTATGTGTAAATTGTGAATAGTTGAGATGTAAAGCTGACCAATAGGTCCTATTTATACTGGACCCATCTGTCATGTGGAACCAATTTAAAAATCTGGCAAGTGGGACCGATCTAACATGTGGGACCAGATCTAGAATAAAAGGCTACAAATAGAAAATTAATATATTGTCAAAAGGACATGGCCCAAATTCGAAATGGCAATAATGATGGGCTTGGACCATGTAGTTGAGAAAAATTGACAGGAAAAAAAATATGAATATGTGGAATTATTGGGTTTGGCCCATGTAAAGCACTGAACTGGACTGGGCTAAATCTGATTTAAGACCATTCAATTTGGTCATAGATTTTTCACATAGGATTGGCCACGTAGGATCTGACATGGACATGGCAGACAGTCAGTGACCAATATAGTTGGTCATAGAATCTGTGACCATCTATATTGGTCATAGACGTCTATGACCAACTCAGAAAAAAGGTCGTGGTGTTTAACTAGTGACGCTCAGCTTTTGACCATCTGTATTTGGTCACAAAAAGGTCATAAATTAAAAACTATGACCTTTCAGTGACCAATTTGGAGGGTCACGTATCACCAGATTTCTTGTAGTGTTAGTAGCTATCTTGGACAAGTAGTTGTTAGTGACTCCAAGAGGTGGTATTTATGCTGGATAGTGCGTTCATGCCTCTAGTTTCCAAGGGAAGTGACAATAATCTCTTCGGTTGTAGATGTGATGTTACTACTAGGGAGAAAACCACGGTCTCTTGTTCATGGAACATGTGGACTATTTACCTTACACACTTTGCTTAAAGCAGTTGTTTGTTGCTTGCAACTTAATACCGGAAGGGGTTCGGATGATAACCTGAAGGTCGACTTCTAGTCATAGATGCAGTTGGATGGCGGTCTATGTATCTTGTTGTATTGCCCAATCGAATCTCATAGGATCTTTTTGACTAGTAATTGCATTGTTATGCCTTGCTTAGCTCCTATCAATTGCCCTGTTGTAATTTGTTCACCCTTCATGCCATGTTGTTTATCTAAGGAGATCACCTCTAGTGAACTATGGACCCCCGTCCAATCTTTACCACTGATACATCTTCCACTGTTACTTGTTTACTTGTTGCAAACCATTACCTTCCACATCATACGTTTAATCCTTTGTTACAGCAAACCGGTGAGCTTGACAACCTCACTGATTCGTTGGGGCAAAGTCTTGAGTTTGTGTTGTGCAGGTCTCCGCGTTGCTTGCAACACCTGTGTGACGTTTCCTTCCTCCTTCTGGTTCGATAACCTCGGTCTCAATTGAGGTAAAACTTGCTACTTGCTCTTCACACGCTACGCTTGGGGTTACCAACGAAGTGCCACGTCGAGCATCATCAATACTTTCTGGCGCTTTTTTGAAAGCGAACGGTTCTCAAAAAGATATTGGTAGCGTGGAACTCGAGAGATCATCAACCCCAAAGAAGCGCCTACAGAACATTTTGCGGAACTTGGCTTGCTAGCCGTAGGGATGTCTGTCGATGATGCCTGATTACAGTAGAGGAGGCATCCGTGGATCCCAAGTCAACAATAGGTACAAGCTAAGCCACAGATTAATTGCTCAGAGCAAATAAAAACTATAACGGTGCACACATGCATGACTAGAAGGAGGCCATGCCGGCCTCTGGCGATGGAAGCGCGGGCTAGAGACGATCAGAGGATGGGAGGTCGACGGAGAGGTCCAATGCACAGGAAGAAAAGACGAGGAGGCCCCCATGGCAAGGGCAAGGTTGAGGCAGCAGCAAGCGAAGCTCGGAAGGATACGGCGGAGGAGGAGCTTGGTATGCGGCTGACGCATGGCAAGAGAGATTGCAGCAGAGAAGAGAGGCCCATACGGCGCTCGTAGAGAGGGGAGCAGCGGGGTATAGCATGGAAAGAAAATAAGAAGGATTCTACAATTACATAGCATGCAAAATTGGCCATGTAGGCTTCCATAACAAATATTGTGAACACAATATTAGACCATGTATAGGAGCTTGTAGAAAGAAGTGGATCCATCTTATTACATATGAGCTAGAATCAATACCAAAAGAAATGCAAGTGCTCATATATAGTTGGATGGTGGAATTATAAGGAGATGACAATAAAGGAGGTGGAGTTGTAAAAGATATGCCCCCAACTCAACTTTTTAATTGAGAAATATACCAAGAGCCAACTACAGTATATCAAGAGGAAAATACAAGTGAGATGATATAAATGCATATGGGATAAGAACCAAATGAAAAGGGGGTTTTATATGATGCTCAAATGCAAGGTGGCATGGTGACATGAGCATGATATAATGATGATGCAATGCAAGAATGATATGTAGGAAGTATAAACATATAAAATAGACAAGTAGCATTACAATATTTAGAAAATTGTGATTCTACAAGAGGCAAAAGGAACATCATTGGAATGGACGGAGTCGCCAACGAGCAAGACTTTAACTAGTATAGCGACCCGAAGATGGAAGATGGATACGGCGAACAGGAACCATACACCACAAGTCTACATAAAAAAGGACTCCCATTCAAGAGAAGAAGTGAAAATGTCCCGGACCTATCCTATTCAACCGCAACAAAGAAGGGAAAGAAGACCATTGTCAAGAAACACTAACTAACTCCGATGAAGCACGACGTCTCGTGCGTGTGGTGTGTGTGTGGCATTATTATGGATCGACATATTTTTAATTATCACTTTTGTATGCTAATTGGATGGAATATTATGCATCAAAGCATTCTTAATTATCACTTCTATTGTTTTGACAATATTTGGATATTTAAAATATTTACACTATTTTTTTAGTCCATATTAATTTTAGACTATTTTTATAGTTCATATTTGGTTTTCTTAAGTTAAAAAAGGTGGCTTCCAGGAATCAAACTGAAGTGGCCAGGGAAGAAAGGGTCAAGTGTCTAGCCACTTGGATATTGATGGATCTGAATTTTGCCATCTTCCTCTGCGTTTAAACATTGTTTTTAGTCAAGCAGTTGCCAATAAACACTCAATCCTTGCCACTAATGACTAATAATTGCTAAGATATGGAAAACCTAGCCTTGAATTGTGATGTGTAGGAAGTCACGGGTTTTAATGTGAAATCAGGAGTCATAATGAAGGAATTAGACGAAACCCACACGTCCAAGTTATTTGGGAGCAATTTCCAAACGTAAGTGCATGTAACGACCAGTGGTATGGGAGGGGCCCGCCCATACGGCCTGCCCATACGGGGTGGCGAAGGCTTCGTCTCGTCAAACCCTAAGACTTTCGTGAATACGCCTATATATTTTGAGGCTACAGCAGCCGCCTAGAGGCCCGCCATTCTCCTATTTCATCACAAACACCACCAAAGGAGATCCACACCACTGTTCATTCATTCCACCATCCATCCCTCCACTAGCCATAGCTATTCGTTTGTACTTTAGATCTCCTTGTGATTTGGCGAACATTGTACGAATATTTGATTTCAATCTAAGTATTTTGCATAATGATTTCTATCCTTGATCTATTTGTTACGAGTGAGTAGTCCTCATGGGCTGCGGGTTGGGTAGAAACCTCGCAGCAACTATGTGCATCTAATCATGGGAGTATTGTATTTTGCTTGCAATTGAGATTTGTATCTTTTGTTTCTTTGTCCCTTGTCTCAATCCGTGGACTTGTAGGTACCCAAGATCCCATAGATTGATAAAGGCTTGAGGTGACATACTTGGCTAGCGACGATCTCATAGGAACCCCAGTGACAGAAATGATAATACAGTCTTCTCTTAAAGACCCATTATGGATCACAACAACATCACCACTTAATGCTTTAATTAGTGTTCTTCACTTAATAATCGTTTGTAGCCCGTGGCTTCAGTGTTCACTCGATGGATTAAAAGGCTATTTTTATGCCCGCTGCATCACGGGGGATTTAGTATACTAGGATGTGTTGCCCACAAGAGATTATCTCCGTTCAAACATTACACATGTCTATGCTTATTATTATCGTTTATCCCATGTAATGTACAGCTGTAGGTGGATCTTCAACCCTAGCGTATCTTCATACATTGATTCAACCCACTATAAAAAGTAAACTATATTGGTCCAGTAAACTAAGGTAAAATGAAACAACAAAGTATTGTAGACGTGTCCTTATTTATTTAATTTTGGCATTGCTTTCCATGGTTCTATTAAACATAGGTCTTCTAGGGAAAAATCTATTATACTACATCCGTGAATCCGTATCAAAGGTATCAACCTTTTTTCTGGATCCGTTATCGGGGAAGCAATTTCGCTATCCTGGTGAGGTCACTAGAGACCTTGTTATTATTTTTATTATTATTTTTAGTTTACTTTGTTGTTATCTATTTGAAAACCCAAAAAAAATTAGTTGCTTGTTATTTGTTTTCATTACTTAAAAATAACCAAAAAATATAAGAGCCATGGCTCAAAAGAGACTTGGGGAGTATGCTACTCCCACTGATGACTTTAAACATGCACCTATCACTCAGATCGCTGTTGATGTAGAGACTTATAAAATTAAGCCCAGCCTTTCAAGATTGGTTCAACAAAACTAATATGGGGGCTCATCTTCTAAGGATTCGGGTTTGCACTTAAATAATTTTACTGAAATTTGCGACATGATGCGTATTAAGGATGTAGATCCAAATGCTGTTAAATTGAGATTGTTTCCTTTCTCTCTTAGAGGAAAGGCTAAGGATTGGTTGCTAGCTCTATCAAAGGGAACTATTAAATCATGGGAGGAATGTACTAATTTTTTTATGACTAAATTTTTCCCCCCAGCTAAGACTATGCAGCTAAGATCCAATATTACAAGATTTAGACAAGAAGACCGTGAGACACTAGCACTTGCATAGTAGAGGATGAAAGAAGCCATGATGAACTGTCCTAGCCATGGGATGGAAGAATGGCTTATATTACATTTATTTTATTAATGGTATTAACCCAATGTCTAAGTCTATGCTAGATATTGCAGCAGGAGGAACAATCATGGGAAAGCAAGTGAGTGTTGCAAAGAAACTTCTTGATGATATGAAAAATAACCATGCCCAATGGCATGTGGAAAGAACCTCGAAGAGAGTAAGTTCAGTTACTGAGGTAAATAATGAAGAGCTTACATCTAAGGTAGACGAGCTACTAATCATATAAAAGGTAAAGATGATACCCAAGTTAATGCTATTGCTACTTATGTTAACTTTATAGCTTGTACTCCTTTTAATCATGCATGGAAAAATAATTATGCTTCTAATTCCAAAAACATTATCCAAATCCTGTAGGAGCTCCTTGTAATAGTTATGACAATAAGAATGGAGCAAACCATGAAAATATCTCATTGGAACAAACTGTTAGAATATTTATTCAAGCTCAAATCGAGCAAAACAATATGCTTATCAAAATCACGGAGAACCACAAGAGTAGTATAGGAAAATTATTTACCCAGGTCGTTGCAATTAGAAATGATATGCATGATCTACAGGAAAGGACAAAGGCCGTGGAGGGTCAACTTGGTAAAGTTTCTAAGAGCCAAGCTCTCATACTAACAAAATTTGCTGGGAAACCCGAGACAAATCCAGAGGAAGACCTCAAGATGACGAGGGTTGTAAACAATGAAGAAAAACCTCCAGGGCTAGAATATAGCAATGCGCCAATACTGGAATATACCGTGGAAGATATATTAAAGATGATCACCGTAAAGGATCCCGGTATAGAACAAGGTAACGATACTATGTACCAATAATTTATACAACAAGTAGAATCTTAAGTTTGTGAGCTAGAAATGGAGTACAAAATACTAGCTGCTAAGCTTCCTGCTATGTTAGATGATATATTTTAGCCTACTATTAAAGTTAAGTTGGGAGTAAATAATATATCCGCACTTTGTGATTTTGGTGCGAGCGTTTAAATAGTTTACAAAAGTTTATTTGGTGAGTTAAACTTGGGAACATTTATTACCACCGAATTAAGACTCCCCCTAGAAGATTGAACTTATAAACACGCTGTTGGGATCAAAAAAATATAGTTGTTGAAATTAAAGGTAGTCCCGCACTTATTGATCTTGTTATTATGGACATGCCTAAAAATCCCATTGAACCTATAATTTAGGTAGGCCATTCCTAAGAACTATTAAATCTCTGATTAATTTATAAGAAGTTAATGTAAGAATTGGGCTACCATCTAGAGATCCTTTTATAGTTCATGTCCCTAGGAAAAAGAAGGCCAAGCCTAATGATGATCATGGCATGATTATTTTGAAATCCAACTATTTTGGAGTGGGTATTCCACTCCTCAAACCTAAATGATTGCCATCTGAGTCAAAATAATTGACCTTAACTTGAAGCACTTCATGGGAGGAAACCCATGTGAAATAAAAAAATTATGTCTTGATAGTTTTGTTTGTTTGTTTTGTTTTAAATAAAGAGTGCTCAAGAAGACCTTTGGAGAGAGGAGAAGAAATAAGGTAATCCTCGATCTCTATTTTCACTAACATATGGCCTAAAGTATTCCTGAATTTTTATGAAGTATGATTTCTGTTATTTGACTTCCGATGAGATGTGCAAAGGCGCGCGGAGCTACTAAACAAACAATTATGTTTTTGCAGCTCATAGTACCCATAATGACCTCTGGTTCGGTCGGAAGGGACCGTACCATGCGCCCGAACCACATCGAGTCAAAGAAAAATAGAAATTTACATTTTTGCCATAGTGGAAAGTGTTGGTAACGACCTATGGTACGGTCAGAGCATCCGTACCGTATCCTCGAGCAAAACATTAGATTTTAAGAAATATACCATGTCGATAACGACAAGCAGTATGTGCGCGCGTGACCGTACTGTATGCCCGTACCGAGTGCATCTCCTGGGAGAAGTCATCTCCCCCAGGGTAAGTCACCCAGTACAGGTGGGGTCCGACCGTACCGCCCGCCCATAACACGATCCCGGGCAGCATAATAACCCCGATGAAGGTAACTAAAAAATCCCAAAATATCAATCTCTCATTCTTCTTCCTCCAAACACCATACTACCTCCATATGATCTTCAAATTTACTCAATCCTTCTTTGATTCTCCTCCTATCCCCAAGTTATTTTTGCAAAAGCTTCACTCAACCATTCACCATTGTAAATCTAGATTTAGGTCGTGTTTCTAATTCAATATTGATGTTGAGCATGCTTAGCATTATTTTATAGGAGAATTCTTTTGTAACTAGTGTAGAGGATAAATATGCTATGTTTCTATCGGATAAAAATTTATTTTTAGCAATATTTATTATTTCTTATTTATTCAATCTTAATATTTTTAGATGAACATGAGGAGACGTACTCGTGCGGTGGCTACATCGTCTTTCGTACCACCAGTTGGTACGTTGAACCCTGAGTCACTTGGCATCGAATTTATTGAGGAGTTCCACTCGATCCGTTTTGACCGTCTGAAGCTTCGGGAAATCAAGTCCACCAAGTGGCGTGTCCCTATATCCTGAACCAACTTGGCATTCATGCTGATTTTGATTTACTTTGCAATAATATCGAGGACTATGCAGCTAGCTCTCAGAATTCAGACTAAGGATCTTAACAAGCGATGTTTGGGACCAAAGGAATGTTGTAGGCACTTCATTAGATCTTATACAGATGATGTCGTTGAGAAGGAGAAAACCGGAAGATACAACGAAAAAATGTGAATTTTTGGTCCACTAAAAGATAGAACAGAAGAAAATTCCCAGATATCATGAAGGCCGGATGTAGAAACACCGTTACAAGAGGAGGAAGCAAAACCCTAAATGTACGACGAAAACCCAACCACAGGAATTCCTGGACTCGAAGAAAACATAAGAGAGCAGATTTGAAACACGCAGAGGTAAGAGTAGAATAGCATAGGGTAAGGAATAAAAGCAGACCTAATCAGATCTATCCAACCGGTTTCACCAAGATAGTTTTTGACACTCTACATCAGCCATTAGCTAGGTTATCCAACATGATGGACTAGTGGGGCATCGTAACTGTTAAGCTCTAATACCACTTTGTAACACCCTCGGATCGACACTATGCAAGTTTTATGGATTCCCGTCAAACCCGCATTGAAACGATTCAAATGTGCCCACTAGGAACTTGTGTGCGGGTGGAAAACAAAGAAATATCATGACATAATAGTCCATGATGGAACCCACAGAATTTAGATATAGAACAAAGACTCCAGGAGTCAAGAAAATACAACATCCAAGTATGGATAAGAAGCAAATGGGGCTAAAATCCCTAAAGAATAACCAATGGCGTCCATAACCCTACCCAGGCCAAGAGTAAGGATAACCCTGCTAACGGCGTCGATCTCAAAACCTGCTCAAACAAAAGAGGTGCTGGCAAAGGGCAAAGGAAAAAGAGAGAGGTCAGTACTGAGGCAAGTACACAACAAGACTTGGAATTCGGTGGCTCTGGACTACATAGGTATGGTGGAATCAAGCGGCAACGCAACATGCACTAAACAACCTATAGATACTCGATACAACTATTGGCCATCAGAGGGGGATGAGAAAGAACTATTCGGATCCAACCTAAGACTAACACCAAACATACCCATCTTGGTATTCTCCTTCAAGACCATACGAAGAAGTCATAATGAGGAAACTCACACAATTGGCAATTTTATTCATTCCACTATAGTTGTAGCACTTACTAGTCGGATATAGATAGTGTTAGTCATCATGATATCATAACAGTGGGCAGTTTTAGTTAACCATTCTATTATAGTTGCAATACTTACTAGTCAGGTACAAATAGCATGAGACCTCCCCAAATGCAGGAGTTGTTGGAACTTTTACTTTGCCATTCCGTTGTAGTGAAGCTGATTACTAGTCATTCCAAAGTCAAATTTATAGCACTACTTTAGTTATAGTTATCTATGATCGAGATAATGTGCTCCAAGTCTTCCATAACCGAGGACATGGATTTTAGAAAGATTTACCCTATAGGTGGTCACAAATAGCAACACACACACGATCCACCCAGAAAAACCAAATGAAAACCCAATGAGGCATCACGAGATTCATATAATATTTCAGGGGGCCACCCACCAAGGTACCCACGACGAAGTTGGCCGGCTCTGAAACGGACCCATAGGTTTGTGCCAATGGCTGTAAACGACTGGGAACCCAAAAATGTGACTGGGCTTGTCACTACCACGAAAACATTCCACATTCCTAAATAGTGTAGTAGTAAACTCTCTCCACGAGAAACAATAGTAAATAAAGCAGTAAACATGGCATAAGTACATGATAGTAATAAAACCACAAACTAGTTTGTGACCCCAAGAAATAAGATATGACTCAAGCTCTCTCTAAGGGTATTCATGGTCCCACATGCGGATAGTGCGATAGTCACTACGCGGCGTCCTACAGGACACCAGTGAGCGGTTAAAAACCAAATCACATCTATTAAGCACCGGTTCCTCTGCATTAGTTTTATCTATCCCAGCATTTTAACATCAAATTATAATTAAAGTCATGATCATCTCCGACGTTAAGCATACCGCAACCTTCCAACAACTGTGGTGTTCGACAACTCGAACCAACACCTAAGAAAGCAACTATGACTTGCAAGGCCAACTATCTACCAAGCAACAGGTAATAGGAGATGCCCAAGGCAATATAGGGCTGCAAGGAATATAACAGGTACGAAATCTAAATCATCGCAACACAGTTAGCAATAGATCAATAGGAGGAAGTAAACACTATAAATGAAAAATATGTAGAAAGGGGAAGAATGTTCACCTGGGAAACACTGCCAAAGGTCCATCCGAAGATCGGTTCGACACCCGCATCAACTCATTGGTCTAATCCGTGAAGAATAAAAGAACTAGAAGAAACACCAGATGCACTATTTAATACTATAGAAAAAGATCATGCATGATGCATGTATGATGTACGACATGGCAAAGGTGCGATGCGACTAGGCAGTTTAAGCGGAACCATGTTCCATATATTTAGTTAATATTTTCATATTTTTTAGATACCCCGCAATTTAAATGTTGTCTTAACAAAGCAAGATATAGCACGAGTTCGCTACACAAATTTAAATGAAGCCAAAATAAGACTAGAAAAGCCGCATATGGTCTCCATATTTAATTAAGAGGTGAATCAGCATAACGTCCCCAAACCACAAAAATATGCATGCGAGTATGGATGATTATATGCAACAAGGTATTTTATATTTATGAAAAATTGGGATCTCGGAAAGAGGGTCACACATTAGGGTTCTGGGCTTCGGATCCGGGCGTCTTGGAGTTCGACAGGATCGGTCTCACGGGATCGGTCTTTAGATGCGGGATGAGTTCACGAAGCTCCGGGTCCATGAAGGAGAGCTTGGCGTTCGTCATCCTTTGGGTCCAATAAGAATCATTTGGGTTTCTGTGGCTTCGAGGATCGGTTGGGAACAACACCTCGTGGAGGTTTTGAAAGAGAAAGGTTCTCAGAAAGATCTTCGTAGCATGGAACTCGAGAGACCATCAACCCCAAAGAAGCGCCTACAGAACATTTTGCGAAACTTGGCTTGGTAGCCGTAGGGATGTCTGTCGATGATGCCTGATTGCAGTAGAGCGGGCATCCGTGGATCCCAGGTCAGCAATAGGTACAAGCTAAGCCACAAATTAATCGCTCAAAGCAAATAAAAACTAGCGCGGTGCACACATGGATGACCAGAAGGAGGCCATGCCGGCCTCTGGCGATGGAAGCGCGGGCTATAGACTATCAGAGGATGGGAGGTCGACGGAGAGGTCCAATGCACAGGAAGAAAAGACGAGGAGGCCCCCATGGCGAGGGCAAGGTTGAGGCAGCAGCGAGCGAATCTCGGAAGGATACGGCGGAGGAGGAGCTTGGTATGGTGCGGCGACGTGGCGGCAAGAGAGATTGCAGCAGAGAAGAGAGGCCCATACGGCGCTCGTAGAGAGGGGAGCAGCGGGGTATAGCATGGAAAGAAAATAAGAAGGATTCTACAATTACATAGCATGCAAAATTGGCCATGTAGGCTTCCATAACAAATATTGTGAACACAATATTATACCATGTATAGGAGCTTGTAGAAAGAAGTGGATCCATCTTATTACATATGAGCTAGAATCAATACCAAAAGAAATGCAAGTGCTCATATATAGTTGGATGGTGGAATTATAAGGAGATGACAATAAAGGAGGTGGAGTTGTAAAAGATATGCCCCCAACTCAACTTTTTCATTGAGAAATATACCAAGAGCCAACTACAGTATATCAAGAGGAAAATACAAGTGAGATGATATAAATGCATATGGGATAAGAACCAAATGAAAAGGGGGTTTTATATGATGATCAAATGCAAGGTGGCATGGTGACATGAGCATGATATAATGATGATGCAATGCAAGAATGATATGTAGGAAGTAGAAACATATAATATAGACAAGTAGCATAACAATAGTTAGAAAATTGTGATGCTACAAGAGGCAAAAGGAACATCATTGGAATGGACGGAGTCGCCAACGAGCAAGACTTTAACCAGTATAGCGACCCGAAGATGGAAGATGGATATGGCGAACAAGAACCATACACCACAAGTCTACCTAAAAAAGGACTCCCATTCAAGAGAAGAAGTGAAAATGTCCCGGACCTAACCTATTGAACCGCAACAAAGAAGGGAAAGAAGAACATTGTAAAGAAACACTAACTAACTCCGATGAAGCACGACCTCTCGCGCGTGTGGTGTGTGTGTGGAATTATTATGTTTCGACATATTTTTAATCATCACTTTTGTATGATAATTGGATGAAATATTATGTATCGAAACATTCTTAATTATTACTTCTATTGTTTTGACAATATTTGGATATTTAAAATATTTAAACTATTTTTTATTGTCCATATTAATCTTAGACTATTTTTTATAGTTCATATTTTGTTTTTTTAAGTTAAAAAAGGTGGCTTCCAGGAATCGAACCTGAGAGGCCAGGGAAGAAAGGGTCAAGTGTCTAGCCACTTGGCTATTGATGGCTCTGAATTTTTCCATCTTTCTCTGTGTTTAAACATTGTTTATAGTCAAGCAATTTCCAATAAACTCACAATCCTTGCCACTAATGAATAATAATTGCAAAGATATGCAAAACCTTTCCTTGAATTGTGTTGTGCAGGAAATCACGGGTTTTAATGTGAAATCAGGAGTGATAATGAAGGAATTAGAGGAAACCCACACGTCCAAGTAATTTGGGAGCAATTTCCAAGCGTAAGTGCATGTAACGACCAGTGGTATGGGAGGGGCCCGCCCATACGCGGTGCCGGAGGCTTCGTCTCTTCAAACCCTAAGACTTTCGTGAAGACGCCTCGATATTTTGAGGCTCCAACCGCTACCCAGAGGGCCGCCATTCTCAGGTTTCATCACAAACACCACCAAAGGAGATCCACACCACTGTTCATTCATTCCACCATCCATCCCTCCGCTAGCCATAGATATTGCTTTGTACTTTAGATCTCCTTGTGATTTGGCAAACATTGTAAGAATATTCGATTTCAATCTAAGTATTTTGCATAATGCTTTCTATCCTCGATCTATTTGTTATGAGTGAGTAGTCCTCATTGGCTGCGGGTTCGGGAGAAACCTCACAGCAACTATGTGCATCTAATCATGGGAGTATTGTATTTTGTTTGCAATTGAGATTTGTATCTTTTGTTTCTTTGTCCCTTTTCTCAATCTGTGGACATTTAGGTACCCAAGATCCCATAGATTGATAAAGGCTTGAGGTGACATACTTGGCTAGCGGCGATCTCATAGGAACCCCAGGGACAGAAAGGAGAGTACGGTCTTCTCTTAGCGAGCCATTCTGTATCACAACAACATCACCACTTAATGCTCTAATCAGTGTTCTTCACTTAATAATTGTTTGTAGCCCGTGGCTTCAGTGTTCACTCGATGGATTAAAAGGCTACTTCTATGCCCGCTGCATCACGGGGGCTTTAGTATACTAGGTGTGTTGCCCACAAGAGATTATCTCTGTTCAAACATTGCACATGTATATGCTTATTATTATCTTTTATCCCACGTGATGTGCAGCTATAGGTGGATCTTTAACCCTAGGCTATCTTCATCCATTGATTCAACCCACTATAAAAAGTAAACTAGATTGGGACGATAAACTAAGGTAAAACGAAACAACAAAGTCTTGAAGACGTATCCTTATTTATTTACTTTTGGCATTGCTTTCCAAGGTTCTATTAAAGATAGGTCTTCTAGGGAAAAAGCTATTATACTACATCCGTGAATCAGGATCAAAGGTATCAACCCTTTTTTTGGCTCTGTTGTCGGGGAAGCAATTTTGCTATCCTGGTGAGGTCACTAGAGACCTTGTTATTAGTTTTATTATTAGTTTAGTTTACTTTGTTGTTATCGATTTGAAAACCCGAAAACAAATTATTTGCTTGTTATTTGTTTTCATTACTTAAAAATCACCAAAAAATATAAGACCATGGCTCAAAAGAGACTTGGGGAGTATGCTACTCCCACTGATGACTTTAATCATGCACCTATCACTCAGATCACTGTTGATGCATAGACTTATGAAATTAATCCCAACCTATTAAGCTTGGTTCAACAAAACTAATATTGTGGCTCATCTTCTAAGGATTCGGGTTTGCACTTAAATAATTTTACTGAAATTTGCGACATCATGCGTATTAAGGATGTAGATCCAAATGCTGTTAAATTTAGATTGTTTCCTTTCTCTCTTAGAGAAAAAGCTAAGGATTGGTTTCAATCTCTACCAAAGGGCACTATTAAATCATGGGAGGAATTTACTAATTTTTTTATGACTAAATTTTTCCCCCAGCTAAGACTATGCAGCTAGGATCCAATATTACAAGCTTTAGACAAGAAGACCGTGAGCCAATAGCACTTGCATAGTAGAGGATGAAAGAAGCTGTGATGAACTGTCCTAGCCATGGGATGGAAGAATGGCTTATATTACATTTATTTTATAATGGTCTTAACCCAATGTCTAAGTCTATGCTAGATACTGTAGCAGGTGGAACAATCATGGGAAAGCAAGTGAGTGTTGCAAAGAAACTTCTTGATGATATGAAAAATAACCATGCCCAATGGCATGTGGAAAGAACCTCGAAGAGAGTAAGTTCAGTTACCGAGCTAAATAATGAAGAGCTTACATCTAAGGTAGACGAGCTACTAATCATAGTAAAAGGTAAAGACGATACCCATGTTAATGCTATTGCTAGTGATGTTAATGATGTTAATTTTATGGCTCATACTACTTTTAATCCTGCATGGAAAAATCATTATGCTTCTAATTCTAAAAAACATTATCCAAATCCTGCAGGGTCTCCTTATAATAGTTATGACAATAATAATGGAGCAAACCATGGAAATATCTCATTGGAACAAACTGTTAGAACATTTATTCAAGCTCAAGCCGAGCAAAAAAATATGCTTATCAAAATCACGGAGAACCATGAGAGTAGTATAGGAAAATTATTTAACCAAGTCGTTGCAATTAGAAATGATGTGCAGGCTCTACATGAAAGGACAAAGGCTGTGGAGGGTCAACTTGGTACAGTTTCTGAGGGCCAAGCTCTCATACTATCAAAGTTTGTTGGGAAACCCGAGCCAAATCCGGTGGAAGACCTTAGATGATGAGGATTGTAAACAATGAAGAAAAACCTGAAGGGCTAGACTATAGCAATGTTCCAACACCGGAATATACCATGAAAGATATATTAAAGATGGTCACCGTAAAGAATCCCGGTATAGAACAAGGTAATGATGCTATGTACCAACAATTTATACAAGTAGCATCTTAAGTTGGTGAGCTATAAATGGAGTACAAAATACTAGCTGATAAGCTTCCTGCTATGTTAGATGATATATTTGAGCCTACTATTAAAGTTAAGTTGGGAGTAAATGAGATATTCGCACTTTATGATTTTGGTGCGAGCGTTTCAACATTTTCAAAATGTTTATTTGGTGAGGTAAACTTGGGGCCATTTATTACCACTGAATTAAGACTCCACCTAGCAGATTCAACTTATAAACACACTGTTGGGATCAAAAAAATATAGTTGTTGGAATTAAAGGTAGTCCCGCGCTTATTGATCTTGTTATTGTGGACATGCCTAACAATCCCATTGCACCTATAATTTAGGTAGGACATTCCTAAGAACTATTAAATCTTTGATTAATTTACAAGAAGGGTGTAACATACCAATTTCAGCAACCCTGATTAAATGTCCAGAAGGCAAAAATCAGGGGGAACAAAAACTTTTTCTTGTAATGTGTGCTTGCTTGTTTGCTTGTGCTCAAGCAACTGTTTGAGGATTAGTTGTGTACTCCTCATCTCAACACTAGTTTACAAAAACTATTTCACAAAAGATAAGTCTTGGCTCATCTTTCATATTCTCAAATGTTTTGACATTTCAAAACCTGATCCAAGGTAACTTTGGCACAACCAAATACTTTACTAGCCTCTATTTCCAAAATATGGAGACCTGTATATTATCTCCTTATGTTTTCAAGACAGAATCTTCAACTACTCTTATCCCTAGGTTACAATCTTGGTAGAGATACCAATATGGTACTTATCTTACTTCAAAGTAAAACCCCTTTCAACATACCCAACATTATCCCATGCTAGGCTTGATGGTAACCCTAGTAGTAGTTAGATAAGTAGAAGGATGAATTTCCTTGATCTGCTGTCTGATGAATTGCCTTGATCTGCTGATTGACTTGTATGATTAGGAACTAGAGTGAGCTAGTCTAGTAGCTCATCCTTTAGGACCCAATCCATGCTTGTGATCATCAATCTCAAGCCAGCACCCAAGTCTGGATCTATCCCAAGCCACTCCAGTGCCCCTCTCATCTCCTGCTCAGATCAATCCCAGGATAATCCCTCTGGATGGTTTCCAACTTAGTGGAGACCCAATCTAAGCATGAATCTTATCTATTTAGTTAGGACATCAAACTCATCTCCTTGATCATGAGTTTTGAACCTAGCATCCTCTCAAAAGCTTCTACACTTGCACTCTAGTCAAAATCTCCAAAACTGCCAAAATGGCGAAGTCTGGATTTCTTCTCTAGATTCAATCTTTGGAGCTCTACCACTTCCAACCTATGTGCATTCTTGAGAATGTATTTGAACCATATTTTAGTACATCTTTAGTACTGCCAAGGCCCACTCTTACCCATGGCTAGTCCATTCTATCTCCCACTCATCCATGATGGTTTTGTAGTCAAGATAATAATCTTTTCTGCAAATCTTATCATCTTGCCTACTTGGGCAGAAGCTCACATCTATATGCCACCTCCCATTGACCAACTATTTGCATGGTTAGGATCTACTAATCATGGCATATCAACCACCACATAAATTGTTTCCATTGGAACCTTGTGCTTCTTAAACCCACATGGTTTAGGATGCTAACTAATGTATCTGTTATGGCAGCCTTATTTTCAACAAAGTTTGCCATCTCCTCTACACCACCACAATTCCAAAGAAGACCAACTCTTGCTTACATGATCATCTATATTACTTGGTCTATCCATACATATACCTCTTGTACCAAGGTGAGCTCTGAGCTCCCTAATCCAACCTTGTTTAGGTGGCATTAGAATAACCAAACCGTAGATCCTCCAAGAATGTAGTTTTCACCCGTTTCAACACTTTCCTTTAAAACCAAGGTTGATCTTGATTCCAACATAAATTCCACATCATCCACCTTGTATATAAGCATCCCCAAATAATTCCCACAATTATCTGGATTATCAAACTATTTTATTTCCTTTACTTACCAATACCTTAAGATCCTTGTCTATAAAGGCAAGTTTGTTTTTCTCCAAATAACTTTGACGAATCAATGCATAATTGAGTTCTCCATCTCATATACCATCTTTCCAACTCAAAAATAAATATTTTTGAGATTCTTCATTATTTCTCTTTGCCATTTTTCTTAAATGGCAGAAAAAATAAATAATTCACCAAAAATACTTTTCCACCTCAATAAATCCCAACAAAATTCTCCAATGTGTTCTATGATATTTAAGACCATATCACGTCAAAAACCAAGCTTGTACAAAGTAAAATTATAATCTTAGCTTCCATAATCTACTTCAGCCCTTTTTGAAGAAGTGCAGTTAAATGGGATTATAATCATTAGAAAAATCCCATTTAAATCATGGAGAGATTATTTGACCCACTCCACGTACCAGTACCATTTCCCCACTTTGCTCAATGCAACTTTTGCAACTTCCTTGACAAGCCTTCAATTGATCGATTTTGCAAACTCAATTAAATCTTGATTCAAATCAATCCCAAACCAGCTCCAATATTCTCCAGCACTTCTCCCTAACCTCATCACTCTCCCCTGGTAGACCAGCACTGTAGCATTCCCCACATCCCTTGCCCCACATGATTATTTAAGAAGGAGACAAAGGCAATGTCTTGTCTAGCCATCTCTTTGCTTATTACCACACCCCACCCCTCTCTGTCCCCTAGCACGACCAGGCCCCTCTCTCTCACCTCTCCACCGCCCCTGAGTCCCAATCCCTAACCAGCACCCCCTCCTCCATGCTCAACATGGACATAGTCCACCCAACACCCTCCCCCTTCGGTTTATAAGGCCAGCAGCCACCCAGAGCCTCTCTCATCTCTCATTTGCCCCCTTCCACTCCCACTCACCTCCCCAACACCTTCATTTCCCTCTCCCTGCTCTGCCTTGCCCTGGAGACGAAGAGCAAAAGAGTTTTGGCCTCCCCTCCTCTTGTAAGAACACCTCCTCCTCCCCATCGTTTCACCAGCTGCACGCCTCTCTCTGGCCCTTCTCTGCCCCCTCTGACCCTCCCCCGTGTTTTCTTCGTGCGGAGGAACGCCCCAGGAAGCTCCTCTGTTGAGCTCCCGAAAGCACCGGCGGACGTCTTCATGTGAGTAAGGTCCCGGTGCCAAACCCCGTGCTGCCGCCCCTCCTTATAATCGTCGTCCTGCGCCGCGTCACCCCCGCCTCTCCACATCGCCTCTCCGTGTCCCCAAGTGAGCCCTCGAGCCTCCCCGGTCGACCTAGGGTTCCGTCATCGACGGGCTTGTTCCATCGGGGAAGATGACCGAGGGTCGTCGGATCCCTCTTAATCGGACGACCCTCGATCCCCCATACCCCTTCGCCCTCTCCCTCTCACTAACGGGCGGGACCACGCCGTCAGCCACCTGATCCCCAAAGCCCGCGCGAGGACGTGCCTGGATGGGCCCAAATCTCCCCTCCATGGCCCATTTAGCCTCATATCCCAGCCCATGGAACCCCCTTGTTTTATCATATTTACCAGATCATCAGAGTATCCTGTTGGTTTATTTAATTTTAAAAATGAAAAATGACTCCAACTTACTAGATCTAAATTTTCTAAGGTCCCTATATATCTTCTCACACAGGTAGACCTGGTGCTGGACCAAAAGAAGGTTTAGATTAAATCTGATAAATGATACACCCAGAACTGTCCAGAACCCTAAATAAATTCTCCAGTAACTTTGGTATATCCAAATGAACTAAATCTTCTTGGTAAGGAAAGGTATAAACCATACCTTCCAAATCGCACTAGCCCCAACCTATTTTGCTTTGTAGTTTACCCCTGGTGAAAATAATAAAAACACGCCTTTTCTGACTTTAGGAAATTCCCTAGGTAAAACCAAGTGAGTTTTGGACCTAATTCCAACTCTGAGTTGACACACCTAACCATATCTTACAAAATCCAACACTAAGCTCTAGGGTTGTTTTGCAAAAAGCCAGATTTACCTCTACTAAGTTTAGAAGCAAGAAAGATAGTTAAATTTTATAACACCTAAGTGGGAACTTGTATCTCATGCCACAACTCTGTTGTGGTCAAATCAAATTCTCAATTCATTTCACAAGTCATTTTGAAAACATCTGACGGAGGAACAGTATGGCCACTCCAACTTTCCATAACCGCGGACGCGGATATTCGAATAGTTTTACACTCTACAGAGATTGTACACTTTCACCACAACATTTGATACATCCATTAGGAACAAATCCTGAATTCACCATACTCCGTATGCGGATAATCAATCATAATCTTTCAATTACATGTCCTAGTATAAGCACCTCTCCTGTGAGTTTGGCCTCCCAACCATGACCAACTGTCATCTTGGGTACTGCACAGGTGGACAATCTTCACAAGGTAGCCTCAGCTCAGACCTTGGCCGTGAGGGAACTAATACTAAGGTATATAAGTTTCCAGTCAAGCCTTACCCAATTCTCGGGTATTGTGGTTGTACGATAAAATTGGAATGGTATCACATCCAGAGAACCATCAGTTTTATAAAGGGCTAAGGCTCATGCCTCAACATTTTCATCATCAAAATCATCTGGTGTTCGGAAACACATGTCAAAACATCTCAATAGAATGATCCATCATTCCAAGGTTTTCATAACCATTTTTCCACCAAGTATTCCCATCTAAAGTTGATCAAGTTTTATGCCTAGCACTAGCATCTACAAGTGGGGGTGAATACTAATGAGGGTTGGTAAACAAGTGGAGTTTTAACTAAGTACCATCTCATGCCTTGGGATGACATCAAGATTATCTAGCTTAGGCCAAGTTTTATGCTCTTTATGCAACCTTCAATTATCTTTCTAGTATCTATAATTAACTCAAGTAAACTCTAAGTAGTAGCTTTGATAAAGAAATAAAGTAGAAAGCTTGTAAGTAAAACTAGGAGGGGGTAATATCACAAATGGGTAATATCACATATGCTTAAGGCATATAGTTGGCATGTGTAACACCCTCAGAATCGGCCCTATGCAAGTTTTAGCGCTTCCCGCCAAACCCGCATAGAAACGGTTCAAAGGTGCCCACCAGGCACTTTCGTGCGGGTGGAAAACGAAGTAATATCATTACACAATAGTCCTCGATGGAACCCACAAAACATATATATAGCAACGACTCAACGAGTCAAGAATACAGATATACAGTACAAAGATCCAAATCACCTTGAAAACGATACAGCGTCCGAGTATGGACAAGATGCAAATTGAGCTACGAGCCCTGAAGAATAACCAATGGCATCCATAACCCTGCCCAGGCCAAGCCGGAAGGGTAACCCTGCTAACGACGTCGATCTCAAAACCTACTAAAACAAAAGGGGTGTCGGCAAAGGGCAAAGGAAAAAGAGAGCGGTCAGTACTGAGGCTAGTACACGGCGAGACTAGAATTCGGCGGTCCTCGCCTACATTGGTATGGTGGACTGAAGCGGCAGCGCAGCATGCACTAGATAACCTATAGAGACTCGATACAACTATCGTCTATCAAAGAGAGATAAGAAAGACCTATTCGAAACCAGCCTGATACTACCACCAAACATACCCATCCTGGTATTTCCCCCTCGAGACCAAACGAGGAAGTCAACCGAGGAACTCACAGCTTGGCGCTTTTATTTATTCCGTTATCGTTGCAGCAATTACTAGTCAGGTATAGATAGTCATCCTGATATAATAAGCAGTGGGCACTTTTAGTTAACCATTCCGTTGTAGTTGCGACACTTACTAGTCAGATACAATTAGCATGAGATATCCCAAACCCAGCAGTTGTTAGTACTTTTATTTAGCCATTCCGTTGTAGTGAAGCTGATTACTAGTCATATCGGATACAAGTCAAATTATAACAGTAAACTTTAGTTATAGTTGTCTATGCTCGAGAACTGTGCTTCAAGTCGTCAACCCTGCAGGGGTGCACCAAAGTTTCCACATGCACCTACACCCTTGTTGTCAGATCAGGTATGTACAAGATCACAAAACATACACCCAATGGTATGTCGACGGGGTTTCGGACACGACGTTTCCTAGACCCAAAGCAAGCACATGGGGGCCATCCCACTAAGCTACCCGTAACGAAGTCGGCCGGTCTCCGAGACGGACCCAGAGGTTTCTGACAATGGCTGTAAATGACTGGGAACCCGAAAGTGTGACTGGGCTTGTCGATACCGCGAAAACATTCCACGTTGGTTCCAAAACAGTACAGGCGCTCCACGCGCAATCATAAATAAAGCGGTAAAGCATGGCATAAGTACATGATAGTAATAAAGCCCCAAACTACTTTGTGGCCCCCGGTACAGTACTTTGAAATCCGGTACTAATCGATGGGGGTTCCCACACACCCCACCTGTGGTTAGCGCGCTCGATCTCGGAACATGTGTCAAGAACTCGGGTCCCACGGACACCAAAGGAGCGTTAAAAACCAAATATTGTCTATTACCCACTGGTGCCTCTGCATTTACCTACTACAATTTTAGTTATTAAACAATAATTAAAGTCTTGATCCTCTCCACCATTAAGCACGTGTCAACCACCAAAGAACGATGGAACATCGACGACGCAAAGCAGCACCTGAGCAAGCAACTACGACTCGCAAGGCCGACTGTCTATCAATCAACAGGCAATAGGATGTGTCCATGGCAATATAGAGGCTGCAGGGGATATCACGGGTACAAAAACTAGAGCATCGCAACACAGATAGCAATAGATCAATAGGAGGAAATAAAGACTAAAAATGTAAAATAGGTAGAAAGGGGGAGAATGCTCACCTAAAAACATTGCCGAAGGTTCATCCTAAGATCGGGGCGAAGCTCACATCATCTCATCGGCCTAATCCGTGAAGAAGCAGTGCACTAAAAGAAACGCCGGATGAACTATTTAATAGTACGGCAAAAGATCGGGCATGATGCATATATGATGTATGACATGGCGAGGATGCGATGCGACTAGGCAATATTAAGCGGACCCGGGGTCCCGACAATTAATTAATAGGTTTATGTTGTTTAGATAACCCGCAATTTAAATGTTGTCTTAGCATGGCAAAACATAGTATCGGTTCGCCACACAAATTTAAATGGGGAAAATATTAGACTAGAAAAGCCTACATATGGTCTCCATATTTAATTTAGGTGAATCGGCATAAGGCCCCCAAACCCACAATATGTATGCAAGCATGTTCAATTAATATGCAACAAGTATATGTATAGCAATTTATAAAATAGGTCTTGGGAAAGGGGTCACACATCGGGGCGAAGGTCTTGGATCTGAGGGGTTTGGTTCAGTCTTGGGGGTTTGACGAGGGATCGGTCTTCGGATCGGGCTCCGGGATCGGTCTTCGGTTCCCGAAAGACGATCTTGTCGTTCCGAGAAGGAGAACTTGAGATCCGTGAGGAGCCTTGATGCTTCGGTCTGATGTCAACCTCTGGTACCGGGGTTTCTCGACGGGGTTCCCTCGGGTTCAAGCGCCAGGGGTCTTGCGTGTTCTGACGGTCCCGTGTAGAAGATCTCCAGGTACTGCGATGGAGTTTTCGGGATTTCGGCTAAGATGTAGATATTGGCGAGCTAGAACTTGTGTCAACAATAGTACCATATTGATCCACGGGACACCGGACACAAATACCTCATGTTAGCAGGGACAAAGGAACATCACCAGGAATGATGGTAGTTAATGCTGAGAGACGATATCAGCGGACACAGTGGCGACCATGCTGTAGGGGACCGACGGTGAGCACGACAAGGACATGCAGGAAGGCGGCGGCGCGCGACCTGCAAGGGAAGGGCGACGGTGGCTGGCGAAGCGCAGAGGAAGGTCGAGGACGGGTGGCCGCAGAGGGTGTGCCGGCGGGCTCGGGGACTGAGCCTGCCGCAACGACACGGCGAGGGAAGAGGGCGGCCGCGGGTCAGAGGAGGAGGTCACAAAGGCGGCCGGGCGGGGTCGCAGCCGAAGGGCGCGGTTGTCGCGACGCCGGAGGGAGGCGGCGAGTAGAACAGAGCGAGAAGGGCGACGGAAACGGAGCGGGACGGCTTCTGGTGGTGAGGCAAAAAGGAGGACCGAGCAGAGGGCGGCCGAGCGCGCGGCCGCGGCGGCGGTCGCTGGCGGGCGAGCTTGGGGTGGCGCCAGGGGAAGGAGGGAGGCATGCGGTGGCACCGGGGATTGGGTGGTTAGCGAGAGGAGGGGGGTCGCGGGCTGTTCCGTGCAGGGGCGGGTCAAGCGAGCGATGCGGAGAGAGAGAGACCGAGGCGCGGGGTCAGGGATGGTGCGGTAGGTGAGAGGGAGGCGCTCGGGATTGGGAACGAGAGGAAGGGAGCAGGGTGGGGTCGTAGGTGGGGCTAGCGGGGAGAGAGGGAGCGTGTGAGGTGGTGTGGTGGACTAGGTCGGGTCAATTAGGAACGAGCGGGGATCGTGCGGGGTGCACATGGGGTGTTGGGTGCGGCAAGAGGGAGTGGCGCGCGTTCGTGGGTGTTCTGGGTAGTGGCGGCGGAGGGGTGGGTGTCCTGGGATGGTTAGGGTTAGGTTTGGGTAGATTAGGGTTTTGGGGTAGTAGGCTGGCTAGCCGGGCTTTTGGGCCTGGCGGGCTGCCTCCCCCTGGATTAAAAAAATAGTTTATTATTATTGTTTAATTATTTAAAACAAAATACTTTACAATTAGATTTTAGACAAGCCAAATATTTGAATCGATCAGGTTTTTGTTTTGAAATAAAAGGGAAGGGATTAATGTAGAAAATAAAATAATGCTTTTAGCAAAATAGTTTGACAAATCGATGCATGCTGATGTCATGATGATGCACAAAATATAAACAACATGTGATTTTCTAGTAGTGGTTTTACCCGGGGTGTTACAATTCGACACCACTAACAATGGATCTTGCCCTCGAGATCTGCCTCCTGGTATGGGGAAGAAGGCCGACTCTCTGAATCTTCTCACTTCGTGTAGATTCTCGCGACACACTAACAAGGGTTCCTTGCTCCATCTTGAAATCGACGACACCACCAACAAGGGTCGGTGCTCAGGTTCATCGGGAGAACACCCCGGCAAAACACGGATGAAGGAAGAGGTCTCAAAAGTTAAGGCCACCTCGAACTTCCATGGAAGGAGTAAGAATTGCATCGATCCACCATTCAATGTACAAAAGCGAATGATAAGAGTAGTGGTATGGTCGCGACTCCATCCCGCACTCAAAACATTACTATGTACATGAACAGACGGATTATGCAACCACCTTTCGGATTTTAGACTGAAGATCTCAACAAGCGAGGTCCGGGAGCAAAATAGTGATGCAAACTCTTCATCGGATCTGATGTGGATGACTTCATCTTATAAGAAAACACCGGAGGAGACAAAGAAATAAATTTAGTGAATTTTGGTCCACTGAAAGGTACAACAAAGGAAGATTCCTCAGATAGCATGAAGACCAGATGTAGAAGCACCATTACAAGAGGATGGAAGCGAAACCCTGAAGGTACGACGGAAACCCAACCACGGGAATTCCTAGACTCGAAGAAAAGATAAGAGAGCAGATTCAAATCACGCAAAGTTAAGAGAAGAATAGCAGAGGGTAAGGAGTAAAAGCAGACCTAATCAGATCTATCCAACAGATTTTCAAAATAGTTTTGACACTCTACAACGTCCGTTAGCTAGGTTATCCTATAGGCTGGACCAGTGGGGTATCGCAACTGCTGAGCTCTGATACCACTCTGTAACACCCTCAGAATCGACCCTATGCAAGTTTTAGCGCTTCCCGCCAAACCCGCATAGAAACGATTCAAAGGTGCCCACCAGGCACTTTCGTGCGGGTGGAAAACGAAGTAATATCATTACACAATAGTCCTCGATGGAACCCACAAAACATATATACAGCAACGACTCAACGAGTCAAGAATACAGATATACAGTACAAAGATCCAAATCACCTTGAAAACGATACAGCGTCCGAGTACGGACAAGATGAAAATTGAGCTACGAGCCCTGAAGAATAACCAATGGCGTCCATAACCCTGCCCAGGACAAGCAGGAAGGGTAACCCTGCTAACGACGTTGATCTCAAAACCTGCTAAAACAAAAGGGGTGCCGGCAAAGGGCAAAGGAAAAATAGAGTGGTCAGTACTGATGCCAGTACACGGCGAGACTAGAATTCGGCGGTCCTCGCCTACATAGGTATGGTGGACTGAAGCGGCAGCGCAGCATGCACTAGACAACCTATAGAGACTCGATACAACTGTCGGCTATCAGAGAGAGATAAGAAAGACCTATTCGAAACCAGCCTGATACTACCACAAAACACACCCATCCTGGTATTTCCCCCTCGAGACCAAACGAGGAAGTCAACCGAGGAACTCAGACAGTTGGCAGTTTTAGTTATTCCGTTATCGTTGCAGCAATTACTAGTCAGGTATAGATAGTCATCCTGATATAATAAGCAGTGGGAACTTTTAGTTAACCATTCCGTTGTAGTTGGGACACTTACTAGTCAGATACAATTAGCATGAGATATCCCAAATCCAGCAGTTATTAGTAATTTTATTTATCCATTCCGTTGTAGTGAAGCTGATTACTAGTCGTATCGGATACAAGTCAAATTATAACAGTAAACTTTATTTATAGTTGTCTATGATCGAGAACTGTGCTCCAAGTCGTCTATAACCGCGGACACGGCTTCTCGAAAGGATTTAACCCTGCAGGGGTGCACCAAAGTTTCCACACGCACCTACACCCTTGTTGTCAGATCAGGTATGTACAAGATCACAAAACATACACCCAATGGTATGTCGACGGGGTTTCGGACACGACGTTTCCCAGACCCAAAGCAAGCACATGGGGGCCACCCCACTAAGCTACCCGTAACGAAGTCGGCCGGTCTCCGAGACGGACCCAGAGGTTTGTGACAATGGCTGTAAACGACTGGGAACCCGAAAGTGTGACTGGGCTTGTCGATACCGCGAAAACATTCCACGTTGGTTCCAAAACAGTACAGGCGCTCCACGCGCAATCGTAAATAAAGCAGTAAAGCATGGCATAAGTACAGGATAGTAATAAAGCCCCAAACTACTTTGTGGCCCCCGGTACAGTACTTTGAAATCAGGTACTAATCGATGGGGGTGCCCACACACCCCACCTGTGGTTAGCGCGCTCGATCTCGGAACAGGTGTCAAGAACTCGGGGTCCTACGGGACACCAGTGAGCGGTTAAAAACAAAATATTGTCTATTACCCACCGGTGCCTCTGCATTTACCTACTTCAATTTTAGTTATTAAACAATAATTAAAGTCTTGATCCTCTCCACCATTAAGCATGTGTCAACCACCAAACAACGATGGAACATCGACGACGGGAAGCAACACCTGAGCAAGCAACTACGACTCGCAAGGCCAACTGTCTATGAATCAACAGGCAATAGGATGTGTCCATGGCAATATAGAGGCTGCAGGGGATATCACGGGTACAAAAACTAGAGCATCGCATCACATATAGCAATAGATCAATAGGAGGAAATAAAGACTAGAAATGTAAAATAGGTAGAAAGGGGGAGAATGCTCGCCTGAAAATATTGCCGAAGGTTCATCCGAAGATCGGGGCGAAGCTCACATCATCTCATCGGCCTAATCCGTGAAGAAGCACTACACTAAAAGAAACATCGGATGCACTATTTAATACTACGGCAAAAGATCGGGCATGATGCATATATGATGTATGACATGGCGAGGATGCGATGCGACTAGGCAATATTAAGTGGACCCGGGGTCCCGACAATTATTAATAGGTTTATGTTGTTTAGATAACCCGCAATTTAAATGTTGTCTTAACATGGCAAAACATAGTATCGGTTCGCCACACAAATTTAAATGGGGCAAATATTAGACTAGAAAAGCCTACATATGGTCTCCATATTTAATTTAGGTGAATCGGCATAAGGCCCCCAAACCCACAATATGTATGCAAGCATGTTCAATTAATATGCAACAAGTATATGTATAGCAATTTATAAAATAGGTCTTGGGAAAGGGGTCACACATCGGGGCGAAGGTCTTGGATCTGAGGGGTTTGGTTCAGTCTTGGGGGTTTGACGAGGGATCGGTCTTCGGGTCGGGATCCGGGATCGGTCTTTGGTTCCCGGAAGACGATCTTGTCATTCCGAGAAGGAGCCTTGATGCTTCGGTCTGATGTCGACCTCTGGTACCAGGGTTTCTCGACGAGGTTCCCTCGGGTTCAAGCGCCAGGGGTCTTGTGTGTTCTAACGTTCCCACTGAGCGAGAAGGGCGACGGAAACGGAGCGGGACGGCTCCTGGCGGCGAGGCAAAAAGGAGGCCCGAGCAGAGGGCGGCAAGTGGCCATGCGGTCTCTCAAGGCAAGCTTGGGGTGGCGCCAGGGGAAGGAGGGAGGCATGCGGTGGCGCTGGGGATTGGGTGGTTAGCGAGAGGAGGGGGGTCGCGGGCGGTTCCGTGCAGGGGCGGGTCGAGCGAGCAATGCGGAGAGAGAGAGATCGAGGCGCGGGGTCAGGGATGGTGCGGTAGGTGAGAGGGAGGCGCTCGGGATTGGGAACGAGAGGAAGGGAGCAGGGCGGGGTCGTAGGTGGGGCTAGCGGGGAGAGAGGGAGTGTAATATCCCTCCTTTGTAAAGGGAAGGATCCCTGTGATTGCAATGCTAGTCCCTGGATCAATGCTAGCATCCACAGTTTAAGATGAAGTACACAGATACAAAGGTCGTTTATTACATTCATTCCAGAGATAAAACATAGTCTTTTACAACTCAGGGCCAAAGGCCTAATACAAGAGTTTATGGAATAAGTAAATAAACATAAGTCCTCATATTCATGTTCCACATACAAGCATGTTGAGTGTAGACTCATGACTCCTACTCATCATCGGAGTAACCTGCAACATCACAAGTTACAGCCACAGTGGGTCAATACTTTGGAATAGTATTGGCAAGTGATACCTTAGTAAATTTTAAGTGGACTGTATTACTATATGCATTTTGGCTAAGTGTAGCTTGGCTTGCTTTGCTCAAAATAGGATTTTCCTATTAGTTGAAATCACTATGTTTTTCTTTGTCAAAAACTTCCCAAGAAACCACCAATAGACATTGGGGTCCTTCACCCTTGTTCACCCACAAGTTTTAACTTAGAAGTTGGAGTGATGAGATTCTTGTAGCTTCCATGTCTTGATTCTCAAGTTGTCCATTGCCATGGACTTGGCTAAGTACTTAGATTTTCCATCTGTAGAGGTTGTGCACTTTCCCCACCAGACTTGGTTTCCCAAGATAGGACCTTTCAGAAGCCTTTCCTTAGTCAAATGGACGCGTTCCAACCTATCATTCCCACTACCACCAACTGTCCAAGTGACTAAGTTCTAGCAACCTATATGATCATGGCAGAGCCCATATTGCCAAGTGGTTGCACTGTAAGCTTTCTCAACACTTGGCCTCCAAATCCCTTTGTGCCTGGGTGGCATACCACAAGTGAGATACACAAGCCAAATCCATGGCCTTGTGTAACCACTCAACCAAAAACCACCATTCAAGTCCCATTCCACCCAGGAAGTTCATTGACTTAGTTGTTTTATTAAGAAAAGCATGAGTCCCAAAGGACTTAGAATTATTTCACCATAGCATGTACATACTTTACCAACCCTTGTTTTCTACTAGCTAGGCTAAGCATGGCATAGTAACTTAACTTAGGAAAATTCCCTAGCAATTCTACAATTCTACACTACATAGGATTTCCCAACATAGCATTTGGCAAAAGTAGCATGCAAGACTTAGCAAAATAATTCTAATGCTTATTCAAAATAAAGGGTGGAAATATCATGAAGTATCACTTGCCTTGGTAATGGGGAGAGTAGCACTCTTCACAATCACAGTCACTAGCCAAATCTACACATAAAATTTGTAGCACACAGTTACACACAATTTATATACAAACAAAATTATGTATGCATGCATGCAAGAAAGTGCTAAATTATGATTTGTGAAAACCCATCAAGCAAGTACAAGATACAGAAACATAACTAAGTCAAAGTGTTTGCTAACTAAATTTATTTAGCCCTAAAACAATTTGCTAAACAAAATCTATACTCAAAATGGACCTAAACATGTTTCTGCATACAAAGTCATTTTAACAGTTACTATTTGTTAAACACATTGCAGATTCATAAAGGCCTTGATTCACTGATTCCAACGGTATAAAATTTGCAAAAATCTAACGTGGGAAACTCAAGTTATAGCCCTTTGAAAATTTGATCTAAATCTGATTTGAATTTCTATTTTTGAATCAGCCCTAGCCACGCGTCACGATATTACTGGCGCATACCGGTTCGCACCGGATCACCCTTCCGCGCCGCAGGATCTAAATAAATCGCACAGTCCTGAACGCGTACCTCTTCGCTGATAAGTGATTCTATCTTGTCGCTTGGATCTAGATCTAACGGCGCTCGACCACGCGACCATGTCCTGGCGGCGCGCGGCGTCAGCGAGCGGCGGAGCGCTCAGTCTATGGCGGCGCTAGCGTTTTAGGTCGTGCGTGAGAGGGAGAAGGGTCATACCCAAACCGCAGGAGGCTGCTGATGCTCAAGGTGGCTTTGGTTTGCGAAGGGGCGCGCTGACACGGCGATGATTTCTGGTCGGAGTAGAGTCTGGCGACGGGTGGCTCTGTTCGAGGTCGAAGGCGACGTTGTCGATCACTAGGAGGCAAACAGAGGGTGTGGTCAGATGCAGGAGATCACAGAGAAGACGCGTGTGTGAAAGAGAAAGCTTGGGGCGGTCTGGACTTACCACTGGAGCTCGACGGAGTTGAAGCCGAAGACGGTGGCGCTACCGCTTATGCTGCGTTGCCGTCGTCCTGGGTCACGCGCGGGCGAGCTAGTGGTACTGGGAGATGCGCGAGGTCAAGTGGAGTCTGCTCGTGTGAACCAGGAGCAGAGGGGTGGTTGGAGTTGGCCGGAATCGTGGCTGCAGCTCGTCGGAGACAGCAGGGTTGCGGTGAGCAATTCTTGCAGCCTGGGGGCGCTCTGGGCTTGGGGTTTGGGGGAGAATGGAGAGGGGGCAGAGGGGGTTTTAGTAGCCAGGATACGAGAGAGATTTACTCGCGCATTTACGCGAATTGAAGCTGGGCAAATCAACAGGAAACGGCCGGCGTCAATTTGGGGATGAACAAGTCGTGGGGGTGGAGACGACGATACCCGTGTGGGCCGCGGTTGTCAGCGAGAAAGAAGGAGGGGGAGTGGGTCCTACCTATCAGCGAGCTGGTGGGTGCGGGAGCGGGTGAAAGAAAACGTTTCGCGGGGGTGGGAGCTGCTGGGCTAGCTGGGCGGTGTTATTGGTCGCCGATTATCGGTCATTTATTTTTTTTTCTTCTTTACTCCTTTTCTTTTTCTGATTGCTTTTCTAGGAATGGTTTTCAAATCCTATTTCAAATAATTTTTAATTCAAATCTTCTCTAGCTTTTTGTACAGTGTTCCTTGCATCCAAATAAGTATAAAACACCTCTGTTCACTCAGACCTACTTGGGTTATTTGAAAATAATACAATAAAACCAAGCCTTTTAGGAGATATAATAATAGGCATAACTTTGGTTTTATTCCATATTTTGTTTTGAAACTTTGCTCAAGCTTTTGAAATCACTTAAGTTTGAATTCAAAACATCCTGAATGAATAATAGCACCTTTCTCATTATCATGTAGCACAAAGGCTAGGGTTTTCATACATAAAATAATGAGCAACATTGCTCCTGTTTTAGAAATGATTTTGAGATGAAACCCTAAATGATGATGGATGCATGGATGATATGCATGAGTTTTGAAACATGATTTTAGGGATGTTAAAAATCTAACCCCCTTAAGATGAATCTCGCCCTCGAGATTCGGATTGGCTAGCAAATAGGTGAGGGTGGTCTTTCCGAAGATCATCTTCTCTTTCCCATGTTGCTTCCTCTTCGGTATGATTGTTCCATTGCACTTTGCAAAACTTGATATTATTTGTTCTCGTGACTCTTTCTGCAGTCTCAAGAATCCTGATAGGCTTTTCTTCATAAGTGAGATCACTTTCTAGTTGAACTTCTTCCAAAGGTATGGTATCCTTCAAAGAAGATTCTTCCATTTCTGGGTGACATTTCTTAAGCTGACTCACATGAAACACATTATGGACTGCTGATAGAGATGCTGGCAGTTCAATTTCATAAGCAACTTCGCCTTTGCGACTCAGAATCTTGAATGGCCCAACATATCTTGGTGCCAATTTTCCTTTGACTCCGAATATTTTCACTCCACGGAGTGGTGATACTCTAAGATAGGCTCTATCACCAGCTTCGTAGGTGACCTCTCTACGCTTAGGATCAGCGTAGCTTTTCTGTCGAGACTGTGTTATCTTCAACCTGTCCTTAACCAATTTGACCTTCTCTTCGGCTTCTTTGATAAGATCTGGTCCAAATAAACTTCTTTCTCCCACACCATTCCATAACAACGGGGTGGTACATTTTCTTCCGTAGAGAAACTCAAACGGTGCCATCTCAATGCTGGCTTGATAGCTGCTGTTATAAGAAAATTCTGCGTAAGGCAGACTTTCATCCCAACTTGCTCCATAATCTAGGGCACATGCCCTCAACATGTCTTCTAGAATTTGATTAGTCCTTTCTGTTTGTCCATCGGTTTGAGGATGAAAAGCAGTACTGAATTCCAACCTCGTTCCCAATGATTCATGAAGCTGTCTCCAAAAATGGGAAGTGAATTGGGTTCCCCTATCGGACACAATACTCTTAGGCACACCGTGAAGACATACAATTCTACTCATGTAGATTTTGGCTAATTTGGCACTGGTATAAGTTGTCTTCACGGGTATGAAATGAGCCACTTTAGTTAGGCGATCCACTACTACCCAGATGGAATCATATCCTGATCTGGTCCTTGGCAATCCGGTGATAAAATCCATACCAATTTTTTCCCATTTCCAATCAGGAATAGGTAGTGGTTGAAGCAAACCTGCTGGTTTCTGATGCTCCGCTTTTACTCTACTACACACATCACACAAAGCAATATGTTCGGCGATGTCTCTCTTGAGATTGTTCCACCAAAATCTTTCCTTCATGTCCATGTACATTTTGGTGTTACCCGGATGAATAGAGTACAGAGAGTTGTGGGCTTCTTGCAGAATCAGTTTCCGCATTTCCGGATCTTGCGGAACACAAATACGTTTCCCATGCCATAAAGTACCTTGTTCGTCTACATGGAAACTTTTAGCTTTCCCTTGGCTAATATTTTTCTTAATCTCTAAAATTTCCTTATCACCCTTTGAGCTTCTAATCTTGTCCAACAAAGTGGGTTGGACTTCTAAAGACATGAGATGTCCTTCAGGTACAATCTCCAATCTGAGTTCTTTGAATTGCTTACACAAATCGTCTGGCAATTCGCCTTTGGTAAGGCCATTCACAAATACCTTACGACTTAGAGCATCTGCTACAACATTTTCTTTACCGGGGTGGTATTGCAAACTTAAATCATAGTCCTTGATAAGCTCCAACCATCTTCTTTGTCTCATATTGATTTCCTTCTGGGTGAAGATATATTTCAAACTCTTGTGATCGGTGAACACTTCACAACGCTTTCCCAAAAGGTAATGTCTCCATGTTTTGAGTGCATGGACGACAGAGGCTAACTCCAAATCATGAGTAGGATAGTTTACTTCATGAGTTTTGAGTTGTCTCGAGGCATAGGCCACAACTTTACCGTCTTGCATAAGTACGGCACCCAAGCCTTGATGAGACGCATCACAATATACTTGGAAATCCTTTTCCAAATCTGGCAGACACATAACCGTTGCTGTCACAAGTCTCTTCTTCAATTCTTGAAAGCTGACTTCACAACCTTCAGACCAGGCAAACTTCTTGTCTTTCTTTAACAACTCAGTCATGGGCTTAGCAACCTTTGAGAAATTCTCAATGAACCTTCTATAGTAACCTGCTAAGCCAAGGAAACTGCGAACTTCTTTTACATTCTTGGGAGATTCCCATTCTGTCACAGCTGAAACCTTAGCAGGATCAACTGCTACACCATCCTTTGTCATAACATGACCAAGAAAACCCACTTCTTCTAACCAGAACTCACACTTGCTGAATTTGGCATAAAGTTTATGCTCTCTTAACTTCTCAAGTATCAAGCGCAAGTGTCCTTCATGTTCTTCTTTGCTCTTGGAGTAGACTAAGATGTCATCGATGAAAACGACAATGAACTTGTCAAGAAATTCCATGAACACCTTGTTCATCATATTCATGAAGTATGCTGGAGCATTGGTTAAGCCGAAAGGCATTACGGTATACTCATACAATCCATACCTTGTGGTGAATGCTGTTTTCGGTATGTCTTGCTCTCTTATCTTGAGTTGAAAATAGCCTGACCGGAGATCAATCTTCGAGAACACACATGCTCCTTCAAGCTGATCAAATAAGTCGTTGATTCTAGGCAAAGGGTATTTGTTCTTGATAGTCACCTCGTTGAGTGAGCGGTAATCTATGCATAACCTTTGGCTTCTATCTTTCTTCTCCACGAACAAAACTAGGGCTCCCCAAGATGAAGAACTTGGTTGGATAAATCCTTTCTGCAACTGTTCTCCTAGTTGCTTCTTGAGCTCTTTCAATTCTTCAGCTGCCATTTTGTATGGTCTCTTTGCTATTGGTCCAGAACCTGGTACCAAATCTATCAGAAATTCCACATCTCTATCTAGTGGCATTCCTGGCAATTCTTCCGGAAATACATCCGGATACTCACACACAATTGGCACACAGTCCATGCTAACCCCCTTAAGAGAATTTAGCACACTCCCCTTTGCTCCAAAGCTGGTCTTGAATCTGATCCTTTTATTATCCGGAGTTGTGAGTGAGACAGTATGGCTAGCACAATCTATCACTCCTTTGTACTTAGTCATCCAGTCCATTCCCAGGATAACATCCAAACCTTGGGAGTTTAATATTATCAAGTTAACGGGAAACTTATACTTCCCGAATTCTATGACTAGGTCATGGCATCCTGAATTCACAATCATTTCTCCACCAGGAGAGCTTACTTTTATAGGACACCCAATAGTTTCTACCGGTAGTTCATTTCTTTCAACAAATGCTCTTGATATGAATGAATGAGATGCACCAGTATCAAAGAGTACAAATGCTGGAATGGAATTAAGTCTGAACTTACCAGCAACAGCATCAGGCTCCTCATAGACCTCCTCCACATTGATGTGGTTAACCTGTCCTTTCTGAAAAGGATTGGGCTTGTTAGGTCCTTCAACTTTCTTCTCAGGGCATTCATTAGCATAATGCCCCAGCTTCTTGCATTTGTAGCACTCAACCTGACTGATGTCCCTTTTTGCAGGCTGACTTCCACTTCCACTACCATTTCCACTATGGTGGCTCTTATGTCCACTCTTGTGGTTCTTATACTTGTCATTGTCATGACTGCGGTGATGCTTGTTGTCATGACGGTTGTGGTTGTGGTGCTTGTTGAATTTCCCATGCTTATGGGATCCTGAGCTTCCACTGTCATCATAGTGAGATCGTTTGTGAGACGATCCCGAGCTGTGCTTGTCGGAGTGTTTCCTCTTCCTACTCTCGACTTGCTTCATCTTATTCTCCAAAATAGCAGCCTTGTCACACAGAGACTGGTATGTTGGAACATATGCCACAGACAACTGCAAGTTTAGCTCATCATTCAAGCCTTCCAGAAACTTTTCCTTTCTTTTTGCATCTGTGTCAACCTCATCCGGTGCATAGCACGCCAGATTGTTGAACTCTTCTATATATTCAGCCACGCTGCGGTGGCGCTGCTTCAGGTTGTGAAACTCCTTCTTTTTCAGGCTCATCATTCCTGATGAGATATGAGCAGTGCGAAAGCCATCTTCAAAGATAGCCCAAGTCACCTCATCAATAGGAGTGGTGATTTGGAAGTTGTCCCACCATGTGGCGGCTGGCCCTTCCAACAGATGCGCTGCGAACCTGACCTTTTCAGCATCCGTGCAGCCCACGGTCACTAAGTCCTTGTTCACAGAACGTAGCCAATCATTGGCCACCATGGGATCAGTCGTCCCCGAAAACTTTGCTGGCCTCAAACGCAGAAATCTGGTGAGCATATCAAAGCCCGGAGGGTTGTTGTTGTTGTTGTTATTGGGGTTGTTGTTGTTGTTGTTCTGGTTTTGGATGAATGTTGTCATCATTTGCATAAGCTGTGTTTGCGCATTCATCATTTGTTGCATTTCCGGGGTGATGTTGTTGGGGTTGGGGTTTGCGCGACGGGGAGGCATCTGTGGTTTGTTCAAATAGAGATAAGAATGAGATACCCATACATGATTCATGCGCATTACATCACATAAGCAAACACATAGCATGCAACACAAGGATAAAAGCTCAACAACAAGATAACGAAGTCTCAAGTAAAAACACACAAGAGGCAAGCCATCCACATGTCGGATGGTCCAATAACAAGTTCATGAATAACAAGTACGATAATAAAAGATAACCGAGTAGTCAAGTCTACTCATCAGCATCAATCTCCTCCTCGACAAAAGTAAGACCTGCGTTCTCCATCGCGGTCTTGTTCTCCTCAATAGTAGTGGTCAAGGACTCGATCTTGGTCTTGAGAGCCCTCTTCTGGGAGCGAAGCCTCTCAATCACCATCTGCTGCTGCTCAAGCTCGAAATCCTTGGACTTCAGTTCTTCAGTCATGTCCCGGATCTTATTGTTCCTATCCCGGACGCGTTTCTCCTGACTCTTGAACTTGCGGTCCTGGGTCTCGAACTTCGCCTCCATTTCCTTGACTATCTCGTCCTGCTGTGCGAAAAGCTTATCCTTCTCGTGAAGCTGCACCTGGAGCTCGTCATTGCTGAGCATGACGTTGGTCATGTCCGTGTCCACGTGCCTAATAAGAGACTCTAAGTCCTGGAGATAGAGACGTATCGGCTCTGCTGCGTCCCTCGAGTCGTCCTCAAAGTCGATGGACTCTCCATCATCATCACGTCTTCCGAAGACGTGGAAGTGGGTGCCCCTAACTCCGGGAGTGACGGCCTAACAGACGTCCTATCAGGTCCTGCATGACAACCTCCATGCCTCTCTCCCTGTCATCGTGCATAAGCTTGAAGACGATGGCCTCCGTAGTAGGCTCCGTCTAGCGTCCGGGCTGGTTCACCTTGAAGCCCCAGAGGTCCTTCCTCTCGAACTTGGTGAGTGGGTGTACCATAATGGTGGGAAGAGGGAGATTGAGCAAAGTGGTAAGCTCAACGATACGAGGACCAAAACGGGTACCCTGGAACTCCTCAACAGTGCTGATGGTAATAGGCATCTATTTATAAGATAGAAAAGTTAGGACAACACAATTTAAGATAAAACAAGACAAACATTTCATACATATCCATGGAACACAAAAATCCCACAAGTCATGCATTCATAATTCCATTACATCAATCAAGGTCCAAACTTATTTAAGGTATCATTTTGGAAAATAAGGTGATAGGTGGTGGTCCAACTAACGAAGTGCGTTCACAATCCTATCTCACTAGATCTGTTGGCTAACACAATGTTCCTAGAGGCAATCCACCTATCTTGTTCACATGATTCCATCACTAAGTCTATAATATCTCCCCTTAAGGTCTGGTTGGTGGATTCCAACTCTTGGGTAAGTTCCTTCTCTTTCTCTAAGTCTTTTTGGAGGTTGAGCATTCTGCACTTGACTCTAGCACTAAGTTCTTTGATAGTCCTCCAAGCTGCTTCTCTGGCTGACTCAAAGAATGTGGTGTGCATTACAGTGTTGGTGTACATGCAGAAACCTCTTTCTTTGTGGTTGTCTTCCTTGTTTTTGTACAAGTGAAGTTGCACCCACCAATACTCCACTCCTTCATCCATCACTGGAAAGCCTTTGTACACAGCTGCACCATGTGCTTCCATTGCCACCATGAGGTCCTTGAGAATTTTGGGAAACTCAGTTTCACACTCCAAGGTCATGGTCATGAGTGGTCCTTTCTTCACGGCTTCATTGATGGAGTTCATCTACAAATAGAGATGAGAATGAGAAGATTAGAAAAGTTTACGAGAAGAATAGACAAGTGTAGAAGTAGTTTAAAAAATTCCTTAATGGTTTCCAATCCTAGGGTCATAATCCTACAGGCAACACAGTGCTCTGATACCATCTGTAAGATCCCTCCTTTGTAAAGGGAAGGATCCCTGTGATTGCAATGCTAGTCCCTGGATCAATGCTAGCATCCACAGTTTAAGATGAAGTACACAGATACAAAGGCCGTTTATTACATTCATTCCAGAGATAAAACATAGTCTTTTACAACTCAGGGCCAAAGGCCTAATACAAGAGTTTATGGAATAAGTAAATAAACATAAGTCCTCATCTTCATGTTCCACAGGCAAGCATGTTGAGTGTAGACTCATGACTCCTACTCATCATCGGAGTAACCTGCAACATCACAAGTTACAGCCACAGTGGGTCAATACTTTGGAATAGTATTGGCAAGTGATACCTTAGTAAATTTTAAGTGGACTGTATTACTATATGCATTTTGGCTAAGTGTAGCTTGGCTTGCTTTGCTCAAAATAGGATTTTCCTATTAGTTGAAATCACTAAGTTTTTCTTTGTCAAAAACTTCCCAAGAAACCACCAATAGACATTGGGGTCCTTCACCCTTGTTCACCCACAAGTTTTAACTTAGAAGTTGGAGTGATGAGATTCTTGTAGCTTCCATGTCTTGATGCTCAAGTTGTCCATTGCCATGGACTTGGCTAAGTACTTAGATTTTCCATCTGCAGAGGTTGTGCACTTTCCCCACCAGACTTGGTTTCCCAAGACAGGACCTTTCAGAAGCCTTTCCTTAGTCAAATGGACGCGTTCCAACCTATCATTCCCACTACCACCAACTGTCCAAGTGACTAAGTTCTAGCAACCTCTATGATCATGGCAGAGCCCATATTGCCAAGTGGTTGCACTGAAAGCTTTCTCAACACTTGGCCTCCAAATCCCTTTGTGCCTGGGTGGCATACCACAAGTGAGATACACAAGCCAAATCCATGGCCTTGTGTAACCACTCAACCAAAAACCACCATTCAAGTCCCATTCCACCTAGGAAGTTCATTGACTTAGTTGTTTTATTAAGAAAAGCATGAGTCTCAAAGGACTTAGAATTATTTCACCATAGCATGTACATACTTTACCAACCCTTGTTTTCTACTAGCTAGGCTAAGCATGGCATAGTAACTTAACTTAGGAAAATTCCCTAGCAATTCTACAATTCTACACTACATAGGATTTCCCAACATAGCATTTGGCAAAAGTAGCATGCAAGACTTAGCAAAATAATTCTAATGCTTATTCAAAATAAAGGGTGGAAATATCATGAAGTATCACCTGCCTTGGTAATGGGGAGAGTAGCACTCTTCACAATCACAGTCACTAGCAAAATCTACACATAAAATTTGTAGCACACAATTACACACAATTTATATACAAACAAAATTATGTATGCATGCATGCAAGAAAGTGCTAAATGATGATTTGTGAAAACCCATCAAGCAAGTACAAGATACAGAAACATAACTAAGTCAAAGTGTTTGCTAACTAAATTTATTTAGCCCTAAAACAATTTGCTAAACAAAATCTATACTCAAAATGGACCTAAACATGTTTCTACATACAAAGTCATTTTAACAGTTACTATTTGTTAAACACATTGCAGATTCAGAAAGGCCTTGATTCACTGATTCCAACGGTATAAAATTTGCAAAAATCTAACGTGGGAAACTCAAGTTATAGCCCTTTGAAAATTTGATCTAAATCTGATTTGAATTTCTATTTTTGAATCAGCCCTAGCCATGCGTCACGATATTATCGGGCGTGCATCGGTTCAAGACCGGATCACCCTTCCGCCACAGGATCTAAATAAATCGCACGGTCCTGAACGCGTACCTCTTCGCTGATAAGTGATTCTATCTGTCGCTGGATCTAGATCTAACGGCGCCGACCGCGACCACCCTGGGCGGCGTAGCGTGGCGTCCGAAGTGGCGAGCGCTCGATCACGGCGGCGCTTAGCGTTTAGGTCGCGGCGCGAGAGGGAGAAGGGTCATACCGAACCGCAGGAGGCTGCTGATGCTCAAGGTGGCTTTGGTTTGAAGGGGCGACGACACGGCGATGATTTCTCGTCGGAGTAGAGTCTGGCGACGGGTGGCTCTGTTCGAGGTCGAAGGCGACGTTGTCGATCACTAGGAGGCAAACAGAGGGTGTGGTCAGATGAAGGAGATCACGGAGAACACGCGTGTGTGAAAGAGAAAGCTTGGGGCGGTCTGGACTTACCACTGGAGCTCGACGGAGTTGAAGCCGAAGACAGTGGCGCCACCGCTTATGCGTTGCTGCCCGGTCACGCGCGGGCGAGCTAGTGGTACTGGCAGATGCGCGAGGTCAAGTGGAGTCTGCTCGTGTGAACCAGGAGCAAGGGGTGGTCGGAGTTGGCCGGAATCGTGGCTGCAGCTCGTCGGAGACAGCGGGGTTGCGGTGAGCAATTCTTGCAGCCTGGGGGCGCTCTGGGCTTGGGGTTTGGGGGAGAATGGAGAGGGGCAGAGGGGGTTTTAGTAGCCAGGATACGAGCGAGATTTACTCAAGATTTACGCTGAATTGAAGCTGCGCAAATCAATGAGATACAGCCCGGCCAATTTGGGGATGAACCATGGGGGTGGAGACGACGGTACCCGTGTGGGCCGCGGTTGTCAGCGAGAAAGAAGGAGGGGGAGTGGGTCCTGCCTGTCAGCGAGCTGGTGGGTGCGGGAGCGGGTGAAAGAAAACGTTTCACGGGGGTGGGAGCTGCTAGGCTAGCTGGGCCGTGTTGGGCTGGGTCGGCCAGATTGGCTGGCTGTCTATTTTTTTCTTCTTTACTCCTTTTCTTTTTCTGATTCCTTTTCTAGGAATGGTTTTCAAATCCTATTTCAAATAATTTTTAATTCAAATCTTCTCTAGCTTTTTGTACAGTGTTCCTTGCATCCAAATAAGTATAAAACACCTCTGTTCACTCAGACCTACTTGGGTTATTTGAAAATAATACAATAAAACCAAGCCTTTTAGGAGATATAATAATAGGCATAACTTTGGTTTTATTCCATATTTTGTTTTGAAACTTTGCTCAAGCTTTTGAAATCACTTAAGTTTGAATTCAAAACATCCTGAATGAATAATAGAACCTTTCTCATTAGCATGTAGCACAAAGTACATAAAATAATGAGCAACATTGCTCCTGTTTTAGAAATGATTTTGAGATGAAACCCTAAATGATGATGGATGCATGGATGATATGCATGAGTTTTGAAACATGATTTTAGGGATGTTACTGGGAGCGTGCGAGGTGGTGTAGTGGACTGGGTCAGGTCAATTAGGAACGAGCGGGGATCGTGCAGGGTGCACATGGGGTGTTGGGTGCGACAAGAGGGAGTGGCGCGCGTGCGTGGGTGTTCTGGGTAGTGGCGGCGGAGGGGTGGGTGTCCTGGGGTGGTTAGGGTTAGGTTTGGGTAGATTATGGTTTTAGGGTAGTAGGCTGGCTAGCCGGGCTTTTGGGCCTGGCGGGCTGCCTCCCCCTGGATTAAAAAAAATAGTTTATTATTATTATTTAATTGTTTAAAACAAAATAGTTTACAATTAGATTTTAGGCAAGCCAAATATTCGAATCGATCAGGTTTTTGTTTTCAAATAAAAGGGAAGGGATTAATGTAGAAAATAAAATAATGCTTTTAGCAAAATAGTTTGACAAATCGATGCATGCTGATGTCATGATGATGCACAAAATATAAACAACATGTGATTTTCTAGTAGTGGTTTTACCCGGGGTGTTACAGCATGGTAACAAGCAAGTATTGGCTTGCATAGGTATAGTATCTTGCAAGTGTTAACTTGCACAATCCACTGGTAGTATTAGGCTTGCATCAGTATCAGTATAAGATTGCTAAATTGCAAGTGTTAGGTTGCTAAATTACAAGTGTTAGCTTGCCTTGTGCAGAGCAGTGGTTGAAGTTCTCCTCGGCTTCTCCTTCGTAGTATCCTCCTTCCTCCTCGTATCCTTGGTCGGTACTAGCGTCTATGAATAAATACGAGGTACACAATCATCAAACAATACTTAACTACTTTCAATCATCACACAAAGAGGTTCTATAGATGATCTAGCATCATCACCAACGTTACAAGATTAAAGCATTTGTCTTATTGATTTTATTTTTAGAAAAGTAATTTCTACTCATTGAAAAACTACTTAAGATTTAATATTCTCCAAACCAAATATGGGATCATGTTGACACATGTCATCACCACATGTTTCAGTACATGGCAATATGATTTAAAGTGGTGTCACAATTTAATAAGATTTAACCTTTTATTTCATTTAAATAAAGTGACTAGAAATGTCTACGTGACATCATTTTATTACTTGAATAATATTTCTGTAAGTAAACCCAAATGTTTTTATAGATTCTGAAATGTATGATCAAATGTGATTTTTGAGAGTTGGAATCAACTCAAAAGCTAATATGGTTTAAATTTGAAAAAAATTTGAATGAAGAAAAGCTTCTGCCTTGTTATTATTACCAAGGGTGATCTACAGATCCAAATGATTTGAATCCAACAGGCTTGGATTAAGCATGTTAAGACCTTTCTAACAAAATTGGTTTCATTCTAATTGGTTCACTGAATCGAGCTGGGTTGATTTTTGAAACTAGGTACAGAACTGTGTTTAAATGAAAATGGAGAAATCCAAATTCAAACTAGTGGGCTGCATGGGAAAGGTTAACGGGACGGCCCAGTGTCGCTCCGCGGCGCGGGGCGCAACTGACAGGGCGGGTCTACTGGCCAGCGACTCATTAAACGCGAAGCGGTATGGGGCAATGTGGTGCGTTGGATCTAGTTCTAATCCAAGGGCTCTGGTTCATCGTCCACGTCGAGCAGCGCCGGCGAGACAGAACCCTAACACGGCAGGTGGGGGTCGTGGGAGGCTCACCGGGGCTCAAGCGAGGGTCGGCCAGGCGGACGAACGACGAAGTCAACGATGGCGAACCTCCTGTTACCGGTATCTTCTCCTGGGGCGGCTCCAATCGTTGGCTTCCTTCTCCAGCAGCGGCGGGCTCCGGCCAAATTCCGGTGATGCGCTGCTCGCCTTGCTCTGGGAACGAGGTGGAACGATCAGTGAGGTGAGGGGAGTGAGATGGTGTGCTCAATTTGGCTGGGGGTCGTCTCCTTTTATAGGCTCGATGGTGAGACCGAACGGGATGGGCATACGACGGTGGCGACATGACAACGAGCAGCTAGAGGCATGGCCGAGGGTGGCGATTGATCGGTGGTCTCCTGGCGATGCTCTATGGCTTTAATGCGCATGTAGGGGCGGTGGAAAACGGTCTGGAACGCTCGACGTTCTGCGCGGCAGAGGTGGCGTCTTCGATGGCGAGCGGTGGCTACGGGATACGGGCGGTGAAATGGGCATGTCTGGCGGTCTCCTGGGACGGGCGGGAGCATGATGGCGGGCGGCGAGGGCTCGAGGTGACATGGTCTGGTTGAGTGGGAACGGCGCGTGCTCTGCGGCGCGGGTTGGCATGGTCGACAGCAGCACGGGCGCGACATTCATGGCAGTTCTGGTTGCTTTCTGCGAGGCAGGGCTGGTCGAGAGGGGGCGGTGAGGCATGGGCTACCTCTCAGACAAGGTTGGCACGGCTAGTTCTTCCTCTAGCCTGCTGTCCACACTGGGGTGACATGGTGCTCTCGTCCTGTTCACCATTGATGACATTGGCGAGCTTATAGTGGTGCTAGGGATTAGTTAAGTTTGCTAGATGATCTACTGAGGTTGCTGTGAGCTAGAGAGGGAACAAGTTTGGCCAGAATCACTGCACACTATAGTGTTTAGATTTTGTTTGATCTGTATCTGCAAGGTGTTTGATGAAATGGCCGCATGAATTCAAGTTTTGAATTTTGAAAAGATTTTTGGTGGGTGTGCTAGGCATGTGCTGGTGAGTCTGTGGATGCTTGGGTTTTGACAGTTGAGCTTGTTTGAGTGGTTTTTGAAAAAGTGGGATCTTCCCATATGATAAAGATTCAATTTTAAACTGTCCTTTAAACTATGCACTTGAATGATTTTGGATGATCACAAAGTGGGCCACTTTATTATGAGTACTATCAAGGGGTGCAAAGATCCAAAACAACTTTCTGTTAAGTTCTGAAAGTTAGAGATAGCCAAAGTAGGCATGGGAGTTAATTTGGCCAAAGTGACCATTCCCTTATTTTGTTTGTTTTGATTTATTTGTCTTTGGGAAAAGTGTGGGGATTGTTTAGATGATGTTTATTTCACCTAAGCATCCTTTTAAAAGCAAAGAAACACACAATCATGGCAATTCAAAAGAATCCAAATTGTCATGCTTACACATATGCATGCTTTCATATTTTTAATTGGAAAAGTTTTTGTTAACCCTAATTTTGGTGATTAGAGTTTGATGATACTAGTTTAATATTTTTGGGATGTTACATGTCCCCTCCCTCTTTGTCCTCTCCTCCCACCCCCATCTCCCCCTAGGTTCCCCTCGCCGAGTTTCGACTGCTCGGAGCTGACCCTATAGATCTTCCTCAGCTAGGATCCCTAGCAGATCCGGAGCTATCGTCGACGCGCCCAACGCGCTCTGGCTCCTCCTTCATCGCAAATTCGATGGAGGATGACCGGTTGGAGACTGCTGGGGTGTTGCAATCGCCTTCAAGGTGCTTGGTGCAGTTTTCCCCTTCCAGCTCCCTCCCCTACATGTATCAATTGGCATTAATGGAGCTCCCACTTGCCCCTGCCTCAAGCATACCAAGATCTCTGCAACCTCTATCATAGTTACTCCTCCATTTCCTCACGTGGTGCTACAACTTTCTAGAGAGGAGGCAGAGTGGCATTCATCGCCCTCTTCTGCTCACATCTCTCCAGCCCACTCCGTGTGTTCAAGCCCCCGCAACGACTGCTCCGCTGCGATTGACATTGATGAGGGTGAAAGGAATATGCCCGAGAGGCAAAAATAAAGTGGTTATTATGCTATTATAGGTTTATAATAGATGTTTATTTTTCATGCTAGAATTGTATTAATAAGGAAACATTAATACATGTGTGATTTATAAACAGAAATGGTTCCTAGTAAAGCCTCTCTTTATACTAGCCTATTGATTAACGGATGACCAAAGGTTTCCTGATCATATCCTTGGATGTGTTAATAACAGGATCATACCATGATGCTACATCCCTTGCTTTGGAGATTGGTTGTACTACAGCCAAAATGCCATTTACCTATCTTGGCTTACCCATGGGAATTAAAAACCAACTATCAAAGATTTCTCTCCCTTGAATGACAGAGTAGAAAAAAGAGGGACAACTTCTGCCTCTTTTCTATCTTATGGAGACATGCTAGTTTTGGGGAATTCAGTTATGTCTTCTTTACTTTTGTATTACCTAAGTTCTTTGAAAATTCCAAAAGGCATTATAGAAGTTATAAATAGGGCAAGAAGGCATTGTTTATGGAGGAAGAAGAAGGATGATGAGAAGGCCCACTCTATGGCCTCATGGGAAATGATCTATAAACCAAAACACAAGGGAGGATTAGGCATTATCAATCTACAAATACAAAATAAGTTTTTTCTTGTGAAACATCACAAATTTTATTATAATGCTGATCTGCCTTCGGTCAAGTTGGTCTGGAATACTTACTATCATGAAATGGCACCTCATACTGTCACTGTTTGTGTTTCCTTCCGGTGGCGCAATATTATGAGTTTGCATGAGGAATATCGCTCAATTTCTAGTTTCTCAGTGGGATTGTGGACTACAACCTTGTTATGGCTAGATAATTGGAATAGACAACCACTCAACATAAAATATCCTCACTTATTCTCCTATGTGATTGATAAAGATTGTTCCATACAACAAGCAATTTCAGTTACTTAGATGTCGGAAGCTTTTCACTTTCCAATATCTACTGAAGACAACGATGAAATACTCAGATTACAGCATCATCTAACTGATGTCACTCTTGACCCCAACAAGACCGACGAATGGAAAAATGTACATAAAAAACAGGGGACTATATTGTTAGTGCTATGTACAAGGTATATTTTCAACACATCCGAAGCCACTTTCCCTCCCAATGGATTTGGAAAAGTAAATGCATATACAAGCATAAGTTATTTGCTTGGCTAATAATCCATGATCGCATTAATACTAGAGAAATGTTACTCATAAGACATTGGAATGTTTCTGATAACCATAATTGTGTCCTCTTGCCTTGCCATATTCTGGAAGACTGTTCACATCTATTTTTTGAATGCAAATTCAGTATAAGAATTTGGGCTTACTTGCACGTAACCTGGGGTTCAGGCTGAGGACCAGAGATGTTGAAATAGGCAAAACAAAGATTCAAAGATCCATGTTTTATTGAGATTACTATTCTTGCCTGCTGGAACATTTGGAAACAGATAAATGACAAAAGATTTAAGGGAATCAGGCCATCTTTCAAATCTTGGAAGTCAGGGTTTGTTAGTGATGTATCACTTTTAAAGTATAGAGTCAAAAAGAAGACCATCCTAGTCCTAGCTTCCTGGCTTGACAATCTGCTGTGATCTGTTGTATTTTGTATAGTAGTTCTTATTTATTTTTTTATCTTTTCTAGATCTTTTTAGTTTGTACATAAGACCTCTAATTATTTTTTTCTAATATAGGGCTGTGGGGGACTCCCCTGCAGTAAATATTCAAAAACAACAAGGTCATATCATTGGATAATGATATGATGAACAGTCACCCGAAGTAGATGTAGCAATACGATCATGTCATCAAGTTTAAATTGCTATCACATTCATCGTAACTCAATGTCCCTGGACCATAACATCACGTCAATCACTTTCACCAAAAGAGTACTTTGATTACATCAAACATCACACCATAACAGGGTGATTATAAAGGTGTCGTCAGGTATTTGGAAATTATCAGTTGAGGCTCGTGGATCAAGATTGGGATTTGTCCATCCGGATGACGGAGAGATATACTCAGGGCCCTCTTGGTGATATTACATTGACATAGCCTGGTAAGCAAGTGATTTGATCACTAGAATGTCATATCAGAGGAACGAAAAAAATCGTACTTGTCGAGAACAATATTAAACAAGGTATAGATGATACCGAGTGATCGAATCTTGAACAACTAATATATCAAGAGACTAGGAATTTGATTACAGCGAAAGAGGTTTGTACGATCATGAGATCTTCGAGGAACTAGTGGGAGTCATTATGGATCTCCAGGTCCCGCTAATGATTATTGATCGGAGAAAGTCTCAATCATGTCTACATAGTTTCCGAACCCGTAGGGAGACACACTTAAGGTTAACTGACACATTTGAGCGGATAGGTAACATAGGAGAAGTCAATGGACATCGTAGAAAATATTTCTGCTACAGAAAATTGTTCTTCCGAAATAGTTTCATGGTATCAAAACAAAGCAAGGGCTCAGAATGTTAATGTGTTCATTAAATGAAGTGTTCATTAAATTAAGTACTCATTAAATGAAGTGTTCATTAAATTGAGTTGCATTAAAATGGAATGAAAGTGGTTTATTGGATAGACCTTTAAGGGAATTAAAGTGCTTTAATGGAGATTGAATGAGAGAGGGGCAGGGGTAGCCTCATGGCGCCTATAAAAGGAGGTGGCCTCCTCCTCTCCATACACTCCCTCACAAGCTCTCTCATATGCTCAAAGTTTGTATCTTCTCCCCCTTGCTTGCCTTGTCCATTGCTACTAGAAAATGTTCTTGGTGAAGCCCTTCTCTAAACCATACCCTCCACCACCACTACTATCGCATAACGCTATTGGAGTTCTTCGGGATCCTCTACTTCCACTACCCGGCTGGAGTAAGGGATCGGGAGTTATCGGCACAACAAACGTGTGACCGAATATGGAGGCACTGCCCATCTGTGGCGCTGATCTTCTGCACGTCCTTGAGGACGGCCGTGTACCATCTACATCAACAACGTTTGTTTGCAGGAACGTTATCCCACTTACGGTCTACGAGGGTGAGTCCATCTGTAACCATTACAAAGTATTGCCTAGATTCGATCTTGGTAGTTACAAACCGTAGGATTTTTTTGTTTTGTATGCAACAAACCCCATCAGTGGTATCAAAGCTATGTCAATGCATAGATTCTTTTTACGGTTAGACCACATGGAGACATGTGCATTGATAAGTCTTGTTATTGTAAATATCTTGTATTTTGGATATTGGTGGCATAGTGGGATGAAGCGGTCTGTACAAACTTTACATGTCCTCACACATGAGACCTCTTCCACGCTTGACATGCAACTCGTTTTTCATAAGTGACTAGCGGGTGTCTGTCAACACCCAGATTTTTAATTCTAGATGCCTGTTATGCAATACATAGCAATCCCAGGATTACCATTTTTGCGAGACATAACATATTTGGATATCACAGTACATCATCCATTACAAACTATACATAAGGTTTTACACAAATAAGGATCTCATGATCCAGTTCTTAATACAACTCAAGCAGCGAAATAACGTAATCATAAAGATAGCGTGGGCGAAGCTCCATCTTCGGGGTCACAGGCAATGCTGGCGATGGGAGATGATCCTAGTTGTCGTAACCTTCTTGCGGTCCATCCTCCTGGTACTCTTCTTCATAGTCTGGCCACGGGAATAGCCAGGGACAAAGCCATGAGTACTTTTTAAGTACTCGCAAACTAATACTAACAAGTTAAGGGGTTTTTTGTAGTAGTACACTAAGCTCTAGGGTTGTTTTGCAAAAAGCCAGATTTACCTCTACTAAGTTCAGAAGCAAGAAAAACTAGTTGAAATTTTATAACACCTAAGTGTGAACTTGAATTTCATATCACAACTCTGTTGTGGTCAAGTCAAAATCTCAATTCATTTCACAAGTCATTTTGAAAACATCTGACGTGGGAACAGTATGGCCACTCCAACTATCCATAACCGCGGACGCGGCTATTCGAATAGTTTGACACTCTACAGAGATTATACACTTTCACCACAACATTCGATACATCCATCAGGAACAAATCCTAAATTCACCATACTCAGTATGAGGATAATAAATCCTAACCTTTCAATTACACACCCTAGTATATGCACCTCTCCTGTGAGTTTGGCCTCCCAACCATGACCAACTGTCATCTTGGGTACTGCACAGGTGGACAATCTTCACAAGGTAGCCTCAGCTCAGACCTTGGCTGTGAGGGAACCCACACTAAGGTATATAAGTTTCCAGTCAAGCCCTACCCAGATTTTTGGGTATTGTGGTTTACGGTAAAATTGGAATGGTATCGCATCTAGACAACCATCAGTTTTATAAAGGGCTAAGGCTCATTCCTTAACATTTTCATCATCAAAATCATCTGGTGTTCGGAAACACATGTCAAAACATTTCAGTAGAATGACTCATCATTCCAAGGTTTTCATAACCATTTTCACCAAGTATTCCCATCTAAAGTTGATCAAGTTTTATGCTTAGCACTAGCATCTACAAGTGGGGTAAGTACTAATGAGGGATGGTAAACAAGTGGAGATTAATTAAGTTCAATCTCATGGCTTAGGATGACATCAAGATTATCTAGCTTAGGCCAAATTTAATGCTCCTTATGCAACCTTCAATTATCTTCCTAGAGTCTACAAGTCACTTAAGTAAAACTCTAAGAGAAAGCCTTGTTAAAGAAATAAAGTATAAAGCTTGCAAATAAAGCTAGGATTGGGTATCATCAAATGTGTCTAACCAAGCATGCTTAGTGCATTGCATAGGTTATTTAACTTTTATAATTGCAAGTGTTAGCACTACTAGAGAAAAGCTTATGCGAGGCGCACCTAAAAGCTTATGCGAGGCGCATATCATATGCGCCTCTAGCTTCAAGCCTCGGCTATTTTTTATGCGAGGCGCATATGATATGCGCCTCCTATACTTCACATATGCGAGGCGCATATCGATATGCGCCTCCTATATTATTATGCGAGGCGCATATCGATATCGCTAGCATATGTGAAGTATAGGAGGCGCATATAATATGCGCCTCGCATATGTTTCACAATGCGCCTCGTATATTTATAGTATATGCGCCTCCTATAGTGTCCTATATGTGCCTCCGGTAATATTTTCGAAATTCAAGTTTTACAGACCACTATAAATAATAATATACAGATATTCAAATATATAATATAGTCCAGAATACACTATAAAGAGCACAGAATTTTTCAGAAACTTGCAATTTGCCAAAGCATAATAGAACCAACATGAATACAATACATTACACATCAATCATGACATACAAGTTCATACATCAAGTGTTTGTGCCACAAGTTCACACCTCCGAGTACAAGTTCACAATCACATTACACCTCAGAGTACAAGTTCACAATCACATTATAACTCCAACGACGTAGCTCTACTTAGATGAAGTAGAACACATAACCTACCATGAAGAGCAACAAGGTGGTGATCACGAGGAAGTTCCTCCACTTCTTCCTTCCATGCCTCCTCCACTTCTCTTCCGCCACCTCTCTACTCTCATAGCCTTGGTAGTTGTTGCCCGAGAAGTTGTTCACTTGCTTCTGGCAGTCTTTCCACTCCTCGTACACACCTGGAACCCGACCGATGTACACGACATAACACCTCCTCGCCATCTCCTACACATAATAAAGATGATATTACTTATGTCAGTGGAAACAATAGCTAGCAGTTCACAAGATAGAATCATGCATATATATGGGTGCAACAAAACGTAAGAAATCACGTTCTAATCATCGGCATTTCGAAGAAAGACCAAAAAAAAGCAAACCAAGAATGACTTGGATTAGTACCTCATACTTAGGTTGGGCACGGAAATAATAATGCTCGTTGTTCGATCTTGTGCGTCAAGTAGAATATATATGCCCAAATTACTAGCCTACTTGGCACACCAGATCCGTCATAACATGTTCTAATCATCGACATTTCGAAGAAAGACAAAGAAAGCAAACCACAAGTAGGGAAGCAATGACATGTGTGTCTGTATTTGCTCGTCGGTGCAGCCATGATTTTTCACTGCAGATAGACAAAGCATGAAGAAGTGAACCAGTAGGGAGATCTCCACTGATCAACAGATTCATGTGTAACAGCCAAAAAGTCCACTGGTGGTATTCAGACCCGCTACACAGTAGTAAGCGTTAAAGGGCATCACATGGTGTCATAATTAAACTAGAGATGCATATATGTATAGTATGAACGAGTATCTGCATTTGGTTGTCGGTGCCATGATTTGTCCACCTGTGATATTTTTGTAGCCATGCCAAGTGCAGGACACTTGTGTCCGTGAAGAATATAACAAGTGTGTGGGCACTGGGCGGCGAGTGCAGGCATGTGGAGGACAGGAAGCATGTGTGTCCAGGTCCACAGGCAAGATCTCGTTTTCTTTCCGCGTTGCCTTTCTCTGAATGTTCCCACCACCACAATGTATCTAGCACTTGCAAGACCCCTTTAGAAGGTTCAGAAAAAGCTCTGCTCTCCACTTTCCACTAAATGTCAATGTAGGTGTCAATCTAGTGTCTGAATATAGTCAAGAATGGCAGCGAGTGTGTTGTTCGTGCATGGGTGTGGAATTCAGCCGAACCTGCCTGCCTGCCTACCTTGCTGGAACTTGACCTGCTGATCCACTAGGTGTTTATTTAGGAGGAAAAAAAACAGAGAAAGTCGGTGCCAATTCTAAGATGGCGATTCTAAGATGAATTGTTCAATGCGGGTGTCAATGGAGTGTGCCATTTTCAAAAGTCAATAGTGATTTGGAGTGTGGATTTCATCCTAAACTGCCTACTAACTCGCTGGATTTTGACTCTGATTCCCCATGGCGGGACAACGCGAAATGACCAGTTGGCATTAATTTACATAGAGGAAAAGAACAGAAAAAGTCGGTGCCAATTGTAAGCTGAACTTTTCGTCGTGGAATGAGTTGTTCAGACCGAGTCGCTCTCGTGCGTTTACACGAGATGGATAGGGGAGTGTAACGGAATTAGGTGGGAATTTCTGAGCACGAAAATTAGGCGTAGTCGGTCATCTCCTGGATGTGATTCAGTCCAATCAAGGGAAGAAAAAAAAAGGAAAGAGATACGAATGCAGGAGGGAGCGGATGGGTACCTGGCGGCGATTGGGGAGGAAGAGCGAGGCGAATGGGGCACGGCTGCGGCGGGCGGGTGCCTCCCTGGGAGCGGGATCCGCAGCGTCTTGTGCGCGAACATCTGCATGTCGTCAACCAATGGATGTTGAGCAAGCTTCTATGGTGAATCAATGGGAAAAATGAGGTGGGGAGGAAGAGGGGGGCGACCAGATTTTTCTTGGTGAAGGAGGAAGAAGTGACACAAGTGAGTGGCGTGGTAGTTGGCTCCATGTGCAAAAAGCTGAAAAAATGTGGTGCCAGGTTATAAGAGGCGCATATTGCACAATATGCGTCTCCTATAATTCAAACTATAGGAAGCGCATATAGCAATATGCGCCTCGCATATGCGGCCACCTACCTTCACCCGGGCTCGCATGAGTTACTTGAGGCGCATATGACCATATGCGCCTCGCATATTATCAAATATAGGAGCCGCATATAATCATATGCGACTCGCATATTCGTGCACCTACCAACACGCGAGCCCACACAGATTATGCGAAGCGCATTCTGCCCATATGCGCCTCGCCTATCTAATATATAGGAGGCGCATATGAATGGAATGCGCCTCGCATAATATGGGGATGCTAGATTTAGTCCATACAGGGATTATAGGAGGCAAATTCTTATCATATGCGCCTCGCCTATTTTTATACTAGAGGCGCATGGAGAAGGAGTGTGCCTCGCCTATTTTATAGGAGGCGCATATGGTCTAAATGTGCCTCGCATAAGCATGTCTCCTATAGCCTTTTCTCTAGTAGTGTAGCTTCCATAGGTCAACTTGATTAGTAAGGCTTGCCTTGTGCAGAGCAGTGGTTGAAGTTCTCCTTGGCTTCTTCTTCGTAGTATCCTCTTTCCTCCTCGTATCCTTGGTCGGTACTAGCGTATATAAATAAATACGAGGTATCCAATCACCAAACAATACTTAATTATTTCAATCATCACACAAAGGTGTTCTATAGATGATCTAGCATCATCACCTATCATTACAAGATTAAAGTATTTGTCTTATTTATTTTAATTTGAGAAAAGTAATTTCTACTCATTGAAAAACTAATTAAGATTTAATATTCTCCAACTCAAACATGGGATCATGTTGACACATGTCATCACCACATATTTTAGTACATGGGAATGTGATTTAAAGTGGTGTCACAATTTAATAAGGTCTAACCTTTTTATTTTAAATAATTAAAGTGCCTAGAAATGCCTACGTGGCATTCTTTTATTACTTGAGCATTATTTCTGTAAGTAAATCCATATGTTTTTGTATATTCTAAAAGGTATGATCAAATGTGATTTTTGAGAGTTGGAATCAACTCAAAAGCTATTATGGTTGAATCTTGAAAAATGTTTGAATGCAGAAAAGCTTTTGACTTGTTATTTTTACCAAGGTGGATCTACAGATCCAAATGACTTGAGTCCAACGGGCTTGGATTAAGCATTTCAGTACCTTTCTAACAAAATTGGTTTCATACAATTTGGTTCACTGAATCGAGCTGGGTTGATTTTTGAAACTAGGTACTGAAGTGAGTTTGAATTAAAATAGAAAAATTTAAATTCAAACGGTTGGGCTGCGCGGGAAAGGTTAATGGGCCAGACCAGTGTCACTCCGCAGCGCGGGGCTCAGCTGACAGGAGGGTTCCACCCGTCAGTGGCTCATAACACGTGAAGCGGTACGGGGCTGTGTGGGTCGTCGGATTAGAAGGGCGATCAACGGCTGAGGGTCGTCGTCGACGATGAACATGTCACCGGCGAGCTCGAACCCTAGCGGCTCAGTGGGGGTGCATAGGGGGCATACCAGGACTCCAGCAACAACGGTGAGGCGGGCAAACGAATGAGTGGTCGACTGCGAGCTCAGGGATGGTCGAGGCAGCTCCGGGGGTGGTCGAAATCAATGGCTCCCTTCTTCTCCAGAGGCAGCCTGCTCCGGTGCAATTCCGGCGAGCTGCTTCTCCTCGTGCTCTGGCGAGAGGGTGGAATGATCAGTGAGGTGAGGGGAGTGAAATGGTGTGCTTCAATCGGCTGGGGGTCGCCTCCTTTTATAGGCTCGACGGCGAGACCGAGAGGGATGGGCAGGCGACGGTGGAGACACGGCTACGGGCGGCTAGAGGCATGGCTGAGGTTGGCGATCGACGCGCGGTCTCCTGGTGATGCACTAGAACTTAATTGCGTGCGTAGGGGCGGTGGCAATCGGTTTGGAACGTGTGGTGCTCTGCACGGTAGAGGCGGCATCTTCGACGGCAAGCGGTGGCTGTGAGGCACGGGGCGGCGAACGGGGATGTCTGGCGTGTTCCTTGGGTCATGGCGAAGCGGTGGGCACGGGCTGCGGTCGAGGGGCGGCGTGTGCACGCGTGCTGGGTGTGGCGCTCTGGCACATGCTCGGCATGTCGAAGTGGCACTGGGCACGCGGCGTTCCTGGTGGTCCATGGCTTGCGCTGGATTGGGGAGGGGACAGTGGGCGGCGGTGTGGTGCTGGCTACTGTAACATCCATAAAATCATGTTTCAAAACCCATGCATATCATCCATGCATCCTCAGACTGATGGACAAACAGAAAGGACCAACCAGATACTTGAAGACATGCTGAGGGCATGTGCTCTAGATTATGGAGCTAGTTGGGATGAAAGTCTGCCTTACGCAGAATTTTCTTACAATAACAGCTATCAAGCCAGTATTGAGATGGCACCATTTGAGTTTCTCTATGGGAGAAAGTGTACCACCCCATTACTATGGAATGGTGTGGGAGAAAGAAGTCTATTTGGACCAGAACTAATCAAAGAGGCTGAAGAGAAAGTCAAGCTGGTTAAGGACAGATTGAAGATTGCACAGTCCCGACAAAAGAGCTACGCAGATCCTAAGCGTAGAGAAGTCACCTATGAAGTGGGTGATAGAGCTTATCTTAGAGTGTCACCACTTCATGGAGTGAAGAGGTTTGGTGTCAAAGGTAAATTGGCCCCAAGATATGTTGGACCATTCAAGATTCTGAGTCGTAAAGGAGAAGTAGCTTATGAGATTGAATTGCCTGAGTCTTTGTCAGCTGTTCATAAAGTGTTTCATGTGAGTCAGCTTAAGAAATGTCATCCAGAAATGGAAGAGACTTATTTGAAGGATACTATACCTTTGGAAGAGGTCCAATTGGAGAGTGACCTCACTTATGAGGAGAAGCCTATCAAAATACTTGAGACTGCAGAAAGATTTACACAGACCAAGACTATCAAATTCTGCAAAGTTCAATGGAACCATCATTCCGAAGAAGAAGCAACATGGGAAAGAGAAGATGATCTTCGGAAAGACCACCCTCACCTATTTGCTAGCCAACCCGAATCTCGAGGGCGAGATTCACCTTAAGGGGGTTAGATTTTTAACATCCCTAAAATCATGTTTCAAAACCCATGCATATCATCCATGCATCCATGATCATTTAGGGTTCCATTTTCAAAACCATTTCAAAAACAGGAGCATATGTTGCTCATTATTTTATGTAAGTATGCTCTAGCCTTAGTGCTACTTTCTAATGAGAAGAGTACTTGTTTTGTTCAGTAATGTTTTGAATTCAAACTTAAGTACTTTCCAAAGCTTGAGCAAAGTTTTCAAAACAAAGTGTGAAAATAAAACCAATTTTATGCCTATTGTTTATATCACATTAAGGCTTGGTTTTATTTTTATTTTCAAATGATCAAAGTATTTTTGAGTAAACAGTAGTGTTTGACACACATTTGAGTGCAAAGTTTACTGTATAAAAACCTAGAGAAGATTTGAATTCAAACTTATTTGAATTAGAGTTGAAAAATCATTTCTAGAAAATCAAACAGAAAAAGAAAAGGAGTAAAGGAAAAAAATAAGACAAACAGCCAAACTGGCCCAACCAGCCCAGTTCGACCCATCTAGCCCAACTACCCCCTCCCGCGAAACGTTTACCTTTACCCACAAACACACCCACAGAGTCGCTGATGCAGGGACCCCACCTCCTCTCTTTTTCTCTCGCTGACAACGCGGCCCACACAACGGTCGTCGTCTCCACCCGGCGACGAGTTCTTCCCCAAATCACTCGGCTGTTTCATGATTGATTCGCGGCTTCAATTCCCGTTCAATGCCCGAGTAATTCACGCCCACGTCCTCGCCTACTTAAGCACCATGCCGCCCTCCTCCTTTTCCCCCAAACCCCACCCCACCGGAGCCACCAGGCTGCTCATATTTCTCTCTGGACGCCCCTCTGCTCCGACGAGTTCGCCGTCGAATTCCGGTAAGCCCCGCGTCCCCCTCTGCCTCTGGTTCAGACTAGCTTATTCTACATCTCCGTGCGCATCTATGCCGATGCTCAGATGCCTTGGCAGCGTCGTCGACTGAGCTCCGCCACCGTCTGCTCAAACTCCGGCGACCGTTCCCCGTAAGCCCCAGCTTCCCCTCTCCCTCTGTTTGATATGCGTGTGATCCCCAGTGTCCTATGCATCTAACGGCACCCTTATCTCGACTTAGCGTGGCCCAGAGCGTCGCCTTCGTCCCCCAACTGAGAGCAACTTCGCCAGGGACTTCTCCGACGAGCAATCCACGACGACCCCGAGCGCCCCTTCGCCAACCGAGCACACATCGAGCATCTCCTTGTCACGGTGATTCTGGTGAGCATCCTTACACCTCCCCGGGCGACCTAGCTCGCCGGCAAGCATGCAGCCAGAGCACGCCGCCGCCTGTCGCCGCCGCCAGCGCCGCCACTTGTTGGTCAGTCGCTGAGAGCTGTGCGATGTAGATCGGACAGACGCAATAAAACATAGTCGAAGGGGTAAGTAGAGATCTGAGCCGCGCATTTTAGTTAGATCTAACGGTTCGGAAGCGTGATCCTGAGCGAAGCGGTACCCTCCAATCAGGAAGCGCCGCGTGGCATGGGTTTTGTTTTAAAAGTTTGAATTAGATCTATTAGATGTTTAAACTTGTTTAATTCATAACTTTTGAATGCCACGTCCAAATTTGACAAATTTTATATCAATGGAATCAGGAGAGAAAATACTTTCCATATATGCAATGTGTTTAATGTCTTGCCTCTGTGAAAATGGTTGTTTTTGCAGAAACATTTGTAGGCTTAATATGGGTATAATAATTATTTGAAAAATGTTTTATTGTTCAAATAAAGTTTATTTGGCAAGTATTGAACTTGTTTATGATTCAGTACTGTGCACTTGTCTTGTTTGGTGTAGAAAATCATCATATGGCATTATGCATGCATCCATATGTTTTTGCTTGTATTTATTATGTATGTGATTTTGGTGCTATTATTTTATGTGTAGATTTTGGTGCAAATAGTGATTGTGATTGTGAGGATTGTAGCTACTCTCCAAACTACCAAGGCAAGTGGTGCTTCATGATTTTATTCCTATATTTTTCAAATATGCATTAGAAATATTTTGCTAGTCTTGCATGGATATTTTTGATCTATATGCTATGCTTGGGAAATCCTAGTAGTTGTAGAATTGCTAGAAATATTTCTAAGTCTTATCAATGCCATGCTTAGCCTATCTAGTAGCAACCAAGGGTGGTTATATTCATGCTATGAATAAATATTTCTATGTCTTTGGACTATGTTTTTGCTTAATAAAACAACTAAGTGAATGAAACACCTGGGTGGAATGGAAAGAATGGGTTATGTTGAGTGGTTACACAAGGCCCATTTCTATGGTTTACCTTCAGTATATCACTTGTGGAAAGCCACCCAGGAACAAAGGGATTTGAGAGGCCAAATGTTAAGAAGCTTCTAGTGCAGCCACTTGGCAATATGGGCTCTGCCTGGATCACATAGGTTACAATAACTTAGCCATTTGGACAGTTGGTGGTAGTGGGATGATAGGTTGGAACGCGTCCATTTGGTCTATGGGAAGGCTTCTGAAAGGTCCTGTCTTGGTGAAAATCAAGTCTTGTGGGGAAAGTGCACAACCTCTGCAGATGGAAGAATCTAAGTAGTTAGCCATGTCCCTGGTATTGGACAACTTGAGCATCAAGACATGGAAGCCATCAAGAATGTCCTCATCCCAATTTCTAAGTAAAAACACGTGGTTCAACAAGGGTGAAGGTCCCCAATGTCTATTGGTGGTTCCTTGGGAAAGATTTTTGACAAAGAAAAACTTAGTGCTTTCAACTAATAGGTAAAACCTCTTTTGAGGAAATCAAGCCTAAGCTACACTTAGCCAAAATGCATATAGTGTTTAGTCTACCAAAATTCTACTAAGGTATCACTTGACAATACTATTCCTATGTATTGACCCACTGTGGCTGTAACTTGTGATGTTGCAGGTTATTCTGATGATGATTAGGAGTCATGAGTCTACACTCGACATGCTTGCCTGTGGCACATGAAGATGAAGACTTATTTATCTTATTACATATTTAATCTCTTGTACTAGGCCTGTGGCCATGGAGTTGTAAAATACTATGTCTATCTCTGGAATGACTTGTAATAATGACCTTTGTTTCTGTGTACTTCATCTTAAACTGTGGATGCTAGCATTGATCCAGGGACTAGCATTGCAATCACAGGGATCCTTTCCTTTACAAAGGTGGGATCTTACAGATGGTATCAAAGCACTGTGTTGCCTGTAGGATTATGACCCTAGGATTGGAAACCACTAAGGAAAATTTTTAACAACTTCCACACTTGTCTTTTCTTCTCGTAAACTTTTCTAATCTTCTTTCTCATCTCTATTTGTAGATGAACTCCATCAACGAAGCCGTGAGTAAGGGACCACTCATGAATATGACTTTGGAATGTGAGACAGAATTCCCCAAGGCTCTCAAGGACCTCATGGTTGCCATGGGAATACATGGTGCAGCTATGTACAAAGGTTTTTCTGTGATGGATGAAGGAGTTGAGTACTAGTGGGTGCAACTTCACTTGTATAAAAACAAGAAAGACAACAACAAGGACTCAGGATTCTGCATGGTCACCAACTCAATGATGCACACCGCATTCTTTGATTTAGCAAGGGATGCAGCTTGGAAGGCCATCAAAGAACTTGGTGATAGAATCAAGTGCAGAATGCTTAACACCCAGAATGATCTTAGGGAAGAAAAGAAGCATACCCAAGAGTTAGAGGCTACCAACCAAATCTTAAGGAAGGACATCATAGACTTAGCAATGGAGTCATGTGATCTAAATAAACAGATTGCCTCTAGGGATGCCCTGTTATCCCACTTGGCAAGTGAGATGGGATTGTAACGTACTACGTTAGTTGGACCACCACACTTATCATTTTATTTCCCAAATGTTGTTTAAAATAAGTTGAACCTTGGTTGCTTGTAATGGATCCATGTATGCCATGACTTGTGTGTTTTGATTTCCAAAGTTATGCATGTGATGCCTTGTCTTGTGATTTGTCTTAAAATTGTGTTGATTCTAACTTTTTCTATCTTATTAAATAGATGCCTAATTTTACTATCATCACAGCTGAAGAGTTCAAGGGAACTCGTTTTGGCACTCGTATTATTGAGCTCACTAGTCTGCTCAATCACCCTCTTCCTACTATCATGATGCTTCCCCTCACCAAGTTTGAGAGGAAAGACCTTTGGGGCTTCAAGGTTAATCATCCAGGACACCAGACTGAGCCTACCACGGAGGCAATCATCTTCAAGCTCATGCATGATGACAAGGAGAGAGGCCTAGAGGTAGTCATGCAGGACTTGCTTGGACGCTTGTTAGGGAGACACTCTCGAGAGGTTAGAGGTACTCACTTCCACACCTTTGGTAGACGTGATGATGATGGTGAGGCCATTGACTTTGAGGATACTTCGAGAGAGACGACAGAGCCGATTCGCCTATACCTCCAGGACTTAGAGGTTCTTCTTAGGCACATAGACACTGATAGGACCAACGTCATGCTTAGCAATGACGAACTCCAGGTGCAGCTTCGTGAGAAGGACAAGCTCTTCGCGGAGCAAGATGAGATAGTCAAAGAGATGGAGGCCAAGTTCGAGAGTCAGGATAAAAAGTTCAAGAGTCAGGAGAAGAGAGTACAAGATAGGAACAAGAGGATTGGAGACAAGACTGCAGAACTAGAGGCCAAGGACTTTGAGCTCGAGCATCAGCAGACTGTGATTGAGAGGCTTCGTTCACAGAAGAGGGCTCTCAAAGCCAAAGTAGAGACCTTGACCACCAATGTCGAGGAATACAAGACCGCAAGGGAGAATACAGGTCTTACATTTGTTGATGAGGAGGTTGATGCGGAGGAGTAGAGATGACTACTCATTTACCTTTATTTATCATGTCTTTGATTATTGAGTCGCAATGACCATCCAACATGTGGATGGCTTGCTATTGGTGTGTTTACTTTTCCAAAAACTTGTTGTCTATGTTGTTGAACCTTTACTACTATGATGCATGATTGTGATTTGTTATGTGATGTATTGTGCATGTTAGCATCTATGGGTATCTCATTCTTATCCTTATTGAAAACCACAGATGCCTCCCCGATGTGCCAATCCCAACCCCAACAACAACAACATCACCCCTGAGATGCAGCAAATGATGATAGCTCAGACTCAGCTGATGCAAATGATGACTACTTTCATCCAGACTCAGAACAACAACAACAACAACAACAATCAGAACAACCCACCGGGTTTTGACATGCTTACCAAGTTCTTAAGGCTAAGGCCAGCAAAGTTCTCAAGAACTACTGATCCTATGGTGGCCAATGATTGGCTACGCTCTGTGAATAAGGACTTGGTAACTGTTGGATGTACTGATGAAGAGAAAGTCAGATTTCCAGCTCACTTGTTGGAAGGACCAGCAGCCACTTGGTGGGATAACTTCTAGATCACCACTCCCATTGGGGATGTGACATGGGCTATCTTTGAAGATGGTTTCCGTACTGCTCACATATCATCCGGAGTGATGAGTTTGAAGAAGAAAGAGTTCCATAACTTGAAGCAGCGCCACCGCAGCGTGGCTGAATATATTGAGGAGTTCAACAATCTGGCGCGATATACACCGGATGAAGTTGACACTGATGCTAAGAGGAAGGAAAAGTTCCTTGAAGGGTTGAATGATGAATTGAACCTGCAGTTAGCTATGGCCTATGTTCCCACATACCAGTCTCTTTGTGACAAGGCTGCCATCTTGGAGAGCAAGATGAAACAAGTTGAAAGTAGGAAGAGAAAGCACTCTGACAAGCACAGCTCGGGATCGTCCCACAAGCGTTCCCATTATGATGACAGTGGGAGTTCTGGATCCCACAAGCATGGGAAGTTCAACAAGCACCACAACCACAACCGTTATCATGACAACAAACACCACCGTAGTCATGACAACGATAAGTACAAGAATCACAAGGGTGGATATAAGAGCCACCACAATGGAAGTGGAAGTGGCAGTGGAAGCTAGCCTATCAAGAAGGATCTTAGTCAGGTTGAATGTTTCAAGTGCAAGAAGATGGGGCATTATGCAAATGAATGCCCAGAAAAGAAAGTTGAAGGACCCAACAAGCCCAACCCTTTTCAAAAGGGACAAGTGAACCACATCAATGTGGAGGAAATTTATGAGGAACCTGATGCTGTTGCTGGTAAGTTCAAACTCAATTCTGTTCCAGCATTTGTTCTCTTTGATATTGGTGCATCTCATTCATTCATATCAAGAGCATTTGTTGAAAGAAATGAACTACCAGTAGAAAATATTGGGTGTCCTATAAAAGTAAGTTCTCCTGGCAGAGAAATGATAGTGAATTCAGGATGTCATGATCTAGTCATAGAGTTTGGGAAGTATAAGTTTCCCGTTAACATGATAATCCTAAACTCCCAAGGATTGGATGTTATTTTGGGAATGGACTGGATGACTAAGAACAAGGGAGTTATAGATTGTGCCAACCATACTGTCTCACTCACAACTCTAGAAAACAAAAGGATCAGATTCAAGACCAACTTTGAAGCAAAATGGAGTAAGCTAAATTCTCTTAAGGGGGTTAGCATAGACAGTGTGCCAATTGTGAGTGAATATCCGGATGTGTTTCTAGAAGAATTGCCGGGAATGCCACAAGATAGAGATGTGGAGTTTCTTATTGACTTGCTACCAGGATCTGGACCAATAGCAAAGAGACCGTACAAGATGTCAGTGGATCAGTTGAAAGAGCTCAATAAGCAGCTTGGAGAACAGTTGCAGAAAGGATTTATCCAACCAAGTTCTTCATCTTGGGGAGCACCAGTTTTGTTTGTGGAAAAGAAATATAGAAGTCAAAGGTTATGCATAGAATACCGTTCACTCAATGAGGTGACTATCAAGAACAAATACCCTTTGCCAAGAATCAACGACTTGTTTGATCAGTTAGAAGGAGCTTGTGTGTTCTCAAAGATTGATCTCCGGTCAGGTTATTTCCAGCTCAAGATAAGGGAACAAGACATACCTAAGACAACTTTCACCACAAGGTATGGATTGTATGAGTATACCATGATGCCATTTGGTTTGACCAATGCACCAGCATACTTCATGAATATGATGAACAAGGTGTTCATGGAATTCCTTGATAAGTTTGTTGTCGTTTTCATCGATGACATTTTGATCTACTCCAAGAGCAAAGAAGAGCATGAAGGACATTTGCGTTTGATACTTGAGAAACTTAGAGAGCATAAGCTGTATGCCAAATTCAGCAAGTGTGAGTTTTGGTTGAATGAAGTAGGATTTCTTGGACACGTTGTGTCAGGAGATGGTGTAGCAGTTGATCCTGCTAAAGTTTTAGCTGTAACTGAATGGGAATCTCCCAAGTCAGTGAAAGAGATTCGTAGTTTCCTTGGCTTAGCAGGTTACTACAGAAGGTTCATTGAGAATTTCTCCAAGGTACCTAAGCCTATGACAGAATTGCTAAAGAAAGACAAGAAATTTTATTGGTCTGAAGGATGTGAACTCAGCTTTCAGGAATTGAAGAAGAGACTAGTGACAGCACCAGTCTTATGTTTGCCAGATTTGGAGAAGGATTTCCAAGTGTATTGTGATGCATCTCATCATGGATTAGGTGCAGTACTTATGCAAGAAGGGAAAGTTGTGGCTTATGCCTCGAGCCAACTTAAAACTCATGAGGTGAACTACCCTACTCATGATTTAGAGTTAGCCTCTGTTGTCCATGCACTCAAAACATGGAGACATTATATTTTGGGAAAGCGTTGTGAAGTGTTCACAGATCACAAGAGCTTGAAGTATATCTTCACCCAGAAAGAAATTAACATGAGACAAAGAAGATGGCTACAACTCATCAAGGACTATGATTTGAGTTTGCAATACAACCCCAGTAAAGCAAATGTTGTAGCGGATGCTCTAAGCCGTAAGGTTTTTGTGAATGGCCTTACTAAGGGAGAATTTCCAGATGATCTGTGTGCCCAATTTAGAGATCTCATATTGGAGATTGTGCCTGAAGGACATCTCATGTCTTTGGACATTCAAACCACTTTGTTGTACAAGATCAAAGAAGCCCAAAAGACAGATATGGAAATTGAAGATATTAAGGAAAAGATTGGCAAGGGAAAAGCCAAAGGATTCCATGAAGATGAACAGGGTACTTTATGGTATGGGAAACGTATCTGTGTTCCACAAGATCCGGATCTTCGGAAACTGATTTTACAAGAATCCCACAACTCACCGTATTCCATTCATCCGGGTAACACCAAAATGTACATGGATATGAAAGAAAGATTTTGGTGGAATAATCTCAAGAAGGACATTGCCGAACATATTGCTTTGTGTGATGTATGTAGTAGAGTGAAAGCGGAACATCAGAAACCAGCAGGATTGTTACAACCACTACCTATTCCTGATTGGAAATGGGACAAGATTGGTATGGATTTCATCATCGGATTGCCAAGGACCCGGTCAGGATATGATTCTATTTGGGTAGTAGTGGATCGCTTGACTAAAGTGGCTCATTTTATACCCGTGAAGACAACTTATACAAGTGCTAAGTTAGCCAAGATCTATATGAGTAGAATTGTATGTCTACATGGATTACCCAAGATTATTGTGTCTAATAGGGGAACTCAATTTACTTCTCATTTTTGGAGGCAACTACATGAGTCATTGGGAACGAGGTTGGAATTCAGCACTACTTTTCATCCTCAGACTGATGGACAAACAGGAAGGACCAACCAGATACTTGAAGATATGCTGAGGGCATGTGCTCTAGATTATGGAGCCAGTTGGGATGAAAGTCTGCCTTACGCAGAATTTTCTTACAATAAAAGCTATCAAGCCAGTATTGAGATGGCACCATTTGAGTTTCTCTATGCGAGAAAGTGTACCACCCCATTACTATGGAATGGTGTGGGAGAAAGAAGTCTATTTGGACCAGAACTAATCAAAGAGGCTGAAGAGAAAGTCAAGCTGGTTAAGGATAGATTGAAGATTGCACAGTCCCGACAAAAGAGCTACGCAGATCCTAAGCGTAGAGAAGTCACCTATGAAGTGGGTGATAGAGCTTATCTTAGAGTGTCACCACTTCATGGAGTGAAGAGGTTTGGTGTCAAAGGTAAATTGGCCCCAAGATATGTTAGAGCATTCAAGATTCTGAGTCGTAAAGGAGAAGTAGCTTATGAGATTGAATTGCCTGAGTCTTTGTCAGCTGTTCATAATGTGTTTCATGTGAGTCAGCTTAAGAAATGTCATCCAGAAATGGAAGAGACTTATTTGAATGATACTATACCTTTGGAAGAGGTCCAATTGGAGAGTGACCTCACTTATGAGGAGAAGCCTATCAAAATACTTGAGACTGCAGAAAGAGTTACTCGGACCAAGACTATCAAATTCTGCAAAGTTCAATGGAACCATCATTCCGAAGAAGAAGCAACATGGGAAAGAGAAGATGAGCTTCGGAAAGACCACCCTCACCTATTTGCTAGCCAACCCGAACCTCGAGGGCGAGATTCACCTTAAGGGGGTTAGATTTGTAACATCCGTAAAATCATGTTTCAAAACCCATGCATATCATCCATGCATCCATGATCATTTAGGGTTCCATTTTCAAAACCATTTAAAAAACAGGAGCATATGTTGCTCATTATTTTATGTAAGTATGCTCTAGCCTTAGTGCTACTTTCTAATGAGAAGAGTACTTCTTTTGTTCAGTAATGTTTTGAATTCAAACTTAAGTACTTTCCAAAGCTTGAGCAAAGTTTTCAAAACAAAGTGTGAAAATAAAACCAATTTTATGCCTATTGTTTATATCACATTAAGGCTTGGTTTTATTTTTATTTTTAAATGATCAAAGTATTTTTGAGTAAACAGTAGTGTTTGACACACATTTGAGTGCAAAGTTTACTGTATAAAAACCAACAGAAGATTTTAATTCAAACTTATTTGAATTAGAGTTGAAAAATCATTTCTAGAAAATCAAACAGAAAAAGAAAAGGAGTAAAGGAAAAAAATAAGACAAACAGCCAAACTGGCCCAACCAGCCCAGTTCGACCCATCTAGCCCAACTACCCCCTCCCGCGAAACGTTTTCATTTACCCGCAATCACACCCACAGAGTCGCTGACGCAGGGACCCCAACTCCTCTCTTTTTCTCTCGCTCACAATGCAGCCCACGCAAAGGTCACCGTCTCCACCCGACGACGAGTTCTTCCCCAAATCACTCGGCCGTTTCCTGATTGATTCGCGGCTTCAATTCCCGTTCAATGCCCGAGTAATTCACGCCCACGTCCTCGCCTACTTAAGCACCATGCCGCCCTCCTCCTTTTCCCCCAAACCCCACCCCACCGGAGCCACCAGGCTGCTCATATTTCTCTCTAGACGCCCCTCTTCTCCGACGAGTTCGCCGTCGAATTCCGGTAAGCCCCACGTCCCCCTCTACCTCTCGTTCAGACTAGCTTATTCTACATCTCCGTGCGCATCTACTGACGCTCTCCGTTTGCTCGCGCATGCTCTGTAGCCTTGGCAGTGTCGTCGAGTGAGCTCTGCCACCGTCTGCTCAAACTCCGGCGACTGTTCCTCGTAAGCCCTAGCTTCCCCTCTCCCTCTGTTTGATACGCGTGTGATCCCCAGTGTCCTACGCATCTAACGGCACCCTTATCTCGTCTTGGCGTGGCCCAGAGCGTCGCCTTCGTCGCGAACCGAGAGCACCGTTGTCAGGGACTTCTCCGATAAGCAATCCACGACGACCCCGAGCGCCCTTCGCCAACCGAGCACACGTCGAGCATCTCGTCATCACGGCGATTCTGGTGAGCATCCTCACACCTGCCCGGGAGACCTAGCTCGATGGAAAGCTTGCAGCCAGAGCGCGCCGCCGCCATCGCCGCCACTTGTTGGCAGTCGCTGAGAGCCATGCGATGTAGATCGGATGAACGCGATAGAACATAGTCGAAGGGGTAAGAAGAGATATGAGCCGCGCGTTTTAGTTAGATCTAACGGTTCGAAAGCGTGATCCTGAGAAAAGCGGTACCCTCCAATCAGGAAGCGTCGCGTGGCATGGGTTTTGTTTTAAAAGTTTGAATTAGATCTATTAGATGTTTAAACTTGTTTAATTCATAACTTTTGAATGCCACGTCCAAAATTGACAAATTTTATATCAATGGAATCAGGAGAGAAAATCCTTTCGATCTATGCAATGTGTTTAATGTTTTGCCTCTGTGAAAATGGTTGTTTTTTCAGAAACATTTGTAGGCTTAATATGGTTATAATAATTATTTGAAAAATGTTTTATTGTTCAAATAAAGTTTATTTGGCAAGTTTTGAACTTGTTTATGATTCAGTATTCTGCACTTGTCTTGTTTGGTGTAGAAAATCATCATATGGCATTATGCATGCATCCATATGTTTTTGCTTGTATTTATTATGTATGTGATTTTGGTGCTATTATTTTATGTGTAGATTTTGGTGCAAATAGTGATTGTGATTCTGAGGATTGTAGCTACTCTCCAAACTACCAAGGCAAGTGGTGCTTCCTGATTTTATTCCTATTTTTTTCAAATATGCATTAGAAATATTTTGCTAGTCTTGCATGGATATTTTTGATCTATATGCTATGCTTGGGAAATCCTAGTAGTTGTAGAATTGCTAGAAATATTTCTAAGTCTTATCAATGCCATGCTTAGCCTAGCTAGTAGCAACAAAGGGTGGTTATATTCATGCTATGAATAAATATTTCTAAGCCTTTGGACTATGTTTTTGCTTAATAAAACAACTAAGTGAATGAAACAACTGGGTGGAATGGAAATAATGGGTTATGTTGAGTGGTTACACAAGGCCCATTTCTATGGTTTACCTTGTGTATCTCACTTGTGGAAAGCCACCCAGGAACAAAGGGATTTGAGAGGCCAAATGTTAAGAAACTTCTAGTGCAGCCACTTTGCAATATGGGCTCTGCCTGGATCACATAGGTTGCAATAACTTAGCCATTTGGACAGCTGGTGGTAGTGGGATGATAGGTTGGAACACGTCCATTTGGTCTAAGGGAAGGCTTCTGAAAGGTCCTTTCTTGGTGAAATCAAGTCTTGTGGGGAAAGTGCACAACCTCTAAAGATGGAAGAATCTAAGTACTTAGCCATGTCCCTGGTATTGGACAACTTGAGCATCAAGACATGGAAGCCATCAAGAATGTCCTCATCCCAATTTCTAAGTAAAAACACGTGGTTAAACAAGGGTGAAGGTCCCCAATGTCTATTGGTGGTTCCTTGGGAAAGATTTTTGACAAAGAAAAACTTAGTGCTTTCAACTAATAGGTAAAACCTATTTTGAGCAAAGCAAGCCTAAGCTACACTTAGACAAAATGCATATAGTGTTTAGTCTACCAAAATTCTACAAAGGTATCACTTGCCAATACTATTCCAATGTATTGACCCACTGTGGCTATAACTTGTGATGTTGCAGGTTATTCTGATGATGATTAGGAGTCATGAGTCTACACTCGACATGCTTGCCTATGGCACATGAAGATGAAGACTTATTTATCTTATTACATATTTAAACTCTTGTACTAGGCCTGTGGCCATGGAGTTGTAAAAGACTATGTCTGTCTCTGGAATGACTTGTAATAATGACCTTTGTTTCTGTGTACTTCATCTTAAACTGTGGATGCTAGCATTGATCCAGGGACTAGCATTGCAATCACAGGGATCCTTTCCTTTACAAAGGAGGGATCTTACAGCTACCTTCCAGACAAGGTTGGCAAGGCTAGGGTTGCTGCTAGCTGGCCGACGATAAAGGAGTGGCATGGTGAGGCTCGGCCTGCTCACCGTTGATGGCAATGGCAAGCTCATAGTGGTGCTAGAGATTACTAACTAAGCTAGATGTTTGCTGTGAGCTAGAGAGGGGACAAGGTTGGCCAAATCACTGCTCAAAATAGTGTTTGTGATTTGTTTTATTTGAATCTGCAAGCTGTTTGATGAAATGGCCGCAAGAACTTGAGTTTTGAATTTTGAAATGATTTTTGGTGGGTGTGCTAGGCATGTGTTGAGGATTCTGTGGGTGCCTGGGTTTTAAAAATTGAACTTGTTTGAGTGGTTTTTGAAATAATGGGATCTTCCCATATCAGATAGATTCAAATTTAAACTGTCATTTAAACTTAGTAATTGAATGTTTTTGCATGATCACAAAGTGGGCCTTGGTACCTTATTATGAGTACTAAAAATGGGTGCAAAGATCCACAAATGTTTCTTTTAAGTTCTGAAAGTTAGGGATAGCCAAAGTAGGCATGAGAGTTAATTTGGCCAAAGTGACCATTCACTTCATTTGTTTATTTTGAGTTGTTTGTCTTTGGGAAAAGTTTGGGGATTGTTTAGATGATGTTTCTTTCACCTAAGAATCATTTTACAAGCAAAGAAACACAGAACCATGGAAATTCAAAAGAATCCAAATTTTAATACACACACGTATGAATGCTTTCATATTTTTAGTTGGAAAAGTTTTTGTTAACCCTAATTTTGATGATTAGAGTTTGATGATCCATGTTTAATATTTTTGGGATGTTACAAACCTTCCCCCCTTAAACAAAATCTCGTCCCAAGATTTGAAAAAGGACAAAAAACATTACCTAGGATTTGAAGAGATCGGGAAACTCTGTCCTGATGTGATCTTCGCGCTCCCAGGTAGCTTCCTCTTCCGTGTGGTCGTTCCACTGGATCTTGAGAAACTTGATGCTTCGGGTTCTGGTAGTTATGAAATCTTCTTCCAAAATACGGATGGGTACTTTGGGGTAGGTCAGGTCATCGTTGATTTCTATGGTCCGGTGATCAATATTCTTGAACACTTTCGTCTTCTCCGGAAGTTCAAGGCACTTGCGAAGTAATGAGATATGGAACACATTGTGCACGGCTAACATTTCTTCGGGCAGTTCCAATTGATAAGACACTTCTCCTCGACGGTTCAGAATCTTGAAGGGGCTGATATATCTGGGGGCTAACTTTCCTTTCAGTTGGAAACGCTGCATTCCCTTCAATAGCGACACTTTCAGATACACAAAATCTCCGATATTGAAAGCGAGGTATCGACGTCTCTTGTCGGTGTAACTCTTTTGCCTTTACCGAGCGGTCTTGAGGTGCTCACGAATCTTGTGAACCTTCTCTTCTACTTCTCGTAGGATGTCGGGTCCAAAAATCTGACTCTCTCCTACTTCCAACCAGTTCAAAGGGGTGCGACACTTCCTTCCGTACATGAATTCAAATGGGGCCATTTGCAAACTAGCTTGATAACTGTTGTTGTAAGAAAATTCTACAAACGGCAGACAGTCTTCCCATTTAGATCCATATTCTAACACACATGCTCTCAACATGTCTTCGAGTATATGATTTACTCGCTCCGTTTTTCCGTCGGTCTAGGGGTGATAAGCTGTACTGAAATCTAGTCGGGTGCCTAAACCTTCTTGGACTTTCTTCCAGAATCTCGAGGTAAACTGAGTTCCTCGATCAGATACGATGTTCTTGGGGACTCCATGCAAACTGACGATTCTAGCGATGTATAACTCCGCTAGCTTCGAACTCTGATACATGGTTTTGACTGGTAAGAAATGGGCGACTTTGGATAGTCTGTCCACTATGACCCAGATAGAGTCATCCCCCCTACTAGAAGTAGGTAGTCCGGTGATAAAGTCCAATCCAACGGAATCCCATTTCCATTCTGGAATCTGCAGGGGTTGCAACAATCCAGCGGGTCTTTGATGTCCCGCCTTGACTCTCTGACATATATCACACTTGGCGATATAGCTCCCGATTTCTCTCTTCATCTTATGCCACCAAAATTGCTCCTTCAAATCTTGATACATCTTCGTTCCTCCGGGTGGATAGAATAAAGAGTATCATGATCTTCCTTCAGAATAACTTCTTTCAACTCAGAATCTGCTGGTACACAAAGGCGTCCTTTGTACCACAGAACTCCTTCTTCGTCTTCGGTAAATCCGGGTACTTTGCCTGTACCAATACGACGCTTGATTTCGTCGATACTAGAATTTCCTTTCTGCGCCTCCTTGATCTGGCTGATCAAAGTGGGTTGAAGTTCTATGCTAGCCAAAAATCCTTCACTCACTAATTCCATTCGAAACTCTTCCATCTCTTTGTGCAAGCTTGGTTGGTCCTTCAAAATCATGGAGTTCAAGAGGCACGGCAATCTTCTAAGGGCATCTGCTACCACATTGGCTTTACCGGGGTGATAGTGAATGTCCAGATCATAATCTTTGATTAGCTCAATCCATCTTCTCTGCCTCATATTCAGCTCCTTCTGAGTGAATATATACTTTAGGCTCTTGTGATCCGAATAGATCTCACAACGGTTTCCCGCAGGTAATGCCTCCATGTCTTCAGGGCTAGAATGATGGCTGCGAGCTCGAGGTCATGGGTTGGATAGTTCTTCTCATGTTGTTTCAGTTGTCGGGATAGTTAAGATATAACTTTGCCTTCTTGCATTAGCACACATCCGAGACCGATCTTGGATGCATCACAATACACGTCAAAGGGCTTCTTGATGTCCGGCATGATTAAGATTGTGGATGAAATCAATCTTCTCTTGAGTTCTTGAAAACTCGCTTCACATTTGTCTGTCCATTCAAACTTCTTGTCCTTCTTCAGCAATTGGGTCATGGGTCTGGCGATACTCGAGAATCCTTCTACAAACTTGCGGTAGTATCCCGCCAATCCGAGAAAGGCACGAACTTGGGTTTGAGTGGTTGGGGCTTGCCAATCTTCGACATCTTTCACCTTTTTGGGGTCAACGGCAATTCCTCCAACCGATACAATGTGACCGAGGAATCCTACCTCCAGTAACCAGAATTCACATTTGCTAAACTTGGCATACAACTGATGCTCTCTAAGGGTTCCAAGAATGGTCCTTAGGTGTAGCTCAAGTTCTTCTTCTGATTTGGAATAAATCAGAATGTCATCAATGAAAACAAAGACAAATTTATCTAGGAAGTCCATAAAAATCTTATTCATGAGATTCATGAAATAAGCGGGGGCATTGGTTAATCCAAAAGACATGACAGTATACTCGTATAATCCATATCTGGTGGTAAAGGCAGTCTTGGGAATATCCTCTCATGAATCTTGAGTTGATGATAGCCAGTTCTAAGATCAATCTTAGAAAACACTTTGGCACCGGTCAACTGATCAAACAAATCTTCTATCTTGGGAAATGGGTATTTGTTGTTGATAGTGACATCATTCAACTTCCGATAATCTGTACACAAACGGTTACCTCCATCCTTCTTGTCCATAAACAAGACAGGTGATCTCCATGGTGATGCACTTGGTTGAATCAATCCAATTTCCAGCATGGCATCCAGTTGCTTCTTCGATCGCTAGTTCGCAGATTCATACTATATGGTCGGGCTATGGGTCCTGTTCCGGGATTAGTTGAATGATAAACTCGATATCCCGATCTGGGGCATACTGCAAAACATCTGAAATACATCGGGTATTCATGACTATCCGGACTTGGTCAATGGTAGGTTGGGCTATACTCTTGTTGCACTTGAATTGACGAGGTAAGGTTTCAGATACATGCTCGACTGATATTCCGGCTGTACTGGTCATGGTTATGGCTTTGTTGGCACAGTGAATTAATCCTTTATGTTTGGACATCCAATCCATTCCTAGTACTACTTCCAAACCTTTAGTTCTGAGTACTATCAGATTAGCATAAAAATCTATGCCATGGATTCGGATAGGGACGACTTTGCAAATTTTCCTAGCTTTGGTGGTTGAACCGGGAATTTGAACAATCATAACATGCTTACTAGTGCATGCAAATTTTTCGGTGAAAAATGAGTGCGATGCACCAGAATCAAACAACACTCTAGCAAGTACTGAATTAACAGAAAACATACCCAGCACGACATCTGGCGCTTCCTGGGCTTCTTCAGCATGTATGAGAAAAAGACGGCCGTTGCGGTTGAGCGAGTTCCCTGGGGCAAACCTTCTTTCGGGCTGAACACGACGCTGCTGCTGAGCTGGGGCATTTGCATTGGGGTTGCGACATTCTTCTTGGGGCACTCATTGGAGTAGTGGCCCTTATTTCCATAGTCATAACAAGTCACTTGCGACTTGTCCTTTGCTGCAACAGGCACAAAATTGCTTCCAGTCCTCGGGGCAGTGTTGGTGTTGGCGGTAGCATTGTTGTTGTTGAACTTGGGTGGTGCACGGTTCAAATTGTTTGGGTTGCCGAGGTTGTTGTGATTTCCTTCGGGCCTTGGGTTTCCACGGTTGGGATAGGTCGGACGGTTCATAGGGGGTCTGTTGGTTCTCGGGGCAATTCCTTGAGATGGGTTGGGGCGATACTTTGGGGTATAATGGTTTCCTAGCTGATGCATCATGCGGTGCTTGCGGTTATCATTGGCTTCGTTGATATTTCCTTCCATCTGGATGGCAGAGTCGACTAGGGCTTCAATATCAGCAAAGGGGATATTGACCAACACCGTCTGCATCTCATCATGCAGACCATTCAAGAATCTTTCTTTCTTCTTGGCTTCAGTGTCGATCTCATCCGGGGCATACCTAGCTAATGACAAGAATTTGTCATGGTATTCCACTACGGTCATCCTTCCATGATTTAGTTCTCTGAATTCATCTCTCGTCCTATTGATCAAACCTGGCGGCACATGGGTTCTACTGAACTTGACCTTGAATTCCTCCCAGGTCATCATCTGCCCTCTGGTCATTTCACTAACGCTGTTCCACCATGCTCTTGCGTCTCCGGCTAGATAGTGGGTGGCGAACAGAAATTTCTCGTTAGCTTCCACTCCGGCGACTTCCAGGTTGTTCTCCATGGTTTGCAGCCAATCATCTGCGTCTAAGGGCTCTTCCGACTTAGTGAAAACAGGTGGGTTGGTGTTCTGGAAGTTCTTGAGCTTAGATCCATGGTTGTCCTGATTTCCTTGGCCTTGATTGTTGTGGGCCAGCTGAGCTATCTGCCGAAGGGTGGCTAAGTTGGCTTGACGTTCGGCACTTTCAGCTTCGCGGTTAGAAACCAACATTTGCAGGATCTGCAACATCGGGTCTGGGGATGAACCACTTCCTCCGCGAGGCATCTGAAGATTGAGATAGATCATGAGAAAAGAGGGAAATTTCTAAGGTTTAGGGACTTCGAAAAGTTTTTAAAGCTTGACTCAGATTTTTTTTGCAACTTGCTTTTCATTCATTCATTCATAGAACACGATACAACACACACTACAACAAAGGAAAAATAGATGGTTTTAAGAACCATTCTAGAAACTACGATACAGTGGGACCGAATACAACTCACTATGCTAGTGCTCAAGTGCTACTACTCCTCGGAGTCGGTGTAATCGTCATCCTCATCATCCTCATTGTCATCGATGAAGGCGAAATCCTCCTCATCGGTGAAGAAGTCCATGGCCTGATCCTCCAGAAAATCATAATCATCGCTGAGATAGGAGTAGGGGTCTCCATGAAGATCTTCTCCGGCATTCTCCCTTTCCTCCAACTGCATGTCTCTCTCGTGGATGGTCTCGTCCAAATCCGAGATACGGTGGCAAAGATGAGCAATGATGTGCTCCTTCTTGTCGAGCCGACGGCGGCGAGACTTGCGATCCTTCGCTAGCATGGAGATGGTCTGATCCTTCGTCCTGATGATGGCGGACTTGTGGTTGGAGTAGTCACGGGCATTGTCCAGTTCTTGCTGACGATCATACATCATGAAGCTAAGGTGGTCCAACTGAGTCTTCAGCTCGTGGTGATATGGGGCTTCTAGTGGCTGTCCCATAGCATCACGCCTTGGACAAAACTCAAAGCGGGTATCCTTGATCTGGTTGGTACTCTGCCCACACAGACGGGCAAGAGCTTCCTGCATGGCCCTGGCAAGTCCATCGAGCCAGTTTTTCTCTCTTAAGGTGAACTGAATTCCCTCGGCAGTGGGAGGTTCAATCTTTCCTCAGAGACTTGCAACAACTAGCCATTGCAGATCTTCTCCTTCCTGATCATTGAGCTGAGCTCTGAAGAACTCGGGGTGTGGACGCTCTAGAAGTTCTGAAAGCTGGTCCAAATCCCACTCAAAGATGAGGTCTCCTCCATTCCCCAGCTGATAAAACTTGTTGTACTTAATGTCCATCTATAAGAATATAGGATGAGTAAGTTAGTAGAGTGATCAAGTGTGTAAAATTTTATGTATTTTGCAAGAGTTTTTGAGGAACATGAATTTTTATGAAAGGAACAAAGTAATAAGAATGGGAATAAATTTTTGTAAATATTTGCTTCCTTTGGTTTTGAAACTAAGTTTTTGATTCAAACGTCCAGTCTAACTAGGGTCTCCTATGGTCAGGATGGCTGTAATACCAACTTGTCATCACCCGGATATATAATCCCAGATGCCTATTATGCCATACATCGCAATCCTAGGATTACCATTTTTGCGAGACATAACAGATTTGGATATCACAATACATCATCCATTACAAACCATACATAAGGTCTTACACAAATAAGGATCTCATGATCCAGTTTTTAATACAACTCAAGCAGCGGAATAACGTAATAATAAAGATAGCATGGGCGAAGCTCCATCTTCGGGGTCACAGGCAATGCTGACGATGGGAGATGATCCTAGTTGTCGTAACCTTCCTGCGGTCCATCCTCCTGGTACTCTTCTTCATAGTCTGGCCACGGGAATAGCCAGGGACAAAGCCATGAGTACTCTTTAAGTACTCGCAAACTAATACTAACAAGTTAAGGGGGTTTTTGTAGTAGGACACTAAGTTCTAGGGTTGTTTAGCAAAAAGCCATATTTACCTCTACTAAGTTCAGAAGCAAGAAAAAATAGTTGAAGTTTTATAACACCTAAGTGGGAACTTGAATTTCATATCACAACTCTGTTGTGGTCAAGTCAAAATCTCAATTCATTTCACAAGTGATTTTGAAAACATCTGACGTGGGAACAGTATGACCACTCCAACTATCCATAACCGCGGACGCGGCTATTCGAATAGTTTGACACTCTACAGAGATTGTACACTTTCACCACAACATTCGATACATCCGTCAGGAACAAATCCTAAATTCACCATACTCAGTATGCGGATAATAAATCCTAACCTTTCAATTACACACCCTAGTATATGCACCTCTCCTATGAGTTTGGCCTCCCAACCATGACCAACTGTCATCTTGGGTACTGCATAGGTAGACAATCTTCACAAGGTAGCCTCAGCTCAGACCTTGGCTGTGAGGGAACCCACACTAAGGTATATAAGTTTCCAGTCAAGCCCTACCCACATTTTCGGGTATTGTGGTTGTACGGTAAAATTGGAATGGTATCGCATCCAGACAACCATCAGTTTTATAAAGGGCTAAGGCTCATGCCTCAACATTTTCATCATCAAAATCATCTGGTGTTCGGAAACACATGTCAAAACATTTCAGTAGAATGACTCATCATTCCAAGGTTTTCATAACCATTTTCACCAAGTATTCCCATCTAATGTTGATCAAGTTTTATGCTTAGCACTAGCATCTACAAGTGGGGTAAGTACTAATGAGGGATGGTAAACAAGTGGGGATTAATTAAGTTCAATCTCATGCCTTACGATGACATCAATATTATCTAGCTTAGGCCAAATTTAATGCTCCATATGCAACCTTCAATTATCTTCCTAGAGTCTACAAGTCACTTAAGTAAAACTCTAAGAGAAAGCTTTGATAAAGAAATAAAGTATAAAGCTTGCAAAATAAAGCTAGGATTTGGTATCATCAGATGTGTCTAACCAAGCATGCTTAGTGCATTGCATAGGTTATCTAACTTTCATAATTGCAAGTGTTAGCTTGCATAGGTCAACTTGGTTAGTAAGGCATGCCTTGTGCAGAGCAGTGGTTGAAGTTCTCCTCGGCTTCTTCTTCGTAGTATCCTCCTTCCTCCTCGTATCCTTGGTCGGTACTAGCGTCTATAAATAAATACGAGGTACCCAATCACCCAACAATACTTAACTATTTCAATCATCACACAAAGGTGTTCCATAGATTATCTAGCATCATCACCTATCATTACAAGATTAAAGTATTTGTCTTATTTATTTTAATTTGAGAAAAGTAATTTCTACTCATTGAAAAACTAATTAAGATTTAATATTCTCCAACTCAAACATGGGATCATGTTGACACATGTCATCACCACATATTTCAGTACATGGGAATGTGATTTAAAGTGGTGTCACAATTTAATATGGTCTAACCTTTTTATTTTAAATAACTAAAGTGCCTAGAAATGCCTACGTGGCATTCTTTTATTACGTGAACATTATTTCTGTAAGTAAACCCATATGTTTTTGTATATTCTAAAAGGTATGATCAAATGTGATTTTTGAGAGTTGGAATCAACTCAAAAGATATTATGGTTGAATTTTGAAAAATGTTTGAATGCAGAAAAGCTTCTGAATTGTTATTTTTACCAAGGTTGATCTACAGAGCCAAATGACTTGAGTCCAACGTGCTTGGATTAAGCATTTCAGTACCTTTCTAACAAATTTGGTTTCATGCAATTTGGTTCACTAAATCGAGCTGGGTTGATTTTTGAAACTAGGTACAGAACTGAGTTTGAATTAAAATAGAAAAATCTAAATTCAAACGCTTGGGCTGCGCGGGAAAGGTTAATGGGCCGGCCTAGTGTCACTCCGCAGCGCGGGGCTCAGCTGACAGGGGGTTCCACTCGTCAGTGGATCATAACACACGAAGCAGTATGGGGATGTGTGGGTCGTTGGATTAGAAGGGCGATCAACGGCTGAGGGTCGTCGTCGACGATGAATATTTCACCGGCGAGCTCGAACCCTAGCGGCTCAGTGGGGGTGCATAGGGGGCATACCAGGACTCCAACAACGACGGCGAGGCGGGCAAACGAACGAGTGGTCGACGGCGAGCTCAGGGATGGTCGAGGAAGCTCCGGGGGTGGCCGAAATCAACGGCTCCCTTCTTCTCTAGAGGCGGCCTGCTCCGGCGCAATTCCGACGAGCTGCTGCTCCTCGTGCTCCGGCGAGAGGGTGGAATGATCAGTGAGGTGAGGGGAGTGAAATGGTGTGCTTCAATCGGATGGGGGTCGCCTCCTTTTATAGGCTCGACGGCGAGACCGAGAGGGATGGGCAGGCGATGGTGGCGACACGACTATGGGCGGATAGAGGCATGGCTGAGGTTGGCGATCGACGCGCGGTCTCTTGGCGATGCTCTGGAACTTAATTGTGTGCGTAGGGGCGGTGGCAATCGATCGGGAACGTGCGGTGCTCTACATGGCAGAGGCGGCGTCTTCGACGGTGAGTGGTGGCTATGAGGCATGGGGCGGCGAATGGGGATGTCTGGCGTGTTCCTTGGGTCATGGCGAAGCGGTGGGCACGGGCTGCGGTCGAGGAGCGGCGTGTGCACGCCGGGTGTGGCGCTCTGGCGCATGCTCGGCATGTCACAGTGGCACTGGGCGTGCGGCGTTCCTGGTGGTCCACGGCTTGCACTCGCTTGGGGAGGGGACAGTGAGCGGCGGTGTGGTGCTGGCTACCTTCCAGACAAGGTTGGCAAGGCTAGGGTTGCTGCTAGCTGGCCGGCGACAATGGGGTGTCATGGTGAGGCTCGGCCTGGTCACTATTGATGGCAATGGCAAGATCACAGTGGTGCTAGAGATTACTAACTAAGCTATATGATCTACTAGATGTTTGCTGTGAGCTAGAGAGGGGACAAGGTTGGCCAAATCACTGCTCAAAATAGTGTTTGTGATTTGTTGGATTTGAATCTGCAAGCTGTTTGATGAAATGGCCGCAAGAACTTGAGTTTTGAAAAGATTTTTGGTGGGTGTGCTAGGCATGTGTTGAGGATTCTGTGGGTGCTTGGGTTTTGAAAATTGAACTTGTTTGAGTGGTTTATGAAATAATGGGATCTTCCCATATGAGATAGATTCAAATTTAAACTGTCATTTAAACTTAGTAATTGAATATTTTTGGATGACCACAAAGTGAGCCTTGGTACCTTATTATGAGTACTAACAAGGGGTGCAAATATCCACAGATGTTTCTATTAAGTTCTGAAAGTTAGGGATAGCCAAAGTAGGCATGAGAGTTAATTTGGTCAAAGTGACCAGTCACTTCATTTGTTTATTTTGAGTTGTTTGTCTTTGGGAAAAGTTTGGGGATTGCTTAGATGATGTTTATTTCACCTAAGAATCATTTTACAAGCAAAGAAACACAGAACCATGGCAATTCAAAAGAATCCAATTTTAATACACACATATGAATGCTTTCATATTTTTAGTTGGAAAAGTTTTTGTTAACCCTAATTTTGATGATTAGAGTTTGATGATCCATGTTTAATATTTTTGGGATGTTACAGTGTCTGTCTCTCCCACTATAGTTAATATCCGATTTACAACGGTCTGCTTAATAACTTGGTTATCACTGTTGTGGTTGAAGTTCACAGGTAGAACGGTTCTATCCTAGAAAGCCCACAGCCGCGTAAAATATGCAAAAATAAATTAGAGGCGTCTAACTTGTTTGATATGGTCTATAATACAACTGTTAATGTATGTAGTGTGTTTTATTGTAAAACAACTGGTATGAGCCATATGGTTGTTATTTTATTTTATGGCCTGCATGCCAAAAAATGGAAATCCATGTAATTAGATTAGTGGAGAACAACCTTCATGTTGGCGCCATGGACCTTGGTGACACGCCATTGGAATGATGGAGATCATGCCATGACGCACGAGATGGCGATAGAATGCGAGAAGGACCATATCATATCACATTATATATGCATGTGATGTTTATACTTTGATGCATCTTATTTTGTGTTGATTTGATCGCGTATGTAGTATTTGATTGCCTTGGTAGAACTATAAAATTATCCCTCTCACTAAATACTTCCTTAGTATGCGCCATTAAGAAAGTTCGTCATCTCGAAGCACCACGTGATGATCGGGTGTGATAGATTCTACGTTCGCATACAATGGGTGTAAGATAGTTTTACAAACGTGAATACTAAGGTTCTTACTTGACGAGCCTAGCATGTTTATACATGTCATCGAAACATGAACCGAAGGGTAAAGCATGAGTAATATGGAAATATGATGAGCCATACGATGCTCGCCATTGGAGCTGCGCCAGCACTCGTGATGATCGGTCGTGGCGTAGTGAATTTGGTTCGTGTAGTCACTAAAATGGCTAGAGGGATGTCATTTTGAGTGGGAGTTCATATAAGTAATTTTGGATTATCTTGAACTCTATCTGTTATAAACCTAGTCTAAGTAGTCTTTGCAAATACTTTGTAGATCATGACACCCCCACATTCAATTCGAATGCATTCCTTGAGAAAGAAAAGCTGCTAGACAATAGGTCTAACTTCACCAACAGGCATCGCAACTTGAGGATTATCCTCGTGGGCATGAAAAGGTCCTATGTACTTGATGGTCCATTAGGTGACGCTCCTGCAGATGATGCTCCTTAGGAGGAGAATACTGCGTATGACAAAAAGTTTGATGACTACACTCTTATGTGGTGCGTGATACTCCAATCGTTGGAGCCCGAGCTCCAAAAGCGTTTTGAACTTATTGATGCTGATGTCATGTTGGATGAACTCAAAACTATGTTTAGGGACCAAATCTAGGACGAGAGATATGAGATCTGAGAAAAGTTCTTTGTCACTAAGATGGAGGATCACAACTCTGTGAACGAGCACGTCATAAAAATGACGGGATACGCTCAATGTCTTGAGATACTGGGATGTGATATTCCAGCTGATCTCATGATGGATAGGGTTTTGCAATCGCTGCCACCAATTTACGAAGTGTTTATAATTAACTATAAGATGAATGGTGCCGACAAGTCGCTCACCAAACTCGTAGCTTTGCTTAAGACCGCCGAGGTAGACATAAAAAATTAACATCAAGTGTTGATGGTCAATAAAACCACCAGTTTCAAGAAAAAAGGCCGGAGGGGCAAGTCAAAGGGTAACTTCAAGAAGGACGACAAGTCTATTGCCGCACCTGAGAAGAAGACCAAGGGAGGCCCGAAGCCTGATACTGAGTCCTTTTACTGCAAGGAGGTTGGTCACTAGAGGCGGAACTGCCCGAAGTACTTGGTAGATAAGAAGGCTGGGAAAGTGAACAAAGGTATATATGATATACTTTTTATTGATGTGTACCTTCTTAGTAGTCGAAGTATTACCTGGGTATTTGATACCGGTTTGGTTGCTAATATATGTAACTCAAAACATGGACTAAGGAATAGTCGACCACTAGCAAAGGATGAAGTGATGATGCGCGTAGGAAATGGATCGAAGGTTGATGTGATCACCATCGCGATACTGGCACTTCATCTGCCATCAGGATTGAAAGTAAACCTTAATATTTGTTATTATGTTCCTATGTTGAGCATGAACATCATGTTTAATGCAAGACGGTTATTCATTTTTATCGGAGAACAATGGTTGTTCCTTATATATGAATAATATCCTTTAGGGTCACACACCTTTTTTGAATGGTTTATTTGTCTTGAATCTTGATATTAGTAGTACATATATTCATAATGTGAATGCCAAAAGAATTAAGTAAAATGATTATATTGCTGCATATTTGTGGCATTGCCGTTTAGGTCATATTGGTATAAAGCGCATGAAGAAGCTCCATTCTTATGGACTGCTTGAATCATTTGATTATGAATCATTTGAAACATGTGAACCATGCCTTATGGGCAAGATGGCTAGAATTCCATCTCAGGAACAATGGAGCATGGGACCGTCTTGTTGGAAATAATACATACCGATGTATGTGGTCCAATGAGTGTGGCGGATGTCGTTATTTTGTAACCTTTATAGATGATTTAAGTAGATATGGGTATATTTACTTAATGAAACACAAGTATGAAACATTTGAAAATTTCAAAGAATTTCAGAGTGAAGTAGAAAATCATGGTAACCGAAAGATATAGTTTCTATGATCCGATCATGGAGGAGAATATCTTAGTTACGAGTTTGGCACACACATGAGACAATGTGGAATCATTTCACAACTCACTTCTGCCAGAACACCTCAGCGTAATGGTGTATCTGAATGTCATAATTGAACCTTATTTGATATGGTACGATCTATGATGTCCCTTATAGATTTGCCATTGTCATTTGGGGTCATGCATTAGAGACTGCTACATTCACTTTAAATAGGGCACCGTCAAAATCCGTTGAAACGACACCGTATGAATTATGGTTTGGCAACAAACCTAAGCTTTCATTTCTAAAAGTTTGGGGATGCGATGCTTATGTGAAGAAACTTCAACCTGATAAGCTCAAACCCAAAGTGGAGAAATGTGTCTTCATAGTATACCCAAAAGAAACAATTGGGTACACCTTCTATCGGCGATCCGAAGGAAAAGTGTTTGTCGCCAAGAATGGATCCTTTCTAGAAAAAGAGTTTCTATCGAAAGATGTGAATAGTAGGAAAGTGGAACTCGATGAGGTTATTGAACCTCCCATTACAAAACTGGCAAGAGCGCAACACCGGAATCTGTTCCAGTGTTGACTCCACCAATGGAAGAAGGAAATGATGATGAGGTATCCACCCCTCCTCATGAAACTCCAAGAGAGAGTGCTACCAAACCTCATAGGTCAGGAAGGATACATGCAGCTCTGGAACTGTACGGTGATCCAGTCCTCAGTTTCATGATAGATGGAAATGATGACCCTATGACGTATGATGAAGCGATGATGATCCCAGATTCCGAAAAATGGATAGAAGCCATGCAATCCGAGATGCAATTCATGTATGATAACAAAGTTTGGACTTTGGTAGACTTATCTCATGATCGAAAGGCCATTGAGAACAAATGGATTTTCAAAAATAAAACGGACGCTAACGGCAATGTGACCGTCCATAAAGCTCGACTTGTCGTGAAGAGGTTCCAACAAATTCAAGGAGTTGACTATGATGAGACTTTCTAACTAGTAGTGATGCTAAAGTCTGTTAGGATTATGTTAGCAATTGCTGCATTTTTCGATTATCAAATCTGGCAGATGGATGTTAAAACAACGTTCCTTAATGGAAACATTGAGGAAGAGTTGTATATGATACAACCAAAAGGTTTTGTAGATCCTAAGGATGCTAACAAGGTATGCAAACTTCAGTGAGTCATCTATGGACTGAATCAAGCATCTCGAAGTTGGAATCTCCGATTTGATGAAGTTCAACATACCTTGACAAGATTTTGAATAAGTTCAACATGGGAGGAAGTAAGAAGGGGTTCTTACTGATGTTACAAGGAACGGTTTTGAGTAAGACTCAAAGTCCATCGACAACAATAGATTAGAAATAATGGACCATGCCCCTATGCCTCAGCCATACGTTCTCTTATGTATGCTATGTTATGTACAAGGATAGATGTGGAATATGATGTTAGTTTGTGTAATCCCCTGGACCCTACGCTCTAAATCACAAGACGGTATAACCCAAAAGTGCATAAGGTGGTGCTACCGCGGAGGCCCAAAGGCCACCCATGTGCAGGCCCGTCTAAGCGGAGCAGGGAACGGTACCGGCCAACCACCCCACCCACTTCTCTTGGTTATATCTTGAAGTGCGAGAGATTTAGCCGGCTGGACTGCGAGTCAAGAAAAAACAAATAAGTATGTATGCCAACAATATACAAGAGTACATCAGAGCCAAACCATCTAAAAGAAATAGAAATATTCAACAACATATGGCAAGATCCAAATATCCTAGATAGTTCTAATAGTTTAGGATACATCCTCAAACATCACACATTAGAGTATCAAGCAGAAGCGAAAGACAAGATCCGAGTATGGATAAGAAGCAAATTGTCATAAGATGCCCTTAAAATAAGAACACCCCGCCCACAGATCTCACGGATCTCCATCCCCGGAATCTCTACACCAGACGGTTGTTGCCACCATCATCGGTCTCCTCGACCGAGTAACCTTTTTGCGAATAAGTTGTCCATATGAACCAGAATTTTATCGTGTGAGACCCTAAGGGACTCAGCAAGTCTTTATGCATCTAAAGGGAACAACCTGGGGAGTCACAATTGTAGCAAAAATAAAGCCTAGCAGTTCTATAGAGACACGCTACCACATCCGCCTAACCAATGATAGACATACGCTCATTAATTAAACAATAGTTAATTACCTAACATATATATATCAACATAAGTGAACATCGCTCACCCACCTCCCCATTCCCGAACGAGAAGGCGGAAGAACATCCCATCCATTGGTAGTTTTATTAATCATTCCATGAATATTGCACTATTACTGGTCATGTTTTAGTAAATTTAAAAGCGGTAATTTAGTTATGCTTATCTATGATCGAGAAAGTGTGCTCCAAGTTGTCCATAACTGTGGGCATGGCTTTCAGAAAGATTTACCCTGCAGGGGTGTACAAATAGTATCACACGCATGATCAACCTCGGAAAAACCAAATAAAAACCCAACGAGGCATCACGACAAAGCATTCACAATATTCACAGATGATTTTAGGGGGCCACCCCACTAATCACCCCACAATGAAGTTGGTCGGCTCCGAGATGGACCCATGGTTTGTGTCGATGACTATAAACGACTAGGAACTCAAATGTGTGACTAGGCTTGTCGATACCGCGTGAACGTAGCACAAGTCCTAAACAGTACAATTGTAAACACTCCTCGAGCAATAGTAGTAAATAAAGCAGTAAAGCATGGCATAAGTACATGATAGTAATAACGTTCCAAACTAGTTTGTGGCCCCATTAAATTAAATGTGACTCAATATAAGACTAAGGGGATTCATGGTTCCACATGCGGATATTGTGATAGTCAAGGAACAAGTATAAGAACTCGGGGTCCTACGGGGCACAAGTGAGCTTAAAGAACCAAATAGCAGATAATGTCCACTGGTGCCTCTTTCTTTAGTTATCCTATTACTACTCAATTCAGTTGTTTAGCTACCTCATTATTCAATGACACTCACAAACCCTACACATGCATTTCTACGACTCGCATGGCTCAAACAGCTCCTGTAGTAATGGCTCATAGGATTGAGGGAACAAGCTTCGGTGGAGTTTAAAAGTAAAGGCTATGCAATATAAGGGATTCAATTTTATTCGGATCGTGACATATGATGCAAGAATAAGATAGATGCAATAGGTGATATATGTAGTGCAAGCATGGGGAAATGCTTGCCTGGAAGTTCAGTTGCAGAATAATATGGATCCGAGTAATACTCCTGAGGCTCTTGATATCCTCCTTGCTCGGTGTCTATCCGGATAAGAACCAAACACATAAGTGGCCGAAATAAATACATTACACAATCATATAAATAATATGCAACAAGCAAACAAGTATGCCATGATGGAATTATGCACAATTTTCATGGAATAACATAGCATGGCATGGGTGAGGTGTGGGATACAAGAATAAAGCATTTTATTAAGATTTTAGTCATGTTTTTCCCATAAACATTGTTGTATACTTAATATTTATATGATATACGCTTCAATTTATATCATGGAATGCATAGTTAGAACGGGCTCATTGAGCTAATAGATTTAGACATATCATTGTTGAATTTGGAGTTACGGATTTAAAGTTATGAAATATTAAAGAAATCGGCATTTATTAACATTTATTAATTCTAAAATTTAAAATTGCTCAAATGATGTTGTAAATAGCATAAACAGATTCCTCATGTTTTTCCTATTAAAAACATATATTATTTACATTATTTGGAATTATGAATTTAATTTTATATTAAAGTCAAATTTATTTAAAAGGGTCAAAGTCAAAGGTTTGATTAGTTTGAATTAGTTCTAAAAAGATTTGAATTTACATTTGAATTCAGCTCAAAACATATTACATTTTGGAATTTTGTTCAAATTCGAATTTATTTAAAAGTTATGAAGAAATTTGTATCTAAACAGAAAATAATTAGTTTGAAATTCTAGACAGGTCCTGGGCTTTTATTACAGTGGGGCACTCTACCAACACTCAATGACAAAGTAGGGCCAAGTGCTGACTAGATGTTGACAATGCAGGGTCGTGTGGGGGTGACAAGTGGCAAAGAGGGGGACTGTGGGTTCAGGAAGAGAAAATTCCAGGGGCCTATTTAGAAAAGCTTCATGAGTGTTGACTGAAAACTGGATTTGAGATCTGAAATTCAAATGAAATCGGCCCAACTTTGAAGGAAGATGGAGACGAATATGTAGGGAAGTTGGAGACGTCATAAAACTGGAAGTTATAGATCTCGCAAAGATCTACAACCTTAAGGAAGAAAGTTTTTCCACTAGCAAAGAATGCGACGGGGAATATCTCGGGACATATTAGATTCAAAATTGATGATTTTTTTTAGAAAAGAGATGGTTGCTTCCCAATTTTAGTAGAGGATTTCTTCGGATGTGGTGCACCAGATAGATCGCCGTTTGTTTCGTAGGAAAGCTGGAATGATGGGCTTTATGTTTTCTTTAGGTAGGTTTCGAAAAGGATCAACAGAGATTCCGACATAAATAGAGGAAGGTGTATCCGAGGAGGGTCGAGCTGCTGCTGCCGAACGCGTTCTAGATAGAGATGGTGAGCGCAGTGTGGTGTGCGAGTGGAGGCGACTTTGGAGTGCGCGGGGCATGGGAAGGCCAGAGAGGTGGAGGTCGCGAAGTTGCTCACCAAGATGTGCTGGTGACGGCTATCACAGTTGGAGGAGAGGAAGTAGATGGCAAAGGCAATGCCGAACGGCTACGAGCGTGGGCGGATTGGAGCGACAATGGCCTGCATGTCCTCTGGGTCCAGGAGCTGGCTCTAGGGATGCTAAATACGGTGCATAGGTACTAGACAAGGTGGGAGGTGGTCGGTGGGGTTAGAACCACCGGATACAGGATGTGAGCTACGATAGCGACAAGGGACAGTGTCGACTTGGTTTTTTCTTGGTGAAGGGGAAGAAGGAGATGGGGATGATGCGAGAGCGAGGAACTTCTACTGCTGCTTTATTTGAAGGGAGGAAGCGAGAGCACACAAGATGCGACGGTGATGCTTTCTTTAGGCTGCTTTATGGATGGGAGAAATTAGAGGAGAAAGGGACCATGCAATGGCATGATCATGTTGGTGCACATGGGGCTTGGGATGGCTTGCTTTAGCTGGTCCTAAACAACCCTTTGTTTCTTCTAGAAACAAGAGAGGGATGGGACCAAAGGAAGCTAGTTGGAGGCTTTTCCCAGAAAGAAAACTAGAGGGAAGAGAGATGCATGCACACGACTCATGCACATGCACATGGGCATATATTCCCACGGTTTGACAAATAAGATGAGTGTGTGTGTGGATGGTACATGTGTTTATATGTAGGATTACATAGGATTTTCATGTAGTTGGTTTAATTAAGACTTAACATAAGCTTCCAAAGAATTAAATTACCAAAACTCTCACATAATCAACTAGAAGAAGAAGAATATTTAGAATGGATATGTTGCATGGGCCATGCAAGATATTAAATCCATGCCCCATGCTTTATTTTTTGAAAACAAACATATGCATGGGAGCATGTATGTGAGCCCAAAATTCCAAGATTATAATTTGTCCAACATTGGCAAGAAATTAACATGGAACCGTCCAATTAGAATATGGTCATGAATAAAACATCAAAATAAAATAAAAAACCCACATAGGACATAGATGGGGGAATGGCCACAAGATCATGTGCAAATTTTGTATATGAGATGTGGTGGCAAGAATTCACACATAACACATGGGCAATGATTTAAATCCAAATAAGGGATATGAGGCCCACATATAGATGTATGTGAAGGGAATATGCCCGAGAGGCAATAATAAAGTGGTAATTATCTTATTACTTGTTTATGATAAATGTTCATTTTTCATGATATAATTGTATTAATACATAAACATTAATAAATGTGTGCTTAATAAACAAAAAGAAAGTTCCTAGTTATGCCTCTCTTATAAACTAGCTCGTTGATTAACAAGATGATCAAGGGTTTCGTGATCATGGACATTTGATGTTGTTAATAACGAGGTCACAACATTGTTGGAATGATGTGATGAACATTCATCCGAAGTATAGCATTACGATTAAATTCATTGTGTTAATATTGCTATAACATCATACAAAGTAATCCCAATCCTTATACCATGAGATCATGTAAATCACTAACACTAGAAGAGTATCTTGATAACATCAAACATCACACCATAACAGGGTGACTATAAAGATGGGTTCAGTGCTATGAAGGTGTTATGTTGAGGCTCATGGATCAAGAGTGGAATTTGTCCATCTCGATGACGGATAGCTATACTCTTTTCCATCTGGGTGATATCACATTAATTAGCTTGCAAGCAAGTGATTTGATCACTAGAATGTTATATCGGTAACGAGATCAAACTAGGTATGAAGATACCGACGATCGAATCTCGGACATGTAATATATGGCAAGACAAAGGGATTGAGTTACATGCGTATAAAGTTGACACGATCACAGAAGTCATCGTTGAATGTGTGGGAGTCAGTACGGAACTCCAGGTCCCGCTACTGATTATTGATCGGAGAGGGGTCTCGATCATATTACATTATTCGCTTAACGTAGGGTGACACACTTAAGGGATACCAACACCATTTGGAGAAAATAATATGGCAGAGAAAGAATTACAAAGCACAGGAATTTATTTCACTAGACACCAAAATTATTTTGGTTGAAATTGCTGAAACTGGTTCTGCATGTGAAATTGAAATGTTGTAAGGGTTTTATATGAATGTTTGTTAATTAAAGTAATTAAAAAAACTTTGAATAAATAAATAAAATAGTTTTATTTAAATGAGAGCTTGCATTAAATTTGGTGGAAATTTAATGCATGTGACTGGATTTTTGAGTGGAGGCATGTTTATGTGAATGGAGGCTTTTAATTTTGAGTGGGAGCTCCACCCACATGAATGTGGAAGAGGTGGGGGAAGCCACCAAGGCTGGGCGCCATGCCCCTTGGGTGCCCCCTCTCCCTATAAAAGGCCTCCCTCTCCTCCTCTCATATCACACCTCCTCGTGAAGGATCTCTCTCTCTCCCCCTTTAGAATTTCCCCATGGTCTCGGATCAACGAGATACATGTTCCCGGTGGCTTTTTATGGAATGATTTTTTTCTTCCACTGCTTCGCTGGAGCGAGGGCACGGAGGTTGTCGGGGTACCCGAATGTGTGTGCAATCATGGATGCACCACTGCTTTGTGGTGTTGGACTTGATGGTGCTGGACCTGCTGGACTGGATGGACTTCTTCTCGATCTTGAGATTGGCAAGCGTTCGACTACATCATCCACGAGTACAAACTCATTAACGCTTTTCGGTCTTTGAGGGTATGTATTCTATGGATGTATATCCACCCTTTGCTTGTATCTAGTAGATAGATCTTGGTACTTAGTTGTTCCCATCGTAGGAAAATTTTGTTTTCTATGCTGCGAACCCTACATTGGTATCAGAGTCGGATATATGCGTAGATGCTTTGCACGGGTAGTACACATATGAGTATGTGGGCGCTTATGGTAATGTTATTGCTTCTTACTTGTACTTTGTATATTAGTGGCATAGTGGGATGAAGCGGCCCGGACAAACTTTACATGTCCTCGCACATGAGACCTGTTCCATGCTTGACATGCAACTAGATTTGCATAAGTGGCTTGCGGGTGTCTGTGTCTCCTACTATAGTCAATATCTGATTTACAAAGAGTTGTCAACAATTTGATTATCATCGTTGTGGTTCCATGTTCGTAGGTAAGAACGGTTCTATCTCCGAAAGCCCTCAGCCACGTAAAAAATGCAAAAGATAAATTAGAGGCGTCTAGTTTTTGGTTTTGCCGGGCAAGTACTATGATATAGTAGTGTTATAATTTGTAGTATGGATTGATACTATTGAAAATTATAATATGTCAAAGTGTAAGTTCCATAGACCTTGGCCTTACACATATAGGAATGATAAAGATCATTCCACGATGCACAAGATATAGATCAAGTGCAAGAACCATATCATATCACTGTAGCATATGATATTTGTTTGGATGTTATATTTCTTATTTGGTGTTTTAGTATCATTATAATATGATCCCTCATTTAGATATCAAGATAAAAATGTGTTCTTCCTTAAGTATGCACCGACTATGTTTCGCCGCTTCAAGACATCACGTGATGATCAGGTGTACTTGAATCCATTAACATATCTTGGGTGTAAGACAGTTTTACACACGCGAATACTAAGGTTTTTACTTGGAGATCCTAGCATGTACAGACATGGCCTCGGAACACAGACTGAAAGGTTAAGCATGAGTCATATTTTTGATATGATGACCATATAGATGCTTGCCTTTGAAGCTACACCGACTCACGTGATGATCGGACTTGGTTTAGTGGATTTGGTTCATGTACTCACCAAAAAGACACGAGGGATGTTGTTTTTGAGTGGGAGTTCATTTATAATTTGAATTAGTAGAACTCAATTTATCATAAATTAAATCAAAGTGAATTTGCATAATTTGTTGTAGTCATTGGCATTCGTTCACCACCTTATGCTTAGTTGTAATTGAGATAATAGAACTATAGAATTCTGGATATTTACTTTATGAACTCGTACCATATTGTTTTGAATGTCAATCTAACGTTTAAAGTCGTATTGAAATTTTTTAGCAAAATCTGTTTAATCTATGAAGTTTAGTAATTAGTATTAAATCAAGAGTAACAATTCCACTGTTAGTATCTAAAGTATCATGTTTGCCTCCATGATTCTTGATTGTTTTTAAATATCAAGGTTATCTAGGAGCTGAAAGAATTGTTTCAGAAACCATCATGTGTGGCAGATATAACGATATCTAAAACAATGTTTTTGGTTGCAATATGATAGAGTATAATATATGTTCTTATATTGGATGAGAATTTGGAAAGGTTGGAAATGCTAGACATCCTAATCATCCAAAAAGGTTTTGGAAAGTAACATTATACTCATGATTCGCCTTTATAAGCTACATTAGCTTGATCATGAAAGTTTTCATGATAATGATGAATAGAAGATGTAGGTAAAGTGTTTACCACACTAAAAGATTACTACAGAATGGATTTTAAAACAACGCCAATCATTTGATGATTGTGATCTACTTCAAAATGCAAGTCCAAAGGTATCAGTATTTGAATATACACGATTTGGACTACGTGTCATGTATATGGCGCCACTTTTAATGTTGAAGATTATTTTAAAAGGAAAAGGAAATTCTGAAAGAGAATCTATAAAATATATTTGGCAGAAAAGAAAAGACTGGAAATGCCCAGCTTAGGTATATAATGATATACATGTTATGGCTGTATTCTTTGCTTGTTAAACAATGTGGTTCTTGGGTATTGGATACCGAATTGGTTGGTATGAAATATCATACAGAACAATACAATTCATGAACTACAATGGCCTAAGTAACTAGCAAGATAATATGTGATGATGTTCATCGAAAACAAACGAACAAACGGTTGTTTGTATTTCTCGTTGACATCAAAGCTTTCCTTCAAAGATTTGTTTTATAATTGTTATTTAAATCAGGTATTATGAGAACAAAGATTGTTCAAATAATTACCGTATTCCAAAAAAGATGGATGATTTACAAATCTAGTTGGAGAAATCACATCCATAAAACTAATGCTAAAATGTGGCAAGACAAATGATTGAAATATCACTTACGAAGTGACATCGCCATTTAAATTATATTTGAAAGAAAACATGAAGAAACTCCCTATTCATGGATTTTTTGAGTCTTTTACTTGATCAAATGATGACTTGTGATACTTTCCTCGAGATAATTATAAATTTGTTCAAAGGCCAAAGAAGAACGATCGACTAAATTATTGTAATTTATACATATCGATGTATGTAGTCCATTATGTGTAGTCGTGAGCGATGGATTTCAACTTCATATGCTTTCTCCAGAAATTTTGAGTGAATATTCACTTAATGAGAAAGAAGTATGAAATATTTGAAAACGTTCAAAGACTTTCAAGATGAAGTGGAAAATCATTGTAACAAGAAAATAAATAATTTATGATTTGATCATAAAGGGTTTTATTTGAGTTGCAAGTTTAGCAAAAAACCTAGATTTGCATCTCCCAAAACACCATAGGAATATGAAATGTTTGAGATTTGTAATGAAACCTTGTTTGACATGGTTAGATCAAATGTGTTATTTATAAATCTACCATTATGTTTTAAAAGATTAAAGCTTTAGATACTACCGCTTTTTCACTGAAAAGAGCGCCATCTTGATCCGTAGAAATGACACATATAAGTTATGGTTTGGGGTAAAACCCAAGTTGTCCTTTCTTAAATTTTGGTATGCTAAGCATAAGTAACATGTTTACAACCAAAGTCGGATGAGCATGTCTTTGTAGGTTATTTCAAATAACCATTGGCTATTCCTCCATAACACCGAGGACAAAAGAGTTTGTCGCTTGAAACGTGAAGTTTCTTGAAAAGAGATTTTTTCGTAAAGGTTAAGTGGGAGGACAATAGAACTTTGATAAGGTTGATGAACCTTAGCTAAATGTGCAGTGCCGGAAATTGTTCCGGAGGCATCCATAATACTCATAGCTTATGTGCCTCAAAGGTTGTGGTAACGGAGATCTAAGTTCCTATTGAACCAAAAAGGTCAGGTGGTAAACAATCAAATACAAAGATTTGATAGTAAAACATTGTTGCTTAATAATGATAAACCGACTACATGCAAAGAAGCGACGATGGGCCCTGAATCCTTCAGATGGCTTGAAGCCATAAAATCCGTGATAGTTCCATACCAGAGAAATCAAGTTTTTTGAACTTGGAAGACCCTTCGAAAAGGTGTAAAAACCTATCGGTCGTATTTGGATCTATAAAGAAACAGACATGGATGTTTCACATCTATGAAATAGTTGACATGTGGGGAAACATTTTACGACAATGTTTGAGGAGTTGACTATGACAATATTTGATCTTTCATAGCGATATTTAGTCTAGATGGATTAATATAGCAACTACTACATATAATTTGGTATATGGTAGTTGAAAAAACAAAAAATTTCTTCTAATAGAATGATTACCTACGACGTGTGCATGAAATGATCCAAAGGTTTTTTTAATTCAAAGGATGCTAAAAAGGGCATGCAAACTTCAATGGTTGAAGTAAGCATCGCGGAGTTGGAATCTTCACTGTGATGAAACTGTTAAAGAAGTTTAATTTCATCAGGAGACGGTGAAGATGCTTGCATTTGCAAGAAATTAAGTGGGAGCGCTGAGACATATTTCTAATACAATATGTGGAGGACATCTTGTTTATTGGAAATGATGTATCTTTTATTGACAAAGTTAAGAATTTCATTTCGATGAAAGACTTGGGCAAAACCCGAATATTAGGCATGAATGTCTATATAGATAGACTGTAACGCTAATATGGTTGTGCCAAACGTACATATATGAGATATTGAAGGAGTTAAATATGGAAACGACGAGAAAAGGTTCTTGTCGCATAGAAAAGAAATGAATCAAGATTCAAGTGTATTGACACTTGATAAGTGAAACAAGATTCAAGTGCTTTGACACTTGATGAGTAAAATCACAAGAATGTTTTGATCAATCATACCGTGATATGTACACATCCAGATATGTCCTATGCTCTAAGCGTTATGAGCATATACCAGAATGAATCATAAGATGATCATTGGACGATAGTAAGGATATTCTTAGAATCTTTTAGAAGAATTAAGAATATATTCTATTCGTAGAGATTCAAATAGTTCACTAAGAAATGATACTAGTTTTGTCAAAGGATACAAATTAAGTTTATATCAATTTAAACTATGGGTGGCACAATGAAATAAAATAATTTTCTATGACGAATTTGGATGAATTCCAAAGTTAAGACCTTGTGACGGATACTACAACAAAAGGCTAAGTATATGACTGCTATAGTAGCAGCAAAGGAGGGCGTTTGTGTCAAATAGTTTGTTATCAAACTAAGGTGTGGTTCACAACGGGCTAACACTAAAGATATATTGTAGGACAATAGTATCTACATGATTTAACCCCAAGAACTAAAGGTCTCACCAAAAGACCAAATTTATACAATGCCATCTCATTAGAGAATGAGTGATGCGTGAAGACGCAAACATATGCAAATACACGTGGACCTAAAAGCTTCATATCCGTAGATTATGTTAACCACTTGCAATCACGTATATGGAACACCAGAAAGCCATAGGTTTTTAACACGCAAAAGTTTTCAAACTATATTATTGACTCTAGTGCAAGTGGGAGACTGAAGGGAATCTGCCCCAAGAGGCAATAATAAAGTGGTTATTATCTTATTCCTTCTTTATGATAAATGTTTATTTTGCATGCTATAATTGTATTAATACGGAAACATTAATACATGTGTTTTTAATAAACAAAAACAAAGTTCCTAGTTATGCCTCTCTTATAAACTAGCACGTTGATTAACAAGATGATCAAAGGTTTCCTGATCATGACATTGGATGTTGTTAATAACGAGTTCACAACATTGTTGCAATGATGTGATGAACATTCATCCGAAGTATAACATTATGATCAAATTCATTATGTTTATATTGCTATAACATCATATGAACTAATCTCAATCCTTAGACCATGAGATCATGTCAATCACTAACACTAGAAGAGTATCTTGATAATATCAAACTTCACACCGTAAAAGGGTGACTATAAAGATGGGTTGTCACATCCCAAAATTCTCCTAATTTTGGAATGTGAAATAAATAAATAAGTTTGATTGATTGTTTGACTATGTTGAAAATTCTCCAAGAGAAGAAACTTTTTGAATAGGAAATCCCCTCAACCTTGAATTCAAAATCTTAGGTTCTTTTGTTATGACCTAACTAGCCATATAGGCAAAATGGCATGGATTGATTATGAATTGTAGAATTGGTGTGGAAGATTTCAAAATGAAAATCATGAAGCATTTATAAGCATTTCATTACATCCATGCAAAGTTCTCAAAAACTAAATCCAAATCCTAGTATCTAAATCCTATAGCTGATTCGCCCAAATGTTCCTAAAGGTAATTAAATTGACTTTATAAAACCCATTGTTGCTAAGGCATAAATTATTTATAATTATAGCCTTAAGAGCTCCAATTAATACTACAAAATTTTAGAAACAAAATTGAGCTCATTTGGACCTAGTATGAAAAAGTTATGGAATAAATACAAACACATAAAGATATAAATAAAATGAAATATACAAGGATTTATAAATCCACTACTTCTAAACTAGTAAAGATATTACAAATTTGATCCTAATCTATTCGATTTTAGAAAAATTTAGAAACAAGAATCATGTCATTTGAAGTTCGTATGCAAAAGATATGAGGAAAACAAGTATAAAAAAAAACTGAGCAGGCGGCCCTAGATCGACCGAGCCAGCCGGCCAGGCCACCAGCGCGCGTTCAGGAAATCGATCGGATGGATTTAAAAAGCGTGCGAAATCTGTTTTCTAAAACCTATCTCTACTCAAACACTTATAACTTTTTATCTACAACTCCGAATTGACTTCCGTTTGTTTCTACTTGTTCCCTACTCCAAGGCCTATCTCTACACCGTCTCAAACCTCCATATAAACTCGTGGAGACATAGCTGTACGAGTTTTTCTTCTCGAAATCCTGAATCTACATATGCCTGAATCTTATTTCGCTTTTTAACCCATCTAGACTTCGTCGTTTGCCTTCGGTCAAAAAACGAAAGTTGTAGGAATCGTCGAAATCTTTCAATCCCGACAAACCTCACCTCTTTTCATCCACCACAGCCTGCGAATTCGTATCACAATATTTGAGATCTTACGGGGTAAATCCAAGAACTACTCGCGCTCGTTTCTTCAAATCCAAATTCCTTTGGTGAGAAGGTAGGAATAATGATTCCCCACAACTTTCATGTTCTGAGTTTTTCGATTTGACCTACGGATTTGTCTCTCTAACGCAGATCTATTTCTTGTCTATTCTGAGCCAAAATCGGGTCAATCTCTTCTTCTAGCCACCGGATCCTACCTAGACGGTCGAGATCCAATCAAACCGGTGCGTGCCATGTCGTCATCCCGGCCTGCTTCCTCATCAACGCCACGTCAACGTCAGGTCAACATCTAGTCCCAGTCAGCATGCAAAGTCAACCTGTCCAGTCAGCGGAATATTCCCTGAAATATTCCGTTCGAATTTAAAATTGCATATTATAGATCTAACTTGTAAAATTCATTAGAAATTCATACCACGTCCAAAAATTGCGTATAATATATCAAATTGAAGATAATTTTATGTAGAATCATCTTATAAAAATAGATCCAAAATTTATTGTACGTGGTTACTGCAGTAATTTAATTAGTTTTAATGGTCTTTTAGGTTAATAAATTCATAAGAAATTATCTGTAACTCCGAAAAATATGAACAATATATCAAATTGAAGCTACTGTAATGTAATTTAATAATATCTGGTTGGATCTAGCCTTTGCAGATTATTTAACCCGTAGCAATTTAATTAGTTTTAATGGCTTTATAAATCATTAAATTCATAGTAAATTAATTGCTTGTCACAAAAAATATAAATGATATACCGATGGAAAGCTGGTTCCATGTAGATCATCAATATGCAATTAGTTCAGCCTTTGACTGTAAGGTTTTGCCGTGAAGATTTAAATAGTTTAATGGCCTATTTAGAGTAATAAATTCATAAGAAAATAAATACTATTCAGAAAATTACAAATAGTATGTCCCTGAAATCAAAATTCCGTGGAGATTACAGATATAATTTTAGTTTGATTTTTAGACAACAGAAACTATATGAATCATTTAAAACCATTAAACACTATTTAAATCATACAAAAAAATCTATAACTCCGATTAGGGTGAATCCAACGCCTAATGGTTCGTATTAACGTCCTCTATCCAGCAAACATAAGAAACAAATTTATATCTACAGTTAGAACAGTCGTTATAACAAAACTATTAAAAACCCTATATTGGCAAGTAATTATTTATAACAAGTACTCCATTGCATTAATTGGTCTCTTGCATGCATCATATACTCCAGTATTGTGTAGAGAACTAAAGTAACAACCATTGTGACTGATTAAATTGTCATGCATGCATTTGTTGCATTTGTTTGATCTCTATGTGCTATTGTTTATGTTGCATGCAATTGTTTGATCGATAGATTGCGAGGAGTGTAACGTGTGTGATTGCAACTACTATGATTACAAGTATTGTGGTTATGACGAGAGCAAACATTATATATATGAGAATTGTGAGGATTATCTAATCGACTACATCTACAACAACGGCAAGTGGTGCTATCTTGGTCATAAATGTCCTATTGTTTTCCTATGCATTGTAGATGCTTTTGTAGAATTGCATCTGTAGGAATTGATGTGTATATGCTATGCTATATCCCATATTATTCCCTAGTATTCCTTGTTTATGAGCCATCGTATTGGTAGAATGCTTAGCTATGCTATTTAGACGAGGAAGGGAATCACATCATGAAAAGTTATATGTTTTGAAAGGCTTATGTTTTGCTAAATGACAAACCAATATGTTTTAATGAACCACCTGGGCGGAATGTCATTGATTGGGTCATCGAGTGTATTTATGGTGGGGAATGCCGCCCAGGACACTGAGAAATGATTGGTTTCTTTGTTTGGAAGCTTTCGTGTGCAACCATATGCCAATAATGGAATGGGCGGTTGGTTGGACTTAGTAGGTTGTGGTAACTCGAACCCGCGTATCCAGAGATGTAGATAGTGTAGGTTGGACCGGTGCGCGTCGGGATTGGGGAGTTACTTCCCGAATGGTTCCTTCTTGGACTTCTCCCTATCATCACCCAATATGAGAGTGGTGGTACGAGCTGGGTTGACCAAGTCACATGGGTAAAGTGTACTAACCCCTGCAGGGTGTATAAACTAATCGATTAGCCGTGTCCCCAGTTATGGACAATTTGAGCGACCTGATACTGATGCTATGATATTTCTCACTCATCCTTATTTCTTAATTACTTAAAACTTGTTGGGTGAACATAATTAGGTAGGAGCACCTGGGAGTGAACCAGAGTGTCCTATTTATCGTATTGGAAAACTACTTTGTTACAAATGTTAGGATAAAACTGTTGCTTTATACAAATGAGCCTGAACTCCACTTGGCCAAATAAGCATGTAGTTGATAGATATGTTGTTAACCACTTTAGCCTACTTGCCATACATTCAATGTATTGACCATTCGTGGCTGCAACGTTTCATGTTGCAGGTTATATCGTAACTGAGTGATCGTTCATAGGTCACGAGACTCCACTCAACAATTGTTCGCCTGTGGCACATTTGAAGGATGGAGATCTACCTTGTATTTGTTTTCCGCTGTGTACTTGAATAAATAATGTAAATTCTGGATCATATTCGTTGTATTTATGATGCACAGTTATATTTGGTATCATTTTGTACTGTGTATGCCAGTGAACCGATCCAGGGATTGGCACTATACACATGAACTCAGCCTTATCAGGCGAGGGTGTTACAAGATGGTATCAGAGCTGTGTGTTCACTGTAGGATCGTGACCTTAGAAATTGATTAGCAATAAAAGACCTCTATTAGGGGAACTATCATATTTTCTACTTATTAGATGTTCTTATATTCCTTGTCTAACATTTTCCAACACCTCTCCTTGTTCAAGCTTGTAGATGTCCATTCATTTGATTAGTAGAAGAAGTGATCTACCATAAAAACTACAAGAATTGGAAAATGTTATTAGTAGTTTCTATAAAGCAAATCACTATATGTGAGTTGGCCTACAAGAAAGAACAAATAACATGACATAAATGAACATATCACCAAGTTTGGGCAGGTCTGGACCACCATATTTTATCCCTTTAGGAGATCATCGCTATCGTGTTAGCATATTGTTCTTATCAACTTATGTGGTATGACAATATAGGTTGTTTGCTTGGTTTTATTGAGCTATTTTGTGTGATGCTTTGTTTAGGATCAGTTAGTTTTGAACTCTAATGTTTCTGAAATTGTGATGAGGTTTTTAAATTAATTTAATGGTGTGAATTGATAGAAATTCGTGATTTTACTGCTGCAGTTTTCTGCATGACCTGTTGTACCGCGCGATTTTTCATATTTTACTGGTAACTCAGAAAAATCCAAAAAAATAGGATCTGGAGCGTAATTACCTGTAGTACATGCACAAAAATTGGCTAAAATTCCTGACGCGTTTAAGTCGGTCAGAAAAATTCGTGAAACCTGCTGTACCATTTTGACAGATTTTGTTTGTTGCTTATATGTTGCTCTATTTTACTCTAGTATTGTTCCCAATGCTTTCAAACTATTTTGTTGTTATATATTACTAAGTTTAGACCTCTGTATTATTTTTATGCAAGTGCTTGCCTGTGTGTTGATTTCTTATGATTGTTTCCTTGTTTGTGACATTGATTGCTTCATATAGTTATGGGTAGGATTATTTACTTAGTCGTTTCTTTCCTATAGAATCTATTCTTCCCTATCTTGAACCCTTGGAGATATAATGATGTGTTAAGTGGAAGGTTTGACAACACACAGAATTTAGAAAGGAGAATGCTTCACCTAATGGAAAAAAAGAGATGTGGGAGTATGAAGTGTTGCACATGATGTTATGTAGTAGATTACGCAACCTGAAAGTTAAAGTATCGATAGTTTAGTTTTAGTAGTAGCTTTGTTGATTGAATACATGGGAGTATACATAGAGAATTAGTTCGTGCCTATGGAAACATTCTTCAAGGCAAGTGAGAATGCCCGAGTGATAGAAAAACGTGATTCACCTATCCTCATACAGGGTAATGATTTTGGTGCAGGATGGATTGATCACCATTCCTACAACTCTTATTATTCGCTCTTGTATTGTTGGCTTTGCGAATCTTGAGTGCCCTTTTCAACCTTAGCAGAGAGTCGACGTTGAGCCTAAACCCTAGAATGGTATATTGTTACACCCTTCTAAAATCATCCATTGCTAAGCGTAGGAATATACGGTAAGAATGAATCTCAACCATGATTAATGGGTACCGTGAAGTAAGCATCCCCTAATTGACCACCATGAGAGTTTTGCTAGTTTAAGAAGTGCTTTCTCAGAAACTATCAATCATGATGTTTAGAATGTGATAGAGACATTGTGCCAATAAAAGTCTAAAGGAGAACCAATCTGAGCTAAGTGAATCCTCGAGAAATGACCTAGTCAATTTTATTTTAAGGGTGGTAGCATCCTAATGGATCCCGAACCTTTCTTTCTTTCTAGCCTTCCCAAATCTCGGGACGAGATTTCTTTTAAAGGTGGTAGTCTGTCACATCCCAAAATTCTCCTAATTTTGGAATGTGAAATAAATAAATAAGTTTGATTGATTGTTTGACTATGTTGAAAATTCTCAAAGATAAGAAACTTTTTGAATAGGAAATCCCCTCAACCTTGAATTCAAAATCTTATGTTCTTTTGTTATGACCTAAGTAGCCATATAGGCAAAAGGGCATGGATTGATTATGAATTGTAGAATTGGTGTGCAAGATTTCAAAATGAAAATCACGAAGCATTTATAAGCATTTCATTACATCCATGCAAAGTTCTCACAAACTAAATCCAAATCCTAGTATCTAAATCCTATAGCTGATTCGCCCAAATGTTCCTAAAGGTAATTAAATTGACTTTATAAAACCCACTGTTGCTAAGGCATAAATTATTGATAATTATAGCCTAAAGAGATCCAATTAATACTACAAAATTTTAGAAACAAAATTGAGCTTAGTTATGGAATAAATACAAACACATAAAGATATAAATAAAATGAAATACATAAGGATTTATAAATCCACTACTTCTAAACTAGTAACGAGATTACAAATTTGATCCTAATCTATTCGATTTTAGAAAAATTTAGAAACAAGAATCATGTCATTTGAAGTTCGTATGCAAAAGATATGAGGAAAACAAGTATAAAAAAAAACTGAACGAGCCGGCCCGGCTGGACCGACCGGACCGAGCCAGCCGGCCAGGCCACCAGCGCGCGTACAGGAAATCGATCGGATGGCTTTAAAAAGCGTGCGAAATCTGTTTTCTAAAACCTATCTCTACTCAAACACTTATAACTTTTTATCTACAACTCCGAATTGACTTCCGTTTGTTTCTACTTGTTCCCTACTCCAAGGCCTATCTCTACACCGTCTCAAACCTCGATATAAACTCGTGGAGACATAGCTGTACGAGTTTTTCTTCTCGAAATCCCGAATCTACATATGCCCGAATCTTATTTCGCTTTTTAACCCATCTAGACTTCGTCGTTTGCCTTCGGTCAAAAAACGAAAGTTGTAGGAATCGTCGAAATCTTTCTATCTCGACAAACCTCACCTCTTTTCATCCACCACAGCCGGCGAATTTCGTATCGCAATATTTCAGATCTTACGGGGTAAATCCAAGATCTACTCGCGCTCGTTTCTTCAAATCCAAATTCCTTTGGTGAGAAGGTAGGAATAATGATTCCCCACAACTTTCATGTTCTGAGTTTTTCGATTTGACCTACGGATTTTTCTCTCTAACACAGATCTATTTCTTGTCTATTCTGAGGCAAAATCGGGTCAATCTCTTCTTCTAGCCACCGGATCCTATCTAGATGGTCGAGATCCAATCAAACCGGTGGGTGCCATGTCGTCATCCCGATCTGCTTCCTCATCAACACCACGTCTGGCATGGTTATACCCTACGGGTACGTAACTTCAGCATACCTGGTCCAGCCCAAGGAAGGCCCACGGCCAATATACGCCATCCCATGAAGATTTTCGGGTGGCCCAGGCCCATGACGCCTTCGGATCCTTGAAGAACAAGACTAGAGTTTCAATACAACTTGTAACCTACTCATTACGGTGCCGAGACCTAGCCTCCCCATATATAAAGGCTAGGAGGGTCCAACGAGGAGGACACCCAACAACGATTACACCCCGCGATTACGACATACACACCTCCACGCCAGATCGAATCTGCGCACCCTGTAACTTTCGGTTCCGCCGCAATAAAAGAGCAGACAAGCAAGAGTAGGGTTTTCCCTCCGGGGGCCTGAACCTGGGTAAATCCCGTGTCCCCTGGTTGCTTGTCTGTTAACCGTGCCACGATCTCCAGCATCCCCATCTTCTCCAAAACCCAAGTCCATAACAATGGGCATTGACGAGTTGAAACCTCGTCAATTGGCGCCGTCTGTGGGAACTGGGGCTGCTGATTGTGCGGTCGTGACGGTTCCGACCCGATCGATCTACAACTCCTCGGCGACGGAGAATCACCTCCTCTTCGGCGCTTTCGACTTCACCGCCCACTCGCCGGCCACCATGAAGGATTTCGAGCCCGTAGGCGATGGACTCGAAATTCTGTTCGGGAGCTTCTGCTTCCAGGTGGGACAAGCTGGCACCCTCCGCCTCCCCGAGCGGATGCCCGTGCCGCCGATCAGGCCCGCTTCATGGGCTCCACACCCCGTGCTACGCACGTCACCATCAACAGATGAGTTCTACAGCAGCATCTGCTGCAACTCTGATCTGTGCGATCCACCTTCGGATGAAGGGACCTACGTTCGAATCCAAAGCCGCGCAGCAGCCAACCAATCTGCAGGCGCTATCTGTGCGCCTCAATCATCCAAACCGACGAAGACACGCCTAACCCGCTGCCCAACCCCAACCCGCGGGGCGGAAACGGCGAAAACAGAGAAAACAGGGGCCACCTCATCCAACATAGCAAAGAAGGATGGGCCGAAGCACGCCGCGCCGTCGCAGGCGAAATAGTCCTACCTCTGGACTCCCCACGTGACCTGCTGATGGCATACCACTACCTCCTCATCGAGGAGCACAAGAAGCAAGTCAAGATGCAGGAGACGCTCGATAAACGCAAGAAAGCAGCGACGAGCTGCGCTCTCCGCCATGGGACCCGGCTCCAGCACAAATGGAAATCAGGGAAACAAGCACCACTCTCGGGTGGAAAACATGGACCCGAAGGAGCGGCATGACGTGACCCGAACCCTCCACACATCGTTCATGGATATGGATGCCGACGGCAACATCACCCCGAAGACGCCACAAGCCGTGATCATGGCAGCCACTGCGTATCTTGCGGCTCACCCACCTCCGGAGGGGGACCCGAAAAGGGCCATGCATAGGTCCGCACTCACCGGACTAGGACTAATCGGAGCTGCGCTCCACGAAGATGCTCCCACGGAGCCGAACAAGAAAGCTCCGGCCAGGCGCGATCGGAGCCCCACTCCCTCATCCGAAGATGAAGAAGAACACGACCTTCCTCGAAGGAAGAAGAGCTCGCACCGCCACAAACACGACTATGACGCCAGAGACAAGCTTACACAGCGGAAGATCGACAAAGCACGCGCCAAACGCGCATGCTCATCCGAATCTGAGATGGATGAAGACGAAGGAGAACTCTGCGGGGCTCGATGCTTCAGCAGATCCGTCCGGCGAACATAGATGCCATGCAACTTTAAGCTTCCTTCGGATACTCCGAAGTTCAACGGCACGCAAGATCCAAAGTCCTGGCTCAGCGACCATCTGTCATCCGTCAAGCTTCACGGAGGCAACAAAGAAACCGCCATGCAATGCCTTCACCGCGGTGACAGGCGCGGGTCTGGCTCAGCAGCCTATCATCAGGATCCATCCGAAGCTGGGAGGAGGTCGCTTATAGCTTCATCCGAAACTTCAAAGGCACCAGCAAAAGGCCCGCCTCAATCGAAGAGCTGCGAGCCTGCACTCAGAGAACGGGTGAATCTATTCGCTCGTACATACTACGCTGGTCTACGACCAAGAACTCCGCAGCACACATCTCCGAAGAGCGGGCCATCGACGCCTTCAGGGACGGCGTCAAACGCCCATACTTCAAGGAGAAACTTGGACGCGTAAAGCCCAAGACACTCGACCAGCTCATGGAAATCGCCAACAGTTGGGCAGATGGCGAAGATTGCATCCAGCGGGCGCAATCAGATGAAGAAGACGACTACGGCCGAAGACGCGAACGCCGCAGCAAGAGGAGACCGCGCGTCTACAAGGACCGCGACGGACCTGACATGGTCGCAGCCGGCTACGCCGACCGCCGTAACGACAACAGCCGCAGCAGCGGAGGATATCGCAGCGAAAACTTCCGCGACAACGGACGACCAACGCAGTCGTGGCAACGCCGACATGACAGCGGACCTTCAGCACTCGACAAACTTTCGGGTCCATGCACCATCCACTTCTACATCGACAAACAAGATGGCAAAAAGAAAGCTAGCCACATGCTCAAGGACTGCCGCGAGTTCCAGAAACTCAGCGAAAGCATGGTACAAATGAGGCAACAAGCTCCAATTCTTGTGTTCGGAAACGCACTTGCGCCAGGCGAAATAGCACACGGAGCTCCTCCACCGCCGCCTATTGGAGGCTCACATCAACCAGTCGCACCAGCGCATAACAACGCCGGGGTCGCTTACCCCCCACCAAAAGGAGCACTCAATATGATACAGAAGGGACGTCCCACAAACAGGGTGCAGAAGAAAATCACCCGACAAATCAACATGGCCGTGACAACTCCGCCTGCAATCCCTGAGTACCTCAGCGGATCGGAGTCCTGTATCACATTCACCCGCGCGGATCACCCTTGCCAGATCCCTCGCCCAGGTCATGCTGCCCTGGTGCTGGAGGCGCAGATCGGAGGCTTCGAGATGAGTCGCGTCTTCATGGACGGCGGCAGCGGCATCAACCTAATATTCGCAAGCACTCTAGTAGCTATGCGGATCCCGCAATGCAGCCTGGAACAATCAGACACAACGTTCCACAACATTGTCCCAGGGAAGGGCATCTTCCCCCTGGGCAAAATAGGGCTCGACGTCATCTTCGGGACACCGGACAACTTTTGGCAGGAGCGCCTAGAATTCGAAGTGGTGCACTGGTCGTCGCAATACCACGCCATCCTGGGACGCGTAGCATTCGCAAGGTTCCTGGCCGTCCCACACTACGCATACCTACTACTCAAGATGCCAGGACCAAGGGGCGTCATCACAGTCCACGGGAGCTTCACCCGATCGGACCAATGCGACAGGGATTTCAACAAAATCTCCCAGTCCTTCGGCATGCAAGACGAGCTTGTAAGGCTCCGCGAAGCGGCAGACAATGGGCTACCCCCAGTCACCAAGCAGAACGCACCTGATATGTCTTTCGACTCCACCATCAACACCAAAAAAGTACAGGTCCATCCAACGGATGCCTCCAAGACGGCGCTAATCGCCAACGACCTCAACACCACATAGGAAAGCGCGCTCGTCGAATTCCTCCGTGAGCACTGGGAAATCTTCGCCTGGTGTCCTGCGGACATGCCAGGAGTTCCCAGGGAATTCGCCGAGCACGCACTCAATGTCTTCCCAGACACCAAGCCAGTCAAGCAGTCCATCCGAAGACTGTCGGAGCCACGAGCCGAAGCTATCGGCAAAGAGATCAACAGATTACTCGCAGCAGACTTCATCCGGGAAATCAAGGAAAGCGAGTGGCTGGCAAACACGGTGATGGTCCCGAAGAAGGACACGGACATCCTGCGGATGTGCGTAGACTTCACGTCACTAAACAAACACTGCCCTAAGGACCACTTCCCTCTCTCTCGGATCGACCGGATCATCGATTCGACTGCAGGTTGTGAGAAACTCTCCTTCCTCGACGCCTACTCAGGCTATAACCAGATTCGACTCAAGGTCGAAGATCAAGAGAAAACGGCGTTCATCACACCGTTCGGAGTATACTGCTACAACACAATGCCCTTCGGGCTAAAGAACGCGGGTGCCACGTACCAGCGATGCATGCAGGCCTGCCTCAAGGACCAGATCGGTCGCAACGTCCAAGTCTATGTCGACGACATAGTCATCAAAACCAAGGAGGCAAGAACACTTATCGACGATCTATGCGAGATGTTCGACAACCTTGATCGCTACAGGATCAAGCTCAATCCAGAAAAGTGCGCCTTCAGCGTCCCCTCAGGTCAGCTGCTCGGATACTTCATCTCTCAACGAGGGATCGAAGCGAACCCGAATAAAATCAAAGCTATCATGACAATGGAGAAGCCGAAAAACCTCAAGGGCGTTCAGCAGCTCGCAGGGCGAGTAGCGGCACTAAGCAGGTTCATCAGCCGCATGGGCGAGAAGGCCCTACCATTTTACCAACTGCTGCGCAAAGTAGACAAGTTCGAGTGGACACCAGAAGCCAACAACGCATTCGAAAACCTCAAGCGGCTCCTCTCCAGCTCGCCCGTTTTGGTCACGCCAAAAGAGCGCGAGCCCCTGTTGCTGTACATAGCAGCCACACACCAGGTGGTCAGCACAGTACTCGTGGTCGAACGACCCGAAGAAGGCAAGACCCACGGGGTACAACGCCCAATTTACTACCTCAGCGAGGTTCTCACTCCAACAAAACAGCGGTACCCGCACTATCAGAAGCTAGCCTACGGCGTGTTCATGACGGCTCGACGACTGAGACACTACTTCCAGGAGCATCAGGTGATGGTCGTCAACGAGGCACCCCTAAACAGCATCCTGAACAATCCAGAGGCCACAGGACGCGTGGCCCTGTGGGGCATCGAACTATCACCATTGGACATCATCTACGAGAAGCGACACGCAATCAAATCTCAAGTCCTTCCGGACTTCCTGGTGCACTGGATGGAGCTGCAGCTGCCTGACACCCCAGACATGTCACAATCCTGGACAATGCATTTTGACGGCTCCAAACGCGAAGCCGGAGCAGGGGCAGGAGTCATACTGACCTCCCCGCAAGGTGACAAGATGAAGTACGTCCTTCGGATGAAATTCAGAGCCTCCAACAACGAGGCCGAATACGAGGCCCTCATCCATGGCATGCGGATGGCAAAAATATGCGCGAACGCGCTGGTCATCTGGTGACTCCAACCTTGTTGTCCCAGACGATGAATGAGTGCGACGCACACGCCGAAACATGATCGCGCATCGCGACTATACAACGCACTCGAAGGAGAATTCGACATTGCGAACTTTGTACGTCGGAAGAGAGAGCAACGAGGAGGCCGATAGACTCGCCAACATCGGCTCCACTTGTGCAAAAGTACCACCAGGTGTGTTCCTCGAACAGATCTGCGTGCCATCCATCAAGCGGAAATTCCCCAAGGGATCACCCGAAGAAGCAGAACACTCGGGGGCTACGCTACCCGAAGGTCAAGAAGGACCCGAAAAGTTGGATACCGAAGTCGCATTGGTCAACCTGATGCAGGTCATGGCAGCCGAAGAAACCTGGACACGTCCATACCTCCAGTTCCTGCTAAACGGAAACTTACCAGACAATCCGACAGATGCCCGGCGCATATCTCGTCGGTCAAAAGCCTTCACCATCATCAACGGCGAACTGTACAAACGCAGCATTACAGGCGTCCTACAACGGTGCGTCACCATCAGCGATGGCAAGACCATACTCCAAGATATCCACGAGGGCATCTGCGGCCACCACGCAGGCAGCCGCTCCCTTGTCGCCAAAGCTCTACGAGCAGGATTCTATTGGCCAACGGCCATGAGCGACGCAAAGGACATCGTCCGAAGATGCAATGGGTGCCAACGGTTCGCTGACAAACCGCACGCACCTGGGTCCGAACTCCGACCCATACCCATAGCTTGGCCTTTTGCTCAATGGGGCCTTGACATGATCGGCAAACTGCCAAAATCCTCGAAGGGAGGACACGTCTTCCTCTTGGTCGCAGTCGACAAATTCACCAAGTGGATCGAGGCCATGCCAGTCACCAACCAGAAGGGCAAAACCGCCGTCAAGTTCTTCGAATCCATAGTCTACAGGACTTCTGCGAAGGCCACAGGATCAATATCATGTACGCCTCAGTGGCGCACCCGCAAACAAACGGGCAAGTGGAAAAGGCCAACGGCCTAATCGGCGCTGGCATCAAGAAACGCCTCATGAGCTCACTCGAGCACAAAGCTGGCAACTGGACGAAAGAGCTATAATGCATCTGTGGAGCTTACGAACTACGCCAAACAGCTCCACCGGCTACACACCGTTCTTCATGGTACACGGAGCTGAGGCTGTGCTACCAGCCGAAGTACGTCACCAGGCTCCACGAGTCGTCGCTTACAGCGAGGCCGAATCCACGGCTGCACTCGAAGACGCCGTCGACACAATCGACGAAGCACGGGATATAGTAGCAGCTAGATCCGCGGTGTACCAGCAAAGTCTCCGCAACTATCACAGCCGCCGGCTGCGCCCCAGGTCCTTCGTCGAAGGAGACCTCGTCTTGCGACTCAAGCAAAAGCGACCGAACAAACTCGATTCGCCATGGGAAGGACCCTATGTCATCACCGAAGTCATCCCAGGTGGCGCCTATCGCCTCAAGCACGTGGAGTCTGGAGTCGCATACTCCAACCCATGGAACATCTCGCACCTGCGACGATTCTACCCATAGCAATGGGCAATGTACCCCTTTTACTTTCAATAAGGCTTACGGCCAAGTCTACTCAACCAAACCATGTACCTCCTCCATTACGCTACAAATAAAGCTAAGTGTCTCGCTCCCAACCTTCGGTTGACTATTTCTCTGCAACTTTGTTACATGCTACTAACGCACTCGGGGGCTCCCCCCACCTCACGATTTCATCGACTGAGGACAAAACGCGCTCGGGGGCTCCCCCCACCTCACGATTTCATCGACTGAGGACAAAACGCGCTCGGGGGCTCCCCCCACCTCACGATTTCACCGACTGAGGATAACACATGTACACCTGAGTAGCTGACCACGTCAGGCTAACGAAAAGGGCACGTACTAAATCAAAGCACTGCGTGCTCGCTAACAAGCAAACCTTTACAACAAAGGGCACATACACGCCCAGCCGCAATATACAAATTTTACATCTATCTGTTTATTTTCAGGTTCTACCTATTCTGCAGAATAGCCTGAGCACGCTGCTCAAACAAATCTACAATCTGTTCGGCATACTGCCTTACAGCCGCGTAATGCGGACGCATATTCCACTTGCCACCATCTGGCCGAGGAGGTGGCCTAGTCGCCACAGCAGCCAAATCTACATCAGGGCGATGCACCCTCACAAGAGACAAGGCAGCCTTCACCCCTGCGACAAGCTGCTGCCGCACCAGCTCCTTGACATTGCTGGCACTCCGAAACTTCGCCAGAAGACCTGCAAGGGTCGTCGGCGCGCCATCCAACGGAAACATGACGTGCAACACCGAGGACAACAATGTCTGCACCTGGCGGAGCACCCGCGAAACCTGGAAGACGCGATCCTGCACCGTCGCCAGAACCATGGCACGATCGCGATCCACCCAAAAGAAGCCACCGGCTTCCATGTCCTGTTGAGTCAAACAATTGACTCGAACAGCAATGCGCTCCTTTTCTTCCTTCGGAGCGAGATTCGCACCTGCGACAATAGCACAGAACAAGAGTAAGGCTAGAAGGCTCACCCGAAGAACTAAGCTACGGCCCGAAAGAAGGATCAACTTACACTGCAGCTGCTCGGACAGCCGACCCAGCTCCGCCATCAAGTATTCCTCTCTGGCTGCACTACGGTCTGCTTTTGACTTCCAAACGTCAGCACGACCGCGTAGCCCAAGCAAATCCCTTTCCAAGCTACGCACGCGATCCCGCAGAAAAGCGAGCTGCGAGGAATCATCCAACAATGCTCGCAAGGGCCTTTCGGATGAAGTACCAACTGGGTCAACACCCGAAGGAACCTAAAGCAAGAAGAAAAAGAAGGCACACAGACACTCAGCCAAAGATAAAGCCCAACTCGGAGGAATTCATTAAATAAGGCCACTGCGTGGCTCAAGAATGGTGCTACAAAAGATATTTACAGCAAAAGTAAACTACATACTACCCTACATCTCCTATGCCTAAGGCGTAGGACACCGAGTCGCCTCAGAGCCAGACTGCCTAGCTTTGGCCTTGCCCTGCTGTCGCAGCGTACTCGCATAACAACAAGTCAATGAGCTTGGGCCATAAATGCAAAGCGGAGTAAGCAGCGAAGGCTACCTCTGATCCATCCGCAGCCGTCGGCATCCGAGAAGTGATCTGGGGCAAGTCCAGCTCCGCCCCAGCCGCCATGGCCATCGCCAGCCCGACGGACGCGCCGATGCCCTTCTGCTTGCGCTTGTACGCTGCGCTGGCCGGTATGAGCCTCGCGAGCACCCACATCTTCAAGGATTGCGCCTTCGGGAAGAGCTCTGGTAGAAGCGACCAAGGACCTCCTTTGCCTTGGCAAGGAGTTGGCAGCAGCTGCAGCGGTCTTCGACCGCCACAGTGGCATCATCCAGAGCACTCCCGTGATCCAGAGCACCACGGTCAAATTTGATGCCTGCGGCATCTGAGACAAAACAGAAGAAAACATGAAGAATAGCAACATAGAAGAGGACCCGAAGAAAAAGAAGCAAGTACAAAAGCTAGCACTCACCCGAAATAGCCTTGGCAGCAGCCATGAGCTTCTCCGCTACTCCTACCTCACGACCTGCGGCTTCCTGCAGACGCTCTTTCGCTTCGACTGCCTTTGATAGCTCTAGCTCAAGGCGCTCTTTCGCCTCAGCGGCAGCTTCGGCCTTCTGCTCCAATTGGCCAAAGCTCTTCTTCAGAGCATCAACCTCACGAAGAGAGTCATTATGCTCCTCTGCATTCACAACAAGCTAGTGTCAACAAACAGGACAAGGATAAACAAAAAAGTACTACAAGGCAGACGAATACCTTGCAGCTGCTGCAGTTTCACCTCCAGCGTTAGGTGCTCCTCCACCAGCCGCTTGGCCTCTCGGACACAAGGCTGCAGGAAAAAGCAATAGCAGTAAGAGCATGACTTGGGGGCTCCGCCCAAAACAAAGAAGCAAACACAACATCAGCACACGAAGACGCCCGGGGGCTCCCCCCGTGACATGAAGCAGAAAAACTTACGTGCTCCGAAGGCGAACCCGCAGGCCCGCCTGCGAAATTCTGAGGCGCAACCACCAGCCTCTCCTGCACAAGAGGAACTGGTGCAGCACCACCCGACGTCGCCACCGTCTGCGGAGGCGGCGACGCAATGTTCGACTCCCCCATCATCTCGCGTGCTCCATCACTAGAGCCGTCGGAGGATTGCCTACATACGAACCAATCAACACAGGCGCAAAAAATAACAAGTGAGCAAAAGACAACAGTGGCAACAAGCACACTTACGAGCCCAACGCGCTCAGGTCAAAGATAGGAGAAGCCCTCCGGGCCCTCTTCTCCTCCTTCTTCTCCTCCTTCTTCTCTTCCTTCTTCCGCTTTGCTGGCGGGTGCGGAGCAACAGCTCGCACAGGAACGGCAGGAATAGGAGAAGACGAACCCCCCTGAACATCATCATGACGCTCAAGACCCCGAGGATTCCTGGGAGTCGGAGGAGTCGAGGCATCCGAAGACTCGCTCGAGCTCCGTGATCGCTTACTCGAATGGTCTTCACTCGATTCGTCGGCATCCTCCGCCGGAGATCGCGCCGAAGGAAGCTCGGACACGGAATCCACCACTTCATTATCCGGGGCATTCGGATACCTTTCGGGCAATGGTGGCGCCATGCCTGGCACTTTGAAGCTCTACAAGATGAGAAGAAACTTTGTTAGCAAACAAAGGACACAAGTACACAACTGACAAAAACATAAGGGAAGCACTACGTGCGCAAATCTACACCTTTGGCCCGGCCAACGTCGATGAAAAGGGCGGAGTCAGCGACTTCCCCGGGATTTTTTCGTCAGCCTTGAACTTCAACAGCACGCGAAGATCCTTGTCAAGGTCCACCTCGGAGACCTTCTCACTCGAAACCCTCGTCGGATCACGGCGCCCAGAGTACAGGAACATCGGGTGCGCTCTAGCCTGGAGCGGCTGCACCCGACGCTCAAGAAACACCCGGATAATGTCGACACCGTTCACCTCCTTCTCAGGAATCAATTGGAGCTCCTCCACCCGACGGTACAAGGCCTCTATCTCCGCCACCTCACCGTCTAAGATCTGATTTTTCCAGGACCTCTTCTTCACAATTAACTGGGAGGGGTCAAAAGGAACGAGACCAAAATCTTGCCCAGGCAGCACGGAGTCACGGATGTAAAACCATTTCCTCCGCCAGTACTGGACAGATTCGGACATGGAGAAGGAAAAGAATTGGACATCGGGACTAAGAGAGATGATGAAACCCCCAATGGGATACACACCAGACTGCCTCCTCACGGAATACAGCTTCCGGAAGAGGCCAAAGTGCGGCTCAATGCCAAGCCAACACTCGCAAAGCGTGATAAAACACGCAATGTGGAGAAGGGAGTTGGGAGACAGATGATGGAGTTGAACCCCATAGAAAAAGAGCAGTCCACGAAGGAAGTCATGGACTGGATACGCAAACCCACGCAAAACGAAGGCGACAAACATAACCCGATACCCAGATGGGGGACGGGGGATTACCTCACTACTGGGGAGTCTCACGGCCGTCGTGTCCAGCGGAATCAGGCTCTGCTCGCGCAGCTTGCGGAGATCGCTCTCCCGCGTCTCTGATCGCCGCCAGCCACCATCGGTGACACAAGCAGCGGCGGCGCCCTTCTTGCCTCCGGCGGTGCTGGTTCCCACTGCAGGCGAAGACTTCTTTGGCTTCCCCATGGCGCTACGGCGGTGGTGTCGTTGCCAACGACGAAGACAAAGGAAATGCGAAAGGAACTCTCAGCACGCAGCAAGAATCGCTCGAGCACAAGGAGGCAGTAAAACGCAAGAACTGGTGCGGTGAAAACAAACCATGATTTTCACCATGGATTATAACAGCAAAGACGACGCACGCTGACCGTCCATCAAGAAGACCTAACGCCAACGGCATATCTGGCCGTACACGTGTCAGCACCAAAACGAACCGTCGTTCCCACGACGTCCACTACGCGCGGAAATCGAGGAAACGCCGTAATCATCTCCACGCCGCGCGTGACCGGTCAATTCAAAGTCAGGAAGTGGGACCCACGCGCCGTCCGATCAAGTCATCTACGCGCAGCAGACGCTTGAGGTCATTGATCGTCAAGATCGACGTCATCAACAGCTATACTAGCAATAACCCGGCTCCACAGCTAAAGTACTCACCGAATCTACGATTCGACTAAATACTTGGGGCTACTCCTATCGGAGCGCTTGTCGCGCACCGATGTACTTCCGGGTCAGTGACGCATACGAGATTTTCCTACTACCGTTGCATGATACAAGACTCGAGTCTCTGCCCGAGTCTACGACTCTGCCAGACACTCGGGGGCTACTCCAAACTAGAGCGATGGCCGTTCACTAACAAGAGCTTCGAGTCCTACGTCGAGTCCACGACTCCACTACGGACTCGGGGGCTACTCCCATAGGGAGGAAGGATTTCAGCATCCAAAATTTTTCGAGTCCTACGGACTAAACAACTGAGCAATGCTTGCACTAAAAGTCTCCGCTCGAGTCTACGACTCGAACAGACACTCGGGGGCTACTCCCATAGGGAGCGCTGGTCGTGCACCCTATGAAATCTTCGACTGCAATCTTCCGGATCCGCATGCAAAAACTTTTCGGCAACTCTGCCCCAATTAATGCTAAGTGAGTAACATCCTCCTTGTACCAGAAACACCTCCTTGGTGATAAACATTCGATGTTGTCTGCGACGCAAAGATAAGACCTCTGATATCATCGATGGCACGGCAACGCACCGATCGCTCTGCTAGTATGAATCCGTACCAGCAGGTACGATGAAAAATCCCGACGGACGCGTTGGGTGCATCATTTAAAAACACTGGAATTCCACTCTTGTAAGTCCTCCGCGGCCTGAGTCGAATTACGCCAAAGATATGTTCGGGTTCGAGTCGAGGGACTCGCACCTGAAGAAGATCGTGTTGTTTTGTCCTAAGACGATTAACGGACCCTGATCCGTCGGGTGAGTCAGGCACACGCATCAACAATCCCTACACATTCTCTTGAAAGACAGAGTTACACCCGAAGGATTGAAGAGTCCTCAGCCGAATCTACGATTCGACTAAACACTCGGGGGCTACTGACATGGTTATACCCTATAGGTACGTAACTTCAGCATACCTGGTCCAGCCCAAGGAAGGCCCACGGCCAATATACGCCAGCCCATGAAGATTTTCGGGTGGCCCAGGCCCATGACGCCTTCGGATCCTTGAAGAACAAGACTAGAGTTTCAATACAACTTGTAACGTACTCGTATCGGTACCCAAGACCTAGCCTCCCCATATATAAAGGCTAGGAGGGTCCAACGAGGAGGACACCCAACAACGATTACACCCCGCGATTACGACATACACACCTCCACGCCAGATCGAATCTGCGCACCCTGTAACTTTCGGTTCCGCCGCAATAAAAGAGCAGACAAGCAGGTAGGGTTTTTCCCTCCGGGGAACTGAACACAGGTAAATCCCGTGTCCCCTGGTTGCTTGTCTGTTAACCGTGCCACGATCTCCAGCATCCCCATCTTCTCCAAAACCCAAGTCCATAACAATGGGCATTGACGAGTTGAAACCTCGTCAACGTCAACGTCAGGTCAACATCTAGTCCCCGTAAGCATGCAAAGTCAACCTGTCCAGTCAGCGGAATATTCCCTAAAATATTCCGTTCGAATTTAAAATTGCATATTATAGATCTAACTTGTAAAATTCATTAGAAATTCATACCACGTCCAAACATTGCGTATAATATATCAAATTGAAGATAATTTTACGTAGAATCATCTTATAAAAATAGATCCAAAATTTACTGTATGTGGTTACTGCAGTAATTTAATTAGTTTTAATGGTCTTTTAGGTTAATAAATTCATAAGAAATTATCTGTAACTCCGAAAAATATGAACAATATATCAAATTGAAGCTACTGTAATGTAATTTAATAATATCTGGTTGGATCTAGCCTTTGGAGATTATTTAACCCATAGCAATTTAATTAGTTTTAATGGCTTTATAAATCATTAAATTCATAGTAAATTAATTGCTTGTCATAAAAAATATAAATGATATACCGATGGAAATCAGGTTCCATGTAGATCATGAATATGCAATTAGTTCAGCCTTTGACTGTAAGGTTTTGCCGTGAAGATTTAAATAGTTTAATGGCCTATTTAGAGTAATAAATTCATAAGAAAATAAATACTATTCAGAAAATTACAAATAATATGTCTCTGAAATAAAAATTCCGTGGAGATTACAGATATAATTTTAGTTTGATTTTTAGACAACAGAAACTATATGAATCATTTAAAACCATTAAACACTATTTAAATCATACAAAAAGATCTATAACTCCGATTAGGGTGAATCCAACGCCTAATGGTTCGTATTAACATCCTCTATCCAGTAAACATAAGAAACAAATTTAATTCTACAGTTAGAACAGTCATTACAACAGAACTATTAAAAACCCTATATTGGCAAGTAATTATTAATAACAAGTACTCCATTGCATTAATTGGTCTCTTGCATGCATCATATACTCCAGTATTGTGTAGAGAACTAAAGTAAAAACCATTGTGACTTATTAAATTGTCATGCATGCATTTGTTGCATTTGTTTGATCTCTATGTGCTATTGTTTATGTTGTATGCAATTGTTTGATCGATAGATTGTGAGGAGTGTAACGTGTGTGATTGCAACTACTATGATTGCAAGTATTGTGGTTATGACGAGAGCAACCATTATATCTATGAGAATTGTGAGGATTATCTAATCGACTACATCTACAACAAAGGCAAGTGGTGCTATCTTGGTCATAAATGTCCTATTGTTTTCCTATGCATTGTAGATGCTTTTGTAGAATTGCATCTGTAGGAATTGATGTGTATATGCTATGCTATATCCCATATTATTCCCTAGTATTCCTTGTTTATGAGCCATCGTATTGGTAGATTGCTTAGCTATGCTATTTAGACGAGGAAGGGAATCACATCATGAAAAGTTATATGTTTTGAAAGGCTTATGTTTTGCTAAATGACAAACCAATATGTTTTAATGAACCACCTGGGAGGAATGGCATTGATTGGGTCATCGAGTGTATTTATGGTGGGGAATGCCGCCCATGACACTGAGAAATGATTGGTTTCTTTGTTTGGAAGCTTTCGTGTGCAACCATGTGCCAATAATGGAATGGGCGGTTGGTTGTACTTAGTAGGTTGTGGTAACTCGAACCCGCGTATCCAGAGATGTAGATATTGTAGGTTGGACCGGTGCGCGTCGGGATTGGGGAGTTACTTCCCGAACGGTTCCTTCTTGGACTTCTCCCTATCATCACCCAATATGAGAGTGGTGGTATGAGCTGGGCTGGCCAAGTCACATGGGTAAAGTGTACTAACCCCTGCATGGTGTATAAACTAATCGATTAGCCGTGTCCCCGGTTATGGACAATTTGAGTGACCTGATACTGATGCTATGATATTTCTCACTCATCCTTATCTCTTAATTACTTAAAACTTGTTGGGTGAACATAATTTGGTAGGAGCACCTGGGAGTGAACCAGAGTGTCCTATTTATCGTATTGGAAAACTACTTTGTTACAAATGTTAGGATAAAACTGTTGCTTTATGCAAATGAGCCTGAACTCCACTTGGCCAAATAAACATGTAGTTGATAGATATGCTGTTAACCACTTTAGCCTACTTGCCATACATTCAATGTATTGACCATTCGTGGCTGCAACGTTTCATGTTGCAGGTTATATCGTAACTGAGTGATCCTTCATAGGTCGCGAGACTCCACTCAACAATTGTTCGCCTGTGGCACATTTGAAGGATGGAGATCTACCTTGTATTCGTTTTCCGCTATGTACTTGAATAAATAATGTAAATTCTGGATCATATTCGTTGTATTTATGATGCACAGTTATATTTGGTATCATTTTGTACTGTGTGTGCCAGTAAACCGATCCAGGGATTGGCACTATACACATGAACTCAGCCTTATCAGGCGAGGGTGTTACATGGGTTCAGTGCTACGAATGTGTTATGTTGAGGCTCATGGATCAAGAGTGGAATTTTTCCTTCCCGATGATGGATAGATATACTCTAGGCCCTCTCGGTGATATCATATTAATTAGATTGCAAGCATGTGATTTGATCACTAGAATGTTATATCACGGGAACGAGAAAAGAGTACCTGTCGAGATCAAACTAGGTATGAAGATACCGATGATCGAATATCGGACATGTAATATATGGTGAGACAAACGGATTGAGTTACGTGCATATAAGGTTCACATGATCACAGAAGTCATCGTTGAATGTGTGGGAGTCAGTACGGATCTCCAGGTCCCGCTGCTAATTATTGATCGGAGAGGATCTCGATCATGTCTACATTATTCGTGAACCATAGGGTGACACACTTAAGGGATACCGACACCATTTGGAGCAAATAATATGCTAGAGAAAGAATAACAAAGCGCAGGAATTTATTTCACTAGACACCGGAATTGTTTCGGTTGAAATTGCTAAAACTGGTTCTGCATGTGAAATTGAAATGTTGTAAGGGTTTTATATGAATGTTTGTTAATTAAAGTAATTAAAAAAATTCTGAATAAATAAATAAAATAGTTTTATTTAAATGAGAGCTTGCATTAAATTTGGTGGAAATTTAATGCATGTGAGTGGATTTTTGAGTGGAGGCATGTTAATTTGAGTGGAGGCTTTTCATTTTGAGTGGGAGCTCCACCCACATGAATGTGGAAGAAGTGGGGCAGCCACCATGGCTGGGCACCATGCCCCTCTCCCTATAAAGGCCTCCCTCTCCTCCTCTCATATCACACCTCCTCGTGAAGGATCTCTCTCCCCCCTTTAAAATTTCCCCATGGTCTCGGATCAATGAGATACATGTTCCCGATGGCTTTTTCTGGAAGGATTTATTGCTTCCGATGCTTCGCTGGAGCGAGGGCATGGAGGTTGTCGGGGTACCTGAACGTGTGTGCGATCAAGGATGCACCCTTGCTTTGCGGTGCTGGACTTTATGGTGCTGGACCTACTGGACCGGATGGACTTCTTCTTGATCTTGAGATTGGCAAGCGTTCGACTACATCATCCACGAGAACAACCTCGTTAACACTTTTCAGTCTTCCAGGGTATGTATTGTATGGATGTATATCCACCCGTTGCTTGTATCTAGTAGATAGATCTTGGTCCTTAGTTGTTCCCATCGTAGGAAATTTTTGGTTTTCTATGCTGCGAACCCTACAATATGGTGGAATTAAAGAAATGTGGTTATGACAAGATGTCAACTCATGTTAGTAGATGGAGTTTAAAAGATATTCCCTCAACTCAACTTGGGCATCATGCATTATATCAATAAAAAAATACAAGATATTAATAAGAAAATACAATTAATAAGGCAAATGCAATATGAGGAGCAGAACCAAATGAAAAGGGTTTTTAATATGATGCTCAAATGCAAGGTTGCATGGTGACATGTGCATGATATAATAATGATGCAATAATGGTATGTAGGAAGTAGCAATATATAGAATAGGCAAATAGCATTACAATTGTTAGACAATTGGGATGCTACAATTCTCCCCCACTAAACAAGAATCTCACCCCGAGATTCCTAGGATAAGAGAAGAACACAGCAAGAGACGGTTGCTCGGAACAAAAGTGATCCTCATGTTCCCAAGTTGATTTCTAAATGGAATGGTGCGATACTCCTTGCAAAACTTGCTAGACTTGTTGCGAGTCTTGTGTTTTGCTTCTCAGAAACAAGAACTTGAAGAGATTCAATATAAGCGAGCTTCTTACTTAAAGCTGAAGGATGAGACGCACCAATAAGATTAAATATCGCAACTGCACATGAAGATGATTCTTTCTCTCTCTGGAAGAAAAGAACGATTTGGATAAGTTAACAACCACTATAAAATAGCATTGTTTCCTCCCTTAGACTTAAGAAATGAAGGTTGTATAAACTGAAGGGAATATGCCGGATAGGCAATAATAAAGTGGTTATTATCTTATTCCTTGTTTATGATAAATGTTTATTTTTCATGCTATAAGTACGTTAATATGGAAACGTTAATACATGTGTGTTTAATAAACAAAAAGAAAGTTTCTATTTATGCCTCTCTTATAAACTAGCTCTTTGATTGACAAGATGATCAAAGATTTCCAGATCATGGACATTGGATACCGTTAATAACGAGGTCACAACATTGTTGGAATGATGTGATAAACATTCATCCAAAGTATAGCATTATGATCAAATTCATTGTTTTTATATTGCTATAACATTATACAAAGTAATCCCAATCCTTAGACCATGATATCATGTCAATCACTAACACTAGAAGAGTATCTTGATAACATCAAACGTCACACCATAACAGAGTGACTACAAAGATGGGTTCAGTGCATATGAAGGTGTTATGTAGAGGCTCATGGATCAAGAGTGGAATTTGTCCATCCCGATGACATGGAGATATACTCCGGGCCTTCTCGATGATATCACATTAGTTAGGTTGCAAGCAAGTGATTTGATCACTAGAATGTTATATCACGGGAACGAGAAAAGAGTACATGTCGGTAATGAGATCAAACTAGGTATTGAGATAACTATGATCGAATATTGGACATGTAATATATAGCGATACAAAGGGATTGGGTTATATGCGAATAAGGTTCACACGATCATAGAAGTCATCGTTGAATGTGTGGGAGTCGGTATGGATCTCTAGGTCCCGCTGCTGACTATTGATCGGAGAGGGGTCTTGATCATGTCTGCATTATTCGTGAACCATAGGGTGACACACTTAAGGGATACCGACACCATTTGGACCAAATAATATGCCAAATAAAGAATTACAAAGCACAGGAATTACTTCACTATACACTAGAATTATTTTGGTTAAAATTGCTGAAACTGGTTCTGTATGTGAAATTAAAATGTTGTAATGGGTTTTATGTGAATGTTTATTTATTAAAGTAATTAACAAAATTATAAATAAATAAATAAAAGGATTTTTATTTAAAGAGAGATTACATTAAATTTGGTGGAAATTTAATGGGAATTTGAGTGGAGAAAATGGAGGGTCATCTTTGTGAGTGGAGCTTCCACCACATGACTGAGGGAGAGGTGGGGGCACCCTATATGGACGGCGGCCATGCCCTCTTGGTCTGCCCCCTACCCTATATAAGGAGCACCTCCTCCTCCTCCTCCACTCTCACACCTCCTCGCAAAGGATCTCTCTCCCTCCTTTAGAATTTCCCCAATGGTCTTGGATCAGTGAGATACATGTTCCCGGTGGATTTTTCTTGAAGGATTTGTTGCCTCTACTGCTTCGTTGGAGAGAGGGCACGGAGGTTGTCGGGGTAGCCGAACGTGTGTGCAATCACGGATGTACCACTGCTTTATGGTGCTGGACTTGATGGTGTTGGACCGGCTGGAACAGATGGACTTCATCACGATCTTGAGATCAGCAAGAGATCGACTACATCACCAACGAGTTCATACTCAAAAAAGCTTTCGGTCTTCGAGGGTATGTATTCTATGGGTGTATATTCACCCGTTTCTTATATTTAGTAGATAGATCGTGGTACTTAGTTGTTCTCATCGTAAGAATTTTTTGTTTTCTATACTGCGAACCCTACAGTGGTATCAGAGCTGGATCTATGCGTAGATTCTTTGAACGGGTAGTACACATATTAGTATGTGGGCGCTGATGGTCATGTTATCGCTTCTTCCTTGTACTTTGGATATTTGTGGCATAGTGGGATGAAGTGCCCGGACAAACTTTACATGTCCTCGCATATGAGACCTGTTCCACGCTTGACATGCAACTAGTTTTGCATAAGTGGCTTGCGGGTGTCTGTCTCTCCTACTATAGTCAATATGTGATTTACAACGAGTTGTCAATAATTTTATTATCATCGTTGTGGTTCAATGTTTGTAGGTAAGAATGGTTAAGCCCTCAGCCACGTAAAACATCCAAAAGATAAATTAGAGGCGTCTACTTTTTGGTTTTTTCGGGCAAGTACTATGATATGGTAGTGTTATAGTTTGTAGTATGGATTGATACTATTGAAAATTATAATATGAAAAAGTGTAAGTTCCATAGACCTTGTCCTTACACATATAGGAATGATAAAGATCATTCCACGATGCACAAGATAGAGATCAAGTGCAAGAACCATATCATATCACTATAGCATATGATGTTTGTTTGCATCTTATATTGCTTGTTTGATGTTTTATTAGCATTATAAGATGATACCTCATTTAGATATCAAGATAAAAATGTGTTCTTCCTTAAGTATGCACCGACTACTAAGGTTCTTGAATCCATGATCATATCTCGGGTGTAATATAGTTTTACACACGCGAATACTAAGGTTCTTACTTGGCAAGCCTAGCATGTATAAACATGGCCTCGGAACACGGACCAAAAGGTTAAGAATGAGTCATATGTTTGATATGATGACCATATAGATGCTCGCCTTTGAAGCTACACCGACTCACGTGATGATCGGACTTGGTGTAGTGGATTTGGTTCATGTAATCACCAAAAAGACACGAGGAATGTCGTTTTTGAGTGGGAGTTCATTTCTAATTTGGATTAGTAAAACTCAATTTATCATAAATTAAATCAAAGTGAATTTGCATAATTAGTTGTAGTCATTGGCATTCGTTCACCACCTTATGATTGGTTGTAATTGAGATAATATAACTATAGAATTCTGGATATATACTTTACGAACTGGTATCGTATTGTGTTGAGTGTCAATCTAAAGTTTAAAGTCCTATTGTAAACTTTCAGCAAACTCTGTTTACTCCGTGAAATTTAATAATTAGTATTAAATCGAGAGTAACAATTCCATGTTAGTATCTAAAGTATCATGTTTGCCTCCATGATTCTTGATTGTTTTTAAATATCAAGGTTATCTAGGAGCTAAAAGAATTGTTTCAGAAACCATCATGTGTGGAGGATATAACTATTTCTAAAACAATGTTTTTGGTTGCAATATGATAGAGTATAATATATGTTCTCATATTGGATGATAATTTGCAAAGGTTGGAGATGCTAGACATCCTAATCATCCAAAAAGGTTTTGGAAAGTAATATTATACTCACGATTCGCCTTTATAAGCTTGATACGTCGGAAACGTATCTATAATTTTTTATGTTCCATGCTTGTTTATTATCTACTTTTCTTTGCTTTGTCTACACTTTGAGGTGTTTTTATATGTTTTCTGGTACTAATATATTAACAAGATGCCACAGTGCCAGTTGCTAGTTTTCTTCTGTTTTTGGTTCCAGAAAGGCAAAAAATCAATATTCTCGGAATTGGATGGGACAAAATCCAAAGTCAATATTTCACCGAGGAAAACACGGATTCCATAGGAGAGACGGAGGGGAGCCACAGGGCGGCCGCACCCTCCCAGGCGCAGGCACACACTAGCCCGCGCCTAGGCATGGTGTGGGCCCACTGGCCGCCCTCCTGCCTCGCTTCTTCGCCTATAAGAAGCCCCCGATGCCTAAATCCTAAGGACCCATGATACGTCCAAAACATATCTACTTTCTCGAACACTTTGATATTGTTTCTTCACTAAAATTGTGTGATTTGGATACAACTAACACGGACTGACGCTGTTTTCAGCAGAATTACGTTGGTGTCTTGTTTTTGTGCAGAAAATGAACTATCAGGAAAAATCCCAGAAAATATGCCAAAAATTATATTTCACCAGAAGATTCACGGAGCCAGAAGACGGGACGGAGAAGGAGCCTGGGGGACCACACCCATGCCATGCGTGGGCCCACCACTAGCCGCGCCTGGGGGGTGTAGCCACCCCAGGCACCCCCTCGTCCTCCCTCTGTGCCTATAAGTTGCCTTTCGACCTAAAAAACAAGGGGGGTTCGATAGTTTTCTAGAAAGAGTTCCGCTTCGCCGCTGCCACCAAAAACCAAGATTTGGATCCAGAAACTCCGTTCTAGCACCCTGCCGGACGGGGAATTTGGAGAGGATCACCGACATCGTCATCACCAACGCATCTCCATCAACCACCAATGTTTCCCTCATCCATGAGTGAGTAATCCCTCGCTGTAGGCTTGGGGGTGGTATGGATTGGCTGAGTTCTATCATGTAATCGAATAAGATCTGTTAGGGCATAGTGCCTAGTATCTCTATTAGTGCTATTTGACTTTGTTGCAACATGTTGTGCTTAATGCTTATCACTAGGGCCCGAGTGCCATGATCTCAGATCTAAACTTATTATTGAATCATTATGATAGTATTGTTTGTGATCTTATCTGCAAGTTGTGTACACATATCATTGTCCGGATCCAAAGGCCCCAAAGTGACAATAATTGGGACAACCGAAGGGGATGGTTGTGGTGTGAGGATCACATGTGTTCACAGAGTGTTAATGCTTTGCTCCGGTGCTCTATTAAAAGAAGCACCTTAATTTCCAGCAGTTCCCTAGAGGCCCCGCTGCCACGGGCTGGCTGGACAGAAGATGTTGTGCAAGTTCTCATTGCGAGCACATATGACTATATTTGGAGCACATGCCTAGGATTGTTTAGTACTTGGATGCTTGTTATTATTTATCTGCAATGCCCTAGATCTTGAAGTTACATGTTTAGACTTGTCCATGCAACGACCGTCCATCCATCCCTATGCCTACCGCACTCGAATCCCACTATTACTGTTACTGTTACTATTGCTCTTGTTTCACTATTGCTGTTGCTTTGTTGTTGCTACTACAAACTGTTGCTACTGATAAACTTATGTGAGAAAGAAATATTTCCAGGTGCAGCTGAACTGACAACTCAGTTGTTAAGGCTTGCAAGTATTCTTTGGCTCCCCTTGTGTCGAATCAATAAATAGGGTAATACTACCGCGAAGACTGTTGCGATCCCCTACACTTGTGGGTCATCAAGACTATTTTATGGCGCCGTTTCCGGGGAGCATAGATTTATTTGTAAGTTCACTTGGATCTATTATTATTCACTGCTACTCCTTTCATCATGGGGAAGTCTCCTGATGGAAAGTTCCCTATTTTGTCTTTACAAGAAGAGGTATAGTCCTAAACAACTCTGCTACTCTTGATTCACCGTCTGTTATAAGTAAGCTTATCACACCACCACCATATACTCATGCTACACACACTACTACTACTGCTGAATCTAAAACTGCTTTTGATACTCGTGATGTTACTTCTACTGTGCTTGATGCGAGTGGTTCATTAGGTCCTTTTCTAGATGCTACTATGGATAGTCTTTGAAATACCGAAACTCCTAGTGAAGACACTGTTACACCTATTAGCTCACCTGAGTCTAGTGAGAGTTATGATATTAATGATGGTTACATTGAGTTCACTGATGATTTTGTTGAAGAGTGCCGAAACACACATGGTACTAGTGCTATTAAGAGTCTCCTTGCTAGACGTACTATTATGCCTAAGTTGTCCTCTGATCCTATGTAGATGTCCCAACCTTTAATAAGGTAGAGATCCCTGTATTTACAATGCTAGTCCCTGGATCAATAGCTAGCATCCATAGTTAAGATGTAATATCAAGAAACAAAGGTCATAATACAACTTTATAACCAGGAATAAAATAATTCATTACAGCTTACATAGCTCATTTGGCTATCTCATCACAATGCAGCAGAAATAACTATAGCATGGAGTCCTTCATCTTCAAAGTGCCACATGCAATCATGTTGGTTGTAGACTTGTAATCCTAATCAACACACTTCACTAACATCAAACAAACTTGCAACATAATAAGTTACAGCCACAAGGGTCAATACATTTGAAATGTATTGGCAAGTGATACTATGGTAGAATAGTGGTATTTATCATCTATATGCATTTGGCTAAGTGGAGCTTAGGCTTGCTTTGCTCAAAATAGTTTTTCCTTATCATTTGAAAACACTAAGTTTTGTTTGTCAAAATCACCCAAGGCATCTACCAATCAAAGATTGAAGATCCTTTAACCCTTGTTCAACCATAAGTTTTTAACTTAGAAATTGGGATGAGGAGATTCTTGATAGCTTCCATGTCTTGATGCTCAAATTGTCCATTGCCGGGGACACGGCTAAGTACTTAGATTTTACTCTCTCGAGAGGTGGTGCACTTTCCCCACAAGACTCGACATGCATCAAGACAAGATCTTTCAGAAGCCTTCCCTTAAACCAAAATGGACGCGTTCCCAAACCTATCATCCCCTACCACCAACTGTCCATTTGGCTAAGTTATTGCAACCTATATGATCCAGGCAGAGCCAATAATGCCAAGTGGCTACACTTGAAGCTTCTCAACATTTGACATCTCAAATCTCTTTGTTCCTGGGTGGCATTCCACAAGTGTGATAAACAAGGTTCACCAGTCCCTTGGCCTTGTGTAACCACTCAACAAAAATCCATCCATGCAAGTCCCTTTCCACCCAGGTGATTCATTCACATTGTTGTTTTATTAAAAAAACATAAGTCCTTGACTTAGAAATATTCCATAGCATGAATATAATCCACCCTTGTTTTCTACTAGCTAAGCTAAGCATGATAGTAGTAGGAATCTTAACTTAGGAAAATTCTACTAAGGTTTCATCTACTAGGATTTCCCATGGCATAGTTTATACTTGGAAAATTCCATGCAAGTCCTACTTAGAAATATCACTAATGCATAGTGAAAATAATAGAAAAAAGTATGAAGCACCACTTGCCTTTTGGTAGAGATTATAAGTTCACTCCTTGATCTTGCAATAGTCACACTCTTCAAATTTCACTACAGTTCAATCAAGGCACAAATTCTATCTACCATTCAAGCAATTCATCACATAGAATAATAAAAACAAAGCAATGCATGCAAGCATGCCAAAGATTGTTTTATTTGAAAAAGTGGTTTCTAATAGGTTATAAACATTTTAAAACACCTATTGGTCCTTTATAAATGGGGCAAAAGCATTTGATACCAAGTGAGTGAAAATGGCCATTTAAATCATTTTTGTTTTGTTAGAAATGATTTAATTAAAGTAATAATTTCTAGTGTTTGACAAATATATTTTTAGACACAAATGTTAGTGTTTATGGTCATAATGTTTAATATTAAAACCATTTGCAAAAGGTTTCATCTAAAAACCATTTTTTAATTCAATGTAACATTTTATTTTGTTGGAAATGCCTTTAAACAAAGTAATAATTTTCTAGGGTTCACCCAATATATTTTTAAATCCTAAAACTTGGTATTTAGGGTCACAGAGTTTAAATCAACCCATTTCCAAAAGGTTTTCCCCAAAAAGCATTTTAAAACCATAATCAATATTTTTATTTAATTAGAAATGCTTTTATTCAAAGATTTATTCTTTAGCTTCACAAAATACACTTTTAAATCCAAAAGTTGGTTTCTATGGTCAGCAGGTTCAAAACAATCCATTTACAAAAGATTTTACCCTAAAAACAATTTTAGAATAAATTATATACACAAAATAAGCCTAAACAAGTTTCTGCAAAAAACCAATTTTACAGAAACAATTCATTAAACAAAGTTCATGGTTGGAAAGTACTCCTTTTGCTGATTCCATTGATATAAAATTTGCAAAATTTGGATGTGTAGATTTAAAGTTATAAATTTTGGAAGTTTAAACATCTAATAGATAAGTTTCTGATTTTAAAACACATCACTGGACACGTGGGCGAATCTAACTGGATGATAACGTTTCGCGTGTATCCAGATACTGGCCGTCAGAAATAAGTTGCATCGCACGGCTCAGATGGATTCATATCGGTTCGCTTAAGTGATATGTTCCTATCCAACAGATCATCATCCTACGGTCCAGAATGCATCGACCATAGATGGGCGGCGCATCGACGATGGCTGGCAGCGGCGCGCTCAGAAGATGGAGTTTCTGGAGAAATAGGAAGTGCGGGAGAGGGAGAAAATGCTCAATGGGTTTGCCGCGAAGTGCTGATGCTCAAGGTGGTCCTCATCATCGAAGGGGCGCACGAGATCGAAGGGGATTCCTCGCCGGAGTTTGTATCTGCGTCGGGCACACACTGTCGTGGTCGAAGACGAGCGCTTGGGATGCAAGTGAGAGAGAGAAGGCGTCAGGAGGATGCACACGGTCTCGGGGGTTGTAGGGGTACTCACCAGAACACGAGGGGCGCACGGGGTTAGCGTCAGTAGCTCGCCGGAGTTGGAGCAGGAGGCGGTGGCATTCAGGCGATGACGTTGTCGATGATAGGGGCACGTGCGGCGAGTGGTTGGTGCCGGAAGGTGCGTAGGGAGGTGGGGAGTCGACTCGAGTGGTCGAGGGGTCAAGGCGGTGGCTGGTGCTGCCGGAATTTGGGCGGAGGCTCGTCAGAGCAGAAGGAGGTCTCGGGCAAAATCGGAGCGGCCTGGTGGCGATCTGGTGCGAGCGAGAGAGGGGAAATGGATAGGGGAGACAGGAGACTAAGTACGAACGGTCACGGGATGGTTTCATGGCGTCGTTAACGCGCATTAAGGCTGGCATTCAACGACAGTAAAGTATCCAGAGAGGGGCGCGATCAGCGACGGTGAGGAAGAAGATGATTGTGTGGCAGTCGGTCCTGGCGGCAACGAGAGAGAGAGAGAGGGTGCGGTGAGGTAAGCAAGTCAGTGCCTCTGCGGGTTGTTTCGTGAGTGACAGAAAACGATTCGGGGGAGAAGAGAGTGGGCTGGTTAGGCCTAGTGGGCTTGTTGAGCTGGGCTATTTTCTTTATTTTTTCTTTCCTGTTTATTTTTCTTTTTCTATTTCTTTTATTCTCTTTTGAATTTGTTCAAACAATTCAAACAAACATTTGAATTCAGAACCTTCCAAACTTTTTAGTAAGTTTTTAATCTGTTTTAAACATGTATTTAAAGTCCTTTTTTAGGAATAATTCCTTTATTCATTTATGGTTTATATTTTATTTAAAATGGGCACTTTCCTTTATTTAAATAAGATTTAATTATACTTTCAACCCCTTATTTGAATTCCAATTTTCACCAAACCTTTTCAGTAGTTTTATTTATTTAATATGGTGTTAAATAATTCATTCTGAATTATTTGAAATATTTTTAATATGATTTATTAATCATTCAAATTGAGCATTTATCTTCATTCAAATAAAATTCAATATGGTTTTAAATCAATATAATTTTTTATTCAAATGATTCTTTTATTCCATTTTATTTAATTAAATAAATTTTCCCATTTATTATTTTCTCATGATTTAATTAATCATTTCTATTAGGGATTTTGTCTTTATTCAAATGGAATAGAATTTGGTTAATGCCATATTATTTTATTTGAATATTCTTTATCACTTTATTTTATTTGGATTTGGATTATCTTTATTCCATTTTCTTATGGATTTAATTTAAATTGTCTTCTAAATAATTTCCTTGGGATTTATTATTTAGTTTAGGCAATTTATATTTATTTAAATAAAATAGAATATTGTTCAATTCCTTATGATTTTATTTAAATAATCTTTTACTACTTTTATTATTCTATAAACTTTATTTTCATTTGTTTGGACAAGATTTAATTTGGTTTTTTAATATTCCTTATTTATTTATTTATTTATTTCTTTATCTTATAAAATCCATATCTTCTTATTTATAGATCCAAAATTGGTGATTCCAATTTGTATTATTTTATTTTTTATTGGTTTATCTTTTTAAATCCTTTTTGGATTATTTTACTCACAACTTGGTATGGATTTTAGATAGGTCCTTTATTAGCTTTGGAAATTATTTCCTTTCATCATACTAAATTCATAAGTTTTTATCCATGGCTCCAAATTAAGTGAAACCAATTTCTATGGTCTTATAATATTTTTATTTATCATTATTGATCATTTATAAATGTTTGTTAACAAATTTTTATGTGGATCAAATCCATAGTCTTTGAGATATCTTGGAAATGATTTTCTTCCATTAGGGTTTTAGGGTTTTGGTTTAATTTTCCAAGTGTTTAAATTTTAAGATTACATTTATTGATGAATGCATTTCACTTGGTTTGAATTTTGTTGAATTACTTTTTATTCAAAGTTTGTTCAAGAACTTTTTGATGTTTCCATTTTAAATCAAAAAGTTTCTTTTCACCCTAAATTTCAACAATTATTTATTTTGTTTATTTATTTTTCACATTTCAAAATTTGGAAAATTTTGGGATGTGACAGGCTACCACCCTTAAAAGAAATCTCGTCCCAAGATTTGGGAAAGCTAGAGTTTACAATTTGGCTCAAGGCAACTAGGGTACTACCACCCTTAAAAATTTCCAACTAGATTACATCTTGGCTTACTTAGGAACTTGATGTAACTTTTCTGGACAGAGGTTTGCATAGTGGCCTAGCTCTTTGCATTTGAAACATGTGATAAGGTTGAGGTCTTGAGGTGGCTTCTCTGGACAATATGATGTATAATGTCCTAGCTCTTTGCAGTGGTTGCACATCACGTGGCTAATATCCTTTCGCATGTTTGGTTTCACTATCTTTTGTTGGTTTTCTTGGCCCTTCTTCTTTTTTGGTATCATTGCCTCTTGTTTGTTTCCTTGGTTCTTCTTCTTTTCTGGGCAATCACTAGCATAGTGTCCCATCTCTTTGCAATTATAACATTGCAACTGGCTTATGTCCTTCTTCTTCTTTTTGGGTCTCTCCAAAGCTAGGAGTTCTTATAGTTCATGCTCTTCATATCTCACCTCAAAGGTGGGAAATCTTTCTCTCTTCGTGGGGCAGTCACTAGAGATATGACCTTCTTCTTCACAAGAGTAGCAACACTTTGTGGTCACTTGGGATTTGGCTTTATGAGGCATGGTTCTGACTTTGCCTTCATCCTTCTTGGTAGAAGTTGTTCCCTTATGGAGGTTTCCAAACATTTGATGCATTCCATCTTGCTTCATTTGTTGAACTATATGATAGATGGGGCATTGGATAGGGACATGATCATTTCCTTCACATAGGAACAAGTCACTTGAGATGTGGGGCATTGTTTAGTTGGATGTTTCTCTTCACAATTAGGGCATTGATATTCATGCTCTTTGGAAGTGTGTTCCATGTCTCCACAAATATTGCAAGCTTGAGTTCCTTCTATAATATCATCCTTGACATCATTGTTGTCACAATATACTTGGGAAGAGTTGCTTATCATGTTGATCATTTGATTTGTCATCCTTTGCAACAATTGGGATTTGGTTTCCAATTTTTTTTGCAAGGTTGGGTCTAACTCATTGTTGTTGGCTAAAAACTGAGTTGTCATCTGATTCAACTGGGTTTGGTTTGCTAGTAGTTGTTCTCTCATGTGCATCTATTGGTTGTGGTTGTCACCATTCTTGATGTTGGAGTATCTTGGAGAAGTCATCTGTTTGGGTTGGATTGGGATTAGAATAGGCAAAAGATTTCTAGAGAAAGAAGTCTAATCACACACAACAATTTTCACACAAGCAATGTGCAAACAATCACAAACAAACAAACAAACAACAAGTTTCAAGCACATTTTTACGAAACAAAATATATTTTCTACACTACATAAGTTGGTGTGTTTGATCTAAACTTTAGTATGGTGGTCCAACTATATGGTTTTCTTGAGATCATTCCATTCTTCTTGGTTGTTTCTTCTTGAACAAGATCATTGTAACCTTGGAAAAATTCTTGTATATTGGTCACAATCTTCAAAGGTGGTGATGGTTCCTTCTAAGTCTTCAAGTCTTGGGTAACATTCTTATCTCACTTGTAGTCCTTAGTGATATCCAAGTTGAAGTCCTTGGTGATGTTGAAGTCTTTTACTCAAGTTTAAGTCTTGTCCATCAAGTTTTGAAAAGGGAGAGATGTAGAATCAAAACCAAAAAGGTTGAGGAAAGAGTTTACAAGATTGTTTGTAAATAAGTTTTTGAACAAATACAACTCCTATTTTTCTAAGGGGTTTTGTCAAATCCTAGGGTTACAATCCTACAGGCAACACAGTGCTGATACCATCTGTAGAGGTCCCAACCTTTAATAAGGTATATATCCCTAAGTTTACAATGCTAGTCCCTGGATCAATAGCTAGCATCCACAATTAAGATGTAATATCAAGAAACAAAGGTCATAATACAACTTTATAACCAGGAATAAAATAATTCATTACATCTTACATAGCTCATTTGGCTATATCATTACAATGCAGCATAAATAACTATAGCATGGAGTCCTTCATCTTCAAAGTTCCATAGGCAATCATGTTGGTTGTAGACTTGTAATCCTAATCAACACACTTCACTAACATCAAACAAACCTGCAACATAATAAGTTACAGCCACAAGGGTTAATACATTTGAATTGTATTGGCAAGTGATAATATTGTAGAATAGTGGTATCTATCATCTATATGAATTTGGATAAGTGGAGCTTAGGCTTGCTTTGCTCAAAATAGTTTTTCCTTATCATTTGAAAACACTAAGTTTTGTTTGTCAAAATCACCCAAGGCATCTACCAATCAAAGATGAAGATCCTTTAACCCTTGTTCAACCACAAGTTTTTAACTTAGAAATTGGGATGAGGAGATTCTTGATATCTTCCATGTCTTGATGCTCAAATTTTCCATTGCCAGGGACGCGACTAAGTACTTAGATTTTACTCTCTCGAGAGGTGGTGCACTTTCCCCACAAGACTCGACATGCATCGAGACAAGATCTTTCAGAATCCTTCCCTTAGACCAAAATGGGCACGTTCCCAAACCTATCATCCCCTACCACCAACTGTCCATTTGGCTAAGTTATTGCAACCTATATGATCCAGGAAGATCCCATAATGCCAAGTGGCTGAACTTGAAGCTTCTCAACATTTGACATCTCAAATATCTTTGTTCCTGGGTGGCATTCCACAAGTGTGATAAACAAGGTTCACCAGTCCCCTGGCTTTGTGTAACCACTCAACAAAAATCCATCCATGCAAGTCCCTTTCCACCCAGGTGATTCATTCACATAGATGTTTTATTAAACAAAACATAAGTCCTTGACTTAGAAATATTCCGTAGCATGAATATAATCCACCCTTGTTTTCTACTAGCTAAGCTAAGCATGATAGTAGTAGGAATATTAACTTTGGAAAATTCTACTAAGGTTTCATCTACTAGGATTTCCCATGGCATAGTTTATACTTGAAAAATTCCATGCAAGTCCTACTTAGAAATATCACTAATGCGTAGTGAAAATAATAGGAGAAAAGTATGAAGCACCACTTGCCTTTTGGTAGATATTATAAGTTCACTCCTTGATCTTGCAATAGTCACACTCTTCAAATTTCACTACAATTCAATCAAGGCACAAATTCAATCTACCATTCAAGAAATTCATCACATAGAATAATAAAAACAAAGCAATGCATGCAAGCATGCCAAAGATTGTTTTATTGTAAAAAGTGGTTTCTAATAGCTTATAAACATTTTAAAACACCTATTGGTCCTTTATAAATGGGGGAAAACCATTTGATACCAAGTTAGTGAAAATGGCCATTTAAATAATTTTTGTTTTGTTAGAAATGATTTAATCAAAGTAATAATTTCTAGTGTTTGACAAATATATTTTTAAACACAAATGTTAGTGTTTATGGTCATAATGTTTAATATTAAAACCATTTGCAAAAGGTTTCATCTAAAAAACATTTTTTTAATTCAAAGTAACATTTTATTTTGTTGGAAATGCCTTTAAACAAAGTAATAATTTTCTATGGTTCAGCCAATATATTTTTAAATCCTAAAACTTGGTGTTTAGGGTCAGAGAGTTTAAATTAACCCATTTCCAAAAGGTTTTACCCAAAAAGCATTTTAAACCATAATCAATAATTTTATTTAACTAGAAATACTTTTATTCAAAGATTTATTCTTTAGCTTCACAAAATACACTTTTAAATCCACAAGTTGGTTTCTATGGTCAGTAGGTTCAAAACAATCCATTTACAAAAGATTTTACCCTAAAAACAATTTTATAATAAAATTTATACACAAAATAAGCCTAAACAAGTTTCTGCAAGAACAACCAACTTTACAGAAACAATTCATTAAACAAAGTGCATGGTTGTAAGTACTCCTTTTGATGATTCCATTGATATAAAATTTCCAAAATTTGGACATGTAGATTTAAAGTTATGAATTTTGCAAGTTTAAACATCTAATAGATAAGTTTATGTTTTTAAAACAGATCACTAGACACGTGGCTGAATCTAACTAGATGATACCGTTTCACGTGGATCGACAGATACTGGCCGTTAGATCTAAGTTGCATCGCATGGATCAGATGGATTTGTACCGATTCGCTTAAGTGATATGTTCCTATCCAACGGATCATCATCTTACGGTCTAGAATGCATCAACCAGAGATGGGCGGCGCAGCGATGGTGGATGGCGGCGGCGCGCTCAGGCGATGGAGTTGCCGACAAAATAGGAAGCGCGGGAGAGGGATAAAATTCTCACTAGGTTCGCTGCGAAGTGCTGATGCTCAAGGTGGTCCTCATCGTCGAAGGGGCACACGAGATCGAAGGGGATTCCTCGCTGGAGTTTGTATCTGCTTCGGGCACGCACTGCCGTGGTCGAAGATGAGCGCCTATGATGCAAGCGAGGGAGAGAAGGCGTCAGGAGGATGCGCACGGTCTCGGGGGTTGTAGGGGTACTCACCAGAACACGAGGAGCGCACGGGGTTGGCGTCAGTAGCTCGCGTGTGTTAGACCAGGAGGCGGTGGCGTTCAGGCGATGACGTTGCCGATGATAGGGGGAACGCGCGGGCGAGTGGTTGGTGCGGGGAGGTGCGTAGGGAGGTGGGGAGTAGACTCGAGTGGTCGAGGGGGCAAGGAGGTGGCTGGTGCTGCTGGAATTTGGGCGGAGGCTCGCCGGAGCAGAAGGAGGTCTCGGGCAAAATCGGAGCGGCCTGGTCGTCGGAGCAGAAGGCGATCTGGTGCGAGCGAGAGAGGGGAAATGGAGAGGGGAGACAAGCGAATAAGTATGCACGGTCACGGGACGGTTTCACGGCATCATTTACGCGTTTTAACACCGGCATTCAACGATAGTAAAGTAGCCAGAGAGGGGCGCGGTCAGCAGCGGTGAGGAAGAAGATGATTGCGTGGCAGTGGGGCCTGGCGGCAGCGAGAGAGAGAGAGGGGCCTCTGCGGGTTGTTTTGTGAGTGACAGAAAACGATTCGGGGGAGAAGAGAGTGGGCTGGTTAGGCCTAGTGGGCTTGTTGGGCTGGGCTGTTTTCTTTATTTTTTTCTTTCCTATTTTTTTTCTGTTTCTTTTATTCTATTTTGAATTTTTTCAAACAATTCAAACAAACATTTGAATTCAGAACCTTCCAAACTTTTCAGTAAGTTTTTAATCTGTTTTAAACATGTATTTAAAGTCCTTTTTAGGAATAATTCCTTTATTCATTTATGGTTTATATTTTATTTAAAATGGGCACTTTCCTTTATATAAATAAGATTTAATTATACTTTCAAACCCTTATTTGAATTCCAATTTTCACCAAACCTTTTCAGTAGGTTTTATTTATTTAATAGGGTGTTAAATAATTCATTCTAAATTATTTGAAATATTTTTAATATGATTTAAATAAAATTCAATATGGTTTTAAATCCATATAAATTTTTATTCAAATTATTCTTTTATTCCGTTTTAGTTAATTAAATAACCTTTTCCCATTTATTATTTTCTCATGATTTAATTAATCATTTCTATTAGGGATTTTGTCTTTATTCAAATGGAATAGAATTTGGTTAATGCCATATTATTTTATTTGAATATTCTTTATCCCTTTATTTTATTTGGATTTGGATTATCTTTATTCCATTTGCTTATGGATTTAATTTAATTGTCTTCTAAATAATTTCCTTGGGATTTATTATTTAGTTTAGGAAATTTATCTTTATTTAAATAAAATCGAATGTTGTTCCATTCCTTATGATTTTATTTAAATAATATTTTACTCCTTTTATTATTCTATAAACTTTCTTTTAATTTGTTTGGCCAAGATTTAATTTGGTCTTTAAATATTCCTTATTTATTTATTTCTTTCTTTATCTTATAAAATCCTTATCTTTTTATTTATAGATCCATAATTGGTGATTCCAATTTGTATTATTTTATTTTTTATTGGTTTATCTTTTTAAATCCTTTTTGGATTATTTTACTCACAACTTGGTATGGATTTTAGATAGGTGCTTTATTAGCTTTGAAAATTATTTCCTTTCATCATATTAAATTCATAAGTTTTTATCCATGGCTCCAAATTAAGTGAAACCAATTTCTATGGTGTTATAATATTTTTATTTATAATTCTTGATCATTTATAAATGTTTGTTGACCAATTTTTATATGGATCAAATCCATAGTCTTTGAGATATCTTGGAAATGATTTTCTTCCATTAGTGTTTTTGGGTTTTGGTTTAATTTTCCATGTGTTTAAATTTTAAGATTACATTTATTGATGAATGCATTTCACTTGGTTTGAATTTTGTTGAATTACTTTTTCTTCAAAGTTTGTTCAAGAACTTTTTGATGTTTCCATTTGAAATCAAAAAGTTTCTTTTCACCCTAAATTTCAACAATTATTTATTTTTCACATTTCAAAATTTGGAAAATTTTGGGATATGACATCCTAAGTTTGCCACCTCTCCCATAGATATTAAAGATAAAGATTATGATTTCTCTCTTTATTTATCTTATTTAGATATTGTTGAGAAAGAACCTTTTTGTGGGACTAAAAATGAGAGTGCTGTGGCTCATATGAAGGAGCTTTCTGCTATGAGTGATTTATTCTATGATGATTTTAAGATGCGCAAGTACTTTGTTACTAAGATATTACCTTTTTAACTAAAAGGAGAAGCTAGGGCTTGGTTTAATAGATTACCTCCTGGTTCCATTGATAGCCCTGATTGCTTGATTTCTTCTTTCTTCTAGAAATATTTTCCTCCAAGTGCTAGACATGCTACTTTGTAGATAATTTTTGATTTTAAACAGGGAGAAGAAGATAAATTGCCTGAGTCATGGACAAGGTTGTGTGCCTTGATTCATGCACATCCTGGATGTCCATTACCTAAGAATGATCTTCTTGATATTTATTATATTGGACTAACTGATGATTCTAGGACCTACCTAGATAGCATTGCTGATTGTGTTTTCAGAAAAAGAACTCCTACAGGTGCTAAAGAATTAATGGCTAAGATAAGCAAGAATTATGATGATTGGACTTCAACTGAGCTGAATGCACCTGAGCCTATTACTCCTAAACCAGTTATGCCTGAACCAGTTCCAACACCAACAACAAAGAAGAGGGGAGTTATTGCATTGAATGATGAAGTGATGAAGGATGCTAAGAAGTGTCTAAAGGAGAAAGCTATAGAGCTGAAGATGTGAAGAATCTACCTCCTATAGAAGAATTATGTAAGCCAATTCCCCACGCATATACTATTGTGGTACACTCTCTCCAACACTTTGATGAAGGTGATATTCCTTATGGTAAGCCTCCTGATCAATGTTTAGAGGAACTTGACACATTTATTGTTAAACAAGGGTATTTTAATAAACAAGTTCATAATCATTTGTTGGAAAACTCTAGAGCTATCCATGAGTTGGAAAGAACTTCTAATGATATTAAAATGCTTTGTAAACACTTTCAAATGGTTCAAACCCAACTTGATCAACTTGCTAAGGTACAAAAGGATATTCTAGTTAAAGCTTTAGGAGATAAACATGCTTATGGAATTAGAACTAGGAGTGGAATAGCTACTCAAGATCCTTTATATCCCGAAGGACACCCTAAAAGAATTGAGCAGCATTCTCAACAAGGTGAGAATAGTTGTAGTCCTCGTAAGAGAAAGAAAAAGAAACATAAGATAGTTGAGGAACCCCTTGAACCTGCTATAGATCCTAATAGTATATCTGTCTCTGATGCTGAAACTCAGAGTGGTAATGATAAAAATGAGTCTCCTGATAAGGAGGAAGGTGAGGAAGAACCTGAGAAGAACACTAAGAACACTAGGTACACAAAGGAAGATTTTATTGCTAATAAACATGGTAAAGAGAGAGAACCTTGGGTGCAGAAACCTATGCCTTTTCCAGGTAAGAAACACAAGTCAAAGGAGGAAGAACACTACAACAAGTTTTGTGAGTGGATGAAACCTTTATTCTTGCAAATTCCTTTGACTGATGCTATTAAATTGCCTCCTTATTCAAAGTATATGAAGGATATCGTCTCTAATAAAAGGAAGATTCCTAATGAGGAGATTTCTACTTTGCTTGCTAATTACTCCTTCAATGGTAAGGTTCCAAAGAAACTTGGTGATCCAGGTATACCAATTATTCCTTGCTCCATTAAGAATAATTATGTTAGAACTGCTTTATGTGACTTGGGAGATGGAGTTAGTGTTATACCTTTTTCTCTCTATAAGAGACTACAGCTATAAAAGTTGATACCAACTAATATATCTTTGCAAATGGCTGATAAGTCAACTACTATTCATGTTGGTATATGTGAGGATGTTCCTGTTCAAGTTTCTCATAATTGCATGGTTTTAACTGATTTTGTTGTGCTTGAAATGCCTGAAGATGATAATATGTCTATTATTCTTGGGAGACCTTTTCTTAATACTGCAGGTGCTGTCATCAATTGTAATCAAGGGAAAGTAACATTCAATATTAATGACAAAGAGCATATTGTCTATTTCCCCAAGAAGGTTGCTAAAAGATATTGCCTGAATTCCATTGAAAATATTGAGAGCATCAAGGTTGGAGAAATATATTGTCCCATTCCACAAGAAAAATTTGAAACTATTATGATTGGGACCATTGCTATCAAGTATGAGGTAACATAATCACCTTGTGGAATGCAAAGTTTTTTCTCATATAAGATTGTTTTGGTAACAAGACTTGATCAACCTTGTTAACAAAAGGATTTTAATGAAAAAAATAATGTTTCCACTTTGGTTATTCTTGCTTCCTTCTACTTTTCTCCTTCCTAGTCTTTGCTTTAGCTTTAGTTTTGCTAGTTGTTTGCTTGTTAGAGTTTCTTAGAGCTGCTATAGTTTGGATTTTGGTTTGCGTTTTCTTCTTCTGAAAAAACTGTTTCTGCGAGAAAATCAATTTTCATACTCTGAAAATTGGCCAAAAATAAAGTTTCCCGAAAAATCCCAAAAAAGTCATAATAAATTTTCCTCGAAAAAAGGGGAAGAGATACACCTGAAGTGACCTAGGGGGCCACCCCAGGACACCACACCCATGGTAGGCGCGGTCTACCAGGGGGTGGTGCCTATGGGGGGTCTGGCCCACCTGGCCCCCTCCAGGCTGCCTCTTCAAAGCCATCTTCTTTCTCTCTTCCGAAAACAGCGGAAAACTTCCTCAAGCTCGAGTTCTTGCTGTTCTTGCTCGCGATTTTCGATCTCCTTGTTCAGCCCATCTCAAGTGCTGATTTTTGGAGGGTTTGCTCCTTGGTATGTGCCTCCTCCACTTGTCCAATTAGAGTTGTGATTGGTAGATTGTATCTTGAGTATTTTGCTGCTATAGTTGTCTGGTTGTTTGAGCTTGCATGCTTGTTCTATGCTTAGAGATTTCATTTTGATGCATGTGTAGCCCTCTAGCAAGTTCCTATAGTAGTTTCTCATCATTTATCAACTTATAAATCACTTGGTTTGATGTTTGTCTAAAAATTTCAGAAGTAAAGAAAGGTCATGGACAACCATAGATTTGGTGAAACATTTGAGTGTGATGCACCTAGAAGGGAAAGGCTTCCAAGGTCATCCACCAGTACTAGTCCCTCATACAATGAGGATCTCATTACTCCGTGATTTGGTGACGAGGGAGATGAAGGGGATGCACACCCCTCCACCTTTCCTTGCCAACCTTTCTTGCGGGCAGCTGGGATTCTTAATGATTTTATGACTTTGGTTCGGAAGGCTGGACTAACAAGTTACATGCAGGATGAGAGCGCACAATATGCTTTGCTCACTAAAACATTTGTGGAAAGTTTTTCTTTTACTAGAAGCGTGTTCAAGCCTGTTGTGTCTTTCAAAATTTATAGCAGGGCTCATTCTATGACTTTGAAGCAATTTTGCAAGGCCCTGGGACTTTGGTACAGCTGGGTCATCGAAGAAGATTCCAGCTCTTCCCCCTGATTTGTTGGAGCTTTACCGAGGAATAACCAATGATGATGACCGTAGAGCTCAGCGAGGGAAGCTAAAGAATATTCAACTCCCAGCCATCAGGTACTTTGCCTATTATCTTACCACCAGTGTTCTTGGTAGGTAGAACACTAGTAATATTTACAACTATCAATTGGCTTTCTTAGTTGTTGCGCTCAACAATGAGGATAAGTATAATCTTGGTTCTCTCATTGCTCGTCGCTTAGCTGCTAAGGGACCTATTTATGGGGTAATTATTGCTACTCGTGTTGCTGTTGCCTTGAACATTGCTGTTGATCCACATGATACAATTTTGGCTCCTCAGAGGCTTGATCGTGCTTCCATGAAGGTGCACCATTTTGTCACCACTAGCTCTACTCTGATAACTTGGTTTATAGAATGTTGTTTATTGACGGGGAAGAGAGAGAGATCCCTCTACCCCAAACCACTTTGTTCAGTATTTCTCAAGGACCTTGGTCACACTCGAAGGCGGAGATGGATGACAAGATGTGCTCTCTTAACTTCCACGGGTACTATCAGGAGGAAGCACCATCATACGACCCCTCTGAGTATTACACAGGGGATGGCTCGAGCTCGTACTAGGACAAGGGAGCTTCCTCGACATACTAAGGAGGTTCATCCTCTTGGACACCATGGGATTGAGCCCCACTTAGGCCAAAGCCTAAGCTTGGGGGAGGTATACCGACATCACACACTCATATATATATATATATATCATGTCCGGTCGGTTCTTTGTATATCCATTGTTTCGCTTTCTTTTTGGTTTTTGTTGCTTCTTTCTAAAAACACAAAAATACCAAAAATATTTTTGTTGTTTCTCTTGGTTTGTTTCTTTGTTTATTTCCTTTGGTTTGCCTTAAAAAGAAAAAAATCCAAAAAGATTTTGCTTTGTTTGCTTCTTGTTTGATTTTTCGTTGTTTGCTTGTTTCTAAAAAAAATCAAAAACACCAAAAATATTTGTTGTTCTTCTCTGGTTTGTGAGTTCTTTGTAGGGTTCAGCTATCCTCAGTGGAGTTTGGTTTCATGTTATTATTCAAGTCACAAAAGGGAAGGGAAATAATGAAGATTAAGACAACTTGAGGTGTGGTAAGAGGATGGTAATGAACTCTATTTGTTTCATTTTTGTACATATACTCATCATTGTGAGCATGCTTAGCCTGTTTGTGTAAGGTGTATGTCATTATGGATGCTTAGTAGTTCTTGCTTGTCTATGATTAGCTCCATCTTGCTAATAGTGTGTAGATTGACATATGACTGTTTTCTTGCATTGTTTTATTCATATTTTGGTATGATATTGTGTTATCCTCCTCTGACTGTCCATATGAATCGACTCGGCACATGCTCACGCATGCATATGACTAATCAATAGTCAGTAAGCGTCGATGATTTATTTTGCCTCAGAGTTCTTGTATCACTTTCATGCCATAATTAGTCATGTTTTGTTGCAAGCATGATTATGACAGCTATTGCTCTCTCGTTTGTCGCTCCCTCTCTATTGCTAGCCTTCACTTGCACTGAGTATGTGCTCTACCTGTGATTCCATATCACCAAAACCAATATTGCCAGCTGTGTCCACCATACGTACCTATTCGCATCATTTGCTACTTCAGTGCATATTCTATATGCCGTGTTTTCTTCCAAAATAAAATGTTTGTCTGTTTTGAGAAAGTTAGTTAGTAAAGCTCTCACGAACTTGATGGCACACTTTATTCCTTGCGCTTAATAATCCTCAACCATTGTGACCTGTCCATTGAAGTTATATGCTTGCAAATTATATGCTGGGAGTCAGCAGAACCGTGCTATCACGGGGAATGCTTTCAACACTTGTTGGATATCCTATCCAGTTGATACCTTGATCTTTTGTTTACGGATGTCGACGATGTGAAATAAAAGGGGAGGTTGTGAGTTCATGGAGTCTATACATTGTGTTAGAAAAACGCCTGGGCCACTAGCCTAAGCCATGCCTAATCATGGTGGAAACTTGCAGCATCACCATAATGAGCATTTATGAAGCATCCTCAATAAAAAGCTATGCATATGGTAAATAAAAAGATTGCTGAGATGCTCATTGTCTGCTTGCCATGTCATTTTGGTTATGGGAATGCTCCTGTACCATGTGCAAGGGGTACCCCGTTGGCGGTTCTCGATGATATGCATGTATTTACAATGACAAGAACTTTCAGGTGACCAAAGTAGAGTAGCATGCGGAGCGGCCCTCGTACTCAAGGGACTTGGGATTTCCAGTCTATTGTCTGTCAAGCATATGATTTAGAGTGGACCTCACTTTCACCTTAACCACATGAAGATGCCTATGATAGGGGCAATGAGAGCTCAAAGCTAATGAGTACCTTCCTTCTAGCATTTGGAAGCCTTTCAAACTTTCCAAAACCGTTTTCACCACCTTGTTGAGTCACCACTTATTCTATGAGCACCATCTTGAGAGCATAGTTGTCATTCTTGTATTTGTTCCAAAACTTGGTTAATTATGTCATGACTTTGATGCTTGTATCTCTGATATCTTTACTTCTAGTATTCACTTGAACTTCAGAGGTGCCTTGGCATTTATATTGTGCTCTACAAACAAATGAAAGTGAGATACCACTCTATCATACCTTATTATGAGCATTGCAATATTGCTTACGTTTATGTTCCATGCTACTTATTATTATTGAGTTGGTTTCTCTTCATAGCTTGCAATCACTATTGAGTAGAGTTAGTTGCATACTATTTATTATGAATTGTCTAAGCATCTACTCCTATGCTGAGAATATTTACATCATATGAAGAAAAGTGTTCGTGAAAGTTCTTTGATTGCACTCAGTTTTCAACTGAATTTCTTGAGGACAAGGAATAAGCTAAGCTTGGGGGCAGTTGATACGTCCAAAACGTATCTACTTTCTCGAACACTTTGGTATTGTTTCTTCTCTAAACTTGTGTGATTTGGATACAAATAAATACGATTTGTTTTCAGCAGAATTACCTTGGTGTCTTGTTTTTGTGCAGAAAATGAACTATCAGGAAAAATCCCGGAAAATATGCCAAAAATTATATTTCACCAGAAGATTCACGGCGCCAGAAGACAAGACGGAGAAGGAGCCTAGGGGCCCACACCGATGCCAGGCATGGGCCCACCACTAGCCACGCCTAGGGGGTGCAGCCACCCCAAGCACCCCCTCGGCCTCCCTCTGCTCCTATAAGTTGCCTTTCGACCTAAAAACCGAGGGGGATTCGCTAGTTTTCCAGAAAGAGTTCTGCTCCGCCGCCACCACCAGAAACCAAGATTCGGATCCAGAAACTCTGTTCTGGCACCCTGCCGGGATGAGGAATTTGGAGAGGATCACCGCCATCGTCATCACCAACGCATCTCCATCAACCACCAATGTTTCCCTCATCCATGAGTGAGTAATCCCCCGCTGTAGGCTTGGGGATGGTAGGGATTGGATGAGTTCTATCATGTAATCGAATAAGATCTATTAGGGCATAGTTCCTAGTAACTCTATTAGTGTTATTTGACTTTGTTGCAACTTGTTGTGCTTAATGCTTGTCACTAGGGCCTGAGTGCCATGATTTCAGATCTGAACTTATTATTGAACCATTATGATAGTATTGTTTGTGATCTTATCTGCAAGTTGTGTACACATATCATTGTCCGGATCCAAAGGCCCCAAAGTGACAATAATTGGGACAACCGGAGGGGATGGTTGTGGTGTGAGGATCACATGTGTTCACGGAGTGTTAATTCTTTGATCTGGTGCTCTACTAGAAGGAGCACCTTAATTGCCAATAGTTCCCTAGAGGCCGCGCTGCCACGGGATGGCTGGACAGAAGATGTTATGCAAGTTCTCATTATGAGTACGTATGACTATATTTGGAGCACATGCCTAGGATTGTTTAGTACTTGGATGCTTTTTATTATTTATCTGCAATGCCCTAGATCTTGAAGTTACATGTTTAGACTTGTCCATACAACGCCCATCCATCCCTATGCCTACCGCACTCGAATCCCACTCTTACCGTGGCTGTTACTATTTCTCTTGTTTCACTGTTGTTGTTGCTTTGCTGTTGCTACTACAAACTGTTGCTACTGATAAACTTCTATGAGAAAGAACTATTTCCAGGTGCAGCTGAACTAACAACTCAGATGTTAAGGCTTTAAAGTATTCTTTGGCTCCCCTTGTGTCGAATCAATAAATTAGGTAATACTACCCGCCAAGAATGTTGGAATCCCCTACACTTGTGGGTCATTAACCCGATCAATATTCCACGAAACCGTCTGTAGCCGCCGCCACCATCGTCCCTAGATCACGGGGGATCTGAAGCTCTTCCCGGCACCCTGCCGGAGGGGAGATCATCCCGGAGGCCTTCTTCTTTAGCATGCCATCCTCCGGTATGAAGCGTGAGTAGTTCCACCTTGGACTACGGGTCCATGTAGTAGCTAGATGGTTGTATCTCCTCCTTTGTGCTTTCATGTCTAGATCTTGTGACCTCCGTTCATGATCAAGATCTCATCTATTTGTAATCATGCATGTTGTGTTTGCGGGGATCCGATGGATTTTGAGATTACTATGTCATACTGATTAATAGTTTTGTCTTATTGATTCTATCATTTTTGTGTTGTTTGTGATCTTGTATGCTCTCCGTTGTTAGTAGCTATCTTGGACAAGTAGTTGCTAGTACGCAAAGAGGGGGTATTTATGCTCAATAGTGGGTTTAGGCCTCTATTTAATCTAAGGGAAGTGACAGAAATCTCTAAGGTTGTAGATGTGATGTTGCCACTAGGGAGAAAACAATGGTCTCTTGTTCATGGAACAAGTGGATTGTTTACCTTACACACTTTTCTTAAAGCAGTTGTCTGTTGCTTGCAACTTAATACTGGAGGGGGTTCGGATGATAACCAAAAGATGGACTTCTAGTCATAGATGCAGTTGAATGGCAGTCTATGTATCTTGTTGTATTGCCCAATCGAATCTCATAGGATCATGATGTCTAGTATTGCATTGTTATGCCTTGCTCAGTCCTGTCAATTGCCCTGCTGTAATTTGTTTACCCAGCATGCCATGTTTGTTTATCTAAGGAGAACACGTCTAGTGAACTATGGACCCTGGTCCAATCTTTACCATTGATACATATTCCACTTTTACTATTTACTTGCTGCAAACCACTATCACCTTCCACACCATAAATTTAATCCTTTGTTACAACAACCTGTGAGATTGACAACCTCACTGTTCGTTGGGGCAAAGTCTTGAGTTTGTGTTGTGCAGGTTTCCAAGTTGCTTGCAACACCTTTGAGACGTTTCCTTGCTCCTACTGGTTCGATAACCTCGGTTTCTTACTGAGGGAAAACTTGCTGTTGTGCTCATCACACCTTGCTCTTGGGGTCTCCCAACGAGGCGTCAATAATACGCCAACAAGCTTTTCTGGCGCTGTTGCCGGGGAGGCTAAGGACGTCTTCACAAGGGGAGTCCTCCACAACCTTTCTCTTTACTTTGTTTTTGTTTTTCTTAGTTTCTTTTGCTTGGTTTTGTTTGCCTATTTTTATCAAAAACTCCTAAAAATTAGTTTAGTTTGGTTTGCTTTCTCTTATCAAAAAAACAAAATAATTAGTTCTCACTCTAGTTGTCACCTTGCTCTAGCTCACCATGTTGTTCGCCAAGTTCACCCCGAAGAACCTTTCGATAGGTAGTGGCTCTATAATTGGGAAAGAAAATATTTAAGAACTATTTAATCATGTTAGCAAGCATGAGGATATTGAGGATAGATCTATAGCAGAACTTGCTCCTAATTATGAAATTGCTGCAACTTCTTTAGTTCATTTGTTGGAGGATACGTTTGTTAGCCTTAACCCCATGATTCAAATTTTGTTCCTTAAACTAAAAGAAGAAAAGGATGCTGAAAAGAGAGAATTTAGATTTGAAACTTTACTAACGGAGTTCAATGATGTTGCTAAGGAAGCCAAAAAGGTATTTGAACGTTTTAATATGCTAGGATCATGTGTATATGTTATGGGTACTTTATATAAAACCAAACCTAGAGTGGAAATTAAGATACCCATACCTTTTAAACTTGTAGGAATGCAGGAAGCATTTGAAAAGAATTTTGATTGGATTGTTCCTGAAAATCCTTTTGATGAAAGAAGTGAACCAAGGAGAGATGAGAAGGGATCCTACAGAACTCATTTTGATGAGATACCTTTCCTAGTTGAAGAGATTACAAGCATTGATCTTAATTCTTCATTTGAAAATACTTGATTTCTTCCTTCTTGTGCCTAACTTAAAGGAGTTAAAGAAAGTTACTTGTGGGAGATAACCCAATAGTTTTTTTGAGTGTTGGAAGTTATTACTTCAGTAATGAACTATCCTTATCCTTTTTGTTTGCTTTTTTGTGCCAAGAATGACCTCTAATGAGAGGGAAGTAAGTTTTGGGGAGCTGCTATCTCGAAACAGATTTTTGTGCTCCACCATCTAAATTGTTGAGGAATCTCTGTAAGTCGGATTGAGCTGATAATTTACGAATAAATCACCCAGTATGTTAGCTGACTTTCTTTAGTTCAACACTTTTTTATTTGAGTAGCAGAAGGTGTTCGAAAATATCGGTTTCTACCTGCTGTTCTGTTTTGACAGATTTCTGCCATTATTTGCATTTGCTTCTTATTGATTCCTTTTTGGGTTATTTTTGGGAAATTGAGCTTTTTGAGGGAGTTGATACAGTATTTTGTGTTTTTAGTGAATTTTTTTCTGTTCTAAAGCTAAACCCAAAGGTCTATTGTCTATTGAATACACTAATATTGCTAATGAAGATTGTGTGAAGTTTTGTATGAAGGAAAAACATCAGGTGTAGAGAGAGAATGATGTAATGAGATGAATAATGGACAAAAGCTCAATTTTGGGGATTCCATGCCAGTTCCACCCCAAGAAATATCCAAGAGGTACAAGAGTAAAAGCTTGGGGATTCCCAAGGCATCCCCTTCTTCATCAATAAAAAGCTCAGGTCTTTCTAGACACTTCGTTTTTATTGTTTCATGCACTATTGTGTTGTTCTTGGAGCGTCTTAGTTTTCTTTTGGTTTGTTTAGTTTTATTAGTTTGCTGGAATAAAGTATTTTGTACCCCCATTCTCTCTGTGTTGTTTCAAATAAGTTGATTGGTGATGGAAATGAGTAGAAAGTTCTTGCTTAAATAGTGCAAGAGGAGATGGCTTTGACTGTGACTTAGACTTTAGCATGTCATGTTAGGTGTTGTTTTGACCTTATGCTTAGTGATTATTGCTGTAGCATGTCTTGTTCCAAACAATTGGGATTTCTTAGTGTGCCTTGAAGGAATCATGCGTTGTTTTAACATGCAAAAGCATAGTATTGTGGTATTCTCCTTTGATACTTTGTTTTGGTTGACTTGGCACATGCTCACATCATGTTATGACTATGAACAAGTCACCATAGCCTCTATGATCATTTAGTCATTGACTTGTAGTACCACTCTATGCTTTGATTAGTAATGTTTTGTCTCTCTGCATGATTAAGGCCATTATTGCTCTCTTAGTTGGTTGCTCCCAGTCTTTTGCTAGCCTCCACTTGTATGAGTAAGATCTACTCATGATTCCAACTCCTAAGAAACCAAGTTATTCCAAAGTGTCCAGTATAAATTCCTATGCATGGTGTGTTACACCATTCCAAGTATATTCTTGTTTTCATCTATCTTCCAATTAAAAATTATTTTTTATGTGAAAACTTAGTGATTAAAGCTCTCACAAACTTGATGGCACACTTTATATTTCTTGCCCCTAATAAACTTGAACCATTGTGTCATATATGTTGTATATGCTTGCACTTATACGTTGGAATTAGCAGAACCATGCTGTCACGGTGAACGCTTTCAACATTGCACCTGTACTTTGTGCACAGTTGATATCATGCTCTTTTGTCTATGGATGTCGTCTGTGTGAAATAAAAGGGGAGCTTGTAAGTCCATGGAGTTATGTATGTGTGTTAAAGAAATGCCTGGGCCGCTAGCCTAAGCCTTGCCTAATCATGGTGGAAACTTGCAGCATCACCATAATGAGCAATCTGTGAAGCATCCTCAATAAAACCTTTGCAAATAGAAAATAAAAAAGATCGCTGAGTTGCTCATTGTCTGCTTTCCTTGTCATTTTGGTTATGCAATAGCTCTTGTACCATGTGCAAGGTGTACCTTTTTGGCGGTTCTTTATGATACACATGTACTTACTATGACAAGAACTTACAGGTGACTAAAGTTGAGTAGCATGAGGAAAGGCCCTCGTATTCAAGGGACATGAGATTGCCAACTTATACTTTGTCAAGCATATAATCCATAGTTTGTTCACTTTAACCTTAATCACTTCAAGATGCTTATGATAGGGGCAATGAGGGCTGAAAGCTAACAAGTGCCATAATTTTTGGAAGCTCTTTTTGAAACATGAAATTCATGCTTCCCTATATGAAGGGCCTTTCTTCCACTATTATATTGAGTCTCCACCTTCTACCTTTAGGCACCAGTTAAGAGAGCATAGTTTCCATTCTTAGTTCTATGTGAATTGTCCCAAAACTTATTGATTGATGCATACTATTGATATTTCTTGTTCTTGTGCTACTTGTATCTAGTCACTCTTATGAAATTTGAAGGTGTCCTATGCATCTATTTTCTACTCCATGAGGGACAAGCTGAATGCCACTATGCCATGTTTTCTGTATGTGAAACAAATAAACGTTTTTCAATGCATGTTATTCATGATCTTTGTTTGTAACCTTTCATTTTGAACGCATAGTTACTTTGTCTTACTGTTAGAACTCCATCTTTCATGATCATTTTTAGAGTTCTTTGTTCCCAGCTTTCAATGCTTGCAAATGGTTTGATCTTGGTTTTTGATGGTGCATGACACCTCAAAACTTACTCTTTTATCACTTACCTACTCGAGGACAAGCAGGAGTTAAGCTTGGGGATGCTTGATACGTCGGAAACGTATCTATAATTTTTGATGTTCCATGCTTGTTTATTATCTACTTTGCTTTGCTTTGTCTACACTTTGAGGTGTTTTTATATGTTTTCTGGTAGTAACCTATTAACAAGATGCCACAATGCCAGTTGCATGTTTTCTTCTGTTTTTGGTTCCAGAAAGGCAAAAAATCAATATTCTCGGAATTGGACGGGACAAAAGCCAAAGTCAATATTTCACCGAGGATAACACGGAGTCCAGAGGAGAGACGGAGGGGAGCCATAGGGAGGCCAAACCCCCAGGCGCGGGCCCACCCTAGACCGCGCCTGGGCAGGGTGTGGGCCCCCTGGCCGCCCTCCTGCCTCGCCTCTTCGCATATAAGAAGCCCCCGATGCCTAAACCCTAAGGACCCGATCAATATTCCATGAAACCGTCTGTAGCCGCCGCCACCATCGTCCCTAGATGACGGGGGATCTGAAGCTCTTCCCGACACCCTGCCGGAGGGGAGATCATCCCGGAGGCCTTCTTCTTTAGCATGCCAGCCTCCGGTATGAAGCGTGAGCAGTTCCACCTTGGACTACAGGTCCATGTAGTAGCTAGATGGTCGTATCCCCTCCTTTGTGATTTCATCTCTAGATCTTGTGAGATCCGTTCATGATCAAGATCTCATCTATTTGTAATCATGCATGTTGTGTTTGCGGGGATTCGATGGATATGGAGATTACGATGTCAGATTGATTAATGGTTTTTTCTTATTGATTCAATCATTTATATGTTGTTTGTGATCTTTCATTCTATCCGTTGTTAGTAGCTATCTTGGCCAAGTAGTTTCTACTGACTCCAAGAGGGGGTATTTATGATCGATAGTGGGTTCATGCCTCTATTTAATCTAAGGGAAGTGACAGAAATCTCTAAGGTTGTAGATGTGATGTTGCCACTAGGGAGAAAACAAGGGTCTCTTGTTCATGGAATAAGTGGATTGTTTACCTTATACACTTTGCTTAAAGCAGTTGTCTGTTGCTTGCAACTTAATACTTGAGGGGGGTCGGATGATAACTCAAAGGTGGACTTCTAGTCATAGATGTAGTTGGATGGCGGTCTATGTATCTTGTTGTATTTCCCAATTGAATCTCATAGTATCATGATGTCTAGTATTGCATTGTTATGCCTTGCTCAGTCCTGTCAATTTCCCTGCTGTAATTTGTTTACCCAGCATGCCATGTTTGTTTATCTAAGGATTACACCTCTAGTGAACTATGGACCCCGGTCCAATATTTAAGAATAATACATCTTCCACTATTACTGTTTACTTGCTGCAAACCACTATCACCTTCCACACCATACAGTTAATCCTTTGTTACAACAACTAGTGAGATTGACAACCTCACTGTTCGTTGGGGCAAAGTCTTGAGTTTGTGTTGTGCAGGTTTCCAAGTTGCTTGAAAAACCGTTGAGACATTTCCTTCCTCCTATTTGTTCGATAACCTCGGTTTCTTACTAAGGGAAAACTTGCTATTATACTCATCACACCTTGCTCTTGGGGTCTCCCAACGAGGCGTCAATAACACGCCAACAAAGCTACATTAGCTTGATCATGAAAGTTGTTATAATAAGGATGAATAGAAGATGTAGGTAAAGTGTTTACTACACTAAAAGATTACTAACTAATGTTTTTTTGAAAGAACGCTGAACATTTGATGATGGTGATCTACTTCAAAGAGAAAGTCCAAAGGTGTTAGTATTTTTCTATAGACGCTTTGGAATTTGTGTCATGTATATGGCGCCACAGTTGATGTTGATTGATTCTTTTAAAAGGAAAAGGAAATGCTGAAAGAGAATATATAAAATATTTGGCAGAGAAAAGATAAGACTGGAAATGTCCAGCTAAGGTATATAGATGATATACATGTTATGGTTGTATGCTTTGCTTGTAAGAAATATGGTTCTTGGGTATTGGATACTGAATTGGTTGGTATGAAATTTCATACAGAACGACGCAATTCATGAACCACAATGGCATAAGTAACTAGCAATAGAATATGTGATGATCTTCATCGAAAACAAACAAGTTGTTGTTTGTGTTTGTCATTGACATCAAAGATTTGTTTTAATAATTGTTATTTAAATCAGGTATTATGAGAAAAAAGATTGTTCAAATAATTGCCGTATTCCATAAATATGGATGATTTAGAAATCTAGTTGGAGAAATCACATCCATAAAGCTAAAATGTCGCAAGACAAATGATTGAAAGAACACTTACGAAGTGACATCGCCGTTTAAATTATATTGGAAATAAAACATGAAGAAACTCCATGTTCATGGATTTTTGGAGTCTTTGATTTTGATCAAATGACGTTTGTGAGACTTTCCTCGGGATAATTAAAACTTCGTTCAAAGGCCAAAGAAGAACGATCGACTAAATTATTGGAATTTATACATATCGATGTATGTAGTCCATTATGTGTATTCGTAAGCGATGGATTTAAACTTCATATGCTTTCTCCAGAAAGTTGAGTGAATATTCACTTAATGAGGAAGAAGTATGAAATATTTGAATATATTCAAAGACTTTCAAGATGAAGTGGAAAATCATTATAACAAGAAAATAAATAATTTATGATTTGATCATAAAGAGATTTATTTGAGTTGAAAGTTTAGCAATAACACCTAGATTTGCATCTCCCTAAATTCCATAGGAACATGGAGTGTTTGAGATTTGTAATGAAACCTTGTTTGACATGGTTGGATCAAAGGTGTTATTTATAAAACTATCATTATGTCTTAAAAGATTAAAGCTTTAGAGACTACCGCTTTTTACTGAAAAGAGCTCCATCTTGATCCATTGAAATGATACCATATAAGTTATGGTTTGGGGTAAAACCCAAGTTGTCCTTTATTAAATTTTGGTATGCTAAGCATAAGTAAGATGTTTTACAACCAAAGTCAGATGAGCATGTCTTTGTAGGTTATTTCGAATAATCGTTGGGTATTCCTCCATAACACTGAGGACAAAAGAGTTTGTCGCATGAAACGTGAAGTTTCTTGAAAAAGGAATTTTTCGTAAAAGTTAAGTGGGAGGACAATAGAACTTTGATAAGGTTGATGAACCTTAGCTAAATTTGCTGAGTTGGGCAGTGTCGGAAATCGTTCCGGAGGCAGCCATAATGCTCATAGCTTATGTGCCTCAAAGGTTGTGGTAACGGAGATCTAAGTTCCTATTGAACCAAGCAGGTTAGGTAAACAATCAAATACTAAGATTTGAGAGGAAATCATTGTTGTTTAACAATCATAAACCGACTACATGCAAAGAAGAGATGATGGTCCCTGACTCCATCAAATGGCTTGAAGCCACAAAATCCGTGATAGTTTCATACACAAGAAATCAAGTTTTTTGAACATGGAAGACCCTCCGGAAAGGTGTAAAAACCTATCGGTCGTATTTGGATCTATAAAGAAACAGACATGGATGTTCCACATCTATGAAATAGTCGACATGTCGGTAAATATTTTACGACAATGTTCGAGGAGTTGACTATGACAAGATTTGATCTTTCATAGCGATATTTAGTCTGGACGAATTAATGTAGAAACCACTACATATAATTTGGTATATGGTAGTTGAACAAACAAAACACAGTTCTTCCAATAGAATGGTTACCTAAGACATGTTCACGACATGGTTCAAAGGGTTTTGTTAATTCAAAGTATGCTAAAAAGGGCATGCAAACTTCAATGGTTGAAGTAAGCATCATGGAGTTCGAATCTTCACCGTGATGAAACTGTTAAAGAAGTTTAATTTCATCAAGAGACGATGAAGATTCTTGTGTTTGCAAGAAATTAAGTGGGAGTGCTGAGACATATTTCTAATGGAGGACATCTTGTTAATCGGAAATGATGTATCTTTTATTAACAAAGGTTAAGAATTTCATTTTGATGAAAGACTTAGGCAAACCCGAATATTAGGCACGAATGTCTATAAGGATAAACTGTGACGCTAATATGGTTATGCCAAACGTACATATATGAGATATTGAAGGAGTTCAATATGGAAACAACGAGAAAAGGTTCTTGTCCACTACAAGAAAAGTGGTAATTTTTGACCCTCCATATTGGTCACTAGATGGTCATTGTTCACCATTTGTGACCTTCTTGTGACCAAAAACAGATGGTCAAAAGCTGAGAGTCACTGTCGGACAATTCAGACCTTTCATGTGCATTGGTCATAGACTACTATGACCAATATAGATGGTTTGATCATTGGCTATCCAGCATATCCACGTAAGCCTCCACATAAGCCAATCCTACTTGACAATGCTTATAGATCGAATTTATCGCAATCCAACAAGGTGCTCTACATGGGCTGAGCCCTGCAATTTTATCCTATTTATTTCACAAATTTAGCATTTACAGTGCAATTATTTAGTAGGACAAGCCCAAAAATTCAGCCCATATATTGTTCGAATGTGGCTTTTTTGGCCCAACATTTTTGTTTATTTTTAATTTTTTAAAAGATGATCCCACTAGTTAGACATTCCGAGATTTCAGGCAGTAAATAATTAGTAGTTTATAAATTGAGCCCAAAACACATTCCGTTTCACAATGGCAACCAAGAGTGGAACATCTCTTACAATCAGGACATAGTTCACACCACACAATAATATAAACAGCTAGAAAAATATAACCCTGCAGTATTATTGGTTTATGAATTAGGACATAGTTCATAATACAATCAGGACATAGTTCACAACTCGTCCGGAGAACACTAGACATCTAGCAACATATCCTAGCTAACTCGTGACATCAAGGAAGCAACTATCAAAAAAGGGAAATCATCTTGTGAAGAGACATTCCATGTAGCATTAACACATTGATTTACATATTCTTTAAACATTCCATACGCCACCTTTTCAATTCAGGTGTGATCACAACTATGTACACCAACATTAGATCCCTTAGTATGATCCTGTTAAAAAATGAAGTGCAAAGTTTAATTACAGCGAGAAGCCGAGATCCAAATATCACAGAAATTTACGTCAAGATACTAAAACAACCAAGATTCATCTCACACATGAACAATAATAACAATGATAATGTATCCACCAAACAGAAGGACACACCATTCCTATTGTACCAAAGATTGTTCATCACCAAGAACAACAATAGCAAGAATTTTTTGCAAAATCGAATAACCGTAAGATCATTAAACCAAAATGCATACAACTTTGGAACAAATTTAAGAGTGTCTAGACATAGTGGTTGCTATATAAAGATTGAGATGAACAGCTTACAGAGTTTTTTGAGGATTAAGAAGGTTGTAGGTCAAGATTAAAAAGTTTGTTTCTTTAGTAATTTATACAATGCATATGTATAGTAAGATGGTTACAACATTAGAGAGAGAGACTGATGTTAATTCGTCCACTGTCCAAATCTTTCACAATATCTACATATCGTATTCTTCGACACCATACCAAGAAGTAGGGTAGGAAAGGCACAAACCTAAATGAGCTCTCGCTTGACGAAGCCGTTTCCTCCAAGCTGGTGCCTCCCTCTCCCCGCTAGCTGGACAACTCCTTATGTGTGCCGCCATGAAGTCTCCAATGGTCATGGTCAGCTCCTTGTGTGCGTCGCCACTAGAATATAATATTTACTTCTACAATGGTCATGGTCATGCATATTGATACTACTTTATAATTCTCAGGAGAATATTTTAAGGGAAGAAAATCAAGATTGATATGGTTTGACTAAACTAATGCAAGAACCGTACTTTATTCTCGTTGTTTAGTCAGGTACATCCTAAAAACAACACATGCAAATAAAAGGAGAACCCCTTGCATACTTGACTTTGTGATAATCAAATAACAAGAGATGGCATAGATATTGGATCTAGGTTATCAAACATCTAGACTGGATGCATTATTTATTATAGCATAAACACAATCATAGCAAACATGGACCTGATGCAAACATGCATTATTTATTATAGCATAATTCTATGCAAAGAAGAACAAATAATAACATCACTTTTGCACCAAAGGAAATATGCAATAAAAAGGATATCAAATAGGGGCAGTTATTTCACACTTATCACAGTTATCACCCCTTCTTTCTTGCTACAACCATGCATACATGGACCTGATACAAAAAACAACATTAAAGCACTAGATGCATCAAAAAAGATAACTGGTTTATAGTATCATGAGCTACCCCTTCTCCTCCAAATTTTTGACACCACTAGAACACCACTGGAGAGCACCACCACCAGAACACCATTGGAGGGCGCCACCAACATTGGAACAACACGGTCTCATGGGAAAAACCGAATGTCAGCACGTATTCAAGACATATCAGTTCCTCAAAGAGGTGTATGCATGATGGAATCGAGGTATATATACATATTGTATACCTATATGGATATACATGAACCATTAGTAATACTACTAGAATAATAGATGATGTATAGTATATATCCAATGAATATAACCAAGAAAATGAAAAGAAATCTGAGGCATTGACAAATATTCATGGAAGAATGAGTACTGTTACGAGAGTGCATGTTTTAAGTAGTGTAAGCATGTTTTAAGTATACTGGATCACTTTGTGCACATGGCAGCATGGGTTTTCGAAAGTACCAACACATATTATAGTTACGTATCAGTGAGTTATATAAGTAGACCACAAGAATATGTATTACAAATTAACATCACGCCTAACCTCTCTAATCATATTGAAACAAACTAGATGCACAAAATCTACGGAAGTGAAACCACTAGCAAACATACAATGATAGTAGGCTCAACTAGATCCTAATACTAAGTTATTCATACCACATCTTCATGTTTGTGTGCATGTGGTAAACGGGTGTTTCCTGAATTTGGGGATTCTCCAAATAAATCTAAATCATGAATTAGTAATTTCCTAGTGGTACTGATACAAAAAGGTGAGAATTACCTGAGCGGAAGATCCCTGTGCTCGCTGGTAACTAGGTTATTGTTGAGGAGCGGATCCTATGTCTATGTGGGAACGAGAGGATCCGAAGGAGGCCTTGATGGGGTGGAGTGGATCCAACGGCTTCATGGTCGGGACGAGGCGTCGGTGACATCCCATGGCCAGGGACGAGGTGTCAAGGACCACTTGTAGCTAGGGACGAGGCGTCGATGACCACTAGCGTCCTAGGACGAGGCGTTGGTGATGACCCATGGGCAGAGACGAGGCGATTTCACTGACGCGTAGAATCAATTGCGCCTTCTCGAACGAGTAGAAACAACCTGGAGCACAAAATCGATCCAGGACAGATGAGATCTTGTGCGTTTTTCTCTGTTGTGCAAAGATGGGAGAAGATGGAGAGAGATCAATGGTGCATGGTGTTGGGGAAGACAATGGGCGTGTGGTGCGTATGGCGGCCGAAAGCACGGATCCTCCTCATGATGGTGTTAAGATGGGGGTAGAGCAGGGCTAGTCGATGAGATGGAGGAACAAAGAACTCAAAGATAGATGGGGCAGCGGAGAAGGAGGAAATGTGTTAGGGTTTTGCGGGATGGTATGGTTGAGCATGACACGACACGAGGATGGTTGGGGTAGGTGATGTCTACGCACTTCTATTCTTATAAACAGTTGTTGAGCCTCCAAGTGTAGAGGTTTGTAGAGCAACAACAAGTTCCCCTTAAGTGGATTACCCAAGGTTTATGAACTCAAGGAGGAAGTGGTCAAAGTTATTCCCTCTCAAGAAACCCTGCAATCAAGATACAAGAAGTCTCTTGTGTCCCCAACACACCCAATACACTTGTCAGGTGTATAGGTGCACTAGTTCGGTGAAGAGATAGTGAAATACAAGTGGTAACGGTGCCAGAAAATAGATTGACGGTGGGGTAAAGACTAAAGCAAGAAAACATGCAATAGATCTAGATGCAAACGGTGTTTTAATGTTTAGAAACAAGGCCTAAGGATCATACTTTCACTAGTGAACACTCTCTCATATAAATATCCTCTCTTCATGATACTGCTCTTAACTACTCTCCGGTTGGACACTCTAATCATTGGTAGGGCTATAACAGCATTCCTCAAAGTCTGCCTTCCCCAATCTAGATAACCCCACACTGTCACCTTGAGTAATAGATGGTTCCAACAAACACCACAATTTCATATAGACAACCAACTCCAAATATAACTCATAACAAATATTCAATCTAGCCAAAGTGCCACACACGGTATGCACGCTGTCACTTTCACACATGTGGGGAAAAGCATAGATCTATTAAAGCACAAAGAGTATTTATGTAGAGTTAAACCTAAGTGACACCATGGCGTGCATGCTATCACTTTCACACACATGGGGAGAGCAGAGATCTATTAAAGCACTTGAGTAGCAAGGTAGATCTACTAGATTACAGAGATCATGATCACAATATGACCATGCATAGAGAGAGATGAACACATAGCTACCGGTAGAGCCCTTAGCCTCGAGGAAGAACTAATCCCTCCTCATCATGGGAATCAGCAACGGTGATGAAGTTGGTGATGGAGATGGCTCCGGGGGCACTTCCCCGTCCCGACAGGGTGCTAGAACAGAGACTTTCTGTCCCCCAAATCTCCCTTTCGGTGGCGCTGGCGCAACGGAGGTTTTTCTAGAAGTATGATGGATTATTTAGGGTTTCTGCATCGGGGGATTCTTATAGGCGAAGAGGCAAGGCTGGGAGGCGGCCGGAGGGGCCACACCCTACCCAGGCACGGCTCCACCCTAGCCCGCGTCTGGGGGGTGTGGTGGCCCTCTGGCATCTCTTCGTCTCCCCTTCTGGCTTTGTGACGCCCAAAGTAAAATATTGACCTTGGATTTTGTCCCGTCCAATTCCGATAATATTGATTTTCTACCTTTCTGGAACCAAAAACAGAAGAAAATAGGAAAGTGGCACTGTGGCATCTTGTTAATAGGTTAGTACCAGAAAACATATAAAACACCTCAAAGTGTGGACAAAGCAAAGCATAGTAGATACTAAACAAGCATGGAACATGAAAAATTATAGATACGTTTCCGACATATTAATAGGGTCCGCACATGGCTTAGGTCGGTTGTGGGCTCGCAAACGGCCAAATCGACAGTCATCGATCCGCGCATATTTGCCACGAATGGCAATCTCCCCCATCCATTTTGCTGTAATCCGACGGCTCTTCCCGTATCTCTCATTCTTATCTAGGTTATGACCAATTTATGTAAAGAAGCTATGACCTTTTTATCGAAATAGTCGTTGTTCTTCAAGTTTCTTGACCTCCAAAATTCCTAACGACCATATGGTTTCAAATGGTCATAGATCTATGACCAATTCACCAGCGGTCACTAAGATAAGGTCATAGGTGAACACATTTCTTGCAGTGGTCGCATGGAAAAGAATTGAATCAAGATTCAAGTGTATCGACACTTTATAACTGAAACAAGATTCAAGTTCTTTGACAGTTGATGAGTGTAATCAAAAGAATGTTTTGATCAATCACACCGTGGTATGTACACATCCAGATATGTCCTATGCTCTAAATGTTATGATCATATACCAGAATGAATCATAAAATGATCATTGGACGATGGTAAGGATATTCTTATAATATTTTGCAAGAATTAAGAACATATTTTATTTGTAGAAGAGACAAATAGTTCATTGAAGAATTATACTAGTTTTGTCACAAGATACAAATTAGGTTTATCTCAATTTAAACTATGGGTGGCACAATGAAATGAGAAGAAGTTTCCGTGAAGGATTTGGATGAATTCCAAAGTTAAGACATTGTGACGGTTACTACAACAAAAGGCTAAGTATATGACTGCTATAGTAGACGCATAGGAGGGCATTTATGTCAAGTAGTTTTTTTTATCAAACTAAGGTGTGGTTCACAATGGGCTAACACTAAAGATATATTGTATGACAATAGTATCGACATGATTTAACCCCAAGGAACAAAAGGTCTCACCAAAAGACTAATTTTATACAATGCCATCTCATTGGAGAATGAGTGATGCGTTAACACGCAAAGACATGCAAATACATGTGGACCTAAAATCGTCAGATCCGTAGATTATGTTAACCACTTGCAATCTCATATATAGAACACCAGAAAGCCATAGGTGTTCAATACGCAAAAGGTTTCAAACTATATTATTGACTCTAGTGAAAGTGGGAGACTGAAGAGAATATACCCGAGAAGCAATAATAAAGTGGTTATTATCTTATTCCTTATTTATGATAAATGTTTATTTTGCATGCTATAATTGTATTAATATGGAAACATTAATAATGTGTGTTTAATAAACAAAAATAAAGTTCCTAGTTATGCCTCTCTTATAAACTAGCTCGTTGATTGACAAGATGATCAAAGGTTTCCTGATCATGGACATTGGACGTCGTTAATAATAAGGTCACAACATTGTTGGAATGATGTGATGAACATTCATCATAAGTATAGAATTATGATCAAAGTCATTGTGTTTATATTACAATAACATCATACGAGGTAATCCCAATCCTTAGACCATGAAATCATGTCAATCACTAACACTAGAAGAGTATCTTGATAACATCAAATGTCACATTGTAACAAGGTGACTATAAAGATGGGTTTAGTGCTACAAAGGTGTTATGTAGAATCTCATGGATCAAGAGTGGAATTTTTCCATTCCGATGATAGAGAGATATACTCTGGGCCCTCTCGGTGATATCACATTAGTTAGCTTGTAAGCAAGTGATTTGATCACTAGAATGTTATACCATGGGAACAAGAAAAGAGTACATGTAGGTAACAAGATCAAAATAGGTATGGAGATACCGATGATTGAATATCGGACATGTAATATATCGCGAGACAAAGGGATTGAGTTACATGTGTATAAGGTTCACACGATCACAGAAGTCATCGCTGAATGTGTGGGAGTCAGTACGGATCTCCAGGTCCCACTGCTGATTATTGATCGGAGAGGGGTCTCGATCATATATGCATTATTCATGAACCGTAGGGTGACACACTTAAGGGATACCGACACCATTTGGAGCAAATAATATGCCAGAGAAAGAATTACAAAGCACAGGAATTATTTCACTAGACACCGAAATTGTTTCGGTTGAAATTGCTGAAACTAGTTCTGCATGTGAAATTGAAATGTTGTAAGGGGTTTTATTTGAACTTTGTTAATTAAATTAATTAAAAAATTCTGAATAAATAAATAAAAGGAGTTTTATTTAAAGAGAGATGGAGCTTCCACCACATGAATGAGGGAGAGGTGGGGGCACCCTCTATGGCCGGCGTCCATGCCCCCTTGGGCTGCCCGCCTCCCCTGTATAAGGATAACCTACTCCTACACTCTCACACCTCCATGCGAAGGATCTCTCTCCCCACTTTAGAATTTCCCCATGGTCTCGGATCAACGAGATACATGTTTCTGGTGGCTTTTTCTGGAAGGATTTGTTGCTTCCGCTGCTTTGCTGGAGCGAGGGCGTGGAGGTTGTCGGGGTACCCGAAAGTGTGTGCGATCATGGATGCACCACTGCTTTGCGTTGCTGGACTTGATGGTGCTGGACCAGCTGGACCAGATGGACTTCATCACAATCTTGCAATCGGCAAGAGATCGACTACATCACCAACGCGTTCATGCTTGAAAATGTTTCGATCTTCGAGGGTATGTATTCTATGGATGTATATCCACCCGTTGCTTGTATCTAGTAGATAGTCTTGGTACTTAGTTGTTCCAATCATAGGAATTTTTTTGTTTTCTATGCTGCCAACCCTACAGAAACAATATTACCTTCACACAATAGAGTTCCTTGATATCAATGGAAATATTTGGGTTACAAATTCTTGGATTAGATTCTTCTTGCGCCGGTAAGGACCAAATGATCGACCCAAGTTTAAGGTTGAATCCTGAAAAGAAGTTTAAGATATGGAGTTATTGTAGATATGTTTATTTCTTTCCTTAACCATGAGGTTATTGTAATAGATTTTGTGATTCATGGCATCAACCATAATTCGATTTACCAAAGAAAATAATTGCCGGAAAGAAGTTAGATATAACTTCCATCCATATTGTATGACAATGTAGAATGCCGGTCAGATGAAGAAGATTGAGAAGATTTGCCTTTATTCCACCCGATCATTGAAGATTTTGCTCCATATTTAAATAGACGAGACCATGAACAAGAGGCCATTCATTACGTCCTTGAGATAACACTCCGGTGAAATAAGGTCGAAAGTAAAAGTATCAAGAGATAAAGGCCACTTTTGACTTCCGTGGAATGAATGAAATCACATTAATGCACCGATTCAATGTACAAGAGAGAATTATAAGAGTAGTGGTATGGTAGCTACTCCATCCCGCACCCAAAGCATTACTCCGTACATGAATAAGAAAACTATGCAATTTAAATCCCCAAAACAGACGAGATCTTGATAAGGAGAAAACTCATGATGCTCTATAATAAAACAAGGATTTGATGCAAATGATTCATCGGATCCAAAGTAGATAAGGATGATGTTGTCGCTGTATCGGAAGTCACAAGCCATCGGACAGGTATGAATGAAGATCACGAAGAAACATGAAATATTCAACAGATGGATAAAAGGTTCAACATGTAGATTAATGATAGCACCTAGAACTTGAATAGAAGAATTGTAAAAGATCTGGAGGGTCTTCGTGGCATTCTGTGGATTGAGGATAGACGATAGAGTGAGAGGGTTTCAAAAGGTTTCTTGATGAGCAGAAGACCAGCAAATTACTTGTCCTTCTTGAGAAGATCTAAGTGAGGTTTAGCCGTCTTGACAAAATCTTCAGCAGAATGACAATGCTACTAGCCAAAAACCATGGAAAATCTCCAGAGTTGTTGAAATCTGATGATGGGTGAAGATTAACAATTGATTTTATGTTTCTAGACTTGTAGCAATGTATTTAGCAAAACGACGTGGTCTAGTTAGGTGACTTTAAAAGTCGGGATTTCCACTTTGAGAACTTTGCATGGGTGAAGTGTTCTTAAAGCTTGAGAGGATGAAAGGAACATGTTCTTAATGTTGTCCCATTGATAAATAATAGGCACGAATATCGTCAAGATATACCACCGCGAAAGATCAACATAAAGATCAAGGAGGTGTTTAGAAGGATGCATTGAAAGAATAGATTATCTAGCCCTTCGGATAAGAAAAAGACATATTGACTCGTCCACCTTATTGATCGGATCACCGGTTGACAAGAGGAGATATTTGGGTAAGAACTGACGATAAATCATACATTTAAGCAAAGCTATCATCGATGAAAGAATGATATTCCCTCGTATCAAAGATAACCTTGTAGATATGGGTTTCAAAAATATATGAAGCATGATAAATGAATGATAAACCACCATAGTGCTTCAAGAAATCTTTGGATTGCCAAGATACTTTAAAATGATATAGATTTGGTCATGGAATAACTCAAAATCACAATAGATATCCGCCATCGTTTGGAGGATTAGATCGATAGCATTGACCATATTCCACTCATGATAAGTGTCATATAGCTATACTGAGAACCAAATTATAATTACAAGTATCGGATCAACACACATTATGTCACATCCCAAGATTTTCCAAATCTTGTAATGTGAAAAATAAATGAATAAAATAAAACTTTGTTGATTTTTAGGGTGAGAAGAAACTATTTGAATCCATTTGGAAACCTTCAAACCTATTTGATCAAACAAATCCTAAAGGGATTTAAAAAGATAAAAAATTAATAAAGAAAATTTTAATAAATAGAAAAACTATTTTGGATCTTTTAATAAAAGATTTGGTTTTCAAAAGAAAAGGTAGATTTATAAATAAGGATTCTTTTATAGAGCCAAATTAAACCTTGGACAATCCTTTGAAATAAAAATGTTTTGCTTTGATCTAAAGAGTAAAGGTTTATTTAAACAAAATAATGAGGATTTATTAATATCCAATTCTATTAAAAATAAAGGTTTACCATTTTAATTAAAACATCAAAACTTATTTATTTATTTTAAATAAGTTTTCCAAGTATTTTATATTCTCAATTAAAACCTACTGAAGTGTTTTTGGTTTTATTTTAGATTTCAAAATAAAGATTTTAATAAAACAAATCCTATTTGAATTTTAACTCAGGTCCATCTTATTTAATTATTATTGGACCCTAAAATAAAAATGTTATTTTATTTTTAACAAGTTTTCCAAATATCTTATATTTTCAAATAAAACCTACTGATTTGGTTTTTGATAATATTTAGTTTTCAAATGGAGATTTTAAATAAATCAAAACCCATTTGATTTAATAACTAAGTTCCATTTATTTAATTAGTAATGGGTCCCAAAGGGAATAAAAATTATTTTATTTTTGACTTTGGTTTATGTTGTTAAACAGAACCAAAACACAATACAAAGTTTGGTGAATGTTTGAAATGTTTTGGTTGTTTGATTTGTTTGTTTGAATTTCAAAACAGAAAAAGAAATAGAAAAAGAAAAAGGTTTCAGAATAGGAAAAAATAGAATTGGACTCGACCCAACCCAACCCAACCTGGCCCATTAAGCCCAGCAGCCCATTTCCCTCGCCCCTGAAACGTTTTCTTTACCGCAAAAGCAACCCACTAGGTCACTTACTTGTGGACCCCAACTCCACTTCCTTTCTTTCGTTGACGGGCAGACCCCACCGCCAGCTCACCGTCTTCAACCGCGGACCTGTTCCTCCCCTCACCTCGCCGGCCGTTTCTGGCTATAATCGCACGCGTAAATTCGCTTCAATGCCACGTGATCAACGCCCCCTGACCACACTCGCTTAAACGCCAGTGTTCCCTCCCCATTTTCCCCCAGTCACCTCACCTTAGCGCGCCCCCAGGCCGCAGAATTTTGCCCTACACTACCACTGCTCCGACGACTCTCTGGTGCAAATTTCAGCGACCCCGCGCCGCCCCATGCCTCATCAACCACGCACACATACTCTCCACCTCCTGGCGCATCTGTCCGTGCCTTTCGTTCAACTGCGGGTGCCCCAGAACGTCGTCTTCGACAAGCTCCGAGCGCCGCCGCATCTGGTTCTTCTCCGACGACCTCCCCCTGGTAAGCTAGACCACCCCGCGCCTTCTCCTTCACGCACGCATCTTCGCGAGGACTGTGCGCATCTGACCCTGTCTTCCGTTTGCCCTAGTACACGCTGTAGCCTCATCCTCGACAACGCCTGAGCAAGCCCGACGCCGACGACGTCTCCGACGAGCAATCACCGCCGTTCCTGTGCGCCCCCTGCCCAACGGCGAGCACCTTGAGCATCAGAACGTCACCGCGATCATCAGAAGAACCTCACCTCCTCCTCGCTTAGATATCCGCATCGTCCATGTCCGACCGCCGCTGCCGCCATACACACGCTAAATGGTCAAAGCAATAGGGTCCATTGGATCTCGATCTGACGGATAAGATTAGAAATAAGCGAAGAGGTAAGTAGCGTCTGTGTGCCGTGCGATATGACTTGATCCAACGGTCTGTGTTAGTCGATCCACGCGAAACATTTTCGACGAATAGGAAACAGACACGTGTCCCAGAGTTGGTTTTAAAAACAGAATTTGATCAATTAGACTTGTGATTTTGTAAATTGCACAACTTTTAAACCACACGTCCAAAATTTGCAAACTTTATATCAATGGAATCAGTGGAACAAGCCCTAGCCAACCATGCCATTTGTTTAGTAAAAAGCTTCTGGAAAAATGTTTGTTTTTGCAGAAACATTTGTATGCTTGTTTAGATTATAAAAACTGTTCAAAAATGTTTTTGGGGATAAAATCTTTGGCAAATGGTGTGATTTGAACCTACTGACCATAGGAAACACTTTTTGGTTTCAAAAATGTATTTGGTGAAGAAAAAAGAATGAGTCTTTGATTTAAAACCATTTCTAGTCAAATAAAAATATAGTTTATTTATTAAAAATGGTTTTGGAAGAAAACCTTTGGGAAATGTTTTTTTTTAAACCCTCTGACTCTAAACACCAAGTTTTATGGTTTGAAAACATATTTGGTGAACCCTATAGATTAATGCCTTAGAAAAAATATTTCTACACCACATAAAATGATACCTTGTTTTGAAAATGGTTTATGAAGTGAAACCTTTTGCAAATGACTTAGCCACTTTACAAAATGACCATTAGGTGTTTTCCAATGTTTATGACCCATTAGGAACCACTTTTCCAAATAAAACAATCCTTGGCATGCTTGCATGCATTACTTTGACTTTATCATTTTATGTGATGTTTTGCTTGATTGGTAGATTGAGATTGTGCCTTGCTTGATTGAATTGTATTGACTTGAAGAGTGTGATTGTTGCAAGGACAAGGAGTGAACTTATACCCTCTACCAAAAAGGCAAGTGATGCTTCATACTTTTTGTCCCATTACTTTCACTATGCATTAGTGATTTTGCTAAGTAAAACTTGCATGGAATTTTTGCTAAGTATAAACCTTGCTATAGGAAAACCTAGTAGATGAAACCTTAGTAGAAATTTTCCTTAGTTAAGATTCCTACTACTATCAAGCTTAGCCTAGCTAATAGAAAACAAGGGTGGAATATATATCCATACTATGAAAAATTTCTAAGTCTAAGGACTTATGTTTTTGTTTAATAAAACAACTAAGTTAATGAATCACGTGGGTGGAATGGTAATTGCTTGGTGGTTTTTGGTTGAGTGGTTCACAAGGCCCATGTCTATGGTTGACCTTGTGTATCTCACTTGTGGATGGCCACCCAGGAACAAAGAGATTTGAGATGTCAAATGTTGAGAAGCTTCAAGTGCAGCCACTTGGCATTATGGGCTCTGCCTGGATCATATAGGTTGCAAGAACTTAGCCATATGGACAGTTGGTGGTAGAGTTTGATAGGTTGGAACGCGTCCATTTTGGTCTAAGGGAAGGCTTCTGAAAGATCTTGTCTTGGGAAACCAAGTCTTGTGGGGAAAGTGCACCACCTCTGCAGAGTGTAAAATCTAAGTACTTAGCCATGTACCTGGTAAAGGACAATTTGAGCATCAAGACATGGAAGCAATCAAGAATCTCATCATTCAAATTTCTAAGTTAAAAACTTGTGGTTGAACAAGGGTTAAAGGATCTTCAATCTTTGATTGAGAAAAAATATTTTTGTCAAGCAAAAACTTAGTGTTTTCAAAATGTTAAGGAAAAATCTATTTTGAGCAATGCAAGCCTCAAATCCACTAGCCAAATGCATATAGATGTTAGACTCCACTATACTACCATAGTATCACTTGCCAATACAATTCAAATGTATTGACCCTTGTGGCTGTAACTTGTTATGTTGCAGGTTTGATTGATTTAGTGAAGTGTGTTGATTAGGATTACAAAGTCTACAACCAACATGTCTGCCTGTGGCACTTTGAAGATGAAGGACCCCATTCTTATAGTTATTCTGCTGCAATGTAATGTAATAGCCAAATGAGCTATGTAAGATGTAATAAAATTATGTTATTCCTGGTTATAAAGTTATATTATGACCTTTGTTTCTTGATATTACATCTTAACTATGGATGCTAGCTATTGATCCAGGGACTAGCATTGTAAACACAGGGGACTCTTCCTTATTTAAAGGTTGGGACCCTTACAGATGGTATCAGAGCATTGTGTTGCCTGTAGGATTTGTAAACCTAGGATTGGACAAAAACCCTTAGAAAAATAGGAGTTGTATTTGTTCCAAAACTTATTTACAAACAATCTTGTAAACTCTTTCCTCAACCATTTTAGTTTCAACTCTACATCTCTTCTATTTTCAACTTGATGGACAAAGCCTACCCCATGGCCAAAGACTTCACCATGTGCAAAGGACTTTACCAACTCTAATGACTTCAACATCTTCAACTCTAATGACTTCAACAATATCACCAAGGACTTCAACCTTGGATATCATTAAGGACTACAAGTGAGACAAGGAAATCTTGCTCATGATTTGGAGACTAAAGAAACACAACTTAGAAGGAGCCACCAACACCTTTGAAGTATTTGTGACCAAGAGTTTTCCAAGGAAAACATGATCTCATGCAAGAAGAATCAACCAAGAAAGAATGAAAGATCTCAAGTGAACCATATAGATGGACCACCATATTTTAGTTTAGTCAAACACACCAACTTATGTGGTGTAACAAAAATATTTTTGGTTGCCTAAAAATATGCTTGAAACTTGTTGTTTGAGTGGAATGTTTGTTTGTGATTGCTTGCACATTGCTTGTGTGAATTGTGATGTGTGTGAATAGAATTATTCCTTTAGAAATATTTTGCCTATTCTAATCCCAATCCAATCCAAACAGATGACTACTCCAAGAGACTCCAACATCAAGGTTAATGATGACAACCACAACCAAGAGGACAACATGAGAGAACTCATAGAAACCCAAAACCAGTTGAGCCAAGAGACAACTAAGCTTTTAGCCAACAACAATGGACTAGACCCAGCCATACAAAGGATTTTGAAACTTCAATCCCAATTGTTGCAAGGATTGGTTACTCAAATGATCAACATGAGAGAAAACTTTTCCCAAAGAGCTAATGACAACAAGGATGACAAAGATGTTATTCTAGAAGGAACCCAAGCTTGCAATATTTGTGAAGATAAGGATCATGCATCCAAGGAGCATGAAGACCAATGCCCCAAGAAGATAGAAAGATTTCCCACCTTTGAGGTGAGATATGAAGAACATCAACTAGAAGAACTCCTAGCTTTGGAGAGACCCAAAAAGAAGAAGAAGAAATGCCCCAACCCTAACAACAAGGATATTACTCAAGTGCAATGTTACAATTGCAAAGAGATGGGACACTATGCCAATGAATGCCCAGAAAAGAAGAAGAACCAAGGAAACAAACAAGAGGCAATGATACCAAAGAAAAAGAAAGATATCAGCCAAGTGATGTGTTTCAAATGCAAGGAACTAGGCCACTATGTAAACTTCTATCCAGGAAAGATGAAGCACAATATAAACTAGCCTATGAAGGATCTCAGCCTTGTCACATGTTTCAAGTGTGAAAACAAAGGACACCATGCAGATGTTTGCCCAGAGAAGTTTCCCCAGAAGGCCAATATGTAATTTAGTTGGAAAATTTTTAAGGGTGGTAGTACCCTAGATGCTTTTGAGCCAACTTGTAACCCTAGCCTTCCCAAATCTCGGGACGAGATTTATTTTAAGGGTGGTAGCCTGTCACATCCCAAGATTTTCCAAATCTTGTAATGTGAAAAATAAATGAATAAAATAAAACTTTGTTGATTTTCAGGGTGAGAAGAAACTTTTTGAATCCATTTGGAAACCTTCAAACCTATTTGATCAAACATATCCTAAAGGGATTTAAAAAGATAAACAATTAATAAAGAAAATTTTAATAAATAGAAAAACTATTTTGGATCTTTTAATAAAAGATTTGGTTTTCAAAAGAAAAGGTAGATTTATAAATAAGGATTCTTTTATAGAGCCAAATTAAACCTTGGCCAATCCTTTGAAATAAAAATGTTTTGCTTTGATCTAAAGAGTAAAGGTTTATTTAAACAAAATAATGAGGATTTATTAATATCCAATTCTATTAAAAATAAAGGTTTACCATTTTAATTAAAACATCAAAACTTATTTATTTATTTTAAATAAGTTTTCCAAGTATTTTATATTCTCAATTAAAAACTACTGAAGTGTTTTTGGTTTTATTTTAGATTTCAAAATAAAGATTTTAATAAAACAAATCCTATTTGAATTTTAACTAAGGTCCATCTTATTTAATTACTAATGGACCCTAAAATAAAAATGTTATTTTATTTTAAACAAGTTTTCCAAATATCTTATATTTTCAAATAAAACCTACTGATTTGGTTTTTGATAATATTTAGTTTTCAAATGGAGATTTTAAATAAATCAAAACCCATTTGATTTAATAACAAAGGTCCATTTATTTAATTATTAATGGGTCCCAAAAGGAATAAAAATTATTTTATTTTTTACTTTGGTTTATGTTGTTAAACAGAACCAAAACACAATACAAAGTTTGGTGAATGTTTGAAATGTTTTGTTTGTTTGTTTGAATTTCAAAACAGAAAAAGAAATAGAAAAAGAAAAAGGTTTCAGAATAGGAAAAAATAGAATTGGACTCGACCCAACCCAACCTGGCCCATTAAGCCCAGCAGCCTATTTCCCTCGCCCCTGAAACATTTTCTTTACCGCAAAAGCAACCCACTAGGTCACTGACTTGTGGACCCCAACTCCACTCCCTTTCTTTCGCTGACGGGCAGACCCCACCGCCAGCTCACCGTCTTCAACCGCGAACCTGTTCCTCCCCTCACCTCATTGACCGTTTCGCTATAATCGACGTAAATTCTCTTCAATTCCGCGTGATCAACGCCCCCTGACCACACTCGCTTAAACGCCAGCGTTCCCTCCCCATTTTCCCCCAGTCACCTCACCTTAGCGCGCCCCCAGGCCACAGAATTTTGCCCTACACTACCACTGCTCCGACGACTCTCCGGTGCAAATTCCGGCGACCCCGCGCCGCCCCTTGCCTCATCAACCACGCACACATACTCCCCACCTCCTGGCGCATCTGTCTGCGTTTTCGCTCAATCAGCGCGCCTGTAATGTCGTCTTCGACAAGCTCCGAGCGCCGCCGCGTCTGGTTCTTCTCCGACGACCTCCCCCTGGTAAGCTAGACCACCCCGCGCCTTCTCCTTCACGCACGCATCTTCGCCAGGACTGTGCGGATCTGACCCTGTCTTCCGTTTTCCCTAGTACGCGTTGTAGCCTCGTCCTCGACAACGCCTGAGCAAGCCCGACGCCGACGATGTCTCCGACAAGCAATCGCCGCCGTTCCCGTGCGCCCCCTGCCCAACGGCGAGCACCTTGAGCATCAGAATGTCACCGCGATCACTGTAAGCAACCTTACCTCCTCCCTCACTTCTTAGATAGCCGGCACTGTCCACGTCTGACCGCGCCGCCAGTTGCCGCCGCGTCAGTGCCGCTGCCAAATGGTCAAAGCAATAGGGTCCATTGGATCTCGATCTGACGAATAAGATTAGAAATAAGCGAAGAGGTAAGTAGCGTCTGTGCGCCGTGCGATATGACTTGATCCAACGGTCTGTGTTAGTCGATCCACGCGAAACATTTTCGATGAATAGGAAACAGACACGTGTCCCAGAGTTGGTTTTAAAAACAGAATTTGATCAATTAGACTTGTGATTTTGTAAATTGCACAACTTTTAAACCACACGTCCAAAATTTGCAAACTTTATATCAATGGAATCAGTGGAACAAGCCCTAGCCAACCATGCCATTTGTTTAGTAAAAAGCTTCTGGAAAAATGTTTGTTTTTGCAGAAACATTTGTATGCTTGTTTAGATTATAAAAATTGTTCAAAAATGTTTTTGGGGATAAAATCTTTGGCAAATGGTGTGATTTGAACCTACTGACCATAGGAAACACTTTTTGGTTTCAAAAATGTATTTAGTTAAGAAAAAAGAATGAGTCTTTGATTTAAAACCATTTCTAGTCAAATAAAAATATAGTTTATTTATTAAAAATGGTTTTGGAAGAAAACCTTTGGGAAATGTTTTGTTTTAAACCCTATGACCCTAAACACCAAGTTTTATGGTTTGAAAACATATTTGGTGAACCCTATAGATTAATTCCTTAGACAAAATATTTCTACACCACATAAAATGATACCTTGTTTTGAAAATGGTTTATGAAGTGAAACCTTTTGCAAATGACTTAGCCACTTTACAAAATGACCATTAGGTGTTTTCCAATGTTTATGACCCATTAGGAACCACTTTTCCAAATAAAACAATCCTTGGCATGCTTGCATGCATTACTTTGACTTTATCATTTTATGTGATGTTTTGCTTGATTGGTAGATTGAGATTGTGCCTTACTTGATTGAATTGTAGTGACTTGAAGAGTGTGATTGTTGCAAGGACAAGGAGTGAACTTATACCCTCTACCAAAAAGGCAAGTGATGCTTCATACTTTTTGTCCCATTACTTTCACTATGCATTAGTGATTTTGCTAAGTAAAACTTGCATGGAATTTTTGCTAAGTATAAACCTTGCTATAGGAAAACCTAGTAGATGAAACCTTAGTAGAAATTTTCCTAAGTTAAGATTCCTACTGCTATCAAGCTTAGCCTAGCTAATAGAAAACAAGGGTGGAATATATATCCATACTATGAAAAATTTCTAAGTCTGAGGACTTGTGTTTTTGTTTAATAAAACAACTAAGTTAACGAATCACCTGGGTGGAATGGTAATTGATTGGTGGTTTTTGGTTGAGTGGTTCACAAGGCCCATGTCTATGGTTGACCTTGTGTATCTCACTTGTGGATGGCCACCTAGTAACAAAGAGATTTGATATGTCAAATGTTGAGAAGCTTCAAGTGCAGCCACTTGGCATTATGGGCTCTGCCTGGATCATATAGGTTGCAAGAACTTAGCCATATGGACAGTTGGTGGTAGAGTTTTATAGGTTGGAACGCGTCCATTTTGGTCTAAGGGAAGGCTTCTGAAAGATCTTGTCTTGGGAAACCAAGTCTTGTGGGGAAAGTGCACCACCTCTACAGAGTGTAAAATCTAAGTACTTAGCCATGTCCCTGGTAAAGGACAATTTGAGCATCAAGACATGGAAGCAATCAAGAATCTCATCATTCAAACTTCTAAGTTAAAAACTTGTGGTTGAACAAGGGTTAAAGGATCTTCAATCTTTGATTGAGAAAAAATATTTTTGTCAAGCAAAAACTTAGTGTTTTCAAAATGTTAAGGAAAAATCTATTTTGAGCAATGCAAGCCTCAAATCCACTAGCCAAATGCATATAGATGTTAGACTCCACTATACTACCATAGTATCACTTGCCAATACAATTCAAATGTATTGACCCTTGTGGCTGTAACTTGTTATGTTGCAGGTTTGATTGATTTAGTGAAGTGTGTTGATTAGGATTACAAAGTCTACATCCAACATGTCTGCCTGTGGAACTTTGAAGATGAAGGACCCCATGCTTATAGTTATTCTGCTGCAATGTAATAGCCAAATGAGCTATGTAAGATGTAATAAAATTATGTTATTCCTGGTTATAAAGTTATATTATGACCTTTGTTTCTTGATATTACATCTTAACTGTGGATGCTAGCTATTGATCCAGGGACTAGCATTGTAAACACAGGGGACTCTACCTTATTTAAAGGTTGGGACCCTTACACATTATGTATTTAGCCCAAAACAAATTGCAGATGAAGTAAAACTCATGATTGAAGAACCGGTAGCAAAAGATCGAGTTAGCGTGGACATACCGACGAAAGGAGGTGAAACATGTATCACACACGACTAAAAAGGAGTGTGGAAACACATATGTATCAAATAAATTTTTTCCGCATTTTTCGGCATTAAAATACCAATAGATGCAAAAACAACTTAATAGATAGGGATTGGAAACTCCACATTTTGTGAAAGCCTACAGGAACAACGAACACCCTTAACAAGACTGTGTCGGTTTACAAGGAATCAGATTTATCGCGTTGGTTTGATAAAAACCTGTCAGTATGGAATATACCAAGAGTTGATAACCAAAGGTAGATTGCGACAATAAGGTTGGATGCAAAGGATAGAAAATAATTACACACACATCCTATGGTACTACAGAAACCCCAAACACATGAATCCTTGTTTGAATTTTTAGAAGAGGATAGATAAACGTTACACTTCTTTAACAGAAAAGGGTGGGTGTGTGGGTAAGAAGAAAAATGGAAGAAGTCCTACTCTCACATTTAGTTTTTCCATAATATACATAACTACCAAAATATTTTCTAGACTGACAACGACCATCTTGCCTAAGACCCTAAAGGGCGGAATGGCTCTGATACTAGATGTAATCCCCTAGACCCTACGCTCTAAATCACAAGCTGGTATAACCCAAAAGTGCATAAGGTGGTTCTACCGTGGAGGCCCAAAGGCCACCCACGTGTAGGCCCGTCTAAGTGGAGTAGGGCACGGTACCAGCCAACCACTCTACTGTTGGAGATATGCCCAATAGACAATAATAAAGTAGTTATTATTATATATTTGTGTTTATGATAAATGTTTGCATCCCATTCTATAATTGTATTAACCGGAAACATTAATACTTGTGTGTTTTGTAAACATAAAAGAGTCCCTAGTAAGCCTCTTATTAAACTAGCTTATTGATTAGTAGATGATCATGGTTTCCTGATCATGGACATTGGATCTTGTTAATAACAATATCATATCATTAGGTGAATGATGTGATGGACACACACCCATAGTAAGCATAGCATAAGATCAAGTCATTAAGTTCATTTTTTTTACAAGATTTCAGATACATAGTAACCTAATCCTTCTACCATGAGATCATGTTAATCACCGTCACCAGATGAGTACTTTGATGACATCAAACTCCACTTCCATAACTAGGTGGTTATAAATGTGGCATTGGGTATTCTAAAAGTATGTGTTGAAGCACATGGATCAAGAGTGGGATTTGTCCATCCATATGACGGATAGATATACTCTAGGCCCTCTCGGTGGAATGTCATCCAATTTTCTTGCAAGCATGTGACTAGGTCACAAGGGATGTCATATCACAGAACAATTAAAGAGTACTTATCGTTAACAAGGTTGAACTAGGTATAGAGATACCGACGATCGAACCTCGTAAAGTAAAATATCGCGTGACAAAGGGAATCGGTATCGTATGTAAATGGTTCATTCGATCACTAAGTAATCATTGAAATATGTGGGAGCCATTATGGATTTCCAGATCCCTCTATTGGTTATTGACCAGAGAGGTGTATCGATCATGTCCGCATTGTTCGCGAACCATTGGGAGACACGCTTAAGGAATCAATGTTGTTTAAGTAGATATGGAATATGAGTTAGAAACCGAATGTTGTTTAGAGTGTCGGATTGGGTCCAGGACATCACGAGGAGATCTGGAATGGTCCGTAGAATAATATTCATATAAGGAAGTCAATTTATGGGGTTCGGAAATGTTTTTGGTGTTTTGACCGAAAGGTTATATAATGTTCTAGAGAGACCACCAGTGGGTCCACCACCCTGGGATGGGTCACTTGAGCTGCGGCATGCCCTAGGGGCGAGCCGCACCAAGCCCAAAGGGCAAGCCGGCCAGCACTTGGAAGGATCAAACCCTTGTTTGAAAAGTCAAATCCTAATTTGAAAAGTCAAATATGTCAACACCCGGATTTTTTATCCTAGATGCCTGTTATGCCATACATAACAATCCAAGGATTACCATTATTGCGATACATGACAGATTGGTACCATAGTTCATCATCCATTACAAACCATAATAAAGGTCTTACAAATATAGGATCTCAAGATCCAGTCTTAATACAATCAACGCAGCGGAATCATATTATAACGGTAGCATGGGCGAAGCTCCATCTTCAGGGTCACAGGCAATGATGACAATGGGAGATGATCCTAGTTGTCGTAGACTTCCTGTTGTCCATCATCCTGGTAGTCCTCCTCATAGTCTGGCGACGAGAATAGCCAGGGACAAAGCCATGAGTACTCTTTAAGTACTCGCAAACTATCACTAAGAAGTAAAGTGGTTCAAGTAGGAATACTAAGCTCTAGGTTATTTTGCAAAAAGCCAGGTTTATATCTAGCTGAGTTCAGAAGTAAAGAAAACTAGTTTAATGTTTTACAACACCTAAGTGGGAACATAAGTTTCAGGTTCACAACCATGTTGTGGTCAAGTCAAGTCATGATTCATTTCACAAGTCATTTTGAAAACATCTTACGATGGAACAGTATGGCCACTCCAACTGTCCATAACGTGGGCGCGGCTATTCAAATAGTTTGACACTTTGTAGAGGTGGTACACTTTCACCACAACATTAGATACATCCATCAGGAACAATCCTGATTACCATACTTAGTATGCGGATAATCAATCCTAACCTTTCAATTACACACCCTAGTATAGGCACCTCCCCTATGAGTTTGGCCTCCCAACCATGACCATCTGTCATCTTGGGAACTACATAGGTGGACAATCATCACGAGGTAGCCTCAGCTCAAACCTCGGCCGCAAGGGAACCCATAATAAGATATATAAACTTCCAGTCAAGCCCTACCCAATTTTGGGTATTGTGGTTGTACGGTAAAATTGGAATGGTCTCGCATCCGAACACAACCATCAGTTTGATAAAGGGCTAAGGCTCATGCCTCAACATTTTCATCATCAAATAATCTGGTGTTCATAACACATGTCAAAACATTTCATTAGAATGACTCATCATTCTAAGGTTTTCATAACCATTTTCACCAAGTATTCCCACCTAAAGTGATCAAGTTTGATGGTTCGAACTAGCCACTATAGTTGGGAGTAATCACTAATGAGGGGTGCTAATCAAGTGTGACTTATCTAAGTCTAATCTCATGCCTCATTATGACATCTAGATCAATCTATATTAGGCCAAGTTTTATGCTCTTTATGCTAGCTCTAAAATCTTTCCAAAACTCACTAAGTACTAACTAGAAGTAATAAATAACTTTGATAAAGAAATAAAAATAATAAAGCTTGTAAGTAAAACTGGGATTTGGTATAACAAAGGGGTATAACCAAATATGCCTAAGGCATCTAGTTTGCATAGTTATCATGCAAGTGTTAGCTTGCAAAGTTCTATCTTGCATTAGATAGCTTGCTAGGATGGATTTCCTTGAGTAGTGCAGTGGTTGAAGTTCTCCTCTGCTTCCTCTTCGTAGTAGTCTCGTTCCTCTTCATATCCTTGGTCGGTACTAGCGTCTATAAATAAATACGAGGTACACAATCACCAAGCAATACTTAAATACTTCTATTTAGCACACAAAGGTTCACACTAGATGATCTAGCATCATCCAAATCATCACAAGGATTAAAGCATTAGTCTTATTTATTTTATTTTAGAAAAGTAATTTCTACTCATTGAAAAACTACTTAAGATTTAATATTCTCCAATTAAAATATGGGATCATGTTGACACATGTCATCACCACATATTTTAATACTTGGGAATGTGATTTATAGTGGTGTCTCAATTTTATAAGGTTTAACCTTATTATTTTAATTAATTAAAGTGACTAGAAATTCCTATGGGGCATTCTTTTATTACTTTTCCATTATTACTGCAAGTAAACCTATATATTTTTATATATTCAGAATGTTCATATAGAATGTGATTTTTGGTAGTTGGAATCAACTCAAAAACATTTATGGTTGATTTTTGAAAAATGTTTGAATGCAGAAAAGTCTATGCCTTGTTATTTTTACTATAGGTCATCTATAATTTAAAATGGGTTAAATCCAATGGGCTTGGATTAATAATTTCAATACCTTTCTAGCAAAATTGGTTTCATGCCATTTGGTTTAGTAAAACTCTCTGAATTGATTTTTGAATCAACATACAAAACTAGGGTTTGAACTAAATTGAAAAATCTATGTTTGAACTAACTGGGTCGCGCGGGAGATCTAGATGGGCCGGCCCACTGCGCACAGTGTGCACGCAGGCTGCTGATAGATTGGGTCCACTAGTCAGCGGAACTAACTAAACGAAATGGTATCTACGAATCTGATTCTAATCTAACGGCTAGGAGTCGTCGTCGATGACGAACTACTCCGGTGAGGAACTAAACCTAACGCGGCGGTGGGGGTTTGATGAGGCTCACCTGGGCTCTATCTAGGGTCGGCGATGGGGCGAATGAGGTTGTCGATGACGGCGAAGATAATGGTGGCGATGGCGGGTCTTGGGGTGGTCAAAATCAACGGCGCCCTTCTCCTCTAGCAGCGGCGGGCTCCGGCCAAATTCCGACAAGGGAGAGATCGCCTTGCTCCGGGAAGAAGTGGGGAAGGTTCAGTGAGGAGTGGTGAGTGTTGGGGTATGTAGAAATGGTGCGGGGGTGGCCTCCTTTTATGATACGGAGAGGGGACCGGCTAGCGGCGTGACTGAGGCTAGGGGACGGTGCTATGTTCCCTTGTAAGGTTCCCAACCTTTAATAAGGTAGAGATCCCTATGTTTACAATGCTAGTCCCTGGATCAATAGCTAGCATCCACAGTTAAGATGTAATATCAAGAAACAAAGGTCATAATACAACTTTATAACCAGGAATAACATAGTTTATTACATCTTACATAGCTCATTTGGCTAATACATTACATTGCAGCAGAATATCTATAAGCATGGGGTCCTTCATCTTCAAAGTTCCACAGGCAGACATGTTGGTTGTAGACTTGTAATCCTAATCAATAACTTCACTAATATCAAACAAACCTGCAACATAACAAGTTACAGCCACAAGGGTCAATACATTTGAATTGTATTGGCAAGTGATACTATGGTAGTATAGTGGAGTCTATCATCTATATGCATTTGGCTAAGAGGAGCTTAGGCTTGCTTTGCTCAAAATAGATTTTCCTTATCATTTGAAAACACTAAGTTTTTGCTTTGACAAAAATCTTTCCCAAGGAATCTCCCAATAGAAATTGGTGATCCTTTCAACCCTTGTTCAACCACAAGTTTTTATCTTAGAAATTTGGATTATGAGATTCTTGATAGCTTCCATGTCTTGATGCTCAAATTTTCCTTTACCAGAATGGACGTGTTCCAACCTATCATTCCCCTACCACCAACTGTCCATTTGGCTAAGTTCTTGCAACCTATATGATCCAGGCAGAGCCCATAATGCCATGTGGTTGCACTTGAAGCTTCTCAACATTTGACATATCAAATATCTTTGTTCCTGGGTGGCCATCCACAAGTGATATACACAAGGTAAACCATATAAATGGGCCTTGTGAACCACTCAACACAAACCATTCCTTCCATTCCACCCAGGTGATTCATTCACTTAGTTGTTTTATTAACAAAACACAAGTCCTCAGACTTAGAAATTTTCCATAGCATGAATATATATTCCACCCTTGTTTTCTACTAGCTAAGCTAAGCATGATAGTAGTAGGGATCTTAACTTAGGAAATTTCTACTAAGGTTTCATCTACTAGGATTTCCCATAGCATGGTTTATACTTAGCAAAAATTCCATGCAAGTCTTACTTAGAAATATCACTAATGCATAGTGAAAATAATGGGACAAAAGTATGAAGCATCACTTGCCTTTTTGGTAGAGAGTATAAGTTCACTCCTTGATCTTTGCAATGTTCACTCACTTCAAATCACTACAATTTAATCAAGCAAACAATATTTCAATCTACCATTCAAGCAATTCATCACATAAAATGATAAAATCAAAGTAATGCATGCAAGCATGCAATAGGTTGTTTTATTTGTAAAAGTGGTTTCTAGTAGGTTGTAAACATTTGGAAACACCTATTGGTCATTTTATAAAGTGGTAAAATCATTTGCAAAAGGTTTTACTTCATAAACCATTTTTAGACTAAGTCATTATTTTATGTGGTGTAGAAATGCTTTTATAAGGTAAAATTCTATAGGTTTCACAAAATATGTTTTCAAACCACAAAACTTTGTGTTTAGGGTCAGAGAGTCTATTTCCAAAACATTTCTCAAAGGTTTTCTTCCAAAACCATTTTTAACAATTAAACCATATTTTTATTTGACTAGAAATGGTTTAAATCCAAAGTTTATTCTTTTGATTCACCAAATACATTTTTGAAACCACAAAGTGATTCCTATGGTCAGTAGGTTCAAAATACACCATTTTCCAAAGATTTTATCCTTAAAATCATTTTAGAACAATTTTTATATTCTAAACAAGCATACATAAGTTTCTGCAAAAACAAACATTTTTACCCGAAGCTTTTTACTAAACAAAGTGCATGGTTGGCTAGGGCTTGTTTTTATGAATCCATTGATATAAAGTTTGCAAAATTTGGACGTGTAGATTTAAAGTTATGGAATTTACAAAATCACAAATCTAATAGATTCAAATCTGTTTTTAAAACCAGAGTCTGGCCACGTGTCTTGTTATTACTCGTCCATACCGTTTCGTTTGGATCATGCTCTCTGGTGCGTTGGATTTAAGTTAGATCGAGCGGTGCAGATCAAGCGTAACGGTTCGGGTTTAAGTGATCTATCGCGTCCCTACGATCTTGATCTAACGGCTATTAACACAACGACCAAGAACTGGCGGTGCCGAGCGACGGTGAGCGGCGTCGATGCTCGGCTAGCGGTGGAGCTGGCGCTAGAGGAAGCAAGGAAGAGTAGGGAGATGCTCACCAGGCTCAGGAGAACACGACGAAGCTCAAGATACTCGCAGTTGGTCAAGGGGTGCACTGGAGTTTCAGGAATTCCTCGTCGGAGTTGCGCCTGACGACGGCCACGCTCTGTCGTCGAGGGCGGCGCTACTGGTCTCGAAGAAACAAATGGAGGACACGGTTAGCTTCGTACGCAAGTCACGGACACGCGTGTATCAAAAGGAGGGCAAGGGGGGTCTGGTCTCACCGGTAGGGTTCGTCGGAACGGAGGCAGACGGTGGCGCTGCACTGGCAGTGACGTTGTCGAGCTTGCAGAGCACGCGCGGGTGAGCTGACGATACGGAGAGGTGCGCCTGGGTCTGGGGAACGTGCCTGTGTGCTCGGGGAGGCAAGGGGCGGCAAGGGGCTGCCGGAATCGATGCCGGAGCTCGTCGGGGCAGTGGAGCTTCGTAGAGGAAATAGGGCGGCCTGGGGGCGCGCTAAGGTGAGGAGCTGAGGGGGAAACATAGGGGAAATGTTGGCGATTAAGAGAGCAAGGTATGGGGGCGTTTAATGGCGCGGTTAACGCGAATTAAATCATGTTTTACTCGCCTGCAACGGCCGGCGAGGTGAGGGGCGGGGTCTTCGCGCGGGTGAAGACGGCGATGGGAGGTGGGGCTGGGGCAGCGAGAGAAAGTGAGGGAACGGGGTCCACCTGTCAGTGTCCTTGCGGGTTTATAAGTGAGTGCGAACCGTTTGTCTGCGGAGAGGGAAGATGGGCTGGACTGGGCTTAGTTGGGCCAGTTGACTGGGTCGAGTCCTTTAACTCTTTTTTTTGTTCTGTTTGTTTTTCTTTTTCTTTTTCTTTTATTCTGTTTTGATTTTGAACAACCAATTCAAACACTTATTTGAATTCAAACCTTTGCCAAAATTTGGGTAGGTTTAAATACTGGTTAGTAAAACATTCTGGAGTCATTTTTATGATAATTTATTCCTTCTTTTTGGGGTCTTTTTTAATTAATAAAAAGGGCCCTTGTTTTAAATCAAAATAGGATTTAATAATGTTTTTAATTTCCATTTGACTTCTAAATTCTTCCAAAACCTTTCAGTAAGTTTTGTTTACTTAAAAGGGTGTCAAATAATTCATCTTGAATTATTTGGTAAAGTTTTTAATAAGATTTATTAATCATTAAAAAAAATTGGGTTTGTCTTTAATCCAAAAGGATTTGGTTTAGGTCATTTTGGCAATTCTTTATCCAATATTTTTATTTGGATTTGGATTATAATTCAGTCCATTTGCTTAAAGATTTGGCCAAGATTTGGTTTGATCTTTAAATATTCTTTATTTAATATTTCTTTCTTTATCTTATAAAATTCATATCTTTTTATTTATAGATCCAAACTTGGTGATTCCAATTTATAAGATCTTATTTAATATTTGTTTATCTTTTTAAATGTCTTTAGGATTATTTTCTCACCAATTGGTATGGGTTTCTAGATAGGTGCTTTATTAGCTTTGGGAATTATTTTTCCTTATCTTATTATATTCATAAGATTTTATCCATGGTTCCAATTTAAGTGAAACCAATTTTTATGGTCTTATAATATTTCTATTTGTCTTTCTTGATCATTAATGAATGTTTGTTGACAAATTTTTATATGGATCAAATCCATAGGCTTGGAGATAACTTTGGAAATGATTTTTATTCCATTAGGATTTAGGGTTTGGATTTATTTTCCAAGCATTTAAATTTCCAGATACAATCATTGAGGAAAGCATTACCCTTGATTTGGATTTGTTTAATTCAATCTTTAACCAAAGTTTGTTCAAGATGGGATTTTCAGTTTCTTTTTAGAAACAAAAGTTTCTTTTCACCCTGATTTTCAACAAAAATTTATTTTGTTTATTTTATTTTTCACATTACAAGATTTGGAAAATCTTGGGATGTGACAGGCTACCACCCTTAAAATAAATCTCGTCCCGAGATTTGGGGAGGCTAGGGGTTACAAGTTGGCTCAAAGCATCTAGGGTACTACCACCCTTAAAAAATTTCCAACTAAGTTACATATTGGCCTTCTTGGGATCCTGTTGAAATCTCTCTGGGCAAACATCTGCATAGTGTCCTTTGTTTCCACACTTGAAACATGTGACAAGGCTGAGATCCTTCATAGGCTTGTTTATCTTGTGCTTCATCTTTTCTGGACAATTGCTTGAATAATGTCCTTGGTTACCACAATTGTAACAGGTGATAAGATTGAGTTCATCACGTATCTTCTGTGGGCAAGTTGCTACATAATGGCCTAGCTCTTTGCAGTTGTTGCACCACACTTGGCTAATCTCCTTATACTTCTGCTTCTCTGGACATTCACTGGCATAGTGTCCCATTTCTTCTGGATCATGCTCTCTGCCGTGTTGGATTTAAGTTAGATCGAGCGGTGCAGATCAAGCGTAACGGTTCAGGTTTAAGTGATCTATCGCGTCCCTATGATCTTGATCTAACGTCTATTAACACAACGACCAAGAACTGGCGGTGCCGAGCGACAGTGAGCGGCGTCGATGCTCGGCTAGCGGCGGAGCTGGCGCTAGAGGAAGCAAGGAAGAGTAGGGAGATGCTCACCAGGCTCAGGAGAACACGACGAAGCTCAAGATACTCGCAGTTGGTCAAGGGGTGCACTGGAGTTTCAGGAATTCCTCATCGGAGTTGCGCCTGACGACGGCCACGCTCTGTCGTCGAGGGCGGCGCTACTGGTCTCGAAGAAACAAATGGAGGACACGGTTAGCTTCGTACGCAAGTCACGGACACGCGTGTATCAAAAGGAGGGCCAGGGGGGTCTGGTCTCACCGGTAGGGTTCGTCGGAACGGAGGCAGACGGTGGCGCTGCACTGGCAGTGACGTTGTCGAGCTTGCAGAGCACGCGCGGGTGAGCTGACGATACGGAGAGGTGCGCCTGGGTCTGGGGAACGTGCCTATGTGCTCGGGGAGGCAAGGGGCGGCAAGGGGCTGCCGGAGCTCGTCGGGGCAGTGGAGCTTCGTAGAGGAAATAGGGTGGCCTGGGGGCGCGCTAAGGTGAGGAGCTGAGGGGGAAACATAGGGGAAATGCTGGCGATTAAGAGAGCAAGGTATGGGGGCGTTTAATGGCGCGGTTAACGCGAATTAAATCATGTTTTACTCGCCTGCAACGGCCGGCGAGGTGAGGGGCGGGGTCTTCGCGCGGGTGAAGATGATGACTGGGAGGGGTGGGGCCGTCTAGAAGCGAGAGAGAAAGTGAGGGAACGGGGTCCACCTGTCAGCGTCCTTGCGGGTTTATAAGTGAGTGCGAACCGTTTTTCTGCGGAGAGGGAAGATGGGCTGGACTGGGCTTAGTTGGGCCAGTTGACTGGGTCGAGTCCTTTAACACTTTTTTTTGTTCTGTTTGTTTTTCTTTTTCCTTTTCTTTTATTCTGTTTTGATTTTGAACAACCAATTCAAACACTTATTTGAATTCAAACCTTTGCCAAAATTTGGGTAGGTTTAAATACTGGTTAGTAAAACATTCTGGAGTCATTTTTATGATAATTTATTCCTTCTTTTTGGGGTCTTTTTTAATTAATAAAAAGGGCCCTTGTTTTAAATCAAAATAGGATTTAATAATGTTTTTAATTTCCATTTGACTTATAAATTCTTCCAAAACCTTTCAGTAAGTTTTGTTTACTTAAAAGGGTGTCAAATAATTCATCTTGAATTATTTGGTAAAGTTTTTAATAATATTTATTAATCATTAAAAAAAATTGGGTTTGTCTTTAATCCAAAAGGATTTGGTTTAGGTCATTTTGGCAATTCTTTATCCAATATTTTTATTTGGATTTGGATTATAATTCAGTCCATTTGCTAAAAGATTTGGCCAAGATTTGGTTTGATCTTTAAATATTCTTTATTTAATATTTCTTTCTTTATCTTATAAAATTCATATCTTTTTATTTATAGATCCAAACTTGGTGATTCCAATTTATAAGATCTTATTTAATATTTGTTTATCTTTTTAAATGTCTTTAGGATTATTTTCTCACCAATTGGTATGGGTTTCCAGATAGGTGCTTTATTAGCTTTGGGAATTATTTTTCCTTATCTTATTATATTCATAAGATTTTATCCATGGTTCCAATTTAAGTGAAACCAATTTCTATGGTCTTATAATATTTCTATTTGTCTTTCTTGATCATTTGTGAATGTTTGTTGACAAATTTTTATATGGATCAAATCCATAGGCTTGGAGATATCTTTGGAAATGATTTTTATTCCATTAGGATTTAGGGTTTGGATTTATTTTCCAAGTGTTTAAATTTCCAGATACAATCATTGAGGAAAGAATTACCCTTGATTTGGATTTGTTGAATTCAAAATTTAACCAAAGTTTGTTCAAGATGGGATTTTTAGTTTCTTTTTAGAAACAAAAGTTTCTTTTCACCCTGATATTCAACAAAAATTTATTTTGTTTAGTTTTTTTCACATTACAAGATTTGGAAAATCTTGGAATGTGACATCCCTGGCGATCGTTGCTGGCTTAAAGGCGAAGCGTGGGTCGGTGTGGTTTGGTCGGGAGCGTGCGGCGCTCTACACGGACGCAAAGGTGTTAGCGACAGCTTGCGGCAGCTGCGGGTAGAGTGGCGGCGAACGGGGTTGTCTGCGGGGCTGCTGTGATCATGGTGCGTGTGCGCGTGCACGGCGAGGGCGAGGCGCAGTCTCTGCGAGGCGGTTGGCTACGGCGATATGGTGTGCTCTGGACGTGGCACAGAGGTATAGGGCGCGGAGGTGCTAGGGTGGTCCAGGGCCCTTCTACGGTCGAGGCTGGGACAGGGGGTGGCGGTAGAGTGTGGCGTGTCTGGTGCGCGTCATGTGCGCGGGCGGCGATGCTCCTGGCGTGCTCTCCACTGTCGGCCGGGGATGACAAAAAATGGGTGGCGCTCCATTGTGCACCACGGTTAAGAGGGGTCTGGTCTGGGGATTGGCTAGGCTTAGGGGAGACAAGGTAGTTAAGAGGGGACAAAAGGGTTCGAAGATCACTGCTCAAAATAGTGTAGTTAGGCCAGGGTTTATTTGTGTCTGCAAGGTGTTTGACAAAATGCCCGAAAGAAATTTATATTTGAATTTTTGGATGAAATTTGGTGGGTGCATTGGTCACATACTTGGTAGTCTCTAGTTGTTTGGATTTGTCAACGTGAACTGGTTTGGTTGGGTTTTGAGAAATGGTGATCTTCCCATATGAACTAGATTCAATTTTGAATTGTCCTTGGCATAGATTTGCAAAATGTTTCTATGGGTTTGCAAGGTGGTCTTGGGTTCACTTTTACTTGCTCTAGCAAGGGGTGAAAAGAATTGGATTTGTTTCTGTTAGAAATCTTGGACTATAAACACTCAAAGTGGTCTAGTGGTTAATTTTGTTCAAAATGACCATTAGCTCATATTGTTTATATTTGAATTTCTATTAATTTGATTCTACTTGGAATTGATTTGGATGATGTTGTGTTCATCTTTAAACCAATACTTTCCATTCATAACAATCAAACAAGTCCATACAAGCATTCATGCATCCATCACAAACACATGCAATCATATTAATTTTAATAACAAAAGTTTTTGTTAACTCTAAACTTGGGTGATTAGAACTTGATAATCTTGATTAATATTTTTGGGATGTTACAAACCTTCCATCCTTAAACAAAATCCCGTCCCGAGATTTGAGAAAAAGAAAACTAGGATTTAAGGAGGTCTGGAAACTCAGTCCTAATGTAATCTTCTCGCTCCCAGGTAGCTTCTTCTTCTGTATGGTTGCTCCACTGGATCTTGAGAAACTTGATACTCCGGGTTATGGTGGTTCTGAAATATTCCTCCAAAATATGAATGGGTACTTTGGGATATGTCAGGTCATCGTTGATCTCTATGGTTTTGTGATCAATATTCTTGAAAACTTCGGTCTTCTCCGGGATTTCTAGGCATTTGCGAAGTAACGAGATATGAAACACATTATGCACGGCTGACATCTCCTCTGCAGTTCCAGCTGATACGATACTTATCCTCGACGATTCAAAATCTTTAAGGGTCCGATATATCTGGGGGCTAACTTTCCTTTGAGTTGAAAACGTTGCATTCCTTTCAAGGGTGATACTTTGAGATACACAAAATATCCGATGTTGAAGGCTAGGTCTCGACGTCTCTTGTCGGCATAACTCTTCTGTCTGTATTTGGCGGTCTAGAGGTTCTCATGGATCTTGTGAACTTTCTCTTTGGCTTATCTTAGGATGTCGGGTCCGAAAATCTGACTCTCTCCTACTTCCGACCAATTCAAAGGGGTGCGACACTTCCTTCCATACATAAATTCAAATGGGGTTATTTGCAAACCGTCTTGGTAACTATTGTTATATGAAAATTCTGCAAAAGGCAGACAATCTTCCCATTTAGATCCATATTCCAACACACATGCTCTCAACATATCTTCAAGTATCTAGTTTACTCACTCTGTTTGTCCATTAGTGTGAGGGTGATAAGCTGTGCTGAAATCTAGTCTGGTTCCTAATCCTTCTTGGAATTTCTTCCAAAATCTCGAGGTGAACTGGGTTCCTCGATTCGACACGATGTTCTTGGGGACTCCATGCAAACTGACTATTCTAGCAATGTACAACTCTACTAGCTTCGAACTCTGATAAGTGGTCTTGACTGGTAAGAAATGAGCGACTTTGGACAGTCTATCCACTATGACCCAAATAGAGTCATTTCCCCTACTAGATGTAGGCAAACCGGTAATAAAATCCATTCTGACTGAATCCCATTTCCATTCCGGAATCTGCAATGGTTGCAATAGTCATGCGGGTCTCTGATGTCCCTCCTTGACTCTATGACAGATATCACATTTGGCTATGTAGCTTCCGATTTCTCTCTTCATCTCATGCCACAAAAATTGCTCCTTTAAATCCTGATACATCTTTGTTCCTCCGGGGTGGATAGAATAAAGAGTATCATGGGATTCTTTCAAAATAGCTTGTTTCAACACTGAATCTGTTGGCAAACAGATACGTCCTTTGTACCAAAAAACTCCATCTTCATCTTCGGTGAATCCTACCTTTCCTGTACGATACGACGTTTGATTCCGTCGATACTAGCATTTCCTTTCTAGGCCTCCTTGATCCGACTGATCAAACTGGGTTGAAGTTCTATGCTAGCCAAAAATCCTTAAGTTACTAGTTCCATTCTTAAATCTTCCAACTCCTTGTGCAAACTTGGTTTCTCCTTCCGAATCATGGTGTTCAAGCGACATGGCAATCTGCTAAGAGCATCTTCTACCACATTGGTTTTACCGGGGTGATAGTGGATGTCAAGATCATAGTCCTTGATTAGCTTTATCCATCTCCTTTGCGTCATATTTAGCTCCTTCTAGGTCAAGATATACTTCACTCTTGTGATCCAAATAAATTTCATAACGGTTTCCCATGAGGTAATGTCACCATGTCTTCAAGGCTAAAACTACGGCTGCTAGTTCAAGGTCATGGGTAGGGTAATTCTGCTCATGTTGCTTCAGTTTTCACGATAGATAAGATATGACTTTACCTTACTGCATTAGCACACATTCGAGACCAATCTTGGATGTGTCACAATATACATCAAAAGGCTTCGTGATATCTGGCATAATCAAGATTGGGGCTGAGATCAATCTCTTCTTAAGCTCTTGAAAACTTGCTTCACATTTGTCAGTCCATTGAAACTTCTTATCTTTCTTCAACAAGGGCATGGGTCTTGCAATTCTTGAAAATCCTTCTACAAACTTGCGGTAATATCCCGCTAATCCGAGAAAGGCACGAACTTCAGTTTGAGTGGTTGGGGCTTGCCATTCTTCAACATCCTTAACCTTGGCAGGGTTGACAACAATTCCTCCGGGCGACACAATATGCCCGAGGAATCCTACTTCCTGTACCCAGAACTCACATTTGATAAACTTGGCATACAACTGATGCTACCTAAGGGTTCCAAGGATGGTCCTTAGGTGCAGCTCATGTTCTTCTTCTGATTTGGAATAGATCAGAATGTCATCGCTGAAAACAACGGCAAACTTATCCAGGAAGTTCATAAAAATCTTATTCATGAGGTTCATGAAATAATAGGGGGCGTTGGTTAATCCAAAAGACATGACAGTGTACTCATACAGTCCATATCTGGTGGTAAAGGTAGTCTTTGTAATATCCTCTGCACGAATCTTGAGTTGATGGTAACCAGTTCTAAGATCAATCATAGAAAACACTTTGGCACCAGTCAACTGGTCAAATCGATCTTCTATCTTCGGCAGTGGGTACTTGTTCTTAATGGTGACATCATTCAACTTCCGATAATCTATGCACAAAGGGTTACCTCCATCTTTTTTATCCACAAACAAGACAGGTGATCTCCATGGTGACACACTTGGTTGAATTAGTCCTATCTCCAGCATAGCATCCAGTTGCTTTTTCAGCTCCACTAATTCAGATGGGTTCATACTATGAGGTCTCTAAGCTATGGGTCTAGTTCCAAGGATTAGTTCAATGATAAACTCGATATCTCGATCTGGGGCATACCTGGAAAAATATCTAGGAATATGCCGGGGTATTCACAGACTACTCTGACTTGGTCAATGGTTGGTTGGCCTAGACTCTTGTTGCACTTGAATTGACGGGGCAAGGTTTCAGATACATGCTCTACTAATACTCCAGTGGTACTGGTCATGGTTATGGCTTTCTTGGCACAGTCGATTAATCCTTTATGTTTCGACATCCAATCCATTCCTAGTACTACTTCCAAGCCTTTGGTTCCAAGTACTATTAGGTTAGCATAAAAATCTATGCCATGGATTCTGATAGGTACAGCCTTGCAAATTTGTCTACCTTTGGTGGTTGAACCAGGTATTTGAACTATCATAAGATGCTTCAATTTTGTTGGTTGAATCTTACTAGTGCATGCAATTTTTTCTGTAAAAAACGAGTGCGATGCTCCAGAATCAAACAACACTCTTGCAAGTACTGAGTTAACAGAAAACATACCCAGCACGACATCTGGCACTTCTTGGGCTTCTTCAGCATTCATGTGAAACAGACGACCATTGCGGTTGAGTGAACTCCCTGGGAAAAATCTTATTCCAGGCTAAACACGGTGCTGCTGTTAAGCTGGGGCATTCACATTGGGGGCTGCTGCAATCTTCTTGGGGCACTCATTGGAGTAGTGACCCTTGGATCCGCATTCATAACAAGTCACCTGAGACTTGTCTTTTCTTGTAATAGGCACAACATTTCTTCCAGTCCTTGGGGCAGTATTGGTGTTGGTGGGGTTGTTGACTTTGGGCGGTGCACGGTTGAAATTGTTGGAGTTGTCGTGGTTGTTGTTGGGGTTTCCTATGGGCCTTGGGTTTCCTCCTCCATGGTTGCGATAGGTTGGACGGTTCATCGGGGGTCTATTGTTCCTTGGGGCATATCCTCGAGACGGGTTGGGGCGATACTTTGAGGTATGGTGGGTTCCTGGTTGATGTATCAATCGACGCTTGCGGTTCTCATTGGCTTGGTTGATCTTGCCTTCCATCTGAATGTCAGAATCTACTAAGGCTTAAATGTCAGCAAATGGAATATAGACCAACACTATCTGCATCTCATCATGCAAACCATTCAAGAATCTCTCCTTCCTCTTGGCTTCAGTGTCAATCTCATCTGGTGGATACCTAGCTAATGACAGAAATTTGTCACGGTACTCAACTATTGTCATCCTCCCTTGCTTCAATTCTTGGAATTCATCTCTCATCCTATTGATTAAACCAGGTGGCACATGGGTTCGGCTGAACTTGAGTATGAATTCATCCCAAGTCATCATCTGTCCTCCATTCATGGCGCGAACTCTATTCCACCAAGCTCTTGCATCTCCTGCCGGATAGTGGGTGGCAAATAGTACTTTCTCATTGGCCTCCACTCCTGCAACTTCTAAGTTGTTCTCCATGGTCTGCAGCCAGTCATCAGCATCTAATGGTTCTTTAGACTTACTAAAGATGGGTGGATTGGTGTTTTGAAAGTTCTTGATCTTGGATCCATGGTTGTCCTGGTTTCCATGGCCTTCATTTTTATTGGCCATCTGAGCTATGTGTTAAAGGCTGGCTAAGTTGGCTTGACGTTCAACTCTTTCAACTTCATGGTCTGAAACCAACATTTGCAAGATTTGCAGCATCGGGTCCGGGGATGAACTGCTTCCTCCGCGAGGCATCTGAAGATTGAGATAGATCATGAGACAAGAGGGAAATTTCTAAGGTTCAGGGATTTGTTTTTGCAAAAGTTTTTAAACTTTGAGTTTTACTTAGGTTTTGCTAACTAGCAACTTGCTTTCATTCATTCATAGCACACATTACAAACACACACTACAATAAGGAAACAGATGGTTTTAAGAACCATTCTGTGAAACTAAGATACAATGGGACCGGATACAACTCAACCTACAATAGTGCTCAAGTGCTACTACTCATCAGACGCGGTGTCTTCATCATCATCATCAATGAAGGCGGAGTCATCATCATCAGTGTGGAAGTCCATGGCTTGATCCTCCAGGAAGCCATCATCGTCACTGAGGTAGGAGTAGGGGTCTCCATGGATATCTTCCCCTGCATTCTCCCTCTCCTCATGCTGCATGTGCCGCTCATGGATGGTCTCCTCTAAGTCTGTCACCTTGTGACGAAGGCGAGCAATAATGCGATCCTTCTTGTCACGCAGATGGCGAAAGGTCTTGCGCTCCTTTGCAAGGATGGCGATGGTCTAGTCCTTATTGACAGCGATGGCATATTTGTGGTTGGCGTAGGAGCGGGCATTGTCCAACTCCTTCTGCCTATCATACAACATGAAGCTGAGATGATCCACCTGATGCTTCATCTCGGGGTGGTATGGCACCTCCAATGGCTGTCCCATAGCATCACGCCTTGCATAGAACTCAAAGTGGGTACCCTTTATCTGATTAATGCTTTCCCCAAATAGACGGGCAAGAGCTTCCTGTATAGCCCTGGAGAGTCCATCTAGCCAGTTGTTCTCTCTTAAAGTGAACTAGATTCCCTCTGAGGTGGGGGCTTCAATCTTCCCTCTGAGACTTGCAACAATCAGCCAGTGCAATTCTCCTCCTTGTTGATCGTTGAGCGAGGCTCCGAAGAACTCGGGGTGCGGGTGCTCCAGAAGTTCCGAGAGTTGGTCCAAATCACGCTAAAAAATGAGCTCTCCTCCATTGCCCAACTAATAGAACTTCCTATACTTCACGTCCATCTATAAGAATGTAGGATGAGTAAGTTAGTAGAGTGATCAAGTGTGTCAAATTTTATGTAAGATTTTGCAAGAATTTTTGAGGAACACAAATTTTCTTGAAAGACTCTAAGTGATAAGAATGATAATAGGTTTTCATAAATACTCACTTCTTTTGTTTTGAAACTAAGTTTTTGATTCAAGCGTCCATTCTAACAAGGGTCTCCTATGGTCAGGATGGATCTGATACCAACTTGTCAACACCCGGATTTTTAATCCCTGATGCCTGTTATGACATACATCGCAATCCCAGGATTACCATTTTTGCGAGACATAACAGATTGGTACCATAGTTCATCATCCATTACAAACCTTGTTGTAAAGTTCTTACAAATATAGGATCTCATGATCTAGTCTTAATACAATCAATGCAGCGGAATCATATAATAATGGTAGCATGGGAGAAGCTCCATCTTCAGGGTCACATGCAATGCTGACGATGGGAGATGATCCTAATTGTCGGAGACTTCCTATTGTCCATCATCCTGGTAGTCCTCCTCATAGTCCGGCCACGGGAATAGCCAGGGACAAAGCCATGAGTACTCTTTAAGTACTCACAACTATCACTAACAAGTAAAGTGGTTCAAGTAGGAATACTAAGATCTAGGCTATTTTGCAAAAAGCCAGGTTTATCTCTAGTTGAGTTCAGAAGTAAAGAAAACTAGTTTAATGTTTTACAACACCTAAGTGGGAACTTAATTTTCAGGTTCAAAACCCTGTTGTGGTCAAGTCAAGTCATGATTCATTTCACAAGTAATTTTGAAAACATCTGACGACAGAATAGTATGTCCACTCCAACTGTCCATAACCACTGACGCGACTATTCAAATAGTTTGACACTCTGTAGAGGTGGTACACTTTCACCACAACATTCGATACATCCGTTAGGAACAATCCTGATTCACCATACTCAGTATGTGGATAATCAATCCTAACCTTTCAATTACACACCATAGTATAGGCACATCCCCTATGAGTTTGGCCTCCCAACCATGACCATCTGTCATCTTGGGAACTGCATAGGTGGACAATCATCACGAGGTAGCCTCAACTCAAACCTCGGCCGCAAGGGAACCCATACTAAGATAAATAAACTTCCATTCAAGCCCTACCCAATTTTGGGTATTGTGGTTGTACGGTAAAATTGGAATGGTATCGCTTCCGAACACAACCATCAGTTTTATAAAGGGCTAAGGCTCATGCCTCAACATTTTCATCATCAAATCATCTGGTGTTCATAACACATGTCAAAACATTTCATTAGAATGACTCATCATTCTAAGGTTTTCATAACCATTTTTACCAAGTATTCCCACCTAAAGTGATCAAGTTTGATGCTTAGCACTAGCCACTACAGTTGAGAGTAATCACTAATGAGGGGTGATAATCAAGTGTGACTTATCTAAGTCTAATCTCATGCCTCAGTATGACATCTAGTTCTATCTATCTTAGGCCAAGTTTTATGCTCTTTATGCTACCTCTAAAATCTTTCCAAAAATCACTAAATACTAACTAGAAGTAATAAATAACTTTGATAAAGAAATAAAAATAATAAAGCTTGTAAGTAAAACTGGCATTTGGTATAATAAAGGGGTATAAGTTGTCACATCCCAAAATTTTCCAAATTTTGAAATGTGAAAAATAAATAAACAAAAGAAATAAATGTTGAAATTTAGGGTGAAAAGAAACTTTTTGCTTCTAAATGGAAACATCAAAACCCTACTTGAACAAAATTTGAATAAGTAAACAACAATTAAATATTCAAAATACCAAATGCATTCATGCATGGAAAGAATCTTGAATTTGAACACTTGGAAAAATAAACCAAAACCCTAAAACCCTAATGAAAGAAAATCATTTTCAAGATCACCCAAAGACTATGTATTTTTTCCATATAATTTTTTGCAACAAACATTTATAAATGATCAAAATTGATAAACAAAAATATTACAAAACCATGGAAATTGGTTTCACTCTATTTGGATCCATAGATAAAAACTTATGAATTTAATAAGATAAAAGGAAATAATTCCAAGGCTAATAAAGCTCCTAACAAAAATCAACACCAAATTGTGAGTAAAGTAATCCTAAAAGGATTTAAAAAGATAAAAAAATATTAAATAAAGTTATACAAATTGGAATCACCAATTTTGTAACTATAAATAAAAGATATGGATTTGAAAGAAAAAGAATGAAATAATTAAATAAGAAATACTTGCAAGGACAATTTAAATATTGAATTAAATCCCTAAGCAAATGAAATAAAAGTTTACTAAATAAAATAAAGGAATAAAAGATTATTTGAATAAAATTATATGGGTTTAAACCATATTCAATTTTATTTGAATAAAGAGAAAAGCCTCATTTAAATAAATATTAAATCATAAGAGAATATTTGAAATATTCCAAAGTGAGTTAATTAATCAACACATAACTTGATTAAAACCTACTGAAGAGATATTGAATTAATTTTAATTCAAATGGAAGCTTGAATTAAAACAGAAATTAGAAATGGGAAAAGGAAAAAGAAATAAGAAGAAAAAAATATGAAAATAGATCAAACGCAACTAACCTACCCAATACCCCCAGCCTAGCAGGCCCAACCCGCAGCCCACCCGGCTCTCACCCCACTCTCCCCGCAGAAACTTTTCCTACCACGGCATCTACCCTCACCCCCACTGACTTAGCGAGCCGACCCTGCCAACTCATCATCGCCTCTACCCGCACTGACCCTTCCCTTCTCCCCTTGCCATTTTTGCTCGATATCTAATCCAATTAATTCGCGTTAAGGCCGCAGTGAATCCGCCCCGTGACCGTGCCCTCTTAACCACCCCTCTCTCCTCTCCATTTCCCCTCAAACCCTGCTATCGGAGAGCCACCAGGCTGCCTCAATTTGACCTCGCATCGCCGATGTCTCCGGCGAGCTCCGGCGCCAATTCCGGCCAGCTCCGACCATGCCCCTTGCCCTGGCTCCCACGAGCTTGCTCACCAACACCTTGTGCACCTGCTACTGTGCTCCGCTTACTCACGCGTGCCCCTGATGCTCAGAAACAAACTCGTCTGCAAACGACCATCGTCCGCCTCATCTCCGGCGAGCTTTCACGGTAGGTTCCGCCCTTCCCTCTCTCTCTGGATGATGCTCCTGCACTCGCTGTTCCTTTCATGCATATAAAGCCATCTCTTGTTTGCCTTCTCGTGCTTCGTAGCATCGCCCCCGACGACAGCCCTGCGTGCCCGACGCCAGTAACAACTCCGGTGAGCAATCCACACTGACCCCGGGCTCCCCTGTCCCTACTACGACTACCTTGAGCATCTACTCGCCACGGTGAACCCGGTGAGACCCTCCTTCTCCTCCCTTGCTTCCTATTTTCGCTGGACCACCGCCACCAGAGCGCCGCCGCCGCGCATCCGTCATCCAGCACCGCCAGTTAGTGGTCAGCCGCTGTAGACCGTTAGATCTAGATCGTAGAGCTAGGATTAGATCTAATCAAAGCAGAATGAGTCGATCTGTGCCGTGCAATGCCAATTAGATCCAATGGCCTGTATTGATCGATCCACGCGAAACGGTATCATCCAATAAGAACTAGACACGTGGCCTGACTGTTGTTTTAAAAACAGAATTTGATCTATTAGTGGTTTGAATTTGCAAAAATCATAACTTTTGATCTATATGTCCAAAAATTACAAATTTTATATCAATGGATTCAGAAAAATGTAAACTTTTCAAATATGGCCTTAGTTTACTATTTTTATTCTGAAAAACTAGGTGTTTTTGCAGAAACATTTGTAGGACTATTTTGAGTATAAAAATTGTTTTTAAAAAAGATTTTTTGAGGGAAATCTTTGCAGATGGATTTTTTTTGAACCCTATGACCATAAACACTAACTTTAGAATTTTAAAATATATTTGGTTAACAATAGAAATTATTCCCTTAGAATAAAAGCATTTCTAGAAAAACAAAAATGATTTAAAAGTGCCATTTTCACTAACTTGTTTTCAAATGATATTACACATTTTATAATTGACCAGTAGGTGTTTTGAAGTGTTTAGAACCTTGTTAGAAACCACTTTTTTAATAAAATAATCTTTTGCATGCTTGCATGCATTGCTTTGTCTTTATTATTTAATGTTTGATTTGTTTGAATGCTAGTTTGAATGTGTGCTTGCTTGATTGAATTGTAGTGAACTTTAAAGAGTGTGACAATTGCAAGATCAAGGAGTGTACCTAGTTTCTCTTCCAAAAAGGCAAGTGATACTTTGTTCATCAAGATTCCTATCTTTTCAATATTGCAATAGTGATATTTTTGTAGTATGCATGATAGGATTTTATTTTGTATCTTGCTATACTATAGTATATCCTATAGAATATATCTTGGTAGGAATCCTCCTTAGTCAAGAGACAAGTTTTTCTAGTATTCTTAGCCTAGATAAAAGATTTCAAGGGTGGAATATTCATTCTATGATATTATGCAATGTCTATGACTATGTTTTTGATTAATAAAACAACTAAGTGAATGAAACACCTGGGTGGAATGGTAATTGCTTGGATGGATTTGTGTTGAGTGGTTACACAAGGCCCATTTCTATGGTTCACCTTGTGTATCACACTTGTGGATGGCCACCCAGGAACAAAGAGATTTTAGATGTTTTGTGTTGAGAAGCTTCCAGTGCAGCCACATGGAATATGGTCTCTTCCTTGATCATATAGGTTGCAATAACTTAGCCAGATGGACAGAAGGTGATAGTGATGATAGGATGGAACACGTCCATTTGGTGTAAGGGAAGTCTTCTGAAAGATCTTGTCTTGATGCATGCCGAGTCTTGTGGGGAAAGTGCACCACCTCTCGAGAGGGTAAAACCTAAGTACTTAGCCGTGTCCCTGGTAATGGACAATTTGAGCATCAAAGGCATTGAAGCAACCATGGATATCCTCATCCCAATTTCTCTAAGTTAAAACTTGTTGGGTAAACAAGGGAAGCACCTGGTGTGTAACCAGTGTGCCATTGTGTGATGAAATGATTTGAAAAGAGAGAACTATTTTCAAAGGATAGAGAAAAACTTATTTTATGCAAAGGCCAGCAAAAACTCCACTTAGCCATATATTCATGTAGATGTTAGATTCTCCATATCAATATGATATCACTTGCCAATACAATTCAAATTTATTAACCCTTGTGGCTGTAACTTATTATGTTGCAGGTTTGTTTGATGTTAGTGAATTTTGTTGAATAGGGATTACAAGTCTACAACCAACATGATTGCCTGTGGTATATGACGATGAAGGACTAGATGCTATGTAGTTATATCTGCTGCATTATAATAAGATAGCCAAATGAGCTATGTAAGATGTAATGAATTATTTTATTTCTGGTTGTAAGTTGTAATATGATCTTTGTTTCTTGATATTACATTTAGACTGTGGATCCTAGATAATCGATCCAGGGACTAGCATTGTAAACACAGGGATCTCTACCTTATCAGGTTGAGACCTCTACATAACCAAATATGCCTAAGGCATCTAGTTTGCATAGTTATCATGCAAGTGTTAGTTTGCAAAGTTCTAGCTTGCATTAGATAGCTTGCTAGGATGGCTTGCCTTGAGTAGTGTAGTGGTTGAAGTTCTCATCTGCTTCCCCTTCGTAGTAGTCACGTTCCTCTTCGTATCCTTGATCGGTACTAGCGTCTATAAATAAATATGAGGTACACAATCACCAAGAAATACTTAACTACTTCTATTTAGCACATAAAGGTTCACACTAGATGATCTAGCATCATCCCAATCATTACAAGGATTAAAGCATTAGTCTTATTTATTTTATTTAAGAAAAGTAATTTCTACTCATTGAAAAACTACTTAAAGGTTTAATATTCTCTAATTAAAATATGGCAGCATGTTGACACATGTCATCACCACATATTTTAATACTTGGGAATGTGATTTAAAGTGGTGTCTCAATTTAATAAGGTTTAACCTTATTATTTTAATTAATTAAAGTGACTTGAAATGCCTATGGGGCATTCTTTTATTACTTGTCCATTATTTATGCAAGTAAACCTAGATATTTTTATATATTTAGAAAGGTCTTATCAAATGTGATTTTTGAGAGTTGGAATAAACTAAAAAACATTTATGGTTAATTTTTGAAAAATGTTTGAATGCAGAAAAGTCTCTACCTCGTTATTTTTACTATAGGTGATCTATAACTTCAAATGGGTTGAATCTAATGGGCCTGGATTAAGAATTTCAATACCTTTCTAGCAAAATTGGTTTCATGCCATTTGGTTCCATAAAACTCTCTAAATTGATTTTTGAATCAACATACAGAACTAGGGTTTGAACTAAATTGAAAAATCTAAGTTTGAACTAACTGGGTCACGCGGAAGATCTTGATGGGCCGGCCCAGTGCGCACAATGCGCACGGGGGTCCACTATTCAGCGGAACTAACTAAACAAAACAGTATCTACGAATTTGGGCCCTGTGATCTAATTCTAATCTAACGGCTGGGAGTCGTCGTCGACGACCAACTACTCCAGCGAGGAACTAAACCTAACACGGTGGTGGGGGTCTGGCGAGGCTCACCTGGGCTCCAGCTAGGGTCGGTGATGGGGGCGAATGAGGTTGTCGACAATGCCAGAGAGAATGGCGGCGACAGCAGGTCTTGGGGTGGTCGACATCAGCGGCGCCCTTCTCCTCCAACAGCGATGGGCTCCAGCAAATTCCGGCAAGGGTGAGCTCGCCTTGCTCTGAGAAGAAGTGGGTAAGCCTTAGTTAGGATTGGTGAGTGTTGAGTGTGAAGAAATGGTGCGGGGGTGGCCTCCTTTTATACTACGGCGAGGGGACCGAACGGTGCGAGTGCGAGCTCGTCGGTGATGATGCTACAGGGGGCTAGCGGCGTGGCTGAGGCTAGGGGACAGAGCTATGTTCCTTGGCGATCGTTGCTGTCTTAAAGGCGAAGCGTGGGGAGGTGTGGATTAGTCGAGAGCTTACGGCGCTCTACGCGGACGCAGAGGTGTTTGCGACAGCGTGCGGCAGCTTCGGGTCATGCGGTGGCAGACGGGGGTGTCTACGGGTTGCTGTGATCATGGTGCGTGTGCAAGTGCGCGACGAGGGCGAGGCGCGGTCTCTGCGAGGCGGTCGGCTACGGCGAGCTGACGCGCTCTATACATGGCACAAAGGTATAGGGCGTAGCGGTGCTAGGGTGGTCCAGGGATCTTCTACGGTCGAGGCTGGGACAGGGGGTGGCGGTGGAGTGCAGCGTGTCTTGTGCGCGTCATGGGCGAGGGCGGCGATGCTCCTGGCGTGCTCTCCACTGTTGGCTAGAGATGACCAAAAATGGGCGGCACTCCACTGTGCACCATGGCTAAGAGGGGTCTGGTTTGGGGATTGGCTATGCTCAGGAGAGACAAGGGAGTTAAGAGTGGACAAAAGGGTTCGAAGATCACTGCTAAAAACAGTATAGTTAGGCGAGGGTTTATTTGTGTCTACAAGGTGTTTGACAAAATGGACGATAGAAATTTATATTTGAATTTTTGGATGAAATTTGGTGGGTGCATTGGTCACATACTTGGTAGTCTCTGGTTGTTTGGATTTATCAAGGTGACCTGATTTGGTTGGGTTTTGAGAAATGGTGATCTTCCCATATGAACTAGATTCAATTTTGAATTGTCCTTGGCATAGATTTGCAAAAGGTTTCTGTGGCTTTGAAAGGTGGGATTGGGATCACTTTTACTTGGTCGAGCAAGGGGTGAAAAGAATTGGATTTTTTCTGTTAGAAATCTTGGACTAGAAACACTCAAAGTGGTCTAGTGGTTAATTTTGGTCAAAATGACCATTAGCTCATATTTGAATTTCTATTGATTTGATTCTTCTTGGAATTGATTTGGATGATGTTGTTTTCTTCTTTAAACCAATCCTTGCCATTCATAACAATCAAACAAGTCCATACAAGCATTCATGGATTCATCACACACACATGAATTCATATTAATTTTAATAACAAAAGTTTTTGTGTTAACCCTAAACTTGGGTGATTAGAACATGATAATCTTGATTAATATTTTTGGGATGTTACAAAATCCTAGTTTGGAATGGAAAGGGAAAACTTGAAGGGCAAGTTCCCACCTCTCGCCTTGTAGCCGAGTTGGGGGGACTTGGCTAGGGCTGGGAATGCCTTGGCCGCCGCCCCCATCTATATAAGGACGGGTGGGGGTGTAACATCCCATGATTAGCACCTAGAAATAGTGAGGCCACATGTGTGTGCATTGCATTCATGCATAAGAAAAACCAGGAAATCTTCACGCAAAACTAAAATATCTATATAGGGATCGAGATCTCTCTTGTTCTGATGGAAACATCGGCGCAGTTGTGATAGATTTCGACATGACCACTATTGTATCTTTTGTGTTTTAGGAGAAGACAATTCAAATTTGAAAATTCAAGTGATAAAATTGAATCCAAAATGAATTTGAAATGGAATGATTACAATATTACTATAAAAGAATTCCTCACTTTGTTCTTTTACAATAAAGAAAATTAAGATAATAAAGTAATTCAAACAAGTAGAAATCTTTAATCATTATTATGAAATATTTCATAGATACAAAGAATACAAGTTATAAGAAGTTATTACACAAAAGAATAAACACAAGTAAAGAAAAATAAATTCTTTACTGGCTGATATATATTACATTGTTCTTTAATAATAATAGAATAAAAATAAATACTACAAAATGAAATTTAAGTAAAAGAAAGAATAAGAGAATATATTTATTACATAAACAATATTAAAGTGATTTTACAACTGAATTAAATATTACAAAATATACACCCTAAACTAAATCCTATATAGTCTAGAGCTCTTCATCTTATTTGGTTCCCGCAAAACAACTCAAAGGAAACAAAACAAAATATATAAGAATAAATGAAAATCCTACACTAAACCTTAAGATGATTCCTTCATCGTCCTGATCTTTTCTTCATTATTTGATCCCTGCAAAATGAATCAAAGCCACAGGTTAATATCCATGTTCAAATAGTCAGCCACATATTTAAGTTCAAGTACTAATAGTATCCAAACATGAGCCTACACTTGCTAATCAAGAAATAAATGAAACTAGTTCTACACATGGATAAAGATTAGAGGAGAAGTAATTCACTTGATTACATGCACTAGACTAGACACACACATAAGCAGCACCATCACCACATGCAACTATTGTGTTGTCAACCACACAGAGAGAGGAGCAGTAGTACATCTATATAAAAGAAGAAAGCATAGTGGCTATACATAAGGACACCAAACTCTCGGCCGCACCATACTTATCTCCCAATAGAAAAAAATCACACTAGGAACCATCTAGCAGCTAGCTGCAAGATCTACCATCAGTACCACCACTGTTCTTTTAGCAAGAACAGTAGGAAATCTCAAGAACATTCCAATAGTTTTAACTACATCAGTACCATCAGTACCACCATTTGCACTAGCTAAACCAACCAGTATATCAAGATTCCATCTTTACCACCAAGAGCTTTAACTACATCTTAAGAAACAAATCAAGAAGCTAGGAGAAGAAGGCTATCCACAAGAAGCAGGATATTCAGAAGCTAGAAGAACAACTTATAAAAAGAACAAGCTGTTGATGCCACCATGGTCGGATTCTAGGAATAGAGGAAAGGAGAGTAGCATGGAAAGGGAAGAACTCATCTAAAGGAAGCAAGGTATTAAGCCTCATATCTGAAATATTCATTAGTAAGGATAGATGAATGCATAGGAGTTGTTCTTGATCAGTTCTAGCACATAGGATAAGAGGGGAATGTTGTGGAACTCAATAGAATTTTTGGGAAGCAACTAATCCACCAAAAAATCTATTTTTAGATCACACACGTACATGACAATCACTAGGTAGTTCCTTAATAAAACATATCAAGATCTAGGAACATATCCCATGCATTTGTATGGTTAAATGATTCTCAAGAATATCAAATTACATAACCAAGAATAATTCACATCAAGTACAACATTAATATTTCATATACTTGCATGCTTTTGAGCAAGCAATTGATCTAGCACACCACTACGATATTAATAAATTGTTATAACATGTACTTCTACATTGCAGAACCTCGCATACACGTTATATGAGAGATTTGTGTGGAATAGATGCACCTTAGGATAATTACAAGCATTTAAATGAATGCCATATGCTTTGGGGTGCTTAATGTTCACTCAAGCTTTTCACATACACTCTAGTTAAGTGAAAACCATTTGTATTTTATCTATGATCAGTCTTACACCTTACATACACCTTGATTGAATTATATTTGTGTGGATACATATAGCCAATTTAATTCTAGATCATATTATCTACAAGAACATCTAGGAAATGATCAACTAGATGATCAATTGAATTTTTTTCTATTGGTTGAACACCTAAAAAATATATCTTGAGCAATTTCTTATGCCCAATCACAAGAACCTAGCAATCAACTAATATATGTACTAGATTACACTCTAAGAACTCACATACACGTAAATCTTTTATAGAACAATAAGTTCATGTCCGAGTTATTATATATATTATCTAATCAAGTAGAGAAATCAATCTATAAAAAAAATAACTAGATCTAACTGGGACTAAATCCAGTAGCTATTACTCATAGATCAAACCATGAATTTAACCAAGTAATCAACAAGAAATTATTCTTAGCATATGCACCTATACAAGAAAACGTCACTGATGGAATTAAATAGTACATTCCACACAAGTGAACCAGGACAAAATCATCTCAACCACACAACCATGACCAATAGAATATTTTGAACAAAATCATATAGATCTGTATTACCTAGCAGAGCCAGCCACCCTAAAATTGTAGCAATAACATCATGTATAATCTAGAAATCCTAGAACTACTTAGGGATATCTAATAATCCAACATCACCTAATTATACATAGGCTAGCATCACATCCTCATAACTAGAGTACAACATATACTAGCAGTAGATCGTTGCTATTCAAATAAATCTTCTAGTTATGTGATCACTAGAAAAACTAAAACCATTAGATCACACCCATAATTTTGCACTTAAATTAGTTCATCGGCTTGAAAGACGTTCACAAAAGGATAGCTCACTGAGAGGGAGATATGTAGCCAAGGCTGCAGTCGAAGGAGGCAGCAATGTAGACTAAGGAGGGTGACAACCACAACCTACCACCGCACCACGGTTAAGGAGGCCGCAGCCAGCTTCTGGTAATAGCAGCAGCAACGGCACCATCAGAGAGGAGGGCGATCGATGTAGAGGTCCTGCAGGTCAGGCCGGAGAAACCGAGCCTCAAGGAGGAGGAGAAGGAACTTGTGGTGAAAGAGGTCACGTGCAACGATGAGGCGTTGGGGCGCAGGTTACGATCCGCCGGCTGAGACAGAGGCAACGTCTAGGGTTAGCAGGTCGTGCGCATAGGGGCACAGATGCTGGTCGAGACAACGGGAAATCGAAAGAAAAGGAGTTAGCGGAGCAGAGCCCGATGGGCGGGGCTGGTTCCAGCCGGCCATGGACGGGACGGCCGGGATGAAGGCAGGCGGTGGCGGCGGTCGAGCGTGATAGGGGAACCAGAAAAGAAAGGATTGAGGAAGAGGGACGCGTGTGTAAGTGCGTGTGTTAGTTCGTGTGTACCTCCAAAGACCAGATTGTGTACGTGGCTCCTGCCAGCCAGCCATGGTGCGTATGTGCGTGTATTGAATTGTGTACGAGACTTTGATCTGGGTCTTATATGAGACTTAGGTGTACTATATATATACGTGTGTGCTATTTAACCCAACTAAATCTAGCTTATTTAACTAGTATAATATGTGTACATGTGTAGTTCCAGGGTATTCATGTGTGTCTATTTTTACACAATTAATATTAGAGTATAACTTATATTCCTAAAAAATACAAATTAATAAACTTTTTTTAAAAATAATAATAAACACAAGTGATATTCTAATATCCAATACTATGAACATTAATCAAGTCAAATATTAATTGTAATTTAAATAAGCCAAATTCAAGTCTTAATTAGCCTAAATCCAACTCGAATTACTTTAAGAATTCAAAAATAAATATAAAACATTTCTTAATCATTTTTTACCCATTATTATGATCTGTATAAATAATTTAAAGGAAATTCCTAAATATTTAAACTAAATTCCTTGAACCAATTTAAATAGAAATTGATATACAACTATTTTCTAGAAGTTAAATTATGAGCTTGCACATACTCCTAAAAGACCTACAATTCCAAACATACTTTAAGTCATATACTTGCAGAAACCTAGATAGTACTAAACTTGTTTAACTTCACATGCACAACCATGTTTGCCATTTGTATGTAAAAAACCCTATGCATATAATATTACTAAGAGGTCATAACTAGATAATGTGAACTTACTCTTCCATGGTAGATACTCATAATCAATCCCAATGTTAACTCCTATCATTGGAATTAACCATACCTTAGTCAAACCAAGGCACCATTGGACCTCATCACTCTTTCAACTCCACTAACTTGTTACCACTTAGTAATGTTATTATCTTAAAGCATACAACCCATATACAATATACATAAGACCATAAACCTAGTTATGATGGAACCTAAGTGGTTATCCTTGCTTAACATAATATATTTTTCCAATCCTATAACTAAGTATAAGTCAATGCCTTACAACTCCACCTTAACACATCATTTACTTACATTCAAAGTGAATGATCTCACATTGGTAACCAAACTTAGAAGAACCCTAGAACTCAATAGAGTCATAAAACACTATGTCTTAAATTCATTTATATTTACATAGTTAACTTTGGTCTAGTATTCAACGAGCCAGAAGTATAGTAACTCAAGATCATTTGTACTATCTCAATGCCAATAGTTACATCCTAATTATGTTCAGAATCGATTAACCTTAATATAAGAAACATTTCCTTTGAAAGTTATTCCTTTTGACACTTCAAACAAATACACTATGTTATTTCTTTGAAGTCCTAACAACTTAAAACATGGACTTTCATAATAGTTACATGGTACCAAACAACCTTAATCTTATATAATTGTTGTGCTTTACCTTTTATTTCTTGTAAGTTAGTCTCAAATTTCCTGTATATATAATTGCTTGTAAAATAAACTATATCTTAAGGAAATCACCAAACTTAACTTATTCACCATATTGGGTATTAGTTCAGGGTTTTCCAAATTGCATTACATTACTTATGCATAACATCATATTGCTTCTCTAAACATTAGTCCTTACATGACCAATGATGCTGTTTCCAGATATTGGATCTTCTATTGTCTTGAATACCATGAGTGCATAATCTTGCAATCACAAAAGGCAAGTTTACACTTGATCATGTCCTTTGGTTATTTTCTATCAAATATTTGCAAATCCAGTATTGTTATCACCTACATTTCAAAAAGTTCAGAAAACACTATTTTCATAATAATATGATTATAGGTTATTTACCAAGAGGTAATAACCTACTATGAAAGTTCCGGTGGTAAAGGAACATAATACCTAGGACTTAACAACCAATGTCGCCAGTGATTCTTGCGCCGTATATTACGCGTTAACCATGAGATTTGGAATGGGACAAAGAAGTCAGCTGAATCGGCTCCCTTTCGCATGTCAAAGGATGACCGGGCCATCGCTATAACTCCTTTTATAGAGGGTTGGCAGCATGTTTGTGGGATCCCTCAATGTCCCACGGCTTATGGTCTCTATGAGGGTTGTACACCTTAGGCTGCTATTGGAAACAAGTTGTATCCTAGTCCTGATGTGCAATCCGTAGGGCATGCGGGATCACGGAGAAGGACAATGATTGGCTTGGATCATCTACTAGGCCCCACATCACGGAATTGTGGACGGGAAAGATCGCCTGATTGTGCAACAAGGATTTTATCTCTCATGGGTAAAGTAACTCCTATGCAGAGTGTAAGAACTGTAACTTGTTACTCCCTGTTCCGGAAAGGAGCTACGAACGCAGCAGTAAAGGAACTCCATGAAAGTTCTGGTAAACCTATGAAGGCTAACGGACATAGCTTTTCATAATAAAATTAACCTTTGAAGAATTTTTTTTGAAATCCTGCATAGCCTATGACCTATGGTCTATGGTTGTAGCTAGTGCATCAAACACTCCTTTTTAGTGAACTTGGTGAGTACGCTCGTACTCAATGTATCTTCTTAACCCTTGCTAGATTATGAAGCCAATAAAGACGACGCCTACATCAACTTATGCTCAAGGGAACCGTCATCAAAAGCTCAAGCTCTTCAATAAACTCAATGATGTCAACATATACATAAATTAAAGTAAAGACGAAGTTGCTGATTAGATAGGAATATAATCTCTACCCATAGAACCTATTTCTGTAGAGTATTGCAATTTCAGCAATGCAAGCCAAATAGTTAGATGTTAATCTTATTAGCATGATATTTATGAGTTGATTATTTTGATTCTTCTTTGTAAGAAGTTTTTTCTCTCTATTTAACCTAGAGTGTTCTCTGATCTTTTGTAAAGAGTCGAGTTGTAATGTATAGTTATGTCTTGGACCTGCTATGTTTCTGTTGTACCACTCTGAGGGGCGTAATACTAGTGAACGGTGTTTATTGGTGTTATGTCAACGACTATAGTATACTACATCATCTAGTTTTATGCTAAGTCACCACAGCTGGTATTAGAGCATATGCTTTGACCTTAGGATTAAAAAACCTTTTAGGATATTTGTAGGTTGGATAGTAACTATAGGAAGCCATCTTATCTAAACCAAATTTTCTTATTACTTGTGATGAGTATCCACTTGAGGATAACTTTGTCACCAGATGCTTAAGTCATCTTTCGTAGGAGTAGTTATCCATCTTCTCTTAGTGAAGTGCTATTTAGTGTCTTCTGAAGGATATGTAAACCACCAAGATACCGTAGGAAAACCAATTGATTGTAGTAGAGTTGGATCAAGTTTAACACATCATTTGAAGTAATATAAAAGGTGTAGTCTATTAATAGAGTTCATTTAAGGTAGAATAATCTTATCATTAGTTGATAACAATAGACAATATAATGGATATCATTGGGATACATATAAATGTCCGAAGTGGTAAATCATGTGGGATTCACTTGAGAATTCTACGTAATGAAGTGAAATTATGTTAAGAATTAATGATAGCATGATGAAAAGAAGAATCATCATGGTGAGATCAGCTCTTTAATCATGATGAATAGGTAAAACATAACAAGGTCATGATGATATTAGCTCCGAAACCATGATATAAGTGTAAATATGACAAGTACTTAGTAAATCATCTTGCAGTAGAAGTAAGAAAATAACATGATAGAATTATGATAGAAGTCATAGGTGTCATAAATTTCCGATAATATTTAATTTTAGGTATTCAATAGAAGCTTATTAGTCATTTGGAGAGATCATGTGAGGTTAGTTTAGTAATTAATTAAAGGTTGGTTATTGTTAGTGATTCCAAAAGTAAAATAATAAGTTGGTGTAACCCAATTTGAGACCAGTTTGACTAAAAGTATCCTATTGCAACTGAGCAATTTGGGTAGACATTGAGGCAAAGTATAGTTTGACCATTTAAGTGCTAAGTATCACGATGAAATACTATATGAGGAGGTGTCATATACTACATAACTAAGCCTGAATTTCGAGATAATATAATCAACTACTATATTCCGGACATAGAATAATGTGTGTTATATGTACCATATTTGGATTTATTGGTTTTTCTTGGGTCTTCTTGATTGACTAGATCTGTACATGAAGTTTGACTTGGTATGCAAATGCATGTTGCATCATCAAGTTATTACTTAATGTTATAGACCTAGATAGGAATGGGAATTCGTGTAAGGGAGTGACGAGTTCCAAAGAAAAATATGAAGGCTTAGATGAAGAATGAAGCCAAGTATAAGGAGTATCAACACAATTTGAAGGATGGATCAAGTTTAGACCATTACTAGCCATCAATAAGAAGGAAGATTAGTGTAGAAAATGTATGGAGCAACAAGAAGTGATGAACTTAAGTTCACCCAAAGTAGGTGAGTCTATTAATAAGATGATGAAGTAGTTGTACCAGGTTCACGGAAGTAACATGAATTCGTGAAAAGAAAATCCTTAGAACAAAAATGGTACTCAAGCTCTGAAATTTCAGAGGGAATACCAATGACAAGTTGAGAACCTTAGCGTAATCCATACACCCTAGGATGGACCGAAGATGGTATTTGGATGAATTAGTTATACAGTTCATCTTAGTATGTCATAAAGAGCATAAAACTTGGCCTAAGTTAAGTAAAACATAAAAGAGTATGAAATTAAAATGACTGTCTTTCTAGATGTTTCACGAAATTAGAAATACGAAAGACGGAATGTCCAAATAATGTGTAAGACAAATAATGTTGGAAGATTTATTTCGGAGATCCACAATTGTGTGGGTATACTGTAAGTTCTTCTGTGAGTCCTTAAATTGGTAAAAGATAAACTGGACAGAGACCATAATCCTAGTCATAGAACTTATGGTAACTATACAAGTAGTTTAGAGACCATTAGAAATCCCTAGGGGGAGAGTAAATAGTAAGTTGGAAGTATTGTTATCTGACTTCCCGAGTAAAGGTAGAAGAAGAATGTGATATCCCAGATTTTTAATGCTAATATTTTATGCTTAGTCCTTTTATTTTGAAAAGTTAAATTAAACAAAAGGACCATGATGCTATTTATATCTGTGTTTAGAAAGTATTTTGAAACAAAATTATTTTGAAAATGGAGTATGGTTGCGCTTGAACTATTAACCTGTTGTAACATCCCAAAATCCATGATTTACAAAAGCTTGCATTTCATTCATGCATTCATAGCATTCTTGGCTTGCACAAAAAGTTTCAAATGAAAATTCAAATAAAACCAATTATATGCCTATTACTTATATATTATTAAGCAATGGTTTTATTTTAATTTCAAAGGTTCAAAGTATATTTGAATAGATAGTGGTGTTTGACACACATTTAGGTGAAAGGTTCACACTACAAAAATCCAGAGAAAATTGAATTCAAACTCATTTGATTTGGGTTTGAAAATGATTCCTGAAAATCCAAATAGAAATAGAAAAGGAGAAGAGAAATAGAAAAAGGCCAGCGCTACCTATTCGGCCCAACTACAGAAAAGGCCCAGTAAGCCACCCGACAGTTTCCCCCTCTCCCCTCTCTCTCACCCGCACTCGCCTTACCCCTCTCGCTGACAGTGGCCCCCACTGCCACCTCATCTTCTTCCCCAAACCTCGCGCAAGACCAGCGCCGCCGCAGATGTTTCCTCCCGTTGATGTCGCGAGTAGTTGCCATTGATGGCGAGCGTAACCCACTCCCCCTCCCCGGCTACTTACCACCCCCTGCACCCGCAGGATTTCCCCTCACTCAAACACGCTCGAGTGCCCCCAAGCTGGATGTATTGACGCCTACTTCACCGCGGTACCGAACCTCTCCGACGTCCGATTCTGGTGAGAACTCCCCGACCCTCGCCCTCTAGTTCTTTCTAGCATCTTTGCCACACTCACGCGCATCTAACGTTGCTTGCGGGCTTCTTTCTGGTAGCTTGCAGCATCGTCTTCGTCGATGATCACGCATGCCCGACGACGAGCTCTACTCCAGCGACTTCTCCTGGTAAACCTAGCCCTCCCCCTTCCTTCTGGATCACGCTCGCACACTCACCGTTCCAGTGTGTGTCTTACGCCGTATTTTATTTCCTTCCCGTGCCTTGTAGCTTCACTGTCAATGACGCCCGAGCACAACTGTCATCAGTAGCATCTCCGACGAGAAATCCCAGTGACCGTGTGCGCCCCTAGGCCAACGGAGACCACCTCGGACACCCCCTCGCCACAGAGACTTAGTTAATGCCTCGAACCCTATCCTTTGCTTCCTAGAACCGCCGAAACGCTGTTGGCAGAGCGCCACCGCCGCGCATCCATTGCCAACGCCGCCAGTTAGTGGTAAAATCGCTGTGAGCCGTTAGATCCAGATCAGTGGCTAAGTTAGATAACTTAAGCGAAGTGTTTTTGTTTGAACTGAGCCATACAGGGTCACTTAGATGCAACGCCCCATGTTGGCCGATCCGCATGAAGCGGTATCGACCAATCAGACACAGCCACGTGTCTGTGATTTTGATTTAAAATCTGTTTTTATATCTATTATAGATTCAAACTTATAAAATTCATATCTTTAGTTCTGTTTGGCCAAATTTTGCAAATAATATACCAATGGAATCAGAAAAATAAATCCTACACTACTGTGGGATTGAATTTGTAATTTGCTTCTTTAAAATTGGGTTTATTTACAGAATCAAATATAGCCCTATTTTGGCTATATAAATTATTTGGAAAATGATTTTAAAGAAAATTTTAGTTTATTTAGAATGTAATTAGATGGTTTTGTTATCAGTACTGTTTGGTTTGATTGTATTAGTGTAGAAATTCAATTCATTGCATTTGCATGCATTCATATATTTTTGCTTGATTATTTTGATTGTAAATTTGGTGCTATCATTTTATGTGTAGATTTTGGTGCTAGTGGTGATTGTAATTGTAAGGATTGTTGCCACACCCCCAACTACCAAGGAAAGTGGTGCTTCATGTATTTGTCCTATTATTTTGACTATGCACTAGTGATATTTTGTATAGGGCTTGCATGAAATTTTGCTAAGTATCTATATGCTATGTCATGGGAAATCATAGTAGTTGTAGTCTTGGTAGAATTTTGTGTAAGTTAAGATACTTGTTATGTTATCATACTTAGCCTAGCTAGTAGCAAACAAGGGTGGATTATATACATGCTATGGAAATTTTGATAAGTCTTTGACTTATGTTTTTGCTTAAGAAAATAACTAAGTGAATGAATCACCTGGGTGGAATGGTATGATTAGGTTATGTTGAGTGGTTAAACAAGGCCCATGTCTATGGTCTACCTTGTGTATCACACTTGTGGAAAGCCACGAGGAACAAAGGGATTTGAGATACTTAGTGTTTAGAAGCTTCTAGTGCAACCACATGGCATATGGGCTCTGCCTTGATCATATAGGTTGCGATAACTTAGCCAGATGGACAGATGGTGGTAGGGTGATAGGATGGAACGCGTCCATTTGGTCTAAGGGAAGGCTTCTGAAAGATCTTGTCTTGATGCCTGTCGAGTCTTTTGGGGAAAGTGCACCACCTCTCGAGAAGGAAAAACGTAAGTACTTAGCCGTGTCCCCGGCAACGGACATTTTGAGCATCAAGACATTGAAGCTATCAAGGATCTCCTCATACCAATTTCTAAGTTAAAAACTTGTGGTTGAACAAGGGTTGAAGGTTCACCGATGTGTATTGGTGGTTCCTTGGGAGTTTTTGTGAAACAAAAACTTAGTGTTTTCAACTGACAGGAAAAATCTATTTTGAGCAAAGCAAGCCTAAGCTACACTTAGCCAAATTCATATAGATGTTAGAAACTACTATTCTACTATGGTATCACTTTCCAATACAATTCCAAATGTATTGACCCACTATGGCTGTAACTTATGATGTTGCAGGTTACTCTGATGAGGATTAGGGTTATGAGTCTACACTCAACATGCTTTCCTATGTCACATGAAGATGAAGACTTTACTTTATTTACTTATGATGTGAACTCTTGTATTAGCCTATGGCTATGGAGTTGTAAAAGACTATGTAATATAGACCTTTGTATCTGTGTACTTCATCTTAAACTATGGATGCTAGCATTTGATCCAAGGACTAGCATTGCAATCATAGGGACCTTTACTGAATAAAGGTGGGGTCATACAGATGGTATCAAAGAACTGTGTTGCCTGTAGGATTATGACCCTAGGTTGGATTAGATTAAGAAAACCACTAAAGAAAAATGCAACTCTTTGCAAATTCCACACTTGTCTTTTTCTTCTCGTAAACCGCTTCTAATCTTCTTTCTCATCTCAATTTGTAGATGGCCACCATCAACGAATCCGTCAAGAAGGGACCACTCATGACCATGACTTTAGAGTGTGAGATGAAGTTTCCAAAGCACTCAAAACCCTTATGGATAGCTTGGGAATACATGGTGATGCCGTGTACAAAGGATTTCCTGTAATGGATGAAGGAGAAGAATATTGGTGGGTGCAACTTCACTTGTACAAAAACAAGGGAGACAACCACAAAGAGTCGGGATTCTACATGGGCACCAACTCAGAAATGTATACATCTTTGTTTGACTCTGTAAGAAATGCATCTTGGAATGCTATCAAGGAGCTTGGTGAAAGACTCAAGTGTAGAATGCTCAACACTAAAAATGACCTTGAAGAGGAGAAGAAGTATACCCAAGACTTAGAGACCTCCATAAAATTTCTAAGGGAAGATATCATAGACTTAGCATATGAGTGAGAATTGTAACGTACTCCGTTAGTTGGACCACCACACTTGTCATTTTTCTCACAAAAAATTATCTAAGTTAAGTTTGAACCTTAGTATTTGTGTATACTTGGTATGCCATGAATTGTAGGTTTTATGTGATGTATGCTTTTTGCTTTTATTTTACTATCTTGTTTTTGTCTTACTTGTGTTGTTCTAATATTTCTCTATCTTGCATTAGATGCCTAGCTTTGTGATCAACACTGCTGAGGAGTTCAATGGAACTCGTTTTGGTTCACGCATTGTGCAGTTTACTAGTGTGGTCAACCTCCCACTTCCTAGTATCAAGGCACTCCATCTCACCAAGTTTGAGAGGAAGGACCTTTGGGGCTTTAGAGTCACACAGCCAGGATGCCAGACGGAGGAGCCACCCACGGAGGAGATTTCCTTCAAGCTGATGCACGATGATAAGGAGAAGGGTCGAGATGTATTCATGCAGGAGCTACTCGGACGCCTATGCGAACACCACGCCACCAAGCTTAGAGGCCTCTACTTCCACCCATTCGGGAGACGTGACGAGGAGGGAGAGGCATTGGTGTATGAGGGTGCCACTAGAGAGACAATTGAGCCAGTTCATCTATATCTCCAAGACCTCGAGGGCCTTATTAGACACCTCGACACCGATAGGACCAACGTCATGCTTAGCAATGAAGAGCTCCAGGTTCAGTTGAGGGAGAAGGACAAGCTCTTCGCAGAGCAAGACGAGATCGTCAAGGAGATGGAGGCCAGATTCAAGAGCCAGGACAAGAAGTACAAGAATTAGGAGAAGAGAGTCCAAGATAGAAACAAGAAGATCAAGGACATGAAGGCCAAGATAGAGGCCAAGGACTTCGAGCTCGAGACCCAGTAGGGAGTGATTGAGAGGCTGCGCTCACAGAAGAGAGCTCTCCGTGCGAAGGTCGAGGCCCTGACCACTAGCGTCGAGGAGTACAAGACAGCCATGGAGACAACCGGACTTACACTTGTTGACGTGGAGGTCGACATGGAGGAGTGGTGTAGACTACTCGACTATCTTTTATCTATCATACTTTGATTATTGAGTTGCAATGACCATCTAACATGTGGATGGCTTGCTATTGTGTGTTTACTTTTTCCAAAGCTTGTTGTTTACGCTGTTCAAACTCCATATTATCTTGTGATTGTTGTTATGTGATGTATTGTGCATGTTAAGCATCTATGGTTTATATCTCATTACTTATCCTCATTGAAACCACATATGCCTCCCCATCGTGCCAACCCCAACCCAAACAAAAACAATAATGTCACCCCCGAGATGCAGCAGTTGATGACAGCTCAAGGTCAACTGATGCAGATGATGACTCAGTTCATTCAAAATCAGAATCAGAATAACAAAAATAACAACAACAAAACCAATCCACCAGCATTTGACATGCTTACCAGATTTTTGAGGTTGAGGCCAGCCAAGTTCTCAGGAACAGCTGATCCAATGGTAGCCAAGGACTATTTACGTTCCGTGAACAAGGACTTAGTCACTATTGGCTGCATCAATGAGGAAAAGGTCAGATTCGCAGCACATCTGCTCGAAGGACCAGCAGCAACCTGGTGGGATAACTTTTAGATCACCACTCCCCTTGAGGAGGTAACATGGGCTATCTTTGAGGATGGTTTCTGCACTGCCCACATCTCATCAGGAGTGATGAACCTAAAGAAGAAAGAGTTCCACAATCTGAAACAGCGTCACCGTAGTGTGGCTGAGTACATTGAGGAGTTCAACAATCTGGCGTGCTATGCACCGGATGAGGTTGATACTGATACCAAGAGGAAGGAGAAGTTTCTCGAAGGATTGAATGATGAACTGAACCTACATCTATCTGTTGCCTCTGTCCCAACATAACAATCACTTTGTGACAAGGCCACCATCTTGGAAAACAAGATGAAACAGGTTGAGGGCAGGAAGAGGAAGCATAACTTTGATAAGCAGAGCTCGGGATCGTCTCACAAGCGTTCCCATAATGATGATAGTGGACGTTCTGGATTCCACAAGCATGGGAAGTATAACATCCACCACAACCACAACCGTCATCATGACAACAAGCACCATCGCAGTCATGATAATGACAAGTATAAGAACCAAAAGAGTGGACACAAGAGCCACCACAGTGGAAGTGGTAATGGGAGTCAGCCTGCAAAGAAAGACCTTAGTCAGGTTGAGTGTTTCAAGTGTAAGAAGATGGGGCACTATGCAACTGAATGCCTAGAAAAGAAAGTTGAAGGAGCCAACAAGCCCAACCCTTTCCAGAAGGGACAAGTGAACCACATCAATGTGGAAGAAATATATGAAGAGTCTGATGCTGTGGCTGGTAAGTTCAAGCTCAATTATTTTCTAGCACTTGTTCTTTTTTATACTAGCGCATCGCATTCATTCATATCAAGAGCATGTGTTGATAAAAATGGACTTCCAACTGAAACTATTAGTTGTCCTATAAAAGTAAGCTCTCCTGGTGGAGAGATGATAGTGAACTTTGGATGATATGATCTAGTAATAGAGTTTGGAAAGTATGAGTTCCTAGTTAGTTTGATAATCCTAGATTCCCAAGGATTGGATGTAATTTTGGGAATGGATTGGATGACTAAGTATGAATGAGTACTAGATTGTGTAAACCGTACTGTTACACTCACAACCTCGGATAAGAAACGGATTAGGTTCAAGTCTAACTTTGAATCTAAAGGGAGTAAGCTAATTTCTCTTAAGGGGGTTAGCATAGACAGTGTGCTAATTGTGAGGGAGTATCCGGATGTGTTTCTGGAGGAATTGCCTAGAATGCCACCAGATAGATATGTAGAGTTTCTGATTGACTTACTGCCAGGATCATGACCAATAGCAAAGAGGCCCTACAAGATGTCAGTTGACGAGTTGAAAGAACTCAAGAAACAGCTTGGAGAACAATTGTAAAAAGGATTTATACAACCAAGTTCTTCATCTTGGGGTGCACCAGTTCTATTTGTTGAAAAGAAGGATAGAAGTCAAAGGTTGTGCATAGACTATCGTTCACTCGATGAAGTGACTATCAAGAACAAATATACTTTGCCAAGAATCAACGATCTATTTGATCAGCTAGAAGGATCCCGTGTGTTCTCAAAGATCGATCTCCGATCAGGCTACTTTCAGCTAAATATTAGAGAACAAGACATACCTAACACTGCTTTCACCACTAGGTATGGATTGTATGAGTACACCGTGATGCCCTTTGGTTTAACGAATGCACCAGCGTATTCCATGAATATGATGAACAAGGTGTTCATGGAATTTATTGACAAGTTTGTTGTCGTATTCATCGACGACATTTTGATCTATTCCAAGAGAAAAGAAGAGCATGAAGAGCATTTGCGTTTGATACTTGAGAAGCTCAGGGAGCACACACTATATGCCAAGTTCAGTAAGTGTGAATTCTGGTTGAATGAAGTTGAATTTCTCAGACATATTGTGTTAGGAGATGGTATAGCTGTCGATCCTGCAAAGGTGTTAGCTGTAACTGAGGGGGAATCTCCCAAGTCAGTGAAAGAAGTTCACAGTTTCCAAGGCTTGGCATTATACTATAGAAGGTTCATTGAGAATATCTCAAAGGTAGCTAAGCCAATGACGGAGTTACTTAAGAAAGATAAGAAATTTGACTGGACTGAAGGGTGTGAACTCAGTTTCCAAGAATTGAAGAAGAGACTAGTGACAGCACCGGTTTTATGTCTGCCAGATTTGGAGAAGGATTTCCAAGTTCAATGTGATGCATCTCACCAAGTATTAGGTGGAGTTTTGATGCAAGAAGGGAAAGTTATGGCTTATGCCTCGAGACAACACAAAACTCATGAAGTGAATTACCCTACTCATGACTTATAGTTAGCCTCTGTTGTCCATGCAGTCAAAACATGGAGACATTATCTTTTGGGTAAGAGTTGTAAAGTGTTCACAGATCACAAAAGTTTGAAGTATATCTTCACTCAGAAGGAAATCAATATGATACAAAGAAGATGGATAGAGATCATCAAGGACTATGACTTGAGTTTGCAATACCATCCTGGTAAAGCAAATATTGTAGCGGATGCTTTAAGACGTGAGGTTTATGTGAATGGCCTTACTAAGGGAGAACTGCCAGATGATATGTGTGCCCAATTCAAAGATCTTAGACTGGATATAGTGCCTGAAGGACATCTCATGTCATTGGATGTTCAACCCACATTGTTGGACAAGATCAAAAAAGCCCAAAAGTTGGACAAGGAAATCGAAGAGATTAAATAAAAAATTAGCAAAGGGAAAGCTAAAGGATTCCATGAAGACGAACATGGTACTTTATGGTATGGAAAAAAATATCTGCATTCCGCAAGATCCGGAGCTTCGGAACTAATTCTGCAAGAACCACACAACTCACCATATTCCATTCATCCAGTTAACACCAAAATGTACATGGATGTGAAGGAAAGATTTTGGTGGAACAACCTCAAGAAAGATATTGCAGAGCATATTTCCCTGTGTGATGTATGTAGTCTAGTGAAGGAGGAACATCAGAAACCGGCAGGGTTATTGCAACCACTACCTATTCCTGATTGGAAATGGGACAATATTGGTATGGATTTTATCACCGGACTGCCAAGGACTAGATCCGCATATGATTCCATTTGGGTTGTGGTAGATCGCCTAACTAAAGTGGCTCATTTCATACCCATGAAGACTACTTATACATGTGCTAAGTTAGCCAAAATCTATATGATCAGGATTGTACGTATGCATGGAGTATCCAAGAGTATTGTGTCGGATAGAGGAACTCAATTCACCTCGCATTTTTGGCGACAACTACATGAGTCATTGGGAACAAGATTAGAGTTCAGCATCAGTTTTCACCTCCAGACTGATGGACAGACGGAAAATACCAATCAGATTTTGGAGGATATGTTGAGGGCATGTGCCCTAGACTATGGTGCTAGTTGGGATGAAAGTGTTCCTTACGCAGAATTCTCTTATAATAACAGCTATCAAGACAGTATTGAGATGGAACCGTTTGAATTTCTCTATGGAAGAAAGTGTACTACACCATTGCTATGGAGTGGTGTTGGAGAAAGAAATTTGTTCGGGCCAGAATTAATCAAGGAAGCTGAAGAGAAAGTCAAATTTGTAAAGGACAGATTGAAGATAGCATAGTCCCGACAGAAGAGCTACGCAGATCCAAAGTGTAGATAAGTCACCTATGAGGTAGGTGATAGAGATTATCTTAGAGTCTCACCACTTCGTGGTGTGAAGAGATTTGGAGTCAAAGGAAAATTGGCACCAAGATACGTTGGACCATTCAAGATCTTGAGCCGAAAAGGAGAAGTGACTTATGAGATTGAATTACTCGAATCACTATCTGCAGTTCACAACGTATTTCATGTAAGTCAGTTGAAGAAATGCCATCCGGAGATGGAGGTAACTTCTTGAAGGATACTATACCTTTGGAAGAGGTTCGGTTGGAGAGTGATCTCACCTATAAGGAGAAACCTATCAAGATTCTTGAGACTGCAGAAAGAGTTACACGTATCAAGATTATCCAATTCTGCAAAGTTCAGTGGAACCATCATTCCGAAGAGGAAGCAACTTGGGAAAGGGAAGATGACCTTCAGAAACATCACCCTCACCTATTTGCTAGCCAATCCGAATCTCGAGGGCGAGATTCATCTTAAGGGGGTTAGATTTGTAACATCCCAAAATCCATAATTTATAAAAGATTGCATTTCATTCATCCATTCATAGCATTCTTGGCTTGCACAAAAAGTTTTAAATCAAAATTGAAATAAAACCAATTATATGCCTATTACTTATATATTATTAAGGCATGGTTTTATTTTAATTTTAAAGGTTCAAAGTATATTTAATAGACAGTGGTGTTTGACACACATTTAGGTGCAAGGTTCACACTACAAAAATCCTGAGAAAATTTGAATTCAAACTCATTTGATTTGGGTTTGAAAATGATTCCTGAAAATCCAAATAGAAATAGAAAAAGAGAAGAGAAATAGAACAAGGCCAGCGCTACCTATTAGGCCCAACTACAGTACATGCCGAGTAAGCCACCTGGCCGTTTCCCCCTCTCCCCTCTCTCTCACCCGCACTCGCCTTACCCCTCTCGCTGACAGTGGCCCCCACTGCCACCTCATCTTCTTCCCTAAACCTCGTGCGAGACCAGCGCCACCACGAACGTTTCTTCCCATTGATCTTGCGAGTAATTGCCATTGATGGAGAGCGTAACTCACTCCCCCTCTCTGGCTACATAACACCCCCTGCCCCCGTAGCATTTCCCCTCACTCAAACACGCTCGAGCGTCCTCAGGCTGGCTGTATCGATGCCTACTTCGCCGTGGTACCGAACCTCTCCGACGACCGATTCCGGTGAGAACTCCCCGCCCCTCGCCCTCTAGTTCTTGCTAGCGTGTTCGCCACATTCCCGCGCATCTAACGTTGCTTGCGGGATTGTTTCTGGTATCTTGCAGGGTCTTCTTCGTCGACAACCGCGCGTGCCCGACGACGACCTCTACTCCGGGAATTCTCCTGGTAAACCTAGCCTCCCCCTTCCTTCTGGATCACGCTCGCACACTAACCGTTCTAGCGCGTGTCTAACGCCGTCTTTTTCTTGCCTTCCCGTGCCTTGTAGCTGCACCGTCAACGACGCCCGAGAACAATCGTCGCCATTAGCATCTCCGACGAGAAATTCCCAGCGACCTCGTGCGCCCCTTGGCCAACAGAGACCACCTCGAGCACTCCCTCACCACAGCGACTCCGATAATGCCCCGCACCCTCTCCTTTGCTTCCTAGAACCGCCGGAACACCGTTGGCAGAGCGCCGCCGCCGCGCATCCATCGCCAACGCCGCCAGTTAGTGGTCAAATCGCTGTGAGCCGTTAGATCCAGATTAGTGGCTAAGTTAGATCACTTAAGCGAAGAGTTTTTGTTTGATCTGAGCCATACAGGATCACTTAGATCCTACGACCCACATTGGCCGATCCGCGCGAAGCGGTATCGACCAATCAGACACAGCCACGTGTCTAGGATTTTGATTTAAAATCTGTTTTTATATCTATTAGAGATTGAAACTTATAAATTCATATCTTTAGTTCTGTTTGGCCAAATTTTGCAAATAATATACCATTGGAATCATAAAAATAAATCCTACACTAGTGTTTACTTGAATTTGTAATTTGATTTTGTAAAATTGGGTTTATTTACAGAATCAAATATAGGCCTATTTTGGCTATATAAATTATTTGGAAAATGATTTTAAAGCAAATTTTAGTTTATTTAGAATGTAATTAGATGGTTTTTTTATCAGTACTGTTTGGTTTGATTGGATTAGTGTAGAAATTCATTTCATTACATTTTCATGCATTCATATATTTTTGCTTGATTATTTTGAATGTAAATTTGGTGCTATCATTTTATGTGTAGATTTTGGTGCTAGTGGTGATTGTGATTGTGAGGATTGTTGTTACTCCCCCAACTACCAAGGAAAGTGGTGCTTCGTGTATTTGTCCTACTATTTTTACTATGCACTAGTGATATTTTGTATAGGGCTTGCATGAAATTTTGCTAAGTATCTATATGCTATGCCATGGGAAATCCTAGTAGTTGTATTCTTGGTATATTTTTCTCTAAGTTAAGATACTTGTTACGTTATCATACTTAGCCTATCTAGTATCAAACAAGGGTGGATTATATACATGTTATGGAAATTTTGCTAAGTCTTTGACTTATGTTTTTGCTTAATAAAACAACCTAGTGAATGAATCACCTGGGTGGAATGGTATGATTGGGTTATGTTGAGTGGTTACACAAGGCCCATGTCTATGGTCTACCTTGTGTATCACACTTGTGGAAAGCCACCCAGGAATAAAGGGATTTGAGATACTTAGTGTTTAGAAGCTTCTAGTGCAACCACATGGCATATGGGCTCTGCCTTGATCATATATGTTGCAATAACTTAGCTAGATGGACATATCGTGGTAGGGTGATAGGATGGAACGTGTCTATTTGGTCTAAGGGAAGGCTTCTGAAAGATCTCGTCTCGATGCATGTCGAATCTTGTGGGGAAAGTGCATCACCTCTTGAAAAGGAAAAACCTAACTACTTAGCCGTGTCCCCAACAACAGACAATTTGAGCATCAAGACATTAAAGCTATCAAGGATCTCCTCATCTCACTATCTAAGTTTAAAACTTGTGGTTGAACAAGGGTTGAAGGTTCACCAATGTCTATTGGTGGTTCCTTGGAAGTTTTTGTTTGCTTAGTGTTTTCAACTGATAGGAAAAATCTATTTTGAGCAAAGCAAGCCTAAGCTACACTTAGCCAAATTCATATAGATGTTAGAAACTACTATTATACTATGGTATCACTTGCCAATACAATTCCAAATGTATTGACCCACTGTGGCTGTAACTTATGATGTTGCAGGTTAATCTGATGAGGATTAGGGTTATGAGTCTACACTCAACATGCTTTCCTGTCGCACATGAAGGTAAAGACTATAATTTATTTACTTATGATGTGAACTCTTGTATTATCCTATGGCTATGGAGTTGTAAAAGACTATGTTTATCTCTAGAATGACGATGTAATAAAGAAATTTGTATCTGTGTACTTCATCTTAAACTGTGGATGCTAGCATTTGATCCAGGGATTAGCATTGCAATCACAAGAACCTTTACCGAATAAAGGTGGGGTCTTACACCTGTCATTTAAAAACCTATAGCTTCAACCAGCTGCACATCATGGAGTTAGTATATAGAAAGCTTTATTTGCTTTTATCTCCTGAGTACTAGAGGAAAGCAAAGAAAAAAACATGGGCTGGGCTCAGGGCCCGATTGAACTAGACGTATGGTCCTTACTGCGCCGCATCTTAGTTTCAGTACAACGCCCACCAACCCTACCTGTTGCCCTCTACATCGAAGCCGCCGCCGCTGCCGAGGCACTACTGCTGCTACCATATCTCAAGCCGTCGCCGCCGGTGTCGGGTTTCTGCTTCTGCCAGAGCACAAGTCGTCGCCGATGGCCATCAATCCATCAGTCCTACGATGCATTGTTGTTGTTTTTATTTGATATTCTAATTTTTTCTCTCAGTGATGTATCTTCTGGTGGGTACATTTGTAGAGCAAGATTGCGAGGACTGTTCCTGGGAGTTTGAGACATATTTTTCCTATTCCCATCCATAAACCACATCATATACTAGAGCAGCAAGTGGTGTTCACGCATCAATTTTTTGACTTGGGGAACCAAACCATTTTATTTTTATAAGCTACATACTTTCCTTTACCTAATTTGATCTCAACAACCTAAACTGATGTTTAGTTGATCCTATGTTGCTCTACAATTCTGAAATTTGGTCATATTCAGTAGCACATGGGAGAACTAAGTACGGATGTGTGACATTCCGATATAGAGGGATCAGGTCCAGTTTTGTTAGCGAGTTTACATTTTGTTCTGAAATTTCTACAACCATAATTTCCTGATACACCCTCCATAAAAGTTGGAGATCTTGTTATAGGGTTTGGATAATGTACCATCATGCTTTATTTGGTTGGATATGCGGCTAGAAGCAACAAGTTTACTAATATATTCGTTTATAGTTTTCTGCTCGCAATGGACTTCCCTGCAACTTTAGGACTGTTTGTTATTCAAATAAAATTATGAGCTAAACATAAAAGTTGTGGACAACATTTTTTATGCTAGACTCTTATTTTTTGCAAGATTTCATGCAGAATATTAATTCTTCTGAAAATATTATGTGATATGTCCTGTGTTGGATAGAATTGCATCGATGCTTTAGATTGAGCTATCTAAGAAATCAATGTCTACATTTTGGTCAATGGTGGATGTGTGAGTAATACTGATTTGTTTTTATATATAATCCATGTATAAGGTTCAGTTTTAGATATATGTTGGGAGGTCACTTCTGTTGTGAGGATGGACATTTGTTACTTGAGAGGCTCGCTTGTAGGAACAATATTGAATTGTGAATGACTTTATTATAAAGGCTTGATCTGTATTGTGTGTTATATATGTTGTATAACAGGTTTTGGTGCTTCTGGTTCGGGACCATATAGCTCACAGTTTGTGCCTCGTGGTTGAGGCAAGTTCACGATGGATAGTGAATTTTACATCTCTCTTTTCACTCAGTTTTTTCTAATACTTATGATATGTCGATGTTATTAATGATAAAGATGAGGATGATGGCATCTGCATATTATGTACATTTTTGCATACCATGATGATAAGGATGATAGTATGACCTACTTTAGTGGGCATAATGCAACTTCCATTGATGGGTTGCGGCCCACTTTGGAGGCACCCTCCACGAGTTGGAGCGAGTGGATGCCGACGGGTGTTCACTCGAGCGATACCGGTATTCACGATGAGATGAGATGAGCATATAGGCATGTAGGACATAATATTATGTTCTAATGGATGAATAATGAAAAATGATGTCCTAGTATTTTGATTTATGTAAAATTAATATTTGTTTGTGAACTTGTTGAGTCTTCGTACTCACCCTTGTTGCTTTCATGTTTTTAGGTAAATCTTAAGGACGTCATGCATGGGGAGTTTTGGGAGTAGCACCCTCACCATTTATCACCTCATGATTCACATAGTCAACACCAATTGCTTGGAACTTTTCTTTTGATCATTAGAAGTCATTTTTGTTTTGGAGCATGCATGAGTTTGTCTCTTAAAACGTGTTGGCTATTACTTGTTGGACATGGTTAGCCTTCAGATGGTAGTTTTTCATTTTGGCACCGAATGGTTATCTATGGCAGAACATGTGTACTTTATATTGAGCTTTATCCTTATGCTCATGTTATATGTTCTTGCCTATCGTGGTGTCCCATAAATAGAGGAAGCTCTGCCAAATTTTCCTAAAAAGTATTAGTTATTTTTTATGTGTAGCGTGTGTGGTAACATCTCAAATGCTTGTTGGCTTGGGGTGTTATAGTTGGTATCAGAGCGGGCTTTAGGTCTTAGGTATGAAAAGAAAACTTACCTAATAACCTTAAAATTTGAGACATTGGTGCACATTGGGATGGGTTGGGTCATGGATTTTCATTTACGCTTCTGCTATGTTATTGTGGATCCCTTTTATCTTTATTATGTAGCTATGCCCATGGGCATGCTAATATCATGGGAGGCTTCACGCCTTGCTTCATGTACTATTGTCCCTCTATTTTTGGTTGTAAATAGTTGACTAGAGTTGAGTTGAGAGAGAGAGTCTCATCATTGTTGATGAATTCAATATTGGAAGGGCGATATTTCGTAATTTATGCTAGTTCCGTAAATGTGTGAAGAGCGCGATGAAGATATTTGTATTGATAGATCTAGATATTCATGTTACTTTGATGGACTCGTGAGGGTACAATTGAGAAGTTTAGTGTTGGCGTAAGTGTGTGATGGTGTTAGCATGGGAGATTCAAGGTGGCTTTGTTCGAATGCTATTTTAAATTTTCATATGTTTCAATTATCCTAAAGGAATTTGAGGGAATAATTTTCTAATCTTGACAAGACATGTGGATTAGATGAATTACTTTTTAAATGGATAAAGCTAGGTTGGCTAACTTGGATGGTGTTATTTTGAAGTATATAAATTATTGTTTTGATGACTTTGGTGAAAGAGAATCTTTCCTCTATCCGTGTCCCCTGAGAAAAACCTTCTACATGTCCTCCTTATTCCCATTCACCTATTCTTTTTGGTACTTAACACCCCCTGCCCCCGCAGCATTTCCCCTCACTCAAACACGCTCGAGCGCCCCCAGGTTGGCTGTATCGACACCTACTTCGCCACACTCCCGTGCATCTAACGTTGCTTGCGGGCTTCTTTCTGGTAGCTTGCACGTCGTCTTCGTCGACGACCGCGCGTGCCCGACGACGAGTTCTACTCCGACGACTTCTCCTGGTAAACCTAGCCCTCCCCTTCCTTCTGGATCACGCTCGAACACTCACCGCTCCAGTGCGCGTCTAACGCCGTCTTTTTCTTGCCTTCCCGTGCCTTGTAGCTGCACCGTCAATGACGCCCGAGAACAACCGTCGCCATTAGCATCTCCGACGAGAAATTCCCAGCGACCTCGTGCGCCCCTTGGCCAACGGAGACCACCTCGAGCACTCCCTCACCACAACGACTCCGGTAATGCCCCGCACACTCTCCTTTGCTTCCTAGAACCACCGGAACGCCGTTGGCAGAGCGCCGCCGCCGCGCATCCATCGCCAATGCCGCCAGTTAGTGGTCAAATCGCTGTGAGCCGTTAGATCCAGATCCAGTGGCTAAGGTAGATCACTTAAGCGAAGCATTTTTGTTTGATCTGAGCCATATAGGATCCCTTAGATCTAATGCCCCACATTGGCCTATCCGCGCGAAACGGTATCGACCAATCAGACACGGCCACGTGTCTGGGATTTTGATTTAAAAATCTGTTTTTATATCTATTACAGATTGAAACTTATAAAATTCATATCTTTAGTTATGTTTGGCCAAAATTTGCAAATAATATACCATTGGAATCAGAAAAATAAATCGTACACTAATGTGTGCTTGAATTTGTAATTTGATTTTGTAAAATTGGGTTTATTTACAGAATCAAATATAGGCCTATTTTGGCTATATAAATTATTTGGAAAATGATTTTAAAGAAAATTTTAGTTTATTTAGAATGTAATTAGATGGTTTTGTTACCAGTACTGTTTGGTTTGATTGGATTAGTGTAGAAATTCATTTCATTGCATTTGCATGCATTCATATATTTTTGCTTGATTATTTTGAATGTAAATTTGGTGCTATCATTTTATGTGTAGATTTTGGTGCTAGTGGTGATTGTGATTGTGAGGATTGTTGCTACTCACCCAACTACCAAGGCAAGTGGTGATTCATGTATTTGTCCTATTATTTTGACAATGCACTAGTGATATTTTGTATAGGGCTTGCATGAAATTTTGCTAAGTATCTATATGCTATGCCATGGGAAATCCTAGTAGTTGTATTCTTGGTATAATTTTCTCTAAGTTAAGATACTTGCTATGTTATAATGCTTAGCCTAGATAGTAGCAAACAAGGGTGGATTATATACATGTTATGGAAATTTTGCTAACTCTTTGACTTATGTTTTTGCTTAATAAAACAACCTAGTGAATGAATCACCTGGGTGGAATGGTATGATTGGGTTATGTTGAGTGGTTACACAAGGCCCATGTCTATGGTCTACCTTGTGTATCACACATTGGAAAGCCACCCAGGAACAAAGGGATTTGAGATACTTAGTGTTTAGAAGCTTCTAGTGCAACCACATGGCATATGGGCTCTGCCTTGATCATATAGGTTGCAATAACTTAGCCAGATGGACAGATGGTGGTAGGGTGATAGGATGGAACGTGTCTATTTGGTCTAAGGGAAGGCTTCTGAAAGATCTTGTCTCGATGCATGTCGATTCTTGTGGGGAAAGTGCACCACCTCTCGAGAAGGAAAAAGCTAAGTTCTTAGCCGTGTCCCCAACAACAGAAAATTTGAGTATCAAGACATTGAAGCTATCAAGGATCTCCTCATCCCAATATCTAAGTTTAAAACTTGTGGTTGAAAAAGGGTTGAAGGTTCACCAATGTCTAATGGTGGTTCCTTGGGAGTTTTTGTCAAACAAAAACATAGTGTTTTCAACTGATAGGAAAAATCTATTTTGAGCAAAGCAAGCCTAAGCTACACTTTGCCAAATTCATATTGATGTTAGAAACTACTATTCTACTATGGTAATACTTGCCAATACAATTCCTAATGTATTGACCCACTGTGGCTGTAACTTATGATGTTGCAGGTTACTCTGATGAGGATTAGGGTTATGAGTCTATACTCAACATGCTTGCCTGTGGGACATGAAGGTGAAGACTTTAATTTATTTACTTATGATGTGAACTCTTGTATTAGCCTATGGCTATGGAGTTGTAAAAGACTATGTTTATCTCTGGAATGATGATGTCATAAATAACTCTGTATCTGTGTACTTCACCTTAAACTGTGGATGCTAGCTTTTGATCCAGGAACTAGCATTACAATCACAGGGACCTTTACCGAATAAAGGTGGGGTCTTACACCTACCATTTAAAAACGTATAGATTCAACCAGCTTCACATCATGGAGTTAGTATATAGCAAGCTGCATCTGCTTTTATCTCCTGAGTACTAGAGGAAAGCAAAGAAAAAAACATGGGCTGGGCTCAGGGCCCGAGCGAACTAGACGTATGGTCCTTACTACGCCGCATCTTGGTTTCAGTACTACGCCCACCAACCCTACATGTTGCCCTCCACATCGAATGTACCGCCGCTGCCGAGGCACTACTGCTGCTACCAGATCTCAAGCCGTCTCCACCGGTGTCGGGTTGCTGCTTCTGCCAGAGCACAAGTCGTCGCCGCTGGCCATCAGTCAATCAGTCCTACGGTGCGTTGTTGTTGTTGTTTTTATTTGATATTCTAGTTTTTTCTCTCAGCGATGTATCTTCTTGTGGGTAGATTTGTAGGGCAAGATTGCGAGGACTGTTCCTGGGAGTTTGAGACATATTTTTCCTATTCCCATCCCTAAACCACATCGTATGCTAAAGCAGCAAGTGGTGTTCACGCATCAATGTTTTGACTTGGGGAACCAAACCATTTTATTTCTGTAAGCTACAAACTTTCCTTTACCTAATTCGATCTCAACAACCTAAACTGATGTTTAGTTGATCCTATGTTGCTCTACAATTCTGAAATTTGGTCATATTCAGTAGCACATGGGAGAACTAAGTACGGATGTGTGACATTCCAATATAGAGGGATCAGGTCTAGTTTTGTTAGCGAGTTTACATTTTGTTCTGGAATTTCTACAAGCATAATTTCGTGATACACCCTGCATAAAAGTTGGAGATCTTGTTTTTGGCTTTGGATAATGTACCATCAGGCTTTATTTGGTTGGATATGCGGCTAGCAACAGCCAGTTTACTAATCTGTCCGTTTATAGTTTTCTGCTCGCAATGGACTTCCCTGCAACTTTAGGACTGTTTGTTATTCAAATAAAATTATGAGCTAAACATAAAAGTTGTGGACAACATTTTTTTTGCTAGACTCTTATTTTTTGCAAGATTTCATGCAGAATATTAATTCTTATGAAAATATTATGTGATCTGTCCTGTGTTGGATATAATTGCATCGATGCCTTAGATTGAGCTATCTAAGACTTCAATGTCTACATTTTGTTCAATGGTGGATATAATACTGATTTGTTTATATATATAATCCATGTATAAGGTTCAGTTTTAGATATATGTTGGGAGGTCACTTCTGTTGTGAGGGATGGATATTTGTTACTTGAGAGGCTCGCTTGTAGGAATAATATTGAATTGTGAATGACTTTATTATGAAGGCTTGCTATGTATTGTGTGTTATATATGTTGTATAACATGTTTTGGTGCTTCTGGTTCGGAACCATATAGCTTACAGTTTGTGCCCCATGGTTGAGGCAAGTTCACGATGGATAGTGAATTTTACATATCTCTTTTCACTCAGTTTTTTCTAATACTTATGATATGTCGATGCTGATAATGATAAAGATGAGGATGATGGCATCTGCATATTATGTGCATTTTTGCATTCCATGATGATAAGGATGATAGTATGACCTACTTTGGTGGGCATAATGCGACTTCCATTGATGGGTTGCGGCCCACTTTGGAGGCACCCTCCACGAGTTGGAGCGAGTGGATGCCGACGGGTGTTCACTCGAGCGATACTGGTATTCACGATGAGATGAGATGGCATATAGGCATGTAGGACATAATATTATGTTCTAATGGATGAATAATGAAAAATGATGTCCTAGTATTTTGATTTATGTAAAATTAATATTTGTTTGTGAACTTGTTGAGTCTTCGTACTCACCCTTGTTGCTTTCATGTTTTTAGGTAAATCTTGAGGACGTCATGCATGGGGAGTTTTGGGAGTAGCACCCTCACCATTTATCACCTCATGATTCACAAAGTCAACACCAATTGCTTGGAACTTTTCTTTTGATCATTAGAAGTCATTTTTTGTTTTGGAGCATGCATGAGTTTGTCTCTTAAACCGTGTTGGCTATTACTTGTTGGACATGGTTACTCGTATTGCCTTTAGATGGTAGTTTTTCATTTTGGTACCGAAGGTTTATCTATGGCAGAACATGTGTACTTTATATTGAGCTTTATCCTTATCCTCATGTTATATGTTCTTGCCTATCGTGGTGTCCCATAAATAGAGGAAGCTCTGCCAAATTTTCCTAAAAAGTATTAGTTATTTTTTATGTGTAGCGTATGTGGTAACATCTCAAATGCTTGTTGACTTGGGGTGTTATAGTTGGTATCAGAGCGGGCTTTAGGTCTTAGGTATGAAAAAAAACTTACCTAATAACCTTAAAATTTGACACACTGGTGCACATTGGGATGGGTTGGGTCATGCAATTCATTTACGCTTCTGCTATCTTATTGTGGATCCCTTTTATCTTTATTACGTAGCTATGCCTGTGGGAAGGCTAATATCATGGGAGGCTTCACGCCTTGCTTCATGTACTATTGTCCCTCTATTCTTGGTTGTAAATAGTTGACTAGAGTTGAGTTGAGAGAGAGAGTCTCATCATGGTTGATGAATTCAATATTGGAAGGGCGATATTTGGTAATTTATGTTGGTTCCGTAAATGTGTGAAGAGCGCGATGAAGAGATTTGTATTGATAGATCTAGATATTCATGTTACTTTGATGGACTCATGAGGGAACAATTGAGAAGTTTAGTGTTGGTGTAAGTGTGTGATGGTGTTAGCATGGGAGATTCAAGGTGGCTTTGTTCGAATGCTATTTTAAATTTTGATATGTTTCAATTATCCTAAAGGAATTTGAGAGAATAATTTTCTAATCTTGACAAGACAAGTGGATTAGGTGAATTACTTTTTAAACGGATAAAGCTAGGTTGGCTAACCTGGATGGTATTATTTTGAAGTATATAAATTATTGTTTTGATGACTTTGGTGAAAGAGAATCTTTCCTCTATCCATGTCCCCTGCGAAAAATCTTCTACTTGTCCTCCTTATTCCCATTCACCTATTCTTTTTGGCGCTTCACCTACACTTCTTGTTTGACGACCATCATCCAATAGAGGAATTATCTGCAATGGCTTGTCGTCCAATGATTATGATGTATTTCTAATCATGTAGTTCAAATGTCCTTCTTGCTATCTATTAGTATTTGAAGATTAACACTTTCTTTTTGTGTTATTCTATATCTGTTGTATTCTTCCTTGACATTACTTGCTATCCATTATTCTACCATGGAGTATAAAGAATGGTGAATGCGTTGTTCTATTTGGATGCAACCAAGACTTTCTTTGAGAAAACAAGTTTTGTTTCTAAAAGCCTTATACTTGGTTGCTATACTAGGTGAGAATCTTATCCTTCCTTTATCCTCAAGTTTAGTTTTTAGATCAAACGAGTAATCATTATAGTGACACTTTGTTCTTTTAAAATGTGTGTCTTGTACACGTAACCCTGTGTGTTCCTGAAAGATTGATAGGTTAGACTTTTGTAGTGGATTTACAATAACTATAGATGGGAGTCGGCCTCGAGCCTTTGGTTCATGCCCTTGGAATATTTTTGCATTGTGGGTGAGGATGCCTGAGTGTTAGCGTTGGACGATTCACTATTTCACGTACAGAGTTAATAGTTTGGGTGCGGGATGGATTGGCCCCCATACCAATTACCCTTATTATTTTCTCTTGTTATGTTGTTGAAGCGTTGGCTCATTTGCATGTTCCTTTAGTTAGTTGAGAGATGACGTTGTGCATCCTAAAACATATAATGCTATGTTGTTCTACATGTATTAGGGGCTATTGTTGCCAAGCATAGGAGATGCGGTGAGGATTTCATTTCTAGAACATCATGAGAGTTTTAGATAGATTTTTTTGGTATTCCATTGTTGTGCTCCAAAGTTAAATGTTGAGCATTCAATGGTCGTGTACCATTGGAAATATTTAAGCTCTTAGAATCACTATGGACAATGCTAATTGTTTATGACCAAGATATCATCCTTCTTTTCCAAGTTCTTTGATAGAAGGGCGTCGAGTTTCACTTTGATTTTATTCCTTACACCCGACCTACCTTTTTGTCTCCTTATCATTTTGTATGACCATTTCAAGAAGAATGGAGGAAACAATTGGATTACATGTTATCTAAAGGTTTAAACGATAGTGTCTCACTTAGGGGAGATCCTATTATGTTTACATCAAAGATAGATAGTAGTTGACGGAATATTGTGAATTATCATACTCTTAACATGGTAACCATCAAGAACAAATATCATTTGGCCCATGTCGAGGACTTGGTTTGATTAGATGAATGGAGCGAATGTATCCTCGAAGATTTTCCTTTCTATAATCGAATTCATATGCGAGAACATGACAAGACTTCCTTCCCCACTAAGTATGGACATTATGAATATAAAATTATGTCCTTTGGACCAAACATTTCCCTTCCATCCTTATGGAAGCATTGAACAATATGTTGAATAGATTCCTTGATAACTTCGTGATAGTGTTCATTAATTATATTCTCATATGTTTCAAAATAGAAGGAGAGCATGAGTTCCATTTGAAGCTTATGTTTGAGAATTCAAGGAAGCATAATTTTTTATGCAAAGATAAATTTTGGCCTTTGGAAGTGGAATCTCTAGGCTAGGTTATTAATCAGCATGTATCCTGGTAGACCCTGATAGGGTTTCTACAATTAGTGAGTAGTTGTAACAATCCAGTGTCAAAGAAGTAAAAAATTTATTGGGTGTGTCGGGTTATTATTGGAAGTTGGTGAAGGATTTTCTTACTACAAAGCTAACCGAAAAGGATGTTAAATTCCAAATAGAATGAGTGGGGAGCAACAATGTGATTAGAGGTTACAACAAGTGGGTGAGCACATTATACAAGGCAGAACCGGAGCGTTTACTATATATGGGACCAGGGTTGTTCGGATTCATGGTGGCCTATGTTTTCCACATAAGTCTCAGGTGAAGGAGGACATTCCTTGTGTGGCATGTCGTACCCCCTAGACTGTTCATCCTGGGAGAAAAAGATGTATTAGGACCTGAACCAAACTTATTGGTGGAAAAGAATGAAAGTTGATATGGCCAAGTGTGTCCTCTTGTGGGTTTTTTCAAAGAGTAAAGGCTGGGCATACGTGGCTAGCGGGATTGTGACAATACTTAGAGGTTCCAGAATGGCCATGGGATGACATTGCCATGGATTTTTTGTTGTCCTACCTCGTGCGCAAAGGGGGAATATGCATTTTGGGTGGTCATGGATCGACTAAGCAAAGTTTCTAATTTTATTTCTATCCACACCACTAACTCTGCAAGTTACTTGGCACCGATATATGTAAGAGAGATAGTAAGGTTACATGAGGCTCCTAAAACCATTACTTCTGATAGCGATGCTAAATTTGTATCAAAGTTCTGGGAGAGCTTGTAGAGTGCCTCAGAGAGACACAATTGATACTTAGTATGGCGTTCCATCCCCAGACAGATGGCCACTAAGACCATACAATCCAAACACTTAAAGATATGCCGAGGTGTTGCGTCCTATCTTGGAAAGGGAGTTAGGAGGATCACTTGCTCCTTGTGGAGTTTTCTTATAATAATAGTTATCAGGTTAGCATACATATGGAACCTTACGATCTATGGAGGAAACTGTAGATCTCCACTATGTTTGGACGCTATGGACAAGAAGGTGGTGCTAGGACCAGAATGGGTTCAGCAAGCTACAGAGAGGGTAGATGAGATTAGACAAAATATGCTGGCAACAGATAGTAGGCAAAAGAGTTATGCTGATTCCAAGAGGTCAGATGTGCAATTTCAAGCTTGGGAGGAGGTACTCCTAAGGGTTTCTCCCACTAGTGTTGCTATGAGATTTAACATCAAAATAAAGATTAGTCAGCGGTACATTTGATCATTCTTGATATTGACACAGTGGGAAAGCTAGCCTATCAACTTGAGTTTCTAGAGTCGATGAAAGGTGTGCACAATGTGTTCCATGTCTCTATGTTGTGCAAGCCTTTTTGTGAACCAGAACGATAGATTACCATCGAACCCAGTTATGATAAAACAAATTTAATATTTGAGGTTTGCCCTGTGAAGATATTGAAAAGTCCCAGAGAGTAATTCAGAATAGTACATTTGAAGTATGTGAAGGTTCTTTGGTTACAACAAACCGAGCGTGGGGTAAATTAGGAACTTGAGTTTCGCATTCCCGAGAAGTATCCAAAATTATCCATGGTTGGTATGTGATGCATGATTATGTTTTTATCTGATATGTTTAGTTTTGTGTGTATAACAACGAAGAAGAATTCGGGGTCGAATTCTGTTTAAGGGGGTAAGAATGTGATATCCTAAATTTTTAATGCTAATATTTTATGGTTAGTCCTTTTATTTTGAAAAGTAAAATTAAATAAAAAGGACCACGATGCTATTTATATGTGGGTTTGGCAAGTATTTTAAAACAAAATTATTTTGAAAATGGAGTATGGTAGCGCTTGAACTATTAACCTGTCATTTAAAAACCTATAGCTTGAACCAGATGCACATCAGGAGTTGTAAGTATATAGCGAGCTGAATTTACTTTTGTCTCCTCAGTACTTGAGGAAAGCAAAGAAAAAAAGATGGGCTAAGATCAAGGCCTGATCGAACTAGATATATGTTCCTTACTGCGCCGTATCTTAATTTCAGTAGTACGCCAACCAACCCTATCAGTTGTGCTCCACATCGTTGCCGCCGCCACTGCTGGTCACTGCTGCTACTGCCAGATCTCAGGTCGTCGCCGCCACTATCGGGTTGATGCTTCTGCCAGAGCACAAGTCATCGCCGCTGGCCATCAGTCAATCAGTCATGCGGTGTGTTGTCGTTGTTTTTTTTGATATTCTAGTTTTTTCTCTCGGTGATGTATCTTCTGGTGGGTAGATGTGTAAAGCAAGATTGCGAGGAATGTTCCTGGGAGTTTGAGACATGTTTTTCATATTCTCTTCCCTAAACCACATCGTATACTATAGCAGCAAGTGGTGTTCAAGCATCAACATTTTGACTTGGGGAACCAAACCATTTTATTTTTATAAGCTACGTATTTTCCTTTACCTAATTCAATCTCAACAACCTAAACTGACGTTTAGCTAATCCTATGTTGCTCTGCTATTCTGAAATTTGGTCATGTTCAATAGCACTTGGGAGAACTAAGTACGGATGTGTGGCATTCAAGTATAGAGGGATCAGGTCCAGTTTTGTTAGTGAGTTTACATTTTCTTCTGAAATTTCTAAAAGCATAATTTCATAATACACCATGCATAAAAGTTGGAGATCTTGTTTTAGGGTTTCGATAATGTACCATTATTCTCTATTTGGTTGCATATGCGGCTAGCAGCAGCCAGTTTACTAATATGTCCCGTTTATAGTTTTGTACTCGCAATGGACTTCCATGCAACTTTAGGACTGTTTGTTATTCAAATAAAATTATGAGCTAAATATGAATGTTGTGGACAACGCTTTTTTATGCTAGTACTCTTATTATTTGCAAGATTTCATGTAGAATATTAATTCTTATGAAAAGATTATGTGATCTGTCCTGTGTTGGACAGAATTGCATCGATGCTTTAGATTGATCTATCTAAGACTTCAATGTCTATATTTTGGTCAATGGTGGATGTGTTAGTAATACTGATTTGTTTTTATATATAATCCATGTATAAGGTTCAGTTTTAGATATATGTTGGGAGCTCAGTTTTGTTGTGAGGGATGGACGTTTGTTACTTGAGAGGCTCGCGCGTAGGAACAATATTGAATTGTGAATGACTTTATTATGAAGGCTTGCTATGTATCGAGTATTATATATGTTGTATAACAGGTTTTGGTTCTTCTAGTTCGGAACCATACAGGTCACAGTTTGTGCCCCGTGGTTGAGGCAAGTTCACGATGGATAGTGAATTTTACATCCCTCTTTTCACTTAGTTTTTTCTTAAACTTATGATATGTCGATGCTGATAATGATAAAGATGACGATGATGGCATGTGCATATTATGCGCATTTTTTCATACCATGATGATAAGGATGATAGTATGACATACTTTGGTGGGCATAATGCGACTTCCATTCATGGATTGCGGCCCACTTCGGAGGCACCCTCCACGAGTTGGAGCGAGTGGATGCCGACGGGTGTTCACTCGAGCGATACCAGTATTCACGATGAGATGAGATGAGCATATAGGCATATAGGACATAATATTATGTTCTAATGGATGAATATGTTTAATGATGTCCTAGTGTTTTGATTTATGTAAAATTACTATTTGTTTGTGAACTTGTTGAGTCTTTGTACTCAACCTTGTTGCTTTCATGTTTTTAGGTAAATCTTGAGGACGTCATGCATGGGGAGTTTTGGGAGTAGCACCCTCACCATTTATCACCTCATGATTCACATAGTCAACACCAATTTCATTTTTGTACCAAAGGTTTATCTATGGCAGAACATGTGTACTTTATATTGAGCCTTATCCTTGTGCTTATGTTATATCTTCTTGCCTATCATGGTGTCCCATAAATAGAGGAAGCTCTGCCAAATTTTTCTAAAAAGTATTAGTTATTTTTTATGTGTAGCGTATATGGTAACATCTCAATTTCTTGTTGGCTTGGGGTGTTACGAAGAAGTACTAAACTATGATGAGATTAAGCCTAATTTTCATAAGGTCATGAGAATTCATTATTATAAAAAGACTCTTGTGAGTATAACCTTAGAGAAATTGAGATGTAGACCTCAAGAAAGTAAGAGGAGATCTTCAGCTTAGCAATAAAAAGAAGTTGGAGTAGTAAAAAATAAGTTGTTAAGGAAACTATTGAATCTTCAATAATATTAAAATCTTGAAAAAGATTTGGTATGTTAGCCTCGAGAATCCAAATAGGAAGTAAATCAGAATTAACATACTCTGAAATTCGAGTAAAGAATACCAACTTAGAACCATAACAAGGAGTAGGAAACCACTCATGGTTTGGACTAAATGACTCCAAAAAATCATAGTAGCCATAAGGACTAAGTATACCATAAATAGGTTAACATTAGAGCCAAGGTTATAATTGACTAAAGAATAAATCTAGATCTTATTCTAGAAAATACTTTTTAGAACTCAAACCTTTCTCAAACATATGTCTTAATCCTTAGACATTGAAAAGTACCTAATTATGGTAGGAGTGTGGATCGCAAAGAAATTCATATTTATAAAAGAATGGACAGTTGCCCATTGTCAAGATAGAAGAGGATTCAAGGAAAAGTTGGAATGAAGATACATCAATTATCTGCATTATGGATTTAAAGAACTATTGTAGTCTGAAGAGGTTAGTCCTACCTTTCAAAACATAAGAGATTACGAACTTGGGGACGAAGTTGAGTTTAAGGGGGAGAGACTATAGCATCCCAGGATTAACACCTAGAAATAGTGAGGCCACATGTGTGTGTATTTCATTCATGCATAAGAAAATCCGGAAAATTTTCTCGCAAAACTAAAAGTTCTATAGAGGGATCGAGATCTCTCTTGTTCTGATGGAAACGTCGGCGCAACTGCGATAAATTTCTACATGACCTCTATTGTATCTTTTGTGTTCCAGGAGAAGACAATTCAAATTTGAAAATTCAAGTGATAAAATTGAATACAAAAAGAATTTGAACTGATTACAATATTACTGTAAACGAATTCCTTATACTCCCTCCGATCCATATTATTTGTCACCGAATGGATGTATCTAGAAATGTTTTAGTGCTAGATACATCCATTTTAACGACAAGTAATATGGATCTGAGGGAGTACACAAATAGTATCACATTGTTCTTTTACAATAAAAAAATTAAGATAATAAAGTAATTCAAACAAGTAGAAATCTTCAATCTTTTCTTATTCAATATTTCTCAGATATAAAGAATAGAAGTAATAAGAAGTTATTACACAAAAGAATAAACACAAGTCAAGAAAATAAATTCTTTACTAGATGATATATATTAAATTGTTCTTTAATAACAATAGAATAAAAATAAATACTACAAAATGAAATTTAAGTACAAGAAATAATAAAAGAATATCTTTATTACATAAACAATATTACAGTGATTTTACAACTGAATTAAAGATTACAGAATTTATGCCCTAAACTAAATCATATATATAGTCTAGAGCTCCTCATCTTATTTGGTTCCCCCAAAACAACTCCAAGAAAACAAAACAAAATATATAAGAATAAATGAAAATCCTACACTCATCCTTAAGATGATTCCTTCATCGTCCTGATCTTTTCTTCTTTATTTGATCCCTGCAAAATGAATCAAAGCCACATGTTAATATCCATGTTCAAATAGTCAGCTACATATTTATGTTCAAGTACTAATAGTAGCCCAACATGAGTCTACACTTGCCAATCAAGAAATAAATGAAACTAGTTCTACGCATAGATAAAGATCAGAGGAGAAGAAATTAACTTGATGACATGCACTAGACTTGACCACACACATAAGTAGCACCATCACCACATGAAACTGTTGTGTTGTCAACAACATAGAGAGAGAGGAGTTGTAACACCCTCAGATCGACCCTATGCAAGTCTTCGCGATGCTCGCCAAACCCGCATCAAAATGATTCAAAGGTGCCCACAAGGCACTTGCGTGCGGGTGGAAAATAAAGTAATATCATTACACAATAGTCCATGATGGAACCCACATAACAGATATATATATATATAACAACATTTCAAAGAGTCAATAATACAGATATACAGAATAATGATCCAAATCACCTTGAAAACGATCCAGCGTCAGAGTACGGACAAGTTGCAAATTTGGCTAAGAGCCCTAAAGAATAACCAATGGTGTCCATAACCCTGCCCAGGCCAAGCCGGAAGGGTAACCCTGCTAATGACGTCGATCTCAAACCTGCTCAACAAAAGGGGTGCCGGCAAAGGGAAAAAGAAAAAGACAGCGATCAGTACCGTGGCCGGTACACGACGAGTCTTAGAATTTGGTGGTCCTCGCCTACATAGGTATGGTGGACTGAATCGGCAGTGCATCATACTACTGTCAGCTATCAGAAAAAGATGAGAAAGACCTATTCGGATCCAACCTCATACTACCACCAAACATACCCATCCTGGTATTTCCGCCTCGAGACCAAACGAGGAAGTCAATCCCGGGAAACTCACACAGTTGGCAGTTTTATTCATTCGTTTCATGGCGGTTACCCAACTTACTAGTCATATCAGATACAAGTCATATTATAACAATAAACTTTACTTATAGTTGTGTATGATCGGGAACTATGCTCCAAGTCATCCATAACTGCGGACATGGCTTCTCAAAAAGATTAAATCATGCAGGGGTGCACCAAAGTTTCCACACGCACCTACACCCTTGTTGTCAGATCAGGTAGGTACAAGATCATAAAACATACACGTTTCAGACACAATATTTCCCATACCAAAACATGCACATGGGGCTACCCCACTAAGCTACCCGCAATGAAGTCGGTTGTTTCCGATACGGATCCAGGGTGTGTGGCAACGGTTGTACACAACTAGGAACCCAAAAGTGTGACTGGGCTTGCGATACAGCGAAAATGTGGCACGGGGTTCCTAAACAGTACAGGTGCTCCACGCGTAATAGTAAATAAAGCAGTAAAACATGGCATAAGTACATGATAGTAATAAAGATCCAAACTAGTTTTTGGCCCCAGTACAGTACTTTGAAATCAGGTACTAAATCTCTGGGGTGCCCACATACCCCACCTATGGTTAGCGCGCTCGATCTCGGAACAGGTGTCAAGAACTTGGGGTCCTACGGGACACCAGTGAGTGGTTAAAAACCAAATATTGTCTATTACCCACCGGTGGCTCTGCATTATTTACCTACTTTCAATTTTAGTTACAAAGCGGTAATTAAAACCATGATCATCTCGACCATTAAGCATGTGCCAACCATCCAACAGCGATGGAACATCGACGACACGAAGCATCACCTGAGCAAGTAACTATGTCTCGCAAGACCGACTGTCTATCAATCAACAGGCAATACGAGGTGTCCAAGGCAATATAGTGGCTGCAAGGGATATCACGGGAGCGAAAACTAAAGCATCGCATCACATGTAGAAATAGATTAACATGAGGAAGTAAAGACTATAAAAGCAAAATAGGTAGAAAGAGGGACAATGCTCGCTTGGAAACATTGCCGAAGGTTCATCCGCAGATCGGATCGACACTCGCATCAACTCATCGGCCTAATCCGTGAAGAAGCAAAGCACTAAAAGAAACACCGAATGCACTGTTTAGTACTACGATAGAAGATTGGGCATGATGCATATATGATGTATGACATGGCAAAGATGTGATGCAATTAGGCAATATTAAGCGGAACCAGGGTGCCGACAATTAATTAGACGGTTCATGCTGTTTAGATACCACGCATTTTAAATATTGTCTTAACAAAGCAAAATATGTTATCGGTTTACTACACAAATTTAAATGGAGCTCATATTAGACTAGAAATTCCCGCATATGGTCTCCATATATAATTATGAGGTGAATCGGCATAATGTCCCCAAACCACAAGATATGTGTGCAAGCATGATAATTTAAACGCAACAAGTGTATCATTTATAAAATAGGGGCTCGAGAGGGGTCACACATGGGTTCGGCGATCTTGGGCTCTGGGGGTTCGGGGATCAGCCTCGGGGTCGACTGGTCTGGTCTTCAGAGCAACGACCTTCGGATCTGTGATGAAGATCTTGGGTGACTCCTCGATGCATCCTTTGTGTTGACCTTGCTACTTCGCACACTGCTTCGTCCGTCAAGGCGTAGATCTTACCAGACGGTGACGAGCCAGCGTTCCCCGGGTCTTGACTTGGCAGGAAGAAGTCAACGTAGCCAAAACAGCCGCACACTGCAGTAGCACACCATCAGGCGGATCACAGAGATGCATGCACCAAGACAGGGTACGGTATGGCCTCCGACTTGTATTGAGCAAAAGCTTCTCTGTATGACATGAGATGACCTCAAACCAACTGCAGAAGAAGCGCACGCACGGTTGAAGAAGGGCTCGACTGCCATGACTCGGCCATGTACGCATGAACTGGACAGGGCACGTCGGGCTCACACTGTAGCGGAAGGAGGTCAGGCAACAGGGCATGGCGACCGGCGGTGGAGCTAGAGGAAGAGGAGTCGGTGGCGCTGACGGTGGGCCTGGACCGAGGTGGAGGCGGCGAACTCGTCCCAGGCGGCAGAGCTCGCAAGCGGAGGAGGCGGTGTCGTTGGGGCAACGCTGGGCCAGAGATGGTGGAGCAGAGAGGGGTAAGGGCGCCACTAAAGGGAATATGCCCGAGAGGCAATAATAAAGTGGTTATTATCGTATTCCTTATTTATGATAAATGTTTATTTTGCATGCTATAATTGTATTAATACGAAAACGTTAATATATTTGTGTTTAATAAACAAATAGAAAGTTCCTAGTTATGCCTCTCTTATAAACTAGCTCGTTGATTAACAAGGTGATCAAGGTTTCCTGATCATGGACATTGGATGTTGTTAATAACGAGGTCACAACATTATTGGAATGGTGTGATGAACATTCTTCCAAAGTATAGCATTACGATCAAATTCATTGTGTTTATATTGCTATAACATCATACAGAGTAATCTTAGTCCTTAGACCATGAGATCATGTCAATCACTAACACCGGAAGAGTATATTGATAACATCAAATGTCACACCATAACAGGGTGACTATAAAGATGGGTTCAGTGCTACGAAGGTGTAATGTTGAGGATCATGGATCAAGAGTGGAATTTGTCCATCCCGATGACGGAGAGATATACTCTGGGCCCTCTCGGTGATATCACATTAGTTAGCTTGCAAGCAAGTGATTTGATCACTACAATGTTATATCAAGGGAACGAGAAAAGAGTACATGTCAGTAACAAGATAAAACTAGGTATGGTGAAACCAATGATAGAATCTCGGATATGTAATATATCACGAGACAAAGGGATTGAGTTACATGCGTATAAGGTTCACATGATCACAGAAGTCATCGTTGAATATGTGGGAGTCAGTATGGATCTCTAGATCCCGCTGCTGATTATTGATCGGAGAGGGGTATCGACCATGTCTACATTATTCTAGAACCGTAGGGTGACACGCTTAAGGGATACCGACACCATTTGGAGCAAATAATATGCTAGAGAAAGAAAAAGGAAAGCGCAGGAATTTATTTCACTAGACACCGGAACTGTTTTGGTTGAAATTGCTGAAATTGGTTCTGCAGGTGAAATTGAAATGTTATAAGGGGTTTTATGTGAATGTTTGTTAATTAGAGTAATTAAAAAAATTATGAATAAAATAAATAAAACAGTTTTATTAAATGAGAGCTTCCATTAATTTTGGTGGAAAATTAATGCATGTGAGTGGAATTGTGAGTGGGGGTGTGTTTATGTGAGTGGAGCTTCCACCACATGAATGAGGGAGAGGTGGGGCACCCTCCATGGCTGGCGGCCATGCCCCCTTGGGCTTCCCCCCTCCCCTATAAAAGGACCCCCTCCTCTCACTTCTCACTCACACCTCCTCGCGAAGGATCTCTCTCCCCCTTTAGAATTTCCCCATGGTCTCGGATCAGCGAGATACATGTTCCTGGTGGCTTTTTCTGGAAGGATTTTTTGCTTCCGCTGCTTCGTTGGAGCGAGGGTGCGGAGGTTGTCGGGGTACCTGGACGTGTGTGCCATCACGGATGCACCATTGCTTTGCGGTGCTGGACTTGATGGTGCTGGACCGGCTGGGCCAAATGGACTTCATCACGATCTTAAGATCAGCAAGCGTTCGTCTACATCATCCATGAGTACAACCTCGTTAATGCTATTTTGTCTTTGAGGGTATGTATTCTATGGATGAATATCCACTTGTTGCTTGTATCTAGTAGATAGATCTTGGTACTTAGTTGTTCCCATCGTAGATAATTTTTTGTTTTCCATGCTGCGGACCCTTCAGTGGTATTAGAGCTGGATCTATGCATAGATGCTTTGCATGGTTAGTAGACATATGAGCATGTGGGAGATGTTTATAATGTTATTGTTTCTTAGTTGTTCTTTGGATATTGGTGGCATAGTGGGATGAAGCGGCCCGGACAAACTTTACATGTCCTTGCACATGAGATCTGTTCTACACTTGACATGCAACTAGTTTTGCATCAGTGGCTAGCAGGTGTATGCCTCTCCTGCTATAGTCAATGTCTAATTTGAAACAAGTTGTCAACAATTTGGTTATCCTCGTTGTGGTTCATGTTCGTAGGTAATAACGGTTCTATCTTCGAAAGCCCTAAGCTACGTAAAACTTGCAATGGATAAATTAGAGGCGTCTAGTTTAGATTGTTGCTGGGCTAATGTCATGATATGGTGATGTTGTAAGTAGAAGTATAAGTCGATACTCTTACAACACACATAACTTGTAAGTTCCATAGACCTTGTCCTTACACATAAAGGTATGATGAGGATCATACCACGATGCACATGATGGAGATCAAGTGCAAGAACCATATCATTTCACTTTTTCACATGTTATGTTTGTTGCATCTTATATTGCTAGTTTGGAATTTTATTAGCATAATAATATGATCCATTATTTAGATATCAAGATAAAAATGTGTTCTTCCTTAAGTATGCACCGACAATGTTTCGCCGCTTCAAGACATCACATGATGATCGGATGTACTTGAATCCACAATCATATCTCGGGTGTAAGACTGTTTTACACAAGCAAATACTAAGGTTCTTACTTGGAGAGCCTAGCATGTGCAGACATGGCCTCGTAACACGGACCAAAAGGTTAATCATGAGTCATATGTTTGATATGATGAACATTTAGATGCTCGCCTTTGAAGCTACACCGACTCACATGATGATCGGACTTGGTGTAGTGGATTTGGTTCATGTAATCACGAAATAGACACAAGGGATGTCGTTTTTGAGTGGGAGTTCATTTCTAATTTGGATTAGTAGAACTCAATTTATCATAAATTAAATCAAAGTGAATTTGCATAATTTGTTGTAGTCATTGGCATTCGTTCACCACCTTATGCTTAGTTGTAATTGAGATAATAGAACTATAGAATTCTGGATATTTACTTTACGAACAGGTATCGTATTGTGTTGAGTGTCAATCTAAAGTTTAAAGTCCTATGGCAAACTTTCAACAAACTCTATTTACTTAGTGAAATTTAATAATTGGTATTAAATCGAGAGTAACAATTCCAATGTTAGTATCTTAAGTATCATGTTTGCCTCCATGATTCTTGATTGTTTTAATATCAAGTTTATTTAGGAGCTGAAAGAATTGTTTCAGAAACCATCATGTGTGGCAAATATAACGATATCTGAAATAGTGTTTTGGTTACAATATGATAGAGTATAATATATGTTCTCATATTGGATGAGAATTTGCAAAGGTTGGAGATGCTAGACATCCTAATCATCCAAAAGGGTTTTGGAAAGTGATGTTATACTCACGATTCACCTTTATAAGCTACATTATCTTGATCATGAAAGTCATCATGATAAGGATGAATAGAATATGTATGTAAAGTGTTTACTACAGTAAAAGATTACTAAAGAATGGATTTTGAAAGAATGTCGATCATTTGATGATGGTGATCTACTTCAAAGTGCAAGTCCAAATGTATTAGTATTTGAATATACATGCTTTGGACTATGTGTCTTGTATATGGCTCCACTATTGATGTTGATAGATTCTTTTAGAAAGGAAAAGGAAATGCTGAAAGAGAATCTATAAAATATATTTGGTAGAAAAGAAAAGACTGGCAATATCCAGTTTAGGTATATAGATGATATACATGTTATGGTTGTATTCTTTGCTTGTTAAACAATGTGGTTCTCGGGTATTATATACCGAATTGGTTGGTATAAAATTTCATACAGAACAACGCAATTAATGAACTACAATGGCCTAAGTAACTACCAAGAGAATATGTGATGATGATCATCGAAAACAAACAAGACGTTGTTTGTATTTCTCGTTGACATCAAAGCTTGCCTTCAAGATTTGTTTTAATAATAGTTATTTAAATCAGGTATTATGTGAACAAAGATTGTTCAAATAATTACCGTATTCGATATAAGATGGATGATTACAAATCTAGTTGGAGAAATCATATCCATAAAACTAATGCTAAAATGTCGCAAGACAAATGATTGAAAGATCACTTACACTATGGCTCACATTAGGTATGGAGATACTATGCAAGACAAATGTTGAAAAGAGTACATGTCGGCAACGATATCAAACTAGGTATGGAGATACCGATGATCGAATCTCGGACATGTAATATATCGTGAGACAAAGGGATTGAGTTACATGCATATAAGGTTCACACGATCACAAAAGTCATCATTGAATATGTGGGAGTCAGTACGGATCTCCAGATCCCGCTGCTCATTATTGATCGGAGAGGGGTCTCGATCATGTCTACATTATTCACGAACTATGAGGTGACACACTTAAGGGATACTGACACCATTTGGAGCAAATAATATGCCAGAGAAAGAAAAAGGAAAGCGCAGGAATTTATTTCACAGGACACCGGAACTGTTTTGGTTGAAATTGTTGAAACTGGTTCTGCATGTGAAATTGAAATGTTATAAGGGGTTTTATGTGAATGTTTGTTAATTAGAGTAATTAACAAAATTCTTAATAAAATAAATAGAATAGTTTTATTAAATGAGGGCTTGCATTAATTTTGGTGGAAAATTAATGCATGTGAGTGGAATTGTGAGTGGAGGTGTGTTTATGTGAGTGGAGCTTCCACCACATGAATGAGGGAGAGGTGGGGCACCCTCCATGGTCGGCTTCCATGCCCCCTTGGGCTTCCCCTCCCCTATAAAAGGACCCCCTCCTCTCACTTCTCACTCAAACCTCCTCGCGAAGGATCTCTCTCCCCCTTTAGAATTTCCCCATCGTCTCGGATCAGCGAGATACATATTCCCGGTGACTTTTTCTGGAAGGATTTGTTGCTTCCGCTGCTTCACTGGAGCGAGGGAGCGGAGGTTGTCGGGGTACCCGAACGTGTGTGCGATCATGGATGCACCACTGCTTTGCGGTGCTGGACTTAATGGTGCTGGACCGGCTGGACTAGATGGACTTCATCACGATCTTGAGATCGGCAAGCGTTCGTCTACATCATCCATGAGTACAACCTCGTTAACTCTATTCGGTCTTCGAGGGTATGTATTGTATAGATGTATATCCACCCGTTGCTTGTATCTAGTAGATAGATCTTGATACTTAGTTGTTCCCATCGTAGGAAATTTTTTGTTTTCTATGCTGCGGACCCTTCAACCACAACAGGGCTCTTGGGTGACGCGCAGGCCAGGAAGAGGCGAGCTTGGGGCCAGAGCAGACGAGGCGATGTGTGGTGACGGTGATGACCGGAAGACAGGGCCACGCTAGCTCGACAGGGAGGAAGAGAGCCACGCTAGCTCGATGGTGGCGGTGGGGAGAGGAAGAGAGCCACGCTAGCTCGACGGGGAGGCGCTGGACAGAGGAAAGGGGCGTGGAGGTGAGCGGAGGACGGCGGAGGCAGGGTTAGGAACGAGGAAGAGGGAGACGAGGCAAGGGCGCGTCGCGTGAGGATCAAGGCCTCATGGCCGAACAGGTGGTGGGGTGCGGTAGTGGGGAGTGGGTCCAGGCAGGGTTGGACGTGGCTTGCTGGATCGGCAAGGAGCGTTTTCTGGGTGGCCAAGGCGAGGAGTGGGATCACGCGCTGGTGGGGGCTGCGTGCTTGGCGTGTAGTGGCGGGCGGCGTGGTGGAGGGATGTGGGTGTGGGTATGGTAGGAAGGGGTGGGGATTAGGGTTAGGCTAGGTTGGACTAGTTTTAGGGTTTGGAGGTGGTCGACTGGGCTTTTGGGCCTGGCTGGTTACCTCCCAAAAATAATAAACTTTATTTTTTTTGTTTTATTTAAGATGACTTTTGTAAATTATGTTTAGACTAAATAAAATATTCGTACGTATCAGGGTTTTTCATATGAATAAAGAGAGGGGTATTTATAGAAAACAAAGATAAGGCTTTTAGCAAAATAGTTTTAGGCAAATATGATAAGCATGCTATCATGATGATGCACAAAGTAGTAACAACACGCGATATTCTAGTAGTGGTTTTACCCGGGGTTCTACAGGAGCAGTAGTGCATCAATATAAAAGAAGAAAGCACAGTGGCTACAGAAGCACATCAAACTCTCAACCGCACCACACTTCTCTCCCATTAGAAAAATATCACACCAACAGCCATCTAGCAGCTAGCTGCAAGATCTACCATCAGTACCACCACTGTTCTTTTAGAAAGAACAGTAGGAAATCTCAAGAACATTCCAACAGTTTTTCTAGCAACCATTTGCACTAGCTAAACCAACCAGTATATCAAGAACCCATCTTTACCACCAAGAGCTACAACTAGATCTTAAGAAACAAATCAAGAAGCTAGGAGAAGATGGCTATCCACAAGAAGCAGGATATTCAGAAGCTAGAAGCAGAACTTATAGAAGAACAAGCTGTAGATGCCACCATGGTAGGATTCTAGGAAGAGAGGAGAGGAGAGTAGCATGAAAAGGGAAGAACTCATCTAAAGGAAGCAAGGTATTAAGCCTCATATCTGAAATCTTCATTAGTAAGGATAGATGAATGCATAGGAGCTGTTCTTGATCAGTTCTAGCACAGAGGATAAGAGGGGAATGTTGTGGAACTCAATAGAATTTTTGGGTAGCAACTAATCCATCCAAAAATCTACTTTTAGACCACCCACGTACATGACAAGCACTAGGTAGTTCCTTAATAAAATATACCCAAGATCTAGGAGCATGTCCCATGCATTTGGATGGTTAAATGAATCTCAAGAATATCAAATTACATAACCAAGAATAATTCACAGCAAGTACAACATTAATATTTCATCTACTTGCATGCTTTTGATCAAGCAACTAATCTAGCACACCACTACGATACTAATAAATTGTTATAACATGTACTTCTACATTGCAGAACCTCACATACACGTTATATGAGAGATTTGTGTAGAATAGATGCACCTTAGGATAGTTACAAGCATTTAAATGAATGGCATATGCTTTGGGGTGCTTAAATCCTCTTTGTTCACTCAAGCTTTTTCACACACACTCTAGTTAAGTGAAAACCATTTATATTTTATCTATTATCAGTCTTACACCTTACATACACCTTGTTTGAATTATATTTGTGTGGATACATATAGCCAATTTAATTCTAGATCATATTATCTACAAGAACATCTAGGAAATGATCAACTAGATGATCAATTGAAAAATTGTTCTAATGGATGAACACCTACAAAATATATCTTGAGCAATTTCTTATGCCCAATCACACAAACCTAGCAATCAACTAATATATGTGCTACATTACACTCCAAGAACTCACATACACATAAATCTTTTATAGAACAATAAGTTCATGTCCGAGTTATTCTATATATTATCTAATCAAGTAGAGAAATCAATCTACAAAACAATAATAACTAGATATAACTGGGACTAAATCCACTAGCTATTACTCATAGATCAAACCATGAATTTGACCAAGTAATCAACAAGAAATTGTTCTTAGCATATGCACTTATAAAAGGAAACGTCACTTCTGGAATTAACTAGTACATTCCACACAAGTGAACCAGGACAAAATCATCTCAACCACACAACCATGACCAATAGAATATTTTGAACAAAATCATATAGCTCTGTATTACCTAGCAGAGCCAGCCACCCTAAAATTTTAGCAATAACATCATGTAATCTAGTAAGCCTAGAACTTCTCAGGGAGATCTAATAATCCAACATCACCTAATTACACATAGACTAGCATCACATCCTCATAACTAGAGTATAACATATACTAGCAGTAGATCGTTGCTATTCAAATAAATCTTCTAGTTATGTGATCACTAGCAAAACTAAAACTATTAGATCACACCCACAATTATACACTTAAATTAGTTCATCGGCTTGAAAGCCAGTCACAAAAGGAGAGCTCGCTGAAAGGGAGATATGTAGCTGAGGCTGCAGTCGAAGGAGGCGGCGACATAGACTGAGGAGGGTGCCTATCGTCGGATTGTAGACAAGTATGACATAGGGTGTCCTAGTGGAGTTGGAAAGATGGGGTGTGAGACGTCAGATGTTCCAGGAGCGGTGAGCACAAGTTTACCCAGGTTCAGATCCGACTGCGGTGATCAGATCCTACTCCTGCAAGCAACCCAGTAATATATCGGTGTAAGCCGTATGTTACAGCAGATTACAAGAGAGGTTCGCCTGTGCGAGTTGTGATTGTGGTAGTAAGATTGGTTGTGCCCTGAAGGATCCCATAGTGCCGGTTTATATAGTAACTGGGTCCTAGGATTACAGGAGATAACTATCCGGCATGTTACAGAGTCGGTAACTAGATACAGCTTGGACTACAAGTAATACTACAAACTTAAGATGGTAACTATTCTATGGCTTGTCGTAGCCGGAACTGGCTCCTCCTATTTCTCTGACTAGGCCGCCCGTGAAGCAAAGATCTAACCCATTGGTGGGCCGCCCTGGTCAGCCAGTCATGTTGGTATACCCGGAATGTATATCCCCAACAGTAGCCCCCGGAAGTCTCCAAGATCCAAAGTCGGATAAATCGTTTAGCTTGATGGTTTCTTCATCTTCTGAATCTTGAAGGGTTCCTGAAAACTTGATGTAGTAGTGTAGGATTCTAAGTCAATTGAGTCGGATATGCTCTGTCCTGATTTTAGACTTTTCCTTGCTCAGTTTGAAACATGAGCCAGATTTTACAGCGGCGTGCGGGCTGACAACTTTTCAGACCAGGTCTTGTCACTGACAAGAGTCCCATCGACATGACCGTTGGTGGGTCTGTTCCTTACGGAACAAAATGTCGTTTCAATGCTGACGTGAAAATCGAGGGGGCAGAATAGTCGCGAGGAAGCTACCTCCCTCTCTCCTATACGTGTGGCACTAATTAGGCGAATCAACGCACGAATCTTGGCACAAAGGTAAATAAAAGAGAGGAGAAAACCCTTCTCTCAGATTTATCTCTCCGCCGATTCATTCATTGCCTCCTCGTACTCCTTGAGCGCTCCGCAGCGATTCCCATCTACACATCTCAAGAAAAATCTCTCTCCCCCACCAGTCCTTCTCCTCCAAGATCAATGGCGTGAGCCTCGGGCTCAGGAGCGGCGGCAGGTTCGTCGGCGGCGGATGAGAAGAAGATGCGGGGCCTCTGGGTTCCCACCGTCATGGATGACGCTGAACTCCAGTTCATGGAGGACGAAGGATTCATTGTTGCCGGCTCGTGGCGGAGCGCCTCAGGGCACGTCGTTTCCGCCCCGCATGATGGCGAGAGGGTGTTGTTCGGCACGCACGTCGACCGTGGCCTTAGCCTGCCACTGTCGTACTTCTTCGTCGAGGTCCTCAATCATTACGGTGTGCAACTCCATAACCTCCCTCCCAAATCTCTGCTTGAGCTTAGCACTCACGCAGCTCTGTGCAAGGGGTTTCTTGGCATTAGGCCAAGTCTCACCCTTTTCCGGTACTACTATGGTACCCGGAAGAACTCTATTAGTGCCGGTGTGCCTCAAACCAACAACACCCTTAGCTTAGTCCTAAGGAGAAACTGTATTTATCCTAGGATTAATGCTAGTGAATCCATCAAATGCTGGGCCGGAACCTTCTTTTATCACAAGGATATTCTGGCTCCTGGAAAGGCGGAAGGTCTTCCGACGTTCACCGATGGTGCCGCTCCCCACCAAAGGTCATGGGACGTGGAGGCACCGGAGCCGTCGGATATCTTGATCCTCGCCAAAAGGAGGATTGAGTTTCTAATGAAGCACGAGGGACTTCGTGGATCTGACTTGATCCACTGCTGGTTGGAGCGCCGGATTCAGCCTCTGTAGCACCATGGGGACCGCCTCATGCACCAGATCACCATCAACAAGAAGGAGAAGATGCGGGTCAGTTCGAGCCGGATTCCGGCGAAGGACTACAAGACCCTTATGCAATATTTGATCAAGCAAAGAGTGGAATGGAAAGTTCTGGATGTATCCATGAAGATGTTTACGTCCAACCGTCCTCCGACTCCCGTAAATATTTCGACTCTACTTTCGCGTTTTGTTAGTTTTTTTGTTCTATTTTTCTCTAACCCTATTTTCATCGATGATTTTTGTCAGCTCAAGAAACTCTCCGAGTCCGAGCTAGCTCCACTAGATGGCTATCTCTCAGACGACACGGAGGTGACGGAGGATGCTGACGTGCAAGAAGTTCCCGCCTCCGCCTTCAAGAAGCGCAAGGCGAACGAAGTTGTTATCACTGCTGGTAGCCAAGTGCTGCCAGTAGTTAAAAAGTAAGCACCTTTTATTTTATTTTCAGTACCTTGTACCTTTCTTTCTCTCTAGAACACACCTATTTTGATTTTCGTGTTCTAGAGCTAAATCAGTTTTGAAGAGTAAGACCAAGCCGGACAGCAAACCGGGCAATCAACTGCGTAAGCAGAAACTTGTCATTTCCCCTGCCATGCCGCCACCGACTCCATCCAGTACTCCATCAGCACAGGAAGCTTCCACCTCTCCTGATGCTGGCAACATCTCGCAAGCCTTGGTCACCGTTTGTGGCCAAGCAACTAACAAGGGTGAACCCGTTAAGGGTAATGATCCCATGGTAATTTCTACAGGAAGTTTGGATAAAGTGGCCGAATCTGCTGTCTCTGGCCTAAAGAGGAAAAAGAGGGAAGAGATCCTTAGGCTGGCTTAGTCCAGCCTTGAGAAGCAAACCTTAACCACATAGTTAGCGAGCCAGGAGCAGGAGGATGTCAAGATAGGTAGCCTTCTAGACCAAATTTTGGTCCGGGATGCTAAGATAGATTCTAGCGAACTCCCAGCGACGGATGTTCCCTCTCTCTCCCTTGCCGAGAAGGTGTTTCATAGCACCAAACTCAGATTTGAGAAGTTGCACTTGGAACACATTGTAACTTTCCAATTCTTATTTGCATTTATTTTATTATCATATGATCTAGCCCCCAAGCATAAAATCGGATAAACATCGTTGGATTCGATTTGATGCTTTTAGGTTGCAAAAGAACGATGTAGTGTAGCCCCCAAGGATCATGCTGTATTTTTACTTAGTTAAATTTGCAGCCCGAGTCTTAGTAGCCGTCAGACGGTATTTCCGTCTTCTAAACTAACAGAAAATTGCATCTTTGATACGTTGGAAACATATCTATAATTTTTGATGCTCCATGCTTGTTTTGTATCTACTTTGCTTTGCTTGTCTACACTTTGAGGTGCGTTTTACATGTTTTCTGGTACTAACCTATTAACAAGTTGCAACAGTGCCAGATGCCTGTTTTCTGCTGTTTTGGGTTTCAAAAAAGTTAGTAAAGAAATATTCTCGGAATTGGACGGGACAAAGGACAAAGTCAATTACTTTCCGTGGGGAACAGGAAGTCCAGAGGGGAGACGGAGGGGCCGGCCAGAGGGGCCAGACCCACCCCAGGGGCGGGTGGGCCCCACCCCATGCCTGGCTAGGGTTTGGCGCCCCTGGCCGCTGCCTCGGTCTCCCCCTTCGCCTATAAGAAGCTCCTGATGCAGAAACCCTGAGTACCCGATCAAAAATCCACGAAACCGTCTGTAGCCGCCGCCACCATCGTCCCTAGATCGGGGGGATCTGAAGTTCTTCCCGGCACCCTGCCGGAGGGGAGATCATCCCAGAGGCCTTCTCTCCGGTATGATGCGTGAGTAGTTCCACCTTGGACTATGGTTCCATGTAGTATCTAGATGGTTGTATCTCCTCCTTTGTGCTTTCATGTATAGATCTTGTGAGCTCCATTCATGATCAAGATCTAATCTATTTGTAATCATGCATGTTGTGTTTGCGGGGATCCGATGGATATTGAGATTATTATGTTGGTTTGATTAATGGTTTTATCTTTATGATTCTATCATGTCTATGTTGTTTGTGATCTTGCAAGCTCTCCGTTGTTAGTATCTATCTTGGCCAAGTAGTTGCTAGTGACTCCAAGAGGGGGTATTTATGCTCGATAGTGGGTTCATGCTTCTAGTTTCCAAGGGAAGTGAAAATAATATCTTCGGTTGTAGATGTGATGTTGCTACTAGGAATAAAACAACGGTCTCTTGTTCATGGAACGTGTGTACTGTTTACCTTACACACTTTGCTTAAAGCAGTTGTCTGTTGCTTGCAACTTAATACTGGAGGGGGTTCGGATGATAACCTGAAGGTGGACTTCTATGCATAGATGCAGTTGGATGGCGGTCTATGTATATTGTTGTATTGCCCAATCAGCCTCATAGGATGTTTCTGACTAGTAATTGGATTGTTATGTCTTGCTCAGTTCCTATCAATTGCCCCGCTGTAATTTGTTTACCCTTCATGCCATGTTGTTTATCTAAGGAGAGCATCTCTAGTTAACTATGGACCCCGGTCGAATATTTACCATTGATACATCTTCCACTGTTAGTTGTTTACTTGCTGCAAACCACCATTACCTTCCACACCATACATTTAATCCTTTGTTACAGCAAACCGGTGAGCTTGACAACCTCACTGATTCGTTGGGGCAAAGTCTTGAGTTTGTGTTGTGCAGGTCTCCGTGTTGCTTGCAACACCTGTGTGACGTTTCCTTCCTCCTACTGGTTTGATAACCTCGGTTTCTTACTGAAGGAAACTTGTTGTTGTGCTGCTTCATACCTTGCTCTTGGGGTTTCCAACGAAGCGTCCCATGACAAGTACTGGGCGCCATCAAGCTATTTTCTGGCGCCGTTGCCGGGGAGGCTAAGGACGTGTTCACTAGGGGAGTCCTTCACTTCCTACCTCTTTACTTTGTTTTTAGTTTGCTTAGTTTCTTTTGCTTGGTTTTGTTTGCCTCTTTTCAAAAAACCCCAAAATATTAGTCTAGTTTGGTTTGCTTGCCTTATTCAAAAACACAAAAAAATTAGTTCCTAGTCTAGTTGGTGGTCTGTTATTGCCTTGCTTGGTCATGCTTTCTATCAATGGATGGTTTCTTTGAAACTAGTTCTTATTCGCAAGGTGGGTTCACGAAAGAACAAAAGTATTATTATGAGGAACACTGTTTGTCACAAAAAGGGAAACACTTATGGGAACAAATTGATAAGTTGAATACTATTGCTAGAGAGGTGTGCTCTACTTATAATGTTACTTATTGCTTTGATAAAGCTTGTTGCTATAGGAGGTATAAACACCTCCCTTTTCAATGTGAGTATAATGACAATGTTACCATATCCTCTTATGTTAAAGGAAATTATGAATTTTATGATGTTGAACAAATTGAAGAATTTATTGCTTTCAAGGGTGCATTTGAACTTGCTTGTTTGCTTGAAAATACTGATGATGCACCTTATGAATGTGAGGTTTATGAGATACTTAAATTTTTATTTTATAATTACAAGGAAGCAAATGGCTATATTCTTGAATATTTTAATAGATGCTTCCCGCAAATGGAAGATACTAATGCCTTGAAGGAGCCTATGGAAGAAGAAATTGTTGAAACTGGAAGTTCATTAGATGAAAAAGAGGGGGAGAGTGATGAACAAAAGGAGGAAGAATGGATCTACCCATGCCTATCTTCTAATGATAGTAACTCTTTATCCCTTACATTATTTGATTGTCCCCCATGCTTACCAATGGAGGATGAATGTTATGTTCCTGTGGATCCTTTTGAAATATCTACTTTGGATAAAACCTATGGAGGTTTTAATTACACTATTTTTGAGCTTGATAGAAATTATGTTTTTGTAGATCATGAAAATCATGCTTTATGTGATAGCTATATTGTTGAGTTTATTCATGATGCTACTAAAAATTATTATGAGAGAGGAAAGTATGGTTGTAGAAGTTTTCATGGTACTAAAACACCTCTCTATGTAATGAAAGTTTTGCAGTTGCTCCTGTTTCATCTTCCTATGCCTGTCACTTTGTTCTTTGTGAATTTATTTGCATACAAGATTCCTATGCATAGGAAGTGGGTTAGACTTAAATGTGTTTTGAATTTGCTTCTTGATGCTCTCATAATAATTTGCTTCATTGGGAACCCCAAGAGCAAGGTGTGAAGCAGCACATCAGCAAGTTTTCCCTCAGTAAGAAACCGAGGTTATCGAACCATTAGGAGGAAGGAAACGTCACACAGGTGTTGTAAGTAACGCGGAGACCTGCACAACACAAACTCAAGACTTTGCCCCAACGAATCAGTGAGGTTGTCAAGCTCACCGGTTTGCTGTAACAAAGGATTAAACGTATGGTGTGGAAGGTAATGGTTTGCAGCAAGTAAACAGGTAATAGTGGAAGATGTATCAATGGTAAAGATTAGACTGGCGTCCATAGTTCACTAGAGGTTCTCTCCTTAGATAAACAACATAGCATGGAGGGTAAACAAATTACAGCAAGGAAATTGACAGGAACTGAGCAAGGCATAACAATGCAATACCAGACAAAAATATCCAATGAGATTCGATTGGGCAATACAACAATATACATAGACTGCCATCCAACTGCATCTATGCATAGAAGTCCACCTTCAGGTTATCATCCGAACCCCCTCCAGTATTAAGTTGCAAGCAACAGACAACTGCTTTAAGCAAAGTGTGTAAGGTAAACAGTCCACACGTTCCATGAATAAGAGACCGTTGTTTTCTCCCTAGTAGCAACATCACATCTACAACCGAAGATATTATTTTCACTTCCCTTGGAAACTAGAGGCATGAACCCACTATCGAGCTTAAATACCCCCTCTTGGAGTCACTAGCAACTACTTGGCCAAGATAGCTACTAACAACGGAGAGCATGCAAGATCACAAACAACATAGACATGATAGTATCAAATTGACAAAACCATTAATCAATCTGACATAGTAATCTCAATATCCATCGGATCCCTACAAACACAATATGCATGATTACAAATAGATTAGATCTTGATCATGAACGGATCTCACAAGATCTATACATGAAAGAACAAGGAGGAGATACAACCATCTAGCTACTACATGGACCCATAGTCCAAGGTGTAACTACTCACGCATCATACCGGAGAAGAAGGCCTCCGGGATGATTTCCTCCTGAGGTGCCGAAGAACTTCGCAGACCCCGATCTAGGGACGATGGTGGCGGCGGCTATAGAAGGTTTCATGGAATTTTGATCGGGTACCTAGGGTTTCTGCATCGGGGGCTTCTTATAGGCGATGAAACGAGGCTGGGAGGCAGCCAGGAGCCCACACTCTACCCAGGTGCAGGGTGGGCCCACCCGTGCCTAGGGGGTGTGGAGGCCCTGGTTCGCCTCTCTGTCTCCTCTCTAGACTTCGTGTCGCCCACGGTAAAATATTGACTTTGGCTTTTGTCCCGTCCAATTCCAAGAATATTGATTTTCTGCCTTTCTGGAACCAAAAATAGAAGAAAACAGGCAACTGACACTGTGACAACTTGTTAATAAGTTAGTTCTAGAAAAGATATAAAAACACCTCAAAGTGTAGACAAAGCAAAGAAATTTAGATACTAAACAAGCATGGAGCATCGAAAATTATAGATACGTTTCCGATGTATCAGCTTGGTAAGCACTTTTGAACGGTACCACCTCAAAAGAGAGTGACTCGGTCCGGTAATTGTCTCAGGTTCCGAATTTAACGTCCAGAGTAATCTCACCCAGTGAATCCGCGTGTCTCCCTGGTACAATGCCATGGAAAGTTAGACTGATGTAACTCAACTGGCTCTCGTGCAGGTTCATGCGATGGAGGGCCTCGATGTAGAGGATATTGATGCTGCTCCCACCGTCCATGGGTGTTTTAGAAAACTCGTAGCCATCAATAAGAGGATTGACGACTAGAGGGTACTTTTCCTGACGATGTGTTTTCCTCGGGTGATCTGAGCGATCAAAGGTGATGGTTATGTCCAACCAGTATATAAATTGTGGAACAGCCGGAACCGTGGCATTGAGCTCACGGAGAACCGCCTTCTTTTCTTTGGCAGGTTGGGATCCAAGGAAACAGACGTATGCGTCTTTCTTAGTCGGAAAAGTTTTTTTTCCATCCGACTTGGGCTCCACGGTAGTATCCGCTTTTTCCATGTCGGATCTTTCTTGGACTACTTTCCTTTCTCCAAATTTTTCTTTCCTTTTCGTAGCTTGGCTCTATAGCCAGCTGATTCATCTTTCTTGATGTTGTCATTAAAACGACACTCGGCATTTATGTGTGTAGATCCTCCGCTACTATCCAAGTGGTGGACACATGGATTATTAGCAATGTAAGCCTAGGTATAGGTTCTTCTGGGTTGCTGGTCTCCTCTGCCCCGGATTCAGGAAGTTCCACGACCTCTACCCCGGCCGCCTCCGCGCCCTCCTTGTCCTCCAGATCCGAATGTTGCGTTGACAACTACATTGTTCGGAGCCGGTTTTTCGTCCGAGGTGTTTTTGCGCTTCTGAGCTTGTTGTTTTGGCTGTTTGGCCGCATTGGGATTGGCCAGAATGTTTAGCAGCCCTTCTGAATCATCATCGGCATCACCATATTTGCTTGCCGTCTCTATCATTTCTCCCAAATCTGTGATGTGGTCACGCTTCAATCTGTGATGCAAAAGTCTGATTGGGAGTCCTGCGATGAAAGCTTCTATCGCAGTTTGCTCATTTACTCCCTCGCAGGAGTTCTTCGTGTCAATCCAGCGTCTGAGGTAATCTCGAAAGGTTTATTCGGGTTTTTGTGTGCAATGCTGCAAGTCTCCAACACATATTGAAGGGCCTCCTGTATGTTCCCTCAAAGTTTGAAAAGAACGCACTTTGCATATCATACCAGTTATGAATTGAATTCTCTAGCAGTTCATTGAGCCACGATCGAGCCGTCTTCCACAACATAAGCGGGAGATATCGGACTGCAACTAGGTTGTTTCCTCCTTTGGCAATGACGCAGGCCTGGAAAAAATCCTAGAGCCAGGTAACTGGCCGAGCCGCGTTGTCGTAGGTTGTTTCCTCCTTTGGCGATGGCGAGCATCGTTCGGCGAGAGAGATCTGCGACTTGGAGGCTCACGGCTTCTGCACGGCGGAGTCGGATTTCTGCTTCTCCTATCACCATTGCCGCCTCCGCCCCTGCGGCTTCCATGGCTATGTCTGGATCCCTCATGGTCGCTGCCAGGAGGCGATGGTGGCCCTGGTGGATTATTTCCGGCTGGGTTATGTGGTGGTGGCGGTGGAGGCTCATTATGCTAACTCCGATGCCGGTTTCTTAGGGATCCGTCCCTACTTCATTCAGGACGATCCGGATCATCTCTTCTCCCAGCGTGGCCATCCTGACAGCTCGATGGTGGCATCCTTAGCCGATCTTGCTCTTCTCACTGGCATCGTGTTTCTGGGTCTTGTCTATAGCGGTTGTTTTGCCGCCAACGATCCTGGTGAGGAACCATTGCCCTGATGGCATCTTCAGACATAGCCAGAATAACTCTTGCCCAGTCATGCGCCACTGGCGGGAGTGGCCGTTTGAGACGGTTCTTGAATTCTCTTCTTCTCCACGTGGATGATAGCGCTGATCTGTATCTCTGTGGAGCCTTCCGTCAGCGCTTTGGTCAGCGCCAGTGTGGCAAAACTCGGAATTTGAGACCAGCTTGCCACTAATGACACGACCGTTATCTACTTCTTTAGTCCTTTGTCTAGCAATGTGACGCACTTCTAGACATGCAATGGAGACGGATTGTTGGCGAGGATGGCTCGAGCTGCAACAGCATTTTCCAACGGTGTGCTGTAGACTCCGATCTTCTCTCTGGTTTTTCCGTCGAATAGATCTTTGTGGATATCCAGGTTCTTGTTGGCAAGAAACGGACCTCCCCTTGTTTTGTTTGGGTGCGCTTGAAATCTGACTGATATTTGGCAGGATCACTGACTAACTACTGCCTAAGCTCGACGATGTGCGCGGCCTCCTCGAGCAGAAACAGATGGTGCTTTTCCAGGTCCTCGGCCCTTTTCTCCAGTGATTCTGGTGTAAGATCCGAAGCCGTTGGTATTGGAATCGTGATAGCATCTCCGTAAATTTCACGTGCACCCTTGGTGACAACGTGCCCATCCATAGGAGGGTCGATCCGTGTGGTATTAATCGGATCTCGATCCTGATTCTCCATCTCGATCTCTTCATCAACTCTTTCTTCGTTGGTTTCCTCGATGTCCGGCTCTGCCGGTGTCGGATTCTTGTTCTTATTCTTATTCTTTGAGCGCCCAGTAGCCTTAACGTGCGTACCAGTGGCAAAGACGGCTTTTGGTCCGGTACCGGGGGATAAACTTCCATCGGTACTTTCCGTAGTGGTTGGCTTGTGAACCTCGGAGGAATATCTGGTGTCCATATCATCCTACGAGGTGTAGCTTTCATCCATCCTATCATATGGACTAGGGGAGTTTTCCGGCTCACCTCGCATTGTCTTGGAGGCATGTTCTTGCTCGTACACCTCCTTCTCCTTGTCGAAGTCTTGAAGTTCCTGTGACGTTATTGACTCTTGAGGGGAGTCGGGTAAGTCGGCGTTTTCTTTGATTGCGTCTAGGACTGAATCGCTGCCAGCTCCAGCATCGATAGAGTCAGATCCAGAGCTTATGTGGTACACGAAACAGTGCTTCTTCTTGTTTATGTTCTTGAGGCAGTGGTGCAACTTGGTTTCCGCCTCAACATCGGTAGATCCGGATCCGTAGCGGATGTATTCCTCATCCGTGTCTACAATCTCATCAGGGAGATCAGATTCGGATTTTTCTTCCACCTTTTCTTACACTACAAGAGTGAGCTGGGTGGGTTTTCTTTTATCCAGGATCTTGAATTCTTCCGCTTCCGTGGACAAAGTAGATCCGGATTTTTTTTCACCATGGTCATCACCTCAAGGGTGGGTTGGGCTGGTTCAGCGAAACCGAGATAAAAATCAATCTCGCTGATAGACATGATCGTGTAGGTCATCACGGGTTTTGAAGCCAGAATCTAGGTCTCGTCGAGAAGGACGAGAGGGACATCACTAGCGTAGACCACACGACCCATGGCGATAGTTTTGCCGATTCCTGCACGCGCAGATTCCGCCTGGAACGAAACTCCAAAGTCACCTGCCACACGGTGGGCACCAACTGTCGTCGGATTGTCGACAAGTACGCCATAGGGTGTCCTAGTGGCATTGTAAAGATGGGGTGTGAGACGTCAGATGTTCCAGGAGCAGTGAGCACAAGTTTACCCAGGTTCAGATCCGACTGCGGTGATCGGATCCTACTCCTGCTAGCAACCCAACAATATATCAGCGTAAGCCGGATGTCACAGCGGATTAGAAGAGAGGTTCGCCTATGCGAGTTGTGATTGTGGTAGTAAGATTGTTTGTGCCCTAAAGGATCTCATAGGGCCGGTTTATATAGTCACCGGGTCCTAGGATTACAGGAGAGACCTATCCGTCTATGCATAGTCGGTAACTAGATACAGCTTGGACTATAATTAATACTATAGGCTTAAGTCGGTAACTTTTCTGGGCCTTGTCGTAGCCGGAACTGGCTCCTCCTCTTTCTCTGACTGGGCCACCCGTGAAGGAAAGCTCTAACCCATTGGTGGGCCACCCTGGTCAGCGAGTCCTGTGGGTATACCCAGAAAGTATATCCCCAATAGTGACAACCACAACCTACCACCGCACCACGGTGTAGGAGGCCGCGGCAAGATTTGGTAATAGAAACATCAACGTCACCATCGGAGAGGAGGCGATCGATGTAGAGGTCCTACAGGTCAGGCCGAAGAAACCGAGCCTCAAGGAGGATTAGTAGGAACTCGTGGCGGAAGAGGTCACACGCGACGATGAGGCGTTGGGGCGCAGGTTCTGAGCCGACGGCCGAGACAGAGGCAGCGGCTAGGGTTAGCGGGTCACACACATAGGGGCGTAGGTGCTGGTCGAGAAAACGGGAAATCGGAAGAGGAGGAGGCGTCGGAGCAGAGCCGACGGGCGGTGTTGGTTCCAGCCGGCCATGGCTAGGACGGCCGGGATGAAGGCAGGCGGTGGTGGCGGTCGAGCGTGAGAGGGGAACCAGAAAAAGAAAGGATTGAGGAAGAGGGACGCGTGCCTGAGTGCGCGTTTAAGTTCGTGTGTACCTCGGAAGACCAGATTTATTAGAATAGGTGTACGTGCGTGTGTGGCTGCTACGAGCCAGCCAGGGTGCGTACGTGCGTGTGTTGAATTGTGTACGAGACTTCGGTATGAGTCTTATATGAGACTTAGGTGTACTCTCTATATACTAGCACAAAGCCCGTGCGTTGCTACGGCGTCAAATGAAATCCAATGAACAACAAGTTATTTAAATGTTGCCATGGTTAGATAAACAGGCAAGGAAGAAAACACCTCCTTTGAAGATAATTTCAATGAAATACAAATAATCAAATTTCAGGCCATATGTATTCTGCTATAACTACAAAAAACATCAGTGTTCTAATCCACTCCACTTAATGGAGAACTTAATGGATAATACGATCCAATCGAATTGCTTCAGGAAAGAACTGCTCACTTGCAATACATCAATTTCAGTTAGCACTTCTAGTTCAGTGGACAACCAAAAGCTGACTCGTGGTGGCGGTTGCAGACTTGATGAGCCTGTACCGGTCGGGCAGCCCCTCCCATGATGGCTACCTTGCAATGGGTTAGCTTTTGTTAAATTTTAGATCATGTAGAATTTAACTAATTATATAAGTTTTTCTTTTATTTGTTTCCATCTGCAAATAATCAACACAAATACAGAACAAGCATTAGCAAATAATCAAGAACTCGAGAGTCAGTAGCAAACAAATTAGCAACTATTTTCTATATCTCTCTTATTCACTCAAAGAAATTTTTTAGTCTCTATTTAAATAAGTACATGCAAATAATAAGTAGCAGATCAATTGACTCGATATCAAAGCCATTTAGGGTGTGTCTGGTTCATCTGTAGATTCCTAAAAATCAGTTGTGAGTAATCTGCTGCGAAAAATCTGCTGTGAACTGATAGTTATGGGAAAGCTGAAAACTGTTTGGTTGGAATAATTGTGAAATTTGGATTCGATAAGAAATGTCTATAATTCCATCAAGACACTGAGAGATTATTTATGAGCTAATCATCATAGGACAACGATTTTCACACGGATAGACATACATATAACCATTTTGGGAAGAATTTTTAATTATTTTTGTTAAAAGTGAAATCATAAGATTACAACAAGACATTTGTATTACACAAAAACATATAATCCTTATGTTTATCACATACAAGAAATAATATGCTCCAAAATATAACATCACAATTACATATTTACATGTAGCAAGCATTTTTCTTCCAAGAAGCATTTTTACAAACACCTTGGGGGAATTGAAAGAAAAATTCAGACCACACATGGCATGTGAAGGAGGGGGAAGGAGATGTGAAGGGAGAGGAACGGATACCAATAAATCCAGGAAACGAGGTTGATCTCCAGTGGTGTCCAGTGGCGTTCATGGAGGTAGCGGCTCCACAAACCGAGCTATGGAGGCATCAACGGGCAAGAGGCTGATGCTTGCATTGTTGTCGGGGTTGACCATCTGGCTGAGTCGGCAGGGGAATATGAGTGGCTGGGTGGGGGAGACTGATTCCCGACCAGAGCGCCTCCGTAGGCTTCCAGAATAGGCCGGGGCGAGGGAACCCTAGCTTGGGCTGTTCGCTTCCTGTGCAAGTCATGGGGAAAAAGAAAGACATACCAGAGGAGATAAGATGGGTTGGAGGAGAGGTAAAAAGAGAAACTAACGGGTCACTTTCACTTCCCAATGGCATGGTGAGTAATTTCACTTTTTTTGCCCATCGTAACACAGTGAAATCAGGGGTCGACCCAGATTTTGGTTTGCACTACAAGAATCTGGTGTGTTACGGGAATCATGGTCCCGACATTTTTCCTTTGGTTGGGATTATGGACTTTTGAACGTGAATCTGGTCCTAGAAGCTAAACCAAACACACCCTTAAACCAAATAAGTTTTGGAGTGAATAGAAGAGAACCATATATGATAAAATGTATGGAATCTCGCCTTGATTTATCATACTTGGAGCAGTGCTTGTTTGTAGTTCAGGGTTCGGGTTCCACGTAAACCGGTTGTTTGAGGTAGATTATAACACTGAATCCAAGCAGCACTTACTTGTCATGGAGTGGGAAAGGTGTGCTATAGGCGAAACATATCACACCCTAATCCCATCCCCCTCTCTTCTCCACCTTTCCCCTGGAACCAGAATTGGAACGGAGAAATTCTTGTTGAGGTGATGGAGAAAATAACGAGCGATCACGAGATGTTGGTTTGTTTCTTCTCGCTACTGCCAACTTCCGTGTTCTTCTCCTGTCTTCTACTAATTGAGTATTCTATTTTCTGCCTGTACTGCGAGCAGAGGGGTAGAACTCAGCCTGAAGATATCAAATCTGGAAAATGTTAATATCTGGAGAACTTTAGCAGCTTCTACTATCTATTGTTTCATAAACAGAGCTGCATGCCATGTAGTTACATCATCAGTTCACATTTGAAAGTGAAATGAATATTACTGAGACCAACTTTTCTTGATGTAACCATGTAGAGTGTCACTGCCGCAACGTCAACCTGAGCCACCTCAATCATCAAAGCAGCCCAAATCCGTATCCACGAATTCTTCAAAATTGGGACGAATCCCAGCCCCAGAAAATTTCTAAAAAAAAGAACATAAAGAAGAATTGTGGTACATTCATCCAGAGAGACAAATAAAGCCAGAGATTTACCTCCACAAGGATGAGAGATCTTGAGTATTTTCTGTAATCCCATATGTGAAGCGTTAACAGGCATAAACGTAGGGCAGCCAAGCTCCATTAATTGACATGGAGAATGAGGCATTGTTCTGGACAGAATTTCATCTTTAGGGAGCTCGCTATCCTGACCGGGACGCGGAGAAGATGAGGAGGTCGGAGGTGAGAAGATCGGGAGGCCGGGAGGATATGGGAACTTTATCCCCGCCTTCATCCATGGTATATTCCCCAATCATGCCAATCAGAGGGGGCGTGAGAGGCAGCTCTTTAAGTCCGGCGATGGAGGCGGAGATTGGGGAGCATCATCTTCGGCAGAGCGGCAGCCATAGGGGTGGCTAAGGCAGAAGGTGCCAGATGTGTTCCCGTGGCCGGCCCTGTTCCATGCCCACCAGCCTGTTCCCGTTTGTGACGGCTGTTACCTCGCCGTAGGAGGAGAATGACGGGAGGGCGGGGCCGGTCACTAGCAGCGGCGTAGCTCAGGTCTTATCAGGGTGGGTGTATGGGAGAAGGCAGAAGCGGAAGAGCTTAGGTGGTCGTCGGGCATCCGCAGGGATCGAGGGGAGACCACTGCACCAGGATAGGGGCTATGCCGGGGGTCCTTGTTGTGTATGTTCAAGCCGCGCCGGGACACTACTAGGAAAAGGGCTATAGGTAATCAGCACATCCGTGGCTCACATGGTTGAAGTTTCCCACGGCTAAAATAGGCGTGGCTCACTTGTGGGAAGTGCCCTACTAGTAACTAAAACAACTGTGGCGCACATGGGGTATGTGCGCCACATATGTGTGTGGGCCAGGGGCCTGCTAGCCGCATGCCACATACACGTAGCACACATGGGGTAAGTGCGCTACAGTTGTCAGGAATAGCCGCAGCGCACATGAGGCAAGTGCGATACGCCTATGTTAAGCCCCCTCTGCTCCTTAAATGGGGAAACACATCTATGGCGCACTCTGGCATGTGCGCCACGGTTGCTTTTAAAGCTTGTGGCGCACTAGGTCCATGTGCGCCACAGATGTGTCGACCATGTTTTTTGGAAGCTCCATTTTATGCACATGTGATCATCCACCACCCACACTTCACTTTCCCCTCTTTCTTCCTCCTTAGATCTAGTCGGGATCATTCTCCTTCCCACCTCAATTTCTCTACTCATTCACCATTTTAGCATGTAGAACTTGCCTTGGATGCTACATACATAATAGAGTAAGCTCTCCGGTCTCGCGCGCACCTCTCCTTTCCATATTCTCGCGATCGTCGGTCTCTCATCTCGGTAAGTTGTCCATGTAAGGATGTGTTCATGTGTATATGGATGATATGTTCATATGTGAAGGGAATATGTCCTGAGAGGCAATAATAAAGTGTTTATTATGTGTATTCCAAGTATATGATAGATGTTTATTTTGCATGCTATAATTGTATTAATACGGAAACTTTAATAGATGTGTGTTTAATAAACAAACAGAAAGTTCCTAGTTATGCCTCTCTCATAAACTAGTTCGTTGATTAACAAGATGATCACAGTTTCCTGATCATAGACATTGGATGTTGTTAATAACAAGATCACAACATTAGTGTAATGATGTGATAAATATTCATCCGAAGTATAGCATTACGATCAAAGTCATTGAGTTTATATTGCTATAAACAACTTACGAAGTGATCCTAATCCTTAGATCATGAGATCATGCCAATCATTAACACCAGAAGAGTTTCTTGTTGACATCAAACGTCACACCGTAACTAGGTGATTATAACTATGGCTTCAAATCTACTAAAGTGTTATGTTGAGAATCATGGATCAAGAGTGGAATTTGTTCATCCCGATGACGGATAGATATACTATGGGCCCTCTCGGTGATATCACATTGATTATCTTGCAAGCAAGTGATTTGATCACTAGAATGTTATATCACGGGAACGAGAAAAGAGTGCATGTCAGTAATGAGATCAAACTAAGTATGGAGATACCGATGATCAAATCTTGGACATGTAATATATCATGAAACAAAGGGATTAAGATATGAGCGTAAAAGGTTCCGACGATCACAGGAAAGTGATCGTTGAATGTGTGGGAGTCAGTATGGATCTCCAGGTCCCGCTACTGATTATTGATCGGAGAAGGGTCTCGATCATGTCCGCATTATTCGCGAACCGTAGGATGACACACTTAAGGGACACTGACATCCAGTTGGAGCAAATGTTTCATGCCGGAAAGAATAACAAGCGCGGGAATTTATTTCACTAGATACCGAAACAGGTTTTCGGGTGAAATTGCATAAAGTGGTTTTGCATGTGAAATAGAATTCTAGCAAGGGGTTATATGTGAATGTTTATCATTAAAGTAATTGACAAAATTCTGAATAAATAATAGAGTTTTATTTAATGAGAGTTTGCATTAAATTTGGTGGAAATTTAATAGCAAGTTTGAGTGGGGGAAATTGAAAGGGTTTTTGTGAGTGGAGTGTCCACCCACATGAATGAAGGAGGGGAGGGGGAATCCCCCATGGCCGGCGGCCACCCCCTTGGGTGCCCCCCTCCTCCTATAAAAGGCACCCCCTCTCCTCTCTCTCACTCACACCTCCTCGTGAAGGATCTCTCTCCCACTCTAGAATTTATTCCCCATGGTCTCGGACTAGCGAGATACATGTTCCCGGTGGCTATTCGGCAAGAAAGGGTTGTGCTTCCGCTGCATCGCTGGAGCAAGGAGGCGGAGGTTGCTCGGTGTATTGTACGTGTGTGCGAGCATGGATGCGCTGCTGTTTTGCGGCGTTAGGACTTCCTCTCGATCTTGAGATCGGCAAGAGATCGTCTACATCAACCACGAGTTCAACTCGTTAAGCTTTGTCGATCTTCAAGGGTATGTTCTCTACGGATATACATCCTCCCGTTGTTTGTATCTAGTAGATAGATCTTGGTACATAGTTCCCATCATAGTAAATTTTTTGTTTTCTATGCTGCGAACCATACAATATGTATGTAGATGATCCATGCTCATGTGTGTATGGAGAGGATCGATGCTCATCAGTGTGTATATGGAGAGGATCGATGCTCATGCATGTGTGTATATGTAGAGGATCGAGATGCTCATGCATGTGTGTATGGAGAGGATGACATGTTCATGTGTATGGATGGTCTCTCTCTCTCTTGTGTTTGTGTGTGAATGATCTTGGCAAGACTTTGGCATTTCGCAAAGGTGCGTATTTTAGGATAGGTCATGCCGAAATTTTCTATCGACCATTGCATGTATGCATTGATTATGTGGTTCTAATAAACTTCTAATTGTACCGTGTAAACCATCTAGGCAAAAATGGTCCTCATAATGAGCGAAGGCATTGTGGCTAGATTTTTGAAATGTGCGACGGCCGACATGATACGAAATAACAAGACGGAGATAAGATATTCGTGCAGCAGATGCAAACTCAACTGGTTGATCGACCCAGATTCGGGGAATCTGCAGGCGCACCTTCTCCGCCATGGTTTCATGGATGGATACACTCATTGGATAAGCAATGACGAAGACGATGGAGATGGTGAAAGTGGGCAACATGACGATGATCATTACGACGAGGACGGGTGAGATGATGAAGAGTCTCCTGGAGATGGTGAATGTGTGAAAGCAGACTGGGATGATGTTGATCTAGATGCCGGAGGAGCAGACGACGATGGAACAATATCAGGCTGGGTGCGGGACCCTTATGTGCAAGAGCTGCTTGTCAAGTAGACGAGTAACACCAGGGCTGCCTCTAGAGAGAAAGCCAAGCTTGCGCAACTTGAGAAAGACGCGGTTACTCCATTGTATGAAGGATGCAGGCCCAATGATACCCGGTCGAATGTAACACTCAAGTCTATGGAGATGAAGGCAAAACACAAATTGAGCGACGCAAGCTTCGACGATATGATGACATTCTGACACGATCGTCTCCCGGAGGGGAACACGTGTCCAACTAGTATCAAGGATGCCAAGAAAATCGCATGTCCTTTCGATCTACCGCACATTATATACCACGTATGCATCAATGATTGCATCATTTATCGGGGCGAGGACGCGGAGAAAACCACATGTCCGGTGTGCAGCGTGAGTCGATACAAGAAAGGGAAGAAATCACCTCGAAAAGTGGTATGGTACTTTCCTATCACTCCTCGTCTACAGCGCTATTTCGTGGACCCTAAGGAAGCGAAGCTCATGCGATGGCATGCGGAAAGAAAGAAGCCAAGAGATGACGATGACCCCAAAAAGGATGAGTTGTTGACGCACCCTTCAGATGCTAGCCAGTGGAAAGAATTGGACCTCAAATTCCCAGAATTCGGTGGAGATTCGAGGAACATCAGGCTTGGTGCGAGCACCGATGGACTCAATCCGTTCGGTAGCCAGAGCAGCATGCACAACACTTGGCTAGTGTTTGTATGGATGTACAACCTCCCTCCATGGCTGCATGAAGAAGAAGTACATACAAATGAGTATGCTAATTCAAGAGCCGAAACAACCTGGTACCGACATCAATCTGTATCTCGGGCTGTTGAAAGAGGAGATAGCCACGTTATGGGAATCTGGAGCCAATACTTACGACGCCGTCGCACAAGATTATTATACTATGAGAGCCGTGTTGGTCACTACGGTGCAAGTCTATCCAGGTTGCAGGTATATCTCGGGGCAGGTTATCCAAGGATTCTCCGCATGCGTTAGGTGCATGGATAACACAAGATATCTCCAACTAGAGAAAGATCCAGGATCTTCGAAAACCATGTTCATGGCGCACCGGAGGTGGCTCGGCAAGAATGATCCATGGAGAAAAAGTGGAGATGTTCGATGGAAAATCCGACACCCGAGGAATCCCAGAGCGGAGGAGCAGCGAAGAAGTGGAAGAATTGCTGAAAAACTGGAAAGATTGTCCTAAGCCTGGAAAGAAGCGAAAGAGGCAGCAAGACAAGCCGCTGCTGAAGGTATGGAAATCAAGTTGTGTTTTATGGGATTTGCCATACTGGAAGTTTCTCCGCACGCCTCATAGCCTTGAAATCATGCATATCATGAAAAACATGTGTGAGAGTCTGGTCGCCACCATAATCAACATGCCAGATAGGACGAAAGATGGTCCGAAAGAAAGGCACAACCTGATATTCATGGGCATCCAGAAGGAGCTTCACGGAGGACGCACTACTCCTGATGATCAGGAAGATGACGATGATCATGAGTCAGAGACGACACAAGGTCGTCGGAAAGGTAAAAAGTTCAAGAAGAACGAATATTACTGCCCTCCTTCTTGCTTCACTCTAAGCCAGGATGAGATCAAACAGTTTTTCAAGTGCCTTCTAGGAGTCAAATTTCCTTACGGCTATGCGGGCAAGATAAGCAGATACCTAGACGAGGCGAAGCAGAGGTTCAGTGGCATGAAGTCTCGCGACTGTGTCGTGCTAATGACACAGGTACTTCCGGCTACACTAAGGGGGATAATGGACGAGCACATCCGTGAAACGTTGTTTGGCCTCTACAAGTTTTTCGACGTCATCTCCAGGAAGTCGATTGGCGTGAATCAGCTCAGGAGTCTAAAGGAGGAGATCGTGGTGATACTATGCGAGCTTGAGGTCTACTTCCTGCCCGCATTCTTCGACATTATGGTGCATCTGCTGGTCCATGTCGTGGAGGACATCGTCCAACTCGAGACGATGTTCCCCCGCAGCATGATGGTGTTTGAAAGGATGAACGGACACATCAAAGAATACATTCGCAATAGGTCCCATCCAGATGGAAGCATAGCCAAGGGCTTTCTGGCCGAAGAGTGCATCTCTTTCTACATGAATTATCTAGACATCGAGAACCCTTTCAGTCTTCCTGTCAACATGCACCTTGGCAAGCTCGACGGATCTGGTCACCGAGAGGGTCGTCACATACTGCATGCAAACTTCGATTGTCGACGCGCAGACTTTGATCACACAAACCTCGTCACGCTACTTCATTTAGAACTGGTTGATCCTTCAGTACAGAAGCACAAAAGGTTAATCGATAAGAAGTACAGTGACCGGGGCATACATAGGACGTAGGGAGAAATAATCAAAGAGCACAACTCAGATTTCACGTGTTGGTTTAGGCAGACGCTCCTTGATAATCCCCCGCGATCACATTCTTCTGACATGGAAAAGATCATATTCACCTTGTTGTAGGGACCCATGCAAAATCTGGTGACCTATCAGGCGTATGATATCAACGGCTACACATTCTACACAGAGGAAAAGGACAACAAGTGTGATTATTAGAACTCAGGCGTAACGTCGGAATTCTACACCGATGACAACATGAAGGAAAGATTCTAGGGAAGGATCGAGGAGATCTGGGAGCTCGACTACTGTGGAGAAGGAAGCCTAATATGCACTCCATCATATGAGGGAGTTCCTACTAGACCAGCAGAATTCTACGCTGCCAGATCATCTCAAACAGTGGGCCAAAGCCAAGGCCAAGATCACTAATTCAGATATTAGACAAGAGATGTATCGCATCCAGAAGCAGTTTGGGGCAATCATCTTTCATGATGTCATGACTTCGGGGGGGGGGGGGGTATTCTACGGAGGAAATATCTCGAATAATCATGACATAGAAGATCGCCTAGAGATACAGGGTGACTATAGGAAGTTCATGATGAGACAAGGCGTCATCCCGTTCCCTGAGCCGAGCCAGAAGGTTTGATGTTGGCCTAGTTGTAGTTCCAAACTATAGATGAACTTTGTGTGTGTGTGGACAAGTGTACATGCTACTACTTATCTTATTAGGTTTATGAATCATCGCTTACTTCTTTTTCATATTATTATTATATATGAATCAATGCTTGATTTTTTGCTTACTCTTTGGTCCTTTGCTCACTTTGGTCCTTCTTTTTTCCTTACTTTAATACTCTTTTTTCGAGAATGCCGATGATTGAAATGTCGTGGCACACTAGATATGTGAATGTGCTACGACGGGATTGTGAGCCTTGTGATATGCACAAGTCCAGGCCTTGTGCATCATACTTGGCTTACAGTTCCGTCGTAGCATATTCCTGTGTCCAACGACCTATGTATATATAAGGCATTCTTTTAAGTTACTTTGGTCTTTTTCGAGAGTAATGCCGATGATTGAAATGTGTGGCACACTATATATGTGAATGTGCTACGGCGGGATAGTTAGCTTTGTGATATTCACAAGTCTAGGTGTTGTGCACCCTACTTGGCTAACTGTTCCGTCGTAGCATATTCCTGTGTCCAACGACCTATGTATATATATATGAGGCATTCTTTTTGAGTTACTTTGGTCCTTTTCGAGAATAATGCCAATGATTGAAATGTCGTGGCACACTAGCTATATATGTGAATGTGTTGTGATGGGATTGTAAGCCTTGTGTTATGCACAAGTCCAGATTTTGTGCATCTTACTTGGCTTAAAGTTCCATCATAGGATATTCCTGTGTCCAACGACCTAGTTATATATGAGGCATTCTTTTTGAGTTACTTTGGTCTTTTTCGAGAACGCCGATGATTTAAATGTCGTGGTACACTCTATATGTGAATGTGATACGGCGGGATTGTAAGCCTTGTGCTATGCACAAGTCCAGGTGTTGTACATCCTACTTGGCCTACGGTTCTGTCGTAGCATATTCCTGTGTCCAACGACCTAGTTATATATGAGGCATGCGTTTTGAGTTACTTTGGTCTTTTTCGAGAATGCCGATGATTGAAATGTCGTGGCACACTATATATGTGGATGTGCTCCGATGGGATTGTCCGCCTTGTGCTATGCACAAGTCCAGGTGTTGTGCATCCTACTTGGCGGGCAGTTTCATCATAGCATATTCCTGTGTCCAACGACCTAGTTATATATGAGGAATGCTTTTTGAGTTGGGAGTAAGTGTATATTCATATGCGACTTTAATTATACATGGTTTTTCAATGACCGGTTAATTATTATTGTCAACTTGTAGATGATGTGGTACGTCGTGTACAAGGGACGGGTTCCCGGAGTCTATGATGATTGGGAAGACCGTCAGAGACAGGTGCATCATTTCAGCGGCAATAGCTCAAAGGGTACAACACTATGTCGGACGCGAAAGCTAGATACACGCGCTATCTAGCGGGAGTTAGGATGAGAAACCGGATGAAGACCTACACCTTCGTCGCGGTGATGCTTATCATCTTTGGTTGTTTATCCCGCGCTTGTTTCTAGCTAGTTTAGATGTCTAGGCGAGCTTCCGAGCTCTAACTTGTTCATGTATGGGACTTGTCTATATGTATTTGTTTCGATCTTGTTTTATAAATTGTGTATTTATATTTATAACTGTATATCTTATATATGTATATGTATATCTGCCTATAATATTGTATATAATCTGTATTATATATCATCTGGCTCTGAAATTAAAAAAAACAAAAAAAAACTCCCGTGGTGCACATGGCATAACTTTAGTGGCACACTGTAACTAAAGCGCATACCCACAATCAGTGGCGCACTGTCATGTGCGCCATAGAAGATCTTGTCCGTAGCGCACCTGCCTTCCTAGCCGTGGCACACTTGTAGGTGCTCTATGCCTATCTCGACATAACCGTAGCGCACCAGGCAGTGCGCTACGGGTAGGAGATAGCCGTAGCGCGATGCTACTGTCGCACGGCTAATGCGCCATGGATGCCCTTTTCAGGTGCGCCACCAATGGCTATTTTCCTAGTAGTGGGAGCCTCACGGTGGAAGGCGTGTGTGGTGTATTGGGTTTCCTCTCCATGACCCCCGGCCATCGATTGGCCCGACCCCCCTCCGTGTTAGACCAGCTGTGACTTCTCCTCGTAGCTAGTAGACACCTTGTTGCTCCTCTTCTCTGTCGCCGACACCCAGCCACCGCACGCCGCCGACTGGGGTCACCGTGACTACCTGGAGGGTGGGCGGCTATGCTGCGTGTTGGTTGCCTGTCATCACCTCCGGCCAGGTCGTCGGTACGAGCGCGCCTCCGAACAGTATGGCCGTCGCGGTGTGGCGTGTCAGCCACATCCCCCATCCGATCGCCGCTTCGCCTCCCTCTCTACCTTGCCCGGTCACCCCGCTGGTCCGTCCCCACACGCCTCCTCACCCACCTCTGACCAAGGGCCGGTCAAGGCAGCAGAGGGCGAGCGTACTGAGAACTGTCTAGTATTCACTTCAATAAAAAAAAAGGTCTAGTTTTCACTTAGATGTGGCAACTTGGGAAATTTCCTCTAAGCGGCAGGGGCAAAAGCGTCAATAAACTGGCAGACAAAAAATATTCTGTGAGATGAACAGTCCCAATCTTTTTAATAATATAGATACGTGTGTGCTATTTAACCCAAAAAAATCTAACTTATATTCCTAAAAAATACAAATTAATAATTATTTTTAAATAATAATAAACCCAAGTGATATTCTAATATCCAAAACTATGAACATTAATCAAGTCAAATATGAACTTTAATTTAAAGAAGCCAAATTCAAGTCTTAATTAGCCTAAATCCAACTCTAATTACTTTAAGAATTCAAAAATAAATATAAAACATTTCTTAATCATTTTTTACCCATTATTATGATCCCTATAAATAGTTTAAAGGAAATTCCTAAATATTTAAACTAAATTCCTTGAACCAATTTAAATATAAATTGATATACAACTATTTTCTAGAAGTAAAATTATGAGCTTGCACTTACTCCTAAAAGACCTACAATTCCAAACATACTTTAAGTCATATACTTGCACAAACCTAGATAGTACTAAACTAGTTTAACTTCACATGCACAACCATGTTTGGAATTTGTATGTAAAAAACCCTATGCATAGGATCTTACAAAGAGGTCATAACTAGATCATGTGTACTTACTCTACCATGGTAGATACTCATCATCAATCCCAATATTAACTCATATCATTGGAATTAATCATACCTTGTCAACCCCACCATCCAATAGTCTACCAGTAGGATCATGAGATCAAACCAAGGCACCATTGGACCTCATCACTCTTTCAACTCCACTAACTTGTTACCACTTAGTAATGTTATTATCTTAAAGAATACAAACCATATACAATATACCTAAGACCATAAACCTAGTTATGATGGAACCTAAGTGATTATCCTTGTTTAAAATAGTATCTTTTTCCAATCCTATAAACATGTGTAAGTCAATGCCTTACAACTCCACCTTACCACATCATTCACTTACACTCAAAGTGATTGATCTCACATCCTTCAGCATACTTAGAAGAACCCTAGAACTCAACAGCGCCATAAAAGACTATGTCTTAAATTCATTTATATTTTCATAGTTAACTTTGGTCTAGTATTCAACAAGCCATAAGTATAGTAACTCAAGACCATTTGTATATCTCAATGCCAATTGTTACATCCTAATGATCTTCAGAATCGATTAACTTAATATAAGAAACATTTCCTTTGAAAGTTATTCCTTTTGACACTTCAAACAAATACACTATGTTATTTCTTTTAAGTCCTAACAACTTAAAACGTGGACTTTTATAATACTTACATGGTACCAAACAACCTTAATCTTATATTACTGTTGTGCTTTACCTTTTATTTCTTGTAAGTTAGTCTCAAATTTCCTATATATATAATTGCTTGTAAAATAAACTTGAAAATAAACCATATCTTAAGAAAATCACCAAACTTAACTTATTCACCATATTGGGTATTACTTCGGGGTTTTCCAAATTGCATTACATTACTTATGCATAGCAACATATTGCTTCTTTAAATATTAGTCCTTAACGGAGCAATGATGTTGTTTTCAGATATTGGATCTTCTATTATCTTGAAGACCATGAGTGCATAATCTTGCAATCACAAAAGGCAAGTTCACACTTGCTCGTGTCCTTTGGTTATTTTCTATCAAATATTTGCAAATCCAGTATTGCCATCACCTGCATTTCAAAAAGGTCAGAAAACACTATTTTCATAATAATATGATTATAGGTTATTTACCAAGAGGTAATAACCTACTATGAAAGTTCCAGTGGTAAAGAAACATAATACCTAGGACTTAACAACCAATGTCGCCAGTGATTCTTGCGCCGTATATTATGCGTTAACCATGAGATTTAGAATGGGACGAAGTAGTCAACTAGATCAGCTCCCTTTCACATGTCAACAGATGATCGGGCCATGGCTGTAACTCCTCTTATAGAGGGTTGGCAGCATATGGGTGGGATCCCTCAACGTCCCAGGGCTTCTAGTATCTATGAGGGTTGTAAACCTTAGGTTGTTATTGGAAACAAGTTTTATCCCAGGCCTTATGTGCAATCCGTAGGGTATGCAGGGTCATTGAGAAGGACGGTGATTGGCTTGGATCATCTACTGGGCCCCACATCACGGAATTGGAGACGGGAAAGATCGCCCGATTGTGCAACAAGGATTTTATCTCTCATGGGTAAAGTAACACACCTATGCAGAGTGTAAGAACTGTAACTTGTTACTCCCTATTCCGGAAAGGAGCTACGAACGCAGCAGGAAAGTAGCTCCATGAAAGTTCTGGTAAACTTGTGAAGGCTGATGGATATAGCTTTTCAGAATAAAAGCAACCTTTGAAGAAATGTTTTTAAAAACATGAAGAGCCTACGACCTACAGTCTATGGCTGTAGCTAGTGCATCAAACACTCCTTTTTAGTGAACTTGATAAGTATGCTCATACTCAACGTATCTTCTTAACCCTTGCTAGATTCTGAAGCCAATAAAGACGACGCCTACATCAACTTATGATCAAGGGAACCATCATCAAAAGCTCATGCTCTTTAATGAAGTCAATAAAGTCAACATATACATCAACTAAAGTGAATACGAAGTTGCTGATTAGATAGGAATATAATATCTAGCCATAGAACCTATTTGTGTAGAGTATTGCAATAACAGCAATGCAAGCCAAATAGGTAGATGCTAATCTTATTAGCATGATAGTTATGAGTTGATTATTTCTGATTCTTCTTTGTAAGAAGTTTTTTCTCTCTCTTTAACCTAGAGTGTTCTTTGGATATTTTGTAAAGAGTCGAGTTGTAACCTTTAGTTATGTCTTGGACCTGATGTGTTTATGTTGTACCACTCTGAGGGACGGAATACTAGTGAACGGTGCTTCATTGGTGTTATGTCAGCAACTATAGTATAGTACATCATGCACTGGTATGCTGGGTCACCACAGGCGGCGCCCCCCTTGGCCCCCTTGTCCCACGTGCCCTGAACCCTAGGTTCCACCCATCTCTCCTCCACCACCCTACTCCAGCTTAGGCGAAGCCCTGCAGAAACCTCTCCTGCACCACCACACCATCGTGATGTTGGGATTCCAAGGGGATCTACTAGCTCCGCTATCCTGCTGGAACCGGGAGAGGATGGTCTTCATCGACTCCATACGTGTGAACGAATACGGAAGTGCTGCCGGAATGCGGCATCAGAAGGATCGTCTACGCGATCTTGAGATGGTCTTCATCGACTCCATACTTTTCTTTCCTTTGTCTACACTTTGAGGTATTTTTATATGTTTTCTGGAACTAACCTATTAAAAAGATGCCACGGTGCCAATTGCCTGTTTTCTGCTGTTTTGGTTTCAGAAAGCTAAAAAATGAATATTCTCGGAATTGGATGGGACAAAAGCCAAAGTTCATATTTTCCCTGAACGAGACGGAGGAGGACACTAGGGTGGACACACCCTAGGTGGGCGCAGGTCCCACCCTGGCCGCGCCCATAGGGGTGTGGGCCCCCTGGACCTCCACCGACCTTACCTCCTTCTCCTATAAGAAGCCTCCGACCTAAAAACCCTAAATCATCGACCAAAAAGCCACGAAAAGTTCCACAACGCCTCCGCCATCGAAGGGGAGATTCGGGGGACGGAAAGTCACTCTTTCGGCACCCTACCAGGACAGGGAAGTGCCCCCGGAGCCATCTCCATTGATCTCCACCACCATCTCCATCGCCATTGTTGATTCCCATGATGAGGAGGGAGTAGTTCTTCCTCAAGGCTAAGGGCTCTACCGGTAGCTATGTGTTCATCTCTCTCTCTCTCTATGGATGATCTTGTTGTGGTCATGAGATTTGTAATCAAGTAGATCTACCTTGCTACTCAAGTGCTTTAATAGATCTCTGCTCCCCCCACGTGTGTGTAAGTGACAACGTGAATACCGTGGTGACACTTAGGCTAGAGGTTACATAAATACTCATCATGCTTTTCCCCACGTGTGTGATAGTGACAGCGTGCGCGCCGTGTGTGGCACTTAAGCTAGATTACATATATATATATTCATGAGTTATATTTGAATTTGGATGTCTTTATGAAATTGTGGTGTTTGTTGGAACCATCTAGCGCTCAAGGTGACAGTGTGGGGTTATCTAGATGGGGAAGGCGGACTTTGAGGAGTGCTGTTACAGCCCTACCATGGATTAGAGTGTTCAACAAGAGAGTAGTTAAGAGTAGTATCATTAAGAGAGGATATTTATATAAGAGAGTGTTCACTAGTGAAAGTATGATCCCTAGGCCTTGTTTCTAAGCATTGAAACACCGTTTGCATCTAGATTTGTTGCATGTTTGCTTGCTTCCATCATTTTGCCTTTAGTCCTTACCTCACCGTCAAGCTATTTTCTGGCACCATTACCACTTGTATTTCACTATCTCTTCGTCGAACTAGTGCACCTATACACCTGACAAGTGTATTGGGTGTGTTGGGGACAAAGGAGACTTCTTGTATCTTGATTGCAGGATTGCTTGAGAGGAAATACCTTTGACCACTTCCTCCCTGAGTTCGATAAACCTTGGGTAATGCACTTAAGGGAAACTTGTTGCTGTTCTACAAACCTATGCACTTGGAGGCCCAACAACTGTCTACAAAAATAGAAGTGCATAGAAATCAAGCTATTTTCTGGCGCCGTTGCCGAGGAGGAAAGGTAAAAGGCACTCACACACGTTATCCCACGGCAACAACAAACCAGAAAGCTATTTTCTGGCACCGTTGCCGGGCAGGTAAGGTAAAAGGTATAAACATCCTCCAGTGTGAGTGCTCGAAGTTATTTCCTTTAGATTCTGTAATTTTGTCTTTTTTGTTTCTTGTTTTAACTAGTTAGGTTTAATGGAAACAACAACAAAATTAGAGAGCTTTATAGTATTTATCTTGAGTTTGGACATGAAGTGTTTGAAGAGAAAATTTAAAAACCTATGGAACTTTATTTGCATGCTAATAGTAATGTTATTAGTATGAATTCTTTGAACACCAATATTGCTAATGCTATGGAAACGTCTAAGCTTGGGGAAGCTATTTTTTTCTGAAAATAATCTTTTTAGTTCCCCAGCTTTTGAAGATAGATATTCCATTGCTTATGATGATATTAAACCTCCAATATATGATGACTACAATGATGAATACGATATTTTCAGTCCACCTACTATTGAGGAGAAAATTAATTGTGATTATAATATGCCTCCTATATTTGATGATTATGGTGATGAGAATAATAATGATAGCTATTTTGTTGAATTTTCCCCCACAATGATTTATAAGGATGACTATGCTTATGTGGAGAGTAATAATTATTATATGCATGTGGCTCATGTAAGAATGTTTTATGTGGTAGTTATATTGTTAATTTCATGCATGATGGTACTGAAATTTATTATGAGAGAGGGAAACATGGTTTTGTGCATCTCAAAAATATTAAGTTTCCCATCTTTATGTTGAAAATCTTGAAGTTGCACTTGTTTTGCTTTCCTATGCTTGTTGCTTTGTGCTTTCATGACTTGTTTCTTTACAATATTCCTATGCATAGGAAGTGGGTTAGACTTAAATGTGTTTTGAATTTGCTTCTTGATGCTCTCTTTTGCTTCAATTCATATTTGTTATGTGAGCATCTTCTCAAACTATCCTGCCTAACTTAAAGGCGTCAAAAAATTACTTGTTGGGAGATAACACAAGAGTTTTCTTGAGTATTGGAAGTTATTAATTCAGTAATGACCTGTCCTTATACTTTTTGTTTGCTTTTTGTGCCAAGAATAACCTCTAATGAGAGGGAAGTAAGATTTGGCGATTGGTTGTCCTGAAACAGAATTTTGTGCTCCACCGTAAAAGTTAATGAGGAATATATGTAAGTCGGATTGAGATGATATTTGGTGAATAAATCCCCCAGTATGTTAGCTAACTTTCGTTAGTTCAACATTTTTTGATTTGAGCAACATAATGTCTTCGAAAAAAATTGGTTTCTATCCACTGGTCTGTTTTGACAGATTTCTGCCATTATTTGCATTTGCTTCTTATTGATTCCTTTTTGTTTTTTTTTGGGAAATTGATATTTTTGAGGGAATTTAAATAGTATATTGTGTTTTTAGTGAAAGTTTTGTTGTTCTAAAGCTAAATCCAAAGGTCTATTATCTTTTGAATACATTAATGTTGCTAATGAAGATTGTGTGAAGTTTTGTATGAAGGAAAAATTTTAGGTGTAGAGGAAGAATGATGTAATAAGATGAATAATGGAAAAAAGCTCAAGATTGGGGATGCCACCCCATGTGACCCCAAGAAATATTCAAGAGGTACAAGCGTCAAAGCTTGCGGATGCCCAAGGCATCCCCCTTCTTCATCAATAAAAATCTCAGGTCTTTCTAGACACTTCGTTTTTATTGTTTCATGAACTGTTGTGTTGTTCTTGGAGCGTCTTAGTTTTTTTTTTTGGTTTTCGTTTGTTTAGTTTTCTTTAATAAAGTTGGTTTGATTATAGAACACTTCTTTTGGAGAGAGACATACTCCGTTTTCATTGCCTAGAACACTCTAGTTTTCACTCTTATTGTTGTGTGAGTGTTCTCTTTTGCTAGCACTGTGCTTAGCCTTAGTTTTCTTATGCTTTCATCTTAGAAATTTTTAGTTCTTATTTGTGGATTTGTGAGACTTCCTCACTGATATTTATTGATTATTATCTTTGTGAGTTGTTTCAAATAAGTTGATTGGTGTTGGAAAAGAGTAGGAAGCTTCATGCTTAGGTGGTACAAAAGGGAGCTTGTTTTGACTATGGCTTAGACTTTATCACGTCATGCTAGATGCTGTTTTGACCTTATGCTTAGTGATTATTGCTGTAGCATGACTTGTTCCAAACAATTAGGATTGCTTAATGTGCCTTGAAAGAATCATGTGTTGTTTTAGCATACAAAAACATAATATTGTGGTATTCTCCTTTGATGCTTTGTTTGGGTTGACTTGGCACATGCTCACACCATGTTATGACTATGAACAAGTCACTATATCCTGTTTGATCATTTAGTCCTTGACTTGTAGTACCACTTCATGCTTTGATTAGTAATGTTTTGTCGCTCTGCATGATTATGGCTATTATTGCTCACTTAGTTGGTTGCTCCCAGTCTTTAGCTAGCCTCCACTTGTATGAGTAATCTCTACTCATGCTTCCAAGTCCCAAGAAACCAAGTTATTACAAAGTGTCCACTATAAATTACTATGCATGGTGTTTTACACCATTCCAAGTATATTCTTGTTTTCATCTATCTTCCAATTAAAAAGTATTTTTTTATGTGAAAACTTAGTGATTAAAGCTCTCACGAACTTGATGGCACACTCTATATTTCTTGCCCCTAATAAACTTGCCATTGTGTCATCTATGTTGTATATGTTTGCACTTATACATTCCAATTAGTAGAATTGTGCTGTCACGGGGAATGCTTTCAACATTGCACTTGTACATTGTACACAGTTGATATCATGCTCTTTTGTCTATGGATGTCGCCAATGTGAAATGAAAGGGGAGCTTGTAAATCCATGGAGTTATGTATGTGTGTTAGAGAAACGCCTGGCCGCTAGCCTAAGCCATGCCTAATCATGGTGGAAACTTGCAGCATCACCATAATGACATCTATGAAGCTTTCTTCTTATAAAAAAAGAGACAAATTGAAAAGAGGAAAGAGAGAAAAAAGCACCATATTCCCATGGTAAATAAGAAGATTGCTGAGATGCTCATTGTCTGCTTGCCTTGTCATTTTGATTATGGGATAGCTCCTATATCATGTGCAAGGGGTACCCCGTTGGAGGTTCTCTATGATACACATGTACTTACTATGACAAGAAATTACAGGTGACTAAAGTTGAGTCGCATGAGGAGCGGCCCTCGTATTCAAGGGACTTCAGATTCTCAACTTATACTTTGTCAAGCATATATTCCATAGTTTGTTCACTTTAACCTTAATCACTTCAAGATGCTTATGATAGGGGCAATGAGAGATGAAAGCTAACAAGTACCATAATTTTTGGAAGATCTTTTTGATACTTGAAATCCCTACTTCCCTTATGAAGGGCCTTTCTTCCACTATTATATTGAGTCTCCACCTTCTACCTTTAGGCACCAGTTAAGAGAGCATAGTTGCCATTCTTAGTTCAATGTGCATTGTCCCAAGACTTATTGATTGATTCATATTGTTGATATTTCTTGTTCTTGAACTATTTTTATCTAGTCACTCTTATGAACTTTTAAGGTGTCCTATGCAATTATGTTTTTCTACTCCATGAGGGACAAGCTGAATGCCACTATGATATGGAGACTTGAATTCAGCTAGCATAGACCGAGACGCATCCATCAAAGTGCGATTCTTCCTTTCGGCAACTCCATTTTGTTGAGGGGTATAGGGAGTGGAGTATTGATGCTTGATTCCTTCATCACTAAGAAACTCATCCAAAGTATAGTTCTTGAACTCGGTGCCATTGTCACTTCAAATTGAGAGAATGGTTTCATTGTGTTTCCGTTGAACCTCATTGGAAAAATCGATGACGGTTTGTTGAGTCTCACTCTTGTATTTGAAAAAGAACACCCAAGTGTATCTTGAGAAATCATCCACAATAACCAAACAATACTTCTTGCCTCCAAGACTATCATGAGAGGGTGGACCAAAAAGGTCCATATGCAAGAGCTCCAAACATCTCTCCGTGGTGATTTGATTGAGCGCTTTGTGAGGAGTTTCATGCATCTTCCCTTCAATACAATCCCTACAAACACGATATTTAGAAAAAGAAACATCGTTAAGCCCAAGGATGTGGCACTCGGAGTGAAGTCTTTGCAAAGTTCTCATGTTAACATGGGCTAGGCGGCGATGCCACAACCAACCCTTGTTGGCTTTAGCATAGAGACATAGAGCATGAGGAGTAGTGGTCCCTGAAAGTCCACCACATACAAGTCATGCTCTACATATCCTACGAGACCCATAAGAGGAAGTGCACGAACTGAGAGTAAATTGTAACCAAGAGTTTTGACAAGCATGACGTCAACCAAGGATACATCCGGGGTTACCACCACTTTGCCAAAACCCAAAACCTAAGAACTTGTTTTATCACCGTAGGAGACCATGGTGTTGGCAATATTTGGCCTCATCTCCATCATGATAGACTTGCATCCGGTCATATGACTTGTGGCACCACTATCAAGCACCCATTTTGATCCACCGGAAACATAGTCCTACAAGAAAATCAAGCTTTGGTTTTAGGTACCCATTTTGCAATGGGTCCCCTTTTGTGAGTAACAAGAGCCTTTGGCACCCAAATAGCCCAATGATAATCATGCGTGTAAGAAGTTCCCACATATCTAGCATATAAATGACCATCATATGATTTGCAAAGAATATAAGAGGGATTGTTCTTTCCGGCAAAGTTTTCACTTTGTAAGATGGTTGGGCCATTAGAGGGCCCTTGAGCCATGCCCTTGTTATTTTTCTTCTTGTTGTTCTTCCTCTTCTTCTTCTTAGTCTTGGCAAGTTTATCCTTCAACACCTTGATCTCCTCAATGAGATGCTCATGCTTGCAACAAGGGTTAGGAGTGCTAGACAAGTCTATAATTTGCACAGCGGAAGACTTAGCATGTTCACAAGTTAGTTGAGTTTGAAGTTGTTCATGGGCTTCGAAAAGATTTGAGAATTTTCTCTCCAAGGCTTTGTGTTCCTCTTTGAGTTTCTCAAGATATTCTTGAGTCCTATCATGACCAACCACAAACTCAACTTTTTCTTTCTTAAGCACCTTAACCAAAGCAAGATCATGATCACATTCTTTAATTAGAGAGCACATGGTGTTGTTATGATCATCTACAAGATTAGACACACTTTCTTCAAGATTAATTCTCATATTTTGTTCATCCCCAAGACTTTGAGTGAGAGAAGCAATTTCATCAGCGGCATCTCTTTCATTTTTACTTAGCAAGTCAAGAAGTTCTTCCTTTTCATATAAAGCATCCCTAACATTGTCAAGTTGTGCAAGCAAGGACTCAAAGAAAGTTTTAGTTTCTTCATCCAAGGTAGCAACAAATTCACACATGTCAATCATCTCTTTCTTCACCTCTAGGGCAACAAGATCAAGAGAAGAAGGCTCACTGGAGATGGGTAGAGGAGTAGGTTTAGATGTTAGCTCGGTGGCCTTGGCCATGAGACACTTTTGGTTGGAGGAGATGACGTTTTCATTTTGTGAGTCGAAGAGGGATAGACGTGGAGTAGAGGTAGTGGCAATAGCAGCAACTCCCACAATCTATCCACCATGGACTTCATCATCATCATCTTCATTTGTGCCCGAAAGGTATTCTTCATGGACCACTATTGCTCGTTCCTTGTTGGTGACGTTGTTGACGGCGAAGTTCTTGTTCAAGGGATGAGGAGGTCTTGACTTGATCTTGCGAATGAGACGACCACCATTGTATTCACAGTTATCAAAGGGACACTTGGCCACGAAGTGACTCTTGTCGTTGCAATTGTAGCATGACCTTGCCTTGGGAGACTTGTTGGGTGAGTTGAATCTTGAGTTGTCCCTTGACCTTGACTTGAGCCCGGACTTGTTCCAAAAGGCCCTCGAAGCGAGAGCAAGATGTTCGTTGAAGGCACACTTGAGATCTTCTTGAGGCCACTCACTTGATATATCATCATCATCAACTTCAATAGCCTTTGCCTTCAAAGCAAGATTCACTTTGGTTGACCCAATGGCCCTAGCACGGGCGGACTCCGCATTCTTCTTGTCAATGGTCATGGCAATTACTTCACTCAATACTTCTTGGAAGGTCATTAGGTTAAAGTTGGTTCTTCCCTTGATAGATTTGAGCTTTTGTTCTTCAAACGGAAGGAGAGCTTGAATGAACTTCCTCTTCATGAACTTGTCGTCAACATAGGTGGCCCCAAGATCCCTCATAGTGCAACAAAGGACCTTGAGTCGCCTATACATGTCTTCGGGGGTCTCATCATCTTGCATAGCGAAACCATCGCACTCGCTGTTGACTTCATCAAACTTGGAGCTTTGGATGCTTGCATTCCCAACAAAGAGCTTGGTGAGTTGATCCTATGCTCCCTTGGCGGTGTTGAATTGGCGAATGTGAGCAAAGTCCTTTGGAGTCAAAGCCTTTTGGATCATCCCCAAAGCTGTGGCATTGAGTTGCTTGTCCACCACTTCACCTCGTGTCAACTTCTTTGGGTCATATGGAGAGAACCCATCCTCCACAATCCTCATTAACTCAATATAAGAGCTGGAAATATGAGAGCGCATTAGATATTGCCAATTAGCGAAATTTGAAGTGTCAAGCATAGGTGGTGCTCCTTGAGGAATAATGTGTGGCATGGGAATGGGTGGATCCGGAGTGTACTTTGGCGGTGGGGGTACCGCTGAGTAGTCCTTTCCTCCATTTTCCTCTTTGGAAGTTGAGTTCTCGGGCTCCTCGGTGTTCTCACTTGGAACGTTGGTAGATGTTTGAGCAACAAAACCAAGTCCCAAGTGAGTGGTGATGGCCGTGGGATTCGGGTCACCGTAACGGTGGGAGGAAGCTCGGTGGTTTGGGGTGTGTCAAGAGCAACCATGGGGTTTGGCTTGAGAGACTGCAAGATAGTCATCATTTCCTCGAACTTAGACATCATGGATGACTCCAATTGCTTGAGGTCATCCATAGTGGCAAAGCTCTTGGGGTTTTCGGTTTCACTACCCCCTTCGTCGGATATTGTCTCTTAGGCGGTAAAGCCTGAAATAAGAGCCTTGGCTCTGATACCAATTGAAAGTACCAACTTTTATACGACTAGAGGGGGTGAATAGACGACTACCAATTTTTAATTTGTTGCACACTTTTAGGCTTAACGAGAAGGAAATTTATCTAGATGTGCAAGTAGGTGGACAATCTATATGCAAGATAACTTACAACAACCACAAGAACGGTAAGGACAAGAAGTAATGGAAGGGAACGAAGTAACCGGGGCGGGGACGCGGGGATATAATTCCCGTAGTTCACTCCTAAGGAGCTACGTCTATGTTGGAGAGGTGTCGGGGCCACACAAGGTCACCCGAGCGCCACAAAGGCCTCACCTTCTTCTCGGGTGAGCTCCCCCAGAAAGGAGGCCTCAGAATCTACTAACAGGTGACCTTGAAGGTGCCAACCGAAACCTTTACAACAAGGTTGAGGGGGAAGCTCCATAACTCAATTGGAGGCCCTCAACGACACCTTGAAGCTTTACAACACAATCCTTAGCTCCGAGGATGCCCTACACCGTCTAGGGTTTCAAGAAACCCAAGAGCAACAAGATCCACAAAGGATGGGTGGGGGAAATCAAATCTTCTTTTGCGGAAGTGTAGATCTAGGTTACCTCCCTCACCTCTCAGAAGATCAAGTCGTTTGAGTGTCTAGAGAGAGAGATCTAGTGAGGTGAATCTCAAGCATTAATGGAGGAGAGAGAAAAATATTCAAGATAGGTGGGAGGAAGAAGGAGGGCGCCTTAAATAGGCCCCCTCCACACTGAACCGTTACAACCCACGCGACTTCACCGGAACTTTCGGTGAGGGGCCGGAAGTTCTGCCCAACACGGCTCCAACGGTCATCAGCCCGTTGACGCCCGCTCCAAAAGATCGACCGGAAGTTCCAGTCAAACTGACCAGAAGTTCCGGCCGAACTTCTGATGCAAGTTCCGGCCCAAGTTCCGGCAAATAGACCACTTCATACAGAAGGGTACTGACCCTTCAGCGAAACTTGGAGCGGAACTAGGGGCGCAACTTCTGGGTCATGAAGCAAGTCTGACCGGAAGTTCCGCTCAGGAACTTTCTAGCAGGAGAAGTTCCGGTGCAACTTCCGGTCGAACTTCCGGCAAATAGAGCATACCAAAACAGATAGTTCTGGGAGATCACCGGAAGTCCCAGCGGAACTTGGATCGGAACAAAGGCCAGATCTTCCTGCAGAAAAATCCTGAGCGGAACTTCCGGCGCCTGGCCGGAAGTTCCTATCAGACAAAAGGGGCCCCAACAGAACAGAAACTCGCTCTCTCACGGAAGAGTAGGATGGCTGTGGCGGTGCATATGAGGTTTGTGCAAGAACAAGAGATTTCCCACAACCTTCCGAGATGGACCCCCTATTAATAGTACGGCGACCTAAAACAATAAAAGGAGAGAAACTAGAAGAAAACTATAGGCCGCCGTCTTCATGAGATCCCAAAGAGAGCATCCACACAGTTTAAGGAAACAACAACAGCATTTTTCCTGAAACTCAAGCACACGGTTAGATCACAAATGGGATTCACATTATCACCAAAAAAGTATGGGAAAATATAGTCGTTTCACTTTGTTCAATAGAACCAATTTTGGGGCTCATCTTCCGAGGATTCGGGTTTGCACTTAAATACTTTTACTAAAATATGCGACATGATGCATATTAAGGATGTAGATCCAAATGCTGTTAAATTGAGATTGTTTCCTTTCTCTCTTAGAGGAAGGCTAAGGATTGGTTGCTAGCTCTACCAAAGGGGACTATGAAATCTTGGGAGGAATGTACTAATTTGTTTGTGACTAAATTCCCCCCATCTAAGACTATACAACTAAGATCCAATATTACAAGCTTGCATGGGGAGGATGAAAGAAGCCGTGATGAACTGTCCTAGTCATGGGATGTAAGAATGGCTTATATTACATTTGTTTTATAATGGTCTTAACCCAATGTCTAAGTCTATGATAGGTACTACAGCAGGAGGAACAATCATGGGAAAGCAAGTGAGTGTTGCAAAGAAATTTCTTGATGATATGCAAAATAACCATGCCCAATGGCATGTGGAAAGAACCTTCAAGAGAGTAAGTTCAATTACCGAGGTAAATAATGAAGATCTTACATTTAAGGTATACGAGCTACTAAGCATAGTAAAAGTTAAAGATGATAGCCAAGCTAATGATATTCCTACCGATGCTAATTTTATAGCTCGTACTCCTTTTAATCCTACATGCATAAATCATTATGATTTTAATGCTCAAAACCATTATCCAAATCTTGTAGGAGATCCTTATAATAGTTATGATAATAATAATGGATAAAACCATGGAAATCTCTCATTGGAACAAACTGTTAGAACATTTATTCAAGCTAAAACCGAGCAAAACAATTTTCTTATCAAAATCACGGAGAACCACAAGAGTAGTATAGGAAAATTATCTAACCAGGCCGTTGCAATTAGAAATGATGTATAGGCTCTATAGGAAAGGATAAAGACCGCAGATGTTCAATTGGGTAAAGTTGTTGAGAGCTAAGCTCCCATACTTGCAAAGTTTGCTGGAAAGCCCGAGCCAAATCCGGTGGGAGACCTCAAGATGATGAGGGTTGTAAACAATGAAGATAAACCTGAAGAGCTAGACTATAGCAATGCACCAACACTAGAATATACCGTGGAACATCTATTAAATATGATCACCGTAAAGAATACCTGTATAAAACAAGCTAACGATGCTATGTACCAGAAATTTATATAACAAGTAGCGTCTAAACTATATCTTCAGAATGTCGGGTTTCTGTGTCTTCAGAACAAGGTGGATCAGTGTGTTGAGACAGATTATACCCATAATAATATACATCAATACAATGTGTTGATTTAGTGTTCCATAGTAATATGAAGCAATTAAATGGATTGCTGTAGAGCAAGCAATTTGTTAAACACATTACCTGTAGGTTGAGACCAATTAGTCCAGTCTTAATGCAGATCTTCATGGGTAGGATCAGAGTCCCAATCTTCGGTAGTTGACCCATAATTTTGGGTAGATGACCCCTTTCCCTCACATTGGGTACCCGACTCCTTGCCGTCAGCACCATAAAACAAATGTTGATTAGCTAACCAATTAGTTTCAGATACTGCAAGGTTGCTTTGGGGAGGTGCCCGCAGATTGGTGTGAGTTGGCTGCTGGCTTTGGAGAGGTCGCAAGTTACCTTGGATCATCAAACTCTAATCATCAAATTTTTAATGATATGGTCGTGGACAACGGGATGGGGACTTCATGTAACATCCCAAAAATACTAAACTTGGATCATCAAACTCTAATCATCAAATTTAGGGTTAACAAAAACTTTTCTAATTAAAAATATGAAAGCATTCATATGTGTGTGTATTAAAATATGGATTCTTTTGAATGGCCATGGTTTTGTGTTTCTTTGCCTGTAAAATGATTCTTAGATGAAATAAACATCATCTAAACAATCCCCAAACTTTTCCCAAAGACAAACAAGTCAAAATAAACAAATTAGGTAAATGGTCACTTTGGCCAAATTAATTCCCATGCCTACTTTGGCTATCCCTAACTTTCAGAACTTAACAGAAACATGTATGGATCTTTGCACCCCTTGATACTACTCATAATAAGGTACCAAGGCCCACTTTGTGATCATCCAAAAACATTCAAATGCTTAGTTTAAATGAGAGTTTAAAATTGAATCTATTTCATATGGGAAGATCCCACTATTTCAAAAACCACTCAAACAAGCTCAATTTTCAAAACCCAAGCATCCACAGAATCCTCAACACATGCCTAGCACACCCACCAAAAATATTTTCAAAATTCAAAACTTAAGTTCATGCGGCCATTTCATCAAACAGGTTGTAGATTCAAATCAACAAAATCAAAAACACTATGCTGAGTAGTGTTTTGGGCCAACCTTGTTCCCTCTCTGGTTACAACTAGCCGTAGTAGATCATATAGCAACCCTAACTAACCTCTAGCACCACTATAAGCTGGCCATTGTCATCAATGGTGTGCAGGCCGAGAGCACCCATGTCACCCCAGTGTGGACAGCAAGCTAGGAGAAGAACTAGCCGTGCCAACCTTGTCTAGCATGCATCCCATGCCTCACCTCCCCCTATTGACCAGCCCTAGCTCGAAGACAGCAACCAGAACCACTAGGAACGCCGCACCCGTGCCGCTGTCGACCATGCCGATGCGCACCGCAGAGCACGCGCCATTCCCATGCCACCCGACCACCTCGAGCCCTCGCCGCCTGCCAACATGCACCCCACTGTCCCAGGAGACCACCAGACATGTTCGTTTCACCGACCGTACCCCGTAGCCACCGCTCGCCACAGAGTTCGCTGCCTCTGCCTCGCAGAGCACCGCGCGTTCCCGACCATTTGCCACTGCCCCTACATGCGCATTTATGCTCTAGAGCATCACTAGGAGACCACCCGTCGATCGCCAACCTCGCCCATGCCTCTAGCCGCCCGTAGCCGTGTCGCCACCCTCGCCTACCCATCCCTCTCGGTCTCGCTGTCGAGCCTATAAAAGGAGATGACCCCCACTCGATTTCTTCACACCATATCACTCCACTCACTTCACTGATCATTCCATCCCTTAGCCGGAGCACGAGGAGGAGAAGTTCGCCGGAATTGCGCCGGAGCAGGCTACCTCTGGAGAAGAAGGGAGCCATTGATTTCGACCACCCCCGGAGCTACCGCGACCACCCGTGAGTTCGCTGTCATCGACTTCGTCGTTTGCCCGCCTCGCCGTCGTCACTGGAGCCCCGACATGCCCCCTATGCACCCCCATCGAGCCGCTAGGGTTCGAGCTCGCCGGTGACTTGTTCATCGTCGACGATGATCCTCAGCCGTCGATCTTCATTCTAATCCAACGCACCACAATGCCCCGTACCGCTTAGCGTTTTATGAGCCACTGACCAGTAGACCCCCCCTGTCAGTTGCACCGCGTGTTGTGGAGTGACACTGGGCCGGCCCAATAACCCTTCCCGCGCAGCCCACTCGTTTGAATTTAGCTTTTTCTATTTTCATTAAAACTCAGTTTAGAACCTAGTTTCAAAAATCAACTGATCTCGATTCAGTGAACCAAATTGGATGAAACCAATTTTTTAGAAAGGTGTTGAAATGCTTAATCCAAGCCCGTTGGATTCAAATCATTTGGATCTGTAGATCAACCCTGGTAAAAATAACAAGTCAAAAGCTATTGTGCATTCAAACATTTTTCAAATTTCAACCATAATAGCTTTTGAGTTGATGACAACTCTCAAAAATCACATTTGACCATACCTTTCAGAATATATAAAAACATATGGGTTTACTTACAGAAATAATGTTTAAGTAATAAAAAAATGCCACATAGGCATTTCTAGTCATTTTATTTTATTTAAAATAAAAGGGTAAACCTTATTAAATTATGACACCAATTTAAATCACATTCTCATGTACTGAAATATGTGGTGATGACATGTGTCAACATGATCCCATGTTTGGTTTGGAGAATATTAAATCTTAAGTAGTTTTTCAATGGGTAGAAATTACTTTTCTAAAAATAAATAAATAACACAAAAGCTTTAATATTGAATGTTAGTGATGATGCTAGATCATCTATAGAACCCTTTTGTGTGATGATTGAAAGTAGTTAAGTATTGTTTGGTGATTGTGTAACTCATATTTATTTATAGCCGCTAGTACCGACCAAGGATACGAGGAGGAAGGAGGATACTACGAAGAAGAAGCCGAGGAGAACTTCAACCACTGCTCTGCACAAGGCAAGCCTATACTGATACCGATGCAAGCTAATACTTGCTTGTTACCATGACCACTAGATGCCTTAATCATATGTGATCATACCCACTTGATACCCCCTCCTAGTTTTACTTGCAAGCTTTATACTTTATTTCTTTATCAAAGCTATTACTTAGAGTCTACTTAAGTGACTTGTATATTCTAGGAAGATAATTGAAGGTTGCATAAAGAGCATTAAATTTGGCCTAAGCTAGATAATCTTGATGTCACCCTAAGGCATGAGATTGAACTTAGTTAAACTCCACTTGTTTACCAACCCTCATTAGTACTCACCCCCACTTGTAGATTCTAGTGCTAAGCATACAACTTGACCAACTTTAGATGGGAATACTTGGTGGAAAATGGTTATGAAAACCTTAGAATGATGAGTCATTCTACTGAGATGTTTTGACATGTGTTTCCGAACACCAGCTGATTTGGATGATGAAAATGTCAAGGCATGAGCCTTAGCCCTTTATAAAACTGATGGTTGTTTGGATGCGATACCATTACAATTTTACCGTACAACCATAATACTTGAAATTTGGGTAGGGCTTGACTGGAAACTTATATACCGTTGTAGGGGTTCCCTCACGGCCAAGGTTTGTGCTGAGGCTACCTTGTGAAGATTGTCCACCTGTGTAGTACCCAAGATGACAGTTGGTCATGGTTGGGAGGCCAAACTCACAGGAGAGGTGCTTATACTAGGGCGTGTAATTGAAAGGTTAGGATTGATTATCCGCATATTGAGTATGGTGAATTCAGGATTTGTTCCTGACGGATGTATCGGATGTTGTGGTGAAAGTGTACAATCTCTGCAGAGTATCAAACTATTCGAATAGCCGCGTCCGCGGTGATGGACAGTTGGAGTGGCCGTACTATTCCCCCATCAGATGTTTTCAAAATGACTTATGAAATGAATTGAGATTTTGACTTGACCACAACAGAGTTGTGATATGAAATACAAGTTCCCACTTAGGTGTTATAAAATTTCAACTAGCTTTTCTTGCTTCTGAACTTAGTAGAGGTAAATCTGGCTTTTTGCAAAACAACCCTAGAGCTTAGTGTCCTACTACAAAAACCCTCTTCACTTGTTAGTATTAGTTTGCGAGTACTTAAAGAGTACTCATGGCTTTGTCCCTGGCTATTCCCATGGCCAGACTATGAAGAGGAGTACCGGGATGAAAGACCCCAGGAAGGTTACGACAAGTAGGATCATCTCCCATCGTCAGCATTGCCTGTGACCCCAAAGATCGAGCTTCGCCTATGCTACCGTTATTATTACGTATTTCCGCTGCTTGATTTATATTAAGAACCGGATCATGAGATCCTTATTTGTGTATGACTTTATGTATGGTTTGTAATGGATGATGTACTGTGGTATCCAAATCTGTTATGTCTCGCAAAATGGTAATCCTGGGATTGCAATGTATGGCATAACAGGCATCTGGGATTAAAAATCCGGGTGTTGACACTTCATTCCTTGGGAAGGTGGCTGCTTCATATGGATAGGTGGCAGTTGGCATTGGGAGGTGCCAGCGGACGACTTGATTGGGGTGGTGGTTCTAGGCCTTCGGTATGTGGTGGCTGGCATTGGGGAGAAACCTGTCGTATATGGGTATGTGGCAGCTCACTTTGGGTATGTGGTAGCAGGCTTTGGGTAGCTGGTTGCTGGATTTGTGGAGCTTGTTGCTGGCTTTGGGGAGGTGGCAGCCGGCATACCAGCAGATAAGAGGGAGTGGACAACTCTCCTTGGGAAGAGTGTTTCTCATGTCGGGAAGGTGCCAGCTTTCCTTGGGAAGGTGGCTGCTTTATTTGGAGAGGTGGCGGGTTGGCTTTGGGAGGTGCCAGCGGATGGCAGGATAGGGGTTGTGGTTCTAGGACTTGCGTATGTGGTGGCTGGCTTTGGGGAGGCAGCTGTTGTCCATGGGTATGTGGCTACTAGCTTTAGGGAGGTGGCTCTTGGCTTTGTGGAGGTGGCGACTAGCATACCAACATGTTGGATGGAGTGGATAACTCACCTTGGGGAGAGTGCTTATCGTGTTGGGCAGCTGCCAGCTTGCCTTGGCAAGGTGGCTGCTTTTTTTGGAGATGTGGAAGGTTGGGAGGTGCTAGTGGAAAGCGGGATGGGGGTTGTGGTTCTAGGCCTTGGGTACGTGGAGGATAGCTTTGGCGAGGCAGATGCTGTTTGTGGGTACGTGGCCTCTGGTTTTGGGAGTGTGGCTACTAGCTTCTGGGGGTAGCTTCCGGCTTTGGGGCAGGTCGGAGGAAGTGGAAGCTCGCCTTGGGCAGAGTGCTGCTCGTGTTAGGCAGCTACGAGCTCTCCTTGGGCGGCTTGTTGCTTGTCTTGGGTAGGTCCCTTCTTGGACTGGGTAGGTGGTAGATTGTCATCTGCTGGCTTCTCTCCTTGGTGGGGATTAGGAACTGCAGCTTTAGCCACTGGGCCGACATCAGGAACTACAGCTCTAGCCGTTTGGTGGGCATCAGGAACTGAAGTTTTGGCCACTTGCCCGACACTAGTAACAGAAGGTTTGGCTAGTTGGTTGGCATTAGGAATTGCATCCTTGGCAACCGGCATGGATAAATTAAGTGCATCTCTAGCTGCATCCATGGCACCAGGAAGTCCAGCTTTGGTTTGCCAGGCATGAGGAAGTGCGGCTTTGGAAACTTTCTGTGTTGCACTTGGAGCTTCTTGTGAATGGGTTGCAGGCGTTGGCACTTTTGTTTCTCATCATGTGGAACTTGGAGGTGGAAGTCCTCCTTTTAGAGGATTCCCCTTGGATCTCGTGTTTCTCTCATTTTCTCGGTCTGGAGATATTCCTTCCACGATGCGCTTGCGATTTGATCCACCACCACCAGGAGCCATCTTTACCTTGGCAGTTGTCTTCCTGAATTTCCTCTGCTTAAGACACACATTTCACATGTAAAAATCAATTGGGGGAAGATAAAGAGGCACAAAATATATGGTAAAAACAATAAGTAAACAATTCCAAGCAGGATGAGTAGGCAGCACCTTAGTTGTGGAGAAATCATGAAAAAATGGTGAGCTAACAGGTAATGGGACTACCTGCAGCCCAGTCTCGTCGGTGACTAGTGTTTCATCACCTGATAGGTCATCTTGACTGGTGTCTCCCCCACACTCAGGATCATAATGAGGACCAGAGCCGTCACTGCTGCTCTTTTTGGGGATAATACAGTTGGCGATGCAACAACACTGGCTATGAACCTAATACCAAGTCGTTGCATCCATGGACTGTTTATCATGACGGTTTTGACCCAACTTTTTTCCATCAGTAGTATTTTTGGTTATAACATGAATAAAGAACTCGAATTAATCTAGAAACATGAAACTAGGTGCGATACCAGCCTATGTTATATAGTACTCACCATTTAACATGTCGCGGCATGAGCAATGTATACAAAGAGCAGATGCTGTCAAACTAATGCAACACACATGATAATGTAACCTGTTCTAAAGCCTTCATTCTTGATACTTATAGGGTAATAGAGAATACAGTTGGCGATGCAACAACACATGCTAAGAACTAGTTCTTACATGGATTAATTTTCTAAGAAACACTCCAAGCACCTTCCACTGTACATGGCCTACGCAGTTGTTGCATCCAATCATTTTTTGATGATGGTTTTCAGCCTACGTTCTCATGGGTTGCATCAGGAACTCCAGATACGGCTCAAAATGCAACATATGGTGTAGATAGGTCAACTATTTCCAATTTATACTGCTGATCATAAGACATATGACAAAACAGCAAAACAAATGCAACATGGATTGCATGCTACTCCTACTATGGGTAGCCTAGCTAGTATTATATAGTATTATCGTACACAGGATACTGGTGTACGAACCTCCCACTGTGACCAACTTATATGATGGTGTATATGTTTTCAAACCTATAACACTACTCACAATATAGATAATCTTAAGGCAGGTCATAGTGGGGAGTAACATAGCCTAGTAACATGCTATCATCCAATTAAATATGGAATTAAGAAAAATATATCCTATGGTGTTCCTTGTCCTATAGTAACCATTATGTAAAACAATACACTATGAACAACTTATACACTTAACACAAGACATGTTAGGAAGCAACCAAAGTAATGCAACAGAAAAATATGATGCAAGCTAGTATAAGCAGGTCTAGAAAATTTACCAGTTGGTTTCAATAATAAGAAGGGCAGGGCAATCATCAGTGTATGCAAAAAGCAATATAACCAATAAAAAACAATATAACCATATACATCAAATAGGAGAAAAGCTAGGTGAGTGCTTCCTTGCCTTCAGGTTGTGGGGCTTTTTTCTTACTTACTTTCTTGGCGGAAAGCTTGAGTCGTGGTATGAAGGCTTGTTATTGGACCTTGGTAGCAGACCTTGTCGACGAGGTGGACGGGGAAGTGGCATACATTGTTTACTAGGTGGACAAGGTGCATGGAGAGTAGGGAGACCTTGACAGCGAGTAGAGAAACCTTAAAGGAGAGGGCAAAGACCTTGAAGAAGGGGGGGCGACCTTGATGGTGAGGTGCACGGATAGTTGGAAGACCTTGATGGGTAGGTGGAAGACCTTGTCGACGAGGTGCACGGTGAGGTGTGTAACTTGTCGGCGAAGTGCACGGAGAGTGGGCGTACCTTATCGGCAAGGTGCACAGGGAGTGGGCAGACCTTGATGGCAAAGTGCACGGAGAGTACGAAGACCGTGAAGGAGAGGTGAACAGAGAGTTGGCAGATCTTGTTGATGAGATTAACGGTGAGGTTTCATACCTTTCAGCTTGACACGACATGGTGGAAAAACATCCGGGATGGTGAGGACGGGCTAGGATTTTGGCTACGGGGGAGGATAGTTGTCTACTGGAGGTATGGACGTTGGAGTGGCGAGGACGGGAGGATGATGGCTAGTGGAATAGGCGGACGGCAATGAGTGGAGTAGGGGTGGATGGCGGCAAGTCAGGGAGGGGAGTACGACGGCGAGTCTAGGAGGGGAGGGACGGCGATGTGAAGAAAAGTGGATCTTGTCCCCTTTCGGCGATGGGATAAGGAGGGTTTATTACCGATTGCCTAAACGCCCTCTGGGCAAACCATACGTGGTGTTGGGCTGGAGGGCTAAACCGTCTATTCAATCCGCGAAAATTTCTAGACGGGTGTCTCGCGGGAGAATTTCTTTCCTAGGCGCGAAATTTCAGCGCGCTGTCTCGGCCAAATTATTGGTTGGCGTATCATGGACATCTATTGCATGATGGGTGGCTCAAAACAATTAATCATATATGAAACAAGTTACAAAGGGTACCTTCTAAAGAAATTTAGCAAATACTAAAAAAATCAGCAAAAAAACCTATTATGTAGATGTGTGCCAAAATATTGGTGTATGTGAAGTACGACCAAGGCGTGGTATGAAAATATTATATATATTGTAGATCTCTGATGGGCATGGTGGCCCATGTTTTAGGGTTTCGAGGAGCTAGGTCATGACCAAAAACATGGCAAAGTTTACTTCAATGCGCCCATATTCCACACGCGTGTATCCTGTGATGGCAAACAATGTTGCTTCATGAAGTTTTTAAAAACAATGCACGGAAAATCCATTTTCCATTTTCCCGGTGCCGAAAAAGGGCTTACTTTGTGAAGCAAGCACTGATGCCATGATGTCAAAATGCATCATCTCATTTTTTATAGATACTAGAGGGCATCTAGTGGATAATTCACATATTGGCTTTGGCTATAACCTCGCGGCGCAACCCCAGCGATATAAACAAGATTACGCCGGTCTAGCAGGAGAGGGAGGGCTAAATTTTAGCCTGGAGCTACCTTGTAGCTATCTCGGGAATTTTCCAAAAAATAATATCTAGGTACAAAACATGGCATTTCTTCATACATCCAACAAGAGATTAGCAAGATCATGAACATAGGCAGGAACCCTAGCATAACTGCTTAGCGGATCTCGGCAGAATCTCAAAAACAGCCTCAGAAATTATAAAATTCAAAAAATGTGAAACCTTCACATATTGTCATTTTATGTTGCCTCATTGAAGGCAAAAATAACATACATGGTATATGAGTACTATTTTAAAAAAGTGTTCACAGAAATCACCTACCGCCTTCGGGGATTCATGGCTTTCAAGGCAAATGATCTAGGTCATGACCACAACCATGTCATAGTTTTCTTCAATGTGCCCATATTCGGCACACGCATGTATCTTGTGATGACGAAAAATGTTTCTTCATGAAGTTTTTGAAAACAATGCATGGAAAATCCATGCATTGTTTCATGGGTTGCATGGGTTTCATGGGATGCATCAGGAACTCCAAATACGGCTCAAAATGCAACATATGAAAATTTCTTGCATGGGTTGCATCAGGAACTCCAAATACGGCTCAAAAATGAAACATATGGTGTAGATAGGTCAACTGTTTTCAATTTATACTTCTCATCATAAGACATATGACAAAACAGCAAAACAAATACGGCTGCATGGGTTGCATCAGGAGTGTTCTGAGAAATCACCTACCGCCTTCGAGGATTCATGGCTTTCAAGGAAAATGAGCTAGGTCATGACCATAACCATGGCATAGTTTGTTTCAATGCACCCATATTCCTCACATGGGTGTATCTTGTGATGGCGAACAATGCTGCTTCATAAAGTTTTTGAAAACTATGCATGGAAAATCCATTTTCCATTTTCTCGGTGCCAAAAAGGGCTTACTTTTGTGAAGCAGCCACCGAGGATGTGATGTGAAAATACATCACCCCATTTTTTATAAATACTAGAGGGCATCTAGTTGCAAATTCACAAATTGGCTTCGTCTAGAACCTCTGGGCGCAACCCGCGCGATATAAACAAGCTTCCGCCGGTCTAGTAGAAGGGGGGCTATAATTTAGCCTAGAGCCACCTTGTAGCTATATCGGAAATTTTCCAAAAAATCATTTATAGGTACAAAACATGGCATTTCTTAAGAGATCCAACAAGAGATTAGCATGACCAGGCACATAGGCATGAACCCTAGCATAACGGCGCAACGGATCTTGGAAGAATCTCGAAACCAGCCTCTGAAATTAAAAAAAATCAAAAAATCTGAAACCTTCGCACATCATCATTTTATGTTTCCTGCTTCAAGTAAAAAATAACATACATGGCATACGAGGACTATTTTAAAAAAGTCTTCACAGAAATCACCTACCGCCTTCGAGGATTCATGGCTTTCACGGCAAAGGAGCTAGTTCATGACCACAAGCATGGAATAGTTTGCTTCAATGTGCCCATATTCCGCACAGACGTGTTACTTGTGATGGCGAACAATGTTTCTTCATGAAGTTTTTGAAAATAATGCACGAAAAATCCATTTTCCATGTTCACGGTGCCGAAAAAGGGCTTACTTTGTGAAGCAGCCACCGAGGTTGTGATGTGAAAATGCATCACACCATTTTTGTAAATACTAGAGGGCATCTAGTGGCTAATTCACAAATTGGCTTCGGCTAGAACCTCTTGGCGCAACCCAACGATATAAACAAGCTTCCGTCGGTCTAGCAAGAGGGGGGCTAAAATTTATCCTGGAGCTACCTCGTAGCTATCTCGGGAATTTTTCAAAAAATCATTTCTAGGTACAAAACATGGCATTTCTTCAGAGATCCAATAAGAGATTATCAAGACCAGGCACATAGGCAGGAACCATAGCATAACTACGCTGTGGATCTCTACAGAATCTTGAAACCGGCCTCATAAATTCAAAAAAAAATCAAAAAATTTCAAACCTTCGCACATCGTTATTTTATGTTTCCTTCTTAAAGGAAAACATAACAGACATGGCATACTAGGACTATTCTAAAAAGTGTTCACAGAAATCACATACCGCTTTCGAGGATTGATGTCTTTCAAGTCAAATTAGCTAGGTCATGACCACAAACCATGACATAGTTTGCTTCAATGTGCCCACACACGCATGTATCTTGTGATGGCAAACAATGTTGCTTCATGACGTTTTCGAAAACAATGCACATAAAATCCATTTTCCATTTTCCCGATGCCGAAGAAGGGCTTAGTTTGTGAAGTTGCCATCGACCCTGTGATGTGAAAATGCATCACCCCATTTTTTATAAATACTAGAGCGCATTTAGTGGGCAATTCACAGATTGGCTTCGTCTAGAACCTCTTGACCCAACCCCTGCGATATAAACAAGCTTTCGGTGGTCTAGCAGGGGGGCTAAAATTTAGCATGGAGCTACCTCGTAGCTATCTTAGGAATTCTCCAAAAAATCATTTCCAGGTACAAAAGATGGCATTTCTTCAGAGATCCAACAAGAGATTAGCAAGATCAGGCACATAGGCAGGATCCCGAGCATAGCTGCACAATGGATCTCGGCAGAATCTCGAAACCGGCCTCAGAAGTTCAAAAAAAATTCAAAAAATGTGAAACCTTTGCACATCGTCATTTTATGTTTCTGGCTTCATGGAAAAAATAATAGATATGGCATACGAGGACTATTCTAAAAAAGTGTTCATAGAAATCACCTACCGCATTGGAGGACTCATGTCTTTCAAGGCAAATGAGCTAGGTAATTACCACAAACATGACATAGTTTGCTTTAATGCACCCATATTCCGCAAACACGTGTATCTTGTGATGGCAAACAATTTTGCTGCATGAAGTTTTTGAAAACAATGCATGAAAAATCCATTTTCCATTTTCCCGGTGCCAAAAAAGGGCTTACTTTGTGAAGCAACCACCAAGGTTGTGATGTGAAAATGCATCACCCCATTTTTTATAAATACTAGAGGGCATCTAGTGGCCAATTCACAAATTGGTGATACGTCCATTTTGCATCACTATTCTTTATCATAATTTATAGCTATTCATTGATATATTTCATATTAAGAGGTGATACTTATGTTATTTCATATCTTTTTGCATGTTGTATAATTCTTCGAGGATGAACTGCTAGAGTCAGGATTCTGATGAAAAAAGCGGTGTCTAGATGCAATTTTCGCGAAGATTAGAAAAATACCAGAAACTATACGTAAAATTATATTTTTCCAAAAGACGAAGGAAGCCAGAAGGGGAGGTGGAGTTAGGCCATAGGGGCCCCACACCCCCCAGGCACGGGCCACCCTGGGCCGTGCCACCAGGGGGTGTAGCCACCCTGGCCCACCTCCTTCTCCGCCCCTTCTCCTATATCTTCCTTCCAACCCTAAATTTCGCGGAGCAACCACAGAAAGATTCCGCTGCCTCTGCAGGGCGGAAACTACAGAGAGAGAAAAAGCTCTCCGGTAGACAGATTTCTGCCGGGGAAATTCCTTCCCGGAAAGGGGATATCGTCGCCATCAACACCATCATCAAGCTAGACTTCATTCGGATCATCATCATCCACACCATCATCTCCACCAGCACCATTATCACCACTCCATCCTGCTGTAAAAATTGTGTTGGATCTTGCATAGTTCTTATGGGAAACTTTCCCGATGTTAATTAATTTTGTAGTTGATGCTTGTGAGTGGAACCATTGAGGTATTGTTTATGTTCAGACTATTATTCATCATCATATCATCTCTGATCTTGATCCATATTATGTCTCGTGTGTAATTCATTTAGTTCTTGAGGACATGGGAGAAGTCATGTTGTTAGTAGTGGAATTGTGTTCAGGTATTATTCAATGATTTGATATTTAAGTTGTGGTTCTATTCTTCTAGTGGTGTCATGTGAACATTGACTACATGATACTTCACCATTTATGGGCCTAGGGTAATGCATTGTATGTTTGGCTACTAATTGTGGTGTTGCCGGAGTGACAGAAACCTGAACCCATGTTAGGAAACCTTTGCACAAGGGAGTGTAGGATCTCAGAGTTTAAGACTGTGGTTAGGTTTTTATCTTAATTAATTTCTTGTAGTTGCAGATGCTTGCAAGGGGTTTAATCATAAGTATGTATTAGTCCAAGTAAGGTCGGTACATTAGAACAGGTTCACCCACACAACACTTATCAAACCAAAGAAGATTAATCAAATATATGAAACGAAAGCACTTGACAGTATTCCCATGTGTTCTCGAGAACGTTGGGTCCTCATAAATATTATCACCAGCTTGTCCTTTGTTAAGAAAGGATTGGGCTACTTGCTGCATTTATTTCCTTGCATTATCAAAGACCCCTCAAAATTTGTTTGGTATGTATTTACAGAGATTTCTTGGTCCAAACCACTAGTCAACTCGTTCAGATACTCGTTGGGATCGACACTCCTATTTATCAAAAGTACTACAATACACCCCCTATACTTGTGGGTTATCAAGACTATTTTATGGCGCTATTGCCGGGGAGTGAAGCGCTATTAAAGAGTGGAAATGGTAAAGGAAACTACTACTATGAGTATTGCCATTTATTTCTGTTTGTTACTTTGTTTCCAATATGGATAACCCACTTGGTTTCCTATTTGGGAAAGCTACTACCACTGCTAGGGTAGTAGATGAACTACCACTTGTTGATATAGATCCCTATAACATCCCAAAAATCATGATTTGTAAAGCTTGCATTGCATTCATGCATTCATAAGCATTTGATCTTTTTCAAATGAATTTTCAAACATAAGAAACCATATTTTTGCCTATTACTCATTCAAGTGAGGCAAGGTTTGTATTTTACTTTATGAATATGATTAGGATTTGATTAGTATTGATTGGAAAGTAAATACAAAACCCACACAAAATTCTCAAAAAATTCAAATTAAAAACCATTTATATGCCTATTATGAATATTTAATTAAGGGCATGGTTTTATATTTAAATTCAAACTCAAAATGATTTTGAATATAAATAGATGTTTTACACATCCTTGTACACAAGAAATACAGAACAAAATTATGGAAAAAAATTCAAATTGAAATAGATTTGAAACACTCATTCAAATTCAAATCAGAAACTCAAAACAGAAAAAGAAAAGGAGAAAAAGAGGAAAAATAAACCTAACTAGCTATCTAACCCAACCCGCGGCCCATCTAAACAGCCCACCTGGGAATTTTCAATAAGGTTTAGATTTATGCTTATGCTCGTCGAATATAATGGAGTTACTCAAATTAATAAAAGTATCTTAAAATTTGATCTATAAGTGTGCATATTTTAGCTCATTGGTCAGGTTTTAGGGGTTTAGTGTTTTGGGTTTAGGGTTTAGGGGTTTTGTGTTTCGGGTTTTAGGGTTTAGCTTGGTTTTAGGGATTTAGGGGTTTTGGTTTTAGTTTTCAGGATTTTTCAGTAAAGTTTTTTCTTTATGCTTATATTCGTGGGATAGAATGACTTAGCAACAATTTAACAATGAAAGTATCTCAAATTTTGATCTATAAGTGCATGATACCTGCTTGTTTCGGGTTAGGGTTTGAGGATTTATGGTTTTTAGGGTTTAGGGGTATAAGTCTTAGGGTTTAGGGGGTTAGGGGTTAGTGAATTTTCAATAATGTTTGAGCTATATGCTTATATTTGTGAAATAGAAAGGCGTTAGTTCAATTTAATGGAAGTATCTTAAATTTTGATCTATAAGTGCATGATACCTGCTTGTTTATGGTTTAGTGTTTAGGGTTTTAGGTTTTAGGGCATTTTCCATAATGTTCAAGCTTTATGCTTAGATTCGTGGAATGGAATGGCTTTAGAATAATTTAATGAAAGTATATCTCAAATGTTAATCTATAAGTGGATGATATATACCTGCTTGGTCAGGGTCGTTTAGGGGTTTACGGTTATATTGTTTAAAGTTTAGATTTTAGGGCATTTTTAATAATGATCAAGATTTATGCTTAGATTCGTGGAATGGAATGGCGTTAGTGTAATTTAATGAAAGTGTATCTCAAATGTTGATCTAGAATTGGATGATATACCTACTTGGTCAGGGTCATTTAGGGGTTTAATGTTTAGGGTTTTAGGGTTTAGGGAATTTTCAATAATATTCAAGCTTTATGCTTATATTTGTGGAATAGAATGGCGTTACCACAATTTAATTAAAGTATCTCAAATTTGGATCTATAAGTGCATGATACCCACTTGATTAGGTTTTAATTATGGGTTGTGGGGTTTAGGGTTTTAGTATTTAGGGGTTTAGGGTTTAGGTTTTAGGGGTTGTTTAGGGTTTAGGGAATTTTCAACAATGTTCAAGCTTTATTCATATATTCGTCGAATTGTATAGCGTTGCCCAATTCAATGGAAGTATCTCAAATTTGATCTATAAGTGAATCATAGTTGCTTGGTCAGGGTTTAATGGTTTATTAGTGTTTAGGATTTTAGGGTTTAGGGGTTTAGTGTTTCGTGAATTTTCAATAATTTTCAAACTTTATAGTTATATTCGTGGAATACAATGGCGTTACCGATTTTATCACCGCACCAATTTTATCGTCCAAACACTATATATGGTTCAAAGTCTACTACACCAATTTTATCACAAAGTATGAATTATTTGACAAATAATGCCCAAGTTTCATAAATTTATCAAGTTTCCGAGCCAGTTCCGCCAAGTTTAACAAGTTTATCTTGGTTTAGCAAAAAATGTTCGAATTTTGAACTGCAAATGATGGGAGTCTCTACTTCCTAAAATTCCGGGTCACTGACATACGAGTCAGTTACACTTTGGGTCCACAAAGTCAGTGTATGGCCGGAGAGGGTGGGCAGGTAAATGCTTATTGAAGAAGGTCAAGGAACCACGTTGATGGGGTGAAGCATGTGGGAGAATGCAAAATTAGTACATATATCCCTCTATTATTGCAGTGCTCCCCGGGTTATTGTTTCCGAAGCAGGGATAGAAGAGGAATTTGGCATTTAAAAATTAGTGAAGTATGTTTGAATGGATGCATGCGATGTTTGGGTCTTGTACCCAAATGTTGAGGTCCAAGCTTCTAACATATTTTATTATGAATCAACTACAAAGATGATAGCTCAAAATGCCACCGCCCCCTTTTTACACACATGATGATAACCTTTCAAGCTTCCACGCTAAATTTGTTCAAAAATTGATTTTTGGGGCTAGATACTTGAATGAATGGGCGGGGTGTTTGAATGGATGGGCGGGATATTTCGTCACTCTCTCGAAATTTTGAAGCTGAAGCTTCTAAGGTACGCTACTCCCACTCCCACTCCCACTCCCACTCCCACTTGGGGATGATGTCCCCGTCAGATAGACCCAGACGCCTGTACACATTCGAGCATTTAATGAGTCGATTGACATCTTCTGTCTATCAAACAATATGACCAAGGTCACAGCCATAGTTGCTTTTTTAGTTGCATAGCCATAGTTGTTGATACTGTGTCCATGTTTTGTACTCCGTCCATTGGATGCATCTTGGACAATCAAGCTTTGCTTACAAAGGGAGAATCCAAATTTGATTTTTATTAATTATTCCAAGTTACAACATTGTATTTGGTTGGTAAGAAACTTCAAAGATTATGGCACAATATGACATCATGCCAATTTTCACACAAAGTAACATGTTTAATGGATAAACCCATTCAATCTTACTAGCTATATTCTTGTAATAAATTGAAAATATGGCAATTTACTAAAAACATGTCAATTTTGGTAACATGGTTTAGAGAAAAATGGAGAAGAGTTTAGAACGATGGATAAGTGTGTTTTCAGGTTTGTGTATAGCGTTTATTATGCTAAAGACAATATGCTAACAAAATGGAAAAGAAGATCTTCCAGCTGGCAATGTTGGGATTCCCAGTCTTGATACAACGGTCAATATTCAAAGTGGTAAGATAAGATAAGATAAGATATGGCTCAAAATTCCACTTTACATAATTTCGCACAAATTAATACATATATTTAATGGACAATGCACGAGTTTCATGAATTTTCAAGTTTCTGTGATTATTTCGCCACTTTAACTAGTTCATCTAGGTTTAGCGAAAATGGGTCAATTTTGATCTATGGTCACTGATAGGGGGCCACGTATATGGTGGTGACCAAAGAAGGTTAGATTAGAAATTTCAAAGTTATCCCTCCCCATCCCTTTGCACTATGTTAACATCACCCCACCGCCACCTAGACCCTCACCCCTTTCCCAAAAAACAGATGCACTCACCGCTGCTCCTCATCTCAGCACTATGCGCTCGAGGAAGCTTTCCCTACCTGTCGGTGTTATTGAGACGCACCAGTGGTCACGTCGATCCCATGGTATACCTTTTATCTCTATGTTGATCTGGTTGGAAATTTATTTCCATTTCACCCGATCTGCCTCCTCAAATACGTAGTTTAATTTAACCTCGGTCTGCATGGTCATAGTTGATTCTAGGCTTGACACGTCGATTTTGGCTGTCAATATGTTTGCTAAAATGCATGGGCATATATAGTTTTTGTACTCCATCTATATGTTTCCTTCTTTTCTTTTACTTATTAAGAACCAATCTTGTATGTCATAATTAAACAGATGGAGATATTTAGGATGCAGGTTTCTCCATTAGGAAGCCCTAAACATATCTTTGCTGTTACACTGAGTTTGACAGAGCTCACTATGACAACTCATAATTACATTTCCCCTTCCGCTTGTGTGAGAATCACAGGGTGCTTCCTTTCAGTATAGTGCAAGACCATATTTATATGTTTGTGTAGAGGTCCCAACCTTTAATAAGGTAGAGATCCCTGTGTTTACAATGCTAGTACGGATCAATAGCTAGCATCTACAGTTAAGATGTAATATCAAGAAACAAAGGTCATAATACAACTTTATAACCAGGAATAAAATAATTCATTACATCTTACATAGCTCATTTGGCTATCTCATTACAATGTAGCAGAAAGAACTATATAACATGGAGTCCTTCATCTTCAAAGTGCCATAGGCAATCATGTTGGTTGTGGACTTGTAATCCTATTCAACAGACTTCACTAACAACAAACAAACCTGCAATATAATAAGTTACAGCCATAAGGGTCAATACATTTGAATTGTATTGGTAAGTGATACTATGGTATAGTAGTGGTATCTATCATCTATATGCATTTGTCTAAGTGGATCTTAGGCTTGCTTTGTTCAAAATAGATTTTCCTTATCATTTGAAAACACTAAGTTTTTTTTTCAAAATCACCCAAGGCATCTACCAATTAAAGATTGAAGATCCTTAAACCCTTGTTCAACCACAAGTTTTTAACTTAGAAATTGGGATGAGGATATCCTTGATAGCTTCCATGTCTTGATGCTCAAATTGTCCATTGTCGGGGACACGGCTAAGTACTTAGATTTTACTCTCTCGAGAGGTGGTGCACTTTCCCCACAAGACTCGACATACATCGAGACAAGATCTTTCAGAAGCCTTCCCTTAGACCAAAATGGACGCGTTCCAAACCTATCATCCCCTACCACCAAGTGTCCATCTGGCTAAGTTATTGCAACCTATATGATCCAGGCGGAGCCCATAATGCCAAGTGGCTGCACTTGAAGCTTCTCAACATTTGACATCTCAAATCTCTTTGTTCCTGGGTAGAATTCCACAAGTGTGATACACAAGGTTCACCAGTTTACTGGCCCTGTGTAACCACTCAACATAAATCCATTCACACCATTCCACCTAGGTGATTCATTCACATAGTTGTTTTATTAAACAAATCACAAGTCATAGACTTAGAAATATTCCATAGCATGAATATAATCCACCCTTGTTTTCTACTATCTAAGCTAAGCATGATAGTAGTAGGGATCTTAACTTAGGGAAATTCTACTCAGGCATCAACTACTAGGATTTCCCATGGCATATCTTATACTTAGAAACTTCCATGCAAGTCCTACTTTGAAATATCACTAATGCATAGTGAAAATAATGGGACAAAAGTATGAAGCACCACTTGCCTTTTTGGTAGAGAATATAAGTACACTCCTTGATCTTGCAGTAGTCACACTCTTCAAATTTCACTACAATTCAATCAAGGCACAATTTCAATCTAGCATTCAAACAATTCAACACATAAAATAATAAAAACAAAGCAATGCATGCAAGCATGCCAAAGATTGTTTAATTTGGAAAAGTGGTTTATAATAGGTTATAAACATTTTAACACACCTATTGGTCATTTATCAAAGTGGCAAAACCATTTGATAACAAGTTGGTGAAAATTGCCACTTTAAATCCCTTTTGTTTTGCTAGAATTTATTTTATTCAAAGAATAATTTCTAGTGTTAGCAATGTGTTTAAACACCAATATTAATGTTTATGGTCATAATGTTTTAAAACAATTCCATTTGCAAAGGGTTTCATCCAAAATCCATTTTTAAATCAAAGCAACATTTTATTTTGTTGGAAATGCCTTTAAACAAAGTAATAATTTTCTAGGGTTCACCAAATATATTTTTAAATCCTAAAAATTGGTGTTTAGGGTCAGAGAGTTTAAATAAAACCATTTTCAATAGGTTTTACACAAAAAGCATTTTAAACCATAATCAACATTTTTATTTAACTAGAAATACTTTGATTCAAAGGAATAATTCCTAAGTGTCACAAAATATATTTTTAAATCCAAAAGTTGGTTTATATGGTCAGTAGGTTCAAGACAAACCATTTACAAGAGATTTGACCCTAAAAACATTTTTAGAATAAATTTTATACTCAAAATATGCGTACACATGTTTCTGCAAAAAAACAACTTTACAGAAGCAACTCACTAAACAAAGGGCAGGGTTGGAAAGAATTATTTTTCCTGATTCCAATGATATAAAGTTTGCAAAATTTGTACGTATAGATTTAAAGTTATCAATTTTACAAAATCTAACATCTAATAGATCAAATCTGTTTTTAAATCAACAGCCAGGGCTACATGTCATAATCCTATTGGACGATACCGTTTCTTCTGCATCACACATTAAAAAATGTAGGATTAAAATAAATCATACCGGTTCGCTTAAGTCATCTATCCTAGCCACACGATCGTGATGTGACGGCTGATGTGCGAGTGACCAAAGATGGGTGCCGCGGCGATGGTGGCTGGCGGCGGTGCACTCAGACGGTGACATTGCCGGCGATACAGGAGGCGAGAGAGAAGAGGGAATGGCTCAGAGTGTTCGCATGATCTCGCTGATGCTCGACATGTCCTTGGTTGGCGAAGGGGCGCACGGTAACGGCGGCGATTGCTCACCGGAGATGACGACTGTGTCGGGCGTCTCTGTTCGTCGTCGTTGGCGAGGGTATATTTCATGCTAAGGCATGAAAAAGGGTGTGTTAGCTGCGCACAAAAGAGGCGAGTACAGGTGCATCCAGGAGAGGGGGAGGCGCGGTCGAAGTTTACCTGGGGACGTCGCCAGAGCGGATGCAGATGACGGCGACTCTCGGTGGTCGTCGTTGCTGAGATTTTGGGGCACGCGCGGGCGAGCTAGGGCTATGGGAAGATGCGTAGGGAGGTGGGGATCATGCTCGTCTGGTCGAGGGGGCAAAGCGGTGGCTGCTGCTGCAGGAATTTGGACGGAGGCTCGTCGGAGCAGAGGATGTATTGGCAAGAAATTCTCGGAGCGTGGGGGCAGAGAGGGTGCGGCGAATGAGGGGAAAGGTAGAGATGGACGGGGCGATTAAGGGGGCATGATCACTGGGCGAGTTATGCGCGGTATCAACGCAGGCATTCAATCGGCAAAAACATCAGTGAGAGGGGAAGAACAGGTCACGGTGGGTAAGGACGACGACTGACAAGTGGGGTTCAGCGGTCAGCAAGAGAGAGTGGGTGCGCGTGGGGTCGGGAATCGGATCGCTGGTGCGTTCTTTGAGTGAAAACGCCCGGGGAAAAGAGGAGGTGGGCTACGCTGGGCTTAGTTGGGCCAGGTTGGGCTGGGCTGGTTCTTTCCCTTTTTTTATTCTGTTTCTTTTTCTTTTCTATTTTGATTTTCTGTTTTCAAATTCAAACATTCATTTGAATTCTGATTTATTTTTCAAACATTTTTCAAATGTTTAGTATGTTTCTATATTGTTTTAAATATATATTTTAAGTCCGTTTTAGAATAATTCTTTTATTCATTTATGGTTTATTATTTATTTAAAATAGGCACTTGCCTTTATTTAAATAGGATTTTAAATATATTTTCAAACTCTTATTTAAATTCTAATTTTCACTAAACCTTTTTAAGTAGGTTTTATTTATTCAATAGGATGTTAAGTACTTCACTTTGAATTATCTGAATTATTTTTAATATGATTTATTAATCATTTCAATTGGGAAAATGTCTTTATTGAAATCAAATATTTGGTATTAATCCCATTTAGTTTTTATTCAAATAATTCATTGATTCCATTTAAGTTGGTTAAGTAACTTTTATATTCACCTTGGTAAATACCAATCTATTATTTTCCTATGATTTAATTAATCATTTCTATTAGGCATTTTTGTCTTTATTCAAATAGAATAGACTTTGGTTAATGTCATATTATTTTATTTGAATTTTACTTATCCCTTTATTTTATTTGGATTTGGATTATCTTTGTTCCATTTTCTTATGGATTTGTCCAATATTTATTTTGGCTTTTAAATATTCCTTATTTATTTATTTCTTTATTTTATAAAATCCATATCTTTTTATTTATAGATCCAAATTTGGTGATTCCAATTTGTATATTTTTATTTAATATTTGTTTATCTTTTTAAATACTTTTAGGATTAATTTGCTCACAATTTGGTATGGATTTTAGCTAGAAGCTTTATTAGCTTTGGAAATAATTCTTTTTGCCATATTGAACTCATAAGTTTTTATCCATGGCTCCAAATTAAATGAAACCACTTTCTATGGTTTATAATATTTTTGGTCATTTATAAATGTTTGTTGTTAAATTTTTATATGGATCAAATCCATAGTCTTAAAGAGATCTTGGAAACGATTTATTCCATTAGGGTTTAGGGTTTTCGTTTAACTTTTCCAAGTGTTTAAATTTAAACATACATTCATTGATGAATGCATTTCACTTGATTGAAATTTGTTGGATTCCATTTTATTCAAAGTTTTTTCAAGATGGGTTTTTGATGTTTCCATTTGGAATCAAAAAGTTTCTTTTCACCCTAATTTTTAACAATTATTTATTTTTCTCATTTCAAAATTTGGAAAATTTTGGGATTCTAAGAACATATGTTAGATGGTTATTTGATGGTCAAGCATATGAACTGGGGGAAGAACATCTTTATCATCCGAATCAGTTTGATTTGAAATGGGGCAATTTTCTTGGTCCTAGGAGAGGAACACGGGGCACCAATGGAAAAAGGAGGAGGTTGGATATGGGTCCCGCATAATTTATTATCCCCTAAATTTGTACGCCACGATGTATTGAATTTTTTTCAAAAAACTAGGAAATCTCTTCCCTCTACCGCTCCTCCAAATTGAAACTTTAGAAAAAGTGTAGTACTACTGCCCCTACTACTAGTAGTAGTACTACACTCGCTGACCATACTTTCTCTTTCGACCAGCAACCTCCATTGGCTAGCTCCCATCATCACGCAAGCAAGCAAGTGTCACCTATAAATTGGGATTTGTTCACCTAATCAAGGTATTTTCAGTCCTCTTGTCTGATCGATTGGGCCATTGGGGTGGGGGTGGAGGTGGAGTAGGTGGGGTGGGGGATACTATTTTCATTTGGATTCGGGATCGGGGCATGGTCACCGTTGTTCTAATTGGGGCATGTGGTCGGGGTCCAAGTACGTCTTCTTCACTTTGTAACCTTTAATTTCTACTAATGTTCAATGGTTTTTGCGTCAGATTCTATATGGAAAAGTATGGGTCAGTGGTGCGCAGGGCCACTATGACAGGGATGGTCCCGTCAGTTCCCTTAAAATTTTCCTAAAAAAGTTAATGTAGCATCATATCATTGTGTTCTTCCATTCTTTCCCATGCTGAAAGTCACTGTCTACAACCTAGATGTATCCCTATGCTAAAAGTTGTCTCTATCTGCATCATGTTTTTTTGGAAGCCTCTATGACACCATCTTCTTCTTCATTTACCATAGAACGGTGGTACATACCTGCGAACTTGCGGTGCTCCAGGTGCGACAAACTGCATGATACCCCCACATCCCGGAGGATCCAGCCAGTACCACTACTCACTAAACAAGCGCAAGGACACTGCCAAAATGGGAGGGCCCATATTAAAGAGAAGAGTCTTTTTTTCTTAATCCACTTACCATGGTGTAGTCTGTTTAATTAATATCCGCTTGGTTTCATGCATGCTTATCAGATGTTCATAAACATGTGTGATTTTATTAAGTCTGGCACTATGTTTATGTGAATCCGGATCTAGATCTGTCTGTCTCATACACAGTCATATATGACTACTATGTACTGTATTGAACTATTGAGATCTAATTATAATTACGCAAATTGAAGGTGCTGCTGCGGAGGCTAAGGCTAGTAGATTGCTGATGCCCCCACCAAAAGTAGACATTTTTCTACATGATGAGGAAGTGCAAACATAGTACCCAGGTGGGCAGTGACCTCTCTAAGACGTGGTTATAATTTGGAAATCCACAAATTCACATGTTATGATTTCCCATGTTATTGTTATCAGCTATATATATCTTTACGCTCATCAGAAGTTCGCGAACATAAAATTTGTTTGCTTTATAGGTAATCATTTTGTATGATATTATCAGATTTACATGATCTTTACATAATTTAACCTTTCCACTTAATATCATTCAGTACCAAACACCAGTTGCTCATCCCTTTCTTCTACCATTCTCTTGTAAAGCTTGTGGATTGAAAGGGGGTGTTGTATGCCCTTCCAAAGGCATATGGAAGAAAAATGGTGCATGGCCACCCTTCGCGAAGGGTAACCATGGTATCAGGTATGGATTCCAAGCGGTTTATAACAACTTGATGTAATATCTTGTATCTGACTTTTCTTGTTGTATTCTTACCTGTCTATCAATTTTATCATGAAGGTTGTCCCTTGTGTCGCTTGCCCCATTATAAACAAGCTGTTCGGAAATGACAATTTTCTAACTGTGTATACCGAGGACCTAAAAGTCTTGCGACAACTATATGATGTGGATGTCTCCCGAACGATGGCCACCACCTATTTGGGTGGCCGAGGTTGGTCCATGTATATACGTGAGAATGGTCTGAAGCAGGGGGACAAGGTAGCACTCGATTTTAGAAAGCCTAGGTAGATACATGCAAGCCATCGTACACCTGTTGACCAAAGGACCAAGAATCGAGGTACTACTAATTAATTTTCTTTTGTCCTCGTCACAACCTCTGATGACTTTCTTGTGACTAACTGTTATGCACCATTGTCTTCAGTAACCGTATGACTCTTACCACTTGTGCAGTCTACTTCCATAAGGGTGCTAGCATGAAGCTGCTAGCACCGGCATTGGCCCCGGTTCTTGCAACGGCACCTGTTGACCTAAGTAGGAGAAAGAATAGAGGTAGTAACTTAATTTTCTTGTATAATCCGATCACTATGTAGGAGTGTAAGAAACCATTTTGCTTGTACACATGTCATATGCCTCTCTAACCAATCGTGCAGTCCCCTTACCTCCCACCGGAAGGTAACCAACATCAAGCTGCTGGCACCGACACCTATACTGGCACTGGACCAAGTTACTGCTCTGACACCTATTGAACGATGGAGAAAGATTGGAGGTAGTAGTAACTTAATTTTCTTGTATACTCATCATATCCTGTGATCACTGTCTTGTGAGTAACTATTGGAGTATAAGAGCCATTTTCTTGCACACATCTCATATGCATCTACCATCCCTAGAGTCAGCTTACCTACCCGTCAGAAGAAATCTAGCATCAAGATGCTAGCGACAGCACCGGTTCTGGCTCCTACACTAGACTCTCTTCAATTAACTGCATCAGCACCATCTTCTCCACCAGCACTAGCCCCAGCACATGCAGCAGCACCATCTCCTGCACCAGTCCCTATTCCTGCACCAGCACCAACTACTACACCAGCCCCAGCATATGCACCAGCACAAGCTCCTTGTCATATTGTATGCTTCACATGTGTCATATCAAGGTCGCACCAGATTGTGTTTGTGAGTGGTGGCAGATAAACTACTATGAATGTATTCTCAAGTTTCATATGATTCAGTTCATTGCTCTTATTAATTGTGCATTTATCTCTTGCTTTGACTCAGAAATTTCCTAAGAGTGCCACAAGCAACTCGAGGCTAGACAAAAGGGCCCAATAGTCTTCATGATGCAGAGCAAAGGAGTGCAAGTCAAGGGATGATATGCCATTATTTGAACTGATGGGAGCTTGGAAGCTACTTCTAGGTGGACCAAGTTCTAGAAAGAAGCCAAACATACCATTGGAAGAATGGTTAAGGTCGACGTACCTCGTTGCCCTGAATGCAACAGGCTAGTCATGAAGTTCCTATCTGTGTAGCTCTTTGGTCACATGCTATCGTAATTAATTATGTGGTTGTATTATTTCCACTTATCATATATGGGTGGTAAAACTATGATAACCTTTTGCTAGATTGGAGCTATCACTAGTACATACTAGTATGGTATATTTGTATCTTGATGCCATTGACCTTGACGCCATGCTAGTGATGATGGAGATCATGTTCGTGCTTTGGATATGACGATCAAAAGGCACAAGAAGAAAGACCATATCATATTACATATTATGAATTGCATGTGATTTTAATCCTTTTATGCATCTTGTATTGCTAAGATCGCGACGGTAGCATTATAAGATGATACCTATCACTAAATATCAAGTTAAAAAGTGTTGATCCTTAGTAGGCACCGTTGCTAAGACTCATCATTTCGAAGCATCTCGTGATGATCGGGTGTGATAGATTCTACATATGCATATAATGGGTGCAAGTAAGATTTGCACATGCGGATACTAAGTTTAACCTTGACGAGCCTAGCATGTACAGAAATGGTCTCGGAAAACGGAATACCAAAAGGTAAAGCATGAGTAATATGAATGATATGACAAACATGTTGATTGTTCCCCTTTGAAGCTACATATTCTCTCGTGAAGATCGCACTTGGTGTAGTGGATTTGGTTCGTGTGATCGCTAAAACAATGTGAGGGATGTTGTTTTGAGTGGGAGTTCACCTAATTTATTTAGAATTAAATTTGAACTTAATTTTTCATAAACTTAGTCTAAACTCTTGCAAATATGTTGTAGATAATGGCGGCCGCTACCATCAATTTTAATGTGTTCCTTGAGAAAGAAAAGTTGAAAACAATGGAAGCAACTTCGCGGACTGATTCCATAACATGAAGATTGTCCTCAATGCTGGTCAGTTGACCTATGTGCTGGATGCACCGCTGGGTGACCCGCTTGCATATGATGGTACTGATGAGGTGAAAAATGCTTACCTCACTCGGAAGAATCAATACTCCACAGTTCAGTGTGACATCTTGTACGGCTTGGAATAGGAGCTTCAAAAGAGGCCCTCATGATATCATCAATGAGCTCAAAATGATATTTCAGACTCATGCGGCCATGGAAAGCTATGAAGCTTCCGAGAAGTTCTTTAACTGCAAGGTGGAAGAGGGCAGCTCTATTAGAGAGCACGTGCTTAAAATGTCTGGGCACACGAACAAACTCGCAGATTTGGGAATAATGATTCCTAATGTGTTTGGTATTCATCGTGTCCTCCAATCACTACTACCTAGTTACAAGAACTTTTTGATGAACTACAACATGTAGTGCATGGATACCTGAACTCTTCTCCATGTTGAAGTTTGCGGAAAGAAAGCTGCCACGCATACTAAGAAGACCAAGGGTAGTCCTAAGCCTGATACTGAGTGCTTTTACTTCAAGGGCGAAGGTCACTAGAAGTGGAATTGCCCCAAATACTTGGCAGATCTAAAGAATGGCGCCATCAAGAAGAAAGGTATATTCAATATACATGTTATTGATGTGTATCTTACTAGTAATGATAGTAGTTCCTGAGTATTTGATATTGGTTAGGTTGCTCATATTTGTATCTCGAAACAAGTGCTGCAGAATAAGCAAAGACTAGCGAGAGACGAGGTGACGATGCTCGTTGGAAATTGCTCCAAGTTTGCTCTGATCGCTGTCGGCACACTCCCTCTTCATCTACCATTGGGATTAGTTTTAAGTCTAAATAATTGTTATTTGGTGCATGCATTAAGCATGAACATTATATCTAGATCTTGTTTATTGCGAGATGGTTACTTGTTTAAGTCCAAGAATAATGGTTGTTCGATTTATATGAATAATATATTTTATGGTCATGCGCCTAAGATGGATGGTCTATTCTTATTGAATCTCGATAGTAGTGATACACATGTTCATAATATAGATGCTAAACGAATGAAATTTAATGATAATTCCACATACATGTGGCACTATCGTCTTGGTCACATTCGAGTGAAGCACATGAAGAAACTCCATTCTGATGGACTTCTTGAATCACTTTATTTTGAATCACTTAAAAGATGCGAAGCATGTCTAATGGGAAAATGACTAAGAAACCATTCTCTGGAATAATGGAGCAAGCTACAGACTTGCTGGAGATCATACAAATCGATGTGTGTGGTCCAATGAGTGTAGCATCATGCAGTGGATATCATTATGTTCTTACTTTCATGGATGACTTGAGTAGATATGGGTATATCTACTTTATGAAACATAAGTCCAAAACTTTTGATAAGTTAAGGAATTCCAAAGTGAAGTAGAAAATCAACGTAAAAAGAAGATTATGTTTCTACGTTCTAGTCGCGGTGGTGAATATCTAACTTACGAGTTTAGCATGCATTTGAAGAAATGAGGAATACTTTAACAATTGACACCGCCGGGAACACCACAACGTAATGGTGTGTCTGAACATCGTAATTGAACTCTCTTAGATATGGCTCATTCTATGATGTCTCTTACAGATCTACCGTTATCATTTTGGGGTTATGCATTATAAATAGCCGCATTCACTTTAAATAGGGCACCATCTAAATCCATTGAAATGACACCATATTAATTGTGGTTTGGTAAGAACCTAAGTTGTCGTTCCTTAAAGTTTGGGGTTGTGAAGCTTATCTAAAGAAGTTATTGCCCAACAAACTTGAACCCAAAGCGGGTAAATGCATATTCATAGGATACACTAAAGAAACAATTGGGTATACCTTCTATCATAGATCTGAAGGCAAATTTTTTGTTACCAACAATGGATCCTTTATTTAGAAGGAGTTTCTCTGGAAAGAAGTGACTGGAAGGAAAGTAGAACTCGACGAGGTTGTTGAACCCTCTCTCGGATTTGAGAGTAGCGCAACACCGGAAGATGTTCCTATTCTGCCTGCAGCAATAAGAGAGGAAGCTAATGATAATGATCTTGAAACTTCGAACGAAGTTGCTGCTGAACCTCGTAGGTCAAGAAGGGTTCGTACCACTCCTGATTGGTATGACTCTATTATGAATGTCATGTTGGTGGACAACATCGACCACCCTGTGACGTATGAGGAAGCAATGATGAGCCTAGATTTCAACAAATGGCACGAAGCCATGAAATTTGATATTGGATCCATGTACAAGTGTGAACTTTGGTGGACTTACCGGATGTCCGCAAGGCTCTCTAGAACAAAGGGATCTTCAAGAAGAAAACAGACGTTGATGGTAATGTTACCATCTATAAAGCTCGATTGTCGCTAAAGGGTTCCGATAAATTCAAGGAGTTGACTACGATGAGACTTTCTCACCGGTAGAGAAGCTAAAGTCTGTGAGGATTTTGTTAGCAATCGCTGCATATTACAATTATGAGATATGGAATATGGATGTCAAAACGGCGTTCCTCAATGGTGACATTGAACAAGAGTTGTATATGGTACAACCCAAAGGTTTTGTTGATCCTAAAGACGCTTACAAGGTATGCAAACTTCAACGGTCCATTTATGAATTGAAGCAAGTATCCCGAAGTTGGAATCAACATGTTGATAAGGTGATCAAAAACTTTGGATTTATACAAACTAATAGAGAAACTTGTATTTACAAGAAAGTCAGTGGGAAAAGTCACATCCCAAAATTTTCCAAATTTTGAAATTTGAAAAATAAATAAACAAAATAAATAATTGTTGAAATTTAGGGTGAAAAGAAACTTTTTGATTCCAAATGGAAAACTCAAAACCCATCTTGAACAAACTTCGAATAAAAAGGAAATCCAACAAAATTCAAATTAAGTCAAATTCATTCGTCAATAAATGTAATCTTGAAATTTAAACTTGGAAAATAAATCAAAACCCTAAAACCCTAATGGAAGAAAATCATTCCAAGATTACTCTAAGACTATGGATTTGTTCCAGATAAAAAATTTCAACAAACATTTATAAGTGATCAAAATGACAAACAAAAATATTATAAGATCATAGAAATTGATTTCATTCAATTTGGAACCATGGATGAAAACTTATGAGTTTAATATGACAAAAGGAAATAAAGCTCCTATCAAAAATCCATACCAAATTGTGAACAAAATAATCCTAAAGAGATATAAAAGGATAAACAAATATTATATAAAATTCTACAAATTGGAATCACCAAATTTGGATCTATAAATAAAAGATATGGATTTTATGAGAAAAGGAATGAAAGAAAATAAATAAGGAATATTTAAAAGCCAAATTAAATCTTGGCCAAATCCATAAACAAATGAAATGAATAATTATGGAATAATAAAAAGAACAAAAGATTATTTAAATAAAATCTAAGGAATGAAAAATATCCAATTTTATTTAAACAAAGATAATTTGCCTAAATAATAAATCCCAAGAAACTTATTTGGAAGATAATTTAATCTTGAGTTAAATCCATAAGCAAATGGAACAAAGATAATCCAAATCCAAATGAAATAAAGGGATAAAGAATATTCAAATAAAATAATATGACATTAACCAAATTCTATTCTATTTGAATAAAGACAAAATCCCTAATAGAAATGATTAATTAAATCATGGGTAAATAATAAAGTGGAATTTCCCAAGGTGGATATAAAAGTTATTTAATTAACATAAATGGAATAAAAGAATCATTTGAATAAAAATTTATATGGATTTAAAACCATATTGGATTTATTTGAATGAAGACAAATGCTCAATTTAAATGATTAATAAATCATAATAAAAATATTTCAAATAATTCAAAATGAATTATTTAACACCCTAATAAATAAATAAAACCTACTGAAAATGATTTGGTAAAATTTGGAATTTAAATAGAAGTTGGAAAACATATTTAAAATCCTATTTAAATAAAGACAAAGGTCCATTTTAAATACATATTTAAACCATGTGAGAATAAAAGAAATATACTAAAGTGGTCTCTAAAATACATTAGTAAAGAGTATTAAAGCTTGCTGAAAGTTTGGTCAAGATATAAATTCAAATGGTTGTTTGAAATGTTTGAACAAATTCAAAACAGAATGAAAATAAAAAAAGAAAAAGGAAACAGTATAAAAAAAGAGAAAGAACCAGACTAGCCCAGGCCCAACTAGCCAGCCCACCCGGCAGCCTCCTGCGAACCATTTTTCTCACAGCAAACCACACCCGCGCAGTCACTGAATCCCGAAACCCACCCTTCCTCTCTCTCTAACGCTGACGAAGTGACCCCACCTGACAGCTCTTCGTCCTCACCCGCGCGTGACCAGCTCATCCCCGTCGCCGTTTCTATCTGTGATTCCGCGGGCGTAATTCACCATAACGCTACGTTAATTCCCCCCCCCCCCCCCCCGAAATTACTCTCTATTAAATGCCTAGTTCCTCTCCTCCTTTCCCCTCAATCCCACACACCTCTCGGCCACCAGGCTGCCTCTATTTCTTGTGTGAACCCCACTACTGCGACGATCTTCCGGCGACAATTCCGGCTAGTACCTGCCTCCCCTTGCCCCCCAGACCCCACGAGCCTACTCTCCATCGTCTTGCGAACCTCCTAGTACCACCCACTCGCTTGCTGAGCACCAAACTCAGCAACATCATTGTGAGAACACGCCATTCTGCTTCGATTCCGGCGACGTCTCCCCGTAAGTCTCGTCCTCCCCTCTCTCTCCCGATGAAACACATGTGTTTGCCACACTCTCCCGCATCTAATGCCCCTCTCCACTCGTCTTCTCGTGACCTGCAGTTTCGCCCCTGTCAACGAACAGAGACGCCCGACATCGTCGTCGTCTCCGGCAAGCAATCCCTGACACCACCATGCGCCCTTCACCAACCAAGGGCACGTCGAGCATCAACGAGGTCACGTGATTCTGGTGAGCCATACCACTCCTCCTCTCGCTTCCTGTATCGCTGGAAGCATCACCGCCCGAGCGCGCCGCTACCAGCCACCGTCGCAGCGCCGTCCGTCTTTGGCCAAGCTCATGTGCATCGTCCGATTTAGATCTATCGGATACGATATAACAACTTAACGAAGGGGTATCACTTGATCTGAACCGTACAATCTAAATGAGATCCTACGGTCTGTAACAGCTGATCCAGCCGAACCGGTATTAACCTATAGAAATGCTCCACGTGGCCAGTGACTTGTTTTAAGAACAGAAATTAATCTATTACATGTTTGAATTTGTAAATTCCATAACTTTAAATCTACACGTCCAAATTTTGCAAACTTTATATCATTGGAATCAGGAAAAATAATTCTATCCAACCATGCCCTTTGTTTAATGTTTTGCATCTGTAAAATTAGTTGTTTTTGCATAAACTTGTTTAGGCCTAATTTGAGTATAAAAAATTATTCTAGAAACATTTTTGGGGTAAAATCTTTTGTAAATGGATTGTTTTGAACCTACTGACCATAGAAACCAACTTTTGGATTTAAAAGTATATTTGGTGACACTTGGGAATTAAATCTTTGAATATAAGAATATCTAGTTAAATAAAAATATTGATTATGGTTTAAAATGCTTTTTGAGTAAAAGCTTTGGAAAATGATTGGAAATGCACTCTCTTACCCTAAACACCAAGTATTGGAATTTGAAAATATATTTGGTGAACCCTATAAAATTATTACATTGCTTAAAGGCATTTCCAACAAAATAAATATTGCTTTGGTATAAAAATGGTTTATGGGTAAAACCTTTTGCAAATGGTTTTAATATTAAACACTTGACCTTAAAACACTAACATTGTGTTTAAACATATATTTGTCAAACACTAAAAATTATTACTTTTATTTAAATCATTTCTAACAAAACAAAAATGATTTAAAGTGGCCATTTTCACTAACTTAATATCAAATGGTTATGCCACTTTTAGAAATGACCAATAGGTGTTTTAAAATGTTTATAACCTATTAGAAACCACTTTTCCAAATAAAATAATCTTTGGCATGCTTGCATGCATTGCTTTGTTTTTATTATTCTATGTGATGAAATTGCTTGAATGCTAGATTGAATTTCTGCCTTGATTGAATTGTAGTGAAATTTGAAGAGTGTGACTATTGCAAGATCAAGGAGTGAACTTATATTCTCTACCAATAAGGCAAGTGGTGCTTCATACTTTTGTCCTATTATTTTCACTATGCATTAGTGATATTTCTAAGTAGGACTTGGAAGGAATTTTCTAAGTGTTAACTATGCCATGGGAAATCCTAGTAGATGAAACCTTAGTAGAATTTCCCTAGGTTAAGATTCCTACTACTATCATGCTTAGCCTAACTAGTAGAAAACAAGGGTGGATTATATTCATGCTATGGAATATTTCTAAGTCTATTACTTGTGTTTTGTTTAATAAAACAACTATGTGAATGAATCACCTGGGTGGAATTGTGGGGATGGATTTATGTTGAGTGGTTACACAAGGCCAGGGGACTGGTGAACCTTGTGTATCACACTTGTGGAATGCCACCCAGGAACAAAGAGATTTGAGATGTCAAATGTTGAGAAGCTTCAAGTGCAACCACTTGGTATTATGGGCTCTGCCTGGATCATATAGGTTGCAATAACTTAGCCAAATGGACAGTTGGTGGTAGGGGATGATAGGTTTGGAGCCCATCCATTTTGGTCTAAGGGAAGGCTTTTGAAAGATCTTGTCTCGATGCATGTCGAGTCTTGTGGGGAAAGTGCACCACCTCTACAGAAGGAAGAATCTAAGTACTTAGCCGTGTCCATACTATATAGTTATTTCTGCTGCATTGTAATGAGATAGCCAAATGAGCTATGTAAGATGTAACGAAATATTTTATTCCTGGTTATAAAGTTGTATTATGACCTTTGTTTCTTGATATTACATCTTAACTGTGGATGCTAGCTATTGATCCAGGGACTAGCATTGCAATCACAGGGACCTTTATCTTTATAAAGGTGGGGTCTTACAGGAGCTCTGTTGCATTCTTGGTACTATATGTGGATGACATATTGTTGATTGGTAATGATATATAACTTCTTAATAGTGTCAAAGCCTATTTGAATAATAGTTTTTCAATGAAGGATCTTGGTGAAGATGCATACATTTTAGGCATCAAAATTTATAGAGATAGATCAAGAAGCTTAATAGCGCTTTCACAAAGTACATACCTTGGACAAGGTTCTAAAGAGGTTTGGAATGGAAGAAATCAAGAAAGGGTTCTTGCCCATGTTTCCAAATACAACCTTGAGTAAAACTCAATATCTAGCTACGGCAGAGATAGAGATAGGATGAGAAAAATCCCATATGCCTCGACGATAGGTTCTATCATGTATGCCATGTTGTGTACAAGACTGGATATTGCACGTGCTGTTAGTTTGACCAGCAGATATCAAAGTGATCGAGGAGTGGAACAATGGACAACAGTCAAAAATATACTAATGTACTTAAGAAGGACTAAGGATATTGTTCTTTCTGATGGAGGTGACGAGGAGGTCATTGTAAATGGTTACACCGATGCTAGTTGGAACACTGATCCAAACGACTCTAAGTCAGAGTATGGATATTTATTTACTTTGAATGGTGCATCTGTGAGCTGGAAGAGTGCTAAGCAAAGCGTTGGGGCAAGATCTTCAACTGAATCGGAATACATAGCTGCTTCGGAGGCTTCACAAGAAGCAATATGGATGAAGGAGTTGATTATGCAGCTTGGTGTGGTTCCTAGTGTGTTGGACCCAATGTCCATCTATTGTGACAACATGGGTGACATAGCCAATACACAGGAGCCAAGGTCACACTAGAAGCTAAAGCATATCAAACTACATTCTCATGCTATTCGCGAGCATGTCCAATATGGTGACATAAAGATTTGCAAAGTACACACTGATCTGAATGTGGTAGATCTGTTGACTAAACCTCTCCCTAGGGAAAACATGACCAACACTAGAACGCCATGGGTGTTAGGTACATTACAATGTAATCTAGATTATTGACTCTAGTGCAAGTGGGAGACTGTTGGAGATATGCCCAGGAGGCAATAATAAAGTGGTTATTATTATATCTTTGTGTTTATGATAAATGTTTACATCCCATGATATAATTGTATTAACCGGAAACATTAATACTTGTGTGTTTTGTAAACATAAAAGCGTCCCTAGTAAGCCTCTTCTTAAACTAGCTTGTTGATTAATAGATTATCATGGTTTCCTGATCATGAACATTGGATGTTATTAATAACAAGATCATATCATTAGGATAATGATGTGATGGACATACACCCATAGTAAGTGCATCATAAGATCAAAGTCATTAAGTTCATTTTGCTACAAACGTTCAGATACATAGTAACCTAATCCTTTGAACCTGAGATCATGTTAATCACCATAAACAGATGAGTACTTTGATGACATCAAACACCACTTCCATAACTGAGTGGTTATAAAGGTGGCATTGGGTATTCTGAAAGTATGTGTTGAGGCACATGGAACAAGAGTGGGATTTTCCCATCCATATGACGTATAGATATACTCTGCGCCCTCTTGATGGAATGTCATTCAATTGTCTTGCAAGCTTGTGAATCAGTCACAAGGGATGTCATATCACGGAATGAGTAAAGAGTACTTATCGGTAATGAGGTTAAACTAGGTATATAGATCCCGACGATCGAACCTCAGATAAGTAAAGTATCACGCAACAAAGGGAATCGATATCGTATGTAAATGGTTCATTATATCACGAAGTCATCTTTGAAATATGTGGGAACCATATGGATTTCTAGATCCCTCTATTGGTTATTGATCGGAGAGATATCTCGATCATGTCTGCATAGTTCGCGAATCATAGGGAGACACGCTTAAGGAATCGATGTTGTTTAAGTATACATGGAATATGACTTGGATACTGATTGTTGTTCGAAGTCTCAGATTGGATCCAGGACATCACGAAGAGATCCAGAATGGTCCGGAGAATGAGATTCATATAAGTAAATTGGTTTTCCGGGGTTCAGAAAAGTTTTAGTGTTTTGACAAGATACTTCTAGAATGTTCTAGAGGAACCACCACCCCGGGAGGGGTCACATGGGATGCGGCATGACCTAGGGGCTAGCCGCACCAAGCCCAAGGTCAACTCGGCCAAGCACTAGGAAATTCCTAGTTTGAAAAGTCAAATCCTAGTTTGGGAAGGAAAGGGAAAACTTGAAGGGAAAGTTTCCACCTCTCCCCTTGCTAGACGAGTTGGGGAGGGACTCTCCCCTTGCTAGCTGAGTTGGGGGGGCCACGGCTAGGGCTGGGACACCTTGGTCAGCCGGCCCCTAACTATATAAGAAGGGCTAGGAGCGCACCCCACACACACTTCTTGCCCTGGCGCCTAAACCCTAGCCACCGCACCCCTCTCTTCTCCACCGTCCTACTCCGACTTAGGGGAAGCCCTACAGAAATATCTCCTCCACCACCACCACACTGTCATGCTGTTGGGATTCCGAGGAAATCTACTACCTCCGCTGCCCTGCTGGAACCGGGAGAGGAAGGTCTTCACCGACTTCGTACGTGTGACTGACTGCGGAAGCGCTACCGGAAGATGGCGCTAGAAGGATCGTCTACATGATCTTGAGATCGGCAAGTGATCCACTACATCAACCACGAGATCTAATCTTGCTAACACTTTGGATCTACGAGGGTTAGTTCTCTACAATCTCTTTGCACCGATCTTGTAGATTATATCTTGGCTTTCCCATAGATTAGATCTTGGTTTTGTGTGTTCATGCCATAGATTTTTTTTGTTTTCCATGCTATGAACCCTAGAAAAAAGTCACACAAGCTATCCCTGCCATGGGAAGGCACTATCCCTGCCAAACGAGGTTCATAAGTGTAAGCGACGTGACCTGGATGATGAATACCCGGAGCTTGATCAACCATGGAACATAGCACAACTACGTACTTTTTACACTTAGCATATTTTATTATCTACTGTGTACCTCTTATATGATCAATGCAATAATTTAGGTTCACTCATATGTCTGAGTCTTTTACCTCCTTTAGTGTTCATTTTTGGATCATGTAAAACGTTTATGCACAAGCTTTGCATTTGCACTTGTGAAAATTCCTCCTACGGGCATTAGCTTACGTTTTCTGTTCTATACGTTCTTTGTCGTTTTTATGTGAAATCTGGAGTAGTGAATTTTGCCACTTGAAGTCGGTGATTTTGTGCTTAGGTTCTTGACAGTGCCATTAGGCATCATCACCTGAGCGCATGGTTCTAACTGAGAGTCTTCCGACTCATGAAAGGTCAAGCATAAAAGCATGGTTCTAACTGAGAGTCTTTCGATTTTGTGCTTAGGTTCTTGACGGTGCCATCTGGCTAAGTTATTGCAACCTATATGATCTAGGCAGAGCCCATAATGCCAAGTGGCTGCAATTGAAGCTTCTCAACATTTGACATCTCAAATATCTTTGTTCCTGGGTGGCATTCCACAAGTGTGATACACAAGGTTCAACAGTTTACTGGCCCTGTGTAACCACTCAACATAAATCCATTCACACCATTCCACCTAGGTGATTCATTCACATAGTTGTTTTATTAAACAAATCACAAGTCACAGACTTAGAAATATTCCATAGCATGAATATAATCCACCGTTGTTTTCTACTAGCTAAGCTAAGCATGATAGTAGTAGGGATCTTAACTTAGGTAAATTCTACTAAGGCATCATCTACTAGGATTTCCCATGGCATAGCTTATACTTAGAAAATTCCATGCAAGTCCTACTTTGAAATATCACTAATGCATTGTGAAAATAATGGGACAAAAGTATGAAGCACCACTTGCCTTTTTGCTATAGAATATAAGTTCACTCCTTGATCTTGCAATAGTCACACTCTTCAAATATCAATACAATTCAATCAAGGCACAATTTCAATCTAGCATTCAAACAATTCAACACATAAAAAAATAAAAACAAAGCAATGCATGCAAGCATGCCAAAGATTCGTTTATTTGGAAAAGTGGTTTCTAATAGGTTATAAACATTTTAACACACCTATTGGTCATTTATCAAAGTGGCAAAACCATTTGATAACAAGTTGGTGAAAATGGCCACTTTAAATCCCTTTTGTTTTGCTAGAATTGATTTTATTCAAAGAATAATTTCTAGTGTTAGACAAAATGTTTTTAAACACCAATATTAATGTCCATGGTCATCATGTTTTAAAACAATTCTATTTGCAAAGGGTTTCATCCAAAATCCATTTTTAAATCAAAGAAACATTTTATTTTGTTGGAAATGCCTTTAAACAAAGTAATAATTTTCTAGGGTTCACCAAATATATTTTTAAATCCTAAAACTTGGTGTTTAGGGTCAGAGAGTTTAAATCCAACCATTTTCAATAGGTTTTACTCAAAATGCATTTTTAAACCATAATCAACATTTTTATTTAACTAGAAATACTTTTATCCAAAGGATTAACTCCTAAGTGTCACAAAATATATTTTTAAATCCAAAAGTTGGTTTATATGGTTAGTAGGTTAAAAATAAACCATTTACAATAGATTTTAACCTAAAAACATTTTTAGAATAAATTTTATACTCAAAATATGCTTAGACATGTTTCTGCAAAAACAACCATTTTTACAGAAGCAATTCACTAAACAAAGGGCAGGGTTGGATAGAATTATTTTTCCTGATTCCAATGATATAAAGTTTGCAAAATTTGGACATGTAGATTTAAATTTATGAATTCTACAAAATCTAACATCTAATAGATCAAATCTGTTTTTAAATCAATAGCCAGGGCTACGTGTCGTAATCCTATTGGACGATACCGTTTCGTCTGAAGGGAATATGCCCGAGAGGCAATAATAAAGTGGTTATTATCGTATTCCTTATTTATGATAAATGTTTATTTTGCATGCTGTAATTGTATTAATACGGAAACGTTAATACATGTGTGTTTAATAAACAAAAAGGAAGTTCCTAGTTATGCCTCTCTTATAAACTAGCTCGTTGATTAACAAGATGATCATAGGTTTCCTGATCATGGACATTGGATGTTTTTAATAACGAGGTCACAACATTAGTCTAATGGTGTGATGAACATTCATCCGAAGTATAGCATTACGATCATAGTCATTGAGTTTATATTGCTATAACAACTTACGAGGTGATCCTGATCCTTAGACCATGAGATCATGTCAATCACTAACACCGGAAGAGTTTCTTGATAACATCAAACGTCACACCGTAACAGGGTGATTATAAAGATGGATTCAGAACTACTAAAGTGTTATGTTGATGCCCATGGATCGAGAGTGGAATTTGTTCATCCTGATGACGGATAGATATGCTCTGGGCCCTCTCGGTGATATCACATTGATTAGCTTGCAAGCAAGTGATTTGATCACTAGAATGTTATATCACGGGAACGAGAAAAGAGTGCATGTCAGTAACGAGATCAAACTAGGTATGGAGATACCGATGATCGAATCTCGGACATGTAATATATCGTGAAACAAAGGATTAAGATACTAGCGTAAAGGTTAAACGATCACAAAAAAGTCATCGTTGAATGTGTAGTCGTTATGGGTCTCAGATCCCGCTTGATTATTGATCCGAGAGGGTCTCGATCATGTCCGCATTATTCGCGAACCGTAGGGTGACACACTTAAGAGACACCGACATCCATTTCGAGCAAAGTTTCATGCGAAAAGAATAACAAGCGCAGGAATTTATTTCACTAGATACAAAGCGGGTTTCGGGTGAAATTAGAAAGTGTTTCTGCATGTGAAATGAAATACTAGCAAGGGGTTATATGTGAATGTTTGTCATTAAAGTAATTGACAAAATTCTGAATAAATAAAAGGAGTTTTATTTAATGAGAGTTTGCATTAAATTTGGTGGAAATTTAATGGGAATTTGAGTGGGTTTTTGAGTGGAGGGAATTGAAAGGCATTTGAGTGAGTGGAGTGTCCACCCACATGAATGTGGAAGAGGTGGGGGCAGTCCCATGGCTGGGCGCATGGCCCCTTGGGTGCCCCCTCTCCCTATAAAAGGAGCCCCCTCCCTCTCTCTCTCACTCACACCTCCTCGTGAAGGATCTCTCTCCCCCTCTAGAATTTATTCCCCATAGTCTCGGACTAGCAAGATACATGTTCCCGGTGGCTATTCGGCAAGAAAGAGTTGTGATTCCGCTGCATCGCTGGAGCGAGGAGGCGGAGGTTGCTCGGTGCCTCGAATGTGTGTGCGAGCACGGATGCGCTGCTGTTTTGCGGCGCTAGGACTTCCTCTCGATCTTGAGATCGGCAAGAGTTTGTCTACATCAACCACGAGTTTGGACTCGTTAAGCTTTGTCGGTCTTCAAGGATATGTTCTCTACGGATATACATCCGCCCGTTGTTTGTATCTAGTAGATACATCTTGGTACATAGTTGTTCCCATCGTAGGAAATTTTTTGTTTTCTATGCTGCGAACCCTACAAAGGGTATCGAGCGGATCTATGCGTAGATACTTTGCACGGGTAGTACACATATGAGTATGTGGGCGATGATGATCATTTTATTGCTTCTTAGTTGTACTTTGGATATTGGTGGCATGGTGGCATGAAGCGGCCAGACAAACTTTACATGTCCTCGCACATGAGACATGTTCCATGCTTGACATGCAACTAGTTTTGCATAAGTGTCTAGCGGGTGTCTGTCTCTCCTACTATAGTCAATATCTAATTTGCAACGAGTTGTCCACAATTTGGTTATCCTCTTTCTGGTTCATGTTCGTAGGTAAGACCGGTTCTATCTTCGAAAGCCCTAAGGCACGTAAAATTTGCAATGGATAAATTTAGAGGCGTCTAGTTTAGATTGTTGCTGGGCTAGTGTTATGATATGGTGATGTTGTAAGTAGAAGTATGAGATGATACTCTTACAACACACATAGCGTGTAAGTTCCATAGACCTTGGCCTTACACATAAAGGTATGATAGTGATCATACCACGGTGCACATGATGGAGATCATATGCGGGAACCATATCATTTCACTTATTAACATGTGATGTTAGATTGCATCTTATATTGCTTGTTTGGCGTTTTATTAACATAATAAGATGATCCCTCATTTAGATATCAAGATAAAAATGTGTTCTTCCTTAAGTATGCACCGACAATGTTTCGTCGCTTCAAGGCATCACGTGATGATCGGGTGTACTTGAATCCACGAGCATATCTCGGGTGTAAGACAGTTACACATGCGAATACTAAGGTTCTTACTTGGCGAGCCTAGCATGTACAGACATGGCCTCGGAACACGGACCGAAAGGTTAAGCATGAGTCACATGTTTTGATATGATGACCATATGGATGCTCGCCTTTGAAGCTACACCGACTCACGTGATGATCGGACTTGGTGTAGTGGATTTGGTTCATGTAATCACCAAAAAGGCACGAGGGATGTCGTTTTTGAGTGGGAGTTCATTTCTAATTTGGATTAGTAGAACTCAATTTATCATAAATTAAATCAAAGTGAATTTGCATAATTTGTTGTAGTCATTGGCATTCGTTCACCGCCTTATGCTTAGTTATAATTGAGATAATAGAACTATAGAATTCTGGATATATACTTTACGAACTGGTATCGTATTGTGTTGAGTGTCAATCTAAAGTTTAAAGTCCGATTGCAAACTTTCAGCAAACTCTATTTACTCCGTGAAATTTAATACTTGGTATTAAATCGAAAGTAACAATTCCAGTGTTAGTATCTTAAGTATCATGTTTGCCTCCATGATTCTTGATTGTTTTAATATCAAGTTTATCTAGGAGCTGAAAGAATTGTTTCAGAAACCATCATGTGTGGCAGATATAATGATATCTAAAACAATGTTTTGGTTGCAATATGATATAGTATAATATATGTTCTCATATTGGATGAGAATTTACGAAGGTTGGAGATGCTAGACATCATAATCATCCAAAAGGGTTTTGGAAAGTAATGTTATACTCACGATTCGCCTTTATAAGCTACAGTAGCTTGATCATGAAAGTCGTCATGATAAGGATGAATAGAAGATGTATGTAAAGTGTTTACTACACTAAAAGATTACTAAAGAATGGATTTTGAAAGAATACCGATCATTTGATGATGGTGATCTACTTCAAAGTTCAAGTCCAAAGGTATTATTATTTGAATATACACGCTTTGGACTATGTGTCATGTATATGGCGCCACTTTTGATGTTGATAGATTCTTTTAAAAGGGAAAAGGAAATGCTGAAAGAGAATCTATAAAATATACTTGGCAGAAAAGAAAATATTGGAAATATCCAATTTAGGTATATATATGATATACATGTTATGGTTGTATTCTTTGCTTGTTAAACAATGTGGTTCTTGGGTATTGGATACCGAATTGGTTGGTATGAGATTTCATACGGAACAACGCAATTCATGAACCACAATGGCCTAAGTAACTAGCAAGAGAATATGTGATGATGTTCATCGAAAACAAACAAACCGTTGTTTGTATTTCTCGTTGACATCAAAGCTTGACTTCATGATTTGTTTTAATAATTGTTATTTAAATCAGGTATTATGAGAACAAAGGTTGTTCAAATAATTACCATATTCCATATAAGATGGATGATTTACAAATCTAGTTGGAGAAATCACATCCATAAAACCTAATGCTAAAATGTCGCAAGACAAATGATTGAAAGATCACTTACGAAGTGACATCGCCGTTTAAATTATATTGGAAAGAAAACATGAAGAATCTCCATATTCATGGATTTTTGGAGTCTTTGATTTGATCAAGTGACGCTTGTGAGACTTTCCTCGGGATAATTAAAAACTTCATTCAAAGGCCAAAGAAGAACGAACGACTAAAATATTGGAATTTATACATATCGATGTATGTAGTCCATTATTTATAGTCGTAAGCGATGGGTTTCACCTTCATATACTTTCTCCGGAAATTTGAGTGAATGTTCACTTAATGAGAATGAAGTATGAAATATTTGAAAATGTTTCAATGAATTTCAAGATGAAGTGGAAAATCATTGTAACAAGAAAATAAATGGTTTATGATTTTATCATAAGGGATTTGTTTGAGTTACAAGTGTAACAAGAAAATAAATGAATTATGATTTTATCATAAAGGGATTTATTTGAGTTTCAATTTTAGCAAAACACCTAGATTTACATCTCCCGAAACACCATAGGAGTATGGAGTGTTTGAGATTTGTAATGAAACCTTGTTTGACATGGTTGGATCAAAGGTGTTATTTATAAAACTGCCATTATGTTTTAAAAGATCAAAGCTTTAGAGACTACCACTTTTACACTGAAAAGAGCTCCATCTTGATCCGTTGAAATGACACCATGGAAGTTATGGTTTGGGGTAAAACCCAAGTTGTCATTTCTTAAATTTTGGTATGCTAAACATAAGTAAGATGTTTACAACCGAAGTCGGATGAGCATGTCTTTGTAGGTTATTTCGAATAACAATTGGTTATTCCTTCATAACACCAAGGACAAAAAGGGTTTGTCGCTTGAAACGTGAAGTTTCTTGGAGAAGGAATTTTTCGTAAAAGTTAAGTGGGAGGACAATAGAACTTTGATAAGGTTAACAAACCTTAGCTATATATGCTGAGTTGCGCAGCGCTAGAAAATGTTCCGGAGGCAGCCAGAATGCTCATGGATTACGTGCCTCAAAGGTTGCGGTCACAGAGGTCTAAAGTTCCTATTGAACCAAGAAGGTCGGATAAACAATCAAATGATTAAGATTTGAGAGTAAATCATTATTGTTTGACAATGATGAACCGACTATATGCAAAGAAGCGATGATGGGCCTTGACTCCGTCAAATGGCTTGAAGCCATAAAATCCGTGATAGTTCCATACACGAGAAATCAAGTTTTGAACTTGGAAGACCCTCCGGAAAGGTGTAAAAACCTATCGGTCATATTTGGATCTATAAAGAAACAGACATGGATGTTTCACATCTATGAAATAGTCAACATGTCGTAAATTATTTTACGACAATGTTCAAGGAGTTGACTATGGCAAGATTTGATATTTCATAGCGATATTTAGTCTGGACGGATTAAAGTAGCAACCACTACATATAATTTGATATATGGTAGATGAATAAACAAAACAAAGTTCTTCTAATAGAATGGTTACCTAGGACGCGTACATGACACGATCCAAAGGGTTTTGTTAATTCAAAGGATGCTAAAAAGGGCATGCAAACTTCAATGGTTGAAGTAAGCATCGCGGAGTTGGAATCTTCACCATGATGAAAAAGGAGTTTTTCATCAGGAGACGATGAAGATGCTTGCATTTGCAAGAAATTAAGTGGGAGCGCTGAGACACATTTCTAATACATTATGTGGATGACATCTTGTTGATTAGAAATGATGTATCTTTTATTGACAATGGTTAAGAATTTCATTTCGATGAAAGACTTAGGCAAAACCCGAATATTTAGCATGAATGTCTATAGTGGATAGACTGTGATGCTAATATGGTTGTGCCAAATGTACATATATGAGATATTGAAGGAGTTCAATATAGAAACAACAAGAAATGGTTCTTGTCGCATGGAAAAGAATTGAATCAAGATTCAAGTGTATCGAAACTTGATAAGTGAAACAAGATTCAAGTGCTTTGACACTTGATGAGTGAAATCACGAGAATGTTTTGATCAATCATACCATGATATGTACACATCCAGATATGTCCTATGCTCTAAGTGTTATGAGCATATACCAGATTGAATCATAAAATGATCATTGGACGATAGTAAGGATATTCTTATGATCTTTTGGAAGAACTAAGAATATATTTGTGTAGAGGTGACAAACAATTACAAATAGTTCATTGTAAAGAGTTACATTGATACTAGTTTTTTCACAAGATACAAATTAAGTTTATCTCAATTTAAACTATGGGTGGCACAATAAAATGGAAAGAAAGTTTCCATGATGGATTTGGATGAAATCCATAGTTAAGACATTGTGACGAATACTACAACAAAAGGGCTAAGTATATGACTGCTATAGTAGCAGCAAAGGAGGGAATTTGTGTCAAGTAGTTTGTCATCAAACTAAGGTGTGGTTCGCAACGGGCTAACACTAAAGATATATTGTGTGACAATAGTATCGGCGTGTTTTAACCCCAAGGAACTGAAGGTCTCACCAAAAGACCAAATTTAGACAATGCCATCTCATTGGAGAATGAGTAATGCGTGAAGACGCAAAGACATGCAAATACACACGGACCTGAAGCGTTAGATCCGTAGATTACGTTAACCACTTGCAGTTGCGTATATGGAACACCAGAAAGCCATAGGTGTTTAATACACAAAGTTTTCAAACTAGATTATTGTGTCTAGTGCAAGTGGGAGACTGAAGGGAATATGCCCGAGAGGCAATAATAAAGTGGTTATTATCGTATTCCTTATTTATGATAAATGTTTATTTTGCATGCTATAATTGTATTAATACGGAAACGTTAATACATGTGTATTTAATAAACAAAAAGGAAGTTCCTAGTTATGCCTCTCTTATAAACTAGCTCGTTGATTAACAAGATGATCATAGGTTTCCTGATCATGGACATTGGATGTTGTTAATAACGAGGTCACAACATTAGTGTAATGGTGTGATGAATATTCATCCGAAGTATAGCATTACGATCAAAGTCATTGAGTTTATATTGCTATAACAACTTATGAGGTGATCCTGATCCTTAGACCATGAGATCATGTCAATCACTAACACCGGAAGAGTTTCTTGATAACATCAAACGTCACACCGTAATAGGGTGATTATAAAGATGGATTCAGAACTACTAAAGTGTTATGTTGAGGCCCATGGATCAAGAGTGGAATTTTTTCATCCTGATGACGGATAGATATGCTCTGGGCCCTCTCGGTGATATCACATTGATTAGCTTGCAAGCAAGTGATTTGATCACTAGAATGTTATATCACGGGAACGAGAAAAGAGTGCATGTCGGTAACGAGATCAAACTAGGTATGGAGATACCGATGATCGAATCTCGGACATGTAATATATCGCGAAACAAAGGGATTAAGATACTAGCGTAAAAGGTTCCGATGATCACAAGAAAGTCATCGTTGAATGTGTGGGAGTCAGTATGGGTCTCCAGATCCCGCTTCTGATTATTGATCCGAGAGGGGTCTCAATCATGTCCGCATTATTCGCGAACCGTAGGGTGACACACTTAAGAGACACCGACATCCATTTGGAGCAAAAGTTTCATGCCGAAAAGAATAACAAGCGCAGGAATTTATTTCACTAGATACCGAAACGGGTTTTGGTGAAATTGCGAGTGTTTACGCATGTGAAATGAAATACTAGCAAGGGGTTATATGTGAATGTTTGTCATTAAAGTAATTGACAAAATTCTGAATAAATAAAAGGAGTTTTATTTAATGAGAGTTTGCATTAAATTTGGTGGAAATTTAATGGGAATTTGAGTGGGTTTTTGAGTGGAGGGAATTGAAAGGCATTTGAGTGAGTGGAGTGTCCACCCACATGAATGTGGAAGAGGTAGGGGCAGCCCCATGGCTGGGCGCATGGCCCCTTGGGTGCCCCCCTCTCCCTATAAAAGGAGCCCCCTCCCTCTCTCTCACTCACACCTCCTCGTGAAGGATCTCTCTCCCCCTCTAGAATTTATTCCCCATGGTCTCGGACTATCGAGATACATGTTCCCGGTGGCTATTCGGCAAGAAAGAGTTGTGCTTCCGCTGCATCGCTGGAGCGAGGAGGCGGAGGTTGCTCGGTGCCTCGAACGTGTGTGCGAGCACGCGAATCGCGCTGTTTTGCGGCGCTAGGACTTCCTCTCGATCTTGAGATCGGCAAGAGATCGTCTACATCAACCACGAGTTTGGACTCGTTAAGCTTTGTCGGTCTTCAAGGGTATGTTCTCTACGGATATACAGCCGCCCGTTGTTTGTATCTAGTAGATAGATCTTGGTACATAGTTGTTCCCATCGTAGGAATTTTTCTGTTTTCTATGCTGCGAACCCTACATCGTCTAGATCACGCATTACAGACCGTAGGATTAAAATGAATCTGTGTGCCTCAGATCTAATCATACCGGTTCTCTTAAGTCATCTATCCTAGCCACGCGATCATGATATGACGGCTGATGTGCGAGTGACCAAAGATGTGTGGCGCAGCGACGGTGGCTGGCGGCGGCGCGCTCAGATGGTGACGTTGCCGGAAATACAGGAGGCGAGAGAGAGAGGGGAATGGCTCACAGTGTTCGCGTGATCTCGCTAATGCTCGACGTGTCCTTGGTTGGCGAAGGGGCGCACGATAACGGCGGCAATTGCTCACCGAAGATGACGATAGCGTCGGGCGTCTCTGTTCGTCATCGTTGGCGAGGGTACATGTCACGCTAAGGCATGAAAAAGGGTGTGTTAGCTGCGCACAGAAGAGGCGAGTACAAGTGCATCCAGGAGAGGGGAGGCGTGGTCGAACTTTACCTGGGGACATCGCAGGAGCGGATGCACACGACGGCGGCTCTCGGTGGTCGTCGTTGCCAAGGTTTTGGGGCACGCGCGGGCGAGCTGGGGCTACGGGAAGATGCGTAGGGAAGATGCGTAGCGGTGGCTGGTGCTGCCGGAATTTGGACGGAGGCTCGTCGGAGCAGAGGATGTATTGGCAAGAAATTCTCGCAGCCTGGGGGCAGAGAGGGTGCGGCGAGTGAGGGGAAAGGTACTTGATCACTGGGCGAGTTATGTGCGGTATCAACACGAATTAACGCGAGCATTCAATCGGCAGAAATAGTAGTGAGAGGGGAAGAACAGGTCGCAGTGGGTGTGGACGACGACTGACAAGTGGGGTTCAACAGCCAGCAAGAGAGAGTGGGTGTGCGTGGGGTCGGGAAATCAGTGACTGCGCGGTTGCGTTGCTGAGTGAAAAAACTCTTCGGGGGAAAGAGGAGGTGGGCTGCGCTGGGCTTAGTTGGGCCAGGTTGGGCTGGTTCTTTCCCTTTTTTTATTCTGTTTATTTTTCTTTTTCTATTTTGATTTTTGTTTTCATATTCAAACATTCATTTGAATTCAGATTTATTTTTCAAATGTTCAGTATGTTTCTATACTGTTTTAAATATGTATTTAAAGTCCATTTTAGACTAATTCTTTTATTCATTTATGGTTTATTATTTATTTACAATAGGCACTTGCCTTTATTTCAATAGGATTTTAAATATATTTTCAAACTCTTATTTAAATTCTAATTTTCACTAAACCTTTTTCAGTAGTTTTTATTTATTCAATAGGATGTTAAATACTTCACTTTGAATTATTTGAAATATTTTTAATATGATTTATTAATCATTTAAATTGGGCAAATGTCTTTATTCAAATCAAATATGGTTTTAACCCCATTTAGTTTTTATTCAAATAATTCTTTGATTCCATTTAAGTTAGTTAAATAACTTTTATATTCACCTTGGTAAATACTAGTTTATTATTTTCCCATGATTTAATTAATCATTTCTATTAGGTATTTTTGTCTTTATTCAAATGGAATAGACTTTGGTTAATGTCATATTATTTTATTTGAATATTCCTTATCCCTTTATTTTATTTGGATTTGGATTATCTTTATTCCATTTTCTTATGGATTTGTCCAAGATTTAATTTGGCTTTTAAATATTCCTTATTTATTTCTTTATCTTATAAAATCCATATCTTTTTATTTATAGATCAAAATTTGGTGATTCCAATTTGTATATTTTATTTAATATTTGTTTATATTTTTAAATCATTTTAGGATTAATTTGCTAACAATTTGGTATGGATTTTAGATAGAAGCTTTATTAGCTTTGGAAATAATTCCTTTTGCCATATTGAACTCATAAGTTTTTATCCATGGCTCCAAATTAATTGAAACCACGTTCTATCGTTTATAATATTTTTGTTTATCATTTTTGGTCATTTATAAATGTTTGTTGTTAAATTTTTATATGGATCAAATCCATAGTCTTAGAGAGATCTTGGAAATGATTTATTCCATTAGGGTTTAGGGTTTTGGTTTAACTTTTCGAAGTGTTTAAATTTCAAGATACATTCATTGATGAATGCATTTCAATTGATTGAAATTTGTTGGATTCCATTTTATTCAAAGTTTGTTCAAGATGGGTTTTTGATATTTCCATTTGGAATCAAAAAGTTTCTTTTCACCCTAATTTTCAACCATTATTTATTTTATTTATTTATTTTTCACATTTCAAAATTTGGAAAATTTTGGGATGTGACAGTTTGGGATTATAAGAACATATGTTAGATAGTTATTTGATGGTCAAGCATATGTTAGATGGTTATTTGATGGTCAAGCATATGAACTGGGGGAAGAACATCTTTATCATCCGAATTAGTTTGATTTGAAACGGGTCAATTTTCTTGGTCCTAGGAGAGGAACACGGGGCACCAATGGAAAAAGGAGGAGGCTGGATATGGGTCCCGCATAATTTATTATCCCCTAAATTTGTACGCCACGATGTATTGAAAATTTTGCAAAAAACTAGGAAATATCTTCCCTCTACCGCTCCTCCAAATTGACACTTTAGAAAAAGTGTATTACTACTTCCCCTACTACTAGTAGTAGTACTACATTCGCTGACCATACTTTCTCTTCCGACCAGCAACCTCTATTTTATAGCTCCCATCATCACGCAAGCAAGCAAGTGTCACCTATAAATTGGGATTTGTTCACCTAATCAAGGTATTTTCAGTCCTCTCGTCTAATCGATTGGGCCATTGGGGTAGGGGTGGAGGTGGAGTAGGTGGGGTGGGGATACTATTTTCATTTGTATTCGGGATCGGGGCATGGTCACCATTGTTCTAATTGGGGCATGTGGTTGGGGTCCAAGTACGTCTTCTTCACTTTGTAACCTTTAATTTCTACTAATGTTCAATGGTTTTTGAGTCAGATTCTATATGGAGAAGTATGGTTCAGTGGTGCGCAGGGCCACTACGGACAGGGATGGTCCCGTTAGTTCCCTTAAAATTTTCCTAAAAAGGTTAATGTAGCATCATATCATTGTGTTCTTCCATTCTTTCCCATGATGAAAGTCGCTGTCTACAACCTGGATGTATCCCTATGCTAGAAGTTGTCTCTGTCGGTATCATGTTTTTGTGGAAGCCTATATGAAACCATCTTGTTCTTTATTTACCATAGAACGGTGGTACATACCTGTGAACTTGCGGTACTCCAGGTGCAGCAAACTGCATGATACCCCCACATCCCGGAGGATCCATCCAGTACCACTACTCACTAAACAAACGCAAGGACACTGCCAAAATGGGAGGGCCCATCTTAAAGAGAAGATTATTTTTTTCTTAATCCACTTACCATGGTGTAGTCTATTTAATTACTATCTGCTTGGTTTCATGCATGCTTATCAAATGTTCATAAACATGTATGATATTATTAAGTCTGGCACTATGTTTATGTGAATCTGGATCTGGATCTGTCTCATACACAGTCATATATGACTACTATGTACTGTATTGAACTATTGAGTTCTGTTTATATTTACGCAAATTGAAGGTGCTGCTGCGGAGGCTGAGGCTAGTAGATTGCTGATGCCCCCACCAAAAGCAAACATTTTTCTACACGATGAGGAAGCGCAAATATAGTACCTAGGTGGGCAGTGACCTCTCTAAGACGTGGTTATAATTTGGAAATCCACAATTTCACATGTTATGATTTCCCATGTTATTGTTATCAGCTATATATCTTTAGGCTCATCATAAGTTCGCAAACATCAAATTTGTTTGCTTTATAGGTAATCATTTTGTATGATATTATCAGATTTACATGATCTTTACATAATTTAACCTTTCCACTTAATATCATTCAGTACCACCCACCAGTTGCTCATCCCTTTCTTCTACCATTCTCTTGTAAAGCTTGTGGATTGAAAGGGCGTGTTGTATGCCCTTCCAAAGGCAGATGGAAGAAAAATGGTGCATGCCCACCCTTCGCGAAGGGTAACCATGGTATCTGGTATGGATTCCAAGCGGTTTATAATAGCTTGATGTAATATCTTGTATATGACTTTTCTTGTTGTCGTCTTACTTGTCTATCAATTTTATGATGAAGGTTGTCCCTTGTGTCGCTTGCCCCATTATAAACAAGTTGTTCGGAAATGACAATTTTCTAACTGTGTATACCGAGGACCTAAAAGTCTTGCGGCAACTATATGATGTGGATGTCTCCCGGACGATGGCCACCACCTATTTGGGTGGCCGAGGTTGGTCCATGTATGTACGTGAGAATGGTCTGAAGCAGGGGGACGAGGTAGCACTCGATTTTAGCAAGCCTAGGTAGATACATGCGAGCCATCGTACACCTGTTGACCAAAGGACCAAGAATCAAGGTACTACTAATTAATTTTCTTTTGTCCTCGTCACAACCTCTGATGACTTTCTTGTGACTAACTATTATGCACCATTGTCTTCAGTAACCGTATGACTCTTACCACTTGTGCAGTCTGCTTCCAGAAGGGTGCTATCATGAAGCTGCTGGCACCGGCATTGGCCCCGGTTCTTGCAACGGCACCTGTTGACCTAAGTAGGAGAAAGAATAGAGGTAGTAACTTAATTTTCTTGTATAATCTGATCACTATGTAGGAGTGTAAGAAACCATTTTTCTTGTACACACGTCATATGCCTCTCTAACCAATCGTGCAGTCGCCTTACCTCCCACCAGAACGTAACCAACATCAAGCTGCTAGCACCGACACCTGCACTGGCACTGGACCAAGTTACTGCTCCGACACCTGTTGAACGAAGGAGAAAGATTGGAGGTAGTAGTAACTTAATTTTCTTGTATACTCATCATATCCTGTGATCACTGTCTTGTGAGTAAGTATTGGAGTATAAGAGCCATTTTCTTGCACACATCTCATATGCATCTACCATCCCTAGAGTCAGCTTACCTACCCGTCAGAAGAAATCTAGCATCAAGATGCTAGCGTAGGCACCGGTTCTGGTTCCTGCACTATCCTCTCTTCAATTAACTGCATCGACACTATCTTCTCCACCAGCACCAGCCCCAACACATGTAGCAGCACCATCTCCTGCACCAGCACCAACTACTACACCAGCCCCAGCATATGCACCAACACAAGCTCCTTGTCATATCGTATGCTCCACATGTGTCATATGAAGGTCGCACCAGATTATCTTTGTGAGTGGTGGCAGATAAAATACTATGAATGTCTTCTCAAGTTTCATATAATTCAGTTCATTGCTCTGATTAGTTGTGCACTTATCTCTTGCTTTGACTCAGAAATTTCCTAACAGTGCCACAAGCAACTCGAGGCCAGACGAAATGGCACAATAGTCTTCATGATGCAAAGCGAAGGAGTGCAAGTCAAGGGATGATATGACATTATTTGAACTGATGGGAGCTTGGAAGCTACTTCTTGGTGGACCAAGTTCCGGAAAGAAGCCAAACATACCATTGGAAGAATGGTTAAGGTCGACATACCTCGTTGCCCTGAATGCAACAGGCTAGTCATGAAGTTCCTATCTGTGTAGCTCTTTGGTCACATGCTATCGTAATTAATTATGTGGTTCTATTATTTCCACTTATCATATATGGGTGGTAAAACTGTGATAACCTTTTGCTAGATTGGAGCTATGACTAGTACATACTAGTATGGTATATTTGTATCTTGATGCCATTGACCTTGACGCCACGCCAGTCATGATGGAGATCATGTTCGTGCTTTGGATATGACGATCAAAAGGCACAAGAAGAAAGACCATATCATATTACGTATTATGAATTGCATGTGATGTTAATCCTTTTATGCATCTTGTATTGCTTAGATCGCGACGGTAGCATTATAAGATGGTACCTATCACTAAATATCAAGTTATAAAGTGTTGGTACTTAGTAGGCACCGTTGCTAAGACTCATCATTTTGAAGCATCTCGTGATGATCGGGTGTGATAGATTCTACATGTGCATATAATGGGTGCAAGCAAGAGTTGCACATGTGGATACTAAGGTTAACCTTGACGAGACTAGCATGTACAGAAATGGTCTCGAAACACGGAATACCGAAAGGTAAAGCATGAGTAATATGAGTGATATGACAAACATGTTGATTGTTCGCCTTTGAAGCTACATCTTCTCTCGTGAAGATCACACTTGGTGTAGTGGATTTGGTTCGTGTGATCGCTAAAACAATGTGAGGGATGTTTTTTTGAGTGGGAGTTCACCTAATTTATTTAGAAATAAATTTGAACTCAATTTTTCATAAACTTAGTCTAAACTCTTGCAAATATGTTGTAGATAATGGCGGCCGCTACCATCAATTTTAATGCGTTCCTTGAGAAAGAAAAGTTGAAAACAATGGAAGCAACTTCGCGGACTGATTCCATAACATGAAGATTGTCCTCAATGCTAGTCAGTTGACCTATGTGCTGGATGCACCGCTGGATGACCCGCTTGCATATGATGGTACTGATGAGGTGAAAAATGCTTAACTCACTCGGAAGAATCAATACTCCACAGTTCAGTGTGACATATTGTACAGCTTGGAATAGGAGCTTCAGAAGCGCTTTGAGAACAGCGACCCTCATGATATCATCAATGAGCTCAAAACGATATTTGAGACTCATGCGGCCATGGAAAGTTATGAAGCTTCCGAGAAGTTCTTTAACTGCAAGGTGGAAGAGGGCAGCTCTATTAGTGAGCACGTGCTTAAAATGTCTGGGCACGCGAACAAACGCGCAGATTTGGTAATAATGATTCCAAATGTGTTTGGTATTCATCGTGTCCTCCAATCACTACTACCTAGTTACAAGAACTGTGTGATGAACTACAACATGCAGTGCATGGATACCTGAACCCTTCTCCATGTTGAAGTTTGCGGCAAGGCAAGCCTAAGAAGAAAGAAACTTTAAGAAGAGTGGCAGGAAAGCTGCCACGCATACTAAGAAGCCCAAAGCTAGTCCTGAGCCTGATACTGAGTGCTTTTACTTCAAGGGCGAAGGTCACTAGAAGTGGAATTACCCCAAATACTTGGAAGATCTAAAGAATGGCACCATCAAGAAGAAAGGTATATTCAATATGCATGTTATTGATGTGTATCTTACTAGTAATTGTAGTAGTTCCTGAGTATTTGATATTGGTTCGGTCGCTCATATTTGTATCTCGAAAAAAGTTCTACGGAATAAGCAAAGACTAGCGAGAGACGAGGTGACGATGCTCGTTGGAAATGGCTCCAAGGTTGATTTGATCGCCGTCGGCACACTCCCTCTTCATATACCATTGGGATTAGTTTTAAGTCTAAATAATTGTTATTTGGTGCATGCTTGAAGCATGAACATTATATCTAGATCTTTTTTATTGCGAGATGGTTACTTGTTTAAGTCCGAGAATAATGGTTGTTCGATTTATATGAGTAATATCTTTTATGGTCATGCGCCTAAGATGGATGGTCTATTCTTATTGAATCTCGATAGTAGTGATACACATGTTCATAATATAGATGCTTAACGAATGAAATTTAATGATAGTTCCACATACATGTGGCACTACCGTCTTGGTCACATTCGAGTGAAGTACATGAAGAAACTCCATTCTGATGGACTTCCTGAATCACTTTATTTTGAATCACTTGAAAGATGCGAAGCATGTATGATGGGAAAATGACTAAGAAACCATTCTCTGGAATAATGGAGCAAGCTACAGACTTGTTGGAGATCATACATATCAATGTGTGCGGTCCAATGAGTGTAGCATCACGCAGTGGATATCATTATGTTCTTACTTTCATGGATGACTTGAGTAGATATGGGTATATCTACTTTATGAAACATAAATCCGAAACTTTTGATAAGTTTAAGGAATTCCAAAGTGAAGTAGAAAATCAACGAAACAAGAATATTATGTTTCTACGATCTAATCGCGGAGGTGAATATATAAGTTACGAGTTTAGCATGCATTTGAAGAAATGAGGAATACTTTCACAATTGACACCGCCGGGAACACCACAACGTAATGGTGTGTCCGAACGTCGTAATTGAACTCTCTTAGATATGGTTCATTCTATGATGTCTCTTATAGATCTACCGTTATCATTTTGGGGTTATGCATTATAAATAGCCGCATTCACTTTAAATAGGGCACCATCTAAATCCGTTGAAATGACACCATATTAATTGTGGTTTGGTAAGAACCTAAGTTGTCGTTCCTTAAAGTTTGGGGTTGTGAAGCTTATATAAATAAGTTACAGCCCAACAAACTTGAACCCAAAGTGGGTAAATGTGTATTCATAGGATACCCTAAAGAAACAATTGGGTATACCTTCTATCATAGATCTGAAGGCAAATTTTTTGTTACCAACAATGGATCCTTTATTGAGAAGGAGTTTCTCTGGAAAGAAGTGACTGGAAGGAAAGTAGAACTCGACGAGGTTGTTAAACCTTCTCTCGAATTTGAGAGTAGCGCAACACCGGAAGACGTTCCTATTACGCATGCAGCAATAAGAGAGGAAGCTAATGATAATGATCTTGAAACATCGAACGAAGTTTCTCCTGAACCTCGCAGGTCAACGAGGGTTCGTACCACTTCTGATTGGTATGACTCTATTATGAATGTCATGTTGGTGGACAACATCGACCACCCTGTGACGTATGAGGAAGCAATGATGAGCATAGATTTCAACAAATGGCAAGAAGCCATGAAATTCGATATTGGATCCATGTACAAGTGTGAACTTTGGTCGACTTACCGAATGGCCGCAAGGCTCTCGAGAACAAATGGATCTTCAAGAAGAAAACATACATTGATGGTAATGTTACCATCTATAAAGCTCGACTTGTCGCGAAAGGGTTCCTATAAATTCAAGGAATTGACTACGATGAGACTTTCTCATCGGTAGAGAAGCCAAAGTCTGAGGATTTTGTTAGCAATCGCTGCATATTACGATTATGAGATATGAAATATGGATGTCAAAACGGAGTTCCTCAATGGTGACATTGAACAAGAGTTGTATATGGTACAACCCAAAGGTTTTGTCGATCCTAAAGACGCTAACAAGGTATGCAAACTTCAATGGTCCATTTATGGATTGAAGCAAGTATCCGGAAGCTGGAATCAACATTTTGATAAGGTGATCAAAAACTTTGGATTTATACAAACTAATGGAGAAACTTGTATTTACAAGAAAGTGAGTGGGAGCTCTATAGCATTCTTGGTACTATATGTGGATGACATATTGTTGATTGGTAATGATATATCACTTCTTAATAGTGTCAAAGCCTATTTGAATAATAGTTTTTCAATGAAGGATCGTGGTGAAGATGCATACATTTTAGGCATCAAAACTTATAGAGATAGATCAAGACGCTTAATAGCGCTTTCACAAAGTACATACCTTGGACAAGGTTCTAAAGAGGTTTGGAATGGAAGATAGCAAGAAAGGGTTCTTTCCCATGGTTCCAAATACGACCTTGAGTAAAACTCAAAATCCAGCTACGGCAGAAGATAGAGAGAGGATGAGAAAATCCCATATGCCTTGACGATAGGTTCTATCATGTATGCCATGTTGTGTACAATACTGGATATTGCACGTGCTGTTAGTTTGGCCAGCAGATATCAAAGTGATCCAGGAGGGGAACAATGGACAGCAGTCAAAAATATACTATAGTACTTAAGAAGGACTAAGGATATTGTTCTTTCTGATGGAGGTGACGAGGAGCTCATTGTAAACAGTTACACCGATGCTTGTTGGAACACCGATCCAGACGACTCTAACTCATTCTGGATATTTATTTACTTTGAATGGTGCATCTATGAGCTGGTGGAGTGCTAAGCAAAGCGTTGTGGCGAGATCTTCAACTGAATCGGAATACATAGCTGCTTCGGAGGCTTCACAAGAAACAATATGGATGAAGGAGTTGATTACGGAGCTTGGTGTGGTTCCTAGTGCGTTGGACCCAATGTCCATCTATTGTGACAACATGGGTGACATAGCAATGCACTAGAGCCAAGGTCACACAAGAAGATGAAGCATATCAAACTACATTCTCATGCTATTCGCGAGCATGTTCAATATGGTGACATAAAGATTTGCAAAATACACACAGATCTGAATGTGGTAGATATATTGACTAAACCTCTCCCTAGGGAAAAACATGACCAACACTAGAACGCCATGGGTGTTAGGTACATTACAATGTAATCTAGATTATTGACTCTAGTGCAAGTGGGAGACTGTTGGAGATATGCCCAAAAGGCAATAATAAAGTGGTTATTATTATATCTTTGTGTTTATGATAAATGTTTACATCCCATGATATAATTGTATTAACCGGAAACATTAATACTTGTGTGTTTTGTAAACATAAAAGCGTCCCTAGTAAGCCTCTTCTTAAACTAGTTTGTTGATTAATAGATGATCATGGTTTCATGATCGTGAACATTGGATGTTATTAATAACAAGATCATATCATTAGGAGAATGATGTGATGGACATACACCCATAGTAAGCGCAGCATAAGATCAAAGTCATTAAGTTCATTTTGCTACGAGCGTTCAGATACATAATAACCTAATCCTTCGACCCTGAGATCATGTTAATCACCATAAATGGATGAGTATTTTGATGACATCAAACACCACTTCCGTAACTGAGTGGTTATAAAGGTGGCATTGGGTATTCTGAAAGTATGTGTTGAGGCACATGGATCAAGAGTGGGATTTGCCCATCCATATGACGGATAGATATACTCTGGGCCCTCTCGATGGAATGTCATTCAATTATCGTGCAAGATTGTGACTAGGTCACAAGGGATGTCATATCATGGAATGAGTAAATAGTACTTATCAGTAATGAGGTTGAACTAGGTATATAGATCCCGACGATCGAACCTCAGATAAGTAAAGTATCACGCAACAAAGGGAATCGATATCGTATGTAAATGGTTCATTCTATCTCGAAGTCATCGATGAAATATGTGGGAGCCATATGGATTTCTAGATCCCTCTATTGGTTATTGATCGGAGAGATGTCTCGATCATGTCTGCATAGTTCGCAAATCGTAGGGAGACACGCTTAAGGAATCAATGTTGTTTAAGTAGATATGGAATATGACTTGGAGATTGATTATTGTTCGAAGTCTCGTATTGGATCCAGGACATCACGAAGAGATCCAGAATGGTCCGGAGAAAGATATTCATAGAAGGAAAGTGGTTTTCCGGGGTTCAAAAACGTTTTAGTGTTTTGACAAGATACTTCTAGAATGTTCTAGAGGAACCACACCCTGGGAGGGTCACATGGGATGCGGCATGACCTAGGGGCTAGCCGCACCAAGCCCAAGGTCAACTTAATCCAAGCACTAGGAATTTCCTAGTTTGAAAAGTCAAATCCTAGTTTGGGAAGGAAAGGGAAAACTTGAAGGGCAAGTTTCCACATCTCCCCTTGCTAGACGAGTTGGGGAGGGACTCTCCCCTTTCTAGCCGAGTTGGGGGGGACACGGCTAGGGCTGGGAACCCTTGGCTGGCCGGCCGCTACCTATATAAGAAGGGCTAGGAGCGCACCCCACACACACTTCTTGCCCTGGCGCCTAAACCCTATCCACCGCACCCCTCTCTTCTCTACCGTCCTACTCCGGCTTAGGGGAAGCCCTATAGAAATATCTCCTCCACCACCACCACACTGTCATGCTGTTGGGATTCCGAGGAAATCCACTACCTCCGCTGCCCTGCTGGAACCGGGAGAGGAAGGTCTTCATCGACTTCGTACGTGTGACTGACTGCGGAAGCGCTGGCGGAAGATGGCGCTAGAAGGATCATCTACATGATCTTGAGATCGGCAAGTGATCGACTACATCAACCACGAGATCTAATCTTGTTAACACTTTAGATCTACGAGGGTTAGTTCTCTACAATCTCGTTGCACCGATCTTGTAGATTATATCTTGGCTTTCCCATAGATTAGATCTTGGTTTTCTGTGTTCAGGCGATAGAATTTTTTTTTACCACGCTACGAACCCTACAAAAAAGTCAGACAAGCTATCCCTGCCATGGGAAGGACCGTTCATCATAAGGAAGGCTCTACTCAATGGTTTCTATTACCTCATTGATAATCGTGATTTGAAAGATAGGCCAAACGAGGATCATAAGTGTAAGCGACGTGACCCGGATGATGAATACCCGGAGCTTGATCAACCATGGAACATAGCACAACTACGTCCTTTTTACACTTGCATATCTTATTATCTACTGTGTACCTCTTATATGATCAATGCAATAAAATTTTAGGTTCACTCATATGTCTGAGTCTTTTACCTCCTTTAGTGTTCATTTTTGCATCATGTAAAACGTTTATGCACAAGCTTTGCATTTGCACTTGTGAAAATTCCTCCTATGGGCGTTAGCTTATGTTTTCTTGTATATACGTTCTTTGTCGTTTTTATGTGGAATCGGAAGTGGTGACTTTTTCCACTTGAAGTCGGCGATTTTTTGCTTAGGTTCTTGACGGTGCCATTAGGCATCATCACCTGAGCGCATGGTTCTAACTGAGAGTCTTACGACTCATGAAAGATCAAGCATAAAAGCCGAAGTAATGGATAAGCCAGCACTTGCTTAAAATATATACAATCATACATGATGGAACTAGTCCTTAAGTAGCTGGAGGATTGTAGCCTAGTTTTCCGCCTTAGGAAAACAACATTGTTTTTCCCCATAATACATTGCCATAAGAGAAAAATATTAGAAATTTTTTCATTCTTTTGGTGCAGGGGACTTCGAGGCTGCATCATCGGCGAAGGGAGAGCCATCTTTATCGTCAACAAAGTCAGTTGTTTTTAGGGACTTAGAGGCACAAAGACATCCGCCTTGACCAATTGGGCGACCTTGGTTTCGTAGCCTTCAAGACAAGACCAGATTGCATCGTTGTCAATTTTCTTTCTTCTTCGTGTACATCAGGGAGATCAGAAGTCACCATGTTGATGTCGGCATTGTCATAATGATCCTTTACCATGGCTAAGGCCATCCTAGCACCATCCCGGGTACATGAAGCTTTCCATCTTACGATACACTCGGGGGCCCACGTTGTATTTCCGAGAACTTCATCACAAAGTCCACCACCTTGATGTTTATGTCCAAGGGCTTGGCGATCTCCTTAGCCTAGGCAATCATGGTGTTGATGAAGTTCCTGGAAAGAACCATCGAAGGAGGATCAGTTTCTCCCACATTGGTAGGCCAATGGGAGCTGCATTTTCGACAAAGAAATTTAGGGTATGAGTTGACCGAATTAGTTTAAAGTACCTGACATACAGAAATAAAAGACGGAGGAACCTTACCAAAGATGTTGCTCTTGGCTTGTTGGAGAACCTCCTCCAAGGAGTCCCGGTCCTTTAAGAGAGTCTTGTATGCCTCAAGGTTACAAGCATTTTGCTCGTCGGTAGCTTTCTTATGCTCCTTGAGGAGGCCAATATCTTCCTTAAGGCGGTTGATCGCCGTATGGGCAGATTAATGCACGGCAGCCAGCGTCTCTTCTTGCATCTTGATGGCATCAACCCTCTCCTACTTCAAGATCTTGTTTTCACTATCTAGCTCCTGAATATGTTTGGATTTCTTGAAAATGTGCTTGGCCTTGGTGACAGATTCTGCAATGAGTAGTCGGAATATGAAGACACAAGATCAAGTCGAGAAGGAAATTGAAAAGAAAACAGACTCTTGCCCTTGGCAATCTATTCCTTCAAGAAGGCGGTTTTACCCTTTTCAGCCTCCAAATCCTTGCGCGTCTTGTGGAACTTATTGTTGGCGGTAACCCTCTAACCATTCTCATTCCACAGAAACAAAATATAATTTGTCTACCTAGATCATCTAGCCGAAATTATTTGGTTCCACTTAGAACCTTGGGGACTACAGTACGAGTTTTTTAACTCAAAAGCTATGCTTAATCTTTCTTTAAGCATCTAGTCGGAAGAATTTTTGTTTCAACTAGAGGCTTGGGGGTACAGTATTGAAATTTATAAACACTACGTATACTACTCTAAAAGTATCTAGTCGAAATTATTCATTCAAACTACATAGTTGGGGGCTACAACACAAAGTCTCTTACTTAGTCACTCTTAGAGTATATAGACCAAAAACCTATGTTTTTCCATCTAAATCCTCGGGGGCTACAGTGGGATATTATATGTGAAATGCAAAGGCATAAAAAACATACATATGCAATAATCTTGAGGTTGCTGGTGGCCTCAGTGTACAGTTTTCCAAAGGAAACTGTGTTTAGCCGGAGGATTTCCACCTGCTTGAGAATCTCCTCAAGGCCGCATGTTGAAGAAGTGGGCACTACACCAGGAGTTGCAGCAGAAGCCCTCGGAGTAAGCGTCGGTCTTATAAGCTTAGGGGCCTCCACCTGGCTCATGGTCGCCGCAGATCCGCCTTCCACCCTTAGCTCCTTACCGCTTTCGGTGGCATCCTTAGCCAGAGCTTCAGCCACTTTAGAGGAGGTACTTTCCTGTGTTGCCTGGTCGTTGGGAACAAGGATCAATGCGGAAGCATCTAGGACCTCCTGCGAAGGAGTGTTGACCACTTCCATTACAGAAGGATAAGATGCTGCCATAGTCGGAGATCCGACGGGTGCGGCAGATAGCTGGACGACAAAGGTAGGAGGAGTGATGGAGGGCGAAGCTTGGACAAACATATCTCGAATGTATCTAGAATCCCCAGTTGTCTTGGAAGTCTTCTTCAAACTCAAACTAGACTTTTTCCTAAAACGTACAATGTATAAGTACAGGAAGAAGCAACAAAAGAAGCAATGTCAGAGGAAAATATACTTACACAACAGATGGCGCCTTGGTTAAAGGAATGTCAGCTAATGTTATTTTCTGAGCCTCCAAGAAGGCGGTGGATTTCTTGGAGACTCCACTCTTTGTCTTCTTCTTCTTGACTCCTCAGGCAGCGCTAGAGGTGGAGCACTTCCGCTTCTGTAGTAGCGGGACTTCGTCGTGGGACTCGACAGTGTCTTCCTTCATCTTGGGGTAGTATACTTGGGGAGCAATGTAGGTTTCCTCCAAGTCCCCTAGTTGTTAAGTGAACCCAATGTGTTAGATGCACGGACATGTTCAAGTCATAAGAACTGGAGTATATGTCAAAGCAATGTAACTATGTGAAAATTACCTTTTGTCACTTGTCGTCCTTGAACATGTCATAGGTGATGGCGAAGCCACGCTTGCAGTCCTTCACCTTGACTATGTCCTTGAGGCGGAGCATGATGGAGCCATTGGAAAAGTTATCCTTGGAAATCCGGAGGCTATCTTTTCTGACCTTGGTGTACTGAAACATCAGCTTCTCGTGGTGCTACAGGGGTTGGATCCGCCTGATGAACCAGCACATGGCCAGGTCGAAGCCGGTCAGACCCGTCTCTATGAGCCACTCAATTTGCCTTACGGCACGAGAGGCTTCATCGTCGGAGGGGAGGAGGGCTTGTGATCTCCATGTGGAGGCTTCAGCGGTGGCCCCGTCAATAAAGTCTGTGTACAATGCTTCTCGGCCATCCATAGTGATATCTAGGTCATAGAAGTATGTACACTGCCAGTTCTTGCAGAACTCATGTCCTACAATGTCGGGGAATCACTGGCTAGGCCGAATCGGGAAAGCTGATGGTCCCACAGTTTCTGAGCTCCTCCTTTCTCACTCCAGGTTCCCTCTTAATGGTGAAGAAGTATATAAACAGATCTAACCTAGGCCTAATACCTAGATATCCCTCGCATAGAGCCGCGTAGTTTCTAAGTGCGAGAATTCTATTGGGTAGAGGTTCTGAGGTTGAACCCGGAAGTGTTGGAGGACTTGGATGCAGAAGTCGGACAACAGCAAGGAAATGCCGCGTACTAGTTGGGATTTGAGGTATACCTTTTCTCTGGGTTGGGGAGAAGGGACGACCTCGCCGTTTGGTGCCGCCCGCTAGACCAGACCCTCCATCGATGTAATGTACCCCTTGGTGATCATCTCCTTGATATCGCCATAGGAGATATCCGAGCCGCGCCACTCCCGTTTGTGAGAGTTAGCCTCCTCTTCCAGCAGCTCGAGCGCTGCTGGAATATAGTTATTATCGATTGATTCCACCACCGCGGATCGTGGCACCACCATTTCTTTTGGTAGGACGTGGACCGTGCTAGAAGGATTAGCCGAAGCCTCGTCAGATGCCTCCATCGAAGTATTTCTACTGCTGCTCGCCATTAATGAAGAGGAGGTGGACCGAGAGCTAAGGAGGGGTTAGGGTTTTCTCAGTGTGCGCATGATGTGCTCGAGGAGGATTTGGGCTGGAGGAAGAGGACGATGCAAGAGTAAATGAGGGTGAAAATTTAATTGACCACCGTAGTTAAAATATATAGCCCCGACATCAAGATTCATGCAATATGATCTAACGGTCAATGCGTGGACAGTGAGTGCACGAGCATGCGCGGAGATTTCACCATGTTCCCACCGTCGTCGCTCGACGTTTCGGATTTCTCGCATGGGAAAATCGCTATAATTATGTTTCCTGCATGTGTGAGTTACGATGCATCACTAGCCTATGGTCTACATCATATCACTAACATATAAAGAGGAACAATCCCATCTAAAGATTCCTGGATGGACGGATCCTGTCTAGCTACGACAAGAGTACGATGGAAGACTTAGTGATTCTTCGACTTACATATTGAAGACAAAGAATATTGCAGGGTTCTTTGGAGGACTACATGATATTTCTTGATGATTTGCCGACATTACCTAGACAGAGAATTCAATCTAAATAGGAAAGACGACGCAAGATCTTGGAGTTCTCTGGGGGATACTGTTGGGGATATGCTAAATGGGTATCACCATAGCATGTCTCTAATCCGGTTAACCCGGGTGGCCCACAGTTGGTAGAAAGGCCCATGGCCTGCTGGGCGGCCCAGTTAGATGGATCCAGAAGGGAGGCACATGCCGGATATAGGAAGGCTACGATGGAGTCACCGACATACTCACAGCCTTGGAGTGCAAGACACAAAGACTAGTTAGTATTAGTGTAGAACTCTGTAACCTATCCGGCTAGGACTTTTCCCCCGAACCCTAGGATCTGGTGTCTTTATAAGACGGACCTCTTAGAGCCTTTATGGAAGGCGGTGAGTTGACAGGTATGAGGTAATATAGCTTACCCAGGTTCAGATCCCGCGATGGTGGAGGAATCCTACTCCTGCTATAAATCACTATATTGGCAATACGCCAAGTTACAAAGATTTTTTCCTCATGCGAGGTGTGTGAATTGATTTTAAGTTGTGCCCTAATGGCTCCTAGATGTCTGGCTTATAATGGCGCCAGAACCTGGGGTTATAGGGAAAAGTCCTAGCCAGACAAGTACAGAGTCCTACACTAACACTAACTAGTCTTCATGTCTTGCACTCCAAGGCTCTAGGTTGGTCTTTGACTGTACCGTAGCCTTCCTTTATCCGGCATGGGGCTCCCTTCTAGATCCGTGTCACTAGGTCGTACAGCAGGCCATAGGCCTTGCTACCAACTGTGGGCCACCCGTGTTAGCCGGATTAGAGACGTGGTATGGTTATACACTTTTAGCATATCCCCAGCAGTAGCCCCGGAGACCTTTGACACCTTCTGTTGTCTTTCCCTTTAGTTTGGAATGCTTAGTCTAGGTGATGTCAGCAAATCGTCAACAAATATCTTGAAGTCGTCCTAAAGAACCATGCAATCTTCTCCATCTTCAATCATGTAAGTAGGAGAATCACTGAGTCTTGCATCTTACTTTTTCTTGTAGACGAATAGGATCCACCCATGACGGAATATTTAGATGGGACTGTTCCACTGCTGTTGTCAAGAGGGTAATGTAGGATATATTCTACGCTACCTCGAAACTCACATATGGCAGCAGTTAATCATAGTGATTTTCCCACGAGTAAAATAAAAAACGATAAGATGCAATGGGGGACATGGTGAAGTTTCCGTGCATGCACGCACACACGTTGTTGACGCGTCGACCGTTAGATCCTTTGCGCATGATCATCCGTGCCAGGGGTTATAAATAATTACCACGAAGTATAATAATTCTTTACCCACATTTCCCCCCTTGCGTCTTCTTCCTCTCGCCGAGCGACTCCTCGAGATCTACGCATGAAAACCTAGCGACCGTTCCATCTTCTACCTCCCTCCCATACTCAATGGCCAGCAGTAGTGCACCATCCATGGCGACAGGCTCCGAGGCCTCCAAGAAGCCAACGTCGGAGGTTTACATCCCACCGGAAGGACTAGCGGTGTCGGTCTCTGCCATGGTGGAATCCACTGCCGATGACCAAAAAACGACAGTGTTCGATCCATTGGTGTCACATCCCAAAATTTTATAAATTTTGAAATGTAAAAAAATATACAAACAAAATAAATAAAGAATGAAATTTAGGGAGAAAAGAAAACTTTTTGCTTATAATTGGAAACATTAAAACCTTTTAAACTATTACAAAAGTTTTTCCCCAAATAAAGGTACTCCTTAAAATAAATATAGAATTTAACAAAAAACCTAAGATCAAAGCATCAAGATTATCCATATATCTCCTCTACTTCAAAATTTTAATTTGCAAGGTTTCCCTTCAAAATCTTTTTCACAAACTTCATGTATTTGAAAATCTATTTTTAAGCTTGAGGAATGTTCTCAACCAAAAACCATCTATACATCACAACCACTTCATTTACATTTTTCAAACAACCTTTGTTTTGTTTTGAACCAAAAATAAAAGCAAAGAGTCTCGTTTTAAAATAAGCACCATAGCTTATGTGAGCTATTTTAAGATTTTATAAAATTATCCTCTCATATTTTGAAACTTTAATTCATGGTTTATCCATGTAAAGTGGAACTAAATCGAATCAAATTCAAATAAGGAAAGAATCCAAGTCATTCCAAATATATTGCCTGCAACTAGGCCAATATCGCACACATGCAATCGTACAATAATTAACTAATTAATAATCGAGAAAAATAAATATTTTCAAATACATCAAATTTATGTCCTAAAATTTTGTCCATAAATTTACGAACCCATGGAAATTTGAATCAATAAATTCGGAGCTCTAAATCAAAAGTTATGAAAGAATTAAGAAATAATAAAAAATATAAAACGAAAAAAATGGCCTGCTAGGCCAGCCAAAATGGGCCGGCCCAACCAGACCGATCGGAGACCACGTACAGTACAGGAATGGGATCACATTAATCTTCCTTTCATTTGCATCTATTAATCTTAAATGACCCTCAATTGCCCTCCTAAATTGCACTAAATGCCCCATAATTTCTCGTCTTCTTTAATCTCCTTTAATCCAGCCCCCACCCCCTCCTATATAAACCCCACTCCATGAATGTTCACAAGTTTTCAACTCATCATAGTTCCATTTTCGTCCAAAATTCTCCCCAATCTTCTCCACCCAAATATACCTTCAAGACGACCTCGGATCGCGGAGGCTTGAAGACGGAAGTTGTTCCCCTCGTCAAGACGGTTCCATTCCCGCTGGTTTCACCTCATTTCGTTCATCAAGCAGAGAGAAAAACACGGTAAAAGATTCAGATCTTAGAAGGTATAATCCATTTTACGCAAACCTCGTTGCCCAAATACAATTTCCTTTGAACAGTAGATAGATCTAGTTGTTATCTACAACTTTCATGTAGAAAGTTTTTCCATCTGAGCAACTTTTTCTGTACTCAAATCTGACATCATCATGACATCAACGTAGTCAACAGTCAACTCAGTCAGATCGGTCAAATTCAATTTCAGTCAATTCCCGAGTTTTACTTTTCCAGATTTTAGTATGAACTCGTATAATTCATAGAAAAAGATTTAGAAGTCCACAAATTATAAATTTGGTATCCCTGAAAAGCTTAGATTCTGTAGAATCCATTTGATTTATAAATTAAATGGTTTTATTGGTCATTTTCACCATAAAAATTATATCTTTAGTTCTGTATATTAAAATTTAGCAAATAATATGTCTATGGATTCACAAAAACAATTAGAACACAGTGGAGCCATAATTTGGTATTTTGAGTCTGTTAAAATCACGTTTTATACAGAATCATTTGTGGAGTATTTTGAGTATAAAAATTGTTGTATAAATTATTTTTAAGTGAATACTTTTGAAAATGGTTGTAAATTGAACCCTCTGTATAGTAAGACCAAAATATAATTTTATTCTAGTATAAATAAGACCGTGACAATTATTTAGTGAGAATGGCCTTTCCAACTGTTACAAAATGTTGCTAATTGCTACAATTGCACAAATGGTTGCATTTGTAATCTTTAAAATATAAAATGTTCATAAATAACTTATTAATGTTCAGAACCTTGTTATAAAAATTTGTACAATAAAAATTTCCATCTTGCATGTTTGCATACTTTGCATGATTTTTGTGTTGCCATAAGTGTTGATCTTGTGTATGTTTTGTCTTGGTTGTTTTGCTTGATAGATTGTGTTGATTGTCAAGTGTGTTATTGCAAAGAGTTTACCAACACCACCAACTACTAAGGCAAGTGGAACTATCATCCATGTCCTACTATTTTCATTATACTTAGTGAAATTTTTGTAGTATGCATGATAGGGCTACTATGTTACTATGCTATGCTATGTCATATTAGGATATCCTTTATATCTTCCTTAGTGAAAACATCGTAGTTTTAGTATGCTTAGCCTTGCTATAGACTTGGGGTGGAATACCATGTTATGATTATATAAAGTGTTGGAAAAATATATGTTTTATATAATAAAACAAGTACCCAATGAACCACCTGGGTGGAATGAGGATACTCAATTTTGGACAAGGTGGCAACAAAGGGAACCATGTTTATATGGATATATTTTTGTGTGTGCACTAGAAGAAAACCACCCAGGGACTTAGAGATTGAACATGTTTCTCGTTCAGTGGCTTCCGTGTACAACCACATGCTAAATGGGCTCTGGCTTAGTCAATTACATAGTGGAAGACCCTTGCATTGGCACCTACTCAGGTTAACTAGATTCGTAGACAAGCTAGCATTGTGTATTGGGAGGACTTCTATGGAAAGACTTTTTCACATTTTCGACCTGTCGGTACTCCATTTGGTGTGTACTTATCCAGCGGCCACTAGTGGCGTCATGACGAGATTGTGTCATGTGGGTAAGGTGTACAACTTCTGCAGAAGATCAAATTCTAAGTACTTAGCCATGTCCCCGGGTACAGACAACTCTGAGCAACTAAGGCCAGAAGCTATGGAAGATCTCGACATTCCAATTTCTCAAAGTAAAACTTGATGGTGTCAACAAGGGATTAGAAGCAGTTGGAGTCATCCAAGGAGTTCAGAAAGATTGTCAAACGATCAAAACTATTTTGAAAAGATAGGATAAAACTATATTGCTTTCTGCAAATGAGCCTAAACCCTACTTAGCCAAATATGCATAGATTGATAGGTTCCACTTATTTCTACATAGTAGTGAAACTTGCCAATACAATTCAAATGTATTGACCCTTGTGGCTGCAACTTATAATGTTGCAGGTTTGTTTGATGTTAGTGAAGTGTGTTGATTAGGATTACAAGTCTACAACCAACATGATTGCCTGTGGCACTTTGAAGATGAAGGACTCCATGCTATATAGATATTCTGCTGCATTGTAATGTGATAGCCAAATGAACTATGTAAGATGTAATGAACTATTTTATTCCTGGTTATAAAGTTGTATTATGACCTTTGTTTCTTGATATTACATCTTAACTGTGGATGCTAGCTATTGATCCAGGGACTAGCATTGTAAACACAGGGATCTCTATCTTATTAAAGGTTGGGACCGCGACGGTGACAGCATGGCACTAGGGCCAGGAGGTCAGTGAGGGGGTGTGGTGTGCGTGGGTAAGAAAACGAGTAGAGGGGGAGAGGGAGCCGGGTGGGCTATGTTGGGCTGGAGTGCTAGGCTGGGGTGCTGGCAGGTATGATTTTTTTTCTTCTTATCTTTTTCCTTTTCAATTTTCTGTTTTTAAACAAATCCAATGATTTAAACCTCAATTTGATTTCAAATGTTCTCCAACTCTTTTCAGTAGGTTTTATACTAAAAATAAGTTGGTTGTTTAGTCCAATTTAGAGAATTTTCAAATATTTTTTATGTATTAATATTCATTTAAATAAGTGAGGAACATTGGCTTTTATTTAAATAAAATTTGAGTATGGTTCATAAGCCCATAAATTTTTATTTAAATAAACCTTTATCCTTTTATATTATTTAATAAACTTTTATTCCATTTACTTATGGATTTTAGCCATGGTTTAAATCATCTTGCAATATATTTTATTTGTTTTACTTCTTTGTCTTTTATAATTCATATCTTTTTATTTCTAGCTCCAAAAATGGTGATTCAAATTTGTATAATTTTATTTAATAATTATTTATCTTTTTATATCCTTTAGAAATACTTTGTCCACAATTAAGTATTGATTTTAGCTATGAGCTTTATTAGCCTTGGAATACTTTCTTTATCTTATAAAATCATAAGTTTTTATCCATGGCTCCAAAAAGAGTGAAATCAATTCCCTTGGTTTTGTAATATTGGTGTTTATCAATAATGATTATTTAGGAATGTTGTTGCTAAATTTTTATATGGAACAAAGCCATAGTCTTGGAGTGACCTTGTTGATGATTTCTCTTATTAGGGTTTAGATTTTTGGTTAAACTTTTCCAAGTGCTCAATCAAATTGGTGATTCAAGATACATTCAAATTTGATCAAATTGGTGATTCAAGATACATTCCATGCATGAATGCATTTGATTTGTTTGAAAATTGGTTTGTTGCTTTTCATTCAAATTTTGTTCAAGTAAGGTTTTGATGTTTCTATTTAGAAGAAAAAAGTTTCTTTTCCCCCTAATTTTCTTCATTTATTTCTTTTGTTTGTTTATTTTTCACATTTCAAAATTTGCAAAATTTTGGGATGTGAAAAAAAGACACATAATTTTCAATGAACAATATGTCTTTCACATAATGTATTAGAAATATGTATTAGTGCTCCCACTCAATTTCTTGCAAATGCAAGCATCTTTATTATCTCAAATTAAATTAAAACTCTTTTAATAGTTTCATCACAATGAAGATTCCAACTCCGTGATGCTTACATAAACCATTGAAGTTTGCATGCGATTTTAGCATCCTTTCAATTAACAAAACTCTTTGGATCATGTCATGTTCACTTCCTAGTTAACCATTCTATTAGAATAATCTTGTTTTATTTATTCAACTACCATATACCAACATTATATGTAGTGGTTGCTACATAAATCCTTCCAAACTAAATATCGCTACGAAAGATTAAATCTTGTCATAATCAACTCCTTGAACATTGTGGTGAATTTTTCCCGACATGTTGATTATTTCATAGATGTGAAACATCCATGTCTATTTCTTTATAGATCCAAATACAACTATAAGGTATTACACCTTTCTAGAGGGTCTTCCAAGTTCAAAGCTTGATTTCTCGTGTATGGAACTATCACGGATTTTATGGCTTCAAGACATTTGACGCAGAAAGGTCCCATCATCGATACTTTGCATACAGTCAGTTCATCATTGTCAAACAACAATTATTTACTCTAAAGTCCTAGTATTTTATTGTTCACCTGACCTACTTGATTCAATAGGAACTTAGACCGCCATGACCACAACCTTTGAGGCACGTGAGCTATGAGCATTGTTGTTTCCTCTGGGACACTTTCCGGTGCTATGAAAATCCGCACATATAGCAAGAGTTCAATAACCTTATCAAAGTTCTATTGTCCTCCCACTTAACATTTCATGAAAAATTCCTTCTAAAGAAACTTGATGTTTTAAGCGAAAAACACTGTTTGTCTTTGGTGTTATGGAGGAATACCCAACGGTTATTCGAAATAACATTCAAAGACATTCTCATCTGATTTTGGTTGTAACATTTTACTTATGCCTGGCATACCAATGTTTAAGAAAGGAAAACTTGGGTTTTATCCCAAATCATATCTTAGATGGTATCACGATGGTGATCTTTTCAGTGTAAAAGCGGTAGTACCTAAAGCTTTAATCTTTAAAATATAATGGCAGTTTTATGAATGACACCTTTGATCTTACCATGTCAAACAAGGTTTCATTATATGTCTCGAACACTCCATACTCCTATGGTATTTCTAGAAATGCAAATCTTCGGAATGATTCCTCAAATTTTAGGTGTTATGCTAAACTTGTAACTCAAATATCTTCCTTTATGATCCAATCATAAACTCTTTTATTTTGTTTGTTACAATGATTTTCCACTTCATCTCGAAAGTCTTTGAACATTTTCAAATATTTCACACTTCTTTTTCATTCATTAAATATACACATATATTCACTCAAATTTCCGGAGAAAGCATATAAATTTTAAATCCATCGCTCACGACTACACATAATGGACTACATACATCAATATGTACAAATTCCAATATGTTAGTCGTTCATTCTTCTTTGGCCTTTAAACGAAGTTTCAATGATCTTCAGGAAAGTCTCACAAGTTTCATTTGATCAAAATAAAAAGATTCCAAAATTCCATCAGCATGAAGTTTCTTCACGTTTTCTTTCCAATATAATTTAAACTGTGATGTCACTTCTTAAGTGATCTTTCAATCATTTGTCTTTTGACATTTTTAGCATTTGTATTATGGACATGATTTCTCCAACCAGACTTGTAAATCATCCATCTTTTATGGAATATGTAATAATTTTAACAACCTTTTGTTCGCATAATACCTGATAACAATTAGCAAAACAAATCTTGAAGGAAATCTTTGATGTCAACCTTTTCTTCTCATAATACCTTGTTTGTTTTTTATGAACATCATCGCATATTCTCTTGTTGGTTACTTAGGCCTTTGCAGTTCATGAATTGTGTTATCCTGCATGACATTTCACACCAACCAATTCGGTATCCAATACCCATGAACCATATTGTTTAACAAGAAAAGAATACAACCATAACATGTATATCATCTATATACCTAAGCTGGACAATTCCAGTCTTTCCCTTTCTGCCAAATATTTCTGAGATTCTCTTTCAGCATTTCCTTTCCCTTTTTAAAAGAATCCGTCAACATCAAAAGTGGCTCCATACACTTGACACATAGTCCAAAGTGTGTATAGTCAAATACTAATACCTTTGGACTTCCAATTTGAACTAGATATCCATCATCAAATGATTGGCATTCTTTCAAAATCCATTCTTTAGTAATCTCTTAGTGTAGTAAACATTTTACCTACATCTTCTATTCATCCTTATCATGACAACTTTCATGATCAAGCTACCATAGCTTATGAAGGATAATCGTGAATATAAAGTTGCTTTCCAAAACCTTTTGGAGGATTAGGATGTCTAGCATCTCCAACCTGCGCAAATTCTCATCAAATATGAGAACATATATTTTTCCACATTATACTCTATCATGTTGCAACCAAAATATTGTTTTAGATATCATAATATCTTCCACACATGATGGTTTCTGAAACATTTCTTTCATCTCCTAGATAACCCCTTGATACTAAATCAACTCTTTGAATATCAAGGATCACGGAGGCAAGGATGATACTTATATACTAAAACTGGAATTGTTACTCTTGATTTAATACTACTTATTAAACTTCACGGAGTAAACAGAGTGTGCTGAAAGTTTGCAATAGGACTTTTAAACTTTAGATTGACACTCAAAACAATACAATACTAGTTTGTAAAGTAACTACATAGAATTCTATAGTTTTATTATATCAATTATAACTAATAGTAAGGTGGTGAACGGATGCCAATGACTACATTATATTATGAAAATTCACTTTCATTTAATTTATGATAAAGTATGTTCAACTTTAATCGTATTACATTTGAACTCCCACTTAAAAAACATCCCCCATGTTGCCTTAGTGATTACACGAACAAAATCCACTACACCAAGTCCGATCATCACGAGAGATCATGTAGCTTCAAAGGCGAACAATCAACATGTTCATCATATCATCCATATGACTCATGCTTTACCTTTTGGTATTCCGTGTTATGAGACCATGTTTATACATGCTAGGCTCATCAAGGTTAACCTTAGTATCGACATGTGAAAATCTAGCTTGCACCCATTGTATGCATACATAGAATCTATCACACCCGATCATCACGAGATTCTTCAAAATGATGAGTATTAGCAATGGTGCTTACTAAGGATGAACACTTTATTACTTGATATTTAGTGAGAGGGATCATCTTATAATGCTACCGTCACAATCTAAGCAATACAATATGCATAAAAAATATTAACTTCACATGCAATTCATAATATGTGGTATGATATGGCCTTTCTTATTGTGCCTTTGATCTCCATCTCCAATTCACGAACATGACCTCTATCATCACCAGCGTGGCATCAAGGTCAATGGCGTCGCTTCATGGTTGTGCATCACCAATAGCAACTATTAGAACTACTTGGAATAAAGTGATTACATGATGAATAGACACACAAGTCTTAACGAATTTAAAGAAGACCATAATGCTCCTGCCGGTTGCCAACTTACAATAAGGATCATTGCATGCATCAAATATAATCACAATCACATCATGGTAATATCACATCACATCACATGACATGCAAAAACAAGTTAGATTCCTCTAATTTTCTTTGCATGTTTGACATGGCTTGGGGCTTTCGAATAAGAACTATTCTTACCTACGAACAAGAACCACAATGCTGATACAAGTATTGCCAAGTGCCTGTTGTAAATTGAATCTTAACTATGGTGGGAGAGACAGACACCCGCAAAGCCACTTGTTCAATGCAAGTTGCACTTTGAGTGTGGAGCAAGTCTCATATATGAGGACATGTAAGGTTAGCCCGGGCCGCTTCATCCCACCATATCTCAAGATTCAAAGTACACAAAAAGCAAGCGACAATAAAAGAATCAACGGACACAAAACCATTTTGTTGTACTCATGCAACATATCCACGCATAGAGTCGGCTCTGATACCACTATAGGGTTCTTTGCATGTAAAGGAAAAAATTCTATCGCAAGAACACATAAAACCAAGATCCAATTTATGGCAAAGCCAAGATCTAATCCATGAGATCGGTGCAATGAGATTGAAGATAACTAACCCTCATATATCCAAAGCATTTAACAAGATCAGATTCTCGTGGTTGAGGTAGTCAATCACTTCTAGATCTCAAGATCGCGTATACGATCCTTCTGGCGCTACGTTTCGACAGCGCTTCCGCAGTCGGTCATACGTATGGCAGTCGATGAAGACCTTCCTCTCCCAGTTCAAGAAGGTAGCAGAGGTAGTAGAACCCCTCGGAATCCCAACAGCACGACGGTGTGGTGCTGGTGGTGGAGGAGGAGAGATTTCTATAGGGCTTCGCCTAAGCCGGAGAATGACGGTGGATGAGTAATAAGAGAGGCATCGACTAGGGTTAGGCGCCAAGGGACAAGGGTGTGTGGGGAGTGTGCCCCCACCACTTAATATATAGGTGGGGGTGGTCGGCCAAGGGTTCCCAGCCCAGGCCGTGCCCCCCCCCCAACTCAGCCACCAAGGGAAGAGCTTGAAACCTTTTCCACCAAGTCTTCCTTCTTACCAAAAACTAGAGTTTGACTTTTCAAACTAGGATTTTACTTTTCAAACTAGGATTTTACTCTTCAAACTAGGGTTTTGCCCATTTACTAGTCTTGGATGAATTGGCCCTTTAGGTTTTTGGTGCTGCTGGCCCCTAGGGCATGCCACTGTCCAAGTGACCCCCTCCCGGGGTGGTGGAACCACTAGTGGTCCCTCTAGAACATTCTAGAAGTTTCTGGTCAAAACACTGAATCTGTTCTGAAACCCGGAAACCACTTTTCTTATATGAATCTTATTCTTCGGACCATTCCGGATCTCCTCATGATGTCCTGGATCAAATCCGAGACCCTGAACTACATTCGGCCTCCAACTCATATTCCATATCTACTTAAACAACATTGACTCCTTAAGTGTGTCTCCCTACGGTTCGCGAACAATGCAGACATAATCAAGACACCTCTCCGGTCAATAACCAATAGAGTGATCTAGAAATCCATATGGCTCCCGCATATTTCAACGATGACTTCGTGATTGAATGAACCATTTACATACTATACCAATTACCTTTGTCGCGCGGTAGTTTACTTATCTCAGGTTCAATCATCGGTATCTCTTATACCTAGTTCAACCTCGTTACTGATAAGTACTCTTTACTCGTTCTGTGATATGGCATCCCTTGTGACTTAGTCACATGCTTGCAAGCCAATTGGATGACATTCCACCGGGAGGGCCCAGAGTATATCTATCTGTCATATGGATGGACAAATCCCCTCTTGATTCGTGCGCTTCAACACGTACTTTTAGAGTACCCAATGCCACCTTTATAACCATCCAGCTATGGAAGTGGTGTTTGATGTCATCAAAGTACTCATCCGGTGATGGTTATTAACATGATCTCATGGTCGAAGGATTAGGTTACTATGTATCTGAAAGCTTGTAGAAAATGAACTTTAAATGACTTGATCTTATGCTATGCTAACTATAGGAGTGTATGTACATCACAGCATTCTCTTAATGATATGACCTTGTTATTAATAACATCCAATGTCCATGATCAGGAAACCATGATCATATATTAATCAACAAGCTAGTTTAAAAACATGCATACTAGGTACTCTTTTTTATTGTTTACAAAACATACAAGTATTAATGTTTCTGGTTAATACAATTATAGCATGGGATGCAAACATTTCTCATAAACATAAATATATGATAATAACCACATTATTATTGCCTCTTGGGCATATTTCCAACAGTTGAGCCACCACTCGTGATGATTGGTCATGGCGTACACTACTAGGAAAACCCTTATCTATGGCGCATTGGTTTTGGCATTCTGTGGCGCATATGGGATGTGCCACTAATACGTCGCCACTGATGAGAAATTTTGTGGCGCATTTGGAAATGCACCATAGAATTCATGATACTTCTGTAGCGCATTCTGGTCTATGCGCTACAGGGAGTGGTTCGGTGGCGCATTTTGACATATGCGCCACAAAACTGGTATGCGCCACAAAAATAAATGTACATGTGCCACAGGTGTATAACTCAGGTATTAAAAAAACATTACTGGTCCAGAATTAGGTATTATACATGTATTATACAGGTATTATACACATAGCAGTAGAAACAATATATTTCACTTAGTATATGAAAACAAACACTAATATAGTGTCATCACACTACTTAGATCCCGATCGAGGTACACAAGTGGTCATCATATTACAATACAAGTGACAAGTGGCGAATATTTATACAAGTCTTCATACAAAGTTCACCATCTCACATTACAAATTAAGTGGTCACCGCCTACACTAGAATCAAATATAATACATCTATGATGATAGTGGGCAAGAGCACTAGCAATATATTCATCCGGTTCTCCTTCAACAGGTGGTTCCTCCACTCGGCTACCGCCTCCTCTCGAGTCGCCTATCCTTTGTAGTTGTTGCCGCTGAACTTGTTCACCTGTTTCTGACAGTCCTCCCACTCATCGTAGACTTCTGGTACCCAACTCTTGTACACCACGTACCACTTTCTAAACCCTAAACCCTAAACCCTAATCTCTATAGAGAAGGCATATTAGTAAATCATGCAACGGAAAGAACTAAATTGTTTTACATGTATATATGTTCACATAAACTAAAGCAAAATATTCATAAACATAAAAGAGAGCACATCGATTACAATCATAGAAGTTCGACAACAGCGACCACGATAGTGAAGTTTACAACATACGACCATAGTAGTAAAGTTTGTGAAACAACACTACATGTAGACATCTATACACACACTTGATAATGCTAGGTGATACGTTGGAAACGTATCTATTATTTTTGATGCTCCATGCTTGTTTAGTATCTACTTTTCTTTACTTGTCTACACTTTGAGGTTCTTTTTTACATGTTTTCTGGTACTAACCTATTAACAAGTTGCAACAGTGCCAGATGCCTGTTTTCTGCTATTTTTGGTTTCAGAAAAGTTAGTAAAGAAATATTCTCGGAATTGGACGGGACAAACGTCAAAGTCAATTACTTTCCGTGGGGAACAAGAAGTCTAGAGGGGAGCCAGAGGGGCCAGCCAGGGGGCCAGACCCACCCTAGGCACGGGTGGGCCCAGCCCCACGCCTGGCTAGGGTTTGGCCACCCTGGCTGCCTCCTCGGCCTCCCCCTTCGCCTATAACAAGCCCCCGATGCAAAAACCCTAAGCACCCAATCAAATCTCCACGAAACCGTCTGTAGCCGCCGCCACCATCGTCCCTAGATAGGGGGGATCTGAAGTTCTTCCCAGCACCCTGCCGGAGGGGAGATCATCCCGGAGGCCTTCTCTCCGGTATGATATGTGAGTAGTTCCACCTTGGACTATGGGTCCATGTAGTAGCTAGATGGTTGTATCTCCTCCTTTGTGATTTCATGTATAGATCTTGTGAGCTCCGTTCATGATCAAGATCTAATCTATTTGTAATCATGCATGTTGTGTTTGCGGAGATCCGATGGATATTGAGATTATTATGTTGGTTTGATTAATGGTTTTGTCTTTATGATTCTATCATGTCCGTGTTGTTTGTGATCTTGCATGCTCTCCATTGTTAGTAGCTATCTTGGCCAAGTAGTTGCTAGTGACTCCAAGAGGGGGTATTTATGCTCGATAGTGGGTTCATGCCTCTAGTTTCCAAGGGAAGTGACAAAAATCTCTTCGATTGTAGATGTGTTTTTGCCACTAAGGATAAAACAACGGTCTCTTGTTGATGGAACATATGGAGTGTTTACCTTACACACTTTGCTTAATGTAGTTGTTTGTTGCTTGCAACTTAATACTGGAGGGGGTTCGGATGATAACCTGAAGGTGGACTTCTAGTCATAGATGCAGTTGGATGGCGGTATATGTATCTTGTTGTATTTCCCAATCGAATCTCATAGGATCTTTCTGACTAGTAATTGCATTGTTATGCCTTGATCAGTTCCTGTCAATTGCCCTGTTGTAATCTGTTTACCTTTCATGCCATGTTGTTTATCTAAGGAGAGCACCTCTAGTGAACTATGGACCCCGGTCCAATCTTTACCATTGATACATCTTCCACTGTTACTTGTTTACTTGTTGGAAACCATTACCTTCCACACCATACGTTTAATCCTTTGTTACAGCAAACCGGTGAGCTTGACAACCTCAATGATTCATTGGGGCAAAGTCTTGAGTTTGTGTTGTGCAGGTCTTTGTGTTGCTTGCAACACCTGTGTGACATTTCCTTCCTCCTACTGGTTCGATAACCTCGGTTTCTTACTCAGGGAAAACTTGTTGCTGTGCTGCTTCACACCTTGCTCTTGGGGTTCCCAACGAAGCGCTCCTACATCAAGTCAGCGCTGCATCAATCTTTTCTGGCGCTGTTGCCGAGGAGGCTAAGGACGTCTTCACTAGGGGAGTCCTTCACTTCCTTTCTCTTTACTTTGTTTTTAGTTTGCTTTGTTTCTTTTGCTTGGTATTGTTTGCCTATTTTCAAAAAAACCCCAAAAATTAGTCTAGTTTGGTTTGCTTGCTTTATTCAAAAACACAAAAAAATTAGTTGCTGCTCTAGTTGCCACCTTCCTCTAGCACACCATGTTGCTCCCCAAGTTCGCCCTGAAAGATCTTGCAATAGGTAGTGGCTCCATAATTGCGAAAGATAATATTGAAGAATTCTTTAATTATGTTAGCAAGCATGAGGATATTGAGGATAAATCTATAGTAGAACTTGCTCCTAGTTATGAGATTGATGCTTCTTTAGTTCATATGTTGAAGGCTAGGTTTGTTAGCCTTAACCCCTTCATACAATTTTTGTTCCTAAAACTAAAATAAGAAAAGAATGCCGAAAAGAGAGAATTCATCCTTGAAACTTTATCAAAAGAATTTCATGATGTTGCTAGGGAGGACAAAAAGGTCTTTGAGCGTTTCAATATGCTAGGCTCAAGTGTAGATATTGTGGGTATTTCTAATAAAACTAAGCCTAGAGCAGAATTTAAGATACCCATACCATTTAAGCTTGTTGGAATGCATGAAGCCTTTGAAAAGAACTTTGATTGGATTGCTCCTGAAAATCTTTTTGTTGAAAGTAGTAGACCCAAGAGAGATGAGAAGGGATCCTTCAAAACCCATTTGGATGAGATACCTTTCATAGTTGAAGACTTTGCAAGTATGGATATCAATTCCTCATTTGAAACTACTTGATTCTTCTTGCTTCTTGTGCCTAACTTAAAGGCATTAAAGAAAAGTACTTGTTGGGAGATAACCCAAGAGTTTCCTTGAGTCTTGGAAGTTATTACTTCAGTAATGCCCTCTCCTTATCCTTTTTGTTTGGTTTTTGTGCCAAGAATGACCTCTAATGAGAGGGAAGTAAGATTTGGGGAGTTGTTGTCCCGAAACAGATTTCTGTCCTCCACCAAAAAAAATTGTGAGGAGGCTCTATTACTTAGATTGAGCTCAAAATTGATGAATAAATCCCCCGTATGTTAGATAACTTTCGTTAGTTCAACACTTTTTGATTTGAGCAACAAAACATGTTCGAAAAATCGGTTTCTACCTGCTGGTCTGTTTTGACAGATTTTTGCCAATATTTGCATTTGGTTCTTATTGATTCCTTTTTGAGTTCTCTTTAGGTGAATTGAGCTTTTTGAAGGAGTTACTATAGTAGCTTGTGTTTTTAGTGAAAAGCCTTGCTATTCCAAAGAATTGCCAGAGGTCTAATATCTTTTGAATACACTAATGCTGCTAATGAAGATTGTGTGAAGTTTTGTATGAAGGAAAAATTTCAGGTGTAAAGAGAGAATGATGCAATGAGATGAAGAATGGACAAAAGCTCAAGCTTGGGATGCCACCATGGTGTCTCCCCAAGAAACATCCAAGAGGTACAAGCGTCAAAGCTTGGGGATGCCCAAGGCATGCCCTTCTTCATCAATAAAAAGCTCAGGTCTGTCTAGACACTTCGTTTTTATTGTTTCATGCATAGTTGTGTTGTTCTTGGAGCGTCTTAGTTTTATTTTGCTTTGCTTAGGTTGTTTAGTTTTCTTGAATAAAGTATTTTGGACCCCCGTTCTCACTGTGTTGTTTTGCAAATAAGATGCTTGGTGTTGGAAAGGAGTAGTAAGTTTTTGCTTGAAGTGCAAGAGGAGCTTGCATTGACTGTGACTTAGAATTCAGCATGACATGCTAGGTGTTGTTTTGACCTTATGATTAGTTATTATTGCTGTAGCATGTCTTGTTCCAAACAATTGGGATTTCTTAGTGTGCCATAAAGAAATTATGCGTTGTTTTAGCATGCAAAAGCATAGTATTGTGGTATTCTCCTTTGATGCTTTGCTTGGGTTGACTTGGCACATGCTCACACCATGTTATGACTCTCAGAAGTCACCATTAGCCTCTATGATCATTTAGTCCTTGACTTCTAGTACCACTCCTTGCTTTGATTAGTATGGTTTGTTGTACTGTATGATTTTGGCCATTATGCTCTCTTAGTTGGTTGCTCCCAGTCTTTTGCTAGCCTCCACTTGTGTGAGTAAGTTCTAATCATGCCTCCAACTCCCAAGAAACCAAGTTATTCCAAAGTGTCCACTATAAACTCCTATGCATGGTGTGTTACACCATTCCAAGTATATTCTTGTTTTCATCTATCTTCCAATTAAAAAATATTTTGTTATGTGAAAACTTAGTGATTAAAGCCCTCACGAACTTGATGGCACACTTTATTCTTTGCCCCTAATAAACTTAAACCATTGTGACAACTTTGTTGTATATGCTTGCACTTATAAGCTGGAATTAGCAGAACCGTGCTGTCACGGGGAACGCTTTCAACATTGCACTTGTACTTTGTACTCAGTTGATATCATGCTCTTTTGTCTATGGATGTCACCGGTGTGAAATAAAGAGGGAACTTGTAAGTCCATGGAGTTTGTATTCTGTGTTAGAGAAACGCATGCCTAATCATGGTGGAAAAGTGCAGCATCACCATAGTGATCTATCTATGAAGCATCCTCAATAAAAAGCTATGCATATGGTAAATAAAAAGATTGCTGAGATGCTCATTGTCTTCTTGCCTTGTCATTTTGGTTATGGGAAAGCTCCTCTACCATGTGCAAGGGGTACCCGTTGCCGATTCTCAATGATATGCAAATACTTACAATGACAAGAACTTACCTGGACCCAAAGTTGAGTATGCATGAGGTGTGCCCCTTGTATTAAAGGGACTTGAGATTGCCAACTTATACTTTGTCAAGCATATACTCCAGCTTTGCCACTTTAACCTTAACCACTTCAAGATGCTTATGTTAGGGGCAATGAGGGATGAAAGCTAACAAGTACCATAATTGTTGGAATCTCTTTTTGAAACTTGTAATCCCTACTTCCTTTACAAAAAGGCCTTTCTTCCACCATTATTGAGTCTCCACCTTCTACCTTTAGGCACCATTAAGAGAGCATAGTTGTCATTCTGTGTGCAGTGTTCCAAAGCTTATTAATTGATGCATACTGTGATATTACTTGTTCTTCTGCTACTTGTTTCTAGTCACCCTTGTGAACTTTGCAGGTGTCCTATGCATCTATTTTCTACTCTATGAGGGACAAGCTGATTACCACTATGCTATGTTTTCTATATGTGAGACAAACAAACGTTTTTCAATGCATGTTATTCATGATCTTTGATTGTAGCTTGTCATGTTGCATGCATAGTTGGTATGTCCTATTGTTAGAACTCCATCTTTCATGCATATGTTTAGAGTTCTTTGATCCTAGCTTTCAATGCTTGCAAATGGTTGGATCTATTGTGAGGGTGCATGTAACCTCAAAAATTATTCTGTTTATCAATTACCAACTCGAGGACGAGCAGGAGTTAAGCTTGGCGATGCTAATACGTTGGAAACGTATCTATAATTTTTGATGCTCCATGCTTGTTTAGTATCTACTTTCCTTTACTTGTCTACACATTGAGGTGCTTTTTACATGTTTTCTAGTACTAACCTATTAACAAGTTGCAACAGTGCCAGATGCCTGTTTTCTGCTATTTTTCGTTTCAAAATCTAGTAAAGAAATATTCTCGGAATTCGACGGGACAAACGTCAAAGTTAATTACTTTACGTGGGGAACAAGAAGTCCAGAGGGGAGCCATAGGGGCCAGCCAGGGGGCCAGACCCACCCTAGGCGCGGGTGGGCCCAGCCCCGCGCCTGGCTAGGGTTTGGCCACCCTGGACGCCTCCTCGGCCTCCCCCTTCGCCTATAAGAATCCCTTGATGCAGAAACCCTAAGAACCCGATCAAATCTCCACGAAACCGTCTATAGCCACCGCCACCATCGTCCCTAGATCCGGGGGGGATTTGAAGTTCTTCCCGGCACCCTACCGGAGGGGAGATCATCCCGGAGGCCTTCTCTCTGGTATGATGCGTGAGTAGTTCCACCTTGGACTATGGGTCCACGTAGTAGATAGATGGTTGTATCTCCTCCTTTGTGCTTTCATGTATAGATCTTGTGAGCTCCGTTCATGATCAAGATCTAATCTATTTGTAATCATGCATGTTGTGTTTGCGGGGATCCGATGGATATTGAGATTATTATGGATATTGAGATTCTATCATGTCTGTGTTGTTTGTGATCTTGCATGCTCTCCGTTGTTAGTAGCTATCTTGGCCAAGTAGTTGCTAGTGACTCCAAGAGGGGGTATTTATGGTCGATAGTGGTTTCATGCCTCTAGTTTCCAAGGGAAGTGACAGAAATCTCTTCGGTTGTAGATGTGCTGTAGCCACTAGGGAGAAAACAAAGGTCTCTTGTTCATGGAACATGTGGACTGTTTAGCTTACACACTTTGCTTAAAGTAGTTGTCTGTTGCTTGCAACTTAATACTGGAGGGGGTTCGGATGATAACCTAAAGGTGGACTTCTAGTCATAGATGCAGTTGGATGGCGGTCTATGTATCTTGTTGTTTGGCCCAATCAAATCTCATAGGATCTTCCTGACTAGTAATTGCATTGTTATGCCTTGCTCAGTTCCTGTCAATTTCCCTGCTGTAATGTGTTTACCCTTCATGCCATGTTGTTTATCTAAGGATAGCACGTCTAGTAAACTATGGACCCCGGTCCAATCTTTACCATTGATACATATTCCATTGTTAATTGCTTACTTGTTGCCAACCATTACCTTCCACACCATACATTTAATCCTTTATTACAGCAAACCGGTGAGCTTGACAACCTCACTGATTCGTTGGGGCAAAGTCTTGAGTTTGTGTTGTGCAGGTCTCCGCATTGCTTGCAACACCCGTTTGACATTTCCTTCCTCCTACTGGTTTGATAACCTCGGTTTCCTACTGAGGGAAAACTTGCTGTTGTGCTGCTTCACACCTTGCTCTTGGGGTTCCCAACGAAGCGCTCCTACATTAACTCAGCGCTGCATCACTAGGCACACACATCAATCATTGAGAACTAGTAATGCTTGGCTTTGGGAACGGTAAATAGCCATCCTTCGTCATCCACGTCATGTTGTCACCCTTCTTACGACTAATATCTTCGATCTCCCTCTTAGTCAACCCTCTATTGTGTTTTAGGACCCTTGTGTTGACATCTTCCACGATGATTTCCGACAACTTAACCTGGATGCGATGGAACTCTTCTCTAAGATCATCATCGTTGTATTCCGCCAAATTTTCGGTCCATGCTCGGAGACTAGATGGCACAGTTAGGTTCTGGCAATCCCGGACAAACCCTTTAAGGTGATGCATGACCTAGAAGGCCTCCTTGGCGCTGCCAGTAGTCGGCTCCTTGATGCAGGGGAACTCCAGCATGTGCTTGAACACATCTTTTCCATTGTTGAAACATTCCCCCTTGTTGATGAAGGGCCATCCCTTTCTAGCGTTGCCCTCGAGATCCTCATTCAGAACACCCCTTATTCTGGTGTAGTCTTTCTTCTTCTTATTACTCCCTGAGTTGAAAACATTGCTCGTGAGTACTTCGTGGAAATGACGATGAGTGTGCAATATTTGTCTATGCACAACACGACTGAAACGGGATGTTGGAAAAGGGCAAAGGAAGAGAGCTATAAGAAAGCCTAAGTTACCACAACTAGCGTGTGTGTAGTTAGTCAGGAAAGAAAGGCAAAACAAGCGTGTTCGTCATCTTGTGGTCCACCATGAACTTCTCGAGGTACGCCGTCACCATGGCACGCGTCTCTGATCCTTACCACAACTGGCTATCACACAAGTAGTAGGGATCCACTATCGCGATGTAGGGCGTTTGCTCTCTCTTGATCTTCATCTCCAGATTGAGCGCGAATAGGTTATAGTCCAGCCGTTTCGAGAGAAACATCTTGAAGACGTCCTTGTGAGCTATGAAGAACACGTTCGCGGGGGCTTCACGGACGAAGTCCATGTCCGATGGCACCTTGACAGTGAAAACCGGGTAATTTGGATCTCTGTCTTTAAGAAGCATGCCATCTAGTGTGTTGATACCATCACTCAAAGAAAGCATATGTCCACGAACAAGGAGAAGAAGCTCCGGAGTAAGTATCGCTTAACCATCTACATGCATTCGGGGCAAGCCATCCTCGCGGGTTGGTATGGCGTCATCCTTAGCCTGGATCCTCTTCGGAGCAGGTTGGCTCTCAGCTTTCTTACCTATCTTCCTGTGCTTCTTCGTCTTATGAGAAGGCTCCTCCACTCGGGATGCTAAGTGCTCAACAGCTGCCTTTTGGAGTGTGCCAGGGCTAAAGACAAATCAAGTAGGTTTCTCCTATGGATCAGCGGTCGAAGGCGTCTCATGAGGAAAACCACGGAAGACCAGGCATTGCGTGCATGTAGTGGGACGTCCACCTTGACTATCGCGAGCGATGAAGGGTTCTTCATCCACAGAAGGCATGTACAATCCTTTATCAGCGCCGGTGTTGATGAAGTCATCGATGTTGAAAAATTATTCATCATCTTTGTTGTTGCCACGATGTGGTGATGGTGGTGGTGGGGGCGATGTTAGTTGCGGTGTGACGGCTTCGACGTGGGGAGGCCCACACGCTCCCAATAGTTGTTGGTGGCGACTGGTGGTGGTGACGATGATGGATGGCTTCCGAGGTGGTGGCTGAACGATCGAGGTGGCACCGGTGCGCCCCACAAGACGAATCTGGGTCTTCGGCCATGTCAAGGGCCAGCCGTGGCATTCTGCAAGGGTCTTGTGTTCATCGGCTCCCTGAGGTTGAAAGGGGGTCCATGTCATCGCACCCTGGTAACACCCGAGCAATTAGGACCCTCATCACGATATCGTCCATTGGATGTTGTGCATCGTGTGGTTCGCCGGTTGTATGATAGTGCCCTTGGCAACATCCTTCAACTCGTCGCCGGCAACTTTGTGGAGTAGTACGCAAGTACCGTCCCGAGTCAAAACATATATGTTGGCCATCATGAGGTGGCAGTCATCAAAGGCGCATAAAGGAGATGAAGCAGAGTAACTAATTAGTTACCTTGGTGAGGGAGTTAAGCTCGGCTAATGTAGAGACACATCCAGTGTCGGCCGCAGGCCTATCATCAGCATTCTCCCGCGGTGGTGCCGCCGCCGTCTATGGCTTGGTATTTTTGGCGGGAGCTGCAGGGTGCAGCTGTGCGACCAGCTCTTGCAGCTGCGCCGCAGTGATGGTGGCCGGCAGGGTCATCAAGTCCGGTGACGCTTCAACGTTGATGCTCGAGTTGCTGCCGCTGAAGCTGGGCAGCTGTATCGGCCCCTGTCGACCTTCCGCATTCCAAGCATCTAGCCCCTCGAATAACCCAGGGGGGATGATCATGCGGAGCTTCTCTTCCACTAACATGTCCATTGTTTTCTCGTCCACTTTTTCCTCTAATTTCTTCACTATTAACCTCAGCTATTCAACCTCGTCTTTATCTTGAGCCTCCGACTGGTTCTTCCTCTCCCTTCTTTTCTTTGTGTCCTATTTGTAGTACTCGACAAACTTCATGCTCGTACCAAAGCTAGATACACGTCCAGCTGAGGACGGAGGCACTTTCTTGTCCCTCTTCTTGTAAGCGTTCGTCGCCCTGTTGAAAATCGTGTCCCATGGCTCCGCCGTTAAATCCTGGGACGACAAGTCCCAAGTAGTGTCAATTCCTTCTCCTACAGAGAGACAACGAGAGGTGAACCCATGCATTTATATTCTTGGCTTCATTATTTTAATTAGAAACTCTTGAGAGATCCACGATAAATTCCTTACCAGGTCATCCTCAAAGGCCTTCACCTCCGCATCGTCGGTGACGAACTCCCCCGTATTCGGGTTCATGTAGTAGCGGGGCTAGAAAAGTTCCTTAGCTGCAGATCCATGATTCTAGGCCATGGGTTCTCTTTACCTAGGCGTTCAAGCTTAGCGTCCTCCTTGTCCCAAATGGGTTGTTTCCCTCTATATTCGCCGCTTCCAAGCCGGTGGTTACCTATGTTCTGCTTGTCGTGGTATTGCCAACGAGTACGCCATGGAGGGGTCCTCATAGAGCGTGTTTAGAGATGTGGGGTAAGGCGGGAGGTTGGCGGGTACGAGGTAACATAGCTTACCTAGGTTCAGATCCCACAACGGTGGCGGAATCCTACTCCTGTTATAAATCACTATAATGGAAATACGCCAAGTTACAGGGATTGGTTCGCTGTGTGCGATATGCGTTGAGTTATCCCTAAAGGCTCCCGCAGGTCCAGCTTATATAGTCGCCAGATCCTAGGATTACAGGCAAAGTCCTAGCCGGACAGGTTACAGAGTTCTACACGGTACACAACTAGTCTAACGTGTCTTGCACTCCAAGACTCCAGGTACGCTGGTGACTCCTTTGTAGCCTTCCTTTATCCGGCATGGCCTCCCTTCTGGATCCATCTAACTGGGCCGCCCAGCAGGCCATTGGCCTTGCTACCAACTGTGGGCCGCCCGGGATATCCGGATTAGAGACATGCTATGGTGATATCCATTTATCATATCCCCAACAGTAGCCCCCGAAGAACTCCTAGATCTTGCGCCATCTTGCCTCTTCATGTTGGATGCTCCGTCTAAATGAATGTGGGCAAATTGCCAAGCAATATCCTGTAGTCCTCCCAAGAACCCTGCAATATTCTCCGTCTTCAATACGTAAGTCGGAGAGTTACTGAATCTTCCATCGTACTCTTCTCGTAGCCGGACTGAATCCTTCCACGCTAGAATCTTCAGATGGGATGGTGTCACATCCCAAAATATTCCAAATTTTGAAATGTGAAAAATAAATAAACAAAAGAAACAATTGTTGAAATTTATGGGGAAAATAAACTTTTTGCTTCTAATTGGAAACATTAAAACCTTTTAAACTATTACAAAAGTTTTCCCCCAAATAAAGGTACTCCTTAAAATAAAAATAGCATTTAACAAAAACCCTAAGATCAATACATCAAGATTATCCATATATCTCCTCTACTTCAAAATTATAATTTGCAAGGTTCCCCTTCAAAATCTTTTTCACAAACTTCCTGTATTTGAAAATCTATTTTTAATCTTGAGGAATGTTCTCAACCAAAAACCATCTATACATCTCAACTACTTCATTTACATTTTTCAAACAACCTTTGTTTTGTTTTGCACCAAAAATAAAAGCAAAGAGTCTCGTTTTAAAATAAGCACCATAGCTTATGTGAGCTATTTTAAGATTTTATAAAATTATACTCTTATATTTTCAAACTTTAATTCATGGTTATCCATGTAAAGTGGAACTAAATCAAATCAAGTTCAAATAAGGAAAGAATCCAAGTCATTCCAAATATATTGCCCTGCAACTAGACCAATATCGCACACATGCAATCGTACAATAATTGACTAATTAATAATTGAGAAAATTAAATATTTCCAAATATATAAAATTTATGTCCTAAAATATTGCCCATGAATTTACGAACCCGTAGAAATTTGAATCGGTAAATTCGAATCTCTAAATCAAAAGTTATAAAAGAATTAAGAAATAGGAAAAAATATAAAACAAAAAAAAGAGGCCGGCCAGGCCAGCCAAAATGGGCCGGCCCAACCAGGCCGATCGCCAAGAGGCCACCAGGAGGCCATGTAGGTACACCAGCACAACACGAGCACAGGAATGAGGGTACTTGGTCTTCACACTTAAATAACCTTCAATTATCCTCCTAAATTGCACTAAATACTCCCTAATTCCTCTCCATGTTTAATCTCCTTTAATCCAGCCCCCACCCCCTCCTATATAAACCCCACTAGAGGAAATTTGATAAATTTTCAACTCATCATACTTTCAGTTTCGTCCAAAATTCTCCCCAATCTTCTCCACCCAAATCGACCTTAAAAATGACCTCGGATCGCGGTGGCTTGAAGACGGAAGTTGTTCCCCTCGTCAAGACGGTTCCATTCCCGCTGGTTTCACCTTGTTTCGTTCATCGGGCTGAGAGAAAAACGCAGTCAAAGATTCAGATCTTAGAAGGTATAATCCATTCTACGCCCACCTCGTTGCTCCAAACACAATTTCCTTTGAACAGTAGATAAATCTAGTTGTTATCTACAACTTTCATGTAGAAAGTTTTTCCATTCGAGCAACTTTTTTTTAGTTAAATCTGACATCATCATGACATCATCATAGTCAACAGTCAACTCAGTCAGATTAGTCAAAGTCAATTTCAGTCAATTCTCGAGTTTGACTTTTCCAGATTTTAGCATAAACTCGTATAATTCATAGAAAAAGATTTAGAAGTCTAAAAATAATAAATTTGGTATCCCTGAAAATCTGAGATTCTGTAGAATCCATTTCTGCAATAATATTACTTATTCTCTGTACAAAAATGTGATTTATAAATTAAATGGTTTAATTGGTCATTTTCACCATAAAAATTATATCTTTAGTTTTGTATATCCAAATTTAGCAAATAATATGTCTATGGATTCACAAAAACGAGTAGGACACAGTGGACCCATAATTTGGTATTTTTGAGTCTGTTAAAATCACGTTTTGTACAGAACCATTTGTGGATTATTTTGAGTATAAAATTTGTTGTGTAAATTATTTTTAAGTAAATCCTTTTGCAAATGGTTGTAAATTGAACCCTCTGTACAGTAAGACCAAAATATAATTTTATTCTAGTATAAATAAGACCGTGGCAATTATTTAGTGAGAATGACCTTTCCAACTGTTAGAAAATATTGCTAATTGCTACAATTGCACAAATGGTTGCATTTGTAATATTGAAAATATAAAATGTTCAGAAATCACTTAGTAATGTTCAGAACCTTGTTATAAAAATTTGTACAATAAAAATTTTCATCTTGCATGTTTGCATACTTTGCATGATTTTTGTGTTGCCATTAGTGTTGATCTTGTGTATGTTTTGTCTTGGTTGTTTTGCTTGATAGATTGTGTTGATTATCAAGTGTGTTATTGCGAAGAGTGTACCAACACCACCAACTACTAAGGCAAGTGACACTATCATCCAAGTCCTACTATTTTCATTACACTTAGTGGATTTTGTAACATGCATGGAAAGGTTTACTATATTTTATGCTATGCTAAATCCTAATAGGATACCCTTATATATTCCTTAGTGGAAACATTGTAGTTGTAGTATGCTTAGCCCTACTATATATATTGGGATGGGATACATGTTATGAATATATGAAGAGTTGAAAAGATATATGTTTTATATAATAAAACAAGTACTCAATGAACCACCTGGGTGGACAAGGATACTCAAGGTTGGACAAGGTGGCAACAAAAGGAACCATGTTTATATGGCTATCTCCTTTTGTATGTGCACTAGAAGAAAACCACCCAGGGACTTAGAGATTGAACATGTTTCTCGTACAGTGGCTTCCGTGTACAGCCACATTCTAAATGGGCTCTGGCTTAGTCAACTACATAGTGGAAGACCCATGCATTGGAATCTTCAGGTTAACTAGAATTCTGTAAGGGAACTTGAAACCCTACATTGGTGCCTGGATGACAAGCTAGCATTGTGTATTGGGAGGACTCCTATGGAAAGACTTTGTCACATTCTCAATCTTTCAGTACTCCATCTTGGTGAGTACTTATCCAGCGGCCACTGGTGGCATCAAGATGAGATTGTGTCATGTGGGTAAAGTGTACAACTTCTGCAGAAGATCAAATTCTAAGTACTTAGCCGTGTCCCCGGTTATGGACAACTCTGAGCAACTAAGGCCTGAAGCTATGGAAGATCTCGAAATTCCAATTTCTCAAAGTAAAACTTGATGGTGACAACAAGGGGTTTGAAGCACTTGGAGTTTTCCAAGGAGTTCATAAAGATTTTCAAAAGAGCAAAACTATTTTGGAAAAGATAGGACAAAACTATATTGCTTTCTGCAAATGAGCCTAAACCCTACTTAGCCAAATATGCATGTAATTATAGGATCCACTTATTTCTACATAGTAGTGAAACTTGCCAATACAATTCAAATGTATTGACCCTTGTGGCTGTAACTTATTATGTTGCAGGTTTGTTTGATGTTAGTGAAGTGTGTGAAATAGGATTACAACTGTACAACCAACATGACTGCCTGTGGCACTTTGAAGATGAAGGACTCCATGCTATATAGTTATTTCTGCTGCATTGTAATGAGATAGCCAAATGAGCTATGTAAGATGTAATGTATTATTTTATTCCTGGTTATAAAGTTGTATTATGACCTTTGTTTCTTGATATTACATCTTAAACTGTGGATGCTAGCTATTGATCCAGGGACTAGTATTGTAAACACAGGGATCTCTACCTTATCAGGTTGGGACCTCTACAGATGGTTCACCTGACTATGTCATTAGAGCAACATAGACCATAGGTCGGCGACGCCTCGTAACTCACACATGCAGAGAACGCAATCATAGCTGTTTTTCCCGCACAAAGGATAAGAAACGTTGGCGGCGGTGGTGGGAACGTGGCGAAATTTCCATGCACGCGCACGCATGTGCTGTCCACGCAGCAACCATTTGATCAACTTGCACGAATCATGATGCTGAGTACTATAAATTAAAACCATGGTAATTATTATTCTTTCACCGCATTCTTCCTCGCATCGTCTTCTTTCTCCAGCAAACACCTCCTCGAGCTCTCCGCGCGCACGAAGGAAAAACCCTAGCTTTTCCCATCTTTCTGCCAGTCTCCTTCCATGCCAATGGCCAGCAGCAGCACCACACCATCCATGGTGGAGACAAGTGAAGCCACGGCCAAGCCGGAGGGCTCCGCCCACGAGCCTCCGGAGGGCATGGTGGTGCCACGCACCCGCGATGGTGGAAACCACCTGCTGTGACTATATTCTAGCGGGGCTAGAACTGCTAGAAGAGGAGGACGATTCCCATAAGGGAGAGTGGTGTGGCTCGGATATCACCGAGAGCGATCTCAAGGAGATGCTCGCCGAGGGGTACCTCCCCACGACGGAGGGGCTGGTTTGGCGGGCGGCGCTGGCCGGCGAGGTCATCCCTTCTCCCCAAGCCGAAGAAAAGGTGTACCTCAAAGCCCAACTGGTATGCGTCCTCTCCCTCCCAATCTCCGAATTCTTCATAGAGGTCCTTAGTCACTACCGGGTTCAGCCTCAGAAATTTTCTCCGAATAGCATCCTCGTGCTTAGCAACTACGCGGCGCTTTGTGAAGGCTACCTAGGAATTAGGCCTAGGTTAGATATGTTTATATATTTCTTCACCGTCAAGAGGGAAGCCGGAGTGAGCAAGGACGAGCTCAGAAATTGTGGAACCATTATCTTCATGATCCGTCCTAGCCGGCGGTTCCCCGACATTGTAGGCCACGAGTCCTGCAAGAACTGGCAGAGGACTTACTTCTACGGCCCAGATATCCCTTTGGATGGCCGAGAAGGAACGTACCCAGACTTTGTCGATGGCGCCGATGCTGAAGCCCCGACATGGAGATCCCAAGCCCTCCTTCCCTCCGACGATGAAGCCTCCTGTGCTGTCAGACAGATTGAGTGGCTCGTAGACACGGGTCTGACCGGGTTGTACCTATCCATGTGCTGGTTCATCAGGTGGATCTAGCCTCTGTAGAACCACGTGAAGCTCATGCACTAGTATACCAAGGATAGGAAGGATAGCCTCCGCATCTTCGAGGACCACTTCTCGAGTGACTCCATCAAGCTCCTCCACAAAGACATCGTCAAGGTGAAGGAAATGAAGCGTGGCTTCACCATCACCTACGACATGTTCGAGGGCGGCACGTGCCCAGAGGTACCTGTTTATTTTCCGTGTATGAAATATACTCCAGTTCTTCTGTCAAGCCATTACCATTGCATCTAACACTTCCGGATTCACTTAACAGCTGAAGGAACTAGTCAAAGGCAGCATGGCTGCCCAAGTATATGACCCTAAGATGAAGGTAGTCACTGTCGTGTCCGATGACGATGTTCCATTTGCACGAAAGCGGAAGAGCTCCACCTCTAACGTTGCCGACGGAGGCAAGAAGAAGAAGACGGAGGGTGGAGACTCCAACAAGTCCACCGCCTCCCTGGAGGCGGAGAAAAGAAGAAGGATTGGTATTCTGTTGACCAAAGCACCAACCGTTGTGTAAGCTTCTTAACATCAGACATTATCCCTGCATCTTCTTGTTCCTGTACTTATAGTTTTGCACATTTCAGGAAGAAGGCCAGTATGAGTTTGAAGAAGACCTCCAAAACATCGAGGGCTTCTAAAAACATCAAGGAAATGTTTCACCAAGCATCTCCCGCCATCGCCCCTACAACTCCGAGCATTCAGCGAGCAGGCGACAGAACTTGCTGTTGTCAGCGAGCAGGCGACACAAGAAACCACCGCATCCAAAGTAGCTGAAGCTCTGACCAAGGATGCCATTGGTAGCGGTAAGGCGATGATGGAAGGCAGGATTTCTGCCGAAGGTGGCGCCACTGTACCCAAGACACTAGTAGAGTTTCCAAAGATTGTCTACCCGGTGCTTACACCGAGTAGCTCAGCTCTGGTTCCTGGTGAAGCGCTCACTTCTCCGACATGTGGTCTTGAAGAGCTACTCAAACAAGCAGATATCCTACACGGAAATAGCCTTTCCTTCAGCAAGATATTTGCCGAGAGCGCCACCAACCTCAAGATCATTGCACTTGTAAGTTATATATGACTTTTGTATTTCATATGTAGTATTCCACTGTAGCCCCTGAGGATTTAGATGGAAAACCATAGGTATTTGTGACTGAAGGCTCTAAGAGTGACTAAGCTAGAAAACTTCGGACTGTAGCCCCCAAGTATATAGTTTGAATGAATTATTACGACTAGATACTTTTAGATTAGCATACGCAGTGTTTGTAAGTTTCAGTACTGTATCGCCCAAGCCTCTAGTTGAAACAAAAATAGTTCAGACTCAATGCTTAAAGAAATACTAAGCATTTTGCTGAGTTAAAAACTCTCACTGTAGCCCCCAAGCCTCTAGGTGGATATTTATCCGGCTAGATGCTCCAAGTAGACTAAGTAATATTTATATTTTTTGCAGAATGAGAATGCTCGGAGAGGCGTCGCCAACGAGAAGTTCCACAAGATGCGTGCTGACCTGGAAGCTGAAAAGTGTAAAAGTGCCTTCTTGAAGGATCAAATCACCAAGAGAAAGAGTTTGTTTTTCTTTTCAATTTTGCACTCAAACTTGGTCTTAATCCATCACTCTATGACTACTCATTGTGCGTTGTTATTTCTCTGACATGCAGAAGCTATTGCCAAGGCGAAGGACATTGTCGAGCAATCCAAGCACATAGAACTGTTGGATAGCAAGAACAAGATCCTTAAGCAGGAGAGGGCCGACACTCTGAAGATGCATGAAGCGTCTATGAAGGCCGTGCAGGAGTCTGCCAACACGGAGATCAACCGACTGAAGGACGAAATTGTGATCCTCAAGGAGCAGAATAAGGCTGCCAAAGAGCAGAATAAACGCAACCTTTAGGCTTACAAGGTCCTCCGTCAAGAACGGGACTCCATGGCGGAGATGCTCCAACAAGCTGAGACAAGCATATTTGGTAAGAAATCTCCGTCTTGTACTTCTGTAAGCTAGGTACTCTAAACTTTTTTGTTGTTGAATTCACGTATTCCATTGCTTGGCCAGAAATGCATCTCCTATTGGTTTAACCAATACTCCTCCTCCGCCAAAGGAATGCATGGTCCTTGCCGGCAACTTCATCAGCACCGCCATCAAGCAAGCAAAGGAAATTGCCAAGCCCCTGATCATCAACATCAAGGTGGTGGATTCCGTCATGAAGTACTCGGAGATTCTGCGCCAAGACCCGAGCGTATCGTAATATGGAAAGCTTCATGTACCCGGTCTGGTGCAAGAATGTCGCTGGCGATGTTCAAGGCCCACTACAAGAATGCCGACATCGACACGGTGACCTCGGGTGTTCCCGACATAGACGATGATGGCCAGAAGATTGATCACAAAGCTATCTGGTCATTGCTCGCCGGCTATGACACCAGGGTCGCCAAGTCGGTCGATCCAAACTCCATTGTGCCTCTTGAGATCATTGATGGCGACCATCCCAGCTCCTCTGATTCCCTCAAAACCAATGACTTTGTTGATGATCAGGCTGACTCTCCTGCTGCCGACAACGTTACTTCAAAGTCTCCTGCCCCAGAGGAATAAAAAACACTTATGTAATATTTTTTTCCTCTCGATGTATGTATGCGAAAAAACTACAGTTTTAATATTAAGGCGGAAAACAATAGCTACATGTTTTCCTACTAAATTTTTTAAGCAAGTGCTGACTTCTCCATTACTTTGGTTTTATGCTTGACCTTTCGTGAGTCAGAAGATTCGTAGTTGGAACTATGCACTCAGGCGGTGATGCCTAATGGCACTGTCAAAAACCTAAGAACGAAATCGCCAACTTCGAGTGCCAAAAGTCACTACTCTAGAATCCATATAAAAATGACAAAGAACGTGTAGACCAGAAAACTTAAGCTAATGCCCGTAGGCGGAATTTCCACAAGTGCAAATGCAAAACTTGCGCATAAAGGTTTTATACGATCCAAAAATAAACACTAAAGGAGGTAAAATACTCAAGCATATGAGTGAACCAAAAAACTTTATTTCATTGATCATATAAGAGCTACACGGTAAATAAAAAATATGCTAAGTGTAAAAAGGACGTACCTGTGATATGTTCCATGGCCGATGAAGCTCCGGGTATTCATCATCCGGGTCACGTGGCTTACGCTTATGATCCTCGTTTGGTCTATCCTCAAGTTCACGATTCTCAACGAGGTAGTAAGCCCCATTGAGTAGCGCCTTGCTAATGATGAACGGTCCTTATGGCGGGGATAATTTATGTGACTTATTCTTCTTAAGTCGGAGCACCAGATCCCCCTCTTTAAACAAGCGATGCCGGACTCAGTGACTGTGGTAGCTGCGTAGCTTCTACTGGTAGATGGCGGATCTTTGGCATATGCCAATACACGCTCTTCCTTGAGAAGGTCCACATCTAGGTGTCTGAAATCTTCAGCGTCATATTCATCGTACGCGGCAACTCTTGGTGAATTGTGAAGCATGTCGCAAGGCAGGATGGCTTCTGCTCCATATACCATGAAATAAGGGGTGTAGTCGGTAGACCTGTTTGGTATAGTTCGTAAAATCCACAAAACAACTGGTAACTCTTCCGCCCAGGCTCCAGCTTCTCTATGTAGCGGTGCCTCGAGATGTGGCTTGATCCCCTGCAGAATTAATCCATTGGCTCGCTCAACTTGCCCATTGGACTGTGGATGTGCCACAGACGCTATGTCAAGTCAGATGCCCTTCTCCCAACAATAAGCTTCCACATCTCCGAGTGACAAGTTGCTCCCATTGTCGGTGATAATTCTATGTGGGAGACCAAATCTCACCACTAGATCTCGGAAAAACCTAAGGGCAGTTGCCCCATCAAGCTTTCTAATGGGTTTAGCTTCTATCCATTTGGTGAAATTATCAATTGCTACTAGAATATGCGTAAACCCACATGGTGTCATTTATAATTAACCAACCATGTCTATCCCCCAGACTACAAACGACCAAGTTATTGGTATTGTTTGCAATTTTTGAGCCAGAACATGTGGTTGTCAGGCATAGTACTGGCATCCCATGCATGTCTCAACCAGTTTGTCGGCGTCCGCCTTGGCGGTCAGGTAGTAGAATCCTTGCCAGAAGGCTTTGGAGACCAACGATCGAGGAGCAGCGTGATGCCCGCAATCTCCAAGATGGATCTCACGAAGGATTTCAATACCCTCTTGCTGGGAAACACACTTGAGGTATACACTAGTGGTGCTTCTTTTATAGATTTGTCCATTGATTATGGTATAGACCTTTTCTCAACGTACTATTTGACGAGTTTCGACCTCGTCATTAGGCAAAATTCCGTGTACGAGATATTCCGTGAACGGTTTTGTCCAAGCCGGAGGGACCTTTGTCACTGTGTGAACAAAAGAGTCAACTCTACCTGGGTTTTCGGGGTCTGCTCCCTTCACGGATGGTGTCCGTAGATGCTCCAGAAAAATGCCAGGTGGAATTTGTTTGCGCCCTGATCCAAGCTTTGACAGCAAATCAGCCGCCTCATTTTCCTCCCTTTTGACATATTTGACTTCGTAGACCAAGAAGCTCTTGGCTATCTCATCTACTTTGTCTCGATATGCCGCCATCGTAGGGTTCCGCGCGTTCTAGGTGCCAGCCACCTGCTAGGCAACCAAGTCAGAATCTCCACAACAAACTATGCGCTTGATGCCAATATCATTGGCTACACGAAGCCCGTGAATGAGTGCTTGATATTCCGCCATGTTATTTGTAGCCTCAAAGTGGATCTGTAGAACATAGTGCAGCTTTTCCCATGTTGGTGACTGTAATAGTACACCAGCCCCCGAGCCGTTGAGTAGCTTTGATACTTCCAAGTGCATCACCCAGTATTCTGGCTCTAGTACAGGGGTAGAATCTGGCATCTCCATCCAATCTGCAATGAAATCCGCCAAGACTTGTGATTTGATAGCGTCACATCTTTTGTAGGTGATCTCGAATGCCGCAAGCTCAATGTACCACTTCATGACCCTTCCTGTAGCATCGCTGTTGTTGATAATGTCGGACAGTGGAGCTTTGCTCACAAATGTGATAGGGTGCTCCTGGAAATAGTGCCTTAGCTTCCCAGAAGCAAGGAACACTCCATAAGCTAGCTTCTGGTAGTGCTGGTAACGCTGCTTGGACTCTGTCAAGACCTCTCTTACATAGTAAACTGGTCGTTTCACTCCATACTCATGCGTTGGTTCTTTTCGCTCTACCATGACGACGATGTTGATTACCAGGTTGGTGGCCTCCATGTAGATCAACATAGGCTCCATAGGCTCGGGTGTTGCAAGTATAGGTGCCAGGGAGAGTATCTCCTTTAGCTTCTTATGTCCAGCATCTGCTTCGTCTGTCCATGTAAATTTGTCTGCCTTCTTCAGCAACTTGTACAGCGGAAGAGCCTTCTCTCCAAGTCGGCTAACGAACTAGCTTACTGCTACAATGCAGCCTGTTAGCCGTTGGATGTCCTTCAGGCATGTCGGACGGTTTATGTTTAGAATGGCCTTGATCTTCTCCGGGTTGACCTTGATTCCGTGCTGGGAAACGATGAAGCCCAACAATTTGCCGGTTGGAACCTCGAAGACGCACTTCTTTGGGTTAAGCATCATGTTGTATTTCCGAAGATTATCAAAGGTTTCTATTAAGTCGGAGATTAAGTCGTTTTAATTTTCACACATCACCGCTATATCGTCCACATAGGCATGAACGTTCCGACCAATTTGATCATGTAGGCAACGCTGCATAGTCCACTGGTACGTGGTACCTGTGTTTTTCAGCAAGTGACATAGAAAAACGTGTCGTAAGGTGTGGTGAACGAAGTGGAAAATTGGTCCGACTTCCTCATGTTTATCTGGTGGTATCCTGAGTATGCATGGAGAAAACATATGTTTCGAGCCAGCTGTCGAGTCAGTGACTTGTTCAATGCGAGGCAAAGAAAATAGATCTTTCGGGCACGCTTTGTTCAAGCCGGTGTAATCAACGCACATTCTTAACTCTTTGGTTCCCTTTTTGGGGACAAGTACAGGATTGGCCACCCATCGGTTGTGAAGGACTTCTAGGATAAAACTAGCCTTAAGTAATCTAGCTATCTCTTTGCCTATGGCGCGTCTCTTCTCGTCTCCGAAGCGTTGTAGAGGTTGTTTCACCGGTTTACATTTTGGATCAATATTAAAGGAGTGCTCGGCAAGTTCCCCAGGTACACCTTTCATGTCGGCAGGTTGCCAGGCAAAGATGTACATATTCTCACGGAGGAACTCGACGAGCACGCTTTCCTATTTAGGGACGAGGTTCGCCGGAATGGTGGTGGTCTTGGAGGGATCGCCTACCACAAGTTCCACCAATTTGGTCTCGATGGCGGCCATCAAGGCGGGATCAGAGTAAAAAATCTGCTTCTTCGATGTCGGCATCTCTGTGGCATCGATGTTGCTCTGAATCTCCTTGAATTCTTTGCTGTAGAGGACAGCTTCTGCAAAGGATACTTCTCCAATCTCGTAGTCTCTTTTCTTGGTAAAGCTTCCGGATACGGTGATTACATCGTTTGGTCTGGGTATCTTGAGCTTGTTGTAGACGAAGCATGGCTTGGCCATGAAGGCGTGGAAGATGTCGCGTCCGAATATGACGTGGTACACGCTCTTGAAGGGGACCACCTCAAAGGTCCTGCATTCTTGGTGGTAATTATTAACATCACCAAAAGTGACCTGAAGCGTGATGCACCCAAGGGACCGAGCCTCCGGTCCAGGAACTATGGCATGGAACATGTTGCTGGTCCGCCTTAGGTTGGCCTCCGTTAAGCTTGTGTAGTGTATCCAGGTACATGATGTTGATGCTGCTTCCACTGTCCACCATGCATTTGGTGAACTCGTTGCGGTCAATCAAAGGGTTGATGACCATGGCGTACTGGTTCTCCATAGGGATTAGGTCTGGGTAATCCTTCCTATCCCAGGTGATTGGAATCTCCGACCAGCGCAGGTATTGGGAAACTGGGGGTAGGGTGTCCATCAGTATCCTCATCGAGGTTTTCTGTGCCCGGATAGTAGGGGTGCCAAGGAAAGTGTGGTAGACGGCGGCCTTCTTCTCGAAGGGGTTCTTGCCTTTGTCGTCACCCTTTTCGGCATGCTTGGGGTCAACATCCTCGTCCATGTCACTTGAATCCTTACCCTTGCCTCGTGGTCTGTTCTTCCGGCTTCATTTGTAACCAGACTCCTCGTATGTTGGGTTTGCTGTTGGCGTCGAGGTGTACAAGGCATGCATATTATGGTACTCCTCGTATGTTTGGGGAATGCGGAGCACTACCGGGGTAGTTTCACTACCTCGTTACTGCCCACGACCAGCCCCCATCCTCGGCCACGCTATCCACCATCACCTCGTCCTGCAAACGTCATGGCGACCATGTTGGAGGTTTGCTTTTCTTCTGGCGGGCTCTTCCGCTTGGTGTTGTTGTTCCTCTTAGCTTGGGTTGGAACAGCTATTGCTGGCATGGAGCCGCAAGCATTGTCGTCGGCAGCCGCGAATTCACTAGCCAACTGGATCATCTGGTTGAGATCAAGCATGTGATTATCCTGAAGGCTCTTCGACTTATGTCGGAGCACCTACCTTTTTCCAACCCATCGATGAAGGTGGCCATCGTGGTCTGATCGTGCACTCCTGCGCAGGAATTCTTCGTATCCAGCCAGCGGGAGAGCTAGGCGCGAGATGGCTCGTCTTTCTCTTGCATGCACCGCTATAGATCGCCAACAGTACAGGGATGCTTATACGTACCCTCAAAGTTTTTGGTGAACACTTCTTGCATGTCCAACCAGTTGTAGATGGACTTCTCCGGCAAGTCATCAATCCATTGGCGGGCCGTGGCCATCAACATCAGTGGGAGGTACTTGACGGCAACGTTGGGGTTACCCCCGGATATTTCCATCGCGTTGCTGTAATCCTGCAACTACGTAGATGGTTTGGCGGTGCCATCATAGGGCTTGATCGTCTTGTCAATCCGGAAACCCTTGGGGTAAGTTGTGGTCCGTATTACAGGTCCAAAGCAACATGGTCCCATGTATGGTCCATCCCGGGCCTCGTGAATCTTGTCTAGGCGTGAATGTGCGTCGTATGGCTCCGGGCTTGCTCTTTTCTTCTTGCCACCAGGGGATGGGCTGCGGGAACGACGTGGCCCCCCTTCGCCATGGTGGCTGCTAGGTGGCGACAAAGGCGGAGATGCTGGTGGGTTAGCCTTCTTGATGTTACCCTCCTGCGACGCCTCGCACTTGTCGTGGTTTCTTCTCGGACGAGGAGGTTCATGGTGCGACCTTCTCTTATGTCCTTGGTTGCGCGCTCCATCGTGATGGGGCTGCTCCTCTTTATTGCGAATGATGATGCCGCCTTGACTTGGCGGAGGCATGCTCGTACGATGGTGAGCCCTTGGTTCTTCGCGATGTCGGGGAGATCGGGGCAGTGGATATGGCTTTCGAAGATGAGCCTTGCCTCCATGGTCGGAGGATATGGTGATAACATCCTTCCTGTTACGTGCATCCCTCCGTCTTTGCTCTGATGAACCTGTCTGGGACCCGACATCCTGAGGATATAGGTCCCTTGGCGCTTAGGATTGCTAGACTGCCAATATGCTGGGTCATACTCAAGCCTCTGAGAGGTGGCCTTTTCCTGCTGTTTTGACTGCCTTTGCTACAAGTCCATAGACCTGTTCCACGGCTGCGAGTGATCTATCCTTCTCTAGAAGGGTCTTGGTGACAGCTAGGCTGAGAATAGGAGTGGGCATGACCAGCCTTCCCTCGCTGTCGATGTATGGCTTGGCTTGTGGCGGCTTTGGGGGAGACCATCCTAGGATTCACCGTACACCAGGATCGTTGATGACGTGAGCCGGAGCTTTCTTAGCCTTCTGCTGCTTGAGAAGAGTCTTGTACTTGGCCTCCATGGCTCTAGCTTTCTCGATTGTCTTCTGCGCCTTGGCCAGATCTTGATCTAGCTTTGCGCCTTGATCCGCGATGGCCTGCGTTTCGTCCAGCAGCTGATGGCGCTTCTCATCAAGCTGGACTATGTTCCTTATCTGAGCCACAGTCATGGGCTCGACAAGAAAATTGCCGTACCTCAATATATCAGCTGGAGTGATTTGGGCAGTTGCGGACGTAGATGCCGGAGGCGGCGGGTTTTCGGTGTTGTTGTTACTCGGACCGACATTGAGTTCCTGTGGCTGCTGCACTGGGTTAGTGGGAGGGGGAATGGCCTTTGCATGATCATTGTCAGCAGCAACAGGTGGTCCCTTCCCCTTGTCCAGCGCTTTAGGCGGAGCTTGTCCGGATTGATCTTCCTCCATCACAGTCCCAATGGCGACGAACACCTCCCGGGATGTGATGGCCTTGTCGGCCTGCTCGTCGCGTCTGATGTCCACCGCCATAGCAGAGTCGAGTTCCTCCGGGCTGAAGTCTATCTCCTCCGTGTCCATGCTGATGTCGGCGTAGAGCGCGTCCAAGAAGGAGTTGGAGGGTGCTGAGGCCTCCTCGATGATGGCTGGTGGTGGTGCGGCTGCAGGGACGTTGACTAGAGGTGGTGGTGGTGGTGGCTGAGGCGGAGGGGTGCCGGGTACGACCACGAGTGCTACCTAAGCTTCTGCATCAACGACCGCGAAGTTGTTGACGGTGTGCACCAGTCCTTCGAAAGTGAGGCGTCTTGAGGCCTGCATCCGCCTTAGAGTATGCCGGAGAAGTTTACCACGGTCCGGTCCTTCCACAAATTGATAAATAGCTTCATCATTGGGGTAATGCTCCAGATCGGCCCGTATATGGAGCCACCTGGCTAGGTAATCGCGGGGGCTTTCACCCTTTCTCTGAACGCAACGCGCCGAGCTGAAGATAGTCACAACGCTGACAAACTTTGATCTCTTCTTTCCAGACGCACGGGCAAAGCCGACGGATTTGCAGCGATCTTCTACCATTATATCCTGCACAGGGGAGGTTTGGGTGGGCCTTGAATTTTTCTGATCTAAGCTGGCAAACTCCAAAGAGAGATCCGACTTGGATCCTTTCGCGAACGTGTCCTTCCCGTAGGTGGTCCGTGCGTGTCTTGACGATCCTCCGACTTCCAGGGAACTAGCGCCCAAGTCGGTTTCACCGATGAAGAGGTGGATGTACCTGATTGGGATGATCGAGCAGCGGGTGGGGTTCGCCTTCGCCAAGATCCAGAACTCGTCAGGAGGGACGATCGGAACATTGCCAATGACGATAACACGACCGATGGCTACAGTTTCACCGATTCCCGCGAAGAGCTTGGACCTCGCCCGTGGTAGAGCCTGGAGCGCCTCTTGACCCATGGTGGGAACCAACTGTTGTGGTATTGCCAATGAGTACGCCATGGAGGGGTTCTCGCAGAGCGTGCTTAGAGACGTGGGGTAAGGCGGGAGGTTGGCGGATACGAGGTAACACAGCATACCCAGGTTCAGATCCCACGACGGTGGTGGAATCCTACTCCTGCTATAAATCACTATAATGGCAATACACCGAGTTACAGGGATTGGTTCGCTGTGCGTGATATGAGTTGAGTTATCCCTAAAGGCTCCCGCGGGTCCAGCTTATATAGTCGCCAGATCCTATGGTTACAGGCAAAGTCCTAGCCGGACAGGTTATAGAGTTCTACACGGTAGACAACTAGTCTAAGGTGTCTTGCACTCCAAGGCTCCGGGTATGCTAGTGACTCCTTCGTAGCCTTCCTTTATTCGGCATGGGCCTCCCTTCTGGATCCATCAAAATGGGCCACCCATTAGGCCATGGGCCTGGCTACCAACTGTGGGCCACCCGGGTTATCCGGATTAGAGACATGCTATGGTGATACCCATTTAGCATTCCCCAACACTGCTCTCGCATATTCTTTCCCCATGCAGTCCATGCTTTAGAGTCAGTGGTAGCTAACTCCGCCTTGAATATCTTGAACTCTTCTTCTTCGAGCATCGAATTTTTCCTACTGATAATCTCCTATCTTTCACCTTTGTGAATGTTGTCCTTTACCCGGGTTTTCCAGCTGCTCAAGGAGTTGCTCATCTTTGTCAACACTAGTGTGTTCACCAGGTTATTTCTCTCTAGGTTTATGAACTGATCTGGGAATGTGTATCGTTTGTGAAGCTTCCTAAGAAGGTTCTTGACCAAATCCCAATTTTCAGCACTTCGGATGTACTTTGTGTTGATCGACATGCTTTCCCGGATGATGCACCAAATTGCATGTCGTACCCGATGGAAATCAACGCAGGCGCAATGGGTTGGCCACTTTCTGTTACCTCAGTGAACTCATCACAGACATTAGCGAGCACTTGCGGCTTCAGATCCTTAATCTTCTTCTTCTTCTTCTTCTTCTTCTTCTGTATAGCGGTCGGGTTGCCGCTACCACTCATCAGTGCGCTCGCCGCCATCTGTGCTGGTGTCACACTCCTAGGCCTTCACTAGTTCCGCCATAGTCGTCGTTGTCCCCCTCATAATCTGGATCTCCCTCATTTCCCCAGCACCTCCGACGGTGGTCGTTGGTGGTGGTGTCATTTTCATCCCTCCTCCGCCTCCTCATGCTCTTGGGACGCCCCCTAACGACTTGTTAGCCTCTCGAGCTTAATCTTGGATGCTCATGTTCTTAGAAGGCCGACCGTGTTGTTGGACGACATGTTTACACTTTATAAAAAAAGAGGAAAAAAATTAACACAACTATCGACCAAAAAATCGGCATGACTTTTGCTAATATTTGGACCTACGGGTGCCAATTTCTCAAACGAAATGGAAGTGAACCGACACTTTGGGGGAAACAGGCAACTCAAATGAATACCTGCAATAAAAAACACCCTAGCCCCATGGACAACCCATCCACATCATCCATCATCCATATATAGTGAGCATTGATTAGCAATGCCGACATGCAGTGAGCGGTGGCCCTCGTGGTGACCATACCCAGTGAGCCTGCTGAGGTGCTTCTTGGTGGGTATTCAAACATCCTCGTTCTCGGTGGTTAGATAGTTCTGGTAGAAGGAGGTGCACTCGTAGATCAGAGAGCCCTTGACTATGCTTCCATCTGGACGGGACCTGTTGCGAACTAACCCTTTGATGACATTGTCCGACATTTCAAACAGCATCATGTTGTGCAGGAATATCGGCCCGAGCTAGACGATGTCATCCACGACATGGACAAGCAGATGCACCATGATGTCGAAGAATGCGGGCGAGAAGTAAATCTCTAGCTCGCATAGTATCACCATGATCTCTTCCTGTAGCCTGTCGAGTTGATTCATGCCGATCGACTTCCTTGAGATGACGTCAGAAAAGTTGCATAGGAGAAAAAGCGTCTCACGGACATGCTCGTCCATTATCCCTCGTATGGCAAATTGAAGTATATGTGCCATCAGCACGTGACAGTCGTGGGAATTCATATTGCAGAACCTCTTCTTCGCTACATCGATATATCTCCTTATCTTTACCAAGTAACCGTGAGGAACTTTGACTCCTAGGAGGCACCTGAAAAACTTCTCGATGTCCTCCTGACACAGAGTGAAGCAGGCAACGTGAAGCACAACCATCTCATTCTTCTTAACCCTTTTGTGGTGACCTTGAGTCCCTTTGGCCTGATCGTCATCATCATCACTATCAGGGTACTGAAGCTCCTTCTTGGTGCCAAGAAATTTCACGTCGTTTCTTGCTTTCGTCCCATCCTTGGTCCTCTCCGGCACGTTGAGCAGAGTGCCAAGTAGACTCCCGATAACGTTCTTCGTGATGTGCATTACATCGAGGCTATGGGGAATGTGGAGGACCTTCCAGTACGGCAGGTCCCAGAAAATAGACCTCGCTTTCCATACACCCAGAGAGGCTTTGTCCTCTATCGCTTCTTTCCTAGCGCACGGCACTCTACCCAATTATTCAGAAGCTCCTCGATTTATTCGCTGCTCCTCGTATGTGGGGCTCTTTCGAGCTCGTCTTTACCATTTAACAGGTCACTATGTTTTCTCCATGGGTGATCCATCCGAAGCCACTTTCGAGTCCCTTGGAACACGGTTTTCAAAGACACAGGATCCTTTGGTAGCTAGATATGCAGGGACTTATCCATGCACTTGACACATGCATTGTGTCCGTGGTTCACCTGGGCTGATACATATGTGTAACCAGGATAGTCCTGCATCGTCGTGAGCAACACGGCTCTCAGAGGGAAATATTATTTATTGTAGGCGTACCATGTACAGGCTGGAGTCTCCCACAACGTGGCTAACTCCTCTTTCAACAGCCCGAGATAAAGATGCATATCGATACCTGGCTATTTCAGACACTGAATAATAATGCTCATGTGTACATACCTTTGCTTTGTGCAGAGCCACAAGGGATGTTGTACAGCCATATAAACACGGGCCAGGTGCTATGCGTGCTACTCTGGTTGCCAAAAGGATTGAGTCCATCGGTGCTCATACCCAGCCTGACGTTCCCCTTAGGAAGACGATCGCGCCAGAATGCCATGTTAGCATTGAAGCTCATGTTGGTCCATTTGTGTTCCTCCTTCATCTCTAGAGCCTTGAGTGTTACACTGGGTGTGTATCCTTGGGTAGACACCCAGGATACAATGGAGTCATCCCGTCTATCTCCATTTGGGCTAGCTTTTCTTTCTCTCTGGCTGCAGCTTTGGCGTTGCTAGTCTCCTTGAGAATCATTTCTTGAACATGAGCATCCCGCAACATCGAAGTTAGCAGCGTTTGGGTGTTCGCGTCTTCTCCTTCTTCATGATGGTCATGACTGTCGACATCTCCTTCATCATGATGATCATGCCCGCCGGTATATTCTTCATCATGATGACTATGCCCGCCAGGAGACTCTTCGTCTTCTCGCCCGCCCATGTCTTCATGATGAACACTACCATTTGCTGCCGGATCCTCATCGAAGTCGCGCATGAAGTCGCGCCTGAGCAGGTGATCCTCCAATTGACCAAAATCAGGGTCGATCCAACGCTGGAGTTTGCATGTTTGACATGGACATCTTATCTGGGTCTTATTGTTTCGAATCATGTCCGCCTTCATGTCTTTCTTATACCTAGTAACTCGACCTTCGCTCATCCTGATGACCATGGTTGCCTGTGCGGTATGCATGTATAGAGCAAATGAGAGAGTAGGTTAATTAGAAACGACACCTTATGCACACACATGGATGGTCGCCGGAAAAATTCTGCATGAGCTTTCCTAAAAGTAGGACATATGGGTGGTGCAAAAATTTTCCTAAATGGAAATTAATCAACATTTTGGAAAACATCCATGCACCACACTAGGGGCAGACAAGCAATAACAAGAAACTTCTTCCCATGCAAACATTCATGCACCACACAAGCTTCAGGTACAAACATCATCTTGGCACCATCGCACACCGCCCGCGCGACAAGCTTCACACCTACAAAACATGCATATTCATGGACAATTACTCAACTAGTAGATTGAATACCGAGTCGAGACCGCTATGTTAGAAAGTGTGGACCAATATATATATGGAGAGATAGTGGTAGAAAAATAGTTATGTGGAGGAGAAAAGTAAGTGTGTTTTAGATCTACTAGTTGGAGAAAGGATTTCCCTCACTAATCTATCAACTATAGTAGGTTTAAATACAACAATATGGAAAAATTATGGGCACAATGGGGTGGGAGAGAGGAGGAAGATGAGCTGGGAGGAGGGGGAAGAAGAATGTGAAATGGGTGGTGGTAGATAGAGGGTTGCAAATTTGCCACCTTTTATGCAGATCTGGACACAGGGTTCTGTGGCGCATATGGCAGATATGCGCCACAGAAGTGTGATCTTCTGTGGTGCATATCGCCATATGCGCAACAGAAGCTTGGTCATAGGTGGTCAAACATGCCAGACTATGGAGAACACATCCATTTTCTGTGGCGCATATCAGGACATGCACCATAGAAGACATAAACTTCCGTGGCGCATCTCACCATATGCGCCACAGAAGCTTGGTCAGAGCCCAGTCAAAGTGAGCTGACTGTGGGTCCCACCCGCTGCTTCTGTGGCGCATGTGGGAATATGCGCCACAGTAGTGTAAACTTCTGTGGCGCATATGCCCACATGCGCCATAGAAGTTTCGTAGCCCAACACCGGTGTGGGTCCCACCGTAATTATGTGGCGCACTGTAAAGTGCATGTGCCACAAAAGCTTGAAGGTTCTGTGGCGCATTGCCTCATATGCGCCACTGGACTTCTTTTGTGGCGCATGGTCAGCCCCATGCGCCACAGAAGTTCTGTCTATCTATAGCTATTTTCCTAGTAGTGGTAGTGAATTTGGTTCATGTAATTGCCAAAACGACTCGAGGGATGTTGGATTTGAGTCGGAGTTCACATAGTAAATGATTAAAGTTGAACTCAGTAATTTATCATAAACTTAATCAAAGTGAATTTGCACAGTTCGTTGTAGTTACTGGCATTCGTTTACTACCTTATGTTTAGCTATGATTGAGATAATATAACTATGGAATTCTGGATTTTGCCTTTACGAATTGGTATCGTATTGTTTTATGAGTGTCAATCTAAAGTAGTATTGAATCAAGAGTAACAGTGCAGCGTTAGTATCCAAATATCATGCTTGCCTCCAAGATCTTTGATATTATAAAGTTGTTTCAGTATCAAGGTTATCTAGGAGCTCAAAGAATTGTTTTAAAAACCATCATGCGTGAAAGATATTATGATATATGAAACAATGTTTGGTTGCAATATGATAGAATATAATTTTAGTAATATGTATGTTCTCATATTTTATGAGAATTTGTGAAGGTTGGAGATGGCAGGCATCCTGATCTCCCAAAAAGGTTTTGGCAACTAACATTATATTCACGGTTCACCTTTATAAGCTATAGTAGCTTGATCATGAAAGTTTTCATGATAAGGATGAATAGAAGATGTAGGTAAAAATGTTTACTACATCAAAGGGATTACTAAAGAATGGATTTTGAAAGAATGCCAAACATTTGATGATGGTGATCTAGTTCAAAGTGCAAGTCCAAGTGTATGGCATCACTGTTAGTGTTGATAGATTCTTTTAAAAATGAAAGGTAATGATAAAAGAAAATCTGAAAAAAAAATTGGCAGTAAGGAAAAAGACTGGAAAAGTCTAGCTTAGGTATATATATGATATACACGTTATGGGTGTATTCTTTGCTTTTTAAACAATGTGGTTCTTGGGTATTGGATATTGATGGCCTGCAAGTGCATAGGTTCGTTAGAGAATGTTTTTGCGGAAGTATTAATGCTAGTTTTTATATCGATTCCAACAAGGAGCTTCGGCAAGTGCTTTTAGGCGGCGTTTCTGTCACACCCAAGGTGTCACAGGTCTTGAGTGAATTGACCACAATTGCTTATGGTGCAGGGTTGTGAGTAAAATATAGAGGAAACTTGGGTAGGAAATAAATAAAGAATAAATTGCATAAAAGTAAAGACGGGAACGGTGTTTGGAATTCCTGCAGATGAGAAGTTAGGCGCGGAGCGAAACGGTTCATCATGATAGTGAAAGTGCCAAGTGAATAAAGTGGAATAAGTTATTGTGATATTTCTTTATTTGTAAGTGAGTAGGCAAGCAACCCATTGTAGCACCCTGGGAATTCCCCAATTAGAATTTTCTTGCTCTTTTCTTTTTATTGCATAATCATGACATCATGCATGTTTTGATTAAAAAAAATTTGCTGAAAGCCTATATTGTTTTCTAATTATCTCTCACCTTTATTTCAAATATGAAACCACAATCTCCTGGATATTTTGTATTCTCTATAAACTATTTATAAAGTCCTGTTAAAAATAAAAGTTTAATCTAATATAATAAAAATATTTTGATGGGCGGAGGCAGCCTAGCACTCAAGCCAGGCTACCTACAACCCAGCCCAACAAAACATGTCCCTAATCTGCCCAAACCAAAACCCTAATTTCCACCCAGAATCCACCCAGCCGCCACCAGTTGCAAACCCCACACATGCACAACACCTCCCGATCCGCTCCCCTAGCCCACCCCGTGGGTCCTGCTCTCTCCCTTTGACACGTACCTAGCGACCAACATGCCCGCTCGCTCCTGCCTCTTGCCAAATCGCCTACCCACACCCTGCTCTTTCATACCCGGCCCCACATCCCCTCATGGTCCCCACCCCAACGCGATCCCCATCCTCGTCTCTCCCACCCAGCACTCCTCTCCTCGATCTTCCTCGCTGCCAGAGCCCTCGTCTCCCTCTCGTCACGCGTCCAGCGCCACCGCCCTCCATCGCGAGTACCCACCTCCTCCCTATCTACTCTAGGCAGCCGCCGCCATAGACGCCATCCCCCACCGTGCCCTCCCACTCCTCGCCACTCTCTTCGCCACCCTCTCCTCTCCATCCTTGGCGTCGCCACCCTCTCATCTCGGGCCCCCCGTTGTCCCCGGCCTCCGATGCCAGTCGCCCGCTGACTGCCTCTCCCTCACCTGTAGGGCGCGTTCCGCCCGCCCTTCATCCGCCACGCGAGTCCTCTGCAGCAGCTCCAGCAAATCCCGCGAGCATCCCCAGCTCCGCACCGCGCGCCCTTGACCTGGCATTCTCCTCCCAACCTCATATGTGCACGTGCCGCCACCGACCGTGTCCTCTGCCCAACGAGTGCTTTCCTCTGCCCCGTGCATTGGCCTAGTGATGCACGTGTGCTACTCGTGTTTGTGGTGCTGTGAAGCTGTGTGGAATTTCTACAGGCCCATCCCTACACAAGATTGATAAGACAAAGTATTCGAACCGTCTAGGCAAACAAGATCGACAACGTCCCGTGTGAAGTTACTGAAGTCTAAGACCGATCCCGGAGAACATACCCGAACCACGGCGCTCCTATTCCTCCTTGTCAATCCACATTCGAAGCCCCCTAGGCCCGGAGTCCGAAGACTAAGACCGAACCAAACCCTCATATCCAAGTTCGCCAACCGCCCTCCAATGTGTGACTTCTATCCAAGACCTCTATTTATATAATATGAAATTATGACATGTTGCATATAATTGATCATGTTTGCACACATGTCATATTGTGGGTGTTTGGGGGGTATTTCGATGATTCACCTAAATTAAATATGGAGACCATATGCGGGCTACTCTAGGCATATATTTACTCCATTTAAAATTTTATAACGAACTAATGATATATTTTTCCATATTAAAACAACATTTAAATTTCGGGTTATCTAAACAACATGAATCATCTAAATAATTTTCGGGACCCTGGTTCCTCTTAATATTGCCTAATTGCATCGCACCTTTGCCATGTCATGCATCATGCCCGACCTTGTGTCATAGTATTAAATAGTGCATCTGGTGTTTCTTTTAGTGCATTGCTTCTTCGCGGATTAGGCCGATGAGTTGGTGCGAGTGACGCTCGTTCTTCGGATGAACCTTCGGCAGTGTTTTCAAGCGAGCATTCTCCCCTTTCTACCTATTTTATCTTTATAGTCTTTACTTTCTCCTGTTGATCTATTGCTATCTGTGTTGCGATGCTTTAGATTCCGTACCACTATATATATTTTCTGCAGCCCTATATTGCCATGGACACCTCGTATTGTCTATTGATTGATAGACAATCGGCCTCGCGAGTAGTAGTCGCTTGCTCAGGTGCTGCTTTGCGTCATCGATGTTCCATCGTTGTTGGGTGGTTGACACATGCTTAATGGTGGAGCTGATCATGGCTTTAATAGACATTTAATAACTAATATTGAAAGTAGGTAAATAATGCAGAGGCACCGGTGGGGAATAAACAATATTTGGATTTTAACTGCCCACTTGTGTCTGGTAGGACCCTGAGTTCTTGACACCTGTTCCGATATCGAGCGCGCTAACCACAGGTGGGGTGTGTGGGCACCCCCATCGATTTAGTACCTGATTTCAACGGATTGTACTGGGGGCCACAAACTAGTTTGGGGCTTTTTTACTAACCTATACTTATGCCATGCTTTACTGCTTTATTTACTATTGCACGTGGAGCACCTGTACTATTTAGGAACCCCGTGCCACGTTTTCGCTATATCAACAAGCCCAGTCACACTTTCGGGTTCCCAGTCGTTTACAGCCGTCGGCACACACCCTAGGTCTGTATCGGAGACGGCCAGATTCGTTGCGAGTAGCTTAGTGGGTTGGCCCCCATGTGCATGCTTTGGTTCTGGGAAATGTCATGTCTGAAACCCCGTCGACATATCGTTGGGTGCATGTTTTGTGATGTTGTACTTGGAGCACAGTTCTCGATCATAGACAACTATAACTACAGTTTACTATTATAATTTGACTTGTATCTGATATGACTAGTAAGTTGGATAACGATCATGGAAAGAATGAATAAAACTGCCAACCATGTGAGTTTCCTCGGCAGGACTTCCTCGTTTGGTCTCGAGGGGAAAATACCAGGATGGGTATGTTTGGTGTTAGTATTAGCTTTGTTCCGAATATGTCTTTCTTATGTCTCTCTGATAGCCACCAGTTGTATCGAGTCTCTATAGGTTGTTTACTGCCTACTTCTCTCCCGCTTCAGTCCACCATACCTATGTAGGAGAGGACCGCTGAATTCTAAGACTCGTCATGTACTGGCCTCAGTATTGACCGCTCTCTTTTTCCTTTGCCCTTTGTCGACACCCCTTTTGTTGTAGCAGGTTTGAGATCGACATCGTTAGCAAGGTTACCCTTCCGGATTGGCCTAGGCAGGGTTATGGACGTCATTGGTTATTCTTTAGGGCTCTTAGCCCCATTTGCATCTTGTCCGTAGTTAGATGTTCTATCGTTTTCAAGGTGATTTGGATCTTTGTACTGTATAACTTTATTCTTGACTCATGGAGTCATTGTTGTATATATCTGTTTTGTGAGTTCCATCATGTAATAATGTGTAATGGTATTACTTTGTTTTCCTTTCAGATCTTTATGCGGGTTTGGCGGAAATCGCTAAAACTTGCATATGGCCGATCCGAGGGTGTTATAGAGTGGTATCAGAGCTCAGCAGTTACGATACCCCACTGGTCCAGCCTATATGAAAACCTAGCTAACGGACGTTGTAGAGTGTCAAACTATTTTGAGAAAATCGGTTGGATAGATATGATTAGGTATGCTTTTAATCCTTACCCCTTTGCTATTATCCTCTTATCTCTACGTGTTTGAATATTCTCTCTTACATTTTCTTCGAGTCCAGGAATTCTCATGGTTGGGTTTTTGTCATACCTTCAGGGTTTCGCTTCCTTACTCTTGTAACGGTGTGTCTACATCCGGTCTTCATGCTATCTGAGAATCTTTCTCTAGGTATCTTTCAGTGGACCCAAAAATCCACTAATTTTTTTCTTTATATCTTCCGGTGTTTTTCAACATGAAGACCTCATATGTATCAGATCTGATGAAGAGTCTGCATCATTCCTCTATATCCGAACATCACTATTCAAGATCTTCAGTCTAAATTCTCAGAGTTGGTTGCACAATTCTCCTATTCGTGTACAGAGTAATGCTTTGGGTGCGCGATGGATTAATCACCATCCGACTACTCTTATCATTTGCTCTAGTACATTGAATCGGTGGATCAAGCAATTTTACTCCTTTCACAGAAGTTAGAGGTGGCTTTATCTTTTGAGAGCTTAGTCTTCGTCTTTGTTTCTCTGGAGTGTTCTCTCGATAATCATGGACAACAATCTCTTGTTGGTAGTGTCGTCAATTTTAATATGGAGAAAGAATCTTTATTAGTGGTGTCGCGAAGATGTACACGAAGTGAGAAGATTTAGATCGTCGGCCTTTTTCCCCATACCATGAGGCGGGTCTTGAGGGCGAGATCCATTATTAGTGGTGTGGAATTGTAGCACCCCGGGAATTCCCCAACTATAAATTTCTTGCTATTTTATTTTTATTGCATCATCATGACATCATGCATGTTTTGATAAAACTATTTTTTCCGAAATCCTATTTTGTTTTCTAATTATCTCTCCCCTTTATTTCAAATATGAAACCCCAGTATTCCGGATATTTTGTATTCTCTACAAACTATTTATAAAGGCCTATTAAAAATAAAAGTTTAATCTAATATAATAAAAATATTTTGACCGGAGGAGGCAGCCCAGCACTCAAGCCAGGCTACCTACAACCGCGGCCCAACAAAACCTTTCCCTAATCTTCCCAAAACATAACCCTAATTTCCACCCAGAATCCACCCAGTCGCCACCAGTTGCAAACCGCACGCACGCACAACACCTCCCGATCCGCTCCCTTGGCCCACCCCATGGGTACTGCTCTCTCCCATCGACGCGTACCCTGTAACATCCCAATTTCAGCAACCCTGATTTAACTATCCAAAAGGCAAAAATCAGGGGAATAAAAACTTTTTCTTGTTAAGTGTTGCAATGTTTTCTTACTTGTTTGCTTGTGTTCATGCAATTGTTTATGTATCAAGTAATGTACTCCTCATCCCAACCCTAGTTTACAAAAAGCTATTTTACAAATGAGATGTCTTGGCTCACCCTTATATTCACAAATGTTCTGGCATTTCAAAAACCTGAGCCAAGATGATTTTGGCACCACCAAATACTTTACTAGCTTCTATTAACAAAACTATGGAGACCATATATTATCTCCTAATGTTTTGAAGACAGAACTCCCAGCTTCTCTTATCCCTAGGTTTTCCCAAAACCTTTTATTAAAACCTTTGATTCCAATCTTTGGTAGGAATACCAAGATGATCCTAATCTTACTTAAAAACACAACCCAACTCAAAATACCCATCCTTACCTCAAGCTAGGCTTGATGGTAACCCTAGTGGTAGTGGTATAAGTGATAAGATGAATTGCCTTGATCTGCTATCTGATGAATTGCCTTGATCTGCTGATTGCCTTGTTTGTTTAAGAACTAGAGTGAGCTAATCTAGTAGCTCATCCCTTAGGACCCAATCCTTGTTTGTGATCATCAATCCCAAACTAAGCATCCAAATATGGATCAACCCAAGCCACTTAAGTGACCATCTCACCTCCTAATCAGATCAATCCAGGGATAATCACTCCTGATAGTTTCCAACACAGTGGAGACCCAATCCAAGCATGGATCCCCTCTATTCGATCTATACCTCAACATCAACCACTTAATGGAAAGGATAAACCTTTGCCACCCTCTCAAATATTTCCCTCTTGCATACTAGTCAAAATCTCCAAATCTGCCAAAATGGCTAAGTCTAGATTTCTGATGACGGGAAAATGGGGCGACAAAAATACTCGCGTCCGCGTCATAGAGGCAGATATAATATAAATTTAAAAGGTGCCCGTATGTAAATGACAAATATCAAAGATTGCGGTTCATACTTCCAGAACTCATACATTTATATAAAAATTCCGTTAATTACATCTCCGAAGAGAAAACCACTGATTAAGAATTCCAACATTTCTAATACATAGGATTACATCAACATGACGATTACAAAAGGTGAAAAGAAAAGCTATGAAGTCCTCCTCTCGTGGTCTTCGACGAAATCTTGCTTGGCGAACTTGAAGTTTATCTTTGATATTCCTTTTTAATATATATTTTCTTAGCATGCTTCATTCATTTTTGCTACTGGAGCATGCGCAACATATAAGGTTGATTTTGTTTGTTTGAGATACATGATATCTTAACGGCCGTATTTATTTGATATCATTCATAATAAATTTGATAGTACATAATGATTCTATTTTACTACATGCATGGGGTAGCTTCATATGTCCGGTCAATTAACCAATATGTATTTTCATTTGTCATATACGATGAGTCATTTGACTTGTAGATGATTTTTAAATAGTCAATCAACCCTGCAAGGAGACCCTTTTTTTTATCACATGCAGCGTGAACTATAGGATCATGCATGTCAGTTTTCTACATGCATCGGATTTGAACAATGCATAGTTCTGTCACTAACGATAGTGGAATGTGAACTAGATGTTTAATATTTCGTATCATATTTCTTACTTGCACTTGTTCTATCAGTACAAGAAGTTTGTATGCAATTTTATCTAAGGAACATGCACGGGCCTTTTCTGCGTGCATAAAGCGGCGACCACATATACTTGGGTTTTCACATTTTTTAGTACTAGTGAATATAGCGATGATTTGTCTTATGAGATTTTGAATTATTTGCATACCATCGGGTATGTATATTTTAATATCTCACTTGTATTACGACTAACATCGCGTAACAAAAATATAATGTCCACGAGCAGCGTAACCAAGGGGAATTTTATGACATGATTTGATAATTTAGCCTATAATATGTCATGAGGCAGATTTTATTATGGTTTATACCACTTGTATTAATACCAACGTCGCATAGCAATAAAGCCCGCGAGAAGTGTAACCAAGATGAATGTTTGTTTTCTTCATGTTTGCATTACTACTATCGTAGCATAAAATGCCCGTAGGGTAACCAAACCATAAGTATATATAGTGATTTAGTTAGCATATTAGTATGCATATTTTCTCCAAGCATGGGCTTATGGTGATTTTCTAGTTATTTTGGTGTTTATCTTATTTTAAAGGAATAAACCAAGAATGATATTTTTCCCAACTTGGCCGTATCCGTATTGTGAGGACCGATCCAAGAGAATTTTATAAATTATTTGTACCGAAGTAATTCTCTAGATTTGTTTCCGCGTATAGGGACCGAACCAAGGAATGTGGCTTATACCCACATTTCATCCTGATTCGTATCGCTAAAGGGACCAAATCAGTAGATGAACATCAAGAACAAATATATGCAAATATGCGCCTTGGCTTGTACCATGATGGCCGAGCCAAGAGCAACGATTTCGAAGAATATGAAGAAAGCTCTTTATTTCTAGTAGATGTGAGCAAGCTCCTTGATTTGTACCCATGGCCAAATCAAGGTTAAAGAAGAATATGAAGATGGAGGCCCTTTGATAGGAATGATATCTTCTTTAATTCGGACTTAATCATATCCCCTTTTTAAGAGGATTTTTATGGGATCTTCGTACCAATGTAATCCTCTAGATTTGTTTCCGCATATAGGGACTGAACCAAGGAACGTGGCTTATACCCACATTTCATCCTGGTTTGTATCGCTAAAGGGACCAAATCAGGAGATGAACATCAAGATCAAATACATGCAAATAAGATCTTTGATTTGTACCAATGGCCAAACCAAGAACATGAGTTTTAGTAGATATAAGAGAGCTCTTTGGTTTGTACCAATGGCCAAACCAAGAACATGAGTTTTAATAAATATAGGAGAGCTCTTTGCTTTGTACCAATGGCCAAACCAAGAACATGAGTTTTAGTAGATATATGAGAGCTCTTTGGTTTGTACCAATGGCCAAACCAAGAACACAATTTCATGAAGAAGATGAATATATGACATAGAAAAGAGGAGAAAGCTCCTTTATTCGAACCAAACGGCCGAACCTAAGGGAAAGAGAATGGCATTGTTTCCTACCTTCTCACCTCTTTGGAACTCCTCTTTGATACCTTTATTCTCACGTGTGCAACGGCAGCAGCTAGGGGTGGCTCTGTGTATGGCAAGCGGCCGGCCAGTAGGTACGGCGATGAGGCAGCTTCTATGCGAGCGGGATTGCTAGGACCAACAAATGGTGTGAGGAATTGATTCTGATGTGAGTGATTGAAAAATGATCAGTCGGGGATGTGCGTGTACGCAATTATGATCTAATGAACTGGGTCTATCGCTAGTATTTATAGACTAGGGAGACGGCAGTTCTTTGATCGACGTGGAGAGACGCTCCCATGTTTGGCTCCCACGTTCGACAGTTCGTGTGCTGGGGCGCGGTTCTACGCTCCTCTCTATCTCTTTTCTCTTTTTTCTTTTTCATATTTAACCGGCTGATCGTTGAACAACATGATATCGTGTCCTAGAGAGCTGATATCGTGTCCTTGAGAGATGATCGAAATGATCCAATCGTAACTCTCCCCCTCCCATGCAGCTCAGCGTTTCGGCCTATTTGAATGGGCTGTTGTTATGTATGTGGGCCAAGGGCATAATAACTATTATATTATATTGTTAATCATGTGATGGTGATGATTAATCCATGCATTTATTAATTATCTTATATTTATAATGTTAAATATGGGATGGTGCCGTCTAATTCATGCACGATGTATTTCTTCCGTGATGCATATCGCTCGATCACATATGAGCCAACTAGCTAGTAAACCTCTGGTTTTCATGGCTAGCAAAGATTCATCTCTATATATGTATTATAGAATTTATTTTGATGAAATATTTTGTATAAATATTGCCATCTATTTTGAAACAACGTGACGATGTCAATATAATTTATTCCATAGTCAAATATTTAACGACTCGTGACTTTGTAAATTTAGTTGATATGAGACCGCCGCCGTCGGTAGTGGCACATTTTCTATTTATTTTTTACTTTTAAGTTTTTTAAGCAAGGCTTTTTTTTGGATTTATTTGATTACTTTATCATATTTCCTAGTCGCTCGTCTTATTTTCAATTAGCGACAAAATCAGTGTCAACAGATGCCCCTCGAGGTATGGATGCGAATATTATTATGTTTCAGATCCAGAGCTCAAAAATATGTCTCTATTTTTATAGTATGTCCAAACAATTACTGGGTTTCTTTTAACCAAATTATTATCTAACGTCACTTTAGAAATTTGTCGAGATTCCAAAGGATAAGGATCCGAGGTTCATAGATTAGTTATCTATAGCTAGCCACTACTGCCGATATTCTAGCAACATACTGGCCAACGAATTTGCTGCCGTTGGTTTAGAAACGATCCATGTACTCCTTCCCTTCTTATATTCTTCTAGCTCATCCTTTTTCTTTTATAATGCGGCGTTTGGGCCATGGCCTTCTAGCTCCGCACTAGAGAAGATTGCGTTGTCTTTCAAGTATGTGCAGCTATCATGTGTCATTGACAATTAAACTCCTGGCCTTCCGGCAAGTTTCTTTTAAAAACTTGGTCCGTCCTACACCCATGAGGTCATGCATGTTAGATAACCTTTTATTATGGATTTATTTATTAATGCAGAAGAAATTTATTTCTAAGTGGTATCATCACTATTAGAATAAATATCTTACTGCCAAATAAATTCTCTCACAGTTGGCGTGTCGGCAAGTTTTTTGCTTGGTCCGACGTATGGCAATCTATGAAGATAATATGGCCGTACAAATTATTTTTCTTTCGCGGTTGCCATTTCAGGGAGCCTGTCATAGGCTTGGTCCGACATACGACTGTGAAAGTATCTCATGATATTAAGTGAATGTGAATATATTATTTTTCGATTGTCCAACTCAAATATTGGGTTTTATTGTTAATTTGAATCATAGTTTGAAATGCACATGTAACTCGTGTAGGTAGGTTACCCTATATTGAGTTATAATTTCATCATTTTTTTGCAACAACATATTTCTTTTGTTGTTTTATTTCATTCTAAACAGGATCTTGGATTCACCTGCTGTACTATTTTAGGTAACGCCCAGTATCATTTTAATATGTATGTGTATTTTTTTTATAGATGGAAGAGTCTACACACAGAATGTCTCTTTTACAATTGGTCAGAATACATTTATTTAGGCCATCCGCTAATGAGTTAGTTAATCCTGCGATCAAGCCTTTAGATATGCCACACGGCAATCTTGAGCATGAAGAACGTGAATGGAAGTTAGGACCTTCTTTTTCTAGCTAGTGTTATCAGCTGATGGCGCCTTTGTCCAGACTTGATAAAACTTTGAGCTTGGGGACTCGCATAGTGAATGAAGGTCTTGCTCAGGAAAACCATGAAGTAGAGTATGTTCCGATGAAACTTTGGTTTACACTTTTAGCTCGTGAAATATTGGAGTATCTTTCAATAATAAAATTTATATGTCGCTTATAGTTTAGGCTCGTGTAGCATTGGAGCATTTTTTCAATAAAATTTCTATGTTACTTATAGTTTAGGCTCGTATAGCATTGGAGCAGTTTAACTTTTTTCATTTCAGATAAAACTTTGGCTTACAGTTTTAGCTCGTGAAACATTAGAGCGTTTTTTAGTAATAAAATTTGTATGTCGCTTATATAGTTTAGGCTCGTATAGCATTGGAGAAAATTTTAACTTTATTTTCTTTGTTTATTATGGCGACAATGGTTTATGCTCATATATCAATGGAGCACTTTTGTACATATATCACAATTTATACCCAATTGAGATATGTGAATCCTTTGATCTCATTTTTTTATGATGTGGCTAGCAGTTTATAATCGTATAACCATGGAGTAGTATATATTATTAGATTTGTTGTTTTTTTGGATGAGGCTGCAATTCACATTAATGGTCTGCTACAGTTATGTATCTAGCTAGTAGATCATGTTTGTGTAGTCTTAGATTCATTTGGATGCATGATAATATAGTTTGTATGCACACATATGGCACCAGAGAATTTTTAAATGATTCATTTCACAAGGGGATACTAGATTTTGCTCATGTAACATTTGTGTAGATTTTGAATCAATTTTTACATGACACCAACGGCTTATACTTGGGAAGTATAAGCTTTTGTTTTTGCAACATAAAGTATCCAAGCTTATGTTACTACCATTTTATAAGGCTTGTAGCTTATACTTATATAGCTTTAGTGTATATCAAGATATCCTTTATTTTTTTATCTTTGCCGTAAAGCGCTGGGGCAAATATATTTACCTTTTGCCCCAATTTATACTTATGGGGTTATGGATTTTTTATATATATCATAGTTTACACTCATAAGTTATTGGAGTATTTACTATTTTATTTTGCTCCCCAGTTTATACTCATCAAAGTGAGGAGTATTATTATGTACTTGCAAAGTGAAGGACTACATTTTATTTACACCACACTTTATACTCATGAAGCGATGGAGTATTTTCTTATTTGCACTCTAGTTTATACTCTTGCAATGATGGATTAATTTTTATTTATCCACTCTTAAGTTTATACACATGGAGGGATGGAGTAGTTTTATTTGTGCTTCATTTTATACTCGTCAAGCGATTAAGTATTTTTTTATGCTTCGGTTTATACTCGTGCGTGATGGAGTATTTTTATTTATTTATGCTTCAGTTTATACCTGCGAAGCGATGGAGTATTTTTTAGTTTGCTAGATTTTATTTTATGTCGGGTTATGCGGTATAAAAATTGGGCTACCGGGTTTTACTATAGTAACTCGAGACAATTTCTTTTCGAGGCATTGCCGTTTCAATGCTACTCATTTCTAACGTTTGTTACTTGTACGCAGACAAAGTTTATGAGCATATGACTCCGGAGTGTGGTATTTTTTTTACTCATGCGGTCACTTCTGCTAATCACAATTGTGGGCATTTTGAGCCACTATTTGTTTTATTTAACTTGGTGCATAGTTTTAATGTCAGTGTCTTTGGATGCCAACTCGTCAAAACAGAGTGGCCCATGTTTTGCAAGTCCATGGCGATATTTTGAAAGGAGATTTCTCATGCATATCTTTACAGTTTTGGCCTCTCTGAATTATTGATAGCCAACTGATTTGAAGGCTTGCAAAAAAAATATCCTTTTGTTGTATCTTGCGATGATATTTCATGAAGATTTTCCTTCCATGTGTTGAGTACAGCTTAGTGCATTCTTAATATATCTATCCCACGTGAGGTGATGAATATACCATATCAAAATATCATATCCTCGGCATGTCTTGAATAGTTTTGGATGCATTTGTCCCTAGAAATTTAAGATGCGGCAGCTTGACTTCGTCCCTAATATCTTTGGACCGAATTCACAGAACTTGTATACGACTCTGTAGAATGTGTTGGAACAATCTAGGAAGCATGGAAATTTTTTGTGCATATGACCATGCATATCAGGACGTGGTAAGATCAATTATACCCCCTAACAAGTTTACAGAACAATTTATGAGTTCATGCCAAGTTTCACAAAAACTCTAGGGGTATGGAGTATTTTTTTATATACCATAGTTTATACTCATAAGTTATTGGAGTGAATTCATTTATTTTGTGCCCCAGTTTATACTCATGGATGCATAGAATAATTTTTTTTCTACCCTAGTTTATACTCATGGATGCATATAATAATTTTTTTGCCCTAATTTATCCTAGCGATGGTATGAAGCAATTTATCTACTTTCTGCCCCAGTTTTACTCACGTGGGTGCATGGAGTGGATTTTATTTGTTTGCCCAAGTATATAGTCATGAGGTTAGGGAGTAATTTATCTATTTTCCACCCCAGTTTATACTCATGTGGGCTATGGAGTGAATTTTTTTGGGGTGATGCCCCAGTTTATACTCGTGAGGACATGGAGTATATTATTTATTTCCGTTTGCACTTTAGTTTATACTCATGAAGCGATGGAGTATTTTTTTTAATATATTTATATATGTGTCTCAGTTTATACTCGTGAAAGCGTGGAGTATTTTCAATATATTTTATTTTGTATGCCTCAGTTTATACTCGTGACGGCGTGGAGTAAATTCTTTGTTTGTCTCAGTTTATACTCTGAGGGTATGGAGTATGTTTTGATATTTTTTTATATGGTGCAATCATTTATACTAATGAGTGCTAGGAGTAGTATTTAACATCGTCCTAGTTTATACTCCTAGGATATTGGAATATTTTATTTTAATGCCACGCAGTTTATACTCGTAAGATTTGGAGTAGTTTTTGTGTCGTCATAGTTTATACTCATAAGATGCTAGATGCTAGAGTATTTTTAATCACCATAGTTTATACTCATAATATTTTTAGTATTCTTTTAATATGGCATAGTTTATACTCATAAGTATTTTGGATTAAGTGTTTTGTTTATGGCTAACAATTTATACTCGTGTAGCCTTAGAGTATATATGATGCCAACAATTTATACTGGTAAGACTTTGGAGTATTTTATAATATGTCATAATTTATGCTCACAAGGGTTTCCAGTATTTTCTTTGTGTGGAACATTTTATACTTGTAAGGATTTGCAGAAGATTTATTTATTTACTTAAGCTTTCTAGCGCTTAAGGGATTTTCCATTTAATGGCAACGGTGAGTATTTGCCATCCGGTGGTGTGTTTTTTTTATGCGCCACTAGAATAAAGGGCCTTCCAATTTAGGTTCAAAAATATTTCCTTTCATTTGCCGCATGATATTCATAGGCGGATAACAACAAGTACAAGGTCTCCTTGTTTAAATGACCTTCAGTTAGCGTGTTTGTCGAAGGTTCGAGACATCCTTGCTTGGTATGCCTCCAGATTTTGCAAGGCTCGAGACATCCTTGCTCAGGTCTTTCTAATTCATCAAGGCATAATGGTGTTGATTTTTTCTTCTAACATTTTTTCATGAGTAGCGACCCTCAGCGAAGTAATTTATGTTTCCAAAGGTAGAATCGCTTCTCTTCCAAATATAAGGGAATAAGGCATTATTTTTGTTGTTGTTCGCATTGTGGTTTAATAAGCCCACAAGGCTTTAAGGAGTTTTTTATGCCACTGCCATTTATTTTTTTATACCACTTTCTTCAATAGATTACAAAGAGTTCTATTAAAAGCCTCTACTTGTCCGTTTGCGGACGGATTATATGCCATAGAGTAGAAATAATTTATCTTAAACTTTGAACATAATTTGTCTACATGTTCATTTTTGAAAGGAGTTCCATTATCAGACATGATCTGAGAAGGAACACAAGGCGATATATGAGATGGGTTCTTATAAAATGCTCCACATTCTCCGCTTTGTCCTCTTTTAGTGGTATAAGTTCAGCCCACTTAGAGAAGTAATCAGACGCGGCCAAACTAATAATGTGCCCTTCCGACAATGGCGGATGTATCGGTCCTACCATATTCATTTCTTCCTTTCACAAGGCTAAGATGTATTTGATGCAAACATAATTAAATATATATTATTTCACATCTAGACCATTGGACGCACCTCCCTCATGGGTGCGACTAACATGATATAAGGATATTTCTTCTCATGCACATCATTTTGCACCTGGAGAAGTAGGCACAACTGCAGTATACAAATTAGTTGTTCGATATCTAATTGGTGCACCCAACCTAGAGTTGTCAACTATTCTTCTTATCCAAGCATGCATTTTTCATATATGATTCACTCAAATGAGACCATCCCTTGTATAAGACGTATGAAATGTTCACAACTCATAAATAAATTTAGTACATATGATAAACGAACATGGAAACTTTTTCCAAAGGTTCACATGTGGCAGATTTTTAGATCTTCTAGGACTTTGTTGTATCAATATGGATACACCGTTTTGTAACTATGATATATATTAAAAAAATAAAAAAAATACCAAATGCACATTTCGTTGGGTTCATTTTCTTTATATTATGTTGCACAAGGCATGATAGGATGCTAAATATCCTAGCTCATACTTTTGTTTCACTGGTATATCTTTATGAAACAGTAACACCTTCTCTAATATGAAAACTACCCCTACCATTGCATGATAATGGACATGTGGAGATATCATAATATATTTCATTTCTTTGTTTGCCTCGTACATTTTGATATGCATGCAAACCTTTTGTTACAATATGGAACTCAGGTCTAGATAGTTCAATGGGACCTAAGATAACCAACAAAGTTAAAGTGCCACCTAAAGACTTCGAAGCTCGCATACGCATCCATGCATGCATACTTGATCTGCTCATGGCTCAGAGTGGGCATCTCCCACATACTAACACTAATATATTGTCTTTGTTGAGCTTTATTTTGGCCACCTTCTTTGCTAGCTTCTCAAATGACACCAATTGGCCTTCTTTTTGGTTACGAACCTTGATACCAAGTTGCTCCAAGTCGACAACATTTGTGATACCCAAGTTGTAAAATTTGAGCTTTTGGATGTCATTGCCAATGGCGGCACCCGCAAATAGGATTTTGTCATTTGCGAGAAACCAATGGAGGAGGGGAGGGATAGGACCCCTATCATGAGCTTGGTATAGTTGGTAAACTAGGCAATGTGTACCCACGCAAAGCTGCAAAACAACAGCACGTTGGGGCTCTTGGTTTGTAGAGCAGCTTGCTTCTCAAGCGGAAGCTTCCGGCGCTCTTTTCTATGGATGTATCTTGTATACTCACAATCAAGGCCAACTACACGATGCTTGGAATGTTTAAGATATTTTTTCCAAATGAACCGGATAAAGGCGACAACCGTTGAAGGGTTACTAGTCACCGTTGTTTGGATCCTCAGACCACCCTTTTTGATGTGGAAACGGCGATCTGGAAGGTTGTTGTCCATGTTCTTGGAGAAGTGGACACAAACCTTGCCGACTTTAACACGGCGGTGATTGATATGGCGACCATTATGTCGATGATGCTGATGCCACTCTTGATCATATGAACCCTCAATGGATTCCCATACAACATGTGCTGCTGATGAAAGCAAATTTGAAATTGCCTCTGTCGGGTACACATGACCAGTATCGTGGTCATGGGAGGCAAAACATACTTTTTTGCATTCAAGTGGGCGCTTGTACATTGCCTCAGAGCATTCTCCACTTGGTTCATGGGCCACTCGTCAATGAATATATTAGTAGAATCAGATCGGACTTTATTTTGAGAATTGGTGGCTCTCTGTGATGCATAAGGCAATATGGCCATAGCTTCTCCTCTTTTCCAAGGTTGCTTGCGGTGGTGTTTATGCACCATATTTTCTTTTCCTTTACGAACAAGCGCCAGCAATTCAGATTTACTGAATGTCTCCAGTTTCACTATGTTCTTGGACTTCTGGTACGATGCTTGTCCCACTTCTGCAACCATCATCTTCATGTCTAGCGTTGGATTTGGAGTCAATGCACCAAGAGAAGCTGCCGTTTTAGCAGATTTAATCAGCTTCTTGGATTCTTCTAGTGTAGTATGCTGTTTTGACGCCCGAATATCGTTGTAGCAAGGATGGACCGAATTTTTCATGTCATCGCTTTGCATGATGAGATCAAAATGTGGCACTTTTTTTTCTTGTGCGTCCACTACAGCCAGTATGTTTGATTCCTTTGATTTCGGTGCATGAGAAATGAACTTGCCTTCAGATGTTTTTGCATCCACGGCGCTACTTTTCATTTCAATTGACGAGTCCATCCTCATGTGTGAAAGATTAGTGCCACTAGTATTAGCATTAAGTGGCACCTCAACCCAAAATGACCAGAAGCAAATTTTGGTCTATTGCTTCTGGTGGTCTGCCATTCCTTCATATAAAGAAAACCATATATTAGTTTTCTTGAAAATATATTTTTTATATTTTCTTTTGCAAAGTATGATATTTTGGTTTACAAAGTCAGCTGTTGTAATCCTATGTTGGAATTCAGAGATGAGGGGAGAAATACGTCCCACCGGACGTGCCAGAATCTGATGACGGAAAAATGGGGCGACAAAAATACTCGTGTCCGCGTCATAGAGACAGATATAATATAAATTTAAAAGGTGCGCTTATGTAAATGACAAATATCAAAGATTGTGGTTCATACTTATGGAACTCATACATTTATATAGAAATTCCGTTAATTACATCTTCGAAGAGAAAACCCCTGATTAAGAATTCCAACATTTCTAATACATAGGATTACATCAACATGACAATTACAAAAGGTGAAAAGAAAAGCTATGAAGTCCTCCTCTCGTGGTCTTCGACGAAATCTTGCTTGGCGAACTTGAAGTTTATCTTTGATATTCCTTTTTAATATATATTTTCTTAGCATGCTTCATTTATTTTTGCTACTGGAGCATGCGCAACATATAAGGTTGATTTTGTTTGTTTGAGATACATGATATCTTAACGGCCGTATTTATTTGATATCGTCCGTAATAAATTTGATAGTACATAATGATTCTATTTTACTACATGCATGGGGTAGCTTCATATGTCCGGTCAATTAACCAATATGTATTTTCATTTGTCATATACGATGAGTCATTTGACTTGTAGATAATTTTTAAATAGTCACTCAACCCGGCAAGGAGATCCTTTTTTATTATCACATGCAGCGTGAACTATAGGATCATGCATGTGAGTTTTCTACATGCATTGGATTTGAACAGTGCATAGTTCTATCACTAACGATAGTGGCATGTGAACTAGATGTTTAATAATTCGTATCATATTTCTTACTTGCACTTGTTCTATCGGTACAAGAATTTTGTATGCAATTTTATCTAAGGAACATGCACGGGCCTTTTCTGCGTGCATAAAGCGGCGACCACATATACTTGGGTTTCATATTTTTTAGTACTAGTGAATATAGCGTTGATTTGTCTTATGAGATTTTGAATTATTTGCATACCATCGGGTATGTATATTTTAATATCTCACTTGTATTACTACTAACATCGCGTAACAAAAATATAATGTCCACGAGAAGCGTAACCAAGGGGAATTTTATGACATGATTTGATAATTTAGCCTATAATATGCCGTGAGGAAGATTTTATTATGGTTTATTTCACTTGTATTACTACCAACGTCGCATAGAAATAAAGCCCGCGAGAAGTGTAACCAAGATGAATGTTTGTTTTCTTTATGTTTGCATTACTACTATCGTAGCATAAAATGCCCGTAGCGTAACCAAACCAGAAGTATATATAGTGATTTAGTTAGCATATTCGTATGCATATTTTCTCCAAGCATGAGCTTATGATAATTTTCTAGTTATTTCGGTGTTTATCCTATTTTAAAGGAATAAACCAAGAATGTTTTTTTCCCAACTTGGCTGTATCCATATTGTGAGGACCGATCCAAGAGAATTTTATAAATTATTTGTACCGAAGTAATTCTCTAGATTTGTTTCCGCGTATAGGGACCGAACCAAGGAATGTGGCTTATACCCACATTTCATCCTGATTCGTATCGCTAAAGGGACCAAATCAGGAGATGAAGATCAAGAACAAATATATGCAAATATGCGCCTTGGCTTGTACCATGATGGCCGAGCCAAGAGCGACGATTTCGAAGAATATGAAGAAAGCTCTTTATTTCTAGTAGATGTGAGCAAGCTCCTTGATTTGTACCCCTGGCCAAATCAAGGTTAAAGAAGAAGATGAAGATGGAGGCCCTTTGATAGGAATGGTATCTTCTTTATTTCGAACTTAATCATATCCCCTTTTTAAGAGGATTTTTATGGGATCTTCGTACCAATGTAATCCTCTAGATTTGTTTCTGCATATAGGGACCGAACCAAGGAACGTGGCTTATACCCACATTTCATCCTGGTTTGTATCGCTAAAGGGACCAAATCAGGAGATGAACATCAAGATCAAATATATGCAAATAAGATCTTTGATTTGTACCTATGGCCAAACCAACAACATGAGTTTTAGTAGATATAAGGGAGCTCTTTGGTTTGTACCAATGGCCATACCAAGAACATGAGTTTTAATAAATATAGGAGCGCTCTTTGGTCTGTACCAATGGCGAAAGCAAGAACATGAGTTTTAGTAGATATATGAGAGATCTTTGGTTTGTACCAATGGCCAAACCAAGAACACAATTTCATGAAGAAGATGAATATATGACATAGAAAAGAGCAGAAAGCTCCTTTATTCGAACCAAACGGCCAAACATAAGGGAAAGAGAATGACATTGTTTCCTACCTTCTCACCTCTTTGGAACTCCTCTTTGATTCCTTTATTTTCACGTGTGCAAGGGCAGCAGCTAGGGGTGGCTCTGTGTATGGCAAGCGGCCGGCCAGTAGGTACGGCGATGAGGCAGCTTCTATGCTAGCAGGATTGCTAGGACCAACAAATGGTGTGAGGAATTGATTCTGACGTGAGTGATTGAAAAATGATCAGCCGGGGATGTGTGTGTACACAGTGATGATCGAGTGAACTGGGTCTATCGCTAGTATTTATAGACTAGGGAGACGGCAGTTCTTTGGTCGACGTGGAGAGACGCTCCCATGTTTGGCTCCCACGTTCGACAGTTCGTGTGCTGGGGCGCGGTTCTACGCTCCTCTCTATCTCTTTTTTCTTTTATCTTTTTCATATTTAACCGGCTGATCGTTGAACAACCTGATATCGTGTCCTAGAGAGCTGATATCGTGTCCTGGAGAGCTGATCGAAATGATCCGATCGTAACTCTCTCCCTCCCATGCAGCTCGGCTGTTGTTATGTATGTGGACCAAGGGCATAATTATTATTATATCATATTGTTAATCATGTCATGGTGATGCTTAATCCATGCATTCATTAATTATCTTATATTTATAATGTTAAATATGGGATGGTGCCGTCTAATTCATGCACGATGTATTTCTTCCGTGATGCATATCGCTCGATCACATATGAGCCAGCTAGCTAGTAAACCTCTGGTTTTCATGGTTAGCAAAGATTCATCTCTATATATGTATTATAAAATTTATTGATGAAATATTTTGTATAAATATTGCCATCTATTTTGAAAAAACGTGACTGTACTTCACAGGGTTATCATGTGTCAATATTTTTTATTCCACGGTCGAATATTTAACGACTCGTGACTTTGTAAATTTAGTTGATATGAGACCGCCGCCATCGGTAGTGGCACATTTTCTATTTATTTTTTACTTTTAAGTTTTCTAAGCAAGGCCTTTTTTGGATTTATTTGATTACTTTACCATATTTCCTAGTCGCCCGTCTTATTTTCAATTAGCCACAAAATCAGTGTCAACAATTTCTTATCTAGATTCAATCTTTGGAGCCCTACCCTTTCCTCCCAGTGTGAATTTCTGAGAATGTACTTGGACCATCTTGTAGTACTTCCTTAGTACTACCAAATACCACTCTTGCCCTTGGCTAATCCATTCAAATTCCCCCTCATCCATGATGGTTTTGTAGTCAAGATAATAATCTTTTCTGCAAATCGTATCATCGTGCCTACTTTGGCAGGAGCTCACATCTATGTGCCACAACCCCTTGACCAACTCTTTGCTTGGTTTTGATCTATTAATCATGGCCTATAAACCCCCACTTCACTTGTTTCTATTGGAGCTCTGTGCTTCTTAAACCCACATGGTTTAGGAGGCTACCTGATGTATCTGTTATGGCAGCCTTATTTTCAACAAAGTTTGCCATCACTCCTACACCACCTCAAATCCAACAAATCCCAACCCTTGCTTCCATGATTATCTACATAACTTGGTCTAGCTATCCATATACCCCTTGTACCAAGGTGACCTCTGAGCTCCCTAATCCACCCCTATTTAGGTGGTATGAAAGTAACAAAACCCTAGATTCTAAAATCAATCTCTTCTTCCAAAAATACCTCTTGTTTGTCAATACCCAAGGTAATCTTTTTATATATTCTAAGTATACATCATATACCTTGGATATAAGCACCCCCAAATAATTTCCCATAATTATTTGGATTATTAAACTATTTTACTTCCTTTACTTACCAAATTCTCAAAATCTTTGTCTATAAAAGCAAGTTTGTTTTTCTCCAAATAACCTTGCCAACTCAAGGCACATTTCATGCCTATATATCATATCCCATCTTTTCAACTCAAAAATAAACATTTTTGAGATTCTTTATTATTTATTTTAGCCCTTTTTCTTAAATGGCAGAAACAAGAAATAATTCCTTAAAAATACTTTTCCACCTCAATAATTCCAATAAATTATCCAATGTGTGTTATGGTATTTAGGACCATATCACATCAAAAACCAATCTTTTCCAATGTAAAAATATCATCTTAGCTTCCATAATCTACTTCTGCACTTTGTGAATAAGTACATTTAAATGAGGTTATAATCTCTAAAAAAATCCCCTTGAAATCTTGGAGAGATTATTTGACCTCCTCTATCCACCAGTACCATTTCCACACTTTGACCAATGCATTTTTTTCAACTTCCTTCACAAGTACCTATTTGACCAAGTTTGCAAAACTAGCCCAAACTTGTCTCAAACCAATTCCAAGCACCATGAAATCTTGCTAAGTACTTCACCACAACACCACACCCCAAATCTGGTCGAAATATTACTATAGCCACCCCTAACACCTTATCTCTTTGTTCTTGGAAGAAAAACTAGGAAAGAGAGAGGCATCCATATCTTGCAAAGTTCTCCCTCTCTCAAAAGCCACAACAGCCACTCCCCTCTCCCTCTCTGGTCGAGCTGATGGCCCCACCACCACCCTTGCACCACCCCTGCTGCCCTATGGATGAGCACCACCCTCCCCAAGCTTCCAATGGACAAGGTCCACCATACACCCCTCTCCCTCGGTTTATAAGGCTTGAAGCCCTCAACCCTCTCCCCCTGACCCTCATTTTTCCCCTCTGTCTCTCACTCATCTTCCCCGAAGCCATCTCCCTCTCCCCTGCACAACCCTGCCCAAGAAAGGGAGACGAATAGAGTTTCGGCCATTGCTAAGAACAAGATCAAGGTTCCTTCCCTTTCTCCTCTCCAGCTGCATGTGACCTCCAAGCCACCTACTATCCATGCTCTACCATCCCCAAGCTCCCTAGCTCCTCCCTCCCTCTGCATGCTCCTTGAGAGGAAGATCTACACCTATCGGCCATGGCAAGAAAAACCAAGCCCTGAGTTTCCCTCTCCACTCCTACCCCTCTACATGTCACCTTACAACATTCTACTCCCTCCCCTGACTCTCCCCCTTCCTTTTTATTGATCCAGGACGGCCCTACGATGATTCCCCGACGGAGGCTAGAGCTGCAACCATCGGCGCCACCACGGGAACCCTAGTCCGTCGTCGAACCTACTATTCCAGCCCATCCTTGGAGTCTTCAGGCCACTCCCCCTCTCCCCTGCCATCCCTCCATCGCTGGCAAGGTTCCCTGGCGTGCCACCATGCTGCCCCGAGCCGCTAGGGTTTCCCTTCCCCTGCGTCTAGGCACGAGGAGGACGACGAACTCTGGGCCGTCAGATCTTCCCAGATCCAACAGTCGTCGCCCTCTCCACCCCCCTTCGCGCGCAGGCAGCCAGGCTGGGCTGCAACTGCTCCTCGCGGCCCACTGGTGTAAAGGAACCGACCCATATTCCCCCTGCCCTCTCTCTTTTCTTTAACCTACTTCCCAGATCTAGTTTTGACAGTTTGGTTTAAATCCAAATGAAAATATAAAACCAACTAAAATGTCCAGACCTTATTTTTCTTAGGTCCATGTGTGCCTTTACAAACAGGTAGACTTGGTGCTGGACCATTTAGATGTTTAGAATAAAGATGATAAATCATCTACTAATATCTGTCCAGATCACTAATATTTTTCTCCAGGGAGTTTTACTAATTCAAATTAACTAAAACCAAATTTTTCCGGAAGTTATAACCCATACCTTGCATGTTCCACTAGCCCCATACCCTTTTGCTTCATACATTGCAGTTAGCAAAAATAACAAAAAACAGAGATTTTGTTCCTTTATAAAATTCCCTAGGTCAAACCAAGTTAGGTTCTGATCTAATTCCAACTCCCATTGGACACCCATAACCATATCTTTCAAAATACAGTAGCCCACAATTTTATAAACCTCTGTTGAATTTTGGTGAATTAAACTATTCTGTGTATGGTTTATTCATCAATAATTCATAACAGTAGCTCTATAACTCCGAAAAGGTGGATACCAATTTCTACAGAAAGGTATATTCAGTACGTAACATGTTTCCTTGGAATCACCTAAAAATTGTCTGTAAATTAAATGTGGTGAAAAATACAAATCCTAGCCAGTACTGCCTTTGCGAATTTCTCAAGGGAATTCTAGTAATTGTTTTGAGGTGATTCTAACACCTCTTGAACCAGTCCACTAAATAATACCTAATAACCCAAGTAAATAATTTTTGGAACTCCAGAACAGTTCTGGTGAATTATTTCCTAAAACTAGAGTTTTATCCACAATAAAAATCACTATAAATCAAGGGAAAATGATAAAATAGTGAAACCACTTTTGTTGGAATCATTTTATCCATACCTACCTGATGGCATCATTTTTATACAATGGTATCTTATAGATAAATCCCTTGGTCAAAAACCCCTCACTTAGGTAGTTCCTAGACTATAAATTCAAAGATATCTTTTCCCTAATGCCTCCAAATCTTTTGCTAATTCTATCAACCAACCATCCAACATCCTACTGATATATATGATGTAGTTATATTTTGATTGATGTGTGGTTTGATACTTGTATGCCTTGTATTTATTGTGGGTTGTTTGTTTGCATGTATGCTTAATATCGACAATAGTTGCGATTGTGGGACGCCGAGAAGAAGGAAGCATCGGGTTTCTCTTATTATTATTATACTTGGTATTCTGGTTATCTAACACCGTCAAGGGACATCTCGCTAGTCACAGGCAAGCCACTGTTCCTGAACTCCTATATTAACCTACTCCTTTTTATCAATTGTTTTATATCTCGTTTATGAATCTCATGATTAAATGCATAGTTTGTTCAAATAAAAGTCGTGAGTAACTTGGCTCCACCAAGTTATGGATGAGTGTCCATTAGGACACCTACCCTATTGACACCCATTTTTAACCCCTTTAGATCGAGGCTAAGATGATTAGCATCTTCCCTCTTGGAACCCACGGATTTTTTCAATGATAAAACTATTTTGGGTTTTACCCTACTACCAAGTTTTCAAAATAAAACCCTTGGAAAGAGGCATCGTTTCCAAGTGGAGGTTTTTACTAAAGAAGATATGTGGAAGATGAAGAGAAAGTCAAGCAAGAAAAGAGAAGGGATGTTCTACGCCTTTACCAGAACAATTTATTCCATGCAACCACACTACCTCAGTCGCTGGGGCTTAACTCGTAGTTTGTGATCTTTAGCCGGGGCTGCTCGTACTCGCTAAAGGGGAGGAATCCCCTGAAATCCGGACTGTCTGGGACAAGGTACCAGTGCAACTATGGTTTGGGGGCCGGGGCCAGTACGGGAGGAAGGACTATGGCCGTCGTGCCACATACTCATACTGGAGAGAACAACCCAAAAGGAAAAGCCGCCTTTGCTAGGGATGGACAAATGAAAAGTTAGGTTTGATTATCCGAACACCCGTCTACAGTGTGTAGCGAGAAGTGGTTGTATCCCTGTGGATGTATTGATTCTTGTGGGTAAAGTGCACAAACTCTGCAGAGTCTAATCTATTCGAATAGCCGTGTCCACGGTCAAGGACGGTTGGAAAGGTGATTTCTAGGAGTACCCTTGGGTTATGTTTGAGATGAATAAAAATGACGTGACTTGGTCAGGAGGAAAGATAAGAAAGAGTTTTGTTTTGACCAGAGATGGTTGAAGTGGTTTTAAAAAGGGTTTTACTATAAAACTTTTTCCAAAGTTTTTAACAAGGATATGGGGATATCCAGACTTTCTAAAAGGAGGCATATTTTCCAAAAAATCTTTTTCAACAAATATATAGAGATACCAAGGTTAGGCTCTTCAAAAACAACTATAGTGTAGAGCTATCTCTCGACATCCCAATATGCACTATCTTTGTTACCTTGTCTCGGTGGTTTGCGAGTACATTCAAAGTACTCACCGGCATTATCCCTGGATATTTACTTGGCCAGATTGCAGATGTTCTGAAGTAGCGAAGTCTTGGCGTCTATCTGAGTTAGGCCGTCTTCGATCGATCGCATGTAGGTTAAGGCATGACATGGGCTCTGCGCTTGAAGACTTCCGCTACTTGTGTTGTAATTGCCATAATGGCCACTTTGTAAGTTTTGTACTCGTTACTTTATGGATGTTGTAATGATACTAGTCGGTTATGCTCACGGATCACTGATCATGGGAACGTGAATTGTATGCATAATGGGTATTCTTGGACCGTAAATCCGGGGTGCCACATACCCATCGACCGACACGCTCGCTTGCTCCCGCCTCTCGCCAAATCGCCCACCCACACCTTGCTCTTCCATACCCGGCCCCACATCCCCGCATGGACTCCACCCTGACGCAATCCTCATCCTTGTCTCTCCACCCGACGCTCCTCTCATCGATCTTCCCCACCGCCAGAGCCCCCCGTCTCCCTCTCGTCAAGAGTCCAGCGCCACCGCCCTCCATCGCTAGTCCCCGCCGCCTCCCTCTCTGCTCTTGGCAGCCGCCGCCATAGACGGCCTCCACCACTACACACTCCCCCTCATCGCCCCTCTCCTCTCTACCCTCTCATCTCCATCCCCGGCGCCGCCACCATCTCAGCTTCCCTCCCCCCACTATCCCCGGCCTCCGCTGCCATTCACCCGCTGACCGCCTCTCCCTCACCTGCAGGGCGCGTTCCGGCCGACCTTCATATGCCACGCCAGGCCACCATCGGCCCGCCACCACCTCGTGCCGCCGCGGGTTGGGCCCTCCTCTACAGCAGGTCCAGCAGACCCCACGAGCATCCCCAGCGCCGCCCCACGCGCCCTTGACCTAGCGTTCTACTCCCGGCCTCGCCTATGCCCATGCTTCCACCGACTGTGTCCTCTACCTAGTGAGTGCTTGCCTCTGCCCTGTGCGTTGGCCTAGGGACGCACGTGTGCTACTCATGTCCGTGGTGCTGTGAAGCTAAGTGGAATTGCTATAGGTCCATCCCTACAGAAGATCCATAAGACATGGTCTTCAAACCGTCTAGGCGAACAAGATCGAAGACGTACCATGTGAAGTTAAGGAACTACCGACGCCAAAGTCCAAGACCGATCTCAGAGCCTGAACCTGAACCTCGGTTGTCCTATTCCTCCTCGTCGATCGAGATTCGGAGCCCCTAGGCCCGAAGTCCAAAGACCAAGACCTAACCAAACCCTCGGAACCAAGTTTGCATACCCCCCTCCAATGTGTGACCTCTATCCAAGACCTCTATTTTTATAATATGAAATTATGACATGTTGCATATAATTGATCATGTTTGCACACATATCATATTGTGGGTGTTTGAGGGTATTTTTACAATTCACCTAAATTAAATATGGAGACCATATGCAGGCTACTCTAGGCTTATATTGACTCCATTTAAAATTGTATAATGAACCTATGATATATTTTGCCATGTTAAGACAATATTTAAATTGCGGGTTATCTAAACAACATGAATCTTCTAAATAATTGTCGGGACCCTGGTTCCACTTAATATTGCCTAATCGCATTGCACCTTTTCCATGTCACGCATCATACATGCATCATGCCCAATCTTCTGTGCAGTATTAAATAGTGCATCTGTGTTTCTTTTAGTGCATTGCTTCTTCATGGATTAGGCCGATGAGTTGATGCGAGTGACGCTCGTTATTCGGATGAACCTTTGGCAGTGTTTTCAGGCAAGCATTCTCCCCTTTCTACCTATTTTATCTTTATAGTCTTTACTTTCTCCTGTTGATCTATTGCTATCTGTGTTGTGATGCTTTAGATTCCGTACCACTAAATATATTTCCTGCAGCCCTATAATGCCATGGACACCTCCTATTGCCTATTGATTGATAGACAGTCGGCCTTGCGAGTCGTAGTTGCTTACTCAGGTTCTGCTTCGCATCATCGATGTTCCATCATTGTTGGGTCATTGACACATGCTTAATGGTGGAGAAGATCATGGCTTTAATTACCGTTTAATAACTAATATTGAAAGTAGGTAAATAATGCAGAGGCACTGGTGGGTAATAGACAATATATGGTTTTTCACCACCCACTTTTGTCCTGTAGGACCCCGAGTTCTTGACACCTGTTCCGAGATCGAGCGCGCTAACCATAGGTGGGGTGTGTGGGCACCCCCATCGATTTAGTACCTGATTTCAATGTACTATACTATGGGCCACAAACTATTTTGGGGGTTTACTATCATGTACTTATGCAATGCTTTACTTCTTTATTTACTATTGCGCGTGGAGTGCCTGTATAGTTTATGAACCCTGTGCCACGTATTCGCTGTATCGACAAGCCCAGTCACACTTTTGGGGTCTCAGTCGTTTACAGCCGTCGCCACACACCCTGGGTCCGTATCGAAGACGGCTGACTTCGTTGCGGGTAGCTTACTAGGGTGGCTCCATGTTCATGCTTTCGGTCTGGGAAACGTCGTGTCTTAAACCCCGTCGACATACCGTTGGGTGTATGCTTTGTGATCTTGTACCTACCTGATCTGACAAAAAGGGTGTAGGTGTGTATGGAAACTTTGGTGCACCCCCGCAGGGTTTAATCTTTTCGAAAATCTGTGTCCTTGGTTATGGAAGACTTGGAGCACAAATCTCGATCATAGACAACTATAACTAAAGTTTACTGTTATAATTTGACTTGTATCTGAGATGACTAGTAAGTTGGATAACCACCATGGAAATAATGAATAAAACTGCCAACCGTGTGAGTTCCCTCCACAGGACTTCCTAGTTTGGTCTCGAGGGGGAAATACCAGGATGGTTATGTTTGGTGTTAGTATTACCTTGGTTCCGAATAGGTCTTTCTTATCTCTCTCTGATAGCCGCCAGTTTTATCGAGTCTCTATAGGTTGTTTAGTGCCTTCTTCGCTGCCGCTTCATTCCACCATACCTATGTAGGCGAGGACCGCCGAATTCTAAGACTCGCCTTGTACTGGCCTTAGTACTGACCGCTCTCTTTTTCCTTTGCCCTTTGTCAGCACCCCTTTTGTTGTAGCAGGTTTGAGATCGATTTTGTTAGCAAGGTTACTCTTCCGGCTTGGCCTGGGAAGGGTTATGGACACCATTGGTTATTCTTCAGGGCTCTTAGCCCCATTTGCATCTTGTCTATAGTCGGATGTTGTATCGTTTTCAAGGTGATTTGGACCTTTGTACAGTGGAACTATATTCTTGACTCATGGAGTCATTGTTGTATTATATGTTCTATGGGTTCCATCGTGCACTAATGAGTAATGGTATTACTTCATTTTTCACCCGCATGAAAGTGCCTGGTGGGCACCTTTGAATCGTTTCTATGCGGGTTTGGCGGAAATCGCAAAAACATGCATAGGGCCGATCCGAGGATGTTACACCCATATACCGACTAGGAGTCTTCATGGCCAATTCTTCCCAGTCCAATGATCCGTATGTCTGTTACCACGAGAGTGGTCAGCACATCAATTAAGGTTTTGCGAACAGATCAAGGCTTTAAACTTGATGGTTCCTTGTTGTCCTCAAGTAATGAAAGATCCTCATTGATATCGGCTGTGTCACTCGGGGGGTCGCCGATTTTCTAGCATACAAGTTCATACCTATGATATCTTTGTATCACGTTACCTGGGCCCTTAAATTAGATAACAAGCATTAGGCAAACATAGATAATCATTCTCCCAAATTAATAATCACTACAACAATCACAAATGGATGGATATAGAGGACGCACGACACATCCCACCAATTCCCTACATCTCCCACGCCTATGGGGATTTACTCAGACATGAGAGGGAGACAAATCAAAAGCATAATTGTTTTTCAAATAGAAATCATCTCAAAGTTATCGTAGCAAACCACAATAGTACTTGAAGATCAAATCAAATACAAACCCAAGGTAGATCAAAGTAAAAATTTCCAATCTCTCTCTCTAAGATGTGATGGGGACGATGATGGAGTGTTTGGTTGAAGAAGTGGAGATCTTCGAGGAATGAGGGGATGTTCTTCTCCTGTTCCAGATCTGATATCTCCTCTCTAGATGTGTTTTGCGGTGGTTGTGTTCTCTTTTTCATCCATCCCCCTTTACAAAAGTTGTTTCTATTGATATAGCGGAGCCGATGGCGTGCAGTATGGGCGGGAGGTACGAGCACGTCCCGACCGTATTGCATGTCGATACATGCACTGTGTGCCTCCAATGAAACGGGCTCCAATTAGGGATTTGTTTCTTTTGGTGTATTTAGCTCATAAATTTCATTAGATCTTCAATAAATGTTTATTACCTGAAAACCATCACAAGAAACCAAGGATTTTCTAATTGAGATAGTAACGTTAGTGGAAAGGGGTAATATTGAGTGGAAACCGGCAATAAACAGGAGGAAAATCAGTGGTAAAAAGTGATCAATTTGGAGCTATCAATTTCCACAACCTTAGTTGTTGCTCGCCCTCTAGTGACGAAGCTATAATGAATAATAGCGAGGAATTGAATCAAGGAAAAAAAGACTTACAAGGTCGAGGTTGTATCATATTCCATTGTCTGAAATCCTGCAACCTTGAACATGAGCATAATATATCTGAACAATTGCACTTAAGTTCAATTCCTAGACGCAAATAACTTGATAGGTAATAATTCTTAAAAACCCAAATGAGATTGTCAAAAGTTTGGCTGGGCATGTAGATCAAATTTCTTTGGTGCCTCTCTTGTTATGAGAGTAAGAATGTTTTAAGAGAGATCGCTTGCGTCAAGTTAAGGGCGCACAAGTAGATGTCAAAAGAAGGATAATCTTAGAGATTTTTCATTTACACCCACTTCGATAATCGTGGCTATCAAACGCCGCTTCTTTCCCTTGTTTTTCAAGAACTCTAATTATTCATTCTAGGTGGTGAGGTGATACCAAAGATCTCAAAAATTATACAATGTTTTAAGCACATATCTTCTTTCTCTTTTTTCTTCCTCTTTCAAGGAACATGATTGTTCTCTTTTTATAAAATGCTTACACAAGTTTTGAGAGTGCTAATACTTTTTCCCATATAGCGACACTTATGCCACTCATGTCAACAACTCATAGCCGAAATCTGGGGTTATACCATAGATCGTTCAGAGGACAGCGAAGTTGTTAGAATCCCAAAGGTGTGCATAAGAAACATAGAATTGTTTCCTCTCTCTCTCTTTTCAGCAAAGTAAGTGAGGTTTTATCATCTCCCTATCCCACCATAAAAAGTACATTCTATCAAACAATTCTTTTTTTCAGAAGTTGTAATCAAGTGAACGATCAGTATGTGGGGTTGAGTACTACTTATATTAAGCCCTTAAGACAAAAACTTGGCACCAAAGTTGTCGTTAGACACTTTCTATTGTTCTTGAAATTTTTGGAATTTAATCCAAATGGTTATTTTTCAAACTGATATTAATTGGGGATTTCTATTTTCGTACCCTTGGTTCGTTAGTTGTACTCAGTTTCCCCAGCCGCTTAAATTTTCCTCACTTTTCCCCTCACCATGTTAAGAAACCCTCACGGGCGCTCGCACACGATCGGACGGAGGGATAACGTCAGGTCAAAGTCTTGACCGTTACATGCTTACCGGTGGGACTGCATTGGGACAGGTCGGGCATTGAGCGTTACGTTACAAGGACTCAACCGTTACATGTCTGACCGGTGGGGACGCGTTGGGCGGGTCCTGCCTTGGCCGATATGTGCTGACGGGTGGGGGCCAGAATACACGTTGGACCCGCCATCCTTCTCTCGCTTCCTTGTGGGCTGTTTTTTTATCGTTTGTGGGCCGCTTTTTTTCCTAAATGGGTCCATTTCGTGGGGTCATCGAAGCTAATGAACGATGGATTTGTCGAAGCCAATGACTGATGGGGCCGTGATGTGGAGCTGGAGGGGGGATTTGCATATTCACCACGTTTTACGTTGCAACTTGCATATTTGTCATTTTGTGTGTCGCTGACATGTGGTGGTCATGTGGCAAATATGCAAATTTCAAAGAAAAGGTTCGTTCCGTGGGACCATCGAAGCTAATGAACGATGGGGCCATCATGTGGGGTCGTCGAAGTCAATGACCTATGGGGCCATGATGTGTGGCTCAAGGGGGATTTGCATATTTGTCACGTTTTACGTTGTAACTTACATATTTGCCATTTTGTGTGTCGCTGACATGTGGTGGTCATGTGGAAAATATGCAAATTTCAAAGATAAGGTTCGTCCTGTGGGGCCATCGAAGCCAATGAACGATGGAGCTGTCATGTGGGGCCGTCGAGGCCAATGACCGATGGGGCCGTGATGTGTGGCTGGAGGGGGCATTTTCATATTTGTCACATTTTAGATTGCAACTTGCATAATTGCCATTTTGTGTGCCGCTGATATGTGGTGGTCATGTGCCAATTATGCAAATTTCAAAGAAAAAGTTTGGCAAATATGCAAAAATCCCGGAGCAGCTACTCCCCCAAACATTGACAGGTTGGGTCATGTATGACACACGTGAGGTTGGATCTCTCTCTTATCCGCTCCCAGCCCCCATCCCCTAGCAACTCCTACCCCACCGGCGGTCAAAGCTGCCATCGTCGGTGCGTCGGTGGCTCCATCCTACGGTGGCGTCGGATGGACTGCCGCGCTGCACCTCAACCACGTCTCCAGCACCTGTTTCATCTGCACACATTGTACACTGAGGCAGTACCAAACGCAGGCAGGTCTATCGCCCATGACGACCGGGAATTTGTTCCGCCGCCATAGCTCGACGCAGGGTCGCGGAAATTGCTAGTATTGCTTGCTAAGATCGCTCCTGCTCCACCCACCCTAATTGATTCGGTTCTCGTAATTTCCTCAATATTGTAGGGGTAAATTAGTCTTCAACGTCTAGTCATAGCGGGTACACCGGCGAGGGTGGGGATTCGATCATGTCGTGGCCACGTTCTCCTTCTCCTACCATGTAGGAAGTGCAGGTACCTCCTTCTATTTGTACTACCGTTGAATTTGAAGTGCCGCCATGGCTTGTCAGACTGATTTTAATTGGGTTTGTTTTGGGATTGTTACAGTGTGCTATGCAGGCTGATGATCCATGCTACATTGCATACCAAGATGAATCAACCCAGTGTTCTAGCTAGAGGATGGATTTGGAGGAGATGGTTGCCAATTTAGGTGATGAATTGGCCCGTAAAAACCTGTTGATATTTGAGCTGAAGCGTACTGTCGAGGAAGAAAAGAAGAACTCAGAGATTATTCTCAAAGAGAAGTTGACATTTGAGGCTGATCTTGCCGTATCTGATTGTAACACCCCCGGTCACTCCGGACCGACAGCTGTCACTTCTGGCATCTCAATAGGATCTCTAGGCTAACCCCACAGACCAACACTAGTCTTTTCTGCGCACTTTGTATTTACTCGTGCGCACCCGGTACCCACTTCCCGCTCGGTCTCCCATCCTAGAATTGCTCTAGGCCAAGCACGCTTAACCTTAGAGTTCTTTTCGAATGAGCTTCCGCAAAAATAAGTTGCAACTTGTTGGTATGGGTTTGCTATCAATCCTATTGAGCCATGCGCTAGGGTCTCACATACACCCACCCTTAGAAGATCAACGTCCTCGTCGATCAACCACAAGCCAGGAACATCCCCTCTTGGCACACGTCTGTGCGTCCAGTGCCGGCACATTGCCATGTCGTGTGCACTCCGGGGCACACGCGCCATGCTACACATGTCCACCACTGACCCGCACACGCCAATGTAACCTTGAACCTGGCTCTGATACCACTTGTAACACCCCTGGTCACTCCGGACCGACGGCTGTCACTTCTGGCAGCTCAATAGGATCTCTAGACTAACCCCACAGACCAACACTAGTCTTTTCTGCGCACTTTGTCCTCACTCGTGCGCACCCGATACCCACTTCCTGGTTGGTCACCCATCCTAGAATTGCTCTAGGCTAAGCACGCTTAATATTAGAGTTCTTTTCGAATGAGCTTCCGGAAAAGAAGTTGCAACTTGTTGGTATGAGTTTCCTATCAATCCTATTGAGCCATGCGCCAGGGTCTCACACTGATCAAGTGGTATAAAATCTAAAACATGAACTTCAAGTGAAGGGGAGGAGAATAGTAGCTTCATGTGTACAGTTTTAGTAGTTGTCATCCCTATCCTAATAGTTACAGTATGGGGTTGTGGTGAAGGTGGCACATGTAATGATTAGTTAAATTGATAGGTAATTTAGATAGTAGAATTCTTATTTGATGGATGGTTGTGAGTTCCTGCAAATTTAGTCACTTTGCGGTCCCAAAGTTGTCATGAGAATGCATTGCGGGGCCCGATTTTCTTGCCATTGGATCTAGCTGCCTATTGACGAGGTTTGATCTCGTCAATGCCCATTCTCATGAGCTTGGGTTTTGGAGAAGATGGGGGTGCTGGAGATCGCGGAACGGTTAAAAGACAAGCAACCAGGGGACACGAGATTTACCCAGGTTCAGACCCCTGGAGGGAAAGCCCTACTCCTGCTTGGCTGCTCTTGATTACGACAAAACCGAAGGCTACAGGGGTGCGCAGATGCAATCTGGTGTGGAGGTGTGTATGCATTCTAAAGATTGGTCCTCCTCGCCGTGCCCTCCTAGCCTTTATATAGAGTTAGGCAGGTCTCGGGCAAAGATCGAGTCGGTTACAAGTTTAGGGTTTGCCCCTTTGAATATTCTATCTGTTCTAGTCTTGCTCTCCAAGGATCCGAAGGTGTCATGGGCTTGGGCCACCCGAAAATCTTCATGGGCCGCGTATATTCTTGTGGGCCTTCCTTGGGCTGGACCAGGTATGCTAATGTCATGTACCCGTATGGTTAACCATGTCAGTAGCCCCCGAGTGTTCAGTCGAATCGCAGATTCGACTGAGGACTCTTCAATCTTTCGGGTGCAGCTATTTCTGTTCAGAAAAGAATGATTTTAGTGTGTAGCGATTGTTGATGCGTGTGCCTGACTCTCCTGATGGATCAGGGTCAGTTAACTGTCTTCGGACAAAACAACACGATCTTCTTCAGATTCGAGTCCCTAGACTCGAACCCGGAACAAATGCTGGCGTAATTCGACTCAGGCTGTTGAGGTCTTACAGGAGACGAATCCCAGTAGTTTTCGAATGATGTACCCAACGTGTCCGTCGGGATTTTTGTCGTGCCTGCTGGCACGGATTTTTACTAGCAGAGCACAGTCGGGTGCGTTACAAGTCCATCAGATGGTATATGTAGGTCTTATCTTTGCGTCCCAGACACAGTGTAACACCGCGGTTCTGAAAAGACCGTGGCTTCTATGTGACATGCCAATCCCTGGATCGGTTCATTGGCCCACAATAGAATAAGATGAATAACATAGCAAAATATCCGTGTATCATAAATAACGAAGATCCAGAGTACCATTATTACAATAAAAGCTTAGCCCAAGGCTAGCTCAAATTATTCAGGTAGCGACATAAATAAAAACAAATCCTCCATTCTTCAAATTGCCCACAAGTGAACAAGTGCCGAGTGGAGTACCGTGGCCTATATCGATTACTCAGAATCGGAATAACCTGCAACATGAAACGTAGCAGCCCCGAAGGGTCAATACATGAAATGTATGGCAAGTAGAGCTAGTAAAGGAGACAATAGTGCTAACATCTACATGCATATTTGGCAAGTGGAGCTGTGTCTGGCTTGCATTTGCAAATACATTTGTCCTACTTTCATAAACAGTTTTTGATTTTCTTTTAAAAGATCCCAATTAAGTTAACCCAACAAGATTAAAACAATTATGAAATTAGAATGAGCGAGAAACATGTCATGGAATCAATATCAAGCAACTCAGTTGTCCATAACCGGGGACACGGCTAATCGATTAGATTATACACCCTGCAGGGGTTAGGACACTTTACCCATGTGACTTGGCCAGCCCAGCTCATACCATCACTCTCATTTTGGGTGATGATAGGGAGAAGTCCAAGAAGAGACTGTTCGGGAAGTAGCTCCCCGATCCCGACGCGCACCGGTCCAACCTACCAAAATTCTACATCTCTGGATACGCGGGTTCGAGTTACCACAACCTACTAAGTCCAACCAACCGCCCATTCCATTATTGGCACATGGTTGTACACGTAAGCTACATAATAAAGAAGCCAATCATTCTCTCTTGATACCTGGGTGCCTTTCCGCAATGAAACCACCAAAAATTATCAAAACCATCACACCCAGGAGATTCATTGATTAAGTTGTTTTAGTTTTCACAAACCAATACTTTTAGAAACAAGTCTCAATGATGTAACCCAGCCCTCGTTCAACATAGCATGGCTAAGCACATCTACCAATGGTGGTTCATCTACAAGGAAAGCCCTACCACATAATAGGTCATAGCATAGCGATAGTATCATCCTACACATGCATCTATAAAATACACGACAATGCATTGAAAATAGTAGGACGATATCATGAACAAGGTAGCATCTACTTGCCTTGGTTGTAGCGGTCGGAAGAACAATCCACACACGAGCAAGCGTTGCACTCGTCACAATCAACACGATACAATTGCAATCATAAACAAACAATCCACAAGCATATGCAACAGATATGATGCATGAAGGTATGCAAGACAAGTGAATTGGTGCTACATCTGCACCACATAATCCTATTCAATAATTCTACTGATTGCATGCATGGAAAATAGTTTTAACGCTAGGAAAACTATTACGCAAAAAGTAATACCCAAAACTAGAGCTAGAACTCGAATAATTCACTACCGGTAGTATACTGTTTGTAAAATCTTGGGAAAATTCTACCGCATAGGCATCGCTGATTAGAAACAGCACCAATTGGAATTACTCAAAAAGGAATTATAAAACTCCCGGAGTAATTAAAACACTACAGAAAGCCACTAGACAGTTTCTGCAGAAGTTTTTACTGTAAGCCTATCTTTTTAATTCACGATGAGATTCCCCTCGTTCCACTGAATCCAGGGACATATCATACGCGATTTTTGGAGCTACGGATCTTTTTCTACGAATTTATTACTCCGAAAAAGCCACTAACTAGATTGATTAAACTGTACTAAACCTTGCTGCAAAAGTCTGAACCAAAGGTACAGCGAGATTCTACACGACTTACTGAATCTACACATATTTTACTTGCAATTTTTGGCCAAGCGGTTTAATTTCTACGCAATTTACAAGTTTCTACCGGAATCTGTCAAGTAAAAGGATTAACGAAATTAACCACCAATCTGTATACATTGATCGGTCAACGCGCTGATTGGCGCTGACTGGGCGTCTGACTAGTCAACGCCTGAGTCTGACCGGTCAACGGCTGATCTGAACCACTGATCTGAGATCTAACGGCGGCTGCAGGCTTACCAGGAACGAACGGTGAAACGGACGGCGGCGAGTTCCGGACGGTGGCGGCGATCGGTTCCGGCGTCGGTGTTTTTCCTGCACAGATGGAAACGGTCAGCGCATGGTTCGAGATCGTCATCACGGCACGCAAGACGGTGCGCGTGCGTGCGTGGGCAAACGTGCGCGCGAAGGCACGCAGCGGCAAGCGGCAGCGGGCGCAAATAAGACGCAGCGCAGCGGCTTCAGGCGCTGGCGGTAGCGTAGCAGCGGCAGCAGATGGCGGCGCTGGTGGCGGAGCAGCTGGCGCATCGGCCGGGCGGCGCGGGCTCAGCACGGGAAGGAGGCGGCGGGGCGCTGGCTCCGAGGCGGAAGGGAGGCGGGTACCTGGGGCGGCGGTCGCGGGAGCTGGTGGCCGGGGGCGGCGGCCGAGGGGAGAGGCGGCGGTGCGGGTGGAAGGGGGAGGCGGCGCGGCGATCGACGAGAGGAGGCGGCGGCTCGGCCGGGTCCAGGCGCGCGCGGGGGAGGCGATCGAGGCGGCGGGGATCGGCGCGGTTCCCGAGGGCGTGCGGGGCGGGTGTGGCGGCTCGGCCAGGTGGGGGTCCCCATTTTGTGGGCCCCCACGCGGAATCCTAGGCTGATTCGGCGCAAAGTTGGTTACGAACTCGGAAAATCGGCCCGAAAAATTGGCCCGTTTTCCACCTTTTAAATAAAACGGCGATAACTTTTCCGTACGAGCTCCGAATCGAGCGATTCTTGCTCCTACGGTTTTGTAAAGTCAAGGGGAACAATCTAGGGCCAAGGGTTGAGCGAAACCACTAGGCTACAAGGGTGGACAACGCTAGTTCTACTAAAGCCTCCCGCAGGAGCCTCGTGGCAAAGTAGAATAGGGATTTGAAAATAGCGTTTCCCCGATTCTTTTCAATCGACGGTTTTGCATGGAAAGGCATGATGCAATGATATGAATGATATGCAGAACCAAATCTAAAATTTGGGATGTGACACGCAGCATCCGAAATTTTATCACCGCGAAGGTGTTTCGGGTGGCCAAGGAGGATGTTACTCACTTAGCATCGATTGGGGCAAAGTGGCCAAAAAAAATTGCATTCTGATCCAAAGGATCGCAGTCTAAGAATACATAGGGTGCGCGACCAGCGCTCCCTATGGGAGTAGCCGCCGAGTGTCTGTTCGAGTCATAGACTCGAGAAGAGACTTTTAATTCAGCCGTTGTTGGCTTCAGGTTAGTAGGACACAATTTTTTCGGATTCTTGAATCAATCCTCCCTATGGGAGTAGCCCCCGAGTCCGTAGTGGAGTCATAGACTCGACGTAGGACTCGAAGAATAAATCATTGGTGTAGTACCTTATTCATGCCTCGGGTGTGCGGCCAGCGCTCCTGATAGGAGAAGCCCCCGAGTAGTTGCTCGAATCGTAGATTCGAGTGAGTACTTTTAGCTGTCAGTCGAAGATTTGTTACCGTTGCTAGGCTAGTTTTGATGACGTCAGTGCTGATGATCGGTGACCTCAATCGTCTGCGGCGCCATAGGTGACGTGACGAGATGAACGTGGGTACCACTTTCGGACTTGGAGTTGACTGGTCATGATGTGGTGAGAATTACGGCGTCTCCTCGGTTTCCGTGTGTAGTGGACAACGTGCGAGCGACGGTTTGCTGCTGTGTTGACACGTGGACGGTTGGACCTGATTCTGGCATTAGGGCTTCCAGATGAACGGTCCCTGTTCATCGTCTTCGTCCTTATAACTGTGGGGAAAACTGTAGCTTGTTTTCACCTTAGCCATTTGCTTTCTACTCCTTCCATTTTCTTGAGCTTTTCCTGTCGCGCGCTGGACATTCTCTGATCGTTCCCTTCCTCGTTCTTGCGCTCGCACCGCCGTCGTCGACGCGCCGAAATGGGGAAATCGAAAAAGGCCTCCACCATAGTGGGCACCAGTGCTGCTGCCGGCGGAAAGAAGGGCGGCACCGCGCTCGTGTCACCGAAGGTGGGTGGCGGCGCACGGAGACGCGCGAGGGCGACCTGCGCAAGCTTCATCAAGCGGGCTTAATCCCACAAGACATGGAGGACATCAAGATCCCCGGCGATGAGGTAATTCCCCGTCCACCCGCAGGGTTTCGGGTGATGTTCGTTGCGTTTGTTCTTCACGGCCTCTCGCTCCCATTCCAAGTTTTTCTCCGTGGACTGTTTTTCTTCTATGTTATCCAACTCCACCATCTTTCGCCCAATTATCTTCTCCACATCGCCTGCTTCATCACTTTTTGCGAGTGCTGGCTCGGTATCGAGCCGCACTTTGGCCTCTTCTGGAAGCTCTATTCCGTGAAGAGGTAGTCTGGCTTCGACGGAGTTTATCCGTTCGGCGGCTGCGTCATTTCCCTTCGATCCACTTTTCTTTTCTTCTCTTTTTCTATGTCTGAGTCCGTCCAGTATTGGCGGAGGAAGTGATTTTATATCCGTGACTCCAAAGTGGATGGGCAAAAATTTGGCCTTGCCCCTTTCAACTCCACCCACGAGATCTTGAAAAAGAGATCCTAGAAAAATCATATCCTGGAGGGCGAGGTGGAGGAGATAGAGGAGCTCTACCGTCGGGTGGAGGCACTCCAGGTGGTTCCGGAGAAGGATGTGAACGGTGTGGACATCATCCGCACCTTCCTCAAACGTCGGGTGTAGCCACTCCAGGCTAGGGCACACCCGATGTTCCTTTATTCTGGATGCCACGACCTAATGAGAGTTGCAGCTGAGGAGCTCTCCAAGGGGGAGCTCGACAGAGTCCTTCGGCCGCTGCTGAAGTATAAGTCCGACGAGGAAATTTCGGGGAAATCACGGACACCCCCCCGTTCAATGCTTCACGACTAGTTCCGCAGGTGTAGATCTGGGACATGCGCGTAGCGCTTTTGTCGAGTGCTTTTCCTTATAATTATCTTTTCTGAAAGTTTGTCTTCATTGTGCAGGAGTTCAAGGTACCTGGCATGGTGCCTCCACTACCCGAACGGTTTCCGGATACGCCGGACAACGAGGTCGTGGACTCCGAGTCCGAGCTTCCGCCGGCACAGTCGCCAACTGAGGAAGCCCCCGAGGCGAGCGAGGGTCAGACCCGAAAGCAAGCACGGAGCTCGAGCGAATCTTCGGATGCCTCGACTCTGCTGATGCCTAGGGACCCACCGTTCCTTGTCCGCCACGGTGGAGGTGACTGTAGGGGTTCGTAGCATGGAAAACAAAAAATTTCTACCGCATGCAAACAAACAAGCCAAGATCTATCTACTAGATTGCAACAACGAGTCGATAGAGGAACTCACCCTCGAAGATTCCAAAGAGGTTAACGAGAGCAGATTCCCGTGGGTGATGTAGTCGTACTCTTGTCGATCTCAAGATCGCGTAGACGATCCTTCCGGCGCTGCGTTCCGGTAGCGCTTCATGATCGATCACGTTAAATTTTCGATGAATACCTTCCTCTCCCTTGTTCCAGCAGGCAGCGGAGGTTGTAGTACTCTCCTCGCGATTCCTGCAGCACGATGGCGTGGTGTCGGAAGTAGAGGGGAAATCTCGCAGGGCTTCGCCTTAAGCCGGAGCGAGTATGGTGGAGAAAGAGAGGTGCCTTGGCGATCTAGGGTTTAGAAGCACCAAGGTGAGAGGTGTAGCAGGTGGCTAGGGTTTGGGGGAACCCTAGTCGGCGACTTGGGAGGAGCCCTAGGCGGAGGCGGCTTGGAGGTGGCCTGCGACTTGGAGGCTAGGGTTTTTGGGTGTAGGGAGAGGTGGCGCCCTACCCCTCCTTATATAGGAGGGGAGAGGAGGTTTGGGGAGGAGGGAGTCCTCCTCCAACTCATCCTCATGGCCGGCGGGTGGGAGGGAGTGGGACTTCCTCCCCAAGTAGGTTTCCTACTCTCCCTCCACCAATCAAACTTGAGATTTGACTTTTTCAAATTGGCGTTTGACTTTCAAACTTCTATTTGATTTCTTCTCTTTATTTTGCCTAGCCAAGTGACCTAGTACATGATGAAACCATTCCACATTGTCATGACACATCCATGTACCCTTCCCCTCCGGAGCGCCGGACCTTCCAGACCCTTCTAGAACATTCTTGGTGAAAACAGCGGAATCATTCCCGAACTCCGAAACAGGACTTTCCTTATATGAATTTTATTCTCCGGACCACTCCAGATTTCCTCGTGATATCCCGGATCCCATCCGAGACTCCAAACAACAATCGGTCTCTTAGTCATCATTCCATAACTACTCAACAACATCGAATCCTTAAGTGTGTCTCCCTACGGTTCGTGAATTATGCGGACATGACCGAGACACTTCTCCGATCAATAACCAATAGAGGAATCTCTAAATTCATATGGCTCCCACATATTTCTACGATTACTTTGCGATCGAATGAACCACTTACATACGATACCAATTTCCCTTTGTCTCATGATAGTTTACTTATCCGAGGTTTTGATCGTCAGTATCTCTGCGTACCTAGTTCAGCCTCGTTACTGATAAGTACTTTTTTCTTGTTCCCGTGATATGTGATCCCTTGTGAGCCAATCACATGGTTGCAAGCTAATTGGATGACATTCCACCGAGAGGGCCCAGAGTATATCTATCCGTCATATGGATGGACAAATCTCACTCTTGATCCATGTGCCTCAACACATACTTTCCGAACACTCAATGCCACCTTTATAGCCATCCAGTTACGGTGTGGTGTTTGATGTCATCAAAGCATCCTTCCGGTGATGGTGATTAGCATGATCTCATGGTCGAAGGAATTAGGTTACTATGTATCAGAAAGCATATAGCAAATGAACTATATTAAATGACTTGATCTTTATGCTACGCTTTAACTATAGTTGTATGTCCATCACATCATTCTCCTAATGATATGACCCTGTTGTTAATAACATCTTCTATGTTCATGATCAGGAAACCATGATCATATATTAACCAACAAGCTAGTTTAACAAGAGGCTTTACTAGGGACTCTTTTATGTTTACAAATCACACAAGTATTAATATTTCTGGTTAATCCAATTATAGCTTTGTATGTAAACATTTATCATAAGCATGAAGATATGATAATAACCACTTCATTATTGTCGCTTGGGCATATCTCCAATAGTCTCCCACTTGCACTAGAGTCAATAATCTAGTTTCAAACCTTTGTGTATTCAACACCTATGGCTTTATGGTGTTGTATGTACACGATTGCTAGTGGTCAACTGATCTCCGGATCTAACACTTCCAGGTCCGTGTGTAATTGCATGTCTTTGCGTCTCTACGCATCACTCATTCTCTAACGAGATGGCTTTGTATAAATTTTGTCCTTTGGTGAGACCTTTAGTTCTTTGGGGTTAAAACATGTTGATAATATTGTCGTACAATATATCTTCATAGTACTATCCCGCTGTGAACCACACCTAGTTTGATAACAAACTACTTGACACAAATGCCCTCTTTTGCTGCTATTATAGCAGTCATATACTTAGCCCTTTTGTTGTAGTATCTGTCACAATGTCTTAACTTTGGAACTCATCCAAATTCATTATGGAACTCACTTTCCATCATATTGTGCCACCCTTAGTTTAGATTGAGATAAACTTAATTTGTACTTTGTGACAAAACTAGTATCAATGTAGCACTTTTACAATGAACTAACCATCTATTTGTCACTTCTACAAAATTAATATAGTCTTAGTTCTTCCAAAAGATCATAAGAATATCCTTACTATCGTACAATGATCATCTTATGAATCATTCTAGTATATGCTCATAAAATTTAGAGCATAGGACATATCTGGATTTGTACATATCACAGTATGATTGATATAAATACTCTTTGTGATTTCATACATCAAGTATCAATCTATACTTGAATCTTTGTTCCACTTACCAAGTGTCAATACACTCGAATATATCATCAATATTGAACTCATTCGATCCTTTTTGTGCGACAAGAACCTTTCTTGTAGTTTCTACATTGAACTCATTCAATATATCATCTATGTACTTTTGGCACAACCATATTAGCGTCTATTGATGACAAATATTTGGGTTTTGCCTAAGTCTTTCATCGGGATGAAATTCTTAATATGTGTTAATAAAAGATACATCATTTCCAATCAACAATATGTCTTCCACATAATGTATTAGAAGCATGTATTAGCGCTCCCACTTAATTTCTTGCAAATGCAAGCATCTTAATCGTCTCCAACGAATTTAAACTCCTTTAACAGTTTCATCATAGTGAAGATTCCAACTCCACAATGCTTACTTCAACAATTGAAGTTTGCATATGCTTTTAGCATCCTTTGAATTAACAAAACCTTATGGATCGTGTTATGCACATGTCCTAGGTAACAATTCTATTAGAAGAACTTTTTTTGCTTATTCAACTACCACAGAACAAAATTATATGTAGTGGGTGCTACATTAGTCCGTCTAGACTAAATATCGCTATAGAAGATCAAATCTTGTCATAGTCAACTTTGAACATTTTTGTGAACTCTTTCCCAACATGTCGACTATTTCATAGATGTGAAACATCCATGTCTATTTCTTTATAGATCCAAACACAATTGTAAGGTCTTACACCTTTCTCGAGGGTCCTTCAAGTTCAAAACTTGATTTCTCGTGTATGGAACTATCACGGATTTTATGGCTTCAAGCCATTTTATGGAGTTAGGGCCCATCATCGCTTCTTTGTATGTAGTCCGTTCATTATTCTCAAATAATGATTCAACCATCAAATCTTGGTATTTGATTGTTTACTCGACCTACTTGGTTCAATAGAAACTTTGACCTCCATAACCACAACCTTTGAGGCACGTGAGCCATGAGCATTGTTGCTGCCTCCGGAACACTTTTTGGTGCTGCGCAACTTTGCACATATAGCTAAGGTTCTTTTAACCTTATCAAAGTTCTATTGTCCTCCCACTTATGTTTTCACGAAAAATTCCTTCTCAAAGAAACTTGACGTTCTAAGTGACAAACACTTTTGTCTCCGATGTTATGGAGGAATACTTAATAGTTATTCGAAATAACATACAAAGACAGGTTCATCCGACTTTGGTTGCAAACATCTTTCTTATGCATAGCATATCAATGTTTAAGAAAGGACAACTTGGGTTTTATCCCAAACCATAACTTTATATGGTGTCATTTCAACGGATTATGATGGAGCTCTTTTCAGTGGAAAAACGGTAGTCTCTAAAGCTTTTAATCTTTAAAATATAATGGCAGTTTTATGAACACCTTTGATCTTACCATGTCAAACAAGGTTTAATAACATATCTCGAACGCTCCATACTCTTATGATGTTTCGGGAAATGCAAATCCACGGAACGATTCCTTAAATCTTACGTATTATGCTAAACTTGTAACTCAAATATCTTCCTTTATGATCTTATCATAAACTATTTATATTCTTGTTACAATGATTTTGTACTTCATCTTGAAAGTCTTTGAATGTTTCATACTTCATCCTTATTAAGTAAATATTCATATATTCACTCAAATTTTTGGAGAAAGCATATGAAGTAGAAATCCATCGCTCTTGACTACACATAATGGACTTCATACAAAAATATGTACAAGTTCCAATAAGCTAGTCATTCGTTCCCTTTCGGCCTATGAACGAAGTTTTAATTATCTCTAGGAACGTTTCACAAGCGTCATTTGATCAAAAATCAAAAGACTCCAAAATTCCATCCACATGGAGTTTCTTCATGTTTTCTTTCCAATATAATTTAAATGGCGATGTCACTTCCTAAGTGATCTTTCAATCAATTTGTCTTTCAACATTTTTAGCACTAGTTTTATGGATGTGATTTCTCCAACGAGATTTGTAAATCATCCATATTTTATGGATTACAGCAATTATTTGAACAACCCTTTTTGTTCTCATAATACCTGATAAAACAAATCTTGAAGGCAAGCTTTGATGTTTAACGAGCAACACAATAACCCTTTATTTGTTCTCAATGAACATCATCACATATTCTTTTGCTAGTTACTTAGGCCATTGTAGTTCATGAATTCTGTTGTTTCGTATGACGATTCATACCAACAAATTCAGTATCCAATACTTAAGAACCACATTATTTAACAAGCAAAGAATACATCCATACCGCGTATATCCTCTATATACCTAAGCTGAACAATTCTAGTCTTTTCTTTTCTGCCATATATTTATGAGATTCTCTTTCAGTATTTCTTTTTCTGTTTGAAAGAATCTATCAACATCAATAGTGGAGCCATATACATTACACATAGTCCAAAGAATGTATAGTTAAATACCAATGTCTTTGGACTTGCACTTTGAAGTAGATCACCATCATCAAATGTTTGGTGTTCTTTCAAATTCCTTTCTTTAGTAATCTCTTGGTGTAGTAAACATTTTACCTACATCAGATATTCACCCTTATCATGGAATTATCCATGATCAAGCTACTTTTATCTTATAACGGTGAATCGCGAGTATAATGTTGCTCTCCAAAACCTTTTGGAGGATTAGGAAAACTAGTGTCTCCAACCTTTTGTAAATTCTCATCAAAATTGAAAACATTAACTTTGTCATATTATACTCTATCATGTTGTAACCAAAACATCATTTCAGATATCGCAATATCTTCCATACATGATGGTTTCTGAAACAACTCTTTCAACTCCTAGATTACCTTGATATTGAAAGTATCTTTCAAATATCAAGAATCATGGAGATAAACATGATACTTATATACTAACACTGGAATTGTTACTCTTGATTTAATACCAACTATTAAACTTCACAGAGTAATCAAAACTTACTGAAAGTTTGCAATGGGACTTTTAAACTTTAGATTAACACTTCAAAACAATACGATACCAGTTCGTAAGGTAACTAACCAGAATTCTATAGTTCTATCATCTCAATTAAAACTAAGCGCAAGGTGGTAAACGGATGCCAATGACTACAACAATTGTGCAAATTCACTTTGATTTAATTTATGATAAATAGTGTTTAACTTTTAATCATATTTCTGTTGAACTCCCACTCAAAACAATATCCCTCACATTGTTTTAGTGATCACACGAACCAAATCCACCACATCAAAACCGATCATCACGAGAGTTGATGTAGCTTCAATGGCGAACAATCAACATGTTCATCATATCTACTATATGACTCATGCTTTACCTTTCGGTGATCCGTGTTCCGAGACCATGTCTGTACATGCTAGGCTCTTCAAGATCAAACCTTAGCTTCCGCATGAGCAAATCTGGCTTGCTCACGTTGTATACACTCACAGAATCTAACACACCCGATCATCACGTGATGCTTCGAAACAACGAGCTTTAGCAACGGTTCTTACTAAGGATGAACACTTTAAAACATGAAATTGTGTGCTTGAGGGATCATATTATAATGCTACCATCGTGAACTAAGCAATACAAGATGCATAAAAGGATTAACATCACATGCAATTCATAATATGTGATATGATATGGCCTTTCTCCTTGTGCTTCCGATCTCCATCTTCAAGCACGAACATGATCTCCATCATCACCGGTATGGCATCAAGGTCAATGGCGCCACTTCATGGTTGTCATCCACCAGCATCAACTATTACAACTACTTTGAATAATAGACACGCGGGTCTTAACGGAATTTAAAAGACAACCATATGGCTCCTGCCGGTTGCCAACTTACAATAAGGAACATTGCATACATCATATATAATGATAATCATGGCCATATCACATCACAGCACACCCCTGCAAAACAAAGTTAGACGCCTCTAATTTTTCTTTGCATATTTTACGTGGTTTGGGGCTTTCAATAAGTGTCGTTCTAACTTACGAACAAGAACCACAACGTTGATGCTTTAACTATCAACTACCCGTTGTAAATTGAATCTTTACTATGATGGGAGAGACAGACACCCGCAAAGCCACTTATGCAATACAAGTTGCATGTTGAGCGTGGAGCAAGTCTCATGAACGATGTCATGTAAGGTTAGCCCGGGCCGCTTCATCCCACCATAACGCAAGATGCAAAGTACACAAGAAGCAATTGATAATAAAAGCACCACCGACCACAATGACCATTGTGTTCTACTCGTGCAACAGATCGACATATAGACATGGCTCTGATACCACTGTAGGGGTTCGTAGCATGAAAAACAAAAAATTTCTACCGCATGCAAACAAACAAGCCAAGATCTATTTATTAGATTGAAGCAACGAGTCGATAGAGGAACTCACCCTCGAAGATTCCAAAGCGGTTAATGAGAGCATATTCTCATGGGTGATGTAGTCGTACTCTTGCCGATCTCAAGATCGCGTAAACGATCCTTCCGGCCAATGCCCTTCGCAGCGGTCACATCGTTACGTTGCCTCGATGAAGACCTTCCTCTCCCTTGTTCCAGCAGGCAGCGGAGGTTGTAGTACTCTCCTCGTGATTCCGGCAGCACGACGGCATGGTGTCGGAAGTAGAGGGCAAATCTCGCAGGGCTTCGCCTTAAGCCGGAGCGAGTATGGTGGAGCAAGAGAGGTGCCTTGGCGATCTAGGGTTTAGAAGCACCAAGGGGAGAGGTGTAGCCGGCGGCTAGGGTTTGGGGAAACCCTAGTCGACAACTTGGGAGGAGCCCTAGGCGGCGGCTTGGAGGTGGCCGGCGACTTGGAGGCTGGGTTTTTGGGTGTAGGGAGAGGGGGCTCCCTACCCCTCCTTATATAGGAGGGGAGAGGCAGTTTGGGGAGGAGGGAGTCCTCCTCCAGCTCCTCCTCATGGCCGACGGGTGGGAGGGGGTGGGACTTCCTCCCCATGTAGGTTTCCTACTCTCCCTCCACCAAGCAAACCTGAGATATGACTTTTTCAAATTGGCGTTTGACTTTCAAACTTCGATTTGATTTCTTCTTTTTATTTTGCCCAGCCAAGTGACCTAGTACATGATGCAACCATTCCACATTGTCATGACACATCCATGTACCCTTCCCATCCGGAGCGCCGGACCTTCCAGACCCTTCTAGAACATTCCTGGTGAAAACATCGGAATCATTCCCGAACTCCAAAACAGGACTTTCCTGATATGAATCTTATTCTCCGGACCACTCCGGATCTCCTCGTGATATCCCGGATCCCATCTGAGACTCCGAACAACATTCGGTCTCTTACTCAGCATTCCATAACAACTCAACAACATCGAATCCTCAAGTGTGTTTCCCTACGGTTCGTGAATTATGCGGACATGACCGAGACACTTCTCCGATCAATACCCAATAGAGGAATCTGGAAATTCATATGGCTCCCACATATTTCTACGATTACTTTGTGATCGAATGAACCACTTACATACGATACCAATTTCCCTTTGTCTCACGATAGTTTACTTATCCGAGGTTTTGATCGTCGGTATCTCTGCATACCTAGTTCAACCTCATTACTGATAAGTACTCTTTTCTCATTCCCGTGATATGTGATCCCTTGTGAGCCAGTCATATGCTTGCAAGCTAATTGGATGACATTCCACCGAGAGGGCCTAGAGTATATCTATCCGTCATATGGATGGACAAATCCCACTCTTGATCCCTGTGCCTCAACATATACTTTCCGAACACTTAATGCCACCTTTATAGCCACCTAGTTACGGTGTGGTGTTTGATGTCATCAAAGAATCCTTCCGGTGATGGTGATTATCATGATCTCATGGTCGAAGGAATTAGGTTACTGTGTATCATAAAGCATATAGCAAATGAACTATATTAATGACTTGATCTTTATGCTACGCTTTAACTATAGGAGAATGTCCATCACATCATTCTCCTAATGATATGACACTGTTGTTAATAACATCTTCTATGTTCATGATCAGGAAACCATGATCATATATTAACCAACAAGTAGTTTAACAAGAGGCTTTACTAGGGACTCTTTTATGTTTACAAATCACACAAGTATTAATGTTTCCGGTTAATACAATTATAGCATGGTATGTAAACATTTATCATAAGCATGAAGATATGATAATAACCACTTTATTATTGCCTCTTGAGCATATCTCCAACAGTGACAGCGCTTCTTCCTCGCCTATCCCGGCCGTGCCTGTGCGGGCTGTAGCGCCGCAGCCGCCGGCGAAGAGGAAGAAGGAAGAGAAGAAAGGAAAGAGGGCGTTTCATATTTTTTGACTTGAGTGACATGGACTCGTTAGTGTTTTCGAATGCAATTCGTGTTTTTCTTGTCTTCTTGCTGCTGACTAGTATGCTCCTTGCAGCCACTCCTCGGAGGGATCTTTTAGCGATGCCACTCAGGAGGAAGTAGGGGAGTCGAAGATAACGCCTCCTCCCTCTCAGACTGTGGCCACCTTTGGGGACGATGCTCCAAAGCCCTCTCCACGGGAGGCTCGAGTGATTGTCTCCCAGAAGATTACCCCGGGACCTTCAGAGTCTCCGTCTGAGCATGTAAGTTGTTTTCTCTCTTGCTGTAGGCGGAGCCCCCGAGCCTTATTTTCGGATGATTTGTTGATTTTGCTTCTTTTCTACGTGTCTCGGGGGGAGCCCCCGAGCATTTTCATGTGTTTGATGTTTTTTCTAGTTTCTTGGGCGCAGCCCCTGAGCCTTATTTGTGATATTTTGTTTCTTCTCACAGCCTTTTGTGCATGATGCGAACCTGCTTGTCCAGCAGAACCTGGCGCTGGAGGCCAGCCTACGGCAGCTTCAAGGTACATCCTGAATTAATCCTCTCCTTTTTCGTCTGACTGCTAGCTTGTTGAGCTCATGTACGTTCTTGTTGCTTTTGTAGATGAGAATAATACTGCCCTCCGCGAGCTTGATGCTCTCAAAAAGAGCCTTGGGCGAGTGGAGAAGAAGGACGAGAATGCCGTTGGGGTGAAGGAGCGCCTCGAGCAGGAGCTGGCTGATGCCACGGCGGCTCAGGAGCGCCTGCTGCGAGAAGCTTCAGATCGCGAGGAGTAGCTCGCCACCATTGTGGCCGCGTGCGAGGAGGTGGCAGAAAAGCTAATGGCTGCTGCCAAGGCTGTTTCCGGTGAGTGATTTGCCTGGTTTTGGTTTTTTCGGTTGATTCGCCTCTATGCCCTTATTCGATTCTTTCTTTGTCTTTCCTTTGCTTCAGATGCTTCGGGCATTGAGTTCAATCGCAGTGCCTTGGAGCACGGGAGCGCTCGAGATGATGCCGCCGCGACGGTCGAAGACCGCTGTGGTACTGTTGCTAGCTCCCTTGACAAGGCCAAGGAGATCCTCGGGCGCTTCTACAAGGAGCTCGTTCCCAAGGGTGCTGCCCTTGAGGATGTCGAGTCTTTAGCGGATGCGCCTGCAGCCTACAAGCGCAAGTAGAAAGGCATCGGTGTGTCACATCCCAAATTTTAGATTTGGTTCTGCATATCATTCATATCATTGCATCATGATTTTCCATGCAAAACCGTCGATTGAAAAGAATCGGCGAAACGCTAGTTTCAAAACCCTATTCTATTTTGCTACGAGGCTCCTGCGGGAGGCTTTAGTAGGACTAGTGTTGTCAACCATTATATCCTAGTGGTTTCGCCCAACCCTTGATCCTATATTGTTCCCCTCGATTTTACAAAACCGTAGGAGCAAGAATCGCTCGATTCGGAGCTCGTACGGAAGAGTTGCGGCCGTTTTACGAAAAGGTGGAAAAACGGGCCAATTTCCGGGCCGATTTCAGAGTTCTTTTCTAACTTCGCGCCGAATCGGAGTAGGACCCGCAAGGGGGCCCCACTTAAGGGACCCGGCCGAGCCGCCCCCTGCCCTCCTCGATACCCGCGCCAGCAGCCTCGGGAACCGCACCCCGCCGCCTCGATCGCCTCCCCCTCCTCGCGATCGCGCCGCCTCCTGGCCGCACCCGCCGCCGCCGTCGCCCTTCCCCGCCGCCGGCCAGGTACTCCCGCCGCAGCGCTCCGCTCGCCCGCCGCCATCGCGCCGTCGCCTTGCGCCTGCGAAGGCCGCCAGCGCCATTGCTGCGCTTGTTCGTGCAGGCTGCGCCGCTTTGTTGCCGCTGCCACAAGCACACACGCTGCACGCGTGTCGCGTCACGCGTCTTGCGTCGCGCCGTTCGCCCGTGCTGTGCTGCACCGTCGTCGCTGCCGCACGCGTCGTCGCCGTCGTTTTGACCGCCCCGTACTACGCGCTAATCGTTTCCCCTACCGCGCAGGTAACCGTCGTCGCCGGAACCGATCGCCGCACCGTCCGAAGTTCGTTTCGCCGTTTGTCTCCGGTAAGCCTGCAGCCACCGTTAGATCTCAGATCAGTGGTTCAGATCAGCCGTTGACCGGTCAGACTCAGGCGTTGACTAGTCAGACGCCCAGTCAGCAGACGCGTTGACTGGTTATTTTCGTTAATCGATTTAGTTGGCAGATTTCGGTAGAATCTTGTAAATTGCGTAGAAATTAAACCGCTGGGCCAAAAATTGCAAATAAAATATGTGTAGATTCAGTGAGTCGTGCAGAATCTTTCTGTACCTTTGGTTCAGACTTTTGCAGCAAGATTTAGTACAGTTTTATCAAATAGATTAATGGCCTTCTCGGAGTAATTAATTCGTAGAAAAAGATCCGTAGCTCCAAAAATCGTGTATGATATGTCCCTGGATTCAGTGGAACGAGGGGAATCTCATCGTGAATTAAAAAGATAGGCTTACAGTGAAAACTTCTGCAGAAACTGTCTAGTGGCTTTCTGCAGTGTTTTAATTACTCGGGGAGTTTTATAATTCCTTTTTGAGTAATTCTAGTTGGTACTGTTTCTAATTAGCTATGCCTATACTGTAGAATTTTCCCAAGATTTTACAAACAGTATTCTACCGGTAGTGAATTATTTGAGTTCTAGCTCTAGTTTTGAGTATTACTTTTTGCGTAACAGTTTTCCTAGCGCTAAAACTATTTTCCATGCATGCAATCAGTAGTATTATTGAATAGGATTATGTGGTGCAGCTGTAGCACCAATTCACTTGTCTTGCATGCCTTCATGCATCATCTTTGTTGCATATGCTTGTGGATTGTTTGTTTATGATTGCAATTGTATCGTGTAGATTGTGACGAGTGCAACACTTGCTCGTGTATGGATTGTTCTTCCGACCGCTATAACCAAGGCAAGTAGATGCTACTTTGTTCATGATATCGTCCTACTATTTTCAATGCATTGTCGTGTATTTTGTAGATGCATGTGTAGGATGATATTATCGCTATGCTATGTCCTATTATGTGGTAGGACCTTCCTTGTAGATGAACCACCGTTGGTAGATGTGCTTAGCCATGCTATGTTGAACGAGGGCTGGGTTACATCATTGAGACTTGTTCTAAAAGTATTGGTTTGTGAAAACTAAAACAACTTAATCAATGAATCTCCTGGGTGTGATGGTATTGATAATTTTTGGTGGTTTCATTGCGGAAGGGCACCCAGGTATCAAGAGAGAATGATTGGATTCTTTATTCTGTAGCTTACGTGTACAACCATGTGCCAATAATGGAATAGGCGGTTGGTTGGACTTAGTAGGTTGTGGTAACTCGAACCCGCGTATCCAGAGATGTAGAATTTTGGTAGGTTGGACCGGTCTTGGCGTCGGATTGAGGAGCTACTTCGAACAGTCTCTTCTTGGACTTCTCCTATCACCACTCAAAATGAGAGTGATGGTACGAGCTGGGCTGGCCAAGTCACATGGGTAAAGTGTACTAACCCCTGCAGGGTGTATAATCTAATCGATTAGCCGTGTCCCCGGTTATGGACAACTGAGTTGCTTGATATTGATTCCATGACAAGTTTCTCGCTCATTCCAATTTCTTAATTGTTTTAATATTGTTGGGATAACTTAATTGGGATCTTTTCAAAGAAAATCAAAACTGTTTATGAAAGTAGGACAAATGTATTTGCAAATGCAAGCCAGACACAGCTCCACTTGCCAAATATGCATGTAGATGTTAGTGCTATTGTCTCCTTTACTAGCTCTACTTGCCATACATTCCATGTATTGACCCTTCGGGGCTGCTACGTTTCATGTTGCAGGTTATTCCGATTCTGAGTAATCGATATAGGCCACGGTACTCCACTCGGCACTTGTTCACTTGTGGGCAATTTGAAGAATGGAGGATTTACTTTATTTATGTTGCTACCTGAATAATTTGAGCTAGCTTTGGGCTAAGCTTTTATTGTAATAATGGTACTCTGGATCTTCGTTATTTATGATACACGGATATTTTGCTATGTTATTCATCTTATTCTATTGTGGGCCAATGAACCGATCCAGGGATTGGCATGTCACATAGAAGCCACGGTCTTTTCAGAACCACGGTGTTACAGGATGGTATCAGAGCCCGTGTGTCGACTGTAGGATCGTGACCTAGTATTGGATTAGGAAGCCATAGATTTATTAAAGCCTATATTAACTCTGTCTTTCATCTTATGCCTTTCACCCTCGTAAATTCTTACCATATGCTATTCTCACACTTTCCTCTATTACTTGATAGATGGGAGAAGTCAGGACTGAGTATGCAACCATGGAGTCACCAAGGCCCTTTGCAAGGCGATTACCACAGCTCTCATGATCATTGGGATTGCCACTGCCCATGTTCAAGGGAAGAAGGTTGTACACCTATGGATATGGAGAGGATGCATGGGAGATCACTACCTTCATATTCAGGGATGCCGCCTTGCCAAACCCAGTGCATTTGATCTACACCAAGACATACTGCAACTGGGGACTTGGTATCAACTTGGCCATACATGAAGCCCTGTCTCGCCAGTGCCATAGTATCCGACACCTACTGCCAGCAGATTCACCCTACCGTGACTATGGGAGGCGTGATGAAGATGGGCACATTGTGGTTACCCCGGGCGACAGGAACAACATGCTGCCCCGTCGGAGGCACATAGAGGACATGGAAAGGGAGAATGGAGCTCTAGCTGAGAAGGTGATGATGATAAAGGAGATTGCAGATTTTGCTAGCAATGGTATGGTGGTCCAAGGACAGGAGATTGACACCCTGCATGAAGCTGTGGGAGTTCTGGAGAATGCCCTGATAGCCAGAGATGCAACCATAGCTCATCTTCATGGTACTATGCAGGAGAACACCCAGAACATACAACAGTTTGTAGGGGACCGTCCAAGAAAGGGATCAAGCTATTGAAGCTATGACAGCCCAGATTGCCGCTCTCCAAGCACAGCTGAATCCACCCTCTGATGATGACAATGGAGATGATGGCAACAACAGGGATGATGATGACAGTGGAGACGATGATGATGATGAGGACGAGGATGATGATGATGGAGACGATGATGGTGGAGGAGATGAAGCTGTTGCAGTTGCAGCTGAGAGTGAAGAAGAGGAGGATCCATAAGAGGCGGAGTTTGATATTTCAAGTGATGACTCAGGAGAGGTGTACACTCCGCCGCCATGGTTGTACCGCGAGCCGAAGCGTCAACGCATGACCGCAAGGACCTACCGCAACCTCTTCAAGGAGTAGATAGAAGTCCACCAATTAGTCCACGTTAGGCAAATTCGTTAGGATTAGTCTCGATCGTTGTGAAGCTTAGTTCATGTTAGTTTAAGAGTGATTAGTTGCTTATTTGTGTACTCCAATATCCCAGGAATTATTTGTGCGAATTTTATGAAAGAGTTATGGCATTTTTGGTTACTATATGTGTTATTTTCGTTGCAGTTTTTCTGCTGATACAGCAGTACTGTACGATTTTTCATATTTTTCTGGTAACTCGGAAAAATCTGAAAAAAATTGGGCTGATGCGAAACTCTCTGTACTATATGTGAAAAATCAGCTAAATTTTCTGACGAGTTTAAGTCAGGCGGAAAAATTCGCGAACGCTGCTGGACTGTTCTGGCAGATTGATGTTTTGTTGTTTAGTTGATCAACTGTTTAGTTAACCATTGACAACTCTTGTAAAACTATTTCAGTAGGTATATACTGCTAGGATAACCCCTGGGATGTTGCTGGATCACTTGTTTGTTGATGTGTGGCTTGCTTGTGATTGTCTGCTATTGTTTGATGTTGTTTGATCATGTGCATGGGTAGAATCTTATTATCGTAGTTGATTCTTTCTAAACTTACCTGTGCTGAACCGCAGATGCCTCCCCGCCGTCAACCCACTGAGTTGGAGCAGCTCATGGCAGCTCAGGCACAGCTGACCCAAGTGATGACTCAGTTCATGGCAAATCAGAACAACAACAATGGAAACAATCAGCCTCAGGGAGATGCTCTCACCAGATTTCTGAGGTTAAGGCCAGCTAAGTTCTCTACCGCAACGGAACCGATGGTTGCTCTCGACTGGTTGCGTTCAGTCAACAAGGATCTGGTAACTGTTGGATGCACTGATGCTGATAAGGTGAGATTTGCCGCTCACCTACTGGAGGGACCAGCCGCTTCTTGGTGGGACACTTTTCAGATCACCCACACGCTGGATACTGTGACATGGGCGATGTTTGAGGAAGGTTTCAGGACCAACCACGTGTCTTCAGGAGTTCTGAGCCTGAAGAGGAAGGAGTTCCACAACTTGCACCAAACCAATCGCACCGTGGCCGAGTACATTGAGGAGTTCAACAACCTGTCCCGTTATGCACCTGAGGATGTTGACACTGATGCAAAAAGGAGGGAGAGATTCCTGGATGGCCTCAGTGACGAGCTTTCAGTACAGCTACTGGTGGTTTACTGCCCCACTTTCCAGGAGCTTATGGACAAGGCCAGGATCTTGGAAGGGAAGCACAAGCAGGTGGAGAACCGCAAGAGAAAGAACAACAATCACCACTCTGGTTCACATCACAAGTCTCGCACTTCCTATGATGGATACTCCAAGCATGGAGGGAGTGACCATGGGAGCCATGACCACCACCACCATGGAGGCGATGGGCATCGTCATGACAACCATAGGAGCAACCACCACAACCACAAGGGAGGACACTCTCACCACTCTAGAGGACACGGTGGACATGACCGCAATCGTGATCGCAGCTTTGTGAAGAAGGATCTGAGTGAGGTGACGTGCTTCAAGTGTAAGCAGAAGGGACACTATGCTGACAACTGTCCGGAGAGGAAGGGACTGAAGCCAACCAACAGCGAGAAGGCCACAGTGAACCACATGAATGTGGAGGAGATCCCAGATGAGCCTGACATTGTGATTGGTAAGTTTCCAATCAACACTCACCCTGCGCTTATACTTTTCGATACTGGTGCATCGCATTCTTTCATATCAAGGGCTTTTGTGGATAAGTATAAGTTACCTACTGAGTATATGAAAGGGTCTATTAGAGTGAGTTCACCTGGAGGAGATATGATAGCTAGCGCGGGATGCCGCGATTTAACTGTGAGGATTGGAACACACAACTTCATCGCACATTTGGTAGTGTTGGATTCACAGGGGTTAGATGTTATTCTGGGAATGGATTGGATGTCTATGCATGGGGGACACATAGATTGTGCACAGCGAGCTGTTTCACTCAAAACCCCGGATGGTAAGAGGATTAGATTCAAGTCGGCTGTACGACCAGGAAGGTGTAAGTTGAATTCTCTTAAGGGGTTTAGCATGGATACTGTGCCAGTGATTAGGGATTACCCCGACGTGTTTCCGGAAGAACTACCAGGGATGCCACCTGACAGGGAAGTAGAGTTTCTTATCGACCTGATGCCGGGAACAGGATCAATAGCAAAGAAACCATATAAGATGGATGTGGATGAGCTGAAGGAATTGAAGAAGCAGTTGAAAGAGCAGCTGGAAAAGGGATTCATTCAGCCTAGTTCGTCGTCATGGGGTGCACCTGTTCTGTTTGTGGAGAAGAAAGACAACAGCAAGAGATTAGTAGTGGACTATCGCTCACTGAATGAAGTAACCATCAAGAACAAGTACCCTCTGCCAAACATAAATGATTTGTTTGATCAACTGGAAGGAGCAAAGGTGTTCATCAAGATTGATCTGCGATCAGGCTACTTTCAATTGAAGATCCGGGAGGAGGACGTACCAAAAACCGCCTTCACCACTAGGTATGGTTTATATGAGTATACGGTTATGTCTTTTGGACTAACGAATGCCCCGGCATATTTCATGACCATGATGAACAAGGTATTTATGGAGTACTTGGACAAGTTCGTGGTGGTGTTTATTGACGACATACTGATATATTCCAAGGATGATGCTGAGCATGAGAAACATCTGCGACTGATTATGGAGAAGCTGAGGGAACACCAGCTGTATGCCAAATTCAGCAAGTGTGAATTCTGGTTTAACACCGTTGGGTTTCTTGGGCACTAGTGTCAGGAGAAGGAGTCGCTGTTGATCCAAGCAAAGTGACTGCAGTGACTGAGTGGAAAGCACCCAAGAATGCGGGAGAGATTCGAAGCTTTTTGGGACTTGCTGGATATTACCGGAGGTTCATTGAAAACTTTTCCAAGATTGCTAAGCCGATGACCGAGCTTCTGAAGAAGGAGAGGAAGTTTGAATGGTCAGACGTATGTGAAGCCAGCTTTCAGGAACTGAAGCGTCGCCTAGTAACCGCACCTGTTCTGTGTCTACCTGATCTTCAGAAGGATTTCCAAGTGTACTGTGACGCTTCTCGACAAGGACTTGGGAGCGTGCTGATGCAAGATGGGAGAGTAGTGTCATATGCCTCGCGACAACTCAAGCACCATGAGCAGAATTACCCCACACACGACTTGGAGTTAGCGTCAGTGGTTCATGCGCTCAAGGTATGGAGGCATTACTTAATGGGAAAACACTGTGATGTGTACACCGACCACAAGAGCCTGAAGTACATATTCACGCAGAAGGAACTGAACATGAGGCAAAGGAGATGGTGGAACTTATCAAAGATTACGATATGAATCTACAATACCACCCAGGAAAGGCCAATGTGGTAGCAGATGCTCTGAGCCGGAAGGTTTATGCCAATGGATTGACAATTGGTGAATTGCCCGAGGATTCATGCAAGCAATTCAAGGACCTTAGACTGGAGGTAGTATCTGAAGGATACTTAGCAACAATGGAAGTCCAACCGACGCTACAGGACAGGATCATAAAGGCTCAGGTAGGAGACAAGGAAATAGAGGAGATAAAGGAAAAGATGAAGGAGAATCGGGAAAAGGATATTCGCGAGGATGAGCATGGTACCTTGTGGTATGGAGATCGTTTGTGTGTGCCCAGCGATCCGGAGATAAGGAAGTTGATTCTGTAGGAGGCTCATAACTCGCCATACTCCATACATCCGGGCAACACAAAGATGTATATGGATTTGAAGAGCAGATTTTGGTGGAACAACATGAAGGGAGATATCGCCAAGCATATTGCCCTATGTGATGTGTGCAGCCGAGTGAAGGCGGAACACCAGAAGCCAGCAGGACTGCTACAGCCATTGCCTGTGCCGGATTGGAAGTGGGATAGAGTGGGAATGGACTTTATCACAGGATTGCCCAGGACCAGGTCAGGATATGACTCTATTTGGGTAGTGGTCGACCATTTGACCAAGGTAGCCCACTTTATACCGGTGAAGACGACCTATACGAGTGCAAAGTTGGCCAAGATTTACATGGACAGAATTGTGAGCCTACACGGAGTTCCCAAGAGTATCAGATCGATAGAGGCACCCAATTTACCTCACACTTACGCGCCGCATTTGCAGTCACTTGGTACTAGATTGGAGTTTAGCACAGCGTTTCACCCACAAACTGATGGATAGACCGAGAGGGTGAATCAGATTTTGGAAGACATGCTGAGAGCATGCGCTTTAGCTCATGGTTCTAGTTGGGATGAGAATTTGCCGTATGCTGAGTTTTCCTACAACAACAGCTATCAAACCAGCATCAAGACGTCACAGTTTGATGTACTGTATGGGAAACGGTGCCGGACTCCATTGCTATGGGATGGAGTAGGAGAACGTCACTTGTTTGGACCCGACTTGATCAAGGACGCTGAGGAGAAGGTCGCCTTGATTAGGGACAGGCTAAAGGTAGCACAATCAAGGCAGAAGAGCTACGCTGACGCCAAGCGCAAGGAAGTGGTGTACGAGATAGGTGATAGAGCGTACCTCAGAGTGTCGCCACTTCGTGGAATCAAGAGATTTGGAATTAAGGGTAAGCTGGCACCACGGTTTATTGGACCATATCGGGTCTTAGCATGCAAAGGAGAAGTTGCTTATCAGTTGGAGTTGCCAGAGGCTCTGTCCGCTGTTCACAATGTGTTCCACGTGTCACAGCTGAAGAAGTGCCATCCGGAGATGGTAGATACACCATTGAGAGACACTGTACTGCTAGAGGAGGTTCAGCTTGAGAATGACTTGACCTATGAGGAGAAACCGGTCAAGATTCTGGAGACAGCAGAAAGGACTACCCGTACCAAGACAATCAAGTTTTGCAAGGTACAGTGGAGCCACCACACCGAAGAGGAAGCCACTTGGGAGCGTGAGGATGACATCCGAGAGGACTATCCACACCTATTTCCTAGCCGCGCCGAATCTCGAGGACGAGATTCATCTTAAGGGGGTTAGTCTTGTCACATCCCAAATTTTATATTTGGTTATGCGTATCATTCATATCATTGCATCATGATTTTCCATGCAAAACCGTCGATTAAAAAGAATCGGCGAAACGCTAGTTTCAAAACCCTATTCTATTTTGCTACGAGGCTCCTGCGGGAGGCTTTAGTAGGACTAGCGTTGTCCACCCTTGTAGCCTAGTGGTTTCGCCCAACCCTTGACCCTAGATTGTTCCCCTCGATTTTACAAAACCGTAGGAGCAAGAATCGCTCGATTCGGAGCTCGTACGGAAGAGTTGCGGCCGTTTTACGAAAAGGTGGAAAAACGGGCCAATTTCCGGGCCGATTTCAGAGTTCTTTTCTAACTTCGCGCCGAATCGGAGTAGGACCCGCAAGGGGGCCCCACTTAAGGGACCAGGCCGAGCCGCCCCCTGCCCTCCTCGATACCCGCGCCAGCAGCCTCGGGAACCGCACCCCGCCGCCTCGATCGCCTTCCCCTCCTCGCGATCGCGCTGCCTCCTGGCCGCACCCGCCGCCGCCGTCGCCCTTCCCCGCCGCCGCCGTCACCCAGCCCCGCCGCCGGCCAGGTACTCCCGCCGCAGCGCTCCGCTCACCCCGCCGCTGCAGCACCTCGCCCCGCCGCCATTATCGCCGCCAGCTGCGCAGCGCTGCGAAGCCGCCAAGCGCCGCCAGCGCCGCGATCGCTGAAGCGCGCTTTGCTGCTGCAGCACAGCACACACGTAGCACGCACACACACGCACGCGCACACACGCTGCACGCGTGTCGCCTCACGCGTCTTGCGTCGCGCCGTTTGCCCGTGTCGTGCCGCACCGCCGTCACCGCCACACGCGCCGTCGCCGTCGTTTTGACCGCCCCGTACTACGCGCTGATCGTTTCCCCTACCGCGCAGGTAACCGTCGTCGCCGGAACCGATCGCCGCACCGTCCGGAGTTCGTTTCGCTATTTGTCTCCGGTAAGCCTGCAGCCACCGTTAGATCTCATATCAGTGGTTCAGATCAGCCTTTGACCGGTCAGACCCAGGCGTTGACTAGTCAGACGCCCAGTCAGCGCCCAGTCAGCAGACGCGTTGACCAGTCAACAGACACAGTTGACTGGTTATTTTCGTTAATCGATTTAGTTGGCAGATTTTGGTAGAAACTTGTAAATTGCGTAGAAATTAAACCGCTGGGCAAAAATTGCAAATAAAATATGTGTAGATTCAGTGAGTCGTGTAGAATCTTGCTGTACCTTTGGTTCAGACTTTTGCAGCAAGATTTAGTACAGTTTTATCAAATAGGTTAATGGCCTTCTCGGAGTAATTAATTCGTAGAAAAAGATCCGTAGCTCCAAAAATCGCGTATGATATGTCCCTGGATTCAGTGGAACGAGGGGAATCTCATCATGAATTAAAAAGATAGGCTTACAGTGAAAACTTCTGCAGAAACTGTCTAGTGGCTTTCTGCAGTGTTTTAATTACTCGGGGAGTTTTATAATTCCTTTTTGAGTAATTCCAGTTGGTACTGTTCCTAATTAGCTATGCCTATACTGTAGAATTTTCCCAAGATTTTACAAACAGTATTCTACCGGTAGTGAATTATTTGAGTTCTAGCTCTAGTTTTGAGTATTAATTTTTGCGTAATAGTTTTCCTAGCTCTAAAACTATTTTCCATGCATGCAATCAGTAGTATTATTGAATAGGATTATGTGGTGCATCTGTAGCACCAATTCACTTGCCTTGCATGCCTTCATGCATCATCTTTGTTGCATATGCTTCTGGATTGTTTGTTTATGATTGCAATTGTATCGTGTAGATTGTGACGAGTTCAACGCTTGCTCGTGTGTGGATTGTTCTTCCGACCGCTACAACCAAGGCAAGTAGATGCTACTTTGTTCATGATATCATCCTACTATTTTCATTGCATTGTCGTGTATTTTGTAGATGCATGTGTAGGATGATATTATCGCTATGCTATGTCCTATTATGTGGTAGGACCTTCCTTGTAGATGAACCACCGTTGGTAGATGTGCTTAGCCATGCTATGTTGAACGAGGACTGGGTTACATCATTGAGACTTGTTCTAAAAGTATTGGTTTGTGAAAACTAAAACAACTTAATCAATGAATCTCCTGGGTGTGATGGTATTGATAATTTTTGGTGGTTTCATTGCGGAAGGGCACCCAGGTATCAAGAGAGAATGATTGGCTTCTTTATTGTGTAGCTTACGTGTACAACCATGTGCCAATAATGGAATGGGAGGTTGGTTGGACTTAGTAGGTTGTGGTAACTCGAACCCGCGTATCCAGAGATGTAGAATTTTGGTAGGTTGGACCGGTGCGCGTCGGGATTGAGGAGCTACTTCCCGAACAGTCTCTTCTTGGACTTCTCCCTATCACCACTCAAAATGAGAGTGATGGTACGAGCTGGGCTGGCCAAGTCACATGGGTAAAGTGTACTAACCCCTGCAGGGTGTATAATCTAATCGATTAGCCGTGTCCCCGGTTATGGACAACTGAGTTGCTTGATATTGATTCCATGACATGTTTCTCGCTCATTCCAATTTCTTAATTGTTTTAATATTGTTGGGTTAACTTAATTGGGATCTTTTCAAAGAAAATCAAAACTGTTTATGAAAGTAGGACAAATGTATTTGCAAATGCAAGCCAGAAACAGCTCCACTTGCCAAATATGCATGTAGATGTTAGTGCTATTGTCTCATTTACTAGCTCTACTTGCCATACATTCCATGTATTGACCCTTCAGGGCTGCTACGTTTCATGTTGCAGGTTATTCCGATTCTGAGTAATCGATATAGGCCACGGTACTCCACTCGGCACTTGTTCACTTGTGGGCAATTTGAAGAATGGAGGATTTACTTTATTTATGTTGCTACCTGAATAATTTGAGCTAGCTTTGGGCTAAGATTTTATTGTAATAATGGTACTCTGGATCTTCGTTATTTATGATACATGGATATTTTGCTATGTTATTCATCTTATTCTATTGTGGGCCAATGAACCGATCCAGGGATTGGCATGTCACATAGAAGCCACGGTCTTTTTAGAACCGCGGTGTTACACGGTGCTTCCATGGGGCTGGCTATGGCCCTGGCGTCCGGGACGGAGCTGGATCTTCATCAGTTCACCTCCCAGATGCCAATGGCTCCCGACGGTTCTGATGTAGCCTTTGATCTCTACGCTGCTCGATGTAAGCGCTATGGTCTGAAGCTTATTGACCTTCTGGCGGAGTATGCCGGCGAAGCTGCAGGAGGAGGTCAAGAGCAGGCACTCTGGCTCCGAGGCCTCTCAGGATGCGGCTGCTTAGGCTTTGTCGTTGTAGTTGTAGGATAGTTGTCTTCTACTTTTGTTGTAATATTTTGATGAACATTTTCCATGTGCCACGCAGTGGATTTTGTTGTATATAAATGAGCCTTCAGCTATTGCTCAGTCATGTGTTGTTCATATCCTTGTCTGTTTTCCTTTAGGGACCTTTGGGTGAGGACCCCGTCCATACTTCGTCTGCCCCGCAGCCGCGTCCATCCTTGGATGATGCGTCGCAACTTGTTTTTATTCGTGACCGCGTCCACAGTCTTGAGAAGGAGATACTTGGCATCCGAAGCCGTGCAGACGTTTGGAAGTCGAAGGCGGAGCGAGGTACCGCCAGCGAGGAATATCTGATGGGGGAGCTGCGGCAGTTGGCCGAGCAGCTGCAGTGTAAGTTTCTTCGAGTTGCTGCTCATTTTCGGATGCGCCTGGTTTGCGGGTTATCTTACTTTGTAGTTACTGCAGGTTCCAACCTTGTTCCGAGGGAGGAGAAGGAGCGCCTTGCCGTTCGGATCAACTGCTTGACCCAGCATGATATGGAAGCCGGCGGCTTTTTCTGGATGGATCACAACCATGCCATGGTCCTTGAGACTGTGCAGGATCGTGCTGATCAGGTGTCGCGGGTGCTGCGGCAGGTGAAGACTTCCCTGGCGTCGATTCTGCACATCATGTTTCCCCTTGATGAAGCGTCGTCGACTCTCTGGGGCTTGCTGGCAAATTTTCGAGACGTGCGTCACGTCAGGGAGTTGGTGTGGCACCAGTTGGTTGCGGGGGTGAAGGCTGCCCTTTCCCTCGTGTAGCTGCATCACCCTGATGGGAATCTTGCGGCTGTGGCGGCTGGGACGCCCCCTCGTCCAGATGGTGGCCTATGGGACATGCGCCCGCACTACGCGTCTGTGAGACAGTATGCCAAGGAGGTTGTGGATATTTTTGAGCATCGTGCGCAGGTGATCCTTTAGAATAGGTAGGACCTGTAAACAGATAGATGTAAAACTTGTATGTATTTAGACTGGGTGTGTTGTGCCCTTTGTTGTAAAGATTAATTGTATTAGCACATGGTGCTTGGTTGTATGCATGCCCTTTTCGTTAGCCTGACGTGATCAGCTACTCAGGTGTACATGCGTTATCCTCAGTCGATGAAGTCGTGAGGTGAGGGGGAGCCCCCAAGTGTGTTGTAGCATAAATAAATGCAAAGAAAAGATAAATTTTCGGGCGAGACACTTAGCTCTATTCATATCATAATGAGGAGGTACATTGTTCGGCTGAGTAGCCTTATTGAAAGTAAAGGGGGATAGATAGGGGTAGAAGGATCGCAATTGTGCGATGTTCCATGGGTTGGAGTATGCGACTCCAGACTCCACGTGTTTGAGGCGGTAGGCTCCACCTGGGATGACTTCGGTGATGACGTATTGTCCTTCCCAGGGTGACTCGAGCTTTTTCGGCCGCTCTTGCTTGAGTCGTAGGACGAGGTCTCCTTCGACGAAGGACCTTGGGCGCAGCCGACAACTATGATAGTTGCGGAGGCTCTACTAGTAGACCACCGAGCGAGCCGCGGCGATGTCGCGTGGCTCGTCGAGTGTGTCGATGGTGTCTTCGAGTGCGGCCGTCGATTCGGCTGCGCTGTAGGCGACGACCCGTGGGGCCTTATGGCGTACTTCCGCAGGCAACACGGCTTCGGCTTCATGCACCATGAAGAAAGGCGTGTAGCCAGTTGAGCTGTTTGGCATTGTGCGCAAGCTCTAGAGGACGGAGGGTAGCTCTTCTGCCCACGCTCCCACAAGCCGCTCGAGTAGGCTCAGTAGGCGTTTCTTGATGCCGCCGCCTACGAGGCCGTTGGCCTTTTCGACCTGCCCGTTGGTTTGCGGGTGTGCCACGGAGGAATATGATATGTTGATCCCGAGGCCTTCACAGAAGTCCTAGAATTCTTTTGAGATGAAGTTCGACCCGTTGTACATGATGATGATGTGCGGCACGCCGAACCTGTAGACTATGGATTCGAAGAACTTCATGGCCGTTTTACCCTTTTGGTTGGTAATGGGCATGGCTTCGATCCACTTGGTGAACTTGTCGACTGCGGCCAGGAGGTAGATGTGGCCTCCTTTTGAGGATTTGGGTAGTTTGCCGATCATGTCGAGGCCCCATTGGGCGAAGGGCCAGGCCAGAGGTATGGGCCTGAGCTCCGATCCTGGTGCGTGCGGTTTATCTGCGAACCTCTGGCAGACGTTGCACCTCCGGACGATGTCCTTGGCATCGTTCATGGTCGTTGGCCAGTAGAATCCAGCTCGTAGAGGTTTGGCGACGATGGCGCGGCTGCCCGCGTGATGGCCGCAGATGCCCTCGTGGATGTATTGGAGGATGGTTTTGCCGTCACCGATGGTGGCGCACCTTTGGAGTACACCCGAAATGCTGCGCTTGTACAGCTCGCGGTTGATGATGGTGAAGGCCTTGGACCGGAGAGATATGCGCCGGGCATCTGTCGGGTCATCGGGCAGTTCCCTGTTTATCAGGTACCAAAGGTACGGTTGCGTCCATGTTTCCTCGATTGCCATTACCTGCATCAGGTTAACCACTGCGACCTCTGTGTCGAGCTTTTCGGGTCCTTACTGTCCTTCGGGCAGCGTAACCCCCGAGTGCTCTGCTTCTTCGGGTGATCCCTTGGGGAATTCCCTTTTGATGGAAGGCACGCAGATTTGTTCGAGAAATACACCTGGTGGCACCCGTGCGCAGGTGGAGCCGATGTTGGCGAGTCTATCGGCTTCTTCGTTGCTTTCTCTTCCAACGTGCCGAAGCTCGCAGCCGTCAAAGTCTCCTTCGAGTGAGTTGTAGAGCGCGCGGTACGCGATCATGTTGGCGGCGTGTGCGTCGCACATGTTCATCGTCTGCTGGATGACGAGGTTTGAGTCACCGTAGATGACTAGGCGCGTTGCGCCGCAGATCTTGGCCATCTTCACGTCGTGGATGAGGGCCTCATATTCGGCTTCGTTGTTGGAGGCTCGAAATTTCATCCGGAGGACGTACTTCATCTTGTCGCCCTGTGGGGATGTCAGTATGACCCCGGCTCCTGCTCCATCCTCGCTCTTGGAGCCATCAAAGTGCATCGTCCATGACTGTGTCATATCCGATAGGACCTGAGACTTGATCGCGTGGCGCTTCTCATAGACTATGTCTAGAGGGGACAGCTCGGTCCCCCACAGGGCTACGCGTCCTGTGTCTTTTGGGTTGTTCAGGAAGCTGTTCAGAAGTTCCTCATTGACGACCTTCACCTGATGCTCCTGGAAGTAGTGGCTCAGCCGACAAGCCGTCATGAACACGCCGTAGGCGAGTTTCTGTTAGTGAGGGTACCTCTGTTTTGTTGGTGTCAATACCTCGCTGAGGTAGTAGATTGGGCGTTGGACCCCATGGGTCTTTCCATCTTCGGGTCGTTCGACCAAGAGCATGGTGCTTATCACCTGATGCGTGGCTTATATGTATAGCAGTAGAGGTTCGCATTCCTTTGGCGTGACTAGGACGGGCGAGGTGGAGAGAAGCCGCTTCAGATCTTCCAATGTGTCGTCTGCATGAGGTGTCCACTCGAATTTGTCTACTTTGCATCGCAGCTGGTAGAAAGGTAGGGCCTTCTCACCCATGCGGCTGATGAATCTGCTCAGCGCCGCGATGCGCCCAGCGAGCTGCTGGACACTTTTGAGGTTCTTTGGTTTCTCCATGGCCAGTATGGCCCGGATTTTCTTCGGGTTCGCCTCAATTCCTTGCTGGGAGATGAAGTAGCCAAGCAGTTGGCCAGATGGGATACCGAAGGCGCACTTTTCTGGGTTTAGCTTGATCTTGTAGTGATCAAGGTTGTCGAACGTCTCGCGGAGATCGTCGATCAATGTCTTGTCCTCCCTTGTTTTGACTACTATGTCTTCGACATAGACCTGTATGTTGTGGACGACCTAGCTCTTCAGGCATGCCTGCATGCACCGCTGGTACGTGGCACCTGCGTTCTTCAGCCCGAAGGGCATTGTGTTGTAGCAGAATACTCCGAACGGCGTGATGAATGCCGTTTTATCCTGATCTTCGACCTTCAGTCGAATCTGATTGTAGCCTGAGTAGGTGTCGAGGAAGGAGAGTTTCTCGCATCCTGCAGTCGAATCGATGATATGATCGATCCGAGGGAGAGGGAAGTGATCCTTCGGGTAGTGCTTGTTGAGCGATGTGAAGTCCACGCACATCGGCAGGATGTCCGTGTCCTTTTTAGGGATTAGCACAGTGTTGGCTGGCCACTCGCTTTCCTTGATCTCCCTGATGAAATCAGCGTCGAGCAGTCTGTTGACTTTGACTCCGACGGCTTTCGCCCGTGGCTCGGACAATCATCGGATGGACTGCTTGACGGGCTTGGCATCTGGAGACACATTGAGTGCATGCTCGGCGAATTCCCTAGGAACTTCTGGCACGTCCGCAGGACACCAGGCGAAGATTTCCCAGCGCTCATGGTGGAATTCGACAAGCACGCTTTCTTATGCGGGGCTGAGGTCGTTGGCGATCAGCGCCATCTTGGAGGCGTCTTTCGGGTGGACCTGCTCCTTTTTCATGTTGACCGTGGAGTCGAACGACATATCAGGTGTGTTTTGCCTAGAGACCGGGGGTGCCCCGTTGTCTGTCACCTCTCGAAGCCTTGTGAGCTCCTCCTGCATGACGAATGACTGGAAGATTCTGTTGAAGTCCCTGTCGCAGTGATCGGATCGGGTGAAGATGCCCTGGACCGGGATGATGCCCCTAGGTCTTGGCATCTTGAGTAGCAGGTACGCATAGTGCGGTACTGCCAGGAACCTTGCAAATGCCACGCGCGCGAGGATGGCGTGGTATTATGATGGCCAGTCCACCACTTCGAACTCGAGCCGTCACACCGAAATTTGTCAGGTTTGCCGAAGATGATGTCGAGCCATATCTTTCCTAGGGGAAATATGCCCTTCCTGGGACGATGCCGTGGAATGTTGTGTCAGATTGTTCCAGGCTGCACAGCGGGATCCACATAGCTGCTAGGGTACTAGCGAACATCAGGTTGATTCCGCTGCCGCCGTCCATGAAGATGCGCCTCATCTTGAACCCTCCCATTTGCGCCTCGAGCACCAGGGCAGCATGACCTAGGCGAGGGATCTGGCGGGGGTGATCTGAACGGCTGAATGTGATGCAGGACTCTGAACCGCTGAGGTACTCATGGATGGCAGGTGGAGCGGTCACATCCAAGCTAACCTGGTGGGTGATCTTCTTTTGCACCATGTTTGTTGGGCGCCCCTTTTGGATCATCAATGACCCTTTTGGCACGGGGTACCCATTTATGCCGTTATTCTTCATGGGTGCGACGGGTGATTCGAAGGTCCCACGGGTGGTGGGAGGAGGAGATCCATGGGTGATGTCACCTGGTGCAGGTGCGTGTCCGAACCCAGGGTTCGGGATTTCCTGCCTCATCTGGGTCAAGCCCTCGCTGAGTTTCTGGAACTCGCGGCAGTCCTTGAGCATATGGCTGGCCTTCTTTTTGCCATCTTGCTTGTTGATGTAGAAGTGGATGGTGCATGGGCCCGACAGCTTGTCGTATGCCGATGGTTCGTCATCACGGCCGCGGCGTTGCCACGTTTGCGTTGGGCGTCCTTCGTCGCGGAAGTTGTTTCCACGGTATCCGCTGCTGCTGCGGTTTCTTTTGTTGCGGCGGTCGGCGTAGCCAGCCGCAACCATGTCGGGTCCGTCGCGATCGTCATAGACGCGCGATCTCCGCTTGCTACGGCGCTCGAGTCTGCGGCCGTAGTCATCTTCCTCATCCGAGTGTGCTCGGTGAACAGAATCCTCGCCATCTGCCCACCTGTTGGCGATGTCCATCAGGTGGTCGAGCGTCATGGGCTTGACTCGCCCAAGTTCTTCCTTGAATTCCTGGTGTTTGACGCCATCTTTGAAGGCGTCGATCGTTCTATCCTCGGAGATGTGTGCCGCTGAGTTCTTTATGTTGGACCAGCATAGTATGTACGACCGAATGGATTTGCCCGTTCGTTGAGTGCAGGCCCGCAGCTCCTCGATCGAGGCCAGCCTCTTGTTGGTACCCTTAAAGTTTTGGATGAAACTATACGCTAGTTCCTACTAGCTTCGGATTGATCCCGAGGATAGGCTGTTGAGCCAAATCCGGGCTGCGCCTGTCAGCTGCAGCTGAAGGCTTTGCAGAGCGGTGTTTTTGTTTCCGCCGTGCAGCTTGACGGACGACGGGGGGTCGTTGAGCCACACCTTAGGGTCCTGCGTGCCATTGATCTTCAGAGTGTCCGAAGGAATATTGAAGTTTCTCAGCATCCATGTCCGCCAAACAGATATGCTAAAGCATCGATCTCCGCAGAGTTCTCCTTCGTCATCATCCTCTTCAGATTCGGATGAGCACACGCGTTTGGCGCGTGCCTTATCGATCTTGTGCTGAGTGAGGTCGCTTCGAGTGTCGTAGTCGCAGTTGCGACGTCATGGACTCTTGCGTCGTCGAGGTAGGTCGTGCTCGTCCTCGTCGGATGAGGATGTGTGGCTGCGGTTGAATCTGACCGCAGCTTTCTTTTTCGGCTCCGCAGGAGCTTCCTCGTGGAGCGCAGCTCCAACGAGTACGAGTCCAGCTAGTGCGGACTTGTGCATGGCCCTATTCGGGTCCCCCAACGGAGGTGGATGGGACGCGATATATGTGGTGGCTACCATGATCGCAGCTTGCGGCGTCTTCGGGATGACGTTGCCGTTGGTGTCCATCTTCATGAAGGACGTGTTGAGGGTTCGAGTCACCTCGCGGTGTGCAGCGGGATCCATGTTCTCTACATGAGAGCGATGCTTGTTGGCATTGTTGCCGTGCGATCTAGAGCCGCCAACGGCGGAGAGCGCAGCTCGCCGCGCACTAGACTCTGAGGCCGCTTGCTTACGTTTGTCGAGTACCTCTTGCATCTTCACTTGCTTTTTGTGCTCTTCGATGAGGAGCAGGTGGTATGCCATCAGTAGGTCCCGTCATGCACCCATAGGCAGGATCTTGTTGCCCGCCACGGCCTCGCTTGCCTGGTTCCATCCTTCCTCGCTGAGGTGGATTACTCGATTGGCATCGGGGTCGTCCTCGTTGGCGGGGGGGGATGGTTGCATCCTATTTTCGCCATTTCTACCCTATGGGTTGGGTGGCGGTACATGAGCACCCGCACCTAGTGGTTGTTGCTCGTTTTCGCTTTGGATGACCAAGGCGCATTGTTAGAGTCCGCGGATTGGATCGCTGCTGCCGCAGCTTTCGGATCCGGAACCGTAGGTCCCTTCATCCGACGGGGGATCGCACAGATCTTAGTTGCAGCTGCTGCTGTCATATGACTCATTTGTCGATGTTGACGTGTGTAGCACGCTGGGATGCGGGGCCCACGAGGCGGGCCTGATCGATGGCAGTGGCACCCGCTCTGAGAGGCGGAGAGTGCCAGTGTGACCCACCTAGAAGCAGAAGATCCCGAACAGGATCTCGAGCCTGTCTCCTATGGGCTCGAAGTCCTTCATGGTGGCTGGCGAGTGGGCGGTGAAGTAGAAAGCGTCGAAGAGGAGGTGGCTCTCCGTCTCCAAGGATTTGTAGATCGCTTTGGTCGGGACCATCACGATCGCACAATCAGCGCCCCCGATTCCCACAAACGACGCCAATTGACGAGGTTTGATCTCGTCAATGCCTATTGTTATGAGCTTGGGTTTTGGAGAAGATGGGGGTGCTGGAGATCGCGGAACGGTTAACAGACAAGCAACCAGGGAACACGAGATTTACCCAGGTTCAGGCCCCCAGAGGGAAAGCTCCTACTTGTCTGCTCTTGATTACGGCAAAACCGAAGGTTATAGGTGTGTATGCGGTGTAAATATTGGTCCTCCTCGCCGTGTCCTCCTAGCCTTTATATAGAGTTAGGCAGGTCTCTGGCACAGATCGAGTCGGTTACAAGTTTAGGGTTTGACCCTTTGAATATTCTATCTGTTCTAGTCTTGCTCTCCAAGGATCCGAAGGTGTCATGGGCTTGGGCCATCCGAAAATCTTCATGGGCCGCGTATATTCTTGTGGGCCTTCCTTGGGCTAGACCAGGTATGCTAATGTCGTGTACCCATAGGGTATAACCATGTCACCCATAGTTGGCATGCCAAATGCCATTGCGAGGCCCGAGTTGCTTGCCATCTGATCTAACTGCCCATAGAGGCAATCGGTCAAAGAAAGTACTACTCCCTCCGATCCAATTTAGTTGACTCAAATTCGTCAAGATATAGATGAATCTAATATTAATTCATGTCTATGTATAATCGAATCTAGACAAATCTAAATCAACTAATACAAGCCCTCCAGAGATTGTCAAAGCAAGTACTGCTACTTATGAATCAGCTTTAGAGCATATCCACCGGTCTCATGGCTCAAATACGTACTCCCTCCAACCCATATTAGCAGTAAAAATTGACTAGATACGTTTCATATCTAGATGAATCCAAGTCAACTAATATGGGTCGGAGGGAGTTGCAAATTTATTCAAATCGATTCACGGGGATTGATATGTGTTGTCGCGGTGATGTTGCGGATGATGGCTTGAATCGTCGTCGCATCGATGACCACTGTCGGCACCGCTGCCGCCTCAGTGTCTTTAATCAGCAACGGATCTGAGGAGGTGAACAGGAGAGAGACGGACAGAGATAGAAATTTCAGACGCTTAGATCCTCACCGCCGCACGCCGTTCCAGCCGCCAAGCTTGGATCCGCGCCGCCGCAAGCCGTTCCGACCCCCACGCTTAGGTCTACGTCGCTGCACATCATTCCGACCGCGAGGCTTAGATCCGCGCCACCGCACGCCGTTTCGACCCCCACGCTTAGGTCCACGCCGCCGCAAACCTTCCGACCGCCAAGCTTAGATCCGCGTCGCCGCACGCCGTTCGGACCCCATGCTTAGGTCCGCGCCGGCGCACGCCGTTCGGACCGCCAGGCTTAGGTCCGTGCCACCGCACGTCGTTCGGACCGCCACGCTTAGAACCGCGCCGCCATACGTTGATAGGAGGGGAGGAAGATGCGGCTGGTATACGTGCGACAATGAAAGGTAGGGAGAGACATCAAGCCCATCAGGCTCTCCTCTCCGTACAAGGTAGGTGCGCCCATTGGGAGTGAGACGCCCAGCCTGTCGGGCTCTCCTCTGCGTACAAGGTACGTGCGCCCATCGGGAGAGAGAGACCTTCATCCCATCGGATCATGATGTATCCAATGGTGGTTGGCCAAGATCCGTGTGACATATATCCCGACCAATCAAAGCGCATCAGCCAAACTGAGCAAGTTGAGCTGTTGTGAAGGTTTGAGTCAGGAGAGAGGAGAGAAGTGAGGAAAACTTTAGAGGGAGGGAAAAACTGAGTAGAGCTAACGAAAATAATGGCACTCAGATAAAAAATGAGTAAGGGAAATTAAAGCTTTTGGCATAAAAAATGTAAAATGTGTTATTTGAAAAAAATAATTCGTCTTGGCCGACATTATATTGTTTGCAACTCAGATATACATAAGTGTTCCAAATTTGGCCTCATTTAGACAAAGTATGTTTTGGGATGTCTTATTTTGGACGTTGATCGAGTAGAAAGCCATGCATCTTCATAGCTAGTAGATCATTCCAACAGGATTTAAGAAGTGGTTTAGGGGATAAGTCCATTTCTCTTTATTTCCTTTTCCTTTATTTTTCATGCTAGGATATAGGCAACATAACAAGACTCCATTTGAAGTTTGCACTATGGTTTGACTTTTTTTTGAATTAAACTAACCCTAAAACCATTTTTTGAATTTAAGAACTTAGAAAAATAAAAATGTGGATGATTATAAGTTAATTCAAAATTTTCAATTTCATATGGTAAATCAATCCAAAATACACAAGTGTGCCAAATTTTGGATCAATTGGTCAACATTTAAGCCATGAACTAGCTAGACCCTATGTGTTGACCATAGAAACTTGCAATAACACATACATTATGGGATTATCCAACATACAAACTTGGGAGCGTCACACTAGTTCGAATTAAATACACACATTGACAGTAGTTCAAATTTATCATACAAATTCAGATTAATAATTCAAATCCATTTTTTCTTGCTCCTAGTGTTTTTCTCTGGGTTCACCACCTTGCTCCTGGTGGTCCTAGATGGAATATTCTCGGAGTCCACCATCATCTTCTTCCGTTTTCCCTTTGTTCTTTTTCTCTACATCCAATGAATCAAGTGATTCAATCTGTCATACAATTAGTTCAATCACGTTTCGATCTGCTGGTTCATACGGTCCAAAAATCATTGTCCCCATTTCTGCCATATCCGCTGGTGTAATTCTTGTACGCTTGAACTCTGCTTCAATCTCCCAAGCATTTGATGTAATATCATCTCGATCTACTGGTTCAATCTCCCCTGCATTTGGTTCAACCTCCTCTCGATCAACTGGTTCAATCTTCCCTGCATTTGGTTCAATCTCCTATCGATCGACTGGTTCAATATCCCTTGCATTTGGTTCAATCTCCTCTGCATTTGGTTCAATTTCCTCTCGATCGACTGGTTGAATCTCCCCTGCATTTGGTTTAATCTCCTCTGCATTTGGTTCACTCTCCTCTCGATCCATTGGTTCAATCTCCCCTTCATTTGGTTCAATCTCCTCTTGATCCACTCGTTCAATCTACAATGTATCCATTGCTTCATTCACCTCTCGTTCAAACGTTTCATTCTCATCTGCATTTGCTGCTCCCGTTTGATCATCCATTCCATAAGCTGGGTCCACTGCATTTTTACAAATCCTAGCAATGTGCCCTAGGATTCCACAATGTTTGCACATACATCATCGAGGTGGTGCACCACCCTCTGCACTAGCTCTTATCGTATTCTTCCTTGGCCTACCTGCTGGTCTAGTAAAAACTGGAGGGTATAGCTTGAAGCCTGGATCCACTTCCATCCATTAGTCTTTTCCCAAAAAGGCTAGAACATTCTGAGCATATATTGCCCTAAATTTGGCAACGGATAAATACTCTGACACATAGTAATCAACTTCACCCTCTTCATATCCTATAACACCCATGAAAAACAATGCATGTATGTGTACGGTTTCCCACGGAGCTGCCATTGCCTACAATGGCATGTCCTACCAACCAAACTCACTGGATACCTCCATTGCCTAACTTTACTATCAGTGTATGTTACCTCAGCCTCCATTTCTCTTCTAATGCATTTCATCTTCAATTGTTTTTCCCTAGTATGCAAAGCCTTAATCAAAGATAGGACGATGACAAGTATAAGTTACTTCTTAGGGTTAGAGCGTTATATGGTCACTGTGGTTATATAGGAATGATAAAGTTTTTAACGATAAAAAATGTTCTCTCATGCACGTTATTTAAGATATACCAACACCCTATGGTCTTGGTCGATAATGCATCATGTGGATTATCACGACCTTTTTACGGAGGTGTGTACACAGCTGGAGGACACAACGTGGGATCTGTTTACCTGACATGGATGACAACATAATCTATGGATAGTCCCTACTCCAGCATCATAGGAGTTTTGCAATTTCTCATTTTCATATGTAATCTGCCTTTTTTATTATTCTTTGTTTGGATCTATGAACTGTGACGGCTGTGTGCATCCTAGCTATGCAGAGGCCAGTTGTAATACTTAGAACTTTTAAGAATAAAGCACTCTTATGAAAAAAAGTAGGAAGTAGGTCTTTACCTCTAGGGTAGGGGCCAAACCTAGGTAACTCGTGTGTATCAATCTCGACCCCAATCCTCTAGATGTCGTCATACCCTTTTTAACCTTTCGCTCTCGCGATCTTATCCGCAGTGGTAATCCCACGTCAGGAAGTCAATGATACTAATTTGATATGGGTGGCTGCTCTTCTCTCTCTCTATTACGCATGCCATAGGCTGCAAGATTATCACCATAGATGCGATGCTCTGGATGGTCGGACGCTGCATGAATTGGGAGGATATGCATGCAACCTGCAAAGGGATCGTACCTTCGATCCTCCACCGAGTAGAGCTTCTCCTTGCGGCTGGAAGGGATATGCCTAGCTGCGGGTATCGACGTGATCATCATCAACGAGCTACACTGAGTATCATCCGCTGCAAAACGTTAGTGAATTCATCGGGTTCTAAATCTAGATCTAATATATTAGATCGATCTATATCTCATGTCCTTACGTAGTCAATCTTCGTGCGTTCGTAGTACATAAAAAAAATAATGCTCTATGCCAAACACAACAGGTCCGCAGAGGCGCTTCATCGATGCCGGCCGGAAGAGCCGTCGAGCAATACCACTGAATTCCCCTATGGTCAAATTTCTATTTCAGGAACACGTGTATGTAGTTTCTTCTCTGTTATTGCAAGCCCACAATCACAATATATATGATATTGTAAACTATTCTGCAAAACAAACTACGCGGAATACAAATTAACATACTCACTTGGTGGTTGCTCGTTTAGCGGTGCGACAATGGCGACAGATATAATTTCTGCGTGCACGTGCATATCATTATCAACGGCATAGAAGATCACAAATCTGAATATACAGTCTGTTAGCACCAGAAAGGGTGGCACGACTGGAGACGGCCTGGTGGAACGTGCTCGGGGTTTAGTCCTACCTCGCTAGTTGAAGGAGGCCGACACCAGCTTATATAGCTAGGCAAATCTCTCCCTTTAGTCGCCGCTGCCGGCAAGGGTCTTCCGGAAACTGCTACTCATTAAGCTAGAGAGTTCTTTTGGCTTCGCCGGTTTGAAACTTAGACGCAGCATAGTTAAATCACGACTTTCGGTTTAGCTAGTTAACATAAAATTAGTGCACTAGCCACCATGGCCTCAAAGGGATCTATGGCTATCATCTTCCACGGCGAGCTAGCCATAGAAGGCTTATGTATGCTGCAGACAGCCGGCCGGTCACCAGCGGATGAGCTTGGCGATCGCGAGCGCGATGCTGCTGAGGCGGTCGACCTCGGTGTTTCGCGCCATAAGGACGCTCCGGTGTTCCGGCACGTCCTGGCATCCCCTCTGGCACAGCTTCACCTCAGCCTGGCCCGCCGCCACCAGCGTCTGGGACTCGTTGTACGCGCCCATGTCCAGCGCCATCGTCGCGTCCGTCAGCTGCTCCACCGCCGCCTCGTACCTGCACACATGAATCAACAAGTTTTATCACCGCGCCCCCGTGATCGATTTATCGATCGACAGCGTCGCGTTGGGTGAAGGGACGCCAGTGCAAGCTGCTTACCGCTCCCCGCAGTCCTCAAGGCACTGCTGCAGCTGAGCCGTCTTGTTGACGTTGTCGTCCTCGTCGATGCTTGAGAGGTACGTGGCTGTCTCTGACGCGTTCTTCTGGACGGCCAGGATCGCAGCCCTGGTTAGGCCCGCTGCGTTCGCCGTTAGGGAGGACCGGTCCGGCGAGAGGGTCTCCATGCAAAGGTCGTAGAGTTCGGCGGTCTGCTTGCACGCGTCCTCGATGGATAACAACCCTGTGGACGGCGGCGCCGCGGCAGGGGAACCAGACGGGTCCAGGACCGCGTCGCCGGCAAGTAAGAACAAGGGGAGGACGGCACCGAGGGCTGCGTAGGAGGATGCCATTGTTTGCTCAGCTGCCCTCCAGATTGAATGTGGCGCGCTTGTAATGTTATTACCCGACTTCGACGGGAGGCCATGCAAGGACCCTACTTATACTACGGTGATGGTGTTTGCCTAAATAAAGGCCGGTTAATTGGTGGAAGTGTTTGCAGATTGGACGAGAAAAAACCTGAGCGTCTTCATTCGAAAGATGCTAATCCAATTTTAGGGGCAGTTGTGTCACACCGTGCGCGTGCATGGGAGATACACGTAGAGGCGAGGGAAAGGCCAAAAAGGGATGAGTTGGTATGGAAGTTAGTTGAATAGTCAATTGAACTATAGTTATAGCTCGCATTTCGCATACCATATTCTTAATCCAGGAACTATTTTGTACAAGCTGACGACGAAAATGCAAGTGGTGTGCTACAATTGTCTCGGTTAACTCCATGGTGTGTTAGAAATATGGACGGTCTTCGAGAAGATTTGATGTATAAAAAACAGTATTTCCTCCGATCCATATTAATTCACTCAAATTTGTTTTGATTTGAATGAATCTAGACACTATATAGTATATAGGTTCATCTAATTTTTAACAAATTCAAGTCAACTAATACGAGTCTGAGGGAGTAGAAAAAACTGGACTAAAATTTATTAGAGATTGAACTAGTCATAATAATAATCTGGAGTATACAAACATAAAATCTAAATATATTGCTAGACACTACCGGAAAAAATACTATTGTCCCGTGTGCCAAATGAACCGGGACATGACAAAGATTACGTGTGTAATCCAGAAAGCACACGCAAAGTATGTGAACACGGCAAATTTCTTTAAAGGAGCACAGCAAAGAAATATACATGGCAAAGACCCACAAAAGAACACGACAAAGAAACACACTTAGCAAAGTCTACAGCGGCACACGATATAGGTATTGTCACGGCAATGAGGTGGGACCAGCGACACCACAGGTCCACTTAACAGGGAGAAGCTAACGGCTACAGACGGTGGCCTCTTTATCGTGTGCCCTCGTCGGCCTTTTTCCATGTGTATTCCCAATATATATGGCAAAGAACCTTTGCCGTGTGTATTCCGCAGTATACACGGCAAAGTCCTTTTTTTATTTTATCACAATACTCTTAGGAAAATCATTAAAAAATTCGTTATAATTCAGAAAAATATAAATGATATATTGAAATTTGCAGAAAAATAAGATCTATCTATCTACACTCAAATTTTAGATATTTATGTTGAATAAAAATCTTCATGCTCACCATTTTAGGTCCAACTCACTAACTCACTAACTCACGATATTTATTTATGGACGGAGTCCAACTCACTAACTCAATCCTAATCTGGTTTAGGTCCAACCCAACCAGATTACAGGTTCAGATCCAATCCGAACTTGCTCCCGCTCTTAAGTGTGTGACCCCGCAGGCTCATGGCTACTTGGACACGATTGGAGTCCGACTCTCAATCGATCAGTCGGTAGCGGCTCCTAGCAGAACGTGCCGACTCCCAAGTACCAAAGAGTCATGACGACTTGCCTTTCCAATGCGACTTACGTCCGAGTCCCTTTTGCCTCACGATATACCTTGTCAGACTATAGGCGAATATATGTCATCCCTTAAATAGTCCGACTCTCTTCTCGATCCGAGATAAGTGATTCACCCGACTAACTCTTAGTCGATCGCCTCGGTTAACACTTAACCGAGTCGTGCATGGCCATGCTTTCCGAATCATATCTCACGAGAGGGCCCAGAGAATATCTCTCCAAGTGGAGGGGCAAAATCCCATCTTGGTTATTCACATCACGCAGCTTGATTCTCAGTCGACCCGAACTCTGCCTTTATAACTGCCCAGTTACGGATCAGCGTTTGACAGAACCTAAGTCGGTGATCCTCAACTCGGACTATGCAATAACCTCAGGTCTAAGGATTACATTGATTGAGATATACAAATGACAACTTGTTCGTTGTACCTCAATATGGGTCAATCCGACTCGCTAAACTCTTTAGCCGAATCTGTGTAAGTTGGAATAGCATCTCCATGCCCATGACAAGTGGAACCGAGTCATCAAGCCAACTTTCACATTGGTCTAATTTGTGTGTCCAGCACAACCTCAATGACCAAGGATATTTAGTACAAACAACATGAATGCATAGTTCCACAACAGAATCACATATTCAATGATACACATCAGATCTTTATGAATACAATAGGAAATCTCATCATACATGATTGCCTCTAGGGCATATTCCTAACAGACTCGTCCAACTCGTCTGGCTCCGCTTCGTCCTCATGTAAAGCGTCCTTCGTCGATGTTGCTTGTCTTCATCCGGCGCCCTCTGCATTTTCCTTTCTATCACAAAAACGGCAATAGAAGGGGTCTTCCACCACAAGGTCGATTGTCCTCTCCCTGCAAAAAGGAGGGATGGACCGAGTCTTCTTTACTGAGGCGGCCGGCATCGCAGAGACGCTGCACTTTTATGCTGGGACTATGGTTCGAACTCCACAGGGCGAAATTACTGTCCTACACCGGAGGTGCTCCGTGGTATCCGAGGCTCGAAGACAACGTATGGTGACGTAGAAGGCTCCCTCCGGAGGCTCTGCATCGCGAGGACCATTTGATTGGGTCCCCTCGGGAGGCGTGCTGCCTCTTGGGAGCAGAGATTCCCTTGGCGCGATCCCGTACAACGTGGGGACATGGCACCCCGGTTGCTAGGGATCTAACAGTTACGTGAGAGAGCTCCTCAAAGACCTTGTCACCCTACTCCCATAGATAATCTGAAGACATGATGCACGCGAGAAAGAGAAGATGTGGACCATTGCGGCGCAGTGCTCTCGAACCAGGTGGAAAATGAGGCTATGTTGTGGTGTGTGTCAAAGGGATGAGGAGTGGCCTATTATATGGACACAGTAGCACTACTAGGAGAAGGCCTACCGCCGGTGGACCAGATTCGCATACCGTCGGTGCATAGGACCATGCCAGCGGTATCGGCGTAGCACCCGGGGTAACACAACAATAACCCGGCGCGCGGGCTCTGCGCTGGGGGTACTGACTCAGCGGCTCCAGTGGTAGGCGATGTTAGCTCCGGCACGCTGCGCACAACGTGCTGGCGGTTCCTCCCTATAGCACCGACGCGCCAGCCTGAGGCGCCAGCAGTAGTGCGTGGTAGCAGTGGCGCGCTTCTCAATGCACCAATGGTAAATAATAAAGGCCCAAAAAAATTCATGCATTATAATAAAGTCACATGCAGTATAATGTACACAGGCAATACATGGTTCACAAACAAAGAAGCGACAAGTATCGACAAGTCTCAATAAGCAGGCTAAAACATCTAAAGTACGAACACATATAAGATACAAACAAACACCATGAGCATCCTCACAACGAAGGTGGAGGTATTTTTTTCCGGTTCCTCCTCTCTCTCACTAGATAGTGCATGTATCTAGCTTCGGCCTCCGCCATAGTGTTGTACCCTTTGAAGTTGTTTTCACTAAAATGGTACACCTGTCTTCGACAGTATTCCCAATCATCGTAGACTCTGGGAACTCGTCCCTTGTACAAGACATACCATGTCATCTACAATACAAAAAATATTGGGCAACGGAAAGCAAGAGTTCACATATGTCAATAATAAATCAATAATAATTAAATGATAGGTCCAAAAACATGTAAAGTGTCATCAGATTGATGATAAGTACACCATAGGGGGTCCTAAAAGCACTGAGAAGATGGGGTGTGAGCCGTATGGTGTTTCGGGGATGGTGAGAACAAGTTTACCCAGGTACATATCCAATTGCGGTGATCGGATCCTACTCCTGCTAGCAACCTAGTAATATATCGATAAGAGCCGGATGTTACCGCGGATTGAAAGAGAGGTTTGTTATAGATATTTCCTAGAGGCAATAATAAAAGTAGTTATTATTATATCTTTGTGTTTATGATAAATGTTTACATTCATTCTATAATTGTATTTACCGAAAACATTAATACTTGTGTGATTTGTAAACTTGTTAGAGTCCCTAGTAAAGCCTCTTTGTAATACTAGCTTGTTGGTTGATAGATGATCATGGTTTCCTTGTCATGAACATTGAGATGTTATTAACAACAAGATCATATCATTAGGAGAATGGTATGATGGACATACTCCTATAGATAAGTGTAGCATAAAGATAAAGTCATTTCAATAGTTCAATTGCTATAAGCTTTCAGATACATTGTAGCCTAAATCCTTCGACCGTGACATCATGTTAATCACCATCACCGGATGGATGCTTTGATGACATCAAACACCACTTCATAAATGGGTGGTTAGAAAGGTGCCATTGAGTTTTCGGAAAGTATGTGTTGAGGCACATGGATCCAGAATGGGATTTCTCCATCCATATGATGGATAGATATACTCTGGGCCCTCTTGGTGGAATGTCATACAATTAGCTTGCAAGCATGTGACTGTCTTACAAGGGATCACATATCACAGGAACAAGTAAAGTGTACTTATTGGTAATAAGGTTGAACTAGGTATGCAGAGATAGCGACGATCAGACCTCGGATAAGTAAAGTATCATGAGACAAAGGGAAATTGGTATCGTATGTAAATGGTTCATTCAATCACGAAGTAATCATAGAAATATGTGGGAGCCATATGAATTTCTAGATTCCTCTATTAGTTGTTGATCGGAGAAGAGTCTCGGTCATGTCTGCATAATTCACGAACCGTAGGGAGACACACTTAAGGATTTGATGTTGTTTAGTAGATATGGAATGTGAGTAAGAAGACCGAATATTGTTTGGAGTATTGGATGGGATCCGGGATATCACGAGGAGATCTGGAATTGTCTGGAGAATAAGATTCATATAAGGAAAGTCCAATTCTGGAGTTCGGGAATGGTTTTGGTGTTTTCACCGGAATGATCTAGAAGGGTCTAAAAGGTTCACAGAACCGGAAGGGGAAGGGTACATGAATGTGTCATTATCAAGTTGAATGGTTGCATCATTTCCTAGGTCACTAGGCTAGTAATTTGAAAGATAGAAATCAAACTCCAAAATTGAAAGTCAAAAGGCAAGTTTGAAAAGTGAAACTGGGACAATGTTTCCTGGTGGAGGGAGGAGAGGAAACTTCCTCTCCCTCCACCGCCAGCCAAGGAGGAGAGGAAGTTGGGGGAGGATTCAGCCTCCCCCTCCCATAGCTGCCCTCCCTCTAATAAATAGAGGGGAGGGGGTTGCCCCACAAGCACCACAAGCAAACCCTAGCCCCCCCAAGCCACGACCTCCTCCCTTGACGTCTAAACCCTAGTCACCGAGGAACCCCTCTACTCCATCCTACTTACTCTGGCTTAGACGAAGCCCTACGGGATCTCCCCTCTGAACTCCGACACCACGCCGTCGTGCTGCAGGAATCACGAGGAGAGAGCTACAACCTCCGGTGCCTACTGGAATAAGAGAGAGGAATGTCTTCATCGAGTACCGAATGTGTGACCGACTACGGGAGCCCTACCGGAATGCGGCGCCATAAGGATCGTCTACGCGATCTTGAGATAGGAAAGTGAACGAATATATCACCCATGATAATCTGCTCTCGTTAACCGCTTTGGAATCTTAGAGGGTGAGTACTATATCTACTCGTTGCTACAATCTAGTTTATAGATATTGGCTTGTGTGTGTTCATGCGGTAGAATTTTTTTGTTTTACATGCTACAAACCCCTACAAGGTTCGCCTATGCGAGTAGGTTGTTGTTATTTCCCTAAACGGTCTTGTAGGTCCGGCTTATAAATACAGGAGAGACATATCCAGCACTAGTAGAATCAAGGGCTTTGGTTCAGAGCAGATTCATGCTCTAGTCCCGGGTGGGTCTTGGGCCGGGTCTCATCCCGGCTCCAACGGATAGGAGGCTGGGGAATCTCTAGTCCTAGGTTATTTCGAACCTTTAGTCGCGGTTCGTGATACGTCCTGGGACTAGAGGGCTCGCGCCAGCCAGCCAGCCCCACGTGCTGGATCCCATAGTCCCGGTTGGTATCACGGCCCGGGACTAGAGGTCAATCACTAGTCCTGGTTCATGATACCAACCAGGACTATTGGTTTCTCAATATAATTTGGCTTCGTCCATGCATGAGCCCATGGCCATTTTTCCTCCAAGCAAACCAAGCTCATGCCCATTTTTTCACCAAGATTTGTCAAGATTTGGTGGCAACCCTTAAATCCAAGGTTTTAAAAGATTAGCAACTTCATCCTTTCATCTCTCATTGTTAGTTTAGCTCAATGCTCTAGAAGTAGAGAGGGATTTCATGCTCTAGAAGTAGAGGGAATTTTAGATGTTTAATTTTAGGCAAATTTTGATTAGTCAAAAAGTTAATTAAAATTGAAATGTGTAATTTTAGAGTTTCAGAGCTCAGAATAGAATGAGGTTTTCTCTACTAGATCAATAATTCAAATATTTTTCATCTTACTTGTTTTGTCTAATTCAAATATTGGTGCATGTAAAATTTTCAAAATTCAAATTTAATGCTCTAGAATCTCACATTATAAATTTTATTAAATTGGTCAATGATCTCTATTCATGATGTTGTCTAATGGTTTTTGATATACTTTTACAATAATGCAGATGGTTCAGGAATGGATGTATGGTATTGACCAACGCTCTGGCAAGTTCATTAATGGCGTGCATGAATTCCTCTGTGTGGCTGATGCGGACAAGTATAATGGTTTTATATCCTGTCCATGTAGTGTCTATAAGAATCAGGAGGATTACTCTGACTCAAAAATCCTTCACAGCCACATGTTGAAGTCTAGTTTTATACCAACTATAATTGTTTAACCAAGCACGGAGAGAGAAGGTTATAATGGGAGACAATAAAGAAGAAGAGGATGATGACGGCTCGACGGCTGAGCCATTACTTCCAGGAGCACCAGGTGATGGTCGTCAACGAGGCACCTCTGAACAGCATCCTGAATAACCCAGAAGCCACAGGACACGTGGCCCTGTGGGGCATCGAGCTGTCACCCCTGGACATCGTCTACGAGAAGCGACTCACAATCAAATCTCAAGTCCTCCCGGACTTCCTTGTACATTGGATGGAGCTACAGCTGCCAGACATCCCAGACATGTCGCAGTCATGGACGATGCACTTCGACGGCTCCAAGCGTGAAGCTGAAGCAGGAGCCGGGTCATCGACCTCCCGCAGGCTTACCAGATGAAGTACGTCCTCCAGATGAAATTCCCAGCTTCCAACAACGAGGCCGAATACAAAGCCCTCATCCACGGTATGAGGATGGCAAATATCTGCGGCGCAACGCGCCTGGTCATCTACGGTGACTCCAACCTCGTCGTCCAGCAGACGATGAACGAGTGCGACGCACACGCCAAAAACCTGATCGCGTACCGCACACTCTACAACGCACTCGAAGGAGAATTCGACGGCTGCGAGCTTCAGCACGTTGGAAGAGAAAGCAACGAGGAAGCCGACAGACTCGCCAACATCGTCTCCACCTGCGCAAAGATGCCACCGGGTGTGTTCCTCGAACAGATCTGCGTGCCATCCATCAAGTGGAAATTCCCCAAGGGATCACCCGAAGAAGCAGAACACTAGGGGGCTACGCTTCCCGAAGGACACGAAGGACCCGAGAAACTGGACATAGAGGTCGCTATGGTCAACCTGATGCAGGTCATGGCAGTCGAAGAAACTTGGATGCGACCATACCTCCAGTTCTTGCTAAACGGAGAACTGCCTGATAGCCCGACGGATGCCCGGCGCATATCTCGTCGGTCAAAAGCCGTCACCATCATCAATGGCGAGCTGTACAAGCGCAGTATTACGGGTGTACTACAAATGTGTGTCACCATCGGTGACGGGAAAGCCATCCTCCAAGACATCCACGAGGGCATCTGCGGCCATCACGCAGGCAGCCGCTCTCTTGTAGCCAAAGCTCTACGAGCTGGATTCTACTGGCCAACTGCCATGAGCATTGCAAAAGACATCGTCCGAAGATGCAACGGGTGCCAAAGGTTCGCCGACAAACCGCACGCACCCGGGTCAGAGCTCAGACCCATACCTATATCCTGGCCCTTTGCTCAATGGGGCCTCGACATGATCGGCAAACTGCCAAAGTCCTCGAAAGGGGGGCACGTTTACCTCCTGGTCGCCATCGATAAATTCACCAAGTGGGTCGAAGCCATGCCGATTACCAACCAAAAGGGCAAGACCGCCGTCAAGTTCTTCGAATCCATTGTCTACAGGTTCGGCGTACCGCATAGCATCATTACCGACAATGGATCGAACTTCATCTTCAAAGAATTCCAAGACTTCTGCGAAGGCCTCGGGATCAACATCACATACGCCTCAGTGGCTCACCCGCAAACGAATGGGCAGGTCGAAAAGGCCAACGGCATAATCGGCGCTGGCATCAAGAAGCGCCTCATCAGCCCACTCGAACGAAAGGCCAGAGCCTGGACGAAAGAGCTTCCATCCGTCTTATGGAGTTTGCGTACCACGCCAAACAGCTCCACCGGCTACACACCTTTCTTCATGGTGCATGGAGCCGAAGCCGTACTACCAGCCGAAGTACGCCACCAGGCCCCCCGGGTCGTCGCTTACAGCGAAGCCGAATCCACGGCTGCACTCGAAGACGCCGTCGACAGACTCGACGAGGCAAGAGACGTGGCAGCAGCCCGATCAGCGGTGTACCAGCAGAGTCTCCGCAACTACCACAGCCGCTGGCTGCGCCCAAGGTCCTTCGTCGAAGGAGACCTTGTCTTGCGACTCAAGCAAGAGCGACCGAAGAAATTCGAGTCACCATGGGAAGGGCCCTACATCATCACCGAAGTCATCCCAGGTGGCGCCTATCGCCTCAAGCACGTGGAGTCTACTCCAACCCATGGAACATCGCACACTTGCGACAATTCTACCCCTAGCTACCTACCCCTTTACTTTCAATAAGGCTTTTCAGCCAAGGCTATTCAGCCGAACGATGTACTTCCTCCATTACGATATAAATAAAGCTAAGTGTCTCGCCCCAAAATTTCGTTCGCTATTCGCAACTTTACTTTATGCTACAAACGCACTCGGGGGCTCCCCCCACCTCACGATTTCATTGACCGAGGATCACACGTGTACACCTGAGTAGCTGACAACGTCAGGCAAACGAAAAGGACACGTACTCAAACAAAGCACTGCGTGCTCAAACTACAAACAAACCTTTATAACAAAGGGCACAACATGCCCAGTCGAAATATACAAATTTTACATCTATCTCTTTTACAGGTACTACCTATTCTGAAGAATAACTTGAGTACGCTGCTCAAACAAATCTACGACCTGTTCGGCATACTGTCTTACAGCCGCATAATGCGGACGCATATCCCACTCGCCACCATCCGGCCGAAGAGGCGGCCCAGCCGCTACAGCAGAAAGATCTACATCAGGACGATGCAGCCTAACAAGGGACAGCGCAGCCTTCACCCCTGTGACGAGCTGCTGCCTCACCAACTCCTGGACACGGGTCACACTCTGAAATCTAGACAGAAGAACGGACAGGGTTGTTGGCACAGCATCCAGGGAAAACGTCACATGCAGAACCGAAGAGAGCGAAGTCTGCACTTGGCGAAGCACCCGCGATACTTGGTGAACGCGATCCTGCACCGTCGCCAGAGCCATGGCACGGTCGCGATCCATCCAGAAGAACCCGCCAGCCTCCATGTCCTGCTGAGTCAAACAATTGACCCGAACAGCAACACGCTCCTTCTCCTTCCTTGGAGCAAGGTTAGCACGTGCGATACTCGCACAAAAGTAAGATGCTAGGCCAGCATACGCATCCGAAGAAATAAGCAGCAGCTCGAAAAAACTTACACTGAAGTTGCTCAGACAGTCGAAGCAACTCCGCCATCAAGTACTCCTCTCTGGCTGCACCGCTATCTGCCTTGGACTTCCAAACATCGGCGTGACCACGCACCCCAAGCAACTCCTTCTCAAGACTAGAACACGGTCTCGAAGAAAAGGAAGTTGTGACAAATCATCCAAAGATGGCCGCAGCCATGCAGCAGGCGGGGTATCAACGGGATCAGCACCCGAAGGAACTTAGAGCAGCAGAACAGAAAGGGACATAAACACTCAGACAGCGAAGAGCACAACTCAGCAAAATTCATTAAGTGGATAAACGCCACTACGTGGCACAGGGATTTTGTTTTCCTCAACATAATTATAGCAAAATAAAATTACAAACTATCCTACAGCTACAGCGCCTAAGACGCGGCGCCCTGAGTCGCCTCGGAGCCGGATTACCTCGCTTTGGCTTCCCCCTGCTGCCGTAGCGCGTACTCGGCCAGCAGATCAATCAGCTTGGGCCCATATCGCTTGCAGCGAGCAGAATAGGTAGCGAAGGCTACCTCGGATCCATCCGCGGTCGTCGGCATCCGGGAGGTGATCTGGGGAAGGTCCAGCTCCGCTCCAGCCGCCAAGGCCATCGCCAGCCCGACGGACGCGCCGATGCCCTTCTGTTTGCGCTTGTACGCCGCATGTGCTTCGGCTGACAATGCCTCCGCCAAAGCGTCAACATCATCGAGGGCCCTGCCCTTGGGGACAAGCTCCTTGTAGAAGCGGCCAAGGACCTCCTTGGCCTTGGCAAGTGAGCTGACGACGGTGCTGCAGCGATCTTCGACCGCTGCAGTAGCATCATCTAGAGCACTCCCGTGCTCCAGAGCGCTGCGGTCAAACTCGATGCCTGCGGCATCTGAGACAATAAAGAAAAGGAATGAAGAAAGCACCCAAGAAAAAGACAAGAAAAACCAAAGGGGGCAAAAGAAGATACTCACCCGATACAGCCTTGGCAGCAGCCATGAGCTTGCCCGCCACCTCTCTTTCACGCGCAGCCGCAGCAGTGGAAAGCTGCTCCTCGCGGTCCGTGGCCTCCTGCTGTAGGCGCTCCTTAGCCTCGGCCGCAGTAGCCAGCTCCACCTCGAGGCGCTCCTTCTCACCAAGGGCGACCTCGGCCTTTTTGTCCACTTGACCAAGGCTCTTTTTGAGAGCATCGATCTCATGAAGGGAGGTGTTATGCTCCTCTGCATCCAAAAAATACAGGTGTCAGATAACAGGAAAAGAATACACGAAGAAGCAAATATCAAAGACATAACAATACCTTGAAGCTGTTTGAGGCTGGCCTCCTGCACCAGTCGCTTGGCATCCTGTACAAAAGGCTGCAGGAAGAAAACCTACCAGTCAGAAAAAGGACGGGGCTACCAATGTGAGAAAAAGAGCGAAGCAAAAAAGACACTAAAACGCCGGGGCTCCCCGAGACTCGAAGAACAAAACAAGAAAAATCTTTTACATACGCGGGGGGGGGGGGGGGAGGGGCTTCCCCCGTGGCAGGAGACTTACATGATCCAATGGCGACGTCGAAGGTCCGCTGGCGAAATTCGGAGGCGCAACCACCTGTACCTCCGGCGGAGGAGGGTTCGGAGTAGCGCCCTCAGAAGTTGCCACTGTCTGAGGAGGAGGAGACGCGACTTTCGACTCCCCCATCATCTCCCGAGCACCGTCGCTAGAGGAGTCGTTGGAAGAGTGCCTGCACACGAACAAGTTAGTACAAGAACAAAGCAAAAAGAAAAGAAAGTACAGTACAGAGAAAACTTACGAGTCAAGCTCGCTAAGGTTGAAGACAGGAGGGGTCCTTCGGACCCTCTTCTCCTCTTTCTTCTCTTCCTTCTTCTCTTCCTTCTTTTCTTCCTTCTTCCGCTTCGCTGGCGGGTGTGGCGCTACAGCCTGCACAGGAAGAGCAGGAATAGGGGAGGAAGAGCCTCCATGCCCATCACTATGGCGCTCAAGACACAGAGGATTCCTAGGAGTCGGAGGAGTCGAAGCATCCGAAGACTCGCTGGAGCTCCGCGATCGTTTGCGAGTGTGGTCCTCGGTCGACTCGTTGGCATCTTCAGCCGGAGATCGCGCTGATGGTAGCTCAGACATGGAATCCACCAAATCATTGTCCGGAGCATCCGGATATACTTCGGGTAATGGAGGCGACATACCCGGCACTTTGAAGCTCTGCACAGGAGAAGAACAATTTGTTAGCAAACAAATACAAAACAATGCAGTCCAAAAATAGCGCTACGCGCACGGACCTACACCTGTGGAACAGGAAGCGAAGAAGAAAACGAAGGAGTCAGCGACTTCCCCGGGATTTCCTCTCTGGCCTTGAACTTCAGCAGCAAGCGAAGGGCCCTGTCAAGATCTCCCTGGGAGATTTTCTCAGCCGAAACCCTCGTCGGATCACGCCAGCCAGCATAAAGGAACATTGGGTGCACCCTTGCCTGGAGTGGCTGCACCCGACGCTCGAGAAGGGTGCGGATGATATCCACACCGTTCACTTCCTTCTCCGGAATCAACTGGAGATCCTCCACCCGATGATATAGAGCCTCTATCTCTGCCACCTGGCCATCCAAGATCTTGTTTTTCCAAGACCTTTTCAGCTCAATCTCCTAGGAGGGGTCAAAAGGAACAAGACCAAAATCTTGCCCAGGCACTACGGAGTCGCGGATATAAAACCATCGCCTCCGCCAGTACTGGACAGATTCGGACATGGAAAAAGAAAAGAAAAGCAGATTGGGCCTGAGGGAGATGATGGAACCCCCATTGGGATAAACACCATCTGAACCAGATTGCCTCTTCACGGAATAAAGTTTCTGGAAGAGGCCAAAATGCGGCTCAATATCGAGCCAGCACTCGCAGAAAGTGATAAAACAAGCAATGTGAAGAAGAGAATTGGGGGAAAGATGGTGCAATTGGACACCGTATAGAAAAAGCAGTCCATGAAGGAAGTCGTGGACTGGGAAGGAAAATCAGCGCAAGACAAAGGCAAGGAACATAACCCGATACCCAACGGGGGGACGGGGGATTACCTTATTGCCTGGGAGTTTAACGGCCTCCCTATCCTGTGGGATCAGGCCCAGCTCGTGAAGCCTGCGGAGATCAGTCTCCCGTGTCTCTGATCGCCGCCAGCCACCGTTGGTGACACGGGTAGCCGCGACACTTTTCTTCCCTCCGACGGCGCTGGTGCCAATTGCAGACGACGACTTTTTCGGCTTCCCCATCACGGTACGGCGGCGCCGGCGGCGAGAGCGTAGGATGGAAGAAGGAAATGTGAAAGAATATTCCAGCGCGCAGCAAGAGCTCTCAAAACACAAGGAAGCAGTGAAAGCAAGAATCGATGCGGTGAAAACAAACTGAAGTTTTCCCCAATGATTATAAAGACGAGGATGATGCACGACAGCCGTCCATAGATAAGACCTAACGCCAACGGCAGGATCTGGCCATACACGTGTCAGCATCACAACGAGCCGTCGCTAACACGCCGTCCACTACACGCGGAAATCGAGGCGATGCCGTAATTATCTCCACGCCACGCGTGACCGGTCAATTCAAGGTCAGACAGTGGGACCCATATTCGTCCAGTCAAGTCATCTCTGGCGCAGCAGATGCTTGAGGCCATCGATCGTCAGCACTGACGTAACCAAAAGCTACACTAGCAACAGCTACAATTTCTTCGGCTTCAAAGCTAAGAGTACTCACTCGAATCTATGATTCGACCAATTACTCGGGAGCTACTCCTATCAGGAGCGCTGGCCGCGCACCCGAAAGATGAATGGAAGCGAACTGTTACTTCGAGTCCCTCGTCGAGTCTACGACTCCACTATGGACTTGGGGGCTACTCCCATAGGGAGGACGGATTTAATCATCCGAAAATTTTTGTGTCCTACGGACCTGAAGCGGAACAACGGCTGAATAAAAGTCTCAGCTCGAGTCTACGACTCGAACAGACACTCGGGGGCCACTCCCATAGGGAGGGCTGATCGCGCACCCTATGGATTCTTCGACTGCGATCCTTCGGATCAACATGCAAAACTTTTCCACAACTCTGCCCCAATTAAACGCTAAGAGAGTAACATCCTCCTTGGCCACCCGAAACACCTCCGCGGTGATAAAAATTCCGATGATGTGTGTGCGACACAAAGATAAGACCTACAGATACCATCTGATGGCCTGGCAACGTACACGACTGCGCTCTGCTAGTAAAAACCCGTGCTAATAGGTGCGATGAAAAATCCTGACGGACACGTTGGGTACATCAGTTAAACTCACTGGAATTCTACTCATGTAAGTCCTCCGCGGCCTGAGTCGAATTACGCCAGCATATGTTCCAGGTTCGAGTTGAAGGATTCGAACCTGAAGAAGATCGTGTTGTTTCGTCCTAAGACAGTTAACTGACCCTGATCCGTCGGGTGAGTAAGGCACACGCATCAACAATCCCTACACATAAACTATTGAAATACATAGTTGCACCCGAAAGATTGCAGAGTCCTCAGCCGAATCTACGATTCGACTGAACACTCGGGGGCTACTGACATGGTTATACCCCACGGGTACATGATCTCAGCATACCTGGTCCAGCCCAAGGGAGGCCCACGACAACTATACGCTGGCCCATGAAGATTTTCGGGTGTCCAAGGCCCATGACGCTTTCGGATCCTTGGAGAGCAAGACTAGAGTAGATAGGAAATTCAAAGGGGTAAAACCCTAGAACCTGTAACCGACTAGGTCTATGCCCGAGACCTGCCTGAGTCTATATAAAGGCTAGGAGGGCACGACCTAGATCTCTCTCTCATACTTTCGCATACACACCTCCTCGCCAGATTACATCTGCGCACCCTTGTAACCTTCGGTTCCGCCGTAATCAAGAGCAGACAAGCAGGAGTAGGGTTTTTCCCTCGGGTCCGAACACTGGTAAACCTTGTGTCCCCGTGTTGCTTGTTTGCTAACCGTTCCATGATATCCAGCATCCCCATCTTCTCCAAAACCCAAGTCCATAACAATGGGCATTGATGAGATCAAACCTCGTCACCTGAATATGGTGATACTTTCATGGGTGAAGCTGAAGGGGAGGCTGAATAAGAGGCACATGATGAGCCCGCTGATGATCTTGGTCGGACCATTGCTGATGCACAGAGAGACTGCAAAAATGAAAAGGAGAGGGAGAAGTTCGATCACATGATAGAGGATGACAAAAATTCGTTGTACCCGAATTGCAAGAATAATATGAAAAAGCTAGGTAGGACATTGGAATTGCCATGATGGAAGGCAGAGTGTGGTCTATCTGACTCCAGATTTGAAAAGTTGCTAAAAATGATGAAGAATATGCTTCCAAAGGATAATGTATTGCCCTCAAGTATGTACGAAGAAAATAAAGTTGTATGCCCTCTAGGGTTACAGGTTCAGAAGACACATGCATGCCCTAATGACTGCATCCTCTACCATGGTGATGAGTACAATAATTTGGATGGATGCCCGATATGCACTGCATTGTAGTATACGATCGGATGAGATGACCCTAGTGATGTTGAGGGCAAGCCACCCCGCAAGAGGGTTCCTCCCAAGGTGATGTGGTATGCTCCTATAATACCATGATTGAAATGTTTGTTCAGAAACAAAGAGCATGCCAAATTGTTGTGATGACACAAATAGGAACGTAAGTCATACGGGATGTTGAAATACCCTACTGATGGGTCACAGTGGATAAAAATCAATAGAAATACTCGGACTTTGCAGATGATGGAAGGAACTTATGGTTTGGTCTAAGTATAGATGGCATGAATCCTTTTGGGGAGCAGAGCTCCAGTCATAGCACTTGGCCCGTGACTCTATGTATCTATAACCTTCCTCCTTGGTTGTGCATGAAGCGGAAGTTCATTATGATGCGAGTGCTGATCCAAGGGCCGAAGAAACCCGGCAATGACATTGATGTGTACCTAAGGCCATTAATTGAAAAACTTCTATAGTTGTGGTGCGACGAAGGTGTACGTGTGTGGGATGAGCACAAACAGGAGACATTTTACCTACGAGCATTGCTTTTTGTAGCCATCAATGATTGGCCTATTCTTAGTAACCTTTCAGGATAGACAAACAAGGGATACAATGCATGCACACACTATTTAGATGAGACTGAAAGTATATATTTGGAACATTGTAGGAAGAATCTGTACACGAGGCATCGTCGATTTATTTTGGCCAAGCATTCCTTTAGAAAGAAAGGCAAGCATTTCAACGGTCAGGCATTGATACGTCATAAACGTATCTATAATTTTTGATGTTCCATTCTTGTTTAGTATCTACTTTGCTTTCCTTTGCTTTGTCTTCTCTTTGAGATATTTTTATATGTTTTCTGGGACTAGCCTATTAACAAGATGTCATAGTGCCAGTTGCCTGTTTTCTGTTATTTTTGGTTCCAGAAAAGTCAGAAAATCAATATTCTCGGAATTAGAAGGGACAAAAGACAAAGTCAATATTTTACCGTGGGGAACACGAATCCAGAAGACGAGACGGAGGAGGGCCTCAAGGGGGCCACACTCCCGGGCCGGGCGGCCAGGTCTGGCCCGCGCCTAGGGGGGTGCAGCCGCCTCGGGCACCCCCTCGGCCTCCCTCTTCGCCTATAAGAAGCCCTTGATACCTAAATCCTAAGTACCCGATCAATCTTCCATGAAACAGTCCGTAGCCGCCGCCACCATCGTCCCTAGATTGGGGGAATCTGAAGCTCTTCTCGGCACCCTGCTAGAGGGGAGAGATCATCCCGGAGGCCTTCTTCGTCATCATGCCAGCTTCCGGTATGAAGAGTGAGTAGTTCCACCTTGGACTCCGGGTCCATGTAGTAGCTAGATGGTTGTTTCTCCTCCTTTGTGCTACCATGTTTAGATCTTGTGAGCTCCGTTTATGATCAAGATCATCTATTTATAATCATGCATGTTGTGTTTGCGGGGATTCGATGGATATTGAGATTACTATGTCAGATTGGTTAATGATTCTATCTTATCGATTCTATCATGTTTGTGTTGTTTGTGATCTTGCATGCTCTCCGTTTCTAGTAGCTATCTTGGCCAAGAGGGAGTATTTATGCTTGATAGTGGTTTCATGCCTCTATTTAATCTGGGAAGTGATAGAAATCTCTAAGGTTGTAAATTTACTGTTGCTACTAGGGAGAAAACAACGATATCTTGTTCTTGGAACAAGTGGATTGTTTACTTTACACACTTTTCTTAACTGTAGCAGACCGAACCCGATAAGGCTCAAATCCCTGTGTTTATAGTGCTAGTCCCTGGATCGAATAGCTAGCACCCACAGTTAAGAAACAAAGGTCATATTACATCACATATCCAGTAATAAAAATAGTTTGTTACAACTTACATAGCTCATATGGCTATCTTATTACAAAGCAGTAGATATAGCTATAAAGCATGGAGTCCTTCATCTTCATGTGCCACAGGCAAACATGTTGGTTGCAGACTCGTAATCCCTACTCATCAAACTTCACTACCATCAAGTAATCCTGCAACATGATAAGTTACAGCCACATGGGTCAATACACTTGAATTGTATTGGCAAGTGATACCATATTGATATAGAGAACCTAACATCTACATGAATATATGGCTAAGTGGAGTTTTGGCTGGCCTTTGCATAAAGTAAGTTTTCCCTATCCTTTGTAAAATAGTTTTTCTCTTTTTCATCAACACTTCATCAAACTTGGCACTCTGGATACCCTCCAGATGCTTACCATGTTCACCCAACAAGTTTTAACTTAGAGAAATTAGAATGATGAGATTCTTGATTCTGCTTCATTGTCTTGATGCTCAAAAGTTGTCCATAACCGGGGACACGGCTACGTACTTAGTTTTACCCTCTCGAGAGGTGGTGCACTTTCCCCACAAGACTCCACATGCATCGAGACGAGACTTTTCATAAGCAATCCCTCGGACCACCACCGACGCATTCTATCCTATCATCACTACCACCCTCTGTCCATCTGGCTGAGTTCTCGCAAATTAATCGGTCAAGGCAGAGCCCATATGCCATGTGGTTGCACTGGAAGCTTCGCGACAAGAACGTCTCCAATCTCTTTGTTCCTGGGTGGCCATCCACAAGTGCGATACACCAGGGTAAACCATAGACATGGTCCCTGAGTAACCACTCAACATAATCCATACAAGTCCCATTTCCACCCAAGTGTTTCATTAACATCGGTTGTTTTCATTAGTCCAAAAATACTTATATTTCCATAAGACATCATATCATGATTTCCACCCGCGAATCCATATAGCAAGACTAAGCATTCTAATCTTATGATGTATCCTATCTTTAGGAAATACTACCAAGATAGATACTATAGGAATAGCATAGCATAGTAATATACATAATAGTCCTATCATGCACACTACACAAAACACCACTAATGCAATATAGAAAAGATAGGACTTTTGATGACCAAAGTAACACTTGCCTTTATAGTAGAATACTTAGTTACTCTCCTTGATCTTGCAATATCATACTCCTCAAAGTCTACAACAATACAATCAAGGAAAAAAGCACACACTCAAAACTAGCATCACAAAACAATCACAAGAATACAATGAAATGCATGCAAGCATGCAAAAAGATGATTTTATTTGAGAAATTTTTATAGCAACGTTCTGAACACTAAAAATATTCTACTGACGGTTTATATAGGTTTGATGCCTAATCCAACATTTTGTGCAAAAAGATTATTTAGTAGCGTTTTCTATTACTATAAAAAAGGTTATACTAATAGGATTCATTCTACTGTAGTAAAATTAGATGTTTAATTTCTTATGTTGATGTTTCTGGTCAGAGGGTTCAATATACACCTATTTGCAAAAGGATTCACTCAAAAATAATTTACACAACAATTTTTATACTCAAAATACTCCAAAAATGGTTCTGTATAAAACGTGATTTTAACCGACTCAAAAATACTAAATCATGGCTTCACTGTGTTCTACTCGTTTTTGTGAATCCATAGACATATTATTTGCTAAATTTGGATAAACGGAACTAAAGATATGATTTTTGCAAGTTTCTATGTAAATCTGCCTAATATGAACGAAAATAGAAGAAGAATTGACAAGTGGCTGATTCTTAGGCCGGTACCCCTTCGTCTAAGTGATCTAATTTCAAACGTTAGATGAAGATCGGATGGATTAGGAGAACTCACCAGAGTAGCTCGCCGAAGAGGTCACCGGAATGGCGGGCACGGGCTTGGCATCAACGTTCCCGTTCCTAGGAAAGTCACCGGAGTCGATGAAGGCATGTACGACGTAGAGAATGACGAGGCGAATACGTTGGACACTATGGCATCATCGGTAGCATCCAAGAGAGGCAGAAAACTCTCGCTGAAGACACGCGTGACATCGGCGGCGCGGCCAACTACAACAAGAAGGTATACCATCATGTCCTGGAGGTAGACAACATCAAGATTAGTCTTCTGGTAGAAGGAATCGACGAGGGACTCACCGAGGACGACAAGATCTGACGATGAACTACGTTTGTAGGCTAATATTGGCATAGTTCGTGTGTGTTCTACGGAGCTCCTCTCGAGAAAGTTTAGGAATGAAAGTGAAGGAGGAGGACTAGTGGTATGCGCTGGATCTTTTGGTTCGTCTTGATATGCTCAAGAGACGTATACCGCCATATGACATTCGGTTCACGATATTGATTTGAGAGATTAAGGCAATAAAGAGAGAAATTAATGGCCTGAACGGATTCTCCATTCAATTCCAAGCGTTTTTGTTCTAAAGTCAAGAAGAAACGATGATTAAATTGATGGGAAAGGAGAGGAAGAGATTAAAGTGGCCATGGGAGCAAAGATCCATGTTACATGAGGAAGATGATCGATGAGGTCGAGCTCCTCCAGATGGGCCCAAAAAAAATATGGCTCAAGAAGGAAATAATGAGAAGAGAAACAAACAAAAAAATAGAGTGGAGGGTGGCTGCGTGGGCTTGCTCCGGGAGTGGTATGGGCCATGGCTGGCTGCTGTTTTTTTATTCCTGTTTCTTTTCTATATTTTGTTTTACTTATATCAATTGATTCAACTTCTAAATTGTCTCAAATATTTTCAGAAAATTTTATATAAAATATAAGTTGATAGTTTACTTCAATTAGAGTATTTGAAATATTTCTTTAATAAATTATAATTCATTTAGAAATTGAGCATGCCACGTAGGCCTATACAGAATATTTTCTTAATTCTTGTTTATTTCATATCTTTTGATTTAGAGTTTCAAAAAGGTTCAAACTAATTTCTACCGTTTTACTTAATAATAACGTATTATTATATATTATTTAAATATAATTTTGTTCCATGTAAATATGGATTTTATCTATGGGCTTAAATTGACTTTGCAGTATTTCTTATTTCTTTATCTATCTTAGGTAAATCATATGTTTTGATTTATAGTTTAAAAAAGGGCGATTCCAATTTGTATAGTTTTATCTAATAATTATTTATCTTATATAAATCATAAGTTTTTATCCATGGCTCCAAATAGAGTGAAAATAGTTCCCATGGTTTTATAATATTGTTGTTTACCATTATTGATTATTTAGGAATGATGTTGCTAAATTTTTATATGGAACATGGCCATAGTCTTGTATTGGACTTGATTGTTATCTCTCTTATTAGTGTTTAGGTTTACCAATTTTTCAGAGGTTAAAACGCAAGTGCTTAATGATGATGATGCATGACATGCATTTGAATTTCTTGAAAACTTGTTTGTCACTTTTCCATTTAATTTTTTTGTTTAAGTACGGTTTTGGTATTTCCATTACAGGAACAAAAAATTTATTTTCCCCCTAAATTTCATCCTTTATTTCTTTTATTTGTTTATTTTTCACATTTCAAAATTTAGAAAATTTTGGGATGTGACATTAAATCGGTTATTCGTTGCTTGCAACTTAATACTGGAGGGGGTTCGGATGATAACCTAAAGGTGGATTACTAGTCGTAGATGCAGTTGGATGGAGTTCTATGTATATTGTTGTAATACCCAATCAAATCTCATAGGATCATGAATGTCTAGTATTGCATTGTTATGTCTTGCTGTGTCCTGTCAATTGCGCTTTACCCAGTATGCCATGTTTTTTATCTTAAGAAAAACACATCTAGTGAACTATGGACCCCGGTCCAATCTTTACCATTTATACATCTTCCAATGTTACTGTTTACTTGTTGCAAACCACCATTACCTTTCACACCATACAGTTAATCCTTTGTTTTCAGCAAACTGGTGAGATTGACAACCTCACTGTTCGTTGGGGCAAAGTCTTGAGTATGTTGTGTGCAGGTTTTCAAGTTGCTAGCAACACCTTTGGATCGTTTCCTTCCTCTTACTGGTTCGATACCCTTTGTTTCTACTGAGGGAAAACTTGCTGCTATTCTCATTATACCTTCCTCTTGGGGTCTCCCAACGAAGATCTACAGTGATTTGAGCTACACATCATCAAGCTATTTTTGGCGCCGTTGCCGGAGAGGCTAAGGACGGCTTCACAAGTGGAGTCCTTCACAAGCTTTCTCTTTACTTTGTTTTTGTTTTGCTTAGTTTATTTTGCCTTGTTTTGTTTGCCTCTTTTTATCAAAAACTCCAAAACAATTAGTTTGGTTTAGTTTGCTTTTTCTTATAAAAAACACAAAAAAATTAGTTCCTACTCTAGTTGCTACTGCTATTGGCTTGCTCTACTTTTGCAAAAATGAACTCTGCTGAGAACACCAAGTTGTGTGACTTCACTATCACAAACAACAATGATTTCCTAAGCACACCTATTGCTCCACCATCTCCTGATGCTACCTTCTATGAAATTAAGCCTGCTTTGTTGAATCTTGTGCTAAAAGAGCAATTTTCTGGTGCTAGTTCTGATGATGATGCTTCCCACCTCAATAACTTTGTTGAACTTTCTGAGATGCAAAAATATAAGGATGTAGATGGAGATATTATTAAGCTCAAACTATTTCCTTTCTCCTTGAGAGGAAAATCTAAAGAATGGTTGCTATCCTTGCCTAGAAATAGTATTGATTCTTAGATTAAGTGCAAAGAAGCTTTTATTGGAAAATACTATCCTCCTGCTAAGATTATATCTATGAGAAGTGAAATAATGAAATTTAAACAACTTGATAATGAACATGTTGATCAAGCTTGGGAAAGAATGAAATCTTTGGTTAAGAATTGTCCCACTCATGGACTAATTGCTTGGATGATTATCCAGACTTTTTATGCAGGTTTGAAATTATCTTCAAGAAATCTGTTGAATTTAGCTGCTGGAGGTACCTTTATGACCATTACCTTGGGTGCTACAACAAAGCTCCTTGATAATATGATGGTTAATTATTCTGAATGGCACACTGAGAGAGCTCCACATGGTAAGAAGGTAAATTCTGTTGAAGAAACCTCATCTTTGAGTGATAAGATTGATGTTATCATGGCTATGCTTGTTAATGGAAAAACTCATATTGATCCAAATAATGTCCCCTTAGCCTCTTTTGTTGCTCAAGAAGAGCAAGTTGATGTGAACTTCATTAGACACAACAATTTCAGCTACAATGCCTATAGGAATAATTTTGGTAGTAATAACAATTATAGGACTTATCCTCCTAATAATGGCAATACCTATGGAAACTCCTACAACAATACTAGAAGTGCCCCCTCTGAATTTGAAGTCATGCTTAAAGATTTTATTAGTAAACAAACCACTTTCAACAAAACTGTGGAGGAAAAGCTTTTGAATGTTGAGAAAAATATTTCCTCTTTGTCTGAAGCACAATCCTCTTTGATTAATAAAATGGCTGCTAAACCCGAAACCTTGGAAAGTACCTTTGTTGCTACTCATTCCATAGAAGTTACTATTGATGAAAATGTTAGATTGTAAGCTCCACTGCATGCTAAGTGGGAAAGAAAAGCTGAAATTGCTAGGAACAGTAGTGTGTGCACTATTACCACCACCAATATGGATGCCACTAAACCATAAGAAGTCCCTATTCCTCCTACCACAATGCCTAAAACCAATGACTCTACTACCAATGATGCTAAGTTTGATTTTGATCTTGATGGTTGCAATATTTCTAAAGTGATTATGTTCCTACAAAAGCTTGATAAAAGTCCTAATGCTAGTGATATGAATGTAGCTTTCACCAAACACATTACAGAATCTCTCATTAAAATTAAGGAAGAAAAGTTGAAACACAAAGCCTATATTTCTAGGAATATAGTTGGGAACCCATCATTAATATGCAAGTGAATGACTTTGATCTCAAAGCTTCATGTGACCTTTCTTCTAGTGTCTCTATTATGCCTAGAAATATTTATGAAATGCTTGATTTTCCACCTTTGGAAGATTTCTATTTGGATGTCCCACTTGATGATAATGCTAAAAAGAAACTCATGGGGAGTGTTAATGATGTCCTTATTATGGTTAACAATGCTTATGTCCCTATCAATTTCTATGTTTTGGATGTTGAATACAATGCTTCTTGTCCTATTACTTTGGGAAGACCTTTTCTTAGAACTGTTGGTGCCATCATTGATATGAAAGAAGGCACCATTAAATATCAATTTCCATTCAAGAAAGGTATTGAACACTTCCCTATGAGGAGAGAGAAGTTTCCTTTTGCTCCTCCTTTGAAAGCAAGGTTTGATGTTAATGCTTCTTCATTTGAAAATACTTGATTGTTGCTTCTTGTGCCTAACTTAAAGGCGTTAAAGAAAAATACTTATTGGGAGATAACCCAAAAGTTTTCTTGAGTTTTGGAAGTTATTACTTCTGCAAGTCGGATTGAGATGTCATTTTCTTTGATTTTTGTGCCAAGAATAACCTCTAATGAGAGGGAAGTAAGATTTGAGGAAGTGCTTTCCCGAAATAGATTTTTGTGCTCCACTGTAAAAATTGGTGTAAAATATCTGTAAGCCGGATTAAGAGTTCATTTTCTGAATAAATCCCCCAGGTTGTTAGCTAACTTTCATTAGTACAATTTTTTTTATTTGAGCAACAAAAGGTCTTCGAAAAAATCGGTTTCTACCTGCTAGTCTATTTTGACAGATTTCTGCCATTATTTGCATTTGCTCCTTATTGATTCCTTTTGGGGTTCTTTTTGGGAAATTGATATTTTTGAGGGATTTTCTACATTAGCTTGTGTCTTTAGTGAAATTTTTTCTATTTTGAAACTAAACCCAAAGGTCTATTATCTTTTGAATGCAGTAATGTTGCTAATGAAGATTGTGTGAAGTTTTGTATGAAGGAAAATGTGTAGGTGTAGAGAAAGAATGATGTAATGAGATGAAGAATGGACAAAATCTCAATAAAAATCTCAAAGTGTCAAAGCTTGGGGATAACCAAGGCATCCCCTTCTTCATCAATAAAAATCTCAGGTCTTTCTAGACACTTCATTTTTATTGTTTCAGGCATTGTTGTGTTGTTCTTGGAGCATATTAGTTTTTGTTTTTCATTTTTTTGCTTAGTTTGCTTGAATAAAGTAGTTTGGACCCCCATTTTTGCTGTGTTGTTTCAAATAAGTTGATTGGTGTTGGAAAGGAGTAGGAAGTTCTTGCTTAGTAGTACAAGAAGGAGCTTGCTTTGACTTGGACTTAAACTTTATCATGTCATGCTACATGTTGTTTTGACCTTATGATTAGTGATTATTGTTGTAGCATGACTTGTTCCAAACAATTAAGATTTCTTAATGTGCCTTGAAAGAATCATGTGTTGTTTTAGCATACAAAAGCATAGTATTGTGGTATTCTCCTTTCATTCTTTGTTTGGGTTGACTTGGCACATGCTCACACCATGTTATGACTATGAACAAGTCACCTTAGCCTCTATGATCATTTATTTTTTGACTTGTGGTACCACTTTATGCTTTGATCAGTAATGTTTTGTTGCTCTGCATGATTATGGCCATTATTGCTCTCTTAGTTGGTCCCTACCAGTCTTTTGCTAGCCTCCACTTTTATGAGTAAGCTCTACTCATGCATCCAAATCCCAAGAAACCAAGTTGTTCCAAAGTGTCCACTATAGATTCCTATGCATGGTGTGTTACACCATTCCAAGTATATTATTGTTTCATCTACCTTCCAATTAAAAAAATTAACTTTGTTATGTGAAAAATTAGTGAATAAAGCTCTCACAAACTTGATGGCACACTTTATTTTATTGCCCCTAATAAACTTGAACCATTGTGTCATATATGTTATATATGCTTGCACTTATACGTTGGAATTAGCAGAACCATGCTGTCATGGGGAATGCTTTCAACATTGCACTTGTACACTGTACCCAGTTGATATCATGATCTTTTGTTTTTGGATGTCGTCGGTGTGATATGAAAGGGGAGCTTGTAAGTCCATGGAGTTATGTATGTGTGTTAGAGAAACGCCTAGGCCGCTAGCCTAAGCCATGACTAATCATGGTGGAAACTTGCAGCATCACCATTGTGAGAAATCTATGAAGCATTCTTCTTATAAAAAAGAGATAAAGATTAAGTAAAAAAAGATGAGAAAAGAGGAAAGAGAGAAAAAGCACCATTTTTCCATGGTAAATAAGAAGATTGCTGAGATGCTCATTGTCTGCTTACCTTGTCATTTTGATATGAGATAGCTCATGTGTCATGTTCAAGGGGTACCCCGTTGGCGGTTCTCTATGATACACATGTACTTACTATGACAAGATCTTACCAGTGACTAAAGTTGAGTAGCATGAGGAGCGGCCCTCGTACTCAAGGGACATGAGATTGCCAACTTATACTTTGTCAAGCATATACTCCATAGTTTTTTTCTTTAACCTTAATCACTTCAAGATGCTAATTATAGGGGCAATGAGAGCTAAAATCTAACAAGTACCATAATTTTTGGAAGCTCTTTATGAACCTTGAAATCCCTGCTTCCCTTTGAAGGGCCTTTCTTCCACTTTTATATTGAGTCTCTACCTTCTATCCTTAGGTACCAATTACGAGAGCATAGTTGCCATTCTTAGTTCTATGTGCATTGTCCCAAAACTTATTGATTGATTCATACTGTTGATATTCCTTGTTATTTGAACTATTTGTATCTAGTCACTCTTATGAACTTTGAAGGTGTCCTATGCATTTATTTGCTACTCCATGAGGGACAAGCTTAATGCCACTATGCTATGTTTTCTATATGTGAAACCAACAAACATCTTTCAATACATTGTTATTCATGATCTTTATTTGTAAACTTTCATGTTGCATGCATAGATACTTTGTCTTATTGTTAGAACTTCATCTTTCATGCTCATGTTTAGAGTACTTTGATCCCAGCTTTCAATGCTTGCAAATGGTTTGATCTAGATTTTGATGGTGCATGTCACCTCAAAAATTATTATTTTTATTACTTACCTACTCGTGGACTGTTGGCGTGTTATTGACACCTCGTTGGGAGACCCCAAGAGCAAGGTGTGATGAGCACAACAGCAAGTTTTCCCTTAGTAAGAAACCGAGGTTATCGAACCAGTAGGAGGAAGGAAATGTCTCAAAGATGTTGCAAGCAACTTGGAAACCTGCACAACACAAACTCAAGACTTTGCCCCAACGAACAGTGAGGTTGTCAATCCCACTGGTTGATGTAACAAAGGATTAACTGTATGGTGTGGAAGGTGATAGTTGTTTTAAGCAACTAAACAGTAACAGTGGAAGATGTATAAATGGTAAAGATTGGACCGGGGTCCATAGTTCATTAGAGGTGTTCTCCTTAGATAAACAAACATGGCATGCTGGGTAAACAAATTACAGCAGGGAAATTCACATGACTGAGCAAGGTATAACAATGAAATACTAGACATCACGATCCTATGATATTCGATTGGGTAATACAACAAGATACATAGACCGCCATCCAACTACATCTATGTCTAGAAGTACACCTTTGGGTTATCATCCGAACCCCCTCCAGTATTAAGTTGCAAGGTACAGACAACTGTTTTAAGCAAAGTGTGTAAGGTAAACAATCCGCTTGTTCCATGAACAAGAGACCGTTGTTTTCTGCCTAGTGGCAACAGCACATCTACAACCTTAGATATTTCTGTCACTTCCCTTAGATTAAATAGAGGCATGAACCCACCATCGAGCATAAATACCCTCTCTTGGATTCACTAGCAACTACTTGGCCAAGATAGCTACTAGAAACGGAGAGCATGCAATATCACAAAAAACACAGACATGATAGAATCAATAAGAAAAAACCATTAATCAATCTGACATAGTAATCTCAGTATCCATCGGATCCCCGCAAACACAACATGCATGATTACAAATAGATGAGATCTTGATCATGAACGGAGCTCACAAGATCTAGACATGAAAGCACAAAGGAGGAGATACAACCATCTAGCTACTACATGGACCCATAGTCCAAGGTGGAACTACTCACGCTTCATACCGGAGGCTGGCATGATGAAGAAGAAGGCCTCCGAGATGATATCCCCTCCGACAGGGTGCCGGGAAGAGCTTCAGATCCCCCTGATCTAGGAACGATGGTGGCGACGGCTACAAACGGTTTCGTGGAATATTGATCGGGTCCTTAGGGTTTAGGCATCGGGGGATTCTTATAGGCAAAGAGGCGAGGCAGGAGGGCGGCCAGGGGGCCCACACCCTGCCCAGGCGCGGCCTTGGGTGGGCCCATGCCTAGGGGGTGCGGCCGCCCTGTGGCTCCCCTCCGTCTCTCCTCTAGACTCCGTTTCACTACTAGGAAAAGGGCTATAGGTAATCCGCACATCTATGGCTCACATGGTTGAAGTTCCCCACGGGTAAAATAGGCGTGTCTCACTTGTGGGCAGTGCCCTACTAGTAACTAAAACAACCGTGGCGCACATGGGTTATGTGCGCCACATATGTGTGTGCGCGAGGGGCCTGCGAGCCACATGCCACATACCTGTAGCACACATGGGGTATGTGCGCTATGGTTGTGAGGAATAACCATAGCGCACTTGCACCCCGTGCGCCATGCCTAAAACACTATAGATCCTGCTGGCTAACTGGGCAAACACCTGTGGCGCACGTGTACATAGTGTGCCACGGTAGTGGCAAGTTCTGTGGCACACTATGCCATGTGCGCCACAGATGTGTCAACCAATTTTTGGCAGATCCACTTTGTACATGTGACTATCCCACTACCACACCCACACTTCACGTTCCCCTCCTTCTTCCTCCTTGATCTAGCCGGGATCCTCCTCCTTCCCACCTCAATTTATCCACTCATTCACCATTTTTAGCATGTAGAACTTGCCTTGGATGTTAGATACATAATAGAGGAAGCTCTCCTTCCAGGCACGCTATCCGCTCTCTCGGTAGATATCGCGTGCACCTCTCCTTTCCATCTTCTCGATCGGTCTCTCATCTCGGTAAGTTGTCCATGTAAGGATGTGTTCATGTGTATATGGATGATATGCTCATATGTATGTAGATGATCGATGCTCATGTGTGTATGGAGAGGATCGATGCCCATGTGTGTGTATATTGAGAGGATCGATACTCATGCATGTGTGTATATGGAGAGGATCGATGCTCGTGCATGTGTGTATGGAGAGGATGATATGTTCATGTGTATGGATCGGTCTCTCTCTTGTGTTTGTGTGTGAATGAGTTGCCATTTGTTTTGCTAAAATGTTGATTCATTTCCATTTTGGCAAGACTTTGGCATTTCTATCGACCATTGCGTGCATCCATTTATTATGTGGTTCTAATAAACTTCTAATTGTACCATGTACACCGCGCAGGCTAAAATGGTCCTCATAATGAGCGAAGGCATTGTGGCTAGATTTTTGAAATGTGCGACGGCAGACATGATATGAAATAACAAGACGGAGATAAGATGTCCATGGAGAAGATGAAAACTCAACTGGTTGATCGACCCAGATTCCGGGAATCTGTAGGTGCACCTGCTCCGCCATGGTTTCATGGATGGATACACTCGTTGGGTAAGCGATGACGAAGACGATGGAGATGGTGAAGGTGGGCAACATGACAGTGATCATCACGGCGAGGACGAGCGACATGATGAAGAGTCTCCTAGAGATAGTGAAGGTGCGGAACCATACTAGGATGATGATGATCTAGATGCCGGAGGAGCAGACAACGATGGAACAACGTCAAGCTGGGTGCAGGACCCTTATATGCAAGAGATGCTTCTCAAGAAGATGAGTAATGCCAGGGCTGCCGCTAGAGAGAAATCCAAGCTTGTGCAACTTGAGAAAGACGCGCTTACTCCTTTGTATGAAGGATGCAGGCCTGATGATACCTGGTTGAATGTAACTCTCAAGGCTATGGAGATGAAGGCAAAACAAAAATTGAGCGACACAAGCTTCGACGATATGATGGCATTCTGGCATGATCGTCTCTCGAAGGGGAACAAGTGTCCAAATAGTATCGAGGACACCAAGAAAATCGTCTGTCCTCTTAATCTACCGCATGTTAGATACCACGTATGCATCAACGATTACATCATTTATCAGGGCAAGGACGCAGAGAAAACCACATGTCCGGTGTGCAGCGTGAGTCAATACAAGAAAGGGAAGAAAGCACCTCGAAAATTAGTATGGTACTTTCCTATCAATCCTCGTCTGCAACGCTATTTAGTGGACCCTAAGGAAGCGAAGATCATGAGATGGCATGCGGAAAGGAAGAAGCCAGGAGATGAAGATGACCCCAAAAAGGATGAGCTGCTGACGCACCCTTCAGATGCTAGCCAGTGGAAACCATTGGACCTCGAATTCCCATAATTTGGTGGAGATTCGAGGAACATCAGGCTTGGTGCAAGCACCGATGGACTCAATCTGTTCGGTAGCTAGAGCAACACGCATGGCACTTCGCCCGTGTTTGTATGGATGTACAACCTCCCTCCATGGCTGTGCATGAAGAAGAAGTACATACAAATGAGTATGCTAATTCAAGGGCCAAAATAACCTGGTACCGACATCAATCTGTATCTCAGGCTGTTGAAAGAGGAGCTAGCCACGTTATGGGAATCTGGAGCCAATACTTACGACACCATCGCACAAGATTATTTCACTATGAGAGCCGCGTTGGTCACTACGGTGCAAGACTATCCATGTTGCGGGTATATCTCGGGGAAGGTTATCCAAGGATTCTCCGCATGTGTTAGGTGCATGGATAACACAAGCTATCTCCAACTAGAGAAAGATCCAGGGTCTTCGAAAACCGTGTTCATGGCGTACAGGAGGTGGCTCGGCAAGAATGATCCATGGAGAAAACGTGGATATCTGTTCGATGGCAAATCCGAGACCCGAGGAATCCCAGAGTGGAGTAGCAAAAACTGAAAAGATTGTCCTAAGCCTGGACAGAAGCGAAAGAGGCAGCAAAACAAGCCGCTACTGAAGGTATGGAAAACAAGGTCTGTTTTCTGGGAGTTGCCATACTGGAAGTTTCTCCGCATGCCTCATAGCCTTGACATCATGCATATCACGAAAAACATGTGCGAGAGTCTGGTCACCACCATAATCAACATGCCAGATAGGACAAAAGATGGTCCGAAAGCAAGGCATGACCTGATGATCAGGAAGATTACGATGATCATGAGTCGGAGGCAACACAAGGTCATCGAAGGGTAAAAAGTTGAAGAAGAACGAATATCACTGCCCTCCTTCTTGCTTCACTCTAAGACAGGATGAGATCAAATAGTTTTTCAAGTGCCTTCTAGGAGTCAAATTTCCTTACGGCTAGGCGGGCAAGATAAGCAGATACCTAGACGAGGCGAAGCAGAGGTTCAGTGGAATGAAGTCTCACAACTGTGCCATGCTAATGATGTAGGTACTTCCGGTTGCACTAAGAAGGATAATGGACGAGCACGTCCATGAAACGTTGTTTGGCCTCTACAAGTTTTTCGATGTCATCTCTAGGAAGTCGATTGGCGTGAATCAGCTCGGGAGGCTACAGGAGGAGATCGTGGTGATACTATGCGAGCTTGAGGTCTACTTCCCGCCCCCATTCTTCGACATTATGCTGCATCTGCTGGTCCATGTCGTGGAGGACATTGTCCAACTCGGGCCGATGTTCCTCCGCAGCATGATGGCGTTCGAAAGGATGAACGGATACATCAAATGATACGTTCACAACAGGTCCCGTCCATATGGAAGCATAGCCAAGGGCTTTCTAGCCGAAGATTGCATTTCTTTCTGCACTAATTATCTAGACATCGAGAACCCTGTCGGTCTTCCCATCAACATGCACCTTGGCAAGATCGATGGATCTGGTCACCGAGAGGGTCGTCGCGTACTGCATGCAGACTTTGATTATCGATGTGCAGACTTTGATCGAGCAAACCTCGTCGCGCTACAGCATTTAGTACTGGTCAAGCCTTGGGTACAGAAGCACAAAAGGTTAATTGAGAAGAAGTAAAGTGATCGGGGCATACAGAGGACGTAGGGAGAAATAATCAAAGAGCACAACTCAGATTTCACACGTTGGTTTAGGCAGACGCTCCTTGATAATCCCCCGCGATCGCATTCTTCTAACACGGAAAAGATCATATTCACCTTTTCACAGGGACCCATGCAAAACCTGGTGACCTATTAGGCGTATGATATCAACGACTACACATTCTACACGGAGGAAAAGGACAACAAGTGTGATTATCAGAACTCAGACGTAACGTCGAAATTCTACACCGATGACAACGTGAAGGAAAGATTCTATGGAAGGATCGAGGAGATCTGGGAGCTCGACTACTGTGGAGAAAAGGTGCCGATGCTCCATGTCAGATGGGCAAAGAGTATCGAAAGAGAAGACCAGTATTTCACAACCATGGTTATACCCAAAGAAGCCAAATCCAAGGCCGATGCTTAACGTGGCATGAAAAATGAACCGTGGGTACTGGCTACCAAAGTGGACCAATTTTTTTCATTACCGACCCGACAAATCCTAGCCATGTTGTCGTGAGGAGAGGAAAAATAAACATCATCAGAATGGATGGAGTCGCCAACGAGCAAGACTTTGACAGTACGACGATCCAAAGATTGAAGATGACGACGACTACGATGTAGCAACATACATCACAAGAAGAAAAAGGACAACCCTACCCAAAAAAGGTAGCCCGTTCGACAGAAGAAACATTAAAGTGCCGAGGCTAAATTATTCAACCGCGACAAAGAAGGGAAAAAAGATTGTAAAATGCTAGCTCAAACAATATTGTAAAACGCGTGGTCGAAAAAGATTGTAATATTCATGGACAAATTATTATGACATATTTGTATCATGGACAAATTATTATGACATATTTGAATCATATTTGTACCACTTTTATGACATATATTATCACTTTTGGGCATTTTTGGAATATTTAAAAGTATTTTTAAAACAAAACAAAAAATTTATGGCATACATCACCAATTTTGGTCATTTTTTGGAACATGTAAAAGTATTTTTTAAAATAAAAATAAAAAGGTGGGCACCAGGATTCGAACCTGGGTGCTCATAGGTTTAGAATAGAGCAGTGGGTAGAACCAGTGGGATAGGGCAGTGCTAGTGTTAACTAGAGGGGTGGCCGCCCTCTTATATGACTAGTCCTACCCAGTTAGTAATAGCACACCCTGGCCAAGTGCGCTACGGTTACCCGTAGTGCACTTGGGAAGGGTGCGCTACGCCCTATATCGGTAGGACTAGTCAAATCTCCACGTCGTCCCTATCCTCCCCATCATCCTCAGACACAGATCGAGTCATCTCCCATCGACGCGCCGCTGCTGCCGCATCCCATCCGCATCGACGCGTGCCTCGCAAGCCAGGAGTAGGAGGAGGAGGCTGCCACGCCAGGAGGAGGAGGAGGAGGAGTAGGCCGCCACGCTAGGAGGAGGAGGCCGCCACGCTTCCGAGGATCTCGGAGGAGGAGGAGACCATGGAGGAGCATCGCCAGCCGCCTCGCCCGTGCGCTCGTCGTCGTCCTCGTCTCAGAGGTGAGCCTTCTCCCCTCTCCACTTATCGATTGATTTAGGTTTAGGCTTATGCTTAGGCTTGATTCATTGTAGGTTTAGGATTGTAGGTCGAGGCTTGTAGGTTTAGATTTTTTGTTAGAAACAGAGAGCTTGAAGATTTTTTGTTAGAAACAAAGAGCAAACAGAGGCTTGATGTTCTGTTTGAAACAGAGAGCAAACAAAGAGCTTGTCGGTTTAGGCTTTTTAGCTTGTAGTTCTTGTAGGTTTAGGCTTGTAGTTCTTGATTTTTAGAAAACAGAGAGCTTGAAGATGTTCTAGCCATGACTGAATCTGCTTGCTCTTTTTCTATTAGCCTGTAGCTTGTAGTTCTTGTCTGTTTGCTCTCTGTTTCTTCTTGTAGTATTGCCCAACACCCAGTATGTAGCTAGCTACCTACCAGGAGATGAGGTTTTCTTGGCAAGGAAGAGTGGTTCAGACTTGAGAAGCAACATCGAGTTTTTGGCTTCTTTGTGTCCCTGCTGTTGGTTTATATAAAAGTTGGGGGAGGGGTAATGGTAGAGAGAGAGGAGGACGGGGAGGAGGAGCAGAGAGAGTGGGAGGGATGACAATACCAAATAGCTCTGAAGTTTATTAGATAGGTAGGATCCCCTTTCTCTTTTCTGTACCCTTTTGGCCAAGTTGTGTCTGCAATCGTACAACACATATTTTCAAACCCTGCTTACAACTATTACTCATGGAGGTACACATATAATTAGTTAAAATTTCTGTACAGATAGAAATAGCTTGAAGCTGTGTAGGTGACTATTAGTGGAGTGTTTTGTTAAGATAACTTATTCCTGTGCAAGTCAACATTAGGTAGGTTTAACCAGTATCTTCTTGTCTGAAGAAAATCATGCATCTGCCTTTCTAGCGACCTTCTGAAATATAGCATGCAAACTAAAGTAAACTTAGTTCAATACTGAGACCTATACGCCTGATTGCATTTCTGTACAGATAGAAATAGCTTGAAGCTCTGGAAATGTTGCCTATACAGGGTGCTGAGAGATCAGCTAGTTTCTGTTTTATATATATATAGAGAGAGAGGGAGAAGAGTAAGGGACTAAACTGAACTACCTAGTTTGTCTGGACTGCAACTGAGGTATTGTTGGGGACACAATTCCATTTCTCTCCACTCTGTGTATTACTATTAGTTTTCTTCTATATATAATCCTCTTCAGATATAATCATGTGTTTCTCTGCTCTTGTCACTATATAATTACTCTTTTTTCCTACTAGATTATTGTTGTTTGTGCTGACCAAATGTCTCTCTTGTTTCTATTTCATCTTTTTTTTTGGCTGGATGGATTCCTGTGTGTGGTCGACCAAATGTGGGTGCTAGCTGTGAGTCTGTGGGTGCTATGCTGGCCATTTATTGTGTGCTGGCTATGCTGGCCATATATATGCAGGTTCTTGTATAAAATGAGTCCCGATTTTTGCCAGAATGTTGATTAACTTCCATTTCGGCAGAAATCGAGCACTCCTAGTTTAAGAAAATTAGAAAAGGTCATGCCGGATTTTCTATGCACTTTATTACTAACCAATTATTTGCTTTTTATTAGTGCAAAGATGTGTGACAACGACGAGGCTGGCTGTTCTAAGCGCATCAGCGCTGAAGGAGAAGTCATACCTCCGAATAAACAATTGACATTCTGGGAGGTGGCCCAGCGGCTAGAAGACGATGAAGAATACCATCCTTTAGAGAGCAAGGATGATGAGATGGAAGACGCGGAGGAAGAAGCCGAAGGAACGGCAGATAATGAAACCACTGATGGTGGCGAGGGCACAGGGAGTGGTAGAAATCCTCCTAAGAAGAAGAAGAAGCAGAAGGAATGGCGCCCGAACACGGTCGGCACCGTCACAGAGGAAATTACCGAAGTGAGACCAACAAGGGTTCCTTTGGTGCTCGACCTTGTCGTCAGAGGGTACGGTGGGCAAGTGAAGGCGATCACCTGGACAACCATCTCGATCAACACCGAGAATCTCCGGCATAAAGATAATGTCCACTTGCGCACACTCCTCTTCGAGAAGCTACACGCAAGATACAAGTTCCCCGCTGAGTATCGGAACACAAATTATCATGGGAATGAAGTAAACAAATCCGCCCTCACAAATATGAGCACCGCCCTGGCCAGCTGGAGAACCCGGATAAAGAAGAAGATCTATAGAGAAGGCAAAAGTCTTGAGGAGATCCAGAAAATTGACCCGCAGATCACCGAAGATCAGTACCGGGAGTTCAAGGACTGGTGCGCATCAGAAAGAGCCTAGGCCTTGAGTAATCGGGGAAAGGTGCTGCAGGCGATGAATATAGGTCACCACCATCTCGGATCTGGTGGATACAAAACCGCGGAGGCAAAATGGGATAAGGAGAACGACGAGTACAGATCTAAGGGGGTAGCTAAAGCCTTTGCGAAATTCAAAAAGGGGCAGCCTCAAAACTTCATCAAGGACCGTTACCATGTGGACCCAAAACCCAAACAACTCACCGCGGATCCTGCGGTGAAGGAATTCGAGGAAATTGTGGTAAGTAATTTAATTACCACGGATCAACTCGATTGCATTCTAATCGATGAAGTCTGGTTTCTAAATGGTTCACTGTTACTTATGCTGCAGGAGGAGGAAATTGTTGCTAGTCATGGATCCCAGGGTTCCTCATCCCAAGGGTCGACGGCGGCCACCCGGTGGGATAATCATTTTAGCAGGGCGATGAACTGGGCCAAGGAAATCACGCCGGTTACGAAGAAGTCGTCGTCGGCTGGCCGTCTGGCCGGCCTCGGGGGTAAGGATTGGGTGGATCATTTTGTTCCACCGCCGAGGACGCGTGTGGCGCCGTCGGGAAGGAGCGACGAGGAAAATTGCGAGGTTCAAGAACTTAAGGAACAAGTGGAGCGGATCCCGCAGATCATCCAAGACAACCTGGCAATCACCCTCAAGTCCATCCCGCCTACCTTGGTGGAGTCAATAGAGAACTGGAGTGCGGGTGGTCGACAGGGGCCGTTCCCGATCCCAAGCATTGTCAGCAACCACTCGAACAATGCGGCACCGACGAATCAGGAGAATTATGTGTTTGTTACTACGCCCACTAGCACCGCGGCACCGGAAGTGTTGGTGACTCCCCCCTGCCATCACCGTGGCGCCGGACATGTTGGTGACCCCCCTGCCATCGTCGTGGTGGCACCGGAGCTCCAAGCACCCGGTAGGGAGAGTACACCGGCGGCCGGCACCGTGCCATCAAGCAGCCCCTCCGTCTCTTGCACGCCCGTCGTCGTATGCGGTTCCTCGACATTAGCCGATATCGATGCCATCATGGTAAAAAAATTGCTTTATCCCTTTCACGCCATCCATTACTCTTAAGGCATCTCTCTACGCCGTACATGTTTTCCGCAGATGGATGTTCCTTGCACTCTCTTATGCTACATAAACAACAAGGTGAGGGATGTTGCCAAGGGTACCATCGTTCAACTCTTGCAGTGCACGTTCCACTCAAGGCCGATGCCAGATAGCATGCACATGGTTAAAATTAGTCGGGTTCTAAGAGGATGCGACGACCTGGAACCTCCCATTCAACCCCCAGGAGCGGATGAAGAAGAGCTGGCTGTCCTCAGAAGTGGCTTCGGCCTATTCTTGCAATGGCCAAAGAGAATGATCCATTTGGGGATGGCGGGGGCCATCACGCCACAGCAACAGCACCGCCTGTCGTGCCAGCGACAAGCCGTGGCAAGGCCCCATTACCGCCCTCTCTGTCACCTCCACGCGGTGGGTCGGATGATCATGTTGATGATATGCACATGGCGCAGGATCCGGGCAAGCATGACAAAGACTGGAATGATCACTTCTTCAACACTCAGTTTAGCAATGAAGACCCAGCTGGTGGCCCCACAGAGAAACCCACTATCACCAAGCGTCTGTTTGGTTCTCAGGAGACGCCTCCAGCTTGCGCCATCACCGAGCCAGCTAATACAACCAACCGGCCCTTTATTCTAAGCCCTTACACACTACATAGGTCGGCCGGTGCTCAGATTGCGGTGCCTGCCCGCTATCCAAAAGGAAAAAAGGTTAGGAAAATAAAATATACAGCTCGAGCCAGCCGATGGCATCAACTGCGAATCCGATCAGGTTTCAGGCTGGGCCACCAAGTCCCGAGGGTATTATGTGGAGGATTCATGTGGCGGGTGAGCCCATGCTACCTAAGAATTTGCGGAGGCTCGCAAGTTCGGAACTGAAGAGTGTGCATGACGGTGTGCCGACGGTAGAGAGATGCCTTCTGGCGGAGAAAGATCCCTCGCACCCGGTATTCGTGGGTAAGGTGCCACCAGGCTTGGGCTTCGTCGACAATGCCCCCGCGGATCTGTTCTTCCTGCGGTTTGATGACATCTTCAATATGTTCCACCTATACCCACTTCACTATACCATGGTCCGCATGTTTTCTCTCAGCCTGGCCATGCAGATCATTAGAGAGAATATATCGGGCATCGCTATAGTGGACCCCTACTACATGCATGACGGCTGCTTGTGAAGCGCCGTTGAATGACGTTTCATGGCCTCTTACTTAAAAAGAATCTTCGTGGCGAACAAGACAAAGGAATAAATTCTTGTGCCTTACTTTCCCAAGTAAGTCATTATTCACTCGCCACCATCGATTGGCTTTATTAGATTATCATCATTCTTTTTCTGACACATTCCATTTGAATTTTTTTGCACAGAGTTGAACACTGCACGCTCATCTCCTTATGTCCGAAGCATTTGCACGCCACGTATTTCGACTCGGGGAATCTAGAAAAGAAGAAAAACTATGACAAGATCAAGGAAGTTCTGGATGATGCTCTCACTGGCTATGCCTCGATGGAAGGCACCACCTTCGTGTGTAAGAAGGTCAAGTTCGGTAGGCATGTATTCAACCACATAATGGAGTTCCCCTGCGTGAAATAGCCGGAAGGCAGTAAGAAGGAAGCCTATTATGCACTCGATCACATGAGGGCATTCCTACTAGACCAGCAGAATTCTATGCTGTCAGATCATCTCAAAAAGTGGGCCGAAGCCAAGGAGAAGATCACTGATTCAGATATTAGACAAGAGATGTATCGTATCCAGCAGCAATTTGGGGCAATCATCTTTCGTGATGTCATGACTTCGGGGGGGGGGGATCTTCTACGGAGGAAATCTCCCAAATAACCGTGACATAGAAGATCGCCTGGAGATACAAGGTGACTATAGGAAGTTCATGACGAGACAAGGCGTCCTCCCGTTCCTAGAGCCGAGCCAGAAGGCTTGATGTTGGCCTAGTTGTAGTTCCAATCTATAGATGACCTTTGTGTGTGTGGACAAGTGTACATGCTACTACTTAGCTTATTAGGTTTATGAATCATCGCTTACTTATTTTGCTTATTATTATATATGAATCAATTCTTGGTTTTTTTCTTACTCTTTGGTCCTTTGCTCACTTTGGTCCTTACTTTTTCTTACTTTATTAGTCTTTTTTCGAGAATGCCGATGATTGAAATGTCGTGGCACACTATATATGTGAATATGCTACGACGGGATTGTGAGTCTTGTGATATGCACAAGTCCAGATCATGTGCATCCTACTTGGCTCACAGTTCCGTCGTAGCATATTCCTATGTCCAACGACCTATGTATATATATGAGGCATTTTTTTAAGTTACTTTGGTATTTTTTGAGAGTAATGTCGATGATTGAAATGTCATGGCACACTATATATGTGAATGTGCTACGACGTGATAGTTAGCCTCGTGATATGTACAAGTCCAGGTGTTGTGCATCCTACTTGGCTAATTGTTCCGTCGTAGCATATTCCTGTGTCCAATGACCTATGCATATATATGAGGCATTCTTTTTGAGTTACTTTGGTCTTTTTCAAGAATAATGCCGATGATTGAAATGTTGTGGCACACTATATATGTGAATGTGATGTGATGAGATTGTACGCCTTGTGTTATGCAGAAGTCCAGATGTTGTGCATCCTTCTTGGCTTACAGTTCCATCATAGCATATTCCTGTGTCCAATGACCTAGTTATATATGAGGCATTCTTTTTGAGTTACTTTGGTCTTTTCCGAGAATGCCGATGATTAAAATGTCGTGGCACACTATATATGTGAATGTGCTGCGACGGGATTGTAAGCCTTGTGCTATGCACAAGTCCAAATGTTCTGCATCCTACTTGGCTTACGGTTCCGTCGTAGCATATTCTTGTTTCCAACGACCTAGTTATATATGAGGCATGCTTTTTAAGTTACTTTGGTTTCTTTGAGTTGGGACTACTTTCTATAAGTGTATCTTCATATGCGACTTTAATTATACATGGTTTTTTCCAATCACCGATTAATTATTATTCCCAACTTGTAGATGACGTGGTACGTCGTGTACAAGGGTCGGGTTCCCGGAGTGTACGATGATTGGGAAGACTGCCGGAGACAGGTGCACCATTTCAGCGGCAATAGGTACAAAGGGTACAACACTATGGCGGAGGCAGAAGCTAGATACACGTGCTATCTAGCGGGAGTTAGGACGAGGAACCGAATGAAGACCTACACCTTCGTCGCGGTGATGCTTATCGTCTTTGGTTGTTTATCCCACGCTTGTTTCTGGATAGTTTAGATGTCTAGGCGAGCTTCCGAGCTCTAACTTGTTCGAGACACATGAATTCGCATGTCACCAACTACTTTGTAACTTGATCAAAACAATGTAACTTATACTATGTATTCATGTATGGGACTTATCTATATGTATTTGTTTCAATCTTGTTTTGCAAATTGTATATTTATATATATAACTGTATATCTTATATCTGTGTATGTATATCTGCATGTAATATTGTATATAATATGTATTGTATATCATCTGGCTCTGAGATTTAAAAAAACGCCCGTGGCGCACACGACATGGCTTTAGTGGCGCACTACAACTAAAGCGCACATGCGTCGATCAGTGGCACACTGCCATGTGCGCCACAGGAGATAATGCCCATAGCGCACATGCCTTCCTAGCCATGGCACACTTGCAGGTGCACTACGCCTATCCCCATATAACCGTAGCGCACTAGGCAGTGTGCTATGGGTAAGAGATAACCGTAGTGCGAGGATAGTGGCGCACATGGAGTGCGCCACAGATGCCCTTTTTAGGTGCGCCACGAATGGCCCATTTCCTAGTAGTGTGTTCTCCTCGGTGAAATATTGACTTTGGCGATTGTCCCGTCCAATTACGAGAATATTGCTTTTCTGCCTTTCTGAAACCAAAAATAGAAGAAAACACGCAACTGACACTATGGCATCCTGTTAATAGGTTAGTACTAGAAAACATATAAAAACATCTCAAAGTGTAGACAAAGCAAACCACAATAGATACTAAACAAGCATGGAACATCAAAAGTTGTAGATACGATTCCGACATATCAAGGACGAGGAGTTAAGCTTGGGGATGCTTGATACATCATAAACGTATCTATAATTTTTGATATTCCATGCATGTTTAGTATCTACTTTTCTTTGCTTTGTCTTCTCTTTGTGGTATTTTTATATGTTTTCTGGGACTAACCTATTAACAAGATGCCATCGTGCCAGTTGTCTGTTTTCTGTTGTTTTTGGTTCCAAAAAGTCAGAAAATCAATATTCTCGGAATTGGACGGGACAAAAGCCAAAGTCAATATTTTACCGTGTGGAACACGAAGCTAGAAGACGAGACAGAGGAGGGCCTCGAGGGGGCCACACCCCCTGGCCGCACGGCCAGTCCTGACCTGCGCCTAGCGGGGGGTGCAGCCGCCTCAGCCACCCCCTCGGCCTCCCTCTTCGCCTATAAGAAGCCCCGATACCTAAACCCTAAGTACACGATCAATCTTCCACGAAAAATTCCGTAGCTGCCGCCACCATCGTCCCTAGATCCGGGAGAATCTGAAGCTCTTCCCGGCACCCTGATGGAGGGGAGAGAACATCCCGGAGGCCTTCTTCATCATCATGCTTGCCTCCGGTATGAAGCGTGAGTAGTTCCACCTTGGACTACGGTTCCATGTAGTAGCTAGATGGTTGTTTCTACTCCTTTGTGCTACCATGTTTAGATCTTGTGAGCTCCGTTCATGATAAACATCATCTATTTGTAATCACGCATGTTGTGTTTACGGGGATCCGATGGATATTGAGTTTACTATGTCAGATAGGTTAATGATTCTATCTTATTGATTCTATCATGTCTGTGTTGTTTCTGATTTTGCATGCTCTCCGTTTCTAGTAGCTATCTTGGCCAAGTAGATGCTAGTGACTCCAAGAGGGAGTATTTATGCTCAATAGTGGGTTCATCCCTCTATTTAATCTGGGGAAGTGATAGAAATCTCTAAGGTTGTAGATGTGATGTTGCTACTAGGGAGAAAACAACGATCTCTTGTTCATGGAACAAGTGGATTGTTTACTTTACACACTTTGCTTAAAGCAGATATCCGTTGCTTGCAACTTAATATTGGAGGGGGTTCGGATGATAACCTGAAGGTGGATTACTAGTCATAGATGTAGTTGGATGGCGGTCTATGTATATTGTTGTAATGCCCAATCAAATCTCATAGGATCATGAATGTCTAGTATTGCATTGTTATGACTTTCTCTGTCCTGTTAATTGCCCTGATGTAATTTGTTTACCCAGCTTGACATGTTTTTTATCTTAAGAAGAACACCTCTAGTGAACTATGGACCCCGGTCCAATATTTACCATTGATACATCTTCCACTGTTACTGTTTACTTGCTGCAAACCACCATTACCTTCCACACCATACAGTTAATCCTTTGTTTTCAGCAAACTGGTGAGATTGAAAACCTCACTGTTTGTTGGGGCAAAGTCTTGAGTTTGTGTTGTGCAGGTTCCCAAGTTGCTAGCAACACCTTATGGTCGTTTTCTTCCTCCTACTGGTTCGATAACCTTGGTTTCTACTAAGGTAAAACTTGCTGCTGTGCTCATCATACTTTACTCTTTGGGTCTCCCAACGAAGCTCTATAGTGTTCTGAGCTACACATCATCAGGCATGTCACCAGACGAAGCCTAAGGAACGTACGGGTGCTAATGTATTTGATATGGTCAAGGAATTGGATCAGATGGTAAGCTTTGGAAAGGTTCCTAGCGGACAATCTATTCTAAAAGACACTGAAGGACACACACCCATGTGGAAGAAGATATCTATATTTTGGGATCTACCCTATTGGAAATTCCGAGATGTCTGTTCTGTAATTGACATGATGCATGTGACGAAGAATCTTGGCATGAACCTGCTAGGCTTCTTGGGCGTGTATGGGAATACAAAAGATACATCAGAAGCACGGAAGGACCAGCAACGTATGAAACACCTAGAAGGCCTATATCTTGAACGGTTTCAAGCTCATGCTAGATACACTCTTACCAAACAAGAGAATGAAATCTTTTTTGAAAGCATGAGCAGTATCAAGGTCCCATCCGAATTCTCATCAAATATAAAGGGATAATAAATATGACAGAGAAAAAGTTCCAAAACCTAAATTCGCATGACTGCCACGTGATTATGACGCAATTGGTTCTGATTGCATTGAGGGGGCTTCTACCAGATTATGTTTGAGTACCCATTGTGAAGCTATTGAAGGGTTCGCAGCATAGAAACCAAAAAATTTCCTACGATGGGAACTATGTACCAAGATCTATCTACTAGATACAAACAACGGGCGGATGTATATCCATAGAGAACATACCCTTTAAGACCGAAAAAGCCTAACGAGTTGAACTCATGGTTGATGTAGACGATCTCTTGCCGATCTCAAGATCGAGAGGAAGTCCTAGCGCCGCAAAGCAGCAACGCATCCCTGCTCGCACACACGTACAAGACACCGAGCAACCTCCGCCTCCTCGCTCCAGCGATGCAGCGGAAGCACAACCCTTTCTTGCCGAATAGCCACCGGGAACATGTATCTCGCTAGTCCGAGACCATGGGGGATAAATTCTAGAGGGGGAGAGAGATCCTTCATGAGGAGGTGTGAGTGAGAGAGAGGGAGAGGGGTGCCTTTTATAGGAGAAGTGGGGGGACCCCAAGGGGGTGGCCGATGAATGGGGGCTGCCCCCTTGCCCTCCCCTCATTCATGTGGGTGGACACTCCACTCACAAAATCCTCTTCAAATCCCTCCACTCAAAATCCCACTTAAACTTGCTATTAAATTTCCACCAAATTTAATGCAAACTCTCATTAAATAAAACTCTTTTTATTTATTCAGAATTTTGTCAATTACTTTAATGACAAACATTCACATATAACCCCTTGCCAGAATTCTATTTAACATGCAAAAACACTTTCTGCAATTTCACTCGAAAACCTGTTTCGGTATCTAGTGAAATAAATTCCTGCGCTTGTTATTCTTTCCGGCATGAAACATTTTCTCCAACTGGATGTCAGTGTCCCTTAAGTGTGTCACCCTACGGTTCACAAATAATGCGGACATGATCGAGACCCTTCTCCGATCAATAATCAATAGCGGGACCTGGAGATCCATACTGACTCCCACACATTCAACGATGACTTTCATGTGATCGTCGGAACCTTTTACGCTTGTATCTTAATCCCTTTGTTTCACGATATATTACATGTCCGAGATTCAATCATCGGTATCTCCATACCTAGTTTGATCTCGTTATTGACATGCACTCTTTTCTTGTTCCCGTGATATAACATTCTAGTGATCAAATCACTTGGTTGCAAGCTAACCAATGTGATATCACCGAGAGGGCCCACAGTATATCTATCCGTCATCGGGATGAACAAATTCCACTCTTGATCCATGTGTCTCAACATAACACTTTAGTAGTCTTGAAGCAATCTTTATAATCACCCAGTTATGGTGTGAGGTTTGATGTCAACAAGAAACTCTTTCGGTGTTAGTGATTGACATGATCTCATGGTCTAAGGATTAGGATCACTTCGTAAGTTGATTATAGAAATATAAACTCAATGACTTTGATCGTAATGCTATACTTCAGATGAATGTTCATCACATCATTACACTAATGTTGTGATCTCGTTATTAACAACATCCAATGTCTATGATCAGGAAACTGTGATCATCTTGTTAGTCAACGAGCTAGCTTATGAGAGAGGCATAACTAGGAACTTTCTGTTTGTTTATTGAACACACATGTATTAACATTTCTGTATTAATAAAATTATAGCATGCAAAATAAACATCTATCATATACTTGGAATACACATAATAAACACTTTATTATTGCCTCTCAGGGCATATTCCCTTCAGTCTCCCACTTGCACTAGAGACAATAATCTAGTTACATAGTGATGTATCTAACACCCATGGAGTTCTGGTGTGGATGATATTTTGCTCTAGGGAGAGTTTTAGTCAATGGATCTGCTACATTGAGATCCATATGTACTTTACAAATCTTTATATCTCTATCCTTGACATGCTCGCGGATGGAGTGAAACCGGCGCTTAATATGCTTGGAATGCTTGTGAGACCTTGGTTCTTTGGCATTGGCAATCGCACCATTATTGTCAAAATAGATAACCATTGGGTCAAGCACATTTGCAACCACACTTAGTTCGGATATGAACTCCTTCATCCAAACTGCTTCCTGAGCCGCTTCCGAAGCAGCAACATATTCGGCCTCCGTTGTTGATCCCGCCACCACAGGTTGTTTGGAGCTCCTCCAACTAACCGCTCCGCCATTCATGAGAAATACGTATCCGGATTGAGACTTAGATTCATCCGGATTGGTGTCAAAGCTAGCGTCGACATAACACTTAGCGACGAGCTCTTCTTCACCTCCATATACAAGAAACATATCCTTAGTTCTTCGCAAGTACTTAAGGATATTCTTGACCGCTTTCCAGTGTTCCGAACCTGGATCCGATTGGTACCTACTAGTCAAACTAATAGCATGTGCCACATCCGGTCTTGTACATAGCATGGCGTGCATTATAGAGCATATGGCTGAAGCATAGGGGACTTTGTCCATTATCTCTCTTTCTTCCTCCGTAGACGGACTTTGAGTCTTACTCAATGTCGTGCCTTGTGTCATAGGTAAGAACCCCTTCTTACTATCTTCCATTTTAAACTTCTTTAAAATCTTATCAAGGTATGTACTTTGCGATAGCCCTATTAGGCGCCTAGATCTATATCTATAGATCTTTATGCCTAATATGTATGACGCTTCACCTAGGTCCTCAATTGAAAATTTGTTGTTTACATAACTTTTAACACTGTTTAAAAGATCTATATCATTTTTGATCAATAATATGTCATCCACATATAGTATCAGAAATGCCACATTGCTCCCACTCACTTTCTTGTAAATACAAGCTTCTCCATAAGTTTGGACAAATCCAAACTCTTTGATCACATCATCAAAGCAGAGATTCCAACTTCCTGATGCTTGCTTCAATCCATAGATGGATCGCTGAAGCTTGCACACCTTATTAGCATCCTTAGGATCGAAAAAACCTTTTGGTTGTATCATATACAACTCTTCTTCAATATTACCATTGAGAAACGCGGTTTTGACATCCATCTGCCATATCTCATAATCAAAATATGCAGCAATTGCTAACATAATCCTAACTGATTTTAGCATCAATATGGGAGAGAATGTCTCATCGTAGTCAACTCCTTGAATTTGTCGAAACCCCTTTGCGACAAGTCGAGCTTTATAGACGGTTATATTACCATCAGCATCAGTTTTCCTTTTGAAAATCCATTTATTCTCCACGGCCTTTCGGTCGTGAGGTAAGTCCACCAAGTTCCAAACTTGATTTTCATACATAGATTCCATCTCGGATTTCATGGCTTCTAACCATTTGTTGGAATCCAGGCTCATCATCGCTTATTCATACGTTGCAGGGTCATCATTTTCATCAACCATGAAATTCATGGCAGCTCGGGAGCTGCAGGCTTCCTGCTAGACCTGCGAGGTTTGGTAGTATTCTCTTTCGGAGTTTCATGATGATTATCATTGGTTCCTTCTTCAACTGGTGAAGCCAACTCCAGAACAACTTCCGGCGCTGTGCTACTCGCCATACTTTGAAAAGAAGGTTCAATAACCTCTTTGAGTTTTACCTTCTGACTACTCACACCTTTCATGAGAAACTCTTTCTCTAGAAAGGATCCATTCTTGGCAACAAAAACCTTGCCCTCGGATCTGTGATAGAAGGAATACCCAATAGTTTCCTTAGGGTATCCTATGAAGACGCATTTTTCCGCTTTGGGTTCGAGTTTATCCGGTTGAAGTTTCCTCACATAAACATCGCATCCCCAAACTTTAAGAAATGACAACTTAGGTTTGTTTCCAAACCATAATTCATATGGTCGCTTTTTAACGGATTTAGATGGTTCCCGATTTAAAGTTAATTCAGCAGTTTCTAGTGCATAACCCCAAAATTACAACGGCAAGTCCGTCAGAGACATCATAGATCGAACCATATCCAATAAAGTACAATTACGATGTTCTGACACACGATTTCACTGTGGTGTTCTGGCAGGTGTGAGTTGTGAAAAAATTCCACACTCTTTCATGTGAGTGCTAAACTCGTAACTTAGATACTCACCTCCACGGTCGGACCATAGAAATTTGATCTTTCTATTACGATGATTTTCCACTTGATTCTGAATTCCTTGAACTTTTCAAAGGTTTCAGACTTGTGTTTCATCAAGTAGATATAACCATATCTACTCAAATCATCCATGAAAGTAACAAAATAACGATATCCACCTCGCGCCGACACACTCATTGGACCACATACATCAGAATGTATGATTTCCAATAAATCTGTCGCCCGTTCCATTGAACCAGAAAACGGCGTTCTAGTCATCTTGCCCATAAGGCATGGCTCACATGTATCAACATTATGAATATATGTAACATTATTATCGAGATCCAATAGAAATAAACCATTCAACATCTGTGCATGACCATAAAAGATTTCATTCATATAAATAGAACAACCATTGTTCTCGGATTTAAATGAATAATCACTTCGCATCAAACACGATCCAGATACAATGTTCATGCTCAGTGCTGGCACCAGATAACAATTATTTAAGTTTATCACTAATCCCGACGGAAAGTGGAGAGGTAGCGTTCCAACGGAGATCACATCAACGCTTGATCCATTGCCGACACGCATCTTGACCTCACCCCTTGCTAGCGGTCGCTTGTTCCGCAGCCCCTGATTCGAGTTAAAAATATTAGCAACTGAACCGGTATCAAATACCCAGGTGCTACTGCGAGCACTAGTCAAGTACACATCAATAACATGAATATCATATATACCTTTGTTTGCCTTGCCGGCCTTCTTGTCTGCCAAATACTTGCGGCAGTTGCGCTTCTAGTGGCCAGTCCCCTTACAATAGTAGCACTCGGTATCAGACTTAGGGCCAACTCGGGGTTTCTTTTCAGGCACGGCAACCGTCTTGCCGCCCTTACTTCCCTTCCGTTTTCCCTACTTGTCATTTCTTGAAACCAGTGTTCTTATTGATCATCAACACTTGATGTTCCTTTTTGACCTCCACTTCTGCAGTTTTAAGGATTGACAGAAGCTCGGGGAGAGACTTCTTCATGCCTTGCATATTATAGTTCATCATGAAGCTCTTATAGCGAGGTGGCAGAGACTACAGATGGATGCCTAAGTCAATGGCAATCGTTATTCCCAAGGACACAAGCTTATCGACGTAACCCGACATCTTGAGTACGTGCTCAGTAACGGAGCTGTGCTCTTCCATCATGCAGCTAAAGAAGTTTTCTGAAGCATTGTAGCTCTCTACAGCAACATGTGTGTCAAAAATCATTTTCAACTCAGCCATTGTATCAAATGCATTGCCGTTTTCGAAACTCTTTCGAAATTCCGGCTCTAGCCCATACAATATGCCGCAATGAACTAAGTTGTGGTCCTCCTGACGAGTCTGATAGACATCCTTCTCCTCGTCAGGGGCATCCTCAAAAGGTGGGGGCCTAGCGGCGCTTCCAGCACATATTGCTTTTGTGCAGCAGAGAGGAGAATCCTCAAATTCATGGCCCATTCGGTAAAGTTTCTACCCTTCATTGCAAGTTTCTCTTTCTCCATGAACACATTGAAATTAAAAGCAGGTGGTGCCATCTACAACAGAATTTGTAAAGTTTAGACTAAGTTAATGATAGATTGAGTTCAACTAATCCACATTACGAATGAACTCCCACTAAAAAACGACAACCCTCATTCCTTTTTGGTGATTACATGAACCAAATCCACTACACCAAGTCCGATCATCACGTTAGTCGGTGTAGCTTCAAAGGAGAGCATCAAATGGGCATCATATCTAATATATGACTCATGCTTAACCTTTCGGTCCGTGTTCCGAGGCCATGTCTGTACGTGTTAGGCTCGTCAAGTTAGAACCTTAGCATTCACGTGTGTAACTGTCTTACACCCGAAATATGGTCGTGGATCCAAGAACACCCTATCATCATGTGATGTCTTGCAGCGATGAAAACATAATCGGTGCATACTAAAGGAAGAACACATTCTTATCTTGATATTTAAATGAGGGATCATCTTATTATGCTAATAAAGTGCTGAACAAGCAATATAAGATGTTACGAAACATCACATGTTTATTAGTGAAATGATATGGTTCCTGCATATGATATCTATCATGTGCACCGTGATATGATCACTATCATACCTTTGTGTGTAAGGCCAAGGTCTATGGAACTTACATGTTATGTGTGTTGTAATAGTATCATCTCATACTTCTACTTACAACAACACCATATCATAACACTAGCCCAGCAACAATCTAAACTAGATGCCTCTAATTTATCCATTGCAAGTTTTACGTGGCTTAGGGCTTTCGAAGATAGAACCGTTCTTACCTACAAACATGAACCACAACGAGGATAACCAAATTGTTGACAACTCGTTGCAAAATAGATATTGACTATAGTAGGAGAGACAGACACCCGCTAGCCACTTATGCAAACTAGTTGCATGTCAAGCGTGGAACAGGTCTCATGTACGAGGACATGTAAAGTTTGTCCGGGCCGCTTCATCCTACTAAGCCACCAATATACAAAATTACAACTAAGGAGCAACAACATGATCATCATCGCCCACATACTCATATGTGTACTACCCGTGTAAAGCATCTACGCATAGATCCGGCTCTGATACCACTGAAGGGTTCGCATCATAGAAAACAAAAAAATTCCTACGATGGGAACTATGTACCAAGATCTATCTACTAGATACAAACAACGGGCGGATGTATATCCGTAGAGAACATACCCTTAAAGACCGACAAAGCTTAACAAGTTGAACTCGTGGTTGATGTAGACGATCTCTTGCCGATCTCAAGATCGAGAGGAAGTCCTAGCGCCGCAAAGCAGCAGCGCATCCGTGCTCGAACACACGTACAAGACACTGAGCAACCTCCGCCTCCTCGCTCCAGCGATGCAGCGGAAGAACAACCCTTTCTTGCCGAATAGCCACCGGGAACATGTATCTCGCTAGTCCGAGACCATGGGAGATAAATTCTAGAGGGGGAGAGAGATCCTTCACGAGGAGGTGTGAGTGAGAGAGAGAGAGGGGTGCCTTTTATTGGAGAAGGGGGTCACCCCAAGGGGGTGGATGGCGCATGGGGGCTGCCCCCTTTCCCTCCCCTCATTCATGTGGATGGACACTCCACTCACAAAATCCTCTTCAAATCCCTCCACTCAAAATCCCACTCAAACTTGCTAGTAAATTTCCACCAAATTTAATGCAAACTCTCATTAAATAAAACTCTTTTTATTTATTCAGAATTTTGTCAATTACTTTAATGACAAACATTCACATATAACCCCTTGCTATAATTCTATTTCACATGCAAAAACACTTTCTGCAATTTCACCCGAAAACCTGTTTCGGTATCTAGTGAAATAAATTCCTGCGCTTGTTATTCTTTCCGGCATGAAACATTTGCTCCAACTGGATGTCAGTGTCCCTTATGTGTGTCATCCTATGGTTCACGAATAATGTGGACATGATCGAGACCCTTCTCCGATCAATAATCAGTAGCGGGACCTGGAGATCCACACTGACTCCCACACATTCAAGGATGACTTTCCTCTGATCATCGGAACCTTTTATGCTTGTATCTTAATCCCTTTGTTCCACGATATATTACATGTCCGATATTCGATCATCGGTATCTCCATACCTAGTTTGATCTCGTTATTGACATGCACTCTTTTCTTGTTCCCGTGATATAACATTCTAGTGATCAAATCACTTGGTTGCAAGCTAACCAATGTGATATCACCGAGAGGGCCCACAGTATATCTATCCGTCATCAGGATGAACAAATTCCACTCTTGATCCATGTGTCTCAACATAACACTTTAGTAGTTTTGAAGCCATCTTTATAATCACCCAGTTATGGTGTGATGTTTGATGTCAACAAGAAACTCTTCTAGTGTTAGTGATTGACATGATCTCATGGTCTAAGGATTAGGATCACTTTGTAAGTTGTTTATAGAAATATAAACTCAATGACTTTGATCGTAATGCTATATTTCGGATGAATGTTCATCACATCATTACACTAATGTTGTGATCTCGTTATTAACAACATCCAATGTCTATGATCAGGAAACTGTGATCATCTTGTTAATCAACGAGCTAGTTTATGAGAGAGGCATAACTTGGAACTTTCTGTTTGTTTATTAAACACACATGTATTAACATTTCTGTATTAATACAATTATAGCATGCGAAATAAACATCTATCATATACTTGGAATACACATAATAAACACTTTATTATTGCCTCTCAGGGCATATTCCCTTCAGCTATGTGCTTTCCTCAATGCAATCGCTCATAAGGTAATCAATCCTGAAGATCTACCATGGTTACAAAATGATGTGGTCCCCCTAATGTCTTATCAATTTTGAGTTGGTGTTCACACCATGTTCTTCAATATTATGACGCACCTCCTAGTTCACCTAGCCGAAGTGATTTCCATTCTCGGTCCTGTATTTATACAAAATATGATCCCCTTTGAGAGGTTCATGGGAGACTTAAATAAATATGTTTTTAACTGTGCTAGGCCATAAGGAATCAACTCCAAGGACTATGGAATAGAGGAGTTCATTGAGTTTTGTGGTGACTTTGTTCCTAACCTTAAGCCTATTGGTCTTCCTAAATCGTGACATGAGGGGAGACTGAGTGGAAAAGGCACTTTAGGAAGGAAATCAATAATATTTAGGGATAGACATTCTTACACTGAAGCACATTACACGGTTCTATATAATTCCACCTTGGAGGCTCCGTATATCGAGGAACAAAATAAAATTGTATGCTCCAACAACCTTTGGAAGCATGATGTCTGGATTAGAAATGAATACATGAAGACTTTTAGTGGTTGGTTGCAACATCTCATAAAAAACAACACTCTTGGAGATCAGCTGTACTTGTTGTCTAGGTCACCATATTTGAATATATCGACTTTCCAAGGGTACGAGATAAATGGGAATACATTTTACACGATCACCAAAGATAAAAAGAGCACCAACCAAAATAGTGGTGTCTGCTTTGATGCAACAAACAACAATGGATCAAAGACCACATATTATGGTTACATTGAGGAGATAAGGGAACTTGACTATGGACCTACTTTTAAGGTCCCCTTGTTTCAGTGCAAATGGGTCAAGCTGACAGGAGGCAGGGTAAAGGTAGACGAGTAGTACAGAATGACAACAGTGGATCTCAACAATCTTGCGTACTTAGACAAACCATTCGTCCTAGACAATGATGTGGCTCAAGTTTTATATGTGAAGGGCATGTCTACCAAACCGACAAAAACAAACGATGAGCAAAATAATACTTCAGACGATGAGCCAAAGAGCCACATAGTTCTTTCAGGGAAAACAAACATCATGGGACTAGAGGGCAAGACAGATAGGTCAGACGATTATGATAAGTTTCATGAAATTCCACCCTTCACAGTGAACACTGATCCAACAACCCTATTAATTAATGAAGATGCTCCATGGTTACGACACAATCAGCAAGGGACACACGCGAAGAAATTATGTGTAATAATGTATTATACATTTTATGTAACTGTGTTTTGAAAACTCAGATGAAAATATTTATTTAATGTATTGTTCCCGAGCATTCTGATAGTTCCGAAGATAGGAAATGGCGCAATATAACATTAGGAAATTCATTATCCCATAGCAAGCGGTTAAAAACATCACAAGAGGTTCAACACATCACAAGAGGTTCAATATAACTAATACATATCGCTTAATCAAATTGAACGTCTACTCCCGGGTCCTGAGTCGCGGGCGGTGAACACCCAAAGAGAAGGAACCATCATAGGAGCATAGCTCCGGTAAGATCCCTGAATAAACCGCCAGTCGTTGGAGAACCTCCAACGCAACCATATAGCGATGGACGTGCTCATCCTTCTCCGTGACACGATTTTGTACCACGTCCTTGGGGGCTATCTCTCGCTGCACCGATAGTGGACCAGACGAGCGCCACCAAAGAAGATCCGAGTCGACAATGAGACCTGGATTCGTCACCAAGCTACACATCCTGGAAGGTAGCACCTTCCAGTGCTGGCCCGGTGGAGCCCAATATCGAACTTTCCATGTGGAGCCTAGTCCTCCATCATTACCACCGAGTAGATTACGAGGATGTGGGATGGGTATCCTAAAGTAGGAGACGAACGTGAGTGGTTGTTGACGACGTGGCGGGGCAGCAGAGGACATGCGTGGTCAGTGACGAGGTGGCGGGGAAGGTGTGTATGTGTGGATGGCCATGGGGGTCGTCCTATATATAGAGGCAAAGGGCGGAAAACATGGTGAGAAGCATAGGGAAATGGCGGGAAAGCGGAGGGAAAGGAGAAAATATCTTTAGTCCCAGTTAAAGACATTTTCTCCAACTGGGACTTATGGGGTTGCGGCAGGCTAGGGCAGCCAGCGCGAGCATGTTTAGTCCCGGATGGTGTCTCCAATCGGGACTAAAGATGAACCTTTAGTCCCGGTTGGAGACACCAACTAGGAATTAAGGGGTTGCAGCAGGCTAAGGACGGAACGAACCATGTTTAGTCCTAGTTGGTGTCTCCAACCAGGACTAAAGATGAACCTTTAGTCCCGGTTGGAGACACCAACCGTGACTAAACATGGGTGGTGACAGTATTTCGGTGGGTGGCGGAACTATGCCACTGAGTGGTGACACTATGCTAGTGACTGGCGACGCTATTTCGGTGGGTGGAGACACTATGACATGGGTGAGTTTTGACATTATGTCGTGATTGTCAACACTATGTTATGCTGCTTAAACTATAAATAGGCATCCTTGTGAAGTTATCAACTGGATGCAAGATGGTGTGCGAGAGCAGAGACACCACTACGACGAAGCTTCTCGAAGATGTCTTAGGATACCGTCCTCATACATATTCGAGGAGCTCTCCATAGAGGTACTCCCTAATATTTGAAATTATTTAGCTCCCTGGTGTATTGATCTAGCTTGAGAACTTATAAAGTGCAATATGGTGTTCGAGAGTAGGGAACCACTATGGCGGAGCTTCTCGGACATGTCTTAGGATCCTTTCCTTAGACATCTTCGAGGAGCTCTCCATAGAGGCACTCCCTAATATGTGAAATTTGTTAGATCCCCGCCATGTTCATGTTTTGGTTTTTCTTGTTGCAACAGCTGATAACTAAAATGCTAGGGCGCCACTATATATGTGTGCCTTCATTTTGAATGTGATCATGGGGGTGTGATTGAGCCTAGTGATCACAAGGACATATATTGGTCATCCTACTTGGATCTCTTACGCCATCCCTATGAATTTTGTGTCCAACGTAAGTATGAGGCCCTATAGTACATGATCTTCATAGTTTTGGTTCTTAGTTTTGTTGCAATGGCCGATGATTAAAATGATAGGGTGCCACTATACATGTGTTCCTTCATTTCGGATGTGATCCCGGGGGTTGTGTGAGTGAGCCTTGTGATATGCACAAGGACATACATTGGGCATCCTACTTGGCTCGCTCACACCATCCTTGTGAGTTTTTTGTCAAACATAAGTATGAGGCCCTATAGTACTAGATCTTCATAGTTGTGGTTCTTATTTTTGTGATTTCATATGATGTGATCATGGGAGGTTATGGCCAACACCCAGGATATTTTTTTAATATTAAAACAACACTAGTAGGAAATGGTCCATTAGTCCCGGTTCATAAGTGCCTTTAGTCCCGGTTTCCGAACCGGGACATGGGAAGCGGGACTAAAGGCCCCCCCTTTAGTCCCAGTCCATCCACAAACCAGGACTAACACCGAAGACATTTATTAATATTGAAAAATAAAAATTAGTCATAATCATGTATAACCCTATAGTACACAACTTCATGGTCATGTTCGTAATCATAATCGTCGTTGTCGCTAAACGCACGCGGCTGGATCCTCAGCCCATCCATGACATATTCCGGGGGGACCTGCCACTCTGGCCTTGAATTCACGACACGAGAGGGAGGGGGATCCTGGATGGAGACGCCGCTACGCCCACGGCCTTCACCACTGCCACCCTTCTTGTGGCTCCATGGCGGGTTAAAGTATGGGCACCACAAGCAAGGATGATCTCCCTAGGCGATGTAGTGCATCACTCCGACGATAGTCCGGTTCACCCACCATAGGAGGTGGTCGACTTTGTTGTGGTTCACCGGGGGTCACTACTAGGAAAATGGCCTTTAGTGGCGCACCTGAAAACATCATCTGTGGCACACTAGCGCCATGTGCCTTGCGCTACGGCTATCTCTCAGCCGTGGCGCACTGCCTAGTGCGCCACGGTTGTGTAGAGACAGGCGTAGCGCACCTGCTAGTGCGCCACAGATGTTTGGGCAGGTGCGCTACCCCTGGGATCTTCTGTGGCGCACTACCTAGTGCGCCACTAAGCTTCCATAGTGCGCTTTAGGTGTAGTGCGCCACAGAAGGTAGATCATGTGCGCCACAGATGTTTTTTTTGTTTTTTTTTAATTTCCGAGACAGATTATATACAATACAGATTATATACAATATTACAGTAGATATACACACACAGATACAATATATACAATTATATATATAAATACACGATATGAAAAACAAGATTGAAACAAATACATATAGATAAGTCTCATCCATGAATACATAGTCTAAGTTACATTGTTTCGATCATGTTACAAAGTAGTAGTTGGTGACATGCGAATACATGTGTCGATCGAACAAGTTAGAGCTCGGAAGCTCGCCTAGACATCTAAACTAGCTAGACACAAACGCGGGATAAATAACCAAAGAAGATAAGCATGATCACCGCCGCGAAGAAGGTGTAGGTCTTCATCCGGTTCCTTGTCCTAACTCCCGCTAGATAGCGCGTGTATCTAGCTTCCACCTCCGCCATAGTGTTGTACCCTTTGTAGCTATTGCCGCTGAAACGGTGCACCTATCTCCGGCAGTCTTCCCAATTATCGTAGACTCCGGGAACCCGTCCCTTGTACACGACGTACCACGTCATCTATAAGTTGACTATAATAATTAACTGGTGATTGAAAAAAAACATATATAATTAAAGTCGCATATGAAGATACACTTATAGAAAGTACTCCTAAATCAAAAAGACCAAACTCAAAAAGCATGCCTCATATATAACTAGGTTGTTCGACACAGGAATATGCTACGATGGAACTGTTCGCCAAGTAGGATGCACAACACCTGGACGTGTGCATAGCACAAGGCGAACAATCCCATCGCAGCACATTCACATATAATGTTCCACGAGATTTCAATCATCGGCATTATTCTCGAAAAAGACCAAAGTAACTCAAAAAGCATGCCTCATATATATACATAGGTCGTTGGACACAGGAATATGATACGATGGAACCGTACGCCAAGTAGGATGCACAACACCTGGACTTGTGCATAGCACAAGGCGTACAATCCCATCGTAGCACATTCACATATATAGTGTTCCACGATATTTCAATCATCGGCATTATTCTCGAAAAAGACCAAAGTAGCTCGAAAAGAATGCCTCATATATAAATAGCTAGGTCGTTGGACACAGAATATGCTATGGCCAGCGATTAGCCAAGTAGGATGCACAAATCCTGGACTTGTGCATATCACAAGGCTAACTATCCCGTCATAGTAAATTCACATATATATTGTGCCACGACATTTCAATAATCGGCATATTCTCGAAAAAGACAAAAATAACTCGAAAAGAATGCCTCATATATATACATAGGTCGTTGGACACAGGAATATGCTATGATGGAACCGTGAGCCAAGTAGGATGCATAAGACCTGGACTTGTGCATATCACAAGTCTCACAATCCCATCATAGCACATTCACATATATAGTGTGCCACGACATTTCAATCATCGGCATTATTCTCGAAAAAGACAAAAATAACTTGAAAAGAATGCCTCATATATATACATAGGTCGTTGGACACAGGAATATGCTACGATGGAATGGTGAGCCAAGTAGGATGCACAAGACCTGGACTTGTGCATATCACAAGGCTCACAATCCCATCGTAGCACATTCACATATATAGTGTGCCATGACATTTCAATCATCGGCATTATTCTCGAAAAAAGAGTAAGGAAAAAAAGAAGGACCAAATTGAGCAAAGGACCAAAGAGTAAGCAAAAAAACCAAGCATTGATTGATATATAATAATAATAAGCAAAATAAGTAAGCGATGATTCATAAACCTAATAAGATAAGTACACTTGTCCACACACACAAAGGTCATCTATAGTTTGTAACTACAACTAGGCCAACATCAAGCCTTCTGGCTCGGCTTAGGGAACGGGAGGACGCCTTGTCTCGTCATGAACTTCCTATAGTCACCCTGCATCTCTAGGTGATCTTCTATGTCACGGTTATTCGGGATATTTCCTCCATAGAAGATCCCCCCCCCCGAAGTCATGACATCAGGAAAGATGATTGCCCCAAACTGCTGCTGGATGCGATACATCTCTTGTCTAATATCCGAATCATTGATCTTGGCCTTTGCTTCGGCCCACTGTTTGAGATGATCTGGCAGCGTAGAATTCTGCTGGTCAAGTAGGAACGCCCTCATGTGATGGAGTGCGTAGTAGGCTTCCTTCTTACTATTTTCCGGCTGCTTCATGCAGGGGAACTCCGTTACGTGGTTGAAGACGTGCCTGCCGAACTTGACCTTCGTACGCACGAAGGTGGTGCCTTCCGTCGAGGCAAAGCCAATGAGAGCATCATCCAGAACTTCCTTGATCTTGTCGTAGTTTTTCTTTTTTTCTAGACTCCCCGAGTCGAAATACGTGGCGTGGGAATGCTTCAGCGATAAGGAGATGAGCGTGTAGTGTTCATCTCTGCGCAAAAAATTCAAATGGAATGTGTTGAAAAAAGAATGATGATGATCTAATAAAGCCAATCGACGGTGGCGAGTGAATAACGACTTACTCGGGAAAGTAAGGCACGAGAATGTATTCCTTTGTCTTATTCGCCTCGAGGATTCTTTTTAGGTACGAGGCCACAATACGTCGTTCGTGGGGAACAAGCCGTCACGCATGTAGTAGGGGTCCACTATAGCGATGCCCGGTGTGTTCTCTCTAATGATCTACATGGCCAGGCTGAGAGATAACAGACGGACCATGGTATAGTGCAGCGGGTATAGGTGGAACATATTGAAGATGTCGTCGAACCGCAGGAAGAACAGATCCGCAGGGGCATTGTCGATGAAGCCCAAGCCTGGTGGCACCTTAACCACGAATACCGGGTGCGAGGGATCTTTCTCCGATAGAAGGCGTCTCTCTATCATCATGCACACGCCAGTCATGCACACTCTGCGAGCTTCCGCAAATTCTTAGGTAGCATGGGCTCACCCGCCACATGAATCCTCCACATAATACCCTCGGGTCTTGGTGGCCCGTCCCGAAACCTGATCGGATTCGCAGTTGTTGACGCCACCGGCTGGCTCGAGCTGCTAGATTTTCTTTTCCTGCCCTTTTTTCCTTTTGGAGAGCGGACAGGCACCGCAATCTGAGCACCGGCCGCCCTATGTAGTGTGTCAGGGCTTAGAATAAAGGGCCGGTTGGTTGTATCAGCTGGCTCTGTAAAGGCGCAAGCTGGAGGCGTCTCCTGAGAACCAAACAGACGCTTGGTGATAGTGGCTTTCTCTGTGGGGCCACCAGCTAGGTCTTCTTCGTTGCCAAACTGAGTGCTGAAGAAGTGATCATTCCAGTCTTCGTCATCCTCGGCCGGATCCTGCGCCCTGTGCATATCATCAACATGATCATCCGACCCACCGCGTGGAGGTGATGGCGAGGGCGGTAAGGGGGCCTTGCCACCGCTTGTCGCTGGCACGACAAGCGATGTTGTTGTCTGTGGCGTGATGGCCCCCGCCGTCCCCAAACGGATCATGCTCTTTGGCCATAGCAAGAATAAGCCGAAGCAAGTTCTGAGGACAGACGTTCTTCATCCGCTCCTGGGGGTTGAATGGGAGGTTCCAGGTCGTCGCAGCCCCTTAGCACCTGACTAATTTTAACCCTGTGCACGCTATCTGACATCGGCCTTGAGTGGAACGTGCGCTGCAAGGGTTGAACAACGGTACCCTTGGCAACATCCCTCAGCTCGTTGTTCACGTAGCATAAGAGAGTGCAAGGAACATCCGTCTACGGAAAACATGTACGGCGTCGTCAGAGATGCCATAAGAGTAATAGATGGCATGAAAGGCGGTAATTAAAGCAATTTGTTTACCGTGATGGCGTCGAGATCGGCTAATGTCGACGCACCGCATACGGCGATGGGCGTGCAAGAGACAGAAGGGCTGCTTGATGGCGCGGTGCTGGCCGCCAGTGTATTCTCCCTACCGACGGGTGCTTGGAGCTCCGGTGCCGCCGCGACGATGGCAGGGGCACCAACATGTACTCCAGCGTCGCGGTGATGGCAGGGGGAGTCACCAACACTTGCGGCGCCGCTGTGCTAGCGGGCGGAGTCACGAACACGTAGTTCGCCTGATTCGTCGGTGCCGCGTTGTTCGAGTGGTTGCTGACCATGCTTGGAATCGGGCACGGCCCTACTCGACCACCCGCACTCAAGTTCGCTATTGACTCCACCAAGGTAGGCAGGAAGGACGTGAGGCTGATTGCCAGGTTGTCTTGGACGATCTGCGGGATCCTCACCACTTGTGCCTTAAGTTCTTGAACCTCGCGGTTTTCCTCCTCGCTCCTTCCCGACGGTGCCACATGCGTCCTCGGCGGTGGACCAAAATGATCCACCCAATTCTTACCCCCGAGGCCGGACAGACGGCTAGCCAACGACAGCTTCTTCGTAACCGGCTCTATTTTCTTGGCCCGGTTCATCGCCCTGTTAAAAGGGTTATCCCACCGGGTGGCCGCCGTCGACCCCTGGGATGAGGAACCCTGGGATCCATGACTAGCAACAATTTCCTCCTCCTGCAGAAGAAGTAACAGTGAATCATTTAGATCATCGATTAGATTGCAATCGAGTTGATCCGTGGTAATTAGATTATACTTACCACAATTTCCTCGAATTCCTTCACCGCAGGATCCACGGTGAGTTGTTTGGTTTTTGGGTCCACATGGTAACGGGACCTAATGAAGTTTCGAACCTGCTCGGGTTCGAATTTAGAAAAGGGGTTTTCTATCCCCTTGGATCTATACTCTTCGTCCTCCTTATTCCATTTGGCCTCCGCGGTTCTGTATCCACCAGAACCGAGATGGTGATGACCTATATTCATCGCCTGCAGCACCTTTCCTCGATTACTATTGGCCAGGGCTCTTTCGGATTCACACCTCTCCTTGAACTCCCGGAACTGATCTTCGGTGATCTGCGGGTCAATCTTCTAGATCTCCTCGAGACTTTTGCCTTCTTTATAGATCTTCTTCTTTATCCGGGTTCTCCAGCTGGCCAGGGCGGTGCTCATCTTTGTGAGGGCGGATTTGTTTACTTCGTTCCCATGTTAATTTGTGTTCTGATACTTAGCGGGGAACTTGTATCTTGCGTGCAGCTTCTCGAAGAGGAGTGTGCGCAAGTGGCCATTATCTTTATGCCGGAGATTCTCGATGTTGATCGAGATGGTTGTCCGGGTGATCGCCGCCACTTGCCTACCGTACCCTTTGACGACAAGGTCGGGCTCCAAAGTAACCCCTGATGGGCTCACTTCGGTAATTTCCTCCCTGACCGTGCCGACCGTGTTCGGGAGCCGGTCCTTCGGCTTCTTCTTCTTCTTCTTAGGAGGGTTGCTACCACTCCCTGTGCCCTCGCCGCCATTAGTGGTTTCATCGTCCGCCGTTCCTTCGGCTTCTTCCTCCGCGTCTTCCATCTCATCATCCTCGCTCTCCGAAGGATGGTATTCTTCATCATCTTCTAGCCGCTAGGCCACCTCCCAGAATGTCAATTGTTTATTCGGAGGTCTGAGTTCTCCTTCCGTGAAGCTCCTTCCGGATACCCAAGCATATCAGGTTGTGCCTTGCTTTCGGACCATCTTTCGTCCTATCTGGCATGTTGATTATGGTGGCGACCAGACTCTCGCACATGTTTTTCGTGATATGCATGATGTCGAGGCTATGAGGCGTGCGGAGAAACTTCCAAGATATGGCAACTCGGAAAACAGACCTTGTTTTCCATACCTTCATCAGCGGCTTGTCTTGTTGCTGCCTCTTTCGCTTCTTTCCAGGCTTAGGACAATCTTTCCAGTTTTCAGCAACTCTTCCACTTCTTCGCTGCTCCTACGCTCTGGGATTCCTTGGGTCTCTGATTTGCCATCGAACAGGTCTCCACGTTTTCTCCATGGATCATTCTTGCCGAGCCACCTCCGGTGTGCCATGAACACGGTTTTCGATGACCCTGGATCTTTCTCTAGTTGGAGATAGCTTGTGTTATCCATGCACCTAACGCATGCGCAGAATCCTTGGATAACCTGCCCGAGATATACCCGCAACTGGATAGTCTTGCACCGTAGTGACCAACGCTCTCATTGTGAAATAATCTTGTGCGACAGCGTCGTAAGTATTGGCTCAGATTCCCATAACGTGTCTAGCTCCTCTTTCAACAGCCGAGATCTGATTGATGTCGGTACCAGGTTGTTTTGGCCCTTGAATTAGCATACTCATTTGTATGTACTTCTTCTTCATGCACAACCATGGAGGGAGGTTGTACATCCATACAAACACGGGCCAAGTGATGTGCGTGCTGCACGGCTACCGACGGATTGAGTCCATCGGTTTCGCACCAAGCCCGATGTTCCTCGAATCTCCACCGAATTCGGGAATTCGAGGTCCAATGCTTTCCACTGCTAGCATCCGAAGGGTGCGAGCTCATCCTTTTCGGGTCATCATCATCTCTGGCTTCTTCCTTTCCGCATGCCATCGCATGAGCTTCGCTTCCTTAGGGTCCGCAAATAGCGCCGCACGAGGAGTGATAGGAAAGTACCATACCACTTTTCGAGGTGCTTTCTTCCCTTTCTTGTATCGACTCACGCCGCACACCGTACATGTGGTTTTCTCCGCGTCCTTGCCCCTATAAATGATGCAATCGTTGATGCATACGTGATATCTAACATGCGGTAGATCGAGAGGACAGACGATTTTCTTGGCATCCTCGATACTAGTTGGACATGTGTTCCCCTCCGGGAGACGATCGTGCCAGAATGCCATCATATCGTCGAAGCTTGCGTCGCTCTATTTGTGGTTTGCCTTCATCTCCATAGCCTTGAGCGTTATATTCAACCGGGTATCATCGGGCCTGCATCCTTCATACAATGGAGTAACCGCGTCTTTCTCAAGTTGCGCAAGCTTGGCTTTCTCTCTAGCGGCAGCCCTGGCGTTACTAAATGCGCTTGAGAAGCAGCTCTTGCACATAAGGGTCTCGACCCAGCTGACGTTGTTCCATCGTAAATACGCTCCTCGGCATCTAGATCATCATCATCGATGCCTTCCGCACCTTCACCATCTCCAGGAGACTCTTCATCATCTCGCCCGTTCTCACCGTGATGATGATCATCGTCATGTTGGCCACCTTCACCGTCTCCATCGTCTACGTCATCGCTTATCCAACGAGTGTATCCATCCATGAAACCATGGCGGAGCAGGTGCGCCTGTAGATTCCCGGAATCTGGGTCGATCACCTAGTTGAGGTTGCATCCTCTGCACGGACATCTTATATCTGTCTTGTTATTTCGTATCATGTCGGCCGTCGCACATTTCAAAAATCTAGCCACAATGCCTTCGCTCATTATGCGGACCATTTTTGCCTGCACGGTGTACACGGTACAATTTTGAATTCTATTAGAACCACATAATGAATGCATGCATGCAATGGTCGATAGAAAATTTCGGCATGACCTATCCTAAAATTAGGAGCTTTGCGAAATGCCAAAGTCTTGCCAAAATGGAAATGAATCAACATTTTGGCAAAACAAATGGCAACTTGTTCACATACAAACACAAGAGAGAGAGAGAGACCGATCCATACACACATGAACATATCATTATCCTCTCCATACACACATGCATGAGCATCATCGATACTCTCCATATACACACACATATGACCATCGATCCTCTCCATACACACATCATGAGCATCGATCATCTACATACATATGAGCACATCATCCATATACACATGAACACATCCTTACATGGACAACTTACCGAGATGAGAGACCGATCACGAGAAAGATTGAAAGGAGAGGTGCGCGCGTCGACCGGAGAAGGAGATGAGAGACCGGAGACCTTCCTCTATTACTTATGTAACATCCAAAGCAAGTTTTACATGCTAAAAATGGTGAATGGTGGAGAAATTAAGGTGGGAAGGAGAAGATCCCGACTAGATCTAAGGAGGAAGAAGGGGAAAGTGAAGTGTGGGGTGGTGGATGTGGTCACACATGTGCACATAAAGTGCTGTCCTAAAAAAATCGACACATCCGTGGCGCACACGGCCCTAGTGCGCCACAGGGAGTAGAAACATCCGTGGCGCACTATGCCATGTGCGCCACGATGTTTTACTCACGTGGCGCGCACTAGGCAGAGTGCGCCACAGATGTTTGTGGCCGTTTCACAGCAGAGAGGGGGGCGTAGCGCACCCCCCCATGTGTGCCACGGTTGACACTAACAACCATGGCGCACATGACTATAGTGTGCTACAGATGTTTGGCGTGCGGCCAACAGGGCCCTGGCCCACACATATATGTGGCGCACTATAGTCATGTGCGCCACGGTTGTTCTAGTTACTAGTAGGGCACTACCCACAGGTGAGCCACGCCTGTTTTAGCCGTGGGGCACTTCAACCATGTGAGCCACGGATGTGCTGATTACCTATGGCTGTTTTCCTAGTAGTGGGTGGGCAATCACCCTCGTACCTGGTGAGCTCCCTTTCCTGCTGGTTAGTAAAGAAGGCATATTCCAGGTGTCGTAGTTGTCCAGATCCCAATGGGGATCCATCTGCTGCTCCGGCGTGATGGACACCTGGCGAGCAGATCTTGAGGCATAGGACATACATGAACCCCTCTAGCACTCAGTATCTAGTCGACGGGCGGTCGGTAGCCCGACAGGCATGGGTAGCTGGATGCACACAATTCCTTAGTCTGCTCAAGGGTCAGAATGGCCTAGTATGTGGATTCCATTGTTGCGAGAGGGGAAGGTGTGGATGGTCATGGCGGTCAGCCTAGATATAGAGCGGAAGGGCGGGAAATCATGGCGAAAGCATAGGGAAATGGCGGGAAAGCATGGCATGTTGCTTGATGGCTCTAAGAATGGCGGGAAATATCTTTAGTTCTAGTTAGTAGCTCCAACCAGGACTAAAGGCCCCCAAAATATATTTAGTCCCAGTTACTAGTTCTAATATTTAGACTAACTAGTTTAGAAAACATAAAATGTTTTTCGATTAGATATTCAAATTCAAACACTTCTTATGTTGAAAGTTTTCTCAGATTCGAAAATGGGCAAACAAAATTTAGTGAATGCATTTTGAATTGAAAATGGCACAATTGATACATGATGCAAAAATATGTATGGATGATATATTCAGATTCCTTATATTTTTCTGATAATAATAGACCTATTATTTGTATTATTTAGATTTATAAAATAGGAGCTACGAATTTCCAAAGTTTTCTAACTGATTTGAATTATATAAAGTAAAAAAATAAAATTTTTACAAAATCCCATCTAGTCCTGGGTCGTGGATGCACCCGGGACTAAGGTGTGTGTGTGGGGGGAATGCAAAATACAAACCGGCTGAAAAAATCCTCTTGTCCCGAGTCATGGCTGCACCCGGGACTAAAGGGGGGGCCTCTAGTCGAGGGTAGTGGTACCAACCGGGACTAGAAGACCTCTAGTCCTGGGTAGTGGTACCACCCGGGACTAGAAGTACCTCTAGTCCTGGGTAGTGGTACCGCCCGGGACTAGAAGACCTCTAGTTCCGGGTGGTACCACTTCCACTAGAGGGTGATGCGTATATATTTGCCGCCCCTTGCCCACCCTGGACTTAGGAAGCAAATCGACGAAGATGAAGAAAGCACAGGGGAGGTGCTACCGAATTTTGCCGCGCCGCCGCCCTTGTCTCCGCCACTGTCTTGTGCTCGAGCTCGCGCTCACCACCCCAACCATATCGCCTCGTTCTATGCATGTCGTGCCGCCATTTATATGCATGCGTGAATATAGCAATGCGTGAGCATGTGCCAAGACGATTCAAATGAAACATTCAGAGGAGGATACCACAATGTCATACCAAGTTATGAATATAGCAATGCAAGCAAACATTTATATGACATGCTACAAACTATTGGCAAGTTGGAGCTAATCATAGGAGAGCAAGAACTACTAAGCATCCATTAAATAACATACACCCTACACGAACATACTAAGCATGCCCACAATGATGAATATATGTACAAAAAATGAAAACAAATAGAGTTCATTACCAGCCTCATACCACACCTCAAGTTGTCATAAATCATCATTGCCTTTCACTTGTGTGGATTGAATAAGAATATAAAACCAAACTCCAAGGAGTCACTAAGGACCGCTGAACCCTGCAACAAACTTTACAAAACCAGAGAAGAACAACAAATTTTTTGGGTTTTTGATTTTTAAAGAACAAGAACTAAAGGCAAAAGCAAACAAAGAAAAATCTTTTTGGATTTTTCTTATAGCAAACCAAAGCTAAAAGCTAAAAAAACAAAGAGAAACAATGGAAATTATTTTTAGTCTGGTTGTGTTTTGGAAAGAAGAAACAAAAACTAAAAAGAAAGCGAAACATGGATATGCAAAGTACCGACGGAACATGATATGTAGATGAGTGTGATGTCGGTATACCTCCCCCCAAGATTAGGCTTTTGGCCTATGTGGAGATCAATCAAAACGCAGGTAGTAACTCCAAGCTGGTGGATCATCATAAGAATGATCATAAGCAGGCCCTCATGATGAAGAAGAAGAAGCGCCCCAATCATAAGAGGGCTGCTGGTATGAAGACTCACCCATGTTGGAGAGCTGAACCGAATTATCTTCGGTTTCCTCTACAACATTCTTCTCTTGCTGGGAGAGCTCCGCATGTATGTGTTAAGTTCTTCCTCCGTGAGTGACCATCCTTTTCTAGTATCAAGGTTAAACAAATCAGGTGCAGGCAAAGGGACTACTTTATTAGACTTACCCCCTCTCCAACCACTCTTGAGAAAGGTTATTTCATAAGATAACTCACTCAAACTAGCCCAAGAAGAAACAAATTTCTGTTGTATCATGGAAATAAGATCAAGCCTCTCTATGGGAAACCGTAAGTCTGAATGATGAGGCGCTAAACCATGCAAAGCTAATAAACGAGAGGCAATGAGACCTCCACAAATTCTACCTTTATTGCGGTTAGCCGAAAGACGGAAGGATATCAAAGCACCCAAATTATAAGTCCTATCCCATTTCAATGCAGCTGAGATAAAAGTTAGATCAAATGAAGATAACTTACTAGCTGTCTTCCTAGCATGAACACATTTGGCAATGAAATAGGAAAAATAACGAATAGATGGGAGATGAATAATCCGAATTTTACCACTCTCCTTTGAGAAGTTGCTTACATGGCAAATCTCTGCATATAAGTCCATGAGTGGCATGAGCCTCTCCCTAATCTTCTCACATGAACCCCACTATGGCACCTTGATAGTTGTACAAATATTCATCAAAAGGGAGATTGACATCCACATTGTAAATTTTGTAGTGAACAATAGGGTTAGGCAAAGACCAACTAAATCAAAAATCCTGCACCACAGACATAGTAGCTTCACATACTGGTAAGGTTCATCTCCAACAAAATGATCCAACCCTTCATTAGAAATTAGAGTTTGAAATCTTGAAAAATCCCTGCAGCTCTCATGAATTCGGGGCATGTATATATAGAAAAGAAAACTTCCTCCTAGAGGTGGACTTTCATAATATCCGGTACCCTTAATTCATGTTGATTCAGATGGTATTCATTCATCTTATTTTTTGAATTCTTTTAGACCAACATCAAACCAAGTGATTTCAAAGCTAATAAGTGATGGGGAACTACTATAGGGACATGCAAGAGGGCTACACATACATCAAGATAAATTCTCTAAGCATAGAACAAGCACAAACTCACATAACTTATCACCTATAGTAGAAGAATACTCAAGATATAATCCACCAATCAAAAATCTAATTGGACAAGCGGAGGAGGCACATACTGGAGAGCAATCCCTCCAAAAATCAGCAGCTAAGATGGGCTGAGCAAGGAGATCGAAAATCGGGAGCAAGAACAACAAGAACTCGATCTTTGAGAAATTTTCCGGTGTTTTTCGGGAGAGAGAGAGAAAGAAGTGCCATGAAGGAGAGTAAGTGGAGGGCTAGGGGTGGCCCACACCAGAGCTAGGCGCGTCCCTGGTCTAGCCGCGCCACCAGGGGGTGTTCCTGCCTGGTGCGCCCCCTTGGGTCTCTCTAGGTACATCTCTTCCCCTTTTGGGCATAAAATTGTAATATGAATTTTCTGGAATTTTTCGGGAAACATTATTTTTGGGTAATTTTTAGGTAATGAAAATTGATTTTCTTGCAGAAAAATATTTTGGAAAGATGCAAAAGAAAACCAAAACTAAAACTACAGAAGTTCTAAGACACTCTAACAAGCAAGCAACTACAAAACAAAGACGAAGAACAAAGATTGGAGTAGAGAAAATAAAGGTGAGCAAGGATAATCATGGTGAAAACATTGTTTTGTTCATTAAAATCCCTTTTTTAACAAGGTTGATCAAATCTTGTTACCAAAACGATTTTAAATGAAACAAAACTTTGCATTTCACTAAATGATTATGGTACCTCAATCTTGATAGCAATAGTCCCAATCATAATAGTTTCATAATTTTCTTGTGGTATGGGACAATATATTTCTCCAACTTTGATGCCCTCAAAATTTTCAATTGAATTTAGGCCATAAATCTTAGCAATATTCTTGGGGAAATAGACAGTATGCTCCTTGTCATTAACATTAAAAGTTACCTTTCCTTGATTAAAATTGATAATAGCACCTACAGTATTAAGAAAAGGTCTCCCAAGAATAATAGACATATTATCATCTTCAGGCATCTCAAGCACAAAAAAATAAATTAATATCAAACAGTTATGAGCCACTTGAACAAGAACATCCTCACATATACCAACAGGAATAGAAGTAGACTTATCAGCCATTTGCAAAGATATATCAGTTGGTATGAATTTTTCTAGTTAAAGTCACTTGTAGAGAGAAAAATGCATAACACTAACTCCAGCTCCCAAATCACACAAAGTAGTTCTAACATAATTATTTTTAATAGAGCAAGGAATAGTTCGAATCCCTGGATCCCCAAGTTTCTTTGGAACCTTACCATTAAAGGAATAATTAGCAAGAAAAGTAGAAATTTCCTCATTAGGAATCTTCCTTTCATTAGAAACTATATCCTTCATATACTTTGAAAAAGGAGGCAATTTAATAGCATCAGTCAAAGGAATTTGCAAAATAAAGGTTTCATCCACTCGCAAAACTTGTTATAGTGTTCTTCTTCCTTTGACTTGTGTTTCTTATCAGGGAAAGGCATTGGTTTTTGAACCCAAGGATATCTTTCACTACCATGTTTATTAGAAACAAAATCTTCCTTAGTGTACTCAGTGTTCTTAGTGTGCCTCTCAGATTCCTCTTCAATTTCCTTATCAGGAGCATCATTGTTAGCATTACCACTTTCAGTTTTAGCATTAGAGACATATACACTATTAGGATCTATAACAGGTTTAGAAGATTCTACAACTGTTTTATGTTTCGTTTTCTTTCTCTTAGAAGAAGTACCACTATTTTCAGCTTGTTGAGAATCCTTCTCAATTCTTTTAGGATGTCCTTCAGGATATAAAGGATCCCGAGTGGCAGCACCACTCCTAGTTCTAATTTCATAAGCATGTTTTTCTCCCAGAAGCATTAACTAGCATATCTTTTTGTACTTTAGCAAGTTGATCAATTTGAGTTTGAACCATTTGGAAATGTATAATAAGCATTTTAACATCATTGGAGGTTCTTCCCACAAAATCTTTCAACTCATTAATAGCTGTAGAGTTTTCCATTAAATGATTCTGTACTTCCTTATTAAAATTACCTTGTTTAGCAATAAAAGTATCAAATTCTTCTAGGCATTGATTAGGAGGTTTAGAATAGGGAATATCACCTTCATCAAAATGTTGGAGAGAGTGTACCTCAATAGTAGATGAGTGGGAAATTGCCTTACATAATTCTTCTATAGGAGGTAAATTCTTCACATCTTCAGATTTAATACCCTTCTCCTTAAGACATTTCTTAGCTTCTTTCATCACTTCATCATTTAGTTCAATCACTCCTCTCTTCTTTGGTGTTGGTGTTGGGGTTGGCTTAGGCACAGTTGGTTTAGGTGTAGTTGAGTCAGGTGTAATTGGCTTAGTTGTAGTCCAATCATCATAATTCTTGCTTATTTTAGCCATTAATTCCTCAACTTCTGCGGGAATTCTTTTCCAGAAAACACAATCAGCACAACTATCTAGGTATGTCCTAGATTCATCAGTTAGTCCATTATAATATATATCAAGAAGCTCATTTTTAGGTAATGGACATCCAGGATGTGCATGAATCAAAGCATAGAACCTTTCCCATGACTCAGGCAAATTCTCCTCTTCTCCCTGTTTAAAATCAAAAAAATTCTACAAAACAGCATGTCGAGCACTAGGAGGGAAATATTTCTGAACGAAAGTAGCAATCAAGCAATCAGGGATATCAATGGATCCATGAGGTAAATTATTAAACCAAGCTTTAGCTTCTCCTTTTAGTAAAAAGGGAAAATTTTAGCAACAAAGTAGGTGCGCATCTTAATATCATCAGAAAATAAACCACTCATAGTAGAAAGCTCAGTCATATGTGCCATATCCCTTTTATTCTCTGTCCCACAAAAAGGTTCTTTCTCAAAAATAGTTTTGTGAGATAAATCAAGAGAGAAATCATAATATTTATCTTTAATGTTTATGGGAGATGTGGCAAACTTAGCGTGAGGAAATAGTTTGGGTCTAATAGTACGTCTCTCAAGAAGACTCTTAATAGCACTAGCACCATGAGTGTTTCAACATTCTTTAATAAATGCATCAGTCATTTCAATATAACCATCATTAATATCATAGCTCTCTCTAGACTCGGGTGCACAGCCGTAGCATGCGGTGCACCTGAGAGATATGGGAATTAGATGCCTAGATATGCCTTAGAAGCAATCATGTATGATGTAATTCCCATTGTATTTATAAATTTATTAAGTTGTCCCTGTATGAACATATGATGTATATCATTGAATATGTGATTCGGTTGTGAAACTATACAATCATGTTGTTCATACTAAACATCCTTGCTCATTGAGGTTGTGCTAGACACACAAGTTAGACTAATGGGCATGGTGATGCTATTCCGACTTACACGGATTTGGCTAAAGAGTTTAGTGAGTCAGATTGACCCATATTAAGATACAACGAACAAGTTGTCATTTGTATGTCTCAATCAATGTAATCCTTAGACCTGAGGTTGTTACACAATCCAAGTTCAGGATCACCGACTTAGGTTCTGTCAAATGCTGATCCATAATAGGGCAGTTATTAATGCAGAGTTCAGGTCAACTAAGAATCCAGTTGCGTGATGTGAATAACCAAGATGGGATTTTGCCCCTCTACTTGGAGAGATATTCTCTGGGCCCTCTCGGATGATATGATTTAGAAAGCATGACCATGCACGACTCGGTTAAGTGTTAACCGAGGCGATCGACAAAGAGTTAGTCGGATGAATCACTTATCTCAGATCGAGAAGAGAGTCGGACTATTTAAGGGATGATGATTATTCGCCTATAGTCCGACAAGGTATATCATGAGAAAAAAGGGACTCGGATGCAAGTCAGATTGGAATGCATGTCGTCATGACTCTTTGGTACTTGGTAGTCGGCATGTTTTGCTAGGAGCCGCTATCGACTAATCGATTGGGAGTCGGACTCCAATCGTGTCCAAGTTGCCATGAGCATGTGTCTTGGTGTGGAACACGGCAGTGCCATCGGGGATGGCAAAGAAGGGACACTCGGATGCATTCAGTGGCTCACGCAACGGGTTCAGCACGGTGAACTGCAAACACAACGACGTACCCAGGTTCGGGGCCCTCTTGGCGAGGTAACACCCCTACTCCTGCAGATGAACTATATGTGGGAGCTGATGCTCAGTATAGATGCTCCTAGAGATGTTTCCTTAGCGACTATGGAGAGATAGAGGAAGATGGGAACTTGATGCTAACACTTCTATCCTTCTATTGTTGCCTAACTAGAACCCTAGCTCTGCCCTCCCTTATATACTGGTCTAGGGGGCAGATTACAGATCGGATTCTAGGGTTTACTATTTGGATATGGGTTTATAGGGCAGGGCCGGCTGCATGACCCAGCCGGTGGGCCAGGACCCAGTCCGCCCTTCTTTTAGCGTCATCCTTCTCTTTAGTGGTCACCCGGGCGTCCTTTGGGGCGTCATCCTTACTTTAACAGTCACCCGTACTACTTTCGCTAGTCTCGCCGACCACCTTGCTTTATCTTGGTCGGGTAGCGCTGGCCATGACGGCATGCCATCTTGCCTGATGACGAGGGAGAGCTAGAAGCGTACCCCGCACGGAGCGTCAGCCCTTCCGTGCCCTCCATCGAATCTGAGGGGAGCCGGGTGGAAGCGGCCACCCGGCCGGTTCTTCTGGCCACCGGCTAGACGTGTCAGCTGGGAAGGTTATCCCCCTGACACTAGTCCCCAAGCACGTATGGGCTTGGCCGGTGGGAAAGATCTTCCGTGCTCCTTCTTGTCCTGAAAGAGTTGTTTTGTTGCATCCGGCTGCGGCTTTTGCTTTTTCTTACCGGCTGCGGAATCGATGGCCGTCCACTAGGTGTAAACAGCGAAGGAAGGTACCGGCTAGCACAGCTGAAGATGAAATGTTTATCTCGATGACGCTGTTTATGTGGTCACCCACGACTGCAGCTCTGGCACATGTCGCGTCAGTTGGACTTCCGCGTCGCTGCGTCAGTTTTTGGCAACTACGCACGCAACTTGCCGCAGCAGTTTCTCGGGGCGAGCGTGCACACCTCGTCTCCTGGTAACGCCCGCGGATCTTCTGTGGAGATCATGAAGGCGCAAAGGATCTAGAGTCAAAGCGTCGTGTGGTTGTGGTTCTGTGATGGCACGCGTCCGCAGGAGCCGAAGCGGTGATGGTGCCGTCCATGGGGATAAATAGAGCCCTGAGGGGCATCGGTTCCCACACTTCTCCATCCTCTGGCTCATCGTCCCCTCGTACTCCAGTGCCCTTTGCTCTTGCACGCCTTCTCCTTGCCGTCGTGGCCACCTCTTACCCGTCCACCACGGCCACCTCTTATGCCGAGATTTTCAACAAGTATCGGCGGCTGGTGTGGGTCCTTCGTGACCGATGAGCTTGTCAACAAGTATCGGCGGGGGAGGTTTCTTCCTTCGTCGATGCTCGTTAAGCATCGGATCGCGCCAGAGGGGGAGCGGGTGCCAGATCCTCGGCCGGGGGAGCGTGTTGTCTTCCTCGTGCACTTTGCCCATGATTTCGGTCTTCCCGTCAGCCCCTTCCTCTTCCAGCTCTTTCTCTTCTTCGATCTCTAGCTTCATCACCTGGGCGCCAACGCCAACGCGCAGCTTTCGCATCATGCGACCTACTGCAAATCATATCTTGGGGTGTGGGCCGAGGTGGCGAACTTTCTCAAGTTCTTCCACCTCAAGGCCCAGAACACCTCCAAGGGTGGTCCGCTGACGCAGACGGGCTGCTGCGCCATCTACCCGTTGTCCTCCTTGCCAATGCCGCGGTTTGAGCTCCCCGACACCGTCAAACTGTGGCAGCGCTCATATTTTTATGTGAGCAATGCCATAGAGATTGACTGGATCTGCCTTCCGCCTTTCGCCAACTTGCCCTCAACGCAGAAGGGCTAGGCGACGAAGGGCATGGGCGCAACGGGAGACCTCGAGCGAATGGCCACCGGCTGGAGACGATGGTGTATACGGAGAGGCTCACCGCCCGGGACATCATGTTGTCATGGATGGTGCGTCGCGTGCTTCCGCTACAGAAGCGGTCGCACAAGATGTGCCACATTTCGACCGCCAATGATCTGACGAGGACATCGCGGAAGGATGTGCTCTACCAGGACCTGCGGAACTGGGTCTCCATGATCTCCAAGTTCCGCATGGAGGCCACCTGGGCGTATTCCTGCCCTCCGTACCATCACGGTCGCCTACCGCCTTGGGCAAGTTTTTCTCTAGTTATCTTGCGCCTTATTCCTTGTCGTCGCTAGCTTTCCTTGGGTGCCTTATGCTCCCCTTTTTGATTAGTTGTTCACGGTGCAGCTAGCCGAGGACGGTATGGGCGACTTCTCGCTTCCGTCCATGTTGGCGGACAGGAAGCCAAAGAAGTACCCCCAGACGGAGCCCGAAGGGTTTCCCGTCCGGGCGAACGACGGCCCCTCGGATCCTCATGGTAAGTTACCAGCTGTAGCTTCTTTCCATCATCCTGGTTCTTGAGGTTGTGGTCTTGATTCTTTGCTTGTGTCACAGTCGATGTTACCGACGAGGAGGGTGGCCGATAAAACCTGCGGCGAGAGCTCGGGGAAAGAGGGCGGCACCTGTTGCTGCTCCCGCTCCAGTTGAAACGAAAAAGACGCGTCGAGGGCGTCAGGTCGTTGCTCCGCCATCCGTCGCTGGGTTAGTATTTTCCTTGCCCTTCCTTGCCATTCTGTGGTTCTGCTGGTATCTCCATTGAATCTTCACTCTGCGCAGCAAGGCGATGCTGCTTGGCAATGGTGGCACCACCGTCGTTGCTCCTCCCCTTCCTCCGCTGGTTGAGGAGGTGGCGATGTCGCCGGCTGCGCCTGCGCTAGCTGCGGCCGGCTCGGCTGCGCCAGCCGCGCCGTCTCCGTCCAGGGCCCCTCAGGGTTCTCCGAACTCAGGGCTGCTGCACCAAGCGCCTGCATCGTCGCGGTTGCGGTAGCTGTTCACGGCTGTGCAGGACCCGGAGACCCCCCTCCTTCGTCCCGAGGCTGGTGTGAACCCGGCCTGGAACGATGCTCCAAGAAGCTCCGCCAGGCCCGTGATTACATAGGTGACGAAGGAGGCTAGGGCTGCGCAAGCGGCTGCAGCAGATGGCGGCCAGCCGGGTGCTTCTGGGCCGGCTAGGAGGGAGTTGGTGGTGGCAGCGCCTTCGGGTGCGGCTACCGATGATGACGAGGTTATCTTCACCGGCTCGAGGCCAGCTCCGGCTGTACTAACGCCGGGTAAGATCCTTGCCCAGCTCTCGGGCGCGGCACCCGTCGCACTCAGCCAGGTTCGCCACCTGGTTGAGGGAATGGAGAAAGGCCTTGGCGAGGCCAAAAAAAATTTGTCTTGATGGAGGTAGGTTGTTACCTTCACACCTTTCTGTTCTTCCAACCGGTTTTCCGTTCTGTTGTTTATTTATTTTCTAGCTACAGAGAGCTTTTGCAGATTCTATGAAGAACACCCAGGATCTTGGCCGTAAGATTGCTTCTTCATATTTGTCTTGGCGATTGGCTCCCTTTTCCCGTTTTTTGTTGACCATCGGGTATCCTCCTACAACCATGTTCCAGTACAAGGAGAGGGAGGTGGAGCGCCTCAAAGCTGAGGTCGCCCGGCTGGAAGAATCGAACAAGGCACGACAAGCGCAGTTTGATCAACTTTCCGCGGCTAAGGAGCATCTTGAGGTTAGTGTGGAGCGGGGCAAGAAGGCAGCTGACATCCGGGCGGAGGCGCTGAAGAATTTTGAGGCGATCTCCACCCAACAGGAGGAGACAATCAAGATTCTTCGCTCCCGGGAGGGGGAGCTGACTCAGCACCTCCAGAGCATCTCGGAGATGGTCATCAGTAAGCTCTTCAGTTTCCTTCTTCCGTTCTGTCATGGATTGTTCGATCTTGTCTGATTATTCTGCTTTGCTCTTGGCTGCATCTTATTATCCTGAGGCTACCGAGATGGCCATGGAGAAGCTGCCCGTGGATGAGGTTGGACGCGACCTGACTGACCTCGACCTGGTTAAGGTGCTGGCGGAGGAGAGCAATGGCCTACGCGCTGTTGGCAATGATCTGTTCCACTACATTTGGCCGGACGCGGGCGAGGTGCACGACATTGCCATCATGGTTGTTGCTCTGTCCAGAGGCATCGATGTGCTGGACATTCATAAGAAGTGGGATGCTCGAGGCAGAGTGGAGATGGCTCTAGCCCTGGTGAAGTTGTGGTACCTAGGTGCCGACCTGAGCATGCTTACTCGTGGCTTTCTTCTTGGGATGAGCTACGAAGGCCTTCGCGCCAGCACTCTGGCGCTCCAGGCCTGTGGGGTGAAGATTGGCACCTATGTGGACTTGGAGCGCGACTTCAGTGCCCCCGGAGAGACACGGCCGTTCCACTGTGCCCCGGCGCCTTGGAATCTCATTGACGTTGCCTCCAGCAGCCAACCTCCCTCAATTGATGCTTGCGCCGCCCCTGCTGATTCGTCTCTTGCTCCTGCTCCTTTCGCCGCTCCGGCTCGAGAGTCTTGATCCCCGGAATGCCGGGTGTACTTGTTAAACTTATTGTTTTGTTGTTGCTACATTTTGGCTGACTTAGGTCACCAAATTCTGAATCTGCACGGAGCCTTCGTGCTCCGCTTAATGGCTTGGTGCCTTTTTTCTTATCCTTGGTGCTTTTTTGTTTACACCTTTGTCATTTGCGGTCTTTGATGTTCTGGCCGGCTAGGGTAGCCAGCTGGGTCGAAGCTCTTTTGCTACTTTGACTTGAGATTTTGGGTGTGCGGGAGTGCGTCCACTGGGTGTATTGCCCGAGGTTCGGGCCGGCTAGGGTAGCCAGCCGGGTCAAAGCTCTTTTGGCTACCTTGACTTGAGTTTGTGGGTGCGCAGGAGCGCGTCCACTGGGTGTAGTCCCCGAGGTTCGGGCCGGCTGGGGTAGCCAGCCGGGTCGAAGCTCTTTTGGGTACCTTGACATGAGTTTGTGGATGCGCGGGAGCGCGTCCACTGGGTGTAGTCCCCGAGGTTCGGGCCGGCTGGGGTAGCCAGCTGGGTCAAAGCTCTTTTGGCTACCTTGACTTGAGTTTGTGGGTGCGCGGGAGCGCGTCCACTAGGTGTAGTCCCCAAGGTTCGGGCCGACTGGGGTAGCCAGCCAGGTCGAAGCTCTTTTGGCTACCTTGACTTGAGTTTGTGGGTGTGCGGGAGCACGTCCACTGGGTGTAGTCCTCAAGGTTCAGGCCGGCTGTGGTAGCCTGCCGGGTCAAAGCTCTTTCGCCACCTCGTTTCCTGTCAAGTTGTGGCTTGGGTCGTGCAAGACATAGCGTTGCTTTGGGTTAGTTTTATTGTGCATATTCTCATTCGTTAGTTTGTACTGATCGTAAAAATAAAATAGAGGTGCGCTCCTTCAAGTTAGGCCATTAGCATCTCCCCTTTTCTTAGCGAGTATTGGCCCTTCGAGCGTTGTCCTTCTCGGCTGGCAGTCGGGTTACCGTCTGTAGCCGGAACCGAAGGAATGGCTACGCTAGCATGTCTCGCGATACTTCGGTTCGTTGTTGTTGGCTTAGCTCATGCAGGGCCCGACCGGTTCGCCTGGACGCCCTTGCTTCTGCCTTGGCATTTTCCTGCAGCGCGTGCTTTGAGTTTTTTCTCTTGCTGGGTCGACAGCTGGCATGCGGTTTGAAGCCGGAACCGAAGAGGTTGCTCTAGGCATCATGTGCAATATTATGCCGCCTGTAGAAATCATGGGGCCTAGGCCAGCCGGTACGAAAATGGAGATGGTGTGCAGAATTGGGACAAAGTCCTCAGCGTCGTGTCAAGGCTTTCAATATTGTTCATTTGTTACATGAAAAGGGAAGGCACATACACTTCTTTGCCTAAGTGCAAAATGGCCGGAGTAGTCTTGCGTTCCATGGGCATTATGTCTCCTCGTCTTAGCGATCTGCCTTGTTCTTCACCAGCTGATGGGCGTCGATCAGATAGTATGAATTGTTGTGTAGCGCCCGGCTGACGATGAATGGGCCTTCCCATGGTGGGGACAGTTTGTGCATTCCTTTGGTGCCCTGGACCAGGCGCAGCACCAGGTCTCCCTCGCGTAAGGAGGTGGGCCGGATCTGGCTGGCGTGGTATAGGCGCAGGTCTTGTTGGTAGATTACTGAGCTGGACAGAGCCAACTCGCACGCCTCCTCAAGCAAGTCCACGCTGTCCTCTCTTGCCTCATTAGCTTCCTGCTCCGTGTAGAGCTGCTTGCGAGGTGTGTTGAACTAGATGTCTGTGGGGAGAACGGCCTCTGCCCCATAGACGAGGAAGAATGGTGTGAAGCCGGTTGAGCGATTCGGTGTGGTGCGCAGGCTCCAAAGTACTGTTGGCAGCTCCTCTATCCAGCATCCGGGTGATCTAACAAGCGGTTCGATGAGCCTTGTCTTGATTCCGGCTAGAACCAAACCGTTAGCGCGCTCGCACTGTCCATTGGACTGTGGGTGTGCGACTCATGCCAGGTCCAGGCGGATCCCTTTTTCCCCGCAAAAATGAGTGAAAACTCCTTTTGCAAAGTTGGTTCCATTGTCAGTGATGATGTTGTGCGGGTAGCCGAACCGGATGATGATGTCCGTGAAGAACTTGATCACCGTCGCTCCGTCTAGCTTCTTGATCGGTTTATCCTCGATCCACTTGGTGAACTTGTCCACGGCTACGAGCAGGTGCATCATGCCGGATCGAGCTGTCTTGAATGGCCCAACCATGTCCAAGCCTAGACCGCAAACGGACAGGTGATTGGTATTGTCTTGAGTGCCGCAGACGGTGTGTGATTCAGCTGGCTGAATCGCTGGCAGTCGTTGCATGTATTGACTATCTCTTCGGCGTCCTTCAGTGCTGTCGTCCAGTACAAACCATGCCGAAGGGCCTTGGCTGCTATTTCCCTTGACGAGGCTTGGTGGCCACACTCACCCTCGTGTATGTCCATTAGGAGCTTGGTTCCTTCCTCCTGGCTGACGCATCGTTGATAGATGCCCCCAACGTTGCGCTTGTACATATCGTTGTTGATGATGGTGTAGGCGCTTGCCCTTCGCCGCACTTGTCGTGGCTGCCACCTCTTCTGTTGGGAGTTCGCCCTTGTCCAGGAAGTCCATGAACGGTTTTGCCCAGTCGGGCGCTTCCCGAATGGTGTGCACCGTCTATATGATGAGCTTGACCTCCTCACGGACGGCCGGCTCCGAAACATCGGGAGGCCTTCCGGGTGGAAGCGTGCTAATGTCGACCATGGGCCGCGTCGTGGTAGCGCCCGGGTGCGGCGGAGCAGTCCCTGGGTGTGGTGCAGAAGTCCCCGGGTGCGGCGAGGCAGTCCCCAGGTGCGGCGCGGTAGTCCCCGGGTGCGGCAAGGCACCAGCCGTTCCTGGATCCGCGCTGAGCACGATGGAGTCGGACTCTAGTGAGGGGGTGATGGATGGTTTGCGCAAGTGCTCGAGGGAGACTCTAGGCGGTATGGCTTGTCTTGTTGACCCGACCCTGGCCAAGGCGTCAGCAGCCTTGTTGTTGGCTCTAGGAACATGGTGAAACTCACATCCCTCGAAGCAGGCACACAATTGTTGGACGAAGAAGCGGTAGAGTGCCATGTTCATGTCCCTGGCATCCCACTCGCCAGATACCTGTTGTACCACCAAGTCTAAATCTCCAAAGCATAGAACCCTCTGGATGCCTATTTGCTTAGCCATCTTGAGTCCATGGATGAGTGCTTCGTACTCGGCGATTGTTGGTAGCCTTGAAGTGGATCTGGAGGACATACTCCAGCCAGTCGCCTTTGGGTGAGGTTATCACGATTCCGGCTCGGAGTCCGCCTCGCATTTTCGATCAATCGAAATGTAGCTTCCAGTAAGTTGAATCCGGCACCGGAGGCATGTACTATGTCTCCACCCAATCGACGATGAAATGAGCCAGTGCTTGGGACTTGATTACGGTTCGTGGATCATACTGGATGTTATGCGCCGCGAGCTCGATGGCCCATTTTTCCATGTGGCCAGTGGCGTCTTTGTTGCCAATGATTTCAGCGAGTGGGGCTGGTGCTACTACCTGGATGGAGTGCTCTTGGAAGTAGTGCTTGAGTTTCTTGGCGGCCATGTACACGCCGTACACTAGCTTCTGGTATTGGGGGTAGTTCTGCTTGGAGAGTGAGAGCACCTCGCTTAGGTAGTACGCAGGGCGCTGGACCATTTGAGTCTTCCCTTCCTCTCGTCGCTCCACTACCAATACCACGCTAACCACTCTGTTTGTGGCAGCGATATACATCAGCATGGGCTCCTTTGCCGCTGGCGCCACCAAGATGGGTGGTGAGGTGAGCATGCGCTTGAGGTCTCGGAAAGCTTCGTCCGCCTGAGCTGTCCAGACGAACTTGTCCGTCTTCTTCATCAGCTGGTACAGGGGAAGGGCCTTCTCTCCCAGTCGGCTGACGAACCGGCTGAGGGAAGCTAGGCACCCGGTAAACTTCTACACGTCACACAGGTTCTGTGGCAACTCCATGCGCTCGATGGCTCTGATCTTCTCCGGTTTCGCCTCGATTCCTTGCTCGGAGACGAGAAAGCCTAGGAGATTGCCGACTGGGACACCGAACACGCACTTCTCCGGGTTCAGCTTGAACTGAAAACGGTGAAGGTTATCAAACGTTTCCTTCAGATCCTAAAGGGGTGTGTGCTGCTCCTTGGTCTTGATGAAGACGTCGTCGACGTAGGCGTGCACGTTTTTTCCAATCTGCGTCTGTAGGCATTTCTGCATGCAGCCTGATAGGTTGCGACAGCATTCTTCAACCCAAAGGGCATGGTGGTGTAGCGTTAGGCTCCATACGGGGTTATAAATGATGTCTTTATTTGATCGGTTACATTGAGCTTGATCTGATGATAGACCGAGTAAGCATTCATAAAAGACAACAAATCGCACCTGGCAGTGGAGTCGATGACTTGATCAATCCGCGGCAGAGCGAAAGGATCTTTGGGGTAATCCTTGTTGAGACTGGTGTAGTCGACGCACATGCGCCATGTCTTGTTCTTCTTTAGTACGAGCACCGGGTTGGCGAGCCATTCCGGGTGGAAAACTTCTTTGATGAAGCCGGCTGTGAGCAGCCGTGTGATCTCCTCACCAATGGTTCTTCTTTTTTCTTCTGCGAAGCAGCGTAGAGATTGCTTGACCGGCTTCGCGTCTGGTCGAACATGAAGGGAGTGCTCGGCGAGTTCCCTCGGGACACCTGGCATGTCTTTGGGTCACCATGCAAAAATGTCCCAATTCTCCCGGAGTAAATCGATGAGCGCACTTTCATATTTGATGTCCAGGCCATCTCCGACCAGGACGAACTTGCTTGGGTCTTCCTCATTCAGCGGGATCTTCCTTGTTCCTTGCGAGGGCTTGAACTGTGATTCTCCATCCGGTTTGGGCTCTCCAGCTGGCATATCCTTCTGCAGAGTCGCCACGTTCTGCATTATGACACGCTTCTCTTCAGGGATGATCATTGCTTTGGCCAGCTTGGAGCCGTCTGAAGCACACTGGATGGAACGCTTGTATCATCCGTCGACAGTGATCACTCCCTTTGGGCCCGACAGCTTCATCTTGAGGTATGCGTAGTGCGGTACTCCCATAAACTTTGTCAGAGCTGGGCGCCCTAGGATGGCATGGTAGGCACTAGAGAGGTTCACGACCTTGAACCAAATTGGCTCATGACGGAAGTTGTTCTCACTAACGAAGATGAAGTCCAGCCGGATCTTGCCGATTGGGGAGTGCGACGGTCCTGGTACTGCTTCGTGGAACAAACTGCTCGAGGGTTGCAGCTGGGATTCGCTGATGCCTAGCCTCTCGAGGCTGCTCCGGTAAAGGAGATTGATGCTGCTTCCTCCATCGATCAGTACCAGGGAGAAGCGGCAATAGTGCTTCTTGGAGATGATGATGGGCTCGAGGACCAACGCGTAGCTACCAGACATTGGAAACAAGGCCGGCTAATCCTCCTTGCTCCAAGTGATCGCCTGGTCGGACCAGTGTAGGTATTGGAGAATGGGAGGGAGGATTGCGTTCACCTTCGCCTCGCGTCTCCGCTTGGCATGCTTCGTTTCCAGCTCCTCCAAGAATATGTGGTAATTACCCACTTGCCGTGGGTAACCGTCCTCGTCATCCTCGCGGCGGTTGCATCGTTCCCTGTTGTTCGGTGGGCCTCCGGCTGGCGGTGGAGGTGGTGGTGGGATCCCACCGGCTTTGGCCATTTTCTTCGTCCAACTGCATTGGCGCGTTGTGTGATTCACGGTCTTGCTGCCGCCACTGTGGAACTTGCATGGCCCGTCGAGCATGCACTCCATGGTGTACTTAGGCCGAGGCGGCCTATCGTCCGGCCTCTGCCTCCGGCTGCCTCCTCCAGTCGGGTCTTCGTGTACAACGGCTACTTGCTTGGCGCCGTACCGGCTATCCGGCTGGTCGTCTTTCCTCTTGTCGTGGCGGTTATCGTGACCGTGCCGCCTGGGATGAAGGTCACCCGGCTGGCGTCGCTCCGCCTGCTCGTCCGTGACGATTTGGCCTTGTTCGTCCACCACGATGGGTCTCTTCATTGCTGCGTCAGCGGTGGCATACTTATCCGCGATGTCCATGACCTGGGCCATGGTTTGCGGGTCTGCCCGGCTGAGCATATGCTTTAGCATGGTGCCGTCTCGGCAGCCGTTGGTGAAGAAGTCTATCACTTGGTGCTCACGCACCCTTTCGCACTAATTCTGCATGCTGGTCCACCGGGTGAGGTAGGCACGATCCGATTTGTCCTTGCTCTGCACGCAGAGGGCAAGCTCGCGAGGTCAATCCGAGGTCGCTTATATGTTCTTGTGAAGTTACAGATGAACGCTTCTTCGAAGTCCAGCCAGGCATTGATGCTGTTGTCGGGGAGGCTATTGCACCATGTCCTTGCCGAGTCGACGAGCATGAGGGGGACGTAGCGGACGGCCAGGCGGAGGTTGCCATTGGCGATTCCCACCGCGGTGGTGTAATCGACCAACCAATCCTCAGGCTTGACGGTTTCGTTGTACTTTGTCGTGTCCCTTGGGAGCGAAAATCCCTTCGGAAACGGCTTGTTTCGGATGTGTGGGCCAAAACACTTCGGGCCAGCCGGAGTTTCCTCCTCGAGAGTGCGTGACTGCACCAGGAGGTCGATGCGCTCCCGCACGTCAGTCGGTTCTCGGGGACCGAGCCGGCCCTTTAGGCGTGACACAGGCGGGTCTTTGTTCGCGTCTGCTCCCTCCTCTGGTGCTCGCGTCTTTTTCCCCTGGGAAGCTCCTGTTGCCGGAGCGCGGCTTACTCTTGAGGCGGCGGCATCCCGGTTGTGGCGACCTCGATTGCCGGATTCGCCACGCAGGCGGCTGTTTTGCCCGACCCCTCCTCGAGAAGATGCCTGTTGATGTTTGCTTCCTCCGTGCGCCGTCTGGTCCGCGCCTTTGCGGACGACGATGTCGCGGGAGTTGCCCACCTGGCTAGGGACGCCCTCGTCTTGCTTCTTGTTTGCAGTGGCCATGAGGAGCTGTACGCGCTCCTGGTGGCGACAAAGTTCCTCGCCCTCAAGGTGTTTCAGCTTCGTAGTTGCCGCCTCGGTTGCCCTCATGTTCTTGGCAGGAGTGTTGTAGATGGGCTGGGCCACACCTGCATGCGAATCGGCGGCGCGTTCCAGCTCTGACGCCAGGTCGCGCGCCGATGCTGGATTTTCCTGGCGAAGCTGTGAGCCGCATTGTATTCATGCACGGTGGCGTTCAGCCGACGCTGGTTAGCCGCGACCTTGGTGGCTTCCTCCAGGAGTTTTTGGCGTGCAGCTTCGAGCACGGCTGCTGTAGTCGCTGGATCCGTCTCAACGACGATCGAGGCGCGCAAGTGCTGGATGGAGGCGGTGAGCGGGTCTTGCTCTTTCTTGGGCGCGGAGTTTTCTCCTCCCGCCCGATGTTCTTGAGGTGGCCGGTGGTTTTTGCGAGCGTTTACCACCATGACTTCGATGCAACCACTCCCTACGGCTGGGCCACGGGTGAGGGGCACGTCGAGGACGGGGGTGACCACGCTGGGGAAAGCCTCAGCGATAGTGGCGACGTAGACATGGACGTCTTGAAAATGCATGATGGGGCCGTCGGCCGGGAAGTTGTTACCGGCAAAGCACGCTGCGTTGTCAATGACGTAGTCGAAGGCACCCATCGTGAAAACGAGGTTATAGGCCACGCGTTCGCCGGTGACGAGCGGAAGTCCCGTGCGGAAGATGGTCCCAGCCGAAGCGTTGTGCCCCATGGTGGGCGCTAACTGTCGTGGTGTGGAACACGGCAGTGCCATCGGGGATGGCAAAGAAGGGACACTCGGATGCATTCGGTGGCTCACGCAATGGGTTGGGCACGGTGAACTGCAAACACAGCGACGTACCCAGGTTCGGGGCCCTCTTGGCGAGTTAACACCCCTACTCCTGCAAGATGAACTATATGTGGGAGCTGATGCTCAGTACATATGCTCCTAGAGTTGTTTCCTAAGCGACTATGGAGAGCTAGAGGAAGATGGGAACTTGATGCTAACACTTCTATCCTTCTATTGTTGCCTACCTCGAACCCTAGCTCTTCCCTCCCTTATATACTGGTCTGGGGGGCAGATTACAGATCGGGTTTTAGGGTTTACTGTTTGGATATGGGTTTATAGGGTAGGGCCGGGTGTAGGGCCCAGCCGGTGGGCCAGGACCCAGTCCTCCCTTCTTTTCGTGTCATCCTTCTCTTTAGTGGTCACCCAGGCTTCCTTTGGGGCGTCATCCTTTCTTTAACGGTCACCCGGACTGCTTTTGCCAGTCCAGCCAACCACCTTGCTTTATCTTCGTTGGGTAACGCTGGCCATGACGGCATGCCAGCTTACCCGATGATGAGGGAGAGCTAGAGGCATACCCCGCACGGAGCGTCAGCCCTTCCGTGCCCTCCATTGAATCCGAGGGGAGCTGGGTGGAAGCGGCCACCCGGCCGGTTCTTCTGGCCACCGGCTAGACGGGCCAGTCGGGAAGGTTATAAGCCCAGCCGGGTGTGTTCGCCAGTTAGCTAGGGTTGTCCTTCCTGAAGGCCAGGCGGCCTCCATCTTCAGGAGCCGGCCTACTTATGCCTGGCTTTACCCACCCGGGGGTTATTGCCCCGACAGCCTGCAGGGTCATACACTTAAGAGCGGGAGCAAGTTCGGATTGGATTCGAACAGGAAATCTGTTTGTGTTGAACTCGAACCGGATTTGGACTAAGTTAGTGAGTCGGACTCATAGTGACTAATATGGGCTTTAGTGAATGGGCCACAAGTGAGTGGATCCCACCTTCACTCCCTATATATAGTGGGGCATAGATACCCAGGAGGGTTGACGGTTAGGTCATTCCATGTGTTGAAAACCCTAGCTCTGCATCAGTCCTACTGTTGTACTAGACCTATAAGTCCACCGCCGACGCTCCTCTTCGTACGTGTGTGATACTAGCAGCGGTGTTGTACAATCAGCACCATGACGATCGGGATCGGATCAGATCATGACGACTACACTTCATCAACTGACGTGCTTTATCAGTAATCCACAAATGCGTCTAGTGGTAATCCTCGTGGCCTTCTATCTCAGCTAGATCTAGGGATCACCGCATAGGAAAAAAGTTTTGTTTATCTCTTCGTGGCCTAACACTAAACACTCTAGCAAAAGCTGGACCAGCATACACAATACATCCATTGGTACAAAGTGTGTGGTCATCGAGGGTGCCGAGCACCTGTAGTGTCGGCTTGACGAAGCGGTCGCGGACAAAGAAGACGCGGTGACCACTGGTGGAAAAAGGGCCTGCAGTCCCGAGCCGCAACTGGATCTAGTCCCGGTTTTGGGCCCGGGACTGCGAAAACGGGACTAGAGGCCCCCCCATCTAGTCCCGGCTCGCTACAGCCCGCGACTGATAATAGCCACGTGGTTGTTTCAGCACCGCGGGGGGCAGAAACCCTCTAGTCCCGGGCCGTAACACCACCCGGGACTATAAGGTTTCCTGTTGCGGCAGAGAATTGTGTGTTTCTCTGCCGCGGCAGAGATTGTGTATTTCCTTTTTTTTGCCATTTTGTTCCTTTTTTGTTTTGTGTTTCACTATAATTTCAAACATATATTTAAGTACACATATTCTACGCTAGTACATACACAGTACAGTTTGATGCATCTATATAATTAATCGATCCCTTGCAAGCATACATTGATGATATATATATATATATATCAAAAGGAAGAAATGTTTTGAAATTACATGGTCCTTGATGAATATATATATCATATCAAGTACATGGAGATCACTAAGGCAAATCGAGTTCCACGTCATCCGCATAATGCTCTCCATGTACATCAAGGACTTCCTTCATCATAAATCCCGCCAGCTCCTCTTGAATTGCTCTTATGCGCTGGTAATGCTCTAGTTTCTCCCGGAAATCATAAATATAATGTGAGTCAACTTTCCGCTCACTGGTCAACTCGCGGATGTACTCATAGACGTAGTATCCACATAAATGAGTTCCCGGTGGCTGCTGTAAACTCTTCACCATTTTATAAGTTAGCTCCTCTTTGAATGGACCTGGTATTTTCTGTCTAAACCGTGTCCAACACCTGCTCGGCAAAGAAAATGAACAAAGGAGTTATTAGTTACTTGATATCAGGAAATGAATGAAAGAGGACGATATAATGCGATAATGATTGAAATTACTTATGGAGCATTGCTTTCATGTCGCTCCACTGCTCTTGGTCCCAACTTAATGAGTCGTGGACTTCAACTAGGGAGTTGTCAACTTGAATGTTTAGCAAGATCCAGTGGAATCTGCGAACGTTTACATAAGCATACATGCATAGCTCATCGAGTAAGCAAAAAAAAATATGTACAAGATATAAACACGCACTTGAAGTTGCAAGAAAATAGTATTTCCTTAACAAAATTATTCTCAATTAAGAACCTGCACAGGTCTTCCTCCACGTTCTTGGGGTGATTCTTTAACGTATATTTATTAACGATATATGGGTCAATGAACCCAACGTCGTATATTCTAGATCTTTTGCATTCTGCAAAATATAATATCATCATACAAAAGGATATATAGTTAGGATAATATATTAAATGCAATGAACGAGCTGAGCTACAAACTTAATTAAAGAAATAAATCACTTACAGACAGTAGCAACCAATGATAGATTTGTCGAGGGCGCGCTGGTTGTATAACTAAAATAGTTCCATCATTTGAACCTGTATCGAGTATGGTTTGAAGTGATGCTCCTTTCTAACGTCCACCGGAAACCAATCTTTCTGATGCTTTTTTCTGCTTGTGACATGTACCATTCGTGCAGATTTCGCATATGTGTGGATAGACGCGCGAGCTCCTCATTACTGACTAGAGGCTCCCTATGGACATACTGCCGTACTATCTGACCCACTAGCGTATCTTCATAGCCTAAATATTGACCAAGAGACATATTTCCTTCGGTAGCAAGTGCTTTGGCCTGCGATATAGTGATTCCCATTAGAGCAGCATTATTACGGGTTCTAGGTCCATTATTTGCATGTCCATATCCATTTCAGCTCTGAAGGCCTTGTCGAGGTCTGAAATTACTTTGAGCAGGCCAACCGATTGATTCTTCTTTGCTCCGAGATGGGCAACTTGCTTCCCGCTTTTTGCACTTGTGGTTTATTTTCTTCTATGCTTCCTTAATAATCTCGCGGTCATAGTCTGATTCTAGATTCATCGATATCTGGGATGGTTGCTCAAGAAAGGACTTAGCCCACTTTTTGTTTTTTCATCATATACCGGCTTTGGCTCAGGCTTTTTAGGTGCAAAATGCGCCTTAACTTGGGCAGCCACATTCGTGTTAGTTTCCTCGTCAGTCTTGTCATAAGGTCTCTTTGGAAGAGCCGGCAGGATGTCGACTATCTTCACCGTTTGACCTTTCTTCGATGTGGGGCGTGGGGGAGCGTTGAACTTCCGTTTCTTTGACGAGGTAGTAGTATTGCACGGAGGCGGAGGCGGAGATCGAGTATTGCGCGGAGGCAGAGATCGAGTTGATGTACTCCTGCTACGGCGATCGTCACCGGGGCAGGGTGGACTTGGAGGTTGGCGATAATCGGGTTGGGGTGGACTTGGTGGTTGACGATATTCGATGCGGGGTGGACTTGGATTCCTTGGAGTCGGTTTCCTTGGCATCGAGCCTAGAAACTTGATGTACTTCTTATTCCATAGAATGATGTTGCGCTTGACATCTCCTAGTTTCGTAATCCCTTCAGGCGTAGCGATTTCAATCTCTAGGTCCACAAAATCCTCCACTATGTCATCCACCATGACACGAGCATAGCCTGGTGGAATCGGAAGTGAATGGTGGAGTGCTCCAGGTAGACAAGGTAAAGCAGTGCCGATCGCCACCTTGAAGGACAGGTTGTTCATTGGCTGATGTAGCTCACATTGTGCCATCTCTCTGACATCATCCACGGGGTAGTGAGGAGCCGGTGCATCATCCAGCAATGCTTGATCATCAGCCCAGACCTCCATGGAAGCCACGCTGCTTCTCCGCTGGCTAAGATCCAATGCAGGATCATCAGCCCGCGGGTGAGTTGACTATGGCGGCCTTTGGCTAATTTCATGCATGAGGTTCTTCATATCAGCTAGGTCCTGCTCTACCCTGGAGATCCGGGCTGCCTCCCGGTCCTTCTTTCTCTGAGGACTTCTGTAACTGGCATCGTACTGAGGAAACCCTTTCTTCCAGGAGACACCGGCGCCTTTGCCTCGTGTTCGTCCTCCCTTTTCAGGATTCCCTAGAGCGCATGTCAGCTCGTCGTTCTCTCTCTCAGGACGGAACAATCCCAATTGATCATCGTTCATTGCTTGAATAAGGTCTTGGGAGGGTTTTTGAATTTTTTCATGAAATAATGTCTTCCCTGTTTCTAGGTCCAACGATCCCCCGTTCCCGTACCACCAGTACTTTGACCTCTCAGGCCATCCATCTGTACCAGGAGTGATGCCTCTAGCCCTCATTTTCTTCTTCATAGTTTCCCACTTAGCGACGGCACTCTTGTAGCCACCTGTCCCCATTTTATGATGGTATTTCTTTTGGGCAGCATTTAACGCGTTCTTTGCCGACTTTGCCTTTGCTTTATCAGATTGCTTGTACTGTACAAAATCTGCCACTGTTCTCTCAACTTCTCGTTTACTCCTTTGAAGTCTGGAGTTTTCTTTTTCGCGACATATTTCGCGTATAAACTTTTCTTGTGGTTCCGGTACAGTTCAGCCATCTTGCTCAGAGCCCACTCCTTGAATTTCGCTCTATTTCCAATCCCACCCGGCCTTGGGGTAATACCATCTACCTCAAATTCTTCATACTCTGGAGGTAGTATGAAACGCGCTATGAGCTTCTGCCAAAGGTCATCTTTGGCATCATCAATGACATAGCTGTTGGATTCTTCACCGGGTTTATTTGACTCATTCCATTCTTGGATGGTGATCGGCAGGTTGTCCCTAACAAGCACCCCGCATTGATTTATAAACATCCACCAGTGCTTCTATGGAGCAATCGGTTCACCATCATCATCTATTTCTTCGATGGTGAACCTCTGATTACCATCCAACTTTTTGTTCGGCCCTCGTTTCATTCGAGCTGTCGATTGCTTCGATCCGGTGGGCTAAAAGAAGAAGAGAGAGTGATTAATATATATCTAGATCAGTTAATGAATATAGGTAACACGAGGCTTTATATATATATATGTACCTCACCAGATCCTGTCGAGCGGCCATCATTATTGTTGTTATTTGTTTGCCCTTCGTCCACCCGGTCTTCCCCTTGGTACATTACGTTTTCCTCTAGTCCATCACCGGATGGATTCAGATATGAGGATATCTCTTCCTCGAGCAAAATATCTTTGCCGGTAGTAATATTAAGATAAATTTCACCTCTTATCATGCCCTGAAGAAAACCTTCACCGATGCGACCAGGATCTTCGGATGGATCCATGACTTAATTATCTATAACAAAAAGAGAGTTAAACAAGTTAGAAAAAAATAACCCTAATAACTAAAACAAAAAAACAATAACCCTAATATTATTTGCGGTAAAACAATAATCTTATTAACTAAAACAAAAAACCCTAATATAAAAAAAACTATAGAAAAAACTATAACAAAAAACCCTAATAATCCTAATTATAATAATCCTAACTATAAAAAACTATATAAAAAAATATAAAAAAATAATTATAATTAATCCTCACTCTAGCTAATTATAATTAAAATAACCCTAGCTAACAATATAATCCTAATCCTAGCTAATTATAATTAAAACAATAATTAAAAAATAACCCTAGCTAATTATAATTAAAATAACCCTAGATAACAATATAATCCTAATCCTAATAACAAAAACAATAATTCTAATTAACAACCCCAGCTAACTAATAATTACAAAAAAAAAACCCCATACCCCTCCCTCGAGCACCGATTGATTGGCAAAAGACATGACAAGAAGCGGGAGGCAAGGCACAAGGGCGAGGCAGCGTCGGCGAGGCAGCGTGCGGTAGAGCGGCGGCATGACCGAGCATGCACGGCGGAGCGGCGGCGGAATCGGACAGCACCTCCCCTGCGTGTGCTTCATCTTCTTCTGTGCGCGCGTGCTTCATCTTCATCGAGAAATGCTAAGTGTTGGGGCAGCACCTCCTGGCGTGCAAAATATATACGGACCCCCTCCCTTTAGTCCCATGCTAAGCCACCGCTCGCGACTAAAGGGTCTCTAGTCCCGGGCCGTGGCTTAACCCGCGACTAAAGACCCCACCTTTAGTCGCGGGTTAAGCCACGGCCCGGGACTAATGTGTTTTTTCGGCCGCTTGGATTTCGCGCGCGCATGCACACTCTAGTCCCGGGTCCAGCCACGACCCGCGACTAGTTTGTAAATATAATATCCATATATCTATTTGCATCATTTATAAATTAATTTTTTTTGTAAATTTTGTTTTTTTAATTCAAATCAAATATAAAACTTTGGAAAATCATATCTTTTATTGTAAAAATCCAAATAAAACAAATAATATGTCTATTATTATCAGAAAAATATAAAGAATCTTAATATAATATTTATATATCTGTTTGCATCATTTATAAATTATTTCATTTGTAAATTTTCTTTTTTTAATTCAAATCAAATATAAAACGTTGGAAAATCATATCTTTTATTGTAAAAATCCAAATAAAACAAATAATATGTCTATTATTATCAGAAAAATATAAAGAATCTTAATATAATATCCATATATCTGTTTGCATCATTTATAAATTATTTCATTTGTAAATTTTCTTTTTTTAATCCAAATCAAATATAAAACTTTGGAAAAACATATCTTTTATTGTAAAAATCCAAATTTTGCCGCCCTTTCCCTCTATTGTAGTCACAAACCGGGACTAAAGATATTTCCCTCCATTTCCCACCGCTTCCCGCCAAGTTTTCCCGCCCTTTCCTTTTTACGAGAGCTTTTAGTCCCGGTTGTAGTCACTAACCGGGACTAAAGATATTTCCCGCCATTTCCCAAAGCATCCCGCCAAGTTTTCCCTCCCTTTCCCTCTAGGGCGATGGCGCCATGGCTATCCACACATCCACACCTTCCTCTCTTAGAACAATGGACAACGCCTACTGGGCCATTCTGACCCTCCAACTACCCTTGTCCGCCGGGCTACCGGCCGCCCGCCAGCTGGATGCTGAGCGGTGGAGGGGTTCCTGTCCCTCCTGTTCCTCAACGTTCCGCACGCCAGGCGGCCATCACGAACCACTTCTACCACGAGCTCACGCCGGAGCAGCGGATGGATCCCCAGTGGGATCCCGACAACTACGACACCTGGAATGCCTTCTTCGCTAATAGGCGGGAAAGGGAGCTCGTCCCCGGTGAACCACAACGAAGCCGGCCGCCGTCTATGGTGGGCGAACCGTACTATCATCAGAGTGATGCGCTACATTGCTGGAGAGACCATCCTCGCCTGCGGTGCCCACAAGTCCACCCGCCATAGAGCCACAAGAAGGCCCCACCCCGCCCGTGATAGCGCATCTTCTTCAGAGACCCCTCCCCGCCCGTGAATCCGAGGCCGGAGTGGCCCCTGGTATATGCCATGGCTGGGCTGAGGATCCCCGGAGTGGCAGGTGACGATGACGATGATGATGACGATGAAGAAGAAGACCCTGAAGCTGCGTACTATAGGACTAGGCATGATTATGACTAAAGGGGCCGGCTTTAGTCCTGAGTAGTCCCGGTTTGTCCCGGTTTTTAATATTAATAAATGTCTTGAGTGTTACCTAAATATGAAGATGTTGTATTTAGAGGAAAAGGCCTATAAATAGAGGAAAGGGCGGGCAGGCTGGATTGAGCATCCTATAAATAGAGGGAAATACCTATAAAGAGAGGTTTCATCTTAAGTCCCGGTTGGAGAAACCAACCGCAACTGAAGGGATTGCGGCAGACTGGGCCAGGCAGCACTAATAATAGGAGTGAGTGTCGACATTATGTCATGCGGCTTGTACCTTCTCCCGGATGGTGTCACCAATCGGGACTAAAGATGAACCTTTAGTCCTGGTTGGAGACACCAACCGGGACAAAACCTGAGTCAGCACTAATAATAGGGGGTGAGTGTTGACATTAGGCCGAGCTGCTTGTACTATAAATAGGCATCCTTGTGAGTACAGTCCTCCAGCCAGTTTTAGGCATATCCAAGATGGTTTTCGAGAGCAGGGACACCACTACGGCCAGTTTCAGGGAGATGCCGTCGGAGCCTAGTCCTCCGGCATCTCCAAGAAACTGGTCATAGAGGCACTCCCTAATATGTGAAATTAGTTAGCTCTCGGGCGTATTGATCTAGTTAGAGAAGTTACAAGCTGCAAGATGGTTTTCGAGAGGAGGGACACAACTACGGCCAGTTTCAGGGAGATGCCACCGGAGCCCAGTCCTCTGGCATCTCCAAGAAACTAGTCATAGAGGCACTCCCTAATATGTGACCTCACGCGTTTGGAGATCAGATCTTAATGGTAAGTATGAATTGGGACTAAAGGCCCCCCTTTAGTCCCGGTCCAGCCACAAAACAGGACTAACACACTCAAGATTGTTTGCAGACAACACTATAAAAATGGACACATGGAGAATCTTCACTCATAAAATGTTACAATTATTACACATCATTTCTTCATGTGTGTTCCTTTATGATCCCGCCGTATACATGGAGCATCTTCATTCATTAACATGATGCTTGGGTCATCCTTCACCATGAAGGCCGGAATTTCATGAAACTTATCACAATCTTCTGACATGTCTGTCTTGTCCTCCACTCCCACGATGTTTCTTTTTCCTGAAAGAACTATGTGGCGCTTTGGCTCATCGTTTGATGTATTCTTTTTCTTATATTTTTCTTTTTCTAGGTTTGGTAGACATGTCCTCACATAGAAAACCTGAGCCACATCATTGGCTGGGACGAATGGTTCGTCTAAGTACCCAAGATTGTTGAGATCCAACTATGTCATTCCGTATTTCTTGTCTACCTCAACCCCTCCTCCTATTAGCTTGACCCATTTGCACCAAAACAAGGGGACCTTGAAAGTAGGTCCATAGTCAAGTTCCCATATCTCCTCTATGTAACGATAATATGTGGTCTTGGACCTATTGTTGTCTGTTGCATCAAAGCGGACACCACTGCTTTGGTTGGTGCTCTTTTTATCTTGGGCTATCGTGTAAAATGTTCACCCATTTATCTCGTACCCTTGGAAAGTCGATATAGTCGAAGATGGTGACCTAGACAACAAGTATAGCTGATCTCCAAGAGTGTTGTTTTTTATGAGATGTTGCAACCAACCGCCAAAACTCTTCATGTGTTCATCTCTAATCCAAGAGTCATGCTTTCCAGGGGTGTTGGAGCGTAATATTTTCTTGTGTTTCTCGATATATGGGGCTGCCAAGATAGAATTCTGTAGAACGGTGTAATGTGCTTCGGTGTAAGAATGTCCATCCCTACATATTATTGATTTCCTTCCTAGACCACTCAGTCTCCCCTCATACCGCGATTGAGGAAGACCAATCGGCCTAAGGTTAGGAACAAAGTCAACACAAAATTCAATGAACTCCTCTGTTCCATAGCCCTTGGAGATGCTTCCTTCTGTCCTAGCACGGTTACGAACATATTTCTTTAAGATTCCTATGAACCTCTCAAAGGAAAACATATTGTGTAGAAATACATGACCGAGAATGGAAATCTCTTCAACTAGGTGAACCAGCAGGTGCGTCATTATATTGAAGAAGGATGGTGGGAACACCAACTCAAAACTGACAAGACATTGGACCACATCATTCTGTAACCGTGGTAGATCTTCAGGATTGATTATCTTCTAAGATATTGCATTGAGAAATGGACATAGCTTCACAATGGGTACTCGAACATTATCTGGTAGAAGCCCCCTCAATGCAATCGGAAGCATCTGCGTCATAATCACGTGGCAGTCATGAGACTTTAGGTTTTCGAACTTTTTTCTGCCATATTTAATATTCCCTTTATATTCGACAAGAAGCCAGACGGCATCTTAATACTGCTTAGGCATTCAAAAAATATTTCCTTCTCTTGTTTGGTAAGAGCGTAGCTGGCATGACCTTGAAACCATTCTGGATGCAGGCCATATGGGTCTTTCATACGTTGATGTTCCTTTCGTGCTTCCGGTGTATCTTTTGTCTTCCCATACATGCCCAAGAAGCCTAGCAGGTTCACGAAAAGATTCTTCGTCACATGCATCACATCGATTGCAAAGCGGACCTCTAAGAATTTCCAATATGGTAGCTCCAAAAATATAGATTTCTTCTTCTGCATGGGTGCATGTCCTTTTGCGTCCTTCGGAACAGATTTTCCGCCAGGACCCTTTCCAAAGGTTACCATTTGATCCAAATATTTGACCATATCAAATATATCAGCACTAGTACGCTCCTTAGGCTTCGTCCGGTGACATGCCAGACTGTTGAAATGCTTGCCTTTCTTTCTTAAGGGATGCTTGGCCAAAAGATATCGACGATGCTCATTGTACACATTCTTCTTACAATGTTCCAAATATATACATTCAGTCTCATCTAAACAGTGTGTGCATGCATTGTATCCCTTGTTGGACTATCCTGAAAGGTTATTAAGAGCAGGCCAATCATTGATTGTAACGAAAAGCAATGCTCGGAGGCTAAATTCTTCCTGCTTGTGCTCATCCCACACGCGTATGCCGGGTTCGTGCCACAACTGTAAAAGTTCTTCCACTAATGGCCTTAGGTACACATCAATGTCGTTGTCGGGTTGCTTCGGACCTTGGATCAACACTGGCATCATAATGAACTTCCGCTTCATGCACAACCAAGGAGGAAGGTTATAGGTGCATAGAGTCACTGGCCAGGTGCTGTGACTGGAGCTCTGCTCCCCAAAGGGATTCATGCCATCTGTACTTAGACCAAACCTTAAACTCCTTGCGTCATCTACAAAGTCTGGGTACTTTCTATCGATTTTTCTCCATTGCGACCCATCAGCGGGGTGTCTCAACATCCCTTCTGACTTACGTTCCTCTTTATGCCATCGCAACAACTTGGCGTGCTCTTTGTTTCTGAATAAGCGTTTCAACCATGGTATTATAGGAGAATACCACATCACCTTGGCAGGAACCCTCTTCCGGGGGGGCACGCCCTCAACGTCACCAGGGTCATCTCATCTAATCTTATACCGAAGTGAAGTGCATACCGGGCATGCATCCAAATTCTCGTACTCCTCACCGCGGTAGAGGATGCAGTCATTAGGGCATGCATGTATCTTCTGAACCTCTAAACCAAGAGGGCAGACAACCTTCTTTGCTTCAGATACGTCTTGGGCAATACGTTATCTTTTGGAAGCATATTCTTCATCATTTTTAGCAACTTTTCAAATGAGGAGTCAGGTATAGCACACCCAGCCTTCCATCACAACAATTGCAGTGTGCTGCCTAGATTTTTCAGACCATTTTCGCAATTTGGGTACAACAACTTTTTGTGATCCTCTAACATGTGATTGAACTTCTCCCTATCCTTTTCAGTTTCACAATCTCTTCGTGCATCGGCAATGGTCCGACCAAGATCATCAGCGGGTTCATCATGTGTCTCTTCTTCATCGTCCCCTTCAGCATCCCCCATGGAAGTATCTCCGTACTCAGGGAAACCATGATAGTTGTCATCCTCCTCCTCTTCTTCATTGTCTTAGATTATAACCCCTCTCTCTCCGTGCTTGGTCCAACAATTATAACTAGGCATGAAGCCGGACTTCAACAGGTGGCTATGAAGGGTTTTTGAGTCAGAGTAATCCTTCTGATTCCTACATCCACTACATGGACAGAATACAAAACCATTGCGCTTTTTTGCATCAGCAACACGAATGAATTCATGCACGCCATTAATGAACTTGCCAGAGCGTCGGTCGGTACCGTACATCCATTCCCGGACCATCTGTATTATAGTAAAAGTATATCAAAAACGATTACACAACATGACAAAATTATTACAAGTTATATTGTGAGCTTCTAGAGCATTAATTTTGAATTTTGAAAAATTTACATGCACCAATTTGTGAATTGGAGAAAACAATCAACATGATAAATGTGGAGTTTTTTATTATTGTTCTATCAGTGAAAACCTCATTCCATTCTAAGCTCTGAAACTCTAAAATTACACATTTCAATTTTCTGTAACTATGTGGCTAATCAAAATTTGTTACACATATATATCAAAATCCTTCTACTTCTAGAGCATGCATGCATTGATCCATATCTCTATACTTCTAGAGCATTATAGAGCTAAAGTAGCAATAAGAGATGAAAGAATGAAGTTCTAACCTTTTAAAGCTTTGGATTTAGAGATTGCAAACTAAATATTGACAAATCTTGAGAAAAAAAGGCATGAACTATCTTGCTTCTTTGAGAAAAATGGCCACCATATGCTTTAGGGAAGCAGGACACGAAGCAAAATATATAGTGGTGGACAACTAGTGCCGGGCCGTGATACGACCCGGGACTAGTAGTCCACGAAAAGACCAGCTGGCCTGCTCCAGGTCATTAGTCCCGGTCCGTAATACGAACCGGGACTAAAGATCTGGTCCGGCCCGGAATTCTGACTACGGTCGTTTCTAGCCGGTAGAGGCCTCACGGCCCGGGACTAGTGCTCCCACTAGTCGCGGGCTGTGACAGGCAGGGACTGCTGGGGTTGTTCACGTCGAACCGAAGATGGTTTTTCCAGTAGTGGATGCTCGGGGTGCTCCTTCTTCCAACCTGTCATATGCAGCAAAATTGTTTATGTTTAAACCCCACAATACATAATATAGCCTATTGACTTAATACTGTTTACTGAATGGAAAATAACCATAGCTACTGTTGTTGAGCCGCAGCTGGAACTAACCAATCCCACCACTAATACTGACTTTATGCTGCAGGTTGAAAGTGTCGAGTCTGAGATTTTGCTTTTTGCACCTTTCCTAGTAGTCCATTGCTTTTTGTTATAAAGATAAATAAGTTGAAAGATATATATTTGTATTTGCTATCAGTTCACTAACGGACTGAAAATATTGCTACGAGTTATAACAGCTTGTTCTGGACACTTCAAAACCAAACTAACTTAGTGAAAATGTTGCTATATGCTGTGAACAAAACTACAACGATGGAATTTTCTCACCATATCTACCATCTTGAAATAAAAGGGCTATATACGTCCATCGATGTAGAGGCTGGAGTTTTCCTCTTCTAAAGAAAGATCTACCATCCGAAGCTTATCAAACCTGAAAATAGAGCTGTTGTAGTGTGATGGCAGTTACCTTTGAACAGGATAAGGAGAACAACATGAGGTATACAGATGAAGCTACTAATCGGCAGGACCGAGATGGCAATAACAGCTTGGGCATAGCTTTTTAACCGGGGGTGGAAGAAGGATGGAGTCAGAGCGGAGACTCGACTTGTGCAAGGCTGACACTTTTTTCTTTGATTCAACCTGGCTAGATGCTTTAGAGTGGATTTTTACTAGATACCATTACATACTTTAGACATATGCTCAAAGGTTTTGCACCAAGATTTAGAAATCTCGATTCACCTAATTACAGATTTAATTGGTGGAGAACAATGCTCCCATCACAAGGAAATAGAATATTATACCAGATTGATGGAGTGTTCTCAAGAAACTAATATATGCGATAAACTCTAGTATAGATCAAAGTTGCAAATAATAATTGAATATCTGAGCCAGTAACAAAAAGAAAATAAGAGTGCGGTGGACTTTTCTTCAGGTCCAAAAACTAGGTTCCTCTTCAGTATAACCAAAAACCAAGGATATCTTCAGTTAATCAACCAAAAGATAGTTCATATTCAGTTAACCAAAAACGTTGGAACATAACTTCATACAATTTTGATTCAAACTAGTTAGCCAAACTATTAGTAAAAAAATCTTCAGTTAACCAAGGATCCATACCGACAAAAAAGTAGGCGGGAGGGGGAAAGGGGAGGGGGATAGGGAAGGGCTTCTCACCGTCATGGTGCAGGTCGGAGACGAGGTGGTAGAGCAGGCTCTTCTCTTCCTTATCACGGCGGTAGGCGGCGGCAGTACTTCTACTGCAGGAGGAGCAGCGTGTAGGTGAGAGGCGCAGGGGTGGAGGGAGAAAGGGGAAGGGGGAAGGGCGGCTCACCGTCGCGGCGCAGGCTCTTCTCCTCCTCCTTCTCGCGGCGACAGGCGGTGGCAGGAGGTCAACTACAGGTGGAGCGGTGTCTAGGTGAGAGGTGCAGGGGTAGAGGGAGAAAGGGGAAGGGGGAGGGGGCGGGCGGCTCACCGTCGCGGCGCAGGCTCTTATCCTCCTCTTTTTGGCGGCGGCATGCGGTGGCAGGAGGTCAACTGCAGGAGGAGTAGCGTAGGTGAGCAGCGCAGGGGGAGAGGGGGAAGCGGGAAAGGGGAAGGGGGAGGGCGGCTCACCATCAACGTGCTCGTGGACGGCGGAGTCAATAGCTAGCTCAACGATGGACAGCGGCAGTAAGGGATCAACGTGCGTGTTTTGGAGGGAAGAACACTAAACTGAATATATATATATAAAGAGAGAGAGAGAGGAAGCTCTCAATAGACACTTTAGCCTGCGCCTCGTAAAACTTATGCGAGGCGCATATTGTTCACAAAACGAAAGTAGCGCCTATTTGTTCACAAAATGCTTCATAGCTGATACCTTTGATCCGGATTCATGGATATAGTATAATAGCTTTTTCTCTAGAAGACCTAGGTTTAATTGAAACTTGGAAAGCAATGCTTAAAAGAAATAAATAAGGACACGTATACAAGACTTCTTTGTTTCGTTTTACCTTAGTTTACCAGACCAATCTAGCTTACTTTTTATAGTGGGTTGAATCAATGGATGAAGATATGCCAGGATTGAAGATCCACCTGCAGCTGCACATCATATTGGATAAAATAAAATAATAAGCATAGGCATGTCTAATGTTTGAACGGAGATAATCTCTTGTGGAAAACACATCCTAGTATACTAAAGCCCCCGTGATGCAGTGGGCATAACAATAGCCTTTTAATCCAACCGAGTGCACACCAAAGCCATAGGCTACAAACGATTATTAAGTGAAGAACACAAACTAAAGCATTAAGTGGTGATATTGTTGTGATCTCGAATGGGTCGCTAAGCGAAGACCGTACTACCCTTCTGTCACTGGGGTTTCTATGTGATCGCCGCTAGCCAAGTATCTCACCTCAAGCCTTTATCAATCTATGGGATCTTGAGTACCTACAAGTCCGCTGATCGAGACAAGGGACAAAGAAACAAAAGATATAAATCTCAATTTCAAACAAAATAAAATACTCCCATGATTAGATGCACATAGTTGCTGTGAGGTTTCTCCCCAACCCACAGCCCATGAGGACTACTCACTCATAAAAAATAGATCGAGGATAGAAATCATTGTGTAAAATACTTAGATTGAAATCAAATATTCTTACATTGGTCACCAAATCACAAGGATATCTAAAGTAGAAAGCAATGGCTATGGCTAGTGGAGGGATGGATGAACAATGGTGTGGATCTCCTTTGGTGGTGTTTGTGATGAAATATGAGAATGGCGGCCCTCAGGGCGGCGGCTGTTGCCTCAAAATATATAGGCGTCTTCACGAAAGTCGTAGATTTGACGAGACGAAGCCGCGAGCACCCTGTACGGGCAGGCCGTACAGGCGGGCCCCACCCGTACCACTGGTCGTTATGCGCACTGATGCCTGGAAATTGCTCCCCAATTACTTGGCAGTGTGGGTGAAAAGGATACAAATGCCGGCTAGAGGGGGGTGAATAGGCGGTTTAAAACTTTTGCGATATGGGCTTAACAAAGGCGGAATAAAACTAGTATTTACTTTGTCAAGCACAAAACCTATATAAAATACGGTTCACCTATGTGCACCAACAATTTATGCTAAGCAAAACAAGCAACTATGTGATTGCTAGATAAAAGACTTCAAGCACGAAGGCTATCACATAGTAAAGTGCATAAGTAAATAGCTCCGGTATAGAGATAACCGAGGCACGCGGAGACGATGATTTATTACTGAGTTCCTCCCATTAAGGGAGTACGTCTCATTGGAGGGGAGTAAGTCTCTAGATCTCCCCTTTCAAAAACCCCCAAAAGATTCAAGAAATATGGGAGGGATTGAGAGTAGTTGCAAGCTCTTGAAAGTCAAAACAATGGAGGAGAGAGAGAGTTCAAGCAACCAGCCTAAGGAGGAAGAAGGGGTCTATTTATACCCCTCCCCAACGAAATATGACCGTTTGGGACCTCCTGGGCCGGAAAATCCGCCCCTCCCCCGGATGTTCCGGGTTCCGCGGGCAAAAATATTGCTACGGACTTGGCGGCGCGGCCCTCTGTATAGGGGGCGGATATTTGGGGCGGATTATCCGCCCCTCCAAAAACTGACAGGTACAGCAAAACTGAAACCATCATAACTTTTGCATTCGGACTATGATTTTGATGATCTTGGGCTCGTTTCGAAGATAGTAACGAGATATACAAAAAAATGCAGGGAACCATCATAGTATAGAAAGGGAGGATAGAACCAAATGATGAAAGGTTTAACCTATCTATAAAAGGCAAACCGGTAAAACCTCCAATATCAAAAACACAATAGAGAATACATATGAAATATGTTTTCGATGAACTTGAGATTGTTATAGAGATTGACACAAGATATAAATCCTCTCATGGATAAGAACCAAATAATAACCAAGAAATATGATGCCAAGTATGCAAAGGTTTGAACTCTCACCGAGGGATATGATCAAGTTACTCACTCGAGATCCCCTCTTGATAATACGGTTATCTACCCTATAAACCGGTCTCCCCAACTAACACGCCAAGACCGGTAAGAAAAAAACCTATCAAGATCAAACCTTTGACTTGTGTATATTCCACACCGCAAGATGGAGTACCTTTCTTGATTGAACTAGCTTGGTGAAGACTTGAAATGTCCTCCCCCATACTCCACTATGGAAGAGCCTCTCTTTAGGGCATATCTTCACATACCCATGATCACCATAAGGATGGCAAGATACACTTGAGATCATCTTATTATTCAAGACACACTTTCCATAGGGTCAACTTCTACTTGACCAATCTCCAGATCATTCCTTAAAACCTTGATCAGCACTTGATCTTCTTCACTTTCTTCTTATTCCAACCTTGAAGCCACCATATGGTTCAAGCATTGTCTATGGACAAATCCTACAAGTAAAACTCAATGCAAACATAAGTCCATAAAACATTGTCATTAATTACCAAAACCACACATGAGGGCACACATGTTCTTTCAATCTCCCCCATTTTGGTAATTGATGACAATCCTTTGAGAGGGTTTATATAATCAACTGAACGAATAAAAATGGTTACGCCAACATCAAATGTAACATCCCAATTTCAGCAACCCTGATTTGATGTCCAAAAAGGAAAAAATCAGGGGGAATAAAAACTTTTTCTTATTAAGTGTTGCATTGTTTGGTTACTTGTTTGCTTGAGTGCATGCAACTGATAGTGTATTAGGTGATATAATCCTTAACTTAACACTAGTTTACAAAACCTATTTTACAAAAGAGATGTCTTGGCTTATCCTTATATTCTCAAATGTTCCGACATTTCAAACTTTAGCCAAGATAACTTTGCCACAACAAAATATTTTACTAGGTATTTTAACAAAACTATGGAGACCTACATATTATCTCCTAATGGTTTCAAGACAGAACTTCAACTACCGTTACCTCTAGGTTTTTCCAAAAACCTTCTCATCCAATCTTGGTAGAAATACCAAGATGGTCCTTACCTTACCTCAAAAGCATAACCAATTCAAAATACCCATCATTACCCCAATCTAGGATTGATGGTAACCTTAGTAGTAGTTGGATAAGTTGATAAGATGAATTGCCTTGATCTGTTGATTGCCTTGTTTGCTTAGGAACTAGAGTGAGCTAATCTAGTATCTCATCCCTTAGGACCCAATCTATGTTTGTGATAATCAATCTGAAACCAAACATCCAAATCTTGATCTACCCTAAGCCACCAAAGTGGCCATCTCGTCTCCTAATCAGATCAATCCAGGGATAATCCATTTTGATAGTTTCCTACTCAGTGAAGACCCAATCCAAGCATGGGTCCCCTCTATTCAATCTATACCTCAACATCAACCACTTGATGGGAAGGATAAACCTTTGACACTCTCTCAATCTGTTTCCCACTTGTAACCTAGTCTAAAACTCTAAATCTACCAAAATGGCTAAGTCTAGATTTCTTATCTAGATTCAATCTTTGGAGCTCTACCTTTTCCAACCTAGGTGTATTCTTGAGAACGTACCTGAACCATCTTGTAGTAAATCATTAGTACTACCAAAGACCAATCTGTCCCTTGGCTAAGCCATTCTATTTCCCTCTCATCCCTGATGGTTTTGTAGTCAAGATAATAATCTTTTCTGCAAATCTTATCATCTTGCCTACTTTGGCAGAAGCTCACATCTATATGCCACCTCCCCTTGACCAACTCTTTGCATTGTTATGATCTAATAACCATGGATTATAAAACCCTACTTCCCTTGTTTCCTTTGGAACCTTGTGCCTCTTAAACCCACCTGGTTTATGAGGTATCATGACCACTATTTTATGGCAGCCTTATTTTTAACAAAGTTTGCCACCTCTTCTAGACCACCTCAAATGCAACCAAGCCCAACTCTTGCTTCCATGATCATCTATATAACTTGGTCTAGCTATCCATCTATCCCTTGTACCAAGGTGAGCTATGAGCTCACTTATCCAACCATGTTTTGGTGGCATGAAAATAACAAAACCCCAGATTCAAAAAAATCTAGTTTCTTCCCATTTCACCAAAACCCTTCAGAAAATCCAAGTGTAAAATGATGTATGAATCAAGTTTACATCATCTACTTTGGATATAATCTTGTTCTAAATAATTTCCATAATTAATTGGAGCCTAAAACTATTTAAATTCTTTCTCTGGCAAAATCCTCCAAATCTTGTCCTTTAAGACAAGTTTGTTTTTCTCCAAACCACCTTCCCAATTCAAGGAACATATTATGCCTATATATCATACCCTATCTTGTAACCTCAAAAATAAATATTTTTGAGATTCCTTATTATTTCTTTTTGCCCTTTTTCTCAAATGGCAGAAACAAGAAATAATTCCTTAAATGTATTTTTCCACCTCAATAAGTTCCAAAAAAATTCTCCAATATGTAATATGGTATTCAGGACCATATCACCTCAAAAACCAACCTTGGACCATGTAAAAATATCAAATGAGCTTCTAGAAACTACTTCTGCCCTTTTTGAATAAATGGTTTTAAGTGGACTTTTAATCAACAGAAAATCTCAACTAAATCCTATGGAAGTATCTTGATCATACCCATCCACCAGAACCATTTCAACACCTGGCCTTATGTAAAATTTCCAACTTCCTTCACAAGCACCAAATCAATCAAATTTTCAAAATCAAGCAAACCTTGTTCAAACCAACCCAAACCCCCACCAAACCTTGTTAAATACTTCACAACAGCACCCAACACACCCCTGGTCGTGTGACACTGTAGCCCTAGCTACTGTAGCTCCCCTTCCCTTTTTGTCTCTTGTTCATTAGAGATTAAGAAAAATGTGTGGCCCTCCCTTATTGCAAAAATATCTCCTCCCCAGCTGCAGCACTCCTCTGCTCTCCCTCTGGTCGAGCACCAGGACCCACACCACATCCCTCCACCACCCTACTTGGCAAATCCACGGCCAACTCCTTTTCCATCCCCTCCTTGGACTTTATCCACCATAGACCCACCCTACCTCGGTTTAAAAGGGGAAGAGGCTTGCAAGCCCCTCTCTCGACCCTCATTCTCCCCCTCTGCTCCCCACTCAACTCCACAGACCACCCTATCCCTCCCCCTTGCCTTGCACTTCTCGAGGGAGAAGAAGAAGGAGGCCTCGGCCTCCCCCACAAAAACCGAGCAAGGCACTCCTCCTTGAGCTCCCCTCCTCTCACTGATGTTGTGGATGCCTTTCTTATTGACATGCAGAGACCACCGAAGCAACTCCGGCGAGCTACTCTTCGGCCACTATCGCCCGAGCTCCCTCGGGGCGCCAAACCCTACCATGCCGACCCTCGTTCTGACCGCCGTCGTCGACCGCTTCATCTCTGCCACTCCCTTCCGTGTCCCAGCCCTTAGGTGAGCCTCCCCCATGCCTGCTAATCCCCCAGCTAGGGTTATCCCTCGTCGTGGTGGCCAGAGGAGGAGGACGACGCGGATCCATCAGATCCGCTTCTAATCCTACGGCTGGTGTCACCCCGTACCCCTTCGCCCCTCTGTGTGGCTGACGGCCGGGCCTGCCGCGTCCATTCGAAAATTCAGATCTTGCGTGCCTCTCTGCATGCTAATGGGCCTGTCCATGGCGGTGTCACCCCAGCCGGCCGATTCCAGTCCAGTAGCCCCTGTCCCCTTATCTTTTTAATCTTTTTCCAGATCTGAGATATTTCTAGTTTGGTTTAAATGCAAATAAAAATGAAAAATGAACCAAACTGCCTAGATCAAAAAATTATTTGATGCACTAATGTTTTCCCTAAAATGCAGAGGCATTGGTTAGCCCTTTTATGTTGCAAAATAAATCTGATAAATCAATCTCCTAGATTTATAGTTTTCCCTAATAAAATCCTCCAGGGAGTTATACAACTCCAAATGGAATAAATCCAATTGTTACTAAAATCTATTAGCCCCTCCTTGCATGTCCCACTGGCCCCACCTAAAATGAATTCCTAGTTTCCCTTAATAAAAATAACAAAATTAGGGCATTTCTATCTTTAGAAATTTCTCTAGGCAAAACCACAAGATACTTTGACCTAATTCCAACTCTTTGTACCTCCAGATATCCATACTTATCAAACCCCAGGAGCTCAAAATTTATTAAGCATCTACTGAATTTTGGTGAATTAAACAGTTTTGTGTATGGTTTGTTCACCAATAAATTCACCACATGAGTTGTGAAAATCCAAAAAGGGTGATTATAATTTATACAGAAATGTAATATAAATACCTAACATGTGTCTCTGGAATCACCTCAAAATATTCAGTATTTTACATATGATGAAAAAGACAAATCTCATCCAGAACTGCCTTTGGGAATTTCCTGAAGGCATTCTGGTAATTATTTTAAGTTGATTCCAACTCCTCTTGAATCAGTACATCAAATAATATCTAAGAACCCAAGGAAATAATTTTTGGAGCTCCATATTTTGTCTGGTGAATTATTTCCTTAAACTAGAGTTTTATCCACTATAAAAATCTTTATAAACCAATGGAACTTGATAAAATACTAAAACCACTTTTGTTGGATTCATTTTATCAATACCAATCTGATGGTATCATTTTTACACACTATTACCTTACAGAACTTGGCCTTGCTCCAAAACCCCTTATCTAGGTGGTTTTGAACCTTAAATCCTAAGTGGGAAATCCCCAAATGCAACCTGAGCATTTCCTTTGTATCCCCAACCAAATCCTCAATCCTTACTGATCTATAAACTTGTTTTGTAAATTTCTTGTTGTATGAATTGGTACTTGTATGAAATATTTTGATCATGGTGCTGTTTGTTTGCATGAATGATCGATAACGGTGATACTTGCGAATCGTGAGACGCCGAGAAGAAGGAAGCATCGGGTTATTTCTTATTATTGTTATTATTGGTTTTCTGGTATTCTGAAGAAGTCAAGGAAAATCTCGCTAGTCACAGGCAAGCCACCATTCCTGAACTCCTATAATGGCCTACTCCTTTTTATCAATTGTTTTATATCTTGTTTATGAACATCACGATTAAATGCATTGTTTGTTTCAAATAAAAAGTCGTGAGTAACTTAGCTCCTCCATGTTATGGATGAGTGTCCATTGGGACACCTACACTATTGACACCCATCTTTACCCCTTAGGATCGAGGCTAAGATGGTTAGCATTTTCCCTCTTGGAAACTACGGGTTTTAAATGATAAAAATATTTTGGGTTTTACCCTACTAAGCAGAATAAAACCCTTGGAAAGAGGCATCATTTCTGAGTGGAGGTTTCAATAAAGAAGATATGAGGAGGATAAAGAGAAGGTTGAGCAAGAGAAAGACAAAAGGGATGTTCTACGCCTTTACCGGAACAATCTATCCATGCAACCACACTACCCCAATCGCTGGGGCTTAACTCGTAGTTTGTGGTCTTTAGCCGGGGCTGCTCGTACTCGCTAAAGGGGAGAAATCCCCTGGAATTCGGACTATCGTGGACAAGGTACCGGTGCAAGAATTGGGTCTCTCGCGAACGGTATGACTTATTATATGTACGGAAGGAAGTGGAGTCAAATTACTATATTCCAAACTACGGTTTGGGGAATAGGCTTGTACGGAAGGGAGGACTATAGACGTCTTGCCACATACTCATGCCGGAGAGAACAACCCAAAAGGAAAAGCCGCCGTTGCTAGGGATGGACAAATGAAAAGTTAGGTTTGACTATCTGAACCCCCGTCTACCGTGTGTAGCGGGTCGTGGTTGTATCCCGGCGGATGTATTGATTCTTGTGGGTAAAGTGCACAAACTCTGCAGAGTCTAATCTATTCGAATAGCCGTGTCCATGGTCAAGGACGATTAGAAAGGTGATTGCTAGGAGTACCCTTGGGATATGTTTGAGATGAATAAAAAAGATGTTACTTGGTCACGAGGAAAGATAAGAACGAGTTTGGTTTTGACCAGAGATGGTCGAAGATGTTTTAAAAAGAGGTTTTACTACAAAACTATTTTCAAAAAAGTTTTTAACAAGGATATGGGGATATCCGGACTTTCTAAAAGGAGGCATATTTTCCAAAAGCTCTTTTTCAACAAAGTTATAGAGATGCCAAAGATAGGCTTTTTCAGAAACAACTATAGTGTAGAGCTATCTCGCCACAACCCAATATGCATTATCTTGTTACCTTGTCTTGGTGGTTTGCGAGTACATTCAAAGTACTCACCGTTATTTCCCCTGGCGATTTACTTGGCAAGATTCCAGATGTTAAAAAATGACGAAGGTGCTGACGTCTATGCGAGCTAGGCCGTCTTCCCAGTCAGTCGCATATAGGTTAAGGCATGACATGGGCTCTGCGCTTAAAGACTTCTGCTACTGGTGTTGTAATTGCCATAATGGCCACTTTGTAAGTTTTGTAATCGTTACTTTCTGGATGATGTAATGATAGTGGTCGCTTATGATCACGACTCACTAATCATGGGAACGTGAATGGTATACATAACGGGTATTCTCGGACCGTAAATCCGGGGTGCCACATCAAATACTACACAATTATGTGATGTTGGTACACCCATAATATATAGAGCAAGATCCCCTACAATATATGCGCGTGTGATGAACCATTACGGTTGGTGGAGTTTCCTCTATATATTCAACATGCAAAGAAACAAAAAAGATGCAAGATAATGAGAGTCAAATGCTTAAGAACAAACTCAAAACCAACTTCCCTTAAATCCTCCAAAACTTCTCCCCCATTGGCATCGATTGCCAAAATGGGTGAATAGTTCTAAACGTCCAATATAGTGAGAAATCCTCCAAAGGTGTGCATTTGAAACAAATTAATGATGATAAAACATTTACACATATCCAATGATGAATACTTAGTAGGGGATCAAACTATATTGAGGATAAAAAGATTGCAATAAAATAACAAGGTGAAGAAGCATCAACAAATGATGCAAGCAATCAAAAGATCCAAAAAACTGAAGGGTTTCACGGCATAGTAAATCAAAATTTTCTACGGATGCGAACAGAGGAAAGCCAAGATCTAATCTAGGAGATGCAAACAACGAGAGGGATTAGATGAGATCTTCATACCCTTGAAGATTCGCATAGCGGAACGTTCGTCGGAACGTGGGTGATGTAGTCGTACTCGCTTCTCCTCCTCGCGATCCGATCCGATCTAGCACCACAAGTGGCGATGCCTCCGTGAGATGCACACGTGCAGCACCTCGACGTCTCCTCCTTCCTTGGTCCAGCAAGTATGGTGGAGAGATGGATTGGATCTACAACGCGACGGCGCGGTGCAAGTGGTGGAGAGTTTCTGCAGCAGGGCTTCGCCTACACGCAGTCGGGAGGGAGAGAGAGGAGGGCAGCAGGGAGACTAGGCTTGAATGGAAGGTGTGGGGGGTGGTGCGCCCTAGCCCTCTATATATAGAGGGGTGGGCACCAGCCCTAACCCCTCCCCCAAGCCCTAGGCCGGCGGCCAAGGAGGAAGGAGTGGGGGGCAAGTAAACCCCCCCCCTTCTAGAAGCTCCAAACTAGGGTTTCCCCTTGTTTGGCCGGCTAGGCCCTATGGGGCCTTGTGCCCCTGGCCCAATGCGGCCAGGGCACTCCCTCATAGGCCCATGCCCCCTCCCGACAGGTGGGACCACGTTGGTCCCCCTCCGTAAGGTTCTAGAAGCTTCAGGTACAATACCGATTAACCCGGAACAATTCCGAACTCCAAAAACTGCACTGCCTTATATGAATCTTATTCTCCGGACCATTCCGGAACCTCTCGTGATGTACCGGATCCCATCCGAGACTCCGAACAAAAACTCATAAACCAATTATCCAATATATCCTAGCGTCGAGACACGTTATGTGTGACCTTCGGTTCGAGAACATGCACATGATCTTCTATCAATAATCAATAGCGGGTCCGAAACCCATATTGACTCCCACACATTCATTGATGATCATATCGGATGAACCACGATGCCAGGATTCAATCAATCCCATATATATATTCCCTTCGTCTCGCGATATTTTACTTGCCCGAGATTTGATCGTCGGTACCGTCATACCAAGTTCAATCTCGTTCACAGCAAGTACTTTTACTCGATCCGTAATCCGATATCACTTTGTGATTAACTCCTTAACCACATGCTTACAAGTGGTGATGATATCGATTACCGAGTGGGCCCGAAGTATATCTCTCCGACTTGGGAGGGATAAATCCCATCTCGATACATACAACCCAACAGGTACTTTCCGATCACCTGAGAGACACCTTTATGATCACCCTCTCATAGGATGACGTTTGATGACCTCAAAGCTTTCTTCTGATACCAGGGAGTTGTATTATCTCATGGTCTAAGGAATACAATATTTGACATAAGAAAAGCTTCGCTTAGTTCGGGTCTGTCCATCATATCATTCTCCCAATGATATGATCTCATTATTAATCGACAACTCATGTCCATGGTTAGGAAACCTTAACCATCATTAATCAATGAGCTAGTCCATAGAGGCGTACTAGGGACACGGTGTTGTTCACAAACCACACAAGTATTAAAGTTTTCGCTTAATACAATTCTAGCATGGAATATAAACATTATCATGAACAAGAATTATAATAATAACATCTTTATTATTGCCTCTAGGGCATAATTCCAACAGTCTCCCACTTGCACTAGAGTCAATAATCTAGTTTACATTTGGCAACAATCTCACACCCATGGCACTAAGGTGCTGATCATGTTTTACACGTGGAAGAGGTTTAGTCAATGGATCTGCGACATTCAAATCTGTATGTACTTTGCTAATCTTCAGATCTCCATCTGCTATATAATCTCGGATTATATGAAACTTGCAGTTGATATGCTTGGTCTTTGGATGATATCTTGGTTCCTTAGCGAGTGCTATGGCGCCAGTTGTTGTCACACAATATCTCCAAAGGGGTCCAATGCACTTGAACCACGCCAAGCTCAAAGGATGAAGTTTCTGATCCAAACTCCTTCACTTGATGCTTCTGCAGCAGCCATGTATTCCGCTTCTACTGTAGATCCCGCGATCACGCTTTGCTTGCAGCTTCTCCAGCTCACAGCTCCTCCATTCAAAATATACACGTATCCTGTCTGAGATTTAGAATCATCCTTGTCGGTGTCGAAACTAGCATCGACGTAACCTTTTACGACGAGCTGTTCATCACCCCCATAGACTAAGAACATTTCTTTAGTCCTATTTAGGTACCTTAGGATGTTCTTCACGGTTGTCCATGTTCCACTCGGATCACTTTGATATCTCGCGTCAAACTAAGAGCATTGGACACATCCGTCTAGTACACAAGATGGCATACATGATGGAACCTATGGCCGAGGCATAAGGCACTTTGCTCATAGCTTCCTATCATTTACCATAGCTGGACACCGAGCCTTGCTCAATATCTTACTCGACAACATAGGCACGAACCTTTCAATGCCTTATCCATTCTGAACCTTTTAGAACTTTGTCTAGGTATGTACCGCTTAAAGCTATCAGCGCCTTTGTCTATCTCTATAGATTTTGATGCCCAATATATAAGCAGCTTCACCTAGGTCTTTCATTGAAAACACTTGTTCAAATAACTCTTCACTTCATACATGTTGATGTCATTTCCAATAATCAATATGTCATCCACATATAGTACCAGAAATGTCACCGAGCTCCCACTCACTTTCTTGTAGATGCAAGCTTCGTAGCAATTTGGAACAAATCCAAAGCTCTTGATCACTTGATCAAAACGAAGGTTCCAACTCCGAGATGCTTGCTTCAGTCCATAAATGGAACGCTGAAGTTTGCATACTTTATCAGCATCCTTAGGATCGATAAAACCTTTGGGTTGCATCATATACAACTCTTCATCAATGTTGCCATTGAGGAACGCAGTCTTGACATCCATCTGCCATATTTCATAATCATGAAACGCAGCAACTGCTAATAAAATCCGAATGGACTTAAACATCGCTACGGGAGAGAAAGTCTCATCGTAGTCAACACCTTGAACTTGTCAAAAACCTTTCGCGACAAGCCGTGCTTTATAGACGGTAACATTACCATCCGCGTCCGTTTTCTTCTTGAAGATCCATTTGCACTCAACGGCCTTTCGGTCGCTAGGAGGGTCCACCAAATTCCATACTTGGTTTTCGCTCATGGATCCCAATTTGGATTTCATGGCTTCTAGCCATTTCTCAGAGTCTAGGCTCATCATCGCTTCCTCATAGTTCGTAGGTTAACTGTCTTCTACCAACAAGACAGTCAAAACAGGGTTGCCGTACCACTCAGGAGGGGCACGCGACCTTGTCGACCTGCAACATTCAGTAGCAGCATCGTCCGAAGCTTCATGATCCTTCTCATTAGCTTCCTCTATCGTTGGTGCAGGCGACACTGGAACAATTTCAGGTGCTGCGCTACTCTCCAATTCAAGAGAAGGTTCAACAACCTCGTCTAGCTCTACTTTCCTCCCACTCACTTCTTTCGAGAGAAACTCCTTCTCAAGAAAGGAACTGTTCTTTGCGACAAACACTTTGCCTTCGGTTCCGTGATAGAAGGTATACCCAATAGTTTCCTTAGGGTATCCTATGAAGACGCATTTCTTCGCTTTGGGTTCGAGCTTGTCCGGTATAAACTTCTTGATGTAAGCTTCGCATCCCCAAACTTTAAGAAACGACAACTTAGGTTTAGCACCAAACCACAGTTCATACGGTGTCGTCTCAACAGATTTAGATGGTGCCCTATTTAAAGTGAATGCAGCGGTTTCTAATGCATAACCCCAAAATGATAACGGCAAATCAGTAAGAGACATCATCGATCGGACCATATCTAATAGGGTTCGATTCCAGATTCGCACACACCATTGCGCTTATGGTGTTCCGGTGGCGTGAGTTGCTAAACGATTCCGCTTGCTTTAAGATGCGTGAGAAAATCATAACTCAAATATGCACCTCCACGATCGGATCAGAAACTTAATCTTTCATTACGATGGTTCTCCACTTCATTCTGAAATTCCTTGAACTTTTCAAATGTTTCAGATTTATGTTTCATTAAATAGATATACCCATATCTACTTAAGTCATCGGTAAAAGTGAGAAAATAGCGATATCCACCGTGCGTCGAAACACTCATTGGTCCGCATACATCGGTATGTATGATTTCCAACAAGTCCATTGCTCGCTCCATCATACCGGAGAACGGGGTTTTGATCATCTTGCCCATGAGGCATGGTTCGCATGTGTCAAATGATTCAAAATCAAGAGACTCCAAAAGTCCATCAGAATGGAGTTTATTCATGCACTTTACACCAATATGACCTAGACGACAGTGCCACAAATAAGTAGTATTATCACTATCTACTTTGCATCTCTTAGCCTCAATGTTATGGATGTGTGTTTCATCCCTTTCGAGATTTAGAAGAAATAAACCATTCACAATAGGTGCATGACCATAAAAGATGTTACTCATATAAATAGAACAACCATTATTCTCCAATTTAAATGAATAACCGTCTTGTAATAAACAAGATCCAGAAATAATGTTCATGCTCAATGCAGGCACATAATAACATTTATTGAGGTTTAAAACTAATCCCGAAGGTAAAACTAAGGAGAGCCTGCCGACGGCCATCACATCAACTCTTGATCCGTTGCCAACGCGCATCGTCACCTCATCCCTCGCAGTCAGCCGCTCATTCCGTAGCTCCTGTTTCGAGTTACAAATATTAGCAACTGAACTAGTATCAAATACCCAGGCACTACAACGAGGGCTAGTAAGGAAAACATCAATAACATGTATATCAAATATACCTTTGATGGTGCCAGCCTTCTTGTCCGCTAAGTACTTCGGACAGTTGCACTTCCAGTGACCCTTGTCCTTGCAATAGAAGCACTCAGTGTCCTTCTTAGGACCAGACCTGAGCTTCTTCTCAGCAGGGGCAACGCGCTTGCCGCCGCCTTTCTTGAAGGGCTTCTTTGCACCCTTACCTTTCTTGAAGGTGGGGGCTTGTTGACCATCAACACATGATTATCCTTTTTGATGTCCACCGCAGCCTTCAGCTTTGCGAAGAGCTCGGTGATCGTATCGATGGAACCAATCTGATTGTGAGTCACTACAAAACTTTTGTAGCTAGGAGGAGCGATTGCAAAACCTCACAATCTTGAGCTCCTCCGAATCTTGCAGTCCAGCTTGCTCAAGTCGTTGAGTGTAGCCCGACATCTTAATGGCGTGCTCACTAATGTAACTCCCTTCCTCCATCTTGCGCTTAAAGAACTTCTAGATCTCATATCTCTCTAACGGGCCTGAGTCTGAAACATGGTTTTCAGCTCCTCGAGAATCTCAAAGGGCCCGGGATAGTCTTAAAAACGATTTTGAAGGTCCGATTCCATAGCAAACAACATGGTGCTCTTAATCACACCATAATCATCTTTGCGCGACTGATAGACAGCTTTCTCATCATCCGGCGCAGTAGCAGCAGGGGCGTCACCTAGCGCATTCTCAAGGACATAGTCCTTTTGACCGCCAGAGAGAATGATTCTCAGATTGCGGAACCAGTTGGTGAAGTTAGACCCATTGTTTCTAAGCTTTTCCTTCTCAGCAAAAACGTTGAATTTGAAGTTGGACTTAGCCATTTGATCTACAATATTTGCAAGTACAAATTAGACTATGTTCATGATAACTAGTTCAACTTTTAATCAAATTACTAGATGAACTCCCACTAAATTCAACATCCCTCAAGTTGTTTAGTGAACATGATCCAAATTCACCACACCTAATCCGATCTTCACGAGAAGATATGTAGTTTCAATGGTGGACAACGAAGTGTCGATCATATCATTCATATGACTCATGCTTAACCTTTCGGTTCATGTGTTCCGAGGCCATGTCTGTACATGCTAGGCTCGTCAAGTTAGACCCAAGTATTTCCGCGTGTGCAAAACTGGCTTGCACCTGTTGTATGTGAACGTAGAGTCTATAGCACCCGATCATCATGTGATGCTTGGACACGACGAACTTTCGCAACGGTGCATACATGGGGAGAACACAGTTTTATCTTGATCTTTAAGTGAGGAATCATCTTATAATGCTACCGTCGCGATCTAAGCATAATAAGATACATAAAAGGATAAACATCGCATGCATATAACTTTATGTGACATGGTATAGCCAATCTTCGCACAATGATCTCCATCTTGTGCGTGCCGGCATGATCTCCATCACTCCACCATGATTGCCTCCACCACGAATAGCAACTACAACTACTGCTAACTACTTAGCGATAAAGTGAAACTATTACATGGCGTATAAGAAGTTGACACACAGGTCATACACAATTATAAAGACAACCATATGGCTCCTGCCGGTTGTGTACTCATCGACATGCAAGTCGTGAAACATTACAAAACATGATCATCGCATACAATACACATATCACATCTTGGGCCATACCATATCACAGAAAACACTCCCTGCAAAAACAAGTTAGACGCCTCTACTTTGTTGTTGCATGTTTTACGTGGCTTATGGGAGTAGCATGCTAAGAACGATTCTTACCAACGGAAAGCCACAACAGTGATATTATGGTTGCCAAACTCCGGTGTAAATCCCATGACAACTATAGTGAGAGAAACTGGCATGCACCAGCCGCATGTGTGGAACAAGCCACACGTCAAGTCGGAGTCCGGTCTCATGACGACGTCGTAAGGTTGGCCTGGACCGCTTCAATCTCACTATCCCGCTTCATAAGAAGAACACAAACAAGAGTCTTGCAACAGAAAACATCAACGCCCGCAACAACCATGTTTTGTTCTACTCATGAGACACATCTACGCATAGATCTAGCTCTGATACCACTGAAGGGTTTCGCGGCATAGTAAATCAAAATTTTCTACGGATGCGAACAGAGGAAAGCCAAGATCTAATCTAGGAGATACAAACAACGAGAGGGATTAGATGAGATGTTCATACCCTTGAAGATTCAAGATGTGAACGCTCGGCTGAACGTGGGTGATGTAGTCGCATTTCGCTTCTCCTCCTCGCGATCCGATCCGATCTAGCACCGCAAGTGGCGATGCCTCCGTGAGATGCACACGTGCAGCACCTCGACGTCTCCTCCTTCCTTGGTCCAGCAAGTATGGTGGAGAGATGGATTTGATCTACAACGTGACGGTGCGGTGCAAGTGGTGGAGAGTTTCTGCAGCAGGGCTTCGCCTACACGTAGTCGGGAGGGAGAGAGAGAGGAGGGCAGCAGGGCGACTAGGCTTGAGGGGAAGGTGTGGGGGGTGGTGCGCCCCAGCCCTCTATATATAGAGGGGTGGGCGCCATCCCTAACCCCTCCCCCAAGCCCTAGGCCGGCGGCCAAGGAGGAAGGAGTGGGGGGCAAGTAAACCCCCCCCCCCCTTCTAGGGTTTCCCCTTGTTTGGCCGGCTGGGCCCTATGGGGCCTTGTGCCCCTGGCCCAATGCAGCCAGGGCACTCCCTTATAGGCCCATGCCCCCTCCCGACAGGTGGGACCACGTTGGTCCCCCTTCGGAAGGTTCTAGAAGCTTTCGGTACAATACCGATTAACCCGGAACAATTCCGAACTCCAAAAACTGCACTGCCTTATATGAATCTTATTCTCCGGACCATTCCGGAACCTCTCGTGATGTCCCGGATCCCATCCGAGACTCCGAACAAAAACTCATAAACCAATTATCCAATCTATCCTAGCGTCGAGACAAGTTATGTGTGTGACCCTTCGGGTTCGAGAACATGCAGACATGATCTTCTATCAATAATCAATAGCGGGGTCTGGAAACCCATATTGACTCCCACACATTCATCGATGATCATATCGGATGAACCACGATGCCAGGATTCAATCAATCCCATATATATATTCCCTTCGTCTCGCGATATTTTACTTGCCCGAGATTTGATCGTCGGTACCGTCATACCTAGTTCAATCTCGTTCACAGCAAGTACTTTTACTCGTTCCGTAATCGGATATCACTTTGTGATTAACTCCTTAACCACATGCTTGCAAGCGTTGATGATATCGATTACCGAGTGGGCCCGAAGTATATCTCTCCGACTTGGGAGGGACAAATCCCATCTCGATACATACAACCCAACAGGTACTTTCCGATCACCTGAGAGACACCTTTATGATCACCCTCTCATAGGATGACGTTTGATGACCTCAAAGCTTTCTTCCGATACCAGGGAGTTGTATTATCTCATGGTCTAAGGAATACAATATTTGACATAAGAAAAGCTTCACAAAGATGAACACGATGACACGATCTAATTTCTTTGCTTAGTTTGTGTCTGTCCATCATATCATTCTCCCAATGATATGATATCATTATTAATCGACAACTCATGTCCATGGTTAGGAAACCTTAACCATCATTAATCAATGAGCTAGTCCATAGAGGCGTACTAGGGACACGGTGTTGTTCACAAACCACACAAGTATTAAAGTTTCCGCTTAATAAAATTCTAGCATGGAATATAAACATTATAATGAACAAGAATTATAATAATAACATCTTTATTATTTCCTCTAGGGCATAATTCCAACAAAAACCACTTGACAAAAGGAACATAGCAAATGAAAGATTGATATTACGATAAGATCGAAAAGAGAGTGTTCTAAATAATATGAGGAGGCTCCCCAAGGTTTGTGCACAAATAATAATTTGCATTTGAATACAATATGAACAAACATGGCATCCTCACTCCCTCGATATTATTTAAAACACAACTATGTACAAAAGAGCATATACCAAGGCACAAAACTTGCAATAAACAAATGGTTGAGCAACGAGTAAGACACAACATAATAGTAGGCTCAACCACAAGAATGTGTGAGAGGCATGACAAAGCATATTATAAGACTAGTACAAGGATGATCATTGCGTATCAACATAGTCTTCAATGAATGATATTGCTTAGTATGACCATACAACACACATGAAACAAATAAGACATCAAAAATAGAGTTGTAACAAGTCTCATGTATATAAGTTTCTAAGTAGACAAACTCACAAAGATATTGATCCACAAATAAACATGTACACACAAATTAGATACTAAAATAACTAGAGCAAGATATCCAAAACGAAGTCATGACAATACAACACTAAGATCTTTGCTTGATAGCATGGCCAAAGGCTCAATTTTATCTTCTTGTATATTGATGAACTTCAACCACAAACATATCTAATACATAAAATTCGTGCCAAGATGCAACATACCATAGGTTGGAAGATGATATGTATGAATGAGTAAGAGATACTTGTTACCGAGATATCATTGGTGTGATGAAGTAGATAGGAGATCCTTGATCATCCTAGATTGTCTCTAATTTTCATTGAGTCAACACTTCTTACTTATGAAATAGACAAGCATACAGTGCATATCCAATGTACCTAAAACAAAATTCAAGTACAATATGGTCCCCAAACTTATTTGGTCCAAAGTAGTTAGACAACTACAATACATAGGAGATACTCCACATAAATATGTGCATATTGATATAAAATTGAATTCCATGCACATCTTAGCCAATTAGGATTTGGTGGAGTTTCCCCTACATATTGGATCAAGCAAAGCAAGTATGCCATAATATATATATATTTAGTAAATATGCATGCACACGACTTTCAAGAACCAAAGGAGATACAATATGAACAAATCACCAAGTAAATCTAGAAGGCATGCCAAAATGTGACACGACAAAAGGTTGTTGAAACTATATCAAAAACCAAATCAACACATGGTAAACCACACAAGTCCAACAAATGAACTAGACAAAAACCAAAGAGAGAGATGGACAAAAACAGAAATGCCCAAGGGTTTATATCATTCTAAAAGGTAAAAATAATCAAAAAGGAATGAGACAAATCCAACTCCCAAAAAGAGCAAGGTTTAAACAACCAAACAAAACTAAACACTTTTCAAGATGGCACAAAGTACCGAAAAAATCTTCCAAAGACACAAAATACGATATGGATCAAAACATGTTGTGAAGAGGCATAAAAGGAGTGTTTTAAATGATATAGGAGAAATCCCCCATGATTATTGCATTATTTAAGATTTTGCATTTGAATACAAAATGCACACACATAGGATCATCATCTCTACCTACATCAAAAAATAGAGAACTAAACAATTTCAAGTTAAAGAAATATCCATAAGAGGCAAAGAAGATATGAGAGTCAACATAAAGAATTTTCTTGGCAAATGATAGGGCAAATATAAACAAAATCAAAATTTAAAATGATCAAAAAGACCTACCACCTTTTATAGTACCGAATGTCCAAGGAAAAGGGATATAAAATTATTTCGGGTGGTAGTTTGCAAATATATCCAAGATCATATTCACGAGAAGAGGAAAAAAAGATCCAAGACGAGACAACTAATGGACAGTATTGAATTTGAATTTCTCATGAGTATGACATACCACATAGAGACTAGAAATCTTGAAATACCAATACTAAGTGGCATTCCTCATGTACACACATTTTTAGGATAGTTGAATGCTCAAAACACACCATTATGCAAAAATGGGATAGTCCATTAGTTTCTCACAAGAGCCAAATAAGATAACAAATACATTCAATAACAGCTCAACAAAACAAGTAGATGGTGTGCAATCCAACATATGTAACATCCCAATTTCAGCAACCCTGATTTAATGTCCAAAAGGAAAAAATCAGGGGGAACAAAAAACTTTTTCTTGCAATATGTGCTTACTTGTTTGCTTGTGCTCAAGAAACTGTTTGTGTATTAGTTATGCTCTCCTCATCTCAACACCAGTTTACAAAAACTATTTCACAAAAGGGATGTCTTGGCTTATCTTTCATATTCTCAAATGTTCCGCATTTCAAAACCTGAGCCAAGATAATTTTTACACAACCAAATACTTTACTATTTTCTATTGCCAAAACTATGGAGACCTATATATTATCTCCTTATGTTTTCAAGACAGAACCTTCAACTACCCTTATCCCTAGGTTTTTCCAAAAACCTTTATTAAAACCTTTTCATCTAAATCTTGGTAGAGATACCAAGATGGTACTTATCTTACTTCAAAGCAAAACCCCTTTACAAAATACCCATCCTTACCCCAATCTAGGCTTGATGGTAACCCTAGTACTAGTTGGATAAGTAACAAGATGAATTGCCTTGATTTGTTGTCTAATGAATTGCCTTGATCTGTTGTTTGCCATGTCTGCTTAGGAACTAGAATGAGCTAGTCTAGTAGCTCAACCATTAGGACACCAATCCTTGTTTGGGATCATCAATCTAAAGCAAGCATCCAAGTCTAGATCTATCCTAAGCCACTAAGGTAACCACCTCCCCTCATGCTCAGATCAATCCAAGGATTACCCCTCTGGATGGTTTCCAACTTAGTGGATACCCAACCTAAGCATGAACCCTATCTACTTAGTTAGTACCTCAACCTCATCCCCTTGATCATGAGTTGGAACCTAGCATCCTCCCAAAAGCTTCTACACTTGCACTCTAGTTAAAATCTCCAAAATGGATTAGTTTGGATTCCTTATCTAAATTCAATCTTTGGAGCTCTACCTCTCTCAACTTATGTGCATTCTTGAGAATGTAATTGAACCATCTTGTAGTACATTAGTAGTAATACCAAAGCCCACTCTTGCCCTTGGATAAGCCAATTGATTCCCCACTCATCCATGATGGTTTTGTAGTCAAGATAATAATGTTTTCTGCAAATCTTATCATCTTGCCTACTTTGGTAGAAGCTCACATATATATGCCACCTCCCCTTGAACAACTCTTTGCATGATTAGTACCTACTAATCATAGCATATCAATCCCCACTTCACTTGTTCCCATTGGAGTCTAGTGCTTCTTAGACCCACATGGTTTAGGAGGCTATCTGATGTATCTGTTATGGCATCCTTATTTTCAACAAAGTTTGCCATATCTCCTAGATCACCTCAAATGCAACCAAGCCCAACTCTTTCTTCCCTAATCATATACATAACATGGTCTATCCACCCATATACCCCTTGTACCAAGGTGAGCTATGAGCTCACTATTCCGACCATGTTTACATGGCATCAGAATAACCAAACACTAGATCCTCCAAGAATCTAGTTTCCATCCTTTTCACCACTTCTCCTCAAAACTGTAAAGGTCCCAACCTGATAAGGTAGATATCCCTGTGTTTACAATGCTAGTCCCTGGATCAATAGCTAGCATCCACAGTTTAAGATGTAATATCAAGAAACAAAGGTCATAATACAACTTTATAACCCGGAATAAAATAATTCATTACATCTTACATAGCTCATTTGGCTATCTCATTACAATGCAGCAGAAATAACAATAAAGCATGGAGTCCTTCATCTTCAAAGTGCCACAGGGAATCATGTTGGTTGTAGACTTGTAATCCTATTTAACACACTTCACTAAAATCAAACAAACCTACAACATTATAAGTTACAGCCACAAGGGTCAATACATTTGAATTGTATTGGCAAGTTTCACTACTATGTAGAAATAAGTGGAACCTTTCAATATATGCATATTTGGCTAAGTAGGGTTTAGGCTCATTTGCAGAAAACAATATAGTTTTATCCTATCTTTTCAAAATAGTATTGATCTTTTGAAAATCTTTCTGAACTCCTTGGAAAACTCCAAGTTCTTCTAATCCCTTGTTGACACCATCAATTTTTACTTTGAGAAATTGTAATGTCGAGATCTTCCATAGCTTCAAGCCTTAGTTGCTCAGAGTTGTCTGTAACCGGGGACACAGCTAAGTACTTAGAATTTTGATCTTTTGCAGAAGTTGTACACTTTACGCACATGACACAATATCGTCTTGACACTACTAGTGGCCGCTGGATAAGTACACACCAAATGGAGTACCGGCAGATCGACAATGTTATAAAGTCTTTCCATAGAAGTCCTCCCAATACATGATGCTAGCTTGTCTACCAGGCACCAATGTAAGGATAAATTTCCAATACATGAATCCGGTTAACCTGAGTAGGTGCAAATGCAAGGGTCTTCCACTATGTAGTTGACTAAGACAGAGCCCATTTAGCATCTGGCTGTACACAGAAGCCACTGTACGAGAAACATGTTCAATCTCTAAGTCCCTAGGTGGTTTTCTTCTAGTGCACATACAAAAAGATATCCATATAAACATGGTTCCCTTTGTTGCCACCTTGTCCAAAAATTGAGTATCCACATTCCACCCAGGTGGTTCATTGAGTACTTGTTTTATTATATAAAACATATATTTTTCCAACACTTCATACATTCATATCATGTATTCCATCCCAAGTCTATAGAAGGGCTAAGCATACTACAACTATGATGTTTTCACTAAGGAAGGTATAAAGGGTTTCCTAATAGGACATAGCATAGCATAGTAACATAGTAGCCCTATCATGCATACTACAAAGATACCACTAAGTGTAGTGAAAATAGTAGGACATGGATGATAGTGTCACTTGACTTTTTAGTAGAGAATATTGGTTCACTCCTTGATGTTGCAAATATCACACTCTTCAAATTTTACTGCAATTCAATCAAGCAAGCACATATTCAAACTAGCATTCAAACAATTCACCACATAAAACAATAAAATCAAGTAATGCATGCAAGCATGCAAAAGATTGTTTTATTTGGAAAAGTGGTTTCTATTAGGATCCAAACATTTTAAAGCTCCTATTAATCATTTACAAAAGTGGTAAAACCATTTAAATTCAAGTTGGTGAAAATGGCCATTTAAATCATTTTTGTTTTGCTAAGAATGATTTAAAACAAAGTAATATTTTGTAGTTTTAGCCAAATATATTCTTTAAACACAAATGTTAGTGTTTATGCTTAAAGGGTTTAATGTTAATCCATTTGCAAAAGTTTTCACCTAAATTCCATTTTTAAATCAAACAATATTTTTATTTGTTAGAAATGCCTTTAACAAAGTAATCATCTACTAGGGTTCATCAAATAATTTTTTTAAATCCTAAAACTTGGTGTTTAGGGTCAGAGAGTTTAAATCAAACCATTTTCCAAACGTTTTACCCAAAAAGCATTTTTAAAACATATTCAACATTTTTATTCAACTAGAAATTCTTTTATTCAAAGATTTATTCCCTAGTATCACAAATTTTCTTTTAAATCTACAAGTTGGTTCTTAGGGTCAGTAGGTTCAAAACAATCCATTTACAAAAGATTTTATCCTAAAAATATTTTTAGAATAAATATTATACTCAAAATATGCCTACACATGTTTCTGCAAAAACAACCAATATTATAGAAGCAAAACACTAAACAAAAGGCATGGTTGGAAAGGTTTTGTTTTCCTGATTCCAATGATATAAAATTTGCAAAATTTGGATGTGTGGATTAAAAGATGAATTTTCCAAATCTAAACATCTAATAGATCTAATTCTGTTTTTAAGTCCTGAGTCTGGCCACGTGGCTGCTTTCAATTGGTCGGTAACGGTTCGTGCAGATCCATCATTACTGGCCGTCAGATCTAACTAACAACGCACGGCACATATTGAGCGTACCGGTTCGCTTAAGTGATTCTATTTACGCCAAACGATCGAGATCCAACGGCTCACAGCGAAACAACCAAGATCTGGCGGTGCTGCGCGACGGCGGACGGCGGCGCGCGCTTAGGCGGTGATGTTGCCGACGAACTAGGAAGAAAGAGAGGGAACGGATATGCTTACCGTTCTCGCGTGGTTGTAGTGAAGCTCAAGGTGGTCTCAGTTACTCGAGGGCCGCACGGGAACAGCGGCGATTGCTCATCGGAGTTGCGCCTGACGTCGGGCACCTCGGTTATTGACGGAGGCGGGGATTCAGGGCATGCTAAGACAAGCGAAGGACACCGTTAGATGCGCAAGAGTGTCACGTTCATAGGAGCATCAAAGTGAGGGGAAGGGGAGGTCAGGGCTCACCGTGTGGAGTCGCCGGAGTTGAGACAGACGGTGGCGGTGTTCAGACGAGGAAGAAGCCGAAGTTGTGGAGAATGTGCGGCCAAGGGGAAAGTGATGGAAGGTGCGCATGTCGATGGGGAACATGATCTTGGGTACTGGGAATCAAGGGGAGGGCCAACATCGCCGGAATCGAACAAAACGCTCGCCGGAGTCAGTGGTGTTGCCGAGAGCAATTCGGGCAGCCTAGGGGCAGGTAGGAAGTGTTGTCTGGGGGGAAATGGAGAGGAGGGCAAGGCGCTTAAGATGGCGTGGTCTCTGGAGGGATTAACATCGCCATTTACTCGAATTTACGAGGATTGAATCGCGGCAGAAACGGCGAGGTTCGAGCAGGAACGGTCGTCGCGGGTGGAAGAGATGAACTAGCAAGTGGGGTCGCGCTGTCTGCGAGAGAGAGGTAGTGCGTGTGGGGGCCATGCGTCAGTGACTGAATGGGTTTGCTCGCGAGTGAAAAAACAAACGGTTTGGGGAAGAGGTGGGCTGCGAGTTGGGCTGGACTGGGCCTTGTTTCTGGGTTGGGTTTGTTTCCCTTTTTTTATAATGAATCTTTTTATTTTTCCTTTTCTATTTTTCTGTTTTGATTTTGTTCAAATAATTCAAACATATTTTGAATTCAAACCTTTACCAAACTTTGAGTATATTTTTAATACTATTTATTAACATATTCTAAAGTCCATTTTAGAATATTTCTTTTATTGTTTTAGGGTATATTATTTATTTAAAATAGACATTTGTCTTTATTTCAAATAAGATTTAAATATGTTTTCAAACTCTATTTGAATTCTAATTTTCACCAAACCTTTTTCAGTAGGTTTTATTTATTCTTTAGTGCAAATAACTCACTTTGAATTATTATTTAAAATACTTTAATATGATTTAATGTTCATTTAAATTGGGAATTGTCTTTATTTAAATGAAATTGGATATTAATAAATCCTTATGATTTTATTTAAATAATCATTGACTCTTTTTATTAATCAATAATCTTTCATATCATTTGTTTGGCCAAGATTTAATTTGACTTTTAAATATTCCTTATTTATTTATTTCCTCCTTTGCCTTATAAAATCCATATCTTTTTATTTAAAGATCCAAAATTGGTGATTCCAATTTGTATAATTTTATTTAATATTTGTTTATCCTTTTAAATATCTTTAGGATTTATTTGCTCAATATTTGGCATGGATCCTTGATAGGGTTTTATTAGCTTTGAAAATTTATTTCCTTTTAACTTATTAAATTCATAAGTTTTTATCCATGGCTCCAAATTAAATGAAACCAATTCCTATGGTTTTATAATATTTTTGTTTATCATTCTTGATCATTTTTAAAATGATTGTTGCTGAATTATTGTATGGATCAAATCCATAGTCTTAGAGAGATCTTGGAAATGAATTATTCCTTTAGGGTTTTGGTTTAGCTTTTCCAAGTGTTTAAATTTCAAGTTACATTATTGATGAATGCATTTTACTTGATTGAAATTTTGTTTGATTCCCTTTTCTTTCATAGTTTGTTCAAGATGGGTTTTGATGTTCCCATTTGGAATTAAAAAGTTTCTTTTCACCCTAAATTTCAACATTTATTTCTTTTGTTTATTTATTTTTAAAATTTCAAAATTTGGAAAATTTTGGGATGTGATAGGCTACCGCCCTTAAAAGAAATCTTGTCCCGAGATTTGGGAAGGCTAGAGGTTACAAGTTGGCTTGAAGACAACTAGGGTACTACCACCCTTAAAAGAAATTTTGTAGGGTTACATTGATGGTTCACTTGACTATGGGTTTAATGATTGATATCCAAACAAGGAATCCTCATTTGACTCAACTGAGTTAACTAATTCTGCCATCCACATCATCTAATTCTTCAAGGGTTCCATACATGTCGATGTGGTTCACATGTCCTTTCTGGGCCACATTGGAATCATTTCCATTTGAGTTTCTAGCATCTTTTTTCTTTTTCTTCTTAGGATAGTCTGATGCATAGTGTCCAAGTTCCTTACAATTAGATCACTGCAATTGGCTAATGTCTTTCTTCCTAGGATTGCCATGTTGGTTCTGACCAAGGTCATCTCCATTGTCAGTATCATTTCCATTATTATCACTTCCATTGTTGTTGTGGTGATGCTAATGTGGTCCAGAATCTTCATTGCTCTTTTTGAATGAACGCTTCTTTTGTGATGATCCTGAGTGATACTTGAGTTTATGCTTCCTCTTTTTGTTCTCAACTTTATTCATCTTGTTTTCCAAGATGGTGGCTTTGTCACAGAGTGATTGATAAGTTGGGACATAGGCAACAGACAGCTGCAGGTTCAACTCATCATTAAGTCCTTCGAGGAATTTATCTTTCCTCTTAGCATCTGTATCAACTTCATCCGGTGCATAGCGTGCTTGATTGTTGAACTCTTCAATGTACTCAGCCACACTGAGGTGACGCTGTTTCAGATTGTGGAACTCCTGTTTCTTCAAGTTCATCACTCCGGATGAGATGTGAGCTGTACAGAAACCATCCTCAAAAATAACCCAAGTCACATCCTCAAGGGGAGTGGTGATCTGAAAGTTGTCCCACCATGTTGCTACTGGCCCTTCAAGCAGATATGCTGCAAACCTAACTTTTTCCTCGTCGGTGCAGCCAACAGTCACTAAGTCCTTGTTCACCGAACGTAACCATTCATTGGCTACCATTGGATCAGTTGTTCCAGAGAACCTTGCAGGCCTCAGTTTTAGAAATCTGGTGAGCATGTCAAGTGCCGGAGGATTATTCTGATTGTGGTTGTTGTTATTGTTATTTTTGTTCTGATTCTAATTTTGCATAAACTGCGCCATCATCTCCATCAGTTGAGCTTGAGATGTGATCAAATGCTGCATCTCGGGAGTGATGTTGTTGTTGTTTTGGTTGGGGTTGGCATGAGGGGAGGCATCTGTTGGTTTAATAGGGATAAGTAATGATAGATGGATCTAAAGAAGTTCCAACACACAACCCAAAACAAACAAGTTAAATCAAACAATCAACAAGCAACTAATCACTTAACAACTTATGAGTTTAACTCATGAGTCGAAGGAAACAACAAGTTTTTTGAAACAATCAACCTAGTATAGTCATACCTCATAGGTTAGTATGATCCATACACTAACATGTCATCAATGTCTTAGATAGTTGGTAGGCAATCTAATGTCTCTTGGTTCTCACTTGTAGTCCTGAGTGATGTCTAAGTTGAAGTCCTTGGTGAAACTAAAGTTGAAGTCATTGGTCATGGTGGAGGCTTTGTCCATCAAGTTGAAAAAGGAAGAGATGTAGAATCAAAACTAAAAAGGTCGAGGAAAGAGTTTACAAGATTGTTTGTAAATAAGTTTTGGAACAAGTACAACTCCTATTTTTCTAAGGGGTTTTGTCCAATCCTGGGGTTACAATCCTACAGGCAACACAGTGCTCTGATACCATCTGTAAAGGTCCCAACCTGATAAGGTAGAGATCCCTGTGTTTACAATGCTAGTCCCTGGATCAATAGCTAGCATCCATAGTTTAAGATGTAATATCAAGAAACAAAGGTCATAATACAACTTTATAACCCGGAATAAAATAATTCATTACATATTACATAGCTCATTTGGCTATCTCATTACAATGCAGCAGAAATAAATATAAAGCATGGAGTCCTTCATCTTCAAAGTGCCACAGGCAATCATGTTGGTTGTAGAATTGTAATCCTATTTAACACACTTCACTAACATCAAACAAACCTGCAACATCATAAGTTGCAGCCACAAGGGTCAATACATTGGAATTGTATTGGCAAGTTTCACTACTATGTAGAAATAAGTGGAACCTTTCAATATATGCATATTTGGCTAAGTAGGGTTTAGGCTCATTTGCGGAAAACAATATAGTTTTATCCTATCTTTTCAAACTAGTTTTGATATTTTGACAACCTTTCTGAACTCCTTGGAAAACTCCAAGTTCTTCTAATCCCTTGTAGACACCATCAAATTTTACTTTGAGAAATTGGAATGTCGAGATTTTCCATAGCTTCAAGCCTTAGTTGCTCAGAGTTGTCCGTAACCGGGGACACGGCTAAGTACTTAGAATTTTGATCTTCTGTAGAATTTGTACACTTTACCCACATGACACAATCTCGTCTTGACGCGACGAGTGGCCGCTGGATAAGTACACACCAAATGGAGTACCGGCAGATCGAGAATGTGACAAAGTCTTTCCATAGAAGTCCTCCCAATACATGATGCTAGCTTGTCTACCAGGCACCAATGTAAGGATAAATTTCCAATACATGAATCCGGTTAACCTGAGTAGGTGCCAATGCAAAGGTCTTCCACTATGTAGTTGACTAAGCCAGAGCCCATTTAGCATGTGGCTATACACGGAAGCCACTGTACGATAAACATGTTCAATCACTAAGTCCGTGGGTGGTTGTATTCTAGTGCACATACAAAAAGATAGCCATATAAACATGGTTCCCTTTGTTGCCACCTTGTCCAAAAATTGAGTATCCACATTCCACCCAGGTGGTTCACTGAGTACTTGTTTTATTATATAAAACATATATTTTTCCAACACTTCATACATTCATATCATGTATTCCATCCCAAGTCTATAGCAGGGCTAAGCATACTACAACTATGATGTTTTCACTAAGTAAGGTATAAAGGGTTTCCTAATAGGACATAGCATAACATAGTAACATAGTATCCCTATCATGCATACTACAAAAATACCACTAAGTGTAGTGAAAATAGTAGGACATGGATGATAGTGTCACTTGCCTTTTTAGTAGAGAATATTGGTTCACTCCTTGATCTTGCAAATATCACACTCTTCAAATTTCACTACAATTCAATCAACCAAGCACATATTCAAACTAGCATTCAAAAAATTCACCACATAAAACAATAAAATCAAGTAATGCATGCAAGCATGCAACCGATTGTTTTATTTGGAGAAGTGGTTTCTATTAGGCTCTAAACATTTTAAAGCTCCTATTGATCATTTACAAAAGTGGTAAAACCATTTAAATTCAAGTTGGTGAAAATGGCCATTTAAATCATTTTTGTGTTGCTAAGAATGATTTAAAACAAAGTAATATTTTGTAGTTTTAGCCAAATATATTCTTTAAACACAAATGTTAGTGTTTATGGTTAAAGGGTTTAATATTAATCCATTTGCAAAAGGTTTCACCTAAATTCCATTTTTAAATCAAACAATATTTTTATTTGTTAGAAATTCCTTTAACAAAGTAATCATTTACTGGGGTTCATCAAATATATTTTTAAATCCTAATACTTGGTGTTTAGTTCCAGAGAGTTTTAATCAAACCATTTTCCAAAGTTTTTACCCAAAAAGCATTTTTAAAACATATTCAACTAGAAATGCTTTTACTCAAATATTTATTCCCTAGTATCACCAAATATTCTTTTAAATCTACAAGTTGGTTCTTAGGGTCAGTAGGTTCAAAACAATCCATTTACAAAAGATTTTATCCTAAAAATATTTTTAGAATAAATTTTATACTCAAAATATGCCTACACATGTTTCTGCAAAAACAACCAATATTACAGAAGCAAAACACTAAACAAAAGGCATGGTTGTAAAGGTTTTGTTTTCCTGATTCCAATGATATAAAATTTGCAAAATTTGGACGTGTGGATTAAACGTTATGAATTTTTCAAATCTAAACATCTAATAGATCTAATTCTGTTTTTAAGTCCTAAGTCTGGCCACGTGGCTGCTTTCAATTGGTCGGTAACGGTTCGTGCGGATCGATCATTACTGGCCGTCAGATCTAACTAACAACGCACGACATAGATTGAGCGTAACGGTTGGCTTAAGTGATTCTATTTACGCGAGACGATCGAGATCCAACGGCTCACAACGAAACAACCAAGATCTAGCGGCGCTGGGCGACGGCGGATGGCGGCACGCGCTCAGGCGGTGATGTTGTTGATGAACTAGGAAGCAAGAGAGGGAACGGAGATTCTTACCGAGCTCGCGTGGTTGCTGTGAAGCTCAAGGTGGTCTCAGTTACTCGAGGGCCGCACGGGAACAACGACGATTGCTCACCGGAGTTGCGCCTGATGTCGGGCACGCTCGGTTGTTGACGGAGGCAAGGATTGAGGGCGCGCTAAGACAAGCGAAGGACACCGTTAGATGCGCAAGAGTGTCACGTGCACAGGAGCATCAAAGTGAGGGGAAGGGGAGGTCAGGGCTCACCGTGTGGAGTCGCCGGAGTTGAGACAGACGGTGGCGGTGTTCAGACGAGGAAGAAGCCGAAGTTGTGGAGAATGCGCGGCCAAGGGGAAAGTGATGGAAGGTGCGCACGTCGATGGGGAACATGCTCGTGGGTACTGGGAATCAAGGGGAGGGTCAACGTCGCCGGAATCGGACGAAACGCTCGCCGGAGTCAGTGGCGTTGCTGAGAGCAATTCGGGCAGCCTAGGGGCAGGTAGGAAGTGGTGTCTGGGGGTAAATGGAGAGGAGGTCAAGGCGCTTAAGATGGCATGGTCTCTGGATGGATTAACATCGCCATTTACTCGAATTTACGAGGATTGAATCGCGGCAGAAACGGCGAGGTGCGAGGGGGAACGGTCGTCGCGGGTGGAACAGATGAACTGGCAAGTGGGGTTGCGCTGTCTGCGAGAGAGAGGGAGTGCGTGTGGGGTCCAGGCGTTAGTGACTGAATGGGTTTGCTCGCGAGTGGAAAAAGAAACGTTTCGGGGAAGAGGTGGGCTGCGAGTTGGGCTGGACTGGGCCTTGTTTCTGCGTTGGGTTTGTTTCCCTTTTTTTATACCGAATCTTTTTCTTTTCCCTTTTCTGTTTTTTGATTCAAATAATTCTATTTTGATTTTGTTCAAATAATTCAAACACCATTTGAATTCAAACCTTTACCAAACTTTGAGTATATTTTTAATACTGTTTATCAACATATTCTAAAGTCCATTTTAGAATATTTCTTTTATTGTTTTAGGGTATATTATTTATTTAAAATAGACATTTGTCTTTATTTCAAATAAGATTTAAATATGTTTCCAAACTCTATTTGAATTCTAATTTTTACCAAACCTTTTTAAGTAGGTTTTAATTATTCTTTAGTGCAAATAACTCACTTTGAATTATTATTTAAAATACTTTAATATGATTTAATGTTCATTTAAATTGGGAATTGTCTTTATTTAAATAAAATTGGATATTAATAAATCCTTATAATTTTATTTAAATAATCCTTCACTCTTTTTATTAATCAATAATCTTTCATATCATTTGTTTGGCCAAGATTTAATTTGACTTTTAAATATTCCTTATTTATTTATTTCTTCCTTTGCCTTATAAAATCCATATCTTTTTATTTAAAGATCCAAAATTGGTGATTCGAATTTGTATAATTTTCTTTAATATTTGTTTATCCTTATAAATCTCTTTAGGATTTATTTTCTCAAGATTTTGCATGGATCCTAGATAGGGTTTTATTAGCTTTAAAAATTTATTTCCTTTTAACTTATTAAATTCATAAGTTTTTATCCATGGCTCCAAATTAAATGAAACCAATTACTATGGTTTTATAATATTTTTGTTTATCATTCTTGATCATTTTTAAAATGATTGTTGCTAAATTCTTGTATGGATCAAATCCATAGTCTTAGAGAGATCTTGGAAATGAATTATTCCTTGTATTGGTATAGCTTTTCCAAGTGTTTAAATTTCAAGATACATTATTGATGAATGCATTTTAATTGATTGAAATTTTGTTTGATTCCCTTTCCATTCATAGTTTGTTCAAGATGGGTTTTGATGTTCCCATTTGGAATCAAAAAGTTTCTTTTCACCCTAAAATTCAACATTAATTTTTTTTTCACATTTCAAAATTTGGAAAATTTTGGGATGTGACAAAAAACCAAGGTGGACTTTTATGCCTACATGAAGTATACCTCATCTACCTTAGATACAAGCATCCCCAAATAATTCCCCCAATTACTAGGATAATTAAACTATTTTATTTCCTTTACTTACCAAATTCCCAAAACCCTTGTCTTCAAAGACAAGTTTGTTTTTCTCTAAATCACTTTGCCAAATCAAGGCACATTTGATGCCTACTTATCTTATCCCATCCTTCCAACTCAAAATTAAATATTTTAGAAATCCTTTATTATTTCGTTTTGCCCTTCTTCTTAAATGGAAGAAACAAGAAATAATTCCCTAAAAATACTTTTACACTTCAATAAAATCCTCCAATGTGTGTTATGGTATTTAGGACCATACCACATCAAAAACCAAGCTTGACCAAAGTAAAAATATCATCTTATCTTCCATAATCTACTTCTGCACCTTTTAAATAAGTGCATTTAAATGGGATTATAATCATCAGAAAAATCCCATTTAAATCTAGGAGAGATCATTTGACCTATACTACCTAACAGTACCATTTCCACACCTTGACCAATTCAACTTTTGCAACTCCCTTCACAAGCCTCACAATGATCAACATTTTGCAAACCAAGCCAACTTGATTCAAACCAATTTCCAAACACCACCAAATCTTGTCAAACACTACACCACAACATCATCACCCCCTCCTGGTCGTGTACACTGTAGCAGACCACTGTAGCACCCTTGTCCTTTAGCCCTTGAAACTTGAGAGAGAGGCAATGAAGGGATACGGGTAGGCTACACTAGTGCAAATCAAAATTTTATACCGCGTAAACCAGGATTACTGTTGTCATAGATCACAGGATTACCACTAGACGCGTAGTTGCGGAACTTGATGAAGCGCGTCGAGCAGTTGCCCTTGCGCGGCTCGTCCAACTGCTCGTGGGACAAGAACGATTTTAGCAATCATCTTAAGAGTTGCGGAATTGTTCCACAGCTCACGCCTCCCGGAACGCCTCAAAGAAATAGGGTCTCCGAACGGCACAATCGAACTTTGTTGGACATGGTTCGATCGATGATGAGCCAGTCGGATTTACCATTATCATTTTGGGGTTATCCTCTAGAAACGGAAGCTTTCACACTTAACAGTGTACCATCTAAATCCGTAGTTAAGACACCATATGAGATGTGGACTGGAAAGAATCCCAGTTTGTCTTTTCTAAAGATTTGGGGTTGTGATGCATTTGTCAAGCGACTCCAGTCGGACAAGCTAACACCCAAAACTGATAAGTGCATTTTCTTGGGACATCCGAGGGAAACCTTAGGGTATTACTTCTACAACCGAGAAGAGGGCAAAGTGTTTGTCGCTCGCAGCGGTGTTTTCCTAGAGAAAGAGTTTCTCACAAAGGGAAAAAGTGGAAGGTCGGTGCTACTTGAAGAAGTTCAAGATGAGCCAGTCGGGGATGCTTCTACAAGTGATGCTATTGTAGCAGAACAAGTTGAGGAACCTATGGCAATAGAAGCACCACAACCATGAAGGTCGGCGAGGCTCCGCAAATCGCGGGAATTATTATTATTAGAGAATGATGAGCCTACGACCTATGAAAAAGCGATGGTGGACCCAGAATCTGAGAAATGGTTGATCGCCATGAGATCCGAGATAGAGTCCATGGGATACAATCAAGTTTGGAACTTTGTTGACCTACCTGATGGTTTTAAAGCCATCGAGTGCAAATGTATCTATAATAAGAAGATTGATATGGATGGAAATGTTCACATCCATAAAGCTTGACTTGTTGCAAAAGGTTTTCGACAAGTTCAAGGAGTTCACTACGACAAGACTTTCTCGCCCGTAGAGATGCTTAAATCTATACGGATCATTCTAGCCATTGCTGCACATTTCGACTATGAAATATGGCAAATGGATGTCAAGACGGATTTCCTAAATGGAATCCTAACTGAGGACGTGTATATGATGCAACCCGAAGGTTTTGTCGATCCAAACAATGTTGGAAAGGTATGCAAACTTCTAAAGTCCATTTATGGGCTGAAGCAAGCATCTCGGATTTGGAACATTCGATTTGATGAAGTTGTAAAGGAGTTTGGCTTCATCAAAAACGAACAAGAAAACTTGTGTTTACAAGAAGGAAAGTGGGAGAGCGCTGGTATTTCTAATCTTATATGTAGATGACATATTGCTGATTGGAAATGACATTCCTATGCTCGAGTCTGTTAAGACCTCGTTGAAAAATAGTTTTTCGATGAAGTACTTAGGAGAAGCAGCATATATTCTGGGCATCAAGATCTATAGAGATAGATCAAGGAGGCTAATTGGATTAAGCCAGAGTACATACATTGACAAAGTGTTGAAACAGTTCAGCATGGAAGAGGCAAAGAAGGGGTTCTTGCCCATGTCTCACGGCATTAAACTCAGCAACACTCGGTGTCCTTCGACTACTGATGAGCATGAGCGCATGAGTAGGGTTCCATATGCTTCGGCTATTCGATCCATCATGTATGCAATGATATGTACTCGCCCAGATGTTTCCTATGCTCTAATTGTTATGAGCAGATATCAGGCTGATCCAGGTGAAGGTCACTGGACAGCGGTAAATAATATCCTCAAGTACTTGAGAAGGACTAAGGATGTGTTCCTAGTTTATCGAGGTGAGGATGAACTCAGTGTAAGGGGTTACACAGATGCGAGTTACCTTAACGACTCAGATAACTCCAGATCGCAATCTGGTTATGTGTTTGTCATGAATGGTGGTGCTGTGAGTTGGAAAAGTTCCAAGCAGGATACGGTGGCCTCCTCTTCAACAGAAGCTGAATATATTGCCGCCTCGGAGGCTACAAAGGAAGCTGTTTGGATTAGGAATTTCCTGATTGCTCTTGGTGTGGTTCAGGCCGCGTCAAATCCCATGGACGTTTATTGTGACAACAATGGTGCTATTGCACAAGCCAAGGAACCTAGACAGCACCAGAAGAACAAACATATTCGCATGCGTTACCATCAGATTCGAGAGTTCGTTGAGGATGGTAGTGTCATGATATGCAAAATACATACGGATTCAAATATTGCTGATCCTTTTACAAAGCCACTCCCGCAGCCTGCGCATGAGGCGCACGCAAGAGCAATAGGTATTAGATACAATCTAGATCGTCTCTAGTGCAAGTGGGAGACTGAAGGAAATATGCCCTAGAGGAAATCATAAAGATGATTATATTTCTTATGTATCCATGAGTTATTGTAATGTTCCTTGAATATCCATATCAGGCAACTTGTATTGATTGGCAATTATGTGAATTGTTTGTGAAACTCTTTACTTGTATGGTTATTTAATAGTTGTCCCTAGTCGGAGTTCATGTGAGGACACATGTGAATAATAGACTAGCACATCGATTGGTTGATGACTATGTTTCACAAGTCATAGACATGCAGATGTCAAACCAATGATGTGGACACATGTTATGAACATGGGGTTGGACTGACCCAACTTGAGACTGGCAATTAGTTGCAGCTCTCTCTCTACACATCATGTACGTTTTGTCCTTAGACCTGAGATTATCGCATGAACCTGAGATGTGGAGCGACATACTTTGGGGCTATCAGACGCTATTCGGTAACTGGGTAGTTATAAAGGTAGCTTTCGGGTTTTTCCTGAAGAAAGTTGCAAGGCATGGTCAATCAAGATGGGATTTTCCCCTCTCTACTTGATAGAGATATCTCTGGGCCCCTCGAGTGATCAGATCCAGAAATGCATGGCCGTGCTACATATGGTTAAGAGTTAACCTAGTAAAGGGATTTCGAATCACAGTATTGAGAAAGGGAGGTCAGCTTGGAGCTAGACCAAATATCATGAGGCAAAGGGACAGACATGTACTAAACCTTGTGATGGTTCGTCCTATATGATCTTTGTATGCTTTTAGGAGTTGGCACGTCTTGCTAGAGGCCGCTACCAACTATTGACAGAATAAGTGTATTCGTGTCATGTCTATACGTATATGAACATATAGGGTCACATACTTAAGGGGATGGAAGCCTAATGAGGATTAGATCCGAATTAGACCAGGCTTAGGCTACTAATGGCTGCTAATGTAGAAGCCCACAAGGGACGCCTATATCAGAGAGGGTGGGGCGAGATGACCAGGGTTAGACCATTCCACCCAGCCGCCACTGCTCACGCCTGTGTTGCACGTGCGGACCTAGCAGTCCGACGTCTGACGCTTCCATCCTATACGTGTGGATGCCTCGGAGGCGCTGCATCTATAGCGCTTGGACGAGCCGCGCAAGGGGAGCTGCTCGTGGGACGAGAACGAGGAGGAGACATAGATCTTCTGCACTACCTCGACGCGCTTCATCAAGTTCCATAACTGCGCGTCTAATGATAATCCCGTGATCTATGACAACAGTAATCCTTGTATACGTGGTAGAAAATTTTGATTTGCGCTAGTGTATCCTACCCGTATCCCTTCACCATAAGGTTTCGAAATAAAAGAGCTAGAGGCCACCCAAGCCTCCACTCGTTGCTCATTTTCCCCCACTCACCTCCCAGAACACCTCATCCCCTCTCCCCTGCTCTGTTCTGCTCATGGGAAGAAGAACAAGAAGCTTCGGCCATCTTCTTCCTGCAAGCACCACTCTCTCCTCCCTCTACCTCTCTCGTTGCATGTCACCTAGCAATACTCCCCTCCCTCTGACCTATCTACTCGAGTCCTTTTTTGTGCTCAGGACCTTCTGGAGCATCGTCTAGGACAAGCTCCGGCGAGCTCCCTCTCGGACGTCCTCACGCCAGCACCTTCCCGTCGATGAATCACCCCGTGCCACCCCTCCCTGGACTCACCGTCGTCGACCGCGTCGCCTCGTCGCCTTCCCTGCCTCCCCCGAGCCCTCAGGTGAGCCGCCCCGCCAAACCTCTCCCGCCAGCTAGGGTTTCTGCCCGCGGGCGTCGACGCCAGGAAGAAGACGGCTCGTGGCTATCGATATGGACTTGATCCGACAGCCAAAGCCGCCCCGTACCCCTTCACCCCTGCCTGCTCTGCTGACGGGACGACCCAGCCCGGCCGGCAAACGGCTACCCCGCGCATGGCCCCAGCCTCGGGTGGGCCAAATCTCCCCTTCACTGGCCCACCGTGCCCTAGATATGGCCCGTGCCCTCCCTGATCCTTTTCTTTTTCCTTATTACCTTTTCAGATCTGAAAACTGGTTGATTCACTTTAAATGCAAACTAAAATGGAAATGGCCCAAATAAATTTATCTACTATTTTTCACCAGTACCTAAGTCCACCCTCTAACATGCAGACCGATCTTTGCCCTAAATAGATGAATAAAAAAATATGACAAATCAACTACTAGGAGCTATCAATATCACAAATTAATTTCTCCAGAGAGTTTTACCACTCCAAATGGAGCAAATCCAATTTGAACAGAAATGTACCACCCCTAACTTACTTACCCCACTGGCCCCACCATAGTTCGCTTCTTAGTTGGCCCCTAATAAAAATATCAAAAACTGAGACTTTCTGCCTTTAGAAAATTCTCTAGGACAAACCACTAGAGGTTTGGACCTAATTCCAACTCTCAGATGACACACACATTCATATTTTCCAAAATCCAGTATATCATAATTTTATGAGCCTTTGTTAAATTATGATGAATTAAACTCTTCCGTGCATGGTTTTATCACTAATAAAAACACTACAGTATTTATGTAACTCCACAAAGATTGAGTCCAATTTCTACAGAAAGGTATTCCCAGTACCTAGCATGTGTCCTTGGAATCAACTAAAAATCTTTCGTAGAATAAATCTGATGAAAAAGACAAATCTTGTCCAGTACTGTCTTTGGGAATTTTTCAAGAGCATTCTGTTAATTGTTTTGAGGTGATTCCAACTCCTCTGGATTCAGTCCACCAAATCTTACGTAATAACCCAAGGAAATAATTTTTGGAACTCCAGAGAAGTTTTGGTGAATTATTTCCTTAAACTAGAGTTTTAACCACTATAAAATCCATTATAAATCAAGGAAAAATGATAAAATAGTGAAATCACTTTTGTTGGCTTCAATTTATCAATACCTATCTGATGGTATCATTTTTACATAATGGTATCATACAGATTGAATCCTTGATCAAAAACCCCTTTGTTGAGTAATTCCTAAACCATTAATAAAAAGGGGTCCTTTTCCCTAATGTCTCCAAATCTTTTCCCAATCCCAATCCAATCAAACCTCCAACCTTCTACTGAGGTTTATCTTGTTATCATCTTTAGCTTGTTGTATGGTTTGATGTTTGTATGTTTGTATTGATTGATGTATTGTTTGCTTGCATGTATTCCCAATAACGGCGATAGTTGCGATTGTGTGACGCCGAGAAGAAGGAAGCATCGGGGTTATATTTATTATTATTGTATTGGTATTCTGGTTATCTAACACCGTCAAGGGGCTTCTCTGGTCACAGGAAAGCCACCATTCCTAAACTCCTATATTTACCCATTTCTGTTTATCAACTGTTTTATATCTCGTTTATGAATTGCATGATTAAAGGCATGTTTTGTATTCAAATAAAAAGACGTGAGTAACTTGGCTTCTCCAAGTTATGAATGAGTTTCCCTTGGACACCTACCCTATTTACACCTATTTTTATCCCCTTAGAATGAGGCTAAGATGATTAGCATCTTCCCTCTTGGAACCCACGAATTTTCAACAATAAAACTATTTTCGGTTATACCCTACTACAAAGTTTTCAAAATAAAACCCTTGGAAAGAGGCATCCTTTCCAAGTGGAAGATTTACTAAAAGAAGATATGAGGTGGATGAAGAGAAAGTTAAGCAAGATAAAGGAAGGGATGTTCTAAGCCAATGTCCGGAACAATTTATCCGTGCAACCACATTACCTCGGACGCTGGGGCTTAGCTCGTCGTTTGTGATCTTTAGTCAGGGCTGCTCTTACTCGCTAAAGGGGAGAAATCCCCTGAAATCCGGGCTACCTGTAGGGTAAGGCACTGGTGCAATAATTGGGTCTCTCGCGGACGGTATGCTTTTAGGTAGTACGGATGGAATATTGTCACTATTACTCTTGGTCGACTTGATGCGGAGGTAGGGTCGTCGGATGGAAGGACCAGGGTCGTCGTACCCCATACTCGTACCGGAGAGATAAACCCAAAAGGAAAAGCCGCCGTTGCTAGGGATGGACAAATGAAAAGCGTAAGTTTGATTATCTGAGCCCCTGTCTACCGTGTGTAGAAGGCCATGGTTTTATCCTGGCGGATGTATTGATTCTTGTGGGTAAAGTGCACAAACTATGCAGAGTCTAATCTATTCGAATAGTCGTGTCCACGGACAAGGATGGTTGGAATGGCAATATCTAGGAGTACCCTTCGGTTATGTTGTGATGAAATAAAGGATGTGGCTTGATCACGAGAAAGATAAGAATGAAAATGGCTTTGACCAGAGATGGTCGATAAGGTTTTAAAAAGGGTTTTACAACAAAACGTTTTATAAATCTTTTTAACAAGTATGTGGATATGTCTAGATTTTAAAAAAGGAGTCATACTTCCAAAAACTCTTTTCAACAAAGATATAGAGATTCCATGGTTAGGTTATGTTTTCAAAACAAATATAGTCTAGATCTATCTCGCCACAGCCCAATATGCATGTTTCTTCTTATCCTTGTCTCGGTGGTTCGCGAGTACATTCAAAGTACTCACCGGCATTTCCCCTGGCTATTTACTTGGCCAGATTGCAGATGTTAAGAAGGATCGAAGGTGCTGACGTCTATGCGAGCTAGGCCGTCTTCCCAATCAGTTGCCTGTAGGTTAAGGCAAAGGCTCTGCGCTCAAGACTTCCACTACTTGTGTTGTAATTTCCATAATGGCCCCTTTGTAAGTTCTGTACTCGTTAATGTAAGGATGATGTAATGATACTAGTCGGTTATTCTCACGGCTCACTGATCATGGGAACGTGAATTTTATGCATAACAGGTATTCTTGGACCGTAAATCCGGGGTGCCACAACATACACAAATAAACATGATAACTTAAGATAGGTAAGTGGTAAGCACAACATATAAAAACAAATACAAGGTACAAAACCAACACACGCACAAGGTTCATGTAACTTTCAATGTAAGTGTGTTGAGAACATGTTACCGCAAGGAGGAGCAATGGATATATGATAGTGATATGATAATCCAAATGATTTGGCTTGAGAGATATGATTGATGAAGTTCCCTTAATTCTTCATGATGTAGCCAAGTCTCTAATGCCCTCCAACCAACACCTATTGATCATGTTTTAGCTAGATGGTCCCCAACCAAGTTGGGTCCTAAGAAGTTAGTAACAATAGGCTTGGCCACCCAAATGGTTCTTTTCTTGACACCACATTGGGCACCAACATATTTAGCAACACACATTGCCAACCTTATCCTTACAAAGATAATAAACATCATCAATCATGATAGGTTTGTATGAGGAGTTACCAATGGTGCATGAAGAAGATAGGTGACCTTTCTCACGACATATGTAGCAAGTACTTTTCTCCCTTTCTTTACACTTGATTTCTCCACCATAGGAGTATTATCTTGATTCTTCTTTGTAAGTGGTCTGTCATTAACTTGTGGTAGACCGTGACCTTGAACTTGAGGGCTCTCCCCTTTTGCTTCTCACTAAGAGTCTTATTCTTCAATGGTCAAGATCTAACATGGTGCCCTTCAATTTTGCACTTAAAGAAAACAATTTTGGCTGAATTTTTGACTTGTTCTTGACCCTTCTTATTTCTCTTGAACTTCTTATTGTTAGTGGACTTGTTCTTGACATTGGATCCAAGCCCACTCTTGTCATTTGGGAATTTTTGCACACTGAAGATCTTGTTGAATGTGGCCCTCCCTTCATGACCCTTTTTCAAGTCCCTCTTTAAAGATGAGACTTGGGCCTTGAGCTCTTTAATTTCCTCTACATGGTTAGTATCAACACAAATACTAGAGGAAGTAGAAGCTTCATTGTTAGAGCAACAAGGCATGGGATGTAATTCATTATAAGATGAAGAAATAATATGAGATGATTAATTACTAGGACTAGCACATGGAAGTATGACATTTGTACTGGATATAGTGCTAATGTCCACATGAGTCTCACTAGATGTTACCTTAGACAAATAGCCTCATGAGATAAATTTAGCCTATCACGGGAGGCTAGAAGATCCTCATGAGAGCTTGATAGAATAAAATGACTTTCTTCCAATTTCCCATAATTGCTAGTTAGCAAAGCAAGTTGATCTTTTAGCTCAACATTATCCTTCAAAATAGATGCTTCACAACAAATAGAGTTAGTAGAATAAGCATAATTATAATTAGCAATATAAGAATACAATTTAGCAAGCTCATTATATTTTATTTTGAGATCAATTTCCACCTCAAGATCTTTAACACGAGTTTCCTTTACTTAGGCACTTCTATAGTAAACGCCTCCTCAAGAGATTCGTTAGTGGTTTGTTCCTCTTCAAGAGCTTCATTTAGATTACCAATTTCATTAGCATACTCACGCTCATGGCAACTCATCTTATCAATGATGTTCTCATGCTCCTCAATTTGTGCTTCTAACTTATCAATATATTCTTTGCTCTTAATAGCAAAGTCCAAGATTTCAACAAAGTTAGAGCAAGCAATATTATTCTTAACAAGGGCACGATAAACAATCTCACCCTTTTCATATAAAGCATCAAAATCAAACTCTTCTTTCTCGTTATCCTCATCCTCGTCATCATAAGAGGTATTGGGTTCCAAAGTAGGAGTTACCTTTGAATCCCTAGCCATAAGGCATAGCTGGGTACCGGAAGAAGGTGAAGATGCGATCGCATTTGTAGATCCATTCAAAATCTTATCTTGGCCCATAGAATCTTCGGTTTCGTATACATGGTTAGCAACACAAGCACTAGAGGAAATAGAAGCATTTTTATCATGGCAACAAGACAACACAAGCATATCATCATTAGATTTATTCAAGCCATTTCTACATGATATGTAAGGACTATCAACACAAGCATGTAAGGAGTTTGTAATGCTAGAAGTGTTAAAGTCCAAAGATAGATCATTGCAACTAGATAGAGATGAGGGATTACAAATAGTAATCACACTATCCATATTGCAATTTCTATCACCACATAGCATATCATTATCTTGTGAAAAATCACATATTGGTGAAGTGGTAGAAGACGAGAACTCATCTCGACCGGAAGTGGAAGTAACATAATCATCCTCAAACGTATTGGACACAACATATTTATCTTGAAGTTTTGTCCATAACTCATGAGTGCTCCAAAAAGGTATGACTGAAGAAGTAACTACATGGCTCAAAGCATTAACAAGCACATTAGAAGCTTGAGCATCGAGATATAAGTTTTTCTCATCCTCACGAGATAGATTAAGTAAATCCATTGGACGAGAAAAACCTACATCTACAATTCGCTCCAAATTTGGGTCCATGGCCCGAAAATGATTAAGCATACGAATTTTACAAATATCATAACGTGTGCCATTGAATAGAAAAATGTCATCATGCACTAATCCCTAGCCTACATATTTACTCTCAAGGTAATGAAGCCCAAAAAGAGAGACCAGGCTCTGATACCAATTGAAAAGGATACAGATGCCGCCTAGAGGGGGGGTGAATAGGCGGTTTAAAACTTTTGCGAGATGGGATTAACAAAGGCGGAATAAAGCTAGCGTTTACTTTGTAAAGCACAAAACCTATATAAAATATGGTTCACCTATGTTCACCAACAACTTATGCTAAGAAAAACAAGCAACTATGTCATTGCTACAAAAAAAGACTTCAAGCATGAAGGCTATCACAGATTAAAGTGCATAAGTAAATAGCTCGGGTATAGAGATAACCGAGGCATGTGGAGACAATGATTTATTAACGAGTTACTCCCATAAAGGGAGTACGTCTCGTTGGAGGGTGGGTGGTACTAATACCACCATGCCACAAAAGGCCTCACCCTATTCTCCTGTGAACCTCGCGACAAGAGGCCTGATTCACTTCTCCACTATCGGTGCACTTATCGGTGGCAATCCATAACCTCTCACAAAGGTTGGGGCCCTTCTCCACAACTCAATTGGAGGCTCCCAACAAACAAGCTTGGGGAAAGTTCCACAACTCAATTGGAGGCACCAAGTAATACACAAACCTGCAAAACAACTAAACCGTCTAGGGTTCCAAGAACCCAAGAGTAAAAAGCTTCTCACCTTTCACCCAATCGAATCCTCACCAAGAACTCAAACCGATGCACAAAATGCAATGGAGAACACAAGAAGTCCTCAAGTCATTCTCTCCCAAATTCCATCAAAGCTACAAAAGCTAGTGCGAGAATAAGAGAGGAAGAACACAAGAGGAAATCCAAAAAAGAAACCCCAAGATCTAGATCCCAATATGTTCCCCTCACATAGAGGAGAGATAGATTGTTGGAGTTGTAGATCTAGATCTCCCCTTTCAAAACCCACAAAAGATTCAAGACATATGGGAGGGATTGAGAGTAGTTGAAAGCTCTTGAAGGTCAAAACAATGGAGGAGAGAGAGAATGCAAGCAACCAGCCTAAGGAGGAAGAAGGGGTCTATTTATACCCCTCCCCAATGAATTATGACCGTTTGGGACCTCCCAAGCTGGATATCCGCCCATCCCCCAGATATTCTGGGTTCCCCGGGCCAGAATATGGCTAAGGACTTCGCGGCGCGGCATTTTGTATAGGGGCGGATATTTGGGGGTAATCCGCCCCTCCAAAAACTGGCAAGAACAGCAAAACTGAAACCATCGTAACTTTTGCATTCGGACTCCGATTTTGATGATCTTGGGCTCGTTTTGAAGATAGTAACAATATCTACAAGATCATGTAGGGAACCATCATAATACATCAAGGTAGTATAGAACCAAATGATGAAAGGTTTAACTTATCTATAAAAGGCAAACCGGTAAAACCTCCAATATTGAAAACACAATAGAGAATGCATATGAAATCCGTTTCCGATGAACTTGAGCTTGTTATAGAGATTGACACAAGATCTAAATCCTCTCAAGGATAATAACGAAATAAGAACCAAGAAAGATTATTCCAAGTATGTAAAGGTTTAAGATCTCACCGAGGGATATGATCAAGTTACTCACTCGAGAGCTCCTCTTGATAGTACGATTATCTATCCTATAAACCGGTCTCCCCAACTAACACCATGAGATCGGTAAGAAAGAATCCCTATCAAGATCAAACCTTTGACTTGTGTATATTCCACACCTCAAGATGAAGCACCTTTCTTTATTGCACTAGCTTGGTGAAGACTTGGAATTTGCTCCCCCATACTCCACTATGGAAGAGCCTCTCTTTTAGACATATCTTCACATATCCATGATAACCATAAGGATGGCAATATACACTTGAGATCATCTTATTATTCAAGACACACTTTCCATAGGCTAAACTTCTACTAGACCAATCTCCAGATCATTCCTTGAAACCTTGATCAACACTTGGAGCCACCATATGGTTCAAGCATTGTCTATGGATAAATCCTACTAGTAAAACTCAATGCAAACATATGTCCATAAACCAATGTCATTAATTACCAAAATGACACATGGGGGCACACATGTTCTTTTAGTGGGTTTCCTCTAATTCTTGCAGTACGACTCCTAAGTTTGCATTGAAACCCGTGATTTCCCGCACAACACAATTCAAGGCAAGGTTTTGCATATCTTTGAAATTATTTGTCATTAGTGGCAAGGATTGAGAGTTTCTTATCAATTGCTTGACTAAAAATAATGTTTAAACACAGAGAACGATGGCAAATTTCTAAGCCATCAACTTCCCCAAAGCTCAAACCTTGATATCCCTCGAGCAAGAAGAAACAAAAGAACTATAAGAAATTAAGCGTTTAAACTTGAATCAACGAGAATAAGAATTCACTTACGGTTGGTAGTCATATGTGCATAACACTTCATTTATTTGCAGGGCTTATCAAAGTTATAGAGTTGACAAGAGTACTATACATGCTTTGGCAATTTAAGACAATCAAAGTAGAGTTTAATATCAATATGAATAACTAGAAGTGTAGCAATCAATCTAATTTTTCTAGTTAGCCTTAGCTTGCTAAGGAACACTAGGATGTTTAAATAGTATAATTGAGTAAGAGATTTTCATGTCCTAAGTAATATAACAATGAAGTCTCTTATTTAAAATCACATCATGAATCAAGTCTATCAAAACACTTCTAATCCAATCATTGTTTTTGAAGAAAAATTCATGAGTAGTAATGAGACCATGTCAAGGATATATTTTTATTTTCATACTCTTTTCAAGGATTGTTTGTTGTTTCTTTTGAAAGTGTTTACACAACCTTTGAGAATTCCCATACATTGAAACTGATGCCAATCATGTCATCAACTCATAACCGAAATCCGGGGTTATACCATAGATCGTTCAAAAGCTAGCAGAGTTGTTGGCCTCCCAAAGGTGTGCACTAGGATCATAAATAGCAGAATTTTTATTTATTTCTTTTTCATGATATAGTACCAAAGTTTGATCCATAAGGTTAGCTTTGGCATGCTTCACAATTACCAATAAACTTTATTGCAATCAAATAACTCTTTTCATGAGTTTCATCAAGACTATCAAAATATCTATGGGGTTAACTATCTTCAAGGGTATATTCTCAAGACAATCATTCATCAAATAAGTCATAAATTTCAGAATTTTTCTTATTGTACTTGTTTGGCAATATTATTTCCAAGGCAAGACTCGGTTAGCTAAAAAGAACTAGATCAAGTGCTCCAACAACTAACCATCATACTAATAAAAAGCTTTACTTTAACTAAATTATATTACTCCCACATGCATAGTGTCTTAGCAAATCGACCAAGTAAGATAAACAACTCAAACTTCAAAAGTGGGAGACATAAGACATACCTCTCATAAGAAACTTCATGATTCTCTTCCTTATAGGGATGTGTTCCTTCAAAAACTCAAACACGATTACTCTCAAAATAATATAAAAGCAAAGAGGCAAATGTGAATCCACATTTACGAAAAAAAGGAAAAACGGAAAAATCTTTTTGTATTTTTGAGGAAAAGGATTAAAGAATAGAAAGGATCTTGAGACCAAGCAAGGGTTCTAAAAAATAAAAATCAAACGAAAATAAGAAAGAAAAATAAAAGAAAAGGAAAAAAGCAAAGTGTTGGATCAAGCCAACACGAATGTTTCAAAGATATCAAGGAGCTAGAGTACAACCTCATTATTACCTAGGAACACATCCCCAAGCTCAGGCTTTTGCAATCCCCTTTTGTTACTCATTGTGGCGGTGGTGGATAATCTCCCAAGTTCCATTGGCCATTCCAATTTTAGAACTAGGTGTTGAGGTTTGCGGTAGCATCTCAAAGGTTGATGGAGAGGTTTTTCATGTTTTCAATATCTTCATAGCTGGTGTAGTAGTTTGGTGGCTTCTCATCTTCTTCAGGGTCTTCTTTTTATACTTCTTTATCTTCTCCTACTCCCGTGGGTATCTCTTGTTGGGGTAGATTATCCTCAACCTACGCGTCATAATGCAAACTTCCCTCCTTAATAGAGAAGAGATCATTAGGCAAAGGAGCTAGGATCAAGTGATCCTCTCCAGGTATATCAAGAAAATATCTATCATGAGTTTTAGAGACCATAACACATGCTCTTAGAGTAGGGAGACCGAGACGATTACTTCCTACCAACGGTTGGATATTACCTAGGTTGACGTGAAGTGCGCGTGCAAGGACGGTCACTACTTCTCCACATAAGGGTCCATGAGTTTGAAGAGCCTATTGCCTAAGGTAAAACACAAGCAACACGCTCAAATTTGGCATTAGGTTAAGATTAACAATAACATCCTTGGCTAGGATCAACATGCCCTCCTCATTAAAAGAAATAGAGGATAGTAGGGTGATCAATTTGGTTTCCCTTAGTCGTGTTTCCACGGATTCTCATCAAGCTAAAATATTACCAAGGTGCATGGTCTAAAATAAAAGTAGTTGTGCATACATCAGTGGTGTTGTTGGAAAACCCAAAACATTGATCCCATTGGTCGAGTGTTAGGATGTACTCACGGTTCATGAGACGGAATTTGACGCGATCAAATCCATGCATTTGTTCTTTGGTACAATAGTAAGGATCCACCGTATGTCTCAATGTAACATCCCAAATCTATTAATCAAGGTTATCAAATTCCAATCACCAGAATTCGGGTTAACAAAAACTTTTGTGAATTAAAATCATTTTGAATGCATGTGTGTAGGTGATGATTGTATGAATCATGAATGGACTTGTGTGATTGTTGTGAATGGCAAGGAATGGTAAATATGAAAACAACATAATATAAATCATTCCCAAGTAGAAACAAATCAAGAGAACTTCAAAAACAAACAAAACAAGCAAATGGTCATTTTTGCCAATCTTGCTCACTAGACCACTTTGAGTGTTTCTAGTCCAAAATTTCAAACAGAAACAAATCCATTTATTTTCACCCCTTGCTAGACGAAGTGAAAGTGAACCCAAGCCCACCTTGCAAACCCACAGAAACATTTGGCAAACCTATTCAAATGACAATTCAAAATTGAATCTTTATCATATGTGAAGATCACCATTTCTCAAAACCCAACCAAACTAGTGCACCTTGACCAATCCAAGCAACCAGAGTCTACCTAGTATGTGAATAGTACATCCACCAATTTTCATTCAAAAATTCAAATTCAAATCTCTTGTGGCCATTTCATCAAACACCTTATGAGCACAAATCAAATAAAACATCAAACACTATAGTAAGCAGTGTTGTGCCTAACTTGTTCCCTCTCTAGCCCTTACTACACTCCCAGTAGATCATCTACCTTGTCTACGCAGCTCTAGCTCACTATGAACTCGACCATGCCATCAATGGTCACCATGGCCGAGCACACTTGCCACCCCCAACGTCGACAGCATGCTACAAGCCTAACCAGCCTCGCCAACCGTGTCTAGCAAACACGCTACTGTCCACTACCACCCCCTGTCCAGCCGTCGATCCCTGCCAGGCACTGTACCACCTAGAACGCCTGCGTCCATTCTCTCTGTTACCATGCCGAGAGCAATCTAGAGAGCCGCGCTTGACACGCTCGCACAGACCGCGCCCCGCCTTCGCCGCTCGCGTACATGATCACCACCGCCCCAGGAAACGCCCAGACATGCCCGTTCGCTTCCGCGCGGACCGTAGACGTTATGCGCCATTAAATTTCCCGTCAGAGCTGCCTAGAGCATCGAAGTGTTCTGACCGCATCGCACCACCCCACGCCTCGCCACCATGCTGTTGAGCTTCGCCAGGAAGCAGTGCATCGTCCCCTACCCCTAGCCATGTTGTTAGCTCGCTGTGCAGCATACCCCGACGAGCTTAGCCCGCACCCTTCGGTCCCCTCGTCGCACTAAATAGCGGCCTTCCCCGATCGAATTTAGCACACCATCTCACTCCCCTCTCTCTTAGAACCATCCCACCTCATCCCCGGAGCAAGGCGAGCACCAGATCGCCAAAATTTCATCGGAGCTTGCCGTTGCTGGAGGATAAGGGCGCCGTCGATTGGAGTCACCCCAGGAGGAGCCGCAAGTACCAGGAGGATCGCCGTCATCGACTTCTTTGTTCGCCCCTCTTGCTGACCATCGCTGGAGCCCCAGTGAGCCACCACTGACCCCCACTGGCCGCTCTAGGGTTCGACCTCGCCGCGTTCTGTTCAGACATGGACGATGCACCTTAGCCATAGATCTAGCCTCTAATCCTACGGCCTTAATCACCCCATACCCCTTCGCACCCCCTGTCTCGCTAACTGGTGGGGACAATCACTTAAACCGCATGTGCGTGCACTGTGCAGTGGGTCGGCCCAGTTATCACTCTCGCGTGACCCAATAATTCAAATTTAGGTTTATCAATTTAGTTTCAAACTTAGTTCTGTCTCTAGATTCAAAAATCAATCCAGAGAGATTCACTAAACCAAATTGCATGAAACCAATTTTTCTAGAAAGGTATTGAAATTCTTAATCCAAGCCTATTGGATTCAAATCATTTGAAATTATAGATCACCTATAGTAAAAATAACAAGGCAGAAATTTTTCTGGATTCAAACATTTTTCAAAATTCAACCATAAAAGCTTTTGAGTTGATTCCAACTATCAAAAATCACATTTGATAAGACCTTTCTGAATATATAAAAATATCTAGGTTTACTTGAAGTAATAATGACAAGTAATAAAAGAATACCCCATAGGCATTTCTAGTCACTTCATTTAATTAAAATAAAAAGGTTAAACCTTATTAAATCATGACACCACTTTAAGTCACATTCCCAAATACTTAAATATGTGGTGATGTCATGTGTCAACATGATCCCATGTCTTAGTTGGAGAATATTGAATCTTAAGTAGTTTGTCAATGAGTAGAAATTGCTTTTTAAAATAAAATAAGTAAAACTATTGCCTTAATTCATTGTGATGATTGTGATGATGCTAGATCATCTAATGAAAACGTTGGTGTGATAAATAGAACTAGTTAAGTATTTTTTGGTGATTGTGTACTTCATATTTATTTATAGACGCTAGTACCGACCAAGGATATGAAGAGGAAGGAGGATACTACGAGGAAGAAGCAGAGGAGAACTTCAACCACAGCTCTGCACAAGGCAAGCTTACACTTGCAACTTTGCAAGATAACACTTGCATGATAACCCTGCAAACTAGATGCCTTAGGCATATGTGATTATACCACCTTATTATACACAATCCTAGTTTTACTTGCAAGCTTAATTATTTTATTTCTTTATAAAATCTTTTATTTGTGTTTACTTAGTGATTTGTAGATTTTAGAAAGACTTTTAAAGGGAGCATAAAACTTGTCCTAAGTTAGATAAATCTTGATGTCATCCCGAGGCATGAGATTGAACTTAGATAGTTCACACTTGATTATCACCCCTCATTAGTGTTTACCCCCAACTTTAGTGGCTAGTGCTAAGTATAAAACTTGATCACTTTAGATGGGAATACTTGGTGAAAATGGTTATGAAAACCTTAGAATTATGAGTCATTCTAGTGAAATGTTTTGACATGTGTTCTTGAACACCAGATGATTTTGATGATGAAAATGTTGAGGCATGAGCCTTATCCCTTTATAAAACTGATGGTTGTAACATCCCAAATTTTGTATTAGGGTGTTATTAGTGTCATGCATCATCCTTGCATCATTGCATCCTACAATTAAAAAATTGAAATAAAAATCCTAACACCTAAACCTAGAAAACCCAAATGGTGGTTGCCTTATGTGAGCACCATTGTAGAGGTCAAGTAATGACCCCTCTAAAAACCTTGTAAAACATTAAACTATGGCCTATGTTGACCACCTCAATTTTTTGAAAATTCAGAAAGAAGTTTCATCAATTTTGGACTTAGTTTGCAAAAGATATTAGAGTTTTACTAAAACAGAAAAAGGAAAATGATTAAAGGAAAAAAAGGGGGGGAAACCTACCTAAGCGGGCATGGCATAGCGCCCATGGCAGCCAGCCATACCTGACGCTTAGCCGCTGCCCAGCATCGGCCCGCTTCTCCCTCCACCACTGACGCGGGGGTCCCACCTCGTCGTCTTCCTCCTGGAGACCGCGGCGGACACAACTCCGGCCGCGTCAGACTCCTACTCGCGCCGGACATGACCGCCCCCTCGCCCAAGTCTCAGCCCCATATAACCCCCTCCACCCTCGGCCTCACCCCGTCCGATTTTTCCCCTTGCGGAACCCTAGACGATCGACTATTCGCGCCGTCGTCGTCGTGTTGGACCTCGCCGAGACGTTCGGGACCACCTCTCGCCACTTCCTTCCCCTAGAGCTATTCCTCGTTCACCACTGATTCGCGCCGTGTGCCCTTCCCCTTCTCTCTCGTAGAAACGCATCCGCAATTGCTCGCCGGAGCGCCGCCAGGGACGGAGAAGAACGGCGGGACCCTGCCGATAGTCGAGGAAGCGAGGAGGAACGACGAGGACACGAGCGTGACCGCAAGGACCAGACGCGCTCCATCGACACCACCGCCACCTCGGGGGACCACCAGAGCGCCGCCGACCATCGTCACCGATGCCACCGCCGCCCAACGCCGCCGTCGCCACCGCAGTAAGTCGCCGCACCCCTCTCATCCGTCCGATTTGCAACCTACGGTTCAGATTAGATACAAACCCGAAGGGGTATGCGCTAGTGGTATCGCGCCGCGTGGCTGCCACGTCTGCAGCCCACTAACGCTCCACGTCGGCCCCGTGTTTTCCAACTGGACCAATCGGGCTGTGCCACTTGGCAAGTTTTTTATTTTAGGGTTAGATCTGTTTTGCAGTTTTAGTTTAAAACTTGCGAAAATCGTATAAAATTAAATATTTGGCCAAATTTAGCTTATAATATACCGTTGGATTCCTAATTTTGAGTAGAATCCAAATCTACAATAATATCCTAGGTTTATAGTAATGTTTTAGGTGTAGATTTTAATCACTAGATTGGGGTGTTTATTCTATGGAAAAATAATTAAAATTCTGTTTTAATTAATTCTTGTTGCAATAACCTTGTTACCATGATGCCTACTAGACAAAATTATACAAACTTGCTTAGGGTCATTAGATCTAGCTTGGGGCTAATTAGATGGTTGATCTCCTTATAATCCTAGGATTTGTTTAGTGACTCTATAGTAGATCTAAACCCTTGGGAAAATCAATCCTAGTGACACCCTTACACTATCACAACACAAACTTGCTACCTTGATCAATTTAACCAACCTTGCATAAATTACCATGTTGCATGCATGCATGATTTCCTTTGTGTTATGCTTTGAGCAAGTTGTGATCGGACCTATGTTTGTGATTCGTTAGATTGCTCGGAGTGCGCTAAGGAGTGCTATTGTGTAGAGTGCTGCTCGGATCAAGGCAAGTTACACCACTTGTTCATAACTTTTGTCCCAGTTTTGATTCTATGCATGTGATCTTCAAAATTCTGTAGTATGCATGTGTAGGATGATCTAGTAGAATTTTCCTTAAGTGTTATTTTGCAAGTGCGATGATTTTGTAGTATGCCATGAGTAGCTCTATACTTAGGATTCCTCCTAATAGGTTACCCCTGTTTTTTTGCTAAGTATTGCTTGCTATGCTATATATACAAAGTACCGTTGGGGGATTCGAAAGACAGAATTTTTCTAAGTATAAAGGCTCACTAGAGCAAACTTTCTTCTCAAATCCACTTCAAAATAAAACTAAGTTTTCTTCTGGGCGGAATGGTTGTTGGGTCAACGAGTGTGATTTTGGTGGAGGACGGCCGCCCAGGAATCAAATAAGTCTGCCATGTTTCAGAATTCAGAAGCTTCCAGTGCAACCACAATACATTATGGGCTCTGTCTTGGCCTAGTACTTAGTGGGAAACCTCACCTGGGTACCAACATTTGGAGGTTCTTGGCACGGTTGGATCCGGAAGGTAGAGGGGCTACTAAGGGAAAGCCTCGCCATGGTCTTGTTTGTAAAAGGACTTGATCGTGGATTGTGGGTAAAGTGCACAAACTCTCGAGAGTATTGCAATCTGATCGATCAGCCGTGTTCACGGTAACAGAACAACAATGAACGTCTGAAGGATAGAGCCTCTGAAGGATCTTCCTCTCTCTTTTCTAAAAACAAAGTTTTGAAAACCCCATGGCGTGCGTAATATCACTAATGGTGGGAATTTGGGAACTTGGTGTGTAATATCCAAGTGACACTTGGTGCGTAATATCCAAGTGTTTGGTTGTTTGGACACTTGGTGCGTAATATCCTCGTCTGCCACTCGACCTTATTTTATCCAAGAAAATTTTTACAAAGTAGGACAATCCTCTCTTCTTATCTCTACTTAAGAAAACTAGCTTTGAGCAAATAAACTCTACAGCCTATACCAGACTTGCATGTAGAGATAGTCTTTTCTCTCCTTGGTGTAATTTGCCAATACATTCAAAGTATTGACCCAACTTGTTGGCTGCACGTCTTATGTGCAGAATCCGAAGATTGAAAGGTGCGTAGGGATCGCGGGTCTACACTCGACAAGCCTGGGCGTTGATGGACTCATGCTGCTTTTATGTTTCCGCTGTTATTTGAGCTAGCATAATGCTAAGCAATTTTTGTAATAAAATCATACTCTGGATTCTCCGTGTAATAAAGACTTTGTGTTTTACATGATATTTCATCGACTGTGAGTGCTAGCTATTGATCCAGGGACTAGCATGATAATCACAGGGACTTAGGATCCTTACTGATCCGAGGTCACTACAGATGGTATCAGAGCACATCGTTGCCTGTAGGACATGACCCTAGGATTGGAACCACCTCTAACTTTTGTGCCTTACCCGTTTTACTACTAAGTTATTTCCCGCACTTCTAGTATCTGCCTCCCTCTACTCGTTTAAGTATCTAACCTTCATTCTTCTAACTCAAAGATGACAAGCTTCCTCTACGACACCGTCGCGGACATCGAGCCCCTTCGCTTTGGTGGGTGCCTCATGGATCTACTCACACGTTTGGACCTTCCTCTCCCAACAATCCAGGGGAGCACAATGAAGAAACTCCACAAGGACGGCTGTTGGGGAGTCAAGGTCATCCAGCCAGGAAAAGAGCGAGGCAAGAACCCGGAGGAAGACATAGCAATCCACATTGTTAGCGATTCCAAGGAGAAGGCCCTTAGCATTAGCTTGCAGCAACTCATTGGTCGCCTATGTGGACGTCATCATGAAGTTCTCCAAGGACACTGCGGCGGTCTCTTTGGAAGACGAGATGAGGAAGGAATTCCCATGGAGTTAACCGTTGAGGAAAGAACTTCTACCAAGCACCGAAGAACACAATATCAAGACTTGGAGTGCCACATCCATGACCTTGAGAAGGGTACCTTCCTCGATATGTTGAAGAACGACGAGCTATGCGCCCTCATCAAGGAGAAGGAAGAAATGATCAAGCAGCAGGAGGAGGCAATGAAGCTCCAAGAGATAAAATTTTAGGACCAAGAGAAGAAGTTCGCAAACCAAGAGAAGAGGGTGATAAATAAAAACAAGAGAATTAGGGAACTCAAACAGCAAATCGATGGAGATGAAGTGCAAACTGAAGGCCTTTGCAAGATAATCGATGATGTGCGTGCTTCCAAGAGGGACTTGGCAAAGCAACTTGAAGCCGCAATGAAGTCAAGTTTAGTGGAGGAGCTACAAAGCGAGAAGGAGGGACTTCAGGAGCAGCTGGAAGCCACTACCAAGAAGCTACAGGATGAGATAAAGGACCTCCAAGAGAAGCTTGAAGCCACCACAAAGGAGATGGAGTTGTACAAGACAACTCTAGATCAAGAAGGCTACTCGTTCGAGGACGAGGAAGAGGAAGGCGTGGAAGATGTGTAATAGTTGGACCACCTTTAATTCTATAGTAAAACGTTAATCGCAAATGTAATAAATACCAAGAAAAGTCTGGTTTAGTTAAACTTGGTTGATTCCTGTGTTAAATCTGTGTTGTTATGTCTTGTGTGCCTTGTGTGCTTGGTGTGTTTTCATAAGGGTAGGAGTTTACTACTTAGTCTTTCTGTCTATTTCTTAACTATTCTCTTAAACCCCACAGATGCCGCCAGGACGTGCGAACCCCGAAATCCCGCCAGAAATAGCAGAACTTTTGGCCACTCAGAACCAGCTGATCCAACTGCTCACTCAGAACATGCAAAACAACAACAACAACCCGCCGCCGCCACCACCACCTCCGCCACCTCCTCAACAAGATCGCTTGACTCGGTTTTTGAGGCTGAACCCACCTATCTTCACTAGCAGCACTGAACCAATCATCGCTGATGACTGGCTACGTACGATCAACAAGAAGCTAGATATCGCAAGCCGTCGAGTCGACAGGTGCGTTATGCCATACACCTTGAAGGACCTTGCGAGAATGGTGGGATAACTACCAAGTCACCCACCGGACATTGATGCTATCACTTGGGAATAGTTTGAGCTTTTTCGCACTCATCATGTGGCTGCTGGTGTCATGACTCTAAAGAGGCGAGTTCATGACCTACACCACTGCACCGCTCACACCGAGTATGGAGAGCTTTTCAATAAGCTAGCCCGTTATGCACCCGATGATGTTTCCACTGATGCCAAGAGACAGGAGGAGTTCTTAAGAGGGCTCAATGATGAGATATCCATTCAGCTTGTGGCTCAGAAATTTGACAACTTTCAGGAACTCCTGGACAGAGCCATTGTGGTTGAATCAAAGAGGAAGAGCATAGAAAACCGCAAGAGGAAACCTAACCCTCACAAACACTCTGTTTCGTACCAGAAGCAGCACAATTCCTCACCACCACCTTATAACAATAATGGCCACAACCATAACGGTCATAACCATGGTGGCCACAAACACAATGGGCATAAGAACCGCAATGGGAATGGCAGCAATGGAAAGGATCTCAGTGAGGTGACATGCTTTAAGTGCAACAAGACAGGGCACTATGCAACCTCTTGCCCCGAAAGGAAGAATGGCAATGGCAATGGGAATGGAAATGGACACAACCATGGCAATGGAAACGGGAAGAAGCCAAATCCGTTTGTCAAAGCCACGGTGAATCATGTTTCTATGGAGGATGCTTGTGATGCGCCAGACTCTATGATTGGTAAGTTCAAACTCAATTCTATTCCCGCAGTTGTTCTTTTTGATACTGGTGCATCGCATTCATTCATATCAAGGGTATTTGTGGATAGAGGCAAGATACCAACGGAGACTATAAACTTTACTCTAAGGGTAAGTTCTCCTGGGGGAGAAATAGTGGCAAACTCCGGTTGCCGGGAATTAGAACTAAGGATTGGGACACACATTTTTCCCACCAGTCTAGTAGTTCTAGAATCACAAGGATTAGACATAATTTTGGGCATGAATTGGATGACCGAATATGAAGGAGTCATAGATTGTGCCAAGAGAACTGTCATGCTCACAACACCGGAAGGGAAGAGGATTCGTATCAAGTCGAATTTCGCACTTAAAGAAGTCATGGTGAACTCTCTTAAGGGGGTTAGTTTGGAGGAGGTGCCTATTGCAAAGGAATACCCAGATGTCTTCCCGGAGGAACTACCAGGAATGCCACCCGACCGTGATATCGAGTTCCTCATTGACTTGATGCCAGGCACGGGGCCGATATCTAAGAGACCATACAATATGGATGTGGACGAGTTAAAGGAACTCAAGAAACAGCTTAGGGAACAATTGGACAAGGGGTTCATTCAACCCAGCGCGTCATCTTGGGGAGCACCCGTCCTATTTGTGGAAAAGAAGGATAAGACCAAGAGGCTGGTTGTGGACTACCGCTCGTTGAACGAAGTGACGATTAAGAATAAGTATCCTCTGCCCAACATCAACGACCTGTTCGACCAGCTAAAAGGAGCCAGTGTGTTCTCAAAAATCGATCTACGATCGGGCTATTTTTAGCTTAAGATTCGAGAACAGGATGTGCCCAAAACAGCTTTCACCACAAGATACGGATTGTATGAGTACACCGTGATGTCTTTTGGTCTAACCAATGCCCCAGCATACTTCATGACCATGATGAACAAGGTGTTCATGGAATATTTGGACAAGTTTATCGTGGTATTCATAGATGATATACTCATATACTCTAAGGATGAGAAGGAACATGAGAAACATCTGCGCCTTATTATGGAGAAGCTAAGAGAACACAAGTTGTATGCTAAATTCAGCAAATGCGAGTTCTGGTTAAAGGAAGTGGGATTCCTTGGTCATGTTGTGTCAGCAAAAGGAGTTGCCGTAGATCCTAGCAAGGTAGCTTCCGTGACGGAATGGGAGTCACCCAAGAATGTGGGAGATATTAGAAGTTTCTTGGGCCTCGCAGGATATTACCGGAGGTTCATCGAAAACTTTTCCAAGATAGCAAAACCCATGACGGAACTATTAAAGAAGGAAAAGAAATTCCTATGGACCGAGGCATGTGAAGCAAGTTTTCAAGAGTTGAAGAAACGCCTTGTAACGGCACCAGTTCTGTGTCTGCCTGATATCCAGAAGGATTTTCAAGTCTATTGTGACGCTTCACGACAAGGACTTGGAAGTGTATTGATGCAGGATGGGAAAGTGGTATCCTATGCCTCCCGACAACTTAAGAACCACGAACACAATTATCCCACACATGATTTGGAACTTGCATCTGTGGTTCATGCACTCAAGGTATGGAGACACTACCTCATGGGCAAACATTGTGATGTGTTCACAGATCATAAAAGTTTGAAGTACATCTTCACCCAAAAGGAGTTGGTGAACGCAGTCTTTTTGGACCTGACTTGATAAAGGACACCGAAGAAAAGGTACGACAGATTCAGGATAGGCTAAAGATAGCCCAATCCCGACAGAAGAGTTACGCTGATTCCAAGCGCAGGGATGTGGCCTATGAAATAGGGGACCGTGCGTATCTCCGAGTTTCACCCCTACGAGGAGTTAAGAGGTTCGGAATCAAGGGAAAGTTAGCCCCACGATTCATAGGACCATATAAGGTTCTGGCCCGTAGAGGGGAAGTGGCTTATCAGCTGGAGTTACCGGAAGGACTGACTGTTCATGATGTGTTTCATGTGTCGCAACTAAAGAAGTGTCACCCGGAGATGGCTGAAACACCGTTAAGAGACACAGTTCCCCTAGACGAGGTTCAATTGGAGAATGACCTTACCTATGAGGAAAAACCCATCAAAATACTGGAAACGGCCGAAAGGGTTACCCGCACCAAGACTATAAGATTCTGCAAGGTACAATGGAACCACCACTCCGAGGAAGAAGCTACGTGGGAGCGTGAAGACGACATGAGGACAGAGCACCCACACCTATTTGCTAGCCAACCCGAATCTCGAGGACGAGATTCTTCTTAAGGGGGGTAGGTTTGTAACATCCCAGATTTTGTATTAGGGTGTTATTAGTGTCATGCATCATCCTTGCATCATTGCATCCTACAATTAAAAAATTGAAATAAAAATCCTAACACCTAAACCTAGAAAACCCAAATGGTGGTTGCCTTATGTGAGCACCATTGTAGAGGTCAAGTAATGACCCCTCTAAAAACCTTGTAAAACATTAAACTATGGCCTATGTTGACCACCTCAATTTTATGAAAATTCAGAAACAAGTTTCATCAATTTTGGACTTAGTTTGCAAAAGATATTAGAGTTTTACTAAAACAGAAAAAGGAAAATGATTAAAGGAAAAAAAGGGGGAAACCTACCTAACTGGGCCGCAGCGCAGCCCACCAGCGCCCGCGCGGCAGCCAGCCTACCCACGCTAGCCGCCGCAGCCCAGCATCGGCCCGCTTCTCCCTCCACCACTGACGCGGGGGTCCCACCCCGTCGTCTTCCTCCTGGAGACCGCGGCGGACACAACTCCGGCCGCGTCAGACTCCTACTCGCGCCGGACTCGACCGCCCCCTCGCCCAAGTCTCTGCCCCATATAATCCCCTCCACCCTCGGCCTCACCTCGTCCAATTTTTCCCCTTGTGGAACCCTAGACGATCGACTATTCGCGACGCCGCCGTCGGGTTGGACCTCGCCGAGACGTTCGGGACCACCTCTCACCCCTTCCTTCCCCTAGAGCTATTCCTCGTTCACCACTGATTCGCACCGTGTGCCCTTCCCCTTCTCTCTCGCAGAAACGCATCCGCAATTGCTCGCCGGAGCGCCGCCAAGGACGGAGAAGAACGGCGGGACCCTGCCGATAGTCGAGGAAGCGAGGAGGAACGGACGAGGACACGAGCGTGACCGCAAGGACCAGACGTGCTCCGTCGACACCACCGCCACCTCGGGGGACCACCAGAGCGCCGCCGACCATCGTCACCGACGCCACCGCCGCCCAACGCCGCCGTCGCCACCGCAGTAAGTCGCCGCGCCCCTCTCATCCGTCCGATTTGCAACCTGCGGTTCAGATTAGATACAAACCCGAAGGGGTATGCGCCAGTGGTATCGCTCCGCGTGGCTGCCACGTCTGCAGCCCACTAACTCTCCGTGTCGGCCCCGTGTTTTCCAACTGGACCAATCGGGCTGTGCCACTTGGCAAGTTTTTTATTTTAGGGTTAGATCTGTTTTGCAGTTTTAGTTTAAAACTTGCGAAAATCGTATAAAATTAAATATTTGGCCAAATTTAGCTTATAATATACCGTTGGATTCCTAATTTTGAGTAGAATCCAAATCTACAATAATATCCCAGGTTTACAGTAATGTTTTAGGTGTAGATTTTAATCACTAGATTGGGGTGTTTATTCTATGGAAAAATAATTAAAATTCTGTTTTAATTAATTCTTGTTGCAATAACCTTGTTACCATGATGCCTACTAGACAAAATTATACAAACTTGCTTAGGGTCATTAGATCTAGCTTGGGGCTAATTAGATGGTTGATCTCCTTATAATCCTAGGATTTGTTTAGTGACTCTATAGTAGATCGAAACCCTTGGGAAAATCAATCCTAGTGACACCCTTACACTATCACAACACAAACTTGCTACCTTGATCAATTTAACCAACCTTGCATAAATTACCAGGTTGCATGCATGCATGATTTCCTTTGTGTTATGCTTTGAGCAAGTTGTGATCGGACCTATGTTTGTGATTCGTTAGATTGCTCGGAGTGCGCTAAAGAGTGCTATTGTGTAGAGTGCTGCTCGGATCAAGGCAAGTTACACCACTTGTTCATAAATTTTGTCCCAGTTTTGATTCTATGCATGTGATCTTCAAAATTCTGTAGTATGCATGTGTAGGATGATGTAACTACCTCGGTGAATTACGCTCCTAGTGACAAGCCTGGATGAACGGAAATGGTTGAAATAGTACGGTGGGGCCCAAATGCCACTCACAGGTAGACCTTTCGGCCGTCCCAACCATTTCCAAACATCGGGACAAGAACGGCGTAATCGGCGAAGCGAAGGGATCAACTACATACACAAATGAGTATGTATGCAAGCCACCATACAACAAGACATCGAGCCATTCCATCTAAAAGAAAGGAATATAGCAACGCCATACGGCAAGATCCAAATATCCTAGATAGATATAATAGTTTAGGATATCTCCTCATACATCAAACATCGAGTATCAAAGTAAAGCGAAGACAAAATCCGAGTACGGATAAGAAGCAAATCGGCATAAGATGCCCCATAAATAAGCAGATCCCGCCCAGATCTCACGGATCCCGTGCTCTCGGAATCTCTACACCGAATGATCGCTGCCCACATCGTCTCTTCCACCCAAAGATCCATCTTGCGAGGTACCGCTCATCGAACCAATAATTTATCGTGAGACCCTAGGGGTACTCAGAAGTCTTTATGCCTCTAAAGGGACACAACCTGGGTGACGCAATTGCAGCAAAAGATAAACTCTATCAATTCTATAGATACTAACCATCCGCCTAACCATAGATAGACGGATGTCCGTGAATTAATAACAACGGTTATGACAGTAATATTCACAGATCCATCCTCCTCCTCGCTTACCGACGAGGAAGCGGACGAACAACCCCCATCCGTTGGCAGTTTTATTATCCATTCCATGAGTGTTGCACTATTTACTAGTCGTCCTTAGTCGATTAAAGCGGTACTTTAGTTATGCTTGTCTATGATCGAGAAACTGTGCTCCAAGTCGTCCATAACATGACACGGCTTTCGAAAGTTTTACCTGCAGGGGTGCACAAATAGCAACACACACCGATATGCCTCGAAAAACCAAATCAAAACCCAACGAGGCGATCACGACAAAGCAATTACAGGATTCAGAAATATTTGAGGCACCCTAATCGAGCTACCATAGCAACGGTTAGCTGACTCGAGACGGCCTCAAGGTTTGCGCCATGGCTGGAACGACTGGAACCGAAAATGTGACTGGGCTTGTCGACACCGCTAAAACACTCCGCTTTCCTAAACAAGACAAAGGTGCAATACCGCACAATTTAAATAAAGCAGAAAGCATGGCATAAGTACAGGATAGTAAATAAAACCTCAAACTAGTGTGTGGCCCCAAGAAATAAGAATGAATCAAGCTCTGGCTCTGGGGGGTTCATAAGCCTCCTGGATGTGGATAGCACGAATATTCAAGGAACAGGAATCAAGTACTCGGGGTCCCACGGACACAAGTGAGCCTGAAAACCAAATAGCGAATATGGCTCACCGATGCCACTTTCATTAGTTATCCCATTACTACTCAGGTTAAGTTGTTTAGGTACCTCGTTTCCATCGACACTCACATACCCTACACATGTCGTTTCTCGACTCGCATGGCTCAAACAACTCCTGTAGTAATGGCTCATGGGATGGAGGAACAAGCTTCGGTGGGGTTTAAAAGTAAAGGCTATGCAATACTTGGGATTCAATTTAATGCAATCGCGACTCAATGGTGCAAGAATAAGAAAGAGGAAATAGGTACTATATGTATGCAAGCATGTGGTAGTGCTTGCCTGGCAGCTCAGTTGAAGCGAGAGAAGGATCTGGGTAGTGCTCCTGGTTCTCTTGGTATATCCCCTGCTCAGCGTCTATTCGAGAAGAACCAAATAGACAAGGGCCAACATAAATAAAGTGCACAAGCATATGAATAAAATGCGTCAAGCAACAATCATGCCATGATGAATGATGCACATTTTGCATGGCATTAAAGTAGCATGGCATGGGTGAGGTGTGAAGTACAAGATTAAATCATTTTATTTAGTTTTGGCCACATTTTAACCTCATATTAGTTGTTGTATACTTTATAATTGCATGATGCATGCTTCAAAACAATCCATGGAATGCATAAACGGAAAGGTCTCGTCGAGCTAAACATTTTAGACATATCATTTGTTAAATTTGGACTTATAAAACAAAAGTTATTAATTTATTTAGGAAAAAGGGCATTTTAATGTAATTTAATCAACTTGGAAAAATAAAGTGTCCAAAATATATTTTGAATGGCATATTTGAATTCCTCACATTTTTCTGATTTCAAAACATATATTATTTGCATTATTTGGATTTATATTTTAAAAGATATTTAAAAACAGATTTGAATTTTGAATTTAAATTAATTTGGAAAAGATTTGAATTAAAACAGATTACAGAATTACTTTTGTTACCCAGCTCAAGGCTAGCCACAGTCAATGACCAGTGGGCCAGGCTGACTCAGCAAGACAAAGTCTTGAAAAGATTTTACACCATGGCAGTGCTCAGCAGTGTCCTTTGCCAGATGGGACCTGCCGGCTGGCCCACTTGACAGAGAAAGGTGGAGGGCTGACCACGTGGCGCGGCGAGGGAGCGCGGGTTGAGGGTTGTTAACTAGGGGGTCCTATCTGCAAAGCTTCCGCGAAGACAGACAGGTGGGACCGATAGGAGCGCGGGTTCCAGGAGTCAAAAAGGCAGGGGGGGGTATGCGTAAAATGCCCACGCGTGCACTGTGGATCTTCCTCTGAACTTGCTAATGATAGGTCGATGCACGCCGACAGCAGGCGCTGCTGGCTCGAACTCAAGGACGCGGGCCACGCGCGCGGTGGGCGGAGCCGCTGCGGTTGGCTAGGGTTGTTGGTAGGAGGAGGCTGGGTGGCTAGGTCGGGTTTCTGCATGAAGCGGAAGCAGACGCTTACGGCCAGACGGCCAAGCGTGTTTCGCACAACGTCCGGCGAGGCTAGGGCAAAGCAGAGAGGCGGACCGTGTCCAGGGGGTCAGGGAGCTCACCGAGGTGATGTTGGCGTGGTCGAATCGAGCAGGCGTGCAGCGGAACGTCGACGAGGCAGAGGCCCAGCGGGTTAGGGTTTGGCTCGGTGTCGACGACGATCTGGTGGCTCTTCTCCTCCTGTGACCGCGTGCAGACGATGCAGGGGACCCTCCTTGTACTCCTCGATCGCCTCCACGTCGTGCTCGTCGCCTGGTACGGTGTAGCCGAGAGGGGGCCGAGGGTTTGCCGGCGGCGGTGTAGCCGGTGGTAGGAGAAGCAGGGAAAAAGGGGAGTGGCCTTGGGGTAGATCTGGGGGTAGCAGGGCGAGGCAGAGAGGTGGCGGGGGTGGTAGTAGGTAGCAGAGAGAGGGGTAGGTGCCGTGGGGAGGTGGTAGATGAAAAAGGTGGCTCGGTGCCACCTCTCTCTCCTCCTCCCCTCACGTGCTAGGGTCGGCAGGGGCAGGTAGGGCAGGGTAGGGAGCTGGCAGGTGGGGCCAGGGTGAGGCCAAGGGGGCAGGGGCAGGCTCGGGCTGGAGGGGCCCTTATGGCATAGAGAGAAAAGAGAGAGGGAGGAGTAGCCTCGGGTTAGAGCTAGGGTAGGAGGGAAGAGGGGGTATGGCTCGGCTAGGGCTTGTTTGGGTGGGGTAGCTAGGTGGCATGGTGGGGCCAGCTAGGTAAGAGAGAAAGAGGCCGAGAGAGAGGGAGGTAGACTTAGGGTTTTAGGTGAGAGGGGGATGTGAGGGTTAGGGTTAGATGGGGTATGGTGAACAAGGTGGTAGGGTTTATGATTAGATGAGGGAGTGAGAGATGGTTTTCCTTTTGGCAAGCTCAAGCAAGAACAAGCTCAAACCAAGCTAGACCAAAAAGAGAGAGAGGTGGTGATATGGTTTTAAGCAAGATCAAACATAGATCAAGCCAAAAGAAGGGATAGAGTTAGAGATGATCCAATCATAAATCAAATAAAATGCAAATGACAAGCAAAAGGGTGGTACTTGCATGGCCCATGCAAACTAATTTATTGCTATGATATTCTTGTGAAAACAATAATATCAAACATGGCATTGTTCCTTTGCATTTCCAAAAATGGAATAAAGCCAAGCAAAAGAAATGAAAGGATGCCCCATGTGGAGTAGTTGGAGATGGCCATGTTTGAAATAAAATGGGACATGCTAGTGTGTATGTTCCACTAGATGATTACTAGTCCCAAAAATATTCCCACATGAGCATAAATCCATAATAATCCATATGGAAGCTAGGAAAAAGGGTTCCACTCACAAGGCATGCAAAGGTGGCCATGTGGCTCTCATATATCAATGATGTGAAATCAACATGATGCTAAGATGAGAGCATGTGGAGAAAGAATTGGATCCATCCCAACCCATATGAGCTAGAGGTAAAACCCAAAGGAAACACAATTGCAAGCTCATGGGTAATGGAATGGTGGAAAGATGGGGTGATGACAAGAAAGGTGGTGGAGTGGAATAAAAGATATGCCCCCAACTCAACTTGGGCATTTAACCAATATATCAACAACCAAATACAATATCAAGAGGCAAAATACAATTAATAATGCATATGAGATAAGAACCAAATGGAAAAGGGTTTTATATGATGCTCAAATGCAAGGTGGCATGATGACATGAGCATGATATAATTATGATGCAACAATTATATATATGAAGTAGCCATTATATTACTAGACCAAGTAGCATTACAATTGTTAGACAATTGGGATGCTACAACTCTCCCCCACTAAACAGAATCTCTCCCGAGATTCTAGGAAGAAGAAGAAGACACAAGAGGGTAGGATACTTGGCACGGAGCTCATCTTCACGCTCCCAAGTGGCTTCATCAACGGAATGGTGCGACCTTGCACCTTGCGTAACTTGATGGACTTGTTGCAGTCCTTCTTTCTGCGACTTCAAGGATTTTTGTGGGGTGTTCTTGATAAGACAGGTCTTCTTGGAGATTGATAAGCTCATGGTCCACGGTCCTGCCGGGATCCTTGAAGCACTTCTTGAGTTGAGAGATGTGGAAAACATCATGGACTTTGAGTTTTTCCGGGAGCTCAAGAGCATAAGCAACTTCTCCCCTTCTTCCACGAATTTTGAAAAGACCGATGTATCTAGGAGCCAGCTTTCCTTTGATACCAAAACGGTGCGTGCCTCTCATGGGAGTGACACGAAGGTAAACGAGATCACCAGGGACATACTCCATGTCCGTGTGCTTTCTGTCATAATTGCTCTTCTGGCGACTTTGAGCAATCCTCAGATTTTCAAGAATGATATGAACCTTCTCCTCCGCTTGAGTCACAATGTCAGGGCCAAACAAGATCCTTTCACCTGCACCCGACCAACCAATCAGAGTTCTGCATTTGCGACCATAGAGAGCCTCAAATGGTGCCATCTTTAGACTTTTCTGGAAGCTGTTGTTGTAAGAGAATTCAGCATAAGGAAGACATTCTTCCCACTTCATGCCAAAAGAGATGACGCAAGCACGAAGCATATCCTCCAGAATCTGATTGATCCTTTCAACTTGTCCCTGCGACTGAGGGTGGTAAGTTGTGCTGAAGTTCAACTTTGTTCCCAAAGCATTTTGGAAACTTTCCCAGAACTTGGAAGTGAAGATGCTTCCACGGTTTGAACTGATCTCAAGCGGAACCCCATACAGAGAGACAATTCTGTTGATATAGAGCTCAGCCAACTGAATTGCAGAAATGGTTTCCTTGATGGGGAAGAAGTGAGCCACTTTAGAAAGCCTGTCAATGACCACAAAGATTGCATTGTTGCCCTTCTGCGACCTTGGAAAACCAGTGATGAAGTCCATCTCCACTTTCTCCCATTTCCATTCCGGGGGTTTCAATGGCTGTAGAAGACTGGAAGGTTTCTGATGAACAGCTTTCACTCTGCGGCAGACATCACACTCCGAGACATACTTTGCACAATATCGTTTTAAACCAGGCCACCAATATTGTGTTTTCAAGTCCATGTACATCTTTGTGCTGCCAGGGTGGATAGAAAGAACAGAATCATGCGCCTCCTTGAGAACTTGCTCTCTCAAACCCGGGTAGTTCGGAACAAACATCCGGTGTTCAAAGAAGAGCGTGCCTTGATCATCGACGTGGAAGGACTCATACTTCGGAAGCTGAATCCTGGAGATGATCTTTCTTGTGTACGGATCACCAAGCTGATAAGGGCGAACCTTTTCTTCCAAGAGAGGGGTTGCTAGAAGGTTCAGAAGATACCCTTGATCCACAATTTCAAGGTTGAGCTGACGGAATTCCTCGCACAAGAGAGGCTGTTGTTCTTCAATCATGAGGTTGTTGACATAAGCTTTACGGCTGAGAGCATCGGCCATGACATTAGCTTTGCCCGGCGTGTAGTTGATGGTCAAATCAAAATCATTGATTGCTTCAATCCATCTCCTCTGCCGAAGGTTGAGATCAGGCTGAGTAAAGATATACTTCAGACTCTTGTGATCAGAAAAGATCTCACAACGGTTGCCAAGCAAGTAGTGCCTCCATACTTTCAAAGCAAAGACAATCGCCATTGAGCTCGAGGTCATGTGTAGGATAGTTGATCTCATGCGTCTTCAACTGTCGAGAGGCATAAGCAACAACTTGTTTTTCTTGCATAAGGAACGCACCCAATCCTTGCAAAGATGCGTCACAGAAAATCTGGAACGGCTTGGATGTATCCGGAGGAACCAAGACTGGTGTGGAAGTGAGCTTCTCTTTGAGTGTCTCAAAGCTTGCTTGACATGCAGGAGTCCAAAGGTATTTCTTGCCTTTCTTGAGGAGGTCGGTAAGAGGCTTCGCTATCTTCGAAAAGTTCTGAACGAAGCGACGGCAATAACTAGCCAAACCAAGGAAACTCCACACTTCTTTGACATTGACAGGAGGAAGCCATTCAACAATTGTCTTCACAGTTTCCGGATTGACTGCAATGCCCTTGGCAGAGATGACGTGACCAAGATAGGTGACTTGCGGCAGCCAAAACTCACACTTGGAGAACTTTGCATACAAGCGGTTCTCACGAAGCTTGCTTAGGACACACCGAAGGTGTTCTTCATGTTCTTCTCGTGACTTAGAATAGACTAGGCTGTCATCCAGATAGACCACAACGAACTTGTCAAGATACTCCTTGAAAACCGAGTTCATGAGCCTCGAGAAGGTGGCCGGTGCGTTGGTGAGACCGAAAGACATGACCGTGTACTCATACAGGCCATAGCGGGTGGTGAAAGCGGTTTTAGGAACATCTTCCTTGCGAATCTTGATTTGGTGATAACCACTTCTCAAGTCAAGCTTAGAGAATACCACGGCTCCAGCTAGCTGATCAAAGAGATCATTAATCCGCGGAAGGGGATATTTATTCTTGATGGTTTTAGCATTGAGAGCCCGATAGTCAACACAAAGTCTATCAGTCTGGTCTCGCTTCTTCACAAAGAGGGTAGGGCTACCCCAAGAAGAAGTACTATGCTGAATGAAACCCAACTTCTCTTGTTCATCAAGCTGTCGTTTGAGTTCAGCCAACTCAGCAGGACCCATTTTATAAGGCCGCTTGGAGATAGGAGGGGTACCAGGTTCAAGCTCAATAACAAACTCAACCTCACGATCCGGAGGCATACCTGGCAACTCTTCAGGAAAGACATCTGGGAACTCACAGACCACCGGAACACTCTGAATAGCTTCCATAGCATCAACATTCAGAGCCGCCAAAGAGAAAAGCTGGATAGCAGGAGTCAGACTTGGAGAATAGACTATATGGCCTTCAGGAATCTTCAGAGAAACCGAGCGTTCAGCACAATCAATCACAGCTGCATTTGCTGTCAATCAATCCATGCCCAAGATGACATCAATGTCAGAATTGCCCGGAATGATTAAGGAAGCCGAGAACGAAGAGCCACCAATCTCAATTTGATTGCCATGGCTGATTTTAGAAGCTGCCATCTTTGCTCCAGGAGAAAGGACCATTAACCGCTTAAGGAGAGGATCCATAGCTAACCCATTCTCGTCTGCAAACTTGGTTGACACAAAAGAATGCGATGCACCAGAATCAAACAAAACTCGTGCAGGGACTGAGTTAACGGGAAGCATACCCATCACAACTCCAGGTGCATGCTTAGCTCGAGCGGCGTTGACACAGTTGGCACGAGCAACGGTAGACCCGGGCTTGGTGTTGATGTTGAGGGCCCGAGGTGGTGGTGCACGAACCAAAGGAAAGCTTTCCGCAGATCTTGGAGGTGGTGGAGGAAGAGCCTTGTTCTTCATCGGACAGTTCCAGTTTTGATGCCCAGTGTTTCCACACGTGTAACAAGCACCAGGTGGACATGGAGCAACGTAGCCAGGGACTCCGCCAGGCGCTCCAGGGTAGTGGTGGTTGTAGCCCCTGGGAGCAGCAGTGAGGAAGTTTGGTGGCCTTGCCGCGTAGCTTGAAGGTCTTGGTGGAGCCGGGAGCGACGGTGGGGTGTTAGGAACCCAGACACGACGCTTAGAAGGAGCTGACATAGCTGAAGAGCTTGCTGCATCACGGCTGTGTTTCTTTGACTCCTCAAACACTTGCCTACTTGCCTCTTCCTGCAGAGCTGTATGCTGAAGTTCCAGAAAAGACGCCGGCCTTGCATGTGTGATTGCATACTTAATCGATGCATTGAGCCCTTGCCTGAACCTCTTTTGCTTCTTCTTGTCATCAGAGATCTCATCGCCACCATAACGAGAAAGGTTCATGAAGTTCCTGATGTAGGTGTTGACATTGTCATTGCCCTGCTTGAGGTTGAGAAACACTTCCTTCATCCTCTCCATGACAATTTCGACAGACATCGCTTTGAAAGCTCCAGTGAACTGTCCCCAAGTAGGCTGAAAACTAGTGCAGTTTGCCTTCAGGTAATTCTCCCACCAGAGAGCTGCATCTCCCTTCAGAAGGTGAGTAGCACACTTTACCCATTCTTGCTCAGGAACATCAGCAGTCATCAGCAACCTTGACATCTCACGCAACCAATCAGCAGCATCAAGTGGTTGATCAGAAACATCAAACTGGCGTGGGTTGAACTTCAGGAAGCTTTTGATGTCTCCTCGCTTGGGAGGTGGAGGTAGCGGAACAAACTCATTCCTCTTGACACTTTCCTCGAAACGATGCTGGTTCTGCTGCATTGCTGCCAAGGCATTGGCGATGCTTGACAACGCTGCCCCCAGTTCAGGTTGTATGTCCTCCTCAGAACGACGTGGTGGTGCCATCCTGTTATTGATATAAAACACAAGTCAGTACTATGATGGAGAATAATAATAATCCAAAATAGTACCAAGATGGAATTAATCAAGATTAAAGGATACAATTTACTAAGATGATATTAAAATATCAACGAAGTTCAAAGCACCTAGAAGATATTAAGCATATCGCACACGTTGAAAAGTGTGGTACACAAATATATCAAAGAAAAAAAATTCCACAAATTTCGGCATTAAAATACCAATAGATGCGCAAAATCACTTAACGAATCAAGATTAGTGACTCTACCAATTCAATATACAAGAGCGAATGATAAGAGTAGTGGTATGGTCGCGACTTCATCCCGCACTCAAATCATTACTCCGCACATGAGTAAGCAGAACACATATCCCAACACCTTCTTCTAAAGATGATCCTAAAGATTAGCAACTACGGAAACGAACACCCAAAACAAGATAACGTCGGGTAACAAAGAGTAAGACAGATCGCGGCGGTATACAACAAATCAGATAGATCGCGTCGGTTTGCAAAAGCCTGTTGGTATGGAATGTACCAACAGTTGATAACCAAAGGCAGATTGTGATAACAACTTGGATGCAACAGATAGACAAGGAAGTACACACACACACACACAACCTATGGTACTACGGAAACCCAGAACACGTGAATCCTAGTTTGAATTTTGAGAAGAGGATTGAAAATGTTACACTTCCTTACCAGAAAAGGGTGGGTGGGTGGATAAGAAGAAAAGTGGAAGCAGTCCTACTCTCGCGTTTCGTTTTTCCCTAGTATACATAGCTACCAAAAATATTTGCTAGACAGACAACGACCATTTGGCTGAGACCCTGAAGGGCGGGATGGCTCTGATACCAATTGTAACTACCTCGGTGAATTACGCTCCTAGTGACAAGCCTGGATGAACGGAAATGGTTGAAATAGTACGGTGGAGCCCAAATGCCACTCACAGGTAGACCTTTCGGCCGTCCCAACCATTTCCAAACATCGGGACAAGAACGGGCGGCGAATCCAAAGCGAAGGATCAACTACATACACAAATGAGTATGTATGCAAGCCACCATACAACAGTACATCAGAGCCATTCCATCTAAAAGAAAGGAAATATAGCAACGCCATACGGCAAGATCCAAATATCCTAGATAGATATAATAGTTTAGGATATCTCCTCATACATCAAACATCAGAGTATCAGGCGGAAGAGGAAGACAAAATCCGAGTACGGATAAGAAGCAAATCGGCATAAGATGCCCCATAAATAAGCAGATCCCGCCCACAGATCTCACGGATCCCCGTTCCCGGAATCTCTACACCGAATGATCGTTGCCCACATTGTCCGTCTCTTCCACCCAGTATCCATCTTGCGAGGGTACCTGTTCATCTGAACCAATAATTTATCGTGTGAGACCCTAGGGGTACTCATCAAGTCTTTATGCCTCTAAAGGGGACACAACCTGGGGTGACGCAATTGCAGCAAAAGATAAACACTATCAATTCTATAGATACTCGCTAACCATCCGCCTAACCATAGATAGACGGATGTCTGTGAATTAATAACAACAGTTATAACAGTTATAACGGTAATATCCACAGATCCATCCTCCTCCTCGCTTACCGACGAGGAAGCGGACGAACAACCCCCCCATCCGTTGGCAGTTTTATTATCCATTCCATGAGTGTTGCACTATTTACTAGTCAGGTCCTTAGTCAGATTAAAGCGGTACTTTAGTTATGCTTGTCTATGATCGAGAAACTGTGCTCCAAGTCGTCCATAACCGCGGACACGGCTTTCAGAAAGTTTTACCCTGCAGGGGTGCACAAATAGCAACACACACTCGATATGCCTCGGAAAAACCAAATAAAAACCCAACGAGGCAGTCACGACAAAGCAATTACAGGATTCAGAAATATTTCAGGGGGCCACCCCATTGAGCTACCCGCAACGAAGTTAGCTGACTCCGAGACGGCCTCAAGGTTTGCGCCGATGGTGAAACGATCGGGAACCCGAAAATGTGATCGGGCTTGTCGACATCATGAAAACACTCCGCTTTCCTAAACAGATGCAGTGTGCAATACCTGCACAATTTAAATAAAGCGATAAAGCATGGCATAAGTATAGGATAGTAAATAAAACCTCAAACTAGTTTGTGGCCCCAAGAAATAAGAATGAATCAAGCTCGGCTCGGGGGTTCATAAGCCTCCCGGATGTGGATAGCGCGAATATTCAAGGAACAGGAATCAAGTACTCGGGGTCCTACGGGACACAAGTGAGCCTGAAAAACCAAATAGCGAATATGGCTCACCGATGCCACTTTCATTAGTTATCCCATTACTACTCAGGTTAAGTTGTTTAGGTACCTCGTTTTCCATCAGACACTCACATACCCTACACATGCTGTTCTACGACTCGCATGGCTCAAACAACTCCTATAGTAATGGCTCATGGGATGGAGGAACAAGCTTCGGTGGGGTTTAAAAGTAAAGGCTATGCAATACTTGGGATTCAATTTAATGCAATCGCGACTCAATGGTGCAAGAATAAGAAAGAGGCAATAGGTACTATATGTATGCAAGCATGTGGTAGTGCTTTCCTGGCAGCTCAGTTGAAGCGAGAGAAGGATCTGGGTAGTGCTCCTGGTTCTCTTGGTATATCCCCTGCTCAGCGTCTATTCGAGAAGAACCAAATAGACAAGGGCCAACATAAATAAAGTGCACAAGCATATGAATAAAATGCGTCAAGCAAACAATCATGCCATGATGAATGATGCACAATTTGCATGTCATTAAAGTAGCATGGCATGGGTGAGGTGTGAAGTACAAGATTAAATCATTTTATTTAGTTTTGGCCACATTTTAACCTCATATTAGTTGCTGTATACTTTATAATTGCATGATGCATGCTTCAAAACAATGCATGGAATACATAAACAGAAAGGTCTCGTCGAGCTAAACATTTTAGACATATCATTTGTTAAATTTGGACTTATAAAACAAAAGTTATTAATTTATTTAGGAAAAAGGGCATTTTAATGTAATTTAATCAACTTGGAAGAATAAAGTGTCCAAAATATATTTTGAATGGCATATTTGAATTCCTCACATTTTTCTGATTTCAAAACATATATTATTTGCATTATTTGGATTTATATTTTAAAAGATATTTAAAAACAGATTTGAATTTTGAATTTAAATTAATTTGGAAAAGATTTGAATTAAAACAGATTACAGAATTACTTTTGTTACCCAGCTCAAGGCTAGCCACAGTCAATGACCAGTGGGCCAGGCTGACTCAATGAGTCTTGTGAAAAGATTTTACACTGGCAATTGCCCGGCCCGTGTCCTGCCGAGATGGGACCACTGCTCATGAGCCCACTTGACAGAGAAAGGTGGAGGGCTGACCACGTGGCGCGGCGAGGGAGCGCGGGTTGAGGGTTGTTAACTAGGAGGGCCTATCTGCAAAGCTTCCGCGGAGACAGACAGGTGGGACCGATAGGAGCGCGGGTTCCAGGAGTCAAAAAGGCAGGGGGTATGCGTAAAACGCCCACGCGTGCACTGTGGATCTTCCTCTGAACCTGCTGATGACAGGTCGATGCACACCAGCATGAAGGCCTTGTGTGAGCTCGAACCAGCGGCCACGCCACTGTGGATGGGCGGAGCCGCTGCGGTTGGCTAGGGTTGTTGGTAGGAGGAGGCTGGGTGGCTAGGTAGGGTTTCTGCGCGCCGCGGAAGCGAGCAGACGCTACGCTCGCCGGCGCACAGAGCGTGCTCGGCACAACGTCCGGCGAGGCTAGGGCAAAGCAGAGAGGCGGACCGTGTCCAGGGGGTCAGGGAGCTCACCGAGGTGATGTTGGCGTGGTCGAATCGAGCAGGCGTGCGTGAACGTCGGCAGGCGAGGCCCGGAGTTAGGGTTTGGCTCGGTGTCGACGACGATCTGGTGGCTCTGGCGCTTCTCCGCGACCGCGTGTCTGAGGACGATCTGAGGACCCTCCTTGTACTCCTCGATCGCCTCACGTCGTGCTCGTCGCCTAATGCAGTGTAGCCGAGAGGGGCCGAGGTTTCTTGCGGTGTGGCAGTGGTAGGAGAAAGCAGGAAAAGGAGTGGCCTTGGGGTAGATCTGGGGGTAGCAGGGCGAGGCAGAGAGGTGGCGGGGGTGGTACTAGGTAGCAGAGAGAGGGGGAGGTGCCGTGGGGAGGTGGTAGATGAAAAAGGTGGCTCGGTGCCACCTCTCTCTCCTCCTCCCCTCACGTGCTAGGGTCGGCAGGGGCAGGTAGGGCAGGGTAGGGAGCTGGCAGGTGGGGCCAGGGTGAGGCCAAGGGGGCAGGGGCAGGCTCGGGCTGGGGGGGCCCTTATGGCATAGAGAGAAAAGAGAGAGGGAGGAGTAGCCTCGGGTTAGAGCTAGGGTAGGAGGGAAGAGGGGGTATGGCTCGGCTAGGGCTTGTTTGGGTGGGGTAGCTAGGTGGCATGGTGGGGCCAGCTAGGTAAGAGAGAAAGAGGCCGAGAGAGAGGGAGGTAGACTTAGGGTTTTAGGTGAGAGGGGGATGTGAGGGTTAGGGTTAGATGGGGTATGGTGAACAAGGTGGTAGGGTTTATGATTAGATGAGGGAGTGAGAGATGGTTTTCCTTTTGGCAAGCTCAAGCAAGAACAAGCTCAAACCAAGCTAGACCAAAAAGAGAGAGAGGTGGTGATATGGTTTTAAGCAAGATCAAACATAGATCAAGCCAAAAGAAGGGATAGAGTTAGATATGATCCACTCATAAATCAAATAAAATGCAAATGACAAGCAAAAGGGTGGTACTTGCATGGCCCATGCAAACTAATTTATTGCTATGATATTCTTGTGAAAACAATAATATCAAACATGGCATTGTTCCTTTGCATTTCCAAAAATGGAATAAAGCCAAGCAAAAGAAATGAAAGGATGCCCCATGTGGAGTAGTTGGAGATGGCCATGTTTGAAATAAAATGGGACATGCTAGTGTGTATGTTCCACTAGATGATTACTAGTCCCAAAAATATTCCCACATGAGCATAAATCCATAATAATCCATATGGAAGCTAGGAAAAAGGGTTCCACTCACAAGGCATGCAAAGGTGGCCATGTGGCTCTCATATATCAATGATGTGAAATCAACATGATGCTAAGATGAGAGCATGTGGAGAAAGAATTGGATCCATCCCAACCCATATGAGCTAGAGGTAAAACCCAAAGGAAACACAATTGCAAGCTCATGGGTAATGGAATGGTGGAAAGATGGGGTGATGACAAGAAAGGTGGTGGAGTGGAATAAAAGATATGCCCCCAACTCAACTTGGGCATTTAATCAATATATCAACAACCAAATACAATATCAAGAGGCAAAATACAATTAATAATGCATATGAGATAAGAACCAAATGGAAAAGGGTTTTATATGATGCTCAAATGCAAGGTGGCCTGATGACATGAGCATGATATAATTATGATGCAACAATTATATATATGAAGTAGCCATTATATTACTAGACCAAGTAGCATTACAATTTTTAGACAATTGGGATGCTACAGATGATCTAGTAGAATTTTCCTTAAGTGTTATTTTGCAAGTGCGATGATTTTGTAGTATGCCATGAGTAGCTCTATACTTAGGATTCCTCCTAATAGGTTACCCCTATTTTTTTGCTAAGTATTGCTTGTTATGCTCTATATACAGAGTACCGTTGGGGGGTTCGAAAGACAAAGAATTTTTCTAAGTATAAAGGCTCTCTAGAGCAAACTTTCTTCTCAAATCCACTTCAAAATAAAACTAAGTTTTCTTCTGGGCGGAATGGTTGTCGGGTCAACGAGTGTGATTTTGGTTGAGGACGGCCGCCCAGGAATCAAAGAAGTCTGCCATGTTTCAGAATTCAGAAGCTTCCAGTGAAACCACAATACATTATGGGCTCTGTCTTGGCCTAGTACTTAGTGGGAAACCTCACCTGGGTACCAACATTTGGAGGTTCTTGGCACGGTTGGATCCGGAAGGTAGAGGGGCTACTAAGGGAAAGCCTCGCCATGGTCTTGTCTGTAAAAGGACTTGATCGTGGATTGTGGGTAAAGTGCACAAACTCTCGAGAGTATTGCAATCTGATCGATCAGCCGTGTTCACGGTAACAGAACAACAATGAGCGTCTGAAGGATGGAGCCTTTGAAGGATCTTCCTCTCTCTTTTCTAAAAACAAAGTTTTGAAAACCCCATGGTGTGCGTAATATCACTAATGGGTGGGAATTTGGGAACTTGGTGTGTAATATCCAAGTGACACTTGGTGCGTAATATCCAAGTGTTTAGTTGTTTGGACACTTGGTGCGTAATATCCTCGTGTGCCACTCGACCTTATTTTATCCAAGCAAATGTTTACAAAGTAGGACAATCCTCTCTTCTTCTCTCTACTTAAGAAAACTAGCTTTGAGCAAATGAACTCTACAGCCTATACCAGCCTTGCATGTAGAGATAGTCTTTTCTCTCCTTGGTGTAATTTGCCAATACATTCAAAGTATTGACCCAACTTGTTGGCTGCACGTCTTATGTGCAGAATCCGAAGATTGAAAGGTGCGTAGGGATCGCGGGTCTACACTCGACAAGCCTGGGCGTTGATGGACTCATGCTGCTTTTATGTTTCCGTTGTTATTTGAGCTAGCATAATGCTAAGCAATTTTTGTAATAAAATCATACTCTGGATTCTCCGTGTAATAAAGACTTTGTGTTTTACATGATATTTCATCGACTGTGAGTGCTAGCTATTGATCCAGGGACTAGCATGATAATCACAGGGACTTAGGATCCTTACCGATCCGAGGTCACTACAATGGTTATCTGGATGCGATACCATTTCAATTTTACTGTACAACCACAATACCCAAATTTGGATAGGGCTTGACTAGAAGTTTATATACCTTAGTATGGGTTCCCTTGCGGCCAAGGTTTGAGCTGAGGCTACCTTGTGAAGATTGACCACCTATGTAGTTCCCAAGATGACAGTTGGTCATGGTTGGGACCTAAACTCATAGGAGAGGTGCCTATACTAGGGCGTGCAATTGAAAGGTTATGATTTATTATCCGCATACTGAGTATGGTGAATTCAGGATTATTCCTGACAGATGTATCGAATACTATGGTGAAAGTGTACCACCTTTGCAGAGTGTCAAACTATTCGAATACCCATGTCCGTTGTTATGGACAGTTAGAGCGGCCATACTGTTCCGTCATCAGATATTTTCAAAATGACTTATGAAATAAATCATGACTTTGACTTGACCACAACAGGTTTGTGATATGAAAACTCAAGTTCCCACTTAGGTGTGATATAACTTTCAACTAGCTTTCTTTGCTTCTGAACTCAGTTAAGGTTAACTTGCCTTTTTGCAAAACAACCTAGAGCTTAGTATTCCTACTCAAACCACTTTACTTGTTAGTGATAGTTTGCGAGTACTTAAAGAGTACTCGTGGCTTGTCCCTGGCTATTCCCGTGGATAGACTATGAAGAGGACTATCAGGATGATGGACCACAAGAAGGTTACGACAACTAGGATCATCTCCCATCGTCAGCATTGCTTGTGACCATGAAGATGGAGTCTCGCCCATGCTACCGTTATTATATTATTCCGCTGCTTGATTGTACTAAGTCTAGATCATGAGATCATTTATTTGTTGTAAGACCTTATGAATGGTTTGTAATGGATGATGTACTATGATATCCAATCTGTTATGTCTCGCAAAAATGGTAATCTTGGGATTGCGATGTATGGCATAACAGGCATCTGGGATTAAAATTCGGATGTTGACAGTCAAGGTGCTGAAGAACTCAAGTGTTAAGCGGCGATACTTGGCGACATCCTGAAAGACAAAGTCATACAAACCAATATTATTGCAAAGTAAATCGAAATCAGCATAATGCCAAGTTGGTTCAGGATATAGGGACACGCCCACTAGGTTAACTTGATTTCCCGAAGCTTCACACGGTCAAAACGGATCGAGTGGAACTGCTTGATAAATTAGATGCCAAGTGACTTGGGGTTCAACGTATGAACGGGTGGTACTGAAGACGATGTTGCCACCGCACATGTATAGCTCCTCGTGTTTATCTAAAAATATTAAGATTGAATAAATAAGAAATAATAAATATTACTAAAAATATATTTTGATCCGATAGAAACATAGCATATGTTATCCTCTGCACTTGTTACAAAAGAATTCTCCTCTAAAATAATGCTAAGCATGCTCAACATCAAAATTGAATCAAAAACAAGACCTAAGTCTAGATTGACAATGGTGAAAGTTTGAGTGAAGCTTTTGCAAAAATAACTTGGGGATCGGAGGAGAATCATACCTTAGATCGATTAAATGCGAGGAAGAATCGGAGGAGAATCATAACTTGGGGATCGGAGGAGAATCAAAGAAGGATTGAGTAAATTTGAAGATCCTATGGAGGTAGTATGGTGTTTGGAGGAAGAAGAATGAGAGATTCGTATTTTGGGATTTTTTAGTTACCTTCATCGGGGTTATTATGCTGGCCGAGATCATGTTACGGGCGGCCGGTATGGTCAGACCCCACCTGTACTGGGTGACTTACCTTGGGGGCAACGACTCCTCCTAGGAGATGCACTTGGTACAGGCACGCGGTACGGTCATGCGCTCCCATACTTCTGGTCGTTATCGACACGGTATATTTCTTGAAATATGATGTTTTGCTCAAGGATACGGTACGGACGCTCTGACCGTACTATAGGTCTTTACCAACACTGTTCACTGTGGAAAAAATCTAAATTTCTATTTTTCTTTGACTCGATGTGGTTCGGGCGCACGGTATGGTCCCTTCAGACCGAACCATAGGTCATTACGGGTACTATGAGATGCAAAAACTTAATAGTTTATTTAGTAGCTCCATGCTTCTTTGCACATCTCATCGAAAGTAAAATAACAGAAATCATACTTCATAAAAATTCAGCAATACTTTAGGCCATATGTTGAGATCGAGGATTACCTTACTGCTTCTCCACTCTCCAAAGGTCTTCTTGAACACTCTTTATTTGAAAAAAAACAAACAAAACTAACAAGACATAAATTTTTTATTTCACATGGATTGCCTCCTATGAAGTGCTTCAAGTTAAAGTCAATTATCTTGACCCAGATGGCAATCATTTAGGTTTGAGGAGTGGAATACCCACTCCAAAATAGTTGGCTTTTAAAATAATCATGCCATCATCATCATTAGGCTTGTCCTTCTTTTTCCTAGGTAAATGGACTATAAAAGGATCTCTAGATGGTAGCCCAATTCTTACATTCCCTTTGTGGCACCCCGAATTTACAGTCCGAGAATACCCGTTATGCATACAATTCACGTTTCCATGATCAGTGAGCCGTGAGCATAACCGACTAGTATCATTATATCATACATACAATATTGAGTACAAACTTACAAGGTGGCCATTATGGCGAATACAACACAAGTAGCGGAAGTCTTCAGCGCAGAGCCCATGCCATAACCTACAGGCAACTGACTGGGAAGACGGCCTAGCTCGCATAGACGTCAGCACCTTCGTTTCTTCTTAACATCTGCAATCTGGCCAAGTAAATAGCCAGGGACAATGCTGGTGAGTACTTTGAATGTACTCGCAAACCACCGAGAAATCATTAGGCTTGTACTTCTTTTTCCTAGGTAAATGGACTATAAAAGGATCTCTAGATGGTAGCCCAATTCTTACATTCCCTTTGTGGCACCCCGAATTTACAGTCCGAGAATACCCGTTATGCATACAATTTCACGTTCCCATGATCAATGAGCCGTGAGCATAACCGACTAGTATCATTATATCATACATACAATATCGAGTACAAACTTACAAGGTGGCCATTATGGCGAATACAACACAAGTAGCGGAAGTCTACAGCGCAGAGCCCGTGCCATAACCTCTGAGGCAACTGATCGGGAAGACTACTAGCTCGCATAGACGTCAGCACCTTCGTTTCTTCTTAACATCTACAATCTGGCCAAGTAAATAGCCAGGGACAATGCCGGTGAGTACTTTGAATGTACTCGCAAACCACCGAGACAAGGGTAATAAGACTAATGCATATTTGGCTGTGGCGAGAAATCTCTACACTATAGTTGTTTTCGAAAGACATAACATTGGCATCTCTATATCTTTATTGAAAAAGAGTTTTTAGGAAATATGCCTCCTTTTAGAAAATCTGGACTTCTCCACATCCTTGTTAAAAATATATAGAAAACGTTTTGTTGTAAAACCCGTGTTAGAACCTTATCGACCATCTCTGGTCAAAACCAAACTCATTCTTATCTTTCCTCGTGACCAAGTCACATCCTTTATTTCATCATAACTTAACCAAAGGGCCCTCCTAGCACTTGCCATTCCAACCGTCCTTGACCGTGGACACGGCTATTCGAATAGATTAGACTCTGCAGAGTTTGTGCACTTTACCCACAAGAATCAATACATCCGCCGGGATAAAACCATGGCCTGCTACACATGGTAGACAGGGGCTCAGATAATCAAACTTACACTTTTCATTTGTCCATCCCTAGCAACGGCGGTTTTTCCTTTTGGGTTGTCCTCTCCGGTACGAGTATGGGGTAATACGACCCTGGTCCTTCCATTCGTACTGACCCCTATCTCCAGACCCAAGTCTGGCAGATAGCAATAGTGACAATCTTCCATCCGTACTACCTAAAAGCATACCGTCCGCGAGAGACCCAATTGTTGCACCAGTGCCTTGTCCCAGACAACCCGGATTTCAGGGGATTTCTCCCCTTTAGCGAGTACGAGCAGCTCCGGCTAAGGATCACAAACTACGAGCTAAGCCCCAGCGTCTGGGGTAATGTGGTTGCATGGATAAATTGTTCCGGACATTGGCTTAGAACATCCCTTCCTTTCTCTTACTTAACTTTCTCTTCATACACCTCATATCTTCTTTTAGTAAATCTTCCACTTGGAAAGGATGCCTCTCTCCAAGGGTTTTATTTTGAAAAAAACTTTGCAGTAGGGTATAACCCAAAATAGTTTTATCGTTGAAAATCCGTGGGTTCCAAGAGGGAAGATGTCAATCATCTTAGCCTCGTTCTAAGGGGTAAAAGTAGGTGTAAATAGGGTAGGTGTCCAAGGGACACTCATTCATAACTTAGGGGAGCCAAGTTACTCACGTCTGTTTATTTGAAGACAAAACATGCCTTTAATCATGCAATTTATAAACGAGATATAAAAATAGCTAAATGAACGGAAGTAGGTAAATGCAGGAGTTCAGGAATGGTGGCTTGCTTATGACCAGCGAGATGTCCCTTGACGGTGTTAGATAACCAGAAATACCTATAATAACAATAATAAAGATAACCCGATACTTCCTTCTTCTCGCCGTCACACAATCGAAACTATCGCCGTTATTGAGCATACATGCAAGCAAACAATACATCAATCAATACAAAGCATACAACCAACAAACCATACATCAAGCTAAGGATAAATACATGATATATATAAGTAAGATATTGGAGGTTTGATGTGATTGGATTGGGAGAATATTTGGAGGCATTTAGGGAAAGAATCCCTTTTGATTTCTAGTTTCGGAACTACCTAATAGAGGGGTTTTTGACCAAGGGCTTGATCTTTATGATACCATTGTATAAAAATGATACCATCAGATAGGTATTGATAAAATGAAACAAATAAAAGTGGTTTTACTATTTTATCAATTTCCTAGGATTTATAATGGATTTTAGAGTGATAAAAACTCTAAATTTAGGAAATAACTCACCAGAACTTCTATGGAGTTCCAAAAATTATTCCCTTGGGTGAAAAGGTAGTATTTGGTGGGCTGAATCAATAAGAGTTGGATTCACCTTCAAAACATTAACAGAATGTCCTTGAGAAATTCCCAAGGGCAGTACTGGATAGGATTTGTCTTTTTTCATCAGATTTATTTTAAAGAAGCTTTTTAGTTGATTCCAAGGACACATGTTAGGTACTGAGAATACCTTTCTGTAGAAATTGGAATCAATCCTTTTGGAGTTGCAGAGCTACTGTAGTGATTTTATTAGTGATTAAACCATGCACAGAAGAGTTTAATTCACCATAATTCCACAGAGACTCATAAAATTATGAGCTGTCCTATTACAAAAACCCCTTCACTTGTTAGTCTTAGTTTGCAAGTACTTAAAGAGTACTCATGGCTTTGTCCCTGGCTATTCCCGTGACCAGACTATGAAGAGGAGTACCAGGAGGATGGACCCCAGGAAGGTTACGACAACTAGGATCATCTCCCATCGTCAGCATTGCCTGTGACCCCGAAGATGGAGCTCCGCCTACGCTAATGTTATTATTACGTATTTCCGCTACTTGAGTTGTATTAAGAACTGGACCATGAGATCCTTATTTGTGTAAGACCTTATGTATGGTTTGTAATGGATGATGTACTATGGTATCCAATTCTGTTATGTCTCGCAAAAATGGTAATCCTGGGATTGCGATGTATGGCATAACAGGCATCTGGGATTAAAAATCTGGGTGTTGACAGGACACTAGGTTGGGGTTGGGGAGGACGGCGATAGAGCTGCTGGGAGGCGTGGGCACCGGGGTGGCACATCGCGAGAGCGGCACCATACCTACCTTTATAATCTTGATGTTCTTGTTGTAAATTTGTCCGGTAGGAGTAGTTCACAACAGAAATAACATGACCTAGGTGGAGGTGCATGCTTGGAGTTAGCCGCGATGCTTGGAGTTAGCCGCTTGTCGATGGCTCATGGCTGGAAGGATCTCGTGTTTTTCTCCACAACTCCTGGTCCTTCCACAACTGAAGCTCAATGATAAAAACCTGTCGTGGAACATCCATTTGGGTTCTCTTGGCAAGACTAGATGTGTATGATTTGTTCTTTGTAACATAACGGTAGTAATTAATCTGGACATATGCAACATAGGAATTGCTTTAGTTAGTTAATGCAACAGCTAATAACAACCTTAGTTCTATAACTTGTCAGTCATGTGCAAATTAGTCCCATAAGTTGCAATACGTGAACCCGCGGTACACAAATTTGCATTCTAGGAGCAAATTGGTCCTCAATCATTCTACAGCTGATATGTGGTGTTGTTATTTTTGCAAAAATACCATTGTATATTTTTCTCCGCCACACTTTACCTTGTGATGTTGCTTGACAAGTAGGTCCCATGTGTCAGTGTCAAAGAAATAAATAAAAGTTATGTGTTGTGTAGGGATTCGAACTCAGGAAGATCATGTACGGCTAAATGGACTTGCAAACACAACATGGGATAATTCATGTAAATTTATTGCATGATAAATTATTATAACCGGCGTGGGATTTTGGCGCCTGAGCTTGTCGTGAAAGATCTCAAGTTCACGGCTATGTCTAAATGACAGTGCATTGTTAGAGAGGATCGATCCTTACATGGCTTAGGTACAACGTACTGCGTAGAACTAGGATTACACAATGGTTATGCTTTGTAAAAACCATGATCTAATCTATCTCTAGCAGGCCGATGGCCCGCTGTTCGGGGCAGTCCGTGTCGCCCGATGCCATACGTGTGGCAGTGGCGGCGTTCGATTCCCAAGTCGTGTAGTGTCCCGGTTGAAGCAGGATTCCGAAGGGCCAACCATGGTGCGGTTGGACTTCTCGCCAGCGCTGGTGGTGGGCTGTTGCAGGGTGGTCTATGAAAAGGGAGATGGAGGCAACGTTATGGGCATCGACCTCATCTCGTGGCGCCTTAACGAAGTGTTCTCGGCTTTGACGTGTGGCGGTTGACAAAGACGTTGGCTACTCTGGTGCCTCAGAGTGTTCATCTTGTCCAACGGCCAACCTCGAGTTCCTCGATCTCCACTGCAATGAGGTCTCAGGTGCCATCCCTGGCAGCTCGGCAACTTCATGCGGTTCGCCGACATAGACTTCTCCAAGAACTAGTTGGCGTGCCATTCTGGACTTGCGCGCTTTGCACTCTTCCCAAGCTCATCGTAACGGGACCCATAGCGGCGGGGCTGGGCAAATCCACGCAACTCAAAATCCTCTCCATTTCCGTGTGATCATGGTGGTACTAGGCGCGATTGGAGCTCACACTATGTACTCTGCACATGCATAATTTCATTATTGGGTTAATAATACACCGTCCTATTTTAATCAGTAAGTCTTATTGGTGCCTTGGTTAGCTAGTGTCAGTATGCAAAGTTGGTCCTAATTTCGAATCCCAGCGCATTCTACTTTTTAGTTATTTCTTTGAAACTGACAGATGGGACCCTTCTATCAGACATCAACAAGGTCACATGTGGCCAAGATAAATATACATGGGTCTTTTTTTTTAAAGTAAAGACGCCACATGTCGGCTCCAAATTGATTGTGGACCAATTTGCTGGCAGCGTACAAGTTTGTGTATCACAGGTTTACACTTTTCAACTTGTAGGATTAATTTGCACATGGTTGACAAGTTGTGGGACTACTAGTATTATTAGCTCTTAACGCAATATAGTAGTTATGGGGTGTTATAGACAGCCAAAAATATGCCTCATTGTGAAAGATGATTTTATTCACGTGTTTGGTAGCCTGCATCACCCCCGGACAGGCCAGGTGGAGCAGAAAATGGGCCGATTAGTTGCTTGCATTGGTCACTGGGCTGCGCCCGCAGGAAAATTAAAGCAGCCCGCAGCCATCCCAACAACTGCGATCGATTCTGCCGTTTCTAGCAAGCCACCTTTATTGTGCGCCTAGCAGATGCAAAAGTAGCGCTCCCCCACATGAGTGTGGCCAACGTCGGAGATGGTAGGAGCATTTTGGGCGCAGCGAAAAGCTAGGGCGGGAGGTGACCGAATATCTTCGGCCAAAAGTCTTCCCTATTTCTACTGCTCCCACTCATCGCCGAAACACCACCCGCCATTTCCCCACCCCTAGATCGAGGTCGAGCTCCATTTCCCTCTTCATCCCCATCAGGTAAGTACTTCCCCCTTCTCCGTCGAGCATTGACGATGATGGTGGCGTGAAGGGCACCTCCTCCTCCACCTCTACCGGTGAGCTGCCGCGACTACCTGATGCAATGACGGTAAGCATCTACACTTACACCTAGGGTTAGCTTAGATCTCTGTAGAGCTGCTAATGTTAGGAGTTGTAGTTCTTAGCTTCATTCAAGTACATGTTAGATTTTTGTGCAAATAGCATGTGTAGGTTTGAGCTAGATTTGTAGGATTTTCTTCGTAGGATCTGAATATTTGGCTCTGTTCGGTTAGATCTTTTAGATGAATTATTACTGTTGATATATTGATATGATTGTTAGATAGTTAGAGTAGTAAAAGACCATCTTATTGTGAGAATGTTATGAAATTGATGCATATGCTAGTTTCCTCCATTAGAACACCATCTTCTTCACACCTTGATTCATTTCCTTCCTTGTTGTAGACCCATTCTGCGACCAGTTTAGCCAGGCTTTGATCCCCATTGGGGACTCCCAGATCCCCTCTTATGTGGTTGACAGACAGCCTCTCACACAAAATCAGGTGGTGTCATCGATGTCACTCATTCCAGGGAGTGGCATCGTGTCCGCCGACAGTTCTGTCTAGACCTTTGTCGCCACCATCGAGGCTAAGGTCAGACAAAGCTCAAGAAGGCTAAGATGAAGGGGACCATGAAATGGCTCCCTTACATGTCCACCTTTGTGCTGAACAAGATGTGCGAGATAGTGAAGAGCGGCGTCCATACTAAGAAAGGTTTCAAGGAGATCCATCTAAATGTGTGCGCCAATGCTTTGTTCAAGCATTGCGGTGCTAGGGATCACTCAGGTGTACAACTACCTGAGGAAGTAGAGGGTGCGTTGGATCCAAATCAGCAAGCTGAGAGACCTCGGGCAATGGGATGAGGACACCTTCACCATTCTTCTTTCCACTAAGCACTTCCAAGGACATGTTTAGGTTTGCACCCATGATCACTATCGGCCTCTCTTCCTAAACAACATTGGCATTGTGATTCACTGCTAACACACTCGTTTGCAACTCGTAGGCGCACTCAAAGGACGCAGAGTACCTCAACAAGGCCATCCAGAACTATGTCCAGATGTAGCCATCTTCTCCTACGGCCTTGCCACCGGGAGGTATGCCATGAGGTCAGGCGAGCCCCTTGGCACTCCTAAAGACCCTGACACCCAAGAGTCCGACACCATGAACCCTGATGCCTCAGAGAAGTCGATCGATGCTCGAGGTAAAGCAGCTGATGTTCCTTCCGTTAACAGCAAGAGGAAGATGGGCTTGTGAAGCGATCCAACCCGTTAAAGAATTGGATCATGTGTTTACCATTCTAGTACCTTGGATCGATTTGCTAGCACACACAATTTCGATGAATAAAAGAGTACCAATGCGTCATAATATTACAATGTTGATCCAAGAATATTAATATTACAAAGTTGCTTAGCTCATAGCTAGCTCAAATAAAATAGTTCAACAAATAAACAAAATATAAAAGCTCCATCACGCCACAGGAAACACGCTGAGTGGAGATTCACAATCTAAATGATAACCTTACTCATCTTCAGAATATCCTGCAACATAAAAAATGCAGCCACAAATGTTCTATACATTGAATGTATTGGCAAGTGCTACTAAGCAACTATAACACATTCATAATGTACTATCATATTTCATAGAGAACACACATCGTCTTGTCCTACTTTTCCAAAAACAAGTTCTAAACCTCCAACTTCACTAGATAAATTCCATATTCCAACTCTGAATCCATACTCCATCTTTACTAATGAACATGTCAGTCTCAATGACCTTACCATGCATCTCATCAACAACTAAACTCTAGTGCACATGTTAGTAGTCAAGCTCAATGCCCTACCATGACACTCTTCAAATAACTCGGCTATGCTCATGTCAGTAGTTAGGTTCAACAACCCTACCATGGCACTCAATCAAACAGGCTATGCTCGTGTCAGTAGTCAGGCTCAACGTCCCTACCATGGCATTCAACCTCAACAAGTAAACATGTCAGTAAGTTAGGCCTTGGCCCTTACCATGCCACTCAAACTATATATTCCCTTCCATCCATATAAACAATTATCTTCCTTCCATCAAATCAACACATGATCTCTTCCATTACCATAGCCATAACATATCAAAAACAGACTCCTTTCCACTAGACCACGGTCGTAGCGCAAAACAACAATTACTTCTATGCTCTACCAATACACACAACATGCATAGAATAATAAATGGAATGTAAACAAGCAATTTTCACTTGCCTTATTTGTGGATGTTGTTCACACTCTCTCTTTTCAGAACAATCTTTACTCTTCTCACACTCTAAATGAAAAAAAATGATTCAGAATGATGATTTAATAGGTTACAATGGTTGTGTTTAGTCCTATGGACATTATTATATCAGATGATGCATATGGAAAACATTTTAATGCATAAACTAATTTATTAATAAAGCTATATTTTTTGAGTAGGGTTTAACTCACTTTAACTAAAGTTCTGATGTTTCTATCGTATTAAATCACTAATTAAGTATCACTAGATAGAAAATATTCATGGCTTTCATTTGCCACTAGTTTCACCGCAAAATAATTTATAGAATAAAAATTATAGACAAAATACTCATTTAAGGTATTTAAACATTGGTAATTATTTTGTACTGTGAAAAGTCAACTAATGCTAAAGTGACGTATATTACAATTTTCTGAATTCGGCACCAAATTTTCCAATTTTGGAGTTGTGGGTATTTTCCTATAAATTATTTACCATATAATAGATTTAAATGTTGTAGAAAATATTCATTTGGCAAAGTGTAAATTTTATTGCGTAATAACATTCTACACATTATTCTGAATCTAGGGATATATCATATGTATTATTATGAGATATATTCAATATTATATGAATTTTACAAGTTTATGGGAATATCTGCCTATTTTCTTATTTTCTAGAAAATGAGGGGAATATTCCCTGGCATATTCTGCTGACGCGGCAGCTGAGTCAGCGACACGCATCACGTTGTGACTGGTTGGTACCCCTTCAGCGCCGGATAGAATGCAAACCATTGGATGCTAAGAGGATCGGACGGCTAAGGTTGACCCGACGAAACTCACCGGCGAGGTGTCGTGGGTGACGGCGGCGTCTTCGGATGGCGGTGCTGACGGGGGATTAGGAGGTCTCCGGCGAAGGAGAAGTGGTCCACGGGAATCGAGGAATGATGGCGAGTTTAGAGGTGGTCATGTCATAGCCGCTCGCTTCCTAGAATAGCAGCACACTATGGCTGGAGATGAGGGGCGTCAGTGATGCTCCGGTGGCTTCATGCGGGCTCCCTGGTGCTCTTGCAGATGGGGAAATGGAATAGGGTGAGGCGGCTAAGGATGGGGATCACAGGAGGCAGGAGAGGAGTGAGCAGGGACATCGGAACCCTGGGTCGGAGCTCGATCTGGGGATCCCTGAAGCGGCGACGGCGAAGGTCTCTGGTGGCAGCCTCCGTTTCGGTGCTAGGGTTCACAAATCACGAAAAACGACGAGGTGGATGCGAGGATATATATAGGGGCAGTAGCATGCGGAAGGGCACGAGATCGAACCAATCGAGCGAATTTTGCGAGGGAAACGGATCAGGAAAGAACCGTATGCGGTTCAACCTTAAGCGCAGGGAGGAAGACGACTAGGGGAAGATCTCGCGCGTTAGGGAGAGAGGGAAAAAGCATGTGGGCTGGGGTCTGCTCGCTGGGCTAGCGGCAGGCTGGTGCTGTGCGGGCTGGTGTGGGCCATGCTCACTGGTTCTCTGCGCGTGTGGGTGGTAGCTAGGGGCGGCAAGAAGCAATGGGCTGGCCCAGTACCGCTGGCTCGGGTAGGTTAGTTGTTTTTTCTTCTATTTATTTTTAATCTTTTTTCTAGTTTCTTCCATATCTTTTGTAATATAGCTCCAAAAACACTCAAACGACTTTGTAATTTTTTTAAAAAAATCAAATTATCATTTTAGGACTTCTATGAAACTCATGCTTGTCCATGAAAATACTCACATGTATTTTTAAATAAAACCTTAATAGATGAAAGAAAGGGTTTTAAAATAGAGTTTTCACAAAAGGGGGTTTTCAAGATGAAACTTTTGCATGATTTTGTATGAAATGCACATGAACCTATAAACTCTCCTATTCTCAAAATCTGGAATGTTACACATGATTGCTGACGATGAGATCCACGCCTTTAGCAGCATGACTGATGCCATGAAGGATGTTGCGCAAGCCATTAGGGACAACAAGCCCACTAACATGCACCCTAACCTCTACGCGGCAGTGATGGACATTGTTGGATTTGCGGAGTGCTATCTCATGGTGGCTCTCATCCACCTCGTCGACAACAAGGCGTGGGGCACCAACTTCGTCACCATGCGTGAGGCGCACAGCATCCTATGGATCGGGACGTTCCTGGCCCAGTACTTTGACTTGAGATTAGGCTCCTACGGTGCTAGAGATGGTGTGCCTGATGGTGGCGGTAGTGGTGCTGATTTTGAACTTATGATCTTTGTTTTCTACATTTTGGCAGTAGCTAGGACCCAAAAACATCCATGGCTTGTATGAATTGATGATTTGGTATATACTAACCCCTCATGCGGTTCTGAACCTGATTGCGGTGGTAGGATGACACCTACTTTTGATGTGGTGGTAGGTTAACACCATGTAGTGTAGGATGAATCTATGATTCCCTTTTGGAAATGATCATGCACTGTTAGTACGCATGTGCCTTATGAACTTGTTATGGATGGTATATGCATATGATGATCTCGTGTTGTTATACATTGACATGTTACTCTTCTGCCTTGTAGAGAAACTTCTATGCAATGTTCAGAGGTAGGAAAGACACTGCCAGGATCAAGTGTCAGGTTACTCCAATAAACGGTTATGAAGGGATCGACGCCGTGGAGGGGGAATTTGAGGCATACCTCATGTATATAGTTGAGCACAACAACAACAACAACAACAACAACAACAACAACAACAACAACAACAACAACAACAACAACAACAACAACAACAACAACAACAACAACAACAACAACAACAACAACAACAACAACAACAACAACACAAACAACAATAACAAGATCAAGAAAGAAGAGCAGCAACAACAACAACAACAACAACAACAACAACAACAACAACAACAACAACAACAACAACAACAACAACAACAACAACAACAACAACAACAACAACAACAACAACAACAACAACAACAACAACAACAACAACAACAACAACAACAACAACAACAACAACAACAACAACAACAACAACAACAACAACAACAACAACAACAACAACAACAACAACAACAACAACAACAACAACAACATCAACAACAACAACAACAACAACAACAACAACAACAACAACAACAACAACAACAACAACAACAACAACAACAACAACAACAACAAATGACAACATCCAATGAGAACATCCAATGACTACATCAGCTGGACAATACAGCCCACGAAGAAAAATAGCAGGTGCAAGTTGCTATCGAGGAAGAAGAACAACAGCTGCAAATTGCTGGCTATGAAGAACAACACCATGCCCAACATGATAGCCTCAAGGAATTAATCATCATTCTTATTATGGTGATCGTCAAGTTGATCTTCTTCTCGGATGGTGCATATGATTGGATGTGTTTGTAGTGGTGGTAAGCACACCAGAATTTGAATAGGGTGACCACAAGGGCCAGCCTATGTCAATGAAACAAGTGTTTTTTGAATGCAATGGGATAAGTCATTGATGCAGGCAACCAAAAACAAAGGACAAAAAGGCTTAATTCATACCTCGGTAACTCATGCAGGCTACCAAACAGGCTGGTGCAGCCCAATGCCTGGCTCAAGCCGACAGGCACTACTAGGGTTGAAAATAGAACGGAAATGGAAAAAATCATGCGTTATCGTTTTTGTTTCCTATTGTGTCTCTAGAATCGGAAATGAAACGATAAACTCCGGAAACAAACACGGAATCGAAAATCATCGGAAACGAATATGGAATGGATACGGGACGGATATGGTACAAAAACACATATTTATGTAAATATAATAGTTGTATAATATCATGGTCTGTACACCAAAAGTCTCCCCTATTTCTACCGCCCCCGCTCACCGCCAAAACACCACCTGCCATTTCCCCACCCCCAGATCGAGGTAGAGCTCCATTTCCCTATTCGTCCCCTCCAGGTAAGTACTTCCCTCTTCTCTGGTGAGCGTCGATGATGATGGCGGCATGGATGGCACCTCCTCCTCCTCCACCTCTACCAGTTAGCTACTGTGAACACTTGATGCGATGACGATAAGCATCTCCACTTCCACCTAGAGTTAGGTTAGATCTGTAGAGCTGCTAGGGTTAGGAGGTGTAGTTCGTATCTTCATTCAAGTACATGTTATATTGTTGTGCAAATAGCATGTGTAGGTTTGAGCTAGATTTGTAGGATTTGTTCCGTAGGATCTGAATGTTCGGTTGTGTTCGGTTAGATCTTGTAGATGAACTATTACTATTGATAGATTCATATAATTGTTAGCTAGGTAGAGTAGTAAAAGACCATCTTATCGTGCTAATGTTATGAAATTGATGCATATGATAGTTTACTCCATTAGAACATCATCTTCTTCACACCTTGATTCATTTGCGAATTTATTGCATCCTCGTTGCAGGACCCGTTCTGCGACCAGTTTAGCCAGTCTTTGATCCCCATTGGGGACTCCTAAACCCCCTCTTATGTGGTTAACATCCAGCCTCTCACATAGAACTAGGTGGTGTTGTCGATGTAACCCACTCCTGTCCAGGCATGTGTCACCTCCATCGAGGGTAAGGTTTGACAAAGCTCAATAAGGCTAAGATGAAGGGGACCATGAAATGTATCCCTTACATGTCCACCTTAGTGCTGAACAAGATATGCGAGATAGTGAAGAGCGGCGTTCATACTGATAAGGGGTTCAAGAAGATCCATCTCAATGCGTGCACCAAAGCTTTGTTCAAGCATTTGTGGTGTTGAGGTTTCAGGCACTCAGGTGTACAACTACCTGAGGAAGTGGAGGGTGTGTTGGTTCCAAATCAGCAAGCTGAGAGACCTTAGCGGCGCGCAATGGGATGAGGACACCTTCACCATTTTTCTTTCCACTGAGCACTTCCAAGGACATGTTCAGGTTTGCACCAATGATCACGGTCAGCCTCTCTTCCTGGACAACATTGGCATTGTCATTCACCGCTAACACACTCTTTTGCAACTCATAGGCGCACCCAAAGGACGCAGATTACCTCTACAAGCCCATCCAAAACTATGTCTACATGTAGACCATCTTCACCTATGGCCTTTCCACCGGGAGGTATGCCATGAGGTCAGGCGAGCCCCTTGGCACTCCTGAAGACCCTGACACCCAAGAGGACAACACCATGAACCCTGATGACATGGTTATACCCTACGGGTATGTAACTTCAGCATACCTGGTCCAGCCCAAGGAAGGCCCACGGCAGATATACGCCAGCCCATGAAGATTTTCGGGTGGCCCAGGCCCATGACACCTTCAGATCCTTGGAGAGCAAGACTAGAGTTTGAATACAACTTGTAACCTAATCGTATTGGCACCCGAGACCTAGCCTCCTCATATATAAAGGCTAGGAGGGTCCAACGAGGGGTACGACGATTACACACAACAGACACACCTCCACGCCAGATCGAATCTGCGCACCTTGTAATCTTCGGTTCCGCCGTAATAAAAGAGCAGACAAGCAGGAGTAGGGTTTTCCCTCCGGGGGCCTGAACCTGGGTAAATCTCGTGTCCCCTGGTTGCTTGTCTGTTAACCGTGCCACGATCTCCAGCATCCCCATCTTCTCCAAAACCCAAGTCCATAACAATGGGCATTGACGAGATTAAACCTCGTCAATTGGCGCCGTCTGTGGGAATCGGGGCTGCTGATTGTGCGGTCAGGTTTCACCCGACCGATCGATCTACAACTCCGCGGCGACGGAGAATCACCTCCTCTTCAGCTTTTTCGACTTCACCGCCCACTCGCCGGATACCATGAAGGATTTCGAGCCCGTAGGCGACAGACTCGAAATTCTGTTCGGGAGCTTCTGCTTCCAGGTGGGACAAACTGGCACTCTCCGCCTCCCTGAGCGGATGCCCGTGCCGCCAATCAGGCCCGCTTCGTGGGCTCCACACCCCGTGCTACGCACGTCACCATCAACAGATGAGTTCTACATCAGCAGCAGCTGCAACTCCGATCTGTGCGATCCACCTTCGGAGGAAGGGACCTACGGCTCCGGATCCGAAAGCTGCGGCAGCAGCCAACCAATCTGCAGGCGCTATCTGTGCGCCGCAATCATCCAAACCGACAAGGAAACGCCTAACCCGCCGCCCAACCCCAACCCGCAGGACACAAACGGCGAAAACAGGGACAACAAGGGCCACCTCATCCAACTTAGCAAAGAAGGATGGGCCAAAGCACGTCGCGCCGTCGCAGGCGAAATAGTCCTACCTCTGGACTCCCCACGTGATCTGCTGATGGCATACCACTACCTCCTCATCGAGGAACACAAGAAGCAAGTCAAGATGCAGGAGACGCTCGACAAACGCAAGAAAGCAGCCTCTGAGTCCAGTGCGCGACGAGCTGCGCTCTCCGCCATGGGACCCGGCTCTAGCACGAACGGAAACCAGGGAAACAAGCACCACTCTCGGGTGGAAAACATGGACCCGAAGGAGCGGCGTGACGTGACCCGAACTCTCCACACATCGTTCATGGATATGGACGCTGACGGCAACATCACTCCGAAGACGCCACAAGCTGCGATCATGGCAGCCACTGCGTATCTCGCGGCTCACCCACCTCCGGAGGGGGACCCGAAAAGGGCCATGCATAGGTCCGCACTCACCGGACTAGGACTAATCGGAGCTGCGCTCCACGAAGACGCTCCTACAGAGCCGAAGAAGAAAGCTCCGGCCAGGCGCGACCGGAGCCCCACTCCCTCATCCGAAGATGAAGAAGAACACGACCTTCCTCGAAGGAAGAAGAGCTCGCACCGCCATAAACACGACTACGACGCCAGAGACAAGCTTACACAGCGCAAGATCGATAAAGCACGCGCCAAACGCGCATGCTCGTCTGAATCTGAGATGGATGAAGACGAAGGAGAACTCTGCGGGGCTCGATGCTTCAGCAGATCCGTCCGGCGAACACAGATGCCACGCAACTTCAAGCTTCCTTCGGATACTCCGAAATTCAACGGCACGCAAGATCCAAAGTCCTGGCTCAGTGACCATCTATCATCCGTTAAGCTTCACGGAGGCAACAAAGAAACCGCCATGCAATGCCTTCAGTAGGCCGACAAAGGCGGCAGACGGGTCTGGCTTAGCAGCCTATCATCAGGATCCATCCGAAGCTGGGAGGAGCTCGCTTATAGCTTCATCCGACACTTCAAAGGCACCAGCAAGAGGCCCACCTCAATCGAAGAGTTGCGAGCCTGCACTCAGAGAACGGGTGAATCTATTCGCTCGTACATACTACGCTGGTCTACAACCAAGAACTCCGCAGCACACATCTCCGAAGAGCGGTCCATCGACGCCTTCAGGGACGGCGTCAAATGCCCAGACTTCAAGGAAAAACTTGGACGTGTAAAGCCCAAGACACTCGACCAGCTCATGGAAATCGCCAACAGTTGGGCAGACGGCGAAGATTGCATCCAGCGAGCGCAATCAGATGAAGAGGACGACTACGGCCGAAGACGCGAACGCCGCAGCAAGAGGAGATCGCGCGTCTACGAAGACCGCGACGGACCCGACATGGTCGCAGCCGGCTACGCCGACCGCCAAACGACAAAAGCCGCAATAGCGGAGGATACCACAGCGGAAACTTCCGCGACAACGGACGACCAACACAGTCGTGGCAACGCCGCGACCGCGATAACGGACCCTCAGCATTCGACAAACTTTCGGGTCCATGCACCATCCACTTCTACATCGACAAACAAGATGGCAAAAAGAAAGCTAGCCACATGCTCAAGGACTACCGCGAGTTCCAGAAACTCAGCGAAGGCATGATGCAGATGAGGCAACAAGCTCCAATTCCTGCGTTCGGAAACGCACCTGCGCCAGGTGAAATAGCACACGGAGCTCCTCCACCGGTTACACACCGTTCTTCATGGTGCACGGAGCTGAGGCCGTGCTACCGGCCGAAGTACGCCACCAGGCTCCACGAGTCGTCGCTTACAGCGAAGCCGAATCCACGGCTACACTCGAAGATGCCGTCGATACACTCGACGAAGCACGAGATATAGCAGCAACTAGATCAGCGGTGTATCAGCAAAGCCTCCGCAACTACCACAGCCGCCGGCTGCGCCCAAGGTCCTTCGTCGAAGGAGACCTCGTCTTGCGACTTAAGCAAAAGCGACCGAATAAACTCGAGTCGCCATGGGAAGGACCCTATGCCATCACCGAGGTCATCCTAGGTGGCGCCTATCGCCTCAAGCATGTGGAGTCTGGAGTCGCATACTCCAACCCATGGAACATCTCGCACCTGCCACGATTCTACCCATAGCAATGTACCCCTTTTTTTTACTCTCAATAAGGCTTACAGCCAAGGCTACTCAGCCGAACCATGTACCTCCTCCATTACGCTGCAAATAAAGCTAAGTGTCTCGCCCCCAACCTTCGGTTGACTATTTCTCTGCAACCTTATTACATGCTACATCAAAGCACTCGGGGGCTCCCCCCACCTCACGATTTCATCGACTGAGGACAACACGTGTACACCTGAGTAGCTGACCACGTCAGGCTAACGAAAAGGACACGTACTAAATCAAAGCACTATGTGCTCGCTAACAAGCGAACCTTTACAACAAAGGGTACATACACGCCCAGCCGCAATATACAAATTTTACATCTATCTATTTATTTTCAGGTACTACCTATTTTGAAGAATAACCTGAGCACGCTGCTCAAACATATCTACAATCTGTTCGGCATACTGCCTTACAGCCGCGTAATGCGGACGCATATTCCACTCGCCACCATCTGGTCGAGGAGGTGGCCCAGTCGCCACAGTAGCCAAATCTACATCAGGGCGATGCACCCCTCACAAGAGACAAGGCAGCCTTCACCCCTGCGACGAGCTGCTGCCGCACCAGCTCCTTGACATTGCTGGTACTCCGAAACTTCGCCAGAAGACCTTCAAGGGTCGTCGGCACGCCATCCAACGGAAACATGACGTGCAGCACCGAGGACAGTGATGTCTGCACCTAGCGGAGCACCCGCGAAACCTGGTAGACACGATCCTGCACCGTCGCCAGAACTATGGCGCGATCGCGATCCATCCAGAAGAAGCCGCCGGCTTCCATGTCCTGTTGAGTCAAGCAATTGACTCGAACAGCAATGCGCTCCTTTTCTTCCCTCGGAGCAAGATTCGCACCTGCGACAACAGCACAGAACAAGAGTAAGGCCAGCAGGCTCACCTGAAAGGACTGAGCTACAGCCCGAAGGACGGATCAACTTACATTGCATCTGCTCGGACAGCCGACCCAGCTCCGCCATCAAGTACTCCTCTCTGGCTGCACTACGATCTGCTTTGGACTTCCAAACATCAGCGCGACCGCGCAACCCAAGCAAATCTCTCTCCAAGCTGTGCGCGCGATCTCGAAGAAACACGAGCTGCGAGGAATCATCCAATGATGCTCGCAAGGGCCTTTCGGATGACGTGTCAACCGGGTCAGCACCCGAAGAAACCTATAGCAGCAGAAAAAAGAAAGCACACAGACATTCAGCCAAGGGAAAAGCTCAACTCGGAGGAATTCATTAAAATAAGGCCACTGCGTGGCACAAGGATGGTGCTACAAAAGATATTTACAGCAAAAGTAAACTACATACTACCCTACATCTCCTATGCCTAAGGCGTAGGACACCGAGTCGCCTCAGAGCCAGACTGCCTAGCTTTGGCCTCGCCCTGCTGCCAAGCCGCAGCGTACTCGAACAAAGAAGTCAATGAGCTTGGGCCCATATCGCTCTACAGCGGAGTAGGCAGCAAGGCTAACTCTGATCCATCCGCAGGCCGGCATCTCGAGAAGTGATCTGGGCAAGTCCAGCTCCGCCCGGCCGCCATGGCCATTGCCAGCCGGACGACGCCGATGCCCTTCGCTGGCGCCATGCGCTGCCGGCCGACAGAGCCTCTGCCAGGGACCCACGTCTTCAAGGATGCGCCTTCGAAGAGCTCTGGTAAGCGACCAAGGACCTCTTTCGCCTTGGCAAGGAGTTGACGACGGTCTGCGGCGGACTTCGACCGCTACGGTGGCATCATCGAGCATTCCGTGCTCCAGAGCATCATGGTCAAACTTCGATGCCTGCGGCATCCGAGACAAAACAAGAAAACATGAAGAAAGGCAACGAGAAGAACACCAAGAAAAGAAGCAAGTACAAAAGCTAGCACTCACCGAAATAGCCTTGGCAGCCATGAGCTTCTCCGCCACCCTACTTCACGAAAGCCTTAACGGTGGCCAGCTGCTCCTCACGACCTGCGGCTTCTGCTGCAGACACTCTTCGCTTTGGCTGCCTTCACGTCGGCCCAGCTCAAAGCGCTTTCTTCGCCTGGCAGCTTCGGCCTTCTGCTTCGATTGGCCAAGGCTCTTCTTCAGAGCATCAACCTCACGGAGAGAGTCGTTATGCTCCTCTACATTTACAACAAGCAAGTGTCAAAGAACAAGACCAGGATAAGTAAACCAAGTACTACAAGGCAGTCGAATACCTTGAAGCTGCCGCAGTTTCGACTCCAGCGTCAGGCGTTCCTCCACCAGCCGCTTGGCCTCCTGGACAAAAGGCTGCAGCAACAGGAATTAATAGTAAGAGCAGGACTTGGGGGCTACGCCCAACACAAATAAGCATAAACAACATCAGCATACGAAGACACTTGGGGGCTCCCCCCATCAAGCAAAAAAACTTACGTGCTCCGAAGGCGAACCCGCAAGCCCGCCTGCAAAATTCTGAGGCACAACCACCAGCCTCTCCTGCACAGGAGGATCTGGAGCAGCGCCACCCGAAGTAACCACCGTCTGAGGAGGAGGCGACGCAATGTTCGACTCCCCCATCATTTCCCCCGCACCATCACTGGAGCCGTCGGAGGATTGCCTGCATACGAAACCAATCAGCAAAGGTCATAAGAACAGACGAACAACAGTACAACAAGAACAACTTACGAGCCCAGTGCGCTCAGATCGAAGATAGGAGAAGCCTTTCGGGCCCTCTTATCCTCCTTCTTCTCCTCCTTCTTCTCTTCCTTCTTCCGCTTTGCTGGCGGGTGCGTAGCAACAGCTCGCACAGGAATGGCAGGAAGGGGAGAGGAAGAACCCCCAGGAACATCATCATGACGCTCAAGGCCCGGAGGATTTCTGGGAGTCGAAGGAGTTGAAGCATCCGAAGACTCGCTCGAGCTCCGTGATCTCTCGCGCGTATGTGTTGGAGATATTCCCAAGAGGCAATAATAAAGTGGTTATTATCATATCTTCACACTTATGATAAATGTTTACATACCATGCTATAATTGTATTAACCGGAAACATTAATACTTGTGTGATTTGTAAACTAAAATAAGAGTCCCTAGTAAAGCCTCTTGTTAAACTAGCTTGTTGGTTAATATATGATCATTGTTTCCTGATCATGAACATAGAGATGTTATTAACAACAGGATCATATCGTTAGGAGAATGATGTGATGGACATACTCCTATAGATAAGCGTAGCATAAAGATCAAGTCATTTCAATAGTTCAATTGCTATATGCTTTCTGATACATAGTAACCTAATTCCTTCGACCATGAGATCATGCATATCACCTTTACCGGATGGATGCTTTGATGTCATCAAACACCACACCGTAACAGGGTGGCTATAAAAGTGGCATTGAGTGTTCGGAAAGTATTGGTTGAAACACATGGATCAAGAGTGGGATTTGTCCATCCATATGACGGATAGATATACTCTGGGCCCTCTCGGTGAAATGTCATCCAATTAGCTTGCAAGCATGTGGTGGCTCACAAGGGATCACATATCACGGAGCGAAAAGAGTACTTATCGATGCGAGGTTGAACTAGGTATGCGAGATACCGGCGATCATAACCTCGGATAAGTAAATATATCGTGAGACAAAGGGAAATTGGTATCATATGTAAGTGGTTCATTCGATCGCAGTAATCGTAGAAATATGTAGCCAAATGAATTACCAGAATCCTCTATTGGTTATTGTTCCGAGAAGTGTCTCGATCATGTCCGCATAATTCACGAACCGTAGGGAGACACACTTAAGGATTCGACGTTGTTTGAGTAGTTATGGTATTATGAGAAAGAGACCGAATGTTGTTCGGAGTCTCGGATGGGATCCGGGATATCACGAGGAGATCCGGAATGGTCCGGAGAATAAGATTCATATAAGGAAAGTCCCGTTTCGGAGTTGGGGAATGGTTCCGGTGTTTTCATCGGGAATGTTCTAGAAGGTTCCGGAATGTCCGGCGCTCCGGGGGGGGGAAGGGTACATGAATGTGTCATTGTAAGTTGGAATGATTGCATCATGTACTAGGTGTTCTTGCTGTCCAAAATAAAGGGTTTATTTAAATCCTAAATTGAAAAGTCAAACGGCTAGTTTGAAAGTCAAACGGCAATTTTGGGAAGTGGGAAGAGAGGAGGATTGGTGGAGGCCGAATTGGAGGAGGGTTCCTCCCTTGGCCGGCGCCCCACCAAGCCGACTTGGGGAGGGACTCTCCTCCCCTTGGCCGGCCCTCCCACCTATATAAGGAGGGGCAGGGCTCCCCTCCTAGGACACACAAGTTTCCACCTCTAATCTCCGGTTTAGAGCCGTTTTGGTTTAGAGCTTCTAATTGCTTTAGCCAGCGGTTTAGAGCCTTCTAATTGGTTTAGAGCCTTCTAATTGGTGTGTCTAATTACTAGACCACTAATAGCCTCTCTCATAAGCTCCACCATACTCGCACCGGCTTAAGGCGAAGCTCTGGGATTTCCCTCTACTTAGGTACCACGCCGTTGTCTTTGCCGGAATCATGAGAGAGTGCTACAACCTCCATTTTCTGGAACAAGGGAGAGGAAGGTCTTCGTCAGTACCGAACGTGTGACCGATCGGGGCGCTGCGGAACGTGGCGCTGGAAGGATCGTCTACGCGATCTTGAGATCGGAAGAGTACGACTACATCACCCACGAGAATCTGCTCTCGTTAACCGCTGGAATCTTCGAGGTGAGTTCCACTATCGACTCGTTGCTACAATCTAGTAGATAGATCTTGGCTTGTTTGTTTGTATGCGATAGAAAATTTTTGTTTTCCATGCTACAAACCCCTACGGGTATCGAGCCGTGTCTATATGTAGATCTGTTGCGAGTAGAACACAATGGTCATTGTGGGCATTGATGCTTTATTGTAGATTGCTTTTTGTGTACTTTGCATCTAGCGGTATGTTGGGATGAAGCGGCCCGGGCTAACCTTACATGACATCGTTCATGAGACTTGCTCCACGCTTGACATGCAACTTGTATTGCATAAGTGGCTCTGCGGGTGCCTGTTTCTCCTAGCATAGTTAAGATCCAATTTACAACGGGTAATCAACAATGCTAGTATCAATGTTGTGGTTCTTGTTAAAGTTAGAACGACACTTATTGAAAGCCCCAAACCACGTAAAATATGCAAAGAAAGTAGAGGCGTCTAACTTTGTTTTGCGGGTGTGATGATGTGATATGGCCATGATTGTGATTATATTTGATGTATGCAATGTTCCTTATTGTAAGTTGGCAACCGCGAGAATATATGGTTGTCTTTAATTTTGTTAAGACCTGCGTGTCTATTCAAAGTAGTTTTAATAGTTGAAGCTGGTGGACGACAACCATGAAGAAGCGTCATTGACCTTGATGCTATGCCGGTGATGATGGAGATCATGTTCGTGCTTGAAGATGGAGATCGAAAGCACAAAGAAGAAAGGCCATATCATATCACATATTATGAATTGCCTGTGATGTTAATCCTTTATGCATCTTGTATTGCTTAGTAGACGACGGTAGCATTATAAGATGATCCCTCATGCACATAAATTTCAAGTTCTAAAGTGTTCACCCTTAGTATGCACCGTTGCCAAAGCTTGTCGCTTGAAGCACCACGTGATGATCGGGTGTCTTTGATTCCGGGTGAATACAACGTAAGCAAGCCAGATTTGCTTGCGGTAGCTAAGGTTTGATCTTGTGAGCCTAGCATGTACAGACATGGCCTCAGGAACACGGATTACCGAAAGGTAGAGCATGAGTCATATAGTAGATATGATGAACATGTTGATTGTTCGCCATTGAAGCTACATCAACTCTCGTGATGATCGGTTTTGATGTGGTGGATTTGGTTCGTGTGATCACTAAAACAATGTGAGGGATGTTGTTTTGAGTGGGAGTTCACCTGGATTAATTTAATTATTAATTAGAACTCAATTTATCATAAATTAAATCAAAGTGTATTTGCATAGTTGTTGTAGTCATTGGCATCCGTTTACCACCTTGCGCTTAGTTATAATTGAGATGATAGAACTATAGAATTCTGGTTAGTTACTTTACGAACTGGTATCGTATTGTTTTGAAGTGTTAATCTAAAGTTTAAAAGTCCTATTGCAAACTTTCAGTAATTTCCGGTTACTCCATAAAGTTTAATAATTAGTATTAAAACAAGAGTGACAATTCCAAGTGTTAGTGTTTGAGTATCATGTTTGTCTCCATGATTCTTGATATTCAAAGGATTGTCTTAATATCAAGGTTATCTAGGATCTGAAAGAGTTGTTTCAGAAACCATGATGTGTGGAAGATATTGTGATATCTGAAATGAAGTTTTGGTTACAACATGATAGAGTATAATATGGCAAAAGTCATGTTCTCATATTTGATGAGAATTTGCAAAAGGTTGGAGACACTAGTTGTCCTAATCTTCCAAAAGGTTTTGGAGAGCAACATTATACTCATGATTCACGCTACAAGCTAAAAGTAGCTAGATCATGGATAAGTCCATGATGAGGGTGAATATTTGATGTAGGTAAAATGTTTACTACACCAAGAGATTACTAAAGAAAGGAATTTGAAAGAACACCAAATATTTGATAATGGTGATCTACTTCAAAGTGCAAGTTCAAAAAACATTGGTATTTAACTATACACGCTTTGGACTATGTGTCATATGAATGACTCCACTATTGATGTTGATAGATTCTTTCAAACAGAAATACTGAAAGAGAATCTCATAAATATGTGGCAGAAAAGAAAAGACTAGAATTGTTCAGCTTAAAGTATATAGATGATATACATGTTATGGCTATATTCTTTGCTTATTAAACAAAGTGGTTCTTAAGCATTTGATACTGAATTTGTTGGTGTGAATCGTCATACGAAACAACACAATTCATGAACTACAATGGCCTAAGTAAATAGCAAAAGAATATGTGATGATGTTCATCGAGAACAAATAAAGGGTTATTATGTTGCTCGTTAAACATCAAAGCTTGCCTTCAAGATTTGTTTTATCAGGTATTATGAGAACAAAAGGGTTGTTCAATTAATTGCCGTAATCCATAAAAGATGGATGATTCACAAATCTCATTGGAGAAATCACATCCATAAAACTAGTGCTAAAATTGTCGAAAGACAAATTGATTGAAAGATCACTTAGGAAGTGACATCGCCGTTTAAATTATATTGGAAAGAAAACATGAAGAAACTCCATGTGGATGGAATTTTGGAGTCTTTTGATTTTGATCAAATGACGTTTGTGAAACTTTCCTAGAGATAATTAAAACTTCGTTCATAGGCCAAAAGGGAACGAATGACTAGCTTATTTGAACTTGTACATATTGTTGTACAAAGTCCATTATGTGTAGTCAAGAGCGATGAATTTCAACTTCATATGCTTTCTCCGAAAATTTGAGTGAATATATGAATATTTACTTAATAAGGATAAAGTATGAAACACTTGAAAAGTTCAAAGACTTTCAAGATGAAGTGCAAAATCATTGTAACAAGAATATGAATAGTTTATGATAAGATCATAAAGGAAGATATTTAAGTTACAAGTTTAGCATAATACCTAAGATTTATGGAATAGTTCCGTGGATTTGCATTTCCGAAACACCATAAGAGTATGGAGCATTCGAGATATGTAATTAAACCTTGTTTGACATGGTAAGATCAAAGGTATAATTCATAAAACTGCCATTATATTTTAAAGATTAAAAGCTTTAGAGATTACCGTTTTTCCACTGAAAAGAGCTTCATCATAATCCGCTGAAATGACACCATATAAAGTTATGGTTTGGGATAAAACCCAAGTAGTCCTTTCTTAAACATTGGTATGCTATGCATAAGAAAGATGTGTGCAACCAAAGTCGGATGAACCTGTCTTTGTATAAATGTTAAGTATTCCTCCATAAACACCGGAGACAAAAGTGTTTGTCGCTTAGAACGTCAAGTTTCTTTGAGAAGGAATTTTCGTGAAAAGTTAAGTGGGAGGACGATAGAACTTTGATAAGGTTAAAGGAACCTTAGCTATATGTGCAGAGTTGCGCAGCACCGAAAAGTGTTCCGGAGGCAGCAACAATGCTCATGGCTCACGTGCCTCAAAGGTTGTGGTCACGAAGGTCTAAGTTTCTATTGAACCAAGTAGGTCAAGTAAACAATCAAATACCAAGATTTGAGGGTTGAATCATTATTTGAGAATAATGAACGGACTACATGCAAAGAAGCAATGATGGGCCCCGATCGTCAAATGGCTTGAAGCCATAAAATCCGTGAAAGTTCCATACACAAGAAATCAAGTTTTGAACTTGAAGGACCCTCGAAAAAGGTGTAAGACCTTGCAGTTGTGTTTGGAACTATAAAGAAGTAGACATGGATGTTTCACATCTATGAAATAGTCGACATGTTGGGAAAGAGTTCACAACAATGTTCAAAGGTTGTATATGACAAGATTTGATTTTTCATAGCGATTTTTAGTCTAGACGGATTAATGTAGCAACCACTACATATAATTTGTTATGTGGTAGTAGAATAAACAAAACAAGTTCTTCTAATAGAATGGTTACCTAGGACGTGTGCATGACACGGTCCAAAGGGTTTTGTTAATTCAAAGGATGCATATGCAAACTTCAATGGTTGAAGTAAGCATAGCGGAGTTGGAATCTTCACTATGATGAAACTGTTAAAAGAGTTTAATTTCATCGGAGACAATGAAGATGCTTGCATTTGCAAGAAATTAAGTGGGAGCGCTAAGACATGTTTCTAATACATTATGTGGAAGACATATTGTTGATTGGAAATAATGTATCTTTTATTAACACATATTAAGAATTTCATCCCGATGAAAGACTTAGGCAAAACCAAATATTTGGCATCAATAGGCGCTAATATGGTTGTGCGGAAGTACATAGACGAGATATTGAATGAATTCAATATAGAAACTACAAGAAAGGTTCTTGTTGCAGTAAAGGATTGAAAGAGTTCAATGTTGATGATATATTCAAGTGTATTGGCACTTGGTAAGTGAAACAAAGATTCAAGTATAGATTGATACTTGATGTATGAAATCACAAAGAGTATTTATATCAATCATACTGTGATATGTACAAATCAGATATGTCCTATGCTATAAATATTATGAGCATATACCGTAATGATTCATAAGATGATCATTGGACGATAGTAAGGATATTCTTATGATCTTTTGGAAGAACTAAGAGTATATTATTTGTAGAAGTGACAAATAGATGATTAGTTCATTGTAAAAATACTACATTGATACTAGTTTTGTCACAAAGTACAAATTAAGTTTATCTCAATCTAAACTAAGGGTGGCACAATATAATGGAAAGTGAGTTCCATAATGGATTTGGATGAGTTCCAAAGTTAAGACATTGTGACAGATACTTCAACAAAGGCTAAGTATATGACTGCTATTATAGCAGCAAAGAGGGCATTTGTGTCAAGTAGTTTGTTATCAAACTAGGTGTAGTTCATGGCGGATAATACTATGAAGATATATTGTGCGACAATATTATCAACATGTTTTAACCCCAAAGAACTAAAGGTCACACCGAAAGACCAAATCATACAAAGTCATCTCATTAGAGAATGAGTGATGCGTGAGACATAAAGACATGCAATTACACACGGACCTGGAAGTGTCAGATCCGGAGATCAGTTGACCACTAGCAATCGTGTACATACAACACCGGAAAGCCATAGGTGTTGAATACACAAAGGTTTGAAACTAGATTATTGACTCTAGTGCAAGTGGGAGACTGTTGGAGATATGCCCAAGAGGCAATAATAAAGTGGTTATTATCATATCTTCACACTTATGATAAATGTTTACATACCATGCTATAATTGTATTAACAGGAAACATTAATACTTGTGTGATTTGTAAACTAAAATAAGAGTCCCTAGTAAAGCCTCTTGTTAAACTAGCTTGTTGGTTAATATATGATCATTGTTTCCTGATCATGAACATAGAGATGTTATTAACAACAGGATCATATCGTTAGGAGAATGATGTGATGGACATACTCCTATAGATAAGCGTAGCATAAAGATCAAGTCATTTCAATAGTTCAATTGCTATATGCTTTCTGATACATAGTAACCTAATTCCTTCGACCATGAGATCATGCATATCACCTTTACGGATGGATGCTTTGATGTCATCAAACACCACACCGTAACAAGGTGGCTATAAAAGTTGCATTGAGTGTTAGGAAAGTATTGGTTGAAACACATGGATCAAGAGTGGGATTTGTCCATCCATATGACGGATAGATATACTGGGCCCTCTCGGTGAAATGTCATCCAATTAGCTTGCAAGCATGTGACTGGCTCACAAGGGATCACATATCACGGGAACAAGAAAAGAGTACTTATCAGTAACGAGGTTGAACTAGGTATGCAGAGATACCGACGATCATAACCTCGGATAAGTAACATATCGTGAGACAAAGGGAAATTGGTATCGTATGTAAGTGGTTCATTCGATCGCAAAGTAATCGTAGAAATATGTGGGAGCCATATGAATTTCCAGATTCCTCTATTGGTTCTTGTTCGAGAAGTGTCTCGATCATGTCGCATAATTCACGAACCGTGAGAGACACATAAGGATTCACGTTGTTTGAGTAGTTATGGTAGTATGAGAAAGAGACCGAATGTTGTTCGGAGTCTCGGATAGGATCCGGGATATCACGAGGAGATCCGGAATGGTCCGGAGAATAAGATTCATATAAGGAAAGTCCCGTTTCGGAGTTGGGGAATGGTTCCGGTGTTTTCATCGGGAATGTTCTAGAAGGTTCCGGAATGTCCGGCGCTCCGGGGGGGGGGAAGGGTACATGAATGTGTCATTGTAAGTTGGAATGATTGCATCATGTACTAGGTGTTCTTGCTGTCCAAAATAAAGGGTTTATTTAAATCCTAAATTGAAAAGTCAAGCGGCTAGTTTGAAAGTCAAACGGCAATTTTGGGAAGTGGGAAGAGGAGGATTGGTGGAGGCGAATTGGAGGAGGTTCCTCCTTGGCCGGCGCCCACCAAGCCGACTTGGGAGGACTCTCCTCCCTGGCCGCCCTCCCACCTATATAAGGAGGGGCAGGGCTCCCCTCCTAGGACACACAAGTTTCCACCTCTAATCTCCGGTTTAGAGCCGTTTTGGTTTAGAGCTTCTAATTGCTTTAGCCAGCGGTTTAGAGCCTTCTAATTGGTTTAGAGCCTTCTAATTGGTGTGTCTAATTACTAGACCACTAATAGCCTCTCTCATAAGCTCCACCATACTACCGGCTTAAGCGAAGCCTCATGGATTCCCTCTACTTAGGTACCACGCCGTTGTCTTCGGAATCGCGAGGAGAGTGCTACAACCTCCGCTGCCTTCTGGAACAAGGGAGAGGAAGGTCTTCGTCGAGTACCGAACGTGTGACCGATCAGCTGGGAGCGCTGGCGCTGGAAGGATCGCTTCACGATCTTGAGATCGGAAAGAGTACGACTACATCACCCACGAGAATCTGCTCTCGTTAACCGCTTTGGAATCTTCGAGGGTGAGTTCCACTATCGACTCGTTGCTACAATCTAGTAGATAGATCTTGGCTTGTTTGTTTGTATGCGATAGAAATTTTTTGTTTTCCATGCTACGAACCCCTACAGTATGGTCCTCACTCGACTCATCAGCATCCTCCGCTGGGGATCGCGCTGACGGCAGCTCGGACACGGAGTCCACCACTTCATTATCCGGGGCATTCGGATACCTTTCGGGCAACGGTGGTGCCATGCCTGGCACTTTGAAGATCTGCAAACGGAAAAAGAACTTTGTTAGCAAACAAAGGACACAAATAAACACCCAAACAAAAAAGGGAAGCACTACGTGCGCAAATCTACACCTTTGGCACGGCCAACGCTGAAGAAAACGGAGGAGTCAGCGACTTCCCCGGGATTTTTTCGTCGACCTTGAACTTCAACAGCGCGCGAAGATCCTTGTCAAGTTCCACCTCGGAGATTTTCTCACTTGAAACCCTCGTCGGATCACGGCGCCCAGAGTAAAGAAACATCGGATGCGCCATCGCTTGAAGGGGCTACACCCGACGCTCAAGAAACGTCCGGATGATGTCGACACCGTTCACTTCCTTCTCAGGAATCAGTTGGAGATCCTCCACCCGACGGTACAGGGCCTCTATCTCTGCCACCTCACCATCCAAGATTTGGTTTTTCCAGGACCTTTTCTTCACAATCAACTGGGAGGGGTCAAAAGGAACGAGACCAAAATCTTGCCCAGGCAGTACGGAGTCACGGATGTAAAACCATTTCCTCCGCTAGTACTGGACAGATTCGGACATGGAGAAGGAAAAGAATTGCACATTGGGACTGAGGGAGATGATGAAACCCCCAATGGGATACACACCATCCGAACCAGACTGCCTCTTCTCGGAATAAAGCTTCCGGAAGAGGCCAAAGTGCGGACTCAATGCCAAGCCAACACTATAAGCGTGATAAAACACGCAATGTGGAGAAGGGAGTTGGGAGACAGATGATGGAGTTGAACCCCATAGAAAAAGAGCAGTCCACGAAGGAAGTCATGGACAGGAAAAGAAAACCCGCGAATCATGAAGGCGACGAACATAACCCGGAACCCAGATGGGGGACGGGGGATTACCTCATTGCCGGGGAGTATCACGGCCGTCGTGTCTTGCGGGATCAGGCTCATCGCGCAGGCTGCGGAGATCGCTCTCCAGCGTCTCGACGCCGCCAGCCACCATCGGTGACACGAGCAGCGGCGGCGCCCTTCTTGCCTCCGGCGGCGCTGGTCCCAACCGCAGATGAAGACTTCTTTGGTTTCCCCATCACGCTACGGCGGCACCGGCGTTGCCAACAAAGAAAAACAAGGGCAATGTGGAAAACTCTGGCGCAGCAAGAACAGCTCAAGAACGAGGGAGCGATAAAACACAAGAACCGGTGCGGTGAAAATAAACCACGATTTCACCACAGTTATAATGAAAGACGACGACGCCGTCCATCATCGAGAAGACCTAACGACAATGGTAGATCTGGCCGTACTGCGTGTCGGCACCAAACGAACCGTCGTTACCACGCCGTCCACTACGCGCTGAAATCGAGGAGACGCCGTAATCATCTCCGCCACGCGCGTGACGGTCAATTCAAAGTCGAAGTGGGACCCACGCTTCGACCGATCAAGTCACCTGGCGGAGCGCTTAAGGTCATCGATCGTCGCTGGCGTCATCAAAAGCTATACTAGCACCACTTCGGCTCCAGAACTAAAAGTACTCACTCGAATCTACGATTCGACTAAATACTTGGGGGCTACTCCTATCAGGAGCGCTGGTCGCGCACCCGATGTACTTCCGGTCAGATGCATGCCCAGATTTCCTACTAAAATGTATGATACGGACTCGAGTCTACTGCCCAGTCTCGACTCCACTGACACTTGGGAGCTACTCCAAACTGGAGCGCCGGTCGCGCACACACAAGATCTTCGAGTCCTACGTCGAGTCTACGACTCCACTACGGACTCGGGGGCTACTCCCATAGGGAGGATGGATTCACGTATCCGAAAATTTTGAGTCCTTGGACTTAATGATTGAAACAATGCTTGAACTAAAGTCTTCGTTTGAGTCTCGACTCGAGCAGACACTTGAGGCTACTCCCATAGTGAGCGCTGGTCGCGCACCCTATGAACTCTTCGACTGCGATCCTTGGATCAGCATACAAACTTTTTCGGCAACTCGCCTAATTAAATCTAAGTCGAGCGACCTCCTTGGCCACAGAAACACCTCCGCAGTGATAAACATTCGGATGTTGCGTCTGCGACGCAAAGATAAGACCTACAGATACCATCTGATGGCCTGGCAACGCACACGACTGCGCTCTGCTAGTATAAATCCATGCCAACAGGCGTGATAAAAAATCCCGACGGACGTGTTGGGTACACCAATTAAAATCACCGAATTCCACTCGTAAGTCCTCCGCGGCTGAGTTGAATTACGCCAAGATATGTTCCAGTTTGAGTTGAGGACTCGAACTGAAGAAGATCGTGTTGTTTTGTCCTAAGGCAGTTAATCGACCTGATCCGTCGGGAGAGTCGCACGCATCAACAATCCCTACACATTCTCTTGAAAGCGAGCTACACCCGAAGGATTGAAGAGTCCTCGGCCGAATCACGATTGAACCAACACTCGGGGCTAATGACATGGTTATACCCTACGGTGCGTAACTTCAGCATACCTGGTCCAGCCAAGGAAGGCCACGGCGGATATCGCCGCCCATGAAGATTTTCGGGTGGCCCAGGCCCATGACGCCTTCGGATCCTTGGAGAGCAAGACTAGAGTTTGAATACAACTTGTAACCTAATCGTATTGGCACCCGAGACCTAGCCTCCTCATATATAAAGGCTAGGAGGGTCCAACGAGGGGTACGACGATTACACACAACAGACACACCTCCACGCCAGATCGAATCTGCGCACCTTGTAATCTTCGGTTCCGCCGTAATAAAAGAGCAGACAAGCAGGAGTAGGGTTTTCCCTCCGGGGGCCTGAACCTGGGTAAATCTCGTGTCCCCTGGTTGCTTGTCTGTTAACCGTGCCACGATCTCCAGCATCCCCATCTTCTCCAAAACCCAAGTCCATAACAATGGGCATTGACGAGATTAAACCTCGTCACCTGATGCCTCGGAGAAGTCGATCGATGCTCGAGTTGTACCAGCAGCAGCTACTGCTATCGTTAACGGAAATAGGAAGAGGGGCGTGCTTGCTGACGACAAGATCCACACCTTCAACTGCATGACCGATGCCATGAAGGACGTTGCACAGGACATTAGGGACAACAAGCCCACTGACATGCACCCTGACCTCTATGCGACAGTGATGGACATTGTTGGCTTTGCGGAGTGCCATCTCATGGCGGCTCTCAGCCACCTCGTCGACAACAAGGCGCGGGGCACCAACCTCGTCGGCATGCGTGAGAGGCACAAGATCCTATGGATCAGGATGTTCCTGGCCAAGTACTTCGACTTGAGCTTTGTCTCCTACGGTGCTGGAGGTAGTGTGCATGATGGTGGTGGTGCTAATGATGAACTTATGATCTTTGTGATGTACATTTTGGCAGTAGCTAGGATCCAAAAACATCTATGGCTTGTATGAATCGATGATATGGTATATACTAACCCCTCATGCGGTTCTGAACCTGATTGCGCTGGTAGGATGACACCTACTTTTGATGTGGTGGTAGGTTAACACCATGTAGTATATGATGAATCTGTGATCCCCTTTTGGAAATGATCATGCATTGTTAGTATGTATGTATGTTATGAACTTGTTATGGATGGTAGATGCATATGATGATCTTATGTTGTTATACATTCACATGTTACTCTTCTTCCTTGTAGAGAAACTTCTATGCAGTGTTCAGAGGTAGGAAATTAGGGGTGTACACCAAATGGAGACACTGCCAGGATCAAGTGTCATGTTACTCCAATAACGGCTATGAAGGGTTCGACATCGTGGAGGGGGCATTTGAGGCATACCGCATGTATATAGCTGAGCAGAACAACAACCTCCTTGTTCATAACAACAACATCAACCAACTAGAACATCAACTGGACAATGCAGCCAACGAAGAACAACAGCAGGTGTAGGTTGCTGTCGAGAAATAAGAACAACAGCTTCACATTGTTGGCTATGAAGAACAACACCATGTCCAACATGATAGCTTCAAGGAATTCATCATCATTCTTCTTATGGTGATCGTCAAGTTGATCTTCTTCTAGGATGGTTCATATGATTGGATATGTTTATAGTGGTGGTAAGCACACTAGAATTTGAATAGGACGACCACAAGGTGTCAACCAAACAAGTGTTTTTTAAATGCAATGGGCTAAGTCACTGATGCAAGCAACCAAACAGAAAGGACAAAAAGGCTTAATTCATACCCAGGTAACTCATGCAGGCTACCAAACGGACTGGTGCAACCCAATGCTTGGCTTAAGCCGACAGACACTACTAGGATTGAAAACGGAACAAAAACGGACAGAATCATGTGTTATCGTTTTCGTTTCCTCTTGTGTCGCCGGAATGAAAAACGAAACGGGAAACTTCGGAAACGAACACGGAATCGGAAATCATCGAAAACGAATATGGAACGGATACGGGACAGATATGGTACAAAAATGAATATTTATCAAAATATAATAGTGGCATATTATCATGGTCTGTACACCAAAAGAAACATATAACAGACCAAGAATCACTCACAATTTTGACAAGCGACAATTGAACATAAAGTAACACATACAATTCAACACTTCGACAAACAAATAAGTTCATATAAATAGTTTCACATAAAGGCTAAGACACTCACTTGATTAATATATACACTAGGCCGGTTGCATGTATTAGATAGACCCTGCATATATTCTATGACGCAAAAAGAGAAGCAGAGTATTTGGTATGGTTATGTTTTCGGAAAATTTCCGTATTTGTTTATCCGAAATTTTCTTACCATTTCTGTTTTTACCAGAAATAGCTCTCTCGTTTCCTTTTTCTTTTTCGTTTAGAATATTTTGTTTCTGTTTTTTTCACAAAATACCATTTCCGTGTACTTTTTACCATTTTCTTTTTCTTCAGAAGCATACGAAAAGTTTATGTTTTCTTACCGTTTTCAACCCGGGTCAGGAGATGCACGTAGTCTACCAAACGTTACCGTTTTCAACCCTAGACACTCCCATGCTGGGTCAGGAAATGCATGCGGTCGTAGTGCTGTCTATAGATGATGATGTGGAGGGATTCTAAACAGCAGCCGTCTTCACTCTGGTTTTGTTAAAATCGGAGAGAAACCCATTTCATCAAAAATGAAAAAGACAGCAGCTACCTTAACTGTTTGTACACGCCCGACAGAAATGTCCCAACACAAGTTGATAAACAAAAAGTACTACTCCCTCCATCCCAAAATAGATGTCTCAAATTTATCAAAATTTGAATGAATCTAGACACTATTTAGTATATAGATTCATCCAAAATTTAAAAAATCTAAGACATCTATTCTTGGACGGAGGGAGTATATAGTTTCATCTCTTCGATACTTAGTTTCTATATCTTTTCGCCGCCGGTACATGAGCAGAAAAGAACACACGCAGCAGACCCGCAATACAAGCTCCTTTAACAGACAATAGAAATTAGAACCTTCCACACACCCGCAGATACTAGAGCCTTGACCTGAGAGATTACACGCTGTGATGGGTAACATTAAGATGTTCTGAGACAATGTGATAGAAAAATGTTCCAAAATGGAGCTGTCTGCGAGTGTTTGCTCAGGCAGAAGGGTTCTCCCACTTGAGGGGCTTCACCACCTCCCAGGTGAAGTCTGGCCCATCCCTTCCAAAGTGCCCATACGCCGCCGTCTTGAGGTACCGCCCATTCCCACCCCTCTTCAGGTCGAGGTTGATGATGATCATGCCGGGCCTGAAGTCAAAGTTCTCCTTGACAATGTTGAGGATATCCTTGTCAGGGATCCTGCCTGTGCCGTATGTGTCCACAAACACCGAGAGTGGTTCAGGTACACCTATCGCATAAGAGACCTGGACGATGCAGCGACGGGCAAGGCCACTAGCGACAATGCTCTTTGCTGCCTGCCTCGTGACATATGCTCCACTGCGGTCGACCTTTGTTGGATCCTTGCCAGAGAAAGCACCTCCGCCATGAGCGCCCCAGCCACCATAAGTGTCAATGATGATCTTCCTGCCGGTGAGACCAGCATCACCATGAGGTCCACCAATGACAAAGCGACCAGATGGGTTGAGATGGAAAATGGTCTTCTCGTCAAGGTACTGCTCTGGGATGATGGGCTTAATCACATGCTCCTTTAGATCAGCAGCAATCTCATCGTTGGTGACAGTCTCATCATGCTGGGTAGAGATGAGCACGGTGTGGACACGTATAGGGACCATGGCACCATTGTCATTGTGATACTCTACAGTCACCTGGGTCTTACCGTCAGGCCTCAGCCATGCGCAGGTTCCATTCTTGCGGACCTCAGTGAGACGAGCACCCAGCTTGGTAGCAAGAACATGGCTGAGGGGCATCAACTCAGGAGTCTCATCAGTTGCATATCCAAACATGTGTCCTTGGTCACCAGCGCCAATCTCCTCAGGGCGCTTGGTGAAGTGGCCGTGGACACCCTGTGCTATGTCAGGGGACTGCTGCTCAATGTTGACAAGCACGTTGCAGTGGTCAGCATCAAGCCCAACATCATTGGACACAAAACCAATGCCACGGCAAGTATCCCTGACAATCTTCTCATAGTCAACATTGGCCTTGGTGGTGATCTCACCAAAGACCATGACCATGTTGGTCTTGGTGCATGTCTCGCAAGCAACCTTGCTGTCAGGGTCTTCAGCCAGGCATGCATCTAGCACGGCATCAGATATTTGGTCACAGATCTTGTCAGGGTGTCCCTCGTTGACAGACTCAGATGTGAAGAGAAAGGTCTCCACTTCAGCCATCTTCTTTGACCTAGGTAAAAGTTGATCTGTGTCAAACCATATCGATTCATGAGTACCCCAAAAAAAACACGACAGAGGTTTACCTTCTTTTGAATAAATAAACAGATTTGAGATACATCCAAATTACTCTGATAACGAAATTGAAGACAGGAAAACAAAGGAGGCACAAGCATTTTCATGTCTCCAAAAGCATATAACAGACAAAGCAATGTGAAGTGTACTCTGTAGAGCACCTGGCTAGTCTTTGTGATCATCAGTTTCTTGAATAAAGTTTAGTTATGTTGTTCAAACACCTGATTAATTTTAAGAAAGTGGTTGTGTGAAGATGCTTACATAGTACACATAATGGACTAGACAATTAGCACATATAGCATATTATTATCTTTATTTTGACTCAAGAGCTCTAAAACACTAGACTTGTCCAATTATTAGTGTGGTAAACAATAGTATCAAAATGAAAGGAATTATTGTTATCACTTATCAGGCACAAAAGATCTCTGTTTAGCTTATATAAAATGTAAATATGTTCCTAGGGTGAAATTTCATAATGTAAATATGTTCCTAGGGTGCAATTTTATAATATAAATATGTTCTTAGGGTTATCAATAATTTTATTGGAACTGACAACCAAGTGAACTTTCTTAAGCTCGTTACAATCAGAATAGCCATCTGGTGAACTGCTCACCAGTGTTAGCAGCTGAGTGAATGGGCATAAGTCGTTGTGCTCCTTGATTGTAAAAGGTTGGCAGTAGAAAAATATAATACACACACATAATTCTAGTCTAAGCAGCCCAAAATGGATCAGTTGTACAAGTGGGACAGTATTACCCAAACAAAAGAATCGCCATTGCAGTCAACTCCCAACGATTGTAGCCTACCAACCAACATCATCAAAGCACCATCAAAAGTTCGATTCTTAACAGGATAAACTTATCAGAACATAATCCACTTGTATACACGACTAAACTAGTACTCCCAAGCCATTGTTCATCATTAAAACTCAGAAAACGGACCGAGCATAAGTGTCTAATTAATTTCGCAAAAAAAAGGCATATATGTGTCATGACGAACGCTAACCCCTCGACTAGTTAACAGAACAATAGCGGCTGTAGTATATAGGAGAGAGACTAAAGGGTACTGAAATCCCCAATCTTGAGGATCTAGCTGATCATTACGAATCTGCACCGCGGCGACACTTCCCAATAGACAACAAATTCACCAGAAAATAACTGCAAATTTCGCCACCAAATACCAAGGAGACGAATCAAGAAGCGGTCGTTTCTAACCCCCACAGGCGACAAGCCGCAACAAACACTGTCAGATCGGAAGGAGGATAGCGACCGACGCAAAATGAAGCCAAAGAAAAGGAATCTGTCTAATACGGAGTAGATCGTAACGAGGATAGTGGCTGAAGCAAAGTGGGAAAGAGGAGGAGCGGCGGGAGGGAGGGCGCCTCACCTTCGCTTGTCGCGGCGGCGGCGCAGGGTGAGGTGATGACGACGACACTAAGCTCAGGATGGTGTAGGAGATCCCCGCTTCGCCGACGCAGGAGGTGGGCTCGGGATTATTATAGGAACCGACGCGGGAGGCGGACGAGCGAGCGTTGGATGGCATCGGACGGTGACGGACGACCCCGGATGGTAGCTCTTTTTCTGAGAGAGACAGATGATACTTAAGTAGGGCATCTACCGCGGCACAATTCATGTTAGACAGTCAACGTGTCTCAGATAATCTGTTTAGGTTGTTCGGTCGGGCAGGCCAGTACGTCCAGCGGCAAGATCTATTTATTATGCAATGGTTATTGTGGGTGAACTATATCACCATTATTATTGATGTCTTGGTTTTCAGCTGAGTTTTCGTTGTGCCACCTCTATTTTTCGCTGGTTCTGGCGAGTTTTATCGCATAACCACCTGTTATAAAATGAGAGGCGAGCCGCGGTGAAAACGGTGCACACACAACGTCCACCATGCCTGGCCGCAATCTTCCCACAGCTCACGCTCGTAATCCACATGGAGGAGAACCGGAGACGTTGTCGGTTGTGGTGGGTGACGCTGCCGCAGACAAAGAGAACGACAACTACGACTCCGACTTCGACTACGAGACGAAGGCTCCAATCGACCAGCGGGTGATCCTCTCCTCCATCAAGTCGGCGTGCGGACGAGAGCTTTGGGATGCTGGAGAACCGAGGATCACTGAGGCCGGATGATGGTCCCTCCCGGAGGCCGGCATAGGGATATCAAGTGCCAGTCAACTGGACAATCAACCAACGTTCCAGGTGGGACGTCTTTGACAACATCATGTTGTTGCAGCACCTCTGGCGATAAGAACTCATCGAGGCTCACTCAGAGTGCCTCAACACGGTGCGTGCCAAACCCAGTGACCCGGTCGCGCGTGCCTCCCTCGACCAATCTCGGGAGGAGATCGACACAGAGAGAGCGATCTGCTGCTCTCTCGAATAGGAGTGGGCCTCGTTCGCCGGTCGCGCGTGAATAACAAGGAGGACTGCTCGCGAGGACCTTAGCCAGCACCGCTGGTGTCTGTAGTTCCGTTCAACCACTATAAATATTGCCTAAATGTATGTGTAGTGACCTCGGATCGGTAAGGATCCTAAGTCCCTGTGATTAACATGCTAGTCCCTGGATCAATAGCTAGCACTCATAGTCGATAAAATATCATGTAAAACACAAAGTCTTTATTACACGGAGAATCCAGAGTATGAAATTATTACAAAAATTGTTTAGCATTATGCTAGCTCAATTAACTATCACAACTTGCTCAAAGCATATTACAAAGAAAAACATGCATGCATGCAACATGGTAGTTTATGCAAGGTTGGTTAAATTGATCAAGGTAGCAAGTTTGTGTTGTGATAGTGTAAAGGTGTCACTAGGATTGATTTACCAAGGGTTTAGATCTACTATAGTGTCACTAAACAAATCCTAGGATTATAAGGAGATCAACCATCTAATTAGCCCCAAGCTAGATCTAATGACCCTAAGCAAAGCTTAGTGATTTGGATCAGTAGGTATTGTGGAAACAAAGTTATAGCAACAAGAATCAAATAGGATAGAATTTTAATTATTTTTCTATAGATTAAACTCTCTAATCTAATGATTAAAATATACACCTAAAACATTACTGCAAACCTGCAATATTATTATAGATTTGGATTCTACATAAAATTAGGAATCCAACGGTATATTACAAGCTAGATTTGGACAAATATTTGATTTTATATGATTTTCGCAAGTTTTAATTCCAATCTGCAAACAGATCTAAATTTCACTTAAAACCTAGCCAGGTGTCACCGTCTGATTGGTCCAGCTGAGCGGCTGGTTGGCGCTGCGTCGTCTTGTGGCGTGTACGTGGCAAGCCGCTATTCGCCGATACCCCTTCGTTACTCATCTAATCCTACGCGTTCAATCCCAATCCGACGGTCAGGAGGGCGGCGGCGACTTACAAGGGGGTGACGGTGGCGCGGGGCGGCGGTGGCGTCGGTGGTCGACGGTGGCGGCGCTCCGGCAGGTCCCTGGAACCGTGGCGAGGTCGACGAGGTTCGCCTGGCTCTCGCGGTCACGTTCGCGTCCTCGTCGTCTCCCCTTGCTTCCTCGGCTGTCCATCGTGTCCGCTGATCGTCCGTCTCGGCGCCCCGAAGCAATGCTGGCGATTTCTGCGAGAGGGAAGGGGAGGAACACACGGCTGGAATCAGTGGTGGATGGGGAATCTCCGGTGGGAGGAAGGAGCGAGGGAGAGGCTTCGAACCGTCTCGGCGAGGTTGACCCGGCAATGCGGGCGATTAAATCGGCTAGGGTTCGTGCAAGGAAAGAATCGGCGGGGGCGAGAGTGGCGGGTTTAAATAGGCAGGAGCCTTGGCGTCGAGGGGCACTTCGTCTCCGTTTGATTGAGTCAGACCTCCTCCTGCCTGGCGTGTTCCGTGGGGAGGAAGGTGATGACGGGTGGGCAGGCGGTCGTGTGGTGTGGCAGTGGCGGCAGTGCGAGTGGGCTGGTGGCTGCCAATGAGGCTAGGCTAGGTCTGCCTCTGTTTTTTTCTTTTATCTTTTTTTTTCAATTTCTGGTTTGATAAAACTCACATAACTTTTGCAAGACAAGTCCAAAAATGTTGAAACTTGTTTCCAAATTTTTGTAAAAAGAAGGTGGTCATTATAGGACCATAGTTTACTGTTTTTACATAGTTCATATTGAAGGGTCAACTTGCTACAACAAGGTGCACACTTATGGAAATGATTAGTAGGGTTTTTAATAGGTTTAGGTTTTAGGATTCTTATTGCAATTTTCAAATTTAGGATGTAATGATGCAAGGATGATGCATGACGATAATAACATCCTAATACAAAAATATGGGATGTTACAAACCTACCCCCCTTAAGAAGAATCTCGTCCTCGAGATTCGGGTTGGCTAGCAAATAGGTGTGGGTGCTCTGTTCTCATGTCGTCTTCACGTTCCCACGTAGCTTCTTCCTCGGAGTGGTGGTTCTATTGTACCTTGCAGAATCTTATAGTCTTGGTGCGGGTAACCCTTTCGGCTGTTTCCAGTATTTTGATGGGTTTTTCCTCATAGGTAAGGTCATTCTCCAATTGAACCTCGTCTAGGGGAACGGTGTCTCTTAGCGGTGTTTCAGCCATCTCCGGGTGACACTTCTTTAGTTGTGACACATGAAACACATCATGAACAGTCAGTCCTTCCGGTAGCTCCAACTGATAAGCAACTTCTCCTCTACGGGCCAGAACCTTATACGGTCCTATAAATCATGGGGCTAACTTGCCCTTGATTCCGAACCTCTTAACTCCACGTAGGGGTGAAACTCGGAGATACGCACGGTCCCCTATTTCATAGGCCACATCTCTGCGTTTGGAATCAGCGTAGCTCTTCTGTCGGGATTGGGCTACCTTTAGCCTATCTGAATCACGTGACCTTTTCTTGGCATCCTTTATCAAGTCAGGTCCAAAAAGACTGCGTTCTCCAACTCCATTCCATAGCAATGGAGTCCTACACTTCCTGCCGTATAGAACTTCAAACGGAGCCATCTTGATACTCGTCTGGTAGCTGTTGTTGTATGAGAACTCAGCATATGGTAGGTTATCGTCCCAACTAGACCCATAGTCTAGTGCGCAAGCTCTCAACATATCTTCCAAAATTTGATTCACCCTTTCTGTTTGGCCATCTGTTTGAGGGTGGAAGGCAGTACTGAATTCTAGTCGGGTTCCAAGAGACTCATGTAGTTGTCGCCAAAACTTTGAAGTAAACTGGATGCCTCTATCTGACACAATTCCCTTGGGAACACCATGCAGTCTTACAATTCTTGACATGTATATCTTAGCAAGCTTAGCACTTGTATATGTGGTCTTTACGGGGATGAAGTGAGCCACCTTGGTGAAGTGGTCCACCACTACCCAGATAGAATCAAATCCAGAACGAGTCCGGGGTAATCCCGTGATGAAATCCATGCCTACCTTGTCCCACTTCCAGTCGGGTATAGGTAGTGGTTGTAGTAATCCTGCCGGTTTCTGATGCTCGGCTTTAACCCTATTGCACACATCACACAGAGAAACATAATCTGCAATATCTCTCTTTAGGTTATTCCACCAGAATCTATCCTTCACATCCATGTACATCTTTGTGTTACCTGGATGAATTGAGTATGGCAAATCATGAGCTTCTTGTAGAATCATCTTCCTGATATCGGGGTCATTGGGAATGCACAAACGCTTCCCATACCAGAGGGTTCCTTGTTCGTCCAGACGAAATTCTTTAGTCTTTCCTTCATTTATCCCGACTCTTATTTCTTCCAACTCTTTATCCCCTTTTTGTGCTTCTTGGATCCTTTCTTGGAAGGTGGACACTATTTCCATAGTCGCTACGTGTCCTTTCGGGACTATCTCCAACCTGAGATCCCTGAATTGCTTGCATAAATCCTCTGGGAGTTCCCCTGCGGTAAGTCCATTTACATATACCTTACGGCTTAAGGCATCAGCCACCACGTTTGCCTTTCCGGGGTGGTACTGTAAATCCAAGTCATAATCCTTAATTAGCTCAAGCCATCTTCATTGTCTCATATTCAACTCCTTTTGGGTGAAGATGTACTTCAAACTTTTATGATCTGTGAACACATCACAATGTTTGCCCATGAGGTAGTGTCTCCATACCTTGAGTGCATGAACCACAGATGCAAGTTCCAAATCATGTGTGGGATAATTGTGTTCGTGGTTCTTAAGTTGTCGGGAGGCATAGGATACCACTTTCCCATCCTACATCAATACACTTCCAAGTCCTTGTCGAGAAGCGTCACAATAGACTTGAAAATCCTCCTGGATATCAGGCAGACACAGGACTGGTGCCGTTACAAGGCGTTTCTTCAACTCTTGAAAACTCGCTTCACATGCCTCGGTCCATAGAAATTTCTTTTCCTTCTTTAATAGTTCCGTCATGGGTTTTGCTATCTTGGAAAAGTTTTTGATGAACCTCCAGTAATATCCTGCGAGGCCCAAGAAACTCCTAATATCTCCCACATTCTTGGGTGACTCCCATTCCGTCACGGAAGCTACCTTGCTAGGATCTACGGCAACTCCTTTAGCCGACACAACATGACCAAGGAATCCCACTTCCTTTAACCAGAACTCGCATTTGCTGAATTTGGCATACAACTTGTGTTCTCTTAGTTTTTCCATAATAAGGCGCAGATGTTTCTCATGTTCTTTCTCATCCTTAGAGTATATGAGTATATCATCTATGAATACCACGATAAACTTGTCCAAATATTCCATGAACACCTTGTTCATCATGGTCATGAAGTATGCTGGGGCATTGGTTAGACCAAAAGACATCACGGTGTACTCATACAATCCGTATCTTGTGGTGAATGCTGTCTTGGGCAGATCCTGTTCTCGAATCTTTAGCTGAAAATAGCCTGATCGTAGATCGATCTTTGAGAACACACTGGCTCCTTTTAGCTGGTCAAACAGGTCGTTGATGTTGGGCAGAGGATACTTATTCTTAATCGTCTCTTCGTTCGACGAGCAGTAGTCCACAACCAGCCTCTTGGTCTTATCCTTCTTTTCCACAAATAGGACGGGTGCTCCCCAAGATGACGCGCTGGGTTGAATGAACCCCTTGTCCAATTGTTCCCTAAGCTATTTCTTGAGTTCCTTTAACTCGTCCACATCCATCTTGTATGGTCTCTTAGCTATCGGCCCCGTGCCTGGCATTAAGTCAATGAGAAACTCGATATCACGGTCGGGTGGCATTCCGGGTAGCTCTTCTGGGAAGACATCTGGGTATTCCTTTACAATAGGTACCTCCTCCAAGCTAACCCCTTAAGAGAGTTCACCATGACTTCTTTAAGTGCAAAATTTGATTTGATACGAATCCTCTTCCCTTCCGGTGTTGTGAGCATGACAGTTCTCTTGGCACAATCTATGACCCCTTCATATTCGGTCATCCAATTCATGCCCAAGATTATGTCTAATCCTTGTGATTCTAGAACTACTAGACTGGTGGGAAAAATGTGTGTCCCAATCCTTAGTTCTAAATCCCGGCAACCGGAGTTTGCCACTATTTCTCCCCCAGGAGAACTTACCCTTAGAGGAAAGTTTATAGTCTCCGTTGGTATCTTGCCTCTATCCACAAATACCCTTGATATGAATGAATGCGATGCACCGGTATCAAAAAGAACAACTGCGGGAATAGAATTGAGTTTGAACTTACCAATCACGGAGTCTGGCGCATCACAAGCATCCTCCATAGAAACATGATTCACCGTGGATTTGACAAACGGATTTGGCTTCTTCCCGTTTCCATTGCCATGGTTGTGTCCATTACTATTCCCATTCCCATTGCCATTGCCATTCTTCCTCTCGGGGCAAGAGGTTGCATAGTGCCCTGTCTTGTTGCACTTAAAGCATGTCACCTCACTGAGATCCTTTCCATTGCTGCCATTGCCATTGCGGTTTCTGTGCCCATTGTGTTTGTGGCCACCATGGTTATGACCGTTATGGTTGTGGCCATTATTGTTATAAGGTGGTGGTGAGGAATTGCGTTGCTTCCAGTGCGAACAGTGTTTGTGAGGTTAGATTTCCTCTTGCGATTTTCTATGCTCTTCCTCTTTGATTCAACCACAATGGCTCATCCGAGTTCTGAAAGTTGTCAAATTTCTGAGCCACAAGCTGAATGGATATCTCATCATTGAGCCCTCTTAAGAACTCCTCCTGTCTTTTGGCATCAGTGGAAACATCATCGGGTGCATAACGGGCTAGCTTATTGAAAAGCTCACCATACTCGGTGTGAGCAGTGCAGCTGGTGTAGGTCGCGAAACTCGCGCCTCTTTAGAGCCATGACACCAGCAGCCACATGATGAGTGCCAAAAGCTAACTCAAACTGTTTCCAAGTGATAGCATCAATGTCCGGGTGGGTGACTTGGTAGTTATCCCACCATTCTGCAGAGTCCTTCAAGCTGGTGTGCGGCATAACGCACCTGTCGGCTCAAACGGCTTGCACGGTGTCTAGCTTCTTGTTGATCGTCTGTGACCGGTCATCAGCGATGATTGGTTCAGTGCTGCTAGTGAAGGTAGGTGGGTTCAGCCTCAAAAACCGAGTCAAGCGATCTTGTTGAGGAGGTGGCGGAGGTGGTGGTGGTGGCGGGTTGTTGTTGTTTTGCATGTTACGGTGAGCGATTGGATCAGCTGGTTACGAGTGGCCAAAAGTTCTGCTATTTCTGGCGAGATTTCGGGGTTCGCACGTCTTGGCGGCATCTGTGGGGTTTAAGAGAATAGTTAAGAAATAGACAGAAAGGCTAAGTAGTAAACTCCTACCCTTATGAAAACACACCAAGCACACAAGGCACACAAGACATAACAACACAGATTTAACACAGGAAACAACCAAGTTTTAACTAAACCAGACTTGTCTTGGTATTTATTACATTTGCGAATAACGTTATACTATAAAATTAAAGGTGGTCCAACTATTACACATCTTCCACGCCTTCCTCTTCCTCGTCCTCGAACGAGTAGCCTTCTTGCTCTAGAGTTGTCTTGTACAACTCCATCTCCTTTGTGGTGGCTTCAAGCTTCTCTTGGAGGTCCTTTATCTCATCCTGTAGCTTCTTGGTAGTGGCTTCCTGCTCTGAAGTCCCTCCTTTTCGCTTTGTAGCTCCTCCACTAAACTTGACTTCATTGCGGCTTCAAGTTGCTTTGCCAAGTCCCTCTTGGAAGCACGCACATCATCTATTATCTTGCAAAGGCCTTCAGTTTGCACTTCATCTCCATCGATCTGCTGTTTGAGTTCCCTAATTCTCTTGTTTTTATTTATCACCCTCTTCTCTTGGTTAGCGAACTTCTTCTCTTGGTCCTGAATTTTATCTCTTGGAGCTTCATTGCCTCTTCCTTTGCTTGATCATTTCTTCCTTCTCCTTGATGAGGGCATAGCTCGTTCTTGAACATCTCGAGGAAGGTACCCTTTTCAAGGTCATGGATGTGGCACTCCAAGTCTTGATATTGTGTTCTTCGGCGCTTGGTAGAAGTTCTTTCCTCAAAGGTTAACTCCATGGGAATTCCTTCCTCATCTCGTCTTCCAAAGAGGCCGCCGCAGTGTCCTTGGAGAGCTTCATGATGACGTCCACATAGGCGACCAATGAGTTGCTGCAAGCTAATGCTAAGGGCCTTCTCCTTGGAATCGCTAACAATGTGGATTGCTATGTCTTCCTCCGGGTTCTTGCCTCGCTCTTTTCCTAGCTGGATGACCTTGACTCCCCAACAGCCGTCCTTGTGGAGTTTCTTCATTGTGCTCCCTTGGATTGTTGGGAGAGGAAGGTCCAAACGTGTGAGTAGATCCATGAGGCATCCTCCAAAGCGAAGGGGCTCGATGTCCGCGACGGTGTCGTAGAGGAAGCTTGTCATCTTTGAGTTAGAAGAATGAGGGTTAGATACTTAAACAAGTAGAGGAAAGCAGATACTAGATGTGCGGAAAATAACTTAGTAGAAAAGCAAGTAAAGCACTAAAGTTAGAGGTGGTTCCAATCCTAGGGTCACGTCCTACAGGCAACGATGTGCTCTGATACCATCTGTAGTGACCTCGGATCGGTAAGGATCCTAAGTCCCTGTGATTAACATGCTAGTCCCTGGATCAATAGCTAGCACTCACAGTCGATGAAATATCATGTAAAACACAAAGTCTTTATTACACGGAGAATCCAGAGTATGAAATTATTACAAAAATTGCTTAGCATTATGCTAGCTCAATTAACAGCGGAAACATAAAAGCAGCATGAGTCCATCAACGCCCAGGCTTGTCGAGTGTAGACCCGCGATCCCTACGCACCTTTCATTCTTCGGATTCTGCACATAAGACATGCATCCAACAAGTTGGGTCAATACTTTGAATGTATTGGCACTACAAGAAATGTGTCAAACTATGACCTTTCGGTAGTGACTGTGTCGAAAATCGTCATAAATTTATGACGACTCCGGACCAGATGGTCATGAGCTGTTTGGAAGGGTCGGAACTTAGCAAAATTATGACGATATTTCTCCAAAACGTCGTAATTTCATAAGATAAAATCGTCATAGTGTTAACAAAGATAAGATATAAGAGGAAGGAAATACCAGCCGTTGGATGTAAACATGATAGACGGTTGAGATTGTGATATGTGGAACACCAGCAGTGGATCGATGACCTGGCACACCACCGATCGAATGACCTGGAAACATGCGTGACAAGAACCCAAATCCAGCGAACCCACCCTCCTAGCCACCCATCACCACATTCTCTCCTCCCCCGCCGCCCCTCCCCAACCTCCGGCCGCCGGCCTAGATCCTGGCCAGTTCTGGCCACTCACTGCCTCGCCGACCACCTCCCCCGAATCCCCTCCTCCACCTCCCTCCATTCCACCGCGTGGAACCACCAAACCCCTAGTCCGACTGAAACCCTAGCCCAGGCCCCAGATCTGCAGATAGGAGAAGGAGGTTCATGGCGCTCGATGCTACCGTCGACGGTGACGCCGCCTCCATCGAGGAGGACCTATGACTCGCCTTTAGGGACTCCAACCGGTGGCTGGGCCCCTGGATCCTCTGCAACACCATTCTCCTTAAGCCTCATGCCCCTCCTCTGTTTCCCCGACCCGAGGATGATGGCATGGGCGGAGATGGTCGTCCGCCGGCCGCTCCTGGCCGTGCCAGTGACCAAGGTACCCTAGCCCAGGACCTTTTGTGCTTTGACATATTTCTTCCCATAACCAATGGAGCATCGGAGTTTTTCCAACCTTATCACAATAATATTCAGGGTTCATCAGGAGCTCTCTGTTGGATTCAGCCGAATCACCGGGCTCAATAAGGTACCTACGACGTGTATGCAGGTTATTCCGTGCTCTTCTTTCTGCAGTATGATGGTTTCTATATGTTCTAGCTAGCTTTCCCTCATATGTTTGGTGGTTGTGTTGTGCTGATGAGGCAATTACTTAGTTTGCAATCCTAGACAAATATCAATTTATGGTTTGACACAATGCTTCTATCCACATTGTTTTATTGACAAGTAATTGATTGGTTCTACAAATCTAGGCATGCTTGATCCATAGTCACTCGATATTAAGATGGGAAAATTTTAGATATGGCACATATCTTGTGATTCTTCTATTTGCAAGATACGTATTTGAATTGAATTTGTGGGTCAAAAGTATGTGGCTATAGCTAAATACTAAATCGACTGCATTCCTTTGGAATTTATGTAGGGCTTGAATGCTTTGCCAAAAAGCGCCGACATGTTTGACGTGTCAGCAGGTTATTCCATGTTATTCTCTCGGCCATGTTAAGGTTTTCATGTTCTAGAACTCCCTCATATTTGGTGGTCACTGCCTACATGACTACATATATGCCATATTATGCACATGGTATGTTATGAAACGGTAGAGTACCATGAATTTATGCTATGATGCTATTACTCGATCACAGATGGTTTTATTCACATATGTAGGGCTTATTCACATATGCTAAGATAATTGGGAAAAGAAAACAAAAGGTGCACGTTGTTTCTCTCGTCTTGCATCGTGATTCAGTTTTAATATTAGTAGTGCAACATCCTGACATTAATTGATGTAGTTTTATTCATATTCTTTTTGTGTACAAGCATAAATCATACAACTTCTTTTTCTTGCCTTAATTGAATATCTTTATTGTGTATATATGGGAGATGGCTGTGCGGAGCAAGTAACTTTGGGAGGAGCTCACAGCTGCTGGCAGCGCGGAACGACCCTACCATGATGTTTTGTTCTGATATCTAGGTTTCCTTTGATTCAGGACAACTTGTGTGTATGTTACGCTAGGGGTGAGTCTCATAGGCATGCTTAACTATATACTTGAGATGGTTAATACATTGCTGTTATGTAACTTGAGATATCTTCTACTTGGAGGTCCTCTGGAACTTCTACTTGGAGTGCAGATTTTTATTGATATATCAGTGTAGAAATTATATCTGAGATATATGGCCTCAAGTTAGATATATCGTATATGATTGAGACCTCAAGTAAATGGTTTAAATGAATTCAACTATAAATGGCATCTCATTTTTTTGCTACTGTATTCGAATAGCCTGAATATTTTTTTCTTTGTTATCTCAAATCCAGTAACAATGATACTTGTGTACTGTTTATAGTTGTTAGTTCATTCAATTTTTATCTCATAGTTACCCTTTTGGTTGCATGATACAAGTTATACCATACTAAAGCATTTTTCATGCATTTGAATACCTAATGCTCTATTAGTTCTCCTTGTCTGCTAATTAGTTGTGTGTGTGATGTGGTGTCTGGCTTTTAATTGTAGTGGCACTCATATTGCACTTACAGGAGGCATTGGATATTGTAAGGATGTTCATGCCTGCTAAGGATGTTCTTGTTTTTTACAGGAGCTAGTGGTGTCAAGAATGGTAGCACCATTTTGGTAGGATATGATCCTGCATGTGCACTTGGTGATCCTGGAGCTAGTGGTGTTGAGAATGGTAGCACCATCTTGGTAGGAGATAATCCTGGAGCATATGATTGTCTTCTATAGCATTGCTATTATAGAAAGATGTTTCTTGCATCTTGTAGAAATTTATGGAAGTAATTAGAAAATAGTTGCTATTAGTCCACATATTTTTGCATCTTCCTTGTTATTTATTTGTGCAATTTGCTCCTGCAGTTTTAGAGATCTGTAGCTTTATATCATTGTATGGAAAATGCAGCGAGAATGGTTTGGTTCGAGTTTGTTCCTATTTGGTGCGTTGCCTTTTCTTAGGTTCATTCTATATAGCACTAATTGATCGATTGCCATTTTTAAAGTCTTGAAAGTTTTGGCCTTCCTATTGCTTGCTTGGTTAGGTATACTTACTGGTACATATATGCTACACATGTTTGCTGCAATAGTTTCTCAGAACTGCTCCCCAATTGGATAAGCAACCATTCTTGGGGAGCATGGATAATATTATGTTAATGATATGGCTACACATCTTCAGTATGTTTCTTGTTAATGATATGCTACAGATCTTTTGTGAATAAATATCATGTATCTAATTTGAAGCCTTCGTTTGTTGGCATATGTTTTGCATTTTTTACATTTGCTGAAAGTACCTCTTGTTCTCACTCCATAGCGCTCAAGGAGGCCTCACCCTGGTTGCTGCAGGCTATATATCGTTCCCCTTGTTCTCACTGCATATCGCTGAAGTTTCATGCTGTCGTTGTAGGTTTGACTTCGAGCACGCCGTGATGGTAGGCGTCAAGACATCGTCTTGGAGAACAAGGCCTTCGTCATCGGGCACTCCAGGAAGTACCTCTGGACTCTCGGCTCAGGGATCCAGATTGATGGTGTTCTCTACGCCAAAGAAGATGCCCTGTGGTCGGCCAGATCGGGCTCACGATCGAACTTGAGCCTTGGTGATCGAGGTGTTGTGGTGTAACCGAGCTGGTGCTTGTCGTCCCCGCTGCCGATATGTTGCATCCTAGGATTCAGTGAAGTGGAAATCCATGCCTCTTTTTTAGATTAGGTTTACTTGAAGATAAATTTCATGTTACCAACCTAGTAATAGCTTCATTGCACAATACTTTTGTTCCTTTTGCTCATTTTCGTTAGCAGAAGTTGGGCAATCTTGTTTCACCAAGTCTAATTCTGCATGTTCTTCCTTTTTACGATAGTCATCAGTATACATTGTTTCCAGAATGTTTCTAAAGTTTTGGAAGGAGGTTTGGTTTAGTTTATCTGTTCCTAATTTTAGTATGAAAAGTGAGTTTTTTCTTCAAATTACAGTGTGTTTATCTAAATATCTCATCGATGCCTCATTGCCTTTTTGTTGGACTACAGGTACACGCCGAATAAGTTAGAGAAAGAGGAAGCATGAAGTTCTGAAATATCAAAAAATTGCTATCTTGTATACTTTCTGAATGTTTTATTGTATTTTGGTACTCCACCTGATATAAACTGTGTGTGATTGTAATGTGCTGATGTTATCCAAAATATTATTTGTGAATGTCACCTGTTTGAATCAAAGTAATTCGTTTATTCTGTTGGTCTTGATTAAATTATTAGCTGTTTAATTATTGTGAAAATGTGAGAAAATGGACACTAACAAGTGGAACCATATAAATTGTATGAACTGACAACTGGGACCCCTGTTACTAGTGGGACCAACCCAAAATAAGAAGACTGAAAGTAAGATCTGTCCATATAAAAGGCCAATGCAAAGAAAATAAAAATTCCAGGATGCTGGGCTTGGCCCATGTAGCTGACCAGATTTAATATGAAAAACAATCCAGAATAGTTGGGCCGAGCCCATGTGGAACCTAGAAATGGACTGGGCTGACGATTTAAGACGATTTAATTTCGTCACAATTTTGCCACGTAGGATCAGCCACGTAGGATCTGACATGGCATGGCTAGATGGTCCATGACGATATTTAATCGTCATAGACGTTATGACGATCCAATATCGTCATAGACGGTTATGACGATTTTACCAAAAATGTCGTTATAGTTCATTTGCGACGCCCAGCTTTCGACGATCTTAAAATCGTCATAGAATCGTCATAAACAGACTACTATGACGATTTTGTGACGAAAATGGAGGGTCATATATTGCCAGATTCCTTGTAGTGTGGCAAATTACACCAAGGAGAGAAAAGACTATCTCTACATGCAAGGCTGGTATAGGCTGTAGAGTTTATTTGCTCAAAGCTAGTTTTCTTAAGTAGAGAGAAGAATAGAAGATTGTCCTACTTTGTAAATATTTGCTTGGATAAAATAAGGTCGAGTGGCACACGAGGATATTACGCACCAAGTGTCCAAACAACCAAACACTTGGATATTACGCACCAAGTGTCACTTGGATATTACACACCAAGTTCCCAAATTCCCACCCATTAGCGATATTACGCACGCCATGGGGTTTCAAATCTTTGTTTTTAGAAAAGAGAGAGGAAGATCCTTCAGAGGCTCCATCCTTCAGACGCTCATTGTTGTTCTGTTACCGTGAACACGGCTGATCGATCAGATTGCAATACTCTCGAGAGTTTGTGCACTTTACCCACAATCCACGATCAAGTCCTTTTACAGACAAGACCATGGCGAGGCTTTCCCTTAGTAGCCCCTCTACCTTTCGGATCCAACCGTGCCAAGAACCTCCAAATGTTGGTACCCAGGTGAGGTTTCCCACTAAGTACTAGGCCAAGACAGAGCCCATAATGTATTGTGGTTGCACTGGAAGCTTCTGAATAAACATGGCAGACTTCTTTGATTCCTAGGCGGCCGTCCTCCACCAAAATCTCACTCGTTGTCCCGACAACCATTCCGCCCAGAAGAAAACTTAGTTTTATTTTGAAGTGGATTTGAGAAGAAAAGTTTGCTCTAGAGAGCCTTTATACTTAGAAAAATTCTTTGTCTTTCGAACCCCCCAACGGTACTTTGTATATATAGCATAGCAAGCAATACTTAGTAAAAACAGGGGTAACCTATTAGGATGGGAAATCCTAAGTATAGAGCTACTCATGGCATACTACAAAATCACCGCACTTGCAAAATAATACTAAGGAAAAATTCTACTAGATCATCCAACACATGCATACTACAGAATTTTGAAGATCACATGCATAGAATCAAAACTGGGACAAAATTATGAACAAGTGGTGTAAATTGCCTTGATCCGAGCAGCACTCTACACAATAGCACTCCTTAGCGCACTCCGGACAATCTAACGAATCACAAACATAGATCTGATCACAACTTGCTCAAAGCATATTACAAAGAAAAACATGCATGCATGCAACATGGTAGTTTATGCAAGGTTGGTTAAATTGATCAAGGTAGCAAGTTTGTGTTGTGATAGTGTAAAGGTGTCACTAGGATTGATTTACCAAGGGTTTAGATCTACTATAGTGTCACTAAACAAATCCTAGGATTATAAGGAGATCAGCCATCTAATTAGCCCCAAGCTAGATCTAATGACCCTAAGCAAAGCTTAGTGATTTGGATCAGTAGGTATTGTGGAAACAAAGTTATAGCAACAAGAATCAAATAGGATAGAATTTTAATTATTTTTCTATAGATTAAACTCTCTAATCTAATGATTAAAATCTACACCTAAAACATTACTGCAAACCTGCAATATTATTACAGATTTGGATTCTACATAAAATTAGAAATCCAACGGTATATTACAAGCTAGATTTGGACAAATATTTGATTTTATATGATTTTCGCAAGTTTTAATTCCAATCTGCAAACAGATCTAAATTTCACTTAAAACCTAGCCAGGTGTCACCGTCTGATTGGTCCAGCTGGAGCGACGCGGCGCTGGCGCGTGCGTGCTGACACGCGTGGCCACATGGCAAGCCGCTATTCGCCGATACCCCTTCGTTACTCATCTAATCCTATGCGTTCAATCCCAATCCGACGGTCAGGAGGGTGGCGGCGACTTACAAGGGGGTGACGATGGCGCGGGGCGGCGACGGCGTCGGTGGTCGACGGTGGCGGCGCTCCGGCGGGTCCCTGGAACCGTGGCGAGGTCGACGAGGTTCGCCTGGCTCTCGCGGTCACGTTCGCGTCCTCGTCGTCTCCCCTTGCTTCCTCGGCTGTCAGCAGCGTCCCGCTGATCTCCTTCGTCTCCGGCGGCGCTCCGGCGAGCAATCGCGGGCGAGTTCCTGCGAGAGGGAAGGGAGAACACAGCTGGAATCGGTGGTGGATGGGAATCTCGGTGGGAGGAAGGAGGCGAGGAGAGGCTTGAACCGTCTCAGGCGAGGTTGACCCGGCGGCGCGGTGCAATTCGTCGGCTAGGGTTCGTGCAAGGAAAGAATCGGCGGGAGGGGGGACTTGCGAGTGGCGGGGTTTAAATAGACGGGAGCCTTGGCGTCGGGGGCACGGACTCGTCTCCGTTTCGGTCGGAGTCCGACCTCCTCACGGCGGCGCGCGGGTTCCGTGGGGAGGAAGGTGATGACAGGTGGGCCAGGGCGGTCAGCGGGTGTGGCAGATGGCGACGGTGCGAGTGGGCCGGTGGCGGGCTGCGGAGGCTGGTGGGCTGCGCTGCGGCCCAGCTAGGTCTGCCTTTGTTTTTTTCTTTTATCTTTTTTTTCAATTTCTGGTTTGATAAAACTCACATAACTTTTGCAAGACAAGTCCAAAAATGTTGAAACTTGTTTCCAAATTTTTGTAAAAATAAGGTGGTTATTATAGGACCATAGTTTACTGTTTTTACATAGTTCATATTGAAGGGTCAACTTGCTACAACAAGGTACACACTTATGGAAATGATTAGTAGGGTTTTTAATAGGTTTAGGTTTTAGGATTCTTGTTGCAATTTTTCAAATTTAGGATGTAATGATGCAAGGATGATGCATGACGCTAATAACATCCTAATACAAAAATCTGGAATGTTACAGTATGAGTGGAATAAGCCTTTTAAAATATTTAGGTCCAATGTGCCACTTCGACACGGGCCCTAGATATTAACGCCCTAGGAACACAAGAGATCTACAATGCATCTGTCCTAACGCATTTGTATTCCAAATTTTATGTGAGAATGGCCGCACAAGAAGCATCGACCCATTTAGGTTGTGGCACGTGTGCGGCGTGTCCTCCTATCCACACGGACCGGCTCGACCCTTTGAATCGTTTTGCTGGAGATTTGTTTAGCGACCCGTACCCAAGTACCCAACCGAGATGATAGTATTAGTCAGGTGGATTCAACGGCCTCACACACACTTGGGAAAGTGGGGGTGTAAGAGTTACAATTTGGTTTATTTTCGTCACTCATGTTTTCTTAGTGCATACCAAACCGCATAAAATGCGACCACCATACTTAAAGTTGACACTTAAAATCGATATGGTCACCTACCTTTCGAACATGCAGCATATGGTACTGAATTATGGCTTAGTGTTCATCCAGGTCACTGCATCACTATATAGCGATGTATTCGTCGATGTGGCAAGTGGTTGACCCAAAATGTCAGCCACTATCTCGCACATATAGGGAACTATTTTACGATAATAAAAATAAAAGGGCTAAAGTGCAAAATTTCCAAAGAGAAAAGGTTGTTTTCTCCTTATGAGATGCGGCGCCAATCACCACGCCGGGATTCGACCACCTTCTCCTCTTTGGCGCAACCTTCCATAGTCCTGGCCTCTAGCGTCGCCCTCCATCTGAGTTGGGCATTCGTGAAGCTTTGCAACGTTGATCCAGCAGAGCGCGGTGACTGCCCAATATGATCTCGAACACGAGCGATGGCAGGAGGGCGTGGTACTCCGGCGTGCCCGTGTTGTCGTCCCCATGATGCTCGGTAGCCTCACTACTCCCTTCAGGCAAGAGGTTAGTGATGGTGGGTTGCATGCAGCCGGCTCGATGCAACATCCCTCTCCTCCTTCCGCTGCACGACCCTGGATAGCCTCCTCTCGCGTCATGCCAGCTTCGATGTAGCCTCCTGCTCCGTCACCGCCCAAGATTGCCTTCCTGCATCTGTGGAGGAGTGTGACCCTCACCGATGTTGTGCACCACTAGAAACCCTCCCTGCTGATAGCTCTATTTTATATCGGGTTTTTTCTAAGGTTTTTCTATGAGTTTTCATTTTGTTTTGACAGTTTTTGCATTTCAACTAACCCAAATATCTAGAAAACAACAAAACCTTGTCTTCCTATGTGTATTTCACGTACTAAACATCTTGGGAAGGTTTTTCAAGCCATAAATGAGTTTAATGGAAGAATCAAGAAATTTCATAAATGGAAAAAGGTTAATTATGTGTACATCACCTTTAAGTACCATCAATACCGTCACGATGATCGTACCTCTTCAAAAGGAGCAACTTTCATGAAGGCTCTAGGGCGAAAAAACATTCACATCCGCCACCATCCACATCAGAATAGAGAGAGAAGAGATCTGGAGAAGAAGAAGACTCCTTCAATCTACTCCGCAATCTTTGATCTCTACACTACAAGAAAAATCAGCTTTTACAACGGACTATTTTCGTGGTTGAAGTCACATTTTTTGTGGTTGAAAATTCTTCACCGACGGATACCCTTCATGGTAAAGGCTCCGTCACAAATGAATCTACCACAGTTTTTTCTGACCGTGGCAGATCGCACCCTTTAGCCACGAAAACTTGTTCCATCGTAGATATGTTCGCTAGTTGTGTTGAATGCTGATGGCATGCAAACTGCCACATGGCTAACTCCGTTAACAGCCAGTTACCACCATTAATTGTCATGGAAACCATGGTAGAATGCCAGGCCCAGCCAAGGCCTAATAATTATTAAGTGGGATGGCCCATTATGAGAGCCCAATAGAAAGACGACATGTTACTATTTTGCCATGCACTGTGAAATGGGCCCATCAATGTGGCGTGTTAACTTATAGGCCCGCTACTATTTCGGCCTACATAAATCCATGACAACCTAACATTGTGCAACCACTTGCGGCCTGCTCCACGCCGGGCTGGTACTCTTCAGGCCTACTGTCAATCTGGCCTTTTATTGTTTCGGCATGCTGTGAATCTGGCCTTTTACTGTTTCGGTCTGCTGTGAATGTGGCCTTTTACTGTTCTGGCCTGCTGACCATCTAGCCTTTTAATGTTCGGGTCTATTAGTATTCAAGCCTGTTACTATTCCAACCATTTAGGATTTTGGCCATGGTACTGTTCAGACTATTTATTGTTTTGTCCTTTTGGTTCTTTAGGCCAGTTATTGTTCTGGCATGTTACTGTTCTAGCCTATTACTGTTCTGGTCTATTGCTGTTCCGGCGTGTTACTGTTCTGGCCTTTATTTGTTATGGCCATTTACTGTTATGGCCTTTTACTATTACGACCCTTTACTGTTCTGGCCTTTTACCGGTCTGCCCTTTTACTATTCTAGCCATTTACTGTTTGGCCCTTTAATGTTTTGGACTTTTAATCTGTCGGCCTTTTACTCTTTTGGTATTTTAATGTTCATGCTCATGTCCATGTTCACGTTGTTTCATTAATCATTTTGTTCCGGCATATTACTATTTCGGCCTTTCGGAAGCGCCGACCTATTATGCAAAACAACATTGGATTGCCAAGACGCCAATTAATATACGTGCGAAAATTTAAACTACTTATTACACAACCATAAGAGTTTATTACAACAGATTATTAAACAAGATCTGCATTCTAAAATATTACAAAGTGTTGATATCCTTAAGAAGAGATCGGTACATGGCAATTTGCTTCAATGTATCATCTGTCCTCTTCTTCAACATTTTAGCTATAGCTCTAAGAGAAGCTATACTCTTTCTTTCTACAAGAAACACAACCTTTATGTACCTATCACCTGCAGGAGGTGTTCTAGGTGGACTATTAAGTAAGTTGTTTGCTTCAGAATTGCAATGGGAGGCTAAATGAGAAGAGGGATCACAACTTTCAGTCCTACCTTACGAGGACTCCTGCTAGGTTTTAACTGCAGTCTGGTAAAATATGGTGAAAGGGGTTAAAACAAAGAACAAGAGGAAAAAGTAGTATTATATAAATTAGAGATCATTTAAGAGCAAGAACAGGGTGAGCCTTACTAGACGTGGCTAAGAATTTTAGTAGGCTCGCGTCTAAGTAAATAAAATCCGCTCCATCGTTTACACTATATAGGGGACCCACTCATCCGAGTATAAAGAAACAATAAAGGCATGGGTCTTGTACTAGACCAGGGTCTAGAAAAACTTAGCTAGACTCACCCTCTCTAGTGTTTATACCTAGGTCTAGTAAGAAAAAGACTCTCTTAGACACCCCAAATTTCCAACGATGCACTTGCTAGGCATCCACTATGTATGAATAAACCATACCATAAGCCAAAAAGTGCAACTTAAGAGCTATCTATGTACATAGTGGATCTTTTCCACAAGCCAAAAATCTTAAGGGTGACCCGTAAGCTTTAAGTAAGTATGAACTTACAGTAGCTCATTTAGGCTGACAATAGCTCCTTCTCAAGCGGGTGTGACTCCTGGTCAATCTGCTAGTAGTATCTAAGTCGATCAGCTAGAACTCTAGTCCTTGTACTCCATTGTCCTTTCTCTGCATTAAGGAATGATATTTAAAACCAAGTTAGCTACTTTGGAAGGATGAAAGCACTTGAAAAACACCAAAAATACAGTATTAAAAATAACCAGATGTATTATTCAAACTAGCTGGCAGGTTTGAAAGGGTGAAAGAAGTTGAAAACACCAAAAAAGATAGCATTAAAAATGACTAGATTGACATTTTCTGAATCAAGCATTCATAGATAGAAACATAACAAAACCTGTATGGAAATGTCATGGAAAGTTTTCAGGTAGAATGACTTATTAACTTAATATGCATACAAGTAATATAACTTATTAACATGACAAGAAATTGGCCTAAGTAACACACAGAAACCTCGCACTTCAGCCTTGCTTGGCGTTAGATTGTGAGTGTTGGATCCTTTATGAGCTGTTTGCATGACCCATCTGAGCGCTCGAGAAAGACATGTATGAGTTAGTGTTGTAGGATTATAATGATTGTGTGAGAATGTAAGAAAGGAAATAACAGCGACAAGCTTATGATGTGGATAAGAACTACCAGATGTGGGCACAAACAAAATGGTAATAGAATGCAGGATATTAAGCAACATTCTAAAGCTTTCGTAGCTTATGAGTACCAAAAATAGCAACGAGAAAGAGAAATTACCACTGTGCAGCGAGGGCGGGTAGGACGGGCAAGATGCCGGCTGGGGCGATGGCTGGTCCATTCAAGATGGATCTAGTGTGTTGGCAGTGAAGATGCTCCCGTGTCGATGAGAGCGCCGACGGTGAAGGATCTCCAGTGTGGAAGAGAGGGCTGGTGGTGAAGCAGATGGAGGAAGGTGGAGGTCAGAGGGGGAGTTGGGCGACGAAGATGCGATAGGGGATATAGGTGGGATGACGCACATTTACCATCTATACCCCTCTATTATTGCAGTGCTCCTCTGGTCCTTATTTCTAGGCCAGGGATTTGCATTCGCAAAAACGGGGCAAGATTTTTGAATAGATGTGCGGGATGTTTTGGCTGTGTAGAAATTTTGAGGTTGAAGCTTCCTAAATACGCTACTCTGACATGGCCGCTCCTCACGTGCTGGCCATTTCTAGACCCACACGCGAATGGAAGCATGCTTACCAACATTTAATTGAGTTTCCACACATTTTCTTTATGCTTAACAACATTTAAATGATCTTACCAACATTGATAAACATTATATTTTGAAGGCTTTCAAACAATATGACCAAGGTCACGGCCATATATCTTCCATAGTTAATGATAACGTGTCCATATTTGGTAGATCGGTGCATCTTGGCATTTCAAGCAATGTTGAGATTCCATATTTGATGGATATATAATGCCTTGCTTAGTCAGGGTCATTTAGGGTTTAGGGTTTAGGGAATTTTCAATAATGTTCAAGCTTTATGCTTATATTCGTGGAATAGAATAGCGTTACCACAATTTAATGAAAGTATCTCAAATTTTGATCTATAAGTGCATGATATCTGCTTGGTTAGTGTTTATGGTTCGAGGGTATATGGTTTTAGTATTGAGGTGTTTAGGGTTTAGGTTTTAGGGGTATTTTAGGGTTTAGGGTATAAGAAAATTTCAATACTCTCCGAGCTATATGCTTATATTCGTAAAATAGAATGGTGTTACCCAATTTCATGAAAGTATCTCAAATTTTGATCTATAAGTGCATGATATCTATTTGGTCAAGGTTTATGGGTGGTTGAGGGTTTAGAGTTTTAGGGTTTAGGGGTTTGGGTTTTAGGTTTAAGGGAATTGTCAATAATGTTCATGGAATAGAATGACTTGGCAACAATTTAATGGAAGTATTTCAATTTTGATCTATAAATGCATTATACCTACTTGGTCAGGGTTTAGGGGTTTAGGGTTTAGGGTTTTAGGGTTTAGGGGTATAGGGCTTAGGTTTAGGTTTTAGGGGCTTAGGATTTCAGGAATTTTCAATAATGTTCGAGCTATATGCCTATATTCGTGAAATAGAATGGCCTTAGTGCAATTTAATGAAAGTATCTCAAATTTTGATCTATAAGTGCATAATACCTTCTTGGTCAAGGTTTAGGGTTCTAGGGTTTAGGGTTTAGGTTTTGGGGCATTTTAATAATGTTCAAGCTTTATGCTTATATTCGTGGAATAGAATTGCGTTAGCGTAATTTAATGAAAGTATATCTCAAATATTGATCTACAAGTGGATGATACCCCTTCTTGGTTAGGGTAATTTAGGGGCTAATGTTTAGGGTTTAGGGAATTTTCAATAATGTTCAAACTTTATGCTTATAATCATGGAACATAACGGTGTTACCGTAATTTAATGGAAGTATATCAAATTTGGATCTATAAGTGCATGATACCCTGCTTGGTTAGGGTTTAATTATGGGTCGAGGGGTTTAGGGTTTTAGTATTTAGGGGTTTATGGTTTAGGTTTTAGGTGTTGTTTAGGGTTTAGGGTTTAGGAAATTTTCAATAATGTTTAAGCTTTATGCTTATATTCGTCGAATAGAATGGAGTTGCCAAATTTAATGAAAGTATCTCAAATTTGATCTACAAGTGCATGATACCTGCTTGGTCAGGGTTTAGGGGTTTAGTGTTTATGGTTTTAGGGTTTAGGGGTTTAGGGATCCAGGAATTTTCAATAATGTTCAAGATTTATGCTTGTCATCATGGAACAGAATGGCGTTGCCGCAATTTAATGAAAGTATCTCAAATTTGGATCTATAAGTGCATGATACCTGCTTGGTTAGGGTTTAATTATGGATTGATGGCTTTATGGTTTTAGTATTTAGGGGTTTAGGGTTTTAGTTTTAGGGGCTGTTTAGGGTTTAGGGAATTTTCAATAATGTTCAAGCTTTATGCTTATATTAAGTATCTCAAATTTGATCTATAAGTGCATGATACCTGCTGGTCATGGTTTAGGGGTTAGTGTTTAGGGTTTAGGGTTTCAGGAATTTTCAACAATGTCCAAAATTTATGGTTATATTAGTGGAATAGAATGGCATTACCGCAATTTAATGAAAGTATCTCAAATTTTGATCAATAAGTGCATGAAACCTTCTTGGTCATATTTTTTGTTAAATTCACTTGAAGGTACGGAGATACTAAAATAAGGGAGAAACACCAACAGTTCCACAATTTTTAGGCTTTTTTTGGTTGGGATTCAATTCTAGCTTTTGATTTTTGTCTTATAAGCTATGAAGGTTGATGGGGTTCGTTGCATAGAAAACAAAAAAATTCCTACGGTTGCAACTGCCAAGATCGAATCTAAGCGATACTTGTAACTGTTACAGATGGACTCACCCTGATAGACCGTAAGCAGGAAAACGTTCCCGCAAAGAAACATGGTTGATGTAGATGTACACGACTGTCCTCGAGGACATGCATCCACTCAGCACCACAAACAGGCATCGCCTCCGTAATCGGTCACATCTACGGTGCACCAACAACTCCTGAACCCTCGCTCTAGCCGGATAGAGGAAGTAGCGGATCCCTAGGAACTCCAACAACATTACGCCATGGTAGTGGTGGTAGATTGGAAGGTTTATGGCAGGACTTTGCCGAGCACCTTTTTTAGTGGCAACAGACAAGGCAAGTAAGGGGATAAGATGCCACCCAAAGGGCATGTGAGAGGGGGTTATGAGAGTGTGTGGAGAGGACGAGGAGGCCACCTGCTTTTATTGGGGAGAGGGGGTAACCCCCTCCCTTGGCCGGCACCAAGGAGGTGCTCCCTCCCCTCCTCTCATTCATGTGAGTGCTCTCTCCACTCACATAAACTCCATCTCCACTTTCTCCCATTAAATCTTCACTCAAAAACCAAAGGTCTTTCCATTAAAGCACTTTAATTCCCTTGTTTTAATGCAACTCAATTTAATTAATGTCATGGTGGTGTCACGACACATGCCATGGGTAGGATTGATTTGGGGCCATATGGATGCTTGAGGAATCCAGGGAGGGTGTGTGCGGTGTAGCCGCACATGAAGAACATGCTTGAACCACCAAGGACTTGTGATTTTATTCTTCCTTCTAACTTACAAGTGCTCCTTGAGTTGTTTGCCTATAAGCTACAAGCAAGAATGATGATTGCGAGCCTTGGGGCACTAGTTGAGCATATCTCTAACCCTAGCTATGCCCCTCCTTATATAGGCACCGGGAATAGCTAGGTTACAGTTTGGGTCCTAGGGTTTACTGTTTGGGCCTTGTCATTATCTTGCGGGTCGGGTCAATGGGCTAGCCCTAGGCCCTTGACCTAGTCAGTAAAGGTACGTAGCCAACGGTCTTCTTGTACGTAGACGCCAGATCCTCTGGCGCACTCTTTTCTTTATGCGTCACTTGATGCTTTTGGCGTCACCCGGCTCCTTTGGTTGTCACCCGGTGACGCCCTTCTCTTTTGACTCTGCTTTAGTGTGGTCCTTCCCGGATCTTACTTAGAAAGGAGCCACGGGCCTTCCTTCACTTGGCTTCCCCTTGTGAGACTCGGCCCGTCGTTACCTGCAGATTGTAAATCCTTGTCCTTTATGAGCCGATTTACTTCTTATGTCGGCCCGTACTGGCAAGATGACCTAGCCACTGTTACTCGGCCCGTGTCAACCAGACTCGGCCCAAGCCAGGCTAGTACTGCAATGAGTTTCACCCCTTATGATCCTATCGAGGGCGTCCCCCCAACATTAGTTCCCGAAGCTGGCGAGGTCTAACGGGTTTGGCTGTTAGGCATCTCCAGGTCCCTGTAGTGAATTTGAACTTGATTTCTTATCTGATATTTGCTTATTTGGCTCGATCTCGATCTTTGCCGAGTATCTGCTCTGCTCAGTCTTGGCCGAGTCTTTCTAAGCTCTGACTAGTCATTCTTGACATATCCGAGTCATTTTAGACTTAGTCGAGTCAATTTGGACTTAAATATTGTTGATTCCCAGGCGGAGCGTAATTATTGCGGTTTTCCACAAAACCTTCTCCAATCCTGACAGCATAGTCACATCGCGCAACTCCTCGGGCCTTTCGTTGACTGATGCGGTGCGGTCCGAAACGTGTATCACGCGCACGTGGCGTGGTACTACGCGTCGGTTACTCCCGCACACGGCCACACCTAGACCACACAGCACAACTTGATCCCACGATTGGGGTTTTACCTTTCCCTTAAGTAGGGGAGTGCGGGAAAAACATCCCCACCGCTTCAGTTTTCCCCCACCTTCTTTCTTCTTCCTCGTGCCGCTCCTTGGCAGTTCCAATCTTCATCTGCCCCCAAAATTTCTATCTTGCCTACATTGCCAGCTCTGGCGAGGCGCTTCCCTCTACCCGCTTTTTCCTCAAATTCACCGACAGGGCATCGTCAGTCTAGGCCGCTTCCGTCAGAGGAAGTGCTCAAAGCTCTGGACTATATGGACGCCCGCGACACCGACGAGGAGGTGGAGGAGAACGAGACCACCGGCGAACGCGGTGCTTGGGAGGGATAGGAGGTCTCCATCGAGGAGATTGAGTGGCTGCACTCCACCAGACGCATCCCCTTGGGTGTTGGGTGCCGTCCTCCTAGTGGTGAGATTTCTCCTAAAACCGAGCCTGACGAACACGTATATTCTTTCCCACTTTGAGCATTGTTTTGGTCTTCCTGCTAGCGAGTTCTTCAAATCGTTTCTCTCGACTTTTCACTTGCAAACACACCATCTTGCTGCCAATGCTATTGGCTCTTTTTCTTGCTTCATCTCTTCCTGAGAGGGCTACCTTGGCCTCTCGCCCACTGTTTTGCTTTGGGCGAAGTACTTCACTTTTCAGATTCAGGTAGTTCCTGATCTGGGTGTCCCTTCTTCGGAAAAGATACCCACCCAATGTGGTGCTGCTAGCATCACACCTAGGAGGGGATCCATCTTTCCACGATTCACGGGTTTGGACTCTTGCAAAAAGTGGCATAAAACCTTTTTCTATGTTAAAACACCACCCATAACGATTTTATTTGTCTGCCCGTATTCAAGGATGAGGTGCCAGACAAGTCCTTCTAGAAATTTGACCATAGATATAAGTACTCGGCGGTCAATGAAGCATTTGCCCTTGTAGAGAGTTTACTGGACCCGCAAGATGGGTTTAACTTGACTGGGGAGGACTTGATGCGTACTTTTGTTAGTCGACGAGTCAGCCCCTTCAGCTTAGGCTGCACAAGATATGTTTTATGAGCGGTTTACGTGACTCCACTCGCGATTCAACTTTTGATCTGCCCAACAATGTCGTTGCTCGCCGAGTCAGCTCTATCTTTAAGCTGACCATGGCAGCCGATTGGGTTTGGAGATTTCCCCCCTTCGATCGTCAAAGACCCATCCCCTGGGAAAGTTTCCGAGTAACCTGATTTTGCCAACATACATTACTCGGCCCTTGTTTGACTTTAGCTTATTCGGTGTTCCCTTGTTGATTTCATCTTATCCCCTTCTCGCATAACCTTTTGGCCCAGGTTAATGACAACACCTGTCCTCCTGATGGTTTTTACGAAGATCGCCTTGATCCCGATGATGAGGATTTTGATTCTGAATGCTTCATGCCTATCCCGTTTGCCACTGTCGGCCCTTCTCTGGGTAATAATCCTACCCGATTTGCTTTCAGGGATTGGCCGTATGATGATGATGATGATGAGTGTCAACTTTTAGAGGTACTTGATCCTTGCCTTATGCTTTTGGCTTATCTCGTTGAATTTTGCATTTGCTGATGTGTCCGGATAGGTGTATGAGGGTCTTACTCTTTCCACGCGCGGTCACAGCAAGATTCCAGCTGCCAAGCTGACTAAACGGCGTGAGGCTTCTGCCAGCAGCGTCCATTCCTCAAAGAAGCGTGGAGCTACTACTCTTGTGTCCCCTAAAGCCGAACCCTCGCAGCCCCACAAGATCGGTAGAGTCTCACGGCGTGTTCCTCATGATCCTATTGTTTCCAGGTAAGATTTGTTGTTAATCATCCTTTGCTTTTCTCTTGTTGTTCCTTTTACGAGCCCTTAGCTTCTTATTTTCAGATCTGCCATACCTACGAGCCAATCAGCTACTTGTATGGCATCGACTATTGCCGGATCTGCTTCACCTGCTCGCGCCGAGACCGAGACTCCTACTCTGGTCCGGGTCTCCGCATCCGCACTCGAAGCTGCCGAGTCTTGGCCAGAGGCCGATCCGACGACTCAGCCAAGAGAAGAGACTCAGCCAGAAAAACCTGTCATTGAGAAAGACTCAGAGAGGGGACCCGGCGCCAACAACATCGACGCCAAGTCCAGCCAGACTGCCAGTGTACCAGTTCCCCTAGTTATTGACCCGAAAAAGATGTATGTCTTGCCATCCCAACAACAAGCCCAACCTACTCATTTGGCAGCTCCTCAGCAACAACAGAGAAAACCAACTCCTCCACCGTTAGCACGAAAATGCAAATCCTAGCCTTTTTCAGTTGGTCAGACTCGTACTACCCCTATTAAGTCGGCCGGGTCAAAGCAGCAAACCTTGAGTTTCGTTAAAGGTGCTCCTCAGCAGAAAAAGCCAACAACAACAACAACAACAAAGTCACCCGCTTTGGCGGGTTTGTTAGATAAATCTACTGCTACTGCCGGATCAAGTGGTCCTTCTGGGTAGCGATTCTGCATCAAGGCACTATTGCTGCCCGTTCTGCTGTTGGAGCTGCCCTAAAGAAAGGCCAAGTCCTGACTCGAACCCTGAGTGGGCATAGTCTTGGTTCAGCTGAACCCTTTGCGCTAGAGTGGAATGCAGCAAGTGATCACGAGGTCAACTCAAATCTTCCTTCAGCGCCAGACCAACAAGAAGTACAACTGGGTCCCCAAACTATGTTCAAGATGACTCAACAAGACATTAATATTATGATGCAAGTTCATCGGGTAAACGAGGTATGAAACCATTTCACTCTTTAATGTTCTGAGTGTTTATATATGCATATCCCCTAGTCCCCGAGGTTACTACCGAGTAAAGCATTTACTCGGCCGTAAGCTCAAAGTTAAGGTGAATCTTATCATGCCGCTTGCCGGGATCACATGTTGAAAATCGACCCATAGTCCCCGAGGTTACTACCGAGTAAAGCATTTACTAGGCAGTAAGACCAAAGTTAAGGTGTATCTTATCTTGCCACTTGCCGGGATTACATGTTGAATAATCGACCCCTAGTCCTCGAGGTTACTACCGAGTAAAGAATTTACTCGGCCGTAAGCTCAAAGTTAAGGTGTATCTTATCTTGCCGTTTGTCGGGGTAACATGTTAACAAATTTAGTCCACTAATGACTCTTGTGCTCATGTTCCTTTTCGCAGCTTACGTACAACCAGCGCACGAAGAGTTTCCAAACTTTTTTGTGGAAGTACCAGAAGCTCTCTGTTGAACACCATGATCTTGTTGCCGAGTTCTAGGGCCAAGGTACCTTATCTTAATCGGCCCCATTGCGACTGACCATTTTCCTTTTATACTAACTTTCTTCTGTTATCTTTGCTTTGTAGCTACTGCTCAGTCTACCGTGGAAGCGCTTCATAAGCAGATGTCTGATGCTGAAGGTATTGCCCTTTTCCTTAGTGATTATAGCTATCCAGTTTAAAGCGTGTCCTTTCCATGCTGTTATATCTCGGAGTAGCCAAGAAACTTTTGCTCGCAGAACAACTCCAAGACAGTGTTTCCATGCTGGATCTGATGGAACATTTTCTCGAACAAGCAGGGCAACACCAGCTCGAGCTCAAAAAGGAGCGAGATGAGGTGACCCGGCTGAAGCAGCAGATTGCCGAGATGGAGCAGAAGAACAAAGTTGAGGTTGAGGGGTTGCGCGAGGACTTTGCAGAGGAACGTGGTCAACTTTCTGGCATGACCGAGAAGACGGAGAAGCTGCTTAAAGAGAGCGAATTTATAATCACCTCGGCTCATCAAGATCTTGAAGTTCTTCGTGCCAAGTCTAATACCTAGCAATCCAAACTCGGTCGCATCAACTCTTTCCTCGGTAGTGAGTCCTTACTCTTTTTTGCGGTAATCTTGTTTCCGACATTCCCGTTTTTGTCACTTATTGATGATTTTTCCTTGCAGAAAATTTCCCAGCAGCCAACATGTTCGCCCTTAGGTCCATGCAGAAGGTTCGGTCCGAGTCTGGTGAGCCGGAAGATGGCGACATGACCATTGATGAACATCTCGCTGCACTCTCAAAGCGGGTGACAACTTTGAAATCCTGCATTGTCGATCTGCTCAAGGCTGCAATTCATGTCTTTAGTACACTATGGCCTGATGAAGATTCTCCCCAGCTTATTGATCCACTTGCGACAAACTTATGCTCTCTGAAGAGAGGATGGATCAATGGCGCGAGTCGGCCGGTCGGGCTGCTGCTATCCTTTGTCTTATCTTGGTACGAAGGTATCAATTTAGATGTGCTGAAGAACATGAGGGTTGATGCCAAGTGGACCCAAGACCCGAATCTTATCAAGAAACGCCAAGAAAGGGATTATGCCATGATTGAGTACACCAAAGTTCATGCTTGGTGTGATGGACCTAGATTTCTTGATTCTGCCGAGTTAGTTGAAGAAGTCGACGAAGAAGGTGGAGTTGATAGTGAAGACACCGAGTCAGATGTCCCTGCTACGGGTGACGTGCCTGACTCGTCTACAACTGATGACGCACCAAGTTCCAAGCCTGCCGAATCATCTCCGAGTTCAGCTGTTTCTTAAGCTGCTGAAAAACACTTGAAATTCTATGAGATCCCCAGTATACCGGGTGCAGATGTAACATATACTGCATTTCGTTTGGTTAAGTGCCCTTGCGAGGGTTAAACTTATATTTTGGCTTAAGTTCGAATCACTTTGGGTAGAGTCCCCGAGTTTCATTTGCCTTTCCCTTAATTCCCCAACTTTGGCTCTTGTCTACCTTTTTTGGCATTCGACATTAGAGTCTTGAGGTCATAAGAATTAAGTCAAGAGTTCGTAAAACTAGGAAACCTGAATTAAAGTAATTCGGCACACAAGCCGACATATCCTGCAATGGGTTAGTTAAGCACAACATCGGTTCGCATTTGTCCTTTCTCTTATCCGTTGTTCATGTTTATCCGCCTTTGGTCTTTTTCTCTTGCTTGTCATGAAGCCAGGTTTCTGACAACAGCTAAGTCAAAGAGTTGACCTCTAGCGTTTATACACTACTATTCCGTAATAAGAGATGGGATTTAATGCCAGACGACATAAATAATAAGGACAAAAATAGAGAACAGTAAACATGAGGGGGAGTCATCGAGTCAATTTTTCGAGTCATACCATTTTTATTATTGGCACATAGCTGGCATAAGCATCCAGCATATGAGATTTGAGAGATACATACATTGCCTTCCCTAAGTATAGAAAGAACGTAGCAATGCCACATTCCATGACATTTTGGTTTCATCACCCGACCCTGTCTGCCTTGTTCTTTTGTGCCTCATGGGCATCTATTATATAGTAATAATTATTGTGTAATGCCTTGCTTACAATGAGAGGAACTTCCCATGAGGGTGACAATTTGTGCATTCCAGCTATGCGTTGCACCAATCTGAGCACCAAATCCCCTTCTCTGAATACACGAGGGTGAACTTTACGACTATGATAGCATCGGAGATTTTGCTGATATATGGCGGATCTGGATAATGACAGTTCTCGTGCCTCTTCGAGTAAATCAACTCTATCTTCCCGGGATTATTTTACCCCGGCTTCTGTATATTGCCTTTCTCTTGGCAAGTCATGCTCTATGTCAGCACGAAAAACTGCTTCTGCCCCATAGACAAGGAAAAATGACGTATAGCCAATTGATCAATTCAGAGTTGTTCTTAAGCTCCACAACACCGAGGGTAATTCCTCTATCCAACAGCCAGGTTTTCTCTGGAGTGGTTCTATTAGCCAAGGTTTTATCCCGGACAAAACTAGCCCATTTTCCCGTTCAACTTGCCCATTTGATTCCGGGTGGGCGACTAACGCTACGTCGAGTCTTATTCATTTGTCCATGCAAAATCAATCAAAGGCTCGTTCGGAAAAGTTTGTGCCGTTTTCTGTAATTATGCTATACGGGTAGCCATACCTTAGGATTATATCCCGCAAGAATGTTACTTCTATTTTTCCATCACTCTTCTTGATAGGTTTCACTTCTATCCATTTGGTGAACTTGTCAACCATAACAAGTATGTGAGTCATGCCACCTCGTGCGGGTTTGAATGGTCCTACCATATCCAAACACCATACCACAAACGGCCAAGTGATTGGTATAGTTTTGAGTTCCGATGCCGGCAAATGTGTTTTGGCCGAGTATCGTTGACACCCATTGCATTTATTTACTAATTCTTGTGCCTGTTCGAGTGCACTTGGCCAGTAGAAACCATGTCGAAATTCCTTATCTATCAATTCTCTAGACGAAGCATGATGCCCACATTCTCCTTGGTGAATGTCCAAAAGTATTTCCTGGCCTTGTTCTGAGCCTACGCATCGCTGTAGTACATTTGTTACACTCCTTTTGTATTGCTCCTTATTGATAATTGTATAGGCTTTTTCCCTTATTTTTGTTTGCCTTGCTAATATCTCATCATCCGGCAAAGTTCCATCTTTTAGGTAATGAAATATTGGTTGCGCCCAATTTAGTATAATTTGTGTCGGGTATGTTTCTTCATCAATTTCCATGGGCTCAGCCGACGTTGCTTCTGCCTACATAACCTGATGAGTCCTCGGGTTTGATTCGATAGTCCCTGGGTCGAATGGAATAGTCCCTGGGTTTGATTCGACAGTCCACAGGTTGAATGGAACAGTCCCCGGGTTACTCGAACCTGCCCCTATGTCAATGTCCATTGGCACAACATCTGACTCTTGGCTTGTCGGGATAAAGATTGACTCGAATTCAGGTGAAGGCTTAATCAACGGTTTTCTGAGATGCTCCAGTGCTATTCCTGGCGGGATTTCTTGTCAGGATGATCCCAACTTAGATAAAACATCAGCTGCCTCATTTTCTGCTCTGGGAATATGATGAAACTCACATCCATCAAAATATCCCAAAATTTGTTGAACATGGAAACAATATAATGACATATTTGCATCCAACACATCCCAATGCCCAAACACTTGTTGAATGACCAAGTATGAGTCGCCAAAACACATGATTCTTTTAATGCCATTTTCCTTAGCCACTTTTATCCCATGAACAAGTGCTTCATATTCGGTGACATTGTTGGATGAGGCAAAATGGATTTGTAGCACATACTTGAGTTGATCCTTCTTTGGTGAGGTAAGAACTATCCCGACACCAAGACCCATTTTCTTTTTGGACCCATCAAAGTGCATCTTCCAGTAGTTCGGGTCAGGTAACGGTGGCTCATACTGCATTTCAATCCAATCTACAAAAAAGTCCGCCACTGCCTGAGATTTAATGGCCTCCCGCCTATCATATTGTGGAGTATATGGTGCTAGCTCTATGGCCCATTTTGCCACTCTGCCTCTTGCGTCTTTACTTCCCCAAATGTCCGAGATAGGTGCCTCTCATATTACCCGGATAGGGTGATCTTGAAAGTAATTATTTAGCTTCTTCGTTGCCATGTACACCCCGTATGTAATTTTTTGATAGTGGGGGTAGTTCTGTTTCGACATAGAGAGCACTTCGCTCAAGTAATAAACTGGTCTCTGGACTGATTTGCCCTCTTTTTCGCGCTCTACCACTATCACCGCACTAACCACTCGATTAGTTTCTATAACATAGAGCAACATTGGCTCTTTGGATAGTGGTGCGGCCAATATTGGTATTGTTGCCAACATCTTCTTAAGTTCATGGAAAACGCTATCAGCTTACTGTGTCCATATGAACTTATCTGATTTCTTCATCAGTTGATATAATGGCAAGGATTTTTCTCCTAGCCAACTCACAAACCGACTTAATGAGGATGGTCATCCTGTGAACTTCTGGACACCATTGAGGGTTTTTGGCAATTCCATTCTTTCGATGGCCTTGATCTTTGTCGGGTTAGATTTGATTCCTCGGCTGGATACAAGGAATCCGAGTAACCTTCCAACCGGGACACCGAAGCGATGTGCCCATGTGTATCCTAGTTGATCATATTTGTCCTCTTCGTAGTGAACCTCCTCGTCTGTCGACTTCTTCCTCGAACGCCGACAAGATCTATGGCATGGAACACCAAGAACTTTGTCATCAAGACCTTCCGATGACCGATCTCGCTGAACCCCAGACCCGAAGACGTCGAGACCCTCGGGTGCGCCAACACGGATCCGAAGGCTCCGCTTCCAGAGTGCGAAGTCTGAGCCTGGCGAACTAAACCCTCCAGACCATCAAGATCTTCTTCATGGATTCCAAGACACTAATCCCAAGGAGCCAAATACTGAACCTGTCGAACCCCTGTTCACCAAAACCACCCACATGGAAACCAATCATGTCGACTCCGGAGACCGAACCCCTTCGGAACCCAAGATCACCGATATAGATGTCTGACCCCTTTCCTCGAAACCCTATTTTTATAAATGACCATATATCTTGTCGCATATAAATTGTTCATGATAGCATCTGATCATGTGGTTTGGGGGTATTTTGTTGACTCACCTAATAATTAAATATGGAGATCATATGTGGGCTTTTCTAGTCTTATATTGGCTCCATTTAAATTTGTGTAGCGAACCGATGACATATTTTGCCTGTTAATACCATATTTAAATTGCGGGGTACCTAATCAACATAACCCATCTAATTAATTGTCGACACCCCAATTACACTCAATATTGCCTAATTACATAGCACCTTTTCCATGTAATACATAATACAAGCATCATGTCCGACCTTCTACCGTAGTATTAAATAGTGTATCCGGTGTTTCTTCTAGTGCTTTGCTTCTTCTTGAATTAGGCCGATGAGTTGATGAGAGTGTCGACCCGGTCTTCAAATGAATCTTCTGCTATGTTTCCCATGCGAGCATTCTCCCCTTTCTACCTATTTTACATTTATAATCTTTACTTTGTCCTGTTGATCTATTGATATCCGTGTTGCGATTCTATAGTTTCTGTACCCCCGTTATATTCTTATAGCACCTATATTTCCTTGGACACTTCATATTTCCTGTTTTTGGGTAGACAGTTGGCCTTGCAAGTAGTAGTCGCTTGCTCAGGTGCTGCTTTGCGTCATCGAGTGCCACTGATGTTGGGCATTGGCATATTCTTAGTGGTAGAGATGATTATGGCTTTAATTACAGTTTAATAATTAATATTAAAAGTAGGTATAATTAATGGAGAAGCACAAAGGGGTAATAGTTGAGATTTGGTTATTATCCCGCCCCTGTCTCGAGGGGGAAATACCAGGCTAGGTGTGTTTAGTGGTAGTATCAGGTTGGTTTTGAATAGGTCTTTCTTATCTATCTGATAGCCGACAGTTGTCTCGAGTATCTATAGGTTGTTTAGTGCATGCTGCGCTGCCGCTTCAGTCTACCATAACTATATAGGCGAGAGACACCGAATTCTAAGTCTTGCCGTGTACTGGCCTCCGTACTGACCTCTCTCTTTTTACTTTTCCCTTTTTTGCCATCCCTTTTGTTTTAGCAGTTTTGAGATCGACGTCGTTAGCAAGGTTACCCTTCTGGCTCGACCTGCGCAGGGTTATGGACGCTTCTTCAGGGCTCTTAGCCTAATTGACATCTTGCCCGTACTGAGATGCTGTATCGTTTTCAAGGTGATTTAGATATTTGTATTGTATATCTGTATTATTGACTCATTCAGTTGCTGTTATATATATATATATGTTATGTGGGTTACATCATGGACTATTGTGTAATGATATTGCTTTGTTTTCCACCCGCATGAAAGTGCCTGGTGGGCACGTTCGAATCATTTCTATGCGGGTTTGGGGGAATCGCTCAAGCTTGCATAGAGCCGATCCAAGGGTGTTACACTTTAGAAATGACAACTTAGGTTTTCTACCAAACCATAATTCATATGGTGTCATTTCAATGGATTTTGATGGTGCCCTATTTAAAGTGAATGCAGCAGTCTGTAATGCATGACCCCAAAATGACAATGGAAAATCTATAAGGGACATCATAGATCGTACCATATCCAATAAGGTTTGATTACGACGTTAGGATACACCATTACACTGTGGTGTTCCAGCGGGAGTGGGTTTTGAAACAATTCCACATTGTCCCGTGTGTAGGCCAAACTTGTAACTAAGATATTCTCCTTCATGATCTGATCATAGAAACTTGATATTTCGGTTATGAAGATTTTCTACTTCACTCTGAAATTCTTTGAACTTTTCAAATGTTTCAGACTTGTGTTTCATTAAGTAAATATAACCATATCTACTTAAATCATCCGTGAAGGTTTCAAAATAACGATATCCGCTGCGTGCCGACACACTCATCGGACGCATACATCAGTATGTATTATTTCCAACAAGTAGGTCACATGCTCCATTGTTCCAGAGAACGGAGTTCTAGCCATCTTGCCCATAAGGCATGATTCACATGTTTCAAATGATTCATAATCAAGTGATTCAAGTAGTCCATCAGAATGGAGCTTCTCCATGCGCTTTTCACCAATATGACCCAAACAACAATGCAACAAATATGCAGCAATATCATCATTTAACTTAATCATTTTGGCATTCACATTATGAATATGTGTACTACTAATATCAAGATTCAAGACAAATAAAACATTCAACATAGGTGCGTGACCATAAAAGATGTTATTCATATAAAAGGAACAACCATTGTTCTCGGATACAAATGAATATCCGTCTTGCAATAAACATGATCCAGACATGATGTTCATGCTCAACTTAGGCACATAATAACAATTATTATGGTTTTTTGACAATCCTGATGGTAGATGAAGTGGCAGATTCCCAATGGCGATCACATCAACCTTCGATCCATTGCCTACGCGCATTGTCACTACATCCTTTGCTAGTGGTTGTCTATTACTTAGTCCCTGTTTCGAGTTACATATATTAGTGACTGAACCTGTATCAAATACCCAGGTACCATTTCGACTACTATTAAGGTACACATCAATAACAAGTATATCGTATATAATTTTGTTCACTTTCCCGGCCTTCTTATCTGCCAAGTTCTTTGGGCAGTTCTGTTTCTAGTGATCAGCCTCCTTGCAGTAAAAGCATTCAGAATCAGGCTTCGGGCCACCCTTGGTTTTCTTCTCAGACATGGCAACAGGTTTGCCGCCCTTCTTAAAATCACCTTTGAGCTTGCCCTTTCCTTCAGAGGTGGTGATCTTATCATCCATCTCTTCCAGGTGCCTTTTCTTTACGTCTATTTTGGCAACTATCAACATGGCAGCAAGTTCGGTGAGCGATCTAATCACATCATTCATCTTGTAATTCAGTACAAACTCTTTGTAACTGGGTGGGAGCTACTGCAGAACTATATCTGTTGCAAGATCAGCTGGGATGTCACATCCTAGTTCCTTGAGACGTTGAACATAGCCCATCATCATTATGATGTGCTTGTTCATAGAGTTGTGTTCCTTCATTTTTGCACTAAAGAACTTGCCGGAGATCAAATATCTCTCAGCACGAATCTGGATCTCAAACATGGTTTTGAGTTCCTTCACCATAGCATCAACACTACTAAGTTCAAAGCTCTTTTGGAGTTTCAGCTCCAGTGACTGAAGGATCGCACACTGTACACGAGTGTAGTCATCATGCTTCGTGTCATACACATTGCACTCATCCTAAGATGCAGTACTAGCAGGAGCGTCACCTAGCGGACCTTCCAGCACATAAGACTTCTTTATGCCCATGGGTAAAATCCTCAAATTGCGGTGCCATTGGTGAAGTTAGACCCATTGTCTAGCAGCTTTTCTATCTCAAGGAATACATTGAAATTAAATGTAGCGGGTGCCATGATCTACAATGTATTTGCAAAAACTATTTAGCCTAGGTTTATAATAGACAGAGTTCAATCTAATTCAAAATTACTTATGTGAACTCCCACTCAAAATGACATCCCTCTAGCCATGTTAGTGATTACACGAACCAAATTCACTACGCCACGACCGATCATCATGAGTGGTGGCGTAGCTCCAATGGCGAGCATTGTATGGGTCATCATATCTCCATATGAATCGTGCTTTACCTTTCAGTTCATGTTCTGATGCCATGTCTATACATGCTAGGCTCGTCAAGAAAGTGTTGGAGATATGCCCTAGAGGCAATAATAAAAGTGATTATTATTATATCTTTGTGTTTATGATAAATGTTTACATTCATGCTATAATAGTATTAACCAGAAACATTAATACTTATGTGATTTGTATACTAAATTAGTGTCCCTGGTAAAGCCTCTTTATAATACTATCTTGTTGATTAATAGATGATCGTGGTTTCTTGATCATGAACATTGAGATGTTATTAACAACAAGATCATATCATTAGGAGAATGGTATGATGGACATACTCCTATAGATAAGCGTAGCATTAAGATCAAGTCATTTCAATAGTTCATTTGCTATAAGCTTTCTGATACATAGTAACCTAATTCCTTCGATGTCACATCCCAAGATTTTCCAAATCTTGTAATGTGAAAAAAATAAATAAACAAAATAAATAATTCTTGAAATTTTTGGGCGAAAAGAAACTTTTGTTTCTAAATGGAAACTTAAAATCCCATCTTGAACAAACTTTGGTTAATGTTTGAATCCAACAAAGTATTCAAATCAAGTGAAATGCATTCTTCATAAATGCATCTGGAAATTTAAACACTTGAGAAATAAACCAAAACCCTAAAACCCTAATGGAAGAAAATCATTTTCAAGTTATCTCTAAGACCATGGATTTGATCCATACAAAAAGTGGTCAAGCAAACATTTCAAATTGATCAAGAATGACTATTAGAAATACTATAAAACCATATGAGTTGGAATCACTAATTTTGGATCTTTTAATAAAAAGATTTGGTTTTCAAAAGAAAAGGTAGAATTATAAATAAAGATTATTTTATGGAGCCAAATTAAATCTTTGCCAAGCTTTTGAAACAAAATATTTTATTTGATAAAAATAGTTTAATTAAATAAAACCATGAGGATTTATTAATATCCAATTTTATTTAAGTAAAGGCTTTTTCCTTTCAAATAAACATTAAAATTTATTAAAATTTTAAAAATAAGAATTCCAAGTGTTTTAGTTTTTCAAATGAAACCTACTGAAAAGATTTTTGATATTATTTATATTTCAAAAAGAGTTTTAAAATAAATTAAAACCTATTTGAATTAAAGACTATGGTCTATTTATTTAATTATTAATAGATCCTAAAAGAATAAAAGAATTATTTTGGACTTTGAAATATGTTGATAAACAGAATTAAAATTCACCCAAAGTTTGGTGGTGATTTGAATTCAAATGGAGATTGAAAAATATTAATAAATCTTATTTAATTAATACTAGGGCCTATTTTAAATAATTAAAAGACCTTAAAAAGAATAAATAAATTATTCCAAATTAGACTTTGGAATGTGCTATTAATCAGTATATGAATCTACACAAATTTTGGTTGAGGTTTGAATTGATTTGTTGCTTGAATTGTTTGAATGAAAATCAAATCAGAATATTCAAAAACAGAAAAGAAAAAGGTTTAGTAGAAAAAAATGGAAACAAACCCAACCCATCTGGCAGCCCACTAAGGCCCAGCATCCCATCTTCCCACCCCACCCGAGCGAAACGTTTTCTCACCACTGCTCTCACCCGCAAAGCCGCTGACGGTTGGACCCCACCTTCTCCTCTCTCTCACTCGCTGTCAAACGGGCCCTGCGACCACGTCACCGTCTTCTTCACCGCGCTAACCACGCCTGGCAGTTTCTGCCGTTGATTTGCTCAAGTAAATTCGCGTAAATGGCCCAGTAAATCTCCCCTGCGACCACGCCTTCTTAATCGCCTGCGTCCCCTCTTTCTTTCCCCTCAAACCTCGCTGCCAGAGAGCCACCAGGCTGCGTCAATTTTGCTTTGCCTCGCCACGGTCTCCGATAGACTCCGACGTCGATTCCAACGAACCCAAGTCGCTCCTTGCCCCCTCGACCATGCTCACTTGCTCCCCACCTCCTGGTGAACCTCCCCGTAGCACCAGCTCGCCCGCGAGTGCTCTACAACATCGTCAACATCTCCAACAGAGCATCGCCGCCATCTGCTCCCTCTCTGGCGACTTCCCTGGTAACCTTCTGACTGTCCCTCGTCTTTCCAATGACACGCATGTGACCAGTGAACTTGTCCGCATCTAACGCCACTTGTTCCGTGTCCTAGCGCGCTTCGTAGCCTCGACCCCGTCAACATCAGAGCCTGCCCGACGCCGCAGCGTACTCCGGCGAAGAATTCTCGTCGACCCAGAGCGCCCCTTCGCCAACAAAGACCACCTCGAGCTTCACCTTGACCACGCGAACCTGGTGAGCCATTCCCCTTCTTCCCTTGCTTCTTGTAATTGCCGCGACGCCATAGCCAGAGCCAGCGCCGCCACCTGCCGCCGCCAGCGCCGCCACTCGATGGAAAGCGTGCTGAGCACCGTTCGATTTCGATCTAGCGGCTAGGATAGAATCTAACCCGAAGGGGTAAGCTGGCATATGAGCCACACGATCTGTTTAGATCCAACGCACCAGAGAGGCTGATCCGAACAAAACGGTATGGGCGAATAGAATCACGCCACGTGGCCAGCTTTTGATTAAATAGACAGAAACTTTCCTATTAGATGATCCAATTTGAAAAATTCATAAATTTCAAACCACACGTCCAAATTTTGCAAATTTTATATCAATGGAATCAGAAAGACAAGTACTTTCTGACCATGCCCTTTGTTTAGTGAATTGCTTCTGTTAAATTGAATGTTTTTGCAGAAACTTGTGTAGGCATATTTAGAATATAAAATTTGTTCTAAAATGATTTTTGAGATAAAACCTTTGGCAAATGGTTTGTTTTGAACCTACTGACCATAGAAATCAATTTGTGGTTTTAAAAACATATTTTGTGAAGCAAAAGAATAAATCTTTGTTTTAGACCATTTCTAGTCAAATAAAAATGTTGTTAAATGTTAAAAATACTTTTTGAAGGAAAATCTTTGGGAAATTTTTTGATTTAAACTCTCTGACCCCAAGCACCAAGTTTTATGATTTAAAAATGTATTTGGTGAACCGTATAAAAATTGTTACTTTGACAAAGGCATTTTCCACCACATAAAATAATGATTTGGTTTTAAAAAAGGCTTATAAGTAAAATGTTTTTGCAAATGGTTTGCCAATTTTATAAAGTGACCAATAGGTGTTTTTAGAATGTTTATAACCTATTAGAAACCACTTTTCCAAATAAAACCATATTTAGCATGCTTGCATGCATAATTTTGTTTCTATCATTTCATGTGATGTTTTGCTTGAATGGTAGATTGAAATATTGCTTGCTTAATTGAATTGTAGTGAAATTTGAAGAGTGTGATTGTTGCAAGATCAAGGAGTGAACTTATACTCTCTACCAAAAAGGCAAGTGATGCTTCATACTTTTGTCCCATTATTTTCACTATGCATTAGTGATATTTCTAAGTAGGACTTGCATGGAATTTTGCTAAGTGTGAACTATGCCATGGGAAATCCTAGTAGATGAAACCTTAGTAGAAATTTCCTAAGTTAAGATTCCTACTACTATCATGCTTATCTTAGCTAAATAGAAAACAAGGGTGGAATATATATTCATACTATGGAATGTTTCCAAGTCAAGGACTTGTGTTTTGTTTAATAAAACAACTAAGTGAATGAATCACCTGGGTGGAATGGGCTCTGCCTGGATCATATAGGTTGCAATAACTTAGCCAAATGGACAGTTGGTGGTAGGGAAATGATAGGTTGGAACGCGTCCATTCTGGTCTAAGGGAAGGCTTCTGAAAGATCTTGTCTTGGTGAAACCAAGTCTTGTGGGAAAAGTGCACCACCTCTGTAGAGTGTAAAATCTAAGTACTTAGCCATGTCCCTGGTAAAGGACAATTTGAGCATCAATACATGGAATCTATCAAGAATCTCCTCGTCCAAATTTCTAAGTTAAAAACTTGAGGTTGAACAAGGGTTGAAGGATCACCAATTTCTATTGGGAGATGCCTTGGGTGATTTTTGTCAAACAAAAACTTAGTGTTTTCAAATGATAAGGAAAATCTATTTTGAGCAAAGCAAGCCTAAGCTCCACTTAGCCAAATGCATATAGATGATAGACTCCACTATACTACCATAGTATCACTTGCCAATACAATTCAAATGTATTGACCCTTGTGGCTGTAACTTATTATGTTGCAGGTTTGTTTAATGTTAGAGAAGTTTATTGATTAGGATTACAAGTCTACAACCAACATGTTTCCCTATGGCACTTTGAAGATGAAGAACCCCATGCTATTGTTATATTCTGCTGCATTGTAATGAGATAGCCAAATGAGCTATTTAAGATGTAATGAATTATTTTATTCCTGGTTATAAAGTTGTATTATGACCTTTGTTTCTTGATATTACATCTTAACTATGGATGCTAGCTATTGATCCAGGGACTAGCATTGTAAACACAGGGATCTCTACCTTATTAAAGGTTGGGAACCTTACATTCGACCATGAGATCATGCTAATCACCATCACCGGAAGGATGCTTTGATGACATCAAACACCATACTGTAACTGGGTGGCTATAAAGGTGACATTGAGTGTTCAAAAAGTATGTGTTGAGGCACATGGATCAAGAGTGGGATTTGTCCATCCATGTGACGGATAGATATACTCTAGGCCCTCTCGGTGGAGTGTCATCCAATTGGCTTGGAAGCATGTGACTGGCTCACAAGGGATCACATATCACGGGAACGAGAAAAGAGTACTTATCGGTAACGAGGTTGAACTAGGTATGCAGAGATACCGACGATCAAACCTCGGATAAGTAAACTATCGCAAGACAAAGAGAAATTGGTATCGTATGTAAGTGGTTCATTCGATCGCAAAGTAATTGTTGAAATATGTGGGAGCCATATGAATTTCCAGATTCCTCTATTGGTTATTGATCGGAGAAGTGTCTCGGTCAAGTCCGCATAATTCACGAACCGTAGGGAGACACACTTAAGGATTCAATGTTGTTTAGTAGATATGGAATGTTAGTAGGGATACCTAATGTTGTTCGGAGTCTAGGATGGGATCCGGGATATCACGAGGAGATCCGGAATGGTCCGGAGAATAAGATTCATATGAGGAAAGTCCGATGCCGGAGTTCGGGAATGATTTCAATGTTTTCATCGGAGAGGTTCTAGAAGGTTCTAGAAGGTTCACCGGACTGGAAGGGGAATGGTCCATAAATGTGTCATGGGTAAGTGGAATGATTGGATCATATCCTAGGTCACTTGGTTTGGGCATTTGCGAGAGAATTAAAACTCTAAATTGAAAGTCAAACGGGAGGTTTGAAAAGTCAAACTGGAACAATAGTTTCCTAGTGGAAGAAGGAAAGAGTCCTTCCTTGTATCCAACTTGGGTTTGGGTTTGGATTCAAACTCTCCCCTCCCAAGGCTGCCCCCTCTCATAAATAGAGGGGGAGGTCTGCCCCAAACAACACAAGAGCCAGCCCTCCCCACCCGTGCGCTGCCGCCGCCTAGCCGCCACACTCCGCCGCCTCGTCGCCGTTGCCCTAGCCACCGCCCTAGCCGCTGCCGACACCTCCTCCTCCTCCCGGCCTTGTAAACCTAGATCGCCGGGAAACCCTAGATCCACCATAACTCGCACCGGCTTAGGTGAAGCCCTACGGGATCTTCCCTCTACTTCCGACACCACACCGTCGTGCTGCCAGAATTGCATGGGGAGAACTACAACCTCCGCTGCCTGCTGGAACAAGGGAGAGGAAGGTCTTCATCGAGTACCGAACGTGTGACCGACTGTGAAAGCGCTGCCGAAACTCAGCGTCGGAAGGATCGTCTTCGCGATCTTGAGATCAGCAAGTGTACGACTATATCACCCACGAGAATCTGCTCTCGTTAACTGCTTTAGAATCTTCGAGGGTGAGTACTCTAATCATCTTGTTGCTATAATCTAGTAGATAGATCTTGGCTTGTTTGTATGCATATGGTAGAATTTTTTTGTTTTCCATGCTACGAACCCCTACAGAAAGGCCATATCATATCACATATTATGAATTGCATGTGATGTTAATCCTTTATGCATCTTGTATTGCTTAGTTCGCGACGGTAGCATTATAAGATGATCCCTCAAGCACAAAAAATGTCAAGTTATAAAGTGCTCATCCTTAGTAAGCACCGTTGCTAAATCTCGTTGTTTTGAAGCACCACGTGATGATCGGGTGTGTTAGATTCTGCGAGTGTATACAACATGAGCAAGCCAGATTTTCTCATGCGGAAGCTAAGGTTTGATCTTGACGAGCCTAGCATGTACAGACATGGTCTTGGAACACGGATTACCGAAAGGTAAAGCATGATTCATATAGTAGATATGATGAACATGTTGATTGTTCGCCATTGAAGCTACATCAACTCTCGTGATGATCGGTTTTGATGTGGTGGATTTGGTTCGTGTGATCACTAAAACAATGTGAGGGATATTGTTTTGAGTGGGAGTTCACCCAGGTTAATTTAACTATTAATTAGAACTCAATTTGTCATAAAATTAGTCTAAACTATTGCAAATATGTTGTAGATTAATGGCGACCCCTACCATCAATTTTAATGCGTTCCTAGAGAAAGAAAAGCTGAAAAACAATGGAAGCAACTTCGCGGATTGGTTCCGAAATTTGAGGATTGTCCTCAATGCTGGTAATTTGACCTATGTGCTGGATGCACCGCTGGGTGACCCACCTGCTGCTGATGCTACCGATGAGGTAAAGAATGTTTCCCTCGCTCGGAAGAATCAGTACTCCACAGTTCAATGTGCTATCTTGTATGGTTTGGAATCAGAGCTTCAGAAAAGGATTGAGAACCATGACCCACATGATATTTTCCGTGAACTCAAAATGATATTTGAGGCTCACACAGCAGTTGAGAGTTATGAGGCTTCTGAAAAGTTTGTTAACTGCAAGATGGAAGAGGGCAGCTCCGTCAGTGAGCACATGCTTAAGATGTCTGGGCACGCAAGCAAGCTTCAAAGCTTGGGTATAGTGATTCCTAATGCTTAGGGGATTCACCGTGTCCTCCAATCACTACCACCAAGTTACAAGAAATTTGTGATGAACTACAATATGCAAAACATGGACAAGTCGTTGCCTGAACTCTTCTCCATGTTAAAGTCCACGGAAGTGGAGATCAAGAAAGAGCACCAAGTGTTGTTGGTCAATAAGACCACCAAATTCAAGAAGCAAGGCAAGTCTAAGAAAAAGGGAATCTTCAAGAAGGGCGGTAAAAAAGTTACCGTGCTGACAAAGAACACCAAGGCTGGGCCTAAGCCTGATACTGAGTGCTTTTACTACAAGGGAGAAGGTCACTGGAAGCAGAATTTCCCTAAGTACTTGGCGGATTTGAAGAGCAGCAACATCAAGAAGAAAGGTATATCCGATATACATGTTATTGATGTGTATCTCACTAGTACTCGTAGTAGTGCCTGGGTATTTGATACTGGTTCGGTTGCTCACATTTGTAACTCGAAATAGGTGCTGCAGAATAGACGGAAACTAGCAAAGAACAAGGTGACGATGCGCGTTGGAAATGGATCAAAGCTTGATGTGATCGCAGTCGGCACGCTACCTCTTCATCGACCATCGGGATTAGTTTTATACTTAAATAATTGTTATTTGGTTCCTGCGTTGAGCATGAACATTATATACGGATCATGTTTATTGCGAGACGGTTACTTGTTTAAGTCCGAGAATAATGGTTCTTCGACTTATATGAGTAATATGTTTTATGCACATGCACCTTTGATAGATGGTCTATTCTTATTGAATCTCGATTGTGGAAATACACACATTAACAACATTGAAGCTAAACGTTTGAAATTGAGCGATAACTCGACCTATATGTGGTACTGTCGTTTTGTTCATATTGGAGTGAAGCGTATGAAGAAACTCTAGTCCGATGGACTTCTTGAATCACTTGATTTCGAATCACTTGAAAGATGCGAAGCATGTCTGATGGGTAAAATGACTAAGACTCCATTTTCTGGTATGATGGAGCGAGCTACGGACTTATTGGAAATCATACATACCGATGTGTGTGGCCCAATGAGTGTAGCATCGCGCGGTGGTTATCGTTATGTTCTTACCTTCACGGATGATTTGAGTTGATATGGGTATATCTATTTCTTGAAACATAAGTCCGAAACTTTCAAGAAGTTTAAGGAATTTCAAAGTGAGGTAGAGAATCAACGTAACAAGAAGATAAAATTTCTATGATCTGATCGTGGAGGTGAATATCTAAGTTATGAGTTTGGTGAGCATTTGAAGAAATGTGGAATACTTTCACAATTGACACCGCCGGGAACACCACAACGTAATGGTGTGTCCAAACGTCGTAATCGAACTCTCTTAGATATGGTTCATTCTATGATGTCACTTACAGATTTACCGCTATCGTTTTGGGGTTATGCATTCAAAACAGACGCATTCACTTTAAATAAGGCACCATCTAAATCCATTGAAACGAAACCGTATGAATTATGGTTTGGGAAGAAACCTAAATCGTCGTTCCTTAAAGTTTAGGGTTGTGAAGCTTATGTAAAGAATTTACAGCCTGACAAGCTTGAACCCAAAGCGGAAAAATGCGTCTTCATAGGGTACCCGAAGGAAACTATTGGGTATACCTTCTATCATATATCCGAGGGCAAAATCTTTGTTGCCAAGAATGGATCCTTTCTAGAGAAGGAGTTTCTCTCGAAATAAGTGACTGGAAGGAAAGTAGAACTCGACGAGGTTGTTGAACCTTCTCTCAAACTTGAGAGTAGCGCAACACCGGAAGTAGTTCCTGTGGCGCCTGCACCAATAAGAGAGGAAGCTAATGATGTTGATCATGAAACTTTGGTTGAAGTTACTACGGAACCTCGCAGGTCAGCGAGAACTTGTACCACTCCTGATTGGTATGATCCCGTTATGAGTGTCATGTTGGTGGACAACACCGATGACCCTGTAACATAAGAGGAAGCTATGATGAACCCAGATTCCAATAAATGGCAAGAAGCCATGAAATCCGAGATTGGATCCATGTATGAAAACCAAGTATGGACTTTGATGTACTTACCGGATGGCCGGAAGGCTGTCGAGAACAAATGGATTTTCAAGAAGAAAACAGATGCTGATGGTAATGTTACTGTCTATAAAGCTCGACTTGTCGCAAAAGGGTTTCGACAAATTCAAGGAGTTGACTACGATGAGACTTTCTCATCGGTAGAGAAGCTAAAGTCCGTGAGGATTTTGTTAGCAATCGCTGCATATTATGATTATGAGATATGGCAGATGGATGTCAAAACAACATTCCTCAATGGAGACATTGATCAAGAGTTGTATATGATGCAACCCAAAGGTTTTGTCGATCCTAAAGATGCTAACAAGGTATGCAAACTTCAACGGTCCATTTATGGATTGAAGCAAGCATCCCGAAGTTGGAATCAACGTTTTGATAAGGTAATCAAAAGCTTTGGTTTTATACAAACTTATGGAGAAGCTTGTATTTACAAGAAACTGAGTGGGAGCTCTGTAGCATTCTTAATACTATATGTAGATGACATATTGTTGATTGGGAATGACGTAGACCTTCTTAATAGTGTCAAGGCTTATTTGAATAATAGTTTTTCAATGAAAGATCTTGGCGAAGAAGCTTACATATTAGGCATAAAGATTTATAGAGATCGATCGAGACGCCTAGTATCATTGTCACAGAGTACATATTTGGACAAAGTTCTAAAGAGGTTTGGAATGGAAGATAGCAAGAAAGGGTTCTTGCCCATGTTGCCCAATACGACCTTGAGTAAAACTCAAAGTCCTGCAACGACAGAAGATAGAGAAAGTATGAGTAAGACTCCCTATGCCTCAGCCATAGGATCTCTTATGTATGCCATGCTATGTACTAGACCAAACATTGCATATGCTGTTAGTTTGACTAGCAGATATCAAAGTGATCTAGGAGTGGATCATTGGACAGAGGTCAAAAACATCCTTAAGTACTTGAGAAGAACTAAGGAAATGGTTCTTTCTTATGGAGGTGATGAACAACTCGTTATTAATGGTTACACCGATGCTAGTTGGAACACCAATCCAGATGATTCTAAATCTCAATCTGGATACGTATTTACTTTGAATGGTGCAACAGTTAGCTGGAGGAGTGCAAGGCAAAGCATTGTGGCGAGATCTTCAACTAAATCGGAATACATAGTTGCTTCGGAGGCTTCACAAGAGGCGATATGGATGAAGGAGTTCATTACAGAGCTCGGTGTGGTTCCAAGTGCACTGGACCCAATGTCTATCTACTGTGATAACATGGGCGCCATAGCCAATGCGCAAGAACCAAGGTCACACAAGAAGCTGAAGCACATCAAGCTACGTTTCCACGCTATTCGAGAGCATGTCCAATATGGTGACATAAAGATTTGCAAAGTACACATAGATCTGAATGTGGCAGATACGTTGACTAAACCTCTCCCGAGGGCAAAACATGACCAGCACCAAACTGCCATGGGTGTTTGGTATATTACCATGTAATCTAGATTAGTTGACTCTAGTGCAAGTGGGAGACTGTTGGAGATATGCCCTAGAGGCAATAATAGAAGTGGTTATTATTATATCTTTGTGTTTATGATAAATGTTTAAATTCATGCTATAATAGTATTAACCGGAAACATTAATACTTGTGTGATTTGTAAACTAAATTAGAGTCCCTGGTAAAGCCTCTTTATAATACTAGCTTGTTGGTTAATAGATGATCGTGGTTTCTCGATCATGAACATTGAGATGTTATTAACAACAAGATCATATCATTAGGAGAATGGTATGATGGAGATACTCCTATAGATAAGCGTAGCATTAAGATCAAGTCATTTCAATAGTTCATTTGATATAAGCTTTCTGATACATAGTAACCTAATTCCTTCGACCATGAGATCATGCTAATCTCCATCACCGGAAGGATGCTTTGTTGACATCAAACACCACACCGTAACTGGGTGGCTATAAAGGTGGCATTGAGTGTTCGGAAAGTATGTGTTGAGGTACATGGATCAAGAGTGGGATTTGTCCCATATGACGGATAGATATACTCCGGGCCCTCTCGGTGGAATGTCATCCAATTGGCTTGCAAGCATGTGATTGGCTCACAAGGGATCACATATCACGGGAATGATAAAAGAGTACTTATCGGTAACGAGGTTGTACTAGGTATGCAGAGATACCGACGATCAAACCTCGGATAAGTAAACTATCACGAGACAAAGGGAAATTGGTATCGTATGTAAGTGGTTCATTCGATCGCAAAGTAATCGTTGAAATATGTGGGAGCCATATGAATTTCCAGATTCCTCTATTGGTTATTGATCGGAGAAGTGTCTCGGTCATGTCCACATAATTCACGAACCGTAGGGAGACACACTTAAGGATTCAATGTTGTTTAGTAGATATGGAATGTTAGTAGGGATACCGAATATTGTTTGGAGTCTCGGATGGGATCCATGATATCACGAGGAGATCCGGAATGGTCCAGAGAATAAGATTCATATAAGGAAAGTCCGATTCCAGAGTTCGGGAATGATTTCGACGTTTTCATCGGACAGGTTCTAGAAGGTTCTAGAAGGTTCACCAAAGGGGAATGGTCCATGAATATGTCATGGGTAAGTGGAATGATTGGATCTTATCGTAGGTCACTTGGTTTGGGCATTTGTAGGAGAGAATTAAAGCTCTAAATTGAAAGTCAAACAGGAGGTTTGAAAAGTCAAACAGGAGGTTTGAAAAGTCAAACTGGAACAATGGTTTCCTAGTGAAAGAAGGAAAGAGTCCTTCCTTCAATCCAACTTGGGTTTGGGTTTGGATTCAAACTCTCCCCTCCCAAGGCTGCCCCCTCTCATAAATAGAGGGGAGGGCGCTAAACAATACAAGAGAGCCCTCTCTCCACCCGTCTTGCCTGCTAATGCTTGCCGCCACCGCCGCCGCGCTGCCGTCGCCTCGCGTCGTTTCCGCCTCGTCGCTGTCGCCCTAGACGCCACCGACACCTCCTCCTCCTCCCGGCCTTCTAAACCTAGATAGCCGGGAAACCCTAGATCCACCATAACTCGCACCGGCTTAGGCGAAGCCCTGCGAGATCTTCCCTCTACTTCCGACACCATGCCGTCATGCTGCCGGAATCACGAGGAGAGAACTACAACCTCCGCTGCCTGCTGGAACAAGGGAGAGGAAGGTCTTCATCGAGTACCGAACGTGTGACCGACATTGAAGGCGCTGCCGGAGCATTGGCGCTTGAAGGATCGTCTACACGATTTTGAGATCGGCAAGTGTACGACTACATCACCCACGAGAATATGCTCTCGTTATCCGCTTTGGAATCTTAGAGGGTGAGTACTCTAATCAACTCGTTGCTACAATCTAGTAGATAGATCTTGGCTTGTTTGTGTGCATGCGGTAGAATTTTTTTGTTCCATGCTACAAACCCCTACAGTAAGAACCTTAGTATTTGCGTGCGTAAATCTGTCTTACATCTTTTGTATGCGAATGTAGAATTTATCACACCCGATCATCACGTGATGCTTCGAGATGATGAACTTTCTTAACGGTGCATACTAAGGAAGAACAAATTATTATCTTGATATTTAGTGGGAGGGATCATCTTATAATGCTACCAAGGCAATCAAATACTACCTAGGAAATCAAATCAATGCAAAATAAGATGCATTAAAGGATAAACATCACATGCATATATAATGTGATATGATATGGTCCTTCTCGCATTCGATCTCCATCTCGTGCCTCATGGTATGATATCCATCATTCCACCGGCGTGTCACCAAGGTCCATGGCGCCACCATCAAGGTTGTTCTCCACTAATCTAGTTACATGGATTTCCAATTTCCGGCACGTAGGCCATAAAATAAAATAAAAACCATATGGCTCCTGCCGGTTGTTTTACAATAAAACATATTGTAGACAATAACGTTTGTATCATAGACGATATCACATCACATGCCCTGCAAAAACATATTAGATGCCTCTAATTTATTTTTGCATATTTTACGCGACTGTTGGCTTTCTAGGATAGAACCGTTCTACCTACAAACTTCAGCCACAACAGTGATAACCAAGTTATTAAGAAGACCACTGTAAATTAGATATAAACTATAGTGGGAGAGACAAACACCCGCTATCCACTTATGAAAAATGAGTTGCATGTCAAGCATGGACAGGTCTCATGTCTGAGGACATATAAAGTTTGTTCGGGCTGCTTAATACCACTATGCCACCAATATATGAAGTATAAAAGATTTGCAATAACAAGACTATCAATGCCCACATCTCCATGTGTTCTAACCATACAAAGCATCTACGCATAGACATAGATCTGATACCACTGATGGGGTTCGTTGCATAGAAAACAAAAATTTTCCTACGGTTGCAACTAGTAAGATTGAATCTAGGCGATACTTGTAACAATTACAGATGGACTCACCCTCATAGATCGTAAGCGGGAAAACATTCCTGCAAACAAATGTGGTTGATATAGATGTACACGACCGTCCTCAAGGATGTGTCGATGATCAGTTCCACAAACGGGCAGCGCCTCCGCAATCGGTCACATGTATGGTGCGCCAATGACTCCTGGACCCTCGCTCCAGCCGGGCAGAAGATGTAGCAGATCCTCGGGTACTCCAACAACGTTACACCATGGTAGTGGTGGTGGAGGGGAAGGTTTGGAGCAGGGCTTCACCGAGCACCTTTTCTAGTGGCAATGGACAAGGAAAGCAAGGTGTAGAAGATGCCAACCAAAGGGCATATGAGAGGGGCTTATGAGAGTGTGTGGAGTGGAGGAGGAGGCCACCTCCTTTTATAGCTAAGAGTAGGGTAACCCCTTCCTTGGAAGGCACCAAGGAGGTGCCCCCTCCCCTCCTCTCATTCATGTGAGTGCTCTCTCCACTCACATAAATTCCATCTCCACCTTCTCCATTAAATCTCCACTCAAAAACCAAAGGACTTTCCATTAAAGAACTTTAATTCCCTTGCTTTAATGCAACTCAATTTAATGAACACTTCATTTAATGAGTACTTCATTTTAATGAACACTTGATTTAATGAACACATTAACATTTTGAGCCCTTGCTTTGTTTTGATACCCCGTATAACACCCTCGCCTGATAAGGCCGAGTTCCTGTGCATAGTGTTAATCCCTGGATCTGTTCACTAGAACACATAGTAACAAAAGATACCAAATATAAACGTGCATCATAAATATAACGAATATGATCCAGAATTTATATTATTTATTCAAATACACAATGGAAAATGAATATAAGGTAGATCTCCATCCTTCAAATGTTCCACAGGCAAACAATTGTTAAGTGGAGTCTCGCGACCTATGAACGATCACTCAGAACCGGAACCACCTGCAACAAGAAATGTTGCAGCCACGAATGGTCAATACTTTGAATGTATTGGAAAGTAGAAGTAATGAGTACAAAGGATCTAGCAACTACATGCATACTTGGCTAGGTGGAGTTCAGGCTCATTTGCATAAAAGCAATTTAATCTTTCCCTACTTTAAAAATACTTTTCTTTCTTGAAAACAATCTTTATAAGGACATACCAGCATAAACCCACGTAGAAACAAGAAAGTCTAGCTTCGTATGCTCCTAAACCCATGTTCACCCATCAAGTTTTAGTAATTAAGAAATTAGGATGAGTGAGATCTTCCAAACAGTTCCAGGCCCAGTTGCTCATAGTTGTCCCTAATCGGGGACACAACTAAGTACTTAGTTTAGACACACCCTGCAGGGATTGTACACTTATCCGCACGACCTAGTCAGCTCACTCTTACCACTACACTAATTTTGTGACATGATATGGAGAAAACTAAGACGAAACCTTTTAGAAGCAAAAAGCCGATCCCTCAGGATGGACCCACACCAACCTACATCCCCTGCATCTGCTAGTCACGTTGGGTCAGGTTCCCACAACCTACTTAGTAAAGACAAATAATGACATGCAGCTGCACTAGAAGCTACTACACAAGAAACCTGTCCAATATCTAAAGCCTAGGTGTCCTTTCCGCAATAAACCATCCAAAAACATCAATCCATCACACCCAGGAGATTCATTAAATTCCAGTTGTTTTTGTTATAACAAAACATAACTTTCCATAACATAATCAATCATGAATTCCCTTTGCGTATCTAATAAGCATGGCTAAGCAACTGCAATACAATGGCTCAAAGGAATCAAGTCATGGAGATATGGCAATCATGCCTGGGTGTCATAGCATAGCATAGTAGTAAAAACACCTACACATGCATCACTACTAAAAATTATATTACATGCATAATAAAAATAGTAGGACATTTATGATAGCTCTGCTTGCCTTTGTTGTAGATGTAATCATTCAGATAATCCTCACAATATAAAAGGTTGCACTCATCACAATCAAAAAATCCTCACAATCTATCGATTAAAACAAAGCACAACAAACACACCATTCAAAACATAGCAATTATGCACAATACAATAAAACAATGATAAACAAATGCATGCATGAAAATTTAATATGTCACAATGGTTTTAATTAGTTATCTAAACATATTAGATCATATGATGCATGCAGAAGATCATTTTAATGCAATATGGTATTTATAATTAGTTGTTGATTGCCAATAAAGAGGTTTTAATATTTCTATTGCAACTTCTATTCTCATTGTGAGGACCGGAATTTAACCTCTAGACCTCATGTGCATCTCGTCAATCCCAAGATCAAGTTGACGACACAGCGAAATGAATACCATTGCATAGCGTTCAAAAAGTAATGATTACAAAGTTTGAATAGCAATAGCCACATAGTATAATGTCTTGTGAAATTTATTACAACCAAAAACACATCAAAATGACATGCGTAGTGACTCCATCTCAGCCACAGGAAGTCGATGTAGTCCACGAGGCCTCACTCATCGGCGTCATCATAGTAGTCATAGTCCTCCCCTCCATAGTATTCTGAATTTCAACAAAAGTATTGCCATGAGTACATAGATTACTCAACATACCCCTTATCCAAACCTGATATAACTACATGTGGCTTTATGTGGAGGTTATGGTTCTTTTGCATAAAAGCCAATTTTATTTGCAACTCATAGTGGTTTTGATAAAAGCAAGTTTTGATGAAAACATGTTTTATCATCAATGTGGTGTTTCTCATCATTGTGGTTGTCCTCGACAACTCACCTACTTCATCAGATTCCAAGAAAAGGATAGAGGCAAAGAGGGAAGTAGCAAGACATGTTCCTGTATGTCAAGAAGGATTCATGTGTTGTCCATGACCGTGGACACGGCTATTCGAATAGTTTTAACTCTGCAGAGGTTGTACACTTTTCCCACACGACACAACCCCGTCTTGTTGCCCACAAGTGGCCGCTGGTTTAGTACACACCATTTGGTGTACCGGCAGATCGGAATCGTGAAAAGGTCTTTTAGTTAGATCCCCCAAAGATGTGACGAGCCCATCAGGTCTAGCGCACGGAACCGAGAGTATGTCCCCAAACCGGTCCCCCCATCTGTGCCGAAGGCTCCCCCGTAATCAGACACCTCATCAGCGGTACGGCGACATCGACACCTAAGGGTGACTAACCTACTTAACCAAGCCAGTGCCCATTATAGCATGTGGTTGTACGGTGGTCACAATCTTCAAATCCAAGACTTATTAGGCCCTCATGCGGCAAGGCCGGCGAATTGCTCCCTCCATCTAGTGAAGGGCAGCCAATCGCTCCTTCCTTTGATCCAGCTATCGCCCGCGCCAGTGTTTAGATGGTAAGTTTCACTCAGAGTAGAACATAGTAGAAGGAAGCAACATCGGCTAGCTCAGCGAGCTCAACAAGTTTCAAAAGTGTATATGCGACCCGAGGGTCATCCAATTCCTCCAAAGAGGGAAGATCAAGGATCCTAAATATTATTGAGCATGTCTAAGCAATCTACTCTAACATGACTACTATATAATCTCTACTGAGGGTAGTGTATGGCGATAGGTGTATCAAGGTATGTGTGTAACCAAAATAGCAGTAATATTTGTAAAACAATAAATAGCATGCACTTGAAAAACATGAGATAGTTATGAAAGGGGCATGCCTTCGTTGTTGTTGTTATTGTTCTGCTCTGCCTCGTAGTATTGGTTCTGATCGAACTCGTCACTCCCTACTCGTCATAACGATAAACCACACATAAATACAAACTCCGAATAACCACAAATAAAAATCTAAATGGAAAGATACAAATAAAAAGATTTAAGTAGGCTTCCGACGTTTGGACGGTTCGAGATATAAAGGTCGGTCTATCGTTCTCGACAAATAATAATACTAGGAAAATAATATAATTTTGATATAGCCAATATAGATGGCCTACATTTAATATGCAATGCAAAAATTACACTATAAGCTAGCTAGACATACTACCAAGCACGCACATGAAATAACCACATGAAATAACCGAAGCATACAGAATGCTACTGTACCCTACACATGCACTGATAAAGCATAACGACTAAACTAGTGTTAGAATAATTTACGCATGCAATAACGAGAGGAACAACTACACAGCAACAGGTATGAACCAAATAAAACAACTCTTACAGTAGCGTGACATGACTGCAAACCAACAGAGTTATGCCAATAAAGCTAATCATACAATGAGCACATGCAATACAGTAATCTGTACTAACTAAGTTCAAACAGACATGTCATACTGACGGTAACCTAACTATTTAGCACTTTAAACATGAAAAGATATGAGCAGGACCTTGACTAGTTTCAACGATTACTCATATAGCTAAGCACGTATAATTAAAAAGGACTAATTACTTCATGACTACCACAAACACACTAGCAGGTTTAAATCCTAGGGATGTATCCATCCAAACTAAACAAAGCAAATAAATAACCTGCGATTGGAACACACGTCCTGGCTATATGCTTACACTGAGATGCAGAGAATTCAGAAATAAACACACAGAAGTACATAAGTAGCTACCAGGTGTACACTAGGAAAGAAAATAACTTAACACACAGACATGGCCGTCCGCACGTATGCAGATGAACTCATAACCAACTTCTCTCGAAATATATACTGATAGAAACTCGACACTGCTCGCATCTAGGAACTGCTGTGTTCGTAGAGCTATTTGGGATGTTTCCTATGTGGGGCTTGATCGAAACCAAGGTGTGAAAGGTTTTCTCCACGAACATGCCATAGATCGGCATTCGGTTCACCAGCAACCGTGCAATCTACGAAACTAGGGCCAGCGACGATGTCTAGGAGGTAGGTCGCATCTAGACTAGCGCGTGTGTGCAAGGATTTCTGCTAGAGCTTACCGAGTGCGACACGATCGTCCGCGGAAGGCGATGAACCGAGATGGAACGGCGGCGAAGTACGTCGTACGTGATCAGCGGCTTGTCCTTCTGGTTCCACAAATCAGCCCTCCTCCTTCTCTTGTTCCTTGCGGCGCAGCAGCTCCTCCTCTCGCGGCCGAAATCGTCAGGAACGCGAGCGGCGTTCGGCTGCGGCCTCGCGGAGCTTCGCGAGATTAGATCCCTTTTTTAGAGCTAGGGCTCTAGGTGGCGGCGGTGGGGTGGAAGAGAGGAGACGGGGTCGACCCAGGGCTGATATATTATCGAGGGGAGGCAGTATACAGCTGCTAAAGAATCGGAGTCGAATACGATTACGCTAATGTCACCGCAGTACGTACTCGTCCTGCAGGATGAGGGCAAGCGAGAGGCTTTCTCAAAGACTGTCTTGGCTGGGCCTCTACGGCTGCTCGGTCGGGCCATCTACCTAAGTTGGGCTGTGCATTGATGACAAGGGAAGAAGAATTTAAATCTGAAAAGAAGCTATCATTACTTATCAAGAAGGAGGAAGAGAACGACGTGCTATTTGTTGCAGCAGCCATGCATGCACACGCACATGTATGTGCATGTATATAGGCAAACTTCAAGGAAATATTTAGAGAGAATTCAATTGAAAACGAAATGGCAAATCCAAGTCGGATCTAAATATTACTTTCCTTAAACTAATTCCAATTAGTTTGGAATTAATTTCAAAAACTCCGAATAAAATATTCTTTTATTTTATTACACTGTAACATACTTCGCTTAAAGAAAAAAATTGACCCGTAAAAAATCAGGATGTTACAATTCTACCCCCTTACAAGGAATCTCGATCCCGAGATTCGGCCTTAGAGAATAGATTTGGGACTTGCTCGCGGAGAGCATCTTCTCGTTCCCATGTCGCTTCCTCCTCGCTATGATTGCTCCATTGGACTTTGCAGAACTTGATAACATTCCTTCTAGTTGTCCTTAACTGCTCATCAAGAATTTTGACTGGATACTCTTCATAAGTGAGATCATCTTGAACATCTATTGCCTCTAAAGAGGTTTTCCGAGTCCCTTCCTCTGGCTTAGCAAAACATTTCTTTAGTGGGATACATGGAATACGTTGTGCACCTTGGATAACTTCTCTGGTAAATCCAACTCATGTGCGACTTCACCACGACGAGCTATGATTGTAAAGGGTCCAATATATCGTGGTGCCAACTTTCCCTTAAGTCCAAAACAGCGCATCCCGCGAAGTGAGGATACCTTCAAGTACACATCATCACCCTTCTTAAATGCCAAATCATGACGACGTTTGTCGGCGTAAACTTTCTGTCTAGATTGGGCAGCTCGTAGCCTTTCCTGAATCATCCTTACTTGCTTATCTGCCTCCTCCAGGGTATCGGGTCCAAACACCTGGTTCTCCCCCACCTCATGCCAATTGAGTGGAGTGCGGCACTTCCGACCATACAAAAATTCAAATGGAGACATTTCCAAGCTTGCCTGAAAGCTGTTGTTATAAGAGAACTCTGCATACGGCAAACTCTTGTCCCAAGTGCGCTGACAAGTCAATGCACATTCCCTAAGCATGTCTTCCAAGATCTGGTTCACTCGTTCAGTCTGTCCATCTGTCTGCGGGTGATAAGCGGTGCTGAAGTTCAACTGTGTGCCTAAGACCTCATGTACCTTCTTCCAAAACCTGGAGGTAAATTGAGTACCTCGATCAAACACTATCTTTTTAGGAACTCTGTGCAGGCAAACAATTCTGGCCATGTATAATTCGGCCAATTTCCCACCCTTATATGTAGTCTTCACTGGAATAAAATGAGCTGACTTGGTCAATCGGTCTACGATGACCCAAATAGAATCATATCCTGACGATGTCCTAGAAAGTCCTGTAATGAAATCCATCCCGATTTCTTCCCATTTTGACTCAGGGACCTTGAGTGGTTGAAGTAATCCTGCAGGCTTCTAATGTTCAGCCTTTACTCTTCGACATACATCACACTGAGACACATATTCCGCAATCTCCCGCTTCATTATAGACCACCAGAAACTGTCTCGAAGATCGAGGTACATCTTCGTAATCCCCGGGTGTATGGAGTATGCTGATTCGTGTGCCTCCTTCATTATTGAATCCTTAAGCTCCTTTTGGTATGGTACCAATAAACGATTTTGAAACCAAATGCTTCCTTTTTCATCCTCCTTGTATTCAGGTGTTTCCCCGAACTTGATCTTCGCTCGAATCTCTTCAATTGCCTTGTCATTTTTCTGAGCTTCTCTAACTTGATCTGCTAGAGTGAACTTCACTTCTAGCACCTCTTCATTCTCTGCGAGGCTAACATTCAGGTTCAACTTTCTGAATTCCTCATGCAACTTTGGTTGAGCTTTCTGAATCGTTAGGTTATTGCAATAAACCTTTCTACTCAACACGTCCGCTACGACATTGGCTTTACCAGGGTGGTAATTCACGCCAATGTTATAGTCCTTGATTAATTCCAACCATCTCCTCTATCTCAGATTCAAATCAGGCTGAGTGAAAATATATTTTAAGCTCTTGTGATCTATATATATCTCGCAACGATTACCAATAAGGTAATGCCTCCAAATCTTCAGGGCATGCACCATGGTAGCCAATTCTAGATCATGGGTAGGGTAGTTCACCTCATGTGGCCGTAATTGTCTCGATGCATAGGCCACCACTTTTCCCTGCTGCATGAGTACACAACCCAAACCTTGCTTGGAAGCATCACAATAAACTTCAAAATCCTTCCAGATATCAGGTAAGATCAGGACTGGAGCTAATGTCAATCTTCTCTTGAGTTCTTGGAAACTAGTCTCGCAAGCTGGTGTCCACTCAAACTTTTTGTCCTTCTTGATCAACTGCTTCATCGGGCGTGCAATCCTCGAGAAATCTTCTATGAAGCGGCGATAGTATCCAACAAGTCCGAGGAAACTACGTATCTCTGACACATTATTTGGTTGCTCCCAATTAAGTACCGATTCCACTTTAGCTGGGTCAACTGCTACTCCTTCAGCTAAGATGACATGACCAAGAAAGTCCACTTGCTTCAACCAAAACTCGTACTTGCTAAACTTGGCATAGAGTTGATGTTCTCTAAGCCTTTCGAGAACAATCCGAAGGTGTTTCTCATGCTCTTCTTCATTATGAGAGTAAATCAACACGTCATCAATGAACACCACAACGAACTTATCCAAGCAGTCCATGAACACTTTATTCATCAGGTTCATGAAGTAAGCTGGTGCATTTGTGAGCCCAAATGACATCACTAGAAACTCATATAGACCATACGAGTAACAAAGGCTGTCTTAGGTATGTCTTGTGGTCGGATCTTCAGTTGATGATATCCTGACCTAAGATCTATCTTCGAGAACACTGAAGCTCCCTTTAACTAATCAAATAGATCATCAATCCTTGGCAGAGGGTATTTATTTTTGATGGTTACTTCATTCAGGGCATGGTAATCCACAGACATGCGCATGGTACCATCTTTCTTTTTCACAAACAACACTAGTGCTCCCCAAGGCGAGGTGCTCGGTCTAACATATCCATTCTCCACAAGCTCCTGAATTTGCTTCTTCATCTCAGCTAGCTCATTTGACGGCATTCTATATGGCCTCTTTGCAATAGGTGCGATGCCTGGAACTAGCTCAATAGAAAACTCTATCTCACGGTCTGGTGGAAGACCTGGTAACTCCTCTGGAAAAACATCTGAGTATTCCCTGACCACTCTAACATCAGACACATCCATCTCCTTCAAGCTGTTCAGTATACTATCCACTGCGGTTTGGGATGCTAACTCCGGTTTATAGTCCACTACAGTTCCATTAGGACTGGTCAGTGTTATCGCTCTAAGGCCACAATCTAGCATAGCCTTGTGTCTTGTTAACCAGTTCATGCCTAGAATGACATCTAACCCTTTAGAGTCTAACACTATGAGGTTTGCTAGAAACTCTACTCCTTCGATCGTTATGATCACTTTAGGACACCTTAAAACCGTCCTAAGAATTCCCCCAGGTGATTGTACTGCCATCTCCTGACTCATACCCTCAGTTTTCAAATGATGTTTTTCAACAAATTTCTTGGAAACAAACGAATGGGAAGCTCCAGAATCAAAAAGTACTGAACCATAGCATGAGTTGATTGGGAACATACCAAGAACAACATCTGAGGCTTCATGAGCTTGTTCGGCCGTGACATGGTTAACTTGACCATGCCCTGGCTGCCCTGACGCATGAGCTGCGCCTCCTGGGTAGGCAGTATGCCTCGTCCACGTCCCGCTGCTGGTGTCTTGGCTGCAGACCCCAAATTGAACTTCACTGGTGTCGGCCCCGTGTTCTTCTTGCTTGGGCACGCTGCAGCAAAGTGTCCCTCTATGCCACAGTTGTAGCATGCTTTTCCAGCAGTGTTGGCATGGTTTCCTCCGACTTCAGCTCTCGGAGTACGATATGCATTGTGCGAATAGTTGTGATTAGGATTCACCGTCTTGGGAGCTGGTGCACGATAACCTGGGTTGTTATTGTTCTTCTGGCGTGAGCTCCCTGCCCCATGAGCCTATGGTGCCTTGCGCTTGCAGTGTTCCTCCAGTTCCCTCTTGGAGTTCTCTTGCAGAATTGCCTTGTTGACCAAACTCTAGAAGCTAGGGAAATCATGAGACACCAACCTATCCTTCAGACACAGGTTCAATCCTCGAAACCTTGCAGTCTTATGCCTTGATGAGGATATCCGCCTTCCCATAGCGAGATAACTGTGTGAATATGTCCCAGTATTCAGAAACTGACATCTTTCCCTTCACTAGATGGAGGGAGCAATCCGTCGTCCGTGCCGCATGAGGGCCTAATAAGTCTTGTATTTGAAGATTGTGACCACCGTACAACCACATGCTATAATGGACACTGGCTTGGTTAAGTAGGTTAGTCAGCCTTAGGTGTCGATGTCGCCGTACCGCTGATGAGGTGTTTGCCTATGGGGGAGCCTTCAACACAGATGGGGGGACCGGTTTGGGGACATACTCTCAGTTCCGTGCGCCAGACCTGGTGGGCTCGTCACATCTTTGGGGGATCTAACTAAAAGACCTTGTCACGATTCCGATCTGCCGGTACACCAAATGGTGTGTACTAAACCAACGGCCACTGGTGGGCAACAAGACGGGGTTGTGTCGTGTGGGAAAAGTGTACAACCTCTTCAGAGTTAAAACTATTCGAATAGCCGTGTCCACGGTCATGGACAAAGTGTGCAATCCTTTAGAGTCTAACACTATGAGGTTTGCTAGAAACTCTACTCCTTCGATCGTTATGATCACTTTAGGACACCTTAAACCTGTCCTAAGAATTCCCCTAGGTGATTGTACTGCCATCTCCTGACTCATACCCTCAGTTTTCAAATGATGTTTTTCAACAAATTTCTTGGAAACAAATGAATGGGAAGCTCCAGAATCAAAAAGTACTGAACCATAGCATGAGTTGATTGGGAACATACCAAGAACAACATCTGAGGCTTCATGAGCTTGTTCGGCCGTGACATGGTTAACTTGACCATGCCCTGGCTGCCCTGACGCGTGAGCTGCGCCTCCTGGGGTAGGCGGTATGCCTCGTCCACGTCCCGATGCTGGTGTCTTGGCTGCAGACCCCAAATTGAACTTCACTGGTGTCGGCCCCGTGTTCTTCTTGCTTGGGCACGCTACAGCAAAGTGTCCCTCTACGCCACAGTTGTAGCATGCTTTTCCAGCAGTGTTGGCATGGTTTCCTCTGACTTCAGCTCTCGGAGTACGATATGCATTGTGCGAATTGTTGTGATTAGGATTCACCGTCTTGGGAGCTGGTGCACGATAACCTGGGTTATTATTGTTCTTCGGGCGTGAGCTCCCTGCCCCATGACCTTGTGGTGCCTTGCGCTTGCGGTGTTCCTCTAGTTCCCTCCTGGAGTTCTCTTGCAGAATTGCCTTGTTGGCCAAACTCTGGAAGCTAGGGAAATCATGAGACACCAACCTATCCTTCAGACCTGGGTTCAATCCCCTCAGAAACCTTGCAGTCTTGTCTTCTTCAGTAGGGATATCCTCCTTCCCATAGCGAGATAACTGTGTGAATTTGTCCTAGTATTCAGAAACTAACATCTTTCCCTGAACTAGAGCTTGGAATTCATCCCGCTTCAGTTCAATGAGACCAGCAGGAATGTGCGTAGTGCGGAAAGCCTCTGCAAACTCATTCCAGGTGATCCCCTTAGCATCATCATGTGCATCATAATAGTTCTCCCACCAATCTGCGGCGACACCCTTGAATTGGTGTGCAGCAAACCTCACACGGTCCCGAGCATTGACATTCACCAGATTGAGCTTCCGATGAATGTCCTTCAGCCAATCATCAGCCTCAATAGGGTCAGCCGACCCCCCAAACATAGGTGGCTTTGTCCTCATGAACTCAGCTAGCTTGGACTGTGGTGGCGGCTGGTTCTGGTTCTGATTCTGGTTGAAGTTCTGATTCTGGTTCTGGTTTGCCAGATTAGCGACCATCTGCTGCAATAACTGGGTCTGCATCAGCATCACTTGCGCCATGTCCGGTGGCGGCAGTGGCGGTGGCGGCTGGTTTCCCTCATCCTCGGTGTCCGTATTAGTATCATGGACTTCACCTTCAGGGATGTTCCCCTGGAAAGCTGGTCCACGACCACGTCCACGTCCACGTCCTCCGCGACCACGACCTCTGTTGGCATTCATCCTGTTGTCGTTCACACTAGGATTAGATAAGAGGAAATATTGACTAACCCAACACCAATAATTTCAAACATGGTAGAGAGACAAATAGAACAAAAAAAACTCCAATCCAAAAGCAATAATTTCATAGCTCACACGATTGTTCAAACAAGCAAGAGAATTTATCTACACCACATGCATAATGCATAGAACGGTAGTCTACTAGCACATACCATGTATATAGATAAAATATCTAACGAGTTATCACACTTATTTAATAATAACTCAACAAAGGACTTCTCTCATGGTTCATATGTTAATACTTGTCTGTGTAGGCATTCCGGATATCACATGTGGTTGTTCCGTTGCTTCCATGGCTATGGGTCATAAGGTTCATCTGTGGACTCCTCCTCCGAGCTAGCGGGAATTCGCTCTTCTGGCTCCGTCTCTTCCTGTGAACTGTCAGCTGAACCTTGTTGCGCAGACGGCGGTGCTGGCAAAGCAAGGAACGGCTCCACAACAGGCCGACGCTTGAGGCAACGCTTCTGTGCAAGCAGGCTCTTCTTCGTCCGAGTGACCATCATGCGAGGATGATTTCGGACTCTGCGCTATGCGGCTTGAGGTGCAGGTTGCTGTAGCTCTGGTCCCTATGCTTCGCCGCCATGGACTGCCAGTGCGGTCGCCGTAGCGGCCTCGGCCTCCTGCACTGCTACGATGGCATCCTCCATGGTAGCTTCAACAATGTCACGAGCAACTTAAGCAACATCACGAGAAGCATTATCCGCGTCCAAAGCTGTGTTGGCATCCGCAAGCTGCTCCCGTAGAGTGTCAATTCGATCGTGGTAGCGGTGGCCACGAAGAATTGCTTCATCTAGCATCCTTGTTGTGATGACCAACTGGCGTTCTAGTCCGAAGTTCAGTGATGCCATGTGAATGATCGTGGAATCATCCTCCTCCTGACGGTACCTCTCGTCTTGGCATAGCTGTCCTACATCGTTCTGATAGGCGAAGTAACGGAACGGAGTGTCACGGAGCTTCTCCCTGTAATCCCATGCCAGCTTATGTAGTGTCGCGCGAATGGTGCCAATGGTGCCCTCTGCGAAGTCCTCTCCGATCGCATTGAACATGTACCCTCTAAGTCTCTCACGACGTCCAGGCGAGGTTAGACTAGGGTACACCACTAGAGTCACCCTCACGTATTCCTCATTCCAAAGTAGTATGCAGTGCGTCCGGTAGCCTCAGTCACGCTCATAGCCCAAATGGGCGAGCATGTCACGAAACTCCCGTCCCAGGTTGCCGAACTCTTCAATCCTGCGGGCCGAGAAAATGGCCATCTACGAATATTTAAATAAGACAAGTATGATCAGTATCAAAATTTTGTAGAAGCCAAAATAAGGTAGACAAGTTATAGCAAGAAACATATTTTTATTTGTAATATATAGCTTTAGTATAAAGTAGGATACTAGGCCTTTTTATTCTAACTAAGGCCACACGACTAGGTCAACGTCGGCTCTGATACTACTTCTGTGAGGACCGGAATTTAACCTCCAGACCTCCTATGCATCTCGTCAATCCCAAGATCAAGTTGACGACATAACGAAATGAATACCATTGCATAACTTTCAAAAAGTAATGATTACAAAGTTTGAATAGCAATAGCCACATAGTATAATGTCTTGTGACATTTATTACAACCAAAAATATAGCTAAATGAAATGCGCAGTGACTCCATCTCAGCCACAGGCAATCGATGTAGTACACGAGGCCTCACTCATCAGCGTCATCATAGTAGTCGTAGTCCTCCCCTTCATAGTATTCTGAATTTCAACAAAAGTATTGCCATGAGTACATAGAGTACTCAACATACCCCTTATGCAAAACCTGATATAACTACATGTGGCTTTATGTGGAGGTCATAAGGTTCTTTTGCATAAAAGCCAATTTTATTTGCAACTCATAGTGGTTTTGATAAAAGCAAGTTTTGACGAAAACATGTTTTATCATCAATGTGGTGTTTCTCATCATTGTGGTTGTCCTCGACAACTCACCTACTTCATCAGATTCCAAGAAAAGGATAGAGGCAAAGAGGGAAGTAGCAAGACAGGTTCCTGGATGTCAAGAAGGATTCATGTGTTGTCCATGACCGTGGACATGGCTATTCGAATAGTTTTAACTCTGCAGAGGTTGTACACTTTTTCCACACGACACAATCCCGTCTTGTTGCCCACCAGTGGCCGCTGGTTTAGTACACACCATTTGGTGTACCAGCAGATCGGAATCGTGACAAGGTCTTTTAGTTAGATCCCCCAAAGATGTGACGAGAACACCGGGTCTGGCGCACGGAACTGAGAGTATGTCCCCAAACCGGTCCCCCCATCTGTGCCGAAGGCTCCCCCGTAGTCAGACACCTCATCAGCAGTACGGCGACATCGGCACCTAAGGCTGACTAACCTACTTAACCAAGCCAGTGCCCATTATAGCATGTGGTTGTACGGTGGTCACAATCTTCAAATCCAAGACTTATTAGGCCCTCATGCGGCACAGACGATGGATTGCTCCCTCCATCTAGTGAAGGGCAACCAATCGCTCCTTCCTTTGATCCATCTATCGCCCGCGCCAGTGTTTAGATGGTAAGTTCCACTCAGAGTAGAACAGAGTTGAAGGAAGCAACATCGGCTAGATCAGCGAGCTCAACAAGTTTTAAAAGTGTATATGCGACCCGAGGGTCATCCAATTCCTCCGAAGAGGGAAGATCAAGGATCCTAAATATTATTGAGCATGTCTAAGCAATCTACTCTAACATGATTACTATATAATCTCTACTCAGGGTAGTGTATGGCGACAGGTGTATCAAGGTATGTGTGTAACCAAAATAGCAGTAATATTTGTAAAACAGTAAATAGCATGCACTTGTAAAACATGGGATAGTTATGAAAGGGGCATGCCTTCGTTGTTGTTGTTGTTGTTGTTGTTGTTGTTGTTGTTGTTGTTGTTGTTGTTGTTGTTCTGCTCTTCCTCGTAGTCTTGATTCTGATCGAACTCGTCACTCCCTACTCTTCATAACGATAAACTATACATAAATACAAACTCCGAATAACCACAAATAAAAATCCAAATGGAAAGATCCAAATAAAAAGATTCAAGTAGGCTTCCGACGTTTGGACGGTTCGGGATATAAAGGTCGGTCTATCGTTATCGACAAATAATAATACTAGGAAAATAATATAATTTTGATATAGCCAATATAGATGGCCTATATTTAATATGCAATGCAAAAATTACACTATAAGCTAGCTAGACATACTACCAAGCACGCACATGAAATAACCACATGAAATAACCGAAGCATACAGAATGCTACTGTACCCTACACATGCACTGATAAAGCACAACGACTAAAGTAGTGTTAGAATAATTTACGCATGCAATAACGAGAGGAACAACTACACTGCAACAGGTATGAACCAAATAAAACAACTCTTGCAGTAGCGTGACATGACTGCAAACCAACAGAGATATGCCAATAAAGCTAATCATACAATGAGCACATGCAATACAGTAATCTGTACTAACTAAGCTCAAACAGACATGTCATACTGACGGTAACCTAACTATTTAGCACTTTAAACATGAAAAGATATGAGCAGGACCTTGACTAGTTTCAACGATTACTCATATAGCTAAGCACGTATAATCAAAAAGGACTAATTACTTCATGACTACCACAAACACACTAGCAGGTTTAAATCCTAGGGATGTATCGATCCAAACTGAACAAAGCAAATAAACAACCTGTGATTAGAACACACGTCCTCGCTATATGCTTACACTGAGATGCAGAGAATTCAGAAATAAACACACAAAAGTACCTAAGTAGCTACCAGGTGTACTCTAGGAAAGAAAAGAACTTAACACACACACATGGCTGTCCGTACGTATGCAGATGTACTCATAACCAACTTCTCTCCAAATATATACTGATAGAAACTCGAATTGCTCGCATCTAGGAACTGCTGTGTTCGTAGAGCTATTTGGGATGTTTCCTATGTGGGGCTTGATCGAAACCAAGGTGTGAAAGGTTTTCTCCACGACCATGCCATAGATCAGCATTCGGTTCACGGGCAACCGTGCAATCTACAAAACTAGGGCCAGCGACGATGTCTGGGAGGTAGGTCGCATCTAGACTAGCACGTGTGTGCAAGGATTTCTGCAGAGCTTAGTGAGTGCGACACGATCGTCCGCGGAAGGCGATGAACCGAGATGGAACGGCGGCGAAGTACGTCGTACGTGATTCGCGGCTTGTCCTTCTGGTTCCACGAATCATCCCTCCTTCTTCTCTTGTTCCTTGCGGCGCAGCAACTCCTCCTCTCCTGGCCGAAATAATCGGGAACGCGAGCGGCGTTCGGCTGCGGCCTCGCGGAGCTTCGCGAGATTAGATCCTTTTTTTCGAGCTAGGGCTCTAGGTGGCGGCGGTGGGGTGGAAGAGAGGATACGGGGTCGACCCAGGGCTGATATATTATCGAGGGGAGGCGGTATACAGCTGCTAAAGAATCGGAGTCGAATACGATTCGCCAGCGTCCGCTGTAGGTACGTACTCGTCCGGCAGGATGATGGCAAGCGAGAGGCTTTCTCAAAGACTGTCTTGGCTGGGCCTCTATGGCTGCTCGGTCGGGCCATCTACCTAAGTTGGGTGTGCATCGATGGCAAGGGAAGAAGAATTTAAATCTGAAAAGAAGCTATCAGTACGTATCAAGAAGGAGGAAGAGCACAACGTGCTATTTGTTGCAGCAGCCAAGCATGCACACGCACATGTATGTGCATGTATATAGGCAAACTTCAAGAAAATATTTAGAAAGAATCCAATTGAAAACGAAATGGCAAATCCAAATTAGATCTAAATATTACTTTCCTTAAACTAATTTCAATTAGTTTGGAATTAATTTCAAAAACTCCGAATAAAATATTCTTTTATTTTATTACACTGCAACATCCTTCGCTTAAAGAAAAAAAATTTAACCTGTAAAAAATCAGGATGTTACACTCATTGTCGAATTAAATTTGGTCCGGGGTTGTACTGGATAGCGGACATTAATGCGAACCAGTAGAATTGGATTCACCTTAATCAGAATTGTAAATATTTTTCTATGATTTGATTAATTTTTAATAGAGTTTAAATCACTTAAATATTTTACATTTTCTAAAATTAAAACCAAAACCATATAGGTAATCTACACGAGATTGTGGTTGCATGAACATATTATTTATATTTTTTGGATCTATAAATAATTTACTATGAATTTAATAATCTAAAAATACATTAAAACTAATTAATTATTATGAGCTAAATAGTTGCAAAAACTAGATTTAATTAGATATTACTAACCTACATTAAAGTAGCTTTCATTCGATATATTATTCATATTTTATGACCTATAATTTATTTATCATGGATTTAATATTCTAGAAGGCCATTAATACTATTTAAAATACTATAGTAATTCTGCACTACAAAAGTTGTATCAAACAACATATAAATGTCGTATATGAAATTAGGAATCCATAGATATTTTATTTGTATTTTTATGATCTATAGATAATTTACTATGATTTATTAAATCTAAAGTGCCCATTAAACTATTTAAATTTTACAGTAAATATATATACAGTAAAAGTCAGATCTAATAACATAGTAATATTCCACATATAGTTTTGAATCCAACAATATATTATTTTATATTTTGTACATGTATATATTTTACTATGCATTTTACAAGATTGGCATATATTCTGTCCAAAAGTAAACAGAAAAGGATAAATAGAAAATCAATAGAGCATGGCGCGATATGATTGGTCAGTACCCCTTCGTTTAAGTAGATGGTTGGAGGCCACTGGATCTGGATCGAACGGACATGGACATGCGGCTTGTACGATTGCTTGTCTTGAGTCCAGGCTCTGCGTTGGCTCGAGTTAATCACGGTCGATCAGATTAGATTGGACGGCGCAAGTGGATGATGGCGAGCTGGTGATACGTTCAAAATGTATCTACTTTCCCAAACACTTTTGCTATTGTTCCTCCTCAAAACTTGTGTGATTTGGATACAACTAACACGGACTGACGTTGTTTTCAGCAGAATTACTTTGGTGTCTTGTTTTTGTGCAGAAAATCAACTAACAGGAAAAATTCTAGAAAATATATCAAAAATCCTATTTCACCAGAAGATCCAAGGAGCCAGAGTACGAGATGGAGTGGAGGCCTGAGGGGCCCACACCCCCTGCCACACGGGTGGGCCCAGCCTGCGCCTAGGGGGTGTGGCCGCCTCAGGCACCCCCTCGGCCTCCCTCTTCTCCAATAAGAAGCCTTCTGACCTAAAAACCGAGGGGGGTTCAACGTTTTTTCAGAAAGAGTTCCGTTGCGCCGCCACCACCAAAAGCCGCGATTCGGAACCAGAAACTCCGTTCTGGCACCCTGCCGAGACGGGGATTTTGGGGAGGATCATCGCCATCGTCATCACCAATGCTTCTCCATCAACCATCAATGTTTCCCTCATCCATGAGTGAGTAATCCCCCATTGTAGGCTATGGGGATGTTAGGGATTGGATGAGTTCTATCATGTAATCGAATAATATTGTTAGGGCATGGTGCCTAGTATCTATATTAGTGCTATTTGACTTTGTTGCAACTTGTTGTTCTTAATGCTTGTCACTAGGGCCCGAGTGCCACGATCTCAGATCTGAACTTATTATTGAATCATTATGAGAGTATTATTTGTGATTTTGTCTGCAAGTTGTGTACGCATATCATTGTCCGGATCCAAAGGCCCCGAAGTGACAGAAATGTGGACAATCGAAGGGGATGGCTGTGATGTGAGGATCACATGTGTTCACGGAGTGTTAATGCTTTGCTTCGGTGCTCTATTAAAAGGAGAACCTTTATTGCCAGTAGTTCCCTTGAGGCCCCGCTGCAACGGGCTGGCAGGACAAAAGATGTTGTGCAAGTTCTCATTGCAAGCATGCATGACTATATATGAAGCACATGAATATGATTGTTTAGTACTTGGATGCTTATTCTTATTTATCTGCAATTGCCCTAGATCTTGAAGTTACATGTTTAGACTCGTCCATGCAACACCTGTCCATCCATCCCTATGCCTACTGCGCTCATATCCTACTGTTTGATTCTACTGTTACTATTGCTCCTGTTTTGCCGCTGCTGTTGTTTTGATGTTGCTACTACAAACTGTTGCTACTGATAAACTTCTGTGAGCAAGAACTATTTCCAGGTGCAGCTGAATTGACAACTCAGTTGTTAAGGCTTGCAAGTATTCTTTGACTCCCCTTGTGTCGAATCAATAAATTGGGTAATACTACCCTCGAAGACTGTTGCGATCCCCTATACTTGTGGGTCATCAAGACTATTTTCTAGCGCCGTTGCCGGGGAGCATAGCTTTATTTGTAAGTTCACTTGGATCTACTATTGTTCACTGCTACTCCGTTCATCATGGGTAAGTCTCGTGATGGAAAGTTTCCTATTTTACCATCCACTAGAAGAAGAGGTACAATCCTAAACACCTCTGTTGCTCTTGATTCACTGTCTATTATAAGTAAGCTTGTTACACCACCACCACATACCCATGCTACACACACTGCTACTACTGCTGAATCTGAAACTGCTTTTGATACTCATGATGTTACTTCTACTGTGCTTGATGCGAGTGGTTCATTAGGTCCTTTCCTAGATGCTACTATGGCTAGTCTAGGAAATACTGAAACTCCTAGTGAAGGAACTGTTACACCTGTTAGCTCACCTGAGTCTAGAGAGAGATATGGTATTAATGATGGTTACATTGAGTTTACTGATGAATTTATTGAGGAGTGCCGAAACACACATGGTGCTAGTGCTATTAAGAGTCTCCTTGAGAGACATACCATTATTCCTAAACTGTCCTCTGATCCTAAGTTTTCCACCTCTCCCATAGATATTAAAGATGAAGATTATGATTTCTCTCTTGATTTATCCTATTTAGACATTGTTGAGAAAGAACCTTTTTGTGGGACTAAAAATGAGAGTGTTGTAGCTCATATGAATGAGCTTTCCACTATGAGTGCTTTATTCTCTGATGATTTTAAGATGCGCAAGTACTTTGTTACTAAGATCTTCCCTTTTTCACTAAAAGGAGAAGCTAAGGCTTGGTTTAATAGATTACCTCCTGGTTCCATTGATAGCCCTGATTGCTAGATTGCTTCTTTCTTCCAGAAATATTTTCCTTGTAGAGACTTTTTGATTTTAACAGGGAGAAGAAGAGAAATTGCCTGAGTCATGGACAAGGTTCTGTGCCTTGATTCATGCACATCCTGGATGTCCATTACCTAAAAATGAACTTCTTGATATTTATTATAATGGACTAACTGATGATTCTAGGACATACCTAAATATTTTTGCTGTTTGTGTTTCCAGGAAAAGAACTCCTACATATGCTGAAGAATTGATGGCTAAAATAAGCAAGAATTATGATGATTGGACTTAAACTAATCTAAATACACCTGAGCCTATTACTCCTGCACCATTTGTGCTTGAACCAATTCCAACACCAACATCAAAGAAGAGGGGAGTAATTGCATTAAATGATGAAGTGATGAAAGAAGCTAAGAAATGTCTAAAGGAGAAAGGTATTAGAGCTGAAGATGTGAAAAATCTACCTCCTATGAATAATTATGCAAGCCAATTCCCCACTCATCTACTATTGAGGTACACTCTCTCCACTTTTATGAAGGTGATATTCCCTATGGTAAGCCCCCTTATCAATGCTTAGAGGAACTTGCCACATTTATTTTTAAACAAGGTAATTTGAATAAACAAGTTCAGAATCATTTATTGGAAAACTCTAGAGCTATTAATGAGTTGAAAGATATTGTGTAAAGAACTTCTAATGATATTAAAATGCTTTGTAAACACTTTCAAATGGTTCAAACTCAAATTTTTCAACTTGCTAAGGTAAAAAAGGATATGCTAGTTAATGCCCCAGGAGATAAACATGCTTATGGAATTAGAACTAGGAGTGGGATAGCTACACAAGATCCTTTATATCCTGAAGGACACCCTAAAAGAATTGAGCAGGATTCTCAACAAGGTGAAAGTAGTGGTAGTCCTCGTAAGAGAAAGAAAAAGAAACACAAAATAGTTGAGGAACCACTTAAACCCATTGTAGATCCTAATAGTATATCTGTCTCTAATGCTTAAACTGAGAGTTGAAATGATAAAAATGACGCTCCTGATAAGGAGAAAGTTGAGGAAGAACCTGAGAACTACACTAAGAATACTAGGTACACTAAGGAATATTTTATTGCTAATAAACATGGTAGTGAACCTTGGGTGCAGAAACCTATGCCTTTTCCAGGTAAGAAACACAAGTCAAAGGAGGAAGAACACTACAACAAGTTTTGTGAGTGGATGAAACCTTTATTTTTGCAAATTCCTTTGACTGATGCTATTAAGTTGCCTCCTTATTCAAATTATATGAAGGATATTATCTCTAATAAAAGGAAGATTCCTAATGAGGAAATCTCTACTTTGCTTGCTAATTATTCCTTCAACGGTAAGGTTCCAAAGAAACTTGGTGATCCAGGTATACCAACAATTCCTTGCTCTATTAAGAATAATTATGTTAGAACTGCTTTATGTGATTTGTGAGCTGGAGTTAGTGTTATGCCTTTTTCTCTCTACAAGAGACTCCAGCTAGAAAAGTTGATACCAACTGATATATCTTTGCAAATGGCTGATAAGTCCACTACTATTCCTGTTGGTATATGTGAGTATGTTCCTATTCAGGTGGCTCATAATTTCTTGGTTTTGACTAATTTTGTTGTGCTTGAAATGCCTAAAGATGATAATATGTCTATTATTCTTGGGAGACCTTTTCTTAATACTGCAGGTGCTGTCATCAATTGCAATCAAGGAAAAGTAACATTTAATATTAATGAGAAAGAGCATACTGTGTATTACCCCAAGAAGGTTGCTAAGAGCTATTGCCTGAATTCCATTGAAAATATTGAGAGCATCAAGGTTGGAGAAATATATTGTCCCATTCCATAAGAAAGTTTTGAAACTATTATGATTGGGACCATTGCTATCAAGTTTGAGGTAACATAATCACCTTGTGGAATGCAAAATTTTGTATAATATAAGATTGTTTTGGTAACAAGACTTGATCAACCTTGTCAACAAAAGGATATTAATGAACAAAACAATGTTTTCACTGTGGTTATACTTGCTCACTTTTACTGTTCTCCTTCCTAGTCTTTGCCTTTTCTCTTGTTAGCTTTGGTTTTGCTAGTTGTTTGCTTGTTAGAGTGTATTAGAACTTCTGTAGTTTGGTTTTGGTTTGCTTTTGCTTCTTCTAAAAAATCTTTTCTGCGAGAAAATCAATTTTTATACCCTGAAAATTGGCCAAAAAATAAAGTTTCCCGCAAAATCCCAGAAAATTCAAAATAATTTTTTCCTCGAAAAAAGGCGGAGGACACAGGTGGCCGGGGAGCCCAGGCCAGCTCACCCACAGGTGCTTGGCCCGGCCCAGGTGGCGCCTGGCATGGGCGTGGCCCACCTGTGGCCCTCCAAAGTGCCTCCTCCCAGCCATCTTCTTTCTCTTTCCCGAAAAACACCAGAAAACTTTCTTAAGCTCGAGTTCCTGCTGTTCTTACTCCCGATTTTCGATCTCCTTGCTCAGCCCATATTTGTTGCTTTTTTTGGAGGGATTGCTCCTTGGTATGTGCCTCCTCCGCTTGTCCAATTAGATTTGTGATTGGTAGATTGTATCTTGATTATTTTGCTGCTATAGGTGTCAGGTTGTGTGAGATTTCATGCTTTTTCTATGCTTAGAGATTACATTTTGATGCATGTGTAGCCCTTTATCAAGTTCCTATAGTAGTTTCTCATCATTTATCAACTTGGAAATCACTTGGTTTGATGTTTTTCTAAAAATTTCAGAAAAAGAGAGGTCATGGACAACCACACCTTTGGTGAAATATTTGCGAGTGATGCACCTAGGAGGGCAAGGCCTTCAAGATCAGCCTCCCACGATAAGCCCTCATACAATGAGGATCTCATTACACCATGATTTGGCGACGAGGGAGATGAGGGAGATGCGCACCCTTCCACCTTTCCTTGCCCAACTTTTTCGGGCTGCTGGGATTCTCGATGATTTCCTAACCTTGGTTTGGAGGGTTGGACTAATAAGTTATATGCAGGATGAGAGCGTGCAATATGCTACGCTCACTAAAACCTTTTTGGAGAGGTTCTCTTTTTCTAACAGCCTGTTGAAACCAGATGTGTCTTTCAAAATTTATGGCAGGCCTTACACCATGACATTGAAGAAATTTTGTGAGATCCTGGGTCTTGGTATAGCTGGGTCGGTGAAGAAGATTCCAGCTCAACCCACTGATTTGTTGGAGCTCTACCTCATGATAACTAATGATGATGACCGTAGAGCCCAGCGGGGAAAGATAAGAAATATTCAACTCCCAGCTATCAGGTACTTTGCTTATTATCTTGCCACTAGTGTTCTTGGTAGGGAAAACACTAGCAATATTTCCATCTATCATTTGTCCTTCCTAGCTGCTTCTCTCAACAATGAAACCATGTACAATCTTGGTTCTCTCATTGCTCGTCGCCTAGCTGCTAAGGGACCCATTTATGGGGGTATTATTGTTGGATATGTTGTTGCTGCCTTGGACCTTGCTGTTGATCCAAATGATACAGTTTTGGCTCCTTAGAGGCTTGATCTTGCTGTCATGAAAGCGCATCACTTTGTCACTACTAGATCTACCCTTGAGAGCCTGGTTTATAGAATGTTGTTTACTAATGGGGAAGAGACAGAGATCCCTCTCCCCAAACCACTTTGTTCAGTATTTCCCAGGGACCTTTGTCACGCTCCAAGGAGGAGATGGACGAGAAGCTGCACATTCTTGGCTTCCATGGACACTATCAGGGGGACGCGCCCTCATACGAACCCTCTATGCACTACACAGGGGAGTCCTCGAGCTCGTACCAGGACGAAGGGGCCTCCTCGTCGTACTATGGAGGTGCAACTTCTTGGTCACCATGGAGTTGAGCCCCACTTAAGCCAAAAGCTTAAGCTTAGGGGGAGGTATATCGACATCACACTCATCTATATATCATGTTTTGTCGGTTCTTTGTATATCCATTGTTTCACTTTCTTTTTGGTTTTTGTTTTTGGTTTCTCAAAACACAAAAATACTAAAAATATTTTCGTTGTTTCTCTTGGTTTGTTTCTTTGCTTATTTTAGCTTTGGTTTGCCTTAAAGAAAAATCCAAAAAGATTTTTCTTTGTTTGTTTTTGCTTTGTTTGCTTGCTTTAAAAAAATCGAAAACACCAAAAATATTTGTTCTTCTTCTTTGGTTTTGTGAGTTCTTTGCAGGGTTCAGCCGTCCTCAGTGGAGTTTGGTTTCATGTTATTATTCAAGACAAAAAAGTGAAGGGCAATAATGAAGATTAAGACAACTTGAGGCATGGTAAGAGGCTGGTAATGAACTCTCTTTGTTTTCATTTTTCTACATATACTCATAATGGTGAGCATGCTTAGTCTGTTCATGTAAGGTTTATGTTATTTATGGATGCTTAGTAGTTCTTGCTTTCTTGTGATTAGCTCCATCTTGCTAATAGTTTGTATCATGTCATATGAATGTTTTCTTGCATTGTTCTATTCATATTTTGGTATGATATTGTGGTATCCTCCTCTGAATGTTTCATGTGAATCGACTTGGCACATGCTCATGCATGCATATGACTGAACAATAGTCAGTAAGCCTCAATGATTTATTTTGCCTCAGAGTTCTTGTATCACTTTCTTGCCATAGTTAGTCATGTTTTGTTGCAAGCATGATTATGACAATTATTGCTCTCTCGTTTGTTGCTCCCTCTCTATTGCTAGCCTTCACTTGCAATGAGTATGAGCTCTACTTGTGCTTCCAACTCCCTAGAACCAATATTGCCAGCAGTGTCCACCATACCTATCTACTAGCATCATTTGCTATTCAGTGCATATTCACTATGCCTTGGTTTCTTCCAAATAAAATATTTGACTTTTTGAGAAAGTTAGTTAGTAAATCTCTCACAAACTTGATGGCACACTTTATTCCTTGCACTTAATAAACCTGAACCATTGTGATTGTCCATGAAAGTTATATGCTTGCAAATTATAGGCTGGGAGTTAGCAGAACCGTGCTGTCATGGGGAACACTTTCAACACTTATGGATACATATCCAGTTGATACCATGATCTTTTGTTTGCGGATGTTGTTGGTGTGAAATAAAAAGGGGACCTTGTGAGTTCATGGAGTTATATATATGTGTTAGAGAAACGCTTGGGCCGCTAGCCTAAGCCATGCCTAATCATGGTGGAAACTTAGAGCATTACCATAATGAGCATCGGTGAAGCATCCTCAATAAAAACCTATGCAAATAGAAAATAAAAAGATTGCTGAGATGCTCATTGTCTGCTTGCCTTGTCATTTTGATCACGAGATAGGTCCTGTATCATGTGCAAGGGGTACCCCGTTGGCGGTTCTCTATGATACACATGTATTTACGAAGACAAGAACTTATAGGTAACTAAATTTGAGTAGCATGAGGAGCAGCCCTCGTACTCAAGGGACATGGGATTTCCATTTTATGGTCTGTCAAGCATATAACTCATATTGGACCTCACTTTCACTTTAACCACATGAAGATTAACTAAAGTTGAGTAGCATGAGGAGCCGCCCTCGTACTCAAGGCGCATGAGATTTCCAGTTTATGGTCTGTCAAGCATATAACTCACATTGGACCTCACTTTCACTTTAACCACATGAAGGTACCTATGATAGGGGCAATGAGAGATCAAAGCTAATGAGTACCTTACTTTCAGCATTTGGAAGCCTTTCAAACCTTTCAAAACCTTTTCACTTCCTTGTTGAGTGACAACTTATTCTATGAGCACCTTCTAGAGAGCATAGTTGTCATTCTTGTGTTTGTCTCAAAACTTGGTTAATTATGTCATGACTTTGATGCTTGTATCTCTGATATCTTTACTTCTAGTCTTCACTTGAACTTCAGAGGTGCCTTGGCATTTATATTGTGACCTACAAACAAAGGCAAGTGAGATACCACTCTATCATACCTTATTATGAGCATTGCAATGTTGCTTATGTTTATGTCTCATGCTACTTATTATTATTGAGTTGGTTTCTCTTCATAGCTTGCAATGACTATTGAGTAGACTTATTTGCATACTTATTATTATGAATGGTTTAAGTATCTACTCCTATGCTGAGAATATATACATCATATGAAGCAAATGTGTTCGTGAAAGTTCTTTTATCACACTCAGTTTTCAACTGAATTGCTTGAGGACAAGCAATAAGCTAAGCTTGGGGGAGTTGATACGTCCAAAACGTATTTAATTTCCTGAACACTTATGCTATTGTTTCTCATCTAAACTTGTGTGATTTGGATACAACTAACACAGATTGACGCTGTTTTCAGGAGAATTACTATGGTGTCTAGTTTTTGTGTAGAAAATCAACTATCAGGAAAAATCCTGGAAAATATGCCAAAAATCCTATTTCACCAGAAGATCCACGGAGCCAGAGTACGAGATGGAGTGGAGGCCTGAGGGGCCCACACCCCCTGCCGTGCGGGTGGGCCCATCCTGCGCCTGGTGGGGAGGGGGGTGCGGCCGCCTCAGGCACCCCCTCGGCCTCCCTCTTCGCCTATAAGAAGCCTTCTGACCAAAAAACCTAGGGGGGTTCGACGTTTTTCTAGAAAGAGTTCCGCTGCACCGCCAGCACCAGAAGCCGCGATTCGGAACCAGAAACTCTATTATGGCACCCTGCCAGGACGGGGAATTTGGGGAGGATCATCGCCATCGTCATCACCAACGCCTCTCAATTAACCATCAATGTTTCCCTCATCCATGAGTGAGTAATCCCCCGCTGTAGGCTATGGTGATGGTAGGGATTGGATGAGGTCTATCATGTAATCAAATAAGATTGTTAGGGCATGGTGCCTAGTATCTCTATTAGTGCTATTTGACTTTGTTGCAACTTGTTGTGATTAATGCTTGTCACTAGGGCCCGAATGCCATGATCTCAGATCTGAACTTATTATTGAATCATTATGATAGTATTGTTTGTGATCTTATCTGCAAGTTGTGTGAACATATCATTGTCCGGATCCAAAGGCCCCGAAGTGACAGAAATTGGGACAACCCGGAGGGGATGGCTATGATGTGAGGATCACATGTGTTCACAGAGTGTTAATGCTTTTCTCTGGTGCTCTATTAAAAGGAGCACCTTAATTGCCAGTAGTTCCCTTGAGGCCCCACTAGGCTGGTAGGACAAGAGATGTTGTGCAAGTTCTCATTGCGAGCACGCATGACTATATATGGAGCACATGCCTATGATTGTTTAGTACTTGGATGCTTATTCTTATTTATCTGCAATTTCCCTAGATCTTGAAGTTACATGTTTAGACTCGTCCATGCAACGCTCGTCCATCCATCCCTATGCCTACCTCGCTCATATCCTACTGTTTGATACTACTGTTACTATTGCTCCTGTTTTGCCGTTGTTGTTGTTTTGTTGTTGCTACTCATAAACTTCTATGTGCAAAAAATATTTCTAGGTGAAGTTGAATTGACAACTCAGTTGTTAAGGCTTGCAAGTATTCTTTGGCTCCCCTTGTGTCAAATCAATAAAATGGGTAATACTACCCTCTAAGACTGTTGTGATCCCCTATACTTGTGGGTCATCAGCTGGCGTCGACTAACAATTGGTGGCGATGTTGATGGACGGCGGTGAGCGGTGGCGCACACTCAGATGGTGGAGGCCGACGATGCTCAATGGATCTCGAGAGATGGGAACAAAGCGCACAAAGTGCAGCGTAGCACGAGGAACTTGATGGTGGCCCGCACGACGGATGTTGCTTCCTGGAATGGTGGCAGAAGGCGGCTGGAGCAGCGTGGTCGCTTGCGAGCTCCGGTGGCCGCGTGGGCTCGGTATGGTGCTCCTGCGAGGAGGAAAAGAGCGCAACTCAACAAAGTCAAACAATGAGATACAAACAAGGTTATAGAGAGGGTCATGGGAAACGAGGTAGGGCTCTACCTCGAGCTTCCGAGCTCGGTAATGGCGGTGGCGGCGGAAGATTGGATTGGTGGACAATCCAATAGCCTAGGGGCGAAATCGACGAGAGTTTTGGAGGGTTTATAAATAGGGGGTCGGGGCCTATTTATCTAGGGGATTTTGTGGAGAGGGGGTAGCTAGATTTGATCCTACCGATCGGGATCAGGACGGGAAGAGTTCGGGAGTTTGTCTCTAGCACGGGAGGAAGGATACGAGCGGCGTGGTCCACCTGGCAGGGATAGGCGGGGGAGCAGATCGGGCGCTGGCATGGGCAGCGTCTGTGATGGGCTGCCCCAAGCGGCTGGCCGCGTTGCGTGCTATGGCGGCAGTGTGGGGGAGCGGTAGGTAGCGGAGGGGCTAGATGGGCTCGGCCATGGTAGGTTAGCTAGGTTTAGTTTGTTTTTTATTCTTTTCATTTTTTATTTTTTGTTTTGTAGTTTCTTTTATAACTTTTTCATACTATATCAAAATGAGAAGAATTTTGTTTTCAAATTTTCCTATATTCAAGTAGATCATCAAAGGGTGGTAGTTTGGATTTAGTTTGCCTATTCAAAATATTGTATTTATATTATCCTATTTAATCCTTTATAGGAATAAAATAACATATTGTTATTAGGGTTTAGGTTTTCAAATTCAATTCTTGAAATTTTTTGTATGTATGCAATTCAATGATCATGAATGACATGTAAAAACAATTTTTTTCCTAGTCCCAATTTATAAAATCTTGGGATGTGACACCCCAAAACTATTTTGGTAGATTCAACACAACAATTTTCCATAGCAGAACAATTTTCTGCAGCAGAACAATTTTCTGCGATGTCCACTGACTTCCCCTATGTTCCCTATGCGCTCAAATGTATCTACTAACCTTGAGTGTGTCTCCATACGGGTTCGAGAACTATGTAGACATGATCGATACTTTCTCCGATCAATAATCATTAGCGGAACCTAGAGATCTATAATGACTCCCACTAGTTCCACGAAGATTAGATGTGTTGAGATATTCGCAAGAGGAAATAATAAAGTGGTTATTATTATATCTTTGTGTTTATGATAAATGTTTACATCCCATGATATAATTGTATTAATAGTAAATATTAATACTTGTGTATTTTGTAAACATAAAAGAGTCCCTAGTAAACCTCTTATTAAACTATCTTGTTGATTAATAGATGATCATGGACATTGGATGTTATAAATAACAAGGTCATATCATTAGGAGAATGATCTGATGGACCTACACCCCAAGTAATCATATCATAAGATCTAGTCATTAAGTTTGTTTTGCTACAAGCTTTCATATACATAGTAACCTAATCATTCGACCATGAGATCATGTTAATCACCATCACCGGATGAGTAATTTGATGACATAAAACGCCACTTCCGTAAATGGGTGGTTATAAAGGTGGCATTAGGTATTCTGAAAGAATGTGTCAAAGCGCATGGATCAAGCGTGGGATTTGTCCATCCAAATGATGGATAGATATACTCTGGGCCCTCTCGGTAGAATGACATCCAATTGGCTTGCAAGTATGTGACTAGGTCACAAGGGATGTCATATCATGGAATGAGTAAAGAGTACTTATCGGTAATGAGGTTGAACTAGGTATGGAGATACCGATGATCGAACCTCGAATAAGTAAAATATCACGCGACAAAAGGGAATTGGTTAATGGTTCATTTGATCACGAAGTCATCGTTGAATATGTGTGAGACATTATGGATCTCTATATCCCGCTATTGGTTATTGATCAGAGGGGTGTCTCAATTATGTCTACATAGTTCACGAACAGTAGGGTGACACACTTAAGGTTCAATGTTGTTTAAGTAGATATGGAATATGAGTTGGAGACCGAATGCTGTTCGGAGTCTCGGATTGGATCCAGGACATCACAAGGAGATCCGTAATGGTCTGAAGAATAAAATTCATATAAGGGAAGTCAATTTCTGGGGTTAAGAAATGTTTTCGGTATTTTGACCGGAAGCTTCTAGAATGTTCTAAAGGGGCCACCGAAGGGAATATGCCTGAGAGACAATAATAAAGTGGATATTATCTTATTCCTTGTTTATGATAAATGTTTATTTTGCATTCTATAATTGTATTAATATGGAAACATTAATACATGTGTGTTTAGTAAACAAATAGAAAGTTCCTAGTTATGCCTCTCTTTTAAACTAGCTCATTAATTAACAAGATGATCAAAGGTTTCCTGATCATGGTCATTGGATGTTGTTAATAATGAGGTCACAACATTTTGGAATGATGTGATGAACATTCATTCGAAGTATAGCATTACAATCAAAGTCATTGTGTTTATATTGCTATAATATCATACGAAGTAATCCTAGTCCTTAGACCATGAAATCATGTCAATCACTAACACTGGAAGAGTATCTTGATAACATCAAACGTCACACCGTAACAGGGTGACTATAAAGGTAGGTTCAGTTCTACGAAGGTGTTATGTAGAGGCTCATGGATCAAGAGTGCAATTTGTCCATCCCGTTGATGGATAGATATACTCTAGGCCCTCTCGGTGTTATCACATTTGTTAGCTTGCAAGCAAGTGATGTGATCACTAGAATGTTATATCACGGGAACGAGAAAATAGTAAATGTCGGTAACAATATCAAACTATGTATGGAGATACCGATGATGGAATCTCGGACATTTAATATATCGCGAGACAAAGGGATTGAGTTACATGCGTAAAAGGTTCTCACGATCACAGAAGTTATCGTTGGATCTGTGGGAGTTAGTATGGATCTCCAGCTCCCGCTACTAATTATTGATCGGAGAGGAGTCTAGATCATGTATACATTATTTGCGAACCATAGGGTGGTACACGTAATGGATACCGACACCATTTGGAGCAAATAAGATGCCAGGGAAAGAAAAAGAAAGCGCTGGAATTATTTCAATAGAAACCAAAATTGTTTCGGGTGAAATTGCAGAAACTGGTTCTGCATGTGATATTGAAATGTTCCAAGGGATTTTATGTGAATTTTTGTTAATTAATTTAATCAACAAAATTCTAAATAAATTAAATAAAAGAGTTTTATTAAATGAGAGCTTGCATTAATTTTGGTGGAAAATTAATGCATGTGAGTGGAGGTGTGTTTATGTGAGTGGAGATTCCACCACATGAATGAGGGAGAGGTGGGGGCACCCTCTATGGCCGGCGGCCAAGCCCCCTTGGGCTGCCCCTCTCCTATGTAAGGATCTCTCTCCCCCTTTAGAATTTCCTCATGGTATCGGATTAGCAAGATACATGTTCCCGGTGGCTTTTTCTGGAAGTATTTGTTGCTTCCGCTGCTTCGCTGGAGCAAGGGAGCGGAGGTTGTCGGGATACCCAAACGTGTGTGCGATCACGGATGCACCACTGCTTTGCGGTGCTGGACCTGCTGGACTTCTTCTCGATCCTGAGATAGGCAAGCGCTCGACTACATCATCCACGTGTACAACCTCGTTAAAGCTTTTTGGTCTTCAAGGGCATGTATTGTATGGATGTATATCCACCCGTTGCTTGTATATATATAGATGGATCTTGGCGCATATAGTTCCCATCGTAGGAATTTTTTTGTTTTCTATGCTGCGAACCCAACAGTGGTATTAGAGCCGGATCTATGCATAGATGCTTTCCACGGGCGATGATGATCATGTTATTGCTTCTTGCTTGTACTTTGGATATTGGTGGCATAGTGGGATGAAGCGGCCTGGACAAACTTTACATGTCCTCGCACATGAGACCTGTTCCACGCTTGACATGCAACTAGTTTTGCATAAGTGGCTAGCAGGTGTCTGTCTCTCCTACTATAGTCAATATTTGATTTACAACGAGTTGCTAATAATTTGGTTATCACTGTTGTGGTTCCATGTTCGTAGGTAAGAACGGTTCTATCTTTGAAAGCCCTAAGCCACATAAAACTTGCAATGGATAAATTAGAAGCGTCTAGTTTAGATTGTTGTTGGGATAGTGTCATGATATGGTAATGTTGTAAGTAGATGTATAGTTGATACTCTTACAACACACCTAACGTGTAAGTTCCATAGACCTTGGTCTTACACACAAAGGAATGATAAAGATCATTCCATGATGCACATGATAGTGATCAAGTGCAAGAACCATATCATTTCAGTTTTTACATATGATGTTTTTTGCATCTTATATTTCTTGTTTGGAATTTTAGTAGCATTATAAGATGATCCCTCATTTAGATATCAAGATAAAAAATGTGTTCTCCCTTAAGTATGCATCGATTATGTTTTGCCGCTTCAAGACATCACGTGATGATTCGGGTGTACTTGAATCCACGATCATATTTTGGGTGCAAGACAGTTTTACACACGCAAATACTAAGGTTCTTACTTGGCGCGCCTAGCATGTATAGACCTGGCCTTGGAACACGGACCAAAAGGTTAAGAATGAGTCATATAGTTGATATAATGCGCATTTAGATACTCACCTTTAAAGCTACATGGACTCACGTGATGATCGGACTTGGTATAGTGGATTTGGTTCATATAATCACCAAAAAGATACGAGGGATGTTGTTTTTGAGTGAGAGTTCATTTATAATTTGGATTAGTCGAACTCAATTTATCATAAATTAAATCAAAGTGAATTTGCATAATTTGTTGTAGTCATTGGCATTTGTTCACCACCTTATGCTTAGTTGTAATTGAGATAATAGAACTATAGAATTCTAGATATTTACTTTATGAACTGGTATCATACTGTTTTAAGTGTCAATTTAAAGTTTGAAAGTCCTATTGCAAACTTTCAGCATATTCCTTCTACACCATGAAGTTTAATAAATAGTATTAAATCAAGAGTAACAATTCCAATGTTAGTATCTAAAGTATCATGTTTGCCTCCATGATTCTTGATATTCAAAAGTTGTTTTAATATCGAGGTTATCTAGGAGCTAAAAGAATTGTTTTAGAAACCATCATGTGTGACATATATTATGTTATCTTAAATAATGTTTTGGTTGCAATATGATAGAGTATAATACATGTTCTCATATTGGATGCGAATTTACGAAGGTTGGATATGCTAGACATCCTAATCCTCCAAAAAGGTTTCGGAAAGTAAAATTAGACTCGCAATTCTCCTTTGTAAGCTATATTAGCTTGATCATGAAAGTTATCATGAAAAGGATGAATAGAAGATGTAGGTAAAATGTTTAATACACTAAAATATTACTAAAGGTTGGATTTTTGAAAGAACGCAAAACATTTAATGATGGTGATCAACTTCAAAGTGAAAGTCCAAAGGTATTAGTATTTGACTATACACGCTTTGGACTATGTGTCATATGCATGACGCCACTGTCGATGTTGATAGATTCTTTTAAAAGGACAAGGAAATGTTGAAAGAGAATCTATAAAATATTTGGCAGAAAATAAAAAACTGTAAATGTCCAGGTAAGGTATATAGATTATATACATCTTATGGTTGTATTCTTTGCTTGTTAAACAATGTGGTTCTTGGGCATTGGATACCAAATTGGTTGGTATGAAATGTCTTAAAAAATGATGCAATTCATGAACTACAATGGCCTAAGTAACTAGCAAGAGAATATGTGATGATGTTCATCGAAAACAAATAAAGTGTTATTGTATTTCTCATTGACATCAAAGCTTGCCTTCAAGATTTGTTATTTTACAGGTATTATGAGAACAAAAGTTGTTCAAATAATTGCCCTATTCCATATAAGATGGATGATTTACAAATCTAGTTGGAGAAATCACGTCCATAAAACTAACGCTAAAAATGTCGCAAGACAAATGATTGAAAGATCACTTATGAAGTGACATTACCGTTTAAATTATATTGGAAATAAAAACATGTAGAAACTCCATGTTGATGGAATTTTGCAGTATTTTGATTTTGATCAAATGACACTTGTGATATTTTCCTAGAGATAATTGAATTTTGTTGAAAGGCCAAATAAGAACGAACTTCTAAATTATTGGAATTTATACATATTGATGTATGTAGTCCATTATGTGTAGTCGTGAGCGATGGATTTCAACTTCATATGCTTTCTCCAGAAATTTGAGTGAATATTCACTTAATGAGGAAGAAGTGTGAAATATTTGAAAATGTTCAAAGACTTTCAAGATGAAGTGGAAAATCATTGCAACAAAACAATAAAGAATTTATGATTTGATTATAAAGGAAGATATTTGAGTTACAAGTTTAGCAAAACACCTAAAAGATTTGCATTTCCCGAAACACCATAGGAATATGGAGTGTTAGAGATATGTAATAAAACCTTGTTTGACATGGTAAGATCAAAGATGTAATTTATAAAACTGCCATTATATTTTAAAGATTAAATCTTTAGAGACTACCGCATTTACACTGAAAAGAGAACCATCGTGATCCGTTGAAATGACACCATAAAGGTTATGGTTTGTGATAAAACCCAAGTTGTCCTTTCTTAAAATTTTGGTATGCTAAGCATAAGTAAGATGTTTACAACCAAAGTCGGATGAGCATATATTTGTAGGTTATTTCGAATAACCGTTGGGTATTCCACCATAACACCAAAGACAAAAGTGTTTGTCGCTTAGAACGTCAAGTTTCTTGAGAAAGAATTTTTCGTAGAAGATAAGTGGGAGGACAATAAACTGTGATAAGGTTAGTGAACCTTAGCTATATGTGCTGAGTTGCGCAGCGCCGGGAAGTGTTCCAGAGGCAGCTGTTGGGGATATGCTAAATGGGTGTCACCATTGCATGTCTCTAATCCGGATAACCCGGGTGGCCCATAGTCGGTAGAAGGTTCTATGGCCTGCTGAGCGGACTAGTTAGATGGATCCAGAAGGGAGGCCCATGCCCGATAAAGGAAGGCTACGGAGGAGTCACCAGCTTACCCGGAGCCTTGGAGTGCAAGACACGCTAGACTAGTTGTGTACCATGTAGGACTCTGTAACCTGTTCAGCTAGGACTTTACCTGTAACCCTAACATTTGGAGACTATATAAGCCGGACCTAGAGGAGCCTTTAGGGCAACGATACAACTCATACCTCGCACATCGAACCAATCCCTGTAAGTCGGCGTATTGCCATTATAGTGATTTATAGCAGGAGTAGGATTCCGCCATCATCGTGGGATCTGAACCTGGGTAAGCTGTATTACCTCGTACCCGCCAACCTTCCGCCTTACCCCACATCTATAAACACGCACTGTGAGGACCCCTCCATGGCGTACTCGTCGGCAATACCACGATAGTTGGCGCCCACCATGGGGCAAGAGGCACTTCAGGCTCTACAACAGGAAAGGTCCAAGATCTCCGTGGGAATCGGCAAAACCGTAGCCATCGACCGTGTTCTCTCCTCCGGCAACCTTCCAATCGTCCCTCCCGACGAGTTCTAGATCCCGGCGAAAACGAACCCCACCCGCTGCTCGATTGTCCCAATTGGGAACATCCACCTCTGCATCGGTGAAACCGACTCGGGCACTAGTTCCCTGGAAGCTAGAGGATCGTCAAGACCCGCACGGACCGCCTACGGGCAGGATACATTCACGGAAGGATCGAAGTCGGATCTCTCTTTGGAGTTTGCCGTCTTAGATCGGAAAAATTCAAGGCTCACCAAAACCGCCCATGTGCAGGATATAATGGTGGAAGATCACTGCAAATCTGCCGGCTTTGCCCGTGCATCTGGAAAGCAAAGATCGCAGTTTGTCAGCATGGTGACTATCTTTGATCTGGCGCGTTGCATTCAGAGAGAGGGTGAAAACCCCCCGCGATTACCTCACCAGGTGGCTCCGTACGGGCCAATCTGGAAAATTACCCCAATGATGATGCTATCTATCACTTTGTGGAAGGGCTGGACCGCGGTACACTTCTCCGGCATACGCTAAGGTGGCTACAGGCCTCGGGGCGCCTCACTTTTGAAGGCATGGTGAACACCATCAATAACTTCACGACCGCTGATGCAGAAGCTCAATAAGCGCTTGTGGTCGCACCAGGCACCCCGCCACCTCAGCCACCACCACCACCGCCTCCAGTCAACGTCCCTGCAGCCTCAGCATCTTCTTCCATCATCGAGGAAGCCCCCGCACCCTCCGACTCCATTCTAGACGCGCTCTACGCCGACATCAGCGTGGACTCGGAGGAGATGGATATCAACCCGGAGGAACTCGATTCTGCTATGCAGGAGATGGAGGAGGACATCAAACACAAGGAGCAGGCCGACAAGACCATCACATCCCGAGAGGTGTTTGTCGCCATTGGGAGTGTGATGGAAGAAGACCAAACCGTACAAGCTCCGCCGAAAGCGCCGGACAAGGGGAAGGGACCACCTACTGCTACCAACAATGATCCATGCCCCCTCCGCCTAACCCAGTGCAACATCCGCAGGAACTCAACGTTGGTTCGAGTAACCTCAACACCGCAAACCCGCCGCCTCCGGCATCTACATCTCCGGCTGCCCAATTCACCCCAGCTGATAGGGTGATGTACGGCAATTTGCTCGATGAGCCCATGACTATGGCTCATATATGGAATGTAGTCCATCTTGATGAGAAGTGCCAGCAGCTGCTGGAGGAAGCGCAGGCCATCGCGGAGCAAGGCACAAAGCTAGATCAAGATCTGGCCAAGGCGCAGAAGTCAATCGAGAAAGCTAGAGCAATGGAGGCCGAGTACAAGACTCTGCTCAAGCAGCATAAGGATAGGAAAGCTTTGGATCGCGTCATCAACGATCCTGGTGTACGACGCAATCTAGGATGGGCTCCCCCGAAGCCTCCACAAGTCAAGCCATACATTGACAGCGAGGAAAGGCAGGTCATTCCCACTCCTATCCTCAACTTAGTCATCGCCAAGACCCTCCTGTAGCGGGATAGATCACCCGCAGCTGTGGAACAGGTCTATGACCTTGTAGCGAAGGCGGTCAAACAGTAGGAAAAGGCCACCTCTCGGAGGCTTGAGTCTGACCAAGCATATTGCCAGTCTAGCAATCCTAAGCCACCAAGGGAGAGATCTCCTCATGATGTTGGGTCTCAGACGGGTTCATTATATCAAAGACGGAGGGATGCACGCAACAGGAAGGATGCTATCCCCATATCCTCCGACCATGGAGGCAAGGCTCATCCTCGTCACCCGTCTCCACCGCCCCGATCCCCCCGACATCGCGAAGACCCAAAGGCTCACCATCGTGCAAGCATTTCTCCGGCAAGACACCCTAGGGCGGCATCGTCATTCGCGACAATGCAGAGCAACCCCGTCATGATGGAGAGAACAACCAAGGAAACAAGAGCAGATCATGCCATGACCCTCCGCGTCGGACAAGCAACCGCGACAGATGCGAGGCGTCGCAGGAGGGTAACAGCAAGAAGGCTAACCCACTTCCACCTCCGGCTCCGTCGCCACCTAGCAGCCACCATGGCGGAGGAGGCCCGCGTTGTTCATGCAGCCCATCCCCTGGTGGGAAGAAGAAAAAAGCAAGCCCGAAGCCATACGATGCACGCTCACGCTAGACAAGATTCACGAGGCCCGGGAAGGACAGTACCTGGGACCACGTTTCTTCGGACCTGTAATACAGACCACAACTTACCCCAAGGGTTTCCGTATTGACAAGACCATCAAGCCCTACGATGGCATCGCCAAACCAACTACGTGGTTGCAGGATTATGGCAACACGGTGGAGATCGCCGGGGGTAACCCCAACGTTGCTGTCAAGTACCTCCCACTGATGTTGATGGGCACGGCCCCCAATGGATTGATGACTTCCCGGAGAAGTCCATCTGCAACTGGTTGGACATGCAAGAAGCATTCACCAAAAACTTTGAGGGTACGTATAAGCGTCCTTGCACTATTGGCGATCTAAAGCGGTGCGTGCAAGAGAAAGACGAGACATCTTGAGCCTACCTCTCCCACTGGATGGATACGAAGAATTCCTGCGCAGGTGTGCATGATCAGACCACCATGGCCTCCTTCATTGATGGATTGGAAAAAGGTACATTGCTCCGACATAAGTTGAAGCGCCTACAGGACAATCACATGCTTGATCTCAACCAGATGGTCCAGTTGGCCAGTGAGTTCGCGGCTGCCAATAACGATGCTCGTGGCTCCATGCCGACAATAGCCGTTCCAACCCAAGCTAAGAGGAACAACAACACCAAGTGCAAGAGCCCGCCAGAAGAAAAGAAAACCTCCGACATGGTCGCCATGACATTTGCTGGAAGAGGAGATGGCAGACAGCATGGCCGAGGACGTGGGGTTGGTCGTGGGCAGCAGCGAGGTAGTGAAACTACCCCGACAGCGCTTTGCGTTCCCCAAACGTACGAGGAGTACCGTGATATGCCATTCCTTGTACACCTCAATGCCTACCAATGGCAAAGCCACTCACACCAATCGCCATTGCAAGTTCATCAACGACCTCAAGGATGACCCGGAGTCCGGCTACAAGCGAAGCCGGAAGAACAGACCGCGAGGCAAGGGCAAAGGGAAGAAGAAGGAAGAGGAGTCCAAGGATTCAAGTGACATGGAAGAGGACGTTGACCCCAAGCACGCCGACAAGGGTGATGGCAAAGGCAAGAACCCCTTCGATAAGAAGGCCGCTGTCTACCACACTTTCCTTGGCACCCCTATTATTCGAGCACAGAAAACCTCGATGAGGAAACTTATGGACACCCTACCCCAAGTTCCTCACTACCTGCGCTGGTCGGAAGTTCCAATCACTTGGGACAGGAAGGATCACCCAGACCTCATCCCAACGGAGAACCAATACGCCATGGTCATCAACCCTTTGATTGACGACAATGAGTTCACCAAATGCATTGTGGACAGTGGAAGCAGCATCAACATCATGTACCTGGATCCACTGCACAAGATGAACTTGAGGAAGACCAACCTAAGGCGGACCATCACCATGTTACATGGCGTAGTTCCTGGCCGGGAGGCTCGGTCCCTTGGGTGCATCACTCTTTCGGTCGCTTTTGGTGATGTTAACAATTACCGCCAAGAACGCATGACCTTTGAAGCGGTCCCCTTCAAGAGCGTGTACCACTTCATATTCAGACGCGACATCTTCCACTCCTTCATGGCCAAACCATGCTTCATCTAAAACAAGCTCAAGATACCCGGACCAAACGGTTTCATCACCGTATCCGGAAGATTTACCAAGGCAAGGGACTGCGAGATTGGAGAAGCAGCCTTTGCAGAAGCTGTCCTCTATAGTGAAGAGTTCAAGGAGATCCAGAGCAAGGTCGATGCCTCGGAGATGTCGGCATCGAAGAAGCAGATTTCCGACTCCGATCCTGCCTTCAAGGCCGCCATCGAGACCAAGTCGGTGGAACTTGTGGTAGGCGATGCCTCCAAGACCACCACCATTGGGACGAACCTAGACCCTAAATAGGAAAGCGCACTCGTCGAGTTCCTCCGTGAGAATAGGGACATCTTTGCCTGACAACCTGCCGACATGAAAGGTGTACCTAGGGAACTTTTTGAGCACAGCTTGACTATTGATCCAAAATGCAAAACGGTGAAACAAACTCTATGACGCTTCGGAGATGAGAAGAGACGCGCCATATACAAAGAGATAGCTAGGTTACTTAAGGCTAGTTTTATCCGAGAAGTCCGAATACTTTACTTGTCCCTAAAAAGGGAACCAAAGAATTAAGAATGTGCGTTGATTACACCGGCTTGAACAAAGCATGCCCGTAAGATCTGTTTGCTTTGCCACACATTGACCAAGTCATTGACTCAACGGCTGGCTCGGAACTTCTATGCTTTCTTGATGCATACTCAGGATACCACCAAATAAAAATGAGGAAGTCAGACCAATTGGCCACTTCCTTCACCACACCCTACGACACATTTTTCTATGTCACGATGCCCTTTGGGCTAAAAAATGCAGGTGCTACGTACCAACGGACTATGCAGCATTGCCTACACTATCAAATTGGTTGGAACATTCACGCCTACGTGGATGATATAGCGGCGATGTCTAAAAAGTCAAACGACTTAATCTCTGACTTAAAAGAAACCTTTGACAATCTCCGGAAATACAACAAGATGCTTAATCGAAAGAAGTGCATCTTCGGGGTTCCAGCCGACAAATTGTTGGGCTTCATCATTTCCCAGCGTGGAATCGAGGTCAACCTGGAGAAAATCAAGGCGATCCTAAACATAAACCGTCCGACATGCCTGAAGGACATCCAACGGCTAACAAGTTGTGTTGCAGCAGTAAGCCGGTTCGTCAACCGACTTGGAGAGAAGGCTCTGCCGTTGTATAAGTTGCTGAAGAAGGCGAACAAATTTATATGGATGGACGAAGCAGATGTTGTACTCAAGAAGCTAAAGGATATACTTTCCTCTGCACCTGTGCTCGCAGCACCCGAGCCTATGGAGCCCATGTTGATCTACATGGCGGCCGCTAACCAGGTAATCAACATCATCTTGGTGGTGGAGCGGAAAGAACCAACACATGAGTACGGAGTGCAACGACCAGTTTACTATGTAAGCGAGGTCTTGTCGGAGTCCAAGAACCATTATCCGCACTACCAGAAGCTAGCTTATGGAGTGTTCCTTGCTTCTCGGAAGCTAAGGCACTACTTCTAGGAGCACCCTGTCACAATTGTGAGAAAAGCTCCACTGTCCGAAATCATTAATAATAGCGACGCTACAACAAGGGTTGAAAAGTGGGGCATTGAGCTTGGCGCCTTCAAGATCACCTACAAGAGACGCGACGCTATCAAATCACAGGTCTTGGCGGATTTCATTACAGATTGGACGGATATGCCAGATGCTACCCCTGTATCAGAGCCAGAATACTGGGTGATGCACTTTGATGGATCAAAGCTGCTCAACGGCTCAGGGTCTGGTGTACTGCTATAGTCACCAACAGGGGAAAAGCTACACTATGTTCTGCAGATCCACTTTGAGGCTACAAATAACATGGCGGAATATGAAGCACTCATTCACGGACTTCGAGTATCCAAGGATATTGGCATCAAGCGCATAGTTTGTTTTGGAGATTCCGACTTGGTTGCCCAGCAGGTAGCTGGCACCTGGAACGCGCGGAACCCTATGATGGTGGCATATCGAGACGAAGTAGACGAGATATCCAAGTGCTTAGAGGGATATGAAGTCAAGTATGTCAAGAGGGAGGACAATGAGGCGGCTGATCTGCTATCAAAGCTTGGATCAGGGCGCAAACCAATTCCGCCTAGCGTTTTCTGGAGCATCTACGGACACCATCCGTGAAGGGAGCGGATCCATCTAACCCGGATAGAGTTGACTCATTTGTTCACACAGTAACAAAGGTCCCTCCGGCTCGGACAAAACCGTTCATGGAATATCTCGTAAACGGAACTTTGCCCATCAACGAAGTCGAAAGTCGGCAAATAGTACGTCGAGCGAAGGGATATACCATAATCAATGGACAACTCTATAAAAGAAGCACCACTGATGTATACCTCAAGTGTGTTTTCCAGCAAGAAGGTATTGAAATCCTTCATGAGATCCATCTCAGAGATTGCGGGCATCACGCCGCTCCTCGATCGTTGGTCTCTAAAGCCTTCCGGCAAGGATTCTACTGGCTGGCTGCAAAAGAGGACGCCGACAAGATGGTTGAGACATGCATGGGATGCCAGTACTATGCTCGACAACCACATGTACCAACTCAAGAATTGCGAAAAATACCAGTAACTTGGTCGTTTGCAGTCTGGGGGCTAGACATGGTTGGTCCATTACAGACGGCACCATGTGGGTTTACGCATCTTCTAGTAGAATTTGATAAATTCACCAAATGGATAGAAGCTAAACCCATTAGAAAGCTTGATGGGGCAACTGCCCTTAGGTTTTTCCGGGGTATAGTGGTGAGATTTGGTCTCCCACATAGCATTATCACTGACAATGGAAGCAACATATCACTCGGAGAAGTGGAAGCCTATTGTTGGGAGAAGGGCATCCGACTTTACTTGGCATCTGTGGCACATCCACAGTCCAATGGGCAAGTTGAGCGAGCCAATGGATTAATTCTACAGGGAATCAAGCCACGTCTAGAGGCACCGCTACATAGAGAAGCTGGAGCCTAGGCGGAGGAATTACCATCTGTTCTGTTGAGTTTACAAACTACACCCAACATATCCACCGACGACACCCCTTATTTCATGGTATATGGAGCAGAAGATATCCCGCCTTCCGACATCCTTCACGATTCACCAAGAGTTTCCGCCTACGACAAAGATGACGCTGAAGAATCCAGACGCCTAGATGTGGACCTTCTCGAGGAAGAGCGCGTATTGGCATGCCAAAGATCCACAATCTACCAGCAGAAGCTATGCACCTACCATAGTTGTCGCGTTCGACATCGCTCATTTAAAGAGGGGGATTTGGTGCTCCGACTTAAGCAGAAGAAGTCACACAAATTATCCCCTCCATGTGAAGGACCGTTCATCATAAGCAAGGCGCTACTCAATGGCTCTTACTACCTCATTGACAATCGTGAACTAGAGGATAGACCAAATGAGGATCATAAGCGTAAGCGACATGACCCGGATGATGACTACACGGAGCTTGATCGACCACGGAACATAGCACATCTATGTTCTTTTTACACTTATATGATCAATGAAATAAATCTATTTGGTTCACTCATTTGCTTGAGTATTTTACCTCCTTTAGTGTTCATTTTTGGATCATATAAAACCTTTATGCTTAAGTTTTCTGGTCTACATGTTATTTGTTGTTTCTATGTGGATTCTGGAGTAGTGACTTTTGGAACTTGAAGTTGGCGATTTTGTGCTTAGGTTCTTGACGATGCCATTGGGCATCATTACCTGAGTGCATGGTTCCGACTACGAGTCTTCCGACTCATGAATGGTCAAGCATAAAACCAGAGTAATGGATAAGCTAACACTTTCTTAAAAAATATATACATGCTGGAACTAGTACTTAAGTAGCAGGAAACATATCTCTATTGTTTTCTGCCTTAAGGTTAAAGAGTTGTTTTTTCCGCATACATACACCTAGAGGAAACAAATATTACATAAGTGTTTTTCATTCCTCTGGCACAGGAGACTTTGAGGTAATGTCGTCGGCAGCAGGAGATTTATCGTGATTATCAACAAAGTCAGTGGTCTTAAGGGACTCGGAGGAGCTGGACTGGTCGGCATCAATGACCTCAAGAGGCACAAACGTGTTTGCATCAACCAACTTGGCAACCCTGGTGTCGTAGCCGGCGAGCGATGATCAGATAGCTCCATGATCGATCTTCTTGCCGTCATCGTCTATGTCAGGCAGACCCGAGGTCACCGTGTCGATGTCGGCATTCTCATAATGAGCCTTGACCATTGCCAGCGACATCCTTGCACCGGCCCGGGTACATGAAGCCTTCCAGCTTATGATACGCTCGGGGGCTTGGTGCAGGATCTCCAAGTACTTCATGACGGAATCTACCGTCTTGATGTTGATTCTCAAGGGCCTGGCAATTTATTTTGCTTGCGTGATGGCGGTGCTGATGAAGTTGCCAGCGAGGACCATGCATTCCTTTGGTGGAGGAGGATTATTGGTTAAACCAATAGGATCTGCATTTCCGGCCAAGCAAATGGAGTACATGAGTTCAGCATAACAAAAGTTCAGAGTACCTGGCTTATAGAAGTACAAGACAGAGATTTCTTACCAAAGATGCTTGCTTTAGCTTGTTGGAGCGTCTCCACCATGGATTCCCGTTCTTGTCGTAGAACCTTGTAAGCCTCAAGGTTATGCGTATTCTGCTTGGCGGTAGCTTTGTTCTGCTCCTTGAGGAGTGCAATTTCCTCCTTCGGTCGGTTGGTCTCCGTGTTGGTAGACTCCTGCATGCCTTTCATCGCATCTTCATGCTTCTTCAAGAATTCATCCCTCTCCTACTTAAAGATTTTGTTTTTGCTATCCAGCAATTGTATGTTCTTAGATTGCATGACAATATCCTTCTCCTTGGCAATAATTTCTATATGTCGGTGAAATGATAGCTCATGATGAGTAGTCGGAGGTTAATGGCGCAAGACCAAGGTTGAGTGTGAAATTGAAAATAAAAATAGACTCTTGCTCTTGGTGATTTGATCCTTCAAGAAGGCAGTTTTACCCTTTTCAGCTTCAAGGTCAGCACGCATCTTGTGGAATTTCTCGTTGGCGACACCTCTCTGGGCAATCTCATTCCGCGAAAAAGATAAATATTACTTAGTCTACTTGGAGCATCTAGTCGGATAAGTATCCACCTAGAGGCTTGGGGGCTACAGCGAGTTTTTAACTCAGCAATATGCTTAGTCTTTCTTTAAGCATCTAGCCGGAACTAATTCTTTTTAAACTAGAGGCTTGGGGGCTACAGTATTGAAATTTACAGACACTACGTATGCTACTCTAAAAGTATCTAGTCGGAATAATTCATTCAAACTACATACTTGGGGGCTACAGTGCGAAGTTTCTAGCTTAGTCACTCTTAGAGCATTCAGACCCAAAGACCTATGGTTTTTCATCTAAATCCTCGGGGGCTACAGTGGGATATTACATATGAAATGCAAAAGACATATAAAATTTACAAGTGCAATGATCTTGAGGTTGGTGGCGCTCTCGGCAAATATCTTGCTGAACGCAAGGCTGTTTCTGTGCAGGATATCTGCCTTCTTGAGAAGCTCCTCAAGACCGCACATGGGAGAAGTTGGTGCTGCACCAGAAGCCAGAGCTGAGCTACTCGGTGTAAGCATTGGGTAGACGATCTTCAGAAACTCTGCTGGCGTCTTGGGTGCAACGGCTCCGGCTACGGCAGAAGTTCCGCCTTCCACCATTGCCTTACCAGTGGCATCCTTAGCCGGAGCTTCATCCATTTTGGAGGATATGCTTTCTTGTGTCGCCTGCTCACCAACAATGGCAAGTTCCGCGGTAACATTGGGGATCCCCTGAGAAGGAGCTGGATCCACTTCCATGGCGGAAGGTTCAGACGTTATGTTCGCTAGAGAGCTTGTCGGCGCGGTAGCAGGCTGGACGCTCGGAGTCGGAGGGGTAATGGCGGGAGAGTACTGACTAAACATTTCTTTGATGTTTATAGAATCCCCCGATGTTTTGGAGGTCTTCTTCAAACTCATACTGGCCTTCTTCCTGAAACATGCAAAAAGTATAAGTACAGGAATAAGATGAACAAGAGACAATGTCGAATGTTAAGAAGCTTACACAACGGTTGGTGCTTTGGTCAACTGGATACCAATCATTCTTCTTTTCTCCGCCTCCAGGGAGGCGGTGGATCTCTTGGAGGCTCCACCCTCCGTCTTCTTTTTCTTGCCTCCGTTGGCAGCGTTAGAGGTGGATCTCTTCCGTTTTCACGCCAACTGGATCTCGTCGTCGGATACGATGGTGACTTCCTTCATCTTGGGGTCATAGACTTGGGCAGCCAAGCTACCTTCGTCTAGTTCCTTTAGTTGTTAAGTGAATCCTAAAGTGTTAGACACAATGGTTAAAGCAAGACGGAAGAACTAGAGTATATGTCATGCACGGAAAATAAACAAGTACCTCTAGGCACGTGCCGCCCTCAAACATGCCATAGGTGATGGTGAAGCCATGCTTCTTGTCCTTCACCTTGACTATGTCCTTGAGGCGAAGCTTGACGGAGTAACTCGAAAAGTTTTCCTCGGAGATGTGGAGGCTATCCTTCCTATCCTTGGAATACTCGTGCATCAGCTTCACGAGGTGCTGCAGAGGCTAAATCCGCCTGATGAACCAGCACATGGCTAGGTCCAGCCCGGTTAGACCCATATCTATGAGCCACTTGATCCGCATTACAGCGTGGTAGGCTTTGTCGTTGGAGGGAAGGAGGTCTTGAGATCTCCATGTCGGGGCTTCAACGGCGGCTCCATCGACAAAGTCCGGGTACATTCTTTCTCGGTCAGCCAGAGGGAATTCTGGGCCGTAGAAATACGTCCTTTGCCAGTTCTTGCAGGACTCGTGGCCTACAATGTCGGGGAACCTCTAGCCAGGCCGAATCTTGAAGCTAATGGTTCCACAATTTATGAGCTCATCCTTGCTCACTCCAGCTTCCCTCTTGACGGTGAAGAAATATATAAACAAATCTAACCTATGCTTGATTCCTAGGTAACCCTCACAAAGCGCCGCGTAGTTGCTAAGAACGAGGATGCTATTCGGAGACAGGTTCTAAGGTTGAACCCTGTAGTGGCTAAGGACCTCTATGAAGAAGTTAGAGATTGGGAGGGAGACGCCGCGTACCAGTTGGGCTTTGAGGTACACCTTTTATCCATCTTGGGGAGAAGGGACGACCTCACCGGCCGGCGCCGCCTGCCAGACCAGCCCCTCCATCGCGGGAAGGTACCCCTCGGCGAGCATCTCCTTGAGATCGCCTTCGGTGATATCGGATCTGCGCCATTCTCCCTTGTGGGAGTCAGCCTCTTCCTCTAGCAATTCCAGCCCCGCTTGAACAGGGTCACCGCCGGTGGTTTCCACCACCGGAGAGCGCGACTCCACCATGCCCTCCAGGAGAATGTGGACAGATCTTGTCGGCTTGGCCGTGGCCTCACCTGATGCTGCCGTGGACGGAGTGCTGGTGCTGCTAGCCATTGGTGCTAGGGAAGAGTGACTGTGAGATTGGATGGAAAGGGTAGGGTTTTTCCTCTATGCGCACGAAGAGCTCGAGGAGACGTTTGCTGGAGGAAGAAGACGATGTGAGGAAGAATACGGTGAAAGGATAAAAATCACCACGATTACAATTTATAGTACTCGGCATCAAGATTCGTGCAAGTTGATTGAACGGTTTCTGCATAGATAGCGCGTGCGTGCGCGTGCACGGAAATTTCGCCACGTTCCCACCGCCGCCACCAATGTTTTGTATCTTTCACACGGGAAAATGGCTATGATTGTGTTCTCTGAATGTGTGAGTTACGAGGCATTGCTGACCTATGGTCTATGTCGCTCTACTGACATAGGCAGGTGAACCATCCCATCTGAAGATTCCTGCATGGACGGATCTAGTCCGGCTACGAGAAGAGTACGATGGAAGATTCAGCAGTTCTCCGACTTAAATGTTGAAGATGGAGAGCACTGCAGGGTTCTTGGGAAGACTACAATATATTGCTTGACGATTTGCCGACATTCATCTAGACGGATCATTCAATCTGAAGAGGCAAGATGTCACATCCTAAAATTTTCCAAATTTTGAAATGTGAAAAATAAACAAACAAAAGAAACTTTAGGGTGAAAAGAAACTTTTGCCTGTAATTGGAAACATGAAAACCCAACTTGAATAAAATTTGAATGAAAAGGCAACAAACAAATTTTCAAACAATCACATGCATCCATGCATGGAAGGAATCTTGGTTTTGAACACTTGGAAAAGTTAAACCTAAACCCTAATGAAAGAAATCATCTTCAACATCACTTGCAAAACTATGGCTTTGTTCCATATAAAAATTTAGCAACAAACATTCTAAATGACCAAAAATGGTAAACAAAAATATTACAAAACCATGGGAATTGGTTTTATTCCATTTGGAGCCATGGATAAAAACTTATGATTTTTATAAGATAAAAGAATGTATTCCAAGGCTAATAAAGGTCCTAGCTAAAATCAATACCAAATTATGAGCAAAGTAATCCTAAAAGGATTTAAAAGGATAAATAAATATTAAATAGAATTATACAAATGGGAATCACTATTTTTGGAACTATAAATAAAAATATATGAATTTTATAAGACAAAGAAAGAAATACACAAATAAGAATTATTGCAAAGAAAATTTAAACCTTGGCAAAAATTCATGAGTAAATGGATTAAAAGTAATTTAAATAATATAAAAGGATAGAAGATTATTTAAATAAAATTATATGGATTTATGAACCATATTCAAATTTATTTAAAATGCCTCACTTAATGAATATTAAATCATAAGAAAATATTTGAAATCTTCCAAAGAGGACTAATTAATCAACACTTATTTTTGTATAAAAGCTACTGAAAGGTTTAGTGAAGATTTGACTCAATTTGGAATTGAAATGAATGGGTTTGTATTAAAAATAGAAAACAGAAAAAGAAAAAGACAAAGGAAGAAAAAAATCGAAACGAACCTACCTGCCCAGTCCATCCCAACATCCCCAGCCCAACTAGCCCACCCGGCAATCACTCCCCCTCTGCTTTCTATTCTCACCGCACCCCTCCTCACACCCCTCACTGACGGCCCGGTCCCACACGCCAAGTCAGCGTCGTCGTTAACCCCCGCGCCCAGGACCCGTTCCCCCTCTACCGTTTCCTCGCGAATTCAATCATGTTAATTCCCTTGATTGTCGCAGTAATCCCCTCCCTCGACCATGCTCACTTTAAATCCTCCCTCTCCTCTCTGTTTCCCCTCAAGTTCCCCACACCGAGAGGCCCCAGGCTGCCAGCAATTTGATTCGCGCCGCCGTAGCACCGATGGTCTCCGACGAGAAATCCGGTGAGCCCTGTCCTCCCCACACTCTCTGGTTCACATGTCCTTGATCTCCATAACCTTGAGCTTCTCTTGATACTCTTCGTTTGTCTACGGACGCCCTATAGGCTCGCCTTCGTCCTCACCTACAAGAAGCCGACGAAGCACGCAACTCCAGCGAGAGATTAACGACGACTCCATGTGCCCCTTGCCCTCTGTTAGGTTTCCCCGCGACCCTTGTACTCATGAGAATCTCCGCGACACCTTGTTTTGCTTGCTTGCACCCCAGGTGATCGACTTTGTCGATCTCTACGACCACTGACGATGGCGCAAACTCCGACGAGGAACCCCAGCCCAATCTGTGCGCCCCTGCTCCAACCAAGACCACACCCAATCTCACCTCGCCACGGCGACCCTGGTAACGCCCTGTACCCCCTCCGTTTCCCCCTAGAATCACCAGAACGCCACCCACCCGACGCGCCTCCGCTGCGCACCGTCGCCAGCGCCACCCATCTTTTGTCAGTGCACCTTGATTCGTTGGATGTAGATCTAGTGGCTGGGATAGATCACTTAAACGAAGTGTTATCAATCCATCTGAGCTATGGGATTACACTTAAATCTAACGGCCCACGATGCGTGATCCACGCAAAGCGGTATCAACCAGTCAGACAGCGCCACGTGGCCAAGCTTTTGATTTAAAATCCAGAATTTGTTCTATTAGATGTTTGAACTTGTAAAATCAATAACTTTTGATCTGTAAATCCAAAATTTACAAATTTGGTGTCTATTGATTCAGAAAAATGAGAAGTTTGCACCTATGGCCTTGATTTGGTCATTTGATTCAGAAAAATTAGAGTTTTATTTATAGACATGTTTAGGGCTATTTTGAGTATAAAAATTATTCTAAAAATTATTTTTCGGTGAAACCTTTTGAAAATGGTTTGTTTTGAACCCTTTGACCATAAAAACTAACATTTGAATTTTAAAATATATTTTATTAGCACTAGGAAATATTCCTTTGAATAAAATCCTTTCTATCAAAATAAAAATGATTTAAATGACTTATTTTCACTAACTTGGTTTCAAATGGAATTCCACTTTTATAAAAGGCCAGTAGGTGTTTTTAAATGATTATAACCTTGTTATAAATCAATTTTTCAATAAAATAACATAGTTGCATGCTTGCATGCATTTCCTTATTTTTCTTGTTTTGTTTTGTTATTTGTTTGTGTGTTAGTTTTGAATGTGTGCTTTGCTTGATTCTGATGTAGTGAACTTTGAGGAGTGTGACATTTGAAAGATCAAGGAGAGTACCTAAAGTTTCTACTAAAAATGCAAGTGATACTTTGGTCATGAAAAGTCCTATCTTTTCAATATTGCACTAGTGATATTTTTGTGGTATGCATGACAGGAGTATTTTGTATAACACTATGCTATAGTAGATCCTATAGAATACATCTTGGTAGAAATATTCCTAAGTTAAGAAACATGTTATGCTAGTATTCTTATCCTAGCTATTATAACTCAAGGGTGGGAATTCATGTTATGATATTATGCAAAAGTTATGCCTATGTGTTTTTGACTAAGAAAACAACTTGTTAATGAAACACCTGGGTGGAATGGTAATTGCATGGATGGATTTTTGTTGAGTGGTTACCCAGGGCCCATTTCTATGGTTTACCCTGGTGTATCTCACTTGTGGATGGCCACCCAGGAACAAAAATATTTGACATGTTTAGTGTTGAGAAGATTATAGTGCAACCACATGGCATATGGGCTCTGCCTTGACAAACTAGGTTGCAAGAACTCAGCCAGATGGACAGTTGGTGGTAGTGATGATAGGATGGAATGCGTCCATGGTGGTCTGATGGATTGCTTCTTAAAAGTCTCGTCTCGATGCATGTCGAGTCTTGTGGGGAAAGTGCACCACATCTCGAGAGGGTAAAACCTAAGTACTTAGCCATGTCCCCAGAAATGGACATTTTGAGCATCAAAGACATTGAAATGGTCAAGAATCTCCTCATCCCAATTTCTCTAAGTTAAAACTTGAAGGGTGAACAAGCGAAGCACCTGGTGTGTATCCAGTGTGTCATTGTTTGATAAAGTGTTTTGGAAAAGAGAAAAACTATTTTGCAAAGGATAAGAAAAACTTATTTTTATGCAAAGGCTAGCAAAAACTCCACTTAGCCATATATTCATGTAGATGTTAGATTCTCCATATAAATATGATATCACTTGCCAATACAATTCAAATGTATTGACCCTTGTGGCTATAACTTATTATGTTGCAGGTTTGTTTGATGTTAGTGAAGTTTGTTGAGTAGGGATTACAAGTCTACAACCAACATGATTGCATGTGGCATATGAAGATGAAGGACTCCATGCTTTATAGTTATATCTGCTGCTGTGTAATAAGATAGCCATATGAGCTATGTAAGTTGTAATGAACTATTTTATTCTTGGTTATGAGTTGTAATATGACCTTTGTTTCTTGATATTACATCTTAAACTGTGGGTGCTAGCTATTCGATCCCATGACTAGCACTGTAAACACAGGGACTTGTACCTTATTAGGTTTAGGCATGTACACAAGACGGCGCAAGATCTCGGAGTTCTCCGGGGGCTACTGTTGGGGATATGCTAAATGGGTGTCACCATTGCATGTCTCTAATCCGGATAACCCGGGTGGCCCATAGTCGGTAGTAGGGCCTATGGCCTACTGGGCGGTCCAGTTAGATGGATCTAGAAGGGAGGCCCATGCCGGATAAAGGAAGACTAGCTGTGTACCGTGTAAGACTCTATAACCTATCCGGCTAGGACTTTGCCTGTAACCCTAGGATCTGGCGACTATATAATCTGGACCTAGAGGAGCCTTTAGGGAAACGATACAACTCATACCTTGCATAGTGAACCAATCCCTACAACTCGGCGTATTGCCATTATAGTGATTTATAGCAGGAGTAGGATTCCTCCACCATCGTGGGATCTGTACCTGGGTAAGCTGTGTTACCTCGTACCCGCCAACCTTCTGCCTTACCCCACGTCTCTAAACACGCACTGTGAGGACCCCTCCATGGCGTACTCATCGGCAATACCACGACAGCAGCCATAATGCTCATAGATTATGTGCCTCAAAGGTTGTGGTCACGGAGATCTAAGTTCCTATTGAACCATGTAGGTCGCGTAAACATTCAAATACTAAGATTTGAGAGTAAATCATTATTGTTTAACAATGATGAACCGACTACATGCAAAGAAGAAATGATGGGCCCTGACTCTGTCAAATGGCTTGAAGCCATAATACCTGTGATAGTTCCATACACGAGAAATCAAGTTTTTGAACTTGGAAGACTCTCCGAAAAGGTGTAAAACCTATCGATCGTATTCTGATCTATAAAGAAACAGACATGGATGTTTCACATATATGAAATAGTCAACATGTCGTAAAGTATTTTGCAAAAATGTTCAAGGAGTTGAATATGAGAAGATTGTATCTTTCATAGCGATATTTAGTCTGGACGGATTAATGTAGTAACCACTACATATAATTTTGATATATGGTAGTTAAACAAACAAAACAAAGTTCTTCTAATAGAATGGTTACCTAGGAAGTGTACATGACATGGTCCAAAGGGTTTTGTTAATTCAATGGATGCTTAAAAGGGCAAGCAAACTTCAATAGTTGAAGTGAGCATCGCAGAGTTGGAATCTTCACCATGATGAAACTATTAAAGGAGTTTAATTTCATCAGAGACGATGGAGATGCTTGAATTTGCAAGAAATTAAGTGGGAGCGCTGAGACATATTTCTAATACAATATGAAGAGGACATATTGTGGATTGTAAATGATGTATCTTTATTGACAAATGTTAAGAATTTCATTTTGATAAAAGACTTAGGCAAAACCCGAATATTAGGCATGAATGTCTATATGGATAGATTGTGACGCTAATATGGTTGTGCTAGACTTACATATATGATATATTGAATTAGTTAAATATGGAAACGACGAGAAAAGGTTCTTATCGCATGGAAAATAATTGAATCATGATTCAAGTGTATTGACACTTGATAAGTCAAACAAGATTCAAGTGCTTTGACATTTGGTAAGTTAAATCACAAGAATATTTTGATCAATCATACCGTGATATGTACATATCTAGACATGTCCTATGCTCTAAATGTTGTGAGCATATACCGAAATGACTCATAAGATCATCATTGGACGATATTAAGGATATTATTATGATCTTCTGGAAGAACTAATAATATATTTATGTAGAGGTGACAAACAGTTACAAATAGTACATTATAAAGTGTTACATTGATACTAAGTTTGTCACAAGATACAAGATTAAGTTTATCTCAATTTAAAACTATGGGTGGCACAATGTAATGGAAAGAAGATTCCATGATGGATTTGGATGAATTGCAATGTTATGACATGGTGACGGATACTACAACAAAAGGCTAAGTACATGACTGCTATAGTAGCAGCAAAGGAGGGCATTTGTGTCAAGTAGTTTGATATCAAACTAAGGTGTGGTTCACAATGGGACACCACTATAAAGATATATTGTACGACAATAGTATCTACATGATTTAACACCAATGAACTAAATGTCTCACCAAAAGACCAAATTTATACAATGTCATCTCATTAATAGAATGAGTGATGCATGGAGACGCAAAGACATTCAAATACACACGGACCTGAAAGTGTTAGGTCTGAATATTATGTTAACCACTAGAAATAGCATATATGCAACACTAGAAAGTCATAGGTGTTCAATACGCAAACTTTTCAAACTAAAATATTGACTCTAGTGTAAGTGGGAGACTTAAGGGAATATGCCCGAGAGGAAATAATAAAGTGGTTATTATCTTATTACTTGTTTATGATAAATGTTTATTTTGCATTCTATAATTGTATTAATACGGAAACGTTAATACATGTGTGTTTAATAAACAAATAGAAAGTTCCTAGTTATGCCTCTCTTATAAGATGATCAAAGGTTTCCTGATCATGGACATTGGATGTTGTTAATAACAAGGTCACAACATTGTTGGACTGATGTGATGAACATTCATCTGAAGTATAGCATTACGATCAAAGTCAGTGTGTTTATATTGCTATAACATTATACGAAGTAATCCTAGTCCTTAGACCATGAGATCATGTCAATCACTAACACTGGAAGAGTATCTTGATAACATCAAACGTCACACCATAACAAGGTGACTATAAAGTTGTGTTTAGTGCTACGAAGGTGTTATGTAGAGGCTCATGGATCAAGAGTGGAATTTGTACATCCCGATGACGAATAGATATACTCTGGGTCCTCTCAGTGATATCACATTAGTTAGCTTGCAAGCAAGTGATGTGATCACTAGAATCTTATATGACGGGAACAAGAAAATAGTACATGTCGGTAACAAGATCAAAGTAGGTATGGAGATACTGATGATCGAATCACGGACATGTAATATATTGCGAGACAAAGGGATTGAGTTACATGCGTAAAAGGTTCTCACGATCACATAATTCATCGTTAAATGTGTGGGAGTCAGTACGGATCTCCAGGTCCTGCTGCTGATTATTGATCAGAGAGGAGTCTCGATGATGTCAAAATTATTCACTAACCATAGGGTGACACACTTAAGGGATACCGACACCATTTGGAGCAAATAAGATGCCAGATAAAGAAAAATAAAGCGCTGGAATTATTTCAATAGAAACCGGAACTGTTTTAGGTGAAATTGCTGAAACTGGTACTGCATGTGATATTGAAATGTTGAAAGGGGTTTTATTTGAATGTTTGTTAATTAATGTAATTAAAAAAATTCTGAATAATAGTTTTATTAAATGAGAGATTGCATTAATTTTGGTGGAAAATTAATCCATGTGAATGGACATGTGAGTGGAGGTGTGTTTATGTGAGTGGAGCTTCCACCACATGAATGAGGGAGAGGTGGGGGCACCCTCTATGGCCGGGGGCCAAGCCCCGTTGGGATGCCCCTCCCCTATATAAGGAGCACCTCCTCCTCCACTCTCGCACCTCCTCATGAAGGATCTCTCTTCCCCCTTTAGAATTTCCCCATAGTCTTGGATCAGCGAGATACAAGTTCACTATGGCTTTTTCTAGAAGGATTTGTTTATTCCGCTTCTTTGCTGGAGAGAGGGAGCGGAGGTTGTCGATATAACCGAACGTGTATGCAATCACGGATGCACCACTGCTTTGTGGTGCTGGACTTGATGGTGCTGGACCTGCTAGACTTCTTCTCGATCTTGAGATCGGCAAGCATTCGACTACATCATCCACGAGTACAACCTCGTTAAAGCTTTTAGGTCTCCGAGGGTATGTATTTTATGGATGTATCTCCACCCGTTGCTTGTATCTAGATAGATGGATCTTGGCACATATAGTTCCCATCGTAGGAGAAGTTTTCTTTTCTATGATGCGAACCCAACAGCCACTAGTGGGCCCACCACCCCGGGAGGGACCAATTCGGCTGTAGCATGATGTAGGGGCCTAGGGCCAGCCGCACCAAGCCCAAAGGTGCCAAACGGCCACCACAGGGAAAGGATAGGCAAGACCCTAATTTGGTAAGGGGAAAACTTGGGGGCCAAGTTCCCACCTATCCCTCTTGGTCGAGTTGGGGAAGGATTCAGCCAAGGGCTGGGAACCCTTGGATGCACCCCCTCCATATAAGGACGGGTTGGGTGGGCACCTATCCCAAGACCTTTCTACCTAAACCCTAGCCGCCGCCCCTCTCCCTTCTCCATCAACTGCTCCATCTTAGGCGAAGCCATGCATGATTATTCTCCTCCACCACCACCACCACGTCGTCGTGCTGCTGGGATTCCGAGGGGACCTGCTACCTCCTCTGCCTGCTGGAATGGGGAAATGATGGTCTTCATCGACTTTGTACGTGTGAACGAGTGCGGAAGCGCTGCCAGAATGCAGAAACAGAGGGATCGTCATCGCGATCTTGAGATCGCCAAGTGATCGACTACATCAACCAGGAGATCCGATCTTGTTAAACGCTTTGGATCTATGAGGGTTAGTTCTCTCCAATCTTGTTGCACCTATCTCATGGATTAGATCTTGTCTTTGCCATAGATTGAATCTTGGTTTTATGTGTTCTTGCGATAGAATTTTTTTGTTTACCATGCAACGAATCCTATCGTGGTATCAGAGCCGAATCTATGCGTAGATCGGTTGCATGAGTAGAACATAATGGTTTTTTTTGGTATTGATGCTCTTGTTGTTACTTGCTCTTTGTGTACTTTCCATCTTATGGGATGGTGGGACGAAGCGGCCCGGTCTGACCTTACATGTCATCTTACATGAGACTTGCTCCACGGTCAACGTACAACTTGCATTGCCCAAGTGGCTTTGCGGGTCTCTATCTCAGATTCAATTTACAACGAGCACTTGACAATACTTTTATTAGCATTGTGGTTCATGTTTGTAGATAAGATCGGTTCTTATTCGAAAGCCCCAACACTAGTAGAGAAAACCTTACCGCTAGCGCACCAAAAAGGCCTACCGCCGGCGAGTTCCCATTCGCCGGCGACCACCATGCCGACGGTAACGGCTTACCGCCAGCGCGTAGACCTGTTCGCGGAGGTATTTCAAGTTACCCCCAGCGCAGTCTATGTCGCCAGCAATATCCGGTGTTACCCCCGGCATACCCCCGGAAAACAGGCCAACTGCGCCAGTGCTAAATTAGTATAGCATAAAAAAATCAGCGGGTCTACACAGTCAATGCACAGATAGTTGCCTCTGTTTATTTTATTTAAATCGAATAGATATTATATTACAACAGATAGACCAACAAGATATTTAGTAAACACAACTAACTAAGGGATGGCTCCTGCTACGGCGGCTTTGGCCCATGTAGAAGGAGGCGGCACAACAGCTTGGTGTAGTCGCGGATGACGATGTAGACGAGGCCTGCTGGTTCCGCAGCCGTAGTAGATCTCTCCACCGCCTCGCTAGGACCTCTCTATCCATGCGGATGACGACGTAGACGAGGCCTTCTGATCCCTCGGCGTCTTGGCATGCTGGTCCTGTGTCACCGCAGCGCGAGCATAGGCCACATGATGTAGGCGTGAAACTTCTTCACTATAACATGCAAGTACAAGAAAGTTTAGTTAATTCTGTTGCATATGTAGGCATTAACACTTTGCATAAGAAACATCCTTAGAGTTTTACTCTCAATTGCAGCGGAATGATGAATATAGGATATGGAGCCAAAATATGAACTTTGAACAAGCAGCAGCATACACACAAAATCCATGAATATGCACTTAGAAAACAGAGCAGGTGAATTTGTGAGAGGAATTTAATTATAGCATATTATGCTTTGGTTTGCTTACAAGGCTATGTGAAATATTCTCAACTGTATGTGAAATAAGTGCAAATTTATGGCGGAGACTTTGGAATAAGCTACATCATACTTGCTTGGCCACAAATCAAAATGAACTACAGAGTCCTGATTGGAATATCTCAGGCACTACTCATACATCAATTTGGCACACTGAATCTGTGTTTATCCTTTTGGAGTAATATGTTAATAACATGATGAGAGCAAAGAAACTAACAGACCATATTATGCAATACCAGGACAATATTTCTTTTAGGGAACTACTTGCACACACAACTTAAGAACATAATATTCTGATTTTATTTCTGCCCATTCAAATAGACTGTCTTACCATGTTACGACTATTTAAAAACTCACAGTGATTTTAATATATCAAGTGAACCATCTTCAAATATACTATAGAATAGATATGACTGCAAGAACTGTACCACAGCAATTTAACAGACCCTAGCTAGGACCATTGATCCAAATCCAACTATTCACCGAAGATATAAAACTAAGCGTCATCAAGCTCTTCTCCTAATCTGCACGATCATGAGCGAGAATAAATCTAACATTCTTGGTATAGATCGAAGAGGCCATAGGAGAAGAGATCAATCGCTAACCAGAGTGTGTGGGCTCAATGTGGTCAGATCGAAGATGTGGAGGATGAGATCACGGCGGGTTCGGCTAGCAATAGCCCGTCATCGTTGTTGACGTCGTAGGCGAGCATCAGGTCGGCCTCCTTGTCGCCATAACAGACAGGCCACGAGGGGTCTAGCCGTGTCGTGTAGGAGGTCGGGGAGGAGTAGCACGAGCCGGGAGACGGTGGCCTGGTTCGTCATGGACGCCGGACGACATGGCGGCGCTAGGGTTTACACGGCGAATCTAGGTATGGGGTTGCGGTGACCATTGAGGCTAGGGAGAAGGAACATAGGTAGCTGGGGAGGCTGAGAGCATGGGGTAGTTCGTCACTGATCTGCTCCCGTGCGAGCGGCGGCGCGGGGATGCGTGAGGGTTTGTGGGGTGGGTGCGCGTGAGGGTGTTGTGGTGTTGGGTGGGCGAGGATGTGGGGAGGGGGACGATATACCTCCGACGAATATGGATTTCTATACTATTCTCCCGGGGTACTAAAATGCCCTTGCGAATCACACGTGGGGTTCGCCGGCGGTATCACGTTCCCTCCCGGGTTGTCTTGTCCAATATTATCCCCGACAAATTTGAGATTGGGTTCGCCGGTGATAATTGGATTAGCACCAGCGAGTTAATATTCCGTTCGCTGGCGGTAGCACGAGGCAGGCCTGGAAGGCCTTACCACCGGCGAGCACTGGCCCACTTCGCCGGCGGTAAGGATTGCTGCTATAATGTTTTCTCTACTAGTGCAAGCCACGTAAGACATGCAAAGAAAATTAGAGGCGTCTAACTTGTTTTTGTAGGTGTCGTGGTATTGTAGACATGTACTCCATAGGGGTATCCCAATGGCGAGTTTAGAGACGTGGGGTAATACGGAGAGCGTCCGGGATGGCCTGACACAGTTTACCCAGGTTCAGATCTCACGACTGGCAAGATCCTACTCCTGCTATAAATCACTATAATGTCAATACGCCGAGTTACAGGATTGGGGGGGTTCGCTGTGTGCGAGTTTTGATATGCACTTGTCTTGTATCTATTGTTGAGGTTATGCCCTAAAGGCTCCCCTAGGCCGGCTTATAAGGGTGCCAGGACCTAGGGTTACAAGGAGAGTCTGAGCCGGATACGGTTATAGAGTCCTAAACTAACACTAACTAGTCTTCGTGTCCTCCAAGGCACCGGCTTGCATCTAAGGCGGTGGCACGTCACCTTCCTTTATCCCTGCTGGACCTTCGTCTTGTCTATCAACAACTAGGCCGTCCGGTTACGCCATAGGCCTAACCACCAACTGTGGGCCACCCGGGCTTGCCCGGTATACCTTTTTGGTATATCCACAACAGTAGCCCCCGAAGTTCTTCAAGATGCTTACGTTCCTCCATCTAGCTTTGAGGGTAAGTATAACATCGTTTTCAACTTGTAGGCGTGCTTCGCGGAGAATCTTGGAGAGCTCCCATTTCATATTCTCATTCGAATAAGCCTAGCCAGATAGTTGCTTGTATGCTTCTGCGAACAAATCCAAGGCGGATAACTCTCTAAAAAATCGTTAGTGATAATTCCAAGCTCTAGGAACGTCTTTAGTATCATCATCCATGTAGGCTGGTATGCAAGCCGGAAAAAATCACAACTACCGAGCCACGATCTTAAAGACTGTCAAATTGCCGACTTAGAACCAGCAAAGTGACGTACATAAGAGCTTTCCGAATTAAGGTCGGAGAGCCTCTCATATCACAGACGTTTTTTAGGCCATCGAGCGGTGTAACCTAGGAAACTTCCATGAAGGCAAAGTTGATGTCGAGCCCCCGGGTTTTGCTAGCTGGATTTTTCACCGTCTTGAAAGTTTCTTGACATAATCATATGTATCCCCCGAGCAATGAGTCGGCTTCGTCGAAGGCGGCTTGATGCTCAAAAGAACATGCATAATTGTACATCAAACGATTGTTGCCCCCAAGCGCCAAGTCGGTGTTTTCAAAAGAAAATCTCTTAGTGCTCTCAGAGTAGCTTTAGCAAAAATGTAAATATTTAGTGTAGCCCCCGAGCATCAAGTCAGAATTGTTTTGGCTTGGTGCTCCAGAGAGAACTTCTCAAAAATTCAATATCAGCGTAGCTCCCAAGTGTCAAGGTGGAATTCACTCGAATTCTCCGTCTTGATGCTCAAAGAGAACTTTACCATCACTGGGAGATCAACATACTGTAGCCCTCGAGGTTTGCTATGGCTTGGAGACAAGGCGGGACAAAGCTCTTAAGTTAGAGATGGCAAGCCCCCGAGCACCGAGTCACATTCCTCAATGGCGGCTCAAGTCTTGGTCAACAACTGCGATCGCAGCCCCCGAGGTGTCGAGTCTAGCGCAAAGCCGGCTCCAAAACACGTTAATCCGAGGAACGCGACAATGTCCAAGCGTCATGTACCCGAAATGTAAACATAAAAATACAAATGTATTAAATTGTTCCTATAATCATGTCCAACAAGCAAATGTAAGGCGGAACAAACACGGCCTTTAAACAAATGCATTAAAGCCAAACCAATGTATCAGTTGAACACATAAAACTATTTAGGAGGAAAAAACTCAACTAATTTAAACAACTTATGTAAAAATTTTTAAGCATGTACTGGATTATCCATTATTCTAGTTTTTATACTTGACCTTTCGCGAGACAGAAGACTAGCAGCACAAAACAATGTACTTGGGTGATGATGCCTAATGGCACCATCCAGAACCCAAGGCCAAATCACCGGCTTTGAGTGCCGAAAAGTCACTACTCCGGAATGCACATAAAACCAACGTAAAACGTGTATCCAGAAAACTTAAGCTAACACCCGGAGGCAGGTTTTTATATGGTACTAGGGCCTTAAATGGTCAAAACTAGTAAAAGTTTATTCTCACGAGCGCAAGGCAAATCTTGAAAAGATATGATCAAAATAAAAGTGGTAACCTAGAATATGATTGAACCAATCTTAATCTCATGATTATAAACAATTAAAATATTATAAAATAAATAGGTACTTAGCTGTTTGAGCAAAGTCGGCGTTGTTCACAACGAAGCAGATCCGATCGAGTCGGAGTAGTCACGGCTTGATCCGATGCCTAGGCAGAAACTCACTTCATGATAGTCGGAGAATCCATGTTGAAGCTTGCCGCAAAATCTATGCATAACCTTACGTTTTTTTGAACGAGAAAGGTTGCAGAAGCACCCTTATATATTGCAGCACAAAAATATTGTACACCATGAATTACAAAGCCTAGATGCCAAATCGATTCGATTGCAGCAATCACAGGGCAAGAAGGTGTGTTATGAGCTGAGTTCCTACAAGAACTGATAGGCTCAGATCAACATGATCGTTTTGCCTAACGGGCACAGTTGTGAACGACCCCATTAATCTCCCTAGAGATTATGAAAAGTGGAAGCTAGCAATGGGTGTGATAGATTCTGGAATTCTATAGCTTTCCTTCTTATCTCACAAATCATGTTGTGGTCTGCCACTCCAGGTGCTACTGCCGCCTTTGCAAATCTTAAATTGTTAGTGGAGAAAATTGGCTTTGTGAGCTTCATGGCAGCAGCAAAGTGGACAACCAGAACCATGGCATGAGCTTCGGCCTGTAATGGGGTGGACACCTCTTTCTTTGATGCCATGATGAAGACGTCGTTCCTCTGACCATCCTTGAAAGATTCAGCATAATAAATACCCACACCAGCATTGGATATAGAAGTCCCAACTTGTTTCCTCCAGGCAGCATCAACATATAGCTTTGGTCCTGCAAAATAATAATCAGTGGGAACAGATATTCCAGGATTGTTCTTTGGAGATCCCTTGGATTGAATTAGTTGCTCAGCCTCAAGGTCATTGAGAAGAGCAAAATTATTGATTGGCACCTGTTGAGGAGATGTCTTCTTCCTGCAAAAGAGCTGATCGTTTCTTGCAGAGGCACCAAAGAAAAGTAAACAGAAAGTTGAGATTTAAGGTTGCATGATTCTGGTTAAGCAAGGTCATAATAATCTGGGAAATATCCGTTAAATTATTAACCAGGTTTTTAGACTTTATGAAATAGAGAGGCAAGAGCCAAGCAACCTTTGCAAAAGGACAGAGAAAGAAAAGGTGTACGTCGGTTTTAGGAACATCATATCTGTAACAAACCTTTTCAATGTGCGAAGAGAACTTTGAGGACCTGTCTCCCGTGGTTAGAGCATGCCTTAGCAATCTCCAAGCAAAAGTATTCACCTAGGAATCATCTTTTTGCATTTGCAAACTTCCTTTAGATTTTTTTGTTGATTCCTACACTTGTTCTGGCTTTGGAGTACCTGTGTCAAATAACCAAGACAAGCAAGCTTTGTATGTGGATTTAGAGTTACATATCCCATTTAGTGTGGGTTTCCAGCATAGAATATCGTCCTCATCAGAGGGAATCATTATAGTGCTATTAATGTCTTGGGCAGTGCAATTGTTGAAAAGAGTGTCTATTAAGGAATGGTTCCAACTTCTATTACCATGAGACCAAAGTTGGTTAATCTTAGCCGGGTAAATGAAACCTTGATGCTGAATGACGAGGTTTTCATAGATGTTTTCCCACCCTACAAACCAGGGAGTACTCTAGATAGAGGAATTCCCATTACAAATTTGGTAATAGGAGTTAGCAGTAAGAAGATGCCTCACCTTTAAAATAGAAGACCAGAAAGCCGATTTGGGAATGTTTTTGTTTTCTCTCCAAATGGAAGAATTAGGGAAGTATTTAGCTTTGAGAACACTTTGCATGAAAGAATTGGGGTTTTTAGCAATTCTCCAAGTGCCCGAGAGGATCAGACCCATATTGGTGGCTTGTAGATTTCTCACACCAAGAACTCCTTCAGTTTTAGGAGCACAAATGTTTTTCCAAGCAGTAAGACAAAGAGCTTTGTGCTAGGTTCAGAGGATGAGCCTGTCCACCAGAAAACTCTAATGATAGCTTGAAGCTTTTTAAGTAATTTATTAGAGAACAGAAGGTTTGACATGTAGTAGATAGGAATGGAGGATAAAACAGTTTATTAATTCTAACCTAGCTGCATGAGAGAGGGAATTAGCCTTATAAGTGGAAAGTTTGGATTTGAATTTCTGAATGATGAAATTATAATCTTCACTTCTATTCTGGCTGGCAGAATGAGAGGGTGGCCCAAATGAGTAAAGTTTTCATCAATGCTAGGGATAGGGAATATTTGAGTAATATCATTAGCAGTGGTTGGGTCCACCCATTTACTAAAAAAAATACCAGATTTGGACCAGTTGGAAATCTGACCCGATGATGCACAGAAGTCCAAAAGAATGTTCCCGATGGCTTGTGCTTCCTGAGTAGTTGCAGTCCCACATACTAAGAGGCCATCTGCAAAAAGAAGGGAATGTATTGGGGGACACAAGGGTCCCAGGGAGATTCCTGCAAGGTTAGCAGCAGACAAATCTTCTGACAACATGATGGAGAGCTCATTAATTTCCAGAATAAACAAGTATGGGGACAAAGTAAAGCCTTGTCTTATTCCTCTATAGTTGACATATTTAGCATAAGTTTGTCCATTAATGATCACTGAAAAAGCAGGAGAGGAGATGCAGGTATGAACCATTTTAATGAAACGACCACGCAACCCTTTACGAGCTAGGGATTTTCAAATGAAATTCCATTCAAGTCTATCAAAGGCTTTAGCCAGGTCAGTTTTAAGCATGAAAGCCTTGGAATTCCAGGAAGACAAATTGAAATAGTGTGTAATTTCCTGTGCTATAATTATGTTGTCACTAATTCTTCTACCTCCAATAAAAGCTTATTGAGATGGGTGAATGTAGTCAGGGAGGTGGGGTTTGAGTCTGCTAGCAAGGCATTTAGTTAAAATTTTATAGATAACATTGCACGGACTAATGGCCTATAATCGGTAGGAATAATGGGGATAAGTTACTTAGGAATAAGAGCAATGTTGGTGTCACTAATGTGCTGGGTAAGAGTGGTAACAAAGAAATTTCTAACCAGATTAGTGACATCATGTAGCACCCTGGGTAAAACCACTACTAGAAAATCGCTTGGTGTTTTTGTTTTGTGCATCATCATGGTATCATACTCATGTCATCATGCCACATTGCATTTTATCATTATACCAAACATTGCATATGATTGTCTTGCTTGTGATGTTGCTATCAACCAAATCTACCCCTCTTTGATATCTCTATTTTGTTTTCTACAAAGGAGGATCCATTGCTAGGTTCCAATATTTCCATAAATGTTTTTGTTCTTCTACTAAAACCCTAATCTGGTAAAATACCCAAATTGGAACATACACATATTATGTATGTGGGCATCTCCTCCCCTTTAAACTATTCCCTCTTAATCCCTATTTGAATGCCACAACCCTCTATATAAAATCATCGAAAAAGTTTCAAAAGGATTTGAGTTAGTTTGTTGGTTTGCATTTGAAAGAAACCTATACAAACAAACAAATAAAAATGAACACATAAAATAATAAAGGGAAAGAGCCAGCCAGCCCGCCGATTCTTCCTTCCTCCTCCCAGTGGGCCGGCCCCAAACCTTCTATTCTTGGCCCGTACCCCTTCACCGCTTCGACGCCGTTTACTGTTCTCCTCCTCCGTTCGCTCCTTCCTCTCTGCAGCGCCTCACGGCACGCAGCAGGTGGCCGTGATCCACCGTCGGCCGCGTCAGCATCACGTACTGCTCGAGAACCTCGTGCCCTTCTTATCCCCAGGCCGGTCCCTAGCGAACCCAAGATCCCCTCCTCTTTCAGCGCCGCCACCTTCCACCCCTCCTTTTCCCATGATCCGAGAGAGAGACCGAGAGGTATGCGCGGCAAAGGAGCATTGCCATTGGCAACACCAAGAGCTCCTGAGTGCGGGTGTCGCCTAGGATTGCCGTCTCCGTCCTCCACTCGAAGAACAGGAGCCGGAGCAACTGGGCATCTTCCTTCCCTTCATTTCTGCTGAACCCGAAGAGAGCCGCCACGTCGCCGGCTCCATCCTTTCCCGGCCATCCCCCTCGATATCGGGCACCAGCGTCTATGTTGATACCCTCCCGGTGAGCCCGTGAACCAATTCCTCTAGTCCTTCTTCTCCCTTGCGCTGCTGCAGATGCCCTGCTTCCGCGCGCTCGCATAGCTTTCCAGGTTCGGTATAGCAGTGCATGAGATTCAGTTAACTACTGCTGGAGAATAGCTAACACCCTCTGTTCCTTGCTCGTCACCACCCGTTGTAGCTAGATTCCGATGCATATATTCATTCTAACATCATGTCGCATCTCTCTAACGCATCTAACCGCACTCAAAACCATGCAAGGAGCTGCCCGTGAGCTTCTTCCAAACATCAGTGCATCTCACTGCTTTTTGAATGTCGAAATTCAGAATGCACCATCTGTTTGTGCCTCTGTCCCACCTCATTTTCCCGGCGTCCTAGTCCACCTCCCTTGAACCTTGCAAGCTTGGGTCAAGAGGGATGTACCAGCTTCCTGTCAGCGCAAAGCTTGTGTGAATTTGTTCTCTAGATTGCTCGAAATCCTCTTCACAAGATCGTTGCAGCAACCATTCCTGCTGTGCAAAAATTCAGTCTGTGCAGACAGTGTTTCTCCTCTGTTCATCGTCGTTTTCTGAGATCTTTAGTACTCCACCGGCGAAACGCCAAACATGCAAATTGTAGCCCTTACAATCCCCTTGATCTTCAGTTTTTGTGGAATGGTGAAATTCGTAGTGGATCGCTCGCCATCTTCGTCGCAAAACCGAGTAAGCTAGCAGTTTTTCCTGACCCAATCTTTAGATTTGGCAGAGACATTCACGACCAGTTCTTGTTCTTTTTGCAACCAGCCCCCTGGCCCTTTTGGTTCCTCAACCCACGATCCTCCATTGCCACTTGTCGCCTCCTGGTCGCGCGCACGGACCCCGCAGCAGCCCCGGCCCACATGTCAGTCTACGTGGGTAGACTTCCTCTGTGTGTCCAAAGCACAAGTTTGACTCAAATAGAAATTCAAAACTGTTTTATATATTCAGTTTAAAAATCAAAATGATAATAACTTTTGTAATAATTTGAATATCAATATAAATCCAAAATAGAAAGTGTTTAGATTTTAAATATGAATCCAACCATATATTCAAATCTGTTCAAATTTGATTCAAACTAGTCAAACCTTTGACTTTGACCCCTTTTAACAATTTTGACTTTAATAATAATTTAAATTATAATTCCAAATAATTTGAATATTTTTTTTGAATCAGAAAAATGTGAGGAATCTGTTCATGCCATTCATAATATCATTTGAACAATTTAAAATTTTCGAATTATTAAATATTAACAAATGCCTATTTATTAATAATTGCAAAACTTTAAAACCGTAAATCCGAATTGGGTAAATAATATGTCCAAATCAATCAGCGCGACGAGACCTCTTCAACCATGATATCCATGTTATGATTTGCATCATGCATTAAGAGCAGTTTTATAATCAGTACTGTTTATGCAAGGAAAACACGATAAATAAAATTGAGAACTAATTATTTCTTATTAATAAAGCCTCACGAATGCTATGTCATCAATGTGCTATGCCTCTAATACCTTTTCGACATAGTTTGCTTCATTAACTTGCCATGTCATGTATCATATCATGATCATGCCGATTCTTTCGCATTAGCTTGTTCCTTTTAGTGTTTTGCTTCTGCCCGGATAGGACGATGAGATGTTGTGAGCTTCGACAAGTTCTTCGGTTATGAAACTTTGGCAATGATTTCCAGGCGAGCATTCTACCCTTTCTACCTATTTTACATTTCTAGTCTTTACCTCCTCCTATTGATCTATTGCTATCTGTGTTGCGATGCTATATATTTCATACCCCTTTATACTTTCATGCAGCCCATATATTGCCATAGACACATCCTATTACATGTTGTTTGGTAGATAGTCGGTCTTGCGAGTCGCAGTTGCTTGCTCAGGTGTTGTTTTGATGTCGTCAAGTACCATAGTTGTTGGAGAAAGGCCTCATGCTTTATGTTGGAGATGATCATGGCTTTAATTACAGTTTAATAACTAAAATTGAAGTAGGTAAATAATATAGAGGCACAGGTGGGCAATATATGTTATTTGGTTTTAACCGTCCACTTGTGTCCCGTAGGATCCCGAGTACTTGATACCCGTTCCTTGAATATTCGCACTATCAACATGTGGAACCATGAATCCCCTTAGCATGAGCTTGAGTCATACTTATTTCTTGGGGCCACAAAGTAGTTTGGGGCTTTATTACTATCCTGTACCCGAAAGTGTGAATGGGCTTGTCGATACCGCGAAAACACTCCGCATCCAAAACAGTACAGGTGCTCCTCGCACAATCTTAAATAAAGCAGTAAAGCATGGCATAAGTACAGGATAGTAATAAAGCCCCAAACTACTTTGTGGCCCCAAGAAATAAGAATGAATCAAGCTCTAGCTCAGGGGGGTCCATAAGGCCTCCCGGATGTGGATAGTGCGAATAGTCAAGGAACAGGAATCAAGTACTCGGGGTCCTACGGGACACAAGTGAGCATGAAGAACCAAATAGCAGATATTGCTCACTGGTGCCACTGTCATTAGTTATCCCATTACTACTCAGGTTAAGTTGTTTAGGTACCTCGTTATCCATCAGACACTCACATACCCTACCCATGCTGTTCTACGACCCGCATGGCTCAAACAACTCCTGTAGTAATGGCTCATGGGATGGAGGAACAATCTTCGGTGGGGTTTAAAAGTAAAGGCCATGAAGTACTTGGGATTCAATTTAATGCAATCGCGACTCAATGATGCAAGAATAAGATAGAGGCAATAGGTACTATATGTATGCAAGCATGTGGTAGTGCTTGCCTGGCAGCTCAGTTGGAGCGAGGGACGGATCTGGGTAGTGCTCCTGGGTTTCTTGATATATCCCCTGCTCAGTGTCTATTCGAAGAAGAACCAAACAAACAAGGGCCAACATAAATAGAGTGCACAAGCATATGAATTAGAATGCGACAAGCAAACAATCATGCCATGATGAATGATTCACAAATTGCATGGCAATAATGTAGCATGGCAGGTTGAGGTGTGGAATACAAGAATAAAGCATTTTATGGAGTTTTAGTCGCATTTTATCCTCCAATAAGTTGCTGTATACTTTATATTTATATGATGCATGCTGCAATTCAGAACATGGAATGCATAGATAGAACGGGCTCGTCGTGCTGATCGATTTAGACATATTATTTGTCAAATTTGGAGTTATAAAACTAAAGTTATTAATTAATTAAGGAAAAGGGTATTTTATTGTAATTTTAATCAACTAGAAATTTAAAGTGTTCAAAATATATTTTGAAGGGCATATTTGAATTCCTCACATTTTTCTGATTCAAAAACATATATTACATGTTTAATTTGGAATTATATCTTAAAAGATATTTGAAAACAGATTTGAATTTGAATTTAAAACAAATTTGAAAAGGTTTTAATTAAACAGCAAGCAGAAACCATTTTGTACTCACACAGACCTAGCCACTGACACCGCCAAGTGGGTCCGGGCTGATCTGGCGGTAACAGGCTCACCAAGGGTTTTACTCTGCTGCCTTAGCTAGCCCAGTCGACGACCGGGGTCCCGGTGGGGCCGAGCCCACATGACAGCGAGAGGGGAGGGTCAGCCATGTGTCGCGGCGAAGGAAGCGCGGGTTGAGGCTGGAAGAACTAGGGGGCTTAATTGCAAAACGGACGGAGAGGCTGACGGGTGGGGCTCGGTGTACCGCGGGTTGAGGCGAAAAATAAAAAGGAGGGGCTATTTGCAAACGACCACCGGTCCGTCATTGTTCTTCTCTCTCGACCCAGTGGCCATGCGACAATGAGCACGGTGCACGGGGAACTCGATCCGGGACACGGGGCTCGTCGTGAGGCGGTAAACTAAAGCGGGTTGAGGGTTGTGATGCAAGGTGGATGGGGGCTAGATATGCCGTCTGCGAGGCGCTATGCCGAGTGAACGCAGCGACCGCCGACGCGCAGAGGGTGTTTGGTGTATGGTCCGGCGCGGCCAGACAACGACAGCGAAGAGGGGGGGTGTCTGGGAGGTACAGGGGCTCACCGCGGGCTCGATGGAGGGCTCGGATCGAGGCAGAGCCGCGGCGCGAGGTTGCAGACGACCCGGAGCTAGGGTTTTGCGGTGGAGCGGCGAGGGTTCTCTCCGGTGAGCTGTGCCTTCTCCTCCTTACTGGCACGTACGGGGCGACACAGAGGATGGTCCTCTTCCTTCCTCGACAACCACAGCTCCTCGCCACCGGCTGCAAGAGGGGGGGACGGTGGAGACCGACGGGTCACCGGCCGGTGGAGAGAAAGGTAGTGGGGGAGGAGAGACGGTTGCGGCGCAAGGCCAGGGGGTGGTTTGGTAAGGCAGAGGAAGGAGGGGGAGGGGATAAGGGCGATCCTAGAGGGAGGCGATGCCGTGGGGGACGCGGCGGTGGAAAAAAAAGGTGGCTCGGCCACCTTTCCACCTCGCCCTCATGTGCTCGTCGTTGGGGACAGCAGAGGGGCTGCCAGTGGGGCTAGGGCGAGAGGAGGGACCGGCTCGGAGCTACGGTCGTTGGGTGGGGCTACTGTGGCAGGGAGAGAGAGCTAGAGAGAGAGAGCTAGGGTAGGATGGAGTAGGCTCGGGTTAGGGTTTTTGGTTAGGGGTAGGGCTTCGGCCTGGGGTAGGTTAGGGCTGGCAGTGAGGCTGCAGGGTGGGGCCAGCGTGAGGAAGAGAAGAGAGGGAAGGACTAGCTCGGGTTAGGTTAGATGGTGGCCTCGGGTTAGGTAGAGGGGTAGTCTTGGGTTAGGGTTTTGTTTAGGGTTAGAGAGAGAGGTGGCTGGGGTGTGGGCCAGGGAGAGAGGGTGGCTAGGTGGGTCCAGGGAGAGAGGACACCTCGGCATGGTGAGAGGAGAGGGTGAGGTGAGAGAGGAAGATGGGTGTAACCACATGAGCATGAGCAAGCATGTGGGTAGGGGATGGTCATGGGGATGGTCTTGCATGGCACTACACAAGAGAGGTGGATGAGGTTTGATGGCACAAGGCAAGAAACAAAGCAAGGTAGAAAGGATTGAGAGAAAAAGAGAGTTGAGAAGATGATCCACTCAAAAACAAATAAAACCAAAGGAGGACAAAATATGGTGATGGTTGCATGGCCCATGCAAGTATTTATGCCATGTGTTAATCTTGTGAAAACAGAATAAAATCTCATGGCATTTATTATGTGCATCCTAAAAAGATGGAGTAAGGGCCAAGCTACGGATTTATAGATTTAGATCCACCCAACCCACATGAGCTAGAATAAAAAAAATCAAAAGAAAAAGAATTACAAGCTCATGGGTTATTGGAATGGTGGAAGTATAAGGTGGTGACAAGGAAAGGTGATGGAGTTGAATAAAAGATATGCCCCCAACTCAACTTGGGCATTTAAACAATATATCAATAACCAAATACAATATCAAGAGGCAAATACAATTAATAATGCATATGAGAGAAGAACCAAAACAAAAAGGGGTTTATATGATGCTCAAATGCAAGGTGGCATGATGACATGAGCATGATATAATTATGATGCAACAATTATATATAGGAAGTAGCCATTATTACTAGACCAAGTAGCATTACAATTGTTAGACAATTGGGATGCTACAACTCTCCCCCACAAAACAAGAATCTCGCCCCGAGATTCCTAGGAAAAGGAAAACAACACAAGGAGAGGCGGTTGTTCGGAACGAAGGTGACCCTCATGTTCCCAAGTTGATGAACAACGGAATGGTGCGACCACTACACCTTGCAAAACTTGCTAGACTTTTTGCGAGTCTTGCGTTTTGCTTGAGAAACAACGGGTTAGAAGAGTTGAAGGATTGTCGTGAGGCAAGAAGGTAGGATGCATAGCTCCGGTTTTTCGAGAACAAGATAAAAGACTAGAACCACTTGTGAAAGAAAAGGAAAAGATGATGTATCATGGATAAAGAAAGACACACCGTTAAGATTAAAGATTTACTGATACGAGAGAGGATGAAAACTTTGTCTCGCTGGAAGAAAAGAGCTATATTGGAGAGGTTTTGAACCACTATGACAATAGCATCGTATCTTCTCTCGGATTTGAGAAATGAAGTACGGAAATAATATTTCCTTCAAACAATAGAGTCCCTTGATATCAACAGAAAGATTTAGTTAGACATCGTCGGATTAGATTCTTGTTGCAACGGTAAGAACCAAGGATCACGCAATTGAGGTGCGCGGATATAACTTCCAGAGATGGATGTGAAGCTAGATCCTGGTGGAATCCTGAGACGCAACGAATATGGAGGATCTGGAGTTTATTGTAGAGATACTTATTGCTTTCTTTAGCCTTGAGGCTAACGCAATAGATTTGCGGCTGATGGCCTCAACCATAATTGGCTTTACCACAGAAAAAGAATTGATGAAACAAAGAGAGAGATAGTTTCCTTTCATCTTGTTTGGGGATGTCGAGCATCGGTAGAAAGACGAGGAACGAAAGGAGTTTGCGTCTGTTTCCACCAGATAATTGAAGATTTTGCTCCATCTAGAATAGACAGACCACCAACAAGAGATTATTGATTACTTTCTTCGAGAGAGCACTCCGGAAAACAAGGACGGAAGTAAAAGTATCAAGGGATAAAGGCCACTTCTAACTTCCGTGGAATGAGTGAAATCACATTAATTCACCAATTCAATGTACAAGAGCGAATGATAAGAGTAGTGGTATGGTAGCTACTCCATCCCGCACTCAAAGCATTACTCCGCACATGAATAAGAAAACCATGCAACCCAACTACCGAAACAGACTGAAGGTATTGACAAAAACTCATGGGACTTCGTTAGAAAACAAGGATAGATGCAAACGATTCGCCGGATTCATAGATAGATAAAGATGATGATGTTGTCGTCATGTATGAAGTACCAAGCCACTAGAAAGATATGAAGGAAGATTACGGAGAAGAACTGCAAGATTCAACAGCTACAGAAAAGATAGCACCAACTTGAACAGAAGGAATACAAGATCTGGAAGGTCTTCATGGCCTCCGGTGGATTGAGCATAGACGATAGAGCGAGAGGGTTTCAAGAGATTACTTGACGAGACTGAGGTGAAAGAACTCCATGTTCTTCTTGAAATGATTGAGAAATATTTAGCAGTCTTGAGGAAATCTACGGCGGAACGACGATGATAACTCGCCAACAAGGAAAACTCCAGTTTTGATTGAAGATGGAATTAACAATGAACTTTGTGATTCCAGAATTGAAGCGATCTATTTAGCAGAAGGACGTGGCCGAGATAGGTGACTTCAAAAAGTCAGAATTCTCACTTTGAGACTTTGCACACAGGCAGTGCTCACGAAGCTTGAGAGAAAGAGACACAGATGATCTTCCATGTCCTTCCATTGATATCGAATAGGCAAGCATATTATCAACATATACCACCATGGATTAACAGGATATTCCCAGAATACCAAGTTCAAAAGGCGAGAGAAACGAACAAATGCTCGAACACTTCCTGAGCTCAACGCTCTTAGAAAGATCAATATTAAGAGCACAGGTTCGTGTTGAAGAAGATGCACTGGAAGAATAGATTATCTGGTCCTTCGGAAGAAAAAGAGATGTCACCTGGTTCACATTGTCGATTGGATCACCGGTTACAAAGATAAAGAGATCTTGGATAAAGAAACGATGATAGCTCATACCTCAAGCAAAGCTACCAGAGAAGAAAAGATGCAATTCCCTCGTCTCAAAGAGAATTTTGCAGATATGGAGTTCAAAAAGATGTGCAGCATGATGGACAGATGATAGACCGCCATAGTGCCTTGGGAAACTCCGGATTGCCAAAGATGCTTGAATATGCATAGATATGATCGCGGTGTACTCAAAATCACAGGAGATAACCGTCACCATTTGGAGGATAGTGTTGATAGCATTTTCCATATTCCACTCATGATAAGTGTCCTATAGCTATGCTGAGAACCAAATTACAATCACCAACATCGGATCGACACATGTTATGTAATTAGCCCAAGAGAAAGAGAGATGAAATAAAACTCCAGGATTAAGCGCCGGTGACAAAAGAATGAGTTAGCCTGGACATGCTGATAAAAGGGAGATAGATAATGTTTCACACACGACTAGAAAGGAGTGTGGAAACACAGATGTATCAACGAAATTTTTTCTGCATTTTCGGCATTAAAATACCAATAGATGCGCAAAATCACTTATCAGGTAGAGATTAGCAACTCCACCTTCTGTGAAAGCATGCTGGAAGGAAGAACACCCTTAAGAAGATGGCACCGGTTAACAAGGAGTCAGATAGATCGCGCCGGTTTTCAAAAGCACAAGATGGAATGTACCAATGCTTGATAACCAAAGGCAGATTGTGATAACAAATTGGATGCAACAGATAGACAAGGAATTACACACACACACACTTTCTATGGTACTACGGAAACCCAGAACACGTGAATCCTAGTTTGAATTTTAAGAAGAGGATTGAAAACGTTACACTTCCTTACCAGAAAAGGGTGGGTGGGTGGGTGGGTAAGAAGAAAAGTGGAAGCAGTCCTACTCTCGCGTTTTGTTTTTCCCTAGTATACATAGCTACCAAAATATTTGCTAGACTGACAACGACCATTTGGCTGAGACCCTGAAGGGCGGGATGGCTCTGATACCAATTGTAACTACCTCGGTGAATTACGCTCTTAGTTACAAGCCTGGATGAGCGGAAATGGTTAAAATAGTACGGTGGGGCCAAATGCCACTCATAGGTAGGCCTTGCGGCCGTCCTAACCATTTCCAAAACATCGGGACAAGAACGAGCGGCGTAATCGGCAGGCGAAGGGATCAACTACATACACAAATGAGTATGTATGCAAGCCACCATACAACAGTCCTCAGAGCCATTCCATCTAAAAGAAATAGAAAATATTGCAACGCCATACGGCAAGATCCAAATATCCTAGATAGATATAATAGTTTAGGATATCTCCTCATACATCAAACATCAGAGTATCAGGCGGAAGCGGAAAACAAGATCCGAGTACAGATAAGAAGCAAATCGGCATAAGATGCCCCATAAATAAACACATTCCGCCCACAGATCTCACGGATCCCCGCTCCCGGAATCTCTACACCGAGTGATCGTTGTCCACATCGTTCGTCTCCTCCACCCAGTATCCATCTTGCGAGTGTACCTGTTCATCTGAATCAAGCAATTTATCGTGTGAGACCCTAGGGGTACTCAGCAAGTCTTTATGCCTCTAAAGGGGACACAACCTGGGGTGACGCAATTGCAGCAAAAGATAATACCTAACAATTCTGGGGATACTCGCTAACCATCTGCCTAACCAAAGATAGACGGATGTCCGTGAATTAATAACAACAGTTATAACAGTAATATTAACAGATCCATCCTCCTTCTCGCTTACCAACGAGGAAGTGGACGAACAGCCCCCCATCCGTTGGCAGTTTTATTATCCATTCCATGAGTGTTGCACTATTTACTAGTCAGGTACTTAGTCAAATTAAAAGCGGTACTTTAGTTATACTTGTCTATGATCGAGAAACTGTGCTCCAAGTCGTCCATAACCGCGGACACGGCTTTCAGAAAGATTTACCCTGCAGGGGTGCACAAATAGCAACACACACTCGATCAACCTCGGAAAAACCAAATCAAAACCCAACGAGGCATTCACGACAAAGCGATCACATGATTCAGAAATGTTTCAGGGGGCCACCCCATTAGGCTACCCGCAACGAAGTTGGCCGGCTCCGAGACAGACCCAAGGTTTGCGTCAATGGCTGTAAACGACTGGGAACCCGAAAGTGTGACTGGGCTTGTCGATACCGCGAAAACACTCCGCATCCAAAACAGTACAGGTGCTCCTCGCACAATCTTAAATAAAGCAGTAAAGCATGGCATAAGTACAGGATAGTAATAAAGCCCCAAACTACTTTGTGGCCCCAAGAAATAAGAATGAATCAAGCTCTAGCTCAGGGGGGTCCATAAGGCCTCCCGGATGTGGATAGTGCGAATAGTCAAGGAACAGGAATCAAGTACTCGGGGTCCTACGGGACACAAGTGAGCATGAAGAACCAAATAGCAGATATTCCTCACCGGTGCCACTGTCATTAGTTATCCCATTACTACTCAGGTTAAGTTGTTTAGGTACCTCGTTATCCATCAGACACTCACATACCCTACCCATGCTGTTCTACGACCCGCATGGCTCAAACAACTCCTGTAGTAATGGCTCATGGGATGGAGGAACAAGCTTCGGTGGGGTTTAAAAGTAAAGGCTATGCGGTGGGATTCAGTTTAATGCAATCGCGACTCAATGATGCAAGAATAAGATAGAGGCAATAGGTACTATATGTATGCAAGCATGTGGTAGTGCTTGCCTGGTAGCTCAGTTGGAGCGAGGGACGGATCTGGGTAGTGCTCCTGGGTTTCTTGATATATCCCCTGCTCAGCGTCTATTCGAAGAAGAACCAAACAAACAAGGGCCAACATAAATAGAGTGCACAAGCATATGAATTAGAATGCGACAAGCAAACAATCATGCCATGATGAATGATGCACAAATTGCATGGCAATAATGTAGCATGGCAGGTTGAGGTGTGGAATACAAGAATAAAGCATTTTATGGAGTTTTAGTCGCATTTTATCCTCCAATAAGTTGCTGTATACTTTATATTTATATGATGCATGCTGCAATTCAGAACATGGAATGCATAGATAGAACGGGCTCATCGCGCTGATCGATTTAGACATATTATTTGTCAAATTTGGAGTTATAAAACTAAAGTTATTAATTAATTAAGGAAAAGGGTATTTTATTGTAATTTTAATCAACTCGAAATTTAAAGTGTTCAAAATATATTTTGAAGGGCATATTTGAATTCCTCACATTTTTCTGATTCAAAAACATATATTACATGTTTAATTTGGAATTATATCTTAAAAGATATTTGAAAACAGATTTGAATTTGAATTTAAAACAAATTTGAAAAGGTTTTAATTAAACAGCAAGCAGAAACCATTTTGTACTCACACAGACCTAGCCACTGACACCGCCAAGTGGGTCCGGGCTGATCTGGCGGTAACAGGCGCACCGAAGGGTTTTCTGTACCGCGGCCTTAGCTAGCCCAGGTCGCTGACCGGTGGGTCCGTCGGTGGGGCCGGGCCCACATGACAGCGAGAGGGGAGGGTCAGCCACGTGTCGCGGCGAAGGGAGCGCGGGTTGAGGCTGGAAGAACTAGGGGGCTTAATTGCAAAACGGACGGAGAGGCTGACGGGTGGGGCTCGGTGTACCGCGGGTTGAGGCGAAAATAAAAAGGAGGGGCTATTTGCAAACGACCACCGGCCCGTACTGTTGTTCTTCTCTCTCTGACCCGCGGTCAGTTTCGTGCGCGACAGCGGAGCGCGGCGCGCGGGGAACTCGATCCGGGGACCTGGGGCTCGCGCGCGGAGGCGGTAACCAAAGCGGCGGTTGAGGGTTGGTGACAGCAAGGTGGATGGGGGCTAGATATGCCGTCTGCGAGGCGCTACGCCGAGTGAACGCAGCGACCGCCAGCGCGCAGAGGGTGTTTGGTGTATGGTCCGGCGCGGCCAGACAACGACAACGAAGAGGGGGGGTGTCTGGGAGGTACAGGGGCTCACCGCGGGCTCGACGGAGGGCTTGGATCGAGGCAGGGAGCTGCGGAGCGGCGAGGTTGCAGACGACCCGGAGCTAGGGTTTGTGGCGGAGCCAGCGAGGTTCTCTCCGGTGAGCTGGGCCTTCTCCTCCTTCCCAGTGCTTCCTCGACAGAGGATGGTCTCTGTCCTTCCTCGCCCCACAGCTCCCGCAACCCTGCAAGAGGGTGGAGACCGGGGCCTTGCCGGTGGAGAGAAAGGTAGTGGGGGAGGAGAGACGGTTGCGGCGCGAGGCCAGGGGGTGGTTTGGTAAGGCAAAGGAAGGAGGGGGAGGGTATAAGGGCGAGCCTAGAGGGAGGCGATGCCGTGGGGGACGCGGCGGTGGAAAAAAAAGGTGGCTCGGCCACCTTTCCACCTCGCCCTCACGTGCTCGTCGTTGGGGACAGCAGAGGGGCTGCCAGTGGGCCTAGGGCGAGAGGAGGGACCGGCTCGGAGCTAGGGTCGTCGGGTGGGGCTGCTGTGGCAGGGAGAGAGAGCTAGAGAGAGAGAGAGAGAGCTAGGGTATGATGGAGTAGGCTCGGGTTAGGGTTTTTGGTTAGGGGTAGGGCTTCGGCCTGGGGTAGGTTAGGGCTGGCAGTGAGGCTGCAGGGTGGGGCCAGCGTGAGGAAGAGAAGAGAGGGAAGGACTAGCTCGGGTTAGGTTAGATGGTGGCCTCGGGTTAGGTAGAGGGGTAGTCTTGGGTTAGGGTTTTGTTTAGGGTTAGAGAGAGAGGTGGCTGGGGTGTGGGCCAGGGAGAGAGGGTGGCCAGGTGGGGCCAGGGAGAGAGGACACCTCGGCATGGTGAGAGGAGAGGGTGAGGTGAGAGAGGAAGATGGGTGTAACCACATGAGCATGAGCAAGCATGTGGATAGGGGATGGTCATGGGGATGGTCTTGCATGGCACTACACAAGAGAGGTGGATGAGGTTTGATGGCACAAGGCAAGAAACAAAGCAAGGTAGAAAGGATTGAGAGAAAAAGAGAGTTGAGAAGATGATCCACTCAAAAACAAATAAAACCAAAGGAGGACAAAAGATGGTGATGGTTGCATGGCCCATGCAAGTATTTATGCCATGTGTTAATCTTGTGAAAACAGAATAAAATCTCATGGCATTTATTATGTGCATCCTCAAAAGATGGAGTAAGGGCCAAGCTACGGATTTATAGATTTAGATCCACCCAACCCACATGAGCTAGAATTAAAAAAATCAAAAGAAAAAGAATTACAAGCTCATGGGTTATTGGAATGGTGGAAGTATAAGGTGGTGACAAGGAAAGGTGATGGAGTTGAATAAAAGATATGCCCCCAACTCAACTTGGGCATTTAAACAATATATCAATAACCAAATACAATATCAAGAGGCAAATACAATTAATAATGCATATGAGAGAGGAACCAAAACAAAAAGGGTTTTATATGATGCTCAAATGCAAGGTGGCATGATGACATGAGCATGATATAATTATGATGCAACAATTATACATAGGAAGTAGCCATTATTACTAGACCAAGTAGCATTACAATTGTTAGACAATTGGGATGCTACAATCTCGGAGCCGGCCAACTTCGTCGCGAGTAGCTTAGTGGGGTGGCCCCCTAAAATATTATATGAAACTTGCGATTTTTCTTTATCGTGATGCCTCGTTGGGTTTTCATTTGGTTTTTCTGAGGTTGATCGTGCGTGTGTTGCTATTTGTGCCCCCCTGTACGGTAAAACTTTCTGAAAGCCGTGTCCACGGTTATAGACGACTTGGAGCATATTATTTCGATCATATACAACTATAACTAAAGTAGTGCTATAAATTTGACTTTGTAATGACTAGTAATCATCTTCACTACAACGGAATGGCTAAATAAAAGTACCAACCACTGTATGGTTTTTGAATGTCTCATGGTATATGTATCTGACTAGTAAGTATTGCAACTACAACAGAATGGTTAACTAAAATTTCTCACTGCTTATGTTATCAGGATGACTCATGCTATCTATATTTGACTAGTAATTGTTGCAAACTATAATGGAATGAATAAAATTGCCAACGGTGTGAGTTTCCTTGATATGACTTCCTCGTTTGGTTCTCGAGGGGGAATATCAGGATGGGTATGCTTGGTGTTAGTATCAGGTTTGATCCTAATAGGTCTTTCTTATCCCTCTCTGATAGCCGCTAGATATATCGAGTCTCTATAGGCTGTTTAGCGCATGCTTCGCTGCCGTATCAATCCACCATACCTATGTAGGAGAGGACCGCCGAATTCTAAGACTCGCCGTGTACTGGCCTCAGTACTGACCGCTCTCTTTTTCTTTTGCCCTTTGCCGGCAACCCTTTTGTTTAAGCAGGTTTGAGATCGACGTTGTTAGCAGGGTTACCCTTCCGGCTTGGCCTGGGCAGGGTTATGGACGCCATTGGTTATTCTTCAGGGCTCTTAGCTCAATTTGCATCTTGTCCATACTCGGACGTTGTATCGTTTTCAAGGTGATTTGGATCTTTGTACTGTATATCTGTATTCTTGACTCATGGAGTATTTAATATATATATATATGTTCTGTGGGTTCCATCGTGGACTACTGTGTATTAATATTATTTATTTTTCCACCCGCACGCAAGTGCCTGGTGGGCACCTTTGAATCGTTTCTATGAGGGTTTGGTGGGAATCGCTGAAACTTGCATAGGGTCGATCTGAGGGTGTTACAGAATGGTATCAGAGCTTAGTAGTTACGATACCCCACTGGTCTAGCCTGTAGGATAACATAGCTAACGGACGTTGTAGAGTGTCAAAACTATTTTTGAAAAATCGGTTGGATAGATCTGATTAGGTCTGTTTTTACTCCTTACCCCTCTTCTATTCTCTTCTCACCTCTGCGTGTTTTGAATCTTCTCTCTTACCTTTTCTTTGAGTCTAGGAATTCTCGTGGTTGGGTTTCCGTCGTACCTTCAGGGTTTCACTTTCGTCCTTTTTGTAATGGTGCTTCGACATCCGGCCTTCATGCTATCTGATGAATCTTTCATCTGTTGTACCTTTCAGTGGACCAAAATTCACTAATTTTTTCTCTTCGTATCTTCCGATGTTTTTCAATGCGACGACTTCATCTGAACCAAATCTGATGAAGATCCCACATCACTCTTTTGTTTTCTTAACGTTGTTTGACAATATCTTCAGTCTGAATTCCGTGGGTTGGTTTCATAATCCGTATGTTCGTGTACATAGTATTGCTTTGAGTGCGGGATGGAGTCGCGACCATACCACTACTCTTATCATTCGCTTTTGTATACTGAATGGTGGATCGATGCAATGTTACTCCTTCTATAGAAGTTAGAGGTGGCCTTATCTTTTGATACCTCGACCTTCACCGTTATTTCTCTGTAGTGTCTCCCAATGAACGTGAGGATGGATCCTTGTTGGTGGTGTCGCCGATTAAACATAGAGCAAGAATCCTTGCTAGTGGTGCCGCGAGGATCTACATGAAGTGAGAAGATTCAGATCATCGGCCTTCTTCCCCATATCATGTGGTGGATCTCGAGGGCGAGATCCATTGTTAGTTGTGTCGAATTGTAGCACCCCGGGTAAAACCACTACTAGAAAATCGCTTGGTGTTTTTGTTTTGTGCATCATCATGGTATCATACTCATGTCATCATGCCACATTGCATTTGAGCATTATACCAAACATTGCATATGATTGTCTTGCTTGTGATGTTGCTATCAACCAAATCTACCCCTCTTTGATATCTCTATTTTGTTTTCTACAAAGGAGGATCCATTGCTAAGTTCCAATATTTCCATAAATGTTTTTGTTCTTCTACTAAAACCCTAATCTGGTAAAATGCCCAAATTGGCACATACACATATTATGTATGTGGGCATCTCCTCCCCTTTAAACTATTCCCTCTTAATCCCTATTCGAATGCCACAACCCTCTATTCAAAATCATCGGAAAAGTTTCAAAAGGATTTGAGTTAGTTTGTTGGTTTGCATTTGAAAGAAACCTATACAAACAAACTAATAAAAATGAACACATAAAATAATAAAGGGAAAGAGCCAGATAGCCCACCGATTCTTCCTTCCTCCTCCTAGTGGGTGGCCCCAAACCTTCTCTTCTTGGCCCGTACCCCTTCACCGCTTCGACGCCGTTTACTGTTCTCCTCTTATGTTCGCTCCTTCCTATCTACAGCGCCTCACGGCAGGCAGCAGGTGGCCGTGATCCACTGTCGGCCACATCAGCATCAAGTACTGCTCGAGAACCTCTCGCCCTTCTTATCCCTAGGCCGGTCCCTAGCGAAACCTAGATCCCTTCCTCTTTCAGTGCCGCCACCTTCCTCTCCTCCTTTCCCCACGATCAGAGAGAGACCGAGAGGTAGGCGCCACAAAGGAGCATTGACATGGGCAACACCAAGAGCTCCTGAGTGCGGGAGTCGCCTAGGATCGCCGTCTCCGTACTCCACCCGAAGCACATGAGCCGGAGAAGCTGGGCATCTTCCTTCCCGTTGTTCCTGCTGAACCCGAAGAGAGCCACCATGTCGCCGTCTCCATCCTTTCTCGGCCGCCTCCCTCGATCTCGGGCACCAGCGTCTACTCGACACCCTCCCGGTGAGCCCACGAACCAATTCCGCTATTCCTTCTTCTCAGTCTTGCGATGCTGCCGATGCCCTGCTTTCGCGCGCTCGCATAGCTTTCCAGGTTCAGTATAGTAGCGCGTGAGATTCAGTTAACTACTGCAGCAGAAGAGCTAACCCCCTGTTTTCCTCGCTCGTCACCACTCATTGCAGCTAGATTCCAATGCATCTCTTCATTCTAACATCATGTCGGTGTCCCTATCTCTCTAACGCACCTAACCGCGCTCAAAACCATGCCCGGAGCTGCCCGTGAGCTTCTTCCAAACATCAGTGCATCTCACTGCTTTCTCCCTGTTGAAATTCATACTGCACCATCCGTTTGTGCCTCTGTCCCACCTCATTTTCCCGGCGTCCTAGTCCATCTCCTGTGAACCTCGCAAGCTTAGGTGAAGAGGGATGTACCAGCTTCTTTTCGGCGCAAACCTTGTGTGAATTTGTTCTCTAGATCGCTCGAAATCCTCTTCACAAGATCGTTGCAGCAACCATTCCTGCTATGCAAAAATTCAATCTGTGCAGACAGTGTTTCTCCTCTGTTCATCGTCATTTTTTGAGAGATTTAGTCCTCCACCGGCGAAATGCCAAACATGAAAATTGTAGCCCTTACAATCCCCTTCATCTTCAATTTTTGTGGAATGGTGAAATTTGTAGTGGATCACTCACCATCTTCGTCGCAATACAAAGTCAGCTAGCAGTTTCACCTGACCCAATCTTCAGATTCGGCAGAGACATTCACGACCAGTTCTTGTTCTTTTTGCAACCAACCCCCTGGCCCTTTTGGTTCCTCAACCCACGATCCTCGATTGCCACTTGTCGCCTCCTGGTTGCACACGCCCGCACGGACCGCGCAGCAGCCCTGGCCCACATGTCAGTCTACGTGGGTAGACTTCCTCTGTGTGTCCAAAGCCCAAGTTTGACCCAAATAGAAATTCAAAACTGTTTTATGTATTACGTTTAAAAATCAAACTGATAATAACTTTTGTAATAATTTGAATTTGAATATAAATCCAAAATGGAAAGTGTTTAGATTTTAAATATGAATCCAACCATATATTCAAATTTGATTCAAACTAGTCAAACCTTTGACTTTGACCCCTTTTAAAAATTTTGACTTTAATAATAATTTAAATTTATAATTCCAAATAATTTGAATAATATATGCTTTTGAATCAGAAAAATGTGAGGAATCTATTTATGCCATTCATAATATCATTTGAGAAATTTAAAATTTTCGAATTATTAAATATTAACAAATGCCTATTTCTTAATAATTGCATAACTTTAAAACCGTAAATCCGAATTGGGTAAATAATATGTCCAAATCGATCAGCGCGACGAGACCTATTCAAAAATGAAATCCATGTTATCATTTGCATAATGCATTAAGAGAAGTTTTATAAAAATGAAAACTAATTGTTTCTTATTAATAAAGCCTCACGAATGCTATATCATCAATGTGCTATGCCCCTAATACCTTTTCAACATAGTTTTCATCATTAACATTCCATGTCATGCATCATATCATGATCATGCCGATTCTTTCATATTAGTTGTAATTGATGCACTGCTTGTTCCTTTTAGTGTTTTGCTTCTGCCCGGATAGGACGATGATATGTTGTGAGCTTCGACAAGTTCTTCGGTTATGAAACTTCGGCAATGTTTTCCAGGCGAGCATTCTCCCCCTTTCTACCTATTTTACATTTCTAGTCTTTACCTCCTCCTGTTGATCTATTGCTATCTGTGTTGCGATGCTATAGATTTCGTACCCCTTTATACTTTCCTGCATCCCATATATTGCCATGGACACATCCTATTACCTGTTGTTTGGTAGATAGTCGACCTTGCGAGTCGCAGTTGCTTGCTCAGGTGTTGTTTCGATATCGACAAGTACCATAGTTGTTGGAGAAATGCCTCATGCTTTATGTTGGAGATGATCATGGCTTTAATTACAGTTTAATAACTAAAATTGAAGTAGGTAAATAATACAGAGGCATAGGTGAGCAATAGATGTTACTTGGTTTTTAACCGTCCACTTGTCTCCTATAGGACCCCGAGTACTTGATACCTGTTCCTTGAATATTCGCACTATCCGCATGTGGGACCATGAATCCCCTTAGCATGAGCTTGAGTCATACTTATTTCTTGGGGCCACAAAGTAGTTTGGGGCTTTATTACTATCCTGTACTTATGCCATGATTATGCCATGCTTTACTGGTTTATTTACTATTGCACGTGGAGCACCTATATTATTTAGGATTTGTGATACGTTTATGCGGTATCGACAAGCTCAGTCACACTTTCGAGTTCCCTGTCGTTTACAGTCATCGGCACAAACCCCTGGGTCCATCTCGGAGCCGGCCAACTTTGTCACGGGTAGCTTAGTGGGGTGGCCCCCTGAAATATTATATAAATCTTGCGATTTCTTTGTCATGATGCCTCATTGGGTTTTCATTTGGTTTTTTCGAGGTTGATTGTGCATGTTTTGCTATTTGTGCCCCCCTGCAGGGTAAAATTTCTGAAAGCCGTGTCCGCGGTTATGGATGACTTGGAGCACAGTATCTCGATCATAGACAACTATAACTAAAGTAGTGCTATAAATTTGACTTTGTAATGACTAGTAATCAGCTTGACTACAACGGAATGTCTAAATAAAAGTGCCAACCGCTGCTGGGTTTTTGAATGTCTCATGGTATATGTATCTGACTAGTAAGTATTGCAACTACAACAGAATAGTTAACTAAAACTGTCCACTGCTTATGTTATCAGGATGACTCATGCTATTTATATTTGAATGGTAATTGTTGCAACTATAATGTAATGAATAAAATTGCCAACGGTGTGAGTTTCCTCGATACGACTTCCTCGTTTGGGTCTCGAGGGGGAATATCAGGATGGGTATGCTTGGTGATAGTATCAGGTTTGATCCGAATAGGTCTTTCTTATCCCTCTCTGATAGCCGCCAGATATATCGAGTCTCTATAGGTTTTTTAGCGCATGCTTCGCTGCCGCATCAGTCCACCATACCTATGTAGGTGAGGACCGCCGAATTCTAAGACTCGCCATGCACTAGTCTCAGTACTGACCGCTCTCTTTTTATTTTGCCCTTTGCCGGCACCCCTTTTGTTTAAGCAGGTTTGAGATCGACGTTGTTAGCAGGGTTACCCTTCTGGCTTGGCCTAGGCAAGGTTATGGACGCCATTGGTTATTCTTCAGGGCTCTTAGCTCAATTTGCATCTTGTCTGTACTTGGACGCCGTATCGTTTTCAAGGTGATTTGAATCTTTGTACCGTATATCTGTATTCTTGACGCATGGAGTCATTGATGTATATATGTTCTGTGGGTTCCATCATGGACTATTGTGTATTGATATTACTTCGTTTTCCACCCGCACGCAAGTGTCTGGTGGGCACCTTTGAATCTTTTCTGTGCGGGTTTGGTGGGAATCGCTGAAAGTTTCATAGGGTCAATCTGAGGGTGTTACACATCATCCCCAATCCAATCCCAAGTGGCTCAATAGAATTCGACGTTAAACCCATTAGGACTAGGGGAAGCATTACGTTTCATATCATTTTAACCCCCCCAGATTTCCTCCTTATCAGGAATAGAGTAGGTAGCCTCATCAGGTATAGGATCAGTCGTGTGAGTAAAATTCCCCAATTCCTGCATGTTAGAGAAGGTAAAGATGGATCTAAAGTAAGAAACAAAAGTGTTAGCAATCTGATTTGGCATGAAGTGTGTCACATTTTGTACATCCTTTATAAAGAGAATCATATTTTTCCTTTTCCTTTTAGCAATGGCTCTATGGAAAAAAGTTGTGTTTCTGTCACCATCTTTAACCCAGAGTTTTTTTGTAGATTGCATAATTCATCTTGGTAATTGTTTGTTCATACCTTGCAACAAAATTAGCTTCTTTCTAATGATCTTGCTGATTGAGAGGAAGGGATTGTATCTTTTAAATTTCATTCTCCAGATCCTTGAGCTCCTCCTGCAAGGGTTTTTTCTTCCTGCACCAAACTTTTAACTTGGAAGCAATATGGTTAGTTCTTTACTAAAGGAAGGACTAGAAAAATAACGCAACAATTCCTAGCATAATTCTGAAAATCATCTTCTCCAAGCCACCAGTTTTCAAATTTGAAAGAGTTTTTTGGTTTACAATATTTCCCTTTAGTAGATAGAAGAATGGGTGCATGATCACTAAAAGTATGTGTGAGAGGCATGTTATACACATTAGACACAGGATAAGAAGAGCACCATTCGTGATTAACAAGGCACCTGTCCAATATTTGGAAAAGCGGATTTGAAGAAAAACGACGATTGGTCCAAGTATAGGCAGCGCCAGTGAAACCAATATCAAACAGACCATAACTTTTATCAAAAGAACGAAAAGCAAACATACGGTTATAATTTACATAAGGAGTGCTCTTGTGTGATTCATACAACAGGTCGTTCATATATCCAATATGTAGGAAGGGGAGGTTGCTATTATAATACACAAAATGGGTAACCTGCTACCAACTAGTGCTAGTAGTACGGTGGTACGGATCACCATATATACAAACAAGGCCAAACTTTTGGTTTTTGGCATGATCCATGACTAGGGCTAATACTAAATTACAAGATTCCAAGTGTAGAGCGACATCTACTTCATCAGACCACATCATCCATAATCCCCCAGCTTTACTTTGAGAGGGCACTACAACACACTCATTCATATTAAAACAGGAACATATATGAGGAGAAGTGAATTTGGCATTTTTTTTGTTTCAGAGATGAATATTACCTAGGGCTTCGTAGCAGTGATCATCCGAGCAAGGTGACACAATTTAGGACTGCCGAGGGTCCTGCCCACCCCTTGGCAGTTCCACACTAGGGCCTTCATTGCGCCCGTGGCGCCTTAAAGATGGCGCCAATGCCTGATTTGCTGAACTTTCCTCCTGAGCCAAATGGACCTGTAGATTGTTCGCATCACCTGAAGAAGCTATTGCAGGTTGAGTCTCGAATCCAGCATCGAGCTGTCCATCGGTGCTAATACCATGATAAGGAGAATAGCGAGCCACATAGTGCTTGCTAAGCTCCTGAGGAGGAGAGAATGCACCCCTACGAGAATCTGTAGAGCCCACTGATACAGCCGATACCGATGAGAGAGGCCATCGGTCTAAATCGGCAGTGTCTACAGTTCCTGAGGATTCTGCGAGAAGGATAAGGCATGGGGAACAGAGCTCTTCCTAGAGCAGGGTTGCCGCTCCTGTGATGATCATTGCGAGAAACCAGGTCGCTAGTGCCTTGAGCACGGATCCAAACGGAAGAACCAGGGCGATTGAGACTAAATCCCAGAGAAGATCTGAGCTGAGCTATAGTTTGAGGTGGTTGACCCTCATCCCAGCGAGTCCTTCGTGCATGATTACGAGCCTTTGGATTGGCGGTGCCCCCATAGCTTGAGCTCGAGGGGGACAAGCTTGTTGGAGATCCTCCATGGAAATGCATACCTAAGATAGATCATTGTTGATCTCCGGCCTCCAAGGCTCCTTGTCCTTCTTGAAGCTCAAGCCTACTCGCTTGTTGCAGAACGTCGGAGCAGGTCTCCTCCGTAGCCCGTCCTCAAGGTCCCCCAGTGCTCCTTGCTGGCTAGGCGGAGGCGCGCCTACGACCACACCCTCTTCATGTCTTCCAGCAGTTGCTCGACTAGTTCCTTGAGTTGGAGTTTGTGCGTAGGTCTGGGATCCCCTTTTCTTTGGAGGTGGCTGCAATTTTTCTTGAGAGGCCAATCTATCATGTAACTTTCTCTTATTGAGTCCCTCTTGGCGGAAGTAGTGGGAAAGCGGTGACCGGCGGGGAGATGGGGGAAGCCAGGAAACATTATGCACTTCTTGTCCTTCATTGCTGGGGAGGTGTTCTTTTAGAGAGGCAAGCTGCAACTGGTGAGTACTTCTATCTTTTCCTCTAGTGCTCTCTTGAGAAGAAGGGGGCATAGCAGGCAACAAATGTCCAGTTGGTTCAGGATATAAAACTCCCTTCTGTTTATCTGGGCCAGGGATAGAAGAGGAAATTTTTTGCAGGCCTTGGCCAGGATCCATATACTGGCCCAATAAATGTACATTAGCTTTCTGCACATTTTCTTGGCCCGCTTGCCTCAAAATTTCAGCCTCCTATTCTACAGTGTATGGAAGGTTTTTTGTGTTTCCCACCCTGTTCATTTGACACTACACTTCATTCACTTCCCTTTCCATTAGCTGACAATTCTACTGACCAGCGATTAAATGTTGACTGGGGTGTTGAGCTGTATTGCACTCCATCGCCACTGTACCAGCCTCCTGTGTACTCACCACTCCATGCATCAGATTGCATGTGTTTTCCTCCATGATGTGTATGATCTGCATATCTTCTTGAGACTGCAGTGGGATGATAGCACATGTGTTTCGGCTAAGAACAGTGCCTTCGTGCAGCTCAGGCAATTTCTCTTTCCCTTTCAATGAAGAAATATTCATCTCTTTGCAATGCATTCCTCTATTCTTTTTCATCCGCAACAGTATCGCCATTGGGGAAAATCCCTCAAGCTCTTTATCCTTTTTCCAAATTAGCAAACACACTGTTGAACATTGAGAGCTCCACGTTCTGGAATGTACTGAATATAGGATTTTCTTAAGGCACCTTTTGCTTCACTCCCTGAGGTAGCTTATCCTCACATATGATCCAAGCTCCATATCTTTTAAATGGAACTTGGTCTGGATCCTAATGGAGCGTGATCTGATCTGTCACAATGAAGTTCCTGAGGTAATAGTTGCTGATGGTGTGGAACACAACTCCACAGAACAGACAAATTCTTCCAACTTTTTCATAATGTAAGTATGCCATTCCTTCTTGCATTGGCCCCAGTTGAGCTTGATTCTCTCTAGAATCGGGTTGCAAACAGTGTGTCTGACTACTCCCCAGATGTAGTCTGGATGACTGAATAACATGTTATATTTTAACTCATGAAATTCAAAAGGTGCCCCTATAATCTTGAGAATGTTCTTGAGCAAATCTATGGATCTGTTTTTCCAAGGGACACCATATATCCTGATCGTGACATACACATATTTAAAGCTATATCTTGGCTTTCCATGCTTTTCCATGAAATCATTCTGTTCTTTCTCATATCCCTCCCCCTTTTCATTGTCTAACTCAAATAAAAGTACATCTGGTCCCATCATCCAAGGTTGTTTCTTGAAAACCCACATGAGCGACTCGAAAGATGCAAAGGAGGCTTTGAGAACATACTGATGAACCTGAGTGATATCTTTATAATTCCGTCTCCATGCTTTCCTCATCTGCTGCTAGATAGATGAGAGTGATATTTCTCTACGCGGACCCCCGGTGGCTGCAAGCTTGAAATACAGACTATGCTTACTGTCTTGAAACTTGCTTCTATGTTCTTGGCCCTGCTTGTCCAGCGTCATGGCTTGCATGGATAATTCTAGAGAAGGGATTTCCGGAGATTGCAGCACCAGGGTATTATGCGGGGCACTCGAGCTTCCTTCTTATCGAACAACAGAGATGGGTGTGAGATCCATCCCTTCTCTAGCAGCAGCCACCCACTGAGGGAGTCCACTGTTGTTTGCACCTTCGAACTGTTGTTGCACAAACTGGTTTGGAGATGGAGTGGGTGGTTAGTGGAGATCTGGGGTAGAAGGTCGAGTGTGGCTTGGAGTGGGCGTTGTTGTGGATTCATGGCTGAGGTTAGGATTCAAGGCTTGGAGAAGGAGAGTGAGGAGAGGGAGAGGAGAACAACATTAGGCCATACACCACTTTGGGAAAAACCCATGTATTGTGTAGCTTTGCATAACCTTACATACGTGCATGTTATTTTTGCATGCTTGCCGGAAAATCCATGCAGAAGTTACACATGACACAACTATTAGATACGATCAAACCGGCTGATCAATTGTTCGATTGTTTAAGCGAGAGGGATACTAGATCGATTCTAGAATCTAAACCTTCATGCTTAGCTAAAAACCAATCAGACCAAAGATCCCGTGCTGCCGTGTGTCTGAACGTGAGTCATGGACTCAAAAGATGAGAATAAATCGACCTGGCTTTGATTAATCACTTGGAAACACGCACGGATCAACCGATTTGGTATTGAAGATGATCGACGGAACCCGTCGAACCAGACGCCGTCGGGAAGCTTTTGTCAAATCTTAGGACAGTGGCGAGATCCTATTCCTTCTATAAATCACAATAATGGCAATACGCCGAGTTACAAGATTGGGGGTTCGCTGTGTGCGAGTTGTTCTATGCACTTGTCTTGTATCTATTGTTGAGGTTATGCCCTAAAGGCTCCCCTAGGCAGGCTTATAAGGGCGCCATGACCTAGGGTTACAAGGAGAGTCCCAGCCGAATACGGTTACAGAATCCTAGACTAATGTTGTGGTGGTGTCACGGCAGATGCCATGGGTAGGCTTAAGTTGGGGGCCGAATGGACGCTTGTGGTAACCGGGGTGGGAGTGCACAGTCTAGCCGCGCACGAAGAACAAGATGAACTCTCCACACTTAGGATTTTTATTGATACTAGAGGTTTACAAGTGCTCCTTGAGCTGTTTGACCAGAGCCTCAGGGCAATAGTTTCCTACTTGGTCCAACCTCCTCTAACCCTAGCTATGCCCCTCCTTATATTGGCGAAGGCTAGCTAGGTTACGCCCCTTTGGGTCGTAGGGTTACTGTTTGGATCTTGGCCCTCACCTTATGGGCTGGGTCATGGGCTAGCCCTGAGCCCCTTGACCCTGTCCACAAAGCTAGACAGCTAACTGTCTTCTCGTACGTGGCCTCTAGTTCTTTTGGCGTCATACAGTGACTTTATACGTCATCCCTTGCTTTAGGCGTCATCCGGCTCTTTTCGTGTCACCCAGCATTGCCCTTATCTTTTGACCGTGCTTTACCATGGTCCCTCCCGAACCTTACTCGGAAAGCTGTCTCGCGTCCTATCCGACTCGGCCTTCCCTCGTGAGACTCGTCTCGTTGCTTCCTGCAAGGTAAAGAAACTTGTCTTATATGGGCCGACATAATTCTTATGTCGGCCGTACATGACCATCCTACCCGATCGTTGTTACCCGGCCAGATTTATTCTTCACTCGGCATAAGCCAATCTGGGCAATGTTTTACCCCTTATGAACCTACCGGGGGTTATTCCCCCGACATTAGTCCCCGAAGCTAGTGAGGCCTAGAAGTTCTTATTGTTAGGCGTCTCCAGGTTCCATTAATGTGCTTGGAACTTCTCTTTCCGCCAACATCTACTCCTTAGGTCGCACTATTAGGCGTAATCTCGATCTTTGCCAAGTCTATTCTTCCCTTTTCGAGTCTCATCTTTGACTTTCTGGCTCATTTTTGCCTCGTGCCGAGTCATTTTGGACGATGTCGAGTCATTTTTGGTTCGCCTTAGTCACTGACAGCTCGTAATCATGATGAGTTGCCTGAAATTTTGTCCCAAAGCCTGACCGCATAGTGACGGCGGCACAGTAACTCCCCGTCACTGTGGTAGTCCCATCGCTCTGTCCCTCGTGTCTTGTGCATCGTGACATGGCTGTGGATTTTCCGGGTATCACCTACACATGGCGTTCGCTGACACGCTCACTCGGCCACACGTTGGCCGCACGGCGCAGGAGGATCCCACGTTTGGGGTTTTACTCCCCTTAAGTAGGGGTGAGGGGAACTTAACTTCCCTCGCCCGTTCAGTTTCCCCTTGCCATCTTCTTCTTCCTTGCGCCCCCAAATCCTAACTTCCTCCTTGCGGTTCTTCTTCTCTGTTGCTTCTTCCCTGTGATTCTTTTCTTCCCCTTCCAATTCTACTACGGGTCCTCGCACGTCCAAGGCTCTTCCAACTGCGGAAGAGCCAGAGACCAGTGACATCATGGACGCCCGCGACGCCGCAGAGGGGGCAGAGGAGAAGGAGGTCGCCTCTGGGAGGGCTCAGAGGTTTCTACGGAGGAACTCGAGTGGCTGCGCTCCACAAGGCGCATCCCGCTCGAGGTTGATTGTCGTATCCCTCTAGGTGAGATTTCTCCTAAGCCCTATGCTAATGAGAGGGTAGTCTTCCTCTCGCACTTCGAGCGCGGTTTTGCTTTGCCTGTTAGCAACTTCTTTGTTTCTTTCCTCTCCACTTTCCATCTTCAAACCCACCATTTGCCTGCCAACGTAATTGGCTCCCTGTCTTGCTTCATTTCCGCCTGCGAGGGCTATCTCGGTATTTGGCCCACCGTTCTTCTTTGGGCTAAGTACTTTAACTTTAGGATCCAAGTCGTGCCCGATCCCGACGTTCCCCGCGTAGAGAAAAGGCCCACTAGGTGTGGTGCTGCTAGTATCACGCCCAGGAAAGAGTCAATCTTTCCTCGGGTCACCGGCATAGATTTTTGCAAGAAATGGCATAGAACTTTCTTCTATGTCAAGAACAACGGGTCCAACGACTACATCCGGATTCCCCCCTTTATGGACGAGGTTCCCAGCAAGGAGTTTTGGAAGCTTGACCCGCGCGACAAGAATGCCGCGGTGAACGAGGCCCATGGGATACTTGAGAGGCTGCTCTCGCCGGATGAGAACTTCCACTTAACTGAGGATAATCTCATGTGTGCTTTTTGTTGGGCCACGCAGAGATAAAACAAAACTTTTTCCTCTAACGTGGTGATCCCAAGATCTAGCCGGGATAGAAGGCCATGAGGTTTACCACTAGAAGCGCAGTTGCGGATTACTTATGAAGCACATCAGTTGATGCAGTGTAGTCCTTTGCGATCTGATCGTCCTAGTGCTGATCATACAACACCTCTGCTAGTATCCACACGTATAAGGAGGAGCACCGGCGGCGAACTGCTAGGTTTGTTACGACGGCTGGACTGCTGTGGAGCTAGGGTTTCCAACACATGGAATGACCTAACTGATCAACGATTAACCTTTCTGCTTACGGTGCTTCACTATATATAGGGAGTGATCGTGGGCTCCACTCTCGTGGCCCATTCACTAAAGCCCATATAACACTGGTCACCGTGAGTCCGACTCACTGAATCAGTCCTGATCCGGCTTGGGTCCGACCCAACCAGATTTCTGGTTCAGATCCAATCCGAACTTGCTCCCGCTCTTAAGTGTGTGACCCGACAGGCTCATAGATACTCGGACACGATTGGAGTCTGACTCACAATCGATCAGTCGGCAGCGGCTCCTAGCAGAACGTGCCGACTCCCAAGTACCAAAGAGTCATGACGACTCGCCTTTCCAATCTGACTTACGTCCGAGTCCCTTTTCCCTCACGATATTCCTTGTCAAACTATATGCGAATATATGTCATCCCTTAAATAGTCCGACTCTCTTCTCGATCCGAGATAAGTGATTTACCCGACTAACTCTTAGTCAACTGCCTCGGTTAACACTTAACCGAGTAGTGCATGGACATGCTTTCCGAATCATATCTTCCGAGAGGGCCCAGAGAATATCTCTCCGAGTGGAGGGGCAAAATCCCATCTCGGTTATTCACATCACGCAGCTTGATTCTTAGTCGACCTGAACTCTGCCTTTATAACTGCCCAGTTACGGATCAGCGTTTGACAGAACCTAAGTCGGTGATCCTCAACTCGGACTATGCAACAACCTCAGGTCTAAGGATTACATTGATTGAGATATAGAAATGACTACTTGTTCGTTGTACCTCAATATGGGTCAATCCGACTCGCTAAACTCTTTAGCCAAGTCTGTGTAAGTCAGAATGGCATCACCATGCCCATGACAAGTGGAACCGAGTCATCAAGCCGACTTTCACATTGGTCTAAGTTGTGTGTCCAGCACAACCTCAATGACCAAGGACATTTAGTACAAACAACATGAATGCATAGTTCCACAACCGAATCACATATTCAATGATACACATCAGATGTTTATACAAGGACAACTTTATATCTTTATGAATACAATGGGAAATCTCATCATACATGATTGCCTCTAGGGAATATTCCCAACACTTTTATCGCACGCCGAGTCAGCCCCATCCAAGCCAGAAGACATAAGATATGCCTCATGAGCAGCCCGCAGGATCCTACCTGACACTTAACGTTGGAGCTCACCAACGACTCTGTGGCCCGCCGAGTCAGCTCGATTTTCAAGCTGACCTTGGCAGAAAACTGGGCTTGGAGCTGCCCCCTTTCAGTCGGGATAGGCTTGTCCCCTGGGCAAGCGTCCGAGTCATCTTCAAGTCGACATAGCTCTTCTTTTGTTCACTTGCTGTTCCGCTTGCTTATTGATTTTATTCTGTTTGTCTTTCGCAAAATCTCGTTCACCAGGTTGATGACAGTCCTGTCCCTCTTGGGGCTATTATGAGGATCGCTCCGACTCGGTTGAAGTTGATTTTTACCTGGAGTGCTTCATGCCAATCCCGCATGCTGCTGCTGCCTCTACTCCTGGTAAGACCTACACTCGAAACCCCTTGAGAGATTGGTCTGATGATGATGATGATGACTGTGAAATTATGGAGGTACTAGTGTTTTGACCTTAACTTTCTGACTTATCCGAATGAGCTCGTCATTTACTCATGCAGATGGCCAGGTACATGAGGTTCCCCCTCTCGCTGTGGGCGGAGTCGTCAAGATCCATGCCACCAAGTCGAGTAAGCGGCATGGGGCCTCTTCCAGCACTCAACCCGCCAAGAAGCACCGAGTCGATCCTGCCGCTCCTCCTGCTACCACTCTATCCCAGACTCGCAAAGCCTCTGGGCGCTGGGTCACTCGTCGCATCCCGTGCGACCCGACCATCTCCGGGTAAGTTTTGCTGCTTGTTAATTTTCATTTTTCTTTTCCTGTTCTGTGATTGTTTTCTTATAGGCCTTTTCTCTTATTTTCAGCGCGACACCTTTGTCTGCTAGCCAAGCTGCACCTAGCATGGCCTCTTCGCCATTGAGTTCTGCCTCTCCTCCTCGCGCCGACACCACAGTGCAAAGCCCCATCCGGGTCACTTCCCCCACTACCGAGACTCATGCGTCTCAGATTGAGGCCGACATGGCGGTGCACCCGTCGGAGGAGACCCGGCCTAGTTCTCCAGTTGTTTTTCCAGAACATACCCCTGATCCCGGTGCTAGCAATATTGGCGCCGAGAAGACCCCTAAGATTTGCTCTCCAGTTTCCAGTGTACCAGTTGACCCTATTGTTGCCCCAACGAATGTTGTTGAGGATGCTCATTCGGCTCCTATATTTTCCCCAACCAGTTCCACACCTGCTCCTGCTGCCTCTCTGGCCAAAGACCAGACTTGGCCTGCTGCCCAAGGCTAGGCTCGTTCCTCATCCAGCAAGCCCTCATCGACTAAGCAGATGACTCTGATCCACGCCCCAGGCACCGCTCCACAGATTCGTCCCACAACATCAACAACGGCACCCCCTCCGGCGGGTAAGTCGAGCGAATCTGCAGCTATCGGATTTGGCAGCGCATCCAGAGCTGGTGGCTTGCATTCCAGCACTGCTGCTACCCGCGCCGGAGTGGGAACTACCCTGAAGAGAGGGCAAGTCCTGACTCGTACGCTCAGTGGTAACGGGCTTGGTTCTGCAGAACGCTATGCCGTTGCCTGGAACGCGGCTGGCGAGCAAGAGGTGAGCTCCGGTGCTGGCAAAAAGATGAAGTTGGGCCCCAAGGCTGTCTTGGACATGACTCAGCAAGGCACCGCCTTGATGGCCAAGGCAGATGAAGTGAACGAGGTACGTAACCTTCTTATACTTTTGCGTACTGACCATATTTTTATTATGCATGATCCCTAGTCACGAGGTTACTGCCAAGTAAGCAACTTATTCGGCTATAAGCTCTAAGTTAGAACCCAAATCTTATTTGGCTGTAAGCTTGATCGCACACTTTCTGACTATCTCTTTTTTTGTGTAGCTTATGCACAACTAGCGGACCAAGGTGCACTAGGCTCTCCTCTTGGAGTATCGCATGCTCGAGCTCGCTCACCAAAATCTGCAAGCTGAGGCTCAGGGCCAAGGTACTTTCCTACTCGGCTTGCTTTTTATTCGGCACACCTTCTTTGTTTCATTTCCTTGATTTTCTCTCGTTGTCTATCCACAGCTTATGCTCAGTCTACCATTGACGCACTGCACTCACAGATCAGCGAAGCTGAAAGTAAGGTTTTAGAGATTTTATCACCGACCCTGCATTTATGCTTATTCCTTTTTCATTTTTTATCTCGATGGATCCGAGATAGCTTGCTGTTACTGACAAGTCACATGCTCCGAATAAGCAGAGAAGCACCGGATCGAGCTCCAAAAGGAGTGAGACGAGGTGACTCGACTGAAGAAGTAGATGGCGGATATGGAGCAGAAGAACCAGTCCGAGGTGAAGGGGTTGCGGGAGGAACTTGCCGAGAAGGATGGCCAACATGCTGCTAGCACCGAGAAGACCAACCAGCTTCTCAAAGAGGCCGAGTTGGCGGTTCAGTCGATGCACCATGACATGGACGCTCTTCAGGCCAAGGCCAAGATTTGGCTAAGCAAGCTTGGCGCCATCAACTCTTTTCTCGGTAGTGAGTTCTTACCCTTTTCACTATACCCCCATCCTTACTTTATGCCTCTTTTTCATTATTTTGTTAATATTTTTTCGCTTTTGCAGAGAACTTCCCTGAGGCCAAGATGTTTGCGATAAGGGCCATGAAGAAGATTCGAGCCGAGTCTGGAGCTCCTGCTGATGGCGAAATCACTATTGATGAGCAACTGGCGACACTGTTAGAGCGTGCCACCACCCTGAAGTCATGTGGTGTCGACTTGCTTAAGTCGGCACTCCATGCGTTCAGGATGTTGTGGCCGGATGAGGACGTGCCTGCGCTTATCGATCCCTTGGCCGCCAAGCTGCTTCTTACTGAGGATAGTTGGATGAATGGCGTGAGTCGGTCGGTCAAGCTGCAGCAGACAAGGCCCTTGCCTTTGTGCTCTCATGGTACGAGGATATCAACCTTGATGTTCTCGAGCGCATGAGGGCTGATCGCAAGTGGATCCACGATCCTGAGCTCATCAAGAAACGCCAGGAGCGAGCTTATGCCATGGTCGAATATGCTCTGGTGCATGCTTGGTGCGATGGGCCTAGCTTCCTCGACCTCGATGAGCCGCTAGCCGAGACTGTCGATGACGAAGGTGCTGACAGCAAGGCCACCGAGTCAGACGGTCCTGCATACTCGGCCACCGATGCATCTAACTCGGCAGACGCTCCAGATGATGCTCCCAGTTCTGGCCCCAAGAACACTCCTCCGAGCCCAGCTGCTTCTTAAGCTGGTTACGAAAAACACTTAAATTTTATGAGATCCTTGGTGTGCCAGGTGCAAATGTAACATACAATGCACTTATTTTGGGTGTGTGACTTTTGATAAGGCTTAAACTTTTATCCTACTCTGAATGTGAATCATCCAGGAGGCAAGTCCCCGAGTTTCATTTTGCCATTCCCCTTTTCCTTGAATTTGGCTCTTGTCTACCTTTTTTGACGTTCAACATTAGAGTCTCAAAGTTCTAAGGATTGAGTTAGCGGATATGAAACTAGACCACTTGACCTAGGATCATTCGGCATAGAAACCAATATAACCAGAAGTGGGTTAGTTAAAAACATACATTGGGTCAACTCGCTTTTTTCCCTTTACTTATCCGGTGTTCATGTTTACTCGTCATTGATCTTTTCCTCTTGCTTGCCATGAATCTGTGTTTTCGGATAACAGCATAGTTGAAGAGTTGATTCTATCCAAGTAAACATTACTTGTTCCGAGATAAGTCTTTAGTGTCAACGCCAATCGACATAGAATTGTCAAAGGATAAACATAAGGGGCAGTCCCGGAGTCAGTTTTTCGAGTCATACCATTTTGTTATCAGCACATACCCGTCATAAGCGTCCGACATATTAGAGTTCGAGAGATACTTACACTGCTTCTCCTAAGTGTAGAAAGGACGTAGTAGTGCCACATTCCATGGCCTTTTGGTTTCATCACCTGATCTGTCCGCCTTGTTCTTTTGTGCTTCACGAGCATCTATTAGATAATGCGAATCATTGTGCAATGCTTTGCTCACAATGAATGGTCCTTCCCATGGGGGTGATAGCTTATGCATCCCAGCTGTGTGTTGCACCATCCTGAGGATCATATCCCCTCTCGAAAAACACGAGGTTGAACTTTCTGGCTATGATAGCGCCGGAGACTTTGTTGGTATATGGCGGATCTGGACAATGCCAATTCTCTTGCTTCTTCGAGTAAGTCAACTCCATCTTCTCGGGCCTCTTTTACCTCGGCTTCCGAGTATTTTCTTACTCTTGGTGAGTCATACTCTATGTCGGCAGGCAAAACTGCTTTTGCCCCATACACAAGTAATAACGGCGTATAGCCTGTTGATCGATCTGGAGTTGTCCTTAAACTCCACAGCACCAAGGGTAGTTCCTCTATCCAATAACCAGGTGATCTATGGAGTGGTTCCATTAGGCGGGGTTTTATCCCGGATAGAACTAAGCCATTAGCTCGTTCAACTTGTCCATTTGATTCTAGATGAGCGACTGACGCTATGTCAAGTCTTATTCGGTTTCTTCCACAGAAGCGAGCGAAAGCTCTTTCGGAAAAGTTTGTGCCATTATCTGTGATCACACTATGCAGGTAACCGTATCTCAAGATCATATCTTTTAGGAAGGTGACAGCTGTTTTTCCATCCAATTTTTTGATGGGCTTCACTTCTATCCATTTGGTGAACTTGGCAACCATTACAAGTATGTGAGTCATGCCACCCGTCGCTGGTTTGAATGGTCCTACCATATCCAGGCACCATACAACGAATGGCCAAGTGATTGGTATAGTTATTAACTCGGATGCTGGTAAGTGTGACTTTGATGCGTAGCGCTGGCAACCGTTGCATTTTCTCACAAGTTCCTGTGCCTCTGCCAGTGCACTTGGCCAATAAAATCCATGTCGGAATGTCTTGGCTACCAATGCCCTGTACGATTCATGGTGCCCACATTCTCCTTGGTGAATGTCCGACAATATTTCTTGGCCTTTCTCTGGACTTATGCAATGCTGCAATACACTCGTCACACTCCTTTTGTACAACTCCTTGTTGATTATTGTGTATGCTTTTTCTCTTCTCTCTGTTTGCCTTGCCACTATCTTGTCATCTGGATAAAGTTCCCTCTTTCAAGTAGTTGAATATTGGCTGCGCCCAGGCTGGTATCAGTGGTGCCGGATCTACTTCTTCATCAGTTTCCATTGGCTTAGCCGACATATGTTCTGCCGACATAACCTGAGTAGTCCGCGAGTGTGATTCGGCAGCTCCTGAGTTGAGTGGAATAGTCCCCGAGTTACTCGAACCTGCCCCTGAGTTGATGTCCATTGGCACAGCGCCAATTTCTTGGTTCGCCGGGAGGAGCCTAATTGACTCGGATTCTGGTGACGGCTTGATGGATGGTTTTCTAAGATGTTCCAATGCTACTACTGGTGGGATTGCTTGCCGAGATGATCCTAACTTGGATAGTACATCTGCATCCTCGTTCTCTATCATGGGTATATGATGAAATTCACACCAGTCAAAGTACCCCGAAATCTGTTGCACATGAAAATGATATAGTGCCATGTTCACATCCAATGCGTCCCAATGGCCAAATACTTGCTAGATAACCAAATCCAAGTCACCAAAACACATGATCCTTTTGATGCCAATTTCCTTGGCCACTTATGCCACGAACAAGTGCTTCATACTCGGCTACATTATTGGATGCAGCGAAGTAGATCTGCAACACATACCTGAGCTGATCCCTCTTTGGTGATGTGAGCACAATCCTAGCACCCAGACCCATCTTTGTTTTGATCCATCAAAGTGCATCTTCCAGTAATTCGGATCTGGCAGTGGTGGCTCGTATTGCATTTCCATCCAATCCACGAAGAAATCAGCTACCACTTGAGATTTAATTGCATCTCGCCTATCATATTGTGGAGTATATGGTGCTAGCTCTATGAGCCATTTTGCCACTCGGCCATTGGCATCTTTGCTGCCCAATATATCCGAGATAGGTGCCTCACATATTACCCGGATTGGGTGTTCTTGGAAATAATGCTTCAGCTTCGTTGCTGCCATATACGCCCCATATGTTATTTTTTGGTAATGAGGGTAATTTTGCTTTGATATAGAGAGCACTTCGCTCAAGTAATAAACGGGCCTTTGGACTTATTTTCCGTCTGCCTCGCGCTCTACCACTATCACTACACTTACAACTCTGCATAGAGCAGCATTGGTTCTTTGGATAATGGTGACTCTAATATTAGTGTTGTTGCCAACATCTTTTTGAGTTCATGGAAAGCGCTATCAGCTTGCTGTGTCCATGTGAATTTGTCCGATTTTTTCATCAGTTGATATAATGGTAAGGATTTTTCGCCTAGCCGACTGATAAATCTACTCAACGAGGCCAGGCATCATGTGAACTTCTGGACATCATTGAGGGTTTTTGGTAATTACATTCTTTCGATGGCCCTAATCTTTGTCGGGTTAGCCTTAATTCCTCGGTTGGATACAAGAAATCTGTGCAACTTTCTAGCCGGGACACCAAATGTGCATTTTTCCGGGTTAAGTTTCATCCGGAATCTTCTTATGTTTGCGAATGTTTGACGCAAGTCCTCAATTAGAGTATGAATTTGTTTGGTTTTTATCACCACGTCATCGACGTATACTTGAACATTTTTGTTCAATTGATCTTGCAAGCATTTTTGCATGCACCTTTTGTATGTTGCACCTGCATTTCTCAATCCAAACGGAATAGTATGATAGCAATAAGCCCCATACGGGGTGATAAAAGCTGTCTTTATTTGATCACTCGGATTCAGTGGTATCTGGTGGAAACCAGAATACGCATCCACAAATGACAACAATTCACACCCAGCAGTAGAGTCAATGACTTGATCGATCCGTGGCAGGGCAAATGGATCTTTTGGACACGCCTTATTGAGGTTCGTGTAGTCAATACACATGCACCACACCACTGCCACGTTTGGATCATCTTTTTTCTTCTCAACCAAGACTGGATTTGACAAGCAATCTGGGTGCAGTACTTCCATGATAAAACCGGCATCCAAGAGCCTAGCTATCTTGGCGGCTATCACTTTCCTCCTATCTTTGGCGAAGCAACGGAGGGGTTGCTTCACCGGCTTGGCATCTAGCCTTACATGAAGAGAGTGCTCAGCCAGCTCCCTTGGAACTCCTTGCAAGTCCTATGTGGACCATGCAAAGATATCCCGATTCTCACGGAGGAAGCTGGTGAGCTCGCTTTCCTATTTGTCAGTCAGCCCAGCACCAATGGTGACTGTGTGCTCTGGGAAAGCCTCATCCACCTGTACCTTTTTTGTTTCCTTGGTATCTTGGAAAGATACACTGCCATGTGGGTTAGTTAGTGCCAGCATAGACATTTGTGCTACCTTGTCCAATGCTACCACTTCCATCATTTGATGCTTTTCCTGTGCTATGACCAGTGACTCAGCCAGCAAAGATCCAGCTGAGGCGAAAGCAATTGTATCTCTTGTAATCTCCTTCGACTGTAATAACTCCACATGGACCTATCAGTTTCATCTTTAAGTAAGCAATGTGAGGAGTAGCCATAAACTATGCCATAGCTGGCCTGCCGAGTAAGGCATGGTATGAGCTGACCAGGTCAACCACCTCAAACTCTATGGCCTTAGTGCGACAATTTTCCCTGTTGCCGAATAAGACGTCAACCCAGATCTTGCCAATTGGCTCACAGGATAGTCCCGACACAATACAATGGAAAGTTGTCTTAGTCGGCTCCAACATGTTCATAGTGATTCCTAACTTGAGCATGGTATCCTTGTACATGATGTTGATGCTACTGCCATCATCAATTAGTACCTTGGAGAACTTCACGTTGATATCAGGGCCCATGAAAGTTGGACCCAAGACAAGAGCATAACCTCCTGGTGTTGGCATGATCTTGGGGTGATACTTTATTCTCCAAGTTATCTCTTGTTCAGACCAATGCATGTACTTTGGAATTGCTGGCATTGTGGCATTCACTTCCATCATCCGCCTATGCTGACTCTTTTTATCATTCGGATCTATGAATAATACGACATAGCTCTGGTGATGCTCCGTGTACTCATTTCTGGTTCCATGGCCGACATCAGCATCGTCACCTCTTGGGTTATGGACCTGATGCAGAGCCTCTCTTATTTCTTGGTTATGATATCTCGGCTGCCTGTTTTCATATCTATGCTCAGCTCCAACAACTTGAGCATTTCCTCCTGTGAGCGGTGGAGGGGGAGGTGGTGGCAATTGCTTAGTCGGCGAATCCACTATGTCTCCCTTCTAAAACCACGTGCATTGTCTTGTTGTGTGATTTGCTGGCTTACTCGAACTTGGCGTGTGGAACTTACACGGTTGGTCCAACATCATTTCATAAGTGTACTTCTGCCTGTCCTGATATGGCTTTCTTTGTTCATATGGCTTTTTGCCATCATTCTTTGGTATCCACTGTTGTTGCCCATTTGTCCTTTGACGTTGGCTACTTCCAGCACCTGGATGATCCTGACTCACATCCGCAACTTGACTCGAACCATATCTGTAATCCGGTCTCTCATCCCATCTTTTTCTTCTATACTCGGCCATTTCCTGGCGCCTCTGTGACCCGACTGCGTCGTATATCTGAGTCTCTGTCATCCTGTCTGCCGAGATAAGCAGAGGCTGAGTTGGATATCCTAACGCATATGAGTTGGCGATTCTTATTGTTTCTGCCAAGCTTGCCGACATATATCTATGTAACCTTTGCCACAATACACTTCTGTGTCTGCATCCTTGCACAAACCATGCAATGGCCCGAGACTCGATCTCCCCTTCACAAGAGTTGCACATTGTGCACCACCTCGTGAGGAATTCCCTGTTTGTTTCATTCGGCCTTTGCTTGCACATAGCAACGTGTTAAGGGCGATTCAGCCTCTTGTATGTGCTTGTGAAGTTGCTCACGAAATCTTCTTGAAAATCAATCCAGCTGTTGATGCTTCTAGGTGGCAAATTATTCAGCCACACCCTTGCTGGTCGTTCTAGCATCTGCGACACATACCGCACTACCCATCTCAAATTTCCCTGCGATCATTATTGCAGTTCCATAATCTATGAGCCAGTCTTCTGGCTTTGTTCTTCCATCGTAGGTCTTCGTCCCCCTGGCTAGCTGAAAGTTCGGCACTGGCGGCTCCTTCATGATCCTCGGGCCAAAACATGGTGGACCCTGACGACCTTGCAACTCGATCATTTATGCCATCTTTATCCGGTCGAGCTTTAGCCTTGCATCTTCCGGCTGAAGATTTCTGCCTCCAAGTCTGGATCCCATTGCTTGGTATGCATGATCCGGCAATTCATACCCATCATTTACCATTGCCAAGTAACCATCATTGTATATGTTTGCATTTGGGTCTGCAGGTTGCTGCACTACTTTTCCCGTGCTTTGCTGTCTCTTTTCGGGTTGAGCTGGTGCAGGATTCGGGGCTGGGTTTCCTCCGCCCGCCGAGTGAGTTCCACGCCTAGGTTGAGTTGCAAAATCCCCCCCCCCCCGTTGTCATTTCTTTGTCATGCTTGCCTTTCTTGGCCAGCATTTTCCTGGTTCTCATTTCCCTGAACAATATTCCTTCTTGTTCCCTGCGCACGTGCAGGGTTTCCTTGAACCATTCTCGGGTCATAGGTAACCATTTGCTTGTTCCTTCCTGAATATACACTCTTTTCTTTTATTTGTCTCGGTGCCACTCCTGGTGAGGAAGCTGTATGACCTGCTGATCTTGCCGGGATTGGAGTTGCCGAGTGGACCAGCTGTGACCTCCCAGCTATACCCGGATTTGCCTTGTACTATGCTTCATTCAGCATCCATGCTGCTTTTACCAACTCATTTACTCGTTCCTGTTGCCTCCTCTTTGGTTCACCCGTCAAATGGGGGTGCTCAGCCATTGCTGCCTCTGCGGCTCTCAGATTTGCTGCTGCAGTGTTGTATGTCAGCCGCATGGCTGTTTTGTTGCTGTTTTCTGGTGTTATCTTTGACGTTGCATCCGCCAATTCTTCATTGAGGTTTCTTCCTCTCAACCTTGTTGCATCAAGCCAGGTCTTAGCACCCTTGACTCGATTAGCCAAGTTGAGCTCTCGAATTGTGATATCCACATCTTGCTGTAACTGTGCTAGTTCCTTTGCCTTCTCCAAGACTTTTATCCTAGCCTCCTCTAACTTGGCCTGCACGCGTGCCAGGTCAGCTACTAGATCTACTGACTCTGCTAACTTCTCTATTGCTTCTTGCAATTATTTGGCTCTTTTACTCCTAGCTATGTTCTCTAGCTTTTCTAGCGGTGCTTTTGCAGTTCGTGCCGCCCTTGGTGTTTCCTCTGGATTTCCTCCCTCAGCTTCCTCATTCACCACAGGAACTACTGGAGGTGCTGGTGGATTAGAAGCTGTCATCATTACCTCGACGGAGACGAGTTGGTGAAGTTTCCCTGTAGTAGGAACCGCAGGTGGATCCAGCGCCAGGATGACACGCTCCGGGTACGCGCGTTCCACGCGCACCGCGACGTAGACCTAGTGCTCGCCGAACTTGATGAAGCGACTGCCCCTAGGGAACGGCTTGTTCTCAAAGCAGCCTGCGTTGTCGCTGATGAAGTTTAGTGCCCCGAACCTCTGGATGAGGCTAGAGTAGACGCGCTTGCCGGTCTTGGCGATGATGTTGCCCGTCCGGATGAAAACTCAAGCAAGCGCCTGCTTCCGCCCCACGGTGGGCACCAACTCTGGTGGTGGTGTCATGGCAGATGCCATGGGTAGGCTTAAGTTGGGGGCCGAATGGACGCTTGTGGTAACCGGGGAGGGAGTGCACGGTCTAGCCGCGCACGAAGAACAAGACGAACTCTCCACACTTAGGATTTTTGTTGATACTAGAGGTTTACAAGTGCTCCTTGAGCTGTTTGAGCAGAGCTTTAGGGCACTAGTTTCCTACTTGGTCCAACCTCCTCTAACCCTAGCTATTCCCCTCCTTATATAGCCGAAGGCTAGCTAGGTTACACCCCTTTGGGTCCTAGGGTTACTGTTTGGATCTTGGTCCTCACCTTATGGGCCGGGTCATGGGCTATCCCTGAGCCCCTTGACCCAGTCCACAAAGCTAGACAGCTAACGGACTTCTCGTACGTGGCCTCTAGTTCTTTTGGCATCATACAGTGGCTTTGTACGTCAGCCCTTGCTTTAGGCGTCACCCGGCTCTTTTCGTGTCACCCGACGTCGCCCTTATCTTTTTACCGTGCTTTACCATGGTCCCTCCCGAACCTTACTCGGAAAGCTGCCACACGTCCTATCTGACTAGGACTTCTCTCGTGAGACTCGGCTCGTTGATTCCTGCAAGGTAAACAAACTTGTCTTATACGGGCCGACATAATTCTTATGTCGGCCGTACATGACCATCCTACCCGGCCGTTGTTACCTAGCCAGATTTATTCTTCACTCGGCATAAGCCAATCTGGGCAATGTTTTACCCCTTATGACCCTACCGGGGTTTATTCCCTCGACAACTAACACTAACTAGTCTTCATGTTCTCCAAGGCACCGACTTCCATATAAGGCGGTGGCACGTCGCCTTCCTTAATCCCTACTGGACCTCCATCTTATCTATCAGCAACTGGGCTTCCCGGTTACGCCATAGTCCTAACCACCAACTGTGGGCCACCCGGGCTTGCCGGTATGAGACTATGTCGTAGGTATACCTATTTCGTATATCGATAATAGTAGGGGAATGTGATGTGATTGTGCTTATATTTGATGTATGCAATGATCCTTATTGTAATATGGCAACCTACATGAGCCTAGTGGTTTTCTTTAAATTTGTTAAGACCTGTGTGTCTATGCATCATGTAATAGCTTTATTCCAAGTAGTTATAATAATTGTTGTTGGTGATGGACAACCATGAAGCGGCGCCACTAACCTTGATGCCACGCTGGTGATGATGGATATCATGTTCATGCTTTGGAGATGGAGATCAAAGGCACAAGTAGAAAGGCCATTTCATATCACATATTATGAATTGCATGTGATATTAATCCTTTTTATGCATCTTGTATTGCTTAGATCGCGACGGTAGCACTATAAGATGATCCCTCTCACTAAATATTAAGTAATAAAGTGTTCGTCCTTAGTAGGCACCGTTGCTAAGACTCGTTGTTTCGAAGCATCACATGATGATCAGGTGTTATGGATTCTACATGTGCATACAACGGGTGCAAGCCAAATTTGCACATGAGGATACTAAGGTTAGCCTTTATGAGCCTAGCATGTATAGACATGGCCTCAGAACACGGAATACCAAAAGGTAAAGCATGAGTCATATGGATGATATGATGAACATGTTGATTGTTCGCCTTTGAAGCTACATGTTCTATCGTGATGATCAGACTTGATGTAGTGGATTTGGTTTGTGTAATCACTAAGGCAACATGAGGGATGTTGTTTTGAGTGGGAGTTCAAAAGTAATATGATTAAAGTTGAACACAATATATCATAAATTAAATCAAAGTGAATTTGCATAATTGTTGTAGTCATTGGCATCCGTTCACCACCTTACGCTTAGTTATAATTGAGATAATAGAACTATAGAATTATGGATAGTTACTTTATGAACTGGTATCATATTGTTTTGAGTGTCAATCTAAAGTTTAAATGTCCTATTGCAAACTTTTAGCAAACTCCGTTTACTCCGTGAAGTTTAATAATTAGTATTAAATCAAGAGTGACAATTCCAACGTTAGTATCTAAAGTATCATGTTTTCCTCCATGATTCTTGATATTTAAAATATTGTTTTTATATCAAGGTTATCTAGGAGCTGAAAGAAATGTTTCAGAAACCATCATGTGTGGAAGATATTGCGATATCTGAAACAATGTTTTGGTTGAAACATGATAGAGTATAATATGGCAAAATATATGTTCTCATATTTAATGAGAATTTGCAAAGGTTGGAGACGCTAGTCGTCCTAATCCTAGAAAAGGGTTTTAGAAAGCAACATTATACTCGCGATTCTCCTATATAAGCAATGGTAGCTTAATCGTGAAAGTTGTCATGATAAGGATGAACAGAAGATATAGGTAAAATGTTTACTACACTAAAAGATTACTAAAGAATGTATTTTGAAAGAACACCAAACATTTGATGATGGTGATCTACTTCAAAGTGCAAGTCCAAAGGTATTAGTATTTGGATATACACGCTTTGGACTATGTGTCATGTGTATGGCGCCACCGTTGATGTTGATAGATTTTTTTAAAAGGGAAATGAAATGCTGAAAGGGAATCTCTAAAATATTTGGTAGAAAAAACTATTGGAAATGTACAGCTTAGGTATATAGATGATATACATGTTATGGTTGTATTCTTTGCTTGTTAAACAATGTGATTCTTGGGTATTGGATACCGAATTGGTTGGTGTGAAATGTCATATATGACAACACAATTCATGAACTGCAATGTCCTAAGTAACTAGCAAGAGAATATGTGATGATGTTCATCGAAAACAAAAAAAATGTTATTGTGTTTCTAGTTGACATCAAAGCTTTCCTTTAAGATTTGTTTCAATAATTGTTGTTTTGATAAGGTATTATAAGAACAAAAGGTTGTTCAAATAATTACCGTATTCCATATAAGATGGATGATTTACAAATCTGGTTGGAGAAATCACGTCCATAAAACTAAATGCTAAAAATGTCATAAGAAAAATGATTGAAAGATCACTTACGAAGTGACATCACTGTTTAAATTATATTGGAAATAAAACTTGAAGAAACTTCGCTGATGGAAATTTGGAGTCAAAGGCCAAAGAAGAACGAATGACTAACTTATTGGAATTTGTACATATTTATGTATGTAGTCCATTATGTGTAGTCATGAGCGATGGATTTCAACTTCATATGCTTTCTCCAGAAATTTGAGTGAATATATGTATATATTTACTTAATGAGGAAGAAGTGTGAAATATTTGAAAATTTTCAAAGACTTTCAAGATGAAGTGGAAAATCATTGTAATAAGAAAATAAAGAGTTTATGATTGGATCGTAAAGGAATATATTTGAATTACAAGTTTAGCATAACACCTAAGATTTGAGGAATCGTTCCATGGATTTGCATTTCTCGAAACACCATAAGTGTATGGAGTGTTCGAGATATGCAATGAAACCTTGTTTGATGTGGTGAGATCAAAGGTGTCAGTTCTAAAACTGCCATTGTATTTTAAAGATTCAAGCTTTAGTGACTACCGCTTTTACACAAAAAATAGCACCATCGTGATCCGTTGAAATGACACCATATAAGTTATGGTCTGGTATAAAACCCAAGTTATCCTTTCTTAAATTTTGGAATGCTAGGCATAAGTAAAATGTTTACAAGACAAAGTCAGATGAGCATGTCTTTGTATGTTATTTCGAATAACCGTTGGATATTCCTCCATAACACCAAAGACAAAAGTATTTGTCGCTTAGAACGCCAAGTTTCTTGAGAAGGATTTTTTCATGTAAAGTTAAGTGGGAGGACAATACAACTTTGATAAGGTTATTGAACCTTAGCTAATATGTGCTGAGTTTCCCGATGCTGGAAAGTGTCCCGGAGACAGCAACAATGCTCATGGATCACGTGCCTCATAGGTTGTGGTAACGAACGTCTCAGTTCCTATTGAACCGAGTAGGACGGGTAAACAATAAAATACTAAGATTTGAGAGTAAATCATTATTGTTTGACAGTGATGAATCAACTACATGCAAAGAATCCATGATGGGTACTGAGTCTGTCAAATGGCTTGAAGCCATAAAATCCGTGTTAGTTCCATATACGAGAAATCAAGTTTTTGAACTTGGAATACCCTCTATAAAGGTGTAAAACCTATCATTCATATTTGGATCTATAAAGAAATAGACATGTATGTTTCACGTCTATGAAATAGTCGACATGTCGGGGAAGAGTTTACGACAATGTTCAAGGAGTTGAGTATGATAAGATTTGATCTTTCATAGCGGTATTTAGTCTGGATGGATTAATGTTGCAACCACTACATATAATTTTGGTATATGGTAGTTGAACAAACAAAACAAAGTTCTTCGAATAGAATGGTTACCTAGGACGTGTACATGACACAATACAAAGGGTTTTGTTAATTCAAAGGATGCTAAAAGCGCATGCAAACTTCAATGGTTGAAGTAAGCATCACGGAGTTGGAATCTTCACTGTGATGAAACTATTAAAAGAATTTAATTTCATCAAAGGCGATGAAGATTCTTGCATTTTCAAGAAATTAAGTAGGAGCGCTAAGATATAGTTCTAATATATTATGTGAAAGACATATTGTAGATTGGAAATAATGTATCTTTTGTTGAAACAGGTTAAGAATTTCATTTCGATGAAAGATTTAGGAAAAACCTGAATATTAGCTATCAATGTCTATATGGATAGATTGAGACACTAATATGGTTGCGCCAAATGTACATAAATGAGATATTGAATGTAGTTCAATATGGAAACAACAAGAAAGGTTCTTGTCGCACGGAAAGGTTTGAATCAAGATTCATGTGTATTGACACTTGGTAAGTGAGATGAGATACAAGTGTTTTTGACACTTGGTGAATGAAATCACAAGGAGTTTTTTATGAATCATACTGTGATATGTACGCATCCAGATATGTCCTATGCTCTAAATGTTATGATCATATACCAGAATGAGTCATAAGATGATCATTAGACGATAGTAAGGATATTCTTATGATCTTTGGAAGAACTAAGAATATGTTATTTATGTAGAGTTGACAAATAGATGGATAGTTCATTGTAAAGTGTTACATTGATACTAGTTCTGGCACAAGATATAAATTAAGTTTATCTCGATTTAAACAATGGGTGGCATAATTTAATGGAAAGGAAGTTCCATAACGGATTTGGATGAGTTCCAAAGTTGAGACATTGTGACAGATACTACAAGAAAAGGCTAAGTATATGACTATTGTTGTAGCAGCAAAAGAGGGCATTTGTGTCAAAAAATTTCTTATCAATCTAGGTGTGCTTCATAGGGGCTAGTACTATGAAGATATATTGTACGACAATCATATCCACATGATTTAACCCCAAGGAACTAAAGGTCTCACCAAAGGACCAAATTTATACAATGTCGTCTCATTGGAGAATGATTGATGCGTAGAGACACAAAGACATGCAAATACACACGAAATTGGAAGTGTCAGATCTGAAGATTATGTTTACCACTAGCTATCGTGTATATACAACACCAGAAAGCCATAGGTGTTGAATGCATAAAGTTATTCAAACTAGATTATTGACTCTAGTACAACTGGGAGACTGTTGGAGATATGCCCAAGAGGCAATAATAAAGTGGTTATTATTATATCTTTGTTTTTATTATCCCATGATATGATTGTATTAATAGGAAACATTAATACTTGTGTGTTTTGTAAACATAAAAGAGTCCCTAGTAAACCTCTTATTAAACTAGCTTATTGATTAATAGATGATCATGGTTTCCTGATCATAGACATTGGATGTTATTAATAAAAAGGTCATATCATTAGTAGAATGATGGGATGGACATACACCCAAAGTAAGCATAGCACAAGATCAAGTCATTATGATCATCTTGCTCCAAGCTTTCATATACATAGTAACCTAATCCTTCGACCATGAGATCATGTTAATCATCGTCACCAGATGAGTACTTTGATGACACCAAATGCCACATTCGTAACTGGCTGGTTATAAAGGTGGAATTAGGTATTCTAAAAGTATGTGTTGAAGCGCATGGATAAAGAGTGGTATTTGTCCATCCAAATGATGGATATATATACTTTGGGCCCTCTCGATGGAATGTCATCTAATTGGCTTGCAAGCATGTGACTAGGTCACAAGGGATGTCATATCATGGAACGAGTAAAGAGTACTTATCGGTAACAAGGTTGAACTAGGTATGGAGATATCGACAATCAAACCTCGGATAAGTAAAGTATCACGTGACAAAAGGGAATTGGTTTCGTATGTTAATGGTTCATTCGATCAGGAAGTCATCTGTAACATCCCAACAGCAGCAACCGTGATCTTTTGTCAAAAAGGAAAAAATCAGTGGGAACAAAATCTTTTTCTTATTAAATGTTACAATGTTGTCTTACTTGTCTGCTTGTGTTCATGCAACTGATTATGTTTTAGGTGATATACTTCTTACCTCAACCTTAGTTGACAAAAGCTATTTTACAAAAAAGATGTCTTGGCTCATTGTTCATATTCTCAAACGTTCTGGCATTTCAAAATTGAGCCAAGATGACCTTGCCACAAAAAAATATTTTACCAGTTCTATTAACAAAACTATGGAGACCTATATATAATCTCCTTAGGTTTTCAAGACCGAACTTCAACTACTCTTACCTCTAGGTTTTCAAAAACCTTTCCTAAAACCTTTCCTAAATCTTGGTAGAAATACCAGGAGGTACTTACCTTACTTCAAGGAACAAACCCTTCAAAACACCCATGATTAACTCAATCTAGGATTGAGGATGACTTTAGTAGTAGTTTGACAAGTTTGATATGATGAGTTGCCTTGAGTGATGAATTGCCCTGATCTGCTGATTGCCTTGTTTGCTTAGGAACTAGAGTGAGATAAACTAGTAGCTCATGTTTTAGGATCAAACCAATATATGGTTATCACCTATCTAAATCAAGCATCTTGAGCTAAATCTATCTTAATCACCAAGTGACCTCCTAATCTACATACCCAGATCAATCCTGACCTATCCTTTGTATTACAATCCAACTCATCAAAGACCAAATACAAGCATGGATCCCCTCAATTCAATACATACTTCAATATCAACCACTTTATGGAGAGTATGGAACCTTGCCCCCTCCTCAAATGTTTCCCTATCCCATACTAGTCCAAAACCACAAGTCTGCCAAATTTGACTAAGTCTGGAATCTTTAACTAGATTCAATCTTTTGAAATCCACCTATTCTCACCCTTGTGCATTCTTGGAAATGTACTTGAACTATTTTGTAGTACATCATTACTAATACGAAAGCCAAATCTTTCCCTTGGATAAACCATTCTGGTTCCCACTCATCCAAGATGGTTTTCTAGTTAAGAAAATAATCTTTTCTACAAATCACATCATCATGCCTACTTTGGCTGAAGCTCACATCCATATGCTACCTCCCCTTGGCCAAATATTTGCATGGTTATGATGTACTAAACATGGTATACCAATCTACCATTCACTTTTTTCCATTGGAGCCTTGTGCTTCTTAAACCCACATGGTTTATAAGGAATCATGACATATCTGCTATGGCAGCCTTATTTTCAACAAAGTTTATCATCTCTTCTAGACCACATCAAATACAACCAAGCCCAAATCTTGGCATAATGATAATCTATATAACTTGGTATAACCATCCATCCATCCCCTGTATCAAGGTGAGTTCTAAACTCACTAATCCAACCTTGTTTAGGTGGTATAAAAATATGAAACCCCTAGATCATCCCCATCCACTTTCTTTCCATTTATTAAGTAAGATTACAAAACCCAATGTTGGTTATGAGAGATACCTCATGTTCACAACATCCACCATGGATATAATCATCCCCAAATAATTCCCATAATTATTTGGATTATTAAACTATTTAAATTACACATTTTGCCAAATCCTTCGAACCTTGTCTATAAATACAAGTGTGAATTGCCCCAAACCACTTTGACAACTCAAGGAACATTTGATGCTTATTTATCCTATGCTATCTTCCCAACTCAAAATAAATATTTTTGAGATCCTTTATTATTAATTTTTTCCCTTTTTGTTAAATGGCAAAAACAAGAAATAATTCATTAAAAATACTTTTCCATCTCAATAAATTCCAATAAATTCCCCAAGGTGTAATATGATATCGAGTACCCTCTGACATCAAAAACTCACATTGTCTAATGTAAAAATATCACATGATCTTCTAAAAACCATTTCTGCACTTTTTAGTAATAGATAAAATGATGAGCAAATGTATTCATAAAATTCCCAAATAATTCTAGGAGATGCCCCTTATATCCACCAGTACCATTTCCCCATCATGTCCAATGCAAGTTTCTAGACTTCCTTCATAACTCTCCTTTTGATCAATTTTGGAAAAACAAGAAAACCTTGAACCAAACTAAATCAAAACCCCACTATTTCGGCCAAACAATTTTCCCAGCACCCACTCCTCTGTTCCTGGTCGAGCTACACTATAGCTAACCACTGTAGCTCAGCCCTTGCCCTTTTGTCCTATGTGTTTGAAGGATAAGACAAGTGAGAGACAAACAAAAGCTTGCCATAAAATATCTTGCAGCATCCCCTACTCCCTCTGTCCTCCTTCACGACCCTGGAACCCCATTACCCCCTCTCCATCGCCCCTGCTGCCCAATGGATGGCCACCTCCCTCCCCAAAGCTTCCCATGAGCTTAGCCCACCATGGAACTTGTGTCTCTCAAATAAAACGGGGCATAGGTCACCCCCACCCCTCTCTGCCTCATTTACCCTCTCTTTCGTCCACCTACCCATCCACTGACCCTAGATCGAGCTCTATCCTCCTCCATCTCCATGGATAAGGAGAAGTACCCTTCTCGGGTTTAAGCTTGCATGCAACCTTGGCCACCCCTCATTCCACTCCTTCACCCTCCTCTTGACTCCCTGCAACCCCCAAACAATACATCTGGCCCTGCATGCCCGTGGGTAGGAAGGAGGAGCAATCTCGGGCATTCTTCAATCCCTCACTCGAATGGCCTCCCCCTCCTCTTCCCCTCTATACTTTGGTGCATAAAGCACTCCCGGGGCCAGCAATGACTCCCCCGCCATCTCTTCTCCTTCATACAGGTCTCTTGGAGATCCCTCGACGAGCACCCATGACATTCGAACCGGACCCCGTCGCACGTGGTCCCTCCTAAGGCGGATACCCCCTCTTCCGCCCATCGTTCTACTCGCCGAGGTGGACCTCTTTACCCTGACGCCTGTCCATCGCCAGAGGAGTTAACCAGGTGAGCCCCTGCCCCTGCACCATGTGCCCTAGGGTTTCCACGCGACAGCCCTAGTCTCAGCGGAGAAGAAGGCCTCGCTGCCGTAGATCGGAATTTGATCCAACGGCTAGCGAGCCCCCCATACCCCATCGGCCTACACCACCTATGACAGCCGGGCCCCACCGTGCATGGCTCGAACGCGTCTCCCGCCTGCCTAGCGACGCCGGGTGGGCTGCTTCCTTCCCGTGATATCCAACGCCCTTCAGATCTGGGCCCATAGGCCCCTAGCCCTCCCTTTTATTAAATTTTAAACATATCTAAAAAATGACAGTTTGCTTTAATTCAATATAAAAATGAAAAATGAATGGTTTAGCCCAGAGACAAATTTTAACATGTACCTGAATGTTTTACCAAACATGCAGAACAATTATTACAATAGAATAAGTTACAGATACTTCCTAGCATATAAAATACCACCATGTGTCCTTCTTTGTAAATAATTAATTTAGTAGGTTTAACAAGTCCATTTTGAATAAATCCAATTGCCCTTGGTAGGTGTTTCTGGCACCCATCACATGGCATTAGTCTCATGCCAAGTGGAAATTAAGGTTACTATAGTAAAAATAACTAAAACACTCCTATCTGGACTTTAGGAATTTCTCTAGGTCAAACCTGGATGGGTATTTACCTAATTCCCACGCCAAGTACACTTGTATACCAACATTTATAAAACCCCAGGAGCCCAATATTTATTGAGGTCTCTTTGAATTTTGGTGAATTAATCTTTTCTATGCATAGGTAATTCACCAATAAATTCATATAAGTAGTTCTGTAAATCCAAAAAGGGTGATTCCAATTTATACAGAAGGGTATTCTAAATAACTAACATTTTTCTTAGGAATCACATCAAAACCTCCTGTAGTTTAAATCTGCTAAAAAAGACAAATATCATCCAGAACTGACTTTGGGAATTTCCTAAGGGCATTCTGTTAATTATTCTGAGGTGATTCCAACTTCTCTTGAATAAGTCCATCAGATAATACCTAATCACACAAAGAAATATTTTTTGGAGTTCCAGAACTTTTCTGGTGAATTATTTCCTCAAACTAGAGTTTTATTCACTAGAAAATTCTTTATAAATCAAGGGAAATTGATAAAATAGTGAAACCAATTTTGTTGGCTTAATTTTATCAATATATATCTGATGGTATAATTTTTATACAATTATATCATACAGAACTTGGCCTTGCCTTAAAACCCCTTGAATAGGTAATATGGCCTCTAAATTCTTAATATTAATACCACAATTGCCACTAAAATGAAATCAATTGCTTTAGTTCCAATTGGTCAAAACCTACTGAAGTAAATAATGTGTGTATGTTTGCTTGCCGAATTGTGTTGGTGCTTGTATGCCATGTCTTGATTGGTGTATTGCTTGTTTGCATGTTTGCTCGATAACGACAATAGTTGCGATTGTGTGACGCCGAGAAGAAGGAATCATCGGGTTATCATATTATTATTGGATATTCTAGTATTCTAAGAAGAAGTCCAGGGACACCTCTCTGGTGAGAGGAAAGCCACCTTCTTACTCATAAGCCCTTGTACTACCTTTTTACTTATGCATGATTTATCTACTATTTACAAAATTGCATTCTTTACTATATGGTGTTTGAATATCCGGTAGTGGCTTGGCTCCTCCAGCTAATTACCATTTGTACTATTAAGTACAACCCCTTGACGACCACATAGTATGGTAGATGGTGTTTAACACCATAACCCCTTTGGAGACGTCATTTTAGCCGAAGGAAAACTATGGGATGGGAAGACCCTGGAAAAGCTTAGAAAAATGTCTTATGAGAAAACCTTGGAGAGGTTTGGCATGCCAAGTGAGTTTGAAAATAAAAGGGTTCTATTTTACAAAAATGATGGATGGAGAATGGAAGAAAAAGGTTTGCAAAAATGCACCCAGTTCTTTGCAGTTTTGCTAGAACAATTAACCAGTTCAACCACATTACTCTGGAATGGGACGGGGCTAGACTGGAAGTTTGTCAACTTTAGTATAAGTTGCCTGCAACTACTACGGGGAATCCCAAAATCCCGAAGAGTGGGCCTTCTCTGAAAAAATGGTCCATGCGTATCATCGACCGTGAGAAGGAACTAAGGGTCTTCGGACCTCCACGCGATACTATGATCCCCTCATTGAAAGCGCACACCCGTCAAGGTGCAAAACGTGATCCGGTTGGCTTGGGAACTATATAGGGCGTCCCGATGTTGAGGGGAATAACACTCATAGGGTAGGCACTTGTATTGGAGCGGTCATCTCGAAGGACTTTACCAGTTGCTCGACCCACGATCGGTGTAGATCAGGGAAGGGTACTCGGATGGTGCGGGTAAAGTGTACAACATCTGTAGGGTGTAAATCTATTTGAATAGCCGAGTCCTCAGTTATGGATGGTTGGGAAGGTTGCTGTAAAGCGGTTCTGGTTTTGATTTCAAAAATGGAGTTAGGAAAAGTAAAGCCTTTAGAAATGCTTTGACCATGTGATGGTCAAAAAAACGAGGAAGTAGTTTGGTCATGGGATGACCGGGAGAAAGAAACAAATGGGTGACCCGATCCTAGTGTTTTTGAATTTTTTTCAAAAATACTATACAAATTTTTTACAAAAGTTTTTCAACAAGGATATAGACATGATATTTCTACAATAGAAACTAATTTATAAAAGAACCTCTATTGGAGCCCTCCTACTACCCTTGCCATATTGCATATCCTTCACTGTTGATATTTTAAGGTGGTTTGCGAGTACATTCCAAGTACTCACCGTCATTGTCCCTGGCTATTTAATTGGCCAGACTTTTCAGATGATCGAGAGAAACACTAAAGATGATGACATCTATGCGATCTAGGCCATCTTCCCAGTCAGTCGCCTATAGGTTAAGGCATCGCATGGGATCTGCGATTGAAGACTTTCGCTATTTGTGTTGTAATCTCCCTAATGGCCACATTGTAAGTTTTGTAATCTTTATTTTATGGATGTTGTAATGATACTGGTCGGTTATGCTCATGACTCACTGATCATGGGAAGGTGAATTGTACGCATAAGGGGATTCTCAGATCATAAATCCAGGGTCCCACAGACTTGGTATCAAATCCATCCTTACTGTACAAGACCTTAGTTAGCATGGACGTTAGACAAGACAACCACTATTATGGAAAACACCAGGTTTCAAAAAAAACTATTTTCTCAAAAGCTTTTCCAAAGACTTCTTACCTTATCTTCTCTAACTTAAACATTTAAAAATGGCTTACTCTATCTCTTGTCTACCTTCAAATGTTCCGTTTTAAAAGACAAGTCCGACATGGAAATCACGAAGACGGAGATCCCGAAATGAAGAGATACCAAGACAAGAAAACCAAAGGAGCTACCAACAATGAAAGACACTACAAGATTGCCCTACCAACGGAGTCCTTCACCGCTCAAGTGAATCAAGTACGACATCGAAGACCCAGGGTCAAGACAAAAGTCAAGACCCCCGTAACACCCATACTTAGGATAAGTATCCTCAATATAGGATTCCCCTTATGGCGTGTAGTTACCCCTTAGTACCTATGGTACGCTCTGCTTGCTTGTCATGTTCTTATTTGATGCCTGGAATGTGTTTCTTGTCTTCCTTGGATCATTTGATATAAACTTTGAACCACCTTAACGGTGTACCCCAACACCAACACCCCTCATCCCATAAACTAAAACCTCTGTCGTGGTACTGCCAAAGAGTACGCATTGGAGGGGTCCTCACAGAGCATGTTTAGAGACGTTGGGGAAGACGGACGGTTGACGGGTACGAGGTAACACAGCTTACCCAGGTTCAGATCCCACGACGGTGGCGGAATCCTACTCCTGCTATAAATCACTATAATAGCAATACGCCGAGTTACAGAGATAGGTTCGCTGTGCGAGGTTGTATGAATCGATACTAGGTTATGCCCTAAAGGATCCCATAGGCCCGACCTATATAGTCGCTAGGTCCTAGGGTTACAGGGAAAAGTCCTAGCCGGACAGGTTACAGAGTCCTACACCGTCTATTACTAGTCTTGTGTATCTTGCACTCCAAGGCTCCGAGTACACTGGTGACTCCACCGTAGCCTTCCTTTATCCGGCATGGGCCTCCCTTCTGGAACCATCTAACTGGGCCGCCCAGCAGGCCATAGGCCATGCTACCAACTATGGGCCACCCGGGTTATCCGGATAAGTGGCATGCTATGAGGATACCCATATAGCATATCCCCAACAGTAGCCCCCGGAGAACTCCGAGATCTTGGGCTGTCTTGCCTTTTCAGATGAATGCTCCGTCTAGTTGGATGTTGGCAAATCGTCAAGCAATATGTTGTAGTCCTCCCAAAGAACCCTACAAAGCTTTCCCCATCTTCAACTTGTAATCCAGAGAAATGCTGAATCTTCCATCGTACACTTCCGTAGTCGGATTAGATCCTTCTATGTCGAAATCTTCGATGTGACGACTCATCTACCCATGTCAGCTAGGACGCCGTAGGCTTAGGTCAGCGACGCCTCGTAACTCACACATGCAGAGAGCGCAATCATGTCCGATTTTCCCGCGCGAGCGATACAAACCGTTGGCGGTGACGGTTGGAGACGTGACAAAATTTCCGCGCACGTTCGCGAACACGACGTCTACGCGGCAACCGTCCGATCAAGCTGCACGAATCTTGACGCCAAGGATGATAAATAGTAACCGTGGGGAAATTTCCACTTTTTACCTCATTCTCCTCGCATCATATTCTTCCTCCAGTCGCGTGTCTCCTCGAGCTCTCCACGAGAACTCTCGAAAAAACCCTAGCTTCCAATCTACACCAGTCGCACCCAATCCTCACTCTATGGCTAGCAGCAGCACTTCTCCATCAATGGCGGCGTCAAGCGAAGCCACGGTGAAGCCGGCGAGCTCCATTGTCGTGCCTCCAGAGGGCCTAGTCATTCCCGCATCAACATTTATCGAGACCACTTGCGGCGACCTTAATCTGGCGGCGCTGGAGCCGTTGGAGGAGGAACCAGACTCGCATAAGGGTGACTGGCGCGGCTCGGATATCACCGACCGTGACATCCAAGAGATGGTCGTCAAGGGCTATCTCCCCGCGACGGAGGGGCTTGCCTGGCGGGCGGCGCCGGCCGGCGAGGTGACACCTTCTCCCCAAGCCGGAGAAAAGGTGTACCTAAAAGCTCAACTGGTACGTGGCGTCTCCCTACCCATCTCCAACTTCTTCCTCTCCGTCTTGAACCATTATAGGGTCCAGCCCCAGAACCTTTCCCCAATAGTATCTTAGTGCTCAGCAACTACGCGGCACTTTGCGAGGGATACCTAGGGATAAGGCCTAGGTTAGACCTTTTTGTGTACTTCTTCACCGTCAAACGTGAAGCCGGACATAGCAAGGAAGAGCTTAGGAACTGTGGCACCATAAGCTTCAAGATTCGACCTGGCCGGCGGTTCCCCGACAACGTCGGCCACGAGTCCTGCAAGAATTGGCAACGAACGTACTTTTACGGCCGAGACATCCCTCTGGCTGGCCGACAAGTTACGTACCCGGACTTCATTGACGGAGCCGCCGCTGAAGCCTCTTCATGGAGATCCCAAGCCTCCCTTCCCTTCGACCTCGACGCTTCTCGGGCCATAAGTAGGATCGAGTGGTTCGTAGAGATGGGTCTGACCGGCTTGGACCTAGCCATGTGTTGGTTCATCAGGCGAATCCAACCTCCGCATCACTGCGCTAAGCTCATGCACGAGTATACCAACGACAGAAGGGATAGTCTCCGCATCTCCATGGACAACTTGTCGAGCGACTCCGTCAAGCTCCGCCTTAAGGACATCGTCAAGGTGAAGGATAAGAAGCGTGGCTTCACCATCACCTACGACATGTTCGTAGACGGCAAGTGCCAAAGGTAGGTTTTTATTTTCTGTGTATGACATATACTCCAGTTCTTTCGTCTTGCAAATATCATCTTATCTAACACGGTGATTTCTCACTTAACAGCTTAGCGATCTAGAGGAAGGCAACCTGGCTGCCCAAATCTACGATCCAAAGATGAAGGAAGTCACGGTCGTGTCCGATGACGATGTTCCGTTGGCGTGGAAGCGGAAGAGCTCCACCTCTAATGCTGCCGACGGAGGCAAGAAGAAGAAGACGGAGGGTGGAGCCTCCAAGAAGACTACCGCTGCCCTGGAGGCGGAAAAGAGAAAAGTTACTGGGATTACCTTTGCCAAAGCACCCCCACTTGTGTAAGCTTCTCATTTTCCGACATTGTCTATTTATCTGTCTTGCTCCTGTACTTATGCATTTCGCACGTTTCAGGAAGAAAGCCACGACCAGCCTCAAGAAGACCTCCAAAATGTCGGGGGCTTCTCGAAATATCAAGGACATGCTGCATCGCGACGCCTCCCCCGCCATCGCCCCTGCCACTCCTGCCATCAAGCCCTCGTCTGCCCTGACAAGCTCACAAGCTAAGGAGGTATCAGGCCCTTCCGCCATGGAAGTGGATTCTGGCGCCTCTACCGAACTCGCTGTTGTCGGCGAGCAGACAACGCAGGAGAGCACCGCTCAAAAAATGGCTGAAGCTCCGGCTAAGGATGCCATCAGTGGCGGCAAGGTGGTGGTGGAAGCTGGTACTTCTGCCGTTGGCGGCGCCCCCGCACCCAAGAAAACCATAATCTATCCGAAGATAGTCTATCCGGTACTTACACCGGGTAGCACTGCTTTGGTTCCTAGTGCAGGGCCGACATCTCCGACATGCGGTCTAGAGGAGCTCCGCCGGCAAGCAGAAATCTTGCAAGGAAATAGCGAATCCTTTGCCAAGCTGCTGGCCGAGAGAGCTACGAACCTTAAGATCATTGCACTTGTAAGTTTTCTTTGCCTTTTGCATTTCATATGAGTATCCCGCTGTAGCCCCCGAGGATGTAGACGGAAAACCATAGGTTTTGCATCTATATGCTCTAAGAGTGACTAAGTTAGAAAACCTCTCACTGTAGTCCCCAAGCATTTAGATGGAATGAACTATCCCGACTAGATGCTTTAAGAGTAGCATACGCAGTATTTATAAATTTCAATACTGTAGCCCCCAAACTTCTAGTTGTAACTGAATTAGTTCCGACTAGATGCTTTAAAGAAAAGCTAAGCAGATATCCGAGTTAAAAACTTTATACTATAGCCCCCAAGCTTCTAATCGAGAACTGAATTAGTTCCAACTAGATGCTTAAAGAAAAGCTAAGCATATTGCTAAGTTAGAAACTCTCGATGTAGCCCCCGAGCGTCTAGGTGGAAAATTTCCGACTAGATGCTCCAAGCAGACTAAAAAACTGTTAACTTTGTCCTTTTTTCCATAGAACGAGAATGCTCGGAGGGGCATGGAAAATGACCAGTACCAGAAGATGCGCGCTGATCTTGAAGCCGAAAAGGGTAAAACTACCTTCTTGAAGGAACATATCACCAAGAGCAAGCATTTGTTTTCTAATGCGCATTCCGACTTGGTTTTGTGCCTATATTCTCCGAGTACTCACTGTGTAGTTTTCTTTCTCCGACATGCAGAAACCATCGCCAAGGCCAAGAATATTGTCGAGCAATCCAAGCACATTCAAGAGCTGGATAGCGAAAACAAGATTCTTAAGAAGGAGAGGAAGGAGATGCTGAAAATGCATGAGGAGTCGATGAAGGCCTTGTAGGACTCCACCACCGAGGAAATCAACCGCTTGAAGGAGGAGATGGCGATCTTAAAAGATCATAAGCGAGCTATTGATGAGCAGAATCACCGCCATAGCAAGGCGTACAAGCTCCTCCAACAAGAGAAACAATCCTTGGCGGACACCCTCTGGCAAGTTGAGGCCAACATCTTCAGTAAGTTTTCTTCGTCTTGGATTTCTGCAGTCTGGATACTTTGATTTATTGAACTCATGCGCTCATTGTCGGAATTTTCATCTCCAATGGGTTTAACCCGATCAACTCCTCCGGCCAAGGAATGCATGGTTCTTGCCGGCAACTTCATTAACACCGCCATCACCCAAGCCAAGGAGATTGCCAAGCCCCTCCAGATACACATCAAGGCATCGGACTCCGTGGTGAAGTACTCGGAGATTCTAAGCCGAGCCCCTGAGCGTATCACAAGATGGCAACTAAGATTCTTCTGAGTCCCACCACAGCGCCGACTTCAAGGGTGGATCTCCGGCTGGTGACGATGCTGCCTCCAAGTCACCTGCGCCAAAGGAGTGAAAAACAACTTTGTAATATTTGTTTCACCTTTGGTGTATGTGCGGAAAAAAACTTGTTGATGTAACTTAAGGCGGAAAACAATGGTTGTTTATTTCCTGCTTCTTAAGAACTAACTTCTAGCATGTATATATTTTTTAAGCAAGTGCTGGCTTATCTATTACTTTGGTTCTTATGCTTGACTTTTCGTGAGTCAGAAGACTCGTTGTCGGAACCATGTGCTTAGGTGATGATGCCCAATGGCACCGTCAATAACCTGAGCACAAAATCGCCGATAATAAGTGTCAAAAGTCACTACTCCAGAATCCACATAAAAACGACAAAGAACGTGTAGACTAGAAAACTTAAGCTAACGCTGGTAGGCGGAATTTTCACAAGTGCAAACGCAAAGCTTGTGCATAAAGTTTTTACATGATCCAAAAATGAACACTAAAGGAGGTAAAAGACTCAGAAATATGAGTGAACCAGAGAGCTTTATTTCATTGATCATATAAGAGGTACACAATTAGATAAAAAATGCTAAGTGTAAAAAGGTCGTAGCTGTGCTATGTTCCATGGCCAATCAAGCTCTGGGTAGTCATCATCCGGGTCACGTCGATTACACTTAGGATCCTCGTTGGGTCTATCCTTCAGTTCACGATTATCAACAAGGTAGTAAGACCCATTGAGTAGCGCCTTGCTTATGATGAACGGTCCTTCCCATGGAGGGGATAATTTGTGTGACTTCTTCTGCTTAAGTCGGAGCACCAAATACCCCTCTTTAAACGAGCGATGCTGAACGTGGCGACTATGGTAGCTGCGTAGCTTCTGCTGGTAGATGGCAGATCTTTGGCATGCCAAAACGCGCTCCTCCTCAAGAAGGTCCACATCTAGGCGTCTGGATCCTTCAGCGTCATCTTCGTCGTAGGCGGCAACTCTTGGTGAATCATGAAGGATGTCGGAAGGCAGGATGACTTCTGCTCCATATACCATGAAATAAGGGGTGTAGCCAGTGGATCTATTGGGTGTAGTTCATAAACTCCACAGCACAGAAGGAAATTCTTCCGCCCAGGCTCCAGCTGCTCTATGTAGCGGTGCCTCAAGGAGTGGCTTGATTCCCTGCAGAATTAATCCATTGGCTCGCTCAACCTAACCACTGGATTGTGGGTGTGCCACAGATGCAAGGTCAAGTCAGATGCTTTTCTCCCAGCAATAAGCCTCCACTTCTCCGAGTGACAAATTGCTGCCGTTGTCGGTGATATTGCTGTGTGGGAGACCAAATCTCACCACTAGATCTCGGACAAACCTGAGGGCAGTTGCCCCATCAAGATTTCTAATGGGTTTAGCTTCTATCCATTTAGTGAATTTGTCAACTGCTACAAGCATATGCGTAAACCCACAAGGTCCCGTCTGTAACGGTCCCACCATGTCCAGCCCCCAGACTGCAAACAGACAAGTTATTGGTATTGTTCGCAGTTCTTCAGCAGGAACATGTGGTTGTTGGGCATTATACTGGCATCCCATGCATGTATCAACCAGCTTGTCAGCGCCCGCCTTCGCGGTCATCCAGTAGAATCCTTTCCAGAATGCTTTCACGACCAACGATCAAGGAGCGGCGTGATGCCCGCAATCTCCGAGATGGATTTCACGTAGGATTTCCATACCTTCTAGCTGGGAAACACACTTTAGGTATACACCAGTAGTGCTCCTTTTGTAGAGTTTCCCATTAATTATTGTATAACCCTTTGCTCGTCGTACTATTTGTTGTCTTTTGACTTTGTCATCGGGCAAAGTTCCGTGTTCGAGATATTCCATGAACGGTTTTGTCCAAGCCGGAGGGATCTTAGTCACCATGTTGACGAAAGAGTCAGCTCTATCTGGGTTGTCGATGTCGGCTCCCTTCACAGATGGTGTGCGTAGGTGCTATAGGAAAACTCCTGGCGGAATTTTCTTGCGCCCTAATCCAAGCTTAGACAACAGATTAGCGGCCTCGTTTTGTTCCCTAGGTACATACTTGACTTCGTAGCCCAAGAAGCTCTTGGCTATCTCGTCCACTTCGTCTCGATATGCCTCCATAATAGGGTTCCACGCATTCCAGGTGACAGCCACCTGCTAGGCAACCAAGTCGGACTCTCCACAGCAAACTATGCGCTTGATGCCAATATCCTTGGCTACCCGTAATCCGTGAATGAGTGCTTCATATTCCGTCATGTTATTTGTAGCCTCTAAGTGGATCTGCAGAACGTAGTGTAGCTTGTCTCCTGTTGGTGACTGTAGCAATACACCAGCCCCCGAGCCGTTGAGAAGCTTTGATCCGTCAAAGTGCATCACCCAATACTCTGGTTCCGGCAACAGAGTAGCATCTGGCATCTCCGTCCAATCTGCAACAAAATCCGCCAAGGCTTGTGACTTAATAGCGTCGTGCCTCTTGTAGGTGATCTCGAAGGCGGCAAGCTCAATGCCCCACTTCGTGACCCTTCCTGTAGCGTCGCTGTTATTGATAATGTCAGACAGTGGAGTCTTGCTCACCACTGTGATTGGGTGCTCCTGAAAGTAATGCCTCAGCTTCCGAGAAGCAAGGAATACTCCATAAGCTATCTTTTGGTAGTGCGGGTAATGCTGCTTGGACTCCGTCAAGACCTCGCTCACATAGTAAACTGGTCGTTGAACTCCGTGCTCATAGCCTGGTTCCTTCCGCTCTACCACGACGACGATGCTGATTACCCGGTTGGTTGCCGCCATGTAGATTAACAGGGGCTCTCCAGGTTCGGGTGCTGCAAGGATGGGCGCTGAGGAAAGAATCACCTTGAGTTGCTTCAATGATGCATCTGCTTCGTCCATCCACGTGAATTTGTCAGCCTTCTTCAGTAGCTTGTACAGCGGCAGGGCCTTCTCTCCAAGTCGGCTGACGAACCGACTAACTGCTGCAACACAACCTGTTAGTCGTTGAATGTCCTTTAGGCATGTCGGACGGTTTATGTTTAAGATGGCCTTGATTTTCTCTGGGTTGACCTTGATTCCACGTTTGGAAACGATGAATCCCTTCAATTTGCCGGCTGGAACCCCGAAGACGCAATTCTTAGGGTTAAGCATCATGTTGTATTTCCGGAGATTATCAAAGTTTCTTTTAAGTGGGAGATTAAGTCATTTGACTTTTTAGACATCACCACGATATCTTCCACATAGGCGTGAACGTTCCGACCAATTTGGTCATGCAGGCAATGTTGCATTGTCCGCTGGTACGTGGCACCTGTGTTTTCAGCCCAAAGGGCATCGTGACATAGCAAAACGTGACGTATGGGGTAGTGAACGAACTGGCCAATTGGTCGGACTTCCTCATCTTGATCTGGTGGTATCCTGAGTATGCATCGAGAAAACACAAAAGTTCCGAGCCAGCCGTCGAGTCAATGACTTGGTCAATGCGAGGCAAAGCAAACGGATCTTTGGGACATGCTTTGTTCAAGCCGGTGTAATCAACGCACATTCTTAATTCATTGGTTCCCTTTTTGGGGACAAGTACAGGATTGGCCACCCATTGGGTGTGAAGGACTTCTCGGATAAATCTAGCCTTAAGTAACCTATCTATCTCTTTGCCAATGGCGCGTCTCTTCTCATCTCCGAAGCGTCATAGAGGTTGTTTCACTGGTTTACATTTTGGATCAATGTTTAAGCTGTGCTCGGCAAGTTCCCTAGGTACACCTTTCATGTCGGCAGGTTGCCAGGCAAAGATGTCCTTATTCTCATGGAGGAACTCGACGAGCGCGCTTTCCTATTTGGGATCTAGGTTCGTCCCAATGGCGGTGACCTTTGAGGCATCGCCTACCACAAGTTCCACCGGCTTGGTCTCGATGGCGGCCTTGAACGCAGGAGCGGAGTCAGAGATCTGCTTCTTCGACGCGGACATCTCTGAGTCATTGACCTTGCTCTGGATCTCTTTGAATTCTTCGTTGTAGAGGATAGCTTCTGCAATGGCTGCTTCATTGATCTCGCAGTCCCTTGCCTTGGTAAAGCTTCTAGATACGGTGATGACACCGTTTAGTCCGGGTATCTTGAGTTTGTTGTAGACGAAGGATGGCTTGGACATGAAGATGTGGAATATGTCGCAGCCGAATATGACGTGGTACACGCTCTTGAAGGGGACCACCTTGAAGGTCATGCGCTCTTGGTGGTAATTATTAACATCGCCAAAGGCAACCTGAAGTGTAATGCACCCAAGGGATCAGGCCTCCCGACCAGGAACTACGCCATGGAAGATGGTGTTGGTCCGCCTTAGGTTTGCCTCCGTCAAGTTCATCTTCTGCACTGTATCCAGGTACATGATGTTGATGCTGCTTCCACTATCCACCATACACTTGGTGAACTCCACGCCGTCAATCAAGGGGTTGATGACCATGGCGTACTGGTTCTTCGTAGGTATAAGGTCTGGGTGGTCCGTCCTGTCCCAAGTGATTGGAACTTCTGACCAGCGTAGGTACTGGGGAACTAGGGGGAGAGTAGCCATCAGGATCCTCAGAGAGGCCTTCTGTTGTCAGACGGTGGGGGTGCCAAGGAAAGTGTGGTAGACTGTAGCCTTCTTTGCGAAGGGGTTCTTGCCCTTGTCGTCGCTCTTGGCGGCGTGCTTGGGGTCAACGTCTTTGTCCATGTCACTCGAATCCTTGGACTCTTCCTCCTTCTTCTTCCTCTTTACCTTGCCCCGTGGTCTGTTTTTCCGACTCCGCTTGTAGCCGGACTCCGGGTATTCCTTGAGGTCGTTGACGAACTTGCAGTGTCGATTGGTATGGGTGGCCTTGCCGTTGGCGTCGAGGTGTACGAGGCACGGCATATCGCGGTACTCCTCATAGGTTTGTGGAACGCAGAGCGGCGCCGAGGTTGTTTCGCTGACTCGTTGCTACCCACGGCCAGCTCCCCTTCCTCGGCCATGTTGTCCGCCATCACCTCATCCTGCAAAAGTCATAGCGACCATGTCGGTAGATTGCTTTTCTTCTAGAGAGGTTTTCCGCTTTGTACTGCTGTTCCTCCGAGCTTGAGTTGGAATGGCTGTTGCCGGCAAGGAGCTGCGAGCATCATCGTCGGCAGCTGCGAACTCACTAGCCAACTGAATCATCTGGTTCAAGTCAAGCTGGTGATTGTCCTGCAAGCGCTTCAGCTTATGTCAGAGCAACGTGCCTCTTTCCAACCCGTCGATGAAGGCGGCCATGGCGGTCTGAGTGTGCACTCCTGCGCAGGAATTCTTCATATCTAGCCAGCGGGAGAGGTAGGCGCGAGATGTCTCGTCTTTCTCTTGCACGCACCGCTGTGAATCGCCCATAGTGCAGGGACGCTTGTTTGTACCCTCAAAGTTCTTGATGAACGCTTCCTGCATGTCCAGCCAGTTGTAGATGGATTTCTCTGGCAAGTCGTCGATCCATTGACGGGCCGTGCCCGCCAACATTAATGGGAGGTACTTGACGGCGGCGTTGGGGTTGCCTCCGGCAATCTCTACCGCGTTGCCGTAGTCCTGCAACCATGTGGCTAGCTTGGCGGTGCCATCATAGGGCTTGATGGTCTTGTCAATCCGAAAACCTTTGGGGTAAGTTGCGGACCGTATTGGAGGTCCAAAGCAACGTGGTCCCTGGTATGGTCCTTCGCGGGCCTCGTGGATCTTATCGATCCGCGAACGCGCGTCGTACGGCTCCGGGTTCTTCTTCTTCTTCTTGTCAACAGGGGATGGGCTGCATGAACGACGCGGGCCTCCTCCGCCATGGTGACTGCTTGGTGGTGACGGAGGCGGAGGTGGCGGTGGGTTAGCCTTCTTGCTATTACCCTCCTGCGACGCCTCACGCCTGTCACGGTTGCTTGTCGGACGCGGGGGGTCATGGAATGACCTGCTCTTCTGTCCTTGGTTGCCCTCTCCGTCATGACGGGTCTGCTCCGCATTGTCGCGGATGACGATGCTACACTGCTTTGGTGGGGGCATATCCGTATGATGGTGAGCCTTGTAATCTTCGCGATGTCAGGAGGATCGGGGTGGTGGCGATGGGCGACGAGGTCGGGCCTTTTCTCTGTGGTCGGAGGATATGGGGATAGCATCCTTCCTGTTGCGCGCATCCCTCCGTCTTCGTTCTGATGAACCCGTCTGGGACCCGACATCAAGAGGAGATCTATCCCTTGGCGGCTTGTACTGGCTAGATTGGCAGAGCGCTGGGTCAGACTCAAGCCTCTGAGATGTGGCCTTTTCCTGCGGCTTCACCGCCTTGGCCACTAGGTCATAGACTCTATCCTGCTCTAGAAGGGTCTTTGCGACAGCGAGGTTAAGGAGTGGGGTGGGCATCACCTGCTTGCCTTCACTGTCAATGTATGGCTTGGCTTGTGCCAGCTTCGAGGGGGCCCATCCTAGGTTACGCGGCACACCAGGATCGTTGATGACGCGAGCCGGAGACTTCTTAGCCTTCTGTTGCTGTAGTAAAGTCTTATACTCGGCATCCATTGCTCTAGCTTTCTCTATGGACTTCTGCGCGTTGACTAGATCTCAATCTAGCTTAGTGCCTTGCTCCGCGATGGCTTGCGCTTCCTCCAGCAGCTGCTGGCGCTTCTCGCCCAGCTGGGTCACGTTCCGGATATGAGCAACGGTCAGTGGCTCGATGAGGAGATTGCCGTACATCACTCTATTAGCTGGAGTAACTTGGGCTGCTACAGACGTAGATGCTGGAGGCGGTAAGTTTGCGGTGTTGTTGTTGCTCAGGCCGGTGCCGAGTTCCTGCGGCTGCTGTACTGGATTAGGCGGAGGAGGCATGACTTTTGCGCGATCATTGTCAGTAGCAATGAGTGGCCCTTTCCCCTTTTCCAGCGCTGTAGGCGGAGCTCGTCCAGGTTGATCTTCATCCATCGTCGTCCCAATGGTGACGAACACCCCTCGAGACGTGATGACATTGTTGGCTTGCTCGTCGCACGAGTACTCCTCCTCCATCTCCTGCATAGCGGAGTCTAGTTCTTCTGGACTGAAATCTATCTCCTCTGAATCTGCACTAAAATTAGCATAAAGCACGTCAATGACAGAGTCGGAGGGTGCCAGGGCTTCCTCGATGATGGGCGGTGGAGGTGCAACGGCCTCGACGATGACTGGAGGTGGTGGTGGTGCTGCGATGATGGCGGCGAGAGGCGGTGGTGGTTGCTGAATCGGAGGTTCTCTGTCCCTGAGCGCAAGCGCCATCTGGGCTGCTGCGTCAGCTTCCACGTAGTTGTTGACGGTGCTCACCATCTCTTCGAGGGTAAGACGCCCTATTGCCTGCTGCCGTCTTAAAGAATGTCGGAGAAGCGTGCCATGGTCCAGTCCTTCCAGGAAGTGATACAAAGCGTTATCATCGGGGTAGTGGGCCAGATCGGCTCGTATACGGAGCCACATGGCCAGGTAATTGCGAGGGTTTTCACCTTCTCTCTGAACGCAGCGCGCCAGATCGAAGATGGTAACCACACCGACGAACTTGGATCTCTGCTGTCCAGATGCACGAGCGAAGCCATCGGATTTGCAGTGATCTTCCACCTTTATATCCTGCACAGGGGCGGTTTGGTTGGGCCTTGTATTTTTTCGATCTTTGCCAGCAAACTCCGAGGAGAGATCCGACATCGACCCTTCCGCGAACGTATCCTGCCCGTAGGCGGTCCGTGCGGGCCTTGCTGCTCCTCCGACTACCAGGGAACTAGTGCCCGAGTTGGTTTCGCCGATGAAGAGGTGGATGTCTCCGATAGGAACGATTGCACACCGCGTAGGATTCGTCTTTGCCGGGATCCAGAACTCGTCAGGAGGGACGATCGGAACGTTGCCAGAGAAGAGAACACGGCCGATGGATACGCTTTTGCTGATTCCCATGAAGATCTTGATCCTCGCCCGCTGAAGAGCCTGAAGTACCTCTTACCCCACGGTGGGCGCCAACTGTCGTGGTATTGCCAACGAGTACGCCATGGAGGGGTCCTCACAGTGCGTGTTTAGAGACATGGGGGAAGACAGACGGTTGACGGGTACGAGGTAACATAGCTTATCTAGGTTCAGATCCCATGATGGTGGCGGAATCCTACTCCTGCTATAAATCACTATAATGGAAATACGCCGAGTTACAGAGATAGGTTCGCTGTGCGAGGTTGTATGAATCGATACTAGGTTATGCCCTAAAGGCTCCCATAGGCCCGACTTATATAGTCGCCAGGTCCTAGGGTTACAGGGAATAGTCCTAGCTGGACAGGTTATAGAGTCCTACACCGTCTATTACTAGTCTTGTGTATCTTGCACTCCAAGGTTCCGGGTACGCAGGTGACTCCACAGTAGCCTTCCTTTATCCGGCATGGGCCTCCCTTCTGGATCCATCTAACTGGGCTGCCCAGCAGGCCATAGGCCATGCTACCAACTATGGGCCACCTGGGTTATCCAGATAAGTGACATGCTATGAGGATACCCACATAGCATATCCCCTACAACCTCCCCTCAGCAGGATGGCCACATAAAGAAATATCCGACAACCCCTATTCGTGCTTTAGTTCTAACCGCCCCCAAAGGAACGATGACCCCGTTCAACCCTTGATCAAATCAACCAGAAATCCTCGCCGTAACACAAACGCCCCAAGAATCCTGAAGATCAGTATGCCCGAAGAAAACAAGTCTACTCCGTCATCGATCCAAAGCAACACAAAGAGTTCAAGATTAGAAAACCCCTCAAAAGCTAAAATGCCTCCACACCGACTAAGGACCAATAAGAAGCATCGCTGGCCACTACAACTATCTCGAGTTAACCCTTATGGATTCGTTAGGTAACCACCATAACAACGTAGTCGCAATAATCATCACCCGAAGATCGAAATTCAAGTGTCATGCCAATTCTCCAAGACAAAGGATCTACCCCATCCTCGATGACCCTAAGTAAAGCTTTAAGGTGGAAAGACTATGTCTTTCCACTCAAATCCAGAAGACCGCCTATGAGAAGATACCTCAAGAAGATCTCCAACCCAAGGACCTACTCTAAGCATCACCGAGGAGTCGTTAGAAGAACAGAAAACATACCTCATCAACAACCTTCGGAAGTCTGCTCGATCCTCCCAATACCCGCGATGCTCAGAATTAGGACAACAAGACTACCAGACGCTGCCAATACCACTCTCCAAGGAGTAGAAAGCAACCCAAGGAATCGAGATTCTCTAAAGACGTTGCGAAGCCCCTTCTCTACTATATCTTCTAAAGACCCACGTAAAGGACCTCTTACTATGCAAACCCCAAGATGGAAAAACGAAGAAATGTCCTTCTAAAAGTATTAACCCATCTATCTGTCCTCCACCCTCGGAAGGTCCACCCGTCGAAGCAGCCCCTAGATAAGGCATGACCCTCACTCCTTACTGCCAAAGTTTGAATATCTCTCACACCCCCGAGGAACTACAGTAACCAAAGTGAGTACCCAAACCTAGGACAGCTACAAGATTCAAGGAGCACTCCCGACATAGTCTTTTGTACCCTACCAACTCACCCTTCTGACCAATAGTAAAGTGAGGTATCGACTCCGAACCTGTTTAATAAGGCGTCATGTACCCACGCCGCTGATCAGTACAGACCTATTTATTTATGCAAGAACTCAGTTTGCCAATTTGTTGGTCCGAGGTTCCATCTCTTTCGTGTTTTAACCACGACGTTGCATCAGAACAAACCCGGAACTACCTCATTCTAAAGGACCGCGTTCCTAGACCGCCAACCTCCAATGACATCCTTCAACCTATCAGACCCCTAACTAGCCCAGGACTAACAACCAGGAACCTAGTTAAACGCCCTTCCCGCTACGGCTACTACCCCAAGAAGTGATATTGGCGCCCCTCAAAAAAGCAGCACCTACCACGTCGACTGAAGATAACCCACTCCGGACAAAAGGTGTAGCATTCCCCCAACAACTCCAACACAGAAGATCCGCGACTTCATCAAGCGCCCTGAGTCTCTCCCTAAGGGGGAAAGACTGTGTCTTTCCCGCACAAAACCGATATAACCCCGGAGTCGAACCCTAGTCATCATTAGGTGATAACACCCTCTAAATCAAAATCATGGACCCTACCTGAAGGAAAATAATCGAAACTTCTCCAGAATCAGAAGATACTTCGGTAAAGTCCTCCACAACCAAGTTGACAGTCTAGCCAACGCCCCGGTGTGCCAAGACCAGGAAGGCATAAAAGCTGACATCAACAAGAAATAATTGAAGAAGGCTCAACTTGTTGTCTCGCTTCTCGAAGAAGAATGGATCCTATGCTAAACATACCTAGAATAGTCTTAAGGGGAAAAGACTGCATCTTTTTCATTTGTTTAATCTAAATAGCTAAATCCGAAGCCACTCAGCTCCAACCCAAAGCTGACCATGCCTGCTTGTTGTAAAACCTGTTAGCATCTATAATTCCAGTGATGAAATTGTTAAGCGGATGTTATCACCCAACCCTACTCCTCCCTAATCTTTTGTCCCTAAATTGTTAAGCGGATCTATAATTCCAGTGATGAAACCTGTTAGCTCCCTAAATTGTTAAGGGGGAAATGTTTGTAACATCCCAATTTCAGCAACCCTGATCTTTTGTCAAAAAGGCGAAAATTAGGTGGAACAAAAACATTTTCTTATAAAATGTTGCAATGTTGCCTTACTTGTCTGCTTGTGTTCATGCCACTGATTGTGTATTAGGTGATATACTTCTTACCTCAACCCTACTTGACAAAATCTATTTTACAAAAAAGATGTCTTGGCTCATCTTTCATATTCTCAAATCTTCTGGCATTTCAAACGTGAGCCAAGATGACCTTGCCACTACAAAATATTTTACTAGTTCTATTAACAAAACTAGTAGCTCATGCTTTAGTATCAAACCAATAGATGGTTATAACCTATCTAAATCAAGGATCTTGAGCTAAATCTATCTTAATCACCAAGTGACCTCCTAATCTACTTACCCAGATCAATCATGAGCTAATCCTTTGTATTTGCATCCAACTCATCAAAGAACAAATACAAGCATGGATCCCCTCAATTAAATACATACTTCATTATCAACCACTCGATGAAGAGGATGGAACCTTGCCCCCTCCTCAAATGTTTCCCTATCCCATACTAGTCCAAAACCCCAAGTCTGCCAAATTTGGCTGTTTGGAATCTTTAACTAGATTCATTCTTTGGAACTCCACCTATTTTAACCCTTGTGCATTCTTGGAAATGTACTTGAACTATCTTGTAGTACATCATTATTACTACCAAAGACACCTCTTTCCCTTGGATAAACCATTCTGGTTCCCACTCATCCATGATGGTTTTGTAGTCAAGAAAATAATCTATTCTACAAATCACATCATCATGCCTACTTTGGATGAAGCTCACATCCATATGCTACCTCCCCTTGGCCAACTCTTTGCATGGTTATGATCTAATAAACATGGTCTAACAATAAACCATTCACTTGTTTCCATTGGAGCCTTGTGCTTCTTAAACCCACATGGTTTATAAGGCATCATGACATATCTACTATTGCAGCCTTATTTTCAAAAAAGTTTGCCGTCTCTTATAGACCACCTCAAATACAAACAAGCCCAACTCCTGGCATCATAATAATCTATATAACTTGGTATAACCATCCATCCATCCCTTGTATCAAGGTGAGCTCTGAACTCACTAATCCATTTCTTAAGTGAGATTCCAAAACCCAAGGTTGGTTATGAGGGATACATCATGTTGGAAACATCCACCCTGGATATAATCATCCCCAAATAATTCCCATAATTATTTGGATTATTAAACTATTTAAATTACATATTTTACCAAATCGTTAGAACCTTGTCTATAAATACAAGTGTGAATTTACCCAAACCACTTCCACAACTCAAGGAACATTTGATGCTTTTTTATCCTATGCTATCTTCCCAACTCAAAAATAAATATTTTTTAGATCCTTTATTATTTATTTTTGCCTGTTTTATTAAATGACAGAAATAAGAAATAATTCATTAAAAATACTTTTCCATCTCAATAAATTCCAATAAAATTCCCCAAGGTTTTATATGATATATAGTAACCTCTCACATAAAAAACTCACCTTTTCCAATGTAAAAATATCACATGAGCTGCTAAAAACCATTTCTGCACTTTTTGAATAATAGATAAAATGATGAGCAAATGTATTCAGAAAATTCCCAAATAATTCTAGGAGATGCCTCCTGACCATATGTCTCCATCAGTACCATTTCCCCATCATGTATAATGCAAGTTTCTAGACTTCCTTCATAACCCTCCTTTTGATCAATTTTGGAAAAACAAGAAAACCTTGAACTAAACTAAATCGAAACCCCACTATTTTGGCGAAACAATTTTTCCCAGCACCCACTCCTCTGTTCCTGGTCGAGCTACACTATATATTGCCACTATAGCTCAGCCCTTGCACTTTTGTCCTATGTGTTTAGAGGAGAAGACAAGTGAGAGACAAACAAAAGATTGACATGAATTATCTTGCAGCATCCCCTACTCCCTCTGTCCCCTGCACGACCATAGACCCCCATCACCCCCTCTCCATCGCCCCTACTTCCCAATGGATGGCCACCTCACTCCCCAAAGCTTCCCATGAGATTATCCCAACATGGACCTTGTCTCTCTCAAATAAAAGGGGGCACAGGTCACCCCCACCCCTCTCTCTGCCTCATTTCCCCTCTCTCCCGTCCACCTACCCCTCCACTAACCCCAGATCCAGCTCCCTCCTCCTCCATACCCATGGAGAAGGAGAAGGGCCTTAATGAGGTGTGGGATTCTAAAAACAGCAGAAAGTGACATTAAGAAGTGTCAAGGGCATAGCTATTTGATGGATGTGCAAAACAAGCCTAGCTTCAAGAAAAAGGGCACTTCTTGGCAGAAGAAGGGCAAGGCTAAGGATATGATCCTTATGAGTGCATATTTGCATCATGTTTTACATTGTTATTTTGCATTGTAGATGTAGGATTTTGGTATTTTACGGCGTTCGCGCACACTTTTTATGTTTAATTTCACCAGGATCAGATCATATGATGGATCCAAAGGACACAATTCTTCGAGTAGTTGCACTGGAGAGAAAAGGAGCCAAAAACTACGTAAATCGCTTATTTGGGAAATATTAATAATACTAGAAGAAAACCCGAAGAGAGAAGTAGAGATAGAAGAGTTGACGACCAACTATAAGGCGGGAACACCCAGAAATCGCCGAAACCTAACTTCTGGAAGGCATCTGGAGGGGGAACTTGCCCTAGGGATCCATCTACACCCTACGTAGATCTGGGAGGCCAAGGCTTCGAACTCCATCTTCATCAACCGACATCTTCATCACCACCATAACCTCCATCCATCCCATCTAGATCTTGTTGTAATTCTTGTACTAGTTGTGGATTTATAAAAGTACTATTCATCAATGATCGCTTCCATTACCATTACTATGATGCTGTCTTCCTCCATGTCTGAGTAGATCATTAGTTCTTGGGGAGATGGAGAAACCCTAGTATGAGATTGAAATAAGATAAAGTTTATTATGATATTCATCGTTGTCACCATGTGTTAGATTGTCTACATCTTGATGTTGGGAGAAGTCAACCTCTCCAATATTTCCCTCTTGTCGGGACTTGATGTAGGGAACTACTTGTTGGTAGAAGGAGGGATGTTAGCATTTACAGTGACTATAAAGCTGTTGGAACACCTTACGTATCAACTTGGGAATCGAGGAAACTCACAAAACACTATCCATGCCATGGGATTCGTCCTGCAGGATTACATCCCTTAATAGCGCGATAATTCAATTGATGTTGATTGCTGTCTGCTGTGGTTATGAGGATAACTTGAGTAGTGGTTGCTGCCTCTTTATCCAAATACGGAGTTCCTCTAACACATACATAGTTGAGAATGTTCATGATAATAATCATTACCTTAACCATTTATAATGCTAGTGGTGTATCCGCCAATCCCTGAGAACGGTTTCTCCCACTGAAGTTTTAAATGTCTTTTACATACGCGATAATTACTTTCTGTATTAAGTTTTATTTACTTTACACATTGTTCTCTTATACCAAAAACCCAAAAACACCGTTTTACACATTACTCGCATTTTACCTTGTCACTTAGAACTTTATTTATAAATTCTATTTTCAGTATTTACTTCAAGAATTCTTAGACTTCAGACTCCTTCTCCCTATGGGATCGACATCTTTATTTTGAAACTAGCTACATATGATCTGTGCACTTGCAGTCATCATATCCCTAAGCCAAAGCCTGCAGCCAAGCAAAAGGTTGGACCTGTAGAATACACTGAGTGCTTGTTTTGTCATGAACATGGCCACTGGAAGAGAAACTACAGCAAGTACCCGTCTTCTTGGAAGAAGAGTGGAAGTAAGTGCGGTGACCCAGCATACCACTGCATGATGTAGTACACTATAGTCATTGACATAGCACCAATGAAACACTGTTCACCAGTATTACATCCCTCAGAGTGGTACAACAGAAACACAGCAGGTCCAAGACATGACTATAGGTTCCAACTCAACTCTTTACACAAGATCCAGAGAACACTCTAGGTTAAAGAGAGAGAAAGAATCATCTTACAAAGAAGAATCAGAAATAAACAACTCAAAAACTATCATACTATTAAGAGTAGTATTTTAACTAATGGTCTGGCATTGCTGGTATTGCAATACGCTATAGAAATAGGTTCTATGGCTAGAGATTATGTTCCTATCTAATCAGTAACTTTGTCTTCACTTGAGTTGATGTATATATTGACTTTCTTGACTTCATTGGAGAACTTTAGATTCTGGTGATGATTCCTGGAGCATAACTTGATGTAGACATCGTCTATACTGGCTTCAGAACCTAGCAAGGGTTAAGAAGATACGATGAGTACGAGCCTACTCAGCAAGTTCACTAGAAAAGGAGTGTTTGATGCACTATATATACAGCCACAGACCATAGGTCGTAGGCCATGCAAGTTTTCGTAAACATTTCTTCAAAGGTTGCTTTTATTCTGAAAACCTATGTCCATCAGCCTTCATGGGTTTCCCAGAACTTTCATGGAGTTCCTTTCCCGCCGCGTTCGCAGCTCCTTCCTGGAATAGGGAGTAACAAGTTACAGTTCTTACACTCTGCAGAGGTGCGTTACTTTACCCATGATAGACCTTAGCCTTGTTGCAAAACCAAGTCATGACCTTGTCCATACTTCCTTGGTATGGGGCCCAGTCTAAGATCCAAGCCAATCACTTCCCCCTTCGCAACCCCGCATGCCTCCTTGGTGTACACCATGCCCACATATTGAATTACGTCAATGGTTTGTACAGATCGTTAGATGCCAGAACTATCGTGGGACGTTGAGGGTTCCCACCCATATGCTGCATATCCTCTACGAATTACCAATTAATATGCACGCTACGAGTGATAACAGCCACGACTTGCACATCCGGCTTCATACGAGAGGAAGAAGATACAGCTGACTTCTCTGTCCCATTCCAAATCTCATGGTTAACGCGTGATATACGGCGCAAGAATCACTGGCGAAATTGGTTGTTAGGTCCTAGATAATATGTTCCTTTACCACCGGAACTTTTATAGTAGGTTATTACCTCATGGTAAATAACCTATAATGATATTATTATGCAAATAGGTTTTCAGATCTTTTTCAAATGCAGGTGATGCCAACACTAGATTTGCAAAATACTTTACAGAAAATAATCAAAGGACATGAGCAAGTGTGAACTTGCCTTTTGTGATTGCAAGATTATGCACTCACGGTCTTCGAGACGTCATAAGATCCAATATTTGAAATCAGCATCATTGGTCCGGTAAGGACTAATGTTCAAAGAAGCAATATGTTGTTGTGCATAAGCAATGCTATGCATTTTGTAAAACCCCCAAAGTGAATCCCCAATACTGTAAGTGAAGTGAACTTAGGTGATTCTTTTAACAGTTGGTTTATCTTCAAGTTTTTACTTCACATGAAGTGTATCTATAGGGATTTTAAGTTTTGATATACAAGATATAAAAGTAGAGTGCAGTAGTAATTTAAGATTTAGATTAGTTGCTATTTGGTGATTAGGATGGAAGTCTATGTATTGGATTATTAAAGTTTGAAAGAACTATCCTATAGTTGTTGCTTGAAGTGGCAAAAAGAATAACATTTGAAGAAAAGATTTCCTTTCTAAGGTTTAAACAACCATCATTGTTAATAGAACATGATCAATGTATTTTGGTGTTTGATGTACTAGTTTGGACTTGAGATGCTTTATGTATTAAGTTTAAATAGACCAAAGTTAACTATAAAAATATAAGAGATTTATTAGACATGATGTTTATAAGCTTTGAGACTGAAGTTAATTTTAAAAGGTTAAGTAAACTTAAGATGTAATCTATTTTAATTATTCCCAAGTTTTAGATGTATGATAGGTTAAAATTTGAAGTTATGTTAATAATGGTTAAGATATAATGGTTATTCACCATATTGTATAAATGGGTGATACCCAATGTTTGTTTAAAAGAATCCTTAATAAGATTTTTAAAACAATATTTTAAAGTTAAAAGTTATACTAAAATTTGATTATGAATTTAAGTTATGGTTTGGAATTTGATATAAAGAAACTAATTGCTCAAGGTTTTATAAGAATGGTGATTATTTCTTACCTAATAATTATTTTTAAAGAATTCCCAAAATAGGTGTTAGGTAAGGATTTATTATTTAAAACATTAAAGACTATTCTAATAATATATTTAATATTTTTTTAGTGTAATATATTTATTCAAGTCCTTAAAAATGAATTTTATGTATTTTTAAGTATTATCTTTATTTTTATAAAATTCATCAAAGAATTAAGTGTCTTTAAATATTTGCTTTATGTTTTATTTGTAAAACTCTAAATTAGTATGTTTATGAAATAGTAGAGTTATTTTGATACATAGAAATGATTTTTATTTATTTTTAGGGTTTTTGTTTTATTTTATGACATTTCATTTAAGATTTAATGGTGTTAATAATTATTTTACTTTATATATATTTTAAAAAAATTAAAATTATATTTTTATTAGGTAGATATTATTTTTGTGGTTATTTTGATATATCATATGTATTTTTGGGATATTTCTATATTTTTCTAGGGTATAAATTATATTCAGGATTCATTTAGTAATTTCCTTATTTATTTATTTTTAAATTTAGGGTCAGTTGGGTCTTGGGATTGGGCCGGTCTGGCCCAGTCTGATCTGGCCCAACGCAACCCTACCTCGACCCCACCGTCCCCTCACACGTCAACCACACTCATACTCAACCCTCGCCGCCGCCTGCCTCACTGACCATCGCCGGCGTCCCCCGGTGGCGCCATGCCTCTCTGTCTCTCCTCCCTCGATTCTCCTCCGTTGTGGTACCTAGCACCCTCGCGCGCTCACCCCGAGAGAAACCCTAGCTTCTACTGCTTGTGCTCACAACTCGCCCGCTAATCCCGCTTCTCCGGCTGGTTGGCGTCGGGGACGACGCGGCCTAGCTCGTTTTACCGCTTTTGCATATGCTTCCAGTTCGAGGTCCGCTTCCTATGGCGATGTGGTACTGTAGTTGCCACTGCGGCCGACCCCTATCCCTGATGCCGGAGGGACGACATCCAGGAATCCAACCCCGGTGCCCATCGTTGCTTCGCTATGCTGCTTCATGATCTTCCTGTGGTGGTGGGGGAGGTGCTATGGCATTATTTCTTCTCTGACACCGGCGGGAAGGCAAATTTCTGCAACCCCGGCATCGGCCTTCTTGTCAACTACAACAACCATGTCACTAGACAGGTATTGTTTCTGTGACTGGCCTTCGAGACGATGGATTGTTTTAGGCTTAAGGTTATAGCGGTTGGTTGGATTTCTTTGACATGTACTACGCTATGATGCTAGTCGAATGTGTATTCAGGTGATTGGTGAATTTGTTTGGAATTGGTGGTGTTGTAGTGATCTCTAGTTCATCAGACTTTGATGAGTACAGGAGTATATTTTGTTACTTTCATCTAATGGTCAAATGGATATGAATTGCTACCATGTTAGATGGAAAATTGTAATCTATTTCGAGTAGTTTGTCTTAGTTCTGGTGGTTACTAGGAGTAAAACTTGTATGGCCAATTGTCCTACTTGGTTAAGCAATCTGATAGAAAAGTTCACATATGCTCTTGCCAAAGATATGTCTGAAATTGTTTTAGCCAAATGCATCCACATGATTATGTAGTAAATAAGATGTATGTGAGGTATAAGAGTGGGCATTGAAGATTTAAGAATACTATAACTTGTGTTTTTCGTTGAAATGCTTGCATGTATTTTAGGATGCATATGTTGCACACAAATATCTCTCAGATTATGTGTATGTGAGGTGTGGTAGTATGCACACATATGCAGTACTCTTTGGAAAAAATTTATGAGCATAGTAGATGTATATTTGATCAAGTTTATACACATATATGTTCTAGTGTTAGTATACTTACTACAATACCTATTTTATTATATTTTGTCAGTTCTTGTTTATTTGAGATACTTCTTTATCTCCAAACTGTTTCTAGGGGATTTATTACTTGCTCTGGTACTATTGACTAAGATAATTCCAGGATGTGATGTTGCTGGTAGCATTGGTCATGGATTGCTATCCATATAATGTTAACAAGTGAGTGTATTTGTAGATGATTCCTAAAATGCTTGAGTAGGGAAATGATTTGAATTCATTTGGGGTGCTCTATTTGTATTGTAACATGACAAAATTCATTAGCAATGATTTATTAGATCCCTTAATGGTGGCTTCTGCTAACTGGAGGTTTTTGCTGTGGTGCCTCCTTTTGGAAGGTGCACAACAATCCTTTAGATGGCATGATCTGCTGCTATCTGTTTGGCTGTACTAGATGGGACCATACTTTCTATGATTAAATGATGGAAATATTTGGAAAGCATCCCTGTATATGATGCTAATGCTGAGACTTTCTTTTTAATAATAACAGATTTTGTGCTTGATCTCAAGGCCTGGCCTATGATTCAAGAGTCTGAGGCACTAATTTGGATAAGAACAGATATTTATTTTCGGTGGTTTGTTATTCTCTAGGATGAGCTTTGCATAGCATCTCTTGCAATACTGAGAGAAATCCATATTCTAATCCTCCTAGGCAGCTCTATTGGAAAGATAGCTGGGTTTGGATGGATTTGTAACATAGCCATTGTTTCACTTGAATCTGATGGTGCATGCTAATAAGAACATGTGCTATGGTTTCCCCTTTATACACTCTACAATGATCCTCTCATCCAGATGCATGTAGATCTGAGGGTTATTCCCTCCATCTCTATGTATTCCTAATAAATCTAATAAAAACAGATACTAAGGAATGATTTTGGTGGTCAACTTGTGGTTGCTGAGTTCTTGCTGCTGCTCGGCTGGTGTTGATCTTGATCAGCCACTGTTAATTTGGTGGCCTGCTTTCCTCCCTTCTTCTGATGTAGCTAATGCTGCTGCTCTTCTTGGCACCAAGACCTCCTCCTTATGCTCATGATCATGTTCTTCTACCTCTGGAGATGATATCTCCTTTATGAAAACTTATCTCCTCCTCACTCTTGGATGGCTTTACAGAGCAACCAGGGTTAGGGATATGATGTTGACCTAGAGGAGTGATCTGGTGTTGATGAGAAAGAACCGGTGTTGTTATTGGTGATGAAATAGTGGTTTGGGGGTAGTTGTTGGAAAAGTATGGTGGCCATGGGATATTTAGCTTTCCTGCTACGGCTCTGCATTCTTATCTCTCTTTGAAACTTCCTTGTGCTGACAGCACATACACATGCAGGTATGTGTATGCTGCTTACCTATAAGCTTGCACTGTTGTGGATCAGCACAAGTAGTTACAGTGCTTTTACTCCTTCCTTTCTACCTCCTCTAGTGAAACTTGCCCCTCTTACTGCCAATGATGTAGGACTGAGGCTACACATCTGATAAGAACAGATGCTCTATTTGGTGAAACTTGCCCCTCATTCTAATTAAGCTCTATGATGAACAGTGACAGTGCACTTCACTGTACTTACTGAAAGCAGCTAAAACTAACCCCCTCACATCTTTTATTTATTTTTCTTGTTTTCTTTTGCAGGTACAGAATTTCCTTGAAGGGTTTGGGAATTAATAGATAGAAGAACTAGAGTAGGAAAATAAGTTTAGGTTTCTGTAATTTTTTATTCTTTTGTCATTTATTTATTCATTTGTATAAGATAATGTAATATATATTTCCTTGTAATAAAGAATTCTTTTAGTTGTTTCATTTATGTAATTCCTTTTTCTATTTATTTGTTTCATAGTAATTTACTTTTATTATTTTATTGTAAAAGAACAATAATACAATATGTATTATTGTATTAATAAAGAACCCTTTATACTATTATTGTAATCATTTCATTTCAAATTCTTTTTAGATTCAATTTTTTTATCAATTGAATAATCAAATTTGAATTGTCTTCCCCTCAAACACAAAAGATACAAGAGAGGTCATGCCGAAATCCATCTCGCTTGTACATGCCGAAATCCATCTCGCTTGTACTGATGTTTTTATAAGAACAAGAGAGATCTCGATCCCTCTATAGCCTCTTGTAGTTTTGCGCGAAAATTCCTCGGATTTTATTATGCATGAATGCAATGCACAACCCTATGTCTTCTTTATTTCTAGGTGCTAATCCTGGGATGTTACAAACTCTCCCCCTTAAAATAAAATTCGGTCTCGAAATTTGTATACTCTCACATTTTAGCATAATGAATTGCCATTGTATTGATCACGACACTTCCCAATTCCATGATAATCTCAAATGGGAATAATTGTGATATCCCATATCCATACCTTTTCTTTGAATTATCCTCCTACTTGGCAAAGTCCAACTTGTTGTCTACAATTCACTAATGTTCCTCTTACTATATTCCCTTAGGGCTATGTCCTTACTAGAAGATCCTTCAATTGGGGTCTCTGATTTAGTTCATTACCCGTATTAGGTATCCTAATACAACTCCTTTACTTGATCATCAAACTTCCTGATTATACTATATAAGGTCCAGGAAGTATTACTAAATAAACCAGGGTTTTTAACTCTATTAAACAATAACTATGGTCAAAAGACTAACTTTTGATTTGTGATGATATTGGTTTATACTGGTAGTCCTTCTAAAAATTGGATTTGAACACATTTAGTCCATACCCATTGGAATTTCCTTGTTCCTCTACACATGTCCAATTTGATGTGCTATATTACCTCTTCAGAATCACTTAAGAATTGTTTCTTAGGATTAGTTTGTTTGAACTATTCTATTTTATTACTTCGAGCTTTTACCTTATTAGGCTTTTAAACAATCTTTTGTTATTATCTTCAGTACTTTTATAAGAATGACTTCCTTTTAACCTTATGAAAATAAGGCTTGCTGTTGTTGTAGGTTAGTCTTTCTCCATCCTTTATTCGGAAAGTCAGATTATAATACCTTCATTTCTAAGGTTTACTCTCCCCCTTAGGTTTTACTAATGGTCTTCAAAATGTCTATATAGTATTTCTTAATTTTATAAATATAATATTGGTCCCTATCTAGCTTATGCTCAGCCTAATTAGGGTCTGATGAAAGATTGTACGGTGTATCCACACATTTGTGGATCTCCGAAGTGAATCTTTCAGCATTATTTGTCTTACTTACGATGTGGACATTTTCACTTTGATAGGTCATCTTTCGCGAAGAGTCTCGAAAGACGGTCGCTTTCATTTTTTATACTCCTTTGTGTCTTACTTAACTTAGGCAAAATTTTATGCTCTTTATGCAACTTCTAAGAAGGTCTGGTTAACTATGTCAACCCACACCGGCTGCGGGCAAGTTACCAACTGTGGATCAAATACCAGCTGCGGATATTTACCAGCTACGAACCATTCTAGGGTGTATGTATTACCCTATGGTATCTAGCATCCTTATGGCATTCTCTGAATTGTCAGAGCTTGAATACCATTTTGGTTTCAAAGCTACTTCTTTGTATTTATTCATGATACTTCCATGAACTTGCATAATTACTCCATTGACTTCTTAGCAAAATTACCTATTTTGATTGAACTTTAAGTTCATCACTTCTTGTTGCTGACTAATAATGATCTAAGCTTTATCCATCCTCCAAATTGAGTTGATAATCCTTACACTTGACTTCATTCTTCATGTAAGTCTTCATTTTGGTCTTTGAACTTCGTCACTCCCTTACACGAATTCCCTTACTCTATCTAGGTCTATAAATCAAGTAGTGACTGGATGTTGCAACATGCATTTGCACACCAAGTCAAAATTCATGTACAGATATATTCAATCAAGAAGATCCAAGAAAAACAAATAAATCCAAATGTGGTACATATAACACACAATATTCTAAGCCCAGAATATAGTAGTTGAGTATAATATCTCTAGAATTCCGGCTTAGTTGTGTAGTGTATGACACCTCCTCATATAGGTTTACATTGTGATACTTAGCACATAAAGTCAACTATTCGTTATCTCAATATTTACACAAATTGCTCAAGTGCAACAGGATAATATTAAGCAAAGTGATCTCAATTTGGTTTTGACTAACCTTTGGTTTCACCTTTGGAATGATTAACTATGTTCAACCTTTCTTTATTAGCCAACTAACTGTTGGAATTATGCCCTAGAGGCAATAATAAAGATGTTATTATTATAATTCTTGTTCATGATAAAGTTTATATTCCATGCTAGAATTGTATTAAGCGGAAACTTTAATACTTGTGTGGTTTGTGAACAACATCGTGTCCCTAGTACGCCTCTATGGACTAGCTCATTGATCAATGATGGTTAAGGTTTCCTAACCATAGACATGAGTTGTCAATTTATAATGAGATCATATCATTGGAGAATGATATGGTGGATAGACCCAAACTAAGCGAAGCAATTAGATCGTGTCATCGTGTTCGTCTTTGCGAAGTTTTTCTTATGTCAAATATTGTATTCCTTAGACCATGAGATAATACAACTCCCTGGTATCGGAAGAAAGCTTTGAGGTCATCAAACGTCATCCTATGAGAGGGTGATCATAAAGGTGTCTCTCAGGTAATCGGAAAGTATACATTGGGTTGTATGTATCGATATGGATTTGTCCCTCCCAAGTCGGAGAGATATACTTGGGCCCACTTCGTGTCGATATCAACACCACTTGCAAGCATGTGGTTAGGAGTTAATCACAAAGTGATATCGGATTACTGAGCGAGTAAAGTACTAGCGTGAGCGAGATTGAACTAGGTATGGCGATACCGCGATCGAATCGCAAGTAAAATATCGCGAGAAGGAATATATATATGGGATTGATTGAATCCTGGCATCGTGGTTCATCCGATATGATCATCGATGAATGCGTGGGAGTCAATATGGGTGCCAGACCTGCTGTTGATTATTGATAGAAGATCATATACGCATATTCTCGAACCCGCGGTCACACATAACGTGTCTCGGCTAGGATAGATTGGATAATTGGTTTATGAATTTTTGTTCGAGTCTCGGATGGGATCCGGGATATCCGAGAGGTTCGGAATGGTCAGGAGAATAAGATTCATATAAGGCGGTGCAGTTTTGGAGTTGAATTGTTAGGATTAATCGGTATTATCTGGAAGCTTCTAGAACCTTCCGGAAGGGGGACAACGTGGTCCCACCTTCTGGAAGGGGGCATGGGCCTATGAGGGAGTGTCCTGGCAGCATTGGGCCAGGGGCACAAGGCCCCATAGGGCCCAACCGATTCTAGATAAGTTTAAACTCGTTTAAACTAGAGATAGAATTTCTAGATAAGGGATAAGTTTAAATCGTTTAAACTAGAGATAGGGTTTCTGGATAAGGGAAAGTTTAAATCGTTTAAACTAGAGATAGACTTGGAGGATGGGCAAGGGCTGGCCGCACCCCCCCTCTATATATAGAGGGCTGCGCCTCCCCTAACCTACACACCTTCCTCCAAACCCTAGTTGCCCTCGCCTCCTCTCTCCCTCCCATTGTTTGTGGCGAGACCTGCAGAAATTCTCCACCATATACACCACACCGTCGTTGTAGATCCAATCCATCTCTCCACCATACTTGCTGGTCCGAGGAAGGAGGAGGCGTCAGTGCTGCATGTGTGCATCTCACGGAGGCACCGCCACTTGTGGTGCTAGATCGGATCGGATCGCGAGGAGAAGCGAGAATGCGACTACATCACCCACGTTAAACAGGCGTTCCGCTGTCTTGAATCTTCAAGGGTATGAAGATCTAATCCAATCTCTCTTGTTGTTTGCATCTCCTAGATTAGATCTTGGCTTTCCCTCTGTTAGCTTCCGTAGAAAACTTTGATTTACTATGCTAAGAAACCCTTCAGTGGTATCAGAGCTAGATCTATGCGTAGATTTGTTTCACGAGTAGAACGCAACATGGTTGTTGCGGGCGTTGATGTTTTCTGTTGCAAGCCTCTTGTTTGTGTTCTTCTTATGACGCGGGATAGTGAGATTGAAGCGGTCCTGGCCAACCTTACGCGACGTCGTTCGCGAGACCAGCTCCGCACTTGACGTGTGGCTTGTACCATACATGCGGCTGGTGGATGTCAGTTTCTCTCACTATAGTTGTCATGGGATTAACACCGGAGTTTGGCAACGATAATATCACCGTTGTGGCTTTCCGTAGGTAAGAATCGTTCTTAGCATCTACTCCCATAAGCCACGTAAAACATGCAACAACAAAGTAGAGGCGTGTAACTTGTTTTTGCAGGGAGTGTTTTCTGTGATATGGTATGGCCCGAGATGTGATGTGTATATTGTATGCGATGATCATGTTTTGTAATGTTTCACGACTTGCATGTCGATGAGTACACAACCGGCAGGAGCCATATGGTTGTCTTTATAATTGTGTATGGCCTGCGAGTCAACTTCTTATACGCCATGTAATAGCTTTACTTTATCGCTAAGTAGTTAGCAATAGTTGTAGTTGCTATTCGTGGTGGAGGCAATCATGGTGGAGTGATGGAGATCATGCGAGCACAAGATGGAGATCATTGCGTGAAGATTGGCTATACCATGTCACATAAAGTTATATGCATGTGATGTTTATCCTTTTATGTATCTTATCTTGCTTAGATGACGGTAGCATTATAAGATGATTCCTCATAAAGATCAAGATAAAAACTGTGTTCTCCCCAAGTATGCACCGTTGCGAAAGTTCATCGTGTCCAAGCATCACGTGATGATCGGGTGCTATAGACTCTACGCTCACATACAATGGGTGCAAGCCAGTTTACTGCAGCGGAAATACTTGGGTCTAAATTGACGAGCCTAACATGTACAGACATGGCCTCGGAACACAAGAACCGAAAGGTTAAGCATGAGTCATATGAATGATATGATCGACACTTCGTTGTCCACCATTGAAACCACATCTCTTCTCGTGATGATCGGATTAGGTGTGGTGAATTTGGATCGTGTTCACTAAACAACTTGAGGGATGTTGAATTTAGTGGGAGTTCATCTAGTAATTTGATTAAGTTGAACTATTTATCATGAACATAGTCTAAATTGTACTTGCAAATACTGTAGATCACATGGCCAAGTCCAACTTCAACTTCAACGTTTTTGCTGAGAAAGAAAAGCTTAGAAACAATGGGTCTAACTTCACCAACTGGTTCCAATCTAAGAATCATTACATGCGGCGGACAAAAGGACTATGTCCTTGAGAAAGCGTTAGGTAACCCCCTAACGCAAGCTATGGTGATGAGAAAGCTGTCTATCAGTCGCGCAAAGATGATTATGGAGTGATTAAGAGCACCATGTTGTTTGCTATGGAACCGGAACTTCAAAATCGTTTTGAAAACTATCCCGGGCCCTTTGAGATTCTCGAAGAGTTGAAAACCATGTTTCAGACTCAGGCCCGTTCTGAGAGATATGAGATCTCCAAGAAGTTCTTTAACTGCAAGATGGAGGAAGGGAGTTCCGTTAGTGAGCACGCCATTAAGATGTCGGGCTACACTCAACGCATATGAAAGGACTGCAAGATTCGGAGGAGCTCAAGATTGTGAGGTTCGCAATCACTCCTCCCATCTACAAAAGTTTTGTAGTGACTCACAATCAGATTGGTTCCACTGATACGATCACCGAGCTCTTCGCAAAGCTGAAGGCTGCGGAGGTGGACATCAAGAAGGATAATCTTGTGTTGATGGTCAACAAGCCCTCCGTTAAGAAAGGTAAGGGAGCAAAGAAGCCCTTCAAGAAGGGCGGCGGCAAGCGCACTGCCCCTGCTGAGAAGAAGCTCAGGTCTGGTCCCAAGCTGGAAACTGAGTGCTTCTATTGCAAGGACAAGGGTCCTTTGGAAGCATGGCTGTCCGAAGTACTTAGCGGACAAGAAGGCTGGCACCATCAAAGGTATATTTGATATACATGTTATTGATGTTTTCCTTACTAGCCCTCGTTGTAGTGCACAGGTATTTGATACGGTTCAGTTGCTAATATTTGTAACTCAAAGCGAGCTACGGAATAGAGCGCTGACTTGCGAGGGATGAGGTGACGATCGCGTTGGCAGCGGATCAAGAGTTGATGTGATGGCCGTCGACGCTCTCCTTAGTTTTACCTTCGGGATTAGTTTTAAACCTTAATAAATGTTATTATGTGCCTGCGTTGAGCATGAACATTATTTCTGGATCGTGTTTATTGCAAGACGGTTATTCATTTAAATCAGAGAATAATGGTTGTTCTATTTATATGAGTAACATCTTTTATGGTCATGCACCCCTTGTGAATGGTTTATTTCTTCTAAATCTCGAAAGGGATGAAACACACATCCATAACATTGAGGCTAAGAGATGCAAAGTAGATAGTGATAATACTACTTATTTGTGGCCTTTGTCGTCTAGGTCATATTGGTGTAAAGCGCATGAAGAAACTCCATTACGATGGACTTTTGGAGTCTCTTGATTTTGAATCATTTGACACATGCGAACCATGCCTTATGGGCAAGATGATCAAAACCCGTTCTCCGGTATGATGGGCGAAACAGCGGACTTGTTGGAAATCATACATACCGATGTATGCGGACCGATGAGTGTTTCGACAGCGGTGGATATCGCTATTTTCTCACTTTTACCGATGACTTAAGTAGATATGGGTATATCTATTTAATGAAACATAAATCTGAAACGTTTGAAAAGTTCAAAGAATTTCAGAATGAAGTGGAGAACCATCGTAATGAAAGATTAAGTTTCTACGATCCGATCGTGGGCGAATATTTGAGTTATGATTTTCTCACGCATCTCAAAGCAAGTGGAATCGTTTCACAACTCCATACCGGAACACCACAAGCAATATGGTGTGTACGAGCATGGAATCGAACCCTATTAGATATGGTCCGATCGATGATGTCTCTTACTGATTTGCGTTATCATTTTGGGGTTATGCATTAGAAACCGCTGCATTCACTTTAAATAGGGCTCCATCTAAATTCGTTGAGGCGACACCGTATGAACTGTGGTTTGGTGCTAAACCTAAGTTGTCGTTTCTTAAAGTTTGGGGATGCGAAGCTTCGTCAAGAAGTTGATGCGGACAAGCTCGAACCCAAAGCGGAGAAGTGCGTCTTCATAGGATACCCTAAGGAAACTATTGGGTATACCTTCTATCATAGAACCGAAGGCAAAGTGTTTTGTCAAAGAAGCGGTTCCTTTATTGAGAAGGAGTTTCTCTCGAAAGAAGTGAGTGGGAGGAAAGTAGAGCTAGGAGGTTATTGAACCTTCTCTTGAATTGGAGAGTAGTGCAGCACCTGAAATTGTTCGATTACTTTGCACCAACAATAGAGGAAGCTAATGACAAGGATCATGAAGCTTGGACGATCTTTCTTGAGCGTCGCGGTCGACAAGGTCGCGTGCCCCTCTGAGTGAATGCGGCAACCTGTCTTATTTGTCTTGTTAGTAGAAGGCGGTGAACCTACGAACTATGAGGAAGCGATGATGAGCCCAGACTCTGAGAAATGGCTAGAAGCCATGAAATCCGAATTGGGATCCATGAGCGAAAACCAAGTATGGACTTTGGTGGACCCTCCTAGCGACCGAAAGGCCGTTGAGTGCAAATGGATTTTCAAGAAGAAAACGGACGCGGATGGTAATGTTACCGTCTATAAAGCACGGCTTGTTGCGAAAGGTTTTCGACAAGTTCAAGGTGTTGACTACGATGAGACTTTATCTCCCGTAGCGATGTTTAAGTCCATTCGGATTTTATTAGCAATTGCTGCATTTCATGATTATGAAATATGGCAGATGGATGTCAAGACTGCTTTCCTCAATGGCAACATTGATGAAGAGTTGTATATGATGCAACCCGAAGGTTTTGTCGATCCTAAGGATGCTGATAAAGTATGCAAACTTTAGCGTTCAATTTATGGACTGAAGCAAGCATCTCGGAGTTGGAATCTTCGTTTTGATCAAGTGATCAAGAGCTTTGGATTTGTTCCAAATTGCTACGAAGCCTGCATCTACAAGAAAGTGAGTGGGAGCTCGGTGACGTTTCTGGTACTATATGTGGATGACATATTGATTATTGGAAATGACATCGACATGCTTAACGATGTGAAGAGTTATTTGAACAAGTGTTTTTCAATGAAAGACCTAGGTGAAGCTGCTTATATATTGGGCATCAAGATCTATAGAGATAGACAAAGGCTTTGATAGCTTTAAGCGGTACATACCTAGACAAAGTTCTGAAAAGGTTCGAATGGATAAGGCATTGAAAGGTTCGATTGCCTATGTTGTCGTGTAAGATATTGAACAAGGCTCGGTGTCCAGCTACGGTAAATGATAGGAAACTATGAGCAAAGTGCCTTATGCCTCGGCCATAGGTTCCATCATGTATGCCATCTTGTGTACTAGACCGGATGTGTCCAATGCTCTTAGTTTGACGAGCAGATATCAAAGTGATCCGAGTGGAACCTTTGGACAGCCGTGAAGAACATCCTAAGGTACCTAAATAGGACTAAAGAAATGTTCTTAGTCTATGGGGTGATGAACAGCTCGTCGTAAAGGTTACGTCGATGCTAGTTTCGACACCGACAAGGATGATTCTAAATCTCGACGGATACGTGTATGTTTTGAATGGAGGAGCTGTGAGCTGGAGAAGCAAGCAAAGCATGATCGGGATCTACGGTACAAGCGGAATACATGGCTGCTGCAGCGTCAAGTGAAGGAGTTTGGATCAGAAACTTCATCCTGAGCTTGGCGTGGTTCCAAGTGCATTGGACCCTTGGAGATATTGTGTGACAACACCGCGCCATAGCACTCGCTAAGGAACCAAGATATCATCCAAAGACCAAGCATATCAACATAAGTTTCATATAATCCGAGATTATATAGCGAGATGGAGATCGAAGATTAGCAAAGTACATACAGATCTGAATGTCGCAGATCCATTGACTAAACCTCTTCCACGTGTAAAACATGATCGGCACCTCGATTGCCATGGGTGTGAGATTGTTGCCAGATGTAAACTAGATTATTGACTATAGTGCAAGTGGGAGACTGTTGGAATTATGCCCTAGAGGCAATAATAAAGATGTTATTATTATAATTCTTGTTCATGATAAAGTTTATATTCCATGCTAGAATTGTATTAAGCGGAAACTTTAATACTTGTGTGGTTTGTGAACAACACCGTGTCCCTAGTACGCCTCTATTGACTAGCTCATTGATCAATGATGGTTAAGGTTTCCTAACCATAGACATGAGTTGTCAATTGATAATGAGATCATATCATTGGAGATATGGTGGATAGACCCAAACTAAGCGAAGCAATTAGATCGTGTCATCGTGTTTGTCTTTGTGAAGTTTTTCTTATGTCAAATATTGTATTCCTTAGACCATGAGATAATACAACTCCCTGGTATCGGAAGAAAGCTTTGAGGTCATCAAACGTCATCCTATGAGAGGGTGATCATAAAGGTGTCTCTCGGTGTAATCGGAAAGTATCATTGGGTTGTATGTATCGAGATGGGATTTGTCCCTTCAAGTCGGAGAGATATACTTGGGCCCACTCGTGTCGATATCAACACCACTTGCAAGCATGTGGTTAAGGAGTTAATCACAAAGTGATATCGGATTACGGAGCAGTAAAGTACTTAACGTGAGCGAGATTGAACTAGGTATGGCGATACCGACGATCGAATCTCGGGCAAGTAAAATATCGCGAGGCGAAGGGAATATATATATGGGATTGATTGAATCCTGGCATCGTGGTTCATCCGATATGATCATCGATGAATGTGGGAGTCAATATGGGTGCCTGGACCCGCTGTTGATTATTGATAGAAGATCATATGCGCATATTCTCGAACCGCAGGTCACACATAACGTGTCTCGGCGCTAGGATAGATTGGATAATTGGTTTATGAATTTTTGTTGGTCTCGGATGGGATCCGGGATATCACGAGGTTCCGGAATGGTCCGAGAATAAGATTCATATAAGGCGATTGCAGTTTTGGAGTTCGGAATTGTTCCGGATTAATCGGTATTGTACCGGAAGCTTCTAGAACCTTCCGGAAGGGGGCCAACGTGGTCCCACCTTCCGGAAGGGGGCATGGGCCTATGAGGGAGTGTCTTGGCCGCATTGGGCCAGGGGCACAAGGCCCCATAGGGCCCAACCGATTCTAGATAAGTTTAAACTCGTTTAAACTAGAGATAGAATTTCTAGATAAGGGATAAGTTTAAATCGTTTAAACTAGAGATAGGGTTTCTGGATAAGGGAAAGTTTAAATCGTTTAAACTAGAGATAGACTTGGAGGATGGGCAAGGGCTGGCCGCACCCCCCCTCTATATATAGAGGGCTGGTGCGCCCCCTCCCCCCTAACCTACACACCTTCCTCCAAACCCTAGTTGCCCTGCTGCCCTCCTCTCTCCCTCCCGACTGTTTGTAGGCGAAGCCCTGCGGCAGAAATTCTCCACCATATACACCACGCCGTCGTGCTGTAGATCCAATCCATCTCTCCACCATACTTGCTGGTCCGAGGAAGGAGGAGACGTCGAGGTCTTTGCGTGTGCATCTCACGGAGGCACCGCCACTTGTGGTGCTAGATCGGATCGGATCGCGAGGAGGAGAAGCGAGTACGACTACATCACCCACGTTCCGACGAACGTTCCGCTGTGCGAATCTTCAAGGGTATGAAGATCTAATCCAATCTCTCTCGTTGTTTGCATCTCCTAGATTAGATCTTGGCTTTCCCTCTGTTCACTTCCGTAGAAAATTTTGATTTACTATGCTGAGAAACCCTTCACTAACCTCACATGATCTCTCCAAATGACTAATCAGATTCTATTTGTTAACTAAAACCAAAGATTATTAGAAATTTTTAGCACCCATGACTTCTATCATAACTCTACTATGTAATTTTTATACCTCTACTCCAAGATAAATCACTAAGTACTTGTCATACTTACTCCTACATCATGGTTTTGAAGCTAATCTCACCATGATCTGGTTATGTCTACCTATACATCATGATTTAGGGGTTGATCTAACCATGATGACTTTGTTTCTCATTACACTATCATTAAGTCTTATCATAATTTTACTTCATCACGTAGAATTCTCAAGTGAATCCCACATGATTACTACTTATTACATCAATATTTATCCTAGTGAGATTCATCTTCTTGTCTTTGGTTAACAACTAACAATAAAATTTCATTGTTCTACTTGAATTCTAGAGTTAGGCTACACCATTAAGACTACTTCCATATGATGTCTTACACTTTCTTACAATATCTTAGTGGTTTAAGTCTCCTTCTCGGGTTCAAGCTTGCACGCAAGCTTGCATGCAACCCTGGCCACCCCTCTCCCCATCATTCCACTCCTTCACCCTCCTCTTGACTCCCTGTAACCCCCAAACCATGCCTTTGGCCTTGCATGCCCGTGGGTAGGAAGGGGGAGCAAGCTCGGGCATTCTTCAAGCCCTCACTCGAATGACCCCCCTACTCTTTCCCTCTATCCTTTGGCGCATAAAGCACTCCCTGGGCCAGTACTGACTTCCCTGCCTCTCTTCTCCTTCATGCAGGTCTCTTGGAGCTCCCATGACATCCAAATCAGACCCCGTCGCGCGAGGTCCCTCCTGAGGCGGAGACCCTCTCTTACATCTAGCTATGGGCATTTCATTTTGGCGTCTCTTCCATATAGTTATGGGAATTTCCTTTCAAACTACCATATGCATGGGGTGGAGAAGGGCCTTAATGAGGTATGTGGGATTCTGAAAACAGCAGAAAGTGACATTAAGAAGTGTGCAGGGCATAGCTATTTGATGGCTGTGCAAAACAAGCCTAGATTCAAGAAAAAGGGAACTTCTTGGCAGAAGAAGGGCAAAGCTAAGGATACGATCCTTATGAGTTCATATTTGCATCATGTTTTACATTGTTATTTTGCATTGTAGATGTAGGATTTTGGTATTTTACGGCGTTCGCGCACACTTTTTATGTTTATTTTCACCAGGATCAGATCATATGATGGATCCAAAGGACACAATTCTTGGAGTAGTTACACTGGAGAGAAAAGGAGCCAAAAACTATGTAAATCGCTTATTTGGGAAATATTAATAATACTAGAAGAAAACCCGAAGCGAGAAGCGGAGATAGAAGAGTTGGCGACCAACTATAAGGCGGGAACACCCAGAAATCGCCGAAACCTGACTTCTGGAAGGCATCTAGAGGGGGAACTTGCCCTAGGGATCCATCTACACCCTACATAGATCTGGGAGGCCAAGGCATCAAACTCCATCTTCATCAACCGCTGCATCTTCATCACCACCATAACCTCCATCCATCCCATCTAGATCTTGTTGTAATTCTTGTACTAGTTGTGGATTTATACAAGTACTATTCATCAATGATCGCTTCCATTACCATTACTATGATGCTGTCTTCCTCCATGTCAAAGTAGATCATTAGTTCTTGGGGAGATGGAGAAACCCTAGTATGAGATTGAAATAAGATAAAGTTTATTATGATATTCATCGTTGTCACCATATGTTAGATTGTCTACATCTTGATGTTGGGAGAAGTCAACCTCTCCAATATTTCCCTCTTGTCGGGACTTGATGTAGGGAACTACTTGTTGGTAGAAGGAGGGATGTTAGCATTTACAGTGACTATAAAGCTGTTGGAACACCTTACGTATCAACTTGGGAATCGAGGAAACTCACAAAACACTATCCATGCCATGGGATTCGTCCTGCGGGATTACATCCCTTAATAGCGCGATAATTCAATTGATGTTGATTGCTGTCTGCTGTGGTTATGAGGATGACTTGAGTAGTGGTTGCTGCCTCTTTATCCAAATACGGAGTTCCTCTGACACATACATAGTTGAGAATGTTCATGATGATAATCATTACCTTAACCATTTATAATGCTAGTGGTGTATCCGCCAATCCCTGAGAACGGTTTCTCCCACTGAAGTTTCAAATGTCTTTTACATACGCGATACTTACTTTCTGTATTAAGTTTTATTTACTTTACACATTGTTCTCTTATACCAAAAACCCAAAAACACCGTTTTACACATTACTCGCATTTTACCTTGTCACTTAGAACTTTATTTATAAATTCTATTTTCAGTATTTACTTCAAGAATTCTTAGACTTCAGACTCCTTCTCCCTATGGGATCGATATCTTTATTTTGAAACTAGCTACATCTGATCTGTGCACTTGCAGTCATCATATCCCTAAGCCAAAGCCTGCAGCCAAGCAAAAGGTTGGACCTATAGAATACACTGAGTGCTTGTTTTGTCATGAACATGGCCACTGGAAGAGAAACTGCAGCAAGTACCGGTCTTCTTTGAAGAAGAGTGGAAGTAAGTACGGTGACCCAGCATACCACTGCATGATGTAGTACACTATAGTCGTTGACATAGCACCAATGAAACACCGTTCACTAGTATTACATCCCTCAGAGTGGTACAATAGAAACACAGCAGGTCCAAGACATGACTATAGGTTACAACTCAACTCTTTACACAAGATCCAGAGAACAGTCTAGGTTAAAGAGAGAGAAAGAATCATCTTACAAAGAAGAATCAGAAATAAACAACTCAAAAACTATCATACTATTAAGAGTAGTATTTTAACTAATGGTCTGGCATTGCTGGTATTGCAATACGCTATAGAAATAGGTTCTATGGCTAGAGATTATGTTCCTATCTAATCAGTAACTTTGTCTTGTAGTGACCTTGGATCTGTAAGGATCCTAAGTCCCTGTGATTAACATGCTAGTCCCTGGATCAATAGCTAGCACTCACAGTCGATGAAATATCATGTAAAACACAAAGTCTTTATTACATGGAGAATCCAGAGTATGAAATTATTACAAAAATTGCTTAGCATTATGCTAGCTCAATTAACAACGGAAACATAAAAGCAGCATGAGTCCATCAACGCCAGGCTTGTCGAGTGTAGACCCGCGATCCCTACGCACCTTTCAATCTTCGGATTCTGCACATAAGACGTGCAGCCAACAAGTTGGGTCAATACTTTGAACGTATTGGCAAATTACACCAAGGAGAGAAAATACTATCTCTACATGCAAGGCTAGTATAGGCCGTAGAGTTCATTTGCTCAAAGCTAATTTTCTTAAGTAGAGAGAAGAATAGAAGATGGCCCTACTTTGTAAACATTTGCTTGATTAAAATAAGGTCGAGTGGCACACGAGGATATTACGCACCAAGTGTCCAAACAACCAAACACTTGGATATTACGCACCAAGCGTCACTCGGATATTACACACCAAGTCCCCAAATTCCCACCCATTAGCGATATTACGCACGCCATGGGGTTTTCAAAACTTTATTTTAGAAAAGAGAGAGGAAGATCCTTTAGAGGCTCCATCCTTCAGACGCTCATTGTTGTTCGGTTACCGTGAACACGGCTGATCGATCAGATTGCAATACTCTCGAGAGTTTGTACACTTTACTCACAATCCACGATCAAGTCCTTTTACAGACAAGACCATGGCGAGGCTTTCCCTTAGTATCCCCTCTACCTTCCGGATCCAACCGTGCCAAGAACCTCCAAATGTTGGTACCCAGGTGAGGTTTCCCACTAAGTACTAGGCCAAGACAGAGCCCATAATGTATTGTGGTTGCACTGGAAGCTTCTGAATTCTGAAACATGGGAGACTACTTTGATTCCTGGGCGGCCGTCCTCCACCAAAATCACACTCGTTGACCCGACAACCATTCCGCCCAGAAGAAAACTTAGTTTTATTTTGAAGTGGATTTGAGAAGAAAGTTTGCTCTAGAGAGCCTTTATACTTAGAAAAATTCTTTGTCTTTCGAACCCCCCAATGGTACTTTGTATATATAGCATAGCAAGCAATACTTAGCAAAAACAGGGGTAACCTATTAGGAGTGGAAAAATCCTAAGTATAGAGCTACTCATGGCATACTACAAAATCATCGCACTTGCAAAATAATACTAAGAAAAAATTTCTACTAGAACATCCTACACATGCATACTACAGAATTTTGAAGATCACATGCATAGAATCAAAACTGGGACAAAATTATGAACAAGTGGTGTAACTTGCCTTGATCCGAGCAGCACTCTACACAATAGCACTCCTTAGCACACTCCGAGCAATCTAACGAACCACAACATAGATTGATCACAACTCGCTCAAAGCATACACAAAGGAAAACATGCATTCATGCAGCATGGTAGTTTATGCAAGGTTGGTTAAATTGATCGAGGTAGCAAGTTTGTGTTGTGATAGTGTAAGGGTGTCACTAGGATTTATTTTCCAAGGGTTTAGGTCTAATTTGAATCACTAAAACAATTCCGAGGATTATAGGAGATCAAACCATCTAAATAGCCCCAAGTTAGATCTAATAATCCTAAGCAGAGCTTAATGATTTGGATCAATAGGTATTGTGGAAACAAAATTATAGCAACAAGAAACAAATAGAAAAGAATTTTAATTAATTTTCTATAGATTAAACCCTCTAATCTAATGATTAAAATCTACAACTAAAACATTACTGTAAACCTGCAATATTATTACATATTTGGATTCTACATAAAATTAGGAATCCAACGGTATATTATAAGCTAGATTTGGCCAAATATTCGATTTTTTGTGAATTTTGTAAGTTTAAAGACCAAATCTGCAACCAGATTTGAATCTCACTTAAAAACTTAGCCAGGTGGCTTCGTCTGGCTGGTCCAGCTGGACCGACACATGCTGGCTGTGCAGCCTTCGCCACGCTGCAGCCTGGCATTAGCTAATACCGCCGTCCATCCTTCTAATCTACACCGTTCTACTTGGATCCGCCAGACGGAGGCGGTGGCGAAAACTTACCGGCGTCGATGGCGAGGCAGCGGTGGCGCTTGATCGGACGTGGTCGTCGGTGACGTTGCGGTGGTTCCCGAGTAGCGGAGAGCACGACGGCGCTACCTCTCGCGGTCCTGTGCGTGATCAACCGTCTCCTCTTTCCTCGTCTAGCCGCCCACCTCCACTTTGGTTCCCGTGGCTCCGGCTGCGTCGGCGAAAATCCCGTATGTCTTTGCACAAGGAAGGAAGTAAGGGTCGAGGTGAGGCGGTGTTGCAGGGAAGGCGATTAATAAGGAGGAGCTCGGGTGGCGAGTCGCCGGATCGAACCTTCAGCGACGCCGGGAGAGAAGTGCAGCGGTTGATTCGTGAAGTTTGTCTAGGGTTTTCGAGGGGAAAACGACGAGAGGGGGTCGGCTTATAAGGGGCCAGAAACTTGGGGAAGGGGCGGTCGAGTTCGGCGTGGTTAGGAGTCCGACGCGGCGGAGGAAGACGTGCTCACCGCGGACTCCGGAAGACGACGACGGGGTGGGACCCCCGCGTCGGCCTGCGACTGCGTCCTCTTGACTGCTGTCTGGGCTAAGGCTGCCTGGCTGGCAGCAGCTAGGTTATGACCCCGATTAGGTTTTCCCTTTTTTTTCCTTTAAACATTTTCCCTTTTCTGTTTTCTTAAAACCCTAATAACTTTTGCAAACTAGGTCCAAAATTAATGAAACTTGTTTCTAAATTCTCATAAAAATGAGGTGGTCAACATAGGACCATGGCTTACTGTTTTTACAAAGTTTTTGAAGGGTCAAACTAATACATCAAGGGTGCTTACTTATGGGAATATTAAATAGGGTTTTTAAATGGGTTTATGTGTTAGGATTTTGTAGTTGCAATGTTTTGAAATGCAGGATGCAAATGATGCAAGGATGATGCATGACACTAATAACATCCAAACACAGAATCTGGGATGTTACATGTCTTCACTTGAGTTGATGTATATATTGACTTTCTTGACTTCATTGGAGAACTTTAGATTCTGGTGATGATTCCTGGAGCATAACTTGATGTAGACATTGTCTAAACTGGCTTCAGAACCTAGCAAGGGTTAAGAAGATACGTTGAGTACGAGCGTACTCAGCAAGTTCACTAGAAAAGGAGTGTTTGATGCACTATATATACAGCCACAGACCATAGGTCGTAGGCCATGCAAGTTTTCGTAAACATTTCTTCAAAGGTTGCTTTTATTCTGAAAAGCTATGTCCGTCAGCCTTCATGGGTTTACCAGAACTTTCATGGAGTTCCTTTCCCACCGTGTTCGCAGCTCCTTCCCGGAATAGGGAGTAACGAGTTACAGTTCTTACACTCTGCAGAGGTGCGTTACTTTACCCATGATAGACCTTAGCCTTGTTGCACAACCAAGTCATGACCTTGTCCATACTTCCTTGGTATGGGGCCCAGTCTAAGATCCAAGCCAATCACTTCCCCCTTCGCGACCCCGCATGCCTCCTTGGTGTACGCCATACCCACATATTGAATTACGTCAATGGTTTGTATAGATCGTTAGATGCCAGAACTATCGTGGGACGTTGAGGGTTCCCACCCATATGCTTCATATCCTCTACGAATTACCAATTAATATGCACACTACGAGTGATAACAGCCACAACCTGCACATCCGGCTTCATGCGAGAGGAAGAAGATACAGCTGACTTCTCTGTCCCATTCCAAATCTCATGGTTAACGCGTGATATACGGCGCAAGAATCACTTGCGAAATTGGTTGTTAGGTCCTAGATAATATGTTCCTTTACCACCGGAACTTTTATAGTAGGTTATTACCTCATGGTAAATAACCTATAATGATATTATTATGAAAATAGGTTTTTTGATCTTTTTCAAATGCAGGTGATGACAACACTGGATTTGCAAAATACTTTATAGAAAATAATCAAAGGACACGAGAAAGTGTGAACTTGCCTTTTGTGATTGCAAGATTATGCACTCACGGTTTTCGAGACGTCATAAGATCCAGTATTTGAAATCTGCATCATTGGTCCGGTAAGGACTAGTGTTCAAAGAAGCAATATGTTGTTGTGCATAAGTAATTTATGCATTTTGTAAAACCCCCAAAGTGAATCCCTAATACTGTAAGTGAAGTGAACTTAGGAGATTATTTTAACAGTTGGTTTATCTTCAAGTTTTTACTTCACATGAAGTGTATCTATAGGGATTTTAAGTTTTGATATACAAGATATAAAAGTAGAGTGCAATAGTAATTTAAGATTTAGATTAGTTGCTAGTTGGTGATTAGGATGGAAGTCTATGTATTGGATTATTAAATTTTGAAATAACTATCCTAGAGTTGTTGCTTGAAGTGGCAAAAAGAATAACATTTGAAGAAAAGATTTCCTTTCTAAGGTTTAAACAACCATCATTGTTAATAGAACATGATCAATGTCTTTTGGTGTTTGATGTACTAGTTTGGACTTGAGGTGCTTTATGTCTTAAGTTTAAATAGACCAAAGTTAACTATAAAATCATAAGGGATTTATTAGACATGATGTTTAAGCTTTGAGACTGAAGTTAATTTTAAAAGGTTAAGTAAACTTAAGATGTAATATATTTTAATTATTCCCAAGTTTTAGATGTATGATAGGTATAACTAAGGTGTGGAATTATTCACTTTATATTTAAGTGAATGATTGGATTAAATTTGTTTTGCTTATTAAGAAAATAATATGTATTTATTTAATGGAAGCATAATTAGATGATCTTAGTAATTTGTTAAAATTTGAAGTTATGTTAATAATGGTTAAGATATAATGGTTATTCACCATATTGTATAAATGGGTGATACCCAATGTTTATTTAAAAGAATCCTTAATAAGATTTTTAAAAGAATATTTTAAAGTTAAAAGTTATACTTAAATTTGATTATGAATTTAAGTTATGGTTTGGAATTTGATATAAAGACACTAATTGCTCAAGATTTTATAAGAATGGTGATTATTTCTTACTTAATAATTATTTTTAAAGAATTCACAAAATAGGTGTTAGGTAAGGATTTATTATTTAAAATATTAAAGACTTTCCTAATAATATATTTAATATTTTTTTAGTGTAATATATTTATTCAAGTACTTAAAAGTGAATTTTATTTATTTTTAAGTATTACCTTTATTTTTATAAAATTCATCAAAGAATTAAGTGTCTTTAAATATTTGCTTTATGTTTTATTTGTAAAACTCTAAATTAGTATGTTTATGAAATAATTGAGTTATTTTGATACACAGAAATGATTTTTATTTATTTTTAGGGTTTTTTTTATTTTATAACATTTCATTTAAGATTTAATGGTTTTAATAATTATTTTACTTTTTATATATTTTAAAAAAATTAAAATTATATTTTTATTAGGTAGATATTATTATTTTTGGTTATTTTGATATATCATATGTATTTTTGGGATATTTCTATATTTTTCTAGGGTATAAATTATATTCAGGATTCATTTAGTAATTTCCTTATTTATTTATTTTTAAATTTAGGGTCAGTTGGGTGTTGGGATTGGGCCGGTCCGGCCATTCCGATCTGGCCCAAGGCAACCCTACCTCGACCCCACCCTCCCCTCACGCGTCAACCACACTCATACTCAACCCCCGCACGCATGCCTCGCCCCCAGGTCGCTGGCGATGCCACTGCCGCCGCCGCCTGCCTCACTAACCATCCACGGTGTCCCCCGGTGGCGCCATGCCTCTCTATCTCTCCTCCGTCGATTCTCCTCCGCTATGTTGCCTAGCACCCTCATGCGCTCACCCCGGGAGAAACCCTAGCTTCTACTGCTTGTGCTCACAACTCGCCCCCCAATCCCGCTTCTCCGGCTGGTTGGCGTTGAGGACGGCGCGGCCTAGCTCGTTTTACCGCTTCTGCCTATGCTTCCAGTTCGAGGTTCGCTTCCAATGGTGATGTGGTACGGTAGTTGCCACTGCGGTCGACCCCTATCCCTGATGCCGGAGTGACGGCATCCAGGGATGCAACCCCGACGCCCATCGTTGCTTCGCCGTGCTGCTTCATGATCTTCCTGTGGTGGTAGGGGAGGTGTTGTGGCATTATTTCTTGTCTGACACCGGCGGGAAGGCAAATTTCTGCAACCTCGGCATTGGCCTTCTTGTCAACTACAACAACCATGTCACTAGACATGTATTGTTTCTGTGACCGGCCTTCGAGCCGATGGATTGTTTTAGGCTTAAGGTTATAGCAGTTGGTTGGATTTCTTTGACATGTACTAGGCTATGATGCTACTCGGATGTGTATTCAGGTGATTGGTGAATTTGTTTGGAATTGGTGGTGTTGCAGTGATATCTAGTTCATTAGACTTTGATGAGTACATGATTATATTTTGTTACTTTCATCTGATGGTCAAATGGATATGAATTGCTACCATGTTAGATGGAAAATTGTAATCTATTTCGAATAGTTTTGCTTAGTTCTGGTGGTGACTAGGAGTAAAACTTGTATGGCCAATTGTCCTACTTGGTTATGCAATCTGATAGAAAAGTTCACAGATCCTCTTGCCAAAGATATGTCTGAAATTGTTTTAGCTAAATGCATCCACATGATTATGTAGTAAATAAGATGTATGTGAGGTATAAGAGTGGGCATTGAAGATTTAAGCATACTATAACTTGTGTTTTTCGTTGAAATGCTTGCATGTATTTTAGGATGCATATGTTGCACACAAATATCTCTCAGATTATGTGTATGTGAGGTGTGGTAGTATGTACACATATGCAGTACTCTGGAAAAAATTTATGAGCATAGTAGATGTATATTTGATCAAGTTTATACACATATATGTTCTAGTGTTAGTATACTTACTACAATACCTATTTTTATTCTGTTTTGTCACTTCTTGTTTATTTGAGATACTTCTTTATCTCCAAACTGCTGCTAGGGGATTTATTACTTGCTCTGGTACTATTGACTAAGACAATTCCAAGATGTGATGTTGCTGGTAGTATTGGTCATGGATTGCTATCCATCTAATGTTAACAAGTGAGTGTATTTGTAGATGATTCCTAAAATGCTTCAGTAGGGAAATGATTTGAATTCATTTGGAGTGCCCTGTTTGTATTGTAACATGACAACATTCATTACAATGATTTATTAGATCCCTGAATGGTGGCTTCTGCTACCTGGAGGTTTTTGCTATGGTGCCTCCTTTTGGAAGGTGCACAACAATCCTTCAGATGGCATGATCTGCTGCTATCTGTTTGGCTATACTAGATGGGACCATCCTTTCTATGATTAAATGATCGAAATATTTGGAAAGCATCCCTGTCTATGATGATAATGCTGAGACTTTCTTTTTAATAAGAAAATATTTTGTGCTTGATCTTAAGGCCTGGCCTATGATGCAAGAGTCTGAGGCACTAATTTGGATAAGAACGAATATTTATTTTCGATGGTTTGTTATTTTCTAGGATCAGCTTTTCATAGCATCTCTATGCAAGACTGAGAGAAATCCATATTCTAATCCTCCTAGACAACTCTATTCGAAAGATAGCTGGGTTTGAATGGATTTGTAACATAGCCATTGTTTCACTTGAATCTGATGGTGCACACTAATAAGAACATGTGCTATGGTTGCCCCTTTATACACTCTACAATGATCCTCTCATCCAGATGCATGTAGATCTGAGGGTTATTCCCTCGATCTCTATGTATTCCTAATAAATCTAATAAGAACAGATACTAAGGAATGATTTTGGTGGTCAACCTGTGGTTGCTGAGTTCTTGCTGCTGCTGGGCTGGTGTTGATCTTGATCAGCCACTGTTAATTTGGTGGCCTGCTTTCCTCCCTTCTTCTGATGCTGCTGCTCTTCTTGGAACCAAGACCTCCTCCTTATGCTCCTGATCATGTTCTTCTACTTCTGGAGCTAATATCTCCTTTATGAAAACTTATCTCCTCCTCACTCTTGCATGGCTTTACGGAGCAACCAGGGTTAGGGATATGATGTTGACCTAGAGGAGTGATCTGGTGTTGATGAGGAAGAACATGTGTTGTTCTTGGTGATGAAATAGTGGTCTGGGGGTAGTTGTTGGAAAAGTATGGTGGCCATGGGATATTTAGTTTTCCTGCTACGGCTGTGCACTCTTATCTCTCTTTGAAACTTCCTTGTGCTGACAGCACATACACATGCATGTATGTGTATGCTGCTTACCTATAAGCTTGTACTATTGTGGATCAGCACAAGTAGTTACAATGCTTTTACTCCTTCCTTTCTACCTCCTCTGGTGAAACTTGCCCCTCTTACTGCCAATGATATAGGGCTGAGGCTACACATCTGATAAGAACAGATGCTCTATTTGGTGAAACTTGCCCCTCATTCTATTTAAGCTCTATGATGAACAGTGGCAGTGCACTTCAGTGTACTTACTGAGAGCAGCTAAAACTAACCCCCTCACATCTTATATTTATTTTTCTTATTTTCTTTTGCAGGTACAGAAGTTCCTTGAAGGGTTTGGGAATTAATAGATAGAAGAACTAGAGTAGGAAAATAAGTTTAGGTTTCTGTAATTTTTTATTCTTTTGTCATTCATTTATTCATTTGTATAAGATAATGTAATATATATTTCCTTGTAATAAAGAATTCTTTTAGTTGTTTCATTTATGTAATTCGTTTTTCTATTTATTTGTTTCATAGTAATTTACTTTTATTATTTTATTGTAAAAGAACAATAATACAATATGTATTATTGTATTAATAAAGAACCCTTTATACTATTATTGTAATCATTTCATTTCAAATTCTTTTTAGATTCAATTTTTTTATCAATTGAGTAATCAAATTTGAATTGTCTTCCCCTCAAACACAAAAGATACAAGAGAGGTCATGCCAAAATCCATCGCACTTGTACTGATGTTTTTATAGGAACAAGAGAGATCTCGATCCCTCTGTAGCCTCTTGTAGTTTTCTACGAAAATTCCCCGGACTTTCTTATGCATGAATGCAATGCACAACCCTGTGTCCTCTTTATTTCTAGGTGCTAATCCTGGGATGTTACAGTAAGAGTACTTCCCACTCATGTACGCTTGTTAAAAATGTTGTGGACATTTTTCTCTCTGATTCTTATGTTAACTCTTCGGTATTTGAGACCGGATTAGTTGCTCATATTTGCAATTCGATGCAGGGGATAATAAGGACTAGAGAAGTGCAGAAAGGCGTAGTGGATTTTCACGTCGGAAATAAAGCAAGGGTTGCTGCATTGTTTTTCGACGTCATGCAGCTTCACCTTCCATCAGAATTTATTATGGAGTTGAATAATTGTTATTACATTCCTAGTATGGGTCGAAACATTATATCACCTTCATGTTTGATGAAGGATGGTTATTCATTCGCAAGTGCAAGCAATGATTGTGTAATCTCTAAGAATGCTATGTTTATGGCTGATGCTCCCATTGTGAATGGGTTATGTATTTTAAATCTTGATGATGCATCTGTTTACAATGTTATTGCTAAAAGGCTTTGGCCTAATGATTTGAGTCCTACCTATTTATGGCATTATTGTTTGGGGCACATAAGTGAAAAGCGCATGAATAAGCTCCATGGTGATGGTCTTCTAACTTCGTTTGATCTTTAATCATACAAGACATGTCAAGCTTGTTTACTAGGAAAGATGACCAAGTCACCTTTTATGGGTTTTGTCACATCCCAAGATTTTCCAAATCTTGTAATGTGAAAAATAAATAAACAAAATAAAAGATTGTTGAATTTTAGGGTGAAAAGAAACTTTTGTTTCTAAATGGAAACTTAAAAATCCCATCTTGAAAAAACTTTGGTTAACATTTGAATCCAACTAAACTCAAATCAAGAGAAATGCTTTCCTCATAAAATGCATCTGGAAATTTAAACACTTGGAAAATAAATCGAAACCCTAAACCCTAATGGAATAAAAATCATTTCCAAGTTATCCAAGCCTATGGATTTGATCCATATAAAAATTTGTCAACAAACATTTACAAATGATCAAGAAAGACAAACAGAAATATTATAAAACCATAGAATTTGGTTTCACTTAATTTGGGACCATAGATAAAAACTTATGAATTTAATAAAATAAGGAAATTAAATTTCCAAAGCTAATAAATAACCTATCTAAAATCCATACCAAATGGTGAGCAAATAATCCTAAAGGGATTTAAAAAGATAAACAAATATCAAATAAGATTTTACAAATGAGAATCACCAAGTTTGGATCCCTAAATAAAAAGATATGGATTTTATAAGATGTAGAAAGAAATATTAAATAAAGAATATTTAAAGACCAAATAAATTCTTGGCCAAATCCATAAGCAAATGGAATGAATATAATCCAAATCCAAATAAAATAAAAAGATAAAGAAATTCCAAAATAAAATAAAATGGCAATAACCATTCTATCCCTATTTTATTAAAGACAAATCTCTAATAAGAATAATTATATATTTCATGAGAAAATAGTATTTTGGAATTTACCCAAGTGAAATAAAAGTTGTTTAATTCAACTTAGTTAAGATTAAAGAAATTTTCCAAACAAATTTTAGGGAATTAAAACTGTATTTAATTCCATTGGAAATAAAACAAATACCCAAAATTCAAATGATTTATAAATCATATTAAATACTTTCCAAATAATTTAGGATGAATTATTTGGCACCCTATTAAGTAAATAAAAACTTACTGAAAAGGTTTTGAGGAAGAATGAAATTTAAATAAGGATTAAAAATATTTTAAGTCTTATATGAAGTAATGCAAAGGCCTAATTTAAATTAAAGGACCCTAAAAATAATTATTTATTCTAAATTTGACTTCAGAATGTATAATTAACCAATGTTTGAATCCTCACAAAGTTGGAGAGAAATTTGAATTCAAATTGATGTTTGAAATAATTAAACCAAATCAAAATAGAATATTAGAAAAGGAAAAAAGAAAAACAATCTGAACAAAAAAAATGTGAAAAGGAGCAGCCCACCTAGCTAGCCCACTAAGCCCAACTCGCAGCCCACCTCACCCCTCTCTCGCCGAAACGTTTTCTCACTCAGACACACACCCGCGAGGACGCTGACGCGTGGACCCCACCCCCACACTCTCTCTCGCTGCCAAGCGACCCCATGCCACATCATCATCTTCTCCACCCGCGCGTAGACCACTCCCTCCTCCCGGCCGTTTCCTGCCGTTAACTTCTCAGAGTAAATACGCAGCAATGGCTCGACGAATTAATCCCGTGATCACTCCTGATAAATCCCCTCCCTCTCCTCTTCATTTCCCCTCAAACCCCGCTGTCAGAGAGCCACCAGGCTGCCTCCATTTGCTTTCTGCCGCTTGTCTCCGCGAGCTCATGACGGCGATTCCGCCGATGAAGCGTCGCCCCCGTCGACAACTGAGCGCAACCGACGGTGACCCCGACTCCGACGAGCAATTTACGACCACCCCGTGCGCCCCTTACCTCCTCGCGAGCACCTTGAGCTTCAGCATCACTCCGTGAACTCGGTGAGCATCTCCTTTCCCTCTCTCGCTTCCTGCATCGCCGGCAACGCCACCGCCAAGCCGCTCCGCCGCCAGTCGCCGCCGCCAGCTGTAGTGACCTCGGATCAAGTAAGATCCTAAGTCCCTGTGAATAACATGCTAGTCCCTGGATCAATAGCTAGCAATCACAGTCGATGAAATATCATGTAAAACACAAGTCTTTATTACATGAATCGAATAATCCAGAGTTTACATTGTTACAACAGAAGCGATATAAATACAACTTGGAGTCCCATCAATGCCACAGGCAGGTTGAGTGAAGACCCGTGATCCTAGCGCACCTTTCAAAGATCTCCGAAATTCTGCACATGAAACGTGCAGCCAACAAGTTGGGTCAATACTTTGAATGTATTGGCAAATTACACCAAGGAAGGAAAGACTAACTCTACATGCAAGGCTAGTTTAGGCTTTGGAGTTCATTTGCATAAAGCTAGTTTTCTTAAGTAGAGAGAAGAGAAGATTGTCCTACTTTGTAAACATTTGCTTAGATAAAATAAGGTCGAGTAGCACACGAGGATATTACGCACCAAGTGTCCAAACAACCAAACACTTGGATATTACGCACCAAGCGTCACTTGGATATTACACACCAAGTTCCCAAATTCCCACCCATTGGCAATATTACGCACGCCATGGGGTTTCAAAACTTTGTTTTAGAAAAGAGAGAGGAAGATCCTTCAGAGGCTCCATCCTTCAGATACTCAATGTTGTTCTGTTTCCGTGAACACGACTGATCGATCAGATTGCAATACTCTCAAGAGTTTGTGCACTTTACCCACAATCCACGATCAAGTCCTTTTACAGACAAGACCATGGCGAGGCTTCCCCTTAGTAGCCCCTCTACCTTCTGGATCCAACCGTGCCAATAACCTCCAAATGTTGGTACCCAGGTGAGGTTTCCCACTAAGTACTAGGCCAAGACAGAGCCCATAATGTATTGTGGTTGCACTGTAAGCTTCTGAATTCTGAAACATGGCAGACTTCTTTGATTCCTGGGCGGCCGTCCTCCACCAAAATCTCACTCGTTGTCCCGACAACCATTCCGCCCAGAAGAAAACTTAGTTTTATTTTGAAGTGGATTTGAGAAGAAATGTTTGCTCTAGAGAGCCTTTATACTTAGAAAAATTCTTTGTCTTTCGAAGCCCCCAACGGTACTTTGTATATATAGCATAGCAAGCAATACTTAGCAAAAACAGGGGTAACCTATTAGGAGGGAAAATCCTAAGTATAGAGCTACTCATGGCATACTACAAAATCATCGCACTTGCAAAATAATACTAAGGAAAAATTCTACTAGAACATCCTACACATGCATACTACAGAATTTTTGAGGATCACATGCATAGAATCAAAACTAGGACAAAATTATAAACAAGTGGTGTAACTTGCCTTATGTTGATAATATGGGTGTTGATTGTATTTCTCCGCAGCAATCGCACTCTCCGAACAATCTAATACGAGGACAAGGTAGTTCCAATCAAAACAATTGCAAACATAGCAAACACAACAAGGATGATCGAAAACATGCATGATGATTTAACATTACACAATGGGTATAATTAGTTTTATGAATATTAATATATCATATGATGCATGTATGAGTTCATTTACTGCAATAGGGTACTTGTTATTAATAATTACTTGCCAATATAAGGGTTTTGATAGTTCTGTTGTAACGCCTGTTCTAACTGTAGAATTAAATTTGTTTCTTGGGTCTACTGGATAGAGGACGTTAATACGAACCAGTAGGCGTTGGATTCACCCTAATCGGAGTTATAGATCTTTTTATATGATTTAAATAGTGTTTAATGGGTTTTAAATGATTCATACAGTTTCTGTTGCCTAAAAATCAAACTAAAATTATATCTGTAATCTCCACGGAATTGTGATTTCAGGGACATATTATTTGTAATTTTCTGAATAGTATTTATTTTCTTATGAATTTATTACTCTAAATAAGCCATTAAACCATTTATTTAATTGCTACGAAACCTTATAGTATTTTACTGAACCATTTGCAGATTGATGATCTACATGGAACCAGCTTTCTATCGGTATATCATTTATATTTTTGTGACAAGCAATTAATTTACTATGAATTTAATGATTTATAAAGCCATTAAAACTAATTAAATTGCTACGTGTTAAATAATCTGCAAAGGCTAGATCCAACCAGATATTCTTAAAGTACATTACAGTTGCTTCAATTTTATATATTATTCATATTTTTCGGAGTTACAGATAATTTCTTATGAATTTATTAACCTAAAAGACCATTAAAACTAATTAAATTACTGCAGTAACCACGTACAGTAAAAGTTGGATCTATTCTGATAAGATGATTCTACGTGAAATTATCTTCAATTTGATATATTATACGAAATTTTTGGACGTTGTATAATTTCTAATGAATTTTACAAGTTAGATCTATAATATGCAATTTTAAATTCGAACGGAATATTTCAGGAAATATTCCGCTGACTGGACAGGTTGACTTTGCATGCTGACTAGGACTAGATGTTGACCTTACGTTGATATGGTGTTGATGATGAAGATGACCGGGATGACGACATGGCACGCATCGGTTTGATTGGATCTCGACCGTCTGGATAGGATCCGGTGGCTAGAAAAAGAGATTGACCCGATTTTGGCTCAGAATAGACAAGAAATAGATCTGTGTTAGAGAGATAAATCCGTAGGTCAAATTGAAAAACTCAGAACATGAAAGTTGTGGGGAATCATTATTCCTACCTTCTCACCAAAGGAATTTGGATTTGAAGAAACGAGCGCGAGTAGATCTTGGATTTATACCGTAAGATCTAAAATATTGTGATGCAAAATTCTCCGGCTGTGGTGGATGAAAAGAGGTGAGGTTTGTCGGGATTGAAAGATTTCGATGATTCCTACAACTTTCGTTCTTTGACCGAAGGCAAACGACGAAGTCTAGATGGGTTAAAAAGAGAAATAAGATTCGGGCATATGTAGATTCGGGATTTCGAGAATAGAAACTCGTACAGCCGTGGCCTCACGAGTTTATATGGAGGTTTAGGATGGTTTAGAGATAGGCCTTAGAGTAGAGAACAAGTAGAAACAAACGGAAGTCGATTCAGAGTTGTGGATAAAAAGTTATAGCAGTTTGAGTAGAGATAGGTTTAACAAAACAGATTTTGCACGCTTTTTGGAGCAACCTGATCGATCCCGTACGCGTGGCCTGCCCGGCTGGCTCGGTCCGGTCGGACCGGGTGGGCCGGCCCGTTTTTTTTACTTGTTTCCTTCATATCTTTTGCATACGAACTCCAAATGACATGATTCTTGTTTCTAAATTTTTCTAAAATCGAATAGGTTGTTATAGGATCAAATTTGTAATATTTTTACTAGTTTGGAAGTAGTGGATTTATAAATCCTTGTATATTTCATTTTATTTATATCTTTATGTGTTTGTATTTGTTCCATAACTTTTTCATACTAGCTCCAAATGAGCTCAATTTTGTTTCTAAAATTTAGTAATATTAATTGGATCCTTTTAGGCTATAATTTAGCAATAATCGTTGTCTTAGCAATAGTGGGTTTTAAAAAGTCAATTTACTTACCCTTAGGAACATTTGGGCGAATCAACTATAGGATTTAGATACCAGGATTTGGATTCAGTTTGTGAGAACTTTGCATGGATGAAATGCTTACGAATGCTTCATGATTTTCATTTTGAAATCTTGCACACCAATTCTACAATCCATAATCAATCCATGCCCTTTTGCCTATATGGCTACTTAGGTCTTAACAAAAGAATATAAGATTTTGAATTCATGGTTGAGAGGATTTTCTATTCAAAAAGTTTCTTGTCTTTGAGAATTTTCAACATAGTCAAACAATTAATCAATCAAACTTATTTATTTATTTCACATTCCAAAATTAGGAGAATTTTGGGATGTGACACCAGCGCCGCTGCTATTTGGTCAAAGCAATAGGGACCGTTAGATTTTCATCTGATGGCTTGGATAGGTAGACTAATCGAAGGGGTAAGGATGAACCTGAGCCGCTCGATCTAACTTAGATCCAACACACCAGAGAGCATGATCCAGACGAACCGGTACCAGCGAATAAAATCAAGACACGTGGCCCTGTTAGTTGATTTAAAATAGAATTTGTCTATTAGATGTTCCAATTTGAAAAATCCATAACTTTCAAACCACATGTCCAAATTTTGCAAAATTTATATCAATGGATTCAGCAAAACAAGCCCTATCCAACCATGTGCTTTGTTTAGTAAGTTTCTTCTGTTAAATTGACTGTTTTTGTAGAAACTTGTGCATGCATGTTTAGGATATAAAATTTGTTCTAAAATGATTTTGGGGATAAAATCTTTGGAAAATGGTTTGTTTTGAACCTACTGACCCTAGAAATCAATTTGTGGTTTCAAAAATATATTTGGTGAAGCAAAAGAATGAATCTTGGATTTAAACCATTTCTAGTCAAATAAAAGTAATGTTTATTTATTAAAAATGCTTTTGGGAGAAAACCTTTGGGAAATGTTTTGTTTTAAACTCTCTGACCCCCAAACACCAAGTTTTATGATTTGAAAATGTATTTGGTAAACCCTATAAAAATTATTACTTTGCTAAAGACATTTTCAACCACATAAAATAATGACTTGGTTAAAAATGGTTTATGAAGTGAAATCTTTTGCAAATGATTTTGCCACTTTATAAAATGATCATTAGGTGTTTTCAAATGTTTATGACCCATTAGAAACCACTTTTACAAATAAAACAATCTTTTGCATGCTTGCATGCATTGCTTTGTTTTTATTATTTTATGTGATGTTTTGCTTGATTGTTAGATTGAAATTGTGCCTTGCTTGATTGAATTGTAGTGACTTGAAGATTGTGATTGTTGCAAGTACAAGGAGTGAACTTATACTCTCTACCAAAAAGGCAAGTGATGCTTCATACTTTTGTCCCATTATTTTCACTATGCATTAGTGATATTTCTAAGTAGGACTTGCATGGAATTTTGCTAAGTGTAATCTATACCATGGGAAATCCTAGTAGATGAAACCTTAGTAGAATTCTCCTAAGTTAAGATACCTACTACTATCATGCTTAGCTTAGCTAATAGAAAACAAGGGTGAAATATATACTCATACTATGGAATATTTCCAAGTCAAGGACTTGTGTTTTTGTTTAATAAAACAACTAAGTGAATGAATCACCTGGGTGGAATGGAAGGAATGGTTTGTGTTGAGTGGTTCACAAGGCCCGTTTCTATGGTTTACCTTGTGTATCTCACTTGTGGATGGCCACCCAGGAACAAAGAGATTTGAGATGTCAAATGTTGAGAAGCTTCAAGTGCAGCCACTTGGCATTATGGGCTCTGCCTGGATCATATAGGTTGCAATAACTTAGCCCAATGGACAGTTGGTGGTAGGGGTTTGATAGGTTGGAGCGTGTCCATTTTGGTCTAAGGGAAGGCTTCTGAAAGATCTTGTCTTGGTGAAACCAAGTCTTGTGGGGAAAGTGCACAACCTCTACAGAGTGTAAAATCTAAGTACTTAGCCATGTCCCCGGTAAAGGACAATTTGAGCATCAAGACATGGAAGCTATCAAGAATCTCCTCATCCCAATTTCTAAGTTAAAATCTTGTGGTTGAACAAGGGTTAAAGGATCACCAATTTCTATTGGGAGATGCCTTGGGAAAGATTTTGTCAAGCAAAAACTTAGTGTTTTCAAATGATAAGGAATATCTATTTTGAGCAAAGCAAGCCTAAGCTCCACTTAGCCAAATGCATATAGATGATAGACTCCACTATATTACCATAGTATCACTTGCCAATACAATTCAAATGTATTGATCCTTGTGGCTGTAACTTGTTATGTTGCAGGTTTGTTTGATATTAGTGAAGTTTAATGATTAGGATTACAAGTCTACAACCAACATGTCTGCCTGTGGAACTTTGAAGATGAAGGACCCCATGCTATTGTTATATTCTGCTGCATTGTAATGAGATCACCAAATGAGCTATGTAAGATGTAATAAATTATTTTATTCCTGGTTATAAAGTTGTATTATGACCTATGTTTCTTGATATTACATCTTAACTGTGGATGCTAGCTATTGATCTAGGGACTAGCATTGGAATCACAGGGATCCTTTTCCTTTATAAAGGAGGGATCTTACAGGTTTACCCGAGAGAGTGATAGACTTGTTGGAACTCATACATACTAATGTATGTGGACCAATGAGCACGACATCCAGAGGAGGATATCACTACTTCATTACTTTCACTGATGATTTCAGTAGATATGGTTATGTCTCGTTGATGAAGCATAAGTCTAAAACTTTTGAAAATTTCGAGGAGTTTCAGAGTGAGTTAGAGAATCAACGTGGAAAGAAAATAAAGGCCTTGCGATCTGATCGTGGAGGTGAATATTTGAGTCATGAATTTAGCAATCATCTTAAGATTTGCGGAATTGTTCCACACCTCATGCCCTCTGGAACGCCTCAAAGAAATGGGATCTCCGAACGGTGCAATCAAACTTTGTTAGAAATGGTTCATTCGATGATGAGCTAGTCGGATTTACCATTATCATTTTGGGGTTACACTCTAGAAATGGCAGCTTTCACACTAAATAGGGTACCATCTAAATCCATAGTTAAGACACCATACGAGATGTAGACTGGAAAGAATCCCAGTTTGTATTTTCTAAAGATTTGCGGTTGTGATGCATTTGTCAAGTGACTTCAGTCTGACAAGCTAACACCCAAATCGGATAAGTGCATTTTTGTGAGATATCCGTGGGAAACCATAGGGTATTACTTCTACAACCAAGAAGAGGGCAAAGTGTTTTTTGCTCATAGCGGTGTTTTCCTAGAGAAAGAGTCTCTCACAAAAGGAACGAGTGGAAGGTCGGTGCGACTTGAAGAAGTTCCAGAAGAGCCAGTCAAGGATGCTTCTGCGAGTAATGCTATTGTAGCAGAACAAGTTGAGGAACCCGTGGCAATAGAAGCACCACAACCATGAAGGTCGGAGAGGCTCCTCGAAATGTGGGAATTATTATTGTCGGACAATAATGAGCCTGCGACCTATGCAGAAGCGATGGTGGACCCAGTCTCTGAGAAATGGCTGATCTCCATGAGATCCGAAATAGAGTCCCTGGGATACAATCAAGTTTGGAACTTGGTTGACCTTCCTAACGGTTTTAAATTCATCGAGTGCAAATGCATCTATAATAAGAAGATTGATATGGATGGAAATGTTCATATCCATAAAGATCGACTTGTTGCAAAAGGTTTTCGACAAGTTCAAGGAGTTAACTACGACGATACTTTCTTGCCCGTAGTGATGCTTAAATCTATACGGATCATTCTAGCCATTGCTGCCCCATTTCGACTATGAGATATGGCAGATGGATGTCAAGACGGCGTTCTTAAATGGAATCCTTACTGCGGACTGCAGACGTATATATGATGCAGCCCGAAGGTTTTGTCGATCCAAATAATGCTGGAAAGGTATGGAAACTTCTAAAGTCTATTTATGGGATGAAGCAAGCATCTCAGAGTTATAACATTCGATTTGATGAAGTTGTAAAGGAGTTTGGCTTCATCAAAAATGAACAAGAACCTTGTGTTTACAAGAAGGAAAGTGGGAGAGCGCTCGTATTTCTAATCTTATATGTACATGACATATGGCTGATTGGAAATGACATTCCTATGCTCGAGTCTGTTAAGACCTCATTGAAAAATAGTTTTTCGATGAAGGACTTAGGAGAAGTGGCATATATTCCAGGTATTAAGATCTATAGAGATATATCAAGGAGGCTAATTGGTTTAAGCCAGAGTACATACATTTACAAAGTGTTGAAACTGTTCATCATGGAAGCGGATACGAAGGGGTTCTTGCCCATGTCTCACGACATTAAACTCAGCAAGACTCAGTGTCCTTCGACTACTGATGAGATTGAGCACATGAGTATGGTTCCATATGCTTCGGATGTTTGATCCATCATGTATGCAATGATATGTACTCGCCCAGATGTTTCCTATTCTCTAAGTGTTACGAGAAGATACCAGGCTAATCCAGGTGAAAGTCACTGGACAACAGTAAATATTATCCTTAAGTACTTGAAAAGTACTAACGATATGTTCCTAGTTTATGGGGGTGAGGATGAACTCAGTGTAAAGGGTTACACAGATGCTAGTTACCTTAACGACTCAGATGACTCCAAATCGCAATAAGGTTATGTGTTTGTCATGAATGGTGGTGCTGTCAGCTGGAAAAGTTCCAAGCAAGATACGAAGACCTCCTCTTCAATAAAAGCTGAATATATTGTTGCCTCAGAGGCTGTAAAGGAAGCTGTTTGGGTTAGGAATTTCCTGATCGCTCTCGGTGTGGTTCAGGGCGCATCCTATCCCTTGGACATTTATTGTGACAACAATGGTGCTATTGCACAAGCCAAGGAACCTAGATAGCACCACAATAACAAACACATTTGTATGCGTTACCATCAAATTCGTGAGTTCGTTGAGGATGGTAGTGTCATGATATGCAAAATACATACAGACTCAAATGTTGCTGATCCCTTGACAAAGTCTCTCCCGCAGCCTGCGCATGAAGCGCACACAAGAGCAATAGGTATTAGATACATTTTAGATTGACTCTAGTGCAAGTGGGAGACTGAAGGAAATATGCCCTAGAGGCAATCATAGAGATCATTATATTTCATATGTATCCTTGAGTTATTGTAATGTTCCTTGAATATCCAAACATCAGCAAAATTGTATTGATCAAAAATTATGTGAATTGTTTGTGAAACTCTTTACTTGTATGGTTATCTAATAGTTTTCCCTAGTCAGAGTTCATGTGAGGTCACACATGAATTTTAGACTAGCACATCGATTGGTTGATGACTATGTTTCGCAAGTCATAAACATGGATATGTCAAACCAATGATGTGAACACATGTTATGAACATGGGGTTGGACTGACCCAAATTGAGACTGGAAATTATACTTGCAGCTCTCTCTACACATTGTGTACGTTTTGTCCTTAGACCTAAGATTGTCGCATGTACTTGAGATGTGAATCGACCTACTTCGGGGCTATCAACCACTGCTCCGTAACTGGGTAGTTCTAAAGGTAGCTTTCGGGTTTGTCCTGAAGCATGCTGCAAGAAATTGGTCAATCAAGAATGGATTTACCCCTCTCTACTTGAGAGAGATATATCTGGGCCCCTTGAGTGATCGGATCCAAAAATGCATGGCCGTGCTACATAAGGTTAAGAGTTAACCTAGTAAAGGTATTCCGAATCACAGTATCGGGAAAGAGAGGTCAGCTTGGAGCTAGACAAAATATCGTGAGGCGAAGGGAAAGATATCTACTTAACCTTGTGATGGTTCGACTGAATGATCTTTGTATACATTTAGGAGTTGACACACCTTGCTAGAGGATGCAACCAACTATTGACAGAGTAAGTGTACTTGTGTCATGTCTGCACGTGTATGAACCTATAGGGTCACACACTTAAGGGGATGGAAGCCTAATGAGGATTGAATCTGAATTAAACCAGTCTTAGGCTACTAATGGGCTGCTAATGTAGAATCCCAACATGGACGCCTATATAAGAGAGGGTGGGGCGAGCTGAATAGGGTTGATCATTCGACCCAGCCGCCACTCCTCTCACCTGTGTTGCATGTGTGTACCTAGCAGTCTGGCGTCTGACGCTTCCACCCCGGACATGTGGATACCTCGGAGGTGCTACAGCTGTAGCACTGGACGAGCCATGCAAAGGGGGCTCCTCGTGGGACGAGGACGAGGAGGAGACGTAGAACATCTACACTTCCTCGACGCGCTTCATCCAGTTTCGCAACTGCACGTCTAGTGGTAATTCCGAGATCTATGACAATAGTATTCATGGTTTACATAGTAGAATTTTTTTGATTTGCGCTAGTGTAGCCTGCCCATATCCCTTCAATGACACCTACTTTCCCCTAGTATGATAGATGTTCGTTAACACCATAACCCCTTTGGAGACCATGTTTTAGCCGAAGCAAAACTATGGGAAGGGAAGACCCCGGAAAAGCTTACAAAAATGTTTTATGAAAAAACTTGGCAAGGTTTGGCCTGCCAAGTGAGTTTGAAAATAAAAAGGGTTCTATTTTACAAAAATTATGGATGGAGAATGGAAGAAATAGGTTTGCAAAAACGCACCCGGTTCTTTGAAGTTTTGCCAGAACAATTAACCCGTGCAACCACATTACTCTGTATTGGGACAGGACTGGATTGGAATTTTGTTAACTCCGATATAAGTTTCCTTCAACTACTACGGAGAATCCCCAAATACCAGAGGATGGGCCTTCTCCAGAAAAATGGTCCATGCGTAGCATCGACCGATAGACGGAACTAAGGGTCTACGGACCTCCACGTGATACTATGAGCCAATCATTGAAAGCGCACGCCCGTTGAGGTGCAAAACACGCTCCGGTTGGCTTGGGAACTATATAGTGCATCCTGGTGTTGAGGGGAATAACACTCATAGGGTAGGAACTTGTATCGGAGAAGTCATCTTGAAGGACTTGTCTGGTTGCTCGACCCACCATCGGTGTAGATCAGGGCAGGGTACCCAGATGGTGTGGGTAAAGTGTATAACCTCTACAGAGTGTAAATCTATTCGAATAGCCGAGTCCTCGGTCATGGACGATTGGGAAGGTTTCTATATAGTGGTGCTGGTTTTGATTTGAAAAATGGACTTCAGAAAAGTAAAGGCTTTGAAAATGCTTTGCCATGGGATGGTCGAAAAAAGGAGGAAGGAGATTGGTCATGGGATGACCAGGAGAAATAAACAAATCGGTGACCTATCCTAGTGTTTTCGATTTTTTTTCAAAAAGTCTTTCCAAATGTTTTACAAAACTTTTTCAACAAGGATATAGACATGCTATATCTACAAGAGAAACTAATTTATAAAAGGACCTCTATTGGATCCCACCTACTACCCCAGCCATATTGCATATCCCTTATTGTTTATCCTTTAAGGTGGTTTGTGAGTAAATTCCAAGTACTCAACGACATTATCCCTGTCTATTTACTTGGCTAGACTTTTAAGATGATCGAGAGAAACACTGAAGATGCTGACGTCTATGCGAGCAAGGCCGTCTTCCCAGTCAGTCGCCTATAGTTTAAGGCATTGCATGGGCTTTGTGATTGAATACTTCCACTATTTGTGTTGTAATCTCCCTAACGGCCACATTGTAAGTTTTGTAATCGTTATTTTATGGATGTTGTAATGATACTGGTAGGTTATGCTCATGGCTCATTGATCATAGGAACGTGAATTGTATGCATAATGAGGATTCTTGGATTGTAAATCCGAGGTCCCACATCATCGTTGAATATGTGGGAGCCATTATGGATCTCCAGATCCCTCTATTGGTTATTGATCGGAGAGGTGTCTCGATCATGTCTGAATAGTTGACGAACCGTAGGGTGACACACTTAAGGTTCAATGTTGTTTAAGTAGATATGGAATACGAGTTGGAGATCAAATGTTGTTCGGAGTCTCGAATTGGATCCAGGACATCACGAGGAGATCCGGAATGATCCGGAGAATAAAATTCATATAACGAAAGACAATTTCCGAGGTTCAGAAATGTTTTCGGTATTTTGACCAGAAGCTTCTATAATGTTCTAGAGGGGCCACCAGTGGGACCACCACTCCGGGGGGGGGCTACTTGGGCTGTGGCATGCCGTGGAGGCCTAGGGACACCCTCACCAATCCCAAAGGGTCCAAACCGGCCACCACAAGGAAAGGAGAGGAAAAACCCTAATTTGGTAAGGGGGAAACTTGGGGGCTCATACGTCGGAAACATATCTATAATTTTTTATGCTCCATGCTTGTTTAGTATCTACTTTGCTTTACTTTTCTACACTTTGAGGTGATTTTTACATGTTTTCTGGTACTAACCTATTAACAAGTTGCAACAGTGCCAAATGCTTGTTTTCTGTTGTTTTTGGTTTTAGAAAAGTTAGTAAAGAAATATTGTCGGAATTGGACGGGACAAACGTCAAAGTCAATTAGTTTCCGTGGGGAACAAGAAGTCCAGAGGGGAGCCAGAGAGGCAAGCCAGGGCGGCCAGACGCACCCTAGGCACGGGTGGGCCCTGCCCCGCGCCTGGGAGGGGTGTGGGGCCCCTAGCCGCCGCCTCGGCCTCCCGCTTCGCCTATAAGAAGCCCCCGATGCAGAAACCCTAAGTACCCGATCAAATCTCCACAAAACCATCTGTAGCCGCCGCCACCATCGTCCCTAGATCGGGGGGATCTGAAGTTCTTCCTGGCACCTTGCCAGAGGGGAGATCATCCCGGAGGCCTTCTCTCTGGTATGATGCGTGAGTAGTTCCACCTTGGACTATGGATCCATGTAGTAGCTAGATGGTTGTATCTCCTCCTTTGTGCTTTCATGTATAGATCGTGTGTGCTCCGTTCATGATCAAGATCTAATCTATTTGTAATCATGCATGTTGTGTTTGCGGGGATTCGATGGATATTGAGATTATTATGTTGGTTTGATTAATGGTTTTGTATTTATGATTCTATCAAGTCTGTGTTGTTTGTGATCTTGCATGCTCTTTGTTGTTAGTAGCTATCTTGGCCAAGTAGTTGTTAGTGACTCCAAGAGGTATTTATGCTCGATAGTGGGTTCATGCCTATAGTTTCCAAGGGAAGTGGCAATAATCTCTTCAGTTGTAGATGTGCTATTGCTACTACGAAGAAAACAACAGTCTCTTGTTCATGGAACATGTGGACTGTTTACCTTAGACACTTTGCTTAAAGCAGTTGTCTGTTGCTTGCAAGTTAATACTGGAGGGGGTTCGGATGATAACCTGAAGGTGGACTTCTAGTCATAGATGCAGTTGGATGGCGGTCTATGTATCTTGTTGTATTGCCCAATCGAATCTCATAGGATCTTTTTGACTAGTAATTGCATTGTTATGCCTTGCTCAGTTCCTGTAAATTGCCCTGCTATAATTTTTTTACCCTTCATGCCATGTTGTTTATCTAAGGAGAGCACCTCTAGTGAACTATGGACCCCGGTCCAATCTTTACCATGGATACATCTTCCATTGTTACTTGTTTACTTGCTGCAAACCATTACCTTTCACACCATACGTTTAATCCTTTGTTACAGCAAACAGGTGAGCTTGACAACCTCACTGATTCGTTGGGGCAAAGTCTTTAGTTTGTGTTGTGCAGGTCTCCGTGTTGCTTGCAACACCTATGTGACGTTTCCTTCCTCCTTCTGGTTCGATAACCTCGGTCTCTAATGAGGGAAGACTTGCTGTTGTGCTCATCACACCTTGCTCTTGGGGTCTCCAATGAAGTGCTCCACGTCAGCACCATCAACAAGTTTTCTGGCGCCGTTGCCGGGGAGGCTAAGGACGTCTTCACAAGGGGAGTCCTTCACTTCCTTTATCTTTACTTTGTTTTTAGTTTGCTTTGTTTCTTTTGCTTGGTTTTGCTTGCCTCTTTTCAAAAAACCCAAAAAAATTAGTCTAGTTTGGTTTGTTTGCTTATTTCAAAAACACAAAAAAATTAGTTCCTGCTCTAGTTGCCTCCTTGCTCTAGCTCACCATGTTGCTCCCCAAGTTCGCCCTGAAAGATCTTGCAATAGGTAGTGGCTCCATAATTGGGAAATATAATATTGAAGAATTCTTTAATTATGTTAGAAAGCATGAGGATATTGAGGATAAATCTATATCAGAGCTTGCTCCTAATTATGAGATTGCTGCAGCTTCTTTAGTTCATATGTTGGAGGCTAGGTTTGTCAGCCTTAACCCCTACATACAATTTTTGTTCCTAAAACTAAAATAAGAGAAGAATGCTGAAAAGAGGGAATTCATCCTTGAAACTTTATCAAAAGAATTCCATGATGTTGCTAGGGAAGCCAAAAAGGTTTTTGAGCGTTTCAATATGCTAGGCTCAAGTGTAGATGTTGTGGGTATTTCTGATAAAACTAAGCCTAGAGAAGAATTTAAGATACCCATACCGTTTAAGCTTGTTGGAATGCATGAAGCCTTTGAAAAGAATTTTGATTGCATTTCTCCTGAAAATCTTTTTGATGAAAGTAGTAGACCAAAGATAGATTAGAAGGGATCCTCCAAAACCCATTTGGATGAGATACCTTTCACTGTTGAAGATTCTGCAAGTATTGATGTTAATGCTTCTTCATTTGAAAATACTTGATTCTTCTTGCTTCTTGTGCCTAACTTAAAGGCGTTAAAGAAAAGTACTTTTTAGGAGATAACTCAAGAGTTTCCTTGAGTCTTGGAAGTTATTACTTCAGTAATGACCTCTCCTTATCCTTTTTTTTTGCTTTTTTTGCCAAGAATGACCTCTAATGAGAGGGAAGTAAGATTTGGGGAGTTGCTGTCCTGAAACAGGTTTCTGTCCTCCACCAAAACAATTAGTGAGGAGTCTCTATAACTCGGATTGAGCTCCAAATTTACGAATAAATCCCCAAGTATGTTAGCTAACTTTTGTTAGTTCAACACTTTTTGATTTCAGCAACAGAAGATGTTCGAAAAAAATCAGTTTCTACCTGCTGGTCTGTTTTGACATATTTCTGCCATTATTTGCATTTGCTTATTATCGATTCCTTTTTGAGTTATCTTTATGTGAATTGAGCTTTTTGAAGGAGATACTACAGTAGATTGTGTTTTTAGTGAAATACCTTGCTGTTCCAAAGCTTTGCCAGGGGTCTAATATCTTTTGAATACACTAATGTTGCTAATGAAGATTGTGTGAAGTTTTGTATGAAGGAAAAATTTCAGGTGTAGAAGGAGAATGATGCAATGAGATGAAGAATGGACAAAAGCTCAAACTTGGGGATGCCACCATATTGTCACCCCAAGAAATATCCAAGAGGTACCAGCGTCAAAGCTTGGGGATGCCCAAGGCATCCCCTTCTTCATCAATAAAAAGCTCAGGTCTGTCTAGACACTTCGTTTTTATTGTTTCATGCTTAGTTGTGTTGTTATTGGAGCATCTTAGTTTTCGTTTGATTTGCTTAATTTGTTTAGTTTGCTTGAATAAAATAGTTTGGACCCCCGTTCTCGCTGTGTTGTTTTGCAAATAAGTTGGTTGGTGTTGGAAAGGAGTAGTAAGTTCTTGCTTGTAAGTGCAAGAGGAGCTTGCATTGACTGTGACTTAGACTTTAGCATGACATGCTAGGTGTTGTTTTGGCATTATGTTTAGTGATTATTGTTGTAGCATGTCTTATTCCAAACAATTGGGATTGCTTAGTGTGCCTTAAAGAAATTATGTGTTGTTTTAGCATGCAAAATCATGGTATTGTGGTATTCTCCTTTGATGCTTTGCTTGGGTTGACTTGGCACATGCTCACACCATGTTATGACTATGGAAAGTCACCATTAGCCTCTATGATCATTTAGTCCTTGACTTGTAGTACCACTCTTTGCTTTGATTAGTATGCTTTGTTGCACTGCATGATTATTGGCATTATGGTCTCTTAGTTGGTTGCTCCCAGTATTTTTCTAGCCTCCACTTGTATGTGTAAGCTCTACACATGCTTCCAACTCCCAAGAAACCAAGTTATTCCAAAGTGTCCACTATAAACTCCTATGCATGCTGTGTTGCATCATTCCAAGTATATTCTTGTTTTCAGATATCTTCCAATTAAAAACTATTTTGTTATGTGAAAACTTAGTGATTAAAGCCCTCACGAACTTGATGGCACACTTTATTTTCTTTGCCCCTAATAAACTTGAACCATTGTGACAACTTTGTTGTATATGCTTGCACTTATACATTGGAATTAGCAGAACCATGCTGTCACGGGGAACGGTTTCAACATTGCGCTTGTACTTTTTACTCAGTTGATATCATGCTCTTTTGTCTATGGATGTCACTGGTGTGAAATAAAGAGGGAACTTGTAAGTCCATGGAGTTTGTATCCTATGTTAGAGAAACGCCTGGGCTGCTAGCCTAAGCCATGCCTAATCATGGTGGAGACTTGCAGCATCACGATAGTGACATCTATGAAGCATTCTTCTTATAAAAAAGATACACATTGAGAAAAGAGGAAAGAGAGAAAAAACACCATATTCCCATGGTACATAAGAAGATTGCTGAGATTCTCATTGTCTGCTTGCCTTGTCATTTTTGTTATGGGAAAGCTCCTGTACCAAGTGCAAGGGGTACCCCGTTGGAGGTTCTCAATGATATGCAAATACTTACAATGACAAGAACTTACTTGGGCCCAAAGTTGAGTATGCATGAGGTGTGGCCCTCGTATTCAAGGGACTTGAGATTGCTAACTTATACTTAGTCAAGCATATACTCCATCTTTGCCAATTTAACCTTAATCACGTCAAGATGCTTATGATAGGGGCAATGAGGGCTGAAAGCTAACAAGTACCATAATTTTTGGAAGCTCTTTTTGAAACTTGTAATCCCTGCTTCCTTTACAAAAGGCCTTTCTTCCATCATTATTGAGTCTCCACCTTCTACCTTTAGGCACCATTAAGAGAACATAGTTGTCATTCTGTGTGCAGTGTTCCAAAGCTTATTGATTGATGCATATTGTGATATTACTTGTTCTTGTGCTATTTGTTTCTAGTCACCCTTGTGAACTTTGAAGGTGTCCTATGCATCTATATTACTACTCTATGAGGGACAAGCTGATTATGCTATGTTTTCTGTATGTGAAACAAATAAACGTTTTTCAATGAATGTTATTCATGATCTTTGTTTGTAGACTTTCATGTTGCATGCATAGTTACTATGTCCTATTGTTAGAATTCCATCCTTCATGCACATGTTTAGAGTTCTTTGATCCCAGCTTTCAATGCTTGCAAATGGTTGGATCTTTATTTTGAGGGTGCATGTCACCTCAAAAATTATTCTTTTATCACTTACCTACTCGAGGACGAGCAGGAGTTAAGCTTGGGGATGTTGATACTTCGGAAACATATCTATAATTTTTGATGCTCCATGTTTGTTTAGTATCTACTTTGCTTTACTTGTCTACACTTTGAGGTGATTTTTACATGTTTTCTGATACTAACCTATTAACAAGTTGCAACTGTGCCAGATGCCTGTTTTCTACTGTTTTTGGTTTCAGAAAAGTTAGTAAAGAAATATTCTCGGAATTGGATGGGACAAACGTCAAAGTCAATTACTTTCCGTGGGGAACAAGAAGTCCAGAGGGGAGCCGGAGAGGCAAGCTAGGGCGGCCAGACCCACCCTAGGCGCGGGTGGGCCCTGCCCCACGCCTAGGAGGGGTGTAGGGCCCCTGGACGCCGCCTCGGCCTCCCCCTTCTCCTATAAGAAGCCCCCGATGCAGAAACCCTAAGTACCAGATCAAATCTCCACGAAACCGTCTATAGCCGCCGCCACCATTGTCCCTAGATCAGGGGGATCTGAAGTTCTTCCCGGCACCTTGCCGGAGGGGAGATCATCCCGGAGGCCTTCTCTCTGGTATGATGCGTGAGTAGTTCCACCTTGGACTATGGGTCCATGTAGTAGCTAGATGGTTGTATCTCCTCCTTTGTGCTTTCATGTATAGATCTTGTGAGCTCCGTTCATGATCAAGATCTAATCTATTTTTAATCATGCATGTTGTGTTTGCGGGGATCCGATGGATATTGAGATTATTATGTTGGTTTGATTAATGGTTTTGTGTTCTATGATTCTATCATGTCTGTGTTGTTTGTGATCTTGCATGCTCTCCGTTGTTAGTAGCTTCTTGGCCAAGTAGTTGCTAGTGACTCCAAGAGAGGGTATTTATGCTCGATAGTGGGTTCATGCCTCTAGTTTCCAAGGAAAGTGACAATAATATCTTCGGTTGCAGATGTGTTGTTGCTACTAGCGAGAAAACAACGGTCTCTTGTTCATGGAACATGTGGAATGTTTACCTTAGACACTTTTCTTAAAGCAGTTGTCTGTTGCTTGCAACTTAATACTAGAGGGGGTTTTGATGATAACCTGAAGGTGGACTTCTAGTCATAGATGTAGTTGGATGGCGGTCTATGTATGTTGTTGTATTGCCCAATCCAATCTCATAGGATCTTTCTGAATAGTAATTGCATTAGTATGCCTTGCTCAGTTCCTGTCAATTACCCTGCTGTAATTTGTTTACCCTTCATGCCATGTTGTTTATCTAAGGAGAGCACCTCTAGTGTACTATGGACCCCGGTCCAATCTTTACCATTGATACATATTCCACTGTTACTTGTTTACTTGCTGCAGACCATTACCTTTCAAACCATACGTTTAATCCTTTGTTACAGCAAACCGGTGAGCTTGACAACCTCACTGATTCGTTGGGGCAAAGTCTTGAGTTTGTGTTGTACAGGTCTCCGTGTTGCTTGCAACACCTGTGTGACATTTCCTTCCTCCTTCTGGTTCGATAACCTCGGTCTCTACTGAGGGAAGACATGCTGTTGTGCTCATCACACCTTGCTCTTGGGGTTTCCAATGAAGTGCTCCACGTCAGCACCATCAGGGGCAAGTTCCCACCTCTCCCTCTTGGCCGAGTTGGGGAAGGATTCAGTCAAGGGATAGGAACCCTTGGACGCACCCCCTCCATATAAGGAGGGGTGGGTGGGCGCCTAGCCCAAGCCCTCTCTACCTCAACCCTAGCCGCCGCCCCTCTCCCTTCTCCATCAATTGCTTTGGCTTAGGCGAAGCCATGCAGGATTCTTCTCCTCCACCACCACCACTTCTTCGTGCTGCTGGGATTCCAATGGGATCTAATACCACCGCTGCCCACTAGAACGGGGATAGTATGTTCTTCATCGACTTTGTATGTTTGACCCAGTATGGAAACGCTGCCGGAACGCGATGCCGAAAGGGTCGTCATCGCGATCTGGAGATCGCCAAGTCACTACTAGGAAACGCTTGTTTGTGGCGCACATGAAATGGCCATCCGTGGCGCACTAGCAGTGCGCCACTAGCCTCGTGCTGCGGCTATGTCCTAGCCGGGGCGCACTGCCTGGTGCGCCACGGTTGTGTCGAGATAGGCGTAGCGCACCTGCTAGTGCACCACGTCTAGGTGGGCAGGTGTGCTACGCGTTGGATCTTCTGTGGCGCACGTTGCAGTGCGCCACTAAGCTGTGCAAGTGCGCTTTAGATGTAGTGCGCCACAAAATCTAGGTCATGTGCGCCACGGGTGTTTTTTTAATTTCAGATCCAGATGATATACAATACAGATTATATACAATATTACAGGTAGATATACACACATATACAAGATATACAATTATATATATAAATACACAATTTGCAAAACAAGATTGAAACAAATACATATAGATAAATCTCATACATGAATACATAGTATAAGTTACATTGCTTCGATCAACTTACAAAGTAGTTGGTGACATGCGAATACATGTGTCTCGAACAAGTTAGAGCTCGGAATCTCGCCTAGAAATCTAAACTAGCTAAACACAAATGCGGCATAAACAACCAAAGACGATAAGCATGATCACCACGACGAAGGTGTAGGTCTTCATCCGGTTCCTCGTCCTAACTCCCGCTAGATAGCGCGTGTATCTAGCTTCCGCCTCCGCCATAGTGTTGTACCCTTTGTAGCTATTGCCGCTGAAACGGTGCACCTGTCTCCGGCAGTCTTCCCAATCATCATAGACTCCAGGAACCCATCCCTTGTACACGACGTACCACTTCATCTACAAGTTGACAATATGAATTAACCGGTGATTGAAAAAAAAGATGTATAATTAAAGTTGCATATGAAGATACACTTATAGAAAGTACTCCTAAATCAAAAAGACCAAACTCAAAAAGCATGCCTCATATATAACTAGGTTGTTCGACACAGGAATATGCTACGATGGGACCGTCCGCTAAGTAGGATGCATAACACCTAGACCTGTGCATAGCACAAGGCGGACAATCCCATCGCAGCACATTCACATATATAGTGTGCCACGACATTTCAATCATCGGTATTCTCGAAAAAGACCAAAGTAACTCAAAAATCATGCCTCATATATAACTAGGTTATTGGACATAGGAATATGCTACGATTGAACTGTACGCCAAGTAGGATGCACAACACCTGGACTTGTGCATAGCACAAGGCGTACAATCCCATCGCAGCACATTCACATATATAATGTGCCACGACATTTGAATCATCGGCATTCTCAAAAAAGACCAAAGTAACTCAAAACTCATGCCTCATATATAACTAGGTCGTTGAACACAGGAATATGCTACGACGGAATGGTCAGCCAAGTAGGATGCACAACACCTGGACCTGTGCATATCACAAGGCTGACTATCCTGTCGTAGCACATTCACATATATAGTGTGCCACGACATTTCAATCATCGACATTATTCTCGAAAAATACCAAAGTAACTCAAAAAGAATGCCTCATATATAACTAGCTAGGTCGTTGGACACATGAATATGCTACGACGGAACAGTTAGCCAAGTAGGATGCACAACACCTGGATCTGTGCATATCACAAGGCTAACTATCCCTTCATAGCACATTCACATATATAGTGTTCCACGACATTTCAATCATTGGCATTATTCTTGAAAAAGACCAAAGTAACTCGAAAAGAATGTCTCATATATATATACATAGGTCGTTGAACACAGGAATATGCTACGATGGAACTGTGAGCCAAGTAGGATGCACAACACCTGGACTTGTGCATATCACAAGGCTCACAATCCCGTCGTAGCACATTCACATATATATTGTGCCATGACATTTCAATCATTGGCATTATTCTCGAAAAAGACCAAAGTAAATCAAAAATAATGCCTCATATATATACATAGGTCGTTGCACAGAGGAATATGCTATGATGGAACCGTGAGCCAAGTAGGATGCACAAGACCTTGACTTATGCATATCACAAGGCTCACAATCCCGTCGTAGCACATTCACATATATAGTGTGCCACGACATTTCAATCATCGGCATTATTCTCGAAAAAAGACTAATAAAGTAAGGAAAAAAGAAGGACCAAAGTGAGCAAAGGACCAAAGAGTAAGCAAAAAAACCAAGCATTGATTGATATATAATAATAATAAGCAAAAGAAGTAAGCGATGATTCGTAAACCTAATAAGATAAGTAATAGCATGTACACTTGTCCACACACACACAAAGGTCATCTATAGTTTGGAACTACAACTAGGCTAACATCAAGCCTTCTGGCTCGGCTTAGGGAACGGGAGGACGCCTTGTCTCGTCATGAACTTCCTATAGTCACCCTGCATCTCTAGGCAATCTTCTATGTCACGGTTATTCTGGATATTTCCTCCGTAGAAGATCCCCCCCGAAGTCATGACATCACGAAAGATGATTGCCCCAAACTATTGCTGGATGCGATACATCTCTTGTCTAATATCTAAATCAGTGATCTTGGCCTTTGCTTCGACCCACTGTTTGAGATGATCTGGCAGTGTAGAATTCTGCTGGTCTAGTAGGAACGCCCTCATGTGATGGAGTGCATAGTAGGATTCCTTCTTACTGCTTTCCGTCGAGGCATAGCCAGTGAAGACGTGCCTACCGAACTTGACCTTCGTACGCATGAAGGTGGTGCCTTCCGTCGAGGCATAGCCAGTGAGAGCATCATCCAGAACTTCCTTGATCTTGTCGAAATACGTGGCGTGGGAATGCTTCGGCGATAAGGGGATAAGCATGCAGTGTTCATCTCTGCGCAAAAAATTCAAATGGAATGTGTTGGAAAAAGAATGATGATAATCTAATAAAGCCAATCGACGGTGGCGAGTGAATAACAACTTACTCGGGAAAGTAAGGCACGAGAATGTATTCCTTTGTCTTGTTCGCCATGAAGATTATTTTTAGGTACGAGGCCACGATACGTCATTCAGCGGGAGGAACCCAAGCAGCCGTCACACATGTAGTAGGGGTCCACTATAGCGATGCCCGGTGTGTTCTCTCTAATGATCTGCATGGCCAGGCTGAGAGAAAACAGGCGGACCATGGTATAGTGCAGCGGGTATAGGTGGAACATATTGAAGATGTCGTCGAACCACAGGAAGAACAGATCCGCAGGGGCATTGTTGACGAAGACCAAGCCTAGTGGCACCTTAACCACGAATACCCAGTGCGAGGGATATTTCTCCGCCAGAAGGCGTCTCTCTATCGTCAGCATGCCGTCATGCACACTCTGTAGTTTCGAACTGGCGAACCTCCACAAATTCTTAGGTAGCATGGGCTCACCCGCCACATGAATCCTCCACATAATACCCTCGGGTCTTGGTGGCCTGTCCCGAAACCTGATCGGATTCACAGTTGACGCCACCGGCTGGCTCGAGCTGCTAGATTTTCTTTTCCTTCCCTTTTTTCCTTTTGGAGAGCGGGTAGGCACCGCAATCCGAGCACCGACCGCCCTATGTAGTGTGTCAGGGCTTAGAATAAAGGGCCGGTTGGTTGTATCAGCTGGCTCTGTAAAGGCGCAAGCTGGAGGCGTCTCCTGAGAACCAAACAGACGCTTGGTGATAGTGGGTTTCTCTGTAGGGCCATCAGCTAGGTCTTCGTTGCTAAACTGAGTGTTGAATAAGTGATCATTCTAGTCTTCGTCGTCCTCGGTCGGATTCTGCGCCATGTGCATATCATCAACATGATCATCCGACCCACTGCGTGGAGGTGACGGCGAGGGCGGTAAGGGGGCCTTGCCACTGCTTGTCGCTGGCACGACAGGCGGTGCTATTGTCTATGGCGTGATGGCCCCCGCCGTCCCCAAACGGATCATGCTCTTTGGCCATTGCAAGAATAAGACGAAGCAACTTCTGAGGACATCCGGCTCTTCTTCATCTGCTCCTGGGGGTTGAATGGGAGGTTCCAGGTCGTCGCAGCCCCTTAGCACCCGACTAATTTTAACCCTGTGCATGCTATCTGGCATCGGCCTTGAGTGGAACGTGCGCTGCAAGGGTTGAACGATGGTACCCTTGGCAACATCCCTTAGCTCGTTGTTCACGTAACATAAGAGAGTGCAAGGAACATCCTTCCGCGGAAAACATGTACGGCGTTGTCAGAGATGCCATAAGAGTAATAGATGGCGTGAAAGGCGGTAAAGCAATTTTTTTACCGTGATGGCGTCGAGATTGGTGAATGTCGAGGCACCGCATACGACGACGGGAGTGCAAGAGACAGAGGGCTTCTTGATGGCGCGGTGCTGGCCGCCGGTGTATTCTCCCTACCGGGTGCTTGGAGCTCCAGTGCCGCCGCCACGATGGGAGGGGGGCCACCAACATGTCTGGTGCCGCGGTGATGCCAGGGGGATTCACCAACACTTGCGGCACCGCGGTGCTAGCGGGCGGAGTAACGAACACATAGTTCGCCTGATTTGTCAGCGTCGTGTTGTTCGAGTGGCTGCTGACCATGCTTGGAATCGGGCACAACCCTACTCGACCACCCGCACTCCAGTTGGCTATTGACTCCACCAAGGTAGGTAGGAAGGACGTGAGGGTGATTGCCAGGTTGTCTTGGACGATCTGCGGGATCCGCGCCACTTGTTCCTTAAGTTCTTGAACCTCGCGGTTTTCCTCCTCGCTCCTTCCCGACGGCGCCACACGCGTCCTTAGCGGTGGACCAAAATGATCCACCCAATTCTTACCCCCGAGGCCGGCCAGACGGCCAGTCAACAACGGCTTCTTCGTAACCGACTCTATTTTCTTGGCCCGGTTCATCGCCCTGTTAAAAGGGTTATCCCACCGGGTGGCCGCCGTCGACCCCTGGGATGAGGAACCCTGGGATCCATGACTAGCAACAATTTCCTCCTCCTGCAGAAGAAGTAACAGTGAACCGTTTAGAAACTAGACTTCATCGATTAGAATGCAATCGATTTGATCCACGGTAATTAGATTACTTACCACAATTTCTTCGAATTCCTTCACCGCAGGATCCGCGGTGAGTTGTTTGGTTTTTGGGTCCACATGGTAATGGCCCTGATGAAGTTTCAAACCTGCCCGAGTTCGAATTTCGCAAAGGGGTTTTCTATCCCCTCAGATCTATACTCTTCGTCCTCCTTATTCCATTTGGCCTCCGCGGTTCTGTATCCACCAGATCCGAGATGGTGATGACCTATATTCATCGCCTGCAGTACCTTTCCCTATTAATATTGGCCAGGGCTCTTCCGGATTCACACCTCTCCTTGAACTCCCGGAACTGATCTTCGGTGATCTGTGGGTCAATCTTCTGGATCTCCTTGATACGTTTGCCTTCTTTATAGATCTTCTTCTTTATCCGGGTTCTCCAGCTGGCCAGGGCGGTGCTCATCTTTGTGAGGGCGGATTTGTTTACTTTGTTCCCATGATAATTTGTGTTCCGATACTCAGCGGGGAACTTGTATCTTGCGTCCAGCTTCTCTAAGAGGAGTGTGCGCAAGTGGCCATTATCTTTATGCCGGAGATTCTCGGTGTTGATCGAGATGGTTGTCCGGGTGATCGCCGCCACTTGCCCACCGTACCCTCTGACGACAAGGTCGGGCTCCAAAGGAACCCCTGTTGGGCTCACTTCAGTAATTTCCTCCCTGACGGTGCCGACCTTGTTCGGGCGCTATTCCTTTGGATTCTTCTTCTTATTCTTAGGATTGCTACCACTCCCTGTGCCCTCGCCGCCATCAGTGGTTTCATCACCCGCCGTTCCTTCGGCTTCTTCCTCCGCGTCTTCCATCTCATCATCCCCTCTCTCCGAATGATGGTATTCTTCATCGTCTTCTAGCCGTTGGGTCGCCTCCCAGAATGTCAATTGTTTATTCGGAGGTCTGAGTCCTCCTTCAGCACTGATGCGCTTAGAACATCCAGCCTCGTTGTTGTCACACATCTTTGCACTAATAAAAAACAAATAATTGGTTAAATGCACGGAAAAATCCGGCATGACCTTTGCTAATTTTCTTAAACTAGGAGTGCCTGATTTCTGCCGAAACGGAAGTTAATCAACATTCCGGCAAAAATCAGGACTCATTTCATACAAGCACCTGCATACACGACATAATAAAGTTCTTCATACAAGCACAAGCACAATTAGCAAAGAATAAGCACCTGTCATTATATGACAACAAGCAAATATGACAGCAAGTATAGTCATTATATGACACCAAGCAAATAAGCACACCAGGAGCATTATAGTCATTATATAATATACATGCAGATTATAGCATTCAACACCAGGAGCATTTCATCACCAGGAGCATTCCACACCAGGAGCATTTCATCACCAGGAGCAAACAACACTAGGAGCATTTCATCACCAGGAGCAAATAAGCAAGTTTTAACCATGTATTTTCATCACCAAGAGCATTTCATCACTCCTCTTCGAGAAGTTTTGGAGTATTTCATCACCAGGGTTATTATCTACCTGACCTTATCTACCAGAGAGTAACCCGAAGATTTCAGTTTCTAAATGACACTGGCAGAGTAGTGCTATGCTTCAAAGTCAAGCATAACATGCACAGATATATAAAACTGAAAGAACTTCGTGACTGCAACAACACGGCAACGACTCTCAAATGATATGTGCTTACAAGTGTTCCATTTTTTATAGAGCAAATACACTAGTGCTGATCTGGTCTCAAACATGGTGAATTAATAATTGAAATACTGGGGGGTTGAAATTGACAAAAAATTTCCCTGCTACCCAACCGTAACCAGTTCTCAACACAGCAACAACTTTGAAATATTATGTGCTTACATCTGGTCCCATGCTTACATTTTTTACACAGACAATAGAGCAGTGTTTACGTAGTCTGCTGCTGACTTGGTCTGTACAATACTACTACTTTGTTATCAAAATATTAGAGTTAAGATTGACAAAACATTTCCCAGCTATCACAACCACAAAAATTGGCAAGTAATTGACCAGCAAGCAAACAACATACTGCTAGAGCAAGTTTGAAAGAGAATATACCGATGCACGTCAGAAAAAAGGAAAAAGGGACCAAAAAAACTGCTCATCTATGGACAGTTTCTACTTTGAGGTTTAGTTGACCAGCAAATAGACATGAGACAGTACTACTACATCATACGGTACCTTAGTACATGTAATCATAATTGCACAAATAAAACAATTACAGAACCTAATGTTTCCAGAAGACATTAGAAATAACTGACGTGAGCAAGGAAAGGGCAAACATTCTAATTTGCAAGTTGACAAACAATTTAGCTTGAATGAGCATACTAGTGGCCCTTCATGTTACACAAACTAATAGGGCTTCTCCAACAGAAACAATGCGTTGTTTGCTGATGAATTTAGGAGTGGAGTATGTTATTGTTCCTGGTTGCTTAGAGAATTATTTTACACTTTGTTTGCTGATGAATTGTTTCTGAACACTAACACTAGCAAGCTACTATCCAGGAATTTTCTGAACACTAACACTAACACTAACACTAGAATTAAATGGACAAGCTCAAACTGCTACAACACTAACACTAGAATTTTCTGAACACTAACACTAGCAAGCTACTGCCCTAATCCACGGCCACCTCTGAACCCTAATCCACGGCCTAATCCAGGAACCCTAATCCACGGCCTAATCTAGGAACCCTAACCCTAATCCTATGAACCCTAATCCAGGAACCCTAATCCTCTGCCTAGGAATGGATGCAGAGAGGGGAGAGAGGGAGAGATGGGAGGGGCGAGGCTCACCTCTGAGACGAGGACGACGGCAGGCTCCTCCATGGCCTCCTCCTCCTCGAGAAGCAATGACCTCCTCCTCCTCGAGCGAGGGTGCGCGTGCGGGCGGGATCCTCCTCCTCGAGCGACGGTGCGCGTGCGGGCGGGCTCCTCCATGGACTCCTCCTTGAGCGACGAGCCCACGGGCGAGGCGGTCTCCTCCTCCTGGCATGGCTGGGATGCGGCAGCGGTGGCGTCGACGCGGATGGGATGCGGCGGCGGTGGCGATGCGGATGGGGATGGCTTCGTCTGTGTCTAAGGACGATGGGGAGGGTAGGGACGACGTGGCGAGTTGACTAGTCCTACCCACTTAGGCGTAGCACACCCTGGCCAAGTGCGCTACGGTTATCCGTAGCGCACTTGGCCAGGGTGCGCTACGCCTAAGTGGATAGGACTAGTCAGATAAGGCACCCCCATAGTTAACACTAGCACTGCCTTATCCCACTGGTTCCGCCCACTGCTCTATTCTAAACCTATGAGCACCCAGGTTCGAATCCTAGTGCCCACATTTTTTTTATTTTAAAAATACTTTTAAATGTTCCAAAAAATGCCCAAAAGTGGTGATATATGCCACAAAAGTTTTGTTTTGTTTTTAAAATACTTTTAAATATTCCAAAAATGCCCAAAAGTGATAATATATGTCATAAAAGTGGTACAAATTAAATATGATTCAAATATGTCATAATAATTTGTCCATGATTTAAATAATTTACCCTACTGTTTTACCATCAAAAATAATTTGTCCATGATACAATTATGTCATAATAATTTGTCCATGAATATTACAATCTTTTTCGACCACGCGTTTTACAATATTTTTTGAGCTAGCATTTTACAATCTTTTTTCCCTTCTTTGTCGCGGTTGAATAATTTAGCCCTGGCACTTTAATGTTTCTTCTTTCGAACGGGCTACCTTTTTTTGGGTAGGGTTGTCCTTTTTCTTCTTGTGATGTATGTTGAGGCATCGTAGTCGTCGTCATCTTCAATCTTTGGATCGCCGTACTGGTCAAAGTCTTGCTCGTTGGCGACTCCATCCATTCCGATGATGTTTATTTTTCCTTTCCTCATGACAACACGGCTAGGCTTTGTCGGGTCGGTAATGAAAAAACATTGGTCCACTTTGGTAGCCAGTACCCACGGTTCATTTTTCGTGGCCACGTTCGCAACAGCGGCCTTGGATTTGGCTACTTCGGGTATAACCATGGTTGTGAAATACCGGTCTTCTCTTTCGACGCTCTTTGCCCATCTGACACTAAACATCGACACCTTTTATCCATAGTAGTCGAGCTCCCAGATCTCCTCGATCCTTCCGTATAATCTTTCCTTCACGTTGTCATCGGTGTAGAATTCGGACGTTACGCCTGAGTTCTGATAATCACACTTGTTATCCTTTTCCTCCGTTTAGAATGTGTAGCCGTTGATATCATACGCCTGATAGGTCACCAGGTTTTGCATCGGTCCCTGCAACAAGGTGAATATGATCTTTTCTATATCAGAAGAATGTGATCACGGGGGATTATCAAGGAGCGTCTGCCTAAACCAACGCGTGAAATATGAGTTCTGCTCTTTGATTATTTCTCCCTGTGTCCTCTGTATGCCCTGGTCACTGTACTCTTCTCGATTAACCTTTTGTGCTTCTGTACCCAAGGATCGACCAGTTCTAAAGGATGTAGCGCGACGAGGTTTGGTCGATCAAAGTCTGCGCGTCGAAAATCGAAGTCTGCATGCAGTATGCGACGACCCTCTCGGTGACCAGATCCGTCGAGCTTGCCAAGGTGCCTGTTGACAGGAAGACCGACAGGGTTCTCGATGTCTAGATAATTCGTTCATAAAGAGATGCACTCTTCGGCCAGAAATCCCTTGGCTATGCTTCCATCTGGACAGGACCTGTTGCGAACGTATCCTTTGATGTGTCCGTTCATCCTTTCGAACGCCATCATGCTGCGGAGGAACATCGGTCCGAGTTGGAAGATGTCCTCCAAGACATGGACCAGCAGATGCACCATAATGTCGAAGAATGCGGGCGGGAAGTAGACCTCAAGCTCGCATAGTATCACCACGATCTCCTCCTGTAGCCTCCCGAGCTGATTCACGCTAATCGACTTCCTAGAGATGACGTCGACAAACTTGCAGAGGCCAAATAACGTTTCACGGACATGCTCGTCCATTATACCTCTTAGTGCAACCGGAAGTACCTGCGTCATTAGCACGGCACAGTCATGAGACTTCATGCCACTGAACCTCTGCTTCGCCTCGTCTAGGTATCTGCTTATCTTGCAGCGTGTCAGTAAGGAAATTTGACTCCTATAAGGCACTTGAAAAACTGTTTGATCTCATCCTGGCTTAGAGTGAAGCAAGAAGGAGGGCAGTAATATTCGTTCTTCTTGAACTTTTTACCCTTCCGACGACCTTGTGTCGTCTCCGACTCATGATCATCGTCATCTTCCTGATCATCAGGAGTAGTGCGTCCTCCATGAAGCTCCTTCTGGATACCCATGAATATCAGGTCATTCCTTGCTTTCGGACCATCTTTCGTCCTATCTGGCATGTTGATTATGGTGGCGACCAGACTCTTGCACACGTTTTTCGTGCATGATGTCGAGGCTATGAGGCGTGCGGAGAAACTTCCAGTATGGCAACTCCCAAAAAACAGACCTTGTTTTCCATACCTTCATCAGCGGCTTGTCTTGCTGACTCTTTCGCTTATTTGCAGGCTTAAGACAATCTTTCCAGTTTTTTAGCAACTCTTCCACTTCTTTGCTTCTCCTTTACTCTTGGATTCGTCGGGTCTCGGATTTGCCATCGAACAGGTCTCCACGTTTTCTCCATGGATCATTCTTGCCGAGCCACCTCCGGTGCGCCATGAACACGGTTTTTGAAGACCCTGGATCTTTCTCTAGTTGGAGATAGATTGTGTTATCCATCCACCTAACACATGCGCAGAATCCTTGGATAACCTGCCCCGAGATATAACCGCAACCTGGATAGTCTTGCACCGTAGTGACCAACACGGCTCTCATAGTGAAATAATCTTGTGTGACGGCGTTGTAAGTATTGGCTCCAGATTCCCATAACGTGGCTAGCTCCTCTTTCAACAGCCTGAGATACAGATTGATGTTGGTACTAGGTTGTTTCGGCCCTTGAATTAGCATACTCATTTGTATGTACTTCTTCTTCATGCACAACCATGGAGGGAGGTTGTACATCCATACAAACACGGGCCAAGTGTTGTGCGTGCTGCTCTGGCTACCGAATGGATTGAGTCCATCGGTGCTCGCACCAAGCCTGATGTTCCTTGAATCTCCACCGAATTCTGGAAATTCGAGGTCCAATGCTTTCCACTGTCTAGCATCTGAAGGGTGCGTCAGCAGCTCATCCTTTTCAGGGTCATCGTCATCTCCTGGCTTCTTCCTTTCCGCATGCCATCGCATGAGCTTCGCTTCCTTAGGGTCCGCGAAATAGCGCTATAGACGAGGAGTGATAGTAAAGTACCATACCACTTTTCGAGGTGCTTTCTTCCCTTTCTTGTATCGACTCACGCGACACACCGGACATGTGGTTTTCTGCGCGTCCTCGCCCCGATAAATGATGCAAACTTGATGCATACGTGATATCTAACATGCGGTAGATCAAGAGGACAGATGATTTTCTTGGCGTCCTCAATACTAGTTGGACACGTGTTCCCCTCTGGGAGACGATCGTGCCAGAATGCCATCATATCGTCGAAGCTTGTGTCACTAAATTTGTGTTTTGCCTTCATCTCCATAGCCTTGAGCGTTACATTCAACCGGGTATCATCGGGCCTGCATCCTTCATACACTAGAGTAACCGCGTCTTTCTCAAGTTACACAAGCTTGGATTTTTTTCTAGCGGCAACCCTGGTGTTACTTGTATGCTTGAGAAGAAGCTCTTGCACATAAGGGTCCTGCACCCAGCCTGACGATGTTCCATCGTCGTCTTCTCCTCCGGCATCTAGATCATCATCATCCCGGTCTGCTTCCACACCTTCACCATCTCCAGGAGATTCTTCATCATCTCACCCGTTCTCGCCGTGATGATCATCGTAATGTTGCCCACCTTCACCGTCTCCATCGTCTTCGTCATCATTTATCCAACGAGTGTATCCATCCATGAAACCATGGTGGAGCAGGTGCGCCTGTAGATTCCCGGAATCTGGGTCGATCACCCAGTTGAGTTTGCATCTTCTGCACGTACATCTTATCTTTGTCTTGTTATTTCGTATCATGTCGGCCGTCGCACTTTTCAAAAATCTAGCCACAATGCCTTCGCTCATTATGAGCACCATTTTTGCCTGCATGGTGTACACGGTACATTTAGAAGCCTATTAGAACCACATAATCAATGCATGCATGCAATGGTCGATAGAAAACTTCGGCATGACCTATCCTAAAATAAGGACCTTTGCGAAATGCCAAAGTCTTGCCAAAATGGAAATGAATCAACATTTTGGCAAAACAAATGGAAACTTGTTCACACACAAACACAAGAGAGAGAGAGACCGATCCATACACACATGAACATATCATTATCCTCTCCATGCACACATGCATGAGCATCATCGATACTCTCCATATACACACACATGACCATCAATCCTCTCCATACACACATCATGAGCATCGATCATCTACATACATATGAGCATATCATCCATATACACATGAACACATCCTTACATGGACAAGTTACCGAGATGAGAGACCAATCGCGAGAAGATGGAAAGGAGAGGTGCGCGCGAGACTGGAGAAGGAGATGAGAGACCGGAGAGCTTCCTCTATTACGTATGTAACATCCAAGGCAAGTTCTACATGCTAAAAATGGTGAATGAGTGGAGAAATTGAGGTGGGAAGGAGAAGGATCCCGACTAGATCTAAGGAGGAAGAAGAAGGGGAAAGTGAAGTGTGGGGTGGTGGATGATCACACATGTGCACAAAGTGGAGCCGCCAAAAAAATACTGGTCGACACATCCGTGGCGCACATGGCCCTAGTGCGCCACAGGGAATAATCACAACTGTGGCGCACATGCCAGAGTGCGCCACGAATGTTTCTGCCCATTTACAAAACAGAGGGGCCTTCACTTAGGCGTAGCACACGTCCTGCATGTGCGCCACGGTTAATCATAACAACTGTAGCGCACCTCCCCATGTGTGCTACGGGTATGCGGCATGCGACAGTGGCTCGCCCACATATCTGTGGCGCACTATGACCATGTGCGCCACGGTTGTTCTAGTTACTAGTAGGGCACTGCCCGCAGGTGAGCCACGCCTATTTTAGCCGTGGGGCACTTCAACCATGTGAGCCACAGATGTGCTGATTACCTATAGCCATTTTCCTAGTAGTGAGTGATCGACTACATCAACCAAGAGATACGATCTCATTAAACGCTTTGGATCTACAAGAGTTTGTTCTCTCCAATCTCATTGCACCTATATCATGGATTAGATCTTGGCTTTGCCATAGATTGGATCTTTGCTTTATGTGTTCTTGCGACAGAATTTTTTTGTTTACCATGCAACGAACCCTACAAGATGATCGTCCAAACCTATTTCGCTATAATCAAATTCCTTTTGTCTTGCTACTTCTACCGTGGGTGACTTTTCATCATATCATTATCCAATAATATGACTCTATTATTAACAACATCCAATGTTCATGATCAGGAAATCTTTCATCATCCGTTAATCAACAAGCTAGTATAAAGAGAGGCTTTACTAGGAACCTTTTCTATTTATAAATCACACATGTATTAATGTTTCCTATTAATATAATTATATCATGAAAAATAAACATCTATTATATACCTAGAATAGCATAATAACCACTTTTTATTGCCTCTCGGGCATATTCCTTTCAAAGCTGTTTTTGGCTTTGGCTTTTATCTTTTACCCTAACATAGTTGAATGATGGTATAAGCCAAAATTTAAAATCAAAATTGACCTATAAAATAAAGATAAAACATGCTAAAATTTGACAACTTTTCGAGAAACTTGTTTCACAATATGGCGTACCATATGTATGAACATTCATGGCTTTCAAACGAGATGAGCAAGGTCATGGAAATATGTTTGCCATAGTTTATGATAACGTATCCATGTTTGGTAGATTGGTACATAACTAAATATTGGCACTTCGATAAATGTTTACAAAGGGTTCTTCCAAATTTGAAGTTATTTTAAATTGTCCAAGTGACAACAATGGATTACGTTGTGAAGCAACTACAAAGACTATATATGGTTCAAAGTCTCACCGCACTAATTTTATCACAAAGTATAAAATATTTTATGGATAATGCCCAAGTTTCATAAATTTTCATGTTTAGTGAAAAATGTTCGAATTTTTACCTACAAACAATGGGAATCTCTACTTCCCGTAATTCTGGGTCACTAATATGTGGGTCACTTGCATTATGGGTCCACAAAGTCTGTGTAAGGCCGGACTGAGCGGCAGGTAAATACTTAGTGAAGAAGGGCAGGGAAACATCGATGGGGTGATGTACGTGGGAGAACGCAAATTTACCACATATATCCCTATATTATTGCAGTGCTCCTCGGGTTCTTGTTTCTAGAGCAAGGGTATAAGTGGAATTTTTCATTCTAGAAAAAGGTGAAGTGTGTTTAAATGGATGCGTGCGATGTTTGGGCGTCGTACCAAAATTTTGAGGTCGAATTTTCTAACATGTTTTTATTGTGAAGCAACTACAAAGATGATGGCTCAAAATGCCACCGCCCCTTTTTACACACAAAGTATAACCTTTAAATGTATACGCCCTTTCACACTTCCAAGATAAATTTGTGCAATAAATTGATTTTTGGGGTAGGATGTTTGAATGGATGGACGGGATATTTCGGCGCTTTGCCAAAATTTTGAGTTTGAGGCTTCTAAGGTATGCTACTCCCAATTGGGGATGCTATTCCCGTCGGATATACCTAGATGCATGTATGCTTTCGAGAATTTAATGAGTTGATAGACATATGCCGTCTTTCAGACAACATGACCAAGTTCACAACCATAGTTGCTGATACCGTATCTTGGCCAATCAAGCTTTTCTTATAAAGGGAGAATCCAAATTTGATTTTTTTCCCTTTTCCAGATGACAACATTGTTTTTGGTTGTGAAGCAACTTTAAAGATTATGGCTCAATATGACATTTTGCCAATTGTCACACAAAGTAACCTGTTTAATGGATAAATCCATCCAATCTTACTGGCTAAATTCTTGCAATAAATTGATAATTTGGAAATTTACCAAAAACATGTCAATTTTTGCAACATAATCTAGATAAATGATGGACAAGATTCTAGAACGATGGAGAAGTATGTTTTGAGGTTTGTGCATAGCGTTCATTGTGCTAAAGACTATTAATATTATCTTGTAGCATGTGCTAACATGATGGAAAACAAGATATGATGACTGGCAATGTTGGGATTCGCAAGTCTTGATCCAACGATCAATATTTAAAGTTATTTATACACTATATAATGGTAATAGGTAAGATAAAATAGGGGTTTGGGGTTTACATTTTAGGGGTTTAGGGTTTAGGGAATTTGCAATAATGTTCAAGATTTTTTTTGAGAGAAATAATGTTCAAGCTTTGTGCTTATATTCATGGAATAGAATAGCTTTACCGCAATTTAATGAAAGTATCTCAAATTTTGATCTATAAGTGCATGATACCTGCTTGGTTAGGGTGTATGTGGGTGTCATATCCCAAAATTTTCCAAATTTTGAAATGTGAAAAATAAATAATTGATGAAATTTAGGGTGAAAAGAAACTTTTAGGTTCCAAATGGAAACATCAAAGACCCATCTTGAACAAACTTTGAATGAAAAGGGATTTAAAAGATAAACAATTATTAAATAAAATTTTAAAAGTTGGAATCACCATTTTTAAATCTTTAAATAAAAAGATATGGATTTTATAAACAATGGAAGTAACTAATAAATAAGGGCTATTTTAAAAGGCCAAATTGAAACTTGGCCAAGAAAATAAAATGAAAGATTTTTGTTTAATAAAAAGAGTAAAGGATTATATAAATAAAATCATAAGGATTTATTAATATCCATTTTTATTTAAGTAAAGACATTTCCCAATTTAAATGAACATTAAAACATATTAAAGTATTTTAAATTATAATTCAAAGTGAATTATTTTTAAATAAAACCTACTTAAAAGGTTTGGTAAAATGTAGAATTCAAATAGATTTTTAAAACATATTTAAATCCTATTTGAAATAAAGACAAATGTCTATTTTTAAAATTAATAATAGACCCTAAAAGAATAAAAGAATTATTCTAAAATGGACTTTGGAAAGTTTTGCAAAGGTTTGAATTCAAATAGTGTTTGAATTATTTGAATAAAAATCAAAACAGATAAATAGAAAAGGAAAAAGAAAAAGATTCGGAATAAAAAAATGAAACTAACCCAACCCACTATCAAGGCCAAGTCCAGCCCAGCAGCGCAGCCCATCTTATTTTCTTCCCCCGAATCGTTTTTCACCAGAAACCCTACTCGCTTCCTCACTGATGACGGACCCCACCTAACTTTCCCTACCTCGCTGACGAACGGGACCCACTGCCACATCATCGTCGTCCTCCCCGCGCGCTAACCTCGCCGGCCGTTTCGTGCCGTTGATGCTGACGATTAATTCGCATAAATGTCGTACTAAAACCTTGCTGCGACCATGCTCGATTAAACGCCTACACCCCCTCTCCATTTCTCCCTAGAAGCCACCCACCCTCTGCCACCAGGCCGCTCAGATTTTGCTCGAGAACTCCCACTGCTCCTGTGTGGCTTTTCTCAAATTCTGTCCAGCCACCGTTGCCCTTGCCTCCCAGATCCCACTAGCGCGTTCCCCATCACCCCCTGCATCTCCCAGTACCCCGAGCTCAGCCGCGTGAGCCCCCTAGCGTCGGCAACCTCAACGCCAGCTTGCCACCGCCGTCTGCTTTGACTCTGGCGACACCTCCCTTTAAGCCACGTCTCCCCCTCCATCTCTGGATGATACTCCTACGCTCTCCTCTCTCTCTTGCATCTAAAAGACTATCTGTTTCGCTCTCCCGTGCCCTGTAGCGACGTCCCCGACAATGGCAGAGCATACTCGAGGAGAAACGCAACTCCGGCGAGCGATTAAGATCAACCCCGAGCGCCCCTCGACAAACGGCTGCCACCTTGAGCTTCAGCACCTCGCGGCGACCTCGGTGAGCCTTCCCCCTGTCACTCTTTCTTCCTGAATCACCGACGACTCCACCGTCTGACCATGCCGCCGCCAACTACCACCGCTAGCGCCGCCCGTTCCTGGTCATACGATTTAGGCCGTAGGATTTTGATCGGATGCACACGATAGATTCATTAACTAAAGGGGTATCTAGTGTTGTGAGCCGTGTGATCCACATTAGATCTGACGCACCACAGCAGCCGATCCACACAAATCATTTTCGACCAATAATAACAAGACGCGTGGCATAGTTCTGATTTAAAAGACAGATTTGTTTCTATTAGATGTTAGAACTTGCAAAATTCATAACTTTTGATCCACACGTCCAAATTTTGCAAATTTTATATAAATAGATTCAACAAAACAAGTACTTTCCAACTATGCACTTTTTTAGTGAATTTCTTCTGTTAAATTGGTTGTTTTTACAGAAACTTGTATAGGCATATTTTGTGTATAAAATTTATTCTAGAAATGTTTTTAGGATAAAATCTTTGGCAAATGGTTTTTTTAACCTACTGACCATATAAACCAACTTGTGGAATTAAAATTGTATTTTGTGAAGTTAAAGAATAAATCTTTGAATAAGAACATTTCTAGTTAAAAAAATATTGTTTATATGTTAAAAATGCTTTTTGGAGTAAAACCTTTGGGAAATGATTTGAATTAAACTCTCTGACCCTAAACACCAAGTTTTAGGATTTAAAAATATATTTGGTGAACCCTATAAAAAAATTATTACCTTGTTTAAAGGAATTTCCAACAACATAAAATATTGCTTTGGTATAAAAATGGGTTATAGGTGAAACCTTTTGCAAATGGTTTTAATATTAAACACTTGACCATAAAACACTAACATTTGTGTTTAAAAATGTATTTGTAAAACACTATAAATATTACTTTGATTTAAACCATTTCTAGCAAAACAAAATGATTTAGATGGCCATTTTCACCAACTTGAATTTAAATGGTTTTACCACTTTTGTAAATGACCAATATGAGCTTTAAAATGTTTAGAGCCTAATAGAAACCACTTTTCCAAATAAAACCATCTTTTGCATGTTTGCATGCATTGCCATGTTTTTGTTATTTTATGTGGTGAATTGTTTGAATGCTAGTTGAATATATGTTTGCTTGATTGAATTGTAGTGAAGTTAGAAGAGTGTGATATTTGCAAGATCAAGGAGTGAACCAATATTCCTTAATAAAAAGGCAAGTGACACGATCATCCATGTCCTACTATTTTCATTACACTTAGTGGATTTTTGTAGCATGCATGATAGGACTACTATATTTCTATGCTATGCTATATCCTATTAGGATATCCTTATATCTTCCTTAGTGAAAACATTGTAGTTGTAGTATGCTTAGCCCTGCTATATATTTGGGATGGGATACATGATATGATTATATAAAGTGTTGGAAAAATATATGTTTTATATAATAAAACAAGTACTCAATGAACCACCTGGGTGGAAAGAGGATACTCAATTTTGGACAAGGTGGCAACAAAGGGAACCATGTTTATATGGCTATCTTTTTGTATGTGCACTAGAAGAAAACCACCCAGGGACTTAGAGATTGAACATGTTTCTCGTACAGTGGCTTCCGTGGACAGCCACATGCTAAATGGGCTCTGTCTTAGTCAACTACATAGTGGAAGACCCATGCATTGGCATCTTCAGGTTAACTAGAATTGTGTATGGAAATATATCCCTACATTGGTGCCTGGTAGAAAAGCTAGCATTGTGTATTGGGAGGACTTCTATGGAAAGACTTTGTCACATTCTCGATCTGCCGGTACTCCATTTGGTGAGTACTTATCCAGCGGCCACTGGTGGCATCAAGATGAGATTGTGTCATGTGGGTAAAGTGTACAACTTCTGCAGAAGATCAAATTCTAAGTACTTAGCCATGTCCCCGGTTATGGGCAACTCTGAGAAACTAAGGCCTGAAGCTATGGAAGATCTCGACATTCCAATTTCTCAAAGTAAAACTTGATGGTGTCATCAAGGGATTAGAAGCACTTGGAGTTTTCCAAGGAGTTCAGAAAGATTTGTCAAAAGATCAAAACTATTTTTAAAAGATAGGATAAAACTATATTGCTTTCTGCAAATGAGCCTAAACTCTACTTAGCCAAATATGCATGTAATGATAGGATTCACTTATTTCTACATAGTAGTGAAACTTGCCAATACAATTCAAATGTATTGACCCTTGTGGCTGCAACTTATTATGTTGTAGGTTTGTTTGATGTTAGTGAAGTGTGTTGATTAGGATTACAAGTCTACAACCAACATGATTGCCTGTGGCACTTTGACGATGAAGGAGTCCATGCTATAGTTATTTTTGCTGCATTGTAATGAGATAGCCAAATGAGCTATGTAAGATGTAATGAATTATTTTATTCCTGGTTATAAAGTTGTATTATGACCTTTGTCTCTTGATATTATATCATAACTGTGGATGCTAGCTATTGATCTAGGGAGTAGCATTATAAACACAGGAATCTCTACCTTATTAAAGGTTGGGACCTCTACAGTGGGTTGAGGGTTTAGGGTTTAATATTTATGGGTTTAGGGTTTAAGTTTTAGGGGTTGTTTACGGATTAGGGTTTAGGTAATTTTTAATAATATTTAAACTTTATGCTTATATTCCTCAAATAGAATGGTGTTACCCAAATTAATAGAAGTATCTAAAAATTTGGTCTATAAGTGTGCATGATTGATGCTTGGTCAGGGTTTAGGGGTTTAGTGTTTTGGGTTTTAGGGTTTAGGTGTTTAGTGTTTCGGGTTTTAGGGTTTAGCTTATAGGGATTTAGGGGTTTAGAGTTTAGGGTTTCAGGAATTTTCAATAAAGTTCGAGCTTTATGCTTATATTCCTGGAATATAATGACTTACCAACAATTTATTAATGAAAGTATCTCCAATATTGATCTATAAGTGCATGATACCTGCTTGGTCAGGGTTAGGGATTGAGGGTTTAAGGTTTTTAGGGTTTAAGGGTATAGGGATAAGGTTTTAGGGTGTTAGGGTTTAGGGTTTAGGGAATTTCAATAATGTTTGAGTTGTATGCCTATATTCATGAAATAGAATGGAGTTAGCAAAATTTAATGAAAGTATCTCAAATTTTGATCTATAAGTGCATGATACCTGCTTGGTTAGGGCTTGGGGTTCTAGGGTTTAGGGTTTACGGGTTTTGGGGTTTAAGGTTTAGGTTTTAGGGCATTTTCAATAATGTTCAATCTTTATGCTTAGATTCATGGAATGGAATGGCATTAGCATAATTTAATGAAATTATATCTCAAATGTTGATCTACAAGTGGATGATACCTGCTTCGTCAGGGTCGTTTAGGGGTTTAGGGTTTTAGGGTTTAGGGAATTTTCAATAATGTTCAAGCTTTATGCTTATATTTGTGGAACAGAATGGCGTTACCTCAATTTAATGAAAGTATCTGAAATTTGGATCTATAGTGCATCATACCTACTTGATTAGGGTTTAATTATGGGTTTAGGGGTTTAGGGTTTTAGTATTTAGGGTTTAGTGTTTAGGTTTTAGTGGATGTTTAGTGTTTAGGGTTTAGGGAATTTTCAATAATGTTCAAGCATTATACTTATATTTGTCGATACAATGGCGTTGTCCAATTTAATGAATATATCCCAAATTTGATCTACAAGTGCATGATACCTTATGGTCAGGGTTTGTGGGTTTAGGGTTTAGGGTTTTATGGTTTAGGGTTTCAGGAATTTTCAAAAATGTTCAAAATTTATGGTTATATTCATGGAATAGAATGGCGTTACCGCAATTTAATGAAAGTATCTCAAATTTTGATTTATAAGTGCATGATACCTTCTTGGTCATAATTTTGTTAAATTCATCGGAAGGTATCCAAGTACTAAAACAAGTGAGAAACACCAAGAGTTCCGCGATATATAGGCGTTGTTTGGCTGTGCTTCAATTCTGGCTTTTGATTTTTGGCTCCACGAAGGTGTTTTTGGCTTTAGCTTTTAGCTTTTACCCTGATATAGTTGAATCATGGTATAAGCCAAAAGCCAAAAATCAAAAGTGGCTTATAAAACAAAGCTAAAAGCGATAGATAAGCTTAACCTAACAACCCCTCAACTTCTTGATATGAATACTATTGCTGCCAAATTTGGGACCTTTTGAAAGAAAAATCTAAATAAAATATATATAAATTTTAGCAATATGTTTCTTTTGCAGAGTATCTTGCTGTGTGCACTACCTAGTTTCCATGAAAAAGTATGCTAAAATTTGATAACATTTGAAGAAACTTGTTTCACAATATGGCGTACCATATGTATGAACATTCATGGCTTTCGAATGAGATTACCAAGGTCATGGAAATATGTTTGCCATAGTTTATGATAATGTCCATGTTTGGTAGATCGATATATAACTGCGTATTGGCATTTCGAAAAATGTTTACAAAGGGTGCTTCCAAATTCGAAGTTATTTGAAATTTTCCAAGTGACAAAAATGGCTTCCGCTGTGAAGAAACTATAAACACTATATATGGTTAAAAGTCTCAACGCACCAATTTTATCATAAAGTATAAAATATTTGATGGATAATGCCCAAGTTTCATAAGTTTTCAAGTTTTCGATCTACTTTCGCCGAGTTTAACGAGTTTATCTTAGTTTAGAGAAAAAATTCAAATTTTGAACTACAAACGATGAGAATATCTAATTCCCATAATTACGGGTCACTAACATGCCGTTCACTTGCATTGTGGGTCCACAAAGTTAGTGTAAGGTCAGAGTGGGCGGGAAGGTAAATACTTATTAAAGAAGGGTATGGAAACATTGATGGGGTGATGCACGTGGGACAATACAAATTTACGACCTATATCCCTCTATTATTGTAGTGCTCCTCGGGTTCTTGTTTCGGGAGCAGGGAAAGAAGAATATTTTTGCAGTCTAAAAAAAGGTGAAGTGTATTGGAATGGATGCGTGCAATGTTTGGGCACCGTACCAAAATTTTGAGGCCGAATCTTCTAAAATGCTTTTATTATGAAGCAATTCCAAAGATGATGGCTCATAATGCCAACGTTCCCTTTTTACACACAACATATAACATTTAAATGTATACGTCCAACCTTCCAAACTAAATTTGTGTAATAAATTAATATTTGGGGCAGGATGTTTGAATGAATGGTCGGGATGTTTGAATGGATCGGCGGGATATTTCGGGCCTCGACCAAAATTTTGAAGTTGAAGCTTCTAAGGTACGCTACTCCCACTTGGGGATGTATGTTTGAATGGATCTTGTAACATCTCAAAAATATTAATAAGGATATCAGTTTGTAATCAACCAAAATTATGGCTAACAAAAGCTTATTAAACATTATATAAATGCATGTGTGTGATGAATGTTTGTAAATGCTTGCAATGCCATGTTTGTTTGTTGTAAATGATGAGGTTTGGTTTAAAGATCAAAACCATATCATCTAGGTCAAATCCAAACCAGATCAAAACAAAAGAAAATAAATATATGAAGCATATGACCTAATGGTCATTTTTGCAAAAGTTAACACCTAGCTCACTTTGAGCATCTCTAGCAAATGATTTCAAACAGAACAAATTCCATTTCTTTTCTCACCTTTCTAAACCAAGTGACACTGAACACAAGGGAGCTTTAAAAACTTGTAGAAACAAATTCAAATCCATTTGAGAGACAATTCAAAATTGAATCTATCTTAGGCATCAAGATAGTCATCTTTGAAAAACCATCAAAACCTTCACCACTTAGCAAGAGTACCAAGATTATGACCAACACACCACAAAAAAGAATTTGAAAATTAAAAGGTTTAGTTCTTGCGGCCATTTAATTAAACACTTAGTGAGCATAGTACAAGCTTAGCAACTATTCAATGTTTTGATCAATCTTGTGATCATATTTGTACTCGAACATGCCTCCACTACTCGCCCTTACTCTCCCAGTACCAGCCCATCCAGAAGAGCCCCTCTCACTCGACCAATTGACTAGTGAAATTCGTACCCAAGCTCACCCATGTCACCCCGACGCAGACACACTGTTACACGCTGCGCCGCCCTCGCCCATGATGTTTAGGAGGTAGCCGTGAACTCATCGCCACCTCATGTGTACGCCTCGACCAATGATAGCCTGCGGAGACGCCAACGCAGCCGCGCCCATTTAACAATCGACCATGCCAATCGCCGTGCCAGAGCGCCGAGCCACCCTGTGCAACCACGTCGCGCCTCGCTCTTCCGTTGCACCAACGTGTTCACCGCGACGCTAGTAAGCCCGCCAGACATGCCTGTTTGACCCCCCGCGCTCTGTGACCACCGTACGCCGTGAAGAAATCCCGCGATACAGCCGCAGATCATGGACGTTCCCGACCGACTGAGACCACGCCTCGTCGTGCCACTATGCGCATGATGACCGCCCTGAAGCCCTGCGTCGACCTACACCCTCCGCCATGCCGATAGCTTCCTGTAACGACGTCGCTGATGAGCCCGAACCATGCCGCCATGCTCCTCTCGTGGGGGTATAAATAGACTCCTCCCCTGCCTCAAAACGCACACCATTCCGCTCCCCTCTCACCCAGCAATCACTCTGACCCGTCCCCGGAGAAGGGCGAGCACCACACTGCTGGAATTTCACTGGAGCCCGCCGCTACAGTGAAGAATAGGAACCAGTGCTAGGAGCGACCCCATGAGCTGCCGTGACCACCGTTCGAACCGCCATCGTTGACAAGCTCGTTCGCCCACCTTGCCGAACTTAGCTAAATCCCTGGTAAGCCCCCGACGACCCCTGCTGTAGTGCTAGGGTTAGAATCTCGCGCGTGGTGTGCGACAGACATGACGACGCAGAGCCGTCGATCGTGCTCTAATCATGCGGAACAGAATAGAGGATACTGCTTTGCATTGGATTAGCCGCTGACGTGTGGGACCAACCTCGGTGCCGCTCGCTGCGCCTGCTCTTCGTAGTTGGGTCGGCCGGTTAGCATTCCCGCGCAAGCCCGCAAATTCAAACTTAGTTTTTCGTTTTATTTCAAAACCCTATATTGTATAACTTTAAAATTCAATTCAGGAAGATTCACTAAACCAAATTGACTAAAACAATTTTTTTTAGAAATTAGATGCAAATCTCTAAGCACTCCCATTGGATTCAAACAGTTTGGATTTGTAGATCATCCAAAACAATAATAACAAGACACAGACTTTTATAACTTCAAACATTTTTTTAAAATCAACCATAAATGCTTTTGTGTTGATTCCAACTCTCCAAAATCACATTGGCCATGGTCTATCTGAATATGGAAAAATATATAGTTTTACATGCAGTAGTCTAGGATCAAAATTAAAGAATGACCTTATAGTCATTTCTAGTCACATAAATATTTTTATTTGACATTATTAAACTTGGTAATATAGGCCAACCATGTTAAATCACATTCCCAAGTATTGGAATATGTGGTGAGGACATGTGTCAATATGATCCCATATTTGAATTGGAGAATATTAAAACTTAGGTAACTTTTCAATAAGTAGAAATTACTTTTCTAAAATAAGATAAATAAAATCTTGTCATCCTTTTATTTTAATGATAGAGATGGTTCTAGATCATCTAGTGTGGATCTTTGTGTGCTAAATAGAAGTAGTTAAGAATTTTTTGGTGATTGTATACCTCGTATTTATTTATAGACGCTAGTATCAACCCGGGCTACGAGGAGGAAGAATTCTACGAAGAAGAGGAAGAGAACTATGACCACTGTACCAACCAAGGCAAGCTAAGCTAAACCATGCAAGCTACACTATGCAAGATAGAACTATGCATACTATTATGATACCACCTTGATTATACCAATCCCAAGTTTTACTTGCAAGCTTTATCTTTTCTCCCTTTTATAAAAGTTGTTCAAGTAGTTAATAAATTGGTGACTAGTGGGAAAAATAGAGAAGATGCCATCAAAAGCATAGGACTTGGTGTAGGTAGTTACACTTGATTAGTACCCCTCAAATAGTGACACCCTCATTCATAGATGCTAGTGCTAAACTATTCTTGATCACTATAGATGGGAACACTTGGAGAAAATGATTATGAAAACCTTGGAATGACGAGTCATTCTAGTGAAATGTTTTGACATGTGTCATGGAACACACTGAGTTGAAGATGATATTGAATGAAGCATGTGCCCTGACTTTGATAAAAAACTGATGGTGTGGTTCAGATGCGATACCATTCCAATTTTACCGTACAACCATAATACCCGAGTTTGGGTAGGGCTTAACTGGAAGTTTATGTGTCTTAGTATGGGTTCCCTCGCGGAAGGAGGTTGAGCTGAGGCTACATTGTGAATATGAATGCCCACCTATGCAGTTCCCAGGATGGCAGATGGCCATGGCTGGGAGGCCAAACTCATAGGGAAGGTGCCTATACTAGGGTGTGTAATTGAAAGGTTAGGATTGATTATCCGCATACCAAGTATGATGATTCAGGGTTATCCCTGGCGGATGTATCGAATGTTGTGGTGAAAGTGTACCACCTTTGCAGAGTGTCAAACTATTCGAATAGCCGCGCCCGTGGTCATGGATAGTTGGATGGCCATACTGATCCGTTGTCAGATGTTTTCAAAATGACTTGTGACTTTAATTATGACTATGACTTGACCACACATAGTTGTGGACATGAAACTAGATTTCCCTCTTGAGTAATCTAGACAACTAAAGTTAGTTGTTTACTAATAAGTACTTATGGAATAAAACTGGATTATTGCAAACAAACCTAGAGCTTAGGATTCCGACTAGAATGGTATTACTGCTTCGGTGATAGTTTGCGAGTACTTTAAAAGTACTCATGGCTTTGTCCCTGGCTATTCCCATGGTCATACTATGAAGGAGAGTACGAGGAGAATGGACAGCGGGACACCTATGATAACTAGGATCATCTCCCATCGTCAGCATTGCCTGTGACCATGAAGATGGAGCCTCTACTACACTTTTTTATTCTGCTGCTTTGATATGTATTTAGACTTGATCTTATGATCAACTATTTGTAAGACTATTATGGTTTATAATGGATGATGTACTGTTCTACCAATTCTATTATGTCTCACAAAAATGGTAATCCTACACTAATTGGATTAGGGGAAATTCCAAAGATTGAATCTAGTTAATGATTGCAGACTTAGCCATATTGGTAGATTTGTGGATTTTGACTAGTATGCAAGAGGGAAATATTTGAGAGAGTGGAAAGGGTTTATCCTCTTTATCAAGTGGTTGATATTGAGGTATAGATTGAATAGAGGGATCCATGCTTGTATTTGGTCTTTGATGAGTTGGATGGTAATACAAAAGACTAGCTCAGGATTAATCTAGGTAAGTAGAATAGGAGGTCACTTGGTGACTAAGATAGATTTAGATCAAGGTGCTTGATTTAGATAGGTGATAACCATATATTGGTGTGATCCTAAGGCATGACCTACTAGTTTATCTCACTCTAGTTCCTAAGCAAACAAGGCAATCAGCAGCTCAAGGAAATTCATCAGACATCAGATCAAAGCAACCCATCTTATCAAACTTGTCAAACTACTACTAAAGTCATCCTCAACCCTATCTTGGCGTAAGCATGGGTGTTTTGAAGAGGTTATGATTTGAAGGAAGTTAATACCTCTTGGTATTTCTACCAAGGTTGGAGTGAGGAGGCTTTAGGAAAGGTTTCGGAAAAACATAGAGGTAAGAGTAGTTGAAGTTCTGTCTTGAAAACATAATGAGATTATATATAGGTCTCTATAGTTTTGTTAATAGAACTAGTAAAATATTTTGTTGTGGCAAGGTCATCTTGGCTCAAGTGGAATTGTTAGAACATTTGAGAATATTAAAGAGGAGCCAAGACATCTCTTTTGTAAAATAGCTTTTGTCAACTAGGATTGAGATAAGAAGTATATCACTCCGTAAACAATCATTTGCATGAACACAAGCAAACAATTGAGCAAACATTGCAGCACTTAATAGGAAAAAGCTTTTGTTCCTTCTGATTTTTGCCTCTTTGACAAAATATCAGGGTTGCTGAAATTGGGATGTTACGCAGCTCATGTCATTCCTTTGAACATCCTTCGCACAAACACGACGTCACCCTTGCTCTCATGCTCCTAAGGCCCCCGGTCGACTCCTTCATGGACACCGCGTCACTGGAGTGCCACGACATCACCCACCGCCCAAACCAACCAAATGTGAGCTCCCACACACCTTCACCCCTATCTCGTGCTCTCGGTGCACCATGGACGCGTCCATCCCGTTAAATAAGCCCCTGTCCTCACCCGTGCATGCCAACCACCCCATTACATTCTTACTTCTCCACAACACCACCCCGAGAGCGGATGTGGAACCTCCCTCTCTGCCTCTCGCCATCCTCGCTGCACTGTCGCGGTATCAAGAAGAAGAAGGAAAAGTAGTGGCCATTGCATGCCCTCTCCCTCTCATTTCTTCTTACTACTGTGCATGCCTCTCCCTCGCCTACCTAACCCAACTGTTTGTTTTTCCTAGGAACACCAGGTCGATGGTATCTTGAACATCTATGATCACAAACTACCAACTCGCACTTCTGCGACCTTGACCAGAGCCGAAGCAGCCATTCCTGACCCTATCCAAACTCGCCGTGTACCACCGCTTCATCCCCGACCCTCACCGATCCCTCTACCCCACTAGGTGATCCGCCCCGCCATGTATCTGATGTAGGAAGGGTTTTGTTTGCCAGCAGTGTCAACCCCCGGATTTTTAATCCCAGATGCCTGTTATATCATACATCGCAATCCCAGGATTACCATTTTTGCGAGACATAACAGAATTGGATACCACAGTACATCATCCATTACAACCATACATAAGTTCTTATACAAATAAGGATCTCATGATACAGTCTTAATACAACACAAGCAACGGAATACGTAATAATAACGGTAGCGTAGGCGAAGCTCCATCTTCGGGGGTCACAGGCAATGCTGACGATGGGAGATGATCCTAGTTGTCATAACCTTCCTGGGGTCTATCTTCCAGGTACTCCTCTTCATAGTCTGGCCATGGGAATAGCCAGGGACAAAGCCATGAGTACTCTTTAAGTACTCGCAAACTAATACTAACAGGTAAAAAGGGGTTTTTGTAGTAGGACACTAAGCTCTAGGATTGTTTTGCAAAAAGCCAGATTTACCTCTACTAAGTTTGGAAACAATGAATGCTAGTTAAGGTTTTATAACACCTAAGTGGGAACTTGTATCTCATGTCACAACTTTGTTGTGGTCAAGTCAAAATCTCAATCCATTTCACAATTCATTTTGAAAACATCTGACGGGGAAACAGTATGGCCACTCCAACTGTCCATAACCACGGACGCGGCTATTCGAATAGTTTGACACTCTGCAGAGATTGTACACTTTCACCACAACATTCGATACATTCGTCAGGAACAAATCCTGAATTCACCATACTCAGTATGCGGATAATCAATCCTAACCTTTCAATTACACGCCCTAGTATAAGCACCTCTCCTGTGAGTTTTACCTCCTAACCATGACCAACTGTCATCTTGGGTACTGCATAGGTGGATAACCTTCACAAGGTAGCCTCAGCTCAGACCTTGGCCATGAGGGAACTAATACTAAGGTATATAAGTTTCTAGTCAAGCCCTACCCAATTCTCGGGTATTGTGGTTGTACGGTAAAATTGGAATGGTATCGCATCCAGACAACCATCAGTTTTATAAAGGGCTAAGGCTCATGCCTCAACATTTTCATCACCATAAATCATCTGGTGTTCGGAAACACATGTCCAAAACATTTCAATATAATGATCCATCATTCCAAGGTTTTCATAACCATTTTTCCACCAAGTATTCCCATCTAAAATTTGATCAAGTTTTATGCTTAGCACTAGCAAATACATGTGAGGGTAAGTACTAATAAGGGGTGGTAAACTAGTGGAGTGTTAACTAAGTTCAATCTCATGCCTTAGGATGACATAAAGATTATCTAGCTTAGGCAAAATTTTATGCTCTTTATGCAACCTTCAAAAATATCCTTCTAGTATCTACAATTCACTTAAGTAAGCTCTAAGTACTAGCTTTGATAAAGAAATAAAGTATAAAGCTTGCAAGTAAAACTAGGATTGGGTATCATCAAATGTGTCTAACCAAGCATGCTTAGTGCATTGCATAGGTTATTTAACTCTCATAATTGCAAGTGTTAGCTTGCACATTCAACTAGTAGTATTAGGCTTGCATCAGTCTCATTATGAGCTTGCTAAATTAATAGCTTGCAAGTGTTGACTTGCATAGGTAAAGTATCTTGCAAGTGTTATCTTGCCTTGTGCAGAGCAGTGGTTGAAGTTCTCCTCGGCATCTTCTTCGTAGTATCCTCCTTCCTCCTCGTATCCTTGGTCGATACTAGTGTCTATGAATAAATACGAGGTACACAATCACCAAACAATACTTAACTACTTGCAATAATCACACACAAGGGTCCTATAGATGATCAAGAATCATCACTAACATTACAAGATTAAAGCTTGGTTTAATTCCTTTTATTTTTAGAAAAGTAATTTCTACTCATTTAAAAACTACTTAAGATTTCATATTCTCCAAACCAAACATGGGATCATGTTGACACATGTCATCACCACATATTTTAGTCCATGGGAATGTGATTTAAAGTGGTGTCACAATTTAATAAGGTTTAACCTTTTATTTTTAATTAAATAAAGTGACTAGAAATGCTTATGTGGCATTCTTTTATTACTTGGTCATTATTTCTGTAAGTAAACCTATATATATTTTTATATATTCTGAAAGGTATGGTTAAATGTGATCTTTGAGATTTGTAATCAACTCAACATCTATTATGGTTTAAATTTGAAAAATGTTTGAATGCAGAAAAGCTTTTGCCTTGTTATTTTTACCAAGGGTGATCTACAGATCCAAATGATTTAAATCCAACGGGCTTGGATTCAGCATTTCAAGACCTTTCTATCAAAATTGGTTTCATTCAATTTGGTTCACTGAATAGAGCTGGGTTGATTTTTGAAACTAGGTGCAGAAGTGTGTTTGAATGAAAATGGAAAAATCCAAATTCAAACAACTGGGCTACGCGGGAAACAATACTGGGCCGGCCTGCTAAGCATAGTGCTTACGCGGGCTGGTTAAGTTGTTGTCCCCACGCGTCAGTGAGATGAGGGGGTGCGAAGCGGTATGGGGCAATATGTTGCGTTCGATCTAGTTCTAATCCAACGGTTGAGGGTCGGCGTCCACGTCGGGCAACGCCGGCGAGACTGAACCCTAACGCGGCAGGTGGGGGTCGTCGGGGGCTCACCGGGGCACATGCGAGGGTCAGTGAGGCGGGCGAACGACGAAGTCGACGACGGCGAACCTCCTGGTACCGGAAGCTTCTCCTGGGGCGGCTCCAATCGCTGGCTCCCTTCTTCTCCAGCAGCGGCGGGCTCTGGTGAAATTCCGCGAAGCGCTGCTCGCCTTTCTTCGGGAACGGGGTGGAACGATCAGTGAGGTGAGGGGAGTGAGATGGTGTGCTCAATTCGGTTGGGGGTGGCCTCTATTTATAGTCGCGACGACGAGACCAAACGGGATGGGCCGGTGACGGTGGCGACATGGCTACGGGCTGCTAGAGGCATGGCTAGCGGTGGCGATCGCTTGGTGGTCTCCTGGCGATGCTCTACGGCTTTAATGCGCATGTAGGGGCGGTGGAAAATGGTCTGGAACGTGCGATGCTCTGCGCGGCCGAGGCGGCGTTTTCGACGGCGAGCGGTGGTTGTGAGGCATAGGGCGGCGAACGGGGATGTCTAAAGGTCTCCTGGGTCGGTGGTGATCGTGTACGTACGCGACGAGGGCGGCACGGTCTGTGGGCTTCAGTCGAGGCTGGCGCTCTGGCGCATGCTCGGCATGGTTGCTGGCGAGCTGGGCACGGTCTGTGCGTGTGGTCCAGGGGTTGGCAACGCCGAGCTGATGGGGAGTGGTGGGGTGTTGGCTTGCTCCCAGACATGTTGGCTAGGCTTGTTTCTTCTCCTAGCTTGCTGTCCACACTGGGGTGACATGGTGAGCTTCGGCTGTTCACCATTGATGGCATTGCCCAGCTTACAGTGGGGCTAGTGCTTGGTTTAGTTGGCTAGATGATCTACTGAGGTTGCTGTGAGCTAGAGAGGGAACAAGTTAGGCTCCAATCACTGCTCACAATAGTGTTTAGATTTTATTTGAGTTGAATCAGCAAGGTGTTTGATGAAATGGCCGCAAGAATTCAAGATTTAAATTTTGAAAAGATTTTTGGTGGGTGTGCTAGGTTGATGCTGGTGAGTCTACAGATGCTTGGGTTTTGAAAGTTGAGCTGGTTTGAGTGGTTGTTGAAAAAGTGGGATCTTCCCATATCATAAAGATTCAATTTTGAATTGTCATTTAAACTATGCATTTGAATGTTTTTGGATGATCACAAAGTGGGCCTTGATACTTTGGGAAAATATTGGGAATTGTTTGGATGATGTTTATTTCACCTAAGAATCCTTTTACAAGCAAAGAAACACATAAACAAGGCAATTCAAAAGAATTCAAAATGGGATGCATACACACATGCATGCTTTCATATTTTTATTTAGAAAAGTTTTTGTTAACCCTAATTTTGATGATTAGAGTTTGATGATCCATGTTTAGTATTTTTGGGATGTTACAAACCTTCCCCCCTTAAACAAAATCTCGTCCCGAGATTTGAAAAAGGACGAAAAGATTACCTAGGATTTGAAGAGATTGGGAAATTCTGTCCTGATGTGATCTTCGCGCTCCCAGGTAGCTTCCTTTTCTTAGTGGTTGCTCCACTGAATCTTGAGAAACTTGATGCTTCGGGTTCTGGTGGTTTGGAAAGCTTCTTCCAAAATACGGATGGGTACTTCGGGATAGGTCAGGTCATCATTGATCTCTATGGTCCGGTGATCGATATTCTTGAACACTTCAGTCTTCTCTGGAACTTCGAGGAACATGCGAAGTAATGAGATATGGAACACATTGTGAATGGCTGACATCTCTTCGGGTAGTTCCAATTGATACGACACTTCTCCTCGACGGTTCAGAATTTTGAAAGGTCCGATATATCTGGGGGCTAACTTTCCTTTGAGTTGGAAACGCTGCATTCCCTTTAATGGCGACACTTTCAGATACACAAAATCTCCTATGTTGAAGGCGAGGTCTCTACGTCTCTTGTCGGCGTAACTCTTCTGTCTGGACTGGGCTGTCTTGAGGTGCTCATGAATCTTGTGAACCTTCTCTTCTGCTTCTCGTAGGATGTCGGGTCCGAAGATCTGACTCTCTCCTACTTCCGACCAATTCAAAGGGGTGCGACACTTCCTTCCATACATGAATTCAAATGGGGCCATTTGGAAACTAGCTTTATAACTATTGTTGTATGAAAATTCTGCAAATGGCAGACAGTCTTCCCACTTAGATCCATATTCTAACACACATGCTCTCAGCATATCTTCGAGTATTTGATTTACTCGCTCTGTTTTTCCATCGGTTTGAGGGTGATATGCGGTGCTGAAATCTAGACGGGTTCCTAAACCTTCTTGAACTTTCTTCCAGAATCTCGAGGTAAATTGAGTTCCTCGATCAGATACGATGTTCTTGGGGACTCCATGCAAACTAACAATTCTAGCGATGTATAACTCCGCTAGTTTCGAACTCTGATAGGTGGTTTTGATGGGTAAGAAATGGGCGACTTTGGACAATCTGTCCACTATGACCTAGATAGAATCATTTCCCCTACTAGAAGTAGGCAATCCAGTGATAAAGTCCATTCCAACGGAATCCCATTTCCATTCCGGAATCTGTAATGGTTGCAACAATCCAGCGGGTCTTTGATATCCTGCCTTGACTCGCTGACATATATCACACTTGGCGATATAGCTTCCGATTTCTCTCTTCATCTTATGCCACCAAAATTGCTCTTTCAAATCTTGATACATCTTCGTTCCTCCGGGGTGGATAGAATAAAGAGTATCATGAGCTTCCTTCAGAATAACTTCTTTCAACTCAGAATCTGCTGGTACACAAAGGCGTCCTTTGTACCACAGAACTCCTTCTTCGTCTTCGGTGAATCCGGGTACTTTGCCTGTACCAATACGATGCTTGATTCCGTCAATACTAGCATTTCCTTTCTGCGCCTCTTTGATCTGGCTGATCAAAGTGGTTTGAAGTTTGATGCTAGCCAAAAATCCTTCACTTACTAATTCGATTGGAAAATCTTCCATCTCTTTGTGCAAGCTTGGTTGCTCCTTCAAAATCATGGAGTTCAAGTGGCACGGCAATCTGCTAAGGGCATCTGCTACCACGTTGGCTTTACCAGGGTGATAGTGAATGTACAGGTCGTAATCCTTGATTAGCTCAATCCATCTTCTCTGCCTCATATTCTGCTCCTTCTGAGTGAATATATACTTCAGGCTCTTGTGATTCGAATAAATCTCACAACGATTTCCCATCAGGTAATGCCTCCATGTCTTCAGGGCGAGAACTACGGCTGCGAGTTCGAGGTCATGGGTTGGGTAATTTTGCTCATGTTGTTTCAATTCTCGAGATAGATAAGATAAAACTTTTCCTTCTTACATTAGCACACATCCGAGACCGATCTTGGATGCACAATACACATCGAAGGGCTTCATGATATCCAGCATGATTAAGATTGGGGCTGAAATCAATCTCCTCTTGAGTTCTTGAAAACTCGCTTCACATTTGTCGGTCCATTCAAACTTCTTGTCCTTCTTTAGAAATTGGGTCATGGATCTGGCGATACTCGAGAATCCTTCTACGAACTTGCGGTAATATCCTGCCAATCTGAGAAATGCACGAACTTGGGTTTGAGTGGTTGGGGCTTTCCAATCTTCGACATCTTTCACCTTTGCAGGGTCAACGGCAATTCCTTCGGTTGATACAATGTGACCGAGGAATCCTACTTCCTGTAACCAGAATTCACATTTGCTAAACTTGGCATACAATTGATGCCCCCTAAGGGTTCCAAGAATGGTCCTTAGGTGTAGCTCATGTTCTTCTTCCGATTTGGAATAAATCAGAATGTCATCAATGAAAACAATGACAAACTTATCTAGGAAGTCCATAAAAATCTTATTCATTAGATTCATGAAATAAGCGGGGGCATTGGTTAATCCAAAAGACATGACAGTATACTCGTATAATCCATATCGGGTGGTAAAGGCAGTTTTGGGAATATCCTATGCGCGAATTTTGAGTTGATGATAGCCAGTTCTAAGATCAATTTTAGAAAACACTTTGGCACCGGTCAACTGATCAAACAAATCTTCTATATTGGGCAAGGGGTACTTGTTTTTGATGGTGACATCATTCAACTTTCGATAATCTGTACACAAACGGTTACCTCCATCCTTCTTGTCCACAAATAAGACAGGTGATCTCCAAGGTGACGCACTTGGTTGAATCAATCCAATTTCCAACATGGAATCCAGTTGCTTCTTCAGTTCTGCCAATTCTGACGGGTTCATACTATAGGGTCTCTGGGCTATGGGTCCTATTCTGGGGATTAGTTCAATGATAAACTCGATATCCCGATCTGGGGGCATACCGGGCAAAACATCTGGAAATTCATCGGGGTATTCATAGACTATCCGGACTTGGTCAATGGTAGGTTGGGCTATACTGTTGTTGCACTTGAATTGGCGAGGTAAGGTTTCAGATATATGCTCGACTAATATTCCGGCTGTACTGGTCATGGTGATGGCTTTCTTGGCACAATCAATCAATCCTTTATGTTTGGACATCCAATCCATTCCTAGTACTACTTCCAAACATTTAGTTCCGAGTACTATCAGGTTAGCATAAAAATCTATGCCATGGATTCGGATAGGGACGGCTTTGCAAATTTTCCTAGCCTTGGTGGTTGAACCGGGAATTTGGACGATCATAACATGCTTCAGTTTTGTTGGTTGAATTTTACTAGTGCATGCAAATTCTTCGGTAACAAATGAGTGCGATGCACCAGAATCAAACAACACTCTTGCAAGTACTGAATTAACAGAAAACATACCCAGCACTACGTCTGGCGCTTCCTGAGCTTCTTCAGCATGCATGAGGAAAAGACGGCCGTTGCTGTTGAGTGAATTTCCTGGGGCAAACCTCCTTCCTGGCTGAACACGACGCTGCTGCTGAGCTAGGGCATTGGTATTGGGGGCTGCGGAATTCTTCTTGTTGGGGCACTCATTGGAATAGTGGCCCTTATTTCCACAGTCATAACAAGTCACTTGCGACTTGTCTTTTGCTGCTACAGGCACAACATTGCTTCCAGTCCTCGGGGCATTGTTGGTGTTGGTGGCAGCATTGTTGTTGTTGAACTTGGGTGGTGCACGATTGAAATTGTTAGAATTGTCGGGGTTGTTGTGATTTCCTACGGGCCTAGGGTTTCCACGGCTGGGATAGGTCGGACGATTCATTGGGGGTCTGTTGGTCCTTGGGGCAAATCCTGGAGATGGGTTAGGGCGATACTTTGGGGTCTGATGGGTTCCTGGATGATGCATCATGCGACGCTTGCGGTTCTCATTGGCTTGGTTGATCTTTCCTTCCATCTGGATGGTAGAGTCGACAAGGGCTTCAATATCCATAAAGGGAATATTGACCAACACAGTCTGCATCTCATCGTGCAGACCATTCAGGAATCTTTCTTTCTTCTTGGCTTCAGTGTCGATCTCATCCGGGGTATACCTAGCTAATGACAAAAATTTGTCACGGTATTCCACTACGGTCATCCTTCCTTGCTTCAGTTCTCTGAATTCATCTCTCATTCTCTTGATCAAACCCGGTGGCACATGGGTTCTGCTGAACTTGACTTTGAATTCCTCCCAGGTCATCATCTGGCCTCCGGTCATTGCGCGAACACTGTTCCACCATGCCCTGGCATCTCCGGCTAGATAATGGGTGGCGAACAGAAATTTCTCGTTGGCTTCCACTACGGTGACTTCTAGGTTATTTTCCATGGTTTGCAGCCAATCATCGGTGTCTAGGGGCTCTTCAGACTTAGTGAAAACAGGTGGGTTGGTGTTTTGGAAATTCTTGAGCTTAGATCCATGGTTGTCCTGGTTTCCGTGGCCTTGATTGTTGTGGGCTAGCTGAGCTATCTGTTGCAGGGTGGCTAGGTTGGCTCGACGTTCGGCTCTTTCAGCTTCGCAATCAGACACCAACATTTGCAGGATCTGCAACATCGGGTCCGGGGATGAACCACTTCCTCCGCGTGGCATCTGAAGATTGAGATAGATCATGAGAAAAGAGGGAAATTTCTAAGGTTTTGGGACTTTGAAAAGTTTTTAGAGTTTGACTCAGATTTTCCTAGCAACTTGCTTTTCATTCATTCATTCATAGCACACGATACAAACACACACCACAACAAGGTAAACAGATGGTTTTAGGAACCATTCTAGAAACTATGATACAGTGGGACCGAAGACTACTCAATACGCTAGTGCTCAAGTGCTACTACTCCTCGGAGTCGGTGTAGTCGTCATCCTCATCATCCTCATCGTCATCGATGAAGGCGTAATCATCCTCATCGGTGAAGAAATCCATAGCCTGATCCTCCAGAAAATCATCATCATCGCTGAGATAGGAGTAGGGGTCTCCATAAAGATCCTCTCCGGCATTCTCCCTTCCCTCCAACTGCATGTCTCTCTCGTGGATGGTCTCCTCCAAAGACGAGATACGGTGGCGAAGACGGGCAATCATGCGCTCCTTCTTATCGAGCTGACGACGACGAGACTTGCGATCCTTCGCTAGCATGGCGATGGTCTGATCCTTCGTCTTGATGATGGCGGACTTGTGGTTGGAGTAGTCATGAAAGTTGTCCAATTCTTGCTGAAGATCGTACATCATGAAGCTAAGGTGATCCAATTGAGTCTTCAGCTCGTGGGGGTATGGGGCTTCCAGGGGTTGTCCATTAGCATCACGCCTTGGGCAAAACTCAAAGCGGGTACCCTTGATCTGGTTGATACTCTGCCCACACGGACGGGCAAGAGCTTCCTGCATGGCCCTGGCAAGTCCATCGAGCCAGTTGTTCTCTCTTAAGGTAAACTGAATTCCCTCAGCAGTAGGAGGTTCAATCTTTCCTCGGAGACTGGCAACAATTAGCCACTGCATATATTCTCCTCCTTGATCATTGAGCTGAGCTCCGAAGAACTCGGGGTGCGGATGCTCCAGAAGTTCCGAAAGCTGGTCCAAATCCCTCTCAAAGATAAGGTCTCCTCCATTTCCCAATTGGTAAAACTTGCTGTACTTCACATCCATCTAAAAGAATATAGGATGAGTAAGTTAGTAGAGTGATCAAGTGTGTCAAATTTTATGTATTTTGCAAGAGTTTTTGAGGAACATGAATTTTTATGAAAGAATCAAAGTGATAAGAATGGGAATAAGTTTTTGTAAATATTTGTTTTCTTTGGTTTTGAAACTAAGTTTTTGTTCAAACGTCCAGTCTAACTAGGGTCTCCTATGGTCAGGATGGCTCTGATACCAACTTGTCAACACCCGGATTTTTAATCCCAGATGCTTGTTATGCCATACATCGCAATCCCAGGATTACCATTTTTGAGAGACATAACAGAATTGGATACCACAGTAGATCATCCATTACAACCATACATAAGGTCTTACACAAATAAGGATCTCATGATCCAGTCTTAATACAACACAAGCAGCGGAATACGTAATAATAATGGTAGCGTAGGCGAAGCTCCATCTTCGGGGGTCACAGGCAATGCTGACGATGGGAGATGATCCTAGTTGTCGTAACCTTCCTGGGGTCCATCTTCCAGGTACTCCTCTTCATAGACTGGCCATGGGAATAGCCAGGGACAAAGCCATGAGTACTCTTTAAGTACTCGCAAACTAATACTAACAAGTAAAAAGGGGTTTTTGTAGTAGGACACTAAGCTCTAGGGTTGTTTTGCAAAAAGCCAGATTTACCTCTACTAAGTTTGGAAACAACGAATGCTAGTTAAGGTTTTATAACACCTAAGTGGGAACTTGTATCTCATGTCACAACTCTGTGGTGGTCAAGTCAAAATCTCAATCCATTTCACAAGTCATTTTGAAATCATCTGACGGGGAAATAGTATGGCCACTCCAACTGTCCATAACCGCGGACGCGGCTATTCGAATAGTTTGACACTCTGCAGAGATTGTACACTTTCACCACAACATTCGATACATCCATCAGGAACAAATCCTGAATTCACCATACTCCGTATGCGGATAATCAATCCTAACCTTTCAATTACATGCCCTAGTATAAGCACCTCTCCTGTGAGTTTCGCCTCCCAACCATGACCAACTGTCATATTGGGTACTGCACAGGTGGACAATCTTCAGAAGGTAGCCTCAGCTCAGACCTTGGCCATGAGGGAACTAATACTAAGGTATATAAGTTTCCAGTTAAGCCCTACCAAATTCTCTGGTATTGTGTTTGTACGGTAAAATTGGAATGGTATCGCATCTAGACAACCATCAGTTTTATAAAGGGCTAAGGCTCATGCCTCAACATTTTCATCACCATAAATCATCTGGTGTTCGGAAACACATGTCCAAAACATTTCAATAGAATGATCCATCATTCCAAGGTTTTCATAACCATTTTTCCACCAAGTATTCTCATCTAAAATTTGATCAAGTTTTATGCTTAGCACTAGCATCTACAAGTGGGGGTAAGTACTAATGAGGGGTGGTAAACTAGTGGAGTGTTAACTAAGTTCAATCTCATGCCTTAGGATGACATAAAGATTATCTAGCTTAGGCCAAATTTTATGCTCTTTATGCAACCTTCAAAAATATCCTTCTAGTATCTACAATTCACTTAAGTGAGATCTAAGTACTAGCTTTGATAAAGAAATAAAGTATAAAGCTTGCAAGTAAAACTAGGATTGGGTATCATCAAATGTGTCTAACCAAGCTTGCTTAGTGCATTGCATAGGTTATTTAACTCTCATAATTGCAAGTGTTAGCTTGCACATTCAACTAGTAGTATTAGGCTTGCATCAGTATCATTATAAGCTTGCTAAATTAATAGCTTGCAAGTATTGACTTGCATAGGTAAAGTATCTTGCAAGTGTTAGATTGCCTTGTGCAGAGCAGTGGTTGAAGTTCTCCTCGGCTTCTTCTTCGTAGTATCCTCCTTCCTCCTTGTATCCTTGGTCGATTCTAGCATCTATGAATAAATACGAGGTACACAATCACCAAACAATACTTAACTACTTGAAATCATCACACACAAGGGTCCTATAGATGATCTAGCATCATCACTAACATTACAAGATTAAAGCTTGGTTTAATTCCTTTTATTTTTAGAAAAGTAATTTCTACTCATTGAAAAACTACTTAAGATTTAATATTCTCCAAACCAAACATGGGATCATGTTGACACATGTCATCACCACATATTTTAGTCCATGGGAATGTAATTTAAAGTGGTGTAACAATTTAATAAGGTTTAACCTTTTATTTTTAATTAAATAAAGTGACTAGAAATGCTTATGTGGCATTCTTTTATTACTTGGTCATTATTTCTGTAAGTAAACCTATATATATTTTTATATATTCTGAAAGGTATGGTTAAATGTGATTTTTGAGAGTTGGAATCTACTCGAAAGATATTATGGTTTAAATTTGAAAAATGTTTGAAGGTAGAAAAGCTTCTGCTTTATTAGTTTTACAAAGGGTGATCTACAGATCCAAATGATTTAAATCCAACGGGCTTGGATTCAGCATTTCAAGACCTTTCTAACGAAATTGGTTTCATTCAATTTGGTTCACTGAATCGAGCTAGGTTGATTTTTGAAACTAGGTGCATAAGTGTGTTTGAATGAAAATGGAAAAATCCAAATTCAAACAACTGGGCTGCGCGGGAAACGATACTGGGCCGGCCTTCTAAGCACAACGCTTACGCTGGCTGGTTAAGTTGATGTCCCCACGTGTCAGTGAGACGAGGGGGTGCGAAGCGGTATGGGGCAATATGGTGCGTTCGATCTAGTTCTAATCCAACTGCTGAGGGTCGTCGTCCACGTCGGGCAACGCCGGCGAGAGTGAACCCTAACGCGGCAGGTGGGGGTCGTCGGGGGCTCACCGGGGCTCAGGCGAGGGTCGACGAGGCGGGCGAACGACGAAGTCGACAACGGTGAACCTCCTGGTACCGGCAGCTTCTCCTGGGGCGGCTCCAATCGCTGGCTCCCTTCTTCTCCAGTAGTGGCGGGCTCTAGTGAAATTCCGGCGAAGCGCTGCTCGCCTTGCTTCGGGAACGGGGTGGAACGATCAGTGAGGAGAGGGGTGTGAAATGGTGTGCTCAATTCGTCTGGGGTTGGCCTCTATTTATAATCGCGACGACGAGACCGAACGGGATGGGCAGGAGACGGTGGCGACATGGCTACGGGCTGCTAGAGGCATGGCCGGCAGTGTTGATCGCTTGGTGGTCTCCTGGCGATGCTCTACGGCTTTAATGCACATGTAGGGGCGGGGGCAAATGGTCTAGAACGTGCGATGCTCTGCGCGGCCGAGGCAGAGTTTTCGACGGCGAGCGGTGGCTGTGAGGCATGGGGCGGCGAACGGGGATGTCTGACGGTCTCCTGGGTCGGTGGTGATCGTGTAGGTACGCGGCAAGGGCGGCGCGCGGTCTGTGGGCTTCAATCGAGCGTGGCGCTCTGGCGCATGCTCGGCATGGTTGCTGGCGAGCTGGGCACAGTCTGTGCGTGTGGTCCAGGGGTTGGCAACGCTCGAGCGCTGGACAGGGAGTGGCGGTGGGGTGTTGGCTTGCTCCTAGACATGTTGGCTAGGCTTGTTTCTTCTCCTAGCTTGCTGTCCACACTGGGGTGACATGGTGAGCTTCGTTTGTTCACCATTGATGGCATTACCCAGCTTATAGTAGGGCCAGTGCTTGGTTTAGTTGGCTAGATGATCTACTGAGGTTGCTGTGAGCTAGAGAGGGAACAAGTTAGGCTCCAATCACTGCTCACAATAGTGTTTAGATTTTATTTGATTTGAATCAGCAAGGTGTTTGATGAAATGGCCACAAGAATTCAAGTTTTAAATTTTTAAAAGATTTTGGTGGGTGTGCTAGGTTGGTGCTGGTGAGTCTACAGATGCTTGGGTTTTGAAAGTTGAGCTGGTTTGAGTGGTTTTTGAAAAAGTGGGATCTTCCCATATGATAAAGATTCAATTTTGAATTGTCATTTAAACTATGTTTTTAAATGTTTTTGGATGATCACAAAGTGGGCGTTGATACTTTTTTATGAGTACTATCAAGGGGTGCAAAGATCCAAACAAGATTCTGTTAAGTTCTGAAAGTTAGAGATAGCCAAAGTAGGCATGGGAGTTAAATTGGTCAAAATGACCATTCACTCATTTTATTTGTTTTGATTTATTTGTCTTTGGGAAAAGCTTGGGAATTGTTTAGATGATGTTTATTTCACCTAAGAATCCTTTTACAACCAAAGAAACACATAAACAAGGTAATTCAAAAGAATTCAAAATGGAATGCATACACACATGCATGCTTTCATATTTTTATTTAGAAAAGTTTTTGTTAACCCTAATTTTGATGGTTAGAGTTTGATGATCCAAGTTTAGTATTTTTGGGATATTACAAGCAGCATCTCCTCATGAAGAGGACAAGCCGCAGTCCTAGATCTTATCTTGATCCAACGGCTCACAGCGCGCGATACGCTTTCGACGCTCCCTCTCACTGCCATGCGAGACCCAGCCCGATATTTGAATCCCACGCTCCCGTGGTAGTCACCGTTGATCTAGGCCGGCTCAGTGCTGTGTTGGCTCGATCCAAAGAGAAACAACCCACCATTTTGTGTATAATATTTCAGAGATTTATCTCTAGAATGGTATTGTTTTAATTGATAAATGTCTAGTAATTATTCTATTAATCCAAAAATTGTAAATCCAATAATGTTAGATGCATATCTTGTACTCAACTATATCTACCTAGAAAAACTTGATTTGCATTCTTAGGAGTTTTGATTTCACTGCAGTAATTTTTACAAGTTCAATACTTAACCTTGTTTAGAATTTTCTACACCTTTATGTAGGTTAGTTTTTGAGGTGGGAACAAATCTGAGAGTTGTGTCTCCAGTAGATGTATAAATCCCCGGTGGCCCGTAATTTTAGAAGCTATAATTATTTTTGTGTGCACTTATTTGCTTCTATGAGTAATCTGAACACTAATTAATTCTTTTAAAATCAACCATAAGGGCTAAAAATGCAAATCCAATTTTGATGGATGTATTTTCAATACGAATCCATGGGTATAATTTTTGTATACTGTTATGGTACAGTTTCTGGTCTAGACAAAAAGATACTTAAATAACTAGAGTATATAGTTAATTCAACCTTAAAATATTAATAAAGATTAATTGAGTAAATCTAATTGTTTTGATCTGATGCTATCAGTAACTATCTTTGTGTAGCTTGGTTGGTTGTTTTGAAGCATGCTAATGTGCTCGTAGCATTTGTTTGCTTAGTAGTGATTGTGTGCATGTTTTCTTATGTCCTTTTCATATTCGCGATGATTGAAACGAATGAGGAAGGATACGAGGAAGTTGACTTTGGAGAGTTTGAAGATGAGGTGCTCACGACGGATGTATGAAATAGAAGTGTCAAACTATTCGAATAGCCGTGTCCACAGTCATGGATGGTTGGAAAGGTTGCTACCTAGCAGTGCTGTTTTTGTTTTTAAAATGTTTTCTAAAAAGTAAAAGAGCTTTATGTGGAGAAGTCCGGCAATCTCAAAGGATCGCGAAAGATAAGATAAGGTCGGATGATGACCACCAGTTGACAACATGCACTACAACAAAAACCTACGATAAAGACATTCTTCTTGAGACACTTCTTATTTTGTTTCTTTAAAAATCAGGTAGAGAGATATTTTGCATCTTGTAGAAACAATTTTTTAGACACTTATGTGTCTCAAATATAGAGACACCAGTTAAGAAATTTTTCTAAAGGAATGGAATTTTCTTTCTAGAGACAACTTTTGAGGCATTATAAATTGTGTCAACAAGTTATATAGAGGCAATCACTAAGACACATTGCAAAACATGTTTACCTTTTATGTAAAGACACTATTTAAGGCATTTGGCTTGTTCTCTAGAGACATTTGTTTTAAGTTTTAGTCAGGTTGTGCAATACTCAAAAGAAATCAATTCAAGGTATAGACAAGATCTTGTGGAAGGTTGAGATGGTTAGATGAATAAATTTTTATCATTAAGTTCAAGAGTTCAAGGATTGCTTTTGACATGTTTGCATGGTATTTTTTTTACTCTACCTGTAGAGGAATAATATAATGCCTCTTTGTTATGACTTATATTATCTATAAACATTATTACTAGTGTCCTTAACACATAAGATACATTGCCCGTACCGACACTTTTGAGACAATGTGTACAATGCCTCCATAAGTACGTAAAGACAATAAAAGTGTCTCTATGGGACCAAAATAGTGCCTCTACAGGGTGGTTCTCTTGTAGTGATGGGTGACCCAATCCTAGTTTTCTAAAAAGCTTTATGAAGAAATTTTTCAATAAGTATTCTTTGATCAAATCTGGGTAGACCACTTGTCTACCCGTCAAGAAAGTTATGAAAAGAACCCCTCTTGAAGCCCTCCTAAAACCCAAGCCATACTGCATATCCTCTTATACTCATTGTTATCTTATGGTGGTTTGTGTGTACATTCAAAATTACTCACTAGCATTGTCTCTGTCTATTTGCTTGGTTATACTACGAGCATGATGGTGGAGAAGATGAAGGTTACAATGACGGCTTCGCAAACTAGGACGTTATCCGAGTCAGGCACCTATAGGGCTATGGAATGACTCGGGTCTTCTTTGTTTGTTTTTCCGCTAATCTTCTATATGATGCCCTCTGCGGAACTTATGTAAGACTTATTTATGTAAGAATTGTAATCGGTACTGTAATGGATGTGGCACTCTGGTACTAATTTGTTTATGCTCCACGATTGATGTGATCTTGGGATCGTGGTATCATGCATAAAAGGGTATTCAAGATATCTAATCCCGGGTCACCACATTGTTGATCATTATTAATAGATCGGCGAAATTTCACAAAAAATAATAAAGAAAATCGATTCTAGCGCTGTGGAGAGGGGAGTACAAGGCACAAGTATTAAGGAAAAAGCAAATAATGGGCCCCACTTGGCAGTGTATGACCAAGCTATAAAACTCCCATGCAAAAGTTAGCATCTTAAGTTTAGTAGGTCCCACGAATCATCTCGTTTAGACACTGTATAAATGGTGGAGCTTACTTGTAGTATAGTATTTCTTTGCTTAGACATATGCTCACCTCTGTCCGTGCGCTGTATATGCAGAGAGAATAAAACGTAGCAAGGGGAAGAGGGCAGCAACGAAGAGAGAAGAGGAGTTAAAGGTGGTTCAATGTCAGAGCAAAGTTATGATGGGTTCCAGAAATGAGGTACTCCTGCCGCCTTACAGTGTACACTCTACTAGTAGTAAATTTCAGGACCTATGCACACAAAACAAATTGTGTGTTACCTCTCTCCTTCGCTGCCCCATGAGTCCAAAACTGAAGCATATTTAAGCATACAAATTATTCATATTGTCACTCATTACATGATACATCTATCTACAACTATGCCTATTATGTTTGATTACTAGTTCATATTCATTTTCACATGGACTTTGCACAATTAGTAGTTTAGTGGGATTTTATTACATTTTCATTGTCTTTGACTTGTGTCTAAGTGCTATGAACAATCATGGATAAAAGGAGCCAACAGGATTCAATATGGAGGAGTTGTAGGCACCTGACTTAGCCATTTGAGGGGAGGAAAAAGGTTACTTTTCCATCAACACCAAATGAAGATTTAATGCCATGATGTTGTATCCCTCGTCCATACGAATCCAACGAGCCAATGTGTTGGGGGGATGACCCCAGGTAGGGTAAAGCTAAGGTAAAAGGGCAAGGCCCACCGAGAAATTGACCGGGTCAGAGGATGACCTGGCCGAGTAATACGAGTAACGGCCGAGTAAGGACCAGATCAACTAGAGTTAGGATAATAACGCTTGACTATATGTCGGCACATTATTTACTATGTGGTACTTGTAGGTGTGAGCTTGGCCGAGTCATACAGGGCGAGGCAGGGTCACTGGGAAGCTTGTTCGAGAAGGGGAGAACAAGCCCCGAAGTCAACACTGAGCTATGTCTCTCATCCAGGAATCTGTATAGGGCCAAGCACTATAGAGAACGGTCAGAGGGACAGAAGAGCAGAAGAGGCGTCATGGAGGTGACAGTCCCACAGCCCAACGCTCACATGTCGTGGGCTTTGGGTCATTGTCATCGATAGAAGAGAGACAGGGAAAGACTCCCACCGAATTACTATTTTGGGATGAGCATATTCGAGGAATATGCCATCCACGTCAGCCCTAATGTAACCTGGCCACCCTTTTATAAGGTGAGTCAGGACCTCCAAAGAAGGGAGGCGATTCATTTTACACTTAGAGGGTAGTTGAGTGCTTCTTCCTCCTCTCCCTCTGACACCAGCTCAAGGATCAAGTGTAACCATTATTGATCTAAGAAAGGATCGTGAGTGACTTATTCGTGTGTAGAAACCACTACATCATTCCTCCTTGGATCCCTCTAGCACACATTGGCCCCATATTTAGCCTACTCACCACCACGACAGTTGGCGCCCACCATGGGGCTAGTAGCGGTGCTAGGTGGAGTCAAGATACGGACGGGAAACTTCATCGCCACCGGCGAGCGCATCGTCTTCGGGCTTGTGCATCACTTTGAAATGTGGGACTTCGTCAGCGATAACGCGCACCAATTCGCCAGGCGCTCTACTCCGTGCAACGGAGTCTTCATCAACCTAGGCATGCACAAGGTGTACATCGATGTTGATGTTTCCTGCGTCTACCCGCAGCGAGTCAGCCTCGCGAGAGCGCCTCCCCTCAATGTTGCTAGCGGCCCGTGTATCAATCGTCCGGCAGGCAGAGTCGATGTGATGATGACCGAGCCCGCTCCAGCAGCAGGCGCAGGAGCTGGGCCGAGCAAGAACCCGGAAGCAGTAGATCTAGCAGTAGCAGATCCGGTAATCGTAGATCTGGATGTAGTGCGTAATTTATCTCCTAAGGAAGCTCGTATCAGATGGACACCCTTAGAAAGGCTAGAGAATATATTGCATAAAGCGACAGAAAACCTAACCACTCATGTAGCTCCCATTGTAAACCTGTCTCAAGCACAAGCCGAGGTAGAGGAAACTCGGTTAAAATGTTAGAGGAGGCTAGGAGAGTAGCAGCTCGGCAATAATCGCTTAACATCACTTTGCGTGAGTATGCTAGGGCAAACAAGCTTAACACTAGCCTAACTCGGCTAGATGGTGTTAGGATAAGGGGAAAGAATATCCTGCATTATATCAACAAGGAACATGTGTCTAGGCATGGTGACTTGGGTTACCAAGGGTTGCCGAGGTATAGCACTCCTGCAAAGAACCTTAGGGCTGTAGATGCGAAGCTGCCGAGATAGATGGCCTAACCGGTGAAGCCCGACAGAGGCAACAAGAAAGAGTCATTGAGCTGGTGCGTATAACGAACTAGCAGAATGAGGAACTGCTCAAGAACAACCCGGCAAGACCTGGAGGTTCACGTGTGGTTCATTCGGTTCGAGTTGCCCCGACAGTATCAGCTACCGCAACATCTTCACACGGCGGAGGATCAAGGAAATACAAGGCAGTAACCTCGGGGATAAGAGATAATCAGCTGGTCCCGTATGACCCAACAATGGTTGGGAAAGAAAATGTGAACCAAGGCAATGCTAGCCGAGGTAACAGTGGGAATAGAAACCCCGTACATGGAAATGGTGGACAAGGAAACAATGGGCGGGGTAATCCCATACCGCATCACTTAGCTGGAGGAGGGAAACATCCTCCCCAAGAGCACCAGCCGAGGTATGAACCTCGGTAAGAGAGGGATGCAGGACCAATTGCGCATAAACCGGAATAGAACAAATACAATTACGGTTATTCAGAGATGGAAAATGCCGGATTTGCTAGACCTACTCACCTGTGATAGGACAAAGGATGGGAAACAAAAACTTGCAGATCATGTCTATGCACTTCTATTCTTGCAGACAGTTGTTGCGCCTCCAAGTTTGCAGAATAGCAGCAAGTTTCCCATAAGTGGATTACCCAAGGTTTATCTAACTCAGGGAGGAAGTGGTTAAAGGTATCCCTCTCAAGCAACCCTGCAATCATGATACAAGAAGTCTCTTGTGTCCCAAACACACCCAATACAATTGTCAGGTGTATAGGTGCACTAGTTCGGTGAAGAGATAGTGAAATACAAGTGGTGTCGATGATTATAAGACAACAGTGCCAGAAAAGATCTTGATGGCGTGGAAAGACTAAAGGAAATATGAAAATAAAGATGGAAGCAAGTAAACATGTGGCAGGACTAGTAGTAAACGGTGTTTCAATGCTTAGAAACAAGGCCTAGGGATCATACTTTCACTACTGAACACTAATCCACGGTAGGGCTACTACTCTGAACTACTCTCCGGTTGGATAACTATTCAGAACTACTCTCCGGTTGGATAACTCTAATCCACGGTAGGGCTACAAAAGCACTCCTTAAAGTTTTAATTGCCATCTAGATAACCCCACAATGTCACCTTGAGCGCTAGATGGTTCCTTCCAACACCATAATTTCATAGAGACAACCAACTCAAAATATAAATCATGATAAGTAATTATGTAATCTCTAGCCTAAGTGCCAGACGGTGTGCACATTGTCACCTTCGCACACGTGGGGAAAAGCAGAGATCTATTAAATCACTTGAGTAGCAGAGTAGATCTACTTGATTACAAAGCTCATGATCACAATATGATCACACATAGAGAGAGAAATGAACACATAGCTACCGGTTGATCCCTTAGCCTCGAGGAAGAACTACTCCCTCCACATCATGGGAATCAGCAACGGCGATGGAGATGGTGGTGGAGATCGATGGAGATGGCTCCGGGGGCACTTCCCCGTCTCGGCAGGGTGCCGGAATAGAGTATTCTGTCCCCCGAATCACCCCTTCGGTGGCGGCGGCGATGTGGAACGTTTTGTGGATGTATGCCGATTATTCTAAGGTTTTCTCATCGGGGGATTTATATAGGCGGAAGGGCAAGGTCGGTGGAGGGCCAGGGGACCCACACCCCTGGTGGCGCCACCAGGGGATACCCGTGCCACCATACGGTGTGGCCACCCTGGTGTCCCCTCCGTCTCTGCTTTCTATTTCCGTATTGCTCCGGGAAAATAGTAACTTTGGATTTTGTCCCGTCCAATTCCGAGAATATTTTTTTTAGCTTTTCTGAAACCAAAAATAGCAGAAACATGCAACTGGCACTTCGGCATCTTGTTAATAGGTTAGTTCCAGAAGATGTATAAAAATACCTCAAAGTGTAGGCAAAACATAAGACCAATGATATAAAATAAGCATGGATCATCAAAAATTATGGATATGTTTACGACGTATCAAGCATCCCCAAGCTTAAGTCCTACTCATCCTCGAGTAGGTAAGTGATAAAAAGAATAATTTTTGACGTGACATGCACCATCACAATCTTGATGAAACCATTTGCAAGCATTGAAAGCTGGGATCAAAGTATTCTAAACATGAGCATGATACATGAAGTTCTAACAATAAGACAAAGCAACTATGCTGCAACATGAAAGGATACAAACAAAGATCATGAATAACAATGCATTGAGAGATGTTTGTTTGTGTCACATATAGAAAACATAGCATAGTGGTATTCATCATGTACCTCATGGAGTAGGAAAACATAAATGCATAGGACACCTTCAAAGTTCATAAGGGTGACTAGATACAAATAGTTCAAGAGAAAGAAATATCAACATTATGAATCAATCAATAAGTTTTGGGACAATGCACATAGAACTAAGAATGGCAACTATGCTCTCTTAATTGGTGCCTAAGGATAGAAGGTAAAGACTCAATATAGAAGTGGAAAGGCCCTTCAATATAGAAGGTAAAGTCCCTTCAAAAGGAAGCAGGTATTTCAAGTTTCATAAAGAACTTCCAAAAATTATGGTACTTATTACCTTTCATCTCTCATTGCCCCTATCATAACCATCTTGAAGTGATTAAGGTTAAAGTGAAAAAAGTATGGAGTATATGTTTGACAAAGTATAAGTTGGCAATCTCATGTCCCTTGAGTACGAGGACCGCTCCTCATGCTACTCAACTTTAGTTACCAATAGGTTCTTGTCATAGTAAGTACATGTGTATCATAGAGAACCCCCAACGGGGTAACCCTTGCCCCATGATACAGGAGCTATCCCATATCAAAATGGCAAGGCAAGCAGACAATGAGCATCTCAGCAATCTTCTTATTTACCATGGGAAAATGGTGCTTTTTTCTCTTCTTTCCTCGTTTCTATGTCTCTCTTTTTTATAAGAAGAAAGATTCAAAGATTGCTCACTATTGTGATGCTGCAAGTTTCCACCATAATTAGGCGTGGATTAGGCTAGTGGCCCACGCGCTTATCTAACACATACACATAACTCCATGGAATTACAAGCTCCCCTTTTATTTCACACCGACGACATCCATAAAGAAAAGAGCATGATATCAACTAGGTAGATATTTACATGTGTTGAAAGCGTTCCCCATGATAGCATGGTTCTGCTAATTCCCAACTTATAAGTGCAAGCATATACAACATAGATGATACAATGGTTCAATTTTATTAGGGGCAAGAAAAATAAATTGTGCCATCAAGTTTGTGAGAGCTTTAATCACTAATTTTCACATAACAAAGTGACTTTTTAATTGGAAGATTGTTCCATCAAGTTTTTGAGAGCTTTAATCACTAATTTTCACATAACAAAGTGACTTTTTAATTGGAAGGTAGATAAAACAAGAATATACTCGGAATGGTGTAACACACCATGCATAGGAATTTATAGTGGACACTTTGGAATAAGTTGGTTTCTTGGGAGTTGGATGCATGAGTAGAGATTACTCAATACAAGTGGAGGCTAGCAAAAGACTGGGAGCGACCAACTAAGAGAGCAATAATGGCCATAATCATGCAGAGCGATAAAACATTACTAATCAAAGCATAAAGTGGTACCACAAGACAAAAACTAAATGATCATAGAGGCTAAGGTGACTGGTTCATAGTCATAACATGGTGTGAGCATGTGCCAAGTCAACCCAAACAAAGCATCATAGGAGAATACCACAATATTATGCTTTTGTATGCTAAAACAACGCATGATTCTTTCAAGGCACATTAAGCAATCTCAATTGTTTGGAACAAGTCATGCTACATCAATAATCACTAATCATAAGGTCAAAACAACATCTAGCATGACATGATAAAGTCTAAGCCACAGTTAAAACAGGCTCCTTTTTGTACCACTTAAGCATGAAGCTTCCTACTCTTTTCCAACACCAATCGACTTATTTGAAATAACTCACAAAGATAATAATCAATAAAGATCAGTGAGATTGTCTCACAAATCTAGAAAGAATAACTTAAAAAGTTCTAAGCAAACAACATAAGAAAACTAAGGCTAAACACAGTGCTAGCAAAACAGAACACTCACAAAACAATAAGAATGAAAACTAGAGTGTTCTAGGCAATGAAAACAGAGTGTGTCTCTCTCCAAAATAAGTGTTTTGGGATCCAACCAACTTATTGCAGAAAACCAAGAAAAATAAAACTAAAAACAAAAACAAATATTCTCCAAGAACAACACAATAGTGCATGAACCAATAAAAACGAAGTGTCTAGAAAGACCTGAGATTTTTATTGATGAAGAAGGGGATGCCTTGGGCATCCCCAAGCTTTAACGCTTGTACCTCTTGATATTTCTTGGGGTGACAGAGGGTGCCATCCGCAAGCTTGAGCTTTTTTCCATTCTTCATCTCATTACATCATTCTTCCCCTACACTTGGAAATTTCCTTCATACAAAACTTCACACAATCTTCATTAGCAACATTAGTGCATTCAAAAGTAATAAAACTTTAGGTTTAGTTTCAAAATAGAAAATCTTTCATTAAAAACACAAGCTACTGTATAAATTCCCTTTAAAAAGCTCAATTCACCAAAAATAACTCAAAAAGGAATCGATAAGAGGCAAATGCAAATAATGCCAGAAATCTGTCAAAACAGACCAACAGGTAAAAACCGATTTTTTCAAAGACCTTCTGTTGCTAAAATCAAAAAAGTTTTGAACTAACGAAAGTTAGATAACTACCTGGGGGATTTACTCAAACAATTACAGCTCAATCCGACATACAGATATTTTTCAAGAATTATTATAGTGAAGCACAAAAATCTGTTTCAGGACAGCAACTTCCCCAAATCTTACTTCCCTCTCATTAGAGGTTATTCTTGGCAAAAAACCACACAAAAAGGATAAGGAGAGGTTATTACAGAAGTAATAACTTCCAAGACTCAACAAAAGAAAATCCTAACGAAATTTGGGTTATCTCCCAATGAGTACTTTTCTTTGACTCCTTTAAGTTAGGCTTGATAGTTTGAGAAGATGCTCACATAAGAAATATGAATTGAAGTAAAAGAGAGCATCAAGAAGAAAATTCAAAACACATTTAAGTCTAACCCACTTCCTATGCATAGGAATCTTGTAAATAAACAAGTCATGAGGGCATAAAGCAACAGGCATAGGAAAAGCAAAACAAGTGCAACTTCAAGACTTTCAACATAAAGAGGGGAAACTTAATATTATTGAGATGCATAAAACCATGTTTCCCTCTCTCGTAATAACTTTCAATAGCATCATGAATAAAATTAACAATATAACAATCACATAAAATATCCTTATCATGAGCCACATGCATAAAATAATTATTACTCTCCACATAAGCATAATCATTCTTATTAGTTGTAGTGGGAGCAAATTCGACAAAATAGCTATCATTATTATTCTCATCACCATAATCATCAAATATAGGAGGCATATTGTAATCAAAATTAATTTTATCCTCAATAGTAGGTGGACTGTAAATATCATATTCATCATTGTAATCATCATATATTGGAGGTTTGGTATCACCATAAGCAATAGAATAGCTATCTTCCAAAGCTGGCGAACTAAAAAGATCATTTTCATAAAAAGTATGTAGAGGTCCCAACCTGATAAGGTGGTGATCCCTGTGTTCACAATGCTACTCCCTAGATCAATAGCTAGCATCCACAGTTTAAGATGTAATATCAAGAAACAAAGGTCATAATACAACTTTATAACCAGGAATAATATAATTCATTACATCTTACATAGCTCATTTGGCTATCTCATTACAATGGATCAGAAATATCTATATAGCATGGAGTCCTTCATCTTCAAAATGCCACAGGAAATCATGTTGGTTGTAGACTTGTAATCCTATTCAACACACTTCACTAACATCAAACAAACCTGCAACATAATAAGTTATAGCCACAAGGGTCAATACATTTGAATTGTATTGGCAAGTGATACTATGGTAGAATAGTGGTATCTATCATCTATATGCATTTGGCTAAGTGTAGTTGAGGCTTGCTTTGATCAAAATAAGTTTTCCTTATTATTTGAAAACACTAAGTTTTTGTTTGTCAAATCACCCAAGGCATCTACCAATTAAAAATTGAAGATCCTTTAACCCTTGTTCAAACATAAGCTTTTAACTTAGAAAATTGGGATGAGGAGATCCTTGATAGCTTCCATGTATTGATGCTTAAATTGTCCATTGCCGGGGACACGGCTAAGTAATTAGATTTTACTCTCCCTAGAGGTGGTGCACTTTCCGCCACAAGACTCGACATGCATCGAGACAAGATCTTTCAGAAGCCTCCCCTTAGACCAAATGTACGCATTCCATCCTATCACCCCCTACCACCTTCTGTCCATCTGGCTAAGTTGTTGCAACCTATATGATCTAGGCAGAGCCCATAATGCCATGTGGCTGCACTTGAAGCTTTTCAACACTTGACATCTCAAATATCTTTGTTCCTGGGTGTCTTTCCACAAGTGTGATACACAAGTTTTTGCCAGTTTAATGGCCCTATGTAACCACTCAACATAAATCCATTCTTACCATTTCACCCAGGTGATTCATTCACATAGTTGTTTTATTAAACAAAACATAAGTCATAGACTTAGAAATATTTCATAGCATGAATATAATCCACCGTTGTTTTCTACTAGCTAAGCTAAGCATGATAGTAGTAGGGATCTTAACTTAGGGAAAAATTCTACTAAGGCATTATCTACTAGGATTTCTCAAGGCATAACATACTTAGTAAAATTCCATGCAAGTCCTACTCAAAATATCACTAATGCATAGTGAAAATAATAGGACAAAATGTATGAAGCACCACTTGACTTTTTGGTAGAGAAACTAAGTTCACTCTTTGATCTTGCAATTGTCACACTCTTCAAAGTTCACTACAAGTCAATCAAGGAACAAATTCAAACTAGCATTCATACAATTCACCACATAAAATAAAGAAAACAAAACAATGCATGCAAGCATGCAAAAGATTGTTTTATCTGGAAAGGTGGTTTCTAATAGGCTATAAACATTTTAAAACAGCTATTGGTCATTTATAAAAGTGGCAAAACCATATAAAATCAAGTTAGTGAAAATAGGCCATTTTAATAATTTTTTTGTTTTGCTAGAAATGATTTAAATCAAAGTAATAATTTCTAGTGTTAACCAAATATATTTTTAAACACAAATGTTAGTGATTATGGTCAAAGTGTTTAAACCTAATCCATTCACCGAAAGGTTTCACGCAAAAATCATTTTTAAACAATAGAAACATTTTTGTTTTATCAAAATGCCTTTATTCAAAGGAATAATTTTCTATGGTTAAACAAATACATTTTTAAATCCAAAACTTAGTGTTTAGGGTCAAAGAGTTTTAAATCAAACCATTTGCAAAAGGTTTTACTCAAAAATTATTTTTAAAACATAATCAACAATTTTTGTTTTACTAGAAATTCTTTTATTCAAGGAATAATTGCTTAGTGGCACGAAATATACTTTTAAATTCAAAAGTTGGTTTTTATGGTCAGTAGGTTCAAAACAAACCATTTGCAAAATATTTTACCCTAAAATCATTTTTAGAATAATTTTTATACTCAAAATAGGCCTAGAAATGTTTCGGCATAAACAACCGAGTTTCCAGAAGAGAAATGCTAAACCAAGGGCATGTTTGCAAAGGTTTATTTTTCCTGATTCCAATGATATAAAATTTGCAAATTTTGGATGTGTGTATTAAAAGTTATGAATTTTTCAAAATCCATTCACTAATAGAAATGTTTCTGTTTTAAAAAACAGAGTCTGGGCTACATGTCATGTTCTCATTGGCCGATACCGATTCGTTCGGATCGAGCAGTGTGGTGTGTTGGATATAACTTACAGCGTATGGTTTAGATCTAATGTACCGCTTCATTTAGGTGTATCTAACTCATCTGCAGGATCGGGATCCAACGGCTCACAGTGGCTCGACCAGAGATGGGCGACGCTAGGCAATGGCGAGCGGCGGCGCGCTCTGTTAACGGTGCTCCGGCAAACCTAGGAAGCAATAGAGAGGGGTAATAGGCTAACCAGACTCGCCGTGATGTGGGGAAGCTCAACCTACTCGTCGTAGATGAAGGGGCGCACGAGGACGACGGGAATCGCTCACCGGAGTTGCTGTCTCCGTCGGGCACGCTCTGCTATGGTCGAAGGCGAGGCTACACGGCTCAGGAAGGAGAGGCAAAGGGCTTGTTAGACGCGCAAGACCATGCTGATTAAACGAGTGTCAACAAGGGGGGAGGTGCGATCGGAGTTTACCAGGGAAGCTCGCCGGAGTGGACGCAGTCGACGGCGGTGCTCGGACTTGGTTGTTGCCAAGACTGTGGGGCACCGCCGGGTTAGCTAGGGATACTGGCAGGTGCGCTAGGCGATGGGGAGCAAGATAGTGGGTGCCAGGGAGTGGGAGGCGGTCGGTCATCGTCGGAATTCGATGGAGATGCTCGTCGGAGCAGTGGTGGCACAAGGGGAAATTAAGGCACCCTGGGACGGAGAGGTACGGGTGAGCGAGGGGAAAGAGAGAGGAGAGAGGGGTGATTTAACGTGCATGTTCTCTGGAGGAATTCATGCGCGGCATTTAGGTGAATTGAACACGAGTAATCAGCGCTAGAAACGATAGTGGGGTGAGGGGAATGGGTCGTGGGGTAGAGACGACGATGACGTTGCGCTAAGTTGGCGTGGGGTTGTATTGTCAGTGACTGAGAGGGGTATACGCGTGGGTGAGAAAAGGGGGCTCGCGTGGGAGAGAGGTGTGCTACGCTGGGCTAACTGGGCCTGTTGGGCTGGATTAGGTTAGTGGGTCTGGGTCTGTTTCTATTTTTTTCCTTCTGTTTTCTTTTTCTTTTTCCTTTTCTATTTTCTGTTTCGATTCAAATATTTTGATTTATGTTTCAGTTTGAATTCAAATATTCATCCAACCCTTTTAGTAGTTTAGTACTATCTATTTATGTGTTTGAAATTCCATTTCTAGAATATTTCAAATAATCTTTTATGGTTTAGTATTTATTTAAATTAGACATTTTTTCTTTATTTAAATAATGGTTTAAATATGTTTTCAAATTTCCATTTGAATTCTAATTTTTGCCAAACCTTTTTCAGTATGTTTTTTTATTCATTAATGTTTTTAAATAATTCACTTTGAATTATTTTCAAATATTTTAATATGATCTAATATTTATTTAAATGAGGTCTTTATCTTTATTTAAATAAAATCAAATATGGTTTTAAACCCATATAAATTTTATTCAAATAATCCTTTTATTCCTTTTAAGTTAATTAGATAACTTTTATTCCACTTGGGAAATTCCAATTTATTATTTTCTCATGATTTAATTAATCATTTGTATTAGGGATTTGTCTCCATTTAAATATAATTAGAATATGGGTTTAATCCCATATCTTTTTATTTGATTATTCTTTATCCCTTTATTTTATTTGGATTTGAATTATCTTTGTTCCATTTTCTTATTGATTTAATTCAAGTTTTAAATTGTCTTCTAAATAATTTTATTGGGATTTATTATTTAGTTTAGGCAATTTGTCTTTATTTAAATAAAATTGGATATGGTTAAAAGCCCATATAGTTTTATTTAAATAATATTTTATTTCTTTTTATTATTAAATAAACTTTCATTTATTTATGGATTTGGCCTAGATTTAATTTGGCTTTTTAATATTCCTTATTTATTTATTTCTTTCTTTGCCTCATAAAATCCATATTTTTTTATTTAGAGATCCAAAAATGGTGATTACAATTTGTATAATTTTATTTAATATTTGTTTATCTCTTTAAATCCTTCTAGGATTACTTTGCTCACAATTTGGTATGTATTTTAGCTAGGAGCTTTATTAGCTTTGGAAATTATTTCCTTTTATCTTATTAAATTCATAAGTTTTATCCATGGATCCAAATTAAATGAAACCAATTTCTATGGTTTTATAATATTTTTATATATCATTTTTTGATCATTTATAAATGTTTGTTGCTGAATTTTTATATGGATCAAATCCATAGTCTTAGAGAGATCTTAGAAATGATTTTCTTCCATTTGGGTTTTAGGGTTTTGGTTTATTTTCCCAAGTGTTTAAATTCAAGGTTCTTTCCTTACATAAAATGCATTTGATCTTTGGAAGTGATTTCTTTCATTAAGATTTGGGTTTTGGTTTAACTTTTCCAAATGTTAAATTTCAAGATACATTCATCGATGAGTGCATTTCACTTGATTGAAATTTTGTTGGATTCCCTTTTCATTCAAATTTTGTTTAAGAAGTGTTTCGATGTTTACATTTAGAAGCAAAAAGTTTCTTTTCATCCTAAATTTCAACAATTATTTCTTTTATTTTTTTTTATTTTTCACATTTCAAAAATTGGAAAATTTTGGGATGTGACAGGCTGCCACCCTTAAAAGAAATCTTGTCCCGAGATTTGGGAAGGTTAGAGGTTACATGTTGGCTTCAAGGCAACTAGGGTACTACCACCTTTAAAAAGGTTTTCAATTAGATTACATCTTGTCTTACTTGGGGTCTTGATGAAACTTCTTTTGACAGACATATGCATAGTGTCCTTTGTTTCCACACATGAAACATGTGATAAGGTTGAGATCTCGAGGTGCCTTCTCTGGACAATATGATTCATAATGACCTAGCTCTTTGCAGTGGTTGCACCTTACTTGGCTAATATCTTTCCTCATCTTTGGTTTCAATATCTTTTGTTTTTATTCTTGGCTCTTCTTCTTCTTTGGTATCATTGCCTCTTGTTTGTTTCCTTGGTTCTTCTTCTTTTCTGGACAATCATTGGCATAGTGTCCCATCTCTTTGCAATTGTAACATTGCACTTGGCTTTTAATCTTCTTCTTGGGTTTCTCCAAAGCTAGGAGTTCTTCTAGTTCATGATCTTCATATCTCACCTCAAAGGTGGGAAATTTTCCTCGGTTCCTTGAACAATTCCTAGGATAACATCCATGTTTCCTCTTTTGTCCATCATAGTGAGTCACAATGTATGGAGGTGCATATTGAGACTTGACTTTGTCTTCATCCTTCTTGGTATGGAGGTTTCCAAAAATTTGATGTTTTCCATCTTGTTTCATTTATTGAACTATAGGATAGATGGGGCAATGTATAGGTACATGATCATTTCCTTCACATAGGAAACATGTCACTTGAGATGTGGGGCATTGTTTAGTTGGATGTTTCTCTTCACAATTAGGGCATTGATCCACATGCTCTTTGTAAGTGTGTTGCATGTCTCCACAAATATTGCAAGCTTGAATTCCTTCTATAATATCATCCTTGATATCATTGTTGTCACAATCTCCTTGGGAAAGGTTGTTTCTCATGTTGATCATTTGATTGGTCATCCTTTGCAAAAATTGGGATTGGGTTTCCAAGAACTTTTGCATGGTTGGGTTTATCTCATTGTTGTTGGCTAAAAATTGAGTTGTCACTTGATTCAACTGGGCTTGGGTTGCTAGAAGTTGTTCTCTCATGTGCATCTCTTGGTTGTTGTTGCGGTCACCATTCTTGATGTTGGAGTTGTTGTCTTTTGGAGAAGTCATCTGTTTTGGTTGGATTGGGATTAGAATAGGCAAAATATTTATAGGGAATAATTTTAATCACACACAACAAATCACACAAGCAATGTGCAAGAAATCACAATCAAACATTCCATTCAAACAACAAGGTTCAAGCACATTTTAGGCAACAAAATATTTTTGCTACATCACATAAATTGGTGTGATTGATCTAACTAAACACTAGTATGGTGGTCCAACTATATGGTTAACTTGATACCATTTCATTCTTCTTAGTTGTTTCTTCTTGAACAAGCTCATGGTATCCTTGGAAAAATTCTTGCATCCTAGTCACAAAAACTCAAAGGTGATGATGATTCCTTCCAAGTTGTGTTTCCTTAGTCTTCAAGTCTTGAGTAATATTTCTTGTCTCACTTGTAGTCCTTAGTGATGTCCAAGTTGAAGTCCTTGGTGAATGCAAAGTTGAAGTCATTTGATGGGGATATGCCTACCGGGGTATACCCAGCAGGACGTTTCCTACTGGCCCAAGCGTCAGCGAGTGGGCCTGCAGGATGGTGACTGGATCAAGACTTGGCGTGGACTCAAGCGACTAGAAGCTGAAGGCCCAGAAGCGTAGCTAGGCCCAGTCGGACTAGGTCATAGAATCTCCGAATCCTTAACTAATTCAGTTGTGATCTATAAACCCTAGCGAGGTGAGTCTATATAAACCTCCCTAGAGGACGCATAGAGGACACGTTCCGTCATACACCCTAGCGACTCGCCGCCTAGCCGCCGAGCTCGCCCCATTGTACTCTCACCATAATACAATCTAGCAGGAGTAGGTCTTTACCCCCCGGGGGACGAACCTAGGTAAACTCCTGTGTCTCAGCCCTCATCTCGCACCGCAGATGGCTGACCGCCCTTGCCCCATGTTCTACTACTCGCTGCCGATTGCAGCATCTGCAGTGGTCATTCCCACGACAGTGGCGCCCACCGTGGGGCCTGGCCGGTCAGGCGGGTGTTCTACGGCGAGATTCAATTTGCCCATCAACGAGTCGATCGCCACCGACCGCATGATCGCGATCGGCGAGATGCTCCAGATCTTGCCGAGCAGCTACGTCCCGGCGGCGCGACCCATCACGCATAGCATGATCCTCCCGGTCGGCACGATCAGCCTCTTCGTCGGCCTCACCGACGTCATCATCTCGGAGGACTCGGCTCACATCCGCGAGTCGCCGCCACGCCACCTGCTCTCTGAGAGCCAGGTTCGCACGATCCACCGCCTCGCCTCCGAGTACGACTCGGCCCACAGCAACGTGGCCGAAACCACCACGGCCACGGACGACGCGGCCCTCAACGACGACGCCGATTCGGCGATCCCGGCGTCACTCGCTGGATCCATTGTCGTCGCGTCGCCCGCGGGCTCCATCACCCAGGTCTCCAACGTCCGAGACTTCGAGGATCCCTCCATCCTCGGGATCTTCGACTTCGATTCCGGGTCGGAGAACTCCGCCGACCTCCGCGACAGAACCGGCCGCCACGCCGCGACCTACATGGCAATTGGCGCCGACCCACCAGAAGACCCATTCTCCACGCCGATCCCTCCAAACGCGATGGTGACGGAGGTTGAGGAACTCCGCCTGAAGCTGGCGGAGGCAGTCCGCAAGGAACAAGCCGAGCGCGAAAAATTTCGCCTCGAGCAGGTGACAGCGCAGGAGCTGTCGCGCTACCACCAACTCCGAATCAGGTCGCGCCTGAACCCCACCGTCCAGGGGCGCGCCCTCAATTTCGACAACGAGAACGACCCGGCCCGCGCAGCCAAGCGCGCGATCTGCGAGAACACGCCGCCAGGAGAAAGCACTCGACCCCCACAAGGAGCAACGGCCAATGGCGCCCCGCCAACACCCAACCGCGCACCCCCAGGGACCAGCCAAGGATCGTGGTCTCCTCACGGGAGAAAGACGCGAACGGTCTCCCGTAGTTCTCCACCCCAATGGACAACCTCATCGCGGGCCGAGCAGTAGTCGACAACATTGCAGCCACTGGGGAAGGCGCCCTGCAGATCCAATACGCCAAGGCTCTGCTCGCCAAAGCAGTCGAGAAACAAAACGCATGCGTCGACTCACAGGGTCGGATGTACTCGCGTTCATCGGGCAGGAGAGCAGCCTCAAGTGGCTGCCCCATGGCGGCGAACACTCTCAACTGCCCACCACCCGAACCCCTACAGCTCCAACACCGACCCGCGAACGTGGCACTCTCCACCAACCTCCCTAGGCCGGCGACCAACTTCGTCGCCACCAACGGACAACCCGTCGACGCCCGCACCCACTTCGTCGCCAACACTGGATACGCGCAGCGTGAGCCCAAGAGCTTCCGCCGCGACGGGTGACAACACTGACCAGAGGCAAGGCGGTTCGACCACGGCCCTTCTTAACCAACCTTGTGTATTTCATAGCAGGGAAGGAAAACCCGCCACACACACGACCACCGACTGCCACTCTCTCAAGGAGATCGAGAAGGCACGACGCGCGTGGGAAGACCCCGACAACAACCCGCCAAACGGCAGAAAATTCGGCACCGTCGCCGGCTCGCTCCACACCTTCACAGGCTTCAACATGAAGCGCGAGAAGAAGGTCATCGCCCGCGCCATCGCCGTCACCGCGGTGGCCCAGATAGATATCCCCTAGTTCCTCAACTGGTCTGAGTAACCAATCACTTGGAGCCGCGCGGACCACTCGCCACAGATTGAGTATCCGGGCCGAGTCGCCCTGGTGGTCAAGCCCAAGGTGGGAGACTACTGGCCCCCCAAAACATTGATGGACGGCGGCAGCTCCATCAACATCCTGTACCTGGACACCTTTAGGCGACTGCGGCTCCCGCAGTCGATGATCGAGACGACCTACACCACGTTCCATGGCATCGTCCCCGGTCAGAAGGCATACCCGATTGGCAAGGTAACGCTGCCAGTCACCTTCGGCACACTGGCAAACTTCCGCACCGAGCGGATCGTCTTCCAGCTGGTGCCCTTCGACAGCCCCTACCACTGCGTCCTGGGGCGCTAGGCGTTCGCCAAGTTCATGGCGGCACCCCACTACGCGTACAACACGATGAAGCTACCCGGGCCGTGCGTCGTCATCACCATCCACAGCGACCCCGACATGGCCGCCGAGTGCGAGGCCAAAGGAGCCAAACTCGCCGACGCCGTCATCGCGACAAAAGCTAACCACGCCGAGGAGCTCGCCAAGTATGCGAGCGGGGTCAACAACGACAACCCCACCATACTCAAGAAGCCCAACTCGGAGGGTGGCAACTCCACCGCCTTCGTGGCAACGACGCATACCCGCAACGTCGAGCTGGTCCCACGCAACCCCAGCCAGACGGTGACGATCGGGACGGGCATGAGCCCAGCATAGGAAGGCGCGCTCATCGAGTTCCTCCGTGAGAACAGGTACATCTTCGCGTGGAAGCCCTCTGACATGCCTGGTGTCCCGAGGGAACTCGCTGAGCACAATCTCAACACCGACCCCAAAGTGCGACCTGTTAAGCAGTCGCTGCGGCCCTTCAATGAAGAGCGTCGTCGAGCCATCACCGAGGAGGTCAGCGTCTACTCGCTGCAGGCTTCATCCGGCCAATCAAGTACTCCAAGTGGCTGGCAAACCCAGTCCTGGTCGAGAAGAAAAACGGGACCTGAAGGATGTGTATCGATTACACAAACTTAAACAGCGCCTGCCCGAAGGAGCAATTCGTCCTCCCGCGGATCGACCAAATCATCGATTCCACCGTGGGCTCGGAGTCGCTATGCTTCCTCGACGCCTCCTCTGGGTACAAGCAGATCAAAATGGCCGTCGAGGATGAAGAGAAGACGATGTTCATCACGCCATTCAGAGCCTTCTGCTACACTGCCATGACCTTCGGCCTCAAGAACGCCTAGGCGACCTACCAGCGGTGCATGCAGGAGTGCCTTGCGAGCCAAATTGGCCGCAATATCCACGTCTACATTGACGACGTGGTGGTAAAGTCCGCTCGCCAGAACGACCTACTTGCCGACCTGGCGGAAACATTCGCCAATCTGCGGAAATACAAGATAAAGCTAAACCCACGGAAGTGCACCTTCGGTGTGCCAACTGGACAGCTACTGGGTTACGTCATCTGCAAGCGCGGGATCGAAGCGAACCCCGCCAAGATCAACACGATCGCTCGCCTCGGTAGACCCGAGGGCCTGCGCGACGTCCAGAAGCTGGTCGGGCGAGTCGCAGCTCTCAGTCGCTTCATCCCCCGGCTAGGCGAAAAGGCGATGCCCCTCTACCGCCTAATGCGCAAGAACCCCACCTTCTAGTGGGACAAGGAGGCAGACGACGCGCTCCACGATCTCAAGGAGGTGCTACTCGCAGCACCGCTACTCGCTGCCCCCGTCAACAAGGAACCCATGCTGGTCTATGTCACGGCTTCCGAACGCGTCGTCAGCGCCTTCATGGTCGTCGAACGCCCAGAGGAAGGAAAGGAGTGCCCGGTGCAGCGACCAGTGTACTACATCAGTGAAGTCCTCAACGAGTCGCGCCAGCGCTACCCGCAGTACCAGAAATTGGTATACGCGATTTTGAGAGCACAGCGGCGACTACCGCACTACTTCCAGGAGAACCCAATAACGGTCGTCTCCTCAGCACCGTTGCAGGATATCATCCGCAACCGCGAGGCTACCGGGCGAGTCGCTAAGTGGGCCGTCGAGATCGGCGTCCACAACATCAAGTACGAGCCGTGCAAGGCGATCAAGTTGCAGGCTCTCGCAGACTTCCTCGCCAACTGGGAGGAGGCCCAGCAGCCAGAGAAGCTGCCATACCTCCATTACTGGAACCTACACTTCGACGGATCCAAGAACGCGGACGGTGCAGGAGCAGGGATCGTGCTAACATCTCCGAAGGGTGACAAGCTCCACTACGTCCTCTACCTCGACTTCACCCCCTGCACCAACAACATGGCCGAGTATAAGGCGCTACTCCACGGCATGCAAGCTGCCAAGGAGATGAACGTCCACCGCCTGCGCTGCTACGGAGACTCCGACCTAGTCGCCGGGCAAGTCGCCGGCACCTGCAACGCCGTCTCCCCCACCATGGCAGCATACCTCCAAGCAGTGGACCATCTAGGTGGACACTTGGCAGGCTACTCCGTCGAGTGGATCGACAGGCGGAAGAACAAGGAGGCCAACGCACTCTCTCGCATCGGGTCAGCTCGCCTCGCGCCACCCGTCGGTGTCTTCCTCGACACCATCACCAAGCCCTCTGTCTCACCCCCAAGGGAGATCGACATCAGAATCCCGCTGCAACTAGAAGCAGCCCTAATCGCACTCATCGCCGAGCCAAACGACTGGACCGCGCCATACGTCGCCTACCTGGACGGAGGCACCCTGCCCACGGACGAAGCGGACGCCCGGATGATAGCACGTCGCTGCAAGTCCTTCGTCATCATAACCGGCGAGCTCCACAAGCGCAGCATGACCGGCGTGTTCCAACGCTGCGTTCAACCCGCCGAAGGACGCAAAATCCTCCAAGATATTCACTCCGGCGACTGCGGCCACCACGCTGGCGCCCGCTCTCTGGTCGCAAAAGCTATGCGACACGGCTTCTACTTGCTCACCGCACACGCAGACATGGTTGACATCGTCCAGAGGTGCGCCGGATGCCAGAAATACGCCAACCAGACCCATGTGCCGAGTTCGGTGCTCAAGACAATCCCCATCACCTGGCCATTCGCCGTATGGGGCATGGACATGGTAGGCCCCTTCAAGAAGGCCCCCTCCGGCTTCACCCGCCTACTAGTCGTAGTCGACAAATTCACAAAATGGGTGGAGGCCAAGCCAGTCCGCAAATGCAACGGGAAGACTGCCACCAAGTTCCTCCGTGAGCTCATCTACCGCTACGGCTTCCCCAACAGCATCATCACGGACAACGGCACCAACTTCGCCAAAGGAGCCATGGCCGAGTTCTGCGAGGAACACCACATCCGACTCGACCTCGCCTCAGTCGCGCACCCGGAGTCCAATGTCCAGGCGGAACGCGCCAATCAGAGCATCCTCCACGGCCTGAAGCCACGACTCCAAGTCCCACTGGAGCGCTCCGCTGGGTGCTGGGTCGAGGAGCTACCCTCCGTCATCTGGGGCATCCGAACCTCCATCAACAGGTCGACAGGATTCACCCCCTTCTTCATGGTGTATGGTGCCGAGGCAGTCATGCCCACCGACCTCGAGCACAATTCACCAAGGGTGGTCAACTACACGGAGGCTGCAAACGAACTTGCACGCCAAGACGGAGTTGACCAGCTCGACGAGGCACGCGACCTAGCTCGCTCCTGCACTGTTGGAGATATGCCCTAGAGGCAATAATAAATGTAGTTATTATTATATCTTTGTGTTTATGATAAATGTTTACATTCATGCTATAATAGTATTAACAAGGAAAGATTAATACTTGTGTGATTTGTAAACTAAAATAGAGTCCCTAGTAAAGCCTCTTTATAATACTAGCTTGTTGGTTAATAAATGATTATGGTTTCCCTATCATGAGCATTGAGATGTTATTAACAACAAGATCATATCGTTAGGATAATGATATGGTGGACATACTCCTATAGATAAGCGTAGCATAAAGATCAAGTCATTTTAATAGTTCAATTGCTATATGCTTTCTGATACATAGTAACCTAATTCCTTCGACCATGAGATCATGTATATCACCTTCACCGGAAGGATTCTTTGATGACATCAAACACCACACCGTAACTGGGTGGCTATAAAGGTGGCATTGAGTGTTCGGAAAGTATTGGTTGAAACACATGGATCAAGAGTGGGATTTGTCCATCCATATGATGGATAGATATACTCTGGACCCTCTCGGTGGAATGTCATCCAATTGGCTTGCAAGCATATGACTGGCTCACAAGGGATCACATATCACGGGAACGAGAAAAGAGTACTTATCAAGTAAGGAGGTTGAACTAGGTATGGAGAGATACCGACGATCATAACCTTGGATAAGTAAACTATCGTGAGACAAAGGGAAATTGGTATCGTATGTAAGTGCTTCATTCGATCGCAAAGTAATCGTAGAAATATGTGGGAGCCATATGAATTTCCAGATTCCTCTATTGGTTATTGTTCGGAGAAGTGTCTCGATCATGTCCGCATAATTCACGAACCATAGGGAGACACACTTAAGGATTCGACGTTGTTTGAGTAGTTATGGAATGATGAGAAAGAGACTGAATGTTGTTCGGAGTCTCGGATGGGATCCAGGATATCACGAGGAGATCCGGAATGGTCCGGAGAATAAGATTCATATAAAGAAAGTCCTATTTCGGGGTTGGAGAATGGTTCCGGTGTTTTCATCGGGAATGTTCTAGAAGGTTCCGGAATGTCCGACACTCCGAAGGGGAAGGGTACATGAATGTGTCATACCAAGTTGGAATGATTGCATCATGTACTAGGTGTCATCGCTGAACAAAATAAAGGGTTTAATCAAATCCTAGTTTGAAAAGTCAAACGCTAATTTGAAAAGTCAAACGGCTATTTTGACAAGTGGAGGGGAAGGTGGAAACCGAGTTGGGGAGGAGTTGCTCCCCTCCACCGCCGGCCCCCTTGGGAAACCGAGTTGGGGAGAGACTCCCCTCCCCTGGCGCGGCCCCTCCACCTATATAAGGAGGGGCAGGTGCCTCCTCTAGCACCCAACACCTCCACCCGCAAACCCTAGCCCTAAGCCGCCGGCCCTCCTGCAGCCGCCGCCACCCTAGGGCAAGCCGCCGCCGCCTAGCTAACCCTAGCCGCCAGCCAAGCCTCCTCCTTGGTGTGTCTAAACCCTAGATCGCCGAGGATCTCTCTCATAGTCCACCATACTCGCTCCGGCTTAAGGCGAAGCCCTGCGAGATCTCCCCTCTACTTCCGGTACCACGCTATTGTGCTGCCGGAATCACGAGGAGAGTGCTACAACCTCTGCTGCCTACTGGAACAAGGGAAAGGAAGGTCTTCGTCGTCTTGAGCGTGTCACCGATTCTTGAGCGCTGGAACACAGCCGGAAGGATCGTCTCTAGCGATCTTGAGATCGGGAAAATACGACTACATCACCCACGAGAATCCACTCTCGTTAAACACTTTGGAATCTTCGAGGGTGAGTTATTCCATCGACTCGTTGCTACAATCTAGTAGATAGATCTTGGCTTGTTTGTTTGTATGCGGTAGAAATTTTTTGTTTTCCATGCTACGAAATCCTATAGTGGTATCAGAGCCGTGTCTATATGTAGATCTGTTGCACGAGTAGAACACAATGGTCATTTTGGGCGTTGATGCTTTTATTGTCGATTGCTTCTTGTGTACTTTGCATCTTGCGGGATGTTGGGATGAAGCGGCCCGGGCTAACCTTACATGACATCGTTCATGAGACTTGCTCCACGCTTGACATGCAACTTGTATTGCATAAGTGGCTTTGCGGGTGCCTGTTTCTCCCAGCATAGTTAAGATTCAATTTACAACGGGTAATTGACAATACTAGTATCAATGTTGTGGTTCTTGTTCGTAAGTTAGAACGACACTTATTGAAAGCCCCAAACCACGTAAAACATGCAAAGAAAGTAGAGGCGTCTAACTTTGTTTTGCAGGGGTGTGCTGTGATGTGATATGGCCATGATTGTGATTATATTTGATGTATGCAATGTTCCTTATTGTAAGTTGGTAACCGGCAGGAGCCATATGGTTGTCTTTAAATTCTGTTAAGACCCGCGTGTCTATTCAAAGTAGTTGTAATAGTTGAAGCCGGTGGACGACAACCATGGAGCAGCGTCATTGACCTTGATGCAATGCCGGTGATGATGGAGATCATGTTCGTGCTTGAAGATGGAGATCGGAAGCACAAAGAAGAAAGGCCATATCATATCACATATTATGAATTGCATGTGATGTTAATCCTTTATGCATCTTGTATTGCTTAGTTAACGACGGTAGCATTATAAGATGATCCCTCATGCACATGAATTTCAAGTTCTAAAAGTGTTCACCCTTAGTAAGCACCGTTGCTAAAGCTTGTTGTTTCGAAGCACCACGTGATGATCGGGTGTGTTAGATTCCGCAAGTGTATATAACGTGAGCAAGCCATATTTTCTCATGCTGAAGCTAAGGTTTGATCTTGACGAGCCTAGCATGTACAGACATGGTATCGGAACACGGATCACCGAAAGGTAAAGCATGAATCATATAGTAGATATGATGAACATGTCGATTGTTCGCCATTGAAACTATATCAACTCTCGTGATGATCGGTGTTGATGTGGTGGATTTGGTTCGTGTGATCACTAAAACAATGTGAGGGATATTTTTTGAGTGGGAGTTCACCTAGATTAATTTAACTATTAATTAGAACTCAATTTGTCATAAACTTAGTCTAATATATTGCAAATATGTTGTAGATCAATGGCGGCCCCTACCATCAATTTTAATGCGTTCCTAGAGAAAGAAAAGTTGAAAAACAATGGAAGCAACTTCGCGGATTGGTTCCGCAATTTGAGGATTGTCCTCACAGCTGGTAATTTGACCTATGTGCTGGATGCACCGCTGGGTGACCCACCTGCAGCTACTGCTACCGATGAAGTAAAGAATGTTTACCTCGCTCGGAAGACTCAGTACTCCACAATTCAGTGTGCTATCTTGTATGGTTTAGAATCGGAGCTTCAGAAAAGGTTTGAGAATTCAGACCCACATGATATTGTCCATGATCTCAAATTGATCTTTGAGACTCACGTGGCAATTGAGAGCTATGAGGCTTCTGAAAAGTTCTTTAACTTCAAGATGGAAGAGGGCAGCTCCGTCAGTGAGCATGTGCTTAAGATGTCTAGGCACGCAAAAAAACTTCAAAGCTTGGCCATAGTGATTCCTAACGCTTTGGGGATTTATCGTGTCCTCCAATCACTACCACCAAGTTACAAGAACTTTCTGATGAACTACAATATGCAAAACATGAACAAGCAGTTGCCAGAACTCTTTGCCATGTTGAAATCTGCAGAAGTGGAGATCAAGAAAGAGCACCAAGTGTTGATGGTCAATAAGACCACCAAATTCAAGAAAGGCAAGTCTAAGAAAAAGGGACACTTCAAGAAGGGTGGTAAGAAAGTTACCGCGCCGACGAAGAAGACCAAGGATGGACCTAAGCCTGATACTGAGTTCTTTTACTGCAAGGGAGAAGGTCACTGGAAGCGGAATTGCCCAAAGTACTTGGCGGATTTGAAGAACGGCAACATCAAGAAGAAAGGTATATCCGATATACATGTTATTGATGTGTATCTCACTAGTACTCGTAGTAGTGCCTGGGTATTTGACACTGGTTCGGTTGCTCATATTTGTAACTCGAAACAGGTGCTGCAGAATAAACGGAAGCTAGCGAAGAACAAGGTGACGATGCGCGTCGGAAACGGATCAAAGGTTGATGTGATCGCGGTCGGCACGCTACCCCTTCATCTACCATCGGGATTAGTTTTATAATTAAATAATTGTTATTTGGTGCCTGTGTTAAGCATGCAAATTATATCGGGATCTTGTTTATTGCGAGACGGTTACTTGTTTAAGTCCGAGAATAATGGTTGTTCGATTTATATGAGTAATATGTTTTATTCACATGCACCTTTGATAGATGGTCTATTCTTATTGAATCTCGATAGTGGAAATACACATATTAATAACATCGAGGCTAAACGTTTGAAATCGAGCAATAACTCGACCTATATGTGGCACTGTCGTCTTGGTCACATTGGAGTGAAGCGTATGAAGAAACTCCATTCCGATGGACTTCTCAAATCACTTGATTTCGAATCACTTGATAGATGCGAAGCATGTCTGATGGGTAAAATGACTAAGACTCCATTTTCTGGTATGATGGAGCGAGCTACGGACTTATTGGAAATCATACATATAGATGTGTGTGGTCCAATGAGTGTAGCATCGCGCGGTGGTTATCGTTATGTTCTTACCTTCATGGATGACTTGAGTAGATATGGGTATATCTATTTCATGAAACATAAGTCCGAAATTTTCGAGAAGTTTAAGGAATTTCAGTGTGAGGTAGAGAATCAACGTAACAAGAAGATTAAATTTCTACGTTCTGATCGTGGAGGTGAATATCTAAGTTACGAGTTTGGCGATCATTTGAAGAAATGCAGAATACTTTCACAATTGACACCGCCGGGAACACCACAGCGTAATGATGTGTCCGAACGTCGTAATCGAACTCTCTTAGATATGGTTCGTTCTATGATGTCACTTACAGATTTACCGCTATCATTTTGGGGTTATGCATTAGAAATAGCCGCATTCACTTTAAATAGGGCACCATCTAAATCCGTTGAAACGACACCGTATGAATTATGGTTTGGGAAGAAACCTAAATTGTCGTTCCTTAAAGTTTGGGGTTGCGAAGCCTATGTAAAGAAGTTACAGCCGGACAAGCTTGAACCCAAAGCGGAAAAATGGGTCTTCATAGGATACCCAAAGGAAACTATTGGGTATACCTTCTATCATAGATCCGAAGGCAAAGTCTTCGTTGCCAAGAATGGATCCTTTCTAGAGAAGGAATTTCTCTCGAAAGAAGTGACTGGAAGGAAAGTAGAACTCGACGAGGTTGTCGAACCTTCTCTCGAAATTGCAAGTAGCGCAGCACCGGAAGAAGTTCCTGTGGTGCCTGCACCAATAAGAGAGGAAGCTAATGATGATGATCATGAAACTTCGGTTGTAGTTGCTACAGAGCCTCGCAGGTCAATGATAACTCGTACCACTCCTGATTGGTATGATCCCGTTATGAGTGTCATGTTGGTGGACAACACCAATGACCCTGCGACATATGAGGAAGCGATGATGAGCCAAGATTCCAATAAATGGCAAGAAGCCATGAAATCCGAGATTGGATCCATGTACGAAAACCAAGTATGGACTTTGGTGGACTTACCGGATGGCCGGAAGGCTGTCGAGAACAAATGGATTTACAAGAAGAAAACAGATGCTGATGGTAATGTTACTGTCTATAAAGCTCGACTTGTCGCAAAAGGGTTTCGACAAATTCAAGGAGCTTACTACGATGAGACTTTCTCACCAGTAGCGAAGCTAAAGTCTGTGAGGATTATGTTAGCAATCGCTGCATATTATGATTATGAGATATGGCAGATGGATGTCAAAACAGCATTCCTCAATGGAGACATTGATGAAGAGTTGTATATGATGCAACCCAAAGGTTTTGTCGATCCTAAAGATGCTAACAAGGTATGCAAACTTCAACGGTCCATCTATGGATTGAAGCAAGCATCCCGAAGTTGGAATCAACGTTTTGATAAGGTAATCAAAAGTTTTGGTTTTATACAAACTTATGGAGAAGCTTGTATTTACAAGAAAGTGAGTGGGAGCTCTGTAGCATTCTTAATACTATATGTAGATGACATATTGTTGATTGGGAATGATGTAGACCTTCTTAATAGTGTCAAGGAATATTTGAATAATAGGTTTCAATGAAGGATCTTGGCGAAGCAGCTTACATATTAGGCATAAAGATTTATAGAGATAGATCGAGACGCCTAATATCATTGTCACAAAGTACATATTTGGACAAAGTTCTAAAGAAGTTTGGAATGGAAGATAGCAAGAAAGGGTTTTTGCCCATGTTGCCCAATATGACCTTGAGTAAAACTCAAAGTCCGACAACGGCAGAAGATAGAGAAAGGATGAGTAAGACTCCCTATGCCTTAGCCATAGGATCTCTAATGTATGCCATGCTATGTACTAGACCCGACATTGCATATGATGTTAGTTTAACTAGCAGATATCAAAGTGATCCAGGAGTGGATCATTGGACAGCGGTCAAAAACATCCTTAAGTACTTGAGAAGAACTAAGGATATGGTTCTTTCTTATAGAGGTGATGAACAACTCATTGTTAATGGTTACACCGATGCTAGTTGGAACACCAATCCAGATGATTCTAAATCACAATCTGGATACGTATTTACTTTGAATGGTGCAGCAGTTAGCTGGAGGAGTGCAAAGCAAAGCGTTGTGGCGAGATCTTCAACTGAATCGGAATACATGGCTGCTTCGGAGGCTTCACAAGAAGCAATATGGATGAAAGAGTTCATTACAGAGCTGGGTGTGGTTTCTAGTGCACTGGACCCAATGTCTATCTACTATGATAACATGGGCGCCATAGCCAATGCGCAAGAACCAAGGTCACACAAGAAGCTGAAGCACATCAAGCTACGTTTTCACGCTATTCGAGAACATGTCCAAGATGGGGACATAAAGATTTGCAAAGTACACACAGATCTGAATGTGGCGGATCCGTTGACTAAACCTCTCCCGAGGGCAAAACATGACCAGCACCACACTGCCATGGGTGTTCTGTATATTACCATGTAATCTAGATAAGATGTCTCTAGTGCAAGTGGGAGACTGTTGGAGATATGCCCTAGAGGCAATAATAAATGTAGTTATTATTATATCTTTGTGTTTATGATAAATGTTTACATTCATGCTATAATAGTATTAATAAGGAAACATTAATACTTGTGTGATTTGTAAACTAAAATAGAGTCCCTAGTAAAGCCTCTTTATAATACTAGCTTGTTGGTTAATAAATGATTATGGTTTCCCTATCATGAGCATTGAGATGTTATTAACAACAAGATCATATCGTTAGGATAATGATATGGTGGACATACTCCTATAGATAAGCGTAGCATAAAGATCAAGTCATTTTAATAGTTCAATTGCTATATGCTTTCTGATACATAGTAACCTAATTCCTTCGACCATGAGATCATGCATATCACCTTCACCAGAAGGATGCTTTGATGACATTAAACACCACACCATAACTGGGTGGCTATAAAGGTGGCATTGAGTGTTCGGAAAGTATTGGTTGAAACACATGGATCAAGAGTGGGATTTGTCCATCCATATGATGGATAGATATACTCTGGGCCCTCTCGGTGGAATGTCATCCAATTGGCTTGCAAGCATGTGACTGGATCACAAGGGATACCATATCACGGGAACGAGAAAAGAGTACTTATCAAGTAAAAAGGTTGAACTAGGTATGCAGAGATACCGACGATCATAACCTCGGATAAGTAAACTATCGTGAGACAAAGGGAAATTGGTATCATATGTAAGTGGTTCATTCGATCGCAAAGTAATCGTAGAAATATGTGGGAGCCATATGAATTTCCAGATTCCTCTATTAGTTATTGTTCGGAGAAGTGTCTCGATCATGTCCGCATAATTCACGAACCGTAGGGAGACACACTTAAGGATTCGACGTTGTTTGAGTAGTTATGGAATGATGAGAAAGAGACCAAATGTTGTTCGGAGTCTCGGATGGGATCTGGGATATCACGAGGAGATCCGGAATGGTCCGGAGAATAAGATTCATATAAAGAAAGTCCTATTTCGGGGTTGGAGAATGGTTCCGGTGTTTTCATCGGGAATGTTATAGAAGGTTCCGGAATGTCCGGCACTCCGAAGGGGAAGGGTACATGAATGTGTCATACCAAGTCGGAATGATTGCATCATGTACTAGGTGTCATCGCTGAACAAAATAAAGGGTTTAATCAAATCCTAGTTTGAAAAGTCAAACGCCAATTTGAAAAGTCAAACGGCTATTTTGAGAAGTGGAGGGGAAGGTGGAAACCGAGTTGGGGAGGAGTTCCTCCCCTCCACCACCGGCCCCCTTGGGAAACCGAGTTGGGGAGGGACTCCCCTCCCCTGGCGCGGCCCCTCCACCTATATAAGGAGGGGCAGGGCTGCCCCTCCTAGCACCCAACACCTCCACCCGCAAACCCTAGCCCTAAGCCGGCCTCCCTGCAGCCGCCGCCCTAGGGCAGCCCTAGCCGCCTAGCTAACCCTAGCCGCCGGCCAAGCCTCCTCCTTGGTGTGTCTAAACCCTAGATCGCCAAGGAGCTCTCTCATAGTCCACCATACTCGCTCCGGCTTAAGGTGAAGCCCTGCGAGATCTCCCCTCTACTTTCGGTACCACGCCGTTGTGTTGCCGGAATCACGAGGAGAGTGCTACAACCTCCGCTGCCTGCTGGAACAAGGGAGAGGAAGGTCTTCGTCGAGTACCGAATGTGTGACCGACTACGGAAGCGCTGCCGGAACGCAGCGCCGGAAGGATCGTCTACGCGATCTTGAGATTGGGAAGAGTACGACTACATCACCCACGAGAATCCGCTCTCGTTAAACACTTTGGAATCTTCAAGGGTGAGTTATTCCATCGACTCGTTGCTACAATCTAGTAGATAGATCTTGGCTTGTTTGTTTGTATGCGGTAGAAAATTTTTGTTTTCCATGCTATGAAATCCTACACGCACCGCCATCTATCAGCAAGGGCTCCGCCGCTACCATAGCCGGCGAGTAAGGGCTCGCACTTTCCAGGAAGGTGACCTAGTACTGCGCCTAATCCAGGACAAGAAGGGCATGCACAAGCTCTCCCCCCTTTGGGAGGGACCATTCGCCATCGGGCGAGTACTAGGCAACGACGCCTACTACCTCACCGACGTCCGAGGGGACGGGAACCTCGACGTCAAGTGGCCATGGAGTGTAAACCTCCTACGGAAGTTCTACTCCTAGAACTCCATACATGTACTCTCCACCCTCTATGAAATAAAGCAGATCGGTCACCAAAAATTGTGTTTACTCTCCGTGTCTTGTGCCACTCGCACTCGTAATAACAGCATTATGCTACTCGTAGAAGTCAACCTCTGGTAGCGACCGTAGGCCAAGTAGTCTTGATGCGAAACCGGGAACCTCCAGGCCTCGTAACGTCCACGAAAAACGCCATCCCGGAGCCCCATTGGAGTCGCCTAGCCCGACTGGCTCAACGAGCCAAGACAACTGCACTCGCTCCTCACAGCGATCAAGGTCCTCCGCATCCTCGGCACAGCGACCCGAACGGCCAAGTACCACGCTCGGGGACTGACACCCAGCCAAATACGAGTGACTAGGGAAAAACACCAAGTATGAGAGCGCGCCCACGACTCGCCACGCGACTGATCCTCCAGATCAGGCAGGAGAGACGCGCTAACAAAGACGCGCTTAGTCCTCACCTACCTTGGAGTTGCGACTAGAACCACCAAGTACCATGCTCGGGGACTCGGCAACCCGACCCCGTTCGCGCCTGGGAAAGCGGTCAAGTAAAGAGCACCCCTGGGAGTCGCCTTGCGACTGGCTTTCCGATCCATGGCGAGTCGACCTCAACTCATTAAAAGTTAACAAACATATAACAACGAGATAAACCCCATAAAAGGGCAGACGCGCTCAGGGACTCGTTCAATCAAAATCCAAAATCACAAAACAAATGACAAAACAACATGAATTTCCTTTATAGCAGCACAAGTTGTTCCAAAATACAAGGGAAGTTCAATAGCTATCTTGTACTAACGCCCAAGGGCACAATGCTTCTACTCCGCAGGTTTTGACACAGACTCGCCGCCACCCCTGCGGTTACGAATGAAGGGAACGTACGGGTTCGACGGGTACGTCGTTAGCTCGCCCGCCATCGCCGCACGGAACGGCTGCTCAACCTTGAAGTCCCGATGCTTCGGCTCAGGATCGTTGGGGGCGACAACTGTCTCCTGATAGGGGATGCGGTTGCCCATCGCCCAAACGCGGTCGGAGTACACCACGGCCCGGTCCGTCAGCTTTAGCACCTCGGCAGTCTCCACCGATCCCGTTGACGAGGGGTAGCCGCTCGTGACATCGTCGAGGTCGAAGTCCTCCAGGAAATGGGCAAGCCCAAGGCTGAGCGCCGTCGCTGCCCCACGCCGGAAGGCCGACCGCGTCATGAACTCGACCACCGATGGAGACTTCTCCAGATAGCGCCATACCTCGACAAGGTCACTGGGAATCACCTCCGTGGGCGATATCTCCTGAAGATATGCTCGAAGGCAAGTCGCCGACAACGCAGCCGAGTCGACCAGAGTGGCCACGCACTTCTGCGCGTCATACGATTGCGCTTCTTCCACGTTGTCAGTAATCTGGCCTACAACACATCAATAAACAGTAAGCGACTCGTCGACATCACAATAAAGTTAGTGCCACCGAGAATTGGGTGAAGGAGAATTTACCAATTAGCGGGCAGTAGAGGTCCGTGATGAAACGTTGAAGAGAAGAAAGGTCATCCTGCAGCCCAGCAACGAGCGCGTCAGATAATTTCCGTTCTTCGGCGGCAGAAGTGACAGCAGCTTTCGCACGCCCCTCCGCTAAACTCTCTTTCGCCCTCGCTTCCTTGAGCTCACGCTCTAGGTCAGCGACCCGTTTTTCAGCCACGCTCAAAGCGGACTGAGCCGCTGTCAAGTCACCCACCAGGACAAGGCCCCGGCGGATCTCCTCCGCCTCGGCTGCAATTGCTTGAAGCCCCTTGTTCGTCTCCTGGACGACAACAAGTTCCTTTTCCAAGCGACACTTTGCAGCAAGCCAATCGGTCGATTCACGCTGCAGGCCCTGCGCACAAACTGCAATGTCAACAACAACTAAATTCCTAAGTGCCCACTCGCTGAAATTCAGCGACTAGGCACTCGGGGACTGGTTAATGAAATTCCTAAGTGCCCACTCGCTGAAATTCAGCGACGAGGCACTCGGGGACTGGACATTGAAAATCCTAATTGCCCACCCACTGAAATTCAGCGACCAGGCACTCGGGGACTGGACATTGCAAATCTTAAGTGTCCACCCGCTGAAATTCAGCGACCAGACACTCGGGGACTGGATGATATAAAAACATTAAGAATCCGACCACTGAAATTCAGTGGCCCGATCCTTGGGGACTGGACATACCTGGATGGCAGCGCCTAGCATGCCGTGAAGCTCCAGCGCGTCCACAGACGCAAGAACGACCGGAGTGTGGCCGCGACGCTGTTCGACCTCCACCTCGGTGACCCTTGGCATCCGGCTCGTTGGCGCCGAGCCACTCGCTGTGGCCGCCTTCGCCATGAAGCGAGGGAAGGTCGCTGCAGATGCCGCTGCGCCACTCGGAGCCGGCTCGGCCACGTCGGGTGAGGCAACAGCCTCCTTGGTCTTCGAGGCCACTTCCGCCGCAGTCAGAGGTTCACTCGGAGCAACCGCTGGCTCATCAGAGACCGTGACAACATCGTCGCCTTTCTCCCTCTTGACACCTTCGGCAGGAGCAGCGACTTCGTCGGTTTTCCTCTTCCGCAAGGAGTCCACCTCGGTGACGACTGGCGGAACCTTGGCCACAGAAGGATGGCTGATCTTTTTAACTCCAGTCCTGCGAAGCAGCGCTATGAATAAGATTGTCCGATTAAAACGAAAAACAAGCAGATGAACGTCACTTACTTGGCGACTGGTATGAACCGCAGACCGGTGCGGATGCTGGCCGGCCTTTCCAGCTCGGGCCCCAACTTCCGAGTGAGGCCCGTCTCGAATACATCGTGTGCCCAAGACACTGAGGGCTTCTTCGAATATGAAGACGTGGCAGGAGCTTCTGTGATAACTGCTGTGGAAGCTTCCCTCGGAGGCGAGGCTGCTGTAGCTGGAGCAGCCCCCAAACCAAAGACCGGGGCGAATGGAGGTGGTAACGATGCCAGAGGCGCCTCGTCCATGGGGGCAGCAGCGTCTGGTGCCACGTTCGCGTGCTCCGCTACGTCCTTAGCCGAGCTGGTGGCGTCGGAACTGGTCGCGGATCGGGGCGGAGACATCTGTTTCGCAGGTTTCACCTTCTTCTTCGACAGAACCTTCTTCTTCTTCGACGGCATGGCCTCATGATGTGAGGTGTGCTCGGGAAGCTCGTCGTCGTCATCATCGTGAGGCTCGAGGCTTTTACTCGCTTCGAGCTCGCACTGGTGTTGCCCGTGGGTCTTGCGAACTATGGAGGCAGCGACTTCCATGGGCTCGTCTTCGTCGTCGTCGTCATCACCCTCGTCGCTCTCGGTGTCGCCTTTGACGGGCGACGACTCGCTCCCATATTGGACGGACGAGATCAAGTTCTCGTCGTCTGCGGGTGGAAGCCACCCTTCTACCACTTGGAACAACTGCAATAAAAACAAAACAACGTCAGCACAACCGCGAATGCATCATCTGCGACTGCGAGTGGGGACGAAATTACGGCTTACTGTCGGAGTCGGGCGCCTTGCAGTATAGGGGGCGACCCCGGCCTTCGTGTCAAGATACACCGCCTGGGTGATCTTCTTCAGGGCCAGGGATGTAGTCTTCGAGTTTCCACTCAGCGAGGGAGGACTTCGTCGGATCGTCCTTACCCGTATGCTCATACATGTAGTGGTCGCGGCAGGCCAAGGGCACGAGCCGCCGCCTGAATCAGCAGTTGTAGAGGTTGATGGTCTAGAGGCCCTTCTTCTTCAGGCCGCGGATGGTCTGCAGCATTTTGTCGACAACCATCCGTTGATCCAGCGGGATTTTGACGACCTGGAGCCGACGCGGTTCGGGACGATCGGCAGAGTACCTTGGAAGTGCCACTTCGCCGTCTGGAGTTGACTCGGTGACGTAGAACCAGGACTTCTTCCATTCGTTCGCCGCCTTGGCGGGCAGCATTAGGTCGAAGAACGACGCTTTTGACTTCAGCTGGAATGCCAGGCCGCCCGCAGCTAGCATCGGGCCGCCTGACTCTTCGCGGCTGATTCTCCCATGGAACAGATCCTGCCACAGGAGGGAGTAGGGCCTGCAGCCTAGATAGCACTCGCAGAACGCCACAAAGATGGCGAGCTACTTGATATTGTGCGGACCTAGATCCGATGGCTGGATCCCGTTGTAGGCGCAGAAACGCCAGAAGAAGAGGGAAGTTGGGAAGCCCAGCCCCCACTCCAGGTGGCTGGTGAAGCAGATGAACTCTACCTCGTGTGGATCCGGAGTCACTTCTCCGACCGCGGGGATGCGCCATCTACCGGCGCGGAAGATCCCGGCCTCCTCGAAGGATGCCAATAGAGCCTTAGTGCATTTGGATCTGCCCCATGGCTCGGTGGAGGGGGCCATCGGTTGGAGATTCGTGGGGGTCGGAGCTCTCTGGGTTGTTCAGATCGCTGTGCGAAATGGGGAAACGGAGATGAGTGAGATCGGAGGAAGAAAGAAGAACCGTTTCCCTGTCCGCCTATCATTCTCCTTATATAGCGGTTGCTACCCGCCAGTTTCGGGAGCCGTTACTACGCGGTAATTGCGCCGAAGTTACCGTTGGATTACCCAATGGCTAGTTTGACCCCAATTGACGGTCCAACTGCATCCATTCGACTCGTTGCTCCTAGTGACTCGACGACTCGCCGACCCGATCACTATGATAGTGACTAAGTATTCGCCGACCCGCTCGCCGAGCTGCGACACGATTGGTCGCCGTTATTGCTACTAAAATGACTAGTTCTTCCCTTTGTTCAGGAGTCCGCCGCCGATTCGATTGGATGTCCGCATTGGACCTGCATACTCCGACTGCCAGGAAACGCCTGCGACGAATCAACGACGGCCTCGGGGACTACTGATGGGGATATTCCTACCAGGGTATACCCAGTAGGACGTTTCCTACTGGCCCAAGCGTCAGTAAGTGGGCCTGCAGGACGGCGACTGGATCAAGACTTGGCGTGGACTCAAGCGACTGGAAGCTGAAGGCCTAGAAGCGTAGTTAGGCCCAGTCGGACTAGGTCATAGAATCTTCGAATCCTTAACTAATTCGGTTGTGATCTGTAAACCCTAGCGAGGTGCGTCTATATAAACCTCCCTAGAGGACGCATAGAGGACATGTTCCATCATACACCCTAGCGACTCGTCGCCTAGCCGCAGAGCTCGCCCCATTGTACTCTCACCATAATACAATCTAGCAGGAGTAGGTCTTTACCCTCCGGGGGGCCGAACCTGGGTAAACTCCTGTGTCTCAGCCCTCATCTCGCACCGCAGATGGCTGGTCGCCCTTGCCCCATGTTCTACTACTCGCTGCCGATTGCAGCATCTGCTGTGGTCATTCCCACGACATCATTGGTGATGTTGAAGTCCTTGCTTAAGTTTAAGTTTTTGTCCAACAAGTTGAAAAGGAAGAGATGTGGATTCAAAACAAAAAGATTGAGGAAAGAGTTTACAAGATTGTTTGTAAATAAGTTTGGAACAAATACAACTCCTATTTTTCTAAGGGGTTTTGTCCAATCCTAGGGTTACAATCCTACAGGCAACACAGTGCTTTGATACCATATGTAGAGGTGCCAACCTGATAAGGTGGAGATCCCTCTGTTTACAATGCTAGTCCCTAGATCAATAGCTAGCATCCACAGATTAAGATGTCATATCAAGAAACAAAGGTCATAATACAACTTTTTAACCAGGAATAAAATATTTTATTACATCTTACATAGCTCATTTGGCTATCTCATTACAATGCGGCAGAAATATCTATATAGAATGGAGTCCTTCATCCTCAAAATGCCATAGGCAATCATGTTGGTTGTAGACTTGTAATCCTATTCAACACACTTCACTAACATCAAACAAACCTGGAACATAATAAGTTACAACCACAAGGGTCAATATATTTGAATTGTATTGGCAAGTGATACTATGGTAGAATAGTGGTATCTATCATCTATATGCATTTAGCTAAGTGTAGCTGAGGCTTGCTTTGCTGAAAATAAGTTGTCCTTATTAGTTGAAAACACTAAGTTTTTGTTAGTCAAATCACCCAAGGCATCTACCAATTAAAAATTGAAGATCCGTTAACCCTTGTCCAACCACAAGCTTTTAACTTAGAAAATTGGGATGAGGAGATCCTTGATAGCTTCCATGTCTTGATGCTCAAATTGTCCATTGACGGGGACATGGCTAAGTACTTATATTTTACTCTCGAGAGAGATGGTGCACTTTCCCCACAAGACTCGACATGCATCGAGATAAGATCTTTCAGAAGCCTTCCCTTAGACCAAATGGACGCATTCCATCCTATCACCCCCTACCACCTTCTGTCCATCTGGCTAAGTTATTGCAACCTATATGATCCAGGCAAAGCCCATGATGCCATCTCAAATCTCTTTGTTCCTGGGTGGCTTTCCACAAGTGTGATACACAACTTTTCGCCAGTTTACTGGCCCTGTGTAACCACTCAACATAAATCCATTCTTACCATTCCACCCAGGTGATTCATTCACATAGTTGTTTTATTAAATAAAACATAAGTCATAGACTTAGAAATATTTCATAGCATGAATATAATCCACCCTTGTTTTCTACTAGATAAGGTAAGCATGATAGTAGTAGGGACCTTAACTTAGGGAAAAATTCTACTAAGGCATCATCTACTAGGATTTCCCAAGGCATAGCATACTTAGTAAAATTCCATGCAAATCCTACTAAAAATATCACTAATGCATAGTGAAAATAATAGGACAAAGTGTATGAAGCACCACTTGCCTTTTTGGTAGAGAAACTAAGTTCACTCCTTGATCTTGCAATTACCACACTCTTCAAAGTTCACTACAGTTCAATCAAGGCACAAATTCAAACTAGCATTCAAACAATTCACTACATAAAATAAAGAAAACAAAACAAGGCATGCAAGCATGCAAAATATTGTTTTATTTGGAAAGGTGGTTTCTAATAGGCTATAAACATTTTAAAACACCTATTTAAAATCAAGTTAGTGAAAATAGGCCATTTTAATCATTTTTTGTTTTGCTAGAAATGATTTAAATCAAAGTAATAATATCTAGTGTTAGCCAAATATATTTTTAAACACAAATGTTAGTGTTTATGGCCAAAGTGTTTAAAACTAATCCATTCACCAAAAGGTTTCACCCAAAAATCTTTTTTAAACAATACCAACATTTTTGTTTTACCAAAATGCCTTTATTCAAAGGAATAATTTTCTATGGTTAATCAAATACATTTTTAAATCCAAAACTTAGTGTTTAGGGTCAAAGAATTTTAAATCAAACCATTTGCAAAAGGTTTTACTAAAAAATTATTTTTAAAACATAATCAACAATTCTTGTTTTACTAGAAATGCTTTTATTCAAGTAATAATTCCTTAGTGTCAACAAATATACTTTTAAATTCAAAAGTTGGTTTTTATGGTCAGTAGGTTCAAAACAAACCATTTTCAAAAGATTTTACCATAAAATCATTTTTATAATAATTTTTATACCCAAAATAGACCTAGAAATATTTCTGCATAAACAACCAATTTTCCAGAAGCAAAATGCTAAAATAAGGGCATGGTTGCAAAGGTTTATTTTTTTTGATTCCAATGATATAAAATTTGCAAATTTTGCACGTGTGGATTAAAAGTTATGATTTTTTTAAAATCCATTCACTAATAGAAATGTTTCTGTTTTAAAAAACTGAGTCTGGGCTACGTGTCATGTTCTCATTGGTCGATACCGATTCGTTCGGATCGATCAGTGTGGTGTGTTGGATCTAAGTTACAGCGTATGGTGTAGATCTAACGTACCACTTCGTTTAAGTGAATCTAACTCATCCGCAGGATCGGGATCCAACGGCTCACAACGGCTCGACTAGAGATGGGTGGCACTGGGCAACGGCGAGCGGTGGTGCGCTCTGATAACGGTGCTTCGGCCAACCTAGGAAGCGAGAGAGAGGGGGAAGAGGCTTACCAGACTCTCCATGACATGGGGAAGCTCGACGTACTCGTCGTAGATGAAGGGGCGCACGAGGACGACGGGAATAAATCACCGGAGTTGCTGTCTCCGTCGGGCACGCTCTGCTGTGGTCAAAGGCGAGGCTACAAGGCTCAGGAAGGAGAGTAAAAGGGCTCGTTAGACGCGCAAGACGATGCTGATTATATGAGTGTCAACCAGGGGGGAGGTGTGGTCGGAGTTTACCAGGGAAGCTCGCCGGAGTGAACGCAATCGACGGCGGTGCTCGGACTTGGTTGTTGCCGAGGCTGTGGGGCACAAGCGGGTTAGCTAGGGATACTGGCAGGTGCCCTAGGCGATGGGGAGAAAGCTAGTGGGTGCCAACGAGTGGGATGCGGTCGGTCGTCATCGGAATTCGATAGAGATGCTCGTCCGAGTAGTGGTGGCGCAAGGGGAAATTGGGGCAGCCCTGGGCGGAGAGGTGCGAGTGAACGAGGGGAAAGAGAGAGGAGAGAGGGGCAATTTAACCTATGTGGTCTCTAGAGGAATTCATGCACGGCATTTAGGTGAATTGAACGCGAGTAATCGGCACTTGAAACGGCTGTGGGGTGAGGGGAATGGGTCGCAGGGTAGAGACGAGGATGATGTGGCGCTGAGTTGGCGTGGGGTCGCGTTGTTAGTGACTGAGAGGGGTAGACGCGTGGGTGAGAAAAGGGGGCTCGCGTGGGAGAGAGGTGGGTTGCGCTGGGCTAGCTGGGCCTGTTGGGCTGGGTTAGGTTAGTGGGTCTGGGTCTGTTTCTATTTTTTTCCCTTCTGTTTTCTTTTTCTTTTTCCTTTTCTATTTTCTGTTTTGATTCAAATTTTTTGATTTATGTTTCAGTTTGAATTCAAATATTCATCAAACCTTTTTAGTAGTTTATTACTATTTATTTATGTGTTTGAAATTCCATTTTTAGAATATTACAAATATTCTTTTATGGTTTAGTATTTATTTAAATTAGACATTTTGTCTTTATTTAAGTAAGGGTTTAAATATGTTTTCAAACTTCTATTTAAATTCTAATTTTTGCCAAACCTTTTTCAGTAGGATTTATTTATTCATTAATGTTTTTAAATAATTCACTTTGAATTATTTTCAAATATTTTAATATGATCTAATATTTATTTAAATGAGGCCTTTGTCTTTATTTAAATAAAATCAAATATGGTTTTAAACCCATATAAATTTTATTCGAATAATTATTTTATTCCTTTTAAGTTAATTAGATAACTTTTATTCCACTTGGGCAATTCCAATTTATTATTTTCTCATGATTTAATTAATCATTTATATTAGGGATTTGTCTCCATTTAAATATAATTAGAATATGGTTTAATCCCATATGTTTTTATTTGATTATTCTTTATCCCTTTATTTTATTTGGATTTGAGTTATCTTTGTTCCATTTTATTATAGATTTAATTCAAGGTTTAAATTGTCTTCTAAATAATTTTGTTGGGATTTATTATTTAGTTTAGGCAATTTTCCTTTATTTAAATAAAATTAGATATGGTTAAAATCCCATATAGTTTTATTTAAATAATCTTTTATTTCTTTTTATTATTCAATAAACTTTAATTTGTTTATGGATTTGGCCCAGATTTAATTTGGCTTTTTAATATTCAATTTTATTTATTTCTTTCTTTGCCTTATAAAATCTATATTTTTTTATTTATAGATCCAAAATTGGTGATTCCAATTTGTATAATTTTATTTAATATTTGTTTATCTTTTTAAATCCTTCTAGGATTACTTTGCTCAAAATTTGGTATGGATTTTAGCTAGGAGCTTTATTAGCTTTGGAAATTATTTCCTTTTATCTTATTAAATTCATAAGTTTTTATGCATGGCTCCAAATTAAATGAAACCAATTTCTATGGTTTTATAATATTTTTATTAATCATTTTTTATCATTTATAAATGTTTGTTGCTGAATATTGATATGGATCAAATCCATAGTCTTAGAGAGATCTTGGAAATGATTTTCTTCCATTTGGGTTTTAGGGTTTTGGTTTATTTTCCCAAGTGTTTAAATTCAAGGTTCTTTCCTTGCATAAAATGCATTTGATCTTTGGAAGTGATTTCTTTCATTAAGATTTGGGTTTTGGTTTAACTTTTCCAAATGTTAAATTTCAAGATACATTCATTGATGAATGCATTTCACTTGATTGAAATTTTGTTGGATTCCCTTTTCATTCAAATTTTGTTCAAGAAGGGTTTTGATGTTTCCATTTAGAAGAAAAAAGTTTCTTTTCACCCTAAATTTCAACAATTATTTCTTTTATTTTTTTTATTTTTCACATTTCAAAATTTGGAAAATTTTGGGATGTGACAAACTAGCTTCCCCAAGCTTAGACGTTTCCATAGCATTAGCAATAATGGTGTTCAAAAAATTCATACTAATAACATTGTTATTAGCATGCAAATAAATTTCCATAGGTTTTTAAATTTTCTCTTCAAACACTTCATGTCCTAACTCAAGATAAATACTATAAAGCTCTCCAATTTTGTTGTTGTTTTCTATTAAGCATAAGTAGTGAAAACAAGAAACAAAAAGACGCAATTGCAGAGTCTAAAGAAAATAACTTCGAGCACTCACACACTAGCAATAGTACTAAAAATATAGCTTAGTGGACAGAGGATGTGAGTACCTTTTACCTTACCTCCTCGGCAACGGCGCCAGAAAAGAGCTTCATGAATACACACTTCTATTCTTGTAGACACTTGTTGGGCCTCCAAGTGCAGAGGTTTGTAGAACAGCAGCAAGTTTCCCTTAAGTGGATTACCCAAGGTTTAGCGAACTCATGGAGGAAGTGGTCAAAGGTATCCCTCTCAAGCAACCCTGCAGTTAAGATACAAGAATTCTCTTGTATCCCCAACACACCCAATACACTTGTCAGGTGTATAGGTGCACTACTTCGGCGAAGTGATAGTGAGATACAAGTGGTATGGATGATTATAAGACAACGGTGCTAGAAAAGAGCTTGATGGCGTGGAAAGACTAAAGGAAATTTGAAATAAAGATGGAAGCAAGCAAACATGTAGCAGGACTAGTTGTAAACAGTGTTTCAATGCTTAGAAACAAGGCCTAGGGATCATACTTTCACTAGTGAACACTCTCATATAAATATCTTCTCTTCATGATACTACTCTGAACTACTCTCCGGTTGGATATCTCTAGTCCACGGTAGGGCTACAAAAGCACTCCTTAAAATTTTCAATACCAACTAGATAACCCCACACTGTCACCTTGAGCGCTAGATGGTTCCTTCAAACACCACAATTTCATAGAGACAACCAACTCAAAATATAACTCATTATAAGTAATTATGTAATCTTTAGCCTAAGTGCCACACGGTGTGCACACTATCACCTTCACACATGTGGGGGAAAAGTAGAGATCTATTAAAGCACTTGAGTAACAGAGTAGATCTACTTGATTACAAAGCTCATGATCACAATATGATCACGCATAGAGAGATAAATGAACACCTAGCTACCGATAGAGCCCTTAGCCTCGAGGAATAACTACTCCCTCCTCATCATGGGAATGAGCAACGGCGATGGATATGGTGGTGGAGATAGATGGAGATGGATACGGGGGCACTTCCCCGTCCCGGCAGGGTGCCGGAATAGAGACTTCTGTCCCCCGAATCTCCCCTTCGATGGCGGCGGTGCTGTGGAACTTTTTGTGGATGTATGTCGATTCTTATAGGGTTTTCTCATTGGTGGCTTTATATAGGCGGAAGGGCAAGGTCGGTGGAGGGCCAGGGGGCCCACGCCCCCCGGTTGCGCCACCAGGGGCTACCCGCGCCACCATAGGGTGTGGCCACCCTGGTGTCCCCCTCCGTATCTGCTTCGTGTTTCCGTATTGCTCCAGGAAAAATAGTAACTTTGGCTTTTGTCCCATCCAATTCCGAGAATATTCATTTTTTTAGCTTTTCTGAAACCAAAAACAGCAGAAAATAGGCAACTGGCACTACGGCATCTTGTTAATAGGTTAGTTCTAGAAAATTTATAAAAATACCTCAAAGTGTAGACAAAACATAAGACAAATGATATAATACAAGCATGGATCATAAAAAATTATAGATACTTTTACAACGTATCAGTAGCCAGATGATGTAAGGTTGAAATTGGACAGGATATATAGATCCGAGTTGTTGGAAGAACAAGGTCCCCCAGGTCCATCATGCTTTGGATCTCGAATCATGAGGGAGCCACCTGTGCTGAACTTCTAGTTGCCATTAGGGACAAAAACATATAATGGAAGTACAAGGCCGCAATATTGGTTGATTGACTATGCTACTGAAGTGAAAATCGCAGAAGACAATCTTAGATGGGCAGTGAGATATCTGCCGCAAATTTTGGAAGGACCAACTAGAGTGTGGTTGAATAACCTGCCAGCAGGAAGTATCAACTGCTGGTTAGATTTCGAGGACATGTTTGTGAGCAACTTCACAAGCACCTATAAGAGGCCGAATAGGCCTCAACAACTCGCCATGTGCAAGAAGAGACCGAATGAGGCAGACCGAAAATTTCTGACTTGATGGTGTAACCTAAGAAATTCATGTGAAGGGGTGATTGAATGACAAGCGATTGCTTGGTTTGAACAAGGATGCATGTATAGAAGTGTGTTGTGGAAGAGGCTACAGAGACATATGCAGACCATGTTGGCCGAAACAAATCAGATATCCAACTCATATGCATTGGGAGATCTGACTCAGCCAGAGCTTATGCCGGCAGATCATAATGATCAGCATGAGCATTACACTTGTGATGGGGCCAGATCATCCCGGAAGAATGAATTCCGAGGAAGAAGAAGAGATGATAGGCCAAATTATCAATATAATTCAAATCAAGTTGCTCCTGTAACCCAAGATCAGCCAAGTGATGGGGGAATCAGCGTCAAAATAATAGTGTGCAATAGTGGACTCCGAGAAATGATGGCAAAAAGCAGTGGACGCTAGAGCAAAAGAAGCAGTGGTAAGAGAGGCCGAAGTATACATATGAATCCATGTTGGATCAGCCCCTATAAGTTTCACACTCCTAACCCAGCCAAGCCGGCGAATCATACAACTCGGCAATGTGCTTGGATGAAAATGGCAATGCGTGGCGAAGAGCCGAACTAGCCAAATCAAAGACCTCATCTCACAGGAGGCAATGCGCAACAACAGCTGGCTCTACCTTCGCCACCGCCGAGGTATGAGAATCAGGCTCCACCGAGATATGAGAATCGTGACAGAAGGGAAGTAGTTCACCAAGTGGCAAATCAGAACCAGGGGAACCATGGAGACCCCGGCAAAGGAGGAAGAATTGAATACAGAGAGCATCATCATGCGTACTGTGTGTTTACAATGGAGCTGACGGATAAAAAGGGTATGCAGAGGAGGCATATGGAAGTGAATGCAGTCATGCCAGTTGTGCCGAGATACATGAACTGGGCAGATCATGAAATCACCTAGAGTATAAGGGATCACCCCAAGATCATGCTGAACCCTGGATCATATGCCTTAGTGATGGATTCGACGTTCATTGGGTCGAATATCAATGTCAAGTTCTCTAAGGTGTTGATTGATAATGGCAACAGCATAAACATCTTGTATAAAGACACGGTGCACAAGCTCGGTATCAACGAGAACATGTTGCAGGCGACTAAGACTACCCTCCATGGCATTGTGCGAGGGTTGTCTTTTGATCCAATAGGCAAGGTCCGGATTTATGTGTTATTCGGCACAAGGGAAAACTGCAGGACTGAGAATTTGGAGTTTGAGGTTGTAGATTTGGAAAGCTGTTACCATGCACTGCTGGGAAGGCCGACATTATCAAAGTTCATCGCCAGTTCTCACATCAGTTACTTGAAAATGAAGATGTCAAGACCTAATGGGGTAATCACCATTACTGGAGATTATAGAAGATCGATGGAGTGTGCCTCGTCTGGGTAAAACCTAGCCGAGTCATTAGTAATTGCAAGAGAAAATAGAATAATTCAGGAAGTGCCGCTTTGGCTCAGTCGGCATAGCTGAATATGCTGGCACTTGCCAATCCACATGGCAGTGTATCTTTTTAGCCGACTAAGGACACCAAGAAGATTCAAATTGATGACCAGTTTCCAGAGCGCACCGTCACTATTGGTGCTGGTCGAAATGCTACATAGGAAAGAGAGCTCATCAGCTTCCTCCATGAGAATCGGGACATCTTTGCTTGGTCCACTCAGGATCTGCAAGGTGTTCCGAGGGAGTTTGCAGAGCACTCTTTACATGTGAGGCCAGATGCAAGGCCGATGAAGCAACCTCTCCGCCGCTTTGCCGAGGACAGGAGAAAAATAATTAGGGATGAGATAGCTCGGCTTCATGCAGCCGGGTTCATTATGGAAGTACTTCATCCGGATTGGCTCTCTAATCCGGTGCTGGATGAGAACAAAAAGATGATCTGAATGTAGCTGTGGTGTGGTGTATGTGGATCCACTACACCAACCTAAAAAAAGCTTGTCCAAAGGATCCATTTCCATTGCCATGAATAGATCAGGTTATTGATTCAACCGCTGGTTCTGAGTTACTATCATTTGTAGACGCGTACTCTGGTTTCCACCAGATCCCATTAAATCCGGCCGATCAAATAAAGACTGCATTCATTACCCCATACGGGGCTTATTGCTATAGTACCATGCCATTCAGCTTACGTAATGCAGGAGCAACATAACAGAGATGCATGCAAAAATGCTTACATGATCAAATTGGCAAAAATGTCCAAGTATATGTTGATGATGTGGTAATAAAAAGCAAAGAAAGTCACACACTACTAGATGATATCCGGCAGACATTCGCGAATCTAAGAAGATACCAAATGAAGCTTAACCCGGAAAAATGCACCTTTGGTGTACCGGCCGGGAAACTACTCGGTTTCCTTGTGTCAAGCCGAGGTATCAAAGGAAATCCAACAAAGATTCGGGCGATAGAACGCATGGAGCTGCCAAAGTGTCTTAACAATGTCTAGAAATCCATAGGTTGCCTGGCATCGTTGAGTCGGTTCATAAGTCGTCTTGGAGAAAAGGCTATTTCTTATATACATTAATGAAAAACTTATAAATTCACTTGGACACCACAAGCTGACAATGCTTTCCATGAGCTAAAGGAAATGCTAGCCTCTGCACCTGTTTTAGCTTCACAACTATCAAAAGAGCCGGCGTTGCTCTATATAGTAGGGACCAACCGAGTCGTGAGTGTTGTGGTAGTAGTGGAACGTGAAGAGGAAGGTAAGTCAATGTAGAGGCCGATATATTACCTAAGCAAGGTACACTTAGCCTCGAAATAGAACTATCCCCATTATCACAAAATGGCATACGGGGTATATATGTTGGCGAAAAGCTAAAGCATTACTTTGAGGAACACCCTATAATGGTGATATGTGAGGCACCAACTACCAAGATAATGGGCAACAAAGATGAAAGTGGCCTAATAGCCAAATGGGCAATTGAGCTAGCCCCTTATGCTCCACAATTCGATAGGAGAGATGCAATTAAATCTCAAGCAGTGCCCAATTTTTTGTCGATTGGGATGAAATGCAATATGAACCGCCCTTACCTGATCCGAATTACTAGAGAAAGCACTTTGATGGATCAAAGTTGAAAGATGGATTAGGTGTTGGCATAGTCCCCACATCACCCAAAAAGTACCAGTTAAAATATGTGTTGCAAGTACACTTTGCTGCATCAAATAACATAGCCGAATATGAGGCACTGGTACATGGCTTAAAGGTAGCAAAATATATTGGTATACGTCGGATACAATGTTTTGATGATTCGGACCTACTGGTACAACAAGTATCAGGAAATTGGGATGCACTGGATGCCAATATGGCATTATACAGATTCCATGTGCAAAAGATAAGTGGCTACTTTGACGGATGTGGATTCCATCATGTAGCCAGGGCAGAAAATGATGCAGTTGACATATTATCAAAACTCGGCTCATCCAGGCAGTCCATCCCACCCAGCATAGCCCTTGAACACATCAGAAAACCATTAATTATACCATCACCTGAATTCGAGTTAATTCGTATCTCGGCCAGCACGGTATCTGAATTTGACCCAATGGACATTGATGAGAGGATCAATCGAATAACCCAGGGACTGACTCAGCACACCCGAGGACTACCTCACAGAACTCGGGGACTGGTAAGGTTAACCTGGCAAACATTATGTCGGCAGATGTGATGGATATTGATAAGATAGTTACCCTGGCTCATGAAATACCAGAATGGGCACGACCAATTTTTCTATTCTTAAAAGATGAAATTCTGCCAAGTGATGAAGTCCTCACCAAATAGATCCAAATAAGGGCAAAGGCATACACCATAATAAACCATGAGCTATACAAAAGGATCATAACCAATTTTCTGCAGAGGTTCGTTGATCTGAAAGGAGGCCGATAAATATTGCTTGATATCCATCAAGGAGAATGTGGGCATCATGCCTCATCTCGGGCCTTAGTAACCAAGCATTCATACATCAATTTTATTGGCCTAGTGCCCTGCAAGAAGCAGAGGACCTAGTGAAAAAGTGTAATGGCTGCCAAAGGTATGTGAGAAAATATCACATGCCATCATCCGAGTTAAAAACCATACCAATCACTTGGCCAGTTCCCATATGGTGCTAAGATATGATCAGACTATTTAAGCAGGCTCGTGGTGGGATGACCCATATTTTAGTCATGGTTCATAAATTCTTAAACTGGATCGAGGTGAAACCAATAAGGAAATGTGATGGTCCCACAACAATGAAATTCCTCAAGGATATTATCACGAGATATGGGTATCCACATAACATTACACAAGATAATGGCACAAACTTAGCCAAAGGAGCATTTGCTCGATTCTGCCAAGAAAATATGATAAAACTCGATGTTGCATCATCGCACATCCTGCATCGAACGGGCAAATAGAAAGATCCAATAGACTAGTACTGTCCCATATAAAACCCCGACTCATTGAGCCGCTGCAAATATCAGCTGGGTGTTGGATCGAGGTGCTCCCGGCCGTGTTATGGATCCTAAGGATAACTCTGAATCGATCGACATGCTATAAGCCATTTTTTCTGGTATATGGGGCGGAAGCTATATTACCAGCCGACATAATGCAAGATTCACCTAGAGTCACCCAATACATAGAAGCCGAAGTGTATGAAATATCGTGGCAAAATGATGTTGATCTACTCGAAGAGGCTAGAGAATTGGCTTTGTCCAGATTTGTCGTATATCAACAAAAGCTAAGACACTACCATATAAATAAAGTTAATCCCCGAGTCTTTCGTGAGATAGATTTAGTTTTTCGGCTCGTGCAACGCACGTCCAGCATGCATAAACTATCACCTCCATGGGAGGGTCCATTTATTGTAAGCAAGGCACTGCACAATGATGCATATTATCTTATAGATGCTCAAGCATAAGAGAAAAATAAGGCGAACATGTCAGGTGAAGAATGAAAGAGGCCATGGAATGTAGCTTTACTTCGTCCATTTTACTATTAGCTGAAGGGTATTGTATCCCAAACTCTCATATGTCGGATTATATGCCGGAAATAAGCTAATGAATGAAACCTTGGCTCCTCGAGCTGTAACTCGGGGACTTCCTTAATAACATTGTCTCTTATGCATTCATTTTTTATATGACGGATGGCTCAAATTTCCCTACCCAAAAGCCAAGTTAGTAATGTGTCAGCATCAAAGGCCAACTCTTCGACTTGTTGTTGTCCGAAAAATAGGCTTCATGGCAAGCAAGAGAAATCTGAAAGTCGTCAAACACATGAAAAACGACTAAGGAGCGAAAGACGCGCGAACCGACTCTTTTTTTGACTAACCCTTGTATTTAAATTCTTTAATTACTTTATGAATGCATTTTGAGCTTAATCTCATAATTTCTAAGTAATGTTAGTTTGGTTTATTTATCTCGTAACCGTAAGTCAAACATGAAAATGGTAGATACGGGCCGAATAAGTGACTCAGAATAACAAGAAACATGAAACTAAGAGATTACGGCAAAAAGAGGTTCAATATCTACATACTTAGCATTTGCAAAATAACTACAAGAGTATCTTACATCTGACACCCGGTATACTGGGTAATTAAGAAAATTAAAAGTTTTGTAGCGCTAATGGAGCAGTTGATGCAGGATCATCAGTACTTGGCGGAGGAGCAGCCGATGCCGAGTCATCGTTAGTCCGCGGGGGCACGACAGTTTCTGAGTCATCAGCAGTTGGAGGCAGGCTCCATAGTCCAAGGATGGAGTTTCCCAGGTATGAACCACGGCCTAAACAGAAGCAACCTTAGACTCACTATGAGAGGATCCTTTGGAGGAACCCTCAATTTCAACATCTGGTTCCAAGGTGCCCTCGTGCCCATCGGAGCTCCCTGACTCTTCTTCGTCATTGGCATATTCCACAGAGTCTGATTCATCTTCAGCCTCATCATCTCCTTCGACATCATACAACAAGAAGGTCGGCCCTTCATTCCATCCATGAACATTGGCATATTGGATGAGTTGATGGTCCCGAGCTTGCCTGCGAGCAATGTGATCCATTTCAGTGGTCCAGCGCGAGCCAGTGTGGAGATTCTAGAGAGTATCCAGGAACATGCCTTCGTACCAAGAAATCACAAAGGACAACGCCATGTCAACACCAGATCGCACTGATAATTATCTCCCGAGGCAAAGTTGAGATTCGCAATCCATCAGCTTTGCGACGAGTTCATCAGCATGTGGCAGCTTCTCCTCATTCGGCCAAAGGACACGCTAGACTCGGATGGCTGCTTCAAGGAGGTCAATGCCAAATGCCTTCGTTGGTTTGGTGGCGGATCCAAAACTAACAAGATAATCTTCCATCGAGTAAGCACGTTTCGTGTCATTGGTTTCTCCATGGCGAAGCTGAGCCTTCACCATGCATTCAGCACTTCGGGATCTACATTTCGGGAAGTTATCTGAAAGAAAATAAAGGGAACGGTCAATAGGATCCAAAATGAGTCGGACAGGACAAATGAGATAAGGAAAGGAACTTACTTTGGATGAATGAAACTATTCGTCTTAGGTTACAAACCCAGCTGGCATGTGTTTTGTTCAGCCTGGCAAGATCGTCCTGGAAAGATTTGGTTGTAGCCTCGGTAGTGCTAAGAAACTCTTTGTCCTTCTCAAGCTGAAGAGTCATTCGGTTTTTCTCCTCGAAGAACTCTTGGTCAAGCTTGTCCAACTCATATTTTTGAGTCTTCTTCATAGCTTCAACCTCGGCATGATGCCGAGCTATTTCATCATCTTTCTCCTTTAGCTTCGCCGAATGATCTCTGCTTGTTCGATAAAATGCAGCATTAGATCAGGCATGGAAGTGTAGTATTGATGGGACTCTGCACAGCCTATTAATTCGGCTGAGCCGAGGTAAAATATCATGAGGAATTTCGTAAAATTCAAATATATAATATCGGAAAGGCTAAGTCAAAGCATTTGAGTTACCTTCGAGCTTGGCGAATTTCTCGGTCAATGCCTTGTTCCTGATGTCCAAGTTTGCTATTGGAAGGGAGAATCAAGGGTTAACTCGGCTACACCGACTCAAAAGAAAAGTTCCATAAATAAGGTGATAGCAAACTTACCAGTATTCTGCAGAATGGGAACGACTTTCTGATACTTGGTTTGCAATTGCCTATGGGAAAAGAGCAGCTTCTAGAACTCGGTTGTGCGACAATTGTGTGCAATCTTAAGAGAAAAACCAGAGGATATTCAAAGCTAAACTGCAAGATCTGAACCAAGTAAAACTTGATCCGGATCTAGGTGGTTGGTATTCCAAGTTAAAGATCCAAGCCAAGTAAAACTTGACTCTGATCTAGGTGGCTGGATATTCAAAGCATAACTGCAAGATCAGAACCAAGTAAGCCTTGATCCGAATCTAGGTGGATGGATATTCAAAGTTAAATATCCACGCCAATTAAAACTTTACTTTGATCTAGGTGGCTGGATATTCAAAGCTAAACTGCAAGATCCGAACCAAGTAAAACTTGATCCAGATCTAGGTAGCTGGATATTCAAAGTTAAAGATCCAAGCCAAGTAAAACTTGATTCAGATCTAGGTGGCTAGATATTCAAAGCTAAACTGCAAGATCTGAACCAAGTAAAACTTTATCCAGACTAAGGTGGCTGGATATTCAAAGTTAAAGATCCAAGCCAAGTAAAACTTGACTCGGATCTAGGTGGCTAAATATTCAAAGCTAAAGCAAGATCCGAACCAAGTAAAACTTGATCCGAATCTAGGTTGCTGGATTTTCAAAGTTAAAGATACAAGCCAACTAAAACTTGACTCGGATCTAGGTGGCTAGATATTCAAAGTTAAACCGTAAGATCCAAACCAAGTAAAACTTGGTCTGGATCTAGGTGGCGGGATATTCGAACAAATTTTGGCTAACTTAAAGAGAGCATCCGACCAAATCATAAGTCATTCCCCCGGAGGCTCGGGGACTAATGGATTATATGCTAAATTATGCGAAAATGAACAGTGTAAGCCGGGATGTTTACCTCGTTCATGCTGTCAGCCTCGAGGATGACTCGGCTGGCAAGATGCAACCGATTGCGGATCGCGGGGAGGCATAAGCTCCTCTTTCCTAGATTGGTAGGCGAGTTGACTTCTATATCGTCGGTTGCATTCCAATTATTAGCATACTCGTCCAGGGAGATGAGACTTTCACCACTCAATGTGTGAAACAACACCTTGACCTTATTCTCCCGAGCTTGCCTAGCTACCGCTGCAGCCACCAGACTTTGATGAAGTATCATTTGTTTTCCAGGGCTGAGGAAGAGGCACAGCCGCCTTTCCTGAGCATATCAGCGATGGAAGGCTGAGAGACAGCTTCACCAACTTTCTTCTGAAATGATTTGACTATGGCTCCACCCTTCTTCGGCTTATCAGATCACTCAGCCACTGGATGCGACTTAGTTAGCCGACTGCAGTCTGAACAGTTGAGGGAGCGGCAGAAGACTAGGACTTGGAGCGTAGGCTCTGCTGCGCATCACCTTGTTGCCGAGTCTGGGAAGACCCGGAATATGCTGGCACTGGCCCTTGAGCAGGAGGAACTGGGTATTGTGTTGGAGAAAAGGACGAGACAACTGGCTCCTCGACGGGCGTTGTTTTACCATGCTGAAAAGGACAGTTGAGGGAACAGTTGAGGGAGCGGCTGGATCAGTTGGTTGATCTGGCATAGCGGTGTCTGCATCGCCACCAGCGCTAATGTGTGCTTCCTCATGTTGAGGTAGGCTATTAGTCGGCGCTGGAGGATGTTTGTCTTGAGGCGAGCTTGGAACCCGGACGTCATCTTTGACCATGCAAGGTCTGCTCTGAGGAATATCCAGCGGGGCACTGTCGAAGTAAAATAGTTAGAAAAGCTAAGATGAAAAAAGAAAGAGATAAACAAGAAATACAAAGTTAACTCAGATAAGAAAGCTCATGAAGTGACAGCGGAAGGCACTTTAGGCCTGGGAGCTCTCTTGACGGGCACCTTAACCCGCTTCTTGCGAGGCTCGACAGGAGGATCCAAGGCAGCGACGCATTTCCTTACGGGCGCTTGGCCTCCAATGGTGATAGGATCCACGTCATGCACCTGCCCAGCCGGGTTAGCTGGGTCAAATTGAGCCGGATAGGCATGTGATATTTGCACCGCATTAAGTTCCTCAAGAACTTCAACTTTGTTTGATTCATCATCCTCGGTTCGGTTGGAAGCCTTACCCCGAGTTCGGACAGGTGCCGGGTCAGGTTTAGGAATGAATTCCTCTGAATCAGGCTCGTCGTTGTCCGGAGTATCATGATCGTTGCTCCATGGAAGGGCAACAATGGCGCCGTCTTCCGCGGCTTGCCCATCTAATTTCTAAGAAATCAAGTACAAAAGGAAAATAAATACTCGGTAAAGCGGGAGTGCTACATGATTCAAATGAAGTGATTCAGAGTTGAATTACCTTAGGAGGGGGGTTGTCGCGAGTGAAGTGGAGGGAATATGCCCGAGAGGCAATAAAAAAGAGGTTATTATCTTATTCCTTGTTTATGATAAATGTTTATTTTGCATGCTATAATTTTATTATTACAGAAACGTTAATACATGTGTGTTTAATAAACAAAAAGAATGTTCCTAGTTATGCCTCTCTTATAAAACCAGCTCGTTGATTACAAGATGATCAAAGGTTTCCTTATCATGAACATTGGATGTTGTTAATAATGAGGTCACAACATTGTTGAAATGATGTGATGAACATTCATCTGAAGTATAGCATTACGATCAAAGTCATTGTGTTTATATTTCCATAACATCATAAGATGTAATCCTAGTCCTTATACCATGAGATCATGTCAATCACTAAAACTGAAGAGTATCTTGATAACATCAAACATCACACCGTAACAGGGTGACTATAAAGGTGGATTCAGTACTACGAAGGTGTTATGTTGAGGCTCATGGATCAAGAGTGGAATTTTTCCATCCCTATGACAGATATATATACTCTAGGCCCTCTCGGTGATATCAGATTAATTAGCTTGCAAGCAAGTGATGTGATCACTAGAATGTTATATCATGGGAACGAGAAAAGAGTACATGTCGGTAATGAGATCAAACAATGTATGGAGATACCGATGATCGAATCTCGGACATGTAATATATCGCGAGACAAATGGATTGAGTTACATGCGTAAAAGGTTCATACGATCACAGAAGTCATTGTTGAATGTGTGGGAGTCAGTACGGATCTCCAGGTCCCGCTGCTGATTATTGATTGTAGAGGGGTCTCGATCATGTCTACATTTTTCATGAACCGTAGGGTGAAACACTTAAGGGATACCGACACCATTTGGAGCAAATAAGGTGACGGCGAAAGAAAAAGAAAGTGCTGGAATTATTTCAATGGAAACTAGAATTGTTTCGGGTGAAATTGTTGAAACTGGTTGAACATGGGGAAATTGAAATGTTGCAAGGGTTTTTATGTGAATTTTGGTTAATTAATGTAATTAATAAAATTCTGAATAAAATAAATAAAATAGTTTTATTAATTGAGAGCTTCCATTAAATTTGGTGGAAATGTAATGGAGGTGAGTGGAATTTTGAGTGGAGGATTTTTATGGGAATGGGAGATCCACCCACATGAATGTGGAAGAGCTGGGGGAACCCACCATGGCTGCCACGCCATGGCCATTGGGCTGCTTCCTCTCCCTATAAAAGGCCCCCCTCTCCTCCTCTCATCTCACACCTCCTCGCGAAGGATCTCTCTCCCCCCTTTAGAATTTCCCCATGGTCTCGGATCAGCGAGATACATGTTCCAGGTGGACCGAGGGCACGGAGGTTGCCGGGATACCCGGACGTGTGTGCGATGATGGATGCACCACTTCTTTGCGGTGCTAGACTTGATGGTGCTGGACCTTCTGTACTAGCTGGACTTCTTCTCGATCTTGAGATCGGCAAGCATTCGACTACATCATCCACAAGTACAACCTCTTTAAAGCTTTTTAGTCTTTGAGGGTATGTATTCTATGGATGTATATCCACCCATTGCTTGCATCTAGATAGATGGATCTTGGTGCATATAGTTCCCATCGTAGGAATTTTTTTGTTTTCAATGTTGCGAACCCAACATGAAGGGCTTCATGCCCCACTGCCAATTCTCAGCCATCTCGGTCTTGAAGATATCCCGAACACACTTCCAAATCTGATCGTCATAAAGCTCGATGGTTGAGACTCGATTCGGATCCAAAGAACTTCTCATGTAGCATAATTTATGTGAGCGCTTCTTGAGCGGGCAGATCCGACTATTGATAAAAGTGGCCATAAGATCCTAGCCACGTAGACCGACCTGGGTCAACTTCTTAAGTTGGAGCTTGAATGATTTGGCAAGAGAATTATGTAGGGGTTCGTAGCATGGAAAACAAAAAAATTATATATCGCATGAACACACACAAGCCAAGATCTATCTACTAGATTGTAGCAACGAGTCAATAGAGTACTAACCCTCGAAGATTCCAAAGCGGTTAACGAGATAGGATTCTCGTGGTTGATGTAGTCATTCACTTGACGATCTCAAGACCGCGTAGATAATCCTTCTGGCGCCGCGTTCTGGTAGCGCTACCGCAGTTGTTCACACGTTCGGTACTCGATAAAGACCTTCCTCTCCTTTATTCCTGCAGGCAGTGGAGGTTGTTGATCTCTCCTCGCAAATACGGCAGCACGATGGTGTGGTGTCATAGTTTAGAGGGGAAATCCCGCAGGGCTTTGCCTAAGCCGGAGCGGGTATGGTGGAGTAGAGAGTGCCTCAGGGCTAGAGTTTAGATGCCGAGGGAATAGGGTAGCCGGCGGCTAGGTTTTATACTAGACGGCGGCGGCGATTTAGAAGAGAGCTAGGGCGCCGGCAGCAGGAGGAGCGGCGGCCTAGGGTTTCTTGTGGGGTGTCAAGGGGGAGCCCCCTCCCCTCTATTTATGAGAGGGAGGAGCTTGTTGGGGAGGGAAGTCCTCCCAAAACTCCACCTTGTGTCCGGCGGCAAAGGAGAGGGAGGAATCCTCCCTTAGAACATTCTAGTTAAACATCAAAACCATTCCCGAACTCTAGAATTGTACTTTCGTTATATGAATATTATTCTCCGGACCATTCTGGATCTCCTAGTGATATCCCGGATCCCATCTGAGACCCCGGACAACATTCGGTGTCTTACTCACATTCTATATCTACTAAACAACATCGAATCCTTAAGTGTGTCTCCCTACGGTTCGTGAATTATGCAGACATGATCGAGACTTTTCTCCAATCAATAACCAATAGAGGAATCTGGAAATTCATATGGCTCCCACATATTTCTACGATTACTTCATGATCGAATGAACCATTTAATACGATACCAATTTCCCTTTGTCTCGCGATAGTTTACTTATCCGAGGTTTGATCGTCGGTATCTCTGCATACCTAGTTCAACCTCGTTACCGACAAGTACCCTTTTCTCGTTCCTGTGATATGTGATCCCTTGTGAGCCAGTCACATGCTTGCAAGCCAATTGGATGACCTCCCACCAAGATGGCCTAGAGTATATCTATCCGTCATATGGATGGACAAATCCCACTCTTGATCCATGTTCCTCAACACATACTTTCTGAATACTCAATGCCACCTTTATAACCACCCAGTTATGAAGTGATTTTTGATTTCATCAAAGTATACATCCAATGATGGTGATTAACACGATCTCATGGTCGAAGAATTTAGGTTACTATGTATTAAAAGCTTATAGAAAGTGAACTATTTAAATGACTTGATCTTATGCTACGCTTAACTACAGGAGTATGTCCATCACATCATTCTACTAATGATATGACCTTGTTGTTAATAACATCTAAATGTTCATGATCAGGAAACCATGATCATATATTAACCAACAAGATAGTTTAACAAGAGGCTTTACTAGGGACTCTTATATGTTTACAAATCACACAAGTATTAAAGTTTCCGGTTAATACAATTATAGCATGGGATGTAAACATTTATCATAAACATAAAGATATGATAATAACCACTTTATTATTGCCTCTTTGGCATATCCACAACATTCTCCCACTTGCAATAGAGTCAATAATCTAGTTTCAAACCTTTGTGAATTCAACACCTATGTCTTTATGGTGTTGTATTTACATGATTGCTAGTGGTCAACTGATCTTCGGATCCAACACTTTTAGGTCTATGTGGAATTGCATGTCTTTGCGTCTCTACGCATCACTCATTCTCTAATGAGATGGCTTTGTATAAATTTGGTACTTTAGTGAGACCTTTAGTTCCTTGAGGTTAAAACATGTTGATAATATTGTCGTACAATATATCTTCATAGTACTATCCCATGTGAACCACACCTAGTTTGATAACAAACTACTTGACACAAATGCCCACTTTTGCTGCTATAATAGCAGCCATATACTTAGCCTTTTGTTGTAGTATCTGTCACAATGTCTTAACTTTGGAACTCATCCAAATCCATTATGGAACTTACTTTCCATCATATTGTGCCACCCTTAGTTTGGATTGAGATAAACTTAACTTGTACTTTGTGACAAAACTAGTATCAATGTAGAACTTTTACAATGAACTAACCATTTATTTGTCACCTCTACAAAAATAATATATTCTTATATATTCCAAAAGATCATAAGAATATCCTTACTATTGTCCAATGATCATCTTTATGAATCATTCTGGTATATGCTCATAACATTTAGAGATAGGACATAACATTTAGAGATAGGACATATCTAGATACTATTGTCCAATGGTCATCTTTATGATTTCATTCATCAAGTATCAAAAATACTTGAATCTTTGTTTCACCTACCAAGTGTCTATACACTTGAATTTCGATTTAATCCTTTCTGTGTGGCAAGAACCTTTCTTGTCATTTCCATATTGAACTCATTTAATATATCATCTATGTACATTTGGCACAACCATATTAGAGTCTCAATCTATCTATATAGATATTTATGCCAAACATTCGGGCTTTGCCTAAGTCTTTCATCGAGATGAAATTCTTAACATGTGTCAATAAAAGATACATCATTTCCAATCAACAATATGTCTTTCACATAATGCTTTATAAATATGTCTTAGCGCTCCCACTTAATTTCTTGCAAATGCAAGCATCTTCATCATCTTCGATGACATTTGAACCTTTTAACAGTTTCATCATGGTGAAGATTCCAACTACACGATGCTTACTTCGTCCATTGAGGTTTGCATACGCTTTTAGCATCTTTTAAATTAACAAAACCCTTTGCACTGTGTAATGTACACGTCCTAGTTAACCATTATATTATAAGAACTTGTTTTGTTTATTCAACTACCACATAACAAAATTATATGTAGTGGTTGCTACATTAATTCGTCTAGACTAATTATCGCTATGAGAGATCAAATCTTGTCATCGTCAACTGCTTGAACATTGTCGTGAACTCTTTCCCGACATGTCGAATATTTCATAGATGTGAAACATCCATGTCTATTTCTTTATAGATCCAAACATGATTGTAAGGTCTTACACCTTTCCAGAGGGTCTTTCATATTCAAAGCTTGATTTCTTGTGTATGGAACTATCACAAATTCTATGGCTTTAAGACATTTGACGGAGTCAGGGCCCATCATCGCTTATTGGCATATCGTCGGTTCATCATTGTCAAACAACAATGATTTACTTTCAAATCCTATTATTTGATTGTTTACCCGACCTACTTGGTTCAATAGAAACTTTAGACCTCCGTGACCACAACCTTTGAGACACGTGAGCCATAAGCATTGTTGCTGCCTCCGGGAAGCTTTCCGGTGCTGCGCAACTCAGCACATATAGCTAAGGTTCTTTTAACCTTATCAAAGATCTATTGTTCTCTCACTTAAGTTTTCACGAAAAATTCCTTCGTAAGAAACTTACCATTCTAAGTGACAAACACTTTTGTCTTTTGTGTTATGGAGGAGTACCAAACGATTATCCGAAATAACCTACAATAAGATGCTCATCCGACTTTGGTTGTAAACATCTTACTTATGCATAGCATACAAATGTTTAAGAAAGGACAACTTGGGTTTTATCCCAAACCATAACTGTATATATGGTGTCATTTAAATGGATCATGATGGAGCTCTTTTCCGTGTAAAAGCGGTAATCACTAAATCTTTAATCATTAAAATACTATGGCAGTCATACAAGGTTTTTTTGCATACTTCGAACACTCCATACTCAGATGGTGTTTTGGGAAATGCAAATCCATGGAACGATTCCTCTAATCTTAGGTATTTTGCTAAACCTATATCTCAAAAGTCTTCCTTTATGATCTTATCATAAATTCTTTATTTTCTTGTTACATTGATTTTCCACTTCATCTTGAAAGTCTTCGAACATTTTCAAATGTTTCATACTTCATCCTCATTAATCAAATATACATATATTCACTCAAATTTTTGGAGAAAGCATATGAAGTTGAAATCCATCGCTCTCGACTACACATAATGAGCTTCATACATCTATATGTAGAAGTTCCAATAAGCTAGTCATCCGTTCACATTTGGCCTATGAACGGAGTTTTAATTATCTCTAGGAAAGTTTCACAAGCATCATTTGATCAAAAATCAAAAGACTCCAAAATTCCATCCACATGGAGTTTCTTCATGTTTTCTTTCCAATATAATTTAAACGACGATGCTACTTCCTAAGTGATCTTTCAATCATTTGTCTTTCGACATTTTTAGCATTAGTTTTATGGATGTGATTTCTCCAACTAGACTTGTATATCATACATATTTTATGGAACACGGAAATTATTTGAACAACCTTTTGTTCTCATAATACCTGATAAAAACAAATCTTGAAGTTAAGCTTTGATGTCCACAAGAAACACATCAACACTTTATTTGTTCTCGATGAACATCGTCACATATTCTCTTGCTAGTTACTTAGGCCATTGTAGTTCATGAATTGTGTTGTTTCGTATGACAATTCACACCAACAAAATTAGTATCCAATACTTAAGAACCACATTGTTTAATAAGCAAAGAATATAGCCATAACATGTGTATCATCTATATACCTGAGCTGAACAATTCTAGTATTTTCGTTTCTGCCATATATTTTTTAGATTCTCTTTCAGTATTTCCTTTTCCGTTTAAAAGAATCAGCATCAATAGTGGAGCTATACACATGACACATAGTCCAAAGCGTGTATATTCAAATACTAATATCTTTGGACTTTCACTTTGAAGTAGATCACCATTAAATGTTTGGTGTTCTTTTGAATTTCATTCTTTAGTAATATTTTAGTGTAGTAGACATTTTACCTACATCTTATATTCATATTTATCATGCAAATTTTCATGATCAAGGTACTTTATCTTATAACGATGAATGGTGAGTATAATGTTGCTCTCCAAAACCTTTTGGAGGATTAGGACGACTAGCGTCTCCAACCTTTTCCAAATTCTCATCAAATATGAGAACATAAACTTTTCCATATTATACTCTATCATGTTGTAACCAAAACATCGTTTCAGATATCACAATATCTTCCACACATGATGGTTTTTGAAACAATTATTTCAGCTCCCCGATTACCTTGATATTAAAACAATCTTTTGAATATCAAGAATCATGGAGACAAACATGATACTTATAGACTAACACTGGAATTGTTACTTTTGATTTAATACCAATCATTAAACTTCATGGAGTAACCAGAACTTACTGAAAGTTTGCAATAGGACTTTTAAACTTTAGATTAACACTTCAAAACAATATGATACCAGTTTGTAAAGTAACTAACCAGAATTCTATAGTTCTATTATCTCAATTATAACTAAGTGTAAGGTGGTAAATGGATGCCAATGACTACAACAACTATGAAAATTCACTTTGATTTAATTTATCATAAATAGTGTTCAACTTTTAATCATATTGCTATTGAAATCTCACTCAAAACAATATCCCTCACATTGTTTTAGTGATCACATGAACCAAATCCACCACATCAAGTCCGATCATCATGAGATATGATGTAGTTTCAAAGGCGAACAATCAACATGTTCATCATATCTACTATATGACTCATGCTTTACCTTTCGTCAAGATTAACCTTATTTTCTGCATGAGGAAATCTTGATTTCTCCCATTGTAAGCACATGCAGAATCTAATACAACTGATCATCATGTGGTGCTTCGGAACAACAAGTCTTGGCAACGGTGCTAACTAAGGATGAACACTTTATTACTTGATATTTTGTGTGAGGGATCATCTTATAATGCTACCGTTGCGATATAAGCAATACAAGATGCATAAAAGGATTAACATCACATGCAATTCATAATATGTGATATGATATGGCCTTTCTTCTTGTGCTTCTGATCTCCATCTTCAAGCAAGGACATTATCACCGGCGTGGTGTCAAGGTCAATGGTACCGCTCCATGGTTGTCGTCCACCAGCATCAACTATTACAACTACTTTTAATAATAGACACACAGGTCTTAAAAAAATTAAAGGAGACAACCATAAGGCTCCTGCCAGTTGCCAACTTACAATAAGGATCATTGCATACATCATATATAATCACAATCATGGCCATTTCATATCACATATTAGACGCCTCTAATTTTTATTTGCATGTTTTACATGGTTTGGGGCTTTCGAATAAAAAACCCTTCTAACTTACGAACAAGAACCACAATGTTGATACTAGTATTGTCAAGTGCCCATTGTAAATTGAATCTACACTATGTTGAGAGAGACAAACACCCGCAAAGCCACTTATGCAATACAAGTTGCATGTTGAGCATGGAGCAAGTCTCATGAATGATGTCATGTAAGGTTAGCCCGGGCCGCTTCATCCCACCATCCCTCAAGATGCAAAGTACACAAGAAGCAATTGACAACAAAAGCATCAACGCCCACAATAATCATTGTGTTCTACTCGTGCAACATATATACTCATATACACGGCTTTGATACCGCTCTAGGGGTTCGTAGCATGGGAAAAATTTCTATCGCATGAACACACACAAGCCAAGATCTATCTACTAGATTGTAGCAAAGAGTCGATAGAGTACTAACCCTCGAAGGTTCCAAAGCGGTTAACGAGATCGGATTCTCGTGGGTGATGTAGTCGTTCACTTGCCGATCTCAAGATCACATAGACGATCCTTCTGGCGCCGTGTTCCGGCACCACTGGCGCAGTCGGTCACACATTTGGTACTCGATGAAGACCTTCCTGTCCCTTTTTCTAGCAGGCAGCAGAGGTTGTAGATCTCTCCTCACGAATCCGGCAGCACGACGGTGTGGTATTGGAGTTTAGAGGGGAAATCCTGCAGGGCTTCACCTAAGCCGGAGCGGGTATGGTGGAGTAGAGAGAGTTCCTCGAGGCTAGAGTTTAGACACCGAGGGAATAGGGCAGTCAACGGCTAGGGTTTAGACTATACGGCGCCAGCGATTTAAACGAGAGCTAGGGCACCGGAAGCAGGAGGAGCGGTGGCCTAGGGTTTCTTGTGGGGTGTCAAGGGGGCACCCCCTCCCCTCTATTTATGAGAGGGAGGGACGAGGTTTGGGGATAGGAGTCCTCCCCAAACTCCACCTTGTGGCCGGCGGCAAAGGAGAGGGAGGAATCCTCCCTTAGGTAGGATTCCTTCCCTCCCTCCACTAGGCAACCATGCTGGGATTTGACTTTTTCAAATTGGCGCTTGATTTTCAAACTAAAGTTTGATTTCTCACTTCCCATTGCGCAGCCAAGTGATCTAGTACATGATGCAATCATTCCACTTTGTCATGACACATCCATGTACCCTTCCCACTCTAGATCAGTGGACCTTCTAAACCCTTCTAGAACATTCTGGTGAAAACATTGAAACCATTCCCGAACTTCGGAATTGGACTTTCCTTATATGAATCTTCTCCGGACCATTCTGGATCTCCCCGTGATATCCCGGATCACATCCGAGTCTCCGAGCAACATTCGGTCTCTTACTATAAGACCCCACCCTTTTAAAGGTAAAGGCCCATGTGATTGCAATGCTAGTCCCAAGATCAAATGCTAGCATCCACAGTATAAGATGAAGTACACAGATACAAAGGTCCTTATTACATCGTCATTCCAAAGATAACATAGTATTTACAACTCAATAGCCAAAGTCTAATACAAGAGTTCATAACATAAAGTAAATAACTATAAGTCTTCATCTTCATGTGCCACAGGCAAGCATGTTGAGTGTAGACTCACAACCCTAATCTCCATAGGAGTAACCTGCAACATCATAAGTTACAGCCACTATGGGTCAATACATTTGGAATTTTATTGGCAAGTGATACCATAGTAGAATAGTAGTGTCTAACATCTATATGAATTTGGCTAAGTGTAGCTTAGGATTGCTTTGCTCAAAATAGGTTTTTCTTATCAGTTCAAAAACACTAAGTTTTTATTTGTCAAAATCACCCAAGGAACCACTGATAGACATTGGTGAACCTTTACCCTTGTTCAACCACAATTTTTTAACTTAGAAATTGGGATGAGGAGATCCTTGATAGCTGCAATGTCTTTGATGCTCAAATTGTCCGTTGCCGAGGACACGGCTAAGTACTTAGGTTTTACCCTCTCGAGAGGTGGTGCACTTTCCCCACAAGACTCGACATGCATAGAGACGAGACCTTTCAAAGCATTCCCTTAGACCACCATGGACGCGCTCCATCCTATCAACCTACCACGAACTGTCCATCTGGCTAAGTTCTTGCAACCTATGTGGTCAAGGCAGAGCCCATATGCCATGTGGTTGCATTAGAATCTTCTCAACACTTAACATCTCAAATCCCTTTGTTCCTGGTTGGATTTCCACAAGTGTGATACACAAGGTAAACCATATACATGGGCCTTGTGTAACCACTCAACATAAACCAACATACCATTCCACCCAGGTGATTCATTCACTTAGTTGTTTTATTAATCAAAAACACAAGTCCTTGACTTAGCAAAATTTCATAGCATGAATATTCCACCCTTGTTTGCTACTAGCTAGGCTAAGCATGATAACATAACAAGTTTCTTAACTTAGAGAAAGTTCTTCCAAGACTACAACTACTAGGATTTCCCAAGGCATAGCATAGTATATATACGTAGAAAAAATCCATGCAAGCCCTATTGAAAAATATCACTAGTGCATAGTCAAAATAATTGGTCAAAATACATGAAGAACCACTTGCCTTGGTAGTTGGGAGAGTAGCAACAATCCTCACAATCACAATCACCACTAGCACCAAAATCTACACATAAAATCATTCCAGCAAATTCACATTCAAATAATAAAACAACAATATACATGAAATGCATGCAAATGCAATGGGATGATTTTCTACACTAAACAAATCAAACCAAATAGTATTGAACACAAAGTAAACTTTATAAGGTTCAAATAAAACAAGTTTCACTCAAAAATAATTTTTAAAACATTTTATATAGTCAAAATAAGCCTATAATTGGTTCTGCAAATAATCCTATTTTTCCTGAAGCAAAATACAAATTCAATCCCACATTAATGTAGGGCTCAATTTTATGAAATCATTGATATATTATTTGCAAAATTTGGCCAAACGGAACTAAAGTGATGAATTTTACAAGTTTAAATCTCTAATAGATTAAAAAATAGATTTTAAAACAAAAACACAGACACATGGCCGTGTCTGATTGGCCCGTACCGCTTCGCGCGGATCATTTCCATGGACCATTAGATCTAAGTCAGATCCTGTGGCCCAGATCTGGCGATACCGGTTCGTTAAGTGATTCTATCTACGACGTCAGATCTAGATCCTACGGCCCTAGCTCAAGCGACCAAGGATGGGCAGCGCGCGTGGCTACTGCGGCGGCGACGGCACTACCGGTGGCGCTCCGACGAATCTAGAGGGGGGTAGGGTTACCAGCATCGCATGGTTGAGAGGACGCTCAAGGTGGCCTTGGTTTGGACAGGGGCGGGCTTCTGTGGCCGTGAAAGCTCGTCGGAATTGCGGGCAGCGTCGGGCTTTTGCAAACGGCGAACGAGGTGACGACCTGGGTCACCCTAGCGTAAACCAAAGGCATCAGTGCATGCACAAGAACAAGGCACATGAGTTGGTTTGAATCAGAGGCCAAGGGGCGTGCGAACCTGGCGGAATTACTCGTCGGAGTTGCGAACGACGTTGGATGCTCGTAGTGCTTGACGGAGGCAGCGACCTAGGGGGTTATAGGATGAACCAGTGGTGTCAGAAGGAGCACAAGGACTAGAGAATCAACATCATATGAATGAGGGACGGGGGCGAGCACCGTACTCACCGGAATGGTTCACCGGAATCCATCGGGCAGCGGCTATTAGAGCTCAAATGCTGGCAGCCTAGGGCGCTCTGGCGATGTGGGTTGAGAGGAAACGACTGTGGCGAGGTGGGGGTTAAGTAGCAAGTGTCGGGGGTGACGATTACTGCCAGAATCAATGGAATTGATTCGAATTGAATCGGCGAGGTAACGGGCGACGACGGCGTGGTCATCGCGCAAGATTTGGGGGAAGACGATGACGACGTGGCGTTGGGGCCACTGGTCAGTGGGTGCGGGGTAGGGTTTGCGCGCGTGAGAGAGAGCAGAGGCGGAATGGCCCGGGTGGGATTTTGGGCTGGTTCTGACGCTGGGCCAAATACGTGGCGCCCTATTTTATTTTTTTCTTTGTCCTTTTCTTTTTCTGTTTTGATTTTCAGGAATGAATTTGAAACCCTTTTCAAACTTGTTTGAATTCAAATCTTTTCTGGATTTTTGCACTGTGAAACTTCACTCAAATGTGTGACAAACACACTTGTCCACTCAAAATCACTTTGGTCCTTTGAAAATAAATATAAAACCATGCCTCATATGATTAATAAAATGGGCATAAATATGGTTTTATTTGGTTTCAAACTTTGAAAAATTTTGTGCAAGCTCTAGATGCTATGATGATATGAATGCAATGCATGCTTTTACAATTCATGAATTTTGGGATGTTACAAATCTAACCCCCTTAAGATGAATCTCGCCCTCGAGATTCGGATTGGCTAGCAAATAGGTGAGGGTGGTCTTTCTGAAGATCATCTTCTCTTTCCCAAGTTGCTTCTTCTTCGGTATGATGATTCCACTGTAATTTGGAGAATTTGATAGTCTTAGTACGAGTAACTCTTTCTACAGTCTCAAGAATCTTGATAGGCTTCTCTTCATAAGTGAGATCACTCTCCAACTATACTTCTTCCAAAGGTATAGTGTCCTTCAGTGTAGTTTCTTCCATCTCTGGATGACACTTCTTCAACTGACTCACATGAAACACATTGTGAACTGCTGACAGTGATTCGGGTAATTCAATCTCATAAGACACTTCTCCTTTGTGGCTCAAAATATTGAATGGTCCAACATACCTTGGTGCCAATTTTCCTTTGACTCCAAATCTCTTCACACCACGAAGTGGTGAGACTCTAAGATAAGCTCTATCACCCACCTCATAGGTGACTTCTCTACGCTTTGGTTCTGCGTAGCTCTTTTTTTGGGACTGGGTTATCTTCAATCCGTCCTTTACCAATTTAACTTTCTCTTCAGCTTCCTTGATCAGTTCTGGTCCGAACAAATTTCTTTCTCCTACACCACTCCATAGCAATGGTGTAGTACACTTCCTTCCATAAAGAAATTCAAACAGTTCCATCTCAATGCTTGCTTGATATCTATTATTGTAAGATAATTCTGTGTAAGGCAGACTTTCATCCCAACTAGCACCATAGTCTAGGGAACATGCCCTCAACATATCCTCCAAAATCTGATTGGTCTTTTCTGTCTGTCCATCAGTCTGGGGGTGAAAAGTTGTGCTGAACTCTAATATTGTTCCCAATTATTCATGCATTTGCTACCAAAAATGCGAAGTGAACTGAGTTCCTCTATCAGACAGGATACTCTTAGGTACTCCATGCAGACATACTCTTAGGTGATAAAGTACATTCCAATCTTATCCCACTTCCAATCAGGAATAGGTAGTGGTTATAGTAATCCTGCGTGTTTCGGATGTTCCGCTTTCACTTGGCTACACACATCACACAAGGCAATATGTTTCGTGATATCTTTCTTGAGATTGTTCCACCAAAATCTTTTTGTCACATCCATGTACATTTTGGTGTTAACTGGATGAATAGAATATGGTGAATTGTGTGCTTCTTGCAGAATCAATTTCTGAAGTTCCGGATCTTGCGGAATGCAGATACGCTTTCCATACCACAAAGTACCTTGTTCATCTTCGTGGAATCCTTTAGCCTTCCCTTTGCTAATTTTACCTTCAATTTCCTCTATTTCCTTGTCCAACTTTTGGGCTTCTTTGATCTTGTCCAACAATGTTGGTTAAACATCCAATGACATGAGATATCCTTCAGGCACTATCTCCAATCTGAGATCTTTGAATTGAGCATATAGATCATCTGGTAATTCTCCTTTAGTAAGGCCATTCACATAAACCTTACGACTTAAAGCATTCGCTACAACATTTGCTTTACGGGATGGTATTGCAAACTCAAGTCATAGTCCTTGATGATCTCTAGCCACCTTCTTTGTCTCATATTTAGTGTCTTCTGAGTGAAGATATATTTCAAACTCTTGTGATCCGTGAACACTTCACAACGTTTTCCCAGAAGATAATGTCTCCATGTTTTGAGTACATGGACAACTGAGGCTAACTCTAAATCATGAGTAGGATAATTCACTTCATGAGTTTTGAGTTGTCTCGAGGCATAAGCCACAACTTTCCCTTCTTGCATCAAAACTCCACTACATCCTTGGTGAGATGCATCACAATAGACGTGGAAATCCTTCTCCAAATCTGGTAGACATAAGACTGGTGCTGATACTAGTCTCTTCTTCAATTCTTGGAAACTGATTTCACATCCTTCAGTCCAATCAAACTTCTTATCTTTCTTAAGTAACTTCGTCATCGACTTAGCTACCGTTGAGAAATTCTCAATGAACCTTCTATAGTATCCTGCCAAGCCTAGGAAATTGCAAACTTCTTTAACTGACTTGGGAGATTCCCACTCAGTTACTGCTGACACCTTTGCGGGATCGACAGCTATACCATCTCCCGACACAATATGTCCGATAAATCCAACTTCATTCAACTTGTGCATACAACTTGTGCTCCCTGAGTTTCTCAAGTATCAAACGCAAATGTTCTTTGTGTTCTTCTTTGCTCTTGGAATAGATCAATATGTCATCGATGAATACGACAATAAACTTGTCAAGAAACTCCATGAACACTTTGTTCATCATGTTCATGAAATAAGCTGGTGCATTTGTCAATCCAAATGGCATCATGGTATATTCATACAATCCATACCTGGTGGTAAAAGTAGTCTTAGGTATGTCTTGCCCTCTAATCTTTAGCTGAAAGTAGCCTGATCGGATATCAATCATTGAGAACACACGGGCTCCTTCTAGCTGATCAAATAGATCATTGATTCTAGGAAAAGGGTACTTGTTCTTTATAGTCACTTCATTGAGTGAACGATAATCTATGCATAACCTTTGACTTCTATCCTTCTTATCAACAAACAGAACTGGTGCACCCCAAGACGAATAACTTGGTTGGATAAATCCTTTCTGGAACTGTTCTCCAAGTTGTTTCTTGAGTTCTTTCAACTCATCAACTGGCATCTTGTAGGGTCTCTTTGCTATTGGTCCAGATCCTGGCATTAAGTCAATCAGAAACTCCACATCTCTATCTGGTGGCATTCCTGGTAACTCTTACGGAAACACATCCGGATATTCCTTCACAGCCGGTACACCATCTATGCTAACCCCCTTAAGAGAATTTAGCTTACTCCCTTTAGATTCAAAGTTAGACTTGAACCTAATCCGTTTCTTATCCGGGGTTCTGAGTGTAACAGTACGATTGGCACAATCTATTACTCCTTCATACTTAGTCATCCAATCCATGCCAAAAATTACATCCAATCCTTGGGAATCTAGGGTTATCAGACTAACTCAAAACTTATACTTTCAAAATTCTATCACTAGATCATAACATCCAAAATTCACTATCATCTCTCCACCGGGAGAGCTTACTTTAATAGGACACCCAATAGTTTCAGTTGGAAGTCCATTTTTATCAACAAATGATTTTTATATGAATGAATGCGATGCGCCGCTATAAAAAAGAACAAGTGCTGGGAATGAATTAAGCTTGAACTTACCAGCCACAGCATCAGATTCCTCATAGATTTCTTCCACACTGATGTGGTTCACTTGTCCCTTCTAAAAGGATTGGGCTTGTTGGCTCCTTCAACTTTCTTTTCTGGGCATTCATTTGCGTAGTGCCCAGTTTTCTTGCATTTGAAGCACTCAACCTGACTGGTGTCTCTTTTTGTAGGCTGACTTCCATTGCCATTCTCAATGTGGTGGGATACGTTGGAAACGTATCAATAATTTTTGATGCTCCATGCTTGTTTAGTACCTACTTTGCTTTTCTTTGTCTACACTTTGAGGTGCTTTTTACATGTTTTCTGGTACTAAACTATTAACAAGTTGCCATAGTGCCAGTTGCCTGCTTTTGGTTCCAGAAAAGCTAGTGAGGAAATATTCTCGGAATTAGACGGGACAAATGTCAAAGTCAATAACTTTCCGTGGGGAACAAGAAGTCTAGAGGGGATACAGAGAGGCGTGCCAGGGTAGCCAAACCCCCTAGGCGCTGGTGGGCCCTGCCCCGCGCCTAGGCAGGGTGTGGGGACCCTGGCCACCGCCTCGGCCTCCCCCTTCGCCTATAAGAAGCCCCCAATGCAGAAACCCTAAGTATCCGATCAATATTCCACAAAACCTTCTGTAGCCGCCGCCACCATCGTCCCTAGATCTAGGGGATCTGAAGTTCTTCCCAGCAACCTGCCAGAGGGGAGATCATCCAAGAGGCCTTCTCTTCGGTATGATGCATATGTAGTTCCACCTTGGACTATGGGTCCATGTAGTAGCTAGATGGTTGTATCTCCTCCTTTGTGCTTTCATGTATAGATCTTGTGAGCTCCGTTCATGATCAAGATCTAATCTATTTGTAAGCATGCATGTTGTGTTTGCGGGGATCCGATGGATATTGAGATTATTATGTTGGTTTGATTAATGGTTTTGTATTTATGATTCTATCATGTCTGTGTTGTTTGTGATCTTGCATGCTCTCCGTTGTTAGTAGCTATCTTGGCCAAGTAGTTGCTAGTGACTCCAAGAGGGGGTATTTATGCTCGATAGTGGGTTAATGCCTCTAGTTTCCAAGGGAAGTGACAAAAATCTCTTTAGTTGCAGATGTGTTGTTGCTACTAGGGTGAAAACAATGGTCTCTTGTTCATGGAACATGTGGACTGTTTACCTTACACACTTTGCTTAAAGCAGTTGTCTGTTGCTTGCAACTTAATACTGGAGGGGGTTCGGATGATAACCTGAAGGTGGACTTCTAGTCATAGATGAAGTTGCATGGCGGTCTATGTATCTTTTTGTATTTCCCAATCAAATCTCATAGGATCTTTCTGACTAGTTTTGCTTTGTTATGCCTTGCTCAGTTCCTGTCAATTTCCCTGCTGTAATTTGTTTACCCTTCATGCCATGTTGTTTATCTAAGGAGAGCACCTATAGTGAACTATGGACCACGGTCCTATCTTTACCATTGATACATCTTCCACTGTTACTTGTTTACTTGCTGCAAACCACCATTACCTTCCACACCATACGTTTAATCCTTTGTTACAGCAACCGGTGAGATTGACAACCTCACTGTTAGTTGGGGCAAAGTCTTAAGTTTCTGTTGTGCAGGTCTCCACGTTGCTTGCAACACTTGTGTGACGTTTCCTTCCTCCTACAGGTTCGATAACCTCGGTTTCTTACTGAGGGAATACTTGTTGCTGTGCTTCTTCACACCTTTCTCTTGCGGTTCCCAACAGGCTCCACATCAACTGAGCCATCAACAAGTTTTCTGGTGTCGTTGTCGGGGAGCCTAAGGACGTCTTCACTAGGGAAGTCCTCCACTTCCTTTCTCTTTACTTTGTTATTAATTTTCTTTGTTTCTTTTGCTTGGTTTTGTTTTCCTATTTTCAAAAAACCCAAAAAAAAATAGTCTAGTTTGGTTTGCTTGCTTTATTCAAAAACACACAAAAATTAGTTCCTACTCTAAGTGCTGGTCTGTTGTGGCCTTGCTTGGTCATGCTTTCTATCAATGGATGATTTCTTTGAAACTAGTTCTTATTGGCAAGGTGGGTTCATGGAAGAACAAAATTATTATTACAAGGAACACTGTTTATTACAAAAAGGGAAACACTTATGGGAACAAATTGATAAGTTGAATACTATTGCTAGAGAGGTGTTCTCTGCTTATAATGTTACTTATTGCTTTGATAAAGCTTTTTGCTGCAGGAGGTATAAAGACCTACCCTTTCAATGTGAGTATAATGATAATGTTACCATATATTATTATGTTAAAGGAAATTATGATTTTGATGATGTGAAACAAATTGAAGAATTTATTTCCTTCAAGGGTGCATTTGAACTTGCCAGTTTACTTGAAAATACTGATGATGCACCTTATAAACATGAGGTTTTTGAGATACTTACATTTTTCTTTGATAATTACAGGGAAGAAACTAGCTATATTCTTGAATATTTTAATAGGCGTTTTCCACAAATGGAAGAGACTAATGCCTTGCAGAAGCCTATGAAAGAAGAAATTGTTGAAACTGGAAGCTCATTAGATGAAAAAGAGGGGGAGAGTGATGAAAAAAAGGAGGAAGAATGGATTATCTACCCATGCCTACCTTCTAATGAGAGTAACTCTTTATCCCTTAAATTATTTGATTGTCCCCCATGCTTACCAAAATAGGATGAATGTTATGTTCCTGTGGATCCTTTTGAAATATCTACTTTGGATAAAACATGTGAAGGTTTTAATCCCACTATTTTTGAGCTTGATAGAAATTATGTGTTTGTAGCTCATGAAAAGCCTTCTTTATGTGATAGTTATACTATTGAGTTTATTCATGAAGCTACTGAAAATTACTATGAGAGAGGAAAATATGGTTGTAGAAGTTTTCATGGTACTGAAACACCTCTCTATGTGCTGAAAGTTTTGAAGTTACTATTGTTTTATCTTCCTATGTTTGTCACTTTATTCTTTGTGAATTTATTTGTGTACAAGATTCCAATGAATAGGAAGAGGGTTAGACTTAAATGTGTTTTAAATTTGCTTCTTGATGCGCTCTTTTACTTCGATTCATAATTCTTATGTGAGCATCTTCTCAAGCTATCACGCCTAACTTAAAGGCGTTAAAAAAGTACTTATTGGGAGATAATCCAAGAGTTTCATTTAGTCTTGGAAGTTATTACTTCTATAATGACCTCTCCTTATCCTTTTTGTTTGCTTTTTGTGCCAAGAATGACCTCTAATGAGAGGGAAGTAAGATTTGGGGATTTGCTGTCCCGAAATAGATTTCTGTCCTCCACCAAAAATTCGTGAGGAGTCTCTGTAACTCGGATTGAGGTCAAAATTTACGAATACATCCCCCAGTATGTTAGATAACTTTCGTTAGTTCAACACTTTTTTATTTGAGCAACAGAAGATTTTCGAAAAAATCAATTTCTACCTGCTGGTCTGTTTTGACAGATTTCTGCCATTATTTGCATTTGCTTCTTATTGATTCCTTTTTGAGTTCTCTTTAGGTGAATTGAGCTTTTTGAAGGAGTTGCTAAAGTATCTTGTGCTTTTAGTGAAAATCCTTGCTGTTCCAAAGCTTTGCCAGAGGTCTAATATCTTTTGAATAAACTAATATTGCTAATGAAGATTGTGTGATGTTTTGTATGAGGGAAAAATTTCAGGTGTAGAGAGAGAATGATGCAATGAGATGAAGAATGGACAAAATATCAATATTAGGGATGCCACCCCGGTGTCACCCCAAGAAATATCTAAGAGGTACAAGCGTCAAAGCTTGGGGATGCCCAAGGCATCCCCTTCTTCATCAATAAAAAGCTCAGGTATGTTTAGACACTTCGTTTTTATTGTTTCATGCACTGTTGTGTTCTTCTTGGATCATCTTACTTTTTGTTTGCTTTTCTTAGTTTGTTTAGTTTGCTAAAGTAGTTTGGACCCCCCCATTCTCGCTGTGTTGTTTTGCAAATAAGTTTCTTGGTGTTGTAAAGGAGTAGTAAGTTATTCCTTGGAAGTGCAAGAGGAGCTTGCATTGACTGTGACTTGGACTTTAGCATGACATGCTAGGTGTTGTTTTGACCTTATGCTTAGTGATTATTGTTGTAGCATGTCTTGTTCCAAACAATTGGGATTGCTTAGTGTGACTTGAAGAAATTATGTGTTGTTTTAGCATGCAAAAAGCATAGTATTGTGGTATTCTCCTTTGATGCTTTGCTTGGGTTGACTTGGCACATGCTCACACAAGTCACCATAGCCTCTATGATCATTTAGTCCTTGGATTATAGTACCACTCTATGCTTTGTTTCTCTGCATGATTATGGCCATTATTTCTCTCTTAGTTGGTTGCTCCCAGTGTTTTGCTAGCCTCCACTTGTATGAGTAAGCTCTACTCATGCTTCCAACTTCCAAGAAACCAAGGTAATCCAAAGTGTCCACTATAAAATCCTATGCATGGTGTGTTACACCATTCCAAGTATATTCTTGTTTTCAGCTATCTTCCAATTAAAAACTATTTTTTTATGTGAAAACTTAGTGATTAAAGCCCTCACGAACTTGATGGCACACTTTATATTCATTGCCCCTAATAAACTTGAACAATTGTGTCATATATGTTGTATATGCTTGCACTTATACGTTGGAATTAGCAGAACCATGCTGTCACGGGGAACGTTTTCAACATTGCACTTGTACTTTGTACTCAGTTGATATCATGCTCTTTTGTCTATGGATGTCACCGGTGTGAAATAAAGAGGGAACTTGTAATTCCATGGAGTTTGTATTCTGTGTTAGAGAAACGCCTGGGCCGCTAGACTAAGCCATGCCTAATCATGGTGGAAACTTGCAGCGTCACCATAGTGAGGTATCTATGAAGCATCCTCAAAAAAGCTATGCATATGGTAAATAAAAATATCGCTGAGATGCTCATTGTCTGCTTGCCTTGTCATTTTGGTTATGGGATAGTGTCACATCCCAAAATTTTCCAAATTTTGTAATGTGAAAAATAAATAAACAAAATAAATAATTATTGAATTTAGGGTGAAAAGAAACTTTTTGATTCCAAATGGAAACATCACAACCCATCTTAAATAAATTAAAATAAAATGGAATCCAACAAATTTCAATCAAGTGAAATGCATTCGTTAATGAATGAATATTGAAATTTAAACACTTGGAAAAGTAAACCAAAAACCAAAACCCTAATGGAAGAAAATCATTTCCAAGATCACTCTAAGCCTATGGATTTGATCCATATAAAAATTTGTCAACAAACATTTATAAATGATCAAAAATGATAAACAAAAATATTATAAAACAATAGAAAATAGTTTCACTTAATTTGGAACTATAGATAAAAACTTATGAAGATAATAAGATAAAAGGAAATAATTTCCAAAGATAATAAAGCCCCTATCTAAAATCCATACCAAATTGATATCAAAGTAATCCTAAAAGGATTTAAAAAGATAAACAAATATTAAATAAAATTCTAAAAATTGGAATCACCAATTTTGGATCTAAAAATAAAAAGATATGGATTTTATAAGACAAAGGAAGAAAATAAATAAATAAATAAATAAATAAGGAATATTTCAAATCCAAATTAAATCTTGGCTAAACAAATAAAATGAAAGATTATTGAATAATAAATAAGGGTAAAATAGTATATCTTAAGGATTAAACCATATCCAATTTTATTTAAATGAGAACAAATTGCCTAAACTAAATAATAAACCCCAAGAAAATTATTTAGAAGCCAATTTAAAATCTTGACTAATTCCATAAGCAAATGAAATAAAGATAATCCAAATTACATAAAGGGATAAAGAACATTTCAATAAAGTTTATATGGGACTAAAACCATATTCAAATTATTTAAATGGAGACAAATCCCTAATGAAAATGATTAATTAAATCATGAGAAAATAATAAATTGGAATTACCCAAGTGAAATAAAAGTTACTTAATTAACTTAAATGGAATAAAAGAATTATTTGAATAAAATTTATATGGGATTAAAACCATATTTGATATTATTTGAATAAAGACAATTGCCCAATTTAAATGATTAATAAATCATATTAAAAATATTTCAAATAATTCAAAATGAGAATCAGAATTCAAATAAAAGTTTGAAATTATAATTAAAATATTATTTGAATAAAAGACAAGTGCCTATTTTAAATAAATAATAAAAGAATAAAAGAATTATTCTAAAATGGACTTTTAAATGCATTGATAAACAACATTAAAACTTACTAAAAGTTTGGTAAAGATCTGAATTCAAATGGTGTTTGAATTATTTGAACAAAATTCAAAACAGAAAAAGAATACAGAAAAAGAAAAAGAAAAAAACAGAATAAAAAAAGGAAAGAACCAGCCTAGCCCAACCTGGCCCAACTAAGCCCAGCTAGCCCACTCTCTTCTCCCCCGAAACGTTTTCTTTCACCCGCGAAACAACCCGCGCAAATGCTGACAACCAGACCCCACAGAAAACCCCCTCACTCGCTGACCAACCGACCCCACCTGCCAGTCGTCTTCCTCACCCCGCAACTCATTCTTCCCCCTCTCTCTCCCGTTTCTGCCACGGATTTCTCTCTTGAATTCGTCTTAACGCCGCGATTAAAACACAAGCAATCACGCCCTACTTAATCGTCTGTCTCTCCTCTTCCTTTCCCCTCGGTCGCCAACACCTCTCGGCCACCAGGCTGCTGCAATTGCACCTCAAACCATCTCTGTCTCCGGCGACCTTCAGAGCAAATTTTGGCCAGACCTTGCCTCCCCTTGCCTCCTGGCCTCCACGAGAACATTCCCCACCCTCTTGCGCACCCTCCACATTGTCGGCAACAACCTCGACTGAGCGCTACCGACGACTGCGTCCACTCCGGCGACATTTTCCCGTAAGCCCCATCCTCCCCTCTCTCTCGCGATGACGCTCAGATGATCTATGTTTCCACGCGCTTCTAACGCCTCCTTCCATTTGCCTTCTGGTGGTATGTAACGTCGCCACCGTCTTCAACAGAGAGCAGTCGTCGCTAGAAGGAACTCCGGCAAGGAATTACCATCGTCCTCGTGCGCCTCTTCGCCAACCACGGACACGTTGAGCATCGTCATCTTCCTGCGAATCTGGTGAGCTACTACTCCATCTCCCGTGCTTCACCTTACTGTACATTTAGTACCGGGTAGAGTCGCATTTACGGCCGCCAAAGACCGCCCATCCTTGGTCACTCGCGCATCAGCAGTTGGATCTTGATCTGATGGGTACGATAGAAACTTAACCCGAAGGGCTATGCTTTGATCTATGCCGCACGATCCTCTTTTAATCCAATAGGCCATGTTAGTCGATCCACACGAACCGGTACCAGCCTATAGGATTGCTCCACGTGGCTCAGGCTTTGATTTAAAAACACTTGTCTATTAGATGTTAGATTTTGTAAAATTCATAACTTTAAATATACACGTTAAAATTTTGTAAAATTATATCATTGGAATCAGCAAAAAGAATACTTTGCAACCATGCCCTTTGTTTAATGATTTGCTTCTTTAAAATTGATTGTTTTTGCAGAAACATGTGTAGGCATATTTTGGTTATAAAATTTGTTCTAAAAATGTTTTTAGGGTAAAATCTTTGGAAAATGGTTTGTTTTGAACCTACTGACCCTAAAAACCAACATTTGGATTTAAAAGTAAATTTTGTGACACTAAGGAATTAAATATTTGAATAAAAGCATTTATAGTTAAATAAAATTGTTGATTATGGTTTAAAAATGATTTTTGAGTAAAAACTTTGGAAAATTATTTGATTTAAACTTTTTGACCCTAAACACCAAGTTTTTGGATTTAAAAATATATTTGGTGAACCATAGAAAATTATTAATTTGCTTAAAGGCATTTCCAACAAAATAAAATATTGCTTTGATATAAAAATGTTTTTAGGTGAAACCATTTGCAAATGGTTTAAAAATATATTTGTGTTTAAAAATATATTTGTCAAACACTAGAAATTATTACTTTGAATTAAATCATTTCTAGCAAAACAAAAGGGATTTAAAGTGGCCATTTTCACTAACTTAATATCAAATGGTTTTGCCACTTTTATAAATGACCAATAGGTGTTTTAAAATGTTTATAACCTATTAGAAACCACCTTTCCAAATAAAACATTCTTTTACATGCTTACATGCATTGTTTTGCTTTCTTTATTTTATGTGATGATTTATTTGAATGCTAGTTTTAAATTTGTGCCTTGCTTGATTGAATTGTGGTGAAATTGAAGAGTGTGACTATTGCAAGATCAAGGAGTGAACTTATATTCTCTACCAAAAAGGCAAGTGGTGCTTCATACTTTTGTCCTATTATTTTCACTATGCATTAGTGATGTTTTGAGTAGGACTTGCATGGAATTTTTATTAAGTATGCTATGCCATGGGAAATCCTAGTAGATGATTCCTTAGTAGAATTTTCCCTAAGTTAAGATCCCGACTACTATCATGCTTAGCTTAGCTAGTAGAAAACAAGGGTGGATTATATTCATGCTATGAAATATTTCTAAGTCAAGGACTTGTGTTTGTTTAATAAAACAACTATGTGAATGAATCACCTAGGTGGAATGGAAAGAATGGGTGATGTTGAGTGGTTACACAGGGCCCCATATTTATGTCCTACCCTAGTGTATCTCACTTGTGGAAAGCCACCCAGGAACAAAGAGATTTGAGATGTCAAATGTTGAGAAGCTTCAAGTCCAGCCACTTGGCATTATGGGCTCTGCCTGGATCATATAGGTTGCAATAACTTAGCCAAATGGACAGTTGGTGGTAGGTGTGATAGGTTTGGAGCGCGTCCATTTTGGTCTAAGGGAAGGCTTCCGAAAGATCTTGTCTCGATGCATGTCGAGTCCTATGGGGAAAGTGCACCACCTCTCGAGAGAGTAAAATCTAAGTACTTAGCCGTGTCCCCGGCAATGGACAATTTGAGCATCAAGACATGGAAGCTATCAAGGATCTCCTCATCCCAATTTCTAAGTTAAAAACTTGTGGATTAACAAGGGTAAAAGTTAACCAATATTCATTGGTTGTTCCTTGGGTGATTTTGCCAAACAAAAACTTAGTGTTTTCAAATGATAAGGAAAATCTATTTTGAGCAAAGCAAGTCTAAGCACCACTTATCCAAATGCATATAGATGATAGATGCCACTATTATACCATAGTATCACTTGCCAATACAATTCAAATGTATTGACCCTTGTGGTTGTAACTTATTATGTTGCAGGTTTGTTTGATGTTAGTGAAGTGTGTTGAATAGGATTACAAGTCTACAACCAACATGATTGCATGTGGCACTTTGAAGATGAAGGACTCCATGCTATATAGTTATTTCTGCTGCATTGTAATGAGATAGCCAAATGAGCTATGTAAGTTGTAATGAATTATTTTACTCCTAGATATAAAGTTGTATTATGACCTTTGTTTCTTGATATTACATCTTAACTGTGGATGCTAGCTATTGATCCAGGGACTAGCATTGTAAACACAGGGATATCTACCTTATTAAAGCTCTTGTACCATGTGCAAGGGTTACCCCGTTGGCGGTTCTCAATGATATGCAAATACTTACAATGATAAGAACTTACAGGTGACTAAAGTTGAGTAGCATGAGGTGTGGCCCTCGTATTCAAGGGACTTGAGATTGCCAACTTATACTTAGTCAAGCATATACTCCATAGTTTGTTCACTTTAACCTTAATCACTTCAAGATGCTTATGATAGGGGCAATGAGGGATGAAAGCTAACAAGTACCATGATTTTTGGAAGCTCCTTTTGAAACTTGAAATCCCTGCTTCCTTTATAAAAGGCCCTTCTTCCACCATTATTTGAGTCTCCACCTTCTACCTTTAGGCACCATTAAGAGAGCATAGTTGTCATTATGTGTACATGTAGCATCCCAATTGTCTAACAATTGTAATGCTACTTGGTCTAGTAACATAATGGCTACTCCCTATATATAATTGTTGCATCATAATTATATCATGCTCATGCCACCTTGCATTTGAGCATCATATAAAACCCTTTTTGTTTTGGTTCTTCTCTCATAGGCATTGTAAATTGTATTTGCCTCTTGATATTGTATTTGGTTATTGATATATTGTTTAAATGCCCAAGTTGAGTTGGGGGCATATCTTTTATTCCACTCCACCACCTTTTTTTTCACCACCTTATAATTCCACCATCCCATTATCCATGAGCTTGTATTTTATTTTCTTTTGGTATTTAATCTAGCTCATGGGAGATAGGATGGAACTACATTCTTTCAATCCTTAGCTTGGCCCTTACTCCATCTTATGAGGATGCACATAAATAATGCCATATCATCATTATTTTGTTTTCACAAGATTAACACATGGCATTAAATACTTGCATGGGCCATGCAACCATCTCCATCTTTTGTCCTCCTTTGTTTTTATTTTGATCTTTTGAGTGAATCATCTATCTCCCTCTCTACCACTCCTTTGGCTTGATCTAGTTTGGTCTTGCTAAAAAGCCACCACCACACCTCTCTCACCCCCTCTCTCTAACCCTAAACACCCTAACCACCCACAAAACCCTAAGCCCCCTCTCTCTCTCTCTCTCTACCATGAGCACCACCTAACCCTAACCCGAAGCACCATCTAACCTAACCCGAGCCCCCTCTAAGCTAACCCTAGCTACCCACACCTCTCTCACCTCTCCCTCTCTCCACCGTGATGACCCCACCTGGCTACCCCTCTCCCTGGTCCCACACCCCATCTACCCCTCCTCCTAGCCAAACCATAAACCGAGCTACCCCATCTAACCTAGCTAAGTTACAACCGAGCTCCCTACCCTCTCTCTTCTCCCCACCTGCCAGGTAGCCCCACCGCCACGCCGGCCCCACCCTGCAGCCTCTCTGCCTGCCTCTGTTCCGCCCTAGCTGCGCCAGCCCGAGCACGTGAGAGGAGGAGGGAAAGGTGGCACCGAGGCCACCTTTATCTCTGCCGTGTCCCAGCTGCCTCCTCCCTCTCTCCCTCTTTTCCTCCCTCCACACGGCTCCTCTGCCGCTCCCAGATCCGCCCAGAGCCCTGCCGCTCCTCTACTCCCTCTCCACCGACACCATCTACCCCATCGCCGGCCACCGTCGGTCTCCACCATCCCCCGTCGATCCAGGAGGCGTAGGCGAGCAGGAGGTTGTCGGCGAGGTCGGGGAGGTCCTCTGCATCAGCCCCGTACACGACGTCGAGGAGGAGACGGACCATCTACGCTGCACGCCGACGAGCCGAGCCAAAACCCTAACCCCGCCGGCCGCCAGCTCCGTCAACGATCCCCTGCACTCCGGCCCGATCCACCGCCACTGCCGCACTCCCGGTGAGCTGCTGCACCTCTCTGGCACCCTCCCGCTGTTTTTCTCGTCCTAGAAGAGCGATCTCGGCGGCAAACGCCCTCTGCCTGGCAGCGGGTCGTTGTCGTCTTTGTCACGTCGCGGAACCCTTATCTGCCAGCGTGGCGAACCGCAACAACCTCCTTCCACCGCGGCATGCCGCCGCGCCGCTAGGTCGCGGGTTCGATCCCAGGCGCCGCCTCGCCGAACACCGATCGGTCGTCGTCGTTCGTCGATTAACGAGAAGAAAAAGTAGCACTTGTCCTTTGCATACCCCTTCATGTTAGCTTTTCAACCCACAGACGCAGAGCCCCACCAGTCAGCCTCCCTGTCCTTTTTACAAAGAGCACCCCGTAGAACCCTAGCCTTAACCCGCGGTCCGGTACACCCCCTCCTGTCAGCCACGTCTTAATCACCCTCTGTCACGTGGGCCCGTGGCCGCTGGCCCCACCTGTCATTCGCAGAGGCTAGGTCAAACCGCGGTGGAAAGAAAACTTTTCTGTGCGCGTGTTGTCGGTCGATGGCCCACCCGTCATCAAGGCGTCAGATGTCGGCTGAGTAACAAAAGGTTTTTCTGTTTTTCTGTTTCAATTTAAACTTTTCAAAATTGTTTAAAATTCAAATTCAAATCTGTTTTTAAATAACTTTTCAAATATTATTCCAAATAATACAAATAATATATGTTTTGAAATCAGAAAAATGTGAGGAATTCAAATATGCTATTCAAAGTAATGTTTGAACACTTTAATTTTCAAGTTGTTTAAAATTACAATAAAATGCCCTTTTTCTTAATTAATTAATAACTTTGGTTTTATAACTCCAAATTTGACAAATAATATGTCCAAATCGATCAGCTCGACGAGACCTTTCTATTTATGCATTCCATGATCTGAATTGCAGCATGCATCATGTAAATATAAAGTATACAGCAACTTATTTGAGTATAAAATGTGACTAAAACTCCATAAAATGCTTTATTCTTGTATTTCACACTTCACCCATGCCTTGCTACTTTATTGCCATGCAAATTGTGCATCATTCATCATGGCATGATTGTTTGCTTGTCGCATTTTATTCATATGCTTGTGCACTTTATTTATGTTGTCCCTTGTTTGGTTCTTCTTCGAATAGACGCTGAGCAGGGGACATATCAAGAAACCCAGGAGCACTACCCAGATCCGTCCCTCGCTTCAACTGAGCTGCTAGGCAAGCACTACCACATGCTTGCATACATATAGTACCTATTGCCTCTATCTTATTCTTGCATCATTGAGTCGCGATTGCATTAAACTGAATCCCAAGTACTGCATAGCCTTTACTTTTAAACCCCACCGAATCTTGTTCCTCCATCCCTTGAGCCATTACTACAGGAGTTGTTTGAGCCATGCGGGTCGTAGAACAGCATGTGTAGGGTATGTGAGTGTCTGATGGATAACGAGGTACCTAAACAACTTAACCTGAGTAGTAATGGGATAACTAATGAAAGTGGCACCGGTGAGCAATATCTGCTATTTGGTTTTTCATGCTCACTTGTGTCCGTAGGACCCGAGTACTTGATTCCGTTCCTTGAATATTCGCGCTATCCACATCCGGGAGGCTTATGAACCCCCGAGCTGTAGCTTGATTCATTCTTATTTCTGGGGCCACAAAGTAGTTTGGGGCTTTGTTACTATCTGTACTTATGCCATGCTTTCTCGCTTTATTTACGATTGTGCGAGGAGCACTGATTGTTTAGGATCGTGACACGTTTTCGCTGTATCGACAAGCCCACCACACTTTCGGGTTCCCGATCGTTTACCCGTCCACACAAACCTTGAGTGCGTCTCGAGCCGCCAACTTCGCTATGGTAGCTTAATGGGGTGGCCTCAAATATTTCTGAATCCTGTGATCGCTTTGTCGTGACTGCCTCGTTGGGTTTTGATTTGGTTTTTCCGAGGTTGATCGAGTGTGTGTTGCTATTTGTGCACCCCTGCAGGGTAAATCTTTCTGAAAGCCGTGTCCGCGGTTATGGACGACTTGGAGCACAGTTTCTCGATCATAGACAAGTATAACTAAAGTACCGCTTTTAATTTGACTAAGTACCTGACTAGTAAATAGTGCAATTATCATGGAATGGATAATAAAACTGCCAACAGATGGGGGGTTGTTCGTCCGCTTCCTCGTTGGTAAGCGAGGAGGAGGATGGATCTGTTAATATTACTGTTATAACTATTGTTATTAATTCACGGACATCCGTCTATCTTTGGTTAGGCGGATGGATAGCGAGTATCTATAGAATGGTTAGGTATTATCTTTTGCTGCAATTGCGCCACCCCAGGTTGTGTCCCCTTTAGAGGCATAAAGACTTGCTGAGTACCCCTAGGGTCTCACACGATAAATTGTTTGATTCAGATGAACAGGTAAACTCGCAAGATGGATACTGGGTGGAGGAGACGGACGATGTTGGGAACGATCATTCGGTGTAGAGATTCCGGGAACGGGGATCCGTGATATCTGTGGGCGGGATGTGTTTATTTATGGGGCATCTTATGCCGATTTGCTTCTTATCCGTACTCGGATCTTGTTTTCCGCTTCCGCCTGATACTCTGATGTTTGATGTATGAGGAGATATCCTAAACTATTATATCTATCTAGGATATTTGGATCTTGCCGTATGGCGTTGCAATATTTCTTTTTCTTTTAGATGGAATGGCTCTGAGGACTGTTGTATGGTGGCTTGCATACATACTCATTTGTGTATGTAGTTGATCCCTTCGCCGACATTCACGCTTCGTTCTTGTCCCGATGTTTGGAAATGGTTAGGACGGCCGAAAGGTCTACCTGTGAGTGGCATTTGGCCCCACCGTACTATTTTAACCATTTCCGCTCATCCAGGCTTGTAACTAAGAGCATAATTCACCGAGGTAGTTACAATTGGTATCAGAGCCATCCCGCCCTTCAGGGTCTCAGCCAAATGGTCGTTGTCAGTCTAGCAAATATTTTTGGTAGCTATGTATACTAGGGAAAAACAAAACGTGAGAGTAGGACTGCTTCCACTTTTCTTCTTACCCACTCACCCACCCTTTTCTGGTAAGGAAGTGTAACGTTTTCAATCCTCTTCTTAAAATTCAAACTAGGATTCACGTGTTCTGGGTTTCCGTAGTACCATAGAAAGTGTGTGTGTGTAATTCCTTGTCTATATGTTGCATCCAATTTGTTATCACAATCTGCCTTTGGTTATCAACTGTTGGTACATTCCATCCGATGTGCTTTTGAAAACCGGCGCGATCTATCCGACTCCTTGTTAACCGGTGCCATCTTCTTAAGGGTGTTCTTCCTTCCAGCATGCTTTCACAGAATGTGGAGTTGCTAATCGCTACCTGATAAGTGATTTTGCGCATCTATTGGTATTTTAATGCCAAAAAATGCGGAAAAATTTTCTTTGATACATCTGTGTTTCCACCCTCCTTTCCAGTCATGTGTGAAACATTATCTATCTCCCTTTTATCAGCATGTCCATGCTAACTCATTCTTTTGTCACCGGCGCTTAATCCTAGAGTTTCATTTCATCTCCAATTCTCTTGGGCTAATTACATAACATGTGTCGATTCGATGCTGGTGATTGTAATTTGGTTCTCGGCATAGCTATAGGACACTTATCATGAGTGGAATATGGAAAATGCTATCAACACTATCCTCCAAATGGTGACGGTTATCTCCTGTGATTTTGAGTACACCGTGATCATATCTATGCATATTCAAGCATTTTTGGCAATCCGGAGTTTCCCAAGGCACTACGGCGGTCTATCATCTGGTTATCATGCTGCACATCTTTTTGAACTCCATATCTGCAAAATTCTATTTGAGACGAGGGAATTGCATCTTTTCCTCTCTGGTAGCTTTGCTTGAGGTATGAGCTATCATCGTTTCTTTATCCAAGATCTCTTTATCTTTGTAACCGGTGATCCAATCGACAATGTGAACCAGGTGACATCTCTTTTTCTTCCGAAGGACCAGATAATCTATTCTACCAGTGCATCTTTCCAACATGAATCCTTACTCGTAACGTTGATCTTTCAAAGAGCGTTGAGCTCAGAAAGTGTTTCGAGCATTGGTTCGTTTCTCCCGCCTCTTGAACTTGATATTCTGGGAATATCCTGTTAATCCATGGTGGTATATGTTGATAATATGCTTGCCTATTCGATATCAATGGAAGGACATGGAAGATCATCTGTGTCTTTTTCTCTCAAGCTTCGTGAACACTGCCTGTGTGCAAAGTTCTCAAAGTGTGAATTCTGGTTTCTTGAAGTCACCTATCTCGACCACGTCCTTCTGCTAAATACATCGCTTCAATTCTGGAATCAGCAAGTTCATTGTTAATTCCATCTTCCATCTTCAATCAAACCTAGAGTTTTTCCTTGTTGGCGAGTTATCATCGTCGTTCCGCCGAAGATTTCCTCAAAACTGCTAAATCTCTCTCAATCATTTCAAGAACAACATGGAGTTCTTTCACTTCAGTCTCGTCAAGTGATCTTCTGAAACCCTCTCGTTCTATCGTCTATGCTCAATCCACCGGAGGCCATGGAGACCTTCTAGATCTTGTATTCCTTCCGTTCAAGTTGGTGCTATCTTTTCTGTAGCTGTTGAATCTTGTAGTTGTTCTCCGTAATCTTCCTTCATATCTTTCCGGCGGCTTGGTACTTCCGACATGACGACAACATCATCATCTTTATCTATCTATGAATCCGGCGAATCGTTTGCATCTATCCTTGTTTTCTAACGAAGTTCCATGAGTTATTGTCAATACCTTCAGTTTGTTTCGGTAGTTGGGTTGCATGGTTTTCTTATTCATGTGCGGAGTAATGCTTTGAGTGCGGGATGGAGTAGCTACCATACCACTACTCTCATCATTCGCTCTTGTACATTGAATTGGTGAATTAATGTGATTTCACTCATTCCACGGAAGTTAGAAGTGGCCTTTATCCATCGATACTTTTACTTCCGTCTTTGTTTTTCCGGAGTGCTCTCTCGAAGAAAGTAATCAATAATCTCTTGTTGGTGATCTCGGCCTTTCTACATGGAGCAAAATCTTCAATTATCTAGTGGAAGCAGATGCATTTATCTTTTCGGGTACTCTTCATTCTACCGATGCTCGACATCCCCAAACAAGATGAAAGGAAACTATCTCTCTCTTTGTTTCATCAATTCTTTTTCTATGGTAAAGCCAATTATGGTTGAGGCCATCAGCCGCAAATCTATTGCGTTAGCCTCAAGGCTAAAGAAAGCTATAAGTATCTCTACAATAAACTCCAGATCCTCCATATTCTTTGCTTCTCGGGATTCCACATAATCTAGCTTCACATCCGTCTCTGGAAGTTATCTCCGCGCACCTCAATTGCGTGATCCTTGGTTCTTACCGTTGCAACAAGAATCTAATCCGACGATGTCTAACTAAACCTTTCTGTTGATATCAAGGGACTCTATTGTTTGAAGGCAATATTGTTTCTGAACTTCATTTCTCAAATCCGAGAGAAGATAAGATGCTATTGCCATACTGGTTCAAACCTCTCCAACTTAGTTCTTTTCTTCCGGCGAGACAAAGGTTCATCCTCTCTAGTATCGGTAAATCCTTAATCTTAATGGTGTGTCTTTTCTTTATCCATGATACATCATCTTGTCCTTTCTTTCACAAGTGGTTCTAGTCTTTTATCTTGTTTCTCGAAAAACCGGAGCTATGTCCATCCTATCCTTCTTGTCTCACGACAATCCTACAATTCTTCTAATCCGTTGTTCTTGAAGCAAAACGCAAGACTCGCAACAAGTCTAGCAAGTTTTGCAAGGTGTAGTGGTCGCACCATTCCATGGTTCATCAACTTGCGAACGTGAGGGTCACCTTCGTTCGAACACCCGCCTCTCTTGGTGTTGTCTTCTTTTTCCTAGGAATCTCGGGGCAAGATTCTTGTTTAGTGGGGGAGAGTTGTAGCATCCCAATTGTCTAACAATTGTAATGCTACTTGGTCTAGTAATATAATGGATACTTCCTATATATAATTGTTGCATCATAATTATATCATGCTCATGCCATCATGCCACCTTGCATTTGAGCATCATATAAAACCCTTTTTGTTTTGGTTCTTCTCTCATAGGCATTGTAAATTGTATTTGCCTCTTGATATTGTATTTGGTTATTGATATATTGTTTAAATGCCCAAGTTGAGTTGGGGGCATATCTTTTATTCCACTCCACCACCTTTTTTTTCACCACCTTATAATTCCACCATCCCATTATCCATGAGCTTGTATTTTATTTTCTTTTGGTATTTAATCTAGCTCATGGGAGATAGGATGGAACTACATTCTTTCAATCCTTAGCTTGGCCCTTACTCCATCTTATGAGGATGCACATAAATAATGCCATATCATCATTATTTTGTTTTCACAAGATTAACACATGGCATTAAATACTTGCATGGGCCATGCAACCATCTCCATCTTTTGTCCTCCTTTGTTTTTATTTTGATCTTTTGAGTGAATCATCTATATCCCTCTCTACCACTCCTTTGGCTTGATCTAGTTTGGTCTTGCTAAAAAGCCACCACCACACCTCTCTCACCCCCTCTCTCTAACCCTAAACACCCTAACCACCCACAAAACCCTAAGCCCCCTTTCTCTCTCTCTCTCTTTCTCTCTCTACCATGAGCACCACCTAACCCTAACCCGAAGCACCATCTAACCTAACCCGAGCCCCCTCTAAGCTAACCCTAGTTACCCACACCTCTCTCACCTCTCCCTCTCTCCACCGTGATGACCCCACCTGGCTACCCCTCTCCCTGGTCCCACACCCCATCTACCCCTCCTCCTAGCCAAACCCTAAACCGAGCTACCCCATCTAACCTAGCTAAGTTACAACCGAGCTCCCTACCCTCTCTCTTCTCCCCACCTGCCAGGTAGCCCCACCGCCACGCCCCACCACCTGCAGCCTCTCTCACGCCTCTGTTCACCTAGCTTGCGCCACCGAGCACGTGAGAGGAGGAGGGAAAGGTGGCACCGAGGCCACCTTTATCTCTGCCGTGTCCCAGCTGCCTCCTCCCTCTCTCCATCTTTTCCTCCCTCCACACGGCTCCTCTGCCGCTCCCAGATCCGCTGAGCCCCGGCTCCTCTACTCCCTCTCCTGACACCATCTACCCCATCGCTGCCACCGCCGGTCTCCACCATCCCCGTCGATCCAGAGGCGTGGCGGCAGGAGGTTGTCGGCGAGGTCGGGGAGGTCCTCTGCATCAGCCCCGTACACGACGTCGAGGAGGAGACGGACCATCTACGCTGAAGGCCGACGAGCCGAGCCAAAACCCTAACCCTGCCGGCCGCCAGCTCCGTCAACGATCCCCTGCACTCCGGCCCGATCCACCGCCACTGTCGCACTCCCGGTGAGCTGCTGCACCTCTCTGGCACCCTCCCGCTGTTTTTCTCTTCCTAGACGAGCGGATCCCGGCGATGAACGCCCTCTGTGCATGGCGGGTTCGTCGTCGTCTGCTTGCTGTACGTCGCGGAACCCTTATCTCGCCGCGTAGCCGAACCCTGCAACAACCTCCCTTCCACCGCAGCGGCAGCCGCCGCCGCGCGCGCCCGCTAGGTCGCGGGTTCGATCCCCCGTGCGCCTCTCCCTGTCGAACACCGATCGGTCGTCGTCAGTTTCGTCAGTTAACGAGAAGAAAAACAGTAGCACTTGTCCTTTTGCACATACCCCCTTCATGTTATCTTTTTCAACCCGCGGTACGCAGAGCCCCACCAGTCAGCCTCCCTGTCCTTTTTACAAAGAGCACCCCGTAGAACCCTAGCCTTAACCCGCGGTCCGGTACACCCCCTCCTGTCAGCCACGTCTTAATCACCCTATGTCACGTGGGCCCGTGGCCGCTGGCCCCACCTGTCATTCGCAGAGGCTAGGTCAAACCGCGGTGGAAAGAAAACTTTTCTGTGCGCGTGTTGTCCCAGTCAGCGACTGGCCCACCCGTCAGCGACTGGGTCTGTATCTGGCTGAGTAACAAAAGGTTTTTCTGTTTTTCTGTTTCAATTTAAACTTTTCAAAATTGTTTAAAATTCAAATTCAAATCTGTTTTTAAATAACTTTTCAAATATTATTCCAAATAATACAAATAATATATGTTTTGAAATCAGAGAAATGTGAGGAATTCAAATATGCTATTCAAAGTAATGTTTGAACACTTTAATTTTCAAGTTGTTTAAAATTACAATAAAATGCCCTTTTTCTTAATTAATTAATAACTTTGGTTTTATAACTCCAAATTTGACAAATAATATGTCCAAATCGATCAGCTCGACGAGACCTTTCTGTTTATGCATTCCATGATCTGAATTGCAGCATGCATCATGTAAATATAAAGTATACAACAACTTATTTGAGTATAAAATGTGACTAAAACTCCATAAAATGCTTTATTCTTGTATTTCACACTTCACCGATGCCTTGCTACTTTATTGCCATGCAAATTGTGCATCATTCATCATGGCATGATTGTTTGCTTGTCGCATTTTATTCATATGCTTGTGCACTTTATTTATGTTGTCCCTTGTTTGTTTGGTTCTTCTTCGAATAGACGAAAGGGGACATATCAAGAAACCAGGAGCACTACCGATCCGTCCTCGCTTCAACTGAGCTGCTAGGCAAGCACTACCACATGCTTGCATACATATAGTACCTATTGCCTCTATCTTATTCTTGCATCATTGAGTCGCGATTGCATTAAACTGAATCCCATGTACTGCATAGCCTTTACTTTTAAACCCCACCGAAGCTGGTTCCTCCATCCCTTGAGCCATTACTACAGGAGTTGTTTGAGCCATGCGGGTCGTAGAACAGCATGTGTAGGGTATGTGAGTGTCTGATGGATAACGAGGTACCTAAACAACTTAACCTGAGTAGTAATGGGATAACTAATGAAAGTGGCACCGGTGAGCAATATCTGCTATTTGGTTTTTCATGCTCACTTGTGTCCCGTAGGACCCCGAGTACTTGATTCCTGTTCCTTGAATATTCGCTTATCCACATCCGGAGGCTTATGAACCCCGAGCGAGCTTGATTCATTCTTATTTCGGGGCCACAAAGTAGTTTGGGGCTTTGTTACTATCATGTACTTATGCCATGCTTTTGCTTTATTTACGATTGTGAGGAGCACTGATCGCTTTAGGATCGTGACACGTTTTCGCTGTATCGACAAGCCTAGTCACACTTTCGGGTTCCCAGTCGTTTACAGCCGTCCACACAAACCTTGAGTCCGTCTCGGAGCCGGCCAACTTCATTGCGGGTAGCTTAATGGGGTGGCCCCCTAAAATATTTCTGAATCCTGTGATCGCTTTGTCGTGACTGCCTTGTTGGGTTTTGATTTGGTTTTTCCGAGGTTGATCGAGTGTGTGTTGCTATTTGTGCACCCTATAGGTAAATCTTTCTGAAAGCCGTGTCCGCGGTTATGGACGACTTAGAGCACAGTTTCTCGATCATAGACAAGTATAACTAAAGTACCGCTTTTAATTTGACTAAGTACCTGACTAGTAAATAGTGCAATTCTCATGGAATGGATAATAAAACTGCCAACGGATGGGGGGTTGTTCGTCCGCTTCCTCGTTGGTAAGCGAGGAGGATGGATCTGTTAATATTACTGTTATAACTGTTGTTATTAATTCACAGACATCCGTCTATCTTTGGTTAGGCGGATGGATAGCGAGTATCTATAGAATTGTTAGGTATTATCTTTTGCTGCAATTGCGTCACCCCAGGTTGTGTTCCCTTTAGAGGCATAAAGACTTGCTGAGTACCCCTAGGGTCTCACACGATAAATTGTTTGATTCAGATGAACAGGTAAACTCGCAAGATGGATCTGGGTGGAGGAGACGATGTTGGCAATGATCATTCGGTGTAGAGATTCGGGAACGGGATCCGTGAGATCTGTATGGGATGTGTTTATTTATGGGGCATCTTATGCCGATTTGCTTCTTATCCGTATCGGATCTTGTTTTCCGCTCACCGATACTCGATGTTTGATGTATGAGGAGATATCCTAAACTATTATATCTATCTAGGATATTTGGATCTTGCCGTATGGCGTTGCAATATTTCTTTTTCTTTTAGATGGAATGGCTCTGAGGACTGTTGTATGGTGGCTTGCATACATACTCATTTGTGTATGTAGTTGATCCCTTCTTCGCCGACACGCTTCTCGTTCTTGTCCTGATGTTTGGAAATGGTTAGGACGGCCGAAAGGTCTACCTGTGAGTGGCATTTGGCCCCACCGTACTATTTTAACCATTTCCGCTCATCCAGGCTTGTAACTAAGAGCGTAATTCACTGAGGTAGTTACAGTACAATGTCCCAAAACTTATTGATTGATGCATATTGTGATATTAATTGTTCTTGTGCTACTTGTTTCTAGTCACCCTTGTGAACTTTGAAGGTGTCCTATGCATCTATTTGTTACTCCATGACGCATGATATGTTGGAAACGTATCTATAATTTTTGATGCTCCATGCTTGTTTTGTATCTACTTTGCTTTGCTTTTCTACACTTTGAGGTTCTTTTTACATGTTTTCTGGTACTAACCTATTAACAAGTTGCAACAGTGCCAGATGCCTGTTTTCTGCTGTTTTTGGTTTCAGAAAAGTTAGTAAAGAAATATTCTCGAAATTGGATAGGATAAACGTCAAAGTTAATTACTTTCCGTGGGGAACAAGAAGTCTAGAGGAGAGCCGAAGGGACCGGCCAAGGGGGCCAGGCCCACCCCAGGCGCGGGGCCAGGTGGGCCCGCGCCTGGCTAGGGTTTGGTGGCCCTGGCCACCTCCCGGTCTCGCCCCTTCGCCTATAAGAAGCCCCTGATGCAGAAACCCTGAGTACCCAATCAGAAATACACGAAACAGTCTATAGTCGCCGCCACCATCGTCCCTAGATCGGGGAGATCTGAAGTTCTTCCCGGCACCCTGCCGGACGAGAGATCATCCCGGGGGCCTTCTCTCCGGTATGATGCGTGAGTAGTTCCACCTTGTACTATGGGTCCATGTAGTAGCTATATGGTTGTATCTCCTCCCTTGTTCTTTCACATATAGATCTTGTGAGCTCCGTTCATGATCAAGATCTAATCTATTTGTAATCATGCATGTTGTGTTTGCGGGGATCCGATGGATATTGAGATTATTATGTTGGTTTGATTAGTGGTTTTGTCTTTATAATTCTATCATGTCTGTGTTGTTTGTGATCTTGCATGCTCTCCATTCTAGTGGTTATCTTGGCCAAGTAGTTGCTAGTGACTCCAAGAGGGGGTATTTATGCTCGATAGTGGGTTCATGCCTCTAGTTTCCAAGGGAAGTGACAATAATCTCTTCGGTTGTAGATATGTTGTTGCTACTAGGGAGAAAACAACGGTCTCTTGTTCATGGAACATGTGGACTGTTTACCTTACACACTTTTCTTAAACCAGTTGTCTGTTGCTTGCAACTTAATACTGGAGGGTGTTCGGATGATAACCTGAAGGTGGACTTCTAGTCATAGATGCAGTTGGATGACGGTCTATGTATATTTTTGTATTTCCCAATCAACCTCATAGGATCTTTCCGGCTAGTAATTGCATTGTTATGCCTTTCTCAGTTCCTGTCAATTGCCTCGCTGTAATTTGTTTACCCTTCATGCCATGTTGTTTATCTAAGGACAGAACCTCTAGTGAACTGTCAACACCCGGATTTTTAATCCTAGATGCCTGTTATGCCATACATTGCAATCCCAGGATTACCATTTTTGCGAGACATAACAGATTTGGATACCACAGTACATCATCCATTACAAACCATACATAAGGTCTTACACAAATAAGGATCTCATGATCCAGTTCTTAATACAACTCAAGCAGCGGAATAACGTAATAATAAAGATAGCGTAGGCGAAGCTCCATCTTCGGGGTCACAGGCAATGCTGACGATGGGAGTGATCCTAGTTGAATAACCTTCACGGGTCCATCATCCTGGTACTCCTCTTCATAGTCTGGCCACGGGAATAGCCGGGGACAAAGCCATGAGTACTTTTTAAGTACTCGCAAACTAATACTAACAAGTGAAGGGGGTTTTTGTAGTAGGACACTAAGCTCTAGGGTTGTTTTGCAAAAAGCTAGATTTACCTCTACTAAGTTCAGAAGCAAGAAAAGTTAGTTGAACTTCATAACACCTAAGTGGGAACTTGAATTTCATATCACAACTCTGTTGTGGTCAAGTAAAAATCTCAATCCATTTCATAAGTCATTTTGAAAACATTTGACGGGGGAACAGTATGGCCACTCCAACTGTCCATAACCACGGACGCGGCTATTCGAATAGTTTGACACTCTGCAGAGATTATACACTTTCAACACAACATTCGATACATCCGTCAGGAACAAATCCTGAATTCACCATACTCAGTATGCGGATAATCAATCCTAACCTTTCAATTACACGCCCTAGTATAGGCACCTCTCCTGTGAGTTTGGCCTCCCAACCATGACCAACTTTCATCTTGGGTACTGCACAGGTGGACAATCTTCACAAGGTAGCCTCAGCTCAGACCTTGGCCGTGAGGTAACCCATGCTAAGGTATATAAGTTTCCAGTTAAGCCCTACCCAATTTTTGGGTATTTTGGTTGTACGGTAAAATTGGAATGGTATCACATCCAGACAACCATTAGTTTTATAAAGGGCTAAGGCTCATGCCTTAACATTTTCATCATCCAAATCATCTGGTGTTTGGAAACACATGTCAAAACATCTCAGTAGAATGACTCATCATTCTAAGGTTTTCACAACCATTTTCCACCAAGTATTCCCATCTAAAGTTGACCAAGTTTTATGCTTAGCACTAGCATCTACAAGTGGGGGTGAGTACTAATGAGGGGTGGTAAACAGGTGGAGTTTTAACTAAGTTCAATCTCATGCCTTAGGATGACATCAAGATTATCTAGCTTAGGCCAAATTTAATGCTCTTTATGCAACCTTCAATTATCTTTCTAGTATCTACAATTTACTCAAGTAAACTCTAAGTAATAGCTTTGATAAAGAAATAAAGTAGAAAGCTTGCAAGTAAAACTAGGAGGGGGTATCATGTGGGTATGATCACATATGCTTAAGGCATATAGTTGGCATGGTAACAAGCAAGTATTAGCTTGCATAGGTCAACTTGATTAGTAAGGTTTGCATCAGTATCAGTATAAGCTTGCAAGTGTTAGCTTGCCTTGTGCAGAGCAGTGGTTCAAGTTCTCCTCGGCTTCTTCTTCGTAGTATCCTCCTTCCTCCTCGTATCCTTGGTCGGTACTAGTGTCTATGAATAAATATGAGGTACACAATCACCAAACAATACTTAACTACTTTCCATCATCACACAAAAGGGTTCTATAGATGATCTAGCATCATCACTAATATCACAAAAATAAAGCATTTGTCTTATTTATTTATTTTTAGAAAAGTAATTTCTACTCATTGAAAAACTACTTAAGATTTAATATTCTCCAAACCAAACATGGGATCATGTTGACACATGTCATCACCACATATTTCAGTACATGGGAATGTGATTTAAAGTGGTGTCACAATTTAATAAGGTTTAACCTTTTTATTTTAAATCATTAAAGTGGCTAGAAGTGCCTATGTGGCATTCTTTTATTACTTGAACATTATTTCTGTAAGTAAACCCATATATTATATATTCTGAAAGGTATGGTCAAATGTGATTTTTGAGAGTTGGAATCAACTCAAAAGCTATTATGGTTTAAATTTTAAAAATGTTTGAATGCGGGAAAGCTTCTTCCTTGTTATTTTTACCAAGGTTGATCTATAGATCCAAATGATTTGAATCCAACGGGCTTGGATTAAGCATTTCAATACCTTTCTAACAAAATTGGTTTCATGAAATTTGGTTCACTGAATCGAGCTGGGTTGATTTTTGAAACTAGGTACAGAACTGAGTTTGAATATAAATAGAAAAAGCTAAATTCAAACGAGTGGGCTGCGCGGGAAGGGGTAATGGGCCGGCCCAGTGTCACCAGAGCGCTGGGCAACCGATGGGGGTCTACTGGCCAGTGGCTCTTTAAATGCGAAGCGGTACGGGGCGATGTGGTGCGTTGGATTAGAATGAAGATCGACAGCTGAGGGTCGTTGTCGACGATGAGCAGGTCACCGGCGAGCTCGAACTCTAGCGGCTCGGTGGGGGTGCATAGGGGGCATACCGGGGCTCCAGTGACAACGGCGAGGTGGGCAAACGACGAAGTCGATGACGGCGAACTCAGGGATGGTCGCGGCAGCTCCGGGGGTGGTCAAAATCAACGGCTCCCTTCTTCTCCAGAGGCGGCCTGCTCCGGCGCAATTCCGGCGAGCTGCTGCTCCTCGTGCTCCGGCTAAGGGGTGGAATGATCAGTGAAGTGAGGGGAGTGAGATGGTGTGAAGAAATCGAGCGGGGATCGTCTCCTTTTATAGGCTCGAAGGCGAGACTGAGAGGGATAAGCAGGTGACTGTGGCGACACGGCTACGGGCGGCTAGAGGCATGGCGGAGGTTGGCGATCGACAGGCGGTCTCCTGGCAATGCTCTAGAGCTTAAATGCGCATGTAGGGGCGGTGGAAATTGGTCGGGAACGTGTGGTGCTCTGCGCGGCAGAGGCGGCGTCTTCGACGGCGAGCGGTGGCTATGAGGCATGGGGTGGTGAACGGGGGTGTCTGCGGGGTTGCTGGGATGGTGGTGATCACGCGTGCACGCGGCGAGGGCGACGCGCGGTCTGTGGGCGTGTGTCGAGGGTGGCGCTCTGGCGCGCTCTCGGCATGCTCTCAGAGAAGCTTGGCATGGCTTGGGCGTGTGGTCCAGTGGCTGGCAGGGTTCGAGCGCTGGACAGGGGGTGGCGGTGGACGGTGGCCTGTGTCCTAGACATGGTGTTTAGGCTTGGTGCTTGCTCTGGCTAGCTAGCCATGGTCGGCTGGCAAGGGTTCCTTTGGGTTGGCATGGCATGGTGCAAAGGGTAGGGGCTAGGGGTGGTCAAGGCACTGGTTGGCACTGGGGGAGACAAGTGTGATCAATGGTGAACAACGCTTAGCCAAATTACTGCTCAAAACAGTGAAGTTTAGCCAGTTTGATTTGTTGTCTCCAAGTGTTTGATGAAATGGCCGCAAGAACTTGAGTTTTGAATTTTGAAAAGATTTTTGGTGGGTGTGCTAGGCATGTGTTGAGTATTCTGTAGATGCTTGGGTTTTAAAAATTGAGCTTGTTTGAGTGGTTTTTGAAATAGTGGGATCTTCCCATATGAAATAGCCATTTAAACTATGCATTCAAATGTTTTTGGATGATCACAAGGTGGGCCTTGGTACCTTATTATGAGTACTATCAAGGGGTGCAAAGATCCATACATGTTTCTGTTAAGTTCTGAAAGTTAGAGATAGCCAAAGTAGGCATGGGAGTTAATTTGGCCAAAGTGACCGTTCACTTAATTTGTTTGTTTTGATTTGTTTGTCTTTGGGGAAAGTGTGGGAATTGTTTAGATGATGTTTATTTCACCTAAGAATCATTTTACAAGCAAAGAAACACAGAAGCAGTGCAATTCAAAAGAATCCAAATTTTAATACACACACATATGAATGCTTTCATATTTTTAATTGGAAAAGTTTTTGTTAACCCTAATTTGAAGATTTGAGTTTGATGATTTAAGTTTAATATTTTTGGGATGTTACATGAACTATGGACCCCGGTCCAACCTTTACCATTGATACATCTTCCACTATTACCTGTTTACTTGCTGCAAACCATTACCTTCCACACCATACGTTTAATCCTTTGTTAGAGCAAACCGGTGAGCTTGACAACCTCATTGATTCGTTGGGGCAAAGTCTTGAGTTTGTGTTGTGCAGGTCTCCGCGTTGTTTGCAACACCTGTGTGACGTTTCCTTCCTCCTACTAGTTCAATAACCTCGGTCTCAACTGAGGAAAGACTTGCTGATGTGCTCTTCACACCTTCCTCTTGGGGTTCCCAACAAGACTCCACATCAAGCACCAAGTTCTCTGGTGCACCCTAGGAGTCATCAACAAGTTTTCTGGCGCCATTGCCGGGGAGGCCAAGGACGTCTTCACTAGGGGAGTCCTTCACTTCCTTTCTCTTTACTTTGCTTTTATTTTGCTTTGTTTCTTTTGCTTGGTTTTATTTTCCTCTTTCCAAAAAAACCCAAAAAATTAGTCTAGTTTGGTTTGCTTGCTTTATTCAAAAACACAAAAAATAGTTCCTGCTCTAGTTGCTGCCATGTCGGGGTCTGCCTTTATTTCCTCTATGGTAGAAATTTCCACTTTTAAGAAAAAAAGTGAAGAAACTTTTAAGGAATCTTGGTCTAGAATCTCTGCTTTCCAGAGGGAAACTGAGCCTGAGGTAAGCCTCAGCTTGGTTATTTATAGTTTCTACCGCAGTATTGCTCTTCGTTATAGATATGATTTGGATGTTGTGGCTGAAAAAGATTTTTTGCTTTGTACTGAGGATGAAGCTTATGATGCTATAAGGAAATTAATCATGATCTATGGTACACCTGGCAAGTCTGATTGCTCTTTCACAAGTATTTTTGCTAGGTTGAACCATCTTGAGACTAGTATTGCTGCCATGAATAGTTGATATCACACTCTTAGGGCTTACCATGATTATGTTACCATAAATTCTGAGCCTTCAAATTGGTTTCCCACAATTAAAGTCTCAATAAACACTACACTTTTTTATGCTCGATGTGATATCATGTCTGAATTTTGTCTCATGCCTAAAGATATTTTTGATTCCTTGAGTCTTTGGGGGCTTATTGAAGGAGGAGTGGAAATATCTCTTACCAACAATGCCACTATATTGCCCATGGGAATAGCTAAAGGTGTGTTTACAAAAATCTCAGAGAAAATGGTGTCTACTCATTATCTTGTTATTGAATGTGTAGGCAAAGGACAAATCACACTTGGAAGATCTCTACTGAAACACCTTGGGGATGTAATAGATGTGGGAGAAGGCATCATGCACTTTACTCCCCCGGTAAGTAATCATATCTTCCCTAAGAAGAAAAGGAAAGGTAAGAAAAGAAGGAATAAGAGGGGCAATTCTTCATTTCAAAATACTTGATTCTTCTTGCTTCTTGTGCCTAACTTAAAGGCTTTAAAGAAAAGTACTTGTTGGGAGATAACCCAAGATTTTCCTTGAGTCTTGGAAGTTATTACTTCTGTAATAACCTCTCCTTATCTTTTTTGTTTGCTTTTTGTGCCAAGAATGACCTCTAATGAGAGGGAAGTAAGATATGGGGAGTTGCTGTCCCGAAACAGATTTATATCCTCCACCAAAAAAATACGTGAGGAGGCTCTATAACTCGGATTGAGATCAAAAATTACAAATAAATCCCACAGTATGTTAGATAACTTTCGTTAGTTCAAAACTTTTTGATTTGAACAAAATAAGATGTTCGAAAAAAATCGTTTCTACCTGCTGCTCTGTTTTGACAGATTTCTACCATTATTTGCATTTGCTTCATATTGCTTCCTTTTTGAGTTCTCTTTAGGTAAATTGAGCTTTTTGAAGGAGTTACTACAGTAGCTTGTGTTTTTAGTGAAAATACTTGTTGTTCCAAAGCTTTGCCAGTGGTCTAATATCTTTTGAATAAGCTAATGTTGCTAATGAAGATTGTGTGAAGTTTTGTATGAAGGAAAAATTTCAAGTGTAGAGAGAGAATGATGTAATGCGATGGAGAATGGACAAAAGCTCAAGCTTGGGGATGCCACCATGGTGTCACCCCAAGAAATATCCAAGAGGTACAAGCTTCAAAGCTTGGGGATGCCCAAGGCATCCCCTTCTTCATCAATAAAAAGCTCAGGTCTGTCTAGACACTTCGTTTTTATTGTTTCATGCACAGTTGTGTTGTTCTTGGAGCGTCTTAGTTTTCATTTTCTTTTCTTAGTTTTTTTAGTTTTATTAAGTAGTTTGGACCCCCGTTCTCGCTGTGTTGTTTTGCAAATAAGTTGCTTGGTGTTTGGAAAGGAATAGTAAGTTCTTGCTTGAAGTGCAAGAGGAGCTTGCATTGACTATGACTTAGACTTTAGCATGACATGCTAGGTGTTGTTTTAGCATTATGCTTAGTAATTATTGTTGTAGCATGTCTTGTTCCAAACAATTTGGATTGCTTAGTGTGCCTTGAAGAAATTATGCGTTGTTTTAGCATGCAAAAGAATAGTATTGTGGTATTCTCCTTTGATGTTTTGATTGGTTTTACTTGGCACATGCTCACACCATGTTATGACCCTCACAAGTCACCATTAGCCTCTATGATCATTTAGTCCTTGAATTGTAGTACCACTCTTTGCTTTGATTAGTTTGCTTTGTTGCATTGCATGATTATGGCCATTATTGCTCTGTTAGTTGGTTGCTCCCAGTATTTTGCTAGCCTCCACTTGTATGAGTAAGTTCTACTAATGCTTCCAACTCCCAAGAAACCAAGTTATTCCAAAGTGTCCACTATAAATTCCTATGCATGGTGTGTTACACCATTCCAAGTATATTCTAGTTTTCATCTATCTTCCAATTAAAAACCATTTTGTTATGTGAAAACTTGGTGATTAAAGCCCTCACAAACTTTATGGCACACTTTATTCTTTGCCCCTAATAAACTTGAACCATTGTGACAACTTTTTTGTATATGCTTCCACTTATAAGTTGGAATTAGCAGAACCGTGCTATCACGGGGAACGTTTTCAACATTGCACTTGTACCTTGTTGTACTCAGTTGATATCATGTTCTTTTGTCTATGGATCTCACCGGTGTGAAATAAAGAGGGAACTTGTAAGTCCATGGAGTTTGTATCCTGTGTTAGAGAAACGCCTGGGCCGCTAGCCTAAGCCATGCCTAATCATGGTGGAAACTTGCAGCATCACCATAGTGACATCTATGAAGCATTGTTCTTAAAAAAGAGACACATTGAGAAAAGAGGAAAGAGAGAAAAAAGCACCATATTCCCATGGTACATTAGAAGAATTGCTAAGATGCTCATTGTCTGCTTGCCTTGTCATTTTGGTTATGGGAAAGCTCATGTACCATGTGCAAGGGGTACCCCGTTGGCGGTTCTCAATGATATGCAAATACTTACAGTGACAAGAACTCACCTGGACCCAAAGTTGAGTATGCATGAGGTGTGTCCCTCGTATTCAAGGGGCATGAGATTGCCAACTTATACATCGTCAAGCATATACTCCAGCTTTGCCACTTTAACCTTAACCACTTCCAGATGCTTATGATAGGGGCAATGAGGGCTTAAAGCTAACAAGTACCATAATTTTTGGAAGCTCTTTTTGAAACTTGTAATCCCTACTTCCTTTACAAAAAGGCCTTTCTTCCAATACTATTGAGTCTCCACCTTCTACCTTTAGGCACCATTAAGAGAGAATAGTTGTCATTCTATGTGCAGTGTTCCAAAGCTTATTAATTAATGCATTTTGTGTTATTACTTGCTCTTGTGCTACTTGTTTTTAGTCACCCTTGTGAACTTTGCTGGTGTCCTATGCATTATAGTGCTACTCTATGAGGGAAAAGTTGAATGCCACTATGATATGTTTTTGTATGTGAAACAAACAAATGTTTTTCAATGCATATTATTCATGATCTTTGTTTGTAGCTTGTCATGTTGCATGCATAGTTACTATGTCCTATTTTTAGAACTCCATCTTTCATGCACATATTTAGAGTTCTTTGATCCCAACTTTAAATGTTTTCAAATGGTTGGATCTTTATTGTGAGGGTGCATGTCACCTCAAAAATTATTTGGTTTATCACTTACCTACTCGACAACGAGCAGGAGTTAAGCTTGGGGATGCTGATACGTTGGAAACGTATCTATAATGTTTGATGCTCCATGCTTGTTTTGTATCTACTTTGCTTTGCTTGTCTACACTTTAAGGTGTTTTTTACATGTTTTCTGGTACTAACGTATTAACAAGTTGCAACAGTGCCAGATGCCTGTTTTCTGCTGTTTTGGATTCAGAAAAGTTAGTAAAGAAATATTCTCGGAATTGGACGGGATAAACGTCAAAGTCAATTACTTTCCGTGGGGAACAAGAAGTCCAAAGGTGAGCCGGAGGGGCCGGCCAGGGGGACAGACCCACCACAGGCGCGGGGCAGGTGGGCTCGCGCCTGGCTAGGGTTTGGTCGCCCTGGCCGCCTCCCGGTCTCGCCCCTTCGCCTATAAGATGCCCCCGATGCAGAAACCTTGAGTACCCAATTATAAATCCACAAAACCGTCTGTAGCCGCCGCCACCATCGTCCCTAGATCGGGGGGATCTGAAGTTCTTCCTGGCACCCTGCCGGAGGGGAGATCATCCTGGAGGCCTTCTCTCTGGTGTGATGCGTGAGTAGTTCCACCTTGGACTATGGGTCCATGTAGTAGCTAGATGGTTGTATCTCCTCCCTTGTGCTTTCATGTATAGATCTTGTGAGCTCCGTTCATGATCAAGATCTAATCTATTTGTAATCATGCATGTTGTGTTTGCGGGGATCCGATGGATATTGAGATTATTATGTTGGTTTGATTAATGGTTTTGTCTTTATGATTCTATCACGTATGTGTTGTTTGTGATCTTGCATGCTCTCCGTTGCTAGTGGTCATCTTGTCCAAGTAGTTGCTTGTGACTCCAAGAGGGGTATTTATGCTCGATAGTGGGTTCATGCCTCTAGTTTTCAAGGGAAATGACAATAATCTCTTCGGTTGTAGATTGGTTGTTGCTACTAGGGAGAAAACAACGGTATCTTGTTCATGGAACATGTGGACTATTTACCTTACACACTTTGCTTAAAGCAGTTGTCTGTTGCTTGCAACTTAATACTGGAGGGGGTTCGGATGATAACCTGAAGGTGGACTTCTAGTCATAGATGCAGTTGGATGACGGTCTATGTATATTGTTGTATTGCCCAATCAACCTCATAGGATCTTTCTGGCTAGTAATTGCATTGTTATGCCTTGCTCAGTTCCTGTGAATTGCCCCCTGTAATTTGTTTACCCTTCATGCCATGTTGTTAATCTAAGGATAGCACCTCTAGTGAACTATGGACCCCGGTCCAATATTTACCATTGATACATCTTCCACTGTTACATGTTTACTTGCTGCAAACCATTACCTTCCACACCATACGTTCAATCCTTTGTTACAGCAAACCGGTGAGCTTGACAACCTCACTGATTCGTTGGGGCAAAGTCTTGAGTTTGTGTTGTGCGGGTCTCCGTGTTGCTTGCAACACCTGTGTGACGTTTCCTTCCTCCTACTGGTTCGATAACCTCGGTCTCAACTGAGGAAATACTTGCTACTGTGATTTTCACACCTTGCTCTTGGGGTTCCCAACAAGACTCCACATCAAGCACCATGTTCTCGGGTTCACTCTAGGAGTCATCAAGGGACAAGCTGGTTACCACTATGCTATGTTTTTTGTATGTGAAACAAACAAACATTTTTCAATGCATGTTATTCATGATCTTTTTTGTAGCTTGTCATGTTGCATGCATAGTTACTATGTCCTATTGTTAGAACTCCATATTTCATTCACATGTTTAGAGTTCTTTGATCCCAGCTTTCAATGCTTGCAAATGGTTAGATCTTTATTGTGAGGGTGCATGTCACCTCAAAAATTATTCTTTTTATCACTTACCTACTCGAGGACGAGCAGGAGTTAAGCTTGGGGATGCTTGATACGTCGGAAATGTATCTATAATTTTTGATGCTCCATGCTTGTTTAGTATCTACTTTGCTTTGCTTTGTCTACACTTTGAGGTGCTTTTTACATGTTTTCTGGTACTAACCTATTAACAAGTTGCCACAGTGCCAGTTGCATGTTTTCTGCTATTTTTGGTTCCAGAAAAGCTAGTAAGGAAATATTCTCGGAATTGGACGGGACAAACGTCAAAGTCAATAACTTTCCGTGGGGAACAAGAAGTCCACAGGGGAGATGGGGAGGCGTGCCAGGGCAGCCACACCCCCCCTAGGCGCGGGTGGGCCTTGCCCCGTGCCTAGGCGGGGTGTAGGGCCCCTGGCCACCGCCTCGGCCTCCCCCTTCGCCTATAAGAAGCCCCCGATGCAGAAACCCTAAGTACCCGATCAATATTCCACGAAACCTTCTGTAGTCGCCGCCGCCATCGTCCCTAGATTGGGGGGATCTAATGTTCTTTTAGGCACCCTACCAGAGGGGAGATCATCCCAGAGGCCTTCTCTCTGGTATGATGCGTGAGTATTTCCACCTTGGACTATGGGTCCATGTAGTATCTAGATGGTTGTATCTCCTCCTTTGTGCTTTCATGTATAGATCTTGTGAGCTCCATTCATGATCAAGATCTAATCTATTTGTAATCATGCATGTTGTGTTTGTGGGGATCCGATGGATATTGAGATTATTATGTTGGTTTGATTAATGGTTTTGTCTTTATGATTCTATCATGTCTGTGTCCAAGTAGTTGCATGCTGTCCGTTGTTAGTAACAATCTGATCTTGCATGCTGTCCGTTGTTAGTAGCTATCTTGGCCAAGTAGTTGCTAGTGACTCCAAGAGGGGGTATTTATGCTCGCTAGTGGGTTCATGCCTCTAGTTTCCAAGGGAAGTGACAGAAATCTCTTCGGTTGTAGATGTGATGTTGCTACTAGGGAGAAAACAATGGTCTCTTGTTCATGGAACATGTGGACTGTTTATCTTACACACTTTGCTTAAAGCAGTTGTCTGTTGCTTGCAACTTTATACTGGAGGGGGTTCGGATGATAACCTAAAGGTGGACTTCTAGTCATAGATGCAGTTGGATGGCGGTCTATGTATCTTGTTGTATTGCCCAGTCGAATCTCATAGGATCTTTGTGACTAGCACTGCATTGTTATGCCTTGCTCAGTTCCTGTCAATTGCCCTGTTGTAATTTGTTTACCCTTCATGCCATGTTGTTATCAAAGGAGAGCACCTCTAGTGAACTATGGACCCCGGTCCAATCTTTACCATTGATACATCTTCCACTGTTACTTGTTTACTTGCTGCAAACCACCATTACCTTCCACACCATACATTTAATCCTTTGTTACAGCAATCAGTGAGATTGACAACCTCACTGTTACTTGGGGCAAAGTCTTGAGTTTGTGTTGTGCAGGTCCCCATGTTGCTTGCAACACCTGTGTGACGTTTCCTTCCTCATGCTGGTTCAATAACCTCGGTTTCTTACGGAGGGAAGACTTGCTGCTATGCTGCTTCACACCTTGATCTTGGGGTTCCCAACAGGCTCCAAATCAACTAAGCCATCATGGTGGCTCTTGTGTCCACTCTTGTGATTCTTATATCTATCACTGTCATGGCTGCGGTGGTGCTTGTTGTCATGGTGTCGGTTACTGTTATGGTGCTTGTTATACTTCCCATGCTTGTGGGACCTAGAACCTCCACTATCATCACCATGGGAACGCTTGTGAGACGATCCTGAGTTGTGCTTGTCAAAGTGATGCTTCCTCTTCCTGTTCTCAACCTGCTTCATCTTGCTTTCCAAGATGGTGGCCTTGTCACACAGTGATTGATATGTTGGGACATAGGCAATAGATAGCTACAGGTTCATCTCATCATTCAGTCCCTCGAGGAATTTCTCCTTCCTCTTGGCATCAGTATCAACCTCATCTGGTGCATAGCGCGCCAGATTGTTGAAATCCTCAATGTATTCTACCACACTGCAGTGACGCTGCTTCAGATTATGGAACTCCTTCTTCTTCAAATTCATCACCCCTGATGAGATGTGGGAAGTGCGGAAACCATTTTCAAATATGGCCCAAGTCACATCTTCAAGGGGAGTGGTGATTTGGAAGTTGTCCCACCATGTTGCTGTTGGTCCTTCAAGCAGATGTGCTGCGAATCTGACCTTTTCCTCATAGGTGCAGACAACAGTGACTAAGTCCTTGTTCACAGAGCGTAACCAGTCATCGGCTACCATTGGATCAGTGGTTCCCGAGAATTTGGCTGGCCTCAACCTCAAAAACCTTGTAAGCATGTCAAAGGTTGGCGGGTTGTTTTGGTTGTTGTTGTTGTTGTTGTTGTTCTGGTTCTGATTTTGATTTTCCATAAACCGGGTCATCATCTGCATCAATTGAGTTTGATCTATCATCAGCTGCAGCATCTCGGGATTGACGATATTGTTGTTGTTGTTTTGGTTGGGATTGGCACGACGGGGAGGCATATGTGGTTTCAATAAGGATACGTAATGAGATATAACCCATAGATGCCAACATGCACAATACATCACATAGCAACAATCACAAAATAACCAAGCACAAGATAAACTTAGAGTTTGAACAACATAAACAACAAGTTTTTGAAAAGTAAACACACTAGCAAGCCATCGACATGTTGGATGATCATTGTGACTCGATAAATCAAAGGATTATAGATAAATAGATAGCCGAGTAATCAACTCTACTCCTCCATGTCGACCTCCATGTCCACAAGAGTAAGTCCGGCTGTCTCCATGGCTGTCTTGTACTCCTCCACGCTGGTGGTCAAATCCTCGACCTTCGCACGGAGGGCTCTCTTCTGCGAGCGCAGCCTCTCTATCACTCCATGCTGGGTCTCTAGCTCAAATTCCCTGGCCTCTATCTTGGCTCTCAAGTCCTTGATCTTCTTGTTTCTGTCCTGCACTCTCTTCTCTTGATTCTTGAACTTCTTGTCCTGGCTCTCGAATCTGGCCTCCATCTCCTTGACGATCTCTTCCTGCTCCGCAAAGATCTTGTCCTTCTCCCTCAACTGAACCTGAAGCTCGTCATTTCTAAGCATGACGTTGGCCCTATCTGTGTCGAGGTGTCTAACGAGACTCTCTAGGTCCAGGAGGTAGAGATGTACAGACTCACACTACAAGAAGACCCCCTCTACAACAACGCACTTATGTGTATCTAAATGTCCATATATGCGTTGCTAGGGACTTTACCAACGGATAAAAATGTGTTGCATTTTTGGGCGTTGAAAGGGTACAATGCAAAATATGTACATGCGTTGGTAACCAGTGGGATAATTGTTGTAAAATAGCTACAGAATGAAAGCAACAACTATATGCGTTGGTAGAGATATCCTATACGTATTGAAAATTCTAATTTAACAAAATACTATTTCGGAGTAGATTGTTTGGTCACTCTATAAGACGGCGAATCTTTTTTCTCAGCAATAGAACATAGTTCATATGAGACATACAACAACACACAATTCATAGAATATGATGCATTACATCACAAATAATTCAATATTTTTTATCATAACACTATTCCATTCACGAAAAATCATGTGAAGAGTAGACAATTACTCCTACAAGCTTGTATTACAATATAATATTCTACCTAGTCCTATATGTATAGTTTTTGGAACACCATTCAATACACATAAAATTTCTGATTGTAGATAATTTACAATCTTGCATCAAAATATGATAGTCCACCTTATCTATGTACGATTCTTTCTAATATTTGGCCTAACATGTCCATAGCTGATATCCAAATAGCATGTCTTGATGATGTACGTGACATGCAAATAGAAATTTTGTTTTCAGTATCAAAGTGGAAAAAAGAGTGCGAAGGGTAGTCAATTATACTAAGTAGAATGATCATAAAATTTTTGGTACCTTGGTGGCATGCCAAATATAAGTCAGCACGGAAGACAATTTTGATTTCCCGTGCAGATAACAAATCACAATGGTTATCACACATCTAGAAATACAAAAAAAAATGATAAGAAGGGTCTGAACCAATCCATGAAATAGAAGATCAAAATATTTTAATTAAAGAGATGGTCCATATAACACTAGATACAATATCTTAATTAACTAATGGATAGAATGGTCAATCAGAGTATCATAAAGCTATACCAAAGCTATACCGTAATCTGATGGCATAAGTGGAAGTACACAGATGTCTTGTGTTAGGTAACAGGAGTAGCTGAAGGTCAAGAATTGAGACATTACATAAATCACGGTGCACTGGTAGACTGTAGTTTCTAGAGAATCAGAGGCGCATGGTTTGATTTGGGGGAAAGGAGTACTTACTTTATTGGTAGTCCGGCAGTTAGAATAGCAACAATAACGTCTAAGAGAGAGTTCTTGGCAATTACCATGTCAGCACTACCTGATACCCTTGATATATTCCAAATCTCCAACGTGGCCAAACTTTTGTTGATGGTACAACTTCTGCACAGCAATGAAGCCATACCACCTTACATTAGAGTCTTGATAAACTTGCATCTGCTACACCTCTAACCGATCCAGCAAGGTCTAGTAGAGTTAGTTCGGAAACTTCGAGATCCAGACCAGGCCAGACTCTGCAATTCTGCTACACCATCTAACTGATCCAAATGGGTGAACATATAACTTCACGTGATGAGTGACTGACGACAGTAATGGGTATGGATGCACCTTGAGCTTGACAGGGGGAAAAGTAAAATTTGTACTTGGATCATGAACCTCTGCTGTGACCTTGCCTTTCTGTACGCTCCAACTCGCAACCGCGTGGTGGGTCATCCCAAATCCATCTTGGCTGCATCTCGTGGTACGTGAACACAAGGCTATGATTGAATCGTCCCTTCAAGATTCCCCCAATTTGAATCCTATCGATTGAAGCGAGGAGTCGGAGGTCGCAACGTGAACCAGGTCACCAGCGAGGGAGGCACTACTCGCCAGCGTTCGACGCCGTGGAGGAGCAGAGGGAGGTGGCTAGATCTGGGAGAGGGGAGGAGCAGGACTGCAGGGTGAGGGCATGTGTTCGGTTTTTTTGGGGGGGAAATCCGGGCATACGTTCGTGGGCACATCGGACGTGGGTGTTAAATGGTCCATATTATGTCGTTCTTACTGGGCTGGGCTCACAGAGCTTTTCCCTATCAATTCCGATCTGTACACTAGACAACGGATCTAAACTCCAAAACATACTTGTGTATCTTTAATATAATTTTACAACAAATACTTGAGGCGATTGCTAGGTATGTATTGCAATACGGGGGTTCTTGTTGTACTTTCAATCGTCTCTCTAGTAGCTTCATCATACACTACACCCTCACCCTGCTCGTCACGTCTCCCGAACGGGTGGAAGTAGAGGCCTCGGAGCTCGGTGGAATGTCGTCCGCAGAGGCGTCGAAGTAGCTCCTGCATGACTACATCTCACTAGTGGGAAAACCCTTATCCACAGGCCCCTTATTCGTGGCGTAGCTGATATCATGCGCCACTAACTACATTATCTGTGGCGCGCGCATGGATTATGCGCCAGTAACCCCAACTTATTTGTGGCGCACGCTGGATCGGAGCGACACACATAAGACGGGGCCCACCTCTGACAGGATCCAACGGCCGGCCACCACTATCCGTGGCGCACGGAATTGGGGTGCGCCACGAACATGGGTGGAGTCTGTGGCGCACCCTTTCATGCGTGCTCCACGAAATACGGTGGGACAGGCCCCTGCAGAATTTTCCATGGACGTTTGTGGTGCACCCTATTTCGGTGCGCCACGAACCTGGGTAGTCTGTGGCGCACGAAAACAAGGTGCGCCACGAACATGTCATCCCACCCTTCATAAAGGTGGCACCTTATCCTACCTACCAACACAAGCAAGCCATTACTTCCCATAGATCTAGCTCGACCCCCTCCTCCTTCTTACCCCATTTTCTTCAATTCTACCTCCATTTAAGGTTGCCAAACACCTTTTGGTTGGATGGGTGTGGGGAGGGAGTCCCTCTCCACTATGTAGATTCACTAAAAGCCCCACATATACATCATTTATTGGTCACATCTCCATCAAGTTAGCCTCCACAAGACACACGCTCCCTCGCACACGGTCTCCATCAACTTGTCTACTAGGTGAGTTGTTTTGGATGCCACATGCTTGCCTGTGAGTTGTTGTCCTCTATTCAGTCATAGTCTAGGTCATGATCGACGATGATCGAATATGTATCGAGATGCATGTGTGATTTCGAACTTGTACCCTCCCATGACCTGTGTGTAACACTTGGACTCTCCATATTGATGTATTTTGGCCCTTTGTATGAATTTCAGTAAGTTTCTGGGTATTACTGTGAGTTCTGTGCATTTCTATGATATATTATTGTATTCTGGTATATTTCCTGTGTATTTTGTGTAATTCTGCTGTATTTTGCTATTTTTTTGAAATCCTAAGACAATTTAGTGGCGCACGCGTTTATCTAGTTAGTGGCGCACGTTATTAGTGGCGCATCGAAATAGGGTGCACCACAGATAACATTCGTGGCGCACGTTAGGATGGTGCACCACGGATAACAGGGTAGTTAGTGGCGCACGTTGGGGTGCACCACGAACCTCCTATAGTTAGTGGCGTCTTATTCGTGGCGCACGGGGGGTGCCACTAACTCCAAAAAGCGTGCACCATGGATAGGCTTTTTCCCTCTAGTGTCTAGTCCCTTCTTCTTGTCACCATGCATCAGCTTGAAGGTAATCTCCTCCGTGGGTGGCTCTGTCTGACGTCCAGGCTGCGGGACTCTAAATCCCCAAAGATCCTTCCTCTCGAACTTGGTGAGATGGAGTGCCTTAATACTAGGAAGTGGGAGATTGAGCACACTAGTGAGCTCCACAAGAAGAGAACCTAAACAAGTTCCCTTGAACTCCTCGATAGTGCTGATAACAAGGCGAGGCATCTATTGCATAAGACAGAGAAAAATTAGAAACAATACAAGTAGAGAGAAAAAATCACAAGATAGTGAAACAAAGCCAAAACATACATTCAACAATAAAACATACAAGTCATGGCATACAAAAATTCTATCACAAGCATTGAGGTTCAAATATAACTTAGACATTTTTTTGATAGAAAACGACAAGTGTGGTGGTCCAACTATTTGAAATACGTCCCAATTCTCACTCATATGCTAAGTCTATGATATCTTCCCTTAGACGTTTCATGGCGGTCTCTAAGTCTTGGGTATACTTCTTCTCCTCACTAAGGTCATTTTGGGTGTTGAGCATTCTACACTTGAGTCTTTCACCAAGCTCCTTGATAGCATTCCAAGTTGCATTTCTTGCAGAGTGTAACATCCCAAAAATACTAAACTTGGATCATCAAACTCTAATCATCAAAATTAGGGTTAACAAAAACTTTTCTAAAATAAAAATATGAAAGCATGCATGGTGTATGCATTTCATTTGGAATTCTTTTGAACCACCTTGTTTGTGTGTTCCTTTGCTTGTAAATGGATTCTTAGGTGAAATAAACATCATCTAAACAATTCCCAAACTTTCCTCAAAGACAAATAAATCAAAACAAATAAAATAAGGGAATGGTCATTTTGACCAATTTAACTCCCATGCCTACTTTGGCTGTCCCAAACTTTCAGAACTTAACAGAAACTTTTCTAGATCTTTGCACCCCTTGGTTTTACTCATAACAAGGTATTAAGGCCTACTTTGTGATCATCCAGAAACTTTCAAATGCATAGTTTAAATGGCAGTTCAAAATTGAATCTTTATCATATGAGAAGATCCCACTTTTTCAAAAACCACTCAAACAAGCTCAACTTTTAAAACCAAAGCATCTGCAGACTCACCAGCACCAACCTATCACACCCACCAAAAATCTTTTCAATTCAAAACTTGAATTCTTGCGGCCATTTCATCAAACACTTTGCAGACACAAATCATCAAAATCTTAAACACTATTGTGAGCAGTGATTGAAGCCTAACTTGTCCCCTCTCTAGGTCACAACCATCTTAGTAGATAATCTAGCAAGTTAAACCAAGCACTAGCCTCACTGTAAGCTGGGCAATGACATCAATGGTGAACAGCCGAAGCTCACCATGCCACCCCAGTGGAGATAGCAAGCTAGAAGGAGATTTAGCCATGCCAACCGTCCACCGTCCACCGAACCAGCGCGCCCTGCGCCGCTACGCATACATGATTGCCACCAACCCAGAGACCGCGGACATCGATTCCGCCATGCGCCGCAAGCCACCGCTTCGCCGTCGAAGCGCGCCTGCCAGCCGCGAGCATTGCGCGTTCCAGACCAAACCGCACCGTCCCTACGCGCGCATTAAAGCCGTAGAGCATCGCCAGGAGACCACCAAGCGATCGCCACCGCCGGCCATGCCTCTAGCCGCCCGTAACCATGTCGCCACCGTCGCCTGCCCATTCCGTTCGGTCTCGCCGTCGCGACTATAAATAGAGGCCACCCCCAGCCGAATTGAGCACACCATCTCACTCCCCTCTCCTCACTAATCGTGACACCCCGTTCCCGGAGCAAGGCGAGCAGCACTTCGCCGGGATTTCACCGGAGCCTGCCGCTGCTGGAGAAGAAGGGGGCCAGTGATTGGAGCCGCCCCAGGAGAAGCTGCCGGTACCAGGAGGTTCGCCGTCGTCGACTTCGTCGTTCGCCCGCCTCGCTGACCCTCGACTGAGCCCCGGTGAGCCCCCAACGACCCCCACCGCCGCTAGGTTTACGTCTCATGCGGCCCAACGTCGACGATGACACTCAGCCGTTGGATTAGAACCAGATCAAATGCACCACATCGCCCCATACCGCACCCACTTCCATCTCAGTGGCGTGGGGACAGTGACTTAACCAGCCCGCGTAAGCGCTATGCTTAGCAGGCCAACCCAGTATCGCTTCCCGCGCAGCCCAGTTATTTGAATTTAACCTTTTCATTTTATTTCAAACACACTTCTGTACCCAGTTTCAAAAATCAACCCAGGTCGATTCAGTGAACCAAATTGAATGAAACCAACTTTGTTGGAAAGGTCTGGGAATGCTGAATCCAAGCCCGTTGGATTCAAGTCATTTGGATCTGTAGATCATCCATGGTTAAAATAACAAGGCAGAAGCTTTTCTGCATTCAAACATTTTTCAAATTTAAACCATAATAGATTTTGAGTTGATTCCAACTCTCAAAAATCACATTTAACCATACCTTTCAGAATATATGAAAATATATAGGTTTACTTACAGAAATAATGACCAAGTAATAAAAGAATGCCACATAGGCATTTCTAGCCACTTTAATTAATTAAAATAAAAGAGAAAAACCTTATTAAATTGTGACACCACTTTAAATCACATTCCCATGGACTAAAATATGTGGTGATGACATGTGTCAACATGATCCCATGTTTGGTTTGGAGAATATTAAATCTTAAGTAGTTTTTCAATGAGTAGAAATTACTTTTCTAAAAATAAAAGGAATTAAACCAAGCTTTAATCTTGTAATGTTAGTGATGATGCTAGATCATCTATAGGACCCTTGTGTGTGATGAATGCAAGTAGTTAAGTATTGTTTGGTGATTGTGTACCTTGTATTTATTAATAGACGCTAGTACCGACCAAGGATACGAGGAGGAAGGAGGATACTACGAAGAAGAAGCCGAGGAGAACTTCAACCACTACTCTGCACAAGGCAAGCTAACCCTTGCAAGATACTCTACTTTAGCAAGCTTTACTAATCAAGTTGACCTATGCAAGACAATACTGGCAAGCTAATATTTGCTTGCCACCATGCCAACTATATGCCTTAAGCATATGTGATCCTACCCACTTGATAAACCAATCCTAGTTTTACTTACAAGCTTTGTACTTTATTTATTTATTTATCAAAGCTTTAACTTAGAGTTGACTTAAGTGACTTGTAGATTCTAGAAAGATATATTGACGGTTGCATAAAGAGCATAAAATTTGGCCTAAGCTAGAAAATCTTGATGTCATCCTAAGGCATAAGACTGAACTTAGTTGAAACTCCACTAGTTTACTATCCCCCATTAGTGCTTACCCCCACTTGTAGATTCTAGTGCTAAGCATAAAAGTTGATCAACATTAGATGGGAATACTTGGTGAAAATGGTTATGAAAACCTTAGAATGATGGATCATTCTACTAAGATGTTTTGACATGTGTTTCCGAACACCTGATGATTTTGGTGATGAAAATGTTGAGGCATGAGCCTTAGCCCTTTATAAAACTGATGGTTGTCCGGATGCGATACCATTCCAATTTTATCGTACAACCACAATACCCGAAGATTGGGTAGGGCTTGACTGGAAACTTATATACCTTAGTATTAGTGCCCTCACGGCCAAGGTCTGAGCTGAGGCTAGCTTGTGAAGATTGTCCACCTGTGCAGTACCCAAGATGACAGTTGGTCATGGTTGGGAGGCCAAACTCACAGGATAGGTGCTTATACTAGTGTAACAACCCAGATTTTATATTAGGATGTTATTAGTGGCATGCATCATCCTTGCATCATTGCACCCTACAAATAATAATTTGCAACAAAATCCTAACACCTAAACCTATCAAAACCCTAATAAAGATTTCTTTATGTAGGCATTATTGTTGTACACAAGCTTGACCCTACTAAAAACCTTGAGAAACATCAAACCATGGTCCTATGTTGACCACCTTAATTTTATAAAAAATTAGAAACAAATTTCATCAAATTTGGACTTAGTATGCAAAAGTAAATTGGGTTTTACTAAAACAGAATTTGATAAAAGTTAAAAGGAAAAAAAAGAGGCGACCTAACCTAACTGGGCCACAGCGCCAGCCCACCCACACCTGCGCGGCAGCTAGCCTACCCGCACCCACGCCAGCCCACTTCCCCCTCCACCACAGACACGCGGGACCCACCCGTCATCCCCTTCCTCCCTTGAAAATCGCCGCAAGTGAGCTGGTCGGACTCCGACCGAATCGGAGAGGAGTCCGTGCCCCCGACGCCAAGACTCCCCGCCTATTTAAACCCCGCCACCCTCGGCTCACCCCCCGCTCGTTTTTCTACTAGCGAAAGCCCTAGCCCATCGACGACTCGCACTGCCGCCGTCGGGTCGACCTCACCGAGACGGTTCGGGACCCCCTCTTGCCCCTTCCTTCCTCTAAAGCTTCCTCTCGTTCACCACTAATTCTCCCCGTGCACTTTTCCCCCTCTCCACTGCAGCAGGTCATCGGCAATTTCTCGCCGACGCGTCGCCGGAGACGGGGAAGATCGGCGGGGCCTTGCCATCGGAGGAGAAGCGAGGCCTTGACGAAGCCACAGCGGGACCCAGGGGCAGCCAGCTCCGTCGACCACACCGCCGCCTCGGGGAGCCACCAGAGCACCGCTAACCATCTCCACCGATGCCGCCGCCACCCATCGCCGCCGTCGCTGCCACGGTGAGTCGCCACGCCCTCTCGACCGTCCGATCTGCCACCTGCAGCTTAGATTAGAACCGATGCCAAAGGGGTATCGGCGAACCCCACGCTGCCGCGTGTCAAGCGCGTCGGCGCCAGCGCCCGCACCGCGTCACCCTCCCCATCGCGCCAGCTGGGCCAATCGGAAGCCGCCACCTGGCGTGTTTAGAGTTAGGGTTAGATCAAGTTTTGCAGATTTGATCTAAACATTGCGAAAATCATATAAAATTGAATATTTGGCCAATTTTAGCTTATAATAAACCGTTGGATTCATAATTTTATGTAGAATCCAAATCTGCAATAATTTTCCAAGTTTACAGTAATGTTTTAGGTGTAGATTTTAAGCATTAGATTAGAGTGTTTATTCTATAGAAAAATAATTAAAATTCTGTTTTAATTGATTCTTGTTGCAATAACTTTGTTTCCACAATGCTTACTGGAAAAAATTATAAAACCTTGCTTAAGATCATTAGATATAGTTTGGGGCTAATTAGATGGTTTGATCTCCTTTTAACCCTAGGAATTGTTTTAGTGACTCAATTAGATCTAAACCTTTGGGAAATCAATCCTAGTGACACCCTTACACTATTGCAACATAATCTTGCTACCTTGGTCAATTTAGAAGAACCAACCTTGCATAAAATACCATGTGCATGCATGCATGATTACCTCTGTGATATATTTTGAGCAAGTTGTGATCAAATCTACGTTTGTGATTCGTTAGATTGTTCGGAGTGCGCTAAGGAGTGCTATTGTGTTGAGTGCTACTCGGATCAAGGCAAGTTACACCACTTGTTCATAACTTTTGTCCCAGTTATGGTTCTATGCATGTGATCTTCAAAATTCTATAGTATGCATGTGTAGGATGTTCTAGTAGAATTTTTCCTTAGTATTATTTTGCAAGTGCGATGATTTTGTAGTATGCCATGAGTAGCTCTATACTTAGGATTTACCCTCCTAATAGGTTACCCCTGTTTTTGCTAAGTATTGCTTGCTCTACTATATATACAAAGTACCGTTGGGGGGTTCGAAAGACAAAGAATTTTCTAAGTATAAAGGCTCTCTAGAGCAAACTTTTCTTCTCAAATCCACTTCAAAATAAAACTAAGTTTTCTTCTGGGCCGAATGGTTTTCGGGTCAACGAGTGAGATTTTGGTGGAGGACGGCCGCCCAGGAATCAAAGAAGTCTGCCATGTTTCAGAATTCAGAAGCTTCTAGTGCAACCACAATACATTATGGGCTCTGTCTTGGCCTAGTACTTAGTGGGAAACCTCACCTGGGTACCAACATTTGGAGGTTCTTGGCACGGTTGGATCCAGAAGGTAGAGGGGCTACTAAGGGAAAGCCTCGCCATGGTCTTGTCTGTAAAAGGACTTGATCTTGGATTGTGGGTAAAGTGCACAAACTATCGAGAGTATTGCAATCTGATCGATCAGCCGTGTTCACGGTAACAGAACAACAATGAGCGTCTGAAGGATGAAGACTCTGAAGGATCTTCCTCCCTCTTTTCTAAAACAAAATTTTGAAAACCCCATGGCGTGCGTAATATCGCCAATGGGTGGGATTTTGGGGACTTGGTGTGTAATATCCAAGTGACACTTGGTGCATAATATCCAAGTGTTTGGTTGTTTGGACACTTGGTGAGTAATATCCTCGTGTGCCATTCGACCTTATTTTATCTAAGCAAACGTTTACAAAGTAGGGAAAATCTTCTCTCCTTCTCTCTACTTAAGAAAACTAGCTTTGAGCAAATGAACTCTACAGCCTAAACTAGCCTTGCATGTAGAGATAGCCTTTTCTCTCCTTGGTGTAATTTTCCAATACACTCAAAGTATTGACCCAACTTGTTGGCTGCACGTTTTATGTGCAGAGTCCGAAGATTGAAAGGTGCGTAGGGATCGCGAGTCTACACTCGACAAGCCTGGGGCGTTGATGGACTCAAGCTGCTTTTATGTTTCCGCTGTTATTTGAGCTAGCATAATGCTAAGCAATTTTTGTAATAAATTCATACTCTGGATTCTCCGTGTAATAAAGACTTTGTGTTTTACATTATATTTCATCAACTATGAGTGCTAGCTATTGATGCAGGGACTAGCATGTTAATCACAGGGACTTAGGATCCTTATCGATCCAAGGTCACTACAGATGGTATCAGAGCACATCGTTGCATGTAGGACGTGACCCTAGGATTGGAACCACCTCTTACTTGTGCCTTACATGTTTTTCTACTAAGTTATTTTCCGCACTTCTAGTATATGCTTTCCTCTACTTGTTTAAGTATCTAACTTTCATTCTTCTAACTCAAAGATGACAAGCTTCCTCTATGACACCGTCCCGGACATCGAGCCCCTTCGCTTTGGTGGATGCCTCATGGACCTACTCACGCGTTTGGACCTTCCTCTCCCAACAATCCAGGGGAGCACAATGAAGAAACTCCACAAGGATGGTTGTTGGGGAGTCAAGGTCATCCAGCCAGGAAAAGAGCGAGGCAAGAACCCAGAAGAAGACATAGCAATCCACATTGTTAGCGATTCCAAGGAGAAGGCCCTTAGCATTAGCTTGCAGCAACTCATTGGTCGCCTATGTGGACGTCATCATGAAGCTCTCCAAGGACACTGCGGCGGCCTCTTTGGAAGACGAGATGAGGAAGGAATTCCCATGGAGTTAACCTTTGAGGAAAGGACTTCTACCAAGCGCCGAAGGACCCAATATCAAGATTTGGAGTGTCACATCCATGACCTTTAAAAGGGTACCTTCCTAGAGATGTTGAAGAACGACGAGCTATGCGCCCTCATCAAGGAGAAGGAAGAAATGATCAAGCAGCAGGAGGAGGCAATGAACCTCCAAGAGATAAAATTCTAGGACCAAGAGGAGAAGTTCGCTAACCAAGAGAAGAGGGTGATAAACAAAAACAAGAGAATTAGGGAACTCAAACAGCAGATCGATGGAGCTGAAGTGCAAACTGAATGCCTTTGCAAGATAATCAATGACGTGCGTGCTTCCAAGAGGGACTTGGCAAAGCAACTTGAAACCGCGAAGAAGTCAAGTTTAGTGGAGGAGCTACAAAGTGAGAAGGAGGGACTTCAGGAGCAGTTGGAAGCCACCACCAAGAAGCTGCAAGATGAGATTAAGAACCTCCAAGAGAAGCTTGAAGCCACCACAAAGGAGATGGAGTTGTACAAGACAACTCTAGAGCAGGAAGGCTACTCGTTCGAGGACGAGGAAGAGGAAGGCGTGGAAGATGTGTAATAGTTGGACCACCTTTAATTCTATAGTAGAGCATTATTCGCGATTGTAATAAATACCAAGACAAATCTGGTTTAGTTAAACTTGGTTGTTTTCTGTGTTAAGCTGTGTTGTTATGCCTTGTGTGCTTGTGTGCTTGTGTGCTTGGTGTGTTTTCATAAGGGTAGGAGTTTACTACTTAGTCTTTCTGTCTATTTCTTAACTATTCTCTTAAACCCCACAGATGCCGCCAAGACGTGCAAACTCCGAAATCCCTCCAGAAATAGCACAACTTTTGGCCACTCAGAACTAGCTGATCCAACTGCTCACTCAGAACATGCAAAACAACAACAACAACCCGCCACCACCACCACCTCCGCCACCTCCTCAACAGGATCGCTTGACTCGGTTTTTGAGGCTGAACCCACCTACCTTCACTAGCAGCACTGAACCAATCATCGCTGATGACTGGCTGCGTACGATCAACAAGAAGCTAGACACCATGCAAGCTGTCGGAGCCGACAGGGTACGATATTGCCGCACACCAGCTTGAAGGACCTGCTGCAGAATGGTGGGATAACTACCAAGTCACCCACCCAGATATTGAAGCTATCACTTGGGATCAGTTCGAGTTAGCTTTTCGCACTCATCATGTGGCTACTGGTATCATGACTCTGAAAAGGCGCGAATTTCGTGACCTACACCAGCTGCACCGTTCTGTCACCGAGTATGGTGAGCTTTTCAACAAGCTAGCCCGTTATGCACCCGACGATGTTTCCACTGATGCCAAGAGTCAGGAGGGGTTCCTAAGAGAACTTAATGATGAGATATCTATTCAGCTTGTGGCTCAGAAATTTGACAACTTTCAGGAACTTCTGGACAGAGCCATTGTGGTTGAATCCAAAAGGAAGAGCATAGAAAACCGCAAGAGGAAGTCTAACCCTCACAAACACTCTGTTCCATACCAGAAGCAGCGCAATTCCTCACCACCACCTTATAACAATAATGGCCACAACCATAACGGTCATAACCATGGTGGCCACAAACACAATGGGCATAAAAACCGCAATGGGAATGGCAGCAGTGGGAAGGATCTCAGTGAGGTGACATGCTTTAAGTGCAACAGGACGGGGCACTATGCAACCTCTTCCCCCGAGAAGAAGAATGCCAATGGTAATGGGAATGGAAATGGACACAACCATGGCAATGGAAACGGGAAGAAGCCAAATCCATTTGTCAAAGCCACGGTAAATCAAGTTTCTATGGAGGATGCTTGTGATGATCCAGACTCGGTGATTGGTAAGTTCAAACTCAATTCTATCCCCGCAGTTGTTCTTTTTGATACTGGTGCATCGCATTCATTCATATCAAGGGTATTTGTGGATAGAGGCAAGATACCAACAGAGACTATAAATTTTCCTCTAAGGGTAAGTTCTCCTGGGGGAGAAATAGTGGCAAACTCCGGTTGCTGGGGACTAGAACTAAGGATTGGGACACACATCTTTCCCACAAGTCTAGTAGTTCTAGAATCACAAGGATTAGACATAATCTTAGGCATGAATTGGATGACCTAATATGAAGGAGTCATAGAATGTGCCAAAAGAACTGTGATGCTCACAACACCGGAAGGGAAGAGAATTTGTATCAATTCAAATTTCGCACTTAAAGAAGTCATGGTGAACTCTCTTAAGGGGGTTAGCTTGGAGGAGGTATCTATTGTAAAAGAATACCCAGATGTTTTCCCAGAAGATCTACCCGGAATGCCACCCGGTCGTGATATCGAGTTCCTCATTGACTTGATGCCAGGCACGGGGCCGATAGCTAAGAGTGAAGGGAATATACCCGAGAGGCAATAATAAAGTGGTTATTATCGTATTCCTTGTTTATGATAAATGTTTATTTTACATGCTATAATTGTATTAATACAGAAACGTTAATACATGTGTGTTTAATAAACAAAAGGTATTTCCTAATTATGCTTCTCTTATAAACTAGCTCGTTGATTAACAAGATGATCATAGGTTTCCTGATCATGTACATTGGATGTTGTTAATAACGAGGTCACAACATTAGTGTAATGGTGTGATGAACATTCATCCGAAGTATAGCATTACGATCAAAGTCATTGAGTTTATATTACTATAAACAACTTACGAAGTAGTCCTAATCCTTAGACCATGAGATCATGCCAATCACTAACACCGGAAGAGTTTCTTGTTGACATCAAACATCACACCGTAATTGGGTGATTATAAAGATGGCTCCAAAACTACTAAAGTTTTATGTTGAGACTCATGGATCAAGAGTGGAATTTGTTCATCCCAATGACGGATAGATATACTCTGGGCCCTCTCGGTGATATCACATTGATTAGCTTGCAAGCAAGTGATTTGATCACTAGAATGTTATATCACAGGAACGAGAAAAGAGTGCATGTCGGTAATGAGATCAAACTAGGTATGGAGATACCGATGATCGAATCTCGGACATGTAATATATCGTGAAACAAAGGGATTAAGATACTAGCGTAAAAGGTTCACACGATCACAGAAGTCATCGTTGAATGTGTGGGAGTTAGTACGGATCTCCAGGTCCCGCTGCTCATTATTGATCGGAGAGGGGTCTCGATCATGTGTGCATTATTCGCGAACCGTAGGGTAACACACTTAAGGGTTACCAACACCATTCGGAGAAAATGATATGCCAGAGAAAGAAAAAAGGAAAGCGCGGGAATTTATTTCACTAGACACCGAAACTGTTTCGGTTGAAATTGCTGAAACTGGTTCTGCATGTGAAATTGAAATGTTGTAAGGGGTTTTATGTGAATGTTTGTTAATTAAAGTAATTAATAAAATTCTGAATAAATAAATAAAAGAGTTTTATTTAATTGAGAGCTTGCATGTGAGTGGATTTTTGAGTGGAGGCTTTTTAATGGGAGTGGAGGCTTTTCATTTTGAGTGGGAGCTCCACCCATATGAATGTGGAAGAGGTGCGGGCAGCCCCCATGGCTGGGCGCCATGCCCCTTGGGTTCCCCCCCTCTCCCCTATAAAATGCCCCCTCTCCTCCTCTCAAAGCACACCTCCTCGCGAAGGATCTCTCTCCCCCCTTTAGAATTTCCCCATGGTCTCGGATCAGCGAGATACATGTTCCCGGTGGCTTTTTCTGGAAGGATTTATTGCTTCCGCTGCTTCACTGGAGCGAGGGCGCGGAGGTTGTCGGGGTACCAGTACGTGTGTGCGATCACGGATGCACCACTGCTTTGAGGTGCTGGACTTGATCGTGCTGGACCGGCTGGACCAGATGGACTTCATCATGATCTTGAGATAGGCAAGCGTTCGTCTACATCATCCACGAGTACAACCTCGTTAACGCTATTCGGTCTTCGAGGGTATGTATTCTATGGATGTATATCCACCTGTTGCTTGTATCTAGTAGATAGATCTTGGTACATAGATGTTCCCATCGTAGGAAAATTTTTGTTTTCTATGCTGCGAACCCTACAGTGGTATTAGAGCCGGATCTACGCGTAGATGCTTTGCACGGGTAGTACACATATGAGTATGTGGGCGATGATGATCATTTTATTTCTTCTTAGTTTACTTTGGATATTGGTGGCATAGTGGGATGAAGCGGCCCGGACAGACTTTACATGTCCTCGCACATGAGACCTGTTCCACGCTTGACATGCAACTAGTTTGCATAAGTGGCTAGCGGGTGTCTTTCTCTCCTACTATAGTCAATATCTAATTTACAACGAGTTGTCAACAATTTGGTTATCCTCGTTGTGGTTCATGTTCGTAGGTAAGAACGGTTCTATCTCGAAAGCCCTAAGCCACGTAAAACTTGCAATGGATAAATTAGAGGCGTCTAGTTTAGATTGTTGTTGGGCTAGTGTTATGATATGGTGATGTTGTAAGTAGAAGTATGAGATGATACTCTTACAACACACATAGCGTGTAAGTTCCGTAGACCTGGGCCTTACACATAAAGGTATGATAGAGATCATACCACGGTGCACATGATGGAGATCATATGCGGGAACCATATCATTTCACTTATAAACATGTGATGTTTTGATTGCATCTTATATTGCTTGTTTGGAGTTTTATTAGCATAATAAGATGATCCCTCATTTAAATATCAAGATAAGAATGTGTTCTTCCTTTAGTATGCACCGATTATGTTCTCGTCGCTTCAAGACATCACGTGATGATCGGGTGTTTTTTGGATCCACGACCATATTTCGGGTGTAAGACAGTTACACACGCGAATACTAAGGTTCTTACTTGGCGAGCCTAGCATGTACAGACATGGCCTCGGAACACGGACCGAAAGGTTAAGCATGAGTCATATAGTAGATATGATGCCCATTTGATGCTCGCCTTTGAAGCTACACCGACTCACGTGATGATCGGACTTGGTCTAGTGGATTTGGTTCATGTAATCACCAAAAAGACACGAGGGATGTCGTTTTTGAGTGGGAGTTCATTTCTAATTTGGATTAGTAGAACTCAATTTATCATAAATTAAATCAAAGTTCATTTTCATAATTTGTTGTAGTCATTGGCATTCGTTCACCACCATATGCATAGTTGTAATTGAGATAATAGAACTATAGAATTCTGGATATATACTTTATGAACTGGCATCGTATTGTGTTGAGTGTCAATCTAAAGTTTAAAGTCCTATTGCAAACTTTCAGCAAAAATTCTATTTACTCCGTGAAATTTAATAATTGGTATTAAATCGAGAGTAACAATTCCAGTGTTAGTATCTTAAGTATCATGTTTGCCTCCATGATTCTTGATTGTTTTAATATCAAGTTTATCTAGGAGCTGAAAGAATTGTTTCAGAAACCATCATGTGTGGCAGATATAACGATATCTGAAACAATGTTTTGGTTGCAATATGATAGAGTATAATATATGTTATCATATTGGATGAGAATTTACGAAGGTTGGAGATGCTAGACATCCTAATCATCCTAAAGGGTTTTGAAAAGTAATGTTATACTCACGATTCGCCTTTATAAGCTACAGTAGCTTGATCATGAAAGTCGTCATGATAAGGATGAATAGAAGATGTATGTAAAGTGTTTACTACACTATAAGATTACTAAAGAAGAGATTTTGAAAGAATACCGATCATTTGATGATGGTGATCTACTTCAAAGTGCAATTCCAAAGGTATTATTATTTGAATATACACGCTTTGGACTATGTGTCATGTATATGGCGCCACTTTTGATGTTGATAGATTCTTTTAAAAAAGGAAAAGGAAATGCTGAAAGAGAATCTATAAAATATATTTGGCAGAAAAGAAAAGATTGGAAATATCCAATTTAGGTATATGGATGATATACAAGTTATGGTTGTATTCTTTGCTTGTTAAACAATGTGGTTCTTGGGTATTGGATACCGAATTGGTTGGTATGAAATTTCATACGGAACGACGCAATTCATAAACCATAATGGCCTAAGTAACTAGCAAGAGAATATGTGATGATGTTCATCGAAAACAAACAAACCGTTGTTTGTATTTCTCGTTGACATCAAAGCTTGACTTCAAGATTTGTTTTAATAATTGTTATTTGAATCAGGTATTATGAGAACAAAGGTTGTTCAAATAATTACCATATTCCATATAAGATGGATGATTTACAAATCTAGTTGGAGAAATCACATCCATAAAACCTAATGCTAAAATGTTGCAAGACAAATGATTGAAAGATCACTTACGAAGTGACATCACTGTTTAAATTATATTGGAAAGAAAACATGAAGAATCTCCATATTCATGGATTTTTGGAGTCTTTGATTTGATCAAGTGACGCTTGTGAGACTTTCCTCGGGATAATTAAAACTTCGTTCAAAGGCCAAAGAAGAACGAACGACTAAAATATTGGAATTTATACATATCGATGTATGTAGTCCATTATGTGTAGTCGTAAGCGATGGGTTTCAACTTCATATACTTTCTCCGGAAATTTGAGTGAATGTTCACTTAATGAGAATGAAGTATGAAATATTTGAAAATGTTTCAAAGACTTTCAAGATGAAGTGGAAAATCATTGTAACAAGAAAATAAATGGTTTATGATTTTATCATAAGGGATTTGTTTGAGTTACAAGTGTAACAAGAAAATAAATGAATTATTATTTTATCATAAAGGGATTTATTTGAGTTACAAGTTTAGCAAAACACCTAGATTTACATATCCCGAAACACCATAGGAATATGGAGTGTTTGAGATTTGTAATGAAACCTTGTTTGACATGGTTGGATCAAAGGTGTTATTTATAAAACTTCCATTATGTTTTTAAAAGATTAAAAGCTTTAGAGACTTCCGCTTTTACACTAAAAAGAGCTCCATCTTGATCCGTTGAAATGACACCATATGAGTTATGGTTTGGGGTAAAACCCAAGTTGTCATTTCTTAAATTTTGGTATGCTAAACATAAGTAAGATGTTTAAAACCGAAGTCGGATGAGCATGTCTTTGTAGGTTATTTCAAATAACAATTGGTTATTCCTTCATAACACCAAGGACAAAAGGGTTTGTCGCTTGAAACGTGAAGTTTCTTGGAGAAGGAATTTTTCGTAAAAGGTAAATGGGAGGACAATAGAACTTTGATAAGGTTAACGAACCTTAGCTATATGTGCTGAGTTGCGCAGCGACGGAAATTGTTCCGAAGGCTGCCATAATGCTCATAGCTTATGTGCCTCAAAGGTTGTGGTCACGGAGATCTAAGTTCCTATTGAACCAAGTAGGTCGGTTAAACAATCAAAATGCTAAGATTTGAGAGTAAATCATTATGTTTGATAATGATGAACCGAATACATACAAAGAAGCGATGATGGGCCCTGACTCCGTCAAATGGCTTGAAGCCATAAAATCCGTGATAGTTCCATACACGAGAAATCAAGTTTTGAACTTGGAAGACCCTCCAGAAAGGTGTAAAAACCTATCGGTCGTATTTGGATCTATAAAGAAACAGACATGGATGTTTCACATCTATGAAATAGTCGACATGTCGTAAAGTATTTTATGACAATGTTCAAGGAGTTGACTATGACAAGATTTGATCTTTCATAGCGATATTTAGTCCAGACGGATTAAAGTAGCAACCACTACATATAATTTGGTTTATGGTAGATGAATAAACAAAACAAAGTTATTCTAATAGAATGGTTACCTAGGACGTGTACATGACACGGTCCAAAGGGTTTTGTTAAATTCAAAGGATGCTAAAAGGGCATGCAAACTTCAATGGTTGAAGTAAGCATCGCGGAGTTGGAATCTTCACCGTGATGAAAAGGAGTTTTCATCAGGAGATGATGAAGATGCTTGCATTTGCAAGAAATTAAGTGGGAGCGCTGAGACATATTTCTAATACATTATGTGGAGGACATCTTGTTGATTAGAAATGATGTATATTTTATTGACAATGGTTAAGAATTTCATTTCGATGAAAGACTTAGGCAAAACCCGAATATTTAGCATGAATGTCTATAGTGGATAGACTATGATGCTAATATGGTTGTGCCAAACGTACATATATGAAATATTGAAGGAGTTCAATATAGATACAAAAAGAAACGGTTCTTGTCGCATGGAAAAGAATTGAATCAAGATTCAAGTGTATCGACACTTGATAAGTGAAACAATATTCAAGTGCTTTGACACTTGATGAGTGAAATCACGAGAATGTTTTGATCAATCATACCATGATATGTACAAATCCAGATATGTCCTATGCTCTAAGTGTTATGAGCATATACCAGAATGAATCATAAAATGATCATTGGACTATAGTAAGGATATTCTTATGATCTTTTGGAAGAACTAAGAATATATTTGTGTAGAAGTGATAAACAATTACAAATAGTTCATTGTAAAGCGTTACATTGATACTAGTTTCGTCACAAGTTACAAATTAAGTTTATCTCAATTTAAAATATGAGTGGCAAAATGAAATGGAAAGAAAGTTTCCATGATGGATTTGGATGAAATCCATAGTTAACACATTGTGACGAATACTACAACAAAAAAGCTAAGTATATGACTGCTATAGTAGCAGCAAAGGAGGGCATTTGTGTCAAGTAGTTTGTTATCAAACTAAGGTGTGGTTCGCAACGGGCTAACACTGATGATATATTGTACGACAATAGTATCGACGTGATTTTAACCCCAAGGAACTAAAGGTCTCACCAAAAGACCAAATTTATACAATGCCATCTCATTGGAGAATGAGTGATGCGTGGAGACGCAAAGACATGGAAATACACACGGACCTGAAAGCATCAGATCCTTAGATTATGTTAACCACTTGCAGTTGTGTATATGGAACACCAGAAAGCCATAGGTGTTCAATACGCAAAGTTTTCAAACTAGATTATTGTCTCTAGTGCAAGTGGGAGACTGAAGGGAATATGCCCGAGAGGCAATAATAAAGTGGTTATTATCGTATTCCTTGTTTATGATAAATGTTTATTTTACATGCTATAATTGTATTAATATGGAAACGTTAATACATGTGTGTTTAATAAAGAAAAGGTAGTTCCTAGTTATGCCTCTCTTATAAACTAGCTCGTTGATTAACAAGATGATCATAGGTTTCCTGATCATGGACATTGGATGTTGTTAATAACGAGGTCACAACATTAGTGTAATGGTGTGATGAACATTCATCCGAAGTATAGCATTATGATCAAATTCATTGAGTTTATATTGCTATAAACAACTTACGAAGTAGTCCTAATCCTTAGACCATGAGATCATGCCAATCACTAACACCGGAAGAGTTTCTTGTTGACATCAAACGTCACACCGTAATTGGGTGGTTATAAAGATGGCTCCAAAACTACTAAAGTGTTATGTTGAGACTCATGGATCAAGAGTGGAATTTGTTCATCCCAATGACGGATAGATATACTCTGGGCCCTCTCGGTGATATCACATTGATTAGCTTGCAAGCAAGTGATTTGATCACTAGAATGTTATATCACAGGAACGAGAAAAGAGTGCATGTCGGTAACGAGATCAAACTAGGTATGGAGATACCGATGATCGAATCTCGGACATGTAATATATCGTGAAACAAAGGGATTAAGATACTAGCGTAAAAGGTTCACACGATCACAGAAGTCATCGTTGAATGTGTGGGAGTCAGTACGGATCTCCAGGTCCCGCTGCTGATTATTGATCGGAGAGGGGTCTCGATCATGTCTGCATTATTCGCGAACCATAGGGTGACACACTTAAGGGTTACCGACACCATTCGGAGCAAATGATATGCCAGAGAAAGAAAAAAGGAAAGCGCAGGAATTTATTTCACTAGACACCAAAACTGTTTCGATTGAAATTGCTGAAACTGGTTCTGCATGTGAAATTGAAATGTTGTAAGGGGTTTTATGTGAATGTTTTTTAATTAAAGTAATTAACAAAATTCTGAATAAATAAATAAAAGAGTTTTATTTAATTGAGAGCTTGCATTAAATTTGGTGGAAATTTAATGCATGTGAGTGGATTTTTGAGTGGAGGCGTTTTAATGGGAGTGGAGGCTTTTCGTTTTGAGTGGGAGCTCCACCCACATGAATGTGGAAGAAGTGGGGGCAGCCCCCATGGCTGGGAGCCATGCCCCTTGGGTGCCCACCTCTCCCCTATAAAAGGCCCCCCTCTCCTCCTCTCAAAGCACACCTCCTCGCGAAGGATCTCTCTCCCCCCTTTAGAATTTCCCCATGGTCTCGGATCAGCGAGATACATGTTCCCGGTGGCTTTTTCTGGAAGGATTTGTTGCTTCCGCTGCTTCACTAGAGCGAGGGCACGGAGGTTGTCGGGGTACCCGTACGTGTGTGCGATCACGGATGCACCACTGCTTTGAGGTGCTGGACTTGATCGTGCTGGACCGGCTGGACCAGATGGACTTCATCACGATCTTGAGATCGGCAAACGTTCGTCTACATCATCCACGAGTACAACCTCGTTAACGCTATTCGGTCTTCGAGGGTATGTATTCTATGGATGTATATCCACCCGTTGCTTGTATCTAGTAGATAGATCTTGGTACATAGATGTTCCCATCGTAGGAAATTTTTTGTTTTCTATGCTGCGAACCCTACAAAGAGACCATACAAGATGGATGTGGACGAGTTAAAGGAACTCAAGAAACATCTTAGGGAACAATTGGACAAGGGATTCATCCAACCCAGCGCGTCATCTTGGGGAGCGCCTGTCCTATTTGTGGAAAAGAAGGATAAAACCAAGAGGCTGGTTGTGGACTACCGCTCGTTGAACGAAGTGACGATCAAGAATAAGTATCCTCTACCCAACATCAATTACTTGTTTGACCAGTTAAAGGGAGCCAGTGTGTTCTCAAAGATCAATCTGCGATCAGGCTACTTTCAGCTAAAGATTCGAGAACAGGATGTGCCCAAAACAGCATTCACCACAAGATATGGATTGTATGAGTACACCGTAATGTCATTTGGTCTAACCAATGCCCCAGCATACTTCATGACCATGATGAACAAAGTGTTCATGGAATATTTGGACAAGTTTATCGTGGTATTCATAGATGACATACTCATATACTCTAAGGATGAGAAGGAACATGAGAAACATATGCGCCTTATTATGGAGAAACTAAGAGAACACAAGGTGTATGCCAAATTCAGCAAATGCAAATTATGGTTAAAGGAAGTGGGATTCCTTGGTCATGTTGTGTCGGCAAAAGGAGTTGTCGTAGATCCTAGTAAGGTAGCTTCCGTGACAGAATGGGAGTCACCCAAGAATGTGGGGGATATTAGGAGTTTCTTGGGCCTCGCAGGATATTATCGGAGGTTCATTGAAAACTTTTCCAAAATAGCAAAACCCATGACGGAACTACTGAAGAAGGAAAAGAAATTCCTATGGACCGAGGCATGTGAAGCAAGTTTTCAAGAGTTGAATAAACGCCTCGTAACGGCGCCAGTTCTGTGCCTGCCTGATATCCAAAAGGATTTTCAAGTCTATTGTGACGCTTCTCGACAAGGACTGGGAAGTGTATTGATGCAGGATGGGAAAGTGGTATCCTATGCCTCCGGCAACTCAAGAACCACGAACACAATTACCCCACACATGATTTGGAACTTGCGTCTATGGTTCATGCACTCAAGGTATGGAGACACTACCTCATGGGCAAACATTGTGATGTATTCACAGATCATAAAAGTTTGAAGTACATCTTCACCCAAAAGGAGCTGAATATGAGACAAAGAAGATGGCTTGAACTGATTAAGGATTATGACTTGGACTTAGAATACCATCCCGAGAAGGCAAACATGGTGGCTGATGCCTTAAGTCATAAAGTGTATGTGAATGGACTTACCGCAGGGGAACTTCCAGAGGATTTATGCAAACAATTCAGGGATCTCAGGCAAGAGATAGTTCCGAAAGGACACGTAGCGACTATGGAAATAGTGTCCACCTTCCAAGAAAGGATCCAAGAAGCACAAAAGGGGGATAAAGAGTTGGAAGAAATAAGAGTCAGGATAAGCGAAGGAAAAACAAAGGAATTTCGTCTGGACGAACAAGGAACCCTCTGGTATGGGAAGCGTTTGTGCGTTCCCAATGACCCCGATATTAGGAAGATGATTTTACAAGAAGCTCATGATTCGCCATACTCAATTCATCCAGGTAACACGAAGATGTACATGGATGTGAAGGATAGATTCTGGTGGAATAACCTAAAGAGAGATATTGCAGGGTATATTTTTCTGTGTGATGTATGCAATAGAGTTAAAGCCGAGCATCAAAAACCGGCAGGACTACTTCAACCACTACCAATACCCGACTGGAAGTGGGACAAGGTAGGCATGGATTTGATCACGGGATTGCCCCGGACTCATTCTGGATTTGATTCTATCTGGGTAGTGGTGGACCACTTCACCAAGGTGGCTCACTTCATCCCCGTAAAGACCACATATACAAGTGCTAAGCTTGCTAAGATATACATGTCAAGAATTGTAAGTCTGCATGGTGTTCCCAAGGGAATTGTGTCAGATAGAGGCACCCAGTTCACTTCAAAGTTTTGGCGACAGCTACATGAGTCTCTTGGAACCCGACTAGAATTCAGCACTGCCTTTCACCCGCAAATGGATGGCCAAACAGAAAGGGTGAATCAAATTTTGGAAGATATGTTGAGAGCTTGCGCACTAGACTATGGGTCTAGTTGGGACGATAACCTGCCGTATGCCGAGTTCTCATACAACAACAGCTACCAGACAAGTATCAAGATGGCTACGTTTGAAGTTCTATATGGCAGGAAATGTAGGACTCCGCAGCTATGGAATGGAGTTGGTGAACGCAGTCTTTTTGGACCTGAATTGATAAAGGATGCCGAAGAAAAGGTACGGCAGATTCAGGATAGGCTAAAGGTAGCCCAATCCCGACAGAAGAGTTACGCTGATTCCAAGCGCAGAGATGTGGCCTATGAAATAGGGGACCATGCGTATCTCCGAGTTTCGCCCCTACGAGGAGTTAAGAGGTTCGGAATCAAGGGCAAGTTAGCCCCATGATTCATAGGACCATATAAGGTTCTGGCCCGTAGAGGGGAAGTTGCCTATCAGTTGGAGTTGCCGGAAGGACTGACTGTTCATGATGTGTTTCATGTGTCGCAACTAAAGAAGTGTCACCCGGAAATGGCCGAAACACCGCTAAGAGACACCGTTCCCCTAGATGAGGTTCAATTGGAGAATGACCTTACCTATGAGGAAAAACCCATCAAAATACTGGAAACAGCTGAAAGGATTACCCGCACCAAGACTATAAGATTCTGCAAAGTACAATGGAACCACCACTCCGAGGAAGAAGCTACCTGGGAGGGTGAAGAAGACTTGAAGGCAGAGCACCCACACCTATTTGCTAGCCAACCCGAATCTCGGGGACGAGATTCTTCTTAAGGGGGGTAGGTTTGTAACATCCCAGATTTTATATTAGGATGTTATTAGTGGCATGCATCATCCTTGCATCATTGCATCCTACAAATAATAATTTGGAACAAAATCCTAACACCTAAACCTATCAAAACCCTAATAAAGATTTCTTTATGTAGGCATTATTGTTGTACACAAGCTTGACCCTACTAAAAACCTTGAGAAACATCAAACCATGGTCCTATGTTGACCACCTTAATTTTATAAAAATTTAGAAACAAATTTCATCAAATTTGGACTTAGTATGCAAAAGTTAATTGGGTTTTACTAAAACAGAATTTGATAAAAGTTAAAAGGAAAAAAAAGAGTCGACCTAACCTAACTGGTCATGGCCACTTCACCCACGTTGCACGGCAACTAGCCTACCCGCACCCGCGCCAGCCCACTTCCCCCTCCACCACAGACACGCGGGACCCACCCGTCATCCCCTTCCTCCCCGCGGAAATCGCGTGCCGCCGTGAGCTGGTCGGACTCCGACCGAATCGGAGAGGAGTCCGTGCCCCCGACGCCAAGACTCCCCGCCTATTTAAACCACGCCACCCTCGGCTCACCCCCCCCCACTCGTTTTTCTACTAGCGAAAGCCCTAGCCCATCGACGACTCGCACCACCTCACCAAGACGGTTCGGGACCCCCTCTTGCCCCTTCCTTCCTCTAAAGCTTCCTCTCGTTCACCACTGATTTGCCCCGTGCACTTTTCCCCCCTCTCCACTGCAGTAGGTCATCGGCAATTTCTCGTTGATGCGTCGCCGGAGACGGGGAGGATCGGCGGGGCCTTGCCATCGGAGGAGGAAACGAGGAGCGCAGATGAAGCCACGAGCGGGACCGCAGGGAGCAGACGCGCTCCATCGACCACACCGCCGCCTCGGGGAGCCACCAGAGCACCGCCAACCATCTCCACCGACGCCGCCACCACCCATCGTCGCCGTCGCTACCACGGTGAGTCGCCACGCCCTCTCGACCGTCCGATCTGCCAGCTGCGGCTTAGATTAGAACCGATGTCGAAGGGGTATCGGCGAACCCCACGCTGCCGCGTGTCAAGCGTGTCGGCGCCAGTGCCCGCGCCGCGTCACCCTCCCCACCGCGCCAGCTGGGCCAATCGGAAGCCTCCACCTGGCGTGTTTAGAGTTAGGGTTAGATCAAGTTTTGCAGATTTGATCTAAACATTGCGAAAATCATATAAAATTGAATATTTGGCCAATTTTAGCTTATAATATACCGTTGGATTCATAATTTTATGTAGAATCCAAATCTGCAATAATTTTCCAAGTTTACAGTAATGTTTTAGGTGTAGATTTTAAGCATTAGATTAGAGTGTTTATTCTATAGAAAAATAATGAAAATTCTGTTTTAATTGATTCTTGTTGCAATAACTTTGTTTCCACAATACTTACTGGACAAAATTATAAAACCTTGCTTAAGATCATTAGATCTAGTTTGGGGCTAATTAGATGGTTTGATCTCCTTTTAACCCTAGGAATTGTTTTAGTGACTCAATTAGATCTAAACCTTTGGGAAATCAATCCTAGTGACACCCTTACACTATTGCAACACAATCTTGCTACCTTGGTCAATTTAGAAGAACCAACCTTGCATAAAATACCATGTGCGTGCATGCATGATTACCTCTGTGATATGTTTTGAGCAAGTTTTGATCAGATCTATGTTTGTGATTCGTTAGATTGTTCGGAGTGCGCTAAGGAGTGCTATTGTGTAGAGTGCTGCTCGGATCAAGGCAAGTTACACCACTTGTTCATAACTTTTGTCCCAGTTTTGGTTCTATGCATGTGATCTTCAAAATTCGGTAGTATGCATGTGTAGGATGTTCTAGTAGAATTTTCCTTAGTATTATTTTGCAAGTGCGATGATTTTGTAGTATGCCATGAGTAGCTCTATACTTAGGATTTACCCTCCTAATAGGTTACCCCTGTTTTAGCTAAGTATTGCTTGCTATACTATATGTACAAAGTACCCTTGGGGGGTTCGAAAGACAAAGAATTTTCTAAGTATAAAGGCTCTCTAGAGCAAACTTTTCTTCTCAAATCCACTTCAAAATAAAAAAAAATTCTTCTGGGCGGAATGGTTGTCGGGTCAACGAGTGAGATTTTGGTGGAGGACGGCCACCCAGGAATCAAAGAAGTCTGCCATGTTTCAGAATTCAGAAGCTTCCAGTGCAACCACAATATATTATGGGATCTGTCTTGGCCTAGTACTTAGTGGGAAACCTCACCTGGGTACCAACATTTGGAGGTTCTTGGCACGGTTGGATCCAGAAGGTAGAGGGGATACTAAGGGAAAGCCTCGCCATGGTCTTGTCTGTAAAAGGACTTGATCGTGCATTGTGGGTAAAGTGCACAAACTCTCGAGAGTATTGCAATCTGATCGATCAGCCGTGTTCACGGTAACAGAACAACAATGAGCGTCTGAAGGATGAAGCCTCTGAAGGATCTTCCTCCCTCTTTTCTAAAACAAAGTTTTGAAAACCCCATGGCGTGCGTAATATCGCCAATGGGTGGGATTTGGGGGACTTGGTGTGTAATATCCAAGTGACACTTGGTGCGTAATATCCAAGTGTTTGGTTGTTTGGACACTTGGTGAGTAATATCCTCGTGTGCCATTCGACCTTATTTTATCTAAGCAAACATTTACAAAGTAGGGAAAATCTTCTCTCCTTCTCTCTACTTAAGAAAACTAGCTTTGAGCAAATGAACTCTACAGCCTAAACTAGCCTTGCATGTAGAGATAGCCTTTTCTCTCCTTGGTGTAATTTGCCAATACATTCAAAGTATTGACCCAACTTGTTGGCTGCACGTTTTATGTGCAGAGTCTGAAGATTGAAAGGTGCATAGGGATCGCGAGTCTACACTCGACAAGCCTGGGGCGTTGATGGACTCAAGCTGCTTTTATGTTTCCGCTGTTATTTGAGCTAGAATAATGCTAAGCAATTTTTGTAATAAATTCATACTCTGGATTCTCCGTGTAATAAAGACTTTGTGTTTTACATGATATTCCATCAATTGTGAGTGCTAGCTATTGATCTAGGGACTAGCATGTTAATCACAGGGACTTAGGATCCTTATCGATCCGAGGTCACTACAACTAGGGCGTGTAATTGAAAGGTTAGGATTGATTATCCGCATACTGAGTATGGTGAATTCGGGATTTGTTCCTGACAGATGTATCGAATATTGTGGTGAAAGTGTACAATCTCTGCAGAGTGTTAAACTATTCGAATAGCCGCGTCCGCGGTTATGGACAGTTGGAGTGGCCATACTATTCCCCCGTCAGATGTTTTCAAGATGACTTATGGAATAAATTGAGACTTTGACTTGACCACAACCGGGTTGTGATTTGAAATACAAGTCCCCACTTAGGGTTATAAAACTTTAACGGGCATTCTTTGCTTTTGAACTTAGTAGAGGTAAATCTGGCTTTTTGCAAAACAACCCTAGAGCTTATTGTCCTATTACCAAAAACACCTTCACTTGTTAGTATTAGTTTGCGAGTACTTAAAGAGTACTCATGGCTTTGTCCCTGGCTATTCCCATGGCCAGACTATGAAGAGGAGTACCTGGAAGATGGACCCCAGGAAGGTTACGACAACTAGGATCATCTCCCATCGTCAGCATTGCTCGTGACCCGAAGATGGAGCTTCGCCACGCTAAGTTATTATTACGTATTCCACGCTTGAAGTCAGATAAGAACTGGATCATGAGATCCTTATTTGTGTAAGACCTTATGTATGGTTTGTAATGGATGATGTACTGTGGTATCCAATTCTGTTATGTCTCGCAAAAATGGTAATCCTGGGATTGTGATGTATGGCATAACAGACATCTGGGATTAAAAATCCGGGTATTGACACAGAGTCAAAGAATAACATATACAATTCTGAGTTGGTGACCATGCATAATCCCGACTCTTTGTAGTTGTCTCCCTTGTTTTTGTACAAGTGGAGTTACACCCACCAATACTCCTCTCCTTCATCCATCACTGGGAATCCCTTGTACACGGCCTCACCATGTATCCCCAAGCTAACCATAAGGTTTTTGAGTGCTTTGGGAAACTCCGTCTCACATTATAAAGTCATGGTCATGGGTGGTCCCTTCTTGACGGCTTCGTTGATGGTGGCCATCTACAAATAGAGATGAGAAAGGAGATTAGAAGAGGTTTACGAGAAGAAAAAGACAAGTGTGGAATTTGCAAAGAGTTGCATTTTTCCTAGTGGTTTCCTTAGTCTAATCCAACTTAGGGTCATAATCCTATAGGCAACACAGTGCCTCTATACCATCTGTAAGACCCCACCCTTTTAAAGGTAAAGGCCCCTGTGATTGCAATGCTAGTCCCTGGATCAAATTCTAGGATCCATAGTTTAAGATGAAGTACACAGATACAAAGGTCCTTATTACATCTTCATTCCAGAGATAACATAGTCTTTACAACTCAATAGCCAAAGGCTAATACAAGAGTTCTTAACATAAAGTAAATAACTATAAGTCTTCATCTTCATGTGCCACAGGCAAGCATGTTGAGTGTAGACTCACAACCCTAATCTCCATCGGAGTAACCTGCAACATCATAAGTTACAACCACAGTGGGTCAATACATTTGGAATTGTATTAGCAAGTGATACCATAGTAGAATAGTAGTGTCTAACATCTATATGAATTTGGCTAAGTGTAGCTTAGGCTTGCTTTGCTCAAAATAGGTTTTTCTTATCAGTTGAAAAACATTAAGTTTTTGTTTCTCAAAATCACCCAAGGAACCACCGATAGACATTGGTGAACCTTTACCCGTGTTCAACCACAAGTTTTTAACTTAGAAATTGGGATGAGGAAATTCTTGATAGCTTCAATCTCTTTGATGCTCAAATTGTCCGTTGCGGGGACACGGCTAAGTACTTAGGTTTTAACCTCTCGAGAGGTGGTGCACTTTCCCCACAAGACTCGACATGCATCGAGTCGAGACCTTTCAGAAGTATTCCCTTAGACCACCATGGACGTGTTCCATCCTATCACCCTACCACCAACTGTCCATCTGGCTAACTTCCTGCAACCTATGTGGTCAAGGCAGAGCCCATATGACATGTGGTTGCATTAGAAGCTTCTCAACACTTCACATCTCAAATCCCTTTGTTCCTGGGTGTCTTTCCACAAGTGTGATACACAAGGTAAACCATAGACATGGGCCTTGTGTAACCACTCAACATAAACCAACATACCATTCCACCCAGGTGATTCATTCACTTAGTTGTTTTATTAATCAAAAACACAAGTCCTTGACTTGGCAAAATTTTATAGCATGAATATTCCACCCTTGTTTGCTACTAGCTAGGCTAAGCATGATAACAGAACAAGTTTTTTAACTTAGAGAAAATTCTACCAAGACTACAACTATAAGGATTTCCCAAGGCATAGCATATTATATATATTTAGAAAAATTCCATGCAACCCCTATTCAAAAATATCACTAGTGCATAGTCAAAATAATAGGTCAAAATACATGAAGCACCACTTGCCTTAGTAGTTGGGAGCGTAGCAACAATCCTCACAATCACAATCACCACTAGCACCAAAATCTACACATAAAATCATAGCACCAAATTCACATTCAAATAATCAAACAAAAATATACATGAATGCATGCAAATGCAATGGGATGATTTTCTACTCTAAAAAAAATCAAACCAAACAGTACTGAACACAAAGTAAACTTTCTAAGGTTCAAATAAAACAAGTTTCACTCTAAAATAATTTTTAAAACATTTTATATAGTCAAATAAGCCTATAGTTGGTTCTTCAAATAATCCTATATTTCCAGTAGCAAAATATATATTCAAGACCACAATAATGTAGGGCTCAATTTTCTGAATCCAATGATATATTATTTGCAAAATTTTGCCAAACAGAACTAAAGTTATGAATTTTACAATTTTAAATCTCTAATAGTTTCAAAAACAGATTTTAAAACAAAAACACAGACACGTGGCCGTATCTGATTGGCCCGTACCTCTTCGCGTGGATCATGCGTGTGGACCATTAGATCTAAGTCAGATCCTTTGGCCCATATCTGGCAATACTGGTTCGTTAAGTGATTCTATCTACGGCGTCAGATCTAGATCCTACGGCCCTAGCTCAAGCAACCAAGGATGGGCGGCGCGCGTGGCTACTGCGGCGGCAACGGCACTGCCGGTGGTGCTTCGGCAAATCTAGAGGGGGCTAGGATGGTGCAGTAGCTTACCAGCGTCGCACGGTTGCGAGGATGCTCAACGTGGCCTTTGTTTGGACAGGGGTGGGCTACTGTGGCCATGAAAGCTCGTCGGAATTGCGGGTAGCGTCGGTCTTTTGCGAACGGCGATGGAGGCGACGACCTGGGTCACCCTAGCGCAAACCAAAAGGATCAGGGCATGCACAAGAACAGGGCGCATGAGTTGGTTTGAATCAGAGGCCAAGGGGCGTGCGAACCTGGGAGGAATTACTCGTCGGAGTTGCGGACGGGGTCGGATGCTCGCAGTGCTTGACGGAGGCGGCGAGCTAGGGGATTATAGGATGAACCAGTGGTGTCAGAAGGAGCGCAAGGACCAGAGAATCAACATCGTATGAATGAGGGACAGGGGCGAGCACCGTACTCACCGGAATGGTTCACCGGAGTTCGTTGGGCAGTGGCTGATCGAGCTCAAATGCTGGCAGCCTAGGGGCGCTCTGGCGATGTGGGTTGAGGGGAAACGACCGTGGCGAGGTGGGTGTTAAGTAGCAGGAATCGAGGCGTCGATTACTGCCAGAATCAATGGAATTGATTCGAATTGAATCGGTGAGGTAACGGGCGGCGACGGCGTGGTCATAGCGCGGGATTTGGGGGAAGACGATGATGACGTGGCGTTGGGGCCACTGGTCAGCGGGTGCGGGGTAGGGTTTGCACGCTTGAGAGAGAGAGCAGAGGGGGAATGGCCCGGGTGGGCTTTTGGGCTGGTTCTGGCGCTGGTCCGAATAGTGGCGCACTATTTTTTTTCTTTGTCCTTTTCTTTTTCTGTTTTGATTTTCAGGAATGAATTGGAAACCCTTTTCAAACTTGTTAGAATTCAAATATTTTCTGGATTTTTGCACTATGAAACATGCACTCAAAAGTTTGACAAACACACTTTTCCACTCAAAATCGCTTTGGTTCTTTGAAAATAAAAATAAAACCATGCCTCATATGATTAACAAAATGGGAATAAATATGGTTTTATTTGGTATCAAACTTTGAAAAAAATTGTGCAAGATCTAGATGCTATGATGATATGAATGCAATGCATGCTTTTACAATTCATGAATTTTGGGATGTTACACTTACTCACATTCCATATCTACTAAACAACATCGAATCCTTAAGTGTGTCTCCCTACGGTTCGTGAATTATGCAGACATGCTCGAGACTCTTCTCCAATTAATAACCAATAGAGGAATATGGAAATTCATATGGATCCCACATATTAAAACTATTACTTCATGATCGAGTGAACCATTTATATACGATACCAATTTCCCTTTGTCTCGTGATACTTTACTTATCCGAGGTTTGATCGTCGGTATCTCTGCATTGCTAGTTCAACCTTGTTACCGACAAGTACTCTTTTCTCGCTCCTATGATATGTGTTCCCTTGTGAGTCAGTCACATGCTTGCAAGCCAATTGGATCACATCCCACCGAGAGGGCCTAGAGTATATCTATCCATCATATGGATGGACAAATCCCACTCTTGATTCATGTGCCTCAACACATACTTTCTGAATACTCAATGCCACCTTTATAACCACCTAGTTACGAAGTGATGTTTGATGTCATCAAAGTATCCATCCGGTGATGGTGATTAACATGATCTCATGGTCGAAGGATTTAGTTTACTATGTATTGAAAGCTTATAACAAGTGAACTATTTAAATGACTTGATCTTATGCTATGCTTAACTAGAGGAGTATGTCCATCAAATCATTCTCCTAATGATATGACCTTGTTGTTAATAACATCTCAATGTTCATGATTAGGAAACCATGATCATATATTGACCAACAAGCTAGTTTAACAAGAGGCTTTACTAGAGACTCTTATATGTTTACAAATCACACAAGTATTAAAGTTTCCAATTAAACAAATATAACATGGGATGTAAACATTTATCATAAACATAAATATATGATAATAACCACTTTATTATTGCCACTTGGGCATATCTCCATCACATTACTCTGCTTCGGATCAAGGTCCCAGTTCTTCTTGATGGGCATGTCTTGTCACTATTCTTCATGTAGAAGAATGATATGTGCCATTTCTTCCACGACTCGAGGCCCATGACTCGGGGGAAGAGAGATTTATTCCTAGGTGTTATAGAGTTAGCGCCGCATTACTTTAGAGACTTCTTAGAGGGGTTCAGGTCTTTATTCGGCACAACATTGGCTTGAATTTGAAAGAATTTGGACCAAACTTCTATAGTGGGCCAGAGGCCGAAGTATCCATTGGTGGCTAAGATAAAAGCAGATAGGGAAGCTATGGCATTAGCCAGAAGATGATGCGGCTGGAGGATGAATGTTTCTTGGAACTTAATGGATAAATCTCTAAAGGGAAGAGAAAAACCTCGGGCGAAATGGGAGAGAAAAACAATGAACTCACCCGACTTTGTAACATGGTTGAGCTCCTTGTCGAGTCATCAGCAGTTTACCCCGGGCGGAATCCGGCGGGGCTTGATGAGCCACTCGATTTCTCTCTGGGTCAACGTGGACCCTTGCCATGAACCCTGTTCAGAGATGGTGGCGGTGTCTTCTTCTCCGGCGGCGGCGATGCTGTGGGAGATCGACAAGGGCTCGTCGGAGGAATCAAACAAAGAGTAAACACTGGCGGCGGGGAGAGGCCGAGACTGCCATGGGCCCATCGTGACGGAGGAGAGCCTGGCCACGAGCGGTGTAGCTTGTCAGGAATGGAGGAGGGACTCGAGGCGGTCGTGCTGCACGGTGAGCTAGTTCCAAAGACGGGCGACGCAGTGGCAACGAAGAGCGCTCTGCCGCGGTGGTGCAAGGAAGAAGAGGAGATGACTAGGAGCGGGCAAAGTAAATAAGGGTTTCACCCTGCTCCCTAATTTATAAGCCCGGTGGGATCATGCAGGTGCGACGGTTGCCGCATACATGAGTGTATCGTGCGCTGCCAACCGCTAAGTGGTGTCACAGGGTTGGTTACACGGCGCGGTGAACGATTCACCCATAGTAACTGTTGCGACGATCAAAGAGTCACTGCGAAACTTGACCGCTCACAGGGATAACTATTCCCATGTCAGTAATTACTGTGGCGGCTTAAAGAATGAGGCAACGCGCAATCATTGTTGACACGTAGGACAAGACTTACGAGAGAATCTAAGGAAAATAACCTGGATGAAATAAAATGGTTCTGCAGCTAGAGTCTTAACTCGTAAAAAACACCAGGACGAGTCGGAAGAACAACGGTACGAAATCAAGATACCCCATGAGAATAGGCCGATTGAAAGATAAGTTGACAACACGGATTGAAGTTCCGGATGAAAATGAACCTGTTGTGGCCTTGCCGACTAAAGTCAACGAGACCTCACCAGCTTCGGGGACTAATTTTGGGGGGATGACCCCATGTAGGGTCAAGCTAAGGTAAAAAGGAAAGGCCCACCGAGATATTGACCGGGTCGGAGGATGACCCGGCCGAGTAATATGAGTGGCAGCCGAATAAGGCTTGACTTGGCCGACATATAACATATGTCGGCACAATATCTACTATGTTTTGTAAATGCAGGTGTGATCTTGGCCGAGTCATACAGGGCGAGGCCGGGTCATTGGGAATATTGTTCGAGAAGGGGAGAACGAGCCTCAAAGTCAACACTGCGCTCTATCTCTCCACCAGGAATCTGTATAGTGCCAAGCACTAAAAACAACGGTTAGAGAGACAGAAGAGCAAAAGATGGGTCACGGAGGTGACAGTCCCACAGCCCAATGCTCACATGTCGTGGGCTCTGGGTCATTATCGTCGATAGAAGAGAGAGAGAGGGAAAGACTCCCACCGAATTACTATTTTGGGATGAGCATATTTGAGGAATATGCCATCCACGTCAGCCCTAATGTAACCTAGCCAGCCCTTTATAAGGTGATCCAGGACCTCCAAAGAGGGGGATCAATTCATTTTACACTTAGAGGGTAGTTGAGTGCTTCTTCCTCCTCTTCCTCCAACACCAGCTCAAGGAGCAAGTGTAACCATTATTGATCTAAGAAAGGATTGTGAGTGACTTCTTCGTGTGTAGAAACCACTACATCACCCCTCCTTGGATATCTCTAACACACATTGGCCCCATATTTAGCCTACCCATGGCATCTATCGGGCCACCACCATGACACAAAGAACACCTCAATCGGAGTTCATATGAAGAAATTGAGGCCAAAACACTACAGTGTCCAGCTATATGGGCGGAGCCCACCTATAGCGTAGGTCGTACCGCCCTCCTACGGCTTTGTTTTCTCAACTGTAACAACATTTGTGAAGGCCCAATAGGCATATTCGGCCGAAGCTCTGTTAGTTCGCAAAACCGACGTCCAGATGCCTACTTAAAAAGGGGAAAACCCTAATAGAAGAGAGAGAGAGAGAGAGAGAGAGAGAGAGAGTCGACACACGCCATAGGGGCGGAGCCCTACTGCTCTGCTGCCTCCATAGCCACCGACCACGAGATCTAAACCACCATACCACACAAGGGAGAGAGGATACTTGCATCTTGAAGGGCTACCCGTCGATCTTCATCGCCATATTAATCAACAGTCCCCAACTCCGATCGCCTTTGTTTACTTTGTGGTGATCCAATTTCTATTGTGGATTTTCACTTGTGTTTAATTGTACCTTTATATTCAACCATACTATTGCAATGATGTTGATCCCCTTCATTTATGAGTAGTTTCCTTTTTCTTGGGGAGAGATGGTGAACCCCTAGTATTATTATGCATTGAAATAAAGATGATATCCTAGTATTGATTTATGATATTGTGTTTATATCTCTCTTTATGTCGGTGTAATGAGATCGGGAGTCCCTTGCATTGCGCCATAGCGCGTGGGCTAGGACCCACCGGTCATCGGCTCAACAGACGAGTGTCCCGGTTGACAAGGGCGTCGCTAAGACACGAGTATGGTTTTGATATGATGAAGTCCATGGAGACTAAGTGTCATCTATGGTGTAGGTAACTATGGGTAACAATAACGCTACAAGACAAGCTTCGGTCCGCCAGTCAGGCGCGGAAAAGGAGGATAAGACAATGACGTATGCAAGGCGGTCCAATCTCTTCTTCTGAGGCCTGCCCGGAAGTAGTGTAAGGGCCCGATGGAGGATGGCGAGGCTAAGGAGTGGCCTCGACCAACCCCTGGAAGGACCATAGGAGCACTTTTCCTAGGCCAGGCGTTGTCCGAGAACCGTAATCAACTGAGCATGATAGGACACGTCAGGCCCAAGACATTGGAAATGGTGATGCGCTAGTGCTGCTGGACATCATCATGGCGCTGCAGTCCACTGCAGCGCGCCACCGACATGAGTAACAGATTGGGGCCTGAGTTGTCACTCAACCATCAAGTGCACCTGTGAACCACCCTTTGCCATATGTCGGCCACGTGCGCTTCCCACCTGCCTGAAAACCGCGTGGCACACTGCAATTGCGCCCGGGAACGCCCTTGGCGGTGCTCCGTGCCGGCCCTTGTGGAGACCCCTTGTAGTATAAAAGGAGGCACTTGGCAATTGAGGGAGGGAAGCTCTTTGGACCAGTAGGAGAGTTGGGTGTAACACCCTCGAATCGACCTTATGCAAGTTTTATCGATTACCCCAAACCCGCATAGAAATGGTTCAAAGGTGCCCACCAGGAACTTTCGTGCGGGTGGAAAACGAAGTAATACCATTACACATTAGTCCACGATGGAACCCATAGAACAGATATATACAAAATGATTTCATGCATAAAAATACAGATATACAGTACAAAGATCCAAATCACCTTGAAAATGATACATCGTCGAAGTACGGACAAGATGCAGATTGGGCTAAGAGCCCTGAAGAATAAGCAATGGAGTCCATCGCCCTACCCAGGCCAAGCCGGGAGGTTAACCCTGCTAACAACATCGATCTCAAACCTGCTAAAAAAAGGGGGTTCCGACAAATGGCAAAGTAAAAAGAGAGCGGTTAGTACTGAGGCCAGTACACAGCGAGACTTAGAATTCGGTGGCTCTCGCCTACATAGGTACTGTGGACTAAAGGGTCAGCACAACATGCACTAAACAACCTATAGAGACTCGATACAACTGGAGACTATCATGGAGAGATAAGAAAGGCCTATTCGGATCCAACCTAAGACTACCACCAAACATACCCATCCTGATATTCCCCTTCAAGACAAAATGAAGAAGTCATACCAAGGAAACTCACAGAGTTGGAGTTTTATTCATTCTGTTATAGTTGCAGCAATTACTAGTCAGGTATGGTGAACATGAGTCATCCAGATATCATAAGCAGTGGGCAGTTTTAGTTAACCATTCTATTGTAGTTGCAATACTTACTAGTCAGATACAAATTGCATGAGACATCCCAAAACCAGCAGTTGTTGGCACTTTTATTTACTTATTCCGTTATAGTGAATCTGATTACTAGACATGTTAAAGTAAAATTTATAGCACTATTTTAGTTATAGTTGCCTATGATCGAGATACTGTGCTCCAAGTCGTCCAAAACTGTGGACATGGCTTTCAGAAAGTTGTACCCTGCAAGGGGGCAAAAATAGCAACACACACACGATCAACCTCAGAAAAACCAAATGAAAACCCAACAAGGCATCACGACAAAGCAATCACAAGATTCATGTAATATTTCAGGGGACCACCCCACTATGCTACTCGCGACGAAGTTGGCCAGCTCCGAAACGGACCCAGAGGTTTGTGCCAATGGTTGTAAATGACTGGGAACCCAAAAGTGTCACTAGGCTTATCGATACTGCGAAAACATTCCGCATTCCTAAACAGTACAGTAGTAAACGCTCCTCGAGCAACAATAGTAAATAATGAAGTAAACATGTCATAAGTAGAGGATAGTAATAAAACCCCAAACTAGTATGTGGCCCCAAGAAATAAGATATGCCTCAAGCTCTGGCCAAGGAGATTCATGGTCCCACATGCGGATAGTGTGATAGTCAAGAAATAGGTATCAAGTACTCGGGTTCCTATGGGACACCAGTGAGTAGTAAAAACCAAATGACATCTATTGCCCACCAGTGCCTCTGCATTAGTTATATTTATTCCTAGCATTTTAATATCAAGTTGAAATTAAAGTCATAATCGTCTCCAACATAAAGCATATGGTAACGTTCCAACAATTGTGGTACTTGATGACACGAAGCAGCACCTGAGCAAGCTACTACGACACGCTAAGCCGATTATCTACCAAACAAACATCAGGTAATAGGAGGTGTCCAAGACAATAAAGACTATATAAGTAACATAAGTAGAAAATGGGAGAATGCTCACCTGGGAAACGTTGCCGAAGGTAAATCCGAAGATCGGGTCGACACTCGTATCAACTCATCGGCCTAATCCATAAAGAAGCAAAGCACTAGAAGAAACACCGGATGCACTATTTAATACTACGATAGAAGATCGGGCATTATGCATGTATGATGTATGACATGGCAACGTTGAGATGCAATTAGGCAATATTAAGCAGAACCGGGGTCCCAATAATTACTTAGATGGTTCATGTTGTTTAGATATCTCACATTTTAAATGTTGTCTTAATAAGACAAAACATGACGGTTCGCTACACAAATTTTAATAGATCCAATATAAGACTAGAAAACACCGTATATGGTATCTATATTTAATTATTAGGTGAATCGGTATAATTTCCACAAACCAATATGTATGCCACATGAACAATTTATATGTAATAGATATATATTATATATTATAAAAATATTGGTTTTGAGAAAGTGGTCACACATAGGGCTCGATGATCTTGGGGCTCGGAGGGGTCGGGTTTCTTCGGATGGGTCGAAGTTCTCGGAATTTGGCACCGATGGTATTTGCATGTCAACACGTGTCGCTCTTGTCCATCTGATGGTGAACTTGAATATACGACACCAGTTTCAATATGGTCCTTCAGGTTTGGTTCCTCCCATCGGCATCGAAAGATCTTGGCGGAAACACTATGTCCTTGCGGGGGTTGTGGATCGTCCCGGTGCATCACCATAGGATCGGTCTCGATGCCTCGGGCGGCAACGTCATAGGTTCTTGGATGTGGGTTCTCTTTTGGATTTCAGTAGCCCAACACCACACCATCCTCGAATCCACTTAAGCAGCGGCAGGAGCATCACAAGACAAACAAATAGGGGTCACAGCTACACAACACATACGTAGACACAAAGAGGTTCAATTGAAACATGACAAGGAGAGGATGACCCGCCTGGCGACCTTCATACAAGAAGCGGTGGCCAACGAGGGTGAGGTGCGAGGCCTGCTTGGGTGGCGCCCAGAGAGGTGAGCAGCGGCGAGGACGCGGGGAGGAGGAGGTCGCGGGGCCTGGGGCGGGGCACTCGCTGCAGGGAAGCGACACATGGGCAGAGGGCAAGAAGGCGAGCATGGGGAGGTGGTGGCACCAGGGAGACCTGGGCGAGGCCGCATGGGGCACGGGCCAAAGGACGGGAGAGGCTGGGTGCACGGTCGGACGCGGTCGAACTCGGGAGGTAGCCATCAGGGGGAGCACGGGCGGCGCGACATGGTGAAGAGACGAGGAAGGTGGCATCTGGTGATTCGGGAAGACGCAGATCGGGGGATACCTCCTGCACGAAGCATCAGAGCTTGGGGAGGGAGGCCTAAGAGGGGGAAGCCGAGAGGGGCGATGGCAAAGAGCAGCGATGGAGTAGGGTGAGCGATGGGAGGGCAGGCTCGTAGGCAGGGACGGTTCTATATTTTCCGGGCCCTAGGCGAAGTTGTCAAGATGGGGCCTTAAGGCTAGTATATGTTCGGATATGGAGATACCAATGCAACTTGCCGCGGGAGAGTGCCTGTTTAGAGCACCCTTTTATGATTGATTAAGCTGATTTTTTATGTTTTCTTTAGTTTTTTCACGGGAGAGGACTTATGTTTAGGCATTCTAATACCTATAATTGTGATTTGTGAAGGTATTAAATACATGAAATTAGAACCCTAATATAACAACTATCATATACTAGCTAAGAAGACAAGAAATTGAGTGATTAAATCATGGATTAGTCACATATTAGACAATGAATTGGATCGGAAATTTGTGGACTTACTGTAGGGCATGGGCGAGTGGTGGCATGAAGTTTCATGCAGAGCAACATCTGAGCAGCTATGGAGCTATGGAGCGAGCAGGTTGCAGGCGAGCGACTGAGCGCCCGAGCTAGGGTTGAGCGGGTGTGAGGCATAGTCACATAGTCGTGTAGACCACCAATCAGAAATAGACTAGTTGAAGACGAAAGACAGACCAAGTCCTGATCGCTAAGACGCTAACTGTGAGTACCAATGTGCCTTTTTGGATTACTGGCTGGGCTGTTGCTAATAATCTTTTACTAAACATGAATAATATGTACATTGAAAGATAAAATTATGGGCCCCTTATAGGCATGGGCCCTAGGCCGTTGCACAAGGTGGCCTAGGGTCAGAGCCGGCCCTGCTCGTAGGCGGCGGCAGGATTACAGGGAGGGATCATCGCGATGGGAAAACACGTCGCGAGGGATAGAGGAGGAATCAGGAGAGGAGCATCAGGTGGGGCCACGGGAGCGGGGGAAGGTGCGGTCGATGGGGAGGGATCACGACCGGGTCTGGGATTTGGTGGCGGTCAAGGTGGGCATGCTCGCGTGCGTGCATGGCTTGCAGGGCGAGTGTGGGAGGAAGGTGCGGGGCGGTTGCGTGTACCACGTAGGGGTGGGTAGACCAGGCGGGAGCGGGCGGGTGGTGGGGCCGGTAGGTGACGTGCGGGCTGGCACGCGCGGACAGCGTGCGTGAGTGTGTGTGTGTGTGTGTGTGTAGGTGTGTGTGGGATGGGGTGGGGGGAAGGGGGTACGAAGCTAGAGTAGTTCGGTAGATAGATTAGTGTTTGGACTAAGGTTTGGGGTAGTAGGCTGGCTGGCTAGGCCTTTGGCCCTGGCCGGTTGCATCCCCCGATTAATAAAATATTTTTATTATAAATATTGGGTTTGATTCAGGAAAAACAAAGTTTCTATCGCAAAACACATAAAACCAAGTTCCAATCTATGGAAAAGTCAAGATCTAATCCACGAGATCGGTACAACAAGATTCAGGAGAACTAACCCTCGTAGAATGAAAGCATTTAACAAGGTCAGATTCTCGTGGTTGATTTAGTCGGTCACTTGCCCATCTCAAGATCGTGTAGACGATCCTTCCGGTAGTGCTTCTGCACTCGGTCACATGTACGGAGTCGATAAAGACCTTCTTCTTCCTGTTCCAGTGGGCAGCGGAGATAGTAGATCCCCTCGAAATTCCAGAAGCATGATGGCGTGGTGGTAATGGAGGAGTAGAATCCCTTTAGGCTTCGCCTAAGCCAGAGCAGGAAGACAGAGGAGGGAGAGATGTGGCGGCTATGTTTTAGAGGCAAGGGTACAAGGGGTGTGTGCCCCACCCCACCTTGTATGGAGGGAGATTGCGGCCAATGGTTCCTAGACCTTGACCCACTCCTTCCCCAACATTTCCGAACCCCGAAAAATGCGTTTCCTTATATGAATCTTATTATCTGTGTCATTCCGGATCTCCTCGTGATGTCCTGGATCCAATCCGAGACTCCGAACAACATTCGGTCTCCAACTCATATTCCATATCTACTTAAACAACATCGAACCTTAAGTGTGTCACCCTATGGTTCGCGAACTATGCGGACATGATCGAGACACCTCTCCGGTCAATAAGCAATAGGGGTATCTGGAGATCTATAATGGCTCCCACATATTCAACGATGAATTCTTGATCGAATGAACCATTGACATACAATACCAATTCTCTTTGTCGTGTGATACTTTACTTATCAATGGTTTGATCATCGGTATCCCCATACCTAGTTGAACCTCGTTACCGATCAATACTCTTTACTCGTTCCATGAAATGACATCCCAGAGTATATCTATCCGTCATATGGATGGACAAATCCCACTCTTGATCCATGCGCTTCAACACATACTTTCAGAATACCCAATGCCACCTTTCTAACCACCCAGTTATGGAATTGGCATTTGATGTCATCAAAGTACTCATCTATTGATGATGATTAACATGATCTCATGGTGGAAGGATTAGGTTACTATGTATCTGAAAGCTTGTATCAAAACGAACTTAATGACTTGATCTTATGCTATGCTTACTTTCGGTGTGTGTCCATCACATCATTCTCCTAATGACATGATATTGTTATTAATAACATCTAATGTCCATAATTAGGAAACCATGATCATCTATTAATCAACAAGGTGTAAGGAACTTGAGTTTTAACATCCAAGATATAAAAATAGAGCATAAAGCAATATAGAATTGAGGTTGATTCCCATTTGGTGATTATGATGAAAGTCTAAGTGTTGGTTTAAGAATTTGAAATAACTTATTTTAGAGTTATTGTTTGAAGTGGCAAGAAGAATAACATTTGAAGAATTTAGTGTTTAAGTTAGATTAATAAATCTTGAAGGTTACTAGGGTTTACATTAGGGTTTTTGATGATTACAAATGATGTTGAGTTATTATACTTTAATTGGTGATATAAGTGACCAAAATTAACTATAAAAGAATGAATAAACTTCAAATAAGATGTTATGATTGTTTAAACCAAAGTTAACTATGAAACTTAGAAGTGAATCTTAAGGTGTAGTGAGTTTAGAGTATTATTAAGTTTTAGGGTTTTGACAAGTATAATTATGGATGTGGAATCATTCACTTTCAATTTAAGTGAATGATGAATTTAATCACATGAAACTTATGAATGGAAGCATAATTAAATGATCTTATTAATTTGTTAAGGTTTAGAGTCATTTTTAAGTGTGGTTGAGATATGAAGGTTTTTCACCATATTATATATGAGTGATACACAATATTTGTTTGAAAGGGTTTTTTATTTGAATTTAATATTTTTAAAAGAGTATTTCAAAGTTAATAATTATACTTAAGCATGATTATGAATTCAAGCTATGCTTTTGGAATAAGTATTTAGATATAAAAGATTTAAGGTTTAATATAGAATTGTGATTTAAGGTTTTGGAATAAGATTTAGATATGACTTAAGAAATGTTTTAAATTTTTTTTACCAAAATGGTATTTGATAAAATAGCTAAGGATTTATTACTTTGAAATCTGGCGGGCTGACCCGACATAGTGGGTTGGGTTAAACCCACTCATCCATACACTGATCTAGTCATCACTGCTCTCTCGCTTGCTCGACATCATCCTCTTCTTCGCCCTGGCGGTCGTGCGTCGCCTCGCTATCGCCGCTCGATTACAGCCGCTCTCGACCACCTCGGCCGCTGCCGTGTTGCCGTGTGATGAAGTCGATAACGCTGTGTCGTTCTATGGTGGTTCGAGAAACGAAAGTCAATGGAACGATTCCTCAAATCTTATGTGCTTGATAAAATTTGTAACTCAAATATCCTCCTTTATGATCCAATCATAAATTTTATATTCTTGTTACAATTCTTTTCCACTTCATCTTGAAATCATTTGAACATTTTCAAATATTTCATACTTCTCCCTTATTAAGTAAATATACACATGTATTTACTCAAATTTTGGAGAATATACAATATACATCAAAATGCACTATGTCCAATAGGTTAGTCTTTGTTCTTCGTTGGCCCATGAATGAGGTTTTAATTATCTTCAGGAAAGTTCCACAAGCGTCAATTGATAAAAATCCAAAGAGTCCAAAAATCCATTAACATGGAGTTTTCTTGTTTTGTTTAAAATATAATTTTAACGGGATGCCACTCAAAAGTGATATTCCAATCATTAGTCTTGCGACTTTTTAGCATTGGTGTCATGGGTGTGATTTCTCCAACTAGACTTGTAAAAGTTCATCCATCTTCTATGGAATACGGTAATTATTTGAATAAGCATTATTATCATAATATCAAAACAAAATAAAAATTATTAAAACAAATCTTGAAGGCTAGGTTTGATGTGAACGAGAAAAACAAAAGCACTTTATTTGTTTCTTATGAACATCATCACATATTCTTTTACTAGTTTCTTCGGACATTGCAGTTCATGAATTATGTTCTCCTGTGTGACACTTCACAACAACCAATCCGATATCCAATACCTAAGAACCACATTTTTAACAAGCACAGAAAATATCCACAACATGTGTATCATCTATATAACTAAGCATCTTTTTCCTTTCTGCCAAATATTTATCAGATTCTCTTTCATCATTTTATTTCCTTTTTAACAGAATCTATCAACATCAATAGTGTTGCCTTATATATGACACATAGTCCGTAGGCTATGCAGGTTTTCATAAACATTTCTTCAAAGGTTTCTTTTATCCGAAAAGCTATGTCCGTCAGCCTTCATAGGTTTACCAAAACTTTTATAGAGTTCCTTTCCTACCGCGTTCGTAGCTCCTTCGCGAAACAGGGAGTAATAAGTTACAGTTCTTACACTCTACAGAGGTGCGCTACTTTACCCATGAAAGATCTTAAGCTTTGTTGCATGGCCAGGAGTACGTCCCCGTTCAAACTTCCATGGTTTAAGGCCCAACATAAGATCCAAGCTAATCACTGCCTTCTCCGTGACCCTTCATGCCTCCTTAGTATATGCCATGCCCACCTATTGAATTATGGCAATGGATAATACAATTGTTCAGATGACAGAACTACCATGGAACATTGAGGGTTCCCAACCATATGTTGCATATCCTCTACGAATTACTAATTATTGCACGCCATAAGGATAACAGCTACGCCCTGCGCATCCTTCTACATGCGGAAGGGAAAAGATACAGCTGAATCCACCATCCCATTCCAAATATCATATTCAACCTGTAATATACGACGCAAGAATCACTGGCGATAGTGGTTGTTAAATCCTAGATGATATATTCCTGTGCAGTGGTATTCCAACTACCAGACTTAATAGATTAGATGATCACCCTAGATCAGTAACCAATAGTTCAGATTATTATCAAATATAATGTTTTCAAACCTTTTTGAATTGCAGGTGATGACAACACTATATTTGCAAATATTTGATAGAAAATAACCAAAGGACATGAGATAGTGTGAACTTGCCTTTGTGATCACAAGATCATGTAATCACAGTCTTCGAGATGATATAAGATCCAATATCTGAAAGCAACGTCATTTTGGTGAGAACTAATGTTTAAGGAAGCAATATGGAATTATTCATAAGTAATGCTATGCATTTTGTAAAACTCCAAAGTGAGTCTAAGTGAGTTGAACTTAGGTGATTTCCTTAAGAGTTAGCTTATCTTTAATTCTTACTTTACAAATAGATGTATTTATAAGGAACTTGAATTTAACATCCAAGATATAAAAATAGAGTATAAAGCAATATAGGATTGAGGTTGATTCCCATTTGGTGATTATGATAAAAGTCTAAGTGTTGGTTTAAGAATTAGAAATAACTTATTATAGCGTTGTTGTTTGAAGTGGCAAGAAGAATAACATTTGAAGAATTTAGTGTTTAAGTTAGATTAATAAATCTTGAAGGTTACTAGGGTTTATATTAGGGTTTTTAATGATTACAAAGGATGTTGAGTTATTACAGTTTAATTGTTAATATAAGTGACCAAAGTTAACTATACAAAAATGAATAAACTTTAAATAAGATGTTATGATTGTTTAGACCAAAGTTAACTATGAAGCTTAGAAGTGAATCTTAAGGTGTACTGAGTTTAGAGTATTATTAAGTTTTAGGGTTTTGACAAGTATAATTATGGATGTGGAATCATTCACTTTCAATTTAACTGAATGATGAGTTTAGTCACATGAAACTTATTAATGGAAGCATAATTAAATGATCTTATTAATTTGTTAGGGTTTAGAGTCATTTTTAAGTGTGGTTGAGAGATGAAGGTTATTCACCATATTATATATGAGTGATACACAATATTTGTTTGAAAGGGTTTTTTATTTGAATTTAAGATTTTTAAAAGAGTATTTTAAAGTTAATAATTATACTTAAGCATGATTATGAATTCAAGCTATGGTTTTGGAATAAGTATTTAGATATAAAATATTTAAGGTTTAATATAGAATTGTGATTTAAGGTTTTGGAATAAGATTTAGATATGACTTAAAAAATGTTTTTACTTTTTTTTTACCAAATTGGTATTTGATAAAATAGCCAAGGATTTATTACTTTGAAATATGGCGGCCTAACCCGACATAGTGGGTTGGGTTGAACCCACTCATCCATACACTCATCCAGTACTCTCTGCTCTCGCTTGCTCGAGATCATACTCTTCTTCGCTTTAGAGGCCGTGCGTCACCACGCTATCGCCGCTCGATTACAGCCACTCTCAACCACCTCGGCCGCTGCCACGTTGCATGGTGATGAAGTCGATGTTGCTATGTCGTTCTGTCCTCTTTGATTCATTGCTCGCGGCCTCCTTTGACCATGCCGTCTCTTACTCTACGTATAGGGTTTCGTCCTTGCCGGAGACGCGATGCGCTGACACCCTGTTTGCGTCACCCTGGTGTCTTGGTGAATAGATGGTGACATCTTCCTCGCTTTGGCTGCCATGAATGTGGCTTGGAACGGGTTGCAGCACCCTCTGGGTGCCCCCCGTGTTGCCGTGTTCTTCCTCGATGTCGGCCACTGCTTCCTCTTCACACCATAGAGAGGACCACGGGTATGTTTCCCCCTTTTCTCTCTTTGGTCTTCCTATTTTTTTCTCGTAATCAACCCTATTTAGGGTTTGTCCCTATGTAATCTTCTCTATGGTTAGGACATTTTTTCTAGTGATGCTATTAAGAAAGGACCAAATGATTAGACTAGTATGGTTGGTAGTGTAGTCGATGTTGTTGATCAAGTGCTTAATGTCTCAACTTGATTTGATACATGTCCTATTGTTGTCTATAACAACAGAGCATCTGTTTCTGTGACTTGATTCATAGCTTGCACTTGGTCTATGAAAATAAATGATATTCAAACCATTGGATTGAATTCAATAATTAGGACCAATTCCACCTATATATGCTTCTGAAGTGATGTACCTTTTCTTCACTGAAGTTTTGTGTAACATCCCAAATTATGTATTAAGATGTTACTAGAATCATGCATCATATCATTTGCATCATGGCATCACACAATTTTAATTGCATCAAAACCATTCTCCCCTAAACTTAATATTTTTTCTCATATAGTCCTCTAAGGACAAGAAGTGGTTATATAAACCAAATCTTCAAAAAAGTTATGCAAAGTTTATTTTTATGATCCTATGTTGATCTCCTCCTTTTTACAAATTTTTAGAGACAAATTTCACTAAATTTGGAGTTAATATGCAAAATTTATAAGGGTTTAAACTAAACAGAAAGTATATAAAAAACGAAACCCAACTAACCTATCGGGCTAGCCGAGCCGGACCGCTACCTATCTACCTCGCGGAACCGCCCGTGCGCGACGCGCAAGGACCTCTACATCCCGCCAGCAGCCCAGCGACCCCTTCCCGTTACTTTTCCCCGCGCTCTCTGCCAAGTGGGCCCGAGCCATCGTCTTCCCCGTAGAGTTCAAAACAAACTCGACATCGTCGCCTGCCGAACGACCTCCACCCGAATCGGAGCAGACTCCGCGCCCTCCATGCCAATTTATCCCCTCCATATAAACCGCTGCACCCCTCCGCCTCAAACACGAAACCAATCGCCACCCGGCTGCTGCTTCCGAGACCGATTTTGATCTCGCAGGAGAGCGCCGCCACTGAAGCTCGGGAGCTCGAGGTTGGGCACAAATTCCGTCGCCCCTTTACCCCTTTTTCCTCAAGACCTCTTCCCTTGAACCACTAATTCTTATCATACACATCTCTCAGTTCGATTTGTAGAGAACCGCCTCCAATTTCTCGCCAACGCCTCGCCGGAGCTCGCGGAAGTTAGCGAGGTATTGTCGCCAGAGGAGGAAGAGAAGGACGACGCTGTGCACACAGGAAATATCGCGGGAAGAAGAGGAACACAATCATCACGACCATCATCGTCGGGGATCATCAGACCGTCGACATCCACCATCACCTGACCGCGTTGCCGCCACCGTCACCATCGTCGCCGCCCTTTAAGTCGTCGTCACCCCCTCGTCCATTAGATCTTGAAGCAACGACGTATATTAGATCTTTTTAACGAAGGGGTATCGCTCTATCGCATTGCGCCACGTGGCATGCCTCGCTTCAGCATGCCGCGTCAGCTCCACGTCAGACTAGCCAGACGAATCAGCGACCACCACTTGTCGTGGATCTGTTAGGTTTAATTTTTAAATAGAATTTTTTTTGTTAAACTTACACAATTCATAGTCAATCAAATACTTGGCCAAAAATTACAAATGATATACCGTTGGATTTCCAAAATTGTGTAGAACACAAAGCTTAAATAAAATTACAAGTTTACTGTGGTATTATCTCTATAGAATTTAAACACTAGATTGGAGTATTTAATTGATAGAAAATAATTGTAACTATGTTTTAGTTGATTTATGTTGGCTTTGTTATTACGATGTCTATTGTTTAAAATTATAAAAAAATTCTTAAAGTTTTTAGATCTGATTCGTGGCGGATTTGAAGATTGGATCTCCATATGGGCATATTTAGTGAAGTAATAGTCCAGTTACTTAAAATCTGTGGAAAATCGATATTTATAACATCTCCAACACAATAACATCCCTGAATAATACCATGGTTGTTTTGGAAATCATTCTTGCATATTACCATGTTGCATGCATGCATATTATTTCTATGGCTTTGTTTTGTCCAAGTAGTGATTAGACCTATGTTTGTGCTTCGTTAGATTTTTCGAAGTGCGCCGAGGAGTATTGTTGTGTAGATTAATGCTCGGATGAAGGCAAGTTACATCACTTGTTCATATTTTTGACCCAGATTTGTCTATGCATGTGATCTTCAGATTCAGTAGTATGCATGTGTAGGATGCTCTGGCATATGTTTCCTTAGTATTATTGTGCAAGTGCCATGATTTTGTAGTATGCCATGAGTAGTTCTATACTTAGGAATTTTCCCTCCTAATAGGTTACCCCTGTTTTTGCTAAGTACTTGCTATGCTATAAATATAAAGTACCGTTGGGGGGTTCCGAAGACAAGAAATTTTCTAAGTATAAAGGCTCTCCTGAGCGATCTTTTCTTCTCAAATCCACTTCAAAATAAAACTAAGTTTTCTTCTGGGTGGAATGGTTGTCAGGTCAACGAGGGGAATTTGGTGGAGGATGGCCGCCCAGGAATCAAAGAAGTCTGCCATGTTTTAGAATTCAGAAGCTTCCAGTGAAACCATAATATATATGGGCTCTGTCTTGGCCTAGTACTTATTAGGAAACCTCACTGGAGTGCCAACATTTGGAGGTTCTTCACATGGTTGGATCCAGCTGGTAGAGGGGCTACTAAGGGAAAGCATCGGCATGGTCTTGTCTGTAAAAGGACTTGACCGTGGATTGTGGGTAAAGTGCACAAACTCTCGAGAGTATTGCAAACTGATCGGCCGAGTTCATGGAAAGAACACTTGAGCATCTGAAGGATGGAGCCTCTGAAGGGACTTCCTCTCTCTTTCAAAACTTAAAGTTTTTCTAAAACCCCATAGCGTGAGTCATATTGCCAATGGGTGGGATTTTGGGGACTCGGTGAGTAATATCCAAGTGTTAGGTTGATTGGACACTTGGTGACTAATATCCTCGTGTTCCATTCGACCCTATATTACTTAAGAAAATGTAGGGTTTCGTAGCATGGAAAACAAAAAAATTCTATCGCATACAAACAAACAAGCCAAGATCTATCTACTAGATTATAGCAACGAGTCGATGGAATAACTCACCCTCGAAGATTCCAAAGTGTTTAACGAGAGCGGATTCTCGTGGGTGATGTAGTCGTACTCTTGCTGATCTCAAGATCGCGTAGATGATCCTTCCGGCACTGCGTTCAGGCAGCGCTTCCGCAGTCGGTCACACGTTCGGTACTCGACGAAGACCTTCCTCTCCCTTGTTCCAAAGAAAATGGAGGTTGTAGCACTCTCCTCGACAAAGACAACGGCGTGGTACCGGAAGTAGAGGGGAGATCTCGCAGGGCTTCGTCTTAAGCCGGAGCGAGTATGGTGGACTATGAGAGAGAGCCTCGGCGATCTAGGGTTTAGACGCACCAAGGAGGAGCAAGGCCTGCGGCTAGGGTTTGCCTAGGCGGCAGCGGCAGCTTGCCCTAGGCGGCGGCAGCAGGAGGTGGCGGCGCCGGCGGCTAGGAGCTAGGGTTTTGGGTGGAGGTGTTGTGTGCTTGGAGGGGCAGCCCTGCCCATCCTTATATAGGTGGAGGGGGCGCGCTAGGGGAGGGGAGTCCCTCCCCAACTCGGCTTCCAAGGCCGGCGGTGGAGGGAGGGAACTCCTCCCCAAGTAGGTTTCCTACTTCCCCTCCACCTCACAAAATAGCTGTTTGATTTTTCAAATTGGCGTTTGACTTTTCAAACTAGGATTTGATTTAACCCTTTATTTTGTTCAGCGATGACACCTAGTACATGATGCAATCATTCCAACTTGTTATGACACATTCATGTACCCTTCCCCTCCGGAGTGCCGGACATTCTGGAACCTTCTAGAACATTCCCGATGAAAACACCGGAACCATTCTCCAACCCCGAAACATGGCTTTCCTTATATGAATCTTATTCTCCGGACCATTCCGGATCTCCTCGTGATATCCCGGATCCCATCTGAGACTCCGAACAACATTCGGTCTCTTACTCATCATTCCATAACTACTCAAACAACGTCGAATCCTTAAGTGTGTCTCCCTATGGTTCGTGAATTATGCGGACATGATCGAGACACTTCTCCGAACAATAACCAATAGAGGAATCTGGAAATTCATATGGCTCCCACATATTTCTACGATTACTTTGTGATTGAATGAACCACTAACATACGATACCAATTTCCCTTTGTCTCACGATAGTTTACTTATCCGAGGTTATGATCGTCCGTATCTCTGCGTACCTAGTTCAACCTCGTTACTGATAAGTACTCTTTTCTCGTTCCCGTGATATGTGATCCCTTGTGAGCCAGTCACATGCTTGCAAGCTAATTGGATGACATTCCACCGAGAGGGCCCAGAGTATATCTACCCGTCATATGGATGGACAAATCCCACTCTTGATCCATGTGTCTCAACCAATACTTTCCGAACACTCAATGCCACCTTTATAGCCACCCAGTTACGGTTTGGTGTTTGATGTCATCAAAGCATCCTTCCCGTGAAGGTGATATGCATGATCTCATGGTCGAAGGAATTAGGTTACTATGTATCAGAAAGCATATAGCAATTGAACTATTAAAATGACTTGATCTTTATGCTACGCTTATCTATAGGAGTATGTCCACCATATCATTCTCCTAACGATATGATCTTGTTGTTAATAACATCTCAATGTTCATGATAGGTAAACCATAATCATTTATTAACCAACAAGCTAGTATTATAAAGAGGCTTTACTAGGGACTCTATTTTAGTTAACAAATCACACAAGTATTAATGTTTCCTTGTTAATACTATTATAGAATGAATGTAAACATTTATCATAAACACAAAGATATAATAATAACTATATTTATTATTGCCTCTAGGGCATATCTCCAACAGTCTCCCACTTGCACTAGAGTCATCTAATCTAGATTACATGGTAATATACCGAACACCCATGGCAGTTTGGTGTTGGTCATGTTTTGCCCTCGGGATAGGTTTAGTCAACGGATCCGCTACATTCAGATTTTTTTTTCCTTTTTTCCATACAATCCCCCAGGAAGAGGGATCGGGTTCCATTATCATCAGACAACGGAACAACAACCACACATAACGGCATAGTACTGACCCACCTAGGGGGTCAAAACGGGAAAGCAAGAGTTCAACTTACACACTAAACAAACTAGACATAAATCAAGAAGGAGGTACTATGCCATAACGGGAAAGCTACATTCAGATCTGTGTGTACTTTGCAAATCTTTATGTCCCTATCTTGGACATGTTCTCGAATAGCGTGAAAACGTAGCTTGATGTGCTTTAGCTTCTTGTGTGACCTTGGTTCTTGCGCATTGGCTATGGCGCCCATGTTATCACAGTAGATTGACATTAGGTCCAGCACACTAGGAACCACACCGAGCTCTGTAATGAACTCTTTCATCCATATCGCTTCTTGTGAAGCCTCCGAAGCAGCCATGTATTCCGATTCAGTTGAAGATCTTGCCACAACGCTTTGCTTTGCACTCCTCCAGCTGACTGCTGCACCATTCAAAGTAAATACGTATCCAGATTGTGATTTAGAATCATCCGGATCGGTGTTCCAACTAGCATCGGTGTAACCATTAACAACGAGCTGTTCATCACCTCCATAAGAAAGAACCATATCCTTAGTTCTTCTCAAGTACTTAAGGATATTTTTGACCGCTATCCAATGATCCACTCCTGGATCACTTTGATATCTGCTAGTTAAACTAACAGCATATGCAATGTTGGGTCTAGTACATAGCATGGCATACATTAGAGACCCTATGGCTGAGGCATAGGGAGTCTTACTCATCCTTTCTCTATCTTCTGCCGTTGTTGGACTTTGAGTTTTACTCAAGGTCGTATTGGGCAACATGGGCAAGAACCCTTTCTTGCTATCTTCCATTCCAAACCTCTTTAGAACTTTTTCCAAATATGTACTTTGTGACAATGATATTAGGCGTCTCGATCTATCTCTATAAATCTTTATGCCTAATATGTAAGCTGCTTTGCCAAGATCCTTCATTGAAAAAATTCAAATATTCCTTGACACTATTAAGAAGGTCTACATCATTCCCAATCAACAATATGTCATCTACATATAGTATTAAGAATGCTACAGAGCTCCCACTCACTTTCTTGTAAATACAAGCTTCTCCATAAGTTTGTATAAAACCAAAACTTTTGATTACCTTATCAAAACGTTGATTCCAACTTCGGGATGCTTGCTTCAATCCATAGATGGATCGTTGAAGTTTGCATACCTTGTTAGCATCTTTAGGATCGACAAAACCTTTGGGTTGCATCATATACAACTCTTCATCAATGTCTCCATTGAGGAATGTTGTTTTGACATCCATCTTCCATATCTCATAATCATAATATGCAGCGATTGCTAACATAATCATCACACACTTTAGCTTCGCTACAGGTGAGAAAGTCTCATCGTAGTCAACTCCTTGAATTTGTCGAAACCCTTTTGCGACAAGTCGAGCTTTATAGACAGTAACATTACCATTAGCATCTGTTTTCTTCTTGAAAATCCATTTGTTCTCGACAGCCTTCCGGCCATCCGGTAAGTCCACCAAAGTCCATACTTGGTTTTCGTACATGGATCCAATCTCGGATTTCATGGCTTCTTGCCATTTATTGGAATCTGGGCTCATCATCGCTTCTTCATATGTCGCAGGGTCATCGGTGTTGTCCACCAACATGACATTCATAATGGGATCATACCAATCAAGAGTGGTACGAGTTCTCGTTGACCTGCGAGGCTATGTAGCAACTACAACCGAAGTTTCATGATCATCATCATTAGCTTCCTCTCTTATTGGTGCAGGCACCACAGGAACTTCTTCTGGTGCTGCGCTACTCGCAAGTTCGAGAGAAGGTTCGACAACCTCGTCGAGTTCTACTTTCCTTCCAGTCACTTCTTTCGAGAGAAATTCCTTCTCTAGAAAGGATCCATTCTTGGCAACAAAGAATTTGCCCTCGGATCTATGATAGAAGGTATACCCGATAGTTTCCTTCGGGTATCCTATGAAGACGCATTTTTCCGCTTTGGGTTCAAGATTGTCCGGCTGTAACTTCTTTACATAGGCTTCGCAACCCCAAACTTTAAGGAACGACAATTTAGGTTTCTTCCCAAACCATAATTCATACGGTGTCGTTTCAACGGATTTAGATGGTGCCCTATTTAAAGTGAATGCGGCTGTTTCTAATGCATAACCCCAAAATGATAGCTGTAAATCTGTAAGTGACATCATAGAACGAACCATATCTAAGAGAGTTCGATTACGATGTTTGGACACACCATTATGCTGTGGTGTTCCCGGCGGTGTCAATTGTGAAAGTATTCCGCATTTCTTCAAATGCTCGCCAGACTCGTAACTTAGATATTCACCTCCACGATCAGAACGTAGAAATTTAATCTTCTTGTTATGTTGATTCTCTACCTCACTTTGAAATTCCTTAAACTTCTCGAAAGTTTCGGACTTATGTTTCATGAAATAGATATACCCATATCTACTCAAGTCATCTGTGAAGGTAAGAATATAACGATAACCACCGCACGATGCTACACTCATTGGACCACACACATCGGTATGTATGATTTCCAATAAGTCCATAGCTCGCTCCATCATACCAGAAAATGGAGTCTTAGTCATTTTACCCATCAGACATGCTTCGCATCTTTCAAGTGATTCGAAATCAAGTGATTCAAGAAGTCCATCGGAATGGAGTTTCTTCATACGCTTCACTCCAATGTGACCAAGACGACAGTGCCACATATAGGTCGAGTTATCGCTCGATTTCAAACGTTTAGCCTCAATGTTATTAATATGTGTATTTCCACTATCGAGATTCAATAAGAATAGACCATCTATCAAAGGTGCATGTGCATAAAACATATTACTCATATAAATCGAACAACCATTATTCTCGGACTTAAACAAGTAGTCTACTTAATAAACAAGATCCCGATATAATGTTCATGCTTAACGCAGGCACCAAATAACAATTATTTAAGTATAAAACTAATCCCGATGGTAGATGAAGAGGTAATGTGCCGACCGCGATCACATCAACCTTTGATCCATTTCCCACGTGCATCGTCACCTCGTTCTTCGCTAGCTTCCGTTTATTCTGCAGCACCTGTTTCGAGTTACAAATATGAGCAACCGAACCAGTATCAAATACCCAGGCACTACTATGAGTACTAGTGAGATACACATCAATAACATGTATATCGGATCTACCTTTCTTCTTGATGTTGCCGTTCTTCAAATCCGCCAAGTACTTTGGGAAATTCCGCTTCCAGTGACCTTCTCCCTTGCAGTCAAGCACTCGATGTCGCTTAGGTCCAGCCTTGGTCTTCTTCGTTGGCGCGGTAACTTTCTTACCACCCTTCTTGAAGTGTCCCTTTTGCTTAGATTGCCTTTCTTGAATTTGGTGGTCTTATTGACCATCAACACTTGGTGCTCTTTATTATCTCCACTTCTGCAGATTTTAACATGGCAAAGAGTTCTGGCAACTGCTTGTTCATGTTTTGCATATTGTAGTTCATCACAAAGTTCTTGTAACTTGGTGGTAGTGATTGGAGGACACGATAAATCCCCAAAGCATTAGGAATCACTATACCCAAGCTTTGAAGTTTGTTTGCGTGCCCAGACATCTTAAGCACATGCTCACTGACGGAGCTGCCCTCTTCCATCTTGCAGTTAAAGAACTTTTCAGAAGCCTCATAGCTCTCAATTGCCGCGTGAGTCTCAAAGATCAATTTGAGATCATGGACAATATCATGTGGGTCTGAATTCTCAAACCTTTTCTGAAGCTCCGATTCTAAACCATACAAGATAGCACACTTTGAGCGTAGATCTTGAGTCTTCGGCGAGGTAAACATTCTTTACTTCATCGGTAGCGATGGTCACCAATGCATCCAGCACATAGGTCAAATTACCAGCTGTGAGGACAATCCTCAAATTGCGGAACCAATCCGTGAAGTTGCTTCCATTCTTTTTCAACTTTTCTTTCTCTAGAAATGCATTAAAATTGATGGTAGGGGCCGCCATTGATCTACAACATATTTGCAATAGTTTAGACTAAGTTTATGACAAATTGAGTTCTAATTAATAGTTAAATTAATCTAGGTGAACTCCCACTCAAAACAATATCCCTCACATTGTTTTAGTGATCACACGAACCAAATCCACCACATCAACACCGATCATCACGAGAGTTGATGTAGCTTCAATGGCGAACAATCGACATGTTCATCATATCTACTATATGATTCATGCTTTACCTTTCGGTGATCCGTGTTCCGAGACCATGTCTGTACATGCTAGGCTCGTCAAGATCAAACCTTAGCTTCCGCATGAGCAAATCTGGCTTGCTCACGTTGTATGCACTTGCGGAATCTAACACACCCAATCATCACGTGGTGCTTCGAAACAACAAGCTTTAGCAATGGTGCTTACTAAGGGTGAACACTTTAGAACTTGATATTCATGTGCATGAGGGATCATCTTATAATGCTACCATTGTTAACTAAGCAATACAAGATGCATAAAGGATTAACATCACATGCAATTCATAATATGTGATATGATATGGCCTTTCTTCTTTGTGCTTCCGATCTCCATCTTCAAGCACGAACATGATCTCCATCATCACCGGCATTGCATCAAGGTCAATGACGCTGCTCCATGGTTGTCGTCCACCGGCTTCAACTTTTACAACTACTTTGAATAGACACGCGGGTCTTAACAAAATTAAAGGTAACCATATGGCTCCTGCCGGTTGCCAACTTACAATAAGGAACATTGCATACATCAAATATAATCACAATCATGGCCATATCACATCACAGCACACCCCTGCAAAACAAAGTTAGACGCCTCTACTTTCTTTGCATGTTTTACGTGGTTTGGGGTTTCAATAAGTGTCGTTCTAACTTACGAACAAGAACCACAACATTGATACTAGTATTGTCAATCACCCGGTGTAAATTGAATCTTAACTATGTTGGGAGAAATAGGCACCCGCAAAGCCACTTATGCAATACAAGTTGCATGTCAAGCGTGGAGCAAGTCTCATGAACGATGTCATGTAAGGTTAGCTCGGGCCGCTTCATCCCACCATCCCGCAAGATGCAAAGTACACAAGAAGCAATCGACAACAAAAGCATCAACGCCCACAATGACCATTGTGTTCTACTCGTGCAACAGATCTACATATAGACACGGCTCTGATACCACTGTAGGGTTTTGTAGCATGGAAAACAAAAAAATTCTATCGCATACAAACAAACAAGCCAAGATCTATCTACTAGATTGTAGCAACGAGTCGATGGAATAACTCACCCTCGAAGATTCCAAAGTGTTTAACGGGAGCGGATTCTCGTGGGTGATGTATTCGTACTCTTGCCGATCTCAAGATCGCGTAGACGATCCTTCCGACGCTGCGTTCCGGCAGCGCTTCCGCAGTCGGTCACACGTTCGGTACTCGACGAAGACCTTCATCTCCCTTGTTCCAGCAGGCAGCGGAGGTTGTAGCACTCTCCTCGCGATTTCGGCAGCACAACGGCGTGGTACCGGAAGTAGAGGGGAGATCTCGCAGGGCTTCATCTTAAGCCGGAGCGAGTAAGGTGGACTATGAGAGAGAGCCTCGATGATCTAGGGTTTAGACGCACCAAGGAGGAGCAAGGCCGGTGGCTAGGGTTTGCCTAGGCGGCGGCGGCTTGCCCTAGGCGGTGGGAGCGGCAGCAGGAGGTGGCGGTGCCGGCGGCTAGGAGCTAGGGTTTTGGGTGGAGGTGTTGTGTGCTTGGAGGGGCAGCCCTGCCCATCCTTATATAGGTGGAGGGGCGCGCCAGGGGAGGGGAGTCCCTCCCCAACTCGGCTTCCAAGACCGGCGGTGGAGGGAGGGAACTCCTCCCCAAGTAGGTTTCCTACTTCCCCTCCACCTCACAAAATAGCCGTTTGATTTTTCAAATTGGCGTTTGACTTTTCAAACTAGGATTTGATTTAACCCTTTATTTTGTTCAGCGATGACACCTAGTACATGATGCAATCATTCCAACTTGTTATGACACATTCATGTACCCTTCCCCTCCGGAGTGTCGGACATTCCGGAACCTTCTAGAACATTCCCGATGAAAACACCGGAACCATTCTCCAACCCCGAAACAGGACTTTCCTTATATGAATCTTATTATTCGGACCATTCCGGATCTCCTCGTGATATCACGGATCCCATCCGAGACTCCGAACAACATTCGGTCTCTTACTCATCATTCCATAACTACTCAAACAACGTCGAATCCTTAAGTGTGTCTCCCTACGGTTCGTGAATTATGCGGAAATGATCGAGACACTTCTCCGAACAATAACCAATAGAAGAATCTGGAAATTCATATGGCTCCCACATATTTCTACGATTACTTTGCGATCGAATGAACCACTAACATACGATACCAATTTCCATTTGTCTCACGATAGTTTACTTATCCGAGGTTATGATCGTTCGTATCTCTGCATACCTAGTTCAACCTCGTTACTGATAAGTACTCTTTTCTCGTTCCCGTGATATGTGATCCCTTGTGAGCCAGTCACATGCTTGCAAGCTAATTGGATGACATTCCACCGAGAGGGCCCAGAGTATATCTATCCGTCATATGGATGGACAAATCCCACTCTTGATCCATGTGTCTCAACCAATACTTTCCGAACACTCAATGCCACCTTTATAGCCACCCAGTTACGGTGTGGTGTTTGATGTCATCAAAGCATCCTTCCGATGAAGGTGATATGCATGATCTCATGGTCGAAGGAAGTAGGTTACTATGTATCAGAAAGCATATAGCAATTGAACTATTAAAATGACTTGATCTTTATGCTACGCTTATCTATAGGAGTATGCCCACCATATCATTCTCCTAACGATATGATCATGTTGTTAATAACATCTCAATGTTCATGATAGGGAAACCACAATCATTTATTAACCAACAAGCTAGTATTATAAAGAGGCTTTACTAGGGACTCTATTTTAGTTTACAAATCACACAAGTATTAATGTTTCCTTGTTAATACTATTATAGCATGAATGTAAACATTTATCATAAACACAAAGATATAATAATAACTATATTTATTATTGCCTCTAGGGCATATCTCCAACAGAAAATATTTACAAAGTAGGGTAAAAACTCTCTCTGTCTCTCTCTTTTCTCCATACTTAGAGAAAAACTAGCTTTGTGCAAATAAACCCCACAGCTTAAACTAGCTTGCATGTAGAGTTAGTCTTATTACTTCCTTGGTGTAATTTTCCAATACATTCAAAGTATTGGCCCAACTTGTTGGATGCACGTTTTATGTGCAGAATCCGAAGATTGAAAGGTGCGTAGGGATCACGAGGCTACACTCCACAAGCCTGGGGAGTTGATGGACTCAAGTTATTTATGTTTCCGCTGTTATTTGAGCTAGCTATATGCTAAGAAAGTTGTAATAATGTCATACTCTGGATTACTCATGTAATAATGACATTTTGTGTTACATGATATTCATCGACTGTGGGTGCTAGCTATTGGTCCAGGGACTAGCATGTAAATCACAGAGAACAAGGATCTTTATTGATCCGAGGTCACAACAAATGGTATTAGAGCACAAAGTTGCCTGTAGGACGTAAGCCCTAGGATTGGAAACCACCTTTAACTTTGTGTGCCTTACTCGTTTTATTCTTATAAGTTATTATATGCACTTCTAGTACCTGCTTTTCCCTACTTATTTAAGTATCTAATTTTCGTTCTTCTAACTTAAAGATGATGAGCTTCTTCTACGACACCGTCGTAGACATCGAGCCCCTTCTATTTTGAGGATGCCTTATGGACCTCATCTCGCATTTGGGACTTCCCCTGCCAAAAATCTAGGGAAACCCAATGAAGAAACTCCACAAGGACGGCTACTGGGAGTCAAGGTCTGATACGTTGTAAATGTATCTATAATTTTTTATGCTACATGCTTGTTTTATATCAACTTTCTTATGTTTTTTCTACACTTTGAGGTATTTTTATACATTTTCTAGGACTAACCTATTAATAAGATGCCACAGTGTCAGTTGCCTATTTTCTGTTGTTTTTGGTTTCATAAAAGCTAGTAAGGAAATATTCTCGGAATTGGACGGGACAAAAGCCAAAGTCAATATTTTACCAGAAGGAACACAGAGTCCAGAGGGGAGACGAAGTGGGTCCATGAGGTGGCCACAACTGGTGGCGGCGCGGCCAGGAGGGGCACGCCAGCCCTAGGTGTGGGCCCCTCGGGCGCCAACCGACCTTGCCCCTTCGCCTATAAAACCACCACGATGCATAAACCCTAAGTACCCATTCAATTCTCCACGAAACAGTTCGTAGCCACCGCCAACATCATCCCTAGATCAGGGGGATCTGAAGCTCTTCCCGACACCCTGCCGGAGGGGAGAGATCATCCCGGAGGCCTTCTTCATCACCATGCCAGCCTCCGGAGTGATGCGTGAGTATTTCACCCTTGGAGTATGGGTCCATATAGTAGCTAGATGGTTGTTTCTCCTCCTTTGTGCTATCATGTTTAGATCTTGTGTTCTTTGTTCATGATCAAGATCATCTATTTGTAATCATACATGTTGTGTTTGCGGGTATCCGATGGATATTGAGATACTATGTCAGCTTGATTATTGATTTTATCATGTCTATGTTATTTTTGATCTTGCATGCTCTCCGTTGCTAGTAGCTATCTTAGATAAGTAGATGCTTGTAACTCCAAGAGGGAGTGTTTATGATCGATAGTAGGTTCATGACTCTAGTAATCTGGGAAGTGACAGAAATCTTTAAGGTTGTAGATGTGCTGTTGCTGCTAGGGAGAATACAACAATCCTTTGTCCAAGGTCAATTGTATTGTTTGCTTTACACACTTTGCTTAATGCAATTATCTGTTGCTTGCAAATTAATACTGGAAAGGGTTCAGATGATAACCTTAAGGTGGATTATTAGTCATAGATGCAGTTGGATTATGGTCTATGTATTATGTTGTGATGCTCAATCAAATATCGTAGCAGTCAAGATGTCTAGTATATGCATTGTTATGCTTTCTCAATCTGTCAATTGCCCCGCTGTAATTTGTTCACCCAACATGCTATCTATCTTATGGACAATAGTTCTAGTGAACTGTGGACCCCGGTCCATTCTTTATCATTGATATACCATCTACTGTTACCGTTTAGTATTTACTTTCTACAAGCAATTACTATCTTCCACACTATACGTTCAATCCGTTGTTTTTACCAAACCGGTGAGATTGACAACCTCACTATAAGTTGGGGCAAAGTATTGAGTTTGTGTTGTGGAGGTTCCAAGTTGTTAGCAACACCTTGGAGTTGTTTCCTTACTCCTACTGGTTCGATAACCTTGGTTTAATAACTGAGGGAAACTTGTTGTTGTGCTCATCATACCTTCCTCTTGGGGTTCCCAACGAGCTCTACATACTTGAGCCATCAAGCACTTTTTTGGCGCTGTTGCCAGGGAGATAAGGACATCTTCAATCTCTTCCTCCTCATTATTTAATTTTTAGGGAGAAAGAAGATTCTTGCAAGGGAGTCTCTCACAACCAATGTCCTTACTTTGTTTTTGTTTTGCTTAGTTTCTTTTGCTTTGTTTTGCTTGTTTATTTTTTAAAAAAATACAAAAAAATAGTTTTGTTTGGTTTGTTTCTTTTATCAAAAACACACAAAAAATTAGTTCTTTCTGTAGTTGACACCTTGTCCTTAGCTCACCATGTTGATCCCTAAGTTCACCCTGAAAGACCTTTCAGTAGGTACTGGCTCTATAATTGGGAAAGATAATATTGAAGAATTCTTTAATCATGTTAGCAAGCATGCGGATATTGAGGATAGATCCGTAGCAGAACTTGCTCCAAATTATGAAATTGCTGCAGCTTCTTTAGTTCACATGTTGGAGGATAGGTTTGTTATCCTTAACCACATGATGCAAGTGATGTTTCTTAAACTTAAAGATATTGACGATATTGAAAAGAGAGATTTTACTCTAGAAACTTTGCTTAAAGAATTCAATGATGTTGCTAAAGAAGCTAGAAAGGTATTTGATCGTTTTAATATGCTAGGATCATGTGTAGATGTTATGGGTACACTATAAAAGTTGGAAAAAACCAAACCCAAAAATGGAGAGGAAATTAAAATACCAATACCTTTTAAACTTGTAGGAATGCATGAAGGTTTAGAAAAGAATTTTGATTGGATTGTTCCTGAAAACCCGTTGGATGAAAATAGTGAACCCAAGAGTATTGAGAGAGGATCCTCTAGAACTCATTTGGATGAGATACCTTGCCTCATTAAAGAAATTTCTGGTATTGATCTTAATGCTTCTTCATTCAAAAATACCTAATTCTTTCTTCCTATGCCTAACTTAAAGGCGTTAAAGAGAAGTACTATTGGGAGATAACCCAAGTTATTTTTTTATTTCAGTAAGTTTTTATTTTGTTGAGTCTTGGAAGTTATTGCTTCTGTAATAACCTCTCCTTATCCTTTTTCTGCCAAGAATAACCTCTAATGAGAGAGAAGTAAGATTTGAGGAAGTTGTTGTCCTGAAACAGATTTGTGTGCTTCACTGTAAAAATTTGTGAAACATCCCAGTATGTCGGATTGAGCTATAATTTTCTGAGAATGTGCCCCAGGTTATTATCCAACTTTCGTTAGATCAGCACTTTTCGATTTGAGCAATAGAAGGTCTTCGAAAAAAATCAGATTTTACCTGCTGGTCTGTTTTGACAGATTTCTGCCATTATTTGCATTTGCCTCTTATCGGTTTCTTTTTTAGTTCTCTTTGATCACTTGAGATTTTAAAAGAAGTTGCTTCAGTAGCTTGTGTTTCAATGGAAGTTTTACTTGTGTTGAAACTAAACCCAAAGTCTTATTATCTTGAATACACAAATGTTACTAATGAAGATTGTGTGAAGTTTTGTATGAATGAAATTTTCAAGTGTGGGGGAAGAATGATGTGATGAGATGAAGAATGGACAAAAGCTCAAGATTGGGTATGCCACCCGTGTCACCCCAAGAAATATCCAAGAGGTACAAGCATCATAGCTTGGGGATGCCCAAGGCACCCCCTTCTTCATCAATAAAAATCTCAGGTCTCTTTCTAGACACTTCATTTTTATTGCTTCATGCACTTTTGTGTGGTTCTTGGAGCATTTTTGTTTTTGTTTTTATTTTGTTTGGCTTTCTTTAATAAATTAGTTGGACCCCCGCATTAATATTTTGTTTCCAATAAGTCGATTGGTGTTGGAAAAGAGTAGGAAGCTTCATGCTTAAGTGGTACAAAAGGGAGCTTGTTTTGACTGTGGATTAGAATTTATCATGTCATGTTAGATGTTTATTTCACCTTATGCTTAGTGATTATTGCTGCAGCATGAATTGTTCCAAACAATTGAGATTGCTTAATGTGCCTTTAAAGAATCATGTGTTGTTTTAGCATACAAAAGCATAATATTGTGGTATTCTCCTTTGATGCTTTATTTGGGTTGACTTGGCACATGATTACACCATGATAAGACTATGAACCAGTCACCTTAGCCTCTATGATCATTTAGTTTTTGACTTGTGATATCACTTTATGCTTTAATTAATAATGTTTTGTTGCTCTGCATGATTATGGCCATTATTGCTATCTTAGTTAGTCGCTCCCAGTCTTTTGCTAGCCTCCGCTTGTAATGAGTAAGCTCTACTCCTCCCAAGAAACCAAGTTATTCCAAAGAGTCCACTATAAATTCCTATGCATGGTGTGTTACACCATTCCAAGTATATTCATGTTTTTATCTATCTTCCAAATTAAACTTGTTATGTGAAAATTAGTGATTAAAACTCTCACGAACTTGGTGGCACACTTTACTTTCTTGCACCTAATAAATTTGAACCATTGCGTCATCTATGTTGCTTATATGCTTGAACTTATAAGTTGGGAATTAGCAGAACCGTGCTATCATGTGGAACGCTCTTAACACTTGTAAATATTATCCAGTTGATATCATGATCTTTTGATTATGGATGTTGGCGGTGTGAAATAAAAGGGGAGCTTGTAAGTTCATGGAGTATTATATATGTGTTAGAGAAATGCCTGGGTGGCTATCCTAAGCCATTCCTAATCATGGTGGAAACTTGCAGCATAACAATAGTGAGCAATCTATGAAGCATCTTCAGAAAAAAAATATAGAAAAAAAGCACCATGCTAATGGTAAATAAAAAGATCGCAGAGATGCTCACTGTTTGTTGCCTTGTCATTTTGATATGGGATAGCTCCTGTGTCATGGGGCAAGGGGTACCCCGTTGGTGGTTCTCTATGATATATATATACTTACAATGACAAGAACATGCTTGTGACTAAATTTGAGTAGCATGAGGAACGACCCTCATACTCAAGGGACATGAGATTTCCAACTGATGATCTATCAATCATATACTTCATATTTGTTTCACTTTAACCTTAATCACTTCAAGATTCTTATGATAGGGGCAATGATAGATGAAAGCTAATAAGTACCATAATTTTGGAAGCTCTTTATGAAAATTGAAATTCCTGTTTCCCTCTATGAAGGGCCCTTCTTTGTACTTTTATGTTGAGTCTCCATCTTCTATCTTTATGCACCAATTAAGAGAGCATAGTTGTCATTCTTAGTTTAATGTGCATTGTCCCAAAACTTATTGATTGATTCATAATGTTGATATTGCTTGTTCTTAAACTATTTGTATCTAGTCACCCTTATGAACTTTGAAGGTGTCCTATGCATTTATGTTTTGCTATATCATGAAGGACAAGATGAATACCACTCTTGCTATGTTTTCTATATATGAAACAAGCAAACGTCTTTCAGTGCATTGTTATTCATGATCTTTTGTTTGTACCTTGTCATGTTACAACATAGTTGCTATGTCTTATTGTTGGAACTACATCTTTCATGCTCATGTTTAGAGTACTTTGATCCCAGCTATCAATGCTTTACAATAGTTTAATCAAGATTGTGATGGTGCATGTCACCTCAAAAATTATTCTTTTTATCACTCACCTACTCATGGACGAGCAGGAGTTAAGCTTGGGAAATCTTGATACGTCGTAAACGTATCTATAATTTTTGATGCTCCATGCTTGTTTTATATCAACTTTCTTATATTTTGTCTACACTTTGAGGTATTTTTATACATTTTCTAGGACTAACATATTAACAAGATGCCACAGTGCTAGTTGCCTGTTTTCTATTGTTTTTGGTTTCATAAAAGCTAGTAAGGAAATATTCTCGAAATTGGATGGGACAAAATCCGAAGTCAATATTTTACCAGAAGGAACACGAAGTCCGGAGGGGATACGAAGTGGGGCCACGAGGCAACCACACCTGGTGGCGGCGTGGCCAGGGGGTGCGCCAGCCCTCGGTGTGGCCCCTCGGGCATCCACCGACCTTGCCCCTTCGCCTATAAAAGCACCCCGATGCAGAAACCCTAAGTACCCAATCAAATCTCCACGAAATAGTCTGTAGTCGTCGCCACCATCGTCCCTAGATCGGGGGGATCTGAATCTCTTCCCGGCACCCTGCCGGAGGGGAGAGATCAACCCAGAAGCCTTCTTCATCACCATGCCAGCCTCCGGAGTAATGCGTGATTAGTTCTAACTTGGACTATGGTTCCATATAGTAGCTAGATGGTTGTTTCTTGTCCTTTGTGCTATCATGTTTAGATCTTGTGAGCTCCGTTCATGATCAAGATCATCTATTTGTAATCATACATGTTGTGTTTGCGGGGATCCGATGGATATTGAGATATTATGTCAGATTGATTTTGATTTTATCATGTATATGTTATTTTTGATCTTGCATGCTCTCCGTTGCTGGTAGCTATCTTGGACAAGTAGATGCTTGTGACTCCAAGAGGGAGTATTTATGCTCGATAGTAGGTTCATGCCTCTAGTAATCCGGGGAAGTGACATAAATCTATAAGGTTGTAGATGTGCTATTGCTACTAGGGAGAAAACATCAATCCTTTGTCCAAGGGCAATTGTATTGTTTACTTTACACCCTTTGCTTAATGCAATTATCTATTGCTTGCAACTTAATACTGGAAGGGCTTCAGATGATAACCTGATGGTGGATTATTAGTCATAGATGCAGTTGGATTACGGTCTATGTATTATGTTGTAATGCTCAATCAAATCTCGTATGAGTCAAGATGTCTAGTATATGCATTGTTATGCTTTCTCAATCTGTCAATTGCCCCGCTATAATTTGTTCACCCAACATGCTATCTATCTTATGGAGAACACCTCTAGTGAACTATGGACCCCGGTCCATTCTTTATCATTGATATACCATCTACTATTACCGTTTACTGTTTACTTTCTACAAGCAATTACTATCTTCCACACTATACGTTTAATCCGTTGCTTTTACCAAACCGGTGAGATTGACAACCTCACTGTAAGTTGGGGCAAATTATTGAGTTTGTGTTGTGCAGGTTCCAAGTTGTTAGCAACACCTTGGAGTTGTTTCCTTACTCCTACTGGTTCGATAACCTTGGTTTAATAACTGAGGGAAACTTGTTGCTGTGCTCATCATACCTTCCTCTTGGGGTTTCCAACGAGCACTACATATATGATCCATCAAGGTCATCTAGCCAGGACGAGATGAAGGCCGACAAAGGACATAGATATCCACACCATCAGCGATCAAAGCTTCTCAACGGCTCGGGGGCTGGTGTATTGCTACAGTCACCAATAGGAGACAAGCTACACTACGTTCTGCATATCCACTTCGAGGCTACAAACAACATGGCGGAGTATGAAGCACTCATTCACAGACTATGTGTAGCCAAGGATATTGGCATCAAGCGTATAGTTTGCTGTGGAGATTCCGACTTGGTTGCCCATCAGGTGGCTGGCACCTGGAATGCACGGAACCCTATGATGGCAGCATATCGAGACGAAGTGGACGAGATAGCCAAGAGCTTCTTGGACTACGAAGTCAAGTATGTACCTAGGGAGCAAAACGAGGCGGCTGATCTACTATCTAAGCTTGGATCAGGGCATAAGAGAATTCCGCCAGGAGTTTTCCTAGAGCATATGCACACACCATCCGTGAAGGGAGCCGACATCAACAACCCGGATAGAGCAGACTGTTTCGTCAACATGGTGAAAAAGGTCCCGCCGGCTTGGACAAAACCGTTCATGGAATATCTCGAACACGGAACTTTTCCCGACGACGAAGTCGAAAGACGGCAAATAGTACGACGAGCAAAGGGTTATACCATAATCAATGGACAACTCTACAAAAGGAGCACTACTTGTGTATACCTTAAGTGTGTTTCCCAGCTAGAAGGTATGGAAATCCTACGCGAAATCCACCTCGGAGATTGCGGGCATCACGCCGCTCCTCGATCGTTGGTCGCGAAAGCCTTCCGGCAAGGATTCTCTTGGTCGACATGGGCGGACACCGACAAGCTGGTTGAGACATGCATGGGATGCCAGTATTATGCCCGACAACCACCTGTTCCTGCTGAAGAATTGCGAACAATACCAATAACTTGGTTGTTTGCAGTCTGGGGGCTGGACATGGTGGGACCGTTATAGACGACACCATGTGGGTTTACGCATCTACTAGTAGCAGTTGATAAATTCACTAAATGGATAGAAGCTAAACCCATTAGAAAGCTTGATGGGGCAACTGCCCTCAGGTTTGTCCGGGATCTAGTGGTGAGATTTGGTCTCCCACATAGCATTATCACCGACAACGGCAGCAACTTGTCACTCGGAGAAGTGGAGGCTTATTGTTGGGAGAAAGGCATCAGACTTGACCTTGCATCTGTGGCACATCCACAACCCAACGGTCAGGTTGAGCGAGCCAATGGATTAATTCTGCAGGGAATCAAGCCACGTCTTAAGGCACCGCTACATAGAGCAGCTGGGGCCTGGGCGGAAGAATTGCCATCTGTGCTATGGAGTTTATGAACTACACCCAATAGATCCACTGGCTACACCCCTTACTTCATGGTATATGGAGCAGAAGCCATCCTGCCTTCCGACATACTTCACGATGCACCAAGAGTTGCCGCCTACGATGAAGATGACGCTGAAGAATCCAGATGCCTAGATGTGGACCTTCTCAACAAGGAGCGCGTTTTGGCATGCCAAATATCCGCCATCTACCAGCAGAAGCTACGCAGCTACCATAGTCGCCGCGTTCGGAATCGCTCGTTTAAAGAGGGGGATGTAGTGCTCCAACTTAAGCAGAAGAAGTCACACAAATTATCCCCGCCATGGGAAGGACCGTTCATCATAAGCAAGGTGCTGCTCAATGGGTCTTACTACCTCGTTGACAATCGTGAAATGAAGGATAGACCCAATGAGGATCATAAGTGTAAGCGACGTGACCCGGATGATGACTACCCGGAGCTTGAAAGGCCATGGAACATAGCACAGCTATGTCCTTTTTACACTTAGTATTTTTTATCTAATTGTGTACCTCTTATATGATCAATGAAATAAAGCTCTCTGGTTCACTCATATTTCTGAGTCTTTTAACTCCTTTAGTGTTCATTTTTGGATCATGTAAAACCTTTATGCACAAGGTTTGCCATTGCACTTGTGAAAATTCCGCCTACGGGCGTTAGCTTAAGTTTTCTGGTCTACACGTTCTTTGTTGTTTTTATGTGGACTCTGGAGTAGTGACTTTCAGCACTTATTATTGGCGATTTTGTGCTTAGGTTATTGACGGTTCCATTGGGCATCATCACCTGAGCGCATGGTTCCGACAACGAGTCTTTCGACTCACGAAAAGTCAAGCATAAGAACCAAAGTAATGGATAAGCCAGCACTTGCTTAAACAATATATACATGCTGGAGACTGGTTCTTAAGTAGCAGGACATACAACATTGTTTTCCGCCTTAAGTTAAATACATAGTTTTTTCCGCATACGCATCAAGGTGAAACAAATATTACAAAGTTGTTTTTCATTCCTTTGGCGCAGGCGACTTAGAAGCAGCGTCATCAGCAGCAGGAGAACCACCCTCAAAGTCGGCGGTGTGAAGAGACTCGGAGGAGCTTTGGTTGCCGCCATCGATGGTGTTCATTGGCACGAAGACATTGACATCGACCAAGTCGACGACTCTAGTGTCATAACCCGCGAGTGACGACAAGATAGATTCGTGGCTAATCTCTTTGCCATCGTCATCCACGTCGGGTATGCCAGAGGTTACCGTATCGATGTTGGCATCTTCATAGTGTGCCTTGACCATGGACAGCGCCATCCTTGCACCAGCCCATGCACATGAAGCTTTCCAGCTTGTGATACGCTCAGGGGCTCGGCGCAGAATCTCCGAGTACTTCGCCATAGAGTCCGACGCCTTGATATTAATTTGGAGGGGCTTGGCGATCTCTTTGGCTTGCGTGATGGTGGTGTTGATGAAGTTTCGGCAAGAACCATGCATTCCTTTGCTAGAGGAGGCGACCGGGTTAAACCCATAGGAGCTGCAAATTCCGACAAGTAACACATGAGTTCAAAAATTCAGAGTATCTAGACTATAGAAATCCAAGACGGAGAATCACTTACTAAAGATGCTGGCCTCAGCCTGCCAGAGGGTGTCCGCCAAGGATTCCCGTTCTTGTTGGAGGAGTTTATATGCCTCATGATGGCATTGATTCTGCTTGTCGGCAGCTTTCTTCTGATCTCTCAAGATCGAGATCTCCTCCTTCAAGCGGTTGATCTCCTCGGTGGCGGAGTCCTGCAGGACTTTCATGGATTCCTCGTGCATCTTCAGCATGTCCTTCCTCTCCTGCTTAAGGATCTTGTTCTTGCTATCCAGCTCTTTAATGTGCTTGGATTGCTCGACAATGTCCTTGGCCTTGGCAATGGTTTCTGCAAGTCGGATAAAGCAAAGTACACAGTGAGTACTCGGAGAATGTGGGCACAAAACCAAGTCGGAATGCGAAAAAGAAAACAGACGCTTGCTCTTGGTGATCTGTTCCTTCAAGAAAACAGTTTTACCCTTTTCAGCTTCCAAGTCTGCACGCATCTTCTGATACTTGTCGTTGGCCATGCCCCTCCGAGCTTTCTCGTTCTATGGAAAAAAAGGAAAAAAATTAAAACGTTGTTTGGTCTACTTGGAGCATCTAGTCGGAAATTTTCCACCTAGAGGCTTGGGGGCTATAGCGAGAGTTTTTAACTTGGCAATATGCTTAGCTTTTCTTTAAGCATCTAGTCAGAATTAATTCAGTTCTCGATTAGAAGCTTGGGGGCTACAGTATAATGTTTTTAACTTGGATATATGCTTAGCTTTTCTTTAAGCATCTAGTCGGAACTAATTCAGTTACAACTAGAGGCTTGGGGGCTACAGTATTGAAATTTATAAACACTGCATATGCTACTCTTAAAGCATCTAGTCGGAATAATTCATTCCACCTATATTGGGTGCGGGGGTAAGTACCCGGTGTAAGTACCGGATAGACTATCTTTGGATAAGCTATGGCTTTCTTGGGTGCGGGGGAGCCTCCTACGGCGGAAGTACCTGCTTCCACCACCGCCTTACCGCTACCGATGGCATCCTTAGCCGGAGCTTCAGCCATTTGGTGGGCGGCACTCTCCTGCGTCGCCTGCTCGCCGACAACAGCGACCTCGGTAGAGGCACCTGAGTCCACTTCCATGGCGGAAGGGCCAGATGCCTCCTTAGCTTGTGAGCTTGTCGGGGCAGACGGATCCCCCAATGATTTGGAGGTCTTCTTCAAGCTGGTCGTGGCTTTCTTCCTGAAACGTGCAAAATGCATAAGTACAGGAGCAAGACAGATAAATAGACAATGTCGGAGAGAAAGAAGCTTACACAAGTGGGGGTGCTTTGGCAAAGGGGATCCCGGTAACTTTTCACTTCTCCGCCTCCAGGGCGGCGGTAGTCTTCTTGGATGCTCCACCCTCCGTCTTCTTCTTCTTGCCTCTATCGACAGCGTCAGAGGTGGAGCTCTTTTGCTTTCGCGCCAATGGAGCATGGTCGTCGGACGCGAAGGTGACTTCCTTCATCTTTGGATCATAGATTTGAGGAGCCATGCTGTCCTCATCTATGTCGCTAAGCTGTAAGGTGAAGAACCACCGTGTTAGACGGAATGACATTTTCTAGACGGAAGAACTGGAGTATATGTCATACACGGAAAATAAATAACTACCTTTGGGCACTTGCCGTCTACGAACATGTCGTAGGTGATGGTGAAGCCATGCTTCTTGTCCTTCACCTTGACGATGTCCTTGAGGCGGAGCTTGATGGAGTCACTCGAGAAATTGTCCATGGAGATGCGGAGGCTATCCCTTCTATCGCTGGTATACTCGTGCATGAGCCTCGCGTGGTGCTTCAGAGGTTGGATTCTCCTGATGAACCAGCACATGGCTAGGTCCAAGCCGGTCAAACCCGTCTCTATGAACCATTCTATCCGCCTGATAACGCGGGAAGCATCAAGGTCGGAGGGAACGGAGGCATGTGATCTCCATGACGAGGCTTCAGCGGCGGCTCCATCGACAAAGTCCGGGTACGTTACTTCTCGGCCGGCCAGAGGGATATCTGGGCCGTAGAAGTAAGTACGCTGCCTGTTTTTGCAGGATTCATGGCCGACAATGTCGGGGAACCGCCGTCCAGGACGGATCTTGAAGATTATGGTGCTGCAATTTATAAGTTCCTCCTTACTGGCTCTGGCTTCACGCTTGACGGTGAAGAAATACACGAAGAGATCTAACCTAGGCTTGATCCCTAGGTAACCCTTGCAGAGCGCCGCGTAACTGCTAAGCGCTAGGATGCTATTGGGAGAGTGGTTTTGGGGCTGGACTCTATAGTGGTTTAAGATGGAAAGGAAGAAGTTAGAGATGGGCAGGGAGACGCTGCGTACCAATTGGGCTTTGAGGTACACCTTTTCTCCGGCTTGGGGAGAAGGTGTCACCTCGCCGGCCGGCGCTGCCCGCCAGGCGGGCCCCTCCGTTGTAGGGAGGTAGCCCTCGGCGATCAGCTCCTTGATATCATGGTCCGTGATATCCGAACAGCGCCAATCGCCCTTGTGGGAGTCGAGCTCCTCCTCCAATGGCTCCAGCGCCGCTGGGTCATGGTCGCCGCCGGTGGACTCAACCACCGCCGAGACGGGGATGACCAAACCTTCTGGAGACACGACGACAGAGCTCGCCGGCTTCGCCCGACGCCGCCATGGAAGGAGTAGAGCTGCTACTGGCCATTGAGTGGGTTTGGAGGTGACTGGAGAGGATTGGAGCTAGGGTTTTTCGCGAAGATTGCACGGAGAGCTCGAGGGGAACGCGCTGGAGGAAGAAGACGATGCGAGGAGAGAATGAGGTGAAAAGTAAAAAATTCCACTTCAGTTACTATTTATGATCTCCAGCATCAAGATTCGTGCAACTTGATCGGACGGTTGCCGCATAGACGACGTGTGCGTGAACGTGCGCGGAAATTTCGCCACGTCCCAACTGTCGCCGCCAACGGTTCGTATCGCTCGCGTGGGAAAATCGGACATGATTGCATTCTCTGCATGTGTGAGTTACGAGGCGTCGCTGACCTATGCCTACGTTTCCCTAGCTGACATAGGCAGATGAGCCGTCACATCGGAAGATTCTGGCATGGACGGATCCAGTCCAGATACGGAGGAGTATGATGGAAGATTCAGCATTTCTCCGACTTGGAAGTTGAAGACGGAGAAAACATTGCAGGGTTCTGTGGGAGGACTACAATATGTTGCTTGACGATTTTCCTACATCCATCTAGACGGAGCATTCTACATGAAGAGGCAAGACGGCACAAGATCTCGGAGTTCTCCGGGGGCTATTGTTGGGGATATGCTATATGGGTATCCTCATAGCATGTCTCCTATCCGGATAACCCAGGTGGCCCACAGTTGGTAGCATGGCCCATGGCCTGCTGGGCGGCCAAGTTAGATGGATCCAGAAGGGAGGCCCATGCCGGATAAATGAAGGCTACGAAGGAGTCACCGACGTACTCGGAGCCTTGGAGTGCAACACACGCTAGACTAGTAATAGACGGTGTAGGACTCTGTAACCTGTCTGGCTAGGAATTTTCCCTGTAACCCTAGGACCTGGCGACTATATAAGTCGGGCCTATGGGAGCCTTTAGGGCATCGATTCATACAACCTCGCACAGCGAACCTATCTCTGTAACTCAGCGTATTGCCCTTATAGTGATTTATAGAAGGAGTAGGATTCCGCCACCGTCGTGGGATCTGAACCTGGGTAAGCTGTGTTACCTCGTACCCGTTAACCGTCCGCCTTCCCCAACATCTCTAAACAGGCACTGTGAGGACCCCTCCATGGCGTACTCGTCGGCAATACCACGACAGAGAAGGCACTTAGCATCAGCTTGCAAAATCTCATTGGATACATGTGTGGGCGCCATCAGGAAGATATTAAATGTCACTGCAGCACACTTTTTTTAAGGAGTGATGAGGAAGGAGTTCCCATGGAGTTGAGCTTTGAAGAGAGGACTATGGCCAAACGCCGAAGGACGTAATATCAAGACTTGGAGTGCCACGTCCATGACCTTGAAAAGGTTAGCTCCCTCGAGATGCTAAGGAATAATGAGCTATGCGCTCTCATCAAGGAGAAGGAAGAAATGATCAAGCAGCAAGAGGAGGCAATGAAGGTTCAAGAGGAAAAGTTTAAGGACCAAGAGAAGAAGTTCACTAACCAAGAGAAGAGGGTGATAGAAAATAACAAGAAGATTAGGGATCTCAAGAAGGAAATCGAGAGCAATGATGTGCATACCGAGGGCCTTTGCAAGATAATCAATGATGTGCGTGCCTCCAAGAGGGGCTTGGAAAAGCAACTTGAAGCTGCTAAGGAGTCAAGCCTACTGGAGGAGCTACAGGGCAAGAAGGAGGGATTTCAGGAGCAGCTAGAATCCACTACCAAGAAACTGCAAGAAGAGATAAAGGACCTCCAAGAGAAGCTTGAAGCCGCCAAAAAGGATAGGGAGTTGTACAAGTCAAATCTAGAGAAGGAAGGCTACTAGTTCGAGGACGAGGAAATGGAAGGCATAGAAGAAGAGTAGATAGTTGGACCACCTTTAAATTTTATAGTTAAACGTTATTCACGATTGTAAGAAAAATACCAAGACATGTTTGGTTTAGTTAAACTTGGATGATTTATGTGTTATACCTTCTGCTATTTATGCCTTGTGTGCCTTTGTGTGTTTTTCATAAGGGTAGGAGTTTACTACTTTAGTCTTTATGTCTATCTCTTAAGTTGTTGCCCAAACCCACGGATGCCGCCAAGACATACAAACAACGATCTCCCTCCAGAGATTGCACAACTTTTGGCCTCTCAGAACCAGCTGATCCACATGCTCACTCAGAATATGTAAAACAACAACAACGCGCCACCTCCGCCACCCCCACCACCACCTCAACAGGATTGCTTGACTCGGTTTTTGGAGTTGAACCCCCTACCTTCACTAGCAGCGCTAAACTGATTGTTGCGGATGACTGGCTCCACACAATCAACAAGAAGTTAGATACCGTCCAAGCTGCTAGAGCCGACAGGGTGCGTTATGCCACACAACTACTTGAAGGACCTACTGCTGAATGGTGGGACAACTACCAAGTCACCCATCCGGATATTGATGCTATAACTTGGAATCAGTTCGGGACAGCTTTCCGCACTCACCATGTGGTTGCTGGTGTCATGACTCTGAAAAGGCGCGAGTTCTGCGACTCACACTAGCTGCACCGTTCGGTCATTGAGTATGGGGAGATTTTCAACAAGCTGGCCCGTTATGCACCCGATGATGTTTCCACTGATGCCAAGAGGCAGAAGGAGTTCTTAAGAGGGCTCAATGATGAGATATCTATTCAGCTTGTGGCTCAGAAGTTTGACAACTTTCAGGAACTCTTGGACAGGGCTATTGTGGTTGAATCCAAGCGGAAGAGCATAGAAAAACTCAAGAGGAAGTCTAATCCGCACAAGCACTCTGTTTCGTACCAGAAGAAGCGCACTTCATCACCACCATCGCACAACAATAATGGCCACAACCATAATGGTCATCACCATGGCAGTCACAAACACAATGGTCATAAGCACCGCAATGGAAATGGCAGCAATGGAAAGGATATCATTGAAGTAACATGCTTCAAGTGCAACAAGACGGGGCACTATGTAACTAATTTCACCGAGAAGATGAAGAATGGAAATGGCAATGGGAATGGGAATAGACACAACCATGGTAATTGAAATGGGAAGAAGACGAATTTGTTTGTCAAAGCCATAGTGAATCATGTCTCCATGGAGGATTCTTGTGACACACCAGACTCCGTGATTGGTAAGTTCAAGCTCAATTCCATTCTCGTAGTTTTTCTTTTCGATACTAGTGCATCACATTCATTCATATCAAGGGTATTTGTGGATAGAGTCAAGATACCTACGGAGACTATAAGTTCTCCTCTAAGGGTAATTTCTACTGGAGGAAAAATAATGGAAAACTCTGGTTGCTGAGGGTTAGAACTAAGGATCGAGACTCACATCTTTCCCACAAGTCTAGTAGTTCCGGTGTCACGAGGATTATAAATAATTTTGGGAATGAATTGGATGGCCGAATATGAGGGAGTCATAGATTGTGCCAAAATAACTATCACGCTCACAACACCATAAGGGATAAAGATCTGTATTCAGTCAACTTTTGCAATTAAGGAAATTATGGTGAATTCTCTTAAGGGGGTTAACTTAGAGGATGTACCCGTTTTGAACGAGTCTCTAGATGTCTTTTTGGAAGAGTTACCAGGGATGCCTCTCGGCCATGATATTGAGTTTCTTATTGACTTGATGTCGGGCATAGGGCCATTAGCCAAGAGACCGTACGAGATGGATGTAGATGAGTTGAAGGAACTCAAGAAACAGCTTAGGGAGCAACTGGACAAGGGATTCATTCAGCCAAGTGCGTCATCTTGGGGAGCACCCATCTTTTTTGTGGAACAGAAGGATAAAACCAAGAGACTAGTTGTGAATTACCGCTCATTGAATGAAGTGACAATCAAGAACAAGTACCCCTACCTAAAATCAATGATCTATTTGATCAGTTAAAGGGATCTAGTGTGTTCTCTAAGATCGATATGTGATCAGGTTACTTCCAGCTGAAGATACGATAACAGGATGTCCCCAAAACAGCTTTCACCACAAGATATGGGTAGTATGAGTACACCGTGATGTCGTTTGGTATAACCAATGCCCCTCCATATTTCATGACTATGATGAATAAGTTGTCCATGGAGTATTTGGACAAGTTTATCGTAGTGTTCATAGATGATATACTTATATACTCCAAGGATGAGAAGGAACATGAGAGGCATCTGTGCCTAATTATGGAAAAATTAAGAGAACACAAGTTGTATGTCAAGTTCAGCAAATGTGAGTTCTGGTTACATGAAGTGAGATTCCTTGGTCATGTTGTGTTAGTAAAAGGAGTTTTTGTAGACCCGAGTAAGGTAGCTTCCATGACTGAATGGAAGTCTCCTAAAAATGTGGGTGATATTAGGAGTTTCTTGGGACACTCAGGATATTACCGGAGGTGTATTGAAAACTTTTCCAAGATATCAAAACCTATGACTGAATTGTTGAAAAAGGAAAATAAGTTCCAATGGACCAAGGCATGTGAAGGATGTTTTCAGGATTTAAAAAATGCCTTGTAACGGCACCAGTGTTGTATCTTCCTAATATCCAGAAGGATTTCCAAATATATTGTGATGCTTCTTGGCAAGGACTTGGTAGTCTATTGATTCAAGATGGGAAGGTAGTATCTTATGCCTCTCTCTATCTTAAGAACCATGAACACAACTACCCCACACATGATTTGGAACTTGCATCCGTGGTGCACGCACTCAATGTATGGAGACACTACCTCATGGGAAATAATTGGGATGTGTTCACAGATCATAAGAGTTTGAAATACATCTTCACCCAAAAGGTGTTGAATATGAGGCAAAGGAGATGGCTGGAACTAATTAAGGACTATGACCTGGATTTTAAGTACCACCCCAGAAAGGCTAATGTAGTAGCTGATGCCTTAAGTTGTAAGGTTTATGTGAATGGACTTACCGCGGGGAACTTACAGAGAATTTATGCAAGAAATTTAAAGATCTTAGGCTTGAAATAGTTCCGGAAGGGCACCTAGCATCTATGTAAATAGTGCCTACGCTTCAAGACAGAATCAAAGAAGCACGGAAGGGAGAGAAAGATTTGGAGGAAATAAGAGCCAAAATAAGTGAAGGAAAAGCAAAAGGTTTTTATATGGATGAACAAGGAACCCTTTTGTATGAGAAGCGTTTGTGCATTCCCAATGATCCCAATATCAGGAAATTATTTTTTCAAGAGGCTCACGATTCACCATACTCCATTCTTCCGGGTAACACAAAAATGCACATGGATGTGAAGGATAGATTCTGGTGGAACAATTTGAAAACAGAAATTGCCGAGTATATTTCTTTATGTGACGTGTGCAATAGAGTTAAGCCGTGCATCAGAAACCGGCAGGGTTGCTACAACCATTACCTATACCCGAGTAGAAGTGGGACAAGGTAGGCATGGATTTTATCACGGGATTGCCTCGGACTCGTTCGGGATATGATTCTATCTAGGTCGTGGTGGACCAATTTACCAAAGTGGCTCACTTTAACCCTGTAAAGACCACATATACCAGTGATAAGCTCGCCAAGATCTATATGTCAAGGATTGTAAGCCTGCATGGTGTTCCCAAGGGAATTGTGTCTGATAGAGGTACCCAGTTCACCTCGAAGTTTTGGCGGCAACTACATGAGTCACTCGGGACCAGATTAGAGTTCAGTACAACTTTCCACCCTCAAACAGATGGCCAAACATAGAGGGTTAATAAGATTCTGGAAGATATGTTGAGAGCTTGGACACTAGACTATGGGTCTAGTTGGGATGACAACTTACTGTATGCGGAGTTCTCGTATAACAACAGTTACCAAACAAGTATCAAGATGGCTCCATTTGAAGTTCTTTATGGTAGGAAATGTAAGAATCCGCTGTTATGGAGTGTAGTTGGAGAACATAGTTTGTTTGGACCTGAGTTGATCAAGGATGTTGAAGAAAAGGTACGACAAATTCGTGATAGGCTAAAAATAGACCAATCCCGACAAAACAGCTATGCTGATTTGAAGCACAGAGATTTGACTTATGAAATAGGGGACCATGCATACCTCCAAGTTTCACCACTACGAGGAGTTAACAGGTTTGGCCTCAAGGGTAAGTTGGCTCCATGATTCATAGGGCCGTATAAGGTTCTGGCCCGTAGAGGAGAAGTTTCTTACCAGTTGGAGTTACCGAAAGGACTAATAGTTCATGATGTGTTTATGGGTCACAACTAAAGAAGTGCCACCCGGAAATGGCAGAAAATCCGCTGTGAGATACAGTTCCCCTGGATGAGGTTCAGTTGGAAAACGATCTCACTTATGAGGAAAAGCCCATCAAAATATTGGAAACAGTCGAGAGGGTTACCTGTACCAAGACTATCAGATTTTGCAAAGTTCAATGGAATCACCATTCTGAGGAAGAATCCACGTGGGAGTGTGAAGAAGATTTGAAGACAGAACACAAACACCTTTTTGCTAGCCAACCTGAATCTCAAGGACGCGATTCTTCTTAAGGGGGTTAGGTTTGTAACATCCCAATTTTTTTATTAAGATGTTACTAGAAGCCCCCTAAACCTATTTTTTTCTCATATAATCCTCTAAGGACAAGAAGAGGTTATATAAACCAAATCTTCAAAAAAGAAATATGTTGATCTCTTCCTTTTTACAAATTTTTAGAGACAAATTTCACTAACCTTGGAGTTAATATGCGAAAGTTATAAGGGTTTAAACTAAACAGAAAATAATAAAAGTATACTAAAAACCGGAACACACCTAATCTATCGGGCCAGCCGAGCCGGCCCGCTACCTGTCTACCTCGCGGAACCGCCCGCGCGCGACACGCAAGGACCTCTGCGGCCCGCCAGGAGCCCAGCGACCCCTTCCTGTTTCTTTCCCCGCGCTCGCTGCCAGGTGGGGTCCGGGCCATCGTCTTCCCCGTAGAGTTAAGAACGAACTCGACACCGCCGCCTGCCGAACGACCTCCATCCGAATTGGAGCGGACTCCCTGCCCTCCACGCAAGTTATCCCCTCCATATAAAGCCCCGCACCCTGCCACCTCAAATCCTAAACCAGTCGCCACCACGCTACTGCTTCTGAGACCGATTTCGATCTCGTCGGAGAGCGCCGCCGCCGAAGCTCGGTAGCTCGAGTTTGGGCACAAATTCGGTCGCACCTTGCCCCCTTTTTCCCTCCATACCTCTACCCCTTGAACCACTGATTCTTATCATACACATCTCTCCATTCGATTTGCAAAGAGCCGCCTCCAATATCTCACCGACGCCTCACCGAAGCTAGCGGAGGTCAGCGAGGTATTGCCCCCAAAGGAGGAATAGAAGGACGATGACGTGCACATAGGGAAGATCGCGGGAAGGATAGGAACACCGTCATCACGACCATCGTTGCTGGGGATCATCAGACCATTGATATCCACCATCACCTGACCGCGCCGCCGCCATCGTCACCATCGTCGCCGCCCTGTAAGTCGTTGTCACCCCCTGGTCTGTTAGATCTTGAAGCAATGACGTAGATTAGATCTTTTTAATGAAGGGGTATCGCCCTATTGCATCGTGTCGCGTCAGCTCCACGTCTGACTAGCCAGACCAATCATCTGCCACCACTTGTCGCGGATCTGTTAGGGTTAATTTTTAAATAGGCAGAATATTGTTAAATTTGCAAAATTCATAGTCAATCAAATACTTTGCGAAAAATTACAAATGATATACCGTTGGATGTCTAAAATTGTGTAGAACACATATCTGAAATAAAATTACAAGTTTACTGTGGTATTATCTCTGTAGAATTTAAACAATAGATAAGAGTATTTAATTCATAGAAAAATAATTGTAACTCCGTTTTAGTTGATTCTTGTTGCATTGGCTTTGTTATTATGATTTCTACTGTTTAAAATTATAAAACTTTGCTTAAAGGTTATATATTTGATTCATGGTATATTTGAAGATTGGATCTCCATATGGGCATATTTAGTGAAGTAATAACCCAAGTTACTTAAAATCTGTGGGAAATCGATACTAATAACATCCGCAACACAATAACATCCCTAAATAATACCTTGGTAATTTTGAACTCATTATTTCATATTATGCCATGAGTGCATGCATGCATATTATTTCTATGGCTTTGTTTTTGTGCAAGTAGTGATTAGATATATTTTTGTGCTTTGTTAGATTGTTTGGAGTGCTCCGAGGAGTATTGTTGTGTAGATTGCTCCTCGGATCAAGGCAAGTTACACAACTTGTTCATATTTTTGTCCTAGATTTGTCTATGCATGTGATCTTCAAATTTAGTAGTATGCATGTGTAGGATGCTCTGGTAGAAGTTTCCTTAGTACTATTTTGCAAGTGCGATAATTTTATAATATGCCATGAGTAGCACTAATAGGTTACCCCTGTGTTTGCTAAGTACTTTCTATGCTATATATATAAAGTACCATTGGGGGGTTCAAAAGACAAGAAATTTTCTAAGTATAAAGGCTCTCATGAGCAATCTTTTCTTCTCAAATCCACTTCAAAATAAAACTAAGTTTTTTTCTGGGCGGAATGGTTGTCGGGTCAACGAGTGGAATTTGGTGGAGGATGGCCGCCCAGGAATCAAAGAAGTCTATGATGTTTCATAATTCAGAAGCTTCCAGTGCAACCATAATACCTATGGGCTCTATCTTGGCCTAGTACTTAGTAGGAAACCTCACCGGGGTACCGACATTTGGAGGTTATTTGTCATGGTATTGCCGACGAGTACGCCATGGAGGGGTCCTCACAGTGTGTGTTTAGAGACGTGGGGGAAGGCGGACGGTTAACGGGTATGAGGTAACACAGCTTACCCAGGTTTAGATCCCACAACGGTGGCGGAATCTTACTCCTGCTATAAATCACTATAATGGCAATATGCCGAGTTACAGAGATAGGTTCGCTGTGCGAGGTTATGTGTAGTTTTCTGAAGTATTTCCCTAAAGGCTCCCATAGGCCCGACTTATATAGTCGCCAGGTCCTAGGGTTACAGGGAAAAGTCCAAGCCGGACAGGTTACAGAGTCCTACACCGTCTATTACTAGTCTAGCGTGTGTTGCACTCCAAGGCACCGAGTACGTCGGTGACTCCTTCGTAGCCTTCATTTATCCGGCATGGGCCTCCCTTCTGGATCCATCTAACTAGGCCGCCCAGCAGGCCATGGGCCATGCTACCAACTGTGGGCCACCCGGGTTATCCGGATAAGAGACATGCTATGAGGATACCCATATAGCATATCCCCAACAGTAGCCCCCAAAGAACTCCGAGATCTTGTGCCATCTTGCCTCTTCAGTTTGAATGCTCCATCTAGATGGATGTCGGCAAATCGTCAAGCAACATCTTGTAGTCCTCCCAAAGAACCCAGCAAGGTTTTCTCCGTCTTCAATTCGTATGTCAGAGAATTGTTGAATCTTCTATCGTACTCTTACGTAGCCGAACCGGATCCGTCCATGCCGGAATCTTCCGATGTGATGGTTCATCTGCCTCTGACAGCTAGGGCGACGTAGACATAGGTCAACAACGCCTCGTAACTCACACATGTAGAGAACACAATCATGTCCACTTTTCCCGCGTGAGCGATACGAACCGTTGGCGGCGACGGTTTGTACGTGGCGAAATTTTCGCGCACGTCTCCGCACACGTCGTCTACGCGACAACCATTCGATCAAGTTGCACGAATCTTGATGCCAGAGACCATAAATAGTAATCATGGTGGAAAATGTACTTTTTCACCTCATTCTCCCCTGCATCGCCTTCTTCCTCCAGTGAGCGCCTCCTCGAGCTCTCCGCGCAACGTGCGAAAAACCCTAGCTCTCCAATCTTTCCCAGTCACTGTCGAACACACCCAATGGCTAGAAGCAGCTCCTCCCCTTCGATGGCAGCGTCGGGTGAAGCCGCGGCGAAGCCGGCGAGCTCCATCGTCGTGCCAACAGAGGGCCTGTTCATCCCCAGGTCTGCGGTGGTTGAGGCCACCGGCGGCGACCATAATCCAGCGGCGCTAGTGTTGGAGATATGCCCTAGAGGCAATAATAAAAGTGGTTATTATTATATCTTTGTGTTTATGATAAATGTTTACATTCATGCTATAATAGTATTAAACAGAAACATTAATACTTGTGTGTTTTGTAAACTAAGTTAGAGTCCCTGGTAAAGCCTCTTTATAAAACTAGCTTGTTGATTAATAGATGATCGTGGTTTCTCGATCATGAACATTGAGATGTTATTAATAACAAGATCATATCATTAGGAGAATGGTATGATGGACATACTCCTATAGATAAGCGTAGCGTAAAGATCAAGTTATTTTAATAGTTCGTTTGCTATAAGCTTTCTGATACATAATAACCTAATTCCTTCAACCATGAGATCATGCTAATCACCATCACCGGTAGGATGCTTTGATGACATCAAACACCACATCATAACTGGGTGGCTATAAAGGTGGCATTGAGTGTTCGGAAAGTATGGGTTGAGGCACATGGATCAAGAGTGGGATTTGTCCATCCATATGACGGATAGATATACTTTGGGCCCTCTCGGTGGAATGTCATACAATTATCTTGCAAGCATGTGACTGGCTCACAAGGGATCACATATCATGGGAACGAGAAAAGAGTACTTATCGGTAACGAGGTTGAACTAGGTATGTAGAGATACCGACGATCAAAACCTCGGATAAGTAAACTATCGTGAGACAAAGGGAAATTGGTATCGTATGTAAGTGGTTCATTCGATCACAAAGTAATCGTAGAAATATGTGGGAGCCATATGAATTTCCAGATTCTTCTATTGGTTATTGATCGGAGAAGTGTCTCGGTCATGTCCGCATAATTCACGAACCGTAGGGAGACACACTTAAGGATTCGATGTTGTTTAGTAGATATGGAATGTTAGTAGGGATACCGAATGTTGTTCAGAGTCTCGGATGGGATCCGGGATATCACGAGGAGATCAAGAATGGTCCGGAGAATAAGATTCATATAAGGAAAGTCCTATTTCGGAGTACGGGAAAGTTTCCGATGTTTTCATCGGAGAGGTTCTAGAAGGGTCTAGAAGGTTCACCGGTCCGGAAGGAGAATGATCCATGAACGTGTCATGGGTAAGTGGAATGATTGGATCATATACTAGGTCACTTGGTGTGTGCATTTGCAAGAGATAATGAAAGCTCTAAATTGAAAGTCAAACGGGAGTTTGAAAAGTCAAACTAGAACAATGGTTTCCTAGTGGGAGAAGAAACAAGTCCTTCTCTCAATCCAACTTGGGTTTGGGTTTGGATTCAAACCCACCCCTCCCAAGGCTTCCCCCTCTCATAAATAGAGGGGAGGGCTTCCCCAAAACACACAAGCCCTAGGCCCCCTTCTTTTCAGCTTCTTGGCCAGCTTCTCCCAGAAGCTACCCTCGACCAGCTTCTCCCAGAATCTCATCTGCCAAAATCGTTTATACTTTTAAATTGACGTTGAAACTACTAGTTAAGAAGTTTGAACGAATTTTAAAAATGAGATTCTGGGAGAAGCTGGTCGAGGGTAGCTTCTGGGAGAAGCTGGCCAAGAAGCTGAAAAGAAGGGGGCCCTAGCCTTCCGCTTCACACGAGCCACCGCCGCCCTAGCCGCTTAGTCACCTCCTCCTCCTCCCAGTCATCTAAACCCTAGATCTCCGGGAAACCCTAATCCACTATAACTCGCATCCGGCTTAGGCAAAGCCCTGCGGGATCTTCCTTCTACTTCTGACTCCACGCCGTCGTGCTGCCGGAATCGCGAGGGGAGAACTACAACCTCCGCTGCCTGCTGGAACAAGGGAGAGGAAGGTCTTCATCGAGTACCAAACGTGTGACCGACTACGGAAGCGCTGCCGGAATACAACGCTAGAAGGATCGTCTACGCGATCTTGAGATCGGCAAGTGTACGACTACATCACCCACGAGAATCTTCTCTCGTTAACCGCTTTGGAATCTTCAAGGGTGAGTGCTTCTATCGACTTGTTGCTACAATCTAGTAGATAGATCTTGGCTTGTTTGTGTGAATGCGATAGAAATTTTTTGTTTTCCATGCTACGAACCCCTACAGTGGTATCAGAGCCGTGTCAATATGTAGATCTGTTGCACGAGTAGAACACAATGGTCATTGTGGGCGGTGGTGCTTTTATTATCAATTGCTTTTTGTGTAGTTTGCATCTTGCGGTATGATGGGATGAAGCGGCCCGGGCTAACCTTAAATGACATAGCTCATGATACTTGCTCAACGCTTAACATGGAACTTGTATTGCATAAGTGGCTTTGCGGGTGTCTGTCTCTCCCATCATAGTATAGATTCAATTTACAACGGGCACTTGATAGTTCAAGCATCAACGTTGTGGTTCTTGTTCGTAAGTTAGAACGACACTTATTGAAAGCCCCAAACCACGTAAAATATGCAAATAAAATTAGAGGCGTCTAACTTTGTTTTTCAAGGGTGTGCTGTGATGTGATATGGCCATGATTGTGATTATATATGATGTATGCAATGTTCCTAATTGTAAGTTGGCAACCAGCAGGAGCCATATGGTTGTCTTTTTAATTCTGTTAAGACCTGCGTGTCTATTCAAAGTAGTTGTAATAGTTGATGCTGGTGGACGACAACCATGAAGCGGTGCCATTGACCTTGACGCCATACCGGTGATGATGGAGATCATGTTCGTGCTTGAAGATGGAGATCGGAAGCACAAGAATAAAGGCCATATCATATCACATATTATGAATTGCATGTGATGTTAATCCTTTTATGCATCTTGTATTTCTTAGTTCACGACGGTAGCATTATAAGATGATCCCTCAAGCACAAAATTTCAAGTTTTAAAGTGTTCATCCTTAGTAAGCACCGTTGCTAAAGCTCGTTGTTTCGAAGCACCACGTGATGATCAAGTGTGTTAGATTCTGCGAGTGTATACAACATGAGCAAGCCATATTTTCTCATGCGGAAGATAAGGTTTGATCTTGACGAGCCTAGCATGTACAGACATGGTCTCGGAACACGGATAACCGAAAGGTAAAGCATGATTCATATAGTAGATATGATGAACATGTTGATTGTTCGCCATTGAAGCTACATCAACTCTCGTGATGATCGGTTTTGATGTGGTGGGTTTGGTTCGTGTGATCACTAAAACAATTTGAGGGATATTGTTTTGAGTGGGAGTTCACCTATATTAATTTAACTATTAATTAGAACTCAATTTGTCATAAACTTAGTCTAAACTATTGCAAATATGTTGTAGATCAATGGTGGCCCCCACCATCAATTTTAATGCGTTCCTAGAGAAATAAAAGTTGAAAAACAATGGAAGCAACTTCGCGGATTGGTTCCGCAATTTGAGGATTGTCCTCAATGCTGGTAATTTGACCTATGTGATGGATGCACCGCTGGTTGACCCGCCTGCAGCTAATGCTACCCATGAGGTACAGAATGTTTTCCTCGCTCGGAAAAATCAGTACTCCACAGTTCAGTGTGCTATCTTGTATGGTTTGGAATCGGAGCTTGAGAAAAGGTTTGAGAATCATGACCCACATGATATTGTCCGTGAACTCAAAATAATATTTGAGGCCCACGCGGCAGTTGAGAGTTATGAGGCTTCTGAAAAGTTCTTTAACTGCAAGATGGAAGAGGGCAGCTCCGTCAGTGAGCACGTGCTTAAGATGTCTGGGCACGCAAGTAATCTTCAAAGCTTAGGTATAGTGATTCCTAATTCTTTGGGGATTCAGCGTGTCCTCCAATCACTACCACCAAGTTACAAGAACTTTGTGATGAACTACAATATGCAAAACATGGACAAGTCGTTGCCCAAACTCTTCTCCATGTTAAAGTCTGCAGAAGTGGAGATCAAGAAAGAGCACCAAGTGTTGTTGGTCAATAAGACCACCAAATTCAAGAAGCAAGGCAAGTCTAAGAAAAAGGGAAACTTCAAGAAGGGCAGTAAGAAATTTACCGCGCCGGCGAAGAAGACCAAGGCTGGGCCTAAGCACGATCTTGAGTGCTTTTCGCAAGGAGAAGGTCACTGGAAGCGGAATTTCCCAAAGTACTTGGCGGATTTGAAGAACGTCAACATCAAGAAGAAAGGTATATCTGATATACATGTTATTGATGTGTATCTCACTAGTACTTGTAGTAGTGCCTGGGTATTTGATACTGGTTCGGTTTCTCATATTTGTAACTCGAAACAGGTACTGCAGAATAAACGAAAGCTAGCGAAGAATGAGGTGACGATGCGCGTTGGAAATGGATCAAAGGTTGATGTGATCACGGTCGGCACGCTACCTCTTCATCTACTATCAGGATTAGTTTTATACTTAAATAATTGTTATTTGGTGCCTGTGTTGAGCATGAACATTATATCCGGATCGTGTTTATTGCGAGACGGTTACTTGTTTAAGTCCGAGAATAATGGTTGTTCAATTTATATGAGTAATATGTTTTATGCACATGCACCTTTGATAGATGGTCTATTCTTATTGAATCTCGATTGTGGTAATACACACATTAATAACATTGAAGCTAAACGTTTGAAATTGAGCGATAACTCAACCTATATGTGGCACTGTCGTCTTGGTCATATTGGAGTGAAACGTATGAAGAAACTCCATTCCGATGGACTTCTTGAATCACTTGATTTCGAATCACTTAAAAGATGTGAAGCATGTCTGATGGGTAAAATGACTAAGACTCCATTTTCTGGTATGATGGAGCGAGCTACGAACTTATTGGAAATCATACATACCGATGTGTGTGGCCCAATGAGTGTAGCATCGCGCGGTGGTTATCGTTATGTTCTTACCTTCACGGATGACTTGAGTAGATATGGGTATATCTATTTCATGAAACATAAGTCCGAAACTTTCGAGAAGTTTAAGGAATTTCAAAGTGAGGTAGAGAATCAACGTAATAAGAAGATTAAATTTCTACGATCTGATCGTGGAGGTGAATATCTAAGTTACGAGTTTGGCGAGCATTTGAAGAAATGCGGAATACTTTCATAATTGACACCGCCGGGGACACCACAGCATAATGGTGTGTCCGAGCGTCATACTCGAACTCTCTTAGATATGGTTCGTTCTATGATGTCACTTACAAATTTACCGCTATCGTTTTGGGGTTATGCATTAGAAACAGCCGCATTCACTTTAAATAGGGCACCATCTAAATCCGTTGAAACGACACCGTATGAATTATGGTTTGGGAAGAAACCTAAATTGTCGTTCCTTAAAGTTTGGGGTTGCGAAGCTTATGTAAAGAAGTTACAACAAGACAAGCTTGAACCCAAAGCGGAAAAATGCGTCTTCATAGGATACCCGAAGGAAACTATTGGGTATACCTTCTATCATAGATCCAAGGGCAAAACCTTTGTTGCCAAGAATGGATCCTTTCTAGAGAAGGAGTTTCTCACGAAAGAAGTGACTGGAAGGAAAGTAGAACTCGATGAGGTTGTTGAACCTTCTCTCGAACTTGCGAGTAGCGTAGCACCGGAAGCAGTCCCTTTGGCGCCTGCACCAATAAGAGAGGAAGCTAATGATGCTGATCATGAAACTTCGGTTGAAGTTACTACAGAACCTCGCAGGTCAACGAGACCTCGTACCACTCTTGATTGGTATGATCCCGTTATGAGTGTCATGTTGGTGGACAACACCGATGACCCTGCAACATATGAGGAAGCGATGATGAGCCCAGATTCCAATAAATGGCAAGAAGCCATGAAATCCTAGATTGGATCCATGTACGAAAACCAAGTATGGACTTGGTGGACTTACCGGATGGTCGGAAGGCTGTCGAGAACAAATGGATTTTCAAGAAGAAAATAGATGTTGATGGTAATGTTACCGTCTATAAATCTCGACTTGAAACAAAAGGGTTTCGACAAATTCGAGGTGTTGACTACGATGAGACTTCCTCACCAGTAGCGAAGCTAAAGTCTGTGAGAATTATGTTAGCAATCACTGCATATTATGATTATGAGATATGGCAGATGGATGTCAAAACGGCATTCCTCAATGGAGGCATTGATGAAGAGTTGTATATGATGCAACCCAAAGGTTTTGTCGATCCTAAAGATGCTAACAAGGTATGCAAACTTCAACGATCCATATATGGATTGAAGCAAGCATCCCGAAGTTGGAATCAACGTTTTGATAAGGTAATCAAAAGCTTTGGTTTTATACAAACTTATGGAGAAGCTTGTATTTACAAGAAACTGAGTGGGAGCTCTGTAGCTTTCTTAATACTATATGTAGATGACATATTATTGATTGGGAATGACGTAGACCTTCTTAATAGTGTCAAGGCTTATTTGAATAATAGTTTTTCAATGAAAGATCTTGGCGAAGAAGCTTACATATTAGGCATAAAGATTTATAGAGATCGATCGAGACGCCTAATATCATTGTCACAGAGTACATATTTGGACAAAGTTCTAAAGAGGTTTGGAATGGAAGATAGCAAGAAAGGGTTCTTGCCCATGTTGCCCAATACGACCTTGAGTAAAACTCAAAGTCCTGCAATGGCAGAAGATAGAGAAAGTATGAGTAAGACTCCCTATGCCTCAGCCATAGGATATCTTATGTATGCCATGCTATGTACTAGACCCGACATTGCATATGTTGTTAGTTTGACTAGCAGATATCAAAGTGATCCAGGAGTGGATCATTGGACAGCAGTCAAAAACATCCTTAAGTACTTGAGAAGAACTAAGGATATGGTTCTTTCTTATGGAGGTGATGAACAGCTTGTTGTTAATGGTTACACCGATGCTAGTTGGAACACCGATCCGGATGATTCTAAATCTCAATCTGGATATGTATTTACTTTGAATGGTGCAGTAGTTAGTTGGAGGAGTGCAAAGCAAAGCGTTGTGGCGAGATCTTCAACTGAATCAGAATACATAGCTGCTTCTGAGGATTCACAAGAGGCGATATGGATGAAGGAGTTCATTACAGAGCTCGGTGTGGTTCTAAATGTGGCGAGATCTTCAACTGAATCAGAATACATCAAGCTACGTTTTCACGCTATTCAAGAGCATGTCCAAGATGGTGAAATAAAGATTTGCAAAGTACACATAGATCTAAATGTGGCAAATCCGTTGACCAAACCTCTCCGAGGGCAAAACATGACCAGCACCAAACCGCCATGGGTGTTCGGTATATTACCATGTAATCTAGATTAGTTGACTCTAGTGCAAGTCAGATACTGTTGGAGATATGCCCTAGAGGCAATAATAAAAGTGGTTATTATTATATCTTTGTGTTTAGGATAAATGTTTACATTCATGCTATAATAGTATTAAATGGAAACATTAATACTTGTGTGTTTTGTAAACTAAATTAGAGTCCCTGGTAAAGCCTCTTTATAATACTAGCTTATTGATTAATAGATGATCATGGCTTCTCGATCATGAACATTGAGATGTTATTAATAACAAGATCATATCATTAGGAGAATGGTATGATGGACATACTCCTATAGATAAGCGTAGCATAAAGATCAAGTCATTTTAATAGTTTGTTTGCTATAAGCTTTCCGATACATAGTAACCTAATTCCTTCAACCATGAGATCATGCTAATCACCATCACCGGTAGGATGCTTTGATGACATCAAACACCACACCGTAACTGGGTGGCTATAAAGGTGGCATTGAGTGTTCGGAAAGTATGGGTTGAGGCACATGGATCAAGAGTGGGATTTGTCCATCCATATGACGGATAGATATACTTTGGGCCCTCTCGGTGGAATGTCATACAATTAGCTTGCAAGCATGTGACTGGCTCACAAGGGATCACATATCATGGGAACGAGAAAAGAGTACTTATCGGTAACGAGGTTGAACTAGGTATGTAGAGATACCGACGATCAAAACCTCGGATAAGTAAACTATCGTGAGACAAAGGGAAATTGGTATCGTATGTAAGTGGTTCATTCGATCACAAAGTAATCGTAGAAATATGTGGGAGCCATATGAATTTCCAGATTCCTCTATTGGTTATTGATCGGAGAAGTGTCTCGGTCATGTCCGCATAATTCACGAACCGCAGGGAGACACACTTAAGGATTCGATGTTGTTTAGTAGATATGGAATTTTAGTAGGGATACCGAATGTTGTTCAGAGTCTCGGATGGGATCTGGGATATCACGAGGAGATCCGGAATTGTCCGAAGAATAAGATTCATATAAGGAAAGTCCTATTTCGGAGTACGGGAAAGTTTCCATGTTTTCATCGGAGAGGTTCTAGAAGGGTCTAGAAGGTTCACCGGTCCGGAAGGAGAATGGTCCATGAATGTGTCATGGGTAAGTGGAATGATTGGATCATATCCTAGGTCACTTGGTGTGTGCATTTGCAAGAGAGAATTAAAGCTCTAAATTGAAAGTCAAACGGGAGTTTGAAAAGTCAAACTGGAACAATAGTTTCCTAGTGGGAGAAGAAACAAGTCCTTCTATCAATCCAACTTGGGTTTGGGTTTGGATTCAAACCCACCCCTCCCAAGGCTGCCCCCCTCTCATAAATAGAGGGGAGGTCTGCCCCAAAACACACAAGCCTTAGCCCCTCTCCCCCAGAGCAGCAGCCATGCCTTGCAGCCCCACTGGCCGCGCCACGCTTAGCCGCCGCCGACACCTCCTCCTCCTCTCGGTCATCTAAACCCTAGATCTCTGGGAAACCCTAATCCACCATAACTCGCATCCGGCTTAGGCGAAGCCCTGCGGGATCTTCCTTCTACTTCCGACACCACGCCGTCGTGCTGCCGGAATCGCGAGGGGAGAACTACAACCTATGTTTCCTGCTGGAACAAGGGAGAGGAGGGTCTTCATCGAGTACCGAACGTGTGACCGACTGCGGAAGCGCTGCCGGAACACAACGCTAGAAGGATCGTCTATGCAATCTTGAGATGGGCAAGTGTATGACTACATCACCCACGAGAATCTGCTCTCGTTAACCGCTTTGGAATCTTCAAGGGTGAGTGCTTCTATCGACTCGTTGCCACAATCTAGTAGATAGATCTTAGCTTGTTTGTGTGCATGCGGTAGAAAATTTTTGTTTTATATTCTACAAACCCCTACAGCTAGAGCTACTGGAGGAGGAGTACGACTCGCACAAGGACGACTGGCGCGGTTCAAATATCACGGACCGTGACATCAAAGAACTGATCAACGAGGGCTACCTCCCCGCGACAGGGGGGCTCGCTTAGCGGGCGGCGCCGGCCGGAGAGGTCACACCTTCTCCCCAAGCTGGAGAAAAGGTGTACCTCAAAGCGTAGATGGTACACGGCGTCTCCCTGCACATCTCCAACTTTTTCCTTGTTGTCATGAATCATTACCGAGTACAGCCACATAACCTCTCTCCCAATAGCATCTTAGTGCTCAGCAACTACGCGGCGCTCTGCGAGGGTTATTTAGGGATTAGGCCTAGGCCAGATCTCTTTATATACTTTTTTACCGTCAAGCGCGAAGCCGGCAAGGACAATCTTAGAAATTGTGGAACCATTAGTTTTAAGATCTGGCCTGGCCGGCGCTTCCCCGACATCGTCGGCCACGAACCCTGCAAGAACTGTCAGCGAACGTACTTCTACGACCCAGATATCCCTCTGGCTGACCGAGAAGTCACGTACCCGGACTTTGTTGATGGAGAAGCCGCCGAAGCCTCGACATGGAGATCCCAGGCCTCCCTTCCCTCCGACATCGACGCTTCCCGCGCTATAAGGTGGATAGAGTGGTTCGTAGAGACGGGTCTAACCGGATTGGACCTGGCCATGTGTTGGTTCATCAGGCGGATCCAGCCTCTACAACACCGTTTGAAGCTGATGCACGAGTATTCCAATGATAGAAGGGATAGCCTCCGCATCTCCGAGGAGAATTTCTCGAGCGACTCCGTCAACCTTCGCATCAAGGACATCGTCAAGGTGAAGGATAGGAAGTGTGGCTTCACCATCACCTACGACATGTTCGTAGAGGGAAAGTGCCCAAAGGTAACTACTTATTTTCCGTGTATGACATATACTCTAGTTCTTCCGTCTAGCCATTTCCATCTCATCTAACACGGTGGTTCTTCACTTAACAGCTTAGCGACATAGATGAGGACAGCATGGCTCCTCAAATCTATAATCCAAAGATGAAGGAAGTCACCGTCGTGTCCGACGACGATGCTCCGTTGGCACGAAAGCGGAAGAGCTCCACCTCTGACGCTGCCGACGGAGGCTAGAAGAAGAAGACGGAGGTTGGAGCCTCCAAGAAGACTACCGCTGCCCTAGAGGCGGAGAAAAGAAAGATTACAGGGATACCTTTTGCCAAAGCTCCCCCTCTTGTGTAATCTTCTTTCGCTCTGACATTGTCCATTGTCTATCTTATTCCTGTACTTATGTATTTTGCACGTTTCAGAAAGAAAGCCACAACCATCTTGAAGAAAACTTCCAAATATTTGGGGGCTTCTAGAACCATAAAGGATATGCTGCATCGCGACGTATCTCCCGCCATCGTCCCTGTCACTCCCGTTGTCCAGCCCTCGTCCACTCCGACAAGCTCTCAAGCTAAAGAAACATCTGGCCCTTCCGCCATGGAAGTGGACTCAGGCGCCTCCACAGAGCTCGCTATTGTCGGCGAACATGCGACACAGGAGAGTGCCGCATACCAAATGGCTGAAGCTCTGGCTAAGGATGCCATGGGTAGCGGTAAGGCGGTGGTGGAAGGTGGTACATCTGCCGAAGGCGGCGCCCTCACCCCCAGGAAGACCATAGAGTGACCGAACATAGTCTACCCGGCACTTACGCCGAGTATCACCTCTCTCGTTCCTGGTGCGGCACCGACATCTCCAATGTGCGGTCTCGAGGAGCTTCTCCGGCAAGCAGAAATCTTGCAAGGAAACAGTGTATCCTTCGGCAATTTGCTGGCTGAAAGTGCTACCAACCTCAAGATCATTGCACTTGTAAGTTTTATTTTCCTTTTGCATTTCATATGAGTATCCCACTGTAGCCCTCGAGGATTTAGACGGAAAACCATAGGTCTTTGCGTCTAAATGCTCTAAGAGGGACTAAGCTAGAAAACTTCTCACTATAGCCCCCAAGCATATAGTTTGAATGAATTATTTCGACTAGATGCTTTAAGAGTAGCATACGCAGTGTTTATAAATTTTGATACTATAGCCCCCAAGCTTCTAGTTGTAACTGAATTAGTTCCGACTAGATGCTTTAAAGAGAAGCTAAGCATATGTCTGAGTTAAAAACTTTATACTGTAGCCCCCAAGGTTCTAATCGAAAACTGAATCAGTTCCGACTAGATGCTTAAAGAAAGACTAAGCATATTTCTAAGTTAAAAAAACTCTCGCTATAGCCCCCGAGCGTCTAGGTGGAAATTTTCCGACTAGATACTCCAAGTAGACCAAACAACGTTTAACTTTTTCCTTTCCATAGAATGAGAATGATCGGAGCGACATGGCCAACGATAAGTACCAGAAGATGCGCGCGGACCTGGAAGCTGAAAAGGGTAAAACTGCCTTCTTGAACAAACAGATCATCAAGAGCAAGCATCTGTTTTTTCCTTTCTTTTTCGTATTCCGACTTGATCTTGTGTATTATCCGAGTACTCACTGTGTACTTTTCTTTCCCCGACCCGCAGAAACCATTTCCAAGGCTAAGGATATTGTCGAGCAATCCAAGCACATTCAGCAGCTGGATAGCGAAAACAAGATCATTAAGAAGGAGAGGGAGGAGATGCTGAAAATGCATGAAGACTCGATGAAAGCCCTGCAGGACTCCGCCAACGAGGAGATGAACCGCTTTAAGGAGGAAATCGTGATCTTAAAAGATCAGAAGAAAGCTGCAGATGAGCAAAATCAACGCCATCATGAAGTGTATAAGATCCTCCAACAAGAACGGGACTCCATGGCGGAGACTCTCTGGCAGGATGAGGCCAGCATCTTAAGTAAGTGATTCTCCGTCTTGGATTTCTGTAGTCTATATACCCTAAACTTTTGAACTCACGCGCTCCTTTGTCGGAATTTTACAGTTCTGATGGGTTTAACCCGTTCACCTCCTCCGCCAAAGGAATGCATGATCCTTGCAGGCAACTTTATCAACACCACCATCGCGCAGACCAAAGAGATAGCCAAGTCCCTCCAGATTAACATCAAGGCATCAAACTCTATGGCGAAGTTCTCGGAGATCTTGCGTCGAGCCCCCGAGCGTGTCTCAAGCTGGAAAGCTTCATGTGCACGGGCCGGCGTCAGGATGGCATTGTCAATGGTGAAGGCACACTAAGCGAATGCCGACATCGACACGATAACCTCCGGTATCCCCGACATAGACGACGAAGGCCAAAAGATAAACCATGAACATATCTCGGCGTCGCTCGCAGGTTATGACACTAGAGTTGGTCGACGTTAACGTCTTTGTCCCCCTGAAAACCGTTGAAGACAAAGGCCAAAGCTCCTCCGAGTCCCTCAACACTGCCGACTTCAAGGGTGACTCTCCTGCTGCTGATGATGTTGCTTCCAAGTCGCCCCGCCACAGGAATAAAAACAACTTGTGATATTTGTTTCCTCTGTAATGTGTTATGCGGAAAAAACTATGTGTTAACTTAAGGCGGAAAACAATGACGTATGTCCTGCTACTTAAGAACTAGTTTCAGCATGTATATATTTTTAAGCAAGTGTTGGCTTATCCATTACTTTGGTTTTTATGCTTGACCTTTCGTGAGTTGGAAGACTCATTGTCGGAACCATGCGCTCAGGCGATGATGCCCAATGGCACCGTCAATAATCTAAGCACAAAATCACCGACAATAAGTGCTGAAAGTCACTACTCCAGAATCCAGATAAAGACGACAAAGAACGTGTAGACCAGAAAACTTAATCTAACGCCCATAGGCGGAATTTTCACAAGTGCAATCGCAAAACTTGTGCATAAAGGTTTTATATGATCCAAAAATGAACACTAAAGAAGGTAAAAGACTCAGAAATATGAGTGAACCAAAGAGCTTTATTTCATTAATCATACAAGAGGTACACAATTAGATAAAAAATGCTAAGTGTAGAAAGGACGTAGCTGTGCTATGTTACATGACCGATCAAGCTCCGGGTCACGTCTCTTACGCTTATGATCCTCATTGGGTTTATCCCTCAGTTCACGATTGTCAATGTGGTAGTAAGACCCATTGAGTAGCGTCTTGCTTATGATGAACGGTCCTTCCCATGGCGGGGATAATTTGTGCGACTTCTTCTGCTTAAGTCGGAGCACCAGGCCCCCCTCTTTAAACGAGCGATACCTAACGCGGCGACTATGGTATCCGCGTAGCTTCTGCTGGTAGATGACGGATCTTTGGCATGCCAAAACGCGCTCCTCCTCGAGAAGGTCCACATCTAGGCGTCTGGATTCTTCAGTGTCATCTTCATCGTAGGGGGCAACCCTTGGTGCATCGTGAAATATGTCGGAAGGCAGGATGGCTTCTGCTCCATATACCATGAAGTAAGGGGTGTAGCCGGTGGATCTGTTGGGTGTAGTTCGTAAACTCCACAGCACAGATGGCAATTCTTCCGCCCAGGCTCCAGCTGCTCTATGCAGCGGTGCCTCAAGACGTGGGTTTATTCCCTACAGAATTAATAGAGAGAGATAGATAGATTGTTGGTCAAAGAGAAAACAAGAAAAACAAGGCTGCCTTATTCTTTGAAACAGAGGGAGTAGTTTAGCGCCTGGATTTAACATAGACTACACTGAATTTATTAAGGGAGAGTCAGATATTAATTAAGACAGTATTGAGGTAGGAATTTACCTAGGTGAGCAAGCTAGAGAGTAGGATAAATACAACGGACCACAAAGAAACAAGCTTCAGTTGATTAACATCCTAATCCTAAAGCAAGATATGGGATCAATTTCCATCGGTACAAGCGGACATTGCAGCGTATGAATATTTTTGGTGTTCTCTATACGTGAGGTGGAGGGTTGCTCAGGATAGCTCCCTCGACTGATTTGTGTAAGGCAGGCTCATATTCTAGGTAGCATCTGTACGTGAGGTACCAAAGAGATGATGAGAGAGAAAATAGAGCTTTAAGTTTTGCAATATCAATGTCCAATATTTAACTTTTTAGTGCGGTAAAATAGAAAAGGCTATATATATATATAGAAACCCTATTCAACACTCAGGATGTAGAATAGTTATTTTGCACCAATATATTTTTAAGTTGTTAGATTTAAAAAATTATGTTTTGTATACAAATAATTATATTCATATATTCACCACAACCAAAAAATTTGATACAAAAATAAAGTTTACGAGTAATTATAGTGTAAAAAACACCAAAAATATGTCTTTTACGTTGAATTTTTTTACGGCATGTAAATAAAAAAATTATGTCATTTCTAAATTTTATTATGTTCTTCTCAACTTACGAAGTAATACAAAATTTACGTGACGTAAAAATAATATACAGTTCTAAAGAGATACACCCTGGGTGTCATATATATATCAATGTCCAATATTTAAATAAATAAATATATATATATAGAAAATGGATAAATATGACAAGTGTGTAGTGTCAAATATTTTTCATTGTTTGTGTGTATTTTCGTGAAGTCCAATAGAAAGTGATAAATATATAGAGAGAATGTAACAACCCTAGTTTTACTAAATAAAAATTAGGGTTTGTATGTACATTCATGAGCATCATCATTTAAAATGCATGCAAGAAAGAATCACAAACCCTAAACCCTAATTACCTTCTCCCTTTGGAAACCTTCAAATGGTTTTAAAATATTTGAAAACCCCAAAACCTAAAGAGCCCAAATTGACTACAAGGGCCCCATAGTATTTAACATATTTTACAAAGTTCTTGTATTTTGTAAATATTCAAAATAGAAAAAAAAATTGAAATTACAAAGGAGATAAAAGAAAACAGAAATAACAAAATGATTCGGCAGAAAAAAAATAGAACCAAGCTAATCTGGGCCATAGCCCATCCCCTCTTCCTCTCTTGTTGTCGCCCACACGCAATCGCCAGCAGCCCTCTACCCTTGCTTCGCTGCAGCCCATCCCCGGCCCAAACCAGCCCGATGCGGCCCGGTGCCCCTTCGTTGTCTCTTTCCCCGTCGTCTTCCTCGCCGGTGGATCGAGGAAGTTGCTCGCTGTCGAGCTCCACCGCGTCGGCGTGCGCCAAGATTCCCGCCACCGCTCGCCGATGCCTATAAGAACCCGACGCTGCCGCCGGATGAACCCCATGCCCTATCTTTTTCCTCTCCCTCGCTTCCTCACGCCATGGACGAAACCCTAGCTTGCAGTAGCTCGGCGACGCCGCCGTTCCTGTCCACCTTTAGCTGTTCTGAGGCCACCTCTAAGATCTCCCTGATGCGCTGATTCATTCTAGCTAGGTCACGCAGCCCCGCGCGCCTGCAATCTTCTGAATCGACAGCTCACTCTCGTCGGTCGCCGCAGTAACCACCATCGATTCCGGTGCCGTCCGTGCACGCCTCGCATCCCCGACCCTCTTACGCGTTCTAGGTGAGCTCCTCGACCTCCCAGTTCTCTCTGCTACCTCCCTCTTGCTCTGGTTCGAGCTCGCACCCAACTCCATTGTCGGCCACCGCATGTGCTCATCGTTGATCAAGCTCCGGTGACCTTTAGAGGGCGGCGCCACCACCAAATGCTCTGCCTCGCTCTTCTGTGCCCAACACGCCCCTCCGCAGCTCCCCGCACGCCCTCCATCACCCAGACCATCCACGACCTGGGGCTTTACCCATTGATGACGTCACAATGATGTCACAATGAGGTCATAATCCCCTTTTTCTTTTTATTAAAATATTTTCTAAATATTTTCTGGAAATTATAAATACCCATGTGGGCCACCCCTGTCATCATTTTAACAATTTCCATAATTGTTTTTTGAAATGATTAAATGTAACACCCTCAGAATCGACCCTATGCAAGTCTTAGCGACCCTCGCCAAACCCGCATAGAAACGATTCAAAGGTGCCCACCAGGCACTTTCGTGCGGGTGGAAAACGAAGTAATATCATTACACAATAGTCCACGATGGAACCCACAGAACAGATATATACAACAACGACTCCATGAGTCAAGAATACAGATATACAATACAAGATCCAAATCAACTTGAAAATGATACACGTCAGGCTACGGACAAGATGCAAATGGGGCTAAGAGCCACGAAGAATAACCGATGGCGTCCATAACCTGCCGCCAAGCGGAAGGGTACCACGCTAATGACGTCAAACTCAAAACCTGCTTAAACAAAGGGGTGCCGACAAAAGGGCAAAGGAAAAAAGAGAGCGGTCGATCACGAGGCTAGTACGGCGAGACTAGAATTCGTGGTCCTCGCCTACATAGGTATGGTGGATCAAGGCGGCCAAGCATGCACTAAACAACCTATAGAGACTCAATACATCTGGCGGCTATCAGATAAGGATAAGAAAGACCTATTCGGATCCAACCTGATTCTAACACCAAACATATCCATCCTGGTATTCCCCCTAGATACCAACCAAGAAAGTCAACCGAGGAACTCACACAGTTGGCAGTTTTATTCATTTTGTTATAGTTGCGACAATTACTAGTCCGATATAGATAGCATGTGTAACATCCCAAAAATACCAAACTTAGATCATCAAACACTAATCATCAAGATTAGGGTTAACAAAAACTTTTTCTAAATAAACTCATGAATGCATGTATATGTGTATGCATGGATTTTTAATTTCTTTAAAAACCACCTTGTTTGTGTGATCCATTGCTTGTAAAATGTTTCTTAGGTGAAATGAACATCATCTAAAACATTTCCCACACTTTTCCTAAAGACAAGTAAATCAAAACAAATATATTAAGTGAATGGTCATTTTGACCAATTTAACTCCCATGCCTACTTTGGCTGTCTCAAACTTTCAGAACCTAACAGAAACTTTTCTGGATCTTTGCACCCCTTGAATGTACTCATAACAGAGTATCAAGGCCCACTTTGTGATCATCCAGAAACTTTCAAATGCATAGTTTAAATGACAATTTAAAATTGAATCTTCTTCATATGGGAAGATCCCACTTTTTCAAAAACCACTCAAACAAGCTCAACTTTCAAAATCCAAGCATCTGCAGACTCACCAGCACCAATCTAGCAAACCCACCAAAATTCATTTCAAAATTCAAAACTTGATTTCATGCGGCTATTTCATCAAACAGGTTGCAGACACAAATCAAACCAAACATCAAACATTATAGTGTGCAGTGATTCTTACCTAACTTGTTCCCTAGTTAGCTCACACACAACTCAGTAGATCATCTAGAAAGATTAGCCCAACACTAGCACCCCTGTGAGCTTGCCACTGTCATTAATGGTGAACAGCCGAGCACCTCAATGCCACCCCATAGTCGACGGAGCTAGAGGAAGAACTAGCGTGCCAACCTTGTCTGGAGGCGACCCACCGTCCACCGCCACCCTTGTCCCAGCATGGCGTTGCCAAGCCACAGGACCACGCGCCTGGCCGCGCCCAGACCATGCCGAGCGTGCGCCAGAGCGCCACCCTCGACCAGCGTCCACAGACCGCGCGCCACCCTCACCGCGCGCACACACGATCACCACCGACCCAGGAGACCACCAGACATCCCCGTTTGCCGCCCCGTGCCATACAGCCACCGCCCACCGTCGAAGACGCCGCCTCTTCCGCATAGAGCACCGGCCGTTCCAGACCAAACCACACCGCCCCATGCCTCGCGACCATGTCGTTGAGCATCGCCAGGAGACACAGCACCGTCCCCTACCCTTGCCCATGCCATTAGCCGCCTGTAACGTCGCCCCAAGCAGGCTCACCGTCGCCTGACGGTCCCCTCGCTCGACTATAAATAGAGGCCACCCCGCACGATTTCTTCACACCATCTCACTCCTCTCCTCACCGATCGTGCCACACCATTCCTGACAAAGCGAGCACCACCTCGGAATTTCTTGGAGCACGCTGCGGACAAGAAGGGAACCAGCGATTGGAGCCGCCCCAGGAGAAGCCACCGGTACCAGGAGGTTCGCCGTTGTCGACTTCGTCGTTCGCCCGCCTCGCCGACCCTCGCACGTACCCCGGTGAGCCCCCAGCGACCCTCATTGGCCGCGCTAGGTTTCGTTCTCGCCGGAGCTGTCTCGCGTCGACGATGACCCTCAGCCGTTGGATTAGAACTAGATCGAACGATCCACGTTGCCCTCTAGCCGCTTAGCCCGTGTCACCGCAGTGGGGACACCCACTTAAGCAGCCCGCGTGAGCCCTGTCCTTAGCAGGCCGGCCCGTTAGAATTTCCCGCGCAGCCCAGCAATTCAAATTAAACCTTTTCTTTTTAAATACAAACACACTTCTGTACCTAACTTCAAAAATCAACCCAGATCGATTCAGTGCACCAAATTGGAAGAAACCAATTTTGTTAGAAAGGTCTTTGAATGCTTAATCCAATCCCGTTGGATTCAAGTCATTTAGATATGTAGATCACCCATAGTAAAAATAACAAGGCGGAAGCTTTTCTGCATTCAAACATTTTTCAAATTTAAACCATAAAAGCTTTTGAGTTGATTCCAGCTCTCAAAAATCACATTTAACCATACCTTTCAGAATAAATAAAAATATATAGGTTTCCTTGCAGAAATAATGTTCAAGTAATAAAAGAATGCTTCATAAGCATTCCTAGTCACTTTAATTAATTAAAATAAAAGGGTAAAACCTTATTAAATTGTGACACCACTTTAAATCACATTTCCATGGACTACAATATGTGGTGATGACATGTGTCAACATGATCCCATATTTGGTTTGGAAAATATTAAATCTTAAGTAGTTTTTCAATGAGTAGAAATTACTTTTCTAAAAATAAAAGATTTAAACCAAGCTTTAACCTTGTAATGTTAGAGATGATGCTAGATCATCTATAGGACCCTTGTGTGTGATGAGTGCAAGTAGTTAAGTACTTTTTGGTGATTGTGTACCTCGTATTTATTCATAGACGCTAGTACCGACCAAGGATACGAGGAGGAAGGAGGATACTACGAAGAGGAAGCCGAGGAGAACTTCAACCACTGCTCTGCACAAGGCAAGCTAGTAACTATGCAAGCTTATACTGATATTGATGCAAGCTGATACTATATCTGTGCAAGCCTTACTAAACAAGTTGACCTATGCAAGCTAACCCTTGCCAGATACCCTAATGATGCCACAAACCCATACTTGTAATCCTACCTACTTGTTAAAACAATCCTAGTTTTATGGCAAGCTTCTTACTTTATTTCTTTATCAAAGCTTACTTAGAGTCTACCTAAGAGTTTGGTAGATACTAGACAGTTGTGCTGAAGGTTGCATAAAGAGCATAAAATTTGGCCTAAGCTAGAAACCTTGATATCAGCCTGAGACATAAGGTTGTACTTAGTAAAACTCCACTAGTTACCACCCCTCATTAGTACTACCCTCACCTGTAGATGCTAGTGCTAAGCATAAAACTTGATCAACTTTTAGATGGGAATACTTGGTGGAAAAATGGTTATGAAAACCTTGGAATGATGGATCATTCTATGGAAATGTTTTGGACATGTGTTTCCAAACACTTGATGATTTTGGTGATGAAAATGTTGAGGCATGAGCCTTAGCCCTTTATAAAACTGATGGTTGTCTGGATGCGATACCATTCCAATTTTAGCGTACAACCACAATACCCGAATATTGGGTAGGGCTTATTTGAAACTTATATTCCTTAGTATTAGTTCCCTCACGGCCAAGGTCTGAGCTGAGGCTACCTTGTGAAGATTGTCCACATGCGGTACCCAAGATGACAGTTGGTCATGGTTGGGAGGCCAAACTCACGGAGAGGTGCTTATACTAGGGCGTGTAATTGAAAGGTTAGGATTGATTATCCTTATCTTGAGTATGGTGAATTCAGGATTTGTTCCTGACGGATGTATCGAATGTTGTGGTGAAAGTGTACAATCTCTGCAGAGTGTCAAACTATTCGAATAGCCGCGTCCACGGTTATGGACAGTTGGAGTGGCCATACTGTTCCCCCGTCATACTTTTCCAAAATGACTTGTGAAATGAATTGAGACTTTGACTTGACCACAATAGAGTTGTGACCTAAATTACAAGATCCCACTTAGGAGTTATAAAATTGTGACTAGCTTTGGAACTTAGTATAGATAAACCTGGCTTTTTGCAAAACAACCCTAGAGCCTAGTGTCCTATTATCCAAAAACCCCTTACTTGTTAGTATTAGTTTGCGAGTACTTAAAGAGTACTCATGGCTTTGTCCTAGCTATTCCATGGCGGACTATGAAGAGGAGTACGGAAGATGGACCCGGAAGGTTCGACAACTAGGATCATCTCCCATCGTCGGCATTGCTGTGACCCGAAGATGGAGCTTACGCCACGCTACCGTTATTATTACGATTCTTTGCTTGAAGTTGTATTAAGAACTGGATCATGAGATCCCTATTTGTGTAAGAACTTATGTATCGTTTGTAATGGATGAAGTACTATGGTATCCAATTCTGTTATGTCTACTAAAATGGTAATCTTGGGATTACGATGTATGGCATAACAGGCATCTAGGATTGAAAAATCCGGTGTTGACAAGTTGGTATCGAGCCATCGACCATAGGAGACCCTAGTTAGATTGGACGTTGAACCAAAAACTTAGTTTCAAAACCAAAGAACAAAAATATTTACAAAACTTATTCTCATTCTTACCTCTTTAATTCTTTAATAAAACTTCATGTTCCTCAAAACTCTTGCAAAATACATAAAATTTTGACACACTTGATCACTCTGCTAATCTACTCATCCTCTATTTTTATAGATGGACGTGAAATGCACAAGTTTTATCGTTGGGGAATGGAGGAGACCTTATCTTTGAGAGGATGCGGATCGACTTCCGAACTTGGGCGTCCACACACCAAGTTCTTGAGCTCGGCTCAATGATCAAGGAGGAGAAGATCTGCAGTGGCTAATTGTTGCAAGTCTCAGGAAAGATTGAACCTCCCTGCGGAGGAATTCAGTTTACCTTGAGGAAAACAAGCGGCTCGATGGACTTGCGGAGCAATGCAGGAAGCTCTTTCCCGTCTGTGTGGGCAGATCATCAATCAGATCAAGGGTACTCGCTTTGAGTTTTTCCCAAGGCGTGATGCAAATGGACAACCATTGGAATCCCCATACCACCCCGAGCTGAAGACTCAATTGGACCACCTTAGCTTCATGATGTATGATCGTCAGCAGGAGTTGGACAACTGCCGTGACTATTGCAACCACAAGTTTGCCATCATCAAGACGAAGGACCAGACCATCGCCATGCTAGCAAAGGATCGCAAGTCTCGCCGCCGTCAGCTTGACAAGAAGGAGCGCATTATTGCCCGTCTTCGCCATCGCATCTCATCTTTGGAAGAGACCATCCACGAGAGAGACATGCAGTTAGAGGAAAGGGAGAATGCCGGAGAGGATCTTCGTGGAGACCCTTACTCCTACCTCAGTGATGACGATGATTTTCTGGAGGATCGGGCCATGGACTTCTTCACCGATGAGGATGATTTCGCCTTCACGATGATGATGATGAAGCCACAGACTCCGAGGAGTAGTAGCACTGAGAACTAGCATAGTGAGTAGTAGTCGGTCCCACTGTATCGTAGTTTCCGGAATGGTTCTTAAAACCATCTGTTTTCCTTCTGTGGTGTGCGTTGTATCGAGTGAATGAATGAATGAAAAAGCAAGTTGCTAGAAAAACCTGAGTCAAACTCTAAAAACTTTTCAGAAACCCAAAACCTTAGCAATTTCCCTCTTTTCTCATAATCTATATCAATCTTTAGATGCCACGTGGAGGAAGTGGTTCAGCCCCGGACCCGATGTTGCAGATCCTGCAAATGTTGACTTCTGACCGCGAAGCTGAAAGAGCGGAACGTCAAGCCAACCTAGCCACTCTGCAACAGATAGCCCAGCTAGCCCACAACAACCAAGGCCATGGAAATCAGGATAACCACGGATCTAAGCTCAAGAATTTCCAGAATACCAACCCACCCGTTTTCACCAAGTCAGAAGAACCCCTAGACGCGATGATTGGCTGCAAACCATGGAAAATAACTTAGAAGTAGCAGGAGTGGAAGCCAACGAGAAAGTCTGTTCGCCACCTATTATCTAGCCGGAGATGCGGGGCATGGTGGAGCAGTGTTCGTGCAATGACCGGAGGCCGATGATGACACAGGAGGAATTCAAGGTCAAGTTTAGAAGAACCCATGTGCCACCGGTTTGATCAAGAGAATGAGAGACGAGTTCGGGGAGTTGAAGCAAGGAAGGATGGTAGTGGAATCCGTGACAAATTTCTGTCATTAGCTAGGTATGCCGGACGAGATAGACATCGAAGCCAAGAAGAAAGAAAGATTCTGAATGGTCTGCATGACGAGATGCGAACGGTGTTAATCAATATCCCTTTGTTGATATTGAAGCCCTTGTCGACTCGCTATCTAGATGGAAGGAAAGATCAACCAGGCCAATGAGAACATAAGCGTCGTATGATGCATCAACCAGAACCCATCGGACCCCAAAGTATCGCTTCAACCCATCTCCGTGATTTGCCCCACGAACCAACATACCCCTATGACCCGTCAACCTATCCCAATCGTGGAAACCCTAGACCGGAGGAAATCACAACAACCCGGCAACTCTAGCAATTTCACCGTGCCCCACCCAAGTTCAACACCAACAATGCTACCGCCAATCCCAACACTTGGAGGACTGGAAGCAATGCTGTGCCTGTTGCAGCTAAGGACAAGTCACAAGTGACCTGTTATGACTGTGGAAATAAAGGTCACTATTCCAATGAGTGCCCCAACAAGAAGAATGCTACAGCCCCTAATGCTAATGCCCATTCAGCAAAGCGTCGTGTCCACCAGGGAGAAGATTTGCCCAGGAATTCACTCAACCGCAATGGTCGTCTTTTTCTCATGCATCTTTGAAGAAGATCGAGAAGCGCAGACGTCGTCTTTGGGTATGTTTTCGTTAATTCAATTACTTGCAAGTGTTGTTTGATTACGGTGCATCGCATTCATTTGTCACCAAGAATTTGCCTGCACTAGTAAAATTCAACCAACCAAATTGAAGCATGTGATGATTGTACAAATTCCCGGATCAACCACCAAGGCTAGGCAAATTTGCAAGGCCGTCCCTATCCGAATCCATGGCATAGATTTTTATGCTAATCTAATAGTACTCGGAACTAAAGGTTTGGAAGTAGTACTAGGAATGGATTGGATGTCTAAACATAAAGGATTGATTGACTGTGCCAAGAAAGCCATCACCATGACCAATACCACCGGAATATCAGTCGAGCATATATCTGAAACCTTACCTCACCAATTCAAGTGTAACAAGAGTCTAGCCCAACCTACCATTGACCAAGTCCGGATAGTCTGTGAATACCCCGATGTATTTCCAGATGTTTTGCCCGGTATGCCCCCAGATCGGGATATCGAGTTTATCATCGAACTAATCCCCAGAACAGGACCCATAGCCCAGAGACCCTATAGTATGAACCCGTCAGAACTAGAAGAACTGAAGAAGCAACTGGATTCCATGTTGGAAATCGGATTGATTCAACCAAGTGCGTCCCCATGGAGATCACCCGTCTTGTTTGTGGACAAGAAGGATGGAGGTAACCGTTTGTGTACGGATTATCGAAAGTTGAATGATGTCACCATCAAGAACAAGTACCCCTTGCCTAAGATAGAAGATTTGTTTGATTAGTTGACCGATGCCCAGGTGTTTTCTAAGATTGATCTTAGGACTGGCTATCATCAACTCAAGATTCATGCAGAAGATATTCCAAAGACTGCCTTTACCACCAGATATGGATTGTATGAGTATACAGTCATGTCTTTCAGACTAACCAATGCCCCCGCTTATTTCATGAACCTCATGAATAAGATTTTTATGGACTTCCTGGATAAGTTTGTCGTTGTTTTCATCGATGACATTCTGATTTATTCCAAATCATAAGAAGAACATGAGCTACACCTAAGGACCATTCTTGGAACCCTTAGAGAGCATCAGCTGTATGCAAAATTTAGCAAATGTGAATTCTGGTTACAGGAGGTAGGATTCCTCGGTCACATTGTATCAGCCGAAGGAATTTCCGTTGACCCTGCCAAAGTGAAAGATGTAGAAGATTGGCAAGCCCCAACCACTCAAACCCAAGTTCGTGCTTTTCTCGGATTGGCGGGATATTACCGCAAATTTGTAGAAGGATTCTCTAGTATCGCCAGACCCATGACCCAATTGCTGAAGAAGCACAAGAAGTTTGAATGGACCGACAAATGTGAAGCGAGTTTTCAAGAACTCAAAAGGAAATTGATTTCAGCCCCAATCTTGATCATGCCGGATATCACGAAGCCTTCGATGTGTATTGTGACGCATCCAAGATTGGTCTTGGATGTGTGCTAATGCAAGAAGGCAAAGTTATCTCCTATCTCTCGCGACAATTGAAGCAACACGAGCAAAATTACCCAACCCATGACCTCGAACTTCGCGGTAGTAGTTCTAGCCCTAAAGACATGGAGACATTACCTGATGGGAAATCGTTGTGAGATTTATTCGGATCACAAGAGCCTAAAGTATATATTCACTCAGAAGGAGCTGAATATGAGGCAAAGAAGATGGATTGAGCTAATCAAGGATTACGACCTGGACGTTCACTATCACCCTGGTAAAGCCAATGTGGTAGCAGATGCCCTTAGCAGATTGCCGTGCCGCTTGAACTCCATGATTTTGAAGGAGCAACCAAGTTTGCACAAAGAGATGGAAGATTTTCGAATGGAATTAGTAAGTGAAGGATTTTTGGCTAGCATAGCACTTCAGCCCACTTTGATCAGTCAGATTAAAGAGGCACAGAAAGGAAATGCTAGTATCGACAGAATCAAGCGTCGTGTCGATGCGACAGTAAAGTACCCGGATTCACCGAGGACGAAGGAGTTACGTGGTACAAAGGACGCCTTTGTGTACCATCCGATTCGAGTTGAAAGAAGTTATCTTGAAGGAGGCTCATGATACTCTTTATTCTATCCATCCGGAGAACTAAGATGTATCAAGATTTGAAAGAGCAATTTTGGTGGCATAAGATGAAGAGAAATCGGAAGATATATCGCCAAGTGTGATATATGTCACGAGTCAAGGCGGGACATCAAAGACTCTGGATTGTTGCAACCTTTGCAAATTCGGAATGGAAATGGGATTACAGAGGAATGGACTTTATCACTGGACTACCTACTTCTAGTAGGGGAAATGACTCTATTTGGGTCATAGTGGATAGATTGTCCAAAGTCGCCCATTTATTGCCCGTCAAAACCACCTATCAGAGTTCGAAGCTAGCAGAGTTGTACATCGCTAGAATCGTTAGTTTGCACGGAGTCCCCAAGAACATCGTATCGGATCGAGGAACTCGGTTTACCTCGAGATTGGAAGAAAGTCCAAGAAGGTTTAGGAACTCGCCTAGATTTCGATCTGCGTATCACCCTCGGACCGATGGACAAACGGAGCGAGTAAATCAAATACTCAAGATATCTTGAGCATGTGTTTTAGAATATGGATCCAAGTGGGAAGACTGTCGTTTGCAGAATTTTCATACAACAACAGTTACCAAGCCAGTTTACAAATGGCCCCATTTGAATTCATGTACGGAAGAAAGTGCCGCACCCCTTTGAACTGGTCGGAAGTAGGAGAGAGTCAGATTTTCGGACCCGAGATCCTACGAGAAGCAGAAGAGAAGGTTCACAAGATTCGTGAGCACCTCAAGACAGCCCAATCCCGGTAAGAGTTATGCCGACAAGAGACGCCGAGAGCTCGCCTTCAACATCGGAGATTTTGTTTATCTGAAAGTGTCGCCATTGAAGGGAATGCATTTCCAACTCAAAGGAAAGTTAGCCCCAGATATATCGGACCTTTCAAAATTTTGAACCGTCGAGGAAGTATCTTATCAACTGGAACTACCGAAGAGATGTCACTGCACAATGTGTTCCATATCTCATTACTTTAAATGTCTCAAGTCCCAGAAGACCGAAGTGTTCAAGAATATCGATCACGGACCATAGAGATCAACGATGACCTAACCTATCTGAAGTACCCATCCGTATATTGGAAGAAGCCTTTGAACTACGTAACCCAAGCATCAAGTTTCTCAAGATTCAGTGGAGCAATCACACGAAGAGGAAGCTACACAGGAGCGAAGATCACATCAGACGGAGTTTCATCTCTTCAAATCCTAGGTAATCTTTTTCGTCCTTTTCAAATCTCGGGACGAGATTTTGTTTAAGGGGGGAAGGTTTGTAACATCCCAAAAATACCAAACTTAGATCATCAAACACTAATCATCAAGATTAGGGTTAACAAAAACTTTTTCTAAATAAACTCATGAATGCATGTATATGTGTATGCATGGATTTTTAATTTCTTTAAAAACCACCTTGTTTGTGTGATCCATTGCTTGTAAAATGTTTCTTCGGTGAAATGAACATCATCTAAAACATTTCCCACACTTTTCCTAAAGACAAGTAAATCAAAACAAATATATTAAGTGAATGGTCATTTTGACCAATTTAACTCCCATGCCTACTTTGGCTGTCTCAAACTTTCAGAACCTAACAGAAACTTTTCTGGATCTTTGCACCCCTTGAACGTACTCATAACAGAGTATCAAGGCCCACTTTGTGATCATCCAGAAACTTTCAAATGCATAGTTTAAATGACAATTTAAAATTGAATCTTCTTCATATGGGAAGATCCCACTTTTTCAAACACCACTCAAACAAGCTCAACTTTCAAAATCCAAGCATCTGCAGACTCACCAGCACCAATCTAGCAAACCCACCAAAATTCATTTCAAAATTCAAAACTTGATTTCATGCGGCCATTTCATCAAACAGGTTGCAGACACAAATCAAACCAAACATCAAACATTATAGTGTGCAGTGATTCTTGCCTAACTTGTTCCCTAGTTAGCTCACACAAAACTCAGTAGATCATCTAGAAAGATTAGCCCAACACTAGCACCCCTGTGAGCTTGCCACTGTCATTAATTGTGAACAGCCGAGCACCTCAATGCCACCCCATAGTCGACAGCAGGCTAGAGGAAGCACTAGTCGTGCCAACCTTATGCAGGAGGCGGCCAACATCCACCGCCACCCACTGTCCCAGCATGGCGTTGCCAAGCCACGACCACGCGCGACAAGCGCGCCCAGACCATGCGGCGTGCGCGAGCGCCACCTCGACCAGCGTCCACAGACCGCCTTGCCCTCACCGCAGCGCACACACGATCACCACCGACCCAGAGACCGCCAGACATCCCGTTTGCGCCCCGTGCCATACGGCCCGCCCGTCGAAGACGCCGCCTGCCGTGAGCACCGGCCGTTCAGACCAAACCACACGCCCCATGCCTTGCGACCATGTCGTTGAGCATCGCCGAGACACACCGTCCCCTACCCTTGCCCATGCCATTAGCCGCTGTAGCGTCGCCCCAGCGAGCTCACCGTCGCCTGGCGGTCCCCTCGCCGACTATAAATAGAGGCCACCGCACGATTTCTTCACACCATCTCACTCCCTCACCTCTTGATCGTGCCACACCATTCCCGAGCAAGGCGAGCACCACCGCCGAATTTCACCGGAGCACCGCTGCCGGAGAAGAAGGAACCAGCGATTGAGCCGCCCGGAGAAGCCACCGGTACCAGGAGGTTCGCCGTCGTCGACTTAAATCGTTGCTCGCCTTGCCGACCCTCGCCTGCACCCGGTGATCCCCAACACCCTCACCGGCCGCTTAGGTTTCGTTCTCACGGAGCTGTCTCGCGTCGACGATGACCCTCGGTAGTTGGATTAGAACTAGATCGAGCGATCCACGTTGCCCATCTGCCGCCCAGCCCGTGTCACCGACAGTGGGGACACCCACTTAAGTAGCCAGGAGCCCTGTGCTTAGCAGACGGCCCGTTAGAATTTCCCCATGACCAAACAATTCAAATTAAACCTTTTCTTTTTAAATTCAAACACACTTCTGTACCCAACTTCAAATATCAACCCAGATCGATTCAGTGCACCAAATTGGATGAAACCAATTTTGTTAGAAAGGCCTTTGAATGCTTAATCCAAGCGTGTTGGATTCAAGTCATTTGGATCTGTAGATCACCCATAGTAAAAATAACAAGGCAGAAGCTTTTCTGCATTCAAACTTTTTCAAATTTAAACCATAAAAGCTTTTGAGTTGATTCCAACTCTCAAAAATCACATTTAACCATACCTTTCAGAATATATAAAAATATATAGGTTTACTTGCAGAAATAATGTTCAAGTAATAAAAGAATGCTTCGTAAGCATTTCTAGTCACTTTAATTAATTAAAATAAAAGGGTAAAACCTTATTAAATTGTGACACCACTTTAAATCACATTTCCATGGACTACAATATGTGGTGATGACATGTGTCAACATGATCCCATATTTGGTTTGGAAAATATTAAATCTTAAGTAGTTTTTCAATGAGTAGAAATTACTTTTCTAAAAATAAAAGATTTAAACCAAGCTTTAACCTTGTAATGTTAGAGATGATGCTAGATCATCTATAGGACCCTTGTGTGTGATGAGTGCAAGTAGTTAAGTATTGTTTGGTGATTGTGTACCTCGTATTTATTCGTAGACGCTAGTACCGACCAAGGATACGAGGAGGAAGGAGGATACTACAAAGAGGAAGCCGAGGAGAACTTCAACCACTGCTCTGCACAAGGCAAGCTAGTAACTATGCAAGCTTATACTGATATTGATGCAAGCTGATACTATATCTGTGCAAGCCTTACTAAACAAGTTGACCTATGCAAGCTAACCCTTGCCAGATACCCTACTGATGCCACAAACCCATACTTGTAATCCTACCTACTTGTTAAAACAATCCTAGTTTTATGGCAAGCTTCTTACTTTATTTCTTTATCAAAGCTTACTTAGAGTCTACCTAAGAGTTTGGTAGATACTAGACAGTTGTGCTGAAGGTTGCATAAAGAGCATAAAATTTGGCCTAAGCTAGAAACCTTGATATCAGCCTGAGACATAAGGTTGTACTTAGTAAAACTCCACTAGTTACCACCCCTCATTAGTACTACCCTCACCTGTAGATTCTAGTGCTAAGCATAAAACTTGATCAACTTTTAGATGGGAATACTTGGTGGAAAAATGGTTATGAAAACCTTGGAATGATGGATCATTCTATGGAAATGTTTTGGACATGTGTTTCCAAACACTTGATGATTTTGGTGATGAAAATGTTGAGGCATGAGCCTTAGCCCTTTATAAAACTGATGGTTATGCGGATGCGATACCATTCCAATTTTAGCGTAAACCACAATACCCGAATATTGGGTAGGGCTTATTTGAAACTTATATTCCTTAGTATTAGTTCCCTCACGGCCAAGGTCTGAGCTGAGGCTACCTTGTGAAGATTGTCCACCTGTGCAGTACCCAAGATGACAGTTGGTCATGGTTGGGAGGCCAAACTCACAGGAGAGGTGCTTATACTAGGGCGTGTAATTGAAAGGTTAGGATTGATTATCCGCATACTGAGTATGGTGAATTCAGGATTTGTTCCTGACGGATGTATCGAATGTTGTGGTGAAAGTGTACAATCTCTGCAGAGTGTCAAACTATTCGAATAGCCGCGTCGTGATTATGGGACGATTGAGTGGCCATACTGTTCCCCCGTCATACTTTTCCAAAATGACTTGTGAAATGAATTGAGACTTTGACTTGACCACAACAGAGTTGTGACCTAAATTACAATATCCCACTTAGGAGTAATAAAATTGTGACTAGCTTTGGAACTTAGTAGAGATAAACCTGGCTTTTTGCAAAACAACCCTAGAGCCTAGTGTCCTATTATCCAAAAAACCCTTACTTGTTAGTATTAGTTTGCGAGTACTTAAAGAGTACTCATGGCTTTGTCCCTGGCTATTCCCATGGCCAGACTATGAAGAGGAGTACCTGGAAGATGGACCCCAGGAAGGTTACGACAACTAGGATCATCTCCCATCGTCGCATTGCACTGTGACCCGAAGATAGAGCTTCGCCACGCTACCGTTATTATTACGTATTCACCGCTTGAAGTTGTATTAAGAACTGGATCATGAGATCCCTATTTGTGTAAGAACTTATGTATCGTTTGTAATGGATGAAGTACTATGGTATCCAATTCTGTTATGTCTCGCAAAAATGGTAATCCTGGGATTGCGATGTATGGCATAACAGGCATCTAGGATTGAAAAATCCGGGTGTTGACAGCATGAGTCATCCTGATATCATAAGCAGTGGGCATCTTTAATTAACCATTCTGTTATAGTTGTAGTACTTACTAGTCAGATACATATAGCATGAGGCATCCCAAAACCCAGCAATTGTTGGTACTTTTATTTAGCCATTTCGTTATAGTGAAGCTAATTACTAGTCATTATAAAGTCAAATTTATAGCACTACTTTAGTTATAGTTGTCTATGATCGAGATACTGTGCTCCAAGTCGTCCATAACCGCGGACACGGCTTTCAGAAAGTTTTACCCTGCAGGGGGGGCACAAATAGCAACACACGCACGATCAACCTCGAGAAAAAACAATAAAAACTCAACGAGGCATCACGACAGAGCAACTGAAAGATTCATATAAATTTCAGGGGCCACCCGACCAAGCTACCCGCGACGAAGTTGGCCGGCTCCGAGACGGACCCAAGGTTTGTGACAATGGCTATAAACGACTGGGAACCCGAAAGTGTGATTGGGCTTGTCGATACCGCGAAAACATTCCACGTTGGTTCCAAAACAGTACAGGCGGTTCACGCGCAATCATAAATAAAGCAGTAAAGCATGGCATAAGTACATGATAGTAATAAAGCCCCAAACTACTTTGTGGCCCCAAGAAATAATATATGACTCAAGCTCTGGCTAGGGGGATTCATGGTCCCACATGCGGATAGTGCGAATATTCAAAGAACAGGTATCAAGTACTCGGGGTCCTACGGGACACAAGTGGACGGTTAAAAACCAAATAACATCTATTATCCACTTGTGCCTCTGCATTATTTACCTACTTCAATTTTAGTTATTAAACGATAAATAAAGCCATGATCATATCCAACATAAAGCATAAGGCATTTCTCCAACAACCGTGGTACTTGACAACACGCAACAACACTTGAGCAAGCGACTACGACACGCAAGTCCAACTATCTACCAAACAACAGGTAATAGGATGTGTCCAAGGCAATATAAGGCTATAAGGGATACCACGGGTACGAAAACTAGAGCATCGCAACACAGATAGCAATAGATCAACAGGAGGAAGTAAAGACTAGAAATGTAAAATAGGTAGAAAGGGGGAGAATTGCTCGCCTGAAAAATATTGCCGAAGTTTCATCCGAAGATCGGGTCGACACTCGCATCAACTCATCGGCCTAATCCAGAAAGAAGCAAGCACTAAAAGGAACAAGCGATGCAGCAATTACAACTAATGCGGAAGAATCGGCATGATCATGATATGATGCATGACATGAAAGCAATGATGCGACTTCGCAAAATTACTTAGAATGAAAATCCCTTCAATTGTTATAACGTTCAAGTTATTTTTTTATCCATCAAAATGAAATGTTATTAGCATGATAAACATGGCTTAAGATGGGCTAAACAGATTTAAATGGAATAGAGAGAATATTTATTTAATGTCATCCACATCCCAACTTAGCTTATTATGTGAAATTAACCGAATTTGTAAAATAAACATGAAAAAAATGCATGCATATGGCATGAACAGGTTCAGTGCATGTTTTTGATAAATTATTGTATGTAACACATTTTAAATAAAACAATAGATTACTAAATACAAAGTAAATAGAGAGGACGAAGCTGGGATTTAATATGCCCTCGCTAGGATTTGAGCTCTAATCTTTCTGGTGAAGGAGCAAGAGATTGGCCACAAGGGTAACCTGTGTGGATGGTTTTAATTCAAAACAGAGGTTGGATTTGTAAGAGAAAAATAGCTAGAATTTATTGATGAGATGGTGAGGATTTTATCCGGGAGTTTTCGCTGAAGCTGATATGAGTTCATCTACTAAATAGAATACACACATAAATTACATATATTGTGGCGGAAGACGAGCAGGTGAATCAAAAGAGGCAGAACAAAACTAGCTAGCTGATTTGAGCTTACACATGTGATGAAGTATGTATGTGCATGTGTGGTAGGTGTAGAAAAGAACACAAGTATTCCTACCGTAAAGGGCTACCACACAAGCAGGTGAATCAAAAGAAACTAGCTAGCTAGCTGATTTGAATGCATACACGAGCGCATGTGCTGGCTGGCTGGCGTGAGGCAAGCAGCATACATCAGATGATTTAAACTGCCCCTTCGAGAATTTGATCTCTCGACCAACAAAGTGGGAGATAAGATGTTGAATAAAAAGGGGCCTCCAAGTTTTGAACTGAACCTCGAGCGTGCTGGGTTTACTGATGAAACTGAAGAAACGGCGTCTCTAATCTGAACTCTCTTGACAGACAGCGTCAGTCTACGTTGGTAGCTGAACAGAGGCGAGGCAGTGTGCGCGCGTGGAGCAAGCAGAGTAGCAGCAAAGAAGCAAAGCGAGCAGCAGAAGTGGACTAGCTCGTCCATGCTAGAGACGCGTTTGGGAAGAGACGTGCGGCGATGGTAGTAAGCGACCGGGACGGGAATATCAGGAAATAGGATTGTGGTGGCTCACCGTGATCGATAACGAGATCGGCGAACTTGGAGGATGACTGAGACGTTGTTGAGAATACGAAGATGCCTGCGGCTCCGAACATAGACCGCTGCCTGGAAGGAGACCGGCGCTCCAGCAGCTCCAGCTACGAGGCGTTAGCGAGGAGGATGATGGCGAGGCGGCGGCTCCATTCTCATGGCCAACTTGAGTTGGCGACAATCATGGCGACTCCACAGTCGACGGGAGGCGACGCTGGAGCTGTTGCTTGGAATTTTCGTGGCGAGAAGTAGGGGAGTTGAGGGGAGTGGCGGCGGCGCGATCTGGAAGAGGCTAGGGTTTCTTGGAGTCGATCTATGGTGGTCAAAAGGAGGAGTAGGAGGACATGTGCATGGTGGTTGAAAAAACAAGAAGCAGAGGAGGAGGTCACACTTCTCTCGTGACCACCAGCCAGGAAGATTACAAAGGAAGGAGGGGCCTCTCCATCGATCAGCTGAGGCGCTTCCAGGTGGGCTGATGCTGCATGGTGGGCTTATGATGGACCAGGTTTGCTCTCTCTCATTTTTTTTCTGTTCTTTGCTAAAACATTTCCTTTTTATACAAACAGTTTTATTTCTTTTCAAAACCATTTGAAAACTTTTGAATTCTTTTTGCAGGGATTTTAAACATAGATTTTTTTTATAGGATTTCAAATAGAGTAAAGAGGGGACAAGAAGAATAGCAAGATGATGCCACACGACAATTTGATATTTTACAAGAATAAAGAAAATAGGGTGAAACAAAATAGGAGATGAGGTTAATTCCAAAAGAATTTGTATATGAAATATTGGATCCTTCCATTAAGCAAGAAGAGGGACCAAAGAAACATATGGGTTATATGAAAACAACAAGGAGATATACAAATGATGAACAAGATGCAAATGCATGCAATACGGACAACAATGCAACAAATATTTGAACCATGCAAGGTGACATAATATTTATGATGATGCATATGATGTCATGATGATGCAGAAAATTAAATAACAAGCAATTTTCTAATTGGGGAATTTCTGGGGTGCTACAATTCGACACCACTAATGATGGATCTCGCCCTCGAGATCCGCCTCCTGGTACGGGGAAGAAGACCGACGGTCTGAATCTTCTCGCTTCGTGTAGATCTTCGCGACACCACTAACAAGGATTCTTTCTTCATGTTGAAATCGACGACACCACCAACAAGGGTCGTTGCTCACGTTCACTGCGAGAACACTTCGGAAAAAAAGGACGAAAGTAGAGGTCTCAAAAGGTAAGACCACCTTTAACTCCCGCGGAAGGAGTATAATTACGTCGATCCACCATTCAATGTACAAGAGCAAATGATAAGAGTAGTCGGATGGTGATCAGTCCATCGCGCACCCAAAGCATTACTCTGCACATGAATAGGGGAATTATGGAACCCACTCTTAAAATTCAGACTGCAGATCTCGACAAGCGAGGTTCGGAAACAAAGGAGGGATGGACATTCTCATCAGATCTGATGTAGATGACTTCGTCGTATCGGAAAACACCGGATGATAGAAAGAAAAAAATTAGTGAATGTTCGGTCCACTGAAAGGTACAACAGATGAAAGATTCATCAGATAGCATGAATGCCGAATGTTGAAGCACCGTTACAAGAGGATGGAAGCAAAACCCTGAAGGTACGACGGAAACCCAACCACGAGTAATCCTGTACTCGAAGAAAAGATAAGATAGAAGATTCAAAACACGTCGAGATAAGAGGAGAATAGCAGAGGGGTAAGAAGTAAAAGCAGACCTAATCAGATCTATCCAACCGATTTTACAAAATAGCTTTGACACTCTACAACGTCCGTTAGCTAGGTTATCCTACAGGCTGGACCAGTGCGGTATCGTAACTGCTGAGCTCTGATACCACTCTGTAACACCCTCAGAATCGACCCTATGCAAGTCTTAGCGACCCTCGCCAAACCCGCATAGAAACGATTCAAAGGTGTCCACCAGGCACTTTCGTGCGGATGGAAAACGAAGTAATATCATTACACAATAGTCCACGATGGAACCCACAGAACAGATATATACAACAACGACTCCATGAGTCAAGAATACAGATATACAATACAAGATCCAAATCAACTTGAAAATGATACAGCGTTCGACTACGGACAAGATGCAAATGGGGCTAAGAGCCCTGAAGAATAACCAGTGGCGTCCATAACCCTGCCCAGGCCAAGCCGGAAGGGTTACCACTATGACGTCGACGAAAACCCGCTTAAACAAAAGGGGTGCCGACAAAGGGCAAAGGAAAAGAGAGCGCAAGATCTTTGAGGCCGATGCAGCGAGACTAGAATTCGGCGGTCCTCGCCTACATAGGTATGGTGGACTGAAGCGGCAGTGCGGCATGCACTAAACAACCTATAGAGACTCAATACATCTGGCGGCTATCAGATAGGGATAAGAAAGACCTATTCAGATCCAACCTGATTCTAACACCAAACATACCCATCCTGGTATTCCCCCTCGATACCAACCGAGAAAGTCAACCGAGGAACTCACACAGTTGGCAGTTTTATTCATTTTATTATAGTTGCGACAATTACTAGTCAGATATAGATAGCATGAGTCATCCTGATATCATAAGCAGTGGGCATCTTTAATTAACCATTCCGTTATAGTTGTAGTACTTACTAGTCAGATACATATAGCATGAGGCATCCCAAAACCCAGCAGTTGTTGGTACTTTTATTTTGCCATTCCGTTATAGTGAAGCTAATTACTAGTCATTATAAAGTCAAATTTATAGCACTACTTTAGTTATAGTTGTCTATGATCGAGATACTGTGATCCAAGTCGTCCATAACCGCAGAAACGGCTTTCAGAAAGTTTTACCCTGCAGGGGGGCACAAATAGCAACACACGCACGATCAACCTCGAGAAAAACCAATAAAAACTCAACGAGGCATCACGACAGAGCAATTGCAAGATTCATATAAATTTCAGGGGTCACCCCACCAAGCTACCATGACGAAGTTGGCAAGCTCGAGACGGACCTAGAGGTTTGTGACAATGGTCAGTAAACGATCGGGAACCCGAAAAGTGTGATTGGGCTTGTCGATACCGCGAAAACATTCCACGTTGGTTCCAAAATAAAGCGATGCGCTCCACGCGCAATCATAAATAAAGCAGTAAAGCATGGCATAAGTACATGATAGTAATAAAGCCCCAAACTACTTTGTGGCCCCAAGAAATAATATATGACTCAAGCTCTGGCTAGGGGGATTCATGGTCCCACATGCGGATAGTGCGAGGCAGTGTGCACGCGTGGAGCAAGCAGAGCAGCAGCAAAGAAGCAAGCGAGCAGCAGAAGTGGACTAGCTCGTCCATGCTAGAGACGCGTTTAGGAAGAGACGTGCGGCGATGGTAGTAAGCAACCGGGACGAGAATATCAGGAAATAGGATTGTGGTGGCTCACCGTGATCGATAACGAGATCGGCGAACTTGGAGGATGACTGAGACGTTGTTGAGAATACGAAGATGCCTGTGGCTCCGAACATAGACCGCTGCCTGGAAGGAGACCGGCTCTCCGGCTCTCGAGGCGTTAGCGAGGAGGATGATGGCGAGGCGGCGGCTCCATTCTCATGGCCAACTTGAGTTGGCGACAATGATGGCGACCGCACGGTCGACGGGAGGCGACGCTAGACCTGTTGCTTGGAATTTTCATGGCGAGAAGTAGGGGAGTTGAGGGGAGTGGCGGCGGTGCGATCTGGAAGAGGCTAGGGTTTCTTGGAGTCGATCTATGGTGGTCAAAAGGAGGAGTAGGAGGACATGTGCGTGGTGATTGAAAAAACAAGAAGCTGCGGAGGAGGTCACACTTCTCTCGTGACCACCAGCCAGGAAGATTACAGAGGGAGGAGGGGCCTCTCCATCGATCGGTGAGGTGCTTCGGTGGTGATCTTTGCATGGTGGGCTTATGATGGACCAGGTTTGCGCTCTCTCATTTTTTTCTGTTCTTTGCTAAAACATTTCCTTTTTATACAAACAGTTTTATTTCTTTTCAAAACCATTTGACAACTTTTGAATTCTTTTGCAGGGATAGATTTTTTTATAGGATTTCAAATATAGTAAAGAGGGGACAAGAATAATATCAAGATGATGCCACACGACAATTTGACATTTTACAAGAATAAATAAAATAGGGTGAAACAAAATAGGAGATGAGGTTAATTCCAAAAGAATTTGTATATGAAATATTGGATCCTTCAATTAAGCAACAAGAGGGACCAAACAAACATATGGGTTATATGAAAACAACAAGGAGATATACAAATGATGAACAAGATGCAAATGCAATGCAATACGGACAACAATGCAACAAATATTTGAACCATGCAAGGTGACATAATATTTATGATGATGCATATGATGTCATGATGATGCAGAAAATTAAATAACAAGCAATTTTCTAATTGGGGAATTTCTAGGGTGCTATAATTCGACACCACTAACGATGGATCTCGCCCTCGAGATCCGCCTCCTGGTACAGGGAAGAAGACCGACGGTCTGAATCTTCTCGCTTCGTGTAGATCTTCGTGACACCACTAACAAGGATTCTTTCTTCATGTTGAAATCGATGACACCACCAACAAGGGTCGTTGCTCACGTTCATTGCGAAAACACTTCGGAAAAAAAGGACGAAAGTAGAGGTCTCAAAAGGTAAGACCACCTTTAACTCCCGCGGAAGGAGTATAATTACGTCGATCCACCATTCAATGTACAAGGCAAATGATAAGAGTAGTCGGATGGTGATCAGTCCATCGCGCACCCAAAGCATTACTCTGCACATGAATAGGGGAATTATGGAACCCACTCTTAGAATTCAGACTGAAGATCTCGACCGGCGAGGTTTGGAAACAAAGCAGGGATGGACATTCTCATCAGATCTGATGTAGATGACTTCGTCGTATCGAAAAACAACGGATGATAGAAAGAAAAAAATTAGTGAATGTTCGGTCCACTAAAAGGTACAACAGATGAAAGATTCATCAGATAGCATGAATGCCGAATGTTGAAGCACCGTTACAAGAGGATGGAAGCAAAACCCTGAAGGTACGACGGAAACCCAACCACGAGTAATCCTATACTCGAAGAAAAGATAAGAGAGAAGATTCAAAACACGTCGAGATAAGAGGAGAATAGCAGAGGGGTAAGAAGTAAAAGTAGACCTAATCAAATCTATCCAACCGATTTGACAAAATAGCTTTGACACTCTACAACGTCCGTTAGCTAGGTTATCCTACAGGCTTTGGACCGGTAGTATCGAATCTGGCGAGCTCGATACCACTCTGTAACACCCTCAGAATCGACCCTATGCAAGTCTTAGCGACCCTCGCCAAACCCGCATAGAAAAGATTCAAAGGTGCCCACCAGGCACTTTCGTGCGGGTGGAAAACGAAGTAATATCATTACACAATAGTCCACGATGGAACCCACAGAACAGATATATACAACAACGACTCCATGAGTCAAGAATACAAATATACAATACAAGATCCAAATCAACTTGAAAATGATACAGCGTCCAACTACGGACAAGATGCAAATGGGGTAAGAGCCCTGAAGAATAACCAGTGGCGTCCATAACTCCCTTGAGCCAAAGCGGAAGGGTTACCACGCTAACGACGTCGAACTCAAAACCTGCTTAAACAAAAGGAGTGCCGACAAAGGGCAAAGGAAAAGAGAGCGGTCAAGATCGAGGCCAAGACACATGAGACTAGAATTCGGCGGTCCTCGCCTACATAGGTATGGTGGATCAAGCGGCAAGCATGCACTAAACAACCTATAGAGACTCAATACATCTGGCGGCTATCAGATAGGGATAAGAAAGACCTATTCGGATCCAACCTGATTCTAACACCAAACATACCCATCCTGGTATTCCCCCTCGATACCAACCAATAAAGTCAACCGAGGAACTCACACAGTTGGCAGTTTTATTCATTTTGTTATAGTTGCGACAATTACTAGTCAGATATAGATAGCATGAGTCATCCCGATATCATAAGCAGTGGGCATCTTTAATTAACCATTCCGTTATAGTTGTAGTACTTACTAGTCAGATACATATAGCATGAGGCATCCCAAAACCCAGCAGTTGTTGGTACTTTTATTTAGCCATTCCGTTATAGTGAAGCTAATTACTAGTCATTATAAAGTCAAATTTATAGCACTACTTTAGTTATAATTGTCTATGATCGAGATACTGTGCTCCAAGTCATCCATAACCGCGGACACGGCTTTCAGAAAGTTTTACCCTGCAGGGGGGCACAAATAGCAACACACGCACGATCAACCTCGAGAAAAACCTATAAAAACTCAACGAGGCATCACGACAGAGCAATTGCAAGATTCATATAAATTTCAGGGGCCACCCCACCAAGCTACCCGCGACGAAGTTGGCCGGCTCAGAGACGGACCCAGAGGTTTGTGACAATGGTTGTAAACGACTGAGAACCCGAAAGTGTGATTGGGCTTGTCGATACCGCGAAAACATTCCACGTTGGCTCCAAAACAATACAGGCGCTCCACGCGCAATCATAAATAAAGCAGTAAATCATGGCATAAGTACATGATAGTAATAAAGCCCCAAACTACTTTGTGGCCCCAAGAAATAATATATGACTCAAGCTCTGGCTAGGGGGATTCATGGTCCCACATGCGGATAGTGTGAATATTCAAAGAACGGGTATCAAGTACTCGGGGTCCTACGGGACACAAGTGGACGGTTAAAAACCAAATAACATCTATTGTCCACCTGTGCCTCTGCATTATTTACCTACTTCAATTTTAGTTATTAAACGATAACTAAAGCCATGATCATCTCCAACATAAAGCATAAGGCATTTCTCCAACAACTGTGGTACTTGACAACACGCAACAACACTTGAGCAAGCGACTACGACACGCAAGTCCAACTATCTACCAAACAATAGGTAATACGATGTGTCCAAGACAATATAAGGCTGCAAGGGATACCACGGGTACGAAAACTAAAGCATCGCAACACAGATAGCAATAGATCAACAGGAGGAAGTAAAGACTAGAAATGTAAAATAGGTAGAAAGGGGGAGAATTGCTTGCCTGAAAAATATTGCCGAAGTTTCATCAGAAGATCGGGTCAACACTCGCATCAACTCATCGGCCTAATCCGAAAAAAAGCAAACACTAAAAGGAACAAGCGATGCAGCAATTACAACTAATGCGGAAGAACCGGCATGATCATGATATGATGCATGACATGAAAACAATGATGTGACTTCGCAAAATTACTTAGAATGAAAATCCCTTCAATTGTTATAATGTTCAAGTTATTTTTTTATCCATCAAAATGAAATGTTATTACCATGATAAACATGGCTTAATATGGCCTAAACTGATTTAAATGGAATAGAGAGAATATTTATTTAATGTCATCCACATCCCAACTTAGCTTATTATGTGAAATTAACCGAACTTGTAAAATAAACATGAAAAAAATGCATGCATATGGCATGAACAGGTTCATGCATGTTTCTGATAAATTTTTGTATGTAACACATTTTAAATAAAACAATGGATTACTAAATACAAAGTAAATAGAGAGGACGAAGCTGGGATTTAATATGCCCTCGCTAGGATTTGAGCTCTAATCATTCTGGTGAAGGAGCAAGAGATTGGCCACAAGGGTAACCTGTGTGGATGGTTTTAATTCAAAACAGAGGTTGGATTTGTAAGAGAAAAATAGCTAGAATTTATTGATGAGATGGTGAGGATTTTATCCGGGAGTTTTCGCTGAAGCTGATATGAGTTCATCTACTAAATAGGATGCACACATAAATTACATATATTGTGGCAGAAGACGAGCACGTGAATCAAAAGAGGCAGAACAAAACTAGCTAGCTGATTTGAGCTTACACATGTGATGAAGTATGTATGTGCATGTGTGGTAGGTGTAGAAAAGAACACAAGTATTCCTACCGTAAAGGGCTACCACACAAGCAGGTGAATCAAAAGAAACTAGCTAGCTAGCTGATTTGAATGCATACACGAGCGCATGTGCTAGCTGGCTGGCGTGAGGCACGCAGCATACATCAGATGATTTAAACTGGCCCTTCGGGAATTTGATCTCTCGACCAACGAAGTGGGAGATAAGATGCTGAATAAAAAGGGGCCTCCACGTTTTGAACTGAACCTGGAGCGTGCTGGGTTTACTGATGAAACTGAAGAAACGGCGTCTCTACTCTGAACTCTCTTGACAGACAGCGTCAGTCTACGTTGGTAGCTGAACAGAGGCGAGGCAGTGTGCGCGCGTGGAGCAAGCAGAGCAGCAGCAAAGAAGCAAAGCGAGCAGCAGAAGTGGACTAGCTCGTCCATGCTAGAGACGCGTTTGGGAAGAGACGTGCGGCGATGGTAGTAAGCGACCGGGACGAGAATATCAGGAAACAGGATTGTGGTGGCTCACCATGATCGATAACGAGATCGGCGAACTTGGAGGATGACTGAGACGTTGTTGAGAATACGAAGATGCCTGCGGCTCCGAACATAGACCGCTGCCTAGAAGGAGACCGGCGCTCCAGCAGCTCCAGCTACGAGGCGTTAGCGAGGAGGATGATGGCGAGGCGGCGGCTCCATTCTCATGGCCAACTTGAGTCGGCGACAATCATGGCGACCGCACGGTCGACGGGAGGCGACGCTGGAGCTGTTGCTTGGAATTTTCGTGGCGAGAAGTAGGGGAGTTGAGGGGAGTGGCGGCGGCGCGATCTGGAAGAGGCTAGGGTTTCTTGGAGTCGATCTATGGTGGTCAAAAGGAGGAGTAGGAGGACATGTGCGTGGTGGTTGAAAAAACAAGAAGCTGCGGAGGAGGTCACACTTCTCTCGTGACCACCAGCCAGGAAGATTACAGAGGGAGGAGGGGCCTCTCCATCGATCAGCTGAGGTGCTTCCAGGTGGGCTGATGCTGCATGGTGGGCTTATGATGGACCAGGTTTGCTCTCTCTCATTTTTTTCTGTTCTTTGCTAAAACATTTCCTTTTTATACAAACAGTTTTATTTCTTTTCAAAACCATTTGAAAACTTTTGAATTCTTTTGCAGGGATTTTAAACATAGATTTTTTTTATAGGATTTCAAATAGAGTAAAGAGGGGACAAGAAGAATAGCAAGATGATGCCACACGACAATTTGACATTTTACAAGAATAAATAAAATAGGGTGAAACAAAATAGGAGATGAGGTTAATTCCAAAAGAATTTGTATATGAAATATTGGATCCTTCCATTAAGCAAGAAGAGGGACCAAAGAAACATATGGGTTATATGAAAACAACAAGGAGATATACAAATGATGAACAAGATGCAAATGCAATGCAATACGGACAACAATGCAACAAATATTTGAACCATGCAAGGTGACATAATATTTATGCTGATGCATATGATGTCATGATGATGCAGAAAATTAAATAACAAGCAATTTTCTAATTGGGGAATTTCTGGGGTGCTACAATTCGACACCACTGACGATGGATCTCGCCCTCGAGATCCGCCTCCTGGTACGGGGAAGAAGACCGACGGTCTGAATCTTCTCGCTTCGTATAGATCTTCGTGACACCACTAACAAGGATTCTTTCTTCATGTTGAAATCGATGACACCACCAACAAGGGTCGTTGCTCACGTTCATTGCGAGAACACTTCGGAAAAAAAGGACGAAAGTAGAGGTCTCAAAAGGTAAGACCACCTTTAACTCCCGCGGAAGGAGTATAATTACGTCGATCCACCATTCAATGTACAAGGCAAATGATAAGAGTAGTAGGATGGTGATCAGTCCATCGCGCACCCAAAGCATTACTCTGGACATGAATAGGGGAATTATGGAACCCACTCTTAGAATTCAGACTGAAGATCTCGACAGGCGAGGTTTGGAAACAAAGCAGGGATGGATATTCTCATCAGATCTGATGTAGATGACTTCGTCGTATCGGAAAACACCGGATGATAGAAAGAAAAAAATTAGTGAATGTTCGGTCCACTAAAAGGTACAACAGATGAAAGATTCATCAGATAGCATGAATGCCGAATGTTGAAGCACCGTTACAAGAGGATGGAAGCAAAACCCTGAAGGTACGACGGAAACCCAACCACGAGTAATCCTGTACTCGAAGAAAAGATAAGAGAGAAGATTCAAAACATGTCGAGATAAGAGGAGAATAGCAGAGGGGTAAGAAGTAAAAGCAGACATAATCAGATCTATCCAACCGATTTTACAAAATAGCTTTGACACTCTACAACGTCCGTTAGCTAGGTTATCCTACATTTGGACTAAGGGTATCAGAATCGCTACGAGCTCTGATACCACTCTGTAACACCCTCAGAATCGACCCTATGCAAGTCTTAGCGACCCTCGCCAAACCCGCATAGAAACGATTCAAAGGTGCCCACCAGGCACTTTCGTGCGGGTGGAAAACGAAGTAATATCATTACACAATAGTCCACGATGGAACCCACAGAACAGATATATACAACAACGACTCCATGAGTCAAGAATACAGATATACAATACAAGATCCAAATCAACTTGAAAATGATACAGCGTCCGACTACGGACAAGATGCAAATGGGGCTAAGAGCCCTGAAGAATAACCAGTGGCGTCCATAACCCTGCCCAGGCCAAGCCGGAAGGGTTACCCTGCTAACGACGTCGAACTCAAAACCTGCTTAAACAAAAGGGGTGCCGACAAAGGGCAAAGGAAAAAGAGAGCGGTCAAGATCGAGGCCAAGACAGCGAGACTAGAATTCGGCGGTCCTCGCCTACATAGGTATGGTGGACTGAAGCGGCAACGCGGCATGCACTAAACAACCTATAGAGACTCAATACATCTGGCGGCTATCAGATAGGGATAAGAAAGACCTATTCGGATCCAACCTGATTCTAACACCAAACATACCTATCCTGGTATTCCCCCTCGATACCAACCGATAAAGTCAACCGAGGAACTCACACAGTTGGCAGTTTTATTCATTTTGTTATAGTTGCGACAATTACTAGTCAGATATAGATAGCATGAGTTATCCTGATATCATAAGCAATGGGCATCTTTAATTAACCATTCCGTTATAGTTGTAGTACTTACTAGTCAGATACATATAGCATGAGGCATCCCAAAACCCAGCAGTTGTTGGTACTTTTATTTTGCCATTCCGTTATAGTGAAGCTAATTACTAGTAATTATAAAGTCAAATTTATAGCACTACTTTAGTTATAGTTGTCTATGATCGAGATACTGTGCTCCAAGTCGTCCATAACCGCGGACACGGCTTTCAGAAAGTTTTACCCTGCAGGGGGGCACAAATAGCAACACACGCACGATCAACCTCGAGAAAAACCAATAAAAACTCAACAAGGCATCACGACAGAGCAATTGTAAGATTCATATAAATTTCAGGGGCCACCCCACCAAGCTACCCGCGACGAAGTTGGCCGGCTCCGAGACGGACCTAGAGGTTTGTGACAATGGATGTAAACGACTGGGAACCCGAAAGTGTGATTGGGCTTATCGATACCACGAAAACATTTCACGTTGGTTCCAAAACAGTACAGGCTCCACGCGCAATCATAAATAAAGCAGTAAAGCATGGCATAAGTACATGATAGTAATAAAGCCCCAAACTACTTTGTGGCCCCAAGAAATAATATATGACTCAAGCTCTGGCTAGGGGGATTCATGGTCCCACATGCGGATAGTGTGAATATTCAAAGAACAGGTACCAAGTACTCGGGGTCCTACGGGACACAAGTGGACGGTTAAAAACCAAATAACATCTATTGTCCACCTGTGCCTCTGCATTATTTACCTACTTCAATTTTAGTTATTAAACGATAACTAAAGCCATGATCATCTCCAACATAAAGCATAAGGCATTTCTCCAACAACTGTGGTACTTGACAACACGCAACAACACTTGAGCAAGCGACTATGACACGCAAGTCCAACTATCTACCAAACAACAGGTAATAGGATGTGTCCAAGGCAATATAAGGCTGCAAGGGATACCACGGGTACGAAAACTAGAGCATCGCAACACAGATAGCAATAGATCAACAGGAGGAAGTAAAGACTAGAAATGTAAAATGGGTAGAAAGGGGAAGAATTGCTCGCCTGAAAAATATTGCCGAAGTTTCATCCGAAGATCGGGTCGACACTCGCATCAACTCATCGACCTAATCCGGGAAAAAGCAAACACTAAAAGGAACAAGCGATGCAGCAATTACAACTAATGCGGAAGAATCGGCATGATCATGATATGATGCATGACATGAAAACAATGATGTGACTTCGCAAAATTACTTAGAATGAAAATCCCTTCAATTGTTATAACGTTCAAGTTATTTTTTTATCCATCAAAATGAAATGTTATTACCATGATAAACATGGCTTAATATGGGCTAAAATGATTTAAATGGAATAGAGAGAATATTTATTTAATGTCATCCACATCCCAACTTAGCTTATTATGTGAAATTAACCGAACTTGTAAAATAAACATGAAAAAAATGCATGCATATGGCATGAACAGGTTCAGTGCATGTTTCTGATAAATTATTGTATGTAACACATTTTAAATAAAACAATAGATTACTAAATACAAAGTAAATCGAGAGGACGAAGCTGGGATTTAATATGCCCTCGCTAGGATTTGAGCTCTAATCTTTCTGGTGAAGGAGCAAGAGATTGGCCACAAGGGTAACCTGTGTGGATGGTTTTAATTCAAAACAGAGGTTGGATTTGTAAGAGAAAAATAGCTAGAATTTATTGATGAGATGGTGAGGATTTTATCCGGGAGTTTTCGTTGAAGCTGATATGAGTTCATCTACTAAATAGGATGCACACATAAATTACATATATTGTGGCGGAAGACGAGCAGGTGAATCAAAAGAGGCAGAACAAAACTAGCTAGCTGATTTGAGCTTACACATGTGATGAAGTATGTATGTGCATGTGTGGTAGGTGTAGAAAAGAACACAAGTATTCCTACCGTAAAGGGCTACCACACAAGCAGGTGAATCAAAAGAAACTAGCTAGCTAGCTGATTTGAATGCATACACGAGCGCATGTGCTAGCTGGCTGGCGTGAGGCACGCAGCATACATCAGATGATTTAAACAGCCCCTTCGGGAATTTGATCTCTCGACCAACGAAGTGGGAGATAAGATGCTGAATAAAAAGGGGCCTCCACGTTTTGAACTGAACCTGGAGCGTGCTGGGTTTACTGATGAAACTGAAGAAACGGCGTCTCTACTCTGAACTCTCTTGACAGACAGCGTCAGTCTACGTTGGTAGCTGAACAGAGGCGAGGCAGTGTGCGCGCGTGGAGCAAGCAGAGCAGCAGCAAAGAAGCAAAGCGAGCAGCAGAAGTGGACTAGCTCGTCCATGCTAGAGACGCGTTTGGGAAGAGACGTGCGGCGATGGTAGTAAGCGACCGGGACGGGAATATCAGGAAATAGGATTGTGGTGGCTCACCGTGATCGATAACGAGATCGGCGAACTTGGAGGATGACTGAGACGTTGTTGAGAATACGAAGATGCCTGCGGCTCCGAACATAGACCGCTACCTGGAAGGAGACCGGCGCTCCAGCAGCTCCAGCTACGAGGCGTTAGCGAGGAGGATGATGGCGAGGCGGCGGCTCCATTCTCATGGCCAACTTGAGTTGGCGACAATCATGGCGACCGCACGGTCGACGGGAGGCGACGCTGGAGCTGTTGCTTGGAATTTTTGTGGCGAGAAGTAGGGGAGTTGAGGGGAGTGGCGGCGGCGCGATCTGGAAGAGGCTAGGGTTTCTTGGAGTCGATCTATGGTGGTCAAAAGGAGGAGCAGGAGGACATGTGCGTGGTGGTTGAAAAAACAAGAAGCAGAGGAGGAGGTCACACTTCTCTCGTGACCACCGGCCAGGGAGATTACAGAGGGAGGAGGGGCCTCTCCATCGATCAGCTGAGGCGCTTCCAGGTGGGATGATGCTGCATGGTGGGCTTATGATGGACCAGGTTTGCTCTCTCTCATTTTTTTTCTGTTCTTTGCTAAAACATTTCCTTTTTATACAAACAGTTTTATTTCTTTTCAAAACCATTTGAAAACTTTTGAATTCTTTTGCAGGGATTTTAAACATAGATTTTTTTATAGGATTTCAAATAGAGTAAAGAGGGGACAAGAAGAATAGTAAGATGATGCCACACGACAATTTGACATTTTACAAGAATAAAGAAAATAGGGTGAAACAAAATAGGAGATGAGGTTAATTCCAAAAGAATTTGTATATGAAATATTGGATCCTTCCATTAAGCAAGAAGAGGGACCAAAGAAACATATGGGTTATATGAAAACAACAAGGAGATATACAAATGATGAACAAGATGCAAATGCAATGCAATACGGACAACAATGCAACAAATATTTGAACCATGCAAGGTGACATAATATTTATGATGATGCATATGATGTCATGATGATGCAGAAAATTAAATAACAAGCAATTTTCTAATTGGGGAATTTTTCGGGTGCTACAATTTGACACCACTAATGATGGATCTCGCCCTCGAGATCCGCCTCCTGGTACGGGGAAGAAGACCGACGGTCTGAATCTTCTCGCTTTGTGTAGATCTTCGCGACACCACTAACAAGGATTCTTTTTTCATGTTGAAATTGACGACACCACCAACAAGGGTCGTTGCTCACGTTCATTGCGAGCCCCACACATACATATAAATCCTATGCTTTCAAAGTATTTCATTCTTGCCATGTGCATACGATTTCAAAGTCTTATATCGATAGATGGAGTAATCCTATCTAATGCATGTTACCTTCGAAACATATATTCCCTGATCCACTACTCCTAGCATAACTAGGGTTTGGCTTGTGAAGCGTTGCTAGAGCTGTTACATCCGTTGTGCTTAGCCATGCTTAGTTGTTATCGCTGGTCCATCTGGTTGATGAATCAGAGCTACGAATGAACCTAGTATAACAGGATGACATGGTAAGATCAGAGATAAAAGTTAAACATGCTAAGGCTTGTATGGGAGGACATGGTGGGTTGTGGTTTTTGCAGTCTCATACTTGACACTACTAGGACCTAAGTTCTAGCCTATGGACCAAGATGAGCGTACAACCACACGGGGGCCTGAAAATCCCCTCGACCAACTAACTTGCCTAGTAGATTCCATGAGTCACATTGTCATAGTATTGTCGGCGAGTACGCCATGGAGGGGTCCTCATAGTGCATGTTTAGAGACGTGGGATAAGGCGGACGGTTGACGGGTACGAGGTAACACAGTTTACCCAGGTTTAGATCCCACAACGGTGGCGGAATCCTACTCCTGCTATAAATCACTATAATGGCAATACGACGAGTTACAGGGATCGGTTCGCTGTGCGAGGTATGAGTTATGTTATTCCCTAAAGGATCCCATAGGCCCGACTTATATAGTCGCCAGGTCCTAGGGTTATAGGAAAAGTCCTAGCCGGACAGGTTACAGAGTCCTACACAGTATACAATTAGTCTAATGTGTCTTGCACTCCAAGGCTCCGGGTACGTCGGCGACTCCACCGTAGTCTTTCTTTATCCGGCATGGGCCTCCCTTCTGGATCCATCTAACTGGATCGCCCAGCAGGCCATGGGCCATGGCCACCCGGGTTATCCGGATAAGAGACATGCTATGAGGATACCCATATAGCATATCCCCAACAGTAGCTTCCGGAGAACTCCGAGATCTTATGCCATCTTGCCCCTTCAATTTGAATGCTCCGTCTAGATAGATATCGGCAAATCGTCAAGCAATATCTTGTAGTCCTCCCAAGAACCCTACAATATTCTCCGTCTTTAATTTGTAAGTCGGAGAAACGCTGAATCTTCCATCGTACTCTTTCTCGTAGCCGGTCTGGATCCGTCCATGCCGGAATATTCCGATGTAATGGTTCAACTGCTAGTGACAGCTAGGACGACGTAGATGTAGGTCAGCAACGCCTCATAACTCACACATGTAGAGAACACAATCATGTCCGTTTTTTCCGCGCGAAGGATACGAACCGTTGGCGGCGACCATTGGGAATGTGGCGAAATTTACTCGCACGCGCCCGCACACATCATCCACGTGCCGACCATTCGATCACTTTGCACGAATCTTGACGCCAGGGTTTATAAATTACAACTGTGGTGGATTTTTAATTTTCACCTCATTCTTCCCCCGCGCCTTCGTCTTCCTCCCGCGAGCACCTCATCGAGCCCTCCCCGCGCACGCGAAAAACCCTAGCCTCCCAATCTTTCTAGTCACCACTCTCCTGCTCCAATGGCAAGCAGCAGCTCTACTCCTCCATGGCGGTGTCGGGCGATGCCGCGGCGAAGCCGGCGGCCTCCGTCCATGTGCCTCCAGAGGGCTTGGTGCTGCCAAAATCCGCGATGGTGGAATCCACCGGCGGCGACCAAATTCCAGCGGCGCTAGAGCTACTGGAGGAAGAAGGCGACTCCCACAAGGGAGATTGGCGCGACTCAGATATCACGGAAAGTGATATCAAGGAGCTGGTCGTCGAAGGCTATCTCCCCTCAACGGAGGGACTGGTCTGGCGGGCGGCACCGACCGGCGAGGTCACCCCTTCTCCCCAAGCCGGAGAGAAGGTGTACCTCAAAGCACAATTGGTACGCGATGTTTCCCTACCCATCTCCAGTTTATTTCTAGATGTCCTCAACCATTACCAGGTTCAACCTTAGAACCTTTCCCCCAACATCATCCTCGCGCTTAGCAACTACGCGACACTTTGTGAGGTTTACCTAGGGATTAGGCCTAGGTTAGACTTGTTTATATACTTTTTTATCGTCAAGAGGGAAGCCGGAGCCAGCAAGGATGAGCTCAGGAACTGTGGCACAATTAGTTTTAAGATCCGGCCTGGCCGGCGGTTCCCCGACATCGTCGGCCACGAGTATTGTAAGAACTGGCAACGGACGTACTTCTACGGCCCAGATATCCCTCTGTCTGGCCGAGAAGCAACGTATCCGGACTTTATCGACGGAGCTACCGCCGAAGCCTCGACATGGAGATCCCAGACCACCCTTCCCTACGATAACGACGCCTCCCGCGCCATAAGGCAGATAGAGTGGTTCATGGAGACGGGTCTAACCGGATTGGACCTGGCCATGTGCTGGTTCGTTAGGCGGATCCAGCCTCTGCAGCACCACTCGAAGTTGATGCATGAGTACTCTAAGGAGAGGAAGGATAGCCTCCACATCTCCGAGGACAACTTCTCCAGCGACTCTGTCAAGCTCCGCCTCAAGGACATCGTCAAGGTGAAGGATAGGAAGTGTGGCTTCACCATCACCTATAACATGTTCGAGGAGGGCAAGTGCCCAGAGGTACCTGTTTATTTTCCGTGTATGACATTTGCTCCAGTTTTTCTGTCTTGCCTTTATCATCTTATCTAACACCTTGTGATTTCACTTAACAGCTTAAGAGTCCAAAGGAGGACGACATGGCTATCCAAATTTATGACCCAAAGATGAAGGAAGTCACTGTCGTGTCCGACGATGATGTCGCGTTGGCGCGAAAGCGGAAGAGATCCACCTCTGACACTGCCGACGGAGGTAAGAAGAAGAAGACGGAGGGTGGAGCCTCCAAGAAGTCCACTGCCGACCTAGAGGCGGAGAAAAGAAAGATTATCGGGATCCCTTTTACCAAAGCACCCACTATCGTGTAAGCTTCTTTTCCTCCGACATTGTCCATTGTTCGTCTTTTTCCTGTACTTATACTTTTGCACGTTTCAGGAAGAAATCTGGCTTGAGTTTGAAGAAGACCTCCAAAACATCAGGGGCTTCTAAAAATATTAAAGATATGTTGCAGCGAGATGTGCCTCACCAAGCATCTCCCGTCATCGCCCCTGTCACTCCCAGCGTACAGCCCACACCTGCTCCGACAAGCTCTCCGGCTAAGGATGCATTTGTACCTTCCGCCATGGAAGTGGACTCAGCTGCCTCCGTGGATCTCGTCGTTGTCGGCAAACAGGCGACGCAAGAAAGCACCACAACCAGAATGGCTGAAGCTCTATCTAAGGATGCCATCGATAGCGGAAAGGCGGTAGTGGTGGGTGGAACGTCCATCGAAGGCGGCGCCTCTACACCTAGGATAACCACATAGCTTCTAAAGATAGTCTACCCGGCGCTTACGCCGAGTAGCTCCACTCTGGATCCTGGTGCAGCGCCGACATCTCCAACCTGCGGCCTTGAGGAGCTTCTCCGACAAGCAGATATCTTGCGAGGAAACAGTCTTTCTTTTAGCAAGTTGTTTGCCGAGAGTGCTACTAACCTCAATATCATCGCACTTGTAAGTTTTATTTGCCTTTTGCATTTCATATGAGTATCCCACTGTAGCCCCCGAGGATTTAGACGAAAAACCATAGATCTTTGCATCTGAATGCTCTAAGAGTGACTATGCTATAAAACTTCTCATTGTAGCCCCCAAGTATTTAGTTTGAATGAATTATTCCGACTAGATACTTTTAGAGTAGCATACGCAGTGTTTGTAAATTTCGATACTGTAGCCCCCAAGCTTCTAGTTGAAAACTGAATTAGTTCCGACTAGATGCTTAAAGAAAGACTAAGTATATGACTGAGTTAAAAAAAATTATACTGTATCCTCCAAACTTCTAGTTGAAAACCGAATGAGTTCCGACTAGATGCGTAAAGAAAGACTAAATCATATTGCCAAGTTTAAAAACCCTCACTGTAGCCCCCAAGCCTCTAGGTGGATAGTTATCCGACTAGATGCTCCAAGTAGACTCAACAACTTTAAATGTTCTTTTCACAGAATGAGAATGCGCGGAGAGGTGTCACCAACGAGAAGTTCCACAAGACGCGTGCAGAGTTGGAAGCTGAAAAGGGTAAAACTGCCTTCTTGAAGGAACAAATCACCAAGAGCAAGAGTCTGTTTTTTCCTTCCGTTTTCGTACTCCGGCTTGGTCTTGTGCCGCCATTCTCATACTACTAACTGTGTATTGTTCTTTCTCCGAATTACAGAAACCATCGCCAAGGCCAAGGATATTGTCAAGCAATCCAAGCACATTGAGTTGTTGGATAGCGAAAACAAGATCCTTAAGCAGGAGAGAAAGGATATGCTAAAGATGCACAAGGTCTCCATGAAGGCCCTGCAGGAGTCCGCCAACACGGAGATGAATCGCTTGAAGGAGGATATTGCGATGCTGAAAGAGCAGAAGAAGGCTGCCGATGAGCAAAATCAGCGCAATATTGAAGCATACAAGATCCTCCGACAAGAACGGGACTCCTTGCCGGAGACTCTCCAGCAAGCCGAGGCCAGCATCTTTGGTAAGTGATTCTCCGTCTTGTACTTCTGTAAGTTAGGTACTTCGAACTTTTGTTTTTATTGAACCCATGTGCTCCCTTGTCGGAATTGCATCTCCTATTGGTTTAACCCAATCGCCTCCTCTGTCTAAGGAATGCATGGTCCTCGCTGACAACTTTATCAGCACCGCCATCAGGCAGGCCAAGGAGATAACCAAGCCCCTCCAGATCAATATCAAAGCGGTGGATTCCATGATGAAGTTCTCGGAGATCCTGCGCCAAGCCCCCGAGCATATTTTAAGCTGGAAAGCTTCATGTACACGGGCTGGTGCAAGGATGGAACCATCGATGGACAAGGCGCACTATGAAGATGCCGACATCAACGTGGTAACCTCATGTCTTCCCGATATAGACAATGATGGCCAGAAGATTGACCATAAGTCTATCTGGGCATCTCGCGCGGGCTATGACACAAGGGTTGCCGAGTTGGTCGACCACAATGTCTTCGTGCCGCTCGAGATCATTGACGGCAATCATCAAGGCTCCTCCGACTTCAAAGAGGATGGTTCTCCTGCCGTCGATGATGCTGCGTCCAAGTCTCCTGCGCCAGAGGAATGAAAAAACATGATGTAATATTTGTTTCCTCTGGTTTGATGTATGCGGAAAAACTACTAAGTTATCTTAAGGCGGAAAAACAATATGTGTAATTTCCTGCTACATAAGCACTGGTTCCAGCATGTAATTATTTTTTAAGCAAGTGCTGGCTTATCCATTACTCTGGTTTTTATGCTTGACCTTTCGTGAGTAGGAAGACTTGTAGTCGGAACCATGCGCTCAGGTGATGATTCCCAATGGCACTGTCAAAAACCTAAGAACAAAATCACCGACAACAAGTGCCAAAAGTCACTACTCTAGAATCCACATAAAAACAACAAAGAATGTGTAGACCAGAAAACTTAAGTTAACGCCCATAGGCGGAATTTTTACGTGCAAATGCAAACTTGCGCATACAGGTTTTATACGATCCAAAAAATGAACACTAAAGGAGGTAAAAGACTCAGAAATATGAGTGAACTAGAGAGCTTTATTCCATTGATCATATAAGAGGTACACAGTAGATAAAAAATATGCTAAGTGTAAAAAGGACGTAGTTGTGCTATGTTTCATAGCCAATCAAGCTCCCGGTAGTCATCATCCGGGTCACGTCGCTTATGCTTATGATCGTTGATGGGTCTATCCTTAAGTTCACGATTGTCAACAAGGTAGTATGACCCATTGAGCAGCGCCTTTCTTATGATGAACGGTCCTTCCCATGGCGGGGATAATTCGTGTGACTTCTTCTTCTTAAGTCGGAGCACCAGATCCCCCTCTTTAAACGAGCGATGCTGAACGCGGTGACTATGGTAGCTACATAACTTCTGCTGGTAGATGGCGGATCTTGGCATGCCAAAACATGCTCCTCCTCGAGAAGGTCCACATCTAGGCGTCTGGATTCTTCAGTGTCATCTTCGTCGTAGGGGGCAACCCTTGGTGCATCGTGAAGTATGTCGAAAGGCAGGATGGCTTCTGCTCCATATACCATGAAGTAAGGGGTGTAGCCGGTGGATCTGTTGGGTGTAGTTCGTAAACTCCACAGCACAGATGGCAATTCTTCCGCCCAAGCTCCAGCTGCTCTATGTAGCGGTGCTTCTAGACGTGGCTTGATTCCCTGCAGAATTAATCCATTGGCTCGCTCAACTTGGCCATTGGACTGTGGGTGTGCCATAGACGCTAGGTCAAGTCGGATGCCCTTGTACCAACAATAAGCTTCCACTTCTCCGAGTGACAAGTTACTGCCATTGTCGGTGATAATGCTATGTGGGAGACCAAATCTCACCACTAGATCCCGGACAAACCTAAGGGCGGTTGCCCCATCAAGCTTTCTAATGGGTTTAGCTTCTATCCATTTGGTGAATTTATCAACTGCTACTAGCATATGTGTAAACCCACATGGTGCCGTTTATAATGGACCAACCATGTCTAGCCCCCAGACTGCAAACGGCCAAGTTATTGGTATTGTTCGCAATTCTTCAACTGGAACATGGGGTTGTCGGGCATAATACTGGCATTCCATGCATGTCTCAACCAGCTTGTTGACATCCGCCTTCGCGGTCAGCTAGTAGAATCCTTGCCGGAAGGCTTTGGAGACCAATGATCGAGGAGCGGCATGATGCTCGCAATCTCCGAGATGGATCTCACATATGATATCAATGCCTTCTTGCTAGGAAACACACTTAAGGTATACACCAGTGGTGCTTCTTTTGTAGAGCTATCCATTGATTATGGTATAGCCCTTTGCTCGACGTACTATTTTCCGTCTTTCGACTTTGTCGTCGGGCAAAGTTCTGTTTACGAGATATTCCGTGAACGGTTGTGTCCAAGCCGGAGGGACCTTTGTCACTGCATGAACGAAAGAGTCAACTCTAGCCAGGTTGTCGATGTCTGCTCCCTTCACAGATGGTGTCCGTAGATGCTCCAGGAAAACGCCAGGCAGAATTCATGAGTGCCCTGATCCAAGCTTAGATAGTAGATCAGCCGCCTCATTTTGCTCCCTAGGTACATACTTGACTTCGTAGCCCAAGCAAATCTTGGCTATCTCGTCCACTTCGTCTTGATATGCCGCCATCATAGGGTTCCGCGTGTTCCAGGTGTCGGCCACCTGCTGGGCAACCAAGTCGGAATCTCCACAGCAAAATATGTGCTTGATGCCAATATCCTTGGCTATGTGTAGTCCGTGAATGAGTGATTCATACTCTGCCATGTTGTTTGTAGCCTCGAAGTGGATCTGCAGAACGTAGTGTAGATTTTCCCCGGTTGGTGCTGTAACAGTACACCAGCCCCCGAGCCATTGAGTAGCTTTGATCCATCAAAGTGCATCACCTAGTATTCTGGCTTCGGCATTGGGGTAGCATCTGGCATCTCCGTCCAATCTGCGATAAAATCTGCCAAAGCTAGTGACTTGATAGTGTCGTGTCTCTTGTAGGTGATCTCGAAGGTGGCAATTTCAATGCCCCACTTCGCGAACCTTCCTGTAGCGTCGCTGTTGCTGATGATGTCAGACAGTGGAGCTTTGCTCACAACTGTGATAGGGTGCTCCTGGAAGTAGTGCCTTAGCTTCCGAGAAGCAAGGAACACTGCATAAGCTACCTTTTGGTAGTGCGGGTAACGCTGCTTGGACTCTGTCAATACCTTGCTTACATATTAAACAGGTCGTTGAACTCCGTACTCATGCCCTGGTTCTTTCCGCTCTACCACGACGACGATGCTGATTACCCGGTTGGTGGCCGCCATGTAGATTAACATAGGCTCCCCAGGCTCGGGTGCTGCAAGGATTGGTGCCGAGGATAATATCTCCTTTAGCTGCTTCAGTGCTGCATATGCCTCGTCCGTCCATGTAAACTTGTTTGCCTTCTTCAGCAACTTGTATAGCGGCAGAACCTTCTCTCCAAGTCGGCTGACAAACCGACTAACCGCTGCAACGCAGCCTGTTAGACGTTGTATGTCCTTCAAGCATGTCAGACGGTTTATGTTTAAGATGGCCTTGATTTTCTCCAGGTTCACCTCGATTGCACGCTGGGAAACGATGAAGCCCAACAATTTGCCGGCTGGAACCCCGAAGACGCACTTCTTAGGGTTAAGCATCATGTTGTATTTCCGGAGATTATCAATGGTTTCTTTTAAGTCGGAGATTAAGTCGTTTGACTTTTTAGACATCATCGCTATATCGTCCACATAGGCGTGAACATTCCGACCAATTTGATCGTGTAGGCAATGCTGCATTGTCCGCTGGTACGTAGCACCTGCGTTTTTCAGCCCAAAGGGCATCGTGACATAGCAAAACGTGTCGTAAGGTGTGGTGAACGAAGTGGCCAATTGGTCCGACTTCCTCATCTTAATTTAGTGGCATCCTGAGTATGCATCGAGAAAACACAAAAGTTCCGAGCCAGCCGTCGAGTCAATGACTTGGTCAATGCGAGGCAAAGCAAACGGATCTTTGGGACACGCTTTGTTCAAGCCGGTGTAATCAACACACATTCTTAATTCTTTCGTTCCCTTTTTGGGGACAAGTACAGGATTGTCCACCCATCGGGTGTGAGAGACTTCTCGGATAAATCTAACCTTAAGTAACCTAGCTATCTCTTTGCCTACGGCGCGTCTCTTCTCGTCTCCGAAGCGTCATAGAGGTTGTTTCACCGGTTTGCACTTTGGGTCAATATTCAAGTTGTGCTCGGAAAGTTCCCTAGGTACACCTTTCATGTTGGCAGGTTGCCAGGCAAAGATGTCCCTATTCTCATAGAGGAACTCAACAAGCACACTTTCCTATTTGGGATCCAGGTTCGTCCCAATGGCGGTGGTATTGGAGGCATCGCCTACCACAAGTTCCACCGGCTTGGTTTTGATGGCGGCCTTAAAAGATGGGGCGGAGTTAGAAATCTGCTTCTTTGACGCCGGCATCTTCGAGGCATCGACCTTGCTCTGGATCTCCTTGAATTCTTTTGTGAGCCGAGACAGCTTCGGCATGAAAGGCTGCTTCTCCAATCTCGCAGTCCCTTTCCTTGGTAAAGCTTCCAGATACGGTGATGACACCGTTTGGTCCGGGTATCTTGAGCTTGTTGTAGATGAAGCATGGCTTGGCCATGAAGGCGTGGAAGATGTCGCCACTGAATATGATGTGGTACACGCTCTTGAAGGGGACCACCTCAAAGGTCATGCGTTCTTGGCGGTAATTATTAACATCGCCAAAAGCGACATGAAGCGTGATGCACCCAAGGGACCGAGCCTCCCGACCAGGAACTACGCCGTGGAAGATGGTGCTGGTCCGCCTTAGGTTAGCCTCCGTCAAGTTCATATTGTGTAGTGTATCCAGGTACATGATGTTGATGCTGCTTCCACTCTCCACCATACATTTGGTGAACTCATTGCCGTCAATCAGGGGGTTGATGACCATGGTGTACTGGTTCTCCGTAGGGATGAGGCCTGGGTGATCCTTCCTGTCCCAAGTATTTGGAATCTTTGACCAGCGCAATTACTAGGGAACTGGGGGTAGAGTGGCCATCAGTATCCTCATAGAGGTCTTCTGTTGTCGGACAGTGGGGGTGCCAAGGAAGGTGTGGAAAACTGCCACCTTCTTCTCGAAGGGGTTCTTGCCCTTGCCATCGCTCTTGGCGGCATGCTTGGGGTCAACATCCTCATCCATGTCACTTGAATCCTTGGACTCCTCTTCCTTCTTCTTCCCCTTTCCCTTGCCTCGTGGTCTGTTCTTTCGACTTTGCTTGTAGCCGGACTTCGGGTCCTCCTTGAGATCGTTGACGAACTTGCAATGGCGATTGGTGTGAGTGGCTTTGCCGTTGGTGTAGAGGTGTACGAGGCACGAAATATCACGGTACTCTTCGTAGGTTTGGGGAACGAGAAGCGCTGCCGAGGTAGTTTCACTGCCTCGGCCGCCGACCAGCTCCGTCCTCGCCCTCGGCCACGCCATCACCTCGTCCTGCAAATTTCATAGCGACCATGTCGAAGGTTTTCTTTTCTTCTGGCGGGGTCTTCCGCTTGGTGCTGTTGTTCCTACAAGCTTGAGTTGGAACGACCGTTGCCGGCAGGAAGCCGCGAGCATCATCATCGGCAGTCGCGAACTCACTGGCCAACTGAATCATCTGGTTGAGATCTAGCTGGTGATTGTCCTGCAGGCGCTTCAACTTATGTCGGAGCAACGTGCCCCTTTCCAACCCATCAAGAAGGCGGCCATGGCGGTCTGAGCATGCACTCCTGCGCATGAATTCTTCATATCCAGTCAGCGGGAGAGATAGGCGCGAGATGTCTCGTCTTTCTCCTGCACGCACCGCTGTAGATCGCCAACAGTACATGGACGTTTGTACGTACCCTCGAAGTTCTTGGTGAATGCTTCTTGCATGTCCAACCAATTGCAGATGGATCTCTCCGGCAAGTCATCAATCCAATGTCAGGCCGTGCCCGCTAACATTAATGGGAGGTACTTGACGGCGATGTTGGGGTTACCCCCGGCTCCACCGTGTTACCATAATCCGGCAACCATGTAGCTGGCTTGGCGGTTACGTCATAGGGTTTGATGGTCTTGTCAATCCGGAAACCTTTGGGGTAAGTTGCGGACTGTATCACAGGTCCAAAGCAACATGGTCCCAGGTATGGTCCTTCCCGGGCCTCGTGGATCTTGTCCATATGTGAACATGCATCGTATGGCTCCAGGCTTATTTTCTTCTTCTTGCCATCAGGGAATGGGCTACGTGAACGACGCGGGCCTCCTTCGCCATGGTGGCTGCTGGGTGGCGACGGAGGCGGAGGTGGCGGTGGGTTAGCCTTCTTTCTGTTACCCTCCCGTGACGCCTCATGCTTGTCGCGGTTTCTTGTTGGACGCGGAGGGTCATGGTGCGACCTGCTCTTGTGTCCTTGGTTGAGCTCTACGTCATGACGGGTCTGCTCTGCGTTGTCGTGGATGACGATGCCGCTCTGCCTTCACGGAGGCATATCCATATGACGGTGATCCTTAGTATCTTCGCAATGTTGGGGAGAGCGGGGTGGTGGAGATAGGAGACGAGGTTGAGTCTTGCCTCCATGGTCGGAGGATATGGGGATAGCGTCCTTCCTGTTGTGCGTATCCCTCCGTCTTTGTTCTGACGAACCCGTCTATGACCCGACATCATGAGGAGATCTGTCCCTTGGCGGCTTATGCTGGCTAGACTGGCAGAACGCTGGGTCAGACTCAAGCCTCTGAGAGGTGGCCTTTTCCTGCTGTTTCACCGCCTTGGACACTAGCTCATAGACCTGATCCATAGCTGTGGGTGATCTATCCTGTTCCATAAGGGTCTTGGCGACGGCGAGGTTGAGAAGAGGAGTGGGCATCACCTGTCTGCCTTCACTGTCAATGTATGGCTTAGCCTGTGCTGGCTTCGAGGGAGCCCATCCTAGGTTTTGCTGTACACCAGGATCGTTGATGACGCGAGCCGGAGCTTTCTTAGCCTTCTGCTGTTGTAGCAGAGTCTTGTACTCGGCCTCCATTGCTCTAGCTTTCTCTATTTGACTTCTGCACGTTGGCTAGATCTCGATCTAACTTAGCGCATTTCTCCGCGATGGCCCGCGCTTCCTCCCGCAGCTGCTGGCGCTTCTCGTCAAGCTGGACTACATTGCAAATATGAGCCACGGTCATGGGATCGATGAGGAGATTGTCATACATCACTCTATCAGCTGGAGTGACTTGGGCAGAAGCAGACGTAGATGCTGGAGGCGGCGGGTTTGTGGTGTTGTTGTTGTTGCTCGGACCGGTGTCGAGTTCCTACAGCTGCTGCGCTGGGTTAGGCGGAGGGGGCATGACCTTTGTGCGATCATTGTCGGCAGCAACGGGTGGTCCCTTCCCCTTGTCTAGCACTGTAAGTGGAGCTCGTCCGGGTTGATCTTCATCCATCGTTGTCCCGATGGCGACGAATACCTCTCGGGACGTGACGGCGTTGTTGGCCTGCTCGTTGCGCTTATAATCCTCCTCCATCTCCTGCATGGCAGAGTCTAGCTCCTCTGGGCTGAAGTCTATCTCCTATGAATCTGCACTGATGTCGGTGTAGAGCGCGTCAAGCACGGAGTCGGAGGGTGCCGGGGCTTCCTCGATGACGGGGTGTGGAGGTGCAACAGCAGCAATGATGACTGGTGGTGGTGGCACAGCTGCAGCAACAACGATCGGAGGCAGAGGTGGCGATGGCTGAGGTGGAGGGGCTCCGCCAATGAGAGCAAGTTCTGTCCGAGATTCCTCCTCAGCCTCTGCGTAGCTATTGACGGTGTTCACCATGCTTTCGAAAGTGAGGCGTTATAAAGCATGCTGCCGCCTTAGCTTATGCCAGAGAAGTGTACCCTGTTCCAGTCCTTCCACAACGTGATACATATCATCATCATTGGGGTAATGAGCCAGATCGGCCCGTATACGGAGCCACCTGGCAAGGTAATCGCGGGGGTTTTCGCCCTATCTCTGAATGCATCGTTCCAGATCGAAGATGGTCACCACTCCGACGAACTTGGATCTCTGCTGTCCAGATGCACAGACGAAGCCGGCGGACTTGCAGTGATCTTCCACCATTATATCCTGCATACGGGCGGTTTGGGTGGGACTTGAATTTTTTTCAATCTTTGCCAGCAAACTCCAAAGAGAGATCTGACATTGACCCTTCTGCGAACGTATCCTGCCCGTAGGCGGTCCATGCGGGTCTTGATGATCCTCCAACTCCTAGGGAACTAGTGCCTGAGTCGGTTTCGCCGATGAAGAGGTGGATATCTCCGATGGGGACGATTGAGCACCGCGTAGGGTTCGTCTTTGCCGGGATCCAGAACTCGTCAGGAGGGACGATCGGAACATTGCCGGAGAAGAGCACGCGACCGATGACTATAGTTTCGCTGATTCCCGCGAAGATCTTGGACCTCGCCCGCTGTAGAGCCTGAAGCGCCTCTAGCCCCACGATGGGCTCCAACTGTCGTGGTATTGCCGACGAGTACGCCATGGAGGGTCCTCACAGTGCGTGTTTAGAGACATGGAGTAAGGCGGACGGTTGACGGGTACGAGGTAACACAATTTACCCAGGTTCAGATCCCACAACGGTGGCGGAATCCTACTCCTGCTATAAATCACTATAATGGCAATACGCCGAGTTATAGGGATCGTTCGCTGTGCGAGGTATGAGTTATGTTATGCCCTAAAGTCTCCCATAGGCCCGACTTATATAGTCGCTAGGTCCTAGGGTTACAGAGAAAGTCCTATCTGGACAGGTTACAGAGTCCTACATAATATACAATTAGTCTAACGTGTCTTGCACTCCAAGGCTCCGGGTACGTCGGTGACTCCACCATAGCCTTCATTTATCCGGCATGGGCCTCCCTTCTGGATCCGTCTAACTGGGCCTCCCAGCAGGACATGGGCCATGCTACCAACTGTGGGCCACCCAGGTTATCCGGATAAGAGACATGCTATGAGGATACCCATATAGCATATCCCCAACACACATAGTTTAGGCATTCCATTCGACATAAGCATCTTGGTTCTTCTCGAATGAGGTGAAGGAGCTACATTCATAACAGGTAGGTAAGCGTGGCCGGGGACAAGAGATGCCCGACATCTGTAATATTGAACCCTGCGCACATCATTAGGGACCGGCTTCGGGACTCGACATGTTACGACGGCATCTCCCTAGTGCGTGACTCATGGTATCGGCGAAAGCAAGGTAAAGGTCGTGTCCAATCACGCTCTGCCGGCCTTCCAAGGAAGAGGGCTAATAATATTTGGCATTAAGAATCGCTTGGTACGTGTGGGTAAAGTTTTACACCCCTGCAGGGTAAAATCTGTTCGAAAAGCCGTTTCCACGGTTATGGAAAACTTGGTGACCAGATTCTAAGATCATAGAGAACTTGAACCTAATCGTAAAACTTGATAGATCAATGTGTTCTTAAGGATGCTTCCTCAGGGATCGCGGGGGTGATCCTAGGTAGGTTCAGCTGATGATGATTCGGTGGATATCAAAACATTATCAAAGTTGGAGATATCACTCTCTTATCCCCTTTTAAAATATTCTGATTAGTCGAGATTCTTCTCCCTCTTGTTTTACAAAACAAAGATTGCTTGATGCAAAATAACTCCACCAGCCATAAGTCTTGTAGAGTACACCCTGTACTCACCCTTGCTTCGTTGATACTTTTGCAACAGAGTAAGAGTTACCATAGAAGATGAGTTCTTTACGGCATCGACATCGACGAGTAGCTTGGGGTTCCCGGTCGGTAGCTTGGAATCTATGGTTTTGACGTCATCGTTATGCTTCAGGCCTCTTAGGCCATTTGTTAAGTTTGATATACTTAATAGCATAATTTGCCTTCCGTTGTTTGATGTTTGTGGTCAGGACCTCTGCTTGTATTATTTTGGTTCTTCGCTCAGTTATGAGCTTGCTGTAATAAATTTTGTGTCGCAGGGTCACTGTTTTGTTACCGATTCTCTCTCTGTATGCTTTCGAGATTAGGTTAGGCTTATGTTCAGACGAAGGTCTGGGATTTGTCTAGACTTAATCCCGGGGGTGTCACAGGTTTTGGTATCAGAGCCGTACTGATTGTAGGAAACCCTTTCTATTGGTTGATGTTGAGTCTAGTACTTGTGAAAACTATTTTCAAAGATGAAAATTATGTGCGAAAACTCTGGTATGCTTCTTTTCCTTCTCATCCAGTCTCTCTCTAACTCTAGGTCATCTTACCTTATGTTTATTTGGAAAGGTTTCGCTATCTCGTCTCTTTCTTCAAAGTTTAGGTGCCTCCTTAGGCATGTCGTTTCTCAACCAGTTGACCTAGTGTTAAAGTTCTTCAGAGTTTGGTGTGTGTGTGCTTCTTGTTCCCTTCGATCGTATTCGTTTGAGAGATTTCTTTATATCATAATCTCTCTATTTTATGGGTCCACAACATCATGTTGATGATTCCACAATGTTCTGTTCTAGGCTTCGAGGTTTCCTTTCGCCTCGTGTGCCTCCTTTTCATTTGGTTGGGTACTTCTGAAGCTGTCTCTTTTCTGGAAGCTACCTTGTGATTGCTAGCTTATAGTGTACGCTTTGTCACTCAAGTAGTAGTTACTCCTTATCTGGGTTTTAACCCTTGCACTTGAACCTAAGATCCCCGATTGTGCCAGATTCTGGTGCTATGAATCTTGTACATGAAGCTGACCTTTAGCCCAAGATCCATTGTTGAAACCTATGGTTAATGTTCACACATCACCTCGGGATGGCTAGTACCTTCTAGTATAGACTTCAAGCTTGTGGATATTGTCGCTACTGAACAGTGACAATAAAGGACTTCCCCTACCACATGCTTTGGCAGATGTTATTCAATGGAAACAAATAGATCATGACAAGAGTGCTCTTCGCGAGACTCACATCTATACTCGTGACTCTGCCACACCCTTCCCTTTTCTGTGTTGGTCTTCGGAAGATTGTTGACTTATGCATACACATCTTGGGATTCTATCCTGAGCATGTTCTTCCTTCTTTGTTGTTTTCCGACCTTTGTCTACTAGTTGGTAGCCAAGTAGTAAATGTGCATCGGTGTCTTCCGATGTAGGATAATCTTGTGGTCCGTCAAGACAAACCATTTCGGGATGTTAGGGGAAACAAACTCCAGTACCTTGTCAATTCTAGGACCAGGTCAAAGTTTTGTAATTCGCAGATAAATAAGCATTGATTAGTTTATGTTCTGTTCTACCTTGAAGTATCACACCCTTTTATATTAAGAGGTCGTGCTGAGATTCATGACCCTCTCAATGAAGTGATGCTCTTACACATATTACCCACTCTTCCTCTGAGCTTTCATGCTCGTGAATGATGCATGTGCGTAATAATGTGTTCATCTAAGATTCTTAGCAATTCTTATTGCTTTGAACTTCTAGGACATTTGTATCATTCCTAGTGTGATTAGTTATCTTATCACTAAGCGAAGAATGATTATACTACCATGTCCGTTACTCTAGTGCACTCTCTTCGGTCAAAGAGTTAGGCTCATGCCGAAGCTCGGAGACTGTGTCTTCTTGCCTTACCAAGCAAGTTTCCTCTCGAACTAAGTGACATATCGGTGGTTCGTGATATTCTAGATGTCTACTAGAAGTATCGCCATGTTGCCATATGACTGTGTTGTCAAGTTTTTGAGCAAGCAAGTTCTCTGAACCGCTCTTTTCTCCAAGGATCCGTGCTGGGTGTCCTTGAGCTAGTTGGTTGAGCTTAAACAACAACTTGGAGAGTTGTAAGACAAAAGTTCCATCCAACTTAGTTCCTTCTTAAAGGGATGTCTAGTTGTGCTCGCGTTGAAGCAATATAATACGTCCTTTATGGATATGTTATCTTACCGCCTTTGATTTGATTTGGGTTATCGTCGAATCAAATTCAGTTCCAAGGATTATCCTGATGGTGTATCTACTCGTGATGTTTCACTTGAGTATATCTTCATGTCCTCTGGTCTGAACAACGTCTATGCCTTTTTTTTATACAACATATGAGTCCATCTTCTTGGAATGTCTCAATAAGTTTGTTGTTGAGCCCATCGATGACATCCTTATCTTTTCCATGTTATATGAGATTCATATGGAACATTTGGCACTAATATTGGAAACTTTTGAGAACCATCTTCGTGTTAGCTCGAATTAAGTGTTCTGGATGTTAGAGGTAACCTTCTCTGATTCACGCGCAAAATGTTGAAAGATGTCCACGTGGATTTGAGTAGAGTTGTCTTTGTTTTCTCATGAATCATTTCCAAGTTAGTCAAGCATGTGCGAGGCTTTCTTGCTATGGTAGGTTGATACCTTCACATCTCGAGAAGATCCTCCAAGCACACCAAGCCACTGATTGACTCGTACACGAAAGATAAGAAAACCAACAGAACTTCGATATCCTCCTAAATCTTTTCCAACAAGGATTCAATTATGTTTCATTGCAAATAACTCATGTAGGTGCAATTGTCGTCTGATAATTTGCTATGACATGGGTTCTGTAGTCTAGCTCATCTTTTAGAGCTTGACATTGAAGTCCATTTCTTGAGAATCTAGTGACTTTATCTCTGTGGTAAATGTTGCACACTTTCTATTCGGACATGCTGAGTCTGATGTATCTCTCCACTTAACCAAAGATGAAATCTCAAGCAGCAATGATGGTTGGTGTCCCACAAGGTTTTGATATAGGTCTCTCTGTACACCCGGTAAGATTAATGTAATGGTTGACACAACTAGCCGAAAGAACTATTGTCATAATCTCTTGAATCAGCAATAACAACCCCTCTTCATGAGGATTCTTCTATATTTTACTATAGGAGTTGTGATTATGGTTTCCTATTTTCTGAAGTCCGACCTTTACTTGATGACTGGTTAAAGGTTTGTTAGTAGCCTGATATCAATGTGTCAAAAATCAAGGATAACATTTAAAGTAGTGTTGCTAAATGTCTCTCGGTCGATCCTCCAGACCCTTTTATGATGGCAAGCGTCTTGTTATGCCAAGTACTTGGAGTCTGAGAATGAAGTTTCTTTCTTCTCGTGTCATCAGGAATCTTCTCAACTACTCATCTGGTGGTGTAAAGTGATATCATGATCTTAGCAAGGGTTTTGATAGTCCTAGATGAATGAAGAGTTTCCTTCCCGCTTTTTCATAAACATGTTCGAAGAGCGATTATGATTCTGGTAATCAATAGTTTCTCTTGTTACATGTTCCTTGTGACTCTTATGAGTCCTCTACACGAAAACACCTTTTTGTCTTGGCCTTCTGTTGAACCAAAGAATGACCCTTCAGTGTCAAAAGTAGTTCAACAGCTTGGTTTTGTTGGTATCTATCTCTTCCACATGTGAAGCTCTACTTAAGCTGTTTAGTAGAGGTTTACCTTTCGAAGTCTATTGTCATGTTCTTTCTAATGGAAGCTTTCTTCTCAGAAGTCAAAACTATGTTGTAAACTCCATGGTCTCAATCCTTATGAAGACCAGTTATCCGTCACCTTGAAAACCATCTCCTTTTGTTCCTCCTTTACCTTGATGTGTTTCATGTCATTAGCTCCATAGATGTCCGCGCAACATCTATCCAAGAGTTAACCATGAGATACTCAGTTTGTGCTTCCGTGTCATTCCATCTCTTCCTTAGTGTGAGCAGCCACCTCGAAGTTTATGAAGCGCTTCGTCTACTCGTCATGGTGGCATGGATAAACCTCTTCGAGAAGATGGTCAAAGTTTAGAGTAACCCTGTTCCTTCTATCTTCCTACCTAAGAATATCGGGATGAGATTCTCTTAAGGGGGATAGAATTGTAACAACCCTAGTTTTACTAAATAGAAATTAGGGTTTGTATGTGCATTCATGAGCATCATCATTTAAAATGCATGCAAGAAATAATCACAAACCCTAAACCCTAATTACCTTCTCCCTTTGAAAACCTTAAAATGATTTTAAAATATTTGAAAACCCCAAAACCTAAGGATCCCAAATTGAATACAAGGGCCCCACAGTATTTAACATATTTTACAAAGTTCTTATATTTTTTAAATATTCAAAATAGAAAAGAAAATGAAATTACAAAGGAGATAAAAGAAAACAGAAATAACAAAATGATTCAGCAAAAAAAATAGATCCTAGCTAATCTGGGTCGTAGCCCACCCCCTTTTCATCTCTCCCTGTCGCCCACACGCAGTCGCCAGCAGCCCTCTACCCTTTCTTCACTACAGCCCATCCCCGGCCCAAACCAGTCCGATGTGGCCCGGTACCCCTTCGCGGTCTCTTTCCCCGTCGTCTTCCTCACCGGTGGATCGAGGAAGCTGCTCACTGTCGAGCTCCGCCGCGCTAGCGGGCACCAAGATTCCCTCCATCGCCTGTCGATGCCTATAAGAACCCGACGCTGCCTCCAGATGAACCCTAGGCCCCATCTTTTTCCTCTCCCTCGCTTCCTCGTGCCATGGACGAAACCCTAGCTTGCAGTAGCTCGGCGACGCCACCGATCCTGTCCTCCTTTCGCTGTTCTGAGGCCACCTCTAAGATCTCCCTGATGCGCTGATTCGTTCTAGCTAGGTCACGCATCCCCGCGCGCCCGCAATCCTCCGAATCGACAGCTCACTCCCGCCGGCCACCGTAGTCACCACCTGGTGCCGTCCGTGCACGCCTCGCCTCCCCGACCCTCTTACGTGTTCTAGGTGAGCTCCTCGACCTCCCAGTGCTCTTTGCTACCTCCCTCTTGCTCTGGTTCGAGATCGCGCCCTACTCCATTGTTGGCCGCTGCATGTGCTCGTCGTTGATCAAGCTCCGGTGACCTTTAGAGGGCGGCGCCACCACCAAATGGTCTGCCTCGCTCTTCTGCGCCTAATACGCCCCTCCGCAGCTCCCCGCACGCCCTCCATCACCCAGACCATCTACGACCTAGGGCTTTTCCCCATTGATGACGTCACAGTAACATCACAATGAGGTCGTAATCCCCTTTTTCTTTTATTAAATGTTTTGTAAATATTTTCTAGAAATTATAAATACCCCTATGGGCCACCCCTGTCAGCATTTTAAAAATTTCCATAATTTTTTCTGAAATGATTAAACTTATGACATGTGGGCCCAAGATGGAAAATAATTTAAATATTCCAAAAATGTTTATAATTTCCTAAAATGATTTAAAATGGACTTAAATCTGGTAAATTCAATAACTAATTATTTATAAGTCAGAAAATGCAAATAATATATCAAAATGTTTAGAAAAATAAGATCTACACAATAGAGCTATAATCATGCATTGCTAAAAAACTTCAATTGCAAGTTTAACTAGAATAACCAATTGAACCCCGCAGATGATTCCGAGGTTTTCCCTGTTCTAGGGTTTGCACCTCTCGGACCCTGTTTAAAATGGTCGAGCATGGTTAGGGTTTCAATTTCAATAACTTCTAACATGTCATATCATCATCCTTGATTTAGCATTGCATCGATGCCATGTGTTGATTGTTTCCTTTCTTTACGATATTTGGTTCTTCTTTGGTAGAATACGATATCGGAATCAAGATCGAGATCAACACCGCCGAAGCTCGAAGATCAATACTTGACCAACTATAACCAACTCAAGTACCAGGTGTTAGAAGCTCTACTTTCTTGATATCAACAGGCAAAGGCAAGCGAAGCCCCACACATACATATAAATCCTATGCTTTCAAAGTATTTCATTCTTGCCATGTGCATACGATTCCAAAGTATTTTATCGATAGATGGAGTAATCCTATCTGATGCATGTTACCTTTGAAGCCTATATTCCCTGATCCACTGCTTCTAGCATAACGAGGGTTTGGCTTGTGAAGCGTTGCTAGAGCTGTTACATCTGTTGTGCTTATCCATGCTTAGCTGTTATTGCTAGTCCATCTGGTTGATGAATCAGAGCTGCAAATGAACCTAATATGACAGGATGACGTGGTAATATCAGTGATGAAAGTTAAACATGCTAAGGCTTGTATGGGAGGCCATAGTGGGTTATGGTTTTTACAGTCCCATACTTGCCACTACTATGACCTGGGTTCTTGCCTATGGACCAAGATGAGTGTATAGTCACACGGGGGCCTGGAAACCCCCTCGACCAACTAACTTTACTAGTAGATTTCATGAGTCACATAGTTCGGGCGTTCTATTCGACATATGTATCTTGGTTCTTCTCGAAGGAGGTGCATTCATAACATGTAGGTAAGCGTGGTCGGGAACAAGAGATGCCCGACATCCGTAATCTTGAACCCTGCGCACATCATTAGGGATCGGCTTTGGGACTTGACCCGTTATGGCGACATCTCCCTAGTGCGTGACTCATGGTCTTGGCAAAAGCAAGGTAAAGGTCGTGTCTAATCACTCTTTGTTGGCCTTCCAAGGAAGAGGGCTAATAATATTTGGCATTAAGAATCGCTTGGTACGTGTGGGTAAAGTTGTACATCCCTGCAGGGTTAAATATTTTCCAAAAGCCGTAAAATCCACGGTTATGGACAACTTGGTGACCAAATTCTAAGATCATAGAGAACTTGAACCTAATCGTAAAACTTGATAGATCAATGTGTGCTTAAGGATGCTTTCTCAGGGATCGAGGGGGTGATCCTAGATAGGTTCAGCTGATGATGATTCGGTGGATATCAAAAGATTAACAAATTTGGAGATACCGCTCTCTTATCCCCTTTTAAAATATTCTGATTAGTCGAAATTCTTCTTCCTATTATTTTACAAAGCAAAGATGGCTTTATGCAAAATAACTCCACCAGCCATAAGTCTTGTGGAGTACACCCTATACTCACCCTTGCTTCGTTGATACTTTTGTAGCAGAGTAAGAGTTACCATAGAAGATGAGTTCTTTACGGCATCGACATCGACGAGTAGCTTGGGGTCCCGATCGGCAGCCTAGAATCGATGGTTTTGATGTCATCGTTATTCTTCAGGCCTCTTAGGTCATTTGTTAAGTTTACTATACTTAATAGCATAATTTGCCTTCCGTTGTTTGATGTTTATGGCCAGTGACCTCTGCTTGTAATATTTTGGTTCTTCGCTCAGTTATGAGCTTGCTGTAATAAATTTTGTGTCGTAGGGTCACTGTTGTGTTACCGATTCTCTTGACGCTTTCGAGATTAGGTTAGGCTTATGTTCAGACAAAGGTCTGAGATTTGTCTAGCCTTAATCCAGGGAGTGTCAGAGAGAATATATCCAACTAATTCATAATTAGACAATATCCTATAATATCCTCATTTTAATCATATATTAATTCAGTTTTCATATAACATATTCATGTATTTTTTGTATGCCGTAGCGAAGCACGAGCATTTAGCTAGTACTAACAAATGCCGTGCGTTGCACCGGGATAAAGCATATTTGCAGACCCATACGTGTGATCTAGATATTTTCATCTTTGAATTTTTGTGGATTAGAATTTTTCGTAGACCGCATGTTCTCCTTCATTTTCTTTCTCTACTGGTGGAATCTTTCAAATAAAAACATAGTAATCCAAATTTTGCTCCTAGGGCTATTAACGCCACATAAGCATGCACACGGTTCGTCAATTTTCCACTATCTTCGCCAGCCAGCAGTGCACCAGTAGCAGAGAAGTCCAGCAAAAGGGTTAAAACTTACTTTATGTATGAAACTTGGAGAGCTTTCTAAAATAAATTGCATCTTAGGTTTGCAATGTCGGAGTGACAGTCTCTTGAATTCTTGCCCTCCAAATTTGACCAATTTGTATTTACTTACTTTTAGATATTATGAAAAAGATCCTACACAAGTTACCAAATAAACATGATAATAATTCATGCAAAGGACTAAAAGTACACACTTTTTTAGTAATTTGGAATATGTTTTTAATTTTATGTATTTAATATTTTTTAATGATTAATTGATATACTCTTTTATATTTATTTTTAATTTCTATTTGATCTATTTGTTACCAATTTTAATATATATTTTTAGAATATTAGAAATAAAAATAACATTTTAAGAGAAAGTGAGGAGTAGTTGTCTAACTTGTGGATTTTCAGAGAAGACATGGGCGGAAGAAAACTGCTGACAGCGGCTACAGCTGCATCCCAGTAAAACAACGTAGCCACGCAGAAAGCATCATGCTGAAATCATGCAATATTTTATTCTATAATAACCACCAGTAATTAACAGATCCCATTCATACCCTGTCTCTCTTTGAAACTTACATAAGTGGATCAAGCTATGATTAATAGTTTTAATCTAAATCATATTCCAAGCAAAAGACAAAAACTACATACAGTTGGACCTGGGAACACATAATATTTAGTAGTCGCTGATTTTCAGATTGATTAATTACGCGTCAGGCCTCGTCAAATGCAGTTGCTAGTTTCTTCAGAAGAATTTAGAGCTCTCTCGCTTTTAGGATGGACGGATCAAACAATCGCATCCGTTGAAAAAATCCAACTATTGACCTGTACTCTTCACGTGACCATGCCCGACGGCTCAGGCACGCTGTGGCCAGACGCTACCTCTCTTTCTTCCCTTCTCGCTTAACCCCTTTATCCGGATATTTTCTCCATCCACCTTGTCATCATCTTCTTCCACCGAAACTGTCCCGAGCTTCTTCTTTTCCCCCTCAACTTTTTGTTCACTTTCATCATCAAATTGATTAATTTGATATACTCTTTTATAATTATTTTTAATTTCTATTTGATCTATTTGTTACTAATTTTAATATATATTTTTAGAATATTATAAATAAAAATAACATTTTAAGAGAAAGTGAGAAGTAGTTGTCCAACTTGTGGATTTTCAGAGAAGATATAGGCGGAAGAAAACTGCTGACAGCGGCTACAGCTGCATCCCAGTAAAGCAACTTAGCCAACGCAGGAAGCATCATGCTAAAATCATGTAATATTTTTTCTATAATAACCACCAGTAATTAACAGATCCCATTCATATCTAGTCTCTCTTTGAAACTTACATAAGTGGATTAAGCTATGATTAATAGTTTTAATATAAATCATATACCAAGCAAAAGACGAAAACTACATACAATGGGACTTGGGAACACATAATATTTAATAGTCGATGGTTTTTAGATTGATTACGCCTAAGGTCTCATCAAATGCAGTTGCTAGTTGCTAGTTTCTTTAGAAGAATTTGGAGCTCTCTCGCTCCCAGGATGGACATATCAAACAATTCCACCCGTTGAAAAAATCTAACTATTGACCTGTACTTTCTACGTGACCATGCCCGACGGCTCAAGCACCGCTATGACCAGACCAGACGCTGCCTCTCTCCCCCTTTCTCGCTCAACCCCTCTATCCAGATAAGTGAGGAGTAGTTGTCCAACTTGTGGATTTTTATAGAAGACATATGCGAAAGAAAACTGCTGACATCGGCTATAGCTGCATCCCAGTAAAGCAACGTAGCGACGCAGGAAGCATCATGCTAAAATCATGCAATATTTTGTTCTATAATAACCACCAGTAATTAACAGATCCCATTCATACCTTGTCTCACTTTGAAACCTAAATAAGTGGATTAAGTTATGATTAATAGTTTTAATCTAAATCATATCCCAAGCAAAAGACGAAAACTACATACAATGGAACCTAGGAACACATAATATTTAGTAGTCGCTGGTTTTCAGATTGATTACGGGCAAGGCTTCACAGGATGGACGGACCAAACAATCGCATCCGTTAAAAAAATCCAACTATTGACCTGTACTCTCCAAGTGACCATGCCCGACGGCTCAGGCACCGTTGTGACCAGATGCTGCCTCTCTCTCCCCTTCTCGGTCAACCCCTCTATCATATTTTCTCCATCCACCTTGTCCTCATATTCTTCCACCGAAACTGTCCTCAGCTTCTTCTTTTCCCCCTCAACTTTTTGTTCAATTTCATCATCAAATTCAGCAATAAAGCCAGGAATCTTGAAATTCGAAGGCCAAATCCACCAATACATCCATTTCCTCGGCTGTTTTTGCTTGTATCTTTGTATCACTTGGAATTTAAGATCCCATGAAGGCCAAGAGGAAGACCGTGAAGAGCAGTTTCTTCCGGTCGGAAAATCACCCGCCGCCACCCACGCGTCACGTGGCCATGCCCACCTGTGCCCTTACCTCCTTGTACTCTAGCAGGGAAAGCGTCGTGGCCGTTCCCGCCTGTGCCCTGGCCTATTCGACCTCCAGTAGGCCACACGACCAGCCGAGTGGTCGAGCTCTTGGATCTCTGAGTGAAAAGGATTCAATGAGCGCATCTGGTTCGTTCGCAAGGAGGGCGGCGTTGTGGGGTCCTGAATCGGGGTCGGGCGATGCGAGGGAAGCGGCGTAAGTGAACCGAACGGAAGGGAAATTGACTAGGCGGTGGCAGTGCATATAATTACTCCGGATCGTTAAGGGCACAAGGTCTTTTTTAGACGGACGTTGGACATAAACGTTTTTTTTTATTATTAGGGACCAGAAAAAACAAAACCTAAAAAGCTCGAACGCATTTCTATTTTATGGTATCATCCTTGACGCTGTTATTAGCCTGGCCATCCGGTACACTCGGACAACAGCGCGCTCCTAGGAGGTCTTCACCTTCCTCGGATAGGGGTGTAGATGAAGCAGCAAAAAAGCGTATATATTTGTTAGAAAGGATGATTGGATCAACCATTCAACCTAAATTGTCGGGGTAATTAGATTTTCGGGTTCTAGATTTTATTGCCTCATGTGCTCTTGACTGAGCAACTCCTCGCATCATGCCTAGCCAGCAGCCCACAATCCATTCTGTACAACTTGTTGGTTCCTTAATTTCCTTGCTGATACTTTAGATAACCTGCCACGTATATAAACTGGTGTGGTTTGCTATTTGGAAGCGAGGTGGGACTAAACATAATCATACCATGTCACAAGTCGCCGCCTAGAGTCCATTGAACGTACGGAACAAAGTTGCTTAGATAAAAGAAGGCTAAATGACTAACAAATTAATAGGTCGGGCCAAGAGTGCATGGGCTCACGGAGGAGGAGACGTGACGGGATGATGGACGAGAAAATAACTCAGCTTATTCTCAAAAAAAATCAATAGTGGCAAAGCACGCAGAGGAGGTGGCGTCCGCACAGGAGGCAAGAGGATGTAGGTTGGTGTTTTTTCCAACCTGTGGTATTTGTGCGTTATGTGTAGTTTGGTGGAAGAGCAAAATCATCTCAAAAGGTGTAGAAACGGTGAGAAACACTCTTTTATAGATACAGGTATAAAACACATGCCCGTGCGTTGCAATAAAGTGAGAAAAATCAATTTTTCGTTAAAAATATCGACATAACTGTATAACTCTAGCATCAAATTTTTGCCCTTTCATCTTAGTATTTACATTTATTATATTTTTTTGGGTTGCTCACAAAAGCACTAAATACTTGACATGCGGTACTCAAAATTAAATTGTTGCAAACTCACGTCATCTAGTATATACTGCCGAAGACGGAAAGAGGATATAGTATTACCGAAGCAGCATGGTTAGCTAGCTAGTTTAATTTGACGCAGGATTCGTCTTGACATCAATTACTACCAAGAAGGTAAAAGCTCACTTTGCACATTCACTTAAGAATATAGATCGATTGCTTCCAACAGAAAACTACACAATTACAATACATCGACCACTTATCAGTTGCAGACTTGCAGAGTTAAAGTTCAGTCGGCAAACAACAGCTGACTTGTGGTGACCATTTTCTCCTGGCAGAGCAAGCTCACAAACTAACCCGTGTAGAGTAGAACTATGGAAGCACTAATGAAACACTGCACTTGCGTGAGAAGGTTGCTGCCATAGCTGCACTATAGTCAAACGCTGAAGTAGCACCGAAAGAGATAGCATCTTGTCCTGTGCGTATGAGATGACGAAATTTGGAAGGTGAGGGAAGCGGCGCGATGAGCCTGACATCTCGGACAGCCCTTCCCATAGCGCCCACCTCAGCTCTAGCTTCCCCGTCCACCTACCTCAGCTCCGGCTTCTCCATCCATCCACCACCTCCTCCACCCTAACCCCGTCCTTATTACTCCCCTTCTCCCGAACCGTAAGAGACCAGCCATTTGTCCATCTGCAGATACTTCTCCACGCCCCTGCCGTCCCCTAAGGAGAACCTTCCGGAATAGGGAAGCTGCATCATTCGCGGTCTCCATGGATGGATCTGGCTTGAGCTTGATGGTTCCAGAATTTGGAAGCGAAGTCAGGACATCTTGTGCGCCGTTCGATGGGCGCCTCCACGGGGAGAGAGACTCGGATTGAAGGAATACACAACGGGGATCTGAGGCTGGCATCCTCGAAAATCTCCAATCCCAGCCACCATGGAGATGGAGAGCATTAGAAGAGGAAGAAGAACAGCACGCTTGAAACCAGAGAGAGACCCGGCTGGGCGATGAGGGAAAGCGCGTGCTGGCGCGGGAAGAGGATTTTCTGTTGGGCGGAAAGCGTAATATCGCGGATCTGCGGCCGGTGGCTTCTGAGGAGGTGAGGGTGGTGGGTGGGAGAGAGGAGGGGAGGAGAGGGACGAAAAAAAAAGTGAACGGTTATTTCCACTCGCATTGGCCGATGGCATGTGCGGGTAATTTGCTTAAACTTTAAGGGCAAAAGAGTCTTTTTTGGACGGACCGTGGACAGAAATATCACGTTCTTTATTATCAGGTATAGATATAATTACTCTGAATTCGCTAGGGACTATATAATTGGTCTAGCCGTGGTTTTCGTCTAGTTTTCGTCCGTTGGCCTGTTTTGCAAAATAGCCCCTTAAATTATTTCAAATCAACCTGCGGTCCAATTAAAATCGGCATTTTTGCACTTTAGTTATTGCGTGCCGAGGCATCCCGCATGCCGCCTGCTCAAACCCATCGATCCCCATCATTCCCGACTCCAGTGCCGCCATCGCTCTTCCCCTCTACCTCATCCTCGCCGCCCTCCCCTCCTGACCTCCTCCGCTCCGACGGAGCTTCTCCTCCCCTCCGCTCCTCCCGTCCCCCTAAAAAATCACTCTCTGCCTCCCTCACGATCCCCAACGGCGGCGCCCTTGTCCGTGTGGCCTCGGCACGGCTCCCATGACGAGGTCGCCTAAGGCGCTTCCTGCGTCGAGGAGCATGCCCGCTGCAGTGACCTCTAGGAACATGGCTACTCCATGCGGCGACCCGCGTCCACGACCTCCAGGCACGGCGCTTCCCGCTTCTCACAGCTCCGCCCGCTGGAGGCATAGTACTAAACCGGTGCGCCTTCAACAGGTCATGGAATAGGGCGGCTCCTATCCCTAGACGCCCCAACGGCGGCGTGCAGGAGGCGTAGGCTCAATCGGGGCCGTGGTCTCCCATGTTGGCCTGGCCCATGGAAGGTCGGAGGAGGAGAATCGAGCACGGGGAGAGAGGCAAGGAGTGGAAGTCGGGGTTAGTCGCTACGGCCGGCCAAAAGGTCTGGCCCATGCTTTGGCCGTCTGGCGCCTTTGCTACCGCCACTGGCCGCTTGACAATCCTCGTCTTAATTCACTTGGTCGCTGGGTAGTGGGCATTAGGAACTGCACAATTGGAGGACGAGTGGAAACAGCCAACGGCGCAGACCTGATCCATGGGCACCGGATATGGAATTAGAGGACGCCATATTACTCTTGGAGCTCATGAGCATCGACCGCCTTTGCGATGGTGTTGATCAATGTAATTGGGAGTTCACTCTGCAGTCGTCAGTGCCACCGCCCAGGTAAGGGACATGAAAATAATGCCAAGTTCAGTATACTTTTAATGTTGGAATTCAGTTAATCCTCAGAGAAATGTACTGCAACCCTATTTGTATTCTGTACATCTCTCTGAAACCAGTCATTAGCAGTACTGACCGGTGAATATCTACAATATCAATTGTCTTGATTAGATATTAGGGATTAATTAATAATATCTATTTATAAATATGCGCCGAACGGAGCCTTTGGAATAGCACGATCTAGAAAGTTTATTTGGTACACATCAACGATTACTTCCTCCGTGTCTCAAAAAGGATGTCACGGATTGTCTAAATTTGAATATATCCATATACTAGATACTTTCAAATTTAGATAATTTACGACATCTTTTTTGGAACAAAAAAGAGTACTCCATCCGGCCTATATTAATTGACTCAAATTTATCTAGATTTAAATAAATCTAGACACTATTTAGTATATAGGTTCATTCAAATTTTGCAAATCAAAGTCAATTAATATGGATCGCAGGTAGTATCATAAATCATGAGTATAATAGCAACTCACGCTAAAATGTTGCATAAGGTGCGCTATCCATATTTTAGTTAAAATATAAAATAGTAGAAAATCTAATCGATTTGTTTAACAAGTACATGGGCTAAACAATTTATCTATCCGTCGCAACATACGGATAAATTTAGACAAATTTACGATATCTTTTTTGAACAAAAAAGAGTACCATAAAAGTATAATAGCAACTCACGCTAAAATGTTTCATAACGTGCGCTATGCATATTTTAGTTAAAATATAAAATAGTAGAAAATCTAATCGATTTGTTTAATAAATACATGGGCTAAACAATTTATTTATTCGTCACACGAACATACATTATGCTAGTATATATATATATTACATATATCTATCTCCTGTATAAAAAGTCTAGAGGTGGTTTTTGTCGCCTGTCATGTCTATTTTGTGATTTACACCATCCGAAAAAAGGTAATCAACCCGCACTCCATGACGTTTCATCCATCATATCCCGTTTTCCAATTTAGTCCTCCTTGTCCACCGCTGTCAAGGGGACACGTCTCTTCCTTATCCGCCGCCGGCCACAAGAGTAAGCCGTGCCTCTCCCATTCCTTGGTCTGCCGCCGCTGAGGGAAATCAGTGCCTCTCCCTCCGCCCCCTCACCGCCAGATTCATGGATTCTCCGTCAACCTCCTCCCTACCGTGATCCGCCTCGAGCCTGCCCGCCTCCATCCCGAGCCAAGCGCCCCGCGCCTTCTCTCTATCCGGCGCCCTCCGCCCATTGCCGCATCTGCCAACGGGGGACGTCGCCGCCGCCTCTTTGTTCAGGCCTCCCAGAATCCCGCCATGGGTCCCTTGCACCTCCACCCATCTTCCCTTCTCCTCGATCTTTCCTCCAGTCCCCTCCCTCTGCTTATCTCTGTAGGCTCACTCGGCGAGGGTCCCCGACGGCACGGCCAGGCTTCTCCAGCTTGCCATCCCACTAAATCGACCACAACCGAAAAATCGTGGCGACCGGGCACAGCAACAGTAGTCCCACCCTGCGGGGCCGAGGGCAGGCACCATGAGAGTTTAATCATGCGCCACCGCTGGTCCTGCAGGGGAGGCAGAAGGACCCTCCGAGAGGCCGGGAGCAGGGAGGCGTGCCTCGATCCAGCCTGTGGCGACCTGCGAGCAGACCCGGGGGGCCGAATTCATCATCCAGGTTCTGCATATGTCCACAACACATGTTTTGCAAGCTTTGACATGCTCTTGATTTCAGTTAGTTGTCAATGGACCTTGCCCCGTAGTAGATCTGGAATTGATTCCTGTCTGCCAGATTTCTTCACTAGATGGCTAGCGTGATTCTTGGAATTGTGCACACTTTTGCTCATGATCTTGGATGTTCTGATGGACTGAATGTAAATAAAGGCCTAGCAGTGTAGTAGTTGCAGTATGTTTTAGGTATTTCACTGAATGGTGCGTGTTCCTTTACATGAAATTCATGGTGCAGCGTAGAAATTAGCAATACTTTTGCTCTCGTCATGTTCCAACAACAGTGCAATCCATGTAGAGTTTTTGATCAATTTGTTCCTCCATATGTAGTTTTCATATTGCTCCATTTGGTTTTGCAGCTAGCCCATAATTATTGATCTTTTCGATGTGCAGGTCTCACTATAGAGATTATCAAATTTGTACTATGTTTGTGATTGCACCTCTTCTGTAGATCAGCAATATGGTTGGTAAAACAAATAATGTTTGAGTTGTTATATGTTGATCCAAATTCTACAAAGTATAGGCCAACTTCTGACGAGTGGAGCGAGGCCCGTCGCCAGAGGCTTGGGCGTCGAAGACCTAGGTTTCCACCGATATATAAACCCCTTGTAAGCCGCCGGTTGGGATGAGTTGCATCTGTAAAATCCCCGGCGTTTGTAAACACTCCTCGATATAGTGAAGTTTCGCTGGCTGGCGCCCGTAGTTTTTTCCTCTCTTTGTTGGAGAGGTTTTTCCACGTTAAATCTGTGTCCCCTTGCTGTGTTTTTCGTTTTCGTTCTTCGTTATCTTCTTGTCGCGATTGTAACAAGTGGTATCAGAGCCCCAGGTTCTAATCTAGGGTTTGCGACATGTCATCATTGAAGTTCGATCTACCACAGCTGGACTACACCACAAGATTCTCCTTGTGGCAGGTGAAGATGCGGGCGATTCTCGCCCAAACTTCTGATCTGGATGAAGCGCTGGATGGATTCGGTGAAAAGGATGCTAACTCCTGGTCCGCCGAAGAGAAGCGGAAGGACCGTAAGGCTTTGTCTTTGATTCAACTTCATCTGTCCAATAATATTTTGCAGGAAATCGAGATGAAATCTGCTGCCCTATGGGAAAAACTGGAAACGATCTGTGTCAAAGGATCTAACCAAGAAGATGAACGTGAAGATGAAGTTGTTCTCGCATTGGCTGCAAGAAGGTGTATCGGTTATGAATCAATTATCTGTTTTTAAAGAGATTGTTTCAGACTTGCGCCTATGGAGGTAAAATATGATGATGAGGATTTAGCTCTTCTCTTATGCTCGTTGCCTAGTTCCTATACACACTTTCGTGATACAATATTGTTGAGCCGTGATGAACTAACCCTTGCCAAAGTACATGACGCCTCAAACAGAGGAAAATATGAAAACTATGGTAGGGTCGATGGGGACGTCATCCAAGGTGAGGCTCTACAGGTTCGTAAGGTGGACCGAGCAGAGGTACAACAACTATGGCAACAGAGATAAGAGCAAGGACGGTAGAAGTCGTTCAAATTCCAAGGGAAAGGATAAATTCTGCAGGTATTGGAAGAAATCTAATCATGTTATTGATGATTGTTGGAAGTTGCGTAATAAGGAGAAAAGAAACGGAACTTACCAACCGAAGATAGGATCAAGGTTCTGGTAAGGCTGCTGTTGTTTTTGATAGTTCTGATGGTGAATGCTTAGCTGTTTTTGCTGCTTGTGCTTCTCGTGATGATGAATGGATACTTGATACTGCATGTTCGTTTCATATTTGCTGTAACAAAGATTGGTTCAGTTCATATGAGTCTGTGCAGACTGGAGATTTTGTGCGTGTGGGGAATGACAACCCATGCCATATCGTTGGTGTTGGATCTGTTAAGATTAGGACACATGATGGCATGACACGCACGTTGAGTGAGGTGAAGCACATACCAAGCATGGCCAGAAATTTGATCTCCCTGAGTACCATGGACGTTGATGGATACAAGTATGCGGTGGGCATCGAGTTGAAGGTATCAAAAGGTTCTCTTATTCACATGATAGGTGATATGAATTCTGCTAAATTATATGTTCTTAGAGGTAGCACTTTGCCTGGTATTGCTGCTGCTGTTACTTCTAATGATTTTGATGATTGTGGTAAAACACATCTATGGCATATGCGTCTTGGGCATATGAGCGAACAAGGCATGGCAGAGCTGGTCAACAGAGAGCTGATTGATGGTTGCAACTTGAGTAAGTTTGAGTTCTGTGAGCACTGCATCTTTGGTAAGCATAAAAGAGTTAAATTCAATGCTTCCGTTCATACCACCAAAGGCATATTAGATTATGTGCATGCTGTATGGGGTCCATTCCGTAAGACTTCTATTGGTGGTGCTAATTATATGCTTACTATTATTGATGATTACTCAAGAAAGGTGTGGCCTTATTTTCTGAAGCATAAATCTGATGTTTTTGATGCTTTTAAGAAGTGGAAAGTTATGGTTGAAAAACAGACTGAGAAGAAGGTAAAGGTACTACGTACTGACAATGGTATGGAATTCTGTTCTAATGAGTTTGAGGAGTTTTGCAGTAACGATGGCATGATCAGGCATCACACCATCCCATATACTCCTCAGCAGAATGGCGTGGAAGAGCGCATGAACAGAACCATCATCTCGAGGGCTCGTTGTATGTTGTCTAATGCAGGTATGCATAGGCGTTTCTAGGCTGAAGCAGCCAACACAGCGTGTTACCTCATCAACAGGTCACCTTCTATTCTACTTGAGAAGAAAACTCCCATTGAGGTATGGTCGTTCATCATTGATTATTCACAGTTGAGAGTTTTTGGCTGCACTGCATATGCTCATGTTGATAATGGAAAGTTAGATCCTAGGACTGTTAAGTGCATATTCCTTGGTTATGGTTCAGGAGTTAAAGCATATAAACTATGGAATCCTGAAACTAAAAGGATTTTGCTTAGTAGAAACGTTGTTTTCAATGAGTCCGTTATGTATCATGATAGCTTGCCATCAGATACCTCTCCTGTTGCTATTGGAGAGGAGAGAGTTAATGTGCAGGTGGAGAACCTGCAGAAAACTGTTGATAATGATGATATCATTGAAGATACACATGAGGAAAACATTGATGATATTGTTGTTCAGCACTCACCTTTTGTTTTGCAGCCACATGAGTCCATTGTTGCTGATAGATCGAGGCGTAATGTGGTCCTCGCCCTCGTTTAATTGAAGAGTGTAATCTTGTACATTATGCTTTGAGTTGTGCTGAACAGGTGGAGAACGATTCTGAACCTGCTACATATAATGAAGCCATTGCATCCGTTGACCGCGAGAAGTGGGTTTCTGCTATGAAAGAAGAGATGCAATCGCTTGAGAAAAATGGCACATGGGATGTTGTGCGCTTGCCTAAACAAAAGAAGGCGGTCCGCTGCAAGTGGATCTTCAAGAAAAAGGAAGGTCTATCTCCCAAAGAGCCTTCAAGGTACAAGGCAAGGTTAGTAGCAAAAGGGTTCAGCCAGATTCCAGGTATTGATTACAATGATGTGTTCTCTCCAGTTGTGAAGCATAGTTCCATTCGTACTTTCTTTAGTATTGTGGCTATGCGTGATCTTGAGCTTGAGCAGTTAGATGTCAAGACTGCTTTTCTACATGGAGAGCTTGATGAGGAAATATACATGGACCAACCAGAAGGGTTCATAGTGCCCGTAAAGAGGATTTTGTGTGCAAATTAAAGAAGTCTCTTTATGGCTTAAAGCAATCTCAAGACAGTGGTATAAAAGGTTTGATTCATTTATGATCTCACATGGTTTTGAGAGGTCTAAATATGATAGTTGTGTTTATATCAAGTTTGTTGATGGGTCACCTATATACTTGCTGCTATATGTTGATGATATGTTAATTGCTGCCAAGGGCATGAAAGAAATCACTACTTTGAAGGCACACCTAAGTAGTGAGTTTGAGATGAAGGATCTTGGTGCCGCTAAGAAGATCTTAGGTATGGAGATTACCCGAGATAGAAAATCTGGTTTGTTATTTCTTAGTCAGCAAAGTTACATTAAGAAAGTTCTTCATCATTTTAATATGGATGGTGCCAACTCAGTTAGTACTCCTATTGCTCCTCATTTTAAATTGTCAGTTTCTCAATGTCCTACTACTGATGAAGAGTTTGAGTACATGTCAAAGGTGCCATATTCTAGTGCTGTTGGTTCTTTGATGTATGCCATGGTTTGTTCTCGTCCTGATTTATCATATGCTATGAGTTTGATAAGTAGATACATGGCTAATCCTGGTAAAGAACATTGGAAGGCTGTTCAGTGGGTTTTCAGGTACCTTCTTGGCACTTCCAATGCTTGTTTGAAGTTTGGAAGGACCGGTGAGGGACTCGTTGGCTATGTGGATTCAGATTTTGCTGCCGATTTGGATAAGAGAAGATCCCTCACAGGTTATGTGTTTAATGTTGGAGGTTGTGTTGTTAGCTGAAAGGCTACATTGCAGGCTGTTGTTGCACAATCTACTACTGAAGCTGAATACATGGCTATTGCTAAAGCTTGCAAAGAATCTGTTTGGTTGAAAGGTTTGTTTGCTGAGCTTTGTGGAGATGATTCTTGCATTACTTTGTTTTGTGACAGTCAAAGTGCCATATACCTTACAAAAGATCAGATGTTCCATGAGAGAACTAAGCACATTGATGTCAAGTACCATTTTGTTAGACATTGTTGCTCAAGGTAAATTAAAGGTATGCAAGATCAGCACTCATGATAATCCTACTGATATGATGACTAAACCTGTTCCTGTTGCTAAGTTTGAGCTTTGCTCGAACTTAGTTGGTTTAACTAATTAGCCGAAGTGGCTATTGGCGCCGAAAGTATTTGCTTTGTTTGTTCAGGGAGATGGTTGCTGTTGATGCTACAAGGAGGAATTTGTCTCAAGGTGGAGTTTGTTATATGTTGATCCAAATTCTACAAAGTATAGGCCAACTTCTGACGAGTGGAGCGAGGCCCGTCGCCGGAGGCTTGGGCCGAGTGTAAACCCCTGTAAGCCGCCGGTCGCCGGAGGCTTGGTACGGTACGGATCGTCGAAGACCTAGGTTTCCACCGATATATAAACCCCTTGTAAGCCGCCGGTTGGGATGAGTTGCATCTGTAAAATCCCCGGTGTTTGTAAACACTCCTCGATATAGTGAAGTTTCGCTGGCTGGCGCCCGTGGTTTTTTCCTCTCTTTGTTGGAGAGGTTTTTCCACGTTAAATCTGTGTCCCCTTGCTGTGTTTTTCGTTTTCGTTCTTCATTATCTTCTTGTCGCGATTGTAACATGAGTGTTTTCAGATCTTTCCAGTCTATATGAATATTTGGTCCGCCAAATAATACATGGATCCAGTCTCGAACTTTAAGTGTCAATGAAAACAGGTAACCGATTCTTTAGCTGGGGTTCTTAGTCCCGAATCCGTTAAACAAAATGGATATTATCAAATCCATGGACAGTAAAGCTTTGCATCTTTTTTGTTACAGTTGTGACACATAGGTTTATCTCGCAGCATGATATGGGCTGGTCTAAAAGCCCTGGTTTTGCCGTATACTACTTTATTTTGTCCAAGAACTATATTATGAGAAATTCTAGGGTTACATCTTCTCAATCATAAGCAAAGAAAGTTTACAGTGCTGCAAAAAAAGCATCTTCTACTTTTTTAATGCTACACTTATGATGGTTAGGCACATCTAATTATTGACACTCTGGATAGAAATTTACGAATGGACCTTTATGAATGTCATAAGAGAGCCCGACCGCAAGAATGATTTTGAAAGTATATCTATACGTCATTCTAATTCATTATGATGCATTTAGTTTTTCTTTTCTCATGTGCTCTATATAATCACGTTTCGGTTATATTGATCTATTAATATATTCAATGGGGGAGTCGCTCGATTCAAGAAACAAGCTTAGTAGATTGGATTTTAATGTTTACATACATGCGGCTCTTTAGAAATCAGATTAAAATTGATGCTTTACTGTTATTCACAAATCTTAGCCGATCTGATAAAAACTATACTGCATAGCTTTTCACCGTTTTGTGGTCAGGATTGACCACAATTGACACACTTTTTGAAATGAGGAAATATCTCCCTGTTCCATGTTGTACTGCAAGCATGTGTTTGTTTAGCGTCTCCACAAATTTAACGCTTGATCTTTCTTGGATGAAACAAAAGAATCCAATTATGTTTTCTGTCGGCCAGTCCAACATAAATCGCAATGTAGGCCATGCCATTTATTTAAGATTTTTAAGTGGTGTTGTGTGGCCATGACCATGGAGTGGCCGAGGATTACTTATTTTATGAGACTGATGATGCAGGGATAGGCGAACTACGCAAGGACGTGTGCTTGGTGGTAGTGATAACGCGCTGGGACAAAACGGAGATATGGCCACTGGGAAGAAAGAAGAATAAGAACAAGAGGAAGGCGGCGGCGGTTGCAGCAGCATGAAGCAGGCTCATCTCCTATTTTTGCGCCTGTGGGGGTGATGGCCTTTAGAGACCACTTGATTTGGTAGGGCAAGCTTGCAGGAAGACACAAGAAAGGGAATCTTTAGACAGTGTAGGCAAGTCGATAGGGAGAAGAAAGGAGATCCTATTTGTTGACTCCATGGCTATTCAAAGGACATACATGTATAGATTGATGTCTCTAGATTGGTGTGGCCGGGGAATTAAAATGCTGACCATTTACATATAGCGAGACAATTCTCCATTAATTAATACAGTAATATTATTACGAGCTAAGCTAATTGGACTTGGTTTTGACTTGGCCTAGGGCACAAAGAAGTAAAAAATAGTTGTTGGGCATACTACACCTAGCAGAAATTTTCCTTCAAAACAAAAAAAATTACCAAGTTAGCAGGTAGTGACATGTGAGCTATGAGAGGACGAAAGCATATTTTTAATATTATTATTATTCAGACTAACGTGAATCTGTTTGATAGAGAATTTTATTTTTATATTCATATAAATGTAATGTAATGATGGATTAGGAGCATGTTGTACAACGACAAAAAGATAGATAAGGCTTACAAAAAGATGTACACGTGTAAATGAGAAATACGTATTTACACATAGATACAAGAATAGCTGTTCAACAATTATTTTATTGCATACCATAAAATGTAGATGAACTACAATGGAAACTAGAACAGAAAAATATTATAAAAAAATGACTAGAAAGTATTTGCGAAATCTATCTATCTATCTATCTATCTATCTATCTATCTATCTATCTATCTATTTACTAGCTGAATGCCCGTGCGTTGCTACGGAATAAAATTAAAAATATATACATATATTTTAAACAATTATTTTAAATTGAAAAATGATATTAAACACGAAGCCACATGATTTCCATTCATACGAGGACAAATAGCTATTCAGTCGCCAACTTCTTTCATCGGCACCTTAACTATACTAAAGCAAAACTATAAGAACGGTGATATCGCCGCAAGCAACTTATTATATAAAGATCACAAGTTACAAGTCATTGTGTCATCCCAAAGATGCCACCTGCCATCAACCAGACCACCGGGGCCGCCAATGCCAAGGTTGGCGCGAGCTCAATTAGCCGATGGCTACAAGTGGGAGCACCTAGAACAGGCTACCATGCCGCCCACACAGACACTTCAGCCGCCGAACCGCGGGATCCAGGGACGCCGCCCCGGTTCTTGTCTCTGCCAAGATTCTGGGGCCGTCGCGCTGGCCACGGCTTTCTGTCCAGGGCCTCCGTGTCGCACCAGCTAGGAGCTCCCAACACGCGAGGAGAGGAGGCCCCTGCCGACGCCGCCTCGCGACCGGATGAGATCCTGACACCGTCGTTAGCCACACAGTCTTTGCCGGCGACGTCGTTTGATGACGGCAGGGATGATCGGAGGTGGATGGGCGAGTGGCAGCGGTGGCTAGGATTTTCCGTGAGCCGCTCCCCTGGGAACGATGCGAGGCCCGGGTACCGACTTCATATGAGTACATGACACCTTAAGAATGTTCATCCGCCGTTTGTTATTCAGTAAACAGTGCTATTAAAAATTAGATAGCAAGTAAATGACACGCATATCAATCTTTTTTGTTGATGGTATATGCACGTTAAACTTACTTAAAAGAGAAGAGATATAGTATGTGTACTCTCTATCATAAGTGCACCTAGCTTAAATCAAAATTACGTTACTACCATATTGAATAGAAAATACATGCTTCATCCTTTCTTCCCTTAAATTAGTTATTATACGCCCCAAACCTAATTATTGATATTTTGACAGTACTCTCTTCCAAATGTAGAAGAACAGTCCCAATATCATTGCACCCCATGGCAATATGGCATGTCCGCAGCATGTGTCCACATTAATGGCCATCACAGCCTAGCGTCGACCTTTGCGTTTGTCGCGTGCATGTCGATCCGTCGGATCTCAGGCTCTCACGCACCGGCACCGGCTCTGGGTGGCCGTGTTCGCACGCCTCTCCTGTCCACCACCACCGAAAGGGGAAAGCGGAGTCGCCGACAGGAAACATGGGAGGAATTGAGACGAAATATATGACGGTTCAGAGTGATGAATCAGTAAATTTTGCAGACAGAAGGTTTCACCGAGGGAAGATTTCAGTCTATTGGACACACACCACGCACACCAGGACACACACCGGTCGATCCCGCACCTTCTTCCTCCTCTGCTTCAATCTCCAATCTGATGCCTGCCTCCTCGCTCGTGATCCACTGCCTGTCCGCCTCCTCTCTCACCCGAGCGCCTCCTCCCCGTATCCAACCTCGCCCAACTCCGCGTCTTCCCCAAGCGAATCCCCTCTTCACACGAGCACGCGCCCGAGATCCCCTCGCCCTCATGACTCGCCTCGCCTCGCTCGAACCTCGCCAGCCACCGACGCCAGGAGCACGTCCTCATCGACCCGGACCCTGCCACCAGACGCTGCTGCTAGGAGCACGTCCTCGTCGACCCGGACCCCACCACCAGACGCCTCATCGTTGCATCCTGTAGGGTCGGGGTCGAGTAGCATGGTTGGTGTGATGGCGATTGGAGGCGAGAGGAGTCAGAGCAGCGCGTGAAGGCGAGTTCCGGCAGCGGTCATTGGCGGCGGGGACCGGAGGAGCTTCGCAGCGGCAAGGACCATAGGCCTGGGCGTTCAAGGTCGTGAGCATGCAGCGCTCAAGCCAGAGGAGGCGAGGCCTACAGGCGCCATGTGGAGGCAGGGTTTGTCACTTGGCGGTGGCACCTCTTGTAATATGCTCGAACAATCATGGGCAAAACAATCCAAATAAAATCGGATTTTGTAGGACGAACCTACCTCTGTGTAAATTAGATTATGGACTGACGTGAGAGCTAATTCTAGATGTATGTTAATGTTGCACCGGTGTGGGTTTGTTAGCTAGCTCATGTACATGTCGATATTTTCACGGCGTGACGCAACTCGCAAGGACGGACTACGGGAGTAAAATACGCTAGCGCAACAGAAAACAGACCAAAATCCTCTCACTCTCTCTCTCTCTGCTCATGTCGTTCCCCAATTCCTATCCACGATCCATTGTCTCCTTCGCCGCTGGCTGTTCTCACTGTCCCACGGCCTCAGTTTTGCCCTGCCGCTTGCTCTCCCCTCTTGCTGCTCACCCCTTCGCCTCATCTCCCACAGCCCCGACACCTCGTCGTCTCGTCTCCCATGACATTACCGCACGATTCCAGCCGCCAACGTCCACCAACTCCCAAAATCAACCGATCCTGTGACCCATCCACCTACTCCCACACGTCCCCATCGCATGCAGTCCTGAATCGGCGTTGGTCCTCAGCACAGCCGCTAGCGCGTTGCCGTCGAAGGACCGGGCGATGGAGCATATCAAGCCAGACAACCACTGCCTTCCGCGTGGACCTAGTTGGTGCCACAACTGGGGCTAGCGGCGCCCGCTCTCCCTCGCAGCCGCAATCCCCTATGAGTCGCGCAATGTCGTAGCTGCGGATCCCCTGCTTCCCAAGCATGATGGATTCTAGGACGCGGCATTGATGGACATGGGATAGAGGGAGACAGAGGCCTTGGTGAGGAATTTGAGTGCGCGTGGATTCGGATCATACCTTGTCGCCAATGGGGATTCGTCATTGTTTTGGACTGGTGGTTAGGGTTGAATAGCGAGAAAAGTAATAGGTAATCTCTATTTTCTCTATTTATATTGGTAGTTGTTGAGACAAAAGATATTTTCGTTTTATTTTGATACGGGATTATGCTATATTGATTAACAGACCTGGATACTTTCATATTATGCTCTGTTTACATATAAGACTTTTAATCATGGATATAGCCTACCTTGTAAACCAACTACTAATAGGCTCCAGTTTATTTACATCAACAATTAAACCGATGACAGCGCTTCTCGGGGTTTACAACTGAATGACATCTGGACTATTATGAATCTAGATTTGTGTCAATTTTTGTTGAACAATACATACTGACATTGTACAAGTTTTTCTTTAAGATCTATCCAACATACAATAAAAAATAGAAATCATATCTGCGTGTAGGTGATCTACTTATATTCAGCCTTTGTTGTCAATCGAACACGGGGTTGAGTCTGTCGACAAAGTTAAGAAGTAAACAACCAACGGGATTGAGTCTGTTTGTAGCCTTCCCGTGATGATGTGTGATTAATTGTAACAATTTGATTGTAGCTTTCCATTTAATTATCCTTCCCGTGAAGGTGTGTGATTAATTTTAAAAATTGTTTTTGGTTTTCCAGTAAAAGATGTGTGATTAATTGTATAGATTTCCTTTTGATTTTCCTTGATTATAGCATTGATTGCCTTCCGTAAGGGACGATGTGTATATGTGCCTTCTGTATGATGTAAATTGTATGGCCTAGATTGCTTCAATGTTTGATGTTTGAGAACGACCTACGATCACCAACATCTTTTTAATAGTAAATATATATACTATAATATATCTACTATATAATTTTCCTTGCCGTAGTTTTCGTCGCACGGCCTTTTTCGTCCGTCGTCCCTCCCGTATCCCGTGAGCAAAACAAACTCGTCCATCCTCGCTAGGGAAATTTCCCTCTGAGCAATATGTTCGGTGCACTCAGCCGCCCTTATCCTCTCTCCTCCCGACGCCGACGACCACCCCCTCTCTCCTCCAGACGCTGCTGCCCGTCCTAGCAACGCGACTCCTGGTCGACGGGCCGCCCTTCCTAGCAGCGCGCCTCCTGGTCGACGGCACCGTCAGCGTAGATCCGGCCGTGGCTCCTCCACCCCCGGTACCAGAACTAGACGCTGCCTACCTTCCTGGTCGCGCACCTGCAGGGCGACCGGCAGGTCGCTCCCTGTCGCGCACGCCATCCACCTCGCAGGCGCTGTGGCCACCCGTCGACTCCTCAACGATGCCCTCCGCCTTGCCGGCGTCGTGGCCTCCCGCCTAGGCCTCCTACATGACCGGTCGTGCCCCACACTCACGTGGGACGCCTGATCCGCAGCAAAAAGAAAACCGAGCACGTCCTCCATGGATAGCAAGTTTCAGTACCCAACAATGATGTGGAGGAAGGGGAGATAGGAGATGATCCAGACTGAACCTCGTTTTCAATTCCTTTCGTCCTCCGATAAGGTGGGCATGTCCTCGGGTTTGGGGAGCTCAGATTGATCTCTGCATGTGCTTCAAGCTTCTGTGTGCCAATTTTGTCGATTCTGTTTGCTTTGTTTGTTTTGCCTGGGGATTTGGTGCTGCTGAATCCGTACGTGGCGTATATACACTCTTCAATTGATGCCATGGGAAAAGGAAGTAAAATTATCAGGAGTTTGTGAGAACTATTGGTCTGCCGTGTATGGGGAGATAAGCTTGGATGACCTGACGGAGGTGCTAGATGAGTGCGGTGCTGATGTGCTTCAGTTCAGGCGCCATGTGGATTGCCATGACGCACTCGATGGTGGTCCATTACTGGATTACTGGAGTGTGATAATGTTCCAGTGTTTTGTGCTAAAACATCCAGCTATACTCTTATGTCTTGGAGAATTTTTCAACGTCAACTGCGTGTGCACTCTCTGAGTGGGTCTGCCTGTAAATAAACGAACAAGTGTAGCCGGTTCAGTGGTTCAGAGCCCTAACATGGGCTTGAAGTCAACTTAGGTCTCAGTTTTGTTATGGGGTAACCCCTTGGGGTGGCCCGATCTTTCACGAATCTCTACGGGATCGAGCGGAAAGCGGTGGGAGAGGAAGAGGGGACGAAATCCACGAACACACGCACGCAAAGATCCCGATGAACTCACGCACACAAAACACGATACACGCCGGTAACTCACGCCGGTGGCAACCGGTCCAACATAATCTCTAGGATCGGTGTTGGTAAGCTCTCTCCACGCCAACAACGGGGGACGAGGTGCTTGGTGAGACCTTGACGACTTGGGGGCGAGAAACCGAGAACCCAAGGCCTTGTACAACTTGAACGCACTAGGCAAGATCCAAGAGGAGGGTGGACAATAGGTGCTCCTTGGTAGGAGCATGAGACCAATAGATTAAAAGATCCTCAAAGGGGTGTCTTAATCTATCATTATCCAAGTCTAGGGTTTACATATGAGGGGTGGGGCTATATATAGGCCAACCACATAAACAAGGGTAGTTCTGGAATAAAACTGGAAGTTTGGGCGAAATTGGGGGTTACATGGGCCAGGCCCAAAAGGCTTTAACATGCCTGGCGTCAGTCGGTCCGGAGACTCGGTCACGGCTGCAGACTCGGCCAATCTCCGGACCCGTCTCCGGAGGGGGCTTCTGGCTGTCCCGGGCTTGAGTCTCTGGTCTGGACCGGAGGAAGGTCCGGAGACTCCGGTGTAGGAGACCGGAGACTCCGGTCTACACCGGAGACTCCGTCGTGTAGAGCTCCAGCAGCTTCTTCTCCTGGTTCTGCTTCCTTGGTGGCTTGGTGTGGTGGTGTTGCTTCATATCTGAGGATACACAACGTAGATGCATGAAGTAGCAAGCCATACAAAGGTAGGCCAAAATCACATGAGGAAAGGAGCGAGTTAACCTTGGCTTGTAGGAGCTTGGCACGGGCGCGAGTCATTGGTCCACTTGGGGGACTAGGTGTTGTAGATGGAGGTGCGTCTGTAGGACGGGCTGCATCAGCTTCCCCCCCTTGGGAGAGAGTCGTCCTCGATTCTTCAACCTTCTCAACTTCATCTTCGCCATGGTAGGGTGATAGGTCCTTGACATTGAATGTCGGGCTCACAAGATACTTGGATGTTGGGATATCTATGATGTAGACGTTGTTGTTGATCCTCTTTAGCACTTTGAACGGTCCATCACCTCTTGGCTTTAGTTTGGAGTCGCGGTCCTTGGGGAAGCGGTCTTTACTCAAGTGTATCCACACAAGGTCGCCTTCTTCGAAGATCATCTCTTTCTTGTTCTTGTTTAGCCTTGATGCTTGGCGAAGGACTTGTTTCTCGGTCGTAGCTCTTGTGTCTTCATGGAGTTTCTTCATTGTTTGGGCACGCTTGACCACGTCCATATTGGCACGTTCATGAAGAGGTAGAGGAAGGATATCGAGCGCGGTGAGGGCTCAAGCCATAGCGATCATGAACGGGCTCCTCATGGTGGTGGAGTACTTGGCGCGTTGTAGGCGAACTCGGCATGTGGAATACATTCCTCCCGTCTTTAAGGTTCTTCTTTATCAACACCGGAGGAGTGTGCCAAGACTTCGATTACGACCTCGGTTTGTCCATCGGTTTAAGGATGCGAAGACGAGAAGAGGAGCTTGATGCGAGCTTGGCCATGAGAGTCTTCCGTAGTAGCTCATGAATTTTACGTCATGGTCGGAGACGATTGTTCTTGGTACACCGTAGTCAATTATTTCCTAAAATAAATTTGCTACATGTGAAGCATCATCGGTCTTATGGCACGGAATGAAATGTGCCATTTTTGAAAAGCGATCCACTACTACAAATATAGAATCATGACCATGTTTATATCTAGGCAAGCCTAACACAAAGTCCATGCTAATGTCCGACCAAGGTGCATGAGGAATAGGCAATGGCATATAAAGACCAAAGGGGTTGGACTTAGACTTAGCTTGGATCCATGTAGTGCATCGTTGGACGTGGCGCCCACGTCGCTTCATCTTTGGCCAAAAGTAGTGAGTGGAGAGCATGTCATAAGTCTTGTCACGGCCACAGTGACCCATAAGGCCGCCCCCATGGGACTCTTGAAGAAGCAAAAGTTGGAGAGACGATTTCGGAATGCAAAGTTTGTTTTGTTTGAAAAGAAAACCCTTATGCAAATAGAAATCATCAATCCCTTTGTCTATTGAACATGTTGCAAAAATTGGTCCAAAGAAAGGGCCTGACGTACAAAGATTTGATGTCATCAAGACCCAAGACATTTACTTCGAGTCGTGTAAGAAGGCTTGTGTTTTTGCGAGACAAGGCGTCCGCTACCACATTTTCTTTGCCCTTCTTGTATTTGACAATGTAAGGAAACGACTCCATGAACTCAACCCATTTTGCATGCCTTTTACTCAAGTTGGCTTGGCCCTTAAGATACTTCAACGACTCATGGTCGGAATGGATGATAAATTCTTTGGGCCAAAGATAGTGTTGCCACACTTGAAGGACTCGAACCAAGGCAAAAAGTTCTTTGTCATAAATGGATAGTTGAGGCGTGCGCCATCAAGTTTCTCACTATGGTAAGCAATAGGACGCCCATTTTGCATAAGGACGCCACCAATGCCAATACCACTAGCGTCACATTCAATCTCAAAGGTTTTTGTGAAATCCGGTAATGCAAGAAGTGGTGCTTCGGTGAGCCTCTTTTTGAGCTCATCAAAAGCCTTTTGTTGTGCTTTTCCCCAAACGAACGTGACATTTTTCTTGGTCAATTCGTTGAGGGGGAAAGCAATGGTAGAAAAGTCTTTCACAAAGCGACGGTAAAAGCCAGCCAACCCATGAAAACTTTGAAGTTCACTAACATTTGTAGGGATGGGCCAATCTCGTATGTCCTTGACTTTTGAGACATCAACTTCAATGCCATTGGAAGACACAACAAAACCAAGGAAAATCAGCTTGCCTTTTGCAAAAGTGCACTTTGGGAGATTAGCATAAAGCTTTTCATGACGAAGGATTTGAAGGACCTCCTTAATATGAGTAACATGCTCCTCTAGTGACTTGCTATAGACAAGGATGTCATCAAAGTAAACAACTACACTCTTCCCAATGAGAGATCTCAAAATATGGTTCATGAGGCGCATGAAGGTAGATGGGGCGTTAGATAAGCCAAAAGGCATAACCAACCATTCATAGAGACCAAGCTTGGTCTTGAAGGCGGTTTTCCACTCATCACCTTTGGCCATGCGAATTTGATGGTAACCACTACAAAGATCAATTTTCGAAAATATAGTGGCCCCACATAACTCATCAAGCATGTCATCAAGACGCGGTATAGGATGTCGATAACGCACGGTGATAGCATTGATTGGACGGCAGTCCATGCATAACCGCAATGTATCATCCGTTTTTGGGACTAGAATCACGGGAACCGCGCTTGGACTAGTACTTACTTGGATCAAACCTTTGGAGACGAGTTGGTTGATTTGTCGTTCTATCTCTTTCGTCTCTTCCGGGTTCGTGCGATACGCGGCACGGTTTGGGAATGGAGCGCCGGGTATGAGGTCGATGCGGTGCTCGATTCCACGAAGAGGAGGTAGTCCATGAGGAAGCTCTTCGGGAAATACATCTTAGAATTCCTGCAAAACAGCCATCAAAGAAGGAGGAACATTTGTCAAGTCATTAGTTCCTTGCGCTAGTCCCTTGCACACAAGGACATAGTGCAAAATGGATGGGTTGTTCCGCACTTCTCTCATCTCACTTTTGGTGGCAAGAAGAACACTCTTAGCTTTTCCACTCGAGTTTGGCTTGTGGCACTCACTCACTATAGTGTGGTTCTCTCGCTCACCACTCTTCTCACAAGATGGTTTTGTGTATTGCGCCCTCGCTAAAGCCTTTGCATTGTCCGCAATTATTTGGCTAGGAGTCATTGGTTGCAACACACAAGTTTTGTCAAGCCATTTGAAGGTATAAGTGTTTGAGTGACCATTATGCAAAGCACGCTTGTCAAATTGCCACGGCCTGCCTAAAAGCATATGGCAAACCGTCATTGGGACCACGTCACATTCCACCGTGTCCTTGTATGGTCCAATTGAGAACGTTACCGAGACGGTGTGCTTGATTTTGACGGATCCTTGGTCACTTAGCCATTGGATATGGTAGGGGTGTTTATGCGGATGGAGGGTGAGGTTGACTTTCTCACACAATTCCGTGCTTGCAAGATTGTGGCAACTCCCTCCATCGATGACAACTTTGATGGACCTCCCGTTGATACCGACACGAGTTTGGAAGATGTTTGATCGTTGGTCTTCATTCTCATTGGCTTGAGTAGTAAAGACCCTTGTGACCACAAGCGATGGACTTGCGTCATGCTCACACATGAGTAGCTCTTGGTCCTCTTCCAAATGTTGCCTTGCCATGGCTTCCTTGACCCTTGCATCAAACTCTTCTTCACTCAAGTATTCTTCATCGCCGTTGTCATAGATGAACAAAACTTTCCTGTTCCCACATGCGGCTGACTTGTGTCCTTTGCCTCCACACTTGTAGCACTCATCATTGAATGGTTGTTCATCTCTTGTGTACTTGCCACTTGGGGGCGGTTTTCCTTGAGGAAGTGTTGGCTTGAAGGGAAGCTTGCTGGTATTTGAGGGGTTTCCACTTGGTGTTGTCGAAGTAGTGGTTGGAGCTTGCTTGTATGTGAAGTATGTCTTTGGCTTGTTGAACTTGATGTCCTCTTGCACTTGACGTTCGGCCTTTGATGCAATGTGCACAAGCTCAACCATGTTGTTGTACCGTTGGAACTCGGTGATGCGCTTGATAGGATGGTTCAAGCCATTGAGGAAACGTGCCATTGTTTGTTCATCACACTCTTCAATGTTGGCACGGATCATGTTGAGCTCCATTTGCTTGAAGTACTCTTCCACGGTCTTTGTTCCTTGACTAAGCGTTTGAAGCTTGTTGAAGAGGTCACGCGTGTAGTGTGAAGGAACAAAGCGGTATCTCATATGAGCCTTCATATCTTGCCAAGTTGAGATTGGGGGCTCTTCTTTTGATTCACGAGCGAGTTGGACTTGTTCCCACCAAAGGTTGGCATATTCATCAAACTCGAGGGATGCCATGGCCATCATCTTCTCATTGCTAAAATTGTGCATGCGGAAGATCTTGTCAACCTTGAGTTCCCATGGGAGGTATTCTTCGGGATCATTGGAACCGGTGAACCTGGGCATGGTGAACTTGAGATTGCCGAAAGTTTCTTCCTCATTGCTGTTCCGGTTGCGACGGTTGCCATGATTGTGGCGGCCATCTTCATCATCCGAGCTCTCATGTCTTGCTTGTTGATGGTGGCGTTGCTCTTGCGGTTGTTGAGGTGCCGCGTTTGGTGGTGGAACTTGGTTTGGACGACGAGCTTGGGGAGCTTGATCTTGTTGTTGGCACGGTTGAGGACGAGGAGGAGGTTGTTGGTCCTCACGGCGAGCTTGGGGAGCTTGCTCTTGTTCTTGTCGTGGTTGATGCTGAGGGGCATTATCTTGCGCCATGTGGCGAGGAGGGCGTCGAGCCGCATGCGCAATCGGCTGTTCTCTTTCTTCTTGATGTGGAGGAGGCTCGTCATGCCTATCATGTTGCCGACGTGGTCGATCATGTCGATGATGACGCCTTGAAGGATCTTCGAGTGCTTCACGTCGACGGTGATCTTGTTCGTCCTCTTCGGATGCTTCACTTGTTGTTGAAGGGACATGTCGACGGCGATGGCCTTGGTGGTCCATGTGAGGTTGCTCTTGTTGAATCACAAGTGCCCTTGGTTGTGGCCGGTTCGCTTCACGTCGTGGAGGTCTTGCGGAGAGGTCACCATCATAGCTTGACGTTGTGGCGTGACGCGGAGATGGAACTGCTTGCGAAGAGCTCATGGATTGAAGAACGGGTCCATCCCGGTACCTTGAAGCGTGACGGCGAGGTGCACTTGATTCACTTGAAGAGTGCTGAAATGAGCTTGATTCGCATGAGCGTGGCCTTGCTAGTCCATCAATGAGGCGTTGAAGCTTCTCATCCGTTGAGGCTAGTGCACGACCAAGAGCTTCATTTTGATGACCGAGGTTGTGTTGCATGGCATGCATTTGGCCACGGACTTCTTCGAAGCGGTTGTCGATGTTCTTGAACTCCACTCGGGCTTCGCTAAATTGTTCATCTTGGCGCCGCTCAAGGGCTTCACAACGGTGGTTGAATTCTCCTCGAACCTTCCAATGGTCCCATCTTGTCATGTATGGATTGTCGTCCTCCAGAGGTGGTGGTGGTGGTTGGGACGGCTCGCCATTCTTGTCCATGATGCAAAGCCGACAAGGGGTGTATATGGAGAGTAAAGGTGCGTAGAGTTAGCCTTTTACCTCACCTTGGAGATTATATCAAACCAATTGCCACACAAAGGAGCGAACAGCGTGTCAAGTGAAATGGCAAAGAAACTCACACACAAAGGAGCTACACTCTCAAAAGCTTTTGGTGGATGGGTAGGATTGTGGACCAGCCAAAGAACCAACCGAACGCAAAGGATAGTCAAAAGTGGAGAAGATCCAACAAAACGCAAGTCAAAAGGAGAAGGTCAACTCAAAAGGTGACGAGAACCTACGACTACACACACGCGTGGAGAAAAATGGGGTTAGCACGACTATGAAAGTGAGCACGAAATGGCCTAACGAAGACTACGCTCGGGTGTCGTGCCAATGCAAGGAGAGACCACAACTCGTTTGCCAAAAGAGGGTAAGCAACGGATTTGTGCACTTGCCTTGGCGCGCTTCTTCCTCTCTCTTTTGCTTACAAGCTTGATTCTCTCTTTGTATTGGGAGACTATGTATCTTTCTATTTTTCTTTTTCTTTTTCTCTTTTTTTTTGATTCTTTTTCTTTTTCTCCCTTGCTATGCTACTATGTTAACTTTTGTATTTGCCCTCACACTCTCACTTTCCAATGGCAAGTGAACAATGCTTAGACAAACACAAAATGAGTTGCTCTCATAGGATAGGTACACACAAAGGAAGATATGGCTATAAGGGTTGACACAAGTTATACCTTAGTTGATGGTGATGATCTTGTGTCGATGGGGCGGGGAAGAGTTTGGGGTCCGTGGTGTCGAAGAGCGCGGCGATGTTGCGGAAGCTATCTGTTAGTTGGTGACACGCACACGGAACACAAACAACAAGTGGGTAGATTAGCCAATGCAGAAAGGAGGAAAAATGGGCAAAACTGGCGTCCATGGCCGGAGACTCCGGTGTAGACCGGAAACTCCGGTGCTCAGGCCGGAGACTCCGGTGTGGGATGTCTGCTCATGTTCTTGAGCGGAAATCCACGCCTAGAGTCCTCAAATCCGCGAAAATTTGGCCAAAATTGGGCTGGGAAACGCAGGCAAAAGCTGAACCAACACCTTAGACAAGATTTGGTCGGATCAAAACCACAAATAACACTCCAAAATGACAGATCGATCCAAAGGCAAATTGGGGCTGTTTTTTGGGAAATTTTCGAATTTATGGTGGATAGAAGAAAAATTGGGGGGAAATTCGTGATCAACCTTGCTCTTGATACCAACATGTTATGGGGTAACCCCTTGGGGTGGCCCGATCTTTCACGAATCTCTACGGGATCGAGGGGAAAGCGGTGGGAGAGGAAGAGGGGACGAAATCCACGAACACACGCACGCAAAGATCCCGATGAACTCACGCACACAAAACACGATACACGCCGGTAACTCACGTTGGTGGCAACCGGTCCAACATAATCTCTAGGATCGGTGTTGGGCGAAGCTCTCTCTCCACGCCAACAACGGGGACGAGGTGCTTGGTGAGACCTTGACGACTTGGGGGCGAGAAACCGAGAACCCAAGGCCTTGTACAACTTGAACGCACTAGGCAAGATCCAAGAGGAGGGTGGACAATAGGTGCTCCTTGGTAGGAGCATGAGACCAATAGATTAAAAGATCCTCAAAGGGGTGTCTTAATCTATCATTATCCAAGTCTAGGGTTTACATATGAGGGGTGGGGCTATATATAGGCCAACCACATAAACAGGGGTAGTTCTGGAATAAAACTGGAAGTTTGGGCGAAATTGGGGGTTACATGGGCCAGGCCCAAAAGGCTTTAACATGCCTGGCGTCGGTCGGTCCGGAGACTCCGGTCTGGGCCGGAGACTCCGGTCAATCTCCGGACCCGTCTCGAGGGGCTTCGGCTGTCCGGGCTTGAGTCTCCGGTCTGGACCGGAGGAAGGTCCGGAGACTCCGGTGTAGGAGACCGGAGACTCCGGCGTGCAGAGCTCCAGCAGCTTCTTCTCCTGGTCCTGCTTCCTTGGTGGCTTGGTGTGGTGGTGTTGCTTCATATCTGAGGATACACAACGTAGATGCATGAAGTAGCAAGCCATCCAAAGGTAGGTCAAAATCACATGAGGAAAGGAGCGAGTTAACCTTGGCTTGTAGGAGCTTGGCACGGGCGCGAGTCATTGGTCCACTTGGGGGACTAGGTGTTGTAGATGGAGGTGTGTCCGTAGGACGGGCTGCATCAAGTTTTCTTGAAGTTCTTCCGTTGGCATCATGGAAATCACAATACATTAATTCTCTGAATGTGTATCTCGTGTTTCTTGTAGTTAATGTGGTTCCTTGTCGGATAGCATTTGAGAGGGGCAAAGAACGTCACTTCTGTTTCTTAGATCTATCTCATGGAAGTTCCGGGTGGATTTTTCGTCTGAAAATACCTCTCAAACAATTGCTTGGAATCTTCCGCATATAAAACATGATCATGGAGAGCTCAGTTTGTTCCAGTTTCATTTGCGTTTAAAATCCTTTTAGTTTTCGTCACTTCTGTTTCTTAGCTCTATCTCATGGAAGTTCCGGGTGGATTTTTCGTCTGAAAATACCTCTCAAACAATTGCTTGGAATCTTCCTCATATAAAACATGATCATGGAGAGCTCAGTTTGTTCTTCATTTGTGTTTAAAATCCTTTTAGTTTTCCAAAATGTTCATCATATAAGACACAACAAAAATACTAGGCTTCAAGAAATTACTTTATCCATTGATGTTCATCTCCATTAAATTATCCCTTGCTCTACAATTGTCATTGATAAATCTACCGTTACAAAATAGTCTCACAACTTCTTTATGACAATTGTGTTATTTTTGGTACATTCTAATACAATTGTCTGTAAGTCACGTGCGGTTAACTTTTAAATTTTACACTTTATAATCTTACATATTTCTCGCCAGATGTGGGCGTGGCCCCGGATGGGACGATGATTGACCTGTAGCTTCTCTTTGAGATGTTAAGCTAGATTCTGACGGCTGGTCAAGGTTGTAGATGCGTGCTAGGGTGGGTCTACAAGAGTACAAGGAGGGCATGGAGCTGGACCTGACGGCGTCCAGGTGCAGGAGCGGTTCTACCATGTTAGTGAACAAAAATACTTCTCTTCATACTGTAAGAAAGTAACAACATGTGAATCTTGTACTTGAGCAAGATGCATAATTACTACTCCTACCAGAATTTATTAGAGCGTTAGTTTGCTCAGGGCTGTGCTAAGATCAGGTTTCTATGTGTGCATTCTTGCATATATCTTCTAACTGTCCTTCTCTTTAGAACAATTTCTTGTATTATTTTCAAATAAGTACAGCAAATGAAATCAACAAGATGATTCTTAACATAATTTTATTTCCAGTAATTAAGTAGAATTGTATGTTGTTGATCAGTATTTGAAAACATATGGCTACTATTGTAACTAACATGTGCACTATTCTTTCAACGAAATCAATGACGAACTTTTAGAAAGAACAACCATCAGGTTCTCCATACATGTATCCATATCAAAAAGCTATTCGTACTGCACAATTATGAATCTAACTATGTGCAACGCAAGTGATTATAGAGTGTCTCTGCACTATCATGAATCTAACGATGTGCAACACAAGTGATTATAGAGTGTCTCCTGGACAATTTAAATTCAGGCATTTCCATGTTCACAAGTTATTAGAATAATTCTTATTTATAACTCTAGGTACTATATTTAGGTCTTTGTCATGATTAGTTTGGGTCATTAGAAGCCAGAACTGTGTTTTTCAGTGATGGGATAACAACTGTTGAAAATATAAGCAATAATTCATATGATTTAATTCGCATAATAAACTGATAAATCATGATTATACAAACAGTACTAAAACCAATCATGCAGATCAACAAAGTAGATGGACATATTATATCTATACAAGACAAACCTATCACATCTACGCCAAATGCTAGAACTAGAAACTCTAGCATAATCCGAAAGAGAGAGATTGAGATCACATACGATGAAGTTGTGGCAGTAGCCACGGCGGTAGCAGCAGCAGAGCTGTCGCCCATGTTGAGGTTGCCGAAGAGGTCGCTGACGTCCGGAAAGAAGTCGTTGTTCAGGAACTCGTCGTCGGACGACGTCGTGATTGCCAGTAGTCGCGCTTGAGCGCTTTCCAAAAACCTGATCGCCTCGCCGTCTAGTTCACGAGACGGGTTCGAGGCCCATCTTGTCCCGATCTGCGGTGCACGCCGCAAGCCGAGACGGGAAAGACGAAAACAGCGGCGCAAAGTTCTGAAGATAGGTGCGTGTTGTGGATTGATTCACCGATTGGATTTAGCGCAGACGCTTATATAATGCAGGTTAGGAAGATCGTGAGACACACCCCACGTCCGAGTCGGTAACTGCCCACGTCCAACATGGAGAAGGCTGGGACTCGTGGTCTTGTAACTCCCCACAAAGCAAGTGATGAGATGACGGTAGGTTGGATGGTGGAATATCACGTCGTGCCTTGCCTCAATGGCAACCGGGACGGTATAAGAACGGGGACCAGTGAAGTCTGGCTCTGGAGGTTCCCCTTTGGATATGCAAGAGTTTTGCGGATTCAAGATATTTTTTTTAGGTGACGGCGGGGAAGAAATACGGGGATAGACAGAACATATTCGGATGGGTGATTGTGATAGACTTTAAAGAGGCATCAATCGTATATGGAACAAATTTGAGTGCCCGTGGCAACGCACGGACATTCAATTAGTATTCTCTACTATATAATTTCCTTTGAGGTGGTTTTCGCATCTTTGTCCGTCGTTTCTGTGTGTCGTAGCAGAATCTGTTTCCCGTCAACAATACATTGTCCCGTTGCACGACCATCGGGCAGAGTCCAAACCAATTTAAAACAGTCTAACTAGCTGGCCGACCTGAATTCGAGATCCTGACGCTCGCTGCCGCCGAGCCGTTTCCACGATGCTCGACGCCCCCTTTTACACGCTCATATGCTCCTACCTATGACAACGATGACAGTGGGAGGCCCCCGATTCCGCCGGAGCTCGTCCGAAGGGCCAGCCATGGCGGTGACGGCTCCCACGTGGAGCGGAGAAAAACACGCAACACACCCAGGCTGAATGTCCAGCAAGCACGAATGGTTCAGATCGGTGTGGTTCTTTGATGATCGCCAAAGATTGAAGGGCATCGAGCCGATCTTGATGGCTCACTAGATTGTTGTGATCTCTGACGCTCACATCCCGGTCTCCTCTGACCTAGACCACCCACCGCCGCATGAGGTCCCGCTCTGCCATGTTGACTCGCCTCCCTCCTCCGGCCCGTGTCAGTCGCGGTGAGCGCCGGCGCGACCCCGTCCGTCACACCGGCCCTATTTGCACGATTTCTCATACCCTGGATCGATCGACAAACATAACTTGATCAGTCAGAGGCGCCTCCTCTCCGCTGTCTCTTTCTGGAGCTGATGAGCGCTTCCCCATCGTAAACTTGGCCTGAGGTAAGTGACTTCTCTGCTCCCTGATAGGTGGCCGCTCAATTAATCGCTCCATCCGAGCATGGCGTGTGCAGGGGCTTCTTCAAATGCGTTCTCAAGCTGCTCAACTTCATCGTCATGGTCGTCGGCCTGGCGATGACAGGTTAATGTCATGGTTCAGTCTAATCTGCACTGAACTGAATGCAATTAAGAGATATAAATTGTAATTGATGGCGCCAAAAGAGGCACGGGGAGACCCGCGTTCCTCCAACCTGCAGTTCATGGAACTGCTCCACGCCATGTGTTTCCCACCGGCAGTGTGATTGGAGCTTGGAAAAAAATCAATAGTACTAGCTGTTGGTTGATGTTGGTAGTTAATTGCTAATACAAGTATACCAAGTTTTGTTTTTATTGTTGTTTGTCGTATCCAACTATAAATTTGTTCCCTGTTACAATCTATTTGAAAGTTCATACATTTAGACTAACCACAAATTTAGTGTATCATGCTCTGTTCGTCATAGGTTCCACTCACTGTGACTACAAATATTCGAAGGCCTTATCTAGACACCGTACCGGTGACAGCTATAACTACAAATATTTTAACTAACAAGTTCTCTCATGCATGTTGGTTATGTCGCTAATCCTGACGTAGCTCCGATGCAATGATGTGAGATGAAGATTATTAACCAAGTTCTACAAAAGAAAAGGAGGTGCATATGGAGTTGCCTTGTTTGATCTATATGCATGTTGAGTATGATCCAAAATCTATCTTTAGCACTGTATAGATCTTAGTTAATGCTCCCTATGTTTCACAATATAATCTTTTTTAGCAATATTAAGAAATAAAATTTTCGGTCCTTACTATCTCTGCATATGTTATCAAATTCAAATGTTAAATGTTTTCCAGAATACAACTTTTAGAAAGGGTGCTTTTGAATATTTTAATTATATTTTTTATACATCTACTTTTTATAAAAAAATAAATTAAATGTGTCGTGACAACGCACAGGCATTCAGCTAGAATGCGCCTCACAATAGAATATTAGACTTCAATCAATAGCTTAACGAAGATGAGTGTCGGTTGTTCGTTTCAGGTGGAGAATCACCTGCGCCTCTAACGGCCAAGTAGGTTAACTATAACTATAAAGCATGATAACGGTTAAAAAAAACTTGATACCCGTGGCTTTGCACAGGCATTCAACTAGTATCTCTATTATATAATTTATCTTGCGGTGGTTTTCGTTCGGTCCATCCTAAAATTTCGGTACGTCGTCCCTCCGGTCCACGTTTTGCTGTCTGCTGTTGTATACGTAAAGGAAACTGATTTGTGAAAAAAAAAAGACTCGTGTTTAGCTGATTTTCTTGTGATGCTTGGGCGTCTCCGGCGGGGCGGCGGGGCCGCAGTTCCTTTCTAGGAATCCATCGGGCTGGGAGCATACCCGGCGCTATGGCAGGTGCGCACACCCGTGGTGCTGGACGCGATGGAGGGGAGCGGAGCAATGGGGAGAGGGAGAGTTGGACACCGGGAGGAGATGGGGAGGGGAGGCCGGCTGCTCTGAGGAGGTTTTCGCGTGTCCTCGAATAAGGACGGCGACTCAATTGCCCCCTTCAGCGCCCCTCTGCCGGGGCTCAAAACTTTAATCGCCCAAGGTGGATGGGACGAAGGCTGCGTGATGACTCCTCATCCTAGGTTCTGTGGTGAGGCGCTGGTTTCTTTTCAATTGAGCACGGGGTTGGCAGATTTTCCCCATTCTTCATCTCACCTGTCCGTGCCTTTTTTTCACAATTCATGGAAGCCTAATGAGCAGCTGTAGAGGAGATGTCTGACAATAGCTGCACTTGGACGCTGGTGAGACGCCGCAGCCGAGCCCAAGAAACTCCGGCGTGTGTGTGATTAGGAGCCGTGTGTATTTCTCTAGGATGACACCATCCCCTGTATCTCCCCGAGGTGGCGCGTGGTGAGCACGGCGCCATAGCTTGGGTGTCTGCCTCCCTGCTGCTGTCTCTTTTTGTTGGGAGTATGCCTACTATGTTCTTCATTTTCTGTGATGTGCATACATAAATTGGCCACGTTTCTTGATTTTATGATGGGCCCGAGCTTTCTCAAGAGGAAAAAAAAGTATAGGTTGAGGGATGGTATGATTTGTTCGATGAAGGATTAGAGGAAGTTGAAAAATAGAGTGCGTTGTCCCAATAACACAATAATCTTGAAGTCTGATGATGTCAATAAAAAATAAAGTCTGATTGTGCAGTAATTTTGGCTGATATGAAGTTTTTTCCGAACAGTAGCCTTTATTTGTTTCGTCCTCACATATTACCTGGGTTTGCATCATTTTAAGAAGGACCTGATAAAGAGCAAGCCTATATCCATCAATGGTCTGATTGTTTTTTTTTTGGTGTGTCCGTCTATTCCTAGGTCATCTGCATGCTATGGACAATTTTTAATCTGTTGTACCAGAAAATTTTAGGTGGATTTAAACAAAAAATATGCTTTATCTGGTTAACAAAAACTAATTCTGAGAAGTCAAGTCTTCGGAATCTAGAGAATATTATTCAATAAAAACACTTGCCTTTTCTCGATGTAACTTGTTTTCCTTCGTGGATCTTTTCCTAGGTCAACTGCTATGAAGAAGTTTTTACTATGTTATTATACCATAAAATTCTAGGTGTATTTAAATGAGAAATTCGCTTTGACCGGTTGACAAAAATTGATTTCGAGAAGTGAAAGTCTCAGGAGTTAGAAGATAAAACACTTGCCTTTCGCAATGCAATTTCTTTTCCTGTAAGTGTAACGTTCTTTGGTTTGGTCCGTTTTTGGATAGTTTTATCTATGCAAGTTTGCTATTATTACCCACCACTTCCACCGGTAAGTAAAAAACGTTCATTTTTTTTTCCGTCTCGCGGAAGTAGAGAAGAGAGGCATCTCTGTCCATCCCACCCTTCCTTGCGGCCGGAGTACAAGTTTGACTCCGTGTTGTTTTCTTGCTCCCCTGCGATTGCTTCAGCCCGTGCGAAGACACATATAGAGTAGTACCACCTTGCAACATTAAAACAAATTCCACCGGTTTATATACTTATGCAAATTGATTATGAACAAGCCAAGCAACAGGAGCTCAGGGAGACAAAAAAAGAGCGAAGTGGCATGGAGGACAAGAAGGCCGCGACGGCATGATTGGTTCGTCTGTACGGCATGGTGGGGAAAGAAAACGAAGAAGAACCTACCCGCAGTGAGAAAATTCCATCTACAGAAATCCAAAGATGAGAACGGTCATGATCTTATGTATGTTGTATGCTTCTTGTAAAAAATAACTCGGTGCAACGCACAGGCATTTATGCTAGTCTTCTCTTCTCTACTATATAATTTTGATAGAGGAGGTTTTCGTCACCCTGGTGTTTCGTCCGTCGCGGTAGGTCACGGTATGCAACCCGGTTTCTTTTCCGATCTTGCTGTCGTCCGTAGCGGTAGGTCACCGTATGCAGGCCGGTTTCTTTTCAGATGGTGTTGTCCCGTCGGTTCCTCAACTGGCCTCGTGGTCCCAGCCCGAGCTAGCCCGTGATAAAATGGTATGTACACATTAACACTCCGGTACAAATTTGAGCAAGAAAATCAAGCAAGTAAACGTTTAAATTTTATCGTAAAATTTCACAGAACAGTAATTGAACTATATATGAATCCATTCCAATGAATAGAATCAACAATTAAGCACCTCAATTTTTCACTATTTTCACTTACACTAGCAGATTTTTTCAAAATTTAGAAGATTTTAGATATGCATAATAGTTTGTATATGGGTTTCCTAGGAGTGTGGTCGAGCTCGTTCGCCTGTCCCACCCCTAGCAAATGGATTGCTAGCTTGTAACACGCTCCACATACACCATCCCAACTCCATCTTGATAAAAAAAATAACGCGAGCTGGGCTGGACCAAGCCGAGTCGGGTGGGCTTTTGGCCTGCAACGGTCTAGGATTTTGGGCTCGGCTTGATCCTTGACTATCTCGGGCCGAGACCACCTCGAGGCGAGCAGGCGCTAGGCCGGGCACGAGTAGCACCGGTATAGCTCCACGGTACGATGTCTGGTGCGGAAGCTCCTCCAAAGGATGAGCCCGTCAGGGAACCGCACCCGCAGGACACACGCCTCCTCGCCTTTTCACGACTCACCGTCCTGGTCTTGGACATCTTCACTGGACGTTGTCGTCTCTAGGTTGTCATGGCATGGGTTGGCGGAAGGAGGCGGGGAGTGGTTGTCGTTTCCGCCTCACATGGTAGGGAGGTAGCGAAGGCGGCACCGAGATCCTCCATCTGCACCAGCTACCCGGAAGGAGGCTGGTCCGTCAGGTTGTTGGCTTGTTGTTGCCGAGCATGGCGGTGAAGGCGACGAGCTTCGCCATCTCCATACGTATCCCGCGCATCGATGAATGACCGACTTAACCTTGCACGATCTTGGGCTACGCTTGGCCGCACAGACCAAAGTGGTGGCCTTCAAGAAGTAGACAGAGGGATCGAGCGCGGTGAGGGACATCGACGTCCACCACCGGCAAAGGCTCAAGTCGCTGAAGGGTACACCCAGGAGGCCAGGAAGCACTTGACTAGGTAGAAAGAGGAGTTTTAGGTGTATGTGCTGGCCGAGGACATGGCGTGACGCCAAGGCGGCCATGATCTTGCTGGTGTCATTGACGTGCGTGTAGTAGTGATCTAGTGTGCACATACTGTATATATGACACTGAGATGCTGATATTTGTCTAGGATTTAGGAATGCAATATATGAATCCTTGTGGTTTTTATTTTCTACTCGTCGTGTTATTATCGTTAATGCAAAGTGTGGCACATAATCTATATAGAATGAGCTGATACCAACATGGTGTACTATTAGAATCTTGAAGACTTCGACCCTGATCTGTATTCTGAACCAATCCAATGGCTCAAGTTAAATCTACTAATTTGCCATATCGTAGCAACGCACGGGCATTCAGCTAGTATATATATCCTATAACTAGTTAAATGCCCGTGCGTTGCTACGGGTTTTCAAATATTTCTTTAATGCACATGTAAACATTTCTCACCGCATATTTAAATATAACACATGTAGTTAACATTCAACGACAACAACATACAACTAAGGAAAATATTTTGTGATTTTAGTTACTCAAAGTACGAATCACGAATCTTGCTTCCATCATTGCTTGTGTGACCTCTCTCCCTTCCTCTTCCTCGGCTACTTAAAATATATGCATGCATTCCGAAAATTAGCATTCAAACCTAGACCATTAACTTACATATTAGATTTAACATTTTGTAAGAGTTTGCATAAGCTGTGTAATTTTTTAATGACGATCATTGCCAAATAAGCGATCATTTTTTCTAAGAAATTTTGTAGGGATTTTCACAAGAAATATGATCAAGGGGACTCTCATATGTGAAGCTGTGATAGATGGAGTTACGGTCATGCAATCAAACAAGGTAAATTTGGGAGCTATACGTTGCGCCACCAGATGATGAGATGTAATGCATACTCTTCTCCTACTCAAAAGTAAAAAATATGACCATGTTCACTTTTAAATTATTTATGCAGTAAATTTTAACTACTTCTAACTGATTTCGTTCTACAAACATCCAAGTTGGTTATCCTCTCAAATCAGCGACCCATCTAATGGATATAGCACGTCAATGAATAGTATTTTTCAGCTACACAATACGTACACTTGCATTCTTGGACCAGCAAAATTCATTGTATATTGCATAAAACAAATCATTGTCTCACGTGTGGACAACTGCCTACCATGCAACGGTGGCACATGTATAATTCATGTATGAAAAATAAAAACAAATCAAGGATATCATAAAATACACTGGTCAAAGAAATAATTACCGGTACCAATATCTCTCGCATTAATGTAAAATCATTGGTCATCAGAAGCCATGACACTATCACAAAAAACATTGATTAATAACAAAATCTTCACTACCGCTACATGGAACTATCCTTAGATCCTCCGGGTGTTTCCTTTGATTGCTTGGCACCTCCTCCTCACCTTCAGTTTCAACTTCGGCTGGAAGTTCTTGGGAAGCCACCGGACCATCACCACCAATGCCGAGGCTGGATGATCACCCATACTTCTCTTTTCCCCCAAAACGTATGCCGTTGAAAAAGAAAATTGGCTCACATTCCCACATGTGGTCAACAGAGTGAGCTCAACTATGATCAAGCTCCATATCACCTCTCTCTTAGACTTCGAGTGAAGTGATTTTGTTCTTTGTACTGTGTTAGTATTAGCAGCAGCAGCAATCAGCTAAACGGGCAACACCATTGAAGCGGAAGCGAAGTAGGTAAGCAACAAGAGACTAAGCAAAGAAAGAAGACGCAATGAAGAAAAGCAAAGCCCACCTCCACAACATTGTCAGACAACAACAATGTTTAATACAGTCTGTACACACCTAGATACAAAAGAATGATAGAGAAGAAAGTCAGATTCCTATTTAGAACCAGAATGAGACACGCTAGTCAAATAGTAGTTGCATTAAAACCTATAGGCACAAAATGTCAAACAAGATATATTCCATAAAATAAAATAGGATGCTTAGCCAGAGTAGAGGGATGTAACCTTAAAAAATGATGCTCTGGCATCCAGTATAAGTATTTAGACCATTCCCGACATCCTTTTTCAGATGGATGGTGTATGTTCTATTTTGTTTATACTCCATGCAATAGCTACAAAAAAAAGGTGCAGTTCTGTTTCGTTCCACTGCAATAATTGCTATTTTAAGGAAAAAACATTATTTCAAGGTGATCAATTGCAGTATTTGGTGCATGCACAGGTCAGTTCGGTTCCACAAGAGAAACATAAGCCGTCTTCTTTGCAAGCAAGACCTAAATTCTAATGCATCCGTCTTGCGATCCCATGACCAACTTTGGAACTACATTCTGATTTATATTAATCAATTCAAAATGTGTTAATAAGGTATCAATCCTCATCTGTATAACAATCCAGTATACTTATCATCTAGAAAAAATTATGGCAGAGAACCTATAGATGGCTTTTCAGTCCCAGACACCAGGTCCTAAACGTGTCGTCCTATCAAACATATTGTAAGCACAAAAGGAGTTCACACTTTTCCATATCATGCATGTGATCACCCTATCTATGGTACCAGTTGTTCTTAGACTGTACATGTTCGGTTGATTCTTAGCACCAATATGTAAAAACATTGAAATTTTGAACAGAGGTGGGCAGAAATCGAAACCGTGTAAACTGTGTAAACAGGCTGTTTAGGAGCCAATTCAATTTCCTTCATAAACCCAATCGGATCTCCCAATATAGTTATAAACAATGAACTAACCCAAACTGGTTAAACCAGTCAAACCGCTTTTGCCCACCCCTAATTCTGAAGCTAAAACTATGATGGAAGCTCTAACTCCTCATAGTCCCCAAATCATGGACTTACTGATATCTTCAGATGCACCAGTGCATAGGGTATGAATTAAGAACATCGTGAATTTCTATTATAGATGTGCAGATAACATGTAAATTGAAGAAAATAAAACGTTAAATTTAATTTTGTAGGGTTGTAAAATAACAGGATACAAGTGTCAAGAGATATTCACTTAAAATTGCATGTGATGACCATAGTAAGAACTAAAAGGCACAATATGTCAGAAGATTCATCATTATCATATACTACAGCATGAGGATCCAACTTGTGGTTAGAAACTACAAATAGTGCACATAAGGTCACAAATATACTCGTACCATTAGGAACATGGCAAGCATGCCAAATGCAAGTAGAAACTACAAGTAGTGTAGAGGAAGACGAGGAGGAGCGCTGACCCTGTTGGAGGCCATGACCAGTCTTTCTTGGAGACGATCTAGATGCACCTCTCCTCGTCGTCGAGCATGGGCACACCAAACTGGGTGGCGAAAAAGGCATCGATCACCTCCCCCTCTCGCGACATCACCTTCCCGCGATTTTTTTTGCAGGGATCTCTTCTGCACCCTTTCAGACTAATAAAGATCAATTGGTGACCGACTGACTCCGACATCACACAAATTCTCTTGATTTAGGAGCATCTAATTAAGGCAGTGATAACCATGACAGTACATCATACATTAAAGAATACATGAAGCAATGAGGATAAATGACAAAACAAAAAGGACCTTGCAAACATAGTACTTTGTAATAAAAATTATATATACCAATCATAACTGCAAACAAGCTAACTTAATCAAAATGACAGAAACCGCCAAACTACAAAACAGAATTAAGATGCAGCTATAGTCCACTATAGATCATAACATCTAAAAATATATTAAGAACGAATCCTCTTGGCCGAAAATTTTTGGTCATAAAGAAGAAGCATTTACCTGAAGAACAACAGCCGATGAGGATCGTCGTAGAACTTGAAGTCATTTGTAGAAATTGACTATGGCCAGATTTCACCATTGCTCCTCCCCTACCCATCCCTGCAACCACCAGCACCACTATATAGCATATAATTTAAACATCAATTTTGATTGCCCAATAACCGATGTCACTTAACTGTTGGAGGTAAGCAAACTTGGATCAGTATGGAAACTGCTGGTTGCCAATGCCAGTAGATCTATGAGGAAAAAACATGTGTGCTCTATAGTCACAGTAAGATGAAATATGTGATATGGAAGTATTTATGATGTAGCTTTATTAATCAGAGTTCCTGCTACATGCCTGGCAAAAGAACAACATTATTGGATACATAATTTTCGTTTCACTTAGATGCACTGGTATCTAGATGAAATTAACCGGTAAATGTGATGCAGTAGTTTCACTGGAAGCCACTGGTAGGAGATCACATCCCATTCGGGAGTTTTGGTGTCCAGTCATGTCTGCTCCTCATAATACAACAACCTGGGAGCCAAGAATTATGAACTTTCGACAGGCTAAACTGTTTACGACCTTCTTCTACACGTCTCGCAGGCTATATAAAGACCTACTGCCTACATGACAACATCTCCTACATGTAAGAAACAGTCTTGGGTATGAAACGACAAGGAAAATAAGGGAAGACAAAAAGAAAAAATAACAGCGTGTCCCTTAATCACATGCCCAAAATACTTCTATTTAGATTCGTAAGTTAAAGAAAGGTACTTTTTTAGATTCATATGTTAAAGAAAGGTACTTAATCTAAATAAATGTATAGAGATCCCACCTTTAGAATGTTGAAATCCATCATATATAACTTTGACCCATTGCTTCTTTTTAGTCTTGTTAAAAAAGATTGATGCATACATGATTATGACATAATTATGGACTTCCCATATCTATAGGCTCATTTCCTTGAGATTGATAGCCGCATGAACTGTGTTTGGCGTATGACGGGTGATGTTCCATGTTTGCTTCAAGATTTTGTCCACTATATATGTCGTTTTACATGTATGTTCTACAAATCCTCAAGGTCATAGAAACTCGAGCACCTACAAAGAAACAATGGTTAAGCACATTTACTGAGTTGAAACTCAGAAGACCTCTATTATACCCGCCAGAAGAAAAAATGATCTGAGAGCTCTGATGTCGATGTACTTGAGCATGAGCATACCACGGTCCCATCTATGACAGAAGAAGTTCAGATTCAAACAAATCCATCTTTACTTGAATCAGGACGATACAAACGAACAAGGAATCGAGGATTCCAATCAGAGCAAGAGGAGTTAGCTCACCTTCCAAATCGAATTGATGACGTCCCTCCTAACGACAGCCAAATTCAGGCTCTCGATCCACCGCAGCAGTATCTGTGGCACCTCTCATTGGCATGTGATTCTCATCTCTCTCGACGAGCGGCACAATACAAACATCAGACTGCACAGAGTAGTCCATCTAGAAATCCTCCGCCCCACCATAGTAGTGCCTCTGAAGCTTATGTCTCATCGAGCCTACCTTACAATTTTAAATGAAGCCATAAAAACATTGAGCCTTCTATTTATAGCATCATCGTCCATTAGCGGACCGCATATCCATCTTCTTAATCTAACCAGGTGTCGTTGTGCAGTGAGTAAGGTGCTTGTACAAAGTACCTGCAACGAAGTAAAGAGTATATAAAGCTTATCGTATCTGTATGCTTGGATACATTAGGAAAATTGTCAGGATACAAAAATAACTTGAGCAGAACATAGGTAAAAAGTGCAATGCCACCTGACGAGCCATTGTCAAAATTATTACTAAAAATCTCTTGGTTCACAAGAGGCTGGCCATCCATCCTTGAACAAAAATCAGGTTAGACTTCCCCATATCATTTACTTCCTCCGACCCATATTAGTTGACTCAAATTTGTCTAGATTTGGATGAATCTAGACACTATTTAGTATATAAGTTCATCCAATTTTGATAAATCCAAGTCAACTAATATGGGTCAGAGGGAGTACCTGATTTTAGATTGTACTTTATGAGAACTTAAAACTCTTTAGGCTGGAGTTGTAGCAGACAGTCTAATGAGAAGCATGCCAAATACACCATGACTTACAAAAGTAACTTTTTACAGAATGTATAAATATAACATCAGGTCAAAGTTGGAAATTGAACAAATCGAACTCAATTCAATGGAAATCCAATTGTATTTACCCATCTACGAATCACTCGGTTTGTTGAAAAAATTCTTAGCAATAACCAAATTCAGAACAAACAATCACAAAAAGTCCTGCAAGTCGTGTAATGGTTGTATTGGGGTTACATCTATTTAGCTCATAGAAACAACAAACGGATCGGTGTGTAATAACCAGAAAGACAATGCATTTTGTTAGAAGAGATGACAAGTACATAATTTACGAAAATGTGAGTGCGGCGATGACAGGTACAACATGGCCATGGATTTCAGCTGGTACAGGATGATGCCAGCATCCGACTTTAGGTCCTTCCGGGCGACATGGTTTGGGTATAATGATGTGCATCAGTGGTTACCATGAATTCCTGACTTCACCGGTAGGGACAAGAGGAGCCGGACCTCGCCAGAAGTGGTGGGTGTCAGTGGTTACCAAGAATGCCTGAAGTGGGACGGACTTTTCTGTTAGTTAGGCATGTATAAGATATTAAAAATTAAGTACGAACAAACAAAATACAGGAAATTCTAGGAAGAAGAATCGGTGATGCTAACTCTTTGTGATGCTAATTTTTGTAGCCGCATGGACAAACAAGCCGCTAATTAAGTTGAGAAAAAAGGTACCTGTACTTGAATTATCAAGCCACAGTAGAAAGATGTGCACGTATCTTGAATTACATTTTCCTAACTTTGAGATCCTCAACCTATATACTGCCAGCCTCATATGGTAATCGATTAGGCTTACCTTTCTCTCTAGGAGTTAGCCTCTAGTAAGTAGAGCACGCGGCCACAACGCATCTTATTAGTAGAGCCTAGGGGATTCCACAAGTACTGTGAGGGGAGACGAAGGAGGTTGCCCGTCGATTGATCTCTAGCTGCACTGCTGCACCGGAGTAGAGGGAACCAACCCTCTCGTTGCCGCTGGAGTAAATAGACGCGATAGATCATCGATGAGGCTTGATGAGAGCCTCGCCGTGTCGCCCAGATTCTGATTTCCGGCTGTAACTTGGATCTGGGCAGACCGGCAGGCGTAGGATGCCTCCCCTCTGCCCTTGTGCACGCGCATGCCATTGGGGAGCCACCACCAAGGACGATGCTGACGAGCTCGGCGGTCGGGAGCGACTAAGATGGAGTAGCCAGATGGACACGGCTGTTCGCTGGGGAGTGATGTCTCTGGTGGAACGGCGGCGACCATGGTCTCCGGTGGAGCGATGTCGGCGGATGGGTTAGGGCCAAGAACGGAGGAGGTCGAGAGAGGGAAGAGCCGCGGAGCCAGATCCGCGGTAGCGGTGCGGGCAGTTTGCGGCGGCGAAATCGTGAGAAGGAGGAGGATTGCTCGGGGAAGCGCTAACTGCGTGGAGAGACTCACACGCTCGAAGGCCCACATGTCGGCGGAAACGTTCGAAAGAGGGAGCGCGACGAAGGAAGCGACGTAGCGCGAGGCGGCAGAAAACGGAACGCCTTCGTATTTTTTAGATAGTAGAGATTTGTCTTAAAAGGTGGTTTTCGTTGCCCTCAGCTTTCGTCCGTCGTCCGCTCAACAAACAGTCGTCGGCTCAATCCTATAGCAGTATGTTTCCTGGTCCGTGGCTGTCGCTCCTCATGGGCCTTGGCTTAGTTTGTTTGGCCCGTCTCCACGGCTCACGACTTCAATGTAGTAGTAGCGCACATCGGATTTTCAAAAAAATAAATACCGCACATCCTGACCACACCGCATGCATGATGCATGGGTGCCTTGCCCGCACGCACGTGCACCTCTCAATGGATCTCGAGTATCAGCAAGCTAGCTCGCTCGCTTCATGTATATAGTGTGCTAGCTTTGTACTATGTATGAACTTTACTGTATATTGCATTCTCCGTTTTAACTTATTTTAGTGTATAGATTCACTTCGAATTTATTTAGATTTTTTAATACGTAGATTCACTCTGAATTTATATACTAAAAAAGTAAATACATTAGTTTTACAAAAGCTAAAACATCTTATATTTTGAAACGAAGAAAGTATGATACAAACCTCTACTCGCCTGTTGAATTGTCGGTGGTTAAGTCGTGCAGCGTCGTGCCTCAAGTGAGATGGCGGTCTCGTAAGGTGTTGTTAGTGGTTCACTCCGCGTGGTGAAGCAGCTGGATGTCGTGGTGGCGACACCAAAGAATTGGTAGTGTTAAGGGCTTTTCGGAGGGTCGGCTTCTTCATCTACGCTCGAGTGTCCCATGTCTGTTTTCCCATAACAGTCACGACGTCTTCTTTTCGGCATTTATGATTGGTCGTCTGCTCTTGGAAGATTACTGTTTCTGGGTCTTGTACTTTGCCCCGTGGTGAGTGTGGGCGTTGCACCGTGATGCTGGTGTTCTTCTACGGTTTTAATTGGACACCTTTTTTTAATTAATAGATAAGTCAAATCTTTTTTCTTCGTTGCTCGCCGACTTTAACCGCACGAACTCTTACCTGACGCATCTTCCTGCAGGTTGGAGGCGCTCACTCGAGGTATTGACACCAACATTGCAGTGCACAAACATGACTCTCTGTTGGCCCAAAAACTTGTCCTTGATTCCATGTCGACAAGCACCCAAGCTCCGACGGATGACCAACTGGGGTTCAGGTGTATAACATGACTTGCGGGATCATTAGAAAACCATAGAAATTTACGCTTGCCATATTCTTTTTGTTGACCAGGATTACATAATGAAAACGTTAGTTGCAAATTCTAATAATTACTATTTGAGCGTCATGATAACAATCGTCGAAGGAGGTCGTGATCTTGTAGGCTTCATAGTGGACCAGCCAGGGGATGAATATGATGATTGTGCGGTGAGGAACATCCATTGTGAGCGGTCATGTGTCACGACGTTATCTTTGTAGAAGAAGAGACACCACATCAGAGAGGTGCGAGGAACAATATGTCGCGTGGTTGACAACTTGCAATAAAACGTTTATAAGTGTGTGCATAGGATGCACGGGACATGGGTAAAGATGAAATCCATTGTAAAATAGCAATTTTCAATATGTGTGTTACCTCTAAAAAATGTTTTTGGGACAACATCATGCGCCTGGATCATTAAGTCGGTAGCTTCGCCGATATGGCATTCAGCTAGTATATCTATTTATCTTCTATCTATCTATCTATATCTATATCTATATACTATATAATTTAAGCAGCGGAGGTTTTTGTCATACAGCAATTTTCGTACGTCGCTGAGTCCTTGTCATCGTACGAGTGCCAAGTTGTAGTCGGTCCAAGTTGTAGGCGGTCCGTTTTCCATCTGTTTCTGTGTGGCCAGGTGCATGTTCTTGCGTTGAGTACTGGCAGGGTACGTGTTGAGTTGTGGTGTGCGCGTGAGTGCGTTGGGTCTAGGTCGCGTACATGTAGGCCAGGCATGGTGTGTGTACTGGTGGCTGTGTGGTGTCGTGTTGGGTCACGTGGGTGTCCAAGACGGGTGCGTGGCGATAGGTGTGGCTGGTGTGCATGAGAAGCTCGGGTGCTAGGTGGGCTGGTGGTATGTCCGGCTAGGCCCAGCAGATTGGGTTGTCGTCCCCAGTTTCTTCTGTTTTATTAAGCCAATTTCAAATACTTCAGTTTTAACATTCAACAAAAAAAATACTCCAGTTTTTTTTAACGTAACTATATATTTTACTAGACAATCTGTTTACATAGATTACACATATGGTCACCAAAAGAAACAAACTTGCGTGTCACGTAATTTTACACAAAATATCCTGTAAGTAGAAAAATTACAATTCCATTCTTGGAGAAACTTCTCGAACACCATCCACCATCGCCCTCTGCCGCCACCATGGCAGCGCTAAAAAAAGGCGGTCAACCGCCATACTGAGATCTAGGAGAACACCTTCGCATACTACGATGCTTTTTGAGCAAATGAATCGGACTCTCACAAATGACGCGACCAAAACTTTGTGGCATGTTGACCGAGGATATTCCTCGTGGTCACCGGATCCCGACACCGTCAACTTTATCCGATGCAGTCGAAGAAGAGGAACGTCGTCGCCTGCCGTAATCCACATGCCTAACTGCAAGACAGCAAACACAACTAGAACAGCCAACAAAACCGTCACCCGCGAGAGTGCCGATCGCCGACCGTCAGACACGAGCCTTGTCAGGTCTAGAGATCGACGAGACGACCAGGCCACCCGCCCCTGTCACCACCGTTAGGAGTGATGCCGAGATGAACGAATAACAGAGGCAAATTATTCTGACGCGACGCCGTATCCTCCATAGAAGCAGCGCCCCAAGGAAGCACGAGGACAACCCTAACTACAAACTGGAGTTGAAGCACCGAGGTCCCTACCCCTTGCCGTCGCCGGAGCGACCGACGGAGAAGGCAGGACCAACGGCTTGTCGATGTAGTTGGGGGCAGATGTCTTCGGATCCTTTTTCTCCAGAGCGAACAATTGCGCAGCTGAAGCAGTTTCGGGATGTTTTCCCCAATAGTATAAAAAATACTCCAATTTTTAGACAAGACAAGTAAGCATATAAATAAGATTTTAATTCAAAAATAAAAGAAGAATAGTATTATCCACAAAAAATAGGGTTGTAGAAAAATAGCTTTTAATGTAAAACTTAAAATGGCAAGTCAATGCTTATTTTTTCTTTCGTTCATTTCGTAGCAACGTATATGGGAAATAGCCAGTTAAACACATGCATAGCTGCGCATAGCCTATTCACCGTTGATTCTCTCCTCTTTTGATATAGGGAGCACATGTATTCAGACCCAGGATGTTGGCTCAATAGTAACGCCGTTAGTGTTTCTTTGATGCATGCATGAAGCCCTAGCAAAACAAAGCTTATCAAATTTTATTTAGGTGAGGCAAACCCTAATATACAACATGCGGTAAACCCTAACCCTAATATACTACACGGTAAACCCTAATATACTACATGCATGAAGCCCTAGCAAAACAAAGCTTATCAAATTTTATTTAGGTGAGGCAAACCCTAATATACAACATGCGGTAAACCCTAACCCTAATATACTACATGGTAAACCCTAATATACTACATGCATGAAGCCCTAGCAAAACAAAGCTTATCAAATTTCATTTAGGTGAGGCAAACCCTAATATACTACATGCAGTAAACCCTAACCAAACTAAGCCTTATTTCATTGCGTTGAACCCAATGTGTAATGCAAAAACCCCTAAACAACCTTTGTTTCGTTTTCCTCACATTCTCATGGATGCATGCGGCCACCAAACACATATCAAAACAACCTTTGTCAGGACACTCTTTTGCATGGCACATAGTCTAAAGCTTCTGCATACAAAACCTATTTTAATCCTTGTTCTCAATTCCTTCTCATTTTAGATGCTAAAACTTTTGTAGCCAAAACAGTGTGCTAAATTGGAACCCATGTCAAACCCTTGATTCTTGCATGCATGCACAAAACTAACACCGTTATCTCACTCATGTTCCACCCCACTTCCATCTAGAGGTTGCATGCATTTGATCCCTAAATCCAACGGTGCTCTGCCTATGCGCAGCTATGTATGTGAGTAGCAAATTCGCGTCGATATATATATATATATACATATATATATATATATATATATACACCCACCCTTTATCTTTAGATCAGTATATTATTTTTACGTCGCGTAAATTTTTTCTTACCTCGAGAGTTGAGAAAACGTAAGAAAATATAGACATGTTATAAATTTATTTGTTTACATGCCGTATAAAAATACGACGTAAAATGTGTATTTTTAGTGTTTTACACTATAATTACTCATAAATTATTTTTTTATGTCAATTTTTTTGCGTTGTGAATAAATATGAACATAATTATTTATATACAAAACATAAATTTCTAAACATGACCACATAAAGTTATGTGGGGTGCAAAATAACTATTCTATACCTTAGGTGGTCATCGGATTATATATATATAATATATATAGCTCTGCTATTCAAGAACCGCTTCCTGAATAACTATTCAGGAACCCCCTGTTACTATTCACGTAAACATCAGGAATCCTCTGTTAACTTCTAGGCGAGCACGGGTTAATTTCTTTTTCTTTCTAAGTTAACTTTCAAAATGTACCAGTAATAGTGAATGTTTACTTTCACTGTATAAGTTAACTTCCGCGACCATTCTTAACTACCTCATGTGCGTAAGTTAACTACCTCTTCTATGCTAGTTAACTTCCTGACGGAGCATCGATATTTCGTGTTTTCGTGGACTGTATATTAACTTCCGCGACCATTCTTAACTACCTCATGTGCGCAAGTTAACTACCTCTTCTATGCTAGTTAACTTCCTGACGGAGCATCGATATTTCGTGTTTTCGTGGACTGTATATTGATCGCAGTTTTTGAACCACTTATCGGAATGATCGTAGTTTTCTTGTGCAACTTAACTTCGGCGCCCCCTATTAACTTTTCCGCGAACACGAGTTAACTTTCGTTTCTTTTTCATGTTAACTTCCGCTCGGGGAAGGGGTGGTGGGATTTCTCTGATTGTTAACTTCTATTTTTTCACACGAACACCAGAAACCCCTTGTTAATTTCCACGTGTGTGCAAGTTAACTCCCTCTTTTTTACTAGTTAACTTCCTGACATAGCCTAGATAGTTATCTTGTGCAACTTAATTTCGGCGCCCCCTATTAACTTTTCCGCGAACACGAGTTAACTTCCGTTTCTTTTTCATGTTAACTTCCGCTCGGGGAAGGGGGTGGTGGGATTTCTCTGATTGTTAACTTCTATTTTTTCACACGAACACCAGAAACCCCTTGTTAATTTCCACGTGTGTACAAGTTAACTCCCTCTTTTCTACTAGTTAACTTCCTGACAGAGCCTAGATAGTTATCTTGTGCAACTTAACTTCGGCGCCCCCTATTAACTTTTCCGCGAACACGAGTTAACTTCCGTTTCTTTTTCATGTTAACTTCCGCTCGGGGAAGGGGGTGGTGGGATTTTACGGCACCACCTTCACGCCGTTCTTCTTCTTGTCCGCCCATAAGCGTGCCTTTCGATGGAGATCTTTCGATGACCAGCGGCATCTTCTTGACAGGCGCCGGGTGTCTCCTTGTGGCCTTGGCGGCGCCTTTGCAGCCCGATGGCGCGGATGCCCCAGTTGAACCGCATGCTCGCCTGCCTTGGCGACGTCCGTCATGAGCCGTTCTGCTCAGCGAGAACGCCTTGTAGTTTAGGTTAGCCCGTTCCGCCCTTATTTGTTGGGGACCTTCCGACCGTCTGCAGGCGGAGGCCAGGAGGGTGTGGGAGAGCCAGAAGTCACCGAGGCGGGGCTTGAGGAGGAGGAGGAAGGCGGGAGAGCCGGAGTTGGCGGAGAGGAGGTTCCTAGATAACTATCTAGAAACCTCTTAAGGGGGTGTTTCTGAATAATCCTGTCGTGTATATATACATATAAAAGCTTACCCCCTGGATGCAAAATAAGTAATTCTGCACCCGGGTCTGTCCACCGAGCCAGGCCGCGCGCTGCTCCGGTACGGCTCAACCCATCCCACCACCTGATGTCACGCTCACGTCAGATGACATAATTCAATTGGCATCTCTATTTCCCATACTCGCTGCGGTTTCTGGAAACCGCTTCTCTCAGCTCTATCCACGAGCGCCTTCCGGTCTTCCGGCTCGAATATTCTGGCGACCTCCAGATCCTCACCGCTGCCCCACAGAGATTCCGCGTGTCCGTGCCTTTTATCCTCCTTCTCGGCGACCAACAGAAACCTCAGCCCCCTGCCCCAGTTTACTTCTTCCTGCCCCGTCGCTTCTGATCCCTTCCTCGCCGGCGGTTCCAAATTCCAGGCGGCGCGAGTTGCAAGCAACGGGGGGATCTGCGCATGGTAGCCTTCCCGTGGAGCTCACTGGCACAGCTGCCCTCCGGCTATCCCTGGTGTGGATGTACCTGAGGGAGTAGGAGGCGCATGCCGGTCAGGGCGTCCTTTGACGGCCGTGGCCGCGGTCGCGGAGACGGGGGATTTATCGACGAGGCGTACCTCTGGTACTACGAGTCGGAGCCGCGGAAGGAGATGGAGGCGGCGGCGAGGGATCTTACCAAGCTCTGGGCTATAATGCTTCTCCGCCACGATTTGTTAAAGGCAGGTCCCTTCTGGAGATCCTGTAGGGATCTCTCTTCCTCCCTCCCTCTTCCCGGTTTATTCTTTAGATTAATCGCGAGCATGGTGTGCAATGGATGGTTTCAAATCCGGCCGGCTTGAGGCAAGCGGGCGAGTAACTTCAGCTTGGGATTGTGGCAGGCTTTGAGCGACTGCAGCCACGAGGGCGGGCGACAAAACCTGTGGTTTTCTCCTTTGCGGTTGATCCTGGCATGTTACATACGGGTTTTCTGCAGGCACTGCTGATTTGATGTGGCTGTGGATGCACCAAAACATGTGTAGATAGGCTTGCTTTATTATGCAATTTACTGACGATAATTCATCCAATTATATCCTGAATATTTGAGCTAACAAATGCAACTTGTGATATACAAAATTACCAATGTGCTGGATATTTTGTTTTATAAACATTCTGCAATCATAAATTGGGCAATAGCATGGCACCGTGCCAGATGTCGCAATAAGAAAAGTACACCTGATGTGGTTGTTGTAAATTTGTACCATGGAGTTTTTCCAAATTTGAGTTTCCTGGTGTTTTTCACATTCAATTGTGAAGGATAATTTCATCATGATTTTCCCTTCAGTAGTGTCGTGGTGGTGGCACGGCAGATGCCATGCGGCCAATGGCTAACATGTAGATGACTAACATGCAGATCTTTATTTCTCCTCTTTGGGACTACAAGTGCTCCTAGAGCTGTTTGCAAGAAGAAGAGAGCTACTACACGAGCCTTACGGCGTAGAATGAATCGATCCCCCTCAGGAGCCCGCGTCTCCCCTTATAAAGGGGTGCCTTGGTTCTTCCTAGGGCTATGTGCCAAGCATATTCGAGGAATATAGCTTATCCCAACATGGTAACTCAGCGCCTCCCTTTTCGTGTCCCCCTTCTATCGACGACAATGTTTTAGAGAGCCCCGCATGCGCGTCTCGGGCTCCATGGCTGTCACCTCCGTGATCTTCTTCTGTCCTTCTGCTGCTCTACTTCTTGTCCTTTATGCTTGGCTCTGTTCAGATTTCTCCTAGCCCGTGACTAGGGTTTGACTATAGGCACCTCCTTCTCCTGCAAGCTTCATGTTACTCGGCCTTGTCTCATATAACTCGGCTCGATCTTCACATGCATTCAAGTTATTCAGACTCGCTCGACCGACTTAACTCGTATGTCGGCCGAATAAGGTGTTTGTAACACCCTCAGAATCGGCCCTATGCAAGTTTTAGCGAATCCCGCCAAACCCGCATAGAAACGATTCAAAGGTGCCCACCAGGCACTTTCGTGCGGGTGGAAAACGAAGTAATAACATTACATAACAGTCCTCGATGGGACCATATATAACAGCGACTCGATGAGTCAAGAATTCAGATATACAGTACAAAGATCCAAATCATCTTGAAAACGATAGAGCGTCCAGCTACGGACAAGATGCAAATGGGGCTAAGAGCCCTGAAGAATAACCAATGGCGTCCATAACCACCGCCAGCCAAGCGGAAGGTAACCACGCTAACGACGTCGATCTCGAACACCTTAAACAAAAGGGTGCCGACAAAGGGCAAAGGAAAAAGAGGCGGTCGATGCGAGGCGATGCAGCGAGACTAGAATTCGGTCCTCGCCTACATAGGTATATGGGATCAAGCGGCGGTACATGTACTAAACAACCTATAGAGACTCGATATAATCACGGCTATCGAGAGGGATAAGAAAGACCTATTCGAACCATCCGATACTACCACCAAACATACCCATCTGGTATTTCCTCGACACCAAGCGAGGAAGTCAACCGAGGAACTCACACGGTTGGCGCTTTTATTTATTCGATTATCGTTGCGCAATTACTAGTCAAGTATAGATAGTCATCTGATAAAATAAGCGATGCGTTCTATTTAACCAATCCGTTGTAGTTGCGACACTTACTAGTCAAATACAATTAGCATGAGATATCCCAAAACCCAGTTGTTGGTACTTTTATTTAGCCATTCCGTTGTAGTTGAGCTGATTACTAGTCACATCGGATACAAGTCAAATTATAACGATAAACTTTAGTTATAGTTGTCTATGATCGAGAACTGTGCTCCAAGTCGTCCATAACCATGACACGGCTTTTGAAAAGATTTAACCATGCGGTGCACCAAAGTATCCACACGCTTCGACCCTCTTTGCCGATCAATTAACATACACCCATCGGTATGTCGGCGGGCCTAAGTCATGACGTTTCGGACCCAAAGCAAGTACATGGGGCCACCCCACTAAGTCTACCCATAGCGAAGTCGGCGGTCTCGAGACGGACTCGGGTTTGGGTGGGCAGGCGTGACATGGGAACCCAAATCGGGCTTGTCGACACCGCAACGTGTCCCGATCCTAAGCAGTGAGGTGCTATCCATCGCACAATTTAAATAAAGCGTAAAGCATGGCATAAGTCAGACGTATAGTAAATAAAACCTCAAACTAGTTGTGGCCCCCAGTACAATACTTTGAAATCGGTACTAATCGATGGGGTGCCCACATCCCACATGTGGTTAGCGCTCGATCTCGGAGCAGTGTCAAGAACTCGGGGTCCTACGGGACACCAGTGAGCGGTCGGAAACCAAATATTGTCTATCACCCACCGGTGCCTCTGCATTACCTACTTCACTTTTAGTTATTAAACAGTAATTAAAGTCTTGATCATCTCCACATTAAGCATGCGGCAACACTCCAACAACTATGGTACAGGACGACACGCAACAGCACTTGAGCAAGCGACTACGACGCGCAAGTCCAACTATCTACCAAACAACAGGTAATAGGCTGTGTTCAAGGCAATATAGGGTTGCAAGGGATATCACGCACGAAAACTAGAGCATCGCAACACGATAGCGATCAACGGAAGGAATAAATACTATAAAAGTAAGATAGGTAGAAAGGGGAGGTGCTGCTTTGAAAATATTGCCGAAGGTTCATCCGTAGATCGGGTCGACACTCGTATCAACTCATCGGCCTAATCCGTGAAGAAGCAAAGCACTAGAAGAAAGCACCGAATGCACTATTTAATACTACGACAGAAGATCGGGCATGATGCATGTATGATGTATGATATGGCAAAGGTGCGATGCAATTAGATCATATTAAGCGGAACCAGGGTCCCGACAATTATTAAGTTCATGTTGTTTAGCTACCCATAATTTAAATGTTGCCTTAACAAGACAAAATTATATCATCGGTTCGCTACACAAATTTAAATGGGACCAATATCGACTAGATTTGCGCATATGGATCCCATATTTAATTTAGGTGAATCGCCTAAATGCCCCCAACAACCTCATTATGTATGCGAGTATGACAATTAAATATGCAACAGTAATATTATTTATAAAAATATGGGCTTAGGGTCACACATCTGGTTTCGGCAGATCTTGGGGTTCGATGTGGTTTGGGGTCCGGTCTCGTGGTTCGAGGTTAACGGGATCGGTCTCGGACAACGAAAGTAGATCTTGTCGCATCCGCGAAGAAGAACTTGGTTGGCGTCGGGGGCACATCGGATCCGCCCTGGTCGGTGCCGATCTTGTCGTCGATGGCAAACTTGAGTAGATCGGGTACCGGGGTCTTCGGATGTGGGAAGCAGATCTTGTCGCACGGGCGTCTATGCTTCCGGGAAGGAGAACTTGTCGTTCGGGGTCTCGATGTCCGGGGTGAAGTACTTGGCGTCCTCGAGGAAGTACTCCACGCATCTATGGATCGGTCCTCGGGGTTGAAGAACTTAGCGCGCCAGGGTTCGGTCTTCGGACTCGGGGAGAAGAGCTCGGTGTTCGCGTCGAAGGTCTTGTCGATGGATCCTCGATTCATGCGGCTCCTTGAGGCGAACTTGTCGATGTGTCGGATCGGAGATCTTGTCGGGGTCTTGGAATGGTACTCCGATGGTGCTTCGGGTTCCGGGTAGAAGAACTTGGCATCTTCGGGTTCAGGACGGAGACCTTGGCGTTCCGTGTAGAAGATCTTGTCGGTTCACTATTGTTGGCGTTGTTGTTCTTTTCTGGCAACGATCCGGTAAATGGATCCTCGGAACATCTTGGAACGGCCTCGAGTTGCTAGCACACAGAGACATGCACAGGCTCTCACACCCTCTTACACACACAGGAGGTTACAGAGAGGATCCGGCGGACGGGTCGCAGCAAGCTGGCAGCGATCTGAGGTCGCGAGGGCGGCCGAGGCGGAAGCTGCGGCCGGCGGCTCACGAGGCGGTAGGCGGGACAAGGACTGCGCTCTTCTTGGGGTCGGCCTGGCGGCAGACACGGCGACGAGGCGAGACCGACGGGTGCTCTGGGCCATGTGGGCCCGAGGAACCTGGCGACTGTGACGGCAGCGGGAGGCGGGGTTGCGGGGAGGAGGGGCTCGCGTGGCGGTGCGGCGAGAGGCCGAGGGCGGCGTCCTGTGGCGCCGCTCGACGGAGAGACGGGCTCGGGCGGAGGAGGCGGACCAGGGGCGGCGGGGCGCGGCGGGGACGACGGGGCCGAGACGAGGAGGTGGCGGCCGATGACGGCTCCCGGCCTGGCAGGTCGAGCACGCTCGGCGGAGCCTTGATGGGGCGGCGGCCAGGGGCCTTGGCGCAGAGGCGGCAGGAGATCCGGCCGGAGGTCGGGCGACGAGATCTCCGGTGAGGCGAGGCGAGGCGAGGACGGGCCGGGCGGGAGCTCCGGGCGTGAGGAGGCTAGTGGCGGCCAGGCGAGGTGGCGTTGTGTGGCGTGTGTCTAGTGTGTGTGAGTGTGGGGCGAGGAGAGAGGGAGTGAGGCTGGGTGGGACGGATGGGGAGGTGGGGCCGGGGTGTAAGGGAGAGGGGGAAAAGAGGAGGATCGGTGAGGTGGCGGTGGGTGTGATGAGGTGGAGGGACGGTGAGGTGGCAAGCTGGGGTTGGTGGGTAGACTAGGTTTGGGTAGGAATAGATTGGGGTTTGGGTTTTATTAGTTTGTAAAATGTTTATGGTGTTGTCTTGTTTTAAATCTTTTTAGCAAAATAATTTTTAGGCAATTAATTTAACAGATAATTATAAGACTTGTTTTGAAATAAGAGAAGAGGTATTGTATCAGACAAAATAGTTTTTTTAGCTACACTATTCTGAGAGCCAAAGATGCATGATGATGACGATGCTCAAATGCAATGCACAAAAACAACGCGATTTTCTAGTAGTGGTTTTGCGGGATGCCACAATTCGACACCACTAACAATGGATCTCGCCCTCGAGATCCGCCTCATGGTACCGGGAAGAAGGGCGGCGACGTGAATCTTCTCGCATCGTGTAGATCCTCGCGACACCACTAACAAGAGGTCGTTGTCCGTGACCGTCGAGAGAACACTCCGGGAACAAAAGGTTGAAGGTAGAGGTATCAACAAATAAAGCCACCTCTAGCTTCCATGGACGGAGTAAAATTGCGGGATCCACTGATTCGATGTACAAGAGCGAATGCTAAGAGTAGTCGGATGGTGATCAGTCCATCGCGCACCCAAACCATTACTCTGCACCCGAATAGGCGGATTATGCAACCAACTCTCGGAATTCAGATTGTAGATCTCGACAATCGAGGTTCGGAACAGAGGAGTGATGCAGACTCTGCATCGGATCTGGCGTAGATGATGTCGTCGCGTCGGAAAACACCGGAAGGCACGGGAAGGAACAAAGAGAAGGCCACCAGACGAAGGATTCCTCGGATAGCACGAAGACCAGATGTAGCAACACCGTTACCAAAAGAGGAAGCGAAACCCTGAAGGTACGACGGAACCCAACCACGAGAAATCCTGGACTCGAAGAGAGAGAAGAGAACGGATTCAAAACACTCGAGAGGTGAGAGGAGAAGCGGGAGGGTAAGGAGTAAAATCAGACCTAATCAGAACTATCCAACCGGTTTTGCAAAATAGTTTTGACACTCTACTTCGGCCGTCAGCTAGGTTATCCTACAGGCTGGACTTGTGGGGTCGAGCTCGAACCACTCTGTAACACCCTCGAATCGGCCCTATGCAAGTTTTAGCGAATCCCGCCAAACCCGCATAGAAAGCGATTCAAAGGTGCCACCAGCACTTTCGTGCGGGTGGAAAGCGAAGTAATAACATTACACAACAGTCCTCGATGGGACCCACGAGCAGATATATATAACGACTCAATGAGTCAAGAATTCAGATATCTGATACAAAGATCCAAATCACCTTGAAAGCGATAGGCGTCTAGCTACGGACAAGATGCAAATGGGGCTAAGAGCCACGAAGAATAACCAATGGCGTCCATAACCCTGCCCGAGCCAAGCGGAAGGGTAACCACGCTAACGACGTCGATCTCAGAACACCTTAAACAAAAGGGGTGCCGACAAAGGGCAAAGGAAAAAGAGGCGGTCAAGATCTTGAGGCGATTACTGCAGCGAGACTAGAATTGGCGGTCCTCGCCTACATAGGTATGGTGGATGAAGCGGCGCATGCATGTACTAAACAACCTATAGAGACTCGATATAACCGGCTATCGAGAGAGGGATAAGAAAGACCTATTCGAACCATCTGATACTACCACCAAACATACCCATCTGGTATTTCCCCTCGACACCAAACGAGGAAGTCAACCGAGGAACTCACACGGTTGGCGGTTTTATTTATTCGATTATCGTTGCGCAATTACTAGTCAAGTATAGATAGTCATCCTGATAAAATAAGCAGTGGGCAGTTTTATTTAACCAATCCGTTGTAGTTGCGACACTTACTAGTCAAATACAATTAGCATGAGATATCCCAAAACCCAGCAGTTGTTGGTACTTTTATTTAGCCATTCCGTTGTAGTTGAGCTGATTACTAGTCACATCGGATACAAGTCAAATTATAACGATAAACTTTAGTTATAGTTGTCTATGATCGAGAAGCGTGCTCCAAGTCGTCCATAACGCGGACACGGCTTTTGAAAAGATTTAACCTGCGGGGTGCACCAAAGTATCCACACGCACTTGACCCTTTTGCGGATCAATTAACATACACCCATCGGTATGTCGGCGGGGCCTAAGTCATGACGTTTTCAGACCAAAGCAAGTACATGGGAGCCACCCCACTAAGTCTACCATAGCGAAGTCGGCCGGTCTCGAGACGGACTCGGGGTTTGGGTGGGCCAGAACGACTGGGAACCCAAAACTGGGCTTGTCGACACCGCGAAAACGTGTCCCGATCCTAAACAGTAGAGGTGCTATCCATCGCACAATTTAAATAAAGCAATAAAGCATGGCATAAGTACAGAATAGTAAATAAAACCTCAAACTAGTTGTGGCCCCCAGTACAATACTTTGAAATCAGGTACTAATCGATGGGGTGCCCACACATCCCACATGTGGTTAGCGCTCGATCTCGGAACAGTGTCAAGAACTCGGGGTCCCACGGGACACCAAAGTGATCGGAAACCAAATATTGTCTATCACCCACCGGTGCCTCTGCATTACCTACTTCACTTGTTGTTATTAATCAGTAATGAAAGTCTTGATGATCTCCACATTATGCATGCGCCAACACTCCAACAACTATTGAACAGCACGACACGCAACAGCACTTGAGCAAGCGACACGCATAAGTCCAACTATCTACCAAACAACGGGTAATAGGCTGTGTCCAAGGCAATATAGGGCTGCAAGGGATATCACGGGCACGAAAACTAGAGCATCGCAACACAGATAGCAGTAGATCAACGGAAGGGAATAAATACTATAAAAGTAAGATAGGTAGAAAGGGGGGGATGTGCTCGCCTGAAAACATTGCCGAAGGTTCATCCGTAGATCGGATCGACACTCGCATCAACTCATCGGCCTAATCCGTGAAGAAGCAAAGCACTAGAAGAAAGCACCGAATGCACTATTTAATACTACGACAGAAGATCGGGCATGATGCATGTATGATGTATGACATGGCAAAGGTGCGATGCAATTAGATCATATTAAGCGGAACCGGGGTCCCGACAATTATTAAGTTCATGTTGTTTAGCTACCCATAATTTAAATGTTGCCTTAACAAGACAAAATTATATCATCGGTTCGCTACACAAATTTAAATGGGACCAATATACGACTAGATTTGCCCGCATATGGATCCCATATTTAATTTAGGTGAATCGCCTAAATGCCCCCAACAACCTCATTATGTATGCGAGTATGACAATTAAATATGCAACAGTAATATTATTTATAAAAATATGGGCTTAGGGTCACACATCTGGTTTCGGCAGATCTTGGGGTTCGATGTGGTTTGGGGTCCGGTCTCAGGGTTCAGGGTTCGGAGGATCGGTCTCGGACAACGAAAGTAGATCTTATCGCATCCGAAGAAGAACTTGGTTGGCGTCGGGGCACATCGGATCCGCCCTGGTCGGTGCCGATCTTGTCGTCGATGGCAAACTTGAGTAGATCGAATGCAGGGGTCTTGGATGTGGGAAGCGAGATCTTGTCGCCGCGCGTATGCTTCGGAAGGAAGGAGAACTTGTCGTTCGGGGTCTCGATGTCGGGTGAAGTACTTGGCGTCCTCGAGGAAGTACTCCGCATCTATGGATCGGTCCTCGGGGTTGAAGAACTTAGCGCGCCGAGTTCGGTCTTGGACTCGGGAGAAAGAGCTCGGTGTTCGCGTCGAAGGTCTTGTCGATGGATCCTCGATTCATGCGGCTCCTTGAGGCGAACTTGTCGATGTCGGATCGGAGATCTTGTCGGAGTCTTGGAATGGTACTCCGATGGTGCTTGGTTCGGTAGAAGAACTTGGCATCTTCGGGTTGGGGCGGAGACCTTGGCGTTCGTGTAGAAGATCTTGTCAGTTCCCGTTGTTGGCGTTGTGGTTCTTTTCGCAGCGATCCGGTAAATGGATCCTCGGAACATCTTAGAGCGGCCTCGAGTTGCTAGCACAGAGACATGCACAGGCTCTCGACCCTCTTACACACACACACAGGAGGTTCTGAGAGAGGATCCGTGGACGGGTCGTAGCATGCAAGCATGCAGCGGCGATCTTGGTCATGAGCGGCCGGAGCGGCAGCGGAAGCTGGCCAGCGAGCTCACGAGGCGGGTAAAGCAGACAAGGACCTGCGCTCTTCTTGGGGTCGGCCTGGCGGCGGAACAGGCGGCGAGGCGAGACCGACGGGTGCTACAGGCCATGTGGGCGAGGAACCACTGGCGACTGCTGACGGCAGGAGCGGGGGTTGCGAGGAAGGCGGGGCTCGCAGGCGGTGCAGCGAGAGGCCGATGGCGGCGTCTGTGGCGCCTTCGGCGGAGAGCAGGCTCGGCGGAGGAGGAGGACCAGGGGCGGCGGGGCTCGGCGGGGACGACGGGGCCGAGACGAGGAGGTGGCGGCCGATGACGGCTCCGGCCCTGGCAGCGGGGTCGAGCACGGCTCGGGCGGACGCGTGATGGGGCCAGCGGCGGGGCTTGGCGCGCAGAGGCGGGGCGACGCGGGAGATCCGGCCGGAGGTCGGGCGGCAGATCTCTGGCGGCCGGAGGCGGGCGAGACCGGGCAGCAGAAGCTCCGGCGGAGAGGCTGAGCGCGGCGTGAGGGCGAGGAGGTGGAGGGACAGGGCAGGTCGGTGGTGGGAGCCAAAGGCGTGCGGTGTGCGTTGTGTGGCGTGTGTCTTTGTGTGTGAGTGTGGGGCGAGAGAGAGGAGTGAGGCTCCGGGGTGGGACCGGATGCAGGAGGTGGGGCCGGGGTGTAAGGGAGAGGGGGAAAAGAGGAGGATCGGTGAGGTGGCGGTGGGTGTGATGAGGTGGAGGGACGGTGAGGTGGCAAGCTGGGGTTGGTGGGTAGACTAGGTTTGGGTAGGAATAGATTGGGGTTTGGGTTTTATTAGTTTGTAAAAAGTTTATGGTGTTGTCTTGTTTTAAATCTTTTTAGCAAAATAATTTTTAGGCAATTAATTTAACAGATAATTATAAGACTTGTTTTGAAATAAGAGAAGAGGTATTGTATCAGACAAAATAGTTTTTTTAGCTACACTATTCTGAGAGCCAAAGATGCATGATGATGATGATGCTCAAATGCAATGCACAAAAACAACGCGATTTTCTAGTAGTGGTTTTGCGGGATGCCACAGTGTTACTCCTTCCGTAGCTGTCATGGCCTTGCTTATCTCGGCCGACTCTTACATGACTCGGCCGACATAAACAGTAACTTGGCATATGACAAGGGAGATTCCTTTCGTCCTCCCCTGTCCTGACCCTATCTGGGGTCACCTCCCCAACATTAGTCCCCGAAGCTGGTGTGGTCCTACCTGTAACCTCGGCCGGGCCACATCAGTTTCCCAACATACATCTCTCCTTACTTCCTAGTTACTTTTTTCTGTTCGAGGTATCCACGCAGCTTCCTGAGCACGCCTCGTCCTATGTGTACCACTCATCATTATTCCTCTAGTTTTTTGTTCCTCTACAGTGCCCACTGACAAGCTACAGTGATTACTGCGCCCGTTGCATCGGCGCAGTGACGCCTCGAGTACCGCATCGGTCAGGAGACCCGATCCTCTCCCGCGTCGTGTGGTCTTCGGTGTGGCTCCACTCAGGAGCGAACGGTTTCACCGCATGTGCGACCCACACGGTTACCGTGCGCACCCATGATCCCACTATCGCCAGACCGCACGGTTATAAGGAGGGGTGCAGGGCTAGGGGATTTACTTTCCCCCTTCGCTCACCATTCTCCTTCTTCCTTCTCGCGCTCGTGCCTCTGTTCGTGCGCTGGTGGTTGTGCCATTGCCAATCTCCTGACGGTGAAGCTGCAGTCCTTCTGCTCCTACGACCTCACCGCCGTGCGCTTGCTCCGGCGCCTCCGCTAGTGAGTTTTTCTACGATCCCGTCGTTAGGTTCCTTCCCTAGGCGCATCTTCTGTTTTTCTAGATTTCTTTCGGCGGTTCTCTTTCGTTCCGCCGCCGTGCTTGCTTAGAATCACGACGGGGCCCTGCGCCTCTAAACCTCTCTCCGCCGCTAGTCCTTCCTCCGTTGATTCCTCCGGCGACCCCATGTCTAGTTCTGTCAGTGGAGCGCTCATAGAAGATGATGACCTTGCGTCCGGTCCAGAACGGGGCTCTTGGCAGGGCTCCTCCGTCACTCGTCGTGAGATCGAGTGGTTGATTAGGACACGTCGGATTCCTGCCGAGGTAAGTTGTCGCTTGCCTGGCAAAGAATCCTCTCCTGTACTCAACGAAGGCGAGTACATTGTCTTTATGTCCCACTTTGCTCGTGGGTTTGGTCTCCCCCTTAGTGATTTTGCTAGGGAGTTCCTTGATTACTTCGGCCTCCAACCGCATCACCTTCCGGCTAACGCTATCGCCTCCTTGTCTGCTTACATCTCGGCCTCGGAGGGGTACTTCGGCCTCTGGCCCTTCGTGCCTATTTGGTCTAAATTATTCCAGATCCGATCTAATGTCGTTCCGGACAAATCTCTTCACCCCTCCGAGAAATCCCTTACCCAGTGTGGGGCCGCGTCCATTACACCTCAGAGGAACTCCGAGTTCCCTCGTGTCGCCGGCCTCGAGTCTTGCAAGAAGTGGCATAGATCATTTTTCTATGTCAAAAACACTGGAAAAGAAGACAAGATTCGGCTCCCTGCCTTTTCTATTGGGACCCCTTCCAAGAAGAATTGGAACTACAATCCCAGGAAGAGCCATGCTTTGGCCGAGGCATTCGAGATTCGGCTCAAGGAGTTGATCCGCGCCGGGCTCCGAGGTGAGGATCTGATGACCACATTCGTCAATGAATCGCCCTTTCGACCTCTCACAAGCTTTGTTACATGAGTGGTCCTCTTGATCCCAACCGAGTTTTGACGGTTGAGCTCGACGACTATCTTATTTACAAGCGTGTCCGAGCTATCTTCAGGACTGATATGTCGGAGGACTGGACATGGGGGCTAAAGCCGTTCACTCGTGGGAATCCCCCTCCCGAGGTAAATTTACGCATTTGTGTTTGTTTCCAAATCGCGTTTGTGACTTCTTTTGCTAACCCCACTTTGTTTCTTTTCTCGCAGAGGTTTGCGGAGCAAAATATCGAGGATGCTAAGGTTTTGGCCCTTCCGTGGACCACAGATCGGAATACCCCGGACAGCGGGGAACCTGACTCGGAAGAGTTTGTTCCTAAGTCGGATGTTGCTCCGGCTCGTGCCCGTGGCAAGACCTCGGCCCACAGGGATGAAGGTGACTCGGACGACGTCCAAATTCTTGAGGTAGTCGCCGCGATGCCTATCTCTTATGCATTTCCGGCTTCTACTTTCCCAGCTAATCAGGTCGGTCAGGTGCACGACGCCGAGCCTCTCGCCTCTCAAGCTCCTGCTACCTCGAGGAAGCGCACCGCTCCGGCAGATCGCTCCAAAGCTGCTCCCAAGAAGCGAACGAAGCAGTCTGCCCAGCACATTCCGAAGCGTAAAACCATGCCCGGAGTTACTGGGTGAGTTTATTTTCATTTGTACTTCTTTTTTCTCTCTTTCTCTCTTTTGATTTGACTCTTTGTCCTTTGCAGAGCTCCTCTCTCTGCCAAGCCAAGCGGTCCGAGTATGACAAGTCATACAACTCGGCTACCTTCTCCTCCGCCCCCCTGAAGATACCCGGGCTCCTAGTCCCTCTCGTGTTGACTCTCCTCCTGCACCGACTCAAACATCGCCTCGGCGAGATGTACACACATCTCCCACCGTTAACGCCGATATAACTCCGCCAATAGATCATCCTGTTGAGCCTGTTGCCCCTGCTATGACCACTGCGGTTTCCCCCGATGTTCCTTCGACCCCCACAATTCCAGCTGCTACTCCAACTCTAGCCGAGGATATCACCATCTCGGCCCCCTTAGACACCATAGTTCCTCCTGCATCCGAGGATGCCGCTCCTAGTGCCAAGGTTGCTGCCCCTGCCGAACCCTCTTCTAAGACTAGGAAGGTTGTTGTCACCAAACCTTCAGCATCTTAGAAGGGGCCGGCTATCTCTTCTCAACCCAATATAGCTGATGCACTCCGCAAGGGGGCTTCCTCTGCTAAGCCTGTTGTCACCCCGACCGCTGATACTCAGCTTACTCTTCACAAGAGTCCTGCGGCGGCGGTAGTTACCCAACGGGTCCGAGGTAAAGTGCTGACCCGTACTGAAAGTGGGAACAGCCTCGGCTCTTTGGTGGAATATGCCAATAATTGGAACGCCGCCAATCAGCTTGAGGGCAATCCGAGTAGCCAGCCATTTCAGCTTTCCGACATCGGCAGTCGTTTGCATATGGCTGCCAAGGTTGTTCTTGAGAGTGATAAGATGAACAAGGTAAGCGCTTTTGTTGCTATTTTGTCTGTTATTCAAATGATAGTATTGTAGGGGTTCGTAGCATGGAAAACAAAAATTTTCTATCGCATACAAACAAACAAGCCAAGATCTATCTACTAGATTGTAGCAACGAGTCGATAGAGGAACTCACCCTCGAAGATTCCAAAGCGGTTAACGAGAGCAGATTCTCGTGGGTGATGTAGTCGTACTCTTTCCGATCTCAAGATCGCGTAGACGATCCTTCCAGCGCACGTTCCCAAGCGCTCCTTGATCGGTCACACGTTCGATTTTCTGAAGACCTTCCTCTCCCTTGTTCCAAAGAAAGGTGGAGGTTGTAGCACTCTCGCGATTCCGAAGCACAACGACGTGGTACCTAAGTAGAGGGAAATCCTTGAGGCTTCACCTTAAGCCGGTGCGAGTATGGTGGAGCTTATGAGAGAGGCTATTAGTGGTCTAGTAATTAGACACACCAATTAGAAGGATCTAAACCAATTAGAAGGCTCTAAACCGCTGGCTAAAGCAATTAGAAGCTCTAAACCAACACGGCTCTAAACCGGAGATAGAAGATAGGAACTTGTGTGTCTAAGGAGGAGCCTGCCCTCCTTATATAGGTGGGAGGGCTGGCCGGCCAAGGGAGAGTTCCTCCCAAGTCGGCCTGGGAGGTGCGCCGCCAAGGGAGGAACCCTCCTCCAACTCGGCCTCCACCAATCCTCCTCTTTTCCACTTCCCAAAATTGCGTTTGACTTTCAAACTAGCTGTTTGACTTTTCAATTTAGGATTTAAATAAATCCTTTATTTGGGACAACAAGAACACTTAGTACATGATGCAATCATTCCAATATGTAATGACACATTCATGTACCCTTCCTCCGAGTGGGACATTCCGGAACCTTCTAGAACATTCCGATGAAAACACGGAATCATTCCGCCATCCAAAGCAGGACTTTCCTTATATGAATCTTATTCTCCGGACCATTCGGATCTCCTCGTGATATCCGGATCCCATCCGAGACTCCAAACAACATTCGGTCTCTTTCTCATAATACCATAACTACTCAAAACAACGTCGAATCCTTAAGTGTGTCTCCTACGGTTCGTGAATTATGCGGACATGATCGAGACACTTCTCGAACAATAACCAATAGAGGAATCTGGAAATTCATATGGCTCCCACATATTTCTACATATTACGATCGAATGAACCACTTACATACGATACCAATTTCCCTTTGTCTCACGATATGTTACTTATCCGAGGTTATGATCGTCGGTATCTCGCATACCTAGTTCATCCTCTTGATAAGTACTCTTTTCTCGTGATATGTGATCTGATCCCTTGTGACCAAGTCACATGCTTGCAAGCTAATTGGATGACATTTCACCGAGAGGGCCCAGAGTATATCTATCCATCATATGGATGGACAAATCCCACTCTTGATCCATGTGTTTCAACCAATACGTTCCGAACACTCAATACCACCTTTATAGCCACCACATTACGGTGTGGTGTTTGATGACATCAAAGCATCCATCCAGAAGGTGATATGCATGATCTCATGGTCGAAGGAATTAGGTTACTATGTCGAAAGCATATAGCAATTGAACTATTGAAATGACTTGATCTTTATGCTACGCTTATCTATAGGAGTATGTCCACCATATCATTCTCCTAACGATATGATCTTGTTGTTGATAACATCTCAATGTTCATGATAGGGAAACCACAATCATCAATCAACCAACAAGCTAGTGAAGTATAGAGGCTATACTAGGGACTTCAAATTAAGTTTACAAATCACACAAGTATTAATGTTTCCTTGTTAATACTATTATAGCATGAATGTAAACATTTATCATAAACACAAAGATATATAATAATAACTACATTTATTATTGCCTCTAGGGCATATCTCCAACAGTCTCCACTTGCACTAGAGTCATCTAATCTAGATTACATGGTAATATACCGAACACCCATGGCAGTTTGGTGTTGGTCATGTTTTGCCCTCGGGAGAGGTTTAGTCAACGGATCCGCCATATTCAGATCTGTGTACTTTGCAAATCTTTATATCCCCATCCCGGATATGTTCTCGAATAGCGTGGAAACGCAGCTTGACGATATGCTTCACTTCTTGTGTGACCTTGGTTCTTGCGCATTGGCTATGGCGCCCATGTTATCACAAGAGATGAACATTGGGTCCGATTACTAGGAACCACACCCAGCTCTGTAATGAACTCTTTCATCCATATCGCTTCTTGTGAAGCCTCCAAGCAACCATGTATTCCGATTAGGTTGAAGATCTCGCCACAACGCTTTGCTTTGCACTCCTCCAGCTAACTGCTGCACCATTCAAAATAAATACGTATCCAGATTGTGATTTAGAATTATCCGGATCGGTGTTCCAACTAGCATCGGTGTAACCATTAACAACGAGCTGTTCGTCACCTCCATAAGAAAGAACCATATCCTTAGTTCTTCTCAAGTACTTAAGGATGTTTTGATCACGTCAATGATCCACTCTGGATCACTTTGATATCTGCTAGTTAAACTAACGCATATGCAATGTCGGGTCTAGTACATAGCATGGCATACATTAGAGATCCTATGGCTGATGCATAGGAGTCTTACTCATCCTTTCTCTATCTTACGCCAATGTGGGACTTTGAGTTTTACTCAAGGTCGATTAGCAACATGGGCAAGAACCCTTTCTTGCTATCTTCCATTCAAACCTCTTTAGAACTTTGTCCAAATATGTACTTTGTGACAATGATATTTGGCGTTCGATCTATCTCTATAAATCTTTATGCCTAATATGTAAGCTTCGCCAAGATCCTTCATTGAAAACTATTATTCAAATATTCCTTGACACTATTAAGAAGGTCTACATCATTCCCAATCAACAATATGTCATCCACATACATTATTAAGAATGCTACTGAGCTCCCACTCACTTTCTTGTAAATACAAGCTTCTCCATAAGTTTGTATAAAACCAAAACTTTTGATTACCTTATCAAAGCGTTGATTCCAACTTCGGGATGCTTGCTTCAATCCATAGATGGACCGTTGAAGCTTGCATACCTTGTTAGCATCTTTAGGATCGACAAAACCTTTGGGTTGCATCATATACAACTCTTCATCAATGTCTCCATTGAGGAATGCTGTTTGACATCCATCGCCATATCTCATAATCATAATATGCAGCGATTGCTAACATAATCCTCACAGATTTTAGCTTGCTCGGTGAGAAAGTCTCATCGTAGTCAACTCCTTGAATTTGTCGAAACCCTTTTGCGACAAGTCGAGCTTTATAGACGATAACATTACCATCGACATCTGTTTTCTTCTTGAAAATCCATTTGTTCTCGACCTTTCGGCCATCTGGTAAGTCCACCAAAGTCCATACTTGGTTTTCGTACATGGATCCAATCTCGATTTCATGGCTTCTTGCCATTTATTGGAATCTGGGCTCATCATCGCTTCCTCATATGTCTCGGGGTCATCGGTGTTGTCCACCACCATGACATTCATAACGGAATCATACCAACTGGAGTGCGAGTTCTCGTTGACCTCGAGGCTCAGAGTAACCTCAACCAAGTTTCATGATCACCATCATTGGCTTCCTCTCTTATTGGTGCGGGCACCACGGAACTTCTTCGGTCTTTGCGCTACTCTAATTCGAGAGAAGGTTCGACAACCTCGTCGAGTTCTACTTTCCTTCCAGTCACTTCTTTCGAGAGAAATTCCTTCTCTAGAAAGGATCCATTCTTAACGAAGATTTTGCCTTCGGATCTATGATAGAAGGTATACCCAATAGTTTCCTTGGGTATCCTTTGAAGACGCATTTTTCGCTTTGGGTTCAAGCTTGTCCGGCTGTAACTTCTTTACATAGGCTTCGCATCCCCAAACTTTAAGGAGCGACAATTTAGGTTTCTTCCCAAACCATAATTCATATGGTGTCGTTTCAGCGGATTTAGGCGGTGCCCTATTTAAAGTGAATGCGGCTGTTTCTAATGCATAACCCCAAAATGATAGCGGTAAATGTAAGTGACATCATAGAACGAACCATATCTAAGAGAGTTCGATTCTGACGTTCGGACACACCATTACGTTGTGGTGTTCCCGGTGTCAAGCTGAAAGTATTCCACATTTCTTCAAATGCTCGCCAAACTTCGTAACTTAGATATTCACCTCCACGATCGAGCGTAGAAATTTAATCTTCTTGTTACGTTGATTCTCTACCTCATTTGAAACTCCTTAAACTTCTCGAAAGTTTGGACTTATGTTTCATGAAATAGATATACCCATATCTACTCAAGTCATCCGTGAAGGTAAGAACATAACGATAACCATCGGCGATGCTACACTCATTGGACCACACACATCGGTATGTATGATTTCCAATAAGTCATGTAGCTCGCTCCATTATACCGAAAATGGAGTCTTAGTCATTTTACCCATCGAGACATGCCTCGCATCTTTCAAGTGATTCAAAATCAAGTGATTCAAGAAGTCCATCGAATGGAGTTTCTTCATACGCTTCACTCCAATGTGACCAAGGCGATGCCACATATAGGTCGAGTTATCGCTTGATTTCAATCGTTTAGCTTCAATGTTATTAATATGTGTATTTCTACTATCGAGATTCAACAAGAATAGACCATCTATCAAAGGTGCATGTGCATAAAACATATTACTCATATAAATCGAACAACCATTATTCTCGGATTTAAACAAGTAACCGTCTTAATAAACAAGATCCCGATATAATGTTCATGCTCAACGCAGGGCACAAATAACAATTATTTAAGTATAAAACTAATCCCGATGGTAGATGAAGAGGTAGCGTGCGACCGCGATCACATCAACCTTTGATCCGTTTCCTACGCGCATCGTCACCTCGTTCTTCACTAGCTTACGTTTATTCTGCAGCTCTGTTTGAGTTACAAATATGAGCAGCGAACCAGTATCAAATACCCAGCACTACTACGAATACTAGTGAGATACATCAATAACATGTATATCGATATACCTTTCTTCTTGATGTTGCCGTTCTTCAAATCCGCCAAGTACTTTGGGCAATTCCGCTTCGGTGACCTTCTCCCTTGCGGAAAAGCACTGGGCCAGGCTTAGGTCCAGCCTTGGTCTTCTTCGTCATGGTAACTTTCTTACCACCCTTCTTGAAGTGTCCCTTCGCTTAGACTTGCCCTTCTTGAATTTGGTGGTCTTATTGACCATCAACACTTGGTGCTCTTTCTTGATCTCCACTTCGCAGATTTTAACATAGCAAACAGTTCGCAACTCTTTGTTCATGTTACGCATGTTGTAGTTCATCACAAAGTTCTTGTAACTTGGTGGTAGTGATTGGAGGATGCGGTAAACCCCAAAGTATTAGGAATCACTATACCCAAGCTTTGAAGTTTATTTGCGTGCGGGACATCTTAAGCACATGCTCACCGACGAGCTGCCCTCTTCCATCTTGCGTTAAAGAACTTTTCGAAGCTTCATAACTTTCAATTGCCGCATGAGTCTCAAAATTAATTTGAGATCCTCGACAATATCATATGGGTCCGACTCTTCAAACCTTTTCTAAAGCTCGATTCTAAACCATACAAGATAGCACCTTGAACTATGGAGTACCGATTCTTCCGAGCAAGGTAAACATTCTTTACTTCATCGGTAGCATCAGTGCAGGTGGGTCACCCAATGTGCATCCAGACATAGGTCAAATTACCACTTGTGAGGACAATCCTCAAATTGCGGAACCAATCCATGAAGTTGCTTCCATTGTTTTTCAATTTTTCTTTCTCTAGGAACGCATTAAAATTGATGGTAGGGCTGCCATTGATCTACAACATATTTGCAATAGTTTAGACTAAGTTTATGACAAATTGAGTTCAAATTAATTAATGAAATTAAACTAGGTGAACTCCCACCAAAACAACATCCCTCACATTGTTTTAGTGATCACACGAACCAAATCCACTACATCAACACCGATCATCACGAGAGTTGATATAGTTTCAATGGCGAACAATCATCATGTTCATCATATCTACTATATGATTCACGCTTTACCTTTCGATCCGTGTTCACGAGGCCATGTACGTACATGCTAGGCTCGTCAAGATCAAACCTTAGCTACCGCATAAGCAAATCTGGCTTGCTTACGTTGTATTCACCCGCGGAATCAAAGACACCCGATCATCACGTGGTGCTTCGAAGCAGCAAGCTTTGGCAACGGTGCATACTAAGGGTGAACACTTTAGAACTTGAAATTTATGTGCATGAGGGATCATCTTATAATGCTACCGTCGTCTACTAAGCAATACAAGATGCATAAAGGATTAACATCACATGCAATTCATAATATGTGATATGATATGGTTTTCTTCTTTGTGCTTCCGATCTCCATCTTCAAGCACGAACATGATCTCCATCATCACCGCATAGCATCAAGGTCAATGATGCTTCTTCATGGTTGTCGATCCACCAGCTTCAACTATTACAACTATTTTGAATAGACACGCAGGTCTTAACGAAATTAAAGACAACCATATGGCTCCTGCGGTTGCCAACTTACAATAAGGAACATTGCATACATCAAATATAATCACAATCATGGCCATATCACATCATCTGACACCCTCGCAAAACAAAGTTAGACGCTTCTACTTTCTTTGCATATTTTACGTGGTTTGGGGCTTTCAATAAGAGTCGTTCTAACTTACGAACAAGAACCACAACATTGATACTAGCATTGTTGATTACCCGTTGTAAATTGGATCTTTACTATGCTAGGAGAAACAGGCACCCGCAAAGACACTTATGCAATACAAGTTGCATGTCAAGCGTGGAGCAAGTCTCATGAACGATGTCATGTAAGGTTAGCCCGGGCCGCTTCATCCCAACATACCGTAAGATGCAAAGTACAAAAAGCAATCTACAATAAAAGCATCAACGCCCACAATGACCATTGTGTTCTACTCGTGCAACAGATCTACATATAGACACGGCTCTGATACCACTGTAGGGGTTCGTAGCATGGAAAACAAAAATTTTCTATCGCATACAAACAAACAAGCCAAGATCTATCTACTAGATTGTAGCAACGAGTCGATAGAGGAACTCACCCTCGAATATTCCAAAGCGGTTAACGAGAGCAGATTCTCGTGGGTGATGTAGTCGTACTCTTTCCGATCTCAAGATCGTGAGCGATCCTTCCAGCGCCACGTTCCAGCAGCGCCCCGCGATCGGTCACACGTTCGGTACTCGACGAAGACCTTCCTCTCCTTGTTCCAGCAAAATGGAGGTTGTAGCACTCTCCTCGATTCCGGCAAAGACAACGGCGTGGTACAGGAGTAGAGGGAATCCAGGCTTCACCTTAAGCCAAGCGAGTATGGTGGAGCTTATGAGAGAGGCTATTAGTGGTCTAGTAATTAGACACACCAATTAGAAGGCTCTAAACCAATTAGAAGGCTCTAAACCGCTGGCTAAAGCAATTAGAAGCTCTAAACCAAAACGGCTCTAAACCGGAGATAGAAGATAGGAACTTGTGTGTCTAAGGAGGGGAGCCCTGCCCCTCCTTATATAGGTGGGAGGGCTGGCCGGCCAAGGGGAGGAGTTCCTCCCCAAGTCGGCCTTGGGAGGTGCGCCGGCCAAGGGGAGGAACCCTCCTCCAACTCGGCCTCCACCAATCCTCCTCTTTTCCCACTTCCCAAAATTGCCGTTTGACTTTCAAACTAGCCGTTTGACTTTTCAATTTAGGATTTAAATAAATCCTTTATTTGGGACAGCAAGAACACTTAGTACATGATGCAATCATTCCAATATGTAATGACACATTCATGTACCCTTCCCCCTCCGGAGTGCCGGACATTCCGGAACCTTCTAGAACATTCCCGATGAAAACACCGGAATCATTCCGCTACTCCGAAACGGGACTTTCCTTATATGAATCTTATTCTCCGGACCATTCCGGATCTCCTCGTGATATCCCGGATCCCATCCGAGACTCCGAACAACATTCGGTCTCTTTCTCATAATACCATAACTACTCAAAACAACGTCGAATCCTTAAGTGTGTCTCCCTACGGTTCGTGAATTATGCGGACATGATCGAGACACTTCTCCGAACAATAACCAATAGAGGAATCTGGAAATTCATATGGCTCTACATATTTCTACGATTACTGCGATCGAATGAACCACTTACATACGATACCAATTTCCCTTTGTCTCACGATATGTTACTTATCCGAGGTTAGGATCGTCGGTATCTCTGCATACCTAGTTCATCCTCGCATCGATAAGTACTCTTTTCTCGTTCCCGTGATATGTGATCCCTTGTGACCAAGTCACATGCTTGCAAGCTAATTGGATGACATTTCACCGAGAGGGCCCAGAGTATATCTATCCGTCATATGGATGGACAAATCCCACTCTTGATCCATGTGTTTCAACCAATACTTTCCGAACACTCAATACCACCTTTATAGCCACCCTGTTACGGTGTGGTGTTTGATGACATCAAAGCATCCATCCAGTAAAGGTGATATGCATGATCTCATGGTCGAAGGAATTAGGTTACTATGTATCAGAAAGCATATAGCAATTGAACTATTGAAATGACTTGATCTTTATGCTACGCTTGTCTATAGGAGTATGTCCACCATATCATTCTCCTAACGATATGATCTTGTTGTTGATAACATCTCAATGTTCATGATAGGGAAACCATAATCATCAATCAACCAACAAGCTAGTGAAGTATAGAGGCTATACTAGGGACTTCAAATTAAGTTTACAAATCACACAAGTATTAATGTTTCCTTGTTAATACTATTATAGCATGAATGTAAACATTTATCATAAACACAAAGATATATAATAATAACTACATTTATTATTGCCTCTAGGGCATATCTCCAACAAGTATATATACACTAGTCCCCGAAGCTTGCAACCGAATAACTTGTTCGTTTGGAAGCTTTATTAGGCTTCAAATGCATTATTTGCTAATTCAATTTCTTGTATGACTTGTATTGATCGAGATTCATCCATATTAAGAATTAAGCTTTGCTTAATCCGGAACTATCCCGACTTTGATTATCCAGCCACTTAGATCCGAGTTAAGTTTTGCTTGATTCGGATCTGTCTTAGCTTTGAATATCTAGCCACCTAGATCTGAGTTAAATTTTATTTGACTCGGATCTGTCTTAGCTTTGAATATCTAACCACCTAGATCCGAGTTAAATTTTATTTGACTCGGATCTGTTTTAGCTTTGAATATCCAGCCACCTAGATCCGAGTTAAATTTTATTTGACTCGAATCTGTTTTAGCTTTGAATATCCAGTTGTGTAATTCGCTTTGGTACTCAGGTTGCCCATGATCGGCGGACAACCCAATTTCAAAGGTTGCTCTTTGCACACAAGAAATTGCAAGAGAAATATGAGAAAGTTCTCCCTGTGGTGAAGAAAACTGGTAATTTAATAAATCTTTGGATTGTTCCCTAAGTTATTAACATTTTGGGCTTGATGTGCTAATTCATTCTTTGCTGATATGCAGCTAATATCAATAATCTTAATACCCGCCTTACCAAGAAAGTTAATGCTCTGGAAGGTTAGTTATCCTTATGTCTTGTGACTCGAGACAAATCCTGGGTTTCTTATAACATTCCGGCTTTGGTATAGCCGAGTTACAAATACTTGCAGCGTCTCATCAAGAATGCATATCCATGCCTGATATGATGCTGCATTTTTTAGAACAAGCCGCCACTCATTCAACGCAACTTAAAGAGAAGGATGACGAGATAACCCGGTTACGTGCCGAGGTTGAGTCTCTCAAGCTTTCGCGGAAATTTGAGCTGAAGAAAGTTGATCAGGAGTTCTCTGAAGAGAAGAATCGACTGAGGCTGCAACTTCAGAAAGATAAAGAGCTCCTCAAGGCTGCCGAGCTGAAGAACTGGACGATGAGCAAGGAGATCACTCGCTTTGAGAAGACTAAGGCCGACTGGACCCAGGATCTCCACAAAATGTTGAGTTATATTCATCATAAGTTTCCGACCGTGGCCAAGTTATTTTCTTTTCTTTCTTATTTTTAACTGATATGTTTGACTTTTATGTAGATCATTTTCCGGAAGCTAAACCAGTGAGCTCTAAGGCAGTGATTTCTGCTCGTCAGCGCCGAGGTGTCTCTACAGACTCGAGTCCAGAATACTCAATGAAAGATTTCTTGATTGCCGTCGGCGCTGCCATTGGGCCAATGAAGATTATGGGCAGAGATCTGGTGCAAGCAGCCATTCGGGGCTACCATGTTCTTTGGCCGAATACCTTTGGGACTCCTGATATTGACGAGGTCAAAATACTTGTGGAGAGATTAATGGCATCTCAGACCCAGTTAAATCTCTGGAGGGAATCTACTGGGAGGGCTGGTGCTGATATGACACTTACAGCCATTCTGTCTTGGTACGAGGACATTTTGCTCGACACTTTGATGAATTTGCGCACTGGCTCTCGTTGGGATGAGGATCCAGAATTCATCGCTCGCCGGCAAGCTCGTGCCTTCCAACTCGTTGAGTACGCTGACGTGCATAATTGGATTGAAGGGCCGAGTTTTCTTCCCAATCCAGCGGATGATGTTGAAGTTGAAGATGCCTCTGATGATGATTCGGCCGATCATGATGAGGCAGAGGATGACTCAGACAACTCCCATGACTCCAATGCAAGCTCGGATGAGGATGACGACGCGCGATCATCTTCTAAAGGGACTGGGCACTCTCAAGCTCAAGCTAATGTTTCTTAGCAGCCGAGGCTTTCCCCCGAGGCTACTATTGCTTCTATTGAAGGTGAAGTAACTTCGGCCGAGGCACCGTCTACCTCGGAGCGCCCAGTTCCTGAAAACACCCCTGCACAGGAGACCGAGGTCGCCCCGCCATCATCCGAGATAGCCATTCCCGATGCCCCTGATCATGCTGCTGCCCCTTAAGGGTGCTCTGGCCCTTTTCGCTGTTTAGGTTCAAAAACCTCTTAAGTTATTTTCAGTCCCTGATATGCCGGGCGTATGATGTCTGTGAAACAATTGTCCGGCTTTTGGTGTGGTGCGAACCTTTTTGCCTTTCGCCGCTGAGGCATGGGTGATGGTAATCATTATTACTTTGTTTAAACAAGTCTCATTGCTTTATATCTTTGCTTTGGCGACCTTTGATTTCGTAGATTCAGATTGTATTTTCCCATGTGGCTGACCTTAGTTCGGCATTTATCTTGCCTGCCCTTTATAAACTCGACAGCATAGCCGTTGTGTTTTCAACTTCTATCTGAAATACAAAGCCCGAAGCCCATATCTGGTAAAGTGATACAATAAGTTGCATCCCTTATCATACTTCGATTTGCTAGGTGTGTTATTCCTTTTTGCATTACCCTTAGAAATCTTTGTTTGTTTTCGCTTTGCTATTCCTCTGATTACTGAGAGAAGTTTATATTATATCTTGCAAATTATGATCATCAATTCTGGGGAATCCCCGAGTTTGTAGCTGAGCTATGGACCTTTTATGTGTCTGGCGACAAACAGTGGGTAATACACATGAGTTATCACTCGGGTTATCGAGTTCTTGCGTGGGCTCAAACAATTATCTTGGATCATGCGGAAGTCCCCGAGTTACGAACTGGGTTGCCGAAATATAATTTATGGGTTAAGGCAGAGAATACTTCGGGGTAGTCCCCGAGTTATCGCTCAAGGTGCCGAAGTTTAATACGCATTTTTAGAACAAGAAACAATCATGGGGCAGTCCCCGAGTCAGTGCTCGATGTATCGAGGTTTTAGTGCATAATCCGAAATAAGGGATAAGACGGTGTAGTCCCCGTGTCAATGCTCGAGGTGTTGAAACTTAATACATAATTCAGGAATAAGAAATAACACGGTACAGTCCCCGAGTCACTGCTCGAGGTGCCGAGGTTTAACACATAATTCAAAGTAAGAAATAACACAGTGTAGTCCTCAAGTCGCTGCTCGAGGTGCCGAGGTTCAATACACGCTTGATACTCCAACTTGATGTGTCATATTACGACGTACAACATATAGCTCCTAAGTGTAGAATGGGCGAAGTAGAGCTATGTTCCACGGTCTTTTTGATTCGTCGCCTGCTTTGTTTGCCTTGTTCTTTTCTAGTGACTGAGCATCGATTAGGTAATATGCATCATTGTGCAATGCTTTACTCACGATGAATGGTCCTTCCCATGGGGGTGATAGTTTGTGCATGCCGGCTATGCCCTGCACTAGCCGAAGAACCAAATCTCCTTCCTTAAAAACTCTTGGATTGAATTTCTTGCTGTGATATCGTCGGAGGTCTTGCTGATAGATAGTTAATCTTGATAATGCCAATTCCCTGGCCTCTTCTAGCAAATCGACATCGTCTTGCCGAGCTACCTCATTTACCTCAGCAGTTGTGTATTGGGTCACTCGTGGCGAATCATGCATTATGTCGGCTGGAAGCACAACTTATGCCCCATATACCAGAAAAATGGGTATACCCTGTTGACCTGTTTGGTGTAGTTCTGAGGCTCCACAGTACTTCTAGTAGTTCCTCGATCCAACATCCTGCCTACCTTTGCAGAGGTTCGACAAGCCGGGGTTTTATTCTGGACAATACCAGCCCATTTGATCTTTCTACTTGCCCGTTTGATGCTGGGTGGGCCACCGAGGCAACATCTAGTCTTATGTGCTTCTCTTGGCAGAACCTGGCAAAGGCTGCTTCAGCAAAATTTGTGCCATTGTCTGTAATATCACTATGTGGATAACCATATCTCAAGATAATATCTTTGAGGAATTTTACTGTTGTTTGTCCATCACATTTTCTTATAGGTTTTACCTCGATCCACTTTGTGAATTTATCCACCATGACTAGAATGTGAATCATACCGCCTCGGGCTGTCTTGAACGGGCCTACCATATCCAAGCACCATACAGAAAATGGCCAAGTAATTGGTATTGTCTTTAACTCGGACGATGGAATATGTTCTTGCTGGCGTATCTCTGGCAACCGTTACATTTTTCTACTAACTCTTTTGACTCCTTTAACGCCGTCGGCCAATAAAATCCATGCCTGAATGCTTTGGCTACTAAATCTCTGGACGAGGCGTGATGCCCGCATTCTCCCTGATGTATATCTAGGAGTATTTCCTGGCCTTCTGCCGAGTCAACACATCTTTGCAGCACGCTCGTGACGCTTCTCTTATACAGCTTATTGTTTATGATTGTGTAAGCTTTTGCTCTTCTTAGTGTCTGTCTAGCCAGTACCTCATTACTCGGCAAGATTGCGTCCTTAAGGAAAGAGAATATGGGTTGCGCCCATGTCGGCGTGATTTTCTCTAGGATAATTGCACTGTCGATTTCCATGTTTTCTGCCGACATAACAGCTTCGAATTCTTCTGTACTTATTTGTGCGATGGCCAGGTTCACTTTCAGAGAGCCTGGGTTGCACTCTCTGTCAATTTCCATTGGCACACTTCCTTCTTTCAATTCTGCCGAGATATGAATTGACTCGGACACTGGTGATGGTATAATCAATGGTTTTATCAGGTGCTCTAGGGTGATACCTGGGGGAATTGACTGCCTAGTTGATCCGAATTTTGACAATGTGTCCGCAGCGTCATTTTCCGCCCGAGGTATATGATGAAACTCGCATCCATCAAAGTATCCACTGATTTTTTGCACATGGAATCTATATAGGGCCATATTCGCATCTAGTGCGTCCCAATTGCCTGATACTTGCTGTACTACTAGATCTGAATCCCCGTAGCATAGGATCCGACGTATACCAATTTCCTTTGCCACCTTTAACCCATGGACGAGTGCTTCATACTCGGCTACATTGTTTGATGTGGCCAAATGTATTTGCAGCACATATTTCAACTGATCTTTTTTCGGTGAAGTCAATACTATTCCTGCTACCAAGCCATTTCTCAGCTTGGATCCATCGAAATGCATTATCCAATAATTCGGATCTGGTAATGGTGGTTCATATTATACCTCGGCCCAATCCACAAAGAAGTCGGCCACTGCCTGAGATTTGATTGCATCTCGCATATCGAATTACAGAGCATAAGGTGATAACTCAATTGCCCATTTTGCTATTCGGCCACTTGCATCTTTGTTGCTCAATATCTCGGCTATGGGCGCTTCGCAAATCACTTTTATTGGATGTTCTTCGAAGTAATGTTTATGTTTTTTCGCTGACATGTATACTCCATAGGCCATCTTTTGGTAGTGCGGGTAGTTCTGTTTTGAGGCCGAGAGTACCTCGCTTAGGTAATATACCGGCCTTTGTATTGACTTATCACCTTCATTGCGTTCCACGACAACCACCGCACTACCACATTGTTTGTGGCAGCTACATAAAGTAACATAGGTTCTTTCAACAGTGTAGAGGCCAGGATTGGTGCTGTGACGAACATCTTTTTTAATTCATGAAACGTATTATCTGCTTGCGGTGTCCAAATGAACTTATCAGATTTTTTCATCAATTGGTATAGTGGTAATGCTTTTTCCCCCAGCCGACATACAAATCGACTCAACGAGGCCAGGCAGCCCGTGAATTTTTGTACATCATTTAGACACCTCGGCAACTCCATTTTTTCAACTGCTCGGATTTTAGTTGGATTTGCCTCTATACCTCGGCTGGATACGAGAAAACCGAGTAATTTCCCAGCCGGCACACCGAAGGTACATTTTTCCGGGTTAAGCTTCATCCGGAACCTTCTCAGGTTTGCGAACGTCTGCCGAATATCATCCAAGAGCGTTTTGTTCTCTTTGTTTTTTATAACCACATCGTCTACATATACTAGTACATTTTTTCCAATCTGGTCATGTAGACATTTTTGCATGCATCTCTGGTATGCTGCTCCTGCATTACGCAGGCCGAATGGCATGGTGCGATAGCAATAAGCCCCGTACGGGGTAATAAACGCACTCTTTATTTGATCGGCGGGATTTAACGGTATCTGATGGAAACCAGAATACGCGTCTACAAATGACAACAGCTAACAACCAGCGGTCAAATCAATGACTTGGTCTATCCTAGGTAAAGGAAAAGGATCTTTTGGACACGCCTTGTTTATGTTCGTGTAATCGATACACATTCGCCATACGATGGCTACATTTGGGTCATCCTTTTTATTTTCTACTAATACCGGATTTGATAGCCAATCCGGATGAAGCACTTCCATGATGAACCCGGCCGCAAGGAGCCGAGCTATCTCGTCCCCTATTATTTTTCTCCTGTCTTCGGCGAAGCGGCGGAGAGGTTTCTTCACCGGCCTTGCTCCTGGCCTTGCATGCAAAGAGTGCTTAGCCAACTCCCTCGGCACACCTTGCAGGTCTTGAGTTGACCATGCAAAGATATCCTGATTCTCACGGAGGAAGTTGGTGAGCTCGCCTTCCTATTTGGCACCTAGGCCGGTACCAATCGTGATGGTGCGCTCTGGGAACTGCTCATCTATCTGGACCTTTTTTGTCTCTTTAGTCGGCTGGAAAGAAACACTTCCATGTGGGTTGGCTAATGCCGGCATATTCAGCTGTGCCGACTGAGCGAGAGCCGCTACCTCTTGAATCCTTCTTTTTTCTCTTGCAATCACCAATGACTCGGCCAGGTTTGATCCGGCCGAAGCACATTCCATCGATTTTCTGTAATCTCCGGTTACTGTTATCACCCCTTGTGGTCCGGGTAATTTCATTTTCAAGTAAGTAATGTGGCAGCTGCTCATGAATTTGGCTAACGCAGGCCGTCCGAGTAAAGCATGATAGCAACTTTCTAGGTCCACCACTTCAAACTCCAAATTTTCTGCTCTGCAATTCTTCCTTGTGCCGAATAATACATCTACTAGGACTTTCCCAATGGGTTCGCATGAAAGTCCCGGCACTATTCCATGGAATGTGGTTCTTGTGGATTGCAGCATATTCTGCGCTATTCCAAGTTTATGCATCGTATCTTTGTACATGATATTGATACTGCTCCCATTGTCAATGAGTACTTTTGAGAATTTCACATTAATGCTGGGCCCGACAAATGTCAGATCTAAATGCAGTGCGTCGACCACAGATTGACATTATTTTCGGGTGATCCTTTATGCTCCAGGTTATTTCCTGATCTGACAAAGGCACATATCTTGGTACCGCCGGCATAACTGCATTCACTTCCATATGCCGGTGTTGTACACCTTGCCTGTCTTGCTGTTCTATTGTGAACACGCAATATGATTGATGATGCTCCCTGTAATCATTACGTCCATTATTTCCGGGGTTTGTCCTTCCATCCTGACCTTGATTTATTACTTGATGCACTGCATCTCTCCGGTCTGAGTTATCATACCTCGGAGGAGGTGGGGGTAAACTTAACTGCTGTGCATTTGCCCCAGTTAACTGCGGCTGCTGCTGCTGCTGCGCTTGATGAGAAGATGCTTGCATGCCCGCCGGGTTCCCCATTGCATTTTTCATCCAGGCGCATTGCCGAGTTGTATGATTAGCCGGCTTGGCCGGATTTGGAGTATGGAACTTACACGGTTGATCCAACATGGATTCAAACGTGTATTTCAGCCTTTCCTGCCACTTCTTCTTCTGTTATGGTGTCCACTATCTCTTCCCTTCGTTCCTTGGTGTCCACTGCTGAGGACCATTTTTATGCCGCTGACTGTTTCCGTGACTCGGTTGATCTTGCACTATTGCTGCCACCTGATTGGAAGCATATCTGTAATTCGGTCTTTCCTATCTTCTTCTACCTCTGAACTCGTTGCGCCTCGATGATCCGGCTGCGTCTCTTGCATATTATTCTTGATGCTCCCGATGCTCTGCCGACATTAGTTCTGGTTGTGTCGGATCCCCCAACGCATATGAATTTTCTATCCTGATGGTCTCTGCCAAGGTGGTCGGCATATCTCTTTGCAGCCTCTGCCACAATACACTGGAATATCGGCAGCCTTGAGCAAACCAAGCTATCGCTTGAGATTCTATAACCCCTTCACATGAGTTTCTAAGGTTACACCATCGAGTCAAGAATTCACTATATGTCTCATTCGGCCTCTGCTTGCACATAGCGAGTTGCTGTGGCTTGTTTGGCCTTTTGTAGGTACTGGTGAAGTTGCTGACAAACATCTCTTCAAAATATAACCAACAGTTGATGTTGCCTGCTGGCAGATTGTTCAGCCATACTCTGGCTGGTCCTTCCAGCATTTGCGGGACATATCTCATGGCCTATCGCAAGTTTCCACTAGCTATTTTTACTTCAGTGGCATAGTCAATCAACCAATCCTGTGGTTTTGTCCTCCCATTGTATGTTTTCATGCCCCTTGCCAGCTGAAAGTTTGGCACCGGTGGTTCGCCCATGATCCGAGGTCCAAAACATGCCGGACCAGGCAGACCCTGCTCCTCTAACAACTCGGACCGATACAACCTGTCTAGTTTTAATCTTGCATCATTTGATGGCAAGTTTCTATAAATGATTCTCTCCTGCATTCCATAATGGTTATTTCCACCTTGCCCTGCATACTCCATTTCTGAGTAACCATCATTGTACCTCTCGTTTGCCTGATTGTGGTGAGCTGGTCTCACTTCTCGCTCCTGCCGAGGCTCATACCTCGGCTGAGGATCGGGCGGTGGGTCTCTCCTTCCCTCTGTCGGGTTATTGTTCTCATGATTTCCTCTTCCGAGGTCTCCATTACCTCGGCTTCCGTTGCCTTTGTTGGCACGGCCGGGGTTTCTTTCACCAGTGTTACCTCGGCTTCCATTGCCTCTGTTTTCATTGACCTTTCCGGCTACTGCCGGATCATACGGGAAGATTTGCTTATTTCTTTTTCCTGAAGTTATGGCTCTATCTTTTCGCGCGTTGTTTCCGGGTGAGGATGCTGCTTGCCATCGATAGTGCGGTATTTGCTCGGCCGAATGAACCATACGCGAGGCTCCCGGTCTTGCCGGGTCAGTCCTAAGCATTTCTTCATTCTGCTGGTTCGCAATGCGTACCAGCTCATTCACTCTTTCTTGCTGTTTCCGCCGGGCTTCGCCGGTTAATCCTTCTAACTCCAATGCAGCGGCATTTGCCGCTCTTAGGTTCTTTGCCGGGGTGCTATACCTCGGCAAGCCTAGATCAACTGAATCTGCCTTATGAGTTTCATGCTCTTTGTTGATATCATTCATGAGGTTTTTTGCTCTCAATCTTAATTCGTCTACCCGCTCGGGGGCAACATCTAGTTTATTTGCTTTAGCATACTCTCGCAGGGTCTTGTTCAAGGACTCCCGCAAGGCCGACACCTTTTTTGCCTCTACCAGTACTTTTTGCCTAGTCTCTTCCAACTCTGCCTGAGCATTAGCCGGATCAAGTATCGGTGCCACAGGCGTGGTTAGATTATCTATAGTTGCCTGGAGAATATTCTGTTCTTCACAGAGGTGGCCATCTTACCCTCGCTGCCTTTGGGGTTGTCTCCTGCACCTCGGCTGATTTGGCTGCTGACGGATCTACCTCGGTGGGCTGTGGAGCTGCTTGCTTCGTGGTCACCTGTCCTCCCGCCGCCGGCTCCTTGCTTGATCCGGCGCCTGCCGCTACCGCCTGTGCCCCGGCTGCGACCATCACCTCGACGCTGCCAATGGGGCGTGCCCCACGCGGACCATTAGCGGCGCTGAGGGGAGGCTCTCCTGCATCAATAACTCGGTGAGGATAAACGCAGGAGGTGTCGACGCCGACGTAGATCTTGTGCGTTCCCAAGTTGACGAAGACGCTGTTGCGCGGAGGTGCGTTCCTCCTGAAGCTGCCTGCGTTATCGCTGACATAGTCCCAGAGATCAAATCTCTGGACTAAGCCAGAGACAACACGCTCGCCGGTGTGGATGAAGTTTCCCGTCCGGATCTTGACTCTAGATAGCACCGCTGCTGGCCCCATGGTGGGCGCCAACTATCGTGGTGGTGGCACGGCAAATGCCATGGGTAGGCTAAATTATGGGGCCAATGGATGCTAGAGGGATCCGGGGAGGGAAGATGTAGTGATTTCTACACTCTAATGACTAACATGCAGATCTTTATTTCTCCTCTTTGGGACTACAAGTGCTCCTAGAGCTGTTTGCAGGAAGAAGAGAGCTACTACACGAGCCTTACGGCGTAGAATGAATCGATCCCCCTTAGGAGCCCGCGTCTCCCCTTATAAAGGGGTGCCTTGGTTCCTCCTAGGGCTGACGTGGCAAGGATATTCGAGGAATATGCTTGTCCCAATATGGTAACTCGGCGCCCCCCTTTCCGTGTCCCCCTTCTATCGACGGCAATGTTTCAGAGTGTAGGGGTTCGTAGCATGCAAAACAAAAAAATTCTACCGCATGCAAACAAACAAGCCAAGATCTATCTACTCGATTGTAGCAACGAGTCGATAGAGGAACTCACCCTCGAAGATTCCAAAGCGGTTAACGAGAGTAGATTCTCGTGGGTGATGTAGTCGTACTCTTGCCGATCTCAAGATCATGTAGACGATCCTTCCGGCGCTGCGTTTTGGCAGCGCTTCCGCTATCGGTCACACGTCCGGTACTCGATGAAGACCTTCCTCTCCCTTGTTCCAGCAGGCAGCGGAGGTTGTAGCACTCTCCTCACGATTTCGGCAGCACGACGGCGTGGTACCGGAAGTAGAGGGGAGATCTCGCAGGGCTTCGCCTTAAGCCGGAGCGAGTATGGTGGACTATGAGAGAGGCCTTGGTGATCTAGGGTTTAGAAGGCACCAAGGGGAGAGTGTAGCTGGTGGCTAGGGTTTGGGATCACCCCAACTCGGCGAGTTGGTGGTGCCCTAGGCGGCGGCAGCAGCAGGGGTGGTAGCGCCGGCGGCTTAGGGTTTGGGGTGTGAGAGGTGTAGGCTAGAGGGGCAACCCTGCCCCTCCTTATATAGGTGGGAGGGCGCCGGTTGGGAGGAGGGAGTCCTCCCCCAACTTGGCCTCCTTGGCCGACGGGTGGAGGGAGGAGGACTTCCTCCCCAAGTAGGTTTCCTACTCTCCCTCCACCATGCAAACTTGCCGTTTGACTTTTCAAATTAGCGTTTGACTTTTCAAACTAGGATTTGATTTCTCCCTTTATTTTGCCCAGCCATGATACCTAGTACATGATGCAACCATTCCACTTTGTCATGACACATTCATGTACCCTTCCCTCCAGTCTGGGACCTTGGAACCTTCTAGAACATTCCCGATGAAAACACCGGAATCATTCCCCAACTCTGAAACAGGACTTTCCTTATATGAATCTTATTCTCCGGACCATTACGGATCTCCTCGTGATATCCCAGATCCCATGCGAGACTCCGAACAACATTCGGTCTCTTACTCATCATTCCATAACTACTCAACAACATCGAATCCTTAAGTGTGTCTCCCTACGGTTCGTGAATTATGCGGACATGATCGAGACACTTCTCCGATCAATAACCAATAGAGGAATCTGGAAATTCATATGGCTCCCACATATTTCTACGATTACTTTGCGATCGAATGAACCACTTACATGCGATACCAATTTCCCTTTGTCTCACGATAGTTTACTTATCCGAGGTTTTGATCGTCGGTATCTCTACATACCTAGTTCAACCTCGTTACCGATAAGTACTCTTTTCTCGTTCCCGTCATATGTGATCCCTTGTGAACCAGTCACATGCTTGCAAGCTAATTGGATGACATTCCACCGAGAAGGCCCAGAGTATATCTATCCGTCATATGGATGGACAAATCCCACTCTTGATCCATGTGTTTCAACCCATACTTTCCGAACACTCAATGCCACCTTTATAGCCACCCAGTTACGGTGTGGTGTTTGATGTCATCAAAGCATCCTTGCGCTGATGGTGATAAGCATGATCTCATGGTCGAAGGAATTAGGTTACTATGTATCAGAAAGCTTATAGCAATTGAACTATTAAAATGAATTGATCTTTATGCTACGCTTATCTATAGGAGTATGTCCATCATATCATTCTCCTAATGATACGACCTTGTTATTAACAACATCTCAAATGTTCATGATCAAGAAACCATGATCATCTATTAATCAACAAGCTAGTATTATAAAGAGGCTTTACTAGGGACTCTAAATTAGTTTACAAATCACACAAGTATTAATGTTTCTGGTCAATACTATTATAGCATGAATGTAAAAATTTATCATAAACACAAAGATATAATAATAACTACATTTATTATTGCCTCTAGGGCATATCTCCAACAGTCTCCCACTTGCACTAGAGTCAACTAATCTAGATTACATGGTAATATACCGAACACCCATGGCAGTTTGGTGTTGGTCATGTTTTTCCCTCGGGAGAGGTTTAGTCAACGGATCCGCCACATTTAGATCTGTGTGTAGTTTGAAAATCTTTATGTCACCATCTTGGACATGTTCTCGAATAGCGTGAAAACGCATCTTGATGTGCTTCAGCTTCTTGTGTGACCTTGGTTCTTGCGCATTGGCTATGGCGCCCATGTTATCACAGTAGATAGACATTGGGTCTAGCGCACTTGGAACCACACCTCCATAAGAAAGAACCATATCCTTAGTTCTTCTCAAGTACTCAAGGATGTTTTTGACCACTGTCCAATGATCCACTCCTGGATCACTTTGATATCTGCTAGTTAAACTAACAGCATATGCAATGTCGGGTCTAGTACATAGCATGGCATACATTAGAGATCCTATGGCTGAGGCATAGGAAGTTTTACTCATCCTTTCTCTATCTTGTGTCGTTGCTAGACTTTGAGTTTTACTCAAGGTCGTATTGGGCAACATGGGCAAGAACCCTTTCTTGCTATCTTCCATTCCAAACCTCTTTAGAACTTTGTCCAAATATGTACTTTGTGACAATGATATTAGGCGTCTCGATCTATCTCTATAAATCTTTATGCCTAATATGTAAGCTTCTTCGCCAAGATCTTTCATTGAAAAACTATTATTCAAATATTCTTGACACTATTAAGAAGGTCTACATCATTCCCAATCAACAATATGTCATCTACATATAGTATTAAGAATGCTACAGAGCTCCCACTCACTTTCTTGTAAATACAAGCTTCTCCATAAGTTTGTATAAACCAAAACTTTTGATTACCTTATCAAAACGTTGATTCCAACTTCGGGATGCTTGCTTCAATCCATATATGGACCGTTGAAGTTTGCATACCTTGTTAGCATCTTTAGGATTGACAAAACCTTTGGGTTGCATCATATACAACTCTTCATCAATGTCTCCATTGAGGAACGCTGTTTTAACATCCATCTGCCATATCTCATAATCGTAATATGCAGCGATTGCTAACATAATCCTCACAGACTTTAGCTTCTCTACTGGTGAGAAAGTCTCATCGTAGTCAACTCCTTGAATTTGTCGAAACCCTTTTGCGACAAGTCGAGATTTATAGACAGTAACATTACCATCAACATCTATTTTCTTCTTGAAAATCCATTTGTTCTCGACAGCCTTCCGACCATCTGGTAAGTCCATCAAAGTCCATACTTGGTTTTCGTACATGGATCCAATCTCGGATTTCATGGCATCTTGCCATTTATTGGAATCTAGGCTCATCATCGCTTCCTCATACGTCGCAGGGTCATCGGAGTTGTCCACCAACATGACACTCATAACGAGATCATACCAATCAGGAGTTGTACGAGTTCTCGTTGACCTGCGAGGTTCTGTAACAACTTCAACCGAAGTTTCATGATCATCATCATTAGCTTCCTCTCTTACTGGTGTAGGCACCGCAGGAACTTCTTCCGGTGCTGCGCTACTCGCAAGTTCGAGAGAAGGTTCAACAACCTCGTCGAGTTCTACTTTCCTTCCAGTCACTTCTTTCGAGAGAAATTCCTTCTCTAGAAAGGATCCATTCTTGCCAACGAAGATTTTGCCCTCAGATCTATGATAGAAGGTATACCCAATAGTTTCCTTCGGGTATCCTATGAAGACGCATTTTTCCGCTTTGGGTTCAAGCTTGTCCGGTTGTAACTTCTTTACATAGGCTTCGCAACCCCAAACTATAAGGAACAACAATCTAGGTTTCTTCCCAAACCATAATTCATACGGTGTCGTTTCAACGGATTTAGATGGTGCCCTATTTAAAGTGAATGCGGCTGTTTCTAATGCATAACCCCAAAACGATAGCGGTAAATCTGTAAGTGACATCATAGAACGAACCATATCTAAGAGAGTTCGATTACAACGTTCGGACACACCATTGCTGTGGTGTTCCCGGCGGTTTCAATTGTGAAAGTATTCCGCATTTCTTCAAATGCTCGCCCAACTCGTAACTTAGATATTCACCTCCATGATCAGAACGCAGAAATTTAATATTCTTGTTACGTTGATTCTCTACCTCACTTTGAAATTCCTTAAACTTCTCGAAAGTTTTGGACTTATGTTTCATGAAATAGATATACCCATATCTACTCAAGTCATCCGTGAAGGTAAGAACATAACGATAACCACCGCGTGATGCTACACTCGTTGGACCACACACATCGGTATGTATGATTTCCAATAAGTCTGTAGCTCGCTCCATCATACCAGAAAATGGAGTCTTAGTCATTTTACCCATCAGACATGCTTTGCATCTTTCAAGTGATTCGAAATCAAGTGATTCAAGAAGTCCATCGGAATGGAGTTTCTTCATACGCTTCACTCCAATATGACCAAGACGACAGTGCCACATATAGGTCGAGTTATCGCTCAGTTTCAAATGTTTAGCTTCAATGTTATTAATATGTGTATTTCCACTATCGAGATTCAATAAGAATAGACCATCGATCAAAGGTGCATGTGCATAAAACATATTACTCATATAAATCGAACAACCATTATTCTCGGACTTAAACAAGTAACCGTCTCGCAACAAACATGATCCAGATATAATGTTCATGCTCAACGCAGGCACCAAATAACAATTATTTAAGTATAAAAGTAATCCCGATGGTAGATGAAGAGGTAGCGTGCCAACCGCGATCACATCAACCTTTGATCCATTTCCAACGCGCATCGTCACCTCGTTCTTCGCTAGCTTCCGTTTATTCTGCAGTACCTGTTTCGAGTTACAAATATGAGCAACCGAACCAGTATCAAATACCCAGGCACTACTACGAGTACTAGTGAGATACACATCAATAACATGTATATCGGATATACCTTTCTTCTTGATGTTGCCGTTCTTCAAATCCGCCAAGTACTTTGGGAAATTCCGCTTCCAGTGACCCTCTCCCTTGCAGTAAAAGCACTCAGTATCAGGCTTAGGTCCAGCCTTGGTCTTCTTCGCCGGTGCGGCAACTTTCTTACCACCCTTCTTGAAGTTTCCCTTTTGCTTAGACTGGCCTTTCTTGAATTTGGTGGTCTTATTGACCAACAACACTTGATGCTCTTTCTTGATCTCCACTTCTGCAGATTTCAACATGGAGTAGAGTTCTGGCAACGTCTTGTTCATGTTTTGCATATTGTAGTTCATCACAAAGTTCTTGTAACTTGGTGGCAGTGATTGGAGGACACGGTAAATCCACAAAGCATTAGGAATCACTATACCCAAACTTTGGAGTTTGTTCGCGTGCCCAGACATCTTAAGCACATGCTCACGGACGGAGCTACCCTCTTCCATCTTGCAGTTAAAGAACTTTTCAGAAGCCTCATAACTCTCAACTACCGCGTGAGCCTCAAATATCATTTTGAGTTCACGGACAATATCATGTGGGTCATGGTTCTCAAACCTTTTATGAAGCTCCGATTCCAAACCATACAAGATAGCATCTTGAGCGTGAAATCTTGATTCTTCCGAGTGAGGTAAACATTCTTTACTTCATCGGTAGCATCAATTGCAGCGGGTCACCAGGTGCATCCACATAGGTCAAATTACCATCATTGAGGACAATCCTCAAATTGTGGAACCAATCCGCGAAGTTGCTTCCATTGTTTTTCAACTTTTCTTTCTCTAGGAACGCATTAAAATTGATGGTAGGGGCCGCCATTGATCTACAACATATTTGCAATAGTTTAGACTAAGTTTATGACAAATTGAGTTCTAATTAATAGTTAAATTAATCTAGGTGAACTCCCACTCAAAACAATATCCCTCACATTGTTTTAGTGATCACACGAACCAAATCCACCACATCAAAACCGATCATCACGAGAGTTGATGTAGCTTCAATGGCGAACAATCGACATGTTCATCATATCTACTATATGACTCATGCTTTACCTTTCGGTGATCCGTGTTCCGAGACCATGTCTGTACATGCTAGGCTCGTCAAGATCAAACCTTAGCTTCCGCATGAGCAAATCTGGCTTGCTCACGTTGTATACACTTGCAGAATCTAACACACCCGATCATCACGTGGTGCTTCGAAACAACAAGCTTTAGCAACGGTGCTTACTAAGGATGAACACTTTAAAACTTGAAATTTATGTGCATGAGGGATCATCTTATAATGCTATAGTCGTTAACTAAGCAATACAAGATGCATAAAGGATTAACATCACATGCAATTCATAATATGTGATATGATATGGCCTTTCTTCTTGTGCTTCCGATCTCCATCTTCAAGCACGAACATGATCTCCATCATCACCGGTATGGCGTCAAGGTCAATGGCGCCGCTTCATGGTTGTCGTCCACCAGCTCCAACTATTACAATTACGTTGAATAGACACGCGGGTCTTAACAGAATTTAAAGACAACCATATGGCTCCTGCCGGTTGCCAACTTACAATAAGGAACATTGCATACATCAAATATAATCACAATCATGGCCATATCACATCACAGCACACCCCTGCAAAACAAAGTTAGACGCCTCTAATTTTCTTTGCATATTTTACGTGGTTTGGGGTTTCAATAAGTGTCGATCTAACTTATGAACAAGAACCACAATGTTGATGTTTGAACTATCAAGTGCCTGTTGTAAATTGGATCTATACTATAATGGGAGAGACATACACCCGCAAAGCCACTTATGCAATACAAGTTGCATGTTGAGCGTGGAGAAAGTCTCATGAACGATGTCATGTAAGGTTAGCCCAGGCCGCTTCATCCCATCATACCGCAAGATGCAAAGTACACAAGAAGCAATTGATAATAAAAGCACCACCGCCCATAATGACCATTGTGTTCTACTCGTGCAACAGATCTACATATAGACACGGCTCTGATACCACTGTAGGGGTTCGTAGCATGGAAAACAAAAAATTTCAACCGCATGCAAACAAACAAGCCAAGATCTATCTACTAGATTGTAGCAACAAGTCGATAGAGGAACTCACCCTCGAAGATTCCAAAGCGGTTAACGAGAGCAGATTCTCGTGGGTACTGTAGTCGTACTCTTGCCGATCTCAAGATCATGTAGACGATCCTTCCGGCGCTGCGTTGCGGCAGCGCTTCCGCTGTCGGTCACACATTGGGTACTCGATAAAGACCTTCCTCTCCCTTGTTCCAGCAGGCAGTGGAGGTTGTAGCACTCTCCTCGCGATTCTGGCAGCACGACGGCTGAAGGGTTTCGTAGCATAGTAAATCAAAAAAATTCTACGGAAGCGAACAGAGGGAAAGCCAAGATCTAATCTAGGAGATGCAAACAACGAGAGAGATTGGATTAGATCTTCATACCCTTGAATATTCGCCTGATGAGCGTTCGTCAGCGTGGGTGATGTAGTACTACGCTTCTCCTCCTCGCGATCCGATCCGATCTAGCACCACAAGTGGCGGTGCCTCCGTGATGCACACTGCGTGCGGCACCTCGGCGTCTCCTCCTTCCTCGGACCAGCAAGTATGGTGGAGATAGATTGGATCTACAGACGACGGGCGTGGTGTATATGGTGGAGAATTTACCGCTGAGGCTTCGCCTACAAGCAGTCGGGAGGGAGAGAGGAAGGCGGCCAGGCAAGCTGGGTTTGGAGGAAGGTGTGCGTGGGAGGGGGCGCACCAGCCCTCTATTTATAGAGGCGGCCAGCCTAACCTCTCCTCCAAGCCTATCTCTAGTTTAAACAATTTAAACTCTCCCTTATCTAGAAATCCTATCTTATCTTATCTCTAGTTTAAGCGATTTAAACTCTCTAGGATCGGCTGGGCCCTATGGGTCCTTGTGCCCCCTATTTAATGCGGCCAGGACACTCCCTCATAGGCCCATGCCCCTCCGGAAGGTGGGACCACGTTGGCCCCTTCCGGAAGGTTCTAAAGCTTCGGTACAATACCGATTAACGGAACAATTCGAACTCCAAAAACTGCCTTATATGAATCTTATTCTCCGGACCATTAGGAACCTCTCGTGATATCCCGGATCCCATCCGAGACTCGAACAAAAATTCATAAACCAATTATCCAATCTATCCTAGCGTCGAGACACGTTAAGTGTGTGACCTGCGGGTTCGAGAATATGCGACATGATCTTCTATCAATAATCAACAGCGAGTGCAGGCACCCATATTGACTCCCACATTCATCGATGATCATATCGGATGAGCAGCGATGCCAGATTCAATCAATCCCATATATATATTCCCTTCGTCTCGCGATATTTTACTTGCCCGAGATTCGATCGTCGGTATCGTCATACCTAGTTCAATCTCGTTCACAGCAAGTACTTTACTCGTTCCGTAATCCAATATCACTTTGTGATCAACTCCTTAACCACATGCTTGCAAGCGGTGTTGATATTGATTACCGAGTGGGCCCGAAGTATATCTCTCCGACTTGGGAGGGACAAATTCCATCTCGATACATACAACCCAACAGATACTTTCCGATCACCTGAGAGACACCTTTATGATCACCCTCTCATAGGATGACGTTTGATGACCTCAAAGCTTTCTTCCGATACCAGGGAGTTGCATTATCTCATGGTCTAAGGAATACAATATTTGACATAAGAAAAGCTTCGCAAAGGCGAACACGATGACACGATCTAATTGCTTCGCTTAGTTTGGGTATGTCCACCACATCATTCTCCCAATGATATGATCTCATTATCAATTGACAACTCATGTCTATGGTTAGGAAACCTTAACCATCATTGATCAATGAGCTAGTCCATAGAGGCGTACTAGGGACACGGTGTTGTTCACAAACCACACAAGTATTAATGTTTCCGCTTAATACAATTCTAGCATGGAATATAAACTTTATCATGAACAAGAATTATAATAATAACATCTTTATTATTGCCTCTAGGGCATAATTCCAACAACGGCCTGGTACCGGAAGTAGAGGGGAGATCTCGCAGGGCTTCGCCTTAAGCCGGAGCGAGTATGGTGGACTATGAGAGAGACCTTGGCGATCTAGGGTTTAGAAGGCACTAAGGGGAGAGTGTAGCCGGCGGCTAGGGTTTGGGATCACCCCAACTCGACGAGTTGGTGGTGCCTAAGCGGCCAGCGGCAGAGGTGGTGGCCGTGGCTTAGGGTTAGGGTTTGTAGTGTGAGAGGTGTAGGCTAGAGGGGCAGCCCTGCCCCTCCTTATATAGGTGGGAGGGCGCCGGTTGGGAGGAGGGAGTCTTTCCCCAACTCGTCCTCCTTGGCCGGCGGGTGGAGGGAGGAGGACTTCCTCCCCAAGTAGGTTTCCTACTCTCCCTCCACCAAGGAAACTTGTCGTTTGACTTTTCAAATTGGCGTTTGACTTTTCAAACTAGGATTTGATTTCTCCCTTTATTTTGCCCAGCCATGATACCTAGTACATGATGCAACCATTCCAAATTGTCATGACACATTCATGTACCCTTCCCCTCCAGTGCGGACCTTGGAACCTTCTAGAACATTCCCGATGAAAACACCGGAATCATTCCCCAACTCCGAAACAGGACTTTCCTTATATGAATCTTATTCTCCGGACCATTACGGATCTCCTCGTGATATCCCGGATCCCATCCGAGACTCCAAACAACATTCGGTCTCTTAATCATCATTCCATAACTACTCAACAACATTGAATCCTTAAGTGTGTCTCCCTACGGTTCGTGAATTATGCGGACATGATCGAGACACTTCTCGATCAATAACCAATAGAGGAATCTAGAAATTCATATGGCTCCCACATATTTCTACGATTACTTTGCGATCGAATGAACCACTTACATACGATACCAATTTCCCTTTGTCTCATGATAATTTACTTATCCGAGGTTTTGATTGTCGGTATCTCTGCATACGTAGTTCAACCTCGTTACCGATAAATACTCTTTTCTCGTTCCCGTGATATGTGATCCCTTGTGAACCAGTCACATGCTTGCAAGCTAATTGGATGACATTCCACCGAGAGGGCCCAGAGTATATCTATCCGTCATATGGATGGACAAATCCCACTCTTGATCCATGTGTTTCAACCCATACTTTCCGAACACTCAATGCCACCTTTATAGCCACCTAGTTACGGTGTGGTGTTTGATGTCATCAAAGCATCCTTGCGGTGATGGTGATAAGCATGATCTTATGGTCGAAGAAATTAGGTTACTATGTATGAGAAAGCTTATAGCAATTGAACTATTAAAATGACTTGATCTTTATGCTACGCTTATCTATAGGAGTATGTCCATCATATCATTCTCCTAATGATACGACCTTGTTATTAACAACATCTCAAATGTTCATGATCAAGAAACCATGATCATCTATTAAACAACAAGCTAGTATTATAAAGAGGCTTTACTAGGGACTCTAAATTAGTTTACAAATCACACAAGTATTAATGTTTCTGGTCAATACTATTATAGCATGAATATAAACATTTATCATAAACACAAAGATATAATAATAACTACATTTATTATTGCCTCTAGGGCATATCTCCAACACAGAGAGCCCTGCATGCGCGCCTCGGGCTCCATGACTGTCACCTCCGTGACCTTCTTCTGCCCTTCTGCTGCTCTGCTCCTTGTCCTTTATGCTTGGCTCTGTTCAGATTCCTCCTAGCCCGTGACTAGGGTTTGACTATAGGCACCTCTTTCTCCTGCAAGCTTCATGTTACTCGGCCTTGTCTCGCATAACTCGGCTCGGCCTTCACCTGCATTCAAGTTATTCAGACTCGCTCGGCCGACTTAAGTCGTATGTCGGCCGAATAAGGTGTTACTCCTTCCGTAGCTGTCATGGCCTTGCTTATCTCGGCCGAATCTTACATGACTCGGCCGACATAAATAGTAACTCGGCATATGACAAGGGAGATTCCTTTCGTCCTCCCTTGTCCTTACCCTATCCGGGGTCACCTCCCCAACAAGTAGATACGTATATATTATAACTAGAAAGATCTAACGAGCCAAGTGCATAGAACTTTGGATTGAGAAAGAGTTACATGCAACCAAACTAGATTTTACAATCCAGTTTGGTAAACCTATGATTTATTCAGAAAAAAGTCTTGTGGCGTAAACTTACACTGTATACTTTCACACGAGATGTCATATACTAGAGCAGAAGCATTGTGGTGAGTGGCGGCTGACATCAGCATTGGTCGGTTGTGCTAGAGTCGCCCGGGCCCAGGGACCGCGCCACGCCTGAAGTATAGCGACTTCGGCTGCTGTCCACCGGGGTGGAAGCGGAAGGCGACCACGCGGGAGAGAGCTACCTGGTGGGCTTAGTCGTCAATGTAACTTGCGGTCGTTCTTTACCTTTTTCTTTATATTGGTTAAAAATTTAGGTAGATCTGTGTAGTCTGAAACTATGCAGATTCGTGTACTTACTTTTAGGATACATTATCTGATTTAGAATTTTTTTACGACAACCTGAGAAGCTCGTTTTCCAGTTCATCAAAAAACGACTGGATGGATGGATTTCTTTTGCTGATACACCGAGATGTAGAGCCTGCTTCTTCTTCCTCTCGTAATTCTTTAGGTGCTGGTGAGGCTGATTGAGATAGACATATGAGCCAGGCTGTTAACTCTCCTTTGAATTTCTACGGTTGTGCCTACCTAGATATTTTATTTAGAAAAAACAGTGCAGCCAATGCACTTACATGTACATGTTTTCTTTTTTAGACAGTAGCAGGCAGTACACATTTATTAATTGAAATAAAGGAATCAAGGCAATGATAGTATAGGATATTTCTATCATGTTCTTGTTATATCTCTGCTCTTACACTGTGTTTGGATGTTGGAAAATAAGCTCGGAATTGAATTGGGCCAAAGATTCCAAATCCATGATGGAAAGGAAATGACCCTGATTTCCAATTTGACGTTTGGATGCGTATGGAATTTTCCGTTGGAATCAAATAGTAGTATCTACAGGTGTTGCACAATAGTATTGTATATTTGAGTTTTATAAATTATTTTTCACGCAACATTACAGTTGGACAAAGGTGCTATTAATTCTTATACGAAATCTGCAGTTCAAATAAAAATCAAAATACTATTTATTATCTGGGGGCTTCCGATTGGAATACCTGCAGCAAGAAATTGAAGAGGAGAGATAGGGGATGGTTAAGCCCTGCCTCCCACCGATGGTTGAGCAGCCCTGCCTCCCGCTGATGGCCGTAGCCGCCGGATCGCTAGGGTTAGGGGCGGGCTCCCCCAGCTGTTCCGAGAGGGAGAGAAGGCCGGGAAGGGGGAGAGGAGGCCGGGAAGAGAGAGAAGAAGGTGGGGGAAGGGAGAGGCGAGAGCTCACCGCGGCGGCGCTGGGCAGCAGGTCCACCTCCGGGCTCCGGCAGCAGGTGTCGTTGGGGTTAGGGGCGGGCTCCCCCATCCGTTCCGAGAGGGAGAGGAGGCCAGGAAGGGGGAGAGGATGTCGGGAAGAGGGAGAAGAGGGTGGGGGAAGGGAGAGGCGGGATCTCACCGCGGCGGCGCCGGGCAGCGGGTGTCGCTTCGCTCGGGGCCGAGGGGAACGAAGGGGTGCGTCGATTCCACACCTTTCCGTGCGGGATAGCTCGGAAACTGCCGAGGCCGGGTGGACGCTTGCAGGGTCGCGGCTCGGAATCTTGGTCTGTTTCCACGCTAAAATTCTAAGGCCCTTCCAAACGGTTGAATTAGGCCCAGCAATTCCAGAATTCCAATTCCATGGCTATTTTCCAACATCCAAACACAGTGTTATATGATTTGGTTAGAATTGCTTAGCTTAGCAGCGTGGGCGCCCTCACTATCGAGCAGTGCAGCGGGTAGCCTAGACGGCATTGGTGCTGCGGGTGGCCTCGTCTATGACATCATTGCCGCTGGCCCTGACGAAGAATTCTTACATGGACATAATTTTTTTTACGTTAGCACTGAGAATTCTTAAATTGACATAAGTTATATTAGAAACATTGTGAAACATTTGGTTTAATTCGCCATCTAACAAGGAGTAAGATTGTACAACTGTAATCTTGTTAGTTTTCTGTAGCATAAAACAAGCTGGGAATGTATTTTTGTGAGTAATCATGCTAAGCTGCATCAATATATTGTTGATTGACTAACATTATCTGTTTGGAAGAACCTGCAAATCCGTTTATTATGTTTCCTCCCGTAAAATAAGAGTTGATTCGTAATTTTGACCTAATTCCCGTGTGTAGGACTGACCTGCAAGGAATGCCAGGAGCGATTTTGTAATCACTATCTGGTGGCTGCGGGCGGCATCGGCATCGTGCTCAGCTGTGGACAACCTCAGTACTACTATGGATCCTTTCAAGAGCGACCACGCCTGTAGGCTTCGATTTAAGGTATAATGTCTGCTCATTTTATTAGTACCTTCTTTACTCAGAACTACGAAGGAGAATAAGTTCTTTAAATCAATTTTCAAAGCACTGCTTCAAATTCTTATGGTACCCATCAGGAAAGTACTTTTCTCTTGTTCACAATAGTAGGATATTCTTGTTCTTTCGATCCAGCCTGACGGACTACTTCCTTTCTGGAAATATCGTGTCAATGCTTTCACTTCCAAGGGAAAGAATGTCAAATATATAGAAAATACTTGTGTGTACGGTAAACAATATTTGTTGAAGCAATCGATAAACTAGGTTTGAAACCACATGAATCTGCCAACCGTATGACTACAGATTTTGTCTATTTCTAAGACTTGTACTTATTTTCGAAATAGCATATGCAGTTCTTGTTTAATAGCTCAAGATGGCTTCAAACTGCTCACAACGGTTCAGTTTAATCATTGGCTTTCGTATGCATAGTAGCGAGGCAACACAAGTTTCTGTGGTCTGATTTAGGCATATGGTTCTTTTTTTAATATACCTATCTGTTCATATTGTCCTTTTTGGCAAAAAAAAATTTGGGATGCTTCTTCAGTAATATTATCTGCCGTTTCAGGCACCAAAAGAAGAAAAATGCTCACCGTTGAGATGAGAAATTTCTGGCAGTTGTTTGGCGATTGGGCAATTATTGCAATTGGGAAGAAACCAGCATCATGTCTGCACTCTTATCACTTAAGAGGCAGCGAGCGAACTTCTAGCTGATTTCATTAAGTTGTACAGATGATTGCATGAATTGAATTATTTCCTGACAGTACACATCTCCATGTAAATGTGACACGGTGTAGCTTTGTAGTATAAAGCTCAATAGAAATTACTCTTCATGTCAATATTTGTTTTGTGGCATTTTGATGCAACATTTATTTTGTTAATTTTTTACGGACACATCAAGTCATGTCTAGTTCTTATGCTCAAGTTCTATGCAGTTTCAGTAACTTATGTGAAAACTTTAGTGTGAAAACTTTATGAGCAAAATAATCAAGTCGAGATTTCACCCATTTACATTGACTGTGATTTCACGAACATGTGGTGGAGGGTGGGTCTCTGGTATGAGTAAATAAAAATACTCTGTATTTATGTTGACTATGACGATTTAGCATCTTTTACGTTTACATTCAGAACTCTCAGTATCAATTAACGATTACGGTCTATGGAGCTTAGGAGTAGCAGGTTTCTCACGTCAATCCCTCTGTTTCTAATAAATTTTTTATGTTTGGCCCACCCAATTTTACATCACGTGCATGTTAGTGGGCCGGCAAGGACGCGTGATGCTGCGTGGGCGCACGATCCTCCGGAGGTCACGGCGCGTGAGGCCGTATTTTTACGTCGCCTACTGCCTGGCGTGGGCACGCGGGACTCGAGGCGGGGTGCGACCATATATATATATATATATATATATATATATATATATAACCGGTGCATCTTGGTGTCCAGACACTATATACAGTATATGTATGTTTTGCTTTAAATCACCCATATGGGGCACCATGGTGCCCAGGCACCAAACCTGCATTTCGTACACATCCGAGATGTACATACCTAAATTTTACATACCTAAGGTTTACATATCTAAAATATACTTATCCAAGTTATATATACCTAGGTATCACATATCTAAGGTATACGTACCTAAGTAGCATATATAAACACGTATTCTGGATACGTACACCTTAGGCATGCAACATCTTAGATATGTGTAACTAGGATACGTATACCTTCAGGTATGTGTGATTCAAAGCAAAACATACATGTATTGTATACGGTGCCTGGACACCAAGGTGCACCAGTCATTTTACCTATACACTATAATTTTTCTTGCGGTGGTTTTCGTGGCATGTCGTGTGCCGTCCATCGGTCTCCAGTAACAGCCAGGATAAAGTGTGTCCGATCGTGTTTCGTATTATCTGTTCGTGCCAGCGCTAAAAAACCCGGAGAGGAGTCCTCGTTCGATTAGTTCAACACGGCCCGTGAAAATCAGATCCATAGTTGTCCAGCTATATTGCACGAGAAAATCACAAACACAGAAAGTCACAAAAACAAGAAGAAAAAGACTCGCATGATTAAATCACGCCGGCGCCGACACTGCTTCAACCCGCTAAAACCGAAGCTCCCATGGCCGGTAGCACCTGACTTTGAACCAAAAATGATGGTGGGAGAAAAGCACTGATTTTCTTATTCCGTTCGTCCTTATTACCGTGATTGAACTTCTGACTTGAGATTTTTGTTACTTGTTGTGTTCAGCACCGAAGTGATTGGAGATTGATGTGAAGATTAGAAAATTTGTAATTAGCAGAACCGTGAAGAAAAAGACATAAAAGGTGTGAAAAAAAGCTAAACCAACAACAAGGGCATCAAGACATTGTTGAGCTCAAGAGCACGAACCATGCACTGGCAAAGGCCATCGTGTTCCTCTTTCTAAGTAGACGGTGCCCTAGCTCATGAGCGTTTGCCGAGCTTCTCGACCACCTTGCTAACTGGCACCCGTAGCCGTCGTCCACAGGAGATCCTGCGCCGCGCCACCGATGCCTCGCAGCGAGTTCCGAGCCATCTACTAGTCCCCGTCAAAACTTGTCCTCGCACGCACACACGTGCCTCCACTGCCGCTGACACGGCCTAGCCTGATAACCCTCTGCTGCGCAGCTCGACCACTGCTAGAGAGCTCCATCTTTCCCTTGCTCCTTAGTGCTATACAACCACCCACAACATCGCCGTTGTGGACATGAAGATGGCCTGCACACAGTTTCCTTCACCAGTTATTTTCGGGAATTACTACTTCATGTAATGTGTATTTGGGAGTCCACATATTCTTTTCCTGTAGTACAGTTGTACGATGCTCGAGTACAACTCAATGCAATACCTTTTTTTTGTCTTTGCGAATTGTAAATAAGTGAAGTACTAGCAATTATATTTGATCTATGTATCCTTTCATTTATTCTATTTACAGAAAATCCCTCCCAGCTCGGCTGCATCCAAGGTTCCAGGCATCTGCTTGATTCTTGATGATCGACGCTGGCGAGCCGCAATAACACGAAAGATCCGACTAGGAGCAGCTAACGAGTGCACGCCTTGTCGGTATGGTACCATGATGATGGTAGTAACATTGCAATGAGATGGTTGATTTCACACCGCACAAAATGCCCATCATCGTCCAATCGTGTCGTGCTCAACGGCTTGGTTCTCTAACATGGTGGAACCGGGGATGCATTCAGTTGGGAGAAAATGCATTTGGTCGAGGCGAAGACGGCACGGGCACTACAGGAAAGAATTAAGGTGCCGACGGCCGGCCGGCTATGTCGACGGCCAAATGTCGGGGCCGTCGGCGTAGCTACCTTCCTAGCCAGCTGACCAGTCTGGCCGTCGGCGTAGGGACGACCGTCGGCGTAGGTGACAGTGTCGAGGGTAGCCGGCGTAGTGTGGCCGTCGGCATAGTACAGAGGGCTGTGCCGACGGTGACTCTCGGCATAGGTACAACCCTCGGCGTAGCTCCAGTTTAGACACGGCGATGGAAACGGCATTAGGCAGGCCTAGCCGTCGGCGTAGGTCTCCAGATTTTTTTCCTTTTATCTTATTATTTTTTGAAAAATCATAACTAAATCATTCTTATTCAGAAAAATACAAATAATATATCAAAATTTGCAGAAAAATAAGACCTATCTATCTACACTCAAATATTACACATTTATAAGAAAAATAAGTGAAACATAAAACATTATATATAGTTTAAAACGGGTATTATAAATTCAAAAACGATCCAAACAACGTGAAACCTTCGCGTGGTGTCATATTATGTGACATAGTTAGAAGGAAAAATATAAAACTTAGTATATATTGATTATGTTTCAAAAAACCCTCCACAAAATGACCTATCTCGTTCGAGGTTTCTTGACTTTCGGGTCAAACGACCAATGTTATGGCTAGAATGAAGGTATAGTTTGTGATAATGTGTCCATATTATGCATAAGTATGCATCATGGGATGGCGAACAATGTTTCAGGAGGAAGTTTTCCTTTTCGTCGCACCAAAAAGCCGTTTTCCATTTACCGAGTGCAAAAAACGGACGATTTTATGAAGCAACTATCAAATGGCTAGTTCAAAATACTACCATCACATTTTTCAAAAATACTACACCACCTTACATGGATAATTTCATAACAGAGGGATCCCAAACATTTCCGTCTATCCCTGGTGAAAAAGACAAATTCCTGCCGAATCGGTAGGAAGTGGGTCAGATATGAACTACAAGTACATGATCGGATGCTCATGATTTTTTACAAAAACCATTTTTAGGTTAAAAATATGTTGTTTCATCATAGATCCACTTCAAGTTTAGCGAGTCTCAGCCCCGAGCTAAAAATCATCATGCCCGCCCTTCGACAAAGTTTAACGATATTTTAAAACGGGCATTATAAATTAAAAAACGATCCAAACAACATGAAACTTTCGCGTGGTGTCATATTATGTGACATAGTTAGAAGAAAAAATATCAAACTTGGTATATTGATTATGTCTAAAAAAAACCTTCACAAAATGACATATCTCGTTCGAGGTTTCTTGGCTTTCGGGTCAAATGACCAATGTTATGGCTAGAATGAAGGCATAGTTTGTGATAATGTGTCCATATTGTACATATGTGTGCATCATGGGATGGCTAACAATGTTTCAGGTGGAAGTTTTCCTTTTCGTCGCACCAAAAAGCCGTTTTCCATTTACCGAGTGCAAAAAACGGATGGTTTTGTGTGAAGCAACCACCAAATGGCTAATTCAAAATACTACCTTCACATTTTTTAAAAATATTAGACCATCTTACATGGATAATTTCATAACAGAGGGATCTCAAACATTTCCGTCTATCCCTGGTGAAAAAGACAAATTCCTACCAAATCGGCAGGAAGTGGGTCAGATATGAACTACATGTACATGATCGGATGCTCATGATTTTTTACAAAAATCATTTTTAGGTTCAAAATATGTTGTTTCATCATAGATCCACTTCAAGTTTAGCGAGTCTCAGCCCTGAGCTAAGAATCTTCATGTCCGCCCTTCGACAAAGTTTAACGATAGTTTAAAACAGGCATCATAAATTCAAAAACGATCCAAACAACGTGAAAACTTCGTGTGGTGTCATATTATGTGACATAGTTAGAAGAAAAAATATCAAACTTGGTATATTGATTATGTCTCAAAAAAACCTTCACAAAATGACCTAACTCGTTCGAGGTTTCTTGACTTTCGGGTCAAATGACCAATGTTATGGCTAGAATGAAGGTATAGTTTGTGATAATGTGTCCATATTATGCATAAGTATGCATCATGGGATGGCGAACAATGTTTCAGAAGGAAGTTTTCCTTTTCGTCGCACCAAAAAGCCGTTTTCCATTTACCGAGTGCAAAAAACAGACAGTTTTGTGAAGCAACTACCAAATGGCTAGTTCAAAATACTACCGTCACATTTTTCAAAAATACTAGACCATCTTACATGGATAATTTCATAACAAAGGGATATCAAACATTTCCGTCTATCCCTGGTGAAAAAGACAAATTCCTGCCAAATTGGTAGGAAGTGGGTCAGATATGAACTACATGTACATGATCGGATGCTCATGATTTTTTACAAAAACCATTTTTAGGTTCAAAATATGTTGTTTCATCATATATCCACTTCAAGTTTAGCGAGTCTCAGCCCCAAGCTAAGAATCTTCATGTCCGCCCTTCGACAAAGTTTAACGATAGTTTAAAACAGGCATCATAAATTTAAAAACGATCCAAACAACATGAAACTTTCGCGTGGTGTCATATTATGTGACATAGTTAGAAGGAAAAATATCAAAGTTGGTATATTGATTATGTGTAAAAAACCTCCACAAAATGACCTATCTCGTTCGAGGTTTCTTGACTTTCGGGTCAAACGACCAATGTTATGGCTAGAATGAAGGTATAGTTTGTGATAATGTGTCCATATTATGCATAAGTATGCATCATGGGATGGCGAACAATGTTTCAGGAGGAAGTTTTCCTTTTCGTCGCACCAAAAAGCCGTTTTCCATTTACCGAGTGCAAAAAACGGACGATTTTATGAAGCAACTATCAAATGGCTAGTTCAAAATACTACCATCACATTTTTCAAAAATACTACACCACCTTACATGGATAATTTCATAACAGAGGGATCCCAAACATTTCCGTCTATCCCTGGTGAAAAAGACAAATTCCTGCCGAATCGGTAGGAAGTGGGTCAGATATGAACTACAGGTACATGATCGGATGCTCATGATTTTTTACAAAAACCATTTTTAGGTTAAAAATATGTTGTTTAATCATAGATCCACTTCAAGTTTAGTGAGTCTCAGCCCCGAGCTAAGAATCTTCATGTCCGCCCTTCGACAAAGTTTAACGATAGTTTAAAACAGGCATCATAAATTAAAAAATGATCCAAACAACGTGAAACCTTCGCGTGGTGTCATATTATGTGACATAGTTAGAAGGAAAAATATCAAACTTGGTTTATTAATTATGTCTCAAAAAACGTTCACAAAATGACCTATCTCGTTCGAGGTTTCTTGACTTTCGGGTCAAATGACCAATGTTATGGTTAGAATGAAGGCATAGTTTGTGATAATGTGTCCATATTATGCATAAGTATGCATCATGGGATGGCGAACAATGTTTCAGGAGGAAGTTTTCCTTTTTATCGCACCAAAAAGCCGTTTTCCATTTACCGAGTGCAAAAAACGGACGGTTTTGTGAAGCAACTACCAAATGGCTAATTCAAAATACTACCGTCACATTTTTCAAAAATACTAGACCACCTTACATGGATAATTTCATAATACGGGATCTTAAACATTTCAGTCTATCCCTGGTGAAAAAGACAAATTCCTGCCGAATCGGTGGGAAGTGGGTCAGATATGAATTACAGGTACATGATCGGATGCTCATGAATTTTTACAAAAATCATTTTTAAGTTCAAATTATGTTGTTTCATCATAGATCCACTTCAAGTTTTGCGAGTCTCAGCCCCGAGCTAAGAATCTTTATGCGTGCCGTTTTAAACGGGCAAATGAAATTATGATAAGAATCACGACATAGTTTGTGATAAGTTGATATTGATATCATATTTGGATTCCTCTCATTTTTCTAATCAATTTAGACATATTATTTGCCGAATTCCGATTTACAAATTTAAAGATATTAATTATTCCATATTAAATAAAAAATACAAAAAAAATAAAATCATTATATTTTTATTTGAATTCAATAATATTTTTACTTATTCATTGTTGTTTACTTAAATAATTGCTTGTAATTTCAAAAACTACAACCATATGACATGATGATATAAGAGTTAATAGGAATGATATCATAGTATTGACAACAATGAGTAAATTGCTTTGCGGAAAGAGATTCTGAAGGAACGAGGAAGTTAAGCGTGCTAAAGCTGGAGTAGTGCTAGGATGGGTGACCAAACGGGAACTTTGACTAAGACTGCAATTTAATCAATTATTAACTATAAATAGTATTAAAATGATTAAAGCGGGAGATTAAGGAGTCAAACAATTCAAAGATTTAAAAAAATTAAAAAAAATTAAAAAAAATTAAAAAAAATAAAAAAATATTTTAGGCTATCTGGCACGCTGGCCGTAGCTCCATTCTGGAAGACGCTATACCGAGGGGAGGTCAGTGACGGCCACGTAGTGCCGACGAGAACGTATGCCGGGGGGCTACGCTGATGCCACCGCTGCAGACACCTGTCGACGAAATTTGACGTATTGTGTCGACGGCAATGGTCGGCGCAGCAAATCTTTCCTGTAGTGGGGAAAGAAGTAGAGTGACAACTTGTATAGAGAACTCATCTTAATATTTGTATTCATTTTATGTTCCACTTGTAACTTGGATATTAATGTTTTCTAAGACCCTTAGCAACACACGGGCATTCAACTAGTTACTCTTAATATATTAACAATTTTGGTAGTAGAATACTAGCATCATTGGAGCTCATTGCTGTTATGCAGTTCATGACAAATATTAATTCACTGAACATCTAAATCTGCCTACATGTTCTATAAGTTCATAAGTTATGTCATCATAATGTGCATTTGCTTTGTCTGTAGCTACAAGACTGACTGCATGTAATTTTGAACTTCATTGGTAGTTTTAACCCACTAAACATATAGGTTAACATTTCCTGCTCTACAAGTTCAGAATTTATGCTATTTTAATTTTAATCTGGTTTGTACTAAGCAACCACAGTAACTGCCTTCTTTTATGTAATTCATTATAAATTTTATGTCATTGAACTTGTTGGTTTTGCATTCACTCTGCAAGGTATTCCATTATTATTTCTATCTCATTTCAATTAACCTCCGACATTAGCTGCCTCCTAATATATACTACATTCGTTCTGTAAAAGAAGGTCTATACTTTTTGAAGTCAAAAAAATGATGAGTTTGCTCACGAAGATATAAAATATATTAACGGTTAATTTGTATCATTTGTGACTATGAAAATACATGTCCCGATGTATCGAATGGTATTGGTTTGACATGGTAGATGTTCCTTGTATGTTATACAAACTTGGTCGAGTTTTGCGTCGACTGACTTATGAAAAAGTTATATTCCTTAGTTTTTGGATTAGATGTAGTATTAGACGAGAAGTTTTATGGCACTTAACATGGTTATCTGCATGCCCTGCTCTATAAATTCAAGTTTCTCAATTATAATTTCTAGAGCAGCAGTATCTGTTGGGCCACGCAGAGATAAAACAAATTTTTTTCCTCTAACGTGGTGATCCCAAGATCTAGCTGAGGTAGAAGGCCACGAGGTTTACCACTAGATACACAATTGCGGATTACTGATGAAGCGCGTCAGTTGAATGCAGTGCAGTCCTTTGCAATCCGATCCGATCGTCATGGTGCTGATCGTACATCACCTCTGCTGGTATCCACACGTACAAGGAGGAGCACAGGCGGCGAACTGCTAGGTTCGGTATGTCGGCAGGACTGCTGTGGAGCTAGGTTTCCAACACATGGAATGACCTAATCGATCAACGATTAACCCTTCTGGGTTACTGTGCTCCACTATATATAGGGAGTGAACGTGGGCTCCACTCTCATGGCCCATTCACTAAAGCCCATATAATATTAGTCCATGTGAGTCTGACTCACTGACTCTGTCCATATCCGGCTCGGGTCCAACCTAACCAGATTTCCGAGTTCAGATCCAATCCGAACTTGTTCCCGCTCTTAAGTGTGTAACCCCGCAGGCTCTTGGCAACTTGGACACGATTGGAGTCCGACTTCCAATCGAGCAGTTGGTAGCGACTCCTAGCAGAAAATGCCGACTCCCAAGTACTAATGAGTCATGACGACTTGCCTTTCCAATGCGACTTGCGTCTGACTCCCTTTTGCCTCACGATATACCTTGTCAGACTATAGGCGAATATTTTTCATCCCTTAAATAGTCCGACTCTCTTCTCGATCCAAGATAAGTGATTCACCCGACAAACTCTTAGTCGATCGCCTTGGTTAACACTTAACCGAGTCGTGCATAGCCATGCTTTTCGAATAATATCATCCGAGAGGGCCCAGAGAATATCTTTCCAAGTGGAGGGGCAAAATCCCATCTTGATATTCATGTCACGCAGCTTGATTCTCAGTCGACCCGAACTCTGCGTTTATAACTGCCTAGTTACGGATCATCGTTTGATAGAACCCAAGTCGGTGATCCTCAACTCGAACTATGCAATAACCTCAGGTCTAAGGATTACATTGATTAAGATATACAAATGACTTGTTCTTTGTACCTCAATATGGGTCAATCTGACTCGCTAAACTCTTTAGCCGAATCTATGTAAGTTAGAATAGAATCACCATGCCCATGACAAGTGGAACCGAGTCATCAAGCCGACTTTCACATTGGTCTAAGTTGTGTGTCCAACTCAACCTCAATGGCCAAGGACATTTAGTACAAACAACATGAATGTATAGTTCCACAACAGAATCACATATTCAATGATATACATCAGATGCTCATACAAGGACAACTTAACAATTTTATGAATACAATGGGAAATATCATCATACATGATTGCCTCTAGGGCATATTCCCAACAGTCTGCCACTTGCACTAGAGTCAATCTTCCGACATCACATGTCTAGGCATCTAATGCCCATAGCTCTTAGGTGCGCCTCATGCTTTGGCTATGGTAACGGCTTTGTTAATGGATCCGCAATATTTGCATCCGTGTGTACCTTGCATAACTTGATATCACCCTGATCCATGAACTAGCGAATCAGGTGGTACCGCATGAGTATGTGCTTGTTCTTCTAGTGTTGTCCCGATCATCCTTGTTGATGCAAACACTACTTTTACCATATCCCACTGCATTAGTTAATAATAAATCACTTTACATACCATTTTACAGCCTCAATGACCAAAGGAAAAACAAAGTGAGGAAGGTTTGACCCGGGATTGATACCGGGTCAAAGCTTCCGAGCTAACGGGACCAATACCCTAACCCTACCCTTTTTCAGAGAATCATTCCTCCCCCACTCTCTGCCCTTCTAAAAAATAAAATGCATTCCTTCGCATTGTGCTTTACCATTGTTGTCACAATACACGTCTAACGGATTGGACGAGCCCTGAACCACACCAAGATCCATGAGGAAATTCCTCATCCAAACAAATTCCTTTGCTGCCTCTGAGGCGGCAATATACTCAGCCTCTGTTGTAGATGAAGACACAGTCTCTTGGTTGGAACTCTTCCAGCTCACAACACCTCCGTTTATAATAAACACGTATCTGGATTGCGAACGAGAATCATTAGAGTCGGTAAGATAACTCGCATCCGTGTAACCCTTTACATTGAGTTCATATTCACCACCATAAACCAAAACCATATCCTTAGTCCTTCTCAAGTAGTTTAGGATATTTTTAGCCGTTGTCCAGTGGATTTCTCCAGGATCAGCCTGGTATCTGCTCACAACACTTAGAGCATATGAAACATCCGTCCTAGTACAAATCATGGAATACATGATGGATCCGACTGTAGAAGCATATGGAATCGCACTCATCTGACTTCGCTCATCAGTTGTTGAAGGACACTAAGTCTTGCTAAGTTTTACACCATGGGACATCGGTAAGAACCCCTTCTTAGAAGGTTCCATGTTGAACTTCTTCAACACTTTGTCCAAATAATTACTCTGACTCAATCCACTGAGCCGTCTTGATCTATCTCTATAGATCCAGATTCCAAGGATGTATGTTTCCTCACCCAAGTATTTCATTGAGAAACTCATTTCCAATGATTAATTGGTTTCTTGCAATATCTGGACATCATTTCCAATCAATAATATGTCATCCACATATAGGATTAGAAAGTTTACTTTGATTTCACTAAACTTCTTGTATAAACAAGAATCATGATCACTCTTGATGAAGCCAAACGATTTGACTACCTCATCAAAGCGAATATTCCAACTCCGAGATGCTTTCTTCAACCCATAAATAGATATCTGAAGTTTGCACACTTTGTCAGTATTAGCCGGATCGACAAAACCCTCGGGCTGTATCATATACACGTCCTCGGTTAAATTTCTGTTAAGAAAAGCCATTTTGACATCCATCTGCCATATTTCATAGTCGAAATAGGCTGCTATAGCTAACATGATCCAAACTGATTTAAGCATTGCTACGGGCGAGAAAGTCTTGTCATAATCAACTCCTTGAACTTGTCGGAACCCCTTCGCGACAAGACGTGCTTTATAGACAAAAATAATTCCATCCATATCAGTTTTCTTCTTAAATACCCATTTGCACTCGACGGGTCTTGCACCATCTGGCAGATCAACCAAGTTCCAAACTTGATTCTCATCCATGGACTTTAACTTGGATATCATGGCTCCAAGCCATGACTCGGAATCAGATCCCACCAACGCTTCCGAATAGTTTGTCGCCTCATCACTATCTAACAGTAATACATCACGAACACTTAGTAATATCGCCGATCTTCGTAGTACAGGTGCTGCTACCGGATCAGCTACCACGACTGGCTCAACCTCCAAGGTTTTTGCCTACTCGCTACTAGCCGGTTCCTCTCGAATTTCTTCGAGCTGCACTGTACTCCCACTGACTCCCCGACTGAGAAATTCTTTCTCAAGGAAGACACCGTTCTGATCGACAAACACTTTGCCATCTTCTCAGTTGTATAAGTAGTAACCCAAGGTTTCCCTCAGATACCCCACGAAAATACACTTATCCAACTTGGCCGTAAGCTTGTCCGACTGAATTCGCTTGACAAATGCTTCACAACCCCAAATCCTAAGAAAAGACAAACTCGGCTTTTTGCGTGTCCACATCTCATGCGGTGTCTTCTCTACCGACTTTGATGGTACTCTGTTTAGTGTGAACGTCGCTGTTTCTAGACAATAACCCCAAAATGATAAAGGCAGATCTTTCCGACTCATCATTGATCGTACCATGTCCAACAAGGTACGATTCCACCTTTCCGAAACACCATTACTTTGTGGTGTTCCTGGCGGAGTAAGTTGGGGAACTATTCCACAACTTTTCAGATGTTCATCAAACTCATGGCTCATGTAGTCGCCTCCTCGGTCCGATCAAAGAAACTTTATTTTCTTGCCGAGTTGATTCTGTGCTTCATTCTGGAATTCTTTGAACTTTTCAAAGTCTTCCGACTTATGTTTCATCAAGTAGATATATCCATACCGACTCAAATCATCAGTGAAGGTAATGAAGTACTCATAACCATACCTGGCTGTCATGCTCATTGGTCCACATAAATCACTATGTACTGGTCCCAACAAGTCGGACGCCCTCTCAGAACTCTTTACAAAAGGTGTCTTGGTCATTTTGCCGAGTAGGCAAGATTCGCATGTCTCGTGCGACTCCAAGTCGAACGAAGTTAGGAGTCCATCATCATGGAGCTTCTTCATGTGCTTCCAACTTATATGACCAAGCCAACAGTGCCGGAAGGAAGTCATATTCAGATCATTTGGTTTCAACCTTTTAAAATTTATGTTATAGACCGACTCACCATCAAGATTCAAAATAAATAACCCGTCCTGGATGGGTGCAAAGCCGTGAAACATATCATTCAAATAGAAAGAACAACCATTATTCTTGATATTCGACTCATAGCCTTGCCTCATCAAACATGAAGCAGAAATAATGTTTCGACTGAGCACTGGAACATAATAATAATTATTCAGTTCCATAATGAATCTGGAAAGTAAATGAAGTTGCATCGTGCCAACTTCCAGCGCAGCAACTCTTGATTTGTTGCCAACTCGAATATCAACCTCGCCTCTTGTTACGCTCCTAGTTCTTACCAGTCCCTACAACGAGTTGTAGATGTGAATAACTGATCCGGTATCATATACCCAAGAACTATTAGATGCATCAGCAAGATAAATGTCTATAACATTGCAAACAAGTGTACTTGAGTCGGAAGTCATACCTCCACTATTGGCTTTCTCGGCCAAGTACTTGCTGCAATTCCTCTTCCAGTGGCCACCCGCCTTGCAATAGAAGCAAGTGGATCCGGCTGAAGGAGATGGCTGAGTCCCTGAGGAAGCGCTTGGGACCGGGTCTTGAGCCTTCTTTCCTCCCAACTTAGCCTTCTTCTTAGTCCAAGAACTCTTCTTGAACTTAGCCTTATTCTGCACCATCAACACTTGATTGGCGCCCTTCTTGAGATCCGACTCTGCTTGTTTGAGCATCCCATGCAATTCAGTGAGCTTCTTATCCATACCATGCATGTGGTAGTTCGAAATGAACTGCCCATATGTACTAGGAAGAGAGTTCATAATTATATCTGTAGCGAACTCTTCGCTAATGGGGTAGCCAAGCCTCTCCAGAGACTGCACATAACCAACCATTTTGATCACATACAGACTCAGTGGATCACCATCCTTAAGCTTGCAACTCATCAAAGCCTGAGAGACTTGATACCTCTGAGTCTTCGCCTAAGCCTGGAACATACTTTTGAGGCTTTCAATCATATCGTAGGCCTCAACATTCTCGAACTGCTTTTGCAAGTCCGGTTCCATGTGAGCAAGCATAAGACAACTAATGTCCGTGGACCCATCCTTAGCCTGACGGTAGGCATTGGTGGCAGCGATAGTCGTATTCTCATTCGGCTCATCTGGAAGTGGGTTGTCTAGGACATGGTCCTTCTTTTCTTGTTTGAGAACAATTCTCAGATTTCGATACTAGTTGGTATAATTAGTGTCGTTCAGTTTATCTTTCTCAAGAATGGTTCTCAACGCAAAACCGGATCTCTAAGAGTGACCGCTACTTGGTGCCATAATCTACAACAGAAATATGCAAAACACTTAAGACATGTATTCATAAAAGAGCAAGCATATTAAACACTTTAATATTTTATGCTCCCACTAGAACCAACACCCCTCCGATGGTTGCTTAGTGATTCAGGATCCTAAATAAGCAAGTCAGCTAGTGAGCTTTAGCATCACCGCTAGCCGCCAAGTGATCTAGGTAGACAACTCCTTGTCAATCGCATCTCATACGACTCCTGTTGGACGGGTGGCATCATATGCCTCGGCTTCCGTCCGACTTTCCCCGAGCCCCACAACCATTGTGATAGAACCGTCTAGCTTACCGAGTGTTTCCGCAGTAAGAGTCCGACTCGAACCCACCTAGTCGGAAAGAATTGGCAGTACCTCAATTTTATGAGCCCACTACCAAAAATGTCCGAATTGTGATGGCACAAACACTGGCGGGAAAACCGACTAGACCTTATTTGAGGGATTAGATTTTACCGACTATCTAATAGAGGTAAAACAGAGACATAACAATAACACAAAATAAAGCAATTATAATGTGAAATGGTATGGCTCTCTTCATGGCGATCTCCATCTCCACAAAGCTTGTAATCCGACTCGTGCCAACTCTTGTCACTTGCCGTCTTACTGCATGTCGCTGACATGTACATCGCCTTGCATGCCATCTGGGTTCTCCACACAGCTACACTAGCTTAGTAAAGTAAATTACATGGAGAATCCGACACGCATGTCATTATACAATAAAATGACCGCACCTAGGCTCCAGCTGGCTAACAAAACCGTGATTCGCAGATCACGTATGGATTACACACATACATCACATGCACATGAACCATACCATTCACAACTTCATGCAAAAACAAGTTATGCATAGATACGCTATCTACCGGTGTTGTGAAACTCGCAACGACATCTAAGGCGCTATGACAGGGCGAAGCCGGTGGCCCCGATCACCGCTTATGAATTTATGTGTCACAGTCTACCCCGATGACGGAAACCGACCGGTAGGGGTATGTCGTTCCACGACCTCAACAGTATGATCATGGAAATTAAATCTACCATTCCTCGAGTACAGTTAATCCAATCAACATTGTACAAAACCGATCTATCCCATAGATCGACCACCAAAACAACACATAGATCTCATCTACAGCCAACCGCATATCACATATGCGAGATCTCGAGCCTAAAACCAGAATCTATCGCTCTGATACCACAGTTGGGCCACGCAGAGATAAAACAAAATTTTCCCCTCTAATTTGGTGATCCCAAGATCTAGCTGAGGTAGAAGGCCACGAGGTTTACCACTAGACGCATAGTTGTGGATTACTGATGAAGCGCGTCAGTTGAATGCAGTGCAGTCCTTTGCAATCCGATCAGATCGTCCAGGTGCTGATCGTACAACACCTCTGCTGGTATCCACATGTACAAGAGGAGCACCGGCGGCGAACTGCTAGGTTCGGTACGTCGAAAGGACTGCTGTGGAGCTAGGGTTTCTAACACATGGAATGACCTAACCGATCAACGATTAACCCTTCTGGGTTACTGTGCTCCACTATATATAGGGAGTGAACGTGGGCTCTACTCTCATGGCCCATTCACTAAATCCCATATAATATTAGTCCCTATGAGTCCAACTCACTAACTCAGTCCAAATCCGGCTCGGGTCCAACCCATCCAGATTTCTAGTTCCGATCCAATCCGAACTTGCTCCCGCTCTTAAGTGTGTGACCTCGCAGGCTCTTGGCAACTTGGACACGCTTGGAGTCCGACTCTCAATCGATCAGTCGGTAGCGGCTCCTAGCGGAACGTGCCGACTCCCAAGTACCAATGAGTGATGACGACTTGCCTTTCCAATGCAACTTGCGTTTGAGTCCCTTTTGCCTTACGATATACCTTGTTAGACTATAGGCGAATATTTGTCATCCCTTAAATAGTCTGACTCTCTTCTCGATCCGAGATAAGTGATTCACCCGACTAACTCTTAGTCGATCGCCTCAGTTAACACTTAATCGAGTCGTGCATGGCCATGCGTTCCAAATCATATAATTCGAGAGAGGCCAGAGAATATCTCTCCAAGTGGAGGTGCAAAATCCCATCTTGATTATTTACATCACGCAGCTTGATTCTCAGTCGACCTGAACTCTGCCTTTATAACTGCCCAGCTACGGATCAGTGTTTGACAGAACCTAAGTCGGTGATCCTCAACTCGGACTATGCAATAACCTCAGGTCTGAGGATTACATTGATTGAGATATACAAATGACAACTTGTTCGTTGTACCTCAATATGGGTCAATCCGACTCGCTAAACTCTTTAGCCGAATCTGTGTAAGTCGGAATAGCATCACCATGCCCATGACAAGTGCAACCGAGTCATCAAGCCTACTTTCACATTGGTATAAGTTGTGTGTCCAACACAACCTCAATGACCAAAGTCAATTAGTACAAACAAGATGAATGTATAGTTCCACAATCGAATCACATATTCAATGATATACATCAGATTCTCATACAAGGACAACTTAACAATTTTATGAATACAATGGCAAATATCATCGTACATGATTGCCTCTAGGGCATATTCCCAACAATATCTACCTTCTATTATGTTGTTCATGGCATTTTAAGTCACTTCACATGTGTTTGCATTCCCTGCTCTATAAGTTCACGAGGCATACCATTGTAATGTCTATCTTGATTGTCCTAATGTTAATATAGTATCTGCTTGCTCTGTAGATCATGGCAAATTTTATTGAACTTCAGATATTTGTTTGCAATCCCATTTCACAAGTTAAAACCATTTTCCATTGTAATTTTTCTCCTGTTCGTGCTAAGGACTGACTGTATCTGCATTCTACTTTTTCACCATGGCAAACTTTATGTCATTAAAATGTTTGTTTATATTCCACCATTCCCTTCTCTACTTGTTCAAAAGTGGAGAACCAGGTGCTGGCCTAGTAGCTAATACTCCGGGTGTGGAGGCCAGCCCGCCTGGGTTCGAGTCCCAGCATGGGCAGACTTGCAAGTTGCCACAGAGCCATGAATAAACCAGGTGTCTCACCTACCTAACAACATATAACCAAGGGAGGGATCATTCCCCTGTTGGCAACGTTTTTACTTGTTCACAAGTGATTATACTATAATGTCTATCTAGATCTTTATAAATAACAACACCCATTATCTGATATTATTTCCTCTCAGAGGGAAAACACAGAATCATAGAGTGAATCGCCCCTACAATCTTGTATGTACATGTTGCTTTCTATTGCTGGATGCAAACCTGTTTTATGTTAATGGGTGGTCAGGAACTATATACAAAGGATCAACAATAAACCAAATGAATCGTCTATCCAAGTGCTGGATGTCTTCAACGAACGAACTGACAACATGATGTCCTCCAACGGGACTGCACAAAGAGAAATAGTAAGTCACTTGTTTCTACCGAGATGTGCTTAGTGTTAGACGTTTGTTTGTATGAGGCACCACATGAGTCAGCTACTGATTAGAACAAGATTGACCTTAAACAAGACTGGGAAAAAACCAAACATGAATGACTCGATTATAATTCAATATGCTCACTCGATCATGGCGTTGATCTATTATTTCTATATTTGACTTATGTTTATCTATCTATCTATACGTTAAATAGACCATGATTTGGTGGTGGTGATTTAGGTATATTCACTTTTATGCTATATTTTCTGCTACGTAACAAAGACCAAATGTAAATATCTCGATTTATAATTCAATTATCTCAGTCAATCATGGTGCTTATCTATTATTTGCTATATTTTACTCACCATCAAATTTATCTATCTATGCATTAAATTGACTATTATTAGGTGGTGGTAATTTAAGTATATCCACTTTTATGATAATTTATAGTCTATTGTAGTATTTTCTGCTATAAAAGTTTGTATGAACCCTGAAGGTAGTCACATTGTCTAGTGTTGGCACCACATGAGTTGGCCAATGATTAGAACAAGATGAACATTAACGCAATGTTCTCCCTAGATATAAAAAGCATAATTAAGCTTCATATGATACTAAGTTACTATGTATATGTACTATAACCATCTTACTATGTTCTAGACGTCTATCGTGCACCTGGTGTTTGATTGCTTAATTTATTACCTCATTAGCTACTCTACATGATGCACATATAGATTATATTGCCAATTTGATTCTTTAGTTTTCTCATGTTTAAAGTAATGTCATGATTTTCTTAACTTAAACGATGGCAATTACTTTGAGAATATAATTGTTGATTACTAAGAAACATGGGACATTATGCACATGTTCCGACTCATGTCTGCTCGATTTAATTTATAGATGATCAGATGATCTTGCTAGTTTAATATTAGCCACCATATGGTTCAATTGGTTATGAGTCCTTTGCATTTTTAGTTGACTTGTGAGTGCAACAATGCGATGTTGTGTCATGGTTTCTATGGAAATAATGTGGATAACAGAGCTCGTAGACGTTTACTTGACATTATATATCTTGGATATCTTTTTTTAAATAGCAGTTTATATGATGCATACATCATTGCTACATTTCCTAGCTACCAACTCTATATGATGAACAAAGTGCTTCTATCGAAAGAATGTCACATTCTGCTTAATTTGATCTTCCACTTCATACCAGCCACACATTGTTCAAATACTTCATTGATATTGCAAGGTGCACAATGTATCAGTTGCTTGTTTGTCTACTCGATTTTCTTAGTTACCTGGGTATATGCACAATGATACTGTCAGCAGTTGGAAATACAATAGCTGTAGGCATTACAAAGAAGGTTTCTGCTACTTTTTGGCTGTATCCAACTATTTTTTGGCAGTAAATGACTCATCTCTTTGTTTCTCTTCTTTTTTATATACTGGCCTGATGATCAAAATATATGAATGATCTGGCTACTGAAAAGCAGTGGTTGATATCTTCTTTCTCTGAAAATATGCTGGTAGTCTATTTAAGACACACACTTGATCTATTGCTTGTTTTTCTAAGGTACTATCATAGTTCGCTGATGATTAAAAAATGCCACCTTCTATGGTTGGAGGTCCAACCATAATTTCTCTAAATACACACTGATCTGGCTAGTTTGTACAATAGACCATTTTAAATGCTATTTTTATATTATAGGTTAATGCTTGTTGTCTTGACCAATTCTAAGCATCTCAAGGGATCCCAGGAACCTCTTTTTGTTATATTTTCTATATTTCCATTAGGCAGTGATATGATTTGTTTATGAGGGCAAGAGTAGTTGCTTGGTTCACTACATTCACTTACAAACAATTTTAGTTAGACTGCATGAGACACATGTTGATTGCTTGATTTGTTATATTAGGATCTGATTTTGAAAATCTTTGACAATAAACACAGTGTTTCTTCGCCTGCTTTGCTGCACTAATTTAATATGTATTAGTTTTAGCGTGCAAATAATCTATATTGTTTGTTCCACAGAGAGGCTGTGATACAGGCATATGCTCGCATCGGTCTAGGACGTCCACTGTTCCTGTTATTCTAGAAAGAGATGTACAAGGAACATCATTGATTGTTCCTGGCCAATGATGCATTACAATTATTTTAAATATAAGTTGGTTGCCAATTTGCTGGTATGCTGTGCTGACTTGTTTTCTTTATTTCAGGCTGCACATGAAGCTATGGAGGCAGAAGCGAGGACTCCAACCATTAAGTATTGAGGTTGTTTCACAAAGCAGCAGTGATAGTGGTTATTGCTTGCATCGGACCACTGTTCCTGTTTTTCCAGCACAAAGAGATGTTACATCTACACTCGAAACAATTGATTTCATTGAACAAGAAACAAAGGAAATAGATGCAATAATCATGATTACACACGCACAGATACATGAACTGAAAGATCGACAAGATTGGACTGACCGTCTACTTGATAATCTCTTCTGCAGCTATCATAATAAGCATGTTGTTCCTTGTATGGCGATGTAAGCTCTAGCAGAAACCCTGTTCCAACCCATGATTGGCGATGTCTGTGTAATGCATCTTTTTGTTTCTCTTAAAATTCTGGTCTGTAATAAATTTCAGTATTTTCCTATTGATGTAATATGTTGATTATCGTGCGTCATTAATGAGACAAAAATATTAATGGACTATTTAAAAAATAATTATGCCATAATTGTAGAATACGATATGCTGACAAGTAGACATGCTCAATATACAGTAAAAGGCCTGAATCACGACAGACCGTATAAGCTGCCATAGGCCTTAAAATGTACCTGCCAAAAAAATAACGGCCAATAGCAAAATAGTAACAAGACAAAATAGTAACAGGCCAGGACAGTATCAGGCGAGAACAGAAACATGACTTAACAGTAACTGCCTAAATAATACAGAATAGAACAGGAGCGGGCCAGAACAATAGCTGGTCAGAACAGTAACATGCCAAAAAATTAGCAGGCCACTTTCTGGGCCATAACAGTAAAGGGCCTTCCTACAAATGGGCCATCAGTTGGTAGACCATTACGGTCTATAAGAACAGTGTCAGGTCGATCACAGGCCTTAACAGTACTAGGCCGACATTGCACAAGCCGCCAATAGGCCGTACTGTAGCAAGCCCAGCGGGCCTTCACTAGGTCGAAATTGTAATGGGCCCAAAAATTTATGGGCCGCTATGGCCAGCACAAATAGGCCCAATTCAAACAATGTAGAACGAAATAGTAATGGGCCAAGATACTATTGGGATCCCTTAATGGGCCGTCCCACTTAATTGTTACCAGGTCTTGGCTGGGCTTGGCTTCTACCACGGTTTCATTGATAGTTAATGATGCTAACTGGCCGTTAATGGCGTTCTCCACGTGGCAGTTTGCATGACGCCAACAGTAAATGGTGCTGGCGAACATATCTATGAAGGACCGAATTTTCGTGGTTGAAGGGCACGATACGCCATAGTCAGAAAAAATCATGATAGATTCATTTGTGACGAGGCTTCTACCACGAAGGGCATCCGTCGTAGAAGGATTTTTAGCCACGAAAAGGACCTTTAACCATGAAAATCGTCCATTGTAAAATGAAAATTTCTTGTAGAGCCTAGTGGGCACCTTTGAATCGTTTCTATGCGGGTTTGGTAGGAATCGCTAAAACTTGCATAGGTCCGATCCGAGGGTGTTACAGCCTGGTATCTGCTCACAACAGTTAGATCATAGGAAGCATCTGCCCTAGTATAAATCATGGCGTACATGATGGATACGATTGCCGAAGCATACGAAATCTCACTCATCCGACTTCTCTCATCACTTGTCAAAGGACACTGAGTCTTGCTAAGTTTTACACCATGGGACATCGGTAACAACCCCTTCTTAGACGATTCCTTGTTAAACTTATTCAACACTTTGTCCAAATATGTACTCTGGCTCAATCCAATGAGCCGCCTAGATCTATATCTATAGATCCTAATTCCTAAAATGTAATTTACCTATATCTAGGCGGCTCATTGGATTGAGTCAGTGTATATATTTGGACAAAGTGTTGAAGAAGTTCAACATGGAATCGTATAAGAAGGGGTTGTTACCGATGTCCCATGGTGTAAAACTTAGCAAGACTCAGTGTCCTTTGACAAGTGATGAGCAAAGTCGGATAAGTGAGATTCTGTATGCTTTAGCAATCGTATCCATCATGTACGCCATGATATGTGCTAGGCCAGATGTTTCCTATGATCTAAGTGTTGTGAGCATATACCAGGCTGTAACACCCTCGGTGACATGGTTATACCCTACGGGTACGTGACTTTAGCATACCTGGTCCAGCCCAAGGAAGGCCCACAGTAGATATACACTGGCCCATGAAGATTTTCGGGTGGCCAAGGCCCATGACGCCTTCGGATCCTTGGAGAGCAAGACTAGCGGAGATAGGAAATTCAAAGGGGTTAAACCCTAGAACTTGTAACCGACTAGGACTATGCCCAGGACCTGCCTAAGTCTATATAAAGGCCAGGAGGGCACGTCCTAGATCTCTCGACTCATACTCTCGCACACGCATCCACGCCAGATCGAATCTGTGCACCCTGTAACTTTCGGTTCCGCCGTAATCAAGAGCGCATAAGCGTGAGTAGGGTTTTCTCCGGCCCGAACACGGGTAAATATCGTGTCCCCTGGTTGCTTGTCCGTTAACTGCGTACGATCTCCAGCATCCCCATCTTCTCCAAAACCCAAGTCCATAACAATGGGCATTGACGAGATTAAACCTCGCCAATTGGCGCGTGGGAATTGGGGCTGCTGATTGTGCGGTCGTGACGGTTCCGACCCGATCGATCTACAACTCCGTGGCGACGGAGAATCACCTCCTCTTCGGCGCTTTCGACTTCACCGCCCACTCGCCGGCCACCATGAAGGATTTCGAGCCTGTAGGCGACGGACTCGAAATTTTGTTCGGGAGCTTCTGCTTCCAGGTGGGACAAACTGGCACTCTCCGCCTCCCTGAGCGGGTGCCCGTGCCGTCAATCAGGCCCGCCTCGTGGGCTCCACACCCCGTGCTACGCACGTCACCATCGACAGATGAGTTCTACAGCAGCAGCAGCTGCAACTCCGATCTGTGCGATCCACCTTCGGATGAAGGGACCTACGGTTCCGGATCCGAAAGCTGCGGCAGCAGCCGACCAATCTGCAAGCACTATCTATGCGCCGCAGTCATCCAAACTGACGAGGAAACACCTAACCCGCCGCCCAACCGAAACGGAGAAAACAGCGAAAACAGAAGAAGCCAGTCCCCCCCACCCAACAGGGAAAACAACAGCCACGTCATCCAACTTAGCAAAAAAGGATGGGTCCAGGCACGCCGTGCCGTCGCAGGCGACATCGTCTTACCTGCAGACGCCTCACGTGACCTACTGATGGCGTACCACTACCTCCTCATCGAGGAGCACAAGAAACAAGTCAAGATGCAGGATACGCTCGACAAACGCAAGCAAGCAGCCTCCGAGTCCAGCGCGCGACGAGCTGCGCTCTCCGCCATGGCACCCGGCTCTAGCACAAACGGAAACCAGGGAAACAAGCACCGCTCGTGGGTGGAAAACATGGATCCCAAGGAGCGGCGTGACGTGACCCGAACTCTCCACACATCGTTCATGGATATGGATGCCGACGGCAACATCATCCCGAAGACGCCACAAGCTGCGATCATGGCAGCCACTGCGTATCTCGCGGCTCACCTACCTCCGGAGGGGGACCCGAAAAGGGCCATGCATAGGTCCGCACTTACCGGACTAGGACTAATCGGAGCTGCGCTCCACGAGGATGCTCCTACGGAGCCGAAGAAGAAAGCTCCGGCCAGGCGCGACCGGAGCCCCACCCCCTCATCCGAAGAGGAAAAGGAGCACGATCTTCCTCGAAGGAAGAAGAGCTCGCACCACCATAAACGCGACTACGACGCCAGAGACAAGCTTACACAGTGCAAGATCGACAAAGCACGCGCTAAACGCGCATGCTCGTCCGAATCTGAGATGGATGAAGACGAAGGAGAACTCTGCGGAGCTCGATGCTTCAGCAGATCCGTTCGGCGAACACAGATGCCACGCAACTTCAAGCTTCCTTCGGATACTCCGAAGTTCAACGACACGCAAGATCCAAAGTCCTGGCTCAGCGACCATCTGTCATCCGTCAAGCTTCACGGAGGCAACAAAGAAACTGCCATTCAATGCCTTCAGCCGGTATGACAGCGCTGGGCGCTGGTCCGCTTAGCAGCCTATCATCAGGATCCATCCGAAGCTGGGAGGAGCTCGCTTACAGCTTCATCCGAAATTTCAAAGGCACCAGCAAGAGGCCCGCCTCAATCGAAGAATTGCGAGCCTGTACTCAGAGAACGGGTGAATCTATTCGCTCGTACATACTACGCTGGTCTACAACCAAGAACTCCGCATCACACATCTCCGAAGAGAGGGCCATCGACGCCTTCAGGGACGGCGTCAAGCGCCCAGACTTCAAGGAGGAACTTGGGCGTGTAGAGCCCAAGACACTCGACCACCTCATGGAAATCGCCAACAGTTGGGCAGACGGCGAAGATTGCATCCAGGGCGCGCAATAAGATGAAGAGGATGACTACGGCCGAAGACGTGAACGCCGTAGCAAGAGGAGATCGCACGTCTACGAGGACCGCGACGGACCCGACATGGTCGCGGCCGGCTACGCTGACCGCCGTAACGACAACGGCCGCAACAACGGAGGATACCGCGGCGGAAATTTCCGCGACAACGGACGACCAACGAGTCGTGGCAACACCGCGACCGCGACAATGGACCCTCAGCATTCGACAAACTTTCGGGTCCATGCACCATAAACTTCTACATCGACAAACAGGATGGCAAAAAGAAAGCCAGCCACATGCTCAAGGACTGCCGCGAGTTCCAGAAACTCAGCGAAGCATGGTGCAGATGAGGCAACAAGCTCCAATTCCTGTGTTCGGAAACGCACCCGCGCCAGGTGAAATAGCATACGGAGCTCCTCCACCGCCACCTATTGGCGGCCCAAATCAACCAACAAGACCAGTAAAACAATGCCGGGGTCGGATACCCCCCACCAAAGGGAGCACTAAATATGATCCAGAAGGGACGCCCCACAAACAGGGTGCAGAAGAAAATCACCCGACAAATCAACTTGGCCGTGGCAACTCCGCCTGCAATCCCTGAGTACCTCAGCGGATCGGAGTCCTGCATCACCTTCACTCGCGCGGATCACCCTTGCCAGATCCGTCGCCCAGGTCATGCTGCCCTGGTGCTGGAGGCGCAGATCGGAGGCTTTGAGATGAGTCGCGTCTTCATGGACGGCGGCAGCGGCATCAACCTAATGTTCGCAAGCACTCTCGCAGTTATGCGGATCCCGCAATGCAGCCTAGAACAATCAGACACAACGTTCCACGACATTGTCCCAGGAAAGGGCATATTCCCTCTAGGAAAAATAGGGCTCGACGTCATCTTCGGGAAGCCGGACAACTTTCGGCAGGAGCGCCTGGAATTCGAAGTGGTGGACTGGCCGTCGCAATACCACGCCATCCTGGGGCGTGTAGCATTCGCAAGATTCCTGGCCGTCCCACACTACGCATACCTACTACTCAAGATGCCAGGACCAAGGGGCGTCATCACAGTCCACGGGAGCTTCACCCGATCGGACCAATGCGACAGGGATTTCAACAAAATCTCCCAGTCTTTCGGCATGCAAGACGAGCTTGTAAGACTCATGAGGTGACGACAATGGCTACCCCAGTCACAAGGCAGAACGCACCTGACATGTCCTTCGACTCCACCGTCAACACCAAGAAAGTACATGTCCATCTGACGGATGCCTCCAAGATGGCGCTGATCGCCAATGACCTCAACACCGCATAGGAAGGCGCGCTCGTCGAATTCCTCCGTGAGCGCTGGGAAATCTTCGCCTGGTGTCCTGCAGACATGCCAGGAGTTCCCAGGGAATTCGCCGAGCACGCACTCAACGTCTTTCCAGACACCAAGCCAGTCAAGCAGTCCATCCGAAGACTGTCGGAGCCACGGGCCGAAGCTATCGGCAAGGAAATCAACAGATTACTCGCAGCAGACTTCATCCGGGAAATCAAGGAAAGCGAGTGGCTGGCAAACACGGTGATGGTCCCGAAGAAGGACACGGACATCCCGGATGCGTAGACTTCACGTCACTAAATAAGCATTGCCCAAAGGACCACTTCCCTCTTCCACGGATCGACCAGATCATCGATTCGACTGCAGGTTGCGAGAAACTCTCCTTCCTCGACGCCTACTCAGGCTATAACCAGATTCGACTCAAGGTCGAAGATCAAGAGAAAACGGCGTTCATCACACCGTTCGGAGTATACTGCTACAACACAATGCCCTTCGGGCTAAAGAACGCGGGTGCCACGTACCAGCGATGCATGCAGGCCTGCCTCAAGGACCAGATCGGTCGCAACGTCCAAGTCTATGTCGACGACATAGTAATAAAAACCAAGGAGGCAAGGACACTTATCGATGATCTCCGCGAGACGTTCGACAACCTTGATCGCTACAGGATCAAGATCAATCTAGAAAAGTGCGCCTTCGGCGTCCCCTCGGGTCAGCTGCTCGGATATTCATCTCTCAATGAGGGATTGAGGCGAACGCGAAGAAAATCAGAGCCATCATGACAATGGAGAAGCCGAAAAACCTCAAGGGTGTTCAGCAACTCGCAGGGCGAGTAGCGGCACTAAGCAGGTTCATCAGCCGCATGGGCGAGAAGGCCCTACCATTCTACCAGCTGCTGCGCAAGGCAGACAAGTTCGAGTGGACACCAGAAGCCAACGACGCATTCGAAAGCCTCAAGCGGCTCCTCTCCACCTCGCCCGTTTTGGTCACGCCAAAGGAGCGCGAGCCCCTGCTGCTGTACATAGCAGCCACACACCAGGTGGTCAAGACTGCACTGCGTGGTCGAACGACCCGAAGAAGGCAAGACCCACGGGGTCCAGCGCCCAATTTACTACCTCAGCGAGGTACTCACTCCAACAAAGCAGAGGTACCCTCACTACCAGAAGCTAGCCTACGGCGTGTTCATGACGGCTCGACGGTTGATCCATTACTTCCAGGAGCACCAAGTGATGGTCGTCAACGAGGCACCCCTAAACAGCATCCTGAATAACCCAGAGGCAACAGGACGGGTCGCCATGTGGGGCATCGAACTATCACCCTTGGACATCGTCTACGAGAAGCGACACGCAATCAAATCTCAAGTCCTTCCGGACTTCCTGGTGCACTGGATGGAGCTGCAGCTGCCAGACACCCTAGATATGTCGCAGTCCTGGACAATGCATTTCGACGGCTCCAAGCACGAAGCCGGAGCAGGGGCAGGAGTCATACTGACCTCCCCGCAAGGTGACAAGATGAAGTACGTTCTTCGGATGAAGTTCAGAGCCTCCAACAACGAAGCCGAATACAAAGCCCTCTTCCATGGCATGAGGATGGCAAAGATATGCGGCGCAACGCGCCTGGTCATCTATGGTGACTCCAACCTCGTCGTCCAGCAGACGATGAATGAGTGTGACGCACACGCCGAAAACATGATAGCATACCGCGCGCTCTACAACGCACTCGAAGGAGAATTCGACGGATGCGAGCTTCGACACGTTGGAAGAGAAAGCAACGAGGAAGCCGACAGACTCGCCAGCATCGGCTCCACTTGTGCAAAGGTGCCACCAAGTGTGTTCCTCGAACAGATCTGCGTGCCATCCATCAAGCGGAAATTCCCCAAGGGATCACCCGAAGAAGCAGAACACTCGGGGGCTACGCTACCCGAAGGTCATGAAGGACCCGAAAAGTTGGATACCGAAGTTGCCATGATCAACCTGATGCAGGTCATGGCAGTCGAAGAAACTTGGACGCGACCATACCTCCAGTTCCTGATAAACGGTGAACTCCCTGACAACCCGACAGATGCCCGGCGCATATCTCGTCGGTCAAAAGCCTTCACCATCATCAACGGCGAACTGTACAAATGCAGCATTACGGGTGTACTACAACGGTGCGTCACCATCGACGACGACAAAGCCATACTCCAAGACATCCATGAGGGAATCTGCGGCCACCACGCAGGCAGCCGCTCCCTTGTCGCCAAAGCTCTACGAGCAGGATTCTACTGGCCAACGGCCATGAGCGACGCGAAGGACATCGTCCGAAGATGCAACGGGTGCCAACGGTTCGCCGACAAACTGCACGCACCTGGGTCCGAACTTCGACCCATACCCATAGCCTGGCCTTTTGCCCAATGGGGCCTCGACATGATCGGCAAACTGCCAAAGTCCTCGAAAGGAGGACACGTCTTCCTCCCCGATGCGATCGACAAATTCACCAAGTGGATCGAGGCCATGCTAGTCACCAACCGTAAGGGCAAAACCGTCAAATTCTTCAATCCATTGTCTACAGGTTCGGCGTACCACACAGCATCATCACCGACAACGGATCGAACTTTATCTCTGAAGAATTCCAGGACTTCTGCGAAGGCCTCGGAATCAACATCACATATGCCTCAGTGGCACACCCGCAAACAAACGGGCAAGTGGAAAAGGCCAACGGCCTAATCGGCGCCGGCATCAAGAAGCGCCTCATGAGCTCATTCGAGCACAAAGCTGGAAACTGGATGAAAGAGCTACCGTCTGTCCTGTGGAGCTTACGGACTACGCCAAACAGCTCCACCGGCTACACACCGTTCTTCATGGTACACGGAGCTGAGGCCGTGTGCTAGCCGGCACGCCACTAGGCTCCACGAGTCGTCTCTTACAGCGAAGCCGAATCCACGGCTGCACTCGAAGATGCCGTCGACACACTCGACGAAGCACGGGATATAGCAGCAGCTCGATCAGCGGTGTACCAGCAGAGTCTCCGCAACTACCACAGCCGCCGGCTGCGCCCAAGGTCCTTCGTCGAAGGAGACCTCGTCTTGCAACTCAAGCAAAAGCGACCGAATAAATTCGAGTCACCATGGGAAGGACCCTATGTCATCACCGAAGTCATACCAGGTGGCGCCTATCGCCTCAAGCACGTGGAGTCTGGAGTCGCATACTCCAACCCATGGAACATCTCGCACCTGCGACGATTCTACCCGTAGCAACCTACCCCCTTTTACTTTCAATAAGGCTTTCAGCCAAGGCTACTCAGCCGAACCATGTACCTCCTCCATTACGATATAAATAAAGCTAAGTGTCTCGCCCCCAACCTTCGGTTGACTATTTTTCTGCAACTTTACTACATGCTACATACGCACTCGGGGGCTCCCCCCACCTCACGATTTCATCGACTAAGGACCAAACGTGTACACCTGAGTAGTTGACCACGTCAGGCAAACGAAAAGGACACGTACTCAATCAAAGCACTGCGTGCTCACAAACAAGCAAACCTTTACAACAAAGGGCACAAAAACGCCCAGCCGAAATATACAAATTTTACATCTATCTGTTTATTTTCAGGTCCTACCTATTCTGAAGAATAACCTGAGCACGCTGCTCAAACAAATCTACAATCTGTTCGGCATACTGCCTTACAGCCGCGTAATGCGGACGCATGTTCCACTCGCCACCATCCGGTCGAAGAGGTGGCCCATGCCACAACAGCCAAATCACGCTGTGGCGGTGCACCTCACAAGAGACAAGGCAGCCTTCACCGCGACGAAGCTGCCGCACCAGCTCCTTGACATTGCTGGCACTCAAACTTCGGCAGAAGAATCGCAAGGGTCGCTTAAGACGGCATCCAAAGGAAACATGACGTGCAGCACCGAGGAAAGTGATGTCTGCACCTTGCGGAGCACCCGCGAAACTTGATAAACACGATCCTGCACCGTCGCCAGAACCATGGCACGATCGCGATCCATCCAGAAGGAGCCGCCGGCCTCCATGTCTTGTTGATTCAAGCAATTGACCCGAACAGCGACACGCTCCTTTTCTTCCCTCGGAGCAAGATTGGCACCTGCAACAATCGCACAAAACAAGAATAAGTCTAGCAGACTCACCCGAAGAACTGGGCTACAGCCCGAAACAAGGATCAACTTACATTGCAGCTGCTCGGACAGCCGACCCAGCTCCGCCATCAAGTACTCCTCTCTGGCTGCACCACGATCTGCCTTGGATTTCCAAACGTCGACGCGACCACGCAACCCGAGCAATTCCCTCTCCAAGCTGCGCACGCGATCTCGAAGGAAAGCGAGCCGCGAGGAATCATCCAACGATGGTCGCAAGGGCTTTGCGGATGAAGTGTCAATGGTCAAGACCAAGGAACCTATAGCAGCAGAAAAAAGAAGGCACTCAGACATTCAGCCAAGGATAGAGCACAACTCGGAGGAATTCATTAAATATATAAGGCCACTACGTGGCACAAGGACGGTACTACAAAAGATATTTACAACAAAAGTAGACTACAAACTACCCTACGTCTACTATGCCTAAGGTGCAGGGCACTGAGTCGCCTTGGAGCCGCATCGTCTAGTTATGGCCTCGCGCTATCGCAGCGCATCGCACGACAAGTCAATGAGCTTGGGCCCATATTGTCTGCAGCGAGCAGAGTAGGCAGCGAAGGCTACCTCGGATCCATCCGCAGCCGTCGGCATCCGAGAGGTGATCTGGGGCAAGTCCAGCTCCACTCCAGCCGCCAAGGCCATCGCCAGCCCGACGGACACGCCGATGCCCTTCTGCTTGCGCTTATGCCGCAGCGCCAGCTGACGAGCCTCCGCGAGCGTCCACATCATCAAGGGCTACGCCCTTCGGGAAGAGCTCTTGGTAGAAGCGACCAAGGACCTCTTTCGCCTTGGCAAGGGAGTTGACGACGGTGCTGCAGCGGTCTTCGACCGCCACAGTGGCATCATCCAGAGCACTCCCGTGCTCCAGAGCACCGCGGTCGAACTCGATGCCTGCGGCATCTGAGACAAAAACGAAGAAAAGCATGAAGAAAAGCAGCATAGCAGACGACCCGTGGAAAAAGAAACAAATACAGAACATGCACTCACCCGAAATAGCCTTGGCAGCAGCCATGAGCTTCTCCGCCACCCCTCTTTCACGAGCAGCCGCAACGGTGGCCAGCTGCTCCTCACGATCTGCGGCCTCCTGCTGCAGACGCTCCTTCTCTTCGGCTGCCTTCGTCAGCTCTAGCTCAAGGCACTCTTTCGTACCAGCGGCGGCTTCGGCTTTCTGCTCCGATTGGCCAAGGCTCTTTTTAAGAGCATCAACCTCACGGAGAGAGTCGTTATGCTCCTCTGCATTTAAAACAAGCAAGTGTCAAAGAACAGGACCAGGATAAACAAGAGAGGAATTAAAAGGTAGACGGATACCTTGAAGCAGCCGAAGTTTCGCCTCCAGCACCAGGCGTTCCTCCACCAGCCGCTTGGCCTCCTGTACAAAAGGCTGCAGGAAAAGGAAATGGCAGTAAGAAAAGGACTCGGGGGCTACGCCCAACACAAAGGAGTAACAACAACATTAGCACCCGAAGACACTCGGGGGCTTCCCCCGTGACATGAAGCAGAAAACTTACATGCTCCGAGGGCGACCCCGAAGGCCCGCCTATGAAATTCTGAGGCGCAACCACCAGCGCCTCCCGCACAGGAGGATCTAGAGTGGCGCCACCCGAAGTTGCCACCGTCTGAGGAGTAGGCGACGCAATGTTCGACTCCCCCATCATCTCCCGCGCACCATCACTAGAGTCGTGGGAGGATTGCCTGCATACGAAGCCAATCAACACAGGTGCAAACATCATAAAGGGAAAAGGACAACAGTACAACAAGAAAACTTACGAGCCCAATGCGCTCAGGTCGAAGATAGGAGAAGCCCTTCGGGCCCTCTTCTCCTCTTTCTTCTCTTCCTTCTTCTCCTCCTTCTTTTCTTCCTTCTTCCGCTTTGCTGGCGGGTGCGGCGGAACAGCCCGCACAGGAATGGCAGGAAGGGGAGAGGAAGAACCTCCATGACCATCACTATGACGCTCAAAGCCCAGAGGATTTCTGGGAGTCGGAGGAGTCGAGGCATCCAAAGACTCGCTCGAGCTCCGTGATCGCTTGCGCGTATGGTCCTCACTCGACTCGTCGGCATCCTCCGTCGGAGATCGCGCCGACGGAAGCTCGGACACAGAATCAACCACTTCATTATCCGGGGCATTCGGATACCTTTCGGGCAATGGTGGTACCATGCCCGACACTTTGAAGCTCTACAAGATGAGAAGGAACTTTGTTAGCAAACAAAGGAAACAAATACACACCCAACAAAAAAAGGGGAGCACTACGTGCACAAATCTACACCTTCGGCACGACCAACGTCGAAGAAAAGGGAGGAGTCAGCGACTTCCCCGGGAGTTCTTCTCCGGCCTTGAACTTCAGCAGCACGCGAAGATCCTTGTCAAGATTCCCCTCGGAGATTTTCTCACTCGAAACCCTCGTCGGATCACGGCACCCAGAATAAAGAAACACCGGGTGCGCCCTCGCTTGGAGAGGCTGCACCCGACGCTCAAGAAACATCCGGATGATGTCCACGCCGTTCACCTCCTTCTCAGGAATCAGTTGGAGATCCTCCACCCGACGGTAAAGGGCCTCTATCTCCGCCACCTCACCGTCTAAGATTTGGTTTTTCCAAGACCTTTTCTTCTCAATCTTTTGGGAGGGGTCAAAGGGAACAAGACCAAAATCTTGCCCAGGCAATACGGAGTCGCGGATGTAAAACCATCGCCTCCGCCAGTACTGGACAGATTCAGACATGGAAAAGGAAAAGAATTGCAGATTGGGACTGAGGGAGATGATGAAACCCCCAATGGGATACACACCATCCGAACCAGACTGCCTCTTCATGGAATAAAGCTTCCGGAAGAGGCCAAAGTGCGGCTCAATGCCAAAGCCAACACTCGCAAAATGTGATAAAACACGCAATATGGAGAAGAGAATTGGGAGACAGATGATGAAGCTGCACCCCATAGAAGAAGAGCAGTCCACGGAGGAAGTCGTGGACCGGAAAAGAAAACCCGCGAATTACGAAGGCAAGAAACATAACCCGGTACCCAGATGGGGGACAGGGGATTACCTCATTGCCAGGGAGTTTGACGGCCGTCGTATCTTGCGGGATCAGGCCCCGCTCGCGCAGTTTGCGGAGATCGCTCTCCCGCGTCTCTGATCGCCGCCAGCCACCATCGGTGACGCGAGCAGCGGTGGTGCCCTTCTTGCCTCCGGCGGCGCTGGTCCCAACCACAGATGAGGACTTCTTTGTTTTCCCCATGGCGCTACGGCGGTGGTGGCGATGCCAAAACAGAAAGAACGAAGGAAATGTGGAAGGAAATCTCAGCGCGCAGCAAGAATAGCTCAAGAACAAGGAAGCAGTGAACAGATGAACTGGTGCGGTGAAAAACAAACCACGATTTCACCAACGATTATAACAGCGAAGACGACGCACGCTGGCCGTCCATCGAGAAGACCTAACGCCAACGGTAGATCTGGCCGTACACATGTAAGCATCACAACGAACCGTCGTTACCACGCCGTCCACTACGCGCGGAAATCGAGGAGATGCCGTAATTATCTCCACGCCTGCGCGTGACCGGTCAATTCAAAGTTAGCAAGTGGGACCCACGCTTCGTCCAGTCAAGTCATCTCTGGCGTAGAAGATGCTTGAGGTCATCGATCCTCAGCACTGACATCATCAAAGCTATACTAGCACCAACTTCGGCTCCACAGCTAAGAGTACTCACTCGAATCTTCGATTCGACTAAATACTCAGGGGCTACTCCTATCAGGAGCGCTGGCCGCGCACCCGACAGACAAATGAGGACAAATTACTTCTCTGAGTCCTACGTCGAGTCTACGACTCCACTGCGGACTCGGGGGCTACTCCCATAGGGAGGATGGATTTAAGCATCCGAAAATTTTCGAGTCCTGCAGACTTAACGACTGAAGTAATGCTTGAACTAAAGACTCCGTTCGAGTCTACGACTCGAACAGACACTTGGGGGCTACTCCCATACGGAGCGCTGGTCGCGCACCCTATGAAATCTTCGACTGCCATCTTCCGGATCAGCATGCAAAAACTTTTTGGCAACTTTGCCCCAACAAAACGACCGAGTGAGCGACAATCTCCTAGGCCACCTGAAGCACCTCCGTGGTGATAAATGTTCGGATGCTGCGTCTGCGACGCAAAGGTAAGACCTACAGATATCATCTGATGGCCTGGCAACACACTCGATCGCGCTCGCTAGTACGAACTGCATAGCAGCGAATGCGATGAAAAATCCCTACTGACGCGTTGGGTACATCAATTAAAATCACTGGAATTCCACTCGTAAGTCCTCCGCGCCCGAGTCGAATTACGCCATGATATGTTCAGTGTCCGGGTTGAGGGACCCGAACCTGAAGAAGATCGTGTCGTTTCGTCCTAAGACAGTTAACTGACCCTGATCCGTCGGGTGAGTCAGGCACACGCATCAACAATCCCTACACACATATACTATTAAAATATAGTCGCACCGAAGGATGGAAGAGTCCTCAGCCGAATCTACGATTCGACTGATCACTCGGGGGCTACTGACATGGTTATATCCTACGGGTACGTGACTTTAGCATACCTGGTCCAGCCCAAGGAAGGCCCACAGTAGATATACACTGGCCCATGAAGATTTTTGGGTGGCCAAGGCCCATGACGCCTTCGGATCCTTGGAGAGCAAGACTAGCGGAGATAGGAAATTCAAAGGGGTAAAACCCTAGAACTTGTAACCGACTAGGACTATGCCCAGGACCTGCCTAAGTCTATATAAAGGCCAGGAGGGCACGTCCTAGATCTCTCGACTCATACTCTCGCACACGCATCCATGCCAGATCGAATCTGCGCACCCTGTAACTTTCGGTTCCGCCGTAATCAAGAGCAGACAAGTAGGAGTAGGGTTTTCCCTCCGGGGGCCTGAACCTGGGTAAATCTCGTGTCCCCTGGTTACTTGTCTGTTAACCGTGCCACGATCTCCAGCATCCCCATCTTCTCCAAAACCCAAGTCCATAACAATGGGCATTGACGAGATTAAACCTCGTCACTCGGATCGGCCCTATGCAAGATTTAGCAATTTCGCTGAACTCGCATAGAAATGATTCAAAGGTGCCCACTAGGCACTTACATATGGGTGGAAAATGAAGTAATATCATTACACAATAGTCCTCGATGGAACCCACAAAACAGATATATACAACAACGACTCAAAGAGTCAACAATATAGGTATACAGTACAAAGATTCAAATCACCTTGAAAACGATACACATCCGAGTACGGATAAGATGCAAATTGAGCTAAGCCCTGAAGAATAACCAATGGCGTCCATAACCCTGCCCAGACCAAGCCAGAAGGATAACCCTGCTAACGATGTCTATCTGAAAACCTGCTGCAACAAAAGGGGTGCCGACAAAGTGCAAAGGAAAAAGAGAGCGGTCATTACTGAGACTAGTGCACGACGAGACTTAGAATTCAGCGGCTCTTGCCTACATAGGTATGGTGGACTAAAGCGGCAGTGCAACATGCACTAAACAACCTATAGAGACTCAATACAACTGGGGACTATCAGAGAGGGATAAGAAAGACCTATTTGGAACCAACCTGATACTAACACCAATCATACCAATCCTGGTATTTCCCCCTTGACCAAACGAGGAAGTCGTACCGAGGAAACTCACACTGTTGCCAATTTTATTCATTCCGTTATAGTTGCAGCAATTACTAGTCAGATATAGATAGCATGAGTCATCCTGATATCATAAGCAGTGGGAAGTTTTAGTTAACTATTCCATTATAGTTGCAATACTTACTAGTCAGATACATATAGCATGAGACAACCCAATACCAGCAGTTTTTGGTACTTCTATTTGGCCATTCCATTGTAGTGAAGATGATTACTAGTCATTCCAACGTCAAATTTATAGAAATACTTTACTTATAGTTGTCTTTGATCCAGATGTTGTGCTCCAAGTCGTCCATAAACGCCGAACACCTTTCAAAAATATTTACCCTACAGGGGGCACAAATAGCAACATACGCATGATCAACCTCGGAAAAACCAAATGAAAACCCAACGAGGAATCACGACAAAGCAATCACAAGATTCATAAAATATTTCAGGGGGCCACCAGACTAATCTATCCGCGATGAAGTTGTCCGGCTTCGAGATGCACCCAAAGGATTGCGTCAATGGCTGTAAACGACCGAGAACCCGAAAGTGTGACTGTGCTTGTCGATACCGTGAAAACACTCTGCTTACCTAAACAATACATTAGTAAATGCTCTGCATGAGCAACAGTAGTAGATAATGTAGTAAACATGGCATAAGAACATGATAGTAATAAAACCCCCAAACTAGTTTGTGGCCCCAAGAAATAATAAATGAATCGATCTCTGGCTAAGGGGATTCATGGTCCCACATGCGGATAGTGCGACAGTCAAGGAACAGGTATCAAGTACTCGGGGTCCTACGGGACACCAGTGAGAGGTTAAAAACCAAATCACATCTATTGTCCACCGGTGCCTCTACATTAGTTATATCTGTTCCCAGCATTTTAATATCAAGTTGTATTTAAATTCATGATCATATCCAACATAAAGCATGAGTAAATATCTACTGCTTGTAACTCATTATGATTTATAAAAATTACAGTGGAGTTTTTTACCCTACTGTTTTACCCTAAAAAAACATAAAGCACGAGGAATTCCTCCAACAACTCTGGAACATCGACGGCGAGAAGCAATACCTGCGCAAGCAACTATGACTTGCAAGGCCGACTATCTACCAAAAATAGGGAATATAATGTGTCCATGAAATATAGGCTGCAAGGGAGATAAAGTAGTATGGAATCTAGATCATCAGAACATAGTTAGCAATAGATCAACATGAGGAAGTAAAGAATAGAAATGTAAAATAGGTAGAAAGGGGGAGAATGCTCGCCCGAGAAACACTAACGAAGGTTCATCTCAAGATCGGGTCAACACTCGCATCAACTCATCGGCCTAATCCGTGAAGAAGCAAAGCACTAAAAGAAACATCAGATGGACTATGTAATACTACGACAGAAGATCGGCATGTTGCATGTATAATGTATGACATGGAAAAGGTGTGATAAAATTAGGCAATATTAAGCGAAACTGGTTCTCCAACAATTAATGAAGAGGTTCAAGTTATTTAGCTACCCTGCAATTTAAATGTTGTCATAAAGGCAAAATATAGCATTGATTCGCTACACAATTTTAAATGGAGCCAATATAAAACTAGAAAAGCCCGCATGTGGTCTCCATATTTAATTATTAGGTGAGTCGACAAAATACCTCCAAACAAATGGACATGTATGCAGTCATGAACAATTTATATGCAATAAGCCATAATGTCATATTATTAAAAAATAGGGGTCTTGGATAGAGGTCACACATGACAGATCGATGATCTTGGGCCTCGGGGGTTCGAGGGGTTCGGGTTTGGTCTCAGACAATGGCTTTCGGAATCCGTGAAGAAGAAATTGGCGCGCTAAGTTTGGTCTTCGAATACGGGAAGGAGGGATTGGTGGTATTCGAGTGTTGATCTTCCTTGGCAATATACCATCACCACATTGTTGAATTTACCATCTAGGAAGGTCTTGGAGAACCACAAATCACCACCATTTGTTTTGCTTGATTTTCGAGGAGCGACAAAGCAACAACACATGAAACGGTCCTGCGAGTGTGCTTGGAGGTAGGTCCACGCGTGGGACAGTAGGACAACAATAGAACCCGTAGAGGAGAAATCACACACGGAGTTTGGCCACGGTAAGGACGAGGTCGACGATAGAAGGTGCGTGTATCCGGGGCAAGGCGAGGTTCTGACCGGAGGTAGGCACGCGCAGGCGGGCAGACGAGTGGTACAGGCACCGAGGCGAGCAGGAGGTCACGGGTGGCCATGTACTGGAGGGAAGCACCGGTTCGAGTAGGGGTATCACTGGCGATGGAAGCGTGGCAGGGGCAGGAGCGCACGGAAGAAGTGGAGGGGCACCGACAGCGGAAGCCCCTAGCGGCAGCGGAGCTCCTAGCAACGGGGAAGCTCGAGATCGGCGGTTGTGGAGGACGGACGAAGGGGTGGTACTAATGGGCCAGAGCAGAGAGGCGCCTGCAGAGGGAGGCGGAGGCGCCACGTTACAGGTCTTGTGTAACACCCCTAGTTTTATTAAATGGTAATTAAGATTTGACTGTGCATTCATGGTGTAAGGTCCCTGCCTTTATAAAGGTAAGGATCCCTGTGTTTACAATGCTAGTCCATGGATCAATAGCTAGCATCCATAGTTAAGATGTAATATCAAGAAACAAAGGTCATAATACAACTTTATAACCAGGAATAAAATAATTTGTTACATCTTACATAGCTCATTTGGCTATTTCATTACAATGCAGCAGAATATAACAATAGCATGGGGTCCTTCATCTTAAAAGTGCCACAGGCAGTCATGTTGGTTGTAGACTTGTAATCCTAATCAATAAAATTCACTAACATCAAACAAACCTACAACATAATAAGTTACAGCCACAAGGGTCAATACATTTGAATTGTATTGGCAAGTGATACTATGGTAGTATAGTGGAGTCTATCATCTATATGCATTTGGCTAAGTGGAGCTTAGGCTTTCTTTGCTCAAAATAGATTTTCCTTATCATTTGAAAACACTAAGTTTTGCTTAACAAAACCACCCAAGGCATCTCCCAATAGAAATTGGTGATCCTTCAACCCTTGTTCAACAACAAAATTTTAACTTAGAAATTGGGATGAGGAGATTCTTGATAGCTTCCATGTCTTGATGCTCAAACTGTCCTTTACCAGGGACATGGCTAAGTACTTAGATTTTACACTCTGCAGAGGTGGTGCACTTTTACCACAAGACTTGGTTTCACCAAGACAAGATCTTTCAGAAGCCTTCCCTTAGACCAGAATGGACGCGCTCCAACCTATCAATCCCCTACCACCAACTGTCCATTTGGCTAAGTTATTACAACCTATATGATCCAGGCAGAGCCCATAATGCCAAGTGGCTGCACTTGAAGGTTCTCAACATTTGACATCTCAAATCTCTTTGTTCCTGGGTGGCATTCCACAAGTGAGATACACAAGGTAAACCATAGAAATGGGCCTTGTATAACCACTCAACACAAACCATTCCTTCCATTCCACCCAGGTGATTCATTCACTTAGTTGTTTTATTAAACAAAACACAAGTCCTTGACTTAGAAATATTCCATAGCATGAATATAGTCCACCCTTGTTTTCTACTAGCTAATCTAAGCATGATAGTAGTAGGAATCTTAACTTAGGAAAATTCTACTAAGGTTTCATCTACTAGGATTTCCCATGGCATAGTTTATACTTAGCAAAATTCCATGCAAGTCCTACTTAGAAATATCACTAATGCATAGTGAAAATAATGGGACAAAAGTATGAAGCATCACTTGCCTTTTTGGTAGATAATATAAGTTCACTCCTTGACCTTGCAATATTCACACTCTTCAAATCACTACAATTCAATCAAGCAAGCAATAATTCAATCTACCATTCAAGGAAACATCACATAAAATAATAGAAACAAAACAATGCATGCAAGCATGCTAAAGATTGTTTTATTTGGAAAATTGGTTTCTATTTGGTTATAAATGTTCTAAAACACCTATTGGTCATTTTATAAAATTGGTAAAAACCATTTGCAGAAGATTTTACTTATAAATCATTTTTAAACCAAATCAATATTTTATGTGGCTGAAAATGCCTTTAGCAAAGCAATAATCTTTATAGGGTTCACCAAATACATTTTAAATACTAAAACTTGGTGTTTGGGGCATAGAGTTTAATCCAAATCATTTCCCAAAGATTTTTCTCCAAAAAGTATTTTTAACATATAAAAAATATTTTATTTGACTAGAAATGCTTTGATTCAAAGATTTATTCTATTGCCTTACAAAATATGTTTTTGAACCCACAAGTTGGTTTATATGGTCAGTAGGTTCAAAACAATCCATTTGCCAAAGGATATATCACAAAAATAATTTTAGAATGAATTTTATATTCAAAACATGCCTACACAAGTTTCTGTAAAAACAACCATTTTTTCAGAATCAATTTACTAAAAAAAGTGCATGGTTGGATAGGGTTTGTCTTGCTGATTCCATTGATATAAATTTTGCAAAATTTGGACGTGTGGTTTGAAAGTTATGAATTTTGCAAAACTAAAGAACTAATAGACAAGTTTCTGTTTTAAAAACAAATTCCAGGCCACGTGTCTGTTTCTTATTGGGCCTTACATGTTCGGTTGGATCGACAGAGGACAGCTGTAGATCTAATACGCATCGCACAGTACAGAACAAAACTTACCCCTTCAATTATGAATCTATCGTGACGCTCGGATCTGGATCCAGTGGCTCACAGCAGCTCGACCTCAGATGGGCGACGCTGGCACAGCGACGAGCGGCGGAGCGGCCTGGTGATTGCATTCTGGCTATTCCAGGAAGGAAGGGGGAGGGTGGATGTGCTCACCATGTTCGCCGTGAAGCGCTGGTTCTCGTTGTTGCTTTGGTTGGCCAAGGGGAGCACGGAGACGTTGACGATTGCTCGTCGTAGTCTGCACATCGTCAGGTACGCTCTGGTCGTCGTAGTTGGCGAGGCTACAGGCCACGGGAAGACAAAATAACGACTGTGTTAGATGCGTACAAGGTCGGCGATCATGTGTGCATCAACGAGAGGAAGGGGGTGGTCAGACGCTACCTGGGGCACTCGCCGGAGTAGAGGCAGTAGACGGTGGCGAGAGAGCATCGTCTTTGCCGAGCGTCTAAGGCGCGCACGGGTAAACAAGCGGTATTGGGAGGTTTGTAGGGGTCTGGGGAACACGCTCGTGTGGTCGAGGGGGCGAGGGGCGACGGTGGATGGCCGGATTTCTCACCGGAAGGTTGTCGGGGCCACGGTGGTGCATAGTGGATTCGAGGCAGCCTGGTGGCTTTGGAGGCATGGGGTATGAGGGGAATTGGAGAGGAGGGAGTGGCAGTTAAGAAGGCATGGTCGCGGGGCTGGGTTACTGTACCATCAACGCAAATTTAACGAATTAAAATGCGGCCAGAAACTGCAGCGAGGAGAGAGGGCGTGGTCAGCGCGAGGTTGAAGGTGATGACGGGGCAGTGGGTCCTGGTGTCAGCGAGAGAGGGAGAGGGGAGATGGGGCCTGCTAGTCAGCGATTGTGCGGGTCAATTTGCGCGTGAAAAACGATTCACTGCGGGGGGTGGGGAGATGGGCTTGCTGGGCTAGTTGGGCCTGCTGGCTGGGCTGGGGTCCATTTCACTTTTTTTTATACAGAAACTTTTTCCCTTTTCTTTTTCTATTTATCTGTTTTGATTTTGTTTAAACTTTTCAAACAACCATTTGATTTCAAACTTCAACCAAACTTTGTGTGTATTCAAACACTGATTATTAATATATTCTCAAGTCAAATTTAGAATAATTCATTTTATAAATAGACTTTTGTCTTTAATTCAAATAGGTTTTAATGTGTTTTAAAACTTTATTTGAAATCCAAATTTTTACCTAACCTATTCACTAGGTTTATTTATTTAATAGGGTGTCATATAATTCACTTCGAATTATTTGGAGTATTTTTTAATATGATTTATTAATCATTTTAAATTGGGTATTTATCTTTATTCCTATGAAATCAATTATGGTTCTAATTCCATAATTTTTATTTAGGTGATTTCCTTGATCCCATTTAAGTTAATTAAATAACTTTGATTTAACTTGGGTAAATTCCAAATTCTATTTTCCCATAATTTAATTAATCATTCTTATTAGGGATTGTTTTTATTCATATAGAAATAGAATTTGGTTAATGCCATTTTATTTTATTTGGAAATTTCTTTATCCTTTTATTTTATCTGGATTTGGATTATATTCATTCCATTTGCTTATGGATTAGGCGAAGATTTAATTTGGTCTTTAAATATTTCCTCATTAAATATTACTTTCTTTACCTTATAAAATCCATATCTTTTTATTTATAGATCCAAACTTGGTGATTCCAATTTGTAAAATCTTATTTAATCTAAATGTCTTTATAGATATTAAATTCCTTCTAAATGTCTTTAGGATTATTTTCTCACCATTTGGTATGGATTTCTAGATAGGTGCTTTATTAGCTTTGGAGATTTCATTTCCTTATCTTATTAAATTCATAAGATTTTATCTATGGCTCCAAATTAAATGAAACCAATTCATATGGCTTTATATTATTTCTATTTGTCTTTCTTGATCATTTATAAATGTTTGTTGACAAAATTTTATATGGATCAAAACCATGGGCTTAGATATAACTTGGAAATGTTTTCCTTCCATTAGGGTTTTAGAGTTTTTGTTTATTTTCCAAATGTTTAAATTTCAAGATGCATTTATGAAGAATGCATTTCACTTGATTTGAATTTAGTTGGATTCAAACATTAATCAAAGTTTGTTCAAGATGGGATTTTAAGTTTCCATTTGGAATCAAAAAGTTTCTTTTCACCCTAAATTTCAACAATTATTTATTTTTCACATTACAAAATTTGGAAAATTTTGGGATGTGACACATGGACATCATGAAATCTTGCTAAAATAAAAATCTAAATAAGTATAACAAAACCCTAAACCCTAACCTTCCCTCTCTATTTGAAATGTATTCAAAATGGCTTTCGAATTTAAAAAACCCATGGAGCCCAAATGGATTAAAAGGGCCCATTTAGTATTTTAATATGTTTGTAAAGTTCTGGTATTTTGGAAATATTCAAAACAGATTACAAACAAAAATACAAAAGAGATAGAAGAAAAACAAAAATAGAAAAATGTTTTTCACTAAATAAAAACTATTCCTAGCCTAATTGGCCCGAGCCCATTTTCTTTCCTCCTTCCCCTGCCACCTATGCGCATCCGCTAGCAGTTGCTGGCCTTACTTTGTTCTGGCCCACCCGCGGCCTACCTTATCCCACCTTGGCTGGGTACCACTTCAAGCCTCGTCATCTTCTTCATCCCCGACGCGAAGCACCTCGGTGTCGCGCCCGCCGCCGTCTTCCACCGGAGATGCGCCAAGATTAACGCCGCCGCCCGCTGTCATCTATATAAGCTCGAATGTCGCTGGTGGGACAACCCTAGCGTGCCCACTTCTCTCCCTCCTCTCTTGTTTCCATGCCTAAGCCGAAACCCTAACTCCGGCTGCTGCGTTGCCCCGACGTTCCCGGCTGCCCCAGGTCAAGCCGTTGGCACCATCGGGTTTGACACTTTGCCTCTACCTCCTCCATGAAGCACTCAAGACAGGAAGGCCCCACCTTGCCCGGAATCGAGCTCGGCATTCCGCCAGCCGTCACAGTCATGTTGTCGATTTGTCATCGTCTGTCCTCCCCTCGCCTCGCCGTCACCACCATCGTGTTCCGAGTGAGCTCACGGTTCTAAGGAACCTCTCCACACACTCCCTCTCGCTCTCGACCTCCTTCCTCGCCGTGCACCGCTGCTTGCCGCTGTAGCACACTGCTATGAGCACTGCTCCGATGACCATTTGAGGGAGGCGCCACCTCTACTCGACTCTCCTCACTCCCCTCCTTCTAACAAGACCAACCACGAGTCCCTGCACACAGCAGATCATTGGGGGCGTGCTCAACCTGAGAGCACCTCCATTGCTGAAGTCATGTTGACGTCAGCATGAGGTTGTAAAGCTTCTGTTTTTTTAAAATGTTTTATATAATTCTTTTATGAATCTATAAATAACCATGTGGGCCCAGTCTGTCAGGTTTTTAATATTTTGGAAAATAATTTTTGAAATTATTAAACTTATGACAAGTGGGTCCAGATGCAAAATAATTTATATAATATCCAAAAATGTTTAATTAATCCAATAATGATTTAAAATGAATTAAAAATGGATAAAATCATAATTAATTCGTTTTAAATAAGAAAAATACAAATAATATATCAAAATGTTCAAAAAAATAAGATCTACACAATAGATACATAATCATGCATTGTTAAGCAACTTTAATTCCAAGTTTAATTAGAAGAACAATATGAACCCTATAGGTGATTCCGAGGATTCTCCTATTCTAGGGTTTACACCTCTCGGACCCTATTTAAAATGACCAAGCATGTACTAGGGTCCATTTCAATACACTTTAACTTGTAATATCATCACTCTTGCTTGAGCATTGTATCAATGCCATGTGTTGATTGTTTCCTTCCTTTTCGGTGTTTCTGCTTCTTCTCGGTAGACCTCGGAGTTGAATGTGACCAATGATTTAAGATCGAGCTCAAAGTCAGAGATCGACACCATTGAAGGGAAGTAATGGATCCTTGACAAACAAGTCCATCTGATGTACCCGAAGATCCATAGTTGGGTATCAAAAGAAAAAGGCAAGCAAAGCCCCACACATGATACAATCCTATGTTTTCAATCAATTCAATTTTTGCCATGTGCATACGTAATGCAACGTCGAGTTGATGTAGGAGCGCTTCGTTGGGAACCCTAAGAGCAAGGTGTGAAGCAGCACAGCAGCAAGTTTTCCCTCAGTAAGAAACCAAGGTTATCGAACCAGTAGGAGGAAGGAAACGTCACACAGATGTTGTAAGCAACACGGAGACCTGCACAACACAAACTCAAGACTTTTCCCCAACGAATCAGTGAGGTTGTCAAGATCACCGGTTTTCTGTAACAAAGGATTAAACGTATGGTGTGGAAGGTAATGGTTTGCAGCAAGTAAACAGGTAACCGTGGAAGAGGTATCAATGGTAAAGATTGGACCGGGGTCCATAGTTTACTATAGGTGCTCTCCTTAGATAAACAACATGGCATGAAGGGTAAACAAATTACAGCAGGGCAATTGACAGGAACTGAGCAAGGCATAACAATGCAATACCAGACAAAAAGATCCTATGAGATTCGATTGGGCAATACAACAATGTACATAGACCGCCATCCAACTGCATCTAGATACTACATGGACCCATAGTCCAAGGTGGAACTACTCATGCATCATACCGGAGAAGAAGGCCTCCTGGATGATTTCCCCTCTGGCTGGGTGCCGGGAAGAACTTCAGATCCCCCTGATCTAGGGACGACAGTGGCGGCGGCTATAGAAGGTTTCATGGAGTTTTGATCGGGTGCCTAGGGTTTCTGTATCGGGGGCTTTTTATAGGCGAAGAGGTGAGGCTAGGAGGCAGCCAGGGGGCCACACCCTACCCAGGCGTGGGGTGGGCCCACCCACGCCTAGGGGGGGGGGTGTGGCGGCCCTGGCTCGCCTCTCTGTCTCCCCTCTAGACTTCGTGTCGCCCACGGTAAAATATTGACTTTGGCTTTTGTCCCGTCCAATTCCGAGAATATTGATTTTACGGCTACGGAACCAAAAAGAAGAAAAGCAGTGGCAGCACTGTGGCAACTTGTTAATAGGTTAGTTCCAGAAAAGATATAAAAACACCTCAAAGTGTAGACAAAGCAAATCAAAATAGATACTAAACAAGCATGGAGCATAAAAAATTATAGATACGTTTCCGACGTATCAAGCATCCCCAAGCTAAACTCCTGCTCGTCCTTGAGTAGGTAAGTGATAAAAGAATAATTTTTGAGTTGAGATGCACCATCAAAACCAAGGTCAAACCATTTGCAAGCATTGAAATATGGGATCAAAGAACTCTAAACATGTGCATGAAAGATGGATTTCTAACAATAGGACATAGTAACTATGCATGAAACATGAAAGGCTACAAACAAAGATCATGAATAACATGCATTGAAAAATGTTTGTTTGTTTCACATACAGAAAACATGGCATAGTTGCAATCAGCTTGTCCCTCATAGAGTAGCAAATAGATGCATAGGACACCTTCAAAGTTCACAAGGATGACTACAAGCAAGTAGCACAAGAATAAGTAATATCATAATATGCATCAGTCAATAAGTTTTGGGACACTGCACACAAAATGGCAACTATTCTCTCTTAATGGTGCCTAAAGGTAGAAGGTGGAGACTCAAATAATAGGGGAAGAAAGGCCCTTCATAGGGAAGCAGGGATTTCAAGTTTCAAAAGGTGCTTCCAAAAATTATGGTACTTGTTAGCTTTCAGCCCTCATTGCCCCTATCATAAGCATCTTGAAGTGGTTAAGGTTAATGTGAACAAAATATGGAGTATATGCTTGACAAAGTATAAGTTGGCAATCTCAAGTCCCTTGAATACGAGGGACACACCTCATGCTACTCAACTTCAGTCACCTGTAAGTTCTTGTCATTGTAAGTACATGCGTATCATAGAGAACCGCCAACGGGGTACCCCTTGCACATGGTACAGGAGCTATCCCATAACCAAAAGGACAAGGCAAGAAGATAATGAGCATCTCAGCTATCTTTTTATTTACTATATGCATAATTTTATTGAGGATGCTTCATAGATAGCTCACTATGGTTATGCTGCAAGTTTCCACCATGATTAGGCATGGATTAGGCTAGCAGCCCAGGCGTTTCTCTAATACAAAATACATACTCCATGGACTTACAAGTTCCCTCTTTATTTCACACCGATGACATCCATAGACAAAAGTGCATGATATCAACTCAGTACAAAGTATAAGTGCAATGTTGAAAACGTTCCCCATGACAGCATGGTTCTGCTAATTCCAACGTATAAGTGCAAGCATAAACAACATAGATGACACAATGGTTCAATTTTATTAGGGGCAAAGAATATAAAGTGTGCCATCAAGTTTGTGAGGGCTTTAATCACTAAGTTTTCACATAACAAAATAGTTTTTAATTAGAAGATAGCTGAAAACAAGAATATACTTGGGATGGTGTAACACACCATGCATAGGAATTTATAGTGGACACTTTGGAATAACTTGGTTTCTTGGGAGTTGGAAGCATGAGTAGAACTTACTCATACAAGTGGAGGCTAGCAAAATACTGGGAGCAACCAACTAATAGAGCAATAATGGCTATAATCATGCAGAGGAACAAAACATTACTAATCAAAGCATAGAGTGGTACTACAAGTCAAGGACTAAATGATCATAGAGGCTATGGTGACTTGTTCATAGTCATAACATGGTGTGAGCATGTTCCAAGTCAACCCAAACAAAGCATTAAAGGAGAATACCACAATACTATGCTTTTGTATGCTAAAACAACGCATAATTCTTTCAAGGCACACTAAGCAATCCCAATTGTTTGGAACAAGACATTCTAAAGCAATAATCACTAAGCATAAGGTTAAAAGAACACCTAGCATGTCATGCTAAAGTCTAAGTCACAGTCAATGCAAGCTCCTCTTGCACTTTCAAGCAAGAATTTCCTACTCCTTCCCAACACCAAGCAACTTATTTGAAACAACACAGCGAGAACGGGGGGGGGGGGGGGGGTCCAAACTACTTTATTCAAGCAAACTAAACAACTAAGAAAACCAAACGAAAACTAAGACGCTCCAAGAACTACACAACTTGTGCATGAAACAATAAAAACGAAGTGTCAAGGCAGACCTGAGCTTTTTATTGATGAAGAAGGGGATGCCTTGGGCATCCCCAAGCTTTGACACTTGTACCTCTTGGATATTTCTTGGGGGGACACCGGGGTGGAATCCCCAATCTTGAGATTTTGTCCATTCTTCATCTCATTACATCATTCTCTCTCTACACCTGAAAATTTTCCTTCATACAAAACTTCACACAATCTTCATTAGCAACATTAGTGTAATAAAAAGATAATACACCTTTAGGAAAAGCTTTGGAACAGCAAGACTTTTCACTAAAAACACAAGCTACTATAGCAACTCCTTAAAAAAGCTCAATTCCCTAAAAGAGAACTCAAAAAGGAATCAATAAGAAGCAAATGCAAATAATGGCAGAAATCTGTCAAAACAGACCAGCAGGTAGAAACCGATTTTTTGGAAAATCTTCTGTTGCTCAAATAAAAAAGTGTTAAACTATCTAACGTTAGCTAACATACTGGGGGATTTATTAGTAAATTTTCAGCTCAATACGAGTTACAGAGACTCCTCACGAATTTTTATGGTGGAGGACATAAATCTGTTTCGGGACAACAACTCCCCAAATCTTACTTCCCTCTCATTAGAGGCCATTCTTGGCACAAAAAGAAAAAAAGGATAAGGAGAGGTCATTACAGAAGTAATAACTTCCAAGACTCAAGGAAACTCTTGGGTTATCTCCCAACAAGTACTTTTCTTTAACGCCTTTAAGTTAGGCACAAGAAGCAAGAAGAATCAAGTATTTTCAAATGAAGAAGCATTAACATCCAACCTTGCTTTCAAAGGTGGAGAAAAAAGCAACTTATCTCTCCTCATTGGGAAGTGTTCAATACATTTCTTGAATGGAAAATGATATTTAATGGTGCCTTTTTTCATATCAATGATGGCACCAACAGTTCTAAGAAAAGGTCTTCCCAAAGTAATAGGACAAGTGCATTGTATTCAACATCCAAAACATATAAATCCATAGGGACATAAGCATTGTTAACTGTCAACACCCGGATTTTTAATCCTAGATGCCTGTTATGCCATACAACGCAATCCCAGGATTACTATTTTTGCGAGACATAACAGATTAGATATCATAGTACAGCATCTGTTACAAACCATACATAAGGTCTTACACAAATAAGGATCCCATGATCCAGTCTTAATACAATTCAAGCAGCGGAATAATGTAATAATAACGATAGCGTGGCGAAGCTCCATCTTCATGGTCATAGGAAATGCTGACGATGAGAGATGATCCTAGTTGTCGTAACCTTCCTGCTGTCCGTCTTCCTAATACTCCTCTTCATAGTCTGGCCACGGGAAGAGCCATGGACAAAGCCATGAGTACTATTTAAGTACTCGCAAACTAATACTAACAAGTGAAGTGGTTTTAGAATAGGAAGTACTAAGCTTTAGGGTTATTTTGCAAAAATCCAGATTTACCTCTACTGAGTTCAGAAGCAAAGAAAGTTTTATAACACCTAAGTGGGAACTTGAATTTCATATCACACCTCTAACGTGGTTAAGTCAAGTCATAAATCATTTCATAAGTTATTTTGAAAACATCTGAAGACGGAACAGTATGACCACTCCAACTGTCCATAACCGCGGACGCAGCTATTCGAATAGTTTAACAATCTGCAGAGGTGGTACACTTCACCACAACATTTGATACATCCGCCAGGAACAATCCTTGGCCGCAAGGGAACCCATAATAAGGTATATAAAGTTCCAGTCAATCCCTACCCAAATTTCGGGTATTATGGTTGTACGATAAAATTGGAATGGTATCGCATCCAGGCAACCATTAGTTTTGTAAAAGGGCTAAGGCTCATGCCTTAACATTTTCATCATCAAAATCATCTGGTGTTCAAGAACACATGTCAAAACATTTTAGTAGAATGACTCATCACTCTAAGGTTTCCATAACCATTTTCACCAAGTATTCCCATCTAAAGTTGCTCAAGTTTTATGCTTAGCACTAGCATCTACATGTGGGGGATAAACACTAATGAAGGGTGATAAGCAAGTGTATCTTATCTAAGTTCAATCTCATGCCTCAGGATGACATCATGATTATCCTAGGTCAATTTTTATGCTCTTTATGCTACCTTTAAATATCTTTCTGAATTCTACAAGTCACTAAGTAAACTCTAAAAGAAAGCTTTAATAAAGAAATAAAGTACCAAGCTTGCAAGTAAAACTAGGATTGGGTATCATCAAATCTATCTAACCAAGCATGCTTAATGCATTGCATAGGTTATCTAACTTTCATAGTTGCAAGTGTTAGCTTGCAAAGTCAATAGCTTGCCTTGTGCAGAGCAGTGGTTGAAGTTCTCCTCGGCTTCTTCCTCGTAGTATCCTCCTTCCTCCTCGTATCCTTGGTCGGTACTAGCGTCTATAAATAAATACAAGATACACAATCACCACACAATTCTTAACTACTCTATTTAGCACACAAAGGTTCACACTAGATGATCTAGCATCATCACTATTATCACAAAGATTAAATCACGTGTCTTATTTATTTTATTTTAGAAAAGTAGTTTCTACTCATTGAAAAACTACTTAAGATTTAATATTCTCCAACTCAAACATGGGATCATGTTGACACATTTCATCACCACATATTTCAGTACATGGGAATGTGATTTAAAGTGGTGTCACAATTTAATAAGGTTTAACCTTTTTATTTTAATTAAATAAAATGACTAGAATGGCCTATGAGGCATTATTTTATTACTTGGTCATTATTTCTGTATGTAAACCTATATATTTTTATATATTCTGAAAGGTATGGTTAAATGTGATTTCTGAGAGTTGGAATCAACTCAAAAGCTTTTATGGTTGAATTTTGAAAAATGTTTGAATGCAGAAAAACTTCTGCCTTGTTATTTTTACCATGGGTGATCTATAACTCCAATTGGTTTGAATCCAACGGGCTTGGATTAAGCGCTCCATTACCTTTCTAACAAAATTGGTTTCATGCATTTTGGTTTAGTGAATCGAGCTGGGTTGATTTTTGAATCTAGGTACAAAACTGATTTTGAAACTAAATGAATAAACCTAAGTTTGAATTGCTGGGTCGCGCGGGAGGTTTAACTGGGCCGGCCCACTACGCATAGCGCACGTAGGCTGGTTAAGTGAACGACCCCATGCCTGGCGCGCGGGAGGTTGATTTTAGACAGCGAGTGGCAAAGGGGTACAGGGTGATCTAGGCCGTGCGATCTAGTTCTAATCCTACGACTGTGGTTCATCGTCCACGCCTGAACAGGACAAGGCGAGGATGAACCATATCACGGACAGTGGGGGTCAGTGGGGGATCACCGGCGCTCCGGCGATTGTCAGCGATGGGGGCGAATGACGAAGTCGACGACGGCGATTCTCCTGGTACCGGAAGCTCCTAATGGGGCGGCTCCAATCTATGACGCCTCTCCTCCTCTGCAGCGGCAAACTCCGGTGCAATTCCGGCCACCTGGTGCTCGCCTTGCTCCGGGGGTGAGTGGGGGTTATCAATGATAGGTGGGGAGTGAGATGGTGTGCTCAAATCGAACGGGGGTGCCCTCCTTTTATAGTGCCTGAAGGGGACGACGGGCGCGGGTGGAGCTCGTCGTGGTCGTTGACACAACGTGCTAATTGCATGGGCGACGATAGGGGGCGGGGTGTTGCCTCTTGGCGAAGCTCAACAGCTTGATGGCGAGGCGTGGGGCGGTGAGGAATGGTCGGAACATCGCGGCGCTCTAGGCGGGTCCGACGACAATTTTAATGGCGCACATCGTCCATGGTCCACGCGGCGGCAAATGGGGTTATCTAGAGGGTTGCTGGGGTGCTGGCGATCACGCACGCAAGCGGAAGGGCGGCACGTGGTCTGTGGGCTTGTGTCGCTGATGGCGCACTGGCGCGCTCTTGGCACGCACACAGAGAAGGTGGGCGCAAGCTTGTCGTGTGGTCCACTGGCTGGCAAGGATCGGGGCTTGGACAGGGGGTGGCGGTGGATGGTGGTTAGTGCTCCAGACAAGGTTGGCGAAGCTAGAGCTTCTCCTAGCTCGCTGGCGAAATGGGGGTGGCAAGGGTGCTCTCGGCATGGTCACCATTGATGGATATGCATGCTCACAGTGTTGCTAAGGCTAGTTAGATTAGTTTGATCATACTGAGAGTGTAGAGTGAGCTAGAAACAGGACAAGGTTGGCCAAACTTACTGCTACTAATAGTGTTTGATGTTTGTTTGTTTGCTGCTGACAAGGTGTTTGATGAAATGGCCGAAAGAAATTCAAATTTGAATTTTGGATTCAACCTTGGTGGGTTTGCTAGGTACATACTAGGGAGTCTTGGGTTAGTTGGATTGGTCAAGGGGCACTGGTTTGGTTGGGTTTTGAAAATGTGTGATCTTCATATATGTTATAGATTCAATTTTCAATTGTCATTTCAATCAAGTTGCCAAATGTTTCTGTAAGTTTGAAAGGTGGGCTTTGATTCACTTTTAATTGGTCTTGCAAGGGGTGAAAATAAATGGAAAAGTTTCTGTTTGAAATCTTGGACTAGAAACACTCAAAGTGACCTAGTGGGCAAGATAGGCAAAAATGACCATTTGCTTTATTTGTTTTGTTTTTGATTTTCTCTTGATTTGTTTCCACTTGGAAATATTTTAGATGATGTTGTTTTCATCTTTAATCCATTCCTTGCTATTTAGATCAATCACACAAGTCCATTCATGCATTCATACAATCATGCCATACACACATGCATTCATTTGGTTTTTATTTAATCAAAGTTTTTGTTAACCCTCATTTTAGTGATTAGAATTTGATAATCATGATCAATATTTTTGGGATGTTACAAACCTTCCCTCCTTAAACAAAATCTCGTCCCGAGATTTGAGAAAGAAGAAAAATATTACCTAGGATTTAAAGAGACCGGGAAACTCCGTCCTGATGTGATATTCTCGCTCCCAGGTAGCTTCTCTTCAGTGTGGTTACTCCACTGAATCTTGAGAAACTTGATGCTTCTAGTCCTGGTGGTTCTGAAAGCTTCCTCCAAAATACGGATGGGTACTTCGGGATACGTCAGGTCATCGTTGATCTCTATGGTGCAATGATCAATGTTCTTGAAAACTTCGGTCTTCTCCGGAACTTCAAGGCATTTGCGAAGTAACGATATATGGAACACATTATGCACTGCTAACATCTCTGCTGGCAGTTCCAATTGATACGACACTTCTCCTAGACGATTCAGAATCTTGAAAGGTCTGATATATCTGGGAGATAACTTTCCTTTGAGCTAGAAACACTGCATTCTCTTCAAAGGCGACACTTTGAGATACACAAAATCTCCAATATTGAAAGCGAGGTCTTGGCGTCTCTTGTCAGCGTAACTCTTCTTTCTGGATTGGGCGGTCTTGAGGTTCTTACGAATCTTGTGAACTTTCTCTTCTGCTTCCCGTAGGATGTCGGGTCCGAAAATCTGACTCTCTCCTACTTCCGACCAATTCAAAGGGGTACGACACTTCCTTCCATACATGAACTCAAATGGGGCCATTTGCAAACTAGCTTGATAAGTGTTGTTGTAAGAAAATTCTGTAAACGGTAGATAGTCTTCCCATTTAGATCCATACTCTAGCACACATGCTCTCAACATATCTTTGAGTATTTGATTTACTCGCTTCGTTTGTCCATCGGTCTGAGGGTGATACGCTATGCTGAAATCCAATCGGGTTCCTAATCCTTCTTGGAATTTCCTCTAGAATCTCGAGGTAAATTGAGTTCCTCAATTTGATACGATGTTCTTGGGGACTCCGTGCAAACTGACGATTCTAGCGATGTATACTTCTGCTAGCTTCGAGCTCTGGTAAGTGGTCTTGACTGGTAAGAAATGGGCTACCTTGGACAATCTATCAACTATGACCCAAATAGAGTCATTTCCCCTACTAGAAGTAGGCAATCCGGTGATAAAGTCCATTCCAACTGAATCCCATTTCCATTCCAGAATCTGCAATGGTTGCAGTAGTCCTGCGGGTCTCTGATGTCCCGCCTTGACTCTCTGACAAATATCACACTTGGCGTTATAGCTTTCGATTTCTCTCTTCATCTTATGACACCAAAAATGCTCCTTCAAATCATGATACATCTTTGTTCCTCCGGGGTGGATAGAATAAAGGGTATCATGGGCCTCCTTCAAAATAACTTCTTTCAACTCTGAATCTGCTGGTACACAGAGACTTCCTTTGTACCATAACACTCCTTCTTCATCCTCGGTAAATCCGGGTACTTTGCCTGTACCGATATGACGTTTGATTCCGTCGATACTAGCATTTCCTTTCCGCACCTCCTTGATCTGACTGATCAAAGTGGGTTGAAGTTCTATGCTATCCAAAAATCCTTCACTTACTAATTCCATTCTGAAATCTTCCATCTCTTTGTGCAAACTTAGTTGCTCCTTCAGAATCATGGAGTTCAAGCGGCACGGTAATCTACTAAGGGTGTCTGCTACCACATTGGCTTTACCGGGGTGATAGTGAATGTCCAGATCATAGTCCTTGATTAGCCCAATCCATCTTCTATGCCTCATATTCAGCTCCTTCTGAGTGAATATATACTTAAGGCTCTTGTGATCTGAATAAATCTCACAACGGTTTCCCATCAGATAATGCCTCCATGTCTTCAGGGCTAGAACTACGGCTGCTAGTTCAAGATCATGGGTAGGATAATTCCGCTCATGCTGCTTCAGGTGTCGAGATAGATAAGATATAACTTTTCCTTCTTGCATCAACACACATCCGAGACCGATCTTGGATGCGTTACAATATACATCAAAGGGCTCTGTGATATCCGCATGATCAAGATTGGGGCTGAAATCAATCTCCTCTTGAGTTCCTGAAAGCTCGCTTCACATTTGTCCATCCATTCAAACTTCTTGTCCTTCTTCAACAATTGGGTCATGGGTCTTGCGATACTCGAGAATCCTTCTACGAACTTGCGGTAGTATCCCGCTAATCCGAGAAATGCACAAACTTGGGTTTGGGTGGTTGGGGCTTGCCAATCTTCAACATCCTTCACCTTTGCAGGGTCAATGACAATTCCTCCGGCGGATACAATATGTCCGAGGAATCCTACCTCCTGTAACCAGAATTCACATTTGCTAAACTTGGCATACAGATGATGCTCTCTAAGGGTTCCAAGGATGGTCCTTAGGTGTAGCTCATGTTCTTCTTCTGATTTGGAATAGATCAGAATGTCATTGATGAAAACAGCGACAAACTTATCCAGGAATCCCATAAAAATCTTATTCATGAGGTTCATGAAATAAGAGGGGGCATTGGTTAATCCAAAATACATGACAGTATACTCATATAATCCATATCTTGTGGTAAAGGCAGTCTTTGGAATATCCTCTGGGCGAATCTTGAGTTGATGATAGCCAGTTCTAAGATCAATCTTAGAAAACATTTTGGCACCAGTCAACTAGTCAAACAGGTCTTCTATCTTTGGCAACAGGTACTTGTTCTTTATGGTGACATCATTCAACTTCCTATAATCCGTACATAAACGGTTACCTCCATTCTTCTTGTCCACAAACAAGACTGGTGATCTCCATGGCAATGCACTTGGTTGGATCAATCCTATTTCCAGCATAGCATCCAGTTGCTTCTTTAGCTCCACTAGTTCATACGGGTTCATACTATATGGTCTCTGGGCTATGGGTCCGGTTCCAGGGATTAGTTCAATGATAAACTCGATATCCCGATCTGGGAGAATACTGGGAAAAATATCTGGAAATACATCCGGGTATTCACAGACTATCTGGACTTGGTCAACGGTTGGCTGGGCTATACTCTTGTTGCACTTGAATTGACGGGGCAAGGTTTCAGATATATGCTCGACTGATATTTCGGCTATACTGGTCATTGTTATGGCTTTCTTGGCACAGTCAATTAATCCTTTATGTTTGGACATCCAATCCATTCCTAGTACTACTTCCAAACCTTTAGTTCCGAGTACTATTAGATTAGCATAAAAATCTATGCCATGGATTCAGATAGGTACGGCTTTGCAAATTTGTCTAGCTTTGGTGGTTGAACCTGGTATTTGAACTATCATAACATGCTTCAATTTGGTTGGTTGAATCTTACTAGTGCATGCAAATTCTTCAGTAACAAACGAGTGCGATGCTCTAGAATCAAACAACACTCTTGAAAGTACTGAGTTAACAGAAAACTTACCCATCACAACATCTGGCGCTTCTTTAGCATGCATGAGAAAGAGACGGCTGTTGCGGTTGAGCGAGTTCCCTGGGGCAAACCTTCTTCCAGGCTGAACACGACGCTGCTGCTGAGCTGGGGCATTTGCATTGGCGGCTGCGGCAATCTTCTTGGGGCACTCATTGGAATAGTGACCATTGGTTCCACATTCATAACAAGTCACCTAAGACTTGTCCTTTGCTGCAACAGGCACAACATTGCTTCCAGCCCTTGGGGCAGTGTTGGTGTTGGTGGCGACATTGTTGTTGTTGAACTTAGGTGGTGCACATTTGAAATTGCTGGGGTTGCCGGGGTTGTTGTGATTTCCTCCGGGCCTTGGGTTTCCACGGTTGGGGTAGGTCGGACGGTTCATCGGGGGTCTGTTGGTTCTTGGGGCAAATCCTGGAGATGGGTTGGGGCGATACTTTGGTGTATGGTGGGTTCCTGGTTGATGCATCATGCGACGCTTGCGGTTCTCATTAGCTTGGTTGATCTTTCCTTCCATCTGAATGGCAGAGTCCACTAGGGCTTCAATATCAGTAAATGGCATATTGACTAACACTGTCTGCATTTCATCGTATAGACCATTCAGGAACCTCTCCTTCTTCTTGGCTTCAATGTCGATCTCATCCGGTGCATACCTAACCAATGACAATAATTTGTCATGATACTCAACTACTGTCATCCTGCCTTGATTTAGTTCCCTGAATTCATCTCTCATCCGCTTGATCAAACCCGGTGGCACATGGGTTCTGCTGAACTTGACTTTGAACTCTTCCCAAGTCATCATCTGACCTCCTGTCATCGCGCGAACGCTGTTCCACCATGCTCTTGCATCTCCGGCCAGGTAGTGGGTAGCAAACAATACTTTCTCGTTATCTTCCACTCCTGCAACTTCCAGATTGTTCTCCATGGTTTGCAACCAATCATCGGCATCGAGGGGCTCTTCTGACTTAGTGAAAACGGGTGGATTGGTGTTCTGGAAATTCTTGAGCTTAGATCCATGGTTGTCCTGATTTCCGTGGCCTTGATTGTTGTTGGCCATCTGAGCTATTTGTTGAAGGATGGCTAAGTTGGCTTGACGTTCGGCTCTTTCAGCTTCGCGGTCAGAAACCAACATTTGCAAGATTTGCAACATCGGGTCCGGGGATGAAGTGCTTCCTCCGCGAGGCATCTGAAGATTGAGATAGATCGTGAGAAAAGAGGGAAATTTCTAAGGTTCAGGGGTTTGTTTTGGAAAAGTTTTCAAAGTTTGACTCGGATTTTTCTAGCAACTTTCTTTTCATTCATTCATAGCACATGATACAACACACACCGCAACAAAGGAAGAACAGATGGTTTTAAGAACCATTCTGGGAAACTACGATATAGTGGGACCGAATACAACTCACTAATGCTAGTGCTCAAGTGCTACTACTCCTCGGAGTCAGTGTCCTCATCATCCTCATCATCATCATCATCGATGAAGGCAAAGTCATCCTCATCGATGAAGAAGTCAATGGCCTGATCCTCTAGAAAGTCATCATCATCGCTGAGATAGGAGTAGGGGTCTCCACGAAGGTCTTCCCCTGCATTATCCCTCACCTCTAACTGCATGTCTCTCTCGTGGAAAGTCTCCTCCAACTCTATGATCCGGTGGCGAAGACAGACAATGATGCGCTTCTTCTTGTCGAGCTGACAGCGATGAGACTGGCGACCCTTCACTAGCATGGCAATGCTCTGATCCTTCTTGGCGGTGATGGCATACTTGTGGTTGGCGTAGGAGCGGCCTTTGTCCAACTCCTTCTGACGGTCATACATCATGAAGCTGAGGTGGTCCAATTGACTCTTCAGCTCGTGGTGGTATGGGGCCTCCAGTGGCTGTCCCATAGCATCATGCCTTGGGTAGAACTCAAAGCGGGTACCCTTGATCTGATTGATACTCTGCCCACACAGATGAGCAAGAGCTTCCTGCATGGCCCTGGCAAGTCCATCGATCCAGTTGTTCTCTCTCCAGGTGAACTTAATTCCCTCTGCGGTGGGGGCTTCAATCTTTCCCAGGAGACTTGCAACAACTAGCCACTGCAAATCTTCTCCTTCCTGATCATTGAGCTGAGCTCCGAAGAACTCGGGGTGTGGACGCTCCAGCATCTCTGACAGCTTGTCCAAGTCACGCTCAATGATGAGGTCTCCTCCATTCCCCAACTGATAAAACTTGCTATAATCTAGTTACGTAGTGATGTATCTAACACCCATGTAGTTCTGGTGTAGATCATGTTTTGCTCTAGGGAGAGTTTTAGTCAATAGATCACCATTGGGTCCAACGCGTTTGAAACCACACCTAGTTCGGATATGAACTCCTTCATCCAAACTGCTTCCTGAGCCGCTTCCGAAGTAGCAACATATTCGGCCTCTGTTGTTGATCCCGCCACCACAGGTTGTTTGGACCTCCTCCAACTAACCGCTCCAATACGTATCCGGATTGAGACCTAGAGTCATCCGGATCGGTGTCAAAGCTAGCATCGACATAACACTTAGCGACAAGCTCTTCTTCACCTCCATATACAAGAAACATATCCTTAGTTCTTCACAAGTACTTAACGATATTCTTGACCGCTTTCCAGTGTTCCGAACCTGGATCCGATTGGTACCTACTAGTCAAACTAATAGCATGTGCCACATCCGGTCTTGTACATAGCATGGCGTACATTATAGAGACTATGTCTGAAGCATAGGGGACTTTGTCCATTATCTCTCTTTCTTCCGCCATAGCCAGACTTTGAGTCTTACTCAATGTCGTGCCTTGCAACATAGGTAAGAACCCCTTCTTACTTTCGTCCATTTTAAACTTCTTTAAAATCTTATCAAGGTATGTACTTTGCGATAGCCCTATTAGGCGCCTAGATCTATCTCTATAGAATTTTATGCCTAATATGTATGACGCTTCACCTAGGTCCTTCATTGAAAATTTGTTGTTTAGATAAATTTTAACACTGTTTAAAAGATCTATATCATTTCCGATCAATAATATGTCATCCACATATAGTATAAGAAATGCCACATTGCTCCCACTCACTTTCTTGTAAATACAAGCTTCTCCATAAGTTTGGACAAATCCAAACTCTTTGATCACCTCATCAAAGCGAAGATTCCAACTTCGTGATGCTTGCTTCAATCCATAGATGGATCGCTGAAGCTTGCACACTTTGTTAGCATCCTTAGGGTCGACAAAACCCTTTGGTTGTATCATATATAACTCTTCTTCAATATTACCATTGAGAAACGCAGTTTTGACATCCACCTGCCATATCTCATAATCGAAATATGCAACATTTGCTAACATAATCCTAACTGATTTTAGCATCGCTACTAGAGAGAATGTCTCATCGTAGTTAACTCCTTGAATTTGTCGAAACCCCTTTGCAACAAGTAGAGCTTTATAGACGGTCACATTACCATCAGCATCAGTTTTCCTTTTGAAAATCCATTTATTTTCCACGACCTTTCGGTCGTGAGGTAAGTCCACCAAGTTCCAAACTTGATTTTCATACATGGATTCCATCTCAGATTTCATGGATTCTAACCATTTGTTGGAATCCGGGCTCATCGTCGCTTCTTCATACGTCGCAGCGTCATCATTTTCATCAACCATGAAATTCATGTCAGGATTTCTATACAGCTCGGGAGTACATTCTAGGAATCCGGATCTATAGAGATATATCAAGGCGGCTCATTGGATTGAGTCAGAGTACATATTTGGACAAAGTGTTAAAGAAGTTCAACATGGAATCGTTTAAGAAGGGGTTCTTACTGATGTCCCATGGTGTAAAACATAGCAGTACTCAGTGTCCTTCGACAACTAATGAGAGAAGTCGAATGAGTGCAATTCAGTATGCTTCGGTAGTTGGATCCATCATGCATGCCATGATTTGTAATAGGTCGAATGTTTCCTATGCTCTAAGTGTTGTGAGCAGATACCATGCTAACCCTGGAGAAATCCACTGGGAAGTGGCTAAAAATATCCTCAAGTTCGTGCAAAGGACTAAGGATATGTTCCTAGTTTATGTAGGTGAGGATGAACTCGGTGTAAATGGTTACATGAATGCGAGTTATCTCACTAGCTCAGATGATTCTTGTTCACAATACGGATATGTGTTTGTCATAAACGAAGGGGTTGTGAGATGGAAGAGTTCCAAGAGAGAGACTGTGTCTGTGTCTACAACAGAGGCTGAGTATATTTCCACCTCAGAGGCAGCAAAGGAAGCTGTTTGGATGAGGAATTTCCTCATGGATCTTGGTGTGGTCCAATCCGTTAGACGTGTATTGTGACAACAATTGTGCTATTGCACAAGCCAACTAACCTAGACTACACCATAAGAACAAACACATACTCATGTGGTACCACCTGATTCGCCAGTTTGTGCATCAAGGTGATATCAAGTTAAGCAAGGTACACATGGATGCAAATATTGCATATCTGTTCATAAGACGTTACCACAGATGAATCATGAGGGGTACCTGAGAGTTATGGGCATTATATTCTTAGACATGTGATGTTGCAAGATTGTCTGTAGTGCAAGTGGAGACTGTTGGGCATATGCCCTAGAGACAATCATGTATGACATAATTCCTATTGTATTCATAAAGTTATTAAGTTTTCCTTGCATGAACATCTAATGTATATCATTAAATATGTGATTTAGTTGTGGAACTATATATTCATGTTGATCATGCTGGACACACAACTTAGACTAATGTGAAAGTCGGCAGATGACTCGGTTCCACTTGTCATGAGCATGGTGATGCTATTCTCACTTACACGGATTCGTGTCGACGTAATGATATTGGGAGTCCCTCGCATTGCACCATAGAGCATAGGCCAAGACCCACCGGTCAGTAGCTCGGCGATTGCAAGGCCTATCCGATGAGAGCGTTGCAAGTATGCGAGCACCATGTGCTCCAAGCAGGTATGGATTTGGCATGATGAACCTATGAAGACTAAGTATCAGCTATGATGTAGGTTCCTATGGATGAGAAGAACGCTAGGAGTCGAGCCCCGGTCCACCAGACAGGCGTGGACAAAGGAGGAAAGGACAATGACACGCACAAGGCGGTCTAGCCCCTTCTTCCGGGGGCTACCCCGAAAGGAGGGTAAGTGCACAGTTGGGGAAAGCGCAGCCGAGGAGCAGCCTCGACTGAGCTCCGGACGGACCAAAAGATCACCTCTCCTGGGCCAGGCGTGGCCCAGGAACCGGAGTCAACTGAGCCTGACAAGACGTGTCAAGCCCGGCCTTGGGAACTGGCGATGCGCCAGCTCCTCTGGACATCATCATGACGCTTCAGTCTGCTATAGCTGCCACCGATTTGAGTGACATATCGGAGCCTAGCCTGTCACATGGCCTTCAAGTGTGTTTGTGCATCGCCAGTGGCCATCCATTGGCCACAAGAACCACCCATCTTCCTGAAGACTGCATGGCACACCACGATTGAGCCTAGGAATGCCCCTGGTGGTGCTCCACGCGGGCCCTTGTAGTGACCCCTTAGAGTATAAAAGGAGGCACTTGTCCATTGGGAGAGGGGGTTTGAAGGTGAAGGAGGTTCGAGGGAAAAGGGTAGGAGGGTTCGAGAGTTAAGAAAGTAGAGTTCGTAGAGGAGAGCTTTGAATGAACAGATAGAGAGAGAAGAGTTGATATCCTTCTCCACACTAGAGATAAGGAAGGAAGGAAAAATGGAGAGAAGTGAGGAAGAGGATGCCTGGGAAGTGTAGAAGCTAGAGAGAAAGCGGCTCCCTGGCACCGTTGAGATCATCATCTTGTACCTCGATCCACCCCAGATAATCCACCAAAGCAGGACGTAGGGTTGTTAGCTGTAGCACCCTGGGTAAAACCACTACTAGAAAATCGCCTGTTATTCCTACTTGGTGCATCATCATAACATCATATTGCATCATCATCATGTCTCATTGCACAAATCATCATTTAAATTGTTGCATTTAAATTATAGCACTTGTATTTGGTTCTTGCTAAGTTGTATTTGCTATTCTTGTGTTGATATGCCCAACATGAGTCGGGGGTATCATCTCTTATTTTCTCTCCCATTCTATCTTGTTGGACTCATGTGAGCCATAATACCATCATCTAAATTCCACCATATGTTGTTAAGTGGGGTTCATTATTTTTGCCTTATGGATTTTAAATCATGCCCATTTAAACTCACATGGATTCTATTTAATACTGCCCCATTTCACTTCTTGCTTAGATCTTTTGCCATCTCACCTTAAGAATAATTCTTTTCTTTTCCTATTAAACTCTATCTATCCACACACACTCATCTATCTATTCTACCCACTAAAAATCTACCCGTGTACACACCACACCTCATTTGTTTTAAAAAATAGCTAATCTACTCTAGCTAGCTACCTTGTGGGACCAGCACTACTAGGAAAACGCCTGTTCGTGGCGCACCTGTAAACAACATATGTGGCGCACTAGGGGTGCGCCACGGGCCTCGCGCTACGGCTATCTCCTAGCCGTGGCGCACTGCCTGGTGCGCCACGGTTATATTGAGATAGGCGTGGCGCACTACCAGGTGCGCCACGGGTAGGGGTACATGGTGCGCCACGGATGTGTTTTTCAAAAAAAAATGCAAAAAACACCCTCGTTTTGAATTGCAAAAGCAATCGGTTGATCGTGTCACCTCGCCGGAGCATGGCCGTGGCAGGGAGGTGCGGGAGGCCATGTACGCTCTAGTCCTCGCCGACGTCGAGGTGGTAGGAAGGGTGTGGTTGGAGAAAGGAAGTTAGGAAGAGAGGGAGGAAGGAAGAGATGGAGGAAGAGAGGGAGGAAGAGAGGGAGGAAGGGAGGTCGGACGCCGCCGTCACTGCAAGGAGAGGAGGAGGCCGCCGTTCTTGCCGTCACCACAATCCTTTGCAAGGAGAGGAGGAGGCCGTCGTCGCACCGTCACTGCAAGGAGAGGAGAAGGGGAAGGAGGATAAGGAGAAGGAAGAATGAAGAAGGAGAAGGAGAAGGAATAAGGAAGAAGGAGAAGGGAGAAGGAAGAAGGAGAAGGGAAAGGAAAAGGGAGAGGGAAAATGGGGAGGGAAAAGGGGGAAGGGAAAGGTAGGTGGGCGGGGTGAGGATTCAAATTTTGTATCCCGCCCAACTTACTCGTAGCGCACTAGGTGGTGGTGCGCTACGGGTAAGTTGCCCTCTATACAAGTTGACTCACTATACTTTACTTGATTCTTTCAGGGGAATTTTTTACTCCCTCCGTCCCAAAATAGATGTCTCAGATTTTTAAAATTTGAATGAATCTAGACACTATTTAGTATATAGGTTCATCCAAAATTTGACAAATCTAAGACATCTATTTTGGAAGGGGAGGAAGTACATAAGATACATGGAAAGACAAAGAATGCAGTCGAAGCTCACCTCTCGATGCAGGCTTCATACGTTATTTTACCTAAGATACAAATAAAGACAAAGAATGAAGTAGAATCTCACCATGTGTCAGTATTAATATTTGCACGCCATCTATGGAAAACATGTACCCACACAAAGGAAAAGGAACAAACAACAAATCATACGTTCCTGTAGCATTAACCAGTACCTGCAAACATAAGAATTGATGGGAGATGTTATGCCATTCAGTAACTTCTATTTTTGGCTTCACAAGGTATTCACAAGGTCAGTAACTTCTATTTTTGGCTTCTCGTATGTGTATAAAAGGTTAAGAATTTCTAATCTATTAGACCCATATAGATGAGTGGTTGATACCACAAACGGCCATGATGTAGATGCTGATGCTGCATCCTGCAAACCATCAGTCAATCAGTTGGTATATATATTCTCTCTCGAGTGAGTCGTTGAAAGCATAAATTCTTTTTCTATTAGATATCTAGTGTCATGATATCATTTGTCCTATTAGATATCATGAGAACATATCAGGACAAAATATCTAGTGAGTCATTGAAAGCATAACTTTCCACTTGTCACTGAAGGAAGCTAGCTAGGCAAACATATGGAACACTTTGAGCAGAAATTAACACATAATCGGATGCATGTCAGACCTGCTTACCTTTTATGCTTTATGATGAACGAATATAGTAGCAGATAGTAAAAAATATTTTTCCTTGACATAGATGCTCCATTGACTTGTTTTTCCAAAAGGAAATCACATTCATATCTATCTGTTTCCAACATCAGTAGTGTAGTCAGTAACTTGGATTTTCTCAAAAGAAAAATGATAAGCTATATCTAGTAGGGCAAATGGTATCCGGACACAAACCCATCTCATAACAACTACGAAGGAAATATGCCCTACCCGAAGAAGAATATTTACCTATTGTACAAAAGTTAAACCTTTCCAGCCAGGTAACTGAAATATCCCGGTGTACATAGATGTATAGCTGAGAAAATATGTCCGCAGCAACTAAAACAGTTTAGAGATGTACACTTTCCAACACTGCGTACTACATACACTTCGGCAAATGTTCAGAGTTGAAAGCTGGCCAGATTATCTTCCCATCAAGAACATATTTCAACTCGAGGGTTGTAGATTTGCCTCTCGCTAATTCAAATTATGACACAAATTCATTAAAGATCAGATTACCATAATTTCAGAAAGCTTTAGAAATTGCACAGGTAACCTTTTCAGCATCCAATCAGCCGGACTCAATATGAATTTGCTGATTCAGATGCACCAAAAATTTATGGTTGCAGTTTCAGTAAACCTGTCAAAGATGATCACAAACCTTGCGAGGTTCTGCCGACACTCCAGGAAGGCAGGAAACAAAGCCGATGAACTACACGAACCTAGCAAGGTACCATCGACACTCTAGGGAGGCCCTGTTCTCGTCACCATCAAGCTCCTCACTCCCCATCTCTTGAGTCCATGGGAGCATGCAACGGTTCAAATTAGATTCAATCGTACATCAAGCATCCCTCGTCATTTTACAGAAATAAAAAACAAGGTGATGAGCACTCACCGGTGGCGCGTCGTGAATCCTTGTTCTCCTAAGAAGCCGCCTCTCCTTCCCAATCTCCACGGTCCCATTCATGCAACGAAAAATAGATGTAGGTCTCATACGCAATTTGTCAAACACTTGGGGAATCCAAACAAAATATCACATAGGGCGCTTATGTATTGATTAATTCTGGGGTGGTGAGGATCTAGGGAGCATCGAAGTTCTCGGATTGGGGATTGCCGACCTTGATTGCGTTGAGGAGGAGGTGGTGGACGAAGCCGGCAAAGAGGCAGTGGTACCCACGATGTTGTAGGCGGGATCGTGGAGGGGTGGCGCCCCGGTACAGGGAGGCATGGCCGCATAGGGACAGTGTGGGTAGAGCACCAAGGGCAGAACGGCGTGGTAAGGCGAACAATGGTGGCAGGTGTGTGAGATCTCAGCGTTTTCTGTGGGAAGACGGGGATGGTTTCTGAGGAGTTGCAGATGCGCGGCGGGGAGATTTTTCTCTGCCGGTGGAGTGGTCAGTTTCGTCTAATTGCTAAGCGTACACGTAACTCGCGATTAGACAATCCTGACGGTTAGATTTAATCAACCGGAGCTGATCTCGTGGTTGTTATCCGCCTGTGTATGTTGTTGGGGTGTCGGTAGGAAAGAAGCTGTTTGGTTGTTTAATAGTATAGATTTGACAAATATAAGACATCTATTTTGGGACGAAGTAAGTACATAAGATACATGGAAAGACAAAGAATGCAGTCGAAGCTCACCTCTCCATGCAGGCTTCATACGTCATTTTACCTAAGATACAAATAAAGACAAAGAATGAAGTAGAATCTCACCATGTGTCCGTATTAATATTTGCACGCCATCTATGGAAAACATGTACCCACACAAAGGAAAAGGAACAAACAACAAATCATACGTTCCTGTAGCATTAACCATCACCTGCAAACATAAGAATTGATGGGAGATGTTATGCCATTCAGTAACAAGGACTTCACAAGGTCAGTAACTTCTATTTTTGGCTTCTCTATATGGAGAAAAGGTTAAGAATTTCTCATCTATTAGACCCATATAGTGAGTGGTTGATGCCACAAACGGCCATGATGTAGATGTTGATGCTGCATCCTGCAAACCATCAGTTAATCAGTTGGTATATATATTCTCTCTCGAGTGAGTCGTTGAAATCATAAATTCTTTTCCTATTAGATATCTAGTATCATCATATCATTTGGCATATTAGATATCATGAGAACATATCAGGACAACATATCTAGTGAGTCATTAAAAGCATAACTTTCCACTTGTCACTGAAGGAAGCTATCTAGGCAAACATATAGAACACTTTGAGCAGAAATTAACACATAATCGGATGCATATCAGACCTGCTTACCTTTCATGCTTTATGATGAACGAGTACATTAGCAGCTGGTAAAATATATTTTTCCTTGACATAGATGATCCATTGACTTCTTTTTACAAAAGGAAATCACATTCATATCTATCTGTTTCCAACATCAGTAGTGTAGTCACTAACTTGGATTTCTCAAAAGAAAAATAATAAGCTATATCTAGTAGGGCAAATAGTATCCGGACAAAAACCAATTTCATAACAACTACGAAGGAAAAATGCCCTACCCGAAGAAGAATATTTACCTATTGTACAAAAGTTAACCCTTTGTAGCCAGGTAACTGAAATATCCCGGTGTACATAGATGTATAGCTGAGAAAATATGTCCCCAGCAACTAAAAAAGTTCAGAGATGTACACTTCCCAACACTGCTTACTACATACACTTCGGAAAATGTTCAGATTTGAAAGCTGGCCAGATTATCTTCTGATCAAGAACATATTTCAACTCGAGGGTTGTAGATTTGCCTCTCACTAATTCAAATTATGACACAAATTCATTAAAGATCAGATTACCATAATTTCAGAAAGCTTTAGAAATTGCACAAGTAACCTTTTCAGCATCCAATCAGCCCAACTCAATATGAATTTGCTGATTCAGATGCACCAGAATTTTATGGTTGCAGTTTCAGTAAACCTTTCGAAGATGATCACAAACCTTGCAAGGTTCTCCCGACACTCTAGGAAGGCAGGAAACAAAGCCGACGAACTACACGAACCTAGCAAGGTACCATGAAAACTCTAGGGAGGCCCTCTTCTCGTCACCATCAAGCTCCTCACTCCCCATATATTCAGTCCATGGGAGCATGCAACGATTCAAATTAGATTCAATCATACATCAAGCATCCCTCATCATTTTATGGGCATAAAAAACAAGATGATGAGCACTCACCGGTGGCGTGCCGTGAATCCGTGTTCTCCTAAGAAGCCGCCTCTCCTTCCCAATCTACATGGTCCCATTCATGCAACGAAAATAGATGTAGGTCTCATACGCAATTTGTCAAACACTTGGGGAATCCAAACAAACTATCACATAGGGCGCTTATGTATTGATTAATTCTGGGGTGGTGAGGATCTAGGGAGCATCGAAGTTCTCGGATTGGCGATTGCCGACCTTGATTGCGTTGAGGAGGAGCTGGTGGACGACGGCAAAGAGGCAGTGGTACCCACGACATTGTAGGCGGGCGCGTTGAGGGGTGGTGCCCCGGTCCAGGGAGGCATGGCCGCATGGGGACAGTGTGGGTAGAGCACCAAGGGCAGGACGACGGGGTAAGGCGAACAACGGTGGCAGGTGTGTGAGATCTCAGCTTTTTCTGTGGGCAGACGGGGATGGTTTCTGAGGAGTTGCAGACGCGCGGCGGGGAGATTTTCCTCTGCCGGTGGAGTGGTCAGTTCCGTCTAATTGCTAAGCGTACACGTAACTCACGATTAGACAATCCTGACGGTTAGATTTAAACAACCGGAGCTGATCCCGTGGTTGTTATCCGCCTGTGTACACTGTTGGGGTGTCTGTAGGAAAGAAGCCGTTTGGTTGTTTAATAGTAGTATAGATACATCAACTCGATCAGTACACAAGTGACTGAGTTCGCTATGTCTTCCCCTCGGTGATTACAAGTTTGAATCAGCTAGACTGTTTGGCATCTTCCTCTGATTCAGCAGCCTGCTAGCTAGCTTGAGCTGGCTACTTTTGCTTGAAGCCTTTTGATTCATATGCTTATTCTAGATGACGTACTATTCTTGACACAGTGCCCACCTCATGCATCAGCTTAAACCTGATCTTTTTATCTTATATATCCATGGAAATCAGGCTATCCGACTAGTTCAAATGTAACCCACATTTGTCTAAACATAAGCTGATCTGTTGTTCAGTCTCTCTAACTCCTATCTTTGACCGTGAGGTATCATCAGGATCAAATTCTCCAAAGCTACATGAACCTTTTTGTTTTTCTGAACTTTATTGGATTCGGTGCAGAAATTTTCTTAATGACTGGCGCTATTTGATCTTCTTCAGTCTACAAAGTAGCCGAGTTTGTCTGCTACCTGTTATTCAACTCACAGGTGGTGAGATCGATCTCCATCCTGACTGAATAAAAGCCACCTTTTTGCTTCCAAAATTTGTGCAAATCTTACTTAAATCAAATCTTATAATCTGTAATTCCAATCAAAATATTTTATATATGAAACTTATTCAAAAATTGCTTGAATAATTTGAATCTGAACTTTGTCTACTATTTTGAATAATTCAAATTGTGCCAACTAATTAAATGCTCTCGTAGCCAATTAAGCTCCATAAATCATATCTCTTAAACCGTAAGTTGGAATAAAAAGAATTATATGTAAAAATTAATTAGAAAAAGATAAGGAATCTCATCATGCCATACATACATCTGTTTTAATCATGCATCAGTTAATTTCATGATACTTTTGCACTGTCACCTATGGTACGTGGGATGTCTTATAATCAAAGTGATAACCCTCTTCCATTAAAATTCCAGTAGATCATTTAAGCCATGTGATACCAAGTTAACAACATTTAACTCTAGTGGTTAGAGTAATAACTCAAACCATCTTTTAAATTGTCAGAATTTTGATTCTGCTTAATATTGTTGCATCGCATCTTTGACATGTCATATAACATACATGCATCATGTCCGATCTTTCTGTCATAGTATTAAATAGTGTATCTGGTATTTCTTTTAGTGCTTTGCTTCTTCACGGATTAGGCCGATGAGTTGATGCGAGTGTCGACCCGATCTCCGCCGAAACTTCGACAATATTTTCAGACGAGCATTCTCTCTCTTTCTATTTATTTTATATTTCTAGTCTTTATTTCCTCCTGTTGATCTATTACTATCCGTGTTGCGATGCTACAGATTCCTTACCCCTTTATACTTTCCTGCAGCCTCTATATTGCCATGGACACCTCCTATTACCTGTTGTTTGGTAGATAGTTGGCCTTGCAAGTCGTAGATGCTTGCTTAAGTGCTGCTTCGTGTCGTCAATGTTCCACTTTTGTTGGGTGGTTGACATTGCTTATTGGTGGAGATGATCATGAATTTAATTACGTTTTAATAACTAAAATTAAAAGTAGGTAAATAATGTAGAGACACCGGTGGGTAATAGACAATATTTGGTTTTTAACCGCTCACCGGTGTCCCGTAGGACCCCGAGTTCTTGACACCTGTTCCAAGATCGAGCGCGCTAACCATAGGTGGGGTATGTGGGCACCCCCATCGATTTCGTACCTGATTTCAAATTACTATATTGGGGACCACAAATTAGTTTGGGGCTTTATTACTATGTTGTACTTATGCCTTGCTTTACTGCTTTATTTACGATTGTGCGTGGAGCGCCTGTACTATTTAGAAACAAATATGGAATGTTTCTGCGGTATCGACAAGCCTAGTAACACTTTCGGGTTCCCAGTCATTTACAGCCATTGACACAAACTCTGGGTCTGTCTCGGAGACCGGCTGACTTCGTTGCGGGTAGCTTAGTGGGATGTCCCCCTGTGCTTGCTTTGGGTCTGGGAAACGTCGTGTCCGAAAACCCGTCGACATACCGTTGGGTGTATTTTTGTGATCTTGTACCTACCTGATCTGACAATAAGGGTGTAGGTGCGTGTGAAAACTTTGGTGCACCCCTACAGGGTTAAATATTTTCGAGAAGCCGTGTCCGCGGTTATGGACGAATTGGAGCACAGTTCTCGATCATAGACAACTATAACTAAAGTTTACTGTTATAATATGACTTGTACCTGATATGACTAGTAAGTTGGATAACCACCATGTAAAGAACGAATAAAACTGCCAACTGTGTGAGTTTTCTCGGATTGACTTCCTTGTTTGGTCTCGAGGGGGAAATACCAGGATGGGTATGTTTGGTGGTAGTATTAGGTTGGTTCCGAATAGGTCTTTCTTACCCCTCTTTGATAGCCGACAGTTGTATCGAGTCTCTATAGATTGTTTAGTACACGCTGCGCTACCGCTTCAGTCCCCCATAACTATGTAGGCGAGAACCGCTGAATTCTAGTCTCGCCGTGTACTGGCCTCAGTACTGACCGCTCTCTTTTTCCTTTGCCCTTTGTCGGCACCCCTTTTGTTTTAGCAGGTTTTGAGATCGACGTCGTTAGTAGGGTTACCCGTCCGGCTTGGCCTGGGCAGGGTTATGGACGCCATTGGTTATTCTTCAGGGCTCTTAGATCAATTTGCATCTTGTCCGTACTCGGATACTGTATCGTTTTCAAGGTGATTTGGATCTTTCTACTGTATATCTTTATTCTTGACTCATGGAGTCGTTGTTGTATATATATATGTTCTGTGGGTTCCATCGTGGACTATTGTGTAATGATATTACTTTGTTTGCCACCTGCACGCAAGTGCCTGGTGGGCACCTTTGAATCGTTTCTATGCGGGTTTGGCGGGAATCGCTAAAACGTGCATAGAGCCGATCCGAGAGTGTTACAGAGTGGTATCAGAGGTTAGCAGTTACGATACTCCACTGGTCCATCCTATAGGATAACCTAGCTAACAGACGTCGTAGAGTGTCAAAACTATTTTGGAAAATCGTTTGGATAGATCTGATTAGGTATGCTTTTACTCCTTACCCCTTTGCTATTCTTCTCTTACCTTGACGTGTTTTGAATCTGCTCTCTTATGTTTTCTTCGAGTTCAGGAATTCTTGTGGTTGGGTTTCCGTCGTACCTTCAGGGTTTCGCTTCCATCCTCTTATAACGGTGCTTCGACATCTGGTCTCTATGTTATCTGAGGAATCATCCTGTGTTGTACCTTTTAGTGGGCCGAAAATTCACTAAAAAAAATTCTTTGTATCCTCCTATGTTTTTTTGCGTGACGACATCATCTGCATCAAATCCTATGAAGAGCGTGCATCACTCCTTTGTTTCCAAATTCTGTTTGTCAAGATCTTCAGTCTGAATTTCGAGAGTTGGTTGCATAGTTCGTTGTTCGTGTACAGAGTAATGCTTTGAGTGCGGGATGGAGTCGCGACCATACCAGTACTCTTACCATTCGCTCGTGTATCTTGAATGGTGGATCACGCAATTTTATTCCTTCCACAGAAGTTAGAGGTGGCCTAATCTTTTGATGCCTTTACCTTCGTCTTTCGTTATCCGGAGTGTTCTCTCGACGAACGTGAGCAACAATCCTTGTTGGTGGTGTCGCTGATTTCAAGAGGGCAAAAGAATCATTGTTAGTGGTGTCGCAAGGATCTACACGAAGCGAGAAGTTTTAGACCGTCGGCCTTCTTCCCCGAACCATGAGGCGGATCTCGAGGGTGAGATCCATTGTTAGTGGTGTCGAATTGTAGCACCCTGGATAAAACCACTACTAGAAAATCGCCTGTTATTCCTACTTGGTGCATCATCATAACATCATATTGCATCATCATCATCATGTCTCATTGCACGAATCATCATTTAAATTGTTGCATTTAAATTATTGCCCTTGTATTTGGTTCTTGCTAAGTTGTATTTGCTATTCTTGTGTTGATATGCCCAACATGAGTCGGGGGTATCATCTCTTATTTTCTCTCCTATTCTATCTTGTTGGACTCATGTGAGCCATACTACCATCATCTAAATTCCACCATATGTTGTTAAGTGGGGTTCATTATTTTTGCCTTACAGATTTTAAATCATGCCCATTTAAACTCACATGGATTCTATTTAATACTGCCCCATTTCACTTCTTGCTTAGATCTTTTGCCATCTCACCTTAAGAATAATTCTTTTCTTTTCCTGTTAAACTCTGTCTATCCACACACACTCATCTATCTATTCTACCCACTAAAAATCTACCCGTGTACACACCACACCCCATTTGTTTTAAAAACTAGCTAATCTATTCTAGCTAGCTACCTTGTGGGACCTGGCCAGCTGAACCGTGTGCGCTCACCTTGCCCTCTCTTCTTGTTCTAGCCCAACTAGGCCAGCATTGCTCTGTACTAAAACCCCATCTCTCTGATCTGTTGCACCCTAGCCAAGTGTGGCAGAGGAAAAACACCTGCCTGAACCCGAGCGACAACCTGTTTCGCTGCTTACCAAGCGCGTCACGCCCTCCTGCTCACCTCGCGTGGCCTAGCCATAAAAAAAAGAACAACGCATCACAACCCCGGACAACCACTCCCATCCCCTCCCCCTGGTCCCTTTTCCCCTTCTCCAACCCCAGATCAGATCGAGGCCAACGCCGTGTGTGAGCTCACCACAGCTGCGTCGTTCGTGTGATAAGTCCACTTGCCGCCGGCATCAACGTCCACTTGCCACCGGTGATGGCCACATGAGCAAGGAGGAGAAGCTTCTGCGTCGTCAGGGTCGACTTCAACATCAGCGCGCTCACTGCAGACACTGTGCACACCAAGAGTACATCGGCATCCTCTTCATCGCGCCACCGCCCTCGTCCACGACAGCCACCATCGCTCATGCAGAAGCACGAGTGTGAGATCCTCCTTCTATTCCTGCTCTCCTCCGTCTCGTCCATGCACTGTATCTGGGTCGTTTTTCCACCGCCATTCTGTCGAGCAATCTGCAGACGCAATCACGTCCGAGGCATCCCTGACACTCCAGTCGCCCCCAGTCACCTCCGTGACGTCCCCGAGAGGCCCGGCATCCTGGTTCATGTACCAATCTTCTCCTCGTAGGCCATTCGCCGCCAGGGTCGCATTGACGGCCACCGCCTGCCGCTATTTGTCGCCAGAAGTCTGAACTCTATAGTAGAGCGCTACAGCAGGCTCTATTCTTTAGTTTCATCAGAGTCATTAACTCCCAGATATATTCAAATCCGGTGATTATCCCTTTAATAGTAAGTTTGCAAGTGCAATGCACGATTTTTCTACTAACGATATAATAATTTATCTCATAGTTAGTCATACTTTCATGGGACGCAACAAACCTTGTCGTAGATCATCATAGACTGAGTATCATGATTACATCTGTAATTCCTAGTGTCAAGCAATAATGAGCTTGCAGAGAAACATGTATAATGATTACCGGTTTGTATTAAGCACATGTATTATGAGAAGTTCCATTAAAAAGGCCGACCCATCATTTTATAACAAACATATAGTTGATTTCCCATTTCAAAATCTCTTACAAAAGGTGGGGCAAAAAAGTCAACCAGCTAGTGTACATAGTGTCACGACATTGCAACCTATGAAGGACTAAACAAATACTCTCTACTTCAAACCCTATGAAATTATAACAATCCTTTTGAACATCACACTTTATATCATACTTAAATTTGCCCTCGTATCTTGAAGTACAGGTTTCAGCTACACCAGCTTTTTGCATTTTCTTGGGCTATTGATCTCACTGGAACAGATTCATGCATTTTCTTGCGCCATTGATCTCACTGGAACATTTGCGGTCCATACCAATATTTTAATGGAAGCTGGCTCTGCCCTTAGACCGCACGGATACTGGTGTTTTTAAGTGTGATGAAGCCAACAAAGTCCCCACCAGCAAAAACATGTTCTTGTTTATGTCTTTCGTCTTGGTCTGGAGAAACTTTACTTGCCTCGCTGTCGTGCCCAATGCTAGGTTTAAATTGTCGTCCCCAACTACTGAATTGTTACTGGCACTATCATGTTGCCTCAAATTGTGCTTTTTATGACACTGCTTCACTAGTGGAAACGAGGCCTTTTGTTGATCCAGAAAAAGGGCTTTAACACCGGTTCTTCTACGCCCCTGCGGCAAAAAAGGAGCCCCCCTTTAACATCGGTTCGTGCCAAGAACCGGTGTTAAAGGACCCTGCAACAGTGACCCGTGCAACCCCCCTTTAACACCGGTTCGTGGCATGAACCGGTGTTAAAGGGGGGGGGGGGCTATATAAGACACCACCCGCAGCCCACACACACCCCACTCTTCCATTTTTTCACTATCTCATTTTGGAGCCTAGCAAGAGGGTGTGAAGAGTGCTAGTTTGTGTTTTTTTATATGCACAAGAGGTGTTCGGTGGAATGCCCGAGAGCTCAAAATAAGTTTTCTTGTTGCTCTTTCCGTCTCGGTCGAGGTTGGCAACTATCCTTTCATGTGTCATTGATGTACTATATATATAAATGGTCATCTCCCTATTAATTTTCGATATATACTACATATTAATGCAGATGAACCGGCAATGGATGTACGGTGACCGCCGCACTTCCGAGTACATTACGGGCCTCCAAAATTTCATCTTTGTGGCTAATGCAAACCGTGGTCACAATGGTTTTATGTGTTGTCCGTGTGTTCACTGTCAGAACAAGAAAGACTACTCAAATACCAGAACCATTCACGCCCACCTGCTTCGATCCGGTTTCATGCCCAGCTATAATTGTTGGACCAAGCACGGAGAAAAGGGGTTGTGATGGAAGACAACGAAGAAGAAGAGGATGATGACAACTATCAAAATATGTATCCTGAATATGATGATACTGCAACGGGGGTAGATAATGAAGATCAAGAGGGAGCAGATGGGCCCGCTGATGACGATCTTGGTCGGGCCATTACTGATGCAAAGGAAGAATGTGAAACTGAAAAGGAGAAGGAAAAGCTGGAGCATATGTTAAAGGATCACAAAATATTGTTGTATCCAACTTGCGAAGATGGCCACAAAAAGCTAGGTACCACACTAGATTTGCTGCAATGGAAGGCAGAGAATGGTGTGACTGACAGCGCATTTTTAAAGTTCTTGGTAAAAATGAAGAATCTTCTTCCAAGAAATAATGAGTTGCCCAACAGTACATACCAAGCAAAGCAGGTTGTCTGCCCTCTAGGATTAGACGTGCAGAAGATACATGCCTGCATTAATGACTGCATCCTCTACCGCGGTGAGAAGTACGAGAATTTGGATGCATGCCCGGTATGCACTGCACTGCGGTATAAGATTAGACGAGATGATCCTGGCGATGTTGAGGGCGAGGCCCCTAGGAAGAAGGTTCCCTCCAAGGTTATGTGGTATGCTCCTATAATACCACGGTTAAAACGTCTCTTCAGAAATAAAGAGCATGCCAAGTTGTTGCGATGGCACATGGAAGACCGTAAGAAAGACGCGATGTTGAGACACCCCGCTGATGGGTCACAGTGGAGAAAAGTCGAGCGAGAGTACCGGACTTCATACGTGGCGCAAGGAACTTAAGGTTTGGTCTAATGACGGCATGAATCCTTTTGGTGAAGCGAGCTGCGACACACTGGCTCAGTGACCCTATGTATCTATAACCTTCCTCCTTTGTTGTGTATGAAGAGAAAGTTTATTATGATGCCAGTGCTCATCCAAGGCCCGAGGCAACCCGACAACGACATTGATGTGTACCTAAGGCCATTAGTTGAAGAACTTTTACCTGTGGGCCAAACCAGGTGTACATATGTGGGATGAGCACAAAGGGAGCCATTTGACCTACGAGCATTGCTTTTCGTAACCATCAATGATTGGCTGCTCTTAGTAACATTTCAGGCGACAAACAAGGGATACAATGCATGCACACTGTTTAGATGAGACTGAAAGTGTATATTTGGATAAATGTAAGAAGGTTGTGTACCTAGGGTATCGCCGATTTCTTCGAACTCGCATCCGAAGAAAGAAAGGCAAGCATTTTAAACGTCTGGCGTAACCCGGAGGAAGCCTGTCCTCCGCACGGTGAGGAGGTATTTGGTATGGTCAAGGACCTAGAATTAATCTTTGGAAAAGGTCCCGGCAGTCTATACATTCGAATGACGATGCCGGACACGCGCCCATGTGGAAGAAGCAATCTATATTTTGGGACCTACCCTATTGGAAAGTCTTAGAGGTACGCTCTTCAATCGACGTGATGCACGTGACAAAGAATGTTTGCGTGAACCTGCTAGGCTTTCTAGGAGTGTATGGGAAGACAAAAGATACACGGAAGCACGGCAGGACCAGCAACGTCTGAAAGCCCCGAAGAGCCTATGCATCCCGAGAACGAGAAGGGTAAACGATGCCACTTAACTCCTGCCCACGCTCTTACCAAAGAGAAGGAAATCTTTTTGAATGTCGAAGCGTATCAAGGTCCCGTCGGCTTCTCGTCGAATATAAAGGGAATAATAAATATGGCAGAAAAAATTCCAAAACCTGAAGTCTCATAGCGCCATGTGATTATGACACAATTGCTTCCGATTGCATTGAGGGGCTTCTACCGAAAATGTTCGAGTACCCATTGTGAAGCTATGTGCATTCCTCAATGCAATATCTCGAGAAGGTAATCGATCCGAGAAAGCCTACCAGGGTTACAAACAGATGTGGCCCAATGTCTTGTCGACTTTGAGTTGGTGTTCCCACCATCCTTCTTCAATATTATGACGCATCTCTGGTTCACCTAGTAGAAGAGATTGCCATTCTCGGTCCTGTATTTCTACACAATATGTTCCCCTTTGAGAGGTACATGGAGTCTTAAAGAAATATGTTCATAATCGTGCTAGGCGAAGGAAGCATCTCCAAGGGCTATGTAACAGAGGAGGTCATTGAGTTACGTGTTGATTTTATTCCGACCTTAAGGCGATTGGTGTTCCGAATCACGACATGAGGGAGACTGCGTGGAAAAGGCACCCTAGGATGTAAAGCAATGATATGTAGGGGGCATTCTCTCAATCAAGCACACTACATGGTTTTACAAAGATCTATCTTGGTTGCCCGTATATCAATGAACACAAGAATTTAATACGCCTCAAACACCCGGGGCGATCGATGAATGGATTATAAGTGAACACATGGCGAGTTTTGGCGGTGGCTGCAAAGACTTCTCACGAATAACACCCTGTTGGGGATCAGTGTACTTGTTGGCAGGACACCATCTTCATTGTATGTACTTTCCAAGGTGCGAGATAAATGGGAATACATTTTACGATAGGCCAAGATAAAAGAGCACCAACCAAAATAGTGGTGTCCGCTTGATGCAGCGAAGACAATGGGCGAAGACCACGTATTATGGGTTCATAGAGGAGATATGGGAACTTGACTATGGACCTAATTTTAAGGTCCCCTTGTTTGATGCAAATGGGTCAAGCTAACAGGAGGAGGGTTGAGGTAGACAAGAATGCGGAATGACAACGGTGGATCTCAACAATCTTATGAAGGTAGACAAGAACTTAGACGAACCATTCGTCCTAGCCAATGATGTGGATCAGGTTTTCTATGTGAAGGACATGTCCTCCGGACCAAAAAAGAAAAATATGCAAGCGAATACATCATATGATGAGCCAAAGCGTCACATAGTTCTTTCAGGAAAAGAAACATCGTGGGAATCGAGGACAAGATGACATGTCAAGATTATAATAAGTTTGATGAAATTCTGCCCTTCACGGTGAAAACCGGCCCAAGCATTCCGTTAAGTAAAGAAGATGCTCCATGGTTACGTGCAGGCGATCATAAGGAAGGACATATGCCAAGAAGTTCATTCTCATATTATGTAACTCTAGTTCATGTTTTTAATATTAATACATGTCTTGAGTGTTAGTCTTGTTTTATGGATGGACCGGGACTATGAGAAGAAGTTGTCTTGATTCGTACTTACCATTAAGATCTGATCTCCAAACGCAGGGTCACATATTAGGAGTGCCTCTATGACCAGTTTCTTGGAGATCTTGGGAGGATCGGGCTCCGTCGGCATCTCCACAAGGCCGTAGTGGTGTCCCTGCTCTCGAAAACCATCTTGCAGCTTTGTAACTTCTCTAACTAGATCAATACACAGGAGATAACTAATTTCACATATTAGGAGTGCCTCTATGACCAGTTTCTCGGAGATGCCGGAGGCCCAGGCTCGTCGGCATCTCCCCGAATCGCCGTAGTGGTGTCCTGCTCTTGAAAACCATCTTGGAGATACCTAAAACTGGCTGGAGGACTGGACTCACAAGGATGCCTATTTATAGTACAAGCAGCTCGACATAGTGTCGACACTTACGAAATAATGTCGACACTCAGCCCTATTATTAGTGCTGACTCGTGTTTTGTTCCGGTTGGTGTCTCCAACCGGGACTAAATTCATCTTTAGTCCCGGTTGGTGACACCATCCGAGACAAGGTACACGCCGCGACATAATGTCGACACTCACCCCTATTATTAGTCGACTTCGTGTTTTGTCGGTTGGTGTCTCCAACCGGGACTAAAGGTTCATCTTTAGTCGGTTGGTGACACCATCCGGACAAGGTACGCCATACGAAATAATGTCGACACTCACCCCTATTATTAGTGCTGACTCGTGTTTTGTCCCGGTTGGTGTCTCCAACCGGGACTAAAGGTTCATCCCGCCATTTTTCTTCCCGCCAGTTCTTCCCTCTAGTTCTTCCCGCCAGTTCACTATATATATATGTAGGGTTGGCCTCCATTGTCATTGCACATCTCTAGACTCATATCCGCCTCATCACTCTTTCCCATGGCTTCCACCGTAGCACTAACCCCGAGGCGGAGGCGCTTTGCGCCGAACTACCCCCGCCCGTCGACTCGTGTCCCCGTCTTTGGATCTTTGGCGTCGAGGCGTGCAGTTCCTCCTGTCCCTCTAGGTGTGGCGCGCCGGATGGCCATCACGAACCAAGATTACTTGAGCTCACGCCGAGCAGCGGAGGAATCCCGGATGGCATCGACTATTTCCTGCTTGGGAAGCCTTCTTCGTGGATCGGCGTGAGAGGCGCGCCGCGAGCACGAGGAGGACGGCCCACCTCCTCCTAACTTCAATGAGGCCGGCCGGCGCTGTTGTGGCGCGGTCGGACTCTCGAGCGTCATGGCCTATGACACCGCCCGACTCTAACCCCCGTCTGCGCTACCCTCAAGTCCAGCCCACGCGCTACCCTCAAGTCCAGCCCACGCGTACTCTCCAGAGGTTCAATTACGGCGACCCCGACGACGACAGCGATGACGGCGGCGGTGAGTACGACGACTACAGTGGCGAGTATTACAGATGTAGGCAGGAGCATGACTGAATCACTCAAATATTCCGAAACAAGTTCGGCCGATTGTTACTTAATCTGGCCATGTATCTTAATTTTCAGTTCTTTTATGTATCTTAATTTTCAGTTCGAAACTTTATGTAACTTACTATTAGTTGCATTCTCATTCGAGGTTTCTTGGCTTTCGGGTCAAATGACCAATGTTATGAGCATAAAAAACGGACAGTTTTGTGAAGCAACCACCAAATAGCTAATTCAAAAAACCACCAACACATTTTACAAATAAAAAATAAAAAAAGATCGAAAAAGTGCGAAACCTTCGCGTGGTGTTATATTATGTGACATAGTTAGAAGGAAAAATCTCAAACTTGGTATATTGATTATGTCTCAAAAAACCTTCACAAAATGACCTATCTCATTCGAGGTTTCTTGGCTTTCGGGTCAAATGACCAATGTTATGGCTAGAATCAAGGCATAGTTTGTGATAATATGGCCATATTGTGCATACATGTGCATCATGGCATGGCAAACAATGTTGCAAGAGGAAGTTTTCCTTTTTATCGCACCAAAAAGGCATTTTCCATTTTCCGAGCATAAAAAACGGACGGTTTTGTGAAGCAACCACCAAATGGCTAATTCAAAAAACCACCAACACATTTTACAAAAATACTAGACCACCTTATATGGACAATGTACCAACAGGGGGATCTGAAACCTTTCCGTCCACCTATGGTGAAAAAGACAAATTCCTGCCGAATCGGTAGGAAGTGGGTCAGCTATGAACTACAGGTACATGATACGATGCTCATGATTTTTTACAAAATTCATTTTTAGGTTCACAATATGCTATTTTATCAAAAAAACAATGCAAGTTGAGCGAGGCTTGGCCCCGAGCAAAGAATCATCATGCCCGTTGTTCGACAAAGTTTGTCGATAGTTTAAAACGGGGATAAAAAAATAAAAAAAGATCGAAACAGTGCGAAACCTTCGCGTGGTGTTATATTATGTGACATAGTTAGAAGTAAAAATCTCAAACTTGGTATATTGATTATGTATCAAAAAAACCTTCACAAAATGACCTATCTCATTCAAGGTTTCTTGGCTTTCGGGTCAAATGACCAATGTTATGGCTAGAATCAAGGCATAGTTTGTGATAATATGGCCATATTGTGCATACACGTATATCATGGCATGGCAAACAATGTTGCAAGAGGAAGTTTTCCTTTTTATGGCACCAAAAAGGCATTTTCCATTTTCCGAGCATAAAAAATGAACGGTTTTGTGAAGCAACCACCAAATGGCTAATTCAAAAAACCACCAACACATTTTACAAAAATACTAGACCACCTTATATGGACAATGTACCAACAGGGGGATCTGAAACCTTTCCGTCCACCTATGGTGAAAAAGACAAATTCCTGCCGAATCGGTAGGAAGTGGGTCAGATATGAACTACAAGTACATGATACGATGCTCATGATTTTTTACAAAATTCATTTTTAGGTTCACAATATGCTATTTTATCAAAAAAACAATGCAAGTTGAGCGAGACTTGGCCCCGATCTAAGAATCATCATGCCCGTTGTTCGACAAAGTTTGTCGATAGTTTAAAACGGGGATAAAAAAATAAAAAAAAGATCGAAACAGTGCGAAACCTTCGCGTGGTGTTATATTATGTGACATAGTTAGAAGGAAAAATCTCAAACTTGGTATATTGATTATGTCTCAAAAAAACCTTCACAAAATGACCTATCTCATTCGAGGTTTCTTGGCTTTCGGGTCAAATGACCAATGTTATGGCTAGAATCAAGGCATAGTTTGTGATAATATGGCCATATTATGCATACATGTGCATCATGGCATGGCAAACAATGTTGCAAGAGGAAGTTTTCCTTTTTATCACACCAAAAAGGCATTTTCCATTTTCCGAGCATAAAAAACGGACGGTTTTGTGAAGCAACCACCAAATGGCTAATTCAAAAAACCACCAACACATTTTACAAAAATACTAGACCACCTTATATGGACAATGTACCAACAGGTGGATCTGAAACCTTTCCGTCCACCTTTGGTGAAAAAGACAAATTCCTGCCGAATCAGCAGGAAGTGGGTCAGATATGAACTACAGGTACATGATATGATGCTCATGATTTTTTACAAAATTCATTTTTAGGTTCACAATATGCTATTTTATCAAAAAAACAATGCAAGTTGAGCGAGGCTTGGTCAGATTCAAGTGTATACAAAAGATGCGGCATTTAAATATCCAATCAATTCAAAAATGTTAATACAAAAGACGCGGCATTAAAATATGATTTGCTCTAATAAAATAGGGTTAGATTCCTTTTTAGATGCTTAATATTTCTTATGTTCAAAGTTTTAGGATTTAACAATTTATTTTTGTTTGAATTGAATAATCAAAATTTATATGTAAGTGTTTTAATCATTTTGAAAATTTTCATGTAAAGTAAATATAAAATGTTTTTACATGAATGGATAGATATTATTTTTCTGAAAATTATGATATATTATTCATATTTTTCTGAGTTGAAATGAAAAAGATATGAATTTTCCAAATTCATATCCTATTTTTTGATTTAAAAATGCTCCTTTAATGCATGAAATAAATGCCCCCCTTTAACACCGGTTCCAGACACGAACCGGTGTTAAAGAAGGCTTTATTCGTTTGTTACCTTTAACACCGGTTCGTATGCGAACTGGTGTTAAAGAGAATGATAAATGCGGAAACGAAATCCCCTTTTCCTGCCGAACGGTGTTAAAGGGGTATTAAATTCCTCCTTCCTTTCTTCCCCGTGCGGATCGAATCACCCGCGCCAGAGAGCAGAGAGCGAGCAGCTGCCGACTGGCCGTCAGCCCGGCCGTCGGAGCTAATCGCCGCCCTCGCCCGGAGCTAGCCTCGCCAGCGCCAAGACCGCCACCCACATCACGCGCTGCCACACAGAGAGAGTGCGCGCCGGCGCGCTGCCCTCGCCCTCGTCGAGCCGCCGTCCTCGTCCTTGTCTCGCCTCGCCGAGCCGCCTCGTCCTCGCCCTCGCCGGAGCCGCCGCGTCCTTGCCCTCGCCCTTGCCGGAGCAGCCGTACGTCGGAGCCGCCGCCTGCGCCAGATGCGTCGGAGCCGCCCTCGCCCTGCCCGGAGCCGTGTGAGGTCCTCCTCTCTGCAGCCTGCCTGCGTCAAGTTCGTGTAATGTTCGTGTTGGTTTTTAGTGCTACTGTCTGCTGCCCACAATATCCGCTTGTCCCGAGCTTACCCATAGTGTGCTCGGCCATGGTCGTGTGTCATGTTATAGTGAGAAGTTGGTGTATAAAAGATATAGTGTCGTGTCCCCAAACAACAAGATCGACACCGACCAAGATAACCTGGTGAACCATGGGCGCCGAATCCGAGCCGGCACCAGCACTAGAAAAATTCAACCCGGAACATCAAGATCTCCTTCCGGGACCGATGACCTGAGTTCGACAACATGGTTTCGATGATCAAGACGATGAGCCCAGTACTCGGAGGCGGGACTCAATCCCTCAGAACGCCAAGTTATTCAACCCAAACCCGAACCTTAGAACCTAATATCTTTGACCTTATGTGTGACCCCTATCCAAGGCCTCTATGTTTGGGGGGGGGGGGTATTATATTGCCTTGTCGCATCGCATATTCCGCCCTCGCCCTGCCGCCGAACCACCGCCACCTCCATCCGTCCACAAATATTGACCATCATTTGGTGAACAATGTGGGGGAATATGTGTGATGTATAAAAGATATAGTCGTGTATTCATATTTGAGTAAAGTTTCTGATGTTGTAACATCGATAATATTGTTTACTTAGTGTTGGTGGTGAACTTGATGGTCAAAATCGGGAAACTCGAAACTAAGATGGCATGTAATTATGGAGGGAGTAGTAGTATAGATAGGGTGTCAAGCGGGGCGGGTTCGCGGGCAACATAGTTTCATCCTGATTAGGGTTTGGACCCCTCGAAACTCGTTTAAAATGATCAAGCATCCTTAGGGTTTTAATTTCATTTGTGTATTTATTTGTGTATTTTTGTATGAATAATATGTATATTTGTGTATGAATCCAAGTCCACTTGAATGTTTACACTCTTACTCTAGATAATATTATTGTTTTAGAAACTATGGATCCACTTAGTAGAAACCTTGAAGAAGAAGAAATAATGGAGAACATTATTGATGAGGACACCTCACAATATCTGAACTTGGAGGTACATGACGACAGCTCAACTAGTCATGGAGAATATGAAGACTCCGGTGAACGCAATTTAGTGATTACAAAGTCCGGCGAGGTATATGCATTGATTAAGCCTCTGCTAACTTCCACCAATAATCTTCTTCTACATGTATTAATTAACGCTTCTTTCTTCTTTTAGCCTTCTGGATCGACCAGCCAGCAACCATCTTCTTCTACGAAAAAGAGCAAGCGAGGCGCGAGCCATCGGTTGAAAGATCGTGCAAAGTTCACGATCAAGCGGCGTGTTGATGGCAGGCCGATGGAGCCCAAGAAGGCCGCAGACAAATTTGTACGTCAGGCTGCAGTTCTTGTTAGGGACCAAATCCCAATCATAATTGAAAATTGGAATAAGCCAAAGAAGGGCGACGGTACCTTTGTCGATGAAAGATCCAAAGAAACGCTTTGGAATTCATTGTTGGTAAATTTCACCCTTCCGCCAGAGGAGGATGAAAACAACCCGGTTATAAAGGAAAAGGTCAAAGAGTGGACTCTAAAGAAGATGGCTGACGCTTCAAGAATCGGAAGACAAAATTGAACAAATTTGTCAAAGCTGGCGAGATTCCATATTTTGAAGACGCATATTATGCGAAGATAAGACCTCACTGGCCCGAATTTGAGACATATAAAAAAAGTGCTATAGCTAAAAAGAGGTCAGAAACCAATACGCTTAATGCCCATAAGAAGGAATATCACCAGAGGACGGGGTCAGGTGGCTACATATCTTAGAGGCCTAAGTGGGAGGAAGCTGAGAAGGCCCTGCGTGCTAGAGGGATCACACCCCAGACAGATGGGTGGGACCTACGTGCAAAGACTTGGTTCTACGGAATCGGGGCAAGGTTGGACCCAGAAACAGGATTATGTATCTTCCCAACTCTCCTTGCCAAACCCGTCACTGAACTCATCACGACATACGAGGAAACATCTGCCAGGACCTTCCATCCCGAGAGAGAGAATGACCAGCTCACACGCGCCATCGGTAAAAAAGAACACCCTGGACATGCACGAGGCACAGGGGGTATGACGTGGAAGGATGGGTTTGCCGAGTGGAGCAACTCTTACAGATGGGGCGGCAGAAAAGAAAAAGAGCGTACAGAGCGGATGACACAGATAGAACATGCACTTGCGGAGCTGCAGGCGCAAGTGAATGCACAACAGAGCCATCAAGCTACCGGCCCATCTCAGCGGCATGAAGAGCCTGCATTGGAAGCTCCCGGCGGCCCAGACTCTGTGCAGAAAAGCAGCGTGGCTTCCACGGAGAACGTGCAGCCCACGCTTGAAATGGCGGGTCCTCGATACCCCGTGGATGAGATCACGGAGAGCAAACACGCTAAGCTGCATGTGAGATTAATGGGCTTATCCATTAAGGTGGCTGTCGGCTATGCCTTACCTCCTGTAGCTGGTGGAACTTACCACTGCCGACCGATTCCAGATGGCTATGCTATTGTCGGGGTGGATGAGGTTGTGAAGGAATATGAGGAAGCACAGCTTGACCATGCTACAGGTGAAGGGGAAACTCAACTCAAATTTGCAGTGAAAACAACCATTCTTTGGAAGAAGGAACACATCGTGCTTCCAAATTGAGGCCATCGGCACCCCCTTGCCTCCACATGCCGCGTGATCGAGCCGCTTCAGCTATCTCCTCATGGCAGCCATCTCCGGCTTCAGCCATCTCTCGCTGGCAGCCATCTCCCAAGGCCAGCCATCTCCGGCCCGTCAGCCATCTCCGGTGCTTCAGCCATCTCTGGTGCTTCAGCCATCTCCTCAGCGTAAGCGTAAGAGCAGTGCCACGAAGAGCATCAGTAGCACTGCCACAAAGAAATCCGCAGGAAACCGTACGCCAAAGAGTTCAAAAAACTACGTCCCGCAGCCTTCCGCCAAGCCATTGCCGGTTTTACCATAGAATCGCAGCGACGAGGAGACCAATAGGATCTCGGAAGAACAGGTCAAGAAATTCTTTGCACCTAGACGGGCCGAGCCAAAGGAGAAAATAAATTCGGCGGTGGTGGAGTAGTTTTACAAAAATCTTTTGAAACCTGAAACCCCACTTGTGCCGGACTACGAGCGCCAGATTTTGAAGGCGGATGCAAGGTGCCGTAGGGAGACTGAAAGTAGCAGTGAGGCACCCTGTAAAAACAGTTCCCATGCTCGGAGAGCAGGAAAACCAATCATGCGCCCCGCTCCAAATGTTTGACACACGGGACGCTCCTCCCGTAAATGATTATGAGGCAGAGCTACAAAGAAAGGCCAATGAGATGGGTATGACTTACATTGCATACTTGAACGTCATAGGAGACAACTTGCCCAAATGCGATGCCAACCCCATACAGCCATGGAAGTATGGGAAGAATCTCGTCAAGAAAGAGGAGGTCAAGAATCTACCAACAAAGATGCAAAAATTGCACAAGTGGTACCTTGATTTCTGCAAGACGAGAAAAGAAGAATGGATCACGACGCATATAAGAGATGAGATTTTCTTGTGCGGAGACGACGGGATCGACTTCAACATTCAAGACGTGCATTTTCTATTCAATCAGAAGGAACTCGACAAAGCTGCCATCAGCCTTTATTGTCTGTAAGTACTATTTCTGTAATTTATATGTCATCTCATTCACTTCATTAATTGCATGTATATATATATGCTCACCATATATGTATATACTATTATGCAGGAAAAAGGTTATGGAATGCAGGAAAGGAGGCCCTTTTGACATTGGGTTCGTTGACCCAAATAGAGTTCATGAAGAAGTGGTAAGAACCAAACCCGGGCAAACAGAAGATTACTTGCTAAGGTCTTTACTGAGACAACAAACCAAAGGGAAATACTATTGCCTTACAACTTCTCATGAGTACTGTTACCCTCTCTCTTGTACACATTCTATTTCGGCTTACTCGATGTTAAGTGTAACTGATATTGAGTTATGCGTGCGTAGGTTCCACTTTATTCTGCTAGTCATTCAACCCGACTCAGGAAAAGTTCTTGTCATGGACTCGTTACGAAAAGAAAAAGAGCTATGGACAGACTTTCGAGAGATGCTCCAGAGGTAATTTCAATCATATTATCGCACTAGATCGGCAACTTTCGTGACAACAAGTAATTAATTACTCCTTTATCCATTTTCTTTGACGGACAGGGTTTGGATAAGGTTCACGGGCAGGGCCGTGGGTGAATGGTTAGAAGAACTAAAATTTTTAGACCAAAATGTAAGTAATACTAGCTAGCTAGGTCTGCGTATCTCTTTGATTCTGCTTCCAATTCCATTATATCATGCTTTATTGATTATTATTTTGATTGAACTCTCTATTCTCGTAAAGTGCGCGCATCAGGGACACGGCAATAACTTATGTGGGTACTATGTTTGCGAGTTCATTCGCAACACGATATGTGCGACGGGCCAAGCCGCACTAGAACAACTTAGAGTAAGTAAACAAAGTCCACAATATTATTTTATTACCATCAATTGTGTTGAGTTTTATTCTTATATATATATTGACGGCCCATTCTTCATATATATTCAGATCGAATGGATGCGGGACCAACTCCTACCATTTTAACGCATACGAGCCATTCAAGAGGAATTGGCGGGGTTCATACTTGATGAGGTCGTCAAGCCTGGCGGAGAACTCTTTAGATATCCACCAAAATGAACGATGACGATGTATGTGCCGATGACGATGTATGTGCCGATGACGATGTTTGTGTATAATAATAGTTGCTTAATTATTCATGTACTCGTATGTACCGATCAATTCCCCCCTCGAAATCGCCTAGAGCAGGCGGAGGCAGAAGTCTGCCGTGGCAGAGATTTAGGCCATTTTCCTGCCGCGGCAGAGTTTCAACCCGCTAGCTAGTAACTCTGCCGCGGCAGGAAAACGGCCTAAATCTCTGCCACGGCAGACTTCTGCCTTCCCCTGCTTCTAGGCGAGGGGAATCGATCGGGAGCGGTATAAATCTCTGCCGCGACAGAAGAACCTTTAACACCGGTTCCAGCCCCGAACCAGTGTTAAAGGGGGGGAGGGGGGGGCTGAGGCCTGCGGGAGCCCCACGTGCGCCACCCTTTAACACCGGTTCGTATAAGAACCGGTGTTAAAGGGGCCTCCCCTCTAACACCGAACCCTCAACAGCGGTTGAAGAACCGCTGTTAGAGGGCCCTCCCAACCGGAGTTAAAGGGGGGGGGGGGGTCTGCACTAGTGGTTGTAACATAGATTAATTCAAAACCATGAGAGCATTGGAAATCTTGGTTCAGAACACAAAAACATACATTGGAAACTCCGAAGTTCAACAACCGAACATCTTTGCAATGCAAAACCATGCTTATTAGAGAAGCGCACTGCAAGCTAATCTAGTACAAACAAGTTCCTAGGAAAAAAGAGATCCTACTAACAAAATCCTCATTTTCGTTACCTATCATCAAATTATCACTAAACCGCACTGTATAGCTCATAAAAATTATCCGAAAAGAGGAATAGCACGAGAACATCCAAGTTGACTCACTATACTTTACATGATTCTTTCACGGAAATTTTTTACTCCCTCCGTCCCAAAATAGATGTCTTAGATTTATCAAAATTTGAATAAATCTAGACACTATTTAGTATATAGATTCATACAAAATTTGACAAATCAAAGACATCTATTTTGGTACGGAGGAAGTACATAAGATACATGGAAAGAAAAAGAATGCAGTCGAAGCTCACCTCTCGGTGCAGGATTCGTACGTCATTTTACCTATGATACAAATAAAGACAAAGAATGAAGTAGAATCTCACCATGTGTCAGTATTAATATTTGCAGGCCATCTATGGGAAACATGTGCCCACTCAAAATAAAAGGAACAAACAACAAATCATATGTTCATGTAGCATTAACTAGTACCTGCAAACATAAGAATTGATGGGAGATGTTATGCCATTCAGTAACAAGGTCTTCACAAGGTCAGTAGCTTCTATTTTTGGCTTCTCGTATGTGGAGAAAAGGTTAAGAATTTCTCATCTATTAGACCCATATAGATGAGTGGTTGATGCCACAGACGGCAATGAGTGTGCGGTATATGCCACTGCTCAAAACAATAGAAACAAAACTGTTGGAAGAAGGAGACAAAAGGAATCTAAGGATGTGTTACGATGGATGGAGACCGATTGTGTGCACTTACTTGGGAAAGGCATGGACAAGCGTAGACTTGTCCTGGTTCTTGAAGAATAAATTCCCGAGGTATTGCGACACCACTTCCATGTATCCGTCGCTCGCAAGCATTTCGTCGCGCATGTAATAGGGGTCCACAATGGCTACGCCTTTGATTTTCTCCCTATGGATCCTCATCGACATCTGGAGGGCGATGAGGCGGACCAAGTTGTAGTCCAGACGCTTTGACTGCATCAGATCGTAGATGTCCTCGTACCGCAGGAAGAACAGGTCCGCGGGTGCTGCCTCGACGAAGCCATGTCCATTTGGCACCTTGCATGTGAAGACTGGGTACCCGGGGTTCTTATCTTTCAGAAGCATGCTCTCGAGATGCAGAATGCTGCAATGCAAATGCTTCATGGATGCATCCGCGACATCGATCAGCTCCTGAGTCAGAATCGGTTGGCCCGCTATGAGCATCGTGTAAGGCCAGGGCGCTTCTATGAAGGCGGCGTCATGATGCCGAAAAACTGCCTGCTTCTTCTGAGCCGGCTGGCTCGCCGAACCCTTCTTGCTCCGGCTATGCTTTTGGTACGTCGACTTCTTAGGGGCTGAGTCAGCGGATCCCGCCAGCTGCTCACCGGCCGCCTTGTGTAGTGTGTTGGGGCTGATTATCACCATAGGAGGACCACCGGCGTCAGCATCGGGCATCTCCTAGGAACCGCCAAACCGCAGATGCTACGTGCATGACAAGAGATGGCCGGCCGGTTCACCGCGGGGGGCTGGTTCTCCAAGTGGAGGCATGAACAATCCATCGTTGGCCATGGCATTGGTGTTGAAGTAGTCATCCAAATTGACCTCCAGATCATCATCGTCATCATGTACAACCTCCACGTCATCATTGGGTTGTGGCGACGACACGTGTGCGGCCAAAGCCTTATGTCGTGCGACCAGCGTTACCTTCTTTGGTGCGGTGGCGGGTGCTTTGTCATCCTTCGCAAGCCAAAGCTGGATCTTTGGCCATAGCATGGGACATCCATAGCAGCCTTAAAGGTCCTTTATGTTCTTCGGCTCCCTCGGGTTGCCTGGGCGGGTGTTGGGCGCTGGATTGTTGGGTGCTGCTAAGGAAGAACATAGGCTCCCAACACCCAAGCTCGATCTTCCGTTCCTTCTCCGCCGCTCTTTTGTCCCTCCTCTCCTTCCTGGTCTTTGCGTCCTCTTTGAAGTGGACGCCGACCTTCGTGGTCAGCCCAAAGCCGGAAACACGTCCACCGAATGTCATCTTCTTGTTCTTGGGCCTATTCTTTTTGGCGTTGACCGCCCTATTGAAAGGAGTGTCCCATGGCTCCCTTACACCCTCTTCGATACCTGCCACGGCCGCTATTTCATCTTCCTACAAAAGCATAGGCAGAACGCATTTAGTACTACAATGGATGGATTCATTACCGACTGCAAATAATATGAACTACTGAGATCCGCGGTAAGTGTCTTACCGGGAGTTTCCCAAAGTCCTACATGGCCAGGTCTTCAGTTTTGAACTCCTTTGTTATGGGGCACAGGAAGTAGCGTGCCCGCACAAAGTTCCTCACCCGCGGGTCCGTGAATCGGTCCGACCTGTTTGGTTTTCCTAGACGCCGAAGCTCAGCGTCCTCCTTGTCCCAAATCTCCTTGGCTGCTCTGTACCCACCGCTCCCGAGGCGGTGATCGCCTATGTTCTGGTCATAGAGTCTCTTCCCCCACGCCGAGTCAAGTTTCGCGGTATCGGTCTCCAGCGTCTCCTTGAAGAGCACATAGTCATTGTGCTCGAGCATCGGCTCCTTGGCCTTTATCTCCTCCCAACTTTTCTTCTCGTCGATCCTCTCTTCACCCGGGCTCTCCACCTGGCCAAGGCGGTGCTCATCTTCGTGAGCGCCGCCTGGTTCACGATATTTCCCTTGACCACCTAGTTGTCGAATTCATCCGGGAACTTGTAGCACCCATGAAGCTTCTCCATGAGGAGCTCGACAAGGTGAACGTTGGCGGGATCTCGGAGGTTCCGCGTGTTGATCGTCATGACCTCCCGGACCATGCACCCGATTTGGACCCCGTATCCAACGGCAAGATCTTTTGGTTCCTTAGGCGCGCCGGTCGGGGACACTTGGATGAACTCCTGGCGCTGACTGCCGAGCGTTGGCGGTGGCCGAGGCTTCCTCACAACCTTCTTCTTACCATCGTCGTCGGTGCGTTCACCGGTATCGGTCGTCTGTTTGCCATTGGCGATGCGTTCACCGGCATCGGTGCGGTCGCCGTCGTTGATGGTGGTATCATCCTCGGCCCCCGTCTCATCTTCACCGTCATCACCTGACGACGATCCGGTATTGCCTTCATTGTCCGCCATCCCATGTATTTCCTCCTCCTCCTCCCTCCTCTGGGACAGCTCCCAAAACATGAGGTTAGATTGCTGGGATTGCTCTTCAAGACTCGGTCTCGGGTCCTTTGATGTGTCGGCACCGTTATTGACATGTCCGGTTGACATTGTTGCACTATGCAAGAAAATATAACTTTTTAGTACATTAGTTCGACCGAAAAATTCGGAAGCACCTCCCCTAAAAATGTCTACGTAGGAGTGCTCGTTTCTCAACCAAAACAGAAATGAATCAACATTTCGAGAGTAACGGGCACTCATTTGAGATCCCTGCAACAATTCACAAAAAAGAGGTACAAAATGTGCCTTAGGCCACCACAGAGGGTCGGCAACATACACAAAACATCCACAAAAGGCATCAAATGGTGCCTTTCCACCATAAAGGTCGACAACCTGCTGATCTTCACCATAAAGGACTAGCCGTAACAAAAAATGGTGGCTGGTGTGCTAAGCAGAACAATCCCAGGGAGAAAACACTTGTTCAAATGTACTACTTTGATTCGATAAAAATGACAGGTAGAGCAAGCAACTGAGTATATATGTTCCAAAGAAACTGAGTATATGTGTTACAAAGCAAGGACAGGAAACATCAGAAGGAAGCTAGTAACTTGCACTATTTTACATTAGCAGAAACCACCCTGGGTTTTAGAAAATTTAAGTGTTGTTAACATGAGAGCACATAACATTGAGATCTGAGAACTACAGGCATATTATGCTGTGATACATTTAAAAATTCTTACTGCAGTTTTAACAGGATCTATGCTGTGATACATTTAAAAATTCTTACTGCAGTTTTAACAGAACCTGAACCCTTGGCAAGGAAACCAGATCATAAGACCAGTCTGAACTAGACTAGAGTGTAGTATAAGTAACTATGGAAAGGCTGAGCCTCTGCTTCCAAGTGTTCACTTTCTGAAATCATGGGAAACAAAGAAGCCAGACTACTAAAGAAAACCTAAACCTTCAAACATTTCACAAGCTTGCCATATCTGAAAAAATTGTGGATTCTGTTAAGGAAACTCATCCTGACCTGCCTCTGATATTATATGCAAGTGGATATGGTGGATTACTGGAAAGGCTTCCATTGACAGGTGTTGATGTTATTAGTTTGGACTGGACGGTTGATATGGCTGAGGGCCGGAAAAGATTGGGATCCAACATAGCAGTTCAAGGAAATGTGGACCCTTGGATCCAACATAGCAGAATTTGTAGATTCCATTGCACTGCTTGACAATAGAATCAGGAAGCCACGTCTCTAGCACAGGGTGCCTGAAGAACATATATTATCGTGACTGATTTTGTGTTCTGCGTTTTGATTTTCCATTCATTGTAATATTGTAAGCATACACTAATTGAGGTGTAAGAAAGTGCCTACTTGTTTATACCATGTATACTACTTTAGACCTGCCTAGTAGAGATTATCGATTTATATTTGTAAGAAAAAAAACTGTACCTAAAATATATGGAAGCCATAAGTTCCCTTTATTTTTCTGATACAGTTCTTTAGGTTAGCTTTCTTCTGAGTCCCCAAATAACTTGATTATGGTTTATCGGATGAAGTTTATTCAGATATTTGTAATGCATTTTGCCATGGTTTGTTTGCTAATAGGTGACAACATGTGACAAATAACTTGATTGTTAGTACGTGCTAATATGTGACAACTAAGAAACACCATCCTAACCAGTCTTTCGAGTAAGAATACACTAAGCTGTTATATTAAGAAAAATGATTGCAATAGCCTGATAATTGTTATTGTTGTTAATGTTTTTGCAAGGAAGTTATCGATAAACAGGCCTGGATGATTCTCTTGGCTTTCCTGTCAACCAGGTAAGGCCTAATGCAAGTGAAACTTCTATTTCATACTCTAAAGTATCAAACAGAAGCAAAAGAGCATCCAAGTAATAACATTGTAACAAGCCTTCACTAGTTCACTGGATATCTCGCATAACATTTGTAGCCACTCAATATGTTATGAGAAGCCATCCATACTACTTAAACGTTCAACAAACTAAGAATGTAGGGCTGAGTTCTATTAAAGAAACAAGTGTCCGCTAGTGTTAGCTAACAAGGATAGGTAGGGAAGAGGAGGGAGAGGCTCACGTGGTGGAGGCGATCTTGGCCTTGTCTAGGTACGGTGGTGCGGGCGGGGCTCCTCTTCCTGGTCCTCATGTCATGCTGCGGGCCTTGTTGAGGTGGTGCGAGCGGGCCCTCCTCCTGGTCCTGATCGAGGTGCTCCTCCCCCTGGTCGTGAGGTGCTCCTCCTTCTGTGGTGACTGCCGGAGAGGGGAGAGGTTAGAGAGGGGGTGGGAATAGGGGAGGGGTGGAGGGGAGGGGAGGAGGGGAGGGGAGAGGTTAGGGTTCGTCGGCGAGGGGAATGAGGAGGGAAGGGAAAGAGAGATGGGAGAGGGTGGCGGAGTACCTGCGGACGGGAGGCGATGGCAGCGGTCCGTGAGCTGGGGAGCGAGCGGCGCGGGGAGGGGAGCATGGGGTTAGGGTTCGATCGAATTTGGGGAAGAACGGGAGAGAAGAGGCGAGGCCGTTATTTTGGCTAAGTCAGGGGAGTTCGTGGCGCACCCCATATCGGTGCGCCACGGACAATTATCCGTGGCGCACCGATATGGGGTGCGCCACGAACTGCCCTGGCATTACTTAAAAAGGCTGCCCGGTGCAGTGTGATAACAACACTTGTATAGCCCAGTGGTTCTGGGGTTCGTTGTCTCGTTTAAAACCCGGAGGTGCCAAGTTCGATTCCTGGCACTCCAACACTTTTTTGTAATAAAAAACATTGTTTTTCAATTTTTAAGTTCCATATGTAACGAATATCACTTACTCATTAAAAATAATAATTTTCTACTATTTCTAAAACATAGTAGCTCCAATATTTTCAAGATATAAAGTGAGAACATGTATATAATTGCGGGTAGGTAATAAATTTATTACAAAAAAACTACCAATAATATTGTGTATATCAACACCCTACTCCAAAAAACCACGTATAGTATTTTGTCGACTTGACGCACACGATTGCGCACATGCATACATCACACACAAAAAAGGTCACTTCGTGCGATGTTGCTTCCGAACGAGCTAGCGTCGACGTCTCGTCATGATCCTCTTGCCCTTCTTCGTCGCGGTAGAGTAATTGATCCCTGGAACTTGTGGATTTCTTCTCGTGTACGGACATCCTTTAACGGGGAGGGTGGTTTTCCTTCTAAGATGAGGATACGCGCTAGGGTTGTCGAAGAACTTGTCGAATTCCTCTTCTATCTTCGTATCGCCGTACTTGTCAAAGTCTTGCTCGGTGGCGGCTCCCTCCATTCCGATGATGCTCCTTTTCCCCCTCCTGACGACAACGCGGGTAGGCCTTGTAGGATCGGTAATGAAGAAGCATTGATCCACATGGCTAGCCAGTACCCATGGCTCGTTTTTCGCCTGGATGTTCGCGTCGGCCGTCTTTGACGCTTTGGCTTCGGGTATAACCATGGTTGTGAAATACCGGCCTTATTTTTCGACGTTCTTAGCCCATTTGACCCGAAACATCGGCATCATCTCGCCGCAGTAGTCGAGTTCCCAGATGTCCTCGATCCTTCCGAAGAACCTTTCCTTTACATTGGATTCCTCGTCGGCGTAGGATAGCATCGTGACCCCCGAGTTCTGGTTTTTGCGGTTCTTGTCCTTCTCCTCGGTGTAGAAAGTGTACTTGTTGATGTCGTACTCCTGATAGGTCCTCACGTTCAACGAGGGGCCCTGCGACAGGATGAATAAGAGTCTATCATCGCCAGCAGGCGCCTTACCCTCATTAAGAAGGAGCAACTCCTTCTTGAACCAAATCATGAAGGTAGAGTTGTGCTCTCTCGTAACGTCTCCCCTCGTCCTCCGCCGGCCCGTGTCGTTCAACCTGTTATCAATCAAGCTTTTGTGCTTCTCCACCCAAGGACCGACCACTTGTATGTGCTGTAGCGCAAATCGATGTGCCCTGTCATAGTCTGGGCGCTGACCCTTGAAGATGGCGTGCACTGCTGCGAAGCCCTCGCGGTGACCAACTCCAGAGATCCTGCCGAAGTGCTTGCGCTTCGGGAGACCAACAGGTTCCTCGGACTGCATAAAATTCTGGCAGAATGATATGCACTCGTAGAGCATGAAGACCTTGGCTATGCTTCCATCCGGCTTCGCCCTGTTTCGAACGTATCCTTTGAGCACGTCGTTCAGCCTTTCGAATGGCATCATGTTGTGTAGGAGCGGCGGACCGAGCTATATAATGTCATCGACGAGGTGGACAAGCAGATGCAACACGATATCCAAGAACGTGGGGGGGGGGAGTAGATCTCGAGCTCGTTGAGTATCATGACGATCTCGTCCTGCAGGGTCTCGAGTTGCTTCATCCCGATCTCCTTCCTAGATATGGCGTCGAAGAAGTTGCAGAGGCCAAACAACGTCTCATGGACGTGCTCCTCCATGATCCCTCGGATCACAACTAGGAGTATCTGCGTCATCAGCACGTGACAATCGTGTGACTTCATCCCACTGAACCTCTTCTTCTGTACGTCCAGGTATCTGGATATCTTCCCTCCCTAGCCGATAGGAAGCTTGATTCCTACGAGGGTGTTGAAAAACTGCTCGAGCTCGTCCTCGCTCATAGTGAAGCAGGAAGGGGGCAGTAGTAGTTGTTCGGCTTAGCCCTCTTGCACCGACCTTGAGTCTCTTCCTCGTCGTCGTCATCATCATCATCGGGATGTACTTCTTGTTGAAGCGCTTCCTTGATGCCCAGATGTATCATGTCGTATCTTGTTTTCGGCCCGTCTTTGGTCCTATCCGGCATGTTACACAGAGTGGCAAGCAGACACTCACACACGTTCTTGATGATGTGCATGAGATCAAGGATGTGGGGCGTGTGGAGGTATTTCTAGTACGGTAGGTCCCAGAAAACATACCTCGCTTTCCATACGCCGCGTAGCGGCTTCACCCTCGGACGCTTCTTCCCTGGCGCAGGGAACTCCTTCCAGTTATCCAGCAACTCATTGATTACCTCGCCGCTCCTCCTCTTCGGGGGGTCCATCGAGCTCCACCGTACCATCGAACAGATCCGCGCGTTTCCTCCACTCGTGATTCGCGCGTAGCCACTTTCGCATCTTTGGGAACACGGTTTTACAAGACCCGGGATCCCTCTGCAGCTATATATGCGGGGTATTCTCCATGCACCTGACGCAAGCATTGTGTCTGTGGTTCACCTGGCACCATGCATATTCATAGCCCGGATAGTCCTGCACCGCCGTGAGCAGCGTGACCCTCATATCGATGTAGTCTCCAGTGTAGGCGTCCCACGTACGGGCCGGCGTGTCCCAAAACATGGCTAAATCCTCTTTCAATAGCCCGAGACACAGATGCATGTCGATACCCGGTTGTTTCCGGCCCTGAATAATAATATTCATGTGCACGTACCTCTGCTTGGTGCACAACCAGGGGGAGGTTGTACGGCCATACGAACACGAGACAGGTGATATGCGTGCTACTCTGGTTGCCAAAGGGGTTCAATCCGTCGGTGCTCATGCCCAGCCTCACGTTCCTTGGATCGCCCCCGAACTCTTCTTCGAACTCCAGGTCCAGTGCCTTCCACTGGTTAGCGTCTGCAGGGTGTGTGCAAGATCTGGCCCTTCTCGGGATCATCTTCTAGTGGAACCCTTTCCGCGTGCCATTGCATGAGCTTCGCTTCCTTTGGGTCCATGAAATACCGCTTCAGACGGGGAGTGATAGGAAAATACCATACAACTTTATGAGGAACTTTCTTGTTACCCCTCTTGTATCGTGGCTGGCCGCACACCGGACATGTCACTCTATCCTCGTACTCGTCCCGATAAAGTGCGCAGTCATTGATGCATGCATGATACTTGATGTATGGTAGGTCGAGAGGGCACACGACTTTCTTTGCCTCATCGATGCTTCTTGGCAATGTGTTATTCTTGGGAAGCACATCGCCCCAGAATTCCATGTTATCGTTGAAGCTCACGTCGGTCCATCTGTTGTTCACCTTCATCTCCAAAGCCTTGAGGGTTACATTCAGACTTGTATGCTCGGGCCGGCACCCAGGATACAATGGAGTAACAGCGTCTTTCTCCATTTGTGCCAACTTTGTTTCTCTCTCGCGGATTCTATTGTGATGTAACCCCCCTTGAGGAGCACTGCTCGAAGATGAGGGTCCTACAGGGCCAAACTTAGCGGTGTCTACGTGTTTGTGTATTCTCCGCCACCGGCGTCTCCTTCATCGTGGTTATCATGTCCGGCATCTCCTCATCATCATCGTGATGATCATCATGTCCGCCATCTCCTTCATCGTCATGATCATCATCATGTCCGGCATATCCTTCAACATGATCATGTCCGGGTGCCTCTTCCTCCTCCATGACATCATTGTAGCCAGGCTAGACAAATACCAGATCCTCATCCGATATAAGCCTAACCTAAATTCCGAAACACGTAGGGAAGATCAGTAACATTATAGAACATACAAACCACACATTAATAAGGTAAACTCTTAAGAGAGTTACAAACCAGTCATACAAGCAGGGGTCACAGACCCATCATTACATCAAACAATGGAAGCAAACAAGTTGTTCTAAACAACAAACTTAGCAAAGGGCCTAAGAGGCCATAACGAAAGTAGCGACCCTTCCATAGATCCTAGGCTGCTGCCCGGGAACCCCGACTACTCGTCGACCTCGACGTAGAAACCACCTTCAGTTGGGATAGCATCATCTGTCGAAAACATCAACGAAGCAAGGCTGAGTACAGGGTGTACTCCGCAAGACTTATGGCTAGTGTAGTTATTTTGCATAAAGCCATCTTTTGTTTGCAAAACAAGAGGGAGAAGAAACTCCTCTAGTCAGATCCGTTTGAAAAGGGGATAAGAAGACTTCAACTATAGCTCTTAAATCCATCTTTGATATCCACCAAGAACCACCATCAACTAAACCACTCTTCCCGGACTACCCCCTCAACAACCCCGGGGAAGTATTCCGGATCTCACTTTAGTTGGCAAGTTTTATCATTCGGTTATAGTTCTCTATGATCACAGAATCTGCTCCCAAGTCGTGTGGAATCTACTAGGCAAGTTAGTTGGTCGAGGGGGTTTCCAGGCCCCATGTGGTTGTACGCTCGTCTTGGTTTAAGAGGCGAGAACATCAGCTCCTAAGGGTGGCAAGTATGGACTACAAAAACCACAACCCACGTGGCCTCCCATACAAACCTTAGCATGTTTATCATCCACTTCTGATCATATCACCACATCTTATCATACAAGATTCATTCGCATCTCCGATGCATCACTTGAATGATCAGCATCGAAACACTAAGCATGGCTAAGCTTGACCGAACTTGTGGCACTAGCGACGCTCATAAGCCAAACCCTAGTTATGCTAGGAGCAGTGGATCAGGTAATATAGTTCACAAAGGATAACATGCATCAGATAGGATTACTCTGTCTACTAACAAAAGACTATTTGAACCGAATTCATATGAAGAGAATGAAATACTTTGTAATCATAGGATTCATAGGTATGAGTGGGGCTTCGCTTGCCTTGTCCGTTGTTGGACTGGTACTGCTCTTCGGTGGCGTTGACTTTAGCGTCGGGTTTGGTTCCTATTCGCGAGAACCAGTCACCGGAAAAGAGAAAGCAACACTCAACACATGGCATGTGCAATGCTCATACAATATGGATGATATGACAAGTTAAACGGTGTTGAATTGAACCCTAAAACATGCTCGATCACTTTAGAGGGGGTTCCGAGGATCCAAACCCTAAAACAAGGGAATCATCGGAATCACCTGTGGGGTTTAATTGGTTCTTATAATTAAACTTGATATCAAAGTTGACTAACAATGTATGATAATATCTTAGTTAGATAGGTTTCATTTTTCTGAACATTTTGGTATATTGTTTGTATTTTTCTGATTTAAAATGAATTAGTTATGAATTTCCCAAATTTTAATTCATTTTAAACATGTTTGGAATATTCAAACTAATTTCCAAACTTGGGCCCACATGTCAGACTTTTATTATTTTTAGAAAACATTTATAGAAATGATTAAAACCTTGACAAGTATGGCCCACCTGTCATATTTTTTTCTATTTACAGAAATAATTACAGAAAACATTAAAAGAAATATGACATCATGATGATGTCATGCTGACATCATCAACGCCATTGCTTGAGATCCTTGATGGATCGATTGATTCAGAACTCGCGGGGCGATGGGGAGTAGCGCGCTGGAAGAGGACGAGTGCGGGGAGCCAAGAAGTGGCGGCGCCGCTTCACCGGAGACGGCGGCGCAGGGACGAACAGCGGCGGCGGCGTCGGGCTCTCGTGGGGAGGACAACACAGTGGGGGAGGGGAAAACGGAGGGGTGCTTGAGCACCACAAGCTCACCCTAAGCACGATGGTGGTGACGGCGAAGCCGGGGACGGTCGGACGGCGTCGAATCAATGGCGACAACCTCGGCAACTGGCGGCAGTTCAGGGACGATTACGGCGAGGTGGAGCCTCCCCTGCTTGCGTGCTTCGGTGAGGAGGACGAGGGAGGCGAGGCGCTTCCAGCAGTGGCCTCGGCGCACTGCGGGGTGGTCGGGAACGGCGACGTCGGCGAGCTCCAGAGAGCTAGGGTTCTGGTGAGGAGGGGGAAGAGGGGGGAAAAGAGGACTAGGGTTCATCAACGGCGGCCAGGGTTACTTGTAGACACTCGGGGTAGTGGCGCATCATGTGGCGCCAAGGGAATCGTGTGACGAAAGCGTGGCGGCTCCACGCAGCTGCTTGCCGGCATCAGGAAAGGAGAGAGGGGAAAGGCCGAAGGGGTACGGGCCTGGCTGGGCCGGCTTGGGCCCCGGGTGGGCTGGCTGCGGGCGCTGCTGGCGGCAGGTAGAGAGGAGAGGAAATGGGCTCGGCCGAGAGAGCGTTAGGATTAGATTTTTTTTTCCAAGAAATCTTTTCTATTTCTGTTTTCCTGATTTCTTTGTATATTTTGAATTTCAAACCTGTTTTGAATGATTTCAAAGAAACTTTTATGAAGTATATAAAATAATGTGGAACCCTTTTATTCACTTTGGGTTCAACTCATGTAGTTAGTTTTTCAAATACAAGACTCATTTGAATGGTTTTCAAATAGATGGGGAAATTTGGGTTTAGGATGTTATTTGTTCTTTCTTGATTAAACCAAAGTGCAAGTGTTATGCATGCATGCAATGCTCAGACAGATCCTTATTTATATTACACAAAAGGGGTGGTATATTACAATGAATCCACCCATGAGAAAGTGCTTATCCAATGTCCCGGAACCAGGTTTGATTAGGGTCCCGAGTTTGCAAGTCTTGCAAGGACATCTTATCTCGATCTTGTTGGTACGAAGCATGATGGCCGTCGCCCGGGCCTTGTATCTAGACACCATACCTTCACTCATTTGGCGCACCATGGTTGCCTGCGCACAAGAGAAATGAATCACACCATATATATGCATGCATGTCTCGCCAGAAAATTTCGGCAGAACCTCCCCTGTAAATAGGGTATATGGGTGGTGCAAAAGTTGTCCGAAACATAAATGAATACACATTTCGGCAACCATGCACCACATCGGCACCTGCACACAAACACACAAAAGCATACACAAGCATATACATGCGACGAAGACGCCGGTGGCCTTCACATACAACACACATCTGCGCCATGCATACACCGCCGATCAACGTCTCGGCCCGCGACACATGCATATGCATGTACAACAACTCACAGACAAGCATGTGCCATCCAACACAACTCACCTAGTAGACAAGTTGATGGAGACCGTGTGCGAGGGAGCGTGTGTCTTGTGGAGGCTAACTTGATGGAGATGTGACCAATAAATGATGTATATGTGGGGCTTTTAGTGAATCTACATGGTGGAGAGGGACTCCCTCCCCACACCTATCCAACCAAAAGGTGTTTGACAACCTAAAATGGAGGTAGAATTGAAGAAAATGGGGTGAGGAGGAGGGGGTCGAGGTAGATCTATGGGAAGTAATGACTCACTTTTGGTGGTAGGTAGGAGAAGGTGCCACACCTTTATGGAGGGTGGGACGAGATGTTCGTGGCGCACCTAGTTTTCGTGCGCCACAGACTACCCAGATTCGTGGCGCACCGAAATACGGTACGCCACAAACGTCCATGGAAAATTCTATAGGGTCCTGGCCCACCGTAGTTAGTGGCGCACACGCGAAAGGGTGCGCCAAAGACTCCAACCATGTTTGTGGCGCACCCCCAATTCCGTGCGCCACGGATAGTGGTGGCCGGCCATTGGATCCTGTCAGAGGTGGGCCCCTCCTTATGCGTGGCACACCGATCCAGCATGCGCCACAGATAAGTTGGGGTTAGTGGCGCATAATTCATGCGTGCGCCACATATAATGTAGTTAGTGGCGCATGATATCAGGTGCGCCATGAATAAAAGGCATGTGGATAAGGGTTTTCCCACTAGTGTCTCCAACTCCTATCTGTGACCATGAGGTCTCATCAGGATCAAATTATCCAAAGCTACATGAACCTTTTTGCTTTTCTGCATTTTATGGATCCGGTGCAGAAATTTTCTTAATAACTGGCGCTATTTGATCTTCTTCAGGCTACAAAGTAGCCGAGTTTGTCTGCTACCTGTTACTCAACTCACAGGTGGCACTAGTGGAAACGAGGCCTTTGGTTGAGCCTGGAAATGGGCTTTAACACCGATTCTTCTATGAACCGGTGTTAAAGAAGCGTACCAGCGTGGCGGTCTGCAGCAAAAGGAGCCCCTTTAACACCGGTTCGTGGCACGAACCGGTGTTAAAGGCCTACACCGATGGTTCACAGCCCTTTAACACCGGTTCGTGGCTTGAACCGGTGTTAAAGGGGGGGGGGGGCTATATAACACACCGCACACCCCTCTCTTCTATTTTTTCACTCTCTCATTTTGGAGCCTAGCAAGAGGGTGAGAGGTGTGCTAGTTTGCTTTTTTTCCTATGCACAAGAGGTGTTCGGTGAAATGCCCGAGAGCTCAAAATAAGTTTTCTCGTTGCTCTTTGCTTCTCGGTCGAGGTCGGCAATTATCCTTTCATGTGTCATTGATGTACTATATATAAATGGTCATCTCCCTATTAATTTTTGATATATACTATATATTAATGCAAATGAACCGGCAATGGATGTACGGTGACCGACACACTTCCGAGTACATTACGGGCCTCCAAAATTTCATCGTTGTGGCTAATACAAGCCATGGTCACAATGGTTTTATGTGTTGTCCGTGTGTTCACTGTCAGAACAAGAAAGACTACTCAAATACCAGAACCATTCACGCCCACCTTCTTCGATCCGGTTTCATGCCCAACTATAATTGTTGGACCAAGCACGGAGAAAAAGGGTTGTGATGGAAGACAACGAAGAAGAAGAGGATGATGATAACTATCATAATATGTATCCTGAATATGATGATACTGCCACGGGGGTAGATAATAAAGATCAAGAGGCAGCAGATGGGCCCGCTGATGACGATCTTGGTCGGGCCATTACTGATGCAAAGGAAGAATGTGAAACTGAAAAGGAGAAGGAGAAGCTGGAGAAGATGTTAAAGGATCACAAAACATTGTTGTACCCAACTTGCGAAGATGGCCACAAAAAGCTAGGTACCACACTGGATTTGATGCAATGGACGGCAGAGAACGGTGTGACTGACAGCGCATTTTCAAAGTTGTTGGTAAAAATGAAGAATCTTCTTCCAAGAAATAATGAATTGCCCGACAGTACATACCAAGCAAAGAAGGTTGTCTGCCCGCTAGGATTAGACGTGCAGAAGATACACGCCTGTATTAATGACTACATCCTCTACCGCGGTGAGAAGTACGAGAATTTGGATGCATGCCCGGTATGCGCTGTACCACGGTATAAGATCAGACGAGACGATCCTGGCGATGTTGAGGGCGAGGCCCCTAGGAAGAAGGTTTCTGCCAAGGTTATGTGGTATGCTCCTATAATACCACGGTTAGAACGTCTCTTCAGAAATAAAGAGCATGCCAAGTTGTTGCGATGGCACATGGAAGACCGTAAGAAAGACGCGATGTTGAGACACCCCGCTGATGGGTCATAGTGGAGAAAAGTCGAGCGAGAGTACCCGGACTTCGCACGTGACGCAAGGAACTTAAGGTTTGGTCTAAGTACAGATTGCATGAATCCTTTTGGTGAGCAGAGCTGCAGTCACAGCACCTGCCCTGTGACTCTATGTATCTATAACCTTCCTCCTTGGTTGTGCATGAAGAGGAAGTCAAGAAGGAGGAGGGGTTGAGGTAGACAAGAAGTACGGAATGACAACAGTGGATCTCAACAATCTTATGAAGGTATACAAGAACTTAGATGAACCATTCGTCTTAGCCAATGATGTGGCTCAGGTTTTCTATGTGAAGGACATGTCTACCAAACTAAAAAAAAGAAAAAATAAGAAAACAGATACATCACACGATGAGCCAAAGCGCCGCATAGTTCTTTCAGGGAAAAGAAACATCATGGGAGTGGAGGACAAGACAGACATGTCAGAAGATTATAATAAGTTTGATGAAATTCCGCCCTTCAGAGTGAAGACTGACCCAACCATCCTGTTAAACGGTGCTGATACTCCATGGTTACGGCCGACGCGATCATAAGATTGACTATATGTATTAATTGAGCCATTTTTGGCACACATATGTATCTCAACATGGAAATCAATGTCATATTTCTTCTGTTAATAGTATATGTATTAAATGAGCCATTTTTCTTCCTACCATTTCTTCCCGCCATTTTTCTTCCCGCCATTTTTTCCCGCCATTTTTCTTCCCGCCAGTTCTTCCCTCCAGCCATTTCTCACTATATATATGTAGGGTTTGCCTCCATTGTCATTGCACATCTCTAGACTCATATCTGCAACCTCATCACTCTTTCCCATGGCTTCCACCGTAGCACTAACTCCCAGGGAGGCGGAGGCGCTGGCGCCGAACTACCCCCTCATTGGGCTACTGTGTCCCCGTCGGCTGGATGCTGAGCGCCGGAGGCGTGCCAGTTCCTCCTGTCCCTCTAGGTGTGGCGCGCCGGATGGCCATCACGAACCACTACTAGTTCGAGCTCACGCCGGAGCAGCGTAGGAATCCCAGATGGCATCCCGACTATTTCCCTACTTGGGAAGCCTTCTTCGGGGATCGGCATGAGAGGGCGCTTGCCAGGCACGAGGAGGACAGCCCACCTCCTCCGAACTTCAACGAGGCCGGCCGTCGGCTATGGTGGCGCGGTCGGACTCTCTAGAGCGTCATGGCCTACGACACTACCGCCGACTCTAACCCCCGTCTGTGCTACCCTCAAGTCCAGCCCACGCGTACTCAGCCTTCAAGGTTCAATTACGGCGACCCCGATGACGACAGCGATGACGGCAGCGACGAGTACGACGACTACAATGGCGAGTATTACAGGTGTAGGCAGGAGCATCACCGAATCACTCCAACATTCCGAAACAAGTTCGGCCGATTGTGACTTAATCTGGCCATGTATCTTAATTTTCAGTTCTTTTATGTATCTTAATTTCTAGTCATGCTTTATGTAACTTACTGTTAGTTGCATTTTGTACTTTACTTCCAGTTCTATCTCATTCACAAAATGACCTATCTCAATCGAGGTTTCTTGGCTTTCAGGTCAAATGACTAACGTTATGGCTAGAATCAAGGCATAGTTTGTGATAATGTGGCCATATTGTGCATACATGTGCATCATGGCATGGCAAATAATGTTGCAAGAGGAAGTTTTCCTTTTTGTCGCACCAAAAAGGCATTTTCCATTTTCCGAGCATAAAAAACGGACGGTTTTGTGAACCAACCACCAAATGGCTAATTCAAAAAACTACCACCATATTTTACAAAAATACTAGACCACCTTATATGGACAATGAACCAACAGGGGGATCTGAAACCTTTCCGTCAACCTCTGGTGAAAAAGACAAATTCCTGCTGAATCGGTAGGAAGTGGGTCAGATATGAACTACAGGTACATGATAAGATGCTCATGATTTTTTACAAAAATAATTTTTAGGTTCACAATATGCTATTTTATCAAAAATCCAATGCAAGTTGAGCGAGGCTTGGCCCCGAGCTAAGAATCTTCATGCCCGTTGTTCGACAAAGTTTGACGATACTTTAAAACAGGGATAAAAAATTACAAAACGATCGAAACAATGCGAAACCTTCGCGTGGTGTTATATTATGTGACATAGTTAGAAGGAAAAATATCAAACTTGGTATATTCATTATGTCTAAAAAAAACCTTCACAAAATGACCTATCTCATTCGAGGTTTCTTGGCTTTCGGGTCAAATGACCAATGTTATGGCTAGAATCAAGGCATAGGTTGTGATAATGTGGCCATATTGTGCATACATGTGCATCATGGCATGACAAACAATGTTGCAAGAGGAAGTTTTCCTTTTTGTCGCACCAAAAAGGCATTTTCCATTTTCCGAGCGTAAAAAATAGACGGTTTTGTGAAGCAACCACCAAATGGATAATTCAAAAAACTACCACCACATTTTACAAAAAATACTAGACCACCTTATATGGACAATGTACCAACAGGGGATCTGAAACCTTTCCGTCCACCTCTGGTGAAAAGACAAATTCCTGCCGAATCGGCAGGAAGTGGGTCAGATATGAACTACAGGTACATGATACGATGCTCATGATTTTTTACAAAAATCATTGTTAGGTTCACAATATGCTATTTTATCAAAAATCCAATGCAAGTTGAGCGAGGTTTTGTCAGATTCCAAAGTATAAAAAGATGCGGCATTTAAATATCCAAACAGTTAAAAAATGTTAATACAAAAGATCAGATTTTCTTGTGCGGAGACGACGAGATCGACTTCAACATTCAAGACTTGCATTTTCTATCCAATCAGAAGGAACTCGACAAAGCTGCCATCAGCCTTTATTGTGTGTAAGTACTATTTCTGTAATTTCTATCTCATCTCATTCACTTCATTAATTGCATGTATATATATATGCTCACCATATATGTATATACTATTATGCAGGAAAAAGGTTATGGAATGCATGAAAGGAGGCCCTTTTGACATTGGGTTCGTTGACCCAAATAGAGTTCATGAAGAAGTGGTAAGACACAAACCCGGGCAAACAGAAGATTTCTTGCTAAGGTCTTTACTGAGACAACAAACCAAAAGAGAAATACTATTGCCTTACAACTTCTCGTGAGTACTGTTACCCTCCCTTGTACACATTCTGTTTCGGCTTACTCGATGTTAAGTGTAACTGATGATGAGTTATGCGTGCGTAGGTTCCAATTTATTCTGCTAGCCATTCAACCTGACTCAGGAAAAGTCCTTGTAATGGAATCGTTACGAAAAGAAAAAGAGCTATGGGCAGACTTTAGAGATATGCTCTAGAGGTAATTTCAATCATATTATCTCACTAGATCGGCAACTTTCGTGACAACAAGTAATTAATTACTCCTTTATCTATTTTCTTTGCCGGAAAAGGTTTGGAAAAGGTTCACGGGCAGGGCCGTGGGTGAATGGTCAGAAGAACTAAAATTCGTAAACCAAAATGTAAGTAATACTAGCTAGCTAGGTCTGCATATCTCTTTGATTCTGCTTCCAATTCCATTATATCTTACTTTATTGATTATTATTTTGATTGAACTCTCTATTCTCATAAAGTGCGCGCATCAGGGACCCAACAACAACTTATGTGGATACTATGTTTGAGAGTTCATTCGCAACACGATATGTGCGACGGGCCAAGCCACACTAGAACAACTTAGAGTAAGTAAACAAAGTACACAATATTATTTTATTACCATCAATTGTGTTGAGTTTTATTCTTATATATATTGACCCCATTATTCATATATATTTAGATCGAACGGATATGGGACCAACTCCTACCATTTGACCACATACGAGCCATTCAAGAGGAATTTGCGGGGTTCATACTTGATGAGGTCGTCACGCCTGGCGGAGAACTCTTTAGATATCCAAAAACTCTTTAGATGCTTTAACGTGTTTGTCTTGTACTTGATGCTTCAACGTTTATGGAGAATACCACACAATGACGATGTTTGTGTATAATAAGAGTTGCTTAATTATTCATGTACTCGTATGTACCGATGACGATGTATGTGTATATACCGCTCCCGATCGATTCCCCTCCCCTCCTGTCCCCTTGGCCGCGCGAAATATGCTGAACGGGCGGCGGCAGAACTTCCGCATGCGAGATTTAACCGTTTCTTCGCCGGCGAGATTTATCTCCTTTTCCTGCCGCGGCACAGAACCTTTAACACCGGTTCGTATTATAAACCGGTGTTAAAGGGGGGGCTGAGCGCTATGGCAGTCCCACGTGCGCCACCCTTTAACACCGGTTCGTATAAGAACCGGTGTTAAAGGGGGGGATCTAACACCGAACCCACAACAACGGTTCCAGAACCGCTGTTAGAGGGCCTTATGAACCGGTGTTAGAGGCCACCATCTGCACTAGTGTGGTGAGATCGAGCTCCATCTTTAGTGAATAAAAGCCACCTTTTTGCTTCCAAAATTTGTGTAAATCTTACTTAAATCAAATCTTATAATCTGTAATTCCAATCAAAATATTTTATATATGAAACTTATTCAAAAATTGCTTGAATAATTTGAATCTAAACTTTGTCTACTATTTTGAATAATTCAAATTGTGCCAACTAATTAAATGCTCTCGTGGCCAATTAAGTTCCATAAATCATATTTGTTAAACCGTAAGTTGGAATAAAAAGAATTATATGTAAAAATTAATTAGAAAAAGATAAGGAATCTCATCATGCCATACATACATCTGTTTTAATCATGCATCAAATAATTTCATGATACTTTTGCACTGTTACCTATGGTACGTGGGATGTCTTAAAATCAAAGTGATAACCCTCTTCCATTAAAATTCAAGTAGATCATTTTAAGCCATGTGATACCAAGTTAACAACATTTAACTCTAGTGGTTAGAGTAATAACTCGAACCATCTTTTAAATTGTCGGAATTTTGATTCTGCTTAATATTGTTGCATCGCATCTTTGACATGTCATACATCATAAATGCATCATGCCCGATCTTTCTGTCATAGTATTAAATAGTGTATCCGGTGTTTCTGTTAGTGCTTTGCTTCTTCACGGATTAGGCCGATGAGTTGATGCGAGTGTCAACCAGATCTCGATCGAAACATCGGCAATATTTTTAGGCGAGCATTCTCCCTCTTTCTACCTATTTTACATTTCTAGTCTTTATTTCCTCATGTTGATCTATTACTATCCGTGTTGCGATGCTATAGATTTCGTACCCCTTTATACTTTCCTCCAGCCTCTATATTGCCATGGACACCTCCTATTACCTGTTTTTTGGTAGATAGTCGGCCTTGCAAGTCGTAGATGCTTGCTTAAGTGCTGCTTCGTGTCGTCAATGTTCCAATGTTGTTGGGTGGTTGGCATATGCTTATTGGTGGAGATGATCATAAATTTAATTATGTTTTAATAACTAAAATTAAAAGTAGCTAAATAATACAGAGGCACCGGTGGGTAATATACAATATTTGGTTTTTAACCGCTCACCGGTGTCCCGTAGGACCCCGAGTTCTTGACACCTGTTGCGAGATCGAGCGCGCTAACCACAGGTGGGGTGTGTGGGCACCCCCATCGATTTAGTACCTGATTTCAAATTACTGTACTGGGGGCCACAAAGTAGTTTGGAGCTTTATTACTATCCTGTACTTATGCCATGCTTTACTGCTTTATTTACAATTGCGCGTGGAGCGCCTGTACTGTTTAGGAACAAAGGTGGAATGTTTCCGCGGTATCGATAAGCCCAGTCACAATTTCGGGTTCCCAGTCGTTTACAGCCATTGACACAAACCCTGGGTCCGTCTCAAAGACCGGTCGACTTCGTTGCGGGTAGCTTAGTGGGGTGGCCCCCTGTGCTTGCTTTGGGTCTGGAAAATGGCGTGTCCGAAACCCTGTCGGCATATTGTTGGGTGTATGTTTTGTGATCTTCTACCTACCTGATATGACAACAAGGGTGTAGGTGCGTGTGAAAACTTGGGTGCACCCCTGCAGGGTTAAATATTTTCGAGAAGCCGTGTCCGCGGTTATGGACGACTTGGAGCACAGTTCTCGATCATAGACAACTATAACTAAAGTTGACTGTTATAATATGACTTGTACCTTATATGACTAGTAAGTTGGATAGCCACCATGTAAAGAATGAATAAAACTTCCAACTATTTGAGTTTCCTCGGATTAACTTCCTCGTTTGGTCTCGAGGGGGAAATACCAGGATGGGTATGTTTGGTGGTAGTATTAGGTTGGTTCCGAATAGGTCTTTCTTACCCCTGTCTGATAGCCGACAGTTGTATCGAGTCTCTATAGGTTGTTTAGTACATGCTGCGCTGCCGCTTCAGTCCACCATACCTATGTAGGCGAGGACCGCCAAATTTTAGTCTCGCCGTGTACTGGCCTCAGTACTGATCGCTCTCTTTTTTCTTTGCCCTTTGTCGGCACCCCTTTTCTTTTAGTAGGTTTTGAGATCGACGTCGTTAGCAGGGTTACCCTTCCGGCTTGGCCTGGGCAGGGTTATGGACGCCATTGGTTATTCTTCAGGGCTTTTAGCTCAATTTGCATCTTGTCCGTACTCGGATGCTGTATCGTTTTCAAGGTGATTTGGATCTTTCTACTATATATTTGTATTAATGACTCATGGAGTCGTTGTTGTATATATATATGTTTTGTGGGTTCCATCATGGACTATTGTGTAATGATATTACTTTGTTTGCCACCGGCATGCAAGTGCCTGGTGGGCACCTTTGAATCTTTTCTATGAGGGTTTGGAGGGAATCGCTAAAACTTGCATATAGTCGATCCGAGGGTGTTACATTAGCAAAAGGGCAGGCCGAACCTGGGTAAAAAATGATTGTGTGTGCTTTGTGCATGTATCATCAGATTTCTACGACGAAGTTGAGGCCGAAAAGCCTTCGTGCCCACTACCGAACAAATAGGGGGTGCCCAACATCCCCGATGTCCATTTTTGCGAGACACGGCATGTAGCATGCCAGGTAGGGGGTGCTCGTGTTTTCAGGTTCAGCAATCAACTTCAACATCAATGGCTTCGTGAGATTCATCATCGTCATCGTCATTGACGTCCTCTTCATCTTCGTGTTAGATATCAACATCGACCGCGCCACTGCCAACCATGGCATTGAGGAGAGGTGTTGGCGCCGGGACCGACCCTTCCACGATAGACTCATCGCGCTACATGGACTCGCTCCCACGCCCTTCCCACAACTGGGGGCTTGTATGTCGAGCCTCATGCAAGGGGGATTTTAACATAAGGGGTCCAAGTTCCATGTAATCGCCGTGGTTCACAAACTTGGGCTACCAAACACTGAGAATGCCATTTCGAGCCAAATTCGTCCTACCCCTACCAAATACAAACTTTCCGTCAACTGCCCCATGAAGGATATGTTCGGGGACCTCCATGTCAATACTCTGTCCGTGACGCGAGCGCCAAGTCAGCAACCATGTAAACAAAACATGGAACTATACCCCCCTTAGAGCATGGACGAAATTCACAAATTCACTCCCTCCTTCGCATAAACCCTAGTACTGCCGGCGGAGAAATCCACCCACCATCAAGAACGAACCCTTGGGACATTTGCCTTCCAGCTCCAAGTTGCTGCGCCCACTCAGTAATCCCGATCTCTAATCCCGCATGCTATGCCCATCGTTCCGAGGCACTAGCCAGCCTCCGTCGCCGGACGAGCTGAGCAACATGGAGGATGGCACATCATCGTACCCTAAAATAAGTGTTGGATACATGCGGGTGATCAACTCTTCTCTTTTCTTTTCGCACTAACTATAACTGCAAGCTGTCTATTGATCTGGAAGAGATAGATCGAACCTAGAATTGTTTGCTGGCTGAACGTCGACATACAAGTTCTTATTTTTTTGTCCCCAAATTTCTGTCAACTAGGGTCCCCCTAGAGACCCCTTACATGGTTTCGATACGCGTCGGCGGCTACCAACATAAATTAGCAAATGGGAAGGGCAAGTGGAGTTATGTTAATTTGTGTCATGACTAAAGAAGCATCGTCTCATATTTTCACTATCCCTGGTATGGTTGTTGCTCTGCGTAAAAATATTGAAATGGGGCCGACGCAGACTTCACGGTTCAACTTCATGGATGAACAAGGCAGCAAGTTTACTATAAAGAGTGGCAGTCATATATCCGGGTTGCCGAAACGGTGTCCAAGGGCTTGAATGTTTCTCCTGGATTATAGAATACTAGATGTGGTAGCTACTTCCACTCCTAGTCACCCTTCTATTCAAGATCAGGGTGGTCTGACTCAAAGCCCTGCTGCTATTAAGAAAAATGTGGTTCCTCGTCTACGCCATGCTTCTACAGCGCAACCTCCTTGTAGGAGTGCCCATTTTGCCATGGTGCAAAACCCTGTTGTGGATGCAGGTCGGGATTCTGAATCTGCTGGTGTTCTTGCTCAGCCTGCTAGTGACCCAATCCCTATTGCTATTGTGCAAACTAAAGCTTCGGGAGGCCGCCCCACTATTGTGGAATCTGCTAGTGTTGTTGCTCATCCTTCTACTGGCCCAATCCCGGCTGCTATTGCGCAAACTAAGGCATCGGGGGGCCACCCCGCTGTTGTGGAATATGCTGGTGTTGTTGCTCAGACTGCCACTAACCTAATCCCAGTTGCTGTTGCACAAACTAAGGCTTCACGAGGCTGCCCTGCCATTGTGGAATCTGCTGGTGTTGTTGCTCAGCCTGCTACTGACCCAATCCCTGCTGCTAGCCGCCCTGCTATTGTGGAATCTGCCGGTGTTGTTGCTCAGCCTTCTACTGACCTAATCCCTGCCGCTGTTGTGGAAACTAAAGCTTTGGGAGGCCGCCCAACTATTGTGGAATCTGCTAGTGTTGTTGCTCAGCCTGCTATTGACCCAATCTCTACTGCTATTGTGCAAACTAAGGTTTCAGGAGGCTGCTTCGCTGTTGCCAGAAATGCTTGTGTTGTTGCTTCGTCTACTACTGACCCAATCCCTACAGCTGTTGCGAAAACTAAGGCTTCGCGAGGCTACCGTGCTGCTGTGGAATCTGCTGTTGTTGTTGCTCAGGCTGCTACTGACCCAATCCGTGTTGCTGTTGTACAAACTAAGGCTTCGGGAGGCCGCTCTGCTGTTGCCAGAACTGCTGGTGTTGTTGCTCACCCTGCTCTGACCCAATCCCTGCTGCCGTTGCGCAATCTATGGCTTCGCGAGGTCGCCACACTATTGCTATTGCCAGAACTGCTGTCTTTGGTGCTGGTCCTCCTCAAACCCGTGGTGAGTTCAGTGTGCTACTGCTGCTGTGGCTACTCGAAGACCTGTTGTTGAGGAGAAAGCCCATGGTCTACACTCTGGTACTGTCATTGAACCTCTCGGTGGTTTCGGTCCAGAGGAAACTAGTGATGTCAAGGTACATTTTTGTATCAGTGTTGATAAGTTCACTACAAAATTAGATGATGACACAGAAAAATTCTTCGACGACATTGATTTAATCATTGGCACATACGATCCTAAATTGGTACAGATATCTGAACTGATAGCAACGGTACATGAGAAGGTGGAGTTGGGGTCCTCCCAAGAAGAACATTGGAAAGTTTTTGCTTACAATAACAAAAAGTCTATAGATGTAAAAGTTGCAAGTGATTTAGTCATACCGTTAAATAGGATGAGTCGAACTAGACGGGAAGTGTACCTGTTCATGCGCCTGCTAACGGTTGGATATGAATTTGAGGTTGGCAATGATAAAGACGAACTTGTAAAAAACATGATTGACCTAATGCATGACCTTGCCCGTGGTTGTTCGAGTGACAGTAGCTTATAAGAGAGGAGAGACTTACAGGGGAGCAACATAAAGAGGAGCAGGAAGAACATCCCCAGAAGGAGCCCCCGAAGAAGGCCATCACCTAGTAGACCACGCCAGAGAATAGGATACCCAAGAGTTGCATGAAAAAAGGTAACATGCCGAAGAGTACACCCCTGATATCCGGTCATAATGCAACGCCGAGTAGTAGCAAAAAAAAAATAAGCGGGCTAGACCGATGGTGAACGAGGTGGTGAACACACCCAGGAGCAGCAGCAAAAAGGCTAAGGTGGCTCCCACGAAGGATACCACACCCAATAGTGGCGGCAAAAATGTTAGCTTGAAGAGGAACATGCCGCAGAGGTTCGACAATAATGTCGGCATGAAGGAGAACACACCCAATAGTGGCGGCAAAAATGCTAGCTTGAAGAGGAACATGCCACAAATGTCCAGCAATAATGCTGGCGTGAAGGAGAACACACCCAGGGATAATTCGAAGGGGGACACACCATAGAGGTCTGGCAATGATGCCGGCACGCAGGAGCCAACACCCGTGAGGGGAAGCAGGAAGGAGATCACATCGAGGAGTAGCAGCAAAAAGGTTAGTTCGGTGAGGAACGCAACACAGAAGTCAAGCCCTAATGGGGCTACCATCACGAATGATACCATCAGGAAGGATTCAATCAGGAAGGAGGATGTACACACAAAGAGCAAGAGGGTTTTATACAGTCGATTTGAATAGAATCTGATTACTGTTTGTCTGCTAAGGAACATGTGGTGCATGACAGACCATGCCCTATGGTTGCAGCAGCACCAATAGAGCGTCTGGGAGAAAGTAGAGTTTCGGGGATGTATATTGGGTCAATGTTCTGGTCCATGTAGGTGCAAATGATGGTGCAGCGCCACCCCTAGGAGTCAATACGGTGTGTGCAATACTAGGAATTTGTGAGGATGGTGAATATTCTGAATCAGATGTAGAATATGGCATTATGGAGAATCAAGAATCTAGTGATGATGAGATAGACGAGACACTTAAGGATGGGGCTGGCATTCCAGTTGATGACTTGGGTATCGACGTAGAAGAGATGATACATGACCACGAGGATCCTATAATTTCTGTTGGCACCGATTTCAGCAGCATGCGTGAGTTCATGATGACATTCTGGCATTTTTGTATCAAGGGGGAGTTCGATGTTAATATACTGAAGAACACTGCATAGAGGTAGAAGGCTGTTTGCAGGTTAAACTGGAAGAATGGACAGGTGGTGATACCTTGTCTATGGAGGATCGCATCCAGAGCCCTACTCGCGTCTTCGGGCAATGAATGGAGAAAATAATTTCAACTTTATCATTTTCACTCTATTAAAGATCTATCTGGCAACTCCGCTTATGCTGTAAGTTAATCTGTGTTGCAGGTGAACAAATTGGGCCCTTCCCACATTGGTGCAATAGGGAGGATGCTGAAATCTTCGATGGTTGATACAGAGTGGGTGGCTTTACAAGCTATGTACATACTAAAGCATAACCCTAGGGAGACCACGAAGAATATTCGGAATAAACTCGTTTCTCAGTACAACAGTGTCCTACCGTATTATACGGTTTGGAAAGGTAAAGAGAAAGCTCTGAAAATCTTGCATGGGGATTAGACTAATAGCTTTAGGATGTTGTACAAATTCAAGGCTGAGGTATAGTCCAGTTGTCGAGGGAGTGTTGTGGAGATCGAAACTAAATCGGGAAGTGGTAAAATTTATTTCAACAGATTTTACATGGCACTTAAACCTTTGCCTCTAGGGATTGAAGGATGGTTGTAGGCCATATCTGAGCGTAGATAGTACTGTCTTAACTGGCAAATGGAAAGGCTGCTTGGCTTCTGCGACAACATTAGATGGTCACAACTGGATGTTACGAGTGACATTCGGGTGTTCGATACAGAGACAGAGGAAAACTGGGTCTGGTTTATGAGGCATCTCAAGAGATCAATAGGACAAATTCAACCATTGGCTATATCCACATATGCATGCAAAGGGCTGACGAATGCAGTGAAGGAGGTTTTGTCGCGAGCTGATTGTAGAGAATGCCATGCCCAACTAATACTCAACCTGTACAGGCACTATGTAGGCAGCGTATTTGGTTACATGTTTGCTTCTTCTAGATCTTACAAAGCTAGGTGACGAGGTATCGACTCGTCAATGCCCATTGTTATGGACTTGGGTTTTGGAGAATATGGGGATGCTATAGATCGTGAAACGGTTAACAGACAAGCAACACGGGGACACGAGGTTTACCCAGGTTTAGGCCCCCGGAGGGAAAACCCTACTCCATCTTGTCTACTCTTGATTACGGCAGAACCGAAGGTTACAAGGGTGCACAGATGCAATTTGGGGTGAGGTGCGTATGAGGTGAGTTGAGGCCCTCCTCGCCGTGCCCTCCTAGCCTTTATATAGATAGGCAGGTCCTGGGCATAGGTCGATTAGGGTTTTTCCCCTTTGAAATTCTATCTACTCTAGTCTTGTTCTCCAAGGATCCGAAGGCGTCATGGGCTTGGGCCACCCGCAATCCCCACTGGCCATGTATCTTGTCGTGGGCCTTCCCTTGGGATGGACCAGGTATGCTAACGTTTTGTACCCGTGGGGTATAACCATGTCAGTAGCCCCCGAGTGTTCACTCAAATCGTAGATTCGGCTGAGGACTCTTCAATCTTTCGGGTGCAGTTCAACCTGTTTGTAAGAGAAAATAATTTAGTTCGTAGGGATTGTTGATGCGTGTGCCTTACTCTCATGACGGACCAGGGCCAGTTAACTATCATAGGACAAGACAACACGATATTCTTCAGACTCGAGTCCCCGGACTCGAATCTGGAACGATTGCTGCTGTAATTCGACTCAAGTTGTTGAGGTCTTATAGGAGTCGAATCCCGGTGATTTTTGAGTGATGTACCCAACACGTCTGTCAGGATTTTTCATCGCGCCTGTTGACACGGTTTTTTACCGGGCGAGCGCAACAAAAGTCATTAGTCCATCAGATGGTATCTGTAGGTCTTATCCTTGCGTCGCAGACGCAACATCTAAATTTTTTTCACCGCGAAGGTGTTTCGGGTGGCCAAGGAGTTTGATTCTCACTTAGCGTTGGTTTGGGCAAAGTTGCCAAAAAGATTTTTGTCGTATTTGATCCGAAGGATCGCAGTCGAAGAAATCATAGGGTGCGCGGCCAGCGCTCCCTATGGGAGTAACCCCTGAGTGTCTGTTCGAGTCGTAGACTCAAGCAGAGACTTTAGTTCAGTTGTTTTTAACTTCAGGTCCGAAGGACACAATTTTCTCAGATGCTTGAACAATCCTCCCTATGGGAGTAGCCCCCGAGTCCTTAGTGGAGTCGTAGACTCGACGTGGGACTCGAAGATAGCTGAGAGGTGCAGTACCTTAATCATGTCTCAGGTGCGCGACCAGCGCTCCTGATAGGAGTAGCCCCGAGTAGTTGTTTGAATCGTTGATTCGAGTAAGTACTTGATTTATCAGCCGAAGGTTTCGAGCCGTTGCTAGATTTGTTTTGATGACGTCAGTGCTAACGATCGATGGTCTCAACCATCTGCGGCAACAGAGATGACGTGACAGGACAAACGTAGGTCCCACTGCCTGACTTGGAGTTGACTAGTCATGCGCGATGTGCCAAGAATTACGGCGTCTCCTCAGTTTCCGTGCGTAGTGGACGGCGTGCTGGAGACGGTTCATTGATGTGCTGACACGTGTAGGGTTAGAGATTACTTGCGCGCTAGGGATTCTGGATCGATGGCTCTTGTTCATCATCTTCGTCCTTTATAAGTGTGGTAAACAGTGTTTTGTTTTACCCCTTGCCATTTTCTTTCGACATTGCCTCCATTTTCACGAGCACTGTCTGTCACTTCCACTCTGGAAGTTCTGCGTGTATTTCCTTCTTTGTTTCTCTGCGCACACCGCCACACTCGCCGCCGCATGATGGGAAAATCGAGGAAGGGCGCTGCTGGAGCTGGTTCGAGTGCCGCTGCCGGCGGCAAGAAAGTTGCTGCTGCCATTCGTACCACCGACGGAGGGTGGAGGCGCACGGATGTTCGTGACATTGATCTGTGCAAGCTGCGCGACGCGGGGTTGATCCCGCAGGACAAGGAGGACGTCCAGATTCCTGGCGATGAGGTAATCCCCCGCCCACCCGTAGGGTTTTGGGTGATGTTTGTTGCCTTCGTTCTTTGCAGCCTCTCTCTTCCTGTCCATGATTTCCTTCGTGGACTCATTTTCTTCTATGGGATTCAGATTAACCATCTGTCTCCCAATTCTCTTCTCAATATCGCTTGCTTCATAACGCTTTGCGAGTGCTGGCTCGGCATCAAGCCACACTTTGGCCTCTCCCGGAAGCTTTATTCCGTGAAGAGGCAGTCTGACACCGGCGGAGTCTATCCACTTGGTGGCTGCATCATCTTGCTCCGTCCTTTTGTACAATTCTTCTCCTTTTCTATCTGCGAGTTCGTCCAGCAATGGCGCCGAAAGTGGTTCTACATCCACGACACTAAGTTGGACGGTCAGCAATATGGGCTTGCCCCTTCGATCCAAGCAGGAGATCATCCAGAAGAGATCGTGGAAGAACCACATCTTGGAGGGTGAAACTACGGAGGTGGAGAGACTCTACCAGCGGGTGAAGGCTCTTCAGCTTGTGTCAGGCAAGGAGGTCAATGGTGTAGACATCATCCGAACCTTCCTCAAGCGCCGGGTGCAGACGCTTCAGGTGACCGCGCACCCGATGTTTCTCTACGCCGGCCCCAGCAACACGATGAGGGTTTCATTCGAAGAGCTATCTTTGGGTGACCTTGATAGGGCCCTTCGATCCTTGCTGAAGTTCAAGGCTGATGAGGACCTTTCGGGGAAGTTGTTGACTCCACCTCTTAGCACCAAGAAAGGAGTTTCTTAGGGGGGCGTAGCGCATTTGCGAGTGTCTGCTTTTTTACTTCAATTTCTTATGTTCTTTTTCTTTTCCTTTTGTTTTGTAGCGTCTTCAGGTCACGTGGTCCATGCCTCCTCTGCTTGAGAAATTAAAGGGAGGCTCCAGACAATGAGGAGGTTGACTCCGATTCTGAGCTTCCCCCCAGCTCAGTAGCCTACTCCGGATGCTCCTTATGCGAGTGAGGAGCAGACCTGAAAGCGCTCTCGGAGCGAGTCTTCGGATGCCTATACTCCTCAAACTCCAAGGGGTCCAGCTATAACATCCCAAAAATACTAAACTTGAATCATCAAACTCTAATCATCAAAATTAGGGTTAACAAAAACTTTTCTAAATAAAATTATGGAAGCATGCATGTGAGTATGCATTTCATTTTGAATTCTTTTGAACCACCTTGTTTGTGTGTTTCTTTGCTTGTAAAATGTGTCTTAGGTGAAATAAACATCATCTAAACAATTCCAAACTTTTCTCAAAGACAAATAAATCAAAACAAAGCTAAATGAGGGAATGGTCATTTTGACCAATTTAACTCCCATGCCTACTTTGGCTGTCTCAAACTTTTAGAACCTAACAGAAAATTTTCTAGATCTTTGCACCCCTTGATTGTACTCATAACAAAGTATCAAGGCCCACTTTGTGATCATCCAGAAACTTTCAAATGCATAGTTTAAATGACAGTTCAAAATTGAATCTTTATCATATGAGAAGATCCCACTTTTTCAAAAACCACTCAAACAAGCTCAACTTTCAAAACCCAAGCATCTGTAGACTCACCATCACCAACCTAGCACACCCACCAAAACTCTTTTCAAAATTCAAAACTTGAATTCTTGCGGCCATTTCATCAAACACATTGCAGACACAAATCAAACAAAATCCAAACACTATTTTGAGCAGTGAATTGAGCCTAACTTGTTCCCTCTCTGGGCACCACTAGCCTTAGTAGATCATCTAACAATCTTAACTAATCCCTAGCACCACTATGAGCTTGGCATTGTCATCAATGGTGAACAGTCGAGTGCACTCTGGCTACCCTCATGTCGACAGCAAGCTAGGAAGAGAAACAAGCCTAGCCAGCATGTCTAGGAGGCAGCCCACCGTCCACCGCCACTCCCTGTCCAGGGATCGAACGTTGCGAGCCACTGGACCACACGCACGGACCGCGCACAACTCGCCAGCAAACATGCCGAGCATGCGCCAGAGCGCCACCCTCGACCAAAGCCCACAGACCGCACGCCGCCCTCGCCGCGTGCATACATGATCACCACCGTCCCAGGAGACCGCCAGACATCCCCATTCGCCGCCCCATGCCGCACAGCCACCGCTCGCCGTCGAAGACGCCGCCTCTGCCGCGCAGAGCGTCGCGTGTTCTAGACCAAACCACACCGCCCCTACGCGCGCATTAAAGCCATATAGCATCGCCAGGAGACCACCAAGCGATCGCCACCACCGGCCATGCCTCTAGCCACCCATAGCCGTGTCGCCACCGTCGCCTGCCCATGCCGTTCGGTTTCACCGTCGCGACTATAAATAGATGCCTTCCCCGCTCGAATTCTTCACACCATTCCACTCCTCTCTCACCCAGAACCATCCCACCTCAGTCCTGGAGCAAGGCGAGCAGCGCATCGCCAGAATTGCGCGTAGCAGGGCGCCTCTAGAGGAGAAGGGCGCCATCGATTTCGTCCACCCCAGGAGCTGCCGCGACCACCCCTGAGTTCGCCGTCGTCGACTTCGTCGTTCGCCCACCTCGCCGACCCTCGCCTGAACCCCGGTGAGCCCCCAACGACCCCTACTGGCCGCGCTAGGTTTGTATCTCGCCGGCGTTGCCCAACCTCGATGATGCCTATCAGCCGTTGGATTAGAACCAGATCGAACACACCACGTTGCCCCGTACCGCTTCGCACCCCCTGTCTCACTGACGCGTGGGGACAACCGCTTAAACAACCTGCGGAAGCGCTTCGCTTAGCAGGCCGGCCCAGTATCGTTTCCCGCACAGCCCAGCTATTTGAATTTAACCATTTCCATTTTATTTCAAACACACTTCTGTACCCAGTTTCAAAAATCAACCCAGGTGGATTCAGTGCACCAAATTGAATGAAACCAATTTTGTTAGAAAGGTCTGGAAGTGCTGAATCCAAGCCCGTTGGATTCAAGTCATTTGGATCTATAGATCATCCATAGTAAAAATAACAAGGCATAAGCTTTTCTGCATTCAAACATTTTGCAAATTTAAACCATAATAGCTTTTGAGTTGATTCCAGCTCTCAAAAATCACATTTAACCATACCTTTCAGAATATATAAAAATATATAGGTTTACTTATAGAAATAATGTTTAAGTAATAAAAGAATGCCCCATAGGCATTTCTAGTCACTTTATTTAATTAAAATAAAAGGGTAAAACCTTATTAAATTGTGACACCACTTTAAATCATATTCCCATGAAATAAAATATGTGGTGATGACATGTGTCAACATGATCCCATATTTGGTTTGGAGAATATTAAATCTTAAGTAGTATTTCAATGAGTAGAAATTACTTTTCTAAAAATAAAAGGAATTAAACCAAGCTTTAATCTTGTAATGTTAGTTATGATGCTAGATCATCTATAGGACCCTTGTGTGTGATGATTGCAAGTAGTTAAGTATTATTTGGTGATTGTGTACATCGTATTTATTTATAGACGCTAGTACCGACCAAGGATACGAGGAGGAAGGAGGATACTACGAAGAAGAAGCCGAGGAGAACTTCAACCACTGCTCTGCACAAGGCAAGCTAAAACTTGCAAGATACTCTACTTTAGCAAGCCAATACTTGCAAGCTATTAACTTAGCCAGCTTTACTAATCAAGTTGACCAATGCAAGCTAACACTTGCAAGATACCCTACTAATGCAAGCTTATACTGATACTTATGCAAGCTATGACTTGCTTGTTACCATGACCACTATATGCCTTAAGCCTATGTGATCATATCCACTTGATAAACCAATCCTAGTTTTACCTACAAGATTTATACTTTATTTCATTATCAAAGCTAGTACTTAGAGCTTACTTAAGTAAATTGTAGATATTAGAAAGATAATTGAAGGTTGCATAAAGCGCATAAAATTTGGCCTAAGCTAGATAAACTTGATGTCATCCTAAGGAATACGATTAAACTTAGTTAAACTCCACTTGTTTACCACACCTCATTAGTGCTTACCCCCACTTGTAGATGCTAGTGCTAAGCATAAAACTTGATCAACTTTAGTTGGGAATACTTGGTGAAAAAATGGTTATGAAAACCTTGGAATGATGGATCATTCTATTGAAATGTTTTGGACATGTGTTTCCGAACACCTGATGATTTTGGTGATGAAATAATCAAGGAATGAGCCTTAGCCCTTTATAAAACTGATGGTTGTCTGGATGCGATACCATTCCAATTTTATCGTACAACCACAATAACCGAAGATTGGTTAGGGCTTGACTGGAAACTTATGTACCTTAGTATTAGTTCCCTCCCGGCCAAGGTCTGAGCTGAGGCTACCTTGTGAAGATTGTCCACCTGTGCAGTACCCAAGATGACAGTTGGTCATGGTTGGGAGGCCAAACTCACAGGAGAGGTGCTTATACTAGGGCTTGTAATTGAAAGGTTAGGATTGATTATCCGCATACTAAGTATGGTGAATTCAGGATTTGTCCTGACGGATGTATCGAATGTTGTGGTGAAAGTGTATAATCTCTGCAGAGTGTCAAACTATTCGAATAGCCGCGTCCGCGGTTATGGACAGTTGGAGTGGCCATACTGTTCCCCCGTCAGACTTTTCAGAATGACTTGTGAAATGAAATGAGACTTTGACTTGACCACAACAGGGTTGTGGCATGAGATACAAGTTCCCACTTAGGTGTTATAAAACTTCAACTAGCATTCGTTGCTTCTAAACTTAGTAAAGATAAATCTGGCTTTTGCAAAATAACCCTAGAGCCTAGTGCCCTATTACCAAAAACCCCTTTCACTTGTTAGTATTAGTTTACGAGTACTTAAAGAGTACTCATGGCTTTGTCCCTGGCTATTCCTGGCGGACTATGAAGAGGAGTACGGAGGATGGACCCAGGAAGGTTACGACAACTAGGATCATCTCCCATCGTCGCATTGCACGTGACCTCAAGATGGAGCTTTGCCTACGCTACCGTTATTATTACATATTCCGCTGCTTGAAGTTGTATTAAGAACTGGATCATGAGATCCCTATTTGTGTAAGAACTTATGTACGGTTTGTAATGGATGATGTACTGTGGTATCCAATTCTGTTATGTCTCGCAAAAATGGTAATCCTAGGATTGCGATGTATGGCATAACAGGCATCTGGGATTAAAAATACGGGTGTTGAAACCGGCCTTCCTCGAGCACCATGGCAAGGATGATGGTGCTTCTTGCACTGCCTGCTATATGCCGATGAAGCGAGGCCAGCCAAGAAGAAGAAGGTGAAGGCGGCGCATGTCTTCAACTTGTCAGATATTGACTTGTAAGTTGTTTCGTCTACGCTGTATTCTGTCACTTGTATGTGTAATGTAGTTTGTTGTCCTGAGCAGTCTTTTTCTTGCAGCCATTCTCGGGAGGAGCGCCTCAGCGAGGGCACTCGGGAAGCTGTAGGGGAGTCGAAACTGACATCTCCTCCTCCTCATGTGGTCGCCAACTCTAAGGGTGATGCTCCGAACCTCTCTAAGTGAAATACTCAGGCAGTCGCAACTCAGAAGACCGCAAGCGGAACTTCAGAGTCCTCGCCTGAACATATAAGTAGTTTGCACCTTTATCTTGTGGGGGGATCCCCCGAGCCCTTTTTCGGATGACCTGTTAGTCGATTTTGCTCTTGCAGGGCGTAGCCCCCGAACCCTTCCTGATTCTTTCTTGATTATTTGCTTCTGTTTCTTCTTGCATCCCTTTGTGCATAGCGCTAACCTTGTTATCCAACACCATATGGCGCTGGAGGCCAGCATGCAGCAGCTTCGAGGTACACACGTTTCTCATTCTTGTTTAGTTTGCCTATCACATGGTTGATGTTTGTGTTGCTCATATGTTTCTTGGTGTTTGCAGATGAAAATAATGCTGCTCTTCGTCGGCTGGACGCTCTCGAAAAGAGCCTCTGTCGAGTGGAGAAGAAAGCTGCGGATGCTGCGGAGTCGAAGGAGCTCCTGCAGAAGGAGGTTGCTGATGCTGCTGAGGGCAGGGAGCGCCTACAGAGGGAGGCTTCCGATCGTGAGAAGCAGCTTTCTTCTATGGCGGATACCCGTGAGAAGGAGGTGGCCGATAGGCTCATGGGTGCAGCCAAAGCCTTCTCCGGTAAGTTTTTGTTAACTTCTTTGCATCTTTTCGACTGAATCTCTCCTTGCTCTTATTCGAGTGCCTTTTCTTTTCTGATTCAGACGCTTCGGTCATCACGTTTGATCGTGGTGCCCTGGAGCATGGAGATGCTCTGGATGATTCCACCGCAGCGGTCTAAGATCGCTGCGGTACTGCGGCTGGCTCCCTGGCGAAGGACAAGGAAGTTCTCCGGCGCTTCTACAGGGAGGTAGTCCCCAAGGGCGCTGCTCTTGAGTATGTCGACGCTCTGGCAGATGCCTTGTCGGAGGACGCTCTGACAGCCTACAAGCGCAAGCAGAAGGGCATCGATGCCTCCATGGGGTTGGCCATGGCCATGGCATCCGGAGCCGAGCTACATCTGCCGCACATCACCTCCCAGATGCCAACTGCTGCAGATGGCTCAGAGGTAGCATTCACCCTCTTTGCCTATCGCTGTAAGCGTTATTGGCCGGAACTTATTGATCTGCACGAGGAGGCCAAGAGCAGGCAGTCTGGCTCTAAGGCCACTCTGGATGCGGGTGCCTAGGCTCGATTGTTGTAGCTAGGATAGTTTATCCTTTTATTTTGTAATGTAAGCTTTTGTTGATGAACAATCTCACCTTATGCCACGAGGTGGCCTTTGATGTATATAAATTATGTTTCGGGCAATCGCTAGAGATGTTTGTGATGTTCATGTCTTACTTGTTTGCCTTTAGGGTCCCTCGGGTGAGACTCCTGTTGATACTTCGACTGTCCCTGAGCCGTGACCATCTCTGGATGATGCGTAGCAGCTTGTTTTTCTTCGCGACCGCGCCCGCAGCTTGGAGAAGGATATCCTTGGCGTTCGTGGACACGTGGATGTGTGGAAGTCAAAATCTGAGCAAGCCAGTGCCAGGGAGGAATTTTTGATGGGGGAACTGCAGCAGATGAGCGAGCAACTGCAACGTGAGTCTTCGCGAACTGTTGTTCTTTTCGGATGCACCTTGTTTGTAAGTCATCTTGTTCTTGTCTTTGGTGCAGGTGTCGATCTCGTTCCGAGGGAGGAGAAGGAGCGCGTTGCGGTTCAGATGAATTGCCTGACCCAACAGGACTTAGAGGCTGGCGTCTTCTTCTTGATGGACCATGATCGGGCCATCGTCCTTGCGACGATGCAAGATCGCGTGCACTAGGTTTCTCAGGTGCTGAGGCAGGCGAGGATTTCCCTGGCGTCCACTTGGGCTGTCATGTTTCCCCTGGATGAGGCACCTTACAACCTTTGGGGTCTGCTGGCGAAGTTTCGGGACGTGGGCCACGTCAAGGATTTGGTGCGATGTCAGCTAGTCGCTAGGGTGAAGGCCGTTCTTTCACTTGTTCGGCTGCATCGCCGTGATGTTGATCTTGCGGCGGTGGCGACTTGGCCACCCCTTCTGCCAGATGGTAGTCTTTGAGATATGCGCCCGCATTATGCGGCTATGAGGCAGTATGCCGAAGAGATCGGTGATCTGTTCGAGGAACGGACGAGTGTGATACTCCAGAATAGGTAGGTCCTGTACAGAAAACAAATTAATGTAAAATTTGTATGTATTCGAGTGGGCTTGTTGTTCCGTTTGTAAAGTTTATTTGTATTAGCACATTGTTCTTTGTTATGTGCATGTCCTTTTCATTCGCCTGACGTGGTCAGCTACTCAGGTTGTATGCATTGTTCTCAGTCGACGAAGTCGTGAGGTGAGGCGTAGCCCCCAAGCGTGTTATGAAAAGTAATGCAATGAAAAAGAAATTTTGGACGAGGGACTTAGCTTTTATTCATAGTATAACGAGGAGATACATTGTTCGGCTGAGTAGCCTTATTGAAAGTAAAGAGGTAGCTATGGGTAGAAGTGTTGTAGTTGTGCGACGTTCCATGGGTTGGAGTATTCGACTCCTGACTTGACGTCCATGAGACGGTAGGCGCCACCTGGGATGACTTCGGTGACGATGTAGGGTCCTTCCCAGGGTGACTCGAGCTTCTTCGGCCGCTCTTGCTTGAGTCGTAGGATGAGGTCACCTTCGACGAAGGACCTTGGGCGCAGTCGATGGCTATGGTAGTTGCGGAGGCTCTGCTGGTAGACCGTTGAGCGAGCCATGGCGATGTCGCGTGCTTCGTCGAGTGTGTCGACGGCATATTCGAGTGCGGCCATTAATTCAGCTTTGCTGTAGGTGACAACCCGTGGGGCCTTGTGGCGTACCTCTGCAGGCAACACGGCTTCAGCTCCATGCACCATAAAGAAGGGTGTGTAGCCAGTTGAACTGTTCAATATTGTACGCAGGCTCCAGAGTACGGAGGGTAGCTCCTCCACCTAGGCTCTAGCGCGCCTTTCGAGTGGGCATAGCAGGCGTTTCTTGATGCCGCTCCCTATGAGGCCGTTGGCCGTTTCGACCTGTCCGTTGGTCTACGGGTGCGCCAGAGAGGCGTATGATATGTTGATGCCGAGGCCCTCGCAGAAGTCCTGGAATTCCTTCGAGATGAAGTTCGAGCCATATGGTTACGGGCATGGCCTCGATCCACTTGGTGAACAAGAGAGTTGGTCGGGGGATTTAGAGGCCATATGCTACCGCCTGTTGTACAAGAACTGGATAAGAGAAGCTGAGGGCTTGGTCATCTTAGGGTTCTCCTGTCAAACAGGAGCAACTGTGAGCTGGTTGAAATCTCCAAAACGGCCACATGGTTGTTGTGAACATCGGGCATCGGGGAATGCACCTGCTTAGAGTGGAAGAATACTGGGAAACCATGCGACCACACATTGGTCTTCTTCAAGAAAAGAACTCTACCACATTTTGATCAATATTTGTCTGACTACTTCTCTCTAGAAAAGTTTAGAGTTATGTAGGCTGGTTCCGTCGAGCCCTATACGGACCTATCTCAGTGGCCTCAAGTCTAAATGAGTTTTGAGCAGTGTCAGCCCGTAACATCCCAACATTTAGAAACCAACGAAGGGTAGATTTAGGAATTTGTGATATTGCATGCATTCATCTGTGAAAATGTGGGTAAATTTTTTGCCAAATAAAAACCTAAAGTGATCAAAGTTTCTTTCATGCTTTGAGATTAGGTATAGTCTTGAAGGATGATTGTTATAGACTTTGATATGATCTTTGTGGATTAGAGTGTTTTGGGAAATGAAATTTCAATTTAAAACTTGAGTGTTTGAATTATAATTCAAAAGGATTTAGAATTATGTTTGAGTATTTTGATTTAATCAAGAGAAGATGACTAGTGGCTCAAACCTTAAATAAATAACATAATCAATAAAATGAATATTTATTCCATAATTTTACAATAGTAAATAAATAAGAGAATAATCTTTATATATTAAGTAATAGTACAATCTTTATTACAAAGGAATAAAATAAAAAGTACAAAAGAATAAAATAAAGATTAAAATTGAATCAGAGAAATATTACAAGTAACTATCTATCAAGAAAAAGAAAACCTAGATTAAAGTCTTGAATATTCAAGTCTGGTACCTGCAAAACAAACACAAACAAAAAAGAAAGAAAGTTAAGGTTAAAATTGTTTTACTCTCAGACTTGATAGTGAGTTGCACTGTTCAAGGTTCATCATGGAGTAATCTTTTAAGGGGCAAGTTTCACCAATATGAAAGAATATATCTTTCATAATTTTAAGCCATAAGTCAAATAAACAGCAAGTAGGGGCAAGTTTCACCAGCCAAGTAGATGTAACCAGATAAAAGTAACTTCACATCCAGAGCATATCCACAAGGTGTGCAGCAGACACACAAGCAGCACACACACCAAACTGCATGGTGTGTGTTGTCATCCCAACAGCAACAACTCAATCACACAAAACTGCTCAGCACAGCCGTGGGAAGCAAACCCCAGACCATTCTCTAGTACATACACACCAAGAACAGCAGCCCAGCTAAACCAAGCCAAAGCCAAGAAAGATCACATCAACTAAACCATGGATCATCTCACCAAGATGGTGAAATAAGGAGGGGGTAGAACAGGTGGATAGAAAGGACAAGATCAAGCCACCAGGATCAGGAGGTGGATGGCTAGATCAAGGACAAGCCAGAAACTGGAAGTACAAAGGGGAGCACCAGATCAAGCTAGCCACAAGATCAACAAGAACAACCAACTGTGGTGAGTAGTAACAGACCATCACATAATCTATCTGTCTAAGCTAGACAAATATTTATGAGTTGTCTCATACTCCACTTCTCAGAAAAACACCCAAGTGGGGTGAATCCATCATGGAAGTTTTAAATATTAAAGCAACCAGAAAACTATATAGATCTACCTAGGATCTCAGGGCAACATCATTGATCCTAGTTATCAGGCTACAACTTAAATTTCAAGAATGAATATAGCCAAAAATCTAAACTTCTAGGAACACCTCTTAAATAGGAGTAGCACCTTAGAAATTCATCTTATGAATTGATATAATTCATCAAGCCTACAAATCATTTTTCCCAAACTTCAACTCAGGAATCAATAGCTGGTATCACTACCAGAACCAATCCATGACATATAATAAAAGAAGGGTCTAATCCCTAGACCTCAGACCAATGTCATAGGTCTTAGGGATTTAAGGAAAGAAGTTTCTACTTATCTTTAATGCCAAACTCATCTTAAGCTTGAACAAAACCAAGATAATTAATAGAATCTAGTCTTGTGTGCCATATTAGAATGGTGTCACAAGAACAATTCTGAACTAAGAAGGTTAAGCATCCAATCTTCACAGATACAATGAACCAACTCTAAATCATTTTCTTAATCACAGGAATCATAACCAAGAATATTCATATATATATCATCACTGTAATAGAACATTTGATCTCAAAGTTTATATGAATCTATAAGCCAATAATTAAATATATAGTGACCTCATCACTCAGAGCTCACTGTCAGCACCTAAGTAATGTCAGTGATGAGCTCTCAAACCACTAGAATCTCCAAACAACAATTACAAAGCAACCTTATCATCTACCCCATATCAAAGTTAACAATGGGACCTAGTTGATAAGCCACTAAGATCATCAAAGCTAACCATCAGCAGTAATCCACAGCAAGTCACCACTCAACAGGTTCAAGGATCATCAATACATGATCCAACTCATCAGATATTCAATTAACAAAGGGATTTGAACCCTAAGCAGAACAAATAATCCTAATCAGGATATGACACTAGATAGGAATAGCCACTACCAACATTTCGCATGGGATTGCCTAGCACAAGAGCATGAGGGGGAGAGGAACAACTTACCTATGGTCCTCGCTGAAGAATAGAAGAGGAAGCAGAGAAAGCCGACGAACACGGGGGCATGGTGAGCACCTCCAAGGGGGCGCTGCGACCCACAAAACTCCACGTAGGCGACCATAGCCACGGCTATAGGCGAGGAGCACCACCACAACACACGGCAGCAAACACGGCGACAACAACCGCATCACCTAAAACCCTAGGGTTCGGGATGAGACTAGTTTGGCCACAGGAAAGCTCCATAGCCCTGCATCATGGCAGCAGCTAGGGAGGACCACAGCGGCGAGCAGAGCACGGCGGTGGCACCATCGACCACGGGTCAAGGAGGAGAAGAGAAGGATAAGGTCGAGCGAGTGACAGAGGGAGTGGGCTGGACTGAGCCAAAACCCCTTCAGGGTGTGGTTTTGGTTATGTCCTATTGGGCCACCAGGGCCCAATAAACCAAGTAGGCAGCCCATTTACCTAAAGGCTATTTTTAATAAATAGGAAAAGACCAGAATGCCCCTGAACTTAAATAAATTCTAGAAAATAAAATAGAAATCCAAAAATTATAAATAAAATATATTTGGATTCACAATAATCCAAACTATCCAAATAAATTAAGAAATAAAATTTTAGACATATAAATTTTATTAAGAATTTTGTAATATAAATTCCTTATGGAATTTTACAAAATTATTGAAAGATGATAAAAATAAATAAAAATCACTTTCATTATATATTAATATTGTAGTATTTTAGAAAAATACTAAACAAATATTTAATACCAATCTTTGTTATTTAATGATAATTCTTAAAAGAATTATTAAGTAAATAAAATGCAAATAAATTGAAATAAAATAAAAGAATACAATATTCAATAAATATTAAATATTTATAAATTCTTTATTATTAAAAGAATTTTTATAATTTAAATAAATGGGGGAGAATACATATAAAGCTAAATGATGCATTACATTACTTTGCATAATAATTTTGCTTCTTTAAATATTGTCCTTACCGGGCAATAATGATGTTTTTGTAGACATAGAAGCTCAAGGTCCAGTGCAAGCATCCGACTTCACTACCTCGCAATCACAAGGCAAGCTCATCACTTGCTCATCTCCTTTGAAGAGTCTTTATCAAAGTATTTGCGAATTGTGTGTTATCATCTATATTATAGAAAAAGAAAACATTATTTTCTCAAGATTCTAAATCTTAGATATCATCCTAAGTGATGATATGATGGAGAAATAGAACTTAGGGTTCTAATTGCAAAAATGATGAACAATTAGGCATTAATAACCCATGATATCAGTGATTCTAGCGCCGTATATTACGCGTTAACCATGAGAATAGGACGGAGAAGTCAGTTGTATCCTTTTCCACTTATATGGAGGCAAGACGACCTTAACGTGACGTTGTGATTCCTTGTGCGGATCCAACATATCGGTGGGCACCCTTACGCCCCACACTTTTCGTGTCTATATTATCTATGAATGGTGTTTAGGGATATAGTCCATGTAAATGGTACTATTCCGGGCATCACTAGGTCATAGAGTCTTCGGGAGCTCATCAGGGTTTTAGCCTGCCCGAAAGGGGGCTTAACGAAGGTGATCCAGCCCCGAAGGATCGTGCAGACATATGAGGTCGCGAAGAGGGCAGTGATTGGCTTGGACCAACTACTAGGCCCCACATCATGGACTTGTAGATGGGAAAGTACGCCCGGTTGTGCAACAAGGAGTTGATCTCTCATGGGAAAAGTAACGCACCTCTGTAGAGTGTAAGAATTGTAACTTGTTACTCCCTATTCCGGGAAGGAGCTACGAACGCAGCAGGAAAGGAACTCTATGAAAGTTCTGGTCAACTTGTGAAGGCAGATGGTCATAGATTTTTATAATAAAATCAACCTTTGAAGAAAGATTTACGAAAATTGGACAGTGCCAAAGACTGATAGTCCGAGGTGGTAGATAGAGCATCAAACTTCCTACCTTGCATATAATGAATTTGCTGGGTAACGCTGTTACTCATCCTTTCCTTTGAATCCTTGCTTAGACTCTGAGAATCCCGAAGATACTCCAATGTATGCATCTGAGAGTCAAGAGGAGGTCTTCTATGAAGAGCCCAACCTGTATGGAGCTGTAGAAGGGGAGGAATACAACATCGTCTACGGAGGAGAGTTCCAACAGTCCGAATAATTAATATAGTTCTAGTAGCCACTTGAGCCGAGCAACATGAACAATATATAACAATAAGTTGTTGAGCTCAATTTTGAGTTTAAGTTTTAAATTTGAAAATTCCGCTGAAACACTTATATTTTGGTTTGTAAGTTGAATCTTTTGGATGTCTTGAACTTCCGGTATTGTAATAATAATAATGTGTGGATGTTTGTAATATGGACCCGCAATCTTTCTGTTGTACCACTCTGAGGGATGTGATATTTACGGAACGGTGTTATGTGGATGTCATGTCAACGACTATAGTGTACTACACATGTAGTAGTATGCTGGGTCACCGCACAACCAATAACAAAAGGGGCAAAGGAATAACACATGTTAACAGGTTTAAGAATTTTCTGGAGAGGTCGGGTTCGGATTTTAGTGGTAGCAAGAAGGGAAAAAACCAATGCAAGACCTACCGTCTTATAAGAAAGCTGGCACCCAGGAAGACAAGGAAGGTGGGCAATGAAGAAGACAAAGGACACCGAGGCAAAGAAGTTGGCACCCAGGAAGGGTAAGAAGGCTGGCTAAGAAGAATCATAATAATGTGTTAATCTCGAACTAGTCTATGTATTACGTAGAATTCTGGAGCTATGTTCGTGGGAATTGTCGGGCGAAACAAGCGTGTAGTGGTGTATACGAAAATATGAGTTATTTCACATTCTCGTACTTCTCCGTCTCCGAGCTCTACCCCTCCTATCTGCAGAAGCACTGTTGTGGCATCGAGCTCGAGCAGGAGCCGCTAGGCGCGTTGGGGCTCAATCATTGCCACCCCATCCCCTTCATCATTGTTGATTCTGACAAGGAGGAGGACGGAAATGAAGCAATGCAGAACACCATTGAAGCCTCCTAGGCAAAGGGCAAGCCATGAGCAGGAGTGGATGTCGCTGGGAAGGGCATGGAGGGGTCACCAATCGAGGTGGACTCCGATGAAAGTGGTGTGATATGGGTTTAGATGTTGTTTAGGTTGGTTGCAATTTCGGTTTTGTTTAATGCGAGTACAATTATTGTAATGGGTTTGGCAATCTACAATGGGAAGTATGGATTTTTGTGTTCAGCACAATAACAGGTGCTCATGTTTGCACAATAGAAATTGTGTATGCGCCCTTTGCGTGTTGCAGAATCCACATAGATTCCTCTTAAACAAATGAGCAAAGTGAGATTACAACCATCGGAAAAAATTAAGAAAGAAAGGCATAAGATAGACAGATAGATGCCCAATTTGTTCCGAGCAGACTTACTAGTTCAGACTTCAGACCACTTGGTCGACAAATACTATTACATTTTGTTCCGAGCATTCCCACATGCAACTGAAAATCCATGGACATGCTTTAGCTTGGGCTCTTACTAGTTCAGACTTCAGACCACTTGGTCGACAAATACTACTATAATTAATAGATTGGAGATCAATCTAAACAAAAGTAGTTTTCACACACATACATTATCTTCCTAACCTTAGTCTGATGCCCTTCATTCTGCCACTCCAGAGTTTGAATTTTCAGAGCCATCTTTTTGGCATCCTCCTTGCACTTGGTCATTTATTTCTCTGCCTTCATCGTCAGGAACCTGTCCATATTGGTAGTGGTGACACCGTGGACCTTCTTATCGTGCAGTTCAATCCTTGATGGAGTCATGTCTTTCTCTGATTTAGCCTTTAGGGACATCACCACGTCCCTCTCCTTCACGACTTTTCTAACCTTGTATTGCAACCTCAACTCATGGTGAAGGATTGGTGTGTCATCAAGGCCCATTAACCTCATCTCAGAACTCTCAAGAAGTGATCTGATTAAGGCTTGTTTCAACTCGACATTCTTATCCCATAGATTTTATAGCGATTTCTACATAGACAATGGCCACTCCGGATCTACCCATTTTATAATGCCACAACTTTTAGTTGGACACGCTTCACCCTTCCCTTCACACCCTAAAAACCTCTTGCCTGCATTGCATCCCTCGAATGCTACAAATTTAGAAGCCACAAGCTCGTGTTTTTTACAACAGGGAGAACTCTCTCCCTCCACTAAACCATGATAATCAGAGTCGTACAATGTCGCGACGGCCTAGCATAGCAGACGCACATGAGTAATCAGATTATATCTATCTCAAAATAAAGAAACCCGCATAAAATTTAAGGTATGAGATGACCCACATCGCTTTCACCGTCTGTGTGATTTTCACGTGTTTCCTCGTCGTCTCCCCGAGAAGCCATGACAAAAAGGAGCTGGAGGACTAGGGTGGCGGTGGGAGAGGTCGCTAGTGGGGGGGCGCCGCCTGCTAGTGGCTAAGGGAGTATAGTCGAGTGGAGTGAGGACAGTGTCTTCGAGTGGATGGAAGAGAATTAAAGAACACCAACCCTACCAACAAAATCCATTGGCTGTTATAACATGAACACATCTAACGTCTTCTATATGCGGCACATGGAAAGCGTGACACTGACAGGTGGGACCACGCACGATTATTAAGGAATATTACAGAATTGCGACTATGATATGTTCGCCCGAAAAGTATGCTCTCCACACCGGACTAGAATTGATAACGGCTTACATTTGAGCACAACATAAGTTCTACAACTCCTTGTCGGTCTTCTCGATGCGAATGCAGAAATTGATCTGCTTGGCCGGTCCAGCACCGACAAGGTACTTGGATGGCACACAAAGGACCAACCTCAAGTCCGTAAACTCCACCTCGGCCGGCATCAGGCAGCTCGGTGCCACGGCTCTCACATGCATTTGATCTGACGACGATAGCTGGGCGTGCGACCACATACTCATAGTGTACATCGGCCATGCGCACGAGACCGACCTGATACATACCGCAGATATGAAGGTGGGCCTAGGGGCGGTTCCTGGAATGCTAGCGGTGATGGTGGGCCCAACGATGGTTCCTAGAACACCAGCGGTGATGGTCACGACAAAAACAGAGTCGTCCCCCCTGCAAAAAGATTCAGCGGCATGCCGACTTAGGGAACGACACCTGATCTTGTATAAGAATGGAGTAACCATAAGAGACTAATCACTTCGGTCGGGTGACCCAATGCATGGTGGACCACGAGCTGTGCTGGCGGGGCGGTGTAGTTGCAGCCAGGATCCATGCAGCCGCATGCACCATGCTAGCATGCGAGCTCATGCCTGGGAGCACATAGTAGGGGTAACGATGAGAGCATCCATGGCGGGAGGACACGATCGCATACGTCACCAAAGGCGGGCGATCTGAGTACTCCTTGCTGCGTGGCTCCCACATTTGAAGTTTGTCAATAAATTAGAGAATAGATGTGTAGTTAGTTAAGACGACAACAGGAATTTGTAAGATAAAATTCAAAGCTAGTCAAATGATTTCCTACCTTAAGGTTAAATTCAGTTGCTATCATCCAGGAACGGCATGTGAAAGCCGGTGGCATCATTTGACACGCCAATTTGGGGTAGAGGAGGGGGTATAGATGTGAAAGAGACGTGCCTAGTCACAAGCTCTATTGATATAGGGCAGAGGGATGTGCAAATAGTAATATATTTTATTATTAAGTGCGGTGAATCATGTCGTAAAATAGCCTACTCGTGGATCAGCCGTAGAAAGAAACATCCTAACGTCCACATGGGCCAATCGAACGGTCTATAACCATCGACATGAAGAACCAGGGCACCATGAAGGGGAAGGGGAAGGGGTCTTCTAGAAGACATGATCTAACGGCCGCCTCTGGCCACTAGGGTTACAATCCGGCGGCTGCTATTGGTCGCTAGGGTTAGGTCAGATTGTACCCTAGAAATTCAAGCCAGTCAATGGGGTTATCATGTGTTTGACCATATTTCAAAAAACCATTACTCATTTAAAAAAATACCAACCTTCTGGGAATTGCGGTCCACCACGAGGTAGCATGCGTGTAAATTTCCTTGGGGCCTAGGGCACGCTCAATTCTTGCACTTCCTTTGAAAAATCGCCAGTTTTTTGGAAACTCAGGATTTCTTGATGGAACCCTGAAATCTCTAGTTGGAGAAGTTTCTTAGAATGCCGAGTGGTAGCTAGGTGCTGGGTTCGAGCTCAATCTGCGTAGTGGATTCACGTTCTAGGCAGTGAGGGGGAGGTCTAGGATTGAAAGCCATGTTAAGTCCTACTCGATAGCCATCCGGGGGTGTACCGTGTGCCAAAAGTCCATGTTTGTCTTGTTTATGATTTTATGATGGTAGTGGGTGACATACAAGAGCTACTCGAGCTGGTTTCATATTTTTTTATTTTTGATGAATTTCCTATTGTCGGGGTTCGGGGGTGGGCAAAATTGGCAAACCCGCAAGCGCGTGCAGGCACGTGAGGTCTAGTGCATCATTGAACCGAGGCACGTACCCAGCCTAGGTACCCCATGGGGAACCCCAAAACATTTTTTTCCCAAAATTGAGGGCCCTTTCTAGGGAACCTACAGTTAGAAATCGCCATTATCAGGGCGTAACTCAGGAAAAGTACAGTATATGTTTGCAGCATGAGATAAATACCAAACTCCCGGGAATGGCGGTATGCCGCGATGTAGCATGCGTGTAAATTTACTCGGGGCCTAGGGCACGCTCAATTCTTGCGCCTCCTTTGAGAAGTCGCCGGTTTTTCAGAGTCGGTTCTTCATGGAACCCTAAAATCTCTAGTTGGAGAAGTTTCTTAGAATGCCGAGAGAGAGCTAGGTTTCGGGTTTGGGCTCAATCCACATAGTGGATACATGTTCTGGGTAGTGAGGGGGAGGACTAGGGTTGAAAGCCATGTTAACTCCTACTCGATAACCATTCGGGGGGCACACCGTGTGCCAAAAGTCTAGGTTTGTCTTGTTTATGATTTTATGATGGTAGAGGGTGACATATAAGGGCTACTCGAGATAGTTTCATATTTTTTTATTTTGATGAATTTCATATTGCCGGGGCTCAGGGGGTGGTTAAAATTGGCAAACCTGCCGGCGCGCGTAGGCACGCGATGTCTAGTGCAACCTTGAACCTAGGCAGGTGCCTAGGTTCGGTACCACACGGGGCACCCCAAAATATTTTTTCCTGAAAATTGAGGGCCCTTTCTAGGGTACCTACAGTTAGAAACTGCCATTATCAGGGTGTAACTCAGGAAAAAATACAGTATATGCTTGCACCACGAGATTAATACCAACCTCCTGGGAATGGCGGTCCACCACGACATAGCATGCATGTAAACTGCCTCGGGGCCTATGGCTCGCTCAATTATTGCACCTCCTTTGAAAAATCGCCGGTTTTTCAGAGTCGGCAAATGGAAACTCTGGATTTCTTCATGGAACCCTGAAATCTCTAGTTGGAGAAGTTGGTTAGAATGCTGAGAGGGAGCTAGCTGCCGGATTTGGGATCAATCCGCGTAGTGGATCCACGTTCTGGGTAGTGAGGGGGAGGTCTATGGTGTGTTTGTGTGTTTTGTCTTGGGTTGATAAGAATATGGTAGGGTTTTCCCCCTCTCATGATAACTCGTCCTCACTTTGGTTGGTACGCCCTGATTGGTCAAGATAATTGCATGCAGATTGTGCCCACCCAATGATGATCCTCTATGATCTAACGAGCAATATATCCTCTCTCTGTGTGTGTGTGTGTGTGTGTGGCAGACCTCTCTATCTACACAAAATAACGAGTTTTCCACCGATACTTTCCTTCCATAATCAAATGGAAGGAAAGTGTACAAAGGAGTATAATTTTTGTGTATGCATGTCTATGCATTTCCTTTTATTCTCTAAAAATTATAAACTATTTGGATTTTTATACATAAGGGTAGATAAAATATAAAAAATAAGTGTGTTTTCTAGTGCAACGAGGGGACACATGCGGCACGTTCATCTAACCGGCTGTAACTCTTCCACCATGGCACAAGTACGGTGCACCGTAATATCGTGTCAGCGGGGATCGAACGATGCATTGGCTGCACGCGTCGTGCCCGTCATAGTAGATCATGACAATGCACAGATCTGGCTAACAATGCTTTAACCATTGGCTTTTTAGGCGTCCCTCCTTTCGACCCTTCTACAAGAAGCAATCGATCGAGCCGTAAATGAAAGAATCCTCCGAGTGGACACGTCATGCCTAATCCCGTCTGAAAAGCCTACTAGTGCTTCAGCTGCACATGGGAACGGGCGTCACAATACCCCTCCTGCAATCTCTCCTCTAGCTGGGGCGCATCACATGAACCGTCCACGCGTCAGCCAGAAGCCGAACACCTAGCTACCGGGGCACCAACTGAGCCTCGAGGTGGAGGTCCCTAGGAGGAGACTTAACAATGCCCCATTTTAAAACCTACTCCTTTGCATCATGTCCCTCCCACGCATCTACCCATTCTCCCCGATCTAGAAAAGCCCACAAACCTCACTGTAGAGCTTGAGGCCGAGCAGCCACCTTCTCCCTTCCGATGCCATGAAGCGAGTGCTTTGAGGTGAGTCTTCGGGCGTTGCCGCCAGGCTGCCTGCTCCTGCTACATGCGATGTGTTGCCTCCCGCCACAGATATGGAGGAGATGCATGCAGCCTAGGCTGAGGAGGACGTCCAGTTCGACCCTTATGAGTATTATGTGCTCGCGGGTGCAGACGACTTTGGATCCATTGATTAGGGCAAGGAGTTTGGAGAGCATGTTCTGCTTGTGTATTCGGAGGTACATTTATTTCTCCATATTTCTAGTTAACTGTTCATAGTTTCTGGTCGGGCTATAGATGTATTAGTACTGAATCTGTTCAAGTAAATTTATTTTTCTCATTTTTTTGTATTTTGCACATTACAGGTCGATTCAAGTGAAGTGGACTCTGAAAACGAGGACATGTACAACAAGAGCCTCCACGTATTGCAGAGTATCAAGAGTGAGGAGGTCCCTTTGCGCACTGTATGTGGGGATCTCAGGTGCCCCTTCTGCAAGAAACAAGTCAACCCGAGGATTGAGAGCATGATTTCGCATGCGGTTGGACTTGGTAAAAGCTTGGCAAATAGACACAAGCCAGTGACCAAGGCTAAGCACGCTAACTATAGAAAATTGATGAGGTGGTACGTCAGGACCGATCTTGTATCCCCATCCTTCGGGATTTGGATCCGTCGCTCCAAGACGGCAAGAAGTGACCTTGCTGCCTCCTACGGCACCTAATAATTTAAATTTTAAGTTGTTTCTGTCATTTATAGAACATGAGACTATGTGTTGTGTTGTATGCTTGTTTGACATGCTTGCATAGCGATCACGAATAAATTCCGTGGAGCATAATAATGATGGCAAATTAATTTACCTCTATGTTCTGTCAAGTCACAGTTACATCGCGTCAGCACCGCGCAGCGGCAACGGGACGGGTGGATGCGCATTCTCATGGTATCTGTGTTGCCTCCCTCTTGATCCCACGCCATCGCCAAGTCGCACGCACACCCTTCCTACCCGGCATGACCACGCAATCATAGCCCTGTCATTTGGAAACCAACGGTGCTCTACCGGTCAAACTTTCTTCGGGGTAAGTAAAGACCATAGTGATGGTAAATGCGATTTACCATCCTGGGCCCTCCTCCCCTCCCCTTTTAAGATCCCCAATGCCATACGCCACCGCAAGAACGATCGAGGCGATCGCAACCACCACAAGAACGATCAAGGCGATCGCAGCCACACCAAACAACCACAATAAATATCCCCGTGCCACACCCTGATCGCAGCCACCTCCACCGATGGTACACCAGCGACGCTAGGCCACTGCCGCCACAGTAGCTATTGCCATGGAAGCAGAGTACGGCGTGTTCGGTGATGGGAGCGACTTCATCGAAAAGCACACCGTCGATGCCCATGGCACCACCTAGTTAATGGTCGTCCACACCAATGCGTCATCGGAGGTGGCTAATGCCATAAAAATGTACGAGCGGTGGCTCGATGTGCCGAAGGACTGGTACAAGATTGTCGGCCTTGACCTAGAGTGTACGAACGATAAGAAGAGGGCGGCGCTCATACAACTGTCCATGCGCAACCACTGCCTCTTATACCATGTATGCAGGGCCAAACGGGATTGCCTAGAGCTTCGCTAGTTCTTACGGAGCAGGGAGATCTACTTCACCAGCGTTGACATCACGAACGACACTCCGAAGCTAGAGCATGATCTGTAGGTTCATGTCTCCAATCACATCAATCTCCAGACTATGTGGCGGTACCCGGACGACGATACAAGGAAGGCGGGCATGGCTAGACTAGTTGCCGACATCATCGACCATGAGTACGCCCGGATGAAGGGCGACTTCTCGAAGCACCTGCACGATCGGTGGGAGTGGAGGTACCTAGATCATGTTGCCATCTAGTACCTAGCCAGGGACGCGTATGTTTGCTACTAGATGCTCAGCAGGATCTGGCGGATGAACGAGTGTATTGTTGATTCATATTACTAGCTTATCTCGTCTGTATTTTGTAAGCATTCTGTCTGAGAATGGCTCTAGTTTGTTCCTATGCTACCGTATGAACTAGTATTAATGGCTCTACTTTGCTCAACAATCATACCTACAAATTCTCTTTGTGCCCTTTGCAAGCGGCAACATCTAGAACTGCATTGGCTTGACTTTTCTGAAAGTTTGGTCAAACTTTCCGTGGATTGACTTTTCAAAAAAAATAGGCCTTAAGCCTTGGGATGGAGAGAGTATTACTAAATAAAGCTACCTAAGATTATGCTGGGATCCACAATATCAGATGTCGTTATCCATAAATGGGCACAATCTAATGACACATTGATAGTATCGGATGCTAGCAAACTCGGGACATCGTGCTTGGCTATAGTGGCACAAACATAATTGCAATTATAACAAAGGTTACAGTCATAAACACACCCAGATTATAGTTCGAAAAGGTAATACACAATAGTTCAGAAGTTCTCACACATAGCTATCACACATTTTACCTGTGAAAGAACATGTTTTCATAAACATAACAAGCCCCATACAAACACAACAGCCATGCACTAATACTGGGCATCCCAGCCTGTTGGAATGATTGGCATAGAAGGCGACCGATCGTAGGATGTCTTCGGGAGCTTGCCCGAGCTGTTAGTTTCCTCTCCATTCTGTCATCTCGGGAAAACCACTTATCTTGGTGGTGGTTCAAGGGTGCGATGCCTGGAACAAAACAATCGGATCTGGCGATATAGCTCGTGGCTGACATACCCATCAATTGCAGCGTACTTCAGGTTAGGTTCATAAAGCGGCTTATCCTCCCAGTAATTGTGCCCTAAATGCCTCCACCAACACTTCGGGAATTTTTCCTTCATGCGCTCGTACCACGGGTCGATGAGATCGGCGGCAAGATCGGCCATCCTAGTCCTGCTGCCCTTCGTCCCTGGGATCCATTAAATATCCTAGATGTCCAGTCTATAATCCTCTAGGATGATAATTCTGATAGTCGGGCTGGTAAGAAGGCGAGTGTCACCCCTGGTGTCAACACTAGTAAATGTTATTTGGAGGTTCACGAGAAATTCACCAAAGAGCGACCTAATACTTTCGCCCCACCTGCATGAAAATGAATTCAGACAAATAATGTAGCAACAACTTTTGAAAACAGACGGTTTAGGAACAAAATGACAGCAACATGTACCTCTTCCCATCACCCCTCCTCACAAAAAGGCTAGTATACAAGGAAATGGATGAGGCCGTGGAGGAGGAAGACGATGAGGCCGTGGAGGAGGAAAGGAGACGGAGAAGAGTGAAACTACTTACTACAAGATTGTAACCGCCCTTCCTAATATGTCGAATTGTGCATGACCGTTCGTAGTGCGGTGAAAGTGGGGGAAATCAACGGTTCTATATGACGATCCTAGCACTTCATGAAATTGGTTCTTCACCAATTGCATGCAGTGGAATCAAGGTCTACCATGCAAAATCTAAGTCAAACATAGTCACGTTTGCGCGTGCCAACCTTCACTCGCTGACAGGAGGGAGCCTACATTTGGTAGTGGTATTCTAGTGGCTTTCTAGGGATTTATGACCATGGTTTAACACATGGAGTCAGTAAATTCATTGCATGTGTTCTTCTCTAAACCACTTTAATCCACATGACCACAAACAATCCAATAGATGTGTTGAAGCAACTCCTGTCACACCAGTGCATCACTCCATGTGGCAGTGGCAATACATGGCTTATTGGGGATTCCTGACCATGGTTTGACACATGCAGTCCATAGAGTCATTTCATGTGTTTTTTCAAAACCAAAATGATCCAAATGAGCACACATACTCCAATGGTGATGCAACTTCTGTCACACCGGTGCATCATTCCATGTGGCGGTTGAATTCTAGAGTCTTTCTTGGGATTTCTGGCCATGGTTTGACACATGGAGTCCCTAGAGTCATTTCATGTGTTATTTACCAAACCACAATTAGCCACATGACCACACACAATCAAGTGGATGTGGTGATGAAACTTTTTTCACACTGGTGCATCATTCCATGTGGTAGCTGCATTCCAGTGGCTTTTTGGAGATTTATGACCAAGGTTTGACACATGGAGTCCCCAAAGTCATTTGCATATTTCATATTAAACACCATTATGATCCACACGACCACACACAATACAATGGATGTGGTGATGCATCTTCTGTCACACCGGTGCATCATTCCATGTGGCACCTGCATTCGAGTGGCTTTCTAGGGATCTATGACCATGGTTTGACACATGGAGTCCATAGAGTCATTGCATGTGTTCTTTTCCAAACCACCATGATCCACATGACCACACACACTCCAATGGATGTGGTGATGCAACTTCTGTCACACCGGTGCATCACTCCTTGTGGCTCTGGCAATGCAGCGGCTTTCTAGGGATTCCTGACCTTGATTTGACACATGGAGTCCATAGAGTCATTGCATGTGTTATTTTTCAAACCACCTTTATGCACACGACCACACACACTCCAATGTATGTGGTGATGCAACTTCTTCACACTGGTGCATCACTCCATGTGGCAGTTGCATTCTAGGGGCTTTCTAGGATTTCTAGACATGGTTTGAAATATGGAGTCCCTAGAATCATTTCATGTGTTCTTTACCAAACCACAATGATCCATATGCCCACACATACTCCAATGGATGTGGTGATGCAACTTCTGTCACCCTAGTGCATCATTCTACGTGGCTGTTGCATTCCATGGGCTTTCTGGCCATGGTTTGACACATGGAGTTCCTATCGTCATTTCATGTGTTGTTTACCAAACCACAATGATCCACATGACCACACATACTCCAATGGATGTGTTAATGCAACTTCTGTCACACCGGAGCATCATTCCATCTGGCTGTTGCATTCTAGGGGGTTTCTGGCCATGGTTTGACACATGGAGTCCCTAAAGTCATGTCATGTGTTATTTAACAAACCACAATGATCCACATGGCCATACATGATCAAGTGGATGTGGTGATGCAACTTCTGTCACACTAGTGCATCATTCCATGTGGCAGCTGCATTCCAGTGGCTTTTTGGGATTTATGACCATGGTTTGACACAAGGAGTCCCAAGAGACATTTGCATCTATTCTTTTCAAAACCACAATGATCCGCACGACCACACACACTATAATGGATGTGGTGATGCAACTTCTGTCACACCGGTGCATCATGCCATGCTGCAACTACATTCGAGTGGCTTTTTGGGCATTTATGACCATGTTTGACACATGGAGTCCTGATGCTACACTCAACAGGGAGGAAGAGTGCTTCGTTGGAAACTGCAAGAGCAAGGTATGAAGAGTACATCAGCAAGATTTACCTTAGTAGAAACCAAGGTTATCGAACCAGAAGGAGGAAGGAAACGTCACACAGGTGTTGGAAGTAACGTGGAGACCTGCACAACACAAATCAATACTCTATCCCAACGAATCAGTGAGGTTGTCAAGCCCACCGGTTTGATGTAACAAAGGATTAAACGTATGGTGTGGAAGGTAACTGTTTGCAACAAGTAAAAAGGTAACAGTAGAAGATGTATCAATGGTAAAGATTGGACCGGGGTCCATAGTTCACTAGAGGTGCTCTCCTTCGATAAACAACATGGCACGAAGGGTAAACAAATTACAATGAGGCAATTGACTGGAACTGAGCAAGGCATAACAATGCAATTACTAGCCAAAAAGATACTATGAGGTTGATTGGGTAATACAACAATATACATAGACCATCATCCAACTGCATCTATGACTAGAAGTCCACCTTCAGGTAATCATCCGAACCCCCTCTAGTCTTAAGTTGCAAGCAACAGACAACTGCTTTAAGCAAAGTGTGTAAGGTAAACAGTCCACATGTTCCAGGAACAAGAGATCATTGTTTTCTCCCTAGTAGCAATAGCACATCTACAACCAAAGAGATTATTGTCACTTACCTTGCAAACTAGAGGCATGAACCCACTATCAAGCATAAATACTCCCTCTTGGAGTCACTAGCAACTACTTGGCCAAGATAACCACTAGCAAGGGAGATCATGCAAGATCACAAACAACACAGACATGATAGAATCATAAAGATAAAACCATTAATCAAACTAACATAATAATATAAATATCCATCGGATCCCCGCAAATACAACATGCATGATTACAAATAGATTAGATATTGATCATGAACGGAGGTCTCAAGATCTATACATGAAAGCACAAAGGAGGAGATACAACCATCTAGCTACTACATGGACCCATAGTCCAAGGTGTAACTACTCACAAATCTTACCGGAGAGAAGGCCTCCGGGATGATCTCCCCTCCGGCAGGGTGCCGGGAAGAGATTCAGACCCCCCCGATCTAGGGACGATGGTGGCGGCGGCTACAGACGGTTTCGTGGAATATTGATCGGGTACTGAGAGTTTCTGCATCGGGGGCTTCTTATAGGCGAAGGGGGAGACCGAGGCGGCCGCCAGGGCGGCCAAACCCTAGCCAGGCGCGGGCTAGGGCCCACCCGCGCCTGGGGGGGTCTGGCCCCTCTGGCCGGCCCCTCGGGCTCTCCTCTGGACTTCTTGTTCCCCACAGAAAGTTATTGACTTTGTCCTTCGTACCATCCAATTTAGAGAATATTTCTTTACTAACTTTTCTGAAACCAAAAATAGCAGAAAACAGGCATCTGGCACTGTTGCAACTTGTTAATATGTTAGTACAAGAAAACATGTAAAAATCACCTCGAAGTGTAGAAAAGTAAAGCAAAGTAGATACTAAACAAGCATGGAGCATACAAAATTATAGATACGTTTCCAACGTATCAGCATCCCCAAGCTTAACTCCTGCTCGTCCTCGAGTAGGTAAGTGATAAAAAAATAATTTTGGAGGTGACATGCACCCTCACAATAAAGATCCAACCATTTGCAAGCATTGAAAAATGGGATCAAAGAACTCTAAAAATGTGCATGAAAGGTGGAGTTCTAACAATAGGACATAGTAATTATGCATGCAACATGGCAAGCTACAAACAAAGATCATGAATAATATGCATTGAAAAACGTTTGTTTGTTTCACATGCAGAAAACATAGCATAGTGGCTATCGTGGTATTGCCGACGAGTACGCCATGGAGGGGTCCTCACAGTGCATCTTTAGAGACGTGGGGTAAGGCGGACGGTTGACGGGTACGAGGTAACACAGCTTATCCAGGTTCAGATCCCAGAACGGTGGCGGAATCCTACTCCTGCTATAAATCACTATTAGGGCAATACGCCGACTTACAAAGATAGGTTCACTGTGCGAGGTTGTATGAATCGATACTAGGTTGTGCCCTAAAGGCTCCCATAGGCCCGACATATATAGTCGCCGGGTCCTAGGGTTACAGGGAAAAGTCCTAGCCGGACAGGTTACAGAGTCCTACACCGTCTATTACTAGTCTTGTGTATCTTGCACTCCAAGGCTCCGAGTACGCTGGTGACTCCATCGGAGACTTCCTTTATCCGGCATGGGCCTCCCTTCTGGATCCATCTAACTGGGCCGCCCAGCAGGCCATAGGCCATGCTACCAACTATGGGCCACCCGGGTTATCCGGATAAATGACATGCTATGAGGATACCCATATAGCATATCCCCAACAGTAGCCCCCGGAGAACTCCGAGATCTTGCGCCGTCTTGCCTTTCCAGATGAATGCTCTGTCTATTTCGATGTCGGCAAATCATCAAGCAATATCTTGTAGTCCTCCCAAAGAACCCTGCAAAACTTTCTCCGTCTTCAACTTGTAAGCCGGAGAAATGCTGAATCTTCCATACTACACTTCCGTAGTCAGATTAGATCCGTCTATGTCGGCATCTTCGATGTGACGGCTCATCTACCCATGTCAGCTAGGACGGCGTAGGCTTAGGTTAGCGACGCCTCGTAACTCACACATGTAGAGAATGCAATCATGTCCGATTTTCCCGCGCGAGCGATACGAACCGTTGGCGGCGACGGTTGGAGACGTGGCGAAATTTCCGCGCACGTTCGCGAACACGTCGTCTACGCGGCAACCGTCCGATCAAGCTGCACGAATCTTGACGCCGAGGATGATAAATAGTAACCGTGGGGAATTTCCACTTTTTACCTCATTCTCCTCGCATCATCTTCTTCCTCCAGTCGTGTGTCTCCTCGAGCTCTCCGCAAGATCTCTCAAAAAAACCCTAGCTTCCAATCTGCACCAGTCACGTCCAGTCTCACTCCATGGCCAGCAGAAGCACTACTCCCTCCACGACGGCGTCGAGTGAAGCTGCGGCGAAGCCGGCGAGCTCCATCGTCGTGCCTCCAGAGGGCCTAGTCATTCCCGCATCGGCGGTTATCGAGACCACCGGCGGCGACCTTAATCTGGCGGCGCTGGAGCCGTTGGAGGAGGAACCAGACTCGTACGAGGGCGACTGGCACGGCTCGGATATTACCGACCGTGACATCCAAGAGATGATCGCCGAGGGCTACCTCCCCGCGACGGAGGGGCTTTCCTGGCAGGCGGCGCCGGCCGGCGAGGTGACACCTACTCCCCAAGCCAGAGAAAAGGTGTACCTAAAAGCTCAATTGGTACGCGGTGTCTCCCTGCCCATCTCCAACTTCTTCCTCTCCGTCTTGAACCATTATAGGGTCCAGCCCCTGAACCTTTCCCCCAATAGTATCTTAGTGCTTAGCAACTACGCGGCACTTTGCAAGGGATACCTAGGGATAAGGCCTAGGTTAGACCTTTTTGTGTACTTCTTCACCATCAAACATGAAGCCGGACATAGCAAGGAAGAGCTTAGGAATTGCGGCACTATAAGCTTCAAGATTCTACCTGGCCGGCGGTTCCCCAAAATCGTCGGCCATGAGTCCTGCAAGAATTGGCAACGGACATACTTTTACGGCCCAGACATCCCTCTGGCTGGCCGACAAGTTACGTACCCGGACTTCGTTGATGGAGATCCCAAGCCTCCCTTCCCTCCGACCTCGACGCTTCTCGGGCCATAAGGCGGATCGAGTGGTTCGTAGAGACGGGTATGACCGGCTTGGACCTAGCCATGTGCTGGTTCATCAGGCGAATCCAGCCTCTGCAGCACCTCGCGAAGCTCATGCACGAGTATACCAGCGACAGAAGGGATAGTCTCCGCATCTCCATGGACAACTTCTCGAGCGACTCCGTCAAGCTTTGCCTTAAGGACATCGTCAAGGTGAAGGATAAGAAGCGTGGCTTCACCATCACCTACGACATGTTCGTAGACGGCAAGTGCCCAAAGGTAGGTATTTATTTTCCGTGTACGACATATACTCCAATTCTTCTGTCTTGCAAATATCATCTTATCTAACACGGTGATTTCTCACTTAACAGCTTAGCGATCTAGAGGAAGGCAACCTGGCTGCCCAAATCTATGATCCAAAGATGAAGGAAGTCACGGTCGTGTTCGACGACGATGTTCCGTTGGCACGGAAGCAGAAGAGATCCACCTCTGACGCTGCCGACGGAGGCAAGAAGAACAAGATGGAGGGTGGAGCCTCCAAGAAGACTACCGCCGCCCTGGAGGCGGAAAATAGAAAAGTTACTGGGATCCCCTTTGCCAAAGCACCCCAACTTGTGTAAGCTTCCCATTCTCTGACATTGTCTATTTATCTGTCTTGCTCCTGTACTTATGCATTTCGCACGTTTCAGGAAGAAAGCCACGACCAGCCTCAAGAAGACCTCCAAAATGTTGGGGGCTTCTCGAAATATCAAGGACATGCTGCATCACGATGCCTCCCCTGCCATCGCCCATGCCACCCCTGCCGTCAAGCCCTCGTCTCCCCCGACAAGCTCACAAGCCAAGGAGGCATCATGCCCTTCCGCCATGGAAGTGGATTCTGGCGCCTCTACCGAACTCGCTGTTGTCGGTGAGCAGACAACGCAGGAGAGCACCGCTCAACAAATGGCTGAAGCTCCGACTAAGGATGCCATCATGGCGGCAAGGCGGTGGTGGAAGCTGGTACTTCTGCCGTTGGCGGTGCCCCTACACCCAAGAAAACCATAGTCTATCCGAAGATATTTTATCCGGTACTTACATCGGGTAGCACTGCTTTGGTTCCTGGTGCGGCGCCGACATCTCCGACATGCGGTCTAGAGGAGCTCCACCGGCAAGCAGATATCTTGCAAGGAAATAGCGAATCCTTTGCCAAGCTGTTGGCCGAGAGTGCTACGAACCTCAAGATCATCGCACTTGTAAGTTTTCTTTGCCTTTTGCATTTCATATGAGTATCCCACTGTATCCCCTGAGGATGTAGACGGAAAACCATAGGTTTTGCATCTATATGCTCTAAGAGTGACTAAGTTAGAAAACCTCTCACTATAGCCCCCAAGCATTTAGATGGAATGAACTATCCCGACTAGATGCTTTAGGAGTAGCATACGCAGTGTTTATAAATTTTATTAATGTAGCCCCCTAGCCTCTAGTTGTAACTGAATTAGTTCCGAATAGATGCTTTAAAGAAAAGCTAAGAAGATATCCGAGTTAAAAACTTTATACTGTAGCCCCCAAGCTTCTAATCGAGAACTGAATTAGTTCCGACTAGATGCTTAAAGAAAAGCTAAGCATATTGCTAAGTTAGAAACTCTCGCTGTAGCCCCCGAGCGTCTAGGTGGAAATTTTCCGACTAGATGCTCCAAGCAGACTAAACAACGGTTAACTTTGTCCTTTTTTCCATAGAACAAGAATGCTCGGAGGGGCATGGCAAATGACCAGTACCAGAAGATGCGCGCTGATCTTGAAGCCAAAAAGGGTAAAACTGCCTTCTTGAAGGAACAAATCACCAAGAGCAAGCGTCTGTTTTCTAATGCGCATTCCGAATTGGTTTTGTGCCTATATTCTCCGAGTACTCACTGTGTACTTTTCTTTCTCCGACATGCAGAAACCATCTCCAAGGCCAACAATATTGTCGAGCAATCCAAGCACATTCAAGAGCTGGATAGCGAAAACAAGATTCTTAAGCAGGAGAGGAAGGACATGCTGAAAATGCATGAGGAGTCGATGAAGGCCTTGCAGGACTCTGCCACCGAGGAAATCAACCGCTTGAAGGAGGAGATCACAATCTTAAAAGATCAGAAGCGAGCTGCCGATGAGCAGAATCGCCGCCATAGCGAGGCGTACAAGCTCCTCCAACAAGAGAAACAATCCTTGGCGGACACCCTCTGGCAAGCTGAGGCCTGCATCTTCAGTAAGTTTTCTCCGTCTTGGATTTCTGCAGTCTGGATACTTTGATTTATTGAACTCATGTGCTCCTTGTCGGAATTTTCAGCTCCAATGGGTTTAACCCAATCACCTCCTCCGGCCAAGGAATGCATGGTTCTTGCTGGCAACTTCATCAACACCGCCATCACCCAAGCCAAGGAGATTGCCAAGCCCCTCCAGATACACATCAAGGCATCGGACTCCGTGGCGAAGTACTTGGAGATTCTACGCCGAGCCCCCGAGCGTATCACAAGCTGGAAAGCTTCGTGTGCACGGGCTCGCGCGAGGATTTCGCTGTCAATGGTGAAGGCACACTACGAAGGTGCCGACATTGACACGGTGACCTCTGGCATCCCCGACATTGACGATGATGGTAAAGAGATTAATCACGAAGCCATCTTGTCGTCAATCGCGGGCTATGGCACCAGAGTTGCCGAGTTGGTGGACATCGACGTATTCATGCCCATGAACATCATCGACAACGGCAACCAAGATTCTTCTGAGTCCCACCACAGCGCCGACTTCGAGGGTGGCTCTCCGGCTGGTGACGATGCTGCCTCCAAGTCACCTGCACCGAAGGAGTGAAAAACACTTTGTAATATTTGTTTCACCTTTGGTGTATATGCGGAAAAAACTTGTTGATGTAACTTAAGGCGGAAAACAATGGTTGTTTATTTCCTGCTTCTTAAGAACTAACTTCCAGCATGTATATATTTTTTAAGCAAGTGCTGGCTTATCCATTACTTTGGTTCTTATTCTTGACTTTTCATGAGTCGGAAGACTTGTTGTCGGAACCATGCACTTAGGTGATGATGCCCAATGGCACCGTCAATAACCTGAGCACAAAATCGCCGACAATAAGTGCCAAAAGTCACTACTCCAGAATCCACATAAAAACGACAAAGAACGTGTAGACCAGAAAACTTAAGCTAACGCCCGTAGGCGGAATTTTCACAAGTGCAAACGCAAATCTTGTGCATAAGGGTTTTACATGATCCAAAAAAATGAACACTAAAGGAGGTAAAAGACTCAGAAATATGAGTGAACCAGAGAGCTTTATTTCATTGATCATATAAGAGGTACACAATTAGATAAAAAATGCTAAGTGTAAAAAGCACGTAGTTGTGCTATGTTCCATGGCCGATCAAGCTCCGGGTAGTCATCAACCGGGTCACGTCGCTTACGCTTATGATCCTTGTTAGGTCTATCCTTCAGTTCACGATTATCAACAAGGTAGTAAGACCCATTGTGTAGCGCCTTGCTTATGATGAACGGTCCTTCCCATGGTGGGGATAACTTGTGTGACTTCTTCTACTTAAGTCGGAGCACCAAATCCCCCTCTTTAAACGAGTGATGCCGAACGCGGCGACTATGGTAGCTGCTTAGCTTCTGTTGGTAGATGGCGGATCATTGGCATGCCAAAACGCGCTCCTCCTCGAGAAGGTCCACATGTAGGCGTCTGGATTCTTCAGCGTCATCTTCGTCGTAGGCGGCAACTCTTGGTGCATCGTGAATGATGTCGGAATGCAGGATGGTTTCTGCTCCATATACCATGAAATAAGGGGTGTAGCCGCTGGATCTGTTGGGTGTAGTTCGTAAACTCCACAGTACAAAAGGCAATTCTTCCGCCCAGGCTCCAGATGCTCTATGTAGCTGTTGGGAATATGCCCTAGAGGCAATCATGTATGATGATATTTCCCATTGTATTCATAAAGATATTAAGTTGTCCTTGTATAAACATCTAATGTGTATCATTGAATATGTGATTCTATTGTGGAACTATACATTCATGTTGTTTGTAGTAAATATCCTTGGTCATCGAGGTTGTGCTGGACACACAACTTGGACCAATGTGAAAGTTGGCTCGATGACTCGGTTCCACTTGTCATGGGCATGGAGATGCTATTCCAACTTACACAGATTCTGCTAAAGAGTTTAGCGAGTCGGATTGACCCATATTAAGGTACAACAAACAAGTTGTCATTTGTATATCTCAATCAATTTAATCCTTAGACCTGAGGTTATTGCATAGTCCGAGTTGAGGATCACCGACTTAGGTTCTGTCAAACGCTGATCCGTAACTGGGCAGTTATAAAGGCAGAGTTCGGGTCGACTGAGAATCAAGCTGCGTGATGTGAATAACCAAGATGGGATTTTGCCCCTCCACTTGGAGAGATATTCTCTGGTCCCTCTCGTGAGATATGATTCGGAAAGCATGGCCATGCATGTCTCGGTTAAGTGTTAACCGAGGCGATCGACAAAGAGTTAGTCGGGCGAATCACTTATCTCGGGTCGAGAAGAGAGTCGGACTATTCAAGGTATGACAATTATTCGCCTATAGTCTGACAAGGTATATCGTGAGGCAAAAGGGACTCGGACCCAAGTCGCATTGGAAAGGCAAGTTGTCATGACTCTTTGGTACTTGGGAGTCGGCACGATCTGCTAGGAGCCGCTACCGACTGATCGATTTAGAGTCGGACTCTAATCGTGTCCAAGTAGCCATGAGCCTGCGAGGTCACACACTTAAGAGCGGGAGCAAGTTTGGATTGGATCTGAACTGGAAATCTGGTTGGGTTGGACCCGAGCCTGATTTGGACTGAGTCAGTGAGTTGGACTCACAGGGACTAATATTATATGGGCTTTAGTGAATGGGTCGCGCAAGTAGAGCCCACGTTCACTCCCTATATATAGTGGAGCACACCAACCCTGAAGGGTTAATCGTTGTTCGGTAAGGTCATTCCATGTGTTGGAAACCCTAGCTCCACTGCAGTCCTGCCGCCACAACGAATCTAGAAGTTCGCCGCCGGCGCTCCTCCTTGTACGTGTGGATACCGGCAGAGGTGCTGTACGATCAGCACCAGGACGATCAGATCGTGAGGACTGCACTGCATCAACTGACGCGCTTCATCAGTAATCCGCAACTGCGCGACTAGTGGTAAACCTCGTGGCCTTCTACCTCAGCTAGATTTTGGGATCACCACGTTAGAGGAAAATTTTGTTTTATCTCCGCATGGCCCAACAGTGGTATCAGAGCGATAGCTTCTGGTTTTAGGCTCGAGATCTCACATATGTGATATGCGGTAGGCTGTAGATGAGATCTATATGCTGTTTTGGTGGTCGATCTATGAGATAGAACGGTTTTGTACGAGGTTGATTGGATCAACTGTACTCGGGGAATGGTAGATCTAATTTCCGTGATCATACTGCTGAGGTCGTGGAATGACATACCCCTACCGGTCGGCTTCCTCCATCGGGGTAGACTATGACACATAAATCCAGATGCGGTGATCGAAGATCAAAGAGTTTGATCGAGTCAGAACAATGGTCGGAATCCATGTCCGGATCGTAGATGAGATCTATGTTTTCGGAAAAATCGTCGGGCTTCGCCCTGTCGTAGCACCTTAGATGTCGTTGCGAGTTTCACAACGCCGGTAGATATTGTATCTATGCATAACTTGTTTTTGCAGGAAGTTGTGAATGGTATGGTTCATGTGCATGTGATGTATGTGTGTAATCCATACGTGATTTGCGAATCACGGTTTTTGTCAGCCGGCTGGAGCCTAGGTGCTATCATTTTATTGTATAACGACCTGCGTGTCAGATTCTCTATGTAATTTACTTTACTAAGCTAGTGTAGCTGTTTGGAGAACCCGGAAGGCATGCAAGGCATTGTACATGTCGGCGACATGGAGTAAGACGACAAGTGACAAGAGTTGGAACGAGTCGGATTACAGGCTTTGTGGAGATGGAGATCGCCATGAAGAGAGCCATACCATTTCACATTATAATTGCTTTATTTTGTGTTATTGTTATGTCTCTATTTTACCTCTATTAGATAGTCGGTAAAATTTAATCCCTCAAAGAAGGTCTAGTCGGTTTTCCCACCAGTGTTTGCACCATCACAAGTCGGACATTTTTGGTAGTGGGCTCATGAAATTGAGGTGCTGCCAATTCTTTCCGACTAGGTGGGTTCGAGTCGGACTCTTACTGCACAAACACTCGGTAAGCTAGACGGGTCTATCACAACGGTTGTGGGGCTCGGGGAAAGGTCAGATGGGAGCCGAGGCATGTGATGCCACCCGTCCAACAGGAGTCGTATGAGATGCGATTGACAAGGAGTTGTCTACCTAGATCACTTGGCGGCTAGCGGTGATGCTAAAGCTCACTAGCCGACTTGCTTATTTGGGATCCTGAATCACTAAGCAACCATCGGAGGGGTGTTGGTTCTAGTGGGAGCATAAAATATTAAAGTATTTAATATGCTTGCTCTTTTATGAATACATGTCTTAAGTGTTTTGCATATTTTCTGTTGTAGATCATGGCACCAAGTAGCAGTCACTCTCAGATATCCGGTTTTGCATTGAGAACCATTCTTAAGAAAGATAAACTAAATGACACTAATTTTACCAACTGGTGTCGAAATCTAAGAATTGTTCTCAAAAAAGAAAAGAAGGACCATGTCCTAGACAACCCACTTCCAGATGAGCTGAATGAGAATGCGACTGTCGCTGCCACCAATGCCTACCGTCGGGCTAAGGATGAGTCCACGGATATTAGCTGTCTTATGCTTGCTCACATGGAATCGGACTTGCAAAAGCAGTTCGACCATGTTGAGGCCTATGATATGATCGAAAGCCTCAAAAGTATGTTCCAGGATCAGGCAAAGACTGAGAGATATCAAGTCTCTCAGGCTTTGCTGAGTTGCAAGCTTAAGGATGGTGATCCACTGAGTCCGCATGTGATCAAAATGGTTGGTTATGTGCAGTCTCTGGAGAGCCTTGGCTACCCCATAAGCGAAGAGTTCGCTACGGATATAATTCTGAACTCTCTTCCTAGTGCATATGGGGAGTTCATTTCGAACTACCACATGCATGGTATGGATAAGAAGCTCACTGAATTACATGGGATGCTCAAGCAGGCAGAGGCGGATCTCAAGAAGGGCGCAGAATAAGGATAAGTTCACGAAGAGTTCTTGGACTAAGAAGAAGGCTAAGTCAGGAGGAAAGCAGGCTCAGGACCCGGTCCCAAGCGCTTCCTCGGGGACTAAGCTATCTCCTTCAGCCGGATCCACTTGCTTCTACTGCAAGGTGGATGGCCACTGAAGAGGAACTGCAGCAAGTACTTGGCCGACAAAGCCAAGAGTGGAGGTATGACTTCCGACTCAGGTACACTTTTTTTCAATGTTATAGACATATATCTTGCTGATGCACCTAATGTTTCTTGGGTATATGATACTGGATCAGTTATTCACATCTGCAACTCGTTGCAGGGACTGGTAAGAACTAGGAGCGTAGCAAGAGGCGAGGTTTATATTCGAGTCAGAACAAAGCAAGAGTTGCTGCGTTGGAAGTCGGCATGATGCAACTTCATTTACCTTTCGGATTCATTATGGAATTGAATAATTGTTATTATGTTCCAGTGCTCAGTCGAAACATTATTTCTGCTTCATGTTTGATGAGGCAAGGCTATGAGTCAAATATCAAGAATAATGGTTGTTCTTTGTATTTGAATGATATGTTTCACGGCTTTGCACCCGTCCAGGACGGGTTATTTATTTTGAATCTTGATGGTGAGTCGGTTTATAACATAAATGTTAAAAGGTTGAAACCAAATGATCTGAATATGACTTACTTTTTGCATTGTCGGCTTGGTCATATAAGTTGGAAACGCATGAAGAAGCTCCATGATGATGGACTCCTAACTTTATTCGACTTGGAGTCGTTCGAGACATGCGAATCTTGCCTACTCGGCAAAATGACCAAGACACCTTTTGCAAAGAGTTGTGAAAGGGCGTCCGCCTTGTTGGGACTAGTACATAGTGATGTATTTGGACCAAGGAGCACGGCAGCCAGGGGTGGTTATGAGTACTCCATTACCTTCACTGATGATTTGAGTAGGTATCGATATATCTACTAGATGAAACATAAGTCGGAAGCCTTTAAAAAGTTCAAAGAATTCCAGAATGAAGCACAGAATCAACTCGGCAAGAAAATAAAGTTTCTTGATTGAGAGGAGGCGAGTACATGAGCCATGAGTTTGATGACCATCTGAAAAGTTGTGGGATGGTTCCTCAGCTTACTCCGCCAGGAATGCCACAAAGGAATGGTGTTTCGGAAAGGCGGAATCGGACCTTGTTGGACATGGTATGGTCAATGATGAGTCGGACAGATCTGCCTTTATCATTTTGGGGTTATTGTCTAGAAACAGCGGAGTTCACACTAAACAGAGTACCATCAAAGTCGGTAGAGAACACCGCATGAGATGTGGACAGGAAAAAGGCCGAGTTTGTCTTTTCTTAAGATTTGGGGTTGTGAAGCATTTGTCAAGCGACTTCAGTCGGACAAGCTTACAGCCAAGTCGGATAAGTGTATTTTCATGGGGTATCCAAGGGAAACCTTGGGTTACTACTTCTACAACCGAGAAGAGGGCAAAGTGTTTGTCGCTCGGAACGGTGTCTTCCTTGAGGAAGAGTTTCTCAGTCAGGGAGTAAGTGGGAGCACGGTGCAACTCGAAGAAATTCGAGAGGAACCGGCTAGTAGCGAGTCGGCAAAAACCTTGGAGGTTGAGCCAGTCGTGGTAGCTGAGCCGACAACAGCACCTGCGCTAAAAGTATCGGCAAGATTACGAAGTGTTCGTGACGTATTACTGTTAGACAGTGATGAGCCGGCAAATTATTCGGAAGCGATGGTGGGATATGATTCCGAGTCATGGCTTGGAGCCATGAGATCCGAGTTAAAGTCCATGGATGAAAATCATGTTTGGAACTTGGTTGATCTGCAAGACGGTGCAAGACCCGTCGAGTGCAAATGGGTCTTTAAGAAGAAAACTGATATGGATGGAAATGTTTCCATCTATAAATCATGCCTTGTCGCGAAGGGGTTCTGACAAATTCAAGGAGTTGATTACGACGAGAATTTCTCGCCCGTAGCGATGCTTAAATCAGTTCGGATCATGTTAGCTATAGCGGCCTATTTCGACTATGAGATATGGTAGATGGATGTCAAAACGGCTTTCCTTAACAGAAATTTAATCGAGGACGTGTATATGATACAGCCCGAGGGTTTTGTCAATCTGGCTAATGCTAACAAGGTATGCAAACTTCAGAAATCTATTTATGGGTTGAAGCAAGCATCTCGGAGTTGGAATATTCGCTTTGATGAGGTAGTCAAATCGTTTGGCTTCATCAAGAGTGATCATGATTCTTGTTTATACAAGAAGTTTAGTGGGGGCAAAGTAAACTTTATAATCTTATATGTGGATGACATATTACTGATTGGAAATGATGTCCAGATGTTGCAAGAAACCAAGGAGTCATTGGAAAGGAGTTTCTCAATGAAAGACTTGGGTGAGGCAACATACATCCTCGGAATCCGGATCTATAGAGATAGATCAAGGAGGCTCATTGGATTGAGTCAGAGTACTTATTTGGACAAAGTGTTGAAGAAGTTCAACATGGAATCGTCTAAGAAGGGGTTCTTACCGATGTCCCATGGTGTAAAACTAAGCAAGACTTAGTGTCCTTCGAAAACTGATGAGCGAAGTCGGATGAGTGCGATTCCATATGCTTCTGCATTCGGATCCATCATGTATGCCATGATTTGTACTAGGCCGGATGTTTCCTATGCTCTAAGTGTTGTGAGCAGATACTAGGCTGATCCTGGAGAGATCCATCGACAGCTAAAAATATCCTAAAGTACTTGAGAAGGACTAAGGATATGTTCTTGGTTTATGGTGGTGAATATGAACTCAGTGTAAAGGGTTACACGGATGCGAGTTATCTTACCGACTCTGATGATTCTGTTTGCAATCCGGATATGTGTTTATTATAAACGGAGGTGCTGTGAGCTGGAAGAGTTCCAAGCAAGAGACTGTGTCTGCATCTACAACACAGGCTGAGTATATTGCCACCTCAGAGGCAGCAAAGGAAGCTGTTTGGATGAGGAATTTCCTCATGGATCTTGGTGTGGTTCAGGGCTCGTCCAATATGTTAGACGTGTATTGTGACAACAATGGTGCTATTGCTCAAGCCAAGGAACCTAGACAACACCAGAAGAACAAGCACATACTCATGCGGTACCACCTGATTCGCCAGTTCGTGGATCAGGGTGATATCAAGTTATGCAAGGTACACACGGATGCAAATATTGCGGATCCGTTGACAAAGCCGTTACCACAGCTGAAGCATGAGGTGCACCTGAGATCCATGGGCATTAGATGCTTAGACATGTGATGTCGGAAGATTGACTCTAGTGCAAGTGGGAGACTGTTGGGAATATGCCCTAGAGGCAATCATGTATGATGAGATTTCCCATTGTATTCATAAAGATATTAAGTTGTCCTTGTATAAACATATAATGTGTATCATTGAATATATGATTCTATTGTGGAACTATACATTCATGTTGTTTGTACTAAATATCCTTGGTCATTGAGGTTATGCTGGAAACACAACTTAGACCAATGTGAAAGTTGGCTTGATGACTCGGTTCCACTTGTCATGGGCATGGAGATGCTATTCCAACTTACACAGATTCGGCTAAAGAGTTTAGCGAGTCAGATTGACCCATATTGAGGTACAACGAACAAGTTGTCATTTGTATATCTCAATCAATGTAATCCTTAGACCTGAGGTTATTGCATAGTCCGAGTTGAGGATCACCGACTTAGGTTACATCAACGCTGATCCGTGAATCGGGCGCTTATAAAGGCGAGTTCGGTCGACTGAGAATCAAGCTGCGTGATGTGAATAACCAAGATGGGATTTTGCCCCTCCACTTGGAGAGATATTCTCTGGGCCCTCTCGTGAGATATGATTCGGAAAGCATGGCCATGCATGTCTCGGTTAAGTGTTAACCGAGGCGATCGACAAAGAGTTAGTCGGGCGAATCACTTATCTCGGGTCGAGAAGAGAGTCGGACTATTCAAGGTATGACAATTATTCGCCTATAGTCTGACAAGGTATATCGTGAGGCAAAAGGGACTCGGACCCAAGTCGCATTGGAAAGGCAAGTTGTCATGACTCTTTGGTACTTGGGAGTCGGCACGATCTGCTAGGAGCCGCTACCGACTGATCGATTTAGAGTTGGACTCTAATCGTGTCCAAGTAGCCATGAGCCTGCGGGGTCACACACTTAAGAGCAGGAGCAAGTTTGGATTGGATCTGAACTGGAAATCTGGTTGGGTTGGACCCGAGCCTGATTTGGACTGAGTTAGTGAGTTGGACTCACAGGGACTAACATTATATGGGCTTTAGTGAATGGGCCACGCAAGTAGAGCCCACGTTCACTCCCTATATATAGTGGAGCACACCAACCCTGAAGGGTTAATCGTTGTTCGGTTAGGTCATTCCATGTGTTGGAAACCCTAGCTCCACTGCAGTCCTGCCGCCATAACGAATCTAGCAGTTCGCCGCCGGCGCTCCTCCTTGTACGTGTGGATACCGGCAGAGGTGTTGTATGATCAGCACCAGGACGATCAGATCATGAGGACTGCACTGCATCAACTGACGCGCTTCATCAGTAATCCGCAACTGCGCATCTAGTGGTAAACCTCATGGCCTTCTACCTCAGCTGGATCTTGGGATCACCACGTTAGAGGAAAATTTTGTTTTATCTCTGCGTGGCCCAACGGTAGCGGTGCCTCAAGACGTGGCTTGATTCCCTGCAGAATTAATCCATTGGATCACTCAACCTGACCATTGGATTGTGGGTGTGCCACAGATGCAAGGTAAAGCCGGATGCCTTTCTCCCAGCAATAAGCCTCCACTTCTCCGAGTGACAAATTACTGCCGTTGTCGGTGATAATGCTGTGTGGGAGATCAAATCTCACCACTAGATCCCGGACAAACCCGACGGAAGTTGCCCCGTCAAACTTTCTAATGGGTTTAGCTTCTATCCATTTAGTGAATTTGTCGACTGCTACAAGCAGATGCGTAAACCCACAAGGTGCCGTCTGTAACGGTCCCACCATGTCTAGCCCCCAGACTGCAAATGGCTAAGTTATTGGTATTGTTCGCAGTTCTTCAGCAGGAACATGTGGTTGTCGGGCATAATACTGGCATCCCATGCATGTCTCAACCAGCTTGTCGGCGTCCACCTTCGCGGTCAGCCAGTAGAATCCTTGCCGTAAGGCTTTCGCAACCAACGATCGAGGAGCGGCATGATGCCCGCAATATCCGAGATGGATTTCACGTAGGATTTCCATACCTTCTAGCTGGGAAACACACTTTAGGTATACACCAGTAGTGCTCCTTTTGTAGAGTTGCCCATTAATTATGGTATAACCCTTTGCTCATCATAGTATTTGCTGTCTTTTGACTTTGTCGTCGGGCAAAGTTCCGTGTTCGAGATATTCCATGAACGGTTTTGTCCAAGCCGGAGGGACCTTAGTCACCATGTTGACGAAAGAGTCAGCTCTATCCGGGTTGTCGATGTAGGCTTCCTTCACAGATGGTGTGCGCAGGTGCTCTAGGAAAACTCCTGGCGGAATTTTCTTGCGCCCTGATCCAAGCTTAGAAGGCAGATCAACCGCCTCGTTTTGTTCCCTAGGTACATACTTGCCTTCGTAGCCCAAGAAGCTCTTGGCTATCTCGTCCACTTCGTCTCGATATGCCGCAATCATAGGGTTCTACGCATTCCAGGTGCCAGCCACCTGCTGGGCAACCAAGTCGGAATCTCCACAGCAAACTATGCGCTTGATGCCAATATCCTTGGGTACGCGTAATCCGTGAATGAGTACTTCATACACCACCATGTTGTTTGTAGCCTCGAAGTGGATCTGTAGAACATAGTGTAGCTTTTATCCTGTTGGTGACTGTAGCAATACACCAGCCCCCGAGCCATTGAGCAGCTTTGATCCGTCAAAGTGCATCACCCAATACTCTGGTTCTGGCAGCGGAGTAGCATCTGGCATCTCCGTCCAATATGCAAAAAAAATCCGCCAAGGCTTGTGACTTAATAGCGCCACGTCTCTTGTAGGTGATCTCGAAGGCGGCAATCTCGATGCCCCACTTCGCAACCCTTCCTGTAGCGTCGCTGTTATTGATAATGTTAGATAGTGGAGTCTTGCTCACCACTGTGATTGGGTGCTCCTGAAAGTAATGCCTCAGCTTCCAAGAAGCAAGGAATACTCCATAAGCTATCTTTCGGTAGTGCGGGTAACGCTGCTTGGACTCCGTCAAGACCTCGCTCACATAGTTAACTGGTCGTTGAACTCCATGATCATAGCCTGGTTCCTTCTGCTTTACCACGACAACGATGCTGATTACCCGGTTGGTTGCCGCCATGTAGATTAACCGGGGCTCTCCAGGTTCGGGTGCTGCAAGTATGGGCACTGAGGAAAGAATCTCCTTGAGGTGCTTCAATGCTGCATCTGCTTCGTCCGTCCACGTGAATTTGTTCGCCTTCTTCAGCACCTTGTATAGCGGCAGGGCCTTCTCTCCAAGTCGGCTGACAAACTGACTAACTGCTGCAACACAACCTGTTAGTCGTTGAATGTCCTTTAGGCATGTCGGACGGTTTATGTTTAAGATGGCCTTGATTTTCTCCGGGTTGACCTCGATTCCGCGTTGGGAAACGATGAATCCCAACAATTTGCCGGCTGGAACCCCGAAGACGCACTTCTAGGGTTAAGCATCATGTTGTATTTCCGGAGATTATCAAAGGTTTTTTATAAGTCGGAGATTAAGTCATTTGACTTTTTAGACATCACCGCGATATCGTCCACATAGGCGTGAATGTTCCGAACAATTTGGTCGTGGAGGCAACGTTGCATTGTCCGCTGGTACGTGGTACCTGCGTTTTTCAGCCCAAAGGGCATCATGACGTAGCAAAACATGCCGTGTGGGGTAGTGAACGAAGTGGCCAATTGGTCCGACTTCCTCATCTTGATCTGGTGGTATCCTGAGTATGCATCGAGAAAACACAAAAGTTCCGAGCCAGCCTTCGAGTCAATGACCTGCTCAATGCAAGGAAAGCAAACGGATCTTTGGGACATGCTTTGTTCAAGCCGGTGTATTCAACGCACATTCTTAATTCATTGCTTCCCTTTTTGGGGACAAGTATAGGATTGGCCACCCATTGGGTGTGAAGGACTTCTCTGATAAATCTAGCCTTAAGTAACCTAGCTATCTCTTTGCCAATGGCGCGTCTCTTCTCATCTCCAAACCATCATAGAGGTTGTTTCACTGGTTTACATTTTGGATAAATGTTTAAGCTATGCTCGGCAAGTTCCCTAGGTATACCTTTCATGTCGGCAGGTTGCCAGGAAAAGATGTCCTTATTCTCATGGAGGAACTCGACGAGCGTGCTTTCCTATTTGGGATCCAGGTTCGTCCCAATGGTGGTGACCTTGGAGGCATCACCTACCACAAGTTCCACCGGCTTGGTCTCGATGGCGGCCTTGAACGAAGGAGCGGAGTCGGAGATCTGCTTCTTCGACGCGAGCATCTCTGAGTCATTGACCTTTCTCTGGATCTCTTTGAATTCTTTGCTGTAGGGGACAGCTTCTGCAACGGCTGCTTCATTGATCTCGCAGTCCCTTGCCTTAGTAAAGCTTCCAGATACGATGATGACACCATTTGGTCTGGGTATCTTGAGTTTGTTGTAGATGAAGCATGGCTTGGCCATGAACGTGTGGAAGATGCCGCGGCCGAATATGACGTGGTACATGCTCTTGAAGGGGACCACCTCGAAGGTCATGCGCTCTTGGCGGTAATTATTAACATCGCCAAAGGAAACCTGAAGTGTAATGAACCCAAGGGATTGGGCCTCCCGACCAGGAACTACGCCATGGAATATGGTGTTGGTCCGCCTTAGGTTTGCCTCCGTCAAGTTCATCTTCTGTAGTGTATCCAGGTACATGATGTTGATGCTGCTTCCACTATCCACCATACACTTGGTGAACTCCACGCCGTCAATCAAGGGGTTGATGACCATGGCGTACTGGTTCTCCGTAGGTATAAGGTCTGGGTGGTCCGTCCTGTCCCAAGTGATTGGAACTTCTGACCAACGCAGGTACTGGGAAACTGGGGGGAGAGTAGCCATTAGGATCCTCATAGAGGTCTTCTGTTGTCGGACGGGGGGGGGGGTGCCAAGGAAAGTGTGGTAGACCGGAGCCTTCTTTGCGAAGGGGTTCTTGCCCTTGACGTCGCTCTTGGCGGCGTGCTTGGGGTCAACGTCTTCGTCCATGTCACTTGAATCCTTGGACTCTTCCTCCTTCTTCTTCCCCTTTCCCTTGCCTCGCGGTCTGTTCTTTCGACTTTGCTTGTAGCCGGACTCCGGGTCTTCCTTGAGGTTGTTGACGAACTTGCAGTGTCGATTGGTATGGGTGGCCTTGCCGTTAGCATCGAGGTGTACGAGGCACGACATATCGTGGTACTCCTCGTAGGTTTGTGGAACACGGAGCGGTGCCGAGGTTGTTTCGCTGCCTCGTTGCTGCCCACGGCCAGCTCCCCTTCCTCGGCCACGTTGTCCGCCATCACCTCGTCCTTCAAAAGTCATAGCGACCATGTCTGTAGATTTCTTTTCTTCTGGAGCAGTTTTCCGCTTTGTACTTGAGTTGGAGCGGCTGTTGCCGGCAAGGAGGCACGAGCATCGTCGTCGGCAGCGGTGAACTCACTAGCCAACTGAATCATCTGGTTCAAGTCAAGCTGGTGATTGTCCTGCAAGCGCTTCAGCTTATGTCGGAGCAACGTGCCTCTTTCCAACCCGTCGATGAAGGCGGCCATGGCGGTCTGAGCGTGCACTCCTGCGCAGGAATTCTTCATATCCAGGCAGCGGGAGAGGTAGGCGCGAGATGTCTCGTCTTTCTCTTGCACGCACCGCTGTAGATCGCCCACAGTGCAGGAACGCTTGTATGTACCCTCAAAGTTCATGGTGAACGCTTGTTGCATGTCCAGCTAGTTGTAGATGGATTTCTCCAGCAAGTCGTCAATCCATTGACGGGCCATGCCCGCCAACATTAATGGGAGATACTTGACGGCGATGTTGGGGTTTCCTCCGGCAATCTCTACCACGTTGTCGTAGTCCTGCAACCATGTGGCTGGCTTGGTGGTGCCGTCATAGGGCTTGATGATCTTGTCAATCCGAAAACCTTTGGGGTAAGTTGCGGACCGTATTGCAGGTCTAAAGCAACGTGGTCCCAGGTATGATCCTTCCCGGGCCTTGTGGATCTTATCAATCCGCGAACGTGCGTCGTACAGCTCCGAGTTCTTCTTCTTCTTGTCAACAGGGGATGGGCTGCGTGAACGACGCGAGCCTCCTCCGTCATGGTGACTGCTTGGTGGTGACAGAGGCGGAGATGGCGGTGGGTTAGCCTTCTTGCTGTTACCCTCCTGCGACGCGTCATGCCTGTTACGGTTGCTTGTCGGACGGGGTGGGTCATGGCGTGACCTGCTCTTGTGTCCTTGGATGCGCTCTTCGTCATGACGGGTCTGCTCCGTGTTGTCGCGGATGACGATGCCACACTGCTTTGGTGGGGGCATATCCGTATGATGGTGAGCCTTGTAATCTTCGCGATGTCGGGAGGATCGGTGTGGTGGCGATGGGCGACGAGGTCGGGCCTTTTCTCCATGGTCGGAGGATATGGGGATAGCATCCTTCCTGTTGCATGCATCCCTCCGTCTTTGTTCTGATGAACCCGTCTAGGACCCGACATCAAGAGGAGATCTGTCCCTTGGCGACTTGTACTGGCTAGATTGGCATAGCGGTGGATCATACTCAAGCCTCTGAGAGGTGGCCTTTTCCTGCTGCTTCACCGCCTTGGCCACTAGGTCATAGACCTGTTCCACTGCCTCAGGCGATCTATCCTACTCCAGAAGTGTCTTAGCGATGGCGAGGTTAAGGATTGGGGTGGGAATCACCTTCTTGCCTTCACTGTCAATGTATGGCTTGGCTTGTGCCGGCTTCGATGGGGCCCATCCTAGGTTACGCCACACACCAGGATCGTTGATGAAGCGAGCCGGAGCTTTCTTAGCCCTCTGTTGCTGCAGTAAAGTCTTGTACTCGGCCTCCACTACTCTAGCTTTCTCTATGCACTTCTGTGCATTGACCAGATCTCGATCTAGCTTAGCGCCTTGCTCCGCGATGGCTTTCGCTTCCTCCAGCAGCTGTTGGCGCTTCTCGTCAAGATGGGTCACGTTCCGGATATGAGCAACGGTTAGTGGCTCAACGAGGAGATTGCCGTACATCACTCTATCAGCTGGAGTAACTTGGGCTGCTGCAGACGTAGATGCTGGAGGCGGCAAGTTTGCGGTGTTGTTGTTGCTCGGGCCGGTGTCGAGTTCCTGCGGCTGCTGCATGGCTTTTGTGCGATCATCGTCAGCAGCAATGAGTGGCCCCTTCCCCTTTTCCAGCGCTGTAGGCGGAGCTCATCCGGGTTGATCTTCATCCATAACCGTCCCAATGGTGACGAACACCCATCGAGACGTGATGGCATTGTTGGCTTGCTCGTCGCGCGAGTAATCCTCCTCCATCTCCTGCATAGCGGAGTCTAGTTCTACTGGACTGAAATTGATCTCCTATGAATCTTCACTGAAATCAGCATAGAGCGCGTCAATGACAGAGTCGGAGGGGGCCAAGACTTCCTCGATGACAGGCGGTGGAGGTGCAACGGCCTCGACGATGACTGGAGGTGGTGGTGCTGCTGCGACGATGGCGGCAGGAGGCGGTGGTGGAGGTTGCTGAATCGGAGGTTCTCCGTCCCTGAGCGCAAGCGCCATCTGGGCTGTTGCATTAGCTTCCACGTAGTTGTTGACGGTACTCACCATCTCTTCGAGAGTAAGACGCCCTGTTGGCTACTACCGTCTTAAAGAGTGTCAGAGAAGCATGCCACGGTCCAGTCCTTCCACGAAGTGATACAAAGCGTTATTATCGGGGTAGTGGGCCAGATCGGTTCATATACGGAGCCACCTGGCCAGGTAATCGCGGGGTTTTTCGCCTTCTCTCTGAACGCAGCACGCCATATCAAAGATGGTAACCACGCCGACGAACTTGGATCTCTGCTGTCCAGACGCACGGGGGAAGCCGGCGGATTTGTAGTGATCTTCCACCTTTATATCCTGCACAGGGGCGGTTTGGGTGGGCCATGGATTTTTCCGATCTTTGCCGGCAAACTTCGAGGAGAGATCCGACATCGATCCTTCCACAAACGTATCCTGCCCGTAGGCGATCCGTGCGGGCCTTGATGCTTTCCGATCTTTGCCGGCAAACTCCAAAGAGAGATCCGACATCGATCCTTCTGCGAACGTATCCAGCCCGTAGGCGGTCCGTGCGGGCCTTGATGCTCCTCCGACTCCCAGGGAACTAGTGCCGGAGTCGGTTTCACCGATGAAGAGGTGGATGTCTCCAATAGGAACGATTGAACACCGCGTAGGTTTCATCTTCGCCGGGATCCAGAACTCGTCAGGAGGGACGATCGGAACATTGCCGGAGAAGAGAACACGGCCGATGGCTACAGTTTCGCCGATTCCCGCGAAGATTTTGGTCCTCGCCCGCTGAAGAGCCTGAAGCTCCTCTTGCCCCACGGTGGGCTCCAACTGTCGTGGTATTGCCGACGAGTACGCCATGGAGGGGTCCTCATAGTGCGTATTTAGAGACGTGGGATAAGGCGGACGGTTGACGGGTACGAGGTAACACAACTTACCCAGGTTCAGATCCCACAACGGTGGCAGAATCCTACTCCTGCTATAAATCACTATAAAGGCAACACGCCGAGTTACAGAGATAGGTTCGTTGTGCGAGGTTGTATGAATCGATACTAGGTTGTGCCCTAAAGGCTCCCATAGGCCCGTCTTATATAGTCGCCGGGTCCTAGGGTTACAGGGAAAAGTCCTAGCCGGACAGGTTACAGAGTCCTACACCATCTATTACTAGTCTTGTGTATCTTGCACTCCAAGGCTTCGGGTATGCTGGTGACTCCACCGTAGCCTTCCTTTATCCGGCATGGGCCTCCCTTCTGGATCCATCTAACTGGACCGCCCAGCAGGCCATAGGCCATGCTACCAACTATGGGCCACCCGGGTTATCCGGATAAGTGAAATTCTATGAGGATACCCATATAGCATATCCCCAATAGTGGAATCAGCTTGTCCCTCATAGAGTAGCAATATAATGCATAGGACACCTGCAAAGTTCACAAGGGTGACTAGAAACTGATAGCACATGAACAAGTAATAGCACAATATGCATCAATTAGTAAGCTTTGGAACACTGCACACAGAATGACAACTATGCTCTCTTAATGGTGCCTAAAGGTAGAAGGTGGACACTCAATAATGATGGAAGAAAGGCCTTTTGTAAAGGAAGCAGGGAATACAAGTTTCAAAAAGAGCTTCCAAAAATTATGGTACTTATTACTTACAGCCCTCATTGCCCCTATCATAAGCATCTTGAAGTGGTTAAGGTTAAAGTGGCAAAGCTGGAGTATATGCTTGACAAAGTATAAGTTGGCAATCTCAAGTCCCTTGACTATGAGGGCTACACATCATGGATACTCAACTGAGGGCCCAGGCAAGTTCTTATCACTGTAAGTATTTGCATATCATTGAGAACCGCCAACGGGGTACCCCTTGCACATGTTAGAGGAGCTTTCCCATAACCAAAATGACAAGGCAAGCAGACAATGAGCATATCAACAATTCTTCTTATGTACCATGGGAATATGGTGATTTTTTCTCTCTTTCCTCTTTTCTCAATGGGTCTCTCTTTTTTTTATAAGAAGAATGCTTCATAGATGTCACTATGATGATGCTGCAAGTTTCCACCATGATTAGGCATGGCTTATGCTAGCGGCCCAGGCGTTTCTTTAACACAGAATACAAACTCCATGGACTTACAAGTTCCCACTTCATTTCACACCTGTAATATCCATAGACAAAAGAGCATGATATCAACGAAGTGCAAAAAGTACAAGTGCAACGTTGAAAATGTTCCCCGTGATAGCACGGTTCTGCTAATCCCAACTTATAAGTGCAAGCATATACAACAAAGTTGCCTCAGTGGTTGAAGTTTATTAGGGGCAAAGAATAAAATGTGCCATCAAGTTCGTGAGGGCTTTAATCACTAAGTTTTCACATAACAAAATAGTTTTTAATTGGAAGATAGTTGAAAACAAGAATATACATGGAATGATGTAACACACCATGCATGGGAGTTTATAGTGGACACTTTGTAATAGCTTGGTTTCTTGGGAGTTGTAACCATGAGTAGAACTTAGTCATACAAGTGGAGGCTAGCAAAAGACTGGGAGCAACCAACTAAGGGAGCAATAATGGCCATAATTATGCAATGCAACAAAGAAAACTAATCAAAGAAAAGTGTGGTACTACAAGTGAAGGACTAAATGATCATAGATGCTAATGGTGAGTTGTCATAGTCATAACGTGGTGTAAGCATGTGCCAAGTCAACCCAAGCAAAACATCAAAGGAGAATACCACAATACTATGCTTTTGCATGCTAAAACAACACGTAATTTCTTCAAGGCACACTAAGCAATCCCAATTGTTTGGAACAAGACATTCTACAGCAATAATCACTAATCATAATTCAAAAAAAACACCTAGCATGTCATGCTAAAGTCTAAGTCACAGTCAATGCAAGCTCCTCTTGCACTTCAAGCAAGAACTTACTACTCCTTTCCAAACACCAAGAAAACTTATTTGCAAAACAACACAACGAGAATGGGGGTCCAAACTAATAAAGCAACCTAAAAAAACTAAGCAAAGCAAACGAAAACTAAGACACTCCAAGAACAACACAACTATGCATGAAACAATAAAAGTGAAGTGTCTAGACAAACCTGAGCTTTTTATTGATGAAGAAGGGGATGCCTTGGGCATCCCCAAGCTTTGACGCTTTTACCTCTTAGATATTTCTTGGGGTGACACCATGGTGGCATCCCCAAGCTTGAGCTTTTGTTCATTCTTCATCTCATTGCATCACTCTCTCTCTCTACACCTGAAATTGTTCCTTCATACAAAACTTCACACAATCTTCATTAGCAACATTAGTTTATTCAAAAGATATTAGACCGCTGGGAAAGCTTTGGAACAACAAGGATTTTCACTAAAAACACAAGCTACTGAAGTAACTCCTTTAAAGAAACTTAATTTACCTGAAGAGAGATAAAAAAGGAATCAATAAGAAGCAAATGCAAATAATGGCAGAAATCTGTCAAAACAGACCAGCAGATAGAAACGAATTTTTTTGAACATCTTCTATTGCTCAAATCAAAAAGTGTTGAACTAAAAAAAGTTATCCAACATACTGGGGATTTATTCGTAAATTTTGAGCTCAATCCGAGTTACAGAGCCTCCTCACGATTTTTTTTGGTGGAGGACAGAAATCTGTTTCGGGACAGCAACTCCCCAAATCTTACTTCCCTCTCATTAGAGGTCATTCTTGGCACAAAAATCAAACAAAAAGGACAAGGAGAGGTTATTACTGAAGTAATAACTTCCAAGACTCAAGGAAACTCTTGGGTTAACTCCCAACAAGTACTTTTCTTTAACGCCTTTAAGTTAGGCACAAGAAGCAAGAAGAATCAAGTATTTTCAAATGAAGAAGCATTAACATCAATACTTGAAAATTCTTCAACTATGAAAGGTATCTCATCCAAATAGGTTTTGTAGGATCCCTTCTCATTTCTCTTAGGTCTATTACCTTCATCAAAAAGATTTTTAGGGGCAATCCAATCAAAGTTATTTTCAAAGGCTTCATGCATTCCAACAAGCTTATAGGGTATGGGTATATTGAATGCCTCTCTAGGCTTAGTTTTATCAGAAATACCCACAACATATACACTTGAACCTAACATATTGAAACGTTCAAAAACCTTTTTGGCCTCCCTAGCAACATCATGGAATTCTTTTGATAAAGTTTCAAGGATGAATTCCCTTTTTTCAACATTCTTCTCTTCTCTTAGTTTTAGGAATAAGAATTGCATGAAGGGGTTAAGGCTAACAAACCTAGACTCCAACATATGGACTAAAGAAGCTAAAGCAATTTCATAATTAGGAGCAAGCTATGCTATAGATTTATCCTCAATATCCTCATGCTTGCAAACATAGTTAAAGAATTCTTCAATATTGTCTTTCCCAATTATGGAGCCACTACCTATTGCAAGATCTTTCTGGGTGAACTTGGGGAGCAACATGGTGAGATAGAACAGGGTGGCAACTAGAGCAGGAACTAATTTTTTTTGTGTTTTTAAATAAAGAAAGCAAACCAAGCTAGACTTAATTTTTTGGGTTTTTGGAAAGAGGCAAACAAAACCAAGCAAAAGAAACAAAGCAAACAAAAAACAAAGTAAAGAGAAAGGAAGTGAAGGACTCCCCTTGTGAAGACGTCCTTAGCCTCCCCAGCAATGGTGCCAGAAATTACTTCATGGTACACTCAGTAGGGAGGAAGAGTGCTTCGTTGGAAACCCCAGGAGAAAGGTATGAAGAGTATAGCAGCAAGATTTCCCTCAGTAGAAACCGAGGTTATCGAACCCGGAAGAGGAAGGAAACGTCACACAGGTGTTGGAAGCAACGTGGAGACCTGCACAACACAAACTCAAGACTCTGTCCCAACGAATCAGTGAGGTTGACAAGCTCACCGGTTTGCTGTAACAAAGGATTAAACATATGGTGTGGAAGGTAACGGTTTGCAGCAAGTAAACAAGTAACACTGGAAGATGTACCAATGGTAAAGAGTGGACCGGGGTCCATAGTTCACTAGAGGTGTTCTCCTTAGATAAACAACATGGCATGAAGGGTAAACAAATTACAGCAGGGCAATTGACAGGAACTGAGCAAGGCATAACAATACAATTACTCGCCAGAAAGATCCTATGAGGTTAATTGGGCAATATAACAATATACATAGACCGTAATCCAACTACATCTATGACTAGAAGTCCACCTTCAGGTTATCATCCGAACCCCCTCCAGTATTAAGTTGCAAGCAACAGACAACTGCTTTAAGCAAAGTGTGTAAGGTAAACAGTCCACATGTTCCATGAACAAGAGACCGTTGTTTTCTCCCTAGTAGCAACATCACATCTCCAACCGAAGAGATTATTGTCACTTCCCTTGGAAACTAGAGACATGAACCCACTATCGAGCATAAATACTCCCTCTTGGAGTCACTAGCAACTACTTGGTCAAGATAACCACTAGCAACAGAGAGAATGCAAGATCACAAACATCACAGACATGATATAATCATAAAGAAAAAACCATTAATAAAACTAACATAATAATCTCAATATCCATCGGATCCCCGCAAACACAATATGCATGATTACAAATAGATTAGATCTTGATCATGAACGGAGCTCACAAGATCTATACATGAAAGCACAAAGGAGGAGATACAACCATCTAGCTACTACATGGATCCATAGTCCAAGGTGGAACTACTAACAAATCATACCAAAGAGAAGGCCTCCGGGATGATCTCCCTTTCAGCAGGGTGCCGGGAAGAGTTTCAGATCCCCCTGATCTAGGAACAATGGTGGTGGCGGCTACAAACGGTTTCGTGGAATATTGATCGGGTACTGAGAGTTTCTGCATCAGGGTCTTCTTATAGGCGAAGGGGGAGACCGAGGCGGCCACCAGGGCGGCCAAACCATAGCAAGGCGCGGGCTAGGGCCCACCCAAGCCTAGGGGGGTTTGGCCCCTCTGGCCGGCCCCTCGGGCTCTCCTCTAGACTTCTTGTTCCCCACGGAAAGTTATTAACTTTCTCCTTCATCACGTCCAATTCCGAGAATATTTCTTTACTAACTTTTCTCAAACCAAAAACAGCAGAAAACAGGCATCTGGTACTGTTGCAACTTGTTAATAGGTTAGTACCAGAAAACATGTAAAAAACACCTCAAAGTGTAGACAAGTAAAGAAAAGTAGATACTAAACAAGCATGGAGCATCAAAAATTATAGATACATTTCCAACGTATCAAGTCCATACTGTCATTGCATGTATTATTTTCAAAACCACTTTGATCCACATGACCAAACACACTCCAATGGATGTGGTGATGCAACTTTTGTCACAATGGTGCATCACTCCATGTGGCAATGGCAATGCAGGGGCTTTCTAGGGATTCCTGACCATGGTTTGACACATGGAGTCCATAGAGTTATTGCATGTGTTCTTAACCAAACCACAATAATCCACATGACCACACATACTCCAATGTATGTGGTGATGCAACTTCTTTCACATCGATGCATCATTCCATGTGGCTATTGCATTACAGGGGCTTTCTGGCCATGGTTTGACACATGGAGTCCCGAGAGTCATTTCATGTATTTTTTAACAAACCATAATGATCCACATGACCACACATGATCAACTAGATGTGCTGATGCAACTTCTGTTACACTGGTGCATCATACCATGTGGCAGTTGCATTCCAGTGGCTTTTGGGGGATTTATGACCAGGGTTTGACACAAGGAGTCCCCAGACTCATTTTCATATGGTCTTTTTAATACCACAATGATCCACACAACCATACACACTACAATGGATGTGGTGATGCAACTTTTGTCACACCGGTGCATCATTCCATGCGGTAGCTGGCTTTTTGGGATTTATGACCATGGTTTGACACATGAAGTCGATAGAGTCATTGCATGTGTTCTTTTCCAAACCACCTTGATCCACATGACCACACACACTCCAAAGGATTTGGTGATGGAACGTTTGTCACACCGGTGCTTCACTCCATGTGGCAGTGGCAATGCAGGGGGTTTCTAGGGATTCCTGACCATGGTTTGACACATGGAGTCCATAGAGTTATTGCATATGTTCTTTTCCAAACAACCTTGATGCACACGACCACAGACACTCCAATGGATGTGGTGATGCAACTTCTTCACACTGGTGCATCACTCCATGTTGTAGTTGCATTCTAGGGGATTTTTGGGGATTTCTAGACATGGTTTCAAATATGGAGTCCCTAGAGTCATTTCGTGTGTTCTTTACCAAACCACAATGATCCACATGACGACACATACTCCAATGTATGTGGTGATGCAACTTCTGCCACACCGGTGCATCATTCCATGTGGTTATTGCATTCTAGGGGATTTTCGGGCATTTTTGGCCATGTTTTTACACATGGAGTCGCTAGAGTCATTTCATGTGTTATTGATGAAACTCTAATGATCCACATGACCACACACACTTAAATCGATGTGGTCATAGTCATGAGTGGTCCAACCTATCATCCCACTGCCACCAACTGTCCAAATGGCTAAGTTATTGCAACCTATGTGATCCAGGCAGAGCCCATATTGCCATGTGGCTGCACTAGAAGATTCTTAACATTTGGCATCTCAAATCCCGTTGTTCCTGGGTGGCTTTCCACAAGGGTGATACACAAGGTAAACCATAGAAATGGGCCTTGTGTAACCACTCAACACAAACCATTCTCTCCATTCCACCCAGGTGTTTCATTCACTTAGTTGTTTTATTAAGAAAAAACACAAGTCCAAAGACTTAGAAATAATTCACATAGCATGAATATATAACCACCCTTGGTTTCTACTAGCTAGGCTAAGCATGGCAATGGTACGCATCTTAACTTAGAAATTTCTAGCAATTCTACAACTACTAGGATTTCCCAAGCATAGCATATAGATCAAAATATTCATGCAAGTCCTATACAAAATATTTCTAGTGCATAGTTGAAAAACTTAGGAATAAAATCATGAAGCACCACTTGCCTTGGTAGTTCGGGGAGTAGCAAAAATCTTCAGAATCACAATCACTATTTGCACCAAAATCTACACATAAATAATGGCACCAAAATCACATACAAAAATATATACAAACAAAAATATATGAATGCATGCAAATGCCATGTGATGATTTTTCTACACCAAACAAGACAAGTGAACAGTACGATCTATATGAAATTGCATGGCCAGATCGGACCCGTACCCCTATCAGATTCGTTGGATCTAGATCTAACGGTCCTAGACCATGCGACCAAAGTTCGGCGGCACTAGCGATGGTGGCGCGGCGGTGGCGCTCTGCCAGTGACGCTCCAGCAAATACAGGAGGAGATGGGGTGTTTGGCATGGCTTACCAGACTCGCACGGTCACGAGGAAGCTCAACGTGTTCTTTGTTGGCGAAGGGGCGCGCAGTGGAGGTCGCTGGGGCTCATCGGAGTTGTGCGCGGCGTCGGGTGTTTGCAGTCATTGATGTTGCCGAAGCTCTGGGTCTCCCTAGCACGAGTCAGTTGCATTAGGGGGTGCACAAGTCTACGGCGAACACTACTGGATCAAGGAGAATACAAGGGGCGGTCGTATTATACCTCAATTGCTCGTCGGAATTAGACGGCGGTTCTGTCACTCGCGTCCGTGAACGGAGACGGCGAGCTGGGACACGAGAAAACAAACAGAAGGTATCAGGGAACGCACAAGAACCTACTAGTCACTATTGTTTGAACAGAGAAAGGGAGGCGGTCGGAGCTCACTGGAATCGGTCGCCGGAGGTCGTCGGTGCTGCGGGGTTCTGAGCTCGAATGGGCGCAGCCTGGTGTCGGAGTGTGCGAGGAAAGTGGGGGAAAAATACCGCGGCGGCGAGTGGTTTAAGTAGCTAGAAGCAGGGCAAAGATTGCGCACTAAATCAATGGAATTTAAGCGAGTTTTAATCGCGGCGTCACTGCACGGTGGTAACGGCGGGGTGGTGTCCGCGCGCGAGAAATTGAGGAAGACGACGCTGATGTGGAGAGGGCCCAGTGCTCTGTGGCTGCGGGGCTGGTTCGTCGTGGGTGAGAAGAGACAGAGAGAAAAGTGGCCCGGGTGGGCTGCTTTGCTTGTTGGGCTGGATTGGTGGTGCCAGGCCCAGTTGGGTTTTCTAATTCCTTTTCCTTTTCTAAGTTGAATTTCAGGAATCTTTTCAAATGAAATCAAATGCATTTAAATTCCAAACCTTTTTCTGGATTTTTGCAAAGTGTAAAATTCATAATATTGAACATAAAACCTTGCTGTCTCATTAAACATGCTTGGTCTTTTTTGAAAAATCAAAATAAACAGTGCTTAGCACTTGATTTGAATAGGTTTTGAAAATGGTTTAAAATCCATATTTGTTTTGTAAATTTTGTCCAAGCTTTAACACTCAACCAAACCAACTTAAGAGCAAACAAAACTTGGTTTAAAATAATTATTCTCTCATTTGAGAGTGGCATTGGATCAATGCTTGTTTACATAAAATAACAAGCACCCAAATAACAAGTTACATTCGAGTGGTTTTTTGGGGATTTATGACCATGGTGTGACACATGGAGTCCATAAAGTCATTTCATGTGTTCTTTTCAAAACCAACTTGATCCACATGACCACACACACTCCAATGGATGTGGTGATGCAACTTTTGTCACACCGGTGCATCACTCCATGTGGAAGTGACAATGTAGGGACTTTCTAGGTATTCCTGACCATGGTTTGACACATGGAGTCCATAGAGTCATTGCATATCTTATTTACCAAAACACAATAATCCACATGAACACACATACTCCAATGTATGTGGTGATGCAACTTCTGTCACACTGGTGCATCACTCCATGTGGCTATTGCATTCTAGGGGCTTTCTGACCATGGTTTGACACATGGACTCCCTAGAGTCATTTCATGTGTTATGTAACAAACCAAGATGATCCACATGACCACACATGATCAAGTGGATATGGTGATGCAACTTCTGTCACACTGGTGCATCATTCCATGTGGCAGCTGCATTCCAGTGGCTTTCTGAGGATTTATGACCATGTTTTGACACATGGAGTCCCTAGAGTTATTTGCATATGTTATTTTCAAAACCACAATGATCCACACAACCATACATGCAGAAATGGACGTGGTGATGCAATTTCTGTCACTCTGGTGTATCATTGCATGCGGCAACTGCATCCGAGTGGCTTTCTGGGGATTTATGACCATGGTTTTGAAGGTAATATGTGGAAGAGGCAATAATAAAGTGGTTATTATCTTATTACTTGTTTATGATAAATGTTATTTTGCAAGCTATAATTGTATTAATACGGAAATATTTATACATGTGTGTTTAATAAAAAAATAGGAGGTTCCCAGTAATGGCTCTCTTATGAACTAGCTGATTGATTAACAAGATGATCAAAGGTTTCCTGATCATATACATTGGATGTTGTTATTAACGAGGTCAAAATATTATTGGAATGATGTGATGAACATTCATCTGAAGTATAGCATTACGATCAAGGGTAGTGTGTTTATATTTCTATAACATCATACGGAGTAATCTTAGTCCTTAGACCATGATATTATGTCAATAACTAACACCGGAAGAGTATCTTGATAACATCACACCATAACAGGGTGACTATAAAGATGGGTTTAGTGCTATGAAGGTGTTATCTTGAGGCTCATGGATCAAGAGTGAAATTTGTCCATCCTGATGATAGAGAGATATACTCTGGGCCCTCTCGGTGATATCACATTAGTTAGCTTGCAAGCAAGTGATTTGATCACTAGAATGTTATATCAGGGGAACGAGAAAAGAGTGCATGTCCGTAACAAGATCAAACTAGGTATGGAGATACCGATGATCGAATCTCGTACATGTAACATATTGTAAGACAAAGGGATTGAGTTACATGCGTATAAGGTTCACACGATCACAGAAGTCATCGTCGAATGCGTGGGAGTCAGTATGGATCTCCAGGTCCCCTTGTTGATTATTGATCTGAGAGGGGTCTCGATCATGTCTACATTATTTGGAAACCGTAGGGTGACACACTTAAAGGATACCGACACCATTCAGAGCAAATAATATGCCATATAAATAAAAAAGAAAGTGCTGGAATTTATTTCATTAGACACTGGAATTGTTTCGGTTGAAATTGCTAAAACTGGTTCTGCATCTGAAATTGAAATGTTGTAAGGGGTTTTTATGTGAATTTTTGTTAATTAAAGTAATTAACAAAATTATGAATAAATAAATAAAAGAGTTTTATTTATATGAGAGCTTGCATTAAATTTGGTGGAAATTTAATGGATGTGAGTGGATTTTTGAGTGGAGGCATGTTTGTGTGAGTGGAGGCTTTTAATTTTGAGTGAGAGCTCCACCCACATGAATGCGGAAGAGGTGGGGGCAGCCACCATGGCTGGGCACCATGCCCCTTGGTTGCCCCCCTCTCCCTATAAAAGACCTCCCTCTCCTCCTCTCATATCACACCTCCTCGCGAAGGATCCCTCTCCCCCCTTTAGAATTCCCCCATGGTCTCGGATCAGCGAGATACATGTTCCCGGTGGATTTTTCTAGAAGGATTTGTTGCTTCCGCTACTTTGCTGCAGCGAGGGCGTGGAGTTTGTCGGGATAGCCGAACGTGTGTGCGATCACGGATGCACCACTGCTTTGCGGTGCTAGACTTGATGGTTCTGGACCTGCTAGACCGGATGGACTTCTTCTCGATCTTGAGATCAGCAAGCGTTCGACTACATCATCCACGAGTACAACCTCGTTAATGCTTTTCGGTCTTCGAGGGTATGTATTCTATGAACGTATATCAACCCGTTCCTTGTATCTAGTAGATAGATCTTGGTACTTAATTGTTCCCATCGTAGGAATTTTTTTGTTTTCTATGCTGCAAACCCTACAGTGGTATCAGAGCCGGATCTATGCGTAGATGCTTTGCATGGATAGTACACATATGAGTATGTGGGCGCTGATGGTCATGTTATTTATTCTTCCTTATACTTTGGATATTGATGGCATAGTGGGATGAAGCGGCCTGGACAAACTTTACATGTCCTCGCACATGAGACTTGTTCCACGCTTGACATGCAACTAGTTTTGCATAAGTGGCTCGCGGGTGTCTGTATCTCCTACTATATTCAATATATGATTTACAACGAGTTGTCAATAATTTGATTATCATTGTTGGGGTTCCATGTTCGTAGGTAAGAACGGTTCTATCTCCGAAAGCCCTCAGCCATGCAAACACATGCAAAAGATAAATTAAAGGCGTCTGGTTTTGTTTTTGCCGGGCAAGTACTATGATATGATAGTGTTATAATTTGTAGTATGGATTGATACTATTGAAAATTATAATATGACAAAATGTAAGTTCCATAGACCTTGGCCTTACCCATATAGGAATGATAAAGATCATTCCACGATGCACAAGATAGATATCAAGTGCAAGAACCATATCATATCACTATAGCATATGATGTTTGTTTGCAAATTATATTGCTTGTTTGGCATTTTATTAGCATTATAAGATGATCCCTCATTTAGATATCAAGATAAAAATGTGTTCTCTCTTAAGTATGCACCTACTATGTTTTGTCGCTTCAAGACATCACGTGATGATCGGGTGTACTTGAATCCACGATCATATCTCGGGTGTAAGACAGTTTTACACATGCGAATACTAAGGTTCTTACTTGGAGAGCCTAACATGTACAGACATGGCCTCGGAACACAGACCGAAAGGTTAAGCATGAGTCATATGTTTGATATGATGACCATATAGATGCTTGCCTTTGAAGCTACACCGACTCACGTGATGATCGGACTTGGTGTAGTGGATTTGGTTCATGTAATCACCAAAAAGACACGAGTGATCTCATTTTTGAGTGGGATTTCATTTCTAATTTGAATTAGTATAACTCAATTTATCGTAAATTAAATCAAAGTGAATTTTCATAATTTGTTGTAGTCATTGGCATTCGTTCACCACCTTATGATTAGTTGTAATTGAGATAATTGAACTATAGAATTCTAGATATTTACTTTATGAACTGGTATCGTATTATGTTGAGTGTCAATCTAAAGTTTAAAGTCCTATTGCAAACTTTCAGCAAACTCTGTCTACTCCGTGAAATTTATTAATTAGTATTAAATTGAGAGTAACAATTCCAATGTTAGTATCTAAAGTATCATGTTTGCCTCCATGATTCTTGATTGTTTTTAAATATCAAGGTTATCTAGGAGCTGAAAGAATTGTTTCAGAAACCATCATGTGTGGCAGATATAGTGATATCTGAAACAATGTTTGGTTGCAATCTGAGAGAGTATTATATATGTTGTTATATTGGATGAGAATTTGCAAAGGTTGGAGATGCTAGACATCCTAATCATCCGAAAAAAGTTTTTGGAAAGAAATATGATACTCACGATTCGCCTTTTATAAGCTACATTAGCTTGATCATGAAAGTTGTCATGATAAGGATGAATAGAAGATGTAGGTAAAGTGTTTACAACACTAAAAGATTACTAAATAATGGTTTTTTGAAAGAACGCCAATCATTTAATGATGGTGATCTACTTCAAAGTGCAAGTCCAAAGATATTAGTATTTGAATATACACACTTTGGACTATGTTTCATGTATATGGCACCACTTTTGATATTGATAGATTCTTTTAAAAGGAAATGTAAATGCTGAAAGAGAATCTATAAAGTATATAGATGATATACATGTTATGGCTGTATTCTTTGCTTGTTAAACAATGTGGTTCTTGGGTATTGAATACCGAATTGGTTGGTATGAAACTTCATACAGAACGACGCAATTCATAAACTACAATGGCCTAAGTAACTATCAAGAGAATATGTGATGATGTTCATCGAAAACAAACAAGCTGTGTAAAACTGAAATCTATTGATACATGACCCTCCATTTTCATCACTGAATCGTCATTATCTAAAATATATGATGATCTTATGATGAGAATATATAGTCAAAAACTGAGCGTCGATAATTGCACACAACGACATTTTTTGTGATTGTCATAATCGTCTATGATGATATTAGATCGTCATAACCTCTATGATGATCTGATATCATCACGGGAAAACTGGCATGGCCAGGTCAGATCCTATGTGGCCAGTCCGACGTGGCAAAATTATGACAAAATGAAACCGTCTTAATGCAAAGTTAGCCCGGTCCGTTTCAACAGTATGTATGGGCCAAGCCCAATAATTTGGCCTTTTTGTCTTTGCGGGATTCACATTTTACAATTCATTTCCTTTTCAGCCTCGGCCCTTTTACATTTCTTTCATTTTAATTTTCATTCTTTTTATAATCCGAAATTTGTGGGAAAATGGCCTTTTTACATTACAATTATATGATCCAGTATAATTCAGCTGCGGCCTTTTTAGAATGCAATATTATCTGGGCCTTGGACTTTTTATGTTTAGTACTACACATCCTATTTATATAGAACAAGCCCAAAATTAAATAAGGCATTCTTTTAAAGAGTATACAAATGAAATAGCACACAGAACATAAATAAATATAGATATTTGACTCCCAATATTTGGATTACATAGCACCACAACATACAACCAGATTCACAGGCTCACAAATGATAGCATTATTATAAACAAGTATATCCCAGCAAACAAGCATGTACCCAGGAAGCAGATTCTCTGGTTCATACACTTGAGAAAAATGCAAACATGTACCCATCCTAGTTCACACACTTCGGCTTCTCGACGCGACGTGAAGGCCTCTGAATGTTGTGTGAGTGGTGTTTAGCTAGCTTCCTGGATCATCTAGTGCCATCCTGGTGTTTAAGAAACAAGTACAAATATCAAATAAGCCGATGTAGATGATTTAAGATAGGCATGCATGGAAAATTAGAAAATGAAAGATCTAAGAAAATGGCAAGTAGTAAGCACAAAAAACACCACCATATACCTAGGTATAGAACTATGCAAGTAGCAAGCACAGAAAACAATAGATCATACCACACATATCAGCTTACAACGCCAAGGAGATTAAGTTAACAGTAGAACATGAGTAACATCAACTATTGATCGATCGACTCATTGCATCAATACTGGTCTGATTTCACAAACCCAAGGTTGTAGTACAGGGAGAAGGCACGAGTGGGCATCACTCACCTGCTGGGAAGACAAGTGCGACGACAATGCTGAAGAAGAACAGACTCGGTCGCCCTCCTGCATCGAAAGGGTGAGCAATCAAGGTGAGTTTTCATTGGTTACATTAACCATCAAGGTGAGCAATCAACAATGTTCCTGTGGTTAAGTAAAAACACATCAGAGCAGAAAGCAATAACTAGAACCAAACAAACCATTTTGGGAACTAATTCCACTGTTATTACCCAAGTAGAAATTACAATGTGATGCAAGGAATATGAGGAACATTTAACTATCTAGTAGACAAGAGTATGCATGTCACTGTAATATATGGATACCCGCAATGAAACCTAATGGAGCTCCAACAGAAAAGGTCAATTAGTCCAACACTTACTTGGTCAAGGCGATATTGTTCCTGTGCTCCTGCTAGGCTGACATGGACGACCGCTTCTCCCCACCGTGGCCTCCCCCTCCTCCACATCCACCCCTCTTCCCGCTCCTGCCACCGCTAGAGCCCCAATCCTCGGGGCTACCATCACCATATCCCCAATCCTGCTGCTACAGAAAACAGTAATGAAATGAAAAGATTTTATATTTTATACATGAACGTATCATAAATAGTAATAAATTTCCCCATATATAGATCATATCAGATCAGATCATACAACATTAAAGACATTGACAATATGGCTCTAAATATGATAGATTCCCCATAAAAGCACAACAATAGTTCTATCTGTTGACCTGTTGTTGTGTATCTAAGTATGTAGTATGTATCCCTCCACAAATTTCATTAGGCTAACATAATTATGCTATTTGAAGGTGACATTCATACATGCACATGGATCCTATTAGAGAACTGGGAGGGCATGCATTAGAGAGGAAAGGAAAACACTTACAGTAGAGAAAAACCACATAGCACAAATAATATGGAGGCTGAACTGAATCAAGTGGTGGTCACCTTTCTGGGCATTCAATACAACTCATAGTTCAAAAAAATAGGGGAGTAGCATACATAGTTGTATGTTCAAGTAAATTAACTATGCTTGTATTTGCACTAGTCCAATGACTAGAATTAAGGACGACGAACATGTGGTGCTCATGGGTGAAGAAGAAAACAATTGTATAACTACCTCTGTTGTACACGGGAGGTTCTTATTCTTCACTTCGTCCAGCACTACCGACAGCACGACAACATCATCAATCGCTAGATTATTGTTGGCTGCACTGGGTTGATGTAGGAGCGATTCATTGGGAACCCCAAGAGCAAGGTGTGAAGTAGCACAGCAGCGAGTTTTCCCTCAGTAAGAAACCGAGGTTATCGAACCAGTAGGAGGAAGGAAACGTCACATAGGTGTTGCAAGCAACGCGGAGACCTGCACAACACAAACTCAAGACTTTGCCCCAACGAATCAGTAAGGTTGTCATGCTCACCGGTTTGCTGTAACAAAGGATTAAACGTATGGTGTGGAAGGTAATGGTGGTTTGCAGCAGGTAAACAGTAACAGTGGAAGATGTATCAATGGTAAAGATTGGACCGGGGTCCATAGTTCACTAGAGGTGCTCTCCTTAGATAAACAACATGGCATGCAGGGTAAACAAATTACAGCGGGGCAATTGACAGGAACTGATCAAGGCATAACAATACAATTACTAGTCAGAAAGATCCTATGAGGCTGATTGGGCAATACGACAATATAGATAGACCGTCATCCAACTGCATCTATGGCAAGAAGTCCACCTTCAAGTTATCATCCAAACCCCCTCCAGTATTAAGTTGCAAGCAACAAACAACTGCTTTAAGCAAAGTGTGTAAGGTAAACAGTCCACATGTTCCATGAACAAGAGACCGTTGTTTTCTCCCTAATAGCAACAACACATCTACAACCGAAGAGATTATTGTCACTTCCCTTGGAAATTAGAGGCATGAACCCACTATCGAGCATAAATACCCCCCCTTGGAGTCACTAGCAACTACTTGGCCAAGATAGCTACTAACAACAGAGAGCATGCAAGATCACAAACAACACAGACATGATAGAATCATAAAGACAAAACCATTAATCAAACCAACATAATAATCTCAATATCCATCGGATCCCCGCAAACACAACATGCATGCTTACAAATATATTAGATCTTGACCATGAACGGAGGTCACAAGATCTATACATGAAAGCACAAAGGAGGAGATACAACCATCTAGCTACTATATGGACCCATAGTCCAAGGTGGAACTACTCAAGCATCATACCGGATAGAAGGCCTCCGAGATGATCTCCCCTCCGGCAGGGTGCCAGGAAGAACTTCAGATCCCCCCGATCTAGGGACGATGGTGGAGGCGTCTACAGACGGTTTCGTGGATTTCTGATCGGGTACTCAGGGTCTCTGCATCGGGGGCTTCTTATAAGCGAAGGGGGAGATCGAGGAGGCGGCCAGGGGCTGCAAACCCTAGCCAGGCGCAGGGCTGGGCCCACCCGTGCCTAGGGTGGGTCTGTCCCCCCTGGCTGGTCTCCCGAGCTCTCCTCTGGACTTCTTGTTCCCCACGTAAAGTAATTGACTTTGTCATTTGTCCCGTCCAATTCCGAGAATATTTCTTTACTAACTTTTCTGAAACCAAAAACAGCATAAAACAGGCATCTGGCACTATTTCAACTTGTTAATAGGTTAGTACCAGAAAACATGTAAAAAGCACCTCAAAGTGTGGACAAGTAAATAAAGTAGATACTAAACAAGCACGGAGCATCAAAAGTTATAGATTCGTTTCCAACATATCAACATCCCCAAGCTTAACTCCTGCTCGTCCTCGAGTAGGTAAATGATAAACAAAATATTTTTTGAGGTGACATGCACCCTCACAATAAAGATCCAACCATTTTCAAGCATTGAAAGTTAGGATCAAAGAACTCTAAACATGTGCATGAAAGATGGAGTTCTAACAATAGGACATAGTAATTATGCATGCAACATGGCAAGCTACAAACAAAGATCATGAATAACATGCATTGAAATACATTTGTTTGTTTCACAATACAGAAAACATAGCATAGTGGCAATCAGCTTGTCCCTCATAGAGTAGCAATATAGATGCATAGGACAACTGCAAAGTTCACAAGGGTGACTAGAAAAAAGTAGCATAAGGACAAGTCATATCACAATATGCATCAATTAATAAGCTTTGGAACACTGCACACAAAATTAAAACTATGCTCTCTTAATGGTGCCTAAAGGTAGAAGGTGGAGACTCAATAGTGGTGGAAGAAAGGACTTTTTGTAAAGCAAGCAGGGATTACAAGTTTCAAAAAGAGCTTCCAAAAATTATGGTACTTGTTATCTTAGCCCTTATTGCCCCTATCATAAGCATCTTGAAGTGGTTAAGGTTAAAGTGGCAAAGCTGGAGTATATGCTTGACGAAGTATAAGTTGGCAATCTCGTGCCCCTTGAATATAAGGGCCACACCTCATGCATACTCAACTTTGGGTCCAGGTAAGTTCTTGTCACTAGAAGTATTTGCATATCATTGAGAACCTCCAACGGGGTACCCCTTGCACATGGTGCAGGAGCTTTCCCATAACCAAAATAACAAGGCAAGTAGACAATGAGCATCTCAGTAATCTTTTTATTTACCATATGCATAGCTTTTTATTGAGGATTCTTCATAGATAGCTCACTATGGTGATGCTGCAAGTTTCCACCATGATTACGCATGGCTTAGGCTAGCGGCCCAGGTGTTTCTCTAACACAAGATACAAACTCCATGGACTTACAAGTTCCCTCTTTATTTCACACCGGTGACATCCATAGACAAAAGAACATGATATCAACTAAGTACAACAAGGTACAAGTGCAATGTTGAAAACGTTCCCCGTGACAGCACGGTTCTGGTAATTCCAACTAATAAGTGCAAGCATATACAACAAAGTTGTTACAATGGTTCAATTTTATTAGGGTCAAAGAATAAAGTGTGCCATCAAGTTCGTGAGGGCTTTAATCACTAAGTTTTCACATACCAAAATAGTTTTTAAGTGGAAGATAGTTGAAAACAAGAATATACTTGGAATGGTGTAACACACCATGCATAGCAGTTTATAGTGGACACTTTGGAATAACTTGGTTTCTTGGGAGTTGGATGCATGAGTAGAACTTACTCATACAAGTGGAGGCTAGCAAAAGACTGGGAGCAACCAACTAAGAGAGCAATAATGGCCTTAATCATCCAATGCAACAAAGCAAACTAATCAAAGAAAAGAGTGGTACTACAAGTCAAGGACTAAATGATCATAGAGGCTAGTGGTGACTTGTCATAGTCATAACATGGTGTGAGCATGTGCCAAGTCAACCCAAGCAAAACATCAAAGGAGAATACCACAATACTAAGCTTTTGCATGCTAAAACAACACATAATTTCTTCAAGGCACACTAAGAAATCCCAATTGTTTGGAACAAGACATTCTACAGCAATAATCACTAAGCATAATGCTAAAACAACACCTAGAATGTCATGCTAAAGTCTAAGTCACAGTCAATGCAAGGTCCTCTTGCACTTCAAGCAAGAACTTACTACTCCTTTCCAAACACCAAGCAAACTTATTTGCAAAAAACACAGCGAGAACCGGGGTCCAAACTACTTTATTCAAGTAAACTAAACAACCTAAGAAAAGCAAACGAAAACTAATAAGATCCAAAAACAACACAACTGTGCATGAAACAATAAAAACGAAGTGTCTAGACAGACCTGAGCTTTTTATTGATGAAGAAGGGGATGCCTTGGGCATCCCCAAGCTTTGACGCTTGTACCTCTTGGATATTTCTTGGTGTGACACCATGGTGGTATTCCCAAGCTTGAGCTTTTGTCCATTCTTCATCTTATTGCATCATTCTTTCTCTACACCTGAAATTTTTCCTTCATACAAAACTTCACACAATCTTCCTTAGCAACATTAGTGTATTCAAAAGATATTAGACCACTGGCAAAGTTTTGGAATAGCAAGGCTTTTCAATAAAAACACAAGATACTGTAGTAACTCCTTCAAAAATTTCAATTTACCCGAAGAGAACTCAAAAAGGAATCAATAAGAAGCAAATGTAAATAATGGCAGAAATCTGTCAAAATAGACCAGCATGTAGAAACCGATTTTTCCGAACACCTTCTGTTGCTAAAATCAAAAAGTGTTGAACTAACAAAAGTTAGCTAACATACTGGGGGATTTAGTCATAAATTTTGAGCTCAATCCGAGTTACAAAGCCTCCTCACGAATTTCTTTGGTGGAGAATAGAAATCTGTTTCGGTATAGCAACTCCCCAAATCTTACTATCCTAACATTAGAGGTCATTCTTGGCACAAAGAGCAAACAAAAAGGATAAGAAGAGGTTATTACAGAAGTAATAACTGCCAAGACTCAAGGAAACTTTTGGGTTATCTCCCAAGACGTACTTTTCTTTAACGCCTTTAAGTTAGGCACAAAAAGCTTGAGAAGATGCTCACATAAGAAATATCAATTGAAGTCAAAGAGAGCATCAAGAAGCAATTCAAAACACATTTAATTTTAACCCACTTCCTATGCATAGGAATCTTGTACACAAATAAGTTCACAAAGAAGAAAGTGACATGCATAGGAAGAGAAAACAAGATTAACTTCAAAACTTTCAGCACAAAGAGAGGTGTTTTAGTACCATGAAAACTTCTACAACCATATTTTCCTCTCTCATAATAATTTAAAGTAGCCTCATGAATAAATTCAACAATATAACTATCACATAAAGCAGGCTTTTCGTGAGCTACAAACACATAATTTCTATCGAGCTCAAAAATAGTGGGATTAAAACCTTCACAGGATTTACCCAAAGTAGATATTTCAAAAGGATCCACAGGAACATAGCATTCATCCTCCTTTGATAAGCATGGGGGACAATCAAATAATGTGAGGGATAAAGAGTTACTCTCATTAGAAGGTAGGCATGGGTAGATAATCCATTCTTCCTCCTTTTTTCATCACTCTCCTCTTTTTCATCTAATGAGCTTCCAGTTTCAACAATTTCTTCTCCCATAGGCTCCTACAAGGCATTAGACTCTTCCATGTGTGGAAATCATCTATTAAAATATTCAAGAATATAGCCATTTGCTTCCTTGTAATTATCAAAGCAAAATTAAAGTATCTCATAAACCTCATATTCATAAGGTGAATCATCAGTATTTTCAAGAAAACTGGCAAGTTCAAATGCACCCTTGAAAGCAATGAATTCTTCAATTTGTTCCACATCATAAAAGTCATAATTTCCTTTAACATAAAAAGATATGGTAACATTATCACTATACTCACATTGAAAGGGTAGGTGTTTATACCTCCTGTAGCAACAAGATTGATCAAAGCAATAAGTAACATTATAAGTAGAGCACACGTCTCTAGCAATAGTATTCAACTTATCAATTTGTTCCCGTAAGTGTTTCCCTTTTTGTGACAAACGGTGTTCCTTATAATAATACTTTTGTTCTTCCATGAACCCACATTGCCAATAAGAACTAGTTTCAAAGAAACCATCCATTGATAGAAAGCATGACCAAGCAATTGTGTTTTTGAATAAAGCAAGCAAACCAAGCTAGACTAATTTTTTTGGCTTTTTTGAAAAGAGGCAAACAAAACCAAGAAAAAGAAACAAAGAAAACTAAAAAAAGTAAAGAGAAAGGAAGTGAAGGACTCCCCTAGTGAAGACGCCCTTAGCCTCCCCGGCAATGGTGCCAGAAAAGCTTCTTGGCTGCAATGGGTTGATGTAGAATCATAAAGACAAAACCATTAATCACGAATGGAGAGCATGCAAGATCATAAACAAAACATACATGATAGAATCATAAAGACAAAACCATTAATCATACCAACATAATAATCTCAATATCCATCGGATCTCGGCAAACACAACATGCATGATTACAAATAGATTAGATCTTGATCATGAACGGAGCTCACAAGATCTATACATGAAAGCACAAAGGAGGAGATACAACCATCTAGCTACTACATGGACCCATAGTCCAAGGTGGAACTACTCACACATCATACCAGAGAAAAGGTCTCCGGGATGATCTCCCCTCAGGCAGGGTACCGGGAAGAACTTCAGATCCCCCCGATCTAGGGACGATGGTGGCGGCGGCTACAGACGGTTTCGTGGATTTCTGATCGGGTACTCAGGGTTTCTGCATCCGGGGCTTCTTATAGGAGAATGGGAAGACCGAGGAGGCGACCAGGGGCTGCAAACCCTAGCCAAGCGCGGGGCTGGGCCCACCCATGCCTGGGGTGGGTCTGGCCCCCCTGGATGGACTCCCGGGCTCTCCTCTGGACTTCGTGTTCCCCACGGAAAGTAATTGACATTGTTCTTTGTGCCGTCGAATTCCAAGAATATTACTTTACTAACTTTTCTAAAACCAAAAACAGCAGAAAACAGGCTTCTGGCACTGTTGCAACTTGTTAATAGGTTAGTACCAGAAAACATGTAAAAAGCACCTGAAAGTGTGGACCAGTAAAGCAAAGTAGATACTAAACAAGCTGGATCATCAAAAATTATAGATATGTTTCCAACATATCAATTATCCAACAAATCGATCTGGAGAAACCTCTAAGAGCATCAGGAAATAGCAAGGAGTGGTAGTGCAGCAAGGAGCAAGAGAGAAGGGTGACCTGGTAGTGCAGCAATGAGAGGGCGGCCGTAGTCGATGGCCCGGGCGGAGACCACCAGACATGGTTGTTCCCCTTGTCCGAGGAGACACCCTCGTTGCATTATGGAGGAGGACGGTCCTCTGTAGCTAGCGACATGTACCGGTGGTTGAAGACACCTTGCCAGCAAGGAGCCCCTCAAAGAGCCGCCTCAACCGAGCAGTACAACGCGGTCCGGCCAGATCGACGGCGCCGTGCACATGATGCACGCGGGCACCAGCGAGCCAGCCAGCTACATCACCATGGCCCGGGCTAAGCTGCCTCTATCATGGTAGACGATGGGTCGGTGGTTATGGATCCATTGTAGTAGTGGATGACAGAAGGTTGTGGGGACAAAGGGGAGGAGGAGATGGTGGAGGGGAGGAGGATCGTGGCTTGGGGAGAAGGGCGGCGCCGAAGGGGAGCTTTCTGCCAGGGGAGAAGTGGCGGCAGCGTTCAATCTGGAAGGAAGATGAGGGGATCGTGGTGGCGGCGCTAGGAAGGGCTACTGCAGTGGCGTGATTCGAGGAGCACGATGGGGGCGTTAGTAGGGAATTGACTGGGGAGTGGCAGCGTCTGCACCGACGTGGTTGGGGATCTGGAGAGAGGCGTCGGGGTTGGGGAGACGAGGTCTCAAGTGTGAGTGTTAGGGTTTGGGGGTGGATGTACCTCTCGATCGCGATCTGAACAGTGGTGTTATGATTTTACGAATGTACCCCTGTAGACTAGAATTGTAGGGCATTTTGGCCAATTCATGTGTACAATGTGGGGGACGGGGAGAGGGATAAAGTTGTGCTGTATTTTGGGCCATTGGATGGAGGCCATCTGAACGGTTGCTCTGGTTTGTTAGGCTGATCCATGGGTATCCTTATTCTCTCTTCTGATTGGCAGGTTTTTAACCACATTTTCAAAATGCCATAAGTAACCAAACGACCAATGTTATGGCTAGAATTGCGGCATAGTTTGTGATAATTTGTCTATATTGCACACACATGTGCATATTCGGATGGAGAATAATGTTGCAGGAGGGAGATTTTCTTTCCGTCGCACGGAAAAGCCATTTTCCTTTTTCCGAGTGCCAACAAACGGAGCGTTTTGTGAAGCGACCACCAAATGAATGATTCAAAATGGTACCAACCCATTTTTAAAAAATACAATACCACATTACATGGAAAATGTCCCAACTGGGGTATCTCAAACCTTTCCTTCCACCCCTGGCGAAAATGACAAATTCCTGCCGAATCAGTACGAAGTGGGTCCGGTTTGAACTACAGGTACATGATCCGATGCTCATGATTTTTGGAAAAAAAGTTTTTTAGACTCACAATATGATATTTCTTCAGAGATCCAACGCAAGTTTAGCGAGGCTTAGCCCCTATCCAAGAACCTTCGTGTCCATCGTTCTGACCATAGTTTCAAACGGGCATAAAAAATTCAAAACCGGTCCGATCAATGCAAATCCTTCGAGTGGTGTCTTCTTATGTGAAATAGGTGCAAGTAAAAATACCAACCTTGGTATATTGCACGTGTCTCAAAACAACCTTCTCATAAATGACCTATCATGTCCGAGGTTTTATGGCTTTCGGACCAAACGACCAATGTTATGGCCAGAATCGCGGCATAGTTTGTCATAATGTGCTCATATTGTGCACGCATATGTATCATGGATGGAGAACAATGTTGCAAGAGAAAAAAAATTCCTTTTCGACGAACCGAAAGTCCATATTCCGAATGCAAAAAATGGGGCGTTTTGTGAAGCGACCACCAGATGATAGTTTTAGAATGGTAGCACGACATTTTGTAAAAATATTAGACCACCTTACATGGACAATGTCCCAACCGGGGTATCTCAAACCTTTCTATTCACCCCTAGCAAAAAAGACAAATTTCTGCTGGATTAGTTGGAACTAGGTCCGGTTTGAACTACAGGTACATGATCCGATGCTCATGATTTTTGGCAAAAATGATTTTTAGACTCACAATATGCTATTTCTTCAGAGATCCAATGCAACTTTTGCGAGGCTCAGCCCCTAGCTAATAACCTTCGTGTCCGTCGTTTTGACCATAGTTTGAAACAGTCATAAAAAATTCAAAAACAGTCCTATCAATGCAAATCCTTCGCGTGGTGTCTTCTTATGTGAAATAGTTGCAAGGAAAAATACCAACCTTGGTATATTGCAAGTGTCTCAAAAAAACCTTCTTAGAAATGACCTATCATGTTCGAGGTTTCGTGGATTTCGGACCAAACGACCAATGTTATGGCCAAAATTGTTGTATAGTTTGTGATAATGTGCCCGTATTGTGCATTCATATGTATCATGGGATGGCGAACAATGTTACAGGAGAAAGTTTTCGTTTTCGACGCACGAAAAATCCATTTTCCATTTTTCGAGCGCAAAAAACGGGGCGTTTTGTGAAGCAACCACCAAATGATAGTTTTAGAATGGTACCACCACATTTTGTAAAAATATTATACCACCTTACATGGAAAATATACCAACCGGGCTATCTCAAACCTTTCGGTTCACCCCTGGCAAAAAGACAAATTCCTGCCGAATCGATTGGAAGTGGGACCAGTTTGAACTACAGGTACATGCTCTGATGCTCATGATTTTTGGAAAAAAATATTTTTAGACTCACAATATTCTATTTCTTCAGAGATCCAATGCAAGTTTAGCGAGACTCAGCCCCTAGCTAAGAACCTTCGTGTCCGTAGTTTTGACCATAGTTTGAAACGGGCATAAAAAATTCAAAAACGGTCCGATCAATGCAAATCCTTCACGTGGTGTCTTATTATGTGAAATAGTTGCAAGGAAAAATACCAAACTTGGTATATTCCAAGTGTCTTGAAAAAACCTTCTCAGAAATGACCTATCATGTCAAAGTTTTCATGGCTTTCGGACCAAACGACCAATGTTATGGCCAGAATCGTGGCATAGTTTGTGATAATGTGCCCATATTGTGCATGCATATGTATCATGGGATGGCGAACAATGTTGCAGGATAATGTTTTCCTTTTCGACGCACGAAAAATCCATTTTCCATTTTCCGAACGCAATAAACGGGGCATTTTGTGAAGCAACCACCAAATGACAGTTTTAGAATGGTACCACCACATTTTGTAAAAATATTAGACCACCTTACATGGACAATGTCCCAACCGGGATATCTCAAACCTTTCCTTTCACCCCTGGCAAAAAAGACAAAGTCCTGCCGAATCGGTAGGAAGTGGATACGGTTTGAACTACAGGTACATGATCCGACGCTCATGATTTTTGGAAAAAATGATCTTTAGACTCACAATATGCTATTTATTCAGAGATCCAGTGCATGTTTAGCGAGGCTCAGCCCCTAGCTAAGAACCTTCGTGTCCGCCGTTTTGACCATAGTTTGAATCGGGCATAAAAAAATAAAAAACTGTCCGATTAATGTAAATCTTTCGCATGGTGTCTTATTATATAACGTAGTTTTAATGAAAAATACCAAAATTGGTAAATTGCAAGTGTCTCTAAAAAACCTTCTCAGAAATGACCTATCATGTGTGAGGTTTCATGGCTTTTGGGACAAACGACCAATGTTATTGCCAGAATCACGGTCTAGTTTGTGATAATGTGCTCATATTGTGCACACATATGTATCATGGGACGGTGAACAATATTGCAGCAGGAAGTTTTCCTTTTGGACACACGGAAAATCCATTTTCTATTTTCTGAGCGTAAAAAACAGGGCGTTTTGTGAAGCAACCACCAAATGACAGTTTTAGAATGGTACCACCATATTTTATAAAAATATTATACCACCTTACATGGACAAATTTCCCAACCGTGGTACCTCAAACCTTTCCGTCCACCCCTAGCAAAAAAGACAAATTCCTACCGGTTTGAACTACATGTACATGATTTAATGCTCATGATTTTTTGAAAAAAATATTTTTAGATTCATAATATGTTGTTTTATTAGAGATCCAATGATCATGATCCAAATATTCATTGCACTCACCCAATTTTTTTAATTAAAACCCTAATTTCAAAATCATATTTTGAATTATTCTAGTGTCTCTACTATGGAATAATGTGGAATTAGTAAATACACTATTTTTAAATAATAAAATTATTTCTAATTAACAATCTAAGAAGATCTACTAAATTTTATAAAAAGAGAGAGACAACAATAAAATTATTTAGACTTTGTATGAAAGAGATATAAAAGAATTAAGAAATAGAAAAAGAAAGGAAAAACAATTTCCTAATTGGACCACCCCGGCTGGAACGTACATTATCTAATGGGCTCCAAGGCACAGTCCACCAAGGAAAAAAAAGAAAAGGAGGGAGGGTACGGGGAGTCCGTCCCGTAAGGCCCAGGCCCAACCAAATCTGGCCAAATTCATAAAGTACAAGCGCAACACCATAACCAAATCGATTTAGTTTTGCGATGGTTAGGTTCTCCTATTTCCTGGATGAGGTCTCGGGTTCGAGTACTGCCACTAGTCTTATTTTCGTGCCATTTATTCATGAATTTTTGGCAAAGCCCAATGTAGCAACATTGTTATAATAAGATACCGCGTGGAATTCTAACAAAAAATGTGGTGTACCGTGGTGGTTCAGGTCGCTGCAGATTGTGGGAGGTTGCGGGTTTGGTCCCCATAGAGGCTCATTTTTGCGATTATTTCCTAAAGAGAGGCGGGACATGCCACGTAGATATAACAAGATACCACACGGAATTATAACAGAAAATATGGTGTACCGTGGTGGTTCAGGTCGCTGCAGATTGTGGGAGGTCGCAAGTTTGATCCCCATAGCGGCTCTTTTTTGCGATTATTTCTTTGCGATTATTTCCTGAAGAGAGGCGGGAGATGCCACGTAGATATAATTGCTTATGTGGCCAATCAGTCAATTTAATGTATTATATTTTAGATGATATGATGATTTAAATTGGTCATACTAGGGTATAATTAAGGCTCTATGCTATATCATGGGGATTATGACGATTTCATATGCTAAAATTATGACGATATTATCAGAAATCATCGTAATTCTATTGGATTTTGACTCTCCAAATAACCTATGACTATCTTGTGCAAAATTGTCATAGATCTATGACGATTTCATTCCAAGTAACTATGAGAGCGTCACAAGTTAACACATTTCTTGTAGTGATAAAGGGATTTATTTGAGTTGCAAGTTTAGCAAAACACCTAGATTTGCATCTCCCGAAACACCATAGGAATATGGAGTGTTTGAGATTTGTAATAAAACCTTGTTTGACATGGTTGGATCAAAGGTGTTATTTATAAAACTGACATTATGTTTTAAAAGATTAAAGCTTTCGAGACTACAGCTTTTACACTGAAAAGATCTCATTTTGATCCGTTGAAATGACACCATGTAAGTTATGGTTTGGGGTAAAACCCAAGTTGTCCTTTCTTAAATTTTGGTATGCTAAGCATAAGTAAGATGTTTACAACCAAAGTCGGATGAGCATGTCTTTGTAGGTTATATCAAATAACCATTAGGTATTCCTCCATAACTCCGAGGACAAAAGAGTTTGTCGCTTGAAACGTGAAGTTTCTTGAAAAGGGAAATTTTTGCAAAAGTTAATTAAGTGGGAGGACAATAGAATTTTGATAAGTTTGATGAACCTTAGCTATATGTGCTGAGTTGCTAGCGCCGGAAAACGTCCCGTAAGCAGCCACAATGCTCATGACTCACATGCCTCAAAGTTTATGGTCACGGAGGTCTAAGTTCCTATTAAACCAAGTAGGTCGGATCAACAATCAGATGTTGAGATTTGAGAGTAAATCATTATTGTTTGACAATGATGAAGCAACTACATGCAAAGAAGCGATGATGGGACCTGACTCCATCAAATGGCTTGAAGCCATAAAATCCGTGATAAGTTCCATACACGAGAAATCAAGTTTTTTGAAATTGGAAGACCCTCCGGAAAGGATTAAAAAACTATCGGTCATATTTGGATCTATAAATAAAAAGACATGGATGTTGCACATCTATGAAATAGTCGACATGTTGGTAAAGTTTTTACGACAATGTTCAAGGAGTTGACTATGACAAGATTTGATCTTTCATAGCGATATTTAGTATGGACGGGTTAATGTAGCAACCACTACATATAATTTGGTATATGGTAGTTGAACAAACAAAACAAATTTCTTCTAATAGAATGGTTCTTCTAATGACACGATTAAAAGGGTTTTGTTAATTCAAAGGATGCTAAAAAGGGCATGCAAACTTCAATGATTGAAGTAAGCATCGCAGAGTTGGAATCTTCACCGTGATAAAACTGTTAAAGAAGTTCAATTTCATCAGGAGACGATGAAGATGCTTGCATTTGCAAGAAATTCAGTGGGGGCGCTAAGAAATTTCTAATACATTATATGGAGGACATCTTGTTGATTGGAAATGATGTGTCTTTTATTGACAAAGGTTAAAAATTTCATTTCGATGGAAGACTTAGGCAAAACCCGAATATTAGGCATAAATGTCTATATGGATAGACTGTGAGGCTAATATGGTTGTGCCAAACATACATATATGAGATATTGAAGAATTTCAATATGGAAACAACGAGAAAAGGTTCTTGTCACATGGAAAATAATTGAACCAAGATTCACGTGTATCGACACATGATAAGTGAAACAAGATTCTAGTGCTTTGACACTTGATGAGTGAAATTACAAGAATGTTTTGATTAATCATACCATGATATGTACACATTCAGATATGTCCTATGCTCTAAGTGTTATGAGTATATATCAGAATGAATCATAAAATGATCATTGGATGATATTAAGGATATTATTATAATCTTTTGGAAGAATTAAGAATATATTCTATTTGTATAAGATACAAATAGTTTATTGAAAAAATTTACTAGTTTTGTCACGAGATACAAATTAAGTTTATCTCAGTTTAAACTATGGGTGGCACAGTGAAATGGAAAGAAGTTTTCATGACGGATTTGGATGAATTCCAAAGTTAAGACATTGTGACGAATACTACAACAAAAGGCTAAGTATATGACTGCTATAGTAGGAGCAAAGGAGGGCATTTGTTTCAAGTAGTTTGTTATCAAACTATGTGTTCACTTCCTAACCACGTATATCTTTCTAGCAAATAAATCCTTTTGGTTTCTCTCTTATTGAGAGATGAAAACTTTTTGCTCTCGTTCCTTTAATAAATTAAGAGTAATCAAGTTGGCACCAACAACATTTAATTTAAGAACAACACATCTACTCCCATGTCAAAATTTCAAGACTCTCAAAGCACATTTTTCCTTTCCTTGTTTTTCAAAAACTTCAACTCTTTCATAGAGAAATCATGCCACTTTTTTAACATGTTAATTGGGACTGTGTTGCGCACTCGTGACCATGCCAATAGATATTTTTTGAGTAATAGTGGGTCAGAGTAGTACTACAACTTCACTTGGAATCTGAAAGCACGAGGAGACTAAAATTTTACCCGTCATAGCATTGCCGCTACATACGCTTACATAACTCAATAGCCGAAATCAAGTGGTTTCCCACATTTAGATCGTTCGTTGGCCAGTAGAGTTAATAGTTCCTGATAGAGTACGAAAGTGTTGTAATGACACGCGTAAAGCAATATCTTACTGTAATTATTAGAAAAAGCAGTTGCATAATCTCTACTGCTTCGAAGCATCCATTTTATTAGACCATTTCATTTAAGAGTGCTATCGAGTCTATTTACAATAAGCTCAATGGGGTTGAGTAGTTTCCAAAATAAAATCCTTTGGGCTAAACATGGACTAAAGTAATCTCTTGGATGCTTTTTCTTGTTAAAAATGTCGTAAATATATTAACCAAGTTTATTTCTCATTATTTCAAAGGAAAAAGGGACACTGGCAAAGGAATATAATTTATATGATAACAAGCTAAGTGGGGAGTGATTCAATTGTAAGCGAGTAAATAATTGTAGGGTTAATTTAAAGTTGTAGAAGAGGTAATGAAAATAATGTGATACCTCCTCTTGGTTGCTTCGTTCTCATACTTGAGACGAATCCCCTCTATATTTTCCTATTGCCAAGTCACCTAAAATTGAGCAATCTCCGAGAAAAACAAAGAAACAAATTTCCAATAGAAGTTACAACTATTTTTTTGTTTTTTATTTAGGAATGAAAAACTGAAAGTAAACATGCAATTCTTTGAAAAAAAATCAAAAGAAGAAATAAAAATATGAATGCAAAGTTTGGAGGTTTTTGAACCTCCTCCAAGCTTAGGATTTTGCCATGCTTAGTTGTTAACATCGTTCGGCGGTGGGCACGGATGTTGCTGGTAGTAGTCAGGGAAGTTGGTCATGAAGTGACTAAAGTTGTGAGTTAAGGAACTCACATCCTCATTCACTCCATGCAAAGTTTGGTCGATCTCCCAACCACGTTGGTTGAGCTGCAAAAAATCTTCATAGGGGACATTGTTGAACCCCTACTGTTGTTGCTGTTGATTGGGCCAGGGGTCCCTTGGTCCCTCCTACTACTACTGTTGCTGCTATCCTTCCCAAGCAGGGTTGTACTCCTGCTCCTGCTCCTACTCATCCTGCCGCTCTCCTTCTTCATCTTCCTTGGAGTCAGGATAGAGTGGTGCCATGATCTCCGTCACTTGATCCTTGGTGAGGATCCAGTTGTTCTTCTCCTGAATCGAGAAGGCTTGTGGACAAGGCAATGGCACTTTCTCATCCTATGAAACATCAAGATAACCAAATTGATAGGCTTGGAGCCTCCTGTTAGCTCGGTATACACCAAGGAAGCCAAACGCAGTTATATTTTTGACATCCATAAGTATGGAGCCATCAACAGGTTGCACAATAGGTATCGGAATTCCATGGACTTGGATTAGGTGGGTTACCAATCCACTGATGCGAATATCACCTTTCTTTTTGTTGCTCTGGTGTCAGAGGTGCTGGAGGAATAGAGCTACAGGAGTGGGACTCTGCGATGCATCAGGGAAGAGTGCCTTGGTGATCATGGCCATGTCCGCATTGGCCATAGAGCCAGTATCTCCTCTTCCCAACAAAGTGTTATCAAGAAACAAAGCGAAGTAGCGGATGCCCGGGATCTCAATGGTGGACATATTATTCTCGTAGAAGTCCCTGCCACCGTTAACAAAAAATAACCTCCCAAGTTTCTCCACTTGAGACGTTATACAAGTTTGTAACAGTTGATTCCCCTTCTTGAGGGAATCCAAGAGATTCACAAAATTGTTGAAAAGTGATTTTATATGGCCACTGGTTACCCTATGAAACTCACCGTGCATGCATTACCTTTCTCCTTGTAGTCGTAGTAGATGGAGGCGAGGAACTCATGGGTGAGCTTAGTGTGGGTGTAGTGGCTTGCATATGCGAGGTTGGATAGCCCTGCATTTGCACACATGTGGTCGAATTCTGCCCTCAACCCTGCTGCCCTGAGAAAGCCATCATCGGCCCATCGTGTGGGCATCACCTTCCTCGATAAAACCATGGCATACTTGTTGTCGAGCTCAGCCCGGAGCCCCGAGCCTTCACCATGTTGGCACTTGCTCTTTCGAAAAATATTTCCGAGCTTGTTCATCTTAATGCACTAAGAAATTTCAACATAAAACCTTAGGCATATAGTTTCTACATGAGATACGAATGATTCTACGTGGAAAAAATCAATCCTAACATGAGAAATCAATAGAGAAAATCAAACAAGCTTGAGTTCATCCACTAATTCCATGGGAGGATTTTAACCATGGAATTCTGAAAATAAAGCATGGATAGGGAGAGAAACATACCTATATATTGATTCCCCCACTCAAACGAACAAAATCCGCGAAGAATCAAGAGTTCTAGGTGGATTTTGAGAGGTTTTGAGAGAGAATATGAGAGAAATAATGGGGAGGAGGAGAAGCCCTAGCTGCCCCGGTGCATTTAAGTGGTCGCACCGAAATATAAGGTAGGAGCGATGCGGGCGGGTTAGGTAGCTCCCTCCCTATAATTGCAGCGGCGACGATGATTAGGGTTTCTCCATGCTAGATTGCAACTATACGGGCACAACTATATGGCCGGACCAAAATTGTCCCGCCGTATAGTTGGTCGTTAAATCTTATGTATTCGAGAGCTCTTTTTTGAGAGTTTTGTCGATATCTATATGGCTGGAATACATATTCCCGTCGTATAGTTGGTTGTTACAACTCCTGGAACATGCTTTTTTGCCAAAATTTTTAGAGATTCACTTTTTAATCTATACAATAAGATTAATCTAGTTTCTGCATATAAAACTCAAACTTTATTTTCTACACTAAATCTATGCTTATTCAGTCGATATTTCTACTACTTTTTGATAGCTTCATCTTCACGGGCGCGCTTTTGCAAGAATGTCTGTGAAAAAGTTGTAGGAATGCGATGAACTTTTTATTATTTAACTTTATTTTATCATTGTGATTGATTGACTCCCATTAAGCATTTATTAAGAATGGTTGAATATCTCAACCCTTTCTCTGTTCTTGAATTCTTATCTTGGGTTACCCTTTATCAAAGGCACTTACCACATGGACTCTTTTTGCCGGTGGAATATACCTTTCTCCTGCTTCTTGTTTCCTTGGAAAATACCAGATGATTTTAGCATCATAAACATTAAAGATTATCTTTCCTTCAGCACAATCAACTGACGCTCCACAGTGGTAACAAAAGGTCTTCCAATTATTATAGATAATTTTTCATCCTCTGGCATTTCAAGAATAATAAAATCAGTGGGAATAACATGTTGATCTATTCTAAGTAGAACATCAACAATCATATCAATAGGTTATTACGTGGATTTGTCAGCCATCTGTAAAGTGATAGAAGTGGGGGGGAATACTCCCCGAATCCTAACCTTTTATAGAGGGAATATGGTATTACACTAACTCCTGCACCTAAATCACACAAAGCAGTATGAATATCAGTTTTGCCAATTGAGCATGAAATAGTTGGTATTCTCGGATCTCCGACTTAGACAAAAATTTCCCATTAGCAGGATACCTAGTCACCGTGGCAATGGTTTCAATTGTTTCTTTCTTTCTATTAAGGATATCATGAAGAAATTTAGAATAGGTAGGAACTTTTATTGCATCCACAACTGGAATTTCTAGATGAAGGTCACCAAGTTCCTTTTTTAAAGAAACATAGATTACCTGATCCGGTGCTTTATTTTTTAAATCTGGATAAGGAAGCTTTGGCTCACCTTTCTTATTCTTATATTTTACCTTTTGTGGGGGTTATGGCTATTTAGTTGGTTTGTTTTGTTGTTGCTTATCTCTTTTATTTTTTTCTACTAAAACAACTTCATCTTATTTGCTTGTTTCTTTTTCTTCTCTCGGATCAACAGTCTCTGCATCAGAGTCATAACGGTCATCATGTGCATCATTTTGCTCCTCCATGGTATGGTCTTGTGTTTCTTGAATAGTTTCATCTTGAGGATCCACCAATGTGTGATATTCTTGGCTTGCTTTGAGCAGTGCTTTTTCCCTTCGATCTTTTTCAGCTTCATATTCTGGTGGTCCTAATGGTCCTGTAACAGCTGCACCTCTCCTTGTAACAATATTAGTAGAAACATGAATATTTATATCATCTCGAAGAAAAATTTGATAACCAGATGCTATTTTTTCACATTGGGTTTCAATCATATTAAGGTACTTGTGAAATTATTTTATTTCTTGGCCAATATCATCGTAATTTTCCGATAGTTCAGCCAAAATATTTTTGGCTTGTCGATGTTTAAATTCTTGGAAAACTTTTCTAGTTTCATCTTCTTTAGTAAGAACTTGTAACAAATCTACTTTTTTTCCTTAACAAGTTCAGAAGGTATACTTTTTTCTCTCATTTTTTTGCGTACTTCAGGCATAAGATCAGGAGTTATACGAAGTATTCCTTTTGTTGATTCAGAATAGCCATGATTAGGAACACTACTGATCATCCCAAAGAATCAATCCAGGCTTATGGGTAGTTTTCTCCCACGTTCTGACTGAAGTTGCCTAAATTATTCCTAATTTTTGTTACCTTTTTGAAATGATTAAACCTATTTATGAATTTAACAATACAATTTTCCCAGTATTTAATGTAATGACGAGGGAGAGAATATAACCAGTCTAGATCCTTACCTTTAAGAGACCAACGAAATAATTTTAGACGAGAGAAGTCTCTTGGCAAACATTTTGGTCCAAGTGATGTTATCACATTGTCGAACTCTCTAAGATGTCTTCCTGTGTCTTCATCTTCCCTTTCGCTGAAAGATTTTTCCTGCAAGATTTTAATAATCTCATCATCAAATCGATATTCTCTAACTCCAGCATTAGGAAATTCTATTGGTTGTTTAAGAAAAGCAGAATTTGGAGCACTGTATTCTATGAGAGTTTTCTCAGGTTTCTTGGGGGTTGTCCTATGAATGGACATGATTTCCACGAAATCACTTAGGTTTTCAATTTCAACCTTATCCGATCTCAATTTTTTTCAATAATTTACTCACGCCTTTGAACAAGTATGCGATCAAGATAATCTGGTAGATAAGTTCTACTAGAGCGTGTAGACCCTTTGTCTCCTAGGGAGGCTATCTTGTAATAGCAACACCTGAAATGTCAAGAGACAAACACTTAGCGCTTAGCTCCCCGGCAACGGCGCCAGAAAATAGCTTTATGGATTTTTTGTAGCTAGTTTCGAAGTTAAGATGTCGATCCCACAGGGAGCCCAAAGGTAAGTTCTTATAGGTGAAGTCTCTATCACACTTAAAGTTGTCATAGGTCTTCGAGTGAATTGACTGCATGTGTTGAAATAAGAATAGAATTTTGATTAAAGGAATGTATTTAAATAAAACTCAAATGTAAGCTTCAGAAATAAAAAGCATAAAAGTAAAGAACGATTTGTTTTTTGTTGTTTTATGTAGATGACAAAATAGGCGCGGGGAGATACAGTTCATGGTGATAGTGAATGTGCCAGGTGGATGAGTGATAAGTGTAACAATTATAATCTTATAAGTATAGGTGTAGGCGAGCAACCCATAATTATCCAGAACTCCTCTTGGTAGATTTCATCCCAACTTCAATAATCCTACTATCATGTTACCAAAACCATGGTCAGTCACTAGACGATTAAGATCCTTCAGGTTGCTTAGCAATTAATTTCCTTGGATCGGACTAATGCAATAAGCATAGTGATTCCTCGTAATCCTTGAGTCAAACTAGTTTCCCATTGATATCCCCGTGTCACTTGTGGGTCGCCGGTCTGCTAGCGAACAAGATCCTATCTATATAGAACAAAGCATCATGTTGTCTGGGCCCTTAATTGGACAACAAGCATTAATCATCCCATAGATAGTCAAGCATAGATAATATAGTAATTAAAATCAACGACAAACTTAATGGAAATTATATAGGCCATCACATAATATAGTAATTAAAATCAACCACAAATTTAATGGTAATTATATAGGCACATTACATCTCCCATGCCCAAGGGAACTTACTTACACATGAGAGAAGAAAGCATCATCATATAATTAAATAAAGGGAGTTCTTCTTGATATTAGCGTGGAGATCCATAATAAGAATAGAAATAAATCCAACACAATTCAAGATGGGAAGAACAATTTCAAAACCTAGTCTTGCAAGTTGGAGATCTCTCTCTCTATCTCTCTCTCTCTCAAGTACAAGTGATGGCTATGGAGGTGTGGTGGCTAGGAGGTCAAATATCGTGGAGAGATATGAAGAACGTCTTCTCCTTATTCTCCGGATCTCTTCTTTCTCCCTTCTGGATGGGATGGCGGCAGTTGTGTTCTATTTTCGAACTTAGCCTCTTCATGAAAGTTGTCCCTTTTAATAAGAAGAAGGCGATGGAAACTATACGGCGGGAACTTTACGGTCATAAAAATATTCTTCTTGTGTAGTTGCTCGTTAAAGCTACTGTATGCCCCTTGATTGATTCCAAAAAGAGACTTTCTTGTTTTCATATGAATATTGTGTTTTTGCTGTTAAAACACTCTGTTGATATTTAGAACCTGAAACACACACTCAAAACCAAGTTTTCTTTGCTACCGAAGCATTAGCGTTAGGTAAAGCTAGAAAACCATCAAATACAAACGAAAACCATCAATAGAAACCATTAAAAATGTGTCGAATCTCATAGCTATCACATGCAACTGCGGGTTCTCGCTGCCAAACTCTGAATTCGCTTACAGGTTCAACATGGAAGAACTTGAACTCCTGAAGGTACAGCTCCCACAAAAGGCTCTCCCGGGGTGAAAGAATTGGCACTACGACCTCTTAGTGCTGCTCAAAAATGCAATCGTATTCATTAGATGCCCAGGTGACAATGAATGGACAATCTTGTGCGACGACCATCTACGGCCTTAGAAGTATGTCGATGCCATCTTCACCTCGAGCTACTATTCCAACACACTGCAACGCATTTACGCGGTCACTGAACCTAGTGGCGACGTCCATGTTTGGGATCCGTTCACCTAGGGTGAGTCATGGTGTCATATAGCATGTAAATTCCCATTCAAAATTCTGCTTACCGACTAAAGGTAACACGTACATACACACACAACCCCTGAAGCTGAGTCAACAATCTGAAGGGACAATCTCTGTTTCTTGGGGTCAAGTACCCTTTCTTTGTGGGAGCCCCTAAAGTTGTTGAACCTGTAATTGCTCAGGCAACCCCGGTTCCTGATGTTGCCGCTCCTGGTGGTGGAGCTGACGAAGAACTAGCTGCTGCTGCTCCTGGTGAAGCTGAAGAAATACTTGCTAATGCTGCTGCTGGTGAAGCTAACGAAATACTTGCTGAGGCTGCTGCTAGAGTTCAAGAACAACATGTTGGTATTGTTACTGAGGTGCCAGCACTTCCAGTGTTGATATCATACTATGTGTTTGCTGCACACTCACGCGCCTATTATGTTGACACTCCAGATCCTACCTAGAGCCGAATCCACGTTGGGGGAGGGGGCCTACCATTGGCTCATCAGTGGGGTCGTACAATTTGATAGAGAATGAGAGACGGTCAAACATAGCATTCTGGTTCGTTTCGACAATACAACCAGCTGCAGGGACCAGGGATCCAGTGCTTAACAACTAGCAGATCAGATGAGCCATTTAACTTTATCTTTAGTCCCCCTAGTTTTACGAAGTAAATGCTTCTTTGGTCAAGACTCGATTAACCATATTTGTGTAAGACTTCTTTGCTTATTTGTGTAAGAACAAGTTAAGACTATGTGTGTAAGACTAAGTTAAGCCTACCTGTGTAATATTCAATGAAGCCCAACTTTTTTTTGCCCTGCCCACAACATCAGAATTGCAACATAGAACATACAAGGGTCATGTGTATACCAGACATTTTGCTCAGGATAACAACCACTTCAAATTAATTGCATTTTCAACTTTTCCAAATCAACACAAGATAAGATAACCCAGAGCTAGAGCGAAACTGGATAAGAATAAAAATACGCATACTAGAGTTTTCGAAAATACTTTTCATCTTTTAAAATAGTTTTCACAAACACTAGACTCAACATCGACCAATAGCACGGTTTTCCTACGGTCGGTACTGCTCTGATACCAAATCCTGTGACACCCCCAAGATCAGGGCTTAACAAATCCCAGACCTCCGTCTGACATAAGCTTAACCTTGAGCTCGAGAATATCCAGTGAAGAATCGGTAACACAACAGTGACCCTATGACACAAAATTATTACAGCAAGCTCATAACTGAGCAGAGAACCAAAATATTACTTCACTGCCCACAAACATTAAACAACAGAAATTAAGTATAGCAAACTTAACAAATGTCCTAAGAGGACTGAAGCATAATGATTACGTCCCAGCCCCCGTAGATTCCGGGATGCCGGCCAGGAACCCTAAGCTACTCATAGATGTCGATGTAGTACGGAAATCGTCTTCAGGTGAACACTTACTCTGCCAAAAGTTTCAACAAAGCAAGGGTGAGTACACGGTGTACTCCGCAAGACTTATGGCTGGTGGAGTTGTTTTGCATAAAGCCATCTTTTGTTTATAAAACAAGAGGGAGAAGAAGCTCGTCTAATCAGAGTATTTTAAAAGGGGATAAGGGAGCAACATCACTGAACTATTAATCATCATCTTTTGATATCCACCAAATCATCATCATCGAACCCTAACAAGGATCACCCCTCGTACCCATGAGGAAGCATCGTTAAGCACACGTTGATCTGCATAGTTTTAGGATTAGGTTAAAGTTCTCTATGATCTTAGAATCTGGTCACCAAGCATTCATAACCGTGAACACGGCTTTTCGAAAAGATTTAACCCTGCAGGGGTGTACAACTTTACCCACATGTACCAACCGACTCTTAATGCTAGTACATTAGCCGTCTTCCTTGGAAGGTCGGCAAAGGGTGGTTGGCCACGACCTTTACCTTGCTTTCGCCGAGACCATGAGTCACGCAATAAGTATGGTTCCGCCATAACGGGTCAAATCCCGAAGCCGGTACTTAAAGATGTGAGGCGAGGTTGGTTCACTAGGGGCTCCATCGACCCCAAGCAACCCCGGCCACGCTTACCTACCTGTTATGAATGCACCTTCACCCAACGTATCTTTCAAAAGGTTTTCTATGCATATGTCGAATGGAACGTTGAACTATGTGACTCATGGAATCTACTAGGCAAGTTAATCAGGCGAGGGGTTCCCAAGCCCCGTGTGGCTGTATGCTCACCTCGGTTCCAAAGGCAAGAACTCAGGTCCTAGTGGTGGCGAGCATGGTACTACAAAAACCACATCCCACCGTGGCCTCCCATACAAGCCTTAACATGTTTAATATCATATCACTAATCTCATCTCATCATGTTCTCCTGTCATACTAGATTATCTACATCTGATACATCATCTAGATGAACGAGACTCAATAGTTATGCATGGCTAAGTAGGATAGAGATATAAGCTCTAGCAGTGCACACAAGCCAAACCTAGTTATGCTAGGAGCACTCGATTAGGTAATATAATCTCAAAGGGAGTAATGCAATAGATAGGAAACTCTACCTATCATTAAAAGACCACAATAGAATCGTATGCATCATGGCAGGAATTGAAATGCTTTCGAAAACATAGGATTATATCATGGTGGGGCTATGAGTGCCTTTGCCTATTTATAACCAGAAATAAGAGCTTCGGGAGCCTTCGGCTTGACTTGATTATAATTGGTCAAGTATTGTTCGTCGACCTTGGATGGTCTTGATCTCGGTCTTCGATCTCGATCTCGATATCGTATTCTACAGGGAAGAACCAAATCGCCAGAAAGAATGGGAAAACAATCAACACATGGCATCGATGCAATACTCAAGCAAGTATGATAATATTACAAGTTAATAGTATTGAAATGTAACCCGAAGGCATGGTCGACAGTTTAATCGGGGTTCCGACGGGTATAATCCCTAATTCAGAGAAACTCTGGAATCACCTGTGAGGGGTTACTATGTTCTTCTAATTAAACTTGTGATGAAATTTGCTGAACAATGCATGATTATAGCTTAGATAGCCTGTTCTCATTTTTCTGAACATTTGGATATATTATTTGTATTTTTCTGATAAACCGATAATTAGTTATTGATTTTACAAGTTTTAAATCAAATTCTAAAATTATCTAAATCATTTAAAAAGATTTAATGCGTCACTGTGACATCAGCACAGGGGGTGGGCATTTCTTACTGGGTCTGAGGCTACCCCCAGTCATTGACGACAGGGCCCCACGGGGTATTTTATTTTTCCAGAAAAGAATTAAAGAAACATTTAATAAAATGAAAAGGGGGATTATGACATAGGCATGACATCATCTGGGGATTGATCTTTAGATCATGGATCGATCCGTCAATTGGGAGCACCCTGGAATGCGGGGTTGGTCTCACTCGACTCAACGCTTCGCACTGAGCGAAAAACGGGCGGTGTTGTGCGGGAGTTGCTGGCGGCGAGCACAACTGTGGCGGCGGGACGAGGCGCACAACGCGGGGCCAAACCAGGAAGCGAGGGAGAAGATGGATAGCACGAGCGTGCTCCTGAGCTCACCAGGAATGTGGTAGGGTGGTCGGTGAGGTGAGGTGTGGCTTGAATCGTCGGCAACGACAACGACCATCGTCGGACAAGAATCGGACGAGGAGCTCGACTGGGGACATCCGTGGCTGATTCCTCTGGCGAGGAAGGTCATGGCGATGAGGTGAAGCTCCTAGGAACATCAGCTTGGCTCGGGGAGGCCTGGTACTGTAGGGCAGCATGGAACCTGCGGGGGAGGGTTCCGGCTCGAGAAGGAAAAATGCGAGGGAGCATGAGAGAGAGTGAGATGGGTATGGAGAGAGAGAGGAGGACGCGCTGGTTTTTATCCCTGAGCTCTTCGGTGGCGGCGAGTATCGCAACGCGAGGAAGATCGACGACAATGCGCGTCACACACAGCTGCTTCAGTTCGTCGGGAGGAAGAAGAAAGAAGAAGCACGGCTAAGAGGTACGGGCTGGGTGGGCTGTAGCTGGGCCAAGGATGGGCCGCGGGGAGTAGCGCTGGGAGGCAGAGAGGGAGAATAGAGGGATGGGCTCGGCCTGTTTGGCTGCTGCTACTCTTTTTTTATCAAAACCTTTTTCAATTTCTGTATTTTATTTTCCGTTTTGCATTTGAATTTACAATCTGTTTTGAATTATTTCAAAATACCAGAAACTTTATAAAATATATAAAAATATCTCAGGGGCCCTTTTAATCAATTTGGGCTCCATTGTTTTGGTGATGTTCAAAATATTCAAAACCATTTTGAATTGCTTTCAAAGAAAGAGAGGGGTATTAGGGTTTTGCATGATTTATTTAATGCACAATTTAAAACATGATGCTCATGAATGCGCAAACAAAAACCAAATTAGAAATTAGCTAAAACTAGGATGTTACAAACACTCATCATTTTATGTTTATATCTTATTAATGATTTTATGTATAAGTGTGTAGTATACTACTAAGCTCCTACGGAGGCAATGGATCATTTGCAACTAACTTAATTAGCCATCATTTTATGTGTGTTTGTTGCCTCGGACGGAATTACGCTATCATTTTATGTGTGTTTGTTGCCTCCAATGGAATTGCGCTATCATTTTATGTGTGTTTGACTCCAACGGAATTGTGCTATCATTTTATGTGTGTGTGTTTGCCTCTGATGGAATTGCGCTATCATTTTATGTGTGTTTGTTGCCTCCGACGGAATTGCGCTATCATTTTATGTGTGTTTGTTGCCTCCGACGAAATTGCTCTACCATTTTATGTGTGTTTGCCTCCAACGGAATTGCGCTATAATTTTATGTGTGTTTGTTTGCCTCTAACGGAATTGTGCTATCATTTATGTGTGTTTTTTTTCCTCCGATGGAATTGCCCTATCATATTATGTGTGTTTGTTGCCTCCGACGGAATTGCGCTATCATTTTATGTGTGTTTGTTGCCTCCGACGAAATTGCGCTATCATTTTATGTGTGTTTGTTGCCTCCGACGAAATTGCTCTACAATTTTATGTTTGTTTGCCTCCAACGAATTGCGCTATAATTTTATGTGTGTTTGTTTGCCTCACGAATTGTGCTATCATTTATGTGTGTTTTTTTTCCTCCTATGGAATTGCCCTATCATATTATGTGTGTTTGTTGCCTCCGACGGAATTGCGCTATCATTTTATGTGTGTTTGTTGCCTCCGACGAAATTGCGCTATCATTTTATGTGTGTTTGTTGCCTCCGACGAAATTGCTCTACCATTTTATGTGTGTTTGCCTCCAACGGAATTGTGCTATAATTTTATGTGTGTTTGTTTGCCTCTGACGGAATTGTGCTATCATTTATGTATGTTTTTTTTCCTCCGATGGAATTGCCCTATCATATTATGTGTGTTTATTGCCTCCGACGGAATTGCGCTATCATTTTATGTGTGTTTGTTGCCTCCGACGAAATTGCGCTATCATTTTATGTGTGTTTGCCTCCGATGGAATTGCGCTATCATTTTATGTGTGTTTGTTTGCCTCCAACGGAATTGGGCTATCATTTTAAGTGTGTTTGTTTGCCTCCGACGGAATTGCTCTATTATTTTATGTATGTTATTTGTTGCCTCCGACGAAATTGTGCTATCATTTTATGTATGTTTGTTGCCTCCGACGGAATTCGCACTTCAACAACAAATGAGTCGAGTTAGAACAAGTCGAGCAAACGAGTGCTTGTTAAACACGTCGAGTTTCGAGTTTTATGTCCAGCCCTAGTGGGAAAGTGCGCTGGACCCACCTGGCAGTGACCCTAACAATACCACCAGCTAATTTGCACCAAACGCCGGGGGTAGCACGGGCTGGCCCCACCTTCCAGTATCAATACCACTGGAGAATTCGCACCAAATGCCGGGGTGTAGCATGGGCTGGCCCCACCTTCCAGTGACCCTAACTTTACAACCGACGTATTTGTGAAAACGCCGAGGGTAGAGTGCCTGTGGGTCCCACCCGCTAGATAAGGTTTTGTCATCCCCTCTCTAGCTCCCGCTCAGATCGAACCCCACCCACCGTCTCGATCCACTGTTGTCCCTATCGATCCCCACCCATCTCAATCCGCCGCTGTCCACCATCAGCAAGGTGAGTCCCCCTGGCCCCCTCTCCCCTCCCTTCCTCTCTCCCCCTTGCAATCCACTACCTAACCCTATCCACCTGCAGGAGCCCAGGGACAGAGCCACCCCCCTCGTCGACCTCCCGGAGGAGGAGGCCCCCATAGAGAAGCCATCATCGTCCCGCCCGCTGGCCGCCCGCAGATACACCCTTCCTCTCCCCATCTCCCATTCTGGAGGTACACCTTCCTCTCCCCCTCTCCCATTCTGCTGGTAGAATGTTCGTGTTCTGGATTAATGGATGTTCATGTTCTATTCGGTTCTATGGTTCTGTTCTAGGGTTCTTGTTCTGTTTTGTTCTGTTCTAGGGTTCTTGTTCGTGTTCGTGTTCTTGTCCATGTTCTAGGGTTCTTCTTTGGGTTTTGGATGTTCTAGGGTTCTTGTTCCTCTCCTCTCTCACTGATTACTGGATGTTAACCCTAATTAGGGTTCGTGTTCTGTTCTAGGGTTCTTATCCCTCTCTATTTACACTCAACTATGATAAAGTTGTGCTTAATCTACTGGTATTGCTATGATACTATGATGATATCAGTTCTATGGTTGGATTAGAACTACTGATAGTGGTATTGTATGAATTGATTACTGACTAAGTATACACCTTGCTGATGTTATGATATCAAGTCAAAGGTTGATTCCATTGATACTTTCTTGGATTCTTGAACATGACTGGTAACTTCTTAATGTAATACTATTGCAATAATTATTGTTGGTTATGAATGTTGAGCCGTGTTGAGGATGTATATATGATATTTGCTTGGTGTCTGGCTCAGGGTAAAAATTCTATGATCCATGGGAACATTAACTTGTTGTCCTAGAGATCAAATACCACAATCATTTGCTTATATATCAAATAAAAATTTAACTCTTTAGATGATGGTTCTTTTGGTCCTTAAGCTGACAGGATTATTTGGAAAGTGGCTAATAATAGGAGTGGCTCCTAACTAGCATAGGAAAATGATTTAACTCAGTTATTTGGTGAAGCTTATAGTTGTTATTTCATATTTGGGAAATACTTATCAGGCTGGCTTACTACTGTCAATCATTATTTTTTGAGAATGATGGTATGAAAATGGTTATCAGGCTTGTAGCTGTTATTTCAGGCTTATAGCTGTTATTTCATGTTTGAAAAATTCTGTTTGACAAATTCTGTTTTGAGAATGATGGTCCGAAAATGGTTATCAGGCTGGGTTACTATTGTCATTCTGTTTGACAAATTATGTTTTGGGAAATACTTATCAGGCTTGTAGCTGTTATTTCATATTTGAGAATGATGGTCTGAAAATGGTTACTGTCATTCATTCTGTTTTGTCCAACATTCATGCTGCTTCATAAAATATATAATAAAAATACTCCCTTCCTAATCTGTTTTGGATATTGTCTTTCATTCTCGATTTGTTATGGCACATGGTTAACTAATTTTCATTAGTTAACTAATATTACTAATCATGATCATGGACATTAGATGTTATGGCACATGGATATTATCATTCGTTTTCGATATTTTTTGGATATTGTCATTCATTACTGAACTAATTTTCCTAATCCGTTTTCTTTTTGCAGAAGAACGTGGAGGAGGAGGCCCGTGCACTGCCACATCCACTTCGTCTGCAACCGCGCGCTACCTCAAGCCTATGCTCCAGGTGCTCCGCACCCTCGGTGAGCACCTTTTTATTTGGTGATGTTGTGAGATGGATTATGGTGGCTTAAGCTATGGCTGCACCTTTTTTTCTGACATGGTGGTTGGAATTATGGTGGTTTACCTACGGTTTCCACTATTTTGGTGCCAAATATGGTGGATGTAGGTAAATTTTGTGCAGGTACATTGAGTGCCAATGTTTTGCTGGATTGTCGATTAATTTCTGTTTCGTAGAATTTCTGGCACTCAGGCATGACCATTTTTAGCAAAGGTCATGCCGGATTTTTGTCGTGAATTTTTGTATCTAAAATCCTTTCTTTTTTCTTGTCTAGTGCTCGGTATAGCCATGTCGTCTTCTAGAAACAGCAACGAAGATGATCGGGGCCAGCGAGACATAGAGGAGCATTACAGGCTCATGTCCCAGGAGCTAAAGCTGGAGAAGGTAGGGGCCGGGGCGAAGAAGACAACGATACCACCGATGATGGCGGTGAGGAGATGGGCGTCGATGACCGCCTTGATGGAGGTCATGAGAGGGGCGACGTGACCACCGACAGTGGTGTCGTCAGGGGTGGCTCGGAGACAACGATGTCGGCCAAGAGGGAACGAAAGAAGCTACGACCGAACAAGGTCGGATCCAACTCCTCTTGCGGCTGCACGCGTGGTACCTGTTCCCCAAGGGCTTCACGAGCTTGGATCCCTAGGATAACACCGTGAACAAGTTCGCCCTCGGCAGGTTCACCAGGGATGATTGCTGACGACGAGCCATGGCAATAGATCAAGCGCCACTTCCCACGGCTTAAGCCCGAGGACTACACGCGCTTCCTAGAAAATGAGGAGCTAGCCTACACCAAGGATCAGTCGACATGGGGAAATGAGCTGGCGGAGAAGAACATCGGTCACCACTATCTCGGCTGCCATGGCTATGACGACAAGGCAAACAAGTGGCAGAAGGAGGACTAGACCTATGCAGAGAAGAGCATCAAGAAACCTTGGGCCAAGTACAAGAACCCGCTCTTCAGGGCATTTGTCGGGTCCCGGTACCGTAAAGAGATGGATGGGGAACTTTTCACGAGCCCTACAATGGTGGAGGGTGTTGTCTTGGTCACCGACCCGAAGGTGGTGCAAGTTGAGAATGCAGTGGTAAGCAATTTTACCGGCTCAGTAGTTTCATACTGCTCACCACAACTCGATCTCTAAAATTCTTCATGCTACTTGTAGTTCTGGAAGAAGCTAACGAGTATGGATCCTCGTCCCAGACGTCGACGGGCAAAGTGCCGTGGTACAACCCTTTTATCAGGGGCTTGAACATCGTGAAGGAGCAGCCACCGTTGAAGACGCCAGCAAGAGGCCGTGTCCCCGGCGCCGGAGGAGGTCGCCAGCATGTCGATTATGGCTTGGACGTGTCCATCAACAAGGACTCGCTGCAGGAGAAGAAGGACCAGGAGCACGCGGCTCTATTGGAGAAGGTGGCCAACTTGGAAGCAAACTTTGAGCAGCGCGTCCAAGCTGTGGTCCATGCCGAGGTAGAAACTAGGATCCAGGCAGAGGTGGCCAGCAAGGTCGATGGCATGGTGGCCAGCTGGTTCAATGAGATCATTCCTAGAATGGTGGATTCGATCTCCACTTACATTGCCAAAGGCCAAATGGGACCACTCCTGGTGGTCAGCCTAGGCGGCAACAACTCGGGAAAACGCCGCTTCCTCCTACACGGGCTCAACACGCGCCTATATTGGTGACTCCACCCGCCGGCGCCAATGCAGGTGCTAGGAAGGATTCGCCGGCCATGGGGGCAGCCAGCAGTCCCTCGGTCACTTGCATGCCCTTCCTCGGTCCCTCTACGCGAGCCGAGCTCGACGCTCTCACGGTAATTAATTGAGCCTCTACGCAAGTTAATTACTTTGTCGCCGTCCCTCTCTGACCAACACATGCATGTTTCTTCATAGGAGCAAAGTTTTCCTTTCACCATGCTCATGTATGTGGACAACAAGCTCAAGGATTTTGTGAGGGTACACATCATGAACCCAACACACCGTCCGTTCCACTGCAAGCCAATGGACGATAGCATGCACCAGGTTGAGGTGGATCGGTCGTTCCCGGGATGCACACACTTGGTTCCTCCTCATCAACCCCTGGGTGACGAAGATGAGCTGAAGGTCGGGGAACTGAAGAATCATGTCCTTCTATGGCCGAAAACCCTACTTCGACTGAAGACCGCCGAAGAAATGGTCACTCCAACATCTGTGCCTGCGGCGGCAAGACAAGAAAGGGTCACTCCAGCGTCTACGCCTACGGCGGCAAGCCAAGAAAGCGTCACTCCAGTGTCTATGCCTGCGGCGGCAAGCCAAAGGGTCACTCCTCCACCTGCCAATGATCCTCCCGAGCCCGAGACACATGAACACGACAACGTGGTGGACATCGATAAGGCTCCGATCGATTCGTTCATCGCTGATTTGGAGGCTCCCATTGATGTTCCTCCTTCTGAGGCACCCGCCCATGATACCATGACGAAGAAGAAGCTCTTACCTTCTCAATAAATGCCCGATCAGGAAGACGCAACCGCCTTCACGGCTCTGCCACATGCTAAGGTTACTCCAAGGACACTTCATGATACGTCCATGGAGATGATAAGACAAACCGGCACCCCTCCATGCCATAAGAACGGCACGAAGCTGAAGCCAAAGCATGGGAAAGACGCTGCAGCAAGCAAGAAAGTGGTTCTCGACTAGCTGCCGGCCAAGTGGAGGACGATGCATTATCTTGTTGAACCGATCCTGCCAGACCACATTGTCAAGACGCTGTCTCCGGACCTGAGTATCCTACATGGTACTGTTAGGTATCTAGAGCAGTAGCTTCTCCATGATAAAAATCCCTCCTACGCGCTCTTCACGGTCAGGGTGCCCACTAACTGTGGTTTCGTCACCACCCCCCGGGGCGAGTTGTTCTTCATCACGTATGAAGACATCTTCAAGCTCTTCCACATGTTACGTCTCGATCGAAACGTGGTCCGCCTGGTATCACTAGAAATAGCGCATGATATCATCTTGGAGAAGACCCCGTACCTCGCTATCATGGACCCCTTCTACATGACCGTAGGCACCGTCAACAAGGAACAAGCGTTTGTCATGAAGTATATCATGGATTTCTTGGTGGCGAATAAGGACAAGTCTTGCTTTCTCCTTCCGTACTTTCTCGAGTAAGTAGTCGGTCGCTAAACTTCCCGATATTACATTCTTTTGTCAATTTCCTTAATAGCCGAGGATGATGGTTTATTCCAACTATTTTGCGTAGAGAGAATGGGTGCGTCCTCATCACCTTTCAACCGTATTATTCCCATGTCATCTATCTCGACTCCGGGAGAGACCTGCAGAAAGACTACACCGACGTCAAGTCTACTCTTGATAAAGCCCTCAACGGTTTCAGAGCCGCGGTTGGCCCACTCAAGTATGATAAAAATACAAGGAATCTATGTGAACTCCCACGTAACCAATTTCCCCTGTTTTAGGCAATCGTTGATTGACAATGGGATGGAGCCCTGGTTCGCCATCCTACAGATGAGGGAGTACACAAAGGATGAGGAGAAACTCTTGATCCCATCCGGTCTCGAGAAAAGGTGCAGAGACATGACGGAAATGACCGATGAAAACACCAGAGCCGAGTTCCGTGCCATCCAGCGGGAGATTGGCACGATACTCAATAGGGTTGTCTTGACTAGAGGTGCCACATTCAACCAGAGCGGTATCCCGCTGACTAATGCAGAAATCGAGGACCGCTTAGCTGCGGTCGCCAATGGGAGGACATTCACCATGCTAGGTGGCATCCATCCCTTCTCGCCGATGTCGAAGAAAACCTGATCGAGTCACAAAATTGTCTTCTACAAATGTTAGTCGTAGAATTATGATTAGTTTATTTTATGATTTTCTTTTTGCATACGTACCTTTCCATGCAAATGTTAGTGATAGAATTACTTGGCTATATCCGATACTTTTTATTTTTTGCATACCTATATGTTATATCTCTATTATGAATATGTGGTGACAACACTAACATTTCTTTCTTGTGTGTGTGCGCAGATGCCGTGGTATGTCGTGTACGAGGGTAGTGTTCTCGGAGTCTACGACGACTGGGAGGATTGTAGGAGGCAGGTCCACCGTTTCTACGGGAATAGTTACAAGGGCTATGCCACTTTGGAGGAGACAGAAACTCGCTACGCGAGGTTTCTAGTGCGGTGGAGGGCGGAGATGTGGAGGTGCCAATTGACTCCCTTCATCATGATGATGCTCGCAGCCACCACCGGCTCTCTAGTCTATTTGCTAGTTGGAGTCTAGTAGGTATCTGTTGTGTGAACTATGAACTGTTTGAATGTGTCATGTAACTCCGGAGACTTGTAATATTATGTTATATATGGTCACTTTCTACACTTGTGTGAACTGTTTCAATGTTATTGATGCATGGTTTGAACATATGTGTATTTCCTGTATCTGCTGTGTGTATTCTGTCATTATCCTGTGTATTCTATCAATATTATAGTGTATTCTGTGTGTATTTCGATTTTATTTTTTAGGGTACTTACCCCCGGCGTCTGTAGGTGCTTGCTGGCGCTGGAGAATTTTACCACTGGTGAAATATGAAAGCGCCGGCGATGTGGACCTACCCCTAGCGTTTGCAGTTGCTCGCCAGTCGTAGATGCATATTACCACCGGCAAAATATAAAGGCGCCGGTGATGAGGACTTACCACGGGCGAGGAGGTCGCCGGCGAGCACCGAAGCACCGACGATGAGCCTTTTCTGTTCGCCGGAGATAGGGTTTTCTCTACTAGTGAACATATTAGTACATTTTCTTCTACCACACTCACAAGAAGAAAACTGGATGGAATTTTACCTTGTTGGCATTGTTCCGAATTAAGTGGATGTGGCCTTGGGGTTCGAAGAGTAAGGCGCCATGGGACCACACCAATGGAGAGCTCGGATTCTTGAGGAGGACAACATGACCGAAATCTTGTCCCGGTGTCATGCCATGGGTGCGGCCATGCCATGGGTCGAGCTCAGTTCGTGAGGAGGAGGGCGGGGCTGATCAGGTTCCGCCAGGTGCCGGATCTCGCTCCTGAAGGAATTCCCTCCCAGCTCCACGCCATGGCGGCGACCACAGGAAAAACCCAGAGCACCCTTAGTTGGATATAGTCCCACATTGCTTTGAAATTGAAATTAGTACTATGCCACTACTTTATCCTATTGAATTTGGAAAAAGGCAATATTGCTCTGAAATTGAAATTAGGACTATGCCACTACTTTATCCTGTTGAATTGGTAAAAAGGCTATATTGCTCTGTCATAGAAATTAGAAATATGCCACTAGTTTATCGTGTTGAATTGGGAAAAATCCTATATTGCTCTGATATTATCTCTAGAATTAAGACTGTGCCACTAGTTGATTCTGTTAAATTTTGAACAATCCTTGATTGCTCCGTCCTTCAAATTATGACTTTGACACTAGTTAATTATTGAAATTATCGAAACTAACCACATATTTTTGATGCAGCAGAAGAGGCGAAAGCTCAACCCAGAACTGACGACCTTGCTAAAGGACAAGATGGCTATCCAAATGGAGAAGCAGAATTTCAGAAAGTGTCCCATGACCGCCTGAGAGAATAAGTCACCATCATTTATGACAAGTGCCACGATCTGAAGGTGGACATCGCTGGCTGGAAGGAACTTCACGAGAAAAGTATTGCCTCGGCGTGTGCGGAGGAGGAGATCATCAAGGATCTCATGGTGGATAATCTTAAGCTTACTGATAAGCTTGACGCTTCCTAGACAGAGAGCTTAAACCAGCGAGAGGAGCACGTCCAAGTACCTGAGGGAGCAGGTAAAAACCAAAGCGGACCTGCTCGAATGAACCCTCGAACTGGATCTTCTCAGGAAGGAAACCGAGCATCTCCACACCAGGCTAAGTGAAAACTATAAGTTACTCTCAAATTAGTTTTCAAACTATGTTTTCTAACAGACCAAATCGTGTTTTATCCGTGTAGTAGTGATTTTGTAAACGTGGACCTCTCTCTATGCAAACTATGCTTTCTTCTCAAAGGTTATTTTTCTCAAGGATTGAGTTTGGATTAGTTAAGATATCGTAATTCCAAGTCTTCTAGTTAACTAGTTTCAGATATTGCCACGACACAAATTATTGATCTAAAATTTCCTTGATCGTCTGTAGCTTGTCCTTTTTCACCTCACGCTCCTTCTTTAGATCCTTCAACAGATCTACAATGTAGTACTCTAGCTTCTTATTCTCTTCCATTAGCCGACCCCTCTCCTTTTCTGCCTTCTGAATCTTCTGTGCAGTTCCCACCACCAAGATCCCATTGATTGTGTCTTTTAGTTCTGAAAACAAATGCTTGATTTCCTGTTCTAGCTCCTTATTTCCTACCAAGATCTTGTAATTTTTTGCAGCTGCATCACGAGCATCTGTAAATCTCCCCGACCTTTTCGAGCTCATACATATCCCACAACTGGGCCAAATATTTCTTAAGTGCGTCTTGCCACTCAAGATCCACCCACTCTACTGCTTTACACACCGGGCCAACCTAAAAAAACACGAGACCTAATTATAACCATAACACTACACAATTTTCTTCATGTCGCCATTGTACATAATGAAAGAAAACCTGATTTGTACAACCCAAAAACCTTCTTCCAGTGTTACTGCCTTGAAATGCAACATATTTCCTCAATTTTAGCCAATGGTCACATGGTACTTCCCAATCGAGTTATAGGCCCTCCCAATCGGGGTCGTAAATCGTGAGTGGTACCTATAAGGAAACGAAAAGATAGAAATAAACATGATTTCATGCTCATTTCAAGTCTTGGGTCGAGGTAATTAGCAATGCCTAACCATTTCAAAGAAAACAGAGGAACTCACATCAGGGAGGGAAGACTCGATGTCAGAGAGAAAGCTATCACTGCTCGACTGGTCGTCCTCGTCATTCCAAGGCGGCATGAAGAATGCGGCCACGGTGATGCGTCGGCAATGGTGAGGAGAGAGAGGAGGGTAGTGAGTGGAGAGAGGAGTGGGGAAAGTGAAGTGCATCAACGTTGCAACATTGACTAAATTGGCATGATTCAATGTCTCGTGGCTGGTTTACTATCTCATATCTAGTAGTTTTTTCTTCCTTCATTTTAATTTGTAATATTAATCAGGTACTTCCTCCTTCACAATTTGTTTGACTTATAGCAACATACAAAATCTTATGTACCGAACAATATAGGATTATGGTTTATGGTTTAGGGTCTAATGAACTGTTTATTGTACTAACCCCTTAACCCTTATTCCTAAATCCTAGACTTGTCCGTCCAATAGATCACTGTCTCCTACTTAGTAAGTTTTTTCCTAAACCCTATGCTTGTTCATCCATGATAGTACTTCCTTCTAAGTAACAGATACTTATCCAGCGATTAGTCAAATTACTGATCCCACAGAGTTATATTACATCATAATCATGTCAAATACAAGGTACTTATATATCACCATGTCCATTGATGGTTTAAATGAATGATATGTCCCAAAATCCCAACATCTCATAGCACATTATATTACAATCTCTCAATAATCACAATCTCAGAAACAAATATATCACATCTCCTCAGCAAACATAATCATGTCAACTACAATGTACTTGTGTCTTATTACAACAAAGATGCTTTCATCGAGTGATATGTCCGAAAATATCAATAGCTCACAGAACATCGGATTGCAATCTCTGAACAAACACGACCACATCAACACAGTTTCAAAGCAATAACAATCTTTATTACAAATACTGGCAGGGGAACCCTGCGGTCTATCTGACAAGCCCTGGGTAGCGGCTCTCATTAGTCTGATCAATGTCTATCGCCTCGTTCTGTTCAGCCACAATAGGGCCCTCTGCATCTACTACAACCTGTCCAACAATATTAGAAATGGAAGCCAAGAAGAACACCTTCCTGGTTTGCTTCTTTCCTCGCATAATCTGCATCAGATCATTGGTATGTAAAACCTCTATGAACTCCTGTTTCTTATGATGCCACCACCAGGGTCATGCCATCTTCTTAGGGACAATAATGATTTTATTACCAATCATCTCTCTCAGTTCAACAAGAGTTATGTTTTTGGAATCAACGGATATCCTCCACAGTACATGACGAAATTGTCTTATTAACTCTGCCATCAAGTTTTTTGTGTATGAATCCACCTCTAGGTGTATATTGAACTTAGCTTGATCAGCATCTACTGGTTCGTGAACTCGAGCAGCAGAAGCTCTAGCAACAAGATCTCCAGTATCTGCATACATATCATCAACCATCGCTTCAACTTTCACCTGTCGATCAGCTGCAAAATACTCCCAAAGCATCTGAAGCTCATGGCAGTGCTCAATTTGCACATAGGTATCACTCATGTTACGCCACACCAATTTTTCCCTCTATCTGGATCCCAAAGGAATTCTAGAATGAAGCATATCTATCAGCTGCGAAACAGACGCAATCTATTTGTAGTTTATAAGCAGATGCACATCCTACCAGAACACAACCCTCTCGCAACCAAAATCTAGTTTTTCAGTGTATTGGCGGACATGAACTGTGGACTCATATAGGTCCGCTACATCGAAGTTGTTCCTAATTTGATTTGAAAAGGGACCATTCAGTTCATTCGACACTACTTTGCTGTAACTAATCTACTTTCAATACATGACACATAAAAGAAAAATTCACCTCTCTTTCTCTTCTCCCGGGTGGTTTTCTTCGATATCTGGGTTGCACAACCCTGCAGTGCAGCCGAACACTTTGCCGCTGTCCTAGCTTTTCTTTTCAACCCGTTGCTCGTAGGTACCCGGTTAGAAGACTTCTGGATGACCTCCTCCCTAACCTGGGCTCCAGACCCTGCCACTTCTTCTCTTGTCTGGCGTTGTGCCCGAGATGCTGGCTCCGATGAAGCCGAATCAGTCTCCGATGTAGCTACCACATTGGCCTCGCTTGACATGCCGCAACTGGATTCAGTGTGTGTGGGGGGAGGGTGGGGAGGGGAAGGGGGAAGGGAGAAAAATGATCGTCGTCTCCGCTAAACCGAATTTATTGTAGGGGCGAGAAAAAGGACCGCCGCCGCCGCCGGATTCAGTGTCGGGGGTTAGGAAAGTACATAAATGGATTTATCCGTGCGACACGTGGACGGTGACTTAGAAGGGACACAGCATGTCCTAATGTAATTTAATATCCTAACATAACGGCTAAGATTTGAAAATAATTGGTTTGACCACCATTCACTCGAAATGCCCCTCTTGGTAATTACCCCTCCAACTTTTCGAATTGCGGTGATTACACACAAGTCGGACCCTGTGATGCCTTCTCCCATGAACTTTTGGGCCGCAAAGTAGTATCCCCTGTATCACAACCGCTTTGTGGAAAAACAATACAAATTATTTGCAAGCTAAAACTAAGACATATTAAGTTAGAGCAACAAAGCAGGCGAAGAAACACTGTGTTTGTTTTCAAAGAATTTCAAAATCAGCATTGTCCTAATATGACAAATCAAGAAATCAACATGTGTGTCTTATGCATACTAACTAAACTAGTGTGGCAGTGAACTTAGTGAACCACACAACTCGACTCTTTATCTCATAAACAAATCATATCACTACGTAATGGAAATATAGAAAATATAACAAAAAAGAGGTGTCTGGGATCCCTTGAGCTGCTTAGAACTAGTCAAGACAAGAAGCATTAACCTATAATATAAAATAGCATTTAGAAATGTTCTATAATACGAACTATCCAGATCACTGTGCAGTTCGAGAAATTATGTTTGGACCTCCAACCATAGAAGGTGGCAGTGTTTTAATCATCGTTGAACTATGATAGTAACTTATAAAAACAAGCAATAGATCAAGTTTGTGTCGTAAATAGACTACCAACATCATTTCAGAGAAACAAGATATGAATCACTGCTTTTCAGTAGCCAGATCATTCAAATATTTTGATTGTCGGCTAGTATATAAAAAAGAAGAGAAACAAATAGATGAGTCATTTGCTGCTAAAATAATAGTTGGATGAAGCCAAAAAGTATAAGAAACCTTCTTTGTAATGCATACAACTATTGTATTTCCAACTGCTGATAGATCATTGTACACATAACGAGGCAACTAAGAAAATCGAGTAGACAAACAAGCAAATGATACATTGTGTACCTTGAAAGATCAATGGAGTATTTAAACAATGTATGGCTGGTATGAAGTGGCAGATCAAATTAAGAAGAACGTGACATTCTTTTGATAGAAGCACTTTGTGCACCATATAGAGTTTGCAGCTAGGAAATGTAGCAATCATACACAGTGTGCATCATATAAAATTCTATTTGAAAAAAAGATATCCAACATATATAATGTCAAGTAAAGGTGTACGAGCTCTATTATTCATATTATATCCATAGGAACCACGTCAGAATATTGCATTGTTGAAATCACAAGTCAACTAAAAATGCAAAGGACTCATAACCAATTGAACCATCTGGTGGCTAATATTAAACTAGCAAGATCATCTGATCATGTATAGACGAAATCCAGCAGACATGAGTCGAAACATATGCATAATGTCTCGTGTTTGTTAGTAATCAACCATTGTATTTCTCACAGAAATTGCCATCATTTAAGTTAAGAACATCATGACATTGCTTTAAACATGAGAAAAGTAAAGAATCAAATTGGCAATAGAATCTATATGTGCATCATGTAGAGTAGCTAGTGAAGTAATGAATTAAGAAATCAAACACCATCTACACGATAGACTTACATATCATACTAAGATGGTTATAGTACATATATATAGTAACTAAGTATCATACAAAGCTTAATTATGCTTTTTATATCTAGGGAGAACATTGCTGCTTGTCTTAATCAAGAAGTACACTCTACACATACTATTATATCTTACTAGGTTAGTCATTTCGAGAGTATCATCGGTTGTATGACGCAGCCATGTTGACAACATATATTTCATGATACTAGTTATGAAACTATCACTATGAGTATTCTATCTAGAACTCCCTCCGTTTCAAAATATAAGATGTTATGGCTTTTATGAAATGAATGTATCTAGACCCCCATTTACTGTTGGTAGAGTAATTTGGACTAGTATTGTATGCATATTTACTAGTCTAAGTTACTCCCCACCAAGACCAAGTAACTTAGAAAAGCCTCATACATCTAACACTAGACTATGTTACTACTTCGAGAGTGCATATAATCTCTAATATTATAATATAATATAAATTAGCATAAAAGTAGACATACTTCATTCACCACCACCTAATCAAGGTCTAGTTAACATATATATATAGATAGATGATCGTCAGCCAAATACAGCAAAAAGAGATCTCCACCATGATTGAGTGAGAAAAATGAATTATAAATCAAGGTATTTGTGTTTGCTCTTTGTGTGCAGTACCGTTAAAGGTCATCTTCTTCTAATCATTGGCCAACTCATGTGGTACCAACACTAGAGAATGTGACTACCTCCAGGTTTCATACAAACTCTTAAATATAGCAGGAAAATACTACAATAAACTAAAAATTAGCATAAAAGTGGATATATTTAAATTATCACCACGTAATCATAGTCTAGTTAATGCATAGATATATAGATTTGACAATGAGTCAAATATAGAAAATAATAGATCATCACCATGGTTGATTGATATAATTGAATTATAAATCAAGATATTTACATTTGGTCTTTGTTACATACATAGCAGAAAAATATAGCATAAAAGTGGATATACTTAAATCACCACCACCTAATCATGGTCTAGTTAACATATAGATAGATAGATAGATGAACTTAAGTCAAATATAGGAAGAATAGATCATAACCATGATCGAATGAGCACATTGAATTATAATAGAGGGATTTATGTTTGGTTTTTTCCTAGTATATATTGTTCTAATCATTAGCCAAATCATGTGGTGCCTCATACAAATAATCATCTGACACTAAGTACATCTCGGTAAAAACAATGGACTTACTATTTCTCTTTGTGCAGTTCCATTAGAGGATATCATGTTGTCAGTTTGTTCATTGAAGACATCTACCGCATCCAGTACTTGGATAGACAATGCATCTACTTTATTGTTGCTCCTCTGCATATAGGTTCCGACAACTCATTAACATAAAACAGGTTTGCATTCAGCAATAGAAAGCAACATGTGCTTACAAGATTGTATGGGCTATTCACTCTACTATTCTCCGTGTTCCCTGTGAGAGGAAATAATATCAGATATTGGTTGTTGTTATTTACAAAGATCTAGATAGACAATATATAACACGTAGAGCAGGGAATGGAGGAATATAAAAAACATTTTAATAACATAAAGTTTGCCATGGAGACAAAATAGAATGCAGATATAGTCACTCCTTAGCACGAACAGAAGAGAAATTACAACGGGAAATGGTTTAACTTGTGAAATAGGATTTCAAACAAATATGTAAAGTGCCATAAAATTTTCCATGAACTACAGAGAAGGCAGATGCTGTATTAACATTAGGAAGAAAAAGATAGACATTACAATGGTATACCTCGTGAACTTATAGAGCAGGGAATGCAAACACATAAGTGACTTAAAATACCATGAACTACATAATAGAAGGTAGAACTGCAGCTATAGAAATTATAATTGAGAAACTTTAATTTATAGAGCATGACATGAAGATAACCATGATAAGTTACACAAAACTTCCCATCTAATACTACATCTAATCAAAAAACTAAGGCATATAAATTTTTCACAAGTTAGTTGACGCCAAATTTGACCAAGTTTATAGAACATATCAGGAACATCTACCATGTCAAACCAATACCATTCGATACATAGGGACATGTATTTTCATAGTCACAAATTCCACAAATTAAGCGTCAGTATATTTTTCTATCTGCCTAGTGAAAGACATCATATTTTTGACTTTAAAAAGTATAGGCCTTCTTTTAGGAATGAATGTAATACATAATAGGAGGCAACTACTGTTAGATCTTAATTGAAATGAGATAGAAATAATAATGGCATAACTTGTAGACGGAATGCAAAACCAACAAGTTCGATGACATAAAATTTGGGATGAATTACATAAAATAAGGAAGTTACTATGGTTGCGTAGTACAAACCAGATTGAAATTAAAATAGCATAAATTCTTAAATTGTAGAGCAGGGAATGTTAACCTACATGTTCAGTGTCTTAAAACTACCAATGAACTCCAAAATTTCATGCAATTAGTGTTGTAGCAATGGACAAAGCGAATGCACATTATGATGACATAACTTGTGAACTTGTAGAATAGGTAGGCAGCTTTAGATGTTCTATGAACTAACATTTGCCATGAACTGCATAACAGCAATGAACTACAATGGTGCTAGTTTGTACTACCAAAATTGTTTATATATTAAGAGTAATTGTTGGTCAAAGAAAAACATGGAAAACAAGGACGCATTATTCTTTGAAATAGAGGGAGTAGTTGAATGCCTGGATTTAACATAGACTGCACCGGATTTATTAAGGGATAGTCGGATATTAATTAAGCCAGTTTTAAGGTAGGAATTTACCACCAATATAGAAATGCATTTCACTGTCACAGGCTTATACCCACTATAGTGAAACGAACAAGAAGATCTGGTTTACCTAGGTCACGACATCGTCTATGCATACACGTCATCTTTGTGGGTCACGTCAGGATGCTGAGTGTGCCCGGTAGTGATTCGCTCTGAAGCAGATAGATCACAACAACGTCAGTGAAGCAGATCTATGGAGGTTGTTGATGGGTCTACCTTGCTTGATAAGATGGACGATGGAGGAGATCCGGTGTAGTGCACGGAGTTGTTGGTCAAGCAGATCTTTTACGACCGATTATGGACCTGAGGCTCTCCACAAGAGCGTCGGTGAAGAAGATCTGGTGTAGTAGACTGTTGAGTCCGTGAACCATCTCGAATGCAACGCACACTAGCGTAGGTTAATCAGGTCAGGTACTATAGACGAGGGAGTCAGCGAACTAGGTTCGGTTAGGAGTACGTCGGCTGATCAGGTAGACTGGTGAGGAGTATGTGGTATTGAGGTATGGCGTGTAGGCCGGCAAAGTGCAGCGGTGCAGAATCCAAAGTTGGGATAGGGGTTTGGGGTTGCGTGTGGGACGACAAAGTGTGGCGGGGATGTTCCGGCGTGGTGGTGCAGGAGCTGCAGGTGATATAGGGGGGTGGGTGGCATGTAGGCCGGTGAAATGCGGCAGGGATGTTCTGGTGCAGAGGTGCAGGAGCTAGAGGTGATATAGGGGGTTGGGTGGCATGTAGGCCGGGGGAGCGCGACGGGGATGCTCTGGTACGATGGTATAGGAGCCGAAGGTGAGATAAGGGTTAGGGTTTTGCGAAGTTCTATGGGGGAAATGGCGTCGGTGGAAGGTGGACTACCAAGCTTCAGAACTGTGGGGACCAGGTGGAGAAAATAAGAAAGATACCCGCCCCTACATTAGTAGTTAGGCCATTGTCAGGGGTAGAAAAGGAATTTTGTCCGGCTAAAACTTGGCGTGTGACCACTCAAAATATTTCGGTGGAGGTGTGGAGGGATAATTTGGTACTATAAGATTTTGAATTTGGCTATAGAGAACAAAAGATATAGAAAAATAATATCCTATCCTAGGAGTACCTATAGTCCAAGGACTAGAAAAAATAGTTTATTATAATGTCCTAGACTTTCTAGGTACATAGTATTTCCGGACCCATTTCTTCATAAATAGAGTCTCTTCCTTCCGCTTAATTACATACACACATGTTACCTACTATGAAGGTAGTAATATAAACTAGTAACACTCTATTATTACCCTCGCCAATGGATTACTATCTCTTATATGCATGCATGTGATTTGGCTAAAAGAAATTTTTTTTTGTCAATACCTGCATGTAAGAGTATTAGTCTAGCTAATGTACTAGTAGTACCTGAGTACTCCTCATCGATAACTACAATTAAACTATGATACTATACTAAGAGCAAGTACAATAGAGTACAGTCAGCTGACTATAAGTGATAAAATATACTAGTATTGATGAGGTAGAGGAGAGAGAAGAGGAGCGATAGTGTAAGCGGGCTGTAAGTTAAGAGCCAGATCTAGCGTGTGATCCTAGGAACTTTGTGTAAATGCAATGTGAGCCACATATTGATTAAGTAGTCGAGTTTTATGGCTAACTATTGTTCGTATCGCGTATATGACTAACTATAGATGACATTGCACCTTCTTATAGCTAACAACATGCTACATTATGGAACTTTCTCTAAGAGACTCCCATTGTTGTGATGAAAGGCCTAAGACTGGTCACAGTGGTAACTTAGAGTATACATATGTTAGCGGATAGTTTAGTAGTTGTACGTACTATTTTGTAGACATATTTTACATTTAAAAGTGTGATGTGATGTTTCTCTCTTTATCAATTGCTTGCCACATCATCTTTTTAATCTATAGGTGGTATCTATATTATGGTATCACACTATGACTAGCCTAAACCCATTATTTTCAAGCACCAGTGTTTTAATTCCAAAAAATGGAAGATATACTCCATCCATTCACCTATAGTTTGTGTTCCAGCTTTTCTAAAATTTTCCCATTTACTTTACTTCTTAGGGAAATTTAGTGCATCTATAACCATACTCTACCTCCTCCTAAACTCACATTAGTATACTAGCTAGTAAGTTGCATGTGCCTTGCACATGTGAGAATCAGATAATAGAACATTTTTTATAAATTTTTTTAATAAGTTAACCTCAAAACATAATTATAATTGTGAACCATGTCCATAAATTAGTATCGGGTGTCTATTTGGTTCTTGTACTTTCTATCACGTAGACATCAACCTATTAGAGAATCTCTAGTGGCTTGTATAAATTTGGTAGTCTATATCTCCTCATAGACAATGGTGTAAAAAAGATTCCTTTTGACATGACCAAGTTTCCCAGTGGATAGGTTAAAGTTGATAGTCTATATGTATATTTGCACACAAACATTCAATATATACAACAATTTATTATAACAAATGCTCCGATTTGGCACTTGAGAAAGCTCACGAGTGACCAGCTTTGCTTTAGATGTCGTGGATTGGTTGTCCAAATGTGGACAACGAGTAGATCGTTTGAACAATGTCTAAATGTTAGACCACTAGACACACAAGCCACTAGAGACATTTTTTTGCATGTGATGGTCTAAATTTGGCTTAGACTACCATATACACTAGCCACTAGAGATGCTCTCCCTAATACAGGACGCATTCTAGAGAAATGATAAAGAAGATTGCAATAGAACTATTGAGAAATGTGTTTTGAGGTTTGTGCATAATGTTCGTTGTTCTAAAGACTATCAATAAAGTATTCTAGATGCTAGAATGGATAGAATATCCAAGGGTTGAATATTGGGATTTGCCAGTCTTGATCCAACGGTCAAAGTTTAAAGGTTATTCGTACACTATATAGTGGTAAGATGAGATTATATAATACATTAAGATCAAAAAGTTATAAATTTCAAAGACATCTATGGGTATATATTTGGTTCTTGTAATTTTTTATCATGTAGAAATCGACATAGAAGTCAATGTTTATTAGATATACCTTATACTTGAAAATTTTGGTAAAATGGTCTAGAGAAATGTCTGAGAACATTCTAGAATAATGGAGAAGTGTATTTTGAGGCTTGTGCATCGCATTCATTATGCTAAAGACTATCAATAGAATCTTCTAGATGCTAGAATAGATATAAGATCCTGCGGTATGCAATATTGGGACTTGCCAGTCTTGGTCCAACAGTCAAAGTTCAAAGTTATTCGTAACCTATATATTGGTAAGAAACTATCTTACCTTATCTTACCATCTTATTTTATCTTATCTTATCACTATATAGTGACTAATTACTTTCAACTTTGACCGCCGGATCATTCTATAATCTTCTTAGACATTTCTCTATACCCTGTTACCAAACTTTTCAAGTATTAGGTATCGCTAATAAACATTGAATTCTACATGATACAAAGTCCAAGAACAAAATATACACCCATAATTTATAGATGTCGATCGAATTTATAATTTTTTGATATTGACCTATTATATAATCTTATAAAGAACTTGAATCCTACCCCCTCCATCGAAGAATAACTAACTTTGTTTTGTCTATATTTGAATATATCTAGATGTTAGTGTATAGATGCGTTCTAATCTAAACAAACCTAAGTCAGTTATTTCTGGACAGAGGGAGGACAAAACTCTTGTTGTTTTTTATGTATTGACCGCCTCGGTACCATAGAGACTCAAATGATGTTTGGAGTTTTTTAAAAGAATCTATCGTGCTTACTTGTAGTTCAAATTTGACCTAATTTTGATGAATCGACAGAAATTCGTTTAAGTGGGCGTGGCCTAGGAAACTTGAAAACTACTAGTAAACATTGTAACCTTCAAAAGGTAATTGTATAACTTTAAGAGCAATCTTTCACTTCCTAATAGTTCAATTTTTACCTGATATTGACAAATCGGTTTAAATTAGTTTATGTGTGTGAAGTCAGCTAGTAGGAAGCTTGAGAACTCAGAAAATTTGGTAATCGTAAGTGAAACATGGTCCAAATTTTGTTTGAAAACCGCTTGTGGTATTCCAAGCCATATTCACCGTTCTTGCTCTTAAGAAAATAAATTATTCATGCGGAAATGTTTTTTCTACTTATTGTCTCCAAAACAAATACTAGTGACACACTAAATAAATCACGGGAAAACAATTACGTGTTAAAATTTTATGAAGAAATACGGTGTTGTTGTGAGAGATGTAATCAACCAAACATAAATAGATCATCTGATTGTTTGAAAAAAAATCGTTCGATATATGGTTATGTGAAGAAAGGTCAAACCATTAATCTCATGATAATACTAGGTGCATTAGTTAAACCAAAAGGCATTACTAACCACTCATATAAACCAAACTTAGTCTTACATGTAGTTTTCCATTCATCCCCTTCCTTCATCCTAATTTGATAATAACCACCATGCAAATCAATTTTAGAGAAAACAACAGCACCACTCAATTCATCTAACATATCTTCTAAACAAGCAATATGATTATGATATCGAATAATTATGTTATTTATAACTCTAGAATCTACACGCATGCGCCATGTACCATCTTTATTAGGAACTAAAATAATAGGAACAACACAAGGGCTTAAGCTTATATGAATATACTCTATGTCGAGAAGCGCTTGTACTTGTTTCTAAATCATGGGAAAACAATTACGTGTTAAAATTTTATGAAGAAATACGGTGCTTTTGTGAGAGATGTAATGAACCAAACATAAATAGATCATCTGACAATTTGAAAAATCTTTGTTGGATATCTGGTTATGTGAATGAAAGGTCAAACATTATGTACAAACAATTTATGTTCAAAAACAAGTTTATTACAAACAATTAAAACATTCACAAATTAAATATTTGATGGGAAAATATTTAAGTACTTCTGTAAAAACATTGACGTTTTATATGAAATGAGTCTCTTATATTATAAATGTTTGATGTACCCAAAAAATATTGCAGATGGCTAGTGGAGGGGGGGCGGGGATACTACTTTGCATCCTGAAACTTTGTAGGGGAAGGCAACACGGGGCCCGATTCGCATGTCATCACCGCGATATGAAAAGATCGAGGGGTAATTACCGAGAGGGGCATTTTGAGTGAATGGTGGCCAAACAAAATATTTTCAAATCTTAGCCGTTATGTCAGGATATTCTGTTACATTAGTACATGTCGTGCCCCTGCCGTGCCCCTTATAAGTCACCGTCCATGTTCCGCACGGGAAAATACATTTTTATACTTTCCTAACCACCGCTACTGAATCCGGCGGCGGCGGTCCTTTTTCTCCCTCCCCCTACATTGAATCTGGTTCGGCGCCAGCGACGGTAGTTTTTCTGTACTTTCCCCGCCCCTCTCCCCTCCCACCCACCCACGCACACACTGAATACGGAGGCGACATGTCAAGCGAGGCTAAGGTGGTAGCTACGTCGGCAACTAATTATGCTTTGTTGGAGCCAGCGTCTCGAGCACAACGCCAGACAAGCAAAGCATGTGACACCCCCGGGATCAGGGCTAAACAAATTCCAGATCTCTTTCTGAAATAAGCTTAACCTTGAACTCGAGAATATCCAATGAAGAATCGGTAACACAACAGTGACCCTACGACACAAAATTTATTACAGCAAGCTCATATATGAGCAGAGAACCAAATTATCACAAGCAGAGGTCACTGACCATATACATCAAACAATGGAAGGCAAATTATGCTATTAAGTATAGCAAACTTAACAAATGGCCTATGAGGCTTGAAGCATAACGATGACGTCCCAGCCCATAGATTCCAGGCTGCCGGTCGGGAACCCCAAGCTACTCGTCGATGTCGATGTAGTACAGAAATCGTCTTCAGGTGAACACTTACTATGCCAAAAGTATCAACAAAGAAAGGGTGAGTACGGGGTGTACTCCGCAATACTTATGGCTGGTGGAGTTTTTTGCATAAAGCCATCTTTGTTTATAAACAAGAGAGAGAAGAAGCTCGTCTAATCAGAATATTTTAAAAGGGGATAAGAGAGCGACATATCCAAAGTATTGATCATCCTCTTTTGATATCCACCAAATCATGATCATCTGAACTTGTATCACGCCCTCGTACCCATGAGGAAGCATCCTTAAGCACACGTTGATCTGTCAAGTTTTACGATTAGGTTCATGTTCTCTATGATCTTGAGTCTGGTCACCAAGTCGTTCATAACCGTGAACATGGGTTTTCGAAAAGATTATTACCCTGTAGGGGTGTACAAATTTATCCACATGTACTAACCTTCTCTTAATGCCACATGATTAGCCCTCTTCCTTGGATGGCCGGCAGAGGGTGGTTATACACGACCTTCACCTTGCTTTCGCCGAGACCATGAGTCACGCAATAAGTATGGTTCCACCGCAACTGGTCAAATCCCAAAGCCGGTACTTAAAGATGTGAGGCGAGGTTGGTTTACCACGGGTGCTATCTACCCCAAGCAACCCGGTCCACGCTTCCCTACATGTTATGAATGCACCTGCACCCGGAAAATCTTTCAAAAGGTTTTCTATGCATATGTCGAATGGAACGCTCGAACTATGTGGCTCATGGAATCTACTAGGCAAGTTTATTGCTCGTGAGGTTGTCCAGGCCCCATGTGGTTGCACGCTCGTCTTGGTTCCAAAGGCAAGAACTCAGGTCCTAGTGGTGGCGAGCATGGGACTAGAAAAACCACATCCCGCCGTGGCCTCCCATACAAGCCTTAGCATGTTTAATCTCATATCACCTCTGATATTATCTCATCTCGTTCTCCTTTCATACTAGATTATCTGCATCTGATACATCATCTGGACGGACCAGAACTGACAGCTATGCATGGTTAAGTAGAACACAGATGATAGCTCTAGCAGTGCACACGAGCCAAACCTTGTTATGCTAGGAGCAGTGGATCAGGTAATATAAGCTCAAAGGGAGTATGCAATATATAGGATACTCTATCTATCGATAAAAGACCACAGTAGAATCTTATGCAACATGGCAGCATTGAAATGGTTTAGAAATCATAGGATTATATCATGGTGAGGCTATGCTTGACTTTGCCCGTTGATAACCGATACGCAGATCTTCGGGAACCTTGTACTTGACTTGGTTATAGTTGGTCAAATATTGTTCATCGATCTTTTGTCTTCGATATTTGATGGTATTGTCCTCGGGCTTCGATCTCGATCTTGATATCGTATTCTACCGAAGAAGAACCAAACACCGGAAAGAGAGGGAAACAATCAACACATGGCATCGATGCAAAGCTCAAGCAATGATGATGATGATATGGCAAGTTGAATTGTATTGAATTAAAACCCTAAAGCATGCTCGACAGTTTAAACGGGGTTCCGAAGGGTGCAAACCCTAACTCGGGGAAACTCTAGAGTCATATGAGAGGGGTTGGTTATTTCACTAATTAAACTTGTCTTCTAAGTTGTTGAACGATGCATGATTATAGCTTAAAGAGATAGCTCTCATTTTTCTGAACATTTTGATATATTATTTGTATTTTTCTAATTTATAAATAATTACTTATTGAATTTACAAGTTTTATACCAATTTCAGAAATTATTAAACCATTTCTTAATTTAAATAAAACTGGATATACTTTTTACATAGAGGGCTGGGCTAGCCCTAGAGACAGACAGGTGGGGCACTAGCCACCTCAGCCTCCACGCAGGCAAAGTGGGTCCCTGGCTGGGTTTGACTGGGTCAAACCCGCGTTGGGTGATGTCATGATGACGTCAGCATGACATCACCTCAGGATTGCTCCCAGGTTGAGCATGGATTGGGGGATTGGCTGCGCGCCTGGGCTCGAGGTTGGTCTCGTTCGATGTGGCTCAACCGGGTGGACCAAAAACTGGCGGCGACGCTGCGGGATGACCACCAGAACATGGCCGGCGACGGTGGACAGCGGCAGCGGCGGCAGACGCACGACACGGGCATGGAAGAAGGCGACAGGGAGAGGGAGAAGAGCATGGGCATGCTCAGAGGCTCACCAGGAACACGTTGATGGGGTCAGAAAAGCTCGGGGAGGCCAGAAACAGTGGCGTAGGCGGCGGCCGGAGCTCGGGAAGAGGAGGTCGTTGCGGTCGATTCCGGTCGCGTGAGGCCGAATCCTTGGACGAGATAGGGCATGGCGACAAGACGGAGCTCCTGGGCATCACGGCATGGCTCAGGAGGCCGGAGGCGTCGAGGACACCACGGCACCTGTGGGCTAGGGTTCCGGCCGGATAGAAATTGGGGCAAAAGAGGGGATTAGGGTTCATCTTGATGCCGCCGAAAAGAATGGAATGCTGCTTCGCTCTGCTGGATGTGGCGAAGGAGTACTTGTAGACGTCGTCTAGGACGATAGCGTGCATCGCGGCGCCGGCAATAATCGTGATGCAGGCGGGCGACGACGGTGGCACCACGCAGCTCTCCGTCTTCGGTGACGAAGACAATAGGCGGACAAAAGGATCGAAGGGGTACGCGGCCGAGGTGGGATGCGTCTGGGCTGGCTTGGGCTCCGGGGTAGGCCGTGGGAAAGTAAAAGAGGAGAATGTTGCTAGGCTGCTCGGCCTGGTTGCTCTGCTCCTCTCTTTTTTTAGCAAAACTTTTTCAATTTCTGTTTTTCATTTCCCTTTTGTATTTTCATATACAAAACTATTTTGGGCATTTCAAAATGCCTTAGATTTTGTAAAACATTTAAAATAATGTGAGGCCCTTTTAACATTTTGGGCTTCACAACTTTTTGACCATTTTCAAACTATTTGAAACCATTTGAATTATTTACAAATAGGGGGGGGATATTAGGGTTTGAGGCTTTGATTTATTTCTCTTATGCACAATTTAAAATATGATGCTCATGCAATGCACAATCAAACCCTAAATAAGAGATTAGCTAGAACTAGGGTGTTACAGCTCTATCCCCCTTACGAGAATCTCGACCCGAGATTCCAAAGGTAGGAAAGAGACAGAGAGAGAAAGAAACAGGGCCATTCTAAATATAAGAGTGAAACACACTAAACAACACACAGAGTGTCTCATGGTCAACTCGTGATGGAGTGTTTAGAAACAACTCTGAGGTGACGACATGAAACATATCAAGGTAAAGGAGGAAACAAAAGGAGATGGTTTTAGATAGCTGATCTTCATAAGGATTGAGACCATGGAGCTCAGAAGGGTTAAACTTATGAGAAAGAAGGTTTCAACAGAAAGAACATGACCACAGACTTCGATAAATGAACCTCTACTAAACGACTTAAGTAGAGATTTCAGGTTGTAGAGATATGGATCAACAAAACCAAGCTGTTGAACTACTTTTGACACCGAAGGGTCACTTTTTCGTTCAACAGAAGGCCAAGACAGAAAAGTGTTTTGTGGAGAGGACTCATAAGAGTCTCAGGAAACATCTATCAAAAGAAACTATTGATTACTAAAATCATAGTCACCCTTAAAACATGGCTAAGAAAACGAAGGAAACTCTTTATTCATCCAGGTATACCAAAATCCTTGCCAAGATCATGATATTACTTTACACCACTAGGATGAATAGTTAAGAAGATTCCTGATGACACGAGAAGAAAGAAACTTCATTCTCAGACTTCAATTACTTGGCACAACAAGACGCTTGCCAACATAAAGGGTCTGGAGGATTGACCAAGAGACATTTAGCAACACTACTTTAAATGTTCTCCTTGATGTTTGAGAAATGAGACACCAAGTAAAGGTCGGACTTCGGATACGAGGAAACCATAAACACAACTCCTATAATCAATTATAGAAGAAGCTTCATGAAGAGTGGTTGATATTGGTGAATCGAGAGATTATGACGAAGGGTCTTTCCGTCTAAGTATGTCAACCATTATATCAATATTGCTGAATTTACAAAGAGACCTATGTCGAAACCTTGAGGAACACCAACCATCATATCTGCTTGAGATTCAGATTTGGTTAGGTGAGATGATACTTCAGACTCAGCCTGTCTGAATTGAAAATTTGCAACATTTACCGCGAAGGTAAAGTTACTAGATTCTCAAAACAGGGACTGTAGTGTAAAGCTCCAAAAGACTGAGCTAAATTGCTAGACCCATGTATTTACAACTTGTCGAGAGACAACTACACACACATAAGGTGCTTACAACAAAACACACATGTGTCCTTACGGAATGGAGCTAAATCTACTCGAATCCACGGTGACATCCTTCAACATTTGCACGTGAACTAGAGAAGGTCACTTCTAACATCCAAAACACATACTTCGAGATGACTCGAAGATGGTTCTCGAATTTTTCCAACATTAATGCCAAATGTTCCATATGAATCAAATCTAGCATGGAGAAGATAAGAATGTCATTGATGGGCTCAACAACAAACATATCAAGACAATCCATTAAGATGGGCTCATATGTTGTGTGAACAAGGCAAAAAATATTGGTCGGATCAAAGGACACGAAGATGTACTCAAGTGAAATATCACAAGTAGAAACACCATCAAGATAGTCCTTGGAACTGAGTTTGATTTGACGATAACCCAAATCAAATAAAAAGAGGGGAAGATAACATTTCTAGAGAGGAGGTACTATCTTTCTTCAGCACGAACCAAGACTAGACATCCCTTTTAGAAAGAACTGAGTAGGATAGAACTTTTGTCTTACAACTCTCCAAGTTGTTGTTTAAGCTCAACCAACTAGTTCAGGGGTATCCAGTACGAATCCTTGGAGAAAAGAGCAATTCAGAGAACTTGCTTGCTCAAGAACTTGACAACACGGTCATGTGGTAACATGGCGATACTTCTAGTAGACATCTAGAATACCACGAACCACTGATATGTCACTTAGTTCGAGAGGAAAACTTGCTTTGTAAGGCAAGAAGACATAGTCTCAGAGTTTCGGCAGAAGCCTAACTCTTTGACCAAAGAGAGTGTACCAGAATAACGGACTTGGTAGCACAATCAAACCTCTCTTAGTGATAGGATTAACCATTCACACTAAGAATGACTGAAATTTCCTTTGAGTTCTAAGCAATAATAGTTTCTAAGAATTCAGATGGCCACATTATTACACACGCGCATCACTCACGAGCGTGAAAGCTCGAGGAAGGGTGGGTAAATATGTGTAAGAGCATCACTGCATTAGGGGTCATGAAACTCAGCACGACCTCTTAGTATGAAAGAGTGTGAAACTTCAAGGTATAATAGATGGAAGACAATCAATGCCTCTTGATCTGCGGATTACAACACTTTGACCTGGTCCTAGAAATGACGAGGTACTGGAGTTTGTTTCTCCTAGAAATACCGAAATGGTTTGTCATGACAGACCACAAGAGTATCTTGCATCAGAAGACACCAATGCATATTTACTACTTGGCTACCAACTGGTAGACAAAGGTCAAAAAACGACAAGCGAAAAAGAACATGCTCAGGATAGAATCCCAAGATGTGGATGCATAAGTCAACAATCTTCCGAAAACCAATGCAGAGAAGGAAAGGTGTGACAGAGTCACGAGTATAGATGCGAGACTCACGAGGAGTACTCCTGTCATGATCTATTTGGTTCCATTTAAGAAGATCTGCCATAGCTAGTGGTAGGGAAAGTTCTTCATTGTCACAATTCAATCGCGACAAAGACCACGAGCTTGAAGGCTAGAATTGTAATACCATCCTTCCTGAGGTAATGTGTGAACATTAACGACAGGGGTCAAAGGATTTGATCTTGGGTTAAATGTCAACTTCATGTACAAGATTCACAACACCAGAATCCAGCATAATCAGGGTTCTTAAGTTTAAGTCCAAGGGTTAAAACCCAAGAAAAGAGTAAGTACTGCTTGAGAGACGTAGCGTACACTTCAAGGTAGTAACCACAAGGTAGCTTCCAAAACAAGATAAGACTTCTGAAGTACCCAACAAACAAAAAGGAGGCACATGAGGCGAAAGGAAACCTCAAAGCCTAGAACAGAACACTGAAGATCTAACAATATAATACTGTGGGTCCAAAAGATAGAGAGATCATGATGGAAAGGAATCTCTCAAATAAACAAGAGCAAAGGGGGAACAAGGAATTCACAACACACACAACTCTAGAGGACTCAACACTAGGTCAACTGGTTGAGAAACGACATGCCAAGAAGGCACCTAAGTTTTGAAAGACTAGAAAAGGTATCAAAACTTTTCCAAAATCAACACCAGATAAGATAACCCAGAGTTAGAGCGAAACGGGATAAGGAAAAAAATAAGCATACTAGATTTTTTTTCAAATACTTTTCATCTTTAAAATAGTTTTTTTACAAACACTAGACTCAACATCGACCAATAGCAAGGTTTTCCTACGGTCGGTACTGCTCTGATACCAAGAACTATGACACCCCCGGGATCAGGTCTAAACAAATTCCTGATCTCTTTCTAAAATAAGCTTAACCTTGAGCTCGATAATATCCAGTGAAGAATCGGTAACACAACAGTGACCCTACGACACAAAATTTATTACAGCAAGCACATATCCGAGCAGAGAACTAAATTATTACAAGTAGAGGTCACTGACCACAAACACCAAACAATGGAAGGCAAATTATGCTATTAAGTATAGCAAACTTAACAAATGGCCTAAGAGGCCTGAAGCATAACGATGACGTCCCAGCCCATAGATTCTAGGCTGCCGGCCGGGAACCCCAAGCTACTCGTCGATGTCGATGTAGTACAGAACTCGTCTTCAGGTGATCACTTACTCTGCCAAAAGTATCAACAAAGCAAGGGTGAGCACAGGGTGTACTCCGCAAGACTTATGGGTGGTGGAGTTGTTTTGCATAAAGCCATCTTTTTTTATAAACAAGAGAGAGAAGAAGCTCGTCTAATCAGAATATTTTAAAAGGGGATAAGAGAGATACATCTCCAAAGTATTGATCATCATCTTTTGATATCCACCAAATCATCATCATCTGAACTTGGATCACCCCCTCATACCCATGAGGAAGCATCCTTAAGCACGTGTTGATCTGTCAAGTTTTATGATTAGGTTCATGTTCTCTATGATCTTGAGTCCGGTCGCCAAGTAGTTCATAACCGTGAACACGGATTTTCGAAAAGATTATTACCCTCAGCGGTGTACAACTTTACCCACACGTACTAACCTTCTCTTAATTCCACATGATTAGCCCCTTCCTTGGAAGGACGGCAGAGGATGGTTAGACACGACCTTTACCTTGCTTTCACCAATGCCATGAGTCACGTAATAAGTATGGATCCGCCGTAACGGGTCAAATCCCGAAGCCGGTACTTAAAGATGTGAGGCGAGGTTGGTTTACCAGGGGTGCTATCTACCCCAAGCAACCCGGTCCATGCTTCCCTACGTGTTATGAATGCACCTGCACCCGGCAAATCTTTCAAAAGGGTTTCTATGCATATGTCGAATGGAATGCCCGAACTATGTGACTCATGGAATCTACTAGGCAAGTTAGTTGCTCGTGAGGTTGTCCAGGCCCAGTGTGGTTGCACGCTCGTCTTGGTTCCAAAGGCAAGAACTCAGGTCCTAGTGGTGGCGAGCATGGGACTAGAAAAACCACATCCCACCGTGGCCTCCCATACAAGCCTTATCATGTTTAATCTCATATCACCTCTGATATCATCTCATCTCGTTCTCCTGTCATACTAGATTCTCTGCATCTGATACATCATCTGGATGGACCAGAACTGACAGCTATGCATGGCTAAGAAGAACATAGATGATATCTCTAGCAGTGCACACGAGCCAAACCTAGTTATTCTAGGAGCAGTGGATCAGGTAATATAAGGTCAAAGGGAGTATGCAATAGATAGGATACTCTATCTATCGATAAAAGACCACAGTAGAATCGTATGCAACATGGCAGAATTGAAATGCTTTAGAAATCATAGGATTATATCATGGTGGGGCTATGCTTGCCTTTGCCCGTTGATAACCGATATGCAGATCTTCGGGAACCTTGTACTTGACTTGGTTACAGTTGGTCAAATATTTTTCGTCGATCTTTGGTCTTCGATCTTTGATGGTGTTGTCCTCGGGCTTCGATCTCGATCTTGATATCGTATTCTACCGAAGAAGAACCAAGCACCGGAAAGAGAGGGAAACAATCAACACATGGCATCGATGCAATGCTCAAGCAATGATGATGATATGGCAAGTTGAATTGTATTGAATTAAAACCCTAAAGCATGCTCGATAGTTTAAACGGGGTTTCGAGGGGTGCAAACCCTAACTCGGGGAAACTCCGGAGTCATATGAGAGGGGTTGGTTTGTTCTCTAATTAAACTTGTCTTCAAAGTTGTTGAACAATGCACGATTATAGCTTAAAGATATAGCTCTCATTTTTCTGAACATTTTGATATATTATTTGTATTTTTATGATTTATAAATAATTACTTATTGAATTTACAAGTTTTATACCAATTTCATAAATTATTAAACCATTTCTTAATTTAAATAAAACTGGATATACTTTTTACACAGAGGGATGGGCTAGCCCTAGAGACAGACAGGTGCGGCACTAGCCACCTCAGCCTCCATGCAGGCAAAGTGGGTCCTTGGCTGGGTTTGACTGGGTCAGACCCGCGTTGGATGATGTCATGATGACGTCACCGCGGGGATTGCTCCTAGTTTGAGCATGGATCAGGGGATTGGCTGCGCGCCTAGGCTCGTGGTTGGTCTCGTTCGATGCGGCTCAATGGGTTGGACCAAAAACTGGCGGCGACGGTGCGGGATGACCAGCAGAACATGGTCGGCGTCGGCGAACAGCGGCAGCAGCGGCAGACGCACGACCCGGGCATGGAAGAAGGCGAGAGGGAGAGGGAGAAGAGCACAGGCATGCTTAGAGGCTCACCAGGAACACGTTGATGGGGTCAGAAAATCTCGGGGAGGTCAGAAACAGTGGCGTAGGCGGCGGCCGGAGCTCGGGAAGACGAGGTCGTTGCAATCGATTCCGGTCGCGTGAGGCCGATTCCTTGGACGAGGGAGGGCATCACGACGAGACGGAGCTCCTGGGCGTCACGGCATGGCTCGGGGAGGCCGGAGGCGTCGGGGACACCATGGCAACTACAGGCTAGGGTTCCGGCCGGATAGAAATTGCGGCAAAAGAGGGGATTAGGGTTGATCTTGGCGGAGAAGGAGTACTTGTAGACATCGTCTAGGACGGTAGCATGTATCGCGGCGCCGGCGGGAATCATGATGCAGGCGGGCGACGGCGGCGCCACGCAGCTTCTCCATTGTCGGTGAAGAAGACGACAGGCGGACAGACGGATCGAAGGGGTACGCGGCCGGGGTGGGCTGCGTCTGGGCTGGCTTGGGCCCTGCGGTGGGCCGTGGGAAAGGAAAAGAGGAGAAGGTTGCTGGGCTGCTCGGTCTGGTTGCTCTGCTCTATTTTTTTTAGCAAAACTTTTTCAATTTCTGTTTTTCATTTCCCTTTTGTATTTTCATATACAAAACTATTTTGGGCATTTCAAAATGCCTTAGATTTTTAAAACATTTAAAATAATGTGAGGCCCTTGAAATATTTACAAAGAGGGGGGAATATTAGGGTTTGACCATTTTGGGCTTCACAACTTTTTGACCAGTTTCAAACTATTTGAAACCATTTAAAATATTTACAAAGAGGGGGGAATATTAGGGTTTGAGGCTTTGATTTATTTCACTGATGCACAATTTAAAATATGATGCTCATGCAATGCACAATCAAACCCTAAATAAGAGATTAGCTAGAACTGGGGTGTTACAAAGCAGTGGCGGGGTCTGCATCCTAGGTTAGTGAGGAGGTCAGCCAGAAGTGTGCTAACAGGGTACCTATGAGCAGCGGGTTGAAGAGAAAATCTAGGAAGGTGGCGGAGTGTTCGGCTGCAGTGCGGGGTCATGCAACCCAGATCTCGAAGAAAACCACCCGGGAGAAGAGCGAGAGGCGAATTTTTCTTATATGTGCATTGTCTTGCACATAGATTAGTTACTGCGAAGTAGTGTCGAATGAACTGAAAGGTCCCCTTTTTAATAAAATTAGGAACAACTTCGATGCAGCGGACCTATATGAGTTCATGGTTCATGTCTGCCAGTACACTACAAAACTAGATTTTGGTTGCGAGGGGGTTGTGTTCGGGCAGTATGTGCGTCTGCTTGACAACTACGAAGAGGTTGTGTCTATTTCGCAGCTGATAGATATGCTTCATTCTAGAATTCCTTGGGGATCCAGACAAGGGGCAAAATTGGTGTGGCGTAACATGGGTGATACCTATGTGCAAATTGAGCACTCCCATGAGCTTCAAATGCTTTGGGAGTGATGTGTAGCTGATCGTCAGGTGAAAGTTGAAGTGATGATTGATGATATGTATGTAGATACTAGAGATCTTGCTGCTAGAGCTTCTGCGGCTCGAGTTTACGGACCACCAGATGCTGATCAAGCTGGAGGTGGATTCATACATAGAAAAACTTAATGGCAGAGTTAGTAAGAAATTTTCTTCACGTACTCTCGAGATAACCGTCGATACCAAAAACATAACTCTTGTTTAACTAGGAGAGATGATTTGTAAGGAAATCATTATTGGCCCTAAGCAGATGGCACGACTCCGTTGGTGGCATCATAAGAAGGAGTTCATAGAGGTTTTGGATACTGATGATCTGATGCAGATTATGTGACGATAGAAGTAAACCAGGAGGGTGTTCTTCCTGGCTGCCATTTCTGATGTTGTTAGACAGGTTGTAGTGGATGTAGAGTCCCCTGCTATTGCTGACCAGAACGAGGCGATAGACGTTGATCAGATCTAATGAGAGCTACTACCCAAGGCTTGTCACATAGACCGCAGGGCTCCCTTGCCTGTATTTGTAACAAAGATTTTGTTGCTTTGAAACTGTGCTGATGTGGTCGTGTTTGTTTAGAGATTACAATCCGATGTTCTGTGAGCTGTTGAGATTTTCGGACATATCACTCGATGAAAGCATCGTTGTTGTAATAAGATACAGGTACATTGTAGTTAACATGATTGTGTTTGTTGAGATGATGTGATAAATTTGTTTCTCGGATTATGATTGTTCAGATATTGTAATATATTGTGCTATGAGTGTTGGGATTTTGGGACATATCATTCATGGAAACCATCACTGAACAAGGTGATATATAAGTACCTTGTAGTTGACATGATTATAATGTAATATAATGCTCTATGGGATCAATAAAATAACTTCCTAAGTACGAGACTATGATCTATTGGACGCACAAGTCTAGGATTTAGGAATAAGGGTTAAGGTGTTAGACCATAAACCATAAACCATAATCCTATATTGTTCGGTACATAAGATTTTGTATATTTCTATAAGTCAAAAAATTGGGAAGGAGGAAGTACATGATTAATATTACAAATTAAAATGAAGGAAGAGAAAAACTATTAGATATTAGAGAGTAATCTAGCCACAGTACATTGTATCAATTAAACTATTGTAGCATGCCAATTTAGTCAATGTTGCAACGTTGACGCACTTCACATTCCCAACTTCTTCTCTCTCCACTCACTACCCTCCTCTCCCTCTCCTCACTGTTGCCGATGCGTCGCCGTGGCCGCATTTGCCATGCAACCCTGGAATGACGAGGACGACTAGTCGAGCAGTGACAGCTTTATCTTCGACATCGAGTCTTCCCTCCCCGATGTGAGTTCCTCTGTTTTCTCCGCAATGGTTAGGCATTGGTAATTACCTCGACCCAAGACTTGAAATGTGCATGCAATCATGTTTATTTCTAGCTTTTCGTTCCCTTATAGGTACCACTCACGATCTACGACCCCGATTGGGACGGCCTAGATCTCGATTGGGAAGTACCATGTGACCATGGGCTAAAATTGAGGAAATATATTGTATTTGAAGGCAGTAACACTGGAAGAAGGTTTTTGGGCTGTACAAATCAGGTTTGCTTTCGTTATGTACAATGGCGACATGAAGAAAATTGTGTAGTGTTATGTTGATAATTAGGTCCCGTGTTTTTTAGGTTGGCCTGGTGTGTAAAGAAGTAGAGTGGGTGGATCTTGAGTGGCCAGACACACTTAAGAAATGTTTGGCCCAGTTGTGGGATATGTATGAGCTCGAAAGGCCGAGGAGATTTAAAGATGCTCATGATGCAGCTGCAGAAAATTACTAGATCTTGGTAGGAAATAAGTAGTTGGAACAGGAAATCAAGCATTTGCAGTCAGAACTAAATGACACAATCAATGGGAGCTTGGTGGTGGGAACTGCACGGAAGATTCAGAAGGCGGAAAAGGAGAGGGATCAGCTCATGGAAGAGAATAAGAAGCTAGAGTACTGCATTGCAGAGATGTTGAAGGATCTGAAGAAGGAGCGCGAGGTGAACAAGGACAAACTACAGACAATGAAGGAAATTTTAGATGCATAATTTGTGTCGTGGCAATATCTGAAACTAGTTAACTGTAAGACTTGAAGTTGTGATATCTTGACTAATCAAAACTCAATCCTTGAGAAAAATAACCTTTTAGAAGAAAGCATAGTTTGCATAGAGAGAGGTCCACTTTTACAAAATCACTACTACACATGGATAAAACACGATTTGGTCCGTCAGAACATATAGTTTGCAAACTAACTTCAGAGGAATGTTTGCACTGAGCCTGGCACGGAGATGGTCGTGTTCAATTCTGAGAAGCTCCAGATCGAGGGTTTGTTCAATCAGGTCCTCTTTGGTTTTTACCTGCTCCCTTAGTACTTGGACGTGCTCCTCCCGCTGGTTCAAGATCTCCATCTGCGAAGTGACAAGCTTATCAATAAGCTTAAGATTATCCACCATGAGATCCTTGATGATGTCCTCCTTTGCACGCGTCGAGGCAATACTTTTCTTGTGAAGTTCCTTCCAGCCGGCGATGTCCACCTTTAGACTGTGGCACTTCTCATAAAAGATGGTGACTTCTTCTCTCAGGCGGTCATGGGACACTTTCTGAAAATTCTTCTTCTCCAGTTGGATAGCCATCTTGTCCTTTAGCCAGGTCGGCAGTTCTGGGTTGAGCTTTCACCTCTTCTGCTGCAACAAAAATATGTGGTTAGTTTCCACAATTTAAACAATTAACTAGTGTCAAAGTCATAATTTGAATGACAGAGCAATCAAGGATTATACAAATTTAACAGAATCAACTAGTGGCATAGTCCTAATTCCAGAGATAATGTCAGAGCAATATATGCTTTTCCCAATTCAACTAGATAAACTAGTGGCATACTTCTAATTTATATGACTAAGCAATATACCCTTTTTTCCAATTCAACAAGATAAACTAATGGCATAGTCGTAATTTAAATTTCAAAGCAATATATCCTTTTTCCCAATTCAACAAGATAAAGTAGTGGCACAGTCCTAATTTCCATTTCAGAGCAATATATCCTTTTATCCAAATTCAAAAGGATAAAGTAGTGGCACAGTCCTAATTTGAATTTCAGAGAAATAAAGCCTATTTTTTCCAATTCAATAGGATAAAGTAGTGGCACAGTCCTAATTTCAATTTTAGATCAATAAAGCCTAATTTTCCCAGTTCAACAGGATAAAGTAGTGGCATGGTCCTAATTTCAATTTCAAAACAACATGGGACTATATCCAACTAAGGGTGCTTTGGGTTTTTCCAATGTAACCAAATAGTAGTGGCATAGTCATAATCTAATTCCAAGCTCAGATACATAACGGAAAGAAAGGATGATGACCATTCATGAGAACACAAACCCATAATTAAGTTGACAAGAAAGTAAGATAAATAGAGAAATAAGGAGTTGCTCCAAGATTGCTTCATTGCACGACATGTATAAATTACAAAAGCAGCGGAGCATGAACTGAGATTCCTGCCCCCTCCCTACTCTGAATCTGAATTGGGCATTGCCGTTGGCTCCGTGTTCTCCTTGTTTGGACTCTTGGGCACGGTGATACCTCGACCCATGTCCTCCTTCATCTGTCTTAGTGCATCCAGGCAACGGCCCCTGTCACTGTAGGCTTCGATGATGCGTTCTCTGTGTGTCTCGGTGGCTTTGTCCAGCAGGAGGACGCATCTATCCTAGAGATTCTGCTTGTCATGCAAGATCTTCGTAATTAAGTTGATGGCCAAGACTTTTTTGGATAATATGTGTGCGATCAAATTCTGTAGCTCGTCGATCACCCTATGTAGCTCGTCGCACTATGCTTCGAGCTTCTTGATGGTAACTGAAAAATCAAGCGTGATCTCCTTCTGCAGAGACAAACGCCTTCGAAGGAGATCATTAGCTTGGGTTAGGGAGCATGCAAAATGCAGTTGGTTGTCTATCTTGGCATTGATCGCGGCCAACTTGTCACGGCAATCGGCCTACGCTTGCTGCATCATTCATGTTATTTAAAATAGGCACTCTATAATTATACTTCATGTTCCAGGGAAGCACAATATTCAAGTCACAAAAACCCCAAATGTGTCTATGAATATTGAGCGTGGTCCCTAATTGGAGGCTACTTGCGGGTAGACACAATAATATTTCCACATTTAGAATATCAAAAATAAATCCAAATGCATGTCCGGATTTCCTACCTCGCTGAGCCGGGAAACAGTGCCGAACGGGTCATGTGACGAAGCCACCATCGTGCTAGTTTCAGGATCCACGGCCGTCCTGGAATATCTAGCAGAGTAAGAAGAAGAAGAAGAAGACTGTACCGGGAGGATCCCTGTCCTGCTGCAACATTCAGTGTCGCCACTGCCATCGTGCTGCTTTCAGGGTCCACGGCCGCCCTGGAATATGTAGCATAGTAACGGGAGGAGCCCTTGCCTGCTGCAACATGCAGCATTGCCGCCGCCATCATGCTACTTTCAGGGTCCATGACCGCCCTGGAATATGTAGCATAGTAATAAGAAGAATAATAAGAAGTAGACATAGAAGAAGAAGTAGTCATAGAAGAAGAAGTAGACTGTACCGGGAGGAGCCCTGGCTTGCTGCAACATGCAGCACCGCCGCCGCCATCGTGCTGCTTTCAGGGTCCACGGCCGCCCTGAAATATGTAGCATAGTAATAAGAAGAAGAATAAGAAGTAGACATACAAGAAGAAGACTGTACCGGGTGGAGCCCTGGCCTGCTGCAACATGCAGTGCCTCCGCTGCCATCGTGCTGCTTTCAGGGTCCACGGTCACCTGGAATATGTATCATAGTAATAAGAATAAGAATAAGAATAAGAAGTAGACATAGAAGAAGAAGTAGATATGGAAGAAGCAGACTATACTGGGAGGAGCCCTGGCTTGTTGCAACATGCAGCGCCGCCGCCATTGTGCTGCTTTCAGGGTCCACGGCCGCCCTAGATAATATAGAATATTAATAATAATAACAAGAAGAAGACATAGAAGAAGAATAAGACTATACCGGGAGGAGCCCTAGCCTGCTATAACATGTAGCGCCACCGCCATCGTGCTGCTTTTAGGGTCCACGGCCACCCAGGAATATGTAGCATCATAAGAAGAACAAGAAGTAACATAGAACAAGAAGAAAACATAGAAGAAGAAGAACAACAAGACTGCATCGGAGCTGACATCTTTGGAACATTCAGCGCCATTTCTAGGAGAGATTGGGTCTCTGTGCACGGGAGAACTGACCAGCTGGTTGAGCAGTAAGTCCAAGTCGGCGATTTTTCTCCATTTTCTCCGCGCACACGGTCGATCTGCCTCTGCCTCTCCTCCGGGGAGTAATGGATAATGCAGATGGAGAAATGTGGGGGCAGGAAGAAGAAGAAAGTGATGTGCGGGAGAGAATGGTCAAAGAGTCCAGTCTGTGGGATAGTCTTATACAAGACCACAGTTTACTCTGGTGCTATCTCAACCTACATCCACTGTTCATTTGTTAATCGATGGCCTATGTCGCTTCCTTCTCAAAGAAGCTTGACTGGCAGAACCAGGGAATAAAACCCCAAAGTCCACACGATGGGACTCGATTGGACTGGCTTTAATGAGATGGACGGTTCAGCAGGGACTTCGGCACGCTCCGCCTAATTTCCCGCGGATAGGGGTGGGACTATGAGGGAGGATGTAATTATGGGTTGCACGTCCAGCGTGCGTCCGTGCTCAAGGGGTTGTCGCAACACGCACAACTGCTGCACGGATAGAACATGATGGAGCGTTCAACTCCATGTCGATAGGCATGCACTGGACACTTCCCAGCGCTTCCACACGACGCATTTTGTGGTTTGTTACATGACAACACTCCCAATACATAGATATTTGACGATCTAGCACAATTTTTATGTGACTAGACTATGAGATGCACCTGGGGCCCCAGGATCGGCACCCAACTCTGCGTACCCGTCATCGCGCATTTCCGAACAACTTCCTCGCGTAGCATGGAACCGTGCCGTCGCAGTGGCAGATCCTTGTCGGTGGCTGACTGTCCTGGATCACCTTCTCGTCGCGGCATCATTCTTGCCTGCCGGCACCCATCTCAGGCACCAGGACATGTCCAACTGCACCTGGATCCATCAACATCGGCACTCGAGGACACCGCAACATCAAAGCTTATCATCCGTGCCTGCCGGCACCCATCTGAGAAGCGCGTTGCACCGGCAGAGACAGAGGAGCGCCTAGAAGCAACCAAGACGGAGGAGCACCAGAGGAAAACATGCGAGACCACCATGAAGAAGGGCGGGAGGAATAGTGGAGCCAACGATGAGGATGAATCTAACTCTGGAAACAAGGAGGCGTTCATGGAGCAGTTGGAGGCACAAGCGGAGGAGAGTGACATTGACCTGTGGGACTACGAGGAGGAGGAGGATGACTACGACGAGGAGAGGGCTCATATATACGAGGAGGGAGTTTCCAGATACCCATTACAAGTACCAGATATAAATAAATTTCAATAAAAATTCAAGAAACGATGTTACTGTGCCACCTCCTATCTGCTCCTCTTATTACTGTTCAATCCTGCGCTGCACTAAACAACAGTTGATGAGGACATAAACAAAAATGATCAAAATGCCAGGTAAAACTACTTTCAAGCTTACCTTTCGTCCGGAGAATCGTACAAAGACGAAATTAAAAGGGATTTATTGTATCTCCTGCAGTTAGCCGAAAGACCCTCAAGAACATCCTCGATCACCCCAGCAACTTCTTCATATTCAAACTCAACTCCATTATTATCGTTTTCCTTATGCTCCCTCTTACACTTTTGTTTCTTTCTGCCCCTATCCTCGCCGGTACATCCACATTCTTAGCCAATTTCTTCTTACCAGCGTTTCCCTCCACATGCGCATCATCGATTTCCTTCACATGTAGCACTTCCTCCACGCCATCTCGCTGCGCTTCCTCTAGTTTTGCCTGAGAAGCCTCATCTTCTTCCTCCATGATGTGAACGGGGACAAGGTCAGCATCTCCAAAATCACGTGGAACTGGGTTTTTGCATAGACTCTTGATATGGCCCAACCCTCCACACCGTTTGCACTTTTGCTTCCTTGCTCCTAGTCTCGAACCTTTTGCGATGAAGTCTTCGGTCCTTTCCTTTCTAGGCCTCCCAGGTGTCCTCCTAAGAGCTGGTGGTTCGATTTTGAACCCTGGATCGACTATCTCCCAATCATTTTCATCAGCAATAGGTGGTACGTTTTCTGCATAAGTTGCAGCAAACTTATCCATAGATAAATAGTTATGAACATAGTTCTCTATTTCAGCACCTCTACCTCTCAGCTTTAAGATGAAGTGCAGTGCATGGTGGCATGGCAGACCAGTAACCTTCCACTTCCTGGATGAACAAGTCTTGTTACCAATGTCTATAGTAAACCTACGTTCAATTTCGTGCTTGTCGTGTGCATAAACCTCAACCAATGTATTGGAACTTCTGACCATCCTCATCTTTATCGTTCTTATTGCCCTGGTTCTTGCATTCAGTAATAAAACCACCTTTGGAATTATTTTATGGCCTACAAAGTTTCTCACACAAATTATCTGCCTAAAATCTATCTTCACCATTATAAACTGTCTTATTGCATCTAACAAAATAACAATTGCAAGTGACTTCATGGTCCTAATCTTAGCATTGAACCTTTCTTTCAGATTATTGCAGACAAAATCCGTTTTGCTTAACTCACCAAACTTGCTTCTGGCCCATAACTTGTTATGATGTTCTTCGAGGTATTCGTTCACCTTCGGCACGGTATACAAGTTCTGCATGTAAGTAGCATGCATGCTTGGGGTGTACGTGTATGCTGATCGCCACAAGTTGTCTTCAAAGATCTTTCCTTTGAACTTCTTCGTGAAGCTAGTAGCGAGGTGCCGCATGCATTCCCTATGCTCAACTCCAGGAAACACAGCATCAACAACATTCTGAAGCCCCTTGCATCCACCAGTGTGTATCACCAAGCCTTCAGGGTGACCAATTACTTCACGTAGTCTCTACATGAACCATGTCCAGCTTTCAGTCGATTCACCCTCAAGAACAACATAGGCTATGGGAAAAATCAAATTATGTGCGTCCATAGCACAAGCAGTAGCAAGCTGTCTGATGACGTCCAGCACTGTCATGGGACGCTTCGATGGAAACCCCAAGAGCAAGGTGTGATGAGCACAACAACAGGTTTTCGCTCAGTAAGAAACCGAGGTTATCGAACCAGTAGGAGGAAGGAAACGTCTCAAAGGTGTTGCAAGCAGCATGGAAACCTGCACAACACAAAATCAAGACTTTGCCCCAATGAATCCGTGAGGTTGTCAAGCTCACCGGTTTCCTGTAACAAAGGATTAAACCTATGGTGTGGAAAGTAATGGTTTGTAGCAAGTAAATAGGTAACAGTGGAAGATGTATCAATGGTAAATCTTGGACCGGGGTCCATAGTTCACTAGAGGTGCTATCCTTAGATAAACAACATGGCATGAAGGGTAACAAAATTACAACAGGGCAATTGACAGGAACTGAGCAAGACATAATAATGAAATACCAGACAAAAAGATCCTATGAGATTCGATTGGGAAATACAACAATATACATAGAGTGCCATCCAACTGCATTTATGATTAGAAGTCCACCTTCAGGTTATCATCCAAACCCCCTCCAGTATTAAGTTGCAAGCAATAGACAACTCCTTTAAGCAAAGTGTGAAAGGTAAACAATCCACTTATTCCATGAACAAGAGACCGTTGTTTTCTCCCTAGTGGTAACAGAACATCTACAACCGAAGAGATTTCTGTCATTTCCCTTGGAAACTACAGGCATGAACCCACTATCGAGCATAAATACCCCCTCTTGGAGTCACTAGCAACTACTTGGCCAAGATAGCCACTAACAACGGAGAGCATGCAACATCACAAACAACACAGACATGATAGTATCAAATAGACAAAACCATTAATCAATCTGACATAGTAATCTCAATATCCATCGGATCCCCGCAAACACAACATGCATGATTACAAATAGATTAGATCTTGGTCATGAACGGAGCTCACAAGATCTATACATGAAAGCACAAGGAGGAGATACAACAATCTAGCTACTACATGGACCCGTAGTCCAAGGTGGAACTATTCACGCTTCATACCGGAGAAGAAGGCCTCCGGGATGATCTCCCCTCCAGCAGGGTGCTGGGAAGAACTTCAGGTCCCCCTAATCTAGGGACGATGGTGGCCGCGGCTACATAAGGTTTCGTGGAGTTTTGATCGGTTGCCTAGGGTTTCTGCATTGGGGGCTTCTTATAGGCGAAGATGCGAGGCTAGGAGGCGGCCAGGGGGGCCACATCCTACCCGGGTGCAGGGTGGGCCCACCCGCGCCTAGGGGGTGTGACGGCCCTGGTTTGCCTCTCCCTCTTGTCTTCCAGTTTCGTGTCCCCCATGGTAAAATAAAGACTTTCTGTTTTTTCCCGTCCAATTCCGAGAATATTGATTTTCTGCCTTTCTGGAACCAAAAACAGAAGAAAACAGGCAACTAACACTATGGCAACTTGTTAATAGGTTAGTTCCAAAAAAGATATAAAACACCTCAAAGTGTAGACAAAGCAAAGCAAATTAGATACTAAACAAGCATGGAGCATCAAGCTTAACTCCTGCTCGTCCTCGAGTAGGTAAGTGATAAAAGAATAATTTTTGAGGATACATGTACCGTCAAAACCAAGATCAAACCATTTGCAAGAATTGAAAGCTGAGATCAAAGAACTCTAAACATGTGCATGAAAGATGGAGTTCTAACAATAGGAGAAAATAACTATGCATGCAACATGAAAGGCTACAAACAAATATCATGAATAACATGCATTGAAAAACATTTGTTTGTTTCACATACAGAAAACATGGCATAGTGGCATTTAGCTTGTCCCTCCTAGAGTAGCAAATAGATGCATAGGACACCTTCAAAGTTCATAAGAGTGACTAGATACAAGTAGCACAAGAACAAGTAATATCACAATATGCATCAATCAATAAGTTTCGGGACACTACACACAGAATGACAACTATGCTCTCTTAATGGTGCCTAAAGGTTAGAAGGTGGAGAGTCAATAAAATAGTGGAAGAAAGGCCTTTCATAAAGGAACCAGGGATTTCAAGTTTCAAAAAGATCTTCCAAAAATTATGGTACTTGTTAGCTTTCATCCCTCATTGCCCCTATCATAAGCATCTTGAAGTGATTAAGGTTAAAGTGAACAAACTATGGAGTATATGCTTGACAAAGTATAAGTAGACAATCTCAAGTACCATGAATACGAGGGCCACACCTCATGCTACTCAACTTCAGTCACCTGTAAGTTCTTGTCATAGTAAGTACATGCGTATCACAGAGAACCGCCAACGGGGTACCCCTTGCACATGATACTGGAGCTATCCCATAACCAGAATGACAAGGCAAGCAGACAATGAGCATCTCAGCGATCTTTTTATTTACTATGTGCATAGCTTTTTATTCAGGATGCTTCATAGATAGCTCACTATGGTGATGCTGCAAGTTTCCACCATGATTAGTCATAGCTTAGGCTAGCGTCCCAGGCGTTTCTCTAACACAAATTACATAACTCCATGGACTTACAATCTCCCTCTTTATTTCACACCGGTGACATCCATAGACAAAAGAGCATGATATCAACTAAGTACAAAGTTACAAGTGCAATGTTGAAAACGTTCCCCGTGATAGCATGGTTCTGCTAATTCCAACATATAAGTGAAGGAATATACAACATAGATGACACAATGGTTCAAGTTTATTAGGGGCAAAGAATATAAAGTATGGCATCAAGTTTGTGAGGGTTTTAATCACTAAGTTTTCACATAAAAAATACTTTTTAATTGGAAGATAGCTGAAAACAAGAATATACATGGAATGGTGTAACACAGCATACATAGGAGTTTATAGTGGACACTTTGGAATAACTTAGTTTGTTGGGAGTTGGAAGCATGAGTAGAGCTTAATCATACAAGTGGAGGCTAGCAAAAGACTGGGAGCAATCAACTAAGAGAGCAATAATGGCCATCATCATGGAGAGCAACAAAACATTAGTAATCAAAAAATAGAGTGGTACTACAAGTCAAGGACTAAATGATAATAGAGGCTATGGTGACTTGTTCATAGTAATAACATGGTGTGAGCACGTGCCAAGTGAACCCAAACAAAGAATCAAAGGAGAATACCACAGTACTACGCTTTTGCATGGTAAAACAACACATAATTCTTTCAAGGCACACTAAGCAATCCCAATTTTTTGGAGCAAGACATGCTACAGCAATAATCACTAAGCATAAGGTCAAAACAAAACCTAGCATTTCATGGTAAATTCTAAGTCACAGTCAATGCAAGCTCCTCTTGCACATTTAAGCAGGAACTTCCTACTCCTTTTCAAAACCAAGCAACTTATTTGAAACAACACAGCAAGAACGGGGGTCCAAACTACTTTATTAAAGCAAACTAAACACTAAGCAAACCAAACAAAAACTAAGACACTCCAAGAACAACACAACAGTGCATGAAACAATAAAAACGAAGTGTCCAGACAGACCTGAGCTTTTTATTGATGAAGAAAGGGATGCCTTGGGCATCCCCAAGCTTTGAAGCTTCTACCTCTTGGATATTTCTTGGGGTGATACCGGGGTGGCATCCCCAAGCTTGAGCTTTTGTCCTTTCTTCATCTCATTACATCGTTCTCTCTTTACACCTGAAATTTTTCCTTCATACAAAACTTCACACTATAACAACATTAGTGTATTGAAAAGATAATAGACCTTTGGGTTTAGCTTTGGAACAGAAAAACTTTTCAGTAAAAACACAAGATACTGTAGCAACTCCTTCAAAAAGCTCAATTCACCATAGAGAACTCAACAGGAATCAGTAAGAAGCAAATGCAAATAATGGCAGAAATCTGTCAAAACAGACCAACAGGTAGAAACCGATTTTTTAGAAAATCTTATGTTGCTCAACTAAAAAAGTGTTGAACTAACGAAAGTTATCTAACATACTGGGGGATTTATTGGTAAATTTTCAGCTCAATCCGACTTACATACACTACTCACGAATTTTTATGGTGGAGGAAATAAATCTGTTTCGAGATAGCAACTCCCCAAATCTCACTTCCCTCTCATTAGAGGTCATTCTTGGATCAAAAATCAAACAAAAAGGATAAGAAGAGGTCATTACTGAAGTAATAACTTCCAAGACTCAAGAAAACTCTTGGGTTATCTCCCAATAAGTACTTTTCTTTAACGCCTTTAAGTTAGGCACAAGAAGCAAGAAATCAAGTATTTTCAAATCAGGAAGTGAGATCAATATTTGCAACGTCTTCAACTATGAGAGGTATCTCATCCAAATGAGTCTTAGAGGATCCCTTCTCATATCTTTTTGGTTTACTACTTTCATGAAAAGGATTTTTAGGAACAATCCAATCAAAAAAAATCAAAGGATTCATGCATTCCAACAAGCTTAAAGGGTATGGGTATCTTAAATTCCTCTATAGGCTTGGTTTTATCTGAAGTACCCACAACATCTACGCATGAGCCTAGCATGTTAAAACGCTCAAAGACCTTTTTGGCTTCCTTAGTAACATCATGGAACTCTTTTAGTAAAGTTTCAAGAATAAATTTTCTCTTTTTAGCATTCTTTTCTTTCTTTAGTTTTAGGAACAAAATTTGCATCATGGGGTTAAGTCTAACAAACCTAGACTCCAACATATGAACTAAAGAAGCTGCACCAATCTCATAATTAGGAGCAAGCTCTGCTATAGATTTATCCTCAATATCCTCATGTCTACTAATATGATTAAAGAATTCTTCAATATTATCTTTCCCAATTATGGAGCCACTACCTATTAAAAGGTTTTTCAGGTTGAACTTGGGGAGCAACAAGGTGTTCTCAGCAGAGTCCATTTTGGCAAATGTGGGCAAGCCAAAAACAGCAATAGCATCTAGAGCAGGAACTATTTTTTGTGTTTTTGAATAAAGGAAGCAAACCAAACTAAACTAATTTTTTGGAGTTTTGATTAAAAGAGGCAAACAAAACCAAGCAAAGGAAACTAAGAAAACTAAAAACAAAGTAAATAGAAAGGTTGAGGAGGACTCCCCTTGTGAAGATGTCCTTAGCCTCCCCGGCAAGGGCGCCAAAAAATACTTTTGATGGCGCTTTGTTGACATGAGAGCTTCTTCTTCTTTATTCCCTGGCAACGGCGCCAGAAAAGACTTGATGACGCCCAGCACTGTCGTGGGACGCTTCGTTGGAAACCCCAAGAGCAAGGTGTGATGAGCACAACAGCAAGTTTTCCCTCAGTAAGAGACCAAGGTTATCGAATCAGTAGGAGGAAGGAAACATCTGAAAGGTGTTGCAAGAAATGTGGAAACCTGCACAACACAAACTCAAGACTTTGCCCCAACGAATCATTGAGGTTGTAAAGCTCATCGGTTTGCTGTAACAAAGGATTAAACATATGGTGTAGAAGGTAATGGTTTGCAGCAAGTAAACAAGTAACAGTGGAAGATGTATCAATGGTAAAGATTGGACCGGGATCCATAGTTCACTAGAGGTGCTCTCCTTAGATAAACAACATGGCATGAAGGGTAAACAAAGTAGGGGAATTGACAGGAACTGAGCAAGGCATAACAATGCAATACCAAACAAAAAGATCCTATGAGATTCGCCTCTCCGTCTCGTCTTCTGGCTTCGTGTCCCCCACGGTAAAATATTGGCTTTGGCTTTTGTCCTGTCCAATTCCGAGAATATTGATTGTCTACCTTTTTGGAACCAAAAATAGAATAAAACATGCAACTTGCACTGTGGCAACTTGTTAATAGGTTAGTTAAAGATATAAAAAACATCAATGGGTAGATAAAGCAAAGCAAAGTAGATACTAAACAAGCATGGAGCATCTAAAATTATAGATATGTTTCCGATGTATCACTATCCCCTGAACTTCCCTATTAAAGAAGTTGCATCTGTTGCCAAGTATGGCCTCCAGCCGTCTAGGAACCCCTTCCAGCATGCCTACAGGTAGACAAAACATCTCCTGAAGCATTTCTTATCCGCCTGCTTATACTTGACCCCCTTGAGACCTTTTTTCTTCCTTTCACAACCTCATAATCAATTTCAAAAACACTACCAGGTGATGTCTTCTATACTTCATCTTTGAAACTATAGAACATGTGAAAACTGTCAGTCCACTTACCCTGAATGAAGTATAAATCCATCTCCTTCCCATCAAAGACTCTATTGTAAGGAATCAGAACGTTAAACTTTTTGCTAAGCTTAGTTCTGAGTTCAGCAGGTCCAATGCTATGATCCTGCCTCACCCAGTCAAATACCTTAGCAGCAATCCATTTGGTTGTCGCTTGTCTAACTTTATCACTCAAAGAAGTATTAGGGCAGTTGTGTTTCTTTCTGTTTACCTTGATCTGCATTCAATGGGAATAAAAATAAATCAGAGGACACATCAGCAGAACAAATCTGAGAAAGACCGAAACTAAATGTAGCTATTGCAACCTGAAATGGGTATCCACCCCGCATTGGAGATGCATGCAATCTCCATTTACACACCTTGCTTTCCCTACAATGCACCCTAAATATCTTTTGGTCGCTCTTTTCAACGATAAATTCGAACCTAACTCTTATTGCACATGTGGCAACGACATATCTGCATTCCTTCCATAGTATCAAATACAGTCCCCTCATCAATTGTAGGGTTGTCCCTGTCAAAGTGTATCACTCGCTTGTCCTCGTCTTCGTCATCGTGTCGGCATCCCATTTCCCCATCCTCACATTCCTCTTCCTCATCAGTCCCATAGTCAGGCTCATAGTTCGAATCAACCAAATATTCCCTACTCTCCATCCTATCAGGGTCAGCAGCCACATCTGGATATTCTTTCTCATCATCATCATCATCATCTTCGAGCACAAAATCACCCTGACCGCCAGACATTTCGATGTCTTCATGCTCAAAGAAAGGTTGGTCGGTCGTGCTCGGTATAAAAAACAGAGCCTACTCTGTTCGCATTCCACATGGACCGGTAACATTCAGGACAGTATCTTCCCTAGTACCTTTGTTAACGATGTGCACAAACATCAACATAGTCCCCATGCCGAGGTGTTTACTCCACATCATGGCTAGAGCCTCCTCAGTTCTAACATCGCAGAAAGTTTGTGAATTTGTGTCGTAGTACCTGATTACTAATTCATCATGTTGGCCAATGGGAAACTTGCCAAATTTCATGTTCAAGTCACTTAGAGTTATGTCCTCCGCGTCTATTGTCAGCCGATAATCAAATCCACTGGTAACTGCAATTCTACCGTCGGACAAGGTTTCAGTCCGACACCCATGCCGAATCTTTAAAAGAAATCTGGATGAAGCATACGTCCTACGGTCACCAACACAGATCCTATCGATCAACACGGGACTAGAAATGCTAATTGGGAGATGCATAGATGGAATTGCAGTTCTTACCCTTCAGGGAGGATGTACGACATGTTCAATGGGATCTAGAGCACCAAAGCTTTGCACCCCGCGTCCTCTTCCCATGTTTCGTGCTCCCCCATGTTCTATAGCCTTGAAGGGTCCATCTCCTCGCTCTTGGTCCTAGAAGGACCCATCTCCGTGTTCTCCGACCACGCAGGATCCATTTCCATGCGGGATCTAGATCAAAGCCACTGTTGTTGCGTGAGAACCTAGTGCCCAACAAACGATTTTCGTTCCCAGACGCGCCTAGGCGGCGATAGAGGCAAGAGGGCAAGGTAGGGCGGGTAGGGGATGAGGGGAGGAAGAGAGTGTTGCCAGAGGGGACGGAGTGGCGGCGTGCAAGACCAGAGCGATGGAGCAGAGCAGAGCTGCGAGCGAGCGATGGAATAATGGGGAGCACTAATCCTCGAACCTAGGGTGCACACCGTCGACGGTCGAGGTTGTGGGTCCCACCAGTCAGTAAAACGCCACGTTCTCTTCCCTTGTTTCTGATGGTGTTGTTACAATTCTACGATCATAGTGGTACAGGCAAAATTTCTGGACACAACTAAGGACACACTCATAAATATACTTAACATGGAACCATGACCTGGTACATTGCCTGATCCGGTTGCTAGCCACGACCTGTATTTTTAATATCTTAGCACTCTTATGCTGAGAAAGGGAAATAAAGATTCAGAAGTTAGTCTAACTAGTTTTGAATAAATAAGATAGACTCTTAGGAATCTTAGCTATGGCCCCGCCTAAGCAGAAACCGCCGCCGCCCCGGTCGTTGCCGAATCTTGGCTATTTGGCCCCTCTGAGGCAAACCATGCGGTTGTAATACAAGGCGTGTATTCCATTGCCATCTGAAACACTTGATTTCGCAGAATGTGCTGCATCTGCAATGACAGTGGTGGCAACGGTGAAGGCCGCCGTGGCGTCTAGAAGGGCCAACCGAGCATCGTGGAGAATGCGCGCGGCAGCATTTTCGAGTGCTCTGCGCACGAGAAAGAAGGTACGTTCCGAAATGTTCCCGCGAGATTGCCGCCGAGGAAACAAACCCCCGAACAGGGTGGCTCCAAGGTCAACAAACTCTCACCTCCATTCCTCGGTGCGGGCGACCTTACCATGGGGCAATTTGGGCCCACGCCGTCACCGACAAAGATGATCCATCCTACGCATTGTCGGTGGCCCGCACCACGGCGGCGTGCATCCATCTATACTCAGCTTGTTGGAGTGTTCGATAGCTAGAGCCGATGACACGCACTAGCTCAGCGCCGAAATTCAGGTTCAGATTCGCATGGACCTACGATCCCTGCCACGAGAAGCCAGAGTTCACCTTCAAAGAAATCGTTGTTGTGGCGCGGCTGTTCCTACTGAACCGGGACTGGTTCAGGCGCGTCAAGTAGTGCATGAACATTGCAGATCTCTTGAAGTTTGGCAGGAAGGAAAAAGATCAGCTGTGGTTAAACGATCGCTGAACTTACGTCCTCTCAAGGCAATTGGCTACCAACTTTTATGATGGAGATCTGCAGTTTCTGCAGTGTAGAACAGTTAAGTTCAGAGACTAACTCTGTAGAATGCCTTTTGTAGAGGAAATAGCCCCCTTTTGCGCAGCTATCACATACTGTAGTATGGAACTAGTTCGGAAGTAATCAAATACTATCAAGATGAGATATTTTTTCAATTACTATCGGCAGTTGAATTCAGTTTACGGTCATACTTATCCGAGGCAGACAAGATTCAGACAGCATTTTATGAACTGGTCTTGGGTGGTTTATTCATGCAAGTTCCATGCAGAATCACGCACCAGCTCAGAAAAAATATATGTAAAAATTGTTCGAGGCATACATACTAGCAGCATTTTGTGCCTTTCGGATCGCTCACATCAGCATTTTCCCGGCAATGGTGACATTGATCATTGCTAGCCCACCCTCTTTTAAGGAGGCTAACCTTGGTTATGCACACAAATTCATTAGCCACACATACTACAAATTCATTAGCCACACAAACTACAAATCATTAGCCACACGTACTATGAAATCATTAGACACACAAACTACAAATCATTATCCACACATACTACGAATTCAGTAGCCACACATTACAAATTCAGTAGCCACACATACTACAACAGTTCAAGCTATTACATAAGGCATACTACATGCTCGACTCTCAAGTAAGCAATCTTTCAGATTCACTAAACCTCTGTCTTCACTCGAGGAAATCGGAACCACCAGCCTGTCCACGCCCGGCCCCCCCACCAAAACTGTGCGCTCTGTCGCAGGATGATGGTGGTCATGTGCCATCAAACCTTCCAGGCCAACACTGCAGGCAACGAGGACACTTTCTGGCCGCCTCGCCGGGGACTTGAATTCCATGTACCAGATCCAGAACCTCCTGCAGGTGGATGATCACCAGGTGCTTCCAGCAAAGCTATCCTCTTGCCCTGCTTGGAATCTCCACATTGTACATCTTAGGAACGGTGTCTGGATCTTTCAGCCACGCCTTTACCTCGATGATCCATCTGTCGCTCGGTGGCACAATCTCCACCAGCTCGCCGCCAAGTCTACTGACGACCTGCTTGAGGGCCTCCATTTCCCAAGCATGCAAAGGGAGGCCATCAAAGTCGAGTTTAGAGAAGAACCGAAGCTGCCCTAAACAATCGTCCCACCCACAGGCGCGATGCCGACGCAGGAAGCTCATTTTCTCCCCAAAGCACTCGAAAGAACGAGAAGAATGCAGAACACGCTTGCTGTTTGAGCTGTGGGCGAACCAGACGAAGAAATCGAATGGCGTCGCACATACCTCAATATTGACCACTTTTTGTCTGATCCCAAAACAAGACCTGAAAGCCGACAGCAAGTCTGTAGCAACACGATGAGACGCGTGCCCAACACGGTGTCCATGAGAGCGTTTTCGTTGAACTCCTCTGCCAGGGCTACCATGCCTGGGATGTGCGACAGCATGCAACCGCCTGGGGCCAGTCACTGGTCCGGATTGCCCGGCCAGACATGCTCCGACATGCGATAAGGTATGGTGAGTAGCGAGAGGCTAGGCTGGGGATGCGAAGATCCGACACGCCGACTAGGAAAAACGAGGCGAGGGCGACATCATCGAGCTTCGATTAAGGGCGTGGGATGTTGACTGGCCATGGCAGGGACGCAAGGAGAGCAATGGCAAGCTCTGATCTGGAGACTAGCAGCCGGAGCTAAGCAAGGTAATGGAGAGGGGAATAATAGGAGAAAAGAGCAGAGCAGAGAAGAAGATCTAGTCCTTGCAGGGGTAAACAATCCACAACCACAAAGGATAACTAGAAATACTAACGGGTCAATGCAAGAAGATTTGACCTAACAGTGGGATTTGAGTTCAACAATTTTTTGACTGGTTCAAATGATCGTTTGGCCATTAGATTTGTATTCACCCCCATTTGTCCCCTCGCGACAATTGGCGAAGCTACTACAACCCTTCCTTGAGATTACACTCAAATTGGACCCCGCGTTGCCTTGGCGTATGAACTTTCGGGCCTGACAACGACATCGCTGCACAGGAGAACAGTGCCCTGTGCATTTGAACCTTCTCCCCACGGAGAACACCGTGGCAACTGGCATGCGCCTTGCTCGACTCCATCTACGGTCGTCGCAAGTATCGTATGTACGGCCTCCACAACGCTCCGGACGGGATGTTGATGGTCAAGTTCGTTAACTTCAGGGACGCCCGCCTCCTCTACAGCCATGCCTTCCACTGTGGCTGCGAGACAGTGGTGTTCACTGGCGCCAACATCTTCACCAACTACTAGGATGAGTTCCCCAACAATGGAAATTTCATCCACAGGGTCCTCCCGGAGTTGCTGATGGCTCAAGAGGTGCCACCGGCTTATCCGAAGGTGCCACCGTGGTTAGGAGCTAGCAGTGGCGCTGGAGCTATCGTTGGTGCCGGTGTCTAACGAGCTACTGCCGCCGGCGCGTTAGGTGTTAGAAGGCGTCGGACCTGCACTAGTTCAGAAGTGAGTCCTATATATGTAAACTCATGTTGTTATGTTAATGGTTGAATGAAGTTTCTTTTGAGATGATAACCGATGATCCTTAGCTAACGAGGACTATCAAAGGAAATAAAATGCCTCACTAACCACCGGCGGCCGCGGCAAGCACGCGCGAAGGAATAGCAGGAACACGAGCGCTTGCACGCGAGTGACGCAAGCAGGCACACGTGTAGGCACAGGAGGCATGCAGGCGGCACATCAGTTGACAACGCGCGGGCAGCGGCGGCACAAGCACGCGTGTGCGGTTGCTTCTACTCCGTCCGATCCAAATTAATTGACTTGGATTTGTCTAGATATGTTGTATTTTGATTTTGGGCTAGCTATCCATCGGATTTGTGCCTAGATTTATTCGATTTGTGCCTTGATCATCTGATTTAGCTTATGTGTGTTATGATTTTGATACAAGATGATCTTTGTTGAGCTGTTAGCTACTCTGTTTTGGACAAAAAAGTTAATTATGAGTAAAAATCTAGCCATCATGTTCCATGTTTTTGTCCCAACCGAAAATAAATTGGAACCTTTGTGCTCATAGTCTCTTCTCCCTAATAGAAACTGCGCTTAAATTCGTTTAGATTTTATCACTTACTTTTAGGTTAAAATTTTACACGAGCGATGGGAGTACATTTTACATCAAGGACTTAAAAGGGGAAAATTACAGCGAGGTCCATACATTTAGCATAAAGGACCCTAAAATTAAGAAAGGAAAACAATCGGGTTTGGCTCCGACTCGAGATATGATGTAGATATGGCCATGACCTTAGTCGTTCGGCTTGAAATTCAAGAATGTTCATATTCATTGACAACTAAACTTACATTCATTTAGATTTTACCACTTACTTTAAGGATGAAATTTCACACGGGCGGTGGGAGTACATTTCACATCAAGGACCTAAAAAATAGGAAAATTACATCGAGCTCCATACATTTAGCACAAAGGACCCTAAAATGCTTCTTGTCCTATTACTTTGGGAAGACCTTTTCTTAGAACTGTTGGTGCTATCATTGATATGAAAGAAGGCACCATTAAATATCAATTTCCATTCAAGAAAGGTATTGAACACTTCCCTATGAGGAGAGATAAGTTGATTTTTGCTCCTCCTTTGAAAGCAAGGTTTGATGTTAATGCTTCTTCATTTGAAAATACTTGATTCTTCTTGCTTCTTGTGCCTAACTTAAAGGCGTTAAAGAAAAGTACTTGTTGGGAGATAACCCAAGAGTTCCCTTGAGTCTTGGAAGTTATTACTTTAGTAATTACCTCTTCTTATCCTTTGTGTTTGCTTTTTGTGCCAAGAATGACTTCTAATGAGAGGGAAGTAAGATTTGGGGAGTTGCTATGCCGAAACAGATTTCTGTCCTCCACCAAAAAAATTCGTGAGGAGTGTTTGTAACTTGGATTGAGCTGAAAATTTAAGAATAAACCCCCCGTATGTTAGATAACTTTCGTTAGTTCAACACATTTTTATTTGAGCAACAGAAGTTCTTCGAAAAAATCAGATTCTACCTGCTGGTCTGTTTTGACAGATTTCTGCCATTATTTGCATTTGCTTCTTGTTGATTCCTTTTTGAGTTCTATTTTGGGGAATTGAGCTTTTTGAAGGATTTGCTATAGTAGCATGTGTTTTTAGTGAAAAGTATTGCTGTTCCAAAGCTTTATCTAAGGGTCTATTATCTTTTGAATACACTAATGTTGCTAATGAAGATTGTGTGAAGTTTTGTATGAAGGAAAAATGTCAGGTGTAGAGAGAGAATGATGTAATGAGATGAAGAATGGACAAAAGCTCAAGATTGGGGATGCCACCCCGGTGTCACCCCAAGAAATATCCAAGAGGTACAAGCGTAAAAGCTTGGGGATGCCCAAGGTATCCCCTTCTTCATCAATAAAAAGCTCAGGTCTGTCTAGACACTTTGATTTTATTGTTTCATGCACAAGTTGTGTTGTTCTTAGAGCGTCTTAGTTTTCGTTTGGTTTTCTTAGTTTGTTTAGTTTGCTTGAATAAAGTAGTTTGGACCCCGTTCTCACTATGTTGTTTCAAATAAGTTGCTTGGTGTTGGAAAGGAGTAGGAAGATCCTTCAGGAAAGTGCATGAGGAGCTTGCATTGACTGTGACTTAGACTTTAGCATGAGATGCTAGGTGTTGTTTTTAACTTACGCTTAGTGATTATTGCTGTAGAATGTCTTGTTCCAAACAATTGGGATTGCTTAGTGTGCCTTGAAGAAATTATGTGTTGTTTTAGCATGCTAAAGCATAATATTGTGGTATTCTCCTTCGATGCTTTGTTTGGGTTGACTTGGCACATGATCACACCATTTTGTGACTATACAAGTCACCATAGCCTCTATGATCATTTAGTCCTTGACTTGTAGTACCACTCTATGCTTTGATTAGTAATGTTTTGTTTCTCTGCATGATTATGGCCATCATTGCTCTCTTAGTTGGTTGCTCCCAGTCTTTTGCTAGCCTCCACTTGTATGATTAAGATTTCCTCATGCTTCCAACTCCCAAGAAACCAAGTTATTCCAAAGTGTCCACTATAAACTCCTATGCATGGTGTGTTACACCATTCCAAGTATATTCTTGTTTTCAGCTATCTTCCAATTAAAAACTATTTTGTTATGTGAAAACTTAGTGATTAAAGCTCTCACGAACTTGATGGCACACTTTATATACTTTGCCCCTAATAAACTTGAACAATTGTGTCATCTATGTTGTATATGCTTGCACTTACACGTTGGAATTAGCAGAACCGTGTTGTCACGGGGAACATTTTCAACATTGCACTTGTACTTTGTACTTAGTTGATATCATGCTCTTTTGTCTATGGATGTCACCGGTGTGAAATAAAGAGGGAACTTGTAAGTCCATGGAGTTTGTATTTTGTGTTAGAGAAATGCCCGGGGCGCTAGCCTAATCCATGCCTAATCATGGTGGAAACTTGTAGCTATCTATGAAGCATCCTCAATAAAAATCTATCCACATAGTAAATAAAAAGATCGATGAGATGCTCATTGTCTGCTTGCCTTGTCATTTTGGTTATGGGATAGCTCCTGTACCATGTGCAAGGGGTACCCCGTTGGCGGTTCTCTATGATACACATGTACTTACAATGCCAAGAACTTACAGGTGCCTGAAGTTGAGTAGCATGAGGTGTGGCCCTCGTATTCAAGGGACTTGAGATTGCCAACTTATACTTTGTCAAGCATATACTCCATCTTTGTTCACTTTAACCTTAATCACTTCAAGATTCTTATGATAGGGGCAATGAGGGCTGAAAGCTAACAAGTACCATAATTTATGAAATATCTTTTTGAAACTCGAAATCCCTGCTTCCCTTTGTGAAGGGCGTTTCTTCCAGCATTATTTGAGTCTCCACTTCCTACCTTTAGGCACCATTAAGAGAGCATATTTGTCATTCTGTGTGTTGTGTCCCAAAACCTATTGATTGATGCATATTGTGATATTACTTGTTCTTGTGCTACTTGTTTCTAGTCACCCTTGTGAACTTTGAAGGTGTCCTATGCATTTATTTGCTACTCTATGAGGGACAAGCTGATTGCCACTGCTATGTTTTCTGTATGTGAAACAAACAAACGTTTTTCAATGCATGTTATTCATGATCTTTGTTTGTAGCCTTTCATGTTGCATGCTTAGTTACTATGTCCTATTGTTAGAACTCCATCTTTCATGCACCTGTTTAGAGTTCTTTGTTCCCAGATTTCAATGCTTGCAAATGGTTTGATCTTGGTTTTGATGGTGCATGTCACCTCAAAAATTATTCTTTTTATCACTTACCTACTGGAGGACGAGGAGTTAAGCTGGGGGATGCTTGATAAGTCGGAAACGTATCTATAATTTTTGATGCTCCATGCTTGTTTAGTATCTACTTTGCTTTGCTTTGTCTACACTTTGAGGTGTTTTTATATCTTTTCTGGAACTAACCTATTAACAAGTTGCCACAGTGCCAGTTGCATGTTTTCTTCTATTTTTTGGTTCTAGAAAGGCAGTAAATCAATATTCTCGGAATTTGATGGGACAAAAGACAAAGTCAATATTTTACCGTGGGGGACACGAAGCCAGAAAACGAGACGGAGAAGCAAACCAGGGCGGAAGACCCCCCATAGGCGCGGGTGGGCCCACCCCGCGCCTGGGTATGGTGTAGGGCCCCTGGCCGCCTCCCAGCCTCGCCGCTTCGCCTATAAGAAGCCCCCGATGCAGAAACCCTAGGCACCCGATCAAAACTCCACAAAACCTTCTGTAGCCGCCGCCACTGTCATCCCTATATCGGGGGGGGGATCTGAAGTTCTTCCCGGCACCCTGCTAGAAGGGAAATCATCCTGGAGGCCTTCTCTCCGGTATGAAGCGTGAGTAGTTCCACCTTGGACTATGGGTCCATGTAGTAGCTAGATGGTTGTATCTCCTCCCTGTGCTTTCATGTATAGATCTTGTGATCTCCGTTCATGATCAAGATCTAATCTATTTGTAATCATGCATGTTGTGTTTGCGGGGATCTGATGGATATTGAGATTACTATGTCAGATTGATTAATGGTTTTGTCTTTATGATTCTATCATGTCTGTGTTGTTTGTGATCTTGCATGCTCTCCGTTGTTAGTATCTATCTTGGCCGAGTAGTTGCTAGTGACTCCAAGAGGGGGTATTTATGTTCGATAGTGGGTTCATGCCTCTAGTTTCCAAGAGAAGTGACAGAAATCTCTTCGGTTGTAGATGTGTTGTTGCCACCAGGGAGAAAAAAATGGTCTCTTGTTCATGGAACAAGTGGATTGTTTACCTTACACACTTTGCTTAAAGCAGTTGTCTATTGCTTGCAAATTAATACTGGAGGGGGTTCGGATGATAACCTGAAGGTGGACTTCTAGTCATAGATGCAGTTGGATGGCGGTCTATGTATATTGTTGTATTGCCCAATCAAATCGCATAGGATCTTTTTGTTTGGTATTGCATTGTTATGCCTTGCTCAGTTCTTGTCAATTGCCCTGCTGTAATTTGTTTACCCTTCATGCCATGTTGTTTATCTAAGGAGAGCACCTCTAGTGAACTATGGAGCCCAGTCCAATCTTTACTATTGATACATATTCCACTGTTACTTGTTTAGTTGATACAAACCATTACCTTCCACACCATACATTTAATCCTTTGTTACAGCAACCGGTGAGACTGACAACCTCACTGTTAGTTGGGGCAATGTCTTGAGATTGTGTTGTGCATGTCTCCACATTGCTTGAAGCTCCTTTGGGGCGTTTCCTTCCTCCTACTGGTTCGATAACCTTGGTTTCTTACTAAGGGAAACTTGCCTGCTGAACTGCATCGTGCATTCCTCTTGGGGTCTCCCAACGAAGTGCTGCTGCACTCATCAGCGAGTCGCAAGGGGTGTATGATGGAACGTGTCCTCTGTGCGTACCCTAGGGAGGTTTATATAGAGTCACCTCGCTAGGGTTTACAGATCTACAACCGAGTTGGATAAGGACTCAGAGGGTGATTGACCTAATCCGACTGGGCCTAGCTATGCTTCTGGTCCTTCAGCTTTCAGTCGCCTGGCTCCTTGTTGGGTCTTGATCTAGTCGCCGTCCCACAGGCCCAGTCGCTGGCAGCATGGGCCAATGGGAATCGTCCTGCTAGGTATACCCTACTCGGCATACCCATCAGTAGTCCTCTAAGCCATCGTTGATTCGTCGCAGGTGTTCTTTGGCAGTCGGAGTATTCGGGTCCAATTTGGACGCCCAGTCGAATCGGCGATGGACTCCTTCAATGAAAGATGGAACATGTTTTCTTAGTCATTATAACAGCGACCATTCGAGCCGCAGCACGGCGAATGGGTCGGCGAGTAGTCGAATCGCAACTATGGCGATTGGGTTGGCGAGCAGTCGAATCGCAGCTATGGCGATTGGGTCGGCGTGTATTCGAATCATAGCTATGGCGATTGGGTCGGCAAGTCGAGTAACGAAGTTGGACCATCAGTCTTGGTCCAACTAGCCGTTGTGTAATCCAACGGTAATATCGGCGTAATCACCGCGCGGTAACGACTCCCCGAAAATGGCGGGTAGCAACCGTTATATAAGGAGAGCGACGGACGAGGAACGATCATCCCCCAAATTTCCTCTGACCTCGTGCATCTCCTAGTCTTCCATTCCTCCATATTGACTAGAGCGACCCAGAGTGATCCCGCAACCCTAGATCCTCCGACTTATGGCGCCTCCAGCAGATTCGTGGGATAGATCCAGGTGCACAATAGTGCTGTTGAAATCCTTTGAAGATGTGTGAATTCTTTGCGGCGATAGATGGTGAATCCCCGCGGCCGAAGAGGTGGTGCCGGATCCGCGCCCCGGGGAATTCATCTTCTTCACCAGTCACCTGGAGAGAGGGGGCTTGGCTTCCCCACCTTGCTCTTATTCTGCCGTTTCTGCGCATGCTACGTCATCCAGTCGTCGGATCTAGGGCCGCATAGCATAGAGCAACTCGCCATTTTCATGGCGTTTTGCGAGTGCTACTTGGGCTGCCGCCCATTCTTCCCCCTATGGCAAGAGCTATTCCACGGGTGCGTCGGACGCGAAGGGGCAGGCGACCTGATGCTGGCAGCAGGTGGCCTCACCTTCCAGCTAAATTCCAAGGCTTCCTTCCTCGACCTCATGCTGCCGAAGAAGGCGGCAAACGAGTGGAAGAAGCACTGGTTCTACATTAGCAAATCGACCTCCGCCAACGAAGTGGCGCTGCCGATGTACTCTACCGACCGACTCGAACCGCGTCGGCTTCAAGTCGCCAAACATCCGCTCGACCAGCGGATGGTGGTCAGCTAAAGAAAGATGGCCTCCATATCATCAACCTATACAACTGTTGGCTCGGGCGGAGGTTGGTGCCTTTGGCCAGCCGCCCGCATTGGATGTACTAATACACGGGCAAGGACGACGCGACCAAGTCCTGCACCACCGAGTCGAAACTCGACGACTACAAATCCGTCCTGAAGAAAATCACCGACGTGGAATATCTTGACGCGAAGGCCGGGATTACCCCATACACCGTGAAGCGCAAGGCTCCGCCAGTATGTTCGTACTTCCTTGTTCATTTCGCAGTCATAGATATGCAGTCATGGTTTTGCTAATTGCGTTCGTCTGTGCAGTTGTTCCAAGTGGTGGAAGTTTGGCTTCCACCTGCTGACGATGAAGACTCGACCGAGTCCCCTGAGGACAAGAGCGAGTCATCCTCCGACAAAGGCAATGTTAGAGGTGACAATGAGATGATGATGACGACAACGACGAGGCCATGGAGGTCGCTGCACCCATGGTCCGGAAGACCAGCGGGCAACGACAACACGAGCTCGAGGCTAGCAAGAGCCTCGAGGCTCATGACGTGGGCAAAGGCGAGGCGGCGCACGACCATGTTGTCGAAGAAGAAATCGCCGCAGAAGAATAAAGGACCGGCCAAGGCGGTGTCGCCGCCTCGGTCCCCAAGTACCTCTGAAGCTACCACCGTGGCCGACGAAGCTGGGGCTAGCGCACCGGTACGGTTGAGTGCGGTAGCTGATGCGGCCGTGGTCGAAGACAAAGTGCCTTTGGCCTCACTGCCACTAACTTTCATCGCAGTCACCGAGCTCGGGGCCGCTCCGGCCGCAGGGGCCTCGCCACCAAAGGGAGCCCCTGCATCGATCTCCGCGGATCCTCCTGCCGCGACTTCGTCCTCGTAGAAGCCTTTTATGTCTTGGGTGCAGAGTGTGCTCGAGACGGGCCTCAGACGGAAGCTGGGGACGAAGTTGGAGAAGTCGGCGCATATTCACACCGGACTTCGCTTCATCCCAGTCACCAAGTAAATATCTCTGGTGTATTTCTTTGAGCGACTGATTTATATTTATCTAGTGAACTTGCTGACGTTTGTCGTATCACAGGACTGGTGTGAATAAAATAGGTCACCCTTCGGTGGCTAAGGTCCCATTGGGTACCGCGGGGGCGCACGTCGACACCTCGAAGAAGAGGAAAAGTGACGAAATCGAAGCGCCTGCTGAGGGCGTGAAGAAGGCGAAGACCGACGAGGTTGTCACAATCTCGGACAAACTAGTCATCGTCCCAAGTGAGGCTCTAACTGGAGCGGGCGCGGCCGCGAAGGCTGTGGTGGATGCGGGGTCGCAGCGAATAGAGCCTGCGTCGCTAGTTGGGGCAACGGGCCCAATGGCGAGTGTCGCAGGTGCAGCGGTGGCAACCTTCCCTCGCTTTGTGGCAAGGGCCTCCACGGTGAGTGCTTCAGCGCAATCCGCGGAGGTCGAGCAGTGTCGTGGGCGCACACCTCTTGTGCTCCCATCGGTGGATGCATTCGAGCTCCACAGTATGCTTGGTGCAGCCATCCAGATATGTGCATTCCCTGAGGATATAGTCGCTGAATTTCAGCAGGTAGATTCTGACTTTTTCGTTGTCTAGTTTCTGAGTGGCGAGTCGCTGAATTTCAACAGCTAGGTACTTAATGATTTCTTTGTTATCCAGTCCCCGAGTGGATAGTCGCTGAATTTCGGTGACTAGGCACTTAGGAAGTTCTTGGTTGTCCAGTCCCCGAGTGGCTAGTCACTGAATTTCAGCGACTAGGCACTTAGGAAGTTCTTCGCAAGTTCTCGCTGATGTTTGTCATGGTTTTGAAGGGCCTTTAGCGCGAGTGGGCAGAGCGGTTGGCCACCAAGGAGCGTCTGGAAGAGGAGTGTCGCTCCATCCGGGAAGTGAACGAGCAGCTTCGAGCGATTGCGGGTAAGAGCTTGAGATGCCTTTGGTCGGTGTCGTCCATTTATTTCGTGCTTACACTTGTGATGATGAAGAGGGTCATGCGGTCACGATGGACAAGGCTCGTGAGGGTTTGGTCCCTGCGAGCGACCTGACGGCTGCTCAGTCGTTCTTGAGCGCCACGGAGAAGCGAGTCGCCAAACTGGAGCGAGAGCTCAAGGATGCAAAGGCGGAGGCGACCTCAGCAGATGTAAGAGGTAAGGCGGCTGTTGCTGCTGCTGCCAAGGAACGGAAGGTGTCAGATGCACTTGTTCCCGGACTGCAGGCTGACTTCTCGGGTCTGCAAGATTTCATCACGGGGATCTTCCATCCCTTGATTGGTCAACTCCTTCTACCTTCGTGTGGTTGGTGAGTCCCCGAGCGTGCGGGCTGCCTTTTTGTTTTATGTGCCATTCTGATTGTATACTTGATGTGCTTCGCTGGGAAGATCCTTGACAACGAAGCCGAGGCGCAGTCGTACAACGCGCGATAGTGTGTCACTATGTTAGTGGACTCTGCCCCTCTGTCGGTGACCTGCATCTGCGCGTATCTGCAGGAGATTTCGCCGATCGAGGTGATCCCTAGCAAGCTCACCGAAGGCTCCGGCGGTTGTGGAGTTCATGTCGCGGTCATCTTTGCGTCGTGTGGCGGCGACTGCGCTGAGCCTTGGGGTCGCGCACTTCCCCGACGAGTTTGATCTCGACGACGTCACCAGCGGGTATCCTTCGTCGACTGGCACGGTCGAGATCTCTGATGTGCTGAAGCTGACCGATCGGGCCTTGGTCTACTCTGATCGGGTGTTGGCGATGGGCGACTTCCTGCCGTACCAGGAGACGATCGTCGCCCCGAACGACGAGGAGCCGACGAAGCGTGACTTCAAGGTGGAGCAGCCATTCCGATCGGCGATGGCGGGCACCTTGATGACGTATCCGCCGAACCCGTGGGTGCCCTTCATTCGTGTCTGCGGAGGTGGTGCCGCGTCATCGTCGAATCCTGCAGAGTGAATCATGGTGCCGATCAGCGTTACTTGTAAAAACGATGTACCTACCCTTGTAAGCGAACAATTTTTTGTTGCCATAAGGAATGCATGGATGCTTTTGTCAATGTTCTTTTGATTGTGAGTTGTTGGGTTGTGCGAGTCCCGGAGCGCATCTGCCCTTTTATGTGGTTTACCTCATTTTTGTGTGTATGTTTGTTGTTATACAGTTAGTCAGTTGAGTTTGACTCGCCGTGGATCAGAAAGCCAGACGCATGGCCACCCCAAGGGGTGCTCTATACTTAGCCGTTTTCCCGAGCGCGAACAGGGTCGGTTGGCCGAGTCCTGGAGCATGGTACGTAGCCGTTCTAGTTGCATTCCCAAGGTAGGAGAGGACGAGGCATGTTAATTTGTACTAAGGGCGTCGCTCCACCTGACCCGGATGGTCAGTCGCGTGGCGAGTCCAGGACACGCTGTCATACTTGGCGTTTTCCCTAGTCACTCGGGTTTGGGCTGGTGTCAGTCCCCGAGTGTGGTATTTAACCATTCGAGTCGCTGCGCCAAGGATGTGGAGGACTGGGTCGCTGTTGGAAGCGAATGCGCGTGTCTTGGCTCGGAAAGCCAGTTGAGGAATGCGACTCCGATGGGGCTCCGGGTTGGCATTTTCATGGATGATACATGTCCCAAAATTTATAAGTGCGCTTGTATCGCATTACTTAGCCGTGCCGGTCGCGTAACCAAGGGTTGACTTCCACGGTTACTGTGATGCTGTTCTTACGAATGCGAGTGGCACAAGATATGGAGAGTGGACACAATTTGTGCGAATCGATCTTCTTTATTTCATAGCTGGGGGAGTACATGTTGGAGTTCTAGGTGTAGAACTTTCTTATGAGGTTTACATTCCATGGCCGCTTGACATCAAGCTGTCTGTCGCCTCGGACATTGATGAGGTAGTAGGCGTTGTTGCCCAGGACTCTCCCTATGGCGAATGGTACCTCCCACGGGGGGAGAGCTTGTGCATACCCTTCTTGTCCTAGATCAGCCAGAGTACCAGGTCGCCTTCCTGGAAGGTGCAGGTTAAGACTCGGCGGCTATGGTAGCGGCGGAGTCCTTGCTGGTAGATGGTGGTGTGGAAGCGAGCTAGGTAGCGTGCTTCATCGAGCTGGTCGACTCCATCTTGGCGTGCGAGCTCGTTGTCGGCTTCTGCATATGTGACGACTCGCGGTGAGTCGTGCTCGAGGTCGGTCGGCATGACGGCTTCAGCACCGTACACCATGAAGAAGGGGGTGAAGCCGGTCAACCTGTTGACAGAGGTACGGATGCCCCAGATGACGGAGGGGAGTTTTTCGACCTAGCACCCCGGGTTCGCTCAAGGGGAACTTGTAGTCGCGGCTTCAGGCCGTGGAGGATGCTCTGGTTGGTGCGTTCCGCCTAGCCGTTGGACTCCGGGTGGGCGACTGAGGCGAGTTCGAGTTGTATGTTTTGATCCTCGCAGAATTCGCCCATGGGCCCCTTGGCGAAGTTGGTACCATTGTCCGTGACGATGCTGTGTGGGAAGCCGTAGCGATAGATGAGCTCGCGTAGGAACTTGGCGGCGGTCTTTCTATCGCACTTGCGAACTGGCTTGGCCTCCACCCACTTTGTGAATTTTTCGACTGCGACTATGAGGTGGGTGTAGCCGGAGGGGGACTTCTTGAAGGGTCCCACCATGTCCATTCCCCACACGGCGAATGGCAAGGTGATGGGGATGGTCTTTGTTGGGAATATGCCCTAGAGGCAATCATGTATGATGATATTCCCCATTGTAATCATAAAGATATTAAGTTTTCCTTGTATAAACATATGATGCGTATCATTGAATATGTGATTCGGTTGTGGAACTATACATTCATGTTGTTTGTACTAAATATACTTGGTCATTGAGGTTGTGCTGGACACACAACTTAGACCAATGTGAAAGTCGGCTTGATGACTCGGTTCCACTTGTCATGGGCATGGAGATGCTATTCCGACTTACATAGATCCGGCTAAAGAGTTTAGCGAGTCGGATTGACCCATATTGAGGTACCACAATCAAGTTGTCATTTGTATATATCAATCAATGTAATCCTTAGACCTGAGGTTGTTGCATAGTTCGAGTTGAGGATCACCGACTTAGGTTCTGTCAAACGCTGATCCGTAACTAGGCAGTTATAAAGGCAGAGTTCGGGTCGACTGAGAATCAAGCTGCGTGATGTGAATAACCAAGATGGAATTTTGTCCCTCCACTCAGAGAGATATTCTCTTGGCCATCTCGGATGATATGATTTGGAAAGCATAGCCATGCACAACTCGGTTAAGTGTTAACCGAGGCGATCGACTAAGAGTTAGTCGGGTGAATCACTTATCTCGGATCAAGAAGAGAGTCAGACTATTTAAGGGATGACAACTATTCGCCTATAGTCTGACAAGGTATATCGTGAGGCAAAAGGGACTCGGACGTAAGTCACATTGGAAAGGCAAGTCGTCATGACTCTTTAGTATTTTGGAGTCGGCATGTTCTGCTAGGAGCCGCCACCGACTGATTGCTTGAGAGTTAGACTCTAATCATGTCCAAGTAGCCATGAGCCTACGGGGTCACACACTTAAGAGCGGGAGCAAGTTCGGATTGGATCTGAACCGGAAATCTGGTTGGGTTGGACCCAAGCCGGATTAGGACTGAGTCAGTGAGTCGGACTGACGGTGACTAGTGTTATATGGGCTTTAGTGAATGGGCCACGAGAGTGGAGCCCATGTTCACTCCCTATATATAATGGAGCGCAGTAACCCAGAAAGGTTAATCGTTGATCGGTTAGGTCATTCCATGTGTTGGAAACCCTAGCTCCATAGTAGTCCTACCTTCGTAACGAACCTAGCAGTTCGCCGCCGGTGCTCCTCCTTGTACGTGTGGATACCAGTAGAGGTGTTGTACGATCAGGACCAGGACGACCGGATCGTAAAGGACTGCACTGCATCAACTGGCGCGCTTCATTAGTAATTCGCAACTACGCGTCTAGTGGTAAACCTCGTGGCCTTCTACCTCAGCTAGATCTTAGGATCACCACGTTAGAGGGAAAAGTTTTTGTTTTATCTCTACGTGGCCCAACAGTGGTATCAGAGCGATAGCTTATGGTTTTAGGCTCGAGATCTCGCATATGTGATATGCGGTTGGCTGTAGATGAGATCTATGTGTTGTTTGGTGGTTGATCTATGACATAGATCGGTTTTGTATGAGGTTGATTGGATCAACTGCACTCGGGGAATAGTAGATCCGATTTCCGTGATCATACAGCTGAGGTCGTGGAACGACATACCCCTACCGGTCGGCTTCCGCCATTGGGGTAGATTGTGACACATAAATCCATAAGCGGTGATCGAAGATCTAAGAGTTTGATCGAATCAGAATAATGGTCGGAATCCATGTCCGGATCGTAGATGAGATATACATTTTCGGAAAAATCATCGGGCGTTGCCCGCACCGGGGACCGCCGGCTTCGCCCTATCGTAGCGCCTTAGATGTCGTTGTGAGTTTCACAACGCCGGTAGATATTGTATCTATGCATAACTTGTTTTTGCAGGAAGTTGTGAATGGTATGGTTCATGTGCATGTGATGTATGTTTGTAATCCATACGTGATCTGCGAATCACGGTTTTGTCAGCCGGCTGGAGCCTAGGTGATGTCATATTATTGTATAACGACCAGCGTGTCGGATTCTCCTTGTAATTTACTTTACTAAGCTAGTGTAGCTGTTTAGAACCCGGAAGGCATGCAAGGCGTTGTACATGTCGGCGACATGGAGTAAGACGGCAAGTGACAAGAGTTGGCACGAGTCGGATTACAGGCTTTGTGGAGATGGAGATCGCCATGAAGGGAGCCATACCATTTCACATTATAATTGCTTTATTTCGTGTTATTGTTATGTCTCTGTTTTACCTCTATTAGATAGTCAGTAAAATTTAATCCCTCAAAGAATGTCTAGTCGGTTTTCCCACTAGTGTCTGCACCATCACATGTCGGACATTTTTGGTAGTGGGCTCATAAAATTGAGGTGCTGCCAATTCTTTTCGACTAGGTGGGTTTGAGTCGGACTCTTACTGCGGAAACACTCCGTAAGCTAGACGGGTCTATCACAACGGTTGTGGGGCTCGGGGAAAAGTTGGATGGGAGCGGGGGCATGTTATGCCACCCGTCCAACAGGAGTCGTATGAGATGCGATTGACAAGGATTTTTCTACCTAGATCACCTGCCCACTTGCTTATTTAGGATCCTGAATCACTAAGTAACCATCGGAGGGGTGTTGGTTCTAGTGGGAGCATAAAATATTAAAGTGTTTAATATGCTTGCTATTTTATAAATACATGTCTTAAGTGTGTTGCATTTTTCTATTGTAGATCATGGCACCAAGTAGCAGTCACTCTCAGATATCTAGTTTTGCGTTGAGAACTATTCTTAATAAAGATAAACTAAACGACACTAATTTTACCAACTGGTATCGAAATATGAGAATTGTTCTCAAACAAGAAAAGAAGGACCATGTCCTAGACAACCCACTTCCAGATGAGCCGAATGAGAATGCGACTGTCGCTGCCACCAATGCCTACTGTCGGGCTAAGGATGAGTCCACAGATATTAGCTGTCTTATGCTTGCTCACATGGAACCGGACTTGCAAAAGCAGTTCGAGAATGTTGAGGCCTATGATATGATCGAAAGCCTCAAAAGTATGTTTCAGGCTCATGCGAAGACTGAGAGGTATCAAGTCTCTTCGGCTTTGCTGAGTTGCAAGCTTAAGGATGGTGATCCACTGAGTCCGCGTGTGATCAAAATGGTTGGTTATGTGTAGTCTCTAGAGTGGCTTGGCTACCCCATTAGCGAAGAGTTCGCTACGTATATAATTCTAAACTCTCTTCCTAGTGCATATGGGCAGTTCATTTTGAACAACGACATGCATGGTATGGATAAGAAGCTCACTGAATTACATGGGATGCTCAAGCAGGCAGAGGCGGATCTCAAGAAGGGTGCCAGTCAAGTGTCGATGGTGCAGAATAAGGCTAAGTTCAAGAAGAGTTCTTGGACTAAGAAGAAGGCTAAGTCGGGAGGAAAACAGGCTCAGGACCTGGTCCCAAGCGCTTCCTCAGGGACTAAGCCATCTCCTTCAGCGGGATCCACTTGCTTCTACTGCATGGCGGATGGTCACTGGAAGAGGAATTGCAGCAAGTACTTGTCCGACAAAGCCAAGAGTGGAGGTATGACTTCTGACCCAGGTACACTTGTTTGCAATGTTATAGACATATATCTTGCTGATGCACCTAACAGTTCATGGGTATATGATACCGGATCAGTTATTCACATTTGCAACTCGTTGCAGGGACTTTTAAGAACTAGGAGCGTAGCAAGAGGCGAGGTTGATATTCGAGTCGGCACGATGTAACTTCATTTACCTTCCAGATTCATTATGGAACTGAATAATTGTTATTATGTTCCAGTGCTCAGTCAGAACATTATTTCTGCTTCATGTTTAATGAGGCAAGGCTATGAGTCGAATATCAAGAATAATGGTTGTTCTTTGTATTTGAATGATATGTTTCACGGCTTTGCACCCGTCCAGGACGGGTTATTTATTTTGAATCTTGATGGTGAGTCGGTTTATAACATAAATGTTAAAAGGTTGAAACCAAATGATCTGAACTTGACTTACTTTTGGCATTGTCGGCTTGGTCGTATAAGTTGGAAACACATGAAGAATCTCCATGATGATGAACTCCTAACTTCGTTCGACTCGGATTCGTTCGAGACATGTGAATCTTGCCTACTCGGCAAAATGACCAAGACACCTTTTGCAAAGAGTTGTGAAAGGGCATCCGACTTGTTGGGACTATTACATAGTGATGTATGTGGACCAATGAGCACGACAGCCAGGGGTGGTTATGAGCACTTCATTACCTTCACTGATAATTTGAGTCGGTATGGATATATCTACTTGATGAAACATAAGTCGGAATCCTTTGAAAAGTTCAAATAATTCCAGAATGAAGCACAAAATCAACTAGGAAATAAAATAAAGTTTCTTTGGTCGGACAGAGGAGGTGAGTACATGAGCCATGAGTTTGACGACCATCTAAAAAGTTGTGGAATAGTTCCTCAACTTACTCCGCCAGGAACGCCACAAAGGAATGGTGTTTCAGAAAGGTTGTAAGATCCCTCCCTTGTAAAGGTAAGGATCCCTGTGATTGCAATGCTAGTCCCTGGATCAAATGCTAGAATCCACAGTTTAAGATGAAGTACGCAGAAACAAAGGTCATTATTACATCGTGATTCCAGAGATAACATAGTCTTTTACAACTCCATGGCCATAGGCATAATACAAGAGTTTAAGCATAACAATATAAATAAAGTCTTCATCTTCATGTGCCACTGGCAAGAATGTTGAGTGTAGACTCATAACCCCTAATCATCATCAGAGTAACCTGCAACATCACAAGTTAGATCCACAGTGGGTCAATACATTGGAATAGTATTGGCAAGTGATACCTTAGTAAAATATTAGCATCTAGTTATTATATGAATTTGGCTAAGTGTAGCTTAGGCTTGCTTTGCTCAAAATAGGTTTTACTTATTAGTTGAAAACACTAGGTTTTTCTTTGAAAAAAACTTTCCCAAGGAAGCACCAATAGAAATTGGTGAACCTTCACCCTTGTTCAACCACAAGTTTTAACTTACAAAATTGGGATGAGGATATTCTTGATAGGTTCCATTTCTTGATGCTCAAATTGTCCAATACCAGGGACACTGAGCAGTACTTAGATTCTTCCATCTGCAGAGGTTGTGCATTTTCCCCACAATACTTGATTTTCACCAAGACAGGACCTTTCAGAAGACTTCCCTTAGACCAAAATGGACGCGCTCCAAACCTATCATTCCCCTACCACCAACTATCCATTTGGCTAAGTTATTGCAACCTATATGATCCAGGCAGAGCTCATAATGCCATGTGGTTACACTAGAAGCTTCTTAACATTTGGCATCTCAAATCCCTTTGTTCCTGGGTGGAAATCCACAAGTGAGATACACAAGGTAAACCGTAGAAATGGGCCTTGTGTAACCACTCAACACAAACTATTCTTTCCATTCCACCCAGGTGTTTCATTCACTTAGTTGTTTTATTAAGCAAAACATAAGGCAAAGACTTAAGAGATAATTCTCATAGCATGATTATATAATCCACCCTTGGTTGCTACTAGCTAAGCTAAGGATGACAATAGCAAGTATCTTAACTTAGAGGAATTTCTAACAATTCTACAACTACTAGGATTTCCCAAGCATAGCATATTGATACTTAGCAAAATATTCATGCAAGCCCTATACAAAATAATTCTAGTGCATAGGTAAAAATATTGGGACAAAAATATATGAAGCACCACTTGCCTTGGTAATTTGGGGATTAGCAACAATCTTCACAACCACAATCACTATTAGCACCAAGATCTACACATAAAATAATGGCACCAAATTCACACATCAAATATACAAACAAAAATATATGAATGCATGCAAATGCTATGAGATGATTTTTCTAAACCAAACAAGACAAGTGAAACATTACTGATTCATCAACAAGACAAATACACACTAGACAAACTTTATTTAGTCTCTAAATCATTTTTCAAATAATTTCTATACTCAAAATAAGCCTATAAATGTCTCTGCAAAAATAATGAATTTTACAGAAGAAAAACATTAAACACGTTGCATAAATGGATAAAATTATTTCTCCTGATTCCAATGATATAAAATTTGCAAAATTTGAACGTGTGGATCAAAAGTTATGAATTTTGCAAGTTTGAATCACTAATAGATCCATTTCAGATTTTTAAAACAAAGAACAGGCCACGCGGCAGCGTCTGATTGGACGATACCGCTTCACACTGGATCACGCTCGCGTACCGTTAGATCTAATTAAAACCAGCGGCTCTGATCTGCCCGTACCTCTTCGGCCTGGCCTAAAATCGCTCTGACCTAGATCTAGTGGATAAAATCGCTCTGACCTAAAATCGGCGGCGCAGCTGGTTGCTGGTGGCGGCGGCGTTGCTTCCGACGACGTTCCGGTGGTTCTAGGAAGCAAGGGAGGAAACAGAGGGGCTTACCGAGCTCGTGGGGTTGTCTCGGTGCTCAAGGTGGTCGAGGGAGGGATAGGGGCGCACAGACTCGACCGCTATTGCTTGCCGGAGAACCTACAGTCGTCGGTTACGGTCGCTCGTCGTTGTTGGCGAAGATACAGGCCGCGCCTAGCCAAAAGAACGGTTTCGTTAGATGCGCACAAGTCTGGCGAACACGTGAGCAACAAAAAGAGATAAGGGGGCGGTCAGGAACTACCAGGTGATGTCACCGGAGTCGAGACAGACGGTGGTGCTTGCTTGACGTTGAGGTTGCCGATGATAGAGAGCGCATGCGGGCGAGTGTGGGATACTGGCAGGTGCAGAGGAAGATGGGGAACTCACTCGTGGTGTCTGCGAGGCAAGGGGCGATGGTGGTTGGCCGGAATTTGAGCTGGAGCTCGTCAGAGCAGTGGGTGGTTCTGGACTAATTCCGAGCAGCCTAGGGGCAGAGAGAGGGTGGCGACTGGGGAAAAGGAGGGGAGGACGCGGGCATTAAGTACACAAGGTCGGGGGCGATAATTACTGATGCATTCATTCGAATTGATGCAGGGTTAATCACCGGAAACAGCCGGCGTGATTTGGGGAAGAAGGGGTCGCGGGGTGGAGACGACGACTGGCGTGTGGGGCCTGGCGTTCAGTGAGAGAGAGATACGCGGGTTGGGCTCTAGTCGCCAGCGACGACGCGGGTTAGCTCTGCGGTGCGAAACGTTTTCTGTGGAGTGGAGGGATGTTGGGCTAAATGGGCTAACTGGGCTGGTTGGGTTAGTTTAGTCAGTCTGTTTTATTTTTTTCTCCCTTTCTCTTTTTCTTTTTCTGATTTGATTTTCTGGTTTGAATTCAAATGCCCAAATCAAATCTGTTTCAATTGGAATTTTCTCCAAACTTTTGTTTATTGTTTCTTGCATCCTGGGGTGTATAAAGCACCCATATAAACTCAGATTCAAAATGGGTTTGGAAATAAGGTTTAAAACTATGCCCTTAGTGCAATATTTTCAATAGGTAAAAGAATGGTTTTGATTTTATTTTTGTTTGAGAACCTTGACCAAGTTTTGGAATAACAAACAATCCTAAGTTCAAATCTTACTAGTTTAATACAAGTAATCTCATATTGGAGAGTAGTAGTGGTTAATGCCTTGCTTACATAAAATAATAAACATTCAAATGCTTCTGTTTTGAAATTTCATTTGAAAATGATCCTAAAATGATTATGAATGCATGAATGATATGCAAGCTTTGAAAACATTATTTTAGGGATGTTACAAAGGCGGAATCGGACCTTGTTGGACATGGTATGGCAATGATGAGTCAGACAGATCTGCCTTTATCGTTTTGGGGTTATTGTAGAGACGCATCGGCGTTCACACTAAACAGAGTACCATCAATGTCAGTAGAGAAGACACCGCATGAGATGTGGACAGTCAAAAAGCCGAGTTTGTCTTTTCTTAATATTTGGGGTTGTGAATCATTTGTCAAGCGACTTTAGTCGGACAAGCTTACGGCCAAGTCAGATAAGTCTATTTTTGTGGGGTATCCGAGGGAAACATTGGTTACTACTTCTACAACCGAGAAGAGGGCAAAGTGTTTGTTGCTCGGAACGGTGTCTTCCTTGAGAAAGAGTTTCTCAGTCGAGGAGTCAGTGGGAGCATGGTGCAGCTCTAATAAATTCGAGAGGAACCTGCTAGTAGCGATTCGGCAAAAAACCTTGGAGATCGAGACGGTCGTGGTAGCTGAGCCGGCAACAGAACCTGTACTACGAAGATCGGCGAGATTGCGAAGTGTTTGTGATGTATTACTGTTAGACAGTGATGAGCCAGAAAATTATTTAGAAGCAATGGTGGGATCTGATTCTGAGTCATGGCTTGGAGCCATGAGATCCGAGTTAAAGTCCATGCATGAAAATCAAGTTTGGAACTTGGTTGATCTGCCAGACGGTGCAAGACCCGTCGAGTGCAAATGGGTCTTTAAGAAGAAAACTGATATGGATGGAAATGTTTCTGTCTGTAAAGCACGTCTTGTCACAAAGGGGTTCCGACAAGTGCAAGGAGTTGATTACGACGAGACTTTCTCGCCCGCAGCGATGCTTAAATCAGTTCAGGTCATGTTAGCTATAGCATCCTATTTCGACTATGAGATATAGCAGATGGATGTCAAACGGCTTTCCTTAACGGAAATTTAACCGAGGACGTGTATATGATACAGCCCGAGGGTTTTGTTGATCCGACTAAAGCTGACAAAGTGTGCAAACTTCAGAAATCAATTTTCGGGTTGAAGCAAGCATATGGGAGTTGGAATATTCTTGTTTATACAAGAAGTTTATTCAAGAAGTTTAGTGGGAGGAAAGTAAACTTTCTAATCTTATATGTGGATGGCATATTATTGATTGGAAATGATGTCTAGATGTTGCAAGAAACCAAGGAATCATTGGAAAGGAGTTTCTCAATGAAAGACTTGGTGAGGCAACATATATCCTCAGAATCCGGATCTATAGAGATAGATCAAGATGGCTCATTGGATTGATTCAGAGTACTTATTTGGACAAATTGTTGAAGAAGTTCAACATGGAATCGTCTAAGAAGGGGTTCTTACCGATGTCCCATGGTGTAAAACTTAGCAAGACTCAGTGTCCTTCAACAACTGATGAGTGAAGTCGGATGAGTGGAATTCCTTATGCTTCTGCAGTCGGATCCATCATGTATGCCATGATTTGTAGTAGGACGGATGTTTCCTATGCTCTAAGTGTGGTGAGCAGATACCAGGCTGATCCTAGAGAAATCCACTGGACATCGGCTAAAAATATCCTAAAGTACTTGAGAAGGACTAAGGATATGTTTTTGGTTTATGGTGGTGAAGATGAACTCAGTGTAAAGGGTTACACGGATGCGAGTTATCTTACCGACTCTGATGATTCTCGTTCACAATCCGAATACGTGTTTATTATAAACGGAGGTACTGTGAGCTAGAAGAGTTCCAAGCAAGAGATTGTGTCTGAATCTACAACAGAGGCTTAGTATATTGTCGCCTCAGAGGCAACAAAGGAAGCTGTTTGGATGAGGAATTTTCTCATGGATCTTGGTGTGGTTCAGGGCTCGTCCAATCCGTTAGACGTGTATTGTGACAACAATGGTGCTATTGCACAAGCCAAGGAACCTAGACAACAACAGAAGAACAAGCACATACTCATGCGGTACCATATGATTCACCAATTCGTGGATCAGGGTGATATCAAGTTATGCAAGGTACACACAGATGCAAATATTGCGGATCCATTGACAAAGCCGTTACCCCAACATAAGCATGAGGCGCACTTGAGAGCCATGGGCATTAGATGATTATACATGTGATGTCGGAAGATTGACTCTAGTGCAAGTGGGAGACTATTGGGAATATGCCCTAGAGGTAATCATGTATGATGATATTTCCAATTGTATTCATAAAGATATTATGTTGTCCTTGTATACACATCTGAGGTGTAACATTGAATATGTGATTCGATTGTGGAACTATACATTCATGTTGTTTGTACTAAATGTCCTTGGTCATTGAGGTTGTGCTGGACACACAACTTAGACCAATGTGAAAGTCGGCTTGATGACTCGGTTCCACTTGTCATGGGCATGGAGATGCTATTCCGACTTCATAGATTAGGCTAAAGAGTTTAGCGAGTCGGATTGACCCATATTGAGGTACAACGAACAAGTTGTCATTTGTATATCTCAATCAATGTAATCCTTAGACCTAAGGTTGTTGCATAGTCTGAGTTGAGGATCACCGACTTAGGTTCTGTCAAACGCTGATCCGTAAATGGGAAGTTATAAAGGTAGAGTTCGGGTCGACTGATAATCAAGCTGCGTGATGTGAATAACCAAGATGGGATTTTGCCCCTCCACTGGGAGAGATATTCTCTGGTCCCTCTCGGATGATATGATTCGGAAAGCATGGCCATGCACGACTCGATTAAGTGTTAACCGAGGCGATCGAGTAAGAGTTAGTCTGGTGAATCACTTATCTCGGATCGAGAAGAGAGTCAGACTATTTAAGGGATGAAAATTATTCGCCTATAGTCTGACAAGGTATATCATGAGGCAAAAGGGACTCGGACGTAAGTCACATTGGAAAGGAAAGTCGTCATGACTCTTTGGTATTTGGGTGTCGGCATGTTCTGCTAGGAGCTGCTAAAGACTGATCGATTGAGAGTCGGACTCTAATCGTGTCCAAGTAGCCATGAGCCTGCGGGGTCACACACTTAAGAGCGGGAGCAAGTTCGGATTGGATCTGAACCGGAAATCTGGTTGGGTTGGACCCAAGATGGATTAGAACTGATTTAGTGAGTCGAACTCACGGTGACTAGTGTTATATGGGCTTTAGTGAATGGGCCAAGAGAGTGGAGCCCATGTTCACTCCCTATATATAGTGGAACGCAGTAACCCAGAGATTTTAATCGTTGATCGGTTAGGTCATTCCATGTGTTGGAAACCCTAGCTCCACAGGAGTCCTGCCGCCGGTGCTCCTCCTTGTACGTGTAGATACCAGCAGAGGTGTTGTACGATCAACACAAGGATGACCGGATCGCAAAGGACTGCACTGCATCAACTGACGCGCTTCATCAGTAATTCGCATTTGCGCATGTAGTGGTAAACCTCGTGGCCTTCTACATCAGCTAGATCTTGGGATCACCACGTTAGAGGGAAAAGTTTTTGTTTTATCTCTATGTGGCCCAACAGTCTTGAGAGCCGAGCTTGGCACGTGAGTCTAGTTGGCGTACTTCTGGCACCCGACGCAGCATTGGACGATGTCGACCGCGTCGGCGTGTGCGGTGAGCCAGTAGAAGCCATGTCGCATGGCGTTGGCGACTAGGGACCGAGCGCCAGCGTGGTGGCCACAGTCACCGGCGTGGATGTCTTGGAGGATTTTGCGACCTTTCGTGCGTTGTACACAACGTTGGAACACACCGGTCACGTTGCGCTTGTGGAGCTCACCGTTGATGATGACTGAAGGACTTGCAGCGGCATACTATCATGTGGGCCTCCGTCTCGTCTATGGGTAGGGTCCCTCCCTCTAGGTAGGAAACGTATGGCACGGTCCAGTCGCTTGGTTCCGTGATCATGGCGATCATGGCGACCAGGGCTGGTTCTGGTTGCAGTGGTATCCCGATGTCGATCTCTCTCGGGAGTGAGACAGACGGCTTGGTGATAGTGTCGAGGAAGACACCAGCAGGTGGCGTGAGAGGAGCTGACCCGACGCGAGAGAGGGCTTCGGCCTCTTCATTCTTGCGCCGGTCGATCCACTCGACGGAGTAACCTGCGAAGTGCCCCCCCAGCTGGTCCACTGCTTGGCGGTATGCCGCCATGGTAGGGGATACTGCATCGCAAGTATCGGCGACTTGTCCGGCGACAAGGTCGGAGTCGCCGTGGCAGCGCAGATGGTTGATGTTCATCTCCTTGGATGCTCGCATGCCGTGGAGGAGGGACTCATACTTGGCCATGTTGTTGGTGCAGGGGGTGAAGTCGAGGTACAGGACATAGCGTAGCTTGTCCCGCTTTGGAGATGTGAGGACGATCCCTGCCCCTGCACCGTCTGCATTCTTGTACCCGTCGAAGTGTAGCAACCAGTAGTGGAGGTACGGGAGCTTCTCCTGCTGCTGCGCCTCCTCCTAGTCGGCGAGGAAGTCCGCTGGGGCTTGCGACTTGAATGCCTTGCGGGGCTCGTACCTGATGTTGTGGACTCCGATCTCGACGGCCCACTTGGCGACTCCCCCAGTCGTCTCGCAGTTGCGGATGATGTCTTGCAATAGCACTGAGGAGACGATCGTTCTTGGGTGCTCCTGGAAGTAGTGCAACAGTCGCCACTGGGCTTGGAAGACCGCATATACCAGTTTCTGGTACTGCGGGTAGCGCTAGCGCGACTCGGTGAGGACTTCGCTTACGTAGTAGACAGGTCACTGCACTGGGCGCTCCTTTCCCTCTTCTGGTCACTCGACGACCATGACGGCGCTGACGAATAGTTCAGAAGCCGCGATGTAGACAAGCATGGGCTCCTTGTCGACGGGGGCGGCGAATAGCGGGGCCGCCAGTAGCACTTCCTTGACTGCGTTGAGCACGTCATCTGCCTCCTTGTCCCACTAGAACGTGGGATTCTTGTGCATTAGGCGGTAGAGACGCATTGCCTTCTCCCCTATCTGGGGGATGAAGCGACTAAGAGCCACAACTCGTCCGGCCAACATCTGGACATCGCGTAGGCACTCGGTTTTGCCGAGGCGGGCGATCGTGTTGATCTTGGTGGGGTTCGCCTCAATGCCTCGTTTGGAGACTACATACCCCAGCAGCTGTCGAGTAGGTACACCGAAGGTGCACTTTCCTGGATTTAGTTTGATCTTGTAGCTTCATAGATTTGTGAAGGTTTCAGCCAGGTTGGCGAGTAGATCACCCTGGAGAGTGGACTTCACCACCATGTCGTCGATGTAGACATGGATGTTGCGACCAATTTGGCTCGCAAGGCACTCCTGCATGCACCTCTGGTAGGTTGCTCCGGCATTGTTGATGTCGAATGTCATGGCGGTGTAGAAGAATGCTCCGAATGGCATGATGAACGATGTCTTCTCCTCGTCATCGACTGCCATTTTTATCTGGTTGTAACCAGAGTAGGCATCAAGGAATCACAGCGACACCAAGCCCACGGTCGAGTCGATGATTTGATCGATCCACGGGAGGACGAACTGCTCCTTTGGGCAAGCGCTGTTGAGATTTGTGTAGTCGATACACATTCTCTAGGTCCCATTCTTCTTCTCGACCAGGACTGGGTTTGTCAGCCACTTGGAGTATTTGATTGGTCGTATGAAGCCTGCAGCGAGTAGATGCTGCACCTCCTCGCCGATTGCTCGTCGGAGCTCTTTATTGAAGGGCTGCAGCGACTGCTTGATGGGTCGTGCTTTTGGGTTGGCATTTAGTTTGTGCTTAGCGAGTTCCGTCGGGACACCAGGCATGTCGGAGGTCTTCCATGCGAAGATGTCCCAATTCTCACGTAGGAACTCGATGAGCGCACCTTCCTATGCTGGGCTCATGCTTGTCCCGATCGTCACCGTCTGGGTGGAGTCGCCCGGGACCAGCTCGACACAGTGCCTGTGCGTGGTCGCCTCGAACGTGGTCGAGCCACCGTTCTCCTTGTTTGGCTTCTTGAGTATTGTGGGGTCGTTGTTGTTGACCCGCTCGTGTACTTGGTAAGCTCCTCCGCATTTTTGGCTTCTGCGAGCTCGGCGCCCTTGGCTTCGCACTCCGCGGCGATGCCATGGTCACCGTGGACGGTGATGATACCGCACGGCCCTAGAAGCGTCATCGCGGTGTACGCGTAACGTGGCACTGCCATGAACTTGGCGAACGCTTGCCGCCCCAAGACGCAATGGTAGGGGCTGTTAAAAGGCACCAGCTCGAAGAAGATCTGGTTGTTGCGGAAGTTCGCTGGGGTGCCGAAGGTGACTAGGAGCGTCACTTTGCCGATCGGGTACACCTTCCGACCGGGGACGATGCCGTGGAAGGTGGTGTAGGTTGTCTCGATCATCGACAGCGGGAGACGTAGTCGCCTGAACGTGTCCAGGTAGAGGATGTTGATTGAGCTCCCGCCATCCATCAGTGTCTTGGGGAGCCAATAGTCGCCTACTTTGGGCTTGAGCACGAAGGCGACTCGCCCCAGATATTCAATCTGTGGCGAGTGGTCCTCACGGCTCTAGGTGATCCGCTGCTCGAACCAGTTGAGGAAGCAAGGGATGTCGACTTGGGATACCACATTGACGGTGACAGCGCAGGAGATGACCTTCTTCTCGCGCTTGGTGCTAATCCCGATGAAGGTGTGGAGCGATCCCACGTCGTTGCCGAATTCCCCGCCGTTTGGCGGGTGATTGTTGGGGTCCTCCCGTGCGCGCCGTGCCTTCTCGATCTCCTTCAGGGAGTGGCAGTCGGCGGTCGTGTGTGTGGCGGGCTTCCCGTCCCTACTGTGGAACACACAGGGCTGGTTAAGAAGAGCTGCGGGGTCAAATTTCAGCCTCGCCATGTAATTTCCGTTGTCATGGCGCTGGCCCCCGTCACGGCGGAAGCCCTTGGGATCGCGTGGCCCGTAGCCGGCGTTGGCGACAAAGTCGACTCTCCCTTCACCGCGGCGCTTGCTGGTGAGGCAAGTGTCGCTGTAGCGTAGCCCGGGTCGCCTCCCGTTGTCGTGGCCACTTGGGCGGCAGTTTCCACCCGACTCGTCGTCGGTTTCTTGGTTCGGGTCCTCCTCCGCGTACCGCTTGGCGATCTCGAGGAGGTCTGGGATGTTGTCGAGGGTTTTGTACACCCACTTGAGCTTGGCGACCAAGGGATCGTAGCGGCACGAGGTCTTGAAGCAGTGTATCACTGTGTCCGGGTGGATGTCGGCCACGTTGAACCACAGGTCCTGCCATCGCTGGACCCAGCTGCGGGTCAACTCGCGGGGTCCCTGCACGCATTGCTCCAGGTCCTCGATGGTGGTGGCGCGGGTGTAGGAACCCTCGAAATGCCTGACGAAGGCATCGCGCATATACTCCCAAGAGTCGATGCTGTCCACGGGGAGGCTGTTGATCCATTGCCGGCTCGCTCCCTCCATCATCCGTGGGAGGTAGCGAGCGGCGAGTAGGTCGGTGTGGTCAGCGATTCCCATCGCCATGAGGTATGTGTCCAACCACACGGACGGGTCGTATGAGGGATCGTACTTCTCGATCTCCTTTGGCGCTTTGAAGTTCGCCGGGTATTTTTCGCGTCGGATCATTGGTCCGAAGCACTAGGGGCCGACTCGGCTGAGCGATCCCCTTGGTTCGCCATCACGGCGGTTGGTGAGGGTGTGCCTCAAGTCATCAGGCTGGAGTGCGCGCTAGCTCTGGTTGTTGATGACGTGGGTTTGCGCGTCGACTGGCTGCCCGTTGGAAGCAACCATGTTGTTCGTCGGTCGCAGGTCGTTGGTAGAGAGTGCCGCGTTCGCAGGTCGTGGTTGGAGCTGCAGGGGATCGGGGGTGCGCAATTGAGAGTATTTGCCATAGTTGGGCGCCTGCTAAGGGCCGCCCTGCTTCCTGATGAGCGGGAGTACATGCGTCCCCACTAATCGGCGCCCCCGGTTTGCTGCTTGACAGCCTTGGCGAGTAGGGCCTTGGCGTACTGGATCTATAGGTCGCCTTCCCCTGTCATGTTGAGGCTGGAGACCACAACTCGACTCGCGAGCATGTTTTCCATTGGAGTGGAGAACAACGGGAGGCTGTTCGTGTCCCGCTCTTGCGGGGAGATCATGATCCTTGGCTGGTCCGGGGGGGCGTGCGACCGGGCGGTGGTGAGGGAGCACTGTCTGTCGTTGCGCCCGGTGGCGGCCGGGCACTTCCTCCTAGCGGTGCATTCTCGCAGGCCACGCGGTCGGCCATGTGGGCTGGGTCGTTCTCGTTGTTGAAGTTCAGGGCGCGGCCCTGAATGGTGGGGTTCAGGCGCGACCTGATGCGGCGCTGGTGGTTGAGCGAGAGCTCCTGCATCGTTACTTGCTCGAGGCGAAATTTTTCACGCTTGGCCCATTCCTTGTGGACCGCCTCCTCCAGTCACAGGAGGAGTTACTCGACCTCCGTCGCCGTCGCGGTCGGCGGGATCGGTGTAGAGAAAGGGTCTTGAGGGGTGCTCGTGCCGCTTGCCATGTAGGTCGCGACGAAGCGACCCGATCCGACGTGGAGGTCGCCGGAGTTCTCCGACCCGAAGTCGGAGTCGAAGATCCCAAGGATGGAGGGATCCTCAAAATCCCCCATGTTGGAGACCTAGGTGATGGAGCCTGCAGGTGACGCGACGACGATGGATCCAGCGGGTGAAGCGGGGGTCGCCGACTCGGCATCGTCGTTGAGGGCCGCGTCGTCCGCGGCCATGCTGGTCTCAGCCACATTGTGTTGGCCGAGTCGTAATCGGAAGCGAGGCGGTGGATGGTGCGGACCTGACTCTCAGAGAGCTGATCGCGCGGTGGCGACTCTTGGATGTGAGCTGAGTCCTCCGAGACGATGACGTCGGTGAAGCCGACGAAGAGGCTAATCGTGCCGACCGGCGTGATCACGTTGTGCGTGACAGGGCGCGCCGCCGGGACATAGCTGCTCGGCAAGATCTAGAGGATCTCGCCGATGGCGACCATGCGGCCAGTGGCGATCGTTTAGTTGATTGGCAGATTGGATCTCGCCGCAGAACACAGGCCTGACCGGCCAGGCCCCACGGTGGGTGCCACTATGGAAAGCCCACGGCAGATGCTGCAATCGGCAGCGAGTACTAGGACGAGGGGCAAGGGCGGCCAGCCATTACGGTGCGAGATGAGGGTGGAGACACAGGGTTTTACCCAGGTTCGTCCCCCCATAGGGTAAAGACCTACTCCTGCTATATTGTATTGATGAGAGAGTACAAGGGCCAGCTCGACGGCTAGGCGGCGAGTCGCAGGGAGTGTATGATGGAACCTGTCCTCTATGCGTACCCTAGGGAGGTTTATATAGAGTCACCTCGCTAGGGTTTACAGATCTAAAACCGAGTTGGATAAGGACTCGGAGGGTGATTGACCTAATCTGACTGGGCCTAGCTATGCTTCTGGGCCTTCAACTTCTAGTCGCCTGGCTCCTTGTTGGGTCTTGATCCAGTCGCTGTCCTGCAGGCCCACTCGCTGGCAGCATGGGCCAATGGGAATCATCCTGCTGGGTATACCCCAATCGGCAATATCCCCATCATCGATTGTTTTCAAAATATGACCAGATTTGTTAGCATGCATATTCTTCGATATGCGATTATCAATATAATGTTTGATGTAGATATGGCCATGACCCTGGTCGTTCATCTTGAAATCCAAGAATGTTCATAATCATTGACAACTAAACTTAAATTTGTTTTGACTTTACAACATACTTTCAGGTTAGAATTTTACACGGGCGGTGGAAGTACATCCTACATAAAGGACCTAAAAAGGGGAAAATTACATTGAGTTCCATATATTTAGCACAAAGGACCTCAAATTAATTAAGCAAGGAAAATAGTTGGGTTCAGCTCCTTCTCGAGAGACCATCTACTCGAGCCATACTCTTCTAAATACTACTTCCTCTTCGATTGTTTTCAAAATATAGCCAAGTTTGTTGGCATGAAAATTGTGGACATGGGATTATGTCGTCGGATTGTCGACAAGTACGCCATAGGAGGTCCTAGTGGAATTGAAAAGATGGGGTGTGAGACATCGGATGTTCCAAGAGCGGTGAGCACATGTCTACCCAGGTTCAGATTCGACTACGGTGATCGGATCCTACTCCTGCTAGCAACCCATTAATATATCAGCGTAAGCCGGATGTTACAATTGATTACAAGAGAGATTCGCCTATGCGAGTTGATTCTGGTGTTACGATTGGTTGTGTGCACTAAAGGCTCCCATAGGGCCGGTTTATATAGTCATCGGGGCCTAGGCTTACATGAGAGATCTATCTGGCTATGTTACCGAGTCAGTAACTAGATACAGCTTGGACTACAAGTAATACTACAGGCCTAAGTCGGTAACTCTTCTGGGCCTTGTCATAGCCGGAACTGGCTCCTCCTCTTTCTCTGACTGGGCCGCCCATGAAGCAAAGCTCTAAGCCATTGGTGGGCCACCCTGGTCAGCGAGTCCTGTGTGTATATACCCAGAATGTATATCCCCAACAGTAGCCCTTGGAAGTCTCCAAGATCCTAAAGTCAGATAAATCATCTAGCTTGATGGTTTCTTCGTCTTGTGAATCTTGAAGGGTTCCCGAAAAATTCTTCCAGTAATATAGGATTCCAAGTCAGTTGAGTCGGATATATTTTATTTTGACTTTAGTCTTTTCCTTGCTCAATTTCAAACATGATCCGGATTTTACAGTGGCGTGTTGGCTGATAAATTTTCAGAACAGGTCCTGTCACTAACAGAAGTCCTGTCAACACGACCGTTGGTGGGTATGTTCCTTACGGAACAAAACGCCATTTCAAAGCCTAGGCGAAAATCGAGGGGGCGGAAGCGTCGCGAGGAAGCTAACTCCCCATTTCCTATACGCGTGGAGCTAATTGCGCGTATTAAAGCATGAATCTTGACACAGAGACAAATAAAAGATAGGAGAAAACCCTTTCTCTTAGATTTATCTCTCCATCGATTCATTCATTGCCTCCTCGTACTCCTCGAGCACTCCGCGGTCGTTCCCATCTACACACCATGAGAATATCTCTCTCCCCCACTAGTCCTTTTCCTCCAAGATATATGGCGTCTTCCTCGACCTCAGGAGCGGCGGCAGGTTCATCGACGGCAGATGAGAAGAAGATGTAGGGCCTCTGGATCCCCGATGCCATGGACAACTCTTAACTCCAAGTCATGAACGACGAAGGATTCATCGTCGCCGGCGCGTGGGGAAGCGCCTCAGGGCATGCCGTTCCTAACCCTCGTGATGGCGAGAGGGTGTTGTTCGGCACGCACGTCGACCGCGGCCTTAGCTTGCCACCATCGGACATCTTCGTCGAGGTGCTCAACTACTATGGTGTGCAACTTCATAATCTTCCTCCCAACTCTCTGCTTGACTTTAGTACTCATGCAACTTTGTGCGAGGGGTTTCTTGGCATTAGTCCAAGTCTCACCCTTTTCCGGTACTACTATGGTACTCGGAAGAATAACATTAGCGCCGGTGTGCCTTACACCACAGGAACCCTTAGCTTAGTCCTTAGGAAAAACCGAGTTTATCCTAGGATTAATGCTAGTGAATCTGTCAAACGCTGGGTCGGAACCTTCTTTTATCACAAGGATATTTCGGCTCCTTGAAAGGCGGAAGGTCTTCCAGCGTTCACCGATGGCACCATTCCCCACCAGAATTCATGGGACGCGGAGGCGCCAGAGTGATCGGATATCTTGATCCTCGCCAAAAGGCGGATTGAGTTTCTGATGAAGCATAAGGGCCTCAGTGGATCCGACTTGATCCATAGTTGGTTGGAGCGCCGGATTCAGCCTCTCCAGCACCATGGAGATCGCCTCATGCACACCTTCACCAACGACAAGAAAGACAACATGCGTGTTAGCCCGAACCGGATTCTGGTGAAGGACTACAGGATCCTTATGCAATATTCATCAAGGGAAGATTGGAAAGAAAGGTTCCAGAAGTCTTCATGAAGATGTATACATCCAACCGTCCTCTGACTCCGGTAAATATTTTGACTCTGCTTTTGTGTTTCGTCGTTCTATTCTATTCTTTCTCCGACTCTATTTTCATCGATGCTTTTCGAATTTATTAGCTCGAGAAACTCTCCGAGTCTGAGCTAGCTCCAGTAGAGGGCTATCCCTCAGAAGATCTAGAGGCGATGGAGGACGGTGAGGTTCAAGAAGTTGCTGCCCCCGCTTCCAATAAGTGTAAGGAAAAAGAAGTTGTTGTTCCTGCTGGTAGCCAAGTGCTGCCAGTAGTTAAAAAGTAAGCACCCTGTCTTTTATTTTCAGTACTTTTATACCTTTATTTCTTTCCAGAGCACACCTAATATTTCATTTTCGTGTTCTAGAGCTAAATCAGCTTTGAAGAGTAAGACCAAGCCGGACAGCAAGCCGGGCAAGCAGATGCGTCTGCAAAAGCTTGTTATTTCCCCTACCATGCCGCCACCAAATCCATCCAGTACTCCATCAGCATAGGAAGCTTCCGCCTCTCCTGATGCTGGCAACATCTCACAAGCCCTGGTCACTATTGATGATCAGGCAACTAACAAGGGTGAACCCGTTAAGGGTAATGATCCCATGGTAACATCTACAGGAACATTGGATAAAGTGGCCAGGTCCACTGTCTCTGTCCTGAAGAGGAAAGAGAAGGAAGAGATCCTCAGACTGGTTCAATCCAGCCTTGAGAAGCAAACATTGACCCAAGAGGCAGCGAGCCAGGAGCAGGAGGACGTCAAGCTGGTTAGCCTCCTGGATCACATTTTGGTCCGGGATGCTAAGATCGAGTCTGGCGAACTCCAAGCGACGGATGTTCCTTCCCTCACCCTTACCGAGAAGGTGTTGCACAGCACCAAGCTCGGATTTGAAAAGTTGCACCTGGAACACATTGTAAGTTTCCCCCAAGCATAAAGCTGGATAAATATCATTGGATCCGAGTTGATGCTTTTAGGTTGCAAAAGAACGATGTAGTGTAGTCCCCAAGGCTCTTGCCATAATTTTACTTAGTTAAATTTACAGATCGAGTCTTAGTAGCCGTCTGATGGTATTTCGTGTCTAAACTTATAGAAAATTGCATCTTCCAACCAGGAATTGCTCAAGAACATTTCCAATAAACGCAAAGGGATCAAAGCCTTGCTCCTTGAGAATTCGAAGTTAAAAATTGAGAAAGATGAAACAGAAGGTAAATTTTTCCGACTTCCTCTTTGTTAGTTAACTTTTTTCATAGTCAAACTTGTTTTGTACGACTGATATTTTTCCTCTGCAGAACTATTATGCCAGTCCAGCAAGATGGTGGAGCAATCCGAGAACTTCAAGGTCTTAGAATTTGAGAATGTTGAGCTCTAGGACAAGCATCAGAAGCTCACTATTGTGTCAGAAAAATCCGTAGCTGCTGTCCTGGAGTCAAGAAATCATGAGACGGTGAGGCTAGAGAAGCTGCTAGAACTCCGATATAAACAACTAGATGATCTCAAGAAGGACTTGGATAGTCAGAAAGATCTGGCCCAGGCTGCAAAGAGTGAACTTAACAGCCTCCGTGAGAGCATGCTCAATGGAATCGGTCTGTGCTGGGTAAGATTTCCAACTTTTACTTTTTGTTGTTTTTTTCGACTTTCTTTTCAGTCGAGTTTTGATTTTTTGGTTCTTTCCCATCTCCCCTGAATCTTTCCGACCCTCCTACCTCTGAACCTTGCCTCGAGCGCATCAAGATCGTCGGAGATATCTTTTACGACTTCCGCCAGACTCTTGAAGAGGCTGGCGAGTCAGTCAAGCTTTCCGACTTTCATACAATGTCAGTGCAAGAGGTTAGGGACAAGGTCAAGGAGATTCCGAAGCTTATAAAGGAATGGAAGATCTCCTACGCTTGGACTGCTGCTCAGACTTCTCTTACCATGGTTATGAGCCACCACAGCGAGATGGAAATCTGGCATGTCACCAAAGGTATTGCCGTGGAGGACGATGAGGGCAACCCACAGGACATCAAGGCCATCCAAGAGTCTTTTGCAGGTTATGCTTGTCACATGGCAGAGATGACCAATTATACGATGTCGTTCTTCGGATCTATCGCCGTGCCTCCCTCGCCCCAAGAGCCAGAAGGTAGCATTGCAGCTTCCGAGTCTGAGATCGAGGGAGACAATGTTGTCAACTCCAGCACTCCACCTTATTCATCACCACCGCCTGACTCTGCAGCATAAACAGTTTTTATGCATTATGCTGAACTTTCTGGCAATGTAATGATGGAAACAATGTTTTTATTTGTGCTGGTCTTGTAAAATCTAATTCTTTTACTATCCGAGCATTTGTTCTTATATATTTTGTATGCATGTGCTTTGAAAATTTCTGAAGCACTTTTTATTTTATGCCTATACTTGTCGTTTTATCTGGCTCTCTGCCTCATCCCTTTCATGGGTCGGCCAATCTTTAGCACAGAAACTTTGCCGAGCAACGGAGCGCAATTGCTAAACTAGTTTAAACTCGGAAACAAAGCCTGCTTCCAGTACCAACAACTCATTACTCGGAAAATACCCGCGTCTAAGCAATCAGATAAAAAACCAAAGTATAGACAATGAATTGAATTTTTTACCCTATGGTAACATTTTTAGATATTCAAAAATCATAACCAGAACGAACATGAGCATAAAGTACTTTCAAGCATTCTGGGATTTTTGAAACATGCTCTTTTGGAAATAATATGGCAAAAACTTCTCAAAGATAACATTTGAGGAAACCAATAGTTATTTCACTTTGAACATGTACACATATGATTAAAAGGAAATATAGCTAAGAATAGAAGGGATTTAGCTGTCCAATATTCCATGGATGGTCTATTTCATCCGGGTATGTGCTGCCATCAGCTCTCTTTCTCTTCCGAGTATCAGGTCTTTCATTGACTGGTCTCATATCGGTTAAATAATATGACCCGTTATGCAGAACTCTACTAATCATAAAAGGTCCTTCCCAAATTGGGGAATGTTTGTGCTTTCTCTTTTGCATAAGTCGGAGAACCAAATCGCCTTTTCTAAAATAACCGTTTTGCACTCTCTGACTATGATACTTGCGCAACTTCTGCTGATAGGCTGTAGATCTCTACTCAGCAACGACGTGTACTTCTTTGATTATATCGGGATCATCTTGTCGAGAAACTTCTCATATTCTTCGATGTACGCTTTGACTCGTGGAGACTAATGAATGATATCACTTGGAAGAACTGCCCCCATAGACCAAGAAGAAAGGAGTTTAGCCGGTTGATCTGTTAGGAGTTGTACGTAAGCTCCATATCACAAACGGTAATTCTTCCACCCAAGCCCCCGCGGTTCGATGAAGCGGTGCCTCGAGACAAGTTTGGATTCCTTGTAAAATATGGCCATTAGTTCTTTCGACTTGTACATTAGCTTGTGGATGTGCGACTGATGCAATATCGAGTCGGATCCCTTGTTCTTTGAAGAATTCGGCAAGTTCACCCATGGAAAAATTGCTCCCATTGTCAGTAATTATACTGTGCGGATATCCGAATAGGATGATTATGTCCTCAATGAACTTTCTGGCTATGGCACCATCGCAACTTGTTACGGGTTTAGCCTCAATCCATTTTGTAAATTTATCCACCATTACTAGTAGGTGAGTAAATACCAATTTTTCCGTTCGAAACGGCCCTACCATATCAAGCCCCTAGAACGCGAACGGACATGTAATAGGGATTGTTCGCAGTTATTCAGCCAGAACATGTGCCTGATGGGCGTACTTTTGGCAGCCTCTGCATGTTTTGACCAGTTTATCGGCATCTGAATTAACTGTAAGTCAAAAGAATCCATGTCGAAAAGCTTTTGCCACTAAGGATCTGGCTGTAGCATGGTGACCACACTCGCCTTCGTGGATTTCTCTTAAGGTTTCCACTCCTTCTTCCGAAGAAATACATCGATGAAACACGCCATAAACACTGTATTTATAGAGCTCACCATTTATTATAGTGTACCCTTTTGCTCGTCGGACAATCTGCCGGCTCAAGACTTAGTCTTTGGATAGTTTTCCGTCTATTAGGAATTCGATATAGGGTTTTGTCTAGTTGGGAATTACAGCCAGAACTACAATTAAAGGTGATTCAGATTTCTTCGGCTAGTCCTCATCAACTCCGACTATGGAGGGGACCCTTAAATGCTCTAAGAAAGCGACATCCGGTACTTGTTTCCATGCAGAGCCTATCCTTTATATAGCATCTGCTTCCTCACTTTCTGCTCGAGGGATGTGTTGAACCTCAAAACCCTCGAACGATTTAGATAGTTCATCCACAATAGCTTTGTATGTTGACATGTTCTTATTTGCGTTGCAGATATCGGATACTTGCTGAGAAACTAAATCCGAGTCTCCGTAACACATGAGTCTTGTTATGCCAATGTTTTTGGCCATGCGTATTCCATGCAGCAATGCTTCATACTCAGCAATATTGTTGTTTGCCATGAAATAAATGTGCAACACATAGAACGGCTTATCTCCTTGGGGTGATTTGAGCACCACGCCAGGCCCCGAGCCACCTCGTGCTTTTCATCCGTCAAAGGGAAGGGTACAAAATTCTGAGTCTGGAGGACTTGTGTCTTCTGCCATCTCTGTCCAATCAACAACAAAGTTGACATGTATTTGGGACTTGATTGATGTGCGCGGCTTGTACTCAATGTTGAAAGCTACAAGCTGTATTCCCCACTTTGCGACACATCTTGTGGCATCGCGGTTATTGATTGTATCTCGCAGGGGAGCGGTGCTCACCACTGTGATCTTGTGCTCTTGAAAATAATGGCGTAGCTTTCTAGATGCAAAGAGCACTCCATAGGCTATCTTTTGATGATGTGGGTACCGTTGTTTTGATTCTGTCAGGACCTCACTCAGGTAATAAGTTGGCCATTTCACCTTATGCTTGTGGCCTTCCTCCTCGCGTTTGACTATTGTTGCCACACTTATGACTTTGTTGGTCGGTGCAATGTAGAGTAACATAGGTTCCTGAGGTTCTGGCGCTGCGAGAACTAGTGGGTTTGAGAGTAGATCTGTCAAACTTTGCAGGGAAATTTCAGTAGCTGGAATTCCAAAGAAACAGTTCTTCGGATTTAGCATCATGTTGAATTTTCGTAGACTAGCAAATGTTTCATCCAAGTCAAAAATTAAAGTTTCCTTCTTCTTGGACATTAATGCTATGTCGTCTATGTATACGTGGACGTTGCGTCCCATTTGGTCGTTGAGACAACGTTGCATAGTACGTTGATATGTTTCTTCTGCATTCTTTAAGCCAAAAGGCATAGTTTTGTAGCAGAAGGTTCCAAAAGGAGTGACAAAAGACGTCTTAATTTGATCCGACTTTTTCATCGGTATTTGGTGATATCCGGAATATGCGTCGAGAAAACAGAGTAATTCCGATCCTGCCGTTGAGTCAATAACTTGATCGATTCGTGGCAAAGGAAACGGATATTTTCGGCATGCCTTGTTCAAAGCGGTATAATCAACACATATCCTTAAATCAGTGGTGTCCATTTTAGGGACGAGTACATGATTTTCCACCCAATATGTATAGATGGCCTTTGTTATGAAATCCGCTAATTCTAGTCGGGCTAATTCCTTCGCTATTGCTTTGCGCTTTTCATCACCAAACCGTCGTAAGGACTGTTTGACGGGTTTAGCGTCAGGGTACACATTAATAGAGTGCTCAAAAAGTTCCCGAGTTACTCCGGTCATGTCAGAAGGCTGTCATGTGAAGATATCACTATTAGCTTTGAGGAACTCGACGAGCGTGCTTTCCTATGCGTGGTCTAAGCCAACCCCTATGTTCGTCGTCTTGGATGGATCATCTTCCTTCAGCAACGTTTTCTTCGTCTCTTCCGACGCCTTGAACTGCAAACTTGGCTTCAGCACCTCGTTCTTTGTAGAAGGCATCTCGGACGGATTGATGGTCTTCTTGATCTCCTGGTATTCCTGGGCATGCAGCACGGCTTCAGCGAAGGCAGCAGATCCTTCATCGCACTCTCGCTCCTTACTCGGATTTCCCCGTACGGTGATTACACCCTTTGTACCTGGAAGTTTAATCATGTTGTATATGTAACAGGGACGAGTCATGAACGCCCAGTAAGCCGGATGTCCGAAGATGCCCTAGTAAGCACTTTTGAATGGTACCACCTCAAAAGAGTGTGGTTTGGTCCGGTAATTGTCTCGTCTTCCGAATGTCACGTCCAGAGTAATCCCACCCAGAGAGTCCCCTTGTCTCCCTAGTACAATGCCATAGAAAGTTACACTGCTGTAACTCAACTGGCTCTCTTGTAGCTTCATGCAGTTGAGCTCCTCGATGTAGAGGATGTTAATGCTTCTTCCACCGTACATGAGTGTTTTAGAGAACTCATAGCCATAGATAAGAGGATTGACGACGAGAGGGTACTTTCCCCGACGATGTGTTTTCCTTGGGTGATCTGAGCGATCAAAGGTAATGGTTACCTCTGACCAGTCCAAAAACTGTGGAACAGCCGGAACCGTGGCATTGAGCTCACAGAGAAACGCCTTCTTGTCTTTAGCAGGTTGGGATCCAAGGAAGCAGACGTATGCATCTTTCTTAGTCGGAAGAGTCTTCTTTCCATCCGACTTGGGCTCTGCAGCGGTATCCACCTCTTCCATGTCGGAATCTTCCTTGGGCTCCTTTCCTTTATCGAAATTTTTCTTTCCTTTTCTTTGTTTGGCTCTATAGCCAGCAGATTCGTCTTTCTTGATGCCGTCATTGAAACGACACTCTGAATTTGTGTGGGTAGATCCTCCGTTACTATCCAAGTGGTGGACATAAGGATTATTGTCAATGTCGGACCAGGTATAGGTTCTTCCGGGTTGCTGATCTCCTCTTCCCTAGAATCAGGAAGTTCCACGGCCACTACCCCGGCCGCCTCCACGCCCTCCTCGTCCTCCAGATTCGAATGTTGCATTGACAGCAGCGTTGTCCGGAGCTGGTTTATCTTCCAAGGTATTCTTGCGCTTCTGAGCTTGTTGTTTTGGCTATTTGTCCGCATTGGGATTGGCCAGAATATTTAGCAGCCCTTCTAAATCATCATCAGCATCAACATATTTCCTTTCCGTTTCTATCATTTCTCCCAAATCTGTGACATGGTCATGCTTCAGTCTGTGATGTAAAAGTCTGACTGGAAGTCCTGCAATAAAAGCTTCTATCACAGTTTGTTGATTTACTCCCTCGCTAGAGTTCTTCATGTCAATCCAGCTTCCGAGGTAATCCTGGCAGGTTTCTCCAGGTCTTTGTGTGCAACGCTGCAAGTCTACGACTGTGCAGGGCCTCCTGTATGTTCCCTCGAAGTTTGAAAAGAACGGACTTTGCATATCATACTAGTTGTAAATTGAATTCTCTGGCAGTTCATTGAGCCATGATCGAGCCGTCTTCCTCAACATGAGTGGGAGATATCTGACTGCGACCAAGATGTTTCCTCCTTTGGCGATGCAGCAGGCCTAGAAAAAATCCTGGAGCCAAGTATTTGGCCGAGCTGCCCCATCATAGGGCTGAATGTTTTTGGCAATACCAAAGTCAACCAGAAATTTGGTCTGACGTATGTGTTGTCCAAAGCACTTGGGTCCTACATACACGTCTTCTTCCTAGTACCGCCGTGCCTCTATGTTTGATTTAATGCGATGGCGAGCATCGTTTGGCGAGCGAGATCTGTGCCTTGGAGGCTCATGGCTTCTATGCGGTAGAGTCGGATTTCTGTTTCTCCTTTCACCATTGCTGCCTCCGCCCCTAGGGCTTCCATGGCTATGTCGGGATCCTTCATGGTCCCTGCTAGGAGGCGATGGTGGCCCTGGTAGATTATTTCCTGCTGGGTTATGCAGTGGTGGCGGTAGAGCCTCATTATGCTGACTCTGATGCTTGTTTCTTCGGGCACCATCCCTACTTGATTCAGGACGATCCGGATCATCTCTTCATCCGGCATTGCCAGCCGGATGGCTCGATGGTGGCATCCTTAGCCGATCTTGACCCTCTCGCTGGCGGCGTGTTTCCGGTTCTTCTCTGTAGCGGTTGTTTTGCCGACAATGGTCCTGATGAGGGACCATTGTCCTGATGGCGTCTTCGAACGCAGCCGGACTAACTCTTGCCCAGTCACACTCCGGCCGGCTACAGTGGTCGTTTAAGCCGGTTCTTGAATTCTCTTCTTCTCCATGGGGACGATAGCGTTGGTTCGTATCCCTGCGGAGCCTTAGATCAGCGCTTTGGTCAGTGGCATTGTGGAAAAACTCGGAATTTGAGGCCAGCTTGCCACTAAATGAGGCGGCCATTTTCTGTTGCTTTAATCCTTTGTTCAACAACACGACGTACTGCTGGACGTGCTATGGATACGGATTGTTGGTGAGGATGGCTCGAGCTGCAGCAGCATTTTCCAACCGTGTGTTATAGACTTGGATCTTCTCTCCATCCTTACCGTCAAATAGATCTTCGTGGATATTCGGGTCCTTGTTAGCAAGAAACAGACCTCCCCTTGTCTTGTTTGGGTGTCGCTTGAAATCTAACTGATATTTGGCAGGATCACTATCTAACTGTTGCCTCATCTCGATGATGCGCGCGGCCTCTTCGAGTAGAAATAGACGGTGCTTTTCCAGGTCCTCAGCGCTTTTCTCCAACGCCTCCGGTGTAAGATCCGAAGCCGTTGGGATTGAAATCGTGAGAGCATCTCCCTAAATTTAACGTGCACCCTTGGTGACGACGTGTCCATCCGCAGGAGGGTCGATCGAGGTGGTATTAATCGGATCTCCATCCTGATTCTCCATGTCGATCTCTTCATCAACGTTTTCTTCATTGGTCTCCTTGACGTCCGGCTCTGCAGATGTCAGATTTTTGTTTTTCTTCTTATTCTTTGACCGCCCAGTAGCCTTAACGTGCGTACCAGTGGCAAAGACGGCTTTTGGTCCGGTACCAGGGGATAAACTTCCGTCGGTACTTTCTGTCATGGTTGTCTTGTGGACCTCGGAGGAATCTCTGGCGTCCATGTCATCCTACGAGGTGTAGCTTTCATCCATGCTATCATACGGACTAGGAGAATTTTCCATCTCACCTTGCGTTTTCTTGGAGACGTGTTCTTTTTCATACTTCTCCATCTCTTTGTCGAAGTCTCGAAGTTCCTGCGAAGTTATTGACTCCTGAGGGGAGCCAGGTAAGTCGGTGTTTTCTTCGATTGCATCTAGGACCGAATCGCTACCGGCTCCAGCATCGATGGAGTCGGATCCAGAGCTTATGTGGTACACGATATAGTGTTTCTTCTTGTTCATGTTCTTTAACTAGTGGCACAGCTGGGTTTCCGCCTCCTCCATCTCAAAGTTCTCCTTGATGTCAGCGATTCCTTCGTAATCGATGTAGGGGCATTTCATCATCTCCTTTATCCTGTGCTTCAAGGGTAGTTTTTCTGCTATGACGTCCGGGAGGACGGATCCGTAGCGGATATATTACTCGTCCGTGTATCCGATCTCAATAGAGAGATCAGATCCGGATTCTTCTTCCACCTCTTCTTCCAGTGCAGGAGTAGGCTGGGTGGGTTTGTTTTCTTCCGGGATCTTGAACTCTTCCACCTCTGCGGACAAAGTAGATCCATATTTTTCTTCTGCCATGGTCATCACCTCAAGGGTGAGTTGGGCGGGATCAATGAAACCGAGATAAATATCGATCTCGCTGATGGATATGATTGTGTAGGTCATCACGGGTTTCGAAGACGGAATCCAGGTCTCATCGATAAGGACGAGAGGGACATCACTGGCGTAGACCACGCGACCCATGGCGATAGTTTTGCTGATTCCTGCACACGCAGATTCCGCCTGGAACGAAGCTCCAAAGGTCACCTACCCCACGGTGGGCGCCAACTGTCGTTGGATAGTCGACAAGTACACCATAGGGGGTCCTAGTGGCATTGGAAAGATGGGGTGTGAGACTTTGAATGTTCTAGGAGTGGTGAGCACAAGTTTACCCAGGTTCAGATCCGACTGCGCTGATCAGATCCTACTCCTGCTAGTACCGCAGTAATATATCGGCGTAAGCCGGATGTTACAATGGATTACAAGAGAGGTTCGCCTGTGGGAGTTGATTGTGGTGTTAAAATTGGTTGTGTGCCCTAAAGGCTCCCATAGAGCTGGTTTATACAGTCAGCGGGTCCTAGGGTTATAGGAGAGACCTATCCGACTATGTTACAAAGTCGGTAACTAGATACAGCTTGGACTACAAGTAATACTACAGGCCTAAGTCGGTAACTCTTCTAGCCTTGTCGTAGCCGGAACTGTCTCCTCCTATTTCTCTGACTGGGCCGCCTATGAAGCAAAGATCTAACCCGTTGGTGGACCACCCTGATCATCGAGTCCTGTGGGTATACCCGGAAAGTATATCCCCAACAGATTATCGATATAAAGTATGATATAGATATGTCCATGACCTTGGTCGTTCATCTTGAAATCTAAGAATGTTCATACTCATTGACAACTAAACTTAAATTTATTTAGATTTTACCACTAATTTTAGGTTCAAATTTTACACGAACGACGAGTGAACATTTTACACCAAGGACCTAAAAAATAGGAAAATTACACACTACAAGAGGAAAGTCATGTAGAGACACCAAATTTATGAGGATAAGACGTTTTATTTCATCTCTATACAGATATAGAGCCGCTTAGAAAAGCATCTTAGGAGCGTCTCCTCTTGCAACATGTCTAACAATGCATGAGACGTTTGTAAAGCATATTTATCTGTGTAAGGACGTTTTTCTAGATGCCTTTGCACATATCTCCAATGTGTTCTAAAGAAGGCTCCAATACATCCTAAAGAAGCACCAGACGCTTTTTTTACTCCATAAAATGAATTTTTAATCATTATAATCAAATATTGCTGCTTCATATCAACAAAACCATAAACTTAGTACGACATACTACAAAACAACACAAAAATACACAACACGGTTGGAAAAAAGTTGACTTTATTTCCATCGAGAGGTTATTTACAATTTACAACTGAGTTGTACATTCATAACAGAAGCAAACTTGCCAAGAAAAAATGCACAAAAATTTCACAAAACTTATTCTACTATCTAGCTTTAATCTATCTATAAGCTTCCCTTACTGCAGATAGTGGAACATAGATCGCCGTCCTCCCTATGTTGCTTGATAATCCTAAAAAACAATTACCCTGGAAAGAAAACAAACCAACTTCCCAAGCAGTATAAGGATAATGAAGCATCATGTCAAACTTCTCATATTGAGCTTCAAATCTGCATAATGCATACCTACGTGGAAAAACAATTGCCCTAGAAATCTGTGTTGGATGCAACAACTCTGGGTAGTAGCCTCTAGGTTTGGATCTTGCAGAGAGAGAGAGAGAGGAGAAATTATACCTTCTCCGGTGGACGAACTCGATGACCCGTTGGCCATCTTGGTTGACGGCGAGAGCGTGGCTATAGAGGCCTAAGTGGTAGCGTCGGCAGAGCTTCCTGTCGAGCGTCGGCTAACCCTAGATCAGTAGGGAGTGTCGGTGGGGTTGGCGGCGCACATGTGAACCTCGTACCATGTGAAACCTCCCCCACCTCTTTATATAGCTATGTAGACAGGGGCCCACCAACCATAGGAAGATTGGGCGCCCCCGATCAGGGCGCAATTACAAGGGGCCGATCGGGCCGTCGGGCCCCGATCGCGAGATCAACCTAATAGTCTCCCCCTTGATCTCAACTTCACTTTACTCGTTTCATCACTGTTTGGTACATAGAGCATGTTTCATCATCATAGATCAATTGTCGATAGAATCAGACAGCTACAATATACCTCTGGTTTTGAAACAAGAAACTCTTTACGTTTTGGACCTCTTTGATCCAGGAATCATAGGCTTTCCTTTAAACCCATGCCGGCTAAGTGCTCCTTGAACTTATTGGGTGGTAAGCCTTTCATTAGCGGATGCGCAAGCATTTCCTTTGTCTTCAAATGCTCAAGTCTTATAGTGTGATCCTGGATCTTATCTTTCACAACATAATACTTTATCTCTATTGGTTTGGAAGCAGTACTTGACATGTTGTTGTGAGCATAAAATATTGTGAGCTCGTTGTCACAGTACATCTTTAGTGGCTTGCTAATGTAATCCACCACTTTCAAGTCGAGTATAATGTTTTTTAACCATATCGCCTGCCCCGTGGCCTCATAGCATGCTATAAATTCTGCATACATCGTGGATGATGCAACTATTGACTATTTGGAGCTTCTCCACGAAATAGCCCCTCCTGCGAGAGTAAAGACGTATCCTGTCGTGGACTTTCGATCGTCTTTGTCTCCCGCAAAATTAGCATCTGAATACCCTCTTATCTCTAGGGAATCAGACCTTCTATATGTTAGCATGAGTTATTTTGAGCCTTGTGCATAACGCAAAGCTTTCTTTACCATTTTCTAGTGCTTTATGCCTGGATTCTCTTGATATCTACCGAGTACCCCGGTGATAAAAGCTAAGTCAGCGCGAGTGCACAGTTGTGCATACTGTAAACTTCCAACGGCCGGAGCATATGGTACCGACTTCATTTGATCGATCTCATATTGACTTCTGGGACATTGAAATTTCTCAAACTGTCGCCCTTGACTATTGGAGCAAGTGTGGTATTGCATGAATGCATACTATATTTCTTTAGGATCTTTTCTAGGTATGCATTTTGTGACAGTCCTATGACCCCATTAGCTCTATCTCGGTGAATTTCTATGACCAAAACATATAAAGCTTCACAAAGGTCTTTCATCTCGAAGTTTGAGGACAATAACTTCTTTGTTTCTAGTAGTAGACCGACATTGCTGCTAGCAAGAAAGATATCATCCACATACAGAATTATGAAAATGTATCTCCCACTTTTGAACTTTGCGTAAACACAATTGTCCTCAACATGCTCTTTGAATCCAAATTTCTTAATGGTCTCATTGAATTTTAGATACCATTGTCGTGAGGCTTGCTTTAATCCATAAATGGATTTCCTTAGGCGGCATCCCATGCTTTCCTTTCCTTCCATGAAAAAACCCTTAGGTTGTTTCTTGTAGACTCTTTCTTCTAAATCCCCATTTAGAAATGTCGTCTTTACATCCATTTGATGCAGCTCTAAATCAAAATGTGCAACTAGTGCCATAATTATTCTGAACGAATCCTTACACGAGACTGGAGAAAATGTCTCATTGTAATCTACTCCTTCTCTCTATGTGAATCTTTTTGCCACAAGTCAAGCTTTATATTTCTCCACATTCCCTCTAGAGTCATACTTTGTTTTGTAGACCCATTGCAGCCTACTGTTTTGGCTCCTTTGGGAATTTTCTCTAAGTCCCAAACTTCAGTGGAACTCATCGAGCTCATCTCATCTTCCATGGCCTCCATCCACTTCGATGAGTGAGGGCTACTCATGGCTTCTTCAAATGTAGTGGGATCATTCTCCATTTGAACTCTTTATGTGTTATAAACTTTATAATCTTTAGAAATTGCTGACTTTCTAGCTCTTTGAGACCTTCTAGGGGCCTCATGAACTGGCTCATCATGTGTCTCAACATGTGGCGTATCCTTTGGAGGTGGCTGTTGCTGCTCCCTTTCATGCTCAACAGTGGGTTCGGTTGGCTCCTCATGGACAGGTTCCGGGTCCTCACTCACTGTTGTCATGGGTGGAGTCACAATAGGTGCTTGCACCACAACATCTGGGGTTGTCGATGCAGGAACAACAGGTAGCGAGAAAAATGGCTCCAGAATCATCGGATTAGGTGCATGCACCCTCTTCTCCTCAAGATCAATTTTCCGAGCTACCATGCTCCCCCTCCTCATTTCGTCCTCTAAGAAGATGGCGTGTCTCGTTTCTATAAACTTTATGTATCTGTCTGGATAGTAGAAATGAAAACCTTTTGAATTTTCAGGATAACCAATGAAATGGCAACTGACTGTTTTAGGGTCACTCTTTGCTATATTTGGATTGAACACTTTAGCTCAGCTCGGCTCCCCCACACCCTAGGTGTTGTAGCGAGGGAACTCTTCCTGCCCATAGCTCATATGGTGTTTTGGGCACCGACTTGCTTGGTACTCTACTGAGAATATGAATGGCGGTTTTCAACGCCTCAATCCACAAACCCAATGGCAACGTGGATTAACTCATCATGATGCACACCATATCCATAAGGGTATGGTTGCGCCTTTCAGCTACTCCATTTTGCTGAGGCTCGCTCGACATCGAGTACTGGGCCACAATGCGAGTCTCCTGTAAGAACCTTGCAAAAGGTCCAGGGACTTGGCCATATAGGGTGTGTCGACCGTAGTACTCCCCTCCATGGTCAGACCTTACTATCTTTATTGTTTTACTATGTTGGTTCTCAACCTCGGCTTTGAATATCTTAAATTTATCCAATACTTCCAATCTTTCTTTAATTTGATAAATATAACCATATCGGGTTTAATCATCTGTGAATGTTATGAACAAGTCATAACCATCCATGCTTTTCACTAGAAATAGTCCACAAATGTCGGTGTGAATAATTTCAACTGTTTCAGCGCTTCAATTTGCACCCTTTTTTATTTGCTTTACATACATTTGCAATTGATGCATTGCTCTATGTCAGAGAACTCTAATGGAGGAAGAATATCGCTTTAACTAGTCTTTCTATTCTACCCCTCGAAACATGGCCTAAACGACAGTGCCATAATTTCGACGAGTCTTGAGTTCTCTTTCTTTTCTTTGGTTCTTTATCCAATGAGGAAACATTCTCTTACACTTTACAAATAGAATTTACTTTTTCGTGAGTGGATAATAAATAAAGCTCATCATGAATGAAAGAATGTAACACCCTAGTTTTAGCTAATTCTAATTAGGGTTTTAATTGTGCATTCATGAGCATCATGTATTCAATTGTGCATTAAAAAAATACAAAACCCTAAAACCCTATTTCTCCCCTCTTTTTGAAAACCATTTAAAAAGGTTGTTTTGAAAATATTTGAAAAATCCAAAATGTTTGGAGCCCAATTGGACTAAAAGGGCCCCTAGAATAATTTCATATGTTTTATAAAAGTCCCTGGTATTTTAAAAGTATTCAAAACAGTTTGAAATTGAAATTAAACAAAGGAAAATAGAAACATAAATGGAAAAACAATTTTATCGAGAAATAAGCAAACCTAACCCTAGCTCTACCTGGGCTGAGCCCAGCTTCTCTTCTCCCTTTCACGCCGCACCCGCGCTCTTGCATCTGGCCCAACATAGCCCAACTGGCCCGTACAGCTTCACTCCTGCCCTTTGTCGTCTTCCTACCCCTCGCAAGGTTCTCTCTGTCGCCGCCGGTGCCGTTGATCCGTGCCGACAACGCACCACCATCCTTCGAGCTCTGGAGAGAAGATAAGAACGCCATGACACCCTTTCCTCGACCCTATCTCCTTATCCTCTCCCCACAGACCTCTCTCTTCTCTCTTGAGCGGACCCGAACCCTAGCCACCCAGGTCCCACCGGTTGTCGTCGTACCACACCTCCCCGTGCTCTTCCGAGCATGCGACTGAAGGTCCCACTCGCCCAAATCAACTCATTTGTCCCGAGCTTCGGCCACCGCGCTCATTGTCGATTTCGACCTCCCCGCTCCTCTCTGTCACCTTTGTCCGACCAACGGTGAGCTTCTGGTCCTCCTGGACTCCTCCTCCTTCTCTCTCTTACTCTCTACCGCGTATGTGCTGAAACTCGCCGTATGCCGCCATCGGGCACCATCGCGGCCACGTCTCGTTGACCTCTACCTAGCGGTGCCGCCCCTATTTGGTAGCCCGGGATGCGCTCGTTCGAACGCGCTAGTTCTCGTCGCCCAGCGTGCCCGCTATCGCCGTCCCTGCCGCTGTCTGGAAGGCCACCATCGGCGTGAAGTCGTGCTGATGTCACCCGTGTGTCAGCAGAGCATGGGTCAGCTCTGGTCAAACCTAGGGTGGGTCCCCCTCCACCAGCATGGACGCTGACCTAGCCATGGGCCCAACCTTCAGCGTCTCTGGTTCCCTGGTGATGTCAGACTGGCACAGTAAATGTTTTAATATGGTTTAGTAAATACAGAAAATGCTATAAAACTTGTAAATTCAATATCTAATTAATTATAAGTCAGAAAAATATGTATAATATATCAAAATATTCAGAAAAATTAGAGCTATCTATTAGAGCTATAGTCATGACTTGTTAAGCAACTTACATTACAAGTATAATTAGAACAACAATATAACCCCTCTCATATGCTTTCGAAGATTTCCTGAGTTAGGGTTTACACCCCTCGGAACACCATTTAAACTGTCGAGCATGATTTGGGGTTTCATTACAATGCAATTTAACTTGAAATATCATCATTCTTGTTTGAGAATTGCATCAATACCATGTGTTGATTGTTTCCCTTTCTTTTCGGTATTTGGTTATTCTTCGGTAGAATACGATATCGAGATCGAAATCGAGATAGAAGAGCAAGATCAACACCGTCGAAGATCGAAGATCAAAGATCAATACTTGACCAACTATAATCAAGTGAAGTACAAGGGTTCCAAAGATCTACTTTCTTGTTATCAACAGGCAAAGACAATCATAGGTCCACCATGATATAATCCTATGATTTCAAAAGCATTTCTATTACTGCCGTGATGGATACGATTCTACTGTGGTCTTTCATCGATAGATAGAGTATCCTATCTGTTGCATTACTCCCTTTGATTTTATATTACCCGATCCACTTCTCCTAGCATAACTAGGTTTGGCTTGTGTACACTGCTAGAACTTATATATGTGTCCTGCTTACCCATGCATAGCTATCAGTGCTGGTTCATCCAGATGATGTATCAGATGCAGATAATATAGTATGAAAGGAGAACATGATGAGATGAGATTGGTGATATGAGATTAAACATGCTAAGGCTTGTATGGTGGGATGTGGTTTTTCTAGTCCCATGCTCGCCACCACTAGGATCCGAGTTCTTGCCTTTGGACCAAGACGAGAGTACATCCACACGAGGTTTATGGGGACCCCTCGATTGACTAACTTGCCTAGTAGATTCCACGAGTCACATAGTTCGGGCATTGCATTCGACATGCATTCTCGATCTTCTCGAAGGCAATAAAGGAGGTGCATTCATAACAGGTAGGTAAGTGTGGCTGAGGTTGCTTGGGCTCGATGGAGCCCTTGGCGAACCAACCTCGCCTCACATCTCAAGGGACCAGCTTTAGGATTTGACCCGTTACGGCGGAACCATCCTTAGGTCTTGACTCATGGTCTCGGCGAAAGCAAGGTAAAGGTCGTGTCTAACCACGCTCTATCAGCCTTCCAAGGAAGAGGGCTCATCACTGTGGCATTAAGAGAAGGTTAGTACGTGTGGGTAAAGTTGTACACCCCTGCAGGGTTAAATCTTTTCTAAAATCCGTGTTCACGGTTATGAAGGTTGGTGACCGATTTCTAAGATCATATAAAACTATAACCTAATCATAAAACTTGGCAGAACAAAGTGTGCTAAAAGATGCTTCCTCATGGGTACGAGGGGGTGATCCTAGATAGGGTTCAGATGATGATGACTTGGTGGATATCAAAATATGATGATCAATATTTCGGAGATGTTGTTCTCTTATCCCATTTTAAAATACTCTGATTAGATGAGTTTCCTCTCCCTCTTGTTTTATAAACAAAGATGGCTTTATGCAAAACAACTCCAGAAGCCATAAGTCTTGTGGAGTACAACATATACTCACCCTTGTTTTGTTGATACTTTTGGTATAGTAAGTGTTCGCCTGAAGACGTGTTCCGTACGACATCCACACCGATGAGTAGCTTGGGGTTCCCGACCGGCAGCCTAGAATCTATGGGATGGAACGTCATCATTATGCTTCAGGCCTCTTAGGCCATTTGTTAAGTTTTCTATACTTAATAGAATAATTTGCCTTCCGTTGTTTGGTGTTTGTGGTCAGTAACCTCTGCTTGTAATATTTTGGTTCTCTACTCAGTTATGAGCTTGCTGTAATAATTTTTGTGTTGTAGGGTCAATGATGTGTTACCGATTCTTTAGTGTATAAACTCGAACTTGAGGTTATTCTTATGTCAGACGGAGGTCTGGAATTTTTTTAGCCTTGATCCCAGGGGTGTCATAGGTTTGGGTATCAGAGCAGTACCGACCATAGGAAAACCTTGCTATTGGTTGATGTTGAGTCTAGTGTTTGTGAAAACTATTTGAAAGATGAAAAGTATTTGCGAAAAATCTAGTATGATTCTTTTACTCCTTATCCAGTTTCGCTCTAAATCAGGGTTATCTTATTTGGTGTTGACTTTGAAAAAAGTTTTGATATCTCTTCTAGAATTTCAAAGATTAGGTGCCTTCTGGGCATGTCATTTCTAAGCCAGTTGACATAGTGTTGAGTTCTCTATAGTCGTGTGTGTTGTGAATTCCTTGTTCCCCTTTGTTCCTATTCATCCAATAGATTTCTTTCTACCATGATATCTCTATCTTTTGGGCCACAATATTAAATTGTCGGTTCCACATTGTTCTGCTCTAGGCTTCGAGGTTTACTTTCTCCTCGTGTGCCTTCATTTCTTTTGTTTGGGTAATTCAGAAGTTGTTTATTATCTTGGAATCTACCTCGTGGTTATTACATTGTAGTGCATGCTATGTCACTCAAGTAGTGGTTACTTCTTTCTCGAGTTTTAACCCTTCGACTTGAACCTAAGATCCCTGATTGTGCTGGATTCTGGTGTTCTGAATCATGTACATGAAGCTGACCTTTAGCCCAATATCCATTCCTCTGATCCATGTAGTTAATGTGCACACATTACCTCAAGATGGATGGTACTACAACCTGATACGTCAGAAATGTATCTATAATTTTTGATGTTACATGCTTGTTTAGTATCTACTTTTCTTTGCTTTGTCTACACTTTAAGGTGTTTTTATATGTTTTTCTGGACTAACCTATTAACAAGATGCCAAAGTGTTAGTTAACTGTTTTCTTCTGTTTTTGGCTCCAGAAAAGGCAGAAAATCAATCTTCTCGGAATTGGACGGGACAAGAGACAAATTCAATATTTTACCGTGGGGAATACAGAGCCAGAATATGAGACAGAGGGGAGCCACCAGGGGGCCACACCCCCTGGCCGCGCGGCTAGTCCCAGCCCGTGCCTGGGGGGAGGTGCGGCCGCCATCGCTTCCCACTGCCTCGCCTCTTCGCCTACAAAGACTCCCCGATACCAAAACCCTAAGTACCCGATCAATATTCCACGAAACCGTCTGTAGCCGCCGCCACCATCGTCCCTAGATTAGGGGGGATCTGAAGCTCTTCCCGGCACCCTGTCAGAGGGGAGATCATCCCGGAGGCCTTCTTCTTCTTCATCATGCCAGCCTTCAGTATGAAGTGTGAGTAGCTCCACCTTGGACTACGGGTCCATGTATTAGCTAGATGGTTTTATCTCCTTTTTGCTACCATGTTTAGATCTTGTGATCTTCGTTCATGATCAAGATTATCTATTTGTAATCATGCATGTTGTGTTTGTGGGGATCCGATGGATATTGAGATTACTATGTCAGATTGATTGATGGTTTTTTTCTTATTGATTCTATCATGTCTGTGTTGTTTGAGATCTTGCATGTTCTCCGGTTCTAGTAGCTATCTTGGCCAAGTAGATTTATTGACTCCAAGAGGGGGTATTTATGCTCGATAGTGGGTTCATGCCTCTATTTAATCTAAGGGAAGTGACGTAAATCTCTAAGGTTGTAGATGTGTTGTTGCCAATAGGGATAAAACAACGGTCTCTTGTTCATGGAACAAGTGGATTGTTTACCTTACACACTTTGCTTAAAGCACTTATCCATTGCTTGCAACTTAATAATAGAGGGGGTACGGATGATAACCTAAAAGTGGATTACTAGTCATAGATGCAGTTGGATGGCGGTCTATGTATCTTGTTGTATTGCCCAATCGAATCTCAAAGGATCATGAATGTCTAGTATTGCATTGTTATGCCTTGCTTAGTCCTGTCAATTGCCCTGCTGTAATTTGTTTACCTAGCATGCCATGTTTGATTATCTTAAGGAGAACACCTCCAGTGAACTATGGGCCCCGGTACAATCTTTACCATTGATACATCGTCCACCATTATTGTTTACCTTTCTGCAAACCACTATTACCTTCCACACCATAGAGTTAACCCTATGTTTTCAGCAAACCGGTGAGATTAACAACCTCACTGTTTGTTTGGGTAAAGTCTTTGAGTTTGTGTTGTGAAGGTTTCCATGTTGCTAGAAACACCTTTGAGTCGTTTCCTTCCTCCTACTTATTCTATAACCTTGGTTTCTTTCTAAGGGAAGACTTGCTGCTGTGCTCATCATACCTTCCTCATGGGGTCTCCCAACGAAGCACTACATTGATCTGAGCGCATCAAGTTGTTTTCTGGCGCTGTTGCCGGGGAGGCTAAGGACGTCTTCACAAGGGGAATCCTTCACAACCTTTCTCTTTACTTTGTTTTTGTTTTGCTTAGTTTCTTTTTCCTTGTTTTGTTTTCCTCTTTCTATCGAAAACACAAAAAAATTAGAGAGCTTTATAGTATTTATCTTGAGTTAGGACATGAAATGTTTGAAGAGAAAATTTAAAAACCTTTTGAGCTTTATTTGCATGCTAATAGCAATGATATTAGTATGAATTATTTAAACACCATTATTGCTAATGCTATGGAAATGTCTAAGCTTGGGGAATCTAGTTTTATGAAAATGATCTTTTTAGTTCCCTAGCTTTGGAAGATAGCTATTCTATTCCTTATGATGATACTATACCTCTAATGTATGATGATTACAATGATGAATATGATATTTTCAGTCCACCTACTATTGCAGAGAAAATTAATTGTGATTACAATATGCCTCCTATATTTGATGATTATGGTGATGAGAATAATAATGAGAGCTATTTTGTTGAATTTTCTCCCACTACAATTAATAATAATGACTATGCTTATGTGGAGAGTAATAATCATTTTATGCATGTGGCTCATGATAAGAATGTTATTTTTGATAGTTATATTGTTAATTTTATTCATGATGCTACTGAAAGTTATTATGAGAGAGGGAAACATAGTCTGATGTATCTCAACAATATTAAGTTTCCCCTCTTTATGTTGAAAATCTTGAAGTTGCACCTGTTTTGCTTTCCTATGCTTGTTGCTTTGTGCTTCTTTGATTTATTTTCTTACAAGATTCCTATGCATAGGAAGTGGGTTATACTTAAATGTGTTTAGAATTTGCTTCTTGATGCTCTGTTTCACTTCAATTCATATTTCTTATGTGATCATCTTCTCAAACTATCATGCCTAACTTAAAGGAGTTAAAGAAGAGTAATTATTGGGAGATAACCCAAAAGTTTTCTTGAGTCTTGGAAGTTATTACTTTAGTAATGACCTCTCCTTATCCTTTTTATTTGCTTTTTGTGCCAAGAATTATCTCTAATGAGAGGGAAGTAAGATTTGGGGAGTTGTTGTCCCGAAAACATATTTTTGTTCTCTACCGTAAAACTTCGTGTAAAATCTATGTAAGTTGGATTGAGCTGATATTTTCTGAATAACTCCCCCAGTATGTTATCAACTTTTGTTATTTCAACACTTTTTGATTTGAGCAACAGAAGGTCTTCGAAAAATTGGTTTCTACCAGCTGGTCTATTCTGACAGATTTCTTCCATTATTCGCATTTGCTTCTTATGTTTTTGGGTTCTTTTTTGGGAAATTGAGCTTTTTGACGGAATTGCTACAGTAGATTATGTTTTTAGTGAAAGTTTTGCTGTTCTAAAGCTAAACCCAAAGGTCTATTATTTTTTGAATACAATAATGTTGCTAATGAAGATTGTGTGACGTTTTGTATGTAGGAAAAATTGCAGGTGTAGAGGAAGAATGATGTAATGATATGAAGAATGGACAAAAGCTCAAGCTTGGGGATGCCACCCCGTGTCACCCCAATAAATATTCAAGAGGTACAAGCTTTAAAGCTTGGGGATGCCCAAGGCATCCCCTTGATCAATAAAAATCTTAGGTCTTTCTAGACACTTCGTTTTTATTGTTTCATGCACTGTTATGTTGTTCTTGGAGCGTCTTAGTTTTCTTCGTTTCCTTGAATAAAGTAGTTGGACCCCCATTCTTGCTGTGTTGTTTCAAATAAGTTGATTGGTGTTGGAGAGGAGTAGAAAGTTCTTTCTTGAATAGTGCAAGAGGAGCTTGCTTTGACTGTCACTTATACTTTAACATGTCATGCTAGATGTTGTTTTGACCTTATGCTTAGTGATTATTGTTGTAGCATGACTTGTTCCAAACAATTGGGATTGCTTAGTGTGCCTTGAAGTTATCATGCATTGTTTTAGCATACAAAATAATAGTATTGTGGTATTCTCCTTTGATGCTTTGTTTGGGTTGAATTGGCACATGGTCACACCATGTTATGACTATGACCAGTCACCATAGCCTCTATGGTCATTTAGTCCTTGACTTGTAGTACCACTTTATGCTTTGATTAGTAATGTTTTGTCACTCTGCATGATTATGGCCATTAATGCTATCTTAGTTCGTCGTTCCCAGTATTTTGCTAGCCTCCACTTGAATGAGTAAGCTCTACTCATGCATCAAACTCCCAATAAACCAAGTTATTCCAAAGTGTCCACTATAAATTCCTATGCATGGTGTGTTACACCATTCCAAGTATATTCTTGTTTTCATCTATCTTCCAATTAAAAAGTCTCTTTGTTTTGCGAAAACTTAGTGATTAAAGTTCTCACATACTTGATGGCACACTTTATTTTTCTTGCCCCTAATAAACTTGAACCATTGTGTCATGTATGTTGTATATGCTTGCACTTATACGTTGGGATTAGTAAAACCGTGCTGTCATGGGGAACACTTTCAACATTGCACTTGTACTTTGTACACAGTTGATATCATGCTCTTTTGTGTATGGATGTTGTCAGTTGAAATGAAAGGGGATCTTGTAAGTCCATGGAGTTATGTATGCGTGTTAGAGAAACGCCCGGGCCGCTAGCCTAAGCCATGCCTAATCATGGTGGAAACTTGGAGCATCACCATAGTGAGCAATCTATGAAGCATTCTTCTTCTAAAAAAGAGATTGAGAAAAAGAAACAAAAAAATATGAGAAAAGAGGAAAGAGAGAAAAAATCACCATTTTCCCATGGTAAATAAGAAGATTGCTGAGATGCTCATTGTCTGCTTGCCTTGTCATTTTGATTATGGGATATCTCATGTATCATGTGGAACGGGTACCCCGTTGGCGGTTCTCTATTATACACATGTACTTACTATGACAAGAACTTGCAAGTTACTAAACTTGAGTAGCATGAGGAGCGGCCCTCGTATTCAAGGGACATGAGATTGCCAACTTATAATTTTTCAAGCATATACTCTATAGTTTGTTCACTTTAACCTTAATCACTTCAAGATGCTTATGATAGGGGCAATGAGGGATGAAAGCTAACAAGTACCATAATTTTTGGAAGCTCTTTTTGAAACTTGAAATCCGTGCTTCCCTTTATGAAGGGCCTTTCTTCCACCATTATATTGAGTCTCCACCTTCTATCCTTAGGAACCAATTAAGAGAGCATAGTTTCCATTCTTAGTTCTATGTGCATTGTCCCAAAACTTATTGATTGATACATATTGTTGATATTACTTGTTCTTGTGCTATTTGTATCTAGTCACTCTTTATGAACTTTGAAGGTGTCCTATGCATCTATTTACTACTCCATGAGGGACAAGCTGAATGCCACTATGCTATGTCTTCTGTGTGTGAAACAAACGTTTTTAAATGCATGGTATTCATGATCTTTGTGTGTAACCTTTCATGTTGCATGCATAGTATTTTTTCCATACAATCCCCATGAAAGGGATCGGGTTCCACTATCAACAGATAACGGAACAACCAACCACACAAGTTATCTCACAATTTTTGACCCATCTAGAGGATCAAACAGAGTATGACACCTTATTACAAACCAACACATATAAAAGGAAAGAGAAATATAAGGAAAGATGGAGATGCAAGAACACCGCCCGTAGGATATCGACAATTGTTCAGGCATGAAGCAAACCGACGCAAATACAACAGGAAAGGCCCAAATATTTTTTCATCCAACAGCATCACATCCTTCTCCTTTTCTCCCGTCCCCTCTCCAATTCAGGTGCCTCGTGTGCACGATCTTCAGGAATCGCCGGAAGTCCCAAGAAAGGTATAGGAGCCACATCCATTGCCGCAGCGTCAGATAACACATTCTGTTGCAAAACATCAGCCCCAGCATGCAGCATCTCTTGTTCCTCCTCCCCATGTAAACCTGCCCAATACCGAATGAAAACACATGCATATATAACAAAATCAACGGGGGAGTTAATATGTTTTTTTTCAAAACATGCCTTGTTCCTAAGCTTCCATATAGCCGAGCAAATTGCTGCCAGCACCGTAATCTGCACATTTCTACTAACTCCCAAAAACTGAGGAGCCCACCATAAGTACTGAGAAAAGGATCCAGGCCTATTCCCATCACCAATAGATTTAGCTAACACACCCCACACATATTTAGAAACCACACAGGCGAAGAACAGGTGCCCAATGGTTTCCTCCTCTCGACAAAATCTGCAAGTGGAATCCCCTTCCCATGTTCTATTTTTCATATTATCCTTAGTGAGAATAGCATTATGCCATATCAACCACAAGGAGATTTTAATCTTTAAAGGAATTTTTGCTTTCCATAGGTGCTTAAAACTCCTATCAATCCCAACAATTGATAGATGAGAATACATAGATCTGACTGAGAATTTACTAGATTTGTTCCACAACTAGATAGGCCTATCCTTTTCCTGATTCAAAGTCATTCCACTCACCAGAATTCTCAACTGATTGTGCTGATTCATCCCATCAGCATTTAACCATCTCCTAAAGGAACATCTCCACCCTCTCTCAGCCATGTCAGCAATAGTAATCATTTTTTTTGAGGGTAAAACAGTAGGGCAAAAAGACCCCACTGCAATTTTTATATATTGTAGAGAGTTACAAAAGAATATTTACAAGACTCATTCCACCTCAAAGAAGAGGGATAAATTCTAATCAGCTATCTCCTGTCTAAATTGGTTTCAATCCAAACCTTAAGGCTCTGATAATACTTCTTCTTAATTCTAAAAAGGACCCATCTTAATTCCTGGGCTACAATAGCCTTCCAGGTCTCAATCGATGGATGCTGATTATTGAAAATTTCATTATTCCTGCAAATCCAAATGCCCCAAGTTCCAAGTAGCAGAATTTCCATTGCAAAAGGGACATTGAGGTCTTTTTTAATAATGGCTAACACTTCAAAGATAGTTGGATCAGCCAAATTGACCTAAGAAATTTCAGCCCAGCAGGCTCTTGCAAAAGAACATTCCCAAAACAAATGTAAGCTGGTTTCTTCACTATTGCAGCCCTGGAAGACACAGTCATAAGATGCCAGCAAGAAACATTTCCTTTTCAGAAGGTTTCTAGTGTTGAGTCTATCAAGCAGTAAGAGCCAGAAGAAGAATTTGTGTTTTTGCTAACAAGAAGATTTCCATAACCAAGAGAAATGTGGCTGAACCGGCTGGTAACCAGCTAAGGAGAAGTAAGCCTTTTTCACCGAATAATTACTGCCCCAAATGTAAGACCATCAATCAGAATCCCCTTCCCTGCCAGAATTGAGAATTTGTTCAAGACTTTGATATTCCTGATAAGCTTGTTGTGACAAAGGAAGGTAAAAAAGGTCCTGAGTATTTGGGGTATGCAGGAACTCACTGACAGAGATGTGAGGTTTTTTTGCATAAGAGAGGAGGTGAGGAAGCTTCTGTTGGAGGCAACTATCATTCCACATATCGACTGTAAAAAGTGTGGTTTTCCCATTTCCAACCAAGCACTTTGCAAGTCCTTTAAATATGTCAATCAGTTTGAGGTGAGCTTTCCACCAAAAGGATCCCTCAAGACTTCTTCCAGGGAGCTTATCATTACAATAGTAAGTGTTCCAAACCAGATGAACCCAAGGAATATCCTTATGATTATAAAATTTATCCAAATTCTTCAAAAGAAGAGCAGAATTTTGAACATTAAGATCAAGAACACCCAAACCTCCCTGGTTCTTTGGTTTACAAACTTTCTCCCATGCTACAAGAGCAGTACCTCTAGCTTGAACATCAGGAGTTTTCTTTCTCCACAAGCATTGCCTCATATATTTAACCAACTGCTCCTTGATAGTGACAGGAAGCTCAAAACAGCTCATGTAATATATGGGAAGGGAAGATAACACAGATTTGACTAACTGCAATTTCCCCCCATAATTAAGAAAGTCAGCAATTCCACACAACCTTCTTTCAATTCTCTGAACAATAGGCAGGAAATGTTCCACAGCAGGTTTATTCAAACTCAAGGGCAAACCAAGATATGTAAAAGGCAAGGAACCAGTGAGGCAAGAAAGGGTATTAGCAAAATGCCCAACCCTCTCAGAGTACATGTTAATAGGCATCATGCTGGACTTGGAATAATTGACTTTGAGTCCAGAGGAGAGAGCAAAAGTATGTAGAATTGCCTTAAGACACAGGAGTTGCTCAGAATCAGCCTTAAGGATTATTAAAGTGTCATCGCATCGAATCACAGGGAAGTCAGGACAGAAAACATTCTCAGTGGGCAAAGAAAGAAGACCCAGGTTCATTGCTTTATTGAGGATACTTTGAAGAAGATCAGCAGCCAGAACAAACAATAAAGGAGACAAAGGATCTCCTTGTCTAACACCCCTTCTACAGTAAAATTTTTTCCTAGGCACACCATTTAAAAGCACAGAAGAAGAAGCAGACCCAAAGATCATCTGAATCCAAGAAATCCATTTAGCTCCAAAACCTTTGGCTTTAAGGATATTGATGATAGTAGAATGCTCAATTCTGTCAAAAGCCTTCTCAAAATCCAACTTAAGAATTAAAATTTCCTCTTTTGACTTGTGACATTGATCAAGAAATTCAAATTCCCAACCTAAACAGTCTTGGATAGATCTTTGCTTGAGGAAACCATATTGATTCTTGTGAACAAGTTTAAGAATGACTTTTTGCAGTCTGTTGGCCAGAATCTTGGTGATAATCTTAAGGACACTATTTAGCAAAGAAATAGGCCTAAAATCAGCAGGGGTCAAAGGAGCAGCAATTTTTGGAATTAGGGTGATAAAAGAAGAATTGATGCTTTCCAAAGAGGCATTCCCTTCATAGAATTCCACAAGAAGACTCTTCACATCATCCTTAATAATAGGCCAGCAAAGCTTCATGAATTCATTATTAAAGCCATCAGGGCCTGGGGACTTATCATTAGGCAAATTTGTGATGACTTCCTCAATCTCCTCATCCGAGAAAGGCTTTTCCAAAGCATCCCTTTCTTCCTGGCTTAAGCTATCACCAGCCAAGTCATTAAGATTGAAATGCATTTCAGTCTTATCAGAAGAGCCCATTCTATTTTTAAAGGCATTCCAAAGAAGATTTGCTTTGCCATCATGATCATAGACCTCAAGATCAGAATCATCCTTGAGCATGGAAATGTAATTGTGCCTAAAACTTATGGTAGCTCTGGAGTGAAAGAACTTGGTGTTCTCATCCACCAGCTTAACCCATTTGATTTTTCCTCTCTGTTTCCAATAAGTATTCTGGTCTTGTAAAAGAGAAATAATAAGATTTTTCAGGATATCCCTAAGATTCCATTCTTGAACAGTAAGAGTTCTCATTTCCTCCATGATATCAAGCATGTCAATGGTGGCATTGACATTACAGATTTGTGCCTTTAGGCAAGGGAGCTGTTTGGCCCAAAGCTTCAGCCCTCTTCTCACATTTTTGAATTTAGCATTAATTTTTTTTTGCAGAATCCATAAAACCCACAGGAATGTTCCAGACATTTTTAACAATAGCTTTAAACTCCTTATAATGTAACCAATGATTTTCAAATCTGAACACCTGAGCTTTGGGAATCATTGTACCAATGGAAATGACACAGGGAGTGTGATCAGAAGTGGGCTTTGAAAGAGGAGCAACAAAAGTTGAGGGAAAACTCGAGTCCGTGTAGTAAAAAACCAATCCAATCTTTCCAAGAGTGGATCCTTCTGCATGTTACTCCAAGTGAACTTTCTACCCTTAAGTGGTAATTCAATGAGACTCAAATTATTAATGGCTTCATTGAAGAGAAGCATACCATTCACATCTCCACCCAATTTATTTCTATCTGAAGGCTGTCTACAAAAGTTAAAATCTCCCATAATAAGCCAATCCACATCATCAGGCATATCAATGCTGCCAAACCAGTCCAAAAATTCAGACTTTTTTCCAGATAAACATGGCCCATAAATGTTGGAGAGGATCCAGAATTTATTGGACAAGAGGGAAGTCAAGGTTATGGAGATAGAAAACTCATTGAGAAAAGAAAGCTGTCTAGAAAACAGGGAGCCATTCCAAATGGTGATCAAGCCTCCAGATGCACCTCTGGAGGGAAGAAATTCAAACTTGGTAAATTTGGAGGGGCAAAATTTTTTAATGTAGGAGCTATCAAAATCCTCACGCTTAGTTTCTTGGAGACAGATAATGTCACAACCAGACTCCTCAATTTTGCTTCTGAGAGCAGACCATTTTTTTCCGAGTTGATTCCCCTGATATTCCAATTCAAGATCTTCCAAGTTCTTGTGTTATTCATTAAGAAACCAGAAGTAAGTATAGATATGGGGTGATATAAATAGTGTAATCACCCAGGAGAGGAAACAACAAAAATAGAGACAAAAGTCAACCCAATTCAGGTTACCACAGAGATTATCCATAATAAGTACTATCCACATTGCAAATCCACAAACACAGAACACATAACAGGGAGTCAACAAGACTCCAGCAAAAGATATAGTTTGATACATTAGCACACTTAAGAAGAGGTCTTCATCTTGGCTTGCTGTCCACAGGTACCAGCAGCCCCTGGCTTCTTCTTGCCACCAAATCCCAAGCTGGAAGAGGGCCCTCCTTTAGTGCTGCCTTTTGTAGGAGCCTTAACTGCCACATCATTGACCTTCCCTTTCTTGAGCAGCCTCTTTTCCAGGTCCCCATCCTTGACCTTGCAGAATGAAGCAGCAAGATTTTTAACCACTTTGGAATTCAGGCAAGGAGGAGCAGCATTACAAACCAGGCAATCACCAATTTGATAATTTAAGTGACTTTTAAAACCCCCATTTAATTCAACAATTCTAGGGCTTCTTCCCTCCTCAGTTTCCACAAGAGGTTCCTTGCCCTTTCTCTTTCTAGCAGGGGTAGAAGGAGAGCCTGAAGATTTAGTTGCTTCAATACCCAGGCAAGAAGGAGGCATCTGGGAAAAGCTCTTATTAGGAATGATGAAAGAGATTGAACTTTCCTCAGCAATAGGTTCTTTAATAATTTCCCATAAAGGAGAAGTAAGAAATCCCTTGACCTAGTTAAACTTCTCAGGAGTAGCAAGCATTAGAGTAATGAAGTTAAACCAACTTACAGGAATATCACACTTAAGAGAGCCCATTGGAGAAGATTCCTTCTGAATATGAGGAGCAAAATAATTCTCCCAGAGCTCCAAGCCTTGTTTGGAAAATCCCTGCTTGGCAACATGCACATCAGGGATGGAAATAAAAGTTCTCACCATACCAATCTGAAGGTGAGCCTCATTTGGAGAAAGAAGATGCTGATCCTCCATCATCCAATCATCATTCCTGGGCCACCGTGATTTGAATCCATAGGACTTCCCGCCTCCTCAAGATCGCATTGTCCTCCTCCTCATCAACCAGATAGTTTTGAAGAATGTTCTGCAGGCCATCACCAATGCCAACCCCTTGTGGTGCAACTGCAACACCAAGCTCCTCCACAGCCTCAGGCTCATTCACAGATTCATCATCAGACCCCCAGTCTTGAACAATGATAGCACCAGTAACTCCACTATTCACATCCTGAGGTGGCAGATGCTGATTGTCAATAGGCATATCTTCTCCAGGAGCAAGGACAGGGCCTTGAACAGGGACGAGCAGCCTCCCAAGGACCCCAACCTTCAGCGTGCCCACCAGCAGGAGTGGTCTTGCACAGGGCCATCCATCGACCCCACTCACCCCTGTGGAGCAGGAGGGAGGGGGGAGGTGGAACCGGGGCCCAAAGACTGGACCATGCCCAGAACTGGTGTGGGTCCACATTGTCATCCGGCAAGGTCCTCCTCGGGTGGGCCCCCACCAAGCAAGTGACTCAAGAACTTCAACAAAAAAGTCCATGACTCTGTCTCTACCAAGTCACCAATGGTAAACCTCACGCCTTGGGGATGTCAACCAAGTCAAGAATACGAATCTTAGCAATAATCCTACCCTTCCGGTCGTGGTCCCTCTCCCACGTAAGAACCTTCCCAATGTCAAGAATATAGCATTCAGATCCTCCGTATGCCGGTGGTCAAGGGAGGTCCTACCAACATCACCCAAAGCACTCATTATTGAACTGAGTCCCACGCCGCTTATCACCCTCATTGTGTTTCACAAAGAGACATGCACATCCCGAAACGGAATCGGGCTCGCAAGAATGAGCCTGCCACGGTCACGACATGATGGAACTGCACATACGCAGACCCAAAGGGACAATCTTGAATATCTCTGAAATGCACTCCAACCTCATTGTTGAAGAAATCCACTAGGACACCATGAATATTCAAGAACGGAACAGGACCAGGAGGGAGGGGAAAATGTTAGCAATAGCATACTGTTCATGCGCTCTTGACCTCCGAGGCACCACCACCCTTCTAACACGATTCCTCCCAGCCACCTGCATAATCTGGAAGCCATTCGGCAGGAAAGGCGCAGGATCAATCGGAATGTTCGCCATTTCGACGTCCTTCGCCGGCGACGAGCAGGAGGGGAATGGGGTTTCAGCGGGCGGGGGAGTTGAGGAGACAGGGGAAGTGGTAGTTGTTTTTTTCAGCAAAGAGATGAACTCGTGAAAACTGCCGTGAAAGATGGGCCGGGAAAGAGAAACCACCTGGGCCTTAAACCACCCCTCATACGATTTGTCGGGCCAGCTACATTTAGGGAAAGAGGGAAATTTCAGAAAAGGAAGGAGACCAGGCAATTTAAATGTCGCGCGATTGGCGCCTCCCCCAGACCTGACCGGCGTTACCATCGACTTAACACCATCATTAGTGAGCACTTGAGCATAAGATCTGCCTTGAAGACTTGATTTGATCTCACCATTAATACGTTGCTCAATCACGGGCGAATGACCCACAGGTGACGCAGGAAATTTGAGTCTTTGAAAAACCGAGCCACTTTTACTGGAATGCTTTAAAGAAGGAGATTTTTTTGCACTTTCTTTTTTTTACGTGACAACTTTCCATTCCTTAGAAGATTCCTTGTAGAATTCCCTTTCTTCATGAATCCAGTTCGGACCCCCATTACCCCAAAGATTACATGAATCACAAAAGAATGACATGAAAACTTTGAGATATTGTAGATCTCAAAACCCACTGCCCTTGAAGCAACCGAGAATCGAAAAGTTCTATCTTGAAGAAGCTTCACCTGGAATTTAGAAGCATTACCTCCAAAACAAGCTTGAAGAGCAAGACTAACAGTATGAAAGTCCAATTTAAAATTTGCTCGTCCAAAAGAACAGACCAGATAAAAAGGTCTTTTCCTGAAACCACCAATGAAATTAACTTGATGCCTGAATTTATCAAAAATCTTCTTCTCAAAATCACGCCCTAAAGAAAAATCCAGGGCAGGTCGACACGAGGTAGCATCTTCAGAAGCACACCCAGAGGGGAGATTTTCCGAGAAATCCAGAGATCTAGGCACCAACTTCTCAATATTGGAGGAAAATTTCTTAACCAAAGGGCTTGGTAAATTTTGAGAACCAACCACCACCCTCTTCACCTGGAGATCAGTAGAGATGCCAGAAGCCACCACCTCACCATGGACCAAGTATCGAGCATCGATCACAACCTCATTATGATTGAGGAGAACAAGCCTTTTTGAACTAGGAAAAAGCATGAGAAAACCTTTAGAAGGCTCTAGATCATCATTCGGCAAAGAGGAGCAAAGGGCATGCCATCTAAGACCAGTGTCTTCATCTGATCCAGTGATGGTAGGAGATCTACCAAGAAATCCAGATGAGGGAACCAAAGAATCATTAACACGAGAAAGGTGAGAGGGGAACCTCAAAACAGATCCAACAGAGATCTTCTCCCCAATTTCCAAACATCGCCCCTCAAGGGGGGAGCCTTTGGCGTTGAGAAGAACCAGCCAAGAATCAGCCGAGACAGCGAGAGATCCTTCCAGAAACTTACCTCCCGTGGTCACACCAGAGTAGGTGACCTTCCAGCAACCTCCAGAGGAATCCATGCCGAGCCTATGCCGGCGAGGCGCCGGCGAGAGCCGGAGGACGACCAACGGTCACCTCAGAGGAGCATCATGCCTCGACAAATCGTAGGGGTTGTGTGGTTCATAAGTTCGGTTCCTTCAATAGTTGGTGCGGGTCTTGATTCTGACAAATATCAAACAGATCAGGAAACTATTTTTTCAGAGGAACATCTAATCACCATGCATCATGCCAGAAATCAGTCAACTCCCATTTCCAACCTTCATTCTCCTACCAGCCAAATAGAGATCCCTAATTTTAAGTAGATCAACCCAACAAGGAGAATCACTATGTCTGTGTTTCATAGCATAGATCCCTCCTCTTCTCATATATTTCTTTCTCACAAAAACTTGCCAGGGGCCCTCCTCAGCCTCAAGCCTCCACCACCATTTACAAAGCAAGCTGATATTAAACAACCTGATATTCTTGATCCCCAAGCCTACTTTTTTTCTAGGTCTGCAAACAAATATCCATTTCACCAAATGATACTTCCTTTTGCCAACCCTTCCATACCAGAAAAAGGCTCTAGTCTGTTTTTCCACCTCCTCCACATTTGTTTTGTGCAAAAGGAACATAGACATGGGATAAACAGCCACACTGGACACAGAAGCAGTAATTTTAACATGTCTACCTCCTAGAGAGAAAGCTCCACCCATCCAGCCATCTAACTTCTCTTTTGATCTGTCCCCAATAAAACCCATCTCAGCCACTGTGCATCTTCTACTACAAACAGGTAGCCCCAAATATTTAATAGGAAAACTACCCTTCTGACAGTTAAACAACTCAGCATAATTGAAAAGCTTGTCCTCATCATCTAACACCATCATCACCTCACTTTTCTCAAAGTTAATTTTGAGACCACACATGGATTCAAACAGGTATAACAGTAGCTTCAGGTTTCTGCCCCCCTCAATCTCATCCTCAATGAAAAGGATAGTATCATCAGCATATTATAAAATATCAATCCCTTTATCAAACAGATTATCAACTAACCCTATAAACAAAATACTTGCTTGGGCATTAAGAACCATCTTAGCCAAACATTCCCCAGCCAAAATAAACAAGAAGGGAGAAAAAGGATCCCATTGTCTAACCCCTTTAAAGCTGACAAAATAAGGACAAACCTCCCCATTCACTTTAACACTCAGAGTACCTTGAGTCACAGCACTCCTCAACCAAATCAGCCAATCTTCACTGAAAACTTTCTGTTTACAGCAGTAGAACAGAAAATCTGAATTGAATTATCATAAGCCTTTTCAAAATCAATCTTCAGAATCACACCCTACTGCTTATGCACTTTTGATTCTTTCAATATTTCATGCAACAAAGTAACCCCATCAGCAATAAATCTCCCTTTGATAAAAGCAGTTTGACATGTATTAATCAATTTTCCCCTCACAGGCTTAGTTCTTACTATCAATGTTATGGTGAAAATCTTCAACAAAACCTGGAGCAAACATATGGGCCTATACTTTTGAATACTATCAGCATCATCACTTTTGGGCAACAAAGTAATTACACCGTAGTTGATACTACTCAAATCATTCTTGCGTGCATAAAAATCACAAAACACAGCCATAACATCCTCTCTGATAATCAGCCAAAAATGCTGATAGAATTCAATAGGAATCCCATAAGGACCAGCTGCTTTGTTTTTTTCCATCTGATCAATCACCTCCTTCACCTCTTTCTCAGTAAAACGTACACCCATTTTTTCCCTATCTTCATCATTAAGTTTTTCCCAAGCCTGCCAATTATCATTAGAAAGCCTAACAGATAAACCTCTAGCAGGGCCAAACAGGGTCTTATAATAAGCAGTAGCATGCAACAATAGATCATGAGTTCCTTGAACCTCACTATCCCCATCTTTCATAGAGAAAATCATTTTCTTTCTCCTCACACCATTAGCAATCCTGTGAAAGTATTCAGTATTATTATCACCTTTCAATAGATAGTTCTCTCTTGATCTTTGTTGCCAAAATTTCTCTTCATTCTCATACATTTCCATCAGTTCTTTCTAAATTGAAGCTTTTCTTTTCAACTACTATCCACTAAGCAAAATCAACTCCTCTATGGCTTCCAATTCCAGAAGCTCTTCTACTAACTCTTTATTCTTTTTCTTCTCCATCCACCTAACATGAGCACCCCACCCTTTCACATCATTTCAGACATTTTTTAATTTTTTTTTGCAAACTATCAAGATTGTTTTTACCTCTTACAGGTTTTTTCCATAACTTCGCCATTCTAAGCAAAAAATCATCACTCTGCAGCCAACTTTTCTCAAACCTGAAAGTCTTTACGGCCACCTTCCTACCCTTCCATGGTATCCAGGATCAGAGGACTATGATCAGAAACTTCCCTAGTCAGCTTATGCAATGTGGTAAGAGGAAACAATTTCTCCCATTCTTTTGCAAATAAGTATCAGAACAAGTTTCTCCAAGGTAGGGAATGTCTGATTATTAGACCAAGTAAAGTGCCCCCCAGACATTTGAATTTCCCTCAAACCATAAGCATTAATGATAGAATTAAACACGTGGCCTCACTTATTCAAAGACTGACCTTTGTTTTTCTTAGAAACAAACCTAATCACATTAAAGTCAGCACCCACCAGCAAAGGAATTGACTGGTCCTGACAAACATCAGCTAATTCTTACAAAAAATCCTCCTTATTTTCCTCATGAGCAGCCCCATAGACCACAACCAAATGCCACTGAACTTGTTTCTTGGTATCAAACACGTTCATCTTAACATGAAATCTGCCCACAGAAACATCAAGTTTGGCCAATTTGGAGGAGCGTAGGCCCCCCAAAATGCCCCCAGATCTCCCCATAGAAGGCAACCAACTCCAGGAAAATTGATTCATAGGATCAATTTTCCTCAAAAAGTCAGTAGAATAATCTTTCTTAATAGTCTCTTGCAAACCAATAAAATCTACCTTTTCCTGTCTTAACAAATTACTAAAATAAGCACTCACACCTTTTTCCCCAAACCTCTAATGTTCAAAATAACATTTATCATAATACAGTTCTTCTCTCCTTTGTTCCAGTCACAACACCACTCGTAGGGTGATAATTGTGGACCTTCGCAGCAGCAGCACTTAACTTTCTATTCTTCCCACCAGAACCATATCTCATTTTCTTCCTATTTTTTCTAGAAATGTAACACCCCAGTTTTAGCTAATTGTATATTAGAGTTAGTTTTGTGCATCATGAGCATCATCATTTAAAATGTGCATTGAAGAAATAAATCAAACCCTAAACCCTAGTTTTTCCCCTCCCTTGAAATCCATTCAAAATGGTTTGAAATATTTGAAAAAGTACCAAAGTGTGTGGAGCCAATCTGAATAAAAGGGTCCTTACAATATTTTCCATATATTTATAAACCTCCTAGTATTTTTGAAATCCTCAAAAAAGATTCAAATTTGAAATTACAAACACGAAATGAAAACAGAAAATAGAAAAATGTTTAGAAAGAAAATCTGGAGCCAGCCAACCTATCTGGGTTGGCCCACTTCTCTCTTCCCTTCCCTGTCGCCAACCAGCAGCCACCCGTGGCCCAGCTAAGGCCCAGCCGGCCCGTACTCCTTCGTTTCTTTTCTTCTTTCTTCCTCCTCCAGCCAGAAGGACACCGCAAGCAACTGCGTGTCCTGCCACTCGCCGTCGATCCCCTCTGCGCCACGATGCCCGCCGCCGCCCGCTGAGAAGGGGATAAGAACTCTCCCCTCTCTCTCCCCATCCCCATATCACTCTCTCTCGTGCTCCCTTGTGATTTCCCCTCTCTAGCCGAAACGCTAGCTGACGTCGTCGTCTCGCGCCGCCGCTAGAGGCCTCCCCGACACCAGATGAGCTCGCTCGAGCTTCCCCGTCCCTCCATCGTCCTCCCCAGCGAAGGAATCGCGCCCAGGAGCCTTGAATCGCCACTGCCAAGATCTTCTTCCTCGCCATCGACGTAGCTCGTCGTCGACATAGCCGACGCTACCGACCTCCTATGGATGAACTGGTCCCGGAATCGTGATATAGGTGAGTTTTCGGTTCTCAGGAGCCTCCCCTCCCTCTGCCTCCCGCTCTGGTTCGTGCTCGCGATGTCCACCGCCATGCGCTACCGCCAGTCACCACTGTAGCTGCTTCTCCGGCGACCTAGAATCAGCGGCACCTCCTCTATCTTGTTCGCGCTGCTCCGCTGATTCGAACACGCGCAATCTCGCTTCCCAAATCGCCCTCTGCCGCGGTCCACCACCATGTCTGATGTGGTCTCCGGTGAGCCGACGTGGTGCCACCATGGCGTCCATGTGTCGCTGACGTGGTGCTGACCAAGCCCCGCCAGCGTGGCTAGTTGACCTAGCCCAGGGCCCAGCAGTCAGTGACTGGGGCTAGGTAGAGCCCCAGTGAGAAAAGCCCCACCCCTCTGGTGACGTCAGCCTGCCTCAGTGATGACGCAATAAACCTTTTAATTTGATTTGTAATTCCATAATTTGATTAAATTATGTAAATTCAATAAATTTTAATCTATAAGTCAGAAAAATACAAATAATATACCAAAATGTTCAGAAAAATGAAACCTAGCTATCTAAGCTATAATAATGTATTGTTCAACAACTCTCAAGACAATTTTAATTAGAAGAACTTAGTAACCCCTCTCATATGCCTCCAGAGTTTTCACGAATCAGGGTTTGCGCCACTCGGAACCCTGATTAATTTGTCGAGCATGCTTTAGGGCTACATTCCAATGCACTTTAACTTGTCATATCATCATCATTGCTTGAGAATTGCATCGATGCCATGTATTGATTGTTTACATTCCTTTCCGGTGTTTGCTTCTTCCCAGTAGAATACGATATCAAGGTCGAGATCGAAGAACCAGGTCAACACTGACAAAGATCAAAGATCGATGAACAATACTTGACCAACTCTAACCAATTCAAGTTCAAGGTTCCCAAAGATCTGCTTATCTGACATCAACTGGCAAAGGCAAGCATAGCCCCACCATGATATAATCCTATGATTTCGAAAGCATTTCAATTCCTGCCATGATGCATATGATTCTACTGTGGTCTTTTATCGATAGATAAAGTATCCTATTTATTGCATACTTCCTTTGATCTTAAATTACCTGATCCACTGCTCCTAGCATAACTAGGTTTGGCTTGTGTGCACTGCTAGAGCTTATTCTGTGTCTTGCTTGGCCATGCATAGCTGTTGATTCTAGTCCATCCAGATGATGTATCAGATGCAGAGAATCTAGTATGATAGGAGAACATGATGATATGAGATCGGTGATTGAGTTAAACATGCTAAGGCTTGTATGGGAGGCCACGGTGGGATGTGGTTTTTCTAGTCCCATGCTCGCCACCACTAGGACCTGAGTTCTTGCCTTTGGAACCGAGACGAGCGTACAACCACACGGGGACTGGAAAACCTCATGAGCAACTAACTTGCCTAGTAGATTCCATGAGTCACATAGTACGGGCGTTCCATTCGACATATGCATAGAAAATCTTTTGAAAGATTTGCCGGGTGAAGTTGGTGCATTCATAACAGGTAGGTAAGCGTGGCCGGGTTGCTTGGGGTCGATGGAGCCCTTGTTAACCAACCTCGCCTCACATCTTTAAGTACCGGCTTTAGGATTTGACCCGTTACGGCGGAACCATACTTATTGCGTGACTCATGGTCTCGGCGAAAGCAAGGTAAAGGTCGTGTCTAACCACCCTCTGCCGGCCTTCCAAGAAAGAGGGCTAATCATGTGGCATTAAGAGAAGGTTAGTACGTGTGGGTAAAGTTGTACACCCCTGCAGGGTAATAATCTTTTCGAAAATCCGTGTTCACAGTTATGAACGCTTGGTGACTAGATTCTAAGATCATAGAGAACTTGAACCTAATCGTAAAACTTGGTAGATCAACGTGTGCTTAAGGATGCTTCCTCATGGGTACGAGGGGGTGATCCTAGTTGGTAGATGATGATGTTTGGTGGATATCAAAAGATGATGATCAATATTTCAGAGATGTCGCTCTCTTATCCCCTTTTAAAATACTCTGACTAGACGAGCTTATTCTCTCTCTTGTTTTATAAACAAAGATGGATTTATGCAAAACAACTCCACCAGCCATAAGTCTTGCGGAGTACACCCTGTACTGACCCTTGCTTTGCTGATCCTTTTGACAGAGTAAATGTTCACCTGAAGACGAGTTCCGTACTACATCGACATCGACGGGTAGCTTGGGGTTCCCGGCCGGCAGCCTGGAATCTATGGGCTGGGACGTCATCGTTATGCTTCAGGCCTCTTAGGCCATTTTTTAAGTTTGCTATACTTAATAGCATAATTTTCCTTCCGTTGTTTGATGTTTGTGGTCAGTGACCTCTGCTTGTAATAATTTGGTTCTCTGCTCAGTTATGAGCTTGCTGTAATAAATTTTGTGTCGTAGGGTCACTGCTGTGTTACCGATTCTTCACTAGATATTCTCGAGCTCAAGGTTAAGCTTATATCAGACGGAGGTCTGGGATTTATTTATCCCTGATCTCGGGGGTGTCACAAGAAATCACAGGAGTAAATTCCCCTTAATAGTTACTATCCTCCTTCCAATCAAAAAACAAAAATTTCTCACTCAGATCCACCTCTGCCACAACCTCACCCTGTTTTCTATCATGTAAACTATTCCTAGCAATCTCTAAATCTTTCAGAGAATTAATATGTTCAAAACATAAGGAAGCAGCATCAATCCCCATCTCCAAAGCTCTATGCATAATATCATCATCATCTAGAGAAGCAAATGTTATAAAAAGTTAAATTGGTACCTGACAAATCTCTGTTAGGTTGTTGAGCTAGGTGCCTTTCCTCCATTCTTCCAGCACCACCTTGGGTAGCAACCCTTTAACTCATCCTCACCAGTTGCTCATCCACACAAGCTAAATTCTCAGGTTGAGATCCCATACTTTCTTGAGTGGAAACAATATCAGGTTGAGACGGTCCCATAGCCACCACATCCTGCTCCTGACTTTCCACCTCCATAGCCTGTATATCACCCCTCACAGAACCTTCTCTATCTCCTTTGCCACTATCAGTAGATGATCCAAATGATTCTTCAGCAGATACATCACCACCACCTTGTTGATCAACATCGCCCTGTTCTCCCTCATCAACCAACAAATGACCATATTGCTTATTGAGCTCATAATACTTATCACTACTCCTATCCCTTAACAAGCGTCCAATAAAGTCTTCAAAGTTCTGGGGGCCAGCAGCAGTAGAAGGATTTATATCGCCAACAACAGGAGGAGCTAAATTCTAAATGACCTCCATGTGAACATCACCTAAACCATCAACATCACCCACAACATCCCCCTGAAGAACATCCTGTGGTCCCGCAGCAACATCCTTATTCTGAAAATTGTCATGATTAGTATTGCCACACTCTATATTTTCCCTGATGACAATCCCCCTTGTGTTTCTACCACTTCCAGAACTAGCCCAAATATTAGCCATCTTTGTCCCAAAGGACATCTCACCAGAATCCTATTTCTCCACCAACACCCCTTTACCTTTCTCCAAAACAGCACCACCAGTGTTACCAGCAGCATGTTGGTGACCACCACTTCTCCCACATGCACCATCAACAGCTCCAGTCTGATCCCCCTCACCACCAACAGGCCTATTTTTCCTAGTCTCTTCCTCATTCCTCCTATCAATCACATTGACATCATCTTGTCCATCCACACCCACTGATACATGAATAGGTGGCACTGCATCAGGAGCAAAAATTTCTCTGGTATATTTGAACTCAGAAATCCCACCCTACATCTCCCCCTCCTGGTATTGGGGACCAAAGTTACATCCAAACAAGCAATCTTCACCCTCACATAAGCCAAATTCCTCAAGCTATTTCTGTCCAGAGCCAAGGGCTTGCCCACAAGAGATGTAGCATAAAAAATAGTTGATTTCTCCCTATATTTCATAGGAATACCAACAATCCTGAACCAGGCTTCTTCCAACCACTCCACAGGTTCCAGATCCCCATTCCACTTGGACAACAGAATCACTGCCTCAGGAATTGTCTTCATAAACACTTTCCCCAAGTGAAAGTCATCAATGGATCTAGCAGAAGGAAATCTCATAAAAAACTCAACATCATTGATAGGTCTAGCATTGAATCTCCATCCATAACCCAAAGCATCAGCCCATATTTGGAATTATTTTGCAAGGTCTTTCCCTATGAAATCACCCCTGACCACACTTATATGAGCATAGTGCAGCTGTTCCATGGACTGGACAATAGACTCCACCACAGGAATGGAATGAAAACCCTGCTCAAATTTAGTACTGCCAAAAAATATAGGAACATACTCCCAAGGCTTCTTCTCTTGACAGACCAAAATACTATGATCCTTGCCACAATTCTCACACACCTGCTCTTCTTGCACAACATCAAGTAACTGCATATCACCTGGATCAGCAACAACATTCACATTCCTCTGCACACCTACTACTGGTGGTGGTATAGAGGACCCCACCAGAGTAGTGGCCACAACATCAGATTGGCTAACTGTAGTAATCGGTGACACACTTACATGACGACCACCCCCAACAGGCACATTGACACAAGTGGAAGCAGATGTATTCAACCTAGTAACAGGACGACTCACAGGTACATAAGGATTCACCGTAGGCCTAGTAATGGAAACCTGTTCCACTGTACGAGCAAAAACCGGCTCTCCTCTTCTAGGGTTAGCATCGGAATTACCTGATCTTCCTAGAAATGATGAGGCTATAGCATCTGATCCTGGCCCCTGTTGCATCTCAGGACGATGACTCCACCGGCCATGATTGCGGGCCTGATCTGCTTCACGACGAGGCGCCTCTGCCAGGGCCCTGTCACGAGCCATGGCTTCATGACGCTGATCCTCCAATCTGGCCTCATTCTCCGCCTGCCGCATCTCATCATCTTTGCACCTTGCATCCGACCGCCACGCATCATCGCGACGACGATCCTGTTCTCGGATCCAATCACTTTCCCTGCGATTATCATCCAACACTCTACGATCCACGGGTTGGCGCCCTTGTCCATACCCAGATCCCGATCTGTTCACATAGGGACCAGATCGGACTGGAGGACGAGAAGGAGATCCGCGCCCGCCACGGAAGCGATGATCCATAATCCATCCCACCGCCACAACCTAACAAGATATCCTGCAATCACCTGAACTAACACCGCTCCACCTCACCGGAGAAACAACTTTCAGAGATGAAGCACGAAGAACTGGAGAACCCCAGACGAAAATCACCTTGCACACCTTATGCGATCTAGGATTCTCGAGAGACGAAGGGGATCCAAGTCTCGATCTAGGGTTAACGGAAATGGGGGCGGGGGGGGGGGGGGACTGACTGGACTATGTCCCACTCTGGTGTACTAGTATCCCTCCCCTCAAATGTCAGGTGGCCCCCTCCACCGACAACCCACTGTCAGCGCCCGTACGCCTGCTAGAACTGCCCAGCCGTATCACCCGTCACGTACGCACGTAGGGCGGCGCACCGGCGATGCCACGAGAACGTGATCCATGTGTCGCAACCGCCGGCCCCCATGCACCAAACGCGACCCGAACATGATATCCAACGTCGAACTCCAGATCGCTAAATCCTGTCCAGATTCATCGCGCAGCGACACCTGTCCCAATCCATCTTGTGTGATCGAGCCTCGCCGACGTAAGCTGATCACCTCACCATTCACTTCCATGACAATGGCCTTCAAACTCCCGATCACCGGAGACACCCGCCGACGTGGGGGAGAGGAGAGGAGAGCGAGAACCCATGGTTATGTGAGCTTGCATGCTTGTTCTATGATTAGAGAAATCATTTTGATGATTGTTTAGGCCTCCTACCTTGCATTCATAGTTACTTTGTCTTACTGTTAGAACTCCATCTTTCACGCTCATGTTTAGAGTTCTTTGATCCCAGCTTTCAATGCTTGCAAATGGTTTGATCTTGATTTTGATGGTGCATGTTGTAGGGGTTCGTAGCATGGAAAACAAAATATTTCTACCGCATGCACACAAACAAGCCAAGATCTATCTACTAGATTGCAGCAACGAGTCGATAGAAGCACTCACCCTCGGAGATCCCAAAGCGGTTAACGAGAGCAGATTCTCGTGGGTGATGTATTAGTACACTTGCCGATCTCAAGATCACGTAGACGATCCTTCTAGCGCTGTGTTCCGGCAGCGCTTCCGCAGTCGGTCACACGTTCGGTACTCGATGAAGACCTTCCTCTCCCTTGTTCCAGCAGGCAGCAAAGGTTGTAGTTCTCCCTTCGCGATTCCGGCAGCACGACGGCGTGGTGTCAGAAGTAGAGGGAAGATCCCATAGGGCTTCGCCTAAGCCGGTGCGAGTTATGGTGGATCTAAGGTTTCCTGACAATCTAGGGTTTCCTGACAATCTAGGGTTTAGAAGGCTGGTAGGAGGAGGTGTCGGCGGCGTGCGACGGTGGCGGCGTCGCACAGGTGTGTGGAGGGCTAGGGCTTGGCTTTTTGGGGCAACCCTCCAACTCTATTTATGAGAGGGGGCAGCCTTGGGAGGGTGGGTTTGAATCCAAACCCAAAACCAAGTTGGATTGAGAGAAGGACTATTTCCTTCTTCCACTAGGAAACCATTTTTCCATTTTGACTTTTCAAACTTCTCGTTTGACTTTCAATTTAGAGATTTAACTCTCTCTTGCAAATGCCAAAACCAAGTGACCTAGGATATGATCCAATCATTCCACTTACCCATGACACATTCATGGACCATTGGTGAACCTTCTAGACCCTTCTAGAACCTCTCCGATGAAAACATTGAAATCATTACTGAACTCCGGAATCGGACTTTCCTTATATGAATATTATTCTCCGGACCATTCCGGATCTCCTCGTGATATGCCGGATCCCATCCGAGACTCCGAACAACATTCGGTATCCCTACTAACATTCCATATCTACTAAACAACATCGAATCCTTAAGTGTGTCTCCCTACGATTCGTGAATTATATGGACATGACCGAGACACTTCTCTGATCAATAACTAATAGAGGAATCTGGAAATTCATATGGCTCCCATATATTTATACAATTACTTTGTGATCGAATGAAACACTTACATACGATACCAATTTCCCTTTGTCTTACGATAGTTTACTTATCCGAGGTTTTGATCCCTTGTGAGCCAGTGATATGTGATATGTGATCCCTTGTGAGCCAGTCACATGCTTGCAAGACAATTGGATGACATTCCACCGAGAGGGCCCAGAGTATATCTATCTGTCATATGGATGGAAAAATCCCACTCTTGATCCATGTGCCTCAAAAAATACTTTCCAAACACTCAATGCCACCTTTATAGCCACCCAGTTACGGTGTGGCGTTTGATGTCATCAAAGCATCCTTCCGGTGATGGTGATTAGCATGATCTCATGGTCGAAGGAATTAGGTTACTATGTATCAGAAAGCTTATAGCAAATAAACTATTGAAATGACTTGATCTCTATGCTAAGCTTATCTATAGGACTATGTCCATCATACCATTCTCCTAATGATATGATCTTGTTGTTAACAACATCTCAATGTTTATGATCGGGAAACCACGATCATCTATTAACCAACAAGCTAGTATTAAAAGAGGCTTTACTAGGGACTCTAATTCAGTTTACAAATCACACAAGTATTAATGTTTCTGGTTAATACTATTATAGCATGAATGTAAAAATTTATCATAAACACAAAGATATAATAATAACCACTTTTATTATTGCCTCTAGGGCATATCTCCAACAGTCTCCCACTTGCACTAGAGTCAACTAATCTAGATTACATGGTAATATACCGAACACCCATGGCGGTTTGGTGCTGGTCATGTTTTGCCCTCGGGAGAGGTTTAGTCAACGGATCCACCACATTCAGATATGTGTGTACTTTGCAAATCTTTATGTCATCATCTTGGACATGCTCTCGAATAGCGTGAAAACGTAGCTTGATGTGCTTCATCTTCTTCTGTGACCTTGGTTCTTGCGCATTGGCTATGGCGCCCATGTTATCATAGTAGATAGACATTGGGTCCAGCGCTCTTGGAACCACACCGAGCTTTCTAATGAACTCCTTCATCCATATCGCCTCTTGTGAAGACTCTGAAGCAGCTATGTATTCCGATTCAGTTGAAGATCTTGCCACAACGCTTTGCTTTGCACTCCTCCAGCTAAATGTTGAACCATTCAAAGTAAATATGTATCCAGATTGAGATTTAGAATCATTCGGATCGGTGTTCCAACTATCATCGGTGTAACCATTAACAACGAGCTGTTCATCACCTCCATAAGAAAGAACCATATCCTTAGTTCTTCTCAAGTACTTAAGGATGTTTTTGACCGCTGTCCAATGATCCACTCCTGGATCACTTTGATATCTGCTAGTCAAACTAACAGCATATGCAATGTCGGGTCTAGTACATAGCATGGCATACATAAGAGATCCTATGGTTGAGGCATAGGGAGTCTTACTCAACCTTTCTCTATCTTCTGCCGTTGCAGGACTTTGAGTTTTACTCAAGGTCGTATTGGGCAACATGGGCAAGAACCCTTTCTTGCTATCTTCCATTCCAAACCTCTTTAAAACTTTGTCCAAATATATACTCTGTGACAATGATATTAGGCGTCTCGATCTATCTCTATAAATCTTTATGCCTAATATGTAAGCTGCTTCGCCAAGATCTTTCATTGAAAAACTATTATTCAAATAATCCTTGACACTATTAAGAAGGTCTACATCATTCCCAATCAACAATATGTCATCTACATATAGTATTAAGAATGCTACAGAGCTCCCACTCACTTTCTTGTAAATACAAGCTTCTCCAAAAGTTTGTATAAAACCAAAGCTTTTGATTACCTTATCAAAATGTTGATTCCAACTTCGGGATGCTTGCTTCAATCCATATATGGACCGTTGAAGTTTGCATACCTTGTTAGCATCTTTAGGATCGACAAAACCTTTGGGTTGCATCATATACAACTCTTCATCAATGTCTCCATTGAGGAACGCTGTTTTGACATCCATCTGCCATATCTCATAATCATAATATGCAGCGATTGCTAACATAATCCTCACAGACTTTAGCTTCGCTACTGGTGAGAAAGTCTCATCGTAGTCAACTCCTTGAATTTGTCGAAACCTTTTGCGACAAGGCGAGCATTATAGACAGTAACATTACCATCAACATTTGTTCTTGAAAATCCATTTGTTCTCGGCAGCCTTCCGGCCATTCGATAAGTCCACCAAAGTCCATACTTGGTTTTCGTACATGGATCCAATCTCGGATTTCATGGCTTCTTGCCATTTATTGGAATCTAGGCTCATCATCGCTTCCTCATATGTCGTAAGGTCATCGGTGTTGTCCACCAACATGACACTCATAACAGGATCATACCAATCAGGAGTGGTACGAGTTCTCGTTGACCTGCGAGGTTCCGTAGTTACTTCAACCGAAGTTTCATGATCAACATCATTAGCTTCCTCTCTTATTGGTGTTGGTGCCACAGGAACTACTTCCGGTGCTGCGCTACTCGCAAGTTCGAGAGAATGTTCAACAACCTCGTCGCGTTCTACCTTCCTTCCAGTCACTTCTTTCGAGAGAAACTCCTTCTCTAGAAAGGATCCATTCTTGGCAACAAAGATTTTGCCCACGGATCTATGATAGAAGGTATACCCAATAGTTTCCTTTTGGTATCCTATGAAGATGCATTTTTCCGCTTTGGGTTCAAGCTTGTCAGGTTGTAACTTCTTTACATAAGCTTCGCAACCCGAAACTTTAAGGAACGACAATTTAGGTTTCTTCCCAAACCATAATTCATACGGTGTCATTTCAACGGATTTAGATGGTGCCCTATTAAAGTGAAGCGGCTGTTTCCAATGCATAACCCCAAAAGAATAGCAGTAAATCTGTAAGTGACATCATAGAACGAACCATATCTAAGAGAGTTCGATGACGACGTTCGGACACACCATTATGTTGTGGTGTTCCCGGCGGTGTCAATTGTGAAAGTATTCCGCATTTCTTCAAATGCTCGCTAAACTCGTAACTTAGATATTCCCCTCCACGATCAGATCGTAGAAATTTAATCTTCTTGTTACGTTGATTCTCTACCTCACTTTGAAATTCCTTAAACTTATCGAAAGTTTCGGACTTATGTTTCATGAAATAGAAATACCCATATCTACTCAAGTCATCCGTGAAGGTAAGAACATAACGATAACCACTGCGCGATGCTACACTCATTGGGCCACACACATTGGTATGTATGGTTTCCAATAAGTCCGTAGCTCGCTCCATCATACCAGAAAATGGAGTCTTAGTCATTTTACCCATTAGACATGCTTCGCATCTTTCAAGTGATTTGAAATCAAGTGATTCAAGAAGTCCATCGGAATGGAGTTTCTTCATACGCTTCACTCCAATATGACCAAGACGACAGTGCCACATATAGGTCGAGTTATCACTCAATTTCAAACGTTTAGCTTCAATGTTATTAATGTGTATTTCCACAATCGAGATTCAATAAGAATAGACCATCTATCAAAGGTGCATGTTCATAAAACATATTACTCATATAAATCGAATAACCATTATTCTCGGACTTAAACAAGTAACTGTCTCGCAATAAACATGATCTGGATATAATGTTCATGCTCAACGCAGGCACAAAATAACAATTATTTAAGTATAAAACTAATCCCGATGGTAGATGAAGAGGTATCATGCCGACCGCGATCTCATCAACCTTTGATCCATTTCCAACGCGCATCGTCACCTTGTTCTTCGCTAGTTTCCGTCTATTCTGCAACACCTATTTCGAGGTACAAATATGAGCAACCGAACCAGTATCAAATACCCAGGCACTACTATGAGTACTAGTGAGATACACATCAATAACATGTATATCGGATATACCTTTCTTCTTGATGTTTCCGTTCTTCAAATCCGCAAAGTACTTAGGGCAATTCCGCTTCTAGTGACCTTCTCCCTTGCAGTAAAAGCACTCAGTATCAAGCTTAGGCCTAGCCTTGGTCTTCTTCGCCGGCGCTGTAACTTTCTTACCGCCCTTCTTGAAGTGTCCCTTTTTCTTAGACTTGCCTTGCTTCTTGAATTGGTGGTCTTATTGACCATCAACACTTGGTGCTCTTTCTTGATCTCCACTTCCGCAGACTTTAACATGGAGAAGAGTTCAGGCAACGACTTGTCCATGTTTTGCATACTGTAGTTTATGACAAATTGAGTTCTAATTAATAGTTAAATTAATCTAGGTGAACTCCCACTCAAAAAAATATCCCTCACATTGCTTTAGTGATCACACGAACCAAATCCACCACATCGAAACCGATCATCACGAGAGTTAATGTAGCTTCAATGGCGAATAATCAACATGTTCATCATATCTACTATATGACTCATGCTTTACCTTTCGGTGACCCGTGTTTCGAGACCATGTCTGTACATGCTAGGATCGTTAAGATCAAACCTTAGTTTCTGCATGAGAAAATCTGGCTTGCTCACGTTGTATACACTCGCAGAATCTAACACACCCGATCATCACGTGGTTCTTCGAAACAACGAGCTTTAGCAACGGTGCTTACTAAGGATGAACACTTTATAACTTGAAATTTTGTGCTTGAGGGATCATCTTATAATGCTACTATTGTGAACTAAGCAATACAAGATGCATAAAAGTATTAACATCACATGCAATTCATAATATGTAATATGATATGGCCTTTCTTCTTGTGCTTCCGATCTCCATCTTCAAGCATGAACATGATCTCCATCATCACCGGCATGGCGCCAAGGTCAATGGCGCCGCTTCATGGTTGTCGTCCACCAGCATCAACTATTACAACTACTTTGAATAATAGACACAAAGGTCTTAACGGAATTAAAAGACAACCATATGACTCCTGCCGGTTGCCGACTTACAATAAGGAACATTGCATACATCATATATAATCACAATCATGGCCATATCACATCACAACACACCCCTGCAAAACAAAGTTAGACGCCTCTAATTTTCTTTGCATATTTTACGTGGTTTGGGGCTTTCAATAAGTGTCGTTCTAACTTACGAACAAGAACCACTATGTTGATGTTTGAACTATCAAGTGCCCATTGTAAATTGAATCTATACTATGATGGGAGAGACAGACACCCGCAAAGCCAATTATGCAATACAAGTTGCATGTTGAGCGTGGAGCAAGTCTCATGAATGATGTCATGTAAGGTTAGCACGGGCCGCTTCATCACATCATACCGCAAGATGCAAAGTACACAAAAAGCAATTGATAATAAAAGCACCACCGCAATGACCATTGTGTTCTACTCCTGCAACAGATCTACATATAGACATGACTCTAATACCACTGTAGGGGTTCGTAGCATGGAAAACAAAAAAATTCTACCGCATGCACACAAACAAGCCAAGATATATCTACTAGATTGTAACAACGAGTCGATAGAAGCACTCACCCTCGAAGATTCCAAAGCGGTTAACGAGAGCAAATTCTAGTGGGTGATGTATTCGTACACTTGCCGATCTCAAGATCACGTAGACGATCCTTCCGGTGCTGCGTTCCGGCAGCGCTTCCGCAGTCGGTCACATGTTCGGTAGTCGATGAAGAACTCCCTCTCCCTTGTTCCAGCAAGCAGTGAAGGTTGTAGTTCTCCCCTTGCGATTCCGGCAGCACGACAGTGTGGTGTCGGAAGTAGAGGGAAGATCCCGCAGGGCTTCGTCTAAGCCGGTGCAAGTTAGGGTGGATCTATGGTTTCCCGGCGATCTAGGGTTTAGAAGGCCAGGAGTAGGAGGAGGTGTCGGCGGTGTCTAGGGCGGCGTCGGCTGGCAACGGTGGCAGCACACAGGTGTGGGAAGGGCTAGGGCTTGGCTTTTTGGGGCAGCCCTCCCCCTCTATTTATGAGAGGGGGCAGCCTTGGGAGGGGTGGGTTTGTTTCCAAACCCAAACCCAAGTTGGATTGAGAGAAGGACTCTTTCCTTCTTCCACTAGGCAACCATTGTTCGAGTTTGACTTTCAATTTAGAGCTTTAATTCTCTCTTGAAAATGCCCAAACCAAGTGACCTAGTATATGATCCAATCATTCCACTTACCCATGACACATTCATGGACCATTCCCCTTGCGTTCTGGTGAACCTTCTAGACCCTTCTAGAACCTCTACGATGAAAACATTGAAATCATTTCCGAACTCCGAAATCAGACTTTCCTTATATGAATATTATGCTCCGGACCATTCCGGAACTCCTCGTGATATCCCGGATCCCATCCGAGACTCCGAACAACATTCGGTATCCCTACTAACATTCCATATCTACTAAACAACATCGAATCCTTAAGTGTGTCTCCCTACTGTTCGTGAATTATGCGGACATGACCGAGACACTTCTCCGATCAATAACCAATAGAGGAATCTGGAAATTCATATGGCTCCCACATATTTCTACAATTACTTTGTGATCGAATGAACCACTTGCATATGATACCAATATCCCTTTGCCTTACGATAGTTTACTTATCCGAGGTTTTGATCGTCAGTATCTCTGCATACCTAGTTCAACCTCGTTACTGATAAGTACTCTTTTCTTGTTCCCGTGATATGTGATCCCTTGTGAGCCAGTCACATGCTTGCAATCCAATTGGATAACATTCCACCGAGAGGGCCCAGAGTATATCTATCTGTCATATGGATGGACAAATCCCACTCTTGATCCATGTGCCTCAACACATACTTCACGAACACTCAATGCCACCTTTATAGCCACCAAGTTACGGTGTGGTGTTTGATGTCATCAAAGCATCCTTCTGGTGATGGTGATTAGCATGATCTCATGGTCGAAGGAATTAGGTTACTATGTATCAGAAAGCTTATAGCAAATGAACTATTCAAATGACTTGATCTTTATTCTATGCTTATCTATAGGAGTATGTCCATCATACCATTCTCCTAATGATATGATCTTGTTGTTAACAACATCTCAATGTTTATGATCAGGAAACCACGATCACCTATTAACCAACAAGCTAGTATTATAAAGAGGCTTTACTAGGGACTCTAATTCATTTTACAAATCACACAAGTATTAATATTTCCGGTTAATACTGTTATAGCATGAATGTAAAAATTTATCATAAACACAAATATATAATAATAACCACTTTTATTATTTCCTCTAGGGCATATCTCCAACACATGTCGCCTCAAAAATTATTCTTTTTATCACTTACCTACTCGAGGAAGAGCAGGAGTTAAGCTTGGGCATGCTTGATACATCAAAACGTATCTATAATTTTTGATGTTCCATGCTTGTTTAGTATCTACTTTGATTTTCTTTGTCTACACTTTGAGGTGTTTTTATATGTTTTTCTGGACTAACCTATTAACAAGATGCCATAGTACCAGTTGCCTGTTTTCTTATGTTTTTGGTTCTAGAAAAGGAAGAAAATAAATATTCTCAGAATTGGACGGGACAAAAGCCAAAGTCAATATTTTACCGTGGGGAACACGAAGCCAGAATACGAGATGGAGGGGATCCACCAGGGGGCCACACCCCTAGATGCACGGCTAGGCCTAGCCCGCGCCTAGGGGGTGCGGCCGCCCTGGCTTTCCCCTGCCTCGCGTCTTCGCCTATAAAGACCCCCCAATACCAAAAACCTAAGTACCCGATCAATATTCCACGAAACCGTCTATTGAAGTAAATTTTCCCTAGAGGCAATCATAGAGATGATTATATTTCTTATGTATCCATGAGATATTGTAACGTTCCTTGAATATCCATATCAGGCAACTTGTATTGATTGGCAATTATGTGAATTGTTTGTGAAACTCTTTACTTGTATGGTTATTTAATAGTTGTCCCTAGTCGGAGTTCATGTGAGGACACATGTGAATATTAGACTGGCACATTGATTGGTTGATGACTCTGTTTTGCAAGTCATAGACATGGAGATGTCAAACCAATGATGTGGACACATGTTATGAACATGGGGTTGGACTGACCGAACTTGAGACTGGCAATTAGTTGCAACTCTCTCTCTCTCTACAAATCATGTATGTTTTGTCCTTAGACATGAGATTGTCGCATGTACTTGAGATGTGGATCGACCTACCTTGGGGCTATCAAACGCTGCTCGATAACTGGGTAGTTATAAAGGTATCTTTCGGGTTTGTCCTGAAGCATGTTGCAAGGCATGGTCAATCGAGATGGGATTTGCCCCTCTCTACTTGAGAGAGATATCTCTGGGCCCCTCGAGTGATCAGATCCATAAATGCATGACCGTGCTACATATGGTTAAGAGTTAACCTAGTAAAGGGATTCTGAATGACAGTATCGATAAAGGGAGGTCAGCTTGGAGCTAGACCAAATATTGTGAGGCAAAGGGAAAGACATGTACTAAACATTGTGATCTTTGTATGCGTTTAGGAGTTGGCACGTCTTGCTAGAGGCTGCTACCAACTATTGAAAGAATAGGTGTATTCGTGTCATGTCTATACGTATATGAACCTATAGGGTCACACACTTAAGGGCATGGAAGCCTAATGAGGATTGGATCCGAATTAGACCAGGCTAGGATACTAATGGGATGCTAATGTAGAAGCCCACTAGGGATGCCTATATAAGAGAGGGTGGGGCGAGCTGACCAGGGTTAGACCATTCCACCCAGCCGCCACTCCTCATCCCTATGTTGCATGCGTAGACCTTGCAGTCCGGCGTCTGACGCTTCCACCCTGTACGTGTGGATACCTCGGAGGCGCTGCATCTGTAGCGCTTGGACGAGCCGCACACGAGGAGTTACTCGTGGGACGAGAACGAGGAGGAGACATAGATTGTTTACACTGCCTCGACGCGCGTCATCAAGTTCCGCAACTACGCGTCTAGTGGTAATCCCGTGATCTATGACAACAGTAATCCTGGTTTACGCGGTAGAAAATTTTGATTTGCACTAGTGTAGCGTACCCATATCCCTTCAGTGGTATGAGAGCCGATGCTGTTCAGTTATAGGTTCGGGATGTTTGCATATGGTGATATGCAGATTGATATGAATGATGTGATCGTTTGTATTGCGGTGGTTCAGGATTAATCTATGATCTTGCTTTCCGTGATCATGATTCTGAGATTGTCGAACGACTTACCCCTAACGGTCGGCTTCTGCCATCGGGGTAGACAGTGACACATAAGTCCTGTTGAATCTCTCGAAGATCAATATGATTGATCGAATCGGAACCTAGATATAAAATCGATGTACCGTGATCAAAGGAGTTTGATCGGATTGGAACAATAGTCGGTTTATGGTAAATTTGATTTGCCAGTCAATATCCTTAAAGAAAATTGTGTAGATACCGCGAGGGGCGCTGCCCCTTTGAACCCCGCAGGGGGAGACCCCCTAGACCCCCCTTAATCGTATCCCCTTTTGTATCTCGTTAAGGTAACTAGGTGCTGCGATGTCACATGATCCGGTAGAATGTGATTCTATGCATAACTTGTTTTTGCATGATGTATGTGATCAGTATGGCCCATATATGTATGTGATGCATGTATGAAATTTATCATGACTTGCGTGTCGTGAGTAGGGCAACACGGCTGGAGCCATATGTGTTGTCAATTATTGTAATGGCCTGCGTGCCAACTTGTGATGATCCCAATTCTATGTAATTTTGATTACTAGCTATTAGGGGTAATAGATTGTATTAGTTCTTGGAGGACTGATCACTTGGAGGAGGGCTCACATGGAACATGAAGATGGAGATCATCATGGTGGACATGTTCTATGGTGATGGAGAGCACCATGATAAAATGGGCCATACTGTGTCACAACTACGTGAATGCTATTCTTATGCATTTTACTCTATGCATTCTTAGATGATGGAAGTGGAACAATCCCTCACAATGTTTAAGTTAAACCATGCCCTCCCAACCAAACCTTGCACCATCCTATGCCCTGTACAATCCTTGGTGGGCCTATGAAATTAGGGTGCCGCGGTTTTCCTTGGCTGGATGGGTTTGTATCGGATACCTACACACATAAGGCTTGGTGAGCTTGACAAGGTCATCTTAATAGTTAAGGACCTTGGGGCATAAAGGTTGGGCGCCTAGTTTCGACATAGAGATGTCACCCAACAACAAGAGTCAAATATGATATGATTAGCAAGTGTTGCTTACTGATTTACCTTGTCTTCTAGCAGTGATGCTAAAGCTCACTAGTCGACTTGTTAATTGTGGATCTTGAATCACTTAGTATTAATAGAGGGATATTGATTTAAGTGGGAGTATATGCTATTAAATTGTTTAGTATGTTTTACTCTTTTATGGTTACATGGCTTAGCATTTTGCATGTTTTCTGTTATAGATCAATGGCACCAAACACTGCATCACCTTTTTCTTTGCGTTCGATTCTTGACAAAGATAAACTAAATGGAACAAATTATACGGACTGGGTCCGTAACCTGAGAATTGTTCTCAGGTTTGATAAAAAGGAAACGGTTCTGGATACCCCAATCCCCGATGAACCTGCTAATAATGCATTTGCTGCCCTCGGGAATGCCTACGAGAGAGCATGTGATGATTCTCTTGAGGTTAGCTATGTTATGCTTGCATGCATCGAATCTGAACTCCAAAAGAAGTTTGAGGATCAGGATGCGTACAATATGATCGTTGCCCTTAAGGACATGTTACAAGACCATGCAAGGACTGAGAGGTACAATTTTGCCAAGTCCTTTGTCGAATGCAAGCTAGCAGAGGGAGCAGCTGTAGGCCCCCATGTGATCAAAATGGTTGGTTACAGTCAGACTTTGGAAAAGCTTGGTTTTCCACTAGGCCAAGAGTTGGATACTGACTTTATTTTGGCGTCTCTTCCGTCTAGCCATGGGCAGTTCATTTCGAACTACTGTAACATCCCTAAAATCATGTTTTCAAAGTTTGCACATCATTCATGCATTCATACTCATCTTAGGATCTTCTTCTCAAAAATCAGAAACTTGTGATCTATCATTTTATGTAAGAAAGGCTTTGACCCAATGCTACTCTCTAGTATGAGATTATTTGTTTTAAACCGAAGATATTTGATCCTGAGTTTGCTTGATAATTTCCAAAGATGGGACAAAGTTTTCAAAACAAAGAATGAATTTAAAACCATTTTTATACCTTTACTAAGCAATGGTAAATGCATTGTTTTCTTTTAAAATTTGAAATGACCAAAGTAAGTTTGAGTGGACAACAGTGCTAAATGATCACTTAAGAGCTGGATCCATCCTACAAAAATCCAGAACAATTTTGAATTCAATTTGGTTTGAAACTCATTTGAATTTGGTTCTTGTAAATTCAAACAGAAAAAGAAAAATGTTAAAAAATAAGAAATGGGCCGACGCCACCCTTTCGGCCCAGTAGCCAAAACAGCCCACCCGGGGTTTCCCTTCTCCCTCTGTTTCTCACCGCAGCCACATGCACCCACTCGCTGACAGACCGACCCCACATGCCCCGTCATAGTCGTCCCCAAACCCCGCCCATGACCTGGCCTCGCCGTTTCCTCCTCCTCCTTCACTGTCATGTTTTAAATAAATTAAATGCTGTTGATTGCGTGCGTAATCCTCGCCCCCGCTCCGGCTACTTAATCCCCTCCCCCTCTCGGCCATTCCCCCATCATAGACAGCCAGAAGCGCTGCCAGGCTCGGCGAATTCCCGCTTGCACCGCCGCAGCACCGAGAAGCTCCGGCGACTGATTTCGGTGAGTTCCGAGCGCCCCTAGCCTTTTGCTTGACCCTGTCGAGTTCGCCATGTCTTTGTGCTGCTCCTAATGTCTTTGGTTTGCCCGCGCATGACCCAAGTCGCCGTCCCCGACCACCTCAGCAAGCGACAGAGCCTCCGCCTAACTCCGGAGAACAATTTGGGTATAACCCGAGCACCCCTTGCTTTCTCTCTGACCCTATCATGATCGCCAGATCATTGTGCACAGCCTGACGTCTTTGGTTTGTGTTAGGGCGGTCCATATCATCGGCAACATCGTCGTCTGCAAGAATCCGACGTCGCCCGCAACTCCGACGAGCCCCAACGACCTCCACAGCACGCCCAGTCGACACCATCGAGTCGTTGAGCATTAGCGCGACCTCGTGAGTCTGGTAAGCATCTCGACCAACCCCAGCCCCATCCGTAGCCACCGGAACACCGCTGGCAGTGCGCCGCCTCCGCGCCGCCGTCGCTAGCGCCGCCCATCCATGGTCGCGTGCTCGACAGCCGTCAGATCTGAATCCAACGCGTAGGATTAAATCACTTAGCGAAGCGGTATGATTTGATCTGGGCCATGCACAATTAGTTGGATCCAACGGCCCGAGAGCATGATCCAGAGCGAACCGGTACCGTCCAATCAGGAGCTGCCGCGTGGCCTGTATTTAGATTTAAAAACAGAATTTAGATCTATTAGATGTTCAAACTTGCAAAATTCATAACTTTTGATCCACACGTTCAAATTTTGCAAATTTTATATCATTGGAATAAGGAGAAAGAGTTCTATCCAACCATGCAATTTTTTAATGAATTTCTTCTGTAAAATTGGTTATTTTTGTAGAGACATTTATAGGCTTATTTTGAGTATAGAAATTATTTGAAAAATGATTTAAAGACTAAATAAAGTTTATTTAGTGTGTATTTGTCTTGTTTGTGATTCAGTACTGTATACTTGTCTTGTTTGGTGTAGAAAATCATCACATGGCATTTGCATGCATACATATATTTTTGCTTGTATATTTTGATATGTGAATTTGGTGCTATTATTTTATGTGTAGATTTTGGAGCTAATAGTGGTTGTGGTTGTGAAGATTGTTGCTACTCCCCCAACTACCAAGGCAAGTGGTGCTTCATATATTTTTGTCCCAATATTTTTACCTATGCATTAGAATTATTTGGTATAAGGTTTGCATGAATATTTTGCTAAGTATCTATATGCTATGCTTGGGAAATCCTAGTAGTTGTAAAATTGTTAGAATTTCCTCTAAGTTAAGATACTTGCTATTTCCATGCTTAGCCTAGCTAGTAGTAACCAAGGGTGGATTACATATTCATGCTATGAGAAATATTTCTAAGTCCTTGACTTATGTTTTGCTTAATAAAACAACTAAGTGAATGTATCACCTGGGTGGAATGGAAAGAATGGTTTGTGTTGAGTGGTTACACAAGGCCCATTTCTATGGTTTACCTTGTGTATCTCACTTGTGGATTGCCACCCAAGAACAAAGGGATTTGAGATGCCAAATGTTAAGAAGCTTCTAGTGCAGCCACATGGCATTATGGGCTCTGCCTGGATCATATAGGTTGCAATAACTTAGCCATTTGGACAGTTGGTGGTAGTGGGATGATAGGTTGGACCGCGTCCATTTTGTCTAGGGGAAGGCTTCTGAAAGGTCCTGTCTTGGTGAAAATCAAGTCTTGTGGGAAAGTGCACAACCTTTGCAGATGGAAGAATCTAAGTACTTAGCCATGTCTCTGGTATTGGACAATTTGAGCATCAAGACATGGAAGCTATCAAGAACCTCCTCATCCCAATTTTCTAAGTTAAAACTTGTGGTCTAACAAGGGTGAAGGTTCACCAATTTCTATTGATGGTTCCTTGGGAATGTTTTTACCAAACAAAAATTTAGTGTTTTCAACTGATAGGTAAAACCTATTTTGAGCAAAGCAAGCCTAAGCTACACTTAGCCAAATTCATGTAGTAACTAGATGTTAATATTCTACTAAGGTATCACTTGCCAATACTATTCCAATGTATTGACCCACTGTGGCTGTAACTTGTCATGTTGCAGGTTACTCTGATGATGATTAGGGGTTATGAGTCTACACTCAACATGCTTGTGTGTGGCACATGAAGATGAAGACTTCTATTTATATATTGTTAAGTTAAACTCTTGTACTAGCCTATGGCTATGGAGTTGTAAAAGACTACGTTATCTCTGGAATGACGATGTAATAATGACCTTTGTTTCTATGTACTTCATCTTAAACTATGGATGCTAGCATTGATCCAGGTACTAGCATTGCAATCACAGGGATCTTTACCTTTATAAAGGTGGGATCTTACAACTACCATATGCATGGGGTGGAGAAGGGCCTTAATGAGTTATGCGGGATGCTTAAAACAGCAGAAAGTGACATGAAGAAGTGTGCAGGGCATAGCCATGTGATGGCTGTGCAGAACAAACCTAGCTTCAAGAAAAAGGGTACTTCTTGGAAGAAGAAGGGCAAGGCTAAGGATACGATCCCTAAGCCTGCACCCAAGCAAAAGGCTGGACCTGTAGAAGACACTGAGTGCTTCTTTTGTCATGAACATGGCCACTGGAAGAGAAACTGCAGCAAGTACCAGGCTTCTTTGAAGAAGAGTGGAAGTAAGAGTACTTCCCACTCAGGTACGCTTGTTGTAAATGTAATGGCCATTCTTCTCGCTGATTCCTATGTTATCTCTTGGGTATTTCCCATGACCTTGGAGTGTGAGACAGAATTCCCCAAGGCCATCAAGGGCCTCATGGTTGCCATGGGGATACATGGTGCAGCTGTGTACAAAGGTTTCCCCGTTATGGATGAAGGAGTGGAGTACTGGTGGGTGCAACTTCACTTGTACAAAAACAAGGAAGACAACCACAAGGAATCAGGATTCTGCATGGTCACCAACTCAGTAATGCACACCACATTCTTTGACTCTGTAAGAGATGCAGCTTGGAAGTCCATCAAGCAGCTTGGTGATAGACTCAAGTGTAGAATGCTCAACACTCAAAATGACCTTAGAGAAGAAAAGAAGCATACCCAAGAGTTAGAGGCTACCAACCAACAACTAAGGGGAGACATCATAGACTTAATTTGGGAATCTTGTGAACAGGATAGACAGATGGCTAATAAGGATGCTTTGATAGCTATTTTGTCTAGTGAGTGAGAGTTGTAACGTACTTTGTTAGTTGGACCACCACACTTATCGTTTTATTTCCAAAAAATTTATCTAAGTTATGTTGAACCTTGGATGCTTGTAATGGATTTATGTATGCCATGACTTGTGTGATTGTTGCCAAAGATATGCTTGTGATACTTTGTCTTTTGATTTTTTTTCTATTGATGTTGATTCTAACATTTCTCTATCTTATAAAATAGATGCCTAATGTTACTATCAACTCGTTTTGGCACTCGTCTTGTTGAGATCACTAGTGTGCTCAACCTTCCGCTCCCTAGCATCATGACGCTTATCCTCACCAAGTTTGAGAGGAAGGACCTTTGGGGCTTCAAGGTTACTCAGCCAGGACGCCAGACTGAGCCAACCACGGAGGCTATCACTTTCAAGCTAATGCATGACGACAAGGAGAGAGGCTTGGATGTAGTCATGCAGGATTTACTTGGGCGTCTGGTAGGGAGGCACTCTAGAGAGCTTAGAGGTCTTTACTTTCACGCCTTCGGAAGACGCGACGAGGAGGGTGAGGCTATTGAGTTTGAGGATGCTGCTAGAGAGATGGCGGATCCGATTCGTCTGTACCTTCAGGACCTAGAGGTTCTTATTAGGCACCTAGATACAGATAGGACCAACGTCATGCTTAGGAATGACGAGCTCCAGGTGTAGCTTCGTGAGAAGGACAAGCTCTTCGCGGAGCAAGACGATATAGTCAAGGAAATGGAGGCCATGTTTGAGAGCCAGGACAGGAAATTCAAGAGCCAGGAGAAGAGAGTCCAAGACCGGAACAAGAAAATCTGGGAGATGAAGGAAGAGCTAGAGACCAAGGACTTCGAGCTCGAGCATCAGCAGGGTGTGATTGAGAGACTTCGCGCATAGAAGAGGGCTCTTAGGGCCAAGATAGAGTCCTTGACTACCAATGTCGAGGAATACAAGACCGCTATGGAGAATGTAGGTCTTACACTTGTTGATGAGGAGGTTGATGCAGAGGAGTAGTGATGACAACTCATTTATCTTTCATTTACCATGCTTATGATTATTTGGACAAAGTGGATGGCTTACAGGTCTTACACTTGTTGATGAGGAGGTTGATGCAGAGGAGTAGTGATGACTACTCATTTATCTTTCATTAACCATGCTTATGATTATTTGGACAAAGTGGATGGCGTGCTATGGTGTGTTTGCTTTTTCAAACTTGTTGTTTATGTCATTGAACTTTATGTTATTTTGATGCTTGTTTTGGTGATTGTCTATGTGATGTATTATGCATGTTAAACATCTATGGGTATCTCATTCTTATCCTTATGAAAACCACAGATGCCTCCTCGACATGCCAACCCCAACCCAAACAACAACAATGTCACCCCCGAGATGCAGCAGCTGATGACAGCACAGGCACAGCTGATGCAGATGATGACCACTTTCAGAATAACAACAACAACAATAACAACAACAACAAACACAATCAGAACAATCCACTAGGATTTGACATGCTCACCAGATTCCTAAGACAGAGGCCAATGATTGGCCTCAGGAACTACTGATCCCATGGTGGCCAATGATTGGCTACGTTCGGTGAACAAGGATTTTGTAACTGTCGGCTGCACTGACGAGGAGAAGGTTGTTGGGCCACGCGGAGATAAAACAAAATTTTCCTCTAACGTGGTGATCCCAAGATCCAGCTGAGGTATAAGGCCACGAGGTTTACCACTAGATGCGCAGTTGCGGATTACTGATGAAGCGCGTCAGTTGATGCAGTGCAGTCCTCACGATCTGATTGTCCTGGTGCTGATCGTACAACACCTCTGCTGGTATCCACACGTACAAGGAGGAGCGCCGGCGGCGAACTGCTAGATTCGTTACGGCGGCAGGACTGTAGTGGAGCTAGGTTTCCAACACATGGAATGACCTAACCGAACAACGATTAACCCTTCAGGGTTGGTGTGCTCCACTATATATAGGGAGTGAATGTGGGCTCTGCTTGCGCGGCCCATTCACTAAAGCCCATATAATGTTAGTCCGTGTGAGTCCAACTCACTGACTCAATCCAAATCAGGCTCGGGTCCAACCCAACCGGATTTCCAGTTTAGATCCAATCCAAACTTGCTCCCGCTCTTAAGTGTGTGACCCCGCATGCTCATGGCTACTTGGACACGATTAGAGTCCGACTCTAAATCGATCAGTCGGTAAGGGCTCCTAGCAGAACGTGCCGACTCCCAAGTACCAAAGAGTCATAACGACTTGCCTTTCCAATGCGACTTGCGTCTGAGTCCCTTTTGCCTCACGATATACCTTGTCAGACTATAGGCGAATAATTGTCATCCCTTGAATAGTCCAACTCTCTTCTCGATCTGAGATAAGTGATTCACCCGACTAACTCTTAGTCGATCGCCTCGGTTAACACTTAACCGAGTCGTGCATGGCCATGCTTTCTGAATCATATCTCACGAGAGGGCCCAGAGAATATCTCTCCAAGTGGAGGGGCAAAATCCCATATTGGTTATTCACATCACGCAGCTTGATTCTCAGTCGACCCGAACTCTGCCTTTATAACTGCCCAGTTACGGATCAGCATTTGACAGAACCTAAGTCGGTGATCCTCAACTCGGACTATGCAATAACCTCAGGTCTAAGGATTACATTGATTGAGATATACAAATGACAACTTGTTCGTTGTACCTCAATATTGGTCAATCCGACTTGCTAAACTTTTTAGCCGAATCTGTGTAAGTTGGAACAGCATCTCCATGCCCATGACAAGTGGAACCGAGTCATCAAGCCAACTTTCACATTGGTCTAAGTTGTGTGTCCAGCACAACATCAATGACCATGGATATTTAGTACAAACAACATGAATGTATAGTTCCACAATAGAATCACATATTCAATGATACACATTAGATGTTTATACAAGACAACTTAATATCTTTATGAATACAATGGGAAATCTCATCATACATGATTGCCTCTAGGGCATATTCCCAACAGTCTCCCACTTGCACTAGAGTCAATCTTCCGACATAACATGTCTAAGCATCTAATGCCCATGGCTATCATGTGCGCCTCATGCTTCGGCTGTGGTAACGGCTTTGTCAACGGATCCGCAATATTTGCATCCGTGTGTACCTTGCATAACTTGATATCACGCTGATCCACGAACTGGCAAATCAGGTGGTACCGCATGAGTATGTGCTTTTTCTTCCGGTGTTTTCTAGGTTCCTTGGCTTGAGCAATAGCACCATTGTTGTCACAATACACGTCTAACGGATCCATGAGGAAATTCCTGAACCACACCAAGATCCATGAGGAAATTCCTGAACCACACCAAGATCCATGAGGAAATTCCTCATCCAAACAGCTTCCTTTGTTGCCTCTGAGGCGGCAATATACTCAGCCTCTGTTGTAGATGCAGACACAGTCTCTTGCTTGGAACTCTTCCAGCTCACAGCACCTCCGTTTATAATAAACATGTATCCGGATTGCGAACGAGAACCATCAGAGTCGGTAAGATAACTTGCATCCGTGTAACCCTTTACACTGAGTTCATCTTCACCACCATAAACTAAGAACATATCCTTAGTCCTTCTCAAGGACTTTAGGATATTTTTAGCCGTTGTCCAGTGGATCTCTCCAGGATCAGCCTGGTATCTGATCACAACACTTAGAGCATAGGAAACATCCGGCCTAGTACAAATCATGGCATACATGATGGATCCGACTACAGAAGCATATGGAATCACACTCATCCGACTTCGCTCATCAGTTGTCGAAGGACACTGAGTCTTGCTAAGTTTTACACCATGGGACATCGGTAAGAACCCCTTCTTAGACGATTCCATGTTGAACTTCTTCAACACTTTGTCCAAATAAGTACTCTGACTCAATCCAATGAGCCTCCTTGATCTATCTCTATAGATCCGGAATCTGAGGATGTATGTTGCCTCACCCAAGTCTTTCATTGAGAAACTCCTTTCCAACGACTCCTTGGTTTCTTGCAACATTTGGACATCATTTCAAATTAGTAATATGTCATACACATATAAGATTAGAAAGTTTACTTTGCTCCCACTAAACTTCTTGTATAAACAAGAATCATGATCACTCTTGATGAAGCCAAACGATTTGACTACCTCATCAAAGAGAATATTCCGACTCCGAGATGCTTGCTTCAACCCATAAATAGATTTATGAAGTTTGCATACCTTGTCAGCATTAGCCGGATCGACAAAACCCTCGGGCTGTATCATATACACGTCCTCGCTTAAATTTCCATTAAGGAAAGCCGTTTTGACATCCATCTGCCATATCTCATAGTCGAAATAAGCCGCTATAGCTAACATGATCCGAACAGATTTAAGCATCGCTACGGGCGAGAAAGTCTCTTCGTAATCAACTCCTTGAATTTGTCGGAACCCCTTCGTGACAAGGTGTGCTTTATAGACGGAAACATTTCCATCCATATCTGTTTTCTTCTTAAAGACCCATTTGCACTCGACGGGTCTTGCACCGTCTGGAAGATCAACCAAGTTCCAAACTTGATTCTCATCCATGGACTTTAACTCAGATCTCATGGCTCCAAGCCATGACTCGGAATCAGATCCCACCATCGCTTCCGAATAATTTGCCGGCTCATCACTGTCTAACAGTAATACATCACGGACACTTCGTAATCTTGCCGATCTTCGTAGCACGGTCTTTGCGGCTCAGCTGCCACGACCGGCTCAACCTCCAAGGTTTTTGCCGACTCGCTACTAGCCGGTTCCTCTCGAATTTCTTCGAGTTGCACCATGCTCCCACTTAATCCCCGACTGAGAAACTCTTTCTCAAGGAAGACACCATTTTGAGCGACAAACACTTTGCCCCCTTCTCGGTTGTAGAAGTAGTAACCCAAGGTTTCCCTCGGATACCCCACGAAAATACACTTATCCGATTTGGCTGTAAGCTTGTCCGACTAAAGTCGCTTGACAAATGCTTCACAACCCCAAATCTTAAGAAAAGACAAACTCGGCCTTTTTCCTGTCCACATCTCATGAGGTGTCTTCTCTACCGACTTTGATGGTACTCTGTTTAGTGTGAACGCCGCTGTTTCTAGACAATAACCCCAAAATGATAAAGGCAGATCTGTCCGACTCATCATTGACCGTACCATGTCCAACAAGGTCTAATTCTGCCTTTCCAAAACACCATTCCTTTGTGGTGTTCCTGGCGGAGGAAGCTGAGGAACTATTCCACAACTTTTCAGATGGTCATCAAACTCATGGCTCATGTACTCGCCTCCTCGTCCTAATCAAGAAGAAACTTTATTTTCTTGCCAAGTTGATTCTGTGCTTCATTCTGGAATTCTTTGAACTTTTCAAAGGCTTCCGACTTATGTGTCATCAAGTAGATATATCCATACCTACTCAAATCATCAGTGAAGGTAATGAAGTACTCATAACTACCCCTGGATGTCGTGATCATTGGTCCACATGCATCAATATGTACTAGTCCCAACAAGTCGGATGCCCTTTCACAACTCTTTGCAAAAGGTGTCTTGGTCATTTTGCCGAGTAGGCAAGATTCGCACGTCTCGAATGACTCCAAGTCGAACGAAGTTAGGAGTCCATCATCATGGAGCTTCTTCATGCGTTTCCAACTTATATGACCAACCCGAAAGTGCCAAAAGTAAGTCATATTCAGATCATTTGGTTTCAACCTTTTAACATTTATGTTATAAACCAACTCACTATCAAGATTCAAAATAAATAACCCGTCCTGGACGGGTGCAAAGCCGTGAAACATATCATTCAAATACAAAGAACAACCATTATTCTTGATATTCGACTCATAACCTTGCCTCATCAAACATGAAGCAGAAATAATGTTTCGATCGAAAACCTTTGGAACATAATAACAATTATTCAGTTCCATAATGAATCCGGAAGGTAAATGAAGTTGCATCGTGCCCACTTCCAACGCAGCAACTCTTGCTTTGTTGCCGACTCGAATATCAACCTCGTGTCTTGCTACGCTCCTAGTTCTTACCAGTCCCTGCAACGAGTTGCAGATGTGAATAACTGATCCGGTATCATATACCCAAGAACTATTAGGTGCATTAGCAAGATATATGTCTATAACATTGCAAACAAGTGGACCTGAGTCGGAAGTCATACCTCCACACTTGGCTTTGTCGGCCAAGTACTTGCTGCAGTTCCTCTTCCAGTGGCCATCCGCCTTACAGTAGAAGCAAGTGGATCCGGCTGAAGGAGATGGCTTAGTCCCTGAGGAAGTCCTTGGGACCGGGTCCTGAGCCTGCTTTCCTCCTGACTTAGCCTTCTTCTTAGTCCAAGAACTCTTCTAGAACTTAGCCTTATTCTGCACCATCAACACTTGACTGGCACCCTTCTTGAGATCCGCCTCTGCCTGCTTGAGCATCCCATGTAATTCAGTGAGCTTCTTAACCATACCATGCATGTGGTAGTTCGAAATGAACTTCCCATATGCACTAGGAAGAGAGTTCATAATTATATCCATAGCGAACTCTTCGCTTATGGGGTAGCCAAGCCTCTACAGAGACTTCACATAACCAACCATTTTGATCACATGCGGACTCAGTGGATCACCATCCTTAAGCTTGCAACTTAGCAAAGCCTGAGAGACTTGATACCTCTCAGTCTTCGCCTGAGCCTGGAACATACTTTTGAGGCTTTTGATCATATCGTAGGCCTCAATATGCTCGAACTGCTTTTGCAAGTCCGGTTCCATGTGAGCAAGCATAAGACATCTAATATCCGTGGACTCATCCTTAGCCCGACGGTAGGCATTGGTGGCAGCAACAGTCGCATTCTCATTCGGCTCATCTGGAAGTGGGTTGTGTAGGACATGGTCCTCCTTTTCTTGTTTGAGAACAATTCGCAGATTTCGATACCAGCTGGTAAAATTAGTGTCGTTCAGTTTATCTTTCTCAAGAATGGTTCTCAACGCAAAACCGGATATCTGAGAGTGACTACTACTTGGTGCCATGATCTACAACAGAAAATATGCAAAACACTTAAGACATGTTTTCACAAAAGAGCAAGCATATTAAATACTTTAATATTTTATGCTCCCACTAGAACCAACACCCCTCCGATGGTTGCTTAGTGTTTCAGGATCCCAAATAAGCAAGTCGGCTAGTGAGCTTTAGCATCACCCCTAGCCGCCAAGTGATCTAGGTAAACAACTCCTTGTCAATCGCATCTCATACGACTCCTGTTGGATGGGTGGCATCACATGCCCCGGCTCCCATCCGACCTTTCCCCGAGCCCCACAACCATTGTGATAGACCCGTCTAGCTTACCGAGTGTTTCTGCAGTAAGAGTCCGACTCGAACCCACCTAGTCGGAAAGAATTGGCAGCACCTCAATTTTATGAGCCCACTACCAAAAATGTCTGACTTGTGATGGTGCAAACACTGGCGGGAAAACCGACTAGACCTTCTTTGAGGGATTAAATTTTACCGACTATCTAATAGAGGTAAAACAGAGACATAACAATAACACAAAATAAAGCAATTATAATGTGAAATGTTATGGCTCTCTTCATGGCGATCTCCATCTCCACAAAGCCTGTAATCCGACTCGTGCCAACTCTTGTCACTTGCCGTCTTACTCCATGTCACCGACATGTACAATGCCTTGCATGCCTTCCCGGTTCTCCAAACAGCTACACTAGCTTAGTAAAGTAAATTACATAGAGAATCCGACACGCAGGTTGTTATACAATAAAATGACAGCACCTAGGCTCCAGCCGGCTGACAAAAACCGTGATTAGCAGATCACGTATGGATTACACACATACATCACATGCACATGAACCATACCATTCACAACTTCCTGCAAAAACAAGTTATGCACAGATACAATATCTACCGGCGTTGTGAAACTCGCAACGACATCTAAGGCGCTACGATAGGGCGAACCCGACGGTGCCGCTAGCCGGATAGTGGGCGGGGATCGAAGGGGGCAGCGCCCGACGATTTTTCCGAAAACGTAGATCTCATATACGATCCAGACATGAATTCCAACCATTGTTCCGACTCGATCAAACTCTTTGATCTTTGATCACCGCATCTGGATTTACGTGTCATAGTCTACCCCGATGGCAGAAGCCGACCGGTAGGGGTATGTCGCTCCACGACCTCAGCAGTATGATCACGGAAATTAGATCTACCATTCCCCGAGTAGAGTTGATCCAATCAACCTCGTACAAAACCGATCTATCTCATAGATCGACCACCAAAATAGCATATAGATCTCATCTACAGCCTACCGCATATCACATATGCGAGATCTCGAGCCTAAAACCAGAAGCTATCGCTCTGATATCACTGTTGGGCCACGCGGAGATAAAACAAAATTTTCGTCTAACGTGGTGATCCCAAGATCCAGCTGAGGTAGAAGGCCACGAGGTTTACCACTAGACGCACAATTGAGGATTACTGATGAAGCGCATCAGTTGATGCAGTACAGTCCTCACGATCCGATCGTCCTGGTGCTGATCGTACAGCACCTCTGCTGGTATCCACACATACAAGGAGGAGCGCCGGCGGCGAACTGGTAGATTCGTTACGGCGGCAGGACTGCAGTGGAGCTAGGGTTTCCAACACATGGAATGACCTAACCGAACAACGATTAACCCTTCAGGGTTGGTGTGCTCCACTATATATAGGGAGTGAACGTGGGCTCTGCTTGCGCGGCCCATTCACTAAAGCCCATATAATGTTAGTTCATGTGAGTACAACTCACTGACTCAGTCCAAATCAGGCTCGGGTCCAACCCAACCGGATTTCCAGTTCATATACAATCCAAACTTGCTCCCGCTCTTAAGTGTGTGACCCCGCAGGCTCATGGCTACTTGGACACGATTAGAGTCCGACTCTAATCGATCAGTCGGTAGTGGCTCCTAGCAGAACGTGCCGACTCCCAAGTACCAAAGAGTCATGACGACTTGCCTTTCCAATGCGACTTGCGTCCGAGTCCCTTTTGCCTCACGATATACCTTGTCAGACTATAGGCAAATAATTGTCATCCCTTGAATAGTCCGACTCTCTTCTCGATCTGAGATAAGTGATTCACCCGACTAACTCTTACTCGATCGCCTCAGTTAACAATTAACCGAGTCATGCATGGCCATGCTTTCCGAATCATATCTCACGAGAGGGCCCAGAGAATATCTCTCGAAGTGGAGGGGCAAACTCCCATCTTGGTTATTCACATCAAGCAGCTTGATTATCAGTCGACCCGAACTCTGCCTTTATAACTGCCCAGTTACGGATCAGCGTTTGACAGAACATAAGTCGGTGATCCTCAACTCGGACTATGCAATAACCTCAGGTCTAAGGATTACATTGATTGAGATATACAAATGACAACTTGTTCGTTGTACATCAATATGGGTCAATCCGACTCGCTAAACTCCTTATCTGAATCTGTGTAAGTTGGAACAGCATCTCCATGCCCATGACAAGTGGAACCGAGTCATCAAGCCAACTTTCACATTGGTCTAAGTTGTGTGTCCAGCAGAACCTCAATGACCAAGGATATTTAGTATAAACAACATGAATGTATAGTTCCACAATAGAATCACATATTCAATGATACACATTAGATGTTTATACAAGGACAACTTAATATCTTTATGAATACAATGGGAAATATCATCATACATGATTGCCTCTAGGGCATATTCCCAACAAAGGTTAGGTTTGCAGCACACCTATTGGAAGGACCAGCAGCTACTTGGTGGGATAACTTCCAGATCACCACTCCCATTGAAGATGTGACATGGGCTATCTTTGTAGATGGTTTCCGTACAGCTAACATCTCATCCGGAGTGATGAGTTTGAAGAAGAAGGAGTTCCATAACCTGAAGCAGCGTCACCGCAGCGTGACCGAGTATATTGAGGAGTTCAACAATCTGGCGTGTTATGCACCAGATGAAGTTGATACCGATGCCAAGAGGAAAGAGAAGTTCCTCGAAGGACTGAAGGATGAATTGAATCTGCAGTTATCTGTGGCCTATGTTCCCACCTACCAATCCCTTTGTGACAAGGCTACCATCTTGGAGAACAAGATGAAACATGTTGAAAGCAGAAAGAGGAAGCACAGCTCTGACAAGCATAGCTCGGGATCGTCTCACAAACGTTCCCATCATGATGATAGTGGGAGTTCTAGATCCCACAAACATGGAATGTACAACAGCCACCACAACCACAACCGTCATCATGAGAGCAAGCATCACCGTAGTCATGATAATGACAAGTACATAAACCACAAGATTGGATACAAGAGCCACCACAATAGAAGTGGAAGTGGTAGTGGAAGCCAGCCTGTCAAGAAGGATCTCAGTCAGGTTGAATGCTTCAAGTGTAAGAAGATGGGGCATTATGCAAATGAGTGCCCACAAAAGAAAGTTGAAGGTGCCAACAAGCCCAACCCTTTCCAGAAGGGACAGGTGAACCACATCAATGTGGAAGAGATCTATGAGGAACCTGATGCTGTGGCTGGTAAGTTCAAACTCAATTCTGTTCTAGCACTTGTTCTTTTTGATACTGGCACATCGCATTCATTCATATCAAGAGCATTTGTTGATAGAAATGAACTTCCAGTTGAAACTATTGGGTGTCCTATAAAAGTAAGTTCTCCTGGTGGAGAAATGATAGTGAACTCGGGATGTCATGACCTAGTCATAGAGTTTGGGAAGTATAAGTTTCCCGTTAATCTGATAATCCTTAATTCCCAAGGATTGGATGTCATTTTGGGAATGGACTGGATGACTAAGTACAAGGGAGTGCTAGACTGTGCCAAACATACTATCACACTCACAACCCCAGATAATAAAAGGATTAGATTCAAGACCAATTTTGAATCAAAAGGGAGTAAGCTAAATTCTCTTAAGGGGGTTAGCATAGACATTGTACCAGTTGTGAGAGAATATCCGGATGTGTTTCCGAAAGAATTGCCAAGAATGCCACCAGATAGATATGTGGAATTTTTGATTGACTTGCTACCAGGATCAGGAACAATAGCAAAGAGACCTTACAAAATGTCTGATGAGTTGAAACAACTCAAGAAACAACTTGGAGAACAGTTGCAGAAAGGGTTTATTCAACCAAGTTCTTCATCTTGGGGAGCACCAGTCTTGTTTGTGGAAAAGGAAGATAGAAGTCAAAGATTATGCATAGATTATTGTTCACTCAATGAGGTGACTATCAAGAACAAATATCCTTTGCCTAGAATCAATGACTTATTTGATCAGCTAGAAGGAGCCTGTGTGTTCTAAAAGATTGATCTCCGGTCAGGTTATTTTCAGGTTAAGATAAGGGAACAAGACATACCTAAGACATCTTTCACCACTAGCTATGGATTGTATGAGTACACCGTGATGCCATTCGGTTTGACCAATGCACCATCTTACTTCATGAATATGATGAACAAGGTGTTCATGGAGTTCCTTGACAAGTTTGTTGTCGTTTTCATCGATGACATTTTGATCTACTCTAAGAGCAAAGAAGAACATGAAGGACATTTGTGTTTTATACTTGAGAAGCTTAGGGAACATAAGCTGTATGCTAAATTCTGCAAGTGTGAATTCTGGTTGAATCAAGTTGGATTTCTGGGACACGTTGTGCCGTGAGAAGTGTAGCAGTTGATCCCGCCAAAGTGTCAACTGTAACTGAATGAGAATCTCCTAAGTCAGTGAAAGAAGTTCGTAGTTTCCTTGGCTTGGCAAGATACTACAGAAGATTCATTGAGAATTTCTCCAAGGTAGCTAAGCCAATGACGGAGATACTAAAGAAAGACAAGAAGTTTGCTTGGTCTTTAGGATGTGAACTTAGTTTCCAATAATAGAAAAAGAGACTAGTGACAGCACAAGTCCTATGTCTGCCAGATTTGGAGAAAGATTTCCAAGTGTATTGTGATCTCATCATGGATTAGGTGCAGTTCTAATGCAATAAGGGAAAGTTGTGGCTTATGCCTCGAGACAACTCAAAACTCATGAGGTAAATTATCCTACTCATGATTTAGAGTTAGCCTCTGTTGTCCATGCACTCAAAACATGGAGACATTATCTTTTGGGAAAGCGATGTGAAGTGTTCAGAGATCACAAAAGTTTGAAATATATCTTCACTCAGAAAGAAATCAACATGAGACAAATAAGATGGCTAGAACTCATCAAGGACTATGACTTGAGTTTGCAATACCACCCCGGTAAAGCAAATGTTGTAGCGGATGCACTAAGACGTAAGATATTTGTGAATGGCCTTACTAAGGGAGAGTTGCCAGATGATCTCATGTCATTGGATGTTCAACCCACCTTGTTGGACAAGATCAAGGAAGCCCAAAGGACGGACAAGGAAATCGAAGAGATTAAGGAAAAGATTGGTAAAGGAAAAGCCAAGGGATTCTATGAAGACGAACAAGGTACTTTACGGTATGGAAAACGTATCTGTGTTCCGCAAGATCCGGAGCTTCAGAAACTGATTCTACAGGAAGCACACAACTCACCATATTCCATTCATCAGGGTAACACCAACATGTACATGGATACGAAGGAAACATTTTGGTGGAATAATCTCAAGAAGGACATCGCTGGACATATTGCCTTGTGTGATGTATGTAGTAGGGTGAAAGCGGAACATCAGAAACCAGCAGGATTGCTACAACCACTACCTATTCCTGATTGGAAGTGGGACAAGATTGGCATGGATTTCATTACCGGATTGCCAAGGACCAGGTGAGGATACGATTCTATTTCGGTAGTAGTGGATCGCCTAACCAAAGTGGCTCATTTCATACCTGTGAAGACAACCTATACAAGTGCTAAGTTAGCCAAGATTTATATGAATAGGATTGTGTGTCTGCATGGAGTACCCAAGAGTATTGTGTCTGATAGGGGAACCCAATTCGCTTCTCATTTTTGGAGGCAACTACATGAATCATTGGGAACGAGATTGGAATTCGGTACTGCTTTTCATCCCTAGACCAATGAACAGACAGAAAGGACCAACCAGATTTTAGAGGATATGTTGAGGGCATGTGCCCTAGACTATGGAGCTAGTTGGGATGAAAGTCTACCTTACACAGAATTCTCTTATAACAACAGCTATCAAGACAGTATTGAGATGACACCGTTTGAGTTTCTCTATGGGAGCAAGTGTACTACCCCATTACAATGGAATGGTGTGGGAGAAAGAAATTTGTTCGGATCAGAACTAATCAAAGAGGACGAAGAGAAAGTCAAGCTAGTAAAATACAGATTAAATATAGCACAATACCGACAGAAGAGCTACACAGATCCTAAGCGTAGAGAAGTCTCCTATGAAGTGGGTGATAGAGCTTATCTTAGAGTGTCACCACTTCGTGGAGTCAAGAGATTTGGAGTCAAAGGAAAATTGGCCCCAAGATATGTTGGACCATTCAAGATTCTAAGTCGTAAAGGATAGGTAGCTTATGAGATTGAACTGCCAGAATCATTGTCTGCCGTTCACAATGTGTTTCATGTGAGTCAGCTAAAGAAATGCCATCCAGAGACGGAAGATACTTATTTGAAGGATACCATACCTTTGGAAGAGGTCCAGTTGGAAAGTTATCTCACTTATGAGGAAAAACCTATCAAGATTCTTGAGACTGCAGAAAGAGTTACTCGGACAAAGACTATCAAATTCTGCAAAGTACAGTGGAGCCATCATTCCGAAGAAGAAGCAACATGGGAAAGAGAAGATGACCTTCGGAAAGATCACCCTCACCTATTTGCTAGCCAATCTGAATGTCGAGGGCGAGATTCACCTTAAGGGGGTTAGATTTGTAACATCCCTGAAATCATGTTTTCAAAGTTTGCACATCATTCATGCATTCAAACTCATCTTAGCATCTTTTCCTCAAAATTCAGAAACTTGTGATCTATCATTTTATGTAAGCAAGGCTTTGACCCAATGCTAATCTCTAGTATCAGATTATTTGTTTTAAACCAAAGATATTTGATCCTAAGTTTGCTTGATAATTTCCAAAGATGGGACAAAGTTTTCAAACAAAGAATGAATTTTAAACCATTTTTATACCTTTATTAAGCAATGGTAAAGGCACTATTTTTTTTTTAAATTTCAAATGACCAAAGTAAGTTTGACTGGACAACAGTGCTAAATGATCAATTAAGAGCTGGATCCATCCTACAATAATCCAGAACAATTTTGAATTCAATTTGGTTTGAAACTCATTTGAATTTCGTTCCTGGAAATTCAAACAGAAAAAGAAAAAGGTTAAAGAATAAGAAATGGGCCGGCGCCACCCTTTCGGACCAGTAGCCAAAACAGCCCACCCAGGGTTTCCCTTCTCCCTCTGTTTCTCACCGCAGCCGCACGCACCCACTCGCTGACAGACCGACCCAACATGCCCCGTCATCGTCGTCCCCAAACCCCGCCCACGACCTGGCCTCGCCGTTTCCTCCTCCTCCTTCACTGCCGTGTTTTAAATCGATTAAATGTTGTTGATTCTGTGCATAATCCTCGCCCCCGCTCCGGCTACTTAATCCCCTCCCCCTCGCGGCCATTTCCCCCATAATAGCCAGCCAGAAGTGCCGCCAGGCTCCACGAATTCCCGCTTGCACCGCCGCAGCACCGAGAACCTCTGGCGACTGATTCCGGTGAGTTCCGAGCGCCCCTCGCCTTTTGCTTGCCCTGTCGAGTTCGCCATGTTGCTGTGCTCCTCCTAATGTCTTTGGTTTGACCGCGCATGACCCAGGTATGCCATCCCTGACCACCTCAGGAAGCGACAGAGCCGCCGCCTAACTCCGGTGAACGATTTCGGTAAAACCCGACCACCCATTTCCTTCTCTCTAACCCTATCATGATCTCCAGATCGTTGTGCACACCCTGACGTCTTTGGTTTGTGTTAGGGCGGTCCATATCATCGGCAACGTCGTCGTCTGCAAGAACCCGACGTCGCCCGCAACTCCGACGAGCCCCAGCGACCTCCACAGCACGCCCCCGTCCACACCAGCGAGTCGTTGAGCATCAGCGCGGCCTCGCGAGTCTGGTAAGCATCTCTACCAACCCCTCGTAGCCACCGTACACTGGCGGCAACCGGTGCGCTCGCCGTTGCTAGCGCCTCCCATCCATGGTCGCGTGCTTGACAGCCGTCAGATCTGAATCCAGCGCGTAGGATTAAATCACTTAGCGAAGCGGTATGATTTGATCTGGGCCGTGCACAGTTAGTTGGATCCAACGGCCCGAGAGCGTGATCCAGAGCGAACAGGTACCGTCCAATCAGGAGCTGCCGCGTGGCCTGTGTTTAGATTTAAAAACAGAATTTAGATCTATTAGATGTTCAAACTTGCAAAATTCATAACTTTTGATCCACACGTTCAAATTTTGCAAATTTTATATCATTGGAATAAGGAGAAAGAGTTCTATCCAACCATGCAATTTTTTAATGAATTTCTTCTATAAAATTGGTTATTTTTGTAGATACATTTATAGGCTTATTTTGAGTATAGAAATTATTTGAAAAATGATTTAAAGACTAAATAAAGTTTATTTAGTGTGTATTTGTCTTGTTTGTGATTCAGTACTATATACTTGTCTTGTTTGGTGTAGAAAATCATCACATGGCATTTGCATGCATACATATATTTTTGCTTGTATATTTTGAAATGTGAATTTGGTGCTATTATTTTATGTGTAGATTTTGGAGCTAATAGTGGTTGTGGTTGTGAAGATTGTTGCTACTCCCCCAACTACCAAGGCAAGTGGTGCTTCATATATTTTTGTCCCAATATTTTTACCTATGCATTAGAATTATTTGGTATAAGGTTTGCATGAATATTTTGCTAAGTATCTATATGCTATGCTTGGGAAATCCTAGTAGTTGTAAAATTGTTAGAATTTCCTCTAAGTTAAGATACTTGCTATTGACATGCTTAGCCTAGCTAGTAGTAACCAAGGGTGGATTACATATTCATGCTATGAGAAATATTTCTAAGTCCTTGACTTATGTTTTGCTTAATAAAACAACTAAGTGAATGTATCACCTGGGTGGAATGGAAAGAATGGTTTGTGTTGAGTGGTTACACAAGGCCCATTTCTATGGTTTACCTTGTGTATCTCACTTGTGGATTGCCACCCAAGAACAAAGGGATTTGAGATGCCAAATGTTAAGAAGCTTCTAGTGCAGCCACATGGCATTATGGGCTCTGCCTGGATCATATAGGTTGCAATAACTTAGCCATTTGGACAGTTGGTGGTAGTGGGATGATAGGTTGGACCGCGTCCATTTGGTCTAGGGGAAGGCTTCTGAAAGGTCCTGTCTTGGTGAAAATCAAGTCTTGTGGGGAAAGTGCACAACCTTTGCAGATGGAAGAATCTAAGTACTTAGCCATGTCCCTGGTATTGGACAATTTGAGCATCAAGACATGGAAGCTATCAAGAACCTCCTCATCCCAATTTTCTAAGTTAAAACTTGTGGTCGAACAAGGGTGAAGGTTCACCAATTTCTATTGGTGGTTCCTTGGGAATGTTTTTACCAAACAAAAACGTAGTGTTTTCAACTGATAGGTAAAACCTATTTTGAGCAAAGCAAGCCTAAGCTACACTTAGCCAAATTCATGTAGTAACTAGATGTTAATATTCTACTAAGGTATAACTTGCCAATACTATTCCAATGTATTGACCCACTGTGGCTGTAACTTGTGATGTTGTAGGTTACTCTGATGATGATTAGGGGTTATGAGTCTAAACTCAACATGCTTTCCTGTGGCACATGAAGATGAAGACTTCTATTTATATATTGTTAAGTTAAACTCTTGTACTAGCCTATGGCTATGGAGTTGTAAAAGACTATGTTATCTCTGGAATGACGATGTAATAATGACCTTTGTTTCTGTGTACTTCATCTTAAACTATGGATGATAGCATTGATCCAGGTACTAGCATTGCAATCACAGGGATCTTTACCTTTATAAAGGTGGGATCTTACAACTACCATATGCATGGGGTGGAGAAGGGCCTTAATGAGTTATGCGGGATGCTTAAAATAACAGAAAGTGACATGAAGAAGTGTGTATGTCACATCCCAAATTTTAGATTTGGTTCTGCATATCATTCATGTCATTGCATCATGATCATCCATGCAAGTTTTCCAGCTTGAAAAGGTTTTGGCGAAACAATATTTTCAAATCCTGTTTTAATTTGCTACAATGCACCTACAAGAGGATACTAGGAATATATAAATCCACTATCCTCAGCTAGTGAAAGGGATTACAAACTTGACCTTATGTTGATCCTCTAGTTTTTATGAAAATTTAGAGACGAAAATCACTCAATTCGGAGTTCGTATGAAAAAGATACGATGGTTTTACTAAACAGAAATTAGAAAAATAAAAAGAACAAAAAAAAGGGGCGCAACCGGCCACATAGCTCGCTGATAGCCAGCCCAGCTCAACAAGCCAGCATGGCTGGCCAGATAGCACCAGTGGCGCTCAGCCAATGAGCGGAGACTTCGGCGCGGGATCGAGCGCCTCTCCGCGCACAGCGATTACCGCCATATAGCCCTCGAAACCCCTCTCCTAAACCCCCCAAAATCCTCGCCCAAACCGCCTCCAATCCCCGGCGATTTCTCTCCGGAGTTCTACGTCGCCGCCACCGATTCGAGCTCGGTGAGCTCGCCGCCGCCTCGCCTTGCCCCTCTCGCCATGCCGCCGCTTCCCAGTGACTCGCCGCCCTCCTCTCTCCCCCGCAGGTTGCCACCGACGCCGTCGCCCACGCCACCCGACGCCGCCGTCTGCCTCGCCCCTGCCGACCTGCGCCGCCACCGCGAGGAGATCCACCCCGACACCGCCGACGCCATACGCCGCCCAGCCGCCGCCGGGACTCGCCGAATCGCCGCAGCCGCCAGTGAGCCTCCCCACTCGCGCGCCTCCCTGGCCGCTTGATCTACAATGGACGGACCAGATCAGGCCGTGGACTAGTCAGCCCAGGCGCTGACCGGTCAACCGCCACGCCAGCGTGCCACGTCAGCCGGTCAATAGTCAAAGTTGACTGTGTAGTTTTTCTAATTGAATTAATTGGCAGATTTTAACCAAAACTTGCAAAATTCATAGCTATAGATCTACTAGGCCAAAAATTACAAATAAAATATGTGTGGATTCAGTAAGTCGTGTAGGATCTTGCTGTACCTTTGTTGCACACTTTTACTGCAAGATTTTGTCTAGAATAAATAAATGAGTTAATGGCCTTTTTAGAGTAATTAATTCGTAGAAAAATATCTATAATTCCAAAAATTGCAAATAATATGTCCCTGGATTCAGTAGAACAAAGGGAATCTCAAAGTGAATTAAAAAGTTAGTCTTACAGTAATGAATTTTGCAGAATCTATTTAATGGCTATCTGCAATGTTTTAATTACTCAGGGAGTTATATAAATTCTTTTTGAGAAATTCCAGTTGGTACTGCTCCTATTTAGTAATGCCTACACAGTAGAATTTTTCCCAAGATTTTACAAACATTATGTTAATAGTAGTGAATTATTTAGTTTCTAGCTCTATTATTGGGATTATAATTTGCATACTTGTTTTCCTTGCGCTAAAAATATTTTCCATGCATCTATACAGTAGCTTTGCTGAATAAGATTATGTGATGCTGTTGTAGCATCAATCCACTTGTCATTAAGGCATCTTGCATCATCTTTGTTTGCATATGCTTGTGGATGGTTTGTTAATGATTGCAATTGTATCGTGTAGATTATGATGAGTGCAACGCTTGCTCGTGTGTGGATTCTTCTTCCGACCGCTACAACCAAGGATAGTAGATGCTACCTTGTTCATGATGTTATCCTACTATTTTCATTGCATTGTCGTGTATTTTGTAGATTCATGTGTAGGACGATACTATCGCTATGCTATGTCCTATTATGTGGTAGGGCTTTCCTTGTAGATGAACCGCCGTTGGTCGATGTGCTTAGCCATCCTATGATGAACGAGGGCTGGGTTACATCACTGAAAGTTGTTTCTAAATGTGTTGGTTTGCAAAAACTAAAACAACTTAATCAATGAATCTCCTCGGTGTGATGGGATTGATAATTTTTGGTGGTATCATTGCGGAAAGGCACCCAGGTATCAAGAGAAAATGATTGGCTTCTTTATTGTATAGCTTAATTGTGCAACCATGTGCCAATAATGGAATGGGCGGTTGGTTGGACTCAGTAGGTTGTGGTAACTCGAACCCATGTATCCAAAGATGTAGAATTTTGGTAGGTTGGACTGGTGCGTGTCGGGTTTGGGGAGCTACTTCCCGAACGGTCCCTTCTTGGACTTATCCCTATCATCACCCAAAATGAGAGTGGTGGTACGAGCTGGACTGGCCAAGTCACATGGGTAAAGTGTACTAACCCCTACAGGGTGTATAATCTAATCGATTAGCCGTGTCCCTGGTTATGGACGTCTGAGTTGCTTGATATTGATTTCATGACATGTTTCTCTCTCATTCTAATTTCATAATTACTTTAATGTTGTTGGGTTAACTTAATTGGGATCTTTTCAAAGAAAATCAAAAACTGTTTATGAAAGTAGGACAAAGGTATTTGCAAATGCAAGCTAGCCACAACTCCACTTGCCAAATATACATGTAGATGTTAGCACTATTGTCTCCTTTAATAGCTCTACTTGCCATACATTCCATGTATTGACCCTTCGGGGCTACTACGTTTCATGTTGCAGGATATTCCGATTCTGAGTAATTGATTTAGGCCACGGTACTCCACTCGGCACTTGTTAACTTGTGGGCAATTTGAAGAATGGAGGATTTGCTTTATTTATGTTGCTACCTGAATAATTTGAGCTAGCCTTGAGCTAAGCTTTTATTGTAATAATGGTACTCTGGATCTTCGTTATGTATGATAGACGGATATTTTGCTATGTTATTCATCTTATTCTATTGTGGGCCAATGAACCGATCCAGGGATTGGCATGTAACATAGAAGCCACGGTCTTTTTAGAACCGTGGTGCTACAAGATGGTATCAGAGCCAGGTTGTCGACTGTAGGATCGTGACCTAGGTTTGGATTAGGAAGCCATAGAATTATTAAAGCCTATATTAACTCTGTCTTTCATCTTATGCATTTCCCTCTCGTAAATTCTTACCATATGCTATTCTCACACTTTCCTCTTTTAATTGATAGATGGGCGAAGTCAGGACTGAGTATGCAACCATGGAGTCACCAAGGCCCTTTGCAAGACAGTTAGCACATCTCTCGCAGTCATTGGGATTGCCCCTACCCATGTTCAAGGGAAGAAGGCTGTACACCTATTAATATGGTGAGGATGCATGGGAGATCACCACCTTCATCTTCAGGGATGCCGCCTTGCCAAACCCTGTGCATCTGATCTACACCAAGACATACTGCAACTGGGGACTTGGAATAAACATGGCCATGCATGAAGCCCTGTCTCGCTAGTGCCATCTTGTCCGACACCTACTGCCAGCAGATTCACCCTACCGTGACTATGGGAGGCGTGATGAAGATGGGAACGTTGTGGTTACCCCGGGCGACAGGAACAACATGCCGTCCCGTCGGAGACACATAGAGGACATGGAAAGGGAGAATGGAGCTCTAGCTGAGAAAGTAATGATGGTAAAGGAGATTGCAGATTTTGCCAGCAATGGTATGGTGGTCCAAGGACAGGAGATTGACACCTTGCATGAAGCTGTGGGAGTTCTGGAGAATGCCCTGATAGGCAGGGATGCAACCATAGCTCAGCTTAATGGAACAGTGCAGGAAAACAACCAGAACATACAACAGTTGCAAGGGACCGTCCATGAAAGGGATCAAACTATTGAAGTTATGGCAGCCCAGATTGCCGCTCTCCAAGAACAACTGAATCCACCCTCTGATGATGACAATGGAGATGATGGCAACAATGATGATGACAATGACAGTGGGAACGATGATGATGATGAGGACGAGGATGATGATGATGGAGACGATGATGGTGGAGGAGATGAAGCTGGGGCTTGCAAAGAAGGAGTGAAGAAGAAGAGGAGGATCCTGAAGAGGTGGAGTTTGAGATTTCAAGTGATGACTCAGGAGAGGTGTATACTCCGCTGCCATGGTTGGATCGTGGACAGAAGCGCCAACGCATGAGTGCAAGGACCTACCGCAACCTCTTCAAGAAGTAGATAGAAGTCCACCAATTAGTCTTTGTTAGGTAAAATCGTTAGGACTAGTCTCGATCGATGTAAAACTTAATTATTGTTAGTTTAAGAGTGTTTAGTTGCTTATTTGTGTACCCCAATATCCCAGGATTATTTGTGCGAATTTTATGGAAGAGTTATGGCAAGTTTGGTAGATATCTGAGTTATTCCTGTTGCAGTTTTCTGCTGATACAGCAGTACTGTATGATTTTTCATATTTTACTGGTATCTGGGAAAAATCTGAAACAAATAGGGATGGGTCGAAACTCTCTGCACTGTATGCACAAAAATTAGCAAAAATTCCTGACTAGTTTAAGTCAGGTAGAAAAATTCGTGAACGCTGCTGGACTGTTCTGGCAGATTGCTGTTTTTAAGGCTTTGTTGATCAACTGTTTAGATAACAATTGCCAACTCTTCTAAAAACTATTTTAGTAGATATATACTGCTAGGTTAACCCCTGGGATGTTGCTGGATCACTTGTTTGTTGATGTGTTGCTTGCTTGAGATTGTCTGCTATTGTTTGTTGTTGTTTGATCATAATGCATGGGTAGAATCCTGTTTTCGTAGTTGATTCTTTCTAAGCTTACCTGTGCTGAACCGCAGATGCCTCCCCGTCATCAACCCACTGAGTTGGAGAAGCTCATGGCAGCTCAGGCACAGCTGACCCAAGTTATGACCCAGTTCATGGAAGCTCAGAACAACAATAACAATGGGAACAACCAGCCTCAGGGAGATGCTCTCACCAGGTTTCTGAGGCTAAGGCCAGCTAAGTTCTCTACTGTAACGGAACCAATGGTTGCTCTCGACTGGTTGCATTCAGTCAACAAGGATCTGATAACTGTTGGATGCACTGATGCTGAGAAGGTGAGGTTTGCCGCTCACCTATTGGAGGGACCAGCCGCTTCTTGGTAGGACACTTTTCAGATCACGCACCCGCTGGACACTGTGACTTGGGCAATGTTTGAGGAAGGTTTCAAGACCAACCACGTATCTTCAGGAGTTCTGAGCCTGAAGAGGAAGGAGTTTCGCAACTTGCGCCAAACCAACCGCACCGTGGCTAAGTACATTGAGGACTTCAATAACCTGTCCCGTTATGCACCTGAGGATGTTGACACTGATGCAAAAAGGAGGGAGAGATTCCTGGATGGCCTCAGTGATGAGTTTTCAGTGCAGCTGCTGGTGGTTTATTGCCCCACTTTCCAGGATCTTATGGACAAGGCCAGGATCTTAGAAGGGAAGCACAAGAAAGTGGAAAGCCGCAAGAGGAAGAGCAACAATCACCACTCTGGTTCTCACCACAAGTCTCGCACTTCTTATGATGGATACTCCAAGCATGGAGGGAGTGACCATGGGCACCATGGGAGCCATGACCGCCACCACCATGGAGGCGATGGACATCGCCATGATAACCACAAGAGCAACCACCACAGCCACAAGGGAGGACACACTCACCATTCTGGAGGACACAGTGGACATGACCGCAACCGTGATTGCAGCTTTGTGAAGAAGGATCTGAGTGAGGTGACATGCTTCAACCGTGGCCAGAAGGGACATTATGCTGACAACTGTCCGGAGAGGAAGGGACTGAAGCCAAGCAACAACCAGAAGGCCACAGTGAACCACATAAACGTGGAGGAGATCCCGGATGAGCCTGATCTTGTGATTGGTAAGTTTCCAATCAACACTCACCCTGCACTTATACTTTTCGATACTGGTGCATCGCATTCATTCATATCAAGGGCATTTGTGGATAAGTATAAGTTACATACGGAGTCTCTGAAAGGGTCTATTAGAGTGAGTTCACCTGGAGGGGATATGATTGCTAGCGCGGGATGCCGCGACCTAACTGTGAGGATTGGAGCACACAATTTTATTGCACATCTGGTAGTTTTGGAATCACAAGGTCTAGATGTATTACTGGGCATGGATTGGATGTCTATGCATGGGGGACACATAGATTGTGCACAGCGAGCTGTTTCACTCAAAACCCTAGATGGTAAGAGAATTAGGTTCAAGTCGGCTATGCGACCGGGAAGGTGTAAGCTAAATTCTCTTAAGGGGGTTAGCATGGATACTGTGCCTGTGATTAAGGATTACCCCGATGTGTTTCCGGAAGAGCTGCCAGGGATGCCACCTGACAGGGAAGTGGAGTTTCTCATCGATCTGATGCCGGGAACAGGACCTATAGCAAAGAGACCATATAAGATGGATGTGGATGAGCTGAAAGAATTGAAGAAACAGCTAAAGGAGCAGTTGGACAAAGGATTCATTCAGCCTAGTTCGTCGTCATGGGGTGCACCTATTCTATTTGTGGAGAAGAAAGACAGCAGCAAGAGATTGGTGGTGGACTATCGCTCACTGAATGAAGTGACCATCAAGAACAAATACCCCCTGCCGAACATAAATGATCTGTTTGATCAACTAGAAGGAGCAAAGGTGTTTAGCAAAATTGATCTACGATCGGGTTATTTCCAATTGAAGATCCGGGAGGAGGACATACCAAAAACCGCTTTCACTACTAGGTATGGTTTATATGAGTATACAGTTATGTCTTTTGGACTAACGAATGCCCCTGCATATTTCATGACCATGATGAACAAGGTATTCATGGAGTATTTGGACAAGTTCATGGTGGTTTTTATTGATGACATACTGATATATTCCAGGGATGATGCTAAACATAAGAAACATCCGTGACTGATCATGGAGAAGCTGAGGGAACACAAGCTATATGCCAAATTCAGCAAGTGTGAATTCTGGCTTAACACTGCTGGATTTCTTGGACACGTGGTGTCAGGAGAAGGAGTCGCTGTTGATTCAAGCAAAGTGACTGCAGTGACTGAGTGGGAAGCGCCCAAGAATGTGGGTGATATTCGTAGCTTTTTGGGACTCGCTGAATATTACAGGAGGTTCATTGAAAACTTCTCCAAGATTGCTAAGCCGATGACAGAACTTCTGAAGAAGGAGAGGAAGTTTGAATGGACGGATGCGTGTGAAGCCAGCTTTCAGGAACTGAAGCATCGACTAGTAACCGCACCTGTTCTGTGTTTACCAGATCTTCAGAAGGATTTCCAAGTGTACTGTGATTCTTCTCGACAGGGACTTGGGAGTGTGCTGATGCAAGATGGGAGAGTGGTGTCATATGCCTCGCGGCAGCTTAAACACCATGAGAGGAATTATCCCACACACGACTTGGAGTTAGCGTCAGTTGTTCATGCTCTCAAGGTATGGAGGCACTACTTAATGGGAAAACACTGTGATGTGTACACCGACCACAAGAGCCTGAAGTACATATTTACATAGAAGGAACTGAATATGAGGCAAAGGAGATGGTTGGAACTTATCAAAGACTATGATATGAATCTGCAATACCACCCAGGAAAGGCTAATGTAGTAGTAGATGCTCTGAGCCGGAAGGTCTATACCAATGGATTGACTGTTGGGGAATTGCCCGAGGACTTGTGCAAGCAATTCAAGGACCTTAGACTGGAGGTAGTGTCAGAAGGATATTTGGCAGCAATGGAAGTCCAACCAATGCTACAGGACATGATCAGGAAGGCTCAGGTAGGAGACAAGGAAATAGAAGAGATAAAGGAAAAGATGAAGGAAAATCGAGAAAAGGATATTCGCGAGGATGAGCATGGTACCTTGTGGTATGGAGATCGTTTGTGTGTGCCCAGCGACCCGAAGATAAGGAAGTTGATTCTGCAGGAAGCTCATAACTCGCCATACTCCATACATCCGGGCAATACAAAGATGTATATGGATTTGAAGGGCAGATTTTGGTGGAATAACATGAAGGGAGACATCGCCAAGCATATTGCCCTATGTGATGTATGTAGCCGAGTGAAGGCGGAGCACCAGAAGCCAGCAGGACTACTACAACCATTGCCTGTGCCGGAATGGAAGTGGGATAGAGTGGGAATGGATTTTATCACAGGATTACCCAGGACCAGGTCAGGATATGACTCCATTTGGGTAGTGGTCGACCATTTGACCAAGGTAGCCCACTTTATACCGGTGAAGACGACCTATACGAGTGCAAAGTTGGCCAAGATTTATATGGACAAGATTGTGTGCCTACATGGAGTTCCTAAGAGTATTGTATCTGATAGAGGCACCCAATTTACCTCACACTTTTGGCGCCAGCTGCACGAGTCACTTGGGACTAGGTTGGAGTTTAGCACAGCGTTCCACCCCGGTGATGGATGCACCGAGAGGGTGAATCAGATTTTGTAAGACATGCTGAGAGCTTGCGCTTTGGCTCATGGTTCTAGTTGGGATGAGAATTTGCCGTATGCTGAGTTTTCCTACAACAACATCTATCAAACCAGCATCAAGACGTCACCGTTTGATGTGCTGTATGGGAAGCGGTGCCGGACACCATTGCTATGGGATGGAGTAGGAGAACGTCAGTTGTTTGGACCTGATTTGATCAAGGACGCTGAGGAGAAGGTCGCCTTGATTAGGGACAGGCTGAAGGTAGCACAATTAAGGAAGAAGAGCTACGCTGACGCCAAGCGCAAGGAAGTGGTGTATGAGATAGGTGATAGAGCATACCTCAGAGTGTCGCCACTACGTGGAATCAAGAGATTTGGAATCAAGGGTAAGCTGGCACCTCGGTTTATTGGGCCATACCGGGTCTTAGCACGCAAAGGAGAAGTTGCTTATCAGTTGGAGTTGCTAGAGGCTCTGTCCGTTGTTCACAATGTGTTCCACGTGTCCTAACTGAAGAAGTGACATCCGGAGATGGTGGATACACCATTGAGAGACATTGTGCCACTAGATGAGGTTCAGCTTGAGAATGACTTGACCTATGAGGAGAAGCCGGTCAAGATACTGGAAACAGCGGAGAGGATTACCCATACCAAGACGACCAGGTTCTGCAAGGTGCAATGGAGCCACCACACCAAAGAGGAAGCCACTTGGGAGCGTGAGGATGACATCCAAGAGGACTACCCACACCTAATTGCTAGCCGCGCCGAATCTCGGGGACGAGATTCATCTTAAGGGGGTTAGTCTTGTCACATCCCAAATTTTAGATTTGGTTCTGCATATCATTCATGTCATTGCATCATGATCATCCATGCAAGTTTTTCGGCTTGAAAAGGTTTTGGCGAAACAATATTTTCAAAGCCTATTTTAAATTGCTACAATGCACCTACAAGAGGATACTAGGAATATATAAATCCACTAACCTCAACTAGTGAAAGGGATTACAAACTTGACCTTATGTTGATCCTCTGGTTCTTATGAAAATTTAGAGACGAAAATCACTCAATTCGGAGTTCGTATGAAAAAGATACGATGGTTTTACTAAACAGAAATTAGAAAAAAAAGAAAAAAGGCATGGCAAGGCTGACCTTTCAGCGCCAGCCAGCAAGAATGGCTACGCCAGCCAGCAGAGATCACGCCGCCAGCCAGCGCCCCGCACTGCTGCACTGGGGCCGCTCATGGCGCCAGTGGCGCCGATGGCGTGTGGCAGGACTCAGCGGATCGAGCGCCTCTCCGCGCATCGCGAGTACCGCCATATAGCCCTCGAAACCCCTCTCCTAAACCCCCCAAAATCCTCGCCCAAGCCGCCTCCAATCCCCGGCGATTTCTCGTCGGAGTTCCACGTCGCCGCTGCCGATTCGAGCTCGGTGAGCTCGCCGCCGCCTCGCCTTGCCCCTCTCTCGCACCGCGAGCTCACCGCCGCACCCCGTACGACTCGCCGCCCTTCTCCTGAGTCGCCACCGCCGCCGTCGCCCACGCCACCCGACGCCACCGCCTCCAGCATCTCGCCGTCGTCTGCCTTGCGCCCGCCAACCCGCACCGCCATCGCGAGGAGATCCACACTGACACCACCGACACCGTACGCCTCCTAGCCGCCGCCGAGACTTGCCGAACCGCCGCCACCGACGCCGTCCGCCGTCGCCGGTGAGCCTCCCCACTCACGCGCCTCCCTGGCCGCTTGATCTGCAACGGACGGACCAGATCGGGCCGTGGACTAGTCAGCCCAGGCGCTGTCCGGTCAACCGCCACGCCAGCGTGCCACGTCAGCCGGTCAACAGTCAAATTTGATTGGGTAGTTTTTCTAATTGAATTAATTGGCAGATTTTAACCAAAACTTGCAAAATTCATAGCTATAGATCTACTAGGCCAAAAATTACAAATAAAATATGTGTAGATTCAGTAAGTCGTGTAGAATCTTGCTGCACCTTTGTTTCACACTTTTACAGCAAGATTTTGTCCAGAATAAATAAATGATTTAATGGCCTTTTTAGAGTAATTAATTCGTAGAAAAATATCTGTAATTCCAAAAATTGCAAATAATATGTCCCTGGATTCAGTAGAACAAGGGGAATCTCAAAGAGAATTAAAAAGTTAGGCTTACAGTAATGAATTTTGCAGAATCTGTTTAATGGCTATCCGCAGTATTTTAATTACTCAGGGAGTTATATAAATTCTTTTTGAGAAATTCCAGTTGGTATTGCTCCTATTTAGTAATGCCTACACAGTAGAATTTTTCCCAAGATTTTACAAACAGTATGTTAACAGTAGTGAATTATTTAGTTTCTAGCTCTATTATTGGACATTATAATTTGCATACTTGTTTTCCTTGCCCTAAAAATATTTTCCATGCATGTATACAGTAGCTTTGCTGAATAAGATTATGTGATGCTGCTGTAGCATCAATCCACTTGTCATGCATGCATCTTGCATCATATTTGTTTGCATATGCTTGTGGATGGTTTGTTTATGATTGCAATTGTATCGTGTAGATTGTGACGAGTGGAACGCTTGCTCGTGTGTGGATTGTTCTTCCGACCGCTACAACCAAGGCAAGTAGATGCTACCTTGTTCATGATGTTATCCTACTATTTTCATTGCATTGTCGTGTATTTTGTAGATGCATGTGTAGGACGATACTATCGCTATGCTATGTCCTATTATGTGGTAGGGCTTTCCTTGTAGATGAACCACCGTTGGTAGATGTGCTTAGCCATTCTATGATGAACAAGGGCTGGGTTACATCACTGAAAGTTGTTTCTAAATGTGTTGGTTTGTGAAAACTAAAACAACTTAATCAATGAATCTCCTAGGTGTGATGGGATTGATAATTTTTGGTGGTATCATTGCGGAAAGGCACCCAGGTAGCAAGAGAAAATGATTGGCTTCTTTATTGTGTAGCTTACTTGTGCAACCATGTGCCAATAATGGAATGGGAGGTTGGTTGGTTGGACTCAGTAGGTTGTGGTAACTCGAACCCACGTATCCAGAGATGTAGAATTTTGGTAGGTTGGACCGGTGCGTGTCGGGTTTGGGGAGCTACTTCCCAAATGGTCCCTTCTTGGACTTCTCCCTATCATCACCCAAAATGAGAGTGACGGTACGAGCTGGGCTGGCCAAGTCACATGGGTAAAGTGTACTAACCCCTGCAGGGTGTATAATCTAATCGATTAGCCGTGTCCCCGGTTATGGACGTCCGAGTTGCTTGATATTGATTCCATGACATGTTTCTCGCTCATTTTAATTTCATAATTACTTTAATGTTGTTGGGTTAACTTAATTGGGATCTTTTCAAAGAAAATCAAAAACTTTTTATTGAAGTAGGACAAAGGTATTTGCAAATGCAAGCTAGCCACAGCTCCACTTGCCAAATATGCATGTAGATGTTAGCACTATTGTCTCCTTTAATATCTCTACTTGCCATACATCCCATGTATTGACCCTTCGGGGCTGCTACGTTTCATGTTGCAGGATATTTCGATTCTGAGTAATCGATTTAGGCCACGGTACTCCACTCGGCGCTTGTTCACTTGTGGGCAATTTGAAGAATGGAGGATTTGCTTTATTTATGTTGCTACCTGAATAATTTGAGCTAGCCTTGAGCTAAGCTTTTATTGTAATAATGGTACTTTGGATCTTCGTTATGTATAATACACGGATATTTTGCTATGTTATTCATCTCATTCTATTGTGGGCCAATGAACCGATCCAGGGATTGGCATGTCACATAGAAGCCATGGTCTTTTCAGAACCGTGGTGTTACAGTGTAGGGCATATCCATGTGATGGCTGTGCAGAACAAGCCTAGCTTCAAGAAAAAGGGTACTTCTTGGAAGAAGAAGGGCAAGGCTAAGGATACGATCCCTAAGCCTGCACCCAAGCAAAAGGCTGGACCTGTAGAAGACACTGAGTGCTTCTTTTGTCATGAACATGGACACTGGAAGAGAAACTGCTACAAGTACCAGGCTTCTTTGAAGAAGAGTGGAAGTAAGAGTACTTCCCACTCAGGTACGCTTGTTGTAAATGTTGTGGACATTCTTCTCGCTGATTCCTATATTAACTCTTGGGTGTTTGATACCGGATTAGTTGCTCATATTTGCAATTCGATGCAGGGGCTAATAAGGACTAGGGAAGTGCAGAAGGGCGAAGTGGATTTTCGCGTCGGAAATAAAGCAAGGGTTGCTGCATTGTTCTTCGGTGTAATGCAACTTCACCTTCCGCCAAGATTTATTATGGAGTTGAATAATTGTTATTACATTCCTAGTATGGGTCGAAACATTTTATCACCTTCATGTTTGATGAGGGATGGATATTCATTTGCGAGTATGAACAATGGTTGTGTAATCTCTAAAAATGATATGTTTATGGCTAATGCTCCCATTGTGAATGGGTTATTTATTTTAAATATTGATGATGCATTTGTTTACAATGTTAGTGCTAAAACGCTTCGGCCTAATGATTTGAGTCGTACCTATTTATGGCATTGTCGTTTGGGGCATATAAGTGAAAAGTGCATGAAGAAGCTCCATGGTGATGGTCTTACGAGACATGGCAGGCTTGTTTACTTGGAAAGATGACCAAATCACCTTTTTTGGGTTTTCCCGAGAGAGCGACAGACTTGTTGGAACTCATACATACTGATGTGTGTGGACCAACGAGCACGATAGCCAGAGGAGGATATCACTACTTCATTACTTTCACTGATGATTTCAGTAGATATGGTTATGTCTATTTGATGAAGCATAAGTCTGAAACTTTTGAAAAGTTCAAGGAGTTTCAGAATGAGGTAGAGAATCAACGTGGCAAGAAAATAAAGGCCTTGCGATCTGATCGCGGAGGTGAATATTTGAGTCACGAATTTAGCAATCATCTTAAGAGTTGCGGAATTTTTCCATAGCTCACGCCGCCTGGAACGCCTCAAAGAAACGGAGTCTCCGAACGACGCAATCGAACTTTGTTGCACATGGTTCGATCGATTATGAGCCAGTCGGATTTACCATTATCATTTTGGGGTTACGCTCTAGAAATGACAGCTTTCACACTTATCAGGGTACCATCTAAATCCTTAGTTAAGACACCATATGAGATGTGGACTGGAAAGAATCCCAGTTTGTCTTTTCTAAAGATTTGGGGTTGTTATGCATTTGTCAAGCGACTTCAGTCGGACAAGCTAACACCCAAGTCGGATAAGTGCATTTTTGTGGGATATCCGAGGGAAACCTTGGGGTACTACTTCGACAACTGAGAAGAGGGCAAAGTGTTTGTCGCTCGTAGCGGTGTTTTCCTAGAGAAAGATTTTCTCACAAAAGGAATGAGTGGAAGGTCGGTGCGACTTGAAGAAGTTCAAGATGAGCCAGTCGGGGATGCTTCTACAAGTGATGCTATTGTAGCAAAACTAGTTGAGGAACCCGTGGCAATAGAAGCACCACAACCACGAAGGTCGGCGAGGCTCCGCAAAACGCGGGAATTATTATTGTTAGACAATGATGAGCCTGTGACCTATGCAGAAGCGATGGTGGACCCAGACACTGAGAAATGGCTGATCGCCATGAGGTCCGAGATAGAGTCCATGGGAGACAATCAAGTTTGGAACTTGGTTGACCTGCCTAATGGTTTTAAAGCCATCGAGTGCAAATGGATCTATAAGAAGAAGATTGATATGGATGGAAATGTCACATCCATAAAGCTCGACTTTTTGCAAAAGGTTTTAGACAAGTTCAAGGAGTTGACTACAACAAGACTTTCTCGCCCGTAGCAATGCTTAAATCTATACGGATCATTATAGCCATTGCTGCACATTTCGACTATGAAATATGGCAGATGGATGTCAAGACGGCTTTCTTAAATGGAATCCTAACTGAGGACATGTATATGATGCAGCCCGAAGGTTTTGTTGATCCAAACAATGTTGGAAAGGTATGTGAACTTCTAAAGTCTATTTATGGGCTGAAGCAAGCATCTCGGAGTTGGAACATTCGATTTGCTGAAGTTGTAAAGGAGTTTGGCTTCATCAAAAATGAACAAGAACCTTGTGTTTACAAGAAGGAAAGTGGGAGAGTGCTGGTATTTCTAATCTTATATGTAGATGACATATTACTGATTGGAAATGACATTCCTATGCTCGAGTCTGTTAAGACCTTGTTGAAAAATAGTTTTTCGATGAAGGACTTAGGAGAAGCGGCATATATTCTAGGCATCAAGATCTATAGAGATAGATCAAGGAGGCTAATTGGATTAAGCCAGAATACATACATTGACAAAGTGTTGAAACGGTTCAGCATGGAAGAGGCTAAGAAGGGGTTCTTGCCCATGTCTCACGACATTAAACTCAGCAAGACTCAGTGTCCTTCGACTACTGATGAGTGTGAGCGCATGAGTAGGGTTCCATATGATTCGGCTATTGGATCCATCATGTATGCAATGATATGTACTCGTCCAGATGTTTCCTATGCTCTAAGTGTTACAAGCAGATATCAGGCTGATCCAGGTGAAGGTCACTAGATAGTGGTAAAGAATATCCTTAAGTACTTGAGAAGGACTAAAGATGTGTTTCTAGTTTATGGAGGTGAGGATGAACTCAGTGTAAGGGGTTACACAGATGCGAGTTACCTTAACGACTTAGATGATTCCAGATCGCAATATGGTTATGTGTTTGTCATGAATGGTGGTGCTTTGTTTTGGAAAAGTTCCAAGCAAGATACAGTGACCTCCTCTTCAACAGAAGATGAATATATTGCTGCCTCGGAGGCTGCAAAGGAAGCTGTTTGGATTAGGACTTTCCTGATCGCTCTTGGTGTGGTTCAGGGCGCGTCAGATCCCATGGAGGTTTATTGTGACAACAATGGTTCCATTGCACAAGCCAAGGAACCTAGACAGCACTAGAAGAACAAACATATTCGCATGTGTTACCATCAGATTCGAGGTTTCGTTGAGGATGGTAGTGTCATGATATGCAAAATACATACAGACTCAAATGTTGCTGATCCTTTTACAAAGACACTCCCGCAGCCTGCACGTGAGGCGCATGCAAGAGCAATAGGTATTAGATACAATCTAGATTGACTCTAGTGCAAGTGGGAGACTGAAGGAAATATGCCCTAGAGGCAATCATAGAGATGATTATATTTCTTATGTATCCATGAGTTATTGTAATGTTCCTTGAATATCCATATCAGGCAACTTGTATTGATTGGCAATTATGTGAATTGTTTGTGAAACTCTTTACTTGTATGGTTATTTAATAGTTGTCCCTAGTCGGAGTTCATGTGTGGACACATGTGAATATTAGACTAGCACATCAATTGGTTGATGACTATGTTTCACAAGTCATAGACATGGAGATGTCAAACCAATGATGTGGACACATGTTATGAACATGGGGTTGGACTGACCCAACTTGAGACTGGCAATTAGTTGCAGCTCTCTCTCTACACATCGTGTACGTTTTGTCCTTAGACCTAAGATTGTCGCATGTAATTGAGATGTGGATCGACCTACTTTGGGGCTATCAAACGCTGCTCCGTAACTGGGTAGTTATAAATGTAGCTTTCGGGTTTGTCCTGAAGGATGCTGCAAGGCATGGTCAATCGAGATGGGGTTTGCCCCTCTCTACTGGAGAGAGATATCTCTGGGCCCCTCGAGTGGTTGAATCCAAAAATGCATGGCCGTGCTACATATGGTTAAGAGTTAACCTAGTAAAGGGATTCTGAATCACAGTGTCGAGAAAGGGAGGTCAGCTTGGAGCTAGACCAAATATCGTGAGGCAAAGGGAAAGACATGTACTAAACCTTGTGATGATACGTCCGATATGATCTTTTTATGCGTTTAGGAGTTGGCACGTGTTGCTAGAGGCCGCTACCAACTATTGACAGAATAGGTGTATTCGTGTCATGTCTATACATATATGAACCTATACGGTCACACACTTAAGGGGCTGGAATCCTGATGAAGATTGGATCCGAATTAGACCAGGCTAGGCTACTAATGGGATGCTAATGTAGAAGCCCACTAGGGATCCCTATATAAGAGAGGGTGGGGCGAGCTGACTAGGGTTAGACCATTCCACCCAGCCGCCACTCCTCACGCCTGTGTTGCATGCGCAGATCTAGCAGTCCGGCGTCTGACGCTTCCACCCTGTATGTGTGGATACCTCGGAGGCGCTGCATCTGTAGCTCTTGGACGAGCCGCCCAAGGGGAGTTGCTTGTGGGACGAGAACGAGGAGGAGACTTAGATCGTCTACGCTGCCTCGACGCGCTTCATCAAGTTCCGCAACTGCGCGTATAGTGGTAATCGCGTGATCTATGAAAACAGTAATCCTGGTTTATGCGGTACATAATTTAGATTTGCACTAGTGTAGCCTACCCGTATCCTTTCATCTATAGCCACGCCACCATCGTCCCTAGATCGGGGGGATCTGAAGCTCTTCCCGGCACCCTGCCAGAGGGGATATCATCCCAGAGGCCTTCTTCTTCATAATGTCAGCCTCCGGTATGAAGTGTGAGTAGTTCCACCTTGGACTACAAGTCCATTTATTATCTAGATGGTTGCATCTACTCCTTTGTGCTACCATGTTTAGATCTTGTGAGATACGTTCATGATCAAGAGCATCTATCTGTAATCATGCTTGTTGTGTTTGTGGGTATCCGATGGATATTGAGATTACTATGTTAGATTGATTAATGGTTTTTCTTATTGATTATATCATGTCTGTGTTGTTTGAGATCTTGCATGCTCTCCGTTTCTAGTAGCTATCTTGGCCAAGTAGATGCTAGTAACTCCAAGAGGGGGTATTTATGCTTGATAGTGGGTTCATGCCTCTATTTAACATAAGGGAAGTGACAGAAATCTCTAAGGTTGTAGATGTGTTGTTGCCACTAGGGATAAAACAACGGTCTCTTGTTCATGGAACAAGTGGATTGTTTACCTTACACACTTTGCTTAAAGTAGTTATCCGTTGCTTGCAACTTAATACTGGAGGGGGGTCGGATGATAACCTAAAGGTGGATTACTAGTCATAGATGAAGTTGGATGGCGGTCTATGTATCTTGTTGTATTGCCCAATCGAATTTCATAGGATCATGAATGTCTAGTATTGCATTGTTATGCCTTGCTCAGTCCTGTCAATTGCCCTGCTGTAATTTGTTGACTTAGCATGCCATGTTTGTTTATCTTAAGGAGAACACCTCCAGTGAACTATGGATCCCGGTCCAAAGTTTACCATTGATACATCTTCCATTGTTACTGTTTACCTTTCTACAAACCACTATTACCTTCCACACTATACATTAACCCTTTGTTTTCAGCAAACCGGTGAGATTGACAACCTTACTGTTCATTGGGGCAAAGTCTTGAGTTTGTGTTATGTAGATTTGCAAGTTGCTAGAAACACCTTTGAGTCATTTCCTTCCTCCTACTGGTTCGATAACCTTGGTTGCTTTCTGAGGGAGGACTTGTTGTTGTTCTCATCATAACCTTCCTCTTGGGTTCTCCCAATAAAGCTCTACATTGATCTGAGCGCATCACAACCCTAGCCTTCAAGCTTGATGTTATTGTCGTTATTGAGTTGCGACAGCTAAGGACTTCACCTACCACTAGCTATTGCAGATGTTCTTTAATGGAACCAAATAGATCACGACAAGAGTACTCCTCGAGAGTCTCGCATCTATATTCATGACTCTGCCACACTTTACCTTTTCTATGCATTTGTTTTTGGGAGATTTTTGACTTATGCATCCACATCTCAGTATTCTATCCTGAGGATGTTCTTTTCCCCTCCATCCTTTGTGTACTGGTTGGTAACCAAGTAGTGAATGGACATCGGTGTCTTCTGATACAATATACTCTTGTGGTCCATCATGACAAACCATTTCGGGATGTTAGGAGAAACAAACTCCAGTACCTCGTCATATCTAGGACCAGGTCAAAGTGTTGTAATCCGCAGATTAAGAGGCATTGAGTGTCTTTCATCTACTCTACCATAAAGTATCACACTCTTTCATACTAAGAGGTTGTGCTGAGTTCCATGACCCCTTAATGAAGTGATGCTCTTACACATATTTACCCACCCTTCTTCGAGCTTTCGTGCCCGTAAGTGATGCGTGTGCGTATGATGTGGCCATCTGAGATTCTTAGAAAATATCATTGTTTTGAACTCTAAGGACATTTGTGTCATTTTTAGCGTGATGGTTAACCCTATCACTAACCGAAGTTTGACTGTGCTACCAAGACCGCTATTCTGGTACACTCTCTTCGGTCAAAGAGCTAGGCTCGTGCCAAAACCCTGATATTAGGTCTTCTTGCCTTATAAAGAAAGTTTCCTATTGCACTAAGTGACATATCGGTGGTTCGTGATATTCTAGAAGTCTATTGGAAGTATCGCCATGTGCCACATGACCATGTTGTCAAGTTCTTGAGCAAGCAAGTTCTCTGAACAGCTCTTTTCTCCAAAGATCCATACTATATACCCGTGAACTAGTTGGTTGAGCTTAAACAATAACTTGGATAGTTGTAAGACAAAATTTCTACCCGACCCAATTCCTTTTTAAAGGGATGTCTAGTTTTGTCCGTGCTGAAGAAAGATAGTATTTCCTTTGTGGATATATTATTTTCCCCACCTTTGATTTGATTTGGGTTATCATCAAGTCAAACTCAGTTCCAAGGACTATCTTCATGATGCTATTTTCTTGTGATGTTTCACTTGACTACATCTTCATGTTCTTTGGTGTGACCAATACTTTTGCCTTTTTCATACGACATATGAGTCCATCTTCATGGAGTGTCCCAGTAAGTTTGTTGTTGAGCCCATCGATGAAATCCTTATTTTCTCCATGTTAGATTATGATCATATGGAATAGATGGCATTAATGTTGGAAACTTTTGAGAACCATCTTTGAGTCATCTCAAAGTATGTGTTATGGATGTTAGAAGTAATCTTCTTTGGTTCACGTGCAAATGTTGAAAGATGTCGCCATGGATTTGAGTAGAGTTATGTCCTTTCCTTAAGGATACATGTGTGTTCTATTGTTAGTACTTTATGTGAATGCAGTTGTCTTTCGAAAAATTTATAAATACATGGGTATAGCAACCTAGCTCATCTTTTGGAGCTTGACGTTGTAGTCCATATCCTGAGACTCTATTAACTTTACCTTCATGGTAATGTTGCAAACTTTCTATTCAGACATGCTAAGTCTGAAGTATCATTTCACCTAACCAAAGATAAATCTCAAGCAGCAATGATGGTTGCTGTTCTTCAAGGTTTTAACATAGGTCTCTTTGTAAATTCGTCAATAATGATGTAATGGTTGACACAATTAGCCGGAAAGACCTTTTGCTATATTCCCTTGATTCAGCAGTAACAATCACTCTTCATGAGGCTTATTCTATGCTTTATTATATGAGTTGTGCTTATGGTTTCCTTCGTATCCAAAGTCCGACCTTTACTTGATATATCGTGTCTCGAATATCAATGATAACATTTAAAGTAGTGTTGCTAAATTTCTCTTGCTCCATCCTCCAGACCCTTTAGGTTGGCAAGCGTCTTGTTGTGCCAAGTAATTGAAGTATGAGAACGAAGTTTCTTTCTTCTCGTGTCATCAAGAATCATCTTTATTACTCATCTGGTGGTGTAAAGTGATATCCTGATCTGTGGAATTTTTTTTGATAGACCTGGATGAATAAAGAGTTTCCTTCCTTTTTTCAGCCATGTTTTCAGAGTGACTATGGTTTTGGTAATCAACAGTTTCTCTTGATATGTTCCTCGTGACTCTTATGAGTCCTCTCCACAAAAAACCTTTCTGTCTTGACCTTCTGTTGAATGAAAGAGTGACCCTACTGTTTTAAAAGTAGTTCAACAATTTGGTTTTATTGATCCATATCTCCTCAACCTGAAATCTCTACCTAAGTCCTTTAGTAGAGGTTCTTCTCTCGAAGTCTGTGGTCATGTTCTTTGTGTTGGAACATTCCTTTTCAGAATCTTAAACTCTCCTGTAAGCTCCACGGTCTCAATCCTTATGAAGACCATCTATCTAACAACTTGAAACCTTCTCCTCTTATTTCCTCTGTTACCTTGATGTGTTTCATGTTGTCATCTCAGAGTTGTTTCTAAACAATCCATCCATGAGTTGACCATGATATACTCTATGTGTGTTTAGTGTGGTTCCCTCTTGTCTTTAGAGTGACCCTGTTTCTTTCTCTCTCTTCCTCCCTTCCTACCTTTGGAATCTCAGGTCGAGATTCTCGTAAGGGGGATAGAGCTGTAACACCCCAGTTTTAGCTAATTCTAATTAGGGTTTTGATTGTGCATTCCACAACATCATGTATTAAATTGTGCATTAAACAATATAATACAAAACCCATAAACCCTATTTCCCCCTCTTTTTGAAATCCATTTAAAAAGGTTTTGAAAAATCCAAAATGTTTGGAGCCCAATTGGACTAAAAGGGCCCCTGTAATAATTTAATATATTTAATAAAAGTCCCTGGTATTTTAGAAGTATTCAAAACAGTTTGAAATTGAAATTACATAAGGAAAAACAGAAACAAAAATGGAAAAAAAATTACCAAAAAATAAGCAAACCTAACCCTAGCTCTACCTAGGCCGAGCCTAGCTTCTCTTCTCCCCTTCACGCCGCACACGCGTGCTTGCATCTGGCCCAGCACGGCCCAACTGGCCCGTACCACTTCACTCCTCCCCTTCATCGTCTTCCTCCCCCTCGCAAGCTTCTCTTTGTTGCCGCCGGCGCCATTGATCCGTGTCGCCTATGCACCGCCATCCGTCGAGATCTGGAGTGAAGATAAGAACGCCACAACACCCCCGCCTCGACCCTATCTCCTTATCCTTTCCCCAGAGACCTCTCTCTTCTCTCTCGCACGGACCTGAACCCTAGCCACCCAGGTCCCACGGGTCACAGTCGTACCACACCTTACCGTGCTCGTCCGAGCATGCCACCAAAACCACCGTGCTCCCCGGCCTCTTCTCGTCAAAGGAATCGAGCCGGGAAGGTCCCAGTCGCCCGAATCAACTCCTCCATCCCGAGATCCGGACACCGTGTTCATCCTCGATTTCGGCCTCCCCAATCCTCTCTGTCGCCTTCATCCGACCCACGGTAAGCTTCTGGTCCTCCTGGACCCCTCATCCTTCTCTCTCTTGCTCTCTACCGCGTCTGCGCTGAAGCTTGCCGTCTGCCGCCGTCGGGCACCGTCACAGCCACGTCTCTGGTGACCTCTACCTAGCAGCGCCACCCCTATTAGGTAACCCACGATGCCCTTGTTCGAACGCGCTAGTTCTCGTAGCCCGCTATCACAATCCACTGCATTTGTCTAGAACACGTGCATCAGCTACTGTGGTCACTCTGGTCAACCTGTGGTGGGTCCCCTCACTTGACATGGACGCTTACGGCCTGGCCCAACCGTCAGCGTCTCTGGTTAGTATCTACTCCGGTGAGAAACCACCTAGGTTCCCTGGTGACATCAGCCTGGCGTAGTAAATGTTTTAATATGGTTTAATAAATACAAAAAATGCCATAAAACTTGTAAATTCAATATCTAATTAATTATAAGTCAGAAAAATATGTATAATATATAAAAATGTTCAGAAAAATGAGAACTATTTATTAGAGCTATAGTCATGCATTGTTAAGAAACTTACATTACAAGTATAATTAGAACAACAATACAACCCCTCTCATATGATTCTGGAGTTTTCCCGAGTTATGGTTTACATCCCTCGAAACACCATTTAAACTGTCGAGCATGATTTGGGGTTTAATTACAATGCAATTTAACTTGTCATATCATCATTCTTGTTTGAGCATTGCATCAATGCCATGTGTTGATTTTTCCCTTTCTTTCTGGTATTTGGTTCTTCTTTGGTAGAATACGATATCAAGATCGAGGTCAAGATCGAAGTCTAAGATCAACGCAATCGAAGATCGAAGGTCAAATATCAATACTTGACCAAATATAATCAAGTCAAGTACAAGGTTTCCAAAGATATGCTTTCTTATTATCAAAAGGCAAAGACAAGCATAGCCCCACCATGATATAATCCTATGATTTCGAAAGCATTTCTATTCCTGCCATGATGCATATGATTCTATTGTGGTCTTTTATCGATAGATAGAGTATCCTATCGGTTGCATTACTCCCTTTGAGTTTATATTACATGATCCACTGCTCCTAGCATAACTAGGTTTGGCTTGTGTGCACTGCTAGAGGTTATATATGTGTCCTTCTTAGCCATGCATAGCTATCAGTGCTGGTTCATCCAGATGATGTATCAGATGTATATAATCTATTATGGAAGGAGAACATGATGAGATGAGATCAGAAGTAATATGAGATTAAACATGCTAAGGTTTGTATGGGAGGCCATGGTGGGATGTGGTTTTTCTAGTCCCATGCTCGCCACCACTAGGACCCGAGTTCTTGCCTTTGGACCAAGACGAGCATATAGCCACACGGGGTTTATGGGGACCCCTCGATTTACTAACTTGCCTAGTAGATTCCATGAGTCACATAGTTCGGGTGTTCCATTCGACATGCATTATGGATATACTCAAAGGCGGTGAAGGAGGTGCATTCATAAAAGGTAGGTAAGCATGGCCAGGGTTTCTTGGGGTCGATGGAGCTCCTGGTGAACCAACGTCGCCTCACATCTCTAGGGACCGGCTTCGGGATTTGACCCATTATGAAGGAACCATCCTTAGGGCGTGAATCATGGTCTCGGCGAAAGCACGGTAAAGATCGTGTCTAACCACCCTCTGCCGGCCTTCCAAGGAAGAGAGCTAATCATTGTGGCATTAAGAGAAGTTTAGTATGTGTGGGTAAAGTTGTACACCCCTACAGGGTTAAATCTTTTTGAAAAGTCGTGTTCACGGTTATGAATGCTTGGTGACCGAATTCTAAAATCATAGAGAACTATAACCTAATCATAAAACTTGGCAGATCAATGTGTGCTAAAGGATGCTTCCTCATGGGTATGAGGGGTGATCCTAGATAGGGTTCAGATGATGATGACTTGGTGGATATCAAAAGATGATGATCAATATTTCGGAGATGTCGCTCTCTTATCCCCTTTTCAAATACTCTGATTAGACAAGTTTCCTCTCCCTCTTGTTTTATAAACAAAGATGGCTTTACACAAAACAACTCTACCATCCATAAGTCTTGCAGAGTACACCCTGTACTCACCCTTGATTTGTTGATATTTTGGCAGAGTAAGTGTTCCCCTGAAGACATGTTCCATACGACATCGACACCGACGAGTAGCTTGGGGTTCCCGGCCGGCAGCCTGGAATCTATGGGCTGGGACGTCATAATTATGCTTCAGGCCTCTTAGGCCTTTCGTTAAGTTTGCTATACTTAATAGTATAATTTGCCTTCCATTGTTTGGTGTTTGTGGTCAGTGACCTCTACTTGTAATATTTTGGTTCTCTACTCAGTTATGAGCTTGCTGTAATATTTTTGTGCCATAGGGTCCCTGATGTGTTACCGATTCTTCACTGTATATCCTCGAGCTAAGGTTAAGCTTATGTAAGATGGAGGTCTGGGATTTGTTTAGCCCTGATCCCAGGGGTGTCACAAAGAAATACCAACACAACTTTATTGCAATAAATGGCACACATTCCATGTCCAAAATGACATTCATAGTTTACTTTGTCCAATCGCGACACACTTATTAAATTTCTATGTAAAGAAGGATAATAAAGAACATCCGTGAGCAAGATTATTGACCCATCGGCAAGCTGCAAGGAGATGTCACCATCGGCCTCAATGTTCGCTTGGACTCCATTTGCGACTTCAACGCGTGCTTAGTTTCTTTTCATAGTCCTTGTCGAATGGAATCCCTGTAAAGAATTTGCAACATGATTAGTTGCCCCTGAGTCAATCCACCAAGTAGATTTTGAAAACTGTGTATACAGGGATTCATTTACAAATGAAACTATATTATTACCTTTCCTTGCCATTAGCTCCTTTATAAAAACAAAGCAATCTTTCTTGAAGTGCCCTTTCTTGCCATAGTGAAGACAAGCATCTTTATCAATGTTCACTGGGAGGGCAGGCCTATACCGAGGATGATAGCGCATGGGATCTTATCCGTGTGTCTTAGAAGGGGAGCCATGGTTGTTGTGAGTGAAGGGCCTTTTCTTGTTGTCCTTCACTAGGTTCAATGAACCACCATTATGGGCTTTGAGCCTCGCCTCTTCTTGAGCGCACATGGCGATGGTTTTTTCTATGTCCCATTTTTCAGGGGCCATGTTGTAATTCACAACAAAGTTGTCAAACTATTAGGGCAATGATGACATCACCAAGTGAACAAGCAGAGCAAGCTTTAGCTCCAGATCAGCATCCATGGTCTTCAATTTTGCAGCCATGTTGCTCATCCGGAGTATATGCTCCATGATGCTGTGTCCACCGCCATGGTACTTTTCTGTCACCAGCTGCTTTAGCAGCTAGGAAGATCCAGTGAACTGGCTCTTTATCTTTTTTAAGTACTCTGCGACGAAAGTACAATCTACGATGGAGCCAACAATAGCTTGCTCTATCGTGTTCTTTATAAATGCCATGCATCTCTTTTTGGCATTCTGCCACTTTCTGTTTTCGAAAGTATAGGACATCTCCAACGGAGCATAGTCCCTTTTCTTTTTCTCCCATGCCGCATCATCAGCAGCAGCCTCTCGGACTGGCTCCGTTGGCTTTGGAGGAGGCTTGGTCTCAAGGACCCAATCCACCTCAGTGCAATTGAAGGCCATATCCACCTTCTTTCTCCACTTGGAGTAGTTGTCACCTATAAGTGTGGGGACATCCTTGATGCAACTCATCAAGAAATACCATCCTTTTCTAGTGCTCTATCCCCAGTTTCTGTCTCTCCCCCGGTAGCTTTCACTCGTAGGAGCTGCGGCGGCGCTATGCCCCGTGTTGGCGAGGAGGTCGCGCCGCTCGGCGTCTAGCCTGCGACGAGCCCCTCCCTCTCATGCAGCGATCTCTTGATCCTTCATTCTTTCTGTCTACTGAAACCCCAGCCTAAAAATTGATCGAGGAGAAGAACAAAGCAAGCGATGGAGCCCCCCTATCCCTTTGACGGAGCGCACATCCAACCGACGGTGGGTGCGTTGCCGTCAAACGTCCCAGGCGATGGCTCCCTGTGCCGGCGCACGGTCGGCGACCCTTGCCCCCCTTTTTTTGTTCTTCGAAAACTCTGTTTCGATTCAGGGTCGGGAGTTGGGGCCCGGACCGCGAGATCAACCTAACAATCTGTGCTAAAAGAAATAAGTTTTACATACATAATTAAGATGGTCGTGGTAGACCATATCTCACTGCAAATAGCACTGATGGGGATGCGCCTACCGGGGTATACCCAGCAGGACGTTTCCGACTGGCCCAAGACCTGGCGAGTGGTCCTGCAGGACGGCGACTGGATCAAGCCCGGCGTGGATCCAAGCGACTGGGAGCTGAAGGCCCAGGCGAATAGATAGGCCCAGTCGGATTAGGATAAATGAGTATTGAAGCCTTAACTGATTCGGTTGAGATATGTAAACCCTAGGGGAGGTGAGCCTATATAAACCTCCCTGCGGGGCGTGTAGAGATACGTTCCATCATACACCCAAGCAGCTCGCCGCCTAGCCGCCGAGCTCGCCCATTGTACCACCTCCATAATACAATCTAGCAGGAGTAGGTCTTTACCCTCCGGGGGGCCGAACCTGGGTAAAACCCTGTGTATCCGCCCTCATCTCGCACCGCAGATGGCTGGCCGCCCTTGCCCCTTGTTCTACTACTCGCTGCCGATTGCAGCATCTGCCGTGACAATTCCCACGACAGTGGCGCCCACCGTGGGGCCTGGCCGGTCTGGCCGGTGTTCTGCAGCGAGATCCAATCTGCCCATCAACGAGACGCTCGCCATCGGCCGCATGATAGCGATCGGCGAGATGCTCCAAATCTTGCTGAGCAGCTACGTCCCGGCGGCGCGACCCGTCACTCACAGCGTGATCCTGCTGGTCGGCACGATCAGCCTCTTCTTCGGCCTCACCGACGTCATCGTCTCGGAGGACTCGGCTCGCATCCGCGAGTCGCCGCCACGCGATCGGCTCTCCGAGAGCCAGATCCGCATGATCCATCGCCTCGCCTCCGAGTACAACTCGGCCCACAGCGACGTGGCCAAAAACTCAGCGGCCGCAGAAGACGCGGCCCTCAACGACGACGCCGACTCGGCGACCCTGGCGTCACTCGCTGGATCCATCACCGCAGCCTCACCCGCGGGATCCATCACCCAGGTCTCCAATGTGGGAGACTTCGAGGACCCCTCCATCCTCGGGATCTTCGAATTTGATTCCGGATCAGAAAACTCCGCCGACCTCCGCGACGGGACCAGTCGCCACGCCGCGACCTACATGGCGACCGGCACCGAGCCACCGGAGGACCCCTTCTCCACCCCAATTCCTCCTAACGCCACGGCAACGGAGGTCGAGGAACTCCGCCTGAAACTGGCGGAGGCGGTGCGCAAGGAACAAGCAGAGCGCGAAAAATTTCGCCTCGAGCAGGTGACGGCGCAGGAATTATCGCGCTACCATCAGCAGCGGATCAGGTCGCGCCTGAACCCCACCGTTCAGGGGCGCGCCCTGAACTTCGACGATGAAAACGACCCGGCCCGCGTGGCCGAGCGCGCGATCTGCGAGAACGCGCCACCAGGAGGAAGCGCTCGACCCCCGCCAGGGTCGACGGCGATGGGCGCCCCGCCTCCACCCAACCGCACACCCCCCAGGGACTAGCCGTGGATAGTAGTCTCCTCGCGAGAGCGAGACGCAAACGGCCTCCCACTGTTCTCCACACCGATGGACAACCTCGTGGCAGGACGAGCAGCAGCCGACAACATCACGGCCACTGGCGACGGTGCCCTACAGATACAATATGTCAGGGCCCTGCTCGCAAAGGTCGTCGAGTAGCAAAACGCGGGCGCCGACTCGCAGGGTCGAGTATACTCGCGTTCTTCAGGAAGCAGAGCGGCCTCCAGCGGCCGCCCAGTGGCGGCAAACACCCTCAACTGCCCGCCACCGGAGCCACTGCAGCTCCAACACCGACCCGCGAACGCGGCACTCTCCACCAACGACCCAAGGCCAGCGACCAACTTCGTCGCCGCCAATGGTCAACCCATCGACGCCCGCACCCACATCATCAACAACCAAAGCTGGCGCGCACGCCAGCCCGACGACCTGCGACACACCCTAACTAATCGACGCGACGGCGAGCCCATGGGGTCGCTCAGTCGACTCGGCCCCAAGTGCTTCGGACCAATGATCCGATGTGAGAAGTACCCGCCAAACTTCAAGGCGCGGAAGGAGATAGAAAAGTACGACCCCTCGTACGACCCCGCCGTCTGGCTCGATACATACCTCATGGCGATGGGGATCGTAGGCCACACCGACCTGCTAGCCGCCCGTTACCTCCCCCTGATGATGGAGGGGACGTGCAGGCAGTGGATTAACACCCTCCCTTAGGACAGCATCGACTCCTGGGAGGAGATGCGCGACGCCTTCGTCAGGCACTTCGAGTGCTCCTACACCCGCGCCACCACCATCGAGGACCTGGAGCGATGCGTCCAGGGACCCCGCGAGTCGACCCGCAACTGGGTCCAACGGTGGCAAGAACTCTGGTACAACGCGGTTGGCATCCACCTGGACACCGCGATCCACTGCTTCAAGACCTCGTGCCGCTACGAGCCCCTGGTCGCTAAGCTCAAGCGACACTCTCGCACACTCGACAATATCCCAGACCTCCTCGAGATCGCCAAACGACGCGGAGGAAGATCCAAACCAGGAAACCGACGACGAGTCAGAGGTCAACGCCGCCGCGGCGGCAATAGTGGACGACGGTCCGACCTACGCTACAGCAAAACTCGCCTCACCGGCAAGCGCCGCAGTGACGGGCGAGTCGAGTTCGTCGCCAACGCCGGGCACGCACAACGCGAGCCCAAGAGCTTCCGCCGCGACGGAGGACAACGCCGCGACGGCGGCAACTACAAGGCCAAGCCAAGGTTCGACCCTGCGGCCCTCCTTAACCAACCATGTGCGTTTCATAGCAGGGAAGGGAAGCCCGCAACGCACACAACCGCCGAGTGCCACACCCTCAGGGAGATCGAGAAGGCACGGCGAGCACGGGAGGACCCCGACAACGACCCGCCAAACGGCGGAAAATTCGGCAAAGTGGCCGGCTCGCTTCATACCTTCACATGCTTCAACACGAAGCGCGAGAAGAAGGTCATCGCCCGCGCCGTCTCCGTCAACGCGGTGGCCCAGGTGGACGTCCCCCAGTTCCTCAACTGGTCGGAGCAGCCCATCACCTGGAGCCGCCAAGACCACTCGCCACGCATCGAATACCCAGGTCGAGTCGCCTTGGTGGTCAAGCCTAAGGTCGGCGATTACTGGCTCCCCAAGACATTGATGAACGGCGGCAGCTCCATCAACATCTTGTACCTGGACACCTTCAGGCGGCTGCGGCTCCCACCGTCGATGATCGAGACGACCCACACCACGTTCCATGGCATCGTCCCCGGTCGGAAGACGTACCTGATCGGCAAGGTCACGTTGCCAGTCACCTTCGGCACACCAGCAAACTTCCGCACCGAGTGGATCGTCTTCGAGCTCGTGCCCTTCGACAGCCCCTACCACTATGTCCTGGGGCGCCAGGCGTTCGCCAAGTTCATGGCAGCGCCCCACTACGCGTACAACGCAATGAAGCTCCCCGGGCCATGCGGCGTCATCACCATCAACGGCGACCCCGACATGGCCGCCGAGTGCGAGGCCAAAGGAGCCGAACTCGCTGACGCCGTCATCGCGGCGGAGACCAACCACGCCGATGAGCTCGCCAAGTACGCGAGCAGGGTCAACAACGACGACCCCACCATACTCAAGAAGCCCAACTCGGAGGGCATAAACACCTCAACCTTCGAGGCGACGACGCACACCCGCACCGTTGAGCTGGTCCCAGGCGACTCCAGCCAGACGGTGACGATCGGGACGGGCATGAGCCCAGCATAGGAAGGCGCGCTCATCGAGTTCCTCTGTGAGAACATGGACATATTTGCATGGAAGCCCTTCGACATGCCTGGTGTCCCTAGGGATCTCGCTGAGCACAAGCTGAACACCGACCCCAAAGTGCGACCTGTTAAACAGTCGCTGCGGCCCTTCAATGAAGAGTGCCGCCGAGCAATCGCCGAGGAGGTGCAGCGTCTACTCGCTGCAGGCTTCATCCGGCCAATCAAATACTCCAAGTGGCTGGCAAACCCAGTCCTGGTCGAGAAGAAGAACGGGACCTGGAGGATGTGTATCGACTACACAAACTTGAACAGCGCCTGCCCAAAAGAGCAGTTCGTCCTCCCGCGGATTGACCAAATAATTGATTCCACCGCGGGCTCGGAGTCGCTATGTTTCCTCGACGCCTACTCTGGGTACAATCAGATCAAAATGGCAGTCGAGGACGAGGAGAAGACGACGTTCATCACGCCATTCGGAGCCTTCTGCTACACCGCCATGACCTTCGGTCTCAAGAACGCCGGGGCGACCTACCAGCGGTGCATGCAAGACTGCCTCGCGAGCCAAATTGGCCGCAACATCCATGTCTACATCGACGACGTGGTCGTAAAGTCCGCTTCTGTGGTGACCTACACGACTGCGGCGGAAACATTCGCCAACCTGCGAAAATACAAGATAAAGCTTAACCCAGGCAAATGCACCTTCGGTGTACCAGCAGGATAACTACTGGGGTACGTCGTGTATAAGCGAGGGATCGAGGCGAACCCCACGAAGATCGACACGATCGCCTGGCTCGGCAAACCCGAGTGCCTACGCGACCGAGAACTGGCGGGCGATGGCGGCTCTCGCGCTTCATCCCCGTCACGAAAAGGCGATGCCCCTATACCGCCTGATGTGCAAGAACCCCACCTTCCAGTGGGACAAGGAGGCGGACATGCACTCCGCGACCTCAAGAAGGTGCTACTCGCCGCACCGCTACTCGCCGCCCCCGCCGACAAAGAACCCATGCTGGTTTACGTCGCGGCTTCCGAGCGCGTCATCAGCGCCGTGATGGTCGTCGAGCGACCGGAGGAAGGAAAGGAGCGCCCAGTACAGCGACCGGTGTACTACATCAGCGAGGTCCTTACCGAGTCGCGCCAGTGGTACCCGCAGTACCAAAAGCTGGTATACGCGGTCTTCAGAGCTCAGCGGCGCTGACTACTTCCAGGAGCACCCGATCACGGTCGTTTCCTCAGCACCACTGCAAGACATCATCCGCAACCGCGAGGCGACCGGGCGGGTCGCCAAGTGGGACGTCGAGATCGGCGTCCACAACATCAAATACGAGCCACGAAAAGCGATCAAGTTGCAGGCCCTAGCGGACTTCATCGCCGACTGGGAAGAGGCCTAGCAGCCAGAAAAGCTGCCATACCTCCATTACTGGAGCCTGCATTTCGACAGCTCCAAGAACGCGGACGGCGCAGGCGCAGGGGTTGTGCTAACTTCACCGAAGGGCGACAAGCTCCGCTACATCCTCTGCCTCGACTTCACACCCTGCACCAACAACATGGCCGAGTACGAGGCCTTGCTCCACGGCATGCGAGCCGCCAAGGAGATGAATGTCAACCGCCTACGCTGCTACGGAGATTCCGACCTCGTCGCGGGGCAAGTCGCTGGCACCTGCGACGCCGTCTCCCCCACCATGGCGGCGTACCGCCAAGAAGTGGACAAGCTGGGCGGACACTTCATAGGTTACTCCGTCGAGTGGATCGACAGGCGGAAGAATAAGGAGGCCGACGCCCTCTCTCGCATTGGGTCGGCTCGACTCTCACCACCCGCCGGCGTCTTCCTCGATACAATAACGAAGCCATCAGTCTCTCCCCCGAGGGAGATCGACATCGGAGTCCCGTTGCAGCCGGAGGCAGCCCTGGTCGCACTCGTCACCGAGCCAGACGACTGGACCAGGCCCTACATCGCCTACCTGGAGGCCGACACCTTGCCGGCAGACGAGACGGACGCTCGGATGATCGCCCGCCGATGCAAGTCCTACACCATCATCGACAGCGAGCTCCACAAATGCAGCGTCACCGGCGTGTTCCAGCGCTGCGTCCAACCCGCCGAAGGACGCAAGATCCTCCACGATATCCACTCCGGTGACTGCGGCCACCACGCCTGCGCCCGCTCTCTGGTCGCCAAGGCTATGCGGCATGGCTTTTACTGGCCCACCGCACACGCCGATGCTATCAACATTGTCCAGCGGTGCGCCGGGTGCCAAATCGTAACCAGACGCGTCGAGCTCAGCGCTCAAAACAATCCCCATCACCTGGCCATTCGCTGTGTGGGGCATGGACATGGTAGGCCCCTTCAAAAAGGCTCCCTCCGGCTACACCCACCTCCTGGTCGCGGTCGACAAATTCACAAAGTGGGTGGAAGCCAAGCCAGTTTGGAAATGCGACGGGAAGACCGCCACTAAATTCCTACGCGAGCTCATATATCGCTACGGGTTCCCAAACAGCATCATCACGGACAACGGCACCAACTTCGCCAAAGGAGCCATGGCCAAATTTTGCGAAAAACACCACTGGAGTCGCCTGGCCCGACTGGCTCTACGAGCCAAGACAACTGCCTTTGCTTCTCACAGCGACACACGATCCTCCGCATCCTCGATATAGCGACTCGAACGGCCACGTACCATGCTCGGGGACTGATGACCAGTTCAGCTCGGGCGGCTCGGGAAAACGCCAAGTATGAGAGCATGCCCAGGACTCGCCATGCGACTGACCCCACGGGACAGGCAGGAGTGATGCGCTCAGAACTAACGCGCCAAGTCCTCACCCACCCTTGAGTTGCGCCTGGAACAACCAAGTACCACGCTCAGGGACTCGGCCACCCGACCTCGTTCGCGCAAGGGAAAACGGCGAAGTACAGAGCATTCAAGGGAGTTGCCTAGCGACTGGCTCTTCGAGTCCGGGCGAGTTGACCACAATAACAAAACATTCAAAAACAACAAACATATAACACATGAGGTAAACCCCACAAAAGGGCGGACGCGCTCGGGGACTCGTTCAAACATCAATCACAAACACATGATAAACCCCAAAACAGACACGATGCCTCATTCAATAGCATGTCGCATTGACTCATATTACAAAATATGCCCGTATGGCAGACCTGCTACTAACGCCCTAGGGCAAACTATCCTATTCTGCAGGCTTCGATGACGACTCGCCAACACCCCGGCGATTGCGGATGAACTACGTGTACGGGTTCGACGGGTACGTCATCAGTTCACCCACCATCGCCGCGCGGAAGGGCTGCTCGACCTTGAAATCACGGTGCGGCGGCTCGGGGTCGTTGGGCACGACGACCGTCTCCTGGTATGGAAGGAGGTCGCCCATTGCCCAGACACGCTCCGAGTACGTCGCGGCGCGGTCCGTCAACTTGAGGACCTCGGAAAGCTCCACCGCGCCAGTCAACGAAGGGTAGCCACTCGTCACATCGTCGAGGTCGAAGTCCTCGGGGAAGTGAGAAAGTCCAAGACTAAGTGTCTTCGCCGCTCCGCGCCAAAACGCCGACCGTGTCATGAACTCAACGACCGCGGGCGCCTTCTCCAAATACTTCCACACCTCAACGAGGTCGCTGGGAATTACTTCCGTGGGCGATATCTCCTGGAGATAGGCTCGTATGCACGTCGCCGACAACGTCGCCGAGTCGACGAGCGTGGCTACACATTGCCGCGCGTCGAACGAGTTCGCCTCTTCCGCGCTATCAATGATGCGACCTGCGAGTAGAAGACAACAATGAATACGACGGACACCACAAAAGACACACGCTACTGGCAGCGGTAGATGCACTTACCAATCAACGGGCGGGCGAGATCCGTGATGAAGCATTGAAGCGAAGTATGGTCGTCCTAAAGCCCAGCAACAAGGGCGTCCGACACTTTGCGATCCTCTTCCGCGGATGCAATGGCGGCCTTGGCCTGCCCATCAGCCGAGCTCGCTTCCTCTTTCGCCTCCCGCAGCTCGCGCTCGAGATCGGTGATCCGCTGTTTGGCCGAATTCAAAGCCAATTGCGCCGCCGCCAATTCACTCGCGGGGACAAGTACCTAGCGAGGTTCCTCTGCCTTCGCGGCAACCGCCTGAAGCCCCTTGTTCGCCTCCTGGACGGTGGCCAGTTCCTTCTCCGTGCGGTGTTTTGCTGCCAATCGGTCAGCCGATTCAAGTTGCAGACCCTGCACATCACCCAAAGAATTAATCAAAGCAAAATTCCTAAGTGCCCACCCGCTGAAATTCAGCGAGTGCCCACTCGGGGATTGGCAATCAAAATTCCTAAGTGCCCACCCGCTGAAATTCAGCGAGTGTGCACTCGGGGACTGGCAATCAAAATTCCTAAGTGCCCACCCGCTGAAATTCAGCGAGTGCGCACTCGGGGACTGGATGCGAAATATAAAAACAAGACACTAAAAGAATCAGACCGCTGCAAAGCACCGACCTGATCCTCGGGGACTGGACATACCTGGATGGCTGCGCCAAGCATGCCATGGAGTTGTATCGCGTCCACGGACGCGAGGAGAGCTGGCGTGTGCCCACGACGCTGGTCGACTTCAGCATCGGTGATCCCAGGTGCACGGCTCGAGGGCGAAGTTCCACTCGCCGTGGCCGCTTTGGCCATGAAGCGCGGGAATGTGGCGATGGAGGCACCCGCCCCAAAGGAGGTCGGCTCGGCCGTTCCAGGCGAGGGAGCACCCTCCTTCGTGGACGCAGCCGCCTCCGTTACGGGTCCAGCCGGCGTGACCGCCGTGTCGTCAGGAATCGTGACGACGTCATCGCCCTTGGCCTTCTTGCCGCCATCCGTAGGGACGACGACCTCGTCCGCTTTCCTCTTGCGGGAAGGATCTTCCTCGCTGACGACGGATGGCACCTTAGCCACGGTTGGGTGGCCCATCCTTTTCACTCCGGTCCTGTACATCAATCATGTAAGCAAGATAATTCAAGCTGCTATGGAAGACAAAGGGAGGTGAGTATACTTACTACTACTTTGAATGAAGCGTAGTCTGTATACTACTTTGGCGACGGAATGAGCGTAATACACGGAGGCCGGCTGGCTTCTCCAATTCAGTCCCTAGTCGGCGGCTGAGCCCCATATCTAGGACGTCGCGTGCCCAAGACACGGACGGCTTCTTCATCGTCGAGGCCGCAACCGGAGCCTCTGGAACGTCTTCGGCAGGAGCTTCCCTGCGAGGCGAAGCCGCTGCAGCCGGAGCATCCCCCAGCCCAGAGACTGGGGCGAATGGCGGAGGCATCGACGCCAGGGGCACCTCGATGGTGGCCATGTCCAGCGCGGCTATCGTCGGTGGCGCCTCGTCCTTGGCCGGGCTGGGGACGTCAGAACTGCTCGCTGAGTGTGGCGGTGAGGCCGGCCTCGTCGGCTTTGCCTTCTTCTTCTTTGGAGGGGCCTTTGCCTCCTTTTCCTTCTTCTTCTTTTTCGATGGAGTAGACTGGCGGCACGAGGTGGTTTCCGGAAGCTTGTCGTTGTCGTCATGGCGCTCGAGGCTTTTGCTTGCCTCAAGCTCGCGTTGACGCTGCCCACGGGTCTTGCGGATCAATGGGGCGACCTCCTCCTCGGACTCGTCGACGCTGTCACCCTCGTCGCTCCCGGCATCGCCCTTGGCGGGAGGCGATTCGCCCATGTCCTGGACGGACGAGCTCGAGTTCTCGTCGTCCGAAGGTGGGAGCCATCCTTCCACCACTTGGAATAGCTGCGATGAACACAAGATGAAATCAGAATTACCGCGACTGCAAAAACTACGATTGCGAGTGAAGCAAGGTGATTACCGTTGGGGCTGGACGCTTTGCGGTGTAGGGGGCGACCCCAGCCTGTGCGTCCAGGTACACCGCCTGGGTGATCTTCTCCAGTGCTAGGATGTAGTCCACGAGCTTCCATTCGGCGAGGCAGGCCTTTGTCGAGTCGTCCCGGCCGGTGTACTGGTACATGTAGTGCTCGCGCCGAGCCAGCGGGACGAGCCGCCGCCCGAGCTGGCAGTTGTACAAGTTTATTGTCTGGAGGCCCTTCTTCTTCAGACCGCGGATGGTCTGGAGCATTTCGTCGACGACCATCCCCTGGTCGCTGGGGAGTTTGCCGACTTGAAGACGACGCGGCTCGGACCGGTTGGCGGAGTACCGCGGGATCGCCGTCTCACCCTCTGGGGTCGCCTCGGCAACGTAGAACCACGATTTCTTCCAATCGCTCGCTGCCTTGGCGGGCAGCATCAGGTCGAAGAATGAAGCCTTTGACTTCATCTTGAAGGTTAGGCCGCATGGCGGCATTGTCGCCGCTTCTCGGCTGATCCGTCCCATGAAACAGATCTTGCCACAGAGGAAGTAGGGCGGCCCAAATAGCACTCTGTAATGCCACGAAGATGGCGAGCTGCTCGATCGTGGGGACCCATCCGATGGCTGGATCCGTAGTAAGCGCGAAGCGCGAAGAATAGGGACGTGGGAACCCTAGCCCCGCTTCAAGATGGCTGGTGAAGCGATGAATTCCCTCTCGCGGGTTCGAGTCACCTCTCCGCCACGGGATGCGCCATCACCGGCTTGGTGATCCCGGCCTCCTCAAAGGAAGCGATTGCGCCTTGTGCGCCGATCTACCCCAAGGTTCGGTGGAGAGGGCCATGGCGGAAAGATTTGTGGGGGTTCGGAGGATTTCCGATCGGCTGGATCGCGATGCGAAGGGAGGCGAAAGTGCACGCAGTCGGAGGAAATGGTGAGAGGGTGGTTCTCTGATCGCCTGCCATTCCCCTTATATAGCGGTTGTTACCCGCCAAATCAGGGAGCCGTTACTACGCGGTGATTACGCCGAAAGTTACCATTGGATTACCCCAACGGCTAGTTTGACCACGTTTAACGGTCCAACTTCAGCCACTCGGCTCGCCGACCCGATCACTATGACAGTGTTTCGCCGACCCGACTCGCCAAATCTGCGATTAGAATGGCTAGTTTCCTCCTTTATACAGGAGCCCGCCGACGATTCGACTGGATGTCTACTCAGCGGCCGCATACTCCGACTGCCAGCAGCCATCTACGCCCAATCAACGACGGCCTCGGGGACTACTGATGGGGATGCGCCTACCAAGGTATACCCAGCAGGACATTTCCGACTGGCCCAAGACCTGGCGAGTGGGCCTGCAGGACGGCGACTGGATCAAGGCCCAGCGTGGATCCAAGCGACTGGGAGCTGAAGGCCCAGGCGAGTAGATAGGCCCAGTCGGATTAGGATAAACGAGTATTGAAGCCTTAACTGATTCGGTTGAGATATATAAACCCTAGGGGAGGTGAGCCTATATAAACCTCCCTGCGGGGCGTGTAGAGATACGTTCCATCATACACCCAAGCAGCTCGCCGCCTAGCCGCCGAGCTCGCCCATTGTACCACCTCCATAATACAATCTAGCCGGAGTAGGTCTTTACCCTCCGGGGGGCCGAACCTGGGTAAAACCCTGTGTCTCCGCCCTCATCTCGCACCGCAGATGGCTGGCCGCCCTTGCCCCTCGTTCTACTACTCGCTGCCGATTGCAGCATCTGCCGTGACAATTCCCACGACAAGCACAATGAAAATTAACATAAAATGAAATTCATAACATCAGTGCTTGTAGTATGCCGAGCGGGAAGGAAAATCTACTGGAAATCATTGGGTGCCCTTTTCCATCAAACAGACAATACACCAACGAAATTAACCAAAAATTCAATAGTTTTAGTGCTTGTATATCTGTAGTAATAGCAGCCTAGCAATGACTTCTTAATTTTATAACTTAATTCCATAAAATCTCATGCTATGTTGCAGCAATGAACTCAAAAAAGGGAGAAATTTTCTTCCAGTAAATCGATCAAACACCATATTTGCATGTAACACGAAAGACAATCCTGACAAAAACTGATAAATTGACAACTCGATGCATCTGAATAAGTCACCTGGGTATACCTCAGGCTACAAAAACAGCGGGTACTAACAAACGTCGGGTCGTCGGTGGCTATTGTGGAGCGCCGTGACCGCTGATGCCAGTGATGAAAGGAGATTTGCGACACCATATCTGAGTGCTCATGGATGGAATATGTTATGGAAGAGATGGCTGCAGAAGTGCAAGTCTAGCCAGGCGGCAAGAATGATGGTGGTCAGCCTGTTGTGCAGGGAAGTGAACGTTGTGGACAAGAGGATGAGGATGAGGCAGCTAAGGGCATTTTCACTCGGCCGACCCATTCGGTCCGAGTGTGTCCGAACTTGTCCGCGCGGACGCGCGTGGCGTGCGCGGCGCTCCAGCGGGCCGACCATTCGGAGAGACGCGTTCGGTTCGACCTATCCATGCATCTAATCTGGGGATTGGTTGTGTCGGCCTGGCGGTTGCGGGATGTCCCTGCTCGCGCGTGCCACAGGCCCACCCGTCAGCCACCGCTTACCAGCGGCATTGATTCATATGCGGTCAGCAGCACCGATTCAGACGCAACCGCGACAACGATTTAGAGGGAAGGATGACTGGCGGTAGCCTGCCTGCGCCATTAATGGCGACGAGAAGGCACGCTGACCCACTGGGCAGCGCCTGTGTTTCCGCACCAGCATTGATGGCGAAGGAGCGGGAAGCTGCGCGTGTTCACGGGCGGCTGGGATATTTAACCCTGCGCCCGTCGGTGCCGCCCTCCACACCTCTTGCCATCGCCAAACCCTAGCCGTAGCCGCCACCACCAATGATGAAGACACCGTCGTGGCTGAAGAGGAGCAAGAACGACCACGAGGCATCTGGATCTAACAGCCGGCGGTCTCGGCTACTGGCCTTCCTCCACGGCATGTCCTTGCCGCCTCCGTCGCGGCTAGAGGAGTTCCGAAGGGACCCCGTGGGGGACCGCAGGACCATCGCACCCGGCGGTACTATCGCATCGGGGAGTGTGAGTGGCGCTGGAGGGAGGGTCGCGGCATGCAGCACACGGATGTCTCCCTCCCACCGGATGGCACCTCAACCGAGTGTTGGGGATATACTTTCCGGGTATATCCACATGACTCGCTGACCAGGGTGGCCCACCAATGGGTTAGAGCTTTCCTTTACGGGCGGCCCAGTCAGAAAAAGAGGAGGAGTCAGTTCCTGCTATGACAAGTCCCAGAAGAGTTACCGACTTAGGCCTCTAGTATTACTTGTAGTCCAAGCTGTACATAGTTACCGACTCTGTAACGTAGCCGGATAGGTCTCTCCCTGTAACCCTAGGCCCCGGTGACTATATAAACCGGCCCTATGGGATCCTTTAGGACACAACAACCACAACCAACTCGCACATGCGAACCTCTCTTGTAATCCATTGTAACATCTGGCTTGCGCCTATATATTACTAGGTTGCTAGCAGAAGTAGGATCTGATCACCGCAGTCGGATCCGAACTTGGGTAAACTTGTGCTCACCGCTCCTGGAACATCCGACATCTCACACCCCATCCTTCCAACGCCACTAGGACCCCTTGTGGCGTACTTGTCAACAATCTGACGATAGTTGGCACCCACCGTGGGGCAGGTGACCTTTGGAGCATCATTCCAGGCGGAATCTGCGAATGCAGGAATTGGCGAAACAATCGCCATGGGTCACGTGGTCTACGCCAGTGATGTCCCTCTCATCCTCCTCGATGAGACTTGGATTCCGGCTTCGAAACCCGTGACAACTTACATGATCATGTCAATCGGCGAGATCGATATTTATCTCGGTTTCGCTGAACCCGCCCAACCCACCCTTGAGGTGATGACCATGGCGGAAGAAAAATACGGAACTACTTTGTCCGCAGATGCGGAAAAGTTCAGGGTCCCGGAGAAAATCAAACCCACCCAGCCCACTCCTGAAGTGGAAGAAGAAGCTAGATCCGACCTCTCCATCGAGATCGGATACACAGATGAGGAATACATCCGCTACGGATCCATCTTTGCTGATGTCGAAGCAGAAACCAAGTTATAAAAGTACCTCAAGAACATGAACAAGAAGAAGCACTGTTTCATATACCACATAAGCACTGACTCCCCAGCGGAGTCAATCACATCGCAGGAGCTTCGAGACATCGACAAAGAGATAGAGGAGTACGAGCAAGAGGACGTCTCCAGACAAACACCATGTGAGACGGAAACTCCTCCTAGTCCATATGATAGCATGGATGAAAGCTACACCTCGCAGGATGACATGGACACCAGACATTCCTCCAAGGTCTACACACCAACCATGACGGAAAGTACCGACGGGAGTTTATCCCCTGGTACCATACCAAAAGCCGTCTTTGCCACTGGTACGCACGTTAAGGCTACTGGGCAGTCAAAGAAGAAGAAGAAGAAGAACAAGAATCTGACACCGGCAGAGCCAGACGTCGAGGAAACCAACGAAGAAAAAGTTGATGACGAGATTGAAATGGAGAATCAGGATGGAGATCCGATTAATCCCACCCCGATCGATCCTCCTGTAGATGGGCACGTTGTCACCAAGGGTGCACGCGAAATCTACGGAGATGCTCTCACAATTCCAATCCCAACAGCTTCGGATCTTACGCCAGAGGCACTGGAGAAAAGGGTTCATGACTTGGAAAAGCACCGCTTGTTTCTACTTGAAGAGGCCGCGTGCCTCGTAGAGATGAGACAGCAGTTAGACAGTAATCCTGCCAAATATCAGTCAGATTTCAAACGACATCCAAACAAGACAAGGGGAGGTCCGTTTCTTGCAAACAAGAATTAGGATATCCACAATGATCTATTCGATGAAAAAGATGGAGAGAAAATACGAGTCTACAGCATGCCGGTGGAAAACACTGTTGCAGCTCGAGCCATCCTCGCCAACAATCCGTCTCCACAGCAGGTCCAACAGTGCGTCGCATTTTTGGGCAAAGGATTAAAGCAGCAGAAAACGGCGGCGTCATTTAGTGGAAAGCTGGCCTCAAAGTCTGAGTTTTGCCACACTGGAGCTGACCAAAGGGCTGACATAAGACTCTGTATGGATAAGAATCAGCGTTATCATCCCCGTGGAGAAGAAGAAAATTACAGGACCGGCTCCAATAGCCACTCCCACCGGCCGGCATGTGACTGGGCAAGAGTTATTCCGTCTACGGCCGAAGACGCCCTCAGAGAAATGGTTCCTCATCAGGACGATAGTCGGCAAAACAATCCCTATAGAGAAGACCAGGAAACACGCCGCCAGCGAGAGGAGCAAGATTGGCTAAGGATGCCACCACCGAGCCATCCGGCTGGCAACGCCGGACGAAGAGATGATCCGGATCATCCTGAATCTAGTAGGGACGATGCCCGAAAAAATAGGCATCGGAGTCAGCATAATGAGGCTCCACCGCCACCACCAAGAAACCCAGCCGGAAATAATCCACCAGGGCCACCATCGCCCCCCAGCAGTGACCATGAAGGATCACGCCGTAGCCATGGGAGCCGCAGGGGCGGAGGCGGCAATGGTGAGAGAAGAAGCAGAAATCCGACTCCACCGCGCAGAAGCCGCGAGCCTCCAAGGCGATGATCTCTCTCGCCAAACGACGCTCGCCATCGCATCAAATCAAACATAGAGCCGCGTCGGTACGAGGAAGAAGATGTGTACGTAGGACCCAAATGCTTTGGACCGTGCATCAGACAAAATTTCCGGTTGACTTTGGCATCACCAAACACATTCAACCCTATGACGGCATAGCTCGGCCAGATACTTGTCTCCAGGATTTTTTCCAGGATTGCTGCATCGCCAAAGGAGAAAACAGCCTGGTTGCAGTTCGATATCTCCCACTGATGCTGAGGAAGACGGCTCGATCATGGCTCAATGAACTGCCAGAGAATTCAATTCATAACTAGTATGATATGCAAAGTGCGTTCTTTTCAAACTTCGAGGGAACATACAGGAGGCCCTGCTGAAGGGAATATGTCCCGAGAGGCAATAATAAATTGTTTATTATGTGTATTCCAAGTATATGATAGATTTTTATTTTGCATGCTATAATTGTATTAATACAGAAACATTAATACATGTGTGTTCCTAGTTATGCCTCTCTCATAAACAAATAGAAAGTTCCTAGTTATGCCTCTCTCATAAACTAGCTCGTTGATTAACAAGATGATCAAAGTTTCCTGATCATGGACATTGGATGTTGTTAATAACGAGGTCACAACATTATTGTAATGGTGTGATGAACATTCATCCGAAGTATAGCATTACGATCAAAGTCATTGAGTTTATAATGCCATAAGTCTATAACAACTTACGAAGTGATCCTAATCCTTAGACCATGAGATCATGTCAATCACTAACACCAGAAGAGTATCTTGATGACATCAAACGTCACACCGTAACTGGGTGATTATGAAGATAGCTTCAGAACTACTAAAGTGTTATGTTGAGGCTCATGGATCAAGAGTGTAATTTGTTCATCCCCATAACGGATAGATATACTCTGGGCCCTCTCGGTGATATCACATTGGTTAGCTTGCAAGCAAGTGATTTGATCACTAGAATGTTATATTGCGGGAATGAGAAAAGAGTGCATGTCGGTAATGGGATCAAACTAGGTATGGAGATACCGATGATCGAATCTCGGACATGTAATATATCGCGAAACAAAGGGATTAAGATACTAGCGTAAAAGGTTCCGACGACCACAAGAAAGTCATCGTTGAATGTGTGGGAGTCAGTATGGGTCTCCCGATCCCGCTTCTTTTTATTGATCATAAAAAGGTCTCGATCCTGTCCACATTATTCGAGAACCGTAGGGTGGCACACTTAAGAGACACCGACATCCAATTGGAGAAAAAGTTTCATGTCAGAAAGAATAACAAGCGCAGGAATTTATTTCACTATATACCGAAACAGGTTTTCGGGTGAAATTGCAAAAAGTGTTTTTTCATGTGAAATGAAATACTAGAAAGGGGTTATATGTGAATGTTTTTCGTTAAAGTAATTGACAAAATTCTGAATAAATAAAAGGAGTTTTATTTAATGAGAGTTTGCATTAAATTTGGTGGAAATTTAATGGGAATTTGAGTGGAGGGAATTGAAAGGCATGTGAGTGAGTGGAGTGTCCACCCACATGAATGAAGGAGGGGAGGGGGCAGCCCCCATGGCCGGCGGCCACCCCCTTGGGTACCCCCCTCCTCCTATAAAAGGAGCTCCTCTCCTCTCTCTCACTTACATCTCCTCGTGAAGGATCTCTCTCCCCCTCTAGTATTTATCCCCCATGTTCTCGGACTAGCGAGATACATGTTCCCGGTGGCTATTCGGCAAGAAAGATTTGTGCTTCCGCTGCATCGCTGGAGCAAGGAGGCGGAGGTTGCTCTGTGCCTCGTATGTGTGTGCGAGGACGGATGCGCTGCTGATTTGTGGCGCTAGGACTTCCTCTCGATCTTGAGATCGGCAAGAGATCATCTACATCAACCACGAGTTTTACTCGTTAAGCTTTGTAGGTCTTCAAGGGTATGTTCTCTACGGATATACATCCGCCCGTTGTTTGTATCTAGTAGATAGATATTGGTACATAGGTGTTCCCATCGTAGGAAATTTTGTGTTTTCTATGCTGCGAACCCTAAAGTGGTATCAGAGCCGGATCTATGTGTAGATGATTTACACTTGTAGTACACATATGAGTATGTGGGGGATGATGATCATGTTATTGATTCTTAGTTGTATTTTGGATATTGGTGGCATAGTCGGATGAAGAGGCCCGAACAAACTTTACATGTCCTCGCACATGAGACCTGTTCCACGCTTGACATGCAACTAGTTTTGCGTAAGTGGCTAGCGGGTGTCTGTCTCTCCTACTATTGTCAATATCTAATTTGCAACGAGTTGTCAACTATTTGGTTATCCTTGTTGTGGGTCATGTTCATAGGTATGAATGGTTTTATCTTTTAAAGCCCTAAGCCACGTAAAACTTGCAATGGATAAATTAGAGGCGTCTAGTTTAGATTGTTTGGCTAGTGTTTTGATATGGTGATGTTGTAAGTAGAAGTATGCGATGATACTCTTACAACACTCATAACGTGTAAGTACCATAGACCTTGGCCTTACACATAGAGGTATGATAGTGATCATACCAAGGAGCACATGATGGAGATCATATGCAGGAACCATGTCATTTCAGTTACAAACATGTGATGTTTGATTGCATCTTATGTTGCTTGTTTAGTGTTTTATTAGCATAATAAGATGATCCCTCATTTAAATATCAAGATAAGAATGTGTTCTTCCTTAAGTATGCAACTATTATGTTTCGTCGCTCCAAGACATCACGTGCTGATCGGGTGTTCTTGGATCCACGACCATATTATGGGTGTAAGGCAGTTACACACGCGAATACTAAGGTTCTTACTTGGAAAGCCTAGCATGTACATACATGGCCTCGGAACACGGACTGAAAGGTTAAGCATGAGTCATATGGTAGATATGATGCCCATTTGATGCTCGCCTTTGAAGCTACACCGACTCACGTGATGATCGGACTTGGTGTAGTGGATTTGGTTCATGTAATCACCAAAACGGCACGAGGGATGTCATTTTTGAGTGGGAGTTCATTCGTAATGTGAATTAGTTGAACTCAATCTATCATAAACTTAGTCTAAACTTTACAAATTCTGTTGTAGATGGCACCACCTACTTTTAATTTCAATGTTTTCGTGGAGTAAGAGAAACTTGCAATGAACGGTAGTAACTTTACCGAATGGGCCATGAATTTGAGGATTCTCCTCTCTGCTGCACAAAAGCAATATGTGCTAGAAGCGCCGCTAGGCCCCCCACCGTTCGATGATGCCCCTGACGAGGATAAGAATGTCTATCAGACTCGTCAGGAGGACCACAACTTAGTTCATTGCGACATATTGTATGGGCTAGAGCCAGAACTTCGACCATAACTTAGTTCATTGCGACATATTGTATGGGCTAGAGCCAGAACTTCGAAAGCGTTTTGAAAACGGCAATGCATTTGATACAATGGGTGAGTTAAAAATGATTTTCGACACACATGATGGTGTAGAGAGCTACAATGCTTCAGAAAAGTTCTTTAGCTGCATGATGGAAGAGCACAACTCCGTAACTAATCATGTACTCAAGATGTCGGGTTACGCTGATAAGCTTGTGTCCTTGGGAATATTGATTCCCATTGACTTAGGAATACATCGTGTTCTGCAGTCTCTGACACCTAGCTATAAGAGCTTCGTGATGAACTATAATATGCAAGGCATGAAGAAGTCTCTCCCCGAGCTTCTGTCAATGCTTAAAACTACAGAAGTGGAGATCAAGAAGGAACATCAAGTGTTGATGATCAATAAGAATATTGGTTTCAAGAAAGACAAGAAGGGAAAACGAAAGGGAAGTAAGGGCGGAAAGCCGTTTTACGTGCCTAAAAAGAAGCCCCGAGTTAGACCTAAGTTTGATACCGAGTTCTATTATTGTAAGGGGACTGGCCACTAGAAGCAAAACTTCCCCAAGTATTTGGAAGACAAGAAGGCCGGCAAGGAAAACAAAGGTATATATGATATATATGTTATTGATGTGTACTTGACTAGTACTCGCAGTAGCACCTGGGTATTTGATACCGGTTCAGTTGCTAATATTTGTAACTCGAATCAGGGGTTGCGGAACAAGCGACAGCTAGCAAGGGGTGAGTCAAGATGCGTGTCAGCAATGGATCAAGTGTTGATGTGATTGCCGTCGGAACGCTACCTCTCCACTTACCGTCGGGATTAGTAATAAACTTGAATAATTGTTATCTGGTGCCTGCACTGAGCATGAACATTGTATCTGGATCATTTTTGAACTTGAATAAATACAATGGTTGTTCTATTTATATGAATGATATATTTTATGGTCTTGCATTGATGATGAATTGTTTATTTCTGTTGGATCTCGATAATAGTGTTACACATATTCATAATGTTGATGCTAAAAGAATTAAACTTAATGATGATATATCCGCACATATGTGGTACTACCGTCTAGGTCATATTGGCGTTAAACTGGAACATCCCAAAAATCATGATTTCAAAGTTTGCATAGCATCCATACATTCATAATCATTTTAGGATCATTTTCAATGTTTTTTCAAAAACAGAAGCATTTGAAGGGTTTAGTATTTTATGCAAGCAAGGCATTAGCCTTATTGCTACCTTATAAGAAGGAAGACCTTGTTTTGATCAGTAGTGAATTGATCCTATGGTTGATTGATGTTTTCCAAAGCTTGGACAAAATTTTCAAAACAAAGTATGAATTTAAAACCATTCATATGTCTTTATTAAACAATTGATAAAGGCATTGTTTATTTTTAATTCCAATGTGCCAATATATTTCCAAGTGTTCAACATTGTTCTGTAGACAAATGTGTACTTGTTCCACTTTACAAAAGTCCACAGGAGGTTTGAATTCAAACTCATTTGGAATTCACTTCCTGAATCAAAATAGAAATAGAAAAATATTAAAGAAATAGAAATAGGCTGGCGCCAGCATTTCGGCCCAACAATAGAACCAGCCCACCCGTGCCAGTCCCCTCTACCCCCTCTCTAACCCGCGCGGAACGTACCCCGCAGCCACTAACGCTGGGCCCTCTCCACGTCAGCGTCGTCTTCCCCGAATCCTCGCACGTAGATGCCGCTCCATCGTTACCTCTCTGCAGTGACGCCGCGTTTAAGCCCGGCATAAATCACATTGATTGGCCGCGTGATAGTCGCCCCTGCTCTGGCTACTTAACCACCTCCCCACCCCGCTCTTTTCCCCTCACTCAGCACCACCAGAGCGCCGCCAGGCTCCCCAAATTTCACCCAACACCGCCGCGGCACCGAGGAACTCCGGTGAGCCATCATCCTGCGCACCTTCTCATGCTCTCCTTTTGTTCTGAATCGCCCTAGGTCGTCGCCCTTGTCAACATCTGGAAACGACCGAAGCTTGACTCGACTCCGACGAGCCATTCCGGTGAGCCCCGTGTTCCCCTCTGTCTCTGGTTCACGCAATCATGTCTGCCAGTGCCTCGCGCATTTTTTAACGTTTTCTGTTTGAATCCTTGCGCCGTAACGCCGTCTTTGACTCCGCAGCGGAGCACCGACGCCGCATTTAACTCCGACGAGGTCTCGCTGCGTGCATGCGCCTGACCCTGCTAGTCAACGCGTTGAGTAAGTCCGCGTTCTCGCGATCTCGGTAAGCACTAGCACGCCCCCCTTACCCCTCTGGCCTCGCCGGAGTGTCACCGCCAGAACCGTCGCCGCCGCGGGCACCATTTGCGCCGCTGATTTCTGGTCAGATTGATCTGATCCATCGGATCCAGATCCAAAGGCCAAAGTTAGATTTTGATCGAAACGGTATGATTAGATCTGGGCCGTGCTTAGTTAGTTAGATCCAATGGCCCGCGAGTGTGATCCAGTGCAAAGCGGTATCGTCCAATCAGGAAGCGCCGCGTGGCCTGTGTTTTGATTTAAAATCTAGAATTAGATCTATTAGTTATTCAAACTTGCAAAATTCATAACTTTTGATCCACATGTTCAAATTTTGTAAAATTTATATTATTTGAATCATGAGAAAGAATTCTATCCAATTATGCACTTTGTATAATAAATTGCATATGTAAAATGGGTTGTTTTTGCAGAGACATTTATAAGCTTATTTTGTATATAAAAATTGTATGGAAAATGTTCTAACGGCCAAATTAATTTTATTTAGTGTATAATTGTTTTGCTTATGATTCAGTACTTTGCCACTTGTCTTGTTTGATTTAGAAAATCATCACATGGCATTTGCATGCATTCATATATTTTTTCTTGTTTATTTTGATATGTGAATTTGGTGCTATCATTTTATGTGTAGATTTTGGTGCCAGTGGTGATTGTGATTATGAGGATTGTTGCTACTCCCCAACTACCAGGGCAAGTGGTGCTTTATATTTTTGTCCCTATATTTTGACTATGCATTAGAAATATTTTGTATAGGCTTGCATGAGTATTTTGCTAAGTATCTATATGCTATGCTTGGTAAATCCTAGTAGTTGTTGAATTGTTAAAATTTTCTCTAGGTTAAGATACTTGCTATTTCTATGCTTAGCCTAGATAGTAGTAACCAAGGGTGGAATATATACATGCTATGGAAAAATATTGCTAAGTCTTTGACTTATGTTTTTGCTTAATAAAACTACTAAGTGAATGAAACACCTGGGTGGAATGGTAATTGCTTGGTGGTTTTTGGTTGAGTGGTTACACAAGGCCCATTTTTATGGTCTACCTTGAGTATCTCACTTGTAGATTGCCACCCAGGATCAAAGGGATTTGAGATGCCAAATGTTAATAAGCTTCTAGTGCAGCCACATGGCATTATGGGCTCTGCCTGGATCATGTAGGTTGCAATAACTTAGCCAAATGGACAGTTGGTGGTAGGGGATTGATAGGTTTGGAGCTCGTCCATTTTGGTCTAAGGGAAGGCTTCTGAAAGGTCCTGTCTTGGTGAAAATCAAGTCTTGTGGGGAAAGTGTACAACCTCTGCAGATGGAAGAAACTAAGTACTTAGCCGTGTCCCCAGTAATGGACAACTTGAGCATCAAGACATGGAAGCTATCAAGAATCTCCTCATCCCAATTTTCTAAGTTAAAACTTGTGGTTAAACAAGGGTGAAGGTTCACCAATTTCTATTGGTGGTTCCTTGGGAAAGTTTTTGCCAAACAAAAACTTATTGTTTTCAACTAATAGGTAAAACCTAGTTTTGAGCAAAGCAAGCCTTAGCTACACTTAGCAAAATTCATGTAGTAACTAGATGCTAATATTCTACTAAGGTATCACTTGCCAATACTATTCCAATGTATTGACCCACTGTGGCTGTAACTTGTGATGTTGCAGGTTAATCTGATGATGATTAGGGGTTATGAGTCTACACTCAACATGCTTGCCTATGGCACATGAAGATGAAGACTTCTTTTGATATATTGTTAAGTTAAAGTCTTGTACTATACTATGGCTATGGAGTTGTAAAAGACTATGTTATCTCTGGAATGACGATGTAATAATGACCTTTGTTTCTGTGTACTTCATCTTAAACTGTGGATGCTAGAATTGATCCAGGGACTAGCATTGCAATCATAGGGATCTTTTCTATTATAAAGGTGGGATCTTAAAGATGGTATCAGAGCACTGTGTTGCCTATAGGATTATGACCCTAGGATTGGATTAGAAACTACTAAGGAAAAAATTTCAACAATTTCCACACTTGTATTTTTCTTCTCGTCAACTTTTCTAATCTTCTTTCTCGTCTCTCTTTGTATAAGAACTCCATCAATGAAGCCGTGAGAAAGGGACCACTCATGACCATGACCTTGGAGTGTGAGACAGAATTCCCCAAGGCCCTCAAGAACCTCATGGTTACCTTGGGGATACATGGTGCAGCTATGTACAAAGGATTCCCCGTGATGGATGAAGGAGTAGAGTACTGGTGGGTGCAACTTCACTTGTACGAAAACAAGGAAGACAACTACAAGGAGTCAGGATTCTGCATGGTCACCAACTCAGAAATGCACACCACATTCTTTGACTCTACAAGAAATGCAGCTTGAAATGCCATCAAGGAGCCTGGTGATAGACTCAAGTGCAGAATGCTAAACACCCAAAATGACCTTATGGAAGAAAAGAAGCATACCCAAGAGTTAGAGACAACCAACCAACAACTAAGGGGAGACATCATAGACTTAATTTGGGAGTCTTGTGAGCAAGATAGACATATGGCTACTAAGGATGCCCTAATAGCTATTTTGTCTAGTGAGTGAGAGTTGTAACGTACTTTGTTAGTTGGACCACCACATATATCGTTTTATTTACAAAATTTGTCTAGGTTATGTTGAACCTTTGATGCTTGTAATGGATTTGTGTATGCCATGACTTGTGTGATTGTTGCAAAAGATATGCTTGTGATATTTTGTCTTGTGATTTTTCTTTATTGATGTTGATTCTAAATTTTTCTATCTTATAAAAAATAGATGCCTACTGTTATTATCAACACGGCCGAGGAGTTCAAGGGAACTCGATTTGGCTCTCGTCTCATTGAGCTCACTAGCGTGCTCAACCTTCCACTCCCTAGCATCATGACGCTTCCCCTCACCAAGTTTGAGAGGAAGGACCTTTGGGGCTTCAGAGTCACTCAGCCCGGAAGCCAAGCAGAGCCAACCACGAAGACCATCACCTTCAAGCTCATGCATGATGACAAGGAGAAAGGCCTAAATGTAGTCATGCAGGAGTTACTTGGGCGCCTGGTAGGGAGACACTCCAGTGAGCTTAGAGGTCTTTACTTTCACCCCTTCGGGAGACGCGACGAGGAGGGTGAGGCTATTGAGTTCGAGGATGCTGCTAGAGAGACGGTGGAGCCGATTCGTCTGTACCTTCAGGACCTAGAGGTTCTTATTAGGCACCTAGATACTGATAGGACCAACGTCATGCTTAGCAATGACGAGCTCCAGGTGCAGCTTCGTGAGAAGGACAAGCTCTTCGCGGAGCAAGACGAGATAGTCAAGGAAATGGAGGCCAAGTTTGAGAGCCAGGACAGGAAATTCAAGAGCCAGGAGAAGAGAGTACAAGACCGGAACAAGAAGATCCGGGAGATGAAGGAAGAGCTGGAGGCCAAGGACTTCGAGCTCGAGCATCAGCAGGGTGTGATTGAGATACTTCACTCATAGAAGAGGGCTCTTAAGGCCAAGAGAGAGGCCTTGAATACCAATGTCGAGGAATACAAGACCCCTATGGAGAATGCAGGTCTTACACTTGTTGATGTGGAGGTTGATGCATAGGAGTAGTGATGACTACTCATTTATCTTTCAATTACCGTACTTATGATTATTGAGTCGCAATGACAATCCAAAATGTGGGTGGCTTGCTATGGTGTGTTTACTTTTTCAAACTTGTTGTTTACGTCGTTTGAACCTTATGTTATTTTGATGCTTGTTTTGGTGATTGTCTATGTGATGTATTGTGCATGTTAAGCATATGTTGTTATCTCATTCTTATCCTTATGAAAACCACAGACGCCTCCTCGATGTGCCAACCCCAACCCAAACAACCACATCGTCACCCCCAAGATGCAGCAGCTGATGACAGCACAGGCACAACTGATGCAGATGATGACCACTTTTATGCAGAATCAGAATAACAACAACAACAATAACAACAACAACAACAATCCGAACAATCCACCAGGATTTGACATGCTCACCAGATTCCTAAGACTGAGGCTGCAAGTTCTCGGAACCATCGACCCAATGGTGGCCAATGATTGGCTACGTTCGGTGAACAAGGATTTGGTAGCTGCTGCATCGAAGAGAAAGTCAGGTTTGCAGCACATTTGTTGGAAGGACCAGCAGCCACTTGGTGGGATAACTTCCAGATCACCACTCCCATTGAGGATGTGACATGGGCTATCTTTGAAGATGGATTCCGTACAGCTCACATCTCATCCGGGGTGATGAATTTGAAGAAGAAGGAGTTCCATAACCTGAAGCAGCATCACCGCAGCGTGGCTGAATATATTGAGGAGTTCAACAATCTGGCTCGTTATGCACCGGATGAAGTTGATACTGATGCCAAGAGGAAGGAGAAATTCCTCGAAGCACTGAACGATGAACTAAATCTACAACTATCTGTTTCCTATGACCCAACCTACCAATCACTTGTGACAAGGCTACCATCTTGGAGAACAAGATGAAACAGGTTGAAAGCAGAAAGAGGAAGCACAGCTCTGACAAACACAACTCGGGATCGTCTCACAAGCGTTCCCATCATGATGATAGTGGGAGTTATGGATCCCACAAACATGGAAAGTACAACAACCACCACAGCCACAACCGCCATCATGACAACAAGCATCACCGTAGTCATGATAATGACAAGTACAAGAACCACAAGAGTGGACACAAGAGTCACCACAGTGGAGGTGGAAGTGGAAGTGGCAGTCAGCCTGCAAAGAGAGATATCAGTCAGGTTGAATGTTTCAAGTGTAAGAAGCTGGGGCATTATGCAAATGAATGCCCAGAGAAGAAAGTTGAAGGAACCAACAAGCCTAACCCTTTCCAGAAGGGACAAGTGAACCACATCAATGTGGAAGAGATTTATGAGGAGTCTGATGTTGTGGCTGGTAAGTTCAGACTCAATTCTATTCTAGCACTTGTTCTTTTTGATACTGGTGCATCACATTCATTCATATCAAAAGCATTTGTTTATAGAAATGGGGTTCCAACTGAAAATATTGGGTGTCCAATAAAAGTAAGTTCTCCTGGTGGAGATATGATAGTAAGTCTTGGATGTCGTGATCTAGTGATAGAATTTGGAAAGCATAAGTTTCCAGTGAGTCTGATAATCCTAGATTCCCAAGGACTGGATGTAATTTTGGGAATGGACTGGATGACCAAGTATGAAGGAGTACTAGATTGTGCCAATCATACTGTCGCACTCACAACCCCGGAAAAGAAACTGATAAGATTCAAGTCTAACTTCGAATCAAAAGGGAGTAAGCTAAATTCTCTTAAGGGAGTTAGCATAGACAGTGTACCAATTGTGAGAGAATATCCGGATGTGTTTCCAGAAGAATTGCCGGGAATGCCACCAGATAGAGATGTGGAATTTCTGATTGACTTGCTTCCAGGATCAGGACCAATAGCAAAGAGACCTTACAAGATGTCAGTTGATGAGTTGAAAGAACTCATGAAACAACTTGGAGAACAATTGCAGAAAGGATTTATTCAACCAAGTTCTTCATCTTGGGGAGCACCAGTCTTGTTTGTGGAAAAGGAAGATAGAAGTCAAAGGTTATGCATAGATTATCGTTACTCAATGAGGTGACTATCAAGAACAAATATCCTTTGCCCATAATCAATGACTTATTTGATCAGTTAGAAGGAGCCTGTGTGTTCTCAAAGATTGATCTCCGGTCAGGTTATTTTCAGCTTAAGATAAGGGAACAAGACATACCTAAGACAACTTTCACCACTAGGTATGGATTGTATGAGTACACCGTGATGCCGTTTGGATTAACCAATGCACCAACTTACTTCATGAATATGATGAACAAGGTGTTCATGGAGTTCCTTGACAAGTTTGTTGTTGTTTTCATCGATGACATTTTGATCTACTCCAAGAGCAAAGAAGAGCATGAAGTACATTTGCGATTGATACTTGAGAAACTTAGAGAGCATAAGCTGTATGCCAAATTCAGCAAGTGTGAATTCTGGTTGAATGAAGTTCGATTTCTTGGACACATTGTGTCAGGAGATGGTGTAGCAGTTGATCCCGCAAAAGTGTAAATGAAGTAGTTGAGCTATTTTAAGATTTTATAAAATTATCCTCTCATATTTTCAAACTTTAATTCATGGTTATCCATGTAAAGTGGAACTAAATCGAATCAAGTTCAAATAAGGAAAGAATCCAAGTCATTCCAAATATATTGCCCTGCAACTAGGCCAATATCGCACACACGCAATCGTACAATAATTGACTAATTAATAATTGAGAAAAATAAATATTTCTAAATATATAAAATTTATGTTCTAAAATATTGCCCATAAATTTACGAACCCGCAGAAATTTGAATCAACAAATTCGGAGCTCTAAGTCAAAAGTTATAAAAGAATTAAAAAATAGGAAAAAATATAAAAAGAAAAAAGTAGAGTAGCCGGCCAGGCCGGCCAAAATGGCCGGCCCAACTAGGCCGATCGGCCATGAGGGCACCACGACCAGGCACGTACATGAACGAACCAGGGAGCACTTGGTCTTCATTTTCTTTGAATCTAATGCTCCTAAATGACTCTCAATTGCCCTGCTAAATTGCACTAAATGTCCTCTAATTTCTCTCCCACTTTAATCTTCTTTAATTCAGCCCCCACCCTCCTCCTATATAAACCTCACTCCAGGAAAGTTCAAAGTTTTCAACTCATCATACCTCCATTTTCGTCCAAAATTCTCTCCAATATTCTCCACCCAAATAGACCTTCAAAACGACTTCAGATCACGGTGGCTTGAAGACGGAAGTTGTTCCCCTCGTCAAGACGGTTCCATTCACGCTAGTTTAACCTCGTTTCGTTCATCGAGCAGAGAGAAAAATATGGTCAAAGATTCAGATCTTAAAAGGTATAATCCATTTTACGCCCACCTCGTTTCTCCAAACACAATTTCCTTTGAACAGTAGATAGATCTAGTTGTTATCTACAAATTTCATGTAGAAAGTTTTTCCATCCGAGCAACTTTTTTGTAGTCATATCTGACATCATCATGACATCAGCGTAGTCAACAGTCAACTCAGTCAGATTTGTCAAAGTCAATTTCAGTCAATTTTCGAGTTTGACTTTTTCAGATTTTAGTACAAACTCGTATAATTCATAGAAAAAGATTTAAAAGTCCAAAAATTATAAATTTGGTATCCATGAAAAGCTGAGATTCTGTAGAATCCGTTTCTGCAATAATATTACTTATTATCTGTACAAAAATTTGATTTATAAATTAAATGGTTTAATTGGTCATTTTCACCATAAAAATTATATCTTTAGTTCTGTATATCCAAATTTAGCAAATAATATGTATATGGATTCACAAAAACGAGTAGAACACAGTGGAGCCATAACTCGGTATTTTTTATTCTGTTAAAATCACGTTTTATACAGAAGCATTTGTGGAGTATTTTGAGTATAAAAATTGTTGTATAAATTATTTTTAAGTAAATCCTTTTGCAAATGGTTGTAAATTGAACCCTCTGTACAGTAAAACCAAAATATAATTTTATTCTAGTATAAATAAGACCGTGGCAATTTATTTAATAATAATGGCCTTTCCAACCGTTAGAAAATGTTGCTAATTGCTACAATTGCACAAATGGTTGCATTTGTAATCCTGAAAATATAAAATGTTCATAAATCACTTAGTAATGTTCAGAACCTTTTTATAAAAATTTGTACAATAAAAATTGCCATGTTGCATGTTTGCATATTTTGCATGATTTTTGTGTTACCATTAGTGTTGATCTTGTGTATGTTTTGTCTTGGTTGTTTTGCTTGATAGATTATGTTGATTGCCAAGTGTGTTATTGCGAAGAGTGTACCAACACCACCAAATACTAAGGCAAGTGACACTATCATCCATGTCCTACTATTTTCACTACACTTAGTGGTATTTTTGTAGTATGCATGATGGGGATACTATATTTCTATGCTATGCTATATCCTATTAAGATATCCTTATATCTTCCTTAGTGAAAACAATGTAGTTGTAGTATGCTTAGCCCTGCTATATATATTGGGATGGGATACATGATATGATTTTATGAAGTATTGGAAAAATTATATGTCTTATATAATAAAACAAGTACTCAATGAACCACCTGGGTGGAAAGAGGATACTCAAGTTTTGGACAAGGTGGCAACAAAGGGAACCATGTTTATATGACTATCTTTTTGTATGTGCACTAGAAGAAAACCACCCAGGGACTTAGAGATTGAACATGTTTTTCGTACAGTGGTTTCCGTGTACAGCGACATGCTAAATGGGCTCTGGCTTAGTCAACTACATGGTGGAAGACCCTTGCATTGGCATCTTCAGGTTAACTAGAACTGTGTATTGGAAATATATCCTTACATTGGTGCCTGGTAGACAAGCTAGCATTGTGTATTGGGAGGACTTCTATGGAAAGACTTTGTCACATTCTCGATCTGCCGGTATTCCATTTGGTGTGTACTTATGCAGCGGCCACTAGTGGCGTCAAGATGAGATTGCGTCATGTGGGTAAAGTGTACAACTTCTGTAGAAGATCAAATTCTAAGTACTTAGCCGTGTCCCCGGTTACGGACAACTCTAAGCAACTAAGGCCTGAAGCTATGGAAGATCTCGACATTCCAATTTCTGGAAATAAAACTTTATGGTGTCAACAAGGGATTAAAAGCACTTGGAGTTTTCCAAGGAGTTCAAAAAGATTGTCAAAAGATAAAAACTATTTTGAAATGATAGGATAAAATTATATTGCTTTCTGCAAATGAGCCTAAACCCTACTTAGCCAAATATGCATGTAATGATAGAATCCACTTATTTGTACATAGTAGTGAATCTTGCCAATACAATTCAAATGTATTGACCCTTGTGGCTGCAACTTATTATGTTGCACGTTTGTTTGATGTTACTGAAGTGTGTTGAATAGGATTACAATGTCTACAACCAACATGATTGCATGTGGCACTTTGAAGATGAAGGACTCCATGCTATATAGATATTCTGCTGCATTGTAATGAGATAGCCAAATGAGCTATGTAAGATGTAATGAATTATTTTATTCTTGGTTATAAAGTTGTATTATGACCTTTGTTTCTGGATATTACATCTTAACTGTGGATGCTATCTAGTGATCCAGGGACTAGCATTGTAAACACAGGGATCTCTACCTTATATCAGGTTGGGACTTCTACAGATGGTATCAGAGCACTGTGTTGCCTATAGGATTGTAACCCTAGGATTGGACAAAACCCCTTAGAAATATAGGAGTTGTATTTGTTCCAAAAATTATTTACAAACAACCTTGTAAACTCTTTCCTCAACCTTTTGGTTTTGAATTCTACACCTCTTCCTTTTCAACTTGATGGACAAAGCCTCCACCATGACCAATGACTTTAACTTTAGTTTCACCAAGGACTTCAACTTAGACATCACTAAGGACTACAAGTGAAAAACCAAGAGACATTAGATTGCCTACCAACTATCTAAAACATTGATATCATGTTAGTGTATGGATCATATTGACCTATGAGGTATGACTATACTAGGTTGATTGTTTCAAGAAAACTTGTTGTTTCCTTCAACTCATGAGTTAAACTCATAAGTTGTTAAGTGAATGGTTGCCTGTTGATTGTTTGATTGAACTTGATTGTTTTGGGTGGTGTGTTAGAACCTCTTTAGATCTACCTATCATTGCTTATCCCTATCAAACCAACAGATGCCTCCCCGTCGTGGCAACCCCAACCAAAACAACAACAATAACGTCACTCCCGAGATGCAGCAGTTGATGACAACTCAAGCTCAATTGACGCAGATGATGACGTAGTTTATGCAAAATCAGAATCAAAATAACAATAACAACAACAACAATTAGAATAATCCTCCAGCACTTGACATGCTCACCAGATTTCTGAAACTAAGGCCTGCAAGGTACTTTGGAACAACTGATCCAATGGTAGCCAATGACTGGTTACGTTCGGTGAACAAGGACTTAGTGACTGTTGGCTGCACCGACGAGGAAAAAGTTAGGTTTGCAGCATATTTGCCTGAAGGGCCAGCAGCAACATGGTGGGACAACTTTCAGATCACCACTCCCCTTGAGGATGTGACTTGGGCTATTTTTTGAGGATGGCTTCCGTACAGCTCACATCTCATATGGAGTGATGAACTTGAAGAAAAAGGAGTTCCACAATCTGAAACAGCGTCACCTCAGTGTGGCTGAGTACATTGAGGAGTTCAACAATCTGGCATGCTATGCACCGGATGAAGTTGATACAGATGCTAAGAGGAAGGAGAAATTCCTCGAAGGACTTAATGATGAGTTGAACCTGCAGCTATCTGTTGCCTATGTCCCAACTTATCAATCACTTTGTGACAAATCCACCATCTTGGAAAACAAGATGAATCAAGTTGAGAAAAGAAAGAGGAAGCATAACCTCAAGTATCACTCAGGATCATCACAAAAGAAGCGTTCATTAAAAAAGAGCAATGGAGATTCTAGACCATATCAGCATCACCACAACAATAATGGAAGTGATAATAATGGGAATGATACTGACAATGGAGATGACCTTGGTCAGAACCAACAAGGCAATCCCAGGAAGAAAGACATTAGCCAATTGCAATGCTATAATTGTAAGTAACTTGCACACTATGCATCAGACTGTCCTGAGAAGAAAAAGAAAAAGGATGCTAGAAACTCCAATGGAAGTGATCCCAATGTGGCCCAGAAAGTACATGTGAATCACATCGACATGTATGGAACCATTGAAGAATTAGATGATGTGGATGACATGAATTAGTTAACTTAGTTGAGCCAAATAAGGATTCCTTGTTTGGATATCAATTATTGAACCCATATTCAAGTGGACCATCAATGTAACCCAACAAAACTTTCTTTTAAGGGTGGTAGTACCCTAGTTGTCTTGAAGCCAACTTGTAACCTCTAGCCTTCTCAAATCTCGGCACGAGATTTCTTTTAAGGGTGGTAGCCTGTCACATCCCAAAATTTTCCAAATTTTGAAATGTGAAAAAGAAATAAACAAAATAAATAAAGAATGAAATTTATGGGGAAAAGAAACTTTTTGCTTCAAATTGGAAACATTAAAAACCTTTTAAACTATTACAAAAGTTCCCCCCCCCACAAAAGTACTCCTTAAAATAAAATTTGCATTTAACAAAAACCGTAAGATCAAAGCATCAAGATTATCCATATCTCCTCTACTTCAAAATTGTAATTTATAAGGCTCCCCTTCAAAATCTTTTTCACAAACTTCCTGTATTTGAAAATCTATTTTTAATCTTGAGGAATGTGAAATGGATCGTATGGGCACCTAGAGGGGGGTGAATAGGTGCTAACCAGTTTTTAGTACTTTTTCAATTTTAGGCTTGACACGAAGTAAATTCTCTAGATATGCAACTACGAGAATTTCCCTATATGTAACCCTAACTACTAAGCACGTAAAAGAGGATCGAGGAAACCGTAGTGGAGCACGCGGAGACACAGGGATTTGTTTTACCGCAGTTCCTTCCTTGTTAAGGGAAGTACATCTGCGTTGGAGGGGTGGGCGGTTCTAAGACCACCACGCCACAATAGGCCTCACCCTATTCTCCGATGGATCTCGCCACGAGAGGCCTGATCCACCTTCTCCACTATTGGATCCCTTCGAGGCAGGAACCGGTGCCTTTTACAACACTATCGGGGCACACACCCACAACCGAATTGGGGGCTCCCGAGATGACAACAAGCTGCCACAAGAACAAGGTTTATCAATATAAACAAAAACGAGGATCTAGATATTTGCAAGAAATACTAGATCGGAGGTTCTCCAAATGAATGGAGAGGAGATGAAGTGCTTGATTGCTGATGATGAAGATCGAGTTCTCCTCCTTCGATTCCCAACGGGATGGGACCTTTGAGTGGATCTAGGTGGAGCACTCTTGGATGAAGATTTCAGATCTGATCTGGTCTTTTTCGTGATGAATCAAGAGTTCTGGCAGGAGGGGGAAGGCAGGCTTAAATACCCCTTCCCCAGATCTGGCCGTTGAACAACTTTGGGGGCGGATTATCCGCCCCCTGGGAAAACTCCGCCCCAAGGGAGGATTCTCCGGGGGAAAGTCCGCCCCCTCTCTGGCGCTTGCGCTTGAGGACCTTACTGGAAATCTTGGGGGGGGGGGATAATCCGGCCCCCTCCTGGGGCGGATTATCCGGCCATGCCAGAAAGTCCGGCAGAAACTCCGCCCCCTCTCTGGGGCTTGCGCCTTGGCGATGGCGGATTATCCGCCTCGAGGCGGATTATCCGGCGGGGCCGGAAAATCTGGCCAAAACTCCGCCCCCCCCCCTTTTGGGGCTTGCGCCTGCTTGGGCAAAGGGAGGGGCGGATTATCCGCCCCTAGTGGGGCCGGATTATCCGCCCCCAAAGGCAGAGTTCTTTTTCCCTTTATTCTCAAATAGAGCTGCAACACTTCAACACACATTAAATGATCCTTGGTATTGTTATCTAACACACAAAACACTAGGTATTAAGAAATGTTCTTTCAATCTCCCCCTTTTTGGTGTTAGATGACAATACTAGGATTTGCAATGAAACCGTCTATCGCCACCTTAAGATGAAAGGCGCTCCCCCTAGATGTGTGCATATTTAAAATTTGCATTTGAATACAAATACACACACTAGAGAGAGCACAACTTCCATGGCAAAGATAATTGGAACAAAAGTGGATTGAGGGACAAGGTCATACCACCGGGATGAGAATAGCCAAAGCATACATAGATAATCCCATGAATCCATATGCCATCAAAATATGTTCCATAATTCCAGAATTCCATGGGGTCCATAATAGATAAATCCAGAATTCCATGGATACCCAACATAGTACCAAACAAAGTGGAGTACGACAAATTCTTACATAGACAAACACAAATAGCAAATGAGTTCACGCTAGAAAAGAGGCACAAGCAAGCAAATAAAAATGATAAAATCGAAGAGCTTGTGCCCGACCCTTGCAAATCCACGAGCCCTAATAGAACTACTTCTCCCCCTTTGGCATCGAAACGCCAAAAAGGAAGAAGAGCGAAGCTAACGCCTCTGAAGATCACTCCTCCTCATCCTCGTCGTAGTCATCCCCGTCACCTTCCTCTTCCTCATACTCATCATCATCGTCATCAGCTGGTGGAGTGGGTGCCCTCGGTGGAGGAGGGAAGAGGCAACTCTCGAGCTCGCCATAGTTGATCCCTGAGGTGTTCCACTGAGCTTACGGATCTGGAGCAGTGGGAGGAGGTGGATGGCCAGTGGCACCTGAGACATGGTGGAGAATAAGCTGCTGCGTGTGATACCTCTCATGATCCCTGCGGTACGCCTCATATTGGCCCTTGTGAATGTCAATGCCCATGCAAAGAATGTTCCGCTGGAACCAGGTAAGCTGATTAACCTCGCGTGCCATTGGGGACACCATGGAACGACGACCACTGGCCCGAGCATCACGCATGAAGGACTCCGGGGCAGTGGAAGGGTGATGAGTCTTCTGAGCCTTGTTGTAGATTTTCTTGGGCTTATGAACACCATCCAAAGCAGTGCCAAACTCCTCATGGGGTAACATATGCTCGACAAGCATCATAATGAACGGAGCATAGGGAATAGAGAGCCTGTTGATCATAGCATCCGTCATCTCATGAAAAATATAGTCCATGACATCCAGTTTGTAACCTGTGGTTGATCCAGGGTTGGTGGCACACTCGTGAGCAAACGCAAGGAGAGGAACAAGGTGGCCACGGATCTTGTCATTGTTGCCACCACTAGGAGCGATGCAGTCCCGAAACATTCCAACAAGGGAGGCATACAAGGGAGAGAGACCAGCGGAAGTACCAGCAATACCATCAGGAGAAAGGCAGGGAGCTAGCACAGTGTCCTTGGATGGCTTCAATGGAGTAATGATGCGGTGACCAGCAGGAGTGTCACAACCATGGAAATCATACCCAAGAACCTGCCCAAAAGTGCGAAATTCCGACTGAAGAATTGTAGTCCCGGTCATCCACTTCATAGTGCGGCGCTCATCACCGTAGGTCACAGGTGTGGAGAAAAACTGGCGCACCACAGAAGAGTCATAGTTGCCTTGAATGGTCATGAGGTGGTGAAGCCCCATCTTGTTGGTCACATCCAATGCCTCAAGGAGCCGAGCCTTGGATTGAGCCTCAATCAAGTTGATGGGGCGCATGGGGAGAATCTTGAGAGTAGCATAGACATCATCATGTATAGCCCGAAAGTGAGCATTCCAAAACATAGTGTCCTCGGGTTGGCCATCACTGTCAGCTTCATCATAGTAATCTGTCTGGCGGATGGTGGCATACTGAATGCTGTCCATAGACTTGTAATTGGGCCGAGACTGTTTGCCCTTGCGAGAAGCGGTCCGCTTAGATTTCTTACTTGCCTCTGCCATCCTTGCAGCCTCTCTTGCTGCCCTGCTGACCTCTGTTTAGTCAATAAACTTCCCTTCTATAGTAGGCTTGAGATAACGGGGACGGGGACGACGAGCGAAGGTCTTGGTCGGCTTGGAACCACCTGTGAATAACATTTAGAGAGGTAGCATGGAGATGAGCATACACACAAGTCCAGGAGAAAGAAAACACGGAGAAAGAGTATCAATGCAACCCCATAACCAATGATGTGCATTAGCAGAAACAGAACCAAAACAGACCAGAATTTAACTCTCCATGCCGGATTATCCGGCCCTGGCAGGGGCGGATAATCCGCCCCCCGCAAAAAAATTCTGGATTGGCTCAGATCTACCATTGCAAAACAGATAGGGTACTAGGGTTGCAAGACTACTGATTCTAGCATGTAAGGAACAACACCAAGAACCTTCTACAACAAGATTTCCACCAAATAAAATACATCCCATACAAAAGGAGAGAGATGAGGGAGTTACCCTCACTCATTGGAGGAAAATCACGGAGAAGAAGATACCCGGAGACGAGGTGAAGAAGATCCGGGGAGAGCCCGGAGAATCCGGTGGTCGAATCGACTCCGGGAGAGGCGGATGCTCCGGTGGCGGCTGGGGGCAGAGGTAGGGTTGGGGGAGGACTGGCTGCTCTGTTTGAGCCTTCCCTCCCCGACCCAGCCTATATAGGGCCGATTTCGCCCGGGGCGGATAATCCGCCCCCACTTAGGGCGGATAATCCGCCCCCCCCCCCCAGAAATTCTGGAAAATGCAGAATCAGGCCAGAGCAACCTAGCAAACCTCTCTATGGTGTTTTAGAGGACTTGTGTACAAGAATAGATGGTTCAAGGGGGAAGAGAAAGGCTTGGGTTGAGAGAAACAAACTGAGATGGTACTACACACCCAAATTTGCAAAAATCAAATCAAACAAAAGCCAAATTTGAGTGTGTTTTCCATAAGAACATGAGATATCCAAGAAAATCCAACGAGACCCAAGAAAAACCAACTCTTCTCAAGGAAGAGGGCAGTGGCCGAAGCCACCATGTTGGAGCGCATGACATGACACCGCGAAGATGTATCATGAGTTCAAAACCAATGCTCATCGATGACCCACATATCACAAAATGATATTAAGGGAAATGATTTTACTTGCTTTCGGCATTATGGGGGGAGGGTTGGCCCAATCAATTAGGACCACACTCCCCCTATGTCTATGCCCGCATCTAAACCAAATACATGAATAAGAGCAAGTGAGTGTGCAAGGGTAGTCAAGGCAAGCTCCTTGAATCTATGATATTTAGCTCATTCCGCAAATAACAGAATCTTGCTTCATCAAGAGGCTTTGTGAAAATATCAGCAAGTTGGTTCTTCGTGCTTACAAAGGATAGAGCAATATCTCCACGAGCAACATGATCCCGAATAAAGTGGTTGCGAATCTCTATATGTTTTGTTCTTGTATGCTGCATGGGATTGTACGCAATTTTGACAGCACTTTCATTGTCGCATAATAGAGGCATTTTGTCACAATTGACACCATATTCCTTTAAAGTTTGCCTCATCCATAACAATTGTGTACAGGCACTTGCAGCAGCAACATATTCAGCTTCGGCGGTTGAGAGTGAAATACAATTCTGTTTCTTTGATGACCAACACACTAGAGACTTGCCCAAGAATTGACATGCACCAGAGGTTGATTTCCTATCATCTTTGTCACCAGCCCAATCTGAATCAGTGTATCCACATAGAGAGAAACTTGAACCCTTGGGATACCATAACCCAAAATTTGGGGAATGAACCAAATATCGGAAGATTCGCTTGACCGCAACTAAGTGGCTTTCTTTAGGAGCGGCTTGGTACCTTGCACACACTCCTACACTTAACACAATATCGGGCCTAGATGCGCAAAGGTAAAGGAGAGACCCGATCATGGATCGGTATACCTTTTGATCCACGTCTTTACCCTTGGGATTTAGCTCAAGATGACACTTGGTTTGCATTGGGGTAGCAACGCCATTGAGATCCGTCATCTTGAACCTTTTGAGAATGTCTTGGATGTACTTAGCTTGATTAATAAAGGTTCCCTCCCTAAGTTGTTTGATCTCAAATCCAAGAAAGAACCTGAGCTCACCCATCATGGACATCTCAAACCTGTCAGTCATAAGCTTCGAAAATTCATCATTAAAAGCTTGGTTAGTAGAGCCAAAAATGATGTCATCTACATAAAGTTTGCATACAAAAAGCTCCCCATTAACCTTCTTAGTAAAACTAGTGGGATCAATTTTCCCAACTTCGAATCCACGGTCTAGCGAAAGCTCTTTAAGGTGCTCATACCACGCACGTGGGGCTTGTTTAAGGCCATGGAGCGCCTTATCGAGTTTGTAGAAATGGTTCAGAAATTTGGGGTCCTCAAACCCCGGAGGCTGCTTGACGTATACTAACTCATGTAGAGGACCATTAAGGAAAGCACTCTTAACATCCATTTGTTGTAATTTAAAATTATGATGGGCTGCATATGCAAGAAGGATACGGATGGACTCAAGACGAGCCACAGGAGCGTAAGTCTCACCAAAATCAATTCCTTCCACTTGAGAGAATCCTTGAGCCACGAGTCGTGCTTTATTCCTCCTAACAATGCCATTTTCATCCTGTTTGTTCTTGAAGATCCACTTGGTGCCGATAACATTGCGGCAATCCTTTGGCTTTTCTACGAGCTTCCAAACTTTGTTGCGTTCGAAGTTATTTAATTCTTCATGCATTGCAACAACCCAATCGGGATCTTCAAGAGCATCAAAAACCTTCTCCGGTTCAACCATGGAAATGTGAGCTTGATGATCACAGAAGCTTGCAAGTTCTCTTCTAGTTAGATCACCAACAACCTTGTCAAGAGTGTGACCTCTTAGTTCAAGGTTCCGATCAGCACGAGCCTTGCGACGAGCCTCAATGTCCTTATTGTTTCTAGAAGGAGTTGATTCAATATTTGTATCCTTGTCTTGATTACTGCCTTGCCCTTGATCTTGGTCACCGTTACTGCCAGAAGATTGTTGCTTAACATTTTCTTCAGGCCCGGATAATCCGCCCCTTGGAGGGGCCGGACTATCCGGCCTGGGAGGTGAAGAACCCGAGCCATCTTCTTGAGAATGCCTGATGAGAGTTGGAGACCTAGGGCCGGATAATCCGCCCTCGGGGGCCGGAGAATCCGGCACAGGAGCTTCGAGTTCTTGACTTCTCCTTGGATCCTCTGGAATGAGTTGAAGTGCTGGCGGATTGTCCGCCCTTGGAGGGGCGGATAGTCCGGCTGGGACTACCAACTTGTTCGAGGGACGATTGATCTTTCAGATGCGGTGTTGATGCAGAATTTTCTCCAACAGTAGGAGCTTGTTGATCTTGTGTAGATGAGGGCTCCACATGTGTGGAGCATTGTCCTTCCCGATCCGCCACAAGGGGTTCCTCAATGGGGCAGAAAAATCCCACGCCCATTCTTCTTATGGCATCTTGGGGTATTTCAACATCTGCATCACAAACATCAACTTGCCCTACAAAGGAGCCGTTATTTTCATCGAACTCCACACTACAAGATGCTACAATAATCCCAGTGAGCTTGTTGTAGACTCTATAAGTGTGGGATTCGGCACCGTAACCAACAAAAATACCTTCTAATTCCTTGGACTCAAATTTTGACAAACGGACACCTTTAATAAGAAAGAAACACTTACACCCGAATACCCTGAAGTATGAGATGTTGGGCTTGTTACTGGTAAGTATTTCATATGGGGTCTTGTCCAAGATCTTCTGAAGGTAGAGCCGGTTTGATGAGTGACAAGCAGTGGATATGGCTTCAGCCCAAAAATTATAAGGAGACTTGAATTCAGCTAGCATAGATCTTGCCATATCCATCAAAGTCCGGTTCTTCCTCTCGGCTACACCATTTTGTTGAGGGGTGTACGCAGCGGAATATTGGTGTATAATACCCTCTTCGCTAAGAAACTCGTTTAAAGTGTAGTTCTTGAATTCTGATCCTTTGTCACTTCTAATTGCCAAGATGGGAACATTGTGTTGACGTTGAACTTCATTGGCAAAGTCGATGACAGTTTGTTGAGTCTCACTTTTCAGCTTGAAGAAATATACCCATGTATATCTTGAGTAGTCATCGACAATGACCAAGCAATATTTCTTCCCACCAAGACTTGCATGAGAAGGAGGACCAAATAAATCCACATGAAGTAATTCCAAGATCCTTTTTGATGACACAATAGTCTTCCTCTTGTGGGGAGAGTCATGCATTTTTCCTTCAACACAAGCCCTGCAAACACGATCTTTGGCAAAAGAGACATTGTCTTTTAGTCCAAGGATGTGGCCACCCTTTTGGAGACTTTGCAAAGTTCTCATGTTGACATGGGCTAAACGGTGATGCCATAGCCAGCCCACGTCGGCCTTTCCGAATAGACACATTGGAACCGAAGTGGTTTTCCCCGAGAAGTCCACCACATACAGGTCATTTTCGACGTATCCAACGAAAGCGACCTTTAGAGACTTGCTCCACAAGAGTACCACCAAATCATCATCGATAAAAACACCAAAACCCATCTTGCCAAGGGCACGAACAGAAAGAAGGTTGTAACCAAGGGTCTCAACAAGCATGACGTCCACGAGAGAGATATCATGGGCAACCACAACCTTGCCAAGACCCAATACCTGATATTTAGACTTATCACCATAGGAGACTGTGATATTATCATGATTTGGATGCATCTCCATGATGATCTCCTTGCTTCCGGTCATATGACTAGTGCAGCCACTATCCAGCACCCATTTTGACCCACCGGAAGCATAGCCCTGCAAGAGAATTACTTCTTGGTTTTAGGTACCCATTTTTCAATGGGTCCTTTCATGTTGGTAACAAGGGTCTTTGGGACCCAAATAGACCAAGCAATATATTCATCAAAAGGACCAACATAATAAGCATAAACATCGCCATAGTCATCACAAAAGAGTTCATAATTCGGATTGTGAGACCCTGCAAAACCAATATCATTAGTCTTGTCTTTTGTGACAATCTTCTCAGCAGTGCTTGTCTTTAATTGCACATTCTTGGTCTTGTTCTTCTTGATTTTCTTCTTCTTGGACTTGGTGACATACCCAAGTCCCTCTTTACCATGATTTGACCTTTGCTTGCCAAGGACTTCATCAAGCACACCTTTGTCCTTTGTAGTGATGTCCTTGATCACTTCTTTTTCCACACTAGCATTTTTCTTGTTACTATATGTTGAGTTGGAGCTAGGAGTATCATATTCGTCCTATCGACTTTGAAGCTGATCATGTGACTCATTGAGAATAGAGAACTCGTTTTTCAATGCCTTGTGAGCATTGTCGAGTTTCTCCAGTTCCTCGGAGAGTCTATCATGAGCATCCCCAAAGTCAATCCTTTCCTTCTTTAACTTCTTTGCTTTGGTGACAGCATTGTCACGTTCCTTAACAAGTTTAGTCACAATTTCTTCATGTGACTCTTCCATAGACTCGAACCTCTCTTCAAGAGAGACCCGAGCTCTTCTTCTTCAAGAGCATTTTTTAGGGATGCAATTTCCATTGCATCCTCCCTTTCAATTCTGCCCTTTTCTTCAAGGAGTGCTTCGTTTTGGGGCAGCTGATCCATGAGAGATTCAAAACGAACTTTGTGCTCACCTTGCAAGTTAGTGTAGAAATAATCCAAAGCAATAATCTCTTCTTTAACCTTAAGACTAGTAGGATCATCCATGTCTATCATAGTCTTGGGAAAAGAAGAGTTAGAAGAAGTTACCTCAGAGCTTCGAGCCATGAGGCAAGTAGCATTATTGTTGATGATGTTTTCGTTCGGAGAGTCGAAGAGAGATGTTGATGTAGATGTGGTGGCTATAGCAGCCACCTCTTGAGAGCTATCGTCCTCGTCCTCATCTTCACTCCCCGATGAATATTCTTCTTGAGCCACTAGAACAATCTTTGGTTGCTTCTTGAAAGGAGCATTCTTACGTGGAGCTTTTGATTTGTCCTTGAAAATGAGTCTTCCTCCATTATCCTCTCTACTTTGATATGGACACTCAGCTACGAAGTGCAGCCGGTCACCACAATTAAAGCATGTTCTCAGCTTGGGACCATTTTCTTTTCTTCCATAGGCTCCACTCTTGCGATCTAGTTCAGCTTTAGCCTTGGCTGGATCTTTCCAAAAGTTTCTTGCATAAAGAGCCAAGTATTGTCCGTGGATCCTTCTTATATCCTCGGGACAGTCCAGACCTTCTACCGCATATTCATCATGATCAATCACACTGGTCTTCAAGGCCATGTTGACCCCCTTTTGCATCCCCATAGCTCGAGCACAAGCATCTTCGGCATTCTTGGCAGCCACTTTGAAGGCGGCCATTTCTTGCATTACCTCATTGGATGACATGAGGTGATAGTTATGCCTACCTTGGAGACTTTTCAAATCTGTGGGCTCAAATGGCATAAGAGCACTGACATACTTGCGCTTGATCCAAGCATCATCAACATGAGCTGCACCGTGGTTTCTGAAGGTTGTGGCTATTGCCTTGAGCCTCCTATACATGTCCTCGTGGTCTTCTCCATCCAGCATATAAAATCCTTCAGCTTCATTGCTCAAGGCATCATATCTATTCCTTCTCATACTTTCATTTTCGATGAAGAGCTCGGTGAGGGCATCCCAAGCTTCTTTAGCTGTGCTAAGATGCTGAATGCGTGCCATGTCTTTGTCACCCACACCAAGATGTATCATGTGTAGAGCTGTAGCGATGAGTTGGCTATCGACCACTTCTCTTCTTGTGAGATTGTTGGGGTTTCCAACATGAAGACCATTTTCGATGATCTTCCACAACTCTATGGATGAACTGCACACATGAGATTTCATCAAAAATTGCCATTGAGAGAAAGTAGATGCTGAAAGTTTGGGTGGATCACCCCTATTATGTATATGTGGGTGAGGGATAGGCGGATCAGGGGAATACACATGAGAAACCTCATTGTATCCATCCTTACCGCTATCCTTTTTAGAGGAGAAGGTCTTGCTAGTATCATCACCTACCACTTCGTTATCTTTGGAGACAGTTTTACCCGTTTCCTTGGATTGTGGAGTGGTATCCTCCGAGTTAGATGGAGGTGATGCTGCGGATGTGGAGAGACGCATTATCAATTGACGCATCTGTTCCATCTTAGCCTCCATTGAAATCACCAATGTTGTTTCCAACGTCTTGATATCGTTCATGGTGACTACCTCCGGAGCATCACTCCCATCTACCTTGGAACCCATACTTCTCTTAGGCGGTTAAGCCCGAAATAAGAGCCGAGGCTTTGATACCAATTGAAATGGAGAGTATGGGCACCTAGAGGGGGGGGTGAATAGGTGCTAACCAATTTTTAATACTTTTTCAATTTTAGGCTTGACACAAAGTAAATTCTCTAGATATGCAACTACTAAGCACGTAAAAGTGGAGCGAGGAAACCGTAGTGGAGCACGCGGAGACACAGGGATTTGTTTTACCGCAGTTCCTTCCTTGTTAAGGGAAGTACATCTGCGTTGGAGGGGTGGTCGGTTCTAAGACCACCACGCCACAATAGGCCTCACCCTATTCTCCGATGGATCTCGCCACGAGAGGCCTGATCCACCTTCTCCACTATTGGATCCCTTCGAGGCGGGAACCGGTGCCTTTTACAACACTATCGGGGCACACACCCACAACCGAATTGGGGGCTCCCGATATGACAACAAGCTGCCACAAGAACAAGGTTTATCAATATAAACAAAAACGAGGATCTAGATATTTGCAAGAAATACTAGATCGGAGGTTCTCCAAATGAATGGAGAGGAGATGAAGCGCTTGATTGCTGATGATGAAGATCGAGTTATCCTCCTTCGATTCCCAAAGGGATGGGACCTTTGAGTGGATCTAGGTGGAGCACTCTTGGATGAAGCTTTCAGATCTGATCTGGTCTTTTTCGTGATGAATCAAGAGTTCTGGCAGGAGGGGGAAGGCAGGCTTAAATATCCCCTCCCCAAATCTGGTCACAGACAACTTTGGGGCGGATTATCTCACTTGGGCGGATTATCCGCCTCGAACTCCGCCCCAAGGGAGGATTTCCGGGGGAAAGTCCGCCCCTCTCTGGCGCTTGCGCTTGAGGAACTTAGTGGAAATCTTGGGAGGGCGGATAATCCGGCCCCCTCCTGGGGCGGATTATCCGGCCATGCCAAAAAGTCCGGCAGAAACTCCGCCCCCTCTCTGGGGCTTGCGCCTTGGCGATGAGTGGCGGATTATCCGCCTCGAGGCGGATTATCCGGCGGGCTGGAAAATCCAGCCAAACTCCGCCTATACGGGCTTGCTGCTTAAGAAAGGGAGGGGCGGATTATCCGCCCCCAAAGGCAGAGTTCTTTTTCCCTTTATTCTCAAATAGATCTGCAACACTTCAACACACATTAAATGATCCTTGGTATTATTATCTAACACACAAAACACTAGGGATTAACAAATGTTCTTTTAGAATGTTCTCAACCAAAAACCATCTATACATCTCAACTACTTCATTTACATTTTTCAAACAACCTTTGTTTTGTTTTGAACCAAAAATAAAACCAAAGAGTCTCGTTTTAAAATAAGCACCATAGCTTATGTGAGCTATTTTAAGATTTTATCAAAATATCCTCTCATATTTTCAAACTTTAATTCATGTTTATCCATGTAAAGTGGAACTAAATCGAATCAAGTTCAAATAAGGAAAGAATCCAAGTCATTCCAAATATATTGCCATGCAACTAGGCCAATATCGCACACATGCAATCGTACAATAATTGACAAATTAATAATTGAGAAAATTAAATATTTCTAAATATATAAAATTTATGTCCTAAAATATTGCCCATGAATTTACGAACCTGCAGAAATTTGAATCAACAAATTCGGAGCTCTAAATCAAAAGTTATAAAAGAATTAAAAAATAGGAAAAAATATAAAATGAAAAAAAATAGAGTGGCCGGCCAGGCCGGCCCAACCAGGCCGATCGGCCATGAGGGCACCACGACCAGGCACTTACAGGAACGAACGAGGGAGCACTTGGTCTTCATTTTCTTTGAAGCTAATGCTCCTAAATGACTCTTAATTGCCCTCCTAAATTGCACTAAATGTCCTCAAATTTCACTCCCTCTTTAATCTTCTTTAATCCAGACCCCACCCTCCTCCTATATAAACCCACTTCAGGAAAGCTCAAAGTTTTCAACTCATCATACCTCCATTTTCGTCCAAAATTCTCCCCAATCTTCTCCACCCAAATAGACCTTCAAAACGACCTCGGAACGCGGTGGCTTGAAGACAGAAGTTCTTCCCCTCATCAAGACGGTTCCATTCCCGCTGGTTTCACCCTGTTTCATTCATCGAGCATAGAGAAAAACACGGTCAAAGATTCAGATCTTATAAGGTATAATCCATTTTACGCCCACCTCGTTGCTCCAAACACAATTTTCTTTGAACAGTAGATAGATCTAGTTGTTATCTACAACTTTTATGTAGAAAGTTTTTCCATCCGAGCAACTTTTTCTGTAGTCAAATCTGACATCATCATGACATCAGCGTAGTCAACAGTCAACTCAGTCAGATTAGTCAAAGTCAATTTCAGTCAATTCCCGAGTTTGACTTTTCCAGATTTTAGTACAAACTCGTAATTTCATAGAAAAGTATTTAGAAGTCCAAAAATTATAAATTTGGTATCCCTGAAAATCTGAGATTCTGTAGAATCCATTTCTGCAATAATATTACTTATTATCTGTACAAAAATTTGATTTATAAATTAAATGGTTTAATTGGTCATTTTCACCATAAAAATTATACCTTTAGTTCTGTATATCCAAATTTAGCAAATAATATGTCTATAGATTCACAAAAACGAGTAGAACACAATGGAGCCATAACTCGGTATTTTTTATTATGTTTAAATCACGTTTTATACAGAACCATTTGTGGAGTATTTTGAGTATAAAATTGTTGTGTAAATTATTTTTAAGTAAATCCTTTTGCAAATGGTTGTAATTTGAACCCTATGTACAGTAAAACCGAAATATAATTTTATTCTAGTATAAATAAGACCGTGGCAATTATTTAATAAGAATGGCCTTTCCAACCGTTAGAAAATATTGCTAATTGCTACAATTGCACAAATGGTTGCATTTGTAATCTTGAAAATATAAAATTTTCATAAATCATTTAGTAATGTTCAGAACCTTGTTATAAAAATTTGTACAATAAAAATTGCCATCTTGAATGTTTGCATACTTTGCATGATTTTTGTGTTGCCATTAGTGTTGATCTTGTGAATGTTTTGTCTTGGTTGTTTTGCTTGATATATTGTGTTAATTGTCAAGTGTGTTATTGCGAAGAGTGTACAAACACCACCAAATACTAAGGCAAGTGACACTATCATCCATGTCCTACTATTATCACTACACTTAGTGGTATTTTCGTAGTATGCATGATAGGGATACTATTTTCTATGCTATGCTATATCCTATTAAGATATCCTTATATCTTCCTTAGTGAAAACAATGTAGTTGTAGTATGCTTAGCCCTGCTATATATATTGGGATGGGATACATGATATGATTATATGAAGTATTGGAAAAATTATATGTCTTATATAATAAAACAAGTACTCAATGAACCACCGGGGTGGAAAGAGGATACTCAAGTTTTGGAAAAGATGGCAACAAAGGGAACCATGTTTATATGGCTATCTTTTTGTATGTGCACTAGAAGAAAACCACCCAGGGACTTAGAGATTGAACATGTTTTTCGTACAGTGGCTTCCGTGTACAGCCACATGCTAAATGGGCTCTAGCTTAGTCAACTACATAGTGGAAGACCCTTGCATTGGCATCTTCAGGTTAACTAGAACTGTGTATTGGAAATATATCCTTACATTGGTGCCTGGTAGACAAGCTAGCATTGTGTATTGGGAGGACTTCTATGGAAAGACTTTGTCACATTCTCGATCTGCTGGTACTCCATTTGGTGTGTACTTATCCAGCGGCCACTGGTGGCGTCAAGACGAGATTGTGTCATGTGGGTAAAGTGTACAACTTCTACAGCAGATCAAATTCTAAGTACTTAGCCGTGTCCCCGGTTACGGACTACTCTAAGCAACTAAGGCCTGAAGCTATGGAAGATCTCGACAGTCTAATTTCTCAAAATAAAACTTGATGGTGTCAACAAGGGATTAGAAGCACTTGGAGTTTTCCAAGGAGTTCAAAAAGATTGTCAAAAGATCAAAACTATTTTGAAATGATAGGATAAAATTATATTGCTTTCTGCAAATGAGCCTAAACCCTACTTAGCCAAATATGCATGTAATGATAGAATCCACTTATTTCTACATAGTAGTGAATCTTGCCAATACAATTCAAATGTATTGACCCTTGCGGCTGCAACTTATTATGTTGCAAGTTTGTTTGATGTTAGTGAAGTGTGTTGAATAGGATTACAATGTCTACAACCAACATGATTGCCTGTGGCACTTTGAAGATGAAGGACTCCATGCTATATAGATATTCTATTACATTGTAATGAGATAGCCAAATGAGCTATGTAATATGTAATGAATTATTTTATTCCTGGTTATAAAGTTGTAGTATGATCTTTGTTTCTGGATATTACATCTTAACTGTGGATGCTAGCTAGTGATCCAGGGACTAGCATTATAAACACAGGGATCTCTACCTTATATCAGGTTGGGACTTCTATAGCTTGGCAGGATACTATAGAAGATTCATTGAGAATTTCTCCAAGGTGGCTAAGCCAATGACGGAGTTGCTAAAGAAAGACAAGAAATTCGCTTGGACTAAAGGATGTGAACTCAGTTTCCAAGAATTGAAGAAGAGACTAGTGACAGCACCAGTCCTATGCCTGCCAAATTTGGAGAAGGATTTCCAAGTTTATTGTGATGCATCTCATCATGGATTAGGTGGAGTTCTGATGCAAGAAGGAAAAGTTGTGGCTTATGCCTCGAGACAACTCAAAAGTCATGAGGTGAATTATCCTACTCATGATTTAGAGTTAGCCTCTGTTGTCCATGCACTCAAAACATGGAGACAATATCTTTTGGGGAAGATTTGTTGTAGCACCCCGGTTAAATCCACTATTAGAAAACCGCTGTTGTTTTTATTATGTGCATCATCATGCATTTATTCGCCTAAAACAATTTCCCAAAAGCCTATTTTGTTTTCTAAAGATTTCCCCTCTTTGTTCAAATCGAAACCCTAGATCCGTTCGGATCTTTTATTTTTCTAAAACCTTTTTGCAAATGTTTTATTTTTAAAAGAAAAGAAAATAAATAATATAACTATTTTGTTAGGGGGAGGCATTCCATCCGGTCAGGCCCAAAGGCCCAACTAGACATACCACCTACTACCCCATATATAAAACCCTAACCCTAGTCCCTCTAACCCTAACCCTACCCCAAACCCCACCAACCCCCTGCCGCCGCCACCTCCCTGGTGTACACGCACGCGAAACCCCAACCTGATTCTAACCCACACACACAATGCCCCCTGGACCCGTCCCCACCCCGCACGTCGAGTGCCATCCGTCCCGCACCCCACCTCTGCTACGTTTTCCCCACATGAGACTCGGGCCCACCCCGTTCATTGCATTTCCCAGGGCGCAATCACCCCGCAAGGGATCCCCACGGTTCCGTCGCGATTGCCCTGCCTCCCCTTGATCCCTTGTCACCCTACATCGCTCCTTCCTCTATGGTCAACCGCCGCCGCCACCCTCTGTCCCCGAGCGCGCCATCACGCCGCCTCGAGCAGCGCCGTTGGCCTCGCCTTCACCCCTGTCTCCCCCCGCCACGCCTCCGCCCGGAACCACGGCCGTCGCCTGCATCCGTCCACGGGCTCCGCCGCCAACCGCCCTCCTCGCCCGACCGACCTCCTACGCTTCGGCCAACGCCCTCACCTCTGACCCCGTGCTCTCTGCCCCACTATGGCCCTCAGCGACGCCTGCCATGACCTCCTCTGTGTCCCCTTGCAGAGCCACCATCGGCCCCGCCCGGGGTCCTGTCTCCCCTCCTTGTGTCGTCTGTAGCCCGCGGGAGAGCCCCGCTCGGCCGTTTTCCTCCCGAGCATGGCTCCTTCCTACCAGCGCAGCGGTGCGACCTGCCGCTGTGTTTATGCAGTTGCGTGTTCGTGTTGTAGTGTGCTGCCTCCACACCCTGGTGCTATGATGGTTCCTGCCGTTTATGCTTTGTTCGTGTGTGACGCTGAAGATGTCCTCCGCTCCAACCAAGATGTCCGTTTTGGAAATCTCCCCGTGCTCGTATACCGTGTTTTCGTCAAGTTTGACTGACGCCAAGATCTTCTATGCCGACGTGTGAAGCCAAACCGGAGGATACATATCGGACCGGTGCCGCCTATTCAAGTCCGCCATCGACCATGAAGTTGGTACCCGAAGCTTTGCCTACATCGACCTCGATGCCAAAACTTGAAGATGATGGCATCACATTCTGAGAACTCCCTCATAGAGCATCAAGTACTCCTACACGGACGCCAAGACTGAACCGACCCCTTCGAACCCCCAAGATCGTCGAGACCCCTAATGTGTGACCCCTTTTCCCGAGACCCCTATATTTTTGTAATATATATATAATATACTTGTTTCATATTAAATTGTCATGGATGCATACATATTCGTTTGGGTTGGGGGCATTATGCCGATTTACCTCATAATTAAATATGGGGTCCATATGCGGGCAAATCTAGTCTTATATTGGCCTTATTTAAATTTGTATAGCGAACCGGTGCTATCTTTTGTCTTGTTAAGACAACATTTAAAATTACGGGTATCTAAACAATATGAACCATCTAATTAAATGTCAGACCCCGGTTCCACTTAATATTGTCTAATTGCATTGCACCTTTGCCATGTCACACATCATACATTCATAATGCCCGATCTTCTGCCGTAGTATTAAATAGTGCATCTGGTGTTTCTTCTAGTGTTTTGCTTATTCACGGATTAGGCCGATGAGTTGATACGAGTGTCAACCCGATCTTCGAATGAACCTTCGGCAATGTTTTCAGGCGAGCATTCTCCCCCTTTATATCTATTTTATATTTCTAGTCTTTATTTCCTCATGTTGATCTATTGCTATCTCTATTGCGATGCTCTAGTTTCCGTACCCGTGATATCCCTTGCAGCCTTATATTGCCTTGGACACATCCTATTACATGTTGTTTGGTAGATAGTTGGACTTGCGTGTCGTAGTCGCTTGCTCAAGTGTCGGTGCGTGTCGTCAAGTACCACAGTTGTTGGAGTAATGTCGCAATTTAATGTTGGAGATGATTATGGCTTTAATTATCGTTTCATAACTAAAATTGAAAGTAGGTAAATAATGCAGAGGCACAGGTGGGCAATAGATGTTATTTGGTTTTTAACTGTCCACTTGTGTCCCGTAGGACCCCGAGTACTTGATACCTATTCTTTGAATATTCGCACTATCCGCATATGGGACCATGAATCCCCCTAGCCAGAGCTTGAGTCATACCTTATTTCTTGGGGCCACAAATTAGTTTGGGGCTTTATTACTATCCTGTACTTATGCCATGCTTTACTGCTTTATTTACGATTGCGCGTGGAGCGCCTGTACTGTTTAGGTAAGTGGAATGTTTCCGCGGTATCGACAAGCCCAGTCACACTTTTGGGTTCCCAGTCGTTTACAGCCATTGACACAAACCTCTGGGTCCATGTCGAAGCCGGCCAACTTTGTCGCGGGTAGCTTGGTGGGGTGGCCCCCTGAAATATTATATGAATCTTGCAATTGCCCTGTCGTGATGCCTCGTTGGGTTTTCTTTTGGTTTTTTCCGAGGTTGATCATGCGTGTGTTGCTATTTGTGCCCCCTGCAGGGTAAAACTTTCTGAAAGCCGTGTCCGCGGTTATGGACGACTTGGAGCATAGTATCTTGATCATAGACAACCATAACTAAAGTAGTGCTATATATTTGACTTTAGAATGACTAGTAATCAGCTTCACTACAACGGAATGGTTAAATAAAAGTACCAACAACTACTTGTTTTGGGATGTCTCATGCTATATGTATCTGACTAGTAAGTATTGCAACTACAACGGAATGGTTAACTAAATCTGCCCACAGTTTATAACATCAGGATGACTCATGCTACCTATATCTGACTAGTAATTGCCGCAACTATAACGGAATGAATAAAACTGCCAACTGTGTGAGTTCCTCGGTTTACTTCCTCATTTGGTCTCGAGGGGGAAATACCAGGATGGGTATGCTCGGTGATAGTTACAGGTTGGATCCGAATAGGTCTTTCTTATCCCTATCTAATAGCCGCCAGTTGTATTGAGTCTCTATAGGTTGTTTAGTGCATGCTGCGCTGCCGCTTCAGTCCACCATACCTGTGTAGGTGAGGACCGCTGAATTCTAGTCTCGCCATGTACTGTCCTTAGTACTGACCGCTCTCTTTTTCCTTTGACTTTTGTTGAAGCAGGTTTGAGATCGACGTCGTTAGTAGGGTTACCCTTCCGGCTTGGCCTGGGCAGGGTTATGGACGCCATTGGTTATTCTTCAGGGCTATTAGCTCAATTTGCATCTTGTCCATAGTCGGATGCTGTATCATTTTAAAGGTGATTTGGATCTTTGTATTGTACATCTGTATTCTTGACTCATGGAGTCGTTATTGTATATATCTGTTCTATGGGTTCCATTGTGGAATATTGTGTAATGATATTACTTCGTTTTCCACCCGCACGAAAGTGCCTGGTGGGCACCTCTGAATCCTTTCTATGCGGGTTTGGCGGGAATCGCTAAAACTTTCATAGGGTCGATCCGAGGGTGTTACAGATGTGAAGTGTTCATAGATCACAAAAGTTTGAAGTATATCTTCACTCAAAAAGAAATCAACATGATACAAAGGAGATGGCTAGAACTCATCAAGGACTATGACTTGAGTTTGCAATACCATCCCGGTAAAGCAAATGTTGTAGCAGATGCACTAAGCCATAAAGTATTTGTGAATGGCCTTACTAAGGGAGAGTTGCCAGATGATCTGTGTGCCCAATTTAGAGACCTCGGATTGGAGATGGTGCCTGAGGGACATCTCATGTCATTGGATGTTCAACCCACCATGTTGAACAAAATAAAGGAAGCCCAAAAGACGGACAAGGAAATTGAAGAGATTAAGGAAAAGATTGGCAAGCGAAAAGCCAAAGGGTTCCATGAAGACGAACAAGGTACTTTATGGTATGGAAAACGTATCTGTGTTCCGCAAGATCCGGAGCTTCGGAAACTGATTTTACAAGAAGCACACAACCCACCATATTCCATTCATTCGGGTAACTCAAAAATGTACATGGATATGAAGGAAAGATTTTGGTGGAATAATCTCAAGAAGTACATCGCCGAACATATTGTTTGTATGATGTATGTAGTAGAGTGAAAATGAAACATCAGAAACCAGCAGGATTGCTACAACCGCTACCTATTCCTGATTGGAAGTGGGACAAGATTGGCATGGATTTCATCACCGGATTGCCAAGGACCGAGTCAGGATATGATTCTATTTGGGTAGTAGTGGATCGCCTCACTAAAGTGGCTCATTTCATACCTGTGAAGACAACCTATACAAGTGCTAAGTTAACCTATAGGGGAACCCAATTCGCTTCTCATTTTTGGAGGCAACTACATGAATCATTGGGAATGAGATTCGAATTCAGTACTACTTTTCATCCCCAGACCGATGAACAGACAGAAAGGACCAACCAGATTCTAGAGGATATGTTGAGGGCATGTGCCCTAGACTATGGAACTAGTTGGGATGAAAGTCTGCCTTATGCAGAATTCTCTTACAACAACAGCTATCAAGACAGTATTGAGATGGCACCGTCTGAATTTCTCTATGGGAGAAAGTGTACTACCCCATTGCTATGGAATGGTGTGGGAGAAATAAATTTGTTCAGACCAGAACTAATCAAAGAGGCTGAAGAGAAATTCAAGGTAGTAAAGGACATATTGAAGATAGCACAGTCCCGGCAGAAGAGCTACGCAGATCCTAAGCATAGAGAAGTCACCTATGAGGTGGGTGATAGAGCTTATCTTAGAGTGTCACCACTTCGTGGAGTGAAGAGATTTGGAGTCAAAGGAAAATTCGCCCCAATATATGTTGGACCATTCAAGATCCTGAGTCGTAAAGGAGAAGTAGCTTATGAGATTGAATTGCCAGAATCATTATCTGCCGTTCACAATGTGTTTCATGTGAGTCAGCTAAAGAAATGCCATCCAGAGATGGAAGAGACTTCTTTGAAGGATACCATACCTTTGGAGGAGGTCCAATTGGAAAGTGATCTCACTTATGAGGAAAAACCTATCAAGATTCTTGATACTACAGAAAGAGTTACTCGGACAAAGACTATCAAATTATGCATAGTTCAATGGAACCATCATACCGAAGAAGAAGCAACATGGGAAAGAGAAGATGACCTACGGAAAGACCACCCTCACCTATTTGCTAGCCAATCCGAATCTCGAGGGCGAGATTCACCTTAAGGAGGTTAGATTTGTAACATCCCAAAAATCATGATTTCAAAGTTTGCATACAATCCATGCATTCATAATCATTTTAGGATCATTTTCAATGTTATTTCAAAAACAGAAGCATTTGAAGGGTTTAGTATTTTATGCAAGCAAGGAATTAGCCTTATCGCTACCTTATAAGAAGGAAGACCTTGTTTTGATCGGTAGTGAATCGATCCTATGGTTGATTGATGTTTTCCAAAGGTTGGACAAAATTTTCAAAACAAAGTATGAATTTAAAACCATTCATATGTATTTATTAAACAATTGATAAAGGCATTGTTTATTTTTAATTCCAATGTGCCAATATATTTCCAAGTGTTCAACACTGTTCTATAGCCAAATGTGTACTTGTTCCACTTTACAAAAGTTCAGAAGAGGTTTGGATTCAAACTCATTTGGAATTCATTTGAATTTGGTTCCTGAAAATCAAAATAGAAATAGAAAAAGATTAAAGAAATAGAAATGGGCTGGCGCCAGCATTTCGGCCCAACAACAGAACCAGCCCACCCGGGCCAGTCCCCTCTACCCCCTCTCTCACCCGCGCGGAACGTACCCCGCAGCCACTAATGCTGGGCCCTCTCCACGTCAGCGTCGTCTTCCCCGAATCCTCGCGCGCAGACGCCGCTCCTCCGTTACCTCTCTGCAGTGACGCTGCGTTTAAGCCCAGCGTAAATCCCATTGATTGGCCGCGTGATAGTCGCCCCTGCTCTGGCTACTTAACCACCTCCCCACCCTGCTCTTTTCCCCTCACTCAGCACCACCAGAGCGCCGCCAGGCTCCCAAAATTTCACCCAACACCGCCGCGGCACCGAGGAACTCCGGTGAGCCATCAGGGTGAGTACCGAGCGCGCCTTGCCTTCTGGTTCACGCGAGCTTCTTCGCAATCATCCTGCGCCCCTTCTCATGTTCTCCTTTTGTTCTGAATCGCCCTAGGTCGTCGCCCTCGTGAACCTCTGGAAACGACCGAAGCTTGACTCGACTCCGACGAGCCATTCCGGTGAGCCCCAGGTTCCCATCTGCCTCTGGTTCACGCAATCATGTCCGCCCGTGCCTCGTGCATCTGTTAACATTTTCCGTCTGAATCCTTGCACCCCAGAACGTCGTCTTCGACTCCGGCAGTGAGCACCCGACGCTCAGACGAACTCCGACGAGGTCCTGCTGCTGTGTCCGTGCACCCGAACCCTGCTAGTCAACGCGTTGAGCATCTCCGCGTTCTCGCGATCTCGGTAAGCACTAGCACGCCCCCGTACCCCTCTGGCCTCAATGGTTTGTCACCGCCAGAACCGTCGCCGTCGCGGGCACCAATTGCGCCGCTGATTTCTGGTCAGATCATTCTGATCCATCGGATCCAGATCCAAAGGCCAAAGTTAGATCTTGATTGAAACGGTATGATTAGATCTGGGACATGCTTAGTTAGTTAGATCCAATGGCCCGCAAGCGTGATCCTGTGCGAAGCGGTATCGTCCAATCAGGAAGCGCCGCGTGGCCTGGATTTTGATTTAAAATCTAGAATTAGATCTATTAGTTATTCAAACTTGCAAAATTCATAACTTTTGATCCACATGTTCAAATTTTGTAAATTTTATATCATTGCAACCAGGAGAAAGAATTCTATCCAATTATGCACTTTGTTTAATAAATTTCATCTGTAAAATGGATTGTGTTTGTAGAGACATTTATAAGCTTATTTTGTATATAAAAATTGTATGGAAAATGTTCTAATGGCCAAATTAATTTTATTTAGTGTATAATTGTTTTGTTTATGATTCAGTACCGTTCCACTTGTCTTGTTTGATTTAGAAAATCATCACATGGCATTTGCATGCATTCATATATTTTTGCTTGTTTATTTTGATATGTCAATTTGGTGCTATCATTTTATGTGTAGATTTTGGTGCTAGTGGTGATTGTGATTGTGAGGATTGTTGCTACTCCCCCAACTACCAAGGCAAGTGGTGCTTCATATTTTTGTCCCTATATTTTGACTATGCATTAGAAATATTTTGTATAGGCTTGCATGAGTAGTTTGCTAAGTATCTATATGCTATGCTTGGGAAATCCTAGTAGTTGTAGAATTGTTAGAATTTTCTCTAAGTTAAGATACTTGCTATTGCCATGCTTAGCCTAGCTAGTAGTAACCAAGGGTGGAATATATACATGCTATGGAAAAATATTGCTAAGTCTTTGACTTATGTTTTTGCTTAATAAAACAACTAAGTGAATGAAACACCTGGGTGGAATGGTAATTGCTTTGTGGTTTTTGGTTGAGTGGTTACACAAGGCCCATTTCAATGGTCTACCTTGAGTATCTCACTTGTGGATTGCCACCGGGGAACAAAGGGATTTGAGATGCCAAATGTTAAGAAGCTTCTAGTGCAGCCACATGGAATTATGGGCTCTGCCTGGATCATACAGGTTGCAATAACTTAGCCAAATGGATAGTTGGTGGTAGGGGATTGATAGGTTTGGAGCGCGTCCATTTTGGTCTAAGGGAAGGCTTCTGAAAGGTCCTGTCTTGGTGAAAATCAAGTTTTGTGGGGAAAGTGCACAACCTCTGCAGATGGAAGAAACTAAGTACTTAGCCGTGTCCACGGTAATGGACAACTTGAGCATCAAGACATGGAAGCTATCAAGAATCTCCTCGTCCCAATTTTCTAAGTTAAAACTTGTGGTTAAACAAGGGTGAAGGTTCACCAATTTCTATTGGTGGTTCTTTGGGAAAGTTTTTTCCAAACAAAAACTTAGTGTTTTCAACTAATAGGTAAAACCTATTTTTGAGCAAAGCAAGCCTAAGCTACACTTAGCCAATATCATGTACTAACTAGATGCTAATATTCTACTAAGGTATCACTTGCCAATACTATTCCAATGTATTGACCCACTATGGCTGCAACTTGTGATGTTGCAGGTTACTCTGATGATGATTAGGGGTTATGAGTCTACACTCAACATGCTTGCCTGTGGCACATGAAGATGAAGACTTCTATTTATATATTGTTAAGTTAAACTCTTGTACTAGCCTATGGCTATGGAGTTGTAAAAGACTATGTTATCTCTAGAATGACGCTGTAATAATAACCTTTGTTTCTGTGTACTTCATCTTAAACTATGGATGCTAGCATTGATCCAAGGACTAGGATTGCAATCACAGGGATCGCATGAATTAGCTCCATTCGGATGGACTTTTGGAATCACTTGATTTTCAATCATTTGATACATGTGAGCCATGCCTTATGGGCAAGATGACTAGGACGCCGTTTTCCGGTTCAATGGAACAGGCGACAAATTTATTGGAAATCATACATTCTGATGTATGTGGTCCAATGAGTGTGTCGGTGCGAGGTGGATATCGTTATTTTGTTACTTTCATGCATGATTTGATTAGATACGGTTATATCTACTTGATGAAACACAAGTCTGAAACCTTTGAAAATTTAAAGGAATGTTAGAATGAATTGGAAAATCATCATAATAGAAAGATCAAATTTCTACGGTCCGACCATGGAGGAGAGTATCTAAGTTTCGAGTTTAGCACTCATATGAAAGAGTGTGGAATTGTTTCACAACTCACACCTGCCGGAACACCACAGCGAAATGGTGTGTCGCAACGTCGTAATCGTATTTTATTAGATATGGTTCGATCTATGATGTATCTGACGGACTTGCCGTTGTCATTTTGGGGTTATGCACTAGAAACTAGTGCATTCACTTTAAATCGGGCACCATCTAAATCCGTTGAAAAGACACCATATGAATTGTGGTTTGGAAACAAACCTAAGCTGTCATTTCTTAAAGTTTGGGGTTGCGATGTTTATGTGAAGAAACTTCAACAGGATAAACTCGAACCCAAAGCGGAAAAATGTGTCTTCATAGGATACCCTAAGGAAACTATTGGGTATTCCTTCTATCACAGATCCGAGGGAAAGGTTTTTGTTGCCAAGAATGGATCCTTTCTAGATAAAGAGTTTATCGCGAAAGGTGTGAGTAGTCGGAAGGTAGAACTCGAAGAGGTTATTAAACCTTCTCTGCAAAGTACGGTGAGTAGCGCAGTGCTGGAAGTTGTTCTAGAGTTGGCTTCACCAGTTGAAGAGGGAACTAATGATAATGATCATGAAACTCGAAAAGAGAGTACTACCGAACCTCGTAGATCTAGCAGGACGCGTGTAGCTCTCGAGCTGTACGGAAATCCTGTTATGAATTTCATGGTTGATGAATATGATGACCCTGCGACATATAAAGAAGCAATGATGAGCCCGGATTCCATCAAATGGTTAGAATCCATGAAATCCGAGATGGAATCCATGTATGAAAATCAAGTTTGGAACTTGGTGGACTTACCTCACGACCGAAAGGCCGTGGAGAATAAATGGATTTTCAAAAGGAAAAAGGATGCTGATGGTAATGTGACTGTCTATAAAGCTCTACTTGTCACAAAGGGGTTTCGAAAAATTCAAGGAGTTGACTACGATGAGACATTCTCTCCTATAGCGATGCTAAAATTAGTTAGTATTATGTTAGCAATAGTTGCATATTTCGATTATGAGATATGGCAGATGGATGTCAAAACTGCGTTCCTCAATGGTAATATTGAAGAAGAGTTGTATATGATACAACCAAAGGGTTTTGTCGATCCTAAGGATGCTAACAAGGTGTGCAAGCTTCAGGGATCCATCTATGGACTGAAGCAAGCATCAAGAAGTTGGAATCTCCGCTTTGATGAGGTGATCAAAGAGTTTGGATTTGTCCTAACTTATGGAGAAGCTTGTATTTACAAGAAAGTGAGTGGGATCAATGTGGCATTTCTGACATTATATGTGGATGACATATTATTGATCGGAAATGATATAGATCTTCTAAACAGTGTTAAAAGTTATCTAAACAGCAAATTTTCAATGAAGGACCTAGGTGAAGTGTCATACATATTAGGCATAAAGATCTATAGAGATATATCTAGGCGCCTAATAGGGCTATCACAAAGTACATACCTTGATAATATTTTAAACAAGTTTAAAATGGACCAATGTAAGAAGGAGTTCTTACCTATGTTGCAAGGCAAGACATTGAGTAAGACTCAAAGTCCAGCTATGGCGGAAGAAAGAGAGATAATGGACAATGTCCCCTATGCTTCAGCCATAGGCTCTATAATGTACGCCATGCTATGTACAAGACCGGATGTGGCACATGCTATTAGTTTGACTAGTAGGTACCAATCGGATCCAGGTTCGTAACACTGGATAGCGGTCAAGAATATCCTTAAGTACTTGCGAAGAACTAAGGATATGTTTCTTGTATATGGAGGTGAAGAAGAGCTCGTCGCTAAGTGTTATGTCGATGCTAGCTTTGACACTGATCCGGATGACTCTAAGTCTCAATCCGGATACGTATTTCTCATGAATGGAGGAGAAGTTAGTTGGAGTAGTTCCAAACAACCCGTGGTGGCAGGATCAATAATGGAGGCCGAATATGTTGCTGCTTTGGAAGCGGCTCAGGAAGCAGTTTGGATGAAGGAGTTCATATCCGAACTAGGTGTGGTTGCAGGCACGTTGGACCCAATGGTGATCTATTGTGACAACAATGACGCCATTGCCAATGCCAAAGAACCAAGGTCTCACAAGTATTCCAAGCATATTAAGCGCCGGTTTCACTCCATCCGTGAACATATCAAGGATGGAAATATAAATATTTGTAAAGTACATACGGATCTCAATGTAGCAGATCCATTGACTAAAACTCTCCCTAGAGCAAAACATGATCAACACCAGAACTCCATGGGTGTTAGATTCATCACTATGTAACTAGATTATTGTCTCTAGTGCAAGTGGGAGACTGAAGGGAATATGCCCTGAGAGGCAATAATAAAGTGTTTATTATGTGTAATTCAAATATATGATATATGTTTATTTTGCATGCTATAATTGTATTAATATGGAAACATTAATACATGTGTGTTTAATAAACAAACAAAAAGTTCCTAGTTATGGCTCTCTCATAAACTAGCTCGTTGATTAACATGATGATCAAAGTTTCTGTAACATCCCAAAAATATTAAACTTGAATCATCAAACTCTAATCATCAAAATTATGGTTAACAAAAACTTTTCCAATTAAAAGTATGAAAGCATTCATATGTGTGCATTAAAATTTGGATTCTTTTAAATTGCCATGGTTCTGTGTTTCTTTTATTGTAAAATGATTCTTAGGTGAAATAAACATCATCTAAACAATATCCAAACTTTTCCCAAAGACAAACAAGTCAAAACAAACAAATTAAGTGAATGGTCACTTTGGCCAAATTAACTCCCATGCCTACTTTGGCTATCTCTAACTTTTAGAACTTAATAGAAACATGTATCGATCTTTGCATCCCTTGATGTTACTCATAAGAAGGTACCAAGGCCCACCTTGTGATCATCCAAAAACATTGGAATGCATAGTTTAAAATTGAATCTATTTCATATGAGAAGATCCCATTATTTCAAAAACCACTCAAACAAGCTCAATTTTCAAAACCCAAGGATCCACAGTATCACCAGCACATGCCTAGCACACCCACCAAAACTCTTTTCAAAATTCAAAACTCAAGTTCTTGCGACCATTTCATCAAACACTTGGCAGGCAAATTTAAACCAAATCAAATTCTCTGTTTTTAATAGTGTTTTGGGCCTAATTGGTTCCCTCTCTAGCTCACAGAACCCATTTAGTAGATCATATAGCCTAATTGGCAACCTCTAGCCTCACTGTAAGCTGGTCATTGTCATCAATGGTGAGCAATTCGAGCCACCTCGCCGACCAAACTTGGTCGCCGCCGCAGCAGACCATCTCCCCCTCTCTAGCCATGTCTGGGAGGTAGCCAGCACTCCACCGCCACCCACTGTCCCCTCTCCGAGTGAAAGAAAGTCGTGGACCACCGAGCATGCCGCGCGCCCAGCGCCACTGCGACATGCCGAGCATGCGCCAGAGCGCCACACCCGGCACGCGTGCACACGCCGCCCCTCGACCGTAGCCCGTACCAACCGCTTCACCATGACCCAGGGAGCACGCCAGACACCACCGTTCGCCGTCCATGCCTCACAGCCACCGCTCGCCGTCGAAGACGCCGCCTCTGCCGCGCAGAGCACCGCACGTTCCCGACCATTTGCCACCGCCCCTACACGCGCATTTAAGCTCTAGAGCATCGCCAGGAGACCACCCGTCGAACGCCAACCTCGGCCATGCCGCTTGCCACCCGTAGCCGTGTCGCCACCGTCGCCTGCCCATCCCTCTCGGTCTCGCCCTCGATCCTATAAAAGGAGACGATCCCCGCTCGATTTCTTCACACCATCTCACTCCCCTCACCTCACTGATCCTTCGACCCCTTAGCCGTAGCAAGGTGAGCAGCCCATCGCCGAAATTTGGCCGAAGCTCGCCACTACATAGGAGAAGAGGAGCCGTTGATTTCGACCACCCCCGGAGTTGCCGCGACCACCCCTGAGTTCGTCATCGTCGAATTCGTCGTTTGCCCGCCTCGCCGTCGTCACTGGAGCTCCGGTATGCCCCCTATGCACCCCCACTGAGCCGCTAGGGTTCGAGCTCGCCGGTGACCTGTTCATCGTCGACGAAGACCCTCAGCCGTCGATCTTCATTCTAATCCAACGCACCATATCGCCCCGTACCGCTTGGTGTTTAAAGAGCCACTGACCAATAGAGCCCCCTGTCAGCTGTGCCACGCGCTGCGGAGTGACACTGGGCCGACCAATAACACTTCCCGCGCAGCCCACTCGTTTGAATTTAGTTTTTTCTATTTATATTCAAACATAGTTCTGTACCTAGTTTCAAAAATCAACCCAGATCGATTCAGTAAACCAAATTGCATGAAACAAATTTTGTTAGAAAGATATTGAAATGCTTAATCGAAGCCCGTTGGATTCAAATCATTTGGATCTATATATCAACCTTTTCAGCATTCAAACATTTTTCAAATTTAAACCATAATAGCTTTTGAGTTGATTCCAATTCTCAAAAATCACATTTGATCATACCTTTCGGAATATATAAAAATATATGGGTTTACTTACAGAAATATTGTTCAAGTAATAAAAGGATGCCACATATGCATTTCTAGTCACTTTATTTATTTAAAATAAAAAGGGTAAACCTTATTAAATTGTGACACCACTTTAAATCACATTCCCATGTACTGAAATATGTGGTGATGACATGTGTCAACATGATCCCATGTTTGGTTTGGAGAATATTAAATCTTAAGTAGTTTTTCAATGAGTATAAATTACTTTCCTAAAAATAAAATAAATAAGACAAATGCTTTAATCTTGTAATTTTAGTGATGTTGCTAGATCATCTATAGAACCCTTTTTGTGTGATGATTGAAAGTAGTTAAGTATTGTTTGGTGATTGTGTGCCTCGTATTTATTCATAGACGTTAGTACCGACCAAGGATACGAGGAGGAAGGAGGATACTACGAAGAAGAAGCTGAGGAGAACTTCAACCACTGCTCTCCACAAGGCAAGCCAATACTTGCAAGCTATTAACTTAGCAAGCTTATACTGATACTGATGCAAGCCTTACTAATCAAGTTGACCTATGCAGGATATTACTTGCTTGTTACCATGCCAACTATATGCCTTAAGCATATGTGATCATCCCCACTTGATAACCCCATTCCTAGTTTTACTTGCAAGCTTTCTACTTTATTTCTTTATCAAAGCTATTAGTTAGAGTTTACTTGAGTAAATTGTAGATACTAGAAAGATAATTGAAGGTTGCATAAAGAGCATTAAAGTTGGCCTAAGCTAGATAATCTTGATGTCATCCTAAGGCATGAGACTGAACCTAGTTAAACTACACTTGTTTACCACCCCTGATTAGTACTCACTCCCACTTGTAGATGCTAGTGCTAGACATAAAACTTGATCAACTTTAGATGGGAATACTTGGTGGAAAATGGTTATGAAAACCATAGAATGATGAGTCATTCTACTGAGATGTTTTTACATGTGTTTCCCAACACCAGATGATTTGGATGACGAAAATGTTAAGGCATGAGCCTTAGCCCTTTATAAAACTAATGGTTGTCTGGATGCGATACCATTCCAATTTTATCGTACAACCACAATATGCGAAAATTGGGTAGGGCTTGACTGGAAACTTATATACCTTAGTATGGGTTCCCTCACGGCCAAGGTCTGAGCTGAGGCTACCTTGTGAAGATTGTCCACCTGTGTAGTACCCAAGATGACAGTTGGTCATGGTTGGGAGGCCAAACTCACAGGAGAGGTGCTTGTACTAGGGCGTGTAATTGAAAGGTTAGGATTGATTATCCGCATACTGAGTATGGTAAATTCAGGATTTGTTCCTGACGGATGTATCGAATGTTGTGGTGAAAGTTCACAATCTTTGAAGAGTGTCAAACTATTCGAATAGATGCGTCCACGGTTATGGACAGTTGGAGTGGCCATACTGTTCCCCCGTCAGATGTTTTCAAAATGACTTTTGAAATGAATTCAGATTTTGACTTGACCACAACACAGTTGTGATATGAAATTCAAGTTCCCACTTAGGTGTTATAAAACTGTAACTAGCTTTTCTTGCTTCTGAACTTAGTAGAGGTAAATCTGGCTTTTTGTAAAAAAACCTAGAGCTTAGTGTCCTACTACAAAAACCCCCTTCACTTGTTAGTATTAGTTTGCGAGTACTTAAAGAGTACTCATGGCTTTGTCCCTGGCTATTCCCATGGCCAGACTATGAAGAGGAGTACCAGGATGATGGACCCCAGGAAGGTTACGACAACTAGGATCATCTCCCATCGTCAGCATTGCCTGTGACCCCGAAGATGGAGCCTCTCCTACGCTCCCGTTATTATTACGTATTTCTGCTACCTGAGTTGTATTAAGAACTTGATCATGAGATCCATATTTGTGTAAGAACTTATGTATGGTTTGTAATGGATGATGTACCATGGTATCCAATTATTTTATGTCTCGCAAAAATGGTAATCCTGGGATTGCGATGTATGGCATAACAGGCATCTAGGATTAAAAATCCGGGTGTTGACAGTTTCCTTATCATAGACATTGGATGTTGTTAATAACGAGGTCACAACATTAGTGTAATGGTGTGATGAACATTCATCTTAAGTATAGCATTACGATCAAAGTCATTGAGTTTATATTGCTATAACAACTTACGAAGTGATCCTAATCCTTAGACCATGAGATCATGTCAATCAGTAACACTGGAAGAGTTTCTTGATAACATCAAACGTCACACCGTAACTGGGTGATTATAAAGATGGGTTCAGAACTACTAAAGTGTTATGTTGAGGCCCATGGTTCGAGAGTGGAATTTGTTCATCCTGGTGATGGATAGATATACTCTGGGCCCTTTCGGTGATATCACATTAGTTAGCTTGCAAGAAAGTGATTTGATCACTAGAATGTTATATCACGGGAACAGGAAAAGAGTGCATGTCAGTAACGAGATCAAACTAGGTATGGAGATACCGATGATCGAATCTCGGACATGTAATATATCGCGAAAAAAAGGGATTAAGATACTAGCGTAAAAGGTTCCGACGATCACAAGAAAGTCATTGTTGAATGTGTGGGAGTCAGTATGGGTCTCCAGATCCCGCTTCTGATTATTGATCATAGAAGGGTCTAGATCATGTCCGCATTATTCACGAACCGTAGGGTGGCACACTTAAGAGACACCGATATCTAATTGAAGCAAAAGTTTCATTCCGGAAAGAATAACAAGCGCAAGAATTTATTTCACTAGATACCGAAACAGGTTTTCAGGTGAAACTGCAGAAAGTGTTTTTGCATGTGAAATGAAATACTAGCGAGGGGTTATATGTGAATGTTTGTCAATTAAAGTAATTGACACAATTCTGAATATATAAAAGGAGTTTTATTTAATGAGAGTTTGCATTAAATTTGGTGGAAATTTAATGGGAATTTGAGTGGGATTTTGAGTGGAGGGAATTGAAAGGCATTTGAGTGAGTGGAGTGTCCACCCACATGAATGAAGGAGGGGAGGGGCAGCCCCCATGGCCGGCGGCCACCCCCTTGGGTGCCCCCCTCCTCCTATAAAAGGAGCCCCCTCTCCTCTCTCTCACTTACACCTCCTTGTGAAGGATCTCTCTCCCCCTCTAGTATTTATCCCCCATGGTCTCGGACTAGCGAGATACATGTTCCCGGTGGAAATTCGGAAAGAAAGAGTTGTGCTTCCGCTGTATCACTAGAGCGAGGGGGCGGAGGTTGCTCGGTGCCTCGTATGTGTGTGCGAGCACGGATGCGCTGCTAATTTGTGGCGCTAGGACTTCCTCTCGATCTTGAGATCATCAAGAGATCGTCTACATCAACCACGAGTTTTACTCGTTAAGCTTTGTCAGTCTTGAAGGGTATGTTCTCTACGGATATACATCCTCCCGTTGTGTGTATCTAGTAGATAGATCTTGGTACATAGTTGTTCCCATTGTAGGAAATTTTTTGTTTTCTATGCTGCGAACCCTACACCTGCACAGTCGGAGACTTGCAGCGTTGCACCCAAAGACACAGAGAAACCTGCCGGGACTACCTCGGACGATGGATCGATACAAAGAACTCCTGCAAAGGAGTAAACCAGCAAATTGCGATAGAAGCCTTTATTGTAGGACTTCTAGTCGGACTTTTACGTCACAGGCTGAAGCGTGACCACATCACAGATTTGGGAGAAATGATAGAGACGACAAGAAAATACACTGACCCCTATGATGATTCAGAAAGGCTGCTAAATATTGTGGCCAATCCCAATATTGCCAAATATCCAAAACAAACTCATAAGCGCAAGAACACCTCAGACGAAAAGCCAGCTCCGGACAACGCAGCTGTCAACGCAACGTTCGGATATGGAGGACGAGGAGGGCACGGAGGCGGCCGTGGTAGAGGCCGAGGAACTTCCCAAATCCAGGGCAGAGGAGACCAACAACCCGGAAGAACCTATACCAGGGCTGACATTGCCAATAATCCCTATGTCCACCACTTGGATAGTAACACATGATCTATCCACACAAATGTCGAGTGTCGTTTCAACGACGACATCAAGAAAGACGAATCCGCTGGCTACAGAGCCAAGCGACGAAAAGGAAAGAAAAAATCCGAGAAAGGAAAGGAGCCCAAGGAAGATTCCGACATGGAAGAAGCGGAAGCCGCCGCAGAACCCAAGTCAGATGGAAAGAAAAAATTTCCAACTATGAAAGACGCATATATCTGCTTCCTTGGATCCCAACCAGCTAAGGACAAAAAGGCGGTTCTTCGTGAGCTCAATGCCAGGGTTCCGGCTGTCCCCCAATTCCTGTACTGGTCAGAGGTGACCATCACATTTGATCGTTCAGATCACCCGAGGAAAACACATCGTCAGGGAAAGTACCCTCTAGTCGTCAATCCTCTTATTGATGGCTATGAGTTCTCAAAAACACTCATGGATGGTGGGAGAAGCATTAACGTCCTCTACATCGAGACTCCACCGCATGAAGCTACACGAGACCAGTTGAGTCACAGCAGTGTAACTTTCCATGGCATTGTACCAGGGAGACAGGCGGATTCTCTGGGTGAGACTACTCTGGACGTGACATTTGGAACCCAAGATAATTACCGGACCAAGCCACTCTCCTTCGAGGTGGTACCATTCAAAAGTGCTTACCACGCCATGTTTGGACGTCCGGCCTACTGGGCATTCATGGCCCATCCCTGTTACATCTACAACATGATTAAACTTCCAGGTCCAAAGGGTCTAATCACCATACGATGAAATCCTAGGAAGGCGCGAGAGTGCGACGAAGGATCTGCTGCCTTCGCCAAAGCCGTGCTGCACGCCCAGGAGTAGCAGGAGATCAAGAAGACCATCAATCCATCCGAGCTGCCCGCTACGAAGAACGAGGTCCTGAAGCCAATTTTGCAGTTCAAGGTGTCGGAAGAGACGAAGAAGATGTCGCTGAAGGAAGATGATCCCTCCAAGATGACGAACATAGGGGTAGGCTTAGGCCATGCATAGGAAAGCGCGCTCGTCGAGTTCCTCAAATCTAATAGTGATATCTTCGCATGGCAGCCATCTCACATGACCAGTGTACCTAGGGAACTCGTCGAGCACTCTCTTAATGTGTACCCAGACGCTAAACCCGTCAAACAGTCCTTACGACGGTTTGCTGATGAAAAGTGCAAAGCAATAGCCAAGGAATTAGCCTGCCTAGAGTTAGCGGATTTCATAACAGAGGTCATCCATACAGATTGGGTGGAAAATCCTGTACTCATCTCTAAAAAGGACACCATTGATTTAAGGATGTGTGTTGATTATACCGCTTTGAACAAGGCATGCCCAAAAAATCCATTTCCTCTGCCAAGAATCGATCAAGTTATCGACTCAACAGCAGGGTTGGAATTACTCTGTTTTCTCGACGCATATTCCGGATATCACCAAATACCGATGAAAAATTTGGATCAAATTAAGACGTCTTTCGTCACTTCTTTCGGATCCTTCTGCTACAAAACTATGCCTTTTGTCTTAAAGAACGCTGGAGCAACATATCAACGTACCATGTAATGTTGTCTCAACGACCAAATCGGATGCAGCGTCCATGTATACGTAGACGACATAGCAGTTATGTCCAAAAATAAGGAAACTTTAATTTCTGACTGGGATGAAACGTTTGCTAGTCTACAAAAATTGAACATGATGCTAAATCTGAACAAGTGTTTCATCGTCTTAGAGAGAGGCATAGAGGTGAACCGAGACAAAATCAAGGCTATTTTAGATATTACCAGGCCAACTCGCCTGAAGGACGTACATCGTCTTACTGGTTGCATTGCAGCAGTGAGTCGATTCGTCAGCCGTCTCGGTGAAAGAGCCGCACCCTTGTATAAACTCTTGAAGAAACCTGACAAATTTGTCTGGACCCAGAAGCCGAAACTTCCCTGCAAAGTTTGAAAGATATGCTTTCAAACCCACCAGTTCTCGCAACGCTAGAACCTCAGGAACCTATGTTACTCTACATTACAGCAACCAACAAGGTCATAAGCGTGGTAACAGTAGTTGAGCATGAGGAAGAAGGCCACAAGAATAAGGTGCAACAGCCAACTTATTATCTAAGTGAGGTCCTGACAGAATCAAAGCAACGGTATCCACATCATCAAAAGCAAGCCTATGGAGTGTTCTTTGCATCTAGAAAGCTACGCCACTATTTTCAAGAGCACAAGATAACAGTAGTGAGCACAGCTCCTCTGTGAGATATAATCAATAACCGTGACGCCACTGGACGTGTCGCAAAGTGGGGAATAGAGCTTGCATCTTTCGACATTGAGTACAAACCACGTAAAGTGGTCAAGTCCCAAATTCTCGTCGACTTTGTTGTTGATTTGACAGAAACGGCAGAAAACTCAGGCCCTCCAGACTCAAAATTTTGGACCCTTCACTTTGATGGATCAAAAGCACGAGGAAGCTCAGGGGCTGGCGTGGTGCTCAAATCACCCCAAGGAGATAAGTTGTTCTATGTGTTGCAAATACACTTCACATCAACCAATAATATTGCCGAGTATGAAGCACTGCTACATGGAATATGCATGGCCAAAAACATTGGCATATCAAGACTCATGTGTTACAGAGACTCGGATTTAGTTGCCCAGCAAGTATCCGACATCGGCAATGCAAACAAGCAGATGGAAACATACAAAGCTGTTCTGGATGAATTATCTAAATCATTCGAGGGCTTTGAGGTTCAACACATCCCTCGAGCAGAAAATGAGGAAGCAGACACACTATAAAGGATAGGCTCTGCACGGAAACAAGTACCGGATGGATATTTTTTAGAGCATTTAAGGTTCCCCTCCATAGTCGGAGTTGATGAGGACTATCCGACGAAATACGACTCACCTTTAATAGCAGTTCTGGCTATAATTCCTAGCTGGACAAAACCCTATCTGGATTTCCTGATAGACGGAAAACTACCCAAAGACGAAGTGAGCCGGCAGATTGTCCGATGAGCAAAAGCGTATACTATAATAAATGTTGAGTTCTATAAATGAAGTGTTTCTGGCGTGTTTTAGAGATGTATTTCTTCGGAAGAAGGAGTGGAAATATTAAGAGAAATTCACGAAGGCGAGTGTCATCACCATGCTATAGCCAGATCGTTAGTGGCAAAATCTTTTCGACACAGATTCTTTTGGCTGACTGCTAAGGTGTATGCCGATAAACTGGTCAAAACGTGTAAAGGCTGCCAAAAGTACGCTCATCAGGCACATGTTCCGGCTGAATAGCTGCGAATAATCCCTATTACATGGCCGTTCGCGGTCTGGAGGCTTGATATGGTAGGACCGTTCCGCATGGCAAAATGTGGATTTACTCACCTACTAGTTATGGTGGATAAATTTACAAAATGGATTGAGGCTAAACCGATAACAAGTTGCGATGGAGCCACAGCCAGAAGATTCGTCGAGGACGTAATCATCAGATTCGGATACGCGCATAGTATAATTACTAACAACAGAAGCAACTTTTCAATGGTTGAACTTGCTGAATTCTGTGAAGAGCAAGGGATCCGACTTGATATTGCATCAGTCGCACATCCACAAGCCAATGGACAAGTCGAAAGAACTAATGGCCTCATTCTACAAGGAATCAGACCTCGTCTTGAGGCACCGCTTCGTCGGGCCGCGGGGGCTTGGGCGGAAAAATTACCGTCTATGATTTGGAGCTTACGTACAACTCCTAACAGGTCAACTGGCTATACTCCTTTCTTTTTCTTGGTCTACGGTGTAGAAGTAGTTCTTCCAAGTGATCTGATTCATTAGGCTCCACGAGTCAAAGCGTATACCGAAGAAGATGCATAAGTTTCTCGGCAATATGATCTCGATATAATTGAAGAAGTGCGCGTTGTTGCTGAGGAGAGATGTACAACATATCAGAAGAAGTTACGTAAGTATCATAGTCAGAGAGTGCAAAACCGTTCTTTCAGAAAAGGCGATTTATTTCTCCGACTTTTGCAAAAGAGAAAGCACAAACTTTCCCCAATTTGGGAAGGACCTTTTATGATTATTAGAGTCCTGCATAATGGGTCATATTATTTAACTGACATGAGATCAGTCAAGGAAAGACCAGATACTCGGAAAAGGAAGAGAGCTGGTGGCAGCACAGACCCGTATGAAATAGACCGTCCATGGAATATTGCACATCTACGTCCCTTCTATTCTTAGTTATATTTCCTTGTAATCATATATGTACATGTTCAAAGTGAAATAAAGTGTTGGTTTCCTCATATTGTTATTTTTGAGATGTTTTTGTCATCTTATTTCCAAAAGAGCATGTAATTTTTTCAAAAATCCCAGAATGCTTGAAAGTACTTTATGCTCATGTTTGTTTTGGTTATGATTTTTGAACAGTCTAAAAATGTTACCTTAGGGTAAAAAGTTTAAATTATTGTCTATACTTTGATTCTTTATCTGATTGCTTAGACGCGGGCATTTTCCGAGTAATGAGTTGTTTGTACTGGAAGCCGACTTTGTTTCTGAGTTTAAACTCATTTAGCAATTGCGCTCCATTTCTCGGCAAAGTTTCCATGCTAAAGGTTGGCCGACCCATGAAAGGGACAAGGCAGAGAGCTAGATAAACTGATAAGTATAGGCATAAAAAAAGAGTGCTTCAGAAACTTTCAAGCACAAAGCGTAAAAATATATAAACAAAAGTGCTAAGATAGTAAAAGCATCAGTTTTTACAGATCAGCACAAAATAAATATTGTAGCCATCATTACATTGCCATAAGTTTAAGATAATGCATAGAAATTGTTTATGCTGCAGGCAGTGGTGATGAAGCATGTGGAACACTGGAATCAACAGCAGTTTGCCCTCGATCTCAGACTCGGAAGCATTGCTGATTTCTGGCTCTTGAGGCGAAGGAGGCGGGCGATGGATTCGAAGAATGGCATCGTGTAGTTCGTCATCTCCGCCACCCGACGAGCGTAACCTGCACAAGATTCTTGGATGGCCTTGATATCTTGCGGGTTACCCTCATCATCCTCCTTGGCAATGACCTTGGTGTCGTGCCAGATTTCCATCTCTCTATGGTGGCTCATCACCATGGTCAGAGCTGTTTGCGCAGCAGTCCAAGCATAGGAGGTCTTCTAGTCCTCGATCAACTTCGAAACCTCATGCACTGACATTGTGTGCAAGTCGGAAAGTTTGACGGCTTCGCCAGCCTCTTCTAGAGTTTGGCGAAAGTCGAACAAGACATCTCCGACGATCTTAATGCGCTCAAGGCGAGGTTCGGAAGTGGAAGAGTCGGAAAGATTCAGGGGGGGATAGGAAAGAACCAAAAAGTCAAAATTCGGCTGAAACAAAAGTCGAAAAATAAACAACATCAAGAAAAAAGATACGGAAATCTTACCAAGCACAGAGTGATTCCATTCAGCATGATCCTTGCGAAGGCTGTCTAGTTCACTTGCTGAGGCCTGGGAAAGATCCTTCTGGATATCAAAGTCCTTTCTGAGATTAGCAAGTTCCTTGTCTCGAAGGGCTAGGAGCATATCGAGCCTCACGGTCTCGTGGTTGCTTAACTCCAGGATAGCGGCTACGGATTTCTGTGATTCCACGGTTAGCGTCTCAAGCTTTTCCTGGAGTTCAGCATTCTCTACCTGCAAGACCTTGAAGTTTTCGGCCTGCTCCACCATCTTGGTGGATTGGCATAACAATTCTCCAAAGACAAAAATATCAGTCGGATAAAGCAAATTCTGCTATGACAAAACATTTAACTGGCAGAGAGGAATTGGAAATATTCTTGAGCAATTCCTGGTTGGAAGATGCAATTTTCTGTAAGTTTAGAGACAGAATACCGTGAGACGGCTACTAAGACTCGGGCTACAAATTTAGCTAAGTAAAATTACAGCACGAGCCTTGGGGGCTACATTATATCGTTCTTTTGCAACCTAAAAGCATCAACCCGGATCAAATGATGTTTATCCGACTTTATGCTTAGGGGCTAGACGATATGATAATAAATGCAAATAAGAAACGAAAACTTACAATGTGTTCCAGGTGCAACTTTTCAAATCCGAGTTTGGTGCTGTGAAACACCTTCTTGGTAAGGGTGAGGGATGGAACATCCATCGCTAGAAGCTCGCCGGATGCGACTTTAGCATCCCAGACCAAAATTTGGTCCAGGAGGCTAACCAGCTTGACGTCTTCCTCCTCTTGGATCACTACCTCTGGAGTCTAGATTTGCTTCTCAAGACTAGATTGAGCCAGCCTGAGGATCTCCTCCTTCTCTTTCCTCTTAAGACCAGGGAAAGCGGAGTCAACCACTTTAGCCACCGTACCTATGGTCATTACCATGGGGTCATTACCCTTTACGGGTTCACCCTTGTTAGTTGCCTGGTGATCAACGGTGACCAGGGCTTTTGAGATCTTGCCAGCGTTAGGGGATGCAGAAGCTCCATGCGCTGACGGAGTAGTGGATGGGGTCGACGTCGGCACAGCAGGGGAGATAACAAGCATCTCCTAAGCATCGGCTGCCCCTGCTTGCTGTCCGGCTTTATCTTGCTCTTTAACACTGATTTAGCTATAGAAACACGGAAATCCTAAAATTTAGGTGTGCTCTGGAAAGATAACAAAGGTACAAGAGTACTAAAAATATAAGGTGAGGTGCTTAATTTTTAACTACTGGCAGCACTTGGCTACCAGCAGAAACAACTTCCTTTGCCTTGCGCTTCTTGGAGGCGGAGGCGGTAACTTCTTGCACCTCATCATCCTCCGCCGCCTTCGGGTCGTCTGAAGCATAGCCCTCTAGTCGAGCTAGCTCGGACTCGTAGAGTTTCTCGAGCTGACAAAGTCGAAAAGCATCGATGAAAATAGAGTCGGAGAAAGAACATAAAATAATGACAAAACGCGAAAGTAGAGTCGAAATATTTACCGGAGTCAGAGGACGGATGGACGTATACATCTTCATGGAAACTTCCGGAACTTTTCGTTCCACTCTTTCCTTGATCAAATATCGCATGAGGGTCCTGTAATCCTTCGCTGAAAGCCGGCTCGAGCTGATCTTCATGTTGTACTTCTTGTCGCCGGTGATTTGGTGCATGAGGCGGTCTCCGTGGTGTTGGAGAGGCTGAATCTGGTGTTCCAGCCAGCAGTGGATCAAGTCATATCCACGAAGCCCCTCATGCTTCAATAAAATACTCGATTCGCCTCTCGGTGAGGATCAAAATATCCGATAGCTTCGGCGTCTCCGCGTCCCATGAATCTTGGTGGGGAGAGGCGCCGTTGAAAAACACTGGAAGATCTTCCGCCTTTCCCGGAGCTGGAATATCCTTATGGTAGAAGAAAGTTCCGGCCCAGCGTTTGACAGACTCACTAGCATTAATCCTAGGATAGATCCGATTCCTTCTAAGGACTAAGCTAAGAGTGCTGGTGACATAAGGCATGCCGGCACTGATGGAATTCTTCCGAGTACCATAGTAGTACCGAAAAAGGGTGAGACTTGGCCTAATGCCAAGAAACCCCTCGCACAGATCTGCATGAGCACTAAGCTTGAGCATAGAGTTGGGAGAAAGATTATGGAGTTGCACACCGTAATGGTTGAGGATCTCGACGAAGAAGTCCGACGGTGGCAGGCTGAGGCCACGGTCGACGTGAGTGTCGAACAACACCCACTCGCCGTCTTTCGGTGCGGGGATGGCGTGTCCTGAGGTGCTACGCCACGTATCGGCGATGATGAACCCCTCATCCTTCATGACTTGGAGCTCCTCGGTATCCATGGCGCTGGGGATACAAAGACCCCGCATCTTCTTCTCGTCTGCCGCCGACGAACCCGCCGTCGCCGCTCCTGAGGACGAGGCAGATGCCATAGTTCTTGGAGGAAGAAGGGCTGGTGGGGGAAGGAGAGATTTTTCTCAACGGTGTGCAGATTAGAACTGGTGCGGAGAGCTCGAGGAGTACGAGGAAGCAATGAATGAATCGACTGAGAGATGAATCTGAGAAGAAGGGTTTCCTCTCCTCTTTATTTGTTTCTGTGTCAAGATTCATGCGATGAGACGCGCGATTATCGCGACGCGTATAGGAGATGGCGAGTTAGTTTCCTCGCGACTCTTCCGCCCCCTCGATTTTCATGAAGGCATTGAAACGACGTACTGTTCAGTAAGGAACGGACCCACTAACGGTTGTGTTGATGGAAATTCTGTCAGTGACGCGACCTGGCCTGTAAAGTTGTCAGTCAGCACGCCGCTGTAAAATTCGTCTTATGTTTTAAATCAAGCAAGGAAAAGATCAAGGTCATAGTAAAATATATCCGACTCGATTGACTCAGAATCCTACATCAATGAAAGAAGTTTTTTGGGAACCCTTCAGGATTCTAAAGACGAAGAAACCATCAAGCTAGACGATTTATCCGACTTTAGATCTTGGAGACTTCCGGGGGCTACTGTTGGGGATATACTTTCCGGGTATACCCACAGGACTCGCTGACTAGGGTGGCCCACCAACGGGTTAGAGATATGCTTCACGGGCGGCCCAGTCAGAGAAAGAGGAGGATCCAGTTCCGGCTACGACAAGGCCCAGAAGAGTTACCGACTTAGGCCTATAGTATTACTTGTAGTCCAAGCTGTACATAGTTAGTGAATCTGTAACGTAGACGGATAGGTCTCTCCCTGTAACCCTAGGCCCCGGTGACTATATAAACCGTCCCTATGGGAACCTTTAGGGCACAACAATAACTCAACAACCACAACCAACTCGCGCAAGCGAACCTCTCTTGTAAGCCATTGTAACATCCGGCTTACACCGATATATTACTGGGTCGCTAGCAGGAGTAGGATCCGATCACCGTAGTTAGATCTAAACCTGGGTAAAATTGTGCTCACCGCTCCTGGAATATCCGACGTCTCACGCGCCATCCTTCCAACGCCACTAAGACCCCCTATGGCGTACTTGTCGACAATCTAACGACACCGAGAACGTGTCCCGGTGACGCCACCGCCCAAGGCCAGTAGAGGGATGGCGGAGGAGATCCGCCGCTGGATCAGCAACCTCCCTCGGACCCAACGGTGGGAGATGGGCTACCACTCCAAGGCATACTGGATCATGTTCTTTGAGTGGGAGCACAAGGCATGGCGCGCGATCACCATCCGCTGTGACCTGTAGCGGTGGGAGTTCTACGTCGTCCCCGACATAGACTCGGACGACGAGGGTGCCACAACCACTCTGGCGCCGACCTCGGTAGCGAGGATGGCAACGAGGAGGAGAAGGACGACGATGACGTCTTCAAGAAAGAGGCGGTGCACAACGTCACCGTGAACCTGCCCCCGGAGTACCGCGAGGTGCTGGCGCAGGGCTACGACAATGACTCCTTCACCGAGCAGGCCATTGCGGCCAGCGCGCGGGAGGAGGAAGCCTAGTTGGTCGGCTTCAAGAAAGTCGTCTAGCTCACCAGCATGGTGGCGCAGACTAATGCCTAGCTTCCTCCGCCGCTTCCACTGCCGGGATGGGTGCCACCGATCACTCCAGAGGTGGGGATGGAGCCGGCGCACCTCTAGCACGGTTCGGCGCCGTGGCCTAGGCGGGTGAGCAATCCACCTGCACCCGCTCCCGCACCGGTCCTGCCGCCGCCCAACCTCTGGAATCCTTCGGACTACATCGACCTTGACCCATAGATGGATGAGGCGGCTCCAGCACGCGAAGACCAGCAGATAGAGCTAGGATTAGTTTAAATTCCGTTTTTTATATTTTAAATGTAAATTAAGTATGAATTTTGCATGTTTTTAGCGCGAAATTTTCGTGTTTGAATTTGCAAAAAAAATCCGCAGCTAGGGCATATTTATGGGTCGCGGCCATTGGCCTGACTGGCCGGACCTCTCCCAAATCGATCGGGGCCCGACCCAAGCATGTAAACAAACCTTTTAGGTCTACCGGTTGGATCGGCCCGGTAGAGATGCCCTAAATACCTCAGAAGAAGGGCGTTCGGAGAGGTCGCTCAAGTGCTAGCGATACGGTGGCGGCAATAGTTTCACATCTGTTCTTTTTAGGGTAGTTTGGATAGACAAAGATTTCTCTGAACAATAATAGGTGGAGATCATGTGGCACTGAACTTGGCCTAATGGTTAAGGAAGATAAAATGTGACGACATGTACATGATTTTTTTTCCTTAGTTTGCCGGATAGAGACGAAGCGTCCTATAACAAATGTCTTTATGTCAAGTTTTTCTTGTAGTGACATCAAGATCCATACATCACTACTAGGAAAAGGATCGTTCGTGGCGCACCTGAAAAAGGCATCTGTGGCGCACTAGTAGTGCACCACTAGCCTCGCGCTGCGGCTATCTCTTACCCATAGCACACTGCCTAGTGCGCTACGGTTATCTCGAGATAGTAGCAGCCCACCTGCCAGTGCGCTACGGTTATCTCGAGATAGTAGCAGCCCACCTGCCAGTGCGCCAAGGCTAGTAAGGAAGGTGCGCTACGGGTATTGTTTCCTGTTGCGCACATGGCAGTGTGCCACTGATCTGCACATGTGAGCTTTAGTTGCAGTGCGCCACTAAAGCCATGTCGTGTGCGCCACGGGCATTTTTTTTTTATTTCAGAGCCTGATGATATACAATACAGATTATATACAATATTATAGGTAGATATACACACACAAAAATAAGATATACAATTATATATATAAATACACAATTTGCAAAACAAGATTTAAACAAATACCTATAGATAAGTCCCATACATGAATACATAGTGTAAGTTACATTGTTTCGATCAAGTTACAAAGTAGTTGGTGACATGTGATTACATGTTTCTCGAACAAGTTAGAGCTCGGAAGCTCGCCTAGACATCTAAACTAGCTAGAAACAAGAACGTGATAAATAACCAAAGAAGATAAGCATCACCGCGATGAAGGTGTAGGTCTTCATCTGGTTCCTCGTCCTAACTCCCGCTAGATAGCGCGTGTATCTAGCTTTCGCCTCCGCCATAGTGTTGTACCCTTTGTAGCTATTGCGACTGAAACGGTGCACCTGTTTCCGATGGTCTTTCCAATCATCGTAGACTCTGGGAACCCGTCCCTTGTACACGACGTACCACGTCATCAACAAGTTGACAATAATAATTAACCGGTGATTGAAAAAATATGTATAATTAAAGTCGCATATGAAGATACACTTATAGAAAGTACTCCCAACTCAAAAAGACCAAAGTAACTCAAAACTCATGCCTCATATATAACTAGATTGTTCGACGCAGGAATATGCTATGATGGAAGTATCCACCAAATAGGATGCGTAACACCTGGACTTGTGCATAGCACAAGACGGACAATCCCATCACAGCACATTCACATATATAGTGTGCCATGACATTTCAATCATCAGTATTCTCAAAAAATACCAAAGTAACTCAAAAAGAATGCCTCATATATAACTAGGTCGTTGGACACAGGAATATGCTATGATAGAACTGTAAGCCAAGTAGGATGCACAACAACTGGACTTGTGCATAACACAAGGCTTACAATCCCGTCATAGCACATTCACATATATAGTGTGCCACGACATTTCAATCATCGGCATTATTCTCGAAAAGGACCAAAGTAACTCAAAAAGAATGCCTCATATATAACTTGGTCGTTGAACACCGGAATATGCGATGACGAAACTGTAAGCCAAGTAGGATGCACAACATCTAGACTTGTGCATAACACAAGGTTTACAATCACGTCATAGCATATTCACATATATAGTGTGCCACAACAATTCAATCATCAGAGTTATTCTTAAAAAAGACCAAAGTAACTCAAAATGAATGCCTCATATATATATATATACATAGGTCGTAGGACACATGAATATGCTACGACGGAACAGTTAGCCAAGTAGGATGCACAATACCTGGACTTGTGCATATCACAATGCTCACTATCCCGTCGTAGCACATTCATATATATAGTGTGCCACGACATTTCAATCATCGAAATTATTCTCGAAAAAGACCAAAGTAACTCAAAAATAATTCCTCATATATATATACATAGGTCGTTGGACATAGGAATATGCTACGACGGAACCGTGAGCCAAGTAGGATGCACAAGACCTGGACTTGTGCATATCACAAGGCTCACAATCTCGTCGTAGCACATTCACATATATAGTGTGCCATGAAATTTCAATCATCGACATTCTCTATAAAAGACTAAAAAAGTAAGGAAAAAAGGACCAAAGTGAGCAAAGGACCAAAGAGTGAGAAAAAAATCAAGCATTTATTCATATATAATAATAATAAGCAAAAGAAGTAAGCGATGATTCATAAACCTAATAATATAAGTAGTAGCATGTACATTTGTCCACACACACAAAATTCATCTATAGTTTGGAACTACAACTAGGCCAACATCAAGCCTTCTGGCTCGACTCATGGAACGGTAGGATGCCTTGTCTCGTCATGAACTTCCTATAGTCACCCTATATCTCTAGGCAATCTTCTATGTCACAGTTATTCGGGAGATTTTCTCCATAGAAGATCCCCCCCGAAGTCATGACATCACGAAAGATGATTTCCCCAAACTGCTTCTAGATGCGATACATCTCCTGTATAATATCTGAATCAGTGATCTTGGCCTTGGCTTTGTCCCACTATTTGAGATGATCTTACAGCGTAGAATTCTGCTGGTCTAGTAGGAACGCCCTCATGTGATGGAGTGCATAGTAGGCTTCCTTCTTACTGCCTTTCGGCTGCTTCACGCAGGAAAACTCCGTTATGTGGTTGAAGACGTGCCTGCCGAACTTGACCTTCTTACGCACGAAGGTGGTGCCTACCGTCGAGACATAGCTAGTGAGAGCATCATCCAGAACTTCCTTGATCTTGTCGTAGTTTTTCTTTTTTTCTAGACCCCCCGAGTAGAAATACGTGGCGTGCGAATGCTTCGGCGATAAGGAGATGAGCGTGCAGTGTTCATCTCTGCGCAAAAAAAATTCAAATGGAATTTTTTGGAAAAATAATGATGATAATCTAATAAAGACAATCGATGGTTGAGAGTGAATAATGACTTACTCGGGAAAGTAAGGCACGAGAATGTATTCATTTGTATTGTTTGCCACGAATATTCTTTTTAGGTACGAGGCCACGAAACTTCGTTCAACGGCGCTTTCCAAGAAGCCGTCACGCATGTAGTAGGGGTCCACTATAGCGATGCCCGGTGTGTTCTCTCTAATGATCTACATGGCTAGGTTGAGAGAAAACATGCGGACCATAGTATAGTGCATCGGGTACAGGTGGAACATATTGAAGATGTCATCAAACCGCAGGAAGAACATATCTGCGGGGGCACCTTAACCACAAATACCGGGTGCGAGGGATCTTTCTCTGCCAGAAGGTGTCTCTCTAGCGTCAGCACACCGTCATGCACACTCTTCAGTTCTGAACTGGCGAGCCTCCGCAAATTCTTAGGTAGCATGGGTTCACCCACCACATGATTCCTCCACATAATACCCTCGGGTCTTGGTGTCCCATCCCAAAACCTGATCGGGTTCGCAGTTGACGACACCGGCTGGCTCGAGTTGCTAGATTTTCTTTTCCTGGCCTTTTTTCTTTTGGAGAGCGTGCAGGCACCGCAATATGATCATCGGCCGCCCTATCTAGTGTGTCAGGGCTTAGAATAAAGGGCCGGTTGGTTGTATCAGCTGGCTCGGTGAAGGCAGAGATGTTCAGCAAGCATGGCATAAGTAGTCTCCAAATTGAGAGATGTTCAGGTTTGGTATATTTAGTCGACACGGTAAACACTAAACAGTTCCTAGTAAATGGAGTTCTAGTATGCACACATAGATACCTTACCACCCAAAAGCTTTTTAACAAAGTTTAAGTGTCCACCTAGGAGTGCAAAACCAGATGTTGTACAACCATGAAGCATCAGCTTTCACACGTTGAAACTTCCATGAGTTTAGGGGGTAAAGTTGGCTGATTTAGCATTAATACCTAGAACTAGAAGTACTTGAGCATTTAAAACCTTGGTGTACTGAATAATCCAAGGTCAATTTAAATTAATCTTGCATCATTAGTGAAGGATAAATAGGAATACTGTAAGAGTTCGCATTCCACGGCTCTACATGCTCCATCCTAGACATGTACCATGTAACTATATACTGTCACACAACAACAATGCATGAGCGATATGTATGATAATTATATGAGAGAATGTGCATTTTAGTAGACAGATATTATTTGGAAAATAAGTCGTGATGATAATTAACAATGTTCATCAACAACATATAATTGTTTTTGTAGTGATACATATACATCTAATGCAACATCTAGAATAAACTCAACCTGCTGGTTGATTGGCGAAGGAAAACTAATAAATTAATGATATATATAGCCAAATACCTGTATCTTTGAAACCACTCGATTAAATGCATTGCTTTACCAATGGACAGATAATCAGTTGTAGAGTATATGAACTGCTAACCTCACTGTCAACTTCTAACCTTACTGTCAACCTCATTCTATGTTTGATAACCCTAGATAATCATGGGCTAACATTCAACTACTAATCATGGGCTAACCTCACTGTCAAATGCTAACCTCACTGGATTTTCTAACCCTAGCTAGCTTCTTTTCGCCTGCAGAGAGAGGGAGAGAGGGAGAGAGGGAGAGAGGAGAGGGGATAACTTATGAGACGAGGACGACGATGGCGGGCGGACGATGACGAGTGAACGACGGTAGGCAGACGACGGCCTCCTCATCCTCCTCGGACACGGGCGGCCTCCTCCTCCTCCTCCTCGAACACGAGCGGGCCTCCTCCTCGGACACAGGCAGGGGTCCTCCTCCACGGCCTCCTCCTCGAGCGGCGTCTGCTGGGGGATCGAGCGTGGCTGCGGCGGGGGGGGGGGGGGGATCGGGCTCGGGCTGTGAGAGATGGGGATGACGTGGATAAAGCCCAGATAGGCGTAGCGCACTCTGGGCTAGTGCGCTACGCCTATCGGGTTCTAACGACTCTATAACACTACTGCAAGACTGGTTCTAACAACTAAACTAGCCTATCCCACTGGTTCTGCTCACTGCTCTATTCTAAACCTATGAGCACCCAGGTTCGAATCCTAGTGCCCACCTATTTTATTTTTATTTTAAAAATACTTTTAAATGTTCCAAAAAATGCCCAAAAGTGGTGATATATGCCATAGAAGTTTGTTTTGTTTTTAAAATACTTTAAAATATTCCAACAATCCCAAAAGGGATAATATATGTCATAAAAGTGGTACAAATATGATTCAAAGTATAACTAACTTAAATAATAATTTGTCCATGAATATTACAATCTTTTTTGCCCACGCATTTATAATATTTTTTGAGCTAGCGTTTTACAATCTTTTTTCCCTTCTTTGTCATGGTTGAATAATTTAGCCCCGGCACTTTAATATTTTTTCTTTCGAACAGGCTACCTTTTTTGGCTAGGGTTGTCCTTTTTGTGATGTATGTTGCTTCATCGTAGTCGTCGTCATCTTCAATCTTTGGATTGCCATACTAGTCGAAGTCTTGCTCGTTGCCCACTCCATCCATTCCGATGATGTTTCTTTTTCCTCTCCTCACGACAACACGGCTAGGCTTTGTCGGGTCGGTAATGAAAAAACATTGGTCCACTTTGCTAGCCAGTACACACGGTTCATTTTTCGCGGCCACGTTCGCACCGGCGGCCTTGGATTTGGCTGCTTCGGGTATTACCATGGTTGTGAAATACCGGTCTTCTCTTTTGACGCTCTTTTCCCATCTGACACGGAACATCGGCACCTTTTCTACATAGTAGTTGATCTGACAGATCTCCTTGATCCTTCCATAGAATCTTTTCTTCATGTTGTCATCGGTGTAGAATTCCGACGTTACACCTGAGTTCTGATAATCACACTTGTCCTTTTCCTCTATGTAGAATGTGTAGCCTTTCATATCATACGCCTCATAGGTCACCAGGTTTTGCATGGGTCCCTGTGACAAGGTGAATATGATCTTTTCTATGTCAGAAGAATGCGATCGCGGGGAATTATCATGGAGCATCTGCCTAAACCAACACGTGAAATCTGAGTTGTGCTCTTTGATTATTTCTCCCTGCATCCTCTGTATGGCCTGGTCACTATACTTCTTCTCGATTAACCTTTTATGCTTATGTACTCAAGGATCAACCAGTTCTAAATGTTGTAGCGCTACGAGGGTTGCTCGATCAAAGTCTACGCGTCGACAATCGAAGTCTGCATGCAGTATGCGATGACCCTCTCGGTGACCAGATCCGTCGAGCTTGCCAAGGTGCCTGTTGACGGGAAGACCGACAGGGTTCTCGATGTCTAGATAATTCATGCAGAAAGAGATGCACTCTTCGGCCAGAAAGCCCTTGGCTATGCTTCCATCTGGACGAGACCTGTTGTGAACGTATCCTTTGATGTGTTCGTTCATCCTTTCGAACGCCATCATGCTGCGGAGGAATATCGGCCCGAGTTGGACGATGTCCTCCACGACATGGACCAGCAGATGCACCATAATGTCGAAGAATGCGGGCGAGAAGTAGACCTCAAGCTCGCATAGTATCACCACGATCTCCTCCTGTAGCCTCCCGAGCTGATTCACGCTAATCAACTTCCTAGAGATGACGTCGAAAAACTTGCAGAGGCCAAACAACGTTTCACGAACGTGCTCGTCCATTATCCCTCTTAGTGCAACCGGAAGTACATGCGTCATTAGCACGACACAGTCGTGAGATTTCATGCCACTGAACCTCTGCTTCGCCTCGTCTAGGTATCTTCTTATCTTGCCCACGTAGCCGTAAGGAAATTTGACTCCTGAAGGCACTTGAAAAACTGTTTGATCTCATCCTGGCTTAGATTGAATCAAGAAGGAGGGCATTAATATTCATTCTTCTTGAACTTTTTACCCTTCTGACGAACTTGTGTCGCCTCCGAGTCATGATCATCGTCATCTTCCTGATCATTAGGAGTAGTGCATCCTCCGTGAAGCTCCTTCCGGATGCCCAGGAATATCAGGTCATGCCTTGCTTTCGGACCATCTTTCGTCCTATCTGGCATGTTGATTATGGTGGCGACCAGACTCTCGCACATGTTTTCGTGATATGCATGATGTCAAGGCTATGAGGCATGCGGAGAAACTTCTAGTATGGCAACTCCCAGAAAACAGACCTTGTTTTTCATACCTTCAGCAGATGCTTGTCTTGCTAAATCTTTCGCTTCATTCCAGGCTAAGGACAATCTTTCTAGTTTTTTAGCAATTCTTCCACTTCTTCGCTGCTCCTCCTCTCTGGGATTCCTCAGATCTCGGATTTGCCATCGAACAGATTTCCACGTTTTCTCCATGGATCATTCTTGATGATCCACCTCCGGTGCACCATGAACACGGTTTTCGAAGACCCTGGATCTTTCTCTAGTTGGAGATAGCTTGTGTTATCCATGCACCTAACGCATGCGAAGAATCCTTGGATAACCTGCCCCGAGATATACCCGCAACCTGGATAGTATTGCACCATAGTGACCAACGCCCCGAGAATCCTTGGATATCCTCTACATACATATGAGCATATCATCCATATACACATGAACACATCCTTACATGGACAACTTACCGAGATGAGAGACCGATCGAGAAGATGGAAAGGAGAGGTGCGCACGAGATCGACCGAGAGGATGGCGTGTCCGGAAGGAGAGCTTCCTCTATTATTTATGTAACATCCAAGGCAAGTTCTGCATGCTAAAAATGGTGAATGAGTGGAGAAATTGAGGTGGGAAGGAGAAGGATCCCGACTAGATCTAAGGAGGAAGAAGGAGGGGAAAGTGAAGTGTGGGTGGTGGATAGTCACATGTGCATAAAGTGGAGCTGCCAAAAAATGGTCGACACATCCGTGGCGCACATGACCCTAGTGTGCCACATGCATTATTAGCAACCATGGCGCACATTCCAGGAGTGCGCCACGGATGTGTTTGCCCATTTATGGAGGAGAGGGGGCTTAACTTAGGCGTAGCGCACTTGCCTCATGTGCGCTATGGGTATACCTAACAACCATAGCACACTTACCCTATGTGCACTACGGGTATCTGGCATGCGGCCAGCAGGCCCCTGGCCCACACATATCTGTGGCGCACTAAGATAACATGCACCACGGTTGTTCTAGTTGCTAGTAGGGCACTGCCCACTGCTGAGCCACGCCTGTTTTACCCGTGGGGCACTTCAACCACGTGAGCCACGAATGTGTGGATTACCTATATCCCTTTTCCTAGTAGTGCATTTAGCACAATGGATTCTAAAATAATTAAGCAACAAAAATAGTTGGGTTCGCCTTCTTGACTCATACTACTTCCTCTTTGATTGTTTTTAAAATATGGCCATATTTGTCAGCATGCAAATGTTTGGATATGGGATCATCAACATAAAGTATAATGTAGATATGGCCATGACCCTAGTCGTTCTGCTTGAAATCCAAGAATGTTCATACTCATTGACAAGTAAGCTTAATTTCATTTTGATTTCACCACGTACTTTTAGGTTAGAATTTTACTAGTTGTCAATAAGTATGAACCGAGCCGGGCTTTACTTTTTGCTCTTTATCCTTAACGAGTAAATTATCCGAGCTTAAACAAGTGTGAGTCTTAACGAGCCAAGCCTTAATGAGTTGAGATGCTCGATAGTCTAGCCCTATATATCATCTACATAAAGTATGATGTGGATATAACAATGACGTTGGTCTTTCAATGTTCATACTCATTGACAACTAAGCTTACATTCAATTAAATTTTAATACTTTTAGATTAAAATTATATACGGGCGATGGGAGTAAATTTTATATCAAGGACCTAAAATTTTTACCAGAAATTACATAAGAGTTAATCCTGTAGCTACCCCTGCATTCATATTAATCTGAAGGGAACTGGAGAAGAGGAGCATGCGTCCGTTAATCATTTTATTCAACCTCCCCTGTACTACTCTCTATCCCCATTTCCCCATTCCCCTACTTCTACGCCAAGCGTTTCTGGTCCCCTCCTCCACCATGCCGCTTTCCTATCCTGTCCATCGCACAGTATGAGAGTGTTTGTTCTTCTTCCTATCCCGCCTACCGCCATCGATCTTCCCTCTTTTATAGAAAAACAAATCAAGCCATCATCCCAACTTCCAGCATCTCCCTTGTGATGGAAGGACCGATCAAGGACAGTGATGATTCTAAGCTGTTCATGGAGGTTTTACCAAAGGCTCACTTGAAGAACTCATAACGAGATGCCACATTATCACCGCCGCAAGCCTTGCTAGTTCATCCAAACATTGAATCGGCAAAATATAGTGTAAATTTACATGCTTCTCAGCCGTTTGGCCTCCCTTGTGTTCTTCATTCTCACCAGACTAAGAAACCATGGGAATGCAATGAATACTTCGAGGGCAAGGGCACGACATGCAAGATGACTTCGCTGTATAGGTTCTCCTCCGATGCTATGTTCCCAAATTGTATGGGTAAGCAATGGGTAGGTGCCAATGGAGATTGGATTGCCATTGTTGGGTGCGAGTGGAAGTTGGAGATTTTCAATGTGTATACTCATCAACGTGTTCCTCTCCCTCAACTCCATGAGTTTGTACCAACCAATGATCTGTTTACATTCATGCATAATGATGCACCATTCTCCTCCGGAAGATTGCTATTTTGCCGATCCCACAACTAATGTGGATTATTTAGATTTCTCTCTTGTCGCTATCTTAGATTGCTACCCTTGATGGAAATGAGTATAGATGGATAGTTCTTGAGAACCAGTTCCATTACTATTTTAGATACAGCGGTGCAGTTATCCACAAGGGTCTGGTGTTTGCAACTACTAATAGTGGCAGTATTTATGTCTGGAATCATCTATATTTTGATAAGTTTTATCCACACCTATTGTAATCACTAGTTTCAGTTTTTATGGATGTAAATTAGTTTTGGCTGATTTGGCCGTCATTTCTTTTTCAAGGTCCTATTTTGCTCCCGACACCACCTATTGCGCATCTTGGGGAGGGAAACCTTGATGACATAGATGATGAGGAGTACAAACCTGGTTTATGGTTCTTAGCAATATCTACAAATGAATCTAGCCTTCTTCTTATCCATACTAAGGGCGTAACTGATGACGAGTTTTATCACGGTACTTATTATGGCCATGGAAATCTTGTTGCGGATCATATTGTTGATCACTATGGTCTCACTTTGGGCAACTATGCTACTGGGTTTGGCTACAAGGTGTACTCAAAGTACAATGCTCACTTGTTGCCACCTAATCCATGGATACCGATCACTGACCTGCGAGCATATTCCCTTTTCCTTGGATTGAACTATCCGATTAACATTATAGTAGGTGTAGTAGATGTTGCCCTAGGATATCCGACGAGAAGAAACTGTGTCTACACCTCCCACCATGCAATAGGAATTGTATATATGCCGTTTCCTGAAATATGATGCTTTAGTCTAAATATTGAAGAAGCAGTTGTTGGTTTCTCAACCAAAGTTGTATGGAAATCTCCGGAGACTCCATTCTGGTCATCCTGAGCTTCGCCAATGCCTGGGATTGGAACCTAGCTATCGTAAGTACTTGTAATACTATGTAATAGGATAGTTCAGTTGGTATCGGCCCTATTGAACTATTTTGGCTGCAAAGTAGTACTAGTATAGTATTAGGTCTAGTATTTCATAATATTTTATACGATATACTGATACTTGTTTAGATCAAGGGCAGCAGATGGTACTGCTTTTCCTTTGTTCTGCTGTTGCTATTACTAAAGTATTTTATAGAATTAATACTGATGTATCGCTACTTGTTTAGATCAAGTACAGATGGTCTTGCTTTTCTTTTGTAACTTGGCCTTGTCATAAACTCATAATCTATACAAGGCTTGGGCATTTTTAGATGCCTATGGAGGTCACACACACAGGCATTGATGTGAGAAGGAGGTATGCACACAAAAGCAGACTTGATAATCAATTTTTGTTTGCTCCAATAATCGAGTGTACCAAGAAAAGGACAAACTGAATCGGTCACTTTGAAATGTTGAATAGTATGTCAAGTGTCGCTGAATATGAACTAGGAATCTGTCGATATTTTTCTTTCTTATTCTATACTCTTGAATCTTTCAAATGCTAGTGAATCTATCAAATGTTCTATTGCTATTACTAAAGTATTTTTTAGATCAAGCGTAGTAGATGGTCTTTCTCTTCTTTTGAAATAGAATGGCTTGAATATGTTCTCTCTTTCCATTTTAATTATGGCCTTACTACATCTATTGAATTTCAATGTCTGCATTGTTAAATCTATAAATTCTTTTGCTCATTATCTGTACTTCTAAATCTTTCACTTTGAAATGTTGTTGAATCTGTCAAGTGCCACTGATTATGTAATGGGAATATGTTTATATTTTTCTGTTTTAGTTTGTACCACCGAATATTTCAAATGCTAGTGAATCTGTCAAATTTCTGTCATTTTTATTACTAAAGTATTTTTTAGAACTAGTATTGATGTACTGGTACATGTTTAGATCAAGGGCAGTAGATGGACGGTCTTGCTTTTCTTTTGAAATATGGCCTGCTCACAATATAGATGAGTCTTGGGAATTTTGGGTTGCATATATGTTGGTCACATAGGCATTGATGTAAGAACGAGGTATGCATAGAAAAGCAGTCTTGATCGTCAGTTTTGCATGCTCCAATGATAGGGTGTGTTCAGAGAAAAGGGAAAACTGAATCATGAGCTGATTATCTATGTACTGCTATTAAATTTTAGTGTTTGTATTGCTGAATTAGCCACTTTGAAATGTTTTTTAACATGTTAAGTGCGGATGATTACAAATTGGGAATCTATAGATATTTTTATTTCTTATTTTTTACTGCTGAATCTTTGAAATGCTAGTAAGAACATTAGTTCCTATCTTACGGTAGTTCAAAGTATTTTGTATGGAGTTCTTCCTCTGCTAATATATATTATACGGAGTTCTTCCATGTACTGGTACTTGTTCAGATCGACCTATTTAGTGCAGAATATGGTCTCGCTTTCCTTTTGAATTAGGCCTTGCTACACATCTATTGAATTTTAATATATGCATTGTTGAATCTATCGATTATTTTTGTTATTGTCTGTGTACTGCTAATCAGGAAGTTTGTGATACTGCTGAATCTGTCAAGTGCTGTTGAATATGAACTGGGAATCTGTCGATATCTTTTGTGTCTTATTCTGTACTGTTGAATCTATCAAATATTCTGTCTTTGCTACTAGTAAAATATTTTGTACAACTAAGTGTGATGTAATTGGAGTACTTGTTTACATCAAATGCAGCAGATTGTCTTGCTTTTCTTTTGAAACTTAGCATTGTCACAATTATCTAGATGCTTCTTGGTCATTTTGGTTTGCATATGGGGGTCACACAGGCATTCACATAAGTAGGAGGTATTCACATAGAAGCATGCTTGATCGTCAGTTTTGCTTGCTCCAATGATCGACTTTGTTCGGAGAATAGGGCAAACTGATCATCCACCAAGGTTTTTTTTAGATGAAACAAGAACCGATTCTCTCTGTACTACTATTGAATTTCAAGCAGGAAAGCTATTGAATCTCTCAATTGTTATGTCCTTTCTATTACTGAAGAATTTTGTGGAACTAATACCGATGTAGTGGTACTTGTTTAAATCAAGGGCGGTAGATAGTCTTACTTTTATTTTGAACCATGGCCTTGTCACAACCTAGATGAGACTTGGGCATTTTGGGTTGCATACGGGTACTCAAAACATACTTGATCGTTAGTTTTGCATGCTCCAATGATCGAGTGTGTTTTGAGAAAAGGGCAAACTAATTGCACGATAAGGTTTCTAGAGCTGAAACAAGAACTGGTTCTCTCTGTACTGCTATCACTTTGAAGTACTACTGAATTGGTCAAGTGCTGCTGAATTTGAACTTTGAATCTGTCGATAATTTTTCTATCGTAATCTATACTACTGGATTTTACATGAATATCTGCCAAAAATAATTATTGTTCTTTCCCCTCCCTCTCTAAGGTCTTTGTTTCAAATCCAGATGAGCCACAACACAATGCAATTTTTATATACCAGGAGAAGAAATGTAGCCCATTCGGCCTCTCTTTAGCCAGAACATTTAAATTCGCCCTTTTAGGGGTGAGGGAACTGATGAGCACAGCCTAGTGAGTTTTGAGACAGGATCCCATGCACCATAGCCTATGTAGTATAACCAATGTAGATCGGACCATGCAGAATGTAACACCCTCGGATCGGCCCTATGCAAGTTTTAGTGATTCTCGCCAAACCCGCATAAAAATGATTCAATGGTTCCCACTAGACACTTTCATGCGGATGGAAAACAAAGTAATACCATTACACATTAGTCCATGATGGATCCTAAAAAAGAGATATATACAACACGAATCCATGAGCCAATAATACAGATATACAGTACAAAGATCCAAATCACCTTGAAAATGATACAGTGTTCGAGTATGGATAAGATGCAAATTGGGCTAAGAGCCCTGTAGAATAACCAATGACATCCATAACCCTGCCCAGGACAAGCTGGAAGGGTAATCCTGCTAACGATATCGATGTCAAACCTTCTTAACAAAAGGGGTGATGACAAAGGTCAAAGGAAAAAGAGAGCGGTTAGTACTGAGGCCAGTACATGGCAATACTTAGAATTTAGCGTCTCTCACCTACATAGGTGTGGTGGACTGAAGCGACAGTGGAGCATGCGCTAAACAACCTATAGAGACTCGATACAACTATCGGCTATCAGAGAGGGCTAAGAAAGACCTATTCGGAACCAACTTGATACTAACAGCATTTCCCCTCGAGACCAAACGAGGAAGTCCTTCCGAGGAAACTCACACATTAGGTAGTTTTATTCATTCTTTCCATGATGGTTATCCAACTCACTAGTCATATCAGATCCAAGTATAATTATACAGTAAACTTTAGTTAGAGTTGTCTATGATTGAAAAACTATGCTCCAAGTCATCCATAACTGCGGACACTACTTTTCGAAAAGATTTAACCCTACAGGGGTGCACCAATGTTTCTAGATCAATTAACATACACCAATCGATATGTCGGCAGGGCCTCGGACACGACGCATTTCCAGACCCAAAGCAAGTAAATGGGGGCCACCCGAAAATAGCTACCCGTACGAGGTATATCTAATCCTCCTCTTATGGACCCTGAGATTGCATGCACTTGTCACGCGAGCAGAGGCCATAGGCAATATATTCCCATGACAGAGTGCCGCACCTATGCAACAGTAATAAACGCTCATCGAGCAACATGTAATAAACATTTCATACATGGCATACATGGCATAGATATAGTAGGTAACGTATAATGCCCAAACTAGTTTTTGGTCCCCAAAACAGTATTTTGAAAATCAGATATTAAGCCGATAGGGTTGCCCATAAACCCCACATGTGGTTAGCTTGCTCAGTCTCAAAATAGTTGTGAAGAACTCGGGTCCTATGCAGACACATGGTGGTAGGATAATAACCATATATCAACTATTACCCACTTGTGCCTCTGCATTAATTAAATCTACTTTCAATTTTAATTATTAAACTATAATTAAAGTCATGATTATCTTCCCCATTAAGAATATTCCAACCCTCAACATCATTGGAACATCGATGAAGCGAAGCGATACCTGAGCAAGCAACTACGACTCACAAGGACAACTGTCTATCAAACAATATGTAATAGGAGATGTCCAAGGCAATATAGGCTGGAAGAGATATATCGGGTATGAAAATACTAAAGCATCGCAACACAGGTAGAAGTAAAGATGACAAATGCAAAATAGGTAGAAAGGAGGAGAACACTCGCCTGGGAAACACTACCGAAGGTTCATATGAAGATTGGTGGACACTCGCATCAAATCATCGGCCTAGTCCGTGAAGAAGCAAAACACTAAAAGAAACACCGGATGCACTAGTTAATACTACGACAGAAGATCAGGCATGATGCTTGTATGATGTATGACATGGAAAATATGCGATGCAATTAGGCAATATTAAGCGGAACCGCAGTCCCGAAAATTCACTAGGTGGTTTATGTTGTTTAGATACCCCGCAAATTTGATTTTGTATTGACAAGGCAAAAATGTTGGTTCGCTACACAAATTTAAATGGGTCCAATATAAGACTAGACTAGCCCACATATGGAATCCATATTTAATTTAGGTGAGTAATCTAAATACCCCAAAACATCCACAATAGGCATGCGAGTATGAATGATTCATGTGCAACAAGTATATGTCATATATTATAAAAAATATAGGGGTCTCAGAATAGGGGTCACACATCTTGTCTCCGGAGGTCTTGGGTGTCCAATAGGTCAATGGGGTTCGGCCTCGGCAGGATCAGTCTTCGGATTTGGCATCGAGTGCGTCGGATCCATGAAGTAGATCCTAGAGTTCCACAGTCCCTGGTGTGCTGAAGGTTCAGGCTTCGTATCCCCATGATCAGGTCCTAGGGTTCGTGTGGGGGATCTTGTAGACACCTCTTTGTAAACTCTTGTTGATGGGATGAAGTTTTCCAAGGTTCTTCGGGTGCTACCACTGTACCCTCACATGGACTCCAGCGTGTCTCCAGTCTCCAGCCTTTCACCACACCAACATCTCTACCACAATAACAGAACAACATCGAAAGGACAAAAAGATGAGCGACCACCGCCTGTGTCCAAAAAAATGAAGAACAAGGCCCTGCTCCGTGATACGGTAAAACACGACACATGCCGGACTCATCGTCGATGGAAGAAATAGTGCTTGGCCCGTGAACAGAGGAGAACCGTAACCGGGAATGGGGCGACAATGCCGGTTGTGGGACAGACATGGAAGGCCGGTCTCTTGATTCTTGGGGTGGGCCGACAGCGGATCTCGGTCGCCACAGGGGGTAGGGGACGAGCTCAGAGAAAATGAGGGGCGACACGAGTCCTCGCGAGGGAGGCGGCGGAGAGTGCGCGCCCCCTGGCGGCGGCCCTGCAATAGGCGGCAGGGACGGGAAGGGAGGAGGCGCGTAGGATGGAGAGGTAGAGCGGAGGCGGTGTCTAGGGTTTGAGATAGGAGTTGGTGGGGAAGGAGCTTCAGGTAGAGAGAGGGCAAGTGGGCGAGGGTGGGACCAGGGGAGCGTCACATCCGTGTTGACGCGGGATCCCAATGATGTGGGGTCGATAGGCGGCAGGCAGGGTGTGCGCTAGCCGTGTAGTGGCGGGGCCAGGGGTGGAGCATTTGGTGAGGAACATGGGCGTGTAGCGCACTTGGGGTGGGTGCGTGTTGGTGGTATTAGGGAATAGGTGGGTAGTGGTGGGTGTGTTGGGGTTAGGGTTTGGGGTGGTCTAGGTTTTTCTAGGGTTTGGGGTAGTAGGCTGGCTAGCTAGGCCTTTGGGCCTGGCAGGCTGCCTCCCCAAATAAAAACATTTTTACTTTATTAGACTAATGTTTTATGTTTCAAAGCCTTTTGTAATATTTTTTAGACAAACAAATTATCCGGAAGGACCAAGTTTTATAATTTGAAAAGAAGAAAGGGACTATTTACAAAACAAGATACAATTTTTTGGCGGAAGTAGTTTAGTGCAGAAATATGCATGATGTCATGATGATCGTCAAATGCAATCTGGCATGATGGCATGAGCATTCATTCATGATGATGGACAACCTTGAGCGATTTTCTAGTAGTTGTTTTCCTAGGGTGCTACAAGTCAACACCACTAACAATGGATCTCGCCCTCGAGATCCGCCTCCTGGTACAGGGAAGAAGGATGACGATCTAAATCTTCTCGCTTCATGTAGATACTCGTGACACCACTAACAAAGCTACTTGCCCCGTCTTGAAATCGTCGACACCACCAATAAGGGTTATTTCTCACATTCGTCTAGAGAACACTCCGGCGAAACATAGACAAACACAGAGGTCTGAGAAGGTAAGGCCACCTCTAATTTTCATGGAAAGAGTAAAATTGCATTGATCTGTTATTCATTGTACAAAAGAAAATGATAAGAGTAGTGGTATGGACGTGACTCCATCCCGCACTCAAAGAATTACTTTTTACATGAATAGGGCATCATACAACCAATCTCTTAGAATTCAGATTGAAGATCTTCACAATCGATGTTCGGAAAACAAAGGAGGGGTGTAGGATCTTCATCGGATCTGATGTAGATGATGTCGTCGCAAAGTAAAACACCAGAATATACAAGAAAGATTTTAGTGAATTTTTGGTCCAGTAAAAGGTACAACAGAGGAAGATTCCTTAGATAGCATGGAGACTAGACGTAGACATCATTACAGGAGGAGGAAGCAAAACCCTAAATGTATGATGGAAACCCGACCACGATAAATCCTAGACTCGCAGAAAAGATACAAGAGCAGATCCAAAACACGCAGAGGTAAAAAGAGAATAGCACAGGGTAAGGAGTAAAATCTGACCTAATCATATCTACCTAACCGACTTTCCAAAATAGTTTTGACACTCTACAACGTCTGTTATCTAGGTTATCCTACAAGCTGGACTAGTGGGGTATCGTAACTTCTGAGATTTTATACCACTTTGTAACACCCTCCGATCGGCTCTCTGCATGTTTGGGCAATTCCCGCTAAACCCGCATAGAAACAATTCAAAGGTGCCCACCAGGGACTTTTGTGTGGGTGGAAAATGAATTAATACCATTAAACATTATTTCATGTTGGAACCCATAGAACATATATATACAACACGAATCCATGAGTCAAGAATACGGATATACAGTACAAATATCCAAATCACCGTCGAAATGATACAACGTCCGAGTACAAACAAGATGCAAATTGGGCTTAGAGCCCTAAAGAATAACCAATGACGTCCATAACCCTATCTAGGACAAGCCAGAAGGTTAATCCTTCTAACGATGTCGATCCCAAACCTGCTTAACAAAAGGGGTCCCACAAAGGGCAAAGAAAAAGAGAGCGGTCAGTACTGAGGCTAGTACAAAGTGAGACTTAGAATTCGGTGGCTCTCGCCTATATAGGTATGGTGGACTGAAGCGACAGCGAAGCATGCGCTAGACAACCTATAGAGACTTGATACAACTGTCGGCTATCATAGAGGGGTAAGAAAGACCTATTCTGAACCAACCTCATACTAATACTAAACATACCCATCCTAGTATTTCCCCCTCGAGACCAAACGAGGAAGACCTGCCAAGGAAACTCACACGGTTGGCAGGTTTATTCTTTCTATCCATGGTTGTTATCCAACTTACTAGTCATATCAGATCCAAGTCAAATTATAATATTAAACTTTAGTTATAGTTGTCTATGATCGAGAAACTATGCTCCAAGTCATCCATAACCACAGACACAACTTTTCAAAAAGAATTAACCCTACAGGGGTGCACCAAAGTTTCCACACGCACTTCGACCCTTGTTGCCAGATCAATTAACATACACCTAGCGGTATGTCGGCGAGGCCTTTTACACGACGCGTTCCCAGATCCAAAGAAAGTACATGGGGGCCACCCAAAAGAGCTACCCGAATGAGGTATAGCTAATCCTCCTCATACGGACCCTGAGGTTGCATGCACTTGTCATGCGAGCAGAGGCCATAGACAATATATTCCCGTGACAGAGTGTCAAACCTATGCAACAGTAATAAATGCTCATCATGAAACAAGTAATAAACATCTCATACGTGGCATAGGTACAGTAGGTAACATATAATACCAAACTAGTTTGTTCACCCCACAACAGTACTTTGAAATTAGGTATGCTCATACACCCCACATGTGGTTAGCGCGCTCAGTCTCGGAACAGGTGTCACGAACTCAGGGCCTAGGTGGACACAAGGGACGGAAATTTCCACGCATACTACACCATGGTGCATGGCCATTACCGGGAGGTGGGTATTTATCTCGTGGTGCAGGCATGTACTGTATTTTTTCTGAGTTACGGCCCGGTAAATGCGGTTTCTAACTGTATGTACCCTATAAGACACTCTCAATTTTCGGGGAAAAATGTTTTGGGGTGCCACATGGGGTACCTAGGCTGGATGCATGGCTGGGTCGAAGATTGCACCGACCGTCGCGTTTCCGTGGCCGCCGGCGGGTTTTGCCGTTTTCTTGGGAAACACCAAACAAAACCTAAAAAAAAATAAAAAAACGTGAAAATGGCTCATGGAGCCCTTGCATGTGACCCACTGCCCTCATAAAATTATAGGCATGGCATACCAGGTCATTTGGCACCCAAGGCACCACCAGGATTTCTATCGAGTGTGAGTAAACATGGCTTCCAACCCTCGATCCCCCCTCGCTGTCCAGATCATTGAACAACTCCATGGATAGAGCCCAAACCTGGCACTTAGCTCGCTCTCGGCATCGCAAGATACTTCTCCAACTAGAGATTTCGTGGTGCTTTGGAGAAATATCAACTTTCCATTTTCTAAACCTAAAAGACCGGCGTTTTCCCAAAGGAGGTGCAATATTAGGACGCGCCCATGGGCCCGAGGCAATTTCTACGCATGCTACAACATGGTGCATGGCCATTCCCGGAAGGTGGCTAATTATCTCGTGGTGCAGGCATGTACTGTATTTTTTCCGAGTTACGGCCCGACAAACGCGGTTTCTAACTGTATGTACCCTATAAGACACTCTCAATTTTCGGGGAAACTGGTTTGGGGTGCAACATGGGGTACCTAGGCTGGATGCATGCTTGGGTCCAGGATTGCACCGACCGTCACGATGACGCGACCGCCGACGTGTTTCACCGTTTTCTTGGGCAGCACCAAATAAAATATAAAAAATAAAAAAATGTGAAAACGGCTCATGGAGTCCATGCATGTGACCCACTTCCCTCATAAAATCATAAGCAGGGTACCAGGTCATTTGGCACCCAACGCCCCACCAGGATGTCTATCGAGTGTGAGTAAACATGGCTTCCAACCCTAGATCCCCCCCTCGCTGCCTAGAACATGGAACGACTCCATGGATTGAGCCCAAACCCGGCACCTAGCTCCCTCTCAGCATCGCAAGCGACTTCTCCAACTAGAGATTTCGTGGTGCTTTGGAGAAATCTCGACTTTCAATTTCTGAACCCAAAAAACTGGCGTTTTCCCAAAAGAGGTGCAAGTTTAGAGCGCGCCCATGGGCCCAAGATAATTTACACGCATGCTACACCATGGGGCATGGCCATTCCCGGGAGGTGGGTATTATTCTTGCGGTGTAGGCATGTACTGTATTTTTTCCAAGTTACGGCCCGGTAAATGTGGTTTCTAACTGTATGTACCCTATAAGACGCTCTCAATTTTCGGGGAAAAATGTTTTGGGGTGCCCCATGGGGTACCTAGGATGGATGCATGCCTGGGTCCAAGATTGCACCGACCGTCGCGTTGCCATGGCCGCCGGCTGGTTTTACTGTTTTCTTGGGCAGCACCAATCTAAAAACAATGTGAAAACGGCTCCTGGAACCCTTGCATGTGACCCACTGCCCTCATAAAATCATAGGCGGGGCATACCAGGTCATTTGGCACCCAAGGTACCACCAGTATGTCTATCGAGTATGAGTAAACATAGATTCCAACCCTAGATCTCCCCCTCTCTGCCCAGAACATGGAACGAGTCCATGGATTGAGCCCGAACCCGGACCAAGCTCCTTCTCGGCATCAGAAGCGACTTCTCCAACTAGAGATTTCGTGGTGCTTTGCAGGAATCTCGACTTTCCATTTTCTGAACCAGAAAAACCGGTGTTTTCCCAAAGGAGTTGCAAGATTAGGGCGTGCCCACGGGCTGGAGGCAATTTCCACGCATGCTACACAAATGGTGCATGGCCATTCTCGAAAGGTGGGTATTTATCTCGTGGTTCAAGCATGTACTTTATTTTTTCCGAGTTACGGCCCGGTAAATGCGGTTTCCAACTGTATGTACCCTATAAGACGCTCTCAATTTTCGGGGAAAAATGGTTTGGGGTGCCCCATGGGGTACCTAGGCTGGATGCATGCTTGGGTCCAAGATTGCACCGACCATCGCATTGCCTTCGCCGCCGGCGGGATTCACCATTTTCTTGGGCAGCACCAAAAAAATCTAAAAAAACATGAAAACGGCTCCTGGAGCCCTTGCATGTGGCCCACTGCCCTCATAAAATCATAGGAAGGGCATACCAGGTCATTTGGCACCCAAGGCACCACTAGTATATCTATCGAGTGTGAGTAAACATGGCTTCCAACCCTAGACCCCCCCCTCGCTTTCTAGAACATGGAACCACTCCATGATTGAGCCCAAACCCGGGACCTAGATCTCTCTCGGCATCGCAAGCGACTTCTACAACTAGAGATTTTGTGGTGCTTTGGAGAAATCTCGACTTTCCATTTTATGAACCCGAAAAACCGGCGATTTACCAAAGGAGGTGCAAGATTAGAGCGCGCCCATGCTCCCGAGGAATTTCCACACATGCTACACCATGGTGTATGGACATTCCCAGGAGGTGGGTATTTATCTCTGTAGCATCCCAAAAATATTAGTCATGATTATCAAGTTCCAATCACCCAAAATTAGGGTTAACAAAAACATTTGTTAATTAAATCAATATGAATGCATGTGTGTATGTGATGAATGCATGAACCCTTGTATGGACATGTTTGATTGTTATGAATGGAAAGGATTGGTTTAAAGATGAAAACAACATCATCTAAATCATTTCCAAAAAGAATTAAATCAGTAGAAATTTAAATATAAACAATATTAGCTAATGGTCATTTTGACCAAAATTATCCACTAGACCACTTTGAGTGTTTCTCGTCCAAGATTTATAACAGAAACAAATCCATTTCTTTTCACCCCTTGCTAGAACAAGTAAAAGTGAACCCAATACCATTTTGCAAACCCACAGAAACAAATTACACATCTATGTCAAGGACAATTAAATATTGAATCTAGTTCATATGGTAAGATCACCATTTCTCAAAACCCAACCAAACCAGTTCACCTTGACAAATCCAAACAACCAGAGACTACCAAGTATGTGACAAATGCACCCACCAAATTACATGCAAACATTAAAATATAAATTTCTTTCGGCCATTTCATCAAACACTTGGCAGACACAAATCAAATTGGCCAAACTTTCACTGTTTTGAGCAGTGATCATTCAAACCATTGTATCACTTTGATCACCCTTTTCCCCCCAGTGACAACCACTGCACTGATCAACCTAGAACCCTACCATTGCACCATGCCATGCATGCCCGACCACCCCGTTGTCCACCTCAACGTCAACGGCAAGCTACAAGCATAGCCAGCCTTGCTAACCTTGTCTGGCATGTTGCTCGTGCCTCACTGCCCCCTCTACACCATCCCTAGCATGAGGACAGAGAGAGGAGACGCCGGAAACACCGTGCCCGTGCCGCTGTCAACCATGCCGACGTGCACCGCAGTTCATGCATCGTTCCCACTCGACCCGACCACCTCGAGCTCTCGCCACCTGTCTACATGATCACCACCATCCCAGGAAACCACCAGACATGCCCGTTTCCTCGATCGTGCCCGATGTTGAGCTGAGATTCGCCGTCGGTACTGCGCAGAGTGCCGCACGTTCCCGACCAAACCACACCGCCCTGTGCTTGGCCTTTAAGCCAACAACGATCGCCAGGGAACACAACACCGTCCCCTAGACTCAGCCACACTACTAGCCGCCTGTAGCGTCGTCATCGACAAGCTCGCACCCAGACCATTTGGTCCCCTCGCCGTAGTATAAATAGAGCCCTCCCTTGCACCATTTATCCACACTCCAACAGTCACCACTCCTCACTAATCCGCCCCACTTTTTCCCGGAGTAAGGCGAGCTCTCCCTCGCCAGAATTTCACCATAGACCGCCGCAGCAGGAGGAGAAGGGCGCTGTTGATTGCGGCCACCCCATGAGACGCTGCCAGTACCAGGAGAACCGCCAGAGCCGCCTCGTTCGTTTTCCCCGATCTCTGACCCTCGCCTGAGCCCCGGTGATCCTCCCCCGACCCTCACTGGCCGTGCTAGGGTTCGTCCCCATCGTGTCCTGTTCCGATGACGAAGATGGCCGTGAGTCGTTGATCTTTAATCTAATCCTACGGTCATAATCAGCACATACCCTTTTGGCACCCCCTGTTTCGCTGACGTGTGGGTACACCACTTAAACCAGCCCGGGGGCGCGCTGTGCACAGTGGGCCGGCCCAACTAGCTCTCCCGCGCAACTCAGTAGTTTAAATTTAGATTTTACCATTTAGTTTCAAACCTAGTTCGGGCAGTAAGTTTAAAAATCATTTCAAAGCGTTTTACTAAACCAAATTGCATGAAACTAATTTTCTTAGAAAGGTATGGAAATTGTTAATCCAAGATCGTTGGATTCAAACCATTTGAATTTATAGATCACCTATAGTAAAAATAACAAGGCAGAGACTTTTCTGCATTCAAACATTTTTCAAATATCAACCATAAATGCTTTTGTGTTGATTCCAACTCTCAAAAATCTCATTTGATAAGACCTTTCTGAATATATAAAAATATCTAGGATTACTTGCAGTAATAATGGACAAGTAATAAAAGAATGCCCCATAGGCATTTCTAGTCACTTTAATTAATTAAAATAATAATGTTAAACCTTATTAAATTGTGACACCACTTTAAATCACATTCCCAAATATTAAAATGTGTGGTGATGACATGTGTCAACATGATCCCATATTTTAATTGGAGAATATTAAATCTTAATTAGTTTTCAATGAGTAGAAATTACTTTTCTAAAATAAAATAATTAAGATTAAGTCTTTAATTCATGTGATGATTGTGATGATGCTAGATCATCTAGTGTAAACCCTTTTGTGCCACATAGAAGTAGTTAATTATTGTTTGGTGATTGTGTACCTCTATTTGTTTATACATGCTAGTACCGACCAAGGATACAAAGAGGAAGGAGACTACTACGGAGAGGAAGCAGAGAAGAACTTCAATCACTACACTACTCAAGCAAGCTAATACTTGCAAGCCCCAAAATACCACTTAACCTATTGATTGCCTTAGGCCTATTTGGTTATACCACTTTACCATACCAAATCCTAGTTTGACTTGCAAGCTTTATTCTTTTATTTCTTTATCAAAGTTCTTTGTTTACCCTTACTTAGTGACTTGTGAATTTTGGAAAGATTTTAGAGATTGCATAAATAGCATAAAACTTGGCCTAAGTTAGATAGAACTAGATGTCACACCGAGGCATGAGATTAGATTTGGATAAGTCATACCAGATTATCACTCCTCATTAGTGATTACCCTCAACTTTAGTGGCTAGTGCTAAGCATAAAACTTGATCACTTTAGATGGGAATACTTGGTGAAATGGTTATGAAAACCTTAGAATGATGAGCATTCTAATGAAATGTTTTGACATGTGTTATTGAACACCAGATGATTTTGATGATGAAAATGTTGAGGCATGAGCCTTAGCCCTTTATAAAACTGATGGGTGTGTTCGAATGCGATACCATTCCAATTTTACCGTACAACCACAATACCTGAATTTGGGCAGAGATTGAATAGAAGTTTATATATCTTAGTATGGGTTCCCTTGCGGATGAGGTTTGAGATAATGATCATGGTTAGGAGGCCAAACTCATAGGGGAGGTGCCTATACTAGGGTGTGTAATTGAAAGGTTAGGATTGATTATCCGCATACTAAGTATGGTGAATCAGGATTGTTCCTGACGGATGTATAGAATGTTGTGGTGAAAGTGTAGCACCTCTGCAGTGTGTCAAACTATTCGAATAGTCGCGTCCGCGGTTATGGACAGTTGGAGTGGCCATACTTTTCCTTCGTTAGATGTTTTCAAAATTACTTGTGAAATGAATCATGACTTTGACTTGACCATAACAAGGTTGTGAAAATGAAATTTAAGTTCTCACTTGGGTATTATAAAACATTAAACTAACTTTCTTTGCTTCAAAACTCAGTTAGAGATAAATCTGGCGTTTTGCAAAACAACCTAGAGCTTAGGATTCCAACTGAAACCACTTACTTGTTAGTGATAGTTTGTGAGTACTTAAAGAGTACTCATGGCTTTGTCCCTGGCTATTCCTATGGCCAGACTATGAGGAGGACTACCATGATGATGGACAACAGGAAGTCTACGGCAACTAGGATCATCTCCCATCGTCAGTATTGCTTGTGACCCTAAAGATGGAGCTTCGCCCATGCTACCATTATTATATTATTCCGCTGCATTGATTGTATTAAGACTGGATCATGAGATCCTTTATTTGTAGTACATTTATTATGGTTTGTAGTGGATGATAAAATATGGTACTAATATGTTATATCTCGCAAAAATGGTAATCCTGGGATTGCGATGTATGGCATAACAGGCATCTAGGATTAAAAATCTGGGTGTTGACAATCTCGTGGTGTAGGCATGTACTGTATTTTTTCCGAGTTATGACCCGGTAAATGCGTTTTATAACTTTATGTACCCTATACGACACTCTCAATTTTTGGGGGAAAATGGTTTGGGATGCCCCAGGGGGTAACTAGGTTGGATGCATGTCTGGGTCCAAGATTGCACCGACCGTCGCGTTGCCGCGGCCGCCGGCGGGTTTCGTCGTTTTATTGGGCAGCACCAAAAAATACTAAAAAACCAAAAAAAAAACATGAAAACGGCTCCTGGAGCCCTTGCATGTGACCCACTGCCCTCATAAAATCATAGGCAGGGCATACCAGGTCATTTGGCACCGAAGGCACCACCAGGATGTCTATCGAGTGTGAGTAAACATGGCTTCCAACCCTAGATCCCCCCTCGCTGCCCAGAACATGGAACCACTCCATCGATTGAGCCCAAACCCGGCACCTAGATCCCTCTCAACATCGCAAGCGACTTATCCAACTAGAGATTTCGTGGTGCTTTGGAGAAATCTTGACTTTCCATTTTCTAAACCCGAAAAATCGGCGTTTTCCCAAAGGAGGTGCAAGATTAGGGCGCGCCCATGGGCCCGAGAAAATTTCCACGCATGCTACACCATGGTGCATGGCCATTTCCGGGAGGTGGGTATTTTTCTCACGGTGCAGGCATGTACTGTATTTTTTAGAGTTACGGCCCGGTAAATGCGGTTTGTAACTGTATGTTCCCTATAAGACACTCTCAATTTTCAGGGAAAAATGGTTTGGGGTGCCCCATGGGGTACCTAGGCTGGATGCGTGCCTAGGTCCAAGATTGCACCGACCATCGCGTTGCTGTGGCCGCCTGCGAGTTTCACCATTTTCTTGGGCAGCACCAAAAAATCTAATAAAAATAAAAAAACGTGAAAAATGCTCCTGGAGCCCTTGCATGTGACCCACTGCCCTCATAAAATCATAAGCAGGGCCAACCAGCTCATTTGGAACCCAAGGCACCACTAGGATATCTATTGACTGTGAGTAAACATGGCTTCCAACCGTAGATCCACCCCTCGCTGCCCAGAACATGGAACCACTCCATGGATTGAGCCCAAACCTGGAACCTAGCTCCCTCTCGGCATTGCAAGCGACTTCTCCAACTAGAGATTTCGTCGTGCTTTGGAGAAATCTCGACTTTCCATTTTTTGAACCCGAAAAAACAGCGTTTTCCCAAAGGATGTGCAAGATTACGGCGCGCCCATGGGCCCGAGGCAATTTCCACGCATGCTAAACCATGGTGTATGGCTATTCCCGGGAGGTGGGTATTTATCTCGTGGTGTAGGCATGTACTGTATTTTTTCCGAGTTACGGTTTGGTAAATGCGGTTTCTAACTGTATATAACCTATAGGACACTCTTAATTTTCGGGGAAAAATGGTTTGGGGTGCCCCATGGAGTACCTAGGATGGATGCATGCCTGGGTCCAAGATTGCACCGACCGTCGCGTTGCCGCGGCCGCCGGCGGCTTTCGCCATTTTCTTGGGCAGTACCAAAAAAATCTACAAAAATATATAAAAACATGAAAACGGCTCCTAGAGCCCTTGCATGTCACCCACTGCCCTCATAAAATCATAGGTAGGGCATACCAGGTCATTTGGCACCCAAGGTACCACCAGGATGTCTATCGAGTGTGAGTAAACATGGTTTCCAACCCTAGATTCCCTCCATCGCTACCCAGAACAGGGCACCACTCCACGGATTGAGCCCAAACCAGGCACCTAGCTCCCTCTCGGCATCACAAGCGACTTGTACAAATAGAGATTTCGTGGTGCTTTGGAGAAATCTCGACTTTCCGTTTTCTGAAACCGAAAATCAGTGTTTTCCCAAATGAGGTGCAAGTAGGGCCTTCTAGAAGCCCCCATGAGGCTAGGTTGATTTTGTGTCCCAATTGTTAGGCACCGTTGGATTGGGGAGAATGGATGATAAGGATCGTCCTTTGCAATAGCGATCCACGAGTAGGCATTTTTATGTCCCTATTGTCCCTGGAAACCACCAGTGGGCCTACCTCCTTGACTTTATAAACGCGACCGTGTGGTTGAATCTCAAACCCCATTAATTTTCTACTACTCGCGTCAGCACAAGCGTCGAATCCTACCTGAAGAAACGGCGCCTCGCAATGGAGATGCCCCGTCTCATCTTGCACAAGGCCGAGTTGTTCGCCCGGTATGACATACTCACGCCGCTGCTTGGGAGGCTACCGGCCGGCTATGAGCTCAGCTATGCCGGGGTGGCCATGGAACCGCTCCTGCGCGGCATCGCTCTGTCGAGGCAGATCGAGGATCATCGCCGCGAGCTGCCGAAGCGGAAGAGGGCAATGGACCGATACGCGTGCACCACCGTGTACTGGCCAAAGTTCTTCAAGAAGGATCGAGAGGCGTTGATTTGGATTTGCAGAGATCACTGTTCGGAGATCCACCCGGATCTACGCAACCCCGAAGGGAGGCAGCGCTTCTGGGCAGTGCTTGGGCATACACCCTCCACCGTTATCGATGTTGCGCGCCATGCATCACTCGTGAAGAGGAACACCGCCGGGCTCAACCTCATCGATTCAGACTCGGAAGAGGCGGAGGGCGACGTGGAGGACATCGTGCACGACAAAGACAGTGGGAGCGGCATAGTCGATTAGGGTCACTTGAGCCTAAATTTAATTTATGTACGGTAGCTTTAATGACTTGTTCGGATAGAATGGCCAAGTTGTAAGAGGGTGTACAACGTTGTTTGAGTCTAGACTTTTTCCTCTTATAGAGCATCAATGCCCCTGACGTTGCCGATGCGATGTCGCTGACAAAGACGAGGTGAGGCTAATGGGACGGTACGATGTCTCTACTCCCGACACTTGATGGCATAGTCATAATTTTGGTGTGCGTCGGAGGAGAAGGAGAAGCGCGTATCCGCAAAAGATCTGCTTCCCGCTTGCTAGTCCAGTCGGCATCCTGATACAGCTGCGCACTATAGAAGTCCGACGAGGCAACACATAAACACCCCTCGATCAAAGAGCCTCCCATCTTCTCGATCTATTGCGCACTTCGTTCTTGCACACGGAATCGGTTCTTGCAGGCCGCCATCACTCTCCTCCAAGAAACCCCAACAATAATGAATATGCCCTCGCCCCCAGTTCATCCGGACTCAGTAGCGGATTCAATGCACACGATTCGGTACTGTGGCTGGAGCAAGTTCAGGGATGACGCCTTCATAGAAATCGCTATGCGTATGGACACTACCAGCGCCGTCAGGCTAGCCGCATGCTCCAAAGAGTTGCACCACAAAGCCGCTAGCAGAAAAGGTAGAAGATGCCCCAACTACGGATGCGGGACATTGGTCGCCTTCTACGACTTCCTCAACCACAAGATGGCGTGTTTGCCTCCTCGCCCACCTCGAAAAATCCCACTCGATGGAAGTGCACAGTTTCCACTATGGTGTGGAACACAAGTACATATCTTAGCCTTTGCTAGCACTAGGCTCATGGAGAGTAGATACCATCGGATCCGGTGATGATGGTATAGTGTTCGCCGTGCGATTTGACATGCTCCACTCTGGCCGTGCCATATCTGTCGAGTGCGTCAGGTCGGAAGCATGCAAGTTTCTGCGGTACATGGTGGAGTTGCACTTATATAAACCTTCAATGATGGGAGGGGACCAGGAGGAGTTCGTCGAATATAGCCTATTTTTCAAGATGAAGAGCAGTGCGTCGCCAGCTTCCACCAGGATGACTAAAGATTTACGGAATGTTCTTATTAATAAACATGACAGGTTCTTATTAATAGACAAGGTGGTATATGACAGATATGACGGTCTTGATTCTGATGATCTGCCGTTCAAATTTGGGATTAGGTATTGATGTTGATTCTAGTCGACCAAGGTTTTAATAGATCGAACAGGAACTGGATCTATCTATACTTCTATTGTGTTTCGGTGTCTGTATTGCTGAATCACTCACTTTGAAATCCATCATACACACATTTCTTCTAATGAGAGGATGACATGTAGGTCCAGATGCGTGATTAAATGGTAGCGCAGTCAAGTTTAGAACAGGGTAGTGGGAGTGAAAGAAAAAATTCCATCATGCTGGTCCTGTGCCATCGATCCTTCCAGGCCAACACTACAGGCGACGAGGCAACTCCATGGCACGACCATAATTTTGGTCGTTGAATTGTTACAAATCCATGATTATTGTTTATGGGTAATTATATTAAAAATTAATGTACAAGCTAACAACCTCGAATCAGGTCGACACCACACATCACATACCCGTTACAAGTACTAGATATAAATAAATTTAAATGAAAATTCAAGAAACGACGTTACTATGCCGCCTCCTCTCTTCTCCTCTTATTATTGTTTAATCCCACGCTGCACTAAAAAACAGTTGATGAGGATAGAAAAAAATGATCAAAATGCCATGTAAAACTAGTTTCAAGCTTACCTTTCGTCTGGAGAATCGTACAGAGACAAAATTGACAGGATTTATTGTTTCTCCTGCATTTACTCAAAAGACCCTTAAGAAGATCCTCAATCACCCTAGCAACTTCTTCATATTCAAACTCAACTCCATTATTATCGTTTCCCTTCTGCTCCCTCTGACCATTTTGTTTCTTTTCGCTCCCTATCCCCACCGGCACATCCACGTCCTCAGCGAATTGCTGCTTACCAATGTTTCCCTCCACATGCGCATCACCATTTTCCTTCACATGCAGCACTTCCTCCATGTCATCTCGCTGCGCTTCCTCTTGTTCTGCCTGAGAAACCTCATCTTGTTCCTCCGTGATGTGAACGGGGACAAGATGAGCATCTCTAAAATCACGTGGAACTGAGGTTTTTCATAGCCTCTTGATATGGCCCAACCCTCCACACTGTTTGCACTTCCACTTCCTTGCTCCTAGTCTCGAACCTTTTGCGGTGAAGGCTTCGGTCCTTTCCTTTCTAGGCCTCCCAGGTGGCCTCCTATGAACTGGTGGTTCGAGTTTGAACCCTGGATCGACTATCTCCCAATCATTTTCTTCAGCAATAGGTGGTACATTTTCTACATAAGTTGGAGCAAACTTGTCCACAGAGAAATAGTTATGAACATAGTTCTCTATTTCAGCACCTCTACCTCTCAGCTTTAAGATGAAGTGCAGTGCATGGTAGCATGGCATATCAGTAACCTGCCACTTCCTGCATGAACAAGTCTTGTTACCAATGTCTACAGTAAACCTCCGTTTAGTTCCGTGCTTGTCTTGTGCATAAACCTCATCCAATGTATTAGAACTTCTGACCATCCTCGTCTTTATAATTCTCATTGCCTTGGTTCTTGAATTCAGTAATAAAACCACCTTTGGAATTATTTTATGGCCTACAAATTTTCTCGCACAAATTCTCTGCCTAAAATCTATCTTCACCATTATACACTGTCTTATTGTATCTAACAAAATAACAATTGCAAGTGACTTCATGCTCCTAATCTTAGCATTTAACCTTTCTGTCAGATTATTGCAAACAAAATCCACTTTGCATAACTCACCAAACTTGCTTCTGGCCCATAACTTGTTATGCTGTTCTTCGAGGTATTCTTTCAGCTTCGGCATGGTATACAAGTTCTGCATGTAAGTAGCATGTGTGCTTGGGGTGTAGGTGTATGCTGATCACCACAAGTTGTCTTGAAAGGTCTTTCCTTTGAACTTCTTCGTGAAGCTAGTAGCGAGGTGCCGCATGCGTTCCCTATGCTCAACCCCAAGAAACACAGCATCAATAGCATTCTGAAGCGCCTTGCATGCACCAGTGTGTATCACCAAGCCTTCAGGGTGACCAATTACTGCACGTAGTCTCTGCACGAACCATGTCTAGCTTTCAGTCGATTCACCCTCAAGAACAGCATAGGCTACAGGAAAAAGCCAATTATGCGCATCCATAGCACAAGCGGTAGCAAGGTGTCACCTGAACATCCATGTTAAAGAAGTTGCATATGTTGCCAAGTATGGCCTGCAGCCGTCTAGGAACCCCTTCCAGCATGCCTACAGGCAGACAAAACATCTCCCGAAGCATTTCTTATCCGCCTGCTTATACTTGACCCCCTTGAGACCTTTTCTCTTCCTTTCACAACCTCGTAATCAATGTCAACAACACTACCAGGTGATGTCTTCTCTACCTCAGCTTTGAAACTATACAACATGTGAAAACTGTTAGTCCACTTGCCCCGAATGAAGTCTAGATCCATCTCCTTCCCATCAAAGACTCTATGGCAAGGAATCGGAACGTTAAACTTTTCGCTAAGCTTAGTTCTAAGTTCAGCAGGTCCAGTGCTATGATCCTGCCTCACCCAGTCAAGTACCTTAGCAGCAATCCAATTGGTTGTCGCCGGTCTAACTTTATCACTTAAAGAAGTATTAGGGAAGTTGTGTTTCTTTGTGTTTACCTTGATCTGCATTAAATGGGAATAAAAATAAATCAGAGGACTCATCAGCAGAACAAATATGAGAAAGACCAAAACTAAATGTAGCTATTGCAACCTGAAATGGGTGTCCACCCCGCCTTGGAGATGCATGCAATCTCCATTTACACACCTTAGTTTCCCTATAATGCACCCTAAATATCTTTTGGTCGCTCTTTTCAACGATAAATTCGAACCCAACTCTTATTGCACATGTAGCAATGGCATATCTGCATTCCTCCAAAGTATCAAAGACAGTCCCCTCATCATTTGTAGGGCTGTCTCTGACAAAGTGTATCACTGGCATGTCATCGTCTTCGTCATTGTATCTGCATCCCATTTCCCCATCCTCACATTCCTCTTCCTCATCATTCCCATAGTTAGGCTCATAGTTCGAATCAACCAAATATTCCCTACGCTCCATCCTATCAGGGTTAGCAGCCACAGCTGGATATGCTTTCTCATTATCATTATAATCTTCGAGCACAAAATCACCCTAACCTCCACACATTCCGATGTCTTCATGCTCAACGAAAGGATGGTCGGTCGTGCTCGGTATCGAAAACAGAGCCTGCTCTGTTCGCGTTCCACATGGACCGGTATCATTCAGGACAGTCACTTCCCCAGTATCTTTGTTAATGATGTGCACAAACATTAGCACAGTCCCCATGCCGAGGTGTTTACTCCACATCATGGCCAAAGCCTCCTTAGTTCTAAAGTTGCAGAAAGTCTGTGAATTTGTGTTGTAGTACCTGATTACGAATTCATCAAGCTGGCCAATGGGAAACTTTCCAAATTGCATGTGCAAGTCACTTAGAATTATGTCCTCCGCGTCTACTGTCAGTCGATAATCAAATCCACTGGTAACTGCGATTCCACCATCGGACAAGGTTTCAGTCTGACACCCATGCCGAATCTTCAAAAGAAATCTAGATGAAGTTGATGTCCTACGGTCCCCAACATAGATCCTATCCATCAACACGGGACTAGAAACGCTAATTGGGAGATGCAGAGATGGAATTGCAGTTCTTACCCTTCAGGGAGGATGTACGGCACGTTCAATGGGCTCCAGAGCACCAAAGCTTTACACCCTGCATCCTCTTCCCCTGTTTCGTGCTCCTCCATGTTATCCAGCCTTGAAGGGTCCATCTCCTCGCTCTCCGTCCAGGAAGGACCCATGTTCGTGTTCTACGGCCATGCAGGATCCATTTCCATGCGGGATCCAGATCAAAGCCACCTTCGTTGCACGAGAACCTAGCGCCCACCAAACGATTTTCGTTCCCAGACGTGTATAGGTGGCGATGGAGGCAAGGAGACAGGGCAAGAGGGCAAGGCAGGGCGGGTAGGGGATGACGGTAAGACGGGAGTACGAGAGTGTTGCCGGAGGGGACGGAGTGGCGGCCTGCAAGACCAGAGCGGTGGAGCGGAGCGGAGCTGCGAGCGAGTGACAGAATAATGGGGAGCACTAATCCTCGAACCTAGGATGCGCGCCGTCAACGGTCGAGGTTGCAGGTCCCACCAGTCAGTAAAATGCCACGTCCTCTTCCCCTGTTTCTGATGGTGTTGTTAAAATTCTACGATCGTAGTGGCACAGGCAAAATTTCTGGACACAACCAAGGACACACTCGTAAATATACTTAAAATGGAACCCTCACCTGGTCATTGCCCGATTCGGTTGCTAGCCACGACCTGTATTTTTAATATCTTAGCACTCTTATGCTGAGAAAAGGGAACTAAAGATTCAGCAGTTAGTCGAACTAGTTTCGAATTAATAAGATACACTCTTAGGAAGCTAAGCTATGGCCCCTCCTAAGTAGAATCCACCACCGTCCCGGCCGCCGCTGAATCTTGGCTATTTGGCCCCTCTGAGGCAGGCCATACAGCTGTACTACAAGGATGGTCTTCCATTGCCATCCGAGACGGTTAATTTTGCAGAATGTGCTGCATCTGCGGCGGCGGCGGTGGCAACGGCGAAGGCCGCTGTGGCATCTAGAAGGGCCAACCGAGCGTCGTGGAGAATGTGTGTGGCAGCATTTTCGTGTGTTCTGCGCACGAGAAAGAAGGTACGTTCCGAAGTGTTCCTGCGAGCTTGCTGTCGAGGAAACAAACCCCTGAATTGGGGGGCTCCAAGGTCAACAAACTCTCGCCTCCATGCCTCGGAGAGGGCGACCTTACAATGGGGCAATCTGGGCGCACGCCATCAGCGGCAAAGACGATCCATCCTACGCACCATTGGCGTCCCACACCGCGGTGGCGTGTATCCATCTACACTCAGCTTGTTGGAGTGTTCGACAGCTGGAGCCGATGATAGGCAACATCTCAGCGCTAGAATTTAGGTTCAGATTCATAGGGACCTACGATCCCTGCCACGAGAAGCCGGAGTTCACCTTCAAAGAAATCATTGCGGCGGCGCGGCTATTCGTACTGAACTGACACTGGTTCAAGCGTGTCAACTAGTGCATGAACATTCCAGATCTCTTGAAGTTTGGCGGGAAGGAAAAATATCAGTTGTGGTTAAACAATCACTAAACTTACGTCCTCTCAAGGCAATTGGCTAGACAACTTTTATGGTGGAGATCTGCAGTATTTTCAGTGTAGAACAGTTAAGTTCAGAGACTAACTCTGTAGAATTCCTTTTGTAGAGGCAATAGCCCCTTTTGCGTAGCTATCACATACTGTAGTACGGAACTAGTTCGGAAGTAACCAAATACTATCAAGATGTATATATTTATTCAATTACTACCGGCAGTTGAATTCAGTTTACTGTCACACTTATCTGAGGCAGACAAGATTCATACAACATTTTATGAACTAATCTTGGGTGGTTTATTCATGCAAGTTCCATGCAGAATCACGCACCAGCTCAAACAAATATTTGTAAAAATTGTCCGAGGCATACAAACCAGCAGCATTTCGTGCCTTTTGAATCGCTCACCAGCAGCATTTTCCCGGCAATGGTGACATTGATCATTGCTAGCCCACCCTCTTTTCAGGAGGCTAACCTTGGTTATGCACACAAATTCATTAGACACACAAACTACAAATCATTATCCACACATACTACGAATTCAGTAGCCACACATTAAAAATTCAGTGGCCATGCATACTATTACAATTTAAACTATTACATAAGGCGTACTACGTGCTCGACTCTCAAGTCAGTAATCTTTCAGATTCACTAAACCTCTGTCTTCACTCGAGGGAAATCAGAACCACCAGCTTGTCCACGCCCGGTCCCCCCACCGAAATTGTGCGCTCTGTCGCGGAACAGTTGTGGTCCTGTGCCATCTATCCTTCCAGGCCAACACTACAGGCGACGAGGACGCTTTCTGGCCGCCTCGCCAGGGTCCTGAATGCCATGTACCGGATCCAGAACCTCCAGCAAGTGGATGATCACCGGGTGCTTCCAGCAAAGCTGTCCTCTTGCCCTTCTTGGAATCTCCATATTGTACATCTTAGGAATGGTGTCTGGATCTTTCAGCCATGCCTTTACCTCGATGATCCATCTGTCGCTTGGTGGCACAATCTCCACCAGCTCGCCGCCAAGGCTACTGGCGACCTTCTTGAGGGCCTCCGTTTCCCAAGAATGCAAAGGGAGGCCGTCAAACCCGAGTTTAGAGAAGAACCGAAGCTGCCCCAAGCGATCATCCCACCCATAGGTGCGATGCCAGCGCAGGAAGCTCATTTTCTCCCCACAGCACTCGAAAGAACGAGAAGAATGTAGAACGCGCTCGCTATCTGAGCTGTGAGCGAACCAGGCGAAGAAACCGAATGGCGGCGAGCATACCTCAATATTGACCACTTTTCGTCTGATCCCAAAACGAGACCTAAAAGCCGACAGGAAGTCTACGGGCAACACGACGAGACGCGTGCCCAGCACGGTGGCCATGAGAGCATTATCGTTGAAATCCTCTGCCAGGGCTACCATGCATGGGGTGCGCGACAGCATGCAACCGCCTGAGGCCAGTCACCGGTCCGGATTGCCCGGCCGGACGAGCTCCGCCATGCGAGAAGTTCTAGGAAGTGGCGAGAGGCTAGGCTGGGGACGTGAAGATCCGACACGCCGACTAGGAAAAACGAGGCGACGGCGATGGCGTCGAGCATCGATTAAGGGCGTGGGAGGTTGACCGGCCATGGCAGGGACGTAAGGAGAACAACGGAGATCTCCGATCTGGAGACAGTAGCCGGAGCTAAGCAAGGTAATGGAGAGGGGAATAATAGGGGAGAACAGAAGAGCAGAGCAGAAGATCTAGTCCTCGCAGGTGTCAACCATTCCACAACCGCAATGGATAACAGGAAATACTGATGGGTCAATGCAAGAAGAGTTGACCTAACAGCGGGATTTGAGTTCAACCGTTTTTTTACTGGTTCAAACGATCGTTTAGCTGTTAGATTTATATTTACCCCCATTTGGACCCTCTCGACAATTGGCGAAGCTACTACAACCCTTCCGCGAGATTACACGCAACTTTTACCCCGCGTTGCCTTGGCATCTGAAATTTCGGGCCTGACAACAACATCGCTGCACAGGAGAACAATGCCCTGTGCATTTGAACCTTCTCCCCACGGAGAACACCGTGCCAGCTGGCATGCGCCTTCCTCAATGCTGCCGACGGTCGTCGCAAGTATCATATGTACGGCCTCCACAACACTCCGCGTTGATGGTCAAGTTCGTTAACTTCAGGGACGCTAGTCTCCTCTACGGCCATGCCTTCCACTGTGGCTGCGAGATAGTGGTGTTCACTAGCGCCAACATATTCACCAACTACTAGGACGAGTTTCCCAACAATGGTAATTTCATCCACAGGGTCCTTCCTGAGCTGCCGATGGCTCAAGACGTGCCGCCGGCTTTTTCGAAGGTGCCACCATGATTAGGAGCTAGCAGTGGCGCTGGAGCTGTCGTTGGTGCCGGTGTCTAATGATCTACTGCCGGTGGCGCGTTAGGTGTTAGAAGGCGCTAGACCTGCACTAGTTCAAAATTGAGTCCTATATATGTAAACTCATGTTGTTATGTTAATGGTTGAATGAAGTTTCTTTTGAGATGATAACCGATGAACCTTAGCTAACAAGGACTATCAAAGGAAATAAAATGCCTCACTAACCACCGGCGGCCGCGGCAAGCACGCGTGAAGGAATAGAAGGAACGCGAGGTTACGCGACGGTAAGCAACTGCGTGGAGGCGAGGCATGCAAAGCGGCACATCGATTGACAACAGCTGAGCGGCGGCACAAGCACGCGTGGGCGGTTTCTGCTACTCCCTCCGATCCAAATTAATTGACTTGGATTTGTCAAGATATGGTGTATTTCGATTTTGGGCTAGCTATCCATCGAATTTGTGCCTAGATTTATTCGATTTGTGCCTCGATTCTTCTGATTTAGCTTATGTGTGTTATGATTTTAATACAAGATGATCTTTGTTTAGCTGTTAGCTACTCCGTTTTGGACAAAAAATTTAATTATGAGTAAATATCTAACCATTCTGTTCCATGTTTTTGTCCCAACCGAACATAAATTGGAACCTTTGTGCTCATAGTCTCTTCTCCCTTATAGGAACTGCGCTTAAATTCTTTTAGATTTTATCACTTACTTTTAGGTTAAAATTTTACACGAGCGATGGAAGTACATTTCACATCAAGGACTTAAAAAGGGAAAATTACAACAAGGTCCATACATTTAGCATAAATGACCCTAAAATTAAGAAAGGAAAACAATCGGGTTCGGCTCCGACTCGAGATATGATGTAGATATGGCCATGACCTTAGTCGTTTGGCTTGAAATCCAAGAATTTTCATACTCATTGAAAACTAAACTTACATTCATTTATATTTTACCACTTACTTTTAGGTTAAAATTTTACACGGGAGGTGGGAGTACATTTCACATCAAGGACCTAAAAAATAGTAAAATTACATCGAGGTCCATACATTTAGCACAAAGGACCTAAAATAATTAATCAAGGAAAACAATCGGGTTCGGCTCCTTTTCGAGAGAGCAGCTGATCGAGCCATACTCTTCATACTACTTCCTCTTTGATTGTTTTCAAAGTATAACCAGATTTGTTAGAATGCATATTCTTGGATATGGGATTATCAATATAAAGTATGATGTAGATATGGCCATGACCCTGGTCATTCATCTTGAAATCCAAAAATGTTCATACTCATTGACAACTAAACTTAAATTCGTTTTCACTTTACCACATACTTTCATGTTAGAATTTTACATGGGCGGTGGAAGTACATCCCACATAAAGGACCTAAAAAGGGAAAATTACATCGAGTTCCATATATTTAGCACAAAAGACCTTAAATTAATTAAGCAAGGAAAATATTCGGGTACAGATCGTTCTCGAGAGACCAGCTGCTCGAGCCATAGTCTTCTAAATACTACTTCCTATTCGATTGTTTTCAACATACGGCCAAGTTTGTTGGCATGAAAATTGTGGACATGGGATTATGTAGTCGGATTGTCGACAAGTACGCCATAGGAGGTCATAGTGGCTTTGGAAAGATGGGGTGTGAGATGTTGGATGTTCCAGGAGCGGTGAGAAAATGTTTACCCAGGTTTAGATTCGACTGTGGTGATCGGATCCTACTCCTGCTAGCAACCTAGTAATATATCGGTGTAAGCCGGATGTTACAATGGATTATAAGAGAGGTTTGCCTATGCGAGTTGATTGTGGTGTTATGATTGGTTGTGTGCCCTAAAGGCTCCCATAGGGCAGGTTTATATAGTCACCAGGGCCTAGGGTTACAGGAGAGACCTTTCCGGCTATGTTACAGATTCGGTAACTAGATACATCTTGGACTACAAGTAATACTACAGGCCTAAGTCGGTAACTCTTCTAGGCCTTGTCGTAGCCGGAAATGGCTCCTCCTCTTTCTCTAACTGGGCCGCCCGTAAGCTAAGCTCTAACCCATTGGTGGGCCACCCTGGTCAGCGAGTCCTATGGGTATACCCGGAAAGTATATCCCCAACAGTAACCCCCGGAAGTCTCCAAGATCGTAAAGTCGGATAAATCATATTTTCATGTACATGTAGTGTGAACCTAAAAATATTTTTTCCAAAAAACTACGAGCATTAAATCATGTACATGTAGTTTAAAATGGTGCCCCTCCTCGCCTCCGTACCACCCCCGGCCCCTCAGCCTCAACCTCGACCACCATATCCCCTCAAGGGATTTCTCCCATACGACCGACCCCATCCAGATAGCCGGAGCCCTCGTCTCGTCACTCTCCCCTCATCGCCGGAACATCGCCGCGGCAAGACACGAGTCAGGAGCACTGGTACTCCATCGCCGTCTCCATGACCGTGGAGGTGTGCGTCAAGGCCGCCGTCGGCCACGGCCTCAAGTTGCGGGATCTGTCTTCTCCCGCCCAGGCTAGTCCTGTCGCCCACGACCTCAAGTGGCCATATCTGTCTTCTTCGGTTGTCGACGATGCTCAGGCTACTCCGGCCTCCCCACTGCCTCGAGTGGCCTGATCTGTCTTCACTCTCCTTTCCCGCTAGAGTAGGACACCGCGTCGGTCGCCGGAACACCGCGGGAAGTGCTCCGTGCTCACGAAGCACGACGTCCTGTACAATCCTTCTCCACTAGCGGCTCTCCCCCGTGCAGGTTTCTCCATCCTCGGACTGTCCTCTCCCATCTGCCATCATCGAAGCCCAGGTAATGTATGCAATTCTTGGTCGTCACCAAATTATTGCCTAAGTCGTCTGTTCAAAATAGTTCAGTAGTTCTGTTTGGTCCTCTTGCTGTAAAATCATGATCTGTTAGCTAATTTGAAGATAGCAATGAGTGCACAATGACATGCTGCTCATACAACGATTCGTTTGGCTCCTAGCCGATCCTATAGTCTTATTTCTTTATAGAGAGCATTTGAGTATATCAGGTCTGGACATGGTTAGCTTTAGTGGCAATTTGGCTTCAATCTTAGTACATATTGATCTATCTGTAGTTTGGTCAGAGCCCCAATTGTGAGAGCATTCAGTATACTTTTGTGTAGTGTTAATTTTCGGTTATTAGTTCTACAGTTTTAGGATCTTATGGTACTTGGCTGAGTATAATTTTAATCACACTTGTTTCATTGTTGTTGGTTTTTATTTGGTTTTCAGGTAATTGGACTAGCAGCATACATCTGTGCTCGTCATCGATACTGTCCGCCTCTCCACCTACTTCATTGCCCCTAAGATTGCCTTCATCGCCAAGGTAAGAAAACTTCAGGATTGTTAAATCCATTAGGAAATATGGACATGTCCCTGTTCTCCTGTCTCCATACCCTGTACCTGAGTTATCCTTTTTGCGTCTGCGTGAGGTGAGGACACGCCCCTGTTGTACTGTCTCCATACCCTGTACCTATGTTTGCGTCAATGTGAGATGGTTCTAGGATGGTAGAATGTGCGACTTTTTACAACATTTTATGCCACCGGATGTCTGTTTAGCTGGGTGTTCTGTAAATCTAACATGGTTTTCTAGTTTTGTTCATGCTCTTTTTTAGTGTGGCTAGGCACTATTCTCTATGTTGTGCGAACTGTTATAAACTGGACCTTTTGCTTCTGGACAGTTTCTTCATGTCTTGGATGAGATCTACTACAGCTTCACATGTATTTCAATGTGCTAGTAAGTGGTGGACTATGATGATTATGCAATGACCAACATAGTATGCTGGAGTGCTGGACTGGCTTTGGTTTGGTAATGTGCTGTCATACTTCTTGAATTCTTACAGAGGGATCCAGCCCTAGGATAAGTGCATGTTTCTTTTGCCTAAGTAGATAACATCAAATATGTATAGTATTAGATAGCATAAACATGTCACTTGATGGAGATATTTATTCTATTTGTTCTATCATGCTCACACTATTTAAATCATACTTTCATGTGTTATTTACATATTTTTATAGCAGTAATATTTGATTGGATCTTAGAGTCGGTAGTATGTTGTTTTTCCAAATTGATTCACTTGTCGATTGGTCCCTCTTCTGTGTATCTTTGATAGTTATATCGTGTCTATCTTGAAAACCATTTCCTTAGATCTTATATTCTAATTTGTCATGCATGCCTGTCTTAAATCATCTACAGCAACTTATTTGATGTCTGTACTTGTTTCTTAAACACCAGACTGGCACTAGATGATCCAGGACACCATCCAAACACCTCTCAAACAACATTCAGGGGCCTCCAGACTAAGTGTGTCGCGTCCAGATGCGAAAGTGTGTGAACCAGGCTGTGAACCATGCTGGGTACATGCTTGCATTTTGCTCACCCGATGGAGATACTTTTTTGCTGGAATATACTTGTATCTGGTTGTATGTCATGGTGCTATGTAATCCAAATGTTGGGAGTCAAATATCTATATTTATTCAGATTCTATGTCTATTTCATTTGTATATTCTTTAAAATGATGCCTTATTTAATTTTTGGCTTGATCTATATAAATGGGCTGAACAGTACTGAACATGAAGTGGTGAAGGCCTAGATAGTAAAAAGGCTGCAGTTGAATTATACTGGGCCATATAATAGTAATGAGAAAAGGCTGCAGCTGAATTATACTGGATCATATAATAGTAATGAGAAAAGGATACGTGCCACAAATTTCGCATTATAGAAAGATTGAAAAAATGCAAAAAGGCCAAGGCCAGAAAGAAAATGGACTCTAAAAAGGTAAAGGCCCCAAAAGAAAAAGGCTAAGTTATTGGGCTTGGCCCATTTAGACTGGGCTAAATTTACATTACGACGATTTCGTTTCGTCATAATTTTTCCACGTCGGACTAGCCACGTAGGATCTGACGTGGTTAGGGTAGACTACGCGTGACGATATTGGATCGTCATAGATGTTATGACGATCTAATATCGTCATAGATGATTATGACGATTTCACAAAAAAACGTCGTCGTATGCAATTACTGACGCTCAATTTTTTATAATATGTTTTTCGTCATAAGATCGCCATATATTATAGAAAATAACGATTCAGTGACGAAAATAAAAAGTCATGTATCAACAGATTCCTTGTAGTGGTCGAGAAACTTCTGCATCTTCTTTGATATATACTTTGACTCGTCGAGACTGATGAATTAGATCACTTGGAAGAACTGCCTCTGCACCATAGACCTAGAAGAAAGGAGTATAGCCGGTTGATCCGTTAGGAGTTATACGTAAGCTCCATATCATAGACGGTAATTTTTCCACCCAAACCCCCGCGGCCCGATGAAGTGGTGCCTCAAGACGAGGTGGGATTCCTTGTAAAATAAGGCCATTAGTTCTTTCGAATTATCCATAAGCTTGTGGATGTGCGACCGATGCAATATCGAGTCGGATCCCCTGTCCTTCGCAGAATTCGGCAAGTTCACCCATGGAAAAATTTCTCCCATTGTCAATAATTATACTGTGCGGATATCTGAATCGGATGATTACGTCCTCAATGAACTTTTTGGTTGTGGCACCATTGCAACTTGTTACCGGTTTAGCCTCAATCCACTTTGTAAATTTATCCACCATTACTAGTAGGTGAGTAAATCCACATTTTGTCGTTCTAAACGGTCCTACCATATCAAGCCCCCAGACCGCGAACGATCATGTAATAGGGATTATTCGCAGCTGTTCAGCCGAAACATGTGCCTGATGGGCGTACTTTTGGCAGCATCTTCATATTTTGACCAGTTTATCGGCATCTGCCTTGGCTGTAAGCCAAAAGAATCCGTGTCAAAAAGATTTTGCCACTAAGGATCTGGCTGCAGCATGGTGACCACACTCGACTTTGTGGATTTCTCTTAAGATTTCCACTCCTTCTTCCTAAGAAATACATCGCTGAAACACGCCAGAAACACTCTGTTTATAGAGCTCACCATTTATTATAGTGTACGCTTTTGCTTGTCGGACAATCTGCCGGCTCAAGACTTTGTCCTCGGGTAGTTTTCCGTCTATCAGGAATTCCAGATAGGGTTTTGTAAAGATGGTAATTACAGCCAGAACTGCAATTAAAGGTGAGTCATATTTCGTTGGATAGTCCTCATCAACTCCGACTATGGAGGGGACCCTTAAATGCTCTAAGAAAGCGCCATCCGGTACTTGTTTCTGCACAGAGCCTATCCTTGATAGAGCATCTGCTTCCTCATTTTCTACTCAAGGGATGTGTTAAACCTCAAAACCCTCGAATGATTTAGATAGTTCATCCACAACAGCTTTGTATGCTGCCATGTGCTTGTTTGCGTTGCAGATATCGGATACTTGCTGAGCAAATAAATCCAAGTCTTCGTAACACATGAGTCTTGTTATGCCAATGTTTTTGTCCATGTGTATTCCATGCAGCAATGCTTCATACTCGGCAATATTTTTGGTTGCCATGAAATGTATTTGCAACACATAGAACAGCTTGTCTCCTTGGGTTGATTTTAGCACCACGACAGTGAAGGTTCCAAAATTCTCGTGCTTTTGATCTGTCAAAGTGAAGGTTCCAAAATTCCGAGTCTAGAGGACTTGTGTTTTCTGCCGTCTCTGTCCAATCAACAACAAAGTCGGCACGTATTTGATACTTGATTGAGGTGCGCGGCTTGTACTCAATGTTGAAAACTGCAAGCTCTATTCCCCACTACGCGACACGTCCTGTGGCGTCGCGGTTATTGATTATATCTCGCAGGGGAGCGGTGCTCACCACTGTGATCTTGTGCTCTTGAAAATAATTGCATAGCTTTCTAGATGCAAAGACCACTCCATAGGCTAGCTTTTGATGATGTTGGTACCGTTGTTTTGATTTTGTCAGGACCTCACTCAGGTAATAAGTTGGCAATTTCACCTTATGCTCGTGGCCTTCCTCCTCGCATTCGACTACTGTTACCACACTTATGACTTTGTTGGTCGCTGCAATGTAGAGTAACATAGGTTCATGAGGTTTTGGCATTGCGAGAACTGGTGGGTTTGAAAGTAGATCTTACAAACTTTGCAAGGCAATTTCGGCTTCCTGGGTCTAGACAAATTTGTCGGTTTTCTTCAAGAGTTTGTACAAAGGTGCGGCTCTTTCACCAATCCGGCTGACGAACTGACTCAATGCCACAATGCAACCAGTGAGACACTGCACGTCCTTTAGGCGAGTAGGCCTGGTAATATTTAGTATAGCCTTGATTTTGACCCGGTTCACATCTATGCCTCGCTCAGAGATGATGAAACCTAAAAATTTTCTGGCTGGAATTCCAAAGAAACACTTCTTCGGATTTAGCATCATGTTGAATTTTCGTAGACTAGCAAATGTTTCATCCAAGTCAGAAATTAAAGTTTCCTTCTTCTTGGAAATTACTGCTATTTCATCTACGTATATGTGGATTTTGCGTCCAATTTGGTCATTGAGACAACGTTGCATAGTATTTTGATATGTTGCTCCTGCGTTCTTTAAGCCAAAAGGCATAGTTTTGTAGCATAAGGTTCCAAAAGGAGTGACCAAAGACGTATTAATTTGATCTGACTTTTTCATCGGTATTTGGTGATATCTGGAATATGCGTCAAGAAAACAGAGTAGTTCTGATCCTGTCGTTGAGTCGATAACTTGATTGATTTGTGGCAAAGGAAACAGATCTTTTGGGCATGCCTTGTTCAAAGCGATATTATCAACACACATCCTTAAATCAATTGTGTCCTTTTTAGGGACAAGTATAGGATTTCCACCCAATCTGAATGCATGACCTCTGTTATGAAATACGCTAATTCTAGTCGGGCTAATTCCTTGGTTATTGCTTTGCGCTTTTCATCACCAAACCGTCGTAAGGACTATTTGACGGGTTTAGCGTCAGGTACACATTAATAGAGTGCTCAAAAAGTTCCCTAGGTACTCGAGTCATGTCAGAAGGCTGCCATGCGAAGATATCACTATTAGCTTTGAGGAACTCGACGAGCGCGTTTTCCTATGCACGGTCTAAGCCTACCCCTATGTTCGTCGTCTTGGAGGGATCATCTTCCTTTAGCGATGTTTTCTTCGTCTCTTCCGACGCCTTGAACTACAATTTTGGCTTCAGCACCTCGTTCTTCATAGCGGGCATCTCAGACGGATTGATGGTCATCTTGATCTCCTGGTATTCCTGGGCGTGCAGCACGGCTTCGACGAAGGCAGCAGATCCTTCGTCGCACTCTCGCGCCTTCCTCGGATTTAATCATGCTGTATATGTAACATGGACGAGCCATGAATGCCCAGTAAGACAGACGTCCGAAGATGGCGTGGTAAGCACTTTTGAATGGTACCACCTCAAAAGAGAGTGGTTTGGTCCGGTAATTGTCTTGGGTTCTGAATGTCACGTCCAGAGTAATCTCACCCAAAGAATCCGCCAGTCTCCCTGGTACAATGCTATGGAAATTTACACTGCTGTAACTCAACTGGCTCTCGTGTAGCTTCATGCGGTGGAGCGTCTCGATGTAGAGGATGTTAATGCTGCTTCCACCTTCCATGAGTGTTTTAGAGAACTCATAGCCATCAATAAGAGGATTGACGACCAGATGGTACTTTCCCCGACAATGTGTTTTCCTCAGGTGATCTAAGCGATCAAAGGTAATGGTTACCTCTGACCAGTCCAGAAACTGTGGTGAACATCCAGAACCGTGGCATTGAGCTCATGGAGAAACGCCTTCATGTCTTTAGCAGGTTGGGATCCAAGGAAGCAGACGTATGCGTCTTTCTTAGTAGGCAAAGTCTTCTTTCCATCCGACTTGGGCACTACAGCGGTATCCGCCTCTTCCATGTCGGAATATTCCTTGGGCTCCTTTCCTTTCTTGGAATTTTTCTTTCCTTTTCGTCGCTTGGCTATGTAGCCAGCGGATTCGCCTTTATTGATGTTGTCATTGAAAAAACACTCGACATTTGTGTTGGTAGATCCTTCGTTACTATCCAAGTGGTGGACACAGGGATTATTGGCAATGTCGGCCTAGGTATAGGTTCTTCTGGGTTGCTGATCTCCTCTGCACTGGATTTGGGAAGTTCCACGGCCTCTACCCCGGCCGCCCCCGCGCCCTCCTCGTTCTCCAGATCCAAACATTGTGTTGATAGCTGCGTTTTTTGGAGCTGTTTTATCTTCCGAGGTATTCTTGCGCTTCTGAGTAGTCCTTCTGAATCATCATCGGCATCAGCATATTTGCTTGCCATTTCTGTGACATGGTCACGCTTCAGTCTGTGATGTAAAAGTCTATCTATAAGTCCTGCAATAAAAGCTTCTAACGCAGTTTGTTCGTTTACTCCCTCGTAAGAGTTCTTTGTGTCAATCCAGCATCCGAGGTAATCCGGCAGGTTTCTCCGAGTCTTTGTGTGAAACGCTGGAAGTATCCAACTGTGCAGGGCCTCCTGTATGTTCCCTCGAAGTTTGAAAAGAACGCACTTTTCATATCATACAAGTTGTGAATTGAATTCTCTAGCAGTTCATTGAGCCATGATCGAGCCATCTTCCTCAACATGAGTGGAAGATATCTGACTGCGACCAAGCTGTTTCCTCCTTTGGCGATGCAGCAGGCCTGAAAAATCCTGGAGCCAAGTATCTGGCCGAGTTGCGCCATCATAGGGTTGAATGTGTTTGGAAATACCAAAGTCAACCGGAAATTTGGTCTGACGTATGCATGGTCCAAAGCACTTGGGTCCTACATACACATCTTCTTCCTCGTACCTCTGTGCCTCTATGTTTGATTCAATGCAATGGCGATCATCGTTTGGCGAGAAAGATCTGCGCCTTGGAGGCTCACAACTTCTACGCGGTGGAGTCAGATTTCTGCTTCTCCTTTCACCATTGCTGCCTCTGCCCCTGCAGCTTCCATGGCTACGTCGGGATCCTTCATGGTCGCTTCTAGGAGGCGATGGTGGCCCTGGTGGATTATTTCCGGCTTGGTTAGGCGATGGTGGCGATGGAGCCTCATTATGCTGACTCTGATGCCTGTTTCTTTGGGCACCATCCCTACTTGATTCACGATGATCCAGATCATCTCTTGATCCGGCATTGCCAGCCGGACGGCTCAGTGGTGGCATCCTTCGCTGATCTTTCCCCTATCGCTAGCGGTGTTTTTCCGGGTCTTCTCTGTAGCGGTTGTTTTGCCGATGATAGTCCTAATGAGGGACCATTTCCCTAATGGTGTCTTTGGAGGCAGCCGGAATAACTCTTGCCTAGTCACATGCCAGCCATCGAGAGTGGTCGTTTGAGCTGGTCCTTGAATTCCCTTCTTCTCCACGGGGACGATAGCGTTGGTTCATATCCGTGCGAAGCCTTACAGTAGCGCTTTGGTCAGCACTAGTATGGCAAAATTCGGACTTTGAGGCCAGCTTGCCACTAAATGACACGACCGTTTTCTGCTGCTTTAATCCTTTGTCCAGCAAAGCGACGTACTACTGGACCTGCTATGGAGACGGATTGTTGGCGAGGATGGCTCGAGCTGCAGCAGCGTTTTCCAACAGCGTGTTGTAGACTCGGATCTTCTCTCCGTCCTTTCCATCGAATAGATCTTTGTGGATATCCTGGTTCTTGTTAGCAATGAACGGACCTTCCCTTGTCTTGTTTGGGTGTCGCTTGAAAACAGACTGAAATTTGGCAGGATCGCTGTCTAACTGCTGCCTCATCTCGACGACGCGCGCGACCTCTTCGAGTAGAAATAGACGGTGCTTTTCCAAGTTCTCAACCCTTTTCTCCAGCACCTCCGATGTAAGATCCGAAGCCGTTGGGATTGGAATCGTGAAAGCATCTCCTTAAATTTCACGTGCACCCTTGGTAACGATGTGTCCATCCACGGGAGGGTCGATCGGGGTGGTATTAATCAGATGTCCATCCCGATTCTCCATCTCGATCTCTTCATCAACTTTTTCTTCGTTGGTTTCCTCGACGTCCGGCTCTGTCCGTTTAGGATTTTTGTTTTACTTCTTCTTCTTTGACCGACCAGTAGCCTTAACATGCGTACCAGTGGCAAAGACGGCTTTTGGTCCGGTACCGGGGGATAAACTTCCATCGGTACTTTTCATCATAGTTGGCTTGTGGACCTCGGAGGAATCTTCGGTGTCCATGTCATCCTGCGAGGTGTAGATTTCATCCATGCTATCATATGGACTTGGAGAATTTTTCCGGATCACCTCTTGTTTCCTTGGAGACGTGTTCTTGTTCATACTCCTCCATCTCTTTGTCGAAGTTCCGAAGTTCCTGCGACGTTATTGACTCCTGAGGGGAGCCAGGTAAGTCGGTGTTTTCTTCGATTGCATCTAGGACCGAATCGCTGCTGGCTCCAGCATCTACAGAGTCAGATCTAGAGCTTATGTGGTACACGAAACAGTGTTTCTTCTGGTTCATGTTCTTGAAGTGGTGGCACAGCTGGGTTTCCGCCTCCTCCATCTCAAAGTTCTCCTTGATTTCGACGATTGCTTCGTAATCGATGTAGGGGTGTTTCATCATCTCCTTTATCCTGTGATTCAAGGGTAGTTTTTCTGCTACGACGTCCGGGAGGACGGATCCGTAGCGGATATATTCCTTGTCCATGTATCCGATCTCAACAGGGAGATTAGATCCGGATTCTTCTTCCACCTCTTCTTCCACCGCAGGAGTAGGTTGGGTGGGTTTGTTTTCTTCCGAGATCTTGAACTCTTCCACCTCTGCGGACAAAGTAGATCCGGATTTTTCTTCCGCCATGGTCATCACCTCAAGGGTGGGTTGGGCGGGGTCAGTGAAACTGAGATAAATATCAATCTCGCTGATGGATATGATTGTGTAGGTCATCATGGGTTTCAAAGCCAGAATCCAGGTCTCGTCGAGAAGGACGAGAGGGACATCACTAGCGTAGACCACGCGACCGATGGCGATAGTTTTGCCAATTCCTGCACGCGCAGATTCCTCCTGGAACGAAGCTTCAAAGTTCACCTGCCCCACGATGGGCGCCAACTGTCGTTGGATTGTCGACAAGTACGCCATAGGGGGTACTAGTGGCGTTGGAAAGATGGGGTGTGAGACGTCGGATGTTCCAGGAGCGGTGAGCACAAGTTTACCTAGGTTCAGATCCGACTGCGATGATCGGATCCTACTCCTACTAGCAACCCAGTAATATATCGGCGTAAGACGGATGTTACAATGGATTACAAGAGAGGTTCTCCTGTAAGAGTTGATTGTGGTGTTAGGATTGGTTGTGTGCCCTAAAGGCTCCCATAGTACCGGTTTATATAGTCACCGGGGCCTAGGGTTACAGAAGAGACCTATTTGGCTATGTTAGAGTCGATAACTAGATACAGCTGGGACCACAAGTAATACTACAGGCCTAAGTTGGTAACTCCTCTGGGCCTTGTCGTAGCCGGAACTGTCTCCTCCTCGTTCTCTGACTGGGCAGCCCGTGAAGCAAAGCTCTAACCCGTTGGTGGGCCACCCTGGTCAGCGAGTCCTGTGGGTATACCCGGAAAATAAATCCCCAACAGATTATCGATATAAAGTATGATATAGTTATGCCAATGACCTTGGTCCTTGATCGTGAAATCCAAGAAGGTTCATACTCATTGACAACTAAATTTAAATTTATTTAGATTTTACCACTACTTTTAGGTTAAAATTTTACACGAACGACGGGAGAAAATTTTACACCAAGGACCTAAAAAATAGGAAAATTTCACACTACAAGAGGAAAGTCGTGTAGATATACCTAATTTATGAGGTTAAGACGTTTTAGTTCATCTCTATACAGAGATCGAGCCGCTTAGAAAAGCGTCTTAGGAGCGTCTCCTCTTGCACCGTCTCAAGAATCCAAAAGACGCATTGCGAGCGTGTCTAACAATGTATGAAACGTTTGTAAAGAATGTTTATCTGTGTAAGGACGTTTTTCTAGATGCTTTTGCACATATCTCCAATGCGTTCTAAAGAAGGCTCCAATACATCCTAAAGAAGCACCAGACGCTTTTTGATTTATTCCATAAAATGAATTTTTAATCATTATAATCAAATATTGCTGCTTCATATCAACAAAACCATAAACTTAGTACGACATACTACAAAACAACAAATAAATACACAACACGGTTGGAAAAAAGTTGACTTTATTTCCATGGAGAGGTTATTTCAATTTACAACTGAGTTGTACATTCATAACAGAAGCAAACTTTCCAAGAGAAAATGCACAAAAATTTCACAAAACATTTTCTACTAGCTAGCTATAACCTATCTATAAGATTTCCTTACTGCAGATAGTGGTACTTAGATCGCCGTCCTCCCTATGTTGCTTGAGAATCCTAAAAAACAATTACCCTGCAAAGAAAACAAACCAACAGAAAAAGTAAATAAGTTAATAGGAATAGATACTACTAGTAAGTCTCACTTATCAGCAAGCACCAATTTAGATAAAATTATGATATAGCGTCAGTACATACATATAGAGAAACCCAAGAGATAATTTGCTGGGATATGTCATTACATTACTCACTCCTCGGAACGGAATGTATCTTTATACTTGCATATAAATGTGGATTGCCATCTTGGATTGAATTTTGTTCTTCTTGTCAAACAGATACGGAGTTATGGTTGATAGGATCCTGCACTGGACATATGTGAGGGTGCATCATAACTGAAATGGAACTTAATATATGTACAGTTATCCCGAGCGTTTGATCACCTGAAGTTACATGCTTACAAAGATAGCTATAGCATTTTGAATATTGATAGAATTTAGATATCAAGCAGATGCGACAGCACTTCAGTATCCCAAGTTCCCGAGCAGTATAAGTATAATGAAGCATCATGTCAAACTTCTCATATTGAGCTTCAAATCTTCATAATGCATACCTACAAGGAAAAACAATTGCCCCAGAAATCTATGTTGGATGCAATAGCTCTGGGTAGTAGCCTCTAGGGTTTGGATCTTGTAGAGAGAGAGAGAGAGAGAAGAAATTATACCTTCTCCGGTGGACGAACACGATGACCCGTTGGCCATCTTGGTCGACGGTGAGAGTGTGGCTATAGAGGCCTAAGTGGTAGCGGCGGCGGAGCTTCCCGTCGAGCATCGGCTAACCCTAGATTGGTAGGGAGTGTCGCTGGGGTTGGCGGCGCACGGGTGTACCTCTTACTGTGGCAGCCTCCCCCCACCTCTTTATATAGCTACGTCGACAGGGGCCCACCAACCATAGGAAGGTTGGGCGCCCCCGATCAGGGCGCAATCACAAGGGGCCGATCGGGCCGTTGGGACCCAATCGCGAGATCAACCTAATAGTCTCCCCCTTGATATCAACTTTACTTTACTCGTTTCATCACTGTTTGGTACATAGAGCATGTTTCATCATCACAGATCAATTGCCGATAGAATCAAACAGCTACAATATACCTCTGGTTTTGAAACAAGAAACTCTTTACTTTTTGGACCTCTTTGATCCAGGAATCATAGGATTTCCCTTAAACCCATGCCGACTAAGTGCTCCCTAAACTCATTGGGTGGTAAGCCTTTCATTAGCGGATCCGCAAGCATTTCCTTTGTATTTAAATGCTCGAGTCTTATAGTGTGATCCTGGATCTTATCTTTCACAACATAATACTTTATCTCTATTGGTTTGGAAGCAGTAGTCGACTTGTTGTTTGAGCATAAAATACTGCGGGCTCGTTGTCACAGTACATCTTTAGTGGCTTGCTAATGCAATTTACCACTTCCAAGTCAGGTATAAATTTCTTTAACCATATTGCCTGCCCCATGGCCTCATAGCATGCTATAAATTCTGCATACATCGTGGATGATGCAACTATTGACTGTTTGGAGCTTCTCCACGAAATAGCCCCACCTGCAAGAATAAATACGTATCATGTCGTGGAATTTCGATCGTCTTTGTCTCCCACAAAATCAGCATCTAAATACCCTCTTATCTCTAGGGTAATAGCTCTATGCATGGATTCTCTTGATATCTATCGAGTACCCCTATGATAAAAGCTAAGTAAGGGCAAGTGCATAGTTGTGCATACTGTAAACTTCCAACGGCCAAAACATATGGTACTGACTTCATTTGGTCGATCTCATATTGACTTCTGGGACATTGAAATTTCCCCAAAACTGTCGCCCTTGACTATTAGAGCAAGTGTGGTATTGCATGAATGCATACTATATTTCTTTAGGATCTTTTCTAGGTATGCCTTTTGTGACAGTCCTAGGACCCCATTAGCTCTATCTCGGTGAATTTCTATGCCCAAAACATCTGAAGCTTCACAAAGGTATTTCATGTCAAATTTTGAGGACAAGAACTTTTTTGTTTCTAGTAGTAGACCGACATTGCTGCTAGCAAGCAAGATATCAGCCACATACAGAATTAGGAAAAAGTATCTCCCACTTTTGAACTATGCATAAACACAGTTGTCATCAACATTCTCTTTGAATCCAAATTTCTTAATGGTCTCATTGAATTTTAGATACCACTATCGCGAAGCTTGCTTTAATCCATAAATGGATTTACTTAGGCGGCATCTCATGCTTTCCTTGCCTTCCATGACAAACCCTTAGGTTGTTTCATGTAGACTCTTCTAAATCTCCATTTAGAAATGCCGTCTTTACATCCATTTGATGCATCTCTAAATTAAAATGTGCAACTAGTGCCATAATGATTCTAAAAGAATCCTTACATGAGACTGGAGAAAATGTCTCATTGTAATCTACTCCTTCTCTCCATGTGAATCTGTTTTCAACAAGTCGAGCTTTATATTTCTCCACATTCCCTTTAGAGTCATACTTTGTTTTGTAGACCCATTGCAGCCTACTGTTTTGGCTCCTTTGGGAATTTCCTCTAAGTCCCAAACTTCAGTGGAACTCCAACCTCGTCTCATCTTCCATGGCCTCTAGCCACTTCGATGAGTGAGGGATACTCATGGCTTCTTCAAATGTAGTGGTATCATTCTCCATTTGAACTCTTTATGTGTTATAAACTTTATAATCTTTAGAAATTGCTGACTTTCTAGCTCTTTGAGACATTCTAGGGGCCTCATGAACTGGCTCATATTGTGTCTCAACATGTGGTGTATCCTCTAGAGGTGGTTGTTGCTGCTCCCTTTCATGCTCAAAAGTGGGTTCGGTCGGCTCCTGACGGACACGTTTAGGGTCCTCACCCACTGTTGTCATGGGTGGAGTCACAACAGGTGCTTGCACCACAACCTTTGGGGTTGTCGACGCAGGAACAACAGGTAGTGAGAAAAATGGCTCCTGATTCATCCGATTAGGTGCATGCACCCTCTTCTCCTCAAGATTAATTTTTCGAGCTACCATGCTCCCCCTCATCATTTTGTCCTCTAAGAAGGTGGCGTGTCTCGTTTCTACAAACTTTGTGTATCTGTCTCGATAGTAGAAATGAAAACCTTTTGACTTTTCAGGATAGCTAATGAAATGGCAACTGACTGTTTTAGGGACAAGCTTTGTTATATTTGGATTGAACACTTTAGCCTCAGCTTGGCTCCCCCACACCCTTAGGTGTTGTAGCGAGGGAACTCTTCCTGTCCATAGCTCATATGGTGTTTTGGGCACCGACTTGCTTGGTACTCTACTAAGAATATGAATGGCAGTTTTTAACGCCTCCATCCACAAACCCAATGGCAATGTGGAGTAACTCATCATGATGCGCACCATATCCATAAGGATATGGTTGCGCCTTTCAGCTGCTCCATTTTTCTTAGGCTCGCTCGGCATCGAGTACTGGGCCACGATGCCAGTCTCCTGTAAGAACCTTGCAAAAGGTCCAGGGACATGGCCATATAGGGTGTGTCAACCGTTGTACTCCCCTACATGGTCATACCTTACTATCTTTATTGTTTTACTATGTTGGTTCTCAACCTCGGCTTTGAATATCTTAAATTTATCCAATGCTTCCAATCTTTCTTTAATTGGATAAATATAACCATATCGGGAGTAATCATCTGTGAATGTTATGAACGAGTCATAACCATCCATGCTTTTCACTGGAAATGGTCCACAAATGTCGGTGTGAATAATTTCAAGTGTTTCGGCGCTTCGATTTGCACCCTTTTTGATTTTATTTACATACATTCCTTTATTGCAATTGATGCACTGATCTATGTCGGACAACTCTAATGGAGGAAGAATATCGCTTTTAACTAGTCTTTCTATTCTCCCCCCTCGAAACATGGCCTAAACGACAGTGCCATAATTTCGATGAGTCTTGAGTTCTATTTCTTTTCTTTGGTTCTTTATCCGATGAGGAAACATTCTCTTTCACTTTACAAACATAATTTACTTTTTCGTGAGTGGATAATGAATAAACCTCATCATGAAGGAAAGCATGTAACACCCTAGTTTTAGCTAATTCTAATTAGGGTTTTGATTGTGCATTCATGAGAGTCATGTATTAAATTGTGCATTAAAGAAAATAATACAAAACACAAAAACCCTATTTCTCCCCTCTTTTTGAAATCCATGTAAAGAGGTGGTTTTGAAAATATTTGAAAAATCCAAAATGTTTGGATCCCAATTGGACTAAAAGGGCCCCTTCAATAATTTCATATATTTTATAAAAGTTCCTGGTATTTTAAAAGTATTAAAAACAGCTTGAAATTCAAATTACATAAAGGAAAACAGAAACAGAAATGGAAAAACAATTTTACCGAAAAATAAGCAAACCTAACCCTAGCTCTACCTGGGCTGAGCCCAGATTCTCTTCTCCCTTTCACGCTGCACACGCGTGCTTGCATATGGCCTAGAACGGCCCAACTGGCCCGTACCACTTCACTCCTCCCCTTCGCCGTCTTCCTCCCAATCGCAGGCTTCTCTCTGTTGCCGCCGACGCTGTTGATCTGTGCCGCCTACGCACCGTCGTCCGTCGAGCTCTAGAGCAAAGATAAGAACACCACAACGCCCCTGCCTTGACCCTATCTCTTTATCCTCTCCCCAGAGACCTCTCTCTCTTTATCCGAACCCTAGCCACCCAGGTTCTGCCGGTCGCCGTTGTACCACACCTCCTCGTGCTAGTCCGAGCATGGAACCGAAACCACCGTGCTCCCTTGCCTCTTCTTGTCAAAGGAATCGAGCCGGGAAGGTCCCACTCTCCCGAATCAACTCCTCCGTCCCGAGCTCTGGCCACCACGCTCATCATCGATTTCGGCCTCTCCGCTCCTCTCTGTCGCCTTCGTCCGACCCACGGTGAGCTTCTGGTCCTCCTGGACCCCTCCTCCTTCTCTCTCTTGCTCTTTGCTGCGTCTGCGCCGAAGCTCACCATCTGCTGCCGTTGGGCACCCTCACCATCTGCTCCCCTATTAGATAGCTCGTGATTCCCTCGTTCGAACGCGCTAGTTCTCGTAGCCCAGCGCGCCCGCTATCGCCGGCCCTGCCGTTGTCTGGAAGGCCACCGCCGGCGTGACGTCGTGCTGATGTCACCCGTGCGTCAGCCGCGCATGGGTCAGCTCTTGTCAAACCTAGGGTGGGTCCCCCTCCACCAGCATGGATGCTGACCTGGCCCTGGGCCCAACCATCAGCGTCTCTGGTAAGCCTCTGCCCTGGTGAGAAACCACCTAGGTTCCCTGGTGACATGAGCCTGGCATAGTAAATGTTTTAATATGGTTTAATAAATACAGAAAATGCTATAAAACTTGTAAATTCAATATCTAATTAATTATAAGTCAAAAAATATGTATAATATATCAAAATATTCAGAAAAAATGAGAACTATCTATTAGAGCTATAGTCATGCCTTGTTAAGCAACTTACATTACAAGTATAATTATAACAACAATACAACCCCTCTCATATGCTTTTGGAGTTTTCCCGAGTTAGGGTTTACACCCCTCGGAAAACCGTTTAAACTTTCGAGCATGATTTGGGGTTTCATTACAATGCAATTTAACTTGTCATATCATCATTCTTGTTTGAGCATTGCATCAATGCCATGTGTTGATTGTTTCCCTTTCTTTCCAGTATTTGGTTCTTCTTCGGTAGAATACGATATCGAGATCGATATCGAGGAGCAAGATCAACACCGTCGAAGATCGAAGATCAAAGATCAATACTTGACCAACTTTAATCAAGTCAAGTACAAGGGTTCCAAAGATCTTCTTTCTTGTTATCAACAGACAAAGACAATCATATCCCCACCATGATATAATCCTATGATTTCGAAAGCATTTCTATTACTGCCATGATGCATACGATTCTACTGTGGTCTTTTATCGAAAGATAGAGTATCCTATTTGTTGCATTACTCCCTTTGAGTTTATATTACCTGATCCATTGCTCCGAGCATAACTAGGTTTGGCTTGTGTGCACTGCTAGAGCTTATATATGTGTCCTGGTTAGCCATGCATATCTATCAGTGTTGGTTCATCCAGATGATGTATCAGATGCAGGTAATCTAGTATGAAAGGAGAACGTGATGATATGAGATCATAGGTGATATGATATTAAGCATGCTAAGGATTATATGAGAGGCCACGGTGGGATGTCGTTTTTCTAGTCCCATGCTCGCCACCACTAGGATCCGAGTTCTTGCCTTTGGACCAAGACGAGCGTATAGCCACACGGGGTTTATGGGGACCCCTTGATACTAACTTGCCTAGTAGATTCCATAAGTCACATAGTTCGGGTGTTCCATTCGACATGCATTCTAGATATTCTCAAAGGCGGTGAAGGAGGTGCATTCATAACAGGTAGGTAAGTGTGGCCGAGGTTGCTTGGGGTCAATGGAGACCCTGGTGAACCAACCTTGCCTCTCATATCTAGGGACCGGCTTCGGGATTTGACTCGTTACAACGGAACCATCCTTAGGTCTAGACTCATGGTCTCGGCGAAAGCAAGGTAAAGGTCGTCTCTAACCACCCTCTGTCGGCCTTCCAAGGAAGAGGGCTCATCATTGTGGCATTAAGAGAAGGTTAATATGTGTGGGTAAAGTTGTACACCCCTGTAGGGTTAAATATTTTTGAAAATCCGTGTTCACGGTTATGAACGCTTGGTGACCGAATTGTAAGATCATAGAAAACAATAACCTAATCATAAAACTTGGCAGAACAACGTGTGCTAAAGGATGCTTCCTCATGGGTACGAGGGGGTGATCCTAGATAGGGTTTAGATGATGATGACTTTGTGGATATCAAAATATGATGATCAATATTTCGGAGATGTCGCTCTCTTATCCCCTTTTAAATACTCTAATTACACGAGTTTCCTTTCCCTCTTGTTTTATAAACAAAGATGGCTTTATGCAAAACAACTCCACCAGCCATAAGTATTGCGGAGTACACCATGTACTCACCGTTGCTTTGTTGATACTTTTGGTAGAGTAAGTGTTCCCCTGAAGACGTGTTCTGTTCAACATCGACACTGATAAGGAGCTTGGGGTTCCCGGCCGGCAGCCTGGAATCTATGGGCTGGGACGTCATCATTATGCTTCAGGCCTCTTAGGCCATTTGTTAAGTTTGCTATACTTAATAGAATAATTTGCCTTTCGTTGTTTGGTGTTTGTGGTCAATGACCTCTGCTTGTAATATTTTGGTTCTTTGCTTAGTTATGAGCTTGCTATAATAATTTTTGTGTCGTAGGATCACTGATGTTTTACTGATTGTTCACTGTATATCCTCGAGATCAAGGTTACGCTTATGTCAGACGGGTGATTTGTTTAGCCTTGATCCCGTGGGTGTCACAGGTTTTCGTATCAGAGCAGTACCGACCATAGGAAAACCTCGCTATTGGTTGATGTTAAGTCTAGTGTTTGTGAAAACTATTTCAAAGATGAAAAGTATTTGTGAAAAATCTAGTATGATTCTTTTACTCCTTATCTAGTTTCGCACTAACTCTGGGTTATCTTATCTGATGTTGACTTTGAATAAGTTTTGATATCACTTCTAGAATTTCAAAGCTTAGGTGCCTTTTGGGCATGTCGTTTCTAAGCCAGTTGACCTAGTATTGAGTTCTATAGAGTCGTGTGTGTTGTGAATTCCTTGTTCCCCTCTAGTCGTATTCATCCGATAGATTTATTTCTATCATGATCTCTCTATCTTTTGGGCCACAATATTAAATTGTCGGTTCCACATTGTTCTGCTCTAGGCTTCGAGGTTTCCTCATGTCGTGTGCCTTCATTTCTTTTGCTTGGGTACTTCAGAAGTTGTTTCTTATCTTGGAAGCTACCTCGTGGTTATTACCTTGCAGTGTAAGCTATGTCACTCAAGTAGTGGTTACTTCTTTCTCGGGTTTAACCCTTGGACTTGAACCTAAGATCCATGATTGTGCTGGATTCTGGTGTTCTGAAACTTGTATATGACACTGACCTTTAGCCCAAGTTACATTCCTTTGACCCCTGTAGTTAATGTTCACACATTACCTCAGGATGGCTGGTACTACAACCTGATACGTCAGAAACGTATCTATAATTTTTGATGTTACATGCTTGTTTAGTATCTACTTTGCTTTGCTTTATCTACACTTTGAGATGTTTTTATATGTTTTTCTGGACTAACCTATTAACAATATGCCACAGTGCCAGTTGCCTGTTTTCTTCTGTTTTTGGTTCTAGAAAAGGAAGAAAATCAATCTTCTCGGAATTGGACGGGACAAAAGCTAACCAAAGTGAATATTTTACCGTGGGGAACACGGAGTCAGAATACGAGACGGAGGGGAGCCACTAGGGGCCACACCCCCTGGCCGCGGCCCTAGGCCCAGCCCGTGCCGGGGGGAGGTGCGGCCGCCCTGGCTTCCCCCTGCCTCGCCTCTTCTTCTACAAAGACCCCCCGATACCAAAACCCTAAGAACCCGATCAATATTCCACGAAACCATCTGTAGCCGCCGCCACCATCGTCTGCAGGAGGGGAGATCATCCCGGAAGCCTTCTTCTTCATCATGCCAGCATCGAGTATGAAGTATGAGTAGTTCCACCTAGGACTACGGGTCCATGTAGTATCTAGATGGCTGTATCTCCTCCTTTGTGCTACCATGTTTAGATCTTGTGAGCTCCGTTCATGATCAAGATTATCTATTTGTAATCATGCATGTTGTGTTTGTGGGTATCCGATGGATATTGAGATTACTTTGTAAGATTGATTAATGGTTTTTAATTATTGATTCTATCATTACTATGTTGTTTGAGACCTTGCATGATCTCCGTTTCTATTAGCTATCTTGACCAAGTAGATGCTAGTGACTCCAAGAGGGGGTATTTATGCTCCATAGTGGGTTCATGCCTCTATTTAATCTAAGGGAAGTGACAAAAATATCTAAGGTTGTATATGTGTTGTTGCCACTACGGAGAAAACAACGGTCTCTTGTTCATGGAACAAGTGGATTTTTTACCTTACGCACTTTGCTTAAAGCAGTTATCTGTTGCTTGCTACTTAATACTGGGGGGGTTCATATGATAACCTGAAGGTGGATTACTAGTCATAGATGCAGTTGGATGGCGGCCTATGTATCTTATTGTATTGCCCAATCGAATCTCATAGTATCATGAATGTCTAGTATTGCATTGTTGTGCCTTGATTAGTCATGTCAATTGCCCTGCTGTAATTTGTTTACCCAACATTACATGTTTGTTTATCTTAAGGAGAACACCTCTAGTGAACTATGGACCCTGGTCCAATCTTTAACATTGATACATCGTCCACTATTAATGTTTACCTTTCTGCAAACCACTATTACCTTCCACACCATACAGTTAACCCTATGTTTTCAGCAAACCGGTGAGATTGACAACCTCATTGTTTTTTTGGGCAAAGTCTTGAGTTTGTGTTGTGCAGGTTTCCAAGTTGCTAGAAACACCTTTGAGTCATTTCCTTCCTCCTACTGGTTCGATAACCTTGGTTTATTTCTAAGGGAATACTTGTTGCTTTGCTCGTCATACCTTCCTCTTGGGGTCTCCCAACGAAGCTCTACATTGATCTCAGTGCATCAAGCTGTTTTCTGGCACTGTTGCTGGGGATAATAAGGACGTATTCACAAGGGGAGTCCTTCACAACCTTTCTCTTTACTTTGTTTTTGTTTTTCTTAGTTTCTTTTGCCTTATTTTGTTTGCCTCTTTATATTAATATGAATTCTTTGAACACAATTATTTCTAATGCTATGGAAACGTCTAAGCTCGGGGAAGCTAGTTTTTATGGAAATGATCTTTTAAGTTCCCCAGCTTTGGAAGATAGCTATTCTATTGCTTATGATGATACTATACCTCCAATGTATGATGAATATGATATTTTAACTCCACCTACTATTGAGGAGAAAATTAATTGTGATTACAATATGCCTGATATATTTGATGATTATGGTGATGAGAATAATAATGATAGCTATTTTGTTGAATTTGCTCCCACTATAATTAATAAGAATGATTATGCTTATGTGGAGAGTAATAATCATTTTATGCATGTGGCTCATGAAACGAATGTTATATGTGATAGTTATATTGTTAATTTTATTCATTATGCTACTTGTTTTATGTGAAAGTTATTATGAGAGAGGGAAACATAGTCTTATGTATCTCAACAATATTAAGTTTCCCCTCTTTATGTTGAAAACCTTGAAGTTGCACTTGTTTTGCTTTCCTATGCTTGTTGCTTTGTACTTCTTTGATTTATTTTCTTACAAGATTCCTATGCATAGGAAGTGGGTTAGAATTAAATATGTTTTGAATTTGCTCTCATGTGAGCATCTTCTCAAACTATCATGTCTAACTTAAAGGAGTTAAAGAAAAGTACTTATTGGGAGATAACCCAAAAGTTTTCTTGAGTCTTGGAATTTATTACTTCATTAATGACTTCTCCTTATCGTTTTTATTTGCTTTTTGAGCCAACAATAACCTCTAATAAGAGGGAACTAAGATTTGGGGAGTTGCTGTCCCAAAAACAGATTTTTGTGCTCCACCGTAAAAATTCGTCTAAAATCTCTGTAAGTCAGATTGAGCTGATATTTTCTGAATATATCCCCCAGTTAGTTATCTAACTTTAGTTAGTTCAATAATTTTTGATTTGAGCAACAGAAGGTCTTAGAAAAATTGATTTCTACCTGCTGGTCTGTTTTGACAGATTCCAGCCATTATTTGCATTTGCTTCTTATTGATTCTTTTTTGGGTTCTTTTTGGGAAATTGAGCTTTTTGAGGGAATTGCTACAGTATCTTATGTTTTTAATGAAAGTTTTTTTGTTATAAAGATAAACCCAAAGGTCTATTATCTTTTGAATACACTAATGTTGCTAATGAAGATTGTATGAAGTTTTGTATGAAGGAAAATTTGCAGGTGTAGAGGAAGAAAATGAGATGAAGAATGGACAAAAGCTCAAGCTTGGGGATTCCACCCCGTGTCACCCCAATAAATATTCAAGAGGTACAAGCGTCAAAGCTTGGGGATGCCCAAGGGATCCCTTTCTTCATCAATAAAAATCTCAGGTCTTTCTAGACACATCGTTTTTATTGTTTCATGCACTGCTGTGTTGTTCTTGGAGTGTCTTAGTTTTCATTTAGTTTGCTTGAATAAATTAGTTGGACCCCCATTCTCGCTGTGTTGTTTCAAATAAGTTGATTGGTGTTGGAGAGGAGTAGAAAGTTCTTGCTTGAATATTGCAAGTGGAGCTTGCTTTGACTATGACTTCGAGTTTAGCATGTCATGCTAGATGTTGTTTTGACCTTATGCTTAGTGATTATTGTTGTAGCATGAATTGTTCCACACAATTGGGATTGCTTAGTGTGCCTTGAAGGAATCATGTGTTGTTTTAGCATACAAAATCATAGTATTGTGGTATTCTCCTTTGATGCTTTGTTTGGGTTGACTTGGCACATGCTCACACCATGTTATGACTATGAACCAGTCATCATAGCCTCTATGATCATTTAGTCCTTGACTTGTAGTACCACTTGATGCTTTGATTAGTAATTTTTTGTCTCTCTGCATGATTATAGCCATTAATGCTCGCTTAGTTGGTTGCTCCCAGTCTTTTGCTAGCCTCCACTTGTATGAGTAGGCTCTACTCATGCATCCAACTACCAATAAAGCAAGTTATTCCAAAGTGTCCACTATAAATTCCTATGCATGGTGTGTTACACTATTCCAAGTATATTCTTGTTTTCATCTATCTTCCCATTAAAAGGTCTCTCTGTTATGTGAAAACTTTGTGATTAAAGCTCTCACGAACTTGATGGCACACTTTATTTTTCTTGAACCTAATAAACTTGAACCATTGTGTCATCTATGTTGTATATGCTTAAACTTATACGTTGGGATTAGCAGAACCGTGTTGTCACGGGGAACGCTTTCAACATTGCACTTTACTTTGTACACAATTGATATCATGCTCTTTTGTCTATGGATGTTGTTGGTGTGAAATGAAAGGAGAGCTTGTAAGTCCATGGAGTTATGTATATGTGTTAGAGAAACGCCCGGGCCGCTAGCCTAATCCATGCCTAATCATGGTGGAAACTTGCAGCATCACCATAGTGAGCAATCTATGAAGCATTCTTCTTATAAAAAAGAGAGATAGAAAAAAGAGATTGAGAAAAAGAAAGAAAAAATATGAGAAAAGAGGAAAGAGAGAAAAAAGAACCATTTTCCCATGGTAAATAAGAATATTGATGAGATGCTCATTGTCTTCTTGCCTTGTCATTTTGATTATGGGATAGCTCATGTATCATGTGCAAGGGGTACCCCGTTGGTGGTTCTCTATTATACACATGTACTTACTATGACAAGAACTTGCAAGTAACTAAACTTGAGTAGCATGAGGAGCGGCCCTCATATTCAATGGACATGAGATTGCCAACTTATACTTTGTCAAGCATATACTCCATAGTTTGTTCACTTTAACCTTAATCACTTTGAGATGCTTATGAGAGGGGCAATGAGGATGAAAGCTAACAAGTACCATAATTTTTGGAAGCTCTTTTTGAAACTTGAAATCCCTGCTTCCCTTTATGAAAGTCCTTTCTTCCACCATTATATTGAGTCTCCACCTTCTATCCTTAGGAACCAATTAAGAGAGCATAGTTTCCATTCTTAGTTCTATGTGCATTGTCCCAAAACTTATTGATTGATGCATATTGTTGATATTACTTGTTCTTGTGGTATTTGTATCTAGTCACTCTTATTAACTTTGAAGGTGTCCTATGCATCTATTTTCCACTCCATGAGGGACAAGTTGAATGCCACTATGCTATGTTTTCTGTGTGAAAAAAACAAACATTTTTCAATGCATGTTATTCATGATCTTTGGTTGTAACCTTTCATGCTGCATGCATAGTTACTTTGTCTTACTGTTAGAACTCCATCTTTCATGCTCATGTTTAGAGTTCTCTGATCCCAGCTTTCAATGCTTGCAAATAGTTTGATCTTGATTTTGATGGTGCATGTCACCTCAAAAATTATTCTTTTTATCAATTACCTACTCGAGGACGAGCATGAGTTAAGCTTGGGGATGCTTGATACATCAGAAACGTATCTATAATTTTTGATGTTCCATGCTTGTTTAGTATCTACTTTGCTTTGCTTTGTCTACACTTTGAAGTGTTTTTATATGTTTTTCTGGACTAACATATTAACAAGATGCCACAATGTCAGTTGCCTGTTTTCTTCTATTTTTGGTTCTAGAAAAGGCATAAAATCAATATTCTTGGAATTGGACGGGACAAAAGACAAAGTCAATATTTTACCATGGGGAACACGGAGCCAGAATACAAGACGGACGGGAGCCACCATGGGGCCACACCCCCTGGTCGTGCGGCTGGGCCCAGCCCTCGCTTGGGGGGGTACGGCCTCCCTAGCTTCCCCTGCCTCGCCTCTTCTCCTATAAAGACCCCCCGATACCAAAACCCTAAGTACCCGATCAATATTCCACGAAACCGTCTATACCCGCCGCCACCATCGTCCCTAGATCGGGAGGATCTGAAGCTCCTCCCGGTATGAAGTGTGAGTAGTTCCACCTTGGACTACGGGTCCATGTAGTAGCTAGATGTTTATATCTCCTCCTTTGTGCTACCATGTTTAGATCTTGTGAGCTCCATTCATGATCAAGATCATCTATTTGTAATCATGCATGTCGTTTTTGCAGGGATCCGATGGATATTGAGATTACTATGTTAGATTGATTAATGATTTTTTATTATTGATTCTATCATGTCTGTGGTGTTTGAGATATTGCATGCTCTCTGTTTCTAGTAGCTATCTTGGCCAAGTAGATGCTAGTAACTCCAAGAGGGGGTATTTATGCTCGATAGTGGTTTCATGCCTCTATTTAATCTAAGGGAAGTGATAGAAATCTCTAAGGTTGTAGATGTGATGTTGCCACTAGGGAGAAAACAACGGTCTCTTGTTCATGGAACAAGTGGATTGGTTACCTTACACACTTTGCTTAAAGCAGTTATCCGTTGCTTGCAACTTAATACTAGAGGGGGTTCGGATGATAACCTGAAGGTGGATTACTAGTCATAGATGCAGTTGGATGGCGATCTATGTATCTTGTTGTATTGCCCAATCGAATCTCATAGCATCATGAATGTCTAGTATTGCATTGTTACGCCTTGCTCAGTCCTGTCAATTGCAATGCTGTAATTTGTTTATCCAGCATGCCATGTTTGTTTACCTTAAGGAGAACACCTCTAGGGAACTATGTACCTCGGTCCAATATTTATCATTGATACATCTTCCACTGTTACTGTTTACCTTTCTGCAAACCACTATTACCTTCCACACTATACAGTTAACCCTTTGTTTTCAGCAAACCGGTGAGATTGACAACCTCACCGTTTGTTGGGGCAAAGTCTTCAGTTTGTGTTCTGCAGGTTTCCAAGTTTCTAGCAACACCTTTCAGTCGTTTCCTTCCTCCTACTGGTTCGATAACCTTGGTTTCTTTCTGAGGGAAGACTTGCTGATGTGTTCATCATACCTTCCTCTTGGGGTCTCCCAACGAAGCTCTGCATTGATCTGAGCGCGTCACAGCCCTAGCCTTCAAGCTTGTGGTTATTGTCGTTATTGAGTTGCGACAGCTAAGGACATCCCCTATCACTAGCTATGGCAGATATTATTTAATGGAACAAAATAGATCACGAAAAGAGTACTCCTCGAGAGTCTCGCATCTATATCCATGACTCTGCCACACCTTACCTTTTATATGCATTTGTTTTCGGGAGATTGTTGACTTATGCATACACATCTCGGGATTCTATCCTGAGCATGTTCTTTTCCCCTTGTTGTTCTCCGACCTTTGTTTATCGGTTGGTAACCAAGTAGTAAATTCCCATCAGTGTCTTCTGATGCAATATACTCTTGTGGTCCGTCATGACAAACCATTTCGGGATGTCAGGAGAAACAAACTCCAATACCTTGTCATATCTAGGACCAGGTCATTGTGTTGTAATCCGCAGATTAATAGGCATTGAGTGTCTTTCATCTACTCTACCATAAACTATCACACTCTTTCATACTAAGAGGTTGTGTGGAGTTCCATGACCCCTTAATGAAGTGATTCTCTTACACATATTTACCCACCCTTCTTCGAGCTTTCGTGCCCATAAGTGATGCGTGTGCGTATGATATGGCCATCTGAGATTCTTAGAAAATATCATTGTTTTGAACTTTAAGGACATTTGTGTGATTTTTAGCGTGATGGTTAACTCTATCACTAAGCGAAGTTTGATTGTGCTACCAAGACCGCTATTCTAGTACACTCTCTTCGGTCAAAGAGCTAGGCTCGTGCCAAAACCTTGAGATTATGTCTTCTTGCCTGTAAGATCCCTCCCTTATAAAGGTAAGGATCCCTGTGATTGCAATGCTAGTCCCTGGATCAATTGCTAGCATCCACAGTTTAAGATCAAGTACACAGAAACAAAGGTCATTATTACATCGTCATTCCAGAGATAACATAGTCTTTTACAACTCCATCGCCATAGGCCTAATACAAGAGTTCATTCATAACAATATAAATAAAGTCTTCATCTTCATGTGCCACAGGCAAGCATGTTGAGTGTAGACTCATAACCCCTAATCATCATCAGAGTAACCTGCAACATCACAAGTTACAGCCACAGTGGGTCAATACATTGGAATAGTATTGGCAAGTGATATCTTAGTAAAATATTAGCATCTAGTTACTACATGAATTTGGCTAAGTGTAGCTTAGGCTTGCTTTGCTCAAAATAGGTTTTACCTATTAGTTAAAATCACTAAGTTTTTCTTTGACAAAACTTTCCCAAGGAACCACCAATAGAAATTGGTGAACCTTCACCCTTGTTCAACCACAAGTTTTAACTTAGAAAATTGGGATGAGGAGATTCTTGATAGCTTCCATGTCTTGATGCTCAAATTGGCCAATACCAGGGACATGGATAAGTACTTAGATTCTTCCATCTGCAGAGGTTGTGCACTTTCCCCACAAGACTTGATTTTCACCAAGACAGGACTTTTCAGAAGCCTTCCCTTAGACCAAATGGACGCGTTCCAACCTATCATCCCACTACCACCAACTGTCCAAATGGCTAAGTTATTGCAACCTATATGATCTAGGCAGAGCCCATAATGCCATGTGGCTGCACTAGAAGCTTCTTAACATTTGGCATCTCAAATCCCTTTGTTCCTGGGTGGCTTTCCACAAGTGAGATATACAAGGTAAACCATAGAAATGGGCCTTGTGTAACCAATCAACACAAACCATTCTTTCCATTCCACCCAGGTGTTTCATTCACTTAGTTTTTTTATTAAGCAAAACATAAGTCAAAGACTTAGAAATATTTCTCATAGCATGAATATATAATCCACCTTGGTTGCTACTAGCTAGACTAAGCATGGAAATAGCAAGTATCTTAACTTAGAGGAAATTCTAACACTACTACAACTACTAGGATTTCCCAAGCATAGCATATAGATACTTAGCAAAATAATCATGCAAGTCCTATAGAAAATATTTCTAATGCATAGGTAAAAATATATTGGGATAACAACATGAAGCACCACTTGCCTTGGTAGTTTCGGGAGTAGCAACAATCTTCACAACCACAATCAGTATTAGCACCAAAATCTACACATAAAATAATGGCACCAAATTCACATATCAAAATATACAAGCAAAAATATATGAATGCATGCAAATGCTATGTGATGATTTTCTTCCAAATCAAACAAGACAAGAGAAATAGTACTGAATCATAAACAAGACAAAAACTCCCTAAACTAACTTTATTTAGTCTAAATCATTTTTCAAACAATTTCTATACTCAAACTAAGCCTATAAATGTCTCTGCATAATAATCTATTTTACAGAAGAAAAACATTAAACACATTGCATAAATAGATAGAATTCTTTCTCCTGATTCCAATGATATATAATTTGCAAAATTTGATCGTGTGGATCAAAAGTTATGAATTTTGCAAGTTTGAATCACTAATAGATCTAATTCAGATTTTTAAAACGAATAACAGGCCACGCGGCAGCGTCTGATTGGACGATACCGCTCCGCACCGGATCACGCTCGAGCACCTTTGGATCTAACTAACTACACACGGTCCAGATCAATACGTACCCCTTCGCTACAGATCTAATCCAAAGCTCTGGATTCAGATCTGACGGATCACGTTGCTTTGACCAACAACGGGCGGCGCAAATGGTTGCCGCGGCGGCTGCGCGTCTGTCGGCAATGTTCCGGAGAAACCAGAGGGGCAGGGGGGTCGGGTGTGTGCTTACCGAGACCACAGAAATGTGGGGATGCTCAACGTGTGGACGGGCAGGGTCGGGGCGCACGGACACGGTAGCAGGACCTCGTCGGAGTTGCTGGCGGCGTCGGGTGCTCACTGTCAGAGTCGAAGACGATGTTCTGGGGCGCAAGGATCCAAAAAGAAAACGTTAGCAGATGCGCTAGACATTGGCGAACATGACCACGTGATTCAAAAACAGAGGGGAACGGGGGGCTCACCGGAATTAGTCGCCGGAGTCGAGTTGAGCTTCGGTCGTTTCTAGAGGTGGACGATGACGACGGCCTAGGGAGATTCAGAACAAAAGAAAGGCATGAGAAGATGCGCAGGATGATTGCGAAGCATCTCACGTGAACCAGAAGGCAAGGTTCGCTCGGTACTCACTGTGATGGCTCGTCGGAGTCTCTCGGTACAGCGGCGGTGCAACTCGAATTGTCGGCAGCCTGGTGGCGAGGAGAGTGTGTAGTGTGGGGAGAAATGACCACGGCGGGGTCAGGTGTAAGTAGTAGGTGGAGGCTGGTCGAATTACTGCCGGAATCAAGGGAATTGATTCGATTTAATCCGCGAGGTAAGGGCGGCGACGACGTGTTCATCGCGCGGAATTTTGGGGTGGACGATGACGACGTGGCGATGGGGCCACTGATCAGTCTCTGGTGGGTTGATTCGGCGCGGGTGAGAGAGAGAGGGGGAGGGAATGTCCCGGGTGGGCTTTTGGGCCGGATCTGGTACTGGGCTAGTTTAGTAGCGCTGGCCTTTTACCTATTCTTTTCTCTTTTTCATTTTCTGTTTGATTTTCCAGGAAACATTTTCAAATGATTTCAAATATGTTTGAATTAAAACTCTTTCTGGATTTTTATAAAGTCAAACCTGCACATAATTAGCTACAGAACAAATTTGTACACTTGAAAATAATTTGGCACAATGAAATTCTAAAATAAAAAATGCCTTTGTTTAATAAAGGCATATAAATGGTTTTAAATTTATAATTTGTCTTGAAATCCATGTCCAAGCTTTGGAAAGCATCACTCTAACTTAGGTTCAAGCATCCTTGGTCTAAAACAAATAATCTCTTATTAGAGAGTAGCATTGGATCAAAGCCTTGCTTACATAAAATAATAGGCATTCAAATGCTCCTATTTTGTAATAACTTTGCAAATGATCCTAAAATGATTATGAATGCATGAATGATATGCAAGCTTTGGAAACATGATTTTAGGAATGTTACAAATCTAACCCCCTTAAGGTGAATCTCTCCCTCGAGATTCGGATTGGCTAGAAAATAGGTGAGGGTGGTCTTTCCGAAGATGATCTTCTCTTTCCCATGTTGCTTCTTCTTCGGAATGATGGTTCCACTGTACTTTGCAGAACTTGATAGACTTTGTCCGAGTAACTCTTTCTGCAGTCTCAAGAATCTTGATAGGTTTTTCTTCATAAGTGAGATCACTTTCCAATTGGACCTCCTCCAAAGGTATAGTATCCTTCAAAGAAGTCTCTTCCATCTCTGGATGGCATTTCTTTAGCTGACTCACATGAAACACATTGTGAACGGCAGACAATGATTCTAGCAATTCAAACTCATAAGCTACTTCTCCTTTACGACTCAGAATCTTGAATGGTCCAATATATCTTGGGGCCAATTTTCCTTTGACTCCAAATCTCTTCACTTGTAACATCCCAAAAATACTAAACTTGGATCATCAAACTCTAATCATCAAAATTAGGGTTAACAAAAACTTTTCTAAATAAAATTATGAAAGCATGCATATGTGTATGCATTTAATTTGAAATTCTTTTGAACCACCTTGTTTGTATGTTTCCTTGCTTGTAAAATGTTTCTTAGGTGAAATAAACATCATCTAAACAATCCCCACACTTTTCCCAAAGACAAACAAATCAAAACAAATAAAATAAATGAATGGTCATTTTGACCAATTTAACTCCCATGCCTACTTTGGTTGTCTCAAACATTCAGAACCTAATAGAAACTTTTCTGGATCTTTGCACCCCTTGATTGTAATCATAACAAAGTATCCAGGCCCACCTTGTGATCATCCAGAAACTTTCAAATGCATAGTTTAAATGACAATTCAAAATTGAATCTTTATCATATGGGAAGATCCCACTTATTCAAAAACTACTCAAACAAGCTCAACTTTCAAAACCCAAGCATCTGCAGACTCACCAGCACCAATCTAGCACACTCACCAAAAATCTTTTCAAAATTCAAAACTTGAATTCATGCGGCCATTTCATCAAACACTTGGCAAACACAAATCAAACAAAATCAAAACACTATAGTGTGCAGTGTTTTGAACCTAACTGGTTCCCTATCTAGCTCACAACTAGCTCAGTAGATCATCTAGCAAGATTAATTAAGCACTAGCACCACTGTGAGCTTGCCAAAACCATCAATGGTGAACAGCCGAAGCCACCCTTGCACCCCAGTGTAGACAGCAAGCTAGGAAGGAAACTAGCCATGCCAACCTTGTCTGGGAGATCACCCATGCCTCACCGCCCCCTCTCGATCAGCCCTGCCTCGAAGACACTGACCAGAGCACCCAGGAACGCCACGCCCGTGCCTCTGCCAACCGTGCCGAGCATGCGCTAGAGCGCCACCCTCGACCAAAGCCCACAGACCGCGCGCCGCCCTCACCGCGTGCATACACGATCACCACCGACCCAGGAGACCGCCAGAGATCCCCGTTCGCCGCCCCGTGACGCACAGCCACTGCTCGCCGTCGAGGACGCCGCCTCTGCCGCGCAGAGCGTCGCGTGTTCCAGGCCAAACCGCACCGCCCCTACAAGCGCATTAAAGCTGTAGAGCATCGCCAGGAGACAACTAAGCGATCTCCACCACCGACCATGCCTCTAGCAGCCCGTAGCCATGTCGCCACCGTTGCCTTCCCATGTCGTTCGGTCTCACCGTCGAGACTATAAATAGAGGACTCCCCCGCTCGAATTCTTCACACCATTCCACTCCTCTCTCACCTAGAACCACCCCACCTCAGTCCCGGAGCAAGGCGAGCAGCGCATCGCCGGAATTTCACCGGAGCCCGCCGCCTCTGGAGAAGAAGGGCGCCATCGATATCTTCCACCCCAGGAGCTGCCGCGACCACCCCTGAGTTCGCCGTCGTCGACTTCGTCATTCGCCCACCTCGCCGACCCTCGCCTGCACCCCGGTGAGCCCCCAGCACCACCCACTGGTCGCGCTAGGTTTCTTTCTCGCCGGCGTTGCCCAACGTCGACGATGACTCCCAGCCGTTGGATTAGAACTAGATCGACGACCCACATCGCCCCATACCGCTTTGCACCCCCTGTCTCACTGACGAGTGGGGACAGCCACTTAAGCATCCCGTGGAAGTGCTATGCTTAGCAGGCCGGCCCGTTAACTTTTCCCGTGCAGCCCAGTTATTTGAATTAAACCTTTTCCATTTTATTTCAAAATCACTTCTGTACCCAGTTTCAAAAATCAACCCAGATCGATTCAGTGCACCAAATTGAATGAAACCAATTTTGTTGGAAAGGTCTGGGAATGCTGAATCCAAGCCTGTTGGATTCAAGTCATTTGGATCTATAGATCACCCATGGTAAAAATAACAAGGCAGAAGCTTTTCTACATTCAAACATTTTTCAAATTTAAACCATAATGGCTTTTGAGTTGATTCCAACTCTCAAAAATCACATTTAACCATACCTTTCAGAATATATAAAAACATATAGGTTGACTTACACAAATAATGGTAAAGTAATAAAAGAATTCTACATAGGCATTTCTAGCCACTTTAATTAATTAAAATGAAAGGGTAAAACCTTATTAAATTGTGACACCACTTTAAATCATATTCCCATGGACTAAAATATGTGGTGATGACATGTGTCAACATGATCCCATGTTTGGTTTGGAGAATATTAAATCTTAATAGTTTTTCAATGAGTAGAAATTACTTTTCTAAAAATAAAAGGAATTAAACCAAGCCTTAATCTTGTAATGTTAGAGATGATGTTAGATCATCTATAGGACCCTTGTGTGTGATGATTGCAAGTAGTTAAGTATTGTTTGGTGATTGTGTACCTCGTATTTATTCATAGACGCTAGTACCGACCAAGGATACGAGGAGGAAGGAGGATAGTACGAAGAAGAAGCCGAGGAGAACTTCAACCACTGCTCTGCACAAGGCAAGCCTAATGCTACTAGTTGAATATGCAAGCTAACACTTGCAATTTAGCAAGCTTATACTGATATTGTGCAAGCCAATACTTGATTGTTACCATGACCACTATATGCCTTAAGCATATGAGATCATATCCACTTGATAAACCAATCCTAGTTTTACTTGCAAGCTTCTTACTTTATTTCTTTATCAAAGCTCTTACTTAGAGTTTACTTAAGAGATTGGTAGATCCCAGAAAGATATGTGAAGGTTGCATAAAGAGCATAAAATTTGGCCTAAGCTAGATAATCTTGATGTCATTTTAAGGCATGAGATTAAACTTAGTTGAAAACTTCACTAGTTTACCACCCCTCATTAGTACTCACCCCCACCTGTAGATGCTAGTGCTAAGCATAAAACTTGATCAACTTTAGATAGGAATACTTAGTGGAAAAATGGTTATGAAAACCTTGGAGTGATGGATCATTCTACTGAAATGTTTTGGACATGTGTTTCCGAACACTTGATGATTATGGTGATGAAAATGTTGAGGCATGAGCCTTAGCCCTTTATAAAACTGATGGTTGTCTGGATGCGATACCATTCTAATTTTATCGTACAACCACAATACCCGAAGATTGGGTAGGGCTTGACTGGAAACTTATATACCTTATTAGTTCCCTCACGGCCAAGGTCTGAGCTGAGGCTACCTTGTGAAGATTGTCGACCTGTGCAGTACCCAAGATGACAGTTGGTCATGGTTGGGAGGCCAAACTCACAGGAGAGGTGCTTATACTAGGGCGTGTAATTGAAAGGTTAGGATTGATTATCCGCATACTGAGTATGGTGAATTCAGGATTTGTTCCTGACGGATGTATCGAATGTTTTGGTGAAAGTGTACAATCTTTGCAGAGTGTCAAACTATTCGAATAGCCGCGTCCGCGGTTATGGACAGTTGGAGTGGCCATACAGTTCCCCCGTCAGACTTTTCAAAATGACTTGTGAAATGAAGTGAGACTTTGAATTGACCACAACAGGGTTGTGATATGAAATACAAGTTCCCACTTAGGTGTTATAAAACTTTAACTAGAAATTGTTGCTCCTAAACTTAGTAGAGATAAATCTGGCTTTTGCAAAACAACCCTAGAGCCTAGTTTCCTATTATCAAACCCCCCCCCCCTCACTTGTTAGTATTAGTTTGCGAGTACTTAAAGAGTACTCATGGCTTTGTCCTTGGCTATTCCCATGGCCAGACTATGAAGAGGAGTACCTAGAGGATGGACCCCAGGAAGGGTACGACAACTAGGATCATCTCCCATCGTCAGCATTGCCTGTGACCCCGAAGATGGAGCTTCGCCTACGCTACCGTTATTATTACGTATTCCGTTGCTTGATGTTGTATTAAGAACTGGATCATGAGATCCCTATTTGTGTAAGAACTTATGTACGGTTGTAATGGATGATGTACTATGGTATCCAATTCTGTTATGTCTCGCAAAAATGGTAATCCTGGGATTGCGATGTATGGCATAACAGGCATCTGGGATTAAAAAGCCGGGTGTTGACAAGTTGGTATCAGAGCCATCCTGACCATAGGAGACCCTAGTTAGACTGGACGTTTGAATCAAAAACTTGGTTTCCAAAACCAAAGAAAACAAATATTTACAAAAAACTTATTCTCATTCTTATCCCTTTGATTCTTTCATGAAAATTCATGTTCCTCAAAAACTCTTGCAAAATACATAAAATTTTGACACACTTGATCACTCTACTTACTCATCCTATATTCTTATAGATGGACGTGAAGTACATCAAGTTTTATCAGTTGGGGAATGGAGGAGACCTTATCTTTGAGAGGGATTTGGACCAGCTTTCAGAACTTCTAGAGCGTCCGCACCCCGAGTTCTTCGGAGCTCAGCTCAATGATCAAGGAGGAGAAGATCTGAAGTGGCTAATTGTTGCAAGTCTCCGAGGAAAGATTGAACCTCCCACTGCGGAAGGAATTCAGTTTACCTTAAGAGAGAACAACTGACTCGATGGACTTGCCAGGGCCATGCAGGAAGCTCTTTCCCGTCTGTGTGGGCAGAGCATCAATCAGATCAAGGGTACTCGTTTTGAGTTTTGCCCAAGGCGTGATGCTAATGGACAACCACTAGAAGCCCCATACCACCCTGAGCTGAAGACTCAATTGGACCACCTTAGCTTCATGATGTACGATCGTCAGCAGGAGTTAGACAACTGTCATGACTACTCCAACCACAAGTCTTCCATCATCAAGACGAAGGACCAAACCATTGCCATGCTAGCAAATGATCACAAGTCTCGCCGCCGTCAGCTCGACAAGAAGGAGCGCATTATTTCCCGTCTTCGCCACCGCATCTCATCTTTGGAAGAGACCATCCACGAGAGAGATATGTAGTTAGAGGAAAGGGAGAATGCCGGAGAGGCTCTTCGTGGAGACCCCTACTCCTATCTCAGCGATGACGATGATTTTCTGGAGGATCAGGCTATGGACTTCTTCACCGATGAAGATGATTTCACCTTCATCGATGATGATGAGGATGATGAAGCCACATATTCCGAGGAATAGTAGCACTTGAGCACTAGCGTAGTGAGTAGTATTCGGTCCCACTGTATCGTAGTTCTCATAATGGTTCTTAAAACCATCTACCTTCCTTTGTTGTGGTGTGTGTTCACGCAATGACCGGAGGCCAGATGATGACCTAGGAGGAATTCAAGGTCAAGTTATAAGAACCCATGTGCCACCAGGTTTGATCAAGAGAATGAGAGACGAGTTCAGAGAGCTGAAGCAAGGAAGGATGACTGTAGTGGAATACCGTGACAAATTCTTGTCATTAGCTAGGTATGCCCCGGATGAGATCGACACCGAAGCCAAGAAGAAAGAAAGATTCCTGAATGGTCTACATGACGAAATGCAGACAGTGTTAGTCAATATCCCCTTTGCGGATATTGAAGCCCTTGTTGACTCTGCTATCCAGATGGAAGGAAAGATCAACCAAGCCAATGAGAACCGCAAGCGTCGCATGATGCATCAACCAGGAACCCATCAGACCCCAAAGTATCGCCCCAACCCATCTCCAGGATTTGCCCCAAGAACCAACAGACCCCCGATGAACCGTCCGACCTATCCCAACCGTGGAAACCCTAGGCCCGGAGGAAATCACAACAACCCCGGCAACGCTAGCAATTTCAACCGTGCCCCACCCAAATTCAACAACAACAATGCTACCGCCAACACCAACACTGCCCCTAGGACTGGAAGTAATGCTATGCTTGTAGCAGCCAAGGACAAGTCGCAAGTGACTTGTTATGACTGTGGAAATAAAGGCCACTATTCCAACGAGTGCCCCAACAAGAAGAATGCTACAGCCCCCAATGCCAATGTCCCAGCTCAGCAGCAGCGTCGTGTTCAGCCAGGAAGAAGATTTGCCCCAGGGAATTCACTCAACCGCAACGGCCGTCTTTTTCTCATGCATGCTGAAGAAGCTCAGGAAGCGCCAGACGTCGTGCTGGGTATGTTTTCTGTTAATTCGGTACTTGCAAGAGTGTTGTTTGATTCTGGTGCATCGCATTCATTTGTCACCAAAGAATTTGCATGCACTAGTGAAATTCAACCAACCAAACTGAAGCATATTATGATTGTTCAAATTCCCGGATCAACTACCAAGGCTAGGCAAATTTGCAAAGCCGTCCCTATCCAAATCCATGGCATAGATTTTTATGCAAATCTGATAGTACTCGGAACTAAAGGTTTGGAAGTAGTACTAGGAATGGATTGGATGTCCAAGCATAAAGGATTGAGTGACTGTGCCAAGAAAGCCATAACCATGACCAGTACAGCCGGAATATAAGTAGAACATTTATCCGAAACCTTACCTCGCCAATTCAAATGCAACAAGAGTATAGCCCAACCTACCATTGACCAAGTCCGGATAGTCTGTGAATACCCCGATGTATTTCCAGATGTTTTGCCAGGTATGCCCCCAGATCGGGATATCAAGTTTATCATTGAACTAATTCCCGGAACTGGACCCATAGCCCAGAGACCCTATAGTATGAACCTGTCAGAGCTCGCAGAACTGAAGAAGCAATTGGATGCCATGTTTTAAATTGGATTGATTCAACTAAGTGCGTCACCTTGGAGATCACCTGTCTTGTTTGTGGACAAGAAGGATGGAGGTAACCATTTGTGTACGGATTATCGGAAATTGAATGATGTCACCATCAAGAACAAGTACCCCTTGCCCAAGATAGAAGATTTGTTTGATCAGTTGACCGGTACCAAAGTGTTTTCTAAGATTGATCTTAGAACTGGCTATCATCAACTCAAAATTCGTGCAGAGGATATTCCAAAGACTTCCTTTACCACCAGATATGGATTGTATGAGTATACAGTCATGTCTTTCGGACTAACCAATGCCCCCGCTTATTTCATGAATCTCATGAATAAGATTTTTATGGACTTCCTGGATAAGTTTGTCATTGTTTTCATCGATGACATTCTGATTTATTCCAAATCAGAAGAAGAACATGAGCTACACCTAAGGACCATTCTTGGAACCCTTAGAGAGCATCAGTTGTATGCAAAGTTTAGCAAATGTGAATTCCGGTTACAGGAGGTAGGATTCCTCTGTCACATTGTATCAGTCGGAGGAATTGCCGTTGACCCTGCCAAAGTAAAAGATTTGAAGATTGGCAAGCCCCAACCACTCAAACCCAAGTTCGTGCATTTATCGGATTGGCGGGATATTACCTTAAATTCGTAGAAGGATTCTCTAGTATCGCTAGACCCATGACCCAATTGCTGAAGAAGGACAAGAAGTTTGAATGGACCGACAAATTTGAAGCGAGTTTTCAAGAACTCAAGAGGAGATTGATTTCAGCCCCAATCTTGATCATGCCGGATATCACGAAGCCCTTCGATGTGTATTGTGACACATCCAAGATCGGTCTCGGATGTGTGCTAATGCAAGAAGGCAAAGTTATATCTTATCTATCTCGACAACTAAAGCAACATGAGCAAAATTACCCAACCCATGACCTCGAACTCGCAGCCGTAGTTCTAGCCCTGAAAACATGGAGACATTACCTGATGGGAAACCGTTGTGAAATTTATTCGGATCACAAGATCCTGAAGTATATATTCACTCAGAAGGAGCTGAATATGAGGCATAGAAGATGGATTGAGCTAATCAAGGATTACGATCTGGACATTCACTATCACCCTGGTAAAGCCAATGTGGTAGCCGATGCCCTTAGCAGTTTTCCGTGCTGCTTGAACTCCATGATTTTGAAGGAGCAACTAAGCCTGCACAAAGAGATGGAAGATTTTCGAATAGAATTAGTAAGTGAAGGATTTTTGGCTAGCTGTGGCATCCCGCAAAACCACTACTAGAAAATCGCGTTGATTTTGTGCATTGCATCATCATGACCGCATGCTCATGTCATCATGCCACATTGCATTTGAGCATCGTCATCATCTTGCATTTTCTTGTATAAAACTATTTGTAGAAAAACCTGTTTGTGTTTTCTAAACGCCCCGTCCTTATTCAAATGCAAACACCGGGTCACCGGATTATTTTGTTTTGTTTGCTATCAGTCTGCATAAGTCTTGTTTTAAACAAATAAAATGGTAAATTATTTTAGTGGGGGCAGTCGAACGGGCCGATTCGACCCGAACGACCACCCCCAGGAATAAAACGGTCCACCCATAATCCTAAAACTACCCAACCTAATCTACCCACACACCCCTCCACCTCACCCCAGCCACTCGCGGCTCGCCACCTCACCCCAACTCTCTCCCTCACCCAATCCCCATCTGCCCCACCCAGCCACCACACACCACACCCCGCCCCGCCTCCCTTCCTCTCTCCTCCTCCTCCTCTCTCTGCCTCAGCCGCCACGGCCTGCCAGACCGCGCCCGCACCGCCACCGCCCCTCCCCCTCTTCTCCTCTCCCTCTTCCCTCGCCTCCAGCCCCTGCCTCGCCTCCCGCCTCCCATCTGGCCAAGCCCGCTCCGCCTCCTGCCGTCCGCGACCTCCCCGGGTTCCTGCGCCTGGTTGCCTGTCGTCGTCTTCTCCTCGCCGCTGCCGCCCGCGTCGCCACCGCTTGCTCCTCCTTTCGCCTTCAGGGCCCCTGCCAAGCCCGACGCCGCTGCCTTGCTCGCGCCGGACGCGTCCTGGCGCTTCGCCTGAAGCCTGCTGCCCGCCAGAGACCGGCCAAGGCCTGCGGCCGTTGCTCGGCGCCTCACGCTGCTCCGCCTGCCCGCCGCTTCAGCCTTGCTCACGCCTGGCCTGCCTTGCCGCCGCCAGTTCTGCGGCCGCTTCGCCTCGCCTGCCTCGCTTCTCCGGCCGCCTGCTGCGCCTGCCCGCTTCGCTCGCCTGCCGTTCGCTGTCGCCTCTCTCGCCGACGGAGTTTCACCACGGCTGCCGCTTCGCCCGGCGCTGGCTCCCTCGAAGCGCCGTTTCGCTTCCCCGACCAGCGCGTGGGCCGCCCAGTGTCGCCTCCCAGCGCTGTTTTTCCTTCCGCTCGGCCGTGTTTCGAGCCGCGGCTTCGCCTGTGTGCTCGCTAGTTTCCATCTCGTTTGGTCGCGGGAGGCTTCCTCCGCTTGATCCTTGCAATGTTTGGTTGCTCTTTGGCCGCAAAGGTTTCGTCGTAGCATGTTCGACACAAGTTTTGCATCACGTAGACCTTCATTAGACCCAAGTACCGCTAATACGCCGCGACCACCTAACAGGACCACATCGAAGTGTTCGCCGAGGAGCCGTGATGAACCCGAGGATCCATCGACAAGACCTTCGACGAACCCCGAGCTCCTCTCCCGAGTCCAAGACCGAACTCGGCGTCAAGTACTTCACCCCGGACTTTCTCATGGGCGCCGTTCCCAAGTTCGCCACCGTGAATAAGGAGAAACCTCAAGGACTTCGCACGGAGCGGCAAGATCGCCTCACGGAATCAAGCGCGGACCCGCAAGATCCTCAAGAACGACAAGAACGACACCGACCGGAAGGATCCGGCGCGCCTCGACACGAATCAAGTCCTTCTTCCCGGATGCGATAAGATCTGCCTCGTTGTTCGAGAACGATGCCGCCAGACCAATCCGTCGCACTCGAACCCCGAGACCGACCCAACCCCGAACCTCAAGATCGTCGAACCCTAATGTGTGACCCTTTCGACCCTATTTTTACAAATGCTAAATATAAAACCTGTTGCATATTAATCATTCATCTCGCATGCATATTGTGTGTTTTGGGGGCCTTATGCCGATTCACCTAATAATTAAATATGGGGCCCATATGCGGCAAATCTAGCCTTTATATTGGCCTCATTTAAATTTGTGTAGCGAACCGTAACTTATCTTGCCCTGTTATAACAACATTTAAATTATGGGTATCTAAACAACTTGAACCGCTTAATTAATTGTCGGGACCCCGTTCCACTTAATATTGCCCAATTGCACCACACCTTTGCCATGTCATACATCATTCATGCATCATGCCGATCTTTTGCCGTAGTATTAAATATTGCATCCGTGTTTATTCTAGTGTTTTGCTTCTTCATGGATAAGGCCGTTGAGTTGATGCGAGTGTCGACCCGATCTTTGGTTGAACCTTCGACAATGTTTTCAAAGCAGCACCTCCTCCTTTCTACCTATCTTACTTTTATAGTATTTATTCCTCCTGTTGATCTATTGCTATCCGTGTTGCGATGCTCTGGTTTTCGTGTCCGTGATATCCCTTGCAGACTCATATTGCCTTGGACACATCCTATTACCTGTTGTTTGGTAGATAGTTGGACTGCGTCGTAGTCGTTTGCTCAAGTGCTGTTGCGGTCGTCAAGTACCACAGCTTGTTGGAGTATTGCCGCTGTTCGATGTTGGAGATGATCTTGGCTTTACTTATCGCTCACTTTAATTCCTGTTTAACAACTAAAATTGAAGTAAGTAAGCAGGCATCGGTGGGTGATAGATAATATTTGGTTTCCGATCACCACTTGTGTCCCGAGGACCCCGAGTACTTGATACTGTTCCTTGATTTCTCGCTTATCCACATCCGGAGGCTTATGGACCCCGAGCGAGCTTGATTCATTCTTAATTCTTGGGGCCACAAACTAGTTTGAGGTTTTATTTACTATCCTGTACTTATGCCATGCTTTATCGCTTTATTTAAATTGTGCAGGTAACTGCACTGCATTGTTAGGATCGTGGCCGATTTATTTGTATCGACAAGCCCAGCCACACTTTCGGTTCCCAAGTCGTTACCGCCTCCACAACCTTAAGCCTGCTTTGAGCCGGCCGGCTTCGCTATGGGATCTACTTAAAGGTGGCCCCTGAAATATTTCTGAATCCTGTAATTGCTTTGTCGTGACTGTTGCTGGGTTTTGATTTGGTTTTTCCGAGGCATATCGAGTGTGTTGCTATTTGTGCACCCCGCAGGGTTAAAACTTTCAAAGCCGTGTCCGCGGTTATGGGCGACATGGAGCACGATATCTCGATCATAGACAACTATAACTAAAGTAGTGCTATAAATTTGACTTTATAATGACTAGTAATCAGCTTCACTATAATGGAATGGCTAAATAAAACCGCCAACAATTGCTTGTTTGGGTGTCGCCATACCATTGTACTGACTAGTAAGTATTGCAACTACAACGGAATGGCTAAATAAAAGTACCAACAACTGCTGGGTTTTGGGTTTATCTCATGCTATCGACCTGATTAGTAATTGTTGCAACTATAACGGAATGGTTAACTAAAAGTGCCCATCGCTTATTTTATCGGGATGACTATCTACACCGACTAGTAATTGCTGCAACGATAATCGAATAAATAAACTGCCAACCGTGTGAGTTCCTCGGTTGACTTCCTCGTTGGTCTCGAGGGGAATACCAGGATGGGTTTGTTTGATGGTAGTATCGAGTTGGTTCGAATAGGTCTTTCTTACCCCTCTCTGATAGCCGTCAGTTGTATCGACTCTCTATAGGTTGTTTAGTGCATGCTCTCGCTGCCGCTTCAGTCCACCATACCTCTGTAGGCGAGGACCGCCGAATTCTAGCCGCGCTGCAGTAATCGCCTCGATCGACGCCTCTTTTTTCCTTTGCCCTTTGTCGGCACCCCTTTTGTTTAAGCAGGTTTTGAGATCGACGTCGTTAGCAGGGTTACCCTTCCGGCTTGGCCTGGGCAGGGTTATGGACGCCATTGGTTATTATTCAGGGCTCTTAGCCCCATTTGCATCTTGTCCGTAGTTGGACGCTCCCTCGTTTTCAAGGTGATTTGGATCTTTGTATATTATATCTGTATTCTTGACTCTTTGAGTCGCTGTTGTATATATCTGTTCTGTGGGTCCCATCGAGGACTGTTGTGTAATGTTATTACTTCGTTTTCCACCCGCACGAAAGTGCCTGGTGGGCACCTTTGAATCGTTTCTATGCGGGTTTGGCGGGTTTCGCTAAAACTTGCATAGGTCCGATTCTGAGGGTGTTACACTAGCATAGAACTCCAGCCCACTTTGATCAGTCAGATCAAAGAGGCGCAGAAGGGAAATGCCAGTATGGACGGAATCAAGCATCGTATCGGTACAGGCAAAGTACCTGGATTCACCGAGGACGGCGAAGGAGTTTTGTGGTACAAAGGACACCTTTGTGTACCAGCAGATTCCGAGTTGAAAGAAGTTATTTTGAAGGAGGCTCATGATACTCTTTATTCTATCCATCTCGGAGGAACTAAGATGTATCAAGATTTAAAAGAGCAATTTTGGTGGCATAAGATGAAGAGTGAAATCGGAAGCTATATCGCCAAGTGTGATATTTGTCAGCGAGTCAAGGCAGGACATCAAAGACCCGCTGGATTGTTGCAACCATTGCAGATTCCAGAATGGAAATGGGATTCCGTTGGAATGGACTTTATCACTGGACTGCCTACTTCTAGTAGGGGAAATGACTCTATCTAGGTCATAATGGACAAATTGTCCAAAGTCGCCCATTTCTTGCCCGTCAAGACCACATATCAGAGTTCTAAACTAGCAGAGTTGTACATCGCTAGAATAGTTAGTTTGCATGGAGTCCCCAAGAACATTGTATCGGATCCAGGAACTCAGTTTACCTCCAGATTCTAGAAGAAAGTCCAAGAAGGTTTAGGAACCCGTCTAGATTTCAGTACCGCTTACCACCCTCAGACCGATGGACAAACGGAGCGAGTAAATCAAATACTCGAAGATATGTTGAGAGCATGTGTGTTAGAATATGGATCCAAGTGGGAAGACTGTCTGCCGTTTGCAGAATTTTCATACAACAATAGTTATCAAGCCAGTTTGCAAATGGCCCCATTTGAATTCATGTACAGACGAAAGTGTCGCACCCCTTTGAATTGGTCGAAAGTAGGAGAGAGTCAGATTTTTGGACCCGACATCCTACGAGAAGCAGAAGAGAAGGTTCACAAGATTCATGAACACCTCAAGACAGCCCAATCCAGACAAAAGAGTTACGCCGACAAGATACGTAGAGACCTCGCCTTCAACGTAGGAGACTTTGTTTATCTAAAAGTGTCGCTATTGAAGGGAATGCAGCGTTTTCAACTCAAAGGAAAGTTACCCCCAGATATATTGGAACTTTCAAGATTTTGAACCGTTGAGGAGAAGTATCGTATCAATTGGAACTACCCAAAGAGATGTCAGCCGTGCACAAAGTGTTCCATATCTCATTACTTCGCAAGTGTCTCGAAGTCCCCGAGAAGACCGAAGTGTTCAAAAATATCGATCACCGGACCATCGAGATCAACGATGACCTGACCTATCCCGAGTACCCATCCGTATTTTGGAAGAAGCTTTTCGAACTACCCGAACCCGAAGCATCAAGTTTCTCAAGATTCACTGGAGCAACCACACAGAAGAGGAAGCTACCTGGGAGCGCGAAGATCACATCAGGACGGAGTTTCCCGATCTATTCAAATCCTAGGTAATCTTTTCGTCCTTTTTAAATCTCGGGACGAGATTTTGTTTAAGGGGGGACGGTTTGTAACATCCCAAAAATACTAAACTTGGATCATCAAACTCTAATCATCAAAACTAGGGTTAACAAAAACTTTTCTAAATAAAATTATGAAAGCATGCATATGTGTATGCATTTAATTTGAAATTCTTTTGAACCACCTTGTTTGTATGTTTCCTTGCTTGTAAAATGTTTCTTAGGTGAAATAAACATTATATAAACAATCCCCACACTTTTCCCAAATACAAATAAATCAAAACAAATAAAATAAAGGAATGGTCATTTTGACCAATTTAACTCCCATGCCTACTTTGGCTGTCTCAAACTTTCAGAACCTAACAGAAACTTTTCTAGATCTTTGCACACCTTGATTGTACTCATAACAAAGTATCAAGGCTCACCTTGTGATCATCCAGAAACTTTCAAATGCATAGTTTAAATAACAATTCAAAATTGAATCTTTATCATATGGGAAGATCCCACTTTTTCAAAAACTACTCAAACAAGCTCAACTTTCAAAACCCAAGCATCTGCAGACTCACCAGCACCAATCTAGCACACCCACCAAAAATCTTTTCAAAATTAAAAACTTGGATTCATGCGGCCATTTCATCAAACACTTGGCAGACACAAATCAAACAAAATCAAAACACTATAGTGTGCAGTGTTTTGAACCTAACTAGTTCCCTATCTAGCTCACAACTAGATCAGTAGATCATCTAGCAAGATTAATTAAGCACTAGCACCACTGTGATCTTGCCAAAACCATCAATGGTGAACAGCCGAAGCCACCCTTGCCACCCCAGTGTAGACAGCAAGCTAGGAAGGAAACTAGCCATGCCAACCTTGTCTGGGAGATCACCCATGCCTCACCGCCCCCTCTCGACCAGCCCTGCCTCGAAGACACCGACGACCAGCACCCGAGAACACGCTGCCTGCGTGCTCTGCCAACCGTGCCGAGCATGCGCCAGAGCGCCACCCTCGACCGAAGCCCACAGACCGCGCGCCGCCCTCACCGCGTGCATACACGATCACCACCGACCCAGGAGACCGCCAGACATCCCCATTCACCGCCCCATGACGCACAGCCACCGCTTGCCGTCGAAGACGCCGCCTCTGCCGCGTAGAGCGTCGCATGTTCCAAACCAAACCGTACCGCCCCTACAAGCGCATTAAAGCCGTAGAGCATCGCCAGGAGACCACCAAGCGATCGCCAGCGCCGGCCATGCCTCTAGCAGCCCGTAGCCATGTCACCACCGTCACCTGCCCATTCCGTTCAGTCTCACCATCGAGACTATAAATAGAGGACTCCCCCGCTCAAATTCTTCACACCATTCCACTCCTCTCTCACCCAGAACCACCCCACCTCAGTCCCGGAGCAAGGCGAGCAGCGCATCGCCGGAATTTCACCGGAGCCCGCCGCCTCTAGAGAAGAAGGGCGCCATCGACTTCGTCCACACAAGGAGCTGCCGCGACCACCCCTGAGTTCGTCGTCGTCTACTTCATCGTTCGCCTTCCACTCCTCTCTCACCCAGAACCACCCCACCTTAATCCCGGAGCAAGGCGAGCAGCGCATCGCCAGAATTTCACCAGAGCCCGCCGCCTCTGGAGAAGAAGGGCGCCATCGATTTCGTCCACCCCTGTGAGCCGCCACCCTCGAGATCGCCGTCGTCGACTTATTATTCGCCGCCACGCCTCTCTCCTGCACCCCGGTGAACCCCTAGCACCCCCACTGGCCGCGCTAGGTTTCTTTCTCGCCGGCGTTGCCCAACGTCGACGATGACTCCCAGCCGTTGGATTAGAACTAGATCGAACGACCCACATCGCCCCATACCGCTTCGCACCCCCCTGTCTCACTGACGAGTGGGGACAGCCACTTAAGAAGCCCACGGAAGCGCTACGCTTAGTAGGCCGGCCCGTTAACTTTTCCCGCGTAGCCCAGTTATTTGAATTAAACCTTTTCCATTTTATTTCAAAATCACTTATGTACCCAGTTTCAAAAATCAACCCAGATCAATTCAGTGCACCAAATTGAATGAAACCAATTTTGTTGGAAAGGACCGGGAATGCGGAATCCAAGACCGTTGGATTCAAGTCATTTGGATCTATAGATCACCCATGGTAAAAATAACAAGGCATAAGCTTTTCTGCATTCAAACATTTTTCAAATTTAAACCATAATGGCTTTTGAGTTGATTCCAACTCTCAAAAATCACATTTAACCATACCTTTTAGAATATATAAAAACATATAGGTTGACTTACAGAAATAATGGCCAAGTAATAAAAGAATGCTACATAGGCATTTCTAGCCACTTTAATTAATTAAAATGAAAGGGTAAAACCTTATTAAATTGTGACACCACTTTAAATCATATTCCCATGGACTAAAATATGTGGTGATGACATGTGTCAACATGATCCCATGTTTGGTCTGGAGAATATTAAATCTTAAGTAGTTTTTGAATGAGTAGAAATTACTTTTCTAAGAATAAAAGGAATTAAACCAAGCCTTAATCTTGTAATGTTAGAGATGATGTTAGATCATCTATAGGACCCTTGTGTGTGATGATTGCAAGTAGTTAAGTATTGTTTGGTGATTGTGTACCTCATATTTATTCATAGACGCTAGTACCGACCAAGGATACGAGGCGGAAGGAGGATACTACGAAGAAGAAGCCGAGGAGAACTTCAACCACGGCTTTGCACAAGGCAAGCCTAATGCTACTAGTTGAATGTGCAAGCTAACACTTGCAATTTAGCAAGATTATACTGATATTGTGCAAGCCAATACTTGCTTGTTACCATGACCACTATATGCCTTAAGCATATGAGATCATATCCACTTGATAAACCAATCCTAGTTTTACTTGCAAGCTTCTTACTTTATTTCTTTATCAAAGCTCTTACTTAGAGTTTACTTAAGAGATTGGTAGATCCCAGAAAGATATGTGAAGGTTGCATAAAGAGCATAAAATTTGGCCTAAGCTAGATAATCTTGATCTCATTTTAAGGCATGAGATTAAACTTAGTTGAAAACTCCACTAGTTTACCACCCCTCATTAGTACTCACCCCCACCTGTAGATGCTAGTGCTAAGCATAAAACTTGATCAACTTTAGATGGGAATACTTAGTGGAAAAATGGTTATGAAAACCTTGGAATGATGGATCATTCTACTGAAATGTTTTGGACATGTGTTTTCGAACACTTGATGATTATGGTGATGAAAATGTTGAGGCATGAGCCTTAGCCCTTTATAAAACTGATGGTTGTCTGGATGCGATACCATTCCAATTTCATCGTACAACCACAATACCCGAAGATTGGGTAGGGCTTGACTGGAAACTCATATACCTTAGTATTAGTTCCCTCATGGCCAAGGTCTGAGCTGAGGCTACCTTGTGAAGATTGTCTACCTATGCAGTACCCAAGATGACAGTTGGTCATGGTTGGGAGGCCAAACTCACAGGAGAGGTGCTTATACTAGGGCGTGTAATTGAAAGGTTAGGATTGATTATCCGCATACTGAGTATGGTGAATTCAGGATTTGTTCCTGACGGATGTATCGAATGTTGTGGTGAAAGTGTACAATCTCTGCAGAGTGTCAAACTATTCGAATAGCCGCGTCATGATTATGGACAGTTGGAGTGGCCATACTGTTCCCCCGTCAGACTTTTCAAAATGACTTGTGAAATGAAGTGAGACTTTGACTTGACCACAACAGGGTTGTGATATGAAATACAAGTTCCCACTTAGGTGTTATAAGACTTTAACTAGAAATTGTTGCTCCTAAAATTAGTAGAGATAAATCTGGCTTTTGCAAAACAACCCTAGATCCTAGTGTCCTATTATCAAAAACCCCCCTCACTTGTTAGTATTAGTTTGCGAGTACTTAACGAGTACTCATGGCTTTGTCCCTGGCTATTCCCATGGCCAGACTATGAAGAGGAGTACCTACAGGATGGACCCCAGGAAGGTTACGACAACTAGGATCATCTCCCATCGTCAGCATTGCCTGTGACCCCGAAGATGGAGCTTCGCCTACGCTACCGTTATTATTACGTATTCCGCTACTTGATGTTGAATTAAGAACTGGATCATGAGATCCCTATTTGTGTAAGAACTTATGTACGGTTGTAATGGATGATGTACTATGGTATCCAATTCTGTTGTGTCTCGCAAAAATGGTAATCCTGGGATTGCGATGTATGGCATAACAGGCATCTGGGATTAAAAATCCGGGTGTTGACATCACTCCCCGAAGTGGTGACACTCTAAGATAAGCTCTATCACCCACTTCATAGGTGACTTGTCTACGCTTAGGATTTACGTAGCTCTTTTGTCGGGACTGTGCTATCTTCAACCTGTCCTTTACCAGCTTGACTTTCTCTTCAGCCTCCTTGATTAGTTCTGGTCCGAACAAGTTTCTTTCTCCCACACCATTCCATAGCAATGGGGTAGTACACTTTCTCCCATAGAGAAACTCAAACGGTGCCATCTCAATGCTGGCTTGATAGCTGTTATTGTAAGAAAATTCTGCGTAAGGCAGACTTTCATCCCAACTAGCTCCATAGTCTAGGGCACATGCCCTCAACATATCTTCTAGAATCTGGTTGGTCCTTTTTGTCTATCCATCAGTCTAGGGGTGAAAAGCAGTACTGAATTCCAACCTCGTTCCCAATAACTCATGCAGTTGCCTCCAAAAATGAGAAGTGAATTGATTTCCTCTATTAGACACAATACTCTTGGATACTCCATGTAGACACACAATCCTATTCATATAGATCTTGGCCAACTTAGCACTTGTGTAGGTTGTCTTCACGGGTATGAAATGAGCCACTTTAGTTAGACGATCCACTACTACCCAAATAGAATCATATCTTGACCTGGCCCTTGGCAATCCGGTGATGAAGTCCATGCCAATCTTGTCCCACTTCCAATCAGGAATAGGTAGTGGTTGTAGCAATCCTGCTGGTTTCTGATGTTCCGCTTTCACGCTACTACATACATCACACAAAGCAATATGTTCGGTGATGTCCTTTTTGAGATTATTCCACCAAAATCTTTCCTTCATATCCATGTACATTTTGGTTGAAGAAGATCTACAGGCATGTACCCATTTGTCCCTGCAAAAAAAGTGTGAACCCGAGTGAGTATGGACCATACGCTCAACTTTATTCTCAATCTACACCTCGTTCCGCGAGAGACCTATCCTCGTTTCGAAATAAAGGATCGGGATCGATCCCGGATAAGAGAGTCAGTGTAGGGACAGAGGCTGATGATTCTAAAGGTGATTTCTAACTACAAGATGACTTTCTTTATGGTACAAGCCACCTTCAGGAATGACCCCGCGAAGAAAGCGATCTACATCTACATGATTCCAAGGTTACCCGGATGAATGGAATATGGTGAGTTGCGTGCTTCCTGTAAAATCAGTTTCCGAAGTTCCGGATCGTGCGAAACGCAGATATGTTTTCCATACCATAAAGTACCCTATTCGTATTCATGGAATCCTTTGGCTTTTCCCTTGCCAATCTTTTCCTTAATCTCTTCTATTTCCTTGTCCGTCTTTTGGGATTCCTTGATCTTATCCAACAATGTGGGTTGAACATCCAATGACATGAGATGTCCCTCAGGCACAATTTCCAATCTAAGGTCCCTAAATTGGGCACACAGATCATCTAGCAACTCTCCCTTAGTAAGGCCATTCACAAATACCTTACGGCTTAGAGCATCTGCTACCACATTTGCTTTACCAGGGTGGTATTGCAAACTCAATCATAGTCCTTTATGAGTTCTATCCATCTTCTTTGTCTCATGTTGATTTCTTTCTAAGTGAAGATATACTTCAAACTTTTGTGATCTGTGAACACTTCACATCGCTTTCCCAAAATATAATGTCTCCATGTTTTGAGTGCATGGACAACAGAGGCTAATTCCAAATCATTAGTAGGGTAATTTACCTCATGAGTTTTGAGTTGTCTCGAGGCATAGGACACAACTTTTCCTTCCTGCATTAGAACTGCACCTAATCCATGATGAGATGCATCACAATACACTTGGAAATCATTCTCCAAATCTGGCAGACATAGGACTGGTGCTGTCAGTAGTCTCTTCTTCAATTCTTGGAAACTGAGTTCACATCCTTCTGACCAAGCAAACTTCTTGTCTTTCTTTAGTAGCTCCGTCATTGGCTTAGCTACCTTGGAGAAATTCTCAATGAATCTTCTGTAGTATCCTGCCAAGCCAAGGAAACTACGAACTTCCTTTACTGAGTTAGGAGATTCCCATTCAGTTACAGCTGACACTTTTGCGGGATCAACTTCTACACCATCTCCTGACACAACGTGTCCAAGAAATCCAACTTCATTTAGCCAGAATTCACATTTGCTGAATTTGGCATACAGCTTATGCTCTCTAAGCTTCTCAAGTATCAGACGCAAATGTCCTTCATGCTCTTCTTTGCTCTTGGAGTATATCAAAATGTCATCAATGAAAACGACAACAAACTTGTCAAGGAACTCCATGAACACCTTGTTCATCATATTCATGAAGTAAGCTAGTGCATTGGTCAAACCAAATGGCATCACTGTATACTCATACAAACCATACCTAGTGGTGAAAGTTGTCTTAGGTATGTCTTGTTCCCTTATCATAAACTGAAAATAACCTGACCAGAGATCAATCTTTGAGAATACACAGGCTCCTTCTAACTGATAAAACAAGTCATTTATTCTAGGCAAAGGATATTTGTTCTGGATGGTCACCTCATTGAGTGAACGATAATCTATGCATAAACTTTGACTTCTATCTTTATTTTCCAAAAATAAGACTGGTGCACCCCAAGATGAAGAACTTGGTTGAATAGATCCTTTCTGCAACTGTTATCCAAGTTGCTTCTTGAGTTCTTTCAACTCATCAACTAACATCTTGTAAGGTCTCTTTGTTATTGGTCCTGATCTTGGAAGCAAGTCAATCAGAAATTCCACATCTCTATCTGGTGGCATTCCCGACAATTCTTCTGGAAACACATCCGGATATTCTCTCACAATTGTCACACTGTCCATGCTAACCCCCTTAAGAGAATTTAGTTTACTCCCTTTTGATTCAAAGTTATTATTGAATCTAATCCTTTTATTATCTGGGGTTGTGAGTGTGACAGTATGATTGGCACAATCTAGCACTCCCTTGTGCTTAGTCATCCAGTCCATTCCCAAAATGACATCCAATCCTTGGGAATTTAGGATTATCAGATTAACGGGAAACTTATACTTCCCGAACTCTATGACTAGGTCATGACATCCTGAGTTCACTATCATTTCTCCACCAGGAGAACTTACTTTTATAGGAAACCCAATAGTTTCAACTGGAAGTTCATTTCTTTCAACAAATGCTCTTGATATGAATGAATGCGATGCGCCAGTATCAAAAAGAACAAGTGCTGGAACAGAATTGAGTTTGAACTTACCAGCCACAGCATCAGGTTCCTCATAGATCTCTTCCACATTGATGTGGTTCACCTGTCCCTTCTGGAAAGGGCTGGGTTTGTTGGGTCCTTCAACTTTCTTTTCTGGGAACTCATTTGCATAATGTCCCATATTCTTACACTTGAAGCATTCAACCTGACTGAGATCCTTCTTGACAGGCTGGCTTCCACTACCACTTCCACTTCCACTGTGGTGACTCTTGTGTCCACCTTTGTGGTTCTTGTACTTGTCATTATCATGACTACGGTGATGCTTGTTGTCATGATGGAGGTTGTGGTTGTGGTGGCTGTTGTACTTTCCATGCTTGTGGGATCCAGAACTCCCAATATCATCATAACAGGAACGCTTGTGAGATGATCCCGAGCTGTGCTTGTCAGAGTTGTGCTTCCTCTTTCTACTTTCAACTTGTTTCATCTTATTCTCTCAGATGGTAGCCTTGTCACAATGAGATTGGTAGGTGGGGACATAGGCCACAGTTAACTTCATATTCAGTTCACCGTTCAGTCCTTCGAGGAACTTCTCTTTCCTCTTGGCATCGGTATCAACTTCATCCGGTGCATAACGCGCCAGATTGTTGAACTCCTCAATATATTCAGCCACGTTGCGGTGGCGCTGCTTCAGGTTATGGAACTCCTTCTTCTTCAAACTCATCACTCCGGATGATATGTGAGCTGTACGGAAACCATCTTCAAAGATAGCCCATGTCACATCCTCAATGGGAGTGGTGATCTGGAAGTTATCCCACCAAGTAGCTGCTGGTCCTTCCAATAGGTGTGCTGCAAACCTGACTTTCTCCTCGTCGGTATAGCCGACAGTCACCAAATATTTGTTCACCGAACGTATCCAATCATTGGCCACCATGGGATCAGTGGTTCCTGAGAACTTTGCAGGCCTTAGTCTTAGGAATCTAGTGAGCATGTCAAATCCTGGTGGATTGTTCTGATTGTTGTTGTTGTTGTTATTGTTGTTATTGTTGTTGTTGTTGTTGTTCTGATTCTGCATGAAAGTGGTCATCATCTGCATCAGCCGTGTCTGTGTTGTCATCAGCTGCTGCATCTCGGGGGTGACATTGTTGTTATTCGGGTTGGGGTTGGCACGTCGAGGAGGCATCTGTGGTTTTCAATAAGGATAAGAATGAGATACCCATAGATGCATAACATGCACAATACATCACATAGACAATCACCAAACAAGCATCAAAATAACATAAATTTCAACGACATAAACAACAAGTTTGAAAAGCAAACACACCAATAGCAAGCCATCCACATGTTGGATGGTCATTGCGACTCAATAATCATAAGCATGGTAAATGATAGATAAATGAGTAGTCATCACTACTCCTCTGCATCAACCTCCTCATCAATAAGTGTAAGACCTGCATTCTCCATAGCGGTCTTCTATTCCTCGACATTGGTAGTCAAGGCCTCTATCTTGGCTTTGAGAGCCCTCTTCTGTGAACGAAATCTCTCAATCAAACCCTGCTAATGCTCGAGCTCGAAGTCCTTGGCCTCTAGTTCTGCATTCATCTCTCGAATCCTCTTGTTCCTATCTTGGACTCTCTTCTCTTGGCTCTTGAACTTCCTGTCCTGGCTCTCAAAGTTAGCCTCCATTTCCTTGACTATCTCGTCTTGCTCCACGAAGAGCTTGTCCTTCTCACGAATCTGCACCTGGAGCTCGTCATTGCTAAGCATGACATTGGTCCTATCAGTATCTAGGTGCCTAAGAAGAACCTCTAGGTCTTGAAGGTATAGACGAATCGGCTTTGTCGTCTCTCTAGCAGCATCCTCGAACTCAATATCCTCACCATCCTCGTCGCGTCTTCCGAAGGCGTGAAAGTGAGTACCTCTAAGCTCCCGAGAGTGCCTTCCTAACAGACGCCCAAGTAAATCCTGCATCACTACCTCTAGGCCTCTCTCCCTGGCGTCATGCATAACCTTGAAGGTGATATCCTTCGTGGCTAGCTCAGTCTGGCGTCCTGGCTGAGTAACTTTGAAGCCCCAAAGGTCCTTCCTTTCAAACATGGTGAGGAGAAGCATCATGATGCTAGGGACTGGAAGATTGAGCACACTAGTGAGCTCAATAAGACGAGTGCCAAAACGAGTTCCCTTGAACTCTTCAGCCGTGCTGATAGTAACATTAGGCATCTATTTTATAAGATAGAGAAAATTTACAATCAACATCAATAGAAAAATACACAAGACAAAGTATCACGAGCATATCATTTGGCAAGCAAACACACAAGTCATGGCATACATAATCCATTACAAGCATCCAAAGTTCAACATAACTTAGACATAAATTTTTGGAAATAAAATGGTAAGTGTTGTGGTCCAACTAACGAAGTGCATTACAAACCCATCTCACTTGCCAAGTTGGCTAACAGGGCATCCCTAGAGGCAATCTGTCGATCCTGATCACATGACTCCATTGCTAAGTCTATGATGTCCTCTCTTAAATGTTGGTTGGTAGCCTCTAAATCTTGGGTATGCTTCTTTGCTTCCCTAAGGTCATTTTGGGTGTTAAGCATTCTGCACTTGAGTCTATCACCAAGCTCCTTGATGGCCTTCTAAGCTGCATCTCTTACAGAGTCAAAGAATGTGGTGTGCATCACTGAGTTGGTTGTGCGGAGTTCCATGACCCCTTAATGAAGTGATGCTCTTCCACATATTTACCCACCCTTCTTCGAGCTTTCATGCTCGTAAGTGATGCGTGTGCGTATGATGTGGCCATCTGAGATTCTTAGAAAATATCATTGTTTTGAACTTTAAGGACATTTGTGTGATTTTTAGCGTGATGGTTAACTCTATCACTAAGCAAAGTTTGATTGTGCTACCAAGACCGCTATTCTAGTACACTCTCTTAGATCAAAGAGCTAGGCTCGTAACAAAACCTTGAGATTGTGTCTTCTTGCCTGTAAGATCCCGCCCTTATAAAGGTAAGGATCCCTGTCATTGCAATGCTAGTCCCTGGATCAATTCTAGCATCCACAGTTTAAGATGAAGTACACAGAAACAAAGGCCATTATTACATCATCATTCCAGAGATAACATAGTCTTTTAAAACTCCATGGCCATAGGACTAATACAAGAGTTCATTCATAACAATATAAATAAAGTCTTCATCTTCATGTGCCATAGGCAAGCATGTTGAGTGTAGACTCATAACCCCTAATCATCATCAGAGTAACCTGCAACATCACAAGTTACAGCCACAGTGGGTCAATAAATTGGAATAGTATTGGCAAGTGATACCTTAGTAAAATATTAGCATCTAGTTACTACATGAATTTGGCTAAGTGTAGCTTAGGCTTGCTTTGCTCAAAATAGGTTTTACCTATTAGTTAAAATTACTAAGTTTTTCTTTGACAAAACTTTCCCAAGGAACCACCAATAGAAATTGGTGAACCTTCACCCTTGTTCAACCACAAGTTTTAACTTAGAAAATTGGGATGAGGAGATTCTTGATAGCTTTCATGTCTTGATGCTCAAATTTTCCAATACCAGGGACATGGCTAAGTACTTAGATTCTTCCATCTGCAGAGTTTGTGCACTTTCCCCACAAGACTTGATTTTCACCAAGACAGGACCTTTCAGAAGCCTTCCCTTAGACCAAATGGACGCGTTCCAACCTATCATCCCACTAATACCAACTGTCCAAATGGCTAAGTAATTGCAACCTATATGATCCAGGCAGAGCCCATAATGCCATGTGGCTGCACTAGAAGCTTCTTAACATTTGGCATCTCAAATCCCTTTGTTCCTGGGTGGCTTTCCACAAGTGAGATACACAAGGTACACCATAGAAATGGGCCTTGTGTAACCACTCAACACAAACCATTCTTTCCATTCCACCCAGGTGTTTCATTCACTTAGTTTTTTTATTAAGCAAAACATAAGTCAAAGAGTTAGAAATATTTCTCATAGCATGAATATATAATCCACCCTTGGTTGCTACTAGCTATACTAAGCATGGCAATAGAAAGTATCTTAACTTAGAGGAAATTCTAATACTACTACAACTACTAGGATTTCCCAAGCATAGCATATAGATACTTAGCAAAATAATCATGCAAGTCCTATACAAAATATTTCTAATGCATAGGTAAAAATATATTGGGATAAAAACATGAAGCACCACTTGCCTTGGTAGTTTGGGGAGTAGCAACGATCTTCACAACCACAATCAGTATTAGCACCAAAATCTACACATAAAATAATGGCACCAAATTCACATATCAAAATATACAAGCAAAAATATATGAATGCATGCAAATGCTATGTGATGATTTTCTTCCAAATCAAACAAGACAAGTGAAACAGTACTGAATCATAAACAAGACAAAAACTCCCTAAACAAATTTTATTTAGTCTCTGAATCATTTTTCAAACAATTTCTATACTCAAACTAAGCCTATAAATGTCTCTGCATAAATAATCAATTTTACAGAATCAAAACATTAAACACATTGCATAAATGGATAGAATTCTTTCTCCTGATTCCAATGATTTATAATTTGCAAAATTTTAACGTGTGGATCAAAACTTATGAATTTTGCAAGTTTGAATCACTAATAGATCTAATTCAGATTTTTAAAACGAATAACAGGCCACGCGCAGCCTCGATTGACGATACCGTCAAGACCGGATCACGCTCGCGCACCGTTGGATCTAACTAACTGCGCATGGTCCAGATCAAAACGTACCCCTTCGCTACAGATCTAATCCTAAGCGCTGGATTTAGATCTGACGGACCACGTTGCTTTGACCAACAACGGGCGGCGCAAATGGTTGCCGCAGCGGCTGTGCGTCTGTCGGCAATGTTCCCACAAAACTAGAGGGGCAGGGGGTCGGGTGTGTGCTTACCGAGACCGCGGAAACGTGGGGATGCTCAACGTGTGGACGGGCAGGGTCGGGGCGCACGGACACAGCAGCAGGACCTCGTCGGAGTTGCTGGCGGCGTCAGGTGCTCACTGTCGGAGTCGAAGACGATGTTCTGGGGCGCAAGGATCCAAATAGAAAATGTTAGAAGATGCGCTAGACATTGGTGAACACGACCGCGTGATTCAGAAATAGAGGGGAACGTGGGTCTCACCGGAATTAGTCGTCGGAGTAGAGTTGAGCTTCGGTCGTTTCCAGAGGTGGACGATGACGACGGCCTAGGGCGATTCAGAACAAAAGAAAAGCATGAACCAGAAGGCAAGGTGCACTCGGTACTCACCGTGATGGCTCGCCGGAGTCTCTAGGTACAATGGCGGTGCAACTTGAATTGCCGGCAGCCTGGTGGCGAGGAGAGTGTGTAGTGTGGGGGGGGAATGACCGCGGAGGGGTGGGGTTTAAGTAGCAGGTGGAGGCTGGGCGAATTACTCCCGGAATCAAGGGAATTGATTCGATTTAATCCGCGAGGTAACGGCGGCGACAACGTGTTCATCGCGCGGAATTTTGGGGAGGACGATGATGACGTGGCGATGGCGCCACTGGTCAGTCTCTAGTGGGTTGATTCGGCGCGGGTGAGAGAGAGAGAGGGGGAGGGAATGGCCCGGGTGGGCTTTTGGGCCGGATCTGCTACTGGGCTAGTTTAGCAGCGCTGGCCTTTTACCTATTCTTTTCTCTTTTTCATTTTCTGTTTGATTTTCCAGGAAACATTTTCAAATGATTTCAAATATGTTTGAATTCAAACACTTTCTGGATTTTTATAAAGTGAAACTTGCACACAATTAGCTACAGGACAAAGTTGTACACTTGAAAATAATTTGGCACAATGAAATTCTAAAATAAACAATGCCTTTAATAATTGTTTAATAAAGGCATATAAATGGTTTTAAATTTATAATTTGTCTTGAAATCCATGTCCAAGCTTTGGAAAGCATCACTCTAACTTAGGTTCAAGCATCCTTGGTTTAAAACAAAGAATCTCTTACTAGAGAGTATCATTGGATCAAAGTCTTGCTTACATAAAATAATAGGCATTCAAATGCTCCTATTTTGTAATAACTTTGCAAATGATCCTAAAATGATTATGAATGCATGAATGATATGCAAGCTTTGGAAACATGATTTTAGGGATGTTACATTGCCTTATAAATCAAGTTTCCTCTTGAACTAAGTGACATATCGATGGTTCGTGATATTCTAGAAGTCTACTGGAAGTATCTCCATGTGCCACATGACCATGTTGTCAAGTTCTTGAGGAAGCAAGTTCTCTGAACTTCTCTTTTCTCCAAGGATCCATACTAGATACCCCTGAACTAGTTGGTTGATCTTAAACAACAACTTGGAGAGTTGTAAGAAAAAAGTTCTACCCGACCGAGTTCTTTTGTAAAGGGATGTCTAGTTTTGTCCGTGTTGAAGAAAGATAGTATTTCCTTTGTGGATATATTATTTTTTCCCACCTTTGATTTGATTTGGGTTATCATGAAGTCAAACTCAGATCCAAGGACTATCTTGATGATGCCATTTTCTTGTGATGTTTCACTTGAGTACATCTTCATGTTCTTTGGTCTGACCAATACTTTTGCCTTGTTCATATGACATATGAGTCCATCTTCTTGGAGTGTCCCGTTAAGTTTGTTGTTGAGCCCATCAATGACATCTTTATTTTCTCCATGTTAGAATATGATCATATGCAATAGATGGCATTAATGTTGGAAAACCACCGATATGTGTTCTGGATGTTAGACGTAACCTTCTTTGAGTCATCTCAAAGTATGTGTTCTGGATATTAGACGTAACCTTCTCTAGTTCACATGGAAATGTTGAAAGATGTCGCCGTGGATTTGAGTAGAGTTATCTCCTTTCCTTAAGGATACATGTGTGTTCTATTCTTAGTACTTTATGTGAATGCAGTTGTCTTTCGACAAATTGCTAAATACATGGGTATAGCAATCTAGCACATCTTTGGGATCTTGATGTTGTAGTCCATATCCTGAGACTCTAGTAACTTTACTTTCATGGTAAATGTTGCAAAATTTCTATTCGGACATGTTGATTCTGATGTATGATTTCAGCTAACCAAATATAAATCTCAAGAAGCAATGATGGTTGGTGTTCTTCAAGGTTTTAACATAGGTCTCTTTGTAAATTCGGCAATAATGATGTAATGGTTGACACAATTAGCCGGAAAGACCTTTTTCTATATTCCCTTGATTCAGTAGTAACAACCACTCTTCATGAGGCATCTTCTATGATTTATTATATGAGTTGTGCTTATGGTTTCCTTCGTATCCGAAGTCCGACCTTTCCTTGATATATCATGTCTCAAATATCAAGGAGAACATTTAAAGTAGTGTTGCTAAATGTCTCTCGGTCCATCCTCTAGGCCCTTTATATTGGCAAGCGTCTTGTTGTGTCAAGTAATTGAAGTATGAGAACGAAGTTTCTTTCTTCTCATGTCATCAAGAATCTTCTTTATTACTCATCTGGTGGTGTAAAGTGATATCGTGATATGTGGCAAAGATTTTGATAGACCTGGATGAATAAAGAGTTTCCTTCCTTTCCTCAGCCATGTTTTAATAGTGACTATGGTTTTGGTAATCAACAGTTTCTCTTGATACATGTTCCTTGTGACTCTTATGAGTCCTCTCCACAAAACACCTTTCTGTCTTGACCTTCTGTTGAATGAAAGAGTGACCCTTCTGTTTTAAAAGTAGTTCAACATTTTGGTTTTGTTGATCCATATCTCCTCAACCTGAAATCACTACCTAAGTCGTTTAGTATAGGTTCTTATCTCGAAGTCTGTGGTCATGTTCTTTCTGTTGGAACCTTCCTTTTCAAAAGCTTAAACTATCTTGTAAGCTCCATGGTCTCAATCCTTATGAAGACCATCTATCTAACAACTTGAAACCTTCTCCTCTTGTTTCCTCCGCTACCTTGATGTGTTTCATGTTGTCATCTCAGTGAACAATCCATCCATGAGTTGACCATGAGATACTCTATGTGTGTTTAGTGTGCTTCCCTCTTGTCTTTAGAGTGACCATGTTTCTTTCTCTCTCTGCTTCCCTTCCTACCTTTGGAATCTCAGGTCGAGATTATCGTAAGGGGGATAGAGCTGTAACACCCCAGTTTTGATTGTGCATTCCATAGCATCATGTATTAGATTGTGCATTAAAGAAAATAATACAAAACCCTCAAACACTATTTCTCCCCTCGTTTTGAAATCCATTTAACAAGGTTTTGAAAAATCCAAAAATAATTTGGAGCCTAATTGGACTAAAAGGGCCCCTGCAATAATTTCATATATTTTATAGAAGTCTCTGGTATTTTAAAAGTATTCAAAACAGTTTGAAATTGAAATTACATAAAGGAAAACAGAAACAAAAATGGAAAAACAATTTTACCAAAAAAATAAGCAAACTAACCCTAGCTCTACCTGGTCCGAGCCTAGCTTCTCTTCTCCCCTTCATGCCGCACATGCGTGCTTGCATCCGGCCCAGCACGGCCCAACTGGCCCATACCGCTTCGCTCCTCCCCTTCGTCGTCTTCCTCCCCCTCGCAAGCTTCTCTCTGTCGCCGATGGCGCCGTTGATCCGTGCTGCCTACGCACTGCCGTCCGTCGAGCTCTGGAGCAAAGTTAAGAACGCCACAACGCCCCCGCCTCGACCCTATCTCCTTATCCTCTCCCCAGAGACCTCTCTCTTCTCTCTCGTGTGCACCCGAACCCTAGCCACCCAGCTCCTGCCGGTCGCAGTCGTACCACACCTCCCCGTGCTCGTCCAAGCATGCCACCGAAACCATCGTGCTCCTCTTCCTCTTCACGTCAAAGGAATCGAGCCGGGAAGGTCCCACTCGCCCGAATCAACTCCTCCGTCCCGAGCTCCGTCCACCGCGCTCATCGTTGATTCCGGCCTCCACACTCCTCTCTGTCGCCTTCGTCCAACCCACGGTGAACTTCTGGTCCTCCTAGACCGCTCCTTCTTCTCTCTCTTGCTCTCTACCGCGTCTACGCTGAAGCTCGCCGTCTTCCGCCTTCGGGCACCGTCGCAACCACGTCTTCGGTGACCTCTACCTAGCGGCGCCGCCCCTATTAGGTAATCCATGATGACCTCGTTCGAACGCGCTAGTTCTCGTAGCCCAGTGTGCCCGCTATCTCCGTCCCTGCCGCTGTCTGGAAGGCCACAGCCGGCGTGACGTCATACCGACATCACCTGTGCGTCAGCTGCACGCGGGTCAGCTCTAGTCAAACCCAGGGTGGGTCCCCCTCCGCAAGCATGGATGCTGACCTGGCCTTGGGCCCAACCGTCAGCGTCTCTGGTTAGCATCTACCCCGGTGAGAAACCACCTAGGTTCCCTGGTGACGTCAGCCTGGCGCATTAAATGTTTTAATATGGTTTAATAAATACATAAAATGCTATAAAACTTGTAAATTCAATATCTAATTAATTATAAGTTAGAAAAATATGTAATATATATAAAAATGTTCAAAAAATGAGAACTATCTATTAGATCTGTAGTCATGCATTGTTAAGCAACTTACATTACAAGTATAATTAGAACAACAATACAACCCCTCTCATATGCTTCCGGAGTTTTCGAGTTAGGGTTTACACCCCTCGAAACACCGTTTAAACTGTCAAGCATGATTTGGGGTTTCATTACAATGCAATTTAACTTGTCATATCATCATTCTTGTTTGAGCATTGCATCAATGCCATGTGTTGAATTTTTCCCTTTCTTTCTGATATTTGGTTCTTCTTCGGTAGAATACGATATCGAGATCGAGATCAAGATAGAAGACTGAGATCAACACAATCGAAGATCGAAGGTCAAAGATAAATACTTGACCAACTATAATCAAGTCAAGTATAAGGTTTCCAAAGATATGCTTTCTTGTTATCAACAGGAAAATGAAAGCATAGCCTCACCATGATATAATCCTATGATTTTGAAAGCATTTCTATTCCTGCCATGATGCATACGATTCTACTATGGTCTTTTATCGATAGATAGAGTATCCTATCGGTTGCATTATTCCCTTTGAGTTTATATTACCTGATCCACTGCTCCTAACATAACTAGGTTTGGCTTGTATGCACTGCTATAGGTTATATATGTGTCCTTCTTATCCATGTATAGCTATTAGTGTTGGTTCATCCAGATGATGTATCTGATCTAGATAATCTAGTATGAAAGGAGAACGTGATGAGATGAGATCAGAGGTGATATGAGATTAAACATGCTAAGGCTTGTATGGGAGGCCACGGTGGGATGTTGTCGTGGTATTGCACGGCAGATGCTACCGGGGGTAGCTTACGTAGAGGGAGCAAGGCGATGTAGGAGAATCCGGAAGCGAGATTGGCACACGATGTACCCAGATTCACGTCCCCTCGGTGGAGGATCGCGATGTCCTGCTATCAATCCAGTATATGATCATAGATTGGTTTACAAGGGAGCCGCCGTAGGCGGAGGGAGATTAGATCTAATGAGAGATGGGAGAAGATGCCCCGTGGGGGTGTCCCTGGTGGCTTTATATATGCAGCCAGTTAGGGTTTACAAGGGTTTTGGTGGGCTTTGTATTTAATTCGCCGTCTTGGGCCTCTAGTCGACGCCACTCGTCTAGCTCCAGCATGCGCCAGTCGCCGTATTGCGCGAGTCAACCCGCTAAGGGCTAGGTTTCAGTCGGCTCGCCCCAGCTGGCGACTCCGCTTCGTGGGTATACCCCAGTTGGTATTCCCCCCATCAGTAGTACCGCAGCGCGTTGTCGATTCGGCGCGGGCTTGAGACAGGGCGCGGAGAGTCTTGACGATGGGTCGTGGCGAATCGGCGACGAGCTCCTAAACAGAGAAAAGAACCGTGAAGCGGGAGGCAGTCGGCGTGAGCCAGTCGGTGATGGCTAGTTGGCGAAAGGCACGGGGTGTCGGTGAAGCCGCCAGTTGTGGCGAGTCCCCGAACGTGGAGCGTGCCGAGTCCCCGAGCGCGGCGAGTGGCGAGGACGAGCGACCGGCAAGTGCCGAGTCCCCGAGGGCGCCGAATGGCGAGGTTGGGTGACCGGCGAGTGGAGTTGTCTGTAGTGCGCCGAGTCCCCGAGCGCGTTGAGTACGTGAGGGCGAGTCCGCGATGACGAGTCCCTGTGCGCGTTGAGTACGCGAGGGCGAGTCCGCGGTGGCGAGTCCCCAAGCGTGTTGAATACGCGAGGGCGAGTCCGCGGTGGCGAGCCCTCGAGCGTGTTGAATACGCGAGGGAGAGTCCGCGGTGGCGAGCCCCCGAGCGCGTTGAGTACACGAGGGCGAGTGTCTACGGCGGCGAGTCCCCGAGCGTGGAGCGTGCCGAGTCTCCGAGGGCGAGCCGCGGTCGTGGAACCACGCGTACACGCAACATGCCTAAGAGTAGTCCCCAAGGATCGAGTTGGCTTGTAGAGGCGACTTGAGGCTCTTTCGAGATGCATATTCTGAAAATAGTAGTTGTTGTTGCCGAGCATGGCGAGTGGCGAGGTCGAGCGACCGACGAGCGCTGAGTCCCCGAGCGTGGCGAGTGGCGAGGTCGAGCGACCGGCGAGCGCCGAGTCCCCGAGCGTGGAGAGTGGCGAGGTCGAGCTACCGGCGAGCGCCGATCCCTCGAGCACGGCGAGTGGTGAGGTCGAGCGACCAGCGAGCACCGAGTCCCTGAGCGCGGCGAGGGGCGAGGTTGAACGACCGGCGAGCGCCGAGTCCCCGAGCGCGGCAAGCGGCGAGGTCCAACTACCAGCGAGCGTCGAGTCCCCGAGCGCCACGAGTGGCGAGAAAGACATTGTTTTGCTGAGAAGGAGGAAAAAGTACGACTGCAATAAGGTGTATTTATGAAATATATTAAACATTTGTAAGACGTGCAAATTGTAGATGTTGTAGAAAATGCAGTTTTGTGGATCGATGTGCGGTATGTAAGGTTTATGTGTGTCTTTTCATGAGTAGACAGACCTCCAGCATCAAACGTTTGCCGGATAACAGGGATGCGATGCCAGACTGTTGAACCCGGAGACAAGGTCGGCCTTTTGGTACCCAGCCTCACTACTTCGACGGACGCGAATAAATAGCAGACAAAACTGAAACCGATTCCAAGTATGATTTTAGTCCATGAAAGGGTCATATGCGACTGCATAGTCGGCTTTGAAGAATGAATGAATATGCATATATGTTTTGGACGCGTAACATGTACGAGTGTAAAGAAACTTAGATGTGGCAAGTCCGCGACAGCGAGTTCGCGAGCATGGCGAGTCCGCACTGGGCGAGTCGCCGAACATGGCGAGTCCGTGATGACGAATTCATGGCAGGCGAGTCCCCGAACACGGCGACTATGCGACGGGTGAGTCACCGCGCCTAGCGAGTCCGCGTTTAAGCGCGCGTTTAGGCAAGTTTCGGAGCATGGCGAGTCGCGGTGGGTTGTATATAGGCGCATGCATGTCGTTCCGTGGATTGCCCATTACTTCAGGACTCGTCTTATACTTATAAAAACAATTAAATTAGTAGATGTGATCTAGAATAAATCAGTAGATACGATCTAAAATAAATAACAGTAAATACTTAAGTGGAGAGAGATTGTCGTGGGGAATTATGCAAAGACATGTACGGTCGCACATTCCTTTTGGCGTGGCTTTAGAATTTCCTTCGATATTGCTGGACATGTATCAATCGTCTACAGAATGTATGCAGAATGCATACGACAATTATGCACGTAGTGATCAGAATCCAATAAAATATCAATTCACAAGGTAATCAATCAGGGAGATATGATGAAATTAGAAACTTAGCAGCCGTGTGGAGATAGGAAGGAATTAAAAACTTAGCTGCCTTGTGAAACAGATCTCGTATGTTTCTACACCAATTTTCTCAGGTAGACATCTGCAGACACGTGAGACCGATAGGCTCCCAGCCTAGTCTCCAAATAGCAGTTCGCCGATGCATGCGTATGGCCGCGCATGAAGGCTCTTTTGGCATTGAGCCCCCAAGCCGTGCTTGGTGAAGATATAGTTGGTCGCGGCGGCAGATGAACCAGCTACATGCGACCTGACAGTGAGGGATCGCGTCCAGATTATCACCCTCCAAGCATCGCTAGCCTCACGGTGGGCGCCAACTGTCGTGGTATTGCACGGCAGATGCTACCGGGGGTAGCTTACGAAGAGGGAGCAAGGCGACGTAGGAGAATCCGGAAGCGAGATTGGCACATGATGTACCCAGATTCACGTCCCCTCGGTGGAGGATCGCTACGTCTTGCTATCAATCCAGTATATGATCATAGATTGGTTTACAAGGGAGCCGTCGTAGGCAGAGGGAGATTAGATCTAATGAGAGATGGGAGAAGATGCCCCGTGGGGGTGCCCCTGGTGGCTTTATATATGCAGCCAGTTAGAGTTTACAAGGGTTTTGGTGGGCTTTGTATTTAATTCGCCGTCTTGGGCCTCCAGTCGGCGCCACTCGTCTAGCTCCAGCATGCGCCAGTCGCCGTATTGGGCGAGTCGACCCGCTAAGGGCTAGGTTTCAGTCGGCTCGCCCCAGCTGGCGACTCCGCTTCGTGGGTATACCCCGATTGGTATTCCCCCATCAGATGTGGTTTTGCTAGTCTCATGCTCGCCACCACTAGGACTCGAGTTCTTGCCTTTGGAACAAGACTAGCGTACAGCCACACGGGGTTTATGGTGACTCCTCGATTGACTAACTTGCCTAGTAGATTCAATGAGTCACGTAGTTTGGGCGTTCCATTCGACATGCATTCTAGATCTTCTCAAAGGCGGTGAAGGAGGTGCATTCATAATAGGTAGGTAAGCATGGCCGGGGTTGCTTGGGATCGATGGAACCCCTGGTGAACCAACCTCGCCTCACATCTCTAGGGACCGGCTTCGGGATTTGAACCGTTACGAGAAAAACATCCTTAGGGCGTGACTCATGGTCTCGACGAAAGCAAGGTAAATATCGTGTCTAACCACCCTCTGTCGGCCTTCCAAGGAAGAGGGCTAATCATTGTTGCATTAAGAGAAGGTTAGTATGTATGGGTAAAGTTATACAACCCTGCAGGGTTAAATCTTTTCGAAAAGTCGTGTTCACGGTTATGAACGCTTAGGGACCAAATTCTAAGATCATAGAGAACTATAACCCAATCATAAAACTTGGCAGATCAATATGTGCTAAAGGATGCTTCCTCATGGGTACGAGGCGGTGATCCTAGATACAGTTCAGATGATGATGACTTGGTGGATATCAAAAGATGATGATCAATATTTCAGAGATGTCGCTCTCTTATCCCCTTTTAAAATACTCTGATTAGATGAATTTCCTCTCCCTCATAAACAAATATGGATTTATGCAAAACAACTCCACCATCCATAAGTCTTGCGGAGTACAACGTATACTCACCCTTGATTTGTTGATACTTTTTGCAGAGTAAGTGTTCCCCTGAAGATGTATTCCTTACGAAATCGACACCGACGAGTAGCTTGGGGTTCCCGGCCGACAACCTGGAATCTATGGGCTGGGACATCTATGCTTCAGGCCTCTAAGACCATTTGTTAAGTTTGCTATACTTAATAGAATAATCTGCCTTCTGTTGTTTGGTGTTTGTGGTTAGTGACCTGTGCTTAGAATATTTTGGTTCTCTGCTCAGTTATGAGCTTGCTGTAATATTTTTTGTGTCACAGGGTCACTGATGTGTTATTGATTCTTCACTGTATATCCTCGAGCTCAAGGTTAAGCTTATGTAAGACGGAGGTCTGGGATTTGTTTAGCCCTGATCCTAGGGGTGTCACAAAGCAATATCAACACAAACTTTATTACAATAAATGGCACATTGGCCATGTCCAAAATGACATTTGTAGTTTATTTTGTCCAATCGCGACACACTTATTAAATTTCTATGTAAATAAGGAACATAAAGAACATCCGTGAGCAAGATCATTGACCCATTGGCAAGCTCCAAGGAGATGTCACCATCGTCCTCAATGTCCGCTTGGACTCCATTTGCGACTCCAACGCTTCCTTAGTTTCTTTTCATAGTCCTTGTCGAATGGAATCCTTGTAAAGAATTTGCAACATGAGAAGTTTCCCCTGAGTCAATCCACCAAGTATATTTTGAAAACTGTGTATACAGGGATTCATTTAAAAATGAAACTATATTATTACCTTTCCTTGCCATTAGCTCCTTTATAAAATGGAGCAATCTTTCTTGAAGTGCCATTTCTTTCCATAGTGAAGACAAGCATCTTTATCAATGTTCACTGGGAGGGCAGACCTATACTGAAGATGATAGCGTATGGGAGCTTTTTCGTGTGGCTTAGAACGGGAGCCATGCTTGTTGTGAGTGAAGGGACATTTCTTGTTGTCCTTCACTAGGTTCAATGAACCACCATTCTGGATTTGAGCCTCGCCTCTTCTTGAGCGCACATGGCGATGGTCTTTTCTATGTCCCATTTTTCAGGAGCCATGTTGTAATTCACAATGAACTTGTCAAACTATTGGGGCAATGATGACATCACCAAGTGAACAAGAAGAGCAAGCTTTAGATTCAGATCAGCATCCATGGGTTTTAGTTTTGCAGCCATGTTGCTCATCCGGAGTATATGCTCGCTAATGCGGTGTCCATCGCCGTGGTACTTTTCTGTCACCAGCTGCTTCATCAGCTGGGTTGCATATGTCTTTGAAATACAGTAAAGTAGCTCTTTATCTTTTTTAAGTATCCGCGACGGAAGTACAATCTACGATGGATCCAACAATAGCTTTCTCTATTGTGTTCTTTATAAATGCCATGCATTTCTTTTTGGCATTCTGCCACTTTCTGTTTTCTAAAGTATAGGACATCTCCAATGGAGCATAGTCCCTTTGCTTTTTCTCCCATGCCGCATCATCATCAGCGGCCTCTCGTACTGGCTCTGTTGGCTTTGGAGGAGGCTTGTTCTCAAGGACCCAATCCACCTCAGCGCAAATGAAGGCCAGATCCACCTTCTTTCTCTACTCAGAGTAGTTGTCGCCTCTAAGTGTGGGGACACCCTTGATGCAACTCATCAAGTAATACCCTCATTTCTAGTGCTCTAGCCCCAGTTTCTGTCTCTCCCCCGGTAGCTTTCACTCGCAGCAGCGGCAGCGGTGCTATGCCCCGTGCTAGCAAGGAGGTCGCGCCACTCGGCGTCTAGCCAGCGACGAGCCCCTCCCCCTCATGTAGCAAGCTCTTGCTCCTTCATTCTTTCTGTCTACTGAAACCCCAGCCTGAAAACTGAGCGAGGAGAAGCAGCAGCAGGCGATGGCTCCCTCCTGGCCCTTTGCCGCACTGCGCATCTACCCGACGGTGGTGCGTCGACGTCAAACGGCCCAGGCGATGGCTCCCTGTGACGGCGCACAGCCGACGACCCTTGCCCCCCCTTTTTTGTTCTTCGAAAACTCTGTTTCGATTCAGGGTCGGGATTTGGGGCCCCGACCGCGAGATCAAACTAACAATCTGTGCTAAAAGAAATAAGTTTTTACATACATAATTAAGACGGTCGGGCCCTTTTACCATGTCTCACTGCAAATAGCACAATGAAAATTAACATAAAATGAAATTCATAACATCAGTGCTTGTAGTATGCCGAGCGGGAAGGAAAATCTACTGGAAATCATTGGGTGCCCTTTTCCATCAAACAAACAATACACCAACGAAATTAACCAAAAGTTCAATAGTTTTAGTGCTTGTATATTTGTAGTAATAGCAACCTAGAAATGACTGCTTAATTTTATAACTTAATTCCGTAAACTCTCATGCTATGTTGCAGCAATGAACTCAAAAAAGGGCGGATTTTTTTCGAGTAAATCGATCAAACACCCTATTTGCATGTAACACGGAAGACAATCCTGAACAAACCTGATATTTTGACAGCTCGATGCCTCTGAATAAATCACCTAGGTATACCTCAGGCTGCAAAAATAGCGGGCACTAACAAATGGCGGGTTGCTGGTGGCTATTGTGGAGCGTCGTGACCGCTGATGCCAGTGATGAAAGGAGATTTGCGATACCATATCTGAGCGCTCATGGATGGAATATGTTATGGAAGAGAGGGCTGCAGAAGTGCAAGTCTAGCCAGGCGGAAAGAACGACGTGAGGCAGGGAAGAGAACGCTGTGGACAAGAGGATGAGGATGAGGCAGCTAAGGGCATTTTCACTAGACCGACCCATTCGGTTCGAGCGTGTCCGAACTTGTCCGTGCGGACACGCGAGGCGTGCACGGACGACGAGGGCACCACAACCACTCTAACACCGACCGTGGTAGCAAGGACGGCAACGAGGAGGAGAAGGAAGATGACGACGTTGTCAAGTAGGAGGCGGTGGACAACGTCGCCGCGAACATGCCCCTGGAGTACCGTGAGGTGCTGGCGCAGGGCTACGACGAGGACGCCTTCACCGAGCATGGCATTGCGGCCAGCGCGCGGGAAGAAGAAGCCCAGTTGGTCGGATTCGAGGAAGTCGTCTAGCTCACCGACATGGTGGCACAGACTAACACCCAGCTTCCTCCACCGCTTCCACTGCCGGGATGGGCGCCACCGATCGCTCCGGAGGTGGGGATGGAGCTGGCGCATGTCAACACCCGAATTTTTAATCCCAGAGGCCTGTTATACCATACATCGCAATCCCAGGATAACGATTTTTGCGAGACATAACAGAATTGGATACCACAGTACATCATCCGTTACAAACCGTACATAAGTTCTTACACAAATAGGGATCTCATGATCCAGTTCTTAATACAACTTCAAGTAGCGGAATATGTAATAATAACGGTAGCGTAGGCGAAGCTCCATCTTCGGGGTCACATGCAATGCTGACGATGGGAGATGATCCTAGTTGTCGTAACCTTCCTGGGGTCCATCCTCCAGGTACTCCTCATCATAGTCTGGCCACGGGAATAGCTAGGTACAAAGCCATGAGTACTCTTTAAGTACTCGCAAACTAATACTAACAAGTGAAAGGGATTTTTGGTAATAGGGCACTAGGCTCTAGGGTTATTTTGCAAAAGCCAGATTTATCTCTACTAAGTTTAGAAGCAACGAATGCTAGTTGAAGTTTTATAACACCTAAGTGGAAACTTGTATCTCATGCCACAACCCTGTTGTGGTCAAGTCAAAGTCTCATTTCATTTCACAAGTCATTTTGAAAAGTCTGACGGGGGAACAGTATGGCCACTCCAACTGTCCATAACCGCAGACGCGGCTATTCGAATAGTTTGACACTCTGCAGAGATTGTACACTTTCACCACAACATTCGATACATCCGTCAGGAACAAATCCTGAATTCACCATACTCAGTATGCGGATAATTAATCCTAACCTTCCAATTACACGCCCTAGTATAAGCACCTCTCCTGTGAGTTTGGCCTCCCAACCATGACCAACTGTCATCTTGGGTACTGCACAGGTGGACAATCTTCACAAGGTAGCCTTAGCTCAGACCTTGGCTGTGAGGGAACTAATACTAAGGTACATAAGTTTTCAGTCAAGCCCTACCCAATCTTCGGGTATTGTGGTTGTATGATAAAATTGGAATGGTATCGCATCCAGACAACCATCAGTTTTATAAAGGGCTAAGGCTCATGCCTCAATATTTTCATCACCAAAATCATGAGGTGTTCAGAAACACATGTCCAAAACATTTCAATAGAATGATACATCATTCCAAGGTTTTCATAACCATTTTTCCACCAAGTATTCTCATCTAAAGTTGATCAAGTTTTATGCTTAGCACTAGCATCTACAAGTGGGAGTAAGCACTAATGAGGTGTGGTAAATAAGTGGAGTTTAACTAAGTTTAATCTTATGCCTTAGGATGACATCAAGATTATCTATCTTAGGCCAAATTTTATGCTCTTTATGCAACCTTAAATTATCTTTATAATATCTACAATTTACTTAAGTAAGCCCTAAGTACTAGCTTTGATAAAGAAATAAATTATAAAGCTTGTAGGTAAAACTAGGATTGGGTATCATCAAATATGTCTAACCAAGCATGCTTAGTGCATTGCGTAGGTTATCTAACTTTCATAATTGCAAGTGTTAGCTTGCATTGGTCAACTTGATTAGTAAAGCTTGCCTTGTGCAGAGCAGTGGTTGAAGTTCTCCTCGGCTTCTTCTTCGTAGAATTCTCCTTCCTCCTCGTATCCTTGGTCGGTACTAGCGTCTATGAATAAATACGAGGTACACAATCACCAAACAATACTTAACTACTTGCAATCATCACACACAAGGATCCTATAGATGATCTAGCATCATCACTAACATTACAGGATTAAAGTTTGGTTTAATTCCTTTTATTTTTAGAAAAGTAATTTCTACTCATTGAAAAACTACTTAAGATTTAATATTCTCCAAACCAAACATGGGATCATGTTAACACATGTCATCACCACATATTTTACTTCATGGGAATGTGATTTAAAGTGGTGTCATAATTTAATAAGGTTTTACCCTTTTATTTTAATTAATTAAAGTGGCTAGAAATGCCTATGGGGCATTCTTTTATTACTTGAACATTATTTCTGTAAGTAAACCTATATATTTTTATATATTCTGAAAGGTATGGTTAAATGTGATTTTTGAGAGTTGGAATCAACTCAAAAGCTATTATGGTTTTAATTTGAAAAATGTTTGAATGCAGAAAATCTTCTGCCTTGTTATTTTTACCATGGATGATCTACAGATCCAAATGACTTGAATCCAACGGGCCTGGATTCAACATTCCTAGAACTTTCTAACAAAATTAGTTTCATTCCATTTGGTGCACTGAATCGATCTGGGTTGATTTTTGAATCTAGGTACAGAAGTGTGTTTGAAATAAAATGGAAAAGGTTTAATTCAAATAACTGGGCTGCACGGGAAACGATACTGGGACGGTCTGCTAAGCGCAGCACTTCCGCGGGTTGTTTAAGTGGTTGTCCCCACGCGTCAGTGAGACAGGGGAGTGCAAAGCGGTACGGGGCAACGTGGTGCGTTCGATCTGATTCTAATCAACAACGGCTGAGGGTCATCGTCGACGTTGGGCAACGCCGGCGAGACAGAAACCTAGCGCGGCCAGTGGGGGTCGTTGGGGGCTCACCGGGGTTCAGGCGAGGGTCGGCGAGGCGGGCGAACGACGAAGTCGACGACGGCGAAATCAGGGGTGGTCGCGGCAGCTCCTGGGGTGGACAAAATCGACGGCGCCCTTCTTCTCCAGAGGCGGCCTGCTCCGGCGCAATTCCGGTGATGCGCTGCTCGCCTTACTCCGGGACTGAGGTGGGATGGTTCTGGGTGAGAGAGGAGTGGAATGGTGTGAAGAATTCGAGCGGGGAAGGCCTCTATTTATAGTCGCGACGGTGAGACCGAACGGCATGGGCAGGCGACGGTGGCGACACGGCTACGGGCGGCTAGAGGCATGGCCGGTGGTGGCGATCACTTGGTGGTCTCCTGGCGATGCTCTATGGCTTTAATGCGCACGTAGGGGTGGTGTGGTTTGGTCTGGAACACGCGACGCTCTACGCGGCAGAGGCGGCCTCTTCGACGGCGAGTGGTGGTTGTGAGGCATGGGGCGGCAAACGGGGATGTCTGGCGGTCTCCTGAGACGGTGGTGATCATGTATGCACGCGGCGAGGGCGGCGCGTGGTCTGTGGGCTTCGGTCTAGGGTGGCGCTCTGGCGCATGCTTGGCATGGTTGACAGAGGCATGGGCGCGGCGTTCCTGGGTGTTGTCTTCGACGTCTTCGAGGCAGGGCTGGTCGAGAGAGGGCGGTGAGGCATGGGTGATCTTCCAGACAAGGTTGGCACGGCTAGTTTCTCTCCTAGCTTGCTGTCGACATGGGGGTGACAAGGGTGGCTTCGGCTGTTCACCATTGATGGCATTGCCAAGCTTACAGTGGTGCTAGTGCTTAGTTAAGATTGTTAGATGATCTACTAAGGCTAGTGGTGCCCAGAGAGGGAACAATTTAGGCTCAATTCACTGCTCAAAACAGTGTTTGGATTTGTTTTGATTTGTGTCTGCAATGTGTTTGATGAAATGGCCGCAAGAATTCAAGTTTTGAATTTTGAAAAGATTTTTGGTGGGTGTGCTAGGTTAGTGCTGGTGAGTCTCATATGCTTGGGTTTTGAAAGTTGAGCTTGTTTGAGTGGTTTTTGAAAAGTGGGATCTTCCCATATGATAAAGGTTCAATTTTGAATTGTCATTTAAACTATGCATTTGAAAGTTTCTGGATGATCACAAAGTAGGCCTTGATACTTTGTTATGAGTACAATCAAGGGGTGCAAAGATCCAGAAAATTTTCTGTTAGGTTCTGAAAGTTTGAGACAGCCAAAGTAGTCATGGGAGTTAAATTGGTCAAAATGACCATTCACTCATTTAGCTTTGTTTTGATTTATTTGTCTTTGGGAAAAGTTTGGGAAATGTTTATATGATGTTTATTTCACCTAAGCAACATTTTAAAAGCAAAGAAACACACAAACAAGGTGGTCCAAAAGAATTCAAAATGAAATGCATACTCACATGCATGCTTCCATAATTTTATTTAGAAAAGTTTTTGTTAACCCTAATTTTGATGATTAGAGTTTGATGATTCAAGTTTAGTATTTTTGGGATGTTACAAACCTTCCCCCCTTAAACAAAATCTCATCCCAAGATTTGAAAAAGGACGAAAAAGATTACCTAGGATTTGAAGAGATCGGGAAACTCCGTCCTGTTTTGATCTTCGCGCTCCCAGGTAGCTTCCTCTTCTGTGTGGTTGCTCCACTGAATCTTGAGAAACTTTATGATTCGGGTTCGGGTAGTTGGAAATGCTTCTTCCAAAATACGGATGGATACTTCAGGATAGGTCAGATCATCATTGATCTCTATGGTCCAGTGATCAATATTCTTGAACACTTCGGTCTTCTCGGGGACTTCGAGACACTTGCGAAGTAACGATATATGGAACACATTGTGCACGGCTGACATCTCTTCGGGCAGTTCCAATTGATATGACACTTCTCCTCGACGTTTCAAAAATTTGAAAGGTCCGATATATCTAGGGGATAACTTTCCTTTGAGTTGGAAACGCTGCATTCCCTTCAATGGCGACACTTTCAGATAAACTAAATCTCCTATGTTGAAGGCGAGGTCTCTACGTGCCTTGTCGGCGTAACTCTTCTGTCTGGACTGGGCGGTCTTGAGGTGCTCACGAATCTTGTGAACCTTCTCTTCTGCCTCTCGTAGGATATCGGGTCCAAAAATCTGACTCTCTCCTACTTTCGGCCAGTTCAAAGGGGTCCGACACTTTCTTCCGTACATGAATTCAAATGGGGCCATTCGCAAACTGGCTTGATAATTGTTATTGTAAGAAAATTCTGCAAACGGCACACAGTCTTCCCACTTGGATCCATATTCCAACACACATGCTCTCAGCATATCTTCGAGTATTTGGTTTACTTACTCCGTTTGTCCATCGGTCTGAGGGTGATACGCGGTGCTGAAATCTAGGCGGGTTCCTAAACCTTCTTGGACTTTCTTCCAGAATCTCAAGGTAAACTGAGTTGCTCGATCCGATACGATGTTCTTGGGGACTCCATGCAAACTAACTATTCTAGCGATGTACAACTCTGCTAGCTTCGAACTCTAATATGTGGTCTTGACGGGCAAGAAATGGGCGACTTTGGACAATCTGTCCACTATGACCCAGATAGAGTCATTTCCCCTACTAGAGGTAGGCAGTCCAGTGATAAAGTCCATTCCAACGGAATCCCATTTCCATTCCGGAATCTGCAAGGGTTGCAACAATCTAGCGGGTCTTTGATGTCCGGCCTTGACTCGCTTACATATATCACACTTGGCGATATAGCTTCCGATTTCTCTCTTCATCTTATGCCACCAAAACCTCTCTTTTAAATATTGATACATCTTAGTTCCTCCGGGATGGATAGAATAAAGAGTATCATGAGCCTCCTTCAGAATAACTTCTTTCAACTCAGAATCTGCTGGTACACAAAGGCGTCCTTTGTACCACAGAACTCCTTCTTCGTCTTCGGTGAATCCGGGTACTTTACCTATACTGATACGACGCTTGATTCCGTCGATACTAGCATTTCCCTTCTGCGCCTCTTTAATCTGACTGATCAAAGTGGGCTGGAGTTCTATGCTAGCCAAAAATCCTTCATTCACTAATTCTATTCGAAAATCTTCCATCTCTTTGTGCAGGCTTGGTTGCTCCTTCAAAATCATGGAGTTCAAGCGGCACGGCAATCTGCTAAGGGCATCTGCTACCACATTGGCTTTACTAGGGTGATAGTGAATGTCCAAATCGTAATCCTTGATTAGCTCAATCCATCTTCTCTGTCTCATATTCAGCTCCTTCTGAGTGAATATATACTTCAGGCTCTTGTGATCCGTATAGATCTCACAACGGTTTCCCATCAGGTAATGTCTCCATGTCTTCAGGGCTAGAACTACGGCTGCGAGTTTGAAGTCATGGGTTGGGTAATTTTGCTCGTTGCTTCAGTTGTCGAGATAGATAAGATATAACTTTGCCTTCTTGCATTAACACACATCCGAGACCGATCTTGGATGCATCACAATACACATCGAAGGGCTTCGTGATATCTAGCATGATCAAGATTGGGGCTGAAATCAATCTCCTTTTGAGTTCTTAAAAACTTGCTTCACATTTGTCGGTCCATTCAAACTTCTTGTCTTTCTTCAGCAATTGGGTCATGGGTCGGGCGATACTCGAGAATCCTTCTCCGAATTTGCAGTAATATCCCGCCAATCCAAGAAATGCATGAACTTGGGTTTGAGTGGTTGGGGCTTGCCAATCTTCTACATCTTTCACTTTGGCAGGGTCAACGGCAATTCCTCCTGCTGACACAATGTGACCGAGGAATCCTACCTCCTGTAACCAGAATTCACATTTGCTAAACTTTGCATACAGCTGATGCTCTCTAAGGGTTCCAAGAATGGTCCTTAGGTGTAGCTCATGTTCTTCTTCTTATTTGGAATAAATCAGAATGTCATCGATGAAAACAACGACAAACTTATCCAGGAAGTCCATAAAAATCTTATTCATGAGATTCATGAAATAAGCGGGGGCATTGGTTAATCCAAAAGACATGACTGTATACTCATACAATCCATATCTGGTGGTAAAGGCAGTCTTTGGAATATCCTCTGCATGAATCTTGAGTTGATGATAGCCAGTCCTAAGATCAATCTTAGAAAACACTTTGGCACCGGTCAACTGATCAAACAAATCTTCTATCTTGGGCAAGGGGTATTTGTTCTTGATGGTGACATCATTCAATTTCCGATAATCCGTACACAAACAGTTACCTCCATCCTTCTTGTCCACAAACAAGACAGGTGACCTCCAAGGTGACGCACTTGGTTGAATCAATCCAATTTCCAGCATGGCATCCAGTTTCTTCTTCAGTTCTACTAGCTCAGATGGGTTCATACTATAAGGTCTCTGGGCTATGGGTCTAGTTCCGAGGATTAGTTCGATGATAAACTCGATATCCTGATCTGGGGGCATACCGGGCAAAACATCTGGAAATACATCGGGGTATTCACAGACTATCCGGACTTGGTCAATGGTAGGTTGGGCTATACTCTTGTTACACTTGAATTGGCGAGGTAGGGTTTCAGATATATGCTCGACTGATATTCCGGCTGTACTGGTCATGGTTATGGCTTTCTTGGCACAGTCAATCAATCCTTTATGTTTGGACATCCAATCCATTCCTAGTACTACTTCCAAACCTTTAGTTCCGAGTACTATCAGATTTGCATAAAAATCTATGCCATGGATTCGGATAGGCACGGCTTTGCAAATTTGCCTAGCCTTGGTGGTTGATCCAGGAATTTGAACAATCATAACATGCTTCAGTTTGGTTGGTTGAATTTTACTAGTGCATGCAAATTCTTCAGTGACAAATGAGTGCGATGCACCAGAATCAAACAACACTCGTGCGAGTACTGACTTAATAGAAAACATACCCAGCACAACGTCTGGCGCTTCCTGAGCTTCTTCAGCATGCATGAGAAAAGGACGACCATTGTGGTTGAGCGAATTCCCTAGGGAAAATCTTCTTCCGGGCTGAACACGACGCTGTTGCTGAGCTGGGACATTGGCATTAGGTGCTGCGACGTTATTCTTGTTGGGGCACTCGTTGGAATAGTGGCCTTTATTTCCACAGTCATAACAAGTCACTTGCGACTTGTCCTTTGCTGCTACAGGCACAACATTGCTTCCAGTTCTCGGGGCAGTGTTGGTGTTGGCGGTAGGATTGTTGTTGTTGAACTTGGGTGCGGCACGGTTGAAATTGCTAGAGTTGCCGGGGTTGTTGTGATTTCCTCCGGGCCTAGGGTTTCCACGGTTGGGATAGGTCGGACGGTTCGTCGGGGGTCGGTTGGTTCTTGGGGCAAATCCTGTAGATGGATTAGGGCGATACTTTGGGGTCTGATGGGTTCCTGGCTGATGCATTACGACGCTTGCGGTTCTCATTGGCTTGGTTGATCTTTCCTTCCATTTGGATGGCCGAGTCGACAAGGGCTTCAATATCAGCAAAGGGGATATTGACTAATACCGTCTGCATCTCATCATGCAGACCATTCAGGAATCTTTCTTTCTTCTTGGCTTTGGTGTCGATCTCATTCGGGGCATACCTAGCTAATGACAAAAATTTGTCACGGGATTCCACTACAGTCATCCGTCCTTGCTTCAGTTCTCTGAACTCGTCTCTCATCCTCTTGATCAAACCTGGTGGCACATGGGTTCTGCTAAACTTGACCTTGAATTCCTCCCAGGTCATCATCTAGCCTCTGGTCATTGCGCGAACACTGTTCCACCATGCCCTGGCATCTCCTGCTAGATAGTGGGTAGCGAACAGAACTTTCTCGTTGGCTTCCACTCTGGCGACTTCTAGGTTATTTTCCATGGTTTGCAACCAATCATCGGTGTCTAGGGGCTCTTCTGACTTAGAGAAAACAGGTGGGTTGGTATTCTGGAAATTCTTGAGCTTAGATCCATGGTTATCCTGATTTCTATGGCCTTGGTTGTTGTGGGCAAGCTGGGCTATCTGCTGCAAGGTGGCTAGGTTGGCTTGACGTTTCGCTCTTTCAGCTTCACGGTTAGAAGTCAACATTTGCAGAATTTGCAACATCGGGTCCGGGGATGAACCACTTCCTCCACGTGGCATCTAAAGATTGAGATAGATCGTGAGAAAAGAGGCAAATTTCTAAGGTCTTGGGTCTTTGAAAAGTTTTTGAAGTTTGACTCAGATTTTCTAGCAACTTGCTTTTCATTCATTCATTCATAGCACACAGTACAACACACACCACAACAAAGAAAAACAGATGGTTTTAAGAACCATTCTGGAAACTACGATACAGTGGGACCGAATACTACTCACTACGCTAGTGCTCAAGTGCTACTACTCCTTGGAATCTGTGGCTTCATCATCCTCATCATCATCGATGAAGGCGAAATCATCATCATCGGTGAAGAAGTCCATGGCCTGATCCTCCAGAAAATCATCGTCATCGCTGTGATAGGAGTAGGGGTCTCCACGAAGATCCTCTCCTGCATTCTCCCTTTCTTCCAACTGCATGTCTCTCTCGTGGATGGTCTCCTCCAAATATGAGATACGATGGCGCAGACGGGCAATGATGCGCTCCTTTTTGTCGAGCTGACGGCAGCGAGACATGCGATCCTTTGCTAACATGGCGATGGTCTGATCCTTCGTCTTGATGATGACAGACTTGTAGTTGGAGTAGTCACGGCAGTTGTCCAACTCCTGCTGACGATCGTACATCATGAAGCTGAGGTGGTCCAATTGAGTCTTTAGCTCGGGGTGGTATGGGGCTTCCAATGGTTCTCCATTAGCATCACGCCTTGGGCAAAACTCAAAGCGGGTTCCCTTGATCTGATTGATTCTCTGCCCACACAGACGGGAAAGAGCTTCCTGCATGGCCTTGGCAAGTCCATCGAGCCAGTTGTTCTCTCTTAAGGTAAATTGAATTCCTTCCGCAGTGGGAGGTTCAATCTTTCCTCGGAGACTTGCAACAATTAGCCACTGCAGATCTTCTCCTCCTTGATCATTGAGCTGAGCTCCGAAGAACTCGGGGTGTAGACGCTCCAAAAGTTCCGAAAGATGGTCCAAATCCCTCTCAAATATAAGGTCTCCTCCATTCCCCAACAGATAAAACTTGATGTACTTCACGTCCATCTATAAGAATATAGGATGAGTAAGTTAGTAGAGTGATTAAGTGTGTCAAAATTTTATGTATTTTGCAAGAGTTTTTGAGGAACATGAATTTTCATGAAAGAATAAAAGGGATAAGAATGAGAATAAGTTTTTCTAAATATTTGTTTTTCTTTGGTTTTGAAACTAAATTTTTGATTCAAATGTCCAGTCTAACTAGGGTCTCCTATGGTCAGGATTGCTCTGATACCAACTTGTCAACACCCGGATTTTTAATCCCAGACGCCTGTTATGCCATACATCGCAATCCCAGGATTACCATTTTTGCGAGACATAACAGAATTGGATACCACAGTACATCATCCGTTACAAACCGTACATAAGTTCTTACACAAATAGGGATCTCATGATCCAGTTCTTAATACAACTTCAAGCAGCGGAATACGTAATAATAACGGTAGCGTAGGCGAAGCTCCATCTTCGGGGTCACATGCAATGCTGACGATGGGAGATGATCCTAGTTGTCGTAACCTTCCTGGGGTCCATCCTCCAGGTACTCCTCTTCATAGTCTAGCCACGGGAATAGCCAGGGACAAAGCCATGAGTACTCTTTAAGTACTCGCAAACAAATACAAACAAGTGAAAGGGGTTTTTGGTAATAGGGCACTAGGCTCTAGGATTATTTTGCAAAAGCCAGATTTATCTCTACTAAGTTTAGAAGCAACGAATGCTAGTTGAAGTTTTATAACACCTAAGTGGGAACTTGTATCTCATGCCACAACCCTATTGTGGTCAAGTCAAAGTCTCATTTCATTTCACAAGTCATTTTGAAAAGTCTGACGGGGGAACAGTATGGCCACTCCAACTGTCCATAACCGCGGACGCGGCTATTCGAATAGTTTGACACTCTGTAGAGATTGTACACTTTCACCACAACATTCGATACATCCGTCAGGAACAAATCCTGAATTCACCATACTCAGTATGCGGATAATCAATCCTAACCTTTCAATTACACGCCCTAGTATAAGCACCTCTCCTGTGAGTTTGGCCTCCCAACCATGACCAACTATCATCTTGGGTACTGCACAGGTGAACAATCTTCACAAGGTAGCCTCAGCTCAGACCTTGGCCATGAGGGAACTAATACTAAGGTACATAAGTTTCCAGTCAAGCCCTACCCAATCTTCGGGTATTGTGGTTGTACGATAAAATTGGAATGGTATCGCATCCAGACAACCAACAGTTTTATAAAGGGCTAAGGCTCATGCCTCAATATTTTCATCACCAAAATCATGAGGTGTTCAGAAACACATGTCCAAAACATTTCAATAGAATGATCCATCATTCCAAGGTTTTCATAACCATTTTTCCACCAAGTATTCCCATCTAAAGTTGATCAAGTTTTATGCTTAGCACTAGCATCTACAAGTGGGAGTAAGCACTAATGAGGTGTGGTAAATAAGTGGAGTTTAACTAAGTTTAATCTTATGCCTTAGGATGACATCAAGATTATCTATCTTAGGCCAAATTTTATGCTCTTTATGCAACCTTAAATTATCTTTATAATATCTACAATTTACTTAAGTAAGCCCTAAGTACTAGCTTTGATAAAGAAATAAAGTATAAAGCTTGTAGGTAAAACTAGGATTGGGTATCATCAAATATGTCTAACCAAGCATGCTTAGTGCATTGCGTAGGTTATCTAACTTTCATAATTGCAAGTGTTAGCTTGCATTGGTCAACTTGATTAGTAAAGCTTGCCTTGTGCAGAGCAGTGGTTGAAGTTCTCCTCGGCTTCTTCTTCGTAGAATCCTCCTTCCTCCTCGTATCCTTGGTCGGTACTAGCGTCTATGAATAAATAAGAGTTACACAATCACCAAACAATACTTAACTACTTGCAATCATCACACACAAGGGTCCTATATATGATCTAGCATCATCACTAACATTACAAGAATAAAGTTTGGTTTAATTCCTTTTATTTTTAGAAAAGTAATTTCTACTCATTGAAAAACTACTTAAGATTTAATATTCTCCAAACCAAACATGGGATCATGTTGAAACATGTCACCACCACATATTTTAGTTCATGGGAATGTGATTTAAAGTGGTGTCACAATTTAATAAGGTTTTACCCTTTTATTTTAATTAATTAAAGTGGCTAGAAATGCCTATGGGGCATTCTTTTATTACTTGAACATTATTTCTGTAAGTAAACCTATATATTTTTATATATTCTGAAAGGTATGGTTAAATGTGATTTTTGAGAGTTGGAATCAACTCAAAAGCTATTATGGTTTTAATTTGAAAAATGTTTGAATGCAGAAAAGCTTCTGCCTTGTTATTTTTACCGTGGATGATCTACCGATCCAAATGACTTGAATCCAACGGGCTTGGATTCAGCATTCCGAGACTTTCTAACAAAATTAGTTTTGTTCCATTTGGTGCACTGAATCAATCTGGGTTGATTTTTGAATCTAGGTACAGAAGTGTGTTTGAAATAAAATGGAAAAGGTTTAATTCAAATAACTGGGCTGCGCGGGGAAACGATACTGGGTCTGCCTGCTAAGCGCAGCGCTTCCACGGGCTGTCCTCACGCGTCAGTGAGACAGGGGGTGCGAAGCGGTACGGGGCAATGTGGTGCGTTCGCTCTGATTCTAATCCAACGGCTGAGGGTCATCATCGACGTTGGGCAACACCGGCGAGACAGAAACCTAGCGCGGCCAGTGGGGGTCGTTGGGGGCTCACCGGGGTTCAGGCGAGGGTCGGCGAGGCGGGCGAACGACGAAGTCGATGACGGCGAACTCAGGGGTGGTCGCGGAAGCTCCTGGGGTGGACGAAATCGATGGCGCCCTTCTTCTCCAGAGGCGTCCTGCTCCGGCGCAATTCTTGCGATGCGCTTCTCGCCTTGCTCCAGTAATGAGGAGGGATGGTTCTGGGTGAGAGAGGAGTAGAATGGTGTAAAGAATTCGAGCGGGGAAGGCCTCTATTTGTAGTCGCGACGGTGAGACCGAACGGCATGGGTAGGCGACGGTGGCGACACAGCTACGGGCGGCTAGAGGCATGGCCGGTGGTGGCGATCGCTTGGTGGTATCCTGGCGATGCTCTACGGCTTTAATGCGCGCGTAGGGGCGGTGCGGTTTGGTCTGGAACACGCGACGCTCTGCGCGGCAGAGGCGGCGTCTTCAACGGCAAGCGGTGGCTGTGAGGCATGGGGCGGCGAATGGGGATGTCTGGCGGTCTCCTGGGACGGTGGTGATCGTGTATGCACGCGGCGAGGACGGCGCGCGGTCTGTGGGCTTTGGTCGAGGGTGGTGCTCTGGCGCATGCTCGGCATGGTTGACAGAGGCACGGGCGCCGCGTTCCTGGGTGCTGTGTTCGACGTCTTCGAGGCAGGGCTGGTCGAGAGGGGGCGGTGAGGCATGGGGATCTTCCAGACAAGGTTGGCACGGCTAGTTTCTCTCCTAGCTTGCTGTCGACATGGGGGTGACAAGGGTGGCTTCGGCTGTTCACCATTGATGGCATTGCCAAGCTTACAGTGGTGCTAGTGCTTGGTTAAGATTGTTAGATGATCTACTAAGGCTAGTGGTGCCCAGAGAGGGAACAAGTTAGGCTCAATTCACTGCTCAAAACAGTGTTTGGATTTGGTTTGATTTGTGTCTGCAATGTGTTTGATGAAATGGCCGCAAGAATTCAAGTTTTGAATTTTGAAAAGATTTTTGGTGGGTGTGCTAGGTTGGTGCTGGTGAGTCTGCAGATGCTTGGTTTTGAAAGTTGAGCTTGTTTGAGTGGTTTTTGAAAAGGTGGGATCTTCCCATATGATAAAGATTCAATTTTGAATTGTCATTTAAACTATGCATTTGAAAGTTTCTGGATGATCACAGAGTGGGCCTTGATACTTTGTTATGAGTACAATCAAGGGGTGCAAAGATCCAGAAAAGCTTTTGTTAGGTTCTGAAAGTTTGAGACAGCCAAAGTAGTCATGGGAGTAAATTGGTCAAAATGACCATTCACTCATTTAGCTTTGTTTTGATTTATTTTTCTTTGGGAAAAGTTTGGGAAATGTTTATATGATGTTTATTTCACCTATGCAACATTTTACAAGCAAAGAAACACACAAACAAGGTGGTCCAAAAGAATTCAAAATGAAATGCATACTCACATGCATGCTTCCATAATTTTATTTAGAAAAGTTTTTGTTAACCCTAATTTTGATGATTAGAGTTTGATGATTCAAGTTTAGTATTTTTGGGATGTTACAGCACAACTCTAGCATGGTTCGGCGCTGTGGCCTAGGCAGGTGAGCAATCCAACTGCGCCCGCTCCCGCACCGGCCCTGCCGCCGCCCAACCTCTAGAAGTCATTAGACTACATCGACCTCGACCCGTAGATGGATGAGGAGGCTCCGGCACACGAAGACCAGTAGATAGAGCTAGGATTAGTTTAAATTCTGTGTTTTATATTTTGAATGTAAATTAAGTATGAATTTTGCATGTTTTTAGCGCGAAATGTTCGTGTTTGAATTTGCAAAAAAAATCTGCAGCTAGGGCAGATTTTTGGGTCGCGCCGCTGGGAAAATCCTGGAGATGGGTTGGGGTGATACTTGGGTGTATGGTGGGTTCCTGGTTGATGCATCATGCGACTCTTGCGGTTCTTATTATCTTGGTTGATCTTGCCTTCCATTTGAATGGTAGAGTCCACTAAGGCTTCAGTATCAGCAAATGGGATATTGACCAACACTGTCTGCATCTCATCGTGTAGACCATTCAGGAATCTCTCCTTCTTCTTGGCCTCAGTGCTGATCTCATCAGGGGCTTACCTTGAGAGAGATAGGAATCTATCACGGTACTCTACCACAGTCATTATTCCTTGCTTAAGCTCATTGAATTCATCTCTCATCCTTAGAATCAAACCTGGTGGCACATGGGTTCGGCTGAACTTGAGTTTGAATTCATCCCACGCCATCATTTGTCCTCCATTCATGGTGCGAACGCTGTTCCACCATGCTCTTGCATCTCCGGCCAGGTAGTGGGTGGCAAATAGTACCTTCTCGTTGGCTTCCACTCCGGCAACTTCTAGATTGTTTGCAATGGTTTGCAGCCAATCATCGGCATCTAGGGGCTCTTGAGACTTACTGAAGATGGGAGGGTTGGTGTTCTGGAAATTCTTGAGCTTGGATCCATGGTTGTCCTGATTTCCATGGCCTTGATTGTTGTTGACCATCTGAGCTATGTGCTGAACGGTGGCTAAGTTGGCTTGATGTTCTGCTCTTTTAGCTTCGCGGTCCAAAACCAACATTTGCAAGATTTGCAACATCGGGTCCGGGGATGAACTGCTTCCTCCGCGAGGCATCTGAAGATTGAGATAGATCATGACAAAAGAGGGAAATTTCTAAGGTTCTGGGTTTTGAAAAAAATTTCAAGTTTGACTCAGATTCTTCTAGCAACTTGCTTTTCCTTCAATCATTCCTAGCACACGATACAAACACACATCACAACAAAGAAAAACAAATAGTTTTAAGAACCATTCTGGGAAACTATGATACAGTGGGACCGAATACAACTCACTAACGCTGGTGCTCAAGTGCTACTAGTCCTCGGAGTCGGTGTCCTCATCATCCTCATCATCATCATCAATGAAGGTGTAGTCATCCTCATCGGTGAAGAAGTCCATGGCCTGATCCTCCCGAAAGTCATCATCGTCACTATGATAGGAGTAGGGGTCTCCACGGAAGTCCTCTCCTGCATTCTCCCTCTCCTCAAGCTGCATATCCCTCTCGTGGACAGTCTCCCCCAACTCTGTGATCCTGTGGCGGAGACGGGCAATGATGCACTCCTTCTTGTCGAGCTGACGGCGACGAGACTGGCGATCCTTCACTAGCAAGGCAATGGTTTGATCCTTCTTGGCGGCGATGGCGTACTTGTGGTTGGCGTAGGAGCGGGCATTGTCCAACTCCTTCTACTGGTCATACATCATGAAGCTGAGGTGGTCCAGTTGAGTCTTCAGCTCATGGTGATATGGGGCCTCCAGTGGCTATCCCATAACATCACGCCTTGGATAGAACTCAAAGCGGGTACCCTTGATTTGATTGATACTCTGCCAACACAGACGGACAAGAGCTTCCTGCATGGCCCTGGCAAGTCCAACTAGCCAGTTGTTCTCTCTTAAGGTGAACTAAATTCCCTCTGAGGTGCTTGCAACAACTATCCATTGCAATTCCTCTCCTTCATGATCTTTGAGCTGAGCTCCGAAGAACTCGGGGTGTGGAAGCTCCAGCATCTCTGAAAGCTGGTCCAAGTCACTCTCAAAAATGAGGTCTCCTCCATTCCCCAACTGATAAAACTTGCTATACTTCACGTCCATCTATAAGAATGTAGGATGAGTAAGTTAGTAGAGTGATCAAGTGTGTCAAATTTTAGGTAAGTTTTGCAAGAATTTTTTAGGAACATGAATTTTCATGGAAGAGTCTAAGTGATAAGAATGAGAATAAGTTTTCACAAATACGTCCTTAGTTTGAAACTAAGTTTTTGACTAAAATGTCCATTCTAAACTAGGGTCTCCTATGGTCAGGATGGCTCTGATACCAACTTGTCAACACCCGGACTTTTAATCCCAGATGCCTGTTATGCCATACATCGCAATCCTAGGATTACCATTTTTGCGAGACATAACATATTGGATATCATAGTACATCATCCATTACAATCCATACATAAGGTCTTACAACAAATAAAGGATCACATGATCCAGTCTTAATACAACTCAAGCAACGGAATAACGTAATAATAACGATAGCATAGGCAAGGCTCCATATTCATGGTCATAGGCAAAGCTGATGATGGGAGATAATCCTAGTTGTCATAACCTTCATGCTGTCCATCCTCTTGATAGTCCTCTTCATAGTCTGGCCACGGGAATAGCCAGAGACAAAGCCATGAGTACTCTTTAAGTATTCGCAAACTAATACTAACAAGTGAAGTGATTTTTGAGTAACATATACTAAGATCTAGGGTTCTTTAGCAAATATCCAGATTTATCTCTACGGAGTTCACAAGCAAAGAAAGCTGATTGAAAGTTTTATAACACCTAAGTGGGAACTTGAATTTCATATCACAACCCTGTTGTGGTCAAGTCAAAATCATGAATCATTTCACAATTCATTTTGAAAACATCTGACGACGGAACAGTATGGCCACTCCAACTGTCCATAACCGCGGACGAGGCTATTCGAATAGTTTGACACTCTGCAAAGGTGGTACACTTTCACCACAACATTCGATACATCCTTCAGGAACAATCCTGATGTCACCATACCCAGTATGCGGATAATCAATCCTAACATTTCAATTACACGCCCTAGTATAGGCACCTCTCCTTTGAGTTTGGCCTCCCAACCATGACCAATTGTCATCTTGGGAACTGCACAGGTGGACAGTCTTCACAAAGTAGCCGCATCTCAAACCTTGGCTGCAAGGGAACCCATACTATGGTATATAAATTTCCAGTCAAGCCCTACCCAAATTTCGGGTATTGTGATTGTACGGTAAAATTGGAATGGTATCGCATTCAGACAACGATCAGTTTTATAAAGGGCTAAGGCTCATGCCTTAACATTTTCATCATTGAAATCATCTGGTGTTTCAAGAACACATGTCAAAACATTTCAATGGAATGACTCATCATTCTAAGGTTTTCATAACCATTTTCACTAAGTATTAACATCTAAAGTTGATCAAGTCTTATGCTTAGCACTAGCATCTACAAGTGGGGGAAGTACTAATGAGGGGTGATAAACAAATGTATCTTATCTAAGTTCAATCTCATGCCTCAGGATGACATCAAGATTTATCTAACTTAGGTCAAGTTTTATGCTCTTTATGCTACCTTTAAATATCTTTCTAGAATCTCCAAGTCACTAAGTAAACTCTAACAGAACGCTTTGATAAAGAAATCAAATACTAAGCTTGCAAGTAAAACTGGGATTGGGTATCAAGTAAGGTAAGCTTGCAAGGATTAGCTTGCTAAGTCCATTTGTATAGTGAGGCTTGCAAGTTTGTAAGTATAGGCTTGCATAGGTAACATGCAAGTAGTAGCTTGCCTTGTGCAGAGCAGTGGTTGAAGTTCTCCTCGGCTTCCTCTTCGTAGTATTCTCCTTCCTACTTGTATCCTTGGTCGGTACTAGCGTCTATAAATAAATACGAGGTACACAATCACCAAACAATACTTAACTAGTTTTATTTATCACACCAAAGTTTTCACTAGATGATCTAGCATCGTCACAAGCATTACAATCATTAAGGAAATAGTTTTATCTCTTTTATTTTTAGAAAAGTAATTTCTACTCATTGAAAAAGTACTTAAGATTTAATATTCTCCAACTCAAACATGGGATCATGCTGACACATGTCATCACCACATATTTCAGTACATGGGAATGTGATTTAAAGTGGTGTCACAATTTAATAAGGTTTAACCTTTTTATTTTAATTAATTAAAGTGACTAGAAATGCCTATGGGGCATTCTTTTATTTTTTGTTCAATAGTTCTACAAGTAAACCTATATATTTTTATATATTCTGAAAGGTCTAGTTAAATGTGATTTTTAAGAGTTGGAATCAACTCAAAAGCTTTTGTGGTTGAATTTTGAAAAATGTTTGAATGCAGAAAAGGTTCTACCTTGTCATTTTTACTATAGGTGATCTACAATTCCAAATGAATTGAATCAAACGGGCTTGGATTAAGCATTCTAGTACCTTTCTAACAAAATTGGTTTCATACATTTTGGTTTAGTGAATCGAGCTGGGGTGATTTTTGAATCTTAGTACAGAACTGGGGTTGAACTAAATTGGAAAATATAAATTCAAACTAACTGGGTTGTGCGGGATTGCTAATTGGGCCGGCCCACTACGCACAGCGTGCACGGGATGATCAAGTGGCTGTCCCCACTCCTCAGTGAGGCAGAGAGTGGCGAAGCGGTACATGGTGATTAGGGTCATAGGATTAGAAGCTAGATCTACGTCTGAGGTTCGTCGTCCACGCCTGAATAGGACGCAGCAAGGTCGGACCCTAGCGCGGCCAGTGGGGGTCTACGGGAGCTCACCGGGGCCCCGGCGATGGTCAGCGATGGGGGCGAACGACGAAGTCGACAACGGCGATCCTCCTTGTACCGGTGGCTCCTCCTGGGGTGGCTCCTCCAGCAGCGGCAAGCTATGGTGAAATCCCGGCAACCAGGTGCTTGCCTTGCTCCGGAGATGAGTGGGTACGATTAGTGATAAGTGGGGAGTGAGATGGTGTGGAGAATTAGTTCTAGGAAGGCCTCTATTTATAGTGCGACGAGGGGACCAAATGGCGCGGGCTGAGCTCGTCGGTGTCGTCGGCATAGAGAGCTAAAGGCATGGGCGACAACAGGGGCGGTGCTGTACTTCCTGGCGAAGCTCAACCGCATGGTCACGCGGTGTGGGGCGGTGCAAGACGGTCGGAACATCACGGTGCTCTGGGCGGGTCCGACGGCTATTTTAATGGCGCACGGGTTCTCCTGGTCGCGCAACGTCAAACGGGCGTGTCTGTGGTGTTCCTGGGGTGGTGTCGATCCTTCTTGCACGCGGCGTGGGCGGCGTGCGGTCTATGGGCTTGTGTCACGGGTGGCGATCTGGCGCGCTCTTGGCACGCTTGCAGAGAGGCTGGACACGCTCGGGTTGTGTGGGCCAGGGGCTGGAAGTGCTCGAGGCTTGGACAGGGGGTGCCAGTGGATGGTGGTTAGTGCTCCAGACAAGGTGGCTAGGCTTGGGGTTGCTCCTAGCTTGCTATCAACCATGGGGTGGCAAGTTAGGCTCGGCATGCTCACCATTGATGGCAATGACAATCTCACAATGGTGCTAGAGCTTGTTAATTGGGCTAGATGATCTACTAATAGCTTGTTGTGAACCAGAGAGGGAACAAGTTAGACCAAATTCACTACTCACTATAGTGTTTGATGTTTGTTTGTTTGGTGTTTGCAAGGTGTTTGATGAAATGGCCGAAAGATTTTCAAATTTTAATTTTTTTATTCAAACTTGGTGGGTGTTTTAGTTACATACTAGGGAGTCTCTGGTTAGTTGTAAAGGTCAAGTGGTACTGGATTGGTTGGGTTCTGAAAATGGGTGCTCTTCACATATGTTAAGGATTCAATTTTGAAATTTCATTTGAATCAAGTTTCCAAATGTTTCTGCAAGTTTGAAAGGTGGGCTTTGATTCACTTTTACTTGGTCTAGCAAGGGGTGAAAAGAAATGGAAATGTTTCTGTTTGAAATCTTGGACTAGAAACACTCAAAGTGGTCTAGTGAGCAAGATTGGCAAAAATGACCATTTGCTTTATTTGATTTGTTTTGATTTTCTCTTTATTTTTTTCTGCTTGGAAATGATTTAGATGATGTTGTTTTCAGCTTTAAACCATTCCTTGCTATTTATATCAATCACACAAGTCCATTCATGCATTCATACAATCATCACATTCACAGATGCATTCATAATGATTTTAATTAACAAAAGTTTTTGTTAACCCTAATTTTGGTGATTGGAATTGATAATCATTGTTCAACATTTCTGGGATGTTACAAGGATCATGCATCCGTTAATAATTTTATTATCTCTCCCCTATACTACTCTCTATCCCCATTTCCCCATTCCCCTACCTCTACGCCAAGCGCTGTTGTTCCCCTCCTCCACCATGCCACTTTCCTATCCTGTCTACCGCATAGTATGAGAGTGTTTGTTCTTATTCCTATCCCGCCTACGGCCATGGATCTTCCCTCTTTTCTAGAATACCAAATTAAGCCATCATCCCAACTTCATAACGAGATTATTCTAAGCTGTTCCAGGAGGTTTTTACTGAAGGCTCAGTTGAAGAACTCATAACGAGATTGTAGCATCCCAATTGTCTAACAATTGTAATGCTACTTGCCTATTATAGATTTGCTACTTCTCACATCTCATAATTGCATTGCATCATCATTATATCATGCTCATGTCACCATGCCACCTTGCATTTGAGCATCATATTAAAACCCCTCTTCTTTTGGTTCTTCTCTTCATAATGCATTTGCCTTATTTATTATATTTGCCTCTTGATAAATTATATTTGGATTTCGATATATGTTAAATTACCAAGTTGAGTTGAGGGCATATCTCTTTAATTATCTCCATCTACTGACTTCACAACATCGTATTTCACTTGATACCTTTCCTTTCTCTACCATAATTATGTATGTGGACATTGCCTACTTATTTTGGTATTTAAACTCAGGCCCACATATATATATTTTATGGATCCAAACCTATATCTCACGCATGCCCATCATATCCTGATACAACATGCCCACACATGTTTGAATGGATGCAAATTGCATGTCCCATGCAAAATAAGCATCAACTCCTTCTTTTCCTTTTTCTACCTTGTGTTATGTTCAAGTTAAGCACTTGAGTTTGGCTTGTCGTTTTAATTCAAAGCAAAAGAAACTTCCTAATCTAATCCGACCTCACCACCTAACCAAACACAACTCCACCTAAACCCCTCTCCTCATCTCTTTCCGTGGCCACATCACCTCTATTCCTTTTCCTTGCCTTGCAATATGGTACCCAACTAGCCCTTCCACTGGCCCCTTTCCCTCTCTCTCGAGTTGGCAGTAGCAAGAAGAGAAGAGATCAACGTGAGCCCTTTTTCCTTCTTTGCAAAAGATCTAGAACACCACATGTGCTTCCTTCCCTCCTCTCTCTTCTTATCCATAGCACCAGCTCCCCCACATGCCTACTCCACAACCAGATCGAGATCTGGGGAAAGCTCAGACCCCTCTCCGTCCTCCCCACACCATCCTTGCCATGGCCATGGAGCTTCTAAACCCTAGACCACCCCGTCCATCTACTGCCCATGGCATTCTGGTACTTTCCAAGCCCAAGAAGCGGCACCACCACACTCCACTACCTCTTCTACGTCGACTGGAACCGGAGGACGACGCTGGAACACGCCGGAGCGCCACCGATGCCGTCATGGACAGCGTGTACAGGAGAAAGATGGCCATGAAGTCCCAACGTCGACCGCCTCTGTCTCGATCAAATGAGCTAGCTTGTTTTGCATGCATCTTTGATTCAGCAGGCTGCCTGTGTGCTTTCACGACGAAGCCCATGTCTTGCCTTGGTGTTTGTTGCTGCCCTCCGCATGCACACCTGCACACTTGCCGCGCGCCTGAAAATGCAACTCTATATATATGTGGGTGTTCCGGGTTTATCCTGAACATCCATTCGTGCTTTGAGATTCGTGCAGCCTCTTCTTGTGCATTGCAGAAAACACCCTGTGGTATATCCCTTTCATGTGAGTAAGCCCCCTCCGCATTTACTGTATACCCCTCGTCCTTTTCACAACCAAAACTCCATGCCAAGAGACTCCCATCGGCTCTAGCAGCAAAAATTAAGAGATGAATTATTGTGATTTATTTTGATAAATAATAGTTTCTATCATTCCTTATTAGAACCTGTGATTAATGATAAACTAGGAGGGGAAAAAATCAAATCATATCGGGAAAAGCAAATCAGATCAGGAAAAATCATGAAGGTGATAATGAGTATGGAATCCCGTCTATCTGAAGGACGCAACCTTCCTGTCGTCTTCCTTCCGTCGATTTGAAGGAGACCGGTGTGGGGGACAGCGGCGGAGGTCGTTTTGGATTTCGGGGTCGTGACCTCCATGCTCATGGAAGATGGTGTTGTGGGTGGGCTCGAGGCGGCAGCATGGCGGGGGACGCCGGATCCGGCGCAATAGGCTGGTGTGGTGGCCGAGCTCGAGACGGCGATGGAGCAGTTCATGTGGGGAAGGTGGACAGGAAGAGAGGTAGCTCAGGAGGCGAAGAAAAGGAAGTGGACGTGTCTACTCTCGTTCCTATAAGGTGAAGAAGATGTACTCTGTCCAGGATGTAGGTGTAAAAGTGCAAGCTCGAATCTTGAATCGGCCGCAACCATAGGATAAGTCGGGGACACCCTTCTATAGGAAGAAAAACTGCGTTCACGCACGCCCCCTTTGCACCATGGAAGCATCCCGCGCACACCGGAGCCCGACGTTGTCCGCCATCGCGCCCGCTGTCAAGACACGCTTTACGCCAAGTACAGCGCGATGTAGTCTGCAGTCACATTCCACACTATCGACCACCGCAGCATCTCTGTTCCCGGAGTTTTCCCGTCCGCCTCCGCTTACCTCCATCCCGTCTCATCAGCGGCTCTTCACCTCGGTTCATCCTTTTCTCCAATGCATCTGACCGCGAGCATTTCCGTGACCCGTAGAGCTCGAAATCATCCTTGTAAATCCGTTGAATCTCGCTGCCGTTCCTGTCCAAAAATTCAGTTTTGCGTCTGACCAAAATCCGTATGTTTCCAGTCCTTTTCCCAGCGTTACAGCCTTCCTCTGTCAATTCTCTAGTGGTGAAACACCATCTCCTATGTCCCATATGCACATCAGCGAAAACCTCAGCCCAAATGGATTAGTGATGCGCTCGCCATCGTCGTTTTAATCTGAGGTCAGCTGATTTATTCCGCGACCTTCTTTGTTTCAGTTGCCCCCGATCGAGTCTTGGTCTTTTATAATAATGCCTCTGACCGGTTTTCGCCTGGAGCCTTTTGTTCAGCTGCTTTCTTGCCCATGATAAATGTGCACGCACACACGCTCATCCATCTTAGTAAATCGAGCCCATCATCTTTTCTCTATCTTTGCAATTTCTTTTATCTTTTGCAATTTATTTTATTTCATATTTCCTAATCTATAGCTCCATTTGAAAAGTGTTATCTATGAAAGTTCGTCTGAAAAAAATGCAAGAAACATTAATATGTCATCCTCATATCGGTTTGCATACATATCATGTGGTTTGGAGTAATTAGTCTTTTCACCTAATAATTAAATATAGAGTACATATGCGGGCTTTTCTAGTCCTATATTAGCTTCATTTAAATTTGTGTAGCGAACCGGTGCTATATTTTGTCTTGTTAAGACGGCATTTAAATTGCAGGGTATCTAAACAATATGAACCTTCTAAATAAATGTCGGGGCGCCGGTTCCGCTTAATATTGCCTAATTGCATCGCACTTTTGCCATGTCATTCATCATACATGCATCATGTCCGATCTTCCGCTATAGTATTAAATAGTGCATCCGGTGTTTCTTCTAGTATTTTTCTTCTTCACGGATTAAGCCGATGAGTTGATGCTAGAGAGTCAATCCGATCTTCGAATGAACCTTCGGCAATGTTTTTATGCGAGCATTCTTTCCCTTTCTACCTAATTTACTTTTATAGTTTTTATTCCTGTCTGTTGATCTATTGCTATCTGTGTTGCGATGCTCTAGTTTTCGTAACCGTGATATCCCTTGCAGCCTTATATTGCCTTGGACACATCCTATTACATGTTGTTTGGTAGATAGTTGGACTTGCGTGTCATAGTCGCTTGCTCAAGTGCTGTTGTGTGTCGTTTATGTTGGAGATGATCATGGCTTGAATTACAGTTTAATTACTAAAATTGAAAGTAGGTAAATAATGGAGAGGCACAGGTGGACAATAGATGTTATTTGGTTTTTAGCCGTCCACTTGTGTCCCATAGGAACCCGAGTACTTGATACTGTTCTTTGAATATTCGCACTATCCGCATGTGGGACCATGAATCCCTTTAGCTAGAGCTTGAGTCATATATTATTTCTTGGGGTGACAAACTAGTTTGGGGCTTTATTACTATTCTGTACTTATGCCATGCTTTACTGCTTTATTTACGATTGCGCATGGAGCGCCTGTACTGTTTTGGATCGCGGCACAATTTCGCGGTATCGACAAGCCTAGTCACACTTTCGGGTTCCCAGTCGTTTATAGCCGTTCTCGCAAACCTCTGGGTCCGTCTCGGAGCCAGCCAACTTCGTCACGTAGCTTGGTAGGGTGGCCCCTGAAATATTATATGAATTTTGCAATTGCTCTATCGTGATGCCTCGTTGGGTTTTCATTTGGTTTTTTCCGAGGATGATCGTGTGTGTGTTGCTCTTTGTGCCCCCTGCAGGGTAAAACTTTCTAAAAGCCGTGTCCACGGTTATGGACGACTTGGAGCACAGTATCTCGATCATAGACAACTATAACTAAAGTAGTGTTATAAATTTGACTTTATAATGATTAGTAATCAGCTTTACTACAACGGAATGGCTAAATAAAAGTACCAACAACTGCTGGGTTTGGGATATCTCATGCTATTTGTATCTGACTAGTAAGTGTCGCAACTATAATAGAATGGTTAACTAAAATTGCCCACTGCTTATTATATCAGGATGACTCATGCTATCTATATCTGACTAGTAATTGTTTCAACTATAATGGAATGAATGAGTAAAACTGTCAACTGTGTGAGTTCCTCGGTTGACTTCCTCGTTTGGTCTCGAGGGGAAAATACCAGGATGAGTATGTTTGGTGGAGTATCAGGATGGTTTCGAATAGGTCTTTCTTATCTCTCTCTAATAGCCGACAGTTGTATCGAGTCTCTATAGGTTGTTTAGCGCATGCTTCGCTGCCGCTTCAGTCCACCATACCTATGTAGGCGAGGACCGCCGAATTCTAGTTTCGCCGTGTATTGGACTCAGTACTTTCCGCTCTCTTTTTCCTTTTCCCTTTGCCGGCAACCCTTTTGATTTAGCAGGTTTTGAGATCGACGATATTAGCAGGGTTACCCTTCCGGCTTGGCCTGGGCAGGGTTATGGACGTCATTGGTTATTCTTCCGGGCTCTTAGCTCAATTTGCATCTTGTCCGTAGTCGAGTGTTGTATCGTTTTCAAGGTGATTTGGATCTTTGTATTGTATATCTGTATTCTTGACTCATGCAGTCGTTGTTGTATATATTAGTTTTTATGGGTTCCATCGTGGACTATTGTGTAATGATATTACTTCGTTTTCCACTCACACGCAAGTGTCTGGTGGGCACCTTTGAATCGTTTCTACGCAGGTTTAGCGGGAATCGCTAAGACTTGTGTAACATCCCAGAAATATTAAACTAGAATCATCAAACTCTAATCACCAAATTAAGGGTTAACAAAAACTTCTCCAATTAAGATATGAAAGCATTCATATGAGTGTGCATTAAAATTTGGATTCTTTTGAATTGCCATGATTATGTGTTTCTTTGCTTGTAAAATGATTCTTAGGTGAAATAAACATCATCTAAACAATCCCCAAACTTTTCCCAAAGACAAACAAATCAAAACATACAAATTAAGTGAATGGTCACTTTGGCTAAATTAACTCCCATGCCTACTTTGGCTATCTCTAACTTTCAGAACTTAACAAAAACATGTATGGATCTTTGCACCCCTTGATAGTACTCATAACAAGGTACCAAGGCCCACTTTGTGATCATCCAAAAATGCATGGTTTAAATGACAGTTTAAAATTGAATCTATTTCATATGGAAAGATCCCACTTTTTCAAAAACCACTCAAACCAACTCAATTTTCAAAACCCAAGCATCCATAGAATCCTCAACACATGCCTAGCACACCCACCAAAAATCTTTTCAAAATTCAAAACTTGAGTTCTTGCGGCCATTTCATCAAACAGGTTACACATACAAATCAAACAAAATCAAAACACTATGTTGAACAGTGTTTTGGGCCTAACTTGTTCCCTCTCTGGACACCACTAGCCTTAGTAGATCATCTAACAACCTTAACTAATCACTATCACTACTGTAAGCTAGCCATTGTCATCAATGGTGAGCAGGCCGAGAGCACCATTGCCATCCCATAGTCGACAGCAAGCTACGAGCAACACTAGCCTCGCCAACCTTGTCTGGGAGCAAGCTAGCACCCCACCGCCACTCCCTGTCCCAGCCGCGAGCAATAGCAGCCAATGGACCACACGCCCAATCCATGCCAAGCCCCTCTACAAGCATGCCGAGAGCGCGCCCCGTGCGTCACGCTCGACAGACGCCCATAGACCATGCGCCGCCCTCGCTGCGTGCACGCGTGATCACCACCGTCCCAGCAACCCCGCAGGCACGCCCGTTCACCGCCGCGCGGACCACGCGCGTTGTGCGCCATCAAAACTTTCGTCGGACCAGCGCAGAGCACCGCGTTCGACGATCATCAGCACCGCCCACGCCACCACGCCCGTTGAGCTTTGCTGTGGAGCACAAGACCGCCCCTCATCACGCCCGAATTTCTATGTCTTGTCGACCACGGCGAGCTCTCGACTAGCTCGTCGGTCCCCTCTCGCCACTATAAATAGAGGCATCCCCCGCTAAAATTCTTCACACCATTCTACTCCCCTCTCACCCAGAACCGCCCCACCTCATTCCCGGAGCAAGGCGAGCAGCGCATCACCGGAATTTCACCGGAGCCCGCCGCTGCTGCAGGAGAAGGAAGCCATCGATTTCGTCCACCCCAGGATCTCACGCGACCACCCCTGAGTTCGCCGTCATCGACTTCGCCGTTAGCCCGCATCGCCGACCTTTGCCTGAGCCCCGGTGAGCCCCCGACGACCCCCTCTGAGCCGCTAGGGTTCAAGCTCGCCGGTGACTAGTTCATCATCGATGACGACCCTCGGCCGTTGATCTCACTTCTAATCCAACGCACCACATCGCCCCGTACTCCTTCGCGTTTAAAGAGTCACTGACCAGTAGCCCCCCCCTGTCAGTTGCGCCCCGTGCCGCGGAGTGACACTAAGCCGGCCCGTTAACCTTTCCCGCGCAGCCCACTCGTTTGAATTTAGCTTTTTCTTTTTAAGTTCAAACATAGTTTTGTACCTAGTTTAAAAAATTAACCCAGCTCGATTCAGTAAACCAAATTGAATTAAACCAATTTTGTTATAAAGATATTGAAATTCTTAATCCAAGCCCGTTGGATTCAAATCATTTGATCTATAGATCAACCTTGGTAAAAATAACAAGGCAGAAGCTTTTCTGCATTCAAACATTTTTCAAATTTAAACTATAATAGCTTTTGAGTTGATTCCAACTCTCAAAAATCATATTTGATCATACCTTTCAGAATATATAAAAACATATGGGTTTACTTATAGAAATAATGTTCAAGTAATAAAAGAATGCCACATAGACATTTCTAGTCAGTTATTTTATTTAAAATAAAAAGGTTAAACCTTATTCAATTGTGACACCACTTTAAATCACATTCCCATGTACTGAAATATATGGTGATGACATGTGTCAACATAATCCCATGTTTGGTTTGGAGAATATTAAATCTTAATTAGTTTTTCAATGAGTAGAAATTACTTTTCTAAAAATAAATAAATAATGCAAGTGCTTTAATCTTGAATGTTAGTGATGATGCTAGATCATCTATAGAACCCTTGTGTGTGATGATTGAAAGTAGTTAAGTATTATTTGGTGATTGTGTACCTTGTATTTATTCATAGACGCTAGTACCGACCAAGGATACGAGGAGGAAGGAGGATACTACGAAGAAGAAGCCGAGGAGAACTTCAACCACTGCTCTGCACAAGGCAAGCCAATACTTGCAAGCTATTAAATTAGCAAGCTTATACTGATACTGATGCAAGCCTTATTAATCAAGTTGACCTATGCAAGCTAACACTTGCAAGATACTCTACTTATGCAAGCTAATACTGCTTGTTACCATGCCAACAATATGGCTTAAGCATATGTGATCATACCCACTTGATAACCCAATCCTAGTTTTACTGGCAATCTTCTACTTTATTTCTTTATCAAAGCTCTTACTTAGAGTTTACGTGAGTAAATTGTAGATACTAGAAAGATAATTGAAGGTTGCATAAAGAGCATTAAATTTGGCCTAAGCTAGATAATCTTGATGTCATCCTAAGGCATGAGATTGTACTTGGTTAAACTCCACTAGTTTACCACCCCTCATTAGTATTCACTCCCATTTGTAGATGCTAGTGCTAACCATAAAAATTGATCAACGTTAGATGGGAATACTTGGTGGAAAAATGGTTAGGAAAACCTTGGAATGATGGATCATTCTATTGAGATGTTTTGACATGTGTTTCCGAACACCAGATGATTTTAGTGATAAAAATGTTGAGGCATGAGCCTTAGCCCTTAATAAAAATGATGGTTGCCTGGATGGGTAGGGCTTGACTGGAAACTTATATACCTTAGTATTGGTTCCCTCACGGCCAAGGTCTGAGCTGAGGCTACCTTATGAAGATTGTCCACCTGTGTAGTACCCAAGATGACAATTGGTCATGGTTGGGTGGCCAAACTCATAGGAGAGGTGCTTATACTAGGGCGTGTAATCGAAACGTTAGGATTGATTATCCACATACTGAGTATGGTGAATTCAGGATTTGTTCCTGACGAATGTATCGAATGTTGTGGTGAAAGTGTACAATCTCTGCAGAGTGTCAAACTATTCAAATAGCCACGTCCGCGGTTATGGACAGTTGGAGTGGCCATACTGTTTCCCCGTCAGATGTTTTCAAAATAACTTGTGAAATGAATTGTGATTTTGACTTGACCACAACAGAGTTGTGATATGAAATACAAGTTCCCACTTAGGTGTTATAACATTTCAACTATCTTTTCTTGCTTCTGAACTTAGTAGAGGTAAATCTGGCTTTTTGCAAAACAACCATAGAGCTTAGTGTCCTATTACCAAAAAACCCCTTCACTTGTTAGTACTAGTTTGCGAGTACTTAAAGAGTACTCATGGCTTTGTCCCTGGCTATTCCCGTGGCCAGAATATGAATAGGAGTACCAGGATGAAAGACCCCAGGAAGGTTACGACAACTAGGATCATCTCCCATCGTCAGTATTGCCTGTGACCCCGAAGATGGAGCTTCGCCTACGCTACCTTTATTATTACGTTATTCCGCTGCTTGAGTTGTATTAAGAACTGGATCCTGAGATCCTTATTTGTGTAAGACCTTATGTATGGTTTGTAATGAATGATGTACTGTGGTATCCAATTCTATTATGTCTCGCAAAAATGGTAATCCTGGGATTGTGATGTATGGCATAACAGGCATCTTGGATTAAAAATCCGGGTATTGACAAGTTGGTATCAGAGCCATCCTGACCATAGGAGACCCTAGTTAGACTGGACGTTTGAATAAAAAACTTAGTTTCAATACCAAAGGAAACAAATATTTACAAAAACTTATTCCCATTCTTATCACCTTGATTCTTTCATAAAAATTCATGTTCCTCAAAAAAAAACTCTTGCAAAATACATAAAATTTGACACACTTGATCACTCTACTAACTTACTCATCCTATATTCTTATAGATGGATGTGAAGTACAGCAAGTTTTATTAGTTGGGGAATGGAGGAGACCTTATATTTGAGCGGGATTTGGACCAGCTTTCGGAACTTCTGGAGCGTCCGCACCCCGAGTTCTTCGGAGCTTAGCTCAATGATCAAGGAGGAGAAGATCTGCAGTGGCTAATCGTTGCAAGTATCCAAGGAAAGATTGAACCCCCCATTGTCGAGGGAATTCAGTTTACCTTAAGAGAGAACAACTGGCTTGATGGACTTGCCAGGGCCATGCAGGAAGCTCTTGCCCGTCTGCGTGGGCAGAGTATCAACCAGATCAAGGGTACCCGCTTTGAGTTTTGTCCAAGGCGTGATGCTAATGGACAGCCACTAGAAGCCCCATACCACCACGAGATGAAGACGCAATTGGACCACCTTAGCTTCATGATGTACGATTGTCAGCAGGAATTGGACAATTGCCGTGACTACTCCAACCACAAGTCAGCCATCATCAAGACGAAGGATCAGACCATCGCCATGCTAGCAAAGGATTGCACGTCTCGCTGCCGTCAGCTCGACAAGAAGGAGCACATCATTGCCCGTTTGCGCCACCGTATCTTGGATTTGGAGGAGACCATCCACGAGAGAGACATGAAGTTGGATGAAAGGGAAAATGCCGGAGAGGATCTTCGTGGATACCCCTACTCCTATCTCAACGATGATGATGATTTTCTGGAGGATCAGGCTATGGACTTATTCACCGATGAGGATGATTACGCCTTCATCGATGACGATGAGGATGATGAGGATGACGACTACACCGACTCCAAGGAGTAGTAGCACTTGAGCACTAGCATAGTGAGTTGTATTCGGTCCCACTATATCGTAGTTTCCGGAATGGTTCTTAAAACCATCCGTTTTTCCTGTTGTGTGGTGTGCGTTTGTATCGTGTGCTATGAATGAATGAATGAAAAGCAAGTTGCTAGAAAATCTGAGTCAAACTTTAAAAACTTTTCAAAGTCCCGGAACCTTAGAAATTTCCCTCTTTTCTCATGATCTATCTCAATCTTCAGATGCCACGCGGAGGAAGTGGTTCATCCCCGGACCCGATGTTGCAGATCCTGCAACTGTTGGTTTCTGACCGTGAAGCTAAAAGAGCCGAACGTCAAGCCAACCTAGCCACCCTTCAACAGGTAGCTCAGCTAGCCCACAACAATCAAGGCCACGAAAATCAGGATAACCATGGATCTAAGCTCAAGAATTTCCAGAACACCAACCCACATGTTTTCACTAAGTCGGAAGAGCCCCTACACGCCGATGATTGGCTGCAAACCATGGAAAACAACCTGGAAGTCGCCGGAGTGGAAGCCAACGAGAAAGTTCTGTTCGCCACCCACTATCTAGCCAGAGATGCAAGAGCATGGTGGAACAACGTTTGTGCAATGAGCGGAGGACAGATGATGATCTGGGAGGAATTCAAGGTCAAGTTCAGCAAAACCCATGTGCCACCGGGTTTGATCAAGAGAATGAGAGATGAGTTCAGAGAACTGAAGCAAGGAAGGATGACCGTAGTGGAATACCGTGACAAATTCTTGTCATTAGCTAGGTATGCCCCGGATGAGATCGACACCGAAGCCAAGAAGAAGGAAAGATTCTTGAATGGTTTGCATGATGAGATGCAGACGGTGTTAGTCAATATCCCTTTTGCTGATATTGAAGCCCTTGTCGACTCTGCCATCCAGATGGAAGGAAAGATCAACCAAGCCAATGAGAACGGCAAGCGTCGCATGATGAATCAACCAGGAACCCATCAGACCCCAAAGTATCGCCCTAACCCATCTCCAGGATTTGCCCCGAGAACCAACAGACCCCCGATGAACCATTCGACCTATCCCAACCGTGGAAACCCAAGGCCCGGAGGAAATCACAACAACCCCGGCAACTCGAACAATTTCAACCGTGCACCACCCAAGTTCAACAACAACAATGCTACCGCCAACACCAACACTGCCCCGATGACTGGAAGCAATGTTGTGCCTGTTGCAGCAAAGGACAAGTCGCAAGTGACTTGTTATGACTGTGGAAATAAGGGTCACTACTCCAACGAGTGCCCCAACAAGAAGAATGCCACAGCCCCCAATGCAAATGCCCCAGCTCAGCAGCAGCGTCGTGTTTAGCCCGGAAGAAGATTTGCCCCAGGGAATTCACTCAACCGCAACGGCCGTCTTTTTCTCATGCACGCTGAAGAAGCTCAGGAAGCGCCAGACGTCATGCTGGGTATGTTTTTTGTTAATTCAGTACTTGCTAGAGTGTTGTTCGATTCGGGTGCATCGCATTCATTTGTCACTTAAGAATTTGCCTGCACTAGTAAGATTCAACCAACAAAACTGAAGCATGTTATGATTGTTCAAATCCTCGGTTCAACCACCAAAGCTAGGCAAATTTGCAAAGTCGTCCCTATCTGAATCCATGGCATAGATTTTTATGCTAATCTGATAGTACTCGGAACTAAAGGTTTGGAAGTAGTACTAGGAATGGATTGGATGTCCAAACATAAAGGATTGATTGACTGTGCCAAGAAAGCCATAACCATGACCAGTACAGCCGGAATATCAGTCGAGCATATATGTGAAACCTTACCTCGTCAATTCAAGTGCAACAAGAGTATAGCCCAACCCACCATTGACCAAGTCTGGATAGTTTGTGAATACCCCGATGTATTTCCAGATGTTTTGCCAGGTATGCCCCCAGATCGGGATATCGAGTTTATCATTGAACTAATCCCTGGAACAGGACCCATAGCCCAGAGACCCTATAGTATGAACCCGTCTGAACTAGCAGGACTGAAGAAGCAACTGGATTCCATGTTGGAAATTAGATTGATTCAACCAAGTGCATCACCATGGAGATCACCTGTCTTATTCGTGGACAAAAAGGATGGAGGTAACCGTTTGTGTACGGATTATCGGAAGTTGAATGATGTCACCATCAAGAACAAGTACCGATTGCCCAAGATAGAAGATTTGTTTGATCAGTTGACCGGTGCCAAAGTGTTTTCTAAGATTGATCTTAGAACTGGCTATCATCAACTCTAGATTCGCGCAGAGGATATTCCCAAGACTGCCTTTACCACCAGATATAGATTATACGAGTAAAATATCATGTCTTTTGGATTAACCAATGCCCCCGCTTACTTCATGAATCTCATGAATAAGATTTTTATGGACTTCCTAGATAAGTTTGTCGTTGTTTTCATCGATGACATACTAATTTATTCCAAATCAGAAGAAGAACATGAGCTACACTTAAGGACCATTCTTGGAACCCTTAGGGAGCATCAGTTGTATGCCAAGTTTTGCAAATGTGAATTCTGGTTACAAGAAGTAGGATTCCTCGGCCACATTGTATCAGCTGGAGGAATTGCTGTTGAACCTGCACAGGTGAAAGATGTCGAAGATTGGCAAGCCCCAACCACTCAAACCCAATTTCGAGCATTTCTCGGATTGGCGGGATATTACCGCAAGTTCGTAGAAGGATTATCAAGTATCGCCAGACCCATGACCCAATTGCTGAAGAAGTACAAGAAGTTTGAATGGACCGACAAATGTGAAGCGAGTTTTCAAGAACTCAAGAGGATATTGATTTCAGCCCCAATCTTAATCATGCCAGATATCACGAAGCCCTTTGACGTGTATTGTGATGCATCCAAGATCGGTCTCGGATGTGTGCTAATGCAAGAAGGCAAAGTTATATCTTATCTATCTCGACAACTGAAACAACATGAGCAAAATTACCCAACCCATGACCTCGAGCTCGCAGCCGTAGTTCTAGCCCTGAAGACATGGAGACACTACCTGATGGGAAATCATTGTGAGATATATTCGGATCACAAGAGCCTGAAGTATATATTCACTCAGAAGGAGCAGAATATGAGACAGAGAAGATGGATTGAGCTAATCAAGGATTATGATCTGGACATTCACTATCACCCTGGTAAAGCCAACGTGGTAGCAGATGCCCTTAGCAGATTGCTATGCCGCTTGAACTCCATGATTTTGAAGGAGCAACCAAGTTTGCACAAAGAGATGGAAGACTTCCGAATGGAATTAGTGAGTGAAGGATTTTTGGCTAGCATAGAACTTCAACCCACTTTGATCAGCCAGATCAAAGAGGCGCAGAAAGGAAATGCTAGTATCGACGGAATCAAGCGTCGTATCGGTACAGGTAAAGTACCCGGATTCACCGAAGACGAAGAAGGAGTTCTGTGGTACAAAGGACGCCTTTGTGTACCAGCATATTCTGAGTTGAAAGAAGTTATTATGAAGGAAGCTCATGATACTCTTTATTCTATCCACCCCGGAGGAACGAAGATGTATCAAGATTTGAAAGAGCAATTTTGGTGGCATAAGATGAAGAGAGAAATCGGAAGCTATATCGCCAAGTGTGATATATGTCAGAGAGTCAAGGCGGGACATCAAAGACCCGCTGGATTGTTGCAACCATTGCAGATTCCGGAATGGAAATGGGATTCCGTTGGAATGGACTTTATCACCCGATTGCCTACATCTAGTAGGGGAAATGACTCTATTTGGGTCATAGTGGACTGATTGTCCAAAGTCGCCCATTTCTTACCCGTCAAGACCACATATCAGAGTTCGAAGCTAGCGGAGTTATACATCGCTAGAATCGTTAGTTTGCATGGAGTCCCCAAGAACATCATATCGGATCGAGGAACTCAATTTACCTCGAGATTCTGGAAGAAAGTCCAAGAAGGTTTAGGAACCCGCCTAGATTTCAACACCGCTTATCACCCTCAGACCGATGGACAAACGGAGTGAGTAAACCAAATACTCGAAGATATGCTGAGAGCCTGTGTGTTAGAATATGGATGTAAGTGGGAAGACTGTCTACCGTTCGTAGAATTTTCGTACAACAACAGTTATCAAGGTAGTTTGCAAATGTCCCCATTTGAATTCATGTACGGAAGAAAGTGTCGCACCCCTTTGAATTGGTCGGAAGTAGGAGAGAGTCAGATTTTTGGACCCGATATCCTACGAGAAGCAGACGAGAAGGTTCACAAGATTCATGAGCACCTCAAGACCGCCCAGTCCAGACAGAAGATTTACACCGACAAGAGACGTCGAGACCTCGCCTTCACCATAGGAGATTTTGTGTATCTGAAAGTGTCGCCATTGAAAGGAATGCAGCGTTTCCAACTCAAAGGAAAGTTAGCCCCTAGATATATCGGACCCTTCAAGATTCTGAACCGTCAAGGAGAAGTTTCGTATCAATTGGAACTACCTGAAGAGATGTCAGCCATGCACAATGTGTTCCATATCTCATTACTTCGCAAGTGCCTCGAAGTTCCGGAGAAGACTGAAGTATTCAAGAATATCGATCACCGGACTATAGAAATCAACAATGACCTGACCTATCCCGAAGTACCCATCCGTATTTTGGAAGAACCTTTCAGAACTACTAGAACCTGAAGCATCAAGTTTCTCAATATTCAGTGGAGCAACCACACAAAAGAGGAAGCTACCTGGGAGCGCGAAGATCACATCAGGATGGAGTTTCCCGATCTCTTCAAATCCTAGGTAATCTTTTTCGTCCTTTTTCAAATCTCGGGAAGAGATTTTGTTTAAGGGGGCAAGGTTTGTAACATCCCAAAAATATTAAACTAGAATCATCAAACTCTAATCACCAAATTAAGGGTTAACAAAAACTTTTACAATTAAGATATGAAAGCATTCATATGAGTGTGCATTAAAATTTGGATTCTTTTGAATTGCCATGATTATGTGTTTCTTTGCTTGTAAAATGATTCTTAGGTGAAATAAACATCATTTAAACAATACCCAAACTTTTCCCAAAGACAAACAAATCAAAACAAACAAATTAAGTGAATGGTCACTTTGGCCAAATTAACTCCCATACCTACTTTGGCTATCTCTAACTTTCAGAACTTAACAGAAACATGTATGGATCTTTGCACCCCTTGATAGTACTCATAACAAGGTACCAAGGCCCACTTTGTGGTCATCCAAAAATATTCAAATACATGGTTTAAATGACAGTTTAAAATTCAATCTATTTCATATGGGAAGATCCCACTTTTTCAAAAACTACTCAAACCAACTCAATTTTCAAAACTAGGGCATCCACAGAATCCTCAACACATGCCTAGCACACCCACCAAAAATCTTTTCAAAATAAAAAACTTGAGTTCATGCAGCCATTTAATCAAACAGGTTGCAGATACAAATCAAACAAAATCAAAACACTATGTTGAGCAGTGTTTTGGGCCTAACTTGTTCCCTCTGTGGACACCACTAGCCTTAGTAGATCATCTAACAACCTTAACTAATCACTAGCACTACTGTAAGCTAGCCATTGTCATCAATTGTTAGCAGGCCGAGAGGACCATTCCCACCCCATAGTCGACAACAAGCTATGAGCAACAGTAGCCTCGACAACCTTGTCTGGGAGCAAGCTAGCACCCCACCGCCACTCCCTGTCCCAGGCGCGAGCAATGCCAGCCACTGGACCACACGCCCAAGCCATGCCAACCCCTCTGCAAGCATGCCGAGAGCGCGCCCCGTGCGCCACGCTCGACAGACGCCCATAGACCACACGCCGCCCTTGCCGCGTGCACACGTGATCACCACCGTCTCAAAGAACCGCCCGCAGACACGCGCTCGCGCCACATGACCATGCGTTACAGCGCCATCAAAACTTCCGTCGGACCAGTGCAGAGCACCGCAGTATTCCGACCGATCAGCACCGCCCCATGCCTCGCCACCACGCCGTTGAGCTTCGCCAGGGAGCACAGCACCGCTCCCTACCGTCGCCCACGCCGATAGCCCTCTGTGCCGTCGACCACAACGAGCTCAGCTTGCGCCCGTCGCTCCCCTATCGCCACTATAAATAGAGGCATCCCCCGCTCGAATTCTTCACACCATTCTACTCTCCTCTCACCCAGAACCACCCCACCTCATTCCCGGAGCAAGGCGAGCAGCGCATCGCCGGAATTTCACCGGAGTCCGCCGCTGCTGGAGGAGAAGGAAGCCATCGATTTCGTCCACCCCAGGAGCTACCGCGACCACCCCTGAGTTCGCCGTCGTCGACTTCGTCGTTCGCCCGCATCGCCAACCTTTGCCTGAGCCCCGGTGAGCCCCCGACGACCCCCTCTGAGCCGCTAGGGTTCGAGCTCGCCGGTGACTAGTTCATCGTCCACGGCGACCCTCAGCCGTTGATCTCACTTCTAATCCAACGCACCACATCGCCCCGTACTGCTTCGTGTTTAAAGAGACACTGACCAGTAGACCCCCCTTGTCAGTTGCGCCCCGCGCCGTGGAGTGACACTGGGCTGGCCCATTAACCTTTCCCGCGCAGCCCACTCGATTCAACCATAGTTCTGTACCTAGTTTCAAAAATCAACCCAGCTCGATTCAGTAATCCAAATTGAATTAAACCAATTTTGTTAGAAAGATATTGAAATTCTTAATCCAAGCCCGTTGTATTCAAATCATTTGAATCTATAGATCAACCTTGGTAAAAATAACAAGGCAGAAGCTTTTCTGCATTCAAACATTTTTCAAATTTAAACGGTAATAGCTTTTGAGTTGATTCCAACTCTCAAAAATCACGTTTGATCATACATTTCATAATATATAAAAACATATGGGTTTACTTATAGAACTAATGTTCAATTAATAAAAGAATGCCACATAGACATTTCTAGTCACTTATTTTATTTAAAATAAAAAGGTTAAACCTTATTCAATTGTGACACCACTTTAAATCACATTCCCATGTACTGAAATATGTGTTGATGACATGTGTCAACATGATCCCATGTTTGGTTTGGATAATATTAAATCTTAATTAGTTTTTCAATGAGTAGAAATTACTTTTCTAAAAATAAATAAATAATGCAAGTGCTTTAATCTTGAATGTTAGTGATGATGCTATATCATCTATAGAACCCTTGTGTGTGATGATTGAAAGTAGTTAAGTCTTGTTTGGTGATTGTGTACCTCGTATTTATTCATAGACGCTCGTACCGACCAAGGACACGAGGAGGAAGGAGGATACTACGAAGAAGAAGCCGAGGAGAACTTCAACCACTGCTCTGCACAAGGCAAGCCAATACTTACAAGCTATTAAATTAGCAAGCTTATACTGATACTGATGCAAGACTTATTAATCAAGTTGACCTATGCAAGCTAACACTTCCAAATACTCTACTTATGCAAGCTAATACTGCTTGTTACGATACCAACTATATGCCTTAAGCATATGTGATCATATCCACTTGATAACCCAATCCTAGTTTTACTGGCAAGCTTATACTTTATTTCTTTATCAAAACTCTTACTTAGAGTTTACTTGAGTAAATTGTAGATACTAGAAAGATAATTTAAGGTTGCATAAAGAGCATTAAATTTGGCCTAAGCTAGATAATCTTGATGTCATCCTAAGGCATGAGATTGTACTTGGTTAAACTCCACTAGTTTACCACCCCTCATTAGTATTCACTCCCATTTGTAGATGCTAGTGCTAAGCATAAAACTTGATGAACTCTAGATGGGAATACTTGGTGGAAAAATGGTTATGAAAACCTTGGAATGATGGATCATTCTATTGAGATGTTTTGACATGTGTTTCCGAACACCAGATGATTTTGGTGATAAAAATGTTGAGGCATGAGCCTTAGCCCTTTATTAAATTGATGGTTGTCTGGATGCGATACCATTCCAATTTTACCGTACAACCACAATACCCGAGAATTGGGTAGGGCTTGACTGGAAACTTATATACCTTAGTATTGGTTCCCTCACGGCCAAGGTCTGAGTTGAGGCTACCTTGTGAAGATTGTCCACCTATGCAGTACCCAAGATGACAGTTGGTCATGGTTGGGAGGCCAAACTCACAGGAGAGGTGCTTATACTAGGGCGTGTAATCGAAAGGTTAGGATTGATTATCCGCATACTGAGTATGGTGAATTCAGGATTTGTTCCTGACGAATGTATTGAATGTTGTGGTGAAAGTGTACAATCTCTGCTGAGTGTCAAACTATTCGAATAGCCGCGTCCGTGGTTATGGACAGTTGGAGTGGCCATACTGTTCCCCCGTCAGATGTTCTCAAAATGACTTGTGAAATGAATTGAGATTTTGACTTGACCACAACAGAGTTGTGATATGAAATACAAGTTCCCACTTAGGTGTTATAAAATTTCAACTAGCTTTTTTTTCTTCTGAACTTAGTAGAGGTAAATCTGGCTTTTTGCAAAACAACCATAGAGCTTCATGTCCTATTACCAAAAACCCCCTTCACTTGTTAGTATTAGTTTGCGAGTACTTAAAGAGTACTCATGGCTTTGTCCCTGGCTATTTCCGTGGCCAGACTATGAAGAGGAGTACCAGGACGATGACCCTAGGAAGCTTACGACAACTAGGATCATCTCCCATCGTCAGCATTGCCTGTGACCCCGAAGATGGAGCTTCGCCTATGCTACCTTTATTATTACATTATTCCGCTGCTTGAGTTGTATGAAGAACTAGATCATGAGATCCTTATTTGTGTAAGACCTTATGTATGGTTTGTAATGGATGATATACTGTGGTATCCAATTCTGTTATGTCTCGCAAAAATGGTAATCCTGGGATTGCGATGTATGGCATAACAAGCATCTGGGATTAAAAATCCGGGTATTGACAACTTGTATAGGGCCGATCCGAGGGTGTTACAGAGTGGTATCAGAGCTCAGCAGTTGCGATGCCCCAGTGGTCCAGCCTATAGGATAACCTAGCTAACGGCCGATGTAGACTATCAAAACTAGTTTTGAAATATTGGTTGGATAGATCTGATTAGGTCTGCTTTTACTCCTTATCCCTGTGCTATTCTCTTCTTACCTCTGCCTGTTTTGAATCTGTCCTCTTATATTTTATTAGAGTTCAGGAATTCTCGTGGTTGGGTTTTCGTCGTACCTTCAGGGTTTCTCTTCTGTCCTCTTGTAACGGTGCTTAGACATCCGGACTTCTTTCTATCTGAGGAACTTTCCTCTGTTGTACCTTTCAGTGGACCGAAAATTCACTAATTTTTTTTCTTGTTTCTTTGCATCCTCCGGTGTTTCACATCATCTACGCTAGATCCGATGAAGAACTTGTATCACTCCATTGTGTCTGCACATCATTTGTGAAGATCTTCAGTCTAAATTCCGAGAATGGGTTGCACGATTTTCTACTGAATGTGCAGAGTAATAGTTTGGGTGCGTGATGGATTGGCCCCCATGCCGATTACTCATTCTATTTGCTCTTGTACATTGAAGTGGATTCAAAGGCATCTTTTATCTCCTTCTGTCGAAGTTACAGGTGGCTTTATCTGTTGAGACCTTTACCTTCGTCCTTTGTTCGCCGGAGTGTTCTCTCGACAAGTTTGCCAAGGCGTAGTCGCCGCACCATCCCCTTGAAGGAGCTACATGTGATCGTGAAGATTTCTTTTCTAGAAATCTCGGGGCGAGATTCTTGTTTAGTGGAGGAGAGTCGTAGCATCCCAATTGTCTAAAAATTGTAATGCTACTTGCCTATTATAGATTTGCTACTTCTTACATCTCATAATTGCATTGCATCATCATTATATCATTCTCATGTCACCATGCCACCTTGCATTTGAGCATCATATTAAAACCCCTCTTCTTTTGGTTCTTCTCTTCAGGGCCGATCCTGAGATTTTAGGGGCCCGGGGCGGAACTAAAATTTTGGGCCCCTTTCTAAAAAAAATTATATACAAGAATGAAATGATGAAAATAAATACTTTAAGTATACCCATTTGCAATATTCATCTAAAAATGATAATGTTTACATATTACCTTCAAAATTTCTATGTGTATTCCTAGAAGCGAAGTCAGTGATAATGAAATCAATATCAAAGTCGTCCAATAACTTCTTTTCGATGCTGGATCATAAATAACCATACTAACTGGTTCCTCATCAACACTAGTAGATTTTGTAGGAGATGAATCAAATGCGATATCATGATTACTTACATTGTTATTACCCGCGTTGATGTCATCGTTCTCCTATGTACTGATCTCATCCTCTAGATCAATATTACTCCCTCCGTCCTAAAATAGATGTCTCAGATTTATCAAAATTTGAATAAATCTAGACACTATTTAGTATATAGATTCGTCCAAATTTTAGAAAACTTGAGACATCTATTTTAGGACGGAGGGAGTACTATGTTCCTCAACAAGAACTACTAACTCCATTTCGGTTTACAAGTCTTGCGCGTACTTCTATGTCGCCATAACCAATTAACCACACAAAAATATAAAGAAGAACTACTAAGTAGAACAAAAATTAGGGACAACGTTAGACTCAGAAGACTGAGATCAGAAATTCAGAATTCGGACCTGTAGACGCTGAATGGTCAAAGTGTGACCAGAGACAGGCCACAGGCAGATACATAGGGCGAGGGGGCGAGGCGATAGGCGACGATCGGCCGACAGGCGGCGGCTTGCTGCTTGCCGCGTGTGGGCCTTCCTACGATCGACAGCGCAACGTTGAGTCGAGGTCGAAGCAGGAACCGGCGTGCCTTCTTACGATACGATCAAAGAGAATAGCTGATCTAATCGCAGGTTAGGTACGTGCTACCATGATGAACTTCAAATCTGAAACGTATGTGTATGTCTAGTAAAATAGAGGGGCAATCTAGCCTAATAGGAATCTCAAAAATGCTACTCCCTCTAACCCATATTAGTTGACTTGAATTTATCAAATTTTGGATAAACCTATATACTAAATAGTGTCTAGATTCATTCTAATCTAGACAAATTTGAGTCAACTAATATGGGTCGAAGAGAGTATAGTTTTTTTCTTTTCTATAAGATCTATAACCTATATATGCCCCACATGTCTGGGGAGGGCCCCCCAAACTTTTGGGCCTAGGGCGGCTGCCCCTCGAGTCCCCCCCCCAACGGCCGGCCCTGCTTCTCTTCATAGTGCATTTGCCTTATTTATTATATTTGCCTCTTGATAAATTATATTTGGATTTTGATATATGTTAAATGCCCAAGTTGAGTTGAGGGCATATCTCTTTAATTATCTCCATCTACTGACTTGACAACATCGTATTTCACTTGATACCTTTCCTTTCTCTACCATAATTATGTATGTGGAAATTGCCTACTTGTTTTGGTATTTAAACTCAGGCCCACATATATATTTTATGGATCCAAACCTATATCTCACACATGCCCATCATATCCTGATACAAAAACATGCCCACACATGTTTGAATGGATGAAAATTGCATGTCCCATGCAAAATAAGCATCAACTCCTTCTTTTCCTTTTTCTACCTTGTGTTGTGTTCAAGTTAAGCACTTGAGTTTGGCTTGTTGTTTTAGTTCAAAGCAAAAGAACCTTCCTAATCTAATCCGACCTCACCACCTAACCAAACACAACTCCACCTAAACCCCTCTCATCACCTCTTTTCGTGGCCACATCACCTCTATTCCTTTTTCATGCCTTGCAATATGGTACCCAGCTAGCCCTTCCACTGGCCCCTTTTCCCTCTCTCTCGAGTTGGCAGCAGCAAGAAGAGAAGAGATCAACGTGAGCCCTTTTTCCTTCTTTGCAAAAGATCTACAACACCCCATGTGCTTCCTTCCCTCCCCTCTCTTCTTATCCATAGCAACAGCTCCCCCACATGCCTACTCCACAACCAGATCGAGATCTGGGGAAAGCTCAGACCCCTCTCCTTCCTCCCCACACCATCCTTGCCATGGCCATGGAGCTTCTAAACCCTAGACCACCCCGTCCATCTATTGCCCACAGCATTCTGGTACTTTCCAAGCCCAAGAATCGGCACCACCTCACTGCACTACCTCGTCTACGTCGATTGGAACTGGAGGACGACGCTGGAACACGCCGGAGCGCCGCCGATGCTGTCGTGGACCGCGTGTACAAGAGAAAGATGGCCATGAAGACCCAACGTCGACCGCCTTTGTCTCGAGCTCTTCCATCTGCATAAGTTGGTCGCCGGTGAGTCCACTGGCCTCCCAGACATCCCCGTGCCCTCTCTGTTGTTTCATCATCAGCGATCCTTCTATCGAGCAACCTGGCTACGCTGTTGCCCGCAGTCGTCCTTTGTATGCTCTCGTTGATTCCATCGTCGTTGACCCCATACACCTGTTCCTCGTGATTGTCCTCTGACCACATACACTTGTTCCTCGTGATTGTCCTCGTTGAGGCACCCCTCCTCATGCTCTCCTTGGCCTCCTTTCAACGGCGTCGCTTGCCCGCACACGCTGCACCGCACTGCACGAATATTTCTTCAAACTAGTTAGTGTGCACGTGCAACGCACGTCTACGTAAGCATAAAAAATTTGAAAATTCTAAATCAACATAAACAATAGAAACTTCTAAATTTTCCAAAAGCATAGTTTCACCAAACTACCTAATGTGTATCACATAAAAATTATAGGAATGATTTCTCACATAAATATGTTCTGAAACAAATAGACAAATATCTACACCAATTGCAGATATTAGGGCAATTATAGTGAAAATCGCACCAAGTTTCAAATTGTTCCATATTTTTAATATAGTGTCGTGAATAGAGAAAACTTGTAGTCGATGTGTAGCAATAAGATTGATCGCCGGTCCTCCACAAATATCAATATCTTTATGTGCAGAACCAAATGAACAAATTATAAATCCTTCACTCTACCAGAGTGCGGTCATATGCCAACACAAACTAAAAGATCAAAATTAACTTAGCACAATTTAGACAAAGAATTACACAAATAACATTATTACCATTTTGTAGCAACACATGCTTATCATACATGGTTAAAACAATTAAGATTTGTAAATAAACTCACATCGAGTATTTCTTCAAGTACATTAACCTTCCATGCCCACATGATCATTTCTAAATAAATAGTACGTTTTATTGATCAATTCACTAATTTTGAATTCTCTAACATAGCACTGCGCATGTTTAATTCGTTATATAGATGCTCCAATGTGAGATTGATTTGTACGGTTAAATTTTTAAAGAGCTCTAAGCTCCCTTGAATTAAGGGCTTCTCCTTGCTTGGTTGAGTCCCGCTGCAAGCCCATGTATACATAGAGAATGGCTAGTTCAAAATTGACCGATGCACGATGCTCTTGAGTAGATGGTTGCGTGGACGGCTGATTAGACACAAATAGATAGAATCATTATTTTTGTGTCGATCTTGCTAATATATTAGGTAATAAATATACATATAATAATTACACAAAAATCAATCTGATTGTATAAAATAAAAAATATACATCTTTTCAAAAATGTTCATTAATCTAGAAAAACCTCATGGGTCAGAAAAATATGTTCACGTAATTCTAAAAATTGTTCAAAAAACTCTCACATGACTAAAAAAGATGCCCGCGTAATTTCAAAAACTATTTACGGGTTTGAAAAAATGTTTAACTGTCTAAAAAAGTTCACACATGTCTGAAAATAGATATACACATAATTATGCAAATATTTATGGGTTTGAAAAATCATTCATCTGTCTTAAAAATTCATGGGTCTGGAAAAAATATTCCTCCGTCGTGCTCGCTGCCATGCTCGTCGTTCGTGTGCTTGCCGCCGTGTCGATGCTCATGGCGAGGCCGGGCGACGCAAGGCCCCCAAGACCGCAGGCGCTCCCTCGCCGCCGACCGCCGCCTCGGCCACGCCCACAGAGCCGCCGGCCGCCATTCTGCACGCAGTAGCACACACGCGCTGAGGAGGCCGCGCTTAGGAGGCCTCGCAGGTAGGCTCCAAGACTGCTGCCTCAAAGCATGCGCCGCCGTCCCTCGCTGCTGCTCCACCGGCCGCTCCGAGTCACCGGTTTTGGCACGAGGCTGTTGCCGTGGAAGTGCGGGACGATGCCGGACGCGTCCTCCATCTCCGGGCGGCAGCCTTGGACGGACACAAGCCCCAGAGCGGCGTCGAGGGCGACGGTGTGTCCGCGTCCTCCATCTTCAGGCCGGTCTGGCGGTCGTCGCGACATCGGTATCAACACGGTCCCAAGTCCACTGCTCTTCGGGCTAGCAATCTCCTCCTCTCCCATTGTTGTACGGTGCACGGATTTTACATGGTATGGCCACTGCATGCATAGCTCGGTAAAGGCTGCAGCCTTAATTTGTTTCCTTGCATGTAGCGGTGTCAGTTACTCTAATAAAATCAAGGCAATCTATATTGTTAGCACAAAAATAAAAACACAGAAGAAATAGCATATTAGCAACAGAAACAGAGTCGAATGCCTAGTTATAGGCATATTTCATATTTTCAATCCCTCAAGACCGCAACCACTCCATGATTAGAGGCTACATCCAGAGTGGTTGGTGTAGTTAGAATATACACAACGTCATTGGGAAGGTGTCTCGTTAGGCAGTTTCAGAACATGGTCATCATCATCAGTGGAGATGTACCGGAGAATTTACAGTTTCCGAAAAAATCGATCACAAACAGTTGGCCAGACCAGATAGTCAGCAACCACGAAGTAGAGAGAGGAGCACCTACAGGAAGCACTGGTGTCTGCAGCGAAAACCTGAAGGGCGCGGCCAGTCTGATCAATCTGCAGGCCCGGCGCGGGAGGCAACGTCTCCCGTGACAACGCTATGACTGAAGTGGTCGAAGGCGTCCATGCCATGGTCGCTGATGCCCACGAGGAGACGGCTGCTCTCCACGACACCGCTGGGGCACGCAAGGCTCGATGCCTCGGTGGTCCTTGCTCGCGCCTCACAAAGGGGCGCCGCGGTCGGCCATGGGTGACGTGAATGTGATGGGGAGGCGGAGGGGATAGGAGGAATGGGGGCGTGGCGAGAGGGCTTGCGGTGGCATGGGGAGGCCAGATAGAGGTGGAGCTGGAGTTCAGGTGACGGCTTGAGGAGGGTGCGACGAGCCGAAGACAAATGGGAGAGAGAAAGAGAGTAATTATCGGCTGAAATCAGGATCCAGGAGAGGTCTGATCCGTGAAATCAGGATGTGTGGGAGGCGGACGCGAGGAGTGCTATTTTCCTCTGTGGTGGAGTGCGTTCAGCCATTCTAAATTACTAAGCGCACACCAGAAAATGGATTAAGCGCACACCAGTCGGATTTGCGGTTAGATCTAGTAGGGTGAGATAATCAGACGGTAGTAATGAGTCGGGTGCATTAAACGGGGTGTCCCTAACAAAGAACAAGTTCGCTCGTTTAATAGTACTTCCTCCGTTTCGGTTTATAAGTCCTACGCGTATATCTAGGTTATCAATTTGACCTATATAATTTGAATTATATAATATAAAAATTATATCATTGAAAAATACAAAGTCTAAATTTTCTGGTGATATATTTTTTATAATATATATATCATATTAAGTTGCTCAATTTGGCGACATAGAACTACGTGCAGGACTTGTAAATCGAAACGGAGGAAGTAGTATAGATGAGCTAGCTTGTTTTGCATGCATCTTTGATTCAGCAGGCTGCCTGTGTGCTTCCACGACGAAGCCCATTTCTTGCCTTGGTGTTTGTTGCTGCCCTCCGCATGCACACCTGCACACTTGCCGCACGCCCCCTTTGCACCATGGAAACATCCCGCGCACACCGAAGCCCGACGTTGTCCGCCATCGTGCCCGCTCGTCGCCGCACGCGCACGACGCGCGCCGCGCACACGTGTAGTCTGCAGTCACATTCCACACTGTCGACCACCGCAGCATCTCTGTTCCCGGAGTTTTCCCGGCCGCCTCCGCTTACCTCCATCCCGTCTCATCAGCGTCTCTTCAGCTCGGTTCATCCTTTTCTCCAATGCATCTGACCGCGAGCATTTCCGTGACCCGTAGAGCTCGAAATCATCCTTGTAAATCCATTGAATCTCGCTGACGTTCCTGTCCAAAAATTCAGTTTTGCGTCTGACCAAAATCCGTATGTTTCCAGTCCTTTTCCCAGCGTTACAGCCTTCCTCTATCAATTCTCTAGTGGTGAAACATCGTCTCCTATGTCCCATATGCACATCAGCGAAAACCTCAGCCCAAATAGATTAGTGATGCGCTCGCCATCGTCGTTTTACTCTGAGGACAACTGATTTATTCCGTGACTCTAAAAAAAAAGCTGATTTAATCCGCGACCTGCTTTGTTTCAGTTGCCTCCGATCGAGCCTTGGTCTTTTATAATAACTAGGAAACATGCCCGTGCGTTGCAACGGGAGAAAAAATTACTCCAGCTTCATAATACCTTGGCGTGTCGCTAAAGAGTCCATCCAAGTGTCGCCGAATCATGCTGGCCAAAGTAAGTTCTCATTCGTATAGCCTCGACGACGGTCAGGTGTGCCCACTTCTTCCTCTAGACATCGCCTCAGCCATGTCACTAAGTACACACGTGTTAGCATTACCACGTCACTCGGTATACACGCAATAGCGTTAGTAGATACATGCACCACCATCGCCACCTCACCCGCTCCACGAAGGACTTCGCGTTGCTCGGTATGTAGGAGTAGAAGAAGCATAGGAAGGCAGATAAATTGTTTCCCTCGCATTGGCCGGGATGAGGCAGATGAATTGTTAGGATCAAGTGGGTACACGCATTGTACAACCTAAGAGCAAGTCTAACTGCCGTCGTCGGCGAGCTCCTAGTCGAGGACGATCACGTCGACGTCCATGTCGTCGACGGATGCCAGGACGGGCTCCTCCTCCTCGCCGCGGATGGCGGCGACCGCCTCCTCGATCTCCTCCTGCTTCTTGGAGAGCTCGACGGCGATGGAGGCGACGAGCTCCTCCTCCTCGCGCCACTTCTTGGCCTCGAGCTCGGTGAGGGACGCAGCGAGCGTTGCGCGAAGCGCCTCCTCCTCCTCCTCCTCATCTCTGCGGTGCGAGCGCGAGCGAGAAGACGCGACGTACAAGCTCGCGGAGGAAGATGCCTCCACGAGATCGAACCGCGGAGCCGGAACAGTGCGCGTGGCGACGGCGTAGGGGGGCAGAGAAGCTGGGGTTCAGCCCCCGGTTCGTCCAGAGACAACAGGCGCGCTTCTTGGCCCCAATGAAGCAAATGCGGCGCCGCTCCTTGTCGTCGCCGCCGCCGGGTGCGCGACGGCCACTCCCTCCTCCTCCTCCTCCCCCAGCACGGTTGACGTCGAGTCCGCAATTCGCTCTCCTGCTCGCCTTCTGTCTCGCGCGCAGAAACAGGAGAAATTTCTTGCCGGAGTACGCGTGGAAACGCGGTGGTGGCTAGTCTTTGCGGCGGAGGGACACGGGCTCTGACCCGTCTTCGCTCGCTCGTCCGGTAGAAATAGGGGCTGGAACGGGCCTTCACAGGCCCATGTGAATTTCGTTTACAGGCCTGGCCGTTTACAGGTGTTATCACGACGGCTCGGCCACCAGCCCGTGTATCCACCGGAAATTTAAAGGTGCCGGCGTTTCAAGGGTGCTGTTAGACTTGCTCCAAAAAAATACAAAAAACCTATCGGCCCTCTTGATTTTCAGCCCACTCGCTCGGCGTAACTCTAGTCTAGGGCAATGTCATAACCTTCTCTACTTATGCATAGTCAGGATACCTACTTGATTCTGATCCTGGAAACTCCCCAGGGATCTCTTTCTTTTAGGTAACAGGCACAACACCATCTATCATTCAGAAATATGTTACAAACAATTTAATGATTCAGATAGAGCTGTCTCGTTACAATGCCACGTTACAACATCGTTACACGATCCACACAACACCATCACAATTAATACACCATCCTTCATTGGAAACATGTTCATTACATGTAATAGTTCAGATGGAGTTGCCTCATTCATTACAAGAACCACTCTTCCAAGACTAAAAGTATCCATATTAAAGCAATTTAGCTTTATGATTAATTTCATGAACAATCCACTAAAACGACTACAGAGTTGGTGATTTTAAAAATTCATGCCTCAGTGATCTAGCGAAAAAACATTGTAGATACCAAGGTCTCAATTATCTGTGCAAGCTTTTCAAATCCATCAGGTTGATGAAACACGTAGAATGCACGAGATTTCCCGTATTTTCTTTGCATCCTGATGAAGATCACTTAAATCTATCAATTTCCACATTAAACATCTATGAATGCGCCATCAATTACATAGGTCAAAACTATGGACCGAAGGTTAAGAATACTTGTCTTAAGTACTTCAACACCAGCTTCATTAAATCTGACTAACTCCATGGCATATCTAGCTTGCATTTTAAAGAGATGTATCAAGTCAGAGATGAAAATACCATGTAGATATTGCGCCAATTAAGAACATGCCATGCTACTGATGCAGAAAATACTTATGGCTTAGCAATCTCTGCAATATCAAATCTAAGATCTAGACCTTTTCCAATACCATACAAGATCAGAGAGAAGAGACAACATAAGGAACCATGAAACTATGACTGTATGTTACAATCATGTTTCTTCATATGTAAAATTATCAGACCGAGTATGCTCCGACAAAAAATGTAAAGTTGGCAGAAACTGGAATGGTTGATCAGCAGCAATTTCCAAAAGATCCTCTCCTGTAGCATTTTGATTCAAGTTAAAACTAAAAGCAAAAGCAGTAGAAAAACATGTCTGTTGACATGCTTCTTTCTCTCACATTCCCTAAGATATTGCAGAAATCAGTGATGAAATACCTATAGCTGAAAGTCTCAGCTTCTTCTTTTCAAACTTTTCTTCCTTAGGTAATTGTTTTTATATCTCATTCTCTTTCCTATCCGCAGCAAGACGCTATTCAAAGTTACAAATACATAAACAAAATAAAGTGAGGCTAAGCTTTGTTGCTCATCTTATATAAAAAAAAATACATGTAACTAATTAGAAGAAGCATCCTTCACAATTAACACAGTTAACATGTAACTAATTGCATGTGACTACCTATCAACGCAAAATTGAGCTGTTATTCTCACGGTTGTCATATATCCAGTAGGAACAAGAACACCCATCTGGATCTTTGCTTGAAGCAACCGCACGAATGCACGCTTATGTATTTTGCAAAGAGTATTGGGCCTAAACTGCACTCATTAGGTAAACTACCAAGAAATTTTATCAGGATCCTTTTCATAAGCTCCATAAAATACTTCAAGCAGCCATTCACGGATATTTGGACTAATACTACAAGTAAGAAGAATAAATATTAGATTAACTACATAAATAGACTTTGTAGGGACAAAACGATAATATGCAACCTTCTCATCATGCCAAAGTCATATAAGATAAGCCTTCCAACATTGGCATCATCAGAAGCAATGTTCCCAGGATGTTGTAAGGAAAATTAATTTAACCAGCGCCCTGCTACATTTAATCGACGTGCTAAAAACGAGCAAAAGACAGTAAATATGGTTCAATATCATGAATTTTTAATCTTGGAGACAATGTTTTATTTAAATCCATCTCTAAAGTCGGAAGGAAGTACATGGGAATGGTAAATAATCTGCTAGCTAAACATATAGAAGTGATGAGACATGCTTATTTGCATTAAGAAAGAAACCTTGTGGTGGATATGACCCGGGACCTGCATGAGGAGGTCGGTGCACAGCTTATGGGAGATTAATTGTTGAGCCACTTCTCGAACAACACTACTTATTAGATCTTGTCGATGGTCAGATGTAGATAAACAAAAGATTATCTTGAATAAAACAAGTGCCAACTTAACTCTGAATACCAGAACTTCATATTTAAATTCCTAGTAATTCTTGCTGAGTAGCAGAAAACATACATGTTGTTATAATTCCTTGTAATACCAGAACTTCATGTATCCTTGAATAGGACACCAAACATACTTGTTGTTATGATTGCATATGAAAAAGAATCATGCCACCATCGAAATCAGCTCTTATATTAATTCAAGAATTACAACTTTCAGTTGAGAACATGAAGAAAGTTCCTATAGCATTGGCTTGTTTTTGGAGTGTCGTGATACATTACACACTACGTCTTTTGGTAGACAAACTGCAGCACCATTCTTACACTGTTTCCAATGAACAATTTAGACAAGAATAAAAAATTGACACTTGAAAAGAAATGCAAACCATGAACAATGACATCACTGATATTTTGGCGAGTTTGGTGAATGAGATTAACCGAGGATATCTATGATGAGGTAACAGAAAACTGCAGAGAATAATCAATCACCTTTTCTATGGTTGAATACCTGGCTATCATGGATCTCGTCAGGGGAGGTTGACCCAATCGCCAGGAGGGGTGTAGGGATCTACGGCTGCTCATGCGGAGCCATCACATGCTACTCCTCGCCGTGATGTCGCTGCTAGCGTTGTTCATGCATCACCCCGCCTGGTACTACTGGTCATGCCACCGTCGCCGCCAGTGCTCATGTCCTGCATATTAGCCAACTAAAAATCAGATATATATATAGGAGAACAGATAGAGGATGGAAGAAGGAGAGGTGCATGGTATTAGACAACCACCGCATACGGGGACCTCGAACAACAGCGACCCGTGTGTTCAGGTCTGTGCATCCTCACTCCTCAAGGCCGTTGTTATCATCCGCTTGGAAGAGGACGGGGAAGAGGAGCGAGAGGGTTGCCGGTGGAGAGAGATCTAGGGGCGTGGGGTGGTCCTCCTCCTGGTCCCGACGAGCACGTCGTCTTCCCAGCTTCCTTCCGCATGACGTGACTCGGCGGATCCGGCGGAGGGACCTCAAGCAGGTGATGCAGGGCGGTGCCGCGGATAGGAATCATGGTGATGCGGGATGCTGAGGCTAGACTTGATTCTGGTGGTCTGGCCGCGCTGAAGATCTCTCGATCTAGCCACACACGGGCCATCCTGCAGTTCTCGCGGGCAGAGGATCTCACGATGTGGGGCGGAGGATCTCACGATGTGGGGCGGTGGCCTGGAGAGGAAGGCGTCGCCGGTAATCTAGAGGGGATCCGATCCAGGAGGAGATGAGAACTTTAGGTTCGGGGGAGGAAGGGACGGGCGGACGAAGCGGGCGTTACTCCTGCGCCTCGTAGTTTTTTTTTCCTGCGAAAAGGTAGCGACGGAGCCACGACCACGAAGGGGATGCGTGACGAAAGAAGCGACGGAGTGGCAGAAAACGGAATACTGATATTCTTTTTAGATAGTAGAGATGCCTCTGACCGGTTTTCTCCTGGAGCCTTTTGTTCAGCTGCTTTCTTGCCCGTGATAAATGCGCACGCACACACGACTCATCCATCTTAGTAAATCGAGCCCATCATCTTTTCTCCCTATTTGCAAATTCTTTTATCTTTTGCAATATATTTTATTTCATATTTCCTAATCTATAGCTCCATTTGAAAAGTGTTATCTATGAAAGTTCCTCTGAAAAAATGCACGAAACATTAATATGTCATCCTCATATCGGTTTGCATACATATCATGTGGTTTGGGGTAATTAGTATTTTCACCTAATAATTAAATATGGAGTCCATATGCGGGCTTTTTAGTCCTATATTGGCTTCATTTTAATTTGTGTAGCGAACCGGTGCTATATTTTGTCTTGTTAAGACAACATTTAAATTGCAGGGTATCTAAACAATATGAACCTTCTAAATAAATGTTGGAGCGCCGGTTCCGCTTAATATTTCCTAATTGTATCGCACCTTTGTCATGCCATTCATCATACATGCATCATGTCCGATCTTCTGTCATAGTATTAAATAGTGCATCCGGTGTTTCTTCTAGTGTTTTGCTTCTTCACAGATTAGGCCGATGAGTTGATGCAAGAGTCAATCCGATCTTCGGATGAACCTTCGGGAATATTTTCAGGCGAGCATTCTTCCCCTTTCTACCTAATTTACTTTTATAGTTTTTATTCCCGCCTGTTGATCTATTGCTACCTGTGTTGCGATGCTCTAGTTTTCGTACCCGTGATATCCCTTGCAGCCTTATATTGCCTTGGACACATCCTATTACCTGTTGTTTGGTAGATAGTTAGACTTGCATGTCGTAGTCGTTTGCTCAAGTACTGTTGCGTGTCGTCAAGTACCACAGTTGTTGGAAGACTGCCATATGCTTTATGTTGGAGATGATCATGGCTTGAATTACAGGTTAATACCTAAATTTGAAAGTAGGTAAATAATACAGACACACAGGTGGACAATAGATGTTATTTGGTTTTTAACCGTCTACTTGTGTCCCGTAGGACCTCGAGTACTTGATACCTGTTCTTTGAATATTCGCACTATCCGCATATGAGACCATGAATCCCCTTAGCCAGAGCTTGAGTCATATATTATTTCATGGGGCCAAACTAGTTTGGGGCTTTATTACTATCCTGTACGTATGCCATGTTTTACTGCTTTATTTACGACTGCGCGTAGAGCGCCTGTACTGTTTTGGATCGCGGCACGATTTCGCGGTATCAACAAGCCTAGTCACACTTTCGGGTTCCCAGTCGTTTACAGCCGTTCTCGCAAACCTCTAGGTCCGTCTCGGAGCTGGCCAACTTCGTCGTAGGTATCTTGGTGGGGTGGCCCCTGAAATATTATATGAATCTTGCAATTGCTCTGTCGTGATGCCTCGTTGGGTTTTCATTTGGTTTTTTCCGAGGTTGATCGTGCGTGTGTTGCTATTTATGCCCCCCTGCAGGGTAAAACTTCCTGAAAGCCGTGTCCACGATTATGGACGACTTGGAGCACATTATATCGATCATAGACAACTATAACTAAAGCAGTGCTATAAATTTGACTTTATAATGATTAGTAATCAGCTTCACTACAACGGAATGGCTAAATTAAAGTACCAACAACTGTTGGGTTTGAGATATCTCATGATATTTGTATCTGACTAGTAAGTGTCGCAACTACAATGGAATGGTTAACTAAAACTGCCCACTGCTTATTATATCAGGATGACTCATGCTACCTATATATGACTAGTAATTGTTGCAACTATAATGGAATGAATGAATAAAATTGCCAACTGTGTGAGTTCCTCGGTTGACTTCCTCGTTTGGTCTCGAGGGGGAAATACCAGGATGGGTATGTTGGGTGGTAGTATCAGGATGGTTTCGAGTAGGTCTTTCTTATCTCTCTCTGATAGCCGACAGTTGTATCGAGTCTCTATAGGTTGTTTAGCGCATGCTTCGCTGCCGCTTCAGTTCACCATACCTATGTAGGTGAGGACTGCCGAATTCTAGTCTCGCCGTGTATTGGCCTCAGTACTGACCGCTCTCTTTTTCCTTTTCCCTTTGCCGGCCCCCTTTTATTTTAGCAGGTTTTGAGATCGACGACGTTAGCAGGGTTACCCTTCCGGCTTGGCCTGGGCAGGGTTATCGACGCCATTGGTTATTCTTCCGGGCTCTTAGCTCAATTTGCATCTTTTCCGTAGTCAGGTGCTTTATCTTTTTCAAGGTGATTTGGATATTTGTATTATATATCTGTATTCTTGACTCATGGAGTCGTTGTTGTATATATCTGTTTTTGTGGGTTCCATCATGGACTATTGTGTAATGATATTACTTCGTTTTCCACCCGCACGCAAGTGCCTGGTGGGCACCTTTGAATTGTTTATACGCGGGTTTAGCGGGAATCGCTAAGACTTGCGTAGGGACGATTCTGAGGGTGTTACAGAGATGCCACATCATCACCGCTACAAGCCTTGACGGTTCTTCCAAACATTTACTCGGCAAAATATAGTGCAACTTTACATGCTTCTTAGCTGTTTGGCCTTCCCTGTGTTCCTCATTCTCACCCGACTAAGGAACCATGGGAATGCAATGAGTACTTCAAGGGCAAGGGCACGACATGCAAGATGACTTCGCTGTATAGGTTCCACTCCGACGCCATGTTCCCAAATTGTATGGGTAAGTAGTGGGTAGGTGACAATGGAGATTGGATTGCCACTATTGGGTGCGAGTGGAAGTAGGAGTTTGTCAATGTGTATACTCATCAACTCCTTCCTATCCCTCAAGTCCATGAGTTTGTACCCACCAATGATCCGTTTACATTCATGCATAATGATCGCACCATTCTCCTCTAGAAGATTGCTATTTGCCGATCCCACAGCTAATGTGGATTATTTAGATTTCTCTCTTGTCGCTATCTTAGATTGCTACCCTTGATGGCAACGAGTATAGATGGATAGTTCTTGAGAACCAGTTCCAGTACTATTTTAGATACAGCGATGCAGTTATCCACAAGGGTCTGATGTTTGCAGCTACTAATAGTGGCATTATTTATGTTTAGAATCATCTAGATTTTGATAAGTTTTATCCACACCTGTTGTAATCACAAGTTTTAGTTTTTATGGATGTCAATTAGTTTTGGCTGATTTGGCCATCATTTCTTTTTCAAGGTCCTATTTTGCTCCCGGCACCACCTATTGCGCATCTTGGGGAGGGAAACCTTGATGACATAGATGATAGGGAGTACAAACCTGGGTTATGGTTCTTAGCAATATCTATAGATGAATCTAGCCTTCTTCTTATCCATACTAAGGGCGTAACTGATGACAAGTTTTATCGCGGTACTTATTATGGCCATGGAAATCTTGTTGCTGATCATAGTGTTGATCACTATGGTCGCACTTTTGGCACCTATGCTACTGGGTTTGGCTACAAGATGTACTCAAAGGACACTGCTTACTTGTTGCCACCTAAGCAATGGATAGCCATCACTGACATGCAAGCATATTCCCTTTTCCTTGGATTGAACTATCAGATTAATATTATAGTAGGCATTGCAGATGTTGCCCTAGGATATCTGACGATAAGAAACTGTGTCTACACCTCCCACCATACAATAGGAATTGTATATATTTCATTTCCTAAAATATGATGCTTCGGTCTAAATACTGAAGAAGCAGTTGTCGGTTTCTCAACCAAAATTGTATGGAAATCTCCGGAGACTCCATTCTGGTTTATCCAGAGATTCGCCAATGCCTGGGATTGGAACCTAGCTATCGTAAGTACTTGTAATACTATGTAATAGGATAGTTCAGTTGGTATCAGCCTCATTGAACTATTTTGGCTGCAAAGTAATACTAGTATAGTATTAGGTCTAGTATTTCAGAGTATTTTATATTATATACTTATACTTGTTTAGATCAAGGGCAGGAGATGGTACTTCTTTGCCTTTGTTTTGCTAAGTATTTTATAGAACTAATATTAATGTACTAGTACTTGTTTAGATCAAGTGCAGATGGTATTGCTTTTCTTTTGTAACTTGGCCTTGTCATAAACTCATAATCTAGACAAGGCTTGGGCATTTTTAGATGCCTATGGAGGTCACACACATGCATTGATGTGAGAAGGAGATATGCACACAAAAGCAGACTTGATCGTCAGTTTTGCTTGCTAATAATCGAGTGTACCGAGAAAAGGACAAACTGAATCGGTCACTTTGAAATGCTGAATAGTCTGTCAAGTGCCGCTGAATATGAACTAGGAAGCTGTTGATATTTTTCTTTCTTATTCTATACTCCTGAATTTTCAAAATGCTAGTGAATCTATCAAATGTTCTATTTCTATTACTAAAGTATTTTTTAGATCAAGTGCAGTAGATGGTCTTTATCTTCTTTTGAAACAGATTGGCCAGAATATGGTCTCTCTTTCCATTTGAATTATGGCCTTGATACATCTATTGAATTTTAATGTCTGCATTGTTAAATCTATAAATTCCTTTTCTCTTTATCTCTACAACTAAATCGGTCACTTTGAAATGTTTTTGAATCTGTCAAGTGCCATTGATTATGTAATGGGAATCTGTTTATATTTTTCTGTTTTAGTTTGTACCACCGAAAATTTCAAATGCTAGTGAATCTGTAAAATGTTCTGTCATTTTTATTACTAAAGTATTTTTAGAACTAGTACTGATGTATTGGTACATGTTTAGATCAAGGGCAGTAGATGGTCGGTCTTGCTTTTTTTTTGAAATATGGCCTTGTCACAATCTAGATGAGGCTCGAGCATTTTGGGTTGCATATATGTTGGTCACATAGGAATTGATGTAAGAATGAGGTATGCATAGAAAAGCGGTCTTGATCGTCAGTTTTGCATGCTCCAATGATGGGGTGTGTTCAGAGAAAAGGGCAAACTGAATCAAGAACTGATTATCTATGTACTGGTATTGAATTTTAGTGTTTGTATTGCTGAATCAGCCACTTTGAAATGTTGTTGAACATGTTAAGTGCGGATGATTAAAATTGGGAATATATCGATATTTTTATTACTTATTTTTTACTGCTGAATCTTTCAAATGCTAGTAAGAACAGTAGTTCCTAGCTTATGGTAGTTCACAGTATTTTGTATGGAGTTCTTCTTCTGCTAATCTATATTATATGGAGTTCTTCCATGTACTAGTACTTGTTCAGATCGACCTATTGAGTGCAGAATATGGTCTCGCTTTCCTTTTGAATTAGGCCTTGCTACATATAATTGAATTTTAATGTGTGCATTGTTGAATCTATCAATTATTTTTGTTATTGTGTGTGTACTGCAAATCAGGAAGTTTGTGATACTGCTGAATCTGTCAAGTGCTGCTGAATATGAACTTGGAATCTATCGATATTTTTTGTGTCTTATTCTGTACTACTGAATCTATCAAATATATTTTTTTGTGTCTTATTCTGTACATCGTATTTATTTATAGGCGCTAGTACCGACCAAGGCTACGAGGACGAGGAGTACTACAAAGAAGAAGAAAACTTCAACCACTGCACCAATCAACGCAATCTAACACTTGCAAGCAAGAACTTTTCATGCTACTTATGCAAGATGCATTAGGCATGTTTTGGTTATGCAACCTTGATTATACCAAATCCCAGTTTTACTTGCAAGCTTTATTCTTTTATTTTTACCCAAGTTCTTTATTACTTTTAGTTAGTGCTTTGTGAATTTTGGAAAGGTAGTATAGATAACATAAAACTTGGCCTAAGTAGTTATACTTAGATGTCACACTAAGGCATGAGACTATATTTGGATAGTCACACTTGATTAGCACCCTTCATTAGTGAATACCCTCAACTTTATTGGCTAGTACTAAGCATAAAAGTTGATCACTATAGATGGGAATACTTGGTGAAAATGAATTATGAAAACCTTGGAATGAAGATTCATTCTACTGAAATGTTTTTACATGTGTTATGAACACAAGATGATCTGATGATGAAACTGTTGAGGCATGAGCCTGAGCCCTTTTATTAAAAATTGATGGTAGGGTTTGGATGTGATACCATTCCAATTTTACCGTACAACCATAATACCCAAATTTGGGTAGGGCTTGACTGGAAGTTTATGTCTTAGTATGGGTTCCCTTGCGGAATAGGTTTGACGTGAGGCTACCTCGTGATGAATATCCACCTGTGCAGTTCCCAAGATAACAAATGGTCATGGTTGGGAGGCCAAACTCATAGGGGAGGTGCCTATACTAGGGTGTGTAATTGAAAGGTTAGGATTGATTATCCGCATACTAATTATGATGATTCAGGATTTCTCCTGACGGATGTATTGAATGTTGTGGTGAAAGTGTACCACCTCTGCAGAGTGTAAAACTATTCGAATAGCCGCCTCCACGGTCATGGACAGTTGGAGTGGCCATACTGTTTCGTCGTCAGATGTTTTCAAAATGACTTGTGAAATGAACTATGACTTTGACTTGACCACAAAAGGGTTGTGAACATGAAAACTAGGTTCCCAGTTAAGTGTTATAGAACATTAAACTAGTTTTCTTTACTTCTAAACTCAGTTAGAGATAAACCTAGCTTTTTGCAAATAAACCTAGAGCTTAGGATTCCTACTCGAACTACTTTACTTGTTAGTGATATTTTGCGAGTACTTAAAGAGTACTCATGGCTTTGTCCATGGATATTCCCGTGGCCAGACTATGAGGAGGACTACCAGGATAATGGACAACAGGAGGTTTATGACAACTAGGATCATCTCCCATCGTCCGCATTGCCTGTGACCCTGAAGATGTAGCTTCGACCATGCTACCGTTATTATTATTATTCTGCTGCGTTGATTGTATTAAGACTGGATCATGATATCCTTTATTTTTAAGACCTTTATTATGGTTTGTAATGGATGATGAACTATGGTACCAATCTGTTATGTCTCGCAAAAATGGTAATCTTGGGATTGCGATGTATGGCATAACAGGCATCTGGGATTAAAAATCCGGGTGTTGACAAGTTGGTATCAGAGCCATCCTAACCATAGGAGACCCTAGTTTGAATGGATGCTTGAATAAAAAACTTAGTTTCAAAAACAGAAGAAGTGAGTATTTATGAAAAACTATTCTCATTCTTATGACTTAGATCCTTTCAACAAAATTCATGTTCCTCAAAAATTCTTGCAATCTCACATGAAATTTGACACACTTGATCACCTCACGAACTTACTCATCCTACATTCTTATAGATGGAAGTCAAGTATAGCAAGTTCTACCAGTTGGCCAATGGAGGAGAGCTCATCTTCAAGCGCGAATTAAGCCAACTCTCAGAAGTTCTTGAGCGCCCGCACCCTGAGTTCTTTGGAGCATAGGTCAATGATCAGCAAGGAGGAAAACTATAGTGGCTGATAGTTGCAAATCTCAAAGGAAATATGGAGGAACCCACCTCATAGGGGATCCAATTCAGCTTGAGGGAGAACAACTGGCTAGACGGACTCGCCAGGGCTATGCAGGAGGCTCTTGCCCATCTGTGTGGGCAAAGAATCAACCAGATCAAGGGCATTGGCTTTGAGTACTATGCAAGGTGTGATGCTATGGGACAACCATTGGAGGTACCAGGCCATCCAGAGCTGAAGCATCAAGTGGATCATCTCGACTTCATGCTGTATGATAGGTAGAAGGAGTTGGACAACGCCCGCGCCTACGCCAACCACAACTATGTCATTGCAGTCAAGAAGGACCAGACACTCTCCATCCTTGTGAAGGAGCACAAGTCACTTCGCCGTCTGCATGAAAAGAAGGATGGCATCATTGCCCGTCTTTGTCACAAAGTGTCAGACTTGGAGGAGACCATCCATGAGCGGGATATGCAGCTTGAGGAGAGGGAGAATGAAGGGGAAGATATCCGTGGAGATCCCTACTCCTACCTCAGCGATGATGATGACTACCTGGAGGACCTTGACATGGACTTCCACATTGATGATGATGATTCCGCCTTCATTAATGATGATGAAGCCACCAGTTCTGATGAGTAGTAGCACTTGAGCACTATCATAGGTGTGAGTTGTATCCAGTCCCACTGTATCGTAGCTTCACATAACGGTTCCTAAAACCATCTGTTACCTTAGTGTGGTGTGTGTTTGTATTGGGTGCTATGAATGAATGAAAAGCAAGTTGCTAGTAGGCAAAACCAGAGTCAAACTCAAAGTTTAAAACATTTTCAAAAACAAACCCATGAACCTTATAAATTTTCCTCTTGTCTCATGATATATCTCAATCTTTAGATGACTCGCGGAGGGAGCAGTTCATCTCAGGATCCAATGCTACAAATCCTATAGATGTTGGTTGCTGACCGTGAAGCTGGAAGAGCTGTACGTCAAGCTAATTTAGCCACCCTTCAACAGATAGCTCAGATGACCAATAACAATCAAGGCCATGGAAACCAGGAAAACCATGGATCCAAGCTCAAGAACTTTCAAAACACCAATCCACCCATATTTAGTAAGTCTGAAGAGCCATTAGATGCTGATGACTGGCTGCAGACCATGGAGAACAACTTAGAAGTCGCAGGAGTGGAGGCCAATGAGAAAGTACTGTTTGCCACCCATTATCTAGCAGGTGATTCAAGAGCTTGGTGGAATAGAATTTGCACCATGAATGGAGGACAAATGATGGCTTGGGATGAATTCAAACTCAAGTTCAGCCGGACCCATGTGCCACTGGGTTTGATTCTATGAATGCGGGATGAATTCAAGGAGCTGAAGCAAGGAAGGATGACTATGGTAGAGTAGCGTGACAGATTTTTGTCTCTGTCTAGGTATGCCCCTGATGAGATTAGTACTGAAGCCAAGAAGAAGGAGAGATTCTTGAATGGTCTGCATGATGAGATGCAGACAGTGCTGGTCAACATTCCCTTCGCTGACCTTGAAGCCTTAGTGGATTCTGCAATACAGATGGAATGCAAGATCAACCAAGCTAATGAGAATCGCAAGCGTCGAATAATGCATCAACCAGGATCCCACCATACCCCGAAGTATCGCCCCAACCCGTCTGCTGGATATGCTCCAAGAAACAATAGACCACCTATGTCGTGTACTAATTATCCCAACCGTGGAGGAGGGAACCCAAGGCCCGGAGGAAACCACAACAACAACTTTGGAAACTCCAACACTTTCAACCGTGCACCTCCCAAGTCCAACAACAACAACAACACCAACAACAACAACAATACTGCCCTAATGACTGGGAGCAATGCTATGCCTATTGGAGGAAAAGACAAGTCTCTGATTACTTGTTTTGAATGAGGAGTCAAGGGTCACTACTCCAACGAGTGCCCCAAGAAGCTTGCAGCAGCCACCAATGTGTTTCCCCAGGGAACTCACTCAACCGCAACGGCCGTCTGTTTCACATGAATGCTGAAGAAGCTCAGGAAGTGCCAAATGTCATGCTGGGTATGTTTTCTGTTAACTCGGTACTTGCAAGAGTGTTGTTTGATTCTGGAGCATCGCACTCATTTGTTACAGAAGAATTTGCATGCACTAGTAAGATTCAACCAACAAAATTGAAGCATGTTATGATAGTTCAAATACCTGGTTCAACCACCAAAGCTAGGAAAATTTGCAAGGCCATACCTATCAGAATCCATGGAATAGATTTGTATGCTAATCTAATAGTACTTGGAACCAAAGGTTTGGAAGTAGTACTAGGAATGGATTCGATGTCAAAACATAAAGGATTAGTCAACTATGCCAAGAAAGCCATAACCATGACTACTACCACTAGAGTATCAGTAGAGTATGTATCTGAAACTCTGCCCCGTCAATTCAAGTGCAACAAGAGTCTAGCTCAACCAACCATTGACCAAGTCAGAGTAGTCTGTGAATACCCCGACGTATTCTAAGATGGATTGCCCGGTATGCCCCCAGATCGGGATATCGATTTTATCATTGAATAATTCCTGGAACTGGACCCATAGCTCAGAGACCTTATAGTATGAACCCGTCTGAATTAGCGAAGCTAAATAAGCATCTGGATGCTATGCTGGAGACAGGTTTGATTCAACCAAGTGCGTCGCCATGGAGATCACCTGTTTTGTTTGTGGATAAGAAAGATGGAGGTAACCATTTGTGCACGGGTTATCAGAAGCTGAATGATTTCACCATTAAAAACAAGTACCCACTGCCAAAGATAGAAGACCTGTTTGACCAGTTGACCGGTGCCAAAGTGTTTTCTAAGATTGATCTTAGAACTGGTTATCATCAACCCAAGATTCGCACAACGGATATTCCAAAGACTGCCTTTACCACCAGATATGGATTGTATGAGTACACTGTCATGTCTTTTGGATTAACCAATGCCCCCGCTTATTTCATGAATCTCATGAATAAGATTTTTATGAACTTCCTAGATAAGTTTGTCATTGTTTTTATTGACGATATTCTGATATATTCCAAATCATAAGAAGACCATGAGCTACACCTAAGGACCATCCTTGAAACCCTTAGATAGCATCAGTTGTATGCCAAGTTTAGAAAATGTGAGTTCTGGTTAAAGGAAATAGGATTCCTAGGTCATATCGGGTCGACAGGAGGAATTGCTGTCGATCCCACCAAGATTAAGGATGTTGAAGAATGGAAAGCCCCAACCACTCAAACTGAAGTTCGTGCATTTCTCGGATTAGCGGGATATTACCGCAAGTTCGTAGAAGGATTCTCGAGCATCGCAAGACCCATGACCCAGTTTTTGAAGAAAGATAATAAGTTTGAATGGACGGACAAATGTGAAGCAAGTTTTCAAGAGCGCAAAAAGAGATTGATTTCAGCCCCAATCTTGATTATGCCGGATATCCAGAAGCCTTTTGATGTGTATTATGACGCATCCAAGGTTGGTATCGGATGTATGTTGATGCAAGAAGGCAAAGTCATATCCTATCTGTCCCGACAACTGAAGCAACATGAGCAGAACTACTCTACCCATGACCTTGAACTAGCAGCTGTAGTTTTAGCCTTGAAGACATGGCGACATTACCTCATGGGTAACTGCTATGAGATTTATTCGGATCACAAGAGTCTGAAGTAAATTTTCACCTAAAATGAGCTAAATGTGAGGCAAAGGAGATGGATAGAGTTAATTAAGGACTATGATCTTGACATTCACTATCACCCCGACAAAGCCAATGTGGTAGCGGATGCTCTTAGCAGATTGCCGTGTCGATTGAACACCATGATAAAAGAAGCCCAACCAAGTTTGCATAAGGAGTTGGAAGATTTCAGAATGGATCTAGTTAGTCAAGGATTTTTGGCTAGCATAGAACTTCAAACTAGTTTGATAGATCGGATCAAGGAGGCGTAGAAAGGAAATTCTAGTATCGATGGAATCAAATGTCGTATCGGTACAGGTAAGGTACCTAGATTCACGGAATATGAAGAAGGAGTTTTGTGGTACAAATGACGTATCTGTGTGCCCACAGATTCGGAGTTAAAGCAAGCTATTTTGCAAGAAGCCCATGATACTCTTTATTCTATCCATCTTGGAGGAACCAAGATGTATCAAGATTTGAAGGAGCAATTTTGGTGGCATAAGATGAAGCGAGAAATCGGAAGCTACATAGCCAAATGTGATATCTGTCAGAGAGTCAAAGCGGGACATCAGCGACACGCAGGACTTTTGCAACCATTGCAGATCCTAGAATGGAAATGGGATTCAGTTGGAATGGATTTTATCACCGGTTTTCCTACATCTAGTAGGGGAAATGACTCTATTTGGGTCATAGTGGATAGACTGTCCAAAGTGGCCCATTTCTTACCGGTCAAGACCACTTACCAGAGTTCGAAGCTAGCAGAGTTGTACAATGCTAGGATAGTTAGTTTGCATGGAATCCCCAAGAACATTGTGTTGGATTGAGGAACCTAGTTTACCTCGAGGTTTTTGAAGAAAGTCCAAGAAGGATTATGAACCAGATTGGATTTCAGCACATCTTATCACCCGCAGACCGATGAACAAATGGAGCGAGTAAACTAGATACTCGAAGATATGTTGAGAGATTGTGTGTTGGAATATGGATAAAAATGGGAAGACTGACTGCCTTTCACAGAATTCTCATACAATACCAGTTACCAAGCCAGTTTGCAAATGGCCCCATTTGAATTTATGTATAGAAGGAAGTGTCATACCCCACTGAATTGGTCGGAAGTAGGAGAGAGTGAAAGTTTCGGACCCGACATCCTAAGAGGAGCCGAAGAGAAAGTTCACAAGATCCGTGAGCACCTCAAGACCTCCCAATCCAGATAGAAGAGTTATGCCAACAAGAAACATCGAGATCTAGCCTTCAATATCGGAGATCTTGTATATCTAAAAGTATCACCCTTGAAAGGAATGCAACGTTTCCAACTAAAAGGGGAGTTAGCCCCCAGATATATTGGATCCTTTAAGATTTTGAATTGCCGAGGAGAAGTATCATATCAACTGGAACTGCCGGAGGAGATGTCAGCCGTGCATGATGTGATCCATATCTCGTTACTTCGCAAATGGCTAGAAGTCCCGGAGAAGACCGAAGTTTTCAAGAATATTGATCACAGAACCATAGATATCAACGAGGACCTAAATTATCCTGAAGTACCCATTCGTATTTTGTAAGAAGCCTTCAGAACCACCAGGACTAGGAGCATCAAGTTTCTCAAGATCGAGTGGAGTAACCATACTAAAGAAGAAGCTACTTGGGAGCGAGAAGGTTACATTAGGACTGAGTTTCCAGATCTCTTTAGTTCCTTGATTTCTTTCTCTTAAATCACGGGACAAGATTTTGTTTAAGGAAGGAAGGTTTGTAACATCCCAAAAATATTAATCAATATTATCAAGTTCCAATCACCCAAGTTTAGGGTTAACAAAAACTTTTATTATTAAAATTAATATGAATGCATGTGTATGTGATTAGTGCATGAATGAGTGCAATTGCCATGTTTGATTGCTATGAATGATAAGTATTGGTGTAAATATGAAAACAATATCATCTAGATCATTTCCAAGCAGAATCAAAAGAAGACAAAATAAAAAAAAGCAATATAAGCAAATGGTCATTTTGACCAATGTTAACAACTAGACCACTTTGAGTGTTCCTAGTCAAAGATTTCTAATAGAAAGAAATCCAATTCTTTTCACCCCTTGCTAGACCAAATAAAAGTGAACCCAAGCCCACTTTGCAAACCAACAGAAACAAATTCCAAATCTATCTAAAGGACAATTCAAAATTGAATCAAGTGTATGTACTAAGATCACCATTTCTCAAAAACCAACCAAACCAGTTCACATTGGAAAACACAAGCAACCAGAGAATACCAAGCATGTGACAAGAGCACTCACCAAAAATCATCCAAAAATTCAAATCTAAATTTCATGTGGCCATTTCATCAAACACTTGGTGAACACAGTAACAACTGCCTAACTTCACTGTTCTTGATCAATGCCTTGTCAAATTATTGTCCCCAATTCACTCCCCTTGTCACCCCCAACACCCAAAAATGCATTGAAGCAGCTACTCCTCTACCCTTGCACCAGTGCCGCACCACCCGAGCCTGCCATTGCCGGACGAACATGGACAGCTCGCAGGAGAAAGCGCTGCGCCCGTCCATGATGTCTAGGAGGTAGGCCACCGTCCACCGCCACCCCTTGTCCAACCCTTGAGCTCAGCCAAGCCATGGACCACCGAGAATAGCCGTGCCCATTTTCTCTCTGCCATGCCGAGAGCGCGCCAGAGCGCCGTAGCCGACACGCGCGCACACACCACGCCTCACCTTCACCGTGTGCACTTGCACTCGCCATACCCCTGGCTACCTCCAAGACACGACAGTTCGCCGCCGCGCGACATGAAGCCCCTTTACGTCGTCTAAAACACTGTCGGTGCCGCGTAGAGCGTCGACTCGTTCTCGACCGCCCCGTGTCATGCCTTTAAGCCCGTGATGATCGCCAGCAGACACCATACTGTCCTACACCCTTTGCCATGCCCGTAGCTCGCTGTACTGATGTCGCCGGAGGAACCTGGCCATGACGCACTGCCCCTCTCGCCGGTGTATAAATAGAGGCCACCCCCGCCTTAGTTCTTCACACCATCTCACTCCCCTCTCTCTCAGAACCACCCCTGACCCTTCCCCGGAGCAAGGTGAGCACCAGCCCACCAGAATTTGGCCGGAGTCCGCCACTTTAGAGGAGGAGAAGGGTTGTTGATTGGAGCCACCCCAGGAGCCGCTGTGACCACCATTTGAACCGCCGTCATCGACAACGTTGTTCGCCCACATCGCCGACCCTAGCTGGTGCCCAGGTGAGCCACCGCGTACCCCAATGTCGTGTTAGGGTTCAGTCTTGTCGGAGTTGCTCGACGGAGACAACTCACCACAACCATATATCCTAGTCTAATCGCATGGCCCAGATTGAAACATACCGCTTCATTTAGAATGAGTCGCTGACGCACGAGACCCCCCTGTCAGTAGCCCGCTGCGCACACGCTGTGTAGCTGGGCCGGCCCATTTCCTTTCCCGCGTGTGTCCCAGTAATTCAAATAGTTATTTTCCAGGTTATTCAAACCCTAGTTCTATCAGTAGATTCAAAAATTAATTCAAGGAGATGTACTGAATCAAATTGCATGATTCCAATTTTGTTAGAAAGATATTCAAATTATCAATCCAAGCCCGTTGGATTAAAACCATTTGAAATTATAGATAACCTATAGTAAAAATAACAAGACAGAGACTTTCCCCATTTAAACATTTTTCAAAAAACAACCATAAATGCTTTTGAGTTGATTCTAACTCATAAAAATCACATTTGACAAGATCTAACTGAATATGTAAACATATTTAGGTTTACCTGCGGTGATCTTGGACTAGTACTAAAAGAATGCTATATAGGCATTTCTAGTCACTTTAATTATATAAAATAGTAATTTTAAACTTTATAAAATATAACCACCACTTTAAATCACATTCCTAAGTATTAGAATATGTGGTGATGACATGTGTCAACATGATCCCATATTTTAATTGGAGAATATTAAATCTTAAGTAGTTTTCAATGAGTAGAAATTACTTTTCCAAAATAAAATAATAAGACTAGGTCTTTCTTTTATGTGATGATTCTGATGATGCTAGATCATCTAGTGTGAAACTTTGGGTGCCTAAAAGAGGTAGTTAAGTATTGTTTGGTGATTGTTACATCGTATTTATTTATAGACGCTAGTGTCAACCAAGGCTACGAGGAGGAGGAGTACTATGAAGAAGAAGAAGAAACTTCAACCACTGCACCAATCAAGACAAGCTAACACTTGCAAGCTAGAACTTTGCATGCTACTTATGCAAGATAACCTATGCAAGATGCATTAGGCATGTTTTGGTTATGCAAGCTTGATTATACCAAATCCTAGTTTTACTTGCAAGCTTTATTCTTTTATTTTTACCCAAGTTCTTTATTACTTTTAGTTAGTGCTTTGTGAGTTTTGGAAAGATAGTATAGATGGCATAAAGATCATAAAACTTGGCCTAAGTAGTTATACTTACATGTCACACTAAGGCATGAGACTAGGTTTGGATATTCACACTTGATTAGACCCCTCATTAGTGAATACCCTCAACTTTAGTGCCTAGTGCTAAGCATAAAAGTTGATAACTTTAGATGGGAATACTTGGTGAAAATGAATTATGAAAACCTTGGAATGAAGATTCATTCTATTGAAATGTTTTGACATGTGTTATGAACACAAGATGATTTGATGATGAAAGTGTTGAGGCATGAGCCTTATCCCTTTTCTTAAAAATTGATGGTTGGCTTCGGATGCGATAACATTCCAATTTTACCATACAACCACAATACCCAAATTTGGGTAGGGCTTGACTGAAAGTTTTTATGTCTTATTATGGGTTCCCTTGCAGAAGAGGTTTGAGATAAGGCTACCTCATGATGAATGTCCACCTATGCAGTTCCCAAGATGACAGATGGTCATGGTTGGGAGGCCAAACTCATAGGGGAGGTGCCTATACTAGGGTGTGTAATTGAAAGGTTAGGATTGATTATCCGCATACTAAGTATGATGATTCAGGATTTCTCCTGACGGATGTATCGAATGTTGTGGTGAAAGTGTACCACCTCTCTAGAGTGTCAAACTATTTGAATAGCCACGTTCGCGGTCATGGACAGTTGGAGTGGCCATACTGTTCAGTCATCAAATGATTTCAAAATGACTTGTGAAATGAACTGTGACTTGGACTTGACCACAACAGGGTTGTGAACATGAAAACTAGGTTCCCACTTAAGTGTTATAGAACATTAAACTAGTTTTCTTTACTTCTAAACTCAGTTAGAGATAAACATGGATTTTTGCAAATAAACCTAGAGCTTAGGATTCCTACTCGAACTACTTTACTTGTTAGTGATAGTTTGAGAGTACTTAAAGAGTACTCATTGCTTTGTCCATGGCTATTCCCGTGGCCAGACTATGAGGAGGACTACTAGGATGATGGAAAGCAGGAGGTCTATGACAACTAGGATCATCTCCCATCATCAACATAGCCTGTGACCCTGAAGATGGAGCTTCGACCATGCTACCATTATTATTATTATTCCACTGCGTTGATTGTATTAAGACTGGATCATGAGATCCTTTATTTGTAAGACCTTTATTATTGTTTGTAATGGATCATGAACTATGGTACCAATCTGTTATGTCTCACAAAAAAGGTAATCATGGGATTGCGATGTATGGCAGAACAGGCATCTGGGATTAAAAATCCAGGTGTTGACACAACATATCTACCACAACAACATAATAACATCGGAAGGACCAAAGCATGAGCGACCATCGTTGGTGTCCAAAGAATTTAGGAACAAGGCCTTGATCTGCAATACTTTACATCACGACACAGACCGGACTCATCATCGATGGCAGAAGGAGTTGTTGGCCCACGAACAAAGGAGAACCATAATCGAGAATAGGGCGACGCTGCAAGGAAGCCACAGTGAGCCATGCCGGTGCCAGGACGCTGGGACGGCGGCGCCGTGGCCGAGGAGGAAGGAGGCTGTGTAGAGAGGGCCCAGGGTCGCGATGGTGGGCGGCGCACGCGATGGGAAAGAAGGGGGGCTCGTTGCAGCGGTGGGAGGATGGCGCGAGCTGGGAAAGAGGCAGCTCCGGGGCATACGGGGAGGACAGGATCATGCTTCCTGGGGCGGGCTGGCAGCGGAGCTCGATCGCCACATGAGGGGTGGGTAAGCTCAGGGAAGACGGTGGACGACGTGAGGCCCAGCGAGGGAGGCGATGATGAGGTGTGTAGTGGTGGGTCTAGGGGTGGAGCGTTTGGTGAGGAACGCGGGCGTGTACCACACGTGTGGGGGGTTTGTATTGGTGGGGTTAGGGGAATAGGTGGATGGAGGGGGGTCTGTAGGGCATTGGGGTGGTATAGGTTTTCTAGGGTTTGAGGTAGTAGGCTGGTTGGCTGGGCCTTTGGGCCTTGATGACCCACAAGTATAGGGGATTGCAACAGTCTTCGAGGGTAGTATTACCCAGTTTATTGATTCGACACAAGGGGAGCCAAAGAATACTTATAAGCCTTAACAACTGAGTTGTCAATGCAGCTGCACCTGGAAATAGTCTTGCTCACTGCGGTTTATTAGTAGCAACAGTTTTGTAGTAGAAATAGTATAGTAACAACAGCAGAAAAAACAAAGGCAGTAGTAACAATAGTAGCAAACAGTAGGATATGAGTGCGGTAGGCATAGGGATGGATGGACAATGGTTGCATGGATGAGACTATTCATGTAACTTCAATATCTAGGGAAATTGCAGATAAATAAGATAAAGCATCCAAGTACTAAACAGTCATAGGCATGTGTTCCATATATAGTCATACGTGCTCGCAATGACAACGTGCACAACATCTTTTGTCCAGACAGCCCGTTGCAGCGGGTCCTTAAGGGAATCTAGTGGAAATTTAGGTACTCCTTTTAATAAAGCACCGGAGCAAAGCATTAACACTCCGTGAACACATGTGATCCTCATATCACAACCATCCCCGCCGGATGTCCCAATTTCTGTCACTTCGGGGCCTTTGGTTCCGGACAATGATATGTGTACACAACTTGCAGATAAGATCTCAAACAATACTATCATCATGAATCAATAATAATTTCAGATCTGAGATCATGGCACTCGGGCCCTAGTGACAAGAATTAAGCACAACAAGTTGCAACAAATTTAAATAGCACTAATAGAGATACTAGGCACCATGACCTAACAATCTTATTCGATTACATGATAGAACTCATCCAATCCCTACCATCCCCATAGCCTACAGCAGGGGATTACTCACTCATGGATGGGGAAACGTGGATTGTTGATGGAGAGGCGTCGGTGATGATGGTGGCGATCATCCCCTCCAAACTCCCCGTCCCGACAGGGTGCCAGAACGAAGTTTCTAGTTCCGAATCGCTGTTTCTGGTGGTGGCGGTGCATCAGAACTCTTTCTGGAAAAACGTCGAACCCCCTAAGTTTTTAGGCCAAGAGGCAACTTATAGGCTAAGAGGGAGGCCGAGGGGGTGCCAGAGGATGCCACACCCCTCCCAGGCGCGGCCAGGCCTGGCCCGTGCGGACAGGGGGTGTGGGACCCTCGGAGCCCCACTCTATCTCATCTTCTGGCTCCGTGAGGATTTTTGGCATATTTTCCGGGATTTTTCTTGATAGTTGATTTTTTGCACAAAAACTAGACACCAAGGTAATTCTGCTGAAAACAGCGTCAGTCCGTGTTAGTTGTATCCAAATAACACAAGTTTAGAGGAGAAACAATAGCAAAAGTGTTCGGGAAAGTAGATACGTGTTGGACGTATCAACTCCCCCCAATCTTAGCTTATTTCTTCTCCTCAAGCAATTCAGTTGAAAACTGAGTGCGATAAAAGAACTTTCACGAACACATTTGCTTCATATGATGTAAATATTCTCAGCACATGAGTAGATACTCAGACAATTCATAATAAAGAGTGTGCAACTAAGTCTACTTAATAGTCATTGCAAGCTATGAAGAGATTCCAACTCAATAATAATAAGTATCATGGAACATAAACATAAGCAACATTGCAATGCTCAAAAAAGGTATGATAGAGTGGTATCTCGCTTGCCTTTGTTTGAAGAGCAAAACATAAATGCCAAGGAACCTCTGAAGTTCAAGTGATGACTAGAAGTAAAGATATCAAAGATACAAGCATCAAAGTCATGACATAATTAACCAAGTTTGGAGACAAGCACAGTACACTAAAAATGACAACTATGCTCTCAAGAAGGTGCTCATAGAGTAACACTCGTGGGAAAAGCCTATCTGTGGCACACACTTTTTGGAGTTAGTGGCGCACCCCCCGTGCGCCACGAATAAAACGCCACTAACTACAGGAGGTTCGTGGTTCACGGCGACGTGCGCCACTAACTACCCTGTTATCCATGGCACACCATCCTTCCGTGCGCCACGAATGTCTTCCATGGCGCAGCCTAGTTCGATGCGCCACTAATTACGTGTGCCACTAACTATATAAATGCGTGCTCCACTAACTTGTATTAGGATTCCAAAAAAATAGCAGAATACATCATAAATACACAGAATACACAGGAAATATACCAAAATACAGCAATATATCACAGAAATGCACATAGCTCACAGGAATACCTAGAAACTCACTGAAATTCATACAAAGTGCCAAAATACATCAATATGGAGAGTCCAAGTGTTACACACAAGTCATGGGAGAGTAAAAGTTTGAAATCACACATGCATCTCGATACATATTCGATCATCGTCGATCATGACCTAGACTATGACTGAATAGAGGACAACGACGGTGGCGATGAGAAAGTAGAAGACCATGATGATCTTCATCCGGTTCTTCTTCCATAGGTTCCTCCTCCACTTGGCTGCCACCAACTCTCGAGTCTTGTACCCCTTGTAGATGTTGCCACTGAAGTTGATCAGTTGTTGCTGGCAGTCCTCCCTATCCTCGTAGACTCCCAGAATGCGGCCCCTGTACACCACGTAGCAGTTTGCCTTCGCCATCACTATGGACAAGGAAAAAATATAGACATAGTAGGCATTCATACACCTAAAACAATAGTATCACACATAATTAAACAGGTCCAACATAGCCACAAGGAGCCTCAGTAACTTAAGGTTTACAACTCCCACACACACACTGTTGGGAATATGCCCTAGAGACAATCATGTGTGATGAGATTTCCCATTGTATTCATAAATATATTAAGTTGTCCTTGTATAAACATCTCATGTGTATCATTGAATATGTGATTCGGTTGTGGAACTATACATTCATGTTGTTTGTACTAAATATCCTTGGTCACTGAGGTTGTGCTGGACACAGAACTTAGACCAATGTGAAAGTTGACTTGATGTCTCGGTTCCACCTGTCATGGGCATGGAGATGCTATTCCAACTTACATAGATTCAGCTAAAGAGTTTAGCAAGTCGGATTGACCCATATTGAGGTACAATGAACAAGTTGTCATTTGTATATCTCAATGAATGCAATCCTTAGACCTGAGGTTGTTGCATAGTCCGAGTTGAGGATCACGGACTTAGGTTCTATCAAACGCTGATCCATAACTGGGCATTCATAAAGGCAGAGTTCGGGTCGACTGAGAATCAAGCTGCGTGATGTGGATAACCAAGATGGGATTTTTCCCCTCCACTCGGAGAGATATTCTCTAGGCCCTCTCGTGAGATATGATTCAGAAAGCATGGCCATGCACGACTCGGTTAAGTGTTAACCGAGGTGATCGACTAAGAGTTAGTCGGGTGAATCACTTATCTCGGATCGAGAAGAGAGTCGGACTATTTAAGGGATGACAAATATTTGCCTATAGTCTAACAAGGCATATCGTGAGGCAAAAGGGACTCGGACAAAGTCACATTGGAAAGGCAAGTCATCATGACTCTTTGGTACTTGGGAGTTGGCACGTTCTGCTAGGAGCCACTGCCGACTAATCGATTGAGAGTCAGACTCTAATCGTGTCCAAGTAACCATGAGCCTGCGGGGTCACACACTTAAGAGCGGGAGCAAGTTCGGATTGGATCTGGACTGGAAATCTGGTTGGGTTGCACCCAAGCCTGATTTAGACTGAGTCAGTGAGTCGGACTCACAGGGACTAATATTATATGGGCTTTAGTGAATGGGCAACGCGAGCAGAGCCCACGTTCACTCCCTATATATAGTGGAGCACCGTAACCTAGAAAGGTTAATCGTTTTTCGGTTAGGTCGTTCCATGTGTTGGAAACCCTAGCTCCACAAATAGTCCTGCCGTCGTACGAACCTAGCAGTTCGCCGCCGGTGCTCCTCCTTGCATGTGTGGATACTAGCGGAGGTGTTGTACGATCAGCACCAGGACGATCAGATCGCAGAGGAATGCACTGCATCAACTGACGCGCTTCATCAGTAATCCGCAACTGCACGTCTAGTGGTAAACCTCGTGGCCTTTTACCTCGGCTAGATCTTGGGATCACCACGTTAGAGGAAAAGTTTTGTTTTATCTCCGCGTGGCCCAACTCACACATTTCCAACACGATAGTTTCCTAAACATCACGATGATAGTCAATCAAGTCCTTGACATACAGACGGCACACACGACACACACTAGCCGGAAGTCTTCTTGGGCAGCGGTCGGCAGCCCTCTCTCGTCATGAGGGTCCTATCGTCGAGCTGCAACTCGAGGCGGTCTTCGATCTCGCGGTTAGTCAGCGCTCTGCCGCCGTAGTGGAAGTCCCCTCCTCTTGTCATGACATCTTCATGGTTGCATAGACAAATATGATTCTGGATGCGCCAGAACTGTTCCATGAGGTCCGAATCATCGATTGTCGACAACTTTTCGGCCCAAACTCGGAGATTAGCCAGCAGCGCCTCCATCAGTGAATCATGCATGTACATCCTTACATGATGGAAGGTGTAGAAGGCCTCCTTCACACTGCCCGCTGGCTGCTTGACGCATGGGAACTTGGTGGTGTGGCTGCAGATGTTCCTGCCATCCTTCTTTCTTTCTCCCCCTTGCTGAACTTGCCTCCCTTGGCGGCGTAGACTTGTAGAGCAAGATCCAAGACACGCTTGATTCAGTCCCATCTCTTCGGCTTCGTTTCACTGGATGTGTCCAAGTACATTGCTTGCGACAAACTCGGGTAGATGGAGATGAGTGTGCAGTATATGCCACTGCGTAAAACAATAGAAACAGAACTGTTGGAAGAAGGGGACAAAAGGAATCTAAGGATGTGTTACGATGGATGGAGACCGGTTGTGTGCACTTACTCGGGGAAGGCATGAACAAGCGTAGACTTGTCCTAGTTCTCGAAGAAGAAATTCCCGAGGTATTGCAACATCGCTTCCATGTATCCGTCGCTCACAAGCATTTTGTCGCGCATGTAGTAGGGGTCCACAATGGCTATGCCTTTGATTTTCTCCCTATGGATCCTCATCGACATCTAGAGGGCAAAGAGGCGGACCAAGTTGTAGTCCAGACGCTTCGAGTGCATCAGATCGTAGATGTCCTTGTACCGCATGAAGAACAGGTCCGCAGGTGCTGCATCGATAAAGCCATGTCCATTTGGCACCTTGCATGTGAAGAATGGGTACCCGGGGTTGTTATCTTTTAGAAGCATGCTCTCGAGATGCAGAATGTTGTGATGCAAATGCTTCATGGACGCATCCGCGACATCGAGCAGCTCCTGAGTCAGAATCGGCTGGCCCGCTATGTGCATCGTGTAAGGCCGAGGCGCTTCTGTGAAGGCGGCGTCATGATACCAAAAAACTGCCTGCTTCTTCTGAGTCGGCTGGCTCGCTGAACCTTTCTTGCTCCGAATATGCTTCCGGTACTTCGACTTCTTAGCGGTAGGGTCAGCGGATCCTGCCAGCTGCTCACCGGCTGCCTTGTGTAGTGTGTTGGGGCTGATTATCACCGTAGGAGGACCACCGGCGTCAGCATCGTGCGTCTCCTGGGAACCGCCAAACTGCAGACGCTGCGTGCATGACAAGGGACGACCGACCGGTTCACCGCGGGGGGCTGTCTCTCCAAGTGGAGGCATGAACAATCCATCGTTGGCCATGGCGTTGGTGTTGAAGTATTCATTCACATTGACGTCCAGATCATCACTGTCATCATGTGCAACCTCCACGTCATCATTGGGCTGTGGAGATGGCGTGTGTGCGGCCAAAGCCTTATGTCGTGCGGTGTTGGTGACGATGAGAGGTACCTTATTTGGTGCAGTGGCGCGTGCTTTGTCGTCCTTCGCAAGCCGAAGATGGCTCTTGGGCCATAGCATGGGCGAGCTGTAGCATCCTTCAAGGTCCTTATGTTCTTCGGCTCCCTCGGGTTGCCTAGGCGGGTCGATTCTTTCGAAACCCTTTAGGGCCCTCACGACCTTGACCCGGAACCAGCCAACAGGGATTGGCTTGCTGTGCATCATGAGTCCCTTGGGTTGAACGATGGCGCAGTTTCCTACATCCCTAACACGCTATCGACCTTGTGAAGCAATGTGCAATTGGCCTATATGTGTGTTAATTCATTGTGTGTGAGGTCGTGAGCCCTACGATGAAGCATTCAACACTTACTGTTGTGAGGGTGTCGATCTCGGCAAGTGTGGACACGCGAGGCTACGTCAGCTCTTGCTCCCACTCATCCTGAAGCAATGGTGTCGGCTGCGGGTTGGTGTTCTGGTATTCGATGTTCTTGTCCTTCTCCTCAGTGTAGAAAGTGTACCCGTTGATGTCGTACGCCTGATAGGTCCTCACGTTCAACGAGGAGCCCTGCGAGAGGATGAATAAGAGTCTATCATCGCTAGCAGGTGCCTTACCCTCATTAAGAAGGAGCAGCTCCTTCTTGAACCAACTCGTGAAGGTAGAGTTGTGCTCTCTTGTCACGTCTCCCCTCGTCCTCCGCCGGCCTGTGTCGTTCAACCTCTTATCAATCAAGCTTTTGTGCTTCTCAACCCAAGGACCAACCACTTGTATGTGCTGTAGCGTGACTCGGTGTGCCCTGTCATAGTCTGGGCACCGACCCTTAAAGATGGCATGCACTGCGAAGCCCTCGCGGTGACCAACTCCAGCGATCCTGCCAAAGTGCTTGCGCTTCGAGAGACCAACAGGTTCCTCGGACTGCATATAATTCTGCCAGAACAATATGCACTCGTAGAGCATGAAGCCCTTGGCTATGCTTCCATCCGGCTTCGCCCTGTTTCGAACGTATCCTTTGAGCACGCCGTTCAGCCTTTCGAACAACATCATGTTGTGTAGGAACGGCGGACCGAGCTAGATGATGTCATTGACGAGGTGGACAAGAAGATGCAACATGATATCGAAGAACGCGGGGGGAAGTAGATCTCGAGCTCGTTGAGTATACTGATGATATCGTCCTGTAGGGTCTCGAGTTGCTTCATCCTGATCTCCTTCCTAGAGATGACGTTGAAGAAGTTGCAGAGGCCAAACAACGTCTCACGGACGTGCTCGTCCATGATCCCTCGGATCGCAACTGGGAGTATCTGCGTCATCAGCACGTGACAGTCATGTGACTTCATCCCGCTGAACCTCTTCTTCTGTACGTCCAGGTATCTGGATATCTTCCCTCTGTAGCCGATAGGAACCTTGATTCCTACGAGGGTGTTGAAAAACTGCTCGAGCTCATCCTCCACTACTAGGAAAATGGCTATAGGTAATCAGCACATCCGTGGCTCACATGGTTGAAGTGCCCCATGGTTAAAACAGGCGTGGCTCACCTATGGGCAGTGCCCTACTAGTAACTAGAACAACTGTGGCGCACATGACAATAGTGCGCCACAGATATGTGTGGGCCAGGGCCCTGTTGGCCGCACGCCAAACATCCGTAGCGCACATAGGGTAGGTGCGCTACGGTTGTTAGTGTCAACCGTGGCGCACATGGAGGGGGTGCGCTACGCCTAAGCACATGCCCCTCTCTGCTGTGAAACGGCCAGACACATCCGTGGCGCACTATGGCATGTGCGCCATGGATGTATAAACTTAGTAGTAGGGCACCTTGCCCTAGTGCCCTACGCCTAACTATCCTGCACCAACTCCACCCCCCCTCCCCCGCCCCCGTGGATCGCCTTTTTAGGCTTTGCAAAAAATAAAAGAAAATGATAAACACTTCAAAAAATTAAATCCTTTCATATTTAGGTAGGCAATGTGGTATAGCTTCTAGTAAAATTAACAAACATGAGTTTCGACTTTATCTGCAAAAAAAAGTCATGCCACGGTAAAAAGGCCATAACTTTTGCATACAATATCGAAAAAAATCGTATAATATACCAAAATGATGAGAATGAGATTTCGCATCTGCTCGCAACCACCTCCGGTCGTTTAGCGATTTTTTAGATTTTCAAAATTCGAAAAGAGTAAAAAGTTACGGTTAAAAGACCGTTTTTTCCTGCAGAAAAAAAATAGAGGGCGACTTACCCGTAGCGCACCACCACCTAGTGCTCCACGGATAAGCTTGGGCATGATTCAAAATTTGAATCCCCACCCCGCCCACTACCCCTTTTCTTTTCCCTCCCCTTCTCTCCTTTTACTTTTCCTCCCTTCTCCTTACCTTCTTCTTCTCCTCCTTCTCATTTTCCTCCTCCTCCTCCTCCTCCTTCTCTTTCTCCTTCTCCTCCTCTTCCTCCTCCTTGCAGTGAAGATGGTGACGGCGGCCTCCTCCTTGCAGTTCCCACGACGAGGCGGCGGGCTCCTTCTCCTCCTCTTCTTCCTCCTCCTCCTTGTAATTCCAACGACACCGAGGCCTCCTCTTCTTCTCCTCCTCCTCCTCTTCCTCCTCTTCTTCTTCTCCTCCTCCTCTTCTTCTCCTCCTATTCCTCCACTTCTTCTCCTCCTCCTCCTTGCAGTTCCGACGACGACGACGAGGTGATGACAAGGAGGCGACGACGACGACCTGCACCGATGCGTGACGGCACTGACGACGAGAACCAGATCTGTCGCTTTTTTTTAATTTTGAAATTTATATCCATGGCGCACATCACGTAGTGCGCCACGGTTATCGTTTCATGCGCGTGGCGCACCTGGACTACTTTCCGTGGCGCACTAGCATGTGCGCCACGCCTATCTCGACACAACCGTGGCGATCCAGGCAGTGCGCCACGGCTATGAGATAGCCGTAGCGCGAGGCCCGTGGCGCACTGCTAGTGCGCCACGGATGGCCTTTTCAGGTGCGCCACGAACAGGCGTTTTTCTAGTAGTGCTCGCTCATAGTGAAGTAGGAAGGGGGGTAGTAGTAGTTGTTCGGCTTAGCCCTCTTGCGCCGACCTTGAGTCTCTTCCTCGTCGTTGTCATCATCATTGGGGCATCCTCCTTGTTGAAGTGCTTCCTTGATGCCTAGATGTATCATGTCGTATCTTGCTTTCGGCCCGTCTTTGGTCCTATTCGGCATGTTACACAGAGTGGCAAGCAGACTCTCACACATGTTCTTGATGATGTGCATGATATCAAGGTTTTGGGGCGTGTGGAGGTATTTCCAGTATGACAGGTCCCAGAAAATAGACCTCGCTTTCCATACGCCGTGCAGCGGCTTCACCCTCGGAAACTTCTTCCTCGGTGCAGGGCACTCCTTCCAGTTATCCAGCAACTCCTTGATTACCTCGCCGTTCCTCCTCTCCGGGGGTCCATCGAGCTCCACCGTACCATCGAATAGATCCGCACGTTTCCTCCACAAGTGATTCGCGCGTAGCCACTTTCGCATATTTGGGAACACGGTTTTCGAAGACCCAGGATCCCTCTACAGCTGGATATGCGGGGTATTCTCCATGCAACTGACGCAAGCATTGTGTCCGTGGTTCACCTGGCATGATACATATGCGTAGCCCGGATAGTCCTGCACCGTCGTGAGAAGAGCGGCCCTCATATCGAAGTAGTCTCCAGTGTAGGCGTCCCACGTATGGGCCAGCATCTCCCACAACATGGATAACTCCTCTTTCAACAGCCCGAGATACAGATGCATGTCGATGCCCGGTTGTTTTGGGCCCCGAATAAGAATACTCATGTGCACGTACCTATGCTTGGTGCACAGCCAGGAGGGGAGGTTGTACGGCCATACGAACATCGGCTAGGTGCTATGCGTGCTGCTCTGGTTGCCAAAGGGATTCAATCTGTCGGTGCTCATGCCCAGCCTCACGTTCCTTGGATCGCCCCCGAATTCGTCTTCGAACTCCATGTCCAGTGCCTTCCACTAGTTAGCGTCTGCAGGGTGTGTCAGGATCTGGACTTTCTGGGGATCATCTTCCGGCGGAACACTTTCCGCCTGCCATTGCATGAGCTTCGCTTCCTTAGGGTCCACGAAATACCGCTGTAGACGGGGAGTGATAGGTAAATACCATACAACTTTATGAGGAACTTTCTTGTTACCCCTCTTGTATCGTGGCTGGCCGCACACCGGACATGTCACTCTATCCTCGTACTCGTCCCGATAAAGTGCACAGTCATTGATGCATGCATGATACTTGGCGTATGGTAGGTCGAGAGGGCACACGACTTTCTTGGCCTCATCGATGCTTCTTGGCAATGTGTTATTCTCGGGAAGCACATCGCCCTAGAATTCCATGTTATTGCTAAAGCTCACGTCGGTCCATTTGTTGTTCACCTTCATCTCCAAAGCCTTGAGGGTTACATTTAGACGTGTATGCTCGGGCCAGCACCTAGGATACAATGGAGTAACATCATCTTTCTCCATTTGCGCCAACTTTTCTTTCTCTCTCGCAGCCGCTATTGTGTTGTAACCCCCCTTGAGGAGCACTTCTCGAAGATGAGGGTCCTGCAGGGCCGAACTTAGTGGTGTCTACGTGTCTGTGCCTTCTCTGCCACCGACGTCTCCTTCATCATGGTAATCATGTCCGGCATCTCCTTCATCATCGTCGTGATGATCATCATGTCCGACATCTCCTTCATTGTCATGATCATCATCATGTCCACATCTCCTTCAACATGATCATGTCCGGGTGCCTCTTCCTCCTCCACAACATCATTGTAACCGGGAATGAATCCACCCATGAGCAAGTGCTTCTCCAATGTCCCGGAATCAGGTTTGATTAGGGTCCCGAGTTTGCAAGTCTTGCAAGGACATCTTATCTCGGTCTTGTTGGTACGAACTATGACGGCCGTCGCCCAAGCCTTGTATCTAGCCACCATACCTTCGCTCATTTGGCGCACCATGGTTGCCTGCGCACAAGAGATTAGTTTAATTAGAACCACACCATATGCATGCATGTCTCGCCAGAAAATTTCAGCAGCACCTCCCCTGTAAATAGGGCATATGGGTGGTGCAAAAGTTGGCCGAAATAGAAATGAATCAACATTTCGGCAACCATGCACCACACCGGCACCTGCACACAAACACACAAAAGCATACACAAGCATATACACGCGACAAAGACGTCGGCAACCTTCACACACAACACACATCCGCGCCATGCATACACCGTCGATCGACGTCCCGGACCGCGACACATGCATATGCATGTCCAACAACTCATAGACAAGCATATGCCATCCAACACAACTCACCTAGTAGACAAGTTGATGGAGACCATGTGCGAGGGAGCGTGTGTCTTGTGGAGGCTAACTTGATGGAGATGTGACCAATAAATGATGTATATGTGGGGATTTTACTGAATCTACATGGTGGAGAGGGACTCCCTCCCCACACCCATCCAACCAAAAGGTGTTTGGCAATCTAAATTGGAGGTAGAATTGAAGAAAATGGGGTGAGGAGGAGGAGGGGGTCAAGCTAGATCTATGGGATGTAATGGCTTGCTTGTGGTGGTAGGTAGGAGAAGGTTCCACATTTATGGAGGGTGGGACGAACTGTTCGTGGCACACCTCATTTTCGTGCGCCACAGACTTCCCAGGTTCGTGGCGCACCAAAATAGGGTGTGCCACAAACGTCCATGGAAAATTCTGTAGGGGCCTGGCCCACCGTAGTTCGTGGCACACACACGAAAGGGTGTGCCACAGACTCCACCCACGTTCGTGGCACACCCCCAATTCCGTGTGCCACGGATAGTGGTGGCCGAACGTTGGAGCTTGTCAGAGGTGGGGCCCACCTTATGCGTGGCACACCGATCCAGCGTGCGCCACAAATAAGTTTGGGTTAGTGGCGCATAATTCATGCGTGCGCCACGAATAGTGTAGTTACTGGCGCATGATATTAGGTGCGCCACGAATAAGGGGCCCGTGGATAAGGGTTTTACCACTAGTGTAAGTGGTGACTCAACAAGGAAGTGAAAAGGTTTTGAAAAGTTTGAAAGGCTTCCAAATGTTGAAGTATGGTACTAATTAGCTTTGAGATCTCATTCCCTATCATAGGCATCTTTAGATGGTTAAGTTGAAAGTGAGGTCCAATATGAATTATATGCTTGATAGACCATAAACTGGAAATCTCATGTTCCTTGAGTATGAGGGCCACTCCTCATGCTACTCAACTTTAGTTACCGGTAAGTTCTTTTCATAGTAAATACATGCGTATCATAGAGAACCGCCAACGGGGTACCCCTTGCACATGATACAGGACCTATCCCATAATCAAAATGACAAGGCAAGCAGACAATGAGCATCTCATCAATCTTCTTATTTACCATGGGAAAATGGTGCTTTTTTCTCTCTTTCCTCTTTTCAATATGTCTCTTTTTTCTATTTTTCTTAATCTCTATTTTTTATAAGAATAATTCTTCATAGATTGCTCACTATGGTTATGCTGCAAGTTTCCACCATGATTAGGCATGACTTAGGCTAGCGGCCCAGGCATTTCTCTAACACATATACATAACTCTATGGACTTACAAGCTCCCCTTTTATTTCACACCGATGACATTCGTAAACAAAAGACCATGATATCAACTGGGTATATATTACATGTGTTGAAAGCGTTCCCCGTGACAACACGGTTCTGCTAACTCCCAGCCTATAGTTTGCAAGCATATAACTTTCATGGACAGTTACAATGGTTCAAGTTTATTAAGTGCAAAGAAACAAACCAAGAGAAACAACGAAAATATTTTTGGTCTTTTTATGTTTTTGGAAGCCAGAAACAAAAGCCAAAAAGAAAGCGAAACATGGATATACAAAGAAGCGGCTGAACATGATATATAGATGAGTGTGATGTCGGTATACCTCCCGCCAAGCTTAGGCTTTTGGCCTAAGCGGGGCTCAATCCGAGCCTGACCAAGAAGGTGCACCTCCGTAATGCGACGAAGAGGCCCCTTCGTCCTAGTACGTGCTCGAGGACGCCCCTGTGTAGTGAACAGAGTGGTCGTAAGAGGGCATGTCCCCCTGGTAGTTTCCGTGGAAACCACGAAATGCAAAGCTGCTCGTCCATCTCCTCCTTGGAGAATGGCCAAGGTCCCCTCCAAATACTGAACAAAGTGGTTTGTGGCAAAGGAATTTCCCTCTCTTCCATATCAGTAAACATCATCCTATAAACCAAACTCTCAAGGGTAGAGCTGGCAGTGAAAAAGTGATGCGCTTTCATGGCAGCAAGATCAAGCCTCTGAGGAGCCAAAATTTTATCATTTGGATCAACAGAAAGTTCTAATGCAGCAACTACACGTGTAGCAATAATACCCTCATAAAGGGTTCCTCTAGCAGCTAAGCGAGGAACATTGAGAGAACCAAGATTACACCTGGTTTCACTTTTGAGTGCAACAGCTAGAAAGGCCAAATGATAGTTGGAAATATTTCTAGTGTTCTCCCTACTAAGAATACTAGTGTCAAGATAATAACCAAAATATCTGATAGCTGGGAGATGAATATTTATTATCTTCCCGCGCTGGCTTCTGCGGTCATCACCATTAGTTACCCCACGAAAGAGCTCCAACAAATCAGCGGGTTGAGCTAGAATCTTCTTCAATGTCCCAGCCATGCCAATACCCAAAATTTCTTCAATGCCATGGTGATAGCCCTATCATAGATTTTGAATGACACATCTGACCTGAAAGGGTTGTTAGAAAAGGAGAAACTCTCCACAAAAGTTTTGGTGAGCATAGAATATTGTTCACTCTCATCCTACATATAATAAGTTAGACCAACCCTCCTAACAAGAGTTAGGAAATCACTGAGAATCAGTAAAGCTTGCAAAAAGGTTAAACAAGGGAAGTGTAGCACCCTGGGTAAAACCACTACTAGAAATCCCTTTTGTTTTGCGCATCATCATGACATCATCTTGCATTTTTCATCCTCTAATTATTTTCTCCAAAAACCTATTTTATTTCTACATGATTCCTCTCCTTTGATTTCAAATCAAAAGGCCCGAATCTTCTGGATAATATTATTTGTCTAAAACTAATTACAAAATGTTCTAATTATAAAAATAAATAATCTAATTTTTTTTGGGGTGGCAGCCAAACTGGGCCAACCATCTAGGCCCATCCGACCACCACAATCTAACCTAAACCCTAACCCTAAATCCCCTCATCCAATCCTACTCCCTACTCCCTCCAGCCGCCACCTAACCAGCCATGCCGCGACAACCTGTCGCCCGCAGCAATCCCCGCGTCCTGGGCCACCTGCCGTGATCCCCAGGTCCCTTCTCACGTCAAGCTCGCACCCCGCCTCGATGATACCCTCCACCAACTCCCCCACCGACCCCGTACCCGCACCCTTCCATCGACGCGCCCGCACCCTCCCATCGTCGCGTCTCTAGAACCACCCCGAACCCCACCTTGCTCACGAGCTCCTCCTCTTTCCTGACCTACTTTTCTCCCGAGATACCATCCACTGCAGGTCACCCCGCCGCCCCACACGATACCCCTCCTATATTCCTCGCTCCTCCCTCCCCTGTCCCGCAAGACGGCCGCCCCTCTCCCCTCGCAAGCTCCCAAGCTACGCTGGCCCTATGGCCTCGACTCTGAGCCGCCGCGAGCACCGACACCCCAGGCGCCCGCGTCACCTCCCTCTCCCCTCACTGTGCGCCTCCCCATCCTCGAGCCGACCCCACCGAGCCCTGCCTTGGCGTGACTCTTGTGGCCCGCCTCGTCCCTGGTCCTGTGCGACCTCTCCGATTGGCCCCATCATGGTCCTATGTGCGAGAACGTGCCCCCGTCGCCTCTGCCTTTTGCCGAGCTCATCGCGTTCGTCGCCCCTGCTCATCGTCAAGCCAGGCACTGCCTCGTTTCCTCTATCTGTGCATGTGTTGTGCCCTCTGTCCTTTCTTGTGCTGCAATATGTTTGGCTATAGTACAATTTGACCCATACCTATTTTGTCATGTTCGTTAACTTGGAACGCTGCCAAGATCTCGGCCTTGGGTACTGGACAAGATCCACCCTAGATTGATGTGACCCGAATGCCATCGCAGGACGAAGAGACAACCGTCATGATCCCCAACACGTTTCCCTAGGAACCTCATCAAGGAAACAAGCTCTCCTCGCAGACCCGAAGATGACAAGTCCCGTCCCCGGCGTCCGAAGCACGATCCACTGTTAACCCCTCCGAACCCTCAAGATCTCCGATCTAGCATGTGTGACCCCTATCTAAGGCCACTATTTTTATAATATGACATTATGAATTGTTGCATATAAATCATTCATATTCACATGCATATTGTGTGGTTTGGGGGCCTTATGCTGATTCACCTAATAGTTAATATGGAGACCATATGCGGGCAAATCTAGTCTAATATTGGTCCCATTTAAATTTGTGCATAGAACCGGAGACATATTTTGCCTTGATAAGACAACATTTAAATTATGGTGTATCTGAACAACTTGACCATCTAAGTAAATGACGGGACCCCGGTTCCATTTAATATTGCCTAATCGCATTGCATATTTTCCATGCACGCATTATACATGCATCATGCCGGATCTTCTGTCGTAGTATTAAATAGTGCATCCGGTGTTTCTTCTAGTGCTTTGCTTCTTCATGGATTAGACCGATGAGTTGATGTGAGTGTCGACCCGATCTTTGTCGAATCTTTGGAAATTTTTTCAGGCGAGCATTCTCCCCTTTTCTACCTATTTTACATTTATAGTATTTACTTCCTCCTATTGATGTACTAATTTATATTCTGTACCCCTTTATATACCTCTGCAGTCTTTATATTGCCTTGGACACCTCCTATTGTCTGTTGTGTGGGTAGATAGTTGGACTTGCGAGTCGTAGTCGCTTTCTCAGGTGTTGCTTCGTGTCGATGTTCCACTAATGTTGGGGGTTGGCATATTCATAAAGGTGGAAATGATCATGATTTTTATTACAGCTAGTTAATTAAATATTAAAATTGATATAATTAATGAAGATGCACCGATCGGTAATAGTTGAGATTTGGTTGTTAACCACCCACTTGTGTCCACCTAGCATGCGAGTTCTTGACACCTGTTCTGAGACTGAGCACGCTAGCCACATGTGGGGTGTGTGGGCACCCCTATCGGCTTACTACCTGATTTCAAAGTACTGTACTCGGGGCCACAAACTAGTTTGACGTTTTCATGCCATGTTATGCCATGTTTATTATCTGTTGCTCGATGAGCGTTTACTACTATATTGTTTAGGATGTGGGCCGTTATGTTGAGGATTATACCTATGGCGTCTGATCTCTTGGACGATCTCGCAACCTCTGGGTCCGTCTTCGGAGCTTGGCCGACTTCATTACCGGTAGATTATTGGGATGTCCCCCATTTACTTTCTTTGGCTATGGGAAAGCGTGTCCTAGGCCCCACCAACATACCGATGGAAGTATGTTAATTGATCTGGAAACAAGGGTCAAATTGCATGTGGAATCTTGGGTGCACCCCTCCAGGGTTAAATATTTTCGAGAAGCCGTGTCCGCTATTATGGACGACTTGGAGCACAGTATCTCGATCATAGACAAATAAAACTAAATTTTACTATTATAAATTTGACTTATATCTTATATGACTAGTAAGTTGGATAATCACCATGTAAAGAATGAATAAAACTGCCAACCGTGTGAGTTTCCTCGCCTTGACTTCCTCGTTTGGTCTCGAGGGGGAAATACCAAGATGGGTATGTTTGGTGGTAGTATCAGGTTGGGCCCGAATAGGTCTTTGTCATCTCTCTCTGATAGTCGACAGTTGTATCGAGTCTCTATAGTTTGTTTAATGCATGTTGTGCTGCCTCTTGAGTCCACCATACCTATGTAGGCGAGGACCACCGAATTCTAGTCTCGTTGTGTACTGGCCTCAGTACTGACCGCTCTCTTTTTCCTTTTCCCTTTGCCGACACCCCTTTTGTTTGAGAAGGTTTTGAGATTCACAACGTTAGCACGGTTACCCTTATGGCTTAGCATGGGCAGGGTTATGGAAGCCATTGATTATTCTTCAGGGCTCTTAGCCCAATTTGCATCTTGTCCGTACTCGAACGTTGTATCGTTTTCAAGGTGATTTGGATCTTTGTACTGTATATCTGTATTCTTGACTCATGAAGTCGTGTTGTATATATCTGTTCTGTGGGTTCCATCATGGACTAATGTGTAATGATATTACTTTGTTTTCCAACTGCACGAAAGTGCCTGGTGGGTACCTTTGAATCGTTTCTATATAGGTTTGGCGGGAATCGCTAAAACTTGTATAGGGCCGATCCAAGGGTGTTACAGAGTGGTATCAGAGCTCATCAGTTACGATACCCCACTAGTTCATATTGTAGGATAACCTAGCTAACAGATGTCATAGAGTGTCAAAATATTTTGGAAAATCTTTTGGATAGATATGATTAGGTCTTCTTTTACTCCTTATCCCTTTGATATTCTCCTCCATGGACTTACAAGCTCCCCTTTTATTTCATACCGACGTCATTCATAAACAAAAGACCATGATATCAACTGGGTATATATTACAGTTGTTGAAAGCGTTCCCCGTGACAACACGGTTCTGCTAACTCCCAGCCTATAGTTTGCAAGCATAAAACTTTCATGGACAGTCACCATGGTTCAGGTTTATTAAGTGCAATAAATAAAGTGTGCAATCAAGTTCGTGAGAGCTTTAATACTACCTCCGATCCTAAATAAGTGTCGCCATTTTGAATTAGAGTTAGTTCAAAACCGTGACACTTATTTAGGATCGAAGGGAGTAACTAACTTTCTCATAACAAGAAAACATTTTATTTGGAAGAAAACAAGGCATAATGAATATGCATAGAATAGCAAACGATGCTAGTAGATAGGTATGGTGGACACTTTGACAATATTAGGTTTGGGGAGTTGGAAGCAAGGGTAGAGCTCATACTCAGTGAAAGTGAAGGCTAGCAATAGAAAGGGAGCGACAAACGAGAGAGCAATAACTGTCATAATCATGCTTGCAACAAAACATAACTAATTATTGAATAAAAGTGATACAAGAACTCTAAGGAAAAATAAATCATCGAGTCTTAACTGACTTTGTTTCAGTCATATGCATGCGTGAGCATGTGCCAAGTTGGTTCAAATGAAACATTCAGAGGAGGATACCACAATGTCATACCAAATTATGAATAGAACAATGCAAGCAAACATTCATATGACATGCTAGCAAACTGTTAGCAAGCTATAGCTAATCATAAGAGAGCAAGAACAACTAAGCATCCATAAATAACATACACCTTACATGAATAGATTAAGCATGCCCACAATGATGAGCATATGTACAAAAATGAAAACAAATAGAGTTCATTACCAGCCTCTTACCACACCTCAAGTTGTCATTAACCTTCATTATTGCCCTCCACTTGTGTGGCTTGAATAATAACATGAAACCAAATGCCACGGAGGACCGCTGAATCCTGCAAAGAACTTCACAAAACTAAAGAAGAACAACAAATATTTTTGGTATTTTTTGGATTTTTTAAAAAGCAAGGACACAAAGCAAAATATTTTTGGATTTTTATTAAGGAAAACCAAAGCTTAAAAGAAAAGAAACAAACCAAGAGAAACAACGAAAATATTTTTGTTCTTTTTATGTTTTTGGAAACCAGAAACAAAAGCCAAAAAGAAAGCAAAACATGGATATACAAAGAAGCGGCTAAACATGATATATAGATGAGTGTGATGTCGGTATACCTCCCGCCAAGCTTAGGCTTTTGGCCTAAGAGGGGCTCAATCGGAGCCTAACCAACAAGGTGCACCTCCGTAATGCGACGAAGAGGTCCCTTCGTCCTGGTACGTGCTCGAGGACGCCCCTGTGTAGTGAACAGAGTGGTCGTAAGAGGGCATGTCCCCCTGGTAGTTTCCGTGGAAACCACGAATGCAAAGCTGCTCGTCCATCTCCTCCTTGGAGCGTGGCCAAGGTCCCCTGCAAGTACTGAACAAAGTGGTTTGTGGCAAAGGAATTTCCCTCTCTTCCATATCAATAAACACCATCCTGTAAACCAAACTCTCAAGGGTAGAGCTGGCAGTGACAAAGTGATGCGCTTTCATGGCAGCAAGATCAAGCCTCTGAGGAGCCAAAATTGTATCATTTGGATCAACAGAAAGTTCTAATGCAGCAACTACACGTGTAGCAATAATACCCCCATAAATGGGTCCTCTAGCAGCTAAGCGACGAGCAATGAGAGAACCAAGATTATACCTGGTTTCACTTTTGAGTGCAGCACCTAGAAAGGCCTAATGATAGTTGGAAATATTTCTAGTGTTATCCCTACTAAGAATACTAGTGGCAAGATAATAAGCAAAATATCTGATAGCTGGGAGTTGAATATTTATTATCTTCTCGCGCTGGCTTCTGCGGTCATCATCATTAGTTACCCCGTGGTAGAGCTCCAACAAATCAGCGGGTTGAGCTAGAATCTTCTTCAATGTCCCAGCCATGCCAATATCCAAAATTTCTTCAATGCCATGGTGATAGCCCTATCATAGATTTTGAATGACACATCTGACCTGAAAGGGTTGTTAGAAAAAGAGAAACTCTGCACAAAAGTTTTGGTGAGCATAGAATATTGTTCACTCTCATCCTACATATAATAAGTTAGACCAACCCTCCTAACAAGAGTTAGGAAATCATTGAGAATCCCTACAACTTGCAAAAAGGTTAAACAAGGGAAGTGTAGCACCCTGGGTAAAACTACTACTAGAAATCGCTTGGTATTTTTGTTTTGCGCATCATCATGACATCATCTTGCATTTTTCATCTTCTAATTATTTTCTCCAAAAACCTATTCTATTTCTACATGATTCATCTCCTTTGATTTCAAATCAAAAGGCCCGAATCTTCTGGATAATATTATTTGTCTAAAACTAATTACAAAATGTTCTAATTATAAAAATAAATAAACTAAATATTTTTTTGGGGTGGCAGCCAAACTGGGCCAACCATCTAGGCCCAGCCAAAACCACAATCTAACCTAAACCCTAACCCTAAATCCCCTCATCCAATCCTACTCCTTACTCCCTCTAGTCGCCACCTAACCAGCCATGCCGCGACAACCTGTCGCCCACAACAATCCCCGCGTCCTGGGCCACCTGCCGCAATCCCCAGGTCCCTCCTCACATCAACGCTCGCACCCCTCCTTGATGCTACCCTCCACCAACTCCCCCACCGACCCCGTGCCTGCACCCTTACATCGACGCGTCCCTAGAACCACCCCGAACCCCACCTTGCTCACGAGATCCTCCTCTCTCCTGACCCACTTTCCTCCCGAGCCGCCATCCTCTTCAGGCCACCCCGCCGCCCCAGACGATGCCCCTCCTCTAATCCTCCCTCCTCCCTACACCGTCCCGCAAGACCGCCGTCGCATCTCCCCTCGCAAGCTCCCAAGCCACGTTGGCCCTATGGCCTCGACTCTGAGCCGCCGCGAGCGCCGCCACTCCAGGCGCCCGCGTCGCCTCCCTCTCCCCTCGTTGTGCGCCTCCCCATCCTCGAGTCGATCCTGCCGAGCCCTGCCTTGGCACGACTCTCGTGGCTCGCCTCGTCCCTGGTCCCATGCGACCTCGCCGATCGGCTCCATCATGCTCCCGTGTGCGAGAACGTGCCCCCGTTGCCTCTGCCTTTTGTCGAGCTCGTCGCGTTCGTCGCCCCTTCTCATCGTCAAGCCAGGCACTGCCTCGTTTCCTCTATCTGTGCATGTGTTGTGCCCTCTGTCCTTTCTTGTGCTGCAATATGTTTGGCTATAGTACAACTTGACCCGTACCTATTTTGTCATGTTCGTTAACTTGGAACGCTGCCAAGATCTCCGCCTTGGTTTGGACAAGATCCACCCTAGATTGATGTGACCAGAATGCCATCGCCGGACGAAGAGACAACTGTCATGATCCCCAACACGTTTCTCTAGGAACCTCATCAAGGAAACAAGCTCTCCTCACAGACCCGAAGATGCCATGTCCCGTCCCCGGCGTCCGAAGACCGATCCCCTGTCGACCCCTCCGAACCCTCAAGATCTCCGATCCGGCATGTGTGACCCCTATCTAAGACCACTATTTTTATAATATGACATTATGATATGTTGCATATAAATCATTCATACTCACGTGCATATTGTGTGGTTTGGGGGCCTTATGCCGATTCACCTAATAGTTAAATATGGAGACCATATGCGGACAAATCTAGTCTAATATTGGTCCCATTTAAATTTGTGTATAGAACCAGAGACATATTTTGCCTTGATAAGACAACATTTAAATTATGGGGTATCTAAACAACTTGAACCATCTAAGTAAATGAGGGGACCCTGTTCCGTTTAATATTGCCTAATCGCATTGCATATTTTCCATGCACGCATTATACATGCATCATGCCCGATCTTCTGTCGTAGTATTAAATAGTGCATCCGGTGTTTCTTCTAGTGCTTTGCTTCTTCATGGATTAGACCGATGAGTTGATGCGAGTGTCGACCCGATATTTGTCGAATCTTTGGAAATGTTTTTAGGTGAGCATTCTCCCCTTTCTACCTATTACATTTATAGTATTTACTTCCTCCTATTGATCTATTGCTTTAGATTCTGTACCCCTTTATATATCCCTGCAGTCTTTATATTGCCTTGGACACCTCCTATTACCTGTTGTGTGCATAGATAGTTGGCCTTGCGAGTCGTAGTCGCTTGCTCAGGTGTTGCTTTGCGTCGTCGATGTTCCACTGATGTTGGGGGTTGGCATATTCATAAAGGTGGAAATGATCATGATTTTTATTATAGCTGGTTAATTAAATATTAAAATTGATATAATTAATGAAGAGGCACCGGTGGGTATTAGTTGAGATTTGATTGTTAACCGCCCACTTGTGTCCACCTAGGACCCGAGTTCTTGCCACCTGTTCCGAGACTGAGCGCGCTAGCCACATGTGGGGTGTGTGGGCACCCCTATCGGCTTACTACCTGATTTCAAAGTACTGTACTGGGGGCTACAAACTAGTTTGACGTTTTCATGCCATGTTATGCCATGTATGCCATGTTTATTATCTGTTGCTCGATGAGCGTTTACTACTGTATTGTTTATGATGTGGGCCGTTATTTTGAGGATTATACCTGTGGCCTCTGATCTCTTGGACGATCTCGCAACCTCTAGGTCCGTCTTCAGAGCTCGGCCGACTTTGTTACAGGTAGATTATTGGGGTGTCCCCCATTTACTTTCTTTGGGTATGGGAAAGCGTCGTGTCCTAGGCCCCGCCAACATACCGATGGAAGTATGTGAATTGATCTGGAAACAAGGGTCGAATTGCGTGTGGAATCTTGGGTAAACCCCTCCAGGATTAAATCTTTTGGAGAAGCCGTGTCCGCCGTTATGGACAACTTGGAGCACAGTATCTCGATCATAGAAAACTAAAACTAAATTTTACTGTTATAAATTTGACTTATATCTGATATGACTAGTAAGTTGGATAATCACCATGTAAAGAATGAATAAAAATGGCAACCGTGTGAGTTTCCTCGATTTGACTTCCTCGTTTCGTCTCGAGGGGGAAATACCAGGATGGGTATGTTTGGTGGTAGTATCAGGTTGGGTCCGAATAGGTCTTTGTCATCTCTCTCCGATAGTCGACAGTTGTATCGAGTCTCTATAGTTTGTTTAATGCATGCTGCGCTGCCTCTTGAGTCCACCATACCTATGTAGGCGAGGACCACCGAATTCTAGTCTCGCTGTGTACTGGCCTCAGTACTGACCGCTCTCTTTTTCCTTTTCCCTTTGCCGGCACCCTTTTATTTTAGCAGGTTTTGAGATTGACGACGTTAGCACGGTTACCCATATGGCTTGGCCTAGGTAGGGTTATGGAAGCCATTTATTATTCTTCAGGGCTCTTAGCCCAATTTGCATCTTGTTCGTACTCAGACGTTGTATCGTTTTCAAGGTGATTTGGATCTTTGTACTGTATATCTGTATTCTTGACTCATGAAGTCATGTTGTATATATCTGTTTTGTGGGTTCCATCATGGACAAATGTGTAATGATATTACTTTGTTTTCCAGCCGCACGAAAGTGCTTGGTGGGCACCTTTGAATCGTTTCTATGCAGGTTTGGCGGGAATCGCTAAAACTTGTATAGGGCCAATCCAAGGGTGTTACAGAGTGGTATTAGAGTGTCAAAACTATTTTGGAAAATCTTTTGAATAGATATGATTAGGTCTACTTTTACTCCTTATCCCTCTGCTATTCTGCTCTTACCTCTACGTGTTTTGAATATGCTCTCTTGTCTTTTCTTCGAGTCTAGGAATTCTCGTGGTCGGGTTTCTGTCGTACCTTCAGGGTTTCGCTTCCGTCCTCTTGTAACGGTGCTTCGACATCCGGACTTCATGCTATCTAAGGAACTTTTATCTGTTGTACCTTTTAGTGGACCAAAAATCCACTAAAATTTTTGTTTGTATCCTCCAGTGTTTTCCAACACGACAATATCATCTACGTCAGAACTGATGAAGAGCCTACATCATTCTTTTGATTTCGAACCTCGATTGTCAAGAACTTCCGTCTGATTATGAGAGTTAGTTGCATAATTCTCCTATTCATGTGCGGAGTAATGCTTTGGGTGTGCGATGAACTGATCACCATCCGACTACTCTTATCATTTGCTCTTGTACATTGAATCGATGGATTAAGCAATTCTACTCATTCCACAGAAGTTAGAGGTGGCTTTCGCTTTTTGAGACCTTGAACTCCTTCTTTGTTGATACAGAGTGTTCTCTTGACGAACAAGAGCCTTAACCCTTGTTGGTGGTGTCGCAGATTTGAAGACAAAGAAAGAATCTTTGTTAGTGATGTCGCGAATAACTACACGAAGCGTGAAGGTTCAGATCATCGGCCTTCTTCCCCGTACCATGAGGTGGATCTCGAGGACGAGATCCATTATTAGTGGTGTCGAATTGTAGCACCCCGAGTAAAACCACTACTAGAAATCACTTGGTATTTTTGTTTTGCGCATCATCATGACATCATCTTGCATTTTTCATCCTCTAATTATTTTCCCCAAAAACCTATTTTATTTCTACATTATTCCTGTCCTTTGATTTCAAATAAAAATGCCTAAATCTTTTGGATAATATTATCTGTCTAAAACTAATTACAAAATGTTCTGATTATAAAAATGTTTTTTTTGGATGGCAGCCAAACTGGTCCAACCATCTAGGCCCAGCCGACCACCACAATCTAACCTATACCCTTAACCTAAATCCCCTCATCCAATCCTACTCCCTACTCCCTCCAGCCGCCACCCAACCAGCCATCCTGCGGCAACCTGTTGCCCGCAGCAATCCCCGCGTCCTGGGGCACCTACCGCGATCCCCAAGTCCCTCCTCGCGTCAACGCTCGCACCCTGCCTCGATGCTACCCTCCACGAACTCCCCACTGACCCCGTGGCCCCACCTCTCTCTCCAATCCTGTGCCCGCACCCTTCCATCGATGTGTCCCTGGAACCACCCCGAACCCCACCTTGGTCGTGAGCTCCTCCTCTCTCCTAACCCACTTTCCTCCCGAGCCGTCATCTTCTGCAGGCCACCTCGCTGCCCCGGACGATGCTCCTCCTCTCGGCCTCGCTCCTCCCTCCCCGTCACGCAAGGACGCCACCGCCTCTCCCCTCGCAAGCTCCCAAGCCACGCTGGCCCTGTGGCCTCGCCTCCGACCCTCCGTGAGCGTCGCCACCCTAGGCGCCTACGTCTCCTCCCTCTCCCCTTGCCGTGCGCCTCCCCATCCTCGAGCCGACCCCATCGAGCTTGCCTTGGCGCGACTCTCATGGCCCGCCTCGTCCATGGTCCCGTGTACGAGAACGTTCCCTCGTTGCCTCTGCATCCTGCCGAGCTCGTCACGTCCGTCGCCCCTGCTCATCGTCAAGCCAGGAACTGCCTCGTTTCCTTTATCCGTGCATGTGTTGTGCCCTCTGTCATTTCTTGTGCTGCTATATGATTGGCTATAGCACAATTTGACCCGTACCTATTTTTTCATGTTTGTTAACTTGGAACGCTGCCAAGATCCCGACCTTGGGTACTAGACAAGATCGACCCTAGATTGATGTGACCCGGATGCCATCGGCGGACGAAGAGACAGCCGTCATGATCCCCAACACGTTTCGCTAGCAACCTCATCAAGGAAACCAAGCTCTCCTCACGGACCCGAAAATGCAAGTTCCGTTCCTGGCGCCGGAAGACCGATCCCCCGTCGGCCCTTCCGAACCCTCAAGATCTCCGATCCGGCATGTGTGACCCCTATCTAAGACCACTATTTTTATAATATGACATTATGAATCGTTGCATATAAATCATTCATACTCACATGCATATTGTGTGGTTTGGGGGCCTTATGCTGATTCACCTAATAATTAAATATGGAGATCATATGCGGACAAATCTAGTGTAATATTTGTCCCATTTAAATTTGTGCATAGAAGCGGTGACATATTTTGCATTGATAAGACAACATTTAAATTATGGGGTATCTAAACAACTTGAACCATCTAAGTAAATGACGGGACCCTGGTTCCGTTTAATATTGCCTAATCGCATTGCATATTTTCCATGTCACGCATCATACATGCATCATTCCCGATCTTCTACCATAGTATTAAATAGTGCATCATGTGTTTCTTCTAGTGCTTTGGTTCTTCACAGATTAGACCGATGAGTTTATGCGAGTGTCAACCCGATCTCTGTCGAATCTTCGGCAATGTTTTTAGACGAGCATTCTACCCCTTTCTACCTATTTTACAATTATATTATTTACTTCCTCCTATTGATCTATTGCTATCTGTGTTGCGTTGCTTTAGATTCCGTACTCCTTTATATATCCGTGCAGCCTTTATATTGTCTTGGACACCTCCTATTTCCTGCTCTGTGGGTAGATAGTTGGCCTTGCGAGTCGTAGTCGCTTGCTCAGGTGCTGCTTCGTGTTGTCGATGTTCCACTAATGTTGGGGGTTGCATATTCATAAAGGTGGAGATGATCATGATTTTAATTATAGCTGGTTAATTAAATATTAAAATTGATATAATTAATGAAGAGGCACTCGTGGGTAATAGTTCAGATTTGGTTGTTAACCGTCCACTTGTGTCCACCTAGGACCCGAGTTCTTGACATCTGTTCCGAGACTGAGTGCGCTAACCACATGTGGGGTGTGTGGGCACCCCTATCGGCTTAGTACCTGATTTCAGTGTACTATACCGGGGGCCACAAACTAGTTTGACATTTTCATGCCATGTTATGCCATGTTTATTATTTGTTGCTCGATGAGCATTTACTACGGCATTGTTTAGAATGTGGGTGGTTATGTTGAGGATTATACCTATGGTCTCTGATCTCTTGGCCAATCTCGCAACCTCTGGGTCCCCCTTCTAAGCTTGACCGACTTTGTTACGGGTAGATTATTGGGGTGGCCCCCATTTACTTGCTTTGGGTTTGCGAAAGCATCGTGTCCTAGGCCCCGCTAACATACCAATGGAAGTATGTTAATTGATCTGACAACAAGGGTCGAAGTGCGTGTGGAAACTTTGGTGCACCCCTGCAGGGTTAAATCTTTTTGAAAAGCCGTGTACGCGGTTATGGATGACTTGGAGCACATTATCTCGATCATAGACAACTAAAACTAAATTTTACTATTATAAATTTGACTTATATATGATATGACTAGTAAGTTGGATAATCATCATGTAAAGAATGAATAAAACTTCCAACCGTGTGAGTTTCCTCGGCTTGACTTCCTCGTTTGGTCTCGAGGGGGAAATACAAGGAAGGGTATGTTTGGTGGTAGTATCAGGTTGGGTCCGAATAGGTCTTTCTCATCTCTCTTTGAGAGTCGGCAGTTGTATCGAGTCTCTATAGGTTGTTTAATGCATGCTGCACTACCGCTTGAGTCCACCATAACTATGTAGGCGAGGACCACCGAATTCTAGTCTCGCCGTGTACTAGCCTCAGTACTGACCGCTCTCTTTTTTCCTTTGCCCTTTGCCGGCACCCCTTTTGTTTGAGAAAGTTTTGAGATTGAGGACGTTAGCAGGGTTACCCTTCCGGCTTGGCATGGTCAGGGTTATGGAAGAAATTGAATATTCTTCATGGCTCTTAGCCCAATTGGCATCGTGTCCGTATTCGGACGCTGTATTGTTTTCAAGGTGATTTGGATCTTTGTACTGTATATTTTTTGAGGGTAAAACAGTAGGGTAAAACCCCACTGCAATTTTTATAAATCATAATGAGTTACAAGTAGTAGATATTTACAAATTCAATGCCACCTAAATGAGGGAAAACGATGTCATGGCTAACTATCTCCTGTCTAAATTGTTGTTGATCCGGGCTTTGAGGTCCTGGTAATACTTTTTCTTAATTCTCACAGAACCCATCTCAATTCCTGAGAAACAATAGCTCTCCATTCCTCAAGGGAAGCACGCTTGTTGTTGAAGATTTCATTGTTTCTGCACATCCATATGCCCCAAGCCCCAAGAATAATAATCTCCATTGCAAAGGGGACTTTTAGTCTGTGTTTCATACTGGTCAACACCTCAAATAGATTTAAGTCATTATCTTGGACAGGGCAAATTTCATCCCAGCATGCTTTTGCAAAAGAACAGTCCCAAAATAAATGAAGTAACGTTTCCTCACTTGAGCAACCATAGAACACACAATCGTATGTGACCAGAGAGAAACATTTCCTCTTCAGAAGATTTCTCGTGTTTAGTCTATCAAGGAGCAAAAGCCAGAAGAAGAACTTGTGTTTTTGCTGGCAAGAAGACTTCCATAACCAGGAAAAATGAGGTTGGGTTGTCTGATACCCAGATAACGAATAATATGCCTTTTTGACTGAGAAAGAAACACTTCCCCAAATGTAGCTCCAGCTATCTATTTCTCCCTGAGTCCCTTCACTGATAATTTACTCAAGGCACTGATATTCAAAGTAAGCTTGCTGAGACAGAGGAAGAAAGAAATGATCATGCATGTTGAGTGCCTGCATGAACTCACTGACAGAGATGTGTGGATTTTTTGCATAAGACAGTAAGTGAGGAAACTTATGCTGTAAGCATTCATCTTTCCACATATCAGTCCAGAGGAGGGTGTATTTGCCATCTCCCATAGAGCACTTTGCAATTCCTTTAAAAATGTCAACTAATTTCAGATGAGCCTTCCACATATTTGTATTGTATATCTGTATTCTTGACTCATGAAGTCATGTGGTATATATATGTTCTGTGGGTTCCATCGTCGACTAATGTGTAATGATATTACTTTGTTTTCCACCCGCATGAAAGTGCCTGGTGGGCACCTTTGAACCGTTTCTATGCAGGTTTGGTGGGAATCGCTAAAACTTGCATAGGGCCGATTCGAGGGTCTTATAGAAGGTATAAGGGTGCGCATCCCCCTCATCTCCCTCGTTGCCAAGGCACGACGTAATAAGATCCTCATTGTATGATGGCCTAGCTCGGGAGGATCATATCGAAGGCCTTTTCCTCCTAGGCGCATCACTCTCAAATACTTCTCCAATGGTGTGGTTGTCCATGACTCTTTTTCTGAAATTTTAGACAAACATCAAACCAAGTAATTTCCAAGTTGATAAATGATGAGGAACTACTATAGTAATTTGATAGAGGGCTAACATGCATCAAAATGAAATATCTAAGTGTATAATAAGCATTCTAGATCACACAACCTGTCACCTACAACAACAAAATACTCAAGATACAATCTACCAATCAAAAATCTAATTGGACAAGCGGAGGAGGCACATACCGGAGAGCAATCCCTCAAAAAATCAGCACCAAAGATGGGATGAGCAAGGAGATCGAAAATCGGGAGCAAGAACAGCAGGAACTCGAGCTTAAGAAAGTTTTCCGGTGTTTTTCAGGAGAGAGAAAGAAGTGGTTGGGAGGAGACAACTTGGAGGGCCACAGGTGGGTCCCACCTAGGCCAGGCATGCCCTGGTGCTCGCCGCGCCACCAGGGGGTATGCTAGCCTGGTGGGTCCCCCTGGGCCATTTAGGTGCCCCTCTGCCCCTTTTTTCGAGGAAAAATTTAATATGAATTTTTTGGAATTTTTTGGGAAACTTTATTTTTGGCCAATTTTCAGGTTATGAAAATTGATTTTCTCACAAAAAAAGATTTTTTAGAAGAAGCAAAAAGCAAACCAAAAAAAAACTACAGAAGTTCTAAGATACTCTAACAAACAAACAACTGGCAAAACTACAACTAACAAGAGGAAGAACAAAGATTGGAGAGGAGAAAAATAAAAGTGAGAAAGTATAACCACAGTGAAAGCATTGTTTTGTTCATTAAAATCCCTTTGTTAATAAGGTTGATCAAATCTTGTTACCAAAACAATCTTATATGAAGCAAAACTTTGCATTCAACAAAGTGATTATGTTACCTCAAACTTGATAGCAATAGTCCCAATCATAATAGTTTCAAAACTTTCTTGTGGAATGGGACAATATATTTCTCCAACTTTGGTGCTCTCAATATTTTCAATGGAATTCTTTCCATAGATCTTATCAATCTTCCTAGGGAAATAGACAGTATGCTCTTTGTCATTAATATTAAAAGTTACTTTTCCTTGATTACAATTGATGAAAACACCTGCAGTATTAAGAAAAGGTCTCCCAAGAATAATGGACATATTATTATCTTCAGGCATCTCAAGCACAACAAAATCACTTAAAACCAAGCAATTATGAGCCACTTGAATAGGAATATCCTCACATATACCAACAGGAATAGTAGTGGACTTATCAGCCATTTGCAAAGATATATCAGTTGGTATCAACTTTTCTAGTTGGAGTCTCTTGTAGAGAGAAAAAGGCATAACACTAACTCCAGCTCCCAAATCACATAAAGCAGTTCTAACCTAATTATTCTTAATAGAGCAAGGAATAGTTGGTATACCTGGATCACCAAGTTTCTTTGGAACCTTACCATTTAAGGAATAATTAGAAAGCAAAGTACCAATTTCCTAATTAGGAATCTTCCTTTTATTAGAGACAATATCCTTCATATACTTTGAATAAGGAGGCAACTTTATATCATCAGTCAAAGGAATTTGCAAAAATAAAGGTTTCATACACTCACAAAACTTGTTATAGTGTTCTTCCTCCTTTGACTTGTGTTTCTTATTGGGAAAAGGCATAGGTTTCTGCACCCAAGGTTCTCTTTCACTACCATGTTTATTAGCAATAAAATTTTCCTTAGTCTACCGAGTGTTCTTAGTGTGCTTCTCAGGTTCTTCCTCAATTTCTTCCTTGTCAGGAGCATCATTTTTATCATTACCACTTTCAGTTTCAGCATCAGAGACAGATATACTATTAGGATCTACAGCAGGTTCAGAGGGTTCCTCAACTATTTCATGTTTCTTTTTCTTTCTCTTATGAGGACTACCACTATTTTCAGCTTGTTGAGAATCCTGCTCAATTCTTTTAGGATGTCCTTTAGGGTATAAAGGATCTTGAGTGGCTGTACCACTCCTAGTTCTAATCCCATTAGCATGTTTATCTCTAGAAGCATTAACTAGCATATCTTTTTGTACCTTAGCAAGTTGATCAATTTGAGTTTGAACCATTTGGAAATGTTTAAGAAGCATTTTAACATCATTAGCAGTTCTTTCCACAATATCTTTCAACTCATTAATAGCTCTAGAGTTTTCCAATAAATGAATCTAAACATGTTTATTAAAATTACGTTGCTTAACAATAAAAGTATCAAGTTCCTCTAAGCATTGATTAGGAGATTTACCATAGGGAATATTACCTTCATCAAAGTGTTGGAGAGAGTGTACCTCAATAGTGGATGAGTGGGGAATTGGCTTACATAATTCTTCTATAGGAGGTAGATACTTCACATCTTCATGTCTAATACCTTTCTCCTTAAGACATTCCTTAGCTTCTTTCATATTTCATCATTTAATGCAATCACTCCCCTCTTCATTGGTGTTGGTGTTGGAGCTGGTTCAGGCACAATTGGTTCAGGAGTAATGGCCTCAGGTGTATATAGCTCAGTTGAAGTCCAATCATCATAATTCTTTCTTATTTTAGCCATTATTTCTTCAGCTTTGGAAGGAGTTCTTTTCCTAAAAACACAATCAGCAAAACTATCTAGGTATGTCCTAGAATCATGAGTTAGTCCATTATAATAAATATCAAGAAGCTCATTTTTAGGTAATGGACATCCAGGATGTGCATGAATTAAGGCATAGAACCTTGTCCATGACTCAGGCAATTTCTCTTCTTCTCCCCGCTTAAAATCAAAAAGTTTCTGCAAAGTAGCATGTCTAGCACTAGGACGAAAATATTTCTGAAAGAAAGAAGCAATCAAGCAATCAGGGCTATCAATGGATCCATGAGGTAATCTATTAAACCAAGATTTAGCTTCTCCTTTTAGTGAAAAAGGGAATATTTTTACTAACAAAGTACTTAAGCATCTTAACATCATCAGAGAATAAGGCACTCATAGTGGAAATCTCATTCATATGAGCTACAACACATTCATTTTCAGTCCCACAAAATGGTTCTTTTTCAACAATGTTTATATAGGCTAAATCAAGAGAGAAATTATAATCTTTATCTTTAATGTCTATGGGAGAAGTTGCAAACTTAGCATCAGGTGAAAGTTTAGGAATAATAGTACGTCTCTCAAGGAGACTCCTAATAGCACTAGCACCACATGTGTTTTGGTACTCTTCAATAAATTCATCAGTCATTTCAATGTAACCATCATTAATATCATATGTCTCTCTAGACTCAGGTGAGCTAACAGGTGTAATAGTGTCTTCACTAGGAGTTTCAATGTTTCCCAAAGTAGTTCTAGCAATAGTAGAATCTAGGAATGGACCTAATGAACCACTCGCATCAAGAACAGTAGAAGTAACATCGTGATTATCAGAAGCAACTTTAGATTCAGCAGTAGTAGCAGTGTGTGTAGCATGTGTATGTGGTGGTGGTGTAACAAGCTTACTTATAACAGACAGTGAATCAAGAGAAGCAGAGGTGTTTAGGACTGTACCTCTTCTTGTAGTGGATGGTAAATAGGAAACTTTCCATCACGAGACTTCCCCATGATGAAAAGGAATAGCAGCGAACAATAATAGATCCAAGTGAACTTACAAATAAAGTTGTGCTCCCCGGCAACGGGGCCAGAAAATAGTCTTGATGACCCACAAGTATAGGGGATAGCAACAGACTTCGAGGGTAGTATTACCCAATTTATTGATTCAACACAAGGGAATCCAAATAATACTTATAAGCCTTAATAGCTGAGTTGTCAATTCAGCTGTACCTGGAAATATTCTTGCTCACAGCGGTTTATCAGTAGCAACAGTTTTGTAGTAGCAATAGCAAAGTAACAACATTAGTAAAACAAAGACAGTAGTAACAATAGTGGCAAATAGTAGGATATGAGTGCGGTAGGCATAGGGATGGATGGAAGGGCGTTGCATGGACGATACTATTCATGTAACTTCAAGATATAGGGAAATTGTAGATAAATAAGATAAATCATCCAAGTACTAAATAATCATAGGCATGTGTTCCATATATAGTTGTCAACAGCTAGATTTTTAATCACAGATGCTTGTTATGCCATACATCGCAATCCCAGGATTACCATTTTTGCGAGACATAACAGATTTGGATATCACAGTACATCATCCATTACAAACCATACATAAGGTCTTACACAAATAAGGATCTCATGATCCAGTTCTTAGTACAATTCAAGCAGTGGAGTAACGTAAAGATAACGATAGCGTGGGCGAAGCTCCATCTTCGGAGTCACAGGCAATGCTGACGATGGGAGATGATCCTAGTTGTCATAACCTTCCTGCGGTCCGTCATCCTGATACTCCTCTTCATAGTCTGGCCACGGGAATAGCCAGGGACAAAGTCATGAGTACTCTTTAAGTACTCGCAAACTAATACTAATAAGTGAAGGGGGTTTTTGTATTAGGATACTAAGCTCTAGCGTTGTTTTGCAAAAAGCCAGATTTACTCTACTAAGTTCAAAAGCAAAGAAAGCTAGTTGGAAATTTTATAACACCTAAATGGGAACTTGAATTTCATATCACAACTCTGCTGTGGTCAAGTCAAAGTCACAAATCATTTGGAAAACATCTAATGGGGGAACAGTATGGCCACTCCAACTGTCCATAATCGCGGACGCGGCTATTCGAATAGTTTGACACTCTGCAGTGATTGTACACTTTCACCACAACATTCGATACATCCGTCAGGAACAATCCTGAATTCACCATACTCAGTATGGGGAGAATCAATCTTGTGAGTTTGGCCTCCCAACCATGACCAACTGTCATCTTGGGTACTGCACAGGTGGACAATCTTGACAAGGTAGCCTCAGCTTAGACCTTGGCCGCAAGGGAACCCATACTAAGGTATATAATTTTCCAGTCAAGCCCTACCCAATTTTCGGGTATTATGGTTGTACGGTAAAATTGGAATGGTATCGCATCCAGACAACCATCATTTTTATAAAGGGCTAAGGCTCATGCCTTAATATTTTCATCATCAAAATCATCTAGTGTCACACCCCAAGATTTTCCAAATCTTGTAATGTGAAAAATAAATGATTAAAATAAAACATTGTTGATTTTCAGGGTGAGAAGAAACTTTTGAATCCAATTTGAAACTTTCAAAACCTATTTTGATCAAACAAATCCTAAAGGGATTTGAAAAGTTAAACAATTAATAAAGAAAATATTTTGAATAAGTGAAATTACTATTTTGGATCTTTTAATAAAAAGATTTGGTTTTCAAATGAAAAAGAATAAATTTATAAATGAGGATTATTTTATATGGCCAAATTAAACCTTGGTCAAGCTTTGGAAATAAAACATTTTGTTTTGATAAAAATAGTAAAGGTTTATCTAAATAAAATAATAAGGATTTAATATCCAATTTTATTTAAGTAAAGGCTTTTCCCATTTTAAATAAACACCAAAACTTATTTAATTTATTTTAAATAAGTTTTCCAAGTATTTTATATTCTCAAATAAAACCTACTGAAGTGTTTTGGTTTTATTTTAGATTTCAAAATAAAGTTTTTAATAAAACAAATCCTATTTGATTTAATAACTAAGGCCCATTTTATTTAATTATTAATGGATCCTAAAAAGATTAAAATTATTTTATTTTATTTTTGGGATTTGGTTTATGTTGTTAAACAGAACCAAAACTCATTACAAGTGTGGTGAATGTTTGAATTGTTTGAATGTTTGTTTTGTTGTTTGAATTGTGATTTGATTTTTCAAAACAGAAATTGAAATTAGAAAAAGAAAAAGTTTGAGCAAAAAAAAAAATAGAGCAAAGAAGACCCAGCCCAGTCCAGCCCACCTATTTCCCCCTCTGCCGAAACATTTTCTCACCGCAAGCCGCACCCCTCACTCGCTGCAAGCCTGGACCCACTCTTCCTCTCTCTATCTCACTGTCAAAGAGGACCCACAGCCACGTTGGCGTCGTCTTCAAACTGCGCAACCAATTCTTTCCCCTCACTCCGGCCGTTTCCAACATCGTTTACTTTGGTTCAATTCGCCTAAATGATGTACTAATCCCGCCCAGTGATGATGCTCGTGAACTCGCCTCCCTCCTCTCTCCCTTTCCTTCCAGTCATCACACCACCAGAGCCCCAGGCTGTCCATAATTCTTGCTCGAAACCTCACTACCACCGACGGGTCCCCTGTCAAATTATGGCAAGCCCCGACCCTCTCCTACCTCCTATCTCACACCAGCTTGATCCCCATCATCTCACGCACCTACCCGTGGTCTCCGTTCGCCCACGCATGCCCCACAGCCTCGCCTCCGTCTTCGATAAAGCGCCACAGCGGCTAGGTCAACTCCGATGAGCTCCCCTGGTAATCCCTGACCGCCCCCTCCTCTCTAGTTGACACTAGCATACTCTCCTTCCTCGCATGTGTCTAACGCTCCCTCTGTTTTACACCGGCGTGCCTTGTAGCCTCGTTCCCGACAACGGCCGAGCGTGTCTGACGGAAGCAGGGACTCCGGCGAGCAATTGTCGTCACCTCCGTGCTCCCCTTGGCCAACCAAAGCAACAACGAGAATCAGTGCTTCATTGCGAACCTGGTGAGCAACCTCACTCTTCCCCGCTCGTCCTATTTCGTCAGCAGCGTCATCGACAGCCGCCTTGTGCCGACCACCGTCGGCGCCGCCAGTCCACAGCAAGCGTTATGGCCGTGGGATGCGAATCATCTGGCTAGGATTAGATCCAATCGAAAGTGCGCGACCATCATGCGCATGTTTTCAGTTAGATCTAACGCTCCACGCCGACCGATCCGTGCGAACCGTTTTCGTCCAATCAGAGACAGACACGTGGCATGTAGTTGATTTAAAAGACAGAATTGATCTATTAGGGTTCCAATTTTGTAAATTGCACAACTTTTAAACCACAGGTCCAAATTTTACAAACATTATATCAATGGAATCAGTGGAACAAGCCCTAGCCAACCATGCCTTTTGTTTAGTAAATAGCCTCTGGTAAAATGTTTGTTTTTGCAGAAACATTTGTAGGCTTGTTTAGGTTGTAAAAATTATTCAAAAATGAATTTGGCGATAAAATCTTTGGCAATTGGATTGATTTGAACCTACTGACCATAGGAAACACTTTGTGGATTCAAAAATGTATTTGGTGAAGGAAAAGAATGATTCTTTGATTTAAAACTATTTCTAGTCAAATAGAAATGTGGTTTATTTATTAAAAATGGTTTTGGAAGGGAAATGTTTTTTTTAAACTCTCTGACCCTAAACACAAAGTTTTGTGGTTTGAAAACATATTTGGTGAACCCTATAGATTAATGCCTTAGTAAAAATATTTCTACACCACATAAAATGATACTTTGTTTTGAAAATGGTTTATAAAGTGAAACCTTTTGCAAATGACTTTGCCACTTTACAAAATGACCAATAGGTGTTTACAAATGTTCATGACCCATTAGGAACCACTTTTTCAAATAAAACAAAGCTTGGCATGTTTGCATGCATTACTTTGACTTCATCATTTTATGTGATGTTTTGCTTGATTGGTAGATTGAGATTGTGCCTTGCTTGATTGATTTGTAGTGACTTGAAGAGTGTGATTGTTGCAAGGACAAGGAGTGAACCCATACTCTACCAAAAAGGCAAGTGATGCTTCATACTTTTTGTCCCATTACTTTCACTATGCATTAGTGATTTTCTCTAAGTAAATCTTGCATGGAAATTTTGCCAAGTATAAACCTTGCTATAGGAAAACCTAGTAGATGAAACCTTAGTAGAAATCTTCCTAAGTTAAGATTCCTATTACTCTCAAGCTTAGCTTAGCTAATAGAAAACAAGGGTGGAATATATATATATCCATACTATGAAAAATTTCTAAGTCTGGGGACTTGTGTTTTTGTTTAATAAAACAACTAAGTTAATGAATCACCTGGGTGGAATGGGACTTGATTTGGTGGTTTTTGGTTGAGTGGTTCACAAGGCCCATGTCTATGGTTGACCTTGTGTATCTCACTTGTGGATGGCCACGCAGGAACAAAGAGATTTGAGATGTCAAATGTTGAGAAGCTTCAAGTGCAGCCACTTGGCATTATGGGCTCTGCCTGGATCATATAGGTTGCAGGAACTTAGCCATATGGACAGTTGGTGGTAGAGTTTGATAGGTTGGAACGCGTCCATTTTGGTCTAAGGGAAGGCTTCTAAAAGATCTTGTCTTGGGAAACCAAGTCTTGTGGGGAAAGTGCACCACCTCTGCAGAGTGTAAAATCTAAGTACTTAGCCATGTCCTTGGTAAAGGACAATTTGAGCATCAAGACATGGAAGCAATCAAGAATCTCATCACTCCAATTTCTAAGTTAAAACTTGTGGTTGAACAAGGGATAAGGGATCTTCAATCTTTGATTGAGAAAAATGATTTTGTCAAAACAAAAACTTAGTGTTTTCAAAATGATAAGGAAAATCTATTTTGAGCAATGCAAGCCTCAACTCCACTTAGCCAAATGCATATAGATGATAGACTCCACTATATTATCATTGTATCACTTGCCAATACAATTCAAATGTATTGATCCTTGTGGCTGTAACTTGTAATGTTGCAGGTTTGATTGATTTTAGTGAAGATTGATTGATTAGGATTACAAAGTCTACAACCAACATGTCTGCCTGTGGCACTTTGAAGATGAAGGACCCCATGCTTATAGTTATTCCGCTGCAATGTAATGTAATAGCCAAATGAGCTATGTAAAGATGTAATAAAATTATGTTATTCCTGGTTATAAAGTTACATTATGACCTTTGTTTCTTGATATTACATCTAAACTGTGGATGCTAGCTATTGATCCAGGGACTAGCATTGTAAACACAGGGGACACCACCTTATGTTAATAAAGGTTGGGACACTCCCTCTACATCTATTGTTCGGAAACACAAGTCAAAAACATTTCAGTAGAATGACTTCTCATTCTAAGGTTTTCATAACCATTTTCACCAAGTATTCCCATATAAAGTTGATCAAGTTTTATGCTTAGCACTAGCATCTACAAGTGGGGGTAAATACTAATGAGGGGTGGTAAACAAGTGTATCTTATCTAAGTAGTTCTCATGCCTCAGGATGACATCAAGATTATCTAACTCAGGCCAAGTTTTATGCTCTTTATGATACCTTCAATTATCTTTCTGGAATCTACAAGTCACTAAGTAAACTTTTGATAGAAATCTTTCAATAAAGAAAAGAAAATATTAAGCTTGCAAGTAAAACTAGGATGGATGTCTAGTGGGTATAACCACATATGATTAAGGCATATAGTTGGCATAGTAACAAGCAAGTAATAGCTTGCATAAGTAGGGTATCTTGCAAGTGTTAGCTTACAAGGTTGCAAGTATAGGCTTGCCTTGTGCAGAGAAGTGGTTGAAGTTCTCCTCGGCTTCATCTTCGTAGTATTCTCCTTCCTCCTCGTATCCTTGGTCGGTACTAGCGTCTATAAATAAATACGAGGTACACAATCACCAAATAATCCTTAACTATTTCCAATCATCACAAAAAGGTTCACACTAGGTGGTCTATCATCATCACTAACATTACAAGAATTAAAACACTTGTCTTATTTATTTTATTTTAGAAAAGTAATTTCTACTCATTGAAAAACTACTTAAGATTTAATATTCTCCAACTCAACCATGGGATCATGTTGACACATTTCTTCACCACATATTTTAGTACATGGGAATGTGATTTAAAGTGGTGTAACAATTTAATAAGGTTTAACCTTTTTATTTAAATTAATTAAAGTGCCTAGAAATGCCTATGTGGCATTCTTTTATTTCTTGCTCATTATTTCTGTAAGTAAACCTATATATTTTTATATATTCCGAAAGGTACGGTTAAATGTGATTTTTGAGAGTTGGAATTAACTCAAAAGCTCTTATGGTTGAATTTTGAAAAATGTTTGAATGCAAAAAAGGTTTTGCCTTGTTATTTTTACCATGGGTGATCTATAAATCTAAATGGTTTGAATCCAACGGGCTTGGATTAAGCTTTATAGTACCTTTCTAACAAAATTGGTTTCATGCATTTTGGTTCAGTGAATCGAGCTGGGTTGATTTTTGAATCTAGGTACAGAACTGTGTTTGAAATTAAATGAATAAACTTAAGTTTGAATTGTTGGGTCGCGCGGGACGTTTAACTGGGCCGACCCACTACGTACAGCACACGTGCGGGCGGGTTAAGTGGCCGTCCCCACACGTCAGTGAGACAATGAGGGGAGAAGCGGTACGGGGTGATCTAGGTCGCACGATCTAACTCTAAGCGAATGGCTCTGGTTCATCGTCCATGTCAGGCAGCGCCGGTGAGACAGAACCCTAGCGCGGCCAGTGGGGGTCGTGGGAGGCTCACCGAGGCTCAGGCAATGGTCGGCGACGGGGGCGAACGACGAAGTCGACGATGGCGATCCTCCTGGTACCGGCAGCTTCTCCTGGGGCGGCTCCAATCGACGACACCTCTCCTCATCTGCAGCAGCGAACTCTGGTGAAATTCTGGCCACCTGGAGCTCGCCTTGCTCCGGGAGTGAGTGGGTGTGATCTGTGAGAGGTGGAGAGTGAACTAGTTTGAAGAAAACGAGCGGGTGGAGGCTTCTATTTATAGTGGCTGAAGGGGACCGAATGGCGCTGGTGGAGCTCGTCGGTGTCGACAGCACAGAGTGCTACTGGCATGGGCGACGATAGGGGGCGGTGCTGTGCTCCCTGGCGAAGTTCAACGGCATGGTGGAGAGGCGTGGGGCGGTGCTGATCGGTCGGAACGCGTCGACGCACTGGGCGGGTCCGACGGTGATTTTAATGGCGCACAACGTGCGTGGTCCGTGCGGCGGCGAACGAGGTTGTCTGGCGGGGTGCTGGAGTGTTGGAGATCACGTCTGTAAGCAGCGAGGGAGGCGTGCAGTCTGTGGGCATTGGTCGAGTGTGGCACACTGGCGCGCTCTCGGCTCGCACGCAGAGAGGCTTGGCATGCTTAGGCAGTGTGGTCCAGTGGCTAGCAGTGCTCGAGGCTTGGATAGGGGGTGGCGGTGGACGGTGGTCAGTGCTCCAGACATGCTTGCTAGGCTTGGTTCTTCTCCTAGCTCGCTGTCGACATGTGGGTGGAATGTTAGGCTCGGCAAGGTGACCATTAATGGCTATTCCAAGCTCATAGTGGTGCTCAGGCTTGTTAATTGGGCTAGATCATCTACTGAGAGTATAGAGTGAGCTAGAGAGGGAACAAGGTTGGCCAAAATCACTGCTCACTATAGTGTTTGTTGTTTGTTTGTTTGCTACAAACAAGGTGTTTGATGAAATGGCCGAAAGAGATTCAAATTTGAATTTTGGATTCAAACTTGGTGGGTTTGCTAGGCACATACTAGGGAGTCTCTGGTTAGTTGGATTAGTCAAGGGGCACTGGTTTGGTTGGGTTTTGAAAATGTGTGATCTTCACATATGATGAAGATTCAATTTTTACTTGTGATTTGAATGAGGTTGCCAAATGTTTCTGCAAGTTTGAAAGGTGGGATTTTATTCATTTTTACTTGGTCTAGCAAGGGGTGAAAAGAATTGGAAAAGTTTCTGTTTGAAATCTTGGACTAGAAACACTCAAAGTGACCTAGTGAGCAAGATTGGCAAAAATGACCATTTGCCTTAATTGATTTGTTTTTGATTTTCTATTTATTTGTTTCTGCTTGGAAATGTTTTATATGATGTTATTTTCATCTTTAAACCATTTCTTGCTATTTAGGTTAATCACACAAGTTCATTCATGCATTTAGCAAATCATCACAGACACACAAGCATTCATATGATTTTAATTACTCAAAGTTTTTGTTAACCCTAATTTTAGTGATTAGAGTTTGATGATCCATGTTTTATATTTTTGGAATGTTACAAAGCTTCCCTCCTTAAAAAAAATCTCATCCCGAGATTTGAAAATAAGAAAAAAGATTACCTAGGATTTAAAGAGATTGGGAAACTCCGTCCTGATGTGACATTCTCGCTCCCAGGTAGCTTCTTCTTCAGTGTGGTTGCTCCACTGAATCTTGATAAACTTGATGCTTCGGGTCCTGGTGGTTCTAAAAGCTTCTTACAAAATACGGATGGGTACTTCGGGATACGTCAGGTCATCGTTGATCTCTATGGTCCGGTGATCAATGTTTTCGAAAACTTCAATCTTCTCCGGAACTTCAAGGCATTTACGAAGTAACGATATATGGAACACATTGTGTACTGCTGACAGCTCCTCTATCAGTTCCAACTGATATGATACTTCTCCTGGACGATTCAGAATCTTGAAAGGTCCGATATATCTGGGGGCTAACTTTCCTTTGAGCTGGAAATGCTGCATTCCCTTCAAAGGTGACACTTTGAGATACACAAAATCTCCAATATTGAAAGCGAGGTCTCGACATCTCTTGTCGGTGTAACTCTGCTGTCTTGACTGGGCGGTCTTGAGGTGCTCACGAATCTTGTGAACTTTCTCTTCTGCTTCTCGTAGGATGTCTGGTCTGAAAATCTGACTCTCTCCTACATCCGACCAATTCAAAGGGGTGCGACACTTCCTTCCATACATGAATTCAAATGGGGCCATTTGTAGACTAGCTTGATAACTGTTGTTGTATGAAAATTCCGCGAAAGGCAGATAGTCTTCCAATTTAGATCCATACACTAGCACACATGCTCTCAACATATCTTCGAGTATTTTATTTACTCGCTACGTTTGTCCATCGGTCTGAGGGTGATATGCTGTGCTGAAATCTAGTCGGGTTCCTAAACCTTCTTGGACTTTCTTCCAGAATCTCGAGGTAAACTGAGTTCTTCGATCTGATACAATGTTCTTGGGTACTCCACGCAAACTGATGATTCTACCGATGTATAACTCTGCTAGCTTCTAACTCTGGTATGTGGTCTTGACTGGTAAGAAATGGGCGAATTTGGAAAATCTGTCCACTATGACCCAAATAGTCATTTCCCCTACTAGAAGTAGGCAATCCGGTGATAAATTCCATTCCAGCTGAATCCCATTTTCATTCCGGAATCTGTAAGGGTTGCAACAGTCCTGCGGGTATTTGATGTCCCGCCTTGACTCTCTGACAGATATCACACTTGGCGATATAGCTTCCGATTTCTCTCTTCATCTTATGCCACCAAAATTGCTCCTTCAAATCCTGATACATCTTTGTTCCTTCGGGGCGGATAGAATAAAGAGTATCATGGGCTTCCTTCAAAATAACTTCTTTCAACTCTGAATCTGCTGGTACACAAAGGCGTCCTTTGTACAACAGAACTCCCTCTTCGTCTTTGTTGAATCCGGGTACTTTGCATGTACCGATACGACATTTGATTCCGTCGATACTAGCATTTCCTATTTGCGCCTCCTTGATCTGACTGATCAAATTGTGTTGAAGTTCTATGCTAGCCAAAAATCCTTCACTCACTAATTCCATTCAGAAATTTTCCATCTCTTTGTGCAAACTTGGTTGCTCCTTCACAATCATGGAGTTCAAGCGGCATGGCAATCTGCTAAGGGCATCTTCTACCACATTGGATTTACCAGGGTGATAGTGAATGTCCAGATCATAGTCCTTGATTAGCTCAATCCATCTTCTCTGCCTCATATTCAGCTCCTTTTGAGTGAATATATACTTCAGGCTCTTGTGATCCCAATAAATCTCACAACGGTTTCCAGTGAGATAATGCCTCCATGTCTTCAGGGCTAAAACTACGGCGGCGAGTTCAAGGTCATGGGTTGGATAATTTTGTTCATGCTGCTTTAGTTGTCGGGATAAATAAGATATAACTTTGCCTTCTTGCATTAGCACACATCCGAGACCGATCTTGGATGTGTCACAATACACATCAAATGGCTTTGTGATATCTGGCATGATCAAGATTGGGGCTGAAATCAATCTCCTATTGAGTTCTTGAAAACTCGCTTCACATTTGTCCGTCCATTCAAACTTCTTTTCCTTCTCCAGCAATTGTGTCATGGGTCTGGTAATACTCGAGAATCCTTCTACAAACTTGCGGTAGTATCCCGCTAATCCGCGAAATGCACGAACTTGGGTTTGAGTGGTTGGGGCTTGCCAATCTTCAACATCCTTCACCTTCGCAGGGTCAACGACAATTTCTCCGGCTGATACGATATGTCTGAGGAATCCTACCTTCTGTAACCAGAATTCCCATTTGCTAAACTTGGCATATAGCTGATTCTCTCTAAGCGTTCCAAGAATGGTCCTTAGGTGTAGCTCATGTTCGTCTTCTGATTTGGAATAAATCAGAATGTCATCGATAAAAACAACAACAAACTTATCTAGGAAGTCCATAAAAATCTTATTCATGAGTTTCATGAAATAAGAGGGGGCGTTGGTTAATCCAAAAGACATGACGTTATACTCGTATAATCCATATCTGGTGGTAAATGCAGTCTTTGGAATATCCTCTGCACGAATCTTGAGTTGATGATAGCCAGTTCTAAGATCAATCTTAGAAAACACTTTGGCACCAGTCAACTGGTCAAACATGTCTTCTATCTTTGACAACGGGTACTTGTTCTTGATAGTGACATCATTCATCTTCTGATAATCTGTACACAAACGGTTACCTCCATCTTTCTTGTCCACAAACAAGACATGGGATCTCCATGGTGACGCACTTGGTTAAATCAATCCAATTTCCAGCATAGCATCCAATTGCTTCTTCAGTTCCACTAGTTCAGACAGGTTCATACTATATGGTCTCTGGGCTATGGGTCTGGTTCCAGGGATCAGTTCAATGATAAACTCGATATCCCGATCTGGGGGCATACCGGGGAAAACATCTGGAAATACATCGGGGTATTCATAGACTATTCGGACTTGGTCAATGGTTGGTTGGGCTATACTCTTGTTGCACTTGAATTGACGGGGCAAGGTTTCAGATACATGCTTGACTGATATCCCACCTGTACTGGTCATGGTTATGGCTTTCTTGGCACAGTCAATTAATCCTTTGTGTTTGGACATCCAATCCATTCCTAGTACTACTTCCAAACCCTGTAGTTCCGAGTACTATTAGATTAGTATAAAAATCTATTCCATGGATTCAGATAGGGACGGCTTTGCAAATTTGCCTAGCTTTGGTGGTCGAACCAGGTATCTGAACAATCATAACATGCTTCAATTTGGTTGGTTAAATCTTACTAGTGCATGCAAATTCTTTAGTAACAAATGAGTGCGATGTTCTAGAATCAAACAACACTCTTGCAAGTACTAATTTAACAGAAAACATACCCAACACAACATCTAGCGCTTCTTGGGCTTCTTCAGCATGCATGAGAAAGAGACGGCCGTTGCGGTTGAGCGAATTCCCTGGAGCAAACCTTCTTCCTGGCTAAACACAACGCTGCTGCTGAGATAGGGCATTTGCATTGGGGGCTGCTGCAATCTTCTTGGGGCACTCATTGGAATAGTGACCCTTGGTTCCACATTCATAACAAATCACTTGCGACTTGTCCTTTGCTGCAACAGGCACATCATTGCTTCTAGTCCTTGGGGCAGTGCTGGTGTTGGTGGCAGCATTGTTGTTGTTGAACTTGGGTGGTGAACAGTTGAAATTGCTGGAGTTGCCGGGGTTGTTGTGGTTTCCTCCAGGCCTTGGGTTTCCACGGTTGGGATAGGTTGGACGGTTCATCGGGGGTCAGTTGTTTCTTGGGGAAAATCCTGGAGATGGGTTGGGAGATACTTTGGTGTATGATGGGTTCCTGGCTGATGCATCATGCGACGCTTGCGATTCTCATTGGCTTGGTTGATCTTTCTTTCCATCTGAATGGTAGAGTCCACTAGAGCTTCAATATCAGCAAAGGGGATATTGACTAACACTGTCTGCATTTCATCATGCAGACCATTCAGGAATCTCTCTTTCTTCTTGGCTTCAGTGTCGATCTCATCCGGTGCATACCGAGCCAATGACAAGAATTTGTCATGGTATTCCACTACTGTCATTCTCCCTTGTTTCAGTTCCCTGAATTCATCTCTCATCCTCTTGATTAAACCCGGTGGCACATAGGTTCTGTTGAACTTGACTTTGAACTCTTCCCAAGTCATGAGCTGACCTCCTGTCATTGCGCGAACGTTGTTCCACCATGCTCTTGCATCACCGGCCAGATAGTGGGTGGCGAACAGAACTTTCTCGTTGGCTTCTACTCCTGCAACTTCCAGATTGTTCTCCATGGTTTGCAACCAATCATCTGCATCTAGGGGCTCTTCTGACTTAGTGAAAATAGGTGGGTTGGTGTTCTGGAAATTCTTGAGCTTAGTTCCATGGTTGTCTTGATTTCCATGGCCTTGATTATTGTTGGCCATCTGAGCTATCTGTTGAAGGGTGGCTAGGTTCGCTTGACGTTCGGCTCTTTCGGCTTCGCGGTCAGAAACCAACATTTGCAAGAGTTGCAACATAGGGTCCGGGGATGAGTTGCTTCCTCCGCGAGGCATCTGAAGATTGAGGTAGATCATGAGAAAAGAGGGAAGTTTCTAAGGTTCAGGGGTTTTTGAAAAGTTTTTAAAGTTTGACTCAGATTTTTCTAGCAACTTGCTTTTCATTCATTCATAACACACGATACAAACACACACCACAACAAAGGAAAACAGAAGGTTTTAAGAACCATTCTGTGAAACTACGATACAGTGGGACCGAATACAACTCACTAACGCTAGTGCTCAAGTGCTACTACTCCTCATAGTAAGTGTCCTCATCATCCTCATCATCATCTATGAAGGCAAAGTCATCCTCGTCGGTGAAGAAGTCCATGGCCCGATCCTCCAGAAAGTCATCATCATCTCTAAGATAGGAGTAGGGGTATCCACGAAGGTCTTCCCCTGCATTCTCCATCTCCTCCAACTGCATGTCTCTCTCGTGGATGGTCTCCTCCAAATCCGTGATCCGGTGGCGAAGACGGGCAATGATGCGCTCCTTCTTGTCAAGCTAACGGTGACGAGACTTGCGATCCTTCACTAGCATGGCGATGGTCTGATCCTTCTTCTTGGCGATGGCGTCCTTGTGGTTGGCGTAGGAACGGGCATTGTCCAACTCCTTCTGACGGTCATACATCATGAAGCTGAGGTGGTTCAACTGAGTCTTTAGCTCATGGTGGTATGGGGCCTCTAGTGGATGTCCCATAGCATCACGCCTTGGGTAGAACTCAAAACGGGTACCCTTGATTTGATTGATACTCTGCCCACACAGACGGGCAAGAGCTTCCTGTATTGCCCTGACAAGTCCATCGAGCTAGTTGTTCTCTCTTAAGGTGAACTGAATTCCCTCCGGGAGGTTCAATCTTTCCTCGGAGACTTGCAACAACTATCCACTGCAAATCTTCTCCTTCTTGATAATTGAGCTGAGCTCCGAAGAACTCGGGGGTTGACGCTCCTCAAAGATGAGGTCTCCTCCATTCCCCAACTGATAAAACTTGTTGTAATTCACGTCCACCTATAAAAATATAGGATGAGTAAGTTAGTAGAGTGATCAAGTGTGTCAAATTTTATGTAAGTTTGCAAGAGTTTTTGAGGAACATGAATTTTCATGAAAAAGTCTAAGTGATAAGAATAAGAATAAGTTTTTTAAATACTCACTTCTTTTGGTTTTGAAACTAAGTTTTTGATTCAAACCTCCATTCTAACTAGGGTCTCCTATGGTCAGGATGGCTCTGATACCAACTTGTCAACACCCGGATTTTTAATCACAGATGCCTGTTATGCCATACATCGCAATCCCAGGATTACCATTTTTGCGAGACATAACAGATTTGGATTTCACAGTACATCATCCATTACAAACCATACATAAGGTCTTACACAAATAAGGATCTCATGATCCAGTTCTTAGTACAATTCAAGCAATAGAATAACGTAAAGATAACGATAGCGTGGGCGAAGCTCCATCTTCGGGGTCACAAGAAATGCTGACGATGGGTGATGATCCTATGCCGTAACCTTCCTGCGGTCCGTCATCCTGATACTCCTCTTCATAGTCTGGCCAAGGGAATAGCCAGGGACAAAGCCATGAGTACTCTTTAAGTACTCACAAACTAATACTAATAAGTGAAGGGGTTTTTTGCAGTAGGATACTAAGCTCTAGGGTTGTTTTGTAGAAAGCCAGATTTACTCAACTAAGTTCAAAAGCAAAGAAAGCTAGTTGAAAATTTTATAACACCTAAGTGGGAACTTGAATTTCATATCACAACTCTACTGTGGTCAAGTCAAAGTCACAGATCATTTCACAAGTCATTTGGAAAACATCTGACGGGGAAAAGTATGGCCACTCCAACTGTCCATAACTGTAGACGCGGCTATTCGAATAGTTTGACACTTTGCAGAGATTGTGCAATTTCACCACAACATTTGATACATCCGTCAGGAACAATCCTGAATTCACCATACTCAATATGCGGCTAATCAATCCTGACCTTTCCATTACACGCCCTAGTATAGGCACCTCTCCTGTGAGTTTGGCCTCCCAACCATGACCAACTGTCATCTTGGGTACTGCATAGGTGGACAATCTTCACAAGTTAGCCTCAGCTCAGACCTTGGCCGCAAGGGAACCCATACTAAGGTATATAATTTTGCAGTCAAGCCCTACCACATTTTCGGGTATTGTGGTTGTACGGTAAAATTGGAATGGTATCGCATCCAGACAACCATCAGTTTTATAAATGGTTAAGGCTCATGCCTTAGAATTTTCATCATCAGAAGCATCTAGTGTTCCGAAACACATGTCAAAAACATTTTAGTAGAATGACTCCTCATTCTAAGGTTTTCATAACCATTTTCACCAAGTATTCCCATCTAAAGTTGATCAAGTTTTATGCTTAGGACTAGCATCTACAAGTGGGGGTAAATACTAATGAGGGGTGGTAAACAAGTGTATCTTATCACAAGAACAAGTAATATCACAATATGCATTAGTCAATAAGCTTTGGAACACTACACACAGAATGACAACTATGCTCTCTTAATGGTGCCTAAAGGTAGAAGGTGGAGACTCAAATAATGGTGGAAGAAAGGCCCTTCACAAAGGTAAGTAGGGATTTCAAGTTTCAAAAAGAGCTTCCAAAAATTATGGTACTTGTTAGCTTTCAACCCTCATTGCCCCTATCATAAGCATCTTGAAGTGATTAAGGTTAAAGTGAACAAACTATGGAGTATATGCTTGACGAAGTATAAGTTGGCAATCTCAAGTACCTTGAATACAAGGGCCACACCTCATGCTACTCAACTTTAGTCACCTGTAAGTTCTTGTCATTGTAAGTACATGCATATCATAGAGAACCGCCAACGGGGTACCCGTTGTACATGGAATAGGAGCTATCCCATAACCAAAATGACAAGGCAAGCAGACAATGAGCATCTCAACAATATTTTTATTTACCATGTGCATAGATTTTTATTGAGGATGCTTCATAGATAGCTCACTATGGTGATGCTGCAAGTTTTCGCCATGATTAGGAATGGCTTAGGCTAGCGGCCTAGGCATTTCTCTAACACAGAATACAAACTCCATGGACTTACAAGTTCCCTCTTTGTTTCACACCGGTGACATCCATAGACAAAAGAACATGATATCAACTGAGTATAAAGTACAAGTGCAATGTTGAAAATGTTCCCCGTGATAGCACGGTTCTGCTAATTCCAACGTATAAGTGCAAGCATATACAACATATATGACACAATGGTTCAAGTTTATTAGGGTCAAAGAATATAAAGTGTTCCATCAAGTTTGTGAGGGCTTTAATCACTAAGTTTTCACATAACAAAATAGTTTTTAATTGGAAGATAGCTGAAAACAAGAATATACTTGGAATGGTGTAACACACCATGCATAGGAGTTTATAGTGGACACTTTGGAAAAACTTGGTTTCTTGGGAGTTGGAATCATGAGTAGAACTTACTCGTACAAGTGGACGCTAGAAAAAGACTAGGAGCAACCAACTAAGAGAGCATAATGGTCATAATCATGCAGAGCAACAAAGCATTACTAATCAAAGCATAGAGTGGTACCAAAGTCAAGGACTAAATGATCATAGAGGCTATGGTGACTTGTCATAGTCATAACATGGTGTGAGAATGTGCCAAGTCAACCCAAACAAAGCATTACAGGAGAATACCACAATACTATGCTTTTGCATGCTAAAACAACGCATAATTTCTTCAAGGCACACTAAGCAATCCCAATTGTTTGGAACAAGACATGCTACAGCAATAATCACTAAGCATAAGGTCAAAAAAACACCTAACATGTCATGCTAAAGTCTAAGTCACTGTCAATGCAAGATCCTCTTGCACTTACAAGCAAGAACTTACTACTCCTTTCCAAGACCAATCAACTTATTTGCAAAACAACACATCGAGAACGGGGGTCCAAACTACTTTATTCAAGCAACTAAACAACCTAAGCAAACCAAATGAAAACTAAGACGCTCCAAGAACAACACAACAGTGCATGAAACAATAAAAACGAAGTGTCTACATAGACCTGAGCTTTTTATTAATGAACAAGGGGATGCCTTGGGCATCCCCAAGCTTTGACGCTTGTACCTCTTGGATATTTCTTGGGGTGACACCATGGTGACATCCCCAAGCTTGAGCTTTTGTCCATTCTTCATCTCATTACATCACTCTCTCTCTACACCTGAAATTTTTCCTTCATACAAAACTTCACACAATCTTTATTAGCAACATTAGTGTATTCAAAAGATATTAGACCTCTGGCAAAGCTTTGGAACAGCAAGGCTTTTCACTAAAAACACAATCTACTGTAGCAAATCCTTCAAAAATCTCAATTCACCTAAAGAGAACTAAAAAAGGAATCAATAAGAAGCAAATGCAAATAATGGCAGAAATCTATCAAAACAGACCAGCAGGAAGAAATCGATTTTTTCAAACATCTTATGTTGTTCAAATCAAAAAGTGTTGAACTAACCAAAGTTAGCTAACATACTGGGGGTTTTATTCGTATATTTTCAGCTCAATCCGAGTTACAGAGACTCCTCACAATTTTTTTTGGTGGAGGACAGAAATCTGTTCCGGGACAACAACTCCCCAAATCTTACTTCCCTCTCATTAGAGGTAATTCTTGGCACAAAAAGCAAACAAAAAAGGATAAAGAGATGTCATTACATAAGTAATAACTTTAAAGAATCAAGAAAACTATTGGGTTATCTCCCAACAAGTACTTTTCTTTATCGCCTTTAAGTTAGGCACAGAAAGTTTGAGAAGATGGTCACATAATAAATATGAATTGAAGTAAAAGAGAGCATCAAGAAGAAAATTCAAAACACATTTAAGTCTAACGCTCTTCCTATGCATCAGAATCTTGTACACAAATAAATTCACAAAGAACAAAGTGACAAGCATAGGAAGATAGAACAAGAGTAACTTCAAAACTTTCAGCACATAGAGAGGTGTTTTAGTACCATGAAAAATTCTACAACCATACTTTCCTCTCTCATAATATTTTTCAGTAGAATCATGAATAAAATCAACAATATAGCTATCACATAAAGCATGCTCTTCATGATCTACAAACACATAATTTCTATCAAGATCAAAAATAGTGGGATTAAAACCTTCACAGGTTTTACCCAAAGTAGATATTTCAAAAGGATCCACAGGAACATAAAATTCATCCTCCTTTGGTAAGCAAGGGGGACAATCAAATAATGTAAGAGGTAAAGAGTTACTCTCATTAGAAGGTAGGCATGGGTAGATCCATTCTTCCTCCTCTTGACCATCACTCGCCTCCTCTTTTTCATTTAATGAGCTTCCAGTTTCAACAATTTCCTCTTCCGTAGGTTCCTGCAAGGCATTAGTCTCTTCCATTTGTGGAAAGCATCTATTAAAATATTCAAGAATATAGCCATTTTGTTCCTTGTAATTATCAAATAAAAATTTATGTATCTCATAAACCTCATATTCATAAGGTGCATCATCAGTATTTTCAAGCAAACTGGAAAGTTCAAATGCACCCTTGAAGGCAACAAATTCTTCAATTTGTTCCACTTCATAAAAGTCATAATTTCCTTTAACATAAGAGGATATGGTAACATTATCATTATACTCACATTTAAAATGGAGGTGTTTATACCTCCTACAGCAACAAGCTTTATTAAAGCAATAAGTAACATTATATGTAGAGCACACGTCTCAAGCAAAAGTATTCAACTTATCAATTTGTTCCCATAAGTGTTTCACTTTTTGTGACAAACGGTGTTCCTTATAATAATACTTTTCATCTTCCATGAACCGACCTTGGCAATAAGAACTAGTTTCAAAGAAACCATCCATTGATAGAAAGCATGACCAAGCAAGGCAATAACAGACCAGCAACTAGAGTAGGAACTAATTTTTGTGTGTTTTTGAATAAAGAAAACAAACCAAACTATACTAATTTTTTTGGGTTTTTTGAAAAGAGGCAAATAAAACCAAGCAAAAGAAACAAAGGAAACTAAAAACAAAGTAAAGAGAAAGGAAGTGAAGGACTCCCCTAGTGAAGACGTCCTTAGCCTCCCCGGCAATAGCGCCAGAAAAAGCTTGATGGTGACTCCTTGACGGCTTGTGGAGTCTTCTTGGGAACCCCAAGAGCATGGTGTGAAGCAGCACAGCAACAAGTTTTCCCTCAGCAAGAATCCGAGTTTATCGAACCGGTAGGAGGAAGGAAACATGAAACAGGTGTTGCAAGCAACGCGGAGACCTGCACAACACAAAGTCAAGACTTTGCTCCAATGAATCAGTGAGGTTGTCAAGCTCAACGGTTTGCTGTAACAAAGGATTAAATGTATGATGTGGAAGGTAATGGTTTGCATCAAGTAAACAAGTAACAATGGAGGATATATCCATGGTAAAGATTGGACTGGGGTCCATAGTTCACTAGAGGTGCTCTCCTTAGATAAACAACATGGCATGAAGGGTAAACAAATTACAGCAGCGAAATTGACAGGAACTGAGCAAGGCATAACAATGCAATACTAGTCAAAAATATCCTATGAGATTCGATTGGGCAATACAACAATATACATAGACCGCCATCCAACTGTATATATATGACTAGAAGTCCACCTTCAGGTTATCACCTAAACCCCCTCCAGTATTAAGTTGCAAGCAACAGACAACTTCTTTAAGCAAAGTGTGCAAGGTAAACAATCCACTTGTTCCATGAACAAGAGACCATTGTTTTCTCTCTAGTAGCAACAACACATCTACAACCGAAGAGATTTCTGTCACTTCCCTTGTAAACTAGAGGCATGAACCCACTATCGAGCATAAATACCCCCTCTTGGAGTCACTAGCAACTACTTGACCAAGATAGCTACTAACAACAGAGAGCATGCAAGATCACAAACAATACAAACATGGTAGAATCATAAAGACAAAACCATTAACTAATTTGACATAATAATCTCACTATCCAGTGGATCCCCACAAACACAACATGCATGATTACAAATAGATTAGATCTTGATCATGAACGGAGCTCACAAGATCTATACATGAAAGCACAAGGAGGAGATACAACCATCTAGCTACTACATGGACCCATAGTTGAAGGTGGAACTACCCACACATCATACCAGAGAGAAGGCCTCTGGGATGATTTCCCCTCCGGCAGGGTGCCAGGAAGAACTTCAGATCCCCCGATCTAGGGACGACGGTGGCGGCGGCTACAAAAGGTTTCGTGGAATATTGATCGGGTACTTAGGGTTTATGCACCGGGGGGGCTTCTTATACGCAAAGAGGCAAGGCTAGGAGGCGTCCAGGGGCCCACACCCTACCCAGGCACAGGGCAGGGCCCACCCGCGCCTAGGGGGGTCTGGCCTCCCTGGTTCGCCTCTCCGTTTTGTATTTTGGATTCATGTCCCTCACGATAAAATGTTGACTTTGGCTTTTGTCCCGTCCAATTCTGAGAATATTGATTTTCTGCATTTCTGGAACCAAAAACAGAATAAAAACAGGCAACTGGCATTGTGGCAACTTGTTAATAGGTTAGTTCCAGAAAAGATATAAAAACACCTCAAAAGTGTAGACAAAGCAAAGCAAAGTAGATACTAAACAAGCATGGAGCATCAAAAATTATAGATACATTTCCGACATATCACACCACTATCTTCTACCAGTGGAGTGAGATTAGTGGCATGTGTGTTCAATGTCACGAACCTCCTTTTTCGAACGCTGCCACTAGGGCTTTTCCTACTAGTGTGTTTTAGGGTTTTTAACTAAGGTACAAGATCTATTGGTTGTCGTGGAATGCAAGCTTCCAAACTAAGCATCAAGTGAATGAGGTTAAAGAGTGTATAATGTAGAAGGGATCCATGGCTTGAGTTGGTCTCCACTACCTTGGAGACTACGTAAAGGAAGTGGCTCCAACTAGAACCTGACAAAGGATTTGATGGTCATGTTAATGACTAGAGGTCAACACTAGCTTGGGAAACTTCATAGAGGGGTTTAGTGATAAAGATAACGTATGGGAGATGGAAGAGCACTTTACAAGGGAGAGAATATAATGAGTGCATTTCCTTGAGAAAGTGAATCTGGTAACAAGTCAGAAGGTAGTTTTCAACTAGGGTTTTGGATAATTTCTTTTCAAGGGTTGTAAGGGTTGCATTGTTGTGTTGGTTTAGATATTTTAGGATGAGATCCTAGAGTAGATCATATCTACAAGCAAGTCAGGACATGCAAGCTTACAAACAACAGATCAAGGCAATTCATCTTAATAAGAAGATCAAGGAAATACTTTTGGGAATATGCCCTAGAGCCAATCATGTATGATGTAATTCCTAATGTATTCATATAGTTATAAAGTTTTCCTTGTATGAAAATCTGATGTATATCATTAAATATGTGATTTAGTTCTGGAACTATACATTCATGTTATTCATACTAAATATCCTTGGTCATTGAGGTTATGATGGACACACAACTAAGACTAATGTGAAAGTCGGCTGATGACTTGATTCCAATTTTCATGGGTATGGTGATGCCAATTCGACTTACACAAATTTGGCTAAAGTGTTTAGTGAGTCAGATTGACCCATATTCAGATACAACGAACAAGTCATCATTTGTATGTCTGAATCAATGTAATCAATAGACCTGAGGTTGTTGTACAATCCGAGTTGTGGATCATAGACTTAGGTTCTATCAAACGATGTTCCTACATAGGGCAGTTATAAAGGAAGAGAGTGGGTCGACTGAGAATCAAGCTGCATGATGTGGATAACCAAGATGGGATTTTGCCCCTACAACTAGAGAGATATTCTCTAGGCCCTTTCGTGTGATATGATTCGGAAAGCATTGGCATGACCTACTTGGTTAAGTGTTAACCGAGGCAATCGACTAAGAGTTAGTTGGATGAATCACATATCATGGATCCATAAGAGAGTCAGACTATTTAAGGGATGGCGTTTATTCACCTATAGTTCGACAAGGTATATCGTAGGCAAAAGGGACTCGGACATAAGTCACATTGGAAGGTATGTCGTCATGACTCTTTGGTACTTGGGAATCTGCACATTCTTCTAGGAGCCGCTACTGATTGATCGATTGCAAGTTGGAATCCAATCGCGTCCAAGTTGCCATGAGCCTACAAGGTCACATAATTAAGATCACACACTTAAGAGCGGGAGAAAGTCATTTGGGTCGGACACGAATCAGACACGGACTAAGTTAGTGAGTTGGACTCAAAGTGACTCGTATAGGATTGAGTGGATGGACCACAAGTGAGTGGAACCCAACTTCACTCCATATATATACTGGGGCACAGGATGCCCAAAGGGCACGGTTAGACCACTCCATGCATTGGAAACCCTAGCCCCATTCAATCTAGCCGACGAAATAGACCTAGCGGTCTGCCATGAGAGCTCCTCCTCATACATGTGGTTAAAGGGGGATGTGATGTATGTTCATCACTTAGATGATCGTGGGATTGGATCAGATTGTGAGGACTACACTATATCAACTGACGCACTTCATCATTAATCCACAACCGCACGTCTAGTGGTAATCCTCGTGGCCTTCTACAAGTATAGGGGGTGTATCGTAGTACTTTCGATAAATAGTAGTGTCGATCCCAACGAGGAGCAGAAGGTGCTGAACAGTGGTATGGAGCAGGAAATCCCTTTGAATACTTAGCAAACAAATTTTTAGTGGTTTTCTGACAAGGCAACAAAACAAAGATTAAGTAAGAGAAGTAACAAACAAACAGAGCAAGTGGCCCAATCCTTTCTTATCAAAGGACAAGCCGGTGGAAATACTTATAAGGACCAAACGTTCTCGAGGACACATGGGAATTCTGTCAAGTGCTTTCGCTTCAAATAGCTGACTACTCTTCTCTGGTGTTTGTAAGTGTTGTGTGGGTGAACCTATGCTAACATATCGCCCTTCCTAGGACTAATACATACTTGTGATTAAACGCCCGGCAAACATCCGTAAATACATGAAAGTAATTAAGATATAAATCTAACCACAGCCTTAAACTCTGAGATCCTATGCTCCCTTGTGCAAAGGTGTCCTAACGGGGGTTCAGGTTTCTGTCATTCCGGCAATCCCATGATTAGTATCCAAATACACAATGCATTCCCCTAGGCCCATAAATGGTGAAGTATCATGTAGCCGACGTTCACATGACACCACTAGAAGAATAGCACCACAACTTAAATACTAAACCATTGAATAATAACTCATCACAGATTCACTACTAACAACATGACTTCTCCCATATCCTCAAGAACTAAAGGAACTACTCACGAGACATCATATGGATCAAGATCAAAGATGATATGATAATGGATAACGATCTGAACATAAACAATAATCCAATGGTTCCACTCACAAGCATCAACTACAATAGTCATCAACACCGGGAAAGTTTCCCCTAAAGAATTACACCAATATCCAACACAATTGTTATAGAGGGACGAAGTGCTGGTGCTGGTGGAGATGATGGTGTGGATGATGATGATGATCCTGACGAAGCCTAGCTTAATGATGGTGTTGATGGCGATGGTCTCCCCTCTTCGGAAGGAATTCCCCTGGCAGAAATCTGTCTGCCGGAGAGATCTTTCTCTCTCGATGTTTTCCGCCCCCAGATGCGGCGGAAATCTATCTGTGGTTGCTCCCTTGGTATTAGGGTTCCGTAGGGAAGACATTAGCAAAGGGGCGGAGTCAGAGGCTGGGAAGGTGGGCCACACTTTCCCTAGGCGCGGGGTTAGGTGGGCCCGCGCCTAGGGGGTGTGGGCCCCCTGAGGCCCATCTTCGTCCCTACTTCTAGCTTCCTTCATCTTCTGGTAAAATAATACGTTTCCATATTTTTCAAGTATTTTTCTAATCTTCACGAAATTGCACTGAAACACCCTCTTTTCCATTAGAATCCAGACTCCGGCAGTCCATCCTTCAGGAATCAACCAACATGCATAAACAGATGAAAAGCCATAAGTAATACCTCATAATAAGACAAATATCAATGAATAGAGGTAAATTATGATATAGAATGGTGATGCAAATTGGGCGTATCAACTCCCCCAAGCTTAGATTTCGCTTGTCCCCAAGCGAAAATCTCAGTAAACATGTCCATAGGTTTATGGAATGAAGTGTCAATAAAAGAATATGAACAAGAAGCATCACACTTACCATTGCACAACTCATAAAAGAAAGCAACTCACCATTAAATAACTTAGCTTGCAACCAAATACAGCAGTCACAAAAGGTTTTTTTTTCACAAGTGAAGGCTTTGAAAGTAATACTCAATAGATAAGAGTTTTGTGCAAACAAGGAAGATAAAGAACATGATTGAATAAATCACCATATGAATGCTTGAAACACAACAACTCAAATGGTTGCTGGAGATAGAGAGGAAATAGGTTTACTGACTCAACTTGGTAACTAGGATAAAGGTCCCTTTATATAGGGTAGCAGGGATTACAAGTCATAAAGAGCTTCCAAAAGATTATGGTACTTACTAGCTTTGAGCCTTCATTGCCCCTATCATAAGAATCTTGAGATGATTAAGGTTAAAGTGAACAAAGATGGAGTATATGCTTGATGAAATATAAGTTGGCAATCTCATGTCCCCTGAATATGAGGTCCACTCCTCATGCATACTCAACTTTGTGTGTAGGTAAGTCCTTGTCATTGTAAGTATTTTCATATCATTGAGAACCGCCAACGGGGTACTCCTTGCACATGGTACAGGAGCTTTCCCATAACCAAAATGACAAGGCAAGCAGACAATGAGCATCTCAGCAATATTTTTATTTACTATGCATATAGCTTTTTATTGAGGATGCTTCATAGACGACTCACTATGGTGATGCTGCAAGTTTCCACCATGATTAAGCATGGCTTAGTCTAGCGGCCCAAGCATTTCTCTAACACATAATACAAACTCCATGGACTTACAAGTTCCCTCTTTATTTCACACCATTGACATCCATAGACAAAAGAGCACGATATCAACTATGTACAGAGTACAAGTGCAATGTTGAAAATGTTCCCCGTGATAGCACGGTTCTGCTAATTCCAACGTATAGATGCAAGCATATACAACTTCGATGTTCACAATGGTTCAAGTTTATTAGGGGCAAGTAAATAAAGTGTGCCATCAAGTTCGTGAGAGCTTTACTGACTAGTTTTCACATAACAAAATACTTTTTAATTCGAAAGGTAGATGAAACTCGAGAATTTGCTTGGAATAGCAAAATCTAATAGGTAGATATGGTGGACACAAGTGGCAAAAGTTTTTGGTTCAAAGGATTTTGGAAACGTGAGAAGTATGCCTTCTCAAAACATGTTTTTGGCTAGCAAGCAAGAGAGTTGAAACAAACAAGCAAACATACAAGTAATAAAGCCAAACATGCAATCTTCCTTGGAGACACAAAAGAATCTTAAATAAAGAATACTAAGATTATGATCCAAAATAAAGAAAACAAATGATACCAAATACCTGTAAGCTTTTTCCTTTCTTTCTTTTTCTTTCAAACTAAAGCTAGTGACCAGAACGTGGGTTGCCAAAACCAATTTATATCCACTTGATGATCCCAAAGTGGTGCCAATACTGAACAACAAGATCCATCATATAATAGAGATTACAAACTAAAATAAGAAGTGCAAAAGGTAAAAGATGAGACTTCTCATTAATAATCAATAAAGGCACTCACACCAAGGGATACATAGATAATCACCTAAAGGAGAGATACTTCCAGATGCAAACCAAACTATAAAATAACCTCTCTACCACAGATATAAATCCACTAAAAAGGTAAAAGATAATAGATAGTGGTGGTGACACCGCGGCACTCCCCCAAGCTTGGAACAAGCCAAGGGGATGCCAAACCCGATGAAGAATTATTCCTTTGGTGGTGGTGGTGTTCTCTTGATAAGATCTTCAATAAGTTTCCTCAACTCATCAAACTCAAAAGTAAGAGTACGGATTATCTCCGAGTTTTGCTCTATCTGGTTCATGATCATGTCAGTCTGAGAATCCTAGTTCTTGTTATTCTTTCCCCACTCTTCATCCTTAGCATGATCCTTCTCTGCATTGTTAGAACGACGCATATCCCAAACCGAAGGCAAACTTTCCTTGGGCACATGTTGATATTGATATTCATGTATAAGTGTATGGAAGGGTCTCTTGTTACGTGGAGGAGATGGCTGTGGATTATAGAAGAGACGTGGGGGTTTTCCTCCTGTAGACATCTGTGCTATATTCTTAAGCTTGGTAGGTTGTGCCACCAAACCAATGCTTGCGACGGTAGAGCGGGTGTCCGGTTGCTTGTCCTCCTCCATGTCTCCTTCATAGCCTTCCGGGATCTCCTCCTCCTTGGGAACTTGAGGTTCTTCTTCCTCGGGCTTCTTGCCTTCGTTGTTGGCGGAGGCCATGGTCCTCTATACTTGAGAAGATTTCCTGACAGAAACAGATCAAAACGAAAACACAACAAAAACACGATGCAAGAACCTCAGGGAACCCGGGGGTTATATATTACGAAGTTTCAATACATAAGGAAGGTTTTGACACGGAAACAAAGCGGAGACGGAGTTCGAGGGTGGAACACCCCCTCCAGGGGCGGCAAAGGCTGGGCCCGTGCCTGGGGTGGGTTTGTCCACCCGGGCTCTGTTTCCTCTTCAGTTATGTCACGTAACTTCCCTTATGTATTAAAAACATCAAAAATATAAAAAGATTGGAGTTTCCCGAACCTTCTGTTTTCACCACTTTTACCTATTCAAAGACGAACTCTGTAGATTCCTTTCTTTCTTCTCCTGAGAATTTCCTTCTTGCAAAACCCTTGCACAAACTCAATGACAACATTAGTATAATCAAAAACAATAAAACATTTGGTATACACTTCACATGAAAACCCATCAAAACAAAAGTTTCTATAAGAGGCAATTGCAAAAGATGTCAGAAATCTGTCAAAACAGACCAGCAGGTAAATATTGATTTTTTAGAAGACCTTATTTTGCTCAAATCAAAAAGTGCAGAACTAATGAAAGTAGGGTAACAAATTGGAGAAAAAGCTCATAAAAATGCAGCTCCACCCAAAATACTGAGCTCCCTCACTAATTTTTACAACACAACATAAAAATCTGGATAGCCACTTTTCACAACTCCTCTACTTCACAAAAGTAGTTGAACTTGACACAAAAACCAAAAAAAAGGATAAGGAGCGGTTATTACAGAGGTAATAACTTTGAAGACTCGACAAAACTCTTGGGTTATCTCCCAACAAGTACTTTTCTTTAATGCCTTTAAGTTAGGCTTGAAACTTCCAAAGATGCTCACATAGGATATATATATCTTGAGTGAAAGAGATAATCAAGAAACAAATAACCAAAACACTTGAGTCTAACCCACTTCCTATGCATGGGGGTATCATGAGAAAACGAATTGTTGAAACAAAAAGCCACTAGCATAGGAAGACAAAACAGATGCAACTTCAGAGCTTTCAACATAAAATAGGGAAACTTAACATTATTGAGATGCATAAAACCATGTTTCCTTTCTCATAATAGCTTTCAGTAACACTTTGAATAAATTTGACAATATAACTGTAACTGGAAACAACTTTATCATCCGAATAAGCATACTTATAGTCACCAAAAAGAGGTCCAAGGTCATAGACTAGATCAATTGAAGCAAGTTGTTCCATCCTGAAATCTTTATTAGGCAAGGTATTTTCACAAGGACCTTTAGCAAATTTGGAAAAGTTAAACTCATATGAATATCCATCAAACTTAGTTAAAACTTTTTCCTTCTTACAATCAATAATAGATCCACAAGTATTTAAGAAAGGTCTACCAAAAATGATAGGACAAGTTTTGCTAGCTGCTGAATTAAGCAGTAGAAAATCAGCAGGATACTTAATCTTACCAAAGAGAACCTCCATATCTCTTACAATACCAATGGGGCAAATGGTCTCCTTGTTAGCAAGGTGAATAACCACATCAATGTCCTCAAGCTCACAAGGACCAATCTCATGCATAATTTCCCTGTAAAGTTCATAAGGAATAGCACTAGAACTAGCACCAATATCACATAAACCATAGTAGCAATGATCACCAATTTTAACAGAAAGCATAGGAACACTAGCTTTTCTAGCATACTAGGATGAGAGACAATATTAGATGCGTCTTCACAAAATACAATATGTTCATCCTCTATATTTCTAGTGACAATGTCTTTCAAAATAGCTACCACAGGTTCATCACTCAAATGCTTACCAGGATCCACAGTTTCCATTGTACCCTTGTTATTTGCACTAATAATCATAGAATACTCCTTTACCTTAGCTGGGAAAGGAATTTTCTCAACATGGGGTTCAGGCACTTAACAACATCTTTATAAGGAGCATGGTACTTATTCCACTTATTGGGAATTTCAATGTAAGAGGAAAAAGCCTTAAAATAGCTGGCAATACTTTGGGAATCAAGGCCAAACTTATTGCTAATATCACGGAAGTTATTAGTTCCCATAAAAGATTTAATGCATTCATAATCATAGTTTATACCTGACTTTCTTCCTTTGTCATTCTCCGAAGCCTTAGTATTATCTTGAATACGGTCTAAGAGATCCCATTTAGCTTCTTCCTTCATACTTGTGAATGATCCATCACAAGAAGCATCTAATAAACCTTTATCATGAAGAGAAAGCCTAGCATAAAAGTTATTGAGAATAATATTGTTAGGGAGTTGATGAATAGGACATTTAAGCATTAGTAACTTCAATCTCCCCCAAGCTTGAGTTGTACTCTCTCCATAAAGAGGCCAAAAGTTATATATAAGACTTCTATCCTTATGGATTTCCCTGGGAGGATAAAATTTAGAGTAAAAGAGACATGCCATCTCCTCCCATTCCATGGATTGTCCATTCTTTAGCAGCTTAGACCATGCCTCGGCTCTCCCTTTCAAGGATATGGAGAGTAACTTCTTCTTCACCTATTCAGTTATGATACCTGCTTAAACAACCCGCATAATTCATGGATATAAAACAAGTGATCACCGGGATGGACATTTCCATCCCCGAAATAATAATTATCCATACCACAATTAACAATACTTGTAGGTATCTTAAAAGGATCTATCTCAACACGTGGTGGTTCATCTACTACCATAGCAGTGGTAGTAGTTTTCCCAAACAGAAAACCAAGTGGGTTATCCATATTGGAAACAAAGTAACAAGCAGTAAAAAAAGAAATACTCACAGTAAAAGTTTCCCTTACCAGTTCCACTCTTAAATAGCGCTTCACTCCCCGGCAACGGCGCCAGAAAATAGTCTTGATGACCCACAAGTATAGGTGGTGTATCGTAGTACTTTTGGTAAATAGGAGTGTCAATCCCAACAAGGAGCAGAAGGTGCTGAACAGTGGTATAGAGCAGGAAATCCCTGTGAATACTTAGCAAATGGATTTTTAGTGGTTTTCTGACAAGGCAACAAAACAAAGAGCAAGTAACAAAAGTAATGAACAAACGGAGAAAGTGTCCCAATCCTTTCTTAGCAAAGGACAAGCCGGTCGAAATACTTATAAGGACCAAACGTTCTCGAGGACTCATGGGAATTCTGTCAAGTGCTTTCGCTTCAAATAACTGAGTACTCTTCTCTAGTGTTTGTAAGTGCTGTGTGGGTGAACCTGTGCTAACATACCGCCCTTCCTAGGACTAATACATACTTGTGATTAAACACCCTGCAAACATCCGTAACTATAGGAAAGTAATTAAGATATAAATCTAACCACAGCCTTAAACTCTGAGATCCTATGCTCCCTTGTGCAAAGGTGTCCTAACGGGGGTTCATGTTTCTGTCACTCCGGCAACCCCACAATTAGTAGCTAAATACACGATGCATTCCCCTAGGTCCATAAATGGTGAAGTATCATGTAGTCGACATTCACATGACACCACTAGAATAATAGCACCACAACTTAAATACTAAACCATTGAATAATAACTCATCACAGATTCACTACTAACAACATGACTTCTCCCATGTCCTCAAGAACTAAACGAACTACTCATGAGACATCATATGGATCAAGATCAAAGATGTTATGATAATGGATAACAATCTGAACATAAACAATAATCCAATGGTTCCACTCACAAGCATCAACTACAATAGTAATCAACACAGGGAAAGTTTCCCCTAACGAACTACAACAATATCTAACACAATTGTTACAGTGGGACTGAGTGATGGTGCTAGTGGAGACTATGGTGTGGATGATGATGATGATGGTCCCGATGAAGCCTAGCTTGATGACGGTGTTGATGGCGATGGTCTCCCCTCTCCGGGAAGGAATTCCCCCGGTAGAAATCTGTCTGCCGGAGAGATCTTTCTCTCTCAGTGTTTTCCGCCCCCAGAGGCGGTGGAAATCTATTCGTGGTCGCTCCCTTGGTATTAGGGTTCAATAGGGAAGATACAGGCGAAGGGGCGGATTCGAAGGCTGGGCAGGTGGGCCACACCTTCCCTAAGCGCGGGGTCAGGTGGGACCGCACCTAGGGGAGGTGTGGGCCCCCTGAGGCCCATCTCCTTCTGGCTTCCTTCGTCTTCTAATAAAATAATACGTTTCCATATTTTTCTAGTATTTTTCTGATCTTCGTGAAATTTCACCGAAACGCCTTTTTTCCATCAGAATCCAAACTCCGGCAGTCCATCCATCAGGAATCATCCAACATGCATATACAGATGAAAAGCCATAAGTAATACCTTATAATAAGACAAATATCAATGAATAGAGGTAAATTATGATATAGAATGGTGATGCAAATTGGGCGTATCATGGAACGACATGCCCGTACCATTCGGTTTCCACCATTGGGGTAGACTATGACACGGAAATGGAGATGCGGTGATCGAAGATCAAAGGAGTTTGATCGAATCGGAGTACATATAAGATTTGGGTAAAATTATTTTATTCGATGAAGAAATCCATGTTCGATGAAGAAATCCCGCCGGCTTTGCCCTGTCGTAGCACCTTGATACGTCGTAAATGTATCTATAATTTTTGATGTTCCATGCTTGTTTAGTATCTAATTTGCTTTGCTTTATCTACACTTTGAGGTGCTTTTATATGTTTTCTGCAACTAACCTATTAACAAGTTTCCATAGTGCCAGTTGCCTGTTTTCTTCTATTTTTGGTTCCAGAAAGGCAGAAAATCAATATTCTCGGTATTGGACGGGACAAAAGCCAAAGTCAATATTGTATCATGGGAAACACAAAGCCAGAAGACGAGAAGGAGAAGTCTCACCAGGGGGCAACACCCCCTTGTCGCGTGGGTGGGCCCACCCTACGCCTGGGATGGTGCAGCCGCCTTGGTGGCCCCCTGGCTCGCCCCTTCGCCTATAAGAAGCCCCCGATGTATAAACCCTAGGAACTCGATCAAAAATCCACGAAACCGTTTGTAGCCGCCACCACCATCGTCCCTATATTGGGTGGGGGGTCTGAAGTTCTTCCCTGCACCTTGTCGGAGGGGGAAATCATCCCGGAGGCCTTCTTCTTCATCTTCGATATGAAGCCTAAGTAGTTCCACCTTGGACTACGGGTCCATGTAGTAGATAGATGGTTGTATCTCCTCCTTGTGATTTCATGTATAGATCTTGTGAGATCCATTCATGATCAAGATCTAATTTATTTGTAATCATGCATGTTGTGTTTGCGGGGATCCGATGGATATTGAGATTACTACGTCAGATTGATTAATGGTTTTTTCTATTTGATTCTATCATGTATGTGTTGTTTGTGATCTTGCATGCTCTTTGTTGTTAGTAGCTATCTTGGCCATGTAGTTGCTAGTGAATCCAAGAGGGGGTATTTATGCTCGATAGTGGGTTCATGCCTCTAGTTTCCAAGGGAAGTGACAGAAATCTCTTCGGTTGTAGATGTGTTGTTGCTACTGGGGAGAAAACAACGGTCTCTTGTTCATGGAACAAGTGGATTGTTTACCTTACACACTTTTCTTAAAGCAGTTGTCTGTTGCTTGCAACTTAATACTGGAGGGGGTTCGGATGTTAACCGAAAGGTGGAATTCTAGTCATAGATGCAGTTGGATGGTGGTCTATGTATATTGTTGTATTTCCCAACCAAATCTCATAGGATCTGTTTGTCTAGTATTGCATTTTTATGCCTTGCTCAGTTCCTGTCAATTGCCTTGCTGTAATTTGTTTACCCTTCATGCCATGTTGTTTCACTAAGGAGAGAACCTCTAGTGAACTATGGACCCTGGTCCAATCTTTACCATTGATACATCTTCCACTATTTACTTGCTGCAAACCATCATCACCTTCCACACCATACAGTTAATCCTTCGTTACAACAACTGGTGAGATTGACAACCTCACTATTTGTTGGGGCAAAGTCTTGAGTTTGTGTTGTGCAGGTTTCCATGTTGCTTGCAACACTTGTGTGACGTTTCCTTCCTCCTACTGGTTCGATAACCTTGGTTTCTTACTGAGGGAAGACTTGCTGCTGTGCTGCATCACACCTTGCTCTTGGGGTTTCTCGACGAAGCGCACCTACATCAACTAGGCGCATCACACCTTAGATGTCGTTGCGAGTTTCACAACACTGATAGATATCGTATCTATGCATAACTTGTTTTTGCAGGAATTTGTGAATGGTATGGTTCATCTGCGTGTGATGTACATGTGTAATCCATAAGTGATCTGCGAATCACAGTTTTTGTCAGACGGCTAGAGCCTAGGTGCTGTCGTATTATTGTATAACGACCTGTGTGTCAGATTCTCTATGTAATTTTTATTTACTAATATAGTGCATCTTTTGGAGAACCCGGATGACATGCAAGTCGATGTACAAGTCAGCAACATGGAGTAAGATGGCACGTGACAAGAGTTGGCACGAGTCGACTTACATTCTTTGTGGAGATGGACATCACCATGAACAGAGCCATACCATTTCACATTATAATTGCTTTATTCTGTGTTATTTTTATGTCTCTGTTTTACGTCTATTAGATAGTTGGTAGAAATTAATCCCTCAAATAAGGTCTAGTCGGTCTCCCCACCGGTGCTGCACCACCACAAGTCGGACATTCTTGGTAGTGGGCTCATAAAATTAAGGGCGCTACCAATTCTTTCCAACTAGAAGATCATCGACACGGAGTACCACGACCCAAAGGCCGGGATCACCCCATACACCGCGAAGCGCTGGGCACCAACGGTGAGTATCTTTATCTTGTATGTCTTCGCAGTCGCAGAAGTGCAGTTGCGGTTCGTTAACATTTGCCTGTCTTTTCAGCTGTTCCAAGTCATGGAGGGCTGGCTCCCTCCTGTCAATGACAAAAGCTCCGAGGAGGTCGAGGAGGATCTAAGCGAGTCCTCTGATGAAGATGATGAGGTGGTGCAAGTCGCAGCGCCCACGGCTCGGAAGACCCGTGGGCAGCGGCAACGGGAACTCGAGGCTAGCCGCAGCCTCAGGGACATGATGGGGGAGAGGTCGACACCCAAGAACATAGTTCGCGGTGCATGGCCATGCCATCGAAGAGGAAGTCGCCTGGGAAGAAGAAGGCGCCTAGAGTGGCGTCTCCGCCCCAGTCAACGATCAACTCCGAGTCGTAGGGCTATCAACGGGCCTAACTCGAGCGAACATTGTTAGGCTCGGCTCAAGATCGGTAGAATCTCGAGCCGAGCTTGAACAAGCCTAGGTTGACCTTCGAGCCTACATCTAAGCTCGAATTCGGCTCGATCAAAGCTCGAGTAGGCTTGAGCTCGGTTCGTTGAAGCTCGGTAAGAAAATTTTAGTACATTCAAAGATAGACATGCAGCTACATAGAAAGAACATAGTAAAGCTTGAAAACAGAATAGAAGAAATGGCTTGGAGTCTCACATAATAGTAATACTATGCCAACATCACAACACAATTATTTTAGCAGTCTTACAGCAGATGGAATAATAATAGCAGTCACAATTTCATGGCTATACAAAAATCACGAGCTTTATCGAACCGTTTGAGTTTAGATCGTCTAAGATCGCGATCTCAAAAACAGGCTCGGGCTTTGTTTGTTAGAGAGACGAATCAAGCTCGAGCCGAGCAGTTAACGTGCCAAACTTGCACAGTTTGTCAAGCACAAACTTTTTTGACAGCCCTACCGAGTCGGGCAGCGAAGCTGACGACGCAGAGGCCGAGGCATCGACGAAAGCTCCAGAGGCAACGGATCCGGACGTGGTGGAAAACGAGGTGCCTCTGGCAGTGATTCCCCCTCCATTCTCGGCGGTCTCGGAACTTGGAGCTACTTCAACTGCGAAGACCTTCTCGTCGAAGGAGGCACCAGCGTCAACTGGAGCAGAGCTTCCCATGACCGCGGCTTCGTCTACGAAGAAGGCTGCAGTGTCATGGGCTCCTGCCATGTTTGAGACGGGCATCAGTCGCAAGCTGGGCCCAAAATTGGAGATGCCGGCGCACATCCGCATCGGCCTGCGTTATATCCTAGTCGCCAGGTACGTCTTTGCCGTGTCGACTCAGAGCAACATTTTGTAGTTGTTGTTTGAGTTGCTAATCGTGACTTTTGCAGGACTGTCGTGAAGAAGATTCGTCACCCCTCGGTGGCCAAGGTACCACCAGTCTCCACAGGAGGGGAGGCTGATCTATTGGATAAGAGGAAGGGCGACGAAGCCAAGGCGCTCGCTGAGGGCGCAAAGAAGAAGAAAGACGATGACTCCATCATAGTTTTGGATGAGCCAGCCGAGCGAAGCTCTGACTAGAGTGGACATGGCCATGAAGGGCGACGTGGTTGCGGGGTCGCAGCCGGTTGAGCCAGCGACGCTAGTCGGTGCGTCGGAGCCCACGACTAGCACTTTAGGGGCTGTGGCGGCGACATTTCCTTGCTTCATGGCAAAGGATTCCACCGTGGGAGTGGTGACGCAATCGCCTCAGGTGCCCGAAGTTTTGGGCATGGATGTCGAGCAGTTTCATGGGCGAACGCCCTTTGTCCTATCATTAGCAGACGCGGTTGAGCTACACAACATGCTAGGCGCAGCTATCCATGTATGCCCAATCCTCGAGGATCTACTCGCTGAATTTCAGCGGGTGGATTCTTATGAATTTTTCGTGTCCAATCCCTGAGTGGCTAGTCGCTGAATTTCAGCGGCTAGGCACTTAGGAAGTTTTGGTATCCATTCCCCAAGTGGCTAGTCGCTGAATTTCAGCGGCTAGGCACTTAGGAAGCTTTGTTGTCTTCTCACATTTGTTTCATCCTCGCAGGGCCTTTAGCTGGAATCGGCGGAATGACTGGCCGCGAAGGAGCATTTGGAGCGCGACCTACGATCCGTGCAAGAGGCGAATAGACAACTTCAGGCGACTGCAGGTAGGTGGTTTGAGTTTCTTGTCAATTCCGTTGCCTTAATCGCCTGGTGTCTCACTTTCTGTTTCTTTGCAGAGGAGCACTCCACCGCTGTTGCCAAGGCTCGATAGGGTCTTGTACCAGCCAACGAGTTGGAGACTACCAAGTCATCATTGACCGCCACGGAGAAGCGGGTTGCTGAGATGGAGAAGGAGCTCAAGGCCGTGAAGGCGGAAGCGAGCTCGTCGGAGGAGAGGATCAAGACCGTTGTCGCAACAGCAGCGGAGGTCCGAAAGTTCTCCAACGCTCTTGTTGCCGAGTTGCAGGATGAGCTGACGGGCCTTCGGGACTTCACCATGGGGCTTTGCCGTCCACTTCTAGGTGAGCTTTCTTAAACCTGTTGCTATGTCAGCGAGTCCCTGAGCGGGCGAGTCGCTACACCGACGAGTCCCCAAGCAGGTGAGTCTAGAGTTGTGCGTCCTTTTATTTTTTGACTTGGCTATGTTTGCAGGGAAGATACTCGACGAAGACCCTGAGGTGCAGTCGTATGACACCAAGAAGTGCGTCACCATGCTGGTGAACTTTGCTTCCCTTTCGGTGACATGCATTCGCGCCGTTCTCCAGGAGATCAGGCCCACTGAGGTGATTTCCAGCAACCTCACAGAGGTGTGGCGTTACCTCGAAAGGGCGCCGACGGTGGTCGATTACATGTCGCGACCGGCGTTTTACTGCGGGCCACGACTACACTGAGCCTTGGGCTTGAGCATTTCAGTAACGACTTCGACCTTGACGACATCACTAGCGGGTACCCATCTACGGCCGGCCGTTGGAGATCGCCTAAGTTCTGAAGTTGACCGCAAAGGCAGCTACGTACTCCGAGTGGGTGCTGGCGATCTGTTGCCATACCAGGAGACAGAGGTGGCACCGGACAACCCCGAGCCGGCGCGCCATGATCTGAAAATGGAGCAGCCCTTTCGGTCGGCGATGGCGAGTACCCTGATGGCGTATCCGGAGAATCCGTGGATACCCTTCATCCGTGTTCGTGGTGGTGGCGGCGCGTCGACCTCGAAGCCTGCGGGGTAAAGACATGTCGAGTGACTTTTGTATTAGTGTAATTAGAATTGTAGCAGTCTTTGCCTATGAACAATATTTTGTTGCTTTGAAGGAATGAAAACATATTGAGTTAGTTCGATTTGACTTTGGTTTATTTTTTGTGCGAGTCCCCGAGCATGTCCGCCCTTTAATGGGGTTTACCTCGCATTTCTTTATGTTTGTTTGTTTTTAGACTATTATTTAGTTGGGTTCGACTCGCCGTGGCTTGGAAAGCAGGTCGCTTAGAGACCCCAAGGGTTGCTCTATACTTAGACATTTTCCCAGATGCGAACGGGGTCGGTTGGGCGAGTCCCCGAGCGTGGTACTTAGCCGTTCTAGTCGCATGCCCAAGGTAGGCAAGGACGAAGCGCGTTGTACGTGACGCGTCACTCCACCTGACTGGAGTCACGTGGTGAGTCCAGGGCGCACTCTCATACTTGTTGTGTTCCCGAGCCGCGTGGGTTTAGACTGAAGAGAGTCCCCAAGCGTGGTACTTAACCGTTCGAGTCGCTGCGCCGAGGGTGCGGAGGACCAGGTCGCTGTATGAAGCGTGTGCGGTTGTCTTGTCCCAGCAGGCCAGTCGAGCGGGGCGACTCCGATGGGGGTCCAGGTTGGTGTTTTCGTGGACGACGCAAGGCCCGAATTCCTTTGATGCCCTTGCGCCGCACCACTTAGCCATGTCGGTCGCGCAGCCAAGGGTTGACTTCCGTGAGTAGCATTATGCTGTAGTTACGAGTGCGATTGGCACAATACTTGGAGAGTAGACACAATTTGTGTGAGTTGAATGTATTTTATTGCATGGTAGGGGGAATACAGGTCGGAGTTCTAGGTGTAGAACTTCCTTAGGAGATTTACATTCCACGGCCGCTTGACATCAAGTTGTTTGTCGCCTCGAACGTCGATGAGGTAGTAGGCGTCATTGCCAAGGACTCGCCCTATGGCGAATGGTCCCTCCCATGGGGAAGAGAGATTGTTCATGCCCTTCTTATCCTGGATCAGTCGCAGGACCAGGTCACCTTCCCGGAAGTGGCGAGTCTAGACTCGGTGGCTATGGTAGCGACAGAGTCCCTGCTGGTAGATGGCGGTACGGGAGTGAGCTAGGTCGCGTGCTTTGTTGAGCTTGTTGAGCTAGGTAGCGACAGAGTCCCTGCTTCGTTGTCGGCCTCCGCGTAGTTGACGACCCGAGGCGAATCGTGCTCCAGGTCAGTCGACATGACGACTTTGGCATAGTATACCACGAACAAGGGTGTGAACCCTGTCGACCGGTTGATGGAGGTGCGAATGCCCCATATGACGGAGGGGAGCTCTTCGACCCAGCATCCCAGAGTTCGCTCGAGGGGAATTTGTAGTCGCGGCTTGAGGCCGTGGAGGATGCTCTGGTTGGCGCGTTTCGCCTGGCCGTTGGACTCTGGGCGGGCGACTAAGGCGAGGTTGAGCCGTATGTTGTGCTCCTCACATAATTCGGTCATGGTGCCCTTGGAGAAGTTGCTGTCGTTGTTGCTGATGATGTTGTGCGGGAATCTGTAGCTGTAGATGAGATCGCGGAGGAATTAGGTTGCGGTCTTCCCGTTGCACTTCCGGAATGGCTTGGCCTCCACCGACTTTATGAATTTGTCAACTGCGACTAGGAGGTGGGTGTAGCCACAGGGGGCCTTCTTGAAGGGGCCCACCATGTCCATGCCCCACACAGCAAACATACAGGTAATGGGGATCGTCTTGAGCGTCGAGCTGGGTACGTGCGTCTAATTGGCGTATTTATGGCACCCGATGCAGCGTTGGACGATGTCGACTATGTCGGCGTGCATGGTGAGCCAGTAAAAGTTTTGTCGCATGGCCTTGGCGACCAGGGACCGGGAGCCGAATGGTGGCCGTAGTCGCCGGCGTGGATGTCTTGGAGGATCTTGCGTTCTTCTCCAGATTGCACGCAACATTGGAACACGCCTTTTATGCCGCGCTTGTGCAGCTCGCCGTTGATGATGACGAAGGACTTGCAGCGGCACACGATCATGCATGCTTCCGTCTCATCCACTGGCAGGGTCCCATTCTCGAGGTAGGCGAGGTATGGCGCGGTCTAGTCGCTTGGTTCTACGAACATGATGACCAGGGCAGACACTGGTTGCAGCGGGATCCCGAGGTCGATCTCCTTTGGAGGAGAGAAAGAGGGCTTGTGGATGGTATCTATGAAGACGCCCGTGGGTGGATTTTTCTGAGGAGACCTGATGCAGGGAGAGGGCGTCGGCCTCCTCATTCTTGCGCCGGTCGATCCACTCGACAGAGTAGCCGACACAGTGCCCCCCTAGCTGGTCCACTACTTGGCGGTATGCCGCCATGGTAGGGGAGACAGCGTCGCAAGTACTAGCGACTTGCGCAGCGACGAGGTCGGAGTCGCCATAGCACCGTAGGAGATTGACGTTCGTCTCCTTGGCTGCTCGCATGCCGTGAAGGAGGGCCTCGTATTCGGCCATGTTGTTGGCGCAAGGGGCGAAGTTGAGGTACATCACATAGCGTAGCTTGTCACCCTTGGGCGAGGTGAGTATGATTTCTGCCCTTGCGTTGTCCGCGTCCTTGGATCCTTCGAAGTGGAGCGACCAGTAGTGGAGGTATGGCAGCTTCTCTGGCTGCTGTGCCTCTTCCCAGTCGGCGAGGAAGTCCGCTAGAGCCTGCGACTTAATCGCTTTGCGCTGCTCGTACTTGATGTTGTGGACGCTGATTTTGATGACCCAGTTGGTGACCCGCTCAGTCGCCTCGCGGTTGTGGATGATGTCCTGCAATGGCACACAGGAGACGATCGTGATTGGGTGCTCCTATAAGTAGTGTGGTAGCCATCTCTAGGATCGGAAGACTACATACACCAATTTATGGTATTGCGGGTAGTGCTGTCATGAGTCCGTGAGGACTTCGCTGATGTAGTAGACCGGGGGCTGTACGGGGTGCTCCTTTCCCTCTTTTGTTTGCTCGACGACCATGACGGCGTTGGCGCCTCGCTCGGATGCCGCGACATAGACGAGAATCAGCTCCTTGTAGACGGGGGCGGCAAGTAGCACTTCTTTGCGTGCATTGAGTGTGTCGTCTATCTCCTTGTCCTATTGGAACATGGGGGTTCTTGCGCATCAGGCGGTAGGGAGGCATTGCCTTCTCGCCTAGTCGGGGGATTAAGCGACTAAGAGCTGCGACTCGCCCGACCAGCTTTTGGATGTCGCGGAGGCACTCGGGTTTGCCGAGCCGTGCGATTGTGTCGATCTTGGTGGGGTTCTCCTCGATGCCTCACCTGGAGACTACGTACCCTAGTAGTTGTCCAATGGGTACACCGAAGGTGCACTTCCCTGTGTTGAGCTTCATCTTGTACCTCAGAAGATTTGCGAAGGTCTCGACCAGGTCGGCGAGTAGGTTGCTCTCGTGATTGGACTTGACCACCACATTCACGTTGTAGACGTGGATGTTGCGGCAAATTTGGCTCGCAAGGCACTCCTGGATGGACCGCTGGTAGGTTGCGCCGGCGTTCTTGAGGCCTAACGTCATGGCGGTGTAGTAGGCGCCGAATGGCGTGATGAACACGGTATTCTCCTCGTCCTCGACCTCCATCTTGATCTAGTTATACCTAGACTACGCGTCGAGGAAGCACAGCGAGGTTTGGTTGGCGCGTTTCTCCTGGCCGTTGGACTCTGGGCGGGCGACTAGGGCGAGGTTGAGCCGTATGTTGTGCTCCTCACATAATTCGGTCATGATGCCCTTGGAGAAGTTGCTGTCGTTGTCCCTGATGATGTTGTGCAGGAATCTGTAGCTGTAGATGAGATCGCGGAGGAATTAGGTTGCGGTCTTCCCGTCGCAGTTCCGGAATGTCTTGGCCTCCACTCACTTTGTGAATTTGTCAACTGTGACTAGGAGGTGGGTGTAGCCAGAGGGGGCCTTCTTGAAGGGGCCCACCATGTCCATGCCCCACACAGCGAAAGGGCAGGTAATGGGGATCATCTTGAGCGTCGAGCTGGGTACGTGCGTCTGATTGGCGTATTTCTGGCACCCGACGCAGCGTTGGACGATGTCGACTATGTCGGCGTGCACGGTGAGCCAGTAAAAGTTTTGTCGCATAGCCTTGGTGACCAGGGACCGGGAGCCGAATGGTGGCCGTAGTCGCCGGCGTGGATGTCTTGGAGGATCTTGCGTTCTTCTCCAGATTGCACGCAACATTGGAACACGCCTTTTATGCCGCGCTTGTGCAGCTCGCCGTTGATGATGACGAAGGACTTGCAGCGGCGCACGATCATGCATGCTTCCGTCTCATCCACTGGCAGGGTCCCATTCTCGAGGTAGGCGAGGTATGGCGCGGTCTAGTCGCTTGGTTCTACGAACATGATGACCAGGGCAGACACTGGTTGCAGCGGGATCCCGAGGTCGATCTCCTTTGGAGGAGAGAAAGAGGGCTTGTGGATGGTATCTATGAAGACGCCCGTGGGTGGATTTTTCTGAGGAGACCTGATGCAGGGAGAGGGCGTCGGCCTCCTCATTCTTGCGCCGGTCGATCCACTCGACAGAGTAGCCGACACAGTGCCCCCCTAGCTGGTCCACTGCTTGGCGGTATGCCGCCATGGTAGGGGAGACAGCGTCGCAAGTACTAGCGACTTGCGCAGCGACGAGGTCGGAGTCGCCGTAGCACCGTAGGAGATTGACGTTCGTCTCCTTGGCTGCTCGCATGCCGTGAAGGAGGGCCTCGTATTCGGCCATGTTGTTGGCGCAAGGGGCGAAGTTGAGGTACATCACGTAGCGTAGCTTGTCACCCTTGGGCGAGGTGAGTATGATTTCTGCCCCTGCGTTGTCCGCGTCCTTGGATCCTTCGAAGTGGAGCGACCAGTAGTGGAGGTATGGCAGCTTCTCTGGCTGGTGTGCCTCTTCCCAGTCGGCGAGGAAGTCCGCTAGAGCCTGCGACAAATTTGGCTCGCAAGGCACTCCTGCATGGACCGCTGGTAGGTTGCGCCGGCGTTCTTGAGGCCTAACGTCATGGCGGTGTAGTAGGCGCCGAATGGCGTGATGAACACCGTATGTCGTGGGAATGGTCACGGCAGATGCTGCAATCGGCAGCGAGTAGTAGAACGAGGGGCAAGGGCGGCCAGCCATCTGCGGTGCGAGATGAGGGCGGAGACACAGGGTTTTACCCAGGTTCGGCCCCCCGGAGGGTAAAGACCTACTCCTGCTAGATTGTATTATGGATGTGGTACAATGGGCGAGCTCGGCGGCTAGGCGGCGAGTCGCTTGGGTATGATGGAACGATCTCTACACGCCTGCAGGGTTTATATAGGCTCACCTCCCTAGGGTTTACATATCTCAACCGATTCAGTTAAAGCTCGATTGCTTAACCTAATCCGACGGGCCTATCTACTCGCCTGGGCCTTCAGCTTCCAGTCGCTTGGTTCCTCGCTAGGCTTCAATCTAGTCGCCGTCTTGCAGGCCCACTCGCCAAGTCTTGGGCCAGTCGGAAACGTCCTGCTGGGTATACCCCGGTAGGCATATCCCCATCAGTAGTCCCCGAGGCCATCGTCGATTTGGCGTAGGTGGCTCTTGGCGATCGAGCATCTGGTGCTGAGTAGACATCGGTCGAATCAGCGGGCTCTGTATAAAGGAAAAACTAATCACACTACTCGCAGCTTTGGCGAGTCGGTCGGGCTCTTGTCATAGTGGTTGGGTTGGTGAGCCGAGTGGCTGAAGTTGGACCGTTAAACATGGTCAAACTAGCCGTTGGAGTTAATCCAATGGTAACTTTTGGCGTAATCATCGCGCGGTAACGGTTCCCTGATTTGGCGGGTAGCAACCGCTATATAAGAGGAATGGCTAGCGATCAGAGGACCACCGTCTCACCATTTCCTCCGACTGCGTGCACCTTTCGCCTCCCTCACCGTGACCCAGCCAACGAAATCCTCGAGCCCCACAAATCTTTCCACCATGGCCCTCTCCACGAACCTTGGGGCAGATCGAAATGCACTAGGGCGAATGGCTTCCTTTGAGGAGGCGGGATTCTAAGTCGGTTTGGCGCATCCCAGCGGCGGAGAGGTGACTCAAACCCAGAGAGGGAGTTCATCTGCTTCACCAGTCATCTCGAACGGGGGCTAGGGTTCCCCACGTCCCTATTCTTCCGGCGCTTCTGCTCCTACTACGGGATCCAGCCGTCGGATCTGGGCCCCCATAGCGTCGAGCAGCTCGCCATCTTCGTGGCGTTCTGCGAGTGCTACTTGGGCTGCCGGCCCTACATCCCTCTTTGGCAAGATCTGTTCCATGGACGGATCAGCCGCGAGGAGACGGGCGGCCCAATGCTCGCCGCGGGTGGCCTAACCTTCCAGCTGAAGTCGAAGGCCTCATTCTTCGACCTGATGCTGCCCGCCAAGGCAGCGAGCGACTGGAAAAAGTCGTGGTTCTACGTTGCCGAGGCGACTCCGGAAGGCGAGACGGCGATTCCGCGGTACTCCGGCGATCGGTCCGAGCCGCGCCGCCTTCAAATCGGCAAGCTTCCCGGCGACCAGCGGATGGTTGTCAACGAGATGCTTCAGACCATCCGCGGTCTAAAGAAGAAGGGCCTCCAGACGATAAACTTGTACAACTGCTGGCTCGGGCGGCGACTCGTCCTGCTGGCCAGGCGCGAGCACTACATGTACCAGTACACCGCCCGGGACGACCCGACAAAAGCTAGCTTGACCGAGTGGAGGCTCGATGACTACACCGCGACCCTGAAGAAAATCACCCAAGCGGTGTACTTGGACGCTCAAGCTGGGGTCGCCCCCTATACCGCGAAGCGCTCAGCCCCAACGGTAATCACTTCGTATCATTCGTAGTCGCAGTCCTTTTGCAGTCACGGTCATACTAACTTCAATTTGCCTTTGTTGCAGCTGTTCCAAGTGGTGGAAGGGTGGCTCCCGCCCTCGAATGACGAGAATTCGAGCTCGTCCGTCCGAGACATGGGCGGGTCGCCCGCTAGGAGCGACAAGGACGACGAATCGAGGAAGCTGCCCGCTGGCTCGCAGGACCAGCGAACAGCGTCGCGAGCTCGAGGCGAGCAAGAGCCTCGAGCGCCATGATGATGAAAAAGAACTTCCGGAGACGACCTCGCGCCGCCAAGCTACTCCGTCAAAGAAGAAGAAGAAAGAGAAGGAGGCGAAGGCCCCTCCAAGAAGGAAGATGAAACCGACGAGGCCGGCCTCGCCACCACACTCGGCAAGCAGTTCCGACGCCCCCAGCCCGGCCAAGGACGAGGCGCCGCCGACGACGGCCGCACTGGACACGGCCACCATCGAGGTGCCCCTGGCGTCGATGCCTCCGCCATTTGCCTCGGTCTCGGGGCTGGGGGAGGCTCCGGCCGCGGCGACTTCCCCTCGCAAGGAAGCTCCTGTCGAAGAAGTTACAGAGGCTCCGGTCGCAGCTTCAACAACGAAGAAGCCGTCCGTGTCTTGGGCACGCGACGTCCTAGACATGAGGCTCAGCTGCCGACTGGGCCCTGAGCTGGAGAAGCCAGCCGGCCTCCGTACGGGGCTGCGCTTCATTCCGGTCGCCAAGTGAGTGCACTCGCCTTCCTTTGTCTCCCATAATCATTGAATTATCTTGCTTATATGATCAATGTACAGGACCGGAGTGAAGAAGATGGGCCATCCAACCGTGGCTAAGGTGCCGTCCGTCGTCATCGAGGAGGATTCTTCCCGCAAGAGGAAGGCGGACGAAGTCGTCGTCCCTGCGGATGGCGGCAAGAAGGCCAAGGGTGACGCCGTCGTCACGATTTCTAACGACACGGCGGCCGCGCCGGCTGGTCCTGCAACGGAGGCGGCCGCGTCCACGGCGAGGGCGCTCCGTTGCACGAACGGCGAGCCGACCTCTTTGGGCGGGTGCCTCTATCGCCACCTTCCCGCTTCACGACCAAGGCGGCGCGGCGGTGGAACTTCGCCGAGCCACGCTCCGAGTCGCCGGCGCGAAGTCGCCTAGTGGGCATACGCCAGCTCTCCTTTGCGTCCGTGGGCGATACAACTCCACGGCATGCTTGGTGCAGCCATCCGGTACATCCGGTCCCGAGGATCAGGTCGGTGTTTTGCGCCTGATTCTTTAGTGTCTTTATTCGCCGCATCCAGTCCCGATGCGCTTCGCTGAATTTCAGTGGGTGGGCACTTTAGGAATCCTTTGAGTACTGGTCCCGATGCGCTTTTCGCTGAATTTCAGCGGGTGGGCACTTTAGGAGTTTCTTTGATTGCCAGTCCCCGAGTGCGTACTCGCTGAATTTCAGCGGGTGGGCACTTTAGGAGTTTCTTTGATTGAACTTTTGGTGATGTGCAGGGTCTGCAGCTTGAATCGGCCGACCGATTGGCGGCGAAGCAGCGCGCGGAAAAGGAACTGGCCATCGTCCAGGAGGCGCACGAAGGGCTTCGGGCTGTTGCCGCGAAGGAAGCTTCGCCGAGGCTTGTCCCCGCTAGTGAATTGGCGGCGGCGCAGTCGGCTTTGAGTTCGGCCGAACAACGGATCGCCGACCTCGAGCGCCAGCTGCGGGAGGCGAAGGAAGAAGCAAGCTCAGCCGATGGGCGAGCCAAGGCCGCCGTTGCAGCCGCCGAAGAGGATCGCAGAGTGTCAGAAGTCCTTATTGTTGGGCTTCAGGACGACCATACGTCGCTTCAATGCTTCATCATGACCCTCGCCCGCCCGTTGATTGGTAAGCGCGTCTGCCTCTTTCAGTACCTGTGCCATTTGTGGTGTCCGTCGTATTCATTATTGTCTTCTACTCGCAGGTCGCATCATCGACAGCGCGGAAGAAGCAAGCACGTTCGACGCGCGGCAGTGTGTGAGCACGCTTGTCGATTCGGCCATGTTGTCGGCGACGTGCATCCGTGCCTACCTCCAGGAGATATCGCCCACGGAAGTGATTCCCAGCGACCTCGTTGAGGTGTGGAGGTATTTGGAGAAGGCGCCCGCGGTCGTGGAGTTCATGACGCGGTCGGCATTTCGGCGCGGGGCGGCGACGACGCTTAGCCTTGGTCTTGCCCACTTCCCCGAGGACTTCGACATCGACGATGTGACGAGTGGCTACCCATCGTCGACTGGCGCGGTGGAGATTTCCGAGGTCCTCAAGTTGTAAGACCGCGCCGCCAAATACTCAGAGCGTGTCTTGGCGATGGGCGACTTCCTCCCGTACCAGGAGACGGTCGTTGTGTCTGGCGACCCCGAGCCGCCGCATCGTGATCTCAAGGTTCAGCAACCCTTCCACGCGGTGATGGCGGGTGAACTGACGACGTATCCGTCGAACCCGTACACGTCGTTCATCCGCAATCACCGGGGAGTTGGCGAGTCGTCGTCTAAGCCTGCAGAATAGGATAGTTTGCCATGTGGCGTTAGTAGCAGTTCTGCCATGCGGGCATATTTTGTAATGCGAAACAATGCAACATGCTATCGAATGAGATGTCGTGTCTATTTTGGTAATTGTCAAGTGTTTGTGATTGTTGTTTGAACGAGTCCCCGAGCGCGTCCGCCCTTTTATGGGGTTTACCTCGTATGTGGTGTGTTTGGTGTCTCTGTGTGTTTTATTATTGTGGTCGACTCGCCCGGACTCGAAGAGCCAGTCGCTAGGCGACTCCCTTGAACGCGCTGTACTTCGACGTTTTCCCGTGCACGAACGAGTCCCCGAGCGTGGTACTTGGCTGTTCCAGGCATGACTCGAGGGTGAGTGAGGACTTGGCGCGTTAGTTTGTGCGCGTCACTCCTGCCTGGCCCGTGGGGTCAGTCGCGTGGCGAGTCCTGGGCATGATCTCCTACTTGGTGTTTTCCCGGACCGCTCGAGGTGAACTGGTCCGTAGTCCCCGAGTGTGGTACTTAGCCGTTCGAGTCGCTATGTCGAGGATGCAGAGGATCGTGGTCATTGTAAGCGTGAGTAGTCTTGGTTCGTAGAACCAGTCGAGCTAGGCGACTCCAATGGGGCTCCGGGTAGGCATTTTTCATGGACGATGCAAGACCTGAGGTAGCTCAGTGCTCTTGCACCGCACTACTTAGCCGTGCCGATCGCTGTACCAAAGGTTGACTTCTGCGGTTAGCGTGATGCTGTTATTACGAGTGCGAGTGGCACATGACACGGAGAGTAGGCGCAATTTGCGGTAACCGTTTCTTTTTATTTCATATCGACTGGAGAGTACATATGTGGGGTTCTAGGCGTAGAACTTCTGTAGGAGGTTTACATTCCATGGTCGCTTGACGTCGAGTTCGCCGTCCCCGCGGACGTCGATGAGGTAGTAGGCGTTGTTGCCGAGTATACGGCCGATGGCGAATGGTCCCTCCCATGGAGGGGAAAGCTTGTGCATGCCCTTCTTGTCCTGGATGAGACGCAGCACCAGGTCGCCTTCTTGGAAGGTGCGAGTTTTCACCCGCCGGCTGTGATAGCGGCGGAGTCCTTGTTGGTCGATGGCGGTGCGCGAGCGAGCTAGGTCGCGTGCCTCGTCGAGTTGATCGACTCCATCCTGTCGTGGAATCGAGTTCGTTCGCAGCTTCCGTGTAGTGGACTACCCTTGGCGAGTCGTGCTCAAGGTCGGTGGGCATGACTGCCTCGACGCCGTACACCATGAAGAAGGGGGTGAATCCCGTCGACATGTTGACCGAGGTGCGGATTCCCCAGATGACGGAGGGTAGCTCCTCGACCCAGCACCCGGCGGTGCGCTCGAGTGGTACTTGGAGTCGCGGCTTCAGGCCATGGAGGATGCTTTGGTTGGCCCGTTCCGCTGGCCGTTGGATTCGGGTGGCGATCGACGCGAGGTCGAGCGAATGTGGTGCTCTTCACAATTCGCCATGGCTCCTTTGGCGAAGTTGGTGCCGTTGTCCGTGATGATGCTGTTGGGGAACCCGTAGCGATATATGAGTTCGCGTAGGAATTTCGTGGCGGTCTTCCCGTCGCATTTCCGGACTGGCTTGGCCTCCACCCACTTTGTGAATTTGTCGACTGCGACCAGGAGGTGGGTGTAACCGGAGAGAGCCTTCTTGAAGGGGCCCACCATGTCCATGCCCCATACGGCGAATGGCCAGGTGATGGGGATTGTTTTGAGCGCTGAGCTCGGCACGTGCGTCTGGTTGGCGTACTTCTGGCACCCGGCGCACCGCTGGACAATGTCTACAGTAGAAGCCATGTCGCATAGCCTTGGCGTGGTGGCCACAGTCACCGGAGTGGATGTCGTGGAGGATCTTGTGTCCTTCGGCGGGTTGGACGCAGCATTGGAACACGCCGGTGACACTACGCTTGTGGAGCTCACCATCGATGATGGCGTAGGACTTGCATCGACGGGCGATCATCCGAGCTTCCGTCTCGTCTCCCGACAAGGTGCCGGCTTCCAGGTAGGCGATGTAGGGCTTGGTCCAGTCGTCTGGCTCGTTGACGAGTGCGACCAGGGCTGCCTCTGGTTGGAGCTGGACTCCGATGTCGATCTCTCTTGGGGGAGAGACTGATGGCTTGGTGATCGTGTCGAGGAAGACGCCGGCGGGTGGTGCGAGTCGAGCCGACCCGATGCGAGAGAGGGCGTCGGCCTCCTCGTTCTTCCGCCTATCGATCCACTCGACGGAGTAGCCTGTGAATTGTCCGCCCAAATTGTCCACTGCTTGGCGGTACGCCGCCATGGTGGGGGAGACGGCGTCGCAGGTACCAGCGACTTGTCCTGCGACGAGGTCAGAGTCGCCGTAGCAGCGTAGGCGGTTGACATTCATCTCCCTGGCGGCCCTCATGCCGTGTAGTAAGGCCTCGTACTCGGCCATGTTGTTTGTGCAGGGTGTGAAGTCCAGGCAGAGGACATAGCGGAGCTTGTCGCCCTTCGGAGAGGTTAGCACGATCCCTGCGCCTGCGCCGTCCGCGTTCTTGGAGCCATCAAAGTGCAGGCTCCAGTAGTGGAGGTATGGCAGCTTCTCTGGCTGCTGGGCCTCTTCCCAGTTGGCGATGAAGTCCGCTAGGGCTTGCGATTTGATCGCTCTTCGTGGATCGTATTTGATGTTGTGGACGCCGATCTCGACGGCCCACTTGGCGACTCGCCCGGTCGCCTCACGGTTGCGGATGATGTCCTGCAATGGTGCGGAGGAGACGACCGTGATCGGGTGCTCCTGGAAGTAGTGCGGCAGGCGTCGCTGTGCCCTGAAGACCGCGTATACCAGCTTCTGGTACTGCGGGTACCGCTGGCGCGACTCGGTGAGGACCTCGCTGATGTAGTAGACCGGTCGCTGTACTGGGCGCTCCTTTCCTTCCTCCGGTCGCTCGACGACCATGACCTGACGACGGCCGGAAGCCGCGACGTAGACTAGCATGGGTTCTTTGTCGACCGGGGCGGCGAGTAGCGGTGCGGCGAGTAGCACCTTCTTGAGGTCGCGGAGCGCGTCGTCCGCCTCCTTGTCCCACTGGAATGTGGGGTTCTTGCGCATCAGGCGATATAGAGGCATTGCCTTTTCGCCCAAGCGGGGGATGAAGCGACTGAGAGCCGCTACTCGCCCAGCCAGTTTCTGAACGTCGCGCAGGCACTCGGGTTTGCCGAGTCGGGCGATCGTGTCGATCTTGGTGGGGTTCGCCTCGATCCCGCGCTTGGAGACGACATAGCCCAGTAGCTGTCCTGCGGGTACACCGAAGGTGCATTTGCCTGGGTTGAGCTTTATCTTGTATTTTCGCAAGTTGGCGAACGTTTCTGCCAGGTCGGTGAGTAGGTCGCCCTGGCGAGCGGACTTTACGACCACATCGTCGATGTAGACGTGGATGTTGCGGCCAATTTGGCTCGCAAGGCATTCTTGCATGCACCGCTGGTAGGTCGCCTGACGTTCTTGAGGCGAAGGTCATGGCGGTGTAGCGTAAAGCTCGAATGGCGTGATGAACGCCGTCTTCTCTCGCCCTCGACAACCATTTTGATCTGGTTGTAACCAGAATAGGCGCCGAGGAAACACAGCGATTCCGAGCCCGCGGTGGAATCGATTATATGGTCGATCCGCGGAGGACGAACTGCTCCTTTGGGCAGACGCTGTTCAGGTTTGTGTAGTCGATACACATCCTCCAGGTCCCGTTTTTCTTCTCAACCAGGACTGGGTTTGCCAGCCACTTGAGTATTTGATTGGCGGATGAAGCCTGCAGCGAGTAGACGCTGCACCTCTTCGGCGATTGCTCGGGCGCTCTTCATTGAAGGGCCGCAGCCTGCTTGATGTGTCGCACTTTGGGGTCGGCGTTTAGCTTGTGCTCGGCCGAGCTCCTGGGGACACCGGGCATGTCGGAGGGCTTCCATGCGAAGATGTCCCTGTTCTCACGGAGGAACTCGATGGCGCGCCTTCCTATGCCCGAGCTCATGCCCGTCCCGATCGCCACCGTCGGCTGGAGTCGCTGGGACCAGCTCGACGGTACGGGTGTGCGTGGTGGCCTCAAAGGTTGAGGTGTTTGCGCCCTCCGAGTTGGGCTTCTTGAGTATGGTGGGGTCGTTGTTGTTGACCCCGCTCGCGTATTTGGCGAGTTCATCCGCGTGGTTGGTCTCCGCCGCGATGGCGGCTCAGAAGCCGGCGCCTTTGGCCTCGCACTCGGCGGCCATGTCGGGGTCACCGTTGATGGTGATGACGCCGCACGGCCCGGGGAGCTTCATCGCGTTGTACGCGTAGTGGGGCGCTGCCATGAACTTGGCGAACGCCTGGCGCCCCAGGACGCAATGGTAGGGGCTGTCGAATGGCACGAGCTCGAAGATGATCCGCTCGGTGCGGAAGTTTGCTGGTGTGCCGAAGGTGACTGGCAGCGTGACCTTGCCGATCGGGTACGCCTTCCGACCGGGGACGATGCCGTGGAACGTGGTGTGGGTCGTCTCGATCATCGACTGCGGGAGCCGCAGCCGCCTAAAGGTGTCCAGGTACAGGATGTTGATGGAGCTTCCGCCGTCCATTAATGTCTTGGGGAGCCAGTAGTCGCCGACCTTAGGCTTGACCACCAGGGCGACTTCGACACGGGTACTGGCGCGTGGCGAGTGGTCTTGTCGACTCCAGGTGATGGGCTGCTCCGACCAGTTGAGGAACTGGGGAACGTCCATCTGGGCCACCGCGTTGACGGCGACGGCGCGGGCGATGACCTTCTTCTCGTGCTTTGTGTTGAAGCCCGTGAAGGTGTGGAGCGAGCCGGCCGCTTTGCCGAATTTTCCGCCATTTGGCGGGTCGTTGTCGGGGTCCTCCGGTGCTCGCCGTGCCTTCTTGATCTCCCTGAGGGTGTGGCAGTCGGCGGTGGTGTGCGTGGCGGGCTTTCCTTCCCTGCTATGAAACGCACATGGTTGGTTAAGGAGAGCCGCGGGGTCGAACCTTGGCTTGGCCTTGTAGTTGCCGCCGTCGCGGCGTTGTCCTCCGTCGCGGCGGAAGCTCTTGGGCTCGCGTTGCGTATGCCCGGCGTTGGCGACGAAGTCGACTCGCCCGTCACTGCGGCGCTTGCCGGTGAGGCGAGTGTTGCTGTAGCGCAGGTCGGACCGTCGTCCGCTGTCGTTGCCGCTCGTGCGGCGTTGACCTCCTGACTCGTCGTCGGTTTCCTGGTTTGGATCTTCCTCCGCGTACCGTTTGGCGATCTCGAGGAGGTCGGGGATGTTGTCGAGTGTGCGAGAGTGTCGCTTGAGCTTGGCGACCAGGGGCTCGTAGCGGCACGAGGTCTTGAAGCAATGGATCGCGGTGTCCGGGTGGATGCCGACCGCGTTGTACCAGAGTTCTTGCCACCGTTGGACCCAGTTGCGGGTCGACTCGCGGGGTCCCTGGACGCATCGCTCCAGGTCCTCGATAGTGGTGGCGCGGGTGTAGGAGCACTCGAAGTGCCTGACGAAAGCGTCGCGCATCTCCTCCCAGGAGTCTATACTGTCCTGAGGGAGGGTGTTGATCCACTTTGCACGTCCCTCCATCATCGGGGGAGGTAGGCGGCTAGCAGGTCGGTGTGGCTTCACGATCCCCATTGCCATGAGGTATGTGTCGAGCAGACGGCGGGTCGTCTGAGTCGTATTTTCTATCTCCTTGGCGCCTTAAAGTTTGGCGGGTACTTCTCGCATCGGATCATTGGTCCGGCACTTGGGGCGAGTCGACTAAGCGACCCCATGGGCTCGCCGTCGCGGCGATTGGTTAGGGTGTGTCGCAGGTCGTCGGGCTGGCGTGCGCGCCAGCTTTGGTTGTTGATGATGTGGGTGCGGGCGTCGATGGGTTGACCGTTGGCGGCGATGAGGTTGGTCATCGGCCTAGGGTCGTTGGTGGAGAGTGCCGCGTTCGCGGGTCAGTGTTGGAGCTGCGGTGGCTCCGGTGGAGGGCAGTTGAGTGTGTTTGCCGCCATTGGGCGGCCGCTCGAGGCCGCCCTGCTTCCCGAGGAATGCGAGTATACTCGACCTTGCGAGTCGGCGCCCGCTCTTTGCTGCTCGACGGCCTTTCCGAGCAGGGCCCTGACGTGTTGGATCTGCAGGGCACCGTCGCCGGTGGCCGCGATGCTGTCGGCTGCTGCCCGGCCTGCCACGAGGTTGTCCATAGGGGTGGAGAACAGTGGGAGGCCATTTGTGTCTCGCTCCCGTGAGGAGACGGCTATCCGCGGCTGGTCCCTGGGGGGTGTGCGGTTGGGTGGAGGCGGGGCGCCCATCGCCGTCGACCCTAGCGGGGGTCAGGCGCTTCCTCCTGGTGGCGCGTTCTCGTAGATCGCGCGCTCGGCCACGCGGGCCGGGTCGTTTTTGTCGTCGAAGTTCAGGGCGCGCACTTGAACGGTGGGGTTCAGGCACGACCTGATCCGCTGTTGGTGGTAGCGCGATAGCTCCTGCGCCGTCACCTGCTCGAGGCGGAATTTCTCGCGCTCGGCTTTCTCCTTGCGCACTGCCTCCGCCAGTTTCAGGCGGAGTTCCTCGACCTCCGTCGCCGTGGCGTTAGGAGGGATTGGGGTGGAGAATGGATCCTCCGGCGGATCGGTGCCGGTCGCCATGTAGGTCGCAGCGTGGCGGCTGGTTCCGTCACGGAGGTCGGCGGAGTTCTCCGACCCGGAGTCGAATTTGAAGATCCCGAGGATGGAGGGGTCCTCGAAGTCTCCCATGTTGGAGACCTGAGTAATGGAGCCCGCGGGTGAAGCCGCGGTGATGGATCCGGCGAGTGATGCCGGGGTCGCCGAGTCGGCGTCGTCGTTGAGGGCCGCGTCTTCCGCGGCCGCTGAGTTTTCGCCCATGTCGCTGTGGGCCGAATTGTACTCGGAGGAGAGGCGATGGATCGTGCGGATCTGGCTCTCGGAGAGCCGATCACGTGGCGGCGACTCGCAGATGCGAGCCGAGTCCTCCGAGACGATGGCGTCGGTGATGCCGACGAAGAGGCTAATCGTGCCGACCGGCAGGATCACGCTGTGCGTGACGGGTCGCGCCGCCGGGACGTAGCTGCTCGGCAAGATTTGGAGCATCTTGCCGATCGCTATCATGCGGACGGTGGCGACTGTATCGTTGATGGGCGGATTGGATCTCACCGCAGAACACCGGCCTAACCGGCCAGGCCCCACGGTGGGCGCCACTGTCGTGGGAATGGTCACGGCAGATGCTGCAATCGGCAGCGAGTAGTAGAACGAGGGGCAAGGGCGGCCAGCCATATGCGGTGCAAGATGAGGGCGGAGACACAGGGTTTTACCCAGGTTTGGCCCCCCGGAGGGTAAAGACCTACTCCTGCTAGATTGTATTATGGATGTGGTACAATGGGCGAGCTCGGCGACTAGGCGGCGAGTCGCTTGGGGGTATGATGGAACGTATCTCTACACGCCCCGCAGGGAGGTTTATATAGGCTCACCTCCCCTAGGGTTTACATATCTCAAACGATTCAGTTAAAGCTTCGGTACTCGTTTAACCTAATCCGACTGGGCCCAGCTACTCGCCTGGGCCTTCAGCTTCCAGTCGCTTGGTTCCTCGCTAGGCTTCAATCCAGTCGCCGTCATGCAGGCCCACTCGCCAAGTCTTGGGCCAGTCGGAAACATCCTGCTGGGTATACCCCGGTAGGCATATCCCCATCACCGTATTCTCCTCGTCCTCGACCTCCATATTGATCTAGTTATACCTAGACTACGCGTCGAGGAAGCACAACGATTCCAAGCCCACAGTCGAATCGATGATCTGGTCGATGCACGGAAGGACGAACTACTCCGTTGGGCAGGCGCTGTTGAGGTTGGTGTAGTAGATACACATCCTCCAGGTCTGGTTCTTCTTCATGAACAGGACTGGGTTTGCTAGCTACTTGTAGTACTTGATTGGCCGGATGAAGCCTGCAGTGAGTAGACACTGCACTTCCTCGGCGATTGCTCGGCGACGCTCTTCATTCAAGGGGCACAGTGACTGCTTGATAGGGCACGCTTTGGGGTCGGCATTGAGTTTGTCCTCGGTGAGTTCCCTCAGGACACCTGGCATGTCAGATGGCTTCCATGCAAAGATGTCGCGATTCCCACAGAGGAAATCGACGAGCGCGCTTTCCTATGCAGGGCTCATGCCCGCCCCGATGGTGACTGTCTGGCTAGAGTTTCCTGGGACCATCTCGATGGTGCGGGTGTGCGTGGTGGGCTCGAACATGGTTAACCAGGCGTTTTCCGCATTCGGCTTCTTCAAGATTGTGGGGTCGTCTTTGTCGACCCCGCTCGCATATCTGACGAGCTCCTCTACGTGGTTGGTTTTAGCAGCGATGACGGTGTCCGCGAGATGTGCGCCTATTTCCTCGCACTCGATGGCCATGTCGGGGTCGCCGTGGACGGTGGTGATATCGCATGGTCCTAGGAGTTTCATCATGCTGTACGCGTAATGAGGTGCCGCCATGAATTTGGCGAATGCTTGTCGCCCCAGGACATAGTGGTAGGGGCTGTTGAAGTTCACCAGCTCAAAGACAATCCGCTCGGTGCGAAAGTTGGTTGGTGTGCCGAAGCTGACTGCCAGCGTCAGCTTTCCAATCGGGTACGCCTTGCAACTGGGGAAAATGCCATGGAATGTGGTAAGGGTCAACTCATCATCGACTGCGGGAGCCGCAGTTGCCTGAATGTGTCCAAATAGAGGATATTGATGGAGCTCCCGTCGTCCATCAACTTCTTGGGGAGCCAGTAGTCACCTACTTTGGGCTTGACTACTGGGGCGACTCGCCCGGGATATTCAATCCGTGGCGAGTGGTCCTCGCGGCTCCTCGTGATGCACTGCTTGGACCAGTTGAGGAAGTGGGGGACATCGACCTGAGACACCGCATTGACGGCGACATCACGGGCGAGGACCTTCTTTTCGTGCTTGGTGCCGATCCCGGTGAAGGTGTGGAGCGAGCCGGCGTCGCTGCCGAATGCCCTGCCATTTGGCGGGTTATTGTTGGGGTCCTCCCTTGCGTGCCGTTCCTTCTCGATATCCTTCAAAGAGTGGATGTCGGAGGTTGTGTGTGTGGCGGGCTTCCCCTCCCTGCTGTGGAACACACAGGGTTGGTTGAGGAGAGCTGCGGGGTCAAATTTCGGCCTCGCTCGGTAGTTTCCGCCGTCGCGGTGTTGGCCTCCATCCCGGCGCAAGCTGTTGGGGTCGCATGGTACATAGTCGGTGTTGGCGACGGAGTCAACTCGCCCGTCAGCGAGGCGCTTGCCGGTGAGGCGAGTGTTGCTTTAGCGCAGCTCGTGGTGTCTGCCGTTGTCGTGGCCGCTTGGGCGGCGATTTATACCCGACTCGTCATCGGTTTCCTAGTTCGGATCTTCCTCCATATATCATTTGGCGATCTCGAGGAGGTCTAGGATGTTGTCGAGCATCTTGTACACCCGCCTGATCTTGGCGACAAGGGGCTCGTATCGGCACGAGTTCTTGGAGCAGTGGATCGTCGTGTCCGGGTGGATGCCGGTAGCGTTGATCCACAAGTCTTGCCACCATTGGACCCAGTTGCGGGTCGACTCGCGGGGTCCCTGGAAGCATCGCTCCCGGTCCTCGATGGTGGTGGCGCGGGTGTAGGATACCTCGAAGTGCCTGACGAAGGCCTCGCACATGTTCTCCCAGGAGTCGATGCTGTCTGTAGGGAGGGTGGTGATCCACTGCCGAGTCGCTCCCTCCATCATCAGGGCGAGGTAGCGAGCAGCAAGAAGGTCGGTGTGGCCAGCGATTCCCATCGCCATGAGGTATGTGTCCATTCAAATGGCTAGATTGTACGTGGGATCGTACTTTTCGATCTCCTTCGGAGCTTTGAAGTTCGCTGGGTATTTCTCGCCTCGGATCATCGGTCCGAAGCACTGGGGGATGACTCGACTGAGTGAGCCCCTTGGCTCGCTGTCGTTGCGGTTGGTGAGGGTGTGCCTCAGGTCGTTGGGCTGGCGCGCGCGCCAGCTCTGGTTGTTGATGATGTGGGTCCGCATGTCGACCGGCTTCCCATTGGTAGCCACCGTGTTGTTCAGCGATCGCAGGTCGTTGGTGGAGAGCACTGGGTGCGCGACCCGTGGCTGGTGCTGCAGGGGCTCAGGGGGTGGGCAGTTGCGGGTGTTTTCCATTGATGGGCGGGCACTCGAGGCCGCCCTGCTTCCGGAGGAGCGGGTGTACATGCGCCCCTGCGAGTCAGCTCCTGCGACTTGCTACTTGACAGCCTTGGCGAGAATGGCCTTGGCGTACTAGATTTGCAGCTCGCCTTCCCTTGTGACGTTGAGGTTGGCGACCACTGCCTGCCCCGCGATGACGTTGTCCATCAGGGTGGAGTTTAGCGGGAGGCTGTTTGCGTCCCGCTCTTGCGGAGAGATGAGAACTCTTGGCTGGTTGGGAGGGGGCGCACGGCCGGATGGCGGTGGGTATCTCCACTCGCTGGTGCTCCTGGTGGTGGACGGGCACTAAAGCCTGGTGGCGCGTTCTCGCAGATCACGTGCTCGGCCACGCGATCAGGATCATTGTCTTCATCGAAGTTTAGGGCGCGACCCTGAACAGCAGGGTTCAGGCACGTCCTAATGCGGCGCTGTTAGTAAACCGATAGCTCCTGTGCCATGGCCTACTCGAGGCGAAATTTTTCGCGCTCGGCTTGCTCCTTACGCACCGCCTCCTCTAGGCGCATGCGGGCTTCCTCGACCTCCCCCGCCATCGCAGTTGGCGAGATTGGCGTGGAGAAGGGGTCTGGCGGGGCACTAGTGCCGCTCGCCATGTAGGTCGCGATGAAGCGATCGGGTCTGGCGTGGAGGTCACCGGAATTCTCCGACCCAGAGTAGGAATCAAAGATCCTGAGGATGGATGGGTCCTCGAAATCCCCGACGTTGGAGTCTCGCGTGATGGATCCTTCTGGTGACGCGGCAATGATGGATACGGCAACCGAAGCTGGAGTCGCCGAGTCGGCGTCATCGTGGAGGGCTGCGTTGGTCTCGACCATGTCACTGTTGGTTGAGTCGTACTCAAAGGCAAGGCGGTGGATGTGCGGACCTAGCTCTCAGAGAGTTGATCGCGTGGCAGCTACTCACATATGAGTGCCGGAGACGATGACGTCCATGAAGCCGACGAAGATGTTGATGGAGACGACCGACATGATGACGATGTGCGTGACTGGGAGCAACGCCGGGACATAGCTGTTAGGAAAGATCTGAAGGATCTTGCTGAACACGATCATGCAACCGGCAGCGATCGATCGACAGGTAGGGTCTCGCCGCAGAACTCAGGCCTGACCGGCCAGGCCCCAAGGTGGGCGCCACTATCGTGGGAATGGCCATGGCAGGTGCTACGATTGTCATCGAGTAGTAGAATGAGGGGCGAGGGCGGCCAGCCATTTGCAGCGCGAGATGAGGGCGGAGACACAAGGTTTTACCCAGGTTCGGCCCCCCGGAGGGTAAAGACCTACTCCTGCTAGATTGTATTATCGAGAGATTACAGTGGGCAAACTCGGCGACTAGGCAGTGAGTCGATGGGGTGTTTGATGGAACATAAGTGCTATGCGTATCCTAGGGAGGTTTATATAGGGGTACCTCGCTAGGGTTTACAGATCTACAACCGAGTTGGATAAGCACTCAGAGGGGTTTGACCTAATCCTACTGAGCCTAGCTACGCTTTTGGGCCTTCAGCTTCCAGTCGCATGGCTCCTTCTTGGATCATGATCCAGTCGCCATACTGTGGGCCCACGCGCTTATAGTATGATCCTGTAGGGAACGTCTTGCTGAGTATACCCCACTCGGCATATCCCCATCATGCTTAGTCAAAACATTATTTATACCTCATGTTTTATGAGACAAGGTTATGAGTCGAATATTAAGAATAATGGTTGTTCTTTTTATTTGAATGATATGTTTCACGACTTTGCACCCATCTAGGATAGGTTATTTATTTTGAATCTTGATGGTGATTCGGTTTATAACATATATGTTAAGAGGTTGAAATCAAATGATCTGAATATGACTTACTTTTGGCACTGTCGTCTTGGTCATATAAGTTGGAAACACATGAAGAAGCTCCATGATGATGGACTCCTAACTTCATTCCACTTGGAGTCGTTCGAGACATGTGAATTTTGCCTACTCGGAAAAATGACCAAGAAACCTTTTACAAAGAGTTGTGAAAGGGCGTCCGACTTGTTGGTACTAGTACATAGTGATGTATGTGGTCCAATGAGCATGATAGCCAGGGGTGGTTATGAGTACTTCATTACCTTCACTAATGATTTGAGTAGGTATGGATATATATACCTAATGAAACACAAGTCAGAAGCCTTTGAGAAGTTCAAAGACTTCCAGAATGAAGTACATAATCAACTCGGCAAGAAAATAAAGTTTCTTTGGTCAGACTGAGGATGCGAGTACATGAGTCATGATTTTGATGACCATCTGAAGAGTTGTGGAATAGTTCCTCAACTTACTCTGCCGGGAACGCCTTAAAGGAACGGTGTGTCGGGAAGGCGGAAAGAGACCTTGCTAGACATGGTACCATCAATTATGAGTCGGAAAGATATTCCTTTATCATTTTGGGGTTATTGTTAGAAAACTACAGCGTTCACACTAAACATAGTACCATTAAAGTTGGTAGAGAAGACACCGCATGAGATATGGACTGGCAATAAGCCAAGTTTGTCTTTTCTTAAGATTTGGGGTTGTGAAGCATTTGTCAAGCGACTTCATTTGGACAAGCTCATGGCCAAGTCAGGTAAGTGTATTTTCATGGGATATCCGAGGGAAACCTTGGGTTACTATCTCTACAATCGAGAAGAGGGCAACGTGTATGTCACTCAGAACGGTGTCTTCCTTGAGAAAGAGTTTCTTAGGCGAGGAGTCAGTGGGAGCATAGTGCATCTCAAAGAAAATCAAGAGGAACCGTCTAGTATTGTGTCGTCAAAAGCCTTAGAGGTTGAGCCAGTCGGGGTAGTTAAGACAGAAACTGCACCCGAACCGCGAAGATCTACCATATTGTGAAGTGTTCGGGATGTATTACTGATAGACACTAATGATCCGGAAACTTATTCGGAAACAATGTTGGGATCTGATTTTGAGTCATGGATTGGAGCCATGAGATCCGAGTTAAAGTCCATGGATGAAAATCAAGTTTGAAACTTGGTTGATCTGCCTGACGGTGCAGGACCCATCGAGTGCAAATGGGTCTTTTAGAAGAAAAATGATATGGATGGAAATGTTTCTATATATAAAGCACAGCTTGTCGCGAAGAGGTTCCGACGGGTTCAAGGAGTTGAATATGATGAGACTTTATCACCTCTAACGATGCTTAAGTCAGTTTGGATCTTGTTAGCTATAGCAGCTTATTTCGACTATGAGATATGGTAGATGGATATTAAAACGGCTTTCCTTAATTGAAATCTAACCGAGGACGTGTATTAGCCCAAGGGTTTTTTTGATCCTGCTAATGCTGATAATGTATGCAAACTTCATAAATCTATTTATGGGTCAAAGTTGGAACATTCACTTTGATGAGGTAGTCAAATCGTTTGGCTTCATAAAAAGTGATCATGGTTCATTTTTATACAAGAAGTTTAGTGGGATCAAGGTAAAATTTCTGATCTTATATGTGGATGACATATTACTGACTGGAAATGATGTCCAAATGTTGCAAGAAACCAAGGAATCATTGGAAAGGAGTTTGTCAATGAAAGATTTGGGTGAGGCAACTTATATTCTGGGAATCAGGATCTATCGAGATAGATCCATGCATTAGATTGAGTCAGAGTACATATTTGGAGAAAGTGTTGAAGAAGTTCAACATGGAATCATCTAAGAAGGGATTCTTATCGATGTCCCATGGTGTAAAACTTAGCAAGACTAAGTGTTCTTCGACGAATGATGAGCAAAGTCGGATGAGTGCAATTCCATATGATTCAGCGGTCGGATCCATCATGTATGCCATGATTTGTAATAGGCTGGATGTTTCCTATGCTCTAAGTGTTGTGAAAAGATACCAGTCTGACCCTGGAGAAATCCACTGGGAAGAGGCTAAATATATCCTTAAGTACTTGAGAAGGACTAACGATATGTTCCTAGTTTATGGAGGTGAGGATGAAGTTAGTGTAAAGGGTTACACGAATGTGATTTATCTTAATGACTCAGATGATTCTCGTTTGCAATCTAGATACATGTTTGTGATAACAGAGGGGTTGTGAGCTGGAAGAGTTCCAAGAAAGAGACCATGTCTACGTCTACAACACAGGCTGATTATATTGCCTGCTCGAAGGAAGCAAAGGAAGTCGTTTGGATGAGGAATTTCCTAATGGATCTTGGTGTGGTTCAAGGCTCGTCCAATCCGTTAGAAGTTTATTGTCAATAACAATGGTGCTATTGCAAACACTAAGGAACCTATACAACACTAGAAGAACAAACATATAATCATGCAGTACGACGTGATTCACCAGTTTATGGATCAAGGTGATATCAAGTTATGCAAGGTACACACGGATGAAAATATTGTGGATCCATTAACAAAGCCACTACCACAACCGAAGCATGAGGCGCACCTGAGAGATATGGTCATTAGATGCTTATACATGTGATGTCGGGATGATTGACTCTAGTTCAAGTGGGATACTATTGTGATTATTCCCTAGAGGCAATCATGTATGATGTAATTCCCAATGTTTTCATAAAGTTATTAATTTGTCCTTGTATGAACATCTGATGTATATCATTGAATATGTGATTCAGTTGTGGAACTATACATTCATGTTATTCATACTAAATATACTTATTCATTGAGGTTTTGCTGGACACACAACTTAGACTAATGTGAAAGTCGGCTGATGACTCGGTTCCACTTGTCATGGCCATGGTGATGCCATTCCAACTTACATGGATCCAACTAAAGAGTTTAGCGAGTCATATTGACCCATATTGAGATACAAATATCAAGTTTTCATTTCTATGTATCAATCAATGTAATCCTTAGACCTGAGGTTGTTGCACAATCTGAGTTGCAGATCACCAACTTAGGTTCTATCAAACGTTGTTCCGTCATAGGGAAGTTATGAATGCAGAGTTCGGGTCAATTGAGAATAAACCTGCATGGTGTGGATAACAAATATGGGATTTTTCCCCTCCAACTAGAGAGATATTCTCTAGGACCTCTCTTGTGATATGATTCAGAAAGCATGGCAATGCACAACTCGGTTAAGTGTTAACCGAGGCGATCGACTAAGAGTTAGTCGGATGAATCACATATCATAGATCGATAAAAGAGTTGACCTATTTAAGGGATGGCATTTATTTGCCTATAGTTTGACAAGTTATATCGTGAGGCAAAAGGGATTAGGACATAAGTCACAGTAGGAGGTATGTCATCATGACTCTTTGGTACTTGCGAATCATCACGTTTTGCTAGGAGACGCTACTGATTGATCAATTGTTAGTCTGACTCCAATCGTGTCCAGGTTTCCATGATCCTATGGGGTCACACACACTTAAGAGAGGGAGCAAGTCGTTTGGGTTGGACCCAAATCTGACACGGACATTCGGCCATTTAGACTCGTAGTAAATCGTATAGGCTTTAGTGGACATGCCACAAGTGAGTGGAGCCTACTTTCACTCCCTATATATATTGGGTCGCAGGATGCCCAAAGGGCATGGTCAGACCACTCCATGCGTTGGAAACCCTAGCCCCATACAGTCCAGCCGCCGCACCAGACCTAGCAATCCGCCATTGGATCTCCTCCTCATACATGTGGATACCAGCGAAGGTGTTCTACGTTTAGCACTTCGACGATCGTGGGATTGGATCAGATTGTGAGGACTACATTGCATCAACTAACGCGCTTCATCAGTAATCCACAACCGTTCATCTAGTGCTAATCCTCATGGACTTCTACCTCATCTAGATCTTGGGATCACCGTGTAGGAAAAAAGTTTTTGTTTATCTCTGCATGGCCCAAAAATACCAAGCATCTCAAGGCTACAACTATAAACACATCCAAGCCTTGATTAAGGTCTAGGGTAGCATTTATAGTTTTGAAGAAGGTGAGTGTCCCTTGGTACATCTACCAAGAGGGAGAAGAAAAATAGCTTTACAAACATTTTGGAAAGACTAGAGTTAAGGTTATTTAGAAGTTCTGTCTTGAAAACATAAGGAGATGATACCATAAAGATCTCCATAATTTTTTCACATAGAAGATAAGAAAACATTTTAGTTTTACAAATTCAAGTTGGATCTTGTTTGAAAAATCAAAACATTTCAGAATATGTAAAGTCAGCCAAGACATAGCTTTTGTTAAATAGATTTTGTAAACCTTTGGGAGGATAGATAATATCTTCATCACAACAGAAGAACAAACAAAGGAAGAGAAATCAACACACAACCATTGTACACTTAAGAAGGAAAAAGTTTTTGTTCCCCTTATTTTTGCATTAAGGACAACTAATCAAGGTTACTGAAAATGGGGTGTTACAGTTTACACAACAATTGCGCGTCATAAAACATGTTGTTGCATTAAGGACAACTAATAAATGTTGTGGTTTCAATGCAACAAAATAGTCATACTAGTGCAGCATCTTATTCACAAACAAAGGCATCACAAGACACAGAGGCAAGAACCGATGTTTAGTTTAGGAAAGCGACACAAACAAGCGCAAGTGAAAGAAAAAGTGAGAAAATAACAGATACAGTGCAAGTAACATCTGCAAGCAAGAGCATCCTCCTAAATACATCAACATAGATTCCTCTGAAACACGCAAACAACAACGTCAGAGCTATATCAGTGCCAATGAGTAGCACGGAGGGAGAATCCAAAGCAAATACTAGTGGTAGCTCTATAGTCGGAGAATCCACAAAAATCATCACAAGCAACATCGGCAATTCAAGTATGATTGTTCAAAAGTGCCATGCTAGGCGAGCGCGGAGAAACAAAAAAACAATTGAAAGCAAGACAATATGTCCTGGCTATATCGATTGAAACCACAACATCAATATCAGAGTGATGTGGATAGCAGTTTGAGCCAAAACAATCTACCTCTAATGTCTTTAGTAAACAAGAAATATGAAAACAACAACGACGATCCTATCGTGAATGCATGCGAGGCTGAAAATGTAGTTACATGAAGAGCTATACTAGATATCCAGACAAGCGGTGATACTCAAGAGCATAGAAAGCATATGTCAAAGACAACACATGTGCAAATTGGTGCGAAAAAAGCAGTCGACAGCATTGTGTATCCAGTCCAACCCTCAAGCATGGCTCGAAGTATGGTAAAGTCGCAAGCTAGAAGCATTGCTAGAGAAAATTGTTATGATGCAGGCAAGATAGATCAACCACGATAGTGTACCCACATAGAGAAAAGGAAATGATTTATCAGAATGTCGATGATTCAGAAGAACCAGTAGAAAATGTACACTAATACCAACTCAAAAGCCATGAGTAATGAACAACTTGTGCACGAGTGTGAAGACACTCTTTTTGAATAGGAGATGAATCCAGGAGACCCTATGGAAGAAGAGATAGAGATGGACATGATGTTTAAGTATGAGTAACTAGTTGTGGATGAAATTGGTGATGCCATGACTTCGGAAGAAGGAAAGGAATTTCAGTCAAGGGAATATGCTTTCCTATTCTTTGCACTGTATGTAAAGAAAGTAGGTTTTGAAATAATAAAGTACACTAGCCTTAATTCCAAGAAAACAAATAAAATGATTAAAGAGACATTTTTTGTACTAAACAAGGTCAAACTCACATGAGTGACAAAGTTGTCATTGAAAGAAACACAAGTTCTATTATCAAGTGCGTGTGCCATGCATCCATAGTAGTAAGGATCATAAAGAAAGGGTGGATGTACAAGATAGTGAAACTGGAGCACAAACCCTTTGCATCCAACAGATTGACTCATCAGGTTTCCAAATGCCACAAGTTAACGATAGAGCTTGACAAGGAATTTATACTAATACTCCACCTAGAAAAATTCCACTAAGGAGAGTGATGCAAATATGAAGTGAAATAAAACATTTAAAAAGAGGTGGTGTTTTCGACGGGAAAGATGTCGGAAACCTAAAATATGCTGACAAGAAAGGTAGCAGAAATAGGGATATAGAGGAATGCTTCAAGAGGTTTACTCGTCTTCAATCAAAGATACATGGATTCTTATATAAATTCGATACAAATGACACAAACACTTTTCATAGCATCTTCTGGACAGATGCAATGTGCAAGATGAACTACGAGTTATATGGTGAATACATGTCCTTCGACACAACATTCCAAAAGAACGTGTACCACATGCCTTTAGCACCAATCATTGGCATGAACAACCATAGGAACATAGTTTTATTTGGGTTTGGGATCCTCAAGGATGAGAAGGAATACACGTTATAGTGGTTGTTCAGATCATTTGTCTTTGAAATGGATGGTAACGCACAAAGGTACATAATCACCGACCACGACAAAGCAATGATGAAAGCAACCGATGAAATGGATTTATTGTTAGGAACAATCCATAGGTTCTTTCTTTGTCATATAATAAAAACTATGCTAGAAAAGCTTGCAAGGATTATAGCACAAAAACAAGGCATGATAGATGAACTTAGATATGTGATAAACAACTCGTTCAGTTTAGAATATTTTGAAGAAGGTTGGAGGCAATTACTCGAAAAGTACGAAGTTAGAAACAACAAGCATCTTCTAGATTTATGTGATATAAAACATATCTAGGTGGCAACCTACTTCATGGACAGATTATATCCATTTTTATCATCAACAATAAGGAGAGAGAGAACCAACTCCATGTGGAAAGACTATGTCAACCGCATAGATACAATACTAAAATTCCTGGATTCATATGAGAAAATTCAAGAGAAAATCTTGAGTGCGCACGACAGAAAAAAGAACACGACATCACAGAATACACCACCAACATGGAGCAGCAATGGACTTGAGATAGATGCAATACACATTTACACAACAGACATATTTCTCAAGTTTTAGAAAAAGCTAGCAGATAATAGAGGTCGTGTCACAAAACCAGATATTACCAGAGATGTTTTTATTGTTGATGTGGATAATGAGAATAAGAAGTTCTTATGCAATTGCAAAAAAAATATCATGGGATGGAATCCAATGCTATCACGTCCTAAGTGTTGTGGTGCGTCTTGGTTTAGTACATACGATGCCTGTGAGTTTTGTGAACCCTATATGGAAAAGATGCAACCACACCAGCCGTCTATCTTTGTTTTCAGTCTTCTGAGAAACCAAAGAAAGCATAGCGAAGTCCATTATGTGTTTGAGTTGACTCATTTCGCAAAGGTTTTCTGAAAAGCATGCAGTATAGAGAAATCATACCAAGTTCGGCTAGAGTACATGGATGACATAGAGAAGAAAGTGAATGCCTCAGTAGACGGATGAGAAAAACCACATAGTCAATTCACATGACATGGAAAATGACACTGATAGCTTGCAAGGAACAATTCATACTGCAGTGACAGACCCTCCAATCATCAAAACAAAGAAATAAAACAGTAAAATAACAACAACAACAACAACAGTTAAAATAAAATATGGTCAATACAGTTCATCTTCAATCCATTATTTTATCCCATAATTTGGAGGACCACTCGACACCTGTAACACCCTCGCATGATAAGGCTAAGTTCATGTGTATAGTGACAATCCCTGGATCGGTTCTCTGGCACACATAGTACAAAATGATAACAAATATAACTATGCATCATAAATACAACGAATATGATCTAGAATTTACATTATATTACATAAGTACACAGCGAAATCAGTAACAAGGTAGATCTCCATTCTTCAAATGTTCCACAGGCAAACAATCGTTGAATGGAGTCTCACGACCTATAACAATCACTCAGAAATGATAAAACCTGCAACATGAAAGGTTGCAGCCACGAATGATCAATACTTTGAATGTATTGGTAAGTGTCACTACTATGTGGATATAAAATGGAACCTATCATTTACGTGCATATTTGGCTAAGTGGAGTTTAGGCTGAATTGCATAAAGCAATAGTTTTATCCTAACATTTCAAAATAATTTTAAGCCTTTCTAAAAAATTGTCTGAACACATTGGCTAATACTAAGTGCTCCTAAACCCATGTTTAAACCATCAAATTTTATTAAGAAATTGAAATGTCGAGATCATCCATAAGCTTTAGGCCTTAGTTGCTCAATATTGTCCATAACCGGCGACACGGCTAATCGATTAGATTTATATCTTCTGAAGAAGTTGTACACTTTACCCACACGACACAATCTCTCCTTGACGCCATCACTGGCCGCTGGTCCAGTACACACCAATTGGTATACCGTCAGATCGAGAATGTGACAAAGTCTTTCCATAGAAGTCCTCCCAATACACAATACTAGCACGTCTAACAGGCACCAATGCAAGGATATAACCTCCAATAGACAATTCTAGTTAACCTGAAGATATACCAATGTAAAGGGTCTTCCGTTATGTAATTAACCAAGCCATATCCCATATAAGAATGTGGATGTACACGAAAGTTACTGTACGAGAAACATGTTCAATCTATAAGATGCCTAGGTGGTCTTCTTCTAGTTCACACACGATAGAGGTATCGAAAGATATCGTCCTATTTGTTGCCACTTCTTCTAAACTCAACAACAACAATATCCACCCAGGTGATTCATTAAGTACTTGTTTTATTATATAAAAACATAGCTTTTCCAATACCTCATATAATCATAACATGATATTCCACCTCGAATCTATAACAGAGCTAAGCATACTACAACTATGTTGTTTCCACTAAGCAAGATACAACATGATATCCTAAATAGGACATAGCATAGTATAGCACATAGTGCAAAATATTCCTACAAATGCAATTCTACTAAAAACAACTACAATGCATAGGAAAAATAATAGGACATTTATGATAGTGCCACTTGCCTTTAGTTTATGTAGTTGTGCAAACAATTCTCACAATAGAAAAGGTTACACTTGTCACAATCACAAACGTTGCACTCCTTGCAATCTATCGATTAAAACAAGTGCACAACAAACACATCGTTTAAAACATAGCAATTATGCTCAATACAATAAAATAATGATAAACAAATGCATGCATGATGAATTAATATATCACAATGGTTTTATTAGTTCTCTGAACATTACTAGATCATATGACGCATGTGGAGAATTATTTAATGTGATAGGGTATTTATTATTAATACTCGATTTCCAATATAGGGGTTTTAAGAGTTCTGTTGGAACTTCTGTACTAATTGCCATATTAAATTGAGGTCTAAAGCGTACTGGATAGAGGATATTATTATGAACCAGTAGCAATTGGATTCACCTTAATCAAAGTTGTAGATCTTTTTCTATGTTTTAATTAGTGTTTTATATGGTTTAAATCATTTAAATAGTTTCTATTTTCTAAAATTAAAAATAAGACCATATCTGTAATCTACACGAGATTATAATTTCAGGGACATATTATTCATAATATTACGATCTATAAATTATTTACTATGAATTTAATACTCTAAAAAGCCACTTAAACTATTTAAATTACTACAGTAATTATGCATGTCAAAAGTTGTATATAACAGCCTATTAATGTCATATATGAAAATACGAATTCATAGACACATTATTTTTATTTTTATGATCTACAGATAATTTTCTATGATTTATTTAGTCTAAATTGTCCATTAAACCAATTAAATTATTATAGTAAATATATATCATACAAGTCAGATCTAATAGCATAGTAATATTCTACATATTTTTGTGAATCCAACAATATATTATTTACTAATTTTGGACATGTATATATTTTACTATGAATTTCCTAAGATTAACATATATTCTGTCTTTTTATTCAATTTCCAATTGAAATAGGGAATATGCTGGGAATATTCTACCGACGTGGCGAGATTTGATTGGGCCATACCCCTTCGTTTAAGTGATGTGTTCCTGGCCACTGGATCTGGATCGAACGGCAGGCGATGGGAACCTCGATCAGCGGCTTGGCTTCGGCTTCTTCTAATGTGGCTCGTCCAGATGGGATCGGACGGCGTGCATTGACGATGGTTAGCCAGCATCTGCTGGAAAATGGTGGCGACGATGATGGACGGCGGCGCGGCGGTGGACGACACAGATGACGATAGTGGTGGTGATTCTACTGCTCAACAGAGATGGGGGATGCGCGTACGACGTTCAGAAGAGGATGGTGAGGATGATGGCGTCCTCGGTGTCAGCTCGTTCTTCCTCAGGCAACAGTGTAGGACAGCTGGAGACGTGCAACTGCTGCGGAGCTCCGGCGACGACGTGCGCATTCTTCGATGAACCTGTGAGAGGGGAAAGAGGGTGTAGCAACATGGACGAGCAAGGAAAAGATCATGATCAAGAGAGGAGGGGAAGGGGCACTCGAAACCTTGCGGTGGAGATCGATCTGGGAGCTTCGGCGGCGGCAAAATCAAATCTCGACCAAGGGGCGCTAGGGTTCCGGTACTTGGCGAAAAATCACACGGGGGAGAGTTGAGGGGGTGTATATGGAGGCGTGGCCTGGAGGAGGGGAAAGGAACAACCCTGAATTGGCCAGAATTCGGTTCGGGAGGAGCTGTCATACGGAAGGCTGCCTCCGACGCGAGGAGGAAGATCACTGGCGGGCCTCACGTGGCAGCGAGAGGAGGGGAGCAGGCTGCGGCTAGGCTTGCGTTGGGCCGTCCTACTTCTTAGGCGCGACGCGCACGTGGCACGGGCAGGGGAGGGCGGTAGGTTAGGTGGGATGCGGGTGCTGCTGCACACTGCGCGGCGCGGGAAATAGCTAGGGTGGCCCAGATCTGTCCGACTCATCATCTATAGCAGGGCTAAGCATTCTACAACTACGAGCTTGTTTCCACTAAGCAAGATACAAAAGGATATCCTAAATAGGACATAGCATAGCACATAGTGCAAAATATTCCTACACATGCAATTCTACTAAAAACAACTACAATGCATAGAAAAAATAATAGGACATTGTTGGGCCACGCAGAGATAAAACAAAACTTTTTACTCTAGCGTGGTGATCCAAAATCTAGCCGGGGTAGAAGGCCACGAGGTTTACCACTAGACGCGCAGTTGCAGATTACTGATGAAGCGCATCAGTTGATGCAGTGCAGTCCTTTGCAATCCGATCGTCCTGGTGCTGATCGTACAACACCTCTGCTGGTATCCACACGTACAAGCAGGAGCACCGGCGGCGAACTGCCAGGTTCGTTATGACGGCAGGACTGCTGTGGAGTTAGGGTTTCCAACACATGGAATGACCTAACTGATCAACGATTAACCTTTCTGCGTTACGGTGCTCCACTATATATAGGGAGTGAACGTGGGCTCCACTCTCGTGGCCTATTCACCAAAGCCCATATAACACTGGTCACCGTGAGTCCGACTCACTCACTCAGTCCTGATCCAGCTTGGGTCCGACCCAACCAGATTTCCGGTTCATATCCAATCTGAACTTGCTCCCGCTCTTAAGTGTGTGACCCAGCAGGCTCATGGCTACTCGGACACGATTGGAGTCCGACTCAGAATCGATCAGTCGGCAGCGGCCCCTAGCAGAACATGCCGACTCCCAAGTACCAAAGAGTCATGACGACTCGCCTTTCCAATGTGACTTACGTCCGAGTCCCTTTTGCCTCACGATATTCCTTGTCAGACTATAGGCGAATATATGTCATATCTTAAATAGTCCGACTCTCTACTCGATCCGAGATAAGTTATTCACCCAACTAACTCTTAGTCGACCGCCTCGGTTAACACTTAACCGAGTCGTGCATGGCCATGCTTTCCGAATCATATCTTCTGAGAGGGCCCAGAGTATCTCTCCGAGTGGAAGGGCAAAATCCCATCTCGGTTATTCACATCACGCAGCTTGATTCTCAGTCGACCCGAACTCTGCCTTTATAACTGCCCAGTTATGGATCAGCGTTTGACAGAACCTAAGTCGGTGATCCTCAACTCGGACTTTGCAACAACCTCAGGTCTAAGGATTACATTAATTGAGATATACAAATGACTACTTGTTCGTTGCACCTCAATATGGGTCAATCCGACTTGCTAAACTCTTTAGCCGAGTCTGTGTAAGTCGGAATGGCATCACCATGCCCATGACAAGTGGAAACGAGTCATCAAGCCCACTTTCACATTGGTCTAACTTGTGTGTCCAGCACAACCTCAATGACCAAGGACATTTAGTATAAACAACATGAATGCATAGTTCCACAACTGAATCACATATTCAATGATACACATCAGATGTTTATACAAGGACAACTTTATATCTTTATGAATACAATGGGAAATCTCATCATACATGATTGCCTCTAGGGCATATTCCGAACAGTCTCCCACTTGCACTAGAGTCAATCTTCCGATATCACATGTCTAAGCATCTAATGCCCATGGCTCTCAGGTGCGCCTCATGCTTCGGCTGGGGTAACGGCTTTGTCAACGGATCCGCAATATTTGCATCCATGTGTACCTTGCATAACTTGATATCACCCTGATCCACGAACTAGCAAATCAGATGGTACCGCATGAGTATGTGCTTGTTTTTCTTGTGTTGTCTAGGTTCCTTGGCTTGTGCAATAGCACCATTGTTGTCACAATACACGTCTAACGGATTGGACGATCCCTGAACCACACCAAGATCCATGAGGAAATTCCTCATCCAAACAACTTCCTTTGCTGCCTCTGAGGCAGAAATATACTCAGCCTCTGTTGTAGATGCAGAGACAGACTCTTGCTTGGAACTCTTCCAGTTCACAGCACCTCCGTTTATAATAAACACGTATCCAGATTGCGAACAAGAATCATCAGAGTCGGTAAGATAACTCGCATCCGTGTAACCCTTTACACTGAGTTCATCTTCACCACCATAAACCAAAAACGTATCCTTAGTCCTTCTCAAGTACTTTAGGATATTTTTAGCCACTGTCCAGTGGATTTCTCCAGGATCAGCCTGGTATCTGCTCACAACACTTACAACATATGAAACATCCGTCCTAGTACAAATCATGGCATACATGATGGATCCGAAAGCAGAAGCATACGGAATCGCACTCATCCGACTTCGCTCATCAGTTGTCGAAGGACACTGAGTCTTGCTAAGTTTTACAGCATGGAACATCGGTAAGAACACCTTCTTAGACGATTCCATGTTGAACTTCTTCAACACTTTGTCCAAATAAGTACTCTGACTCAATCCAATGAGCCTCCTTGATCTATCTCTATAGATCCGGATTCCGAGGATGTATGTTGCCTCACCCAAGTCTTTCATTGAGAAACTCCTTTCCAATGATTCCTTGGTTTCTTGCAACATCTGGACATCATTTCCAATCAATAATATGTCATCCACATATAAGATCAGAAAGTTTACTTTTCTCCCACTAAACTTCTTGTATAAAAAAGAATCATGATCACTCTTGATTAAGCCAAACGATTTGACTACCTCATCAAAGCGAATATTCCAACTCCGAGATGCTTGCTTCAACCCATAAATGGATTTCTGAAGTTTGCACACTTTGTTAGCGTAAGCCGGATCGACAAAACCCTCGGGTTGTATCATATACACGTCCTCGGTTAAATTTCCGTTAAGGAAAGCTATTTTGATACCCATCTGCCATATTTCATAGTCAAAATAGGCTGCTATAGCTAACATGATCCGAACTGATTTAAGCATTGCTACGGGCAAGAAAGTCTCGTCGTAATCAACTCCTTGAACTTGTCGGAACCCCTTCGCGACAAGACGTGCTTTATAGATAGAAACATTTCCATCCATATCAGTTTTCTTCTTAAAGACCCATTTGCACTCGACGGGTCTTGCACCGTCTAGCAGATCAACCAAGTTCCAAACTTGATTTTCATCCATGGACTTTAACTCGGATATCATGGCTCCAAGCCATGACTCGGAATCAGATCCCACCATCGCTTTCGAATAATTTGCCGGCTCATCACTGTCTAACAGTAATACATCACGAACACTTCGTAATCTTGCCGATCTTCGTAGTACAGGTACTGCTGCCGGCTCATCCACCAAGACCGGCTCAACCTCCAAGGTTTTTGCGGACTCGCTACTATCCGGTTGCTCTAGACGAGCTTTATAGATAGAAACATTTCCATCCATATGAGTTTTCTTCTTAAAGACCCATTTGCACTCGACGGGTCTTGCACCGTCTGGCCGATCAACCAAGTTCCAAACTTGATTTTCATCCATGGACTTTAACTCGGATATCATGGCTCCAAGCCATGACTCAGAATCAGATCCCACCATCGCTTCAGATAATTTGACGGCTCATCACTGTCTAACAGTAATACATCACAAACACTTCGTAATCTTGCCGATCTTCGTAGTACAAGTACTGCTGTCGGCTCAGCCACCATGACCGGCTCAACCTCCAAGGTTTTTGCCGACTTGCTACTAGCCGGTTTCTCTAGAATTTTTTCGAGTTGCACCGTGCTCCCACTTACTCCCCGACTGAGAAACTCTTTCTCAAGGAAGACAACGTTTCGAGCGACAAACACTTTTCCCTCTTCTCGGTTGTAGAAGTAGTAACCCAAGGTTTCCCTCGGATACCCCACGAAGATACACTGATCCGACTTGGCCGTAAGCTTGTCCGACTGAAGTCGCTTGACAAATGCTTCACAGCGCCAAATCTTAAGAAAAGACAAACTCGGCTTTTTGCCTCTCCACATCTCATGCGGTGTCTTATCTCCCTATTTTGATGGTACTCTGTTTAGTGTGAACGCCGCTGTTTCTAGACAATAACCCCAAAATGATAAAGGCAGATCTGCCCGACTCATCATTGATCATACCATGTCCAACAAGGTCCGATTCTGCCTTTCCGAAACACCGTTCCTTTAGGGTGTTCCTGGTGGAGTAAGTTAAGGAACTATTCCACAACTTTTCAGATGGTCATCAAACTCATGGCTCATGTACTCGCCTCCTCGGTCCAACCGAAGAAACTTTATTTTCTTGGCGAGTTGATTTTGTGCTTCATTCTGGAATTCTTTGAACTTTTCAAAGTCTTCCGACTTATGTTTCATCAAGTAGATATATCCATACCTACTCAAATCATCAGTGAAGGTAATGAAGTACTCATAACCACCTCTGGCTGTCGTGCTCATTGGTCCACATACATCACTATGTACTAGTCCCAACAAGTCGGACGCCCTTTCGCAACTCTTTGCAAAAGGTGTCTTGGTCATTTTGCCGAGTAGGCAAGATTCGCATGTCTCGAATGACTCCAAGTCGAACAAAGTTAGGAGTCCATCATCATGGAGCTTCTTCTTGCGTTTCCAACTTATATGACCAAGCCGACAGTGCCAAAAGTAAGTCATGTTCAGATCATTTGGTTTCAACCTTTTAACATTTATGTTATAAACCGACTCACCATCAAGATACAAAGAACAACCATTATTCTTGATATTTGACTCATAGACTTGCCTCATCAAACATGAAGCAGAAATAATGTTTCGACTAAGCATTGGAACATAATAAAAATTATTCAGTTCTATAATGAATCCGGAAGGTAAATGAAGCTGCATCGTGCCGACTTCCAACGCAGCAACTCTTGCTTTGTTGCCGACTCGAATATCAACCTCGCCTCTTGCTACGCTCATAGTTCTTACCAGTCCCTGCAACGAGTTGCAGATGTGAATAATTGATCCGGTATCATATACCCAATAACTATTAGGTGCATCAGCAAGATATATGTCTATAACATTGCAAACAAGTGTACCAGAGTCGAAAGTCATACCTCCACTCTTGGCTTTGTCGGCCAAATACTTGCTACAGTTCCTCTTCCAGTGGCCATCCACCTTGCAATAGAAGCAAGTGGATCCGGCTGAAGGAGATGGCTTAGTCCCTGAGGAAGCGCTTGGGACCGGGTCCTGAGCCATCTTTCCTCCTGACTTAGCCTTCTTCTTAGTCCAAGAACTCTTCTTGGACTTAGCCTTATTCTGCACCATCAACACTTGACTGGCACCCTTCTCGAGATCCGCCTCTGCCTGCTTGAGCATCCCATGCAATTCAGTGAGCTTCTTATCCATACCATGCATGTGGTAGTTCGATATGAACTGCCCATATGCACTAGGAAGAGAGTTCAGAATTATATCCGTAGCAAACTCTTCGCTAATGGGGTAGCCAAGCCTCTCTAGAGACTACACATAACCAACCATTTTGATCACATGCGGACTCAGTGGATCACCATCCTTAAGCTTCCAACTCAGCAAAGCCTGAGAGACTTGATACCTCTTAGTCTTCGCCTGAGCCTAGAACATACTTTTGCTGCTTTCGATCATATCGTAGGCCTCAACATTCTCGAACTGCTTTTGCAAGTCTGGTTCCATGTGAGCCAGCATAAGACAGCTAATATCCGTGGACTCATCCTTAGCCCTACGGTAGGCATTGGTGGCAGCGACAGTCGCATTATCATTCGGCTCATCTGGAAGTGGGTTGTCTAGGACATGGTCCTTCTTTTCTTGTTTGAGAACAATTCTCATATTTCGATACCAGTTGGTAAAATTAGTGTCGTTCAGTTTATCTTTCTCAAGAATGGTTCTCAATGCCAAACCGGATATCTGAGAGTGACTGCTACTTGGTGCCATGATCTACAACATAAAATATGCCAAACACTAAAGACATGTATTCATAAAAGAGCAAGCATATTAAACACTTGAATATTTTATGCTCCCACTAGAACCAACACCCCTCTGATGTTTACTTAGTGATTCAGGATCCTAAATAAGCAAGTCGGCTAGTGAGCTTTAGCATCACCACTAGCCGCCAAGAGATCTAGGTAGACAACTCCTTGTCAATCGCATCTCATACGACTCCTGTTGGATGGGTGGCATCACATGCCCCGGCTCCCATCCGACCTTTACCCGAGCCCCACAACCGTTGTGATAGACCCGTCTAGCTTACCGAGTGTTTCTGTAGTAAGAGTCCAACTCGAATCCACCTAGTCGGAAAGAATTGGCAGCACCTCAATTTTATGAGCCCACTATGTCCGACTTGTGATGGTGCAAACACTAGCGGGAAAACCGACTACACCTTCTTTGGGGGATTAAATTTTACCGACTATCTAATAGAGGTAAAACAGAGACATAACAATAACACAAAATAAAGCAATTATAATGTGAAATGGTATGGCTCCCTTCATGGCGATCTCCATCTCCACAAAGCCTATAATCGGACTCGTGCCAACTCTTGTCACTTGCCGTCTTACTCCATGGCGCCGACATATACAACGCCTTGCATGCCTTCCGGGTTCTCCAAACAGCTACACTAGCTAAGTAAAGTAAATTACAAGGAGAATCCGACACGCAAGTCGTTATACAATAAAATGACAGCACCTCGGCTCCAGCCGGCTGACAACAACCGTGATGCGCAGATCACGTATGGATTACACACATGCATCACATGCATATGAACCATACCATTCACAACTTCCTGCAAAACAAGTTATGCATTGATACGATATCTACCGGTGTTGTGAAACTCGCAACGACATCTAAGGCGCTACGACAGGGCGAAGCCGGCGGTCCCGCTAGATCTCATCTATGATCCGGACATGGATTCCGACCATTGTTCCGATTCAATCAAACTTTTTGATCTTCAATCACCGCCTCTGGATTTACGTGTCACAGTCTACCCCGATGGCAGAAGCCGACCGGTAGGGGTATGTCATTCCACGACCTTAGCAGTATGATCACGGAAATTAGATCTACCATTCCCCGAGTACATTTGATCCAATCAACATCGTACAAAACCGATCTATCTCATAGATTGACCACCAAAATAGCATATAGATCTCATCTACAGCCTACCGCATATCACATATGCGAGATCTCGAGCCTAAAAATAGAAGCTATCGCTCTGATACCACTGTTGGGCCACGCAGAGATAAAACAAAACTTTTTCCTCTAACGTGGTGATCCCAAGATCTAGCTGGGGTAGAAGGCCACGAGGTTTACCACTAGACGTGCAGTTGCGGATTACTGATGAAGCGCGTCAGTTGATGCAATGCAGTCCTTTGCGATCCGATCGTCCTGGTGCTGATCGTACAACACCTCTGCTAGTATCCACACGTACAAGGAGGAGCACCGGCGGCGAACTGCTAGGTTCATTACGATGGCAGGACTGCTGTGGAGCTAGGGTTTCCAACACATGGAATGACCTAACTGATCAACGATTAACCTTTCTGCGTTACGGTGCTCCACTATATATAGGGATTGAACGTGGGATCCACTCTCGTGGCCCATTCACTAAAGCCCATATAACACTGGTCACCGTGAGTCCGACTCACTGACTTAGTCTTGATCCGGCTTGGGTCCGACCCAACCAGATTTCCGGTTCATATCCAATCCAAACTTTCTTCCGCTCTTAAGTGTGTGACCCGGCAGGCTCATGGTTACTCAGACACAATTGGAGTCCGACTCACAATCGATCAGTTGGGAGCGGCCCCTAGCAGAACATGCCCCACCAAGAGATCTTGGTAGACAACTCCTTGTCAATCGCATCTCATATGACTCCTGTTGGACGGGTGGCATCACATGCCCCGGCTCCCATCCGACCTTTACTCGATCCCCACAACCGTTGTGATAGACCCGTCTAGCTTACCGAGTGTTTCTGAAGTAAGAGTCCAACTCGAACCCACCTAGTCGGAAAGAATTGGCAGCACCTCAATTTTATGAGCCCACTACCAAAAATGTCCGACTTGTGATGGTGCAAACACTAGCGGGAAAACCGACTACACCTTCTTTGGGGGATTAAATTTTACCGACTATCTAATAGAGGTAAAACGAAGACATAACAATAACACAAAATAAAGCAATTATAATACGAAATGGTATGGCTCCCTTCATGGCGATCTCCATCTGCACAAAGCCTATAATCGGACTCGTGCCAAATCTTGTCACTTGCCGTCTTACTCCATGTCGCCGACATATACAACGCCTTGCATGCCTTCTGGGTTCTCCAAACAGATACACTAGCTAAGTAAAGTAAATTACAAGGAGAATCCGACACGCAGGTCGTTATACAATAAAATGATAGAACCTCGGCTCCAGCCGGCTGACAACAACCGTGATGCGCAGATCACGGATGGATTACACACATACATCACATGCATATGAACCATACCATTCACAACTTCCTGCAAAACAAGTTATGCATAGATACGATATCTACCGGTGTTGTGAAACTCGCAACAACATCTAAGGCGCTACGACAGGGCGAAGCCGGCGGTCCCGCTAGATCTCATCTACGATCCAGACATGGATTCCGACCATTGTTCTGATGCAATCGAACTTTTTGATCTTCAATCACTGCCTCTGGATTTTCGTGTCACAGTCTACCCCGATGGCGGAAGCCGACCGGTAGGGATATGTCGTTCCACGACCTCAGCAGTATGATCATGGAAATCATATCTACCATTCCCCGAGTACAGTTGATCCAATCAACATCGTACAAAACCGATCTATCTCATAGATCGACAACCAAAACAGTATATAGATCTCATCTACAGCCTACCGCATATCACATATGCGAGATCTCGAGCCTAAAACCAGAAGCTATCTCTCTGATACCACTGTTGGGCCACGCAGAGATAAAACAAAACTTTTTCCTCTAACATGGTGATCCCGAGATCTAGCCGGTGTAGAAGGCAACGAGGTTTACCACGAGACGTGCAGTTGCGGATCACTAATGAAGCGCGTCAGTTGATGCAATGCAGTCCTTTGCGATCCGATAGTCCTGGTGCTGATCGTACAACACCTCTGCTAGTATCCACACGTATAAGGAGGAGCACCAGCGGTGAACTGCTAGGTTCGTTACGATGGCAGGACTGCTGTGGAGCTAGGGTTTCCAACACATGGAATGTCCTAACTGATCAACGATTAACCTTGCTGGGTTACGGTGCTCCACTATATATAGGGAGTGAACGTGGGCTCCACTCTCGTGGCCCATTCAATAAATCCCATATAACACTGGTCACCGTGAGTCCGACTCACTGACTTAGTCCTGATCCTGCTTGGGTCCGACCCAACCAGATTTCCGGTTCATATCCAATCCAAACTTGCTCCCGCTCTTAAGTGTGTGACCCGGCAGGCTCATGGTTACTCAGACACAATTGGAGTCCGACTCACAATCGATCAGTCGGCAGCGACCCCTAGCAGAACATGCCCCGCCAAGAGATCTAGGTAGACAACTCCTTGTCAATCGCATCTCATACGACTCCTGTTGGACGGGTGGCATCACATGCCCTGGCTCCCATCCGACCTTTACCCGAGCCCCATAACCGTTGTGATAGACCCGTCTAGCTTACCGAGTGTTTCTGCAGTAAGAGTCCAACTCGAACCCACCTAGTCGAAAATAATTGGTAGCACCTCAATTTTAGGAGCCCACTACCAAAACTGTCAGACTTGTGATGGTGCAAACACTAGCGGGAAAATAGACTAGACCTTCTTTGGAGGATTAAATTTTACCGACTATCTAATAGAGATAAAACAGAGACATAACAATAAGACAAAATAAAGCAATTATAATGTGAAATGGTATGGCTCCCTTCATGGCGATCTCCATCTCCAAAAAGCCTGTAATCGGACTCGTGCCAACTCTTGTCACTTGCCGTCTTACTCTATGTCGCCGACATATAAAACGCCTTGCATGCCTTCCGGGTTCTCCAAACAGCTACACTAGCTAAGTAAAGTAAATTACAAGGAGAATCCGACACGCAGGTCGTTATACAATAAAATGACAGCACCTCGGCTCCAGCCGGCTGACAACAACCGTGATGCGTAGATCATGTATGGATTACACACATACATCACATGCATATGAACCATACCATTCACAACTTCCTGTAAAAACAATTTATGCATAGATACGATATCTATCGGTGTTGTGAAACTCGCAACGACATCTAAGGCGCTACGACAGGGCGAAGCCGGCGGTCCCGCTAGATCTCATCTACGATCCGGACTTGGATTCCGACCATTGTTCCGATTCAATCAAACTTTTTGATTTTCAATCACCGCCTCTGGATTTACGTGTCACAGTCTATCCCGATGGCAGAAGCCGATCGGTAGGGGTATGTCGTTCCACGACCTCAGCAGTATGATCATGGAAATCAGATCTACCATTCCCCGGGTATAGTTGATCCAATCAACATCGTACAAAACCGATCTATCTCAAAGATCGACCACCAAAACAACATATAGATCTCATCTACAGCCTACCGCATATCACATATGCGAGATCTCGAGCCTAAAACCAGAAGCTATCGCTTTGATACCACTGTTGGGCCACGTAGAGATAAAACAAAACTTTTTCCTCTAACGTGGTGATACCAAGATCTAGCCGGGGTAGAAGGCCACGAGGTTTACCACTAGATGTGCAGTTGCAGATTACTGATGAAGCGCGTCAGTTGATGCAGTGCAGTCCTTTGCTATCCGATCGTCCTGGTGCTGATCGTACAGCACCTCTGATGGTATCCACAGGTACAAGCAGGAGCTCCGGCGGCGAACTGCTAGGTTCGCTACGAGTCGGGGCGGGCAGAAAAAACCGAAGACCAAAGACCGAACCGAAAAAACCGAGATCGAAACCGAAAAGACCGGAAATTCGGTCTCATGTCGTGCGTTCGGTCCCGCGATCTGGAAGACCGAACTAAGATCGGTCTGTTCGGTTAACGTTGCCAGGAGACCGAATTAACCAAATGGACCGAAATTCCTAGACCCAGAAGGCCCAAAGGCCATGTAAGCACGAAAGAGTCCACATAGAGTCACGGTAATTAACTGTTTTTGGCCTATTCAAGTCACCCCGGTCACGAACACGCACGGCAGCCAGGCATACGCACGTGACCTCATGCAGCCACGAACACGCGCATGGCCTCTCGCCCGCATCCTCAATCCCCGTAGGTCGTGCAGTCAGCCAGGCGCCGCCAGGAGCCTGCCACGCCGCCATGCCACCGCTCATCCACGTTCCCCGCCGCCACCCATCCAGATCCCCCATCCATGTCTCCCCGTAGCCGACCATCCAGATCCCTGCCAGTACACCACGGCCCTCCCTCGGCTTGTGATCCAGCAGCCACGGACCGCCGGCTATCGACTCACTGCTATTCTTGATTTCAGGTCCTGTACCGCAAACGCGGCCGACAACGAGGCGAATCGAGGATCCGACCAACCTAGTGAAAGGCAACTTCGGTCGTTTTGGTCATGACCGAATACCGGACCGAAATAACCGAAGACCGAATACAGAAAAACCGAAAAAACCGAATTTATTTCGGGTATCATTTCTAGATGACCGAAATAGTGAAAGACCGAAAAGACCAGACCGAACAAACCGAAAAGACCGAACGGCCAACCACAGTTACGACGGCAGGACTGCTGTGGAGCTAGGGTTTCCAACACATGGAATGACATAACTAATCAACGATTAACCTTTCTAGATTACGGTGCTCCACTATATATAGGGAGTGAACGTGGGCTCCACTCTCGTGGCCCATTCACTAAAGCCCATATAACTCTCGTCACCGTGAGTCCGACTCACTGACTTAGTCCTGATCCAGCTTGGGTCCGACCCAACCAGATTTTCGGTTCATATCCAATCCGAACTTGCTCCCTCTCTTAAGTGTGTGACCCGGCAGGATCATGGTTACTCGGACACGATTGGAGTCCGACTCACAATCGATCAGTCGGCAGCGGACCCTAGCAGAACATGCCGACTCCCAAGTACAAAAGAGTCATGACGACTCGCCTTTCCAATGTGACTTACGTCCGAGTCCCTTTTGCCTCACGATATTCCTTGTCAGACTATAGGCGAATATATGTCATCTCTTAAATAGTCCGACTCTCTTCTCGATCCGAGATAAGTGATTCACCCAACTAACTCTTAGTCGACCGCCTCGGTTAACACTTAACCGAGTCATGCATGGCCATGTTTTCCGAATCATATCTTCCGAGAGGGCCTAGAGAATATCTCTCCGAGTGGAGGGGGAAATTCCCATCTAGGTTATTCACATCACACAGCTTGATTCTCAGTCGACCTGAACTCTGCCTTTATAACTGCCCAGTTACGTATCAACGTTTGATAGAACCTAAGTCGGTGATCCTCAACTCGGACTATGCAACAACCTCAAGTCTAAGGAATACATTGATTGAGATATACAAATGACTACTTGTTCGTTGTACCTCAATATGGGTCAATCTGACTCGCTAAACTCTTTAGCCGAGTCTGTGTAAGTCGGAATGGCATCACCATGCCCATGACAAGTGAAACCGATTCATCAAGCCGACTTTCACATTGGTCTAAGTTGTGTGTCCAGCACAACCTCAATGACCAAGGACATTTAGTATAAACAACATGAATGCATAGTTCCACAACCAAATCACATATTAAATGATACACATCAGATGTTTATACAAGGACAACTTTATATCTTTATGAATACAATAGGAAATCTCATCATACATGATTGCCTCTAGAGCATATTCCCAACAGACATTTATGATAGTGCCAATTGTCTTTAGTTGATGTAGTCGTTCAAACAATTCTCACAATACAAAAGGTTGCACTTGTCACAATCACAAATGTTGCACTCCTTGCAATCTATCGATTAAAACAAGTACACAAGAAACACATTGTTAAAAACATAGCAATTATTCTCAATACAATAAAACAATGAAGAACAAATGCATGGATGATGATTTAATATATCACAATGGTTTTATTAGTTCTCTAACATTACTAGATCATATGATGCATGCGGAGAATTATTTAATGCGATAGGGTATTTATTATTAATACTCAATTTCCAATATAGGGGTTTTAATAGTTCTGTTGGAACTTCTGTACTAATTGGCGTATTAAATCGAGGTCTGTAGTGTACTGGATAGAGGATATTATTATGAACCAGTAGCAATTAGATTCACCTTAATCGGAGTTGTAGATCTTTTTCTATGATTTAATTATTGTTTTATATAGTTTAAATCATTTAAATAGTTTCTATTGTCTAAAATAAAAAATAAAACCATATCTGTAATCTACACGAGATTATGATTTCAGGGACATATTATTCATAATTATACGATCAATAAATTCTTTACTATAAATTTAATACTCTAAAAAGCCACTTAAATTATTTAAATTAATATAGTAATTATGCATGGCAAAAGTTGTATATAAACAACATATTAATGTCGTATATGAAATTACGCATTCATAGACACATTATTTTTATTTTTATGATCCACAGATAATTTTCTATGATTTATGTAGTCTAAATTGTCCATTAAACCAATTAAATAATTACAGTACATATATACCGTACAAGTCAGATCTAATAGCATATTAATATTCTACATATTTTTTTGAATGCAACGATATATTATTTACTAATTTTGTACATGTATATATTTTACTATGAATTTCCTAAGATTAACATATATTCTGTCTTTTTATTCAATTTCTAGTTTAAATAGGGAATATGCTGGGAATATTCTGCTGACGTGGCGAGATTTGATTGGGCCATACCCCTTCGTTTAAGTGATGTGTTCCTAGCCACTAGATCTAGATCGAATGGTAGGCGATGGGCAGCTCAATCAGAGGCTTGGCTTGGTCGTCGGCTTGGCTTCGGCTGAGTTTCAGCTTCTTCTAATCTGCCCCGTCGAGATGGGATTGTACGGCGTGCATTGACGGTGGCGAGCCAGCGTCGGCTGGATTATTGTGGCGACGACGATGTACGGCGGCGCGGCGGTGGACGACACAGACAACAACAATGGTGGTGATTCTACTTGTCAATGGAGACGGGGGATGCGCATACGGCGTTCAAAGAGGATGGCGAGGATGATGGCATGCTCGGCGTCGGCTCGTTCTTCCTCGGGCAATGGTGAAGGACAGCTGGAGACGTGCAGCTGCTGCTGAGCTCCGACGAGGACGTGCACGTTCTGCGGTGAACCTATGAGAGGGGAAATAGGGTGAGGCGATGTGGGCGAGCAAGGCTAAGATCATGGTGAAGAGAGGAGGGGAAGGGGCACTTGGAACCTTGCGATGGGGATCAATCTGGGAGCTTCGGCGGTGGCGCAATAAAAGCTCGACCGAGGGGCGCTAGAGTTCCAATACTTGGCAAGGAATTTATATGGAGGTGTGGTGTGGAGGAGGGGAAAGGAACAACCACGAATCAGCCAGGATTCGGTTCGGGAGGAGCAGTCGTGTGGAAGGCTGCCTCCGATGCGAGGATGAAGATGACTGGCGGGCCCCATGTGGCAGCGAGAAGAGGAGGGGAGCAAGTTGCGGCTGGGCTTGTTTGGTCCGGCATGCTGCTTAGGTGCGTTCGGTGGCGTGTGAAGTAGGGAGGTAGGTTAGGCGTGGCATGGTGAGCCTTGTGAGCTGCGCGGCATGGGCGGTAGCTAGGACGACGTAGATGGGATGGGCAGCGGGATAGCTCGGCTGGGCCGCGCGAGCTAGGGGCGGGGTTGGTTAGGTTTAGTTATTTTTTCTTTATTCTTTTTCTTTTTTTGTTTAGTATTTTCTTTATAAATTTTGCATAATAAACCCAAATGACTAGAAATTTGTTCCTAAAATTCTCTAAAATTCTTTAGATAATCTTAGGATCATTATTGTACCCTCCTATTTAGTTCAATAATATTAGATTTATAAAACCCTAGTTTATTCCTCACATGAATAATTGCAAAACCTATTAGGGTTAGGGTTTTTGAATTCAATTCTTGCATGTATGCAATGCAATGTACATGAATGACATGTAAAAAAAATTTGTTTTTCTAGTCCCAATTCCAAAATCTTGGTATGTGACAACACCACAAAAGAAAAGTGTTTTCGAAAAAAGAAAAGCCAGAAAATTGATGTTAAATATGCGCACAGTTATGTTGACAACACTAGTACAGATGAAGTAAGCTCCATGATAATATTGTAGATAATGACAACTATACTAATTACAACATCTCTTGAACCTATTTGTAACCAAACAACACTAAAATTTTATCTCATGTTCTCAAGAACAACTTGAACCGATAGAAGTGAAAAAGAGTATCAAAAGAGAGGGATCAACAAAGTCCATCCTCAGCTAGAAGTCATGATGATACTACTGATTCAGCTCAAGTAAGTTTCTATGAAATTTAAACCTAATGATTCAAATAAAACCAAATCAACTGACAGGATGTTTGTTACATCACAGCACTAAAACGTTTGATACATGTCCTGTAGGTGACATCACAACCACATAAGAGAACGAGAAGTTCAAAAGGTACAACATAGAAATATCGAGCACCAAGTGATAGTTGAAGAGATGAACAATACAAAAGCACTTGTACACAAGGGATTGATGGACATAACTCTGACGTTATTGTAGAAATATCTCATGTATACCCCACATAGAATATTAGAAAACATAATGAAAGCCCCGATAGATATGTAACCTCAATGGAAATGATAACAATTTTTCTCGAATATCTATACTTACAAGAATAAGCTGCAGAACGCCAGAACAAACGAGTAATGAAAAAACAATGAGGATTTCACAAACCCAGGAAAACAAACAATGATTACAAGGTGAAGTCTAGCGCATAGAACTATGTCAAGCCTTCAAAGCTCTCAAGTTTTTGCATAGAGGAATGTACAAATAAGAAGAAGACCTATAAGTTCAGTATAGTTCAATGTACAAACAAGAAACAATCCTAAAAGTACGGTGATAAGAACTGTCAGAACAAGGAAAAGCAACGTCCAAGATGAAGTTTCCCACACTATTAGGTCAAGAAACAGTATTCAAAACAAAGACACAACCCAACTGAAAATCCCTGCAAAAGGACACGGTCGTCTAGAGTGGTATTTGACTAGAGAAGTTAAAGCGCCAAGGAAAGTTTAATATGTCATTATATAGAAAATATTACAATCATTACATCAAAATAAATAATAGTGCTGGATTGTTCCGGCCAAAACTACTATCCACGTCGCCCCGATTCTTTTCCTCCTTGGGATGTCCATGATGGAAGGCTGAAAACCGTCCCCCAGACACAAAATTTTACTCCAATCCCATGTTCGGTGATCTTTGGCGTCTGTTTCTGACCCTGAATCGCGAACTGAGTCGCATACGGGTGGGCCTCGTACGACCCTGGGCCCTCCATCAGTGTATGCGTGCAGCTTTTTTCTCTGTCGAAGGCGTTTCATCTGCTACACGCATCCATACACGCTGCATGGAGGCATTGTCGCTGGCGTGTGGGCCTTACATTGGACCACGCGTGTGCCATTGTCCTGCCGTCAGTGTATGCGTGGAGAATTTAACTTTGTCCAAGATGTTCCAGGTGCTTGACGCCGACACGCCTGCCTTGTAGAACCGCTGTTGCTGGTGAGTGGGCCTTATGGCATACCGCACGTGCCCTAGGGGCCCGCCGTCAGCGTCTACGGGTTATACCGTGAAAGGTGAGAAGCATCCTAGCTGCGATAGCTCTCCGCACCCGCTGGTCAGCAGGCTCTCCAATAGTAGATGTGCCGCCGTGACTCCACAGCGGCCGCAGATTCACGCGGTCGTGGGGCTCGCCAGGAGCCCACGTGGCACCGTGAGCCCATCCCGTCTATGGTTTTTTATGGACATGGGGCCGTCCATAGCCGACATGGCACGTGAACCCATTTCGTCTGTCAGCTTATATCATAAATGATGCGGATTCTCGCAGGCAGACCGCCAGCCGTTAGCGTGCACCGTACACCTCCACAGGTCATCACAGCGAAATCGTATTGTGGGTCCCGTTCATCGACAAGACGGGTGCATAGACTGTAGACATCTGCGTGTTTTCTCGGCAGGTCGTATTATGCATACCGTTCATAGCCGATTTGGCAGTGTAGATGATAAACATCCGCGTGTTTCCATGGCTGGATCATGCTTATCTTTCTAAATACAGGCTCTCGAAATGAAAAATTGCATATAAATAACCTCTCCCATTGCTCTTTGGTTGCCATCATTTTCATTTCCTTTATCCACATTATACCTTTCGGTCAGTGACCAAAAATTGAGCCTCGACGACATCGATGGCGCGGAGGCAACATTGTTCATCGCCATCTATCAGTTGTCCAGCCATCCTCGCATCGCCAACGCGCACGCACCATCGTTCATCTTGGGAATTCAGCCATCCAGCCTTTCTCGCATTCCGTTGCATACTATACATACATACACGTGGCAACGATCGGACCCGCTACTCTAATAGACCTCTCCTCCATCGGTATTCACGAAGATGGCGAGGTCTGGCAGGCGGCCTTATTTTTTTGCCTTTTTTGTAGTTTTCGTTTCAGCTTTGGTAGTACATTTTTATTTTACTCTTATTTTTTTCTTGTCTTTCTCTCCAAACATTTTCTCTGTTGTATGGTTTTGGCAGCGTCACGCCTTTTAGGATGGTCTTTTGTCGCGATCGCCTGCTCTAGGTCGACCTCTACGCCCTCTTTGGCTGCTTTAAGAGAGGACGATCTGGAGCAGGCGACCACACCTGAAAGAATAACGTGTCTACCTCACCGCCCTAATGAGGTGTGTACGGTGTTATGTGGTAATTGTATCCTAGTAGATTCTACTGTAACTATAGACGTAGAGTGTGTATCAGGTTGTGTTGTAACTGTAGTCATAGGTTGTGTATTGGCACCTCTTGCTATGCCTCATGTAATGTAAATCTATTGTACTATGACGAACAAATTGGATGAGCGTGTGTATTGTAAAATATTTTCATTGATAATTAATGCATCATTTTCTTCCATGTTTGTCGTGTACTTTATATTCTTATCTATGTACTTATTTCTTGGTGTCAACTTTACAACTTCTTAGGAGGTATGCATATGTGTCTTTACTTAGCTTTGTCTGGGAAAAACTCATAAAAGCCTGTCTTTGACATTACAAACATCCAAAAAGACTGTCGTACGGGTTTTTCAGTTCTACATCTTTATCTCCTTTTCCTATTCATATGGTTATATCCTTGCAATCTTTATCGTTTTTATTGTGTATGTTGTGTACACTTTTTTTGACGTGTATTCCATCTAGCGATATGGAATATTGGTACATCCTCCCTATTAGAGATGTGAACCATGCTCGAGACTAAACTAATAAGACAGTATTTATAAATGGAGTCGAGCTCAATTTTTAAGGGATAAGATGAGATCTTTAAACACAGTCGTAGATAGCCTCAAATAGATAAGAGAAGCCATGAATGTTCTCTTGGTTGTCTGTGCCACATGCAGATGACAGAATGGTAAGACGAGATCTTTAAACGGAGTTGTCGTCGGGCTCTAACAGATAAGAGCATGTATGAATGTTCTATTTGTTGTTTGCACCACATGTTGTTGACATATTGCTTTAGTAAATGTGGCGTAAGACAGAAATGCATGAGAGACGGTTAAGTGTGTACTCATGTATCAAGATGCGACCGACACGCATTACTTGCTATAGACGTTTCTAATCTTGCATGTAATACATACGGAATATGAATTTGCGGAAATGCTTGTTCGCAAAAGAATTTTCTAGCTATTTCGTTCGTGCATTATCTTCTTACCAATATCTATAACACGATAACATTTTATAGCTAACATATTTTATCTAAATGTGTGTTCGAGATATTTATACTATGTCATCAGTCCTTCTAATTGCCGTCCTTCGCTCTTCTATGTATGTAAGAATTTTCCATGATTAATTAATAATATTTACTTTCTATATTTACCTAACATTTCTTTGTTTGTTCTAGCGTTTTACTTAGACTGTGTCTTCCTAGGATTCGTCGCCCAATAGCCTGTTAGCTATCAAAACATGTCCAATCAAATCTTACAAAATATTAGGTTATAACTATTTGCGCTATCGCCGTGACACGAGATGCGGATCGATGAATTCGCTAAGCTGTCGACCAATTTTACCATAAAATGAATTATTTTTCTGTTTCCTTATAACACCGCGTTCCCTCTCTTACTACTCGGACATGGTAAACATAGACAAACGTATGATACTATTACTACAAGAAAAATATCCTTTTACAACGGATAATTTTCGTGGTTGAAGGTCCTTTTTCGTGGCTGAAAAGCCTTCTATGACGGATGCCCTTCGTGGTAAAAGCCCCGTCACAAATAAATCTACCACGGTTTTTTTACCGTGGCGGATCGTATCCTTCAGCCAAAAAACGTTGTTCCGTTATAGATCTGTTCGTCAACTACGTTGACAACTGACGTCATGCAAACTGCCATATGGCGAACGCTGTTAACGGCCAGTTAGCGTCGTTAACTGTCAGTGAAACCGTGGTAGAAGCCCAATAGTATCATGGAACTTTATTGTTTCTTCCTGATTGAATTGGACCCACGTGTGTTGCCCGCTGCGGTCCGCAAACTTTTGGGCCCGTTACTATTCTGACATGCACTATTTGAAATGGGTCTATTTGTGTGGACCGTAAACTATCAGGCCCATTACTGTTTTGTTTTGCACTATTTGAAATGGTCCCATTTGGCTAGACCGCTTTGGTCTGTAAACTTTTTGGCTCGTTACTGTATAATTCTATACTATTTGAAATTGTCCCATTTATGTAACCTGCTACGACCCATAATTTTTTGGGCCCGTTACTGTTTAGGCACGTAAACGGCCTACTCATATTTTGGACTGTTACTGTTCTGTCCTGGTAAGTCCTTCAGTCTATTACTGTTCTGACATGTTGCAAATTTGGCATGTTACTGTTCTGGCCTGTTATGATCCTTTCCTTTTTACTGGCCTAACCTACTACTGTTCTAGCCCGTTACTATTTTGTCCTTTTAAGTTTCTCGCGCTTTTAATATTCTAATTTGTTACTGTTCTAGTCTGATAATGTTTTCGGTCTGCCATTGTCTCGGCTTGCTACTGTTTTGGCATGTTACTATTTCGGCTATTTATCATCTCAGTCAGTTACCATTTCGGCTTGTTACTGTTTTAGCATGTCACTGTTATGGCATATTACTATTACTAAACATGTCTGTGGGTTGGCCCATTACTTTTACGGTCTTTTATAGTTTCAGCATTTCTGAAGCCCATTCTAAGATCATAAAAGGTGTATAGCTTGCGAGCATCCTTTACTGTTCATCGCCGGCCTAATACAAGACGGGCAAATAATAAAGCCCAATACTATACCCTAATCAACCTGGCTAGCGCAGGTATGGTACCGCCTACTGCTATGTGTGGACGGCGTAAACTAAATGCCTATGCGATTTATCTAGATATTACATCAAATGTAAACTACTTAAAATTATTACATATTATCTACTCAAGGGAAAGAAAATTCGGCATTTCAGTTGACAATCGAGTTGATAGCAGTCCTCAATTTGCTTTCTCCATCTATCACCTGCATCTCCCTTTTGAGTATGAAATCTACATTGGAAAAAACCTTGAGACATGATCTCGCAGCACCCTCTTTGGTGGCGATAGCAATAATTGCAGTTTGAAACTAAGTAATAACAAGTTAATACATCAAACAAGGTAAACTACTCATTTAACTAATACGATAGGAGCTATGAACTAGAGTTTACTACTAGTCAATGGTTTAAATATATTGACCATCATGTCAAACAAACATGACAAGCAAGGATTAAACAAATATGCCTACCGTGAAACGAGAATTATAAAAATGTGTGCGGCTTAAAATTTCAGCAAATATATGCTAGCTAGGTCATTTCAACAAATATATATAGAAGAATAAATCAGACAATGGCAAGTAGTTATTGTCGTAGCTAAGAATGAATGAGATAGAAATTATAACGGCATCATGTGACAACTTGTAGAGAAGAAATGCAAAGCACAAATGAACTATACAGTAGATGATAGTTATGTCATTTCTTAGGACGAACTAGAATCAGATATGTAATATAATGACGTCGCTTGTGAACCTGTAGAACAGTACAAGCAAGCATTAGACAAGTGTGCCTACAATGAAATGACAAATCATACCAGGCAATGGCATGCAGTTACTGTCGTACCTAAAAATGAACCAGATAGAAATTATAATGGCATCATACTAGAACTTGTAGAACATAAACGCAAACGACGAATGAATTACATAGTAGAGGATAGTTATGACGTTACTTAGGATGAACAACACCAGATAAGAAAACAATGTCATCGCTTGTCAACCTGCAGAACATGACAAGAAATCTTTAGACAAGTGTGCCTACAGTGAAATGAGCAATCAATCAAACTAATTTCAGCAAATATAAACTAGCCAGGTCATTCAACAAATATATATGAAAGCAGTTTTTTCCTGGAATGTAAGAGACGTTGGTGACTTAGAATTTGTTGTAAGCTACACAATGAACATGCAATTACTTTCATAGCTAGGAATCAACCGAATAGAAAGTATAATGGCATCATAAGAGAACACGTAGAGCAGGAATGCAAACCACGAATGAACTATATATATAGTAGAGGATACCTATGTCGCTGCTTAGGAGGAACCACTAGATATGAAATATAATTGCATTGCTTGTGAACTGTAGAACAGGAAAAGCAAGCATTACACAAGGGTTCCTACAAATGAGTTGAGTAATCGAACATAGTGTTTCTTAAAAATTCAGCAAATATAAATTAGCCAGGTCATTTCAACAAATATATATGGAAGCAGTAGTATATCCTAAAATGTAGGAGATGTTGGGTGACTCAAAATTTGTGGTGAGATACACAATGATCATGCAGTTACTTTAGGATTCAACCAGATATAAATTATAATGGCATCATACCAGAACTTGTAGAGCAGGAACGCAAACCACAAATGAACTATAGAGTAGTGGATAGTTATGTTATTGCTTAGGATGAACCAACACCAGATAAGGAAACAACGACATCACTTGTGAACCTATAGAAGAGGCTGTGCAAACCAATATGTTTAGTGTTCCCTTCTTGAGCTCTATGCAAAGAAAAAGAAAATAGTCACTGTTGCAGCTTTTAAAGATCTAGATGGAAATAGCAAAATGATAATCGAACTAGTACAATGAGTTTAAATGGGCACTAGAGGATAGCAAAATGATTCCTGGAAGGAAATAATAGCAGGAACTTAGATCGGGACAAACCAGATAGATTCAATAACTGTGAGCAGGGAATCCACACTAATATTTTCCACCGACTTTACATTTTGCAAGAACTACACAATATCAGGTAATTACTATTGTAGGGAGTAGCTAAGAATATGTGCATGACAAAATAATAACATTGGCATGACTTGAAATTTGTAGAGAAGCGAATGCAGACCAACATGTCTAGTGACCTTCTATGTAGCACATAGAACAGGCATGCCTAGTGACTTGTATGTACTAGCACGGTTACAAAAATGCAGTTAACTGCGACAGGCTTGAACCTACTATAATGCTGACAAAACAAAAAGGGGCTAGAAATTTGGTTACCTTGGTAAAAGGGGCGTCTAAGCATCGTCGGTATCATGCGGGTGACGTGCAGGTCATCGAGGGTGCTGCGGTTGAGGGGAAGAAGATCTTGGGCCGTTGGGAAGCAGATCTTGGGCGGTTGATGTCGGCTTGAGCACGATGGACGAGAGCGTCGCTAAGGCAGATCCAGTGCAGTGAATGGGGACACCCGTGCAGCTAGTCTGGAGCGGTGGACATGGAAATCATTGAACTAGATCCCGTCCGGTTGACACAAGTGAGTTGACTCTGGTACAGTTGGGTAACATTCATCGGGGGAGATGCAAAGCTTGGGGGTCGATGACGCCATCGGCATGGCGAGCGAGACCGCAACTTTGGTGTTGTGGCAAAGAGACCTAGTGAAGTAGATCTGGTGGGATGGGTGTCGGTGAAGCGGCTCTGCGACGGTGCACGAGACCACGACTCAAGCGTCTGAGGGCGTCGTGGAATTGCCGCCGACCGGTGCGCGCGGTGGTCATGGTGGGGACAGAGGAGCTTGGGATTTTTGGGAGGGCCAGCGGGAAAAACTACACGAATAGGGACCATAGAGGTGAACATAGACATAATTTTGATCGTGCCCCCAAGAGAACGACTTTAGCATGCCCATTTGTCGTCTAAACAAAGGGTAGAACAAGAATTTTAAAGTCAAAAGTTTTTGAAACGGAGGGGCGGGAAATTCTTCAAGGACGGCAGGTTATTTTGCCGCTCGTTTGAGAATTTAAATTTGGCTAGCGTCCATCTACTAATAAAAAGGTTGTAGACTGTAAGCTATATGTCTAGAAATTCAAGACCGAGCATCACATCAAGTGATCAGCCATAACAATGGAGTATTTTTGCAAATAAAAAAGGATGCATTCGATTCCCATAGCATAGGCAGTAAATTTTTCCGCTTGACTGAGATTTTAAACTTTCCTCCCATCCAAGTAATAATATAAAAATGGTTATCCGTTGCTGGGATATTTTGCCCCAAAATGGTTAAAATGGAGGGGCACGAAATGCTTTTGGGGTGGTGATATCGGTAGATGTAGGATTATGAATTTGTCTAGCCCGCGTCTATCTACAAATAGAAAAATGGTACTCCCGTGGGAGATTTTTCCTCAAAGTTTTTGAAACGGTGGGGCAGAAAATGCTTTAAGGTTGGTGGGTGATTTTGCCGCTCGATTGATATTTTGAATTTGGATACCGTCCATCTATTAATATAAAAAAAGGTAGTAGACCATATGCTAACTGTCCAAGAATTCAAGGCCGATTATCACATCCATGATCATAATTGCGTAGAAATTGGGCACAATACCTCCAATTGAAACATAGTAGGGGCACAGTAAATTCTGCAGCCCAACTGACATTTTGTAGAACATGAAACTATTCCTGCCCGTTACTATTTTGGTCAAATATATCCAATTCAAGGACTGTTAAACATAATCCTGGTCTGTTGCGTTGACTGGATGCCCAATTTTTTAGTCTATTATGTTGGGACAATCAGATATAAGTAACGAAAGGAGTTAAAAGAACAATAACATGAGCTGCAAAGAATTTACATTATTAAATAAGCTCCAAAAGTTATACGAAATAAAGTGTAGTAGTACACATGGATCAGAGTTAACTCGAATCATCAAAGTTATGCTTCAAGAGCTTCGTTCGCTAGAAGTGTATCAAGTGAATGGCAGTCAGATATAGACAAGATATTTTCATGGAGTTGGCGTATTTTAGAGATGTTAGTACCTGATACCTGTGTTTTTCTAAGCATGTCATTATACTCTTAGAGTCTAGCGGTTTCCTTTTTTCTGCCAAAAGTAGTTTGCAAAGAACTAGATAAACCATTTACCTGCTAAGGTCACTGCTTAGACGAGGAACAAGATGCTCAACTGTTCTTAGGGTAAGTATTGTAATCTCTTTGCAACCTTTGATGAGTATTGCAGGTGATTCAGTTCCTTGCTTCCTAAGAATATCAATAGAATCATGGAGTTAATCCGCTTTCTCACTTTCTATCAATAATTGAGCAACAATATCTGGAATAGTGTCAAGACAAGTGTTGCTGCTTCCTTCGACCTAAACAGCTTCATTTGTAGTCTGCAACTAAGACAAAATAGGTTATAGTGGCACATAGTACATTGTCAAAGAATTTGGAAAGCATCATTTTTCTATATATAACAAAGAAAGAAATCAATAGAAGTAGCTCATAGAGATTGAATTATATAGAGTATGGATAACAACATAAAATGAATCAAGCATGTAGACTTTTAGAACTTCATAGAATAGCAAGAAACTACAAATAAATTCTAGCAACTACATAGCTAAAAGAAGCACAATAAAATACTTTTCCTATAACTTTCTGAGACAAGACACATTTTCTGTATAATAAAAACAAGTAGTCATGTACCGCATATAAACTAGATAGATTATTTTGCAGTTGGAGATAAAATTAACATAAACAGTGCCACAAGTAGAAAACTAGCTTCTTATGATGTCTTTCTTTGACTATTATATCTTTAACTGTGGTTGGCAGACTTATTTTAGTCATCGATATAATAAAAATAAAAATAAAAGAAGCCAAATTTTTAGTCATTATGAAGCTAATATATACTATCAGTACAATTAAATGAAATATTTTTTGTGTACAATACAATGAAATGAGTAATCAGATATTGGCTGCATTTAGTCAACAAACATGTAATATTAACAGACACACAAGTAATTTACAGATCATGTGCCTACAGACTACATACATAACAAAATAAGTAATTAAAACCATTCTTGCATCATGTATACAATCAGATCATTATGTAGTTAGAGAAGCAATAGTCAGAGGAATAGAGAACTAACACTCTATGCAACCTATAATTATTGGATCTCGCAACTACATAGTGTGGAATTAATTTAATCGTTGCCCAAAGAACATATCGCCTTGGACCAAATGCAAGTGAACCATTATAGAGTACTAATCATGCACGTTAGCTATCCATGAATGAAGCAAATAAACATGTCGTGGCTCGTATAAACAATACAATCAATTCAATATGGGTATCCTAGAGATAGAGTAATGAGAAAGACTATTTTAGTAAAACTCAAATGAACAAGCTAATGACCAAGCACATCAAACTAAAATGAGGTACTTACCATAGAAATGTGCGGTGTCACGCAGCATCTCATGTTGTTGTTGGTAGGCTCGTTGAAGCAGATCGGTGCATTTCTAGTGCGGCGTTAGTGAACATTATCGTATGTAGTGCATGGCGACATCAGTGAAGAAGATCCGATGTGGTGTGGCTCAGGTTCGGTGCACAAGGGAGTTGACGCACGTCGAGGCTGACGAAGAGCTTCCGGTTTCTAATGGCGTCTCTAGTAAATTGGAGGATGAAAAGAACATGGTTCTGATGTGCGGCGGCGGCAGAGGGTGGTGTGAGGGATGGGGGTGGGGGTGGGGGGAGGGCGTTAGCGAAATTCCAGAAGTTCCTTTGGGAGAAGGAGGAAGTAGTAGTTATTGAAAAAAATTAGAATAGGAAAGATCTTTTGGGAGAACTGCCGGAGTCAGACAATTTTTAGGGGAGTCCAAGATTCTTATATATAGGGAGAAATTTTAGGATAATTCGTGGACTCTATTGAAGCAGTAGTAATTTATTACCATTGATTTGATTTTTTTTACATTATTTCGTACATATTGACAAGACGTCTCCGATAGGAACCATGGGAGACCTGCGCATTGCGTGAGAGGGAAGATCGTTGGTTTGCGTGTAATTTACTACTACACGTGATGTGCAAAAGTACGAACTGCACATCAGGAAATTCTACTCCGCGAGGGGATAAACACGAGATCACAGTACTACTACTTCTTTTCAACTGCCTAATCTTGCGGATACTGCAAATAATTTGATAATAGTTCGAAAAACGTGATTACAATTGCTACTGGAATGAAGAAAGTTATAGCACGGCTACCTCATGCCTCTAATTAACCCTACTACCTCACGCCTCTAATTAACACTAACAATAATCCGAACAATACGATTATGACCGTGGCAAGGACAATATTATTGAATGCATATTGTAGGCATATATCCTTCTCTGTACCATATCTTTTGATCTTCCTAAGCTTCAACCTATACTCATATGTCTGGATCTTGTGTCCGTGGATGATATTTGTGATCTGTAGCTCCATTTGCATCTTCACTTCTTCTACTCTATGCTTCTCTTATCCATTCCCATTCTTTGCTAACTCTATCTTTTTCACTGCTTGATCCATATTCATTACCTCATGGTATTTCTTCTTCTCGTCTCTTTTTAAGTTCGAGTCTTCGGTTACCAGCATTCTTCCTGAAATCAAATTACATCCACACGATTTTAGAAAAGCAAGATTACAAATGAGCAAACCGTATGTTGAGGAGAGCAACCATGTGAGGAGTGCAATCTTTCTAAAATCAAAAGTGTACCTCGTCAGAATCTTCAGGAGCACAACATCGTGACCTCGAGTGGACTAGAGGCTGTGCCGAGGAGGAAGCGGGGCAGCGGGTCTAATGGCGTCGGTGGCAGGTCTGGATATCGAGCTCCCCTCCACTCAAATGATGAGTAGTGGTCGTTAGAGGGAAACAGAGAAGGAAGGAGGGAAATTTAGGAACGGTGGTCTATGTGTCCGAACGGTTAGAAAAAGAAGTCATTGAAGAAGAAAAGAAGGGGAGTATATTTTGATCTAGTAACATAGTAATAGTATTAAATTAGACTAGTAAGTTGCCACGTGCCTTGCACGTGAGTATCAATGGGCTCTTCTAGATTCTATAATGGATAACATCCAATGGTTAGTAGTTTTTGGATTTTCCAATCTTCATCAAAGAGTCGAAGTTCAAAGTTGTTCGTATACTATATAGTGATGAATAAGTTGCATGTGCCTTGCACACGTGATAATCATATAATAGATTTTTATATATAACTATAATAGGCGAGGCTAAAAAATAATTATAATTTTGATCGTCATCCATAAAGTATCGGGTGTATATTTGGTTCTTGTACTTTGTATCATATAGAAATCAACCTATTAGCTACCTAATACTCGACATATATGCTCTGGATAAATGACGAAGAAGATTTCATAATTATTGAGAAGTGTGTTATGAGATTTATGCATAGTGATCATTGTGATAAAGATCATCAAAAGAGAATCTTCTACATGATAGAATGGATAGAAGATCTAACGGTTTGCAAAGGTGGGATTTGCTAGTCGATCTAATCCAACAGTCAAAATTCGACCAAAGTTATGTGTACACTATATATAGTTCTAAGATTATATAATAGGTAAATCTCACAAAATTTAAAATCTATATAAAGTATGGTTGTATATTTGGTTCTTGTAGTTTGTATCATGTAGAAAAAATGTTTTTTATTAGATATACCTAATACTTGAAAATCTTGGTAACATGGTCTAGAGAAATGATGGAGAATATTAATTTTGAACGATGGAGAAGTGTGTTTTGAGGTTTGTGCATAGCCTTGATTGATCTAAAGACTATCAATAGTATCTTCTAGCAGACTCTAATAGAATGGGAAAGATGATCCAATGGCTGTAATTGTTGGGATTCGCAAGTCTTGATCAAATGGTCAATATTCAAAGTTATTTGTACACTATATATTGGAAAGATGGTAAGAGGTAAGATAGGATTGGGGATTATGGTTTAGGTTTTAGCAGTTTAGGGTTTAGGGAATTTTCAATAATGTTCAAGCTTTATGCTTATAATCGTGGAATAGAATAGTATTACCATAATTTAATGAAACTATCTAAAATTTTGATCTAAAAGTGCAAGATTCCTGCCTGGTTGAGGGTATGTGGGTAAATGGTTTAGGGTTTTAGTAATTAGGGGTTGTTTAGGGTTTAGGGTTTAAGGAATTTCCAATGAGGATCAATATTTATGCATATATCCGTCGAATAGAATGGAATTACCCAATTTTATAAAAGTATCTCAAAATTTGATCTACAAGTGTGCATGACAGCTGCTTGGTCAGGGTTAAGGGGTTTATTGTTTCAGGTTTTGGGGTTTAGGGTTTATGTTTTAGGGTTTCAAGAATTTTGAATAAAGTCCGAGCTTGATGCTTATATTCGTGGAATGGAATGACTTAGCTACAAATTAATGAAAGTATCTCAAATTTTGATCTATAAGTGCATGATACCTTCTTCGTCAGGGTTTAGGGGTCAAGGGTTCATGGTTTTTTAGGTTTAGTGTTATAGGGCTTAGGGTTTAGGTTTTAGGGGGTTAGGGTTTATGAAAATTTCAATAATTTTTGAGTTGTATGCCTATACTCGTGAAATAGAATGGTGTTACCCAATTTAATAAAAGTTTCTCAAAATTATATATATAAGTGCATGATACCTACTTGGTTAGGGTTTAATTATGGGTTGAGGGTTAAGGGTTTAGGGTTTTAATATTTAGGGGTTTAGGGCTTAGGTTTTAGGTGTTTTTTAGGGTTTAGGGTTTAGGGGATTTTTAATAATGATCAAGCTTCATGGTTATATTTGTCGAATATAATGTCGTTGCCAATTTGATAAAAGTATCTCAAAATTTGATATATAAGTGTGCATGATAACTTATTAATTGTCATGGTTTAGGAGTTTAGTGTTTCAGGTTTTAGGGCTTAGGGTTGAGATTTTAGGGGTTTAGTGTTTCTGGTTTTAGGGTTTAGGGGTTTAGGGTTTCAGGAATTTTCAATGAAGTTCGAGCTTTTTATTCTTATATTCGTGGAATAGAATGACCAAGCAACAATTTAATGAAAGTATAACACAAATTTTTATCTATAAGTGCATGGTATATACCTGCTTGGTTAGGGTTCAGGGGTCGAGGGTTAGGGTTTCTAGGGTTTAGTGGTATAGTGCTCACGGTTTAGGTTTTAGGGGGTTAGGGTTTAGGGAATAATTTTCATTAGTGTCCATGTCGTATGCCTATATTCGTGAAATAGAATAGCGTTAGCATAATTTAATGAAAGTATCAATCTCATGTTTTGATCTAGAATTGCAATATACCTGCTTGGCGAGGGTTTAGGGGTTGATAGTTTAGAGTTTAGGGGTTTAAATTTTAGTTTTTAGGGAAATTTCAATAATGTTCAAGATTTATGGTTATATTCTTGGAATGAAATATTGTTAGTATAATTTAATGAATGTGACAACAATGATTTTGTGTGAAGCAACAATAAGGTAGTATATGGCTAAAATGCCACCATTGTAGCCTATTTCATTGATATTACCATATTTCATAAATTTTCAAGATTCGTAGCTATGTATCCATGCAATAATCTAGCTTTACGACAATTTTCTCATAGTATATCAAGATTGGAACTACAAGTGTGTTATAGCTAGGTCACTTGCTTTTTAAACCAGTTTAAGCTTCCTATTTTGCAAGAGTCAACATATCGATTCGAAAGCCTATTGTTGTCAACATTTAGCCCCTTTTCAAAAAAAATTAGGGACGAAATTAGCTATTGTGGTGTACGACGTATGAACATTCATGGATTTCAGATGTGGCCAGAAAAGTTTGAATTCTACTAATATTTTCCTCTAGTGCCCAAAGTGGTTCCTTCCTCTTTACAGCAACGCATTTGACAAGTACGCCAGAGTCACAGTGCCGCCATACTAAGGCACACGTGCGCAGCGCAGCCCCTAGTTGTGGAGGAGGAAGAGATCAGCCATCCCATGCGCGTGGGGTCGCCGAGGAGAGATGGATGGTCAGAGAGGCAATGAATGAGAGAGAAAAAACAAATTTGTTTTGTGTGCGAAATTTATTACTCCTTCAAGTAGTGAGTGTGTACGCTGTAAAAGTTGTAGTACTATTACCTCATGTTAGAAAACCATCATCATGGAGTGCTCTGATATCGCACCGCGTTTAACTCCTCCTCGCTGCTGCCCTCTTGCTCTTTGGTTTCCCCCTCTACTCCCAGACATATTCTTAGTTGTAGTACTCCTCCCTCTATATATCCCAAACTAGAACGCATATAATTTTTTTGTCAAGTCAACAAATTAAAAATTTGATCAAATATATAGGGAAAATTATCAACGTCTACAATATCTAATGTGCACCATATGAAGATATACTTCATAATAGTTTTAACAATACTAATTGGGGATTATAAACATCAACACAATTTTCTATATAGTTGGACAAATTATAAAAAGTACGAATTTGAGCAAAAACTACATTCATACTATTTTGGGATAGAGGGAATGCTTGCTTTACAGAAAAAACCTTCCTATCGCTTGGAAAATTGATATTATATCGTTATCTAGGTGCGCCCATCTACCTAATATAAGAAAATAATCATAAACTATGATGTGGATATGGCCACGACCTTGGTCGTTAGGCTTGAAACATGCTCATGCATGGTAGGTCAATTCTGTGAAGCGAGTTTTTCAAAAAAAATCAATACTCATGTTTATCATTTTTCATGGCAGGTGGTACACGCAAAATGACACTATGGCTAGGTAAGTCTTTGTTTTTTATGATTTTTCTTTATTTTGATTTAATGTTTTCATAACAGGGTCATCATTGTTGGCATGGAAGTTATGAACTAAGATGTTTAATCTTTCAAAACTTTGCCATTCTCGTATATTGGAAGCATGCTGGTGGGTACCTTGAAAGTATCCATTGATGACTGTTGGATCAAGACTGGCTAGCTAGGGGAGGAAGTTGGGGGCTAGCACTTTTATCCAGGTAATGTTGTTTCGTCTGTTTTTGTCGAGACATGCATTACCATTTTTTGTTGATATTGGTTGGTGGTCTTCTTTATTCGTTAATAGTACTATGGTACTACACTCTTTATTTTATCTAGTTTTTTCACTTCTCGGTAGAATTTTTCAGGCAATGCAAATTCATGCTAAATATAAAGAAGTTGTCTCATTCAAAACATTGGATAGTATCCTCTAAACATTGAATGTGTGGTGGGTTGCCTTCAAAATTATTAAAAAACACTAGTAGTCTATCGCTTACATGCATGTATTTCAAATATGGTCTAATTTCCATAGATTAACATTTGGCCATTTAGGTGGCCAATATTAGCATGAAAGCTTGAATGATGACCAAACATGCGAATTGTCCCATTAGACATGGTCCACTGTTTGTGAAAAAGTTGGGGTGGTAGTGATTTGGTCGGAAATGGCCATGATCTTCGCCATTTGGTCAAAAACCAAAGAATGTACATACATGGCAGGCCATACTGTTATGTATGTTTTCCCAGAATTTGTCAAAAATCAAGTTTACCAATTTTCATGGCACGTGGTACACTTAAGAGAGCGTCACGCGACAAGTCGTTTGTGTATTTTCTATGATTTTTCAACCTAGGTCAAATTTGTGGGAATGCAAAAGGTTTAGGGTTTAGGGAATTTTAAATAATGTTCAATCTTTATGCTTATATAGTTGTGGAACAGAATGGTGTTACTGCAATTTAATGAAACTATCTCAAACTTTTCGATCTATAAGTGCATGATACGTGCTTGGTTAGGGTTTAGGGGATTAGTGTTTAGGGTTTTAGGCTTTAGGGATTTAGGGTTTCGGGAGTTTTCAATGATGTTCAAACTTTATGGTTATATTCGTGCAATATAATAGCGTTACTGCAATGTAATGGGAGTATCTCAGATATGGATATATAAGTCCATGATACCTCCTTAGGGTTTAATTATGGGTTGAGGGTTTAGAGTTCTATAATTTAGGGGTTTAGGTTTTGGTTTTAGCAGTTTTTAGGGTTTAGTGTTTTGGGAATTTTTTGTAACGTTCAAGCTTCATGGTTATATCCGTAAAATGGAATGGCGTTGCCCAATTTAATAAAAGTATCTCAAAATTTGATATATATATATAAGTGTGTGATACCTGCTTCTTCAAGGATTAGGGGGGGTAATGTTTAGGGTTTTAGGGTTTAGGGAGTTTTCAATAATGTTCAAACTTCATGGTTATATTCATGGAAGAGAATGGTGTTACCGCAACATAATGAATGTATCTCAAATTTGGATATATATATATATAAGTGTACGATAAACCTTCTTGGTTAGGGTTTAATTATGGGTCTAGGGGTTAAGGTTTCAGGGTTTTAGTATTTAGGGGTTTAGGGTTTAGATTTTAGTTGTTTTTTATGTTTTCAATAATGTTCAAGCTTCATGGTTATATTCTTAAAATAGAATTTCGTTGCCTAATTTAATAAAAGTACCTCGATATAAGTGTGCATGATAACTGCTTAATTGGTCGAGGCTTAGGACTTTAGTGTTTTAGGTTTTAGGAGTTTAGTGTTTCAGGTTTTAGATGTCGGATATTTGTCCCGTGAAGGAACTAGGGTCCAATGATCCCTTGGTTCGAGAGGGGGTTGAACACACGTTCTCAAGGAGACTTGGCGACGGTGGAAACGGCGGAGCAAGAACCATGACAGAGTGGTGACACGGGTTTTTTTACATAGGTTCAGGACCCTCGTGAGGAGGTAAACCCCCTACTCCTGCTTTGTTGTATTTCTCACCTGGCTTCGCGAGGGTACAATGATGGTTGTATGTCTAGGGTTTTGATTTCCAGGGATCGATCGATTCTAAGGTAGAAGAAGGGTCCCTTATATAGGGCGACGTCGGGCCTCTTCCCCTATCCTTAGGAAGGAAGGGCGTCCACAATGTCGCCCCTGGAGATCCTGGTCTAGGAGGATACTTTATGTGGACTTGGTCCAGCCCTCCATGCGTTGCCTCGTCCTCCTGTAAAGCGTCCTTTGTTGATGACGCTTGTCTTCATCCGACGCTCTCTGCTTTCTCCCTTCTATCACCAAAATATCAATAGAAGGGGTCTTCCACCATGAAGTCGTTCGTCTTCTATCTACAAAAGGAGGGTGGACGGAGTCTTCTTTACTGAGGCGGCCAATGCCACAGAGGCATTGTACTTCCTGTCAGGGCCGTAGCTCATACTCCTCTCGGCGAAGTTATCGTCGTACCCCCAGACGCAGTCTAAGGTATCCGAGGCTCGAAGAGAATATATAATCACATGGAAGACTCCCTCCGAAGGTTTATTCCCTCATGAGACGGATGCCTTGCGATCCGCATTTGATTGGGTCCCCTCCAGAGGTATGCTGCCTCTAGAGAGCAGAGATTTTCTCTGCGCGGGGCTCGTTCATCGTGGGGACGTGGAACCCCGGTTGCCAAGGTTCCGATAGTACCCCCCTGGGCGCTTGTCCTGCACGTGTCCCTCTATGGGCTTGAAAGGGTAAGCGACCTTTGGCGGTGGATGGGCCTCTGCGCTTGTTTGGTAAACTGTAACATCCCAAAAATATTATTCAAGGTTATCAAATTCCAATCACCCAAATTTTGGGTTAACAAAAACTTTTATTAATATGAATGCATGTGTGTATGTGGTTAATGCATGAATTCTTGTATGGACTTGTTTGATTGTTGTGAATAGCAAGGATTGGTTTAAAGTGAAAACAACATCATCTAAATCATTCCCAAGCAGAATCAAATCAATAGAAATTCAAAATCAAACAATATAAGCAAATGATCATTTTTGACAATCTTGTTCACTAGACCACTTTGAGTGTTTCTAGTCCAAGATTTCAAACAGAAACACATCCAATTCTTTTCACCCCTTGCTAGACCAAGTAAAAGTGAACCCAAGCCCACCTTGCAAACCCATTGAAACATTTGGCAACCCTATTCAAATGACATATGGTAAGATCACCATTTCTCAAAACCCCACCAAACCAGTTCACCTTGACAAATCCAATCAACCAAATACTCCCTAGTATGTGACCATTGCACCCACCAAGTTTCATCCAAAAATTCAAATATGAATTTCTTGTGGCCATTTCATCAAACACCTGGAGACACAAACCAAATTCTGCCACACTTCACTCTTTTGAGTACTAATCTTTCCAAACTTTGTTCCCCACTGATCACCCTTGTCTCCCCCAATGACAACTAGTGCGTTAAACCAGCCTAGACCCCTACCATTGCACCATGCCGTGCATGCCCGAGCCACCCCTTGCCAGCCGACCATGGCAAGCTAGCCAGAGCCATCGTTGCGGCTAGCCACCATGTCCAGGAGGCACGCCACCGTCCACCGCCACCCTCTATCCAGCCCTCGATCCTTGACAAGCAGTGGACCACCAAGAACACACGCGCCCGCTTTGTCTCTGCCATGTACAGAGCACGCCAGCTCGCCCCGCTCGACACGCTCACATAGACCGCGCCTCGCCTTAATCGCCCGTGCCTGCGATCAACACTGTCCCAGGAGGCCACCAGACATGCTTGTTCGCCGCAGCGCGAACAGGAGCGTCTGTGCATCGTCAAAAACGCCATCGGTGCTGCTCAGAGCACCAACGCGTTCCGACCGAACCACACCGCCCCTTTCCGCACCATCAAGCGTTGAGCACCGCCAGTAGACCACGCACCATCCCCTAGTCTCAGCCATGCCGTTAGGTCGTTGTAACACCGAACCCGACGAGCACCGCCCATGCTGCTCATCCTCTCTCGCTCGCCTAAAAAAGGAGGCCTCCCCTGCTCGTTTTCTTCATACCAGTTCACTCCCCACCTCTCACTGATCCTTCCCACTTCTTCCCGGATCAAGGCGAGCTCTCAATCGCCAGAATTTCTCCGGAGCCTGCCGCTATTGGAGGAGAAGGGCGCCGTCGATTGGAGCCACCCTAGGAGACGCCAATACCAGGAGAACCGCCATTGTCGACTTGATCGTTCGCCCCGATCACCAACCATCGCCTGAGCCCCGGTGAGCCGCCCAAGACCCCCACTGGCCGTGCTAGGGTTCGAGCCCGCCGTATTCTGTTTGACGAGGACGATGGACGTGAGCCGTTGATCCTTAGTGTAATCCTATGGTCGTAATCTCCCCGTACCTCTTCGCAACCCCCTATCTTAATGACGTGTGGGGACACCATTAACCAGCCCCCGCGCGCTATGCATAGTGGGCCAGCCCAGTTAGATTTCCCACGTGACCCAGTTAGTTCAAATTAGATTTTTTTCAATTTAGTTCAAACCCTAGTTCTTTCTGTTGATTCAAAAATCAATTCAGAGAGTTTTACTAAACCAAATAACATGAAACAAATTTTTCTAGAAAGGTATTAAAATTATTAATCCAAGACCGTTGAAATTATAGGTCACCTATAGTAAAAATAACAAGGCAGAGACTTTTCTGCATTCAAACATTTTTCAAAATTCAACCATAAATGGTTTTTAGTTGATTCCAACACTCAAAAATCACATTTGACTAGACCTTTCTGAATATATAAAAATATATAGGTTTACTTGTAGTAATAATGTACAAGTAATAAAAGAATGCCCCATAGACATTTCTAGTCACTTTAATTAATTAAAATAATAAGGTTAAACACTATTAAATTGTGACACCACTTTAAATCACATTGCCAAGTATTAGAATATGTGGGGATGACATGTGTCAACATGATCCCATGTTTTAACTGGAGAATATTAAATCTTAAGTAGTTTTTTAATGAGTAGAAATTAATTTCCTAAAATAAAATAAATAAGACTAATGCCTTATTTCTTTTGATGATTGTGATGATTCTAGATCATCTAGTGTGAACCTTGTGTTCCAAATAGAAGTAGTTAAGTATTGTTTGGTAATTTTGTACTTCGTATTTATTTATAGACGCTAGTACCGACCAAGGATACAAAGAGGAAGGAGACTACTACGAAGAGGAAGCAGAGGAGAACTTCAACCACTTCACAATACAAGTAACTTAGCAAGCTATCTAATGCAAGCTATCTAAGCAAGCTAGAACTTTGCAAGCTAACACTTGCATGATAACTATGCAAACCTGATGCCTTAGGCATATGTGATTATACCCCTTTGATTACACGAGATCCGAGTTTTACTTGCAAGCTTTATTCTTTTATTTATTTATCAAAGATTTTTATTTGTGTTTACTTAGTGACGTGTAAATTTTGGAAAGATATTAGAGGTAGAATAAAGAGCATAGAACTTGGCCTAAGTTAGGTAGAACTAGATGTCATCGTGAGGCATGAGATTGGACCTAGAGAAGTAACACTTGATTATCACCCCTCATTAGTGTTTACCCCCATCTTTAGTGGCTAGTGCTAAGAATAAAACTTGATCACTTTAGATGGGAATACTTGGTGAAAATGGTTATGAAAACCTTAGAGTGATGAGTCATTATATTGAAATGTTTTGACATGTGTTGTGAACACCAGATGATTTTGATGATGAAAATATTGAGGCATGAGCCTTAGACCTTTAAAAAACTGATGGTTATGTTCGGATGCGATACCATTCCAATTTTACCATACAACCACAATACCCAAAATTGGGTAGGGCTTGACTGGAAGTTTATATACCTTAGTATGGGTTCCCTTGCGACCGAGGTTTGAGCTGAGGCTACCTCATGATGATTGTCCACCTGTGCAGTTCATAAGATGACAGATGGTTATGGTTGGGAGTCCAAACTCATAGGAGAGGTGCCTATACTAGGGTGTGTAATTGAAAGGTTAGGATTGATTATCCGCATACTAAGTATGGTGAATCAGGATTGTTCCTGACGGATGTATCGAATATTGTGGTGAAAGTTATGGAAAGTTGAAGTGGCCATACTGTTCTATCGTCATATGTTTTCAAAATGACTCGGTGAAATGAATCATGACTTTGACTTGACAACAACAGAGTTGTGAGAGTGAAAGCTAAGTTCCCACTTAGGTGTTATAAAACTTTAAACTAGTTTCTTTACTTCTGAACTCAGCTAGAGATAAACCTGGCTTTTTGCAAAACAACTTAGAGGTTAGGATTCCTACTTGAAACCTCTTTACCTGGTAGTGATAGTTTGCAAGAAACTTAAAGAGTACTCATGGCTTTGTCCCTGGCTATTCCCATGGCCAGACTATGAGGAGGACTACCAGGATGATGGACAACTGGAAGCCTACGACAGCTAGGATCATCTCCCATCGTCAGCATTGCCTGTGACTTTGAAGATGGAGCTTCGCCCACGCTACCGTTATTATATTATTCCGCTGCGTTTATTGTATTAAGACTGGATCATGAGATCCTTTATTTGTAAGACTTGTATTATGGTTTGTAATAGATGATGAACTACGGTACCAATTTGTTATGTCTCGCAAAAATGGTAACCCTGGGATTGCGATATATGGCATAATTGGCTTCTGGGATTAAAAATCCGGATGTTGACAAGTTGGTATCAGAGCCATCCTGACCATAGGAGATCCTAGTTTAGAATGGACGCTTGAATCAAAAAATTAGTTTCAAAACAAAATAAGTGAGTTTATGAAAACCTATTCTCATTCTTACCCCTTATATTCTTTCATGGAAAATTCATGTCCTTCAAAAATTCTTGCAAACTTACATAAAATTTGACACACTTGATCACTCTACTAACTTACTCATCCTACCTTCTTATAGATGGACGTGAAGTATAGAAAGTTCTATCAGTTGGGAAATGGAGGTGTTCTCATCTTTGAGCATGATTTGGACCAACTCTCGGAACTTCTGGAGCGCCCGCACCACGAGTTCTTCGGAGACTAGCTCAACGATCATCAAGGAGGAGAATTGAAATGGCTGGTTGTTGCAAGTCTCAGAGGGAAGATTGATGCCCCCACCTCAGAGGGAATCCAGTTCTCCTTAAGAGAGAACAACTGGCTAGATGGACTCATCAGGGCCATGCAGGAAGCTCTTGCCAGTCTGTGTGGGAAAATCATCAATCAGATCAAGGGCACGCGCTTTGAGTATTACCCAAGGCGTGATTCTATGGGACAGCCGTTGGAGGTACCACGTCACCCGGAGTTGAAGCATCAAGTGGACCATCTTAGCTTCATGATGTATGACAGGCAGAAGGAGTTGGACAATGCCCGCTCCTACGCCAAACACAACTATGCCATCGCAGTCAAGAAGGACGAGACCATTGCCATGCTTGTGAAGGATCGCCAGTCTCGTCGCCGTCAGCTTGACAAGAAGGATCGCATTATTTCCCGTCTTTGTCACAAGGTGACAGACTTGGAGGAGACCATCCATGAGCGGGACATGCAGCTTTAGGAGAGGGAGAATGCAGGGGAAGATATCCGTGGAGAACCTTACTCCTACCTCAGTGATGATGATGACTTCCTGGAGGATCAAGCCATGGACTTCCACACCAATGACGATGACTCCGCCTTCATTGATGATTATGATGATGAAGACACATATTCCGAGGAGTAGTCTCACTTGAGCACTAGCGTTAGTGAAGTTATATCCGGTCCCATTGTATTGTAGTTTCATAGAATGGTTCCTAAAGCCATCTGTTTCCTTGTTGTGGTGTGTGTTTGTATTGTGTGCTATGAATGAATGAAAAGCAAGTTGCGAGTTAGCAAAACCCGAGTCAAACTTTAAAAACTTTTGAAAAACAAACCCCGAACCTTTGAAATTTCCCTATTTTCTCATGATATATCTCAATCTTCAGATGCCTCGCGGAGGAAGCAGTTCATCCCCGGACCCAATGTTGCAAATCTTGCAAATGTTGGTTTCAGACCGTGAAGCTGAAATAGCCGAACGTCAAGCCAACCTATCCACCCTTCAATACATAGCTCAGATGGCCAACAACAACCAAGGCCATGGAAACCAGGACAACCATGGATCCAAGCTCAACAACTTTTAGAACACCAATCCACCCATCTTTAGTAAGTATGAAGAGCCATTATATGTTGATGACTGGCTGCAAACAATGGAGAACAACTTAGAAATAGCAGGAGTGGAGGCCAATGAGAAAGTACTGTTTGCCACCCACTATCTGGCAGGAGATGCAAGAGCTTGGTGGAACAGCATTCGCGCCATGAATGGAGGACAAATGATGACTTGGGATGAATTCAAACTCAATTTCAGCCGAACCCATGTGCCACTGGGTTTAATCAAGAGGATGGGAGATGAATTCAGAGAATTGAAGCTAGGGAGAATGACAGTAATTGAGTACCATGACAAATTTCTGTCATTAGCTAGATATGCACCAGATGAGATTGACACTGAAGCCAAGAAGAAGGAGAGATTCTTGAATGGTCTGCATGATGAGATGCAGACAGTGTTAGTCAATATTCCATTTGCTGACATTGAAGCCTTGTGGACTCTGCCATTCAGATGGAAGGCAAGATCAACCAAGCCAATGAGAACCGCACGCGTCGAATGATGCATCAACCAGGAACCACCATATCCCAAAGTATCGCCCCAACCCATCGACATGATTTTCCCCAAGAAACAATAGACCCCCGATGAACCGCACAACCTATCCCAACCGTGGAGAAGGAAATGACAACAACAACCCCGACAACTCCATCAATTTCAACCATGCACCGCCCAAGTTAAACAAGAACAATGTCGCCAACAACACCAATACTACCCCAAGGACTGGAAGCAATGCCGTGCCTGTTGCAGGAAAGGACAAGTCGTAGGTGACTTGTTATAAATGTGGAACCAAGGGTTACTCTCCAATGAGTGCCCCAATAAGCTTGCAGAAGCCCCCAATGTGAATGCCCCAGCTCAGCAACAACGTCATGTTTAGCCTGGAAGAAGATTTTCCCCGGGGAATTCGCTCAACCCCAACGGCCGTCTGTTTCTCATGAATGCTGAAGAAGGACAAGAAGCGCCAGACGTTGTCCTGGGTATGTTTTCTATTAACTCAGTACTTGCAAGAGTGTTGTTTTATTCTGAAGTATCACACTCGTTTGTTACAGAAGAATTTGCATGCACTAGTAAGATTCAACCAACAAAATTGAAGCATGTTATGATAGTTCAAATACCTGGTTAAACTACCAAAGCTAGACAAATTTGCAAGGCCGTACCTATCAGAATCCATGGCATAGATTTTTATGCTAATCTAATAGTATTTGGAACCAAAGGTTTGGAAGTAGTACTAGTAATGGATTGGATGTGGAAACATAAAGGATTAATCGACTGTGCCAAGAAAGCCATAACCATGACCAGTACCACTAGAGTATCAGTAGAGCCTGTATCTGAAACCTTGCCCCGTCAATTGAAGTGCAACAAGAGTCTATCCCAACCAACCATTGACCAAGTCAGAGTAGTCTGTGAATACCCCGATGTATTTCCAGATGTGTTTTCCGGTATTCCCCCAGATCGGGATATCGAGTTTATCATTGATATAATCCCTGGAACCGAACCCATAGCTCAGAGACCCTATATTATGAACCCATCTGAATTAGTGGAGCTGAAGAAGCAAATGGATGCTATGTTGGAGATAGGACTAATTCAACCAAGTGCGTCTCCATGGAGATCACCTGTCTTATTTGTGGACAATAAATATGGAGGTAACCGTTTGTGTACGGATTATCGGAAGCTGAATGATGTCTCCATTAAGAATAAGTATCCACTGCCGAAGATAGAAGATCTGTTTGACCAGTTCACCGGTGCCAAAGTGTTCTCTAAGATTGATCTTAGAACTGGTTATCATCAACTCAAGATTCGCGAAGAGGATATTCCAAAGACTACCTTTACCACAAGATATGGACTGTATGAGTACACTTTCATGTCTTTTGGATTAACAAATGCTGCCGCTTATTTCATGAACCTCATGAATAATATTTTTATGGACTTCCTGGATAAGTTTGTCGTTGTTTTCATCGATGACATCCTGACCTATTCCAAATCAGAAGAAGAACATGAGTTACACCTAAGGACCATCCTTGGAACCCTTAGGGAGCATCAGTTGTATGCCAAGTTTAGCAAATGTGAATTCCGGTTACAGGAAGTAGGATTCCTTTTGACCCCGCCAAGGTTAAGGATGTTGAAGAATGGCAAGCCCCAACCACTCAAACCCAAGTTCATGCATTTCTCCGATTAGTGGGATATTACCGCAAGTTCGTAGAAGGATTCTTGAGCATCGCAAGACCCATGACCTAGTTGTTGAAGAAAGATAAGAAGTTTGAACCGACGGACAAATGTGAAGCAATTTTTCAAGACCTTAAGAAGAGATTGATCTCAGTACCAATCTTGATCATGCCGGATATCACGATGACTTTTGATGTGTATTGTGACGCATCCAAGATCGGTCTCGGATGTGTGTTGATGAAATAAGTAAAATTCATATCATATCTATCCCGACAACTGAAGCAACATGATCAGAATTACCCTACCCATGACCTTGAACTAGCAGTCATAGTTTTAGCCTTGAAGACATGGAGGCATTACCTCACAGGAAACCGTTGTTGGATTTATTTGGATCACAAGAGCCTGAAGTATATTTTCACCCAGAAGGATCTGAATATGAGGCAAAGGAGATGGATAGAGATAATCAAGGACTATGATCTGGACATTCACTGTCACCTCGGTAAAGCCAATGTGGTAGCAGATCCTCTTAGCAGATTGTCGTGTCGCTTGAACTCCATGATTTTGAAGGAGCAACCAAGTTTGCACAAGGAGTTGGAAGATTTCAGAATGGAGCTAGTTAGTGAAAGATTTTTGGCTAGCATAGAACTTAAACCCACTTTGATCAGTCAGATCAAGGAGGCGCAGAAAGGAAATGCTAGTATCGACGGAATCAAACATCGTATCGGTATAGGGAAGGTACCCGGATTTAGCGAAGATGAAGAAGGAGTTTTATGGTATAAAGGACGAATCTGTGTACCAGCAGATTCAGAGTTGAAACAAGCTATTTTGAAATAATCCCATGATACGCTTTATTCTATCCACCCCGGAGGAACGAAGATGTATCAGGATTTGAAGGAGCAATTTTGGTGGCATAAGATGAAGAGAGAAATCAGAAGCTACATAGCCAAGTGTGATATTTGTCAGAGAGTCAAGGCCGGACATGAGAGACCCACAGGCCTGTTGCAACCATTGCAGATTCCGGAATGGAAATGGGATTCAGTTGGAATGGATTTTATCACCGGTTTGCCTACATCTAGTAGGGGAAATGACTCTATTTGGGTCATAGTGGATAGACTGTCTAAAGTCACCCATTTCTTACCTGTCAAGACCACTTATCAAAGCTCGAAGCTAGCAGAGTTGTACATTGCTAGAATAGTCAGCTTGCATGGAGTCCCCAAGAACATCGTGTCGCATCGAGGAACCCAGTTTACCTTGAGATTTTGGAAGAAAGTCCAAGAAGGATTAGGAACTAGACTAGATTTCAGCACAACTTATCACCCTCAGACCGATGGACAAACATAGCGAGTAAACCAGATACTCGAAGATATGTTGACAGCTTGTGCGTTAGAATATGGATCTAAATGGGAAGGCTGTCTGCCTTTCGCAGAATTTTCATACAACAACAGTTATCAAGCCAGTTTGCAAATGGACCCATTTGAATTCATGTATGGAAGGAAGTGTCGTACGCCTTTGAATTGGTCGGAATTAGGAGAGAGTTAGATTTTCGGACCCGGCATCCTACAAGAGACGAAGAGAAAGTTCACAAGATCCGTGAGCACCTCAAGACCGCCCAATCCAGATAGAAGAGTTATGCCGACAAGAGACGTCGATACCTAGCCTTCAATATCGGAGATTTTTTGTATCTCAAAGTATCTCCCTTGAAAGGAATGCAACGTTTTCAACTCAAAGGAAAGTTATCCCCTAGATATATCGGACCCTTCAAGATTCTGAATCGTCGAGGAGAAGTATTGTATCAACTGGAACTGCCAGAGGATATGTCAGCCATGCATAATGTGTTTCATATCTCGTTACTTCGGAAATGCCTAGAAGTCCCGGAGAAGACCGAAGTTTTCAAGAACATTGATCATAGAACCATAGAGATCAATGATGACCTAACATATCCCGAAGTACCCATTCATATTTTGGAGGAAGCTTTGAGAACCACCAGGACCCAGAGTATCAAGTTTCTCAAGATCCAGTGGAGTAGCCACACTCAAGAAGAAGCTACCTAGTGGCGAGAAGACTACATTAGGACAGAGTTTCCAGATCTCTTTAAATCCTAGTTTTCTTTTTCTAAAATCTCGGGACGATATTTTTTTAAGGAGGACAGGTTTGTAATATCCCAAAAATATTAATCAAGGTTATCAAATTCCAGTCACTCAAATTTAAGGTTAACAAAAAAATTTATTAATATGAATGCATGTGTGTATGTGGTGAATGCATGAATGCTTGTATGGAATTGTTTGATTGTTGTGAATAGTAAGTATTGGTTTAAAGATGAAAACAAAATCATCTAAATCATTCCCAAGCAGAATCAAATCAATAGAAATTCAAAAACAAACAATATAAGAAAATGATCATTTTTGCTAATCTTGTTCACTAGACCACTTTGAGTGTTTCTAGTCCAATATTTCAAAAAGAAACAAATCCAATTCTTTTCACCCCTTGCTAGACCAAGTAAAACTGAACCGAAGCCCACCTTGCAAACCCACAAAAACATTTGGTAACCCTATTCAAATGACATTTGAAAATTGAATCTAGTTCATATGGTAAGATCACCATTTCTCAAAACCCCACCAAACCAGTTCACCTTGACAAATCCAATCAACCAGATACTTCCTAGTATGTGAAAATTGCACCCACCAAGTTTTATCCAAAAATTCAAATATGAATTTCTTGCGGCCATTTCATCGAACACCTGGAGACACAAACCAAATTCTGCCAAACTTCACTGTTTTGAGCAGTAATCTTTCCAAACTTTGTTCCTCATTGATCACCCTTGTCTCCCCCAGTGACAACCAGTGCATTAGACCAGCCTAGACCCCTCACATTGCTCCATTCCGTGCATGCCCGAGCCACCCCTTGTGAAGCAACCATGGAAAGATAGCCAGAGCCATCGCCGCGCCTAGCCACCATGTCCAGGAGGCACGCCACCGTCCACCGCCACCCTCTGTCCAGCCCTCGAGCCTTGATAAGCAGTGGACCACCAAGAACACACGTGCCTGGTTTGTCTCTGCCATGTCTAGAGCGAGCCAGCTTGCCGCGCTCGACACGCTCGCACAGACCGTGCCTCGCCTTCGCCGCCCGTGCCTGCGATCACCACCATCATAGGAGACCACCAGACATGACCGTTCGCTGCCGCACGACCAGGAGCGCCTGTGCGTCGTCAAAAACATCGTTGGTGCCGCTCATAGCACCAGCGCGTTCCGACCGAACCACACCACCCCTTGCCATGCCATCAAGCCAGTGAGCACCGCCAGGAGACCGCGCGTCATCACCTAGTCTTAGCCATGTCGTTAGCTCGCTATAACACCGGCCCCGACGAGCACCGCCCATGCCGCGTGGCCTCTCTCGCTCGCCTATAAAAGGAGGCCTCCCCTGCTCGTTTTCTTCACACCAGTTTACCCCCCACCTCTCACTGATCCTTCCCACTTCTTCCGAGAGAAAGGCGAGCTATCCCTCACTGGAATTTCGCTAGAGCCTACTCCTGCTAGAGGAGAAGGGCGCCGTCGATTGGAGCCACCCCAGGAGGATCCGCCAGTACCAGGATAACCGCCATCGTTGACTTCGTCATTCGCCCACATTGCCGACCATCGCCTGAGCCCTGCTGAGCCACCCTAGAACCTCACTGGCCGTGCTAGGGTTCGAGCCCATTGTGCTCTGTTCGATGAGGACGACGGCCGTGAGCCGTTGATGCTTAGTCTAATCCTACAGCCGTAATCGCCACATACCCCTTCGCAACCTCCTGTCTCACTGACGTGTGGGGACACCACTTAAACATCCCGCGCACATGCTGTTCAAAGTGGCCCGGCCCAGTAAGATTTCCCGTGTGACCCAGTAAGTTTAAATTAGAATTTTTCAATTTAGTTCAAACCCTAGTTCTGTCTATTGATTCAAAAATCAATTCAGAGAGTTTTACTAAACCAAATAACATGAAACCAATTTTGTTATAAAGGTATTGAAATTCCTAATCCTAGACCGTTGGATTCAATCCATTTGAAATTATAGATCACCTATAGTAAAATTAACAAAGCAGAGACTTTTATGCATTCAAACATTTTTCAAAATTCAACCATAAATGCTTTTGAGTTGATTCCAACTCTCGAAAATAACATTTGACTAGACCTTTCTGCATATATAAAAATATCTAGGTTTACTTGCAGTAATAATGGACAAGTAATAAAAGAATGCCACATAGGCATTTCTAGTCACTTTAATTAATTAAAGTAATAAGGTTAAACATTATTGAATTGTGACACCACTTTAAATCACATTCCCAAGTATTAGAATATTTGGTGATGACATGTGTCAACATGATCCCATCTTTTAATTGGAGAATATTAAATCTTAAGTAGTTTCTAAATGAGTAGAAATAACTTTTCTAAAATAAAATAAATAAGACTAATGCCTTAGTTCTTTTGATGATTGTGATGATGCTAGATCATCTAGTGTCAACCTTGTGTTCCAAATAGAAGTAGTTAAGTATTGTTTGGTGATTGTGTACTTCGTATTTATTTATAGACTCTAGTACCGACCTAGGATACGAAGAGGAAGGAGACTACTACAAAGAGGAAGCAGAGGAGAACTTAAACCATGGCACTGCACAAGGCAAGCTTCACAATACAAGTTAACTTAGCAAGCTATCTAATGCATGCTATCTAATGCAAGCTATCTAAGCAAGCTAGAACTTTGCAAGCTAACACTTGCATGATAACTATGCAAACTAGATGCCTTAGGCATATGTGATTATACCCCTTTGATTACACCAAATCCCAGTGTTACTTGCAAGCTTTATTATCTTATTTATTTATCAAAGCTTTTCATTTGTGTTTACTTAGTGACGTGTAAATTTTGGAAAGATATTAGAGGTAGCATAAACAGAATAAAACTTGGCCTAAGCTAGGTAGAACTAGATGTCATCCTGAGGCATGAGATTGGACCTAGAGAAGTAACTCTTTATTATCACCCCTCATTAGTGTTTACCCCCAACTTTAGTGGCTAGTGCTAAGCATAAAACTTGATCAATTTAGATGGTAAATACTTGCTGAAATTTTTTATGAAAACCTTAGAGTGATGAATCATTCTATTGAAATGTTTTTGACATGTGTTGTGAACACCAGATGATTTTTATGATGAAAATGTTGAGGAATGAGCCTTAGCCCTTTATAAAACTTATGGTTGTGTTCGGATGTGATGCCATTCCAATTTTACCGTACAACCACAATACCCGAAATTTGGTAGGGCTTGACTGGAAATTTAAATACCTTAGTATGGGTTCCCTTGCTGCTGAGGTTTGAGCTGAGGCTACCTCGTGATGATTGTCCACCTATGCAAATCCCAAGATGACAAATGGTCATGGTTGGGAGGAAAAACTCATAGGAGAGGTTCCTATACTAGGGTGTGTAATTGAAAGGTTAGGATTGATTATCCGCATACTGAGTATGGTGAATCAAGATTGTTTCTGACGGATGTATCGAATGTTGTGGTGAAAGTGTACCACCTCTGTAGAGTGTCAAGCTATTCGAATATCCGAGTCCGCGGTTATGGACAGTTGGAGCGGCCATATTGTTCCGTCGTCAGATGTTTTCAAAATGACTTGTGAAATGAATCATGACTTTGACTTGACCACAACAGAGTTGTGAAAGTGAAAACTAAGTTCCCACTTAGGTGTTATAAAACCTTAAACTAGTTTCTTTACTTCTGAACTTAGCTAGAGATCAACCTGGCTTTTTGCAAAACAACTTAGAGCTTAGGATTCCTACTTGAAACCTCTTTACCTGGTAGTGATAGTTTGCAAGTACTTAAAGAGTACTCATGGCTTTGTCCCTGGCTATTCCCATGGCCAGAATATGAGGAGGACTACCAGGATGATGGACAACAGGAAGTCTACGACAACTAGGATCATCTCCCATCATCAGCATTGCATGTGACTTTGAAGATGGAGCTTCGCCCAAGCTACCGTTATTATATTATTCCGCTGTGTTGATTGTATTAAGACTGGATCATGAGATCCTTTATTTGTAAGACTTGTATTATAGTTTGTAAGAACTTTGGTAAAAATCTATTATGTCTCGCAAAAATGGTAATCCTGGGATTGCGCTATATGGGATAACAGGCATCTAGGATTATAAATCCGGGTGTTGACATAAACGAAGACCTGGAGCACTTGAATCTTGGTCGCGAAGTCCAATCGGCCGTGCGTGCTCGTCCGTAGATCAACAATACACTGTTGCCGCCCCAAGAGTTGTTACCATGACCAGACGACGTGTGGGTCCTAGCGTTTAATACCGCGTGCATGGCGCAGTGATGCCTCTTTTCGACTGGAGCGGTTAAACTAGGTGGGTGGGGAAACAATCTTTTTACTTTCACGCCACCACTCCCTTCCTTCCTTGCTTGATCTCTAGAGCCAAAACTTCCGCCCCTTTCCATGGCACCCAAGCTCTTCTCAGCCGAGGAGAAGGGAAAGACATTGATGAGCGGGATGGTGGAGACTCCACCGGAGAAGCGCAGTTGTGGGCTCCCACGCGTAAGCGGTCAAGGGAGGCGCGACGGTTGCGATACGGCTCTTTCCATGATCGTACCCGTAGGGATGAGCGCGACCGCGGGAGAGGCTCCCGTTAGGCGTGGGCGCAGCCACCCCCGCGTAAGTGTCATGGGTTTCCAATGAGGGCGCGTCGGTAGGCGTAGGGCTTATTCTAGGCCGAACACTTCCACCACTGTAGAGGCCCCTGCTCCGGAGGCCCCCTCTCCCATGGTTATCAAGATCGAGGATGACCCTGGTCCTAAAATGGTCATCGACTTCATTGTCATCCTCAACGACTTGGACTGGTTCGTGAGGTTGAAGCTCAACAAGTGATTTGTGCACGGGACTGCGCATGACCTTCCAGACGAGTTGCAGCTGTGCCACTCTAGGGGCCATGAGAAGTGGGTGGTGCGCGTCGACACCTTCTCGTCGGGAGAGAAGTTCATCGCCGATGGCTGGTAGCTCTTCCTCTCCGAGCACCGCATCCAATGCGGCTTCACGTTGTTACTTAGGTATGCCAGCAGGGGGACTTCTCCATCTCGTTGTTCAATATGAAGTTGTGTCGCATCTACTATCCTCCCCACCTCCGGGCAGCTCGGTAGGTGTAGCTACCATGGTGTCGCCGGGGGCGCAAAGCTCGGCCCCTGGAGGGGTGGTGCCGAAATGGTTGTCCCATTTTGCCTTGTAACTAGGAATTCTAGGATGAACTTTCCTACATGGGCGCTTGTTCTTTTTGCCTCCTTTTTATGTTCTTGTTGTGCCTGGAGCTCTTTGTTTGTTTGCGATATAGTGCTTGTCTAACGAGTGATACATCGTAAACATATCTATAATTTTTGATGTTCCATGCTTGTTTAGTATCAACTTTTCTTTGCTTTGTTTACACTTTGAGGTATTTTTATATGTTTTCTGGTACTAACCTATTAACAAGATGCCATAGTGCCAGTTGCCTGTTTTCTATTGTTTTTGGTTCCAAAAAATCCAGAAAATGAATATTCTCGGCATTGTGCAGGAGAAATGCCAAAGTCAATATTTCACCGAGGAGAACACGGAGCGAGAAGACGAGACGGAGGAGGGCCACGAGGGGCCCACACCCCCTGGCCATGCGGCCAGGCCTGTCCCGCGCCTGGGGGTGCGGCCTCCTCGGGCACCCCCTCTGTCTCCCCTTCACATATAAAAAGCCCCCGATACCTAAACCCTAAGTACCCGATTAGATCTCCACTAAAAAGTCCGTAGCCACCGCCACCATCGTCCCTAAATCGGGGGGATCTGAAGCTCTTCCCGGCACCCTGCTGGAGGGGAGAGATCATCCTGGAGGCCTTCTTCATCACCATGCCAGGCTCTGGTATGATGCGTGAGTAGTTCCACCTTGGAATATAGGTCCATACAGTATCTAGATGGTTGTTTCTCCTCCTTTGTGCTACCATGTTTAGATCTTGTGAGCTCCGTGCATGATCAAGATCATCTATTTTTAATCATGCATGTTGTGTTTGCGGGGATCCGACGGATATTGAGATTACTATGTCAGCTTTATTAATTGTTTTATCTTATTGATTCTATCATGTGTGTGTGGTGTTTGAGATCTTGCATGCTTTCCATTTCTAGTAGCTATCTTGGCTAAGTAGATGCTAGTGTCTCCAAGATGGAGTATTTATGCATGATAGTGGGTTCATGACTCTATTGAATCTGGGAAGTGACAGAAATCTCTAAAGTTGTAGATGTGTTGTTGCCACTAGGGAGAAAACAACGATCTTTTGTTCATGGAACAATTGTATTGTTTACTTTACACACCTTTCTTAAAGTAGTTATCCGTTGCTTGCAACTTAATACTAGAGGGGGTTCAAATGATAACCTGAAGGTGGATTCTAGTCATAGATGCAGTTGGATGAAAGTCTATGTATATTGTTGTAATGCCCAATCGAATCTCATAGGATCATGAATGTCTAGTATTGCATTGTTATGCCTTGATCAGTCCTATCAATTGTCCCGCTGTAATTTGTTTACCCAGCATGTTATGTTGTTTATCTTAAGGAGAATACCTCTAGTGAACTGTGGACCCCGGTCCCATCTTTACCATTGATACATCTTCCACTGTTACTGTTTACTTTCTGCAAGACACCATTACCTTCCACACCATATAGTTAATCCTTTATTTTCAGCAAACCGGTGAGATTGAAAACCTCACTATTTGTCGGGGAAAAGTCTTCAGTTTGTGTTGTGTAGGTTTCCAAGTTGATAGAAACACCTTTGAGTCGTTTCCTTCCTCCTACTGGTTCGATAACCTTGGTTTCTTTCTACGGGACGTCTTGTTGTTGTGCTCATTATAACTTCCTCTTGGGGTTTCCCAACGAAACTCTATAGTGATCCGAGCCGCATCAACGAGGCCGGTGGTGGCGGCTCGTGCCTTCTTCCCGTAGGGACAATCCTCTCGAGCCATCGAACGTTTCCATTGGGGGTTGAGCGTCCTAGGCTTGCTCCCTCAAGAGGTGATGTTCCAGGGATAGCGCTTGAGGAGGTGGCTCCTAAAGGTGACGCTTACGAGGCGCTGCTGGCCGGGCTTCTTTCAGCCAACGGTCGGCCTACCTTGTAGTGGGCTTCCCTTGATTAGGCCCACAGGGTTCCTCGGCACCTCAAGAGTTTAGCCATGTCGTGGTGGTGGCACGGCAGATGCCATGGGTAGGCTAAAGTATGGGGCCAATGGATGCTAGTGGGATCTGGGGAGGGAAGATGTAGTGATTTCTACACATAACTAACTAGAACACAAATCTTTATTTCTCCTCAACCAAGTTACAAGTGCTCCTTGAGCTGTATCAGGGAGAGGAGGAAGAAATTCACTACTACGCGAGCCCTCTGGTGTCAAATGAATCCCTCCCTCCTCCAGGACACCGTGCCCCTCCTTATAAAGGGGTCCCTTGGTTCCTTCTAGGGCTGACGTGGACAAGCATATCCTTGGAATATGCTTGTACCAAAGTGGACCTCTTTCCGTGTCCCCCTTCTATTGATGGCAAAGACCCAGAACCCCCACATGTGAGCCTCGGGCTTGCCCACTGTCACCTCTGTGACGCCTATCTGCCCCTCTCCGGCTCTGCTCTTTGTCTCTAGCGCTTCGCCCTGTGTAGATTCCTAATAGCCAGTAGATAGGGTTTGACTCTGGGATCCTTCTCCTTCTCCTGCAAGATTCCCATTATTCAGCCTCGTCCTGCATAACTCGTCTCGACCTTCACCTGTGTATGAGTTGATCAACCTTATTTGACCGAATTAGCTCACATGTCGGCCGAGTAAGGTATTAATCACTCGTTTTTAGCTAAGCCATGCCTTATTCGGCTGAGCCTTGCATAACTCGGCCGAATTAGCTTATAACTCGGCATATGGTAGGAAAGGTTCCTTCCTTCTTTCCACTATCTTGACCCTACCTGGGGTCATCCCCCCAACAATAGTCCCCGAAGCTGGTGTGGTCCTGCCGGAGACTTCGGCCAGGCCATATCAGTTTCTAGACATTCATTACTTCTCATTTCCTGTCCGACGTATTTTTTAGCCGATGCTCCTTTTCATCTATCCTTCTTTTGTTTATCTTCTCTTACCGAGGTATGAGCCGTGTTCCGAGTCATTCTCACTTTTCCGGGATATCCACTTGGCTTCTTGAGTAAGCCTCATCCTACATGTACCAATCATTACTACTGTCTAGTTTTTTGTACTGCTATAGTGTTTGCTGACATGCTACAGTGATTACTACGCCCGTCGCGTCGGTGCAGTGATGCTTCGATAAACACAACGGTCACACTGCTTGATCTCCTCTCACACCGTGTGGCCCATGCTGTGGCTCCACTCTTCGATAAACACTACCGCTCACCCTATGCGGTTATAACTAGGGGAGTGGGGTGGGTCGATTCACTTTTCCCCTTCCCACTCCCTTTGTCTTTCTCCCAGCACCGCCGTAGCCGTTTGCGCTCCAGCGACCATGCCGCCGCACTTCTTCCTTGACGGCCACGTCACCGCTCTTCTGCTCTCGCGAGCTTGCCGCCGCGTCCCTGTTTTGGGGTTTTTGCCGGTGTGATTCTTCGCAACGCTTCGCGCCGCTGCTGCTAGGTCTCCGCCCAAGGTGCTCCTCTTGTCTTCATCCATCTCTCACGGCGGTTCCTTCTCCGCTCCGCCACCGCGACGGGGCCTTGGGTTTCTAGGCCACTCCCCGCCACCAGTTCTTCCTCTGTCGACTCCTCCGACGAGCCTATGTCTAGCTTCGTCAGTGGCGCCCTCGTCGGGGAAGAAGAGCTTATGGCGGGTCCAGAATGGGGCTCCTGGCAAGGCTCCACGGTCACTCGCCGAGAGGTCGATTGGCTAGGCAAGACTCGCTGAATCCCTGTCGAGGGAAACTGTCGCTTACCCGACAAAGAATCTTCCCCCGTGCTTGATGAGGGCGAGTACGTAGTTTTCATGTCCCACTTTGCCAGAGGATTTAGCCTCCCTCTTAGTGACTTTCTAGGATATTTTTAGATTACTTCGGCCTGCAGCCGCATCATTTGCCAGCTAATGTTGTATCCTATCTCTCGGCCTTTATCTCGACTTCTGAGGGATAATTCGGCCTTTGGCCTTCAGTAGATGTATGGTCTAAATTTTTCCAAATCCGAGCTAACATAGTACCAGATAAATCTCTTCAACCTTCTGAGAAATCCTTAACCCAATGTGGGGCCGCCTCCATCACACCTTGGAAAAACTCCGTGTTCCCCCGTGTTGCGGGTCTTGAGTCTTGTAAGAAATGGCATAGATCATTTTTCTATGTCAAGAATACCGGAGCAGAAGATAAGATTCGGCTTCCTGCTTTCTCCATCGGTCCTCCTTCGAAGAAGAACTGGCTCTATAACCCGAAGAAGTCCCATGCTCATGCCGAGGCATTCGAGCTTTGGCTTAAGGAATTAACTCATGCCATGCTTCGGGGCAAAGATCAGATGACCGCGTTTATCAGCAGCCGAATCTGCCCCTTCCAACTCTGTTCCCACAAGCTTTGCTATATGAGTGCTCCTTTGGATTCCAACCGAGTTTCTACGGTTGAGCTTGATGACTACCAAATTTATAAACGTGTCCGGGCTATCTTCAAGACTAAGATGACCGAGGAATGGAAGTGGGGAATGAAGCCATTCTCTCGTGAGAATACTCCTCCTCAGGTAAATTGAACATGAGTAGTTTCATCCGAGTTACCTTTCCTTCATCTTTCGCTAAGTCTTGTTTGCTTTTCTCGTACAGATTTGTAGAGCAGACCACGGAGGATGCCGAGGTTTTGGCTCTTCCCTGGACCGCTGACCGCAGTACTCCGGACAACGGAGAAGCTGATCCAGAGGAATTCATTCCTAAGCCGGAAGCTGCTCCTGTTTGCCCCCGGAATAAAACCTCAGCTAGGGATGATGAAGGTGACTCGGATAATGTCCAAATTCTTGAGGTAGTTTCCACGGTGCCTATCTCTTACGCATTTCCAGCTCCTTCTTTCCCAACTAATCCGGCTGCCAGGCGCACGAGGTCGAACCTCTCGCTTCAGAAGCCCCTGTTGCTTCCAAGAAGCACACAGCCTCGACGGACCCTTCTGATGCTGCCCCCAAAAAGCGAACCAAGAAATCCTACCAGCACATTCCGAGGCGTAAGGCTATGCCTGGAGTTACTACTTAAGTTTCCCTTCATATTTTCATTTGTATTTCTTGTTTCTCTCTCTATCTTTCCGAATTAATTTTTACTTCTCTGCAGTGCTCCTCTTTCCGCCAAACCTAGCGGTCCGAGCATGACATCTCATGTTACTCGGCCACCTTCACCATCATCTCCGGAAGATGTCCGGGTTCCCAGTCCTACTCATGATGAATCTCCTCCAGAGCCGACTAATGCATCTCCTTGGCGAGACGAGACCATTGCTCCCCCCGTTGTCTCTGATGATACCCTGATGCCGGATCACACGACTGATTCGGATATTCCCCTCAAGAGTCTCGAAGTTACTCCCATTGATCCTTCATCTACTGCAGTTCCTGCTTCTGCTCAGACGTCTGCCGAGGTTACCACTAACTCAGCCCTTTTGGAGACTATCATCCCTTCTGCTACAAAGGATGTCGCCCCTAGTTCTGAGGTTGTTGTTCTTGCCGAAGTTCCCGCAAAAAGAAAGAAAGTCATTGCCGAGAAACCCTTGCCATCTCAAAAGGGGCAATCAAGTTCCTCTCAGCCCAGCGTTGCTGATATGCTTCGCAAGGGGGCTTCTATCGCTAAGCCTGGTGTTGCCCTTGCCGCCGACACGCAACTAGTGCTCCACAAGAGTCCGGCGGCTGCGGCAGTTACGCAACATGCCAGAGGTAAAGTACTGACACGTACTGAGATTGGGAATAGCCTCGGCTCGTTGGTAGAGTATGCCAACAATTGGAATGCTGCCGATCAACTTGAAAGCAATCTGAATAGCCAATCGTTCCAGCTTTCCGACATCAGCAGCCGCTTGCATATGGATGCTAAGATTGTCCTTGAAAGTGACAAGATGACCGAGGTACATGCCTCAATTTATATTTTGTCTTGCATTAATACGATATTATATATGTACTAGTCCCCGAGCTTGCAACCGAATGACTTGTTATTCATTTGGAAGCTTTCCTTGTTCAAAACATAGCCATTTGTTTGTGCAATAGATAATGTTTGCTGTGTAGATTAGATTACATCTAACCACTTAGAGACGAGTCAAACTTCTTCGTGATTCGGATATGTTTCAGTTTTGAATATCAAGCCATCTAGATCTGAGTCAAGTTTTTCTTGATTCGGCTCTCCTTTAGTTTCGAATATCCATCCCTTTAGATCCGAGTCAAGTTATTTCTTGATTCGAATCTACTTTAGTTTTGAATATCTAGCCATCTAGATCCGAGTCAAGCTATTTCTTGATGCTGATTTGCTTTAGTTTTGAATATCTAGCCATCTAGATCCAAGTCAACCTATTTCTTGATTCAGATCTGCTTTAGTTTTGAATATCCAGCCATCTAGATCCTAGTCAAGTTTTTCTTGATTCGGACTGCTTGTTGTTGTTTCAGGTTTTGTATAACTTGTTGTTTCAGGTTGCTCACGATCGGCGAACGGCCGAATTTCAAAGGTTACTCTTCTCGCACAAAATCTTCAAGATAAATTCGATAAAATGGTCCCCATTGTGAAGAAGACTGGTAAGCTAATCGGCTTTTAGTGCCTTCTACCCTTGTAGAAAACTCCATTTTTGTACTAATTTCTGATGTGTTGTTGTGTAGTTAATGTCAACAATCTAAATACCCAGCTTACAAAGAAAGTTGGCGCTCTTGAAGGTTAGTTACCCCTTTGCCCTTTTATTTATCCACTTTTGTTTGAGGTAAAACTTGGGTATCTTATAGTATGCCGGCTTCGGTGTAGCCGAGTTACAAACATTTGCAGTGTCGCATCAAGAATACATACATATTCCTGATATGATGCTGCATTTTTTAGAGCAAGCTACCACTTATTCGGCACAACTTAAGAAAAAAGATGACGAGATAGCCTGGCTCCGCGCCGAAGTTGAATCTCTTAAACTTGCCCAGAAGTCTGAGTTAGAGAAAGTTAACCACGAGTTTTCCGAGGAGAAGAACCGACTAAGTCTGCAACTTCAGAAGGACAAGGAGCTTATTGATGCCGCCGAGCTAAAGAACCAGGCGATGAGCAAAGAAATGACTCGTTTTGAGAAGAATAAAGCCAACTGGGCCCTGGATCTCCAGAAAATGCTGCGTTACATTCACCGTAAGTTTCTGTTCTCGTCGAGTCATTCTTTTGTTTGTAGCTTTTCTTGACTTAAGTGATGTTTTTGCTTACAGACCATTTTCCATAAGCCGAATCCGTGAGTTCAAAAGCCGTCCTTGCTGCTCGGGTCCGTCGAGGTGTTCCCATCGTGCCGAATCAATAATATACCATTGAAGACTTCCTGGTTGCTGTTGCAGCTGCTATCCATCCAATGAAGTCATGGGAAAAGATCTGGTGCAAGTGGCTATTCGGGCCTACCATGTGCTCTATCCGGATGAGCCAAAGATTAAGAAAGTTGAAGTGCTCGTGGCGAGGCTGATGGAGTCCCAAACTCGATTGAATCTTTGGCGAGAATCCACCGGACGAGCCAGAGCGGACATAGCGCTTACAGCTGTCCTGTCATGGTACGAGGATATCTCTCTCAATACCTTGATGAATTTGCGCACTGGCTCTCCTTGGGTTGAAAATCGGGAATATGTTGCCCGCCGCCAAGCACGTGCCTATCAGCTTATCGAGTACGCCGATGTTCATCATTGGAACGAAGGGTCGATCTTTCTCCCTTAGTATGCTGAAGATGATGTTGAGGCTGCGAATGAAGATGAATATGATGGAGATTCTGGTTACGAGGGTGCCTCGGATGAAGATTCTGATAATGCTAATGAGTCCAGTGATAGCTCAGGAGGAAATGCCAAGGCTCGGTCCTCCTCCAAGGGAACCGAAGCTTCCGAAGCCCAAGGTGGAGTCTCTCAGTAGACAAACCCTACCCAAGATGTTCCTGCGACCTCTGTCGATGACGAAGTAACCTTTGCAGAAGCTCAAGCAACCGCTGAGGCCCCTGCTCCTAAGGTCCTTCCTTCTACCGAGGCCAAGGTAGCCTCAGTTGCGTCCGAGGTACCAACATCGGATACTCCTGCTGCCTCTACTATTCCTCGCATCGGCAGCTGCCGATGCTTGATCTTAAAAACTCTTATTTGTTCAAGCCCCTAAACAATCTTTCCCCTTTGGTACTATTTGATCCATTTAACGTTGGCATCATATGCCGTAGTAATGTTGTTATTCTATCTAGTTGAATTTGTGTGATCCGTATCTTTGTTTGCAAACTTTTAACTTTGTAAATTCGAATACTGTTTCCATATGTTTGGCATCCATCTTGTGTCTTTCATCTATTCTTAGTCGCAAAACTCTTGGTTTTACAATTTTGTCTCAAGGACTATGAGCCCTAAGTCCATATATCTTTTAATCTGATAGACTTATGACATATCCGAGTTATCTGTCAGTAAAATAATATAAATAGGGTACTTTCCACATTATATCTCGAATTGCTGATGTTATTACTCATGTGATTATTATAGTACAAATTGATGGTGGTCTCTCCCGAGTTATTGCTCGGGTTGCCAAAGAGATCATTCATATTAAACCTGCGATTTATGATAGACTAGCCGGGGCAGTCCACGAGTTACTGTTTGGGCCACCGAGGTTTCATATATAACCAAGTCGACTAACAGTACGGGGTAGTCCCCGAGTTACTTCTTGAGTTACTGAAGTTGCATAGACACCTAAAAATGATAAATAACATGGGGTAGTTCCCGAATCATTGCTCGAGATAGCGATGTTTTATTAAAAACGATAAATAACATGGGGAAGTCCCCGAGTCATTGCTCGAGCTAGCGAAGTTTCATGCATAATTTAAAATGACAAATAACATGAGGCAGTCCCTGAGTTACTGCTCGAGCTACCAAAGTTCCATATATAATTAAAAATGACAAATAACATGGGGCAGTCCCCGAGTCACTGCTCGACTTACTGAAATCTCGTTAATTCATGTCTGATACATCAATTTGATACATCATATTGCAGGGTGCAATACACTTCCTCTATGTGTAAAATGGACGAAGTAAAGCCACGTTCCACGGTCTTTTTGATTCATCTCCGGACTTGTTTGCCTTGTTCTTTTCTAGTGTTTGAGCATCGATTAGGTATTATACATCATTGTGTAATGCTTTGCTCACGATAAATGGGCCTTCCCATGGGGGTGAGAGTTTATGCATGCCGGCTGTGTGTTGCACTAGCCAAAGAACTAGATATCCTTCCTTGAAAACCCTTGGACTCACTTTCTTGCTGTGATATCGTCTGAGGTCTTGTTGATAAATAGTTGATCTTGATAGTGCCAATTCTCTTGCTTCTTCTAGCAAGTCCACATCATCTTGTCATGATATTTCATTTACTTCGGCGCTCGTGAACTGGTGACTCTTGGCGAGTCATGCATTATGTCGGCTGGAAGTACAGCTTCTGCCCCATATACGAGGAAGAATGGGGTATATCCGGTCGATCTATTCGGGGTGGTCCTGAGGCTCCACGGCACTGCTGGGAGTTACTCAATCCAACATCCTACCGACCTCTACAGTGGTTCTATCAACCGAGGTTTTATCCTGGACAACACTAGTCCATTTGATCTTTGTACTTTCCCATTTGAGGCCGGGTGAGCCACCAAGGCAACATCGAGTCTTATGTGTTTCTCTTGGCAGAATCTAGCAAAGGCTCCTTCAGCGAAGTTTGTGCCATTATCTGTAATGATACTGTGTGGGTAACCATATCTCAAGATAATATCTTTCAGGAATTTCACCGCTGTGGGTCTGTCACATTTTCTTATTGGCTTCACTTCTATCCACTTTGTGAATTTGTCCACCATGACCAGAATGTGAGTCATGCCGCCGCGAGCCGTCTTAAATGGACCTACCATATCTAAACACCACACAGAGAATGGCCAAGTGATTTGTATTGTTTTTAACTAGGATGAAGGCAGATGTATTTTGCTGGCATATCTCTGGCAGCCATTACACTTTGTTACAAATTCTTTTGCTTCCTTCAATGCAGTAGGCCAATAAAATCAATGCCTAAATGCTTTGGCCACTAGGGCTCTGGACGAGGCATGATGTCCACATTCTCCTTGATGTATATCCAAGAGGATTTCCGGCCCTTCTGCCAAGTCAATGCATCGTTGTAGTACATTTGTCACACTTCTCTTATAATGCTCATTATTTATGATTGTGTAGGCTTTTGCCCTTCTTACTATCTGCCTGGCCATAACCTCATCGTTCAGCAAGATCTCTTCTTTGAGGAATGAGAATATGGGTTGTTCCCATGTCGGCGTGACTCTTTCCAGGAAAGTTATGTTGTCAATTTCTATTATTTCTGCCGACATAACATCTGCGGGCTTATCCCAATCCATTTTTTGGTTTAGCAGATCAATCTCCGAGTAGTTCGGCTCATGTGCTTTGTCAATATCCATTGGGACGCACCCTTCTATCTGATCTGCCGAGATACGATTGACTCAGATTCTGGTGAAGGTGTAATTGATGGTTTTATTAGGTGTTCCAGGGCTATACCAGGCGGAATTTACTGCCTGGTTGATCCGAGCTTCGACAACGTATCTGCAGCATCATTTTCTGCCCGAGGTATGTGATGGAATTCACATCCATCAAAATAACCACTGATTTTCTGCACATGAAACCTATATAGGGCCATATGACGATCTCTTTTGCCATTTTTAGGCCATGGACAAGCGCTTCATATTCGGCTACATTGTTTGATGCAGCGAAATGTATTTGCAACACATTTTTAGCTGATCCTTTTTCGGAGAGGTTAGCACTATTCCTGCTCCTAGCCCATTTCTTAACTTGGACCTATGAAAGTGCATCGTCCAATAATTCGGATCTGGCAATGGGGGCTCATACTGCACATCGTCCCAGTCTATGAAAAAGTCAGCCACTACCTAAGACTTAATTGCATCTTGCCTATAAAATTGCGGAGAATAAGGCGATAACTCAATTTCCCATTTTGCTATTCGGCCACTGGCATCTTTGTTGCTTAGTATTTCTGCTATCGGTGCCTCACAAATCACCTTTATTGGGTGTTCTTCCAAATAATGTTTGAGCTTCTTTGCCGACATGTACACTCTGTATGCCATTTTCTGGTAGTGCGGGTAGTTCTGTTTCGATGCCGACAATACCTCACTCAAGTAATATACCGGTCTTTGCACGGACTTGCATTCTTCGTTTCCTTCCACGACAACTACTACACTTACCACCCTGTTTGTTGCTTCCACATAGAGTAACATGGGCTCTTTTGACAATGGGGAAGCCAAGATAGGCGCCATAGCCAACATATTTTTTAACTCATGAAAAGCGCTATCGGCCTGAGGTGTCCAGGTGAACTAGTCTGATTTTTCATTAATTGATACAAAGGCAATGCTTTTTCACCTAGCCGACTCACGAACCGACTCAGGGACGCGAGACACCCTGTAAACTTTTGTACATCATTTAGGCATTTTGGCATTTCCATTCTTTCAACTGCACAGATCTTAGTCGGATTTGCCTCTATACCTTGGCTGGATACGAGGAAACCGAGTAATTTTCTGACTGGCACACCAAAGGTACACTTTTCCGGGTTAAGCTTCATTCGGAACCTTCTTAAGTTCGCGAATGTCTGCCGAATATCTTCTAGGAGTGTGTTGCTCTCTTTGTTTTTTATAACCACATCATCAACATATACTTGCACATTTTTTCCAATTTGGTCGTGTAGACATTTTTTCATGCATCTTTGATACGTGGCTCCTGGATTACGCAGGCCGAATGGCATGGTGCGATAGCAATAAGCCTCATACGGGGTGATAAATGCAGTCTTTATTTGATCAGCCGGGTTTAACGTTATCTGGTGGAAACCAGAATACGCGTCTACAAATGATAACAGCTCGCAACCTGCAGTTGAATCAATGACTTGGTCTATCCTAGGTAAAGGAAAAGGATCTTTGGGACACACCTTGTTAAGGTTTGTGTAATCGATGCACATTTGCCAAACGATGGCTACATTTGGGTCATCCTTTTTCTTTTCTACCAACACTGGATTTGATAGCCAATCCGGATGAAGTACTTCCATGATAAATCTGGCTGCAAGGAGACGAGCTATCTCATACCCTATTATCTTTCTCTTGTCTTCGGCGAAGCAGCGGAGAGGTTGCTTCACCGGCCTCGCTCATGGCCTTACATGCAAAGAGTGCTCAGCCAACTCCCTCGGTACTCCTTGTAGGTCCTGTGTTGACCACGCAAAGATATCTCGATTCTCACGGAGGAAGTTGGTGAGCTCGCTTTCCTATTTTTCATCTAGGCCAGCACCAATAGTGATGGTACGCTCTGGGAATTGATCATCGATCTGGATCTTTTTTCTCTCCTTAGTCGGCTGGAATGATACACTTCCATGCGGGTTGGCAAGTGCCGAAATGTTAAGTTGTGCCGACTGAGACAGAGCTGCCACCTCATGAATTCTTCTTTTATCTCTTGCAGTTACAAAAGACTCGGCCAGTTTCGATCCGACTAAAGCACATTCCATTGATTTCCTATAATATCCAGCTACTGTTATCACCCCCTGAGGTCCAGGCATCTTCATTTTCTAGTAACTGATGTGACAGCTGCTTATAAATTTAGCCAATACTCGTTGTCCGAGTAACGCATGATACCAACATTCCAGATCCACCACCCCAAACTCTAGATTCTCAGCTCTACAATTCTCTTTTGTGCCAAATAATACGTCTACTCGGACTTTCCCTATGGGTTCGCACGAGAGCCCCGACACTATCCCATGGAATGTTGTCCTTGTAGATTGCAGCATATTCAAAGTTATTCCGAGTTTGTGCATTGTGTATTTGTACATGATATTGATGCTGCTCCCATTATCTATCAGTACTTTTGAGAACTTCACATTGATGCTAGTCCCGACAAATGTCGGATCCAGTACTAAGGCATATGATCCTGGGTTCGGCATTATCTTCGGAAGATCCCTTATGCTCCCGGTTATCTCCTGGTCAGACCATGGTGCGTATCTCGGAACTGCTGGCATAACTGCATTCACTTCCACATGTCTGTGTTGTATGCTTTGTCTATCATGTTGTTCTGTTGTGAACACACAGTATGATTGGTGATGTTCCCTATAATCACTACATCCATTATTCCCGAGGTTTCCCCTTCCATCTTGATTCTAATTTATCACTTGGTGAACTGTATCCCTCTGATCCGGATTATCATACCTCGGAGGGGGTGGAGGTAACATCAGTTGTTGCGCATTTCCACCAGTCAGCTATGGCTGTTGTTGGTGATGCATTTGATGTTGTGGTGCTTGTATGGCTGCCGGGTTTCCCATTGTACTCTTCATCCAGGCGCATTGGCGAGTGGTGTGATTGGCTGGCTTGGCCGGGTTAGGCGTGTGGAATTTACACGGCTGATCCAACATGGACTCAAACGTGTACTTCGGCCTTTCTTCCCATTGTTTCTTCTATTTAGGTGTCCACTGTTTCTTCCCCTCGCTCCTCGGCGTCCACTGCCGAGGACCATTCTTCTGGCATTGATTGCTCCCAAGACTCGGCTGATCCTACACAACTGCTGCCACTTGATTTGAACTATATCTGTAATCCGGCCTCTCATCCCTTCTTCTACCTCGGTAATCATTGCACCGCGATGACCCGGCACCATCTCGGACGTAACGATCCTGCTGCTCATGGTGTTCAGCCGACATAAGATCCGGTTGAGTCAGATCACCTAAGGCATATGAATCTGCTACTCGGATCATTTCTGCCAATGTGGTTGGCATATCTCTTTGCCACCTTTGCCATAATACACTTCCATACCTGCACCCCTGAGCGAACTAGAGAATCGCTTGAGATTCTATAACCCCCTCACATGAATTTTTGAGGTTGCACCATCGAGTCAAGAACTCTCTATCAGTTTCATTCGGTTTCTGCTTGCACATTGCGAGCTGTTGTGCCCTGTTTGGTCTCATATATGTACTGGTAAAATTACTGACAAACATTTCCTCAAACTCTAACCAACAGTTGATACTGACTATTGGTAAATTATTCAGCCAAACTCTGGCCAGCCCCTCCAACATCTGGGGCACATATCTCACAGCCCATCTCAAATTTCCTCCGGCTATTTTACGGCCGTGGCATAATCAATTAGCTAATCTTGCGGCTTCATACTTCCATTGTACGTTTTCGTGCCTCTTGCTAACTGAAAGTTCGGCACGGGCGGTTCTCCCATAATCCGAGGTCCAAAGCATGCCAAACCAGGCGGACCCTGTACTTCCAACAGCTCGGAGCGATACAATATGTCCAGCTTTAATCTTGCGTCTATTGACGACAAGTTTCTGTAGATGATCGTCTCCTGCATTCCATAACGATTTTACCCACCATGCTCTGCATTTTCCATCTCTGAGTAACCATCATTGTATCTGGTATTTTCTTGATTATGCAGAGCTTGTCTTGCTTCTCGTTCTTGCCGAGGTTCGTGCCTCAGCTGATGATCTTGCGGAAGGTACCTCCTTCCCTCTGCTGGGTTATTATTCTCGAGGTTTCCCCTTCCGAGATTCCCGTGCTCACTGTTTACGCGGCCGGGGTTTCTATCACCGCTGTTACCTCGACTTCCATTGCCTCTATTTTCATTGACCTTCCTGGCCACTGCCGGGTCATATGGGACAATCTGCTTATTTCTCTTTCCAGAAGTTACTGCTTTTTCTTTCCGCGTATTATTTCTGGGCGAGGATGCCGCTGCTGTGGATAATGCGGGGGCAGCCCCTACCGAATGAACCATGCGGGAAGATCCCGGTTTTTCCGGGTTAGCCCTAAGCATCTCCTCATTCTGCTGGTTCTTGATGCGTACCAGCTCGTTTACCCTTTCTTGCTGCTTTTGGTGGGCTTCCCCGGTTAGTCCTTCCAATTCTAGGGCTGCCGCATTTGCTGCCCTGAAGTTCTTTGTTGGGGTACTATACCTCGGTAGACCTGGGTCAACTGAATCATCTGGTTGAGCCTCATGCTCTGTATCATCCCTAAAATCATGTTTTCAAAGTTTGCACATCATTCATGCATTCATGCTCATCTTAGGCTCTTTTCCTCAAAAATCAGAAACTTGTGATCTATCATTTTATGTAAGCAAGGCTTTGACCCAATGCTACTCTCTAGTATGAGATTATTTGTTTTAAACCAAAGATATTTGATCCTAAGTTTGCTTGATAATTTCCAAAGATGGGACAAAGTTTTCAAAACAAAGAATGAATTTAAAACCATTTTTATACCTTTATTAAGCAATGGTAAAGGCACTGTTTTCTTTTAAAATTTCAAATGACCAAAGTAAGTTTGAGTGGAAAACAATGCTAAATGATCAATTAATAGCTAGATCCATCCGACAAAAATCTAGAACAATTTTGAATTCAATTTGGTTTGAAACTCATTTGAATTTGGTTCCTAGAAATTCAAACAGAAAAAGAAAAAGGTTAAAGAATAAGAAATGGGTCGGCGCCACCCTTTCAGCCCAGTAGCCAAAACAGCCCACCCGGGGTTTCCCTTCTCCCTCTGTTTCTCACCACACCAGACGCACTCGGCGATGCAGGCCACCACATGCCCCGTCATCGTCGTCCCCAAACCCCGCCACGACCTGGCCTCGCCGTTTCCTCCTCCTCCTTCACTATCGTGTTTTAAATCGATTAAATGTCGTTGATTGCGTGCTTAATCCTCTCCCCCGCTCCGGCTACTTAATCCCCTCCCCCTCGCGGCCATTTCCCCCATCATAGCCAGCCAGAAGTGCCGCAGCACCGAGAAGCTCTGGCGACTGATTCCGGTGAGTTCCGAGCGCCCCTCGCCTTTTGCTTGACCCTGTCAAGTTCGCCATGTCTCTGTGCTTCTCCTAATGTCTTTGGTTTGCCCGCGCATGACCCAGGTCGCCGTCCCCGACCACCTCAGCAAGCGACAGAGCCGCCGCCTAACTCCGGTGAACGATTTGGGTAAAACGCGACCACCCCTTGCCTTCTCTCTGACCCTATCATGATCGCCAGATCGTTGTGCACACCCTGACGTATTTGGTTTGTGTTAGGGTGGTCTATATCGTCGGCAACGTCGTTGTCTGCAAGAACCCGACGTCGCCCGAAACTCCGACGAGCCCCAGCGACCTCCACAGCACGCCCCCGTCCACACCAGCGAGTCATTGAGCATCAGCGCGACCTCGCGAGTCTGGTAAGCATCTCGACCAACCCCAGCCGCCTCCGTAGCCACCGGAACACCGCTGGCAGTGCGCCGACGTCGCACCGCCGTCGCTAGCGCCGCCCATCCATGGTCGCGTGCTCGATAGCCGTCAGATCTAAATCCAGCGCGTAGGCATAAATCACTTAACGAAGCGGTATGATTTGATCTGGGCCGTGCGCAGTTTGTTGGATCCAACGGCCCGCGAGCGTGATCCAGCGTGAACCGGTACCGTCCAATCAGGAGCTGCCGCGTGGCCTGTGTTTAGATTTAAAAACAGAATTTAGATCTATTAGATATTAAAACTTGCAAAATTCATAACTTTTGATCCACACGTTCAAATTTTGCAAATTTTATATCATTGGAATCAGGAGAAAGAATTCTATCCAACCATGCAATTTGTTTAATGAATTGCTTTGGTAAAATTGGTTATTTTTGCAGATACATTTATAGGCTTATTTTGAGTATAGAAATTATTTGAAAAATGATTTAAAGACTAAATAAAGCTTAATTAGTGTGTATTTGTCTTGTTTGTGATTCAGTACTGCATACTTGTATTGTTTGGTGTAGAAAATCATCACATGGAATTTGCATGCATACATATATTTTTGCTTGTATATTTTTATATGTGAATTTGGTGCTATTATTTTATGTGTAGATTTTGGTGCTAATAGTGGTTGTGGTTGTGAAAATTGTTGATACTCCCCCAACTACCAAGGCAAGTGGTGCTTCATATATTTTTGTCCCAATATTTTTACCTATGCATTAGAATTATTTGGTATAGGGTTTGCATGAATATTTTGCTAAGTATCTATATGCCATGGTTGGGAAATCCTAGTAGTTGTAAAATTGTTAGAATTTCCTCTAAGTTAAGATACTTGCTATTGCCATGCTTAGCCTAGCTAGTAGTAACCAAGGGTGGATTACATATTCATGCTATGAGAAATATTTCTAAGTCCTTGACTTATGTTTTGCTTAATAAAACGACTAAGTGAATGGGTGGAATGGAAAGAATGGTTTGTGTTGAGTGGTTACACAGGGCCCATTTCTATGGTTTACCTTGTGTATCTCACTTGTGGATTGCCACCCAGGAACAAAGGGATTTGAGATGCCAAATGTTAAGAAGCTTCTAGTGCAGCCACATGGCATTATGGGCTCTACCTGGATCATATAGGTTGCAATAACTTAGCCATTTGGACAGTTGGTGGTAGTGGGATGATAGGTTGGAACGCGTCCATTTGGTCTAGGGGAAGGCTTCTGAAAGGTCCTGTCTTGGTGAAAATCAAGTCTTGTGGGAAAAGTGCACAACCTCTGCAGATGGAAGAATCTAAGTACTTAGCCATGTCCCTGGTATTGGACAATTTGAGCATCAAGACATGGAAGCTATCAAGAATCTCCTCATCCCAATTTTCTAAGTTAAAACTTGTGGTCGAACAAGGGTGAAGGTTCACCAATTTCTATTGGTGGTTCCTTGGGAATGTTTTTACCAAACAAAAACTTAGTGTTTTCAACTAATAGATAAACCTATTTTGAGCAAAGCAAGCCTAAGCTACACTTAGCCAAATTCAGGTAGTAACTAGATGTTAATATTCTACTAAGGTATCACTTGCGAATACTATTCCAATGTATTGACCCACTGTGGTTGTAACTTGTGATGTTGCAGGTTACTCTGATGATGATTAGGGGTTATGAGTCTACACTCAACATGCTTGCCTGTGGCACATGAAGATGAAGACTTCTATTTATATATTTTTAAGTTAAACTCTTGTACTAGCCTATGGCTATGGAGTTGTAAAAGACTATGTTATCTCTAGAATGACGATGCAATAATGACCTTTGTTTCTTTGTACTTCATCTTAAACTGTGGATGCTAGCATTGATCCAGGGACTAGCATTGCAATCATAGGGATCTTTACCTTTATAAAGGTGGGATCTTACTGATGGTATCAGAGCACTATGTTGCCTGTAGGATTATGACCCTAGGATTGGATTAGAAAACACTAAGGAAATAATTTCAACAATTTCCACACTTGTCTTTTCTTCTCGTAAACTTTTCGAAATATTCTTTCTCATTTGTATATGAACTCCATCAATGAAGCCGTGAGGAAGGGACCACTCATGACCATGACCTTGGAGTGTGAGACAGAATTCCCCAAGGCCCTCGAGGACCTCATGGTTGCCATGGGGATACATGGTGCAATTGTGTACAAAGGTTTCCTCGTGATGGATGAAGGAGTGGAGTACTGGTGGGTGCAACTTCACTTATACAAAAATAAGGAAGACAACCACAAGGAATCAGGATTCTGCATGGTCACCAACTCAGTAATGCACACCACATTCTTTGACTCTGCAAGAGATGCAGCTTGGAAGGCCATCAAGGAGCTTGGTGATAGAGTCAAGTGTAGAATGCTCAACACTCAAAATGACCTTAGAGAAGAAAAGAAGCATACCCAAGAGTTAGAGGCTACCAACCAACAACTAAGGGGAGACATCATAGACTTAATTTGGGAATCTTGTGAACAGGATAGACAGATGGCTAATAAGGATGCTTTGATAGCTATTTTGTCTAGTGAGTGAGAGTTGTAACGTACTTTGTTAGTTGGACCACCACACTTATAATTTTATTTCCAAAAAAATTATCTAAGTTATGTTGAACCTTGGATGCTTGTAATGGATTTATGTATGCCATGACTTGTGTGATTGTGGCCAAAGATATGCTTGTGATACTTTGTCTTGTGATTTTTTTTTCTATTGATGTTGATTCTAACATTTCTCTATCTTATAAAATAGATGCCTAATGTTACTATCAGCATGGCTGAAGAGTTCAAGGGAACTCGTTTTGGCACTCGTCTTATTGAGATCACTAGTGTGCTCAACCTTCCGCTCCCTAGAATCATGACGCTTCCCCTCACCAAGTTTGAGAGGAAGGACCTTTTGGTCTTCAAGGTTACTCAGCCAGGACGCCAGACTGAGCCAACCATGGAGGCTATCACTTTCAAGCTAATGCATGACGACAAGGAGAGAGGCTTGGATGTAGTCATGCAGGATTTACTTGGGCGTCTGGTAGGGAGGCACTCTAGAGAGCTTAGAGGTCTTTACTTTCACGCCTTCGGAAGACCCGACGAGGAGGGTGAGGCTATTGAGTTCGAGGATGCTGCTAGAGAGACGGCGGAGCCGATTCGTCTGTACCTTCAGGACCTAGAGGTTCTTATTAGGCACCTAGATACAGATAGGACCAATGTCATGCTTAGCAATGACGAGCTCTAGGTGCAGCTTCGTGAGAAGGACAAGCTCTTCGCAGAGCAAGACGAGATAGGCAAGGAAATGGAGGCCAAGTTTGAGAGCCAGGACAGGAAATTCAAGAGCCAGGAAAAGAGAGTCCAAGACCGGAACAAGAAAATCCGGGAGATGAAGGAAGAGCTAGAGACCAAGGACTTCGAGCTCGAGCATCAGGCAGGGTGTGATTGAGAGACTTCGCGGACAGAAGAGGGATCTTAGGGCCAAGATAGAGGCCTTGACTACTAATGTCGAGGAATACAAGACCGCTATGGAGAATGCAGGTCTTACACTTGTTGATGAGGAGGTTGATGCAGAGGAGTAGTGATGACTACTCATTTATCTTTCATTTACCATGCTTATGATTATTGAGTCGCAATGACCATCCAACATGTGGATGGCTTTCTATGGTGTGTTTGCTTTTTCAAACTTGTTGTTTATGTCGTTGAACTTTATGTTATTTTGATGCTTGTTTTGGTGATTGTCTATGTGATGTATTATGCATGTTAAGCATCTATGGGTATATCATTCTTATCCTTATCCAAACCACATATGCCTTCTCGACGTGCCAACCCCAACCCAAATAACAACAATGTCACCCCCGAGATGCAGCAGCTGATGACAGCATAGGCACAACTGATGCAGATGATGACCACTTTTATGCAGAATCAGAATAACAACAACAATAACAACAACAATAATAACAACAACAACAACAATCAGAACAATCCACCAGGATTTGACATGCTCACCAGATTCCTAAGACTGAGGCCTGCAAAGTTCTCAGGAACTACTGATCCCATGGTGGCCAATGATTGGCTACGTTCGGTGAACAAGGATTTGGTAACTGTCGGCTGTACTGCCGAGGAGAAGGTCAGGTTTGCAGCACACCTGTTGGAAGGACCAACAGCTACTTGGTGGGATAACTTCCAGATCACCACTCCCATTGAGGATGTGACATGGGGTATCTTTGAAGATGGTTTCCGTACAACTCACATCTCATCTGGAGTGATGAGTTTTGAAGAAGAAGGAGTTCCATAACCTGAAGCAGCGTCACCGTAGCGTGGCCGAGTATATTGAGGAGTTCAACAATCTGGCGTGTTATGCACCAGATGAAGTTGATACCGATGCCAAGAGGAAAGAGAAGTTCCTCAAAGGACTGAATGATGAACTGAATCTGCAGTTATCTGTGGCCTATGTTCCCACCTACCAATCCCTTTGTGACAAGGCTACCATCTTGGAGAACAAGATGAAATAGGTTGAAAGCAGAAAGAGGAAGCACAACTCTGACAAGCATATCTCGGGATCATCTCACAAACGTTCCCATCATGATGATAGTGGGAGTTCTGGATCCCACAAACATGGAAAGTACAACAGCCACCACAACCACATCCGCCATCATGACAACAAGCATCACCGTAGTCATGATAATGACAAGTACAAAAACCACAAGAGTGGATACAAGAGCCACCACAGTGGAAGTGGAAGTGGTAGTGGAAGCCTGCCTGTCAAGAAGGATCTCAGTCAGGTTGAATTCTTCAAGTGTAAGAAGATGGGGCATTATGCAAATGAGTGCCCAGAAAAGAAAGTTGAAGGTGCCAACAAGCCCAACCCTTTCCAGAAGGGACAAGTGAACCACATCAATGTGGTAGAGATCTATGAGGAACCTGATGCTGTGGCTGGTAAGTTCAAACTCAATTCTGTTCCAGCACTTGTTCTTTTTGATACTGGCACATCGCATTCAGTCATATCAAGAGCATTTTTTGATAGAAATGAACTTCCAGTTGAAACTATTGGGTGTCCTATAAAAGTTAGTTCTCCTGGTGGAGAAATGATAGTGAACTCAGGATGTCATGACCTAGTCATAGAGTTTGGGAAGTATAAGTTTCCCATTAATCTGATAATCCTTACTTCCCAAGGATTGGATGTGATTTTGGGAATGGACTGGATGACTAAGTTCAAGGGAGTGCTAGACTGTGCCAAACATACTATCACACTCAGAACCCCAGATAATAAAAGGATTAGATTCAAGACCAATTTTGAATCAAAAGGGAGTAAGCTAAATTCTCTTAAGGGGGTTAGCATAGACAGTGTACCAGTTGTGAGAGAATATCCGGATGTGTTTCCGGAAGAATTGTCAGGAATGCCACCAGATAGAGATGTGGAATTTTTGATTGACTTGCTACCAGGATTAGGACCAATAGCAAAGAGACCTTACAAAATGTCAGCTGATGAGTTGAAAGAACTCAAGAAACAACTTGGAGAACAGTTGCATAAAGGGTTTATTCAACCAAGTTCTTCATCTTGGGGAGCACCAGTCTTGTTTGTGGAAAAGAAAGATAGAATTCAAAGATTATGCATAGATTATCGTTCACTCAATGAGGTGACTATCAAGAACAAATATCCTTTGTCAAGAATCAATGACTTGTTTGATCAGCTATAAGGAGCCTGTGTGTTCTCAAAGATTGATCTCCAGTCAGGTTATTTTCAGCTTAAGATAAGGGAACAAGACATACCTAATACAGCTTTCACCACTAGGTATGGATTGTATGAGTACACCGTGATGCCATTCGGTTTAACCAATGCACCAGCTTACTTCATGAATATGATGAACAAGGTATTCATGGAGTTCCTTGACAAGTTTGTTGTCGTTTTAATCGATGACATTTTGATCTACTCTAAGAGCAAATAAGAACATGAAGGAAATTTGCGTTTGATACTTGAGAAGCTTAGGGAACATAAGTTGTATGCTAAATTCAGCAAGTGTGAATTCTGGTTGAATGAAGTTGGATTTCTTGGACACATTGTGTCGAGAGATGGTGTAGCAGTTGATCCCGCAAAAGTGTCAGCTGTAACTGAATGGGAATCTCCTAAGTCAGTGAAAGAAGTTCGTAGTTTCCTTGGCTTGGCAGGATACTACAAAATATTCATTGATAATTTCTCCAAGGTAGCTAAGCCAATGACGGAGTTACTAAAGAAAGACAAGAAGTTTGCTTGGTCTGAAGGATGTGAACTCAGTTTCCAAGAATTGAAAAAGAGACTAGTGACAGCACCAGTCCTATGTCTACCAGATTTAGAGAAAGATTTCCAAGTGTATTGTGATGCATCTCATCATGGATTAGGTGTAGTTCTAATGCAAGAAGGGAAAGTTGTGTCTTATGCCTCGAGACAACTCAAAACTCATGAGGTAAATTATCCTACTCATGATTTAGAGTTAGCCTCTGTTGTCCATGCACTCAAAACATGGAGACATTATCTTTTGGAAAAGCGATGTGAAGTGTTCACAGATCACAAAAAGTTTGAAATATATCTTCACTTAGAAAGAAATCAACATGCGACAAAGAAGATGGCTAGAACTCATCAAGGACTATGACTTGAGTTTGCAATACCACCCCGGTAAAGCAAATGTTGTAGCGGATGCACTAAGCCGTAAGGTATTTGTGAATGGCCTTACTAAGGGAGAGTTGCCAGATGATCTGTGTGCCCAATTTAGAGACCTCAGATAGGAGATTGTGCCTGAAGGACATCTCATGTCATTGGATGTTCAACCCACCTTGTTGGCCAAGATCAAGGAAGCCCAAAGGACGGACAAGGAAATCGAAGAGATTAAGGAAAAGATTGGTAAAGGAAAATCCAAGGGATTCCATGAAGACGAACATGGTACTTTATGGTATGGAAAACGTATCTGTGTTCCGCAAGATCCGGAGCTTCGGAAACTGATTCTACAGGAAGCACACAACTCACCATATTTCATTCATCCGGGTAACCAAAATGTACATGGATATGAAGGAAAGATTTTGGTGGAATAATCTTAAGAAGGACATCGCTGGAAATATTGCCTTGTGTGATGTATGTAGTAGGGTGAAGGCGGAACATCAGAAACCAGCATGATTGCTACAACCGCTACCTATTCCTGATTGGAAGTGGGACAAGATTGGCATGGATTTCATCACCAGATTGCCAAGGACCATGTCAGGATATGATTCTATTTGGGTAGTAGTGGATCGCCTCACTAAAGTGGCTCATTTCATACCGGTGAAGACAACCTACACAAGTGCTAAGTTGGCCAAGATCTATATGAATAGGATCGTGTGTCTGCATGGAGTACCCAAGAGTATTCTGTCTGATAGGGAACCCAATTCACTTCTCATTTTTGGAGGCAACTACATGAATCATTGGGAACGAGGTTGGAATTCAGCACTGCTTTTCATCCTCAGACTGATGGACAGACAAAAAGGACCAACCAGATTTTAGAGGATATGTTGAGGGCATGTGCCCTAGACTATGGAGCTAGTTGGGATGAAAGTCTGCCTTACGCAGAATTCTCTTATAACAACAGCTCTCAAGCCAGTATTGAGATGGCACCGTTTGAGTTTATCTATGGGAGAAAGTGTACTACCCCATTACTATGGAATGGTGTGGGAGAAAGAAATTTTTTCGCACCAGAACTAATCAAAGAGGCTAAAGAGAAAGTCAAGCTAGTAAAACACTGATTGAATATAGCACAATCCCGACAGAAGAGCTACGCAGATCCTAAGCGTAGAGAAGTCACCTATGAAGTGGGTGATAGAGCTTATCTTAGAGTGTCACCACTTCGTGGAGTGAAGATATTTGGAGTCAAAGGAAAATTGGCCCCAAGATATGTTGGACCATTCAAGATTCTGAGTCATAAAGGAGAAGTAGCTTATGAGATTGAACTGCCAGAATCATTGTCTGCCGTTCACAATGTGTTTCATGTGAGTCAGCTAAAGAAATGCCATCCAGAGATGGAAGAGACTTCTTTGAAGGATACCATACCTTTGGAAGAGGTCTAGTTGGAAAGTGATCTCACTAATGAGGAAAAACCTATCAAGATTCTTGAGACTGCAGAAAGAGTTACTCGTACAAAGACTATCAAATTCTGCAAAGTACAGTGGAGCCATTATTCCGAAGAAGAAGCAACATGGGAAAGAGAAGATGACCTTCGGAAAGACCACCCTCACCTATTTGCTAGCCAATCCGAATCTCGAGGGCGAGATTCACCTTAAGTGGTTTATATTTGTAACATACCTAAAATCATGTTTTCAAAGTTTGCACATCATTCATGCATTCATACTCATCTTAGGATCTTTTCCTCAAAAATCAGAAACTTGTGATCTATCATTTTATGTAAGCAAGGCTTTGACCCAATGCTACTCTCTAGTATGAGATTATTTGTTTTAAATCAAAGATATTTGATCCTAAGTTTGCTTGATAAATTCCAAAGATGGGACAAAGTTTTCAAAACAAAAAATGAATTTAAAACCATTTTTATACCTTTATTAAGCAATGGTAAAGGGACTGTTTTGTTTTAAAATTTCAAATGACCAAAGTAAGTTTGAGTGGACAACAGTTCTAAATGATCAATTAAGAGCTGGATCCATCCTACAAAATTCCAGAACAATTTTGAATTCAATTTGGTTTGAAACTCATTTGAATTTGGTTCCTGGAAATTCAAACAGAGAAAGAAAAAGGTTAAAGAATACGAAATGGGCCGGCGCCACCCTTTCGGCCCAGTAACAAAAACATCCCACCCGGGGTTTCCCTTATCCCTCTGTTTCTCACTGCTGACGCCTTGCACCCCACTTGACAGAGGCCCACATGCCCCGTCATCGTCGTCCCCAAACCCCGCCCATGACCTGGCCTCGCCGTTTCCTCCTCCTCCTTCACTGCCGTGTTTTAAATCGATTAAATGTCGTTTATTGTGTGCGTAATCCTCGCCCCCGCTCCGACTACTTAATCCCCTCCCCCTCGTGGCCATTTCCCCCATCATAGCCAGCTAGAAGCGCCGCCAGGCTCCGCGAATTACCGCTTGCACCGCCGCAGCATCGAGAAGCTCCGGCGACTGATTCCGGTGAGTTCCGAGTGCCCCTCGCCTTTTGCTTGACCCTGTCGAGTTCTCCATGTCTCTGTGCTGCTCCTAATGTCTTTTGTTTGCCCGTGCATGACCCAGGTCACCATCCTCGACCACCTCATCAAGCGACAGAGCCGCCGCCTAACTCCGGTGAACGATTTGGGTAAAACTCGACCACCTCTTGCCTTCTCTCTGACCCTATCATGATCTCCAGATCGTTGTGCACACCCTGACGTCTCTGCTTTGTGTTAGGGCGGTCCATATCATCGGCAAGCGTCGTAAATGCGCAGAACCCGACGTCGCCAGAACTCGACGAGCATAGCGACCTCCACGGACGCCCCGTTCACACCAGCGAGTCGTTGAGCATCAGTGCGACCTCGCGAGTCTGGTAAGCATCTCGACCAACCCCAGCCCCCTCCGTAGCCACCGGAACACCGCTGGCAGTGCGCCGCCGTTGTGTTGGGCCACGCAGAGATAAAACAAACTTTTCCTCTAACGTGGTGATCCCAAGATCTAGCTGAGGTAGAAGGCCACGCGGTTTACCACTAGACGCGCAATTGTAGATTACTGATGAAGCGCGTCAGTTGATGCAGTGAAGTCCTCACAATCCGATCGTCTTGGTGCTGATCGCACAACACCTCTGCTGGTATCCACACGTACAAGGAGGAGCACCGGCGGCGAACTTCTAGGTTCGTGACGACGGCTGGACTGCTGTGGAGTTAGGCTTTCCAACACATGGAATGACCTAACCGAACAACGATTAACCTTTCTGGGTTACGGTGCTCCACTATATATAGGGAGTGAACGTGGGCTCTGCTCGCGCGACCCATTCACTAAAGCCCATATAACACTAGTCACCGTGAGTCCAACTCACTAACTCAGTCCTAATCCGGTTTAGGTCCAACCCAACCAGATTACAGGTTCAGATCCAATCCGAACTTGCTCCCTCTCTTAAGTGTGTGACCCCGCAGGCTCATGGCTACTTGGACACGATTGGAGTCCGACTCTCAATCGATCAGTCGGCAGCGGCTCCTAGCAGAACGTGCCGACTCCCAAGCACCAAAGAGTCATGACTACTTGCCTTTCCAATGCGACTTTCGTCCGAGTCCCTTTTTCCTCACGATATACCTTGTCAGACTATAGGCGAATATATGTCATCCCTTAAATAGTCCGACTCTCTTCTTGATCCGAGATAAGTGATTCACCCGACTAACTCTTAGTCGATCGCCTCGGTTAACACTTAACCGAGTCGTGCATGGCCATGGTTTCCGAATTATATCTCAAGAGAGGGCCTAGAGAATATCTCTCCAAGTGGAGGGGCAAAATCCCATCTTGGTTATTCACATCACGCAGCTTGATTCTCAGTCGACCCTAACTCTGCCTTTATAACTGACCAGTTACGGATCAGCGTTTGATAGAACCTAAGTCGGTGATCCTCAACTCGGACTATGCAATAACCTCAAGTCTAAGGATTACATTGATTGAGATATACAAATGACAACTTGTTCGTTGTACCTCAATATGGGTCAATCCGACTCGCTAAACTCTTTAGCCGAATCTGTGTAAGTTGGAATAGCATCCCCATGCTCATGACAAGTGGAACCGAGTCATCAAGCCAACTTTCACATTGGTCTAAGTTGTGTGTCCAGCACAACTTCGATGACCAAGGATATTTAGTACAAACAACATGAATGCATAGTTCCACAACCGAATCACATATTCAATGATACACATCAGATGTTTATACAAGGATTACTTAATATCTTTATGAATACCATGGGAAATCTCATCATACATGATTGTCTCTAGGGCATATTCCCAACAGTCTCCCACTTGCACTAGAGTCAATCTTCTGACATCACATGTCTAAGCATCTAATGCCCATGGCTCTCAGGTGTGCCTCATGCTTCGGCTGTGGTAACGGCTTTGTCAATGGATCCGCAATATTTGCATCCGTGTGTACCTTGCATAACTTGATATCACCCTGATCCACGAACTGGCGAATCAGGTGGTACCGCATGAGTATGTGCTTGTTCTTCTGGTGCTGTCTAGGTTCCTTGGCTTGTGCAATAGCACCATTGTTGTCACAATACACGTCTAACGGATTGGACGAGCCCTGAACCACACCAAGATCCATGAGGAAATTCCTCATCCAAACAGCTTCCTTTGCTGCCTCCGAGGTGGCAATATACTCAGCCTCTGTTGTAGACGCAGACACAGTCTCTTGCTTGGAACTCTTCCATCTCACAGCACCTCCTTTTATAATAAACACGTATCCGGATTGTGAACGAGAATCATCAGAGTCGGTAAGATAACTCGCATCCGTGTAACCCTTTACACTGAGTTCATCTTCACCACCATAAACCAAGAACATATCCTTAGTCCTTCTCAAGTACTTTAGGATATTTTTAGCCGCTGTCCAGTGGATCTCTCCAGGATCAGCCTGGTATCTTCTCACAACACTTAGAGCATAGGAAACATCCATCCTAGTACAAATCATGGCATACATGATGGATCCGACTGCAGAAGCATATGGAATCGCACTCATCCGACTTCGCTCATCAGTTGTCGAAGGACACTGAGTCTTGCTAAGTTTTACACCATGGGACATCGGTAAGAATCCCTTCTTAGACGATTCCATGTTGAACTTCTTCAACACTTTGTCCAAATAAGTACTCTGACTCAATCCAATGAGCCTCCTTGATCTATCTCTATAGATCCGGATTCCGAGGATGTATGTTGCCTCACCCAAGTCTTTCATTGAGAAACTCCTTTCCAATGATTCCGTGGTTTCTTGCAACATCTGGACATCATTTCCAATCAGTAATATGTCATCCACATATAAGATTAGAAAATTTACTTTGTTCCCACTAAACTTATTGTACAAACAAGAATCATGATCACTCTTGATGAAGCCAAACGATTTGACTACCTCATCAAAGCGAATATTCCAACTCCGAGATGCTTGCTTCAACCCATAAATGGATTTCTGAAATTTGCACACCTTGTCAGCATTAGCCGGATCAACAAAACCCTCGGGCTGTATCATATACACGTCCTCGGTTAAATTTCTGTTAAGGAAAGCCGTTTTGACATGCATCTGCCATATATCATAGTCAAAATAGGCTGCTGTAGCTAACATGATCCGAACTGATTTAAGCATCGCTACGGGCGAGAAAGTCTCGTCGTAATCAACTCCTTGAACTTGTCGGAACCCCTTCGCGACAAGCCGTGCTTTATAGATTGAAACATTTCCATCCATATCAGTTTTCTTCTTAAAGACCCATTTGCACTCGACGGGTCTTGCACCATCTGGCAGATCAACCAAGTTCCAAACTTGATTTTCATCCATGCACTTTATCTCAGATCTCATGGATCCAAGCCATGACTCGGAATCATATCCCACCATCGCTTCCGAATAATTTGCCGGCTCATCACTGTCTAACAGTAACACATCACGAACACTTCATAATCTTGCCGATCTTCGTAGTACAGGTGTTGCTGCCGGCTCAGCTGCCACGACCGGCTCAACCTCCAAGGTTTTTGCCGACTCGCTACTAGCCGGTTCCTCTCGAATTTCTTCGAGTTGCACCATGCTCCCACTTACTCCCCAACTGAGAAACTCTTTCTCAAGGAAGACACCATTCCGAGCGACAAACACTTTGCCCTCTTCTCGGTTGTAGAAGTAGTAACCCAAGGTTTCCCTCGGATACCCCACGAAAATACATTTATCCGACTTGGCCGTAAGCTTGTCCATTGAGTAAACGACAAATGCTTCACAACCCCAAATCTTAAGAAAAGACAAAATCGGCTTTTTGCCTGTCCACATCTCATGCGGTGTCTTCTCTACCGATTTTGATGGTACTCTGTTTAGTGTGAACGCTGCTGTTTCTAGACAATAACCCCAAAATGATAAAGGCAGATCTGTCCGACTCATCATTGATCGTACCATGTCCAACAAGGTTCAATTCCGCCTTTCCAAAACACCATTCCTTTGTGGCATTCCTGGCGGAGTAAGTTGAGGAACTATTCCACAACTTTTCAGATGGTCATCAAACTCATGGCTCATGTACTCGCCTCCTCGGTCCGACCGAAGAAACTTTATTTTCTTGCCGAGTTGATTCTGTGCTTCATTCTGGAATTCTTTGAAATTTTCAAAGGCTTCCGACTTGTGTTTCATCAAGTAGATATATCCATACCTACTCAAATCATCAGTGAAGGTAATGAAGTACTCATAACCACCCCTGGCTGTCGTGCTCATTGGTCCACATACATCACTATGTACTAGTCCCAACAAGTCGGACACCCCTTCGCAACTCTTTGCAAAAGGTGTCTTGGTCATTTTGCCAAGTAGGCAAGATTCGCATGTCTCGAACGACTCCAAGTCGAACGAAGTTAGGAGTCCATCATCATGGAGCTTCTTCATGCGTTTCCAACTTATATGACCGAGCCGGTGCCAAAAAGTAAGTCATATTCAGATCATTTGGTTTCAACCTTTTAACATTTATGTTATAAACCGACTCACCATCAAGATTCAAAATAAATAACCCGTCACGGACGGGTGCAAAGCAAAAAACATATCATTCAAATACAAAGAACAACCATTATTCTTGATATTCGACTCATAGCCTTGCCTCATCAAACATGAAGCAGAAATAATGTTTCGACTGAGCACTAGAACATAATAACAATTATTCAGTTCCATAATGAATCCGGAAGGTAAATGAAGTTGCATCGTGCCGACTTCCAACGCAGCAACTCTTGCTTTGTTGCCGACTCGAATATCAAACTCGCCTCTTTCTACGCACCTAGTTCTTACCAGTCCCTGCAACGAGTTGCAGATGTGAATAACTGATACGGTATCATATACCCAAGAAAAATTAGGTGCATCAGCAAGATATATGTCTATAACGTTGCAAACAAGTGTACCTGAGTCGGAAGTCATACCTCCACTCTTGGCTTGGTCGGCCAAGTACTTGTTGCAGTTCCTCTTCAAGTGGCCATCCGCCTTGCAGTAGAAGCAAGTGGATCCGGCTGAAGGAGATGGCTTAGTCCCTGAGGAAGTGCTTGGGACCGGGTCCTGAGCCTGCTTTCCTCCTGACTTAGCCTTCTTCTTAGTCCAAGAACTCTTCTTGAACTTAGCCTTATTCTGCACCATCAACACTTGACTGGCGCCCTTATTGAGATCCGCCTCTTCCTGCTTGAGCATCCCATGTAATTTAGTGAGCTTCTTATCCATACCATGCATATGGTAGTTCGAAATGAACTGCCCATATGCACTAGGAAGAGAGTTCAGAATTATATCTGTATCGAACTCTTCGCTAATGGGGTAGCCAAGCCTTTCCAGAGACTGCACGTAACCAACCATTTTGATCACATGCGGACTCAGTGGATCACCATCCTTAACCTTGCAACTCCGCAAAGCCTGAGAGACTTGATACCTCTCAGTCTTCGCCTGAGCCTGGAACATACTTTTGAGGCTTTCGATTATATCGTAGGCCTCAACATGCTCGAACTGCTTTTCCAAGTCCCTTCCATGTGAGCAAGCATAAGACAACTAATATCCGTGGACTCATCCTTAGCCCGACGGTAGGCATTGGTGGCAGCGACAGTCGCATTCTCATTCGGCTCATCTGGAAGTGGGTTGTCTAGGACATGGTCCTTCTTTTCTTGTTTGAGAACAATTCTCAGATTTCGATACCAGTTGGTAAAATTAGTGTCGTTCAGTTTATCTTTCTCAAGAATGGTTCTCAACGCAAAACCGGATATCTGAGAGTGACTGCTACTTGGTGCCATGATCTACAACAGAAAATATGCAAAACACTTAAGACATGTATTCATAAAAGAGCAAGCATATTAAACATTTTAATATTTTATGCTCCCACTAGAACCAACACCCCTTCGATGGTTACTTAGTGATTCAGGATCCTAAATAAGAAAGTCGGCTAGTGAGCTTTAGCATCACCGCTAGCCGCCAAGTGATCTAGGTAGACAACTCCTTGTCAATCGTATCTCATACGACTCCTGTTGGACGGGTCACATCACATGCCCCAGCTCCCATCCGACTTTTCCCGAGTCCCACAACCGTTGTGATAGACCCGTTTAGCTTACCGAGTGTTTCTGCAGTAAGAGTCCGACTTGAACCCACCTAGTCGGAAAGAATTGGCAGCACCTCAATTTTATGAGCCCACTACCAAAAATGTCCAACTTGTGATGGTGCAAACACTGGCGGGAAATCGACTAGACCTTCTTTGAGGGATTAAATTTTACCGACTATCTAATAGAGGTAAAATTGAGACATAACAATAACACAAAATAAAGCATTTATAATGTGAAATGGTATGACTCTCTTCATGGCGATCTCCATCTCCACAAAACCTGTAATCTGACTCATGCCAACTCTTGTCACTTGCCGTCTTACTCCATGTCGTCGACATGTACAACGCCTTGCATGCCTTCCGGGTTCTCCAAACAGCTACACTAGCTTAGTAAAGTAAATTACATAGAGAATCCGACACGCAGGTCGTTATACAATAAAATGACAGCACCTAGGCTCCAGCCGGCTGACAAAAACCGTGATTCGCAGATCACGTATGGATTACACACATACATCACATGCACATGAACCATACCATTCACAACTTCCTGCAAAAACAAGTTATGCATAGATACAATATCTATCGGCGTTGTGAAACTCGCAACGACATCTAAGGCGCTACGTACCACAGTCTACCCCGATGGCGAAAGCTGACGGTAGGGGTATGTTGTTCCACGACCTCAGCAGTATGATCACGAAAATCAGATCTATCATTCCCCGAGCACAGTTGATCCAATCAACTTTGTACAAAACCGATCTATCTCATAGATCGACCAACAAACAGCACATAGATCTCATCTACAGCCAACCGCAATCACATATGCGAGATCTCGAGCCTAAAACCAGAAGCTATCGCTCTGATACCACTGTTGGGCCACGTAGAGATAAAACAAAACTTCTCCTCTAACGTGGTGATCCCAAGATCTAGCTGAGGTAGAAGGCCACGCGGTTTACCACTAGACGTGCAGTTGCAGATTACTGATGAAGCATGTCAGTTGATGCAGTGCAGTCCTCACGATCCGATCATCCTGGTGCTGATCGCACAGCACCTCTGCTGGTATCCACACGTACAAGGAGGAGCACCGGCGGCGATCTGCTAGGTTCGTGACGACGGCTGGAATACTGTGAATCTAGGGTTTCCAACACATGGAATGACCTAACCGAACAACGATTAACCTTTCTGGGTTACGGTGCTCCACTATATATAGGGAGTGAACGTGGGCTCTGCTCACGCGACCCATTCACTAAAGCCCATATAACACTAGTCACCGTGAGTCCAACTCACTAACTCAGTCCAACTCTGGTTTAGGTCCAACCCAACCAGATTACAGGTTCAGATCCAATCTGAACTTGCTCCCGCTCTTAAGTGTGTGACCCCGCAGGCTCATGGCTACTTCGACACGATTGGAGTCCGACTCTCAATCGATCAGTCGACAGCGGATCCTAGCAGAACGTGCCGACTCCCAAGCACCAAAGAGTCCTGACAACTTGCCTTTCCAATGCGACTTTCGTCCGAGTCCCTTTTGCCTCACGATATACCTTGTCAGACTATAGGCGAATATATGTCATCCCTTAAATAGTCCGACTCTCTTCTCGATCCGAGATAAGTGATTCACCCGACTAACTCTTAGTCGATCGCATCGGTTAACACTTAACCGAGTCGTGCATGGCCATGCTTTCCGAATCATATCTCACGAGAGGGCCCAGAGGATATCTCTCCAAGTGGAGGGGCAAAATCCCATCTTGGTTATTCACATCACGCAGCTTGATTCTCAGTCGACCCGAACTCTGCCTTTATAACTGCCCAGTTACGGATCAACGTTTGACAGAACCTAAGTCGGTGATCCTCAACTCGGACTATGCAATAACCTCAGGTCTAAGGATTACATTGATTGAGATATACAAAGGACAACTTGTTCGTTGTACCTCAATATGGGTCAATCCGACTCGCTAAACTCTTTAGCCGAATCTGTGTAAGTTGGAATAGCATCTCCATGCTCATGACAAGTGGAACCGAGTCATCAAGCCAACTTTCACATTGGTCTAAGTTGTGTGTCCAGCACAACTTTGATGACCAAGGATATTTAGTACAAACAACATGAATGCATAGTTCCACAACCAAATCACATAATCAATGATACATATCAGATGTTTATACAAGGACTACTTAATATGTTTATGAATACAATGGGAAATCTTATCATACATGATTGCCTCTAGGGCATATTCCCAACACATCGCTAGCGCCGCCCATCCATGGTCGCGTGCTCGACAGCCGTCAGATCTGAATCCAGCACGTAGGATTAAATCTCTTAGCGAAGCGGTACGATTTGATCTGGGCCGTGCGTAGTTAGTTGGATCCAGCGGCCCACGAGCGTGATCCAGCGCGAACCGGTACCGTCCAATCAGGAGCTGCCGCGTGGCCTGTGTTTAGATTTAAAAACATAATTTAGATCTATTAGATGTTCAAACTTGCAAATTCATAACTTTTGATCCACACGTTCAAATTTTGCAAATTTTATATCATTGGAATCAGGAGAAAGAGTTCTATCCAACCATACAATTTTTTTAATAAATTGCTTCGGTAAAATTGGTTATTTTTGCAGAGACATTTATAGGCTTATTTTGAGTATAGAAATTATTTGAAAAATGATTTAAAGACTAAATAAAGTTTATTTAGTGTGTATTTGTCTTGTTTGTGATTCAGTACTGTATACTTGTCCTGTTTGGTGTAGAAAATCATCACATGGCATTTGCATGCATACATATATTTATGCTTGTATATTTTGATATGTGAATTTGGTGCTATTATTTTATGTGTAGATTTTGGTGCTAATAGTGGTTGTGGTTGTGAAGATTTTTTCTACTCCCCCAACTACCAAGGCAAGTGGTGCTTCATATATTTTTGTCCCAATATTTTTACCTATGCATTAGAATTATTTGGTATAGGGTTTGCATGAATATTTTGCTAAGTATCTATATGCTATGCTTGGGAAATCCTAGTAGTTGTAAAATTGTTAGAATTTCCTCTAAGTTAAGATACTTGCTATTGCCATGCTTAGCCTAGATAGTAGTAACCAAGGGTGGATTACATATTCATGCTATGAGAAATATTTCTAAGTCCTTCACTTATGTTTTGCTTAATAAAACGACTAAGTGAATGGGTGGAATGGAAAGAATGGTTTGTGTTGAGTGGTTACACAAGGCCCATTTCTATGGTTTACCTTGTGTATCTCACTTGTGGATTGCCACCCAGGAACAAAGGGATTTGAGATGCCAAATGTTAAGAAGCTTCTAGTGCAACCACATGGCATTATGGGCTCTACCTGGATCATATAGGTTGCAATAACTTAGCCATTTGGACAGTTGGTGGTAGTGGGATGATTGGTTGGAACGCGTCCATTTGGTCTAGGGGAAGGCTTCTGAAAGGTCCTGTCTTGGTGAAAATCAAGTCTTGTGGGGAAAGTGCACAACCTCTGCAGATGGAAGAATCTAAGTACTTAGCCATGTCCCTGGTATTGGACAATTTGAGCATCAAGACATGGAAGCTATCAAGAATCTCCTCATCCCAATTTTCTAAGTTAAAACTTTTGGTCGAACAAGGGTGAAGGTTCACCAATTTCTATTGGTGGTTCCTTGGGAATGTTTTTACCAAACAAAAACTTAGTGTTTTCAACTGATAGGTAAAACCTATTTTGAGCAAAGCAAGCCTAAGCTACACTTAGCCAAATTCATGTAGTAACTAGATGTTAATATTCTACTAAGGTATCACTTGCCAATACTATTCCAATGTATTGATCCACTGTGGTTGTAACTTGTGATGTTGGAGGTTACTCTGATGATGATTAGGGGTTATGAGTCTACACTCAACATGCTTGCCTGTGGCACATGAAGATGAAGACTTCTATTTATATATTGTTAAGTTAAACTCTTGTACTAGCCTACGGATATGGAGTTGTAAAAGACTATGTTATCTCTGGAATGATGATGTAATAATGACCTTTGTTTCTATGTACTTCATCTTAAACTGTGGATGCTAGCATTGATCCAGGGACTAGCATTGCAATCACAGGGATCTTTACCTTTATCGGCGCTACAGGTGTAGTTAAGTTATCTATAGCTTCCTGGAGGATATTCTCTGGCCTCTCCAGAGGTGGCCATCTTACCCTTGCTACTTTTGGAGTTACCTCCTGCACATCGGCTACCCTGGTTACTAGAGGATCTGCTATTCTTGGATTTGGAGTTGCTTGCTTCGTCACTACCTGTCCTCCTGCCGTCGGGGACTTGCTTGGCCCGGCACCTACCCCTGCCATTGGTGTAGGAGCTGTCATCATCACCTCTACACTGCCTGCGGGGCGAACGCCACGCTGACCTCTGGCAGCACTGAGGGGAGGATCTCCTGCGACGATGACTCAGCGCGGATAGACGCAGGAGGCGTCGATGCCTACGTAGATCTTGTGAGTGAGAAAGTTGATATAGATGCCGTTGCATGGGGGCGCCTTCCTCCTAAAACTGCCAGCATTGTCGCTGACGTAGTCCCAGATGTCAAATCTCTGGACTAAGCCAGAAACCACCCGCTCGCCGGTGTCGATGAAGTTTCCCGTCTGGATCTTGACTCCAGCTAGCAACGCTGCTGGCCCCATGGTGGGCGCCAACTGTCATGGTGGTGGCACGGCAGATGCCATGGGTAGGCTAAAGTTTAGGGACAATGGATGCTAGTGGGATCTGGGGAGGGAAGATGTAGTGATTTATACACAAAACTAACTAGAACACAAATCTTTATTTCTCCTCAACCAAGTTACAAGTGCTCCTTGAGCTGTATTAGGGAGAGGAGGAAGAAGTTAACTACTAAGCGAGCCCTCTGGTGTCAAATGAATCCCTCCCTCCTCTAGGAAGCCATGCCCCTCCTTATAAACGGGTCCCTTGGTTCCTTCTAGGGCTGACGTGGACAGGCATATTCTTGGAATATGCTTGTCCCAAAGTGGTAACTCGGCGGACCTTTTTCCGTGTCCCCCTTCTATCGACGGCAAAGACCCAGAACCCCGACATGTGAGCCTCGGGCTTGCCCACTGTCACCTCCATGACGCCTATCTGCCCCTCTACGGCTCTGCTCTTTGTCTCCAGCGCTTGGCCCTGTGTAGATTCCGACTAGCCAGTAGCTAGGGTTTGACTCTGGGATCCTTCTCCTTCTCCTGCAAGCTTCCCATTATTCAGCCTCGTCCTACATAACTTGGCTCGACCTTCCCCTGCGTATGAGATGATCAAGCTTATTCGACCGACTTAGCTCACACGTCGGCCGAGTAAGGTATTAATCACTCATTTTTGGCTAAGCCATGCCTTATTCGGCCGAGCCTTGCATAACTCAAGACTTTTCCCCAACGAATCAGTGAGGTTGTCAATCTCACCGGTTTGCTGTAACAAAGGATTAATTGTATGGTTTGGAAGGTAACAGTGGTTTGTAGAAAGTAAATATTAATAGTGGAAGATGTACCAGTGGTAAAGATTGGACTGGGGTCCATAGTTCACTAGAGGTGTTCTCCTTAGATAAAAAAACATGGCATGCTGGGTAAACAAATTATAGCAGGGCAATTGAAAGGACTAAGCAAGGTATAACAATGCAATACTAGACATCAAGATCCTATGATATTCGATTGGGCAATACAACAAGATAAATAAACCGCCATCCAACTGCATCTATGACTAGAGGTCCACCTTTGGGTTATCATCCGAACACCCTCCAGTATTAAGTTGCAAGAAACAGACAACTACTTTAAGCAAAGTGTGTAAGGTAAACAATCCACTTGTTCCATGAACAAAAGACCATTGTTTCTCCCAAGTAGCAACAACACATCTACAACCTTAGAGATTTCTGTCACTTCCCTTAGATTCAATAAAGGCATGAACCCACTATCGAGCATAAATACCCCCTCTTAGAGTCACTAGCAACTACTTGGCCAAGATAGCCACTAACAATAGAGAGCATTAAAGATCACAAACAACATGCATGATTACAAATAGATGAGATCTTGATCATGAACGGAGCTCACAAGATCTAGACATGAACGCACAAAGGAGGAGATACAACCATCTAGCTACTACATGGACCCGTAGTCCAAGGTAGAACGCTTATACCGGAGGCTGGCATGATGAACAAGAAGGCCTCTAGGAGGATCTCCCCTTCGGTAGGGTGTCCTGAAGAGCTTCGGATCCACCCGATCTAGGGACGATAGTGGCGGCGGTTATATTTAGTTTCATGGAATACTGATCGGGTACTTAGGGTTTAGGCATAGGGGGATTCTTATACGCGAAGAGGCGAGGCAGGAGGGCGGCCAGGGGGCCCACACCCTGCCCAGGTGCAGCCTAGGATGGGCCCGCGCCTGGGGAGGGTGCGGCCGCCCTGTGGCTCCCCTCTGTCTCTCCTCTGGACTCCGTGTTCTCCTTGGTGAAATATTGAATTTGGCTTTTGTCCCGTACAATTCCAAGAATATTTCCTTACTAGCTTCTCTAGAACCAAAAACAGCAGAAAACAGGAAACCGACACTGTGGAATCTTGTTAATAGGTTAGTACTCAAAAACATATAAAAACACCTCAAAGTGTGGACAAAGCAAAGCAAAGTAGATACTAAACAAGCATGGAACATAAAAAATTATAGATAAATTTCCTACTGGGCTGTCATCTGCCTCCTAAACGTATCTATAATTTTTGATGTTCCATGCTTGTTTAGTATCAACTTTGCTGTGCTTTGTCTACACTTTGAGGTATTTTTATACATTTTTTGGGATTAACCTATTAATAAGATGTCGCAGTGCCAGTTGCCTGTTTTATGCTGTTTTTGGTTTTAGAAAAGCTAGTAAGGAAATGTTCTCGGAATTGGATAGAAAAAATCTAAAGTGAATATTTTACCGGAGAGAACACACATACCGAAGGGTAGATGAAGGGGGCCACGACGTGGCCACACCCTAGGGCCACGCGGTCAAGAGGGGCGCGCCGCCACCTGGTGTGGGCCCCTCGGGAGCCCCCCTGCATCACCTTTTCGCCTATAAAGTCACCCCAATGCAAAAACCCTAAGCACCTGATCAGATCTCCACAAAACAATCTGTAGCCGCCGCCACCATCGTCCCAAGATCGAGGGATCTGAAGCTCTTCTTGGCACCCTGCCGGAGGGGAGAGATCATCCCGGAGTCCTTGTTCATCACCATGCCAGCCTTTGGTATGATGCGTGAGTAGTTCACCCTTGGACTATGGGTCCATACAGTAGCTAGATGGTTATTTCTCCTCCTTTGTGCTATCATTTTTAGATCTTGTGAGCTCCGTTCATGATCAAGGTCATCTATTTGTAATCATACATGTTGTGTTTGCGGGGATCTGATGGATATTGAGATACTATGTCAGATTAATTATTGATTCTATCATGTCTGTGTTATTTGTGATCTTGCATGCTCTCAGTTTCTAGTAGCTATCTTGGACAAGTAGATGCGTGTGACTCCGAGAGGGAGTATTTATGCTCGATAGTAGGTTCATGCCTCTAGTAATCTGGGGAAGTGACAGAAATCTATAAGGTTGTAGATGTGTTGTTGCTACTAGGGAGAAAACAATATTTTGTTCATGGAACAATTGTATTGTTTACTTTACACATATTGCTTAATGCAATTATCCATTGCTTGCAACTTAATACTGGAAGGGGTTCGGATGATATCCTGAAGGTGGATTCTTAGTCATAGATGTAGTTGGATTACGGTCTATGTATATTGTTGTAATGCCCAATCAAGTCTCATAGGAGTCATGATGTCTAGTATATGCATTGTTATGCTTTCTCAACCTGTCAATTGTCCCGCTGTAATTTGTTCACCCAGCATGTTAAGGAGAACACCTCTAGTGAACTATGGACCTCGGTCCATTCCTTTACCATTGATACATCATCTACTGTTACCATTTACTTTCTACAAGCAACTATTACCTTCCACACTATATGATTAATCTTTTGTTTTAAGCAAACCAGTGAGATTGACAACCTCACTGTAAGTTGGAGCATGGTCTTGAGTTTGTGTTGTGCAGGATTCGAAGTTGTTAGCAACACCTTGGATTTGTTTCCTTGCTCCTACTGGTTCGATAACCTTGGTTTCATAATTGAGGAAAACTTGATGCTGTGCTCATCAGTCAACAGAGCCGCCATCAAGATTTTCTGGCACCGTTTCCTGGGAGTTAAGGAGAGCTTTGCAAGGGGAGTCTTTCATAACCACTCTCTTTACTTTGTTTTTGGTTTTCTTAGTTTCTTTTGCTTGTTTCTTTCTTTCAGAAATGCAAAAAATAAATTAGTTTTGTTTGGTTTGTATCTTTCTTATCAAAAACACAAAGAAATTAGTTCCTACTCCAGTTGCTGCTGCTGTTGGCTTGCTCCACTTTTGCAAAAATGAAAACTCCTGATAACAAGAAGTTGTGTGACTTCACTAGCACAAAAAACAATGATTTCCTGTGTACACCTATTGCTCCACCTGCTCTTGATGCTACCTTTTATGAAACTAAACCTGCTTTGTTGAATCTAGTTATGATAGAAATTTTCTAGTGCTAGTTCTGATGATGTTGTTGCCCACCTTAATAACTTTGTTGAACTTTGTGAGATGCAAAAATATAATGATGTAGATTGAGATATTATTAAGCTCAAATTGTTTCCTTTCTCTTTGAGAGGAAAAGGTAAAGAATGGTTGCTATCCTTGACTAGAAATAGTATTGATTCTTGGATTAAATGCAAAGATGCTTTTATTGGAAAATACTATCCTCCTACTAAGATTATATCTATGAGAAGTGAAATAATGAAATTTAAACAACTTGATAATGAACATGTTGCTCAAGCCTGGGAAAGAATGAAAACTTTGGTAAAGAATTGTCCCACTCATGGACTGACTGATTTGATGATTATCCAAACTTTTTATGTAGGACTAAATTTTTATCAAGAAATCTGTTGGATTTTGCTGCTGGAGGTACCTTTATGACCATTACTTTGGGTGCTGCAACAAAACCCCTTGATAATATGATGGTTATTTATTCTAAATGGCACACTGAGAGAGCTCCACATGGTAAGAAGGTAAATTCTGTTGAAGAAACCTCTTCCTTGAGTGATAAAATTGATGTTATTATGTCTATGCTTGTCAATGGAAAATCTCATATTGATCCAAATAATGTTCCTTTAGCCTCTTTGGTAGCTCAACAAGAGCAAGTTGATGCGAACTTCATTAGAAATACTAATTTTGGCAACAATGCTTATGGTAATAATAATTATAGGCCATATCCTCCAATTATGGAAATACTTATCATGGTAGATCTGGAATGCCTAGTGAAGATAGGATTATAGAAGTTGAAAGATCCACTAAAACATTCATGCAAATGCGATATAAGAAGAACAAAATATTCACTAAAACTATGGAAGAACAATCTGCTATTTTGAAAAATATTAGTCATCAACATGAGAATTTGAATAGGGGAATTCCTAGTTTTCAGTCCAAAATTTTGAATGCTGAGAGAAATATTTCATCTTTGTCTGAAGCACAATCCTCCTTGGTTAATAAAATGGCTGCTAAACCTGAAACCATGGGAAATACCTTTGCTGCTACTCATGCCATACAAGTTACTATTGATGAAAATGTTAGACTGTTAGCTAAATTGCATGCTAAGTGTGAAAGAGAACATGTGATTGCTAGAAACAATAGTATTTGTACTATTACCACCACCAATCTTGATGCTATCAAACCACAAGAAGTACCCATTCCTTCTACAACAATGCCTAAACCCAATAAGAATGCTGAAATTTTTCGAAATATGGGGAAAAAATAAGTCTACTACCTGTGATGCTAAGTTTGATTTTGATCTTGATGGCTGCAATATTTCTGAAGTGATTATGTTCCTACAAAATCTTGCTAGAATTCCTAAAGATAATGCTATGAATATGGATTTCACAAAACACATTACAGATGCTCTCATTAAAATTAAAGAAGAAAAATTGAAACATAAAGCTTCTATTTCTAGGAAGTTAGAAGATGGCTGGGAACCCATCATTAATATGCAAGTGAATGACTTTGTTCTCAAAGCTTTATGTGACCTTGTTTCTAGTGTCTCTATTATGCCTAGAAAGATTTATGAAATTCTTGATTTGCCACCTTTGGAAGATTGCTATTTAGATGTTCCACTTGATGATAATGGTAAAAATAAACTTATGGGGAGATTTAATGATGTTATTATTATGGTTAACAATGCCTATGTCCCTGTTGATTTCTATGTTTTGGATCTTGAGTGCAATGCTTCTTGTCCTATTACTTTGGGAAGAACTTTTCTTAGAACTGTTGGTGCCATTATTGATATGAAAGAAGGCACCATTAAATATAAATTCCCATTAAAGAAAGGTATAGAACACTTCCCTATAAGGAGATATAATTTACCTTTTTCTTCTCCTACTAAAGAAATTTTTTATGTTAATGCTTCTTCATTTGAAAATAGTTGATTCTTGCTTCTTATGCCTACCTTAAAGGCGTTAAAGAAAAGTATTTCTTGGGATATAACCCAATAGTTTAATTGATTCTTGGAGGTTATTACTTATGTAATAACCTCTCCTTATACTTTTTGAGTTATTTTTGTGCCAAGAATAACCTCTAATGAGAGAGAAGTAAGATTTGGGGAAGTTGCTATCCCGAAACAGATTTTTGTAATTCACTGTAAAAATTCGTGAAAAATCTTTGTATGTTCGATTGAGCTGTAATTTTCTGAATAAATGCCCCAGGTTGTTTTCTAACTTCCGTGAGTTCAACACTTTTCCATTTGATCAACAGAAGGTCTTTGAAAAAATTGGTTTTTACCTATTGGTCTGTTTTGAAAGATTTCTGCCATTATTTGTATTTGCCTCTTTATCGGTTTATTTTTTAGTTCTCCTTGATCACTTGAACTTTTTAAAGGAATTCCTACAATATCTTGTGTTTTTATGAAAGTTTTACTTTTGTAGAAACTAAACCCAAAGGCTTATTATTTTGAATACACTAAAGTTGCTAAACCCAAAGGCCTATTATTTTGAATACACTAAAGTTGTAGGGGAAGAATGATGTGATGAGATGAAGAATGGACAAAAGCTCAAGATTGGCGATGCCACCCCGTGTCACCCCAAGAAATATTCAAGAGGTACAAGCATCAAATCTTGGGGATGCCCAAGGCATCCCCTTCTTCATCAATAAAAATCTCAGGTATCTTTCTATACACTTCATTTTTATTGTTCCATGCACTGTTGTGTTATTCTTGGAGCGTCTTAGTTTTCATTTTTGGTTTTAGTTTTCTTGAATAAAGTAGTTGGACCCCCACTTTCGCTCTGTTGTTTCAAATAAGTTGATTGGTGTTGGAAAAGAGTAGAAAGATTCATGCTTAAGTGGTACAAAAGGGAGCTTGTTTTGACTGTGACTTAGACTTTATCATGTCATGCTAGATGTTGTTTCGATCTTATGCTTAGTGATTATTGCTTCATCATGACTTGTTCCAAATAATTGAGATTGCTTAATGTGCCTGAATCATGCGTTGTTTTAGCATACAAAAGTATAATATTGTGGTATTCTCCTTTGATGCTTTGTTTGGGTTGACTTGGCACATGCTCACACAATGTTATGACTATGAACCAATCACCTTAGCCTCTATGATAATTTAGTTTGACTTGTGATACCACTTTATGCTTTGTCGCTCTGCATGATTATGTCCATTATTGCTCTCTTAGTTGGTCGCTCCTAGTCTTTTGCTAGCCTCCACTTGTATTGAGTAAGCTCTACTCATGCATCAAACTCCCAAGAAACCAAGTTATTCCAAAGATTCCACTATAAATTCCTATGCTTGGTGTGTTACACCATTCCAAGTATATTCTTGTTTTATGTATCTTCCAAATTAAACTTGTTATGTGAAAATTAGTGATTAAAGCTCTCACAAACTTGATGGCACACTTTATTTTTCTTGCCCCTAATAAACTTGAACCATTGTGTCATCTATGTTGTACATGCTTGCACTTATAAGTTGGGAATTAGAAGTACCATGCTTTCATGGGGAACACTTTCAACACCTATACATATTACCTAGTTGATATCATGATCTTTTGTTTATGGATGTTGGCAGTGTGAAATAAAAGGGGAGCCTGTAATTTCACGGAGTATTATATATGTGTTATAGAAACTCCTGGGCGGCTAGCATAAGCCATGCCTAAATGGTGGAAACTTGCAGCATCACCATAATGAGCAATCCACGAAGCATCCTCGGACAAAAATATAGAAAAAGGAGAGAAAAAGAAGAAGAAAAATATATGCACCATGCTCATGCTAAATAAAAGGATCGCTGAGATGCTCACTGTCTGTTGCCTTGTCATTTTGATATGTGATATCTCCTGTGTCATGGGGCAAGGAGTACCCCATTGGCGGTTCTCTATGATACACATATACTTGCAATGACAAGAACTTGCTTGTGACTAAAGTTGATTAGCATGGGGATCAGCCCTCGTACTCAAGGGACATGAGATTTCTAGCTTAAGATTTGTCAAGCATATACTCCATATTTGTTTCACTTCAAGATGCTTATGATAGGGGCAATGAGAGTTGAAAGCTAATAAGTACCATAATTTTTGGAAGCTCTTTATGAAACTTGAAATCTTTGCTTCCCTTTATGAAGGGCCTTTCTTCCAACTTTTATATTGAGTCTCCACCTTCTATCTTTATACACCAATTAAGAGAGCATAGTTGTCATTCTTAGTTTTATGTGCATTGTCCCAAAACTTATTGATTGATTCATAATGTTGATATTGCTTGTTCTTGAACTATTTGTATCTAGTCACCCTTATGAACTTTCAAGGTGTCCTATGAATTTATGTTTTGCTACTCCATGAGGGACAAGATGAATACCACTATGCTATGTTTTCTCTATGTGAAACAAACAAACATCTTTCAATGCATTGTTATTCATGATCTTTGTTTGTATCTTTTCATGTTGCAACATAGATTATATGTCTTATTGTTAGAAATACATCTTTCATACTCATGTTTAGAGTACTTTGATCCCAGCTTTCAATGCTTTGCAAATGGTTTGATCAAGATTGTGATGGTGCATGTCACCTAAAAAATTATTATTTTTATCACCTACCTACTCGAGGACGGGCAGGAGTTAAGCTTGGGTATGCTTGATACGTCGTAAACATATCTATAATTTTTGATGTTCCATGCTTGTTTAGTATCAACTTTGCTATGCTTTGTCTACACTTTGATGTATTTTTATACATTTTCTGGGACTAACCTATTAACAAGATGCCGCAGTGCTAGTTGCATGTTTTCTGCTGTTTTTGGTTTCAGAAAAGCTAGTAAGGAAATATTCTCGGAATTGGACGGGACAAAAGCCAAAGTAAATATTTTACCGGAGAGAACTGAGAGACTGAAGGGCAGCCGAAGGGGGTCCACGAGGTGGCCACACCCTAGGGCTGCATGTCCTAGAGGGGGCGCGCCGCCACCTAGTGTGGGCCCCTCGGGCGGCCTCCTACCTCGCATCTTCGCCTATAAAATCAACCCGATGCAGAAACCCTAAGCACCCGATCAGATCTCCACGAAACAGTTTGTAGCCGCCGCCACCATCATCCCTAGATCGAGGGATCTGAAGATCTTCCCAACACCCTGTCCGAGGGGAGAGATCATCCCGGAGGCCTTCTTCATCACCATGCCAGCCTCCGATATGATGCGTGAGTAGTTCACCCTTGGACTATGGGTCCATACAGTAGCTAGATGGTTGTTTCTCCTCCTTTGTGCTATCATGTTTAGAGAGCTCCATTCATGATCAAGGTCAACTATTTGTAATCATACATGTTGTGTTTGCGGGGATCTGATGGATAATGAGATACTATGTCAGATTTATTATTGATTCTATCATGTCTGTGTTATTTATGATCTTGCATGCTCTCAGTTTCTAGTAGCTATCTTGTACAAGTAGATGCGTGTGACTCCAAGAGGGAGTATTTATGCTCGATAGTAGGTTCATGCCTCTAGTAATCTGGGGAAGTGACAAAAATCTATAAGGTTGTAGATGTGTTGTTGCTACTAGGGAGAAAACAACAATATTTTGTTCATGGAACAATTTATTGTTTACTTTACACACATTCCTTAATGGAATTATCTGTTGCTTGCAACTTCATGCTGGAAGGGGTTCGGATGATAACCTAAAGGTGGATTATTCTTCATAGATGCAGTTGGATTACGGTGTATGTATATTGTTTTTATGCCCAATCAAATCTCATAGGAGTCATGATGTCTAGTATATGCATAGTTATGCTTTCTCAACCTGTCAATTGCCCCGTTTTAATTTGTTCACCCAGCATGTTATCTATCTTAAGGAGAACACCTCTAGTGAACTATGGACCCCGGTACATTCCTTTACCATTGATACATCATCTACTGTTACCGTTTACTTTCTACGAGCAACTGTTAACTTCCACACTATACGTTTAATCCTTTATTTTAAGCAAACCAGTGAGATTGACAACCTCACTATAAGTTGGGGAAAGGTCTTTAGTTTGTGTTGTGCAGGATTCCATGTTGTTAGCAACAGCTTGGAGTTGTTTCCTTGCTCCTACTGGTTCAATAACCTTTGTTTCATAACTGAGGGAAAACTTGCTGATGTGCTCACCACACCTTACTCTTGGGGTCTCCCAACGAGGCTCTATAGTCAACTGAGCCGCCATCAAGCCCCTAATGTAATCCAACGTATCCATGTCCTCTTGGTAGGCGGTGGCCGATGCTTTGTAGGCGTACTAGAGGGAGTGCAGGGCCTCCACTTCATCACAGAGGACCATGATGATCTCTCTGCTACCTCCGGGAATCTTGAGGACGTTGTAAGCATGGTGAGTAGCTGCCATGAACATGGCCAACATACGGTAGATGGGGATGACGTTGTACGGGACCTCGATATGGGCCATGTCGAAGTTGACAAGCTTGGTGCAGTAGTTGTCGGTGTCCCGAACGTGACGGGGAGACACACCTTCCTGATGGGTGTGGTGGTTCCATCCATCACTCCGGAGAACAACATGGTCGGCATCAGCCTGTCGTAGGGAACCTACAGCTGGGCGAACGTCTCGTTGGACATCACGTGTAGGCCATCGCCTCCATCGATGAGAGTCTTCGCGATCGCAATGTTGTTGATGGTGGGGGTGCAGATCATGGGGAGAGTGCCCATAGGACTTGTGGAGATGGGGTGGTCACGGGCGTCAAAGGTGATTGGGTACTAAGAGAACCTGAGCTTCAGGGATGGAATTCCCGTCCGGCGGTGGCGACCTTGCGAGTTAGCAGCTTGAAGTGTCGGTTGAATACCGGGGCCTAAGAGACACCAAGGATGCAAGCGACAGCTCCTTGCGGCACCTAATATCCCCAGGATCCTCGGCACGGCCTTTCTCCACCTCCAGAGGGTGCTGCTGTATGGTGTTGGCTTGATGGCCCATCTGCGGTGTGTCGCCACCTCCGGAGTTGTTGTTCTAGCGCTCTCTCCCATGGTGGCCACCCCTACCATGCCACGCTCTCCACCAGATCTCCCCCTTCTCTGGCTATTGCGCATGTCGCGGAGCTTCTTGAGCTCGTAGTAGTCGTCGGTGGGGGTGTCCGTTCCTCTTGTGGTAATGAAAGTACGCGTTGTCATCCCTTTCTCCTTCACCGCACTGCTCGTGAGGACTCCTCTGGTTTGTCTCAGCGGCGAGGACAATGGCGGTCTTGTACTTGGAATCCTTGTCCTTGCCCTTGGACGAGCCCGAAACCTTGGGAGCGGTCTCTGCTTTGGCGAGGCTGAACATCCGCCCTGCCTCCGCCTTGGCGTAGTTTTCAGCCCTGACGAAGAGCTCGGCCGACGTGGTGAGGTTCTCGTCCCTGATGTCGATCTTCTCCCTCATCTTGACATCCTTGATGCCTTCTGAGAAGGCGGTGATGATGCTGGAGTCCGAGATCTTGGGGATCTTGTTGCAGACTCGGTTGAACCTCTACATGAACTTGAAGAGGGTCTCTCTAGGATCCTGCTGCACCTGGCGGTGGTCGAAATATGTGAGAGGGCGCTCATAGCGTCCCTTGAAGTTAGCAATTAAGAGGGAGATGAGTTTGGGCCATGATTCGATGGACTCGTCTAGCAGGTTCATCAGCCAAGTGATGGCCGTTTCCTTCAGGCACATGGGCAGCGTCGATGCCCGTGGTGTAGAGATTCAAGAACTCGCACGGGTTGGCCCTTCCGTTGTAACGCGTTGGTGCCTCCGGACGGAACTTGTGCGGACAGACTACGCGGTAGAGCGCCTTTGTGAGGGAGAGGCACTCGTTGGCCTGCACCTCCTTGCCGCTGGCAAGGTCACGCGAATTTGCTGGCCTGCTGCGGAGATTTCCTCGGCAAGACGGTCTTCACGTCCACGCGGTGGCACCGCGACCGCGGGGGGCATGACGAGCTCATAGTTGTTGGTCGCTAGAGGGGGCTCCTATTTAGACTTAAGGGCCCCATCACAGCGTCGGGCCAGAAGAGAGAGCCCATCCCTCTGCGCCTACTCCTCACCCTGAGCCCCCTGGTCTTGAAGGGTAAGCATGACAATGTGGAGGAGGTCGGCGATCTGGTCACACCACCTCTCCTTGCCTGGGTCGGCCGGTGGGTGATCCAGGAGCTCCTGCACCATGCAATTGGCGGCCTTAGGCATGAGGTGCTCGGCGTTTCCGTGTGAGTACATGGTGTGGGAGAGCGAGGTGGCGCAGCGCGAGGAGGACATGGACTCCTGCAACGGGAGGTAGCTGGAGCCTCCGTCATCCTTAGTCCATGGGTCCTGCTCGGAGGGGGCGCGTCATGGGGCCGGCTCGGTCTAGGCCCTGCTTTCCATGCGGCGGAGTGCACGCTCGGTGCAGGTATCGAAAGCGCGCCTCAGCCCCCAGGTTGGGACCCTCGTGCGGAGGTAAATCTCATACTCCTGCTTTGTTGTATTACCAAGGATCGCGAGGGGCTTCGCAAGGGTACAATGGAGGTTGTATGTCTAGGATTTTGATCGTCGAGGATCGATCGATTCTAAGGTAGGAGAAGGGTCCCTTACATAGGTCGGCGTCGGGCCTCCTCCCCTATCCTTAGGCGGGAAGGGTGTCCACAATGCCGCCCCTCAAGATCCTGGTCTAGGAGGCTATTTTATGTGGACTTGGTCTAGCCCGCCATGATCCGCTCTGTCCTCATGTAAAGCATCATTTGTCGACTTCGCTTGTATTCATCCGGCGCACTCTGCTTTCTCCCTTATATCACCAAAACAGCAATAGAAGGGGTGTTCCACCACGAGGTCGTTCGTCCTCTCTCTTCAAAAGGAGGGTGGAACGAGTCTTCTTTACTGAGGCGGCCGGCGCCACGGAGGCACTATGCTTCATGTCAGGGTTGTAGCTTGTACTCCTCTCGGTGAAGTTATAGTCATACCCTCGTACGCACTCTGAGTTATCTGAGGCTCGAAGACAATATATGATGACGTGGTAGACTCCCTCCAAGGGTTTATTCCCTCGTGAGGCGGATGCCTTGCGATGCCCATTTGATTGGGTCCCCTCCAGAGGCGTGCTACCTCTTGAGAGATGAGATTCCCTCGGCATGGTGCTTGTTCATCGTGGGGATGTGGCACTCCAGTTTCTAGGGCTCCGACATTCAGGTTTAGGGTTTTATGACTTTTCAACGAAGTTCGAGCTTTATGCTTATATTCATGGAATAGAATGATGTAGCAACAGTTTAATGAAAGTATAACTCAAATTTTTATCTATAAGTGCATGTTATATACCTTCTTGGTCAGGGTTCAGGGGTCGAGGGCTTAGGGTTTAGGTTTTAGGGGGTTAGGGTTTACGGAAGTTTCATTAATATTCGAGTCGTATACCTATATTCGTCAAATAGAATGGTGTTAGCACAATTTAATGAAAGTATCGATTTTGAATTTTGATATAAAATTGCATGATACATGCTTTGTGAGGGTTTAGGGTTTAGCGGGTTTAAGGTTAGGTTTTAGGGAAATTTGAATAATGTTCAAGACTAATGCTTATATTCGTAGAATGGAATGTCGTTAGCGTAATATAATGAAAGTGATAACAATGTTTTCGTGTTAAGAAACTATAAGGTAGTATATGGCTAAAATGCCACCACTGTATCCTATTTCATTGATATTACCGGGTTTCATAAATTTTCAAGATCCATAGCTACATATTCATGCAATAATCTGGTTTATGGCAATTTTCTCAAAGTATCTCAAAATTGGAACTACAAGTGTGTTATAGATGAGTCACGTGCCTTTTAAACCATTTTAAGCTTCCTAATTTGCAAGATTCAACATCTTGATCTGAAAGCCGAGTCAAAATTTGGCCCCTTTTCGAAAAAATTAGGGACGAAATTAGCTATTATGGTGTAAGATGTATGAACATTCATGGATTTTTGACAAGACCAAAAAAGTTTGAATTCTACTGATATTTGCCTCTAGGACCCAAAGTGGTTACTTCCTCTATACATCAACACAACTGACGAGCACACCAAAGTCATAGCGCCATGCAGTACAAGGCACATAATTGCCTATATGTGGACGAGGGAGAAATCCGGTCGGTGCGCTTAGGGTTGCCAAGGAGATATGGATGGTGAGAGAGGCAACAAATGAGAGAGAAAAAACAAATTTGTTTTGCGTGCAAAATTTATTACTCCTTCTAGTAGTATAGTGTTTATGATGTAAAAGCTGTAGTACTAGTACCTCATGTTATAAACCCATCATCATGGAGTGTATGGCACCGCCTTCAACTCCTCCTCGTTGTTGCCCTCTTGCTCTTTTGTTTTCCCCCTCCACTCTGAGCCATATTCTTCATTGTAGTACTACTCCCTCTATATATCCCAGACTAGAACGAATATTGTAATTTTTTGTCAAAGTCAACAAATTCAACATTTGATCAAATATATAGAGAAAATTACCAACATCTACAATATCTAATGCACACCATATGAAGATATACTTCATCATTTTTCTAACAATACCGATTAGGGATTATAAACATCAACACATTTTTCTATGTAGTTGGCCAAATTTTAAAAAGTATTACTCTGAGCAAAAACTACATGCATCGTATTTTGGGATAGAGGGAATGCTTGCTTTACAGAAAAAACCTTCCTATGACTTGGAAAATTGAGATTATCTCTTTATCTAGGTGCGCCTATCTACCTAATATGGGAAAACTATCATAAACTATGACCTGGATATGGTGATGGCCTTGGTCATTAGAGCAATTTGATCTACACGGGCATGATACCTGGTGTTTTGTAAAAAACAGCTTCGCAATATTGTCCTACCATGTATGGACATTATTGGTTTTCAACACGAATGACCAATGTTGTCAAGGCCATATCGATCGACATCATAGTTTACGACGTGATAGAGTTCCCACACTATATGGGTGCATCTTGGGGTAGTAAGCATTGTTGACCATGGGAGTTTTCACACATATAGTGGATCATGTTTTCTATCAAACTACAACAGTTAAATGAATGTAAAAAAATCAAGTCTAGCATGGTGGAGACGGGAGTACAAGGCACACGTGTCTAAGGGCATCTGTAATGTAGGACCCACCCAACTTATGGAAATTACCACAATGTATAAGGTCAGGATTTGCCATAAGGTAGGACACACATAGCATGTCATATTGCCCATGTAGGGGGAAATGATTTCCTATTCTCCATGGGAAACCCAAAACTTGACGCAACTTTATTTTCTACATAATGTACTACTATATGCCTTGAGGTGTGCTTTTTTTACACACTGTGGATGCCATAAGGAAAAAGAAAATAATGGGCCCACTTGGCAGTGTATGACCAAGCTATAAAACTCCTATGCAGATGTTAGCGTCTTTAGTTTAGTGGGTCCCACAAATCATCTCATTTAGACAATATCTAAACGGTGGATCTTAGTATATTTCTTTTGCTTGGACATATGCTCACCTCTGTCCATGTGTTGTACATGAAGAGAGAATAAAACATAGGCAAGGAGGAGGACAACAGTGAAGAGAGAAGAGGAGTTGAAGGTGGTTCTATGTTAGAGCAAAGTTTATTATGGTGGGTTCCTGACACATGGTACTACTTCCGCCTTACAGTTATAGTGTACACTCTACTTGTTGTAAATTTCAAGACTTATGCACGCAAAAAAATGTGTGTTTTCTCTTTGCTTCGCTGCCTCTCATCTCTACACCGCTCTCCAATCGCGCACCGACCCGACTGATCTCTCCCTCGTCCATAGCGTGGCGCTGCTCACCTGTGCCTTCGTACGGCGACTCTTTTTATTTTTCTTTGTTTTTTGAGAGGGGGGCTCTGTTTCTCTGGAGTGTTCGACAACCGTGTTGGTCTGGAGTAGGAGGAGTACATAGGAAGGAAACCACTTTGGTCCTTGGCGGCAAAAAAATTCAAACTTCTCCAATTTTGAAAATTTCACTTGCTTCCCAAATATTAGGAGGGAAGGTTATTCAAAATATCGGCCATTCATAGTAGTACTTCTTACTTATGTTTTTCATCAGTGGTGACGTAACAGTGTCATCTCTGATATGCACCACAGAAGACCAATATCGATGCGCCACTGATGAATTATTTCCTTGTACTGCACCATACCCTTTGACGACATGGTCGGGCGCCAAAGGAACCCCTGTTGGGCTCACTTCAATAATTTATTCTCTGACGATTTCGACCATGTTCGGGCGCATTTCCTTCTTCTCCTTAGGCAGATTGCTACCACTTGTTGTGCCCTCGCCGCCATCGGTGGTTTCATCATCCACCATTCCTTCGGTTTGTTTTTCCTCAGTGTCATCCATCACATCATCGTCGCTCTCAGAAGGAGAGTATTCTTCATTGCCCCCTATCATTCTTTCTAGCCACTTGGCCTCCTCCTAGAATGACATTTTTTCTTTTGAGGTCTGACTTTTCCTTCAATGTTGATGCGCTTAGAAGATCTAGCCTCATCGTTGTCACACATGTTTGCACTAACAAAAAGAAAATAATGGTTAGAAAAGTTCATGGAAAAATCCGGCATGACCTTTGCTAATTTTCTTAACCTAGGAGTGCCCGATTTCTGTCAAAACAGAAGTTAATCAACATTTCGGAAAAATAGAGACTCATTTCATACAAGAACCTACATACACGACATAATAAAGTGCTTCGTACAAGCACACTATATACTAACACTAAATCAAGTGCTTCATACATAGAGTGTATGTCAGATGCAAGCACAAGCTCATTACTAGCACAGTAAGCACAAGCTCATTACCAGCACATCAAGCACAATATCATTACCAGCACAGCAAGAATAAAAACACAAGATACAAGTATTGTTGTAGTTGTATTTAAAGAATAAACAAGAACAACAAGAACTACCTATTGCTCGAGCAAGAACAACAATAACTACCTACTACAACTAACTATGTTGTAGCAAGAACAGTCTAAGAACAACACGAACAACAAGAACGGTCTAAAAATCCTAAGAACAGTCTAAGAACAACAAGAACAGTCAAAAAAATCCTATGTTACAGTAAGAACACTTGCTGCTAACCTACTGCTTGTTATCTACTACTAACATACTACTAACCTACTGCTTTCTATCTACTAGTAACCTATTGTTTGCTTGCTAACTACTACTGCTTGCTTAGCTGCTAGTACATGCTATTGCTTGCTTGCTAGTACTTGCTTGCGAACTACTACTAACCTACTATAAGTACTTGCTAACCTACTACTAATTTTTTGCTAACTACTGATTTCTTACTAATAACCTACTGCTAGTACTTGCTAACCTTGACAACAACTAACCCTGACATATTCTTCTAGCTTGACAGCAACTAACCTTGATTGCTAACCTTGACAACAACTAACCTTGATTGCTAACCTTGAAAGAAAATAACATTGATTGCTTCTTCTAGCTTGATAGAAACTAACCTTGATTGCTAACCTTGGTAACCTTGACAGCAACTAACTTGGTTGCTTAATAAAACTAGCTTCTTCTATCTTGCTAATATTCTCCTACTTCAACTAATTACAGCAGGTAATTACAACAGTAACCATTTAGGTGGCAATAAACTTTTATTTCTGTACTGCTGGCAATAACCATTTAGGTGGCAATAAAATTTTATTTCTGTACTGCTGGCAATAACCATTTAGGTGGCAATAAACTTTTATAATTACCATTTAGGTGGCAATAACCACTGTTCAGTAAGAGAAATGATTGCAAATGAAAAACAATACTGTTTCAATTTTATTCATTAGAGAGACACGAGTCGTTTCACTAGCTTCTTTCCTTGTTTCTTGTGATGGGATGTTCCCAGGTCTCTCTGCCTCTCTCCTCTCCTATTTATAGTTCCTACTGCTTGCTTTATTTCTTGCTTGGTAACTATTAATAACCTACAAAGATGGCCCCCTAAGTAACTATAGGAGATCTTGCATTTTTTACACAAGTACCTTGCTTGCTTTCTACTGTTACTGCTACTACTTGCTTTCTTTCTAATGCTACTGCTTGCTTGCACTCCTTCATCATCAACTAAATAAACTACATGAAATCAAACCTCTCAAACCAGAAAAGTTAACTTCAATACTTGCATTGATATTATGTGCATAAGGTTCAGACGTAGGAGAGGGGGTCCTACCAGGTGGGAGGGGGCGGAGGTTGGTCTTGGCGACAAGCGGAAGCGTGGGAACGACAAAGGCGGTCCTCCTTCATTGGTGAGAACACATGCATGGGGCCTCGTACTCCTCGGTCACGCGCGAGGTAGGCCTCCTCCTCCTCCTAGGTTGCATGCAGGATGGGAGCCTCCTCCTCCTCCGGTGAGAGCGCGGGGCGGTGCAGGCCTCCTCTGGTGAGAGCGCTGGGTAGGGCGGACCTCCTCCTCCGGCGGGATTGGCGTGTGCGTGTGCGGGCGTGATTGGAGAGGCAGATCGAGCGGCGGCGGAAGCGCGCGATGCAGGGTCGAGATCAATCTGCTGGACGAGAGTGAGGGATATGAGTGAAAGGGACGTGCCAGTGCTTGTGGTTTTGAGGATAAGCACAGATAGTCGTAGCACACGCTTACCTAGTGAGCTACGGGTAAAGTACTTACCCGTAACGCACTAGGTAAGGGTGTGCTATGACTATCTACTCCGGTAATAGTAATAATAAGGCTCGCACCCCACTAATTAACACTACCACTGCCCTATCCCACTTGTTATTCCCTTTGCTCTATTCTGAACCCGTGAGCACTCAGGTTCGAACCCTAGTTCCCAACATTTGTTTGTTTTATTTTAAAAATACTTTTAAATGATAAAAAATTCCCAAAAATTATCTAAACTATATAAAATATTATTTGAAGTGGTAAATATATATCATAAAAGTGGTACAAATGTGATTCCAAGTATAAATAAATAAAATAATAATGTGTCTATTAATAATACAATATTTTTTTAGCACGTGTTTTACAATCTTTTTTGAGCTAGCGTTTTACAATCTTTTTTCCTTCTTTGTCGCGATTGAATAATTTAGCCTGGCACTTTAACGTTTCTTCTCATGAACAGGCTACCTTTTTGGGTAAGGTTGTCCCTTTTCTTCTTGTGATGTATGTTGCTTCATCGTAGTCGTCGTCATCTTCAATCTTTGGATCGCCGTACTTCTCGAAGTCTTGCTCGTCGGCGACTCCAACCATTCGGATGATGTTTATTTTTCTCTCCTCACGACAACACGGCTAGGCTTTGTCGGGGCGGTAATAAAAAAATATTGGTCCACTTTGCTAGCAAGTACCCACGGTTTATTTTTCACGGCGACATTCGCACCGGTGGCCTTGGATTGGCTGCTTCAGGTATAACCATGGTTGTGAAATACCGGTCTTATCTTTCGACGCTCTTGGGCCCTATGACACGGAACATCGGCATCTTTTCTCCATACTAGTCGAGCTCCTAGATCTCATCGATCCTTCCGTAAAATATTTCCTTCATGTTGTCATTGGTGTAGAATTTCCTCGTTACGCGTGAGTTCTGATAGTCACACTTATTGTCCTTTTCCTCCGTGTAGAATGTGTATCCGTTGATATCATACGCCTGATAGGTCACCAGGTTGTCCATGGGTCCCTATGAAACATTGAATATGATGTTTTCCTCTGTAGAATGCAATTTCGGGGGATTATCTAGGAGTGTCTACCTAAACCAATGCGTGAAATCTGAGTTGTGCTCTTTCATTATTTCTCACTGCATCCTCTGTATGCCCTAGTCACTGTAATTTTTCTCGATTAACCTTTTGTACTTTCATACCCAAGGATCGACCAGTTCTAAATGTTGTAGCGTGACCAGGGTTTCTCTATCAAATTATGCACGTCGACCATCGAAGTCTGCATGCAATACGTGACGACCCTCTCGGTGACCCGATCCCTAGAGCTTGCCAAAGGTGCCTGTTGATGGGAAGACCGATAGGGTTCTCGATGTCTAGATAATTCGTGTAGAAAGAGATGCACTCTTTGGCCAGAAAGCCTTGGCTATGCTTCCATCTGGACGGGACCTATTGTGAACGTATCGTTTGATGTGTCCATTCATCCTTTCGAACGCCATCATGTTGTGGAGGAACATCGGCCTGAGTTGGATGATATCCTCCATAATATGGACCAGCAGATGCACCATAATGTCGAAGAATGTGGTCGGGAAGTAGATCTCGAGCTTGCATAGTATCACCATGATCTCCTCCTATAGCATCCCGAGTTGATTCATGCCAATCGACTTTAGCGATATGCCGTCGAAAAACTTGCAGAGCCCAAACAACATTTCATGGACGTGCTTGTCCAGTATCCCTCTTAGTGCAACCGGAAGTATCTATGTCACTAGGACGGCACAGTCGTGAGACTTCATCCCACTAAACCTCTGGTTCGCCTTGTCTAGGTATCTACTTATCTTGCTCGCGTAGCCGTAAGGAAATTTGACTCCAAGAAGGCACTTGAAAAACTATTTGATCTCATCTTGTCTTGAACTATTTACCCTTTCAATGACCTTGTGTCGCCTCCGACTGATGATCATCATCATCTTCCTGATCATCAGGAATAGTGCATCCTCTGTGAAGATCCTTCCGGATGCCCATGAATATCAAGTCGTGCCTTGCTTTCGGACCATCTTTCGTCCTATCTGGCATGTAGATTAGGGTGGCGACCAGACTCTCGCACATGTTCTTAGTGATATGCATGATGTCAAGGATACGAGGCATGCGGAGGAACTTCTAGTATGGCAACTCCCAGAAAACAGACCTTGTTTTCCATACCTTTAACAGCGGCATGTCTTGCTGCTTCTTTCACTTCTTTCCCGGCTTAGGACACACTTTCCAGTTTTTCAGCAATTCATCCCCTTCTTCGCTGCTCCTTTGCTCTGGGATTCCTCGGGTCTAGGATTTACCATCGAACAGATCTCCACATTTTATACATGCATCATTCTTGCTAAGACTCCTCCAGTGTCCCATGAACATGGTTTTCGAAGACCCTGGATCTTTCTCTAGTTGGAGATAGGTCGTGTTATCCATGCAACTAACGCATGCGTATAATCGTTGGATAAAATGCCCCAAGAAATATCCACAACCTTGATATTCTTGCACCGTAGTGACCAATGCAGCTCTCATATTGAAATAATCTTGTGAGAGAGCGTAGTACGTATTAGCTCCGGATTCCCATAACGTGGCTAGCTCCTCTTTCAACAGCCCAAGATACAGACTGATGTCTGTACCAGGTTGTTTTGTCCCTTGAATTAGCATACTCATTTGTATGTACTTCTTCTTCATGCAGAACTAGGTAGGGAGGTTGTACATCCATACAAACATGGGCCAAGTACGGTGTGTGCTGCACCTAGCATGATGTTCCTCGAATCTCCAACAAATACTAGGAATTTGAGGTCCAATGATTTCCACTGGCAAGCATATGAAGGGTGCGTCAGCAGCTCGTCCTTTTCACGGTCATCTTCATCTCCTATCTTCTTTCTTTCCACATGCAGCGCATGAGCTTTGCTTCCTTAGGTTCTGTGAAATAGCGCTCCTGAAGAGGAGTGATAGGAAAGTACCATACCACTTTTCGAGGAGATTTCTTCCCTTTATTGTATCGAATCACACCGCACACCAGGCATGTGGTTTTCTCGCATCATCCCCCAGATAAATGATGCAATCGTTGATGCAGACGTGGTATCTAACATGCGGTAGATCGAGAGAACACACAATTTTCTTGGAATCCCTGATACTAGTAGGAGACGTGTTCCCCTCCGGGAGACGATCATGCCAGAATGCCATCATATAGTCAAAGCTTGCGTCGGTCCATTTGTGTTTTTCCTTCATGTCCATAGCCTTGAGTGTTACATTCAACCAGGTATCATCGGGCTTGCATCCTTCATACAATGGAGTAACCGTGTCTTTCTCAAGTTGCGCAATCTTGGCTTTCTCTCTAGCGGCAGCCCTGGCGTTACTCGTCTGCTTGAGAAGCATTTCTTGAACATAAGGGTCCCGGACCAAGCCTGACATTGTTCCATCGTCTCCTCCGGCATCTAGATCATCATCATCCTGGTATGCTTCCGCACCTTCACCCTCTCCAGGAGACTCTTCGTCATATCGCACATCCTCTCCGTGATCATCATCATGTTTCCCGCCTTCCTTATTTCCCTCCACCCCATTTACGTCTTCATCACTTATCCGCCGAGTGTATCCATCCATGAAACCATGGCAGAGTAGGTGCGCCTACAGATGCCTAGAATCTAGGCCGATCAACCATTTGAGTTTGCATCTTCTGCACGGACATCTTATCTCCATCATGTTATTTCATATCATGTCGGCCGTCGCGCATTTCAAAAATCTAGCCACAATGCCTTCGCTCATTATGAGGACCATGGTTGCCTGTGCGGTATACATGGTAGAATTAGAAGTTTATTAGAACCACACAACCAATGCATGCATGTAATGGTCGATGGAAAATTTCGGTATGACCTATCCTAAAATTAGCACCTTTGCGAAATGCCAAAGTCTTCCCAAAATGGAAATGAATCAATAGTTTGGCAAAACAATGGCAACTCATTCACACACAAACATGCACATGGGAGAGCATGCATGCTCCAAATAGATGACCATCGATCCTCTCTATACATATGAGCATATCATCCATACACATGATCACATCCTCTTACATGGACAAATTACCGAGATGAGAGACCGATCGAGAAGATGGAAGGAGAGGTGAGAGACTGAGAGGATGGTGGCCGGAAGGAGATCTTTCCTCTATTTTGTATGTAGCATCCAAGGTAAGTTTTACATGCTACAAATGGTGAGAGAGTGGATAAATTAAGGTGGGAAGGAGGAGTAGGACGACCAGATCCAAGGAGGAAGGAGGGGAAAGTGAAGTGGAAGGTGGTAGTGGATAGTCACATGTGCAAAAAGTAGACAACACGTACATCTGTGGCACATATGGTGGTGGTGCACCACAGGCATAAAGCACAGTTGTGGGACACATGCCAGTAGTGCTCCACGGATGTGTTTGCCTAGTTAAACAGGAGAGTGGCCTGATTTTACCCATAGCTCAAGGTGCCCATATGCGTCAGGACTACCTGCCACACCCGTAGTGCACTTCGCACAGGTGCACTATGGCTAGGTGGCCTATGGCCGATAGTGCTCTGGCCTACACGTACCCGTGGCACAAAACCCCCATGTGCGCCATGCTAATAAAAGTTACCCATAGGGCAACTGTGGGCAGTGTGCCACGCCTATTGTAGACCAAGGTTTTATGTTAGTTTTGCTCATTTCAGTGTGTGTTCTGATGATGTGTATATATTATAGTATATTGAATCGTTGATACATGGATCTCGGTTTTAAAAATTCAAACAATTGATATCAAAGTTCTAGAAAAAACCTAAAAAACCAACGATGTAAATGGTATATTCTACCAGGTTTCAAATTCTCAGAGCTATGTACCTTGTATTATAGGCTATGAAAACGAACAAGTGAAGAGATTCGAACAACAAAACATTGTCAGATTTATTGTTTTCGCACAACCCAGTTTACCGGAATGTCGATCCGATATATTTCAGGATGGTGGAATACACCATTCCCTAGTCACCGCCACTGATCTATCGCGGTCACACTTCCCTCATTTTCACATCGCTCGCCCTCTCACGCATCCCTCCATCATGTCGGTGACCACCACCCGACTATGGGGATTCGTATCTGTCCTCTACGGCAGTGACGACCTTTTAGCAGATAACACCTATAAGGCGGCGATGCATACCTATTCCTCTCGCCTAGAAGCGGCAACTAATGGCGGTAGTAGTACCCAATCGCACAATTTCCTAGCATTGTTTGGTGTACAATATTGGCATTTAAATTATTTGCTTAGACTAGGGTTACACATGCAAGAAAGTTTTGGGGCTAGATCTGCTGTGGTATGTAGCAATAATCTTAAATTTAGTATTGATCGTTCCACGACAAATGATGATTTGTAAGGTCATTGGCCATGTTTTAGTTGGGTGGTCTGCATGCTGATAATGGTTTTTGTTGTTTGCTTGATCGATCTCTTCACTGGTGGATTATGATTTTGTTAGATGTCTTTATTTAGGTATTATTTTGCAATTCGATCTACAGTAGCTCGAGAAATTCCCTAAATTGAGGCCAAATTTTCAGCAGTGTTCAAGCAAGAAGCTCAAGGTTGGAAAAAGGTCACTATGGAAGAAGACAAAATAAAACTCTGCTGCCAGCCTGATGTAGAGTCCACTGAAGCAGGCTAGGTACGCCCATTGGGAGAAGACCACTAACAGCTTCTGCAATGTGCTTAGTGAATCCGGGTTAAATATGCTTGCCATCCCTAGTTTATTTTTTATTTGTTTTGAGGGCGAGTGTCCTCCGACCATCAAGCTGAAGACCTCCACTTCCTGCATCTGGGATGTCCACCTGAAGGAGGAATATGACAATATTTTCATGGACGCGGGATGGCTAGAAATTGCCAACGCACATGCTTTGAAGAAAGGACAACTCCTGGTATTCAAGAAGCTTACCACCAGATCCTTGAAAAATAATTTTATTTGATAAACTGCGGTGACCCAGCATACCATTGCATGATGTAGTACACTATAGTCGTTGATATAACAGCAATAAAACATTGTTCACTAGTATTACATCCCTTAGAGTGGTACAACAGAAACACAGCAGGTCCAAGACATGACTTTGGGTTACAACTCGATTCTTTACATAAGATTCAGAGAACACTCTAGGTTAAAGAGAGAAAAAGAAACTTCCTACAAAGAAGAATCAGGAATAAACAACTCAAAAACTATCATACTAATAGGACTAGTATCCGAACTATTGGTCAGGCATTGCTTCTATTGCAATACACTCAAGAAATAGGTTCTATGATTAGAGATTATATTCCTATCTAATCAGTAAATTCGTCTTCACTTGAGTTGATGTATATGTTAACTTTCTTGACTTTATTGAAGAACTTTAGCTTCTGGTGATGATTCCTGGAGCATAACTTGATGTAGACGTCGTCTTAATTTCTTCAGAGTCTAGCAAGGGTTAAGAGGATATGTTGAGTACGAGCGTACTCAGCAAGTTTACTAGAAAAGGAGTGTTTGATGCACTATATCTACAGCCACAGACCATAGGTTGTAGGCAATGCAGGTTTTCATAAACATTTTTTCAAAGGTTGCTTTTATTCTAAAAAGCTATGTCCTTCAGCCTTCACGGGTTTACCAGAACTTTCATGGAGTTCCTTTCCCGCCGCGTTCGCAGCTCCTTCCCGGAATAGGGAGTAACAAGTTACAGTTCTTACACTCTGCAGAGGTGCGTAACTTTACCCATGAGAGATCTTAGCCTTGTTGCACAATGAGCTTGTCCACGCTTTCTTAGTATGGGGCCCAGTCTAAGATCCAAGCCAATCACTTCCTTCTCCGTGACCCTGCATGTCTCCTTCGTGTACGCCATCCCACCTATTGAATTATGACTATTGGCAGTACAGACCGTTCAGATGCCGAAACTATCGTGGGATGTTGAGGGTTCCCACCCATATGCTGCATATCTCCTACGAATTACCAATTAATGCATGCTACGGAGATAACAGCCACGACACACACATCTGGCTCCATGCGAGAGGGAAAAGATACAGCTGACTTCTCCATCCCATTCCAAATCTCATGGTCAACGCGTAATATACGGCGCAAGAATCACTGGCGACATTGGTTGTTAACTCCTAGATAATATGTTCCTTTACTACCAGAACTTTTATAGTAGGTTATTAACTCATGGTAAACAACCTATAATCATATTATTATTGAAAATAGTGTTTTCTGACCTTTTTCAAATGCAAGTGATGACAATACTGAATTTGCAAAATACTTTAAAGAAAATAATCAAAGGACATGAGAAAGTGTGAACTTGCCTTTTGTGATTGCAAGATTATGCACTCACGGTCTTCGGGATTAATATAAAAGATCCAATATCTGAAATCAGCATCATTGGTCCGATAAGGACTAATGTTTAAAGAAGCAATATGCAGTTATGCATAAGTAATGATATGTATTTTGTAAAACTCCCAAAGTGAATTCCCAACACTTTGATTAAATTAAATTTTGGTGATTCTTTTAAGAGTTGGTTTATCTTTAAATTTCATTCTATAATTAATGACCTCTATAAGGAGCTTAAGTCTTAACAATTCATCATATACAAGTAAAGTATACGGAGCTTAAGTCTTAACAATTCTATGGTTTGAAGTGGAAAAAAGAATAACATTTGAAGAAAAGATTTCTTTTCTATGGTTTAAGTAATCTTTGTGGTTAATCAAATGTGATCAATGTTGTTTGTGCTTGCTTAAATAGTTTGGACTTGGGATGCTATATGACTTAATTAAGATAGACCAAAGTTAACTATAAAAACATAAGTAGTTTATTAGACATAATGTTTATAAGCTTTGAGACTAAAGTTAACTTTAAAAGGTTAAGTAAACTTAAGAGGTAATATGTTTTAATTATTCCCAAGTTTTAGATTGATGACAGTTATAATTAAGGTGTGGAATTATTCACTTTATATTTAAGTGAATGATCAGATTAAATTTGTTTTTCTATTATGAAAATAATATGTATTTATTTAATGGAAGCATAATTAGAAGATCCAAGTAATTTGTTAATATTTGAAGTTATGTTAATAATAGTTAAGGTATAATGATTATTCATCATATTATATGTATGAGTGATACCCAATGTTTATTTAAAAGGATTATTAATAAGATTTTTTAAAAAGAATATTTTAAAGTTAAAAGTTATACTTAAGTTTGATTATGAATTCAAGTTATGGGTTTGGATTTAATTGCTCAAGGTTTTATAATTTTTTGATTATTTATTACTTAAGAATTATTTCTAAAAGAATTCACAAAACAAGTATTTGATAAGGATATAAAATATTAAAGACTTTTCTAATAATGTATTTAATATTTTTCTAGTGTAATATATTTATTCAAGACCTTAAAATTGATTTTTATTTATTTTTAGGTATTATTTTTATGTTTATAAAATTCCACAAAGGATTTAATGTATTTAAATATTTACTTCAAAAAAAATTTATAGAAGAGTTGAGTTAGTATTTACTTCAAAAAAAAATTATACACAAAAATGATTTTTATTTATTTTTAGGATTTTTCCTATTTTATGAGATTTTACTTAGGATGTAATGGTGTTAAGATTTATTTGCTTTATATTTACTTTAACCAAATAAAGTTATATTTTTATTAGGTAGATATTATTTTTGTGAACATTTTGATATACTATATGTATTTTTAGGATTTTTATTTATTTTTCCACAACTAATATTATATTGAGGCTATCTTGGTAATTATTATTTCCTTTTTATTTTTATTTATTTTCTTGATATTACTTTACCTTGGACCCACCAGTCAGTCTAGCCTATGGTTGGGCTAAACCAACTCGATCGGTGGACCAATCCGGTCAAACCGATCCACTCGGTCTAGTGCGTCTTGCCCCTTGCTCGAATCCCTCTCTCTCTCTCTCTCTCTAGGAGACTCTCTGGTGCCGCCGCTGTCGTTCCTTGATCAAGGCCGGCTCCGGCCACCACGGCCGCCATCGTGGTGTGAAATGACGCTATGGATGACGCTACATCACCCTAGCCACGCTTCTCTCTCTGATGGTTAGGTTTTGCGCTGTTGCCGAGGATGTGGTGATCCGACGCTCCTCTGGCATCGCCCTGGTGCCTTGGTGAGGAGATGGTGTTGTCCTCCTCACTATGACCTTTATGAACAAGGCTTGGCACGGGTTGCAGCGCCCTCTGGGTGCTCCCCGTGCCTTCGTGTTCATCCTCGACACCAGCCACTACTTCCTCTTCACACCCTAGCGAGGACCACAGGTATGTTTTCCCCTTTTCATTGCTCCTACTTCATCCATTGTAACCCTCTATCCTCGCAGCACCTCTTGATAGTGCTTCTGGGAGTAGTCTGTGTTACAATTTGAGTGTTATACGTGGTTTTCCTCAAAATTATTAAGGTGGTTATTTCTTGTGGATCTTTGGTATTAGCCTAGATTATTCATACATATATTTGGGAAAACCTCTCGTCACTTATGCTTGCTTGTGCTACAAAGCTAGTCTTGAGCTCTGATATTAAAGTTGACAATCTTGATGGTGACCAAAATATAGTTTTATGCTTCTATAATAATTTTCTATTATATCCTGCTACTCAGGTGATACAAATGAATATGTAATTGGTGGTCTGGATCACCTTTGGTGATACTGAGAGGATGTTTAGTCTATGCTAATGATTGTTGATGAGCACGAGTAGTGGTCAGTAGTTTCCTGATGATCTCATGATCATGTAGATGATTTATATGGGCAAATAATCATTCTATTAAATCTACATGCAATATTCCTTTTTGTATTTGATCTCTTTCTTCTATGATTGACTGATATATTGCTTCAGGTAATCTTCCCAGTAGCTTTGCTTCTTGATTTTAATGATAATTTAAACTATCTGATTAGATGCTGGTAATATCTTGGGTAAGTTGTATTGTTTGTTTTAGCTTTCACATCCTTCCCACTTTTATGGTTGCTCAATGGTTGAAGTAGTTAAGTGTTTAACTTTGATATGAACAGATGTGTAAGATATGCTTGGTTTAGGTACTTGGATTTTTCTTTAGCCTTGGACTATTGATGTAGAACACTAAATCTTGTACAAGCATGATCTGATTCAAGTGCTATGTTTGACATGATTGTCACGACCCGGGATCAGGGCTAGACAAATACCAGATCCCCATCGGATATAAGCCTAACCTAAATTCCGAAATGCGCAGGGAAAGATCGGTAACATTATAGAACATACAAACCATACATTAATAAGGTTAACTCTTAAAAGAGTTACAAACCAGTCATACAAACCAGGGTCACAGACCCATCATTACATTAAACAATGGAAGCAAACAAGTTGTTCCAAACAACAAACTTAGCAAAGGGCCTAAGAGGCCATTAACAGAATTAGCGACCCTTCCATAGATCCTAGGCTGCTACGCGTTGACTTCGACGTAGAAACCACCTTCAGTTGGAGTAGCTTCATCTATAGAAAACATCAACGAAGCAAGGCTGAGTACAGGGGGTACTCCGCAAGACTTATGGCTAGTGGGGTTATTTTGCATAAAGCCATCTTCTTTTTTCAAAACAAGGGGGAGAAGAAACTCGTCTAGTCAGATCATTTTCAAAGGGGATAAGAAGACTTCAACTCTTGCTCTTAGAATCATCTTTGATATCCACCAAGTATCATCATCTACTGAACCTCTCTTTCCGAACTACCCCCTCAAACAACCCTGAGGAAGTACTCCGGATCTCACATTAGTTGTCAAGTTTTATCATTCGGTTATAGTTTTCTATGATCATAGAATCCGTTCCCAAGTCGTCCATAACCATGGACACGGCTTTTTGAAAATATTAATAACCCTGCAAGGGTGCAAAACTTTACCCATACGTACCAACCGATTCTTATTGCCTAATTTTTAGCCCTCTTCCATGAAAGGCCGGCAGAGAGTGGTTGACCACGACCTTTACCTTGCTTTCGCCGAGACCATGAGTCATGCACTAAGGAGATGTCACCGTAACGGGTCGAGTCCCGAAGTCGGTCCCTAGAGATGTGAAAGGGATTTGAGATTACGGATGCCGGGCATCTCCCATTCCCTGCCACGCTTACGTACCTGTATGAATGCACCTCCTTCACCTCCATTCAAGAACAACCAATATACGTATGTCGAATGGAAAGCCTGAACTATATGACTCATGGAATCTACTAGGCAAGTTAGTGAGTCGAGGGGGTTTCTAGGCCCTGTGTGGTTGTACGCTCGTCTTGGTTCAAGAGGGCGAGAACATCAGGTCCTAAGAGTGGCAATTATGGGTCTATAAAAACCACAACCCACGTGGCCTCCCATACAAGCCTTAGCATGTTTCTCATTCATGTATGATCACATCACAACATCCTACCATACTAGATTCATTCGCATATCCGGTGCATCACATGAATGATCAGCATCATACCACTAAGCATGGCTAAGCTTGACTGAACTGTGGCACTAGCGATGCTCATAAGCCAAACCCTAGTTATGCTAGGAGCGGTGGATCAGGTAATATAGTTCACAAAGGAAAAGAAGCATCAAATAGGATTACTCTGTCTACTGATAAAAGACTATTGAACCAAATGCATATGACGAGAATGAAATACTTTGTAATCATAGTATTCATATGTATGAGTGGGGCTTCGATTGCCTTGTCCATTGTTGGACTGATACTGCTCTTCAGTGGCGTTGACTTCAGCTTCGGGTTCATTTCCTATTCGCGAGAACCAATCACCGAAAAAGAGAAAGCAACACTCAACACATGGCATGTGCAATGCTCATACAATATGGATGATATGACAAGTTAAATTATGTTGAAAAGAACACTATAACATGTTTGGTCATTTTAAAGGGGGTCCGAGATATCCAAACCCTAGAATAGGGGGATCTTCGGAATCACCTATGGGGTTCAATTGGTTCTTCTAATTATACTTGCCATCAAAGTTGATTAACAATGTATGATTATAGCTTAGTTAGATAGGTTTCATTTTTCTAAACATTTTGGTATATTATTTGTATTTTTCTGATTCAAAATGAATTAGTTATGAATTTCTCAAATTTTAATTCATTTTAAATCATTTTTGCAATATTTGAAATAATTTCCAAACTTGGGCCCACATGTCAGACTTTTAATCATTTCAGAAAATATTTACAGAAAATAATAAAACTCTTACAGGTATGGCCCACCTGTCAGGGATTTTCCATTTACAGAAATCATTTAAATAAAACAAAAATAGTTATTGCATCATGCTGATGTCACCATGGAATCAACAATGGAGATGCCCACTGCTGGGGATCAAATCCGCTGATTCCGAGCACGCCTGCTCGCGCGGAGGGGCGCATTAGAAAGAGGCGAGCAGATTAGTGGCGGCGCCGCTCTTTCTTGGTCATGGGAGCGTCGCTTCCGACGAGATCCAGCAGCGGCGGCATCGGGCACTCGCGGGGAGAGAGGTACAGGAGGAGAGGGAGTCAACGGGAGGGTGCGTTAGCACCGCGAGCACGGCAGGGTTGGCGACGAGGCTCGGTGAGGCCGGACGGTGGCGGATCGACGGCGTAACCTACGGCGGCCGTCAGTGCTTTGGGTTCGATTACAGGGAGAGGAAGGCGTCCTAGCAAGCGAGCTTCGAGGGTAAGGACGAGGGCGGCACGGCGCATCCAGCCGTGGTCTCAGCGTGGCGTGGGGTGGCCGGAGACGGCGAGGACGAGCGGCGGCAGAACTAGGTTTATTTGGCCATGGTGCAGGAGAGCTAGGGAGAGGGGACAAGATAGCGGGCTAGGGTTCTCTGTCGGCGAGGCGAGGTCCTTATAGACGCTGGCGGGCGTCGGCGCGCATCTTAGCGCACGCCGGCGACGGAGGCGCCGCCATCGAGCTGCTTAACTCGATCCACCGGCGAGGAGGACGACGTGGAAAAAACAAACGAAGCGGTATGGTCCTAGTGGGGCTGCACTTGGGCCCTGGGTGGGTTGGCTGAGGAGTGCATGGGCGATAGGGGGAGAGGGAGAGAAGTGGGCTGCGGCCCAGAGAGGGTTAGGGATAGTTTTTATTTGCAGATTTCTTTTTATATTTATGTTTTCTAATTTCTTTTGTAAATTCCATTTGTAATTCTGTTTTGAATAATTTCAAATTACAGAAACTTTTATAATATAACTGAAAACACTAAGTGGCCCTTGGTACTGATTGGGCTCCATGCATTTTGTGGTTTTTTTCCAAATATTTTCAAAACCAGATGAATGTTTCAAATAGAGAGGGGAGTTAGGGTTTAGGGTTTTGTTGGTTATTTCTTGATTAAACCAAAGTGCAAGTGTTATGCATGCAATGCTCAAACATATCTTATTTATATTACACAAAAGGTGGTATGTTACAGCTCTACCCCACTTACAAGAATATTGACCCGAGATTCCTAGGTTTTAGAAAAGAAGGCAGGGTACTCAGATCGAAGACGATCTTCGCGTTCCCAGGTTGCTTCTGACTCAGAGTGATGAGACCATTGAATTTTCAGGAACTTGATGGTTTGACGACGAGTCTTGTGCTCGTTTTCATCAAGAATACGAACAGGGTATTCTCGGTAGGTTAGATCATCTTGGAGATCCAAAGTTTCATGGTCCACACCACGAATGGGATCTTTGAAGCAACACTTGAGTTGTGAGACATGAAAAACATCATGAACCTCTGGAAAAGTTGAAGGTAGATCCAATTGGTAGGCAAGCTCACCCTGCTTGGAGAGAATGCGAAAGGGACCAACATATCGAGAAGCCAATTTGCCTTTGATACCGAATCGATGGACACCCTTCAGAGGAGTGACCCGGAGATAAACTTGATCACCAACTTCATAATGAACATCAAGATGATGATGATCGTAGTTGGTCTTCTGACGAGATTGAGCGGCCTTTAGACGCTCTCGAATTATGCGAACTTGATCTTCTGCTTCTTGGATCATGTCCGGACCAAAGAATTGTCTTTTGCCGGTCTTTGCCCAGTTCAGAGGTGTTCGACATGTTCTCCCATACAGGAATTGGAAAGGTGCCATGCCCAAACTGGATTGAAAACTGTTGTTATAGGAGAACTCCGCAAAAGGAAGACATTTCTCCCAGTTCTTTCCAAAGGATATGACACACGCTCGGAGCATGTCTTCAAGAATTTTATTCACTCTTTCGGTCTGACCACAGGTTTTAGGATGATAAGCTGTACTGAAGGAAACTTGAGTTCCCATTTCTTGTTGGATACTAGCCCAGAATTTGGAAGTGAACAAGCTTCCACGATCAGATATGATCTTCTTGGGAACACCATGAAGAACGACGATCCGGGATACATATAGCTTTGCCAACTGGCTTGCAGTAATGCTTTCCTAAACAACAAGGAAGTGAGCAACTTTGGATAGTTGATCAATAACTACCCATATGGCATCATGTCCAGATTGTGTCTTTGGGACTCCAGTAATGAAATCCATACCAATTTCATCCCATTTCCACTTAGGGATTTTCAACGGCTGCAGAAGTCCAGCAGGCCTTTGGTGTTCAGCATTTACACGACAGCAAACGTCACACTCTACAACAAATCGAGCGACTTCTGGTTTCATTCCTCTCCACCAGAATCTTTGACGGAGATCTCGGTACATCTTGGTACCACCAGGATGGATAGACAGAGGGGATTCATGAGCTTCTAGTAGGATTAGATCTTTGATTTTCCGACTGTCTGAGACCACTAGCCGGTTACCAAAATAGAGGGTACCTTGATCATTGATGGAGAAACATTTAGCTTCACCGCTTGCAACACGTTCTTTGATCTTGGTAACCTCACCATCTTGCTTTTGAGCTTCCTTGATTTGGTCCTCCAGAGAAGATTTTATTTCAAGGTTAGCAAGGAATCCACAAGGAACTACTTCAAGGTTAAGACGCTTGATTTCCTCGTAGAGAGCAGGTTGGGCTTGTGAAATCATCAGATTGTTGCAATAAGACTTCCGACTTAGCGCATCATCTACGACATTGGCTTTGTCGGGTTGATAGTTGAGACCCAAATCATAATCCTTGATGAGTTCCAACCATCGTCTTTGCCTGAGATTCAAATCTGGTTGGGTAAAGAGATACTTCAGGCTTTGATTATCTGAGTAAAGTTCGCAATGGTTACCGATGAGGTAATGTCGCCATTTCTTAAGAGCATGAACAATAGCAGCGAGTTCGAGATCATGGGTTGGATAATTGTTCTCATGTGGCTTCAACTGTCGGAAGCATAGGCCACTACATGACCATCTTGCATCAACACACAACCGATCCCTTAGAGAGAAGCATCACAATAGATGACGAAGTCCTTGTTTGTATCCGGAAGGACAAGCACAGGGGCGGTGGTTAGCTTAGTTTTCAAAGCTTGGAAGCTTTCTTCTGCCTTTTATGACCATTCAAACTTCTTATATTTCTTAAGAAGATCAGTCATAGGCTTGGCTATCTTGGAGAAGTTCTCAATGAATCGGCGGTAATATCCATCCATTCCAAGAAAACTTCGGACTTCCTTGACTGAAGTAGGTGACTTCCATTCCAGAATGGTCTGAACCTTATCCGGTATGACAACAACACCACTTGCAGACACAACATGACCAAGGAAGACGAGCTCTTGTAACCAGAACTCACATTTGGAAAACTTGGCGTAGAGGCGATGTTCACGAAGTTTAGTTAATACCAAATGTAAATGGACGGCATGCTCTTATTCGGTCTTGGAGTAGGTTAAAATGTCATCAATGTATACCACGACGAACTTGTCGAGATACTCCATGAAGACGGAGTTCATAAGCCTCATAAATGTGGCAGGGGCATTGGTTAATCCGAAGGACATCACTGTATACTCGTAAATACCATAACGAGTTGTGAATGTTGTCTTTGGGACATCCTATTTTCTGATCTTGATTTCATGATACCCTGATCTTAAGTCCATTTTGGAGAGTACAATGGCACCACTTAATTGATCAAAGAGGTCATTTATCTGGGAAGTGGGTACTTATTCTTGATTGTCACCACGTTGAGTGGACGGTAATCAACCACCAATCTTGGAATATTTGTATCCCGCTTCTTGACAAAGATGTTAAGGCAACGCCAAGAGGATGTGCTAGGTTGGATGTATCCTAGACCCTCTAACTCTTCAAGTTGCTTCTTCAACTCAACCAACTCATGAGGAGGCATGCTATAAGGTCTTTTGGAGATAGGAGCAGTTCTAGGAACTAGCTCCCTGACAAACTCCACACTTCGATCAGGTGGCATGCCAGGCAACTCTTCAGGAAAGACATCCGGGAAATCACAGACTACATGGACATCTTGGACCTCGAGAGTAGGTAAAACATCCATGGCATACAACTCTGAGAAAGGTTTAAGGACTGATGACGGAGACTTCAAACCATCAGTCCAATACTTGACAGTTATGCCAGCAGGAGAGGTCACAGAAACTGTTCTGAGTGCATAGTAAATGACGGCTTGATACTTGGTTAACCATTCCATGCCCAGAATGACATCAATGTCACATGACTTGAGTGCAGTGAAAGAAGTGGGGAACTTCTGGTAGGCTTTGTCAATCTCATTCCCGTGACTAACCATAGTGGTGAACCAACTAGAACCTGGGGAATGGATGGTCAAAGGGGTGGACAGGGGTTCAAAATTTATCTCATGCTCTTGAGCAAACAAATTTGACATGAATGTATGCGATGCTCCAGAATCAAACAAGACTGTTGCGAGAATTGAATTGACGCGGAGCGTACCCAGAATGACACGTGGATCTTCCTGAGCTTCCTCAACAGTGACATGGGTCAGACGACCACGTCCAGCACCTTCAAATTTGTCATTTTTCTTTGCCTGCTGATCATTGTGTCCGATAGCCCTTTGGGAACACTCCATTGAGTATTGACCAGGCTGACCATAGGAGTAGCAAGTAACTCCAGTGTGAGAACCAGTAGGAGAACGACATTTTGCTCCACCAGTATTTGACTGTGGCTGACGAGAAGCATTGCCAAAGGACTTGGGTGCATAAGGAGCACGAGGCACAACATTGTATGGAACAAAGACACGGTGCTTCTTGTTACCAGAGGAAGAAGCACGAGAATTTCCTTCTTCACGCTTCTGGGAGACTTCCATATCCTTCCTTCCATGCTCCAAGGTAAGAGCCTGATTGTGCAAGTCCTAGAAAGACTGGAACTTTAAGGGCAGCAAATCATAGCAAAGTGCAGGGTTAAGTCCCTTACGGAACAACTCTTGCTTATCTTCATCCTTGGTCACATCCCTGGTTGCATAGCGAGCCAGGCGAGTAAACTCACGCCCATAGGTTTCAATATCCTTGCGCCCCTGAGTCAGATCTAGAAACTCCCTCCTTTTGAGATCCATGACGAGCTTACGGATATAAGAGGCACGGAATGCTACAACAAACTCTTCCCAAGTAACAACATGTCCCTGAGCTTGCAGGTTCAGAAAACCTTCCGACCAAACACCAGCCTCACCTTCCAGTTGATAGGTGGCGAAGTTGGCCTTGATCGTGGGGCCGGACCACGAAGAGCACTGAACTTGCGCTCTATGGTGCGGAGCCAATCATCGGCTTCAAGGGGCTCCTTGGAGTGGGTGAAGATTGGAGGAAAAGAGCGGATGAAATATCCAAGTGTGACACAGTCGTCAGGACGACGTTCACTGTTCTGCGCCACACGCTCCAGAAGGCGTTCATTCCTCAGATGGTTGGTCTCAATGTTGTTGAGAACCTCGGACATTGTGGGAGGTGGCGGAAGTTCCTGGTCAGCATTGTTGTTTGCTCGGCGATAGCAGAACCACAGTACAGGCGACATCACGAGGAAAAGCGAAACCATGAGAATGGGTTCACCAAAAAGGGAATAACAGAGGATGGCAAAAACCATATCAAAAGATCATGGTAGAGGTGAACATGTGGATTAAAATTATATCAATGCATTAAGTATGGCAGTAGAACAAGCATACGAAACGTATACACTACCAACTTAGATACAAACCATAACAATGGAATGCAAGCATGATATGATACCAACAAGTCACAAAAGAATTGAGAGCGGGATTAGAGGCATCCTCAGCAAAGTTGAAAAACCATGCTTCATTTGCACAGGTTTATCTTGGAAACTCTGAGTCTTGCAACCAAGTATGGAGTACTTAGGAAAAAACAACCCAAACCCGTATATCCTAGAAGTTTGAAATGATAGATGAGAAGTGAAAACTTTGCAAAGAACAACCTTGGATAAGGAGTAAAAAGAGTCCTATTCAAAGTTTTGCAAATAATTTTTAGCTTTCAAATAGTTTTCTCAAACTCTAGACTTAACATCCACCAGCTAGAAGGGTTTCCTATAGGCAGTCCTGCTCTGATACCAAAATCTGTCACGACCCGGGATCAGGGCTAGACAAATACCAGATCCTCATCTGATATAAGCCTAACCTAAATTCTGAAACGCGCAGGTAAAGATCGGTAACATTACAGAACATACAAACCATACATTAATAAGGTAAACTCTTAAAAGAGTTACAAACCAGTAATACAAACCAGGGTCACAGACCCATCATTACATCAAACAAAGGAAGAAAACAAGTTGTTCTAAACAAAAAACTTAGAAAAGGGCCTAAGAGGCCATAAACAGAAGTAGCGACCCTTCCATAGATCCTAGGCTGTTGCCCGGGAACCCCAACTACTTGTCGACTTCGACGTACAAACCACCTTCAGTTGGAGTAGCTTCATCTGTAGAAAACATCAACGAAGCAAGGCTGAGTACAAGGTGTACTCCGCAAGACTTATGGCTAGTGGAGTTATTTTGCATAAATCCATCTTTTGTTTTCAAACCAAGGGTGAGAAGAAACTCGTCTAGTCAGATCATTTTCAAAGGGGATAAGAATACTTCAACTCTAGCTATTAGAATCATCTTTGATATCCACCAACTATCATCATCTACTGAACCTCTCTTTCTGAACTACCCCCTTAAACAACCCCGAGGAAGTACTCCAGATCTCACATTAGTTGTGTAAGATCCCTCCCTTTATAAAGGTAAGGATCCTTGTGATTGCAATGCTAGTCCCTGTATCAATAGCTAGCATCCACAGTTAAGATGTAATATCAAGAAACAGGGGTCATATTACAACTTTATAACCAGGAATAAAATAATTTATTACATCTTACATAGATCATTTGGCTATTTCATTACAATGCAGCAGAATATAACAATAGCATGGGGTCCTTCATCTTCAAAGTGCCACAGGCAGTCATGTTGGTTGTAGACTTGTAATCCTAATCAATAAACTTCACTAACATCAAACAAACTTGCAACATAATAAGTTACAGCCACAAGGGTCAATACATTTGAATTATATTGGCAAGTGATACTATGGTAGTATAGTGGAGTCTATCATCTATATGCATTTGGCTAAGTGGAGCTTAGGCTTGCTTTGCTCAAAATAGATTTTCCCTATCATTTGAAAAACACTAAGTTTTTGCTTGACAAAATCACCCAAGGCATCTCCCAATAGAAATTGGTGATCCTTTAACCCTTGTTCAAGCACAAGTTTTTAACTTAGAATTTGGGATGAGGAGATTCTTGATATCTTCCATGTATTTATGCTCAAATTGTCCTTTACCAGGGACATGGCTAAGTACTTAGATTTTACACTCTACAGAGGTGGTGCACTTTCCCCACAAGACTTGGTTTCACCAAGACAAGATCTTTCAGAAGCCTTCCCTTAGACCAGAATGGACGCGTTCCAACATATCATCCCCTACCACCAACTGTCCATTTGGCTAAGTTATTGCAACCTATATGATCCAGGCAAAGCCCATAATGCCAAGTGGCTGCACTTGAAGCTTCTCAACATTTGACATCTCAAATCTCTTTGTACCTGGGTGGCCATCCACAAGTGAGATACACAAGGTAAACCATAGAAATGGGCCTTGTGTAAGCACTCAACACAAACAATTCCTTCCATTCCACCCAGGTGATTCATTCACTTAGTTGTTTTATTAAACAAAACACAAGTCCTTGACTTAGAAATATTACATAGTATGAATATATTCCACCCTTGTTTTCTACTAGATAATCTAAGCATGATAGTAGTAGGAATCTTAACTTAGGAAAATTCTACTAAGGTTTCATCTACTAGGATTTCCCATGGCATAGTTTATACTTAGCAAAAATTCCATGCAAGTCCTACTTTAGAAATATCACTAATGCATAGTGAAATAATGGGAGAAAGTATGAAGCATCACTTTCCTTTTTGGTATAGAATATAAGTTCACTCCTTGATCTTGCAATATTCACACTCTTCAAATCACTACAATTCAATCAAGCAAGCAAGAATTCAATCTACCATTCAAGCAATCATCACATAAAATAATAGAAACAGAGCAATGCATGCAAGCATGCCAAAGATTGTTTTTTTGGAAAAGTGGTTTCTAATAGGCTATAAACATTATAAAACACCTATGGTCATTTTATATAAGTGGCAAAATCATTTGCAAAAGATTTTACTCATAAACCATTTTTAAACCCAATCAATATTTTATGTGGTTGAAAATGTTTTTAGCAAGTAATAATCTATAGGGTTCATCAAAATATACTTTTAAATCATAAAACTTTGTGTTTGGGGTCAGAGAGTTTAAATCAAAACATTTCCCAAAGGTTTTTCTCCAAAAAGTATTTTTCAACATATAAACAACATTTTTATTTGACTAGAAATGCTTTAAATCAAAGATTTATTCTTTTGTTTCACAAAATATGTTTTTGAATCCACAAGTTGGTTTCTATGGTCAGTAGGTTCAAAACAATCCATTTTCTAAAGATTTTATCACAAATATAATTTTAGAATGATTTTTATATTCAAAATAAGCCTACACAAGTTTCTGCAAAAACACCCATTTTAACAGAAGCAATTTACTAAACAAAGTGCATGGTTGGATAGGGATTTTCTTGCTGATTCCATTGATATAAAATTTGCAAAATTTCAACGTGTGGTTTGAAAGTTATGCAATTTACAAGTATGGTCATCTAATAGATCAATTTCTGGTTTTTATAAACAGACTGGACCATGTGGCTGTTTTTCATTGGACAAAAACGGTTCGCGTGGATCGCGTGCTATGAGGCGTTGGATCTAACTGAATCATGCAGCACAGATCAAAAGATACCTCTTCGCTTAGTTTCTTTCGTGTGCGTTGGATCTACATCCTATGGTTGACAATCAAACAACCATCAATTGGCGGCGGCAGGTGGTGGCGGCGTGCTCTGGCGATACGTTCTGGCTATTCCAGGCAGGAAGGGGGAGGGTGGATGTGCTCACCGTGTTCGCCGTGGAACGCAGATGCTCGTCGTGCTCGGGGTTGGCGAAGGGGCGCACGGGTTCGTCTTTAATCTCTCGCCGGAGTTCGCAACGACGTTGGACACGCTCTGATGTTGACGGGGTCGAGTCTACGAAGCGCGCTAGGACACAAAACAGGCGGCGTTAGATGCGGACGAGTTCACTGGTCACAGGCGTATCATCAGAAGGACGAGGGGCAGTCAAAAGGTTACCATGGAAGTCGTCGGAGTTCATGCAAATGGTGGTGGAGCTCAGTCGAAGATGTTGCCGAGGATACAGGGCGCGCGCTGGCGAGCTCGATCCACGGGGAGGTGTAATATATGCTGGCGAGCAAGATCGTGTGGTCGAGGGGGCGAGGCGCGGTGGAGGATGGCCGGAATCATCGCTGGAAGACGTCTGAGACAACGGCAGTGCAAGGAAAATTAGAGGCAGCCTGGTGGCTCTCTGGCAGCGGGGTTTGAGGGGAAACGGAGAGAAGAGGGAGGGGATTTATCGGGCGTGATCGCGAGGATTAATCGTCGAGCCATTACCGTGAATTTACTCCGAGGAGCTAACTTAAAAGCGGGAGGGCGTGGTCTCCGCAGTGAGTAAGGAAGAAGCTTGCGTGGCGGTGGGGTCTGGCGTCAGCGAGTGAGCGAGAGGAGGAGCGGGGCCAGGCAGTCAGCGACGCTATGGGTTCAAATGCGAGTGCGAAAATGCTTCGGGGTGGAAGGAGGAACTGGGCTGCGCTATTGGGCCAGGTAGGTTAGTTGGGCTGGGCTGAGTCCTTTTATTTTTTCCTGTTCCTGTTTCTTTTTCTTTTTCCCATTTGATTTTCTGTTTTGATTTTGATTAATCCATTCAAACAACTTTTGAATTTCAAATTTCAACCAAACTTTGAGTATATTCAAATACTATTTAATAACACATTCTGAAGTCAAATTTAGAATAATATATTTTATTCTTTTAGGGTCTTTTAATTATTTAAAATAGGCTCTTGCACTTTTTCAAATAAGATTTAATAATGTTTTCAAACTCCATTTGAATTCTAAATCTTTCCAAATATTTTCAGTAGGTTTTATTTGTTTATTTGGGTGTCAAATAATTCACCTTGAATTATTTGGAATGTCTTTAATATGATTTTATTAATCATTTAAAATTGGATTTGTCTTTATTCCAATGAAATTAAATATAGTTTTAATTCCATAAATTTTATTTGGAATATTTAGTTGATCTTATTTAAGTTAATTAAACCACTTTTATTCCACTTGGGTAAATTCCAAATTCTATTTTCCCATGATTTATTTAATCATTTCTAATAGGGATTTTATCTTTATTCAAATAGAATAGGATTTGGTTAATGCCCTTTCAATTAATTTGAAAACTCTTTATCCATTATTTTATTTGGATTTGGTTTATATTCATTCCATTTGCTTATGGATTAGGTCAATATTTTAATTTGGCCTTTAAATATTTCTCATTTAATATTTCTAGCTTTATCTTATAAAATCCATATCTTTTTATTTATAGATCCAAAGTTGGTGATTCCAATTTGTAAAATCTTATTTAATATTTATTTATCCTTTTAAAATCCTTTAGGACTATTTGCTCACCATTTTCTATGGATTTTTAGATAGGTGCTTTATTAGCTTTGGAAATTTAATTTCCTTATCTTATTAAATTCATAAGGTTTTATCTATGGCTCCAAATTAAGTGAACCCAATTTCTATGGTTTTGTAATATTTCTATTTGTCTTTGTTGATACTTTGTAAATGTTTGTTGACAAATTATTATTTGGATAAAATCCATGGTCTTAGAGATATCTTGGAAATGTTTTCTTCCATTAGGGTTTTAGAGTTTTGGTTTATTTTCTAAGTGTTTAAATTTTCAGATGCATTTATGAAGAATGCATTTCACTTGATTTGAATTTAGTTTGGATTCAAACATTTAACCAAAGTTTGTTCAAGATGGGATTTTTAAGTTTCCATTTAGAAACAAAAGTTTATTTTCACCCTAAATTTCAACAATTATTTATTTTGTTTATTTATTTTTCACATTACAAGATTTGGAAAATCTTTGGATGTGACAGGCTACCACCCTTAAAATAAATCTCGTCCCGAGATTTGAGAAAGATAGGGGTTACAAGTTGGCTCAAAGCAACTAGGGTACTACCACCCTTAAAAAATTTCCAACTAGATTACATCTTGTCTTGCTTGGGATCTTGATGAAACTCTATGGGCACTTGTTTGCATAATGGCCTGGTTCTTTGCATTTGACACTACAGGAAATCCGGTCTATTACAACAAAATTTATTGCTACAATGATATTTCGTTGCAATAAAACACAATATTGCCACAGATTCCCGGATTGTGGTAATAGGATGTACATATTGCCACAAATGAGTTTTGTCGTGATAGGTACTCTTTTTTGTTGTAATAGAGGATCTGTATTGCAACAACCCACATGGTTGTTGCAATATGGCTCCGATATAGCGACAAAAAAATTCTGCTACGCGAGTTAGTCATTTTGTTGCAATAGAAACTAGATCTTGAAGCAAAATAGTTATTCGTGGTAGTATTCATAAAGATATTGCAACAACTCTGTCATGATGCGATAGGTGCAAATTTGTTGCAAAAAATTGTATGACTATTGCAACAAAATACATATTTGTCGCAATAGGATATATTTTTCGCCTCAATTTCACCGTGTTATAGTAACTATTGTTTACTTCAACAAGTTGTGTACCAGAAATATGTAGAGGATATTACAATAACCCGCTACTGTTCGAATAAAGAACAAGATATTACAACAATACTCAGTCAACGACGGGCCTTCACGTGGGACACCTGCATAGGCGAAGCGTCATGGAGGCCATCCTGGACTCCGACCCAATCTTCCAAAAATGTTAAAAATATTTACAAGATTGGCCCATGAAAACGAGACCCGTCACTCCCCTAGCAGCACCGTCCTCTCGCTACACCCGTTCGATGCTACGGAGGAGCCCAACGTCCTCAGCTTTTAGGGCGAAGATCTCCGGCCGACAACGAGTGAGGCGATGGACGCGAGGGGCGTAGGACAAGCCCCGACGGAGACACGCGACGCAGCGGCAGTGGTGGCGTGCAGGACGGGCAGTGGCGACACGGTGCAGCGGTGGCAGAGGCACTTGATTATGGCCTGGCGGCGGAGCGATGAATTGATGGCCGTGTTGAAGCAAGAATAGGATTAGACAGTAAAGACCGACTGTGGATGGAGTCCACACCAGACCAGACGTGCGCCAGCGTCTACCCGGTATCATTTTCCAATTTTTAGTGACACACGTCTTTTAAGGCCTATCACTGGTTAGGGACGTGCCCAGCCGACCCGACCAGACACCCGCGCTCCTCTGGGCCGGCCTAGTCCACCCGGTCGGCACTCCGTGGGGCCTGCGCCTCCTCCGCTGGAGCAGTATTACAAGGGAGATGGCCCATCCTTTTCAGGGTACTTTTGTCCTGCACAGAAGGTGCACACTGTTTTCAGATCAGCCGCCGCCTGGCATCCACGCCGCCGACGCCAGTCTTCCCCACCGCAAGGCTCACTGCCACTTGTCTCACCTGCCGCCGGGCGTCCACGGAGCCGACACCGATGCCACCGACGCCGCCAGGCTTCCTCCCATTATCGGCAGGCCTACACGCCATCCATGCACCGAGGCCCCCACACTCATCCACGAGGAATGATAAGGTTCGGTAGTTAAATCAAATTCGTCGTTACCCATCGGCTTTTTTTTCGATTTCGATTTTTCCTGAAGCTCTATCATCCCCAATCCAATATTAGGATTAGTTCGCGATTTTAGATTTGGGTTGAAATTGGGTGTGAGATTGTTGTTGGGCAATTGGAATTTCAGAGAATGGTTCTGATTTGAGGGAGAATTTGATCGAAGAAAGAATCTCCATGCTGGATGCTTGAATGTGCTGACAAGTGGTATGATTCATGTAGAGTAAATGAGGCATAGATCCAAATACCACGGCAGGTCAGCTTCTTCCGAGGTGGACTTTTTATTCACAATGAAAATTCTCCCATCGTTTTTCATGGGGGTAACTATTGAATGTTTCTGATATTAACTTAATGGACAGGATCCATAATATTTTTTGAGCCGGAAGATAAGCAGGATCAGGATCAGTTTACTTTCAATAGCATGTTACATCTGCATCGCCCATCAGTTTTGATGTCTTCAGGTACGGTTATATTCTGCCATGCATAGGTCGAAATTGCGTCTATGTTCTGTAATCCTACTTGGGTCATGGGTTCTATTTTTTCCCCTGAAAATATCTTATCCTTGTTTGTCTACTATCGCGAGCACTCAAGTAGAAAATATATTGTTACTAGAGCTAATTATGTGGTAGATACGAGTTATATGAAATTGTGTCAAAATATGAGACATCTATTTTGAGACTGGAGTAGAATAAAGTTTAGAGGCACAGCTAAGCAATAATTTGAACACAGACACCTGGACTTGATGATACACACGAGCTTCTAGTTGCAAATAAAAATCAATACTGATTGTCTCTATGAGCTGAAATAGTTTGTGCTATCAACTTCAGAAGTTGCATAAGAGTAAAAACATGTTTTGATTATTTTGATTGTACAGACTATACTTTTCTTTAGAACAATATAAGTTCAGATCCTATTTATATTTTGTGGAAATGAATTTTTGTGGCTTAGTTTTTATCTCACGTTCGTGTGTGCATGTCATGTTACAGGGCGTATTTTTCCACCGGCGCTACTGGAAAACAAGCAAGAGAAACGTTCATATTCTTGGATGTCAAAGTTTGGCGAGCTTTCTTCACAGCCATGTGCGCGTTATGCAAGATTATACAAGTACTGTGTTTACAAATTGATATTCTTGTTTGTGTTGTATTTCACACAAGAAAATTTCGTTTCCTTTGAGCTGTGTATTAGCATCCACATGCCGTTTGATTATTCTGGCATGTGAACAATTACATAACACATATGCATTGAATATTGAAATCTTAGTTCGCAAAGGAAACAGGGAGTGGAGCACAGTTTTCTCCGGACAGCAAGCCAACAATGTTTGTCAGCAATGGTAACATCTGATTTGCAGTTCTTTCTCTTACCTTCCTTACATTTTTTGGTAATTTTTTTCCACAATTCAGTTATGTTAACCACTATAGTAAATACTTGTGCAGACCTGGTACATGAAGGATCATTGGTACATACTTTCTAATTCGGATGAGGTAACTACAATACTTCAGTTCATGGCAGTGTCTCTTTTGGTCAACACTTATGAAGAATCAATAGGTAATGAAACTTCTATGCTTGAATTCCAAAGTTCTTTACCTTCCTTAGTTTCTTGTTTCCACCAGATTATTTCCACCCATCTGATATCCGTAGAAATGCTTCGTGCAAGATATACATAATCGTGTAGGGGTTACCCAGTTGTACCGACTGCCAAGATCAAGTTACAGTTTTAGGCCATAAATGGAAGTGAATTCTCTATATTGTCATTGGTGCACATATTATTTATTTGTTCAAAATATTTTGATGATTTGCTATTAAATGACTTCCACCTAGTAAATGATTAGATCATGATACATCAAATGATTATGTTTATAATTTCACTCTTTAATGGTGTTTAGGCTTTGTGGAATTACTGTTTTAGATTCACTAGTTCGATGTGATTAAGTCGGTTCCTTTGATGTTGCAAATGGTTAAATCATTCTTGGAAAATTATAGGTCGACGAACCTGGCGGTGGCGATGATGACATAAGAAGGAAATCTTGATCAAAATGAACTGAACATTGAAACAGAAGGAAAGCGAGAAGATTTTCCTAATGGAAGTCCTAAATGTGTCAATGATGCTATGCGTTTTCCCTGACTTAGTACACATGACAGATTGTAGTAACACCCATTTGAGTTTATGTTTCATTGTGCTTGCAAGTTGTGGGATCAAACCAAATAGGTGACTGGACTCTCTTAGATGGCCTTTATGGAATAGTAGATGAATTTTGTGAACTATATGAAGTTATGGATGAGTTACGTATCTGACTGTATGTATATAAATTTTTAATTGTATTTTATTTGAATCCTGAAAACATAGGGATAAACGACTGTCACGAAAGAGGTATACCTGTGAAAACAAGAGTTGTTGCTATAGGGTTTGGGTCTATTGCAACAATTGGATATTGCCACGGAAGGGCATGTGCCACGAAACAAGTGTTGTTGGAATAGGCTTATCGCCACAAATGCCTACCGCCACAAACAATTAATCTCCACGGTTTTGATGGCTGTTGCATTAAGCTATAACCACAAACCAAATTGTCATATTAAGCGCGTGTTGCCGCAAGAAAAAATGTGGCAACATGTCACATGGTTGTTGCAATAGCATGTTTTCTTGCCACATTTTGGTTTTTTGCTAATAACCTATTACCATGCGGCCTATCGCAACGCTTGGCAATGAAAGTCATGTTGTGGCAATATGTACATATTTCCATAATTCGGCACTTATTACCACGAATCTTGTTGTTGCAATAGGCCTGAATCCTTGTAGTGTGAAACACATCACTTGGCTGATATCTTTATTTTCCTTTGGTATCATTGCCTTTTGTTTGTTTCCTTGGTTCTTCTTTTTTTCTGGGCATTCATTGGCATAGTGTCCCATCTCTTTGCAAGTGTAACATTGCTCTTGGGTAATATCCTTCTTGCTAGGGTTGGGACATTTCTTCTTCTTCTTGGGTCTCTCCAAAGCTAGGAGTTCTTCTAGTTCATGCTCTTCATATTTCACCATAAAGGTGGGAAATCTTTCTCTCTTCTTGGGGCAGTTACTAGAGATATGACCTTCTTCTTCACAAGAGTAGCAACACTTTGTGATCACTTTGGATTTGGCCTTATGATGCATGGTTTTGACTTGGCCTTCATCCTTCTTGGTAGAAGTTGTTCCTTCATGAGGGTTTACAAACTGTTGATGCACTCCACCTTGTTTCCTTTGATGAACTATGGAATAGATGGGACACTGGATAGGGACATGGTTATTTCCTTCACATAGGAAACAAGTAGCTTGAGATGTGGGGCATTGATTTGTTGGATGTTTCTCTTCACAATTGGGGCATTGATCTTCATGATATTTGGAAGTGTGATCCTTGTCTCCACAAACATTGCAAGCTTGGGTTCCTTCTATAATATCATCCTTGACATCATTGTTATCACAAACTCCTTGGGAAAGGTTGTCTCCCATGTTGATCATTTGAGTGGTCATCCCTTGCAACAATTGGGATTGGATTTCCAAAAACTTTTGCATGGTTGGGTCTAACTCATTGATGTTGGCTAAAAACTGAGTTGTCACTTGGTTCAACTGGGTTTGGTTTGCTAGTAGTTGTTCTCTCATGTGCATCTCTTGGTTGTTGGTGTCACCATTCTTGATGTTGGAGTCTCTTGGAGTAGTCATCTGTTTGGGTTGGATTGGGATTAGAATGGGCAAGATATTTCTAAGGGAATAATTCTAATCACACACATCACAATTCACACAAGCAATGTGCAAGCAATCACAAACAAACATTCCACTCAAACAACAAGTTTAAGCACATTTTTTAGGCAACAAAATATTTTTGCTACACCACATAAGTTGGTTTGTTTAATTTAAACTAAACATGGTGGTCCAACTATATGGTTCACTTGAGATCATTCCATCCTTCTTAGTTGGTTTTTCTTGAATGAGATCATGGTTTCCTTGGGAAAATTCTTGTGTCTTGGTCACAAAAACTTCAAAGGTGATGATGGTTCCTTCTAAGTTGTGTTTCCTTAGTCTTCAAGTCTTGAGTAATATTTCTTGTCTCACTTGTAGTCCTTAGTGATATCCAAGTTGAAGTCCTTGTTGAGAATAAGGTTGAAATCACTTAAGTTGGTGAAGTCCTTTTGCTCGTGTTGAAGTCTTTGGCCATGGGGTAGACTTTGTCCATCAAGTTTAAGTAGAAGAGGTGTAGAATAAAAACCAAAAAGGTTGAGGAAAGAGTTTACAAGATTGTTTGTAAATAAGTTTTGGAACAAATTCAACTCCTATTTTCCTAAGGGGTTTTGTCCAATCCTAGGGTTACAAATCCTACAGGCAACACAATGCGCTGATACCATCTGTAAGATCCCTCCCTTTATAAAGGTAAGGATCCCTGTGATTGCAATGCTAGTCCCTGGATCAGTAGCTAGCATCCATAGTTAATATGTAAGATCAAGAAACAAGGGTCATATTACAACTTTATAACCAGGAATAAAATAATTTATTACATCTTACATAGCTCATTTGGCTATTTCATTACAATGCAGCAGAATATAACAATAGCATGGGGTCCTTCATCTTCAAAGTGCCACAGGCAGTCATGTTAGTTGTAGACTTGTAATCCTAATCAATAAACTTCACTAACATCAAACAAACCTGCAACATTTGAATTGTATTGGCAAGTGATACTATGGTAGTATAGAGGAGTCTATCATCTATATGCATTTGGCTAAGTGGAGCTTAGGCTTGCTTTGCTCAAAATAGATTTTCCCTATCATTTGAAAAACACTAAGTTTTTGCTTGACAAAATCACCCAAGGCTTCTCCCAATAGAAATTGGTGATCCTTTAACCCTTGTTCAACCACGAGTTTTTAACTTAGAAATTGGGATGAGGAGATTCTTGATATCTTCCATGTCTTTATGCTCAAATTGTCCTTTACCAAGGACATGGCTAAGTAGTTAGATTTTACACTCTACAGAGGTGGTGCACTTTCCCCACAAGACTTGGTTTCACCAAGACAAGATCTTTCAGAAGCCTTCCCTTAGAACAGAATGGACGCGTTCCAACCTATCATCCCCTACCACCAACTGTCCATTTGGCTAAGTTATTGCAACCTATATGATCCAGGCAGAGCCCATAATGCCAAGTGGCTGCACTTGAAGCTTCTCAACATTTGACATCTCAAATCTCTTTGTTCCTGGGTGGCCATCCACAAGTGAGATACACAAGGTAAACCATAGAAATGGGACTTGTGTAAGCACTCAACACAAACCATTCCTTCCATTCCACCCAGGTGATTCATTCACTTAGTTGTTTTATTAAACAAAACACAAGTCCTTGACTTAGAAATATTACATAGTATGAATATATTCCACCCTTGTTTTCTACTAGCTAAGCTAATCATGATAGTAGTAGGAATCTTAACTTAGGAAAATTCTACTAAGGTTTCATCTACTAGGATTTCCCATGGCATAGTTTATACTTAGCAAAAATTCCATGCAAGTCCTACTTTAGAAATATCACTAATGCATTGTGAAATAATGAGACAAAGTATGAAGCATCACTTGACTTTTTGGTAGAGAATATAAGTTCACTCCTTGATCTTGCAATATTCACACTCTTCAAATCACTACAATTCAATCAAGCAAGCAAGAATTCAATCTACCATTCAAGCAATCATCACATAAAATAATAGAAACAAAGCAATGCATGCAAGCATGCCAAAGATTGTTTTTTTTTGGAAAAGTGGTTTCTAATAGGCTATAAACATTCTAAAACACCTATTGGTCATTTTATATAAGTGGCAAAATCATTTGCAAAAGATTTTACTCATAAACCATTTTTAAACCCAATCAATATTTTATGTGGTTGAAAATGTTTTTAGCAAGTAATAATCTATAGGGTTCATCAAAATATACTTTTAAATCATAAAACTTTGTGTTTGGGGTCAGAGAGTTTAAATCAAAACATTTCCCAAAGGTTTTTCTCCAAAAAGTATTTTCAACATATAAACAACATTTTTATTTGACTAGAAATGCTTTAAATCAAAGATTTATTCTTTTGTTTCACAAAATATGTTTTTGAATCCACAAGTTGGTTTCTATGGTCAGTAGGTTCAAAACAATCCATTTGCTAAAGATTTTATCACAAAAATAATTTTAGAATGATTTTTATATTCAAAATAAGCCTACACAAGTTTCTGCAAAAACACCCAATTTAGCAGAAGCAATTTACTAAACAAAGTGCATGGTTGGATAGGGTTTGTCTTGCTGATTCCATTGATATAAAATTTGCAAAATTTCAACGTGTGGTTTGAAAGTTATGCAATTTACAAGTTTGGTCATCTAATAGATCAATTTCTGGTTTTTATAAACAGACTAGACCATGTGGCTGTTTTTCATTGGACAAAAACGGTTCGCGTGGATCCCATGCTATGAGGCGTTGGATATAACTGAATCGTGCGGCACCGATCAAAAGATACCTCTTCGCTTAGTTTCTTTCTTGTGCCTTGGATCTACATCCTATGGTTGACGATCAAACAACCATCAAGTGGCGGCGACAGGTGGTGGTGGCGTGCTCTGGCGATATGTTCTGGCTATTCCAGGCAGGAAGGGGGAGGGTGGATGTGCTCACCGTGTTTGCCGTGGAACGCAGATGCTCGTCGTGCTCGGGGTTGGCGAAGGGGCGCACGGGTTCGTCTTTAATCTCTCGCCGGAGTTCGCAACGGCGTTGGACACGCTCTGATGTTGACGGGGTCGAGTCTATGAAGCGCGCTAGGACACAAAACAGGCGGCGTTAGATGCGGACGAGTTCACTGGTCATAGGCGTATCATCAGAAGGACGAGGGGCAGTCAAAAGGTTACCATGGAAGTCGCCGGAGTTCATGCAGATGGTGGCGGAGCTCAGTCGAAGATGTTGCCGAGGATACAGGGCGCGCGCTGGCGAGCTCGCTCCACGGGGAGGTGCAATATATGCTGGCGAGCAAGATCGTGTGGTCGAGGGGCGAGGCGCGGTGGAGGATGGCCGGAATCATCGCTGGAAGACGTCTGAGACAACGGCAGTGCAAGGCAAATTAGAGGCAGCCTGGTGGCTCTCTGGCAGCGGGGTTTGAGGGGAAACGGAGAGAAGAGGGAGGGGATTTATCGAGCATGATCGCGAGGATTAATCGTCGAGCCATTACCGTGAATTTACTCCGAGGAGCTAACGGCAGAAAACGGCCGGGAGGGCGTGGTCTCCGCAGTGAGTGAGGAAGAAGCTTGCGTGGCGGTGGGGTCTGGCGTCAGCGAGTGAGCGAGAGGAGGAGTGGGGCCAGGCAGTCAGCGACGCTATGGGTTCAAATGCGAGTGCGAAAATGCTTCGGGGTGGAAGGAGGAACTGGGCTGCGCTGTTGGGCCAGGTAGGTTAGTTGGGCTGGGCTGAGTCCTTTTATTTTTTCCTGTTCCTGTTTCTTTTTCTTTTTCCCATTTGATTTTCTGTTTTGATTTTGATTAATCCATTCAAACAACTTTTGAATTTCAAATTTCAACCAAACTTTGAGTATATTCAAATACTATTTAATAACACATTCTGAAGTCAAATTTAGAATAATATATTTTATTCTTTTAGGGTCTTTTAATTATTTAAAATAGGCTCTTGCACTTTTTCAAATAAGATTTAATAATGTTTTCAAACTCCATTTGAATTCTAAATCTTTCCAAATATTTTCAGTAGGTTTTATTTGTTTATTTGGGTGTCAAATAATTCACCTTGAATTATTTGGTATGTCTTTAATATGATTTATTAATCATTTAAAATTGGATTTGTCTTTATTCCAATGAAATTAAATATAGTTTTAATTCCATAAATTTTGTTTGGAAGATTTATTTGATCTTATTTAAGTTAATTAAACCACTTTTATTCCACTTGGGTAAATTCCAAATTCTATTTTCCCATGACTTATTTAATCATTTCTAATAGGGATTTTATCTTTATTCAAATAGAATTGTATTTGGTTAATGCCCTTTCAATTAATTTGAAAACTCTTTATCCATTAATTTATTTGGATTGCGTTTATATTCATTCCATTTGCTTATGGATTAGGTCAAGATTTTAATTTGTCCTTTAAATATTTCTCATTTAATATTTCTAGCTTTATCTTATAAAATCCATATCTTTTTATTTATAGATCCAAAGTTGGTGATTCTAATTTGTAAAATCTTATTTAATATTTATTTATCTTTTTAAAATCCTTTAGGACTATTTGCTCACCATTTTGTATGGATTTTTAGATAGGTGCTTTATTAGCTTTGGAAATTCAATTTCCTTATCTTACTAAATTCATAAGGTTTTATCTATGGCTCCAAATTAAGTGAAACCAATTTCTATGGTTTTATAATATTTCTATTTGTATTTCTTGATCCTTTGTAAATGTTTGTTGACAAATTCTTATTTGGATGAAATCCATGGTCTTAGAGATATCTTGGAAATGTTTTCTTCCATAGGGTTTTAGAGTTTTGGTTTATTTTCCAAGTGTTTAAATTTCCATATGCATTTATGAAGAATGCATTTCACTTGATTTGAATTTAGTGTGGATTCAAACATTTAACCAAAGTTTGTTCAAGATGGGATTTTTAAGTTTCCATTTAGAAACAAAAGTTTCTTTTCACCCTAAATTTCAACAATTATTTATTTTGTTTATTTATTTTTCACATTACAAGATTTGGAAAATCTTGGGATGTGACAAGTTGCCAAGTTTTATCATTCTGTTATAGTTTTCTATGATCACAGAATACATTCCCAAGTCGTCCATAACCATGGACACGGCTTTTCGAAAATATTAATAACGCTGCAGGGGTGCACAACTTTACCCACACGTACCAATCGATTCTTATTGCCTAATTTTTAGCCCTCTTCCTTGGAAGGCCGACAGAGAGTGGTTGACCACGAACTTTACCTTGCTTTCGCCGAGACCATGAGTCACGCACTAAGGAGATGCCGCCATAACGGGTCGAGTCCCGAAGTCGGTCCCTAGCGATGTGAACGGGGTTTGAGATTACGGATGTCGGGCATCTCCCATTCCCTTCCACGCTTACCTACCTGTATGAATGCACCTTCTTCACCTCCATTCAAGAACAACCAATATGCGTATGTAGAATGGAAAGCCCGAACTATGTGACTCATGGAATCTACTAGGAAGTTAGTGAGTCTAGGGGGTTTCCAGGCCCCGTGTGGTTGTACGCTCGTCTTGGTTCAAGAGGCGAGAACATCGGGTCCTAAGAGTGGCAAGTATGGGACTACAAAAACCACAACCCACGTGGCCTCCCATACAAGCCTTAACATGTTTCTCATTCATATTTGATCACATCACACCATCCTAACATACTAGATTCATTCGCATCTCCGGTGCATCACATGAATGATCAGCATCAGACCACTAAGCATGGCTAAGCTTGACTGAACTGTGGCACTAGCGATGCTCATAAGCAAAACCCTAGTTATGCTAGGAGCGGTGGATCAGGTAATATAGTTCACAAAGGAAAACATGCATCAGATAGGATTACTCTGTCTACTGATAAAAGACTATTGAACCGAATGCATATGACAAGAATGAAATACTTTGTAATCATAGGATTCATATGTATGAGTGGGGCTTCGCTTGCCATGTCCGTTGTTGGACTGATACTATTCTTCGGTGGCGTTGACTTCAGCTTCGGGTTTGGTTCCTATTCACGAGAACCAGTCACCGTAAAAGAGAAAGCAACACTCAACACATGTCATGTGCAATGCTCATACAATATGGATGATATGACAAGTTAAATGGTGTTGAAAAGAACCCTAGAACATGTTTGGTCATTTTAAAGGGGGTCCGAGATATCCAAACCCTAGAACAGTGGGATCTTCGGAATCACCTATGGGGTTCAATTGGTTCTTCTAATTATACTTGCCATCAAAGTTTATTAACAATGTATGATTATAGCTTAGTTATATAGGTTTCATTTTTCTGAACATTTTGGTATATTATTTGTATTTTTATGATTCAAAATTAATTAGTCATGAATTTTTCAAATTTTAGTTCATTTGAAATTATTTTTGGAATATTTGAAATAATTTCCAAACTTGGGCCCACATGTCAGACTTTTAATCATTTCACAAAATATTTAAAAAAAATAATAAAACTCTTACAGGTATGGCCCACCTGTTAGGGATTTTCCATTTACAGAAATCATTTAAATAAAACAAAAAGAGTTATTGCGTCACGCTGATGTCACCATGACATCAGCAATGGAGATGCCCACTGTTGGGGATCATATTCGCTGATTCCGAGCGCGCCTGCTCGCGCGGAGGGGCGCGTTGGAAAGAGGCGAGCGAGGTGAGCAGATTAGTGGTGGCGCCGCTCTTTCTTGGTCACCGGAGAGTCGCCTCCGACGAGCTCCAGCAGCGGCGGCGTCGGGCACTCGCGGGGAGAGAGGTACAGGAGGAGAGGGAGGCAACGGGAGGGTGCGTTAGCACCGCGAGATCACCTCGAGCACGGAAAGGTTGGCGATGAGGCTCGGTGAGGCCGGACGGTGGCAGATCGACGGCATAACCTGCGGCGGCCATCAGTGCTTCAGGCTCGATTCCGAGGAGAGGAAGGCGTCCCAGCAAGCGAGCTTCGAGGGTAAGGACGAGGGCAGCACGACGCATACACCCGTGGTCTCAGCGTGGCGCGGGGTGGCCGAAGACGGCGAGGACGAGCGGCGGCAGAACTAGGTTTCTTCGGCCATGGCGCCGAAGAGCTAGGGAGAGGGGAAAAGATGGCAGGCTAGGGTTCTCTATCGGCGAGGCGGGTCCTTATAGACGCTGGAGGGCGGCGGCGCGCATCTTAGCGCACGACGGTGACGGAGGCGCCGCCAGCGAGCTGTTTAGCTCGATCCACCGGCGAGGAGGACAACATGGAAAAACAAATGAAGGGGTATGGGCCTGGTGGGCGGCGCTTGGGCCCCGGGTGGGTTGGCTGGGTGGTGCATGGGCGACAGGGGGAGAGGGAGAGAAGTGGGCTGCGGCCCAGAGAGGGTTAGGGATAGTTTTTATTTGCAGATTTCTTTTTATATTTCTGTTTTCTATTTTATTTTGTAAATTTAATTTGTAATTCTGTTTTGAATAATTTCAAATTACAGAAACTTTTATAATATAACTGAAAACAATAAGGGGCCCTTGGTACTGATTGGGCTCCATGCATTTTGTGGTTTATTCCAAATATTTTCAAAACCAGATGAATGTTTCAAATAGAGAGGGGAGTTAGGGTTTAGTGTTTTGTTGGTTCTTTCTTGATTAAACCAAAGTGCAAGTGTTATGCATGCAATGCTCAAACATATCTTATTTATATTACACAAAAGGTGGTATTTTACAATGATGGACTGAAACAATGGTTCAGTGACAATATTTGTTTCCTATCAGATATATCTAGATCCCTTAAAATGATTTCTAGCAAGAATATGACTAGAGAAATGATTTATTTTAACTTCTTATGGCTTGAGGACCTAAGTTACTTCTCCTAATTTGTTCTGGTGGCTTCTGCAACCTGGAGGTTCTTGTTGTGGAGCCTCTTTTTAGAGTGTGCACAACAATCCTTTTTGTAGCATGATCTGCTACCATTTGTCTGGCTGCACTAGATGGAACTATCCATTCTAGGAAGGAATTATTGGAATTTTTGGAAAGAATCCATGTCTATGATGCTAAGGCTAAGACTAGTTGCTTTGGAAAAAAATAGTAAGCTTACCACTGTGGTGCCTCCCCTGGGAGTATGCACAGTGGTAAACATCTGAGAGGTTGTTTGTTGGATTTCTTAGTTTGGCCTATGATGCAAAGGCTGAGGCCAAATCCTTTGGGATAATAATCAAATATGATTGGTTGGCTTTAATCTTCTGTGATAAACCTTGCATGGCACCTCCATGCAATTCTAAGAACATAACTCCATATATTCCCCCTAGATAAGAATCTAATGGAATAGTAGCTGGAGCTAGTTGATGAATATGATTTTCCTTATATGCCCAAATTTATATGCAAGATATGAGGATATTTATGTATGATCTAGTGGATGATCCAGCTGATTTTTACCTGTTGCTAGTAAATGATATATGGCATGTTAGAAGTCTTGGTGTATCACAACTACTTCTGGATTCACTTGCTATAAGCTTGATCCACCTTCTCCCCTTGCTCCTGTGATCTGATACTGGTGTATAACCAGTTACTCTTTGCTACTACTTGCCTGGCCTTCTCCTCCTTGTTGTTGCCATTGGATATATTATTGAAGAAACCATGGTGCAAGTGATGTGGTGGTGATCTAGGCTAGTGTCTTGGTTGGTGAGATATGGATTGGCTGTGATGAGTTCTCAAGAGAAATGAGTTCTTGAGTTTTTTGGTGTAGTGATAGAATGGATCAAGACATGTTGGTCTTATGCTCTGCAAACTAAGAATGGAATACTATTTTGGCTAGCTGTTGTGGTTATCCTCTTATATTACCACTACTTCTGCTGCTTATACTGCTGTTTCGACAGCACAACATTGTGCATGGTTGTGTGAGCAGCTTGCACTGTTTTGGATCAGTGCAAGACAAAATATCTTGATTCCACTTCTTTTACTGCCACTACTCTGCTGAAACTTGACCCACATCTAAATGCCAATGAAGTGGTATTGCGGCAGATTATCTAATTAAAAAGAGATACTATGAATTGGTGAAACTTGCCCCTCTCCTTACTTGGTGAAATTTGCCCGTGCCTATGATGCATCAGTTCCGAGGCTAACATTCTGGATAAGAACAGATTTTTACATTGGCCCCTTTTTTGAATAATACTCAATGATGAGTCAAAGCATATCATTTGTATGCCAAATCTGAGAGTAAAAATAATATACTAACCCTTCTTTTATTCTTTATTGTTTTTTATCTTTTGTGTTGTTTTGCAGGGATCAAGAATCAGGAATATAAAGAGTGGATTTAGAAGATGAAGAAAATGAAGATGCCTTTAGATTTAAATTTTACTTTATTCTTTTGTAATTCACTTTTTCTTTTGTGAAGTAATAAGCATTGTATAATTGTAATAAAGGAATTCTTTTTTATTTATTCATTCTTCTTTTGTAGAAATATTGTATTGTTTATTTTATTCAATAAAGTGTATTAGTTTTTTTTCTTTTATAATGCATTTGCAAAGAAAATGTAATATTTATATATGCTTGTAATAAAGAATCCTTTTAGTTATTTATTTATTTAATTCATTTTTATATTTATTTGTTTTATAATAATTTACTTTTATTCTTTTATTGTAATAACAGTGAAACATCGTATTCTATAATAAAGTGTTCCATTATTCTTGGAACTAATTAAATATTTATATCTTACTTATAAATAAGAAGTCCATTCTTATTTATTATTATAATTCATTTCATTCAATTTTGTTTATTAATTGAGACTAGCAATTATTGTATCTTTTCATAAATAAGAGTTCACCTAGTAACTTTATTACAATTTAATTTACAATTATTAATGTATATCAAACTCTTTTTGTATTCAAATTCATCAATTAAATATTCGAATTTGAATTGTCTTCCCCTCAAACACAAAAGTACAGTAGAGGTCATGTAGAAAACCATCGCACCTATCCTGGTGTTTCCATCAGAACAAGAGAGATCTCGATCCCTCTACAGCTTCATTAGTTTTGCGCGAAAATTCTCCGGATTTTCTTATGCATGAATGCAATGCACAAACATGTGTCCTGTCTATTTCGAGGTGCTAATCCTACGATGTTACAGACTCTCCCCCTTAAAATAAACTTCGTCCTCGAAGTTCGTATACTCTCACGTTTCAGAATAAGGAATTGCCATTGTATTAATCATGATACTTCTCAACTCCATTATAACCTCAAATGGGAATATTTGTAGTATCCCATATCCATACCTTTTCCTTGAATTCTCCTCATACTTGGCAATGTCCAACTTGTTGTATACAATTCACTAATGTTCCTCTTACTATAATCCCTTAGGGTTATGTCCTTACTATAAGATACTTCAATTGGGGTCTCTGCTTTATTTCATTACCCTGATTAGGTATCCTAATACAACTCCTTTACTTGATTATCAAACTTCCTTATTATACTATATAAGGTCTTGGAAATCTCACTAAAACAGGGTTTTAAATTTTATTAGTCAATAGTTGTGGCCAAAAGACTAACTTTTGATTTGTGATGGTATGGTTTATATTGGTAGTCCTTTTGAAGATTGGATTTGAACTCATTTAGTCCATACCCATTGGAATTTCTTATTCATCTATACTTGTCCAATTGGATGTGCTCTATTACTTCTTAAGGGTCATTTAAGAGTTGTTTCATTTAGAATTAGTCTTTTAGGATTAATCCATTTTATCACCTTCAAACTTTTACCCTAGCAAGCTTTTAGAAATTCTCTTTTTATTACCTTAAGTACTTCTTCAACTTCCACTTATTAGTTACCTCAAGGTTTGAGTACTATTACCTTGAAGTACACTTCGATCTTTCATCCAGACATACTTCAGTGAGTACTTTTCTGATGATTATCTTTTAACCTTATGAAAATTAAGGCTTGCTATTGTTGTAGGTTAGTCCTTCTTCTCCAACCTTTATTTGGAAAGTCAGATAATGGTACTTTCATTTCTAATGTTTACTCTCCCCCTTAGGGTTTACTAATAGTCTTCAAACTGTCTATATAGTATTTATTGGCTTTATAATTAGAATATTGGTCTCTATCCAGCTTATACTCTGCCTAGTTAGGGTCTTATGAAATATTGTACGGTGTATCCACACAATTGTGGATCTCCGAAGTGAATCTTTCAGCATTATTGGTCTTACTTACTATTTGGACATTTTCGCTCTGATAGGTATGACTTCGCGAAGTGCCTCGAAAGACGGTCGCTTAAATTTTATACTCCTTTATGTCTTAATTAGCTTAGGACAAGTTTTATGCTCTTTATGCAACCATTAAAATTATCTGGTTAACTATGTCAACCAACACCGGCTGCGGACAAGATACCAACTGTGGATCAAAAAACCGACTATGGATCAAATACCAGCTGCGGATCATCCTAGTTTGTAGGTATTACCCTACGGCTTTCAACATCCTTATTGCATTCTCTCTGAACTGTCAGAGCTTGAATACCATTTTTCTACGAAACTTCATATTTGCATTTATTCATGATGCTTCCATGAACTTGGTACAATTAATTTATTAACTTCCTATCAACATCACCTATTTTAGTTGAACTCTAAGTTCATGACTCCTCATTGCTCCATGTATTTTCTACACTAAACTTCCTTCTTATATCTGGCTAAGAATAACCTGATCTTAATCTATCCTTCAGACTACGCTAATACTCCTTATATTTTGCTTCATCCTTCATGTAAGTCTTCATCTTGGTCTTTGGAACTCGTCACTCCCTTACATGGATTCCCATTCCTATCTAGGTCTATAGCATCAAGTAGTAACTGGATGTTGCAACATGCATTTGCACATCAAGTCAAACTTCATGTACAGATCTAGTCAAACAAGAAGATCCAAGAAAAAACCAATAATCCAAACATGGTACATATAACACACAATATTCTAAGCCCAGAATATAGTAGTTGAGTATAGTATCTCTAGATTTCAGGCTTAGTTGTGTAGTATATGCCACCTTCTGATATAGGTTTACATTGTGATACTTAGCACTTAGGGTCAAACTAGATTTTGTCTCAACATTTATCCAAATTGCTCAATTGCAAGAGGATAATCTTAAGAAAAGTGGTCTCAATTTGGTTTTGACTAACCTTTGGTCTCACTTTTAGAAGGATTAACTATAACGAACCTTTCCTTATTAGTAAACTAACCTCACATGATCTCTCCAAATGACTAATAAGTTTCCATTGAACACCCAAAACTAAATTTTATCGGGAATTATGACACCTATGACTTCTATCATAGTTCTACCATGCTATTTTATTACTCCTACTTTAGAATGATTTACTAATTACTGGTCATATTTACACCTATATCATGGTTTCAGAGCTAATATCACCATGCTCTTGTTGTGTTTTACCTATTTATCATGATTCAGAAGCTAATCTAACCATGATGAGTTTGTTTCTCACTATACTATTATTAAATCTTAACATAATTTCACTTCATCTCCTAGGATTCGCAAGTGAATCCCACATGATTACTACTCATTACATCAACAATTATCCTGATGATATTCATCATATTGTCTTTGGTTAACAACTAACAAGAAAATTCCACTATGCTACTTGAATTCTAGAGTTAGGCTACACCATTAAGACTACTTCCATATGATGTCTTACACTTTCCTAAAGTATCTTGGTGATTTATGTCTCCTTCTGAAGACACTACGTAGCACTATACTAAGAAAGGATAAAATATTTACTCCTAAGAAAGAATGACTTAAGCATCTGACTTAGGTGTGACAAGGTTATCCTCAAGTGGATACTCATCACAAGTCTTAAGAATATTTGGTTTAGATAAGATGGCTCCTATAGTCACTATCCAACCTACAGATCTTCCTAAAATAGTTTTAATCCTAAGGTCAAAGCATATGCACTGATACCAACTGCGGTGACCCAGCATACCACTGCATGATGTAGTACACTATAGTGGTTGATATAACACCAATGAAACACTATTCACTAGTATTACGTCCCTCAGAGTGGTACAACAGAAACACAACAGGTCCAAGACATGACTATAGGTTACAACTCGACTCTTTACATAAGATCCAGAGAACACTCTAGGTTAAAGAGAGAGAAAGAAACTTCCTACAAAGAAGAATCAGGAATAAACAACTCAAAAAATATCATACTAATAGGACTACTATCCAAACTATTGGTCTGGCATTGCTGCTATTGCAATACACTAAAGAAATAGGTTCTATGGTTAGATATTATATTCCTATCTAATCAGTAAATTCGTTTTTACTTGAGTTGGTATATGTTGACTTTCTTGACTTTATTGAATAACTTTAGCTTCTGGTGATGTTTCTTGGAGCATAACTTGATGTAGACGTCGTCTTAATGTCTTCAGAATCTAGCAAGGGTTAATAGGATACGTTGAGTACGAGCGTACTCAGCAAGTTTACTAGAAAAGGAGTGTTTGATGCACTATATCTACAGCCACAGACCATAGGTTGTAGGCAATGTAGGTTTTCGTAAACATTTCTTCAAATGTTTCTTTTATTCTGAAAAGCTATGTCCGTCAGCCTTCACGGGTTTACCAGAACTTTCACGGAGTTCCTTTCCCGCCGCGTTCGTAGCTCCTTCCCAAAACAGGGAGTAACAAGTTACAGTTCTTACACTCTGCAGAGGTGCGTAACTTTACCCATGAGAGATCTTAGCCTTGTTGCACAACCAATTCATGAGCTTGTCCACACTTCCTTGGTATGGGGCCCAGTCTAAGATCCAAGCCAATCACTGCCTTCTCCGCGACCCTGCATGTCTCCTTGGAGTATGCCAGCCCACCTATCGAATTACGGCTATTGGCAGTACAGACCATTCAGATGCCGGAACTATCGTGGGACATTGAGGGTTCCCACCCATATGCTGCAAATCTCCTACGAATTACCAATTAATGCATGCTATGGAGATAACAACCACGACCCGCACATCCAGATCCATGCGAGAGGGAAAAGATATAGCTGACTTCTCCATCCCATTCTAGATCTCATGGTCAACGCGTAATATACGGTGCAAGAGTCACTGGCAACATTGGTTGTTAAGTCATAGATAATATGTTCCTTTACCACCGGAACTTTTATAGTATGTTTTTACCTCATGGTAAATAACCTATAATCATATTATTATGAAAAATAGTGTTTTCTGACCTTTTTCAAATGCAAGTGATGACAATACTGAATTTGCAAAATACTTTACAGAAAAAATAATCAAAGGACATGAGCAAGTGTGAACTTGCCTTTTGTGATTGCAAGATTATGCACTCACGGTCTTCGGGATTAATATAAAAGATCCAAAATCTGAAATCAGCATCATTGGTCCAATAATGACTAATGTTTAACGAAGCAATATGCAGTTATGCATAAGTAATGATATGTATTTTGTAAAACTCCCAAAGTGAATTCCCAATACTTTGATTGAATTATATTTAGGTGATTCTTTTAAGAGTTGGTTTATCTTTAAATTTCATTCTATAAGTAATGACCTGTATAAGGAGCTTAAGTCTTAACAATTCATCATATAAAAGTATAGTATAAAATAATGTGCTTATGGTAAATTTTCATTTGGTGACTATTGATAAACAACCTTGTAATTGAGTTGTTAAGAGTTAAAGAACTTATTATGAGATTATTGTTTGAAGTGGCAAAAAGAATAACATTTGAAGAAAAGATTTCTTTTCTACTGTTTAAACAATCTTTGTGGTTAATCAAATGTGATCAATGTTGTTTGTGCTTGCTTAAATAGTTTGGACTTGGGATGCTATATGACTTAATTAATATAGACCAAAGTTAACTATAAAAACATAAGTAGTTTATTATACATAATGTTTATAAGCTTTGAGACTAAAGTTAACTTTAAAAGGTTAAGTAAACTTAAGAGGTAATATGTTTTAATTATTCCCAAGTTTTAGATTTATGACATGTATAATTAAGGTGTGGAATTATTCACTTTATATTTAAGTGAATGATTATATTAAATTTGTTTTGCTATTATGAAAATAATATGTATTTATTTAATGGAAGGATAATTAGATGATCCAAGTAATTTGTTAAAATTTGAAGTTATGTTAATAATAGTTAAGATATAATTATTATTCATCATATTATATGTATGATTGATACCCAATGTTTATTTAGAAGGATTTTTAATAAGATTTTAAAAAAAATATTTTAAAGTTAAAAGTTATACTTAAGTTTGATTATGAATTGAAGTTATGGCTTTGGATTTAATTGCTCAAGGTTTTATAAAAATTGTGATTATTTCTTACTTAAGAATTGTTTTTAAAGAATTCACAAAATAAGTATTTGAGAAGGATTTAAAATATTAAAGACTTTTCTAATAATGTATTTAATATTTTTCTAGTGTAATATATTTATTCAAGACCTTAAAATTGTTTTTTATTTATTTTTAGGTATTATTTTTATGTTTATAAAATTCCATAAAGGATTAAATGTATTTAAATATTTACTTCAAAATTTTTTTGTATAAAAGAGTTGAGTTAGTATTTTTATAAAATAGTGGATTTATTTTAATACACAAAAATGATTTTTATTTATTTTTAGGATTTTTCCTTATTTTATGAGATTTTACTTAGGATGTAATGGTGTTAAGATTTATTTGGTTTATATTTATTTTAAACAAATAAAGTTATATTTTTATTAGGTAGATATTATTTTTGTGAACATTTCGATATACTATATGTATTTTTAGGATTTTTATTTATTTTTCTAAAATTAATATTATATTGAGGCTATCTTGGTAATTATTATTTCCTTCTTATTTTTATTTATTTTCTTGATATTACTTTACCTTGGACCCACCAGTCAGTCTGGCCCATGGTTGGGCTAATCCAACCCAATCGGTGGACCAAGCCGGTCAAACCGATCCACTCAGTCTAGTGCGTCTTCGCTCTTGCTCGAATCCCTCTCTCTCTCTAGGCGACTCTCTGGTGTTGCCGCCGCCGTTCCTTGATCATGGCCGGCTCCGGCCACCACGACCGCCATCATGGTGTGAAATGACGCTGTGGATGATGCTGCATCAATGGCCCCAGCTCGATTTGATGATCGAGCCCTTTCCTAGCCGCGCTTCTCTCTCTGATTTGGTGTGAAATGATGGTTAGGGTTTGCACTGTTGCCGAGGATGTGGTGCTCCGACGCTCCTCTGGCATCGCCCTTGTGCCTTGGTAAGGAGATGGTGTCGTCCTCCTCGCTGTGAGCTCTATGAACGCGGCTTGGCGCGGGTTGCACCGCCCTCTGGGTTCTCCCCGTGTCGTCGTGTTCATCCTCGACGCCGGCCACTGCTTCCTCTTCACACCCTAGCGAGGACCACATGTATGTTTTCCCCTTTTCACTGCTCCTACTTCATCCATTGTAACCCTCTATCCTCGCAGCACCTCTTGATAGTGCTTCTGGGAGTAGTCCATGTTTCAATTTGAGTGTTATACGTGGTTTTCCTCAAAATTATTGAGGTGATTATTTCTTGTGGAGCTTTGGTATTAGCCTAGAATTTTTATACATATATTTGGGAAAACCTCTCGTCACTTATGCTTGCTTGTGCTACAAAGCTAGTCTTGAGCTCTGATTGTATTCTGCTACGTATATTAAAGTTGACGATCTTGATGGTGACCAAAATATAGATTTATGCTTCTATAATAATTTTCTATTATATCCTACTACTCATGTGATACAAATGAATATGTAATTGGTGGTTTGGATCACCTTTGGTGATACTGAGAGGATGTTTAGTCTATGCTAATGATCGTTGATGAGCACAAGTAGTGGTCAGTGGTTTCCTGATGATATCATGATCATGTAGATGATTTATATGGGCAAATAATCATTCTATTAAATCTACATGCAATATTCCTTTTTGTATTTGATCTCTTTCTTCTATGATTGAATGATATATTGCTTCAGGTAATCTTCCCAGTAGCTTTGCTTCTTGATTTTAATGATAATTTAAACTATCTGATTAGATGCTGGTAATATCTTGGGTAACTTGTATTGTTTGTTTTAGCTTGTACATCCTTCCCACTTTTATGGTTTCTCAATGGATGAAGTAATGCGGTGTTTATCTTTGATATGAAAAGATGTGTAAGATATGCTTGGTTTAGCTACTTGGATTTTTCTTTAGCCTTGGACTATTGTTGTAGAACACTAAATCTTGTACAAGCATGATCTGATTCAAGTGCTATGTTTGACATGATGGACTGAACCAATGGTTCAGTGACAATATTTGTTTCCTATCAGATATATCTAGATCCCTTAAAATGATCTCTAGCAAGAATATGACTATATAAATGATTTATTTTAACTTCTTATGGCTTGAGGACCTAAGTTACTTCTCCTAATTTGTTCTGGTGGCTTCTGCAACCTAGAAGTTCTTGTTGTGGTGCCTCTTTTTAGAGTGTGCACCGCAAACCTTTTTGTAGCATGATCTGTTACCATTTGTCTGGCTGCACTAGATGGAACTATCCATTCTAGGAAGGAATGATTGGAATTTTTGGAAAGAATCCATGTCTATGATGCTAAGGCTAAGACTAGTTGGTTTGGCCAAAATTGGTAAGCTTACCACTATGGTGCCTCCCCTGGGAGTATGCACAGTGGTAAACATCTTAGAGGTTGTTTGTTGGATTTCTTAGTTTGGCCTATGATGCAAAGGCTGAGGCCAAATCCTTTGGGATAATAATCAAATATGATTGGTTGGCTTTAATCTTCTGTGATGAACCTTGCATGGCACCTCCATGTAGTTCTAAGAACATAACTCCATATATTCCCCCTAGATAAGAATCTAATGGAATAGTAGCTGGAGCGAGTTGATGAATATGATTTTCCTTATATGCCCAAATTTATATGCAAGATATGAGGATATTTACTGTATGATCTAGTGGATGATCCAGCTGATTTTTCCTGTTGCTGGTAAATGATATATGGCCTGTTAGAAGTCTTGGTGTATCACAACTACTTCTGGATTCACTTGCTGTAAGCTTGATCCACCTTATCCCCTTGCTCCTGTGATCTGATACTGGTGTATAACAAGTTACTCTTTGCTACTACTGGCCTGGCCTTCTCCTCCTTGTTCTTGCCATTGGATGGCTTCTTGAAGCAACCATGGTGCAAGTGTTGTGGTGGTGATCTGGGCTAGTGTCTTGGTTGGTGAGATATGGATTGGCTGTGATGAGTTCTCAAGAGAAATGAGTTCTTGAGTTTTTTGGTGTAGTGATAGAATGGATCAGGACGTGTTGGTCTTATGCTCTGCAAACTAAGAATGGAATACTATTTTGTCTAGCTGTTATGGTTATCCTCTTATCTTACCACTACTGCTGCTGCCTATACTGTTGTGTCGACATCACAACATTGTGCATGGTTGTGTGAGCAGCTTGCACCGCTTTGGATCAGTGCAAGACAAAATATCTTGATTCCACTTCTTTTACTGCCACTACTCTAGTGAAACTTGCCCCACATCTAAATGCCAATGAAATGGTACTGAGGCAATTTATCTGATTAAAAACAGATACTATGAATTGGTGAAGCTGGCCCCTCTCCTTACTTGGTGAAATTTGCCCCTGCCTATGATGCATCAGTTTTGAGGCTAACATTCTGGATAAGAACAGATTTTTACATTGGCCCCTTTTTTGAATAATACTCAATGATGAGTCAAAGCATATCATTTGTATGCCAAATCTGAGAGTAAAAATAATATACTAACCCTTCTTTTATTCTTTATTGTTTTTCTATCTTTTGTGCTGTTTTGCAGGGATCAAGAATCAGGAATATAAAGAGTGGATTTAGAAGATGAAGAAAATGAAGATGACTTTAGTTTTAAATTTTACTTTATTCTTTTGTAATTCATTTTTTCTTTTGTGAAGTAATAAGCATTGTATAATTGTAATAAAGGAATTCTTTTTTATTTATTCATTCTCATTTTGTAAAGAAATATTGTATTGTTTATTTTATTCAATAAAGTGTACTACTTTCCTTTTTCTTTTATAATGCATTTGCAAATACAATGTAATATTTATATATGCTTGTAATAAAGAATCCTTTTAGTTATTTATTTATGTAATTCATTTTTATATTTATATGTTTTATAATAATTTACTTTTATTCTTTTATTTTAATAACAATGAAACATTGTATTCTATAATAAAGTGTCCCATTATTCTTGGAACTAATTAAATATTTATATCTTACTTATAAATAAGAATTTCATTCTTATTTATTATTATAATTCATTTCATTCAATTTTGTTTATTAATTAAGACTTGCAATTGTTGTATCTTTTCATAAATAAGAGTTCACCTAGTATCTCTTATTACAATTATTAATCTATTTCAAACTCTTTTTGTATTCAAATTCATCAATTAAATATTAAAATTTGAATTGTCTTCCCCTCAAACACAAAAGTACAGTAGAGGTCATGTAGAAATCCATCGCACCTGTCCTGGTGTTTCCATTAGAACAAGAGAGATCTCGATCCCTCTACAGCTTCTTTAGTTTTGCACGAAAATTCCCCAGACTTGTTTATGCATGAATACAATGCACAAACATGTGTCCTGTCTATTTCGAGGTTCTAATCCTGGGATGTTACATAAACATTGCTGCGAGAAGGTGATCAGATGTGTAGGTTAACACCAATGACCCATCACTCGAGGAACAATATGAATAACAGCTGTATTTAGTTGGTGCCTGTTTGGTTTAGATTGCAACTGTTCTGTATAGAGGCGGTCTAAGTTTACCCCTCTCTTTGGCGTACTCGATCTTATAAATATGTGTGTGGCCTGAATATTTGACTGTAGAATATGGTCTCGCTTTTCTTTCTAATCATGGACTTGCTACAACTATTGAATTTCAATGTCTGCATTGCGGAATCTACTAATTATTTTGGTCCATTGTCTATGTACTATTGAATCGGTCACTTTGAAATGTTGTTGAATATGTCACACTAGTACAAATGTGCTAGTTAGAGACATTAATTTTCCATAGGCCTGAGACGGTTTCTCGTTCCAGCTCAAGCGCATAGCTTCTAACAGCGCACCACTTGAGCCAGGTTTTTTTGTGGCTCTAAGATACATGAACTTTTTTTTGAGCAATAAGATACGTGAACTTAGACGGTGGAAAAAGAAAAACGCATCTAACATGTATGAGTTGGAGACGTCAAATATTTCTGAACGCTTGCAAGAACTCCTCAATCTCAGACGGCATGAACAAGGGACCTTCTCCAATAGTGAGGCGGCCTGAGTCGAATTCTAACAAATAACGTCTCTAGAACTAGTGTGCCTCGAAGTGTATTTGTAAATTGACAGTCTCTAGTGTGTGTAAACCATTTTAAATGGTAGCATGCTAATTCGAACCCGATCATAGCTGACATGACACATAATCATGATTCAGCAGCCAGATAGATAGATTAACTCAAGAACATATATATAGCAGGTCGATTGCGGTAAACATTTGCAAGATATATATAGTTGGGGAAATCCATACAAATTTAGCCATTATATATTATGGCAGTACATACAAAGTGCATTACATAAATCAATCAACTAGACTGAGTACTCTCTAAGAAACCATCATTGCATTTATAATGGGCCACCCCGTGGAAGCTGGTGAACCAGAATATGTACCTCTCCATTATATTTTTCATCAAAGCAAAAAAAGAACAATGGTATCCTGCTTTACGTTGAACCTTCTCACAACCTTCTCCCATCCAGTCGTAAAGATTGCATTTGAGCCGGCTCCCATCTTCATCCTAACCATCTTTGGATTTTTTCTCTTCATTTGCCAAACATGGAAATCAATAGGTTCATCAAGGAGATTATTTAGGTATTTTCTTGTGCACTAAGCTCCAAATGTCAGGGCAAGAACAGAGAATTGAAGAATTAGCATGCTTGTGATTACTAGAAGTATTTAAATATCACAGGGTATCTTTTTGTTGATAACACTATCAAGAATATATGATCTTACCAGCTTGCACTTCTTTTTCATGACAGATGAATAGGGTAGCCTATAGATGTAGTACTTGATTTCTGGTGGAAATTCGGGTTCAGACCAGTCTAAGAGGAAGTCTACATGAACTTATTTTAGATACATGTTGTTTCCAAAAAGGCTCTTCTCATCAAAATCAATGTCCCCCTTGTGTTGAGGCCCTGATGCAACAAAAAATCAATGTCTACCATATAAACACATACAAAACAAATGACTACAATATTTATGTTCTTTTGATACCTCTAAAATCAATCCTCTCGATGGGCTCTTCATCTGATGACTAGATATCATAACCACCAAAGGTAAAGTGAAAACTGTCGTTGCTAGATAGTGATATTGCATTGTTACTACAGGTTCCCATCTGTTAAATAGATACATACAAAGAGCATCTTAATAGAATTAAGATGCAAGCAGACTAATGAAGTGACAATTAAAATAGATACAGAGAGACCAATGAAGTGACAACTAAATCTCTATTGCTAGAAGTGACAATTGCAGATTTTGATATTTATACAAGGGGAAAACAATTGGGACAGATGCAGGCCGGCTGAGGGATGATACATCAGAATTGTATCTATAATTTTTGATGTTCCATGCTTGTTTAGTATCTACTTTGCTTTGCTTTGTCTACGCTTTGAGGTATTTTTATATGTTTTTCTGGACTAACCTATTAACAAGATGCCATAGTGCCAGTTGCCTGTTTTCTTCTGTTTTCGGTTCCAGAAAGGCAGAAAATCAATATTCTTGGAATTGGACGGGACAAAATCCTCAAAGTCAATATTTTACCGTGAAGAACACGGAGCCAGAATACGAGACGGAGGGGAGCCACCAGGGGGCCACACCCCTTGGCAGCCTTGGCTAACCCTAGCTCGCTCAAAAGTACGCCTGAATTACCCCTGCCTCGCCTCTTCGCCTATAAATACCCCCCGATACAGAAACCCTAAGTACCCGATCAATATTCCACGAAACCGTAAGTAGCCGCCGCCACCATCGTCCCTAGATCGAGGAGGGTATGAAGCTCTTCCCGGCACCCTGTCGGAGGGGAGATCATCCCGGAGGCCTTCTTCTTCATCATGCCAGCATTCGGTATGAAGTGTGACTTGGAATATGGGTCCATGTAGTCGCTAGATGGTTGTATCTCCTCCTTTGGGCTACCATGTTTATATCTTGTGAGCTCCGTTCATGATCAAGATCATCTATTTGTAATAATGCATGTTGTGTTTGCGGGGATCCAATGGATATTGATATTACTATGTCAGATTGATTAATGGTTTTGTGTTATTGATTCTACCATGTCTGTGTTGTTTGTGATCTTGCATGCTCTCCGTTTCTAGTAGCTATCTTGGCCAAGTAGATGCTAGTGACTCCAAGAGGGGGTATTTATGCTCGATAGTGGGTTCATGCCTCTGTTTAATCTAAGGGAAGTGACCGAAATCTATAAGGTTGTAGATGTGTTGTTGCCACTAGGGAGAAAACAACGGTCTCTTATTCATGGAACAAGTGGATTGTTTACCTTACACACTTTGCTTAAAGAAGTTATCCATTGCTTGCAACATAATACTAGAGGGGGTTCGGATGATAACTTGAAGGTGGATTTCTAGTCATAGATACAGTTGGATGGCAGTGTATGTATCTTGTTGTATTTCCTAATCGAATCTCATAGGATCATGAATGTCTAGTATTGCATTGTTATGCCTTGCTCAGTCCTGTCAATTGCCCTGCTGTAATTTGTTTATCCAGCATGCCATGTTTGTTTATCTTAAGGATAACACCTCTAGAGAACTATGGACCCCGGTCCAATCTTTACCATTGATACATCTTCCATTTTTACTGTTTACTTTCTGCAAACCACTATTACCTTACACACCATATAGTTAATACTTTGTTTTTAGCAAACTAGTGAGATTGACAACCTCACTGTTCATTGGGGAAAAGTCTTGAGTTTGTGTTGTGCAGGTTTCCAAGTTGCTAGCAACACCTTTGAGTTGTTTCCTTCCTCCTACTGGTTCGATAACCTTGGTTTCTTACTGAGGGTAATTTGCCGATGTTCTCATCATAACTTCCGCTTGGGGTCTCCCAATGAAGTGTTCACGCACTCATCAAGGCTTTTTCTGGCGCCATTGTCGGCGAGGCTAAGGACGTCTTCACAAGGGGAGTCCTTCATAACCTTTCTCTTTACTTTGTTTTTGTTTTTCTTAGTTTCTTTTGCTTTGTTTTGTTTGCCTCTTTTTATCAAAAACTCCAAAAAAATAGTTTAGTTTGGTTTGCTTTCTCTTATCAAAAACAAAAAAAATTAGCTCCTACTCTAGTTGCTCATATATTTTTTCCTTGATTTTTCATGCTTTCTATCCATGGATGGTTTCTTTGAAACTAGTTCTTATTGGCAAGGTGGTTTCACAGAAGAACAAAAGTATTATTATAAGGAACACCGTTTGTCACAAAAAGGGAAACACCTATGGGAACAAATTGATAAATTGAATACTATTGCTAGAGAGGTGTGCTTTACTTATAATGTTACTTATTTCTTTGATAAATATTTTTGATATAGGAGGTATAAACACCTCCCTTTTCAATGTGAGTATAATGATAATATTACCATATCTTCTTATGTTAAAGGAAATTATCACTTTTATGATGTGGAACAAATTGAAGAATTTATTTCTTTCAAGGGTGAATTTGAACTTGCTAGTTTGCTGGAAAATACTGATGATTCATCTTATGAATATGAGGTTTATGATATACTTAAATTTTTCTTTGATAATTACAAGGAAGATAATGGTTATATTCTTGAATATTTTAATAGATGCTTTCCACAAATGGAAGAGATTAATGCCTTGCAGGAGCCTATGAAAGACGAAATTGCTGAACCTAAAAGCTCATTAGATGAAAAAGAGGAGGAAGAATGGATCTACCCATGCCTACCTTCTAATGAGAGTAACTATTTACCTCTTACATTATTTGATTGTCCACCATGCTTACCAAAGGAGGATCAATGTTATGTTCCAGTGGATTCTTTTGAAATATCTACCATGGGTAAAACTTGTGATAATAGTTATGCTCTTGTTATCTATGATAATTCTATATTTGTGCCTAACTTTGAAATGCATGGTACTAAAGAGTTATGCTTAGAAAATGTTTATGATAAAGCTCTAGATGATGGTCCTATATTGAATGATCGGTCATCTTGTTATAAAATTGTTAAAAGTGGGTTTGAAGGTTTGAGTCCCACTATTTTTGAGCTTGATAAAAATTATGTGTTTGTAGATCATGAAAATCATACTTTATGTGATAGTTATATTGTTAATTTTATTCATGATGCTACTTGAAGTTATTATGAGAGAGGGAAACATGGTTTTATTCTCAATAATATTAAGTTCCCTCTCTTTATGTTGAAAATTTTGAAGTTGCACTTGTTTTGCTTTCCTATGCTTGTTTCTTTGTGCTTTCATGACTTGTTTATTTAGAAGATTCATATGCATAGGAAGTGGGTTAGACTTAAATGTGTTTTGAATTTACTTCTTGATGCTCTCCTTTACTTCAATTCATATTTCTCATGTGAGCATCTTCTCAAACTATCATGCCTAACTTAAAGGCGTTAAAGAAAAGTACTTATTGGGAGATAACCTAAACGTTTTCTTGAGTCTTGGAAGTTATTACTTCAGTAAGATTTGGGGAGTTGCTGTCTCGAAACAGATTTTTGTGTTCCACCGCAAAAATTCGTGAGGAATCTCTGTAAGTTGGATTTGAGCAACATAAGGTCTTCGAAAAAATCGGTTTCTACCTGCTAGTCTGTTTTGACAGATTTCTGCCATTATTTGCATTTGCTTCTTATTGATTCCTTTTTAGGTTCTTTTTGGGAAATTGAGCTTTCTGAGGGAATTGCTACAGTATCTTGTGTTTTTAGTGAAAGTTTTTCTGTTGTAAAGCTAAACCCAAAGGTCTATTATCTTTTGAATACACTAATGTTGCTAATGAAGATTGTGTGAAATTTTGTATGAAGGAAAAATTTCAGGTGTAGAGAAAGAATGATGAAATGAGATGAAGAATGGATAAAAGCTCAAGCTTGGGGATGCCACCTCATGTCACTCCAAGAAATATTCAAGAGGTACAAGTGTCAAAGCTCTGGTGCCCAAGGCATCCCCTTCTTCATCAATAAAAATCTCAGGTCTTTCTAGACACTTCGTTTTTATTGTTTTATGCACTGTTGTGTTGTTCTTGGAGAATCTTAGTTTCCGTTTAGTTTTCTTGAATAAAGTAGTTTGGAACCCGTTCTCGCTGTGTTGTTGCAAATAATTTGATTGGTGTTGGAGAGGAGTAGAAAGTTCTTTCTTAAATACTACAAGAGGAGCTTGCTTTGACTGTGACTTAGACTTTATCATGTCATGCTAGGTGTTGTTCCGACCTTATGCTTAGTGATTATTTCTATCGCATGACTTGTTCCAAACAATTGGGATTGCTTAGTGTGCCTTGAAGGAATCATGCGTTGTTTTAGCATACAAAAGCATAGTATTGTGGTATTCTCCTTTGATGCTTTGTTTGGGTTGACTTGGCACATGCTCACACCATGTTATGACTATGAACAAGTCACCATAGCATCTATGATCATTTAGTCCTTGACTTGTAGTACCACTTTATGCTTTGGTTAGTAATGTTTTGTCTCTCTATATGATTATGTCCATTATTTCTCTCTTAGTTGGTCACTCCCAGTCTTTTGCTAACCTCCACTTGTACGAGTAAGCTCTACTCATGCATCCAACTCCCAATAAACCAAGTTATTCCAGAGTGTCCACTATAAACTCATATGCATGGTGTGTTACACCATTCCATGTATATTCTTGTTTTTATCTATCTTCCAATTAAATAAATTCTCTTTGTTATGTGAAAACTTAGTTATTAAAGCTCTCACGAACTTGATGGCACATGTTATTTTTCTTGCCCCTAATAAAATTGAACCATTGTGTCATCTATGTTGTATATGCTTGCACTTATACATTGGAATTAGCAGAACCATGCTATCACTGGGAATGCTTTCAACATTGCACTTGTACTTTGAAAACAGTTGATATCATGCTCTTTTGTTTATGGATGTCGTCAGTGGGAAATGAAGGGGAGCTTGTATGTCCATGGAGTTATGTATGTGTGTTAGATAAACGCCTGGGCCTCTAGCCTAAGCCATGCCTAATCATGGTGGAAACTTGCAGCATCACCATAATGACATCTATGAAGAATTCTTCTTATAAAAAAGAGATAGAAAAAAGAGATTGAGAAAAACAAAAAAATATGAGAAAAGAGGAAAGAGAGAAAAAAGCACCATATTCCCATGGTAAATAAGAAGATTGCTGAGATGCTCATTTTCTGCTTTCATTGTCATTTTGATTATGGGGTAGCTCCTGTATCAAGTGCAATGGGTACCCCATTTGAGGTTCTCTATGATACACATGTACTTACTATTACAAGAACTTGCAAGTAACTAAACTTGAGTAGCATGAGGAGCGGCCCTCGTATTCAAGGGACATGAGATTGCAAACTTATACTTTGTCAAGCATATACTCCATAGTTTGTTCACTTTAACCTTAATCACTTCAAGATGCTTATGATAGGGGCAATGAGAGCGAGAAGCTCTTTATGCTTGATAGTGGGTTCATATCTCTATTTAATCTAAGGGAAGTGTCAGAAATCTCTAAGGTTGTAGATGTGTTGTTGCCACTAGGGAGAAAACAACGGTCTCTTGCTCATGGAACAAGTGGATTGTTTACCTTACACACTTTGCTTAAAGGAGTTATCCGTTGCTTGTAACTTAATACTGGAGGGGGTCGGATGATAACCTGAAGCTAGATTTCTAGTCATAGATGTAGTTGGATGGCGGTCTATGTATCTTGTTGTATTGCCCAATCTAATCTCATAGGATCATGAATGTCTAGTATTGCATTGTTATGCCTTGCTCAGTCCTATCCCTAGCATGCCATGTTTGTTTATCTTAAGTAGTACACCTCTAGTGAACTATGGACCCCGGTCCAATCTTTACCATTGATACATCTTCCACTATTACTGTTTACTTTCTGCAAACCTATTACCTTCCACACCATACAGTTAATCCTTTGTTTTTAGCAAACAAGTGAGATTGACAACCTCGCTGTTTGTTGGGGCAAAGTCTTGAGTTTGTGTTGTGTAGGTTTCCAAGTTGCTAGCAACACCTTTGAGTCGTTTCCTTCCTCCTACTGGTTCGATAACCTTGGTTTCTTACTCAGGGAAATTTTCTACTGTGCTCATCATACCTTCCGCTTGGGGTCTCCCAACGAAGTGTTCTTGCACTCATCAAGGGATGCTCTCCCGACTGCGCCGTCGGGTCTTTGCATCTCGGTAAACCTGAACCTTAAATTCGAGAATCAAAATGGAATATTCCATGGAAAAATTCCTCAATCGAAGATGCTAATTTAGGGTTTTGGGGATTTGGTTTTCACGCATACCTACGTGGATGACGAAGGGGGTCCTCAGAAGCGAGGTAGAGCGTCTGCACTGCAGGACCGGAGGCGGCGGTAGTGGAGAGGCAGGGAACTGGAGGCTGCGGTGGTGGAGATGCAGGGGACCGGTGGCGGTGGATAGTGGTCTGGGCAGGCGGAGAAAAACAATAGTGGCACAGATCTAAAATGTTTGTCCAAACATTTTCAGATATTTTCCACCAAGGGCTATCCTCAGACGGGTTCAAGTGGAAAATGTCTCTAAGAACAGTTGTTCTCCGAATATTTCATAATTTTCCGCCAAGAACTTCCCTAGATAAGACACCTAGTAATTTGAGAAAAAGCTAGTATTCCGAACTCTGGATATATTTGGAACTCCAAATTTTGATTATTCATAATTTAAAGGCAAAGAAAGGTGTTTATACATGCTTGCTAGAGTGAAATTGAGTCCCCTAAGACTAAATGAGGTTCATAAACTGAAGAAAATAATTTGCGTCGTACAAACCTTGGATCTTTACCCTAAAAGTCATGACGACAAGTGTTCATGCGACTTGCTGCAGAGCAATAAGGTGCAAGTGTTATAAATTTGACTAGTTCAAGTGTTTAATCATAAAGTGAGACCGTTTGGTTACTTAATTATGAATGTTTCACCAATATAACTTTATTCATGTACTCTTTGAAGGAAATCTCATTGAGTGAATATTCGGAACTCCGGATATATTCAGAACTCCGAATTTTGATTATCCTAAAATTTGAGAATTATTCATATTTAAAGGAAAATAAAGGTGTTTATACATGCTTTCTACACTGAAATTGAGTCCCCTAAGACTAAATGAGGTTCATAAACTGAAGAAAATAATTTGTTTAATACAAACCTTGGATCTTTACCATGAAAGGCATGACTAGTGTTCATGCGACTTGCTGCAGAGAAATAAGGTGCAAGTGTTATGAATTTGACTTTTTTTCATGTACTCTTTGAAGGAAATCTTGTTGACTAATTCATGAATGTTTCTTCATTAGTGTGCATGAGAATCACTAGTACATGATTATCAGTAATATAATTGAACACTCTAATTTTAAGGAACTCCATATACAAAGGAGTAGATTAATATATATATATAGAGTGAAATTGTAAAAATAAGTAGGGGTAGCAGCAGGGAGACGCCTTAGCAGGGGCAGAAGCAGGAGGAGCATGCATAGCCTACACCAGGGGAAACAGGCCAGTCTTGACATATCCTGAAGGAATTTGCGATAGGCTGCGTGCCGCGCCAAGGTCTTCGCCTGGTGACACCAGCCTAGGCCTTGGCCAACGTCCACCGCATGCTGGATCAAGCTGTCGATGTCTGAGTTGATAACTCTACCACAGAATGGTCAAAACAGTCTCCCCTATGGTGGAAACATATCTGCCAACGTTGCAACTTCCTCAGCACGTAGCGGCTCTTGTTGTCCCTTGAGTACTTGCTAGAGTCCACGTCATCAGAATCCTCCTGTATATTTTTAAGAACGTAACTTAGAACTCATAATATGATTCACAACATATATGCAAGACAATATTAAATTGGTTGAATCAGAGTTATATGTAGAACAAAGTCTGCATCCTCATAAGTTTCTTCAGGTATGGCTTAAGCGAACCAAGTACCCATTGCACAACCTATTGTTCTTGTACATTGCCCCGGGTTCGCTAACTCATCCCTGAGAAAATCTGACACCAATGTGTACTGCCTCTCTTTTGGAGAAAATTTCAATCGTTGGCCACAATAATATATACAGCAGAAACAATTCAAAGATCATATAGTTCATATGTTAATAAATTAGGGGCCTCATAATTTTTTCAGAGATGGAGTTGGAGAACCAAGTACCCATTACACAACCTATTATTTTTGTATATTGTCCCGGGTTCGCTAACTCATCCGTAAAAAAACTGACACCAATGTGTACAACCTCTCTTTTGGGGAAATTTCAATCATTGGCCACAATAAGATATATAGAAAAAAAATCAAAGATCATATAGTTCATATGAGAATAAAACTAGGGCCCTCATAAGTTTTTTAGAGACGGAGTAAGTGAACCAAAGTACCAACAGCACAACCTGTATTGTTTGTGTAGCTGGCTCAGGTTCACTAACACATCCCTAGAAAAACGACATCAGCAAATGTGTGTCACCCTGCAATCTTTTGGGGAAAATTTCAATCATCGGCCTAAGTGAGAAACTGAAATTTAATTCTTACTATACACTATGAATATGAATACATGTAATAACAATTCAAAAATCATATAGTTCATAGGAATAATGTAGAATAAATTTGGGGGCCTCATAAGTTTATTTAGAGATGGTGTAAGTGAACCAAATTACCAACAACATAACATATATTGTTTCTGTACATTGTCTCAGGTTCACTTACCCGTCCCTAAAAAAACTGACACCAACGAAATGTGTCACCCCTGCAATATCTTGGGGAAAATTTCAATCATCGGCCTCAGTGAGAAACTGAAATATAATTCTTATACACTATGAATGCATGCAATAACAATTTAAATATTATAGTTCATATGAATGTAAAATAAATTTGGGGGCCTCATATAGAAGTTTCTTCAGAGATGGAGTTAGCGAACCAAAGTACCAGCACAACCTATATTGTATTTTTGTACATTGCATCAGGTTCACTCACCCGTCCCTAAAAAAACGACACCAACAAAATGTCTGTCACCCATCCCCTTCAAACTTTTGGGGCAAATTTCAATCATCGGCCTAACAGTGAATGCAGAAACAGTTCAAAGATGACAGTTCCTATGTGTGGAAGAAATCTAGGGCCTCATATGTTTTTTAGAGATGGTGTTTGCGAACCAAATTACGAAAATTTCACAAATTTTATTGTTGTACATTGCCTCAGGTTCACTCACACCATCCCTAAAAAATATCTGACATCATATATATATGTGTCTTCCCCTTCCACTCTTTTGGTGCAAAATTGAATCATTGGCATCGGTAAGTAATAGAAATGTAATGTTATATGCTTGTTGTGTACCAAAATCAACACTCAGTTAGCATGTCGTGTATGAACAAGCCGTGTATGAACAAAAAGCCAAGTAAATGTAAATTTACATGCTTGCAGATGAGTAGATCTAATCAAATCTCCAAAACAATCGACCATTCAAACCATACATATTCCCTACATCAAGAGCAAAAGAGTTTATAGACTATTGATCAAATCCTACATATGCACTGTGAAATCTGCGGCTGCAACTATAGAAGCTAGAGAAGTAGTACCTCAGACACCTCATTGTACACCTCCTCCTCGAACTCGTCATTCTCTACGACTATGTCGAGGAGTTCGTCATGGAGGATGGGGTCGTTGATGTAGAGAACCCGCCAGTTTCCTCCGCCTGCCATGCATGCCCCTCCCCCAGATCTGCTGCTAGCACCACGACATTGTCGGCTACCTGATGCTCAACGGCGATGGGGATCACTGCTGGCTACATGGAGTCTGAAGCCTCGCCTGCTCGGTGACAAGTGGCGTGCGTGCCCGGAGCCTCCTCCGCCTGCGCAGCGACGACCGAGCCATGTGCTGCTGCGCCTCCAACTGGCTTCACCTCCGGCTCGTCTCCACGCGTACGCTTCATGGCGGTGGTGCAAGCAAAGGAGCTTCAACACACGCGGAAGGTTAAAATTGGGGTTTTGTGACTAGAAAAATTGGTGGAAAATGACACGAGCTCGTGGAAGAAGAAGGCCGAGTGGGTTTATATACGCGGGACCGTTCGTAATCCTCGAGTGGACACGTGTGAGTGTGGACTCGTGTGGGTGGGGGATAGAACGATCCTCACTTTCTACTTTGCATTGACAACACACGCACGATACCTCGGGAAGCTGCACGACGCGAGTTTTCGAGGAAGGAGGCATAATGGTCCGCCTTAGTAGACCCCTATAGGTGTTTAATATTTCTGACCTGCTGCGATTGAGTGATCTAGGGAGACGAACAATAATTACTTTCGTCTCAGGTTCCATCTAGAGGCGTTTTTTTAACGAGCGGTTGAGGGCATTGTCGTACTAAAGACAGTGTAGATTAAAAACCGTCTAAGGATAAAGTTAGAGGCAGTCAAAAAATTACGACCGCCTGAGGTGACGAACACAGCCAGTCGATTGTATTTTTGGTGTAAACCGGCTCTAAGCATAGTCTCCAAGTAGCGAGTTTGTACTAGTGTCAAGTGGTACTGAGTATAAACTAGAAATCTTTCGATATTTTCTCTTATTATATGCTGCTGAATCTTCTGAATGCTACTGAATCTATCAAATATTTAAGTCGTTGCTATTACTAAAATATTTTATAGGGCTAAAAGAAGAATTTAATTCTTCTCGTATTGCTATTGAATTTCAGTGTCTCTTTTGCTGAATCGGTCACTTTGAAATGCTGCTTTATCTTCTTCTGAATATGTACTGGAAATTTGTTAATATTTTTTCTCTTATTATGTGCCGTTGAATCTTTCAAATGCTACCAAATCTATCGAAAGTTGCGTCGTTGCCTCCTTGCTATTTTCCATCGAGATTTTGTCATTCTGTCATCAGAATCGTTGGATGTGTCTTGGACAGAGATGAGAGGGGTAAAGATACAGCGTGATTTGTCGGTGGATATCAGTCCAGTTTGGGCCCGGGCGGAGCCCAAACTGGACTGATATGTGTCTTGGACAGAGATGAGAGGGGTAAAGATACAGCGTGATTTGTTGGTGGATATCAGTCCAGTTTGGGCCCGGGTGGAGCGTGTGTCCCTTGTTCTTTAGATTTTTTACATGAATATACCTGCCGGAAGAATTATCGCCTTTTCCCCATCCCTTAGTATTTTTCGTCCTCCTTTTTTTAAGAATATTTTCACTCCCTTGGTGAGGTCTTTTTTTCGAGTCCCACCGAGAAGATGAGAGGAAAAGTATCCCATTCACACCTGTTTATCCTAGAATATTTTAATTCTCTCAAATAAGGGTTAGGGGAATGCTGAGCATAACCTAATGAAATTAGAGAAAGGCCCATGGAGCATAGCTCTGAATATTTTAATTCAGACTTTGAGGGATCAGGGGATTGCTGACCACAACCTAGAGAAATTTCAGCAAGGAGCCGATGTATCATAGCCCTGGACATTTTAATTCAGTCTTTTAGGTGTTAGGGGACTGCTGAGCACAACCAAGTAAAATTTGAGAAAGGAGCCCATAGAGAATAGCCTATGGAGTATATCCCATGTTAAGCAGCCCATGTAGAATAGTAAAACTCTTTTTAATTCAGCCTTTTGGGCATTGCGCCTCACCTCTTAATTTTTTTTAAAAAACTCTACCTGTAGTTTTTAGCTTAGCTACCAGGAGCGCCGCCTTATTATTTGATGGGAGATAAAAAATGGTCAAAAATTCTTTTTAAGGAGACAAATTTATAAGTTATAAAAGTAAAGTTTAACGATTCTATTGTATTAGTTGTTTATTTGGAAGTGGCAAGGCACCCAGTTGACCGCTCGTGAGGTCACGAGTTCGAATCCTAGGCAATTTGTGTAAATATAGAGTTAAGTTTTTATACTCTCAGGCTGACATCTGGGACCCCGGTAAACTATTGTTGCATTAACAATGTTGCCAAGGTCAGGACGGTAGACTCGACCCAAAAAATAGCCCAACATATATACACAGGTTTCTTACAAATAGAGACTGACATGTGAGACCCAGCATAGACACGTTTCCTGCACAGAGAAGGCTGATATGTGGGACCCAGCATAGACACGTTTTCTGAACATAGAAGGCTGACATGTGGGACCCAACAACGGGCCAAGGTCAAAATAGTGGTCGTGGCAATTTCTGTTATTATATATACTACTATAAGGCTAACATGTGGGACCCAGCAACAGATTATAGATTAACATTTTTTGTAACATCCCAGGATTAGCACCTAGAAATAGAGAGGACACAGGTTTGTGCACTGCATTCATGCATAAGAAAATCCGGGGAATTTTCGCACAAAACTAAAAGAGCTATAAAGAGATCGGGATCTCTTTTGTACTGAAGGAAACTTCAGAGCAAGTGCGATAGATTTCGACATGACCTTTGTAGAATTCTTTGTTTCGGGGGAAATTTGTTCAAACATGTATTTGATTTTCAAATATGAAATTCAAATGAATTTATAAAATTCACAAATAGGAATTGGAAATATTTAATAACTTGAAATAAAATGATTACATAAATAATATAAAAAGGATTCTTTATTAATATAAATATATATACCTATAGTATTACTTTACAATAGATAAATAAAAGTAATGTATCGGGAAACAAATAAGTAGAAAAAAAAGAATTACATTGTTGAAATAAATAAAAGAATTCTTTATATATGACATTGTCTTTACAATTAGGATTTACAAAGGAAGAATTAATAAATAAATAGTTCATTATTTACAAACACAATAATAATACAAAATCTTTACACGTGTGAATAAAAAGGAAATTACAACAAGATTAAAAATAAAACCTAACTAAGCTTCTTTTCTTCTTCTTGATCTTCATTCCTGTAAAATAAACAATAGAGAAGAAATATTGTTTTAATGTTAAAATATTTGCCCCACCATTTGTGAGGCAATTTGATATATGAAAATAGCTTAGGGATTCTAGTAAGAACTACCAAAATCCACTAATGACCTAAGAGGGTACCACCCAATCTAGACCATAAGTAGAAATTTTGATCTGTGAGCTATACACTTGAGTTTGAGAGGCAAAGTTAAGGTCCAAAGAAACCAGCACAGATTTGAGCATTTGTATCATCAGGAAACAACTAGCATGCTATGGCACCTCCTTAAGCCTAGCTAAAATCAATTAAAAAGAAAGGGGCAACAATAATAAAAAAGAATAACCATGTTCAGCACTAAATCAACTAAACAGATTATGTTTAAGCCAATAAAGTCCTCAGCCCAAGATGAGCTAGATGGCATTACCAACCCTAGTAGTATCTTCTAACCGAGCTCATCCATAGGCACAAGTTCCACAGATGGAAACCTGCACCATATGGGGCCCAGCTGTAAGCAGCTTACACATACATGCATGCTGATATGCTGTCAAACATCAGAAGCATCACTGGGAGTACAAAGAAGAAAGCTCCAGCCATAGTAGAGATACTACTATATGTTCTCTTCACATCCACAACCAGACCAAGTCCTACACCTCTGTTCTTATCTAAAGCAATACAACCACCAGAAGCACTACTTGTTTTCTCATAGCTTCATAGCACCACATCACACCATCAACCAAATCTGGTTGCTCCTTGGAGCCATCCAGGAGCTAGGAGGAGGAGGCAAGAAGCATAGTAACAGATGATTTAACTCACTATTTCCACCACACCCATACAAACCACTAGAACACTAGAGTTACTTCTGATGTATTTCACCCAGCCACTAGTAGTCCAAAGAAGAACCAGCCAGCATATCAGGTATCAGGATAGGATTAAAAGTAGATCCAGCCAGGAATAAGGAGGAGAAGGATTTCCAGGACATGATGCATAAAAGTTTACATCAGTAGCAAAACAAGGACAGCAATCATATCTTTGTAGCAGGGAAAACTCTACCATCATTTAAGCATCTGTATTATCTTCTGGCATAAGCATCTTGGTAAAACAAGGGAATAATCCACATCAAATCCACTCCTCTACTCTTCAACTAGATGATCATCTAGGAGGATTGGAGGAAGAGGTTCTCTCAGATCTACATAGGGATGCTATGTATGTTCATCATAGAGTAATAAAAATCCCAATAATAGTATCTGTTCTACTTTACATCAGGGCCTCAACATGTGTGCATCATTGGCAAGAGGGGTCTTGGCATCATATTTTTTCTTAGTAAAAATAATCAATATTTGATGAATAGAACTAGAACAAAAGGAGAGAACTATACGACAACAAATTATTCATTTAGAGGATCTATAGTTAACCCAATTGTCCAAATCATTTGCCACAAGATCATTACTGTTATTATCCTGCAATACAATAAGCACATACATAAGCTAACATGTGTTCACAGCCTCAATCTTTACATCACTGGCCAGCGACATATCTAACCATTAGTAACACCCATAGTAGCAGATCATGCAAGCAAGATATACCACTATGCACACTACAACATGGAGGCACCACAGTGGCAGTCCCAGTCACAGAAACTACTAAGGGAAGTTGTCACATCAACTAACCATCTAGTTGTTTAGCCAGAGTAAATCTATCATTTTCTTAGCAAGATCTCTAGGAATCAAGGTTGTACATTTTTTTACACTGTCAAATTTGACATAGAACAAATCATTTTCCTAGGAAATATTTCTAGGAATCATTTGAGTGTATTTTCCATGGCCATATAATGTCTGAAGCCACTAGTTACTTGCATCCAACATCAATTTTAAACAAATATGATTTCCAAATCATTTCCTAGTCACATCAACTAGGAATCAGTGTCAATAGTTCTTAACTGTCAACATGAACTAGCAAATGTTCAGATCAGCAAGTATCCCAACCAGATAAAATCCAAACCAATGGTTTCAATTTTCATGTCTACTGTAACCATCCAGAAGGGTTTCTCAAATCAATTTCTATCCAGATTAAGAGTAGTATAAACCTACTCTTGCCATAGTATCTCATCATTTAATCATAGGGTAAAGAATTAAAAACAGGGCTTTGAGACCATCACAAGTAAACCAAGCAGTTAACAGTAGTTAACTTAATCAACTATAGAACATTTACCCCTAAGAGGCGAACAAGTGATGTTGAATAGAGCACATATTTCAGAGTAGAACACACCAGTTGGCCAGTATAGAACACACAGAAATTCATAGGTTCAGAATTCGCAAACTAAAATCCAAACCCAATCTGCACTAAAGCTCATCTCCGGGATTTCGAGAATCTAAAATTGCATTCGACACCTGAATTAGGGCATCTGCTCGAACGCCGGTCACAAAGTATTACCTGTCGGGAGACATGGTTGCTGCAGCAGGCAAGAAGGTTAACGTCGGGGTTGCAGAAGCCTGCCGTCCCGCCGGTGCCGAAGAAGAAACCATACCACAGCACCCACCTGTGGTGAGCCGTGGCTCGCCAGGGAGGTAGCAGGGACATCACCCATTGGAAGAGTGGACAAAAACGTCATGGCGGGGTGTAACATCCCAAAAATATTAAACTTGGATCATCAAACTCTAATCATCAAAATTAGGGTTAACAAAAACTTTCCCAACTAAAAATAAGAAAGCATTCATATGTGTGTATATTCAAAATTTGGATTCATTTGAATTGCCATGGTTATATGTTTCTTTGCTTGTAAAATGATTCTTAGGTGAAATAAACATCATCTAAACAATCCCAATGACAAACAACTCAAAATAAACAAATGAAGTGAATGGTCACTTTGGCCAAATTAACTCTCATGCCTACTTTGGCTATCCCTAGTTTCCAAAACTTAACATAAACATTTGTGGATCGTTGGACCCCTTGTTAGTACTCATAATAAGGTACCAAGGCCCACTTTGTGATCTTCCAAAAACATTCAAATGCTCAGTTTAAGTGATAGTTTAAAATTGAATCTATCTCATATGGGAAGATCCCACTATTTCAAAAACCACTCAAACAAGCTCAATTTTCAAAACCCAAGCACCCACATAATCCTCAACACATGCCTAGCACACACACCAAAAATCTATTCAAAATTCAAAAGTAAGTTTCTAACTGCCATTTCATCAAACAGCTTGCAGATTCAAATCAAACAAATCACAAACACTATAGTGTGCATTAAATTTAGCCTAACTTGTTCCCTCTCTGGTTGCAACTACTCTTTAGTAGATCATCTAGCTCAAATGTAAACATCTAGCACCACTATGAGCTTGCCTTGCCATCAATGGTGAGTAGGCCGAGCTCGCCTAACTTGCCCGCCTCGCCCGCCTCGCTTGCCCGCCTCGCTAGGGTTGCCCGCCTCGCCGTCGTCACTGGAGCCCTGGTATGCCCCCTATGCACCCCCACTGTGCCGCTAGGGTTCGAGCTCGCCGGTGACATGTTCATCATCGATGACGATCCCCAGCCGTCGATCTTCCTTCTAATCCAACTAACCACACAGCCCCGTACCGCTTCGCGTGTTATGAGCCACTGACTGGTGGAACCTACCCTGTCAGCTGAGCTCAGCGCTGCGGAGTGACACTAGGCCGGCCCATTAACCTTTCCCGCGTGACCCACCCGTTTGAATTTATATTTTTCTATTTTAATTCAAACTTAGTTCTGTACCTATATTAAAAAATCAACCCTGCTCGATTTTGTGCCCCAAAATGCATAAAAATAATTTTGTTAGAAAGGTACTGAAATGCTTAATCCAAGCCCGTTGGATTCAAATCATTTGGATCTGTAGATCAAACTTGCTAAAAATAACAAGTCAGAAGCTTTTCTGCATTCAAACATTTTTCAAAATTCAACCATAATATCTTTTGAGTTGATTCCAACTCTCAAAAATCACATTTGATCATACCTTCAGAATATATAAAAAACATATGGGTTTACTTACAGAAATAATGTTCAAGTAATAACAGAATGCCACATAGGCATTTCTAGTCACTCTATTTAATTAAAATAAAAGGTTAAACCTTATCAAATTGTGACACCACTTTAAATCACATTCCTATGTCCTGAAATATGTGGTGATGACATGTGTCAACATGATCCCATGTTTGAGTTGGAGAATATTAAATCTTAAGTAGTTTTTCAATTAGTAAAAATTACTTTTCTCAAATTAAAATAAATAAGACAAATGCTTTAATCATGTAATGATAGGTGATGATGCTAGATCATCTATAGTACATCTTTGTGTGATGATTGAAAATAGTTAAGTATTTTTTGGTGATTGTGTACCTTGTATTTATTTATAGACGCTAGTACCGACCAAGGATACGAGGAGGAAGGAGGATACTACGAGGAAGAAGCCGAGGAAAACTTCAACCACTGCTCTGCACAAGGCAAGCTAACACTTGCAACTATGAAAGTTAGATAACCTCTGCAATGTATTAAGCATGCTTGGTTAGACCCATTTGATGATACCCAATCCTAGTTTTACTTGCAAGCTTTCTAGTTTATTTCTTTATCAAAGCTTTCTCTTAGAGTTTACTTAAGTAACTTGTAGATTCTAGGAAGATGATTGAAGGTTGCATAAAGAGCACTAAATTTGGCCTAAGCTAGATAATCTTGATGTCATCCTAAGGCATGAGATTGAACTTAATTAATCTCCACTTGTTTAACACCCCTCATTAGTACTTAACCCCACTTGTAGATGCTAGTGCTAAGCATAAAACTTGATCAACTTTAGATGGGAATACTTGGTGAAAATGGTTATGAAAACCTTGGAATGATGAGTCATTCTACTGAAATGTTTTGACATGTGTTTCCGAACACCAGATGATTTTGATGATGAAAATGTTGAGGCATGAGCCTTAGCCCCTTTATAAAACTGATGGTTGTATAGATGCGATACCATTCCAATTTTACCGTACAACCACAATACCCGGAAATTGGGTAGGGCTTGACTGAAAACTTATATACCTTAGTATGGGTTCCCTCACGGCCAAGGTCTGAGCTGAGGCTACCTTGTCAGCTGAGGCCAAGGTCCGCGGTTATGTACAATTGGAGTGGCCATATTGTTCCCCCGTCAGATGTTTTCAAAATGACTTGTGAAATGAATTGAGACTTTGACTTGACCACAACAGAGTTGTGACATGAAATTCAAGTTCCCACTTAGGTGTTATAAAATTTCAACTAGTTTCTTGCTTCTGAACTTAGTAGAGGTAAATCTGGATTTTTGCAAAACAACCCTAGAGTTTAGTGTCCTACTACAAAAACCCCCTTAACTTGTTAGTATTAGCTACTTAATAGTTAGTACTGTGGCTGTCTCCTGGCTATTCCCGTGTTGACTATGAGAGAAGAGTACCAAGATGATGATGGACGGGGAACAACTAGGAACATCTATCATCCATCATCATCGGCATTGACTGTGACCTCACCAGAAGATGCGCCGCCCCCTTATTATTATTATTTTATCCGCTTGTTTTGTTGTAAAAAGAACGGATCATGATATATTATTGTGTAATACCTTATGTATGGTTTGTAATGGATGATGTAACGTGATCCAAATCTGTTATGTCTCGAAAAATGGTAATCTCGATCGATGTATGGCATAATAGTCATCGGGATTAAAATCCGTGTTGACACAGGTAACATGGGGAGCATAAGCCACCCACGCCGAGACACACAACAAAGATCCAAAGCACATCCTCAACACCCGGATTTTTAATCCCAGATACCTGTTATGCCATACATCGCAATCCCAAGATTACCATTTTTGCAATACATAACAGAATTGGATACCACAGTACATCATCCATTACAAAACATACATAAGGTCTTACACAAATAAGGATCTCATGATCCAGTTCTTAATACAACTCAAGCAGCGGAAATACGTAATAATAATGGTAGCGTAGGCGAAACTCCATTTTCGGGGTCATAGGCAATGCTGACGCTGGGAGATGATCCTAGTTGTCGTAACCTTCTTGGGTCCATCCTCCAGGTACTCCTCTTCATAGTCTGGCCATGGGAATATCCAGGGACAAAGCCATGAGTACTCTTTAAGTACTCGCAAACTAATACTAACAAGTGAAGGGGGTTTTTGTAGTAGGAAACTGAGCTCTAGGGTTGTTTTGCAAAAAGTCAGATTTACATCTACTAAGTTCAGAAGCAAGAGAAAGCTAGTAAAATTTTATAACATCTAAGTGGGAATTTGAATTTCATATCACAACTCTGTTGTGGTCAAGTCAAAGTCTCAAGTCATTTTGAAAACATCTGACGGGGGAACAGTATGGCCACTCCAACTGTCCATAACCGCGGACGCGGCTATTCGAATAGTTTGACACTCTGTAGAGATTGTACACTTTCACCACAACATTCGATACATCCGTCAGGAACAAATCCTGAATTCACCATACTTAGTATGCGGATAATCAATCCTAACCTTTAAATTACACACCCTAGTATACGCACCTCTCCTATGAGTTTGGCCTCCCAACCATGACCAACTATCATCTTGGGTACTGCATAGGTGGACAATCTTCACAAGGTAGCCTCAGCTCAGACCTTGGCCGTCAGGGAACCAATACTAAGGTTTATAAGTTTCCAGTCAAGCCCTACCCAATTCTCGGGTATTGTGGTTGTACGGTAAAATTGGAATGGTATCGCATCCAGACAACCATCAGTTTTATAAAGGGCTAAGGCTCATACCTCAATATTTTCATCACCATAAATCATCTGGTGTTCAGAAACACATGTCCAAAACATTTCAATAGAATGATCCATCATTCCAAGGTTTTCATAACCATTTTTCCACCAAGTATTCCCATCTAAAGTTGATCAAATTTTATGCTTAGCACTAGCATGTACAAATGGGGGTAAGTACTAATGAGGGGTGGTAAACTAGTGGAGTTTAACTAAGTTCAATCTCATGCCTTAGGATGACATAAAGATTATCTAGCTTAGGCCAAATTTTATGCTCTCTATGCAACCTTCAATTATCTTTCTAGTATCTACAATTCACTTAAGTAAACTCTAAGTAATAGCTTTGATAAAGAAATAAAGTATAAAGCTTGTAAGTAAAACTAGGATTGGTTTATCAAGTGGTTATGATCATATATGCTTAAGGCATATAGTTGGCATGGTAACAAACAAGTATTTGCTTGCATAGGTATAGTATCTTGCAAGTGTTATCTTGTACAAGTATCAGTATAAGATTGCTAAGTTAATAGCTTGCAAGTATTGGCTTGCTTAATCAACTAGTAGTATTAGGCTTGCCTTGTGTAGAGCAGTGGTTGAAGTTCTCCTCGGCTTCTTCTTCATAGTATCCTCCTTCCTCCTCGTATCCTTGGTCGGTACTAGCGTCTATGAATAAATACGAGGTACACAATCACCAAACAATACTTAACTACTTTCAATCATCACACAAAAAGGGTCTTATAGATGATCTAGCATCATCACTAACATTACAAGATTAAAGCTTGGTTTAATTTCTTTTATTTTTAGAAAAGTAATTTCTACTTATTGAAAACTACTTAAGATTTAATATTCTCCAAACCAAACATGGTATCATGTTGACACATGTCATCACCACATATTTCAGTATATGGGAATTTGATTTAAAGTGGTGTTACAATTTAATAAGGTTTAACCTTTTATTTTAATTAAATAAAGTGACTAGAAATGCCTATGTGGCATTGCTTTATTACTTGAACATTATTTCTGTAAGTAAACCCAAATGTTTTTATATATTCCGAAAGGTATGATCAAATGTGATTTTTGAGAGTTGGAATCAACTCAAAAGCTATTGTGGTTTAAATTTGAAAAAATGTTTGAATGCAGAAAAGGTTCTGCCTTGTTATTTTTACCCAGGTTGATCTATTGATTCAAATGATTTGAATCCAATGGGCTTGGATTAAGCATTTCAATATCTTTCTAGCAAAATTGGTTTCATTCAATTTGGTGCACTGAATCGAGCTGGGTTGATTTTTGAAACTAGGTATAGAACTGTGTTTGAATTAAAATGGAAAAAGTTAAATTCAAACGACTGGGCTGCGCGGGAAACGATAATGGGCCGTCCCGGTGTCACTCCGCGACGTGGGTCTCAACTGACAGGGGGGTTCCACCAGTCAGTGGCTCTTTAAACACGAAGCAGTACGGGGCAATCTCATTCGCACGATCTAAGTCTAATCGAATGACTGCTACTCATCGTCCACGTCGGGCGGCGCCGGCGAGACAGAAACCTAACGCGGTAGGTGGGGGTCGTTGGGGGCTCACCGGGGCTCAGGCGAGGGTCGGCGAGGCGGGCGAACGACGAAGTTGACGATGGCGAACCACCTGGTACCGGCAACTTCTCCTCGGGTGGACGAAATCGACGACGCCCTTCTTCTCCAGAGGCGGCCTGCTCCGGCCAAATTTCAGCGGTGCGCTTCTCGCATTGCTCCAGGAACAGGGTGGAACGATCAGTGAGGAGAGGGGAGTGAGATGGTGTGAAGAGTTTGAGCGGGGGAGGCCTCTACTTATAGTCTCGACGACGAGACCGAACGGAGTGGGCAGGCGATGGTGGCGACATGGCTACGGGCTGCTAGAGGTATGGCCGGTGGTGGCGATCGATCGGTGGTCTCCTGGCGATGCTCTATGGATTTAATGTGCGTGTAGGGGCGGTGTCAATAGGTCTGGAACATGCGATGCTCTGCGCGGCAGAGGCGGCGTCTTCGACGGCGAGCGGTGGCTGTGAGGCATGGGGCGGCGAACGGGGATGTCTGGCGGTCTCCTGGGACGGTGGTGATAGCGTATGAACGGTGCCAACGACCTCTCCTCCCTTCCCCTCTGTCGCCACTCCCTCTCTGCCCCGAGGCTGCCACAATTTGGCTTAGCACTCCCTCTGTTCCGACGACACTCCAGACAAGGTTGGCACGGCTAGTTCCTCTCCTAGCTTGTTTTCTACACTGGGGTGGCATGGGTGGCTTTAGCTGTTCACCATTGATGACATTGCCAAGCTTACAGTGGTGCTAGATGTTTGCAAATGATCTATATGATCTACTAAAGCCTAGTTGCAACCAGAGAGGGAACAAGTTAGGCTCAAATCACTGGTCCAAATAGTGTTTGGATTTATTTGATTTGCATCTGGAAGGTGTTTGATGAAATGGCCGCATGAACTCAAGTTTTGAATTTTGAAAAGATTTTTGGTGGGTGTGCTAGGTTGGTGCTGGTGAGTCTGCAGATGCCTGGGTTTTGAAAGTTGAGCTTGTTTGAGTGGTTTTTGAAAAAGTGGGATCTTCCCATATGATATAGATTCAATTTTAAACTGTCCTTTAAACTATGCATTCAAATGTTTTTGGATGATCACAAAGTGGGCCTTGATACTCTGTTATGAGTAATATCAAGGGGTGCAAAGATCCAAACAAGTTTCTGTTAAGTTCTGAAAGTTAGAGACAGCCAAAGTAGGCATGGGAGTTAAATTGGTCAAAATGACCATTCCTTTATTTTGTTTGTTTTGATTTATTTGTCTTTGGGAGAAGTGTGGGGATTGTTTAGATGATGTTTATTTCACCTAATAATCCTTTTACAAGCAAAGAAACACATAAACAAGGCAATTCAAAATAATTCAAAATGGGATGCATACAGACATGCATGCTTTCATATTTTTATTTAGAAAAGTTTTTTGTTAACCCTAATTTTGATGCATAGAGTTTGATGATTCTAGTTTAATATTTTTGGGATGTTACAAAAAGGACAAAAAGATTACCTAGGATTTGAAGAGATCGGGAAACTCCGTCCTGATGTGATCTTCGCGCTCCCAGGTAGCTTCCTCTTCTGTGTGGTTGCTCCACTGAATCTTGAGAAACTTGATGCTTCGGGTTCTGGTGGTTCAGAAAGCTTCTTCCAAAATACGGATGGGTACTTCAGGATAGGTCAGGTCATCGTTGATCTCTATGGTCTGGTGATCGATATTCGTGAATACTTCAGTCTTCTCTGGAACTTCGAGGCACTTGCGAAGTAATGAGATATGGAACACATTGTGCACGGCTGACATCTCTTCGGGTAGTTCCAATTGATACGACACTTCTCCTCGACGGTTCAGAATTTTGAAAGGTACGATATATCTGGGGGCTAACTTTCCTTTCAGTTGGAAATGCTGCATTCCCTTCAATGGCGACACTTTCAAATATACAAAATCTCCTATGTTGAAGGAGAGGTCTCGACGTCTCTTGTCGGCGTAACTCTTTTGTCTGGACTGGGCTATCTTGAGGTGCTCACGAATCTTGTAAACCTTCTCTTCTGCTTCTCGTAGGATATCGGGTCCGAAAATCTGACTCTCTCCTACTTCCGACCAGTTCAAAGGGGTGCGACACTTTCTTCCGTACATGAATTCAAATGGGGCCATTTGCAAACTAGCTTGATAATTGTTGTTGTATGAAAATTCTGCAAACGGCAGACAGTCTTCCCATTTAGATCCATACTCTAACACACATGCTCTCAGCATATCTTCGAGTATTTGATTTACTCGCTCCGTTTGTCCATCGGTCTGAGGGTGCTAAGCGGTACTGAAATCTAGTCGGGTTCCTAAATATTCTTGGACTTTATTCCAGAATCTTGAGGTAAACTGAGTTCCTCGATCCGATACGATGTTCTGGGGGACTCCATGCAAACTGACGATCCTAGCAATGTATAACTCCGCTAGCTTCGAACTCTGATATGTGGTATTGACGGGTAAGAAATGGGCGACTTTGGACAATCTGTGCACTATGACCCAGATAGAGTCATTTCCCCTACTAGAAGTAGGCAATCCGGTGATAAAGTCCATTCCAACGGAATCCCATTTCCATTCTGGAATCTGCAATGGTTGCAACAATCCAGTGGGTCTTTGATGTCCGGCCTTGACTCGCTGACATATATCACACTTGGTGATATAGCTGCCGATTTCTCTCTTCAACTTATGCCACCAAAATTGCTCTTTCAAATCTTGATACATCTTAGTTCCTCCGGGATGGATAGAATAAAGGGTGTCATGAGCTTCCTTCAGAATAACTTCTTTCAACTCAGAATCTGCTGGTACACAAAGGCGTCCTTTGTACCACAGAACTCCTTCTTCGTCTTCGGTGAATCCGGGTACGTTGCCTATACCGATACGACACTTGATTCCGTCAATACTAGCATTTCCTTTCTGCGCCTCTTTGATCTGGCTGATCAAAGTGGGTTGAAGTTCTATGCTAGCCAAAAATCCTTCACTCACTAATTCCATTCGAAAATCTTCCATCTCTTTGTGCAAGCTTGGTTGCTCCTTCTAAATCATGGAGTTCAAGCGGCACGGCAATCTGCTAAGGGCATCTGCTACCATATTGGCTTTACCAGGGTGATAGTGAATGTCCAGATCGTAATCCTTGATTAATTCAATCAATCTTCTCTGCCTCATTTTCAACTCCTTCTGAGTGAATATATACTTCAGGCTCTTGTGATCCGAATAAATCTCACAACGATTTCCCATTAGGTAATGCCTCCATGTCTTCAGGGCTAGAACTACGGCTGCGAGTCGAGGTCATGGGTTGGGTAATTTTTCTCATGTTGTTTCAGTTGTCGAGATAGATAAGATATAACTTTGCCTTCTTGCATTAGCACACATCCGAGACCGATCTTGGATGCGTCATAATACACGTCGAAGGGCTTCGTGATATCCGGCATGATTAAGATTGGGGCTGAAATCAATCTCCTCTTGAGTTCTTGAAAACTCGCTTCACATTTGTCTGTCCATTCAAACTTCTTGTCCTTCTTCAGCAATTGGTTCATAGGTCTGGCGATACTCGAGAATCCTTCTACGAACTTGCGGTAGTATCCCGCCAATACGAGAAATGCACGAACTTGGGTTTGAGTGGTTGGGGCTTGCCAATCTTCGACATCTTTCACCTTTGCAGGATCAACGGCAATTCCTCCGGCTGATACAATGTGGCCGAGGAATCCTACCTCCTATAACCAGAATTCACATTTGCTAAACTTGGCATACAGCTGATGCTCTATAAGGGTTCCAAGAATGGTCCTTAGGTGTAGCTCATGTTCTTCTTCCGATTTGGAATAAATCAGAATGTCATCGATGAAAACAACGACAAACTTGTCTAGGAAGTCCATAAAAATCTTATTCATGAGATTCATGAAATAAGCAGGGGCATTGGTCAATCCAAAAGACATGATGGTATACTCGTAGAATCCATATCTGGTGGTAAAGGAAGTCTTGGGAATATCCTCTGCCCGAATTTTGAGTTGATGATAGCCAGTCCTAAGATCAATCTTAGAAAACACTTTGGCACCGGTCAACTGATCAAACAAATCTTCTATCTTGGGCAAGGGGTACTTGTTTTTGATGGTGACATCATTCAACTTCCGATTATCAGTACACAAACAGTTAACTCCATCTTTCTTGTCCACAAATAAGACAGGTGATCTCCATGGTGACACACTTGGTTGAATCAATCCAATTTCCAGCATGGCATCAAGTTTCTTCTTTAGTTCTGCTAGTTTAGACGGGTTCATACTATAGGGTCTCTGGGCTATGGGTCCTGTTCCGGGGATTAGTTCAATGATAAACTCGATATCCCGATCTAGGGGCATACCGGGCAAAACATCTGGAAATACATCGGGGTATTCACAGACTATCCGGACTTGGTCAATGGTAGGTTGGGCTATACTCTTGTTGCACTTGAATTGACGAGGTAAGGTTTCAGATATATGCTCGACTGATATTCCGGTTGTACTGGTCATGGTGATGGCTTTCTTGCCACAGTCAATCAATCCTTTATGTTTGGACATCCAATCCATTCCTAGTACTACATCCAAACCTTTAGTTCGGAGTACTATCAGGTTAGCATAAAAATCTATGCCATGGATTCAGATAGGGACGGCTTTGCAAATTTGCCTAGCCTTGGTGGTTGAACCGGGAATTTGAACGATCATAACATGCTTCAGTTTTGTTGGTTAAATCTTACTAGTGCAGGCAAATTCTTTGGTGACAAATGAATGCGATGCACCAGAATCAAACAACACTCTTGCAAGTACTGAATTAACAGAAAACATACCCAAAGACGACGCTTGCCTCGAGCTTCTTCAGCATGCATCAGAAAAAGACGGCCATTGCGGTTGAGCGAATTTCCTGGGGCAAACCTTCTTCCTGGTTGAACACGACGTTGCTGCTGAGCTAGGGCATTTGCATTGGGGGCTGCGGCATTCTTCTTGTTGGGGCACTCGTTGGAGTAGTGACCCTTATTTCCATAGTCATAACAAGTCACTTGTGACTTGTCCTTTGCTGCAACAGGCACAACATTGCTTCCAGTCCTCGGGGCAGTGTTGGTGTTGGCGATAGCATTGTTGTTGTTGAACTTAGGTGGGGCACGGTTGAAATTGTTAGAGTTGCCTGGGTTGTTGTGATTTCCTCCGGGCCTTGGGTTTCCACGGTTGGGATAGGTCGAACGGTTCATTCGGGGTCTGTTGGTTCTCGGGGCAAATCCTGGAGATGGGTTGGGGCGGTACTTTGGGGTCTGATGGGTTCCTGGTTGATGCATCATGTGACGCTTGCGGTTATCATTGGCTTGGTTGATCTTTCCTTCCATCTGGATGGCAGAGTCGACAAGGGCTTCGATATCCTCAAAGGGAATATTGACTAACACTGTCTGCATCTCATCGTGCAGACCATTTAGGAATCTTTCTTTCTTCTTGGCTTCGGTGTCGATCTCATCCGGGGCATACCTAGCTAATGACAAAATTTTGTCACAGTATTCCACTACAGTCATCCTTCCTTGCCTCAGTTCTCTGAATTCGTCTCTCATTCTCTTGATAAAACCTGGTGGCACATGGGTTCTGTGAACTTGACTTTGAATTCCTCCCAGGTCATCATCTGTCCTTCGGTCACTGGACGAACACTGTTCCACCATGATCTGGCATCTCCGGCTAGATAGTGGGTGGCAAACAGAACTTTCTTGTTAGCTTCCACTCCGATGACTTCTATGTTATTTTCCATGGTTTGCAGCCAATCATCAGCGTCTAAGGGCTCTTCCGACTTAGTGAAAACAGGTGGGTTGGTGTTCTGGAAATTATTGAGCTTAGATCCATGGTTGTCCTGATTTCCGTGGCCTTGATTGTTGTGGGCTAGCTGAGCTAGCTGTTGAAGGGTGGATAAGTTGGCTTGGCGTTCGGCTCTTTCAGCTTCACGGTCAGAAACGAACATTTGCAAGATCTGCAACATCGGGTCCGGGGATGAACCACTTCCTCCGCGTGGCATCTGAAGATTGAGATAGATCATGAGAAAAGAGGGAAATTTCTAAGGTTCAGGGCTTTGAAAAGTTTTTAAAGTTTGACTCAGATTTTCTAACAACTTACTTTTCATTCATTCATTCATAGCACACGATACAAACACACACCACAACAAGGTAAACATATGGTTTTAGGAACCATTTTGGAAACTATGATACAGCGGGACCGAATACTACTCACTACGCTAGTGCTCAAGTGCTACTACTCCTCGGAGTCGGTGTAGTCGTCATCCTCATCATCATCGTCGTCATTGATGAAGGCGAAATCCTCCTCATCGGTGAAGAAATACATAGCCTGATCCTCCAGAAAATCATCATCATCGCTGAGATAGGAGTAGGGGTCTCCATGAAGATCCTCTCCGGCATTCTCCCTTTCTTCCAACTGCATGTCTCTCTCGTGGATGGTATCCTCCAAAGACGAGATACGGTGGCGAAGACGGGAAATGATGCGATCCTTCTTGTCGAGCTGACGGTGGCGAGACTTGTGATCCTTTGCTAGCATGGCGATGGTCTGATCATTTGCCTTGATAATGGCGGACTTGTGGTTGGAGTAGTCACGGCAATTATCCAACTCCTGCTGACGATCGTACATCATGAAGCTAAGGTGGTCCAACTGAGTCTTCAGCTCGTGGTGGTATGGGGCTTCCAGTGGTTGTCCATTAGCATCACGCCTTGGACAAAACTCAAAGCGGGTACCCTTGATCTGGTTGATACTCTGCCCACACAGACGGGCAAGAGCTTCCTGCATGGCCCTGGCAAGTCCATCGAGCCAGTTGTTCTCTCTTAAGGTAAACTAAATTCCCTCAGCAATGGGAGGTTCAATCTTTCCTCGGAGACTTGCAACAATTAGCCACTGCAGATCTTCTCCTCCTTGCTCATTGAGCTGAGCTCCGAAGAACTCAGGGTGCGGACGCTCCAGAAGTTCCAAAAGCTGGTCCAAATCCCTCTCAAAGATAAGGAATCCTCCATTTCCCAACTGGTAAAAATTGTTGTACTTCATGTCCATCTAAAAGAATATAAGATGAGTAAGTTAGTAGAGTCATCAAGTGTGTCAAATTTATGTATTTTGCAAGAGTTTTTGAGGAACATGATTTTTTATGAAAGAATCAAGGTGATAAGAATGGGAATAAGTTTTTGTAAATATTTGCTTTCTTTGGTTTTGAAACTAAGTTGATTCCAAACGTCCAGTCTAACTAGGGTCTCCTATGGTCAGGATTGCTCTGATACCAACTTGTCAACACCCGGATTTTTAATCCCAAATGCCTGTTATGCCATATATCGCAATCCCAGGATTACCATTTTTGCGAGACATAATAGAATTGGATACCACAGTACATCATCCAGTACAAACCATACATAAGATATTACACAAATAAGGATCTCATGATCCAGTTCTTAATACAACTCAAGCAGCGGAAATACGTAATAATAATGGTAGCGTAGGCGAAGCTCCATCTTTGGGGTCACAGGCAATGCTGACGATGGGAGATGATCCTAGTTGTCGTAACCTTCCTGGGGTCCATCCTCCAGCTACTCCTCTTCATAGTCTGGCAATGGGAATAGCCAGGGACAAAGCCATGAGTACTCTTTAAGTACTCGCAAACTAATACTAACAAGTGAAGGGGGTTTTTGTAGTAGGACACTAAGCTCTAGGGTTGTTTTGGAAAAAGCCAGATTTACATCTACTAAGTTCAGAAGCAAGAGAAAGCTAGTCAAATTTTATAACACCTAAGTGGGAACTTGAATTTCATATCACAACTCTGTTATGGTCAAGTCAAAGTCTCAAGTCATTTCACAAGTCATTTTGAAAACATCTGACGGGGGAACAGTATGGCCACTCCAACTGTCCATAACCACGAACGCGGCTATTAGAATAGTTTCACACTCTATAGAGATTGTACACTTTCACCTCAACATTCGATACATACGTCTGGAACAAATCCTGAATTCACCATACTCAGTATGCGGATAATCAATCCTAACCTTTCAATTACACACCCTAGTATAAGCACCTCTCCTGTGAGTTTGGCCTCCCAACCATGACCAACTGTCATCTTGGGTACTACACAGGTGGACAATCTTCACAAGGTAGCCTCAGCTCAGACCTTGGTCGTGAGGGAACCAATACTAAGGTATATAAGTTTCCAGCCAAGCCCTACCCAATTCTCGGGTATTGCGGTTGTACGGTAAAATTGGAATGGTATCGCATCCAGACAACCATCAGTTTTATAAAGGGATAAGGCTCATGCCTCAACATTTTCATCACCATAAATCATCTGGTGTTCAGAAACACATGTCTAAAACATTTCAATAGAATGATCCATCATTCCAAGGTTTTCATAACCATTTTTCCACCAAGTATTCCCATCTAAAGTTGATCAAATTTTATGCTTAGCACTAGCATCTACAAATGGGGGTAAGAACTAATGAGGGGTGGTAAACTAGTGGAGTTTAACTAAGTTCAATCTCATGCCTTAGGATGACATAAAGAGTATCTAGCTTAGGCCAAATTTTATGCTCTTTATGCAACCTTCAATTATCTTTCTAGTATCTACAATTCAATTAAGTAAACTCTAAGTAATAGCTTTGATAAAGAAATAAAGTATAAATCTTGTAAGTAAAACTAGGATTGGTTTATCAAGTGGTTATGATCATATATGCTTAAGGCATATAGTTGGCATGGTAACAAGCAAGAATTTGCTTGCATAGGTATAGTATCTTGCAAGTGTTAGCTTGCAAAAGTATCAGTATAAGCTTGATAAGTTAATAAATTGCAAGTATTGGCTTGCTTAATCAACTAGTAGTATTAGGCTTGCCTTGTGTAGAGAAGTGGTTGAAGTTCTCCTCGGCTTCTTCTTCGTAGTATCCTCCTTCCTCCTCGTATCCTTGGTCGGTACTAGCGTCTATGAATAAATACGAGGTACACAATCACCAAACAATACTTAACTACTTTCAATCATCAGACAAAAAGGGTCCTATAAATGATCTAGCCTCATCACTAACATTACAAGATTAAAGCTTGGTTTAATTTCTTTTATTTTTAGAAAAGTAATTTCTACTCATTGAAAAACTACTTAAGATTTAATATTCTCCAAACCAAACATGGGATCATGTTGACACATGTCATCACCACACATTTCAGTATATGGGAATTTGATTTAAAGTGGTGTCACAATTTAATAAGGTTTAACCTTTTATTTTAATTAAATAAAGTGACTAGAAATGCCTATGTGGCATTCTTTTATTACTTGAACAACATTTTTGTAAGTAAACCCAAATGTTTTTATATATTATGAAAGGTATGATCAAATGTGATTTTTGAGAGTTGGAATCAACTCAAAAGCTATTATGGTTTAAATTTGAAAGAATGTTTGAATGCATAAAAGGTTCTGCATTTTTATTTTTACCCAGGTTGATCTATTGATTCAAATGATTTGAATCCAACGGGCTTGGATTAAGCATTTCAATATCTTTCTAACAAAATTGGTTTCAATCAATTTGGTGCACTGAATCGAGCTAGGTTGATTTTTGAAAATAGGTACATAACTGTGTTTGAATTAAAATGGAAAAAGTTAAATTCAAACGACTGGGTTGCGCGGGAAACGATAATGGGCCGGCAGTGTCACTCACTGGGCTCAATCGACAGGGGGTTCCACCAGTCAGTGGCTCTTTGAACGTGAAGCGGTACGGGGCAATCTCATCCGCACGATCTAAGTCTAATCGAACGGCTGCTACTCATCGTCCACGTCGGGCGGCGCCGGCGAGACAGAAACCTAACGCGGCAGGTGGGGGTCATTGGGGGCTCACCGGGGCTCAGGTGAGGGTCGGCGAGGCGGGAGAACGACGAAGTAGACGACGGAGAACCGCCTGGTACCGGTAGCTTCTCCTGGGGTGGACGAAATCGACAGCACCCTTCTTCTCCAGAGGCGGCCTGCTCCGGCCAAATTCCGGCGGTGCGCTGCTCGCCTTGCTACGGGAACAGGGTGGAACGATCAGTGAGGAGAGGGGAGTGAGATGGTGTGAAGAGTTTGAGCGGGGGAGGCCTCTATTTATAGTCTCGACGACGAGACCGAACAGAGTGGGCAGGCGACGGTGGCGACATGGCTACGGGCTACTAGAGGCATGGCTGGTGGTGATCGGTCTGGAACATGCGCGTGTAGGGGCGGTGGCAATCGGTCTGGAACATGCGATGCTTTGCGCGGCAGAGGAGGCGTCTTCGACGGTGAGCGGTGGCTATGAGGCATGGGGCGGCGAACGGGGATGTCTGGCGGTCTCCTGGGACGGTGGTGATCGCGTATGAACGCGGCGAGGGCGCTGCGTGGTCCGTGGGCGTGTGTCGAGGGTGGCGCTCTGGCGCACGCTCGACATGGTTGACAGAGGCACGGGCACGGCGTTCCTGGGTGCTCTGGTTGATATCTTCGAGGCAGGGCTGGTCGAGAGGGGGCGGTGAGGCATGGGTGATATCCTAGACAAGGTTGGCACGGCTAGTTCCTCTCCTAGCTTGTTGTCTACACTGGGGTGGCATGGGTGGCTTCGGCTATTCACCATTGATGACATTGCCAAGCTTACAGTGCTGCTAGATGTTTACAAATGATCGGTGGACCCTTCCCTCACTCTTTTTCTCACTGACGACTGGACCCCACCTCTCCTGTTCATCCTCCTCACCCGCGCGACCCCCTCTCCCCAAACCTCGCTGCCGTTGCTGCCATTCAAAGCCGCGTTCAATTCACAGTAATGCCGCGCCATAACCTCGCCGTGACTACACGCTATTAAACGCCAACGACCTCTCCTCCCTTCCCCTCTGTTGCCACTCCCTCTCTGCCCCGAGGCTGCCACAATTTGGCTTAGAACTCCCTCTGTTCCGACGACACTCCAGACAAGGTTGGCATGACTAGTTCCTCTCCTAGCTTGTTGTCTACACTGGGGTGGCATGGGTGGCTTCGGCTGTTCACCATTGATGACATTGCCAAGCTTACAGTGGTGCTAGATGTTTGCAAATGATCTAGATGATCTACTAAAGCCTAGTTGCAACCAGAGAGGGAACAAGTTAGGCTCAAATCACTGGTCCAAATAGTGTTTGGATTTATTTGATTTGCATCTGGAAGGTGTTTGATGAAATGGCCGCATGAACTCAAGTTTTGAATTTTGAAAAGATTTTTGGTGGGTGTGCTAGGTTGGTGCTGGTGAGTCTGCATATGCCTGGGTTTTGAAAGTTGAGCTTGTTTGAGTGGTTTTTGAAAAAGTGGCATCTTCCCATATGATATAGATTCAATTTTAAACTGTCCTTTAAACTATGCATTCAAATGTTTTTGGACGATCACAAAGTGGGACTTGATACTTTGTTATGAGTACTATCAAGGGGTGCAAAGATCCAAACAAGTTTCTGTTAAGTTCTGAAAGTTAGACACAGCCAAAGTAGGCATGGGAGTTAAATTGGTCAAAATGACCATTCCTTTATTTTGTTTGTTTTCATTTATTTGTCTTTGGGAAAAGTGTGGGGATTGTTTAGATGATGTTTATTTCACCTAAGAATCCTTTTTCAAGCAAAGAAACACATAAACAAGGCAATTCAAAAGAATTCAAAATGGGATGCATACACACATGCATGCTTTCATATTTTTATTTAGAAAAGTTTTTTCTTAACCCTAATTTTGATGCATAGAGTTTGATGATTCTAGTTTAATATTTTTGGGATGTTACAACATCACCGGTGAACGGCGGTGCCACGGGCATAAGAACCCTAGCACTAGAGAGGGTTAGATACGACCTTTTAGAAGTAAGATTCTCAAATCGAGTTGGAGGGCAAGGTCATTCTAGGGGAGGCAGAGCTCCGGCAGCCAATGGAGGCGGCCGCAGCGACCTGCCTCACCGGAATCGAGCCGGAGGGCACGTCACTTCGTCGCGAGAGGGGAGTCAAAGTTAGGGGCGTGCGTGAGTGCCTAGGTGCGAGGAGGAAGGAGCCAGGGGTAAGATAGTTGGACCCAATCCCAAACTGGGCCAACTTAGATGGGCCAGGCCAGCCCATATACCCCAAACAAATGGCCCAAATTAATTAGAATAAGAAATAAAATAAAAGTAACACAAATAAATTACCAAATTAACCTTTAAACATTTTTAGCTATAGAAAATTATAAAAAATCATAAAAATACATTTAATATGTTAAAATTATCATAAAAATAAGATCTATCTATTAAAAATATAACTTTATTTATTTAAATTAAATACAGAGCACATAAATATTAACATCATTAAATCCTGAGTAAAATTTCATAAATAAGAAAAACCCCTAAAAATAAATAAAAATAATTTTTGTGTATAAAAATACCTCTACTATTTTATAAAAATACTAACTTAGAGTTTTACAAATAAAATATTAATCAAATACTTAAAGGCACTTAATTCTTTAAAGAATTTTATAAAAATAAAGGTAATACTTAAAAATAAATAAAATTCAAAGATCTTTAATAATTATATTTCACCATAAAAATACTATGTATATTATTCAAAAACATTTTAAGATAAATAAAATTCATTATTATTTTACTCAAATAAAATAACCACTTTTTTAATTCTCAAAATTATTTCTTAAGTAAGAAATAATCACATTTTCTTATAATACACTAAAACCTTTAAAGTTTAATTATTAAGTCTAAATCCATAATCAAAATAAAACTTAAATATAACTTTTAGCATTTAAATTTATTAATGTTTTAAAATCTTAAATTCAAATTAAACTCCTTTTAAATAAATATTACATATCACTTATGTATAAGATGGTGAATAATATCCATCTCTTAACCACTCTTAAAAATAACTCTAAACTATAATAAATTTATAAGATCATCTAATTATGCTCCCATTAATAAATTGCATGTTATTAAACCCATCTTTCACTTACATTAAAGAGGATCATTCATAATCATATTTTTCAAAACCCTAAAGCTAGATGATATTCTAAAATTCATTATATCTTAAAATTCACTTCTATTTTTATAGTTAACTTTGGTCTAAACAATTATAAACATTTCATTTGAAGTTTATTCATGTTTTTAAAGTTAACTTTGGTCACTTGTACCATCAATTAAAATATGATAACTTAACATCATTTGTAACCCTCACAATCCCTAATGTAAAACTTAATAACCCTTAAGACAAAGTAACCTTAACTATATACTAGTTTCTTCAAATGTTATTCTTTTTGCCACTTCACACAAACAAGTCTATAATAGTTCTTTCAGTTCTTAAGAACTCAACCCAAGGACTTTTTATCCTAGTCACTAGATAACAATTAATCATAATCACATTACTATATCCGTACTTGTATATTTTAGATTGTTAACACCTAAGTTCCTTATCAATGCCATTTCTTATGAACTAAACTTAAAGATAAACCCAATATTAAAGAAGATACCTAAAATCAACTAATTTAAAATACTAAGGGTTTCACTTTGGGAATTCTAAAATTGCATAGCATTATTTATGCATAATGGCATCTTGCTTCTTTAAACATTAGTCCTTACCGGACCAATCATGATGATTTCAGATATTGGATCTTCTATTATCTCGAAGACCGTGAGTGCATAATCTTGCAATCACAAAAGGAAAGTTCACACTTGATCATGTCCTTTGATTATTTTCTATAAAGTATTTTGCAAATCCAGTGTTGTCATCACCTCCATTTCAAAAAGGTCAAAAAACACTATTTTCATAATAATATGATTATAGGTTATTTACCATGAGGTAATAACCTTCTATGGAAGTTCCGGTGGTAAAGGAACATATCATCTAGGACTTAACAACCAATGTCGCCAGTGATTCTTGCGCTGTATATTATGCGTTAACCATGATATTTGGAATGGGATAGAGAAGTCAGCTGGATCGGCTCTCTCTCGCATGCCAACGAATGACCGGGCTGTTGTTGCAACTCCTCTTGTAGAGGGTTAGCAGGTTATGGGTGGGATCCCTCAACGTCCCACGACTTCTAGTATCTATGAGGGTTATACACCTTACACTGATAAAGGAAACAAGTTTTACCCTAGGTCTGATGTGCAATCCATCGGGTATGCAGGGTCGAGGAGAAGGACAGTGATTGTCTTGGATCTTAGTCTGGGCCTCACACCAAGGACGTGTGAACGAGCCTATAACTCATATGTGCAACAAAGCTAAGATCTCTCATGGGTAAAGTCATGCACCTCTGCAGAGTGTAAGAACTGTAACTTGTTACTCCCTGTTCCGGGAAGGAGTTGCGAACGCGGCGGGAAAGGAACTCCATGAAAGTTCTGGTAAACCCGTGAAGGCTGATGGACATAGCTTTTTAGAATAAAAGCAATGTTTGAAGAAATGTTTACAAAAACTTGCATGGCCTAGGACCTATGGTCTGTGGCTGTAGATAGTGCATCTCCTCTTTAGTGAACTTGTTGAGTACGCTCGTACTCAACGTATCTTCTTAACCCTTGCTAGATCTCGGAGAAACCAATAGTGTTCCCACTAAATAAGTTACTTGAAGAGTTGAAGATATCTGAGGGAGATCAATGGAGTCGAAGACCTTACCGAAATCTATCGACGACAAGCTGAAGCGTAGAATATAAATAAAACTCCTAGAATCTATAACCTACTTCTGTAGAACAATACTATAGTAGTACTTTCAAGCCTTATACATATCTTAATAGTAGTACTTCTAAAGTAACTGCGAGTGGATCTTTCTGTATAATATTCCTCACTATTTAAGGAAGTTCTCTAGATCCTTTGTAATATGTTATATGTAATCTAAAGTGTTATCTTGGACCCGTGATGTTTCTGTTGTACCACTCTAAGGGATATAATGCGGATAGAACGGTGTTCCATTGGTGTTATGTCAACGGCTATAGTGTACTACATCATGTAGTGGTATGCTGGGTCACCGCAGTTGGTACCAGAGCATAGGCTTTGACCTTAGGTTGTTAACCTATTAAATGGGTAGAACCTGTAGGTTGGATAGTGACTATAGGAAGCCATCTTATCTACACCATGTTTCCTTGTACGTGTAATGGATATTCACTTCAGAATAACCTTGTCACACCTTAGTTAAATTACAGGTTATTTTCTTATAGAATGGTTACTTATCTACTACTTGTAGTAGGAAGTACCTATCAAGTATTTCGTAAGAAGGCAATATATCTTCTACTAGACTATTCTATACTATAACTAAACTAGAGTAGTATATCACCAAGTCAGAGTACCTCATAAGGGAGTAGTAAATCATGGTGTTATCTTACTAAGAGAAGCCATGAAATGAAGTAAAACTCTGTTATTATCTTTATACTAGTGCTAAATACCAGAGGAGTATGCCCCAAAACCTTAAACAACCTGTTATGGTAGGGGAAGTAACTAATGTTTTGTTTAACTAAAAGCTATTATATGAAAAATAGAATCTTATAGAGAGTAAGAAATAAGGTTATGCTTATCTAACCCCATGTAATATACCAAATCTATAGTGGCATGAATGAAAAGGCACTATTCTTCTAGTACAAGTAGACCTATATAGGTTATGAAACTAGTTAAAACTTGAGAATTATTCATTGTTATAATAAATATGGTTAGAGAAGTTAAGATTAGAAACAAAGGGTAGAAATGTGAGGATGATGTTTAGTATGTAACTCCAAGGATAATTAAGTTATAACCAATTATAGAGTGATTTAACCAACTATCTCTAGAGTCGGATCAAAATTTACCAAAAGTTGTCCCTTTGCAAATGGGCAAATGGTGTAATTTCAGAGGCAAAGAACATTATGAGCCATACAAATAGGTATATAATGGTAGAATTCCATACACGATATGTATCAAAAATTGTAGTGTATAACATCAAAGCCTAGTACAAGAGATGTTTTACTCGAAGTACTGTTTCTACAGGCTTTTGATGTATGTTTGCTAGAGGTAATATTTGGATTTGTTGGATTTTATTGGATTTTATTGTGTGACTAGGTCTGTGCATGAAGTTTGAACTTTATGGGCATATGCATGATGTTTCATGGAGTCCTTACTTGCTTTACAGGTCTAGAAGGGGAAAATGGGTTCGCGTGAGGGAGAGGCGAATTATCACTTTAATGTTGGAAAGATGAAGCCTCATGAGATGTTGGTGATACAACAGAAGGAGGCTAACCAGGCAATTCGGAAGGAAGGACCAAGTCAAAAGCCGTATTTAACCACCAAAGAGGAGGTTCTTCAGTATATGAGGAGTATTGCAGAAGCAAGAAAGGTACCACTGTTGTCACAATAAACGTACATGGGATTGGACGCGCCCTGAACCACACCAAGAGCAATTAGGAAATTCCTAATCCAAACAGCTTACTTTGTAGCCTTCGAGGCGGCAATATATTCGGCTTCTGTTGAAGAGGAGGCCACCGTATCTTGCTTGGGACTTTTCCAACTTACAGCACCACCATTCATGACAAACACATAACCAGATTGCGATCTGGAATCATCTGAGTCGTTAAGGTAACTCGCATCTGTGTAACCCCTTAAACTGAGTTCATCCTCACCTCCATAAACTAGGAACACATCCTTAGTCCTTCTCAAGTACTTAAGGATATTCTTTTACCGCTATCCAGTGACATTCACCCGGATCAGCCTAATATCTGCTCGTAACACTTAGATCATAGGAAATATCTGGGCGAGTACATATCATTGGATACATGATGGATACAATAGCCGAAGCATATGGAATCCTGCTCATGTGCTCACGCTCATCAGTAGTCGAAGGACACTGAGTCTTGCTGAGTTTTATGCCATGAGATATGGGTAAGAACCCCTTCTTAGACTCTTCCATGCTGAACTGTTGTAACTACCTGTTGCCTGTCAAAACCCACCAGCGAGCAGCGACGAGCAACACGAAGAGCCGGGAGGCTCCTGTAACTGGTGGGCCTGGTCCCTCGCAACGGCAGCCCGAAAACTCCGACACGTCCGCTGGTGCAAGGCGTGCCACCTGACCTATACCTGGTCGAAGGTGATGGGTTGCTTGATGAGTTTCTGCATGGCAAACAAACATACGAAAATTCGAGCCGCGACCGCTCCTGTGTTCTCGTGAATCGGCTCCTAGAGCCGATTATCCCATGGTTCTGCATTAGATCTACGATAACATGGGGTTTTGCTTCATCAATACAAGTTAAATCGATCTACGACAGTTCAACGTTTTCACCACATAGTTGGAACATCCTACACGTAATTGAGCCTGGTAGATACAAAAGATGATAGAAAACTAACCCTAGAGAAGGCCTAACAACCGACGTAAAGTCAATTCCCGGAACAACTCCTCTCGAATCGGCAAACCATATCCTTACATACTACTGGATCGTTCAACTCGTTTGCAAGGCCTGACCATGTAGATATCAAACTAAACCTCGGAAAACAAGGCATAACTATAACAGATCAAGTCAACTAAATAAAGATCATAAGATGCTACCCTCACACCCAACACAGGTGCAAAGGCAGCGGGATAGATAAAGGCAGCATAACTAAGCAATCATAACAAAAAGGTACCGATGCTAGCCCAAACAGATCCTATAATAACAGTATTACTTGCCATCAACAAGGCTTTAGTACGAGTAACACTAAATAACGCATAAGTAGATACTGCCTAGATCGCAAGATGCGATCTAGGCAGCATGGCACTTACCCGAAAGAAACCCTAGAAACAAGGGGTATGGCGCGCCGAGATTGTGTTTGTTGTGAACGTGATCGCCCTCCTTTCTCAATAACCTTAGGTACATATTTATAGTCCGAGACTTGCTATCTTTGGAATAACCCTAACAACTCTATCTCTTACTTAAACCGAAACGGAACCTACTACAATATACAGATACACGGGCAATTTAGCCCAAATCCACGCACAAGGCCGATCCAGCAATACGTCGCATATATGTATCCTCCAAGCCCATCTTGATTACGGCCCATCTCCTCCTTTGGCCAAAATGTGGCGATAACACATGCCCCCCTGGTTTTGGCAATAATAATTCCAAAACCACTCTGTTGATGTCTTTTTTCCCTCCCCCTTCTTTTTTTTATCGGGTTACGCTGCAGAGCAAAATCACACGCCACCCCCTCATCATGATGCCTGTCTTCTCAACTTCTCCATGCAGCATGAATTGACAATTTTGGCACCACATTCTGGGAAACCGCTATGGCATTGAACCTCCTCCCACTATTCCCCTTATTTAAATTCATCTTGAGCAGTTTGCAGCCCCCATCTTCCTCCATTAGCCAAAAAAAACCCTCTTCCTCCACCGAAAAAACCCTCTTCCTCCGCCATGGCCTCCTCTTCTTCCTCCAAATCATCCGCCCTTTCCTCCCGATCTTCCAACACGATGAGCAACCGAGAGCCGACGCCGGAGCACCCGCCAATGGCGGCGTACGAGGCTCTCGCCCCACAATGGTGGGATGAGAGGGACTGGGACTTCGCCGCCTGGTCGGAGGACGACGAGTCCCTGACCGACGGCGAGGAGGGCCTCCAGTTCCTTGTCGACGGGAAACTGGAGGTGGAGAGCTCCGACGACGCCTGGTCCTGGGATGGCGTCGAATCCTCCGACGAGGAGGAGGAAGCGGAGGAGGACACCTCCTCCGATGAATACCCGCCGGTGAAGCGCTTCCGCGCCGGGTCCAGCGAGGACACCGAAGACGACGACGAGGACGAGGAGGCCCCCGCTGACAACTTCAGCAGCAGCGGCGAAGACTACGCCGGCAGCAGCGCTGATGACAGCGAGTACGACGACGGCGAAGACAGCGGCGACGACACCGGCCTCTAGATTAGGAACTAGTAGTAGTAGTACTAGTAGTAGATTTCCTTTTGTAAGCAATCGGCTCCATTGTAAATAACCGTCTTTTGAATCAACAAAGATTGCTTTTCCAATTCGATTTTGCCGATAGTCAAAATAGGTCAATGTCCCAGAAGCCGATAGTAATGTATCGGCTTTCACCATACTGCGCTCATACAGTCAACCAAGTCAAAGCCCCAAGAGCCGATGGTAACACATCGGCTTTTCCCCACAAACGTTGACAAGGTCAACTTTGGTCGCATACTTAGTCAAATCTGAGCGGCCACTTTCCAGTTTCAAACGGTAGCCTGCGACCCTCTTCAAAAAAGGCCAACCCAGATCTCCAATTGCCTCACGGAATAGACCGAGCTCACAGCGACAAGAACCCTCGATCCCCAATTGCATAGATCCATCTCCGCCGGCAAACTAGATGGCGGAATCGTCCAACACCAATACAGCGGTCTCTGGTCTGAAGGTACGCCTACTCCTAGCAGTCTGAACACGGTGCTGGAATTAATGGCAAACACCTGAATTAATGCTTTATTCCACCATTAAATTTTTAGGTTTCAGACATTCTGCTGCCGCATCCTTCTCTCCCAAATTCTCTCTGTCTTGGCCCCCGTACAGAATCTAGTCCTGCCCATCTGATCTCTTGCGAGGCAAACAGAATCCCTTAAGCCAAAACCTAGATTTGAATTCTTGGGCCGACTGCTTGCGAGCCTGGCCTAATCCTCCTGAACATTGGGTCTCTTGGTACAGCAGGGTAGCCAAAACTTACCAATCTCAATGGGAAACCACGGGAATAGCCGATGCCTTGTATTTGTCATTGTCTCCCCTTGAAAAACATGAAAATCTTCTAAAAACCATCGGTTATTTCTGGTCCGATGCTCTGAACTGCTTCATGTTCGGTCATGGCCCCATGACACCAACTCATTAGGCGTGGTGATGATTCTCGGTCCGGACGTTACATCACCCAGCCCTTCTGCTTTTAATCTGACAAAGGTCCCCTACAAGCTTTCTTCCAAAACAGATTGCACGAACTGGGGTGCCTATATTCAAAGCCACATGAAAACTAAAGGCCCTGTCACAGAGAAAGAACACACGGCTTTCCTCAACCTCTGGCTAGAACATTTCATATTCATGGCCCTTCCTTGCTCCAACCAAGAATTATCTCTCCTCGGCCTATGAACTTGCCAAAGGCACTCAACTTGGCATCGCAAACTGTTCCTTGGAGGTCTATCGATATCTCCGTTGATGTCTGTCAAACTATTCTCCGGTATAGCAGTCAAAACAGGAGGTCCTTGGTGGTTCATTCAGCTATGGGCCCAGCTGTATTTTCAAAACCATGTCCCAAACTTCCCCCTTTTGGCGAGTTGCACCTTTCCAGATGCCAAAGGGGAGCAGATCCGATGCACCAGCTACGGCCAAGCTCTGTATAGACTGCCAGGTAGCAAACTGATCCCTCAGGAAGCATCCAAGTGGTTTAGCATTTTCTTCCAAGGCCTGGACAATCCTATCTTCTTTCCTTACACGGAAGAATCGGAACATTTGAAAATCCAATCTCCTTTAGGCTAGACAACTTTGCCGATGACACCAACACTTTCGGGCTATTTTCCTTGTGATCCGTCCCCGCTTCCTTCCAGTTGGTATGAGCACATCCAACAGAATAATCAAGCCTGGATACGAATTCTACCAGCCGGTCGTAGCGGCTCGACAATTTGGCCTTGGACAAGTACCTCCCCACTTCTTTCTCCACCATTGTACAGAGAGCAGAGCTGACCTGCCTGATCCTCTCACCAGTCAAAGGTGTTATTCCTTCTTCGATGCTCTGACCATCCCAATTCCTAACAACCTCACCTTCGCTTCATCAACCGATGGTTTTGAGAACTGGTGGTCGATGTGGAAGACTCATGCCTTCAGGAGAGCTCTGGGACCGTTGCTGGAACAGCTCGATGCTGAATATGATATCCCCGTAGAACAGGTACTATTAACTGTAAATTTTCTTGATGCAGCTCACAAATGATCCTTCTAATAACCCGCTCTGTCTCCTTGCAGCAACAAGGCGGTCCCGAACCTACACGATGATGGCTCCCCTTGAATTCTTCCCACCAGCTCTGTGGTCCTTTTTAAAAAACTCGCCACCTTTTAAAAAGGTCGTGATGCAGAACCAGCCGATATCACCACAATCGGCTTCCAAGATCCAAGCCACTTCTGGGTTCGCCGCCTCTCGAGTTCCAACTAGAACAAGAACGGTGGTGAGGAAGGTAGCTGTCCGGAAGACTTTGAGGCGCCGGAGCCCCTCTCCAGAGCGTTCGCATGTACGCTGATCCATGCCTTGGTCGATCTCTTTCATCCTTGCAAACATGCTTGTGTTTACTAGCTCTCCTTTTCTTACAGGGTTCCATCGAAGACACCTCCAGCGGGGACACACAATCCAATCGAGGAGAATCGGGCCCAACAAACTCTGAAAGGACCACCACACCGAGCCAGCAAGATTTGCCACCATCGGCTTCCAGGAAAAGGCCGGTTCCTGCACCTACTGCCCCCCGAGCATCAGTCGAGGCGGGGCCAGCTGTGAGCCCCAAGAGGGCTCGCAAGGGGCTGCAAACTTCTTCGTCGAGCCAGGAGGTTTCGAAAGTCATCACCCTCGATGCTCTTACCAATTTTTTTTTTATATCTGCCGATTCATCACTTATTTACATCGGCTAAGCACCTTCCATGCAGACGACCGGCACTTCTAGTGGACAAGCCGGGGATGTGCCCATGCCTGCCGTAAGGCTGGATCTAGTAATCCCTGAAGGTGTAGCTGAGACGGTTACCACTTTGGCCAAGCCCCCAGCAACAACACACGAGCCGATTGTCTCGTCATCTGCTATCCCCTTGACCTTAGGAGAGGTACGTTCGCTTCGTTCGGCTCTTCCTTCCATGTTGGACGCATACTGATGCCATTTCGGCCTGCCAGGGTTGTGATATCTCAGGCCTGCTGACGTTCGACCCTGAATCCATCGAACCAACTCTCTCTGTTGCCAACGATGAACTACGAGCAAGGGCTGTTCTACCTCAATTCCAGCGTCTCAAAGCCTTGCTGTCCTCCCCGATCGAGAAGTTGATCGAGGGTTCTGAAGAGGTGAAGAGTGTTCTTGCTGAAATCAAGGACCAACTCCAAAGAGTACCGCGGTGAAGCTTTGGCCAGTAGTAACTCTGTCTTTCTACGGGTCAAGGGTGAAGTTGGCTCGTGAGAGGATTAATCTGCGCCGCGCCCAACTTCCACTGAAGGCCAACATTGCAGACAAATGTCAGCAGCTCAACGAGAAAAAGGCGTCTCTGGATGCCAAAACTGACACCTCTGTCAGCACCGCCGAGCTTGCATCCTTGAAAAAGGAACTGGGAGATCTTGAAGAGAAGGTCCGGGCGACTAAACAGCTCATCCGTGACAAAGAAGCATTCATCGCCCGCTCCCAAGACGAAGCGGAAGGCCTCAAAGCTCAACTGAAGACTGATCTGGCGGAAATACGTGCCCTGAACAAGCAGCTAGTGATGGGCAAGGACGAAGATGACGAAGCCGAGATCGCTGAGGTGGATCGTGTCCGCGCTGACGCCCTCCACGCCTTCGAGGCATTCCTTCAGTAGTTTCTTCATGCAAACTGACACCTGTTCGTAGCAGTTTAAACCTCTAGAGTCGATGGCTGTGCATCGGCTATATATATATATATATTTTTTTTTATTGGCCGATTTCATGTATCGGCCCCCATATTTCACTGTCCATCATCCCACATGCTTGGGAAATATTTCTTGAGATGCTGACCGATTGGCCGATTTCATGTATATTTATATTCCTTGTCCATCATCCCACATGCTTGGGAAATATTTCTTGAGATGCTGACCGTTGACAGCCACTGGGAATTTCACGCCGTCCAGCTCCTCAAGCATGTACGCGTTCCCCCTTAAAACTTGATCGACCCTGTATGGCCCGTGCCAATTTGGAGACCATTTACCGTATGCTGCATCCTTAGTCCCCAATGGCAATACAGCTTCCCATACCAGATCGCCAACGTGGAACTCCTTTAGTCTCACCTTCTTATTATATGCACGAGCTACCTTGGCCTTGTTCTCTTTGATTTTCTCAAGCGACCACAGCCTAAGCTCAGTTAAATCCTCAACACTGTCACTCATCAGGGCCGCATATTCTTCAGTTGTTAGGTCGTTCTGAAAAGTGACACGTCTCGATCCAGCCGTAATCTCCCAGGGCAATACGGCTTCTTGTCCATAGACTAGATGGTATGGCGAGGTTTTTATCGCTCCATGACACGACATGCGATAAGCCCATAAAGCCTCTGACAAAACTTCGTTAACGCCTAGGGTGCTCATCGACTTTCCTCTTGATCAGCTTGATGAGGCTCGGTTGGGCCTTCAGCTTGCCCATTTGCTTGAGCATAGTACGGAGATGATCGGATCAGCTTAATTCCCGTGTCCTCACAAAACTTTCCAAACTCGTGAGAAATGAAGACCGAACCTCCATCGGTCGTGATAGTTTGGGGGATCCCGAATCTATGAATGACGTGTTCTTTCACAAAATCGATAACATCCTTCGAGTTCACTGACTTCATAGGGACGGCTTCCACCCATTTAGTGAAATAATCCGTAATGGCCAAAATCCACATGTGGCCTTTGCTTGATGGAGGATTGATCTTGCCAATCATATCCATGCCCCAACCTCGGAATGGCCAAGGCTTGATGATGGGGTTCATTCTTGTGTGGTACCATCTGAATTTTTCCAAATTTCGACATGCTTGACACCCTTTGTAGTACTTAAAACAGTCCTCAAGCATGGTGGGCCAATAAAACCCTGATCGCCTGATCAACCATTTCATCTTGTGAGCCGATTGGTGAGTTCCACAGGCGCCTTCGTGTACCTCGTGCAGGAGCCGATTGGCCTCGGTTGGTCCCAGACATTTGAGCAGTAACCCTTCCAGAGTCCTGTAGAACATGTCGTCCCCGATAAGCACATACTTCATGGCCTTGTACCTTATCCGTTTAGGTGCCCCCCGAGCCGAATCTTTCAAGTAATTGAAGATATCGGCTCTCCAGTCGTCCGCCTCCAGGAACTGTACTTGAACATCAGTTCCCTCTGCTACGTCCTTGTAGCCTGAAGCCATTTGTGCGAGATCATTCGCCTCTGTATTCTGCGATCGCGGGATCCAGTTAAAGTTTATGTACCGGAACTGTGCCATGAGCTCACGGCATTGCAACCATAATGGGAAGAGCGACTCGCTCTCACACTTGTATTCCTCCGTGAGTTGGGAAATCACCAATTTGGAGTCTCCAAAAATTTCCACTGCCTCTGCTCCAGCTTCGATGAGCAACTCCATTCCCTTGCGTATCGCCTCATACTCGGCGACGTTGTTGGTGCGAGGGGTAGCTAGCCTGATGGAGAAGGAATATGTTGCCCCCCGGGGCGACACGAGTAGAATGCCAATGCCGCAACCATCATCACAAACCGATCCATCGAAAAACATAGCCCACGCTCGTATAGACAGCGCTGCTATATCAGTGTTGATTCTTTCAGCAATAAGGTCGGCCAATGCCTGACCCTTAACCGCTTTCGCGGGTTGATACCGGATGTCAAATTCCGATAATGCAAACATCCATTTGCCGAGTCGGCCTTTCAACATAGGAGCCGACAGCATGTGCTTTATGACATCTGATTTGCATATAATGATAATCTCTGCTGAGAGCAAGATGTGGCGCAGCTTGGTGCAGGTGAAAAACAGGCAAAGGCACAACTTATCGATCTCAGGATACCTTGCCTCTGCATCCAGCATCCTTCTGCTGATGTAAAACAACTCGCTCCAGACCATCATAAACTTGCACCACCACCGAGGCGATGGACGTGTCAGCTACTGACAAATAAATGTAGAACGGCCTATCCGGCTGGGGCGGAACCAACACTGGCGGCTTCGTTAGATATTCTTTGATCTCGTCGAAGGCTCGTTGTTGTTCTGTCCCCCAGCGGAACTCCTCATCAGATTTAATTTTCACCAGTCCCATGAATGGCTCTATTCTTCCTGATAGATTGGAGATGAATCTTCTGACGAAGTTGATCTTGCCGATGAGAGACTGCAGTTCTTTCTTCGTGGTAGGTGGCTTCATTGTTCGCACTGCCTCCTGACTTTTCAGGCCGATCTCAATTCCGCGTTCATGGACCAAGAAACCCAAGAACTGACCGGCCGTCACCCCGAAGGCACACTTCTTTGGATTCATCCGTAGCCCGAATTTTCTTGTTCGGTCCAGGACGCGTTGCAGATCGCCCAGGTGTCCTTGTCTTGAAGCGAGACTTGACCACCACGTCATCGATATAAATTTCCACTAGCTTGCCGATCAGATCATGGAAGATGTAATTCATGGCTCTTTGGTACGTGGCGCCGGCATTCTTCAGTCCAAACGTCATGACTACATATTCAAACAACCCCACGAACACAGGACTCTGACGAGCAGTCTTGTGTATATCCTCCGGAGCCATAAAAATTTGGTTGTAACCGGCATTGCCGTCCATGAAGCTCAAGATCTTATGACCAGCAGCTGCATTGATCAGTGTCTCTGCTACCGGCATCGGATACTCATCCTTTGGAGTAGCTCTATTGAGATCCCGAAAATCTATGGCAACACGCCAGCGGCCATCCTTTTTCTCTACAGGTACGATACTAGAAATCCACTCAGCATACCTGCATGGCCTGATTAACCTAGCTGTCAACATTTTCTCGATCTCTTTCTTGACTTCTTCCAAAATTTCGGCCTTCATCTGTCGTGCTCGCTGCTGGAATGGCCGAAACCCTTTTTTAAGCGGGAGTCGATGCTCAATGATGCTCCTGTCTAACCCAGGCATCTCTATATAGTCCCAGGCAAAGCAGTCTAGATATTCTTTCAACAAAGCTATCATCGGACCCCGTAGGTTCGGATCTAACTTCTTGCTGATAAATGTTGGTCGTGGCTTATCCCCAGGACCGATGTCAACCTCCTCTAGCTCATCAGCGGAGGTAAACCCATACCCTAGCTTTCCGTCACCTGCTAAATCGATGCTAAACACGGGGCAAACAGTTGGTGAGGATAACAAAAATAATTTGGGCCGATTGCCGGAATCGGCCCCCTTTTTGATTGCATTAGTGAAAGAAGGTTTACAACTTATTTGTGCTCCACAATGGCAGGGAATCTCCCTACTACGACTGCATGACCTGTTTGTCGTAAGATTACTGCTTTTTATTTTTTGTGGCCGATCGCGGATCGGCCGTACCACTACGATCGTGGTCTTTGCTATTCTGTGCCGATGGATAAGACCAGCCTCACCCCGTTTTTTGTAGCTTCAATGCGTTCACAGCCGTCTAGGCTGACTCCAGAGATCGGCTCTTGGTCTTCTGCTTCCCAGATGTTCATGCCAGCTATGGAGATCTCGATCGAATCATCTGCCTGAATGACCTCCACTTCATCTCCATCCCACTGTATTAGGCACTGGTGCATCGTGGATGGAATGCAGCAGTTAGCGTGAATCCAATCCCTCCCCAGCAAGACAGCGTAGGTGCTTTTGCTGTCAACGACGAAGAATGACGTAGGGATGGTTTTTCTGCCCGGTCGGATCACGTTGAGCATATGCGTTTCTGAAGTTTGGCCGTTGAAGTAAACAACGTGGCGTTGGTTTTGATCAGATCTGCGATGGGCGTCCCAAACGCCGTAGCATGGAGTATGGCATTATATTGACTGCCGCTCCGGTGTCAACCAACATCTTGCGGACAGGCTGCCCATTGATATAACCTCGCAGGTACAGGGCTTTCAGATGTTTGTAGCCCTTCTCTCGTGGCTTTTCAAAGATGACCGGCCGTGGGCCGCAGTCGAACTGTGCCACTGGTAGTTCTTTGGTCCTTGGAGCGCAAAACTCTGACGGAAGTATGAACACCATGTTTGTGCCAGCCGATGTCTTTGCATCAGCTTTTATTTGTTTGGGGCGCCACTCCTTCCTTTTCGGACGAGCCTCCGTTTCCAAGGTTTGCCGAATTTTCACGGCCAGATCGGGCCGTGCTTTCCTTAAAGCGTGGAGGTACTGTGCTTCGGCTTCCTCCAGGTTACGCAGTCGCTGAACTCTATGCTTTTGGGGTGTGCCGGAGTCCATCGGGACACCACCTCGGCCGGTGATATCTGTCTTCTTCTTCACCCTTTGGTTCCTCGAGATCTTTTTCTCGAGATGACTTCCCTTGTTTGTTCTGAGGCGGGAGAGGCCCTAGACGCTTGAACACTGAAACTGGACCTGTGTCCTCCTTCTGCTGTCCACATTCCGGGCAGTTGTCGATTGTAGGCAATCGGCTCATTCCCGCGTCCCAGCAATACTTGAAGAAAGGACAATCCCAATGTTTATCCACGCCTTCTTTTTCCTTTGACTTTTCACTAGCGAGGTGCTCATATCCTTCATCATCTCTATCGTGCCAGCGACGTTGGTCATACTGACGCTCATACTTGTTAAGGAGATGCGTGGAGTGTGGCTTCTGATATCGCACGCTTCTCACTTGCTCCTCGGTTAAATACCACCTGTCATCATAACAGGGCCGGTCGCGTGGACCAGCCTCCTCTCTTTCTTTGCCCCGAGAGCAACCGCCTTCCTCCTTATATGAGCCATGGTGGTACACAGGCCCTGTCATATTAACATCGAACGAGAAATCTAACTGACGCCTCGTGGAGTGGCTGTGTTTTACCATGTTGACGCCGGGAAACGGGTTTGTGTCTACTTTCATGGCGAACTACCCAAGGATCAGACGGCCCTGTTCTATCGCCGTTTGGATCTGGCAACGTAGCTCTTTGCAATCATTGGTGGTGTGGGTGAATGAGTGATGCCACTTGCAGTATGGTCTCCCGTTTATTTCTTGAGCCGTAGGGATTTTATGGCCTTCGGGTAACTTCAGCTGCTTTTCTTTCAGTAGTAAATCGAATATCTGCTCAGCTTTGCTTACATCGAAGTCGAATCCTTTTGCAGGCCCTTGCTGTTTTACCCATTTGCAGGACACAGGATCTGCCCCCCGAGCCCATTCAGCCACGGCCACCTCCTGGTCTTGTACGGGATCCTGTTCTTCAGACGACCAGGCCTATCGGACGTTTGAACTTGTCTTGGTACAACTCAGGGTGGCGCTGTTCATACATTGTCAGTTTCTGGGCCATGTGCGCCAATGAATTGTATTCTACTTGGAAAGCCAGATCCTTGATAGGTGCTGAGAGACCCAACACTGCCAGCTCGACTGCTTCTTTCTCAGTCAAACGAGCCGAATAACATCGGTTCTTGACAGTCCTGAAACGCTGAATGTACTCAGCTACCGTTTCTCCCCGCTTTTGCCGCACCTGCGCCAGATCTGCAATGCCAGCCTCGGTAGCTTCTGAATGATACTGAACGTGGAACTGCTCTTCTAGTTGCTTCCAGGTATGGATCGAATCCGCGACAACGAGGTGTACCATCCAAAAGCTGGTCTGTCGAGATTGCGCAAAGAACCTTACGCGTAATCGTTCGATGCTGAAATCATGCCTAATCGCATTGTATCAGCTCACATGCTTGATCGAGCTCGACCCTTCTGATCCGCTAAACCTTGAGAACTCAGGGAGCCGATACTTGGGTGGCAGCGGAATCAGATCAAACTCGTTGGGGTACGGCTTGGAATAGCCGATTGTCCTTCTCTTCGGCACGGTTTAACTGGTCTCTCAAGATAGTACGGATTTGCTCCACCGTTTGAGCTGCAGGGGCTAAATTCTCATGACTCGTTCCGGTGGCATACTTGGCTAGCCATGCCTGTTTATCAGCGTCCATCCCAGAGATCCCTGCTCCAGAGATACCGCCTCAAAGCCCCTGCTCCAGAAACTCCTGCCTCAGCAATCCCTGCGGTTGCAATCTGGTTCGTGCGCGTCAGGCTATTACAGTCCGGCACGTAGGTGCACACATATCCATGTGGGATTTCTTTAGGTGGTTCAAACAGGAATTGGCAATCGCCAGGGTCACCTCCAACCTTGTAGACGACGTACGCCGGTGCCCCTGGTGGCTCTGGAGCCGCAAGCGTGAATGGCAGTTGTGGCCTGGTCTGGAGCGGTCTTTCTCCCTGGTGAGTCCCTAGAGTAGGTCCCGACGGAGAGTACTGATGTTTCATGATCTCCTGAACTATGCGAACCGCGACGCGCTCGAAAGCGTTTACTAGGCTCTCAGAATGGCGATGAAGAGAATGAGCCACCATGTAATTGACTTCCTGTCTCAAAGCTCTTGTGCGCTCCTCTGAAGGAACAGACAGATCCACCTCATCAAGAGCACCTTCGGGTGAGAACCCTTTCCACCTGATGCCATGCTTGCGGGTCCTCTCAAAAGAGCCGATGAGATCGGCTTCGAAGAGATCTTTGATATCATCATACTTCGCCTTGTGCTCCTCAGGCAGATCGTCGTACGTGACCGGCCTGTCCCCCATCGCAGCGTCGGATGTTGATGCAGATGCTGTTGAGTGTCCCACCGGGCGTGCCAGAATGTGTTGCCTGTCAAAACCCACCGGCGAGCAGCGACGAGCAACACGAAGAGCCGGGAGGCTCCCAGAACTGCTGGTGGGCCCTGGTCCCTCGGGCAACGGCCTGCAAAACTCCGACACACGTCCCGGCTGGTGCAGATGCCACCTGACCTATACCTGGTCGGAAGGTGATGGGTTGCTTGATGAGTTTCTGCATGGCAAACAAACATACGTAAAATTCGAGCCGACCGCTCCTGTGTTCTTGTGAATCGGCTCCTAGAGCCGATTATCCCATGGTTCTGCATTAGATCTACGATAACATGGGGTTTTGCTTTATCAATACAAGTTAAATCGATCTACGACAGTTCAACGTTTTCACCACATAGTTGGAACATCCTACACGTAATTGAGCCTGGTAGATACAAAAGATGATAGAAAACTAACCCTAGAGAAGGCCTAACAACCGACGTAAAGTCAATTCCCGGAACAACTCCTCTCGAATCGGCAAACCATATCCTTACATACTACTGGATCGTTCAACTCGTTTGCAAGGCCTGGCCATGTAGATATCAAACTAAACCTTGGAAAACAAGGCATAACTATAACAGATCAAGTCAACTAAATAAAGATCAAGCAAGATGCTACCCTCACACCCAAAAAAGGTGCAAAGGCAGCGGGATAGATAAAGGCAGCATAACTAAGCAATCATAACAAAAAGGTACCGATGCTAGCCCAAACAGATCCTATAATAACAGATATCGCCATCAACAAGGCTTCAAAGACGAGTAACACTAAATAACGATAGTAGATATCGCCTAGATCGCAAGATGCGATCTAGGCATGGCACTTACCCGAAAGAAACCCTAGAAACAAGGGCGATGGCGCCGAGATTGTGTTTGTTGTGAACGTGATCGTCCTCCTTTCTCAATAACCTTAGGTACATATTTATAGTCCGGAGACTTGCTATCTTTGGAATAACCCTAACAACTCTATCTCTTACTTAAACCGAAACGGAACCTACTACAATATACAGATACACGGGCAATTTAGCCCAAATCCACGCACAAGGCCGATCCAGCAATACGTCGCATATATGTATCCTCCAAGCCCATCTTGATTACGGCCCATCTCCTCCTTTGGCCAAAATGTGGCGATAACACTACCTCGGTGAATTACGCTCCTAGTTACAAGCCTGGATGAGCAGAAATGGTTGAAATAGTACGGTGGGGCCCAAATGCCACTCACAGGTAGACCTTTCGGCCGTCCCAACCATTTCCAAACATCGGGACAAGAACGGGCGGCGTAATCGGCAGGCGAAGGGATCAACTACATACACAAATGAGTATGTATGCAAGCCACCATACAATGGTTCTCAGAGTCATTCCATCTAAAAAGAAAGGAAATATTGCGACGCCATACGGCAAGATCCAAATATCCTAGATAGATATAATAGTTTAGGATATCTCCTCATACATCAAACATCAGAGTATCAGGCGGAAGCGAAAGACAAAATCCGAGTACGGATAAGAAGCAAATCGGCATAAGATGCCCCATAAATAAACACATCCCGCCCACAGATCTCACGGATCCCCGTTCCTGGAATCTCTACACCGAATGATCGTTGCCCACATCGTCCGTCTCCTCCACCCAAAGATCCATCTTGCAGTTTACCTGCTCATCCGAATCAAACAATTTATCGTGTGAGACCCTAGGGTACTCAAGAAGTCTTTATGCCTCTAAAGGGGACACAACACGGGTGACGCAATTGCAGCAAAAGATAAACCCTAACAATTCTAGAGATACTCGCTAACCATCCGACTAACCAGAGATAGACGGATGTCCGTGAATTAATAACAACAGTTATAATGGTAATATCAACAGATCCATCCTCCTCCTCGCTTACCGACGAGGAAACGGACGAACAACCCCCCATCCGTTGGCAGTTTTATTAACCATTCCATGAGTGTTGCACTATTTACTAGTCAGTTACTTAGTCAAATTAAAAGCGGTACTTTAGTTATGCTTGTCTATGATCAAGAAACTGTGCTCCAAGTCGTCCATAACCGCGGACACGGCTTTCAGAAAGTTTTACCCTGCAGGGGTGCACAAATAGCAACACACACTCGATCAACCTCGGAAAAACCAAATCAAAACCCAACGAGGCAGTCATGATAAAGCGATCACAGGATTCAGAAATATTTCAGGGGGCCACCCCATTAAGCTACCCGCAACGAAGCTGGCCGGCTACGAGACGGACTCAAGGTTTGTGTGGCCGGGTCAGAAACGTTGGGAACCGAAAGTGTGACTGGCTTGTCGCCTATACAAAGACAGTGGCCTAAAGACATCGCACAATTTTAAATAAAGCAGTAAAGCATGGCATAAGTACAGGATAGTAAATAAAACCTCAAACTAGTTTGTGGCCCCAAGAAATAAGAATGAATCAAGCTCTGGCTCAGGGGGGTTCATAAGCCTCCCGGATGTGGATAGCGCAAATATTCAAGGAACAGGAATCAAGTACTCGGGGTCCTACGGGACACAAGTGAGCCTGAAAAACCAAATAGCGAATATGGCTCACCGATGCCACTTTCATTAGTTATCCCATTACTACTCAGGTTAAGTTGTTTAGGTACCTCGTTATCCATCAGACACTCACATACCCTACACATGCTGTTCTACGACTCGCATGGCTCAAACAACTCCTGTAGTAATGGCTCATGGGATGGAGGAACAAGCTTCGGTGGGGTTTAAAAGTAAAGGCTATGCAATACTTGGGATTCAATTTAATGCAATCGCGACTCCATGATGCAAGAGTAAGATAGAGGCAATAGGTAATATATGTATGCAAGCATGTGGTAGTGCTTGCCTGGCAGCTCAGTTGAAGCGAGGGATGGATCTGGGTAGTGCTCCTGGGTTTCTTGATATATCCCCTGCTCAGCGTCTATTCGAAGAAGAACCAAACAAACAAGGGCCAACATAAATAAAGTGCACAAGCATATGAATAAAATGCGACAAGCAAACAATCATGCCATGATGAATGATGCACAATTTGCATGGCATTAAAGTAGCATGGCATGGGTGAGGTGTGGAATACAAGAATAAATCATTTTATTGAGTTTTGGCCCCATTTTAACCTCATTTAAGTTGCTGTACACATTATATTTATATGATGCATGCTGCCAGACAGAACAAGGTATGCATAAACAGAAAGGTCTCGTCGAGCTAATCATTTTAGACATATTATTTGTTAAATTTGGAGTTATAAAACAAAAGTTATTAATTATTTAAGGCAAAAGGGCATTTTATTGTAATTTTAATCAACTTGAGAGTTAAAGTGTCCAAAATATATTTTGAATGGCATATTTGAATTCCTCTCATTTTTCTGATTTCAAAACATATATTACATGTATTATATGGATTTATATTTTAAAAGATATTTAAAAACAGATTTAAATTTGAATTTAAAACAAATTTGAAAAGTTTGAATTAAAACAGAAAAACAGAAAAAACTTTTTATACTCAGACAGACCCAGCCACTGACGCTAACGGGTGGGGTCAAACGGATTGGGCCACGCGCGCAGAAAAACTTTTCTTACCGCGGCTCTGGCTAACCCACGCGGTTGACAAGCGGGCCCAGCGGCTACGGCCCACATGTCAAGGGTGGGGGTTGCAGCGACTGACAGGTGGGCTAGGCCTGGAGCGCGGGTTGAGATTAAAAGAGGCCAGGGGGTTTTCTAGAAGAAGGCCACGGAGGCTGACTAGTGGGACCGAGAGGAGCGCGGGTTACAGGAGTCAAAAAGGTGGTGGGGTAAGCGCAAAATGTCCACGCGTGCACTGTTGTTCTTCTCTGAAACTCTGACGAGAGATCGATGCGCGACAGGCGGAGCGCGCACGCGGGGGGACTCGAATCCGCGACCTGGGGCTCGCGCTCGGCGGCGGTTACCGCTGCGGCTAACTGGGGTTGGTGTCAGGGAACTACCGCGCGGCCAGATGAGGTTCTGCGAGGCGTTGAGCGAGCAGGCGCATGCGCTCGCCGGTGCACAGAGGGTGCTCGACAGAACGTACGTCACGGCCAGGACACGAAGATGATGGCGAGGGTGTCTAGGAGGTTGCGTGGCTCACCGTGAGTTGGTTGGTGGCGGTGGATCGGGCAGGGGAGCGGTCGATCGACGATGAAGCAGAGGCCAGCGGAGCTAGGGTTTGGCGTCGGGCTCGGCGGGCAGCAGCGGTTCTAGGGCTCCACCTGCTCGGCTCCGTGTACAGGGTGACGTAGGGGAGCTCCACGGCCTTCCTCGACACCAGAGACCGACACGCCATCGGCTGGAAGAGGGGGATCGGTGGAGACCGACGGTGGCCGGCGTTGGGGTAGGTGGGGCGATGGAGAAGAGAGGGAAGAGCGGCAGGCGCCCTGGGGTAGATCTGGGGGAGGCAGCAGGCGGAAGAGAGGGGTGGGTAAAGCAGAGAGGGAGAGGGGTGCCGTGGGGAAAGTGGTTAGGGTTAAAGGTGGCTCGGCCACCTTTTTCTCCTTCCTCTCCTCACGTGCATGGGCTGGTTCGGCCAGGCAGGGGCAGGTGGTGATGGGGCTGCCAGGTGGGGGCGGCCGGTTGGTGAGGAGGCTCGGGCTGGGGGGTCCTCATGGCAGAGAGAGCTAGAGAGAGAGAGGGGTAGGGGGAGCTCGGGTTGGAGCTAGGGTTGGTTAGAGGGGGTATGGCTCGGGTTAGGCTTGGTACTAGGGTTGGGGTAGCTAGGTGGCCAGGGTGAGGAACCAGGTGGGGCCAGCTAGGTAGAGAGAAGAGAGAGGCCGAGAGAGGTAGAGAGAGAGAACTAGGGTTAGATGGGGAGGGGCTCGGGTTAGAGATGGAATAAGAGGGAGGGGTTTTTGGGCTTAGATGAGGTGATAAGAGAGATGAGAGGTATTGTTAGGGTTTAGAGATAAACCACATGACCAAGCATGGATGGAGGTGAAAAGGAGAGGGAGGTGAAGAAAAGAGAGAGAGGGAGATGTGGTGTGGTTATAACAAGATCAACTAGATCAAGCAAAAGAGGGGTAGAGGAAGATAGATGATTCACTCTAAAGACCAAATAAAAACAAGGAAGCAAAGATATAGAGATGGTTGCATGGCCCATGCATAATATTAATGCTAGGTTTCCTCTTGTGAAAACAAAATGAATATCCATGGCATTTATACTTATGCATTCCAAAAATATGGAATAAACCAAGCTAAAAGGAGTGAAAGGATGCCCCATGTGGAGTAGTTGGAGATGACCATATTTGAAAAAAAATGGGACTTGCTAGTGTGTGTGTGCCACTAGGTATTTAATAAGCCCACAAAATATCCCAACATGATAATAACCCCTAAACAACACATATGTAAGCTAGAAATAGGGTCCCACTCACAAGGCATGCAAAGGTGGCCATGTGGCTCTCATATATCAATAATGTGAAAACAACATGATGCTAAGATGAGAGCATGTGGAAAAAGAATTGGATCCATCCCAACCCATATGAGCTAGAGGTAAAACCCAAAAGAAAAACAATTGCAAGCTCATGGATAATGGAATGGTGGAAAGATGGGGTGATGACAAGAAAGGTGGTGGAGTTAAATAAAAGATATGCCCCCAACTCAACTTGGGCATTTAAACAATATATCAACAACCAAATACAATATCAAGAGGCAAATACAATTAATAATGCATATGAGATAAGAACCAAATGGAAAAGGGTTTTATATGATGCTCAAATGCAAGGTGGCATGATGACATGAGCATGATATAATTATGATGCAACAATTATATGTAAGAAGTAGCATCTATGTAGACTAGGCTAGTATCATTGCAATTGTTAGACAATTGGGATGCTACAACTCTCCCCCACTAAACAAGAATCTCGCCCCGAGATTCCTAGGAAAAAGAAAACAACACAAGGAGAGGCAGGTGTTCGGAACGAAGGTGATCCTTGCGTTCCCAAGATGATGAAGAACGGAATGGTGCGACCACTACACCTTGAAAAACTTGCTAGACTTGTTGCGAGTCTTGTGTTTTGCTTGAGAAACAACGGGTTAGAAAAGTTGAAGGATTGTCGTGAGACAAGAAGGATAGGATGGACATAGCTCCGGTTTTCTCAAGAAACATGATAAAAGAGAAGGATCCACTGGTGAAAGAAAGGACAAGATGATGTATCATGGAGAAAGAAATGACACACCATTAAGATTAAAGATTTGCCGATACTAGAGAGGATGAATCTTTGTCTCGCCGGAAGAAAAAGAGCTAGATTGGAGAGGTTTTGAATCACTATGACAATAGCATCGTATCTTCTCTCGGATTTGAGAAATGAAGTTCGGAACAATATTGCCTTCAAACAATAGAGTCCCTTGATATCAACAGAAAGATCTAGTTAGACATCGTCTGATTAGATTCTTGTTGCGCCGGTAAGAACGAAGGATCACGCAATTGAGGTGCGCGGATATAACTTCCAGAGACGGATGTGAAACTAGATCATGGTGGAATCCCGAGAAGCAAAGAACATGGAGGATCTGGAGTTTATGGTAGATATACTTATTGCTTTGTTTAGCCTTGAGGCTAACGCAATAGATTTGCGGGTGATGGCATCAACCATAATTCGCTTTACCACAGAAAAAGAATTGATGAAACAAAGAGAGATAGCTTCCTTTCATCTTGTTTGGGGATGCCGAGCACCGGTAGAAAGACGAGGAACGAAAGGAGTTTGCGTCTGTTTCCACCAGATAATTGTAGATTTTGCTCCATCTAGAATAGACAGACCACCAACAAGATATTATTGATTACTTTCTTCGAGAGAGCACTCCGGAAAACAAAGACGGAAGTAAAAGTATCAAGGAATAAAGGCCACTTCTAACTTTCGTGGAATGAGTGAAATCACATTAATTCACCAATTCAATGTACAAGAGTGAATGATAAGAGTAGTGGTATGGCAGCTACTCCATCCCGCACTCAAAGCATTACTCCGCACATGAATAAGAAAACCATGCAACCCAACTACCGAAACAGACTGAAGGTATTGACAAGAAGAGCTCATGGAGCTCCATAAGAAAACAAAGATTGATGCAAACGATTCACCGGATCCAAGATAGATAAGGGTGATTATGTTGTCGTCATGTCTGAAGTACCAAGCCACCGGAAAGATATGAAGGAAGATTACGGAGAACAACTGCAAGACTCAACAGCTACAGAAGAGATAGCACCAACTTGAACAGAAGGAATTCAAGATCTGGAAGGTCTTCATGGCCTCGGGTGGATTGAGCATAGACGATAGAGCGAGAGGGTTTCAAGAGATTACCTGACGAAACTGAGGTGAAAGAACTCCATGTTCTTCTTGAAATGATTGGGAGAGATTTAGCAGTCTTGAGGAAATCTTCGGCGGAACGACGATGATAACTCGCCAACAAGGAAAAACTCCGGGTTTGATTGAAGATGGAGGATGGAATTAACAATGGATTGCCAATTCCAGAATTGAAGCAATGTATTTAGCAGAAGGACGTGGTCGAGATAGGTGACTTCAAAAAGTCAGAATTCTCACTTTGAGACTTTGCACACAGGCAGTGCTCACGAAGCTTGAGAGAAAGAGACACATATGATCTCCCATGTCCTTCCATAGATATCGAATAGGCAAGCATATTATCAACATATACCACCACAGATTAACAAGATATTCCCAGAATACCAAGTTCAAGAGGCGAGAGAAACGAACAAGTGCTCGAAACTCTTTCTGAGCTCAACGCTCTTAGAAAGATCAATATTAAGAGCACGGGTTCGTGTTGAAGAAGATGCACTGGAAGAATAGATTATCTGGTCCTTCGGAGGAAAAAGAGATGTCACCTGGTTCACATTGCTGATTGGATCACCGGTTACAAAGATAAAGAGATCTTGGATAAGAAACGATGATAGCTCATACTTTAAGCAAAGCTATCAGAAGCGAACAGATGCAATTTCCTCGTACCAAAGAGAATTTTGCAGATATGGAGTTCAAAAAGATGTGCAGCATGATGGACAGATGATAGACCGCCGTAGTGCTTTGAGAAACTCCGGATTGCCAAAGATGCTTGAATATGCAAAGATATGATCACGGTGTACTCAAAATCACAGGAGATAACCGTCACCATTTGGAGGATAGCGTTGATAGCATTTTCCCATATTCCACTCATGATAAGTGTCATATAGCTATGCCGAGAACCAAATTACATTCACCAGCATCGGATCGACACATGTTATGTAATTAGCCCAAGAGAATTGGAGATGAAATTAAACTCCAGGATTAAGCGCCGGTGACAAAAGAATGAGTTAGCATGGACATGCTGATAAAAGGGAGATAGATAATGTTTCACACACGACTGGAAAGGAGTGTGGAAACACAGATGTATCAAAGAAAAATTTGCCGCATTTTTCGGCATTAAAATACCAATAGATGCGCAAAAACACTTATCAGGTAGAGATTAGCAACTGATGGTTACACAGAATGTGGAGTTGCTAGAAGGAAGGACACCCTTAAGAAGATGGCACCGGTTAACAAGGAGTCAGGTAGATCGCGCCGGTTTTCAAAAGCTTCACAAGATGGAATGTACCAACAGTTGATAACCAAAGGCAGATTGTGATAACAAATTGGATGCAACAGATAGACAAGGAATTACACACACACACACACACTTTCTATGGTACTACGGAAACCCAGAACACGTGAATCCTAGTTTGAATTTTAAGAAGAGGATTGAAAACATTACATTTCCTTACCAGAAAATGGTGGGTGGGTGGGTAAGAAGAAAAGTGGAAGCAGTCCTACTCTCGCGTTTTGTTTTTCCCTAGTATACATAGCTACCAAAAATATTTGCTAGACTGACAACGACCATTTGGCTGAGACCACGAAGGCGGGATGGCTCTGATACCAATTGTAACTACCTCGGTGAATTACGCTCCTAGTTACAAGCCTGGATGAGCAGAAATGGTTGAAATAGTACGGTGGGGCCCAAATGCCACTCACAGGTAGACCTTTCGGCTGTCCCAACCATTTCCAAACATCGGGACAAGAATGGGCGGCGTAATCGGCAGGCGAAGGGATCAACTACATACACAAATGAGTATGTATGCAAGCCACCATACAATGGTTCTCAGAGTCATTCCATCTAAAAAGAAAGGAAATATTGCGACGCCATACGGCAAGATCCAAATATCCTAGATAGATATAATAGTTTAGGATATCTCCTCATACATCAAACATCAGAGTATCAGGCGGAAGCGGAAGACAAAATCCGAGTACGGATAAGAAGCAAATCGGCATAAGATTCCCCATAAATAAACACATCCCGCCCATAGATCTCACGGATCCCCGTTCCCGGAATCTCTACACCGAATGATCGTTGCCCACATCGTCCGTCTCCTCCACCCAGTATCCATCTTGCGAGTTTACCTGTTCATCTGAATCAAACAATTTATCGTGTGAGACCCTAGGGGTACTCAGCAAGTCTTTATGCCTCTAAAGGGGACACAACCTGGGGTGACGCAATTGCAGCAAAAGATAAACCCTAACAATTCTAGAGATACTCGCTAACCATCCGACTAACCAGAGATAGACGGATGTCCGTGAATTAATAACAACAGTTATAATGGTAATATCAACAGATCCATCCTCCTCCTCGCTTACCGACGAGGAAGCGGACGAACAACCCCCCATCCGTTGGCAGTTTTATTAACCATTCCATGAGTGTTGCACTATTTACTAGTCAGTTACTTAGTCAAATTAAAAGCGGTACTTTAGTTATGCTTGTCTATGATCGAGAAACTGTGCTCCAAGTCGTCCATAACCGCGGACACGGCTTTCAGAAAGTTTTACCCTGCAGGGGTGCACAAATAGCAACACACACTTGATCAACCTCGGAAAAACCAAATCAAAACCCAACGAGGCAGTCACGACAAAGCGATCACAGGATTCAGAAATATTTCAGGGGGCCACCCCATTAAGCTACCATAACGAAGATGGCGGACTCAAGGTTTGGGAACCCGAAGTGTGACTGGGCTTGTCGACATAAATAAAACGGGTCACGCCCTAAACAAGACAAAAGTACATCGCACAATTTTAAATAAAGCAGTAAAGCATGGCATAAGTACAGGATAGTAAATAAAACCTCAAACTAGTTTGTGGCCCCAAGAAATAAGAATGAATCAAGCTCTGGATCAGGGGGGTTCATAAGCCTCCCGGATGTGGATAGCGTGAATATTCAAGGAACAGGAATCAAGTACTCGGGGTCCTAAGGGACACAAGTGAGCCTGAAAAACCAAATAGCGAATATGGCTCACCGATGCCACTTTCATTAGTTATCCCATTACTACTCAGGTTAAGTTGTTTAGGTACCTCGTTATCCATCAGACACTCACATACCCTACACATGCTGTTCTATGACTCGCATGGCTCAAACAACTCCTGTAGTAATGGCTCATGGGATGGAGGAACAAGCTTCGGTGGGGTTTAAAAGTAAAGGCTATGCAATACTTGGGATTCAATTTAATGCAATCGCGACTCCATGATGCAAGAGTAAGATAGAGGCAATAGGTACTATATGTATGCAAGCATGTGGTAGTGCTTGCGGCAGCTCAGATTGAAGCGAGGATGGATCTGGTAGTGCTCTGGTTTCTTGATATATCCCCGCTTTCGTCTATTCGAAGAAGAACCAAACAAACAAGGGCCAACATATATAAAGTGCACAAGCATATGAATAAAATGCGACAAGCAAACAATCATGCCATGATGAATGATGCACAATTTGCATGGCATTAAGGTAGCATGGCATGGGTGAGGTGTGGAATACAAGAATAAATCATTTTATTGAGTTTTGGCCCCATTTTGACCTCATTTAAGTTGCTGTACACATTATATTTATATGATGTATGCTGCCAAACAAAACAAGGTATGCATAAACAGAAAGGTCTCGTTGAGCTAATCATTTTAGACATATTATTTGTTAAATTTGGAGTTATAAAACAAAAGTTATTAATTATTTAAGGCAAAAGGGCATTTTATTGTAATTTTAATCAACTTGAGAGTTAAAGTGTCCAAAATATATTTTGAATGGCATATTTGAATTCCTCTCATTTTTCTGATTTCAAAACATATATTACATGTATTATATGGATTTATATTTTAAAAGATATTTAAAAACAGATTTAAATTTGAATTTAAAACAAATTTGAAAAGTTTGAATTAAAACAGAAAAACAGAAAAACCTTTTTATACTCAGACAGACCCAGCCACTGACGCTGACGGGTGGGGTCAAACGGATTGGGCCATGAAGCAGAAAACTTTTTCTTCATGGCTCTGCTAACCCATCATGGTTGACAAGCGGGCCCAGCGGCTACGGCCCACATGTCAAGGGTGGGGGTTGCAGCGACTGACAGGTGGGCTAGGGCTGGAGCGCGGGTTGAGATTAAAAGAGGCCAGGGGGTTTTCTGGAAGAAGGCCACGGAGGCTGACTAGTGGGACCGAGAGGAGCGCGGGTTACAGGAGTCAAAAAGGTGGGGGGGTAAGCGCAAAATGTCCACGCGTGCACTGTTGTTCTTCTCTGAAACTCTGACGAGAGATCGATTCGCGACAGGCGGAGCGCGCACGCGGGGGGACTCGAATCCGCGACCTGGGGCTCGTGCTCGGCGGCGGTTACCACTGCGGCTAACTGGGGTTGGTGTCAGGGAACTACCGCGCGGCCAGATGAGGTTCTGCGAGGCGTTGAGCGAGCAGACGCACGCGCTCGCCGGTGCACAGAGGGTGCTCGACGGAACGTACGTCGCGGCCAGGACACGACGACGATGGCGAGGGTGTCTAGGAGGTTGCGTGGCTCACCGTGAGTTGGTTGGTGGCGGTGGATCGGGCAGGGGAGCGGTCGATCGACGATGAAGCAGAGGCCAGCGGAGCTAGGGTTTGGCGTCGGGCTCGGCGGGCAGCAGCGGTTCTGGGGCTCCACCTGCTCGGCTCCGTGTACAGGGTGACGTAGGGGAGCTCCACAGCCTTCCTCGACACCAGAGACCGACACGCCACCGGCTGGAAGAGGGGGATCGGTGGAGACCGACGGTGGCCGGCATTGGGGTAGGTGGGGCGATGGAGAAGAGAGGGAAGAGCGGCAGGCGCCCTGGGGTAGATCTGGGGGAGGCAGCAGGCGGAAGAGAGGGGTGGGTAAAGCAGAGAGGGAGAGGGGTGCCGTGGGGAAAGTGGTTAGGGTTAAAGGTGGCTCGGCCACCTTTTTCTCCTTCCTCTCCTCACGTGCATGGGCTGGTTCGGCCAGGCAGGGGCAGGTGGTGATGGGGCTGCCAGGTGGGGGCGGCCGGTTGGTGAGGAGGCTCGGGCTGGGGTGTCCTCATGGCAGAGAGAGAGCTAGAGAGAGAGAGAGGGGTAGGGGGAGCTCGGGTTGGAGCTAGGGTTGGTTAGAGGGGGTATGGCTCGGGTTAGGCTTGGTACTAGGGTTGGGGTAGCTAGGTGGCCAGGGTGAGGAACCAGGTGGGGCCAGCTAGGTAGAGAGAAGAGAGAGGCCGAGAGAGGTAGAGAGAGAGAACTAGGGTTAGATGGGGAGGGGCTCGGGTTAGAGATGGAATAAGAGGGAGGGGTTTTTGGGATTAGATGAGGTGATAAGAGAGATGAGAGGTATGGTTAGGGTTTAGAGATAAACCACATGACCAAGCATGGATGGAGGTGAAAAGGAGAGGGAGGTGAAGAAAAGAGAGAGAGGGAGATGTGGTGTGGTTATAACAAGATCAACTAGATCAAGCAAAAGAGGGGTAGAGGAAGATAGATGATTCACTCTAAAGACCAAATAAAAACAAGGAAGCAAAGATATAGAGATGGTTGCATGGCCCATGCATAATATTAAAGCTAGGTTTCCTCTTGTGAAAACAAAATGAATATCCATGGCATTTATACTTATGCATTCCAAAAATATGGAATAAACCAAGCTAAAAGGAGTGAAAGGATGCCCCATGTGGAGTAGTTGGAGATGACCATATTTGAAAAAAAATGGGACTTGCTAGTGTGTGTGTGCCACTAGGTATTTAATAAGCCCACAAAATATCCCAACATGATAATAACCCCTAAACAACACATATGTAAGCTAGAAATAGGGTCCCACTCACAAGGCATGCAAAGGTGGCCATGTGGCTCTCATATATCAATAATGTGAAAACAACATGATGCTAAGATGAGAGCATGTGGAAAAAGAATTGGATCCATCCCAACCCATATGAGCTAGAGGTAAAACCCAAAAGAAAAACAATTGCAAGCTCATGGATAATGGAATGGTGGAAAGATGGGGTGATGACAAGAAAGGTGGTGGAGTTAAATAAAAGATATGCCCCCAACTCAACTTGGGCATTTAAACAATATATCAACAACCAAATACAATATCAAGAGGCAAATACAATTAATAATGCATATGAGATAAGAACCAAATGGAAAAGGGTTTTATATGATGCTCAAATGCAAGGTGGCATGATGACATGAGCATGATATAATTATGATGCAACAATTATATGTAAGAAGTAGCATCTATGTAGACTAGGATAGTAGCATTACAATTGTTAGACAATTGGGATGCTACAACTGTTTCAACACTTTGTCAATGTATGTACTCTGGCTTAATCCAATTAGCCTCCTTGATCTATCTCTATAGATCTTGATGCCTAGAATATATGTCGCTTCTCCTAAGTCCTTCATCGAAAAAATATTTTTCAACGAGGTCTTAACAGACTCGAGCATAGGAACGTCATTTCGAATCAGTAATATGGCATCTACATATAAGATTATAAATACCAGCGCTCTCCCACTTTCCTTCTTGTAAGCACAAGGTTCTTGTTCATTTTTGATGAAGCCAAAATCCTTTACAACTTCATCAAATCGAATGTTCCAACTCCGAGATGCTTGCTTCATCCCATAAATGGACTTTAGAAGTTTGCATACCTTTCCAGCATTGTTTGGATCGACAAAACCCTCGGGCTGCATCATATACACGTCCTTAGTTAGGATTCCATTTAGGAAAGCCGTCTTGACATCCATCTGCCATATTTCAAAGTCGAAATGTGCAGCAATGGCTAGAATTATCCGTATAGATTTAAGCATCTCTACGGGCGAGAATGTCTCGTTGTAGTCAACTCCTTGAACTTGTCGAAAACCTTTTGCAACAAGTCGAGCTTTATGGATGTGAACATTTCCATCCATATCAATCTTCTTCTTATAGATCCATTTGCACTCGATGGCTTTAAAACCATCAGGCAGGTCAACCAAGTTCTAAACTTGATTGTCTCCCATGGACTCTATCTCGGATCTCATGGTGATCAGCCATTTCTTAGAGTCTGGGTCCACCATCGCTTCTGCATAGGTCGCAGGCTCATCATTGTCTAACAATAATAATTCCCGCATTTCGCGGAGCCTCGCCGACCTTCGTGGTTATGGTGCTTCTATTGCCACGGGTTCCTCAACTTGTTCTGCTACAATAGCATCACTTGTAGAAGCATCCCCAACTGGCTCATCTTGAACTTCTTCAAGTTGCACCGACCTTCCACTTGTTCCCTTTGTGAGAAACTCTTTCTCTAGGAAAACACCGCTACGAGCGACAAACACTTTGCCCTCTTCTTGGTTGTAGAATTAATACCCCAAGGTTTCCCTCGGATATCCCACAAAAATTCACTTATCCGATTTGGGTGTTAGCTTGTCCGACTGAAGTCGCTTGACAAATGCATCACAATCCCAAATCATTAGAAAAGACAAACTGGGATTCTTTCCAGTCCACATCTCATATGGTGTCTTAACTACGGATTTAGATGGTACCCTGTTATGTGTTAAAGCTGCCGTTTCTAGAGCATAACCCCAAAATGAAAATGGTAAATCCGACTGGCTCATCATCGATCGAACAATGTCCAACAAAGTTCGATTGCGCCGTTCGGAGACCCCATTTCTTTGAGGCGTTCCGGGCGGCGTGAGATGTGGAACAATTCCGCAACTCTTAAGATGATTGCTAAATTCGTGACTCAAATATTCACCTCCACGATCAGATCGCAAGGCCTTTATTTTCTTGCCACGTTGATTCTCTACCTCACTCTAAAACTCCTTGAACTTTTCAAAAAGTTTCATACTTATGCCTCATCAAGTAGACATAACCATATCTACTAAAATAATTAGTTAAAGGAATGAAGTAGTGATATCCTCCTCTAGATGTCGTGCTCATTGGTCCACACACATCAGTATGTATGAGTTCCAACAAGTCTGTCGCTCTCTTGGGTAAACCCGAAAAAGGCGATTTGGTCATCTTTCCAAGTAAACAAGCCTGACATGTCTCGTATGATTCAAAATCAAACAAAGTTAGAAGACCATCACCATGGAGCTTCTTCATGCACTTTTCACTTATATGCCCCAAACGACAATGCCATAAATAGGTAGGACTCAAATCATTAGGCCGAAGCCTTTTAGCACTAACATTGTAAACATATGCATCATCAAGATTTAAAATAAATAACCCATTCACAATGGGAGCATTAGCCATAAACATATCATTCTTAGAGATTACACAACCATTGTTTGCACTCGCGAATGAATAACCATCCCTCATCAAACATGAAGGTGATAAAATGTTTCGACCCATACTAGGAATGTAATAACAATTATTCAACTCCATAATAAATCCCGATGGAAGGTGAAGTTCCATGACGCCGATGAACAATGCAGCAACCCTTGCTTTATTTCTGACGCGATAATCCACTTCGCCTTTCTGCACTTCTCTATTCCTTATTAGCCCCTGCATCGAATTGCAAATATGAGCAACCGATCCGGTATCAAATACCCAAGAGTTAACATAGGAATCAGCGATAAGAATGTCCACAACATTTACCACAAGCGTACCTAAGTGGGAAGTACTCTTACTTCCACTATTCTTCAAAGAAGCCTGGTACTTGCTGCAGATTCTCTTCCAGTGGCCATGTTCATGACAAAATAAGCACCCAGTGTCTTCTACAGGTCCAGCCTTTTGCTTGGGTGCAGGCTTAGGGATCGTATCCTTAGCCTTTAGCTTCTTCTTCCAAGAAGTACCCTTTTTCTTGAAGCTAGGCTTTTTCTGCACAGCCATCACATGGCTATGCCCTGCACACTTCTTCATGTCACTTTCTGCTGTTTTAAGCATCCCGCATAACTCATTAAGGCCCTTCTCCACCCCATGCATATGGTAGTTCAAAATGAACTACCCATAGTTGGATGGAAGATACGCCAAAATGAAGTCAGTGGCCAACTCTTGGCCTAGTGGAAAACCAAGCTTTTCGAAAGTCTAACTGTAACCAACCATTTTGATCACATGGGGGCCTACAGCTACTCCCTCTGCTAGCTTGCATTCGACAAAGGACTTGGCAACATTGTACCTCTCAGTCCTTGCCTAAAATTGGAACAAGTCCTTAAGCGCGACGATCATATCGTACGCATCCTGATCCTCAAACTTCTTTTGGACTTCAGGTTCCATGCATGCAAGCATAAGACAGCTAACCTCAAGAGAATCATCACATGTTCTCTTGTAGGTGTTCTTTAGGGCAGCAAATGCATTATCAGCAGGTTCATCGGGGATTGGGGTATCTAGAACCATTTCCTTTTCATCAGACCTGAGAACAATTCTCAGGTTATGGACCCAGTCCATATAGTTTGTTCCATTAAGTTTATCTTTGTCAATAATCGAACGCAAAGAAAAAGGTGATGCAGTGTTTGGTGCCATTGATCTAAAATAGAAAACATGCAAAATACTAAGCTATGTAACCATGATAAAGTAAAACATATTAAACAATTTAATAGGATATACTCCCACTTAAATCAATATCCCTCTATTGATACTAAGTGATTCAAGATCCAGAATTAACAAGTCGACTAGTGAGCTTTAGCATCACTGCTAGAAGACAAGGTAAATCGGTAAGCAACACTAGCTAATCATATCACATATGACTCTTGTTGTTGGGTGACATCTCTATGTCAAAACTAGGCGCCCAACCTTTATGCCCCAAGGTCCTTAAATGTTAAGATGACCTTATCAAGCTCACCAATCCTTATGCGTGTAGGTATCTGATACAAACCCATCCAGCCAAGGAAAACCGCGGCACCCTAATTTCATAGGCCCACCAACGATTATACAAGGCATAGGATGGTGCAAGGTTTGGTTGGGAGGGCATGGTTTAACTTAAACTTTGTGAGGGATCGTTCTAGTTCTGTCATCTAAGCATGCATAGTAGTAAAACGCATAAGAATAGCATTCACATAGTTGAAACATAGTATGGCCCATTTTCTCAAGGTGATCTCTATCGCCATAGAACCTGTCCACCATGATGATCTCCATCTTCATGTTCCATGCGAGCCATCCTCCAAGTGATGAGTCCTCCAAGAACTAATACAAGCTATTACCCCTAACAGCTAGTAATCAAAATTACATAGCATTGGGATCATCACAAGTTGGCACGCAGGCCATTACAACAATTGACAACACATATGGCTCCAACCGTGTTGCCATACTCACGACACGCAGGTCATGATAAAATTCATACATGCATCACATACATATATGGGCCATACTGATCACATACATCCTACAAAAACAAGTTATGCATAGAATCGCATTCTACTGGATCATGTGACCTCGCAGCACCTAGTTACCTTAACGAGATACAAAAGGGGCTATGACTAGGGGGGTCTCCCCCTGCGGGGTTCGAAGGGGTAGCACCCCTCGCGGTATCTACACAATGAGAGATCTGATCTACACAATTTTCTTTAAGGATTTTGATCGGCAAATCAAAATTACCATAAACCGTCTATGTCACATCCCAAGATTTTCCAAATCTTGTAATGTGAAAAATAAATGAATAAAATAAAACTTTGTTTGATTTTCAGGACCAGAAGAAACTTTTTGAATTCAATTGGAACTTCAAACCAAGTTGAATCAAATAAAATCCTAAATGGGTTTTAAAAAGATAAAACATTTTCTTAAAGGAAAATAAAAATATTTAAAATTACTATTTTGGATCTTTAAATAAAAGGATTTGGTTTACAAAAGAAAAGGTGGTTTTATAAATAAAGATTATTTTATAAAGCCAAATTAAACCTTGGCCAAAGCTTATGAAATAAAATGCCATGTTTTGATAAAAATAGCAAAGGTTTACTTAAAATAAATTAATAAGGATTTAATATCCAAGTTTTGTTAATAAAGGTTTTACTATTTCCAAAACATCAAAACTTGTTTATTTATTTAAAATAAGTTTTTCCAAGCATTTTGTATTTTCAAATAAAACCTACTGAATTGGTTCTGAAAATATTTAGATTTCAAATAGAGATTTTATTAATAAAATCAAACCCTATTTGATTAATAAACCATGGTCCATTTATTTAGTTAATGAATGGAACCTAAAAAGATTTAATATATTATTTCATTTTTGACTTTGGTTTATGTGTTAAATAGAACCAAATTCAAATGGAAAGTTTGATGAATGTTTGATTTGTTTTGTTTGTTTGGTTTTCAAAACAGAAAATGAGAAACAGAAAAGGAAAAACAATTTGGAAGAAAAAAAATAGAATCTGGACCAGCCCAGCCGGCCAAGCCCAGGAAGCCCAACAAACCAGCCCAGCTTCCCTTCCCGAAAGAAAACGGTTCGCACCAACTCCCTGACCCGCAGAACCAATGACCGGTGGACCCTTCCCTCACTCTTTTTCTCACTGACGACTGGACCCCACCTCTCCTGTTCATCCTCCTCACCCGCGCGACCCCCTCTCCCCAAACCTCGCTGCCGTTGCTGCCATTCAAAGCCGCGTTCAATTCACAGTAATGTCGCGCCATAACCTCGCCGTGACTGCACGCTATTAAACGCCAACGACCTCTCCTCCCTTCCCCTCTGTCGCCACTCCCTCTCTGCCCCGAGGATGCCACAATTTGGCTTAGCACTCCCTCTGTTCCGACGACACTCCAGACAAGGTTAGCACGGCTAGTTCCTCTCCTAGCTTGTTGTCTACACTGGGGTGGCATGGGTGGCTTCGGCTGTTCACCATTGATGACATTGCCAAGCTTACAGTGGTGCTAGATGTTTACAAATGATCTAGATGATCTACTAAAGCCTAGTTGCAACCAGAGAGGGAACAAGTTAGGCTCAAATCACTGGTACAAATAGTGTTTGGATTTATTTGATTTGCATCTGGAAGGTGTTTGATGAAATGGCCGCATGAACTCAAGTTTTGAATTTTGAAAAGATTTTTGGTGGGTGTGCTAGGTTGGTGCTGGTGAGTCTGCATGTGCCTGGGTTTTGAAAGTTGAGCTTTTTTGAGTGGTTTTTGAAAAAGTGGGATCTTCCCATATGATATAGATTCAATTTTAAACTGTCCTTTAAACTATGCATTCAAATGTTTTTGGATGATCACAAAGTGGGACTTGATACTTTGTTATGAGTACTATCAAGGGGTGCAAAGATCCAAACAAGTTTCTGTTAAGTTCTGAAAGTTAGACACAGCCAAAGTAGGCATGGGAGTTAAATTGGTCAAAATGACCATTCCTTTATTTTGTTTGTTTTGATTTATTTGTCTTTGGGAAAAGTGTGGGGATTGTTTAGATGATGTTTATTTCACCTAAGAATCCTTTTTCAAGCAAAGAAACACATAAACAAGGCAATTCAAAAGAATTCAAAATGGGATGCATACACACATGCATGCTTTCATATTTTTATTTAGAAAAGTTTTTTGTTAACCCTAATTTTGATGCATAGAGTTTGATGATTCTAGTTTAATATTTTTGGGATGTTACAACATCACCGGTGAACGGCGGTGCCACGGGCATAAGAACCCTAGCACTAGAGAGGGTTAGATACGACCTTTTAGAAGTAAGATTCTCAAATCGAGTTGGAGGGCAAGGTCATTCTAGGGGAGGCAGAGCTCCGGCAGCCAATGGAGGCGGCCGCAGCGACCTGCCTCACCGGAATCGAGCCGGAGGGCACCTCACTTCGTCGCGAGAGGGGAGTCAAAGTTAGGGGCGTGCGTGAGTGCCTAGGTGCGAGGAGGAAGGAGCCAGGGGTGAGATAGTTGGACCCAATCCCAAACTGGGCCAACTTAGATGGGCCCGGCCAGCCCATATACCCCAAACAAATGGCCCAAATTAATTAGAATAAGAAATAAAATAAAAGTAACACAAATAAATTACCAAATTAACCTTTAAACATTTTTAGCTATAGAAAATTATAAAAAATCATAAAAATACATTTAATATGTTAAAATTATCATAAAAATAAGATCTATCTATTAAAAATATAACTTTATTTATTTAAATTAAATACAGAGCACATAAATATTAACATCATTAAATCCTGAGTAAAATTTCATAAAATAAGAAAAACCCCTAAAAATAAATAAAAATAATTTTTGTGTATAAAAATACCTCTACTATTTTATAAAAATACTAACTTAGAGTTTTACAAATAAAATATTAATCAAATACTTAAAGGCACTTAATTCTTTAAAGAATTTTATAAAAATAAAGGTAATACTTAAAAATAAATAAAATTCAAAGATCTTTAATAATTATATTTCACCATAAAAATACTATGTATATTATTCAAAAACATTTTAAGATAAATAAAATTCATTATTATTTTACTCAAATAAAATAACCACTTTTTTAATTCTCAAAATTATTTCTTAAGTAAGAAATAATCACATTTTCTTATAATACACTAAAACATTTAAAGTTTAATTATTAAGTCTAAATCCATAATCAAAATAAAACTTAAATATAAGTTTTAGCGTTTAAATGTATTAATGTTTTAAAATCTTAAATTCAAATTAAACTCCTTTTAAATAAATATTACATATCACTTATGTATAAGATGGTGAATAATCTCCATCTCTTAACCACTCTTAAAAATAACTCTAAACTATAATAAATTTATAAGATCATCGAATTATGCTCCCATTAATAAATTGCATGTTATTAAACCCATCTTTCACTTACATTAAAGAGGATCATTCATAATCATATTTTTCAAAACCCTAAAGCTAGATGATATTCTAAAATTCATTATATCTTAAAATTCACTTCTATTTTTATAGCTAACTTTGGTCTAAACAATTATAAACATTTCATTTGAAGTTTATTCATGTTTTTAAAGTTAACTTTGGTCACTTGTACCATCAATTAAAATATGATAACTTAACATCATTTGTAACCCTCACAAACCCTAATGTAAAACTTAATAACCCTTAGGACAAAGTAACCTTAACTATATACTAGTTTCTTCAAATGTTATTGTTTTTGCCACTTCACACAAACAAGTCTATAATAGTTCTTTCAGTTCTTAAGAACTCAACCCAAGGACTTTTTATCCTAGTCACTAGATAACAATTAATCATAATCACATTACTATATCCGTACTTGTATATTTTAGATTGTTAACACCTAAGTTCCTTATCAATGCCATTTCTTATGAACTAAACTTAAAGATAAACCCAATATTAAAGAAGATACCTAAAATCAACTTATTTAAAATACTAAGGGTTTCACTTTGGGAATTCTAAAATTGCATAGCATTATTTATGCATAATGGCATCTTGCTTCTTTAAACATTAGTCCTTACCGGACCAATCATGATGATTTCGGATATTGGATCTTCTATTATCTCGAAGACCGTGAGTGCATAATCTTGCAATCACAAAAGGAAAGTTCACACTTGATCATGTCCTTTGATTATTTTATATAAAGTATTTTGCAAATCCAGTGTTGTCATCACCTCCATTTCAAAAAGGTCAAAAAACACTATTTTCATAATAATATGATTATAGGTTATTTACCATGTGGTAATAACCTTCTATGGAAGTTCCGGTGGTAAAGGAACATATCATCTAGGACTTAACAACCAATGTCGCCAGTGATTCTTGCGCCGTATATTATGCGTTAACCATGATATTTGGAATGGGACGGAGAAGTCAGCTGGATCGGCTCTCTCTCGCATGCCAACGAATGACCGGGCTGTTGTTGCAACTCCTCTTGTAGAGGGTTAGCAGGTTATGGGTGGGATCCCTCAACGTCCCACGGCTTCTAGTATCTATGAGGGTTATACACCTTACACTGATAAAGGAAACAAGTTTTACCCTAGGTCTGATGTGCAATCCATCGGGTATGCAGGGTCGAGGAGAAGGACAGTGATTGGCTTGGATCTTAGTCTGGGCCTCACACCAAGGAAGTGTGAACGAGCCTATAACTCATATGTGCAACACAGCTAAGATCTCTCATGGGTAAAGTCATGCACCTCTGCAGAGTGTAAGAACTGTAACTTGTTACTCCCTGTTATGGGAAGGAGTTGCGAACGCGGCGGGAAAGGAACTCCATGAAAGTTCTGGTAAACCCGTGAAGGCTGATGGACATAGCTTTTTAGAATAAAAGCAATCTTTGAAGAAATGTTTACAAAAACTTGCATGGCCTAGGACCTATGGTCTGTGGCTGTAGATAGTGCATCACACACTCCTCTTTAGTGAACTTGTTGAGTACGCTCGTACTCAACGTATCTTCTTAACCCTTGCTAGATCTCGGAGAAACCAATAGCGTTCCCACGAAATAAGTTACTTGAAGAGTTGAAGATATCTGAGGGAGATCAACAGAGTCGAAGACCTTACCGAAATCTATCGATGATAAGCTGAAGCGTAGAATATAAATAAAACTCCTAGAATCTAGAACCTACTTCTGTAGAACAATACTATAGTAGTACTTTCAAGCCTTATACATATCTTAATAGTAGTACTTCTAAAGTAACTGCGAGTGGATCTTTCTGGTTCTTTCTGTATAATATTCCTCACTGTTTAAGGAAGTTCTCTAGATCCTTTGTAATATGTTATATGTAATCTAAAGTGTTATCTTGGACCCGTGATGTTTCTGTTGTACCACTCTAAGGGATATAATGCGGATAGAACGGTGTTCCATTGGTGTTATGTCAACGGCTATAGTGTACTACATCATGTAGTGGTATGCTGGGTCATCGCAGTTGGTACCAGAGCATAGGCTTTGACCTTAGGTTGGAAACCTAGTAAATGGGTAGAACCTGTAGTTTGGATAGTGACTATAGGAAGCCATCTTATCTACACCATGTTTCCTTGTACGTGTAATGGATATTCACTTCAGAATAACCTTGTCACACCTTAGTTAAATTACAGGTTATTTTCTTATAGAATGGTTACTTATCTACTACTTGTAGTAGGAAGTACCTATCAAGTATTTCGTAAGAAGGCAATATATCTTCTACTAGACTATTCTATACTATAACTAAACTAGAGTAGTATATCACCAAGTCAGAGTACCTCATAAGGGAGTAGTAAATCATGGTGTTATCTTACTAAGAGAAGCCATGAAATGAAGTAAACTCTGTTATTATCTTTATACTAGTGGTAAATACCAGGGGAGTATGCCCCAAAACCTTAAACAACCTGTTATGGTAGGGGAAGTAACTAATTTTTTGTTTAACTAAAAGCTATTATATGAAAAATAGAATCTTATAGAGAGTAACAAATAAGGTTATGCTTATCTAACCCCATGTAATATACCAAATCTATAGTGGCATGAATGAAAAGGCACTATTCTTCTAGTACAAGTAGACCTATATAGGTTATGAAACTAGTTAAAACTTGAGAATTATTCATTGTTATAATAAATATGATTAGAGAAGTTAAGATTAGAAACAAAGGGTAGAAATGTGAGGATGATGTTTAGTATGTAACTCCAAGGATAATTAAGTTATAACCAATTATAGAGTGATTTAACCAACTATCTCTAGAGTCGGATCAAATTTTACCAAAAGTTGTCCCTTTGCAAATGGGCAAATGGTGTAATTTCAGAGGCAAAGAACATTATGAGCCATACAAATAGGTATATAATGGTAGAATTCCATACACGATATGTATCAAAAATTGTAGTGTATAACATCAAAGCCTAGTACAAGAGATGTTTTACTCAATCACTGTTTCTGTGCTTTGATGTATGTTTGCTAGAGGTAATATTTGGATTTGTTGGATTTTATTGGATTTTATTGTGTGACTAGGTCTGTGCATGAAGTTTGAACTTTATGGGCATATGCATGATGTTTCATGGAGTCCTTACTTGCTGTACAGGTCTAGAAGGGGAAAATGGGTTCGCGTCAGGGAGAGGCGAATTATCACTTTAATGTTGGAAAGATGAAGCCTCGTGAGATGTTGGTGATACAACAGAAGGAGGCTAACCAGGCAATTCGGAAGGAAGGACCAAGTCAAAAGCCGTATTTAACCACCAAAGAGGAGGTTCTTCAGTATATGAGGAGTATTGCAGAAGGAAGAAAGGTACCACTGTTGTCACAATAAACGTCCATGGGATTGGACGCGCCCTGAACCACACCAAGAGCAATTAGGAAATTCCTAGTCCAAACAGCTTACTTTGTAGCCTTCGAGGCGGCAATATATTCGGCTTCTGTTGAAGAGGAGGCCACCGTATCTTGCTTGGAACTTTTCCAACTTACAGCACCACCATTCATGACAAACACATAACCAGATTGCGATCTGGAATCATCTGAGTCGTTAAGGTAACTCGCATCTGTGTAACCCCTTAAACTGAGTTCATCCTCACCTCCATAAACTAGGAACACATCCTTAGTCCTTCTCAAGTACTTAAGGATATTCTTTTACCGCTATCCAGTGACATTCACCCGGATCAGCCTAATATCTGCTCGTAACACTTAGATCATAGGAAACATCTGGGCGAGTACATATCATTGGATACATGATGGATACAATAGCCGAAGCATATGGAATCCTGCTCATGCGCTCACGCTCATCAGTAGTCGAAGGACACTGAGTCTTGCTGAGTTTTATGCCATGAGATATGGGCAAGAACCCCTTCTTAGACTCTTCCATGCTGAACTGTTTCAACACTTTATCAATGTATGTACTCTGGCTTAATCCAATTAGCCTCCTTGATCTATCTCTATAGATCTTGATGCCTAGAATATATGTCGCTTCTCCTAAGTCCTTCATCAAAAAAAAATTCAACGAGGTCTTAACAGACTCGAGCATAGGAATGTCATTTCCAATCAGTAATATGGCATCTACATATAAGATTATAAATACCAGCGCTCTCCCACTTTCCTTCTTGTAAACACAAGGTTCTTGTTCATTTTTGATGAAGCCAAAATCCTTTACAACTTCATCAAATCGAATGTTCCAACTCCGAGATGCTTGCTTCATCCCATAAATGGACTTTAGAAGTTTGCATACCTTTCCAGCATTGTTTGGATCGACAAAACCCTCGGGCTGCATCATATACACGTCCTTAGTTAGGATTCCATTTAGGAAAGCCGTCTTGACATCCATCTGCCATATTTCAAAGTCGAAATGTGCAGCAATGGCTAGAATTATCCGTATAGATTTAAGCATCTCTACGGGCGAGAATGTCTCGTTGTAGTCAACTCCTTGAACTTGTCGAAAACCTTTTGCAACAAGTCGAGCTTTATGGATGTGAACATTTCCATCCATATCAATCTTCTTCTTATAGATCCATTTGCACTCGATGGCTTTAAAACCATCAGGCAGGTCAACCAAGTTCTAAACTTGATTGTCTCCCATGGACTCTATCTCGGATCTCATGGCGATCAGCCATTTCTTAGAGTCTGGGTCCACCATCGCTTCTGCATAGGTCGCAGGCTCATCATTGTCTAACAATAATAATTCCCGCATTTCGTGGAGCCTCGCCGACCTTCGTGGTTATGGTGCTTCTATTGCCACGGGTTCCTCAACTTGTACTGCTACAATAGCATCACTTGTAGAAGCATCCCCAACTGGCTCATCTTGAACTTCTTCAAGTTGCACCGACCTTCCACTTATTCCCTTTGTGAGAAACTCTTTCTCTAGGAAAACACCGCTACGAGCGACAAACACTTTGCCCTCTTCTCGGTTGTAGAATTAATACCCCAAGGTTTCCCTCGGATATCCCACGAAAATTCACTTATCCGATTTGGGTGTTAGCTTGTCCGACTGAAGTCGCTTGACAAATGCATCACAACCCCAAATCATTAGAAAAGACAAACTGGGATTCTTTCCAGTCCACATCTCATATGGTGTCTTAACTACGGATTTAGATGGTACCCTGTTATGTGTTAAAGCTGCCGTTTCTAGAGCATAACCCCAAAATGAAAATGGTAAATCCGACTGGCTCATCATCGATCGAACAATGTCCAACAAAGTTCGATTGCGCCGTTCGGAGACCCCATTTCTTTGAGGCGTTCTAGGCGGCGTGAGATGTGGAACAATTCCGCAACTCTTAAGATGATTGCTAAATTCGTGACTCAAATATTCACCTCCACGATCAGATCGCAAGGCCTTTATTTTCTTTCCACGTTGATTCTCCACCTCACTCTAAAACTCCTTGAACTTTTCAAAAAGTTTCATACTTATGCCTCATCAAGTAGACATAACCATATCTACTGAAATCATCAGTTAAAGTAATGAAGTAGTGATATCCTCCTCTAGATGTCGTGCTCATTGGTCCACACACATCAGTATGTATGAGTTCCAACAAGTCTGTCGCTCTCTTGGGTAAACCCGAAAAAGGCGATTTGGTCATCTTTCCAAGTAAACAAGCCTGACATGTCTCGTATGATTCAAAATCAAACAAAGTTAGAAGACCATCACCATGGAGCTTCTTCATGCACTTTTCACTTATATGCCCCAAACGACAATGCCATAAATAGGTAGGACTCAAATCATTAGGCCGAAGCCTTTTATCACTAACATTTTAAACATATGCATCATCAAGATTTAAAATAAATAACCCATTCACAATGGGAGCATTAGCCATAAACATATCATTCTTAGAGATTACACAACCATTGTTTTTTCATGATGAATAACCATCCCTCATCAAACATGAAGGTGATAAAATGTTTCGACCCATACTAGGAATGTAATAACAATTATTCAACTCCATAATAAATCCCGATGGAAGGTGAAGTTCCATGACGCCGATGAACAATGCAAAGAACCCTTGCTTTATTTCTCGGCGATAATCCACTTCGCACTTCTCTATTCCTTATTAGCCCCTGCATCGAATTGCAAATATGAGCAACCGATCCGGTATCAAATACCCAAGAGTTAACATAGGAATAAGCGATAAGAATGTCCACAACATTTACCACAAGCGTACCTAAGTGGGAAGTACTCTTACTTCCACTATTCTTCAAAGAAGCCTGGTACTTGCTGCAGTTTCTCTTCCAGTGGCCATGTTCATGAAAAAATAAGCACCCAGTGTCTTCTACAGGTCCATCCTTTTGCTTGGGTGCAGGCTTAGGGATCGTATCCTTAGCCTTTCGCTTCTTCTTCCAAGAAGTACCCTTTTCTTGAAGCTAGGCTTTTTCGCACGACCATCACATGGCTATGCCCTGCACACTTCTTCATGTCACTTTCTGCTGTTTTAAGCATCCCGCATAACTCATTAAGGCCCTTCTCCACCCCATGCATATGGTAGTTCAAAATGAACTACCCATAGTTGGATGGAAGATACGCCAAAATGAAGTCAGTGGCCAACTCTTGGCCTAGTGGAAAACCAAGCTTTTCGAAAGTCTAACTGTAACCAACCATTTTGATCACATGGGGGCCTACTGCTGCTCCCTCTGCTAGCTTGCATTCGACAAAAGACTTGGCAACATTGTACCTCTCAGTCCTTGCCTAATATTGGAACAAGTCCTTAAGCGCGACGATCATATCGTACGCATCCTGATCCTCAAACTTCTTTTGGACTTCAGGTTCCATGCATGCAAGCATAAGACAGCTAACCTCAAGAGAATCATCACATGTTCTCTTGTAGGTGTTCTTTAGGGCAGCAGATGCATTATCAGCAGGTTCATCGGGGATTGGGGTATCCAGAACCATTTCCTTTTCATCAGACCTGAGAACAATTCTCAGGTTACGGACCCAGTCCGTATAGTTTGTTCCATTAAGTTTATCTTTGTCAATAATCGAACGCAAAGAAAAAGGTGATGCAGTGTTTGGTGCCATTGATCTAAAATAGAAAACATGCAAAATACTAAGCTATGTAACCATGATAAAGTAAAACATATTAAACAATTTAATAGGATATACTCCCACTTAAATCAATATCCCTCTATTGATACTAAGTGATTCAAGATCCAGAATTAACAAGTCGACTAGTGAGCTTTAGCATCACTGCTAGAAGAAAAGGTAAATCGGTAAGCAACAGCTAATCATATCACATATGACTCTTGTTGTTGGGTGACATCTCTATGTCAAAACTAGGCGCCCAACCTTTATGCCCCAAGGTCCTTAAATGTTAAGATGACCTTTTCAAGCTCACCAATCCTTATGCGTGTAGGTATCTGATACAAACCCATCCAGCCAAGGAAAACCGCGGCACCCTAATTTCATAGGCCCACCAACGATTATACAAGGCATAGGATGGTGCAAGGTTTGGTTGGGAGGGCATGGTTTAACTTAAACTTTGTGAGGGGTCGTTCTAGTTCTGTCATCTAAGCATGCATAGTAGTAAAACGCATAAGAATAGCATTCACATAGTTGAAACATAGTATGGCCCATTTTCTCAAGGTGATCTCTATCGCCATAGAACCTGTCCACCATGATGATCTCCATCTTCATGTTCCATGCAAGCCATCCTCCAAGTGATGAGTCCTCCAAGAACTAATACAAGCTATTACCCCTAATAGCTAGTAATCAAAATTACATAGCATTGGGATCATCACAAGTTGGCACGCAGGCCATTACAACAATTGACAACACATATGGCTCCAACCGTGTTGCCATACTCACGACACGCAGGTCATGATAAAATTCATACATGCATCACATACATATATGGGCCATACTGATCACATACATCCTACAAAAACAAGTTATGCATAGAATCGCATTCTACTGGATCATGTGACCTCGCAGCACCTAGTTACCTTAACGAGATACAAAAGGGGCTATGACTAGGGGGGTCTCCCCCTGCGGGGTTCGAAGGGGTAGCACCCCTCGCGGTATCTACACAATGAGAGATCTGGTCTACACAATTTTCTTTAAGGATTTTGATCGGCAAATCAAAATTACCATAAACCGTCTATGTCACATCCCAAGATTTTCCAAATCTTGTAATGTGAAAAATAAATGAATAAAATAAAACTTTGTTTGACTTTCAGGACAAGAAGAAACTTTTTGAATTCAATTGGAACTTAAAACCAAGTTGAATCAAATAAAATCCTAAATGGGTTTTAAAAAGATAAAACATTTTCTTAAAGGAAAATAAAAATATTTAAAATTACTATTTTGGATCTTTAAATAAAAGTATTTGGTTTACAAAAGAAAAGGTGGTTTTATAAATAAAGATTATTTTATAAAGCCAAATTAAACCTTGGCCAAAGCTTATGAAATAAAATGCCATGTTTTGATAAAAATAGCAAAGGTTTACTTAAAATAAATTAATAAGGATTTAATATCCAAGTTTTGTTAATAAAGGTTTTACTATTTCCAAAACATCAAAAATTGTTTATTTATTTAAAATAAGTTTTTCCAAGCATTTTGTATTTTCAAATAAAACCTACGGAATTGGTTCTGAAAAAAATAGAATCTCGACCAGCCCAGCCGGCCAAGCCCAGGAAGCCCAACAAACCAGCCCAGCTTCCCTTCCCGAAAGAAAACGGTTCGCACCAACTCCCTGACCCGCAGAACCAATGACCGGTGGACCCTTCCCTCACTCTTTTTCTCACTGACGACTAGACCCCACCTCTCCTGTTCATCCTCCTCACCCGCGCGACCCCCTCTCCCCAAACCTCGCTACCGTTGCTGCCATTCAAAGCCACGTTCAATTCACAGTAATGCCGCGCCATAACCTCACCGTGACTGCACGCTATTAAACGCCAGCGACCTCTCCTCCCTTCCCCTCTGTCGCCACTCCCTCTCTTCCCCGAGGCTGCCACAATTTGGCTTAGCAGTCCCTCTGTTCCGACGACACTCCAATGCCAATTCCGGCGACTCAACGCCGCCTCTTGCCTCCCTGAGCACACTAGCACACTCACCACTCCTTGGCGCATCTCCCAGTATCCTCCGTTCAACCGCGGGCGCTCCAGAGCATCACCTTCGATGAGCTCTAACTTTGCCGCCGTCTCTCTCGTCTCCGTCGAGCTCCTCCAGTAAGTTCAGACCGCCCCGCGCCCTCTCGTTCACGCACACAGCTTTGCCTGGATCCTGCGCATCTAACCGCGTCTCCGTTTTGTCTCGGGGTGAACCACAGCACCGCCTCCGACTAGGACCAGAGCCGCCCGACGCCGTCTCCAACTCCGGTGAGCGATTCCACCTGACCCCGTGCGCCCCTTGCCACGTCGACCACACGTCCAGCATCACCTCGTCCTCGCGAACACGGTGAGCACCCCCTCTGCTTTCCTTGCTTCCTAGAACCGCCGTAGCGCCACCGCCTGGCCGTACGCCGCCGCTAGCCACCGTCGGCGCCGCTCGCATATGGTCAAGCAGACCAGCACCGTAGGATCGAGATCTGACGCTCACGATTAGATCACTTAGCACCGAAGGGGTACGCGATTAGGACCGTGCGATCTAATTAGATCCAACGCACCACAGAGCCGATCCGGCCGAACCGGTACCGTCCAATTAGACAGTGCCGCGTGTCACCAGTTTTGTTTAAAAACAGAATTGAAATCAGAATAGAATGTGAATTTCAAACCTTTGTAACTTTTGATCCACACGTCCAAAAATTACAAATTTGATATCATTGGAATCAGTGGAACAAGCCCTAGCCAACCATGCCCTTGGTTTAGCAAATAGTATCCATTAGAGTGTTTGTTTTTGCAGATACTTTTGTGTGCTTGTTTAGATTAGAAAAATTGTTTAAAAATGTTTTTAGGGTTAAAACCTTTGCAAAATGGTTTGTTGTAAACTCACTGACCCTAGGAACCAATCCATGGTTTTGAAAATAAATTTGGTAAAGTTTAGGAATAAAAACTTGATTTGGTCATTCCTAGCCATTTAAAAATAATGGTTTTGTTATGAAAATGACTTTGGAGTAAAAACTTTGGGAAAATGTTTTGGATCAAACCTACTGACCCTAAACACCAAGTTTTGAGAATTAGCAACTTATTTGGTGAAAGACATAAAGTTTTTGATTTGATAAAAACACTTTCCACCACATAAAATGATGAATGGTTTTAAAAATGGTTTATAAATAAAACCCTTTTGCAAAATGACTTTGCCACTTTGGAAAATGACCACTTTGAACCTTACAAAGTTTAGAAACCTAGTGGAGACCATCCTTGCAAATAGAACAATCCTTTGCATGCTTATATGCATGACTTAGATCCCATTGTTTTATGTGTGTGTGAATTGTTTGATTATTGGTTTGGAATGCTAGTTGATATTGTGTTTGCTTGATTGACTTGTAGTGAAGTTAGAAAGTGTGAGACTAGCAAGATCAAGGAGTGAACCAACATTCCCTACCAAAAGGCAAGTTACACTATCATCTAAAGTCCTACTATTTTCATTATACTTAGTGGATTTTGAAACATGCATGAAAACAAATTTTATACTTATGCTATGCTAAATCCTAATAGGATACCTTATACATTCCTTAGAGAAAATAATGTAGTTGTTACATGCTTAGCCATGCTATATTTTGAAAAGAGATACATGTTGAGATTTTATGAAGTTGAGAAAAGGACTTGTGTTTTTATATAATAAAACAAGGACTCAATGAACCACCTGGGTGGCCAAGGTTACTTTAAGTTTTGGAGAAGGTGGCAACAAAAGGAACCATGTCTATGGCAATCTCTTTGTGATGTGCTCCAAAGGAAACCACCCAGGAAACTTAGAGATTGAACATGTTTCTCCAATTGTGGCTTTCGTGTGTAACCACATGCTATTATGGCTCTGGCTTAGTCCACTACATTGGGAAGACCCATGCATTGTCTTCAGCTTACTGGACATGGGGATCTGGAATGCTTCATGGGTGCTGAAGACAAGCTAGCAATGGTGTATGGGAGGACCCTTTGGAAAGACTTCGTCACATTCTCAATCTACCATTACTCCATCTTGGTGAGTGCTAATCCAGTGGCCACTGGTGGCAACAAGATGGGATTGTGACATGTGGGTAAAGTGTACTCCTTCTGCAGAAGATAATAAAATCTAAGTACTTAGCCGTGTCCCCGGTTATGGACAATACTGAGCAACTAAAGTTTGAAGCTATGGGAGATCTCGACATTCTAATTTCTAAAAGAAAACTTTTAAGGACTTGATGCACTTGGGGTTACCAAGGAGCTCAAGAGACTTTGACAAAACTTGATGTACTTGGGGGTACCAAGGAACTCAAGAGATTTTGTTGAAAACATGAACACTTGGGGTTACCAAGGAACTCATGAGATTTTATAAAACTTGATGCACTTGGGGTTACCAAGGAGCTCAAGGGATTTTGTAGCATCCCAATTGTCTAACAATTGCAATGCTACTAGCCTAGTCTATAAAATGCTACCTTAATATATATAGAGTTGTTGCATCATCATCATATTATGCTCATTTCATCATGCCTCCTTGCATTTGAGCATCATATAAAACCCTTTTTGATTTGGTTCTTATCTCATATGCATTATTAATTGTATTTGCCTCTTGATATTGTATTTGGTCCTTGATATATTTGTTAATGCCCAAGTTGAGTTGGGGGCATGTCTCTTATTAACTCCACCACCTTTCTTTCACCACCTTATAATTCCACCATCCAACTAAATATGAGCTTGGCACTTATTGGTTTTACCTCTAGCTCATGTGGGTTAGGATGGATCCAATTCTCTTACCACATGCTCTCATCTTAGCATCATGTTGTTTTCACAATATTGAAACCTGAGAGCCACATGGCCACCTTTGCATGCCTTGTGAGTGGAACCTTTTCCTAGCTTCCTTATGTGTTGTTCTGGGGTTATCATCATGTTGGGATATTTTTGTGGGCTTATTAAATACCTAGTGGCATATACACACTAGCAAGTCCCAAATATAATCCAATGTGATCATCTCCACATACTCCACTTGGAAGTCTTTCTAAATTCTTTTGCTTGGGCCTTACTCCAATTTTGGGAATGAATGATAATAATGCCATGTATTAATATTGTTTTCACAAGAATCAACATGGCATTAAATGTTTTGCATGGGCCATGCAAGTGTCACCTTTTCTAGTATTTGGATTTTATTTGGTTTTTGGAATGGATCACCTCTCCTTCTACCCTTTCTTTTGGCTTGATCCATGATGATCTTGCTTAAAACCCTATCACCAAATCCATCTATGCCATCATCCCCTTTTCTCCTTTTCTCTCTTTTCTTGACTTGATCTTGTTGGAGCTTGCTTGGGGCATGCTTGAACTTGTCAAGGACCACTCCATCTAATCTCTCCTCTCTCTAAACCTACCTCTCTCTTTAACCCTCTTCCTAAAACCCTAGCTAAGATCCTATCTAATCACCTACTTACCCCATACCCCATCTAAGCTAACCCTAATATACCACACCCCTCTCACCTAACCCTAAGTCCACCACCTCTCTCTCTCGGCCTCACCTCTTCTCTCCCTACCCCGAGGCTACCACCATGCCACCTAGCTACCCCACCCAAACCCTAGTCCAGCCCTAGCCCGAGCCATACCCCTTCCCTCCTACCCTAGCTCCAAACCTAGCCCTACCCGAGCCTCTCCCTCTATTGCTCCTTCCCTCCCTGCCTTGTGGCCCCTGGCCGAGCCTCCCACCACCCTGGCCTGCCCTACCCCACCTGGCAGCTCCCCTCCCCACCTGCCCCGCCTGCCACCCCTAGCACGTGAGCAAGGAGGAGGAGAAACGTGTCACCCGAGCCACCTTATAAATCAACCTGCTCCCCACGCCCTCTCCTCTCCTCCGCTTACCCCCGCCACACGCCTCCTCTGGTTCCCCAGATCTACCCCGAGGACGCCCTGCCTCTCCCCTCTTCCCCACCGTCGCCGGCTACCCTTAGACGCCCACCGTCGGCCTCCACCACGCCCAGTCGATCCATCCGTGCGGCACGTCCGAGAAGAAGCCTGGGAGAACGAGGAGACGCCTAGGAGGCCGCCTGTACCGCCCGCGAGGAGGAGGAGCACCGGAGCCGCCAGGACCAGCGCCACGCCGGCCGAAACCCTAGCTACGCTCGGCGTCTGCCCCGACGACGATCCCCTGCTCACCGACCCGATCCAACGCCACCGACAGCCCCACGGTGAGCTGAAACACCTCCCTGACATGGTCCCCTTCGCCGTACAGCCCTAGTGTCGCCGTCCGCTCCGTCGAACAGGCTGCGTGCGCCGGCGGCGCTAGCGTCTGCTCGCTCGCGCTCTGCGTAAAACCCTACCTAGGCCACGCCCACTCTCCTGGCACCAAGCCCAAGCCAGCGCAGCGGCTCCGCCCCCCCGCGCGCGCACGCTAGGTCCCTGGATCGATCCCCGCCCGCGCCGCGCACCGACCCGTCGCTCGGCGCAGAGAGAGAGAAGAAAAACAGTACCGCGGGTGCTGTTTTGCTGATACCCCCCTGCAATTTTTGTTGCATCAACCCGCGCTCCCGCGTGGCCCACCGTCAGCCTCCCGTGGCATTTTGCAAAAAGGATCCCAGGTTTTCGTAAAACTCAACCCGCGATCCCCAGCGAAGCCACGTGGTTGGGCCGCAGTTCACCTGGCGACTAGGCTCATGAAGCCTCCAGGCCCACCTGTCTGTCTCTGAGTCTGGATTGGGCCGCGGTGTAAAATGTTTTCTGCGCGCTGCGTTGCCCAGTCAGTGACGGTCCCACCCGTCAGTGACTATGGATAGGCCTCAACGGGTAACAAATGTAATTCTGCAAATCTGTTTTAAATTCAAATCTTTTTCTAATTATTTCAAATTCAAATTTAATTTCTGTTTATAAATAACTTTTAATTCCTAAACCCAAACAATGCATATAATATATGTTTTCAAATCAGAAAAATGTGAGGAATTCAAATCTTTCATCCAAAATATATTTTGAACATTTAAAATTGCAAGTTGATCTAAATTACAATAAAATGCCCTTTTTCCTCATTAAATTAATAACTTTTGTTTTATAAATCCAAATTTGACAAATAATATGTCTAAAATGATTAGCTCGACGAGACCTTTCTGTTTATGCATTCCATGGTTTGTTTTGAAGCATGCATCATATAAATATAAAGAGTACAGCAACTTAATTGAGAATAAAAAGGGGGCCAAAACTAAATAAAATGGTTTATTCTTGTGTTCCACACCTCACCCATGCCATGCTACTTTAATGCCATGCAAATTGTGCATCATTCATCATGGCATGATTGTTTGCTTGATGCATTTAATTCATATGCTTGTGCACTTTATTTATGTTGGCCCTTGTTTGTTTGGTTCTTCTTCGAGTAGACGCTGAGCATGGGATATACCAAGAGAACCAGGAGCACTACCCAGATCCATCACTTGCTTCAACTGAGCTGCCAGGCAAGCACTACCACATGCTTGCATACATATAGTACATATTGCCTCTATCTTATTCTTGCATCATTGAGTCGCGATTGCATTAAATTGAATCCCAAGTATTGCATAGCCTTTACTTTTAAACCCCACCGAAGCTTGTTACTCCATCCCATGAGCCATTACTACAGGAGTTGTTTGAGCCATGCGAGTCGTAGAACAGCATGTGTAGGGTATGTGAGTGTCTGATGGATAACGAGGTACCTAAACAACTTCACCTGAGTAGTAATGGGATAACTAATGAAAGTGGCATCGGTGAGCCATATTCGCTATTTGGTTTTTCAGGCTCACTTGTGTCCCGTAAGACCCCGAGTACTTGATTCCTGTTCCAAGAATATTCGCGCTATCCACATCCGGGAGGCTTATGGACCCCCCTGAGCTAGAGCTTGATTCATTCTTATTTCTTGGGGCCACAAACTAGTTTGAGGTTTTATTACTATCCTGTACTTATGCCATGCTTTACTGCTTTATTTAAATTGTGCGAGGAGCACATCAGATTGTTTAGGTCCGTGACCCGTTACGTTATGTCGACAAGCCCAGTCACACTTTCGGGTTCCCAGTCGTTTACAGCCGGCTCCACAAACCTTGAGGACGTCTCGGAGTCAGCTAACTTCGTTGCGGGTAGCTCAATGGGGTGGCCCCCTGAAATATTTCTGAATCCTGTGATCGCTTTGTCGTGACTGCCTCGTTGGGTTTTGATTTGGTTTTTCCGAGGCATATCGAGTATGTGTTGCTATTTGTGCACCCCTGCAGGGTAAAACTTTCTGAAAGCCGTGTCCGCGGTTATGGACGACTTGGAGCACAGTTTCTCGATCATAGACAAGAATAACTAAAGTCCCGCTTTTAATCTGACTAGACTAGGTACGACTAGTAAATAGTGCAACACTCACGGAATGGATAATAAAACGCCAGCGGATGGGGGGGTTGTTGTCCGCTTCCTCGTCGATGGCGAGGAGGAGGATGGATCTGTTAAGATTACCGTTATAACTGTTATAACTGTTGTTGTTAATTCACGGACATCCGTCTATCTCTGGTTAGGCGGATGGTTAGCGAGTATCTATAGAATTGCTAGGGTTTATCTTTTGCTGCAATTGCGTCACCCCAGGTTGTGTCCCCTTTAGAGGCATAAAGACTTGCTGAGTACCCCTAGGGTCTCACACGATAAATTATTGGTTCAGATGAACAGGTACACTCGCAAGATGGATACTGGGTGGAAGAGACGGACGATGTGGGCAACGATCATTCGGTGTAGAGATTCCGGGAACAGGGATCCGTGAGATCTGTGGGCGGGATGTGCTTATTTATGGGGCATCTTATGCCGATTTGCTTCTTATCCGTACTCGGATTTTGTCTTCCGCTTCCGCTTGATACTCTGTTGATTGATGTATGAGGAGATATCCTACACTATTATATCTATCTAGGATATTTGGATCTTGCCGTATGTATGCTATATATTTCCTTTCTTTTAGATGGAATGGCTCGATGTACTATTGTATGGTGGCTTGCATACATACTCATTTGTGTATGTAGTTGATCCCTTTCACGCCGATTACGCGCCGTTCTTGTCCCGATGTTTGGAAATGGTTGGGACGGCGAAAGGTCTACTGTGAGTGGCATTTGGGCCCCAATTGCATTATTTCAACCATTTCTGATCATCCAGGCTCGTACTAGGAGCGTAATTCACCGAGGTAGTTACAATTGGTATCAGAGCCATCCCGACCTTCAGGGTCTCAGCCAAATGGTCGTAGTCTGTCTAGCAAATATTTTTGGTAGGTATGTATATTAGGGAAAAACAAAACGTGAGAGTAGGACTGCTTCCACTTTTCTTCTTACCTAACCACCACCCTTTTCTGGTAAGGGAGTGTAACGTTTTCAATCCTCTTCTAAAAATTCAAACTAGGATTCACGTGTTCTGGGTTTCTGTAGTACCATAGAAAGTGTGTGTGTGTGTGTGTAAATCCTTGTCTATCTGTTGCATCCAGTTTGTTATCACAATCTGCCTTTGGTTATCAACTGTTGGTACATTCCATACCGACAGGCTTTTGAAAACCGGCGCGATCTACCTGACTCCTTGTTAACCGGTGCCATCTTATTAAAGGGTGTTCTTCTGTGCGAGCATCAGTTGCTAATCCCTATCTGCTAAGTGATTTTGCGCATCTATCGGTATTTTAATGCCGAAAATTGCGGAAATTTTTTCTTTGATCCATCTGTGTTTCCACACTCCTTTTCAGTCGTGTGTGAAACATTATCTATCTCTCTTTTATCAGCATGTCCATGCTAACTCATTCTTGTGTCACCGGCGCTTAATCTTGGAGTTTCTTTTCATCTCCTTTTCTCTTGGGCTAATTACATAACATGTGTCGATCCGATGCTGGTGATTGTAATTTGGTTCTCGGCATAGCTATATTCCACTCATGATAGTGTCGATTGGAATATGGAAAATGCTACCACTCCGGATTGCCAAAGATACTCCTGTGATTTTGGGTACACCGTGATCCTATCTATGCTTATTCAAGCATCCTTGGAAATCCGGAGTTTCTCAAAGCACTACGGCGGTCTATCATCTGTTCATCATGCTGCACCTCTCTTGGAACCCCATATCTGCAATATTCTCTTTGATACGAGGGAATTGCATCTTTTTGTCTCTGATAGTTTTGCTAAGGGTATGATCTATCATCGATTCTTATCCAAGATCTCTTTATCCTTGTAACCGGCGATCCAATCGACAATGTGGACCAGGTGACATCTCTTTTCTTCCGAAGGACCAGATAATCTATTCTTCCAGTGCATATTCTTCAACACGAACCCGTGCTCTTAATATTGATCTTTCTAAGAGCGTTGAGCTCAGAAAGTGTTTCGAGCATTTGTTCGTTTCTCTCGCCTTCTGAACTTGGTATTCTGGGAATATCTTGTTAATCCATGGTGGTATATGTTGATAATATGCTTGCCTATTCGATATCAATGGAAGGACATGGAAGATCATCTGTGTCTCTTTCTCTCAAGCTTCGAGAATACTGCCTGTGTGCAAAGTTCTCAAAGCGTGAATTCTGACTTTTTGAAGTCACCTATCTCGGCCACGTCCTTCTGCTAAATAGATCGCTTCAATTCTGGAATTGGCAAGTCCATTGTTAATTCCATCCTCCATCTTCAACCAATCCGGAGTTGTTCCTTGTGGGCAAGTTATCATCGTCGTTCAGCTAAAGATTTCCTCAAGACCGCTAAATCTCTCTCTATCTTTTCAAGAACAACATGGAGTTCTTTTCACCTCAGTCTCGTCAAGTAATCTCTTGAAACCCTCTCGCTCTATCATCTATGCTCAATCCACCGGAGGCCATGAAGACCTTCCAGATCTGGTATTCCTTCTGTTCAAGTTGGTGCTATCTTTTCTGTAGCTGTTGAATCTTGCAGTGTTCTCCGTAATCTTCCTTCATATCCTTCTGGTGGCTTGGTAATTCAGACATGACGACAACATCATCATCTTTATCTATCTACGAATCCGGCGAATCGTTTGCATCTATCCTTGTTTTCTAACGAAGTTCCATGAGTTTTGTCTATACCTTCAGTCTGTTTCGGTAGTTGGGTTGCATGGTTTTCTTATTCATGTGCGGAGTAATGCTTTGAGTGCGGGATGGAGTAGCTACCATACCACTACTCTTATGATTCTCTCTTGTACATTGAATTGGGGAATTTATGTGATTTCACTCATTCCACGGGAGTTAGAAGTGGCCTTTATCCCTTGATACTTTTACTTCCGTCCTTGTTTTTCCGGAGTGCTCTCTCGAAGAAAGTAATCCATAATCTCTTGTTGGTGTTCTCGTCTTTTCTACACGGAGAAAAATCTACAATTATCTGTTGGAAACAAACGCAAACTCCTTCCGTTCCTCGTCTTCTACCGGTGCTCGACATCCCCAAACAAGATGAAAGGAATCTATCTCTCTTTGCTTCATCAATCCTTTTTCTGTGGTAAAGCCAATTATGGTTGATGCCATCAGCCGCAAATCTATTGCGTTAGCCTCAAGGCTAAAGAAAGCAATAAGTATCTCTACCATAAGCTCCAGATCCTCCATAATCGTTGCTTCTCAGGATTCCACCATGATCTGGCTACACATCCATCTCTGGAAGTTATATCCGCGCACCTCAATTGCGTGATCCTTAGTTCTTACCGGCGCAACAAGAATCTAATCCGACGATGTCTAGCTAAATCTTCCTGTTGATATCAAGGGACTCTATTGTTTGAAGGCAATATTGTTTCATTCCTCTTTTCTCAAATCCGAGAGAGGATACGATGCTATTGTCATAGTGGTTCAAACCTCTCCAATCTAGCTCTTCTCTTCCGGCGAGATAAAGATCCATCCTCTCTAGTATCAGAAAATCTTCAATCTTAACGGTGTGTCTATCTTGATCCATGATACATCATCTTCTCCTCTCTTTCACAAGTGGTTCTATTCTTTTATCCTTCAATCCATCCAAACCTTTGTGTCTCTAGCAAAACGCAAGACTCGCAACAAGTCTAGCAAGTTTTGCAAGGTGTAATGGTCGCACCATTCCGTTCGACATCATCTTGGGAACGCAAGGGTCACCTTCGTTCCGAACACCCGCCTCTTCTTGTGTTGTTCTCTTTTTCCTAGGAATCTCGGGGCGAGATTCTTGTTTAGTGGGGGAGAGTTGTAGCATCCCAATTGTCTAACAATTGCAATGTTACTAGCCTAGTCTATATAATGCTACCTTAATATATATAGAGTTGTTGCATCATCATCATATTATGCTCATGTCATCATGCCTCCTTGCATTTGAGCATCATATAAAACCCTTTTTGATTTGGTTCTTATCTCATATGCATTATTAATTGTATTTGCCTCTTGATATTGTATTTGGTCCTTGATATATTGGTAAATGCCCAAGTTGAGTTGGGGGCATGTCTCTTATTAACTCCACCACCTTTCTTTCACCACCTTATAATTCCACCATCCAACTAAATATGAGCTTGGCACTTATTGGTTTTACCTCTAGCTCATGTGGGTTAGGATGGATCCAATTCTCTTACCACATGCTCTCATCTTAGCATCATGTTGTTTTCACAATATTGAAACCTGAGAGCCACATGGCCACCTTTGCATGCCTTGTGAGTGGAACCTTTTCCTAGCTTCCTTATGTGTTGTTCTGGGGTTATCATCATGTTGGGATATTTTTGTGGGCTTATTAAATACCTAGTGGCATATACACACTAGCAAGTCCCAAATATAATCCAATGTGATCATCTCCACATACTCCACTTGGAAGTCTTTCTAAATTCTTTTGCTTGGGCCTTACTCCAATTTTGGGAATGCATGATAATAATGCCATGTATTAATATTGTTTTCACAAGAATCAACATGGCATTAAATGTTTTGCATGGGCCATGCAAGTGTCACCTTTTCTAGTATTTGGATTTTATTTGGTTTTTGGAATGGATCACCTCTCTTTCTACCCTTTCTTTTGGCTTGATCCATGATGATCTTGCTTAAAACCCTATCACCAAATCCATCTATGCCATCATCCCCTTTTCTCCTTTTCTCTCTTTTCTTGACTTGATCTTGTTGGAGCTTGCTTGGGGCATGCTTGAACTTGTCAAGGACCACTCCATCTAATATCTCCTCTCTCTAAACCTACCTCTCTCTTTAACCCTCTTCCTAAAACCCTAGCTAAGATCCTATCTAATCACCTACTTACCCCATACCCCATCTAAGCTAACCCTAATCTACCACACCCCTCTCACCTAACCCTAAGTCCACCACCTCTCTCTCTCGGCCTCACCTCTTCTCTCCCTACCCCGAGGCTACCACCATGCCACCTAGCTACCCCACCCAAACCCTAGTCCAGCCCTAGCCCGAGCCATACCCCTTCCCTCCTACCCTAGCTCCAAACCTAGCCCTACCCGAGCCTCTCCCTCTCTTGCTCCTTCCCTCCCTGCCTTGTGGCCCCTGGCCGAGCCTCCCACCACCCTGGCCTGCCCTAGCCCACCTGGCAGCTCCCCTTACCCCTGCCCTGCCCCTGCCGACCCCAGCACGTGAGCAAGGAGGAGGAGAAAGGTGGCACCCGAGCCACCTTTTACATCCACCTGCTCCCCACGCTCCTCTCCTCTCCCATCTGCTTTACCCCCGCCACACGCCTCCTCTGGTTCCCCAGATCTACCCCGAGGACGCCCTGCCTCTCCCCTCTTCCCCACCGTCGCCGGCTACCCTTAGACGTCCACCATCGGCCTCCACCACGCCCAGTCGATCCATCCATGCGGCACGTCCGAGAAGAAGCCTGGGAGAACGAGGAGACGCCTAGGAGGCCGCCTGTACCGCCCGCGAGGAGGAGGAGCACCGGAGCCGCCAGGACCAGCGCCACGCTGGCCGAAACCCTAGCTACGCTCGGCGTCTACCCCGACGATGATCCCCTGCTCACCGACCCGATCCAACGCCACCGACAGCCCCACGGTGAGCTGAAACACCTCCCTGACATGGTCCCCTTTGCCGTACAGCCCTAATGCAGCGTCCGGCGTCGTGGCCTAGTTGCGGCTCGCGCTGGCTAAGGCCACGGCACCAAGCCCAAGCCAGCGCTGGCGACCTGGCCCACAGCACGCCGCTAGGTCCCTGGATCGATCCCGCCCGCCACAGACCGACCGCCGTCGCGCAGAGAGAGAAGAAAAAGAGTACCGCGGGTGCTGTTTTGCTGATACCCCCCTGCAATTTTTGTTGCATCAACCCGCGCTCCCGCGTGGCCCACCGTCAGCCTCCCATGGCATTTTGCAAAAAGGATCCCAGGTTCTCGTAAAACTCAACCCGCGATCCCCAGCGAAGCTACGTGGTTGGGCACGGTTCACCATTGGCATGGGCCCATGAAGCCTCGAGCCCACTGTCATCTTTGAGTCTGGATTGGGCCGCGGTGTAAAATATTTTCTGCGCGCTGCGTTGCCCAGTCAGCGACGGTCCCACCCGTCAGTGACTGTGGCTAGGCCTCAACGAGTAACAAAAGTAATTCTGCAAATCTGTTTTAAATTCAAATCTTTTTCTAATTATTTCAAATTCAAATTTAATTTCTGTTTATAAATAACTTTTAATTCCTAAACCCAAACAATGCATATAATATATGTTTTCAAATCAGAAAAATGTGAGGAATTCAAATATTTCATCCAAAATATATTTTGAACATTTAAAATTGCAAGTTGATCTAAATTACAATAAAATGCCCTTTTTCCTCATTAAATTAATAACTTTTGTTTTATATATCCAAATTTGACAAATAATATGTCTAAAATGATTAGCTCGACGAGACCTTTCTGTTTATGCATTCCATGGTTTGTTTTGAAGCATACATCATATAAATATAAAGAGTACAGCAACTTAATTGAGAATAAAAAGGGGGCCAAAACTAAATAAAATGGTTTATTCTTGTGTTCCACACCTCACCCATACCATGCTACTTTAATGCCATGCAAATTGTGCATCATTCATCATGGCATGATTGTTTGCTTGATGCATTTAATTCATATGCTTGCACACTTTATTTATGTTGGCCCTTGTTTGTTTGGTTCTTCTTCGAATAGACGCTGAGCAGGGGATATACCAAGAGAACCAGGAGGACTACCCAGATCCATCACTTGCTTCAACTGAGCTGCCAGGAAAGCACTACCACATGCTTGCATACATATAGTACCTATTGCCTCTATCTTATTCTTGCATCATTGAGTCGCGATTGCATTAAATTGAATCCCAAGTATTGCATAGCCTTTACTTTTAAACCCCACCGAAGCTTGTTCCTCCATCCCATGAGCCATTACTACAGGAGTTGTTTGAGCCATGCGAGTCGTAGAACAGCATGTGTAGGGTATGTGAGTGTCTGATGGATAACGAGGTACCTAAACAACTTCACCTGAGTAGTAATGGGATAACTAATGAAAGTGGCATCGGTGAGCCATATTCGCTATTTGGTTTTTCAGGCTCACTTGTGTCCCGTAAGACCCCGAGTACTTGATTCCTGTTCCAAGAATATTCGCGCTATCCACATCCGGGAGGCTTATGGACCCCCCTGAGCCAGAGCTTGATTCATTCTTATTTCTTGGGGACACAAACTAGTTTGAGGTTTTATTACTATCCTGTACTTATGCCATGCTTTACTGCTTTATTTAAATTGTGCGAGGAGCACCTTTATCTGTTAGGTCCGTGACCCGTTCGCTATGTCGACAAGCCCAGTCCACACTTTCGGGTTCCCGATCGTTTACCGCTCCACAAACCTTGAGGCCGTCTCGAGTCGGCTAACTTGCTATGGTAGCTCAATGGGGTGGCCCTGAAATATTTCTGAATCCTGTGATCGCTTTGTCGTGATCGCCTCGTTGGGTTTTGATTTGGTTTTTCCGAGGCATATCGGTATGTGTTGCTATTTGTGCACCTGCAGGTAAAACTTTCAAAGCCGTGTCCGCGGTTATGGACGACTTGGAGCACAGTTTCTCGATCATAGACAAGCATAACTAAAGTACCGCTTTTAATCTGACTAGACTAGGTACCTGACTAGTAAATAGTGCAACACTCACGGAATGGATAATAAAACTGCCAACGGATGGGGGGGTTGTTCGTCCGCTTCCTCGTTGGTAAGCGAGGAGGAGGATGGATCTGTTAAGATTACCGTTATAACTGTTATAACTGTTGTTGTTAATTCACGGACATCCGTCTATCTCTAGTTAGGCGGATGGTTAGCGAGTATCTATAGAATTGCTAGGGTTTATCTTTTGCTGCAATTGCGTCACCCCAGGTTGTGTCCCCTTTAGAGGCATAAAGACTTGCTGAGTACCCTAGGGTCTCACACGATAAATTATTGGTTCAGATGAACAGGTACACTCGCAAGATGGATACTGGGTGGAAGAGACGGACGATGTGGACAACGATCATTCGGTGTAGAGATTCCGGGAACGGGGATCCGTGAGATCTGTGGGCGGGATGTGCTTATTTATGGGGCATCTTATGCCGATTTGCTTCTTATCCGTACTCGGATTTTGTCCTCCGCTTCCGCTTGATACTCTGTTGATTGATGTATGAGGAGATATCCTAAACTATTATATCTATCTAGGATATTTGGATCTTGCCGTATGGCGTTGCTATATTTCCTTTCTTTTTAGATGGAATGGCTCTGATGTACTATTGTATGGTGGCTTGCATACATACTCATTTGTGTATGTAGTTGATCCTTCTTTGCCGATTACGCCCGTTCTTGTCCTGATGTTTGGAAATGGTTGGGACGGCCGAAAGGTCTACCTGTGAGTGGCATTTGGGCCCCACCGTACTATTTCAACCATTTCTGATCATCCAGGCTCGTACTAGGAGCGTAATTCACCGAGGTAGTTACAGATTTTGACAAGGACTTGAACACTTGAGTTTCTACCAAGGAGTTCAAGGAACTTGGAAAAAAGAGATTTGACAAAGGACCAAAACCATTTTGAAAAGATAGGATAAATTATTGCTTTATGCAAATGAGCCTAAAACTCTACTTAGCCAAATATGCATGTATTGATAGGATCCACTCATATTATACATAGTAGTGAAGCTTGCCAATACAATTCAAATGTATTGACCCTTGTGGCTGTAACTTGTAATGTTGCAGGTTTGATTGTTTTAGTGAAGATTGTTTGATTAGGATTACAAAGTCTACAACCAACATCTGCCTGTGGCACTTTTGAAGATGAAGGACCCATGTCTATAGTTATTCCGCTGCAATGTAATGTAATAGCCAAATGAGTTATATAAAGATGTAATTATGTTATTCATGGTTATAAAGTTATATTATGACCCTTGTATCTTGATATTACATCTTAACTGTGGATGCTAGCTATTGATCCAGGGACTAGCATTGTAAACACAGGGGACACCACCTTATGTTGTTGTAAGGTTGAAACACTCCCTCTACAGATGGTATCAGAGCATTGTGTTGCCTGTAGGATTTGTAAACCCTAGGATTGGACAAAAACCCTTCGAAAAATAGGAGTTGTACTTGTTCCAAAAACTTATTTACAAAAACACTTGCAAACTCTTTCCTCAACCATTTTGGTTTCAACTCTACATCTCTTCTATTTAAACTTGATGGAAAAACCTACCCCATGGCCAAAGACTACACCATGTGCAAAGGACTTCTTCAACACTTTCAACTCTAATGACTTTAACTTCTTCAACTCTAATGACTTCAACATCTTCAGCATGATCACCAAGGACTTCCAACTTGGATACCACTAAGGATTACAAGTGAAACAAGGAAATCTTGCTCAAGATTTAGAGACTGAGGGAATGCAAAACTTAGAAGTAGCCCACATCACTTGAAGTTTAGTGACCAGGGAGTTTTTCCCAAGGAAACAATGATCTCATGTAAGAAGAAGCAACCAAGAATGATGGAAAGATCACAAGTGAACCATATAGATGGACCACCATATTTTAATTAAGTCAAACACACCAACTTATGTGGTGTAACAAAAATATTTTGTTGCCTAAGTGTGTGCTTGAACTTGTTGTTGAGTGAAATGTTTGGTTTGTGATTGCATGCACCTTGCTTGTGTGAATTGTGATGTGTGTGATTAGAAATGATTCCTTAGAAAAACCTTTTGCCTATTCTAATCTTCCTTCAACCCAAACAGATGACTACTCCAAGAGACTCCAACATCAAGGTTGATGACACCAACACCAACCAAGAGGACAGCATGAAAGAGCTCATAGCAACTCAACACCAGTTGAACCAGGTGACAGCTCAATTCATAGCTAACACTAGTGGAGCAGATCCAGCCCTGCAAGGATTTTTGGAAACTCAAGGCCAACTGATGCTTAAGGTGACTGATCAAATGATCAAAATGGAAGAAAACTATCCCAAGAAAGTTTGTGACAACAAGGATGACAGAAATGTTATTCTAGATGGAGCCCCAACTTGCATTATCTGTGGAGACAAGGATCATACTTCTAGGGAGCATGGAGATCAATGCCCCAACTGTGAAGGGAAACATCCTGTTGGACAATGTCCTACTTCTCAAGCTACTTGTTATCTTTGTGAAGGAAACAACCATGTCCCTATCCAATGCCCCATCTACTCCATTGTGGAACAAAGGAAACAAGAAGGATCCAAGTCTACCAAGAAAGGAAAAGGACCACTTATACCTCCAAACAAGACAACCCAATTCAAAGGACTAAAGAAACCCAAGAAACAAAAGCAGGACATGAGCCTTGTGCAATGTCGTAAATGTAAGGAAATGGGACACTACTCCAGTGGATGCCTAGAGAACAAGAAGAATAAAGAGATTGGCCAAGTGGTGTGCAACAACTGCAAAGAATTAGGCCACTATGTAGCAACTTGTCCACAAGAGCCACGTAAAGAACTCCAAGACATCCACTGTTTCAATTGCAAAAACCCAGGACATTATGCAAGCAACTGTCCAGAAAAGATGAAGAACAAGATCACCAAGCCTATGGAGAAACTCAACCTTGGCCCATGAGTCAAGCATGGAAACTAAGGACACAATGCAAATGGTTGCCTAGAGAAGCCTTCCGAGGATCCCAAGAAGGACAATATGAAATTGTTGTTTGAAAAATTTTAAGGGTGGTAGTACCCTAGATGTTTTGAGCCTACTTGTAACCCTAGCCTTCCCAAATCTCGGGACGAGATTTATTTTAAGGGTGGTAGCCTGTCACATCCCAAGATTTTCCAAATCTTGTAATGTGAAAAATAAATGAATAAAATAAAACTTTGTTTGATTTTCAGGACCAGAAGAAACTTTTTGAATTCAATTGGAACTTCAAACCAAGTTGAATCAAATAAAATCCTAAATGGGTTTTAAAAAGATAAAACATTTTCTTAAAGGAAAAAAAAATATTTAAAATTACTATTTTGGATCTTTAAATAAAAGGATTTGGTTTACAAAAGAAAAGGTGGTTTTATAAATAAATATTATTTTATAAAGCCAAATTAAACCTTGGCCAAAGCTTATGAAATAAAATGCCATGTTTTGATAAAAATAGCAAAGGTTTACTTAAAATAAATTAATAAGGATTTAATATCCAAGTTTTGTTAATAAAGGTTTTACTATTTCCAAAACATCAAAACTTGTTTATTTATTTAAAATAAGTTTTTCCAAGCATTTTGTATTTTCAAATAAAACCTACTGAATTGGTTCTGAAAATATTTAGATTTCAAATAGAGATTTTATTAATAAAATCAAACCCTATTTGATTAATAAACCATGGTCCATTTATTTAGTTAATGAATGGAACCTAAAAAGATTTAATATATTATTTCATTTTTGACTTTGGTTTATGTGTTAAACAGAACCAAATTCAAATGGAAAGTTTGATGAATGTTTGATTTGTTTTGTTTGTTAATTATTTTTTTGGTTTTCAAAACAGAAATGAAAAACAATTTGGAAGAAAAAAAATAGAATCTGGACCAGCCCAGCCGGCCAATCCAAGGAAGCCCAACAAACCAGCCCAGCTTCCCTTCCCGAAAGAAAAAGATTCGCACCAACTCCCTGACCCGCAGAACCAATGAACGGTGGACCCTTCCCTCACTCTTTTTCTCACTGACGACTGGACCCCACCTCTCCTGTTCATCCTCCTCACACGCGCGACCCCCTCTCCCCAAACCTCGCTGCCGTTGCTGCCATTCAAATCCGCGTTCAATTCACAGTAATGTCGCGCCATAACCTCGCCGTGACTGCACGCTATTAAACGCCAGCGACCTCTCCTCCCTTCCCCTCTGTCGCCACTCCCTCTTTGCCCCGAGGCTGCCACAACTTGGCTTAGCACTCCCTCTGTTCCGACGACACTCCAGTGCCAATTCCGGCGACTCAACGCTGCCTCTTGCCTCCCTGAGCACACTAGCACACTCACCACTCCTTGGCGCATCTCCCAGTATCCTCCGTTCAACCGCGGGCGCTCCAGAGCATCACCTTCAACGAGCTCTGACTTCGCCGCCGTCTGTCTCGTCTCCGTCGAGCTCCTCCAGTAAGTTCAGACTGCCCCGCGCCCTCTCGTTCACGCACACAGCTTTGCCTGGATCCTGCGCATCTAGCCGCGTCTCCGTTTTGTCTCGGGGTGAACCACAGCACCGGCTCCGACCAGGACCAGAGCCGCCCGACGGCGTCTCCAACTCCGGTAAGCGATTCCACCTGACCCCGTGCGCCCCTTGCCACGTCGACCACACGTCCAGCATCACCTCGTCCTCGCAAACACGGTGAGCACCCCCTATGCTTTCCTTGCTTCCTAGAACCGCCGTAGCGCCACCGCCTGGCCGTATGCCGCCGCTAGCCACCGTCGGCGCCGCTCGCATATGGTCAAGCAGACCAGCACCGTAGGATCGAGATCTAACGCTCACGATTAGATCACTTAGCACCGAAGGGGTACATGATTAGGACCGTGCGATCTAATTAGATCCAACGCACCACAGAGCCAATCCGGCCGAACCGGTACCGTCCAATTAGACAGTGCCGCGTGTCACCAGTTCTGTTTAAAAACAGAATTGAAATCAGAATAGAATGTGAATTTCAAACCTTTGTAACTTTTGATCCACACGTCCAAAAATTACAAATTTGATATCATTGGAATCAGTGGAACAAGCCCTCGCCAACCATGCTCTTGGTTTAGAAAATAGCATCCATTAGAGTGTTTGTTTTTGCAGATACTTTTGTGTTCTTGTTTAGATTAGAAAAATTGTTTAAAAATGTTTTTAGGGTTAAAACCTTTGCAAAATGGTTTGTTGTAAACTCACTGACCCTAGGAACCAATCCATGGTTTTGAAAATAAATTTGGTAAAGTTTAGGAATAAAAACTTGATTTGGTCATTCCTAGCCATTTAAAAATAATGGTTTTGTTATGAAAATGACTTTGGAGTAAAAACTTTGGGAAAATGTTTTGGATCAAACCTACTGACCCTAAACACCAAGTTTTGAGAATTAGCAACTTATTTGGTGAAAGACATAAAGTTTTTGATTTGATAAAAACACTTTCCACCACATAAAATGATGAATGGTTTTAAAAATGGTTTATAAATAAAACCCTTTTGCAAAATGACTTTGCCACTTTGGAAAATGACCACTTTGAACCTTACGAAGTTTAGAAACCTAGTGGAGACCATCCTTGCAAATAGAACCATCCTTTGCATGCTTATATGCATGACTTAGATCCCATTGTTCTATGTGTGTGTGAATTGTTTGATTATTGGTTTGGAATGCTAGTTGATATTGTGTTTGCTTGATTGACTTGTAGTGAAGTTAGAAAGTGTGAGACTAGCAAGATCAAGGAGTGAACCAACATTCCCTACCAAAAGGCAAGTTACACTATCATCTAAAGTCCTACTATTTTCATTATACTTAGTGGATTTTGAAACATGCATGAAAACAAATTTTATACTTATGCTATGCTAAATCCTAATAGGATACCTTATACATTCCTTAGAGAAAATAATGTAGTTGTTACATGCTTAGCCATGCTATATTTTGAAAAGAGATACATGTTGAGATTTTATGAAGTTGAGAAAAGGACTTGTGTTTTTATATAATAAAACAAGGACTCAATGAACCACCTGGGTGGCCAAGGTTACTTTAAGTTTTGGAGAAGGTGGCAACAAAAGGAACCATGTCTATGGCAATCTCTTTGTGATGTGCTCCAAAGGAAACCACCCAGGAAACTTAGAGATTGAACATGTTTCTCCAATTGTGGCTTTCGTGTGCAACCACATGCTATTATGGCTCTGGCTTAGTCAACTACATTGGGAAGACCCATGCATTGTCTTCAGTTTACTGGACATGGGGATCTGGAATGCTTCATGGGTGCTGAAGACAAGCTAGCAATGGTGTATGGGAGGACCCTTTGGAAAGACTTCGTCACATTCTCAATCTGCCAGTACTCCATCTTGGTGAGTGCTAATCCAGTGGCCACTGGTGGCAACAAGATGGGATTGTGACATGTGGGTAAAGTGTACTCCTTCTGCAAAAGATTATAAAATCCAAGTACTTAGCCGTGTCCCCGGTTATGGACAATACTGAGCAACTAAAGTTTGAAGCTATGGGAGATCTCGACATTCTAATTTCTAGAAGAAAACTTTTAAGGACTTGATGCACTTGGGGTTACCAAGGAGCTCAAGAGACTTTGACAAAACTTGATGTACTTGGGGGTACCAAGGAACTCAAGAGATTTTGTTGAAAACATGAACACTTGGGGTTACCAAGGAACTCATGAGATTTTATAAAACTTGATGCACTTGGGGTTACCAAGGAGCTCAAGGGATTTTGACAAGGACTTGAACACTTGAGTTTCTACCAAGGAGTTCAAGGAACTTGGAAAAAAGAGATTTGACAAAGGACCAAAACCATTTTGAAAAGATAGGATAAATTATTGCTTTATGCAAATGAGCCTAAAACTCTACTTAGCCAAATATGCATGTATTGATAGGATCCACTCATATTATACATAGTAGTGAAGCTTGCCAATACAATTCAAATGTATTGACCCTTGTGGCTGTAACTTGTAATGTTGCAGGTTTGATTGTTTTAGTGAAGATTGTTTGATTAGGATTACAAAGTCTACAACCAACATCTGCCTGTGGCACTTTTGAAGATGAAGGACCCATGTCTATAGTTATTCCGCTGCAATGTAATGTAATAGCCAAATGAGTTATATAAAGATGTAATTATGTTATTCCTGGTTATAAAGTTATATTATGACCCTTGTATCTTGATATTACATCTTAACTGTGGATGCTAGCTATTGATCCAGGGACTAGCATTGTAAACACAGGGGACACCACCTTATGTTGTTGTAAGGTTGGGACACTCCCTCTACAGTCTATTGTTCCGATATGATCAAACTCCTTTGATCATGGTACATTGATTTTAGATCTAGGTTCCGATTCGATCAATCATATTGATCTCCGCGTGATTCAACAGGATTTATGTGTCATTGTCTACCCCGATGGTGGAAACCGACCGGTAGGGGTAAGTCGTTCGACAATCTCATAATCACGATGACGGAAAGCAAGATCATAGATCAATCCTGAACCACCGCAATATAAACGATCACATCATTCATATCAATCTTCATATCACCATACCCAAACATCCTGAACCTATAACTGAACAGCATCGGCTCTGATACCACTTAAGGGATACGGGTAGGCTACACTAGCGCAAATCAAAATTTTCTACCGCGTAAACCAGGAATACTGTTGTCATAGATCACGGGATTACCACTAGACGCGCAGTTGCAGAATTGATGAAGCACGTTGAGGCAGTGTAGATGTTCCACGTCTCCTCCTTGTCCTCGTCCCATGAGAAGCTCCCCTTGCGCGGCTCGTCCAAGTGCCACAGATGCAGCACCTCCGAGGTATCCACACATGCGGGGTGGAAGCGTCAGACGCCAGACTGCTCGGTCCGCACGTGCAACACAGGCGTGAGGAGTGGCGGCTAGGTGGAATGGTCTAACCCTGGTCAGCTCGCCCCACCCTCTGTTATATAGGCGTCCCACGTGGACTTCTATATTAGCATCCCATTAGTAGCCTAAGCCTGGTCTAATTCGGATCCAATCCTCATTAGGCTTCTAGCCCCTTAAGTGTGTGACCCTATAGGTTCATATACATATAGACATGACACGAATACACTTATTCTGTCAATAGTTGGTAGCCCTCTAGCAAGACGTGCCAACTCCTAAACGCATACAAAGATCATATCGGACGAACCATCGCAAGTTTTAGTACATGTCTTTCCCTTTGCCTTACGATATTTGGTCTAGCTCCAAGCTGACCTCCCTTTCTTGATACTATGATTCGGAATCCCTTTACTAGGTTAACTCTTAACCATATGTAGCACGGCCATGCATTTCTGGATCTGATCACTCGAGGGGCCCAGAGATATCTCTCTCAAGTAGAGAGGGGCAAATCCCATCTCGATTGACCATGCCTTGCAGCATGCTTTAGGATAAACCTGAAAGCTACCTTTATAACTACCAAGTTACGGAGTAGCGTTTGATAGCCCCAAGGTAGGTCGATCCACATCTCAAGTACATGCGACAATCTCAGGTCTAAGGACAAAACGTACACGATGTGTAGAGAGAGCTTCAAGTCTAATTGCCAGTCTCATGATGGGTCAGTCCAAACCCATGTTCATAACATTTGTCCACATCATTGGTTTGACATCTCCATGTCTATGACTTGCGAAACATAGTCATCAACCAATTGATGTGCTAGTCTAATATTCACATGTGTCCTCACATGAACTCCGACTAGGGACAACTATTAAATAACCATATAAGTAAAGAGTTTCACAAACAATTCACATAATTGTCAATCAATAAAATTTGCCTGATATGGATATTCAATGAACATTACAATAACTCATGGATACATAAGAAATATAATCATCTCTATGATTGCCTCTAAGGCATATTTCCTTCACAAACCTCTTCTCATGGCGGAGGAGACGGAATCCAGGAGGATCATGTACGCACGCGCGACACTGAAGGAGCCGAGGAGCAGGAGGTTCCCACCGGTGAGCGCGGCGGTTGGGAGGGTTCAGAGGTCTCCACCGACGAGGTCGAATGGCTCCGCTCCACCAGGCGCATCCCGCTCCAGGTCGATTGTCGTCTTTCCACGGTGAGATCTCTCCCAAACATGATGCCAATGAGCGGGTAGTTTTCCTTTCTCACTTTGAGCAAGGTTTCGCTCCCTATCTTGCTTTATTTCCGCTTGCGAGGCCTACCTTGGGATTTGTCCTATAGTACTTCTGTGGGCCACATACTTTAGTTTTAGGGTCCAAGTCGTTCCCCAGCCTGGTGCTCCTTGAGCAGAGAAGAGGCCGACTCGGTGCGGTGCCGCTAGCATCACACACAGGAGAGACTCCATCTTTCCTCAGGTTACTGGCCTTGACTCTTGTAAGAAATGGCATAGGACTTTCTTCTATGTCAAAACAGCAGGTCCACCAATAACATCTGACTCCACAATTTCTCGGACGAGGTCCCCAGCAAGAAGATCTGGCAGCTTGACCCACGTGACCAAGACGCTGCGGTGAACAAGGCTAACATGATCCTGGAAAGGTTGCTGTTGCCAGATGAAATCTTTCATCTCGCCGATAGGGACCTCATGTGCACCTTCGTCTCACGCCGGGTAAGCCCTATCCAATCTAGGAGCCACAAGATGTGCTTCATGAGTGGCTCCCATGATCCCACTCGGCACTCCATGAAGGAGCTTACCCATGATTCCATTGCTCGCCGAGTAAGATCGATCTTCAAACTGAACTTGGCGGATGATTGGGCTTGGAGCTTCCCTCCGTTTAGCCGGGGCAAGCCTGTCCCCTAGGTAAGTTTCCGGGTAACCTTTATTGCCGAGTCATCTTTAGCTCGTTTGCTGCTCTTAGCCCAGTTCTCAATAATTATTCTTTTTTCTTCTCACAGAACCTTGTTCACCAGGTTGATGACAGTGTTGTCCCTCCTTGCGGTTATAACGAGGATCGCTCCGACTCCGACGAAGTCGATTTCTACCTAGAGTGCTTCATGCCCATCCCGCATGCAGCTGCTGTTTCAGCTTCGGGTAAGAGTCAATCTTGTAACCCCTTACAAGATTGGTCTGACGATGATGAGGATGATTATTGTACGATTTTGTAGGTACATGTCTTGTGACCTTAGCCTTCTAACTTATTCGAGTAAGCCTGTCATTCACCTATGCAGATGGCCAGGTACACGACACTCCTCCTCTTGCCGTGGGCTGTGTCGGCAAGATCCCCGTCGCTAAGCCGAATAAGCGACACGGGGCCCTCCTCCAGCACTCAGCTAGCCAAGAAGAGCAAAGCCACTCCAGCTGCTCCTGCTGCTACAACACTGGCCGAGACTCGGAAAGCTACTGGGCGCCGAGTCACGCGTCGCCTACCATGCGATTCGGTCGTGACTGGGTAAGCTTTTGCGTTCTGCCTACTTTACGTTTCTCCTTCTTATATGTTGCTACTGCTTTCTTACGCATGCCTTGTTGTTTTCAGTGCCGCGCCTCTGTCGACTAACCAGGCTGCTCCTAGCATCGCCTCGCCGCTTAGGCCTGCTCCTGCTCCGACTGATCCTGTGGTGTAGAACCCCATCCGAGTCGAGGCTCCCACTATTGAGGCTCAAGCTTCTCATTGTGAGTCAGACCCGGTGGCGCCCCCGACGAAGGGGACCTGGTGCTGGCCAAGAATAGCTTCATGATCTTTGTGCCAGCCATGCTGGCGCCGAGAAGACCTCCGCCACCAGTTCCTCTGGCATCAGCCCTCAAGCTGGTGCGAATGAACAACTTCCTGATCTTGCTGCCAGCAAAACTGCTGAGCCCAGTCAGTCGGCTCCACTTTCTTCTCCGAACAATCCTGCTCACTCTCCTCTTCTGTCAAAGAACCATACCCGGCCTACGGCTCCTGGTCCGGCTCGCTCTTCATCCGGCAAGCCCACCTCCACCAAACAAACAACCTTGGTTTGTGCTCTGGGTACCGCTCCTCAGATTCGGCCCCCGACATTAACAACAATGCTTGTGTCAACGGGTAAACCGGGCGGGTCTGCGGCTACCGAGTCAGGTGATGTCTCTAAAGCTATTGCCCTTCATACTAGTGTCATTGCCACCCGCGCCAATGTATGAACTACCCTGAAAATGGGTCAAGTTCTTACTCGGATGCTCAGCGGGAATGGCCTTGGTTCAGCTGAGCCTTACGCTTTGGCGTGGAATGCAGCGGGAGAGCAGGAGGTTAGCACCCGCACTGGCAAAAAACTAAAGCTTGTCCCCAAGGCCGTCTCTGATCTGACCCAGGAAGCCATCACCTTAATGTACCATGCTGACGAAGTGAACAAGGTAAATGATCTTTCTACTCTTTCGCGTCAATGAGTATTTCTGTTATACATATCACCTAGTCCCCAAGGTTACTGCCGAGTGAGAAACTTACTCGGCTATAAGCTCCAAGCAATAACTTAGCCTTTCATTTCCTTAGCCAAGCTCATAGGTTAGACTTTCGATCCCTAGTCCCCGAGGTTACTACCGAATGAGAAACTTATTCGGTTGTAAGCTCTTAGCAATAACTTAGCCTTTTATTTCCTTATGCCAAGCTCACATGTTAGAATTTGGATCCCTAGTCCCCGAGGTTACTGCCGAATGAGAAACTTATTCGTCTGTAAGCTCTTAGCAATAACTTAGCCTTTTTTTCCTTATGCCAAGCTCACATGTTAGACTTTCGATCCCTAGTCCCCGAGGTTACTGCCGAATGAGAAACTTATTCAGCTATAAGCTCTTAGATAGGGGTCATTCTTTATCTGTCTAGGAGCTTGATTTTTCCATTTAATCACTGTCTTCTTCCCTTTGTAGCTCACGCATAATGAGCGCACCAAGGTGCATCAAGCTATCCTCCTGGAGCATCGCAAGCTCGAACTTGCTTATGAAAAGCAACAAATTGACACCCAAGGCCAAGGTAATTTTCTTACTCGCCCTATCTATATTCGGCGTATCTTCCTTCGGTTCATTTTCTTAGTATTTTTCGCTCTTTCCCACAGCCTCTCCCAGTCCACCATCGATGCGCTTCACTCGTAGATCAGCGAGGCGGAGAGTAAGTTTTTTGTCTTCCTCGCTTTGTTTTGTGTTCATGCCATTTTCTTGCCTTATTATCCTGGTAGGTCAAGATATTTCTATCGCTGCTGACGAGTAGTTCGTTCCGAATAAGCAGAGAAGCACCAAGCCGAACTCCAGAAGGAGCAAGACGAGGTGGCTCGGCTGAAGAAGCTGATGGCCGACACGGAGCATAAACACTTGGCCGAGGTGAAGGGGCTGAAGGAAGAGCTTGCCGAGAAAGATGACCAGCATGCCGCTATCGCCGAGAAAACCAGGGTGCTGCTCAAGGAGGCCGAGTCGGCGGTTGAGTCAGCGAACCTAGATTTGGACGCACTCCAAGCCAAGGCCAAGGCTTGGCAAACCAGACTCGGCACCATCAAATCTTTTCTCGGTATTGAGTCCTTACTCTCTTTCGCACTGTGCTTTCTTGTTCTTGACTTTGTCATCTTTGTTTGTTACTTTGGTAAGATTCTTTTTTGCCTGTAGAGAATTTTCCCGAAGCGAATTTGTTCGCTATTCGGGCCATGAAGAAGGTGAAAACCGAGTCTGGTGCTCCAGCAGATGGCGAGGTGACCAATGATGAGCATCTCGAAGCGACGTGGGAGCGCGTACAGACCCTCAAGTCCTGCTGCGTGGATTTGCTCAAATCGGCTATTCATGCGTTTCGCATCCCCTGGCCTGATGAAGATGCGCCTGCACTCATCGAGCCCCTTGCTAAAAGATTGCTTCATACTGAGGACAGGCTGGATCAGTGGCGTGAATCGGCCGGCCGAGCTACAGCGGACAAGGCCCTCTCCTTCGTGCTTTCATGGTACGAGGACATCAATCTTGATGTTCTTGCTCGCATAAGGGGAGATGGCAAGTGGCTGAATGACCCTGAGTTGATCAAGAGACGCCAGGAGCGAGCCTACGCCATGATCGAGTACACCATGGTACATGCTCGGTGCGACGGGCCCAGCTTCCTCGACCTCGGCGACCTACTTGTCGAAGTTGCTGATGAAGAGGGTGCTGACAGCGAGGCCAGCGAGTCAGATGATCCCGAAGACTCGGCTACTGACGCCCCTGACTCAGCAGATTCTCCAAGCGATGCTCCTAGCTCCAAGGCTGCTCCTCCTAGTCCTGCTGCTCCTTAGACTGAATAGGACAAGTACTTGAACTTTTGATGAGATCCCTAGTATGCCGGGTACAAATGTAATATACATTGCACTTATGTCTGGTTATGTGTGTTTTGATAAGGCTTTAAGTATCTTGTCATGTTCTGAGTGTGAATCATCCAAGGGCAAGTCTCCGAGTCTCATTTTTGTCGTTTCACCTTTCCTTGACTTTGGCACATGTCTGCCTTTTTTGGTGTTCGACATTAGAGTCTCAAAGTACTAAAGATATAGTTAGCGGGTATGAAACCTAGGTCGCTTGGCCGAGGATTATTCAACACACAATACAATATGACCTGCAGTGGGTTAGGCAAAGACATAGAGTCGACTCGCGTTTCTCCTTGTATTTATTCAGCGCTCGTATTTACTCGTCATACATCTTTTCCTCTTGCTTGCCATGAAGCCATGTTTTCGGACAGCATCAAAGAGTTGATTCTTTCTGAGTAAACACTACTTGTTCCGAGATAAGTTTTGGGTGTCACGCTAGCCGACATAAAATAATTGAAAGGGAAAACATAAGGGGCAGTCCCCGAGTCAGTTTTTCGAGTCATACCATTTTATTATCAGCACATAGCCGGCACAAGTGTCCGACATATAAGTGTAGAAGGGACGAAGCAGTGCCACATTCCATGGCCTTTTGGTCTCATCTCCTGATCTGTACGCCTTGTTCTTTTGCGCTTCATAAGCATCTATGAGATAATATGAATCAATGTGCAATGCTTTACTTATAATGAATGAACCTTCCCATGGGGTTGATAATTTATGCATTCCAGCTGTGCACTGCACTAGCCTTAGCACCATATCCCCTTCTCAAAAAACACGAGGTTGAACTTTCCGGGTATGGTAGCGTCAGATATTTTGCTGATATATAGCGGATCTGGATAATGCCAGTTCCCTTGCTTCTTCAAGTAAGTCGACTCCATCTTCTCGGGCCTTTTTTACCTCAGCTTCCGAGTATTGCCTTATCCTTGGCGAGTCATACTCTATGTCGCCAGGCAAAACTGCTTCTGCCCCATACACAAGGAAAAATGGCATATAGCCTGTTGACCGATTCAGAGTTGTCCTGACACTCCATAGCACTGAGGGTAGTTCCTCTATCCAACAACTAGGTGATCTCTAGAGTGGTTCCATCAAGCGGGGTTTTATCCCTGATAGAACTAGGCCATTAGCTCGTTCAACTTGTCCATTTGACTCAGGATGAGCGAATGATGCTACATCGAGTCTTATTCGGTTTTTTCCGCAGAAACGAGCAAAAGCTCTTTCAGCAAAGTTTGTGCCATTATCTGTGATTACACTGTGTGGGTAACCATATCTTAGGATTATGTCCCTTAAGAATGTGACAGCTGTTTTACCGTCCAATTTTTTGATGGGTTTCACTTCTATCCATTTGGTGAACTTATCAATCATCACCAAAATATGAGTCATGCCTCCCCTTGCTGGTTTGAATGGTCCTACCATATCTAGGCACCATACTGCAAATGGCCAAGTGATTGGTATAGTATTTAATTCAGACACTGGTAAATATGATTTGGATGTATAATGTTGGCAACCATTGCATTTTTCGACTAGCTCTTCTGCCTGTGCCAATGTGCTTGGCCAATAAAATCCATGTCGGAACGCCTTGGCCACCAATTCTCTTGATGATGCATGGTGCCCACATTCCCCTTGATGAATATCCAACAAAATCGCATGTCCTTTCTCTGAGCTGATGCAACGCTGTAGTACACTCTTCACACTTATCTTGTATAGCTCCTTGTTAATTATGGTGTATGCTTTTGCTCTTCTTTTTGTTTGCCTTGCCAATATTTCATCATTCGGCAAAGTTCCATCCTTTAAGTAGTTGAATATTGGTTGTGCCCATGTTGGTATTAGTGGCTCCGGGTCTGCTTCCCCATCAATTTCCAATGCCTCCGCCGACATATGTTCTACCGACATGACCTGAGGAGTCCTCGAGTGTGATTCGGCAACCCCTGAAGTGAGCAGGTCAGTCCCTGAGTAAGTCGAACCTGCCCCTGAGTCTATGTCCATTGGTGCAACGTCTGACTCTTGTATTGTCGGAATAAATATCGACTCGGATTCTGGAGAGGGCTTAATCAATTTTTTTCTGAGATGTTCCAATGCTATTCCTGGTGGTATCGCTTGCCGCGATGAACCTTGCTTGGATAATACATTTGCTGCTTCATTCTCTGCTCTTGGGACGTGGTGGAATTCACACTCGTCAAAGTATCCCGAATTTTTTTGCACATGGAAACGATATAATGCCATGTTTGCGTCCAGCGCGACCCAATGTCCAGACACTTGCTGAATCACTAAATCCGAATCACCAAAACACATGCTCCTTTTGATGCCAATCTCTTTAGCCACTTTGATGCCGTGGACAAGTGCTTCATACTCGGCAACATTATTGGAAGCAGCAAAATGAATTTGTAGCACATACTTGAGCTGATCCCTCTTTATCAATGTGAGCACTATCCCGGTGCCCAGACCCATTTTCGTCTTGGACCCGTCAAAATGCATTTTCCAGTAGTTCGGGTCTGGCAGTGGTGGTTCGTACTGCATTTCCATCCAATCTACAGATAAATCTGCAACGACTTGAGATTTAATTGCATCTCGCCTATCATAATGTGGAGTATATGGTGCTAGCTCCATGGCCCATTTTGTGACTCGGCCACTAGCATCTTCGCTGCCTAATATATCCGAGATAGGCGCCTCACATATTATCCGGATTGGGTGTTCTTGAAAATAATGTTTTAGCTTCATTGCTGCCATATATACCCCATATGTCATTTTCTGATAATGCGGGTAATTCTGTTTGGACACTGAGAGCACTTCGCTCAAGTAATAAACTGGCCTTGGGACTGATTTGCCCTCCTCTTCGCGTTCAACCACTATCACTACACTTACAACTCTGTTGGTTGCGGCAACAGAGAGCAACATTGGCTCTTTGGACAGTGGTGATGCTAATATTGGTGCTATTGCCAACATTTTCATTAATAAATGGAAAGCGCTATCAGCTTGTGTGTCCATGTAAATTTGTCTGGTTTTTTCATCAGTTGATATAGTGGTAGGGCTTTTTCACCTAGCCGACTAATAAATCTACTCAACGATGCCAGGCATCCAGTGAACTTCTGGACATCATTCAGGGTTCTTGGCAATTCCATTCTTTCGATGGCCCTGATCTTTGTCGGGTTAGCCTCAATTCCTCGGCTGGATATGATAAATCCGAATAATTTTCCAGCCAGGACACCAAATGTGCATTTTCCGGGTTAAGTTTCATCCGGAATCTTCTCAAGTTTGCGAATGTTTGACACAGGTCCTCAATTAGAGTATGAATTTGCTTGGTTTTTATCATCACGTCATCGACGTATACTTGAACATTTTTGTCCTATTGATCTTGCAAGCATTTTTGCATGCATATTTGATATGTTGCACCTGCATTTCTCAATCCGAATGGCATGGTACGATAGCAATAAGCCCGGTACGGGGTGATAAAAGTTGTCTTTATTTGATCATTTGGATTCAGTGGTATCTGATGGAATCCAGAATACGGGTCCACAAATGACAAGAACTCACACCCAGTAGTAGAATCTATAACTTGATCGATCCATGGTAGGGGAAATGGATCTTTTGGGCACGCCTTATTGAGGTTCGTGTAATCAATACACATGCGCCATACACTGCCACGTTCGGTTCATCCTTTTTCTTTTCGACCAAGACTGGATTTGATAACCAATCCGGGTGCAGTACTTCCATGATGAATCCAGTAGCTAAAAGCCTAGCAATCTCGGCAGCTATTACTTTCCTCCTATCTTTGGCGAAGCGGCGGAGGGGTTGCCTCATCGGCTTGGCATCTTGCCTTACGTGAAGAGAGTGCTCAGCCAGCTCCCTCGGAACTCCTTGCATATCCTGTGTGGACCATGCAAAGATATCCCGATTCTCACGTAGGAAGCTGGTGAGCTCGCTTTCCTATTTGTCAGTGAGGCCGGCCCCAATGGTAACTGTACGCTCTAGGAAAGTCTCATCCACCTGTACCCTCTTAGTCACTTTGGTGGCTTGAAATGAAACATTGCCATGTGGGTTAGTGAGTGCCGGCATGGACATTTGCGCTGCTTTGGCCAATGCTTCCGCCTCCAACATTTGATGTTTTTCCTGTGCTATGACCAGTTACTCGGCCAGTGAAGATCCGGCGAGGCACATGCAATGGACCTTTTATAATCTCCCTCAACTGTAATCACCCCACATGTGCCTGGCAGCTTCATCTTCAAGTAAGCAATGTGAGGAGTAGCCATAAAATTTTCCATAGCCGGCCTGCCGAGTAAGGCGTGATATGAGCTGACTAAATCAACCACCTCAAACTCTATTGCTTCAGTGCGACAATTCTCTCTGTTGCTGAATAGGACGTTGACCCAGATCTTGCCAATTGGCTCACAGGACAATCCCGACACAATACCATGTAAAGTTGTCTTAGTCGGCTCCAACATGTTCATGGTAATTCCTATCTTGAGCATGGTATCCTTGTACATGATGTTGATGCTACTGCCATCATTGATCAGTACCTTGGAAAACTTCACATTGATATTAGGGCGCATGAACGTTGGATCTAGGACTAGACCATATCCTCCTGGGGTTGGCATGATCTTGGGGTGATCCTTTATACTCCAAGTTATTTCTTGCTCCGACCAATGCATGTACTTAGGAATTTCCGGCATTGTGGCATTCACCTCCATCATCCGTCGTTGCTGACTCTTTTTGTCATTCGACTCTATGACGAAGACGACATAGCTCTGGTGATGTTCTCTATACTCGTTTCTAGTTCCGTGCCCGACATGAGCATCATCACCTCTTGGATTGTGCACCTGGTGCACAGTTTCTCTTCTCTCTTGATTATGATACCTTGGTTGCCTGTTTTCATATCTGTTATCCGTTCCTACAGCCTGAGCATTTCCTCCTGTGAGTGGTGGAGGGGGAGGTGGTGGTAGCTTCTTACTCGACGAATCCACTCTATCTCCTTTCTGAAACCAAGTGCATTGTCTTGTTGTGTGATTTGCTATCTTACTCGGACTAGGCGTGTGAAACTTACACGGATGATCTAGCATCATCTCATAGGTATTCTTCTGTCGGTCCTGATATTGCTTCCTTTGTTCATAAGGCTTTTTGCCATCATTCTTTGGCACCCAGTGTTGTTGTCCATTTGTCCTTTGATGTTGGCTACTTCTAGCATCTGGATGATCCTGACCCACGGCTGCAACCTGAGACGAACCATATCTGTAATCAGGCATTTCATCTCTTCTTTTGCTTATGTATTCAGATCTTTCTTGGCGCCTCTGCGACCCGGTAGCGTCATAAATCTGAGTCTCAGTCATCCCATCTGCCGACATGAGCAGAGGCTGAGTCGGATCTCCCAACGCATACGAGTCAGCAATCCTTATTGTTCCTGCTAAACTTGCCGGCATATCTCTCTGTAGCCTTTGCCACAACACACTTCCGTGTCTGCAACCTTGGGCAAACCAAGCGATTGCCTGTGACTCGATTACCCCTTCGCATGAATTGCGCATTGTGCACCATCTTGTGAGGAATTCTCTATCCGTCTCATTCGGCCTTTTCTTGTACATTGCTAGCTATTGTGGGAGACTTGGCCTCTTGTAGGTGCTCATGAAATTGCTCACAAAAGTGCCTTGAAAATCGATCCATCTATTGATGCTTCCGGGTGGCAAATTGTTCAGCCATACCCGAGCTGGTCCTTCTAGCATTTGCGATACATATCGTACTGCCCAACTCAAATTCCCCTACGTGATTTTCACAGAAGTTCCATAATCTATGAGCCAATCCTCTGGCTTTGTGCTTCCATCATATGTTTTTGTTCCTCTGGCCAGCTGGAAATTTGGTATAGGTGGCACCTTCATGATCCTTGGGCCAAATCATGGTGGACCCTGTGGACCCTGTGACTCGATCAGTTCCACCATCTTTATCCGGTCAAGCTTCAGTCTTGCATCATCCGGCTAAAGATTCCTGCCTCTGAGTCTAGCTTACATCGCTTGATATGCGTGATCCGGCAGTTCATACCCGTCGTTTACCATCGCCGAGTAACCATCATTGTACATGTTCGTGTCCGGGTCAGCATGCTGTTGTGCTGCTTTTCCTGCGCTTTGCTGTCTTCTTTCGGGTTGAGATGGTGCATTATTTGGCGCTGGATTTCCTCCTCCTGCCGAGTGAGATCCACGCCTAGGTTGAGGCGCAATTTTTTCCCTCCATTGTCGTTTCTTTGCCCTGCTTGCCTTTCTCGGCCTGCATTTTCCTGGTTTTCATTTCCTTGGGCATTATTCCTTCTCATTCCCTGTGCATGTGCAGGGTTTCCCTGAGCCATTGCCGGGTCATAAGTGATTATCTTCTTGTTTCTCCCTGAATAAACTCTTTTTTCTTTTCTCAGTCTTGGTGCCGCTCCGGGTGAGGATGCCGTGTGACCTACTGATCTTGCTGCGACAGGAGTCGCCGAGAGAACCAGCTGTGACCTCCCTGCTATACCCGGATTCGCTCTGTAGTACGCTTCATTCAGCATGCTAGCTGCTCTTACCAGTTCATTGACTCGCTCTTGTTGTATTTTCTTTGCCTCTCCCGTCAGATGGGGTAATTCTGCCATTGCTGCTTCTGCGGCTCGCAGGTTAGCTGATGTTGTATTGTATGTTGGCCGCATAGCAGTTTCGTTGTTGTTCTTTGGTGTTATTTTTTACGTTGCATCCGCCAGCTCCTCATTGAGGTTTCTTCCTCTTAACCTTGTCGCATCAAGCCTAGTCTTTGCGCCCTTGACTCGATTTGCCGAGTTGAGCTCTCGAATTGTGATATCCAGATCTTGCTGTAACTGTGCTAATTCATTGGCTTTCTCCAAAACCTTTATCCTGGCCTCCTCTAACTCGTCTTGCACACCTGTTGGGTCAGTTGCTTCGCAACTGGCTCTGCCAACTTATCTATCGCACTTGCAGCTCTTTAGCCCTTTTACTCCTAGCTATGTTTTCTGGCTTTTCTAGCGGTGCCTTTGCTGTTCTCGCAGCCTTTGGTGTCTCCTCATGATTTCCTCCCTCAGCATTCTCATTCACTACTGGAGTTATTGGTGGAGCTACTGGGTTAGGAGCTGTCATCATTACCTCCACGGAGACGAGTTGGTGAAGCTTTCAAGCGATTGGAACCGCTGGCGGATCCGGTGCCAGGACGACGCGCTCCGGATATGCAGGCTCCACGCGCACGGCGACGTAGACCTGGTGCTCGCCGAACTTGATGAAGCGACCACCCCTTGGGAAAGGCTTGGTCCCGAAGCACCCCGCGTTGTTGCTGACGAAGTTGAGCGCGCCAAACCTCTGGATGAGGCCAGAGTAGACGCGCTCGCCGGTCTTGGCGATGATGTTGCCCGTCCGAATGAAGACTCCATCAAGCACCTGCTTCTGCCCCACGGTGGGCGCCAACTATCGTGGTGGTGTCACGGTAGATGCCATGGGTAGGCTTAAGTTGGGGGCCGAATGGCTGCTTGTGGTCACCGGGGAGGGAGTGCATGGTCTTGCCATGCATGAAGAATAAGATGAACTCTCCACACTTAGGAATTACAAGTGCTCCTTGAGCTGTATGAACTAGTGTTCTGGGCACTAGTTCCCTACTTGGTCCAACCTCTTCCCACTACTGCTATGCTCCTCCTTATATAGGCAGTGCTAGCTAAGTTACAGCCCTTTGGGTTCTAGGGTTACTATTTGGATCTTGGTCCCTATAGTACTGGCCAGGTCATGGGCTTTCCCAAAGCCCAATGGCCTAGTCCACAAAGTTAGACAGCTAACGGTCTTCTCGTATGTTGCCTCCTGTTCCTTTTGGCGTCATGCAGTTAGTTTGTACGTCAGCTCTTGCTTTGGGCGTCACCCGGCTCCGTTTTGTGTCACCCGGCGTCTCCCTTCACTTTTGACCATGCTTTACCATGGTCCCTCCTGAACCTCACTCGGAAAGGTGCCACGTGTCCTATCTGACTCGACCCTTCCTCGAGAGACCCGACTCATTGGTTCCTGCAAGACTAACAACTTTGTCTTGTATGGGCTGACATAGTTTCTATGTCGGCCTCATACGATTCTCTCACCCAGCCGTTCTCACTCGTCCTGGTTCTTTCTTTACTAGGAGCAAGGCAAGCTAGGCTGTGATTCACCCCTTGTGTCCTTACCGGGGGTTATCCCCCCGACACTCCTCATGACATTCATAAAGATAGGAACTATATTTATAATTTTCATCCTCATGAGGGAGAAAGTATTGCCAAAGCATGGGGGAGATTGAAGTCACTAATGCTCAAATGTCCCATTCATGAGCTCCCTAGTAATATTATTATCAATAATTTTTATGCAAGGCTTTCAGGACATTACAAGGACTATCTAGATACCTATTCATAGGGGTCCTTCACAAGTAATAAGGTCAAAGCTAAGTGGGATCTTCTTGAAACAATTCAAATAAATACTGAATATTGGGATAATTACAAAGGCAAAGAACCAGGTATAAACTATGAGCATGATTTCATTAAGTATTTTACTAAAACTACTGGAGCTTAGTGCTAAATATGGTCTTGATCCTCAAATTCTTGTTAGATATTATAGATCCTTTGCTTCCCATATTAATGCTCCTAAAGAAAAATGGGACATGTATCATGAACCTTTTAAAGACACTTGCATGGAAAATGAAAATGTTATTCATGATTGCAATAAACATGCTCAAACTTCTGAAAGTACTATTTCTTATAAGCATGTTAATTTTTGTGGTATGCATAGACCTTGTGAAAAGAATCAAAATGAAGAAGATTATTGTATCACCCACTGGAATGAAAGAAATAGAACGTGGTATAAGGCTCTAAATGATCTTGGTAAAAAAGTTTGTGCCTTCTATCCTTTTATTTGTGAACTCTGCTATGAAGTGGGTCATTTCAATTTTCAATGCTCAGGCCATATGAGTACTGCAAGCTTGTATTTTGATAACGCGATCACTGATAATCAACATGATGAACTTACATTGTTTTTGGGGTGTGAAGAGTTATCAAGAAAAACTTCTTTGGTAGACATGAGTGCTTTTGGTATGAATTGCATCCTCCATGGTTGTCATCTTTATTGTGTTGAAAACTGCCACGCAAATACTTACATATAAAATCTTATAAAAGATGATATTTTACCAAATTATGATAGGAATGATATGTGTTTTGATCTTATTAATTAAAAGGAGGAATCCTCCAAAGTTTCTTCTATTGTCTCTAACAATAAGCCAGGGTATGTGGAGAAGCTTCCTTTCAAGCCTCTCCCTCCTAAAGAGGAGAAGAAGAAAAAGAAGAAGAGGAGTAAAAGGAGAGAGGAAACGGTATCTTCCTCTAATCATGTTGCTCCTATCATAGTTTTTGTTGATGAGTCTGAACTAGATGATGTTCCTATGCCTGTTACATATAGTAGTGATCATGATTGGGAAAAGCACACCACTTTTGATATTGAAAACCTCTTTGGTACCAATTCTAAAAATGATCATATTAATAGTTGTTCTGCTATTAGTGCTATCCATGTTCCTTCCAATGATGATATGTTTACAAATGAACATACTTGGGAAGATAGCTATTCTATTGCTTATGATGATACTATACCTCCAATATATGATGATTACAATGATGAGTATAATATTTTCAGTCCACCTACTATTGAGGATAAAAGTAATTATGATTACAATATGCCTCCTATATTTGATGATTATGGTGATGAGAATAGTAATGATAGCTATTTTGTTGAATTTTCTCCCACTACAGTTAATAAGAATGACTATGCTTATGTGGAGAGTAATAATCATTATATGCATGTGGCTCATGATAAGAATGTTTTATGTGATGGTTATATTGTTAATTTTGTTCATGTTGCTACTGAAAGTTATTATGAGAAAGGGAAACATGGTTTTATGCATCTCAATAATATTAAGTTTCCCCTCTTTATGTTGAAAGTCTTGAAGTTGCACTTGTTTTGCTTTCCTATGCTCGGTGCTTTGTGCTTTCATGACTTGTTTCTTTACAAGATTCCTATGCATAGAAGTGGGTTAGACTTAAATGTATTTTGAATTTGGTTCTTGATGCTCTTTTTTACTTCAATTCATATTTCTTATGTGAGCATCTTCTCAAAATATCAAGCCTAACTTAAAGGCATTAAAGAAAAGTACTTGTTGGGAGATAACCCAAGAGTTTTATTGAGTCTTGGAAGTTATTACTTCTGTAATGACCTCTCCTTATCCTTTTTGTTAGTTTTTTGTGCCAAGAATGACCTCTAATGAGAGGGAAGTAAGATTTGGGGAGTTGCTGTCCCGAAACAGATTTCTGCCCTCCACCATAAAAATTCGTGAGGAGTCTTTGTAAGTTGGATTGAGCCGAAAATTTACAAATAAATCCCCAGTATGTTAGCTAACTTTAGTTAGTTCAACACTTTTTAATTTGAGAAACAGAAGGTCTTCGAAAAAATCGGTTTCTACCTGCTGGCGAGTTTTGACAGATTTTTGCCATTATTTGCATTTTCTTCTTATTGATTCCTCTTTGAGTTCTCTTTTGGGGAATTGAGATTTTTGAAGGATTTACTACAATAGCTTGTGTTTTTAGTGAAAAGTCTTGTTGTTCCAAAGCTTTTCCTAGGGTCTAATATCTCTTGAATACACTAATGTTGCTAATGAAGATTGTGTGAAGTTTTGTATGAAGGAAAAATTTCAGGTGTAGAGAGAGAATGATGTAATTGTCGTGGTGGTGGCACGGCAGATACCATGGGTAGGCTTAAGTTGGGGGACGAATGGGTGCTTGTGGTCACCAGGGAGGGAGTGCACGGTCGAGCCATGCACGAAGAACAAGAAGAACTCTCCAGACTTAGCGATTTGATTGAGACCTGGAGATTACAAGTCCTCCTAGAGTTGTATGAACTAGGGTTTAGTGCCCTAGTTCCCTACTTGGTCCAACCTCCTTCTACTACTGCTATGCCCTTCCTTATATAGGCAGTGCTAGTATACCCCTTTGGGTTCTAGGGTTTACTATTTGGATCTTGGTCCCTACAGTGTGGGTCGGGTCATGGGCTTTCCCTAAGCCCAACGGCCCAGTCCATAAAGCTTGACAACTAACGGTCTTCTGGTATGCTGCGTCCTATTGCTTTGGGCGTGATGTTGTTACTTTGTACATCGGCGTATGCTTTTGCCGTCACCCGGCTCCTTTTGTGTCACCCGACGTCGCCCTTCTCTTTTGACCATGCTTGACCATGGTCCCTCCTGAACCTTACTCGGAAAGGTGCCACGCGTCCTACTTGACTCGGCCCTTCCTCGGTAGACCCGGCTCGTCGATTCCTACAAGAATTACAACTTCGTCTTATGCGGGCCGACATAGTTTATATGTCGGCCGCTCATGCTTATCTTACCCGGCCATTCTTTCTTTACTCGGAGCTAACCAAGTTGTGCTATGTTTCACCTCTCGTGACCCTACCGGGGGTTATCCCCCCGACATTAGTCCCCGAAGCTGGTGAGGTCTAGCAGTTCAAGCTGTTAGGCGTCTCCAGGTTCCTTTTATGTGATTGGAAATTAGTTTTTGTCTGTATTTGTCGCAATCTTGATCCTTACCAGATCTGTCTGACAGTTTTCGAATCCACTCTTTGAATTCTTGGCTCATTTTTGCCTCGAGCCGAGTCATTTTGGCCAATACCGAGTCATTTTCGGTGCCCTTCGGTCACTGACAGCTGGTAATTATGATTACTTGCCTCAAATTTTGTTCCAAGCTCTGGCGGCACAGTGACGGCTGCGCAGTTATTCTCCGTCATTGTGGCAGTCTGATCGGTCTGCGCCCCTTGTCCTTCCTCTCATGACGTGGTGCACGATTTTTCGTGTATCTCTGGCTACGTGGCACTTGCTGATTGGCTTACTAGGCCTGGTAGACGACCACACGCTGGCCGCACGGCACAGATAGATCCCACGACCAGGGTTTTTACTGTCTTTAAGTAGGGGTTGGGGGTTTCCACTTCCGCCACGCCCATTCAGTTTTCCTTGCCTTTTCTTCTTCCTTGCGCCTGCAAGATCGAACCGCCCCCTTTGTGGTTTCCTCTCCCTCCTGCTCTTGTCTTGCAATCGCCCCTCTTTTCTTTCCATTCCACCACGGGTCCACGTTGTTCCAAACCTCTTCCAACTGCGCATGAGTTTGAATCTGCGGAACTCATGGACGCTCGTGACGGCGCTGATGGTGCTGAGGAGCAGGAGATTCCCGCCGGCGAGAGCGATGGCTGGGAAGGCTCGGAGGTCTCCACCGAGGAGGTAGAATGGCTCCGCTCCACTAGGCATTCCGCTGCTAGTGGATTGCCGTCTTCCCGCCGGTGAGATCTCTCCCAAACCCGAAGCTAACGAGCGGGTGGTTTTCCTTTCTCACTTTGAGCGCAGTTTCGCTCTTCTAGTGAGCACCTTCTTCTCCTCATTTCTCTCCATCTTCCATCTGAAAACCCATCATCTTCATGCCAATGCGATTGGCTCTCTTTCCTGTTTTATCTCTGCTTGCAAGGCTTACCTCGGAATTTGGCCTACAGTTCTTCTGTGGGCCAAATATTTTAGATTTAGGGTTCATGTTGTTCCCCAGCCCGGTGCTCATCATGCCGAGAAGAAACCGACTCGGTGCAGTGCTGCTAGCATCACGCCTAGGAGAGACTCCATCTTTCCTCGGGTTGCTGGGCTTGATTCTTGCAAGAAGTGGCATAGAACCTTTTTCTATGTCAAAAACAGCGGGTCCGCCGATAACATCCGGCTCCCCCCTTTATCAGACGAGGTCCCCAGCAAGAAGCTCTGGCTGCTTGACCCGCGCGACCAAGATGCTGCGGTGAATGAGGCTAACACGGTCCTGGAAAGGTTGTTGTCGCCAGATGAAAACTTTCATCTTGCCTACACCGATCTCATGTGCTCCTTCATCTCACGCCGGGTAAGCCCCATCCAAGCGAGGAGCCACAAGATGTGCTTCATGAGTGGCTCCCATGATCCCACTTGGCACTCCACTAAGGAGCTCACCCATGACTCCATTGCCCGCCGAGTAAGCTCAATATTTAAATTAAACTTGTCGGATGATTGGGCTTGGAGTTACCCTCCGTTTTGCCGGGTCAGGCCTGTCCCCTGGGTAAGTTTTCCGAGTCGTTTTCCTTGCCGAGTAGGCTTTAGCTCTTTTGCCACTTTCAGTTTAGTTTTTGGTTACTTATTTTGTTTGTCTTTCGCAGAATCTCGTTCACTAGGTTGATGACAGTAATGTCCCTCCCTGCGGTTATAACGGGGATCACTCCAACTCGGATGAAGTCGAGTATGACTTGGAGTGCTTCATGCCCATCCCGCATGCTGCGGCTGCTTCAGCTTCGGGTAAGAGTCGATCTCGCAATGCCTTACAAGATTGGTCTGACGATGATGAGGATGATGATTGTACGCTTTTGGAGGTACTTGCCTTGTGACCTTATTCGAGTAAGCTTGTTATTTAATCATGTAGTTGGCCAGGTACATGACACTCCTCCTCTCGCCGTGGGCGGAGTCGGAAAGATCCCTGTCGCCAAGCCGAAGCGATGCGGAGCCTCGTCCAGCACTTAGCCAGCCAAGAAGAGCAAGCCCAGTCCGGCAGCTCCTGCTGCCACTCTGGCTGAGACCCGCCAAGCCGGGCGCCGAGTCACACGCCGAGACACCCGTGACCCGGTCGTCACCGGGTAAGTTTTCATACTCTGCTTTCTTCGTTCCTTATTTTTTGTCATTGATGTTCTCTTATACATGTCTCGTTGTTTTCAGCGCTGCACCTTTGTCGGTGACGCAGGATGCTTGTAGCATTGCCTCGCCACTAAGGCATGCGCCTCCTCCAGATGACTCGGCGGCGCCGAGTCCCGTCCAAGTTGAAGCTCCCACTGTTGAGGCTCACGCCTCTCAGTGTTAGTCAGACCCGGAGGGTCATTCGGCTAGCGCCCCTAGCGCTCGCCAGGAATAATTTTTTGATCTTGGTGCCAGTGATTCTGGCGCCGAGAAACCTTCCGCCGCCAGTTCCTATAGCATCGGCTGATGTGAATGAACAACTTCCTGATCTTGGAGCCAGCAAAACTGTTGAGCCCAGTCAGCCGGCTCCACTTTCTTCTCCAAATCCTCCCGCTCGCTCTCCACTTCTGTCAGATGGACAGACCTAGCCCAAGGCCTCTGGATCTGCTCGCCCTTTATCCGGCAAACCACCTCCTCCAAGCAGACAACGCTGGTCTGCGCTCCGGGTTCTACTCCTCAGATCTGGCCTCCGACGTTGGTGACAATGGTCGCTTCAACGGGTAAGGGGGGCGAATGCGCGGCTGCCGGGTGAAGTGATGGCTCTAAGGTTGTTACCCTCCATACTTCCGCTGCAGCGACCCGTGCCAATGTGGGAACCACCCTGAAAATGGGTCAATTTCTCACTCGGACGCTCAGTGGGAAAAGCCTTGGTTCGGGTGAGCCTTATGCTATGGCATGGAATGCAGCTAGCGAGCAGGAGGTCAGCACCCGTGTTGGCAAAAAACTGAAGCTGGGCCCTAAGGCCATCTCTGACATGACCCAGCAGGCCATTACTCTAATGGCTCGCGCCGACGAAGTGAACGAGGTAAAGTATCTTTTTACTCTTTTGTATTGTTGAGTATTTCCTTTATACATATCACCTATTCCCTGAGGTTACTATCGAGTAAGAAACTTACTTGGCTGTAAGCTCTCAATAATCACTTAGTCTTTAAATTTTCACACCTAGCTTGCATGCTAGAGCTTCAATCCCTAGCCCTCGAGGTTACTGTCGAGTAAGGAACTTACTCGGCTGTAAGCTCTTAAGATTTTTTTATTTTCTTATGCCAAACTCGTATGTTAGAGCTTCAATCCCTAGCCCTCGAGGTACTGTCGAGTAAGGAACTTACTTGGCTATAAGCTCTTAAGCTTTTTAATCCGGCAGGCTGCTTGACTTGACCTTTCCTTACTGTCTGTCTTCTTTGTCCAGCTCACGCATAACGAGCACACCAAGGTGCACCAAGCTCTCGTCTTGGCTCATCGCAAGCTCGAACTTGTGTATGAGAAGCTGCAGACTGACACCCAAGGCCAAGGTAATATCCTTACTCGTCCTTTCTCTATTCGGTGTAATTTTCTTTGGTTCATTTTCTCAATTTTTTCTCACTCTTTTTTCAAAGCCTCTACTCAGTCCACCATCGATGCTCTTCACTCCCAGATCAGCGAGGCCAAGAGTAAGTTTCTTGCCTCACTAATCCAATAGCTGAAGGTTTTTGTTGGTGCTAACAAGTATTTGCTCTGAATAAGAAGAGAATCACCAAGCCGAACTCTAGAAGGAGCGAGATGAGGTGACTCGTCTGAAGAAGTTGATGGCCGAGATGGAGCAGAAGCACTTGGCTGAGGTGAAAGGGTTGAAAGAGGAGCTTGTCGAGAAGAATGAGCAGCAGGCCGCCAGCGCCGAGAAGACCAAGAGGCTGCTCGACGAGGCCGAATCGTCAGTTGATTCGGCAAACTTGAACTCCGACGCCCTCCAAGCCAAAGCCAAAACTTGGCATAGCAAGCTCGCCACTATCAACTTCTTTCTCGGTAGTGGGTTCTTACTCTTTTTGCACTGTGTAGGTCGCTCTGGATTTCTTCCATCCACTTTTGTTATTTTGCTAACTTTTCTCTTTTGCTTGCAGAGAATTTTCCTAAAGCCAACATGTTTGCCATCTGAGCCATGAAGAAAGTGAGGGTCGAATCTGGTGCTCCAGCCGATGGTGAGGTGTCCATGGAGGAGCTTCTCGAAGTGGTGTCCGAACGGGTCAGGACCCTCAAGTCCTACGGTGTGGACCTGCTCAAGTCGGCTATTCATGTGTTTCACATGCTCTGGCCAGATGAAGACGCACCCAAACTCATCGAGCCACTTGCTGAGAGATTGCTCCTTACTGAGGACCGGCTGGATCAATGGCGTGAGTCGGCCGACCGAGCTGCAGCGGACAAGGCTCTCTCCTTCGTGCTTTCATGGTACGAGGACATCAATCTTGATGTTCTTGCACGCATAAGAGGGGATGGCAAATGGCTGAATGACCCGGAGCTGATCAAGAAGCGCCAGGAGCGAGCTTACGCCATGATTGAATATACCATGGTGCACGCTTGGTGCGACGGGCCCAGCTTCCTCGACCTTGGCGACCCGCTCATCGAAGTTGCTGATGAAGAGGGTGGCGACAGCGAAGCAACCTAGTCAGATGGTCCGGATGACACGGCCACAGATGCCCCTGACTCGGCCGATGCTCCAAGTAATTCTCCTGGCTCCAAGAGTGCTCCTCCGAGTCCTTCTGCTTCTTAGGCTAACAAATACTCGAACTTTGATTAGATCCCTGGTATACCGGGTACAGATGTAACATACATTGCACTTTAAGTTTGATTATGCGCCTTTTGATAGGCTTTATATATTTGCGGTATGTTCTAAGTGTGAATCATTCAAGGTCAAGTCCCCGAGTGTCACCTTTCCTTGACTTTGGCCCCTATCTACCTTTTTCGGTGTTCGACATTAGAGTCTCAAAGTACTAAGGATATAGTTAGAGGGTATGAAACCTAGGTCGCTTGGCCGAGGATTATCCAACACACAGTATAACGTGACCTGCAGAGATTTAGGCAAAAATCTAAATCCGGCTCGCGTTTCTCCTTTGTACTTATCTGACGTTCGTGTTTACTCGTGATACATCCTTTTCTCTTGCTTGCCATGAAGCCGTGTTTTCGAACAACAGCATAGTCGAAGAGTTGATTTCTTCCGAGTAAACACTACTTGTTCCGAGATAAATTTCGGGTGTCACGCCAGCCGACATAAAATAATTCGGAGGGAAAGTTTAAGGGGTAGTCCCTGAGTCAGATTTTTGAATCATACCATTTTATTATCAGCACATAGCCGGCACACACATCCGGCATATGAGAGTTCGAGTGATACATGCATTGCTTCTCCTAAGTGCAAAAGGGACGAAGTAGCGCCACATTCCATGGCCTTTTGGTCTCATCTCCTAACCTGTCGGCCTTGTTCTTTTGTGCTTCACGAGCGTCTATGAGATAATAGGAATCATTGTGCAATGCTTTGCTTACAATGAATGGTCCTTCCCATGGGGGTGATAATTTACGCATTCTCGTTGTGCGTTGCACCAGCCTTAGCACCATATCCCCTTCTCGAAAAACACGAGGTTGCACTTTCTGGCTATGATAGCGTCGGAGATTCTGTTGATATATAGCGGATCTGGATAATGCCAGTTCCCTTGCTTCTTCGAGTAAATCTACTCCATCTTCTCGGGCCTCTTTTACCTCGGCTTCCGAGTATTGCCTTATTCTTGGCGAGTCATACTCTATGTCGGCAGGCAAAACTGCTTCTGCCCCATACACGAGGAAAAATGGCGTATAACCTATTGACCGACTCGGAGTTGTTCTTAAGCTCCATAGCACTTAGGGTAGTTCATCTATCCAACAACCAGGTGACCTCTGGAGTGGTTCCATTAAAAGGGGTTTTATCCCTGACAGAACTAAGCCATTAGCCCGTTCAACTTGTCCATTTGATTCTGGATGGGCAACTGATGCTACATCGAGTCTTATTCGGTGTTTCCCACAGAAACGAGCAAAATCTCCTTCGGCAAAGTTCGTGCCATTATCAGTGATTACACTGTGCGGGTAACCATATCTGAGGATTATATCCCTTAAGAATGTGACAACTATTTTAGCGTCCAACTTTTTGATCGGTTTCACTTTTATCCACTTGGTGAACTTATCAATCATGACCAAAATATGAGTCATGCCTCCCCTTGCTAGTTTGAATGGCCCTACCATATCTAGGCACCACACTGCAAAAGGCCAAGTGATTGTTATAGTCTTTAATTCAGACGCTGGTAGATGTGACTTGGATGCATAGTGTTGACAACCACTACATTTTCCGACTAACTCTTGCGCTTGTGCCAATGCGCTTGGCCAATAGAATCCGTGTCGAAATGCCTTGGCCACCAATGCTCTTGATGACGCATGGTGCCCACATTCTCCTTGATGAATATCCAATAAGATCTCCTGGCCTTTGTCTGGGCTGACACAACACTGTAGTACGCTCGTCACACTTCACTTGTATAATTCCTTGTTGATTATGGTGTACGCTTTTACTCTTCGTATTGTTTGCCTTGCCAACGTTTCATCACTCGGCAAGGTCCCATCTTTTAAGTAGTCGAATATTGGATGTGCCCATGTTGGTATCACTAGTTCTGGGTCTGCTTCAGCATCAATATCCATTGGCTCTACCGACATATGATCTGCCGCCATGACCTGAGGAGTCCCCGAGTGTGATTCGGCAGCCCTTGAATTGAGCGGACCAGTCCCCGAGTGATTCAAAGCTACCCCTGAGTCGATATCCATTGGTACCACATCTGACTCCTGACTCGCCGGGGTGACCCTGATTGAGTCGGACTCTGGTGACGGCTTGATCGATGGTTTTCTAAGGTGCTCCAGCACTACCCCTGGTGGTATTGCTTGCTAAGATGGCCCTAATTTGGATAGTACATCTGCTGCCTCATTTTCTGCTCTAGGAACATGACGGAATTCGCATCTGTCAAAGTATCCCGAAATTTGTTGCACATGGAAACGATATAATGCCATGTTTGCGTCCAACGCATCCCAATGTCCAGACACTTGCTGAATCACCAAATCCGAATCGCCAAAACACATGATCCTTTTGATATCAATTTCCTTGGATACTTTGATGCCATGGACAAGTGCTTCATACTCGGCAACGATGTTGGAAGCAGTAAAATGAATCTGCAACACATACCTGAGTTGATCCCTCTTTGGAGATGTGAGCACTATCCCGGCGCCCAGACCCATTTTTGTCTTGGAGCCGTCAAAATGCATTTTCCAGTAGTTCGGATCTGACAATGGTGGTTCGTACTGCATTTCCATCCAGTCTACAAAGAAATCTGCAATAGCCTGAGACTTTATTGCATCTCTCCTATCATATTGTGGAGTATACGGTGCCAGTTCTATGGCCCATTTTGCGACTCGGTCGCTGGCATCTTTGCTGCCCAATATATCCGAGATAGGTGCATCACATATTACCCGGATTGGGTGTTCCTGAAAATAATGTTTCTGTCCAATTGACGCAAGTCCTCATTGACGTATACTTGAACGTTTTTGTCCAATTGATCTTGTAAGCATTTTTGCATGCATCTTTGATATGTTGCACCTGAATTCCTCAACCCAAATGGCATGGTACGATAGCAATAAGCCCCATACGGGGTGATAAAAGCTGTCTTTATTTGATCATCCGGATTCAGTCGTATCTGACGGAATCCTGAATACGCATCCACAAACGACAACAACTCACACCCAGCAGTAGAATCTATGACTTGGTCGATCCGTGGCAGGGGAAATGGATCTTTTGGACTTGCCTTATTGAGATTCGTGTAATCAATACACATGCGCCATACCACTGCCACGTTCGAGTTTTTTTTTCTTATCAACCAAGACTGGATTTGACAACCAATCTGGGTGAAGTACTTCCATGATGAATCCAGCAGCTAGGAGTCTGCAATCTTGGCACCTATTACTTTCCTCCTATCCTCGACGAAGCGGCGGAGGGGTTTCTTCACCGGCTTGGCCTCTGGTCTTACATGAAGGGATTCTCAGCCAGCTCCCTCGGAAATCCTTGCAAATCTTGAGTGGACCATGCAAAGATATCCCGATTCTCACGGAGGAAGCTGGTGAGCTCACTTTCCTATTTGTCCGTGAGGCCAGCCCCAATGGTAATTGTGCGCTCTAGGAAAGTCTCATCCACCTGTACCTTCTTGATTTCTTTGGTAGCTTGAAATGACACATTGCCATCCGGGTTGGTGAGTGCCGGCATGGACATTTGTGCTACTTTGGCCAATGCTGCCACTTCCAACATTTGATTATGTTCTTGTGCTATGACGAGTGACTCGGCCAGTGAAGATCCGGATGAGGCACAAGCAATAGATCTTTTGTAATCCCTATTCAACTGTAATTACCCCACATGGGCCTGGAAGCTTCATCTTTAAGTAGGCAATGTGGGTAGTAGCCATGAATCTCGCTATAGTCGTCCGGCCGAGTAAGGCGTGATATGAGCAAACCAAATCCACTACCTCAAACTCTATGGCCTCAGTGCGACAGTTCTCTCTGTTGTCGAATAAGACGTCGACCCAGATCTTGCCAATTGGCTCACATCACAATCCTGGCACATTACCATGGAAAGTGGTCTTAGTCGGCTCTTGCATGTTCATGGTAATGCCTAACTTGAGCATAGTATCCTTGTACATTATGTTGATGCTACTGCCATCATCAATCAGCACTTTTGAAAACTTAACATTGATATCTAGGCCCATGAACGTTGGATCCAAAACTAGAGCATATCCTCCTGGGGTTGGCATGATCTTGGGGTGATCTTTTATGCTCGAAGTTATTTCTTGCTCAGACCAATGCATGTACTTGGGAATTGTCGGCATTGTGGAATTCACCTCCATCATTCGTCGTTGCTGGCTCTTTTTGTCATTCTGCTATGTGACAAAGACAACATAGCTCTGCTGATGTTCTCTGTATTCATTTCTAGTTCCGTGGCCGACATGAGCACCGTCACCTCTTGGGCTGTGCACCTAGTGCACATTTTCTCTTCTTTCCTGATTGTGATACCTCGGCTGCCTGTTTTCGTATCTGTTGTCTGCTCCCACCGTCTGAGCATTTCCTCCTGTAAGTGGTGGAGGGGGAGGTGGTGGAAGTTGCTTATTCGGTGAATCCACTCTATCTCCTTTCTGAAATGAAGTGCATTGCCTTGTTGTGTGATTGGCCGGTTTACTCAGACTAGGCGTGTGAAACTTACACGGCTGGTCCAGCATCGTCTCATAGGTATACTTCTGTCGGTCTTGATATTGCTTCCTCTGTTCATATGGCTTTTTTCCATCATTCTTTGGTACCCACTGTTGTTTCCCACTTGTCCTTTGATGTTGGCTACTTCCAGCATCTGGATGCTCCTGACTTACGGCCGCAACCTGAGTCGAACCATATCTGTAGTCTAGCCTTTCATCTCTTCTCTTCTCTTTCTTCTGTATTTAGATCTTTCTTGTCGCCTTTGCGACCCGGTAGCGTCATAGATCTGAGTCTCAGTCATCCCATCTACCGACATAAGCAGCGGCTGAGTCAGATCTCCTAACGCATATGAATCAGCAATTCTTATTGTTTCTTCCATACTTGTCGGCATATCTTTCTGTAACCTTTGCCATAGCAAACTTCCAGTCTGCATCCTTGTGCAAACCAAGCGATTGCCTGTGACTCGGTTACCCCTTCACAAGAGTTGCACATCGTACACCACCTTGTGAGGAATTCCCTGTCTGTCTCATTCGGTCTTTGCTTGCACATCGCCAGTTGCTGTGGGCGATTCGGCCTCTTGTAAGTGCTGGTGAAATTGCTCACAAAAGCATCTTGAAAATCGATCCAGCTGTTAATTCTTCCGGGTGGCAAATTGTTCAGCCATACCCGAGCTGGTCCTTCCAGGATCTGCGGTACATATCGTACTGCCCATCTCAAATTTCCCTGCGCAATCTTCACAGTAGTTCCATAATCTATGAGCTAGTCCTATGGCTTTGTTCCATCATATGTTTTTGTCCCTCTGGCCAACTGTAAATTTGGTACCGGTGGCTCCTTCATAATCCTAGGGCCAAAGCATGGTGGACCCTGCGGACCTTGCGATTCAATCATCTCTACCATCTTTATTCGGTCAAGCTTCAGCCTTGGATCATTCGGCTGAAGGTTCCTGCCTCCGAGTCTAGCTCCCATTGCTTGATATGCATGATCCGGCAAGTCATATCCGTCATTCACCATAGCTAAGTAACCATCATTATACTTATTTGCATTTGGGTCGGCATGCTATTGAGCTGCCTTTCCCGCGCTTTGCTGTCTTCTTTCGGGTTGAGCTGGTGCATTATTTGGCGCTGGATTTCCTCCTCCTGCTGAGTGAGTTCCGCGCCTAGCTTGAGGCACAGAATTTTGCCCTCCGTTGTCATTTCTTTGCCCTGCTTGCCTTTATCGGCCTGCATTCTCCTAGTTTTCATTTCCTTGGGCGTTATTCCTTCTCGCCCCTTGTGCATGTGTCGGGTTTCCCTGAACCATTGCCGGATCATAGGTGACCATCTTCTTGTTTCTTCCATATTCCACACTCTTTTCTTTTCTCGGTCTAGGCGCCGCTCCGGGTGAGGATGCCGTGTGCCCAGCCGATCTTGCCGGGACAGGAGTCGCCGAGGGAAACAGCTGTGACCTTCCTTCTATACCCGGATTTTCTCTATAATACTCTTCATTCAACATGCTAGATGCTCTTACTAGTTCATTGACTCGTTCTTGTTGTCTTTCCTCTGCTTCTCCCTCCAAATGGGGTAACTCTGCCATTGCTGCCTCTACTGCTTGCAGATTGGCTGCTGTTGTGTTATATGTTGGTCGCATAGCTGTTTCGTTGCTCCTCTCTGGCGTTATTTTTGACGTTGCATATGTCAGCTCTTCGTTGAGGTTTCTTCCTCTCAACCTCGTCGCATCAAGCCGGGTCTTTGCGCCCTTGACTCGATTTGCCGAGTTGATCTCTCGGATCGTGATATCCACATCCTACTGTAACTACGCTAATTCCTTGGCTTTCTCCAAAACTTTTATCCTGGCCTCCTCCAAATCAGCTTACACACGTGTCGGGTCACTTTCCTATGCTACTGGCTCTGCCAACTTGTCTATCGCTTCCTGCAGCTCCTTAGCCCTTTTACTACTAGCTATGTTTTTTGTTTTTTACAATGGTGCCTTCGTTGTTCTTGTAGCCCTTGGTGTTTCCTCATGATTTCCTCCCTCAACATTCTCATTCACTACTGGAACTATTGGTGGAGCTGCGGGATTTCGTGTTGTCATCATTACCTCCATGGAGACAAGTTGGTGAAGCTTCCCAGCAACAGGAATCGCTAGCGGATCGGCGCCAGGATGACGCGCTCAGGATATGCGCTCTCCACGCGCACCGCGACGTAGACCTGGTGCTCGCCTAACTTGATGAAGCGACCACCCCTAGGGAACGGCTTGGTCCCGAAGCAGCCCGCGTTGTCGCTGACGAAGTTGAGCGCTCCAAACCTCTGGATGAGGCTGGAGTAGACGCGCTCGCCGGTCTTGGCGAGGATGTTGCCCGTCCGAATGAAGACTCCATCAAGCACCTGCTTCTGCCCCACGGTGGGCGCCAACTGTCGTGGTGGTGGCACGGTAGATGCCATGGGTAGGCTTAAGTTGGGGGCCGAATGGGTGCTTGTGGTCACCGGGGAGGGATTGCACGGTCAAGCCATGCACGAAGAACAAGAAGAACTCTCCAAACTTAGCTATTTGATTGATACCCGAAGATTACAAGTGCTCCTAGAGCTGTATGAACTAGGGTTTAGTGCCCTAGTTCCCTACTTGGTCCAACCTCCTTCTACTACTGCTATGCCCTTCCTTATATACAAAGTGCTAGCTAGCTTATACCCCTTTGGGTTCTAGGGTTTACTGTTTGGATCTTGGTCCCTACAATGTGGGCCGGGTCATGGGCTTGCCCTAAGCCCAACGGCCCAGTCCATAAAGCTTGACAGCTAACAGTCTTCTGGTATGCTGCTCCCTGTTGCTTTGGGCGTCATGCTGTTACTTTGTACGTCAGCGTATGCTTTTGGCATCACCCGGCTCCTTTTGTGTCACCCGGCGTCGCCCTTCTCTTTTGACCATGCTTTACCATGGTCACTCCTGAACCTTACTCGGAAAGGTGCCACGCGTTCTACTTGACTCGGCCCTTCCTCGGTAGACTCGGCTCGTCAGTTCCTGCAAGAATTACAACTTTGTCTTATGGGGCCGACATAGTTTATATGTCGGCCTCTCATGCTTACCTTACCCGACCGTTCTTACCCGGCCTGGTTCTTTCTTTACTCGGAGCTAACCAAGATGTGCTATGTTTCACCTCTCGTGACCCTACCGGGGGTTATCCCCCCAACAGTAATGAGATAAAGAATGGACAAAATTTCAAGCTTGGGGATGCCAGCCCATGTCACCCCAATAAATATTCAATAGGTACAAGCGTCAAAGCTTGGGGATTCCCATGGCATCCCCTTCTTCATCAATAAAAATCTCAGGTGTTTCTAGATACTTCGTTTTTTTTGTTTCATACACAGTTGTGTTGTTCTTGGAGCGTCTTAGTTTAAGTTTTTGGTTTTTGTTTTCTTAGTTTGCTTGAGTAAGTTGGTTGGTTACACCACACTTCTTCTGGAGAGAGACACACTATGTTTCCATTACCTAGAACACTCTAGTTTTCACTCTTATTGTTTTGTGAGTGTTCACTTTTGCTAGCACTACGCTCAGCCTTAGTTTTCTTGTGTTTCAGCTTAGAAATTTTTATTTCTTCTTTGTGGATTTCTAAGACAAGCACACTGATCTTTATTTGATTATTATCTTTGTGAGTTGTTTCAAATAAGTTGCTTGGTGTTGGAAAGGAGTAGAAAGTTCTTGCTTGATAAGTGCAAGAGGAGCTTGCATTGACTGTGACTTAGACTTTATCATGACATGCAAGGTGTTGTTTTGACCTTATGCTTAGTGATTATTGTTGTAGCATGACTTGTTCCAAACAATTGGGATTGCTTAGTGTGCCTTGAAAGAATCATGCGTTGTTTTAGCATACAGAAGCATAGTATTGCAGTATTCTCCTTTGATGCTTTGTATGGGTTGACTTGGAACATGCTCACACCATGTTATGACTATGAACAAGTCAACATAGCCTCTATGATCATATAGTCCTTGACTTGTGGTACCACTTCATGCTTTGATTAGTAATGTTTTGTTGCTCTGCATAATTATGGCCATTATTGCTCTCTTAGTTGGTTGCTCCCAGTCTTTTGCTAGCCTCCACTTGTATGAGTAAGCTCTACTCATGCTTTCAACTCCCAAGAAACCAAGCTATTCCAAAGTGTCAACTATAAACTCCTATGCATGGTGTGTTACACCATTCCAAGTATATTCCTGTTTTCAGCTATCTTCCAATTAAAAACTATTTTGTTATGTGAAAACTTAGTGATTAAAGCCCTCACAAACTTGACGGCACACTTTATATTCTTTGCCCCTAATAAACTTGAACCATTGTGTCATCTATGTTGTATATGCTTGCACTTATACGTTGGAATTAGCAGAACCATGCTGTCACGGGGAACGTTTTCAAGATTGCACTTGTACTTTGTACTCAGTTGATATCTTGCTCTTTTTTCTATGGATGTCACCAGTGTGAAATAAAAAGGGAACTTGTAAGTCCATGGAGTTTGTATTCTGTGTTAGAGAAACGCCTGGGCCTCTAGCCTAAGCCATGCCTAATCATGGTGGAAACTTCCAGCATCACCATAGTGACATCTATGAAGCATTATTCTTATAAAAAAAGAGACACATTGAGAAAAGAGGAAAGAGAGAAAAAAGCACCATATTCCCATGGTAAATAAGAAGATTGCTGAGATGCTTATTGTCTGCTTGCCTTGGCATTTTGGTTATGGGATAGCTCCTATACCGTGTGCAAGGGGAACCCCATTGGCGGTTCTCAATGATATGCAAATACTTACAATGACAAGAACTTACTGGTGACTAAAGTTGAGTAGCATGAGGTGTGGCCCTCGTATTCAAGGGACTTGAGATTGCCAACTTATACTTTGTCAAGCATATACTCCATCTTTGTTCACGTTAACCTTATTCACTTCAAGATGCCTATGATAGGGGCAATGAGGGCTGAAAGCTAACAAGTACCATAATTTTTGGAAGCTCTTTTTGGAACTTGAAATCCCTGCTTCCTTTATAAAAGGCTTTTCTTCCACCATTATTGAGTCTCCACCTTATACCTTTAGGCACCATTAAGAGAGCATAGTTTTCATTCTATGTGCAGTGTTCCAAAGCTTATTGATTGATGCATATTGTGATATTACTTGTTCTTGTGCTATTTGTTTGTACTCACCCTTGTGAACTTTGAAGGTTTCCTATGCATCTATATTGCTATTCTACGAGGGACAAGCTGATCGCCACTATGCCATATTTTATGTATGTGAAACAAACAAACGTTTTTTAATGCATGTTATTCATTATATTTGTTTGTAGCCTTTCATGTTGCATGCATAGTTACTATGTCCTATTATTAGAACTCCATCTTTCATGCACATGTTTAGAGTTCTTTGATCCCAGCTTTCAATGCTTGCAAATAGTTTGATCTTGGTTTTGATGGTGCTTGTCATCTAAAAAATTATTATTTTTATCACTTACCTACTCGAGGATGAGTAGGAGTTAAGCTTGGGGATGCTTGATACGTTGGAAACGTATCTATGATTTTTGATGCTCCATGCTTGTTTTGTAGCTACTTTGCTTTGCTTTGTCTATACTTTGAGGTGTTTTATATCTTTTATGGAAATAACCTATTAACAAGTTGCCACAGTGCCAGTTGCCTATTTTCTTCTGTTTTTTGTTCCAGAAAGGCAGAAAATCAATATTATCGGAATTGGACAGGACAAAAGCCAAAGTTATTATATTTCCCGGAGCAACACGGAACCACGAAGCAGAGCCGGAGGGGGCCACAGGGTGGCCACACCCCCCTAGGCGCAGGCAAGCCCTGCAGACTCCTGGAGGGGGTGTGGGCCCCCTGGACCCCCACCGACCTTGATTCCTTCGCCTATAAGAAGCCTCCGACCCAAAAACCCTAGGGCATACAAAAATCCACGAAAACCTCCATAGCACCGTCGCCACCGAAAGGGATATTCGGGGGACAGAGAGTCTCTGTTCCGGCACCCTGCCGGGACGGGGAAGTCCCCCCAGAGCCATCTCCATCGATCTCCATCACCATCTCCATCACCGTTGCCGATTCCCATGATGAGGAGGGAGTAGTTCTTCCTCAAGGATAAGGGCTCTACCGGTAGCTATGTGTTTATCTCTCTCTCTATGCATGATCTTGTGTTCATGACCTTTGTAATCAAGTACATCTACCTTGCTACGCAAGTGCTTCATTAGATCTATGCTCTCCCCATGTGTGTGAAAGTGACAGCGTGCACGCCATGGTGGCACTTAGGTTTGAGTCTACATAAATACTCTTTGTGCTTTAATAGATCTATGCTTTTCCCCACGTGTGTGAAAGCGACAGCGTGCATACCATGTGTGGCACTTTGGATAGATTAAATATTTATTATGAGTTATATTTGGAGTTGGATGTCTCTATGAAATTGTGGTGTTTGTTGGAACCATCTAGCGCTCAAGGTGACAGTGTGGGGTTATCTAGATTGGGGAAGGCGGACTTTGAGGTGTGTTGTTATAGCCCTACCTTGGATTAGAGTATCCAACCGGAGAGTAGTTAAGAGTAGTATCATGAAGAGAGGATATTTATATGAGAGAGTGTTCACTAGTGAAAGTATGATCCCTAGGCCTTGTTTCTAAGCATTGAAACACTGTTTGCTACTAGATCTGTTGCATGCTTGCTTGCTTCCATCTTTGTTCCGTTTGCCGGGGAGGTTTTGGGATTTTACCTTTCCTCGACGCCATCAGCTCTTTTCTGGAACCGTTACCACCTGTATTTCACTATCTCTTTGCCGAACTAGTGCACCTATACACCTGACAAGTGTATTGGGTGTGTTGGGGATACAAGAGACTTCTTGTATCTTGATTGCAGGGTTGCTTGAGAGGGAATACCTTTGACCACTTCCTCCCTGAGTTCGATAAACCTTGGGTAATCCACTTAAGGGAAACTTGCTGCTGTTCTACAAACCTCTGCACTTGGAGGCCCAACAACTGTCTACAAGAATAGAAGTGGGTAGACATCATTCATGATCTTTGTTTGTAGCTTGTCATGTTGCATGCATAGTTGCTATGTCCTATTGTTAGAACTCCAGCTTTCATGCACATGTTTAGAGTTCTTTGATCCCAGCTTTCAATGCTTGCAAATGGTTGGATCTTTATTGTGAGGGTGCATGTCACCTCAAAAATTATTCTGTTTATCACTTACCTACTCGAGGACGAGAAGGAGTTAAGCTTGGGGATGTTGATACGTTGGAAACGTATCTATAATTTTTGATGCTCCATGCTTGTTTAGTATCTACTTTGCTTTACTTGTCCACACTTTGAGGTGTTTTTTACATGTTTTCTAGTACTAACCTACTAACAAGTTGCAATAGTGCCAGATGCCTGTTTTTTGCTGTTTTTGGTTTCAGAAAAGTTAGTAAAGAAATATTCTCGGAATTGGACGGGACAAACATCAAAGTAAATTAATTTCTTTGGGGAACAAGAATTCCAGAGGAGAGCCGGCGGGGCCGGCCAGGGTGGCCAGACCCACCCCACGCCTGGCTAGGGTTTGGCACCCCAGGCCGCCGCCTCGGTCTCCCCCTTCGCCTATAGGAAGCCCCCGATACAAAAACCCTAAGTACCCGATCAAATCTCCACGAAATCGTCTGTAGCCGCCACCACCATCGTCCCTAGGTTGTGGGGATCTGAAGTTCTTCCCGACAACCTGCTGGAGGGGAGATCATCCTGGAGGCCTTCTCTCCGGTATGATGCATGAGTAGTTCCACCTTGGACTATGGGTCCATGTAGTAGCTAGATGGTTGTATCTCCTCCTTTGTGATTTCATGTATAGATCTTGTGAGCTCCATTCATGATCAAGATCTAATCTATTTGTAATCATGCATGTTGTGTCTGCGGGGATCCGATGGATATTGAAATTATTATGTTGGTTTGATTAATGGTTTTGTCTTTATGATTCTATCATGTATGTGTTGTTTGTGATCTTGCATGGTCTCCATTGTTAGTAGCTATCTTGGCCAAGTAATTGCTAGTGACTCCAAGAGGGGGTATTTATGCTCTATAGTGGGTTCATGCCTCTAGTTTCCAAGGGAAGTGACAGAAATCTCTTCGATTGTAGATGTGTTGTTGCCACTAGGGAGAAAACAACGGTCTCTTGTTCATGGAACATGTGGACTGTTTACCTTACACACTTTGCTTAAAGCAGTTGTCTGTTGCTTGCAACTTAATACTAGAGGGGGTTCGGATGATAACCTGAAGGTGGACTTCTATTCATAGATGCAGTTGGATGGCGGTCTATGTACCTTGTTGTATTGCCCAATGAAATCTCATAGGATCTTTCTGACTAGTAATTGCATTGTTATGCCTTGCTCAGTTCGTGTCAATTTCCTTACTGTAATTTGTTTACCCTTCATGTCATGTTGTTTATCTAAGGAGAGCACCTCTAGTGAACTATGGACCCCGGTCCAATCTTTACCATTCATACATCTTCCACTGTTACTTGTTAACTTGCTGCAAACCATTACCTTCCACACCATACATTTAATCCTTTGTTACAGCAAACCGGTGAGCTTGACAGCCTCACTGATTCGTGGGGACAAAGTCTTGAGTTTGTGTTGTGCAGGTCTCCACATTGCTTGCAACACCTTTGAGACGATTCCTTCCTCCTTCAGGATCGATAACCTCAGTCTCTACTGAGGGAAACTTGCTGCTGTGCTTATCACACCTTGCTCTTGGGGTTCCAACGAAGTGTCCCACGTCAACACTGGGTCCACGCATCAGGCTACGATTGTGTTCATTTAGTACGACACATAGACTTGTTTAAGTTGATCACCAGATATATGATGTGCTTTTGATTTAGTTTGTTATATTTGCAGCACATGTCCTTTAACTTGGCTAAAACCTTGCTTAATGTGTGTAAAAATTATATTGGTTATTCTCATTATCTTCTAAAGTATTTAATTATAGAGGTTGAATCTATAGTTGTATTTCATCTGTCTATTTTCAATGTGTTCTTGAAGATCAGCAAGTTTTGGCAGATAAATATGTAAAATTATATTCAAATTTATTTTCATAAAAAAAGTAGGGAGCAGTGAACAGATTTTAAAAAAATGTCCAGGGTTATGTGTCTACCAATAACAGAGAATACAACTATTCCACAAAGCAAAAACTATGAACAATGCAGTGAAAAAAAGAATAAGAATACAAAAGTGCAAAAAACAATTCTTGATCAGTTCACTCAAAAACATCAACAAAAATTCAGGTTAGATTGACTTCAACCAAATAGAAATAGATTCATCAATGGCTCTACCAACACAAAGTAAAATGTATATAACAAAGAAAGAAAGTGGTTTTCTAAAAAATCTAATCGAACTACACAACATATATGCATTACAAAGACAACTAAAGATGAACTCGAGAGTAAGAAGGCAGTGCATGAGTAGAACATCGGGCAGTACATCCACAAAAACTCAAAGGAAATTCGTCGTTTCTAATTACATAGCATTAGTCAATATCACTCCATGCATCGGAACTTAGAAACAGAAACACGGGACTTAGCAACAGAAACATCCGGATCTGACATAATTATGCAGTGCATAAACTTTTTGGTAGGTAGTTCATTTAAAACATCAACAAAAATCCAGGTCAAATCGACTTCAACCAAATAGAAATAGATTCGCCAATGGCTCCACCAACACAAAGTTGAATATATACAATGCAGAAAGAAACTGGCTTGCTAAAAAATCTAATCGAACTACACAACCTATATAAATTATAAAAACAAGTAGATATGCACTCGAGATTAAGAAGGTGGTGCGCTCGTAAAATATCGATCATGATCATTCCACGCATCAGTCATGATCAGTCAAAGGAAGTTCGCCTTATCTAATTGCAGCATATCAGTCATGATCAGTCCACACATCAGAACTTAAGAGCAAAAATAGCGGACTAAAAAAATAAGCAACCCTGGCAGTGCATAAAAAATAAAGCGGGTAGTGCATGATTTGCATGAATATACATCTAGATCTTACATAATAAGTGTAACACCCTCAGATCGGCCATATGCAAGTTTTAGCGATTCCTGCCGAACCCGCATAGAAACAATTCAAAGGTGCCCACCAGACACTTGCGTGCGGGTGGAAAACAAAGTAATATCATTGCACAATAGTCCATGATGGAACCCACAAAACAGATATATACAACAATGACTCCGCGAGTCAAGAATACATATATACAATACAAAGACCCAAATCACCTTTGAAAAAAGATACAGTGTCTGAGTACGGACAAGATGCAAATCGAGCTAAGAGCCCTGATAATAAACAATGGCATCCATAACCCTGCCTAGGCCAAACAGGAAGGGTAACCCTGTTAACGACATCGATGTCAAAACTTATCAAACACAAAGAGGTGCCAGCAAAGGGCAAAGGAAAAAGAGGAGCGGTCAGTACTGAGGCCAGTACACGGCGAGTCTTAGAATTCGGCGGTTCTCGCCTATATAGGTATGATGGACTGAAGCGGCAGCGCAACATGCACTAAACAACCTACAGCTACTCGATACAAGTGTCGACTATCAAAGAGGGATAATAAAGACCTATTCAAATCCAACCTGATACTACCACCAAACATACTCATTTTGGTATTTCCCCCTCGAGACCAAACAAGGCTGTCCACCAAGAAACTCACACAGTTGGTAGTTTTATTCATTCTGTTATAGTTGCAATAATTACTAGTCAGATATAGACAGCATGAGTCATTCTGATAACATAAGTAGTGGGCAATTTTAGTTAACCATTTCATTGTAATTGCAATACTTACTAATCGGATATAGACATAGTGATAGGGCAAAGGTGTCCGATCTTTCGATGAGATGGTGATAGTCGATTTGGTGTAGTTCAGGCTTGACGATCCGACTACACATGCGAGCACGAGCTCCAATGCAATCTCTAGGCCAATCTCCTGGAGGTTACCGATCCTGTGGGAACACGATCAGCCTGACCAGCGAGGGTCTTAATTCCTACCCGAAATCGAGAACAAGTAAGAACTAATATTGCAATCAAGATATTGCGTATTAAGATGAAAGCTTTACTGAAAAGGTGGGATCCTGTATAGGTTCGAAGTACAAGAGGCCTCTACGACGCTCGAGCCTTGGTGAAGTTGATATGATGGCTAACTTTATGTCTAAACAAAATCCGAGTCTAAAGTGACGGCTATGGGGAGTATTTAAGGAGGAAAAGGTGGGGTTTCTGCCAGCCATAGAGATGGTGGCCAAATCCAACCCTAGAAGGCCTTTTCTCCTCAAATACGAACTCTAAAAAGTGGCTATTAAAAATCCTGTGAAAATTACATGGGCCTGGCCCAAAGTAAAGGTGGCGCAGCACCATATTAATCTATGGAAGAATTTATGAATTATTAATCTTAACTATTTCGTCCAAGCCTTCAATCTTCATTATGGTGGCTTCAAAGTTCTGAAATCTCCACTCGTGGTATCCTCTTCAATCGTCACATGCTTGCTGCCATCTCCATGCATGATCATGCTCAAATGCGTGTCCTTCTCATCCTTGATAGGTCCATCATTCCTAAGAGTAACAAACATATCTAATTTAGACAGCATCATATTCTCATGTATATGAGGAATAGTTGCAAGAAACGAAACTACCTGATAATTAAGTTGCTTGGCATGAGCTCGAGTGATAGTTCCTTGTATGTGTGTAGTTGTAGGTACTACGATTGTATCAATAGATGAGATGTACTCATCATGCTCCCCTTTTTGAATTAAAGTCGTCCTCAGTGCAATCTCATCTTCCTCACCAAAGTAAGGCTTCAAATCTACAAAGTTAAACGTAGGACTATCCATACCAAAGTCTGCAGGCAACTCAATTTTATATGCATTATCATTTATTTTCTATAACACCTTAAAAGGACCAACAGCACATGGCACTAACTTAGACTTGCGCAAATCATGAAAACGATCTTTACGCAAATGTAACCAAACAATATCTCCAACATCAAACACAACATGCTTTCTCCCTTTATCCCCATCAAGTTTATACTTAGCATTCTTGTGTTCTGTGTTATCTTTAGTAGTCTTATGTAAGTTTAATTATCATTTCAGCACGTCGAGTAGCATCCAAATTAGTTTGCACCGAAGTAGGTAATGGCAATAAATCAATAGGTGCATGAGGAACAAAACCATACACAATCTAAAATGGGCACATCTTTGTGGTAGAATGCAACGAATGATTATAAGAAAATTCTATATGAGGTAAACACTCTTCCTGCAATTTTAAGTTCTTCTTTAAAATAGCCCGCAACATAGTAGACAAAGTTCTATTGACTACTTCAGTTTGTCCATGAGTTTGGGGATGACATGTAGTACTAAACAACAATTTAGTCCCCAACTTAGCCCATAAACATCTCCAAAAGTGGTTAAGAAATTTAGTATCACGATCAGAAACAATAGTATTTGGCACACCCTGTAAATGAACAATTTCACGAAAAAACAAATCTGCAATATGCGCAGCATCATCCGTTTTATGACAAGGAATAAAGTTTGCCATCTTAGGAAACCATCCACAACAACAAAAATTCTATCCCTCACCTTCTGTGTATGAGGTAATCCCAAAACAATGTCCATAGAAATATCCTCCCAAGGAACAGTAGGAACAGGAAGAGGCATATATAAACCATGTGGATTAAGGAGAGACTTAGCTTTTTGACAAGTAGTGCAGCGTGCCACGAATCTCTTAACATCTCGACGCATACGTGGCCAAAAGAAGTGTGCATCAAGAATATACTCTGTTTTCTTGACACCAGAATGTCCCATCAATCCTCCTCCATGCGCCTCTTGTAACAGCAAAAGACGAACTAAACTATCTAGGATGCATAGTTTGTTAGCACGACACAGAAATCAATCATTGAAGACGAACTTATTCCATGTTCTACCATCTCTACAATTCTGAAACACAACTTTAAATTCAGTATCAGGCACATATTGTTCCTTAATAGTTCCCAATCCAAATATTTTGAAGTCAAGTTGAGATAACAAAGTATAACGACGCGATAAAGCATCAGCAATAACAGTATCTATACCCTTTTTGTGTTGATAACATAAGGAAAAGACTCAATATATTCAACCCACTTAGCATGACGATGATTCAACTTAGCTTGACTACAAATATGCTTCAAAAATTCATGATCAGAATGTATAACAAATTCTTTAAGCCATAGATAATGTTGCCAAGTTTCTAATGTCCGAAACATCGCATATAATTCTTTATCATAAGTAGAATAGTTAAGACTATACCCACTCAATTTCTCACGGAAATATGCAACAGGTTTTCCCTCTTGTAATAACACAACTCCCAAACCAATTCACATCACATTCAAGCTCAAATGACTTATTAAAATCAGGAAGTTGGAGTAATGGAGCATGTGTTAAATTATTTTTCAATATCACGAAGGCCTGTTGTTGTGCATCTCCCCAAAAAAAGAGCACATCCTTCTTGGTAAGTTCATTCAGCGACGTGGCAATTGATCCAAAGTCCTTCACAAAACACCTGTAAAAACCAGCTAGGCCAAGAAAACTCCTCACGTGTTTGACCGTCTTGGGATACGGCCAATTCTCAATAGCTTCAATCTTGACTGGATCCACTTTAATACCCTGTGATGTAACAACATAGGCAAGAAACACAACTTGATCAGTGCAAAAGGTGCACTTATCAAGATTACCAAACAAACGTGCATCGCGTAAAGCATTGAAAACAACACATAAATGTTCTAAATTATCCTCTAATGATTTTCTATAAATCAGAATATCATCAAAGTAGACTACCACAAAACGTCCAATGAAAGAACATAAAACTTCATTCATTAATCTCATGAAAGTGATGGGTGCATTAGTTAAACCAAATGGCATCACTAACCACTCATATAAATTGAACTTAGTTTTAAAAGCAGTTTTCCATTCATCTCCCAATTTCATACGAATCTGGTGCTAACTACTACGCAAATCAACTTTAGAAAACATGGTAGAGCCACTCAATTCATCAAGCATGTCATCTAAACGTGGAATAGGATGACGATATCTAATATTAATAGTATTGATAGCTCTACAATCAGTACACATGCGTGAAGAACCATATTTCTTAGGTACCAAAATAATAGGAATAGCACATGGGAAAGGGGCTCACGAATATGTTCTCTGTCGAGTAGTTCCTGAATTTTGTGTTGTATCTCCTTTGTCTCCACTGGATTGGTTCTATATGGCGTGCTGTTGGGCAACGTGGCACCAGGAATTAGATCAATTTGGTGCTCAATTCCATAAATAGGAGGTAGTCTTGGTGGCATCTCAGCTGGAAAAACGTCCTCATATTCCTGCAAAAGTTTAGCAACAGCAGGTGGCAAAGAAGGAGGCATATCCTCAAATGAAAACGAAACCTCTTTGAAGACAATTGCATAAGATTGAGTATTGTTTACATCTAGTTCAGCAATATCAAGTTTATTTGCAAGAATACATGGACTCTTCAAACGAATTTTAGTAGCATGCTTAGAATCAGATTTAGTGTTCTTTGGTGGTACAAAATCTGCAGCAACAATCTGATTCTCACTTTTAGTTTTCTCCTCAGTTTTAGCTCTACTAGCTCTAGCAAGATCGTCTTTTTAAAATCTGTTTGGGATTCATAGGTTTTAGACCAATTTTCTTTCCATTATGCATAAGAAAATAGTGATTAGTTTTACCATTATGAACAGATTCTCTATCAAATTTCCATGGTCTACCAAGTAACAAAGAACAAGCTTGCATAAGTAAAACATCACAATCAACAAAATCAGAATATGTACCAATAGTAAAATGCACACGTACCGCTCTTGTTACCTTGATCTTGGGATAACTCTCAAACCACTGGATGTAATATGAATGTATGCATTGTCTTGTTCGAAGTGCAAGCTTCTCTACCATGTCAACGCCGCATGTTTGGAATAGGTTGTGGCGTTGATCATGCTCAGATTTGCTAAATTGCACACTCAACACACGTTGTGCCACTAAGCTCTTGTACTGATCAGCAGTTTCAGCTCCCATCATCTCTGTCTCTTCTTCAGAATCAAAATTATCTCCATCTCGAGCAGAAATAAGAGCTAATGTATCTTCATCAAAGTCACTTGTTGAATCATATTCACCATCATCACGCACAATCATAACACACTGTGTTGTGCACTGTTGCTCAATATGACCATAACCCTAGCACTTGCGGCATTGTATATCCTTTGTTTTGCATGTGGAAGCCATAGAAGATGCACTACGAGCATGAGCATTGGATGACGGTGGAGGAGCAGTTGAAGGAAGCCTTGTGGTGGCTTTGGATGTGGTAGTAGTTCGTGGAGAATCACGAGAAAAAGGAGCTGATTGGCGGGATGTCCAAGAGGATATGCGACATACAAAATTATTTGTCCTCCTCCAAGGTGTTTGGCGATCCTGCACTTCATGTTCAGCTTTGCAAGAAAGATGAAACAAACGAATGATGGTATTATATTACTTATAGTCTAGAATGTGTTGAATATCCTTGTATAATCCACCAAAGAAACGTATAAGCATTTGTTTAGTAGTTTCAACAAGACCACACCGAACTATAACCTTTTGCAATTCCTGATAATACTCTTCTACCGAATTTTTCCCTTGTTCTAAACGTTTCAGGTTCTTTAGTAAATCATGTTGATAAGTAGGAGGCACAAAATGAACACGCATAGCAGTTTTTAAAGCAGTCCAAGTACTAGGAATAGTAGGATTTAAGCGACAATATTTAGACCACCAAAGGGAAGAAAATTTAGTAAATTCACATGTAGCAGCACTAACACGCATATTCTTAGGATATTTTAAACACTAACAACGTTGATCTCACAACCTGTCAAACACAAAGGGATGCCAGCAAAGGGCAAAAGGAAAAAGAGGAGCGGTCAGTACTAAGGCCAGTAGACGGCGAGTCTTAGAATTCGGAGGTTCTCTCCTACATAGGTATGATGGACTAAAGCAGCAACGCAACATGCACTAAACAACCTGATAGAAGTGTCGGCTATCAGAGAGGGATAATAAGGACCTATTCAAATCCAACCTGATACTACCACCAAACATAACCTTCCTGGTATTTCCCCCTTGAGACCAAACGAGGATGTCTACCGAGGAACTCACATAGTTGGCAGATTTATTCATTCCTTTATAGTTGCAATAATTACTAGTCAGATATAGATAGCACGAGTCATTATGATAACATAAGCAGTGGGAAGTTTTAGTTAACCATTCCATTGTAGTTGCAATACTTACTAATCAGATATAGACATAGTGATAGGGAAAAGGTGTCCTGTCTTTCGATGAGACGGTGATAGTCGATTTGGTGGAGTTCGGTCTTGACGATCCGACTACACGTATGAGCACGAGCGCAAATGCAATCACTAGGCCAATCTCGTGGAGGTTACTGATCCTGCGGGAACACGATCAGCCAGACCAGCGAGGGTCTTAATTCCTACCTGAACTCGAGAACAAGTAAGAACTAATATTGCAGATTAAGATGGAAGCTTTACTGAAAAGGTGGGATCCTGTATAGGTACGAAGTACAATAGGCTTCTGCGACGCTCGAGCCTTGGCGAAGTTTCTATGATGGCTAACTTTATGTCTAAACAAAATCCAAGTCTAAAGTGACGGATATGGAGAGTATTTAAGGAGGAAAAGTTGGGGTTTCGGCCATCCATAGAGGTGGTGGCCGAATCCAACCCTAGAAGGCCTTTTTTCCTCAAATACGGACTCTAAAAAGTGGCTATTAAAAATCCTGCAAAAATTACATGGGCCTGGCCCAAAGTAAAGGTGATGCAACACCATATTAAGCTATGGACGAATTTGTGAAGTATTAATCTTGAATATTTCATCCAAGCCTTCAATCTTCATTATGGTGGCTTCAAATTTCTAAAATCTCCACTCGTGGTGTCCTCTTCAATCCTCACATGCTTGCTACCATCTCCATGCATGATCATGCTCCAATGCTTGTCCTTCTCATCCTTGATAGGTCCATCATTCCTAAGAGTAATAAACATATCTGATTTAGGGAGCATCGTATTCTCATGTATACGAGGAATAGTTCTAAGAAACGAAAGTAACTGATAATTAAGTTTCTTGGCATGAGCTCGAGTGATAGGTCCTTGTATGTGTATAGTTGTAGGTATTAAGGTTGTATCAATAGATGGGATGTCCTCGTCATGTAGCATGTGACATCCCAAATCTAGTAGTTGTTGGCACTTTTATTTAGCCACTCCATTGTAGTGAAGTTGTTTACTAGTAATTTCAATATCAAATTTATAGAACTACTAGCAAACAACAGGTAGCAGGAGGTGTCCGCGACAATATAATGGCTGCAAGGGATATCACAGGTACGAAAACTAGAGCATCGCAACACAGATAGCAATAGATCAATAGGAGAAAATAAATACTATAAAAGTAAGATAGGTAAAAAGGGTGAGAATGCTCGTCTGGAAAACATTGCCGAAGTTTCATAACCGAAGAACTTGTCGAAGCTCACAACATCTCATCGTCTTATCCGGGAAGAAGAAAAACACTAAAAGGAACAAGCGACGCAACAATTACAACTAATGTGGAAGAATCGACATGATCATGATATGATGCATGACATGGAAAGTTAATGATTCAAACTATGTCGAAAAGGTATTAGGGGCATAGCACATTTATGATGTAGCATTCGTGAGGCATTATTAATAAGAAACAATTAGTTTCCAATTTTATTTACCATATTTTCCTTACATAAATAATACTGACTATAAAACTTCTCTAAATGCATGATTAAAATGATAACATGGATATCATGGTTGGAGAGGTCTGGTCGCGATGATAGATTTGGATATATTTTTTATCGAATTCGGATTTATGGATTTAAAGTTATGAATTTATTAAGAAAAGGCATTTATTGACAATTAAATTATTTTGAAATTTTAAATTATTCAAATGATATTATAAATAGCATAAACAGATTCATCATTTTTTTCTGATTCAAAAACATATATTATTCAATTTATTTGAATTTATGAATTTAAAGTCAAATCATTTTAAAGGGGGTCAAAGTCAAAGGTTTGACTCGATAGAGTCAACACTGGTCAAATTTGAAATTAAATTTGAATTCACATTTGAAAATAATTCATATTTCATTTTATAAGTTTTCTCGAATTCACAAGATTTCCAAAGATATGATTTAATTTGAATATAACCATTTTCTGGAATTTTATTTATTTGGAAATAGCTCCTGGGACCTTTGTTACTCGGGGTGGGTTTACCCCAGCCACCGACAAGTGGGGACAGCGGGGCCGCGGGTCCACACGCACGCTGCGAACAGGGTGGTGACAAGTGGCAGAAAGGGGAGTATGGGTTGAGGTGCCAAAAAGTCCAGGGGCCTCTTTGCAAGATAGCCAGAACGCATGGGTTGGAACTCCGATGAACTTAAAACGAGCAGCGCAAATGAGGCTAGCTGGTCCGATCTTTGGATGAATATTGCGAGAGATACATTATGAATTTCAAAATTCCTCAAAAACTAAAAATGGAGGGTATGATGATAGCTACAAATTTGGTTCAAGAAGATTCGCCGGATAAGGACTACAGAGGCCGTAAACTAGCACCCTAAAACAGGTGTTTACAGAAAAACCTGACAGACAACAACTATACGTTCCGGTCGACTTTGGCTCACGATGGTGACGAATCGAGCGTGAATTAGGAGATGATGTAAAAATGAAAAGCTTAGAGGATACACAAGCCTACAAGTTTGTTGTTTGTGATTTCGTTAGAGGCGGACTGAAAAGCTCGGGATTTCTAGATGAACAGGGGGCGGCTGGTCGCGGATACTGCTCGGGCTGATGTCTGCGGCTGCCGGCTTGCGGGTTCAGACTTGCGTGCGATGGTAGTGGACGGAAATTCCAGCACGGTGGCTACGATCTAGGCAGTCATTGATGCAGAGGCGGATTGAGGAAGATAGGTGGTGCTCACCTTAAGCGATTCCCACCAGAATCATGGCTGGGGACAGACGAAGGCGACTGCGATGCGAGGACGATGGCGTGGCACTCTCAAACATGTCCAGTACGACGATGAGGAGGTAGTACTCGGCGGCTTCGGCTCCTTCCCGGCGAGCTGCTTCGTCACAAAAGAGATGAAGAAGGCGGCACCGCGGCTCAGCTCGGCTCACTCCTGCCCATGGCGGCGAGGAGGCGAGCGGATTTAGGGGTGGGCATCGGTAGCTTCCGAGAGGGGAGCTGGCGGCGCAAGGGCGGAAGAGGGGAAGGCTAGGGTTCAGAGGTATCCAAGGGATAAGAAGGGAGGTTCTGGCGCGACGTGTCTTGATGGAAGAGAGACGAAACCTGCTCGGGCTCGCTTTTTTGTCACTGTCGAGAGAGAGAGAACAGAGAGCGATGGAAACAGACGGGGATAAAGAGGAACAGAAGGCGGGGAAGTTGGGCCAAGCGGGTTGGGAAGGTGAGCCCCAGGTGGCTGATTCCAGGGACGGGCCCGAAAGGCAGCGGCGGACCAGGACGACATCTGTTGAGAAAACTCATTTTTTCCACATTTTTCATATCTATTTCAAAAATTGGTTTGAATTACTTCCTTAGTTTGTTTCTCTTTTTATTAGTTTTCATATGATACCAAAATAGTTGATTAGGCTCCAAAACAAACACTGGTGGAAAACAGGCCTCTAGTCCCGGGCCGCAACGGGCTCTAGTCCCGGTTTTGGGCCCGGGACTGCGAAAACGGGACTAGAGTCCCCCCCCACTAGTCCCGGCTCGCTATGACCCGCGACTGATAACAACCACGTGGTTGTGACAGCGCCGCGGGAGGGGGGGGAACCCTCTAGTCCCGGGCCGTAACACCACCCGGGACTATAAGTTTTCCTACCGCGGCAGAGAATTGTGTGTTTCTCTGCCGTGACAGAGATTGTGTATTTCCTTTTTTTTGCCATTTCGTTCCTTTTTCATTTTGTGTTTCACGATAATTTCAAACATATATTTAAGTACACATATTCTATGCTACTACATACACAGTACACGTTGATGCATCTATATAATTAATCGATCCCTTGCAAGCATACATTAATGATATATATATCAAAAGAAAGAAATGTTTTGAAATTACATGGTCATTAATGAATATATATATCATATCAGCTACATGGACATCACTAAGGCAAATCGAGTTCCACATCATCCGAATAATGCTCTCCATGTACATCAAGGACTTCCTTCATCATAAATCCCGCCACCTCCTCTTGAATTGCTCTTATGCGCTGGTCTGACTCTAGTTTCTCCCGCAAATCATAAATATAATGTGAGTCACCTTTCCGCTCACTGGTCAACTCGCAGATGTACTCACAAACGTAGTATCCACATAAATGAGTTCCCGGTGGCTGCTGTAAACTCTTCACCATTTTATAAGTTAACTCCTCTTTGAATGGACCTGGTATTTTCTGTCTGAACCGTGTCCAACACCTTCTCGGCAAAGAAAACGAACAAAGGAGTTATTAGTTATTTGATATTAGTAAATGAATGAAAGAGGACGATATAATGCGATAATGATTGAAATTACTTATGGAGCATTGCTTTCATGTCGCTCCACTTCTCTAGGTCCCAACTTAATGATTCGTGGACTTCAACTAGGGAGTTGTCTACTTGAATGTTTAGCAAGATCCAGTGGAATCTGCGGACGTTTACATAAGCATACATGCATAGCTCATCCAGTAAGAAAAAATAAAATGTGTACAAGATATAAACACTCACTTGAAGTTGTAAGGAAATAGTATTTCCTTAACAAAATTATTCTCGGTTAAGAACATGCATAGGTCTTCCTCCACGTCCTTGGGTTAATTCTTTAACATATATTCAATAACGATATATGGGTCAATGAAATAAACGTCGTATCTTCTAGCTCTTTTGCATTCAAGCATCTTCATTCTGCAGAATATACTATCATCATTGTACATCCCTAAAATCATGTTTCAAAACCCATGCATATCATCCATGCATCCATGATCATTTAGGGTTCCATTTTCAAAACCATTTCAAAAACAGGAGCATATGTTGCTCATTATTTTATGTAAGTATGCTCTAGCCTTAGTGCTACTTTCTAATGAGAAGAGTACTTGTTTTGTTCAGTAATGTTTTGAATTCAAACTTAAGTACTTTCCAAAGCTTGAGCAAAGTTTTCAAAACAAAGTGTGAAAATAAAACCAATTTTATGCCTATTGTTTATATCACATTAAGGCTTGGTTTTATTTTTATTTTCAAATGATCAAAGTGTTTTTGAGTAAACAGTAGTGTTTGACACACATTTGAGTGCAAAGTTTACTGTATAAAAACCTAGAGAAGATTTGAATTCAAACTTATTTGAATTAGAGTTGAAAAATCATTTCTAGAAAATCAAACAGAAAAAGAAAAGGAGTAAAGGAAAAAAATAAGACAAACAGCCAAACTGGCCCAACCAGCCCAATTCGACCCATCTATCCCAACTACCCCCTCCCGCGAAACTTTTTACTTTACCCGCAAACACACCCATAGATTCGCTGACGCAGGGACCCCACCTCCTCTCTATTTCTCTCGCTGACAACGCGGCCCACGCAACGGTCATCGTCTCCACCCGGCGACGAGTTCTTCCCCAAATCACTCGGCCGTTTCCTGATTGATTCGCGGCTTCAATTCCCGTTCAATGCCCGAGTAATTCATGCCCACGTCCTCGCCTACTTAAGCACCATGCCGCCCTCCTCCTTTTCCCCCAAACCCCACCCCACCGGAGCCACCAGGCTGCTCATATTTCTCTCTGGATGCCCCTCTGGTCCGACGAGTTCGCCGTCGAATTCCGGTAAGCCCCACGTCCCCCTCTGCCTCTGGTTTAGACTAGCTTATTCTACATCTCCGTGCGCATATACTGACGCTCTCCGTTTGCTCACGCATGCTCTGTAGCCTTGGCAGCGTCATCAACTGAGCTCCGCCACCGTCTGCTCAAACTCCGGCGACCGTTCCCCGTAAGCCCCAGCTTCCCCTCTCCCTCTGTTTTATACGCGTGTGATAACCAGTGTCCTACGCATCTAACGACACCCTTATCTCGTCTTAGAGTGGCCCAGAGCGTCGCCTTCATCGCCAACCGAGAGCACCGTCGCTAGGGACTTCTCTGACGAGCAATCCACGACGACCCCGAGCGCCCCTTCGCCAAGCGAGCACACGTTGAGCATCTCCTCGTCACGGTGATTCTGGTGAGCATCCTCACACCTCCCCGGGCGACCTATCTCACCGCCAAGCTTGCAGCCAGAGCGTGCCGCCGCCTGTTGCCGCCGCCAGCGCTGCCACTTGTTGGTCAGTCACTGAGAGCCGTGCGATGTAGATCGGACGAACGCGATAGAACATAGTCGAAGGGGTAAGTAGAGATCTGAGCCGCGCATTTTAGTTAGATCTAACGGTTCGGAAGTGTGATCCTGAGCGAAGCGGTACCCTCCAATCAGGAAGCGCCGCGTGGCATGGGTTTTGTTTTAAAAGTTTGAATTAGATCTATTAGATGTTTAAACTTGTTTAATTCATAACTTTTGAATGCCACGTCCAAATTTGATAAATTTTATATCAATGGAATCAGGAGAGAAAATCCTTTCAATCTATGCAATGTGTTTAATGTTCTGCCTCAGTGAAAATGGTTGTTTTTGCAGAAACATTTGTAGGCTTAATATGGGTATAATAATTATTTGAAAAATGTTTTATTGTTCAAATAAAGTTTATTTGGCAAGTTTTGAACTTGTTTATGATTCAGTACTGTGCACTTGTCTTGTTTGGTGTAGAAAATCATCATATGGAATTAGGCATGCATCCATATGTTTTTGCTTGTATTTATTATGTATGTGATTTTTGTGCTATTATTTTATGTGTAGATTTTGGTGCAAATAGTGATTGTGATTGTGAGGATTGTAGCTACTCTCCAAACTACCAAGGCAAGTGGTGCTTCATGATTTTATTCCTATGTTTTTCAAATATGCATTAGAAATATTTTGCTAGTCTTGCATGGATATTTTTGATCTATATGCTATGCTTGGGAAATCCTAGTAGTTATAGAATTGCTAGAAATATTTCTAAGTCTTATCAATGCCATGCTTAGCCTAGCTAGTACCAACCAAGGGTGGTTATATTGATGCTATGAATAAATATTTCTAAGTCTTTGGACTATGTTTTTGCTAAATAAAACAACTAAGTGAATGAAACACCTGGGTGGAATGGAAAGAATGGGTTATGTTGAGTGGTTACACAAGGCCCATTTCTATGGTTTACCTTGTGTATCTCACTTGTGGAAAGCCACCCAGGAACAAAGGGATTTGAGAGGCCAAATGTTAAGAAGCTTCTAGTGCAGCCACTTGTCAATATGGGCTCCGCCTGGATCACATAGGTTGCAATAACTTAGCCATTTGGACAGTTGGTGGTAGTGGGATGATAGGTTGGAACGCGTCCATTTGGTCTAAGGGAAGGTTCTAAAAGGTCCTGTCTTGGTGAAAATCAAGTCTTGTGGGGAAAGTGCACAACCTCTGCAGATGGAAGAATCTAAGTACTTAGCCATGTCCCTGGTATTGGACAACTTGAGCATCAAGACATCGAAGCCATCAAGAATCTCCTCATCCCAATTTCTAAGTAAAAACACGTGGTTGAACAAGGGTGAAGGTCCCCAATGTCTATTTGTGGTTCCTTGGGAAAGATTTTTGACAAAGAAAAACTTAGTGCTTTCAACTAATAGGTAAAACCTATTTTGAGCAAAGCAAGCCTAAGCTACACTTATCCAAAATGCATATAGTGTTTAGTCTTCCAAAATTCTACTAAGGTATCACTTGCCAATACTATTCCAATGTATTGACCCACTGTGGCTGTAACTTGTGATGTTGCAGGTTATTCTGATGATGATTAGGAGTCATGAGTCTACACTCGACATGCTTGCCCGTGGCACATGAAGATGAAGACTTATTTATCTTATTACATATTTAAACTCTTATACTAGTCCTGTGGCCATGGAGTTGTAAAAGACTATGTCTGTCTCTGGAATGACTTGTAATAATGACCTTTGTTTCTGTGTACTTCATCTTAAACTGTGGATGCTAGCATTGATCCAGGGACTAGCATTGCAATCACAGGGATCCTTTCCTTTACAAAGGAGGGATCTTATAGATGGTATCAGAGCACTGTGTTGCCTGTAGGATTATGACCCTAGGATTGGAAACCACTAAGGAAAAATCTTAACAACTTCCACACTTGTCTTTTCTTCTCGTAAACTTTTCTAATCTTATTTCTCATCTCTATTTGTAGATGAACTCCATCAACGAAGCTGTGAGGACAGGACCATTCATGCCTATGACTTTGGAATGTGAGACAGAATTCCCCAAGTCTCTCAAGGACCTCAAGGTTGCCATGGGAATACATGGTGCAGCTGTGTACAAAGGTTTTCCTGTGATGGATGAAGGACTTGAGTACTGGTGGGTGCAACTTCACTTGTATAAAAACAAGGAAGACAACCACAAGGACTCAGGATTCTGCATGGTCACCAACTCAGTGATGCACACCACATTCTTCGATTCAGCAAGGGATGCAGCTTGGAAGGCCATCAAAGAACTTGGTGATAGAATCAAGTGCAGAATGCTTAACACCCAGAATGATCTTAGGGAAGAAAAGAGCATACCCAAGAGTTAGAGGCTACCAACTAAAGCTTAAGGAAGGACATCATAGACTTAGCAATGGAGTCATGTGATCTAGATAAACAGATTGCCTCTAGGGATGCCCTGTTAGCCAACTTGGCAAGTGAGATGGGATTGTAACGTACTACGTTAGTTGGACCACCACACTTATCATTTTATTTCCCAAATGTTGTTTAAAATAAGTTGAACCTTGGTTGCTTGTAATGGATCCATGTATGCCATGACTTGTGTGTTTTGATTTCCAAAGTTATGCATGTGATTCCTTTTCTTGTGATTTGTCTTAAAATTGTGTTGATTCTAACTTTTTCTATCTTATTAAATAGATACCTAATGTTACTATTAGCACGGCTGAAGAGTTCAAGGGAACTCGTTTTGGCACTCGTATTATTGAGCTCACTAGTCTGCTCAATCTCCCTCTTCCTACTATCATGATGCTTCCCCTCACCAAGTTTGAGAGGAAAGACCTTTGGGGCTTCAAGGTTAATCAGCCAGGACGCCAGACTGAGCCTACCACGGAGGCAATCATCTTCAAGCTCATGCATGATGACAAGGAGAGAGGCCTAGAGGTAGTCATGCAGGACTTGCTTGGACGCTTGTTAGGGAGACACTCTCGAGAGGTTAGAGGTACTCACTTCCACACCTTCGGTAGACGTGATGATGATGGTGAGGCCATTGACTTTGAGGATACTTCGAGAGAGACGGCAGAGCCGATTCGCCTATACCTCCAGGACTTAGAGGTTCTTCTTAGGCACATAGACACTGGTAGGACCAACGTCATGCTTAGAAATGACGAACTCTAGGTGCAGCTTCGTGAGAAGGACAAGCTCTTCGCAGAGCAAGATGAGATAGTCAAAGACATGGAGGCCAAGTTTGAGAGTCAGGATAGAAAGTTCAAGAGTCAGGAGAAGCAAGTCCAAGATAGGAACAAGAGGATTCGAGACATGACTGCAGAACTAGAGGCCAAGGACTTCGAGCTCGAGCATCAGCAGACTGTGATTGAGAGGCTTCGTTCACAGAAGAGGGCTCTCAAAGCCAAAGTAGAGACCTTGACCACCAATGTCGAGGAATACAAGACCGCAATGGAGAATGCAGGTCTTACATTTGTTGATGAGGAGGTTGATGCCGAGGAGTAGAGATGACTACTCATTTACCTTTATTTATCATGTCTTTGATTATTGAGTCGCAATGACCATCCAACATGTGGATGGCTTGCTATTGGTGTGTTTACTTTTCCAAAAACTTGTTGTCTGTGTTGTTGAACCTTTACTACTATGATGCATGATTGTGATTTGTTATGTGATGTATTGTGCATGTTAGCATCTATGGGTATCTCATTCTTATCCTTATTGAAAACCACAGATGCCTCCCCGACATGCCAATCCCAACCCCAACAACAACAACATCACCCCTGAGATGCAGCAAATGATGACAGCTCAGACTCAGCTGATGCAAATGATGACTACTTTCATCCAGAATCAGAACAACAACAACAACAACAATAAAAAAACAACAACAACAATCAGAACAACCCACCGGGTTTTGACATGCTTAGCAGGTTCTTAAGGCTAAGGCCAGCAAAGTTCTCAGGAACTACTGATCCTATGGTGGCCAATGATTAGCTACGCTCTGTGAATAAGGACTTGGTAACTGTTGGCTGTACTGATGAAGAGAAAGTCAGATTTGCAGCTCACTTGTTGGAAGGACCAGCAGCCACTTGGTGGGATAACTTCCAGATCACCACTCCCATTGGGGATGTGACATGGGCTATGTTTGAAGATGGTTTCCGTACTGATCACATCTCATCCGGAGTGATGAGTTTGAAGAAGAAAGAGTTCCATAACTTGAAGCAGCGCCACTGCAGCGTGGCTGAATATATTGAGGAGTTCAACAATCTGGCGCGATATGCACCGGATGAAGTTGACACTGATGCTAAGAGGAAGGAAAAGTTCCTTGAAGGGTTGAATGATGAATTGAACCTGTAGTTAGTTGTGGCCTATGTTCCCACATACCAGTCTCTTTGTGACAAGGCTGCCATCTTGGAGAGCAAGATGAAACAAGTTGAAAGTAGGAAGAGAAAGCACTCTGACAAGCATAGCTCGGGATCGTCTCAAAAGCGTTCCCATTTTGATGACAGTGGGAGTTCTGGATCCCACAAGCATGGGAAGTTCAACAAGCACCACAACCACAACCGTTATCATGACAACAAACACCACCGTAGTCATGACAACGATAAGTACAAGAATCACAAGGGTGAATATAAGAGCCACCACAATGGAAGTGGAAGTGGAAGTGGAAGCCAGCCTATCAAGAAGGATCTTAGTCAAGTTGAATGTTTCAAGTGCAAGAAGATGGGGCATTATGCAAATGAATGCCTAGAAAAGAAAGTTGAAGGACCCAACAAGCCCAACCCTTTTCAAAAGGGACAAGTGAACCACATCAATGTGGAGGAAATTTATGAGGAACCTGATGCTGTTGCTGGTAAGTTCAAACTCAATTCTGTTCCAGCATTTGTTCTCTTTGATACTGGTGCATCCCATTCATTCATATCAAGAGCATTTGTTGAAAGGAATGAACTACCGGTAGAAACTATTGGGTGTCCTATAAAAGTAAGTTCTCCTGGCGGAGAAATGATAGTGAATTCAGGATGTCATGATCTAGTCATAGAGTTTGGGAAGTATAAGTTTCCTGTTAACCTGATAATCCTAAACTCCCAAGGATTGGATGTTATTTTGGGAATGGACTGGATGACTAAGCACAAGGGAGTGATAGATTGTGCCAACCATACTATCTCACTCACAACTCCAGAAAACAAAAGGATCAGATTCAAGACCAACTTTGAAGCAAAAAGGAGTAAGCTAAATTCTCTTAAGGGGTTAGCATAGACAGTGTGCCATTGTGAGTGAATATCCGGATGTGTTTCTGGAAGAATTGCTGGGAATGCCACCAGATAGATATGTGGAGATTCTTATTGACTTGCTACCAGGATCTGGACCAATAGCAAAGAGACCGTACAAGATGTTAGTGGATGAGTTGAAAGAACTCAAGAAGCAGCTTGGAGAATAGTTACAAAAAGGATTTATCCAACCAAGTTCTTCATCTTGGGGAGCACCAGTTTTGTGTGTGTAAAAGAAAGATATAAGTCAAAGGTTATGCATAGATTAGCGTTCACTCAATGAGGTGACTATCAAGAACAAATACCCTTTGCCAAGAATCAACGACTTGTTTGATCAGTTAGAAGGAGCTTGTGTGTTCTCAAAGATTGATCTCCGGTCAGGTTATTTCCAGCTCAAGATAAGGGAACAAGACATACCTAAGACAACTTTCACCACAAGGTATGGATTGTATGAGTATACCGTGATGCCATTTGGTTTGACCAATGCACCAGCATACTTCATGAATATGATGAACAAGGTGTTCATGGAATTCCTTGATAAGTTTGTTGTCGTTTTCATCAATGACATTTCGATCTACTCCAAGAGCAAAGAAGAGCATGAAGGACATTTGTGTTTGATACTTGAGAAACTTAGAGAGCATATGCTGTATTCCAAATTCAGCAAGTGTGAGTTTTGGTTGAATGAAGTTGGATTTCTTGGACACGTTGTGTCAGGAGATGGTGTAGCAGTTGATCCTGCTAAAGTTTCAGCTGTAACTGAATGGGAATCTTCCAAGTTAGTGAAAGAGATTCGTAGTTTCCTTGGCTTAGCAGGTTACTACAGAAGGTTCATTGAGAATTTCTCCAAGGTAGCTAAGCCTATGACAGAATTGCTAAGAAAGACAAGAAATTTGCTTGGTCTGAAGGATGTGAACTCAGCTTTCAGGAATTGAAGAAGAGACTAGTGACAGCACCAGTCTTATGTTTGCCAGATTTGGAGAAGGATTTCCAAGTGTATTGTGATGCATCTCATCATGGATTAGGTGCAGTACTTATGCAAGAAGGGAAAGTTGTGGCTTATGCCTCGAGACAACTCAAAACTCATGAGGTGAACTACCCTACTCATGATTTAGAGTTAGCCTCTGTTGTCCATGCACTCAAAACATGGAGACATTATCTTTTGGGAAAGCGTTGTGAAGTGTTCAAAGATCACAAGAGCTTGAAGTATATCTTCACCCAGAAAGAAATTAACATGAGACAAAGAAGATGGCTAGAACTCATCAAGGACTATGATTTGAGTTTGCAATACCACCCCGGTAAAGCAAATGTTGTAGCGGATGCTCTAAGTCGTAAGGTTTTTGTGAATGGCCTTACTAAGAGAGAATTGCCAGATGATCTGTGTGCCCAATTTAGAGATCTCGGATTGGAGATTGTGCCTGAAGGACATCTCATGTCTTTGGACATTCAACCCACTTTGTTGGACAAGATCAAAGAATCCCAAAAGACAGATATAGAAATTGAAGAGATTAAGGAAAATATTGGCAAGGGAAAATCCAAAGGATTCCATGAAGATGAACAGGGTACTTTATGGTATGGGAAACGTATCTGTGTTCCACAAGATCCGGAGCTTCAGAAACTGATTTGACAATAAGCCCACAACTCACCATATTCCATTCATCCGGGTAACACCAAAATGTACATGGATATGAAAGAAAGATTTTGGTGGAATAATCTCAAGAAGGACATCGCCGAACATATTGCTTTGTGTGATGTATGTAGCAGAGTGAAAGCGGAACATCAGAAACCAGCAGGATTGTTATAACCACTACCTATTCCTGATTGGAAATGGGACAAGATTGGTATGGATTTCATCACCGGATTGCCAAGGACCCGGTCAGGATATGATTCTATTTGGGTAGTAGTGGATCGCTTGACTAAAGTGGCTCATTTTATACCCGTGAAGACAACTTATACAAGTGCTAAGTTAGCCAAGATCTATATGAGTAGAATTGTATGTCTACATGGAGTACCCAAGAGTATTGTGTCTGATAAGGGAACTCAATTTACTTCTCATTTTTGGAGGCAACTACATGAGTCATTGGGAACGAGGTCGGAATTCAGCACTGCTTTTCATCCTTAGACTGATGGACAAACAGAAAGGACCAACCAGATACTTGAAGATTTGCTGAGGGCATGTGCTCTAGGTTATGGAGCCAGTTGGGATGAAAGTCTGCCTTACGCAGAATTTTCTTACAATAACAGCTATCAAGCCAGTATTGAGATGGCACCATTTGAGTTTCTCTATGGGATAAAGTGTACCACCCCATTACTATGGAATGGTGTGGGAGAAAGAAGTCTATTTGGACCAGAACTAATCAAGGAGGCTGAAGAGAAAGTCAAGCTGGTTAAGGATAGATTGAATATTGCATAGTCTCGACAAAAGAGCTACGCAGATCCTAAGCTTAGAGAAGTCACCTATGAAGTGGGTGATAGAGCTTATCTTAGAGTGTCACCACTTCGTGGAGTGAAGAGGTTTGGTGTCAAAGTTAAATTGGCCCCAAGATATGTTGGACCATTCAATATTCTGAGTCGTAAAGGAGAAGTAGCTTATGAGATTGAATTGCCTGAGTCTTTGTCAGCTGTTCATAATGTGTTTCATGTGAGTCAGCTTAAGAAATGTCATCCAGAAATGGAAGAGACTTCTTTGAAGGATACTATACCTTTGGAAGAGGTCCAATTGGAGAGTGACCTCACTTATGAGGAGAAGCCTATACAAATACTTGAGACTGCAGAAAGAGTTACTCGGACCAAGACTATCAAATTCTGCAAAGTTCAATGGAACCATCATTCCGAAGAAGAAGCAACATGGGAAAGAGAAGATGATCCTCGGAAAGACCACCCTCACCTATTTGCTAGCCAACCCGAATCTCGAGGGCGAGATTCACCTTAAGGGGGTTAGATTTGTAACATCCCTAAAATAATGTTTCAATACCCATGCATATCATCCATGCATCCATGATCATCTAGGGTTCCATTTTCAAAACCATTTCAAAAACAAGAGCATATGTTGCTCATTATTTTATGTAAGTATGCTCTAGCCTTAGTGCTACTTTCTAATGAGAAGAGTACTTGTTTTGTTCAGTAATGTTTTGAATTCAAAATTAAGTAATTTCCAAAGCTTGAGCAAAGTTTTCAAATCGAAGTGTGAAAATAAAACCAATTTTATGCCTATTGTTTATATCACATTAAGGCTTGGTTTTATTTTTATTTTCAAATGATCAAAGTGTTTTTGAGTAAACAGTAGTGTTTGACACACATTTGAGTGCAAAGTTTACTGTATAAAAACCTAGAGAAGATTTGAATTCAAACTTATTTGAATTAGAGTTGAAAAATCATTTCTAGAAAATCAAACAGAAAAAGAAAAGGAGTAAAGGAAAAAAATAAGACAAACAACCAAACTGGCCCAACCAGCCCAGTTCGACCCATCTAGCCCAACTACCCCCTCCCGCGAAACGTTTTCCTTTACCCGCAAACACACCCACAGAGTCGCTGACGCAGGGACCCCACCTCCTCTCTTTTTCTCTCGCTGACAACGCGGCCCACGCAACGGTCATCGTCTCCACCCGGCGACGAGTTCTTCCCCAAATCACGCGGCCGTTTCCTGATTGATTCGCGGCTTCAATTAACGTTCAATGCCCGAGTAATTCACGCCCACGTCCTCGCCTACTTAAGCACCATGCCGCCCTCCTCCTTTTCCCCCAAACCCCACCCCACCGGAGCCACCAGGCTGCTCATATTTCTCTCTGGACGCCCCTCTGGTCCGACGAGTTCGCCATCAAATTCCGGTAAGCCCCGCATCCCCCTCTGCCTCTGGTTCAGACTAGCTTATTCTACATCTCCGTGCGCATCTACTAACGCTCTCCGTTTGCTCGCGCATGCTCTGTAGCCTTGGCAGCATCGTCGACTGAGCTCCGCCACCGTCTGCTCAAACTTCGGCGACCGTTCCCCATAAGCCCCAGCTTCCCCTCTCCCTCTGTTTGATACACGTGTGATCCCTAGTGTCCTATGCATCTAACGGCACCCTTATCTCGTCTTAGCATGGCCCAGAATGTCGCCTTCGTCGCCAACCGAGAGCACCGTCGCCAGGGACTTCTCCGACGAGCAATCCACGACGACCCTGAGCGCCCCTTCCCCAACCGAGCACATGTCGAGCATCTCCTCGGCACGGCGATTCTGGTGAGCATCCTCACACCTCCTCGGGCGACCTAGCTCGCCGGCATGCTTGCAGCCAGAGCGCGTCGCCGCCGGGTTCAAATAAAGTTTATTTGGCAAGTTTTGAACTTGTTTATGATTCAGTACTGTGCACTTGTCTTGTTTGGTGTAGAAAATCATCATATGGCATTATGCATGCATCCATATGTTTTTGCTTGTATTTATTATGTATGTGATTTTGGTGCTATTATTTTATGTGTAGATTTTGGTGCAAATAGTGATTGTGATTGTGAGGATTGTAGCTACTCTCCAAACTACCAAGGCAAGTGGTTCTTCATGATTTTATTCCTATGTTTTTCAAATATAGAAATATTTTGCTAGTCTTGCATGGATATTTTGGATCTATATGCTATGCTTGGGAAATCCTAGTAGTTGTAGAATTGCTAGAAATATTTCTAAGTCTTATCAATGCCATGCTTAGCCTAGCTAGTAGCAACCAAGGGTGGTTATATTCATGCTATGAATAAATATTTCTAAGTCTTTGGACTATGTTTTTGCTTAATAAAACAACTAAGTGAATGAAACACCTGGGTGGAATGGAAAGAATGGGTTATGTTGAGTGGTTACACAAGGCCCATTTCTATGGTTTACCTTGTGTATCTCACTTGTGGAAAGCCACCCAGGAACAAAGGGATTTGAGAGGCCAAATGTTAAGAAGCTTCTAGTGCAGCCACTTGGCAATATGGGCTCCGCCTGGATCACATAGGTTGCAATAACTTAGCCATTTGGACAGTTGGTGGTAGTGGGATGATAGGTTGGAACGCGTCCATTTGGTCTAAGGGAAGGCTTCTGAAAGGTCCTGTCTTGGTGAAAATCAAGTCTTGTGGGGAAAGTGCACAACCTCTGTAGATGGAAGAATCTAAGTACTTAGCCATGTCCCTGGTATTGGACAACTTGAGCATCAAGACATGGAAGCCATCAAGAATCTCCTCATCCCAATTTCTAAATAAAAAACACGTGGTTGAACAAGGGTGAAGGTCCCCAATGTCTATTGGTGGTTCCTTGGGAAAGATTTTTGACAAAGAAAAACTTAGTGCTTTCAACTAATAGGTAAAACATATTTTGAGCAAAGCAAGCCTAAGCTACACTTAACAAAATGCATATAGTGTTTAGTCTACCAAAATTCTACTAAGGTATCACTTGCCAATACTATTCCAATGTATTGACCCACTGTGGTTGTAACTTGTGATGTTGCAGGTTATTCTGATGATGATTAGGAGTCATGAGTCTACACTCGACATGCTTGCCTGTGGCACATGAAGATGAAGACTTATTTATCTTATTACATATTTAAACTCTTGTACTAGGCCTGTGGCCATGGAGTTGTAAAAGACTATGTCTGTCTCTGGAATGACTTGTAATAATGACCTTTGTTTTTGTGTACTTCATCTTAAACTGTGGATGCTAGCATTGATCCAGGGACTAGCATTGCAATCATAGGGATCCTTTCCTTTACAAAGGAGGGATCTTACAATCATACAAAAGGATATATAGTTAGGATAATATATTAAATGCAATGAACGAGCTGAGCTACAAACTTAATTATAGAAATAAATCACTTATAGACAGTAGCAACCAATGATAGATTTGTCGAGGGCGTGTTGGTTGTATAACTGAAACAGTTCGGTCATTTGAACCTGTATCGAGTATGGTTTGAAGTGATGCTCCTTTATAACGTCCACCGGAAACCAATCTTTCTGATGATATTTTTCTGCTTGCGACATGTACCATTTGTGCAGATTTCGCATATGTGTGGATAGACGCCGAGGTCCTCATTACTGACTAGAGGCTCCCCTTGGACATACTGCCGTACTATATGACCCACTGGCGTATCTTCATAGCCTAAATATTGACCAAGAGACATATTTGCTTCGGTAGCAAGTGCTTTGGCATGCGATACAGTGATTCCCATAAGTGCAGCATTATTACGGGCTCTGGGGTCCATTATTTGCATGTCCATATCCATTTCAGCTCTGAAGGCCTTGTCGAGGTCTGAAATGACTTTGAGGGGGGCGACTAATTGATTCTTCTCTGCTCCGAGCTGGGCAACTTGCTTCCCGCTTTTTGCACTTGTGATTTTTTTTCTTCTGTGCTTGCTTAATAATCTCCCGGTCATAGTCTGATTCCAGATTCATCGATATCTGGGATGGTTGCTCAAGAAAGGACTTAGCCCACTTTTGGGTTTTTTCATCATATACCAGCTTTGGCTCAGGCTTTTTGGGTGCAAAATGAGCCTTAACTTGGGCAGCCACATCCGCGTTAGTTTCCTCATCGGTCTTGTCATAAGGTCTCTTTGGAAGAGCCCGCGGGATGTCGACTATCTTCGCCGTTTGACCTTTCTTCGATGTGGGGCGCGGGGGAGCGTCGAACTTCCGTTTCTTCAAAGAGGTAGTAGTATTGCACGGAGGAGGAGGCGGAGATCGAGTATTGCGCGGAGGTGGAGATCGAGTTGATGTACTCATGCTGCGGCGATCGTCAGCAGGGTGGGGTGGACTTGGAGGTTGGCGATAATCGGGTTGGGGTGGACTTGGAGGTTGACGATATTCGATGCGGGGTGGACTTGGATTCCTCGGAGCCGGTGGCCTTGGCGCCGATCCTGGAAACTTGATGTACTTCTTATTCCATAGAATGATGTTGCGCTTGACATCTCCTAGTTTCATAAGGCCTTAAAGCGTAGCGATTTCAATCTCTAGGTCCGCAAAATCCTCCGCTATGTTATCCACCGTGACACGAGCATAGCCTGGTGGAATCAGAAGTGAATGGTGGAGTGCACCAGGTAGACAAGGTAAAGCAGTGTCGATCGCCACCTTGAGGGACAGTTTGTTCATTCGCTGATGTAGCTCACATTATGCCATCTCTCTAACATCATCCACGGGGTAGTGAGAAGTCGGTGCATCATCCAGCAGTGCTTGATCATCAGCCCGGACCTCCGTGGAAGCCATGCTACTTCTCCGATGGCAAAGATCCAATGCAGGATCATCAGCCCGCGGGTGAGTTGACGACGGCGGCCTTTGGCTAATTTCATGCATGAGATTCTTCAGATCAGCTAGGTCCTGATCTACCCTGGAGATCCGGTCTATCTCCCGGTCCTTCTTTCTCTGACGGCTTCTGTAACTGGCATCGTACTGAGGAAACCCTTTCTTCCAGGAGACACCGGTGCCTTTGCCTCGTGTTCGTCCTCCCTTTTCAGGATTCCCTAGGGCGCGTGTCAGCTCGTCGTTCTCTCTCTCGGTATGGAACAATCCCAATTGAGCATCGTTCATTGCTTGAATAACGTCTTGGGAGGGTTTTAGAATTTTTTCATGAAATAATGTCTTCCCTGTTTCTAGGTCCAACGATCCCCCGTGCCCGTACCACCAGTGCTTTGACCTCTCGGGCCATCCATCTGTACCAGGAGTGACGCCTATAGCCCTCATTTTCTTCTCCATAGTTTACCACTTAGGGACGACACTCTTGTAGCCACATGTCCCCATTTTATGATGGTATTTCTTTTGGGCATCATTTAACGTGTTCTTTGACGACATTGCCTTTGCTTTATCAGATTGCTTGTACTGTACAAAATCGGGCCACTGTTCTCTCAACTTCTCGTTTATTCCTTTGAAGTCTGGAGTTTTCTTTTTCGTGACATATTTTGCGTATAAACTTTTCTTGTGGTTCCGATGTAGTTCAGCCATCTTGCTCAGAGCCCACTCCTTGACTTTCGCTCTATTTTCAAGCCCACCCGGCCTTGGGGTAATACCATCTACCTTAAATTCTTCATACTCTGGAGCTAGTATGAACTACGCTATGAGCTTCTGCCAAAGGTCATCTTTGGCATCATCGGTGACATAGCTGTTGGATTCTTCACTGGGTTTATTTGACCGATTCCATTCTTGAATGGTGATCGGCAGGTTGTCCCTAACAAGCACCCTACATTGATTTATAAACATCCTCCGGTGCTTCTTTGGAGCAATCGGTTCACCATCATCATCTATTTCTTCGATGGTGAACCTCTGATTACCATCCAACTTTTTGTTCGTCCCTCGTTTCGTTCGACCTATCGATTGCTTCGATCCGGTGGGCTAAAAGAAGAAGAGTGAGTGATTAATATATATCTAGATCAGTTAATGAATAGAGGTAACACGAGGCTTTATATATATATATATATGTTCCTCGCCGGATCCTGTCGAGGGGTCATCATTATTGTTGTTATTTGTTTTCCCTTCGTCCATCCGGTCTTCCCCTTGGTACATTAGGTTTTCCTCTAGTCCATCACCGGATGGATTCAGATATGAGGATATCTCTTCCTCGAGCAAAATATCTTCACTGGTATTAATATTAAGAGGAATTTCACCTCTTATCATGCCCTGAAGAAAACCTTCACCAATGCGACCAGGATCTTCGGATGGATCCATGACTTAATTAACTATAACAAAAAGAGAGTTAAACAGGTTAGAAAAAACAATAACCCTAATAACTAAAACAAAAAAACAATAACCCTAATAACACCAATTAAAAACCCTAATAATTATACAATTAATAACCCTAATAACACTAATTAATAACCCTAATAACACTAGTTAATAATCCTTAAAAAAACTATATATTCCCAAAAACAACTAAAAACAATTAATATTCCTAATAAACCTAATAGACAATTATATATTCCTAAAAAAATTATATAAACAATTATATATTCCTAAAAAAACAACTAAAAACAATTATATATTCCTAAAAAATTATATAAACAATTATATATTCCTAAAAACAACTAAAAACAATTATATAAACAATTATATATTCCTATAAAAAAGAAACTAAAAACAATTATATATTCCTAAAAACAACTAAAGACAAATATATAAACAATTATATATTCCTAAAAACAACTAAAAACAATTATATAAACAATTATATATTCCTAAAAAAAGAAACTAAAAACAATTATATATTCCTAAAAACAACTAAAAACAATTATATATTCCTAAAAAAGAAACTAAAAACAATTATATAAAAAATTATATATTCCTAAAAACAATTATATAAACATTTATATATATATTCCTAAAAACAAATAAAAACAATTATATAAACAAAAAATGCTAAGATCGACGCACGACGAGGCGGCGACGTTGCACGGCGAGGCACGCGACAGCACGGTGCGGGGCGGCGGCACGACGCGTGGCGGCACGGCGGGGCGCCGGAGACGAGGGCAGCGGCGCAGTGGAATCGAGTAGCACCTCCCTTGCGTCGATCGAGCTCGCCGTCGTCTGTTCGTTTCCACCTCGTCGGTTTCGCCAAGTGCTGGGTGGGGGAGGCCAGGGGCGGGTGCAGTTACTTATATGCCCCCCTTTAGTCCCGGGCTAAGCCACCGCCCGGGACTAGAGGGTTATTAGTCCTGGGTCAGGCTTAACCATGACTAAAGACCCCCTTTAGTCGCGGGTTAAGCCCGGACTAATGTGTTTTTTTATTTTCATGTTTTAGACAAGATTCTCTAGTCTAGTCCCGGGTCCAGCCACGACCCGCGACTAGTTTAATTTTTGTAAATTTTCTTTTCTTTAATTCAAATTAAATATAAAACTTTGGAAAATCATATCTTTTATTGTAAAAATTCAAATAAAACAAATAATATGTCTATTATTATCATAAAAATATAGAGAATCTTAATATAATATCCATATATCTGTTTGCATCATTTATAAATTATTTTATTTGTAAATTTCTTTTTCTAATTCAAATCAAATATAAAACTTTGGAAAATCATATCTTTTATTGTAAAAATCCAAATAAAACAAATAATATGTCTATTATTATCAGATAAATATAAAGAATCTTAATATAATATCCATTTAGTCTCGGTTGTAGTCATAAACCGGGACTAAAGATATTTCCCGCCATTTCCTACCGCTTCCCGCCAAGTTTTCTGCCCTTTCCTTTTTACGAGAGATTTTATTCCCGGTTATAGTCACTAACCGAGAATAAAGATATTTTCCGCCATTTCCAAAGCTTCACGCCAAGTTTTCCCGCCCTTTACCTCTATATCTAGGACGATCGTGCCATGGCTATCCACACATCCACACCTTCCTCTCTTAGAATAATGGACAACGCCTACTGGGCCATTCTGACCCTCGAGGAGACCGAGGCGCTGTGCGCCTCCAACTACCCTTGTCCGCCGGGCTACCGGCCGCCCGCCGACTGGATGCTGAGCGCTAGAGGGGTTCCTGTCCCTCAAGGTTTTGCACGCCAGGCGGCCATCACGAACCACTTCTACCATGAGCTCACGCCGGAGCAGCGGATGGATCTCGAGTGGGATCCCGACAAATACGACACCTGGAATTCCTTCTTCGCTAATAGGCAGGAAAGGGATCTCGCTAGGTACGAGGGTGATGGCCCGCCCTCGGTGAACCACAACGAAGCCAACCGCCGTCTGTGGTGTGCGAACCATACTATCATCGGAGTGATGCGCTACATCGCCGGGGGAGACCATCCTCGCCTGCGGTGCCCACAAGTCCACCCGCCACAGAGCCACAAGAAGGCCCCACTCCCGCCCGGCGATAGCGGCATCGTCTTCCAGGAGACCCCTTCCCCCACCCGCCATGAATCTGAGGCCGGAATGGCCCTTGGTATATGCCATGGCTTGGCTGAGGATCCCCGGAGTGGCAGGTGACGATGACGATGATGATGACGATGACGAAGAAGTCCCTGAAGATGCGTACTATAGGACTAGGCATGATTATGACTAAAGGGGGCGGCTTTAGTCCTGAGTGTTAGTTAGTCCCGGTTTGTCTCGGTTTTTAATATTAATAAATGCATTGAGTGTTACCTAAATATGAAGATGTTGTATTTAGAAGAAAAGGCCTATAAATAGAGGAAAGGGCGGGCATGCTGGACCGAGAAGCCTACATATAGAGGGAAATGCCTATAAAGAGAGGGTTCATCTTTAGTCCCAGTTGGAGAAACCAACCGCAACTGAAGGGATTGTGGCAGACTGGGCCATGCAGCACTAATAATAGGGGTGAGTCTCGACATTATGTCGTGCGGCTTGTACCTTGTCCTGGATGGTGTCACCAACCGAGACTAAAGATGAACCTTTAGTCCCGGTTGGAGACACTAACCGGGACAAAACATGAGTCAACACTAATAATAGGGGGTGAGTGTCGACATTATGTCATGAGTGTCGACATTATGCCGAGCTGCTTGTACTATAAATAGGCATCCTTGTGAGTCCAGTCCTCCAGCCAGTTTCAGGGACACCACTATGGCCAGTTTCAGGGAGTTGCCGCCGGAGCCCAGTCCTCCGGCATCTCCAAGAAACTGGTCATAAAGGCACTCCCTAATATGTGAAATTAGTTAGCTCCCAGGCGTATTGATCTAGTTAGAGAAGTTACAAGCTGCAAGATGGTTTTCGAGAGCAGGGATACCACTACGGCTAGTTTCAGGGAGATGCCGCCGCAGCCCAGTCCTCTGGCATCTCCAAGAAACTGGTCATAGAGGCACTCCCTAATATGTGACCTCACGCGTTTGGAGATCAGATCTTAATGGTAAGTATGAATCGGGAATAAAGGCCCCCCTTTAGTCCCGATCCAGCCACAAAACGGGACTAACACACTCAAGATTGTTTGCAGACAACACTATAAAAATGGACACATGGAGTATATTCACTCATAAAATGTTACAATTATTACACATCATTTCTTCGCGTGTGTTTCTTTCTGATCCCGCCATATCCATGGAGCATCTTCATTCATTAACATGATCCTTGGGTCATCCTTCACCCCAAAGGGAGGAATTTCATGAAACTTATCACAATCTTCTGACATGTCTGTCTTGTCCTCCACTACCACGATGTTTCTTTTTCCTAAAAGAACTATGTGGCGCTTTGGCTCATCGTCTGATGTATTCTTTTTCTTATTTTTTCTTTTTCTAGGTTTGGTAGACATGTCCTTCACAAAGAAAACCTGAGCCACATCATTGGCTAGGACGAATGGTTCGTCTAAGTACCCAATATTGTTGAGATCCAACGATGTCATTCCGTATTTCTTGTCTACCTCAACCCCTCCTCCTGTCAGCTTGACCCATTTGCACCGAAACAAGGGGACCTTAAAAGTAGGTCCATAGTCAAGTTCCCATATCTCCTCTATGTAACCATAATATGTGGTCTTTGACCCATTGCTGTCTGTTGCATCAAAGCGGACACCACTATTTTGGTTGGTGCTCTTTTTATCTTGGGATATTGTGTAAAACGTATACCCATTTATCTCGTACCCTTGGAAAGTTGATATAGTCGAAGATGGTGACCTAGACAACAAGTATAGCTGATCTCCAAGAGTGTTGTTCTTTATGAGATGTTGCAACCAGCCGCCGAAACTCTTCATGTGTTCATCTCTAATCCAAGAGTCATGCTTTCCAGGGTTGTTGGAGCATAAGATTTTCTTGTGTTCCTCGATATATGGGACTACCAAGATAGAATTCTGTAGAACGGTGTAATGTGCTTCGGTGTAAGAATGTTTGTCCCTACATATTATTGATTTCCTTCCTAGACTACCCTTTCCACTCAGTCTACCCTCATACCGCAATTGAGGAAGACCAATCGGCCAAAGGTGAGGAACGAAGTCAGCACAAAATTCAATGACCTCCTCTGTTCCATAGCCCTTGGAGATGCTTCCTTCTGGCCTAGCACGGTTATGAACATATTTCTTTAAGATTCCCATGAACCTCTCAAAGTGAAACATAATGTGTAGAAATACAGGACTGATAATGGAAATCTCTTCGACTAGGTGAACCAGCAGGTGCGTCATAATATTGAAGAAGGATGGTGGGAACACCAACTCAAAACTGACAAGACATTGGACCACATCATTCTGTAACCGTGGTAGATCTTCAGGATTGATTATCTTCTGAGAGATTGCATTGAGAAATGCACATAGCTTCACAATGTGTACTCGAACATTATCTGGTAGAAGCCCCCTCAATGCAATCGGAAGCATTTGCGTCATAATCATGTGGCAGTCATGAGACTTTAGGTTTTGGAACTTTTTTTGCCATATTTATTATTCTCTTTATATTCGACGAGAAGCCAGATGGGACCTTAATACTGCTTAGGCATTCAAAAAATATTTCCTTCTCTTGTTTGGTAAGAGCGTATATGGCATGACCTTGAAACCATTCTAGATGTAGGCCATCTGGGTCTTTCATACGTTGATGGTCCTTTCGTGCTTCCAGTGTATCATTTTCTTCCCATACACGCCCAAGAAGCCTAGCAGGTTCACGCAAAGATTCTTCATCACATCGATTGCAGAGCGGACCTCTAAGAATTTCCAATATGGTAGCTCCCAAAATATAGATTTCTTCTTCCACATGGGTGTGTGTCCTTCAGCGTCCTTCGGAACAGATTTTCCGCCAGGACCCTTTCCAAAGGTTACCATTTGATCCAACTCTTTGACCATATCAAATATATCAGCACCAGTACGCTCCTTAGGCTTCGTCTGGTGACATGCCAGACCGTTGAAATGCTTGCCTATCTTTCATAAGGGATGCTTGGCCAAAAGAAATCGACGATGCTCATTGTATGCATTCTTATGACAATGTTCCAAATATATACTTTCAGTCTCATCTAAACAGTGTGTGCATGCATTATATCCCTTGTTTGACTGTCCTGAAAGATTACTAAGAGCAGGCCAATCATTGACTGTTACGAAAATAAAGGCTCGGAGGTTAAATTCTTACTGCTTGTGCTCATCCCACATGCGTATCCCGAGTTCATGCCACAACTGTAAAAGTTCTTCCACTAATGGCCTTAGGTACACATCAATGTCGTTGCCGGGTTGCTTCGGACCTTGGATCAACACTGGCATCATAATGAACTTCTGCTTCATGCACAACCAAGGAGGAAGGTTATAGATACATAGAGTCACGGGCCAGGTGCTGTGACTGGAGCTCTGCTCCCCAAAGGGATTCATGTCATTTGTACTTAGAACAAACCTTAAACTCCTTGCGTCATCTGCAAAGTCCGGGTACTTTCTATCGATTTTTCTCTATTGCGACCCATCAGCGGGGTGTCTCAACATCCCGTCTGACTTACGTTCCTCTTTATGCCATCGCAACAACTTGGCGTGCTCTTTGTTTCTGAATAACCGTTTCAACCGTGGTATTATAGGAGCATACCACATAACCTTGGCAGGAACCCTCTTCCGGGGGGGCTTGCCCTCAACATCACCAGGGTCATCTCGTCTAATCTTATACCGAAGTCAAGTGCATACCAGGCATGCATCCAAATTATCATACTCCTCACCGCGGTAGAGGATGCAGTCATTAGGGCATGCATGTATCTTATGAACCTCTAAACCTAGAGGGCAGACAACCTTCTTTGCTTCGTACGTACTAGCGGGCAATACATTATATTTTGGAAGCATATTCTTCATCATTTTCAGCAACTTTTCAAATGAGGAATCAGGTATAGCACACTCAGCCTTCCATCGCAGCAATTCCAATGTGCTGCCTAGCTTTTTCAGACCATTTTTGCAATTTGGGTACAACAACTTTTTGTGATCCTCTAACATGTGATTGAACTTATCCCTATCCTTTTTAGTTTCACAATCTCTTCGTGCATCGGCAATGGTCCGACCAAGATCATCAGCAGGTTCATCATGTGTCTCTTCTTCATCCTCCCCTCCAGCATCCCCCACGGATGTATCTCCGTACTCAGGGAAACCATGATAGTTTTCATCCTCCTCCTCTTCTTCATTGTCTTCCATTATAACCCCTCTCTCTCCGTGCTTGGTCCAACAATTATAACTGGGCATGAAGCCGGACTTCAAAAGGTGGCTGTGAAGGGTTTTTGAGTCAGAGTAATCCTTCTGATTCCTACATCCATTCCATGGACAGAATACAAAACCATTCCTCTTGTTTGCATCAGCAACATAGATGAATTCATACACGCCATTAATGAACTCGCCAGAGCGTCGGTCAGTACCGTACATCCATTCCTGGACCATCTTCATTATAGTAAAAGTATATCAAAAACCATCACACAACATGATAAAATTATTACAAGTTATATTGAGAGCTACTAGAGCATTAATTTTGAATTTTTGAAAAATTTACATGCACCAATTTGTGAATTGGAGAAAACAATCAAGATGATAAATGTGGAGTTTTTTTATTATTGTTCTATCAGTGAAAACCTCATCCATTCTAAGCTCTGAAACTCTAAAATTACATATTTCAATTTTCAGTAACTATGTGCCTAATCAAAATTTGTTACACATATATATCAAAATCCTTCTAGCTACTTCTAGAGCATGCATGCATTGATCCATATCTCTATACTTCTAGAGCATTATAGAGCTAAAGTAGCAATAAGAGATGAAAGAATGAAGTTCTAACCTTTTAAAGCTTTGGATTTAGGTTTTGCAAACTAAATCTTGACAAATCTTGAGAAAAAAATGGCATGAACTCTCTTGCTTCTTTGTGAAAAATGGCCACCATATGCTTTAGGGCAGCAGGACAGGAAGCAGAATATATAGTGGTGGACAACTAGTCCCGGGCCGTGATATGACTAGGGACTAATAGTCCACGAAAAGACCAGCTGGCTTGCTCCAGGTCATTAGTCTTGGTCCTTAATACGGACCGGGACTAAAGATCTGGTCCGGCCCGGGACTAGTGACTATGGCCGTTTCTAGCTGTTAGAGGCCTCATGGCCCGGGACTAGTGCTCCCACTAGTCACGGGTTGTGACAGGCCGGGACTGCTGGCCTTGTTCACGTCGAACCGAAGATGGTTTTTCCAGTAGTGAAAAACTAGAATGTGGAAACAAGAAGGAGCAAGGATGGTTGAGAAAAGAAAGTAGATGGTATAAGGCATGAACGAATATGAAGTGGCCAACTAGTGTGTGTGTGTGTGTGAGCCACTAGATAATGATATGGCCACCAATATATTCATGCATGGTCATGTATCCAAATACAACCGTATGAAAGACAAAGGAGTTATGCTACCCTCATGGCTTGCAAAAGTGGCCACGAGGCTCCACATAGTTTTTATTGTGAAAACAATAATAGTACAACTATGGAAGCATGTAGATTTAGAATTGGATCCATCCCAACATACATGAGCTAGAGGTAAGAATCAATATAAATGCAAAGACTCACCTATAGTGGGATGGTGGGATTAAAAGGTGAAAACAAAGAAAGATGGTGGAATTGATAAAAGATATGGCCCCAACTCAACTTGGGCATTAAGCAATATATCAAGAACCAACTACAATATAGCAAGAGGCAAATACAAATAATACAATATGAATGCATATGGGATAAGAACCAACAAAGGGGGTTTTATATGATGCTCAAATGCAATGTGGCATGATGATTTACCATGAGGATGATGTCATGATGATGCAACAAATAACAAACTTATCTACATGTTATGAATGCACCTCCTTCACCTCCATTCAAGAACAACCAAGATGCGTATGTGAAATGGAAAGCCGGAACTATGTGACTCATGGAATCTACTAGGCATGTTAGTGAATCAAGGGGGTTTCCAGGCCCCCATGTGGTTGTACGCTCGTCTTGGTTCAAGAGGCGAGAACTCGGTTCCTAAGGGTGGCTAGCATGGGACTACAAAAACACACCCAATGTGGCCTCCCATACCTTCCTTAGCATGTTTATTATCCATCTCTGATCATATCACAACGTCCTATCATACTAGGTTCATTCGCATCTCCGGTGCATCATCTGTATGATCGGTATTAGACCACTAAGCATGGATAAGCTCGACTGAATTGTGGCACTAGCGATGTTCATAAGCCAAACCCTAGTTATGCTAGGAGCAGTGGATCAGGTATTATAGTTTACAAAGGAAACATGCATCAGATAGGATTACTCTATCTACTGATAAAAGACAGTTGAACCGCATGCATATGGCGAGAATGAAATACATTGTAAACATAGGATTCATATGTATGAGTGGGGCTTCGCTTGCCTTGTCCGTCATTGGACTGGTACTGCTCTTCGGTGGTGTTGACTTCATCCTCGGGCTCGGTTCCTATTCGCGAAGAACCAATTACCGGAAAACAAAAGCAACACTCAATACATGGCATGTGCAATACTCATACAAAATGGATGATATGAAGTATTTCATGTAATAGAGTATCCCTAGGTGCATCATCGATTTAAATGGATCCGGAATGCCCTAGATAGGAAAACCATCGAACCCATGGTATTTAGTGGGTGTTGGTGTTCTTCTAAGTAAGTTAGGGTTCAAATTTAAATGATTGTGAATGCATACATTTGAAATGGTAGAGCTCATTTTTCTGAACATTTTGGTATATTACACATATTTTTCTAATTTAAAATGAATTAGTTATGAATTTCAAAAGTTTTAATTCAAATTCCCAATTTTAAACATTTCTAAAATTATTAAATTCCTGACAGATGGACCCCACCTGTCATATCTTTTAATTACAATAGAAAATAATAAAAATGATTATTAGCGTCAGCATGACGTCATTGTCCTTATTAATACGAGGCGACACGCTTGACGACGTGCACCACATCGGCGCCACCTCATCCACGGCGGAGACACCAGATGGTGGTCGCCGGCGGTGAACTAGGGCGCCCTGGAAGCGCGGTTGGGTGCGCTAGAACAGCATGGAGGAGGCGAGCTTGCCAGCACTAGCCCAGCCCGATTGTGGTCAACGGAGCATGGCCTGCGATGAGCTACTACAGCGGTGGTGTCAGGCTTGTGCGGGGAGGCTGCAACAGAGGGAGAGAGAGAAGGGAGAACACCACGCGGACACTAAGCTCACCATGAGAGTGACGGGCTTGACAGCGAGGCGAGCTCCGGAACGACGGGGATCGACGGCGACGAGCGGCGGCAGGAGGTGTCGATCCGAGCGATTGGGGGAACGCGCGAGAGCGAGGAGGGGCTAGGGAGAGAGAGTTGAGCACGAGGAGTTGAACGGTGGCCTGGGCTTGGGCTAGGGTGGTGCAGGCAACAGGGACGACGACGACTGCGTCTAGGGTTCATTGGCCATGGCTGGAGGATAAGGGAGAGTGGGAGAAGTGGCATGCTAGGGTTGCTCCACAGCATCGACGAGGTTCTTGTAGGCTCCAGGGGCGGCGGCATCGCCGGCGACAGCGAGCTGCTTGCTCGTCATCGTCGAAGACGATGCATGGAAGGAGAAAGGACGAAGCGATATCGGGGTGCAGCTGGGCTGACTTGGGCCCCGAGTGGGCGGGCTTAGGCTGCTGCGCGCTGCACTGGCGGTAGAGAGAGGAGTTGGGCTGCGGCCCAGATAGCTAGGTGTAAGGTTCCCAACCTTTAATAAGGTAGAGATCCCTGTGTTTACAATGCTAGTCCCTGGATCAATAGCTAGCATCCACAGTTAAGATGTAATATCAAGAAACAAAGGTCATAATACAACTTTATAACCAGGAATAACATAATTTATTACATCTTACATAGCTCATTTGGCTATTACATTACATTGCAGCAGAATATCTATAAGCATGGGGTCCTTCATCTTCAAAGTGCCACAGGCAGACATGTTGGTTGTAGACTTGTAATCCTAATCATTAAACTTCACTAATATCAAACAAACCTGCAACATAACAAGTTACAGCCACAAGGGTCAATACATTTGAATTGTATTGGCAAGTGATACTATGGTAGTATAGTGGAGTCTATCATCTATATGCATTTGGCTAAGTGGAGTTTAGGCTTGCTTTGCTCAACATAGATTTTCCTTATCATTTGAAAACTCTAAGCTTTTGCTTTGACAAAAATCTTTCCCAAGGAATCTCCCAATAGAAATTGGTGATCCTTTCAACCCTTGTTCAACCACAAGTTTTTAATTTAGAAATTTGGATGATGAGATTCTTGATAGCTTCCATGTCTTGATGCTCAAATTGTCCTTTACCAGGGACATGGCTAAGTACTTAGATTTTTCACTCCGCAGAGGTGGTGCACTTTCCCCACAAGACTTGGTTTCACCAAGACAAGATCTTTCAGAAGCCTTCCCTTAGACCAAAATGGACGCGCTCCAACCTATCAAACCCCTACCACCAACTGTCCATTTGGCTAAGTTATTACAACCTATATGATCCAGGCAGAGCCCATAATGCCAAGTGGTTGCACTTGAAGCTTCTCAACATTTGACATCTCAAATCTCTTTATTCCTGGGTGGCCATCCACAAGTGAGATACACAAGGTTCACCAGTCCCCTGGCCTTGTGTAACCACTCAACACAAACCATTCCTTCCATTCCACCCAGGTGATTCATTCACTTAGTTGTTTTATTATACAAAACACAAGTCCTCAGACTTAGAAAGTTTCCATAGCATGAATGTATATTCCACCCTTGTTTTCTATTAGCTAAGCTAAGCATGATAGTAGTAGGAATCTTAACTTAGGAAATTTCTACTAAGGTTTCATCTACTAGTATTTCCCATGGCATAGTTTACACTTAGCAAAATTCCATGCAAGTCCTACTTAGAAATATCACTAATGCATAGTGAAAATAATGGGACAAAAGTATGAAGCATCACTTGCCTTTTTGGTAGAGAGTATAAGTTCACTCCTTGATCTTTTCAATGTTCACTCACTTCAATTCACTACAAATCAATCAAGCAAACAATATTTCAATCTACCATTCAAGCAATTCATCACATAAAATGATAAAATCAAAGTAATGCATGCAAGCATGCAAAAGATTGTTTTATTTGTAAAAGTGGTTTCTAATGGTTCATAAACATTTGAAAGCACCTAATGGTCATTTTATAAAGTGGCAAAACCATTTGCAAAAGATTTTACTTCATAAACCATTTTTAAATCAAGTCATTATTTTATGTGGTGAAATTTGCCTTTAGCAAAGTAATAATTTTTATAGGGTTTACCAAATATATTTTCAAGTCATAAAACTTGGTGTTTGGGGTCAGAGAGTTTATTCCAAAACATTTCTCAAAGGTTTTCTTCCAAAACCATTTTTAATAATTAACCCATATCTTTATTTGACTAGAGATGGTTTTAAATCCAAGATTCATTCTTTTGTTTCACCAAATACATTTTTGATACCACAAAGTGTTTCCTATGGTCAGTAGGTTCAAAACTCACCATTTGCAAAAGATTTTATCCCCAAAATCATTTTAGAACAATTTTTATAATCCAAACAAGCATACATAAGTTTATGCAAAAACAAACATTTTACCAGAAGCTTTTTTACTAAACAAAGTGCATGGTTGGCTAGGGATTGTTTTTCTGAATCCATTGATATAAAGTTTGCAAAATTTGGACGTGTAGATTAAAAGTTATGCAATTTACAAAATCTTGTATCTAATAGATCAAACCTGTTTTAAAACAAATCTACAGAGACACGTGTCCTATTCCTATTCGCAGATACAGCTTCGCTCGGATCACGCTCTCTGGTGCGTTGGATCAAGTTAGATCGAGCGGCACAGGTTGCGTACCTCTTCAGCGTTAAGTGATTCTATCGCATCCCTACGATCTGCATCTAACGGCTAACAACACAACGATCTAGAACTGACGATGCCGAGCGACGGTGAGCGGCGGCGATGCTCGGCTAGCGGCGGAGCTGGCGCTAGAGGAAGCAAGGAGGAAGAAGAGATGGCTCACCGTGTTCGCAAGGAGGTGTTGAACCTCAACATGCTGTTGGTTCGACGAGGGGCGCACAGGGATGGTGGCAATTCCTCGCCGGAGTCGCTGGCGGCGTCAGGCGGCTCTGGAGGTCGTCGAGGGCGACGCTGCAGTTCACCCCAAGGAAAAAAAAGGCATGTTTAGATGTGGGCGAGTGTGGCGAGTGCAGGAGTGTCATCGGGAATGAGAGGGGCGGACGGCTGCTTACGGGGAGGGTCGTCGGAGTTGATGTAGTTTGACGGTGGCGCTCAGTCGAAGACGTTGCTGAGCTTGCAGGGCACTCGCGGGCGTGCTGAGGCCACAGAGAGGTGCGCCAGGGTCTGGGGAACTTGCCTGCGTGCTAGGGGAGGCAAGGGGTGGCGCGAGGCTGTCGGAATCTGGTGGGGAGCTCGTCGGAGACAGCGGCCGTTGAGGCTAAAATTTGGGCAGCCTAGTGGCTCCGGTTGGGTGAGGTCTGAGGGGAAAAGAAGAGAGGGAAGAGGCGAGTTAACGTGCGTGATTACTGGCCAATTCATTCGCGGCATTGATGTGAATTAAACTCACGAATTCAACGGCAGAAACGGGAGAAAGGGGGGAAGAACAGGTCGCGGGTGGGAACGACGAACTGGTAGGTGGGGCCGTCTGGCAGCAAGAGAGAAAGTGAGGGAACGGGGTCCACCTGTCAGCGTCCTTGCTGGTTTAAAAGTGAGTGCGAACCGTTTTTCTGCAGGAGAGGGAAGATGGGCTGGACTGGGCTTAGTGGGCTAGGCTAGTTGGGCTGGGTCCTTTTCTTATTTTTTTTCTGTTCTGTTTGTTTTTCTTTTTCTCTTTTGATTTTTTTGTTTTGATTTTGAATAAGCAATTCAAACCCTCATTTGATTTCAAACCTTTGTCAAAGTTTGTGTAGGTTTATGTACTGATTAATAAAACATTCTGATGTTAATTTTTGGAATTTATTTTGTTCTTTTTGGGGTCTTTTTAAATAATAAAAAGGGTCCTTGTTTTAAATCAAATAGGATTTAATAATGTTTTTAATTTCCATTTGACTTCTAAATTCTTCCAAAACCTTTCAGTAGGTTTTGTTTACATAAAAAGGGTGTCAAATAATTCATCTTGAATTATTTGGAAAGTATTTTAATATGATTTATTATTCATTTATAATTTGGATTTGACTTTATTCCTATAGGATTTGGTCTAAGCCTTTTTATTTTATTTTGGCAATTCTTTAACCAATATCTTTATTTGGATTTGGATTATAACCTATTCCACTTGTTTATGGGTTTGGTCCAAGATTTGATTTGGTCTTAAAATATTCTTTATCTGAAATTTCTTTCTTTATCTTATAAAATCCATATCTTTTTATTTAGAGGTCCAAACTTGGTGATTCCAATTTGTAAAATCTTATTTGATATTTATTTATCTTTTTAAATATCTTTAGGATTTTTTGTTCACCATTTGGTAGGGATTTTAGATAAGGGCTTGATTAGCTTTGGGAATTTAATTTCCTTATCTTATTATATTCACAAGATTTTATTTATGGTTCCAATTTAAGTGAAAAAACCAATTTATATGGTTTTATAATATTTCTATTTGTCATTCTTGATCATTTGTAAATGTTTTTTGACAAGTTTTTATATGGATCAAATCCATATGCTTGGAGAAACTTGGAAATGATTTTATTCCATTTGGGTTTAGGGTTTGGATTTATTTTCCAAGTGTTTAAATTTCCAGATACATTCATTGAGGAATGCATTTCTCTTGATTTGGATTTTGTTGAATTCAAACTTTATTTAAAGTTTGTTCAAGATGGGATTTTAAGTTTTCATTTAGAAACAAAAGTTTCTTTTCACCCTGATTTTCAACAAAAATTTATTTTGTTTATTTTATTTTTCACATTACAAGATTTGGAAAATCTTGGGATGTGACACTAGGGTTTCTAGTTTTTTTAGAATAAACCTTTTTCTTTTTCAGTTTTGTGTTTTATATTTGTATTTTCAATGTCTTTTCTGTTTTGAATATTTCCAAAATACTAGAAATTTTCCAAACATATTAAAATAGTGTGGGAACCCTATTACTCAATTTGGGCCCCACTCATTTGGGGTTTTTAGAATATTTCAAAACCATTTGAAAGGTTTCATGTAAAGAAAGGGAATTAGGATTTTTATTTATTTCTCTTTGATTAAACAAGGTGCAAGTGTAATGCATGTATGCAATGCTCAACCATGTCTTTATTAATATTACACAAAAGGTTGGTATGTTACAGCTCTATCCCACTTACAAGAATCTCGACCCGAGATTCCTAGGTTTTAGAAAAGAAGGCAGGGTACTCAGATCGAAGATGATTGTCGCGTTCACAGGTTGCTTCTGACTCAGAGTGATGAGACCACTGAACTTTCAGAAACTTGATGGTTTGACGACGAGTCTTCCGCTCGGTTTCGTCTAGAATACGAACAGGGTATTCCTGGTATGTTAGATCTTCTTAGAGATCCAAAATTTCATGATCCACACCATGGATGGGATCTTTGAAGCAACGCTTGAGTTGAGACACATGGAAGACATCATGTACTTTTGTAAAGGTTAAAGGTAGATCCAATTGGTAGGCAAGCTCACCCTACTTTGAAAGAATGCGAAAGGGACCGACGTAGCGAGGATCCAATTTTCCTTTGATACCGAATCGATGGACACCCTTCAGAGGAGTGATCCAGAGATAAACTTGATTACCAACTTCATAATGAACATCAAGATGATCACGATCATAGTTGATCTTCGTATGAGATTGCGCGGCCTTTAGATGCTCTCAAATTATGCGAACTTGATCTTCTGCTTCTTGGATCATGTCTGGACCAGATAATTGTCTTTCGCCGGTTTTTGTCCAGTTCAGCGGTGTTCGACATGTTCTGCCGTATAGGAATTGGAAAGTCTGTACCCAAACTGGATTGAAAACTATTGTTATAGGAGAACTCAGCGAATGGAAGACATTTCTCATAGTACTTTCCAAAGGATAGAACATGAGATCTAAGCATGTGTTCAATAATTTGATTCACTCTTTTGGTTCGACTACCGGTTTTAGGATGATAAGCTGTGCACAAGGAGACATGAGTTCCCATTGCATGTTGGAAACTAGCCCAGAATTTGGAAGTGAACAAGCTTTCATGATCAGACACGATCTTCTTGGGAACACCATGAAGTATGACTATTCGGGATAAATATAATTCTGCCAATTGACTTGAAGTAATGCTTTCTCGAACCGCAAGAAAATGAGCAACTTTGGATAGTCGATCAATCACTACCCATATGGCATCATGTCTGGTTTGTGTCTTTGGGAGTCCAGTGATCAAATCCATACCAATTTCATCCCATTTCCACTAAGGAATTTGCAATGGCTGCAGCAGTCCAGCAGACCTTTGGTGTTTAGCCTTCACATGAGGACAAACATCGCATTCTGCAACAAAGCGAGCAATTTATGGTTTAATTCCACTCCACCAGAATCGTTGATGGAGGTCTCATTACATGTTGGTACCACCAGGATGAATGGACAGAGAGGATTCCTGATCTTCTAGTAGGATTAGATCTTGGAATTTTCCGACTGTTTGGCACCACTAGCCGGTTACCGAAATAGAGGGTACCTTGATCATTGGGGGAGAAACATTTAGCTTCACTACTTGCAACACGTTACTTGATCTTGGTAACCTCATCTTTCTTGTTTTTTAGCTTCCTTAATTTGGTCCTCCAGAGAAGATTTTATTTCAAGGTTAGCAAGGAATCCACAAGGAACCACTTCAAGGTTAGGACGCTTGATTTCCTCATAGAAAGCAGGTTGGCCTTGTGAAATCATCAGATTAGTGCAATAAGACTTCTGACTCAGCGCATCAACAACGACATTGGCTTTACCAGTTTGATAGTTGAGACCCAAATCATAATGTTTGATGAGTTCCAACCATCGTCTTTGCTTGAGATTCAGATTTGGTTGGGTAAAGAGATACTTTAGACTTTGATGATCTGAATAGAGTTTGCAACGGTTACTGATGAGGTAATGTCGCCATTGCTTAAGAACATGAACAATAGAAGCAAGTTCGAGATCATGGGTTGGATAATTGTTCTCATGTGGCTTCAACTTCCGAGAAGCATAGGCCACTACACGGCCATCTTGCATCAGCACACAACCAAGTCCTTGAAGAGAGGCATCACAATAGATGAAAATATCCTTGCTTGTGTCCAAAAGGACAAGCACAGGATCAGTGGTTAGTTTGGGGTTCAAGGTTTGGAATCTTTCTTCTTCCTTTTCTGACCATTCAAACTTCTTATCTTTCTTAAGAAGATCAGTCATAGGTTTGGCTATCCTGGAGAAGTTCTCGATGAATCGGTGGTAATATCTAGCCATTCCAAGAAAACTTCGGACTTACTATACTAAAGTAGGTGACTTCCATTCTAGAATGGTTTGAACCTTATCTAGTATGATAGCAAAACCACTTGTAGACACCACATGACCAAGGAAGATGATCTCTTGCAACCAAAACTCACATTTGGAGAACTTGGCATAGAGATGATGTTCACGAAGTTTAGTCAACACCAAACATAGATGTTCGGCATGCTCTTCTTCGGTCATGGAATAGATTAGAATATTGTCAATATATAGCATGACAAACTTGTCGAGATACTTCATGAAGATGGAATTCATGAGCCTCATAAAAGTGGCAGGGGAATTAGTTAGCCTAAAGGAAATCACTGTGTACTTGTAAAGACCATAACGAGTTGTAAATGATGTCTTTGGGATATCCTCCTTTCTGATCTTGATTTGATGATACCCTGACCTTAAGTCCATTTTGGAGAATACAGTGGCACCACTTAATTGATAAAAGAGGTCGTTTATCCGGGGTAGAGGATACTTATTCTTGATTGTCACTGCGTTGAGTGGTTGGTAATCAACAACCAGTCTCGGAATATTTGTATCCCTCTTATTGACAAAGATGGTAGGGCAACCCCAAGAGGATGTGCTAGTTTGGATGTAGCCTAGTCCTTCTAACTCTTCAAGTTGCTTCTTTAGCTCTACCAACTCATGAGGATGCATACGGTAAGGTCTTTTGGAGATAGGACCAGTTATAGGAAGTAGCTCTATGACAAACTCAACACTTCGATCGGGTGGCATGCCAGGCAACTCTTTAGGAAAGACCTCCGGGAAATCATAAACTACCTGGACATCTTGAATCTCGAGAGGAGGTTGAACATCCATGGCATACAACTCCAAGAAAGGAATAGAAACAGCCGATGGAGAGTTTGAACCATTAGTCCACTACTTGACAGTTATGCCAGCAGGAGAGGTCACAGTAACTGTTCTAAGTGCACAATCTATGACGGCTTGATACTTGGTTAACCAGTCCATTCCCAGAATGACATCAATGACTGTTGCATTGAGTGCAATGAGGGAAGTGGGAAAATTTTGATATGCTATATCTATCTCAACCCCATGAGTAACCTAGATGGTCTGCCAACGAGACCCAGGACTACTAATCTCTAGAGGGGAAGGCATTGCTTCAAAAGGTATATCATGCACCCTTGCAAACTCTTGCGATATGAATGTATGCGATGCTCCCGAATCAAATAAGACTGTTGCTAGAATTGAATTAACACGGAGCATACCCAGAATGATGCGTGGATCTTCCTGAGCTTCTTCTACAGTGACATGGGTCAGACGAGCACGCCCAACACCTTGAGATTTATCATTTTTCTTTGTCGGTTGATCATTGCGACCGACAGCCCATTGGGGACACTCCCTTGAGTAGTGACTAGGCTGACCGCAGGAGTAGCATGTAACTCTAGAGTAAGAACCAATAGGAGGACGATAATTTTCTTCACCAATGTTTAACTGTGACGGACGAGAGGTATTGCCAGAAGACTTGGGTGCGTAAGGAGCACGAGGCACAACACTGTATGGAACAAAGACACGACGCTTCTTGTTACCAGAGGAAGAAGCACGAGAATTCCCTTCTTCACACTTTCGATAGACTTCCATCTCCTTCCTTCCATGTTCCATAGTGAGAGCCTGATTGTGCAAATCCTGAAAGGATTGGTACTGGAAGGGCAGCAACTCATAGCGAAGTGCAGGGTTAAGTCCCTTATGGAACAGATCTACTTATCTTCATCATTGGTCACATCCCTAGATGCATAGCGGGTGAGGCGAGTAAACTCACGCCCATATGATTCAATATCCATACGCCCCTGAGTCAGATCCAGAAACTCCCTCCTTTTGAGATCCATGATGGGCTTAGGAATATAGGAAGCACGGAATGCTGCAACTAACTCTTCCCAAGTAACAACATGTCCCTGAGCTTGCAGACTCAGAAAACCTTCCCACCAAACACCAGCCTCACCTTCCAGTTGATAGGTGGCGAAGTTAACGCGGTCATTTGGACGGACACGAAGACCACTGAACTTGCGATCTATTGTACGAAGCCAATCATCAGGATCAACGGGCTCCTTGGTATGGGTGAAGATTGGAGGAAAAGAGAGAATGAAATCTCCAAGTGTGACACACTCGTCAGGACAACGTTCAGTGTTCTGCGTCACACTGTCAGGAAAGCGTTCATTCTTCAGACGGTTGGTCTCAATGTTGTTGGGAACCTCGGCCATTGTGGGAGGTGGAGGAAGTTCCTGTTCAGCATTGTTGTTTCCTCGACGGCCAACAGAACGACGAGTACCATACGACATCCTTAGGAGAAAACAGAAACCATTAGAATGCATTCACCAAAAAGGGTACATCAAAGGATGTCAGGAACCATATCGAAATATCATGGTGGAGATGAACATGTAGATTAAGATTATATCAATGCAGTAAGTATGGCAGTAGAATAACCATACAAAACGTATATGCTACCAACTTAAGTACAAACCATAGCAATGGTATGCAAGCATGATATGATACCAACCAGTCATGAAAGAATAGAGAGTAGGATTATAAGCATCCTTAGCAAAGTGGAAAAACAATGCTTCATATGCATGGATGTATCTTTGAAACTCTGAGCCTTGCAACCGAATACGGAGTACTAGGGAAAACAGCCCAAACCCGTATATCCTAGAAGATTTGAAATGATAGACCAGGAGTGAAATCTTTGCAAAACAAACAAGGTAAGATAACTCAGCAATAGAATAACCCTAGGTAATGAGTTAAAAGAGTCCTATTCCGAGTTTTGCAAATAATTTTTAGCTTTCAAATAGTTTTCTCAAACTCTAGACTCAACATTGACCAGCAAGAAGGGTTTCCTACAGGCAGTCCTGCTCTGATACCAAAATATGTCACAACCCAGGATTAGGGCTAGACAAATACCAGATCTTCATCTGACATAATCCTAACCAAAATCCCAAAACATGCAGGGGATGATCGGTAACATTACAGAACATACAAACCATACATTATTAAGGTAAACTTTTAACAGAGTTACAAACCAGTCATACAAGCCAGGGGTCATAGATCCAACATTACAACAAGCAACGAAGGCAAAGAAGTTGTTCTAAACAACAAACTTAGGAAAGGGCCTAAGAGGCCTTAAACAGAAGTAACGACCCTTCCTTAGATCCTAGGTTGCTGCCCAGGAACCCCAACTACTCGTCGACATCGATGTAGAAATCACCTTCAGTTGGCATAACTTCATCTGTAGAAAAACATCAATGAGGCAAGGCTGAGTACAAGATGTACTCTGCAAGATTTATGGCTAGTGGAGTTTGTAGCCGCCGCCACCATCATCCCTAGATCGGGGGGGTCTGAAGCTCTTCCCGACACCCTGCCGGAGGGGAGATCATCCCGGAGGCCTTCTTCTTCATCATGCCATCCTCTGGTATGAAGCTTCAGTAGTTCCACCTTGGTCTACGGGTCCATGTAGTAGCTAGATGGTTGTATCTCCTCCTTTGTGCTTTCATGTCTAGATCTTGTGATCTCTGTTCATGATCAAGATCTCATATATTTGTAATCATTCATGTTGTGTTTGCAGGGATCCGATGGATATTGAGATTACTATGTTAGATAGTTTAATTGTTTTGTCTTATTGATTCTATCATGTCCGTGTTGTTTGTGATCTTGCATGCTCTCCGTTGTTAGTAGCTATCTTGGCCAAGTAGTTGCTAGTGATTCCAAGAAGGGGTATTTATGCTCGATAGTGGGTTCATGGCTCTATTTAATCTAAGGGAAGTGACAGAAATCTCTAAGGTTGTAGATGTGATGTTGCTACTAGGGAGAAAACAACGGTCTCTTGTTCACGGAATAAGTGGATTGTTTACCTTACACACTTTTCTTAAAGTAGTTGTCTGTTGCTTGCAACTTAATCCTTGAGGGGGTTCAGATGATTACCAAAAGGTGGACTTCTAGTCATATATGTAGTTGGATGGCGGTCTATGTATCTTGTTGTATTGCCCAATTGAATCTCATAGGATCATGATGTCTAGTATTGCATTATTATGCCTTGCTCAGTCCTATCAATTGCCCTGCTGTAATTTGTTTACCCAACATGCCATGTTTGTTTATCTGAGGAGAACACCTCTAGTGAACTATGGACCCCGGTCCAATCTTTACCATTGATACATCTTATACTGTTACTGTTTATTGTCTGCAAACCACTGTTACCTTCCACACCATACAGTTAATCCTTTGCTATAGGAAACCGGTGAGATTGACAACCTCACTGTTCGTTGGGGCAAAGTCTTGAGTTTATGTTGTGCAGGTCTCCAAGTTGCTTGCAACACCTTTGAGTCATTTCCTTCCTCCTACTGGTTCGATAACCTTGGTTTCTTACTGAGGGAAAACTTGTTGCTGTGCTGCATCACACCTTGCTCTTGGGGTTTCTCGACGAAGTTCTTCACGTTGATACAACGCCAACATCAAGCTTTTTCTGGCGCCAGGGAGGCTAAGGACGTCTTCACAAGGGGAGTCCTTTTCAACCTTTCTCTTTACTTTGTTTTTTTTTGCTTAGTTTCTTTTTCTTGGTTTTGTGTGCCTCTTTTTATCAAAAACACCAAAAAAAATAGTTTGGTTTGGTTTGCTTTCTCCTATGAAAAACACAAAAAAATTAGTCCCTGCTCTAGTTGCTGTTGTTGTTGGCTTGCTCCACTTTTGCCAAAATGAACTCTGCTGAGAACACCAAGTTGTGTGACTTCATAGCACAAACAACAATGATTTCCTAAGCACTCCAATTTCTTCACCTGCTCCTGATGCTACTTCTTTATGAAATTAAGCCTGCTCTATTGAATCTTGTGATGAGAGAGCAATTTTCTGGTGCTAGTTTGATGGTTTCCATGAGCAATTTTCTGGTGCTAGTTTGATGGTTTCTAGTAGCCCCCAGAAGTCTCCAAGATCCAAAGTCGGATAAATTGTCTAGCTTGATGGTTTCTTCATCTTGAGAATTTTGAAGGGTTCCCAAAAAATTCTTTCAATAATGTAGGATTCCGAGTCATCGGAGTCAGATATGTTTTTTCATTGACCTCATTCTTTTCCTTGCTCGGTTTGAAACATGAGCCGGATTTGAAATAGCGGCGTGCTGTCTGACAACTTTTCAGACCAGGTCTTGTCACTGACAAGAGTCCCATCAGCATGACCGTTGGTGGGTCCGTTCCTTATGGAAAAGAGAACCGTTTCAGTGCATGCATGAAAATCAAGGGGGTGGAGTAGTCGCGAGGAAGCTACCTCCCTCTCTCATATACGCGTGGCGCAAATTGCGCGATTCAAACGTGAATCTTGGCCTAGAGGTAAATAAGAGAGGAGACCCTTCTCTCCTAGATTCATCTCTCCACCGTTTCATTCATTGCCTCCTCGTACACATCGAGCCCTCCGTACTCATCTTCACACCGAAAAAACCCAAACACCACCAATCTTCAATCTTCCCTAGAAAGATGGAGGCGCCATCCGATTCCGCTTCAGCGGGTAAATACAGACAAGAAGAAGATGCGGGGCCTCTGGATCCCAAGCGTTATGGACAACACCGAGCTCCAGGTCATGGAGGACGAGGGCTACCTCGTCGCTGGCGCATGGCAGGGCGCCGCTGGAGACGCCACTCCCGCACCGCGCGACGGCGATGGAGTGCTCTTTGGCACGCACGTCAATGGCTGCCTCAGTCTCCCACCATTGGACTTCTTCATCGAGGTCCTTTAATACTACGGTGTGCAACTTCACATTCTTCCCCCCAACTCCTTGCTCGAACTTAGCACTCATGCAGCCCTCAGCGAGGGGTTTCTTGGCATTAGGCCAAGTGTCACCCTTTTTCGGTACTACTATGGTACCCGGAAGAACTCGATTAGTGTCGGTGTTCCATACACCACCGGTACTCTTGGCCTAGTCCTCAGGAGAAACCGAGTCTATCCTAGGATTAATGCTAGTGAGACAGTTAAACGTTCGGTCGGAACCTTCTTCTACAACAAGGATATTCTGGCTCCTGAAAAGGCGGAAGGTCTTCCGAACTTCGTCGACGGTGCCGCTCCCCACTAGGAATCATGGGATGCGGAGGCGCCAGAACTTTCGAATGTCTTGATCCTTTCCAAAAGGCAGATCGAGTTTCTGATGAAGCATATGGGCCTCTATGGACCTGACTTGATCCACTGTTGGCTGGATCACCAGATCCATCCTCTGCAGTATCATGGAGATTGCCTCATGCACACGGTCACCAGAGACAAGAAGGACAGCCTGAGGGTTAGCCCAAATCGTATTCCGACGAAGGACTAGAAGACCCGAATGCATTTTTTTATCAAGGAGAGAGTGGAAAGAAAAGTTCCGGATGTCTCCTCGAATATGTTTACAGCTGACCGTCCTCTGACTCTGGTAAATATTTTGACTCTGCATTTGCATTCTGTCACCCTTTTCTGTCTTCACCTCCGACTCTATTTTTACCGATGATTTCCCACTTTTCAGCTCGAGAAACTCCACAAGTCTAAGTTAGCTCCACTAGAGGGCTATCTTTCAGATGATCCGGAGGCGACGGAGGATGGTGAGGTGCAAGAAGTTCCTGCCTCTGCTTCCAAGAAGCACAAGGCCAAGGATGTCATTGTTACTGCTGGCAGCCAAGTGTTGCCAGTAGTTAAAAGGTAAGCACCTTGTCAATATTGTAGTACTTTTGTACATTTATTTCTTTCCGAAGAACACCTGATGTTTGGATTTATGTGTTTCAGAGCAAAAATAGTTTTGAAGAGCAAGTCGAAGCCAGATAGCAAGCAGTTGCGCCAGCAGAAGCTTGTCATTTCCCCAGTTATGCCTCCTCCAACTCCAAGCAGTGCCCAGATGTCAGCACTAGAGGATTCTGCCTCTCCCGACGCTGGCTCTACCATCCCCGACGCCATCACCACCTCGAAAGCCCTGGTTACCGTTGATAGCCAGGCAACTAACAAGGCTGAACCCGTAAAGTGTAATGATCCCATGGTGATATCAATAGTGGAGATGGATAAAGTAACCGGTTTTGCTGCCCCCGGCCTAAAGCGGAAGAAAAAAGAGGAGATTCTCAATCTGGCTTAGTCCAGTCTTGAGAAACAAACCCTCACCCTAGAGGTAGCGAGCCAAGAGACGGAGGACATGAAGCTGGTTAGCCTCCTGGACAAAATTTTGGTCTGGGATGCAAAAATAGAGTCTGGAAAGCTCCCAGCAACGAACGTTCCCTCCCTCTCCCTTGCCGAGAAAGTGTTTCACAACACGAAACTCGGATTCGATAAGATGCTTTTCAATATTGTAAGTTTTCCAAATATTCTTTGCAATATTTATTTTCATATCCTCTAGCCCCCAAGCATAAAGTCGGATAAACATCATAACATTAAATCCAAGTTGATGCTTATAGGATACAAAAAAATGATGTAGTATATCCCCCAAGGCTCGTGCTGTATTTTTACTTGGTTAAAGATGCAGCGCGAGTCTTAGTAGCCGTATGACGGTATTCTGTCTCTAAACTTACAGAAAATTGCATGTTCCAACGAGGAATTTCTCAAGAATATCTATAACAAGTGCAAAGAGATTATGACTATGCGTCTTGAAAATTCCAAGCTGAAAGTAGAGAAAGAAGAGGCGGAAGGTAATCTTTTTACGATTCCTTTTTTCGTTAGTGTTTTCCATAGTCAAACTTTTTAGCCGACTGATAATTTTCCTTTGCAGAATTGTTGTGTGAGTCCAGCAAGATGGTGGGAGAGGCCGAAACGGAGAAATCTTTGAATGCCGTCCTAGAGTCTAGCAATATGGAGACCGAGAGGCTCGAGAAGCTGCTAGCCCTCCGAGATAAGCAAATATATGATCTCAAGAAGGACTTTGAGAGCCAGAAAGATATAGCCCAGGCCACAGAAGTAGAACCGAAGATTCCTCGAGAGGAGCATTCTCAGTGGAACTGTTGTGTGCTAGGTAAGATTTTGACTTTTACTCTTCCTTAGATTTTCGAATTTCTTTTCATCAGTTTTAATTTTTGGTTCTTTCCCAGATCCTCTTCATATTTCCGACTCTCCTTCCTCTGAACCCTGCCTCAAATGCATAAAACTTTTCGGAGATATTCTTTTCTACTTTCATCAGACTCTTGAAGAGGCTAGCGAGTCGGTCAGACTTTCCGATTTGCACAAAATGCCAGTGCTCGAGGTGAGGGACAGAGCCAAGGAGATCCTAAAGCTCATTGAAGACTGAAATATCTCCTATGCCCGGACCGCTGCACAAACCGCCCTCACCATAGTGACGAGCCACCACAGTGATATGGAGATCTGGCACGTCACCAAGGGCATCCCGACAAGGACAATGAGGGTAACCCACAGAACATGAAGGCCATCCAAGAGTCCTGCACAGGCTATGCTTGTCGTGTGGCAGAGATGACGAGCTACATGATGCCATTCTTTGAATCCGTCGCTCTGCCTCCCTCGCCCCAAGAATCGAAGGATCTTCTGAGTCTCAGGACCAAGGCAACGATTTCCACTCCAGCGCTCCACGGTCTCCTTCACCACCGCCTGAATCTGCAGCGTAAACATCTTTGATGCATTATTCTGAACTTTATCATTTGGCATGTAATGACGGGAACAATATTTTGTTTAAGTATGTGTTGGTCTGTAAGAACCGATACTTTATTATCTTAGAACTTGTTTGTATATATTTTTATGCTTGTGCCCGAAAATTTCTTAAGAACAATTTTGTGGGTGTTTATACTTGTCGTTTTATCTAGCTCTCTGCCTCGTCCCTTTCATGAGCGGGCCAACCTTCAGCACCGAAACTTTTCCGAGCAACGAAGCTCAATTGCTTAACCTGTTTAAACTTGGAAACAAAATTGGCTTCTCGTACCAACAATTAATTACTTGGAAAATGCTCGCATCTAAGCAATCAGATAAAAAACCAAAGTATAAACCACAGATTAATTTTTTACCCTAAGGTAACATTTATTAGATGTTCAAAAATCATAACTAGAACAAACATGATCATAAAGTACTTTCAAGCATTCTGGGATTTTTAAAAATGACATGCTCTTTTGGAAATAATATGGTAAAAAACTTCTCAAGAATAACATATGAGAAAACGAAAACTTTATTTCACTTTGAACATGTACATATATGATTATAAGGAAATATAACTAAGAATAGAAGGGACGTAGATGTGAAATATTCCATGGACGGTATATCTCATCCGGCTATGTACTACCGCCAACTCTCTTTCTCTTTCGAGTATCCGGCCTTTCCTTGATTGGTGTCATGTCGGTTAAATAATATGACCCGTTATGCAGAACTCTGCTGATCATAAAATGTCCTTCCCAAATCAGGGAAAGTTTGTGCTTTCTTATTTGCACAAGTCGGAGAACCAAATGACCCTTCCTGAAAGAACGGTTTTGCACTCTCTGACTATGATACTTGCGTAACTTCTTCTAATAAGCTGTAGATCTTTATTCAGCAACGACACGAACTTCCACTACTAGGAAAAGGCACGTTGGTGGCGCACCTGTAAACAACATATGTGGCGCACAAGGTGTGCTCCACAGTAGCGCACTGCCTGGTGCACTACAGGTGCACTTCCTGGTGCGCTATGGATATCTAGAGACATTAATAGTGCACCTGCTAGTGCGCCACGGCTAGGAAGGCAGGTGTGCTTCCACTATGTTACTTGTGGTGCACATGGCAGTGCGCCACTGAGGGAAGGCATGTGCGCTTTAGTTATAGTGCTCCACTAAAGCCATGCCATGTGCGCCACAGGCAATTTTTTTGTTTTTTTAATTCTGAGCGAGATGATATACAATATATATTATATACAATATTCAAGGCATATATACACACACATATATAAGATATACAGTTATATATATGAATACACAATTTGCAAAACAAGATTGAAACAAATACATATAGATAAGTCCCATACATGAACACATAGTATAATTTACATTGTTTCGATCAAGTTACAACGTAGTTGGTGACATGACTATACATGTGTCTCGAGCAAGTTAGAGCTCGGAAGCTCGCCTAGACATCTAAACTAGAAACAAGCGCGGGATAAGCAACCAAGTATGATAAGCATCACCACGAAGAAGGTGTAGGTCTTCATCCGGTTCCTCGTCCTAAATCCCGCTAGATAGTGCATGTATCTAGATTCCGCCTCCGCCATAGTGTTGTACCCTCTATAGCTATTGCAGATGAAATGGTGCACCTATCTCCTAAAGTATTTCCAATCATCGTAGACTCCGGAAACCCGTCCCTTGTACATGACGTACCACGTCATCTACAAGTTGTCAATAATAATTAACCGGTAATTGGAAAAACATGTATAATTAAAGTCGCATATGAAGATACACTTATGAGAGTAGTCCCAACTCAAAAAACTAAAGTAACTCAAGAATCATGCCTCATATATAACTAGGTCGGTGGACACAGGAATATGCTACGACGAAACCGTAAGCCAAGTAGGATGCAAAACATCTGGACTTGTGCATAGAACAAGGATTACAATATCGTCCTAGCACATTCACATATATAGTGTGCCACGACATTTAAATCATCGTAATTCTCGAAAAATACCAAAGTAACTCAAAAATAATGCCTCATATATAACTAGGTCGTTGGACACAGGAATATGCTACGCGGAACTGTAAGCCAAGTAGGATGCACAACATCTGGACCTGTCAATAGCACAAGGCTTACAATCCCGTCGCAGCATATTCACATATATATATAGTGTGCCACAACATTTAAATCATCAGCATTCTCCAAAAAAGACCAAAGTAAGCAAAGGACCAAAGAGTAAGCAAAAAACCAAGCATTGATTTATATATAATAATAAGCAAAAGAAGTAAGAGATGATTCATAAACCTAATAAGCTAAGTAGTATCATGTACTTTTCCACACACACAATGTCATCTATAGTTTGGAACTACAACTAGGCCAACATCAAGAATTCTGGCTCGGCTCAGAGAACGGGAGGACGCCTTGTCTCATCATGAACTTCCTATAGTCACCCTGTATCTCTAGGCGATCTTCTATGTCACGGTTATTCGGGAGATTTCCTCCATAGAAGATCCCCCCCCCCCCCCGAAATAATGACATCACGAAAGATGATTGCCCCAAACTTCTGCTGGATGCGATACATCTCTTGTCTAATATCTGAATCAATGATCTTGGCCTTGGCTTCGGCCCACTGTTTGAGATGATCTGGCAGCATAGAATTATGTTGGTCTAGTAGGAACGCCCTCATGTGATGGAGTGTTTAGTAGGCTTCCTTCTGACTGCCTCTCGGCTGCTTCACGCAGGATAAGTCTGTTACGTGGTTGAACATGTGCCTGCCAAACTTGACCTTCTTATGTGCAAAGTTGGTTCCTTCAGTCGAGGCATAGCCAGTGAGAGCATCATCCAAAACTTCCTTGATCTTGTCGTAGTTTTTCATCTTTTCTAGACTCCCCAAGTCAAAATACATGGCTTGCGAATGCTTCGACGATAAGGATATGAGTGTGCAGTGTTCATCTCTGCAAAAAAATTCAAATGGAATGTGTTGGAAAAAGAATGATGATAATCTAATAAAGCCAATCGATGGTGGCGAGTGAATAATGACTTACTCGCGAAAGCAAGGCACGAGAATGTATTCCTTTGTCTTGTTCGCCATGAAGATTCCTTTTAGGTACGAGGCCACGAATCATCGTTCAAAGACGCTTCTCAAGTAGCCGTCACACATGTAGTAGGGGCCACTACCGCGATGCCCGGGGTGTTCTCTCTAATGATCTGCATGGCCGGGCTGAGAGAAAACATGCGGACCATGGTATAATACAGCGGGTATAGGTGGAACATAATGAAGATGTCGTAAAACCACAGGAAGAATAGATCCGCGAGGACATTGTCGATGAAGCCCAAGCCTGGTGGCACCTTAACCACGAATACCTGGTGCGAGGGATCTTTCTCCGCCAGAAGGCGTCTCTCTACCATCAGCACACCATCATGCACACTCTTCATTCCGAACTAGCGAGACTCCGCAAATTCTTAGTTAGCATGGGCTCACCTGCCACATGAATCCTCCACATAATACCCTCGGGTCTTTGTGGCCCGTCCCAAAACCTGATTGGATTCGCAGTTGACGCCACCGTCTGGCTCGAGCTGCTAGATTTTCTTTTCCTGGCCTTTTTGCCTTTTAAGGAGCGGGCATGCACTGCAATCTAAGCACCGACTGCCCTATGTAGTGTGTCAAGGCTTAGAATAAAGGGCCGGTTGGTTGTATCAGTTGGCTCGGTGAAGGCGCAAGCTGGAGGAGTCTCCTGAGAACCAAACAAACGATTGGTGATAGTGGGTTAATCTGTGGGGCCACCAGCTATGTCTTCGTTGCAAAACTGAGTGTGGAAGAACTGATCAAAGTCTTCGTCGTCCTCGTTCGGATCCTACCCCATGTTCATATCATCAACATGATCATACGGCCCACCGTGTGGAGGTGACGGCTGGGGCATTAAGGGGCCTTGCTGTTGGGAATATGCCCTAGAGGCAATCATGTATGATGATATTTCCCATTGTATTCATAAAGATATTAAGTAGTCCTTGTATAAACATCTGATGTGTATCATTGAATATGTGATTCGGTTATGGAACTATGCATTCATGTTGTTTGTACTAAATATCCTTGGTCATTGAGGTTGTGCTGGACACACAACTTAGACCAATGTGAAAGTTGGTTTGATGACTCGGTTCCACTTGTCATGGTCATGGAGATGCTATTCCAACTTACACAGATTCAGCTAAAGAGTTTAGCGAGTCGTATTGACCCATATTGAGGTACAACGAACAAGTTGTCATTTGTATATCTCATTGAATGTAATCCTTAGACCTGAGGTTGTTGCATAGTCCGAGTTGAGGATCACCGACTTAGGTTCCTTCAAACGCTTATCCGTAACTAGGCAGTTATAAAGACAGGGTTCGGGTCGACTGAGAATCAAGCTGCGTGATGTGAATAACCAAGATGGGATTTTGCCCCTCCACTCGGAGAGATATTCTCTGGGCCCTCTCGTGAGATATGATTCGGAAAGCATGGCCATGCATGACTCGGTTAAGTGTTAACCGAGGCGATTGACTAAGAGTTAGTCGGGTGAATCACTTATCTCGGATCGAGAAGAGAGTTAGACTATTTAAGGGATGACATATATTCGCCTATAGTCTGACAAGGTATATCGTGAGGCAAAAGGGACTTAGACGCAAGTCACATTGGAAAGGCAAGTCGTCATGACTCTTTGGTACTTGGGAGTCGGCACGTTCCGCTAGGAGCCACAACCGACTGATTGATTTAGAGTCGGACTCTAATCGTGTCCAAGTAGCCATGAGCCTGCGGGGTCACACACTTAAGAGCGGGAGCAGGTTCGGATCGGATCTGAACCGGAAATCCAGTTGGCTTGGACCCAAGCCGGATTAGGACTGAGTTAGTGAGTTGGACTCACGGTGAGTAACATTATATGAGCTTTAGTGAATGGGCCGCGTGAGCAGAGCCCACGTTCACTCCCTATATATAGTGGAACACACCAACCCTGAAGGGTTAATCGTTGTTCGGTTAGGTCATTCCATGTGTTGGAAACCCTAGCTCCACAGCAGTCCTGCCGCCGTAACGAATCTAGCAGTTCGCCGCCGGCGCTCCTCCTTGTACGTGTGGATACCAGTAGAGGTGATGTACGATCAGCACCAGGAAGATTGGATCGCAAAGGGCGCCTCGCATCAATCGACGGCGCTTCATCGGTAATCCAAATCGCTGGCGTCTAGTGGTAAACCTCGTGGCCTTCTACCTCAGCTAGATCTTGGGATCACCACGTTAGAGGGAAAATTTTATTTTATCTCTGCGTGGCCCAACAATTGCCACCGCTTGTCGCTGGAACAACAGGCGGTGATGTTGTATGTGGGGTGATGGCCCCCGCCGTCCCCAAACGAGTCATGCTCTTTGTCCATTGCAAGAATAAGCCAAAGAAACTTCTAAGGATAGCCAGCTCTTCTTCATCCGCTCGTGGGGGTTGAATGGGAGGTTCCAGGTCATCGCAGCCCCTTAGCACCCGACTAATTTTAACCCTGTGCATGCTATCTGGCATCGGCCCTAAGTGTAACATGCGCTGCAACAGTTGAACGATGATACCCTTGGCAACATCCCTCAACTTGTTGTTCATGTAGCATAAGAGAGTGCAAGGAACATCCATCTGTGGAAAACATGTACGACATCACAGATATGCCATAAAAGTAATTTGTTTACCGTGATGGCGTCGAGATCGGCTAATGTCAAGGCAACGCATACGACGATGGGCGTGCAAGAGATGGAAGGGCTGCTTGATGGCATGGTGCCTGCCGCCGGTGTATTCTCCCTACCGGGTGCATGGAGCTCCGGTGCTGCCGCGATGATGGTAGGGGGATTTACCAACATGTCCAGAGCCGCGGTGATGGCAGGAGGAGTCACCAACAATTCCGGCGCCACGGTGCTAGCATGCGGAGTCACGGACACATAATTTGCCTGATTCATCAGTGTTGCGTTGTTCAAGTGCCTGCTAACCATGCTTGGAATCGGGCACGGCCCATGTCGAACACCCGCACTCCAGTTTGCTATTGAATCCACGAAGGTAGGCAGGATGGACGTGAGGATGATTGCTAGGTTGTCTTGGATGATCTGCGGGATCTGCACCACTTATTCCTTAAGTTCTTGAACCTCGCGGTTTTCCTCCTCACTCCTTCCCGCCACACGCGTCCTCGGTGGTGGACCAAAATGATCCACCCAATTCTTACTCCCGAAGCAGGCTAGACGGCCAGCCGACAACGGCTTCTTCATAACCGGCGTGATTTTCTTGGCCTGGTTCATCGCCCTGTTAAAAGGGTTATCCCACCGGGTGGCAGCCGTCGACCCCTGGGATGAGGAACCCTGGGATCCATGACTAGCAATTTCCTGCTCCTACAGAAGAAGTAATACTGAACCATTTAGATTTTCGACTTCATCGATTAGAATGCAATCGAGTTGATCCGAGGTAATTAAATTACTTACCACAATTTCCTCGAAGTCCTTCACCGCAGGATCCGCGGTGAGTTGTTTGGTTTTTGGGTCCACATGGTAATGGTCCCTAATGAAGTTTCGAAGATGACTGTTTTCGAATTTCACAAAGGGGTTAGCTATCCCCTTAGCTCTATACTCGTCGTCCTCCATATCCCATTTGGCCTCCGCGGTTCTGTATCCACTAGATCTGAGATGGTGGTGAACTATATTCATCGCCTGCAGCACCTTTCCCCGATTACTCGAGGCCTAGGCTCTTTCCGATTCGCCCCTCTCCTTGAACTCCCGGTACTGATCTTTGGTGATCTGCAGGTCAATCTTCTGGATCTCCTAGAGACTGTTGCGTTCTTTATAGATCTTCTTCTTTATCCGGGTTCTCCAGCTGGCCAGGGCAGTGCTCATCTTTGTGAGGTCGGATTTGTTTACTTCATTCCCATTATAATTTGTGTTCCGATACTCAGTGGGGCACTTATATCTCGCGTGCAGCTTCTCGAAGAGGAATGTGCGCAAATGGCGATTATATTTATGCCGGAGATTCTCGGTGTTTATCGAGATAGTGGTCCGGGTGATAGCCTCCACTTGCCCACCGTACCCTCTGACGACAAGGTCGGGCACGAAAGGAACACCTGTTGGGCTCACTTTGTTAATTTCCTCTCTAACGGTGTCGACCGTGTTCAGGCGCCGTTCCTTCGGCTTCTTCTTAAGAGGATTGCTACCACTCGCTGTGCCCTCGCCACCACCAGTGGTTTCATCATCCGGTGTTCCTTCGGCTTCTTCTTCCTCCACGTCTTTCATCTCATCGTCCTTGCTCTCTGAATGATGGTATTCTTCATCTTCTTCTAGCCGCTGGGCCTCCTCCCAGAATGACAATTGTTTATTCGGAGGTCTGACTTCTCCTTCAGCGCTGATGCACTTAGAATAGCCAGCCTCATAGTTGTCACACATGTTTGCACTAATAAAAAGCAAATAATGGTTAGTAATAAAGTGCCCGGAAAAATCCGGTATGACCTTTGCTAGTTTTCTTAAACTAGGAGTGCCCAATTTCTGCCGAATCGGAAGTTAATCAACATTCCGGCAATAATCAGGACTCATTTCATACAAGAACCTGCATATAGATCATACACTTCCATCATGGCCTTCCCATTTCAAAACTGATATGGAGAATATGATATTCACAGCATAAAAAAAGCAATATATACACAGCTACAACAATAACAACAATGTCACTGCACAACAATAACAGCAGTATACACAGCAATAACAACAATAACAGTAGTATACACGATAATGTCCATGCACAACAGTATATTGAGCTTGAGCTTGTACAAGTTAAATTGTCCAGCAATAACAGAAATAACATCAGTATACACAGCAATCTCAGAACCTGATGCATATTACATTAGTAAATTTTTTCTTAAGTGACTATTTTCTTATACAAGTGCTTATAAATGAACCTGATGCAATGTCCATATCCCATCATATACAACATTAAGTGACTGTTTTCTTATACAGGTGCTTAATAGTACTATTTTTTTATAACACAATGGAACTGTCATATTGCCGCCACATATTAGATCTATTTACAGGAAAACACCAAATATCATGTGCATATTTTTAAGGTCTTGTATAGCCAATTCTAAGTGCATCCTGAAGAAATAAATTAAGAAACCATGACAACATACTCATTTACTTGACCAATTCGATAACTTATAAAGTGGAGAAAAATCAACAGGCAAACATACATGGCTGGCAAGAAAGGCCTCTTACACTTTCGCAATTGGAATTTTATGTTTGCTTAGTCCAAAATCGATCTATAAATTAACTCTCTGTAACACTATGATAAAAACAATTACTAAGAGGTGTTGAAAGGATAGGGTATCAAAAAATAACACAAGTCTTCCACGCTTGTTGTTTGTTCTTTCTTCTTATTCATCTCTCTTCTATGCCTCGATCTAAATTTGCCAAGCATCTAAATCCATGGCAGAGAAGGGGATTTGATAGATTGAACAAAATGAAATCCGCAAACAATTTGCTAGATATATGTTATGTCCTTCTTTTACTGAACCATTATTTAATCCTACTCTGAATCTGACACTATACGTTATGGCTAACAATCTTTCACTGAATCCACTACTCGGAATCTGTCACTACTCTGAATTTGCTAACAATCTGTCACTACCCTACTCTGAACCCTACTCTCAACCCTAATGTGTCAACAATTTGAACCCTAAAACATAGCTAAATCTGAACCATAACGTCGCCGTTGAACCCTACTCTGAACCCTAATCAGAATGGATGCAGCAAGAGGGGAGAGAGGGAGAGAGCGGAGGGCGACTCTCACCTCTGAGAGGAGGACGAAGACAGCGGGCGGACGACGGCGGGCTCCTCCACAACCTCCTCCTCCTCGAGCGACAGCGACCTCCTCCTCCACGGATTGGCAGCGGCGCGGGCCTCCTCCTCCATGGTCTCCTCCTCGAGCGGCGGCGGCTGGCGGGGCTTGCAAGGCGGTGGATCGACAGTGGCGGCGGCTCGGGCTCGATATGGGTGGTGGGCGCGTCTGATGGGGATGTGCCCGTGCACGTGGATAAGGAAAAAATAGGCGTAGCGCACTCTGGCATAGTGCACTATAGATATCCGTAGCACACTCCGGTCTAGTGTGATACGCCTATCTCCTCTAGCACATGTATAAGAAAACAGCCGCCGCACTCTCTGTTAGATTTACTACCCTATCCCACTGGTTCCACCCACTACTCTATCTCAACCTATGATCACCTAGGTTCGAATCCTAGTGCCCACCATTTTTGTTTTTATTTCAAAAATACTTTTTAATGTTCCAAAAAATGCCCAAAAGTGGTAATATATGCCATAAATGTTTTGTTTTTATTTTAGAAATACTTTTAAATGTTCCAAAAATGCCCAAAAATGATAATATATGTCATAAAAGTGGTACAAATATAATTCAAAGTATAACTAAATTAAATAATATTTTGTCCATGAATATTACAATCTTTTTAGACCATGCGTTTTACAATATTTTTTGAGCTAGCATTTTACAATCTTTTTTCCCTTATTTGTCGCGGTTGAATAATTTAGCCACGGCACTTTAATGTTTCTTCTTTCGAACGGGCTACCTTTTTTGGGTAGGGTTGTCCTTTTTCTTCTTGAGATGTATGTTGTTGCATCGTAGTCGTCGTCATCTTCAATCTTTGGATCGCCGTACTGGTCGAAGTCTTGATCGTTGGCGGGTCCATCCATTCCGATGATGTTTCTTTTTCCTCTCCTCACGACAACACGGCTAGGCTTTGTCGGTCGGTAATAAAAAACAACGATCGCCGTACTGTATAACCATGGTTGTGAAATACCGGTATTGTCTTTCGATGCTCTTATCCCATATGAAACGGTACATCGGCACCTTTTCTCCATAGTAGTTGACCTCCCAGATCTCCTTGATCCTTCCGTAGAATCTTTCCTTCATGTTTTCATCGGTGTAGAATTCCGACATTACGCCTGGGTTCTGATAATCACACTTGTTGTCCTTTTCCTCCGTGTAGAATGTGTAGCCATTGATATCATACGCCTATTAAGTCACCAGGTTTTGCATGTGTCCTTGTGACAAGGTGAATATGATATTTCCCGTGTCAGAAGAATGCGATCACGGGGGATTATCAAGGAGCGTCTGCCTAAACCAACGCGTGAAATCTGAGTTGTGCTCTTTGATTGTTTCTCCCTGTGTCCTCTGTATTCCACGGTTACTGTACTTCTTCTCGATTAACCTTTTGTTCTTATGTACCCAAGGATTGACCAGTTCTAAATGCTATAGCGCGGCGAGGTTTGCTAGATCAAAGTCTGCACGTTAACAATCGAAGTCTGCATGTAGTACGCGATGATCCTCTCGGTGACCAGATCCGTCGAGCTTGCCAAGGTGCATGTTGACAGGAAGACCGACTGGGTTCTCGATGTCTAGATAATTCGTGTAGAAGTCTGCATGTAGTACGCGATGATCCTCTCGGTGACCAGATCCGTCGAGCTTGCCAATGTGCCTGTTGACGGGAAGACCGACTGGGTTCTCGATGTCTAGATAATTTGTGTAGACGGGACCTGTTGCGAACATATCCTTTGATGTGTTCGTTCATCCTTCCGAATTCCATCGTGCTACGGAGGAACATCGGCCCGAGTTGGATGATGTACTCAATGACATGGACCAGCATATGCACCATAATTTCAAAGAATGCGGGCGGGACGTAGACCTCAAGCTCGCATAGTATCACCATGATCTCCTCCTGTAGCCTCCCGAGTTAATTCACTCCAATCGACTTTTGAGAGATGACGTCAAAAAACTTGCAGAGCCCAAACAACGTTTCACGGACGTGCTCGTCCATTATCCCTCTTAGTGCAACCGGAAGTACCAACATCATTAGCACGGCATAGTCATGAGACTTCATGCCACTGAACCTCTTCTTCCCTCGCTCACGTGTCGCTTATCTTGCCCAGCAGAGTCAGAAGGAAATTTGACTCCTAGAAGGCACTTGAAAAACTGTTTGATCTCATCCTGGCTTATAGTGAAGCAAGAAGGAGGACAGTAATATTCGTTCTTCTTGACCTTTTTACCCTTATGACGACCTTGTGTCGCCTCCTACTCATGATCATCGTCATCTTCCCGATCATCAGGATTACTGCGTCCTGCGTGAAGCTCCTTCCGGATTCCCATGAATATCAGGTCTTGCCTTGCTTTTGGACCATCTTTCGTCCTATCTGGCATGTTGATTATGGTGGTGACCAGACTCTCACACACATTTTTGTGATATGCATGATGTCAAGGCTATGAGGTGTGCGGAGAAACTTCCAGTATGTCAACTCCCAGAAAACAGACCTTGTTTTCCATACCTTTAGCAGCGGCTTGTCTTGCTGCCTCTTTTGCTCCTTTCTAGGGTTAGGAAAATCTTTCCAGTTTTTTAGCAATTCTTCCACTTCTTCGCTGCTCCTCCACTTTGGGATTCCTCGGGTCTCGGATTTGCCATCGAACAGATCTCCATGTTTTCTCCATTGATCATTCTTGCCAAGCCACCTCCGTTGCACCATGAACACGGTTTTCGAAGACCCTGGATCTTTCTCTAGTTGGAGATAGCTTATGTTATCCATGCACCTAAAGCAGGCGGAGAATCCTTGGATAACCTGCCCTGAGATATACCCGCAACCTTGATACTCTTGCACCGTAGTGACCAAGGCGACTCTCATGGTGAAATAATCTTGTGCGACGGCGTCGTATATATTGGCTCTAGATTCCCATAACATGGATAGATCCTCTTTCAACAGCCTGAGATACAGATTGATGTTGGTACCAGGTTGTTTCGGCCCTTGAATTAGCATACTTATTTGTATGTACTTCTTCTTCATGCACAACCACGGCGGGAGGTTGTACATCCACACAAACAGAGGCGAAGTGATGTGCGTGCTGCTCTGGCTACCGAACGGATTGAGTACATAGGTGCTCGCACCAAGCCTGATGTTCCTCGAATCTCCACCAAATTTTGGGAATTCGAGGTCCAATGCTTTCCACTGGCTAGCATCTGAAGGGTGCATTAGCAGCTCGTCCTTTTCGGGGTCATCATCATCTCCTAGCTTCTTCCTTTTCGCATGCCATGGCATGAGCTTCCCTTCCTTAGGGTCCACGAAATAGCGCTGCAGACGAGGAGTGATAGGAAAGTACCATACCACGTTTCGAGGTTCTTTCTTCCCTTTCTTATATCGACTCACGCCGCACACCGGACATGTGGTTTTATCCGCGTCCTCTCCCAGATAAATGATGCAATCATTGATGCATAGGTGGTATCTAACATGCAGTTGATCGAGAGGACAGACGATTTTCTTGCCGTCCTCGATACTAGTTGGACACGTGTTCCCCTCTGGGAGACGATCATGCTAGAAAGCCATCATATCGTCGAAGCTTGCGTCGGTCAATTTGTGTTTTGCCTTCATCTCCATAGCCTTGAGCGTTACACTCAACCGGGTATCATCGGGCCTGCATCCTTCATATAATGGAGTAACCGCGTCTATCTCAAGTTGCGCAAGCTTGGATTTCTCTCTAGCGGCAGCCCTGGTGTTACTCGTCTGCTTGAGAAGCAGCTATTGCACATAAGGGTCCCGCACCTAGCCTAACGTTGTTCCATCATCATCTGCTCCTCCAGCCTCTAGATGATCATCATCCCGGTCTGCTTCCGCACCTTCACCATCTCCAGGAGACTCTTCATCATCATATTTCCCGCCTTCCAAATTTCCCGCCACCCCATTAACTTCTCCATCGTCTTCGTCATTGCTTATCCAATGAGTTTATCGATCCATGACACCATGGTGGAGGAGGTGCGCCTGCAGATGCCCGGAATCTGGGTCGATCAACCAGTTGAGTTTGCATCTTCTGCATGGACATCTTATCTCCGTCTTGTTATTTCGTATCATGTCGGCCGTCGCGCATTTCAAAAATCTAGCCACAATGCCTTCGCTCATTATGTGGACCATGGTTGCCTGCTTGGTGTACACGGTAGAATTAGAAGTTTATTAGAACCACATAATCAATGCATGCATGCAATGGTCTATAATTTTTTTTGGCATGACCTATCCTAAAATAAGGCCCTTTGCGAAATTCCAAAGTCTTGACAAAATGGAAACGAATCAACATTTTGGAAAAACAAATGGCAACTCATTCATACACAAACACAAGAGAGAGAGAGGCCGATCCATACACACGAACACATCATCATATCCATACACACATGAGCATCGATCCTCTCCATACACACATGAGCATCGATCCTCTCCATATACACACATGAGCATCAATCCTATCCATACACACATGAGCATCGATCCTCTACATACATATGAGCATATCATCCATATACATATGAACACATCCTTACATGGACAACTTACCGAGATGAGAGACCGATCGAGAAAATGGAAGGAGATGTGCGAGACCGAGAGAATGGCGTGCCCGAAAGGAGAGATTCCTCTATTATGTATGTAGCATCCAAGGTAAGTTCTACATGCTAAAAATGGTGAAAGAGTGGAGAAATTAAGGTGGGAAGGAGGGGGATCACGACTAGATCTAAGGAGGAAGAAGGAGGGGAAAGTGACGTGTGGGTGTGGTAGTGGATAGTCACATGTGCAAATTGGAGCTGCCAAAAAGTGGTCGGCACATCCGTGGCGCACATTACCTAGTGGGCCATAGAACTTAACCACAACAGTGGCGCACTATGTCCACGTGCATCACAGATGTGTTTGCCCAGTTAGGCAGCAGACATGCGGTGTGTTAGGCGTAGCGCATGGGCAGCAAGTGCGCCAGGGTTACCCCTCATAACCATAGCGTACGTACCACATGTGCGCTATGGGTATGTGGCATGCGGACGGCAGGCCCCTGGCCCACAAGTATCTGTGGCGCACTATCCCCATGTGTGCCACGGTTGTTCTAGTTATCAGTAGGGCACTGCCCACAGGTGCGCCACGCCTGTTTTATCCGTGGGCCACTTCAACCACGTGAGCCACGGATGTGGGGATTACCTATAGCCCTTTTCCTAGTAGTGTTCTTTGATTGTATCAAGATCATACTTTAGAGAAGCTTCTGCATCTTCTGCTTTGACTCGAGGAGACCGGTGAATTAAATCACTTCGAAGAACCGCTTCTGCACCATAGACCAAGAAGAAAGGAGTGTATTTGGTTAATCTGTTAGGAGTTGTACGTAAGCTCCATATCACAGACGGTAATTCTTATGACCAAGCCCCCGCGACACAACGAAGTGGTGCCTCGAGACGAGGTCGGAGTCCTTGTAAAATGAGCCCGTTAGATCTTTCGACTTGTCCATTAGCATGTGGATGCGCGACTAATGCAATATCGAGTCAGATCCCTTGCTCCTCATAGAAAAGTTCCCCCATGGAAAAGTTGCTCCTGTTATCAATAATTATACTGTGGGGATATTTGAATCGGATGATCACATCCTCGACAAAAAATTTGGCTGTGGCCCCATCACAACTTGTTTCGGGTTTAGCCTCAATCCACTTTGTGAATTTATCCACCATCACTAGTAGGTGAGTAAAATCCACATTTTTGCGTGTGAAACGGTCCTACCATATCAAGCCCCCATACCGCAAATGGCCATGTAATAGGGATTATTCGTAGCTGATCAGCCGGAACGTGTGCCTGATGGGCATACTTTTGGCATCCTTTGCACGCTTTGACCAGTTTATCGACATCCGCCTTAGCTGTAAGACAAAAGAATCTGTGTCTAAAAGCTTTTGCCACTAAAGATTTGGCTGCAGCGTGGTGACCACACTCGCCTTCGTGGATTTCTCGCAAGATTTCCACTCCTTCGTCCGGAGAAATACATTGCTGAAAAACCCCAGAAACACTCCGCTTATAGAGCTCACCCTTTATTATTGTATAGGCTTTTGCTCGTCGGACAATCTGCCGGCTTAGGACTTCGTCGTTGGGTAATTTTTCGTCTATCGGGAAATCCAAATAGGGTTTTGTCCAACTAGGAATTATGGCCAGAACTGCTATTAAAGGTGAGTTAGATTTCATCAAATAGTCCTCATCAACTCCAGTGATGGAGAGGACCTTTAAATGCTCTAAAAAAGCGCCATTCGGGGCTTGTTTCCGCACAGAGCCTATCCTTATTAAAGCATATTCTTCCTCATTTTCTGCTCAGGGAATATGTTGAACCTCAAAACCCTCGAACAATTTAGATAATTCATCCATGACAGATTTGTAGGCTGCCATGTCCTTGTTTGCATTGCAGATATCGGATACTTGCTGAGAAACTAAATCTGAGTCTGCGTAACACATGAGTCTAGTTACGCCAATATTTTTGGCCATGCGTATTCCATGTAATAATGCTTCATACTCGGCAATATTATTGGTTGTCATGAAGTGTATTTGTAACACATAGAACAGCTTGTCTCCTTGGGGTGACTTGAGCACCAAGCCAAGCCACGAGCCTCCTCGTGCTTTTGATCCATCAAAATGGAGGGTTCAAAATTCCGAGTCTGGGGGACTTGTGTTTTCTGTCGTCTCTATCAAATTAGCGACAAAATCGTCAAGTATTTGGGACTTTATTGTTGTACGTGGCTTGTACTCAATGTCGAAAGCCACAAGCTCTATTCCCAATTTTGCGACACATCATGTGGCATCGCGGTTGTTGGTTACATCTCGCAGGGGAGAAGTACTCATCACTGTGATCTTGTGCTCTCGAAAGTAGTGTCGTACCCTTCTGAAAGAAAAGAACACTCCATAGGCTAGCTTTTGATGGTGTGGATACCGTTGTTTCGAATCTGTCAGAACCTCACTTAGGTAGTAAGTTGGACGCTACACCTTATGCTCATATCATTCTTCCTCGCGCTCCATTGTTTTTACCACGCTTATGACATTGTTAGTCGCTGCAATGTAAAGTAACATAGACTCCTGAGGCTTTGGTCCTGCGAGAACTGGTGGTTTTGAAAGTAGGTATTTCAAACTTTTTAGAGCAGCTTCGGATTCCTGGGTCCAGACAAATTTGTCGATTTTCTTCAAGTGTTTGTATAAAGGTGCGGCTCTCTATCCGAGCCGGCTGACAAACCAACTCACTGCTGCGATGCTACCAGTGAGGCATTGCACGTCCTAAAGGCAAGTCGGCCTGGTAATGTTGAGTATAGCCTTAATTTTGTCCCAGTTCACCTCTATGCCTCTTTCAGACACGATGAATCCTAACAATTTTCCGGCTGGAATTCCAAAGAAACACTTCTTCGGATTTAGCATTATGTTGAATTTTTGTAGACTAGAAAATGTTTCCTCTAAGTCGGAAATAAATGTTTCCTTATTTTTGGACATCACTGCTATATCGTCTACATATACATGGACGTTGCATCCGATTTGATCATTAAGGCAACGCTGTATTGTGCACTGATATGTAGCTCTGTGTTCTTTAATCCGAAAGGCATAGTTTTGTAGCAGAAGGTTCCTAAAGGTGTGACAAAAAAGTCTTTAGCTGATCCGATTCTTTCATCGGTATTTGGTGATATCCGAAATATGCATCTAAAAAAAGAGTAATTCTGACCCTACCGCTGAGTCGAGAACTTGATCGATTCTGGGCAGTGGGAACGGATATTTGGGACAAGCCTTGTTCAAGGCAGAGTAGTCAATACACATCCTTAAATCAAGTGTCCTTTTTAGGGACAAGTGCAGGATTTTCCACCCATTCAGCGTGGATGACCTCTGCGAGGAATCCGACTAATTCTAGTCGGGCTAATTCCTTAGCTATTGATTTGTGCTTTTCATAACCAAGACTTCATAAGGACTGTTTGATGGGTTTAGCGTCAGAGTACACATTAAGAGAGTGCTCTGAAAGTTCCCTAGGTACTCCGGTCATGTCAGAAGGCTGCCATGCGCAGATGTCACTATTAGCTTTCAGGAACTCGACGAGCGCTCTTTCCTATGCGCGGTCTAAACCTACCCCTACGTTCATCGTCTTGGAGGAATATTCTTCCTTCAGCGATGTCTTCTTCTTCTTCTCTTCCGACGTCTTGAACTGCATGCTTGGCTTCTGCACCTCATTTTTCATAGCGGGCATCTCGGACGGATCGATGGTCTTCTTGATCTCCTGGTACTCCTAGGCGTGCAACACCGCTTCAGCAAAGGCATAAGATCGTTCGTTGCATTCTCACGCCTTCTTCGGATTTCCCTAGATGGAGATGACTCCCTTTGGACCCAGAAGTTTTATCATGTTGTAAATGTAACAGGGACGCTCCACTAAGCCGGACGTACGAAGATGGCGTGGTAAGCACTTTTGAACGGTACCACCTAAAAAGAGAGTGGCTCGGTCCGATCATTTTCTCGGGTTCCAAATGTCATGTCCAGTGTGATCTCACCCAGAGAATCTGCCTGTCTCTCTGGTACAATGCCATGAAAACATACACTACTATAACTCAATTGGCTCTCGTGGATCTTCATGTAGTGCAGCGTTTCAATGTAGAGAGTTTTAGAGAACTCTTAGCCATCAATAAGAGGATTGATGACCAGAGGATACATTCCCCGACGATGTGTTTTCCTCGAGTGCAACGCTATAGATCTCCAACTGTGCAGGGCCTCCTGGATGTTCCCTCGAAGTTTCAAAAGAATGCACTTTGTATATCATACCATTTATGAATTGAAATCTCTAGCAGTTCATTGATCCATGATCGAGTTGTCTTCCTCAGCATAAGCCGGAGGTATCGGACTGCGACCAGGTTGTTTCCTCCTTTGGCGATGAAAAAAGCCTGGAAAAAATCTTGAAGCCAAGTATCTGGCCGAGCTGCGCCATCGTAGGGTTAGATGTGTTTATCAATATCAAAATCAACCGAAAATATGGTTTGACGGATGCGTGGGCCAAAGGATTTGGGTCCCACATACTCATCTTCTTCCTTGTACCGTTGTGCCTCTATGTTTGACTCAATGTGATGGCGAGCATCATTTGGCGAGAGAGATCTGCGCCTTGGAGGCTCGTGGCTTCTGACCGGCGGATTCGGATTTGTGCTTCTTCTCTCACCATTGCCGTATCCGCCCCTGTGGCTTCCATGGCTGCGATGAGATCCCTCATGGTAGCTGTCTGGAGGCAATGGTGGCCCTGGTGGATTGTTTCCGGCTGGATTACACGGTGGTGGTGGAGCCTCATTATGCTGACTCTGAGGTTGGTTTGTTCGGGCTTCGTCCATACTTGATTCAGGACGATCCGGATCATCTTTTCTTCCGGCGTTACCAGCCGGTCGGCTTGGAGGTGGTATTCTTAGCCGATCCTGCTCTCACTCGTGACACACTTCTGGGTCTTCTCTATGGCGGTTGTTCTGCCGATGATGGCCCTGATGAGGGACGATTTCCCTGATGGCATCTTCGGACGCAGCCGAAATAACTCTCGACCAGTCACGTCCGGGCCTGCGATGATGACCGTTTGATCCGGTCCTTGAATTTTCTTCTTCTCCCCGGGGACGATGGCGCTGATCCGTATCCTTGCGAGGTCTTTCGTCGGCGCTTTGGTCGGCGCCAGTGTGGAAAAATTCCGACTTTGAGGCCAGCTTGCCACTGAATGACGCGTCCATCTTCTATTGTTTCAATCCTTTGTCCAGCAACACAATGCATTGCCGGACCTGCTCAGGAGACGGATTGTTGGTGAGGATAGCCCGAGCAGCCGCGGTGTTTTCCAATGGCGTGTTGTAGAATCTAATCTTCTCTCCTGATTTTCCGTTGAATAAATTATGTGGATATTCGGGTTCCTATATCAAGAATCGGATCTCCCCTTGTCTTGTTTGGTAGTCGCTTGGAATCTGACTAGTATTTGGCAGGTTCACTGTCTAGCTTTTGTTTGAGCTCGACGATGCGCGTGGCTTCCTCGAGTAAAAACAAAGGGTGCTTTTCCAGGTCCTTAGCCCTTTTCTCCAGCGCATCCAGAGTGAGATCCGAAGAAGTTGGGATTGGTATCGTGAGAGCATCTCCGTAAATATCGCATGCACCTTTGGTGACGACGTATCCATCCATAGGAGGTTCGATCGGTGTGGGATTAATCGGATCTCCGTCCTGATTGCCCATCTCGATATCTTCATCAACTTTTTCTTTGTTGGTTTCCTTGATGTCCGGCTCTGTCGGTGTCAGATTGTTGTTCTTCTTCTTCTTCTTTGACTGCCCAGTATCCCTGACGTGCGTACCGGTGGCAAAGACGCCTTTTGGTCCGGTACCGGGAGATAAACTTTCGTCGGTACTTTCCATAGTAGTCGGCTTCTGGACCTCGGACGAGTCTCTAGTGTCCATGTCATCTTGTGAGGTGTAATCTTTGTCCATGCTACCATATGGACTCGGAGGGGTCTCCGGCTCACCTTGCGCTGGTTTGGAGGAGTATTCTTCTTTGTATACCTCCATCTTCTTCTCGAAGTTCCTGTGACGTTAATGACTCCTGAGCAGAACCAGGTAAGTTGGTGTTTTCTTTGATTGCATCGAGAACTGAATCATTTCCGGCTCCAGCATCGATAGAGTCGGATCCAGAGGTCACGTGGTATATGAAGCAGTGCTTCTTCTTGTTCATGTTCTGAAGTTAGCGGCACAACTGGGTTTCCATGTCTGCCATCTAAAAGCTTTCCTTGATATCGGCGGTTGCTTCGTGATCGATGTAGGGGCTTTTCGTCATCTGTTTTATCATGTGCCTCAATAGTGTTTTCTGCTCCGACATCGGTAGGACCAGATCCAAAGCGGATATACTCCTCGTATGTGTACCCGATCTCAATGGGGAGATTAGATCCGTATTTTTCATCCACCACTTCTTCCACTACAGGAGCGGGATGGGTGGGTTCATGTTTTTCCGGGATCTGAAATTCTTCCGCCTCTGTAGACAGAACAGATCCAGATTTTTCTTCCACCATGGTCATCACCTCAAGGGTGGGTTGGGCGGGTTTAGCGAAACCGAGGTAGATATCGATCTCGCCGATGGACATGATCGTGTAGGTTGTCATGGGCTTGCTAGCCGGAATCCAAGTCTCGTCGAGAAGAACGAGAGGGACATCACTGGCATAGACCACGCGACCTATAGCGATTGTTTTGCTGATTCCTGCACACGCAGACTTTGCCTGGAATGAAGCTCCAAAACTCACCTACCCCAGGGTGGGCGCCAACTGTCGTTGTATTGTCGACAAGTACGCCATAGGGGGTCCTGACGACCTTGAGAAGATGGGGTGTGAGACGTCGGATGTTCCGTGAACGGTGAGCACAAGTTTACCCAGGTTCAGATCCGACCGTGGTGATCGGATCCTACTCCTGCTAGCAACCTAGTAATAGATTGGCAAAAGCCAGATCTTACAATGGATTACAAGAAAGGTTCGCCTATGCGAGTAGGTTGCGGTTTATCTATGATCTGGTGCCCTAAGGGCTCCCATAGGGTCGGTTTATATAGTCACCGGGACCTAGGATTACAGGAGAGACCTATCCGGCTATGTTACAGAGTCGGTAACTAGATACAGCTTGGACTACAAGTAATACTACAAGCCTAAGTCGGTAACTCTTCTTGGCCTTGTCATAGCCGGAAGTGGCTCCTCCTCCTTCTCTCACTGGGCTGCCCATGAAGCAAAGCTCTAACCCATTGGTGGGCCACCCTGGTCATTGAGTCCTGTGGGTATACCCAGAAATATATCCCCAATAGACAAGACACTACAAGAAATGTTTCCTTCCGCAACGACTGTGCCTGTCGGTCATTGTAGAAGTCTTCCGCGACAAAAATCTCGGCTCGACCGTGGCTGATGAAAACCTTTTTTCGGTTTCGCTCCCCTCTACTATGAAGAAACCGCTAAAAGCCTGGACGAAGCTCGACAGGCGTGTGGAAGAAGTAAGATTTCCACTTCCTCGCGAGATGTTGACTTTCCAAAGTATTTTTTGCGTGTGGGTCCCGGACATCAGTGACTCTAGTGTCCAAACTTTTTGGTCGCGCCTCTCTGATTTGAACTCGATAACATTATTCGATGCCTCTTCCATTTAGTCAGGCTGCTAGGTCCCACATGTCTACCTCTCATTAGAGGAATCGTGTGTATGATGGAATTTATTTCCTTGGCTTGTGCCTCCCTGATTTGAACTCAATAACGTTGCTCGATTATCGTTAATCACGATGCTGGGTCCCACATGTCAGCCTCTCATTAGAAGAATCGTGTGTATGATGGAATTTTTTCCTTTGATCCCGCTACCATGTTCCGAACTTGATAGCGCTGCTACATGCATCTATAGTTTAATCACGCAGTTGAGCCCCACATGCCATCCTCTCATTAGACGAAACATGTTCATGATGGATTTTTTCCTTGGCTTGTGCCTCCCTAATTTGAACTCAATAACGTTGCTCGATCTATCTGTCATTAATCATGCTGATGTGTCCCACATGTTAGCCTCTCATTAGAAGAATCATGTGTATGATGGAATTTTTTTCCTTCGCTCCCGCTACCCTGTTCTAAACTTGATAGCTCTGCTAGATGCATCTACCGATTAATCACGCAGCTCTGCCCCACATGTCATCCTCTCACTAGAAGGAACGTGTGAATGATGATTTTTTTTCCCTCGATCGCGCCTCCGTGTTAACTTGATATTGTTGCTTGCTTCATCAGCCGTTTATTCAGGCTGGTGGGTCCCATATGTCAGCCTCACATTAGAAGAATTGTGTGTATTATGTAATTTTTTTCTTCTCTAGCGCTACCATGTTTTGAACTACATAGCGTTTCTCGATGAATCTGCCGTTTGGTCATGCTTCTTGGTCCCATATGTCAGCCTCTTATTAAAAGAAACGTGTGCATGCTGGACTTTTTTCTTCACTCGTGTCTCCGTGTTTCGAACTTGGCAACGTTGCACGATGCATCAGCCGTTAATACAGGCTGGTAGGTCTCCCATGTCATTGTAGCATCCCAATTGTCTAACATTGGAATGCTACATAAGAAATACCGATCAACACTACCTTATGCTTGTTATTTGTTGCATCATCATGACATCATCCTCATGTTACCATGCCACATTGCATTTGAGCATCATATAAAACCCCTTTTGTTGGTTCTTTTCTATATGCATTCATATTGTATTACTTGTATTTGCCTCTTGATATATTGTAGTTGGTTCTTGATATATTGCTTAATGCCCAAGTTGAATTGCGGGCATATCTTTTATTAACTCCACCACCTTTCTTTGGCATCACCTTATAATTCCACCATCCTAATGATATACGAGCCTTGCAATTATCTTTGGTTATTACCTCTAGCTCGTATGTGTTTGGGAGGATCCACTTCTACTTCTATCATGCTCCCAGATATGATATCATATTGTTTTCACAATATTTCTTATGGAAGTCTACTTGGCCATCTTTGCATGCCAAGTAATGGTAGATTCTATTTAATTTCACTTTAGGGGTTATTCTATTTGGGGTGGTATTAGAATTGAGGGGCCATATTAGAACATAGTGGTACATGCACACTATACTTGGTCTTCTCAATTCCAATATAACCATCAACTATCTTTAAACATGCAGGAGTTTGAATGAATTTCAAATAGGATGCCACTCTTCTTCTAGAGGGTTTGTAGTTGTTTTCACAACCTCATCATGCTTGCATGCATGGGCCACCCAAACCTAGTCTACCCCATCTTTCTCTCTCTCTTTTCTTCAACCCATCTTTTCAACCTTCTTGCCCCGTGTTTTTATTTTGGCTTGCAAGCAACACCTGTTTCAATTTGAAAACAAACCTTTCCAACTTTTGAATATAAATCAAAAACAGCAAATTCTATCTAACAGAAAAAAGAGTAAACCTTACCTGGGCCTTTCCTGGCCGCAGCACAGTCCCTGGAGTTCTCTCCTTCCTCCCGTGGCCCAGTTCCTCCCAGCCATAACCTTTAGTCGCATCACGCCGTCACTGTTCTTCTGTTTCCTCCCCTCGCTCGCTCTTTTCTCTGCGCACCGACGAACGCGGAGCAGGTCTCCATCCGTCCGCCGTTGTCCTCGTCACACTCCACCACCACCTGCCCCTCTTCTTATCCTCCCCAAGGCGTCCTGGAACCTTATCTTCCTTCCTCTTTCCCTGGAAGCGCCGCTGCTTCTTTTCCGCTCTCTGCAAGCCAACCGAGACCAGCTCTGAATCCCCGTCTCTCCATTGCCAGTGGAAGAAGCAAGCCGAAGGGAGCTGTGGTGCCGCCGGCTTCATCTCGTTTGCGAAGAATCAACTCGCCGGAAAGGAGCCGAAGCCGCAGAGGGCTACTTCCCGCTGTCGCTCCTGTTCCCCCGAGGCGAGCCACTATTGCCGTTGCCGCCAATGTCGCCTTCGGCCGTCCCCTTCCCTGGTTTCCACGGGAATCGAGCGAGGTAAGGACCCCCTCTCTTTTCCCCATCTCTCCGCCTCACCTCCATCGCTTTATCACCGTCGCCACCGCTGCGTTTCTTCCTCCCGGACAATGACTGCACGTGCGCTGCAATCTCAGGAAGCTTCTCTGTCCCCGACAGTTTCAGTAGAAACTTTTCGGGCACCTCTGAAATTCGTGTTCTTCCGGAGTACCTGGTCCTCCTCGTAAGAAAACCCATGAACAACTATTGTAGACGCTGATCCCCTCTCCAACTTTGATCTTTGTGGCTTGTTCGAATTCCCAAAGGATTCTTCGCCAACGTTCACCAAAGTTCAAACGATATCACTGCATTGCTGCTCTTATTTTGTCCGTCCGCCAGTCTCCCGCGCCTCGTAGTGCCTCTGTCCCTCCTATTTTTCCCTTCGGTGTGGTTTCTCTCCTGTGAAGCTCCTTTGACATATTTTGCACTCCTATGTCCCCTCTACGCACAGGCGCAGACTGCATGCAAATAGGTGCAACAGCACGCTCGCAATCTTCCTCCAAAAAATCTGTTGAGCTAGCTCGTTTTGCAACTTTGATTCAGCAGTGTGCCGGTCTGCTTAGATATCCCCACGTCTGTTTCCTGCTGCGTGTTTTGATGCTGTCGACACTGAAGTCCGAAGCGTTGTGTACTCTTGGTTCGGTAGATGGGTTTTCTCTCTCCAGATCAAATCAAAACATTCGCCCCTCTTTTTTTTTAACATTAGAGAACAGCTAGCCTTTGGATGTCCTTGATCATGTTACCCTGCAGCCTCAGCTCGGATCCAGTCCGGCTAATAACAAAGTCCGTTTTGTCTAAATTTATTTAGCTCTGAAACTGAAGTTTTTTGTTCTCCAAACTGAACCAGTGTGAAAATTAAGATAAACACTTCAGCAGACTCTTATACTTGTAAACAAAATTACAGGAATATATCCCTATACAATACAATGAGCCTTTTGTAGATAAACCCACTCAATATTCAAATGCTAATTACTTTGAAACTATAATCCAAATTCTTATATCTTCGCGCTGAGAAGTTTCTGGTCTTGTTGAAACTTTTCGAATCCAAATTCACTTTTTTTTCTGTTTGAATATTCCTAAACCTGCAAACAAATGACATTTTTTCCCTTTCCCATTTAAGATGCAATAACTAATAACCTTTAATCTATAAATCCAAATGTTGAGTATTATATATCAAATTTGATCAGAAAAACACGAGGATTAATAGTATGTCATCCAAAATAAATTTTGGACAAATAAAATTTCGAGTTTATTAAAATACCATTTAAATGCTATTTTTCTTAATAAAATCATAACTTTAATTCCGTAACTCCGATTTCGACAAATGATATGTCTAAATTGTTCAGCGTGACGAGCCCTTTCCAATTGTATATTCTATACTTGTAATTGCATCATGCATCATAGCGAATTTGAAAAAATCAGAACTGTTTATGTAAAGAAAACATGATGATTAAAATTGGGAAACTATTATTCTCGTTGGTAAGCCTCACTAATGTTGTATCATCAATGTGCTATGATCATGATACCTTCTCAACATAGTTTGCATCATTAACTTGCCATGTCATGCATCATATCATGATCATGCCGATTCTTCCACATTAGTTGTAATTGCTACATCGCTTGTTCCTTTTAGTGTTTTGCTTCTTCCCGGATAGGACGATGAGATGTTGTGAGCTTCGACAAGTTCTTCGGTTATGAAACTTCGGCAAATGTTTTTCAGGCGAGCATTCTCCCCCTTTCTACCTATTTTATTTTTATAGTCTTTATTTCCTCCTATTGATCTATTGCTATCTATGTGCGATGCTCTAGTTTTCGTACCCGTGATATCCCTTGCAGCCTTATATTGTCTTGGACACATCCTATTACCTGTTGCTTGGTAGATAGTTGGACTTGCGTGTCGTAGTCGCTTGCTCCAGTGCTGTTGCGTGTCGTCAAGTACCACAGTTGTTGGAAGACTACCATATGCTTTATGTTGGAGATGATCATGGCTTTAATTATTGTTTAATAACTAAAATTGAAGTAGGTAAATAATGCAGAGGCACAGGTGGGAAATAGATGTTATTTGGTTTTTAACCGTCCACTTGTGTCCCGTAGGACCCCGAGTACTTGATACCTGTTCTTTGAATATTCGCACTATCCGCATGTGGGACCATGAATCCCCCTAGCCAGAGCTTAAATCATATTTATTTCTTGGGGACACAAAGTAGTTTGGGGCTTTATTACTATCCTGTACTTATGCCATGCTTTACTGCTTTATTTACGATTGCGCGTGGAGCACCTGTACTGTTTAGGTAAGTAGAATGTTTCCGCGGTATCGACAAGCCCAGTCACACTTTCGGGTTCCCAGTCGTTTACAGCCATTGACACAAACCTCTGGGTCCGTTTCAGAGCCAGCCAACTTCGTCGCGGGTAGCTTGGTGGGGTGGCCCCCTGAAATTTATATGAATCTTGCAATTTCTCTGTCGTAATGTCTCGTTGAGTTTTTATTGGTTTTTCTTGAGGTTGATCGTGCGTGTGTTGCTATTTGTGCCCCTTGCAGGGTAAAACTTTTTGAAAGCCGTGTCCGCGGTTATGGATGACTTGGAGCACAGTATCTCGATCATAGACAACTATAACTAAAGTAGTGCTATAAATTTGACTTTATAATGACTAGTAATTAGCTTCACTATAATAGAATGGATAAATAAAAGTGCCAACAACTGCTGGTTTGGATTGTCACCTATTACCATTGTATCTGACTAGTAAGTATTGCAACTACAACGGAATGGCTAAATAAAAGTACCAACAACTGCTGGGTTTTGGGATGCCTCATGCTATATGTAACTAACTAGTAAGTACTACAACTACAACGGAATGGTTAACTAAAACTCCCCACTGCTTATTATATCAGGATGACTCATGCTATCTATATCTGACTAGTAATTGCCACAACTATAACGGAATTGTAACACCCCGGTTCTGAAAATACAATGGCTTCTATGTGACATGCCAATCCCTGGATCGGTTCATTGGCCCACAATAGAATAAGATGAATAACATAGCAAAATATCCGTGTATCATAAGTAACGAAGATCCAGAGTACCATTATTACAATAAAAGCTTAGCCCAAAGCTAGCTCAAATTATTCAGGTAGCAACATATATAAAGTAAATCCTCCATTCTTCAAATTGCCCACAAGTGAACAAGTGCCGAGTGGAGTACCGTGCCCTATATCGATTACTCAGAATCGGAATAACCTGCAACATGAAACGTAGCAGCCCCGAAGGGTCAATACATGGAATGTATGGCAAGTAGAGCTAGTAAAGGAGACAATAGTACTAACATCTACATGCATATTTGGCAAGTGGAGCTGTGTCTGGCTTGCATTTGCAAATACATTTGTCCTACTTTCATAAACAGTTTTGATTTTCTTTGAAAAGATCCCAATTAAGTTAACCCAACAATGTTAAAACAATTCTAAAATTAGAATGAGCGAGAAACATGTCATGGAATCAATATCAAGCAACTCAGTTGTCCATAACCGGGGACACGGCTAATCGATTAGATTATACACCCTGCAGGGGTTAGTAAACTTTACCCATGTGACTTGGCCAGCCCAGCTCGTACCATCACTCTCATTTTGGGTGATGATAGGGAGAAGTCCAAGAAGAGACTGTTCGGGAAGTAGCACCTCAATCCCGACGCGCACCGGTCCAACCTACCAAAATTCTACATCTCTGGATACGCGGGTTCGAGTTACCACAACCTACTAAGTCCAACCAACCGCCCATTCCATTATTGGCACATGGTTGTACATGTAAGCTACCAAATAAAGAAGCCAAACATTCTCTCTTGATACCTGGGTGCCTTTCCGCAATGAAACCACCAAAAATTATCAATACCATCACACCCAGGAGATTCATTGATTAAGTTGTTTTAGTTTCCACAAACCAATACTTTTAGAAACAAGTCTCAATGATGTAACCCAGCGCTCGTTCAACATAGCATGGCTAAGAACATCTACCAACGGTGGTTCATCTACAAGGAAAGCCCTACCACATAATAGGACATAGCATAGCGATAGTATCATCCTACACATGCATCTACAAAATACACGACAATGCATTGAAAATAGTAGGACGATATCATGAACAAGGTAGCATCTACTTGCCTTGGTTGTAGCGGTCGGAAGAACAATCCACACATGAGCAAGCGTTGCACTCGTCACAATCTACACGATACAATTGCAATCATAAACAAACAATCCACAAGCATATGCAACAAAGATGATGCATGAAGGTATGCAAGACAAGTGAATTGGTGCTACAGATGCACCACATAATCCTATTCAATAATACTACTGATTGCATGCATGGAAAAATAGTTTTAGCGCTAGGAAAACTATTACGCAAAAGTAATGCTCAAAACTAGAGCTAGAACTCAATTAATTCACTACCGGTAGTATACTGTTTGTAAAATCTTGGAAAAATTCTACCGCATAGGCATCACTGATTAGAAACAGTACCAACTGGAATTACTCAAAAAGGAATTATAAAACTCCCCGAGTAATTAAAACACTGCAGAAAGCCACTAGACAGTTTCTGCAGAAGTTTTTACTGTAAGCCTATCTTTTTAATACACGATGAGATTCCCCTCGTTCCACTGAATCCAGGGACATATCATATGCGATTTTTGGAGCAATGGATCTTTTTCTACGAATTTATTACTCCAAAAAGGCCACTAGCTAGTTTGATTAAACTGTACTAAACCTCGCGGCAAAAGTCTGAACCCAAGGTACAGCGAGATTCTACACGACTCACTGAACCTACACATATTTTATTTGCAATTTTTGGCCAAGAGGTTTAATTTCTACGCAATTTACAAGTTTCTACCAAAATTTGTCAACTAAAACGATTAACGAAAATAACCAGTCAACTGTGTCTGTTGACTGGTCAACGCATCTGCTGACTGGACGCTGACTGGGCATCTGACTAGTCAACGCCTGAGTCTGACCGGTCAACGGCTGATCTGAACCACTGATCTGAAATCCTACGGTGGCTCTGAAGACTTAGCCGAGACAACGGCGAACAGGCGCGAAGGCGGTTGAGCGGCGACGCAGGCGAGCAGGGAAGCGATCAGCGAGTGCGCAGCAGCGGCTCGGCGGCGGTGGCGCGTGGCGAGGCAGGGGGTGATGCGCGACGCGGCGGCTCGGCGGCGGGGTTGGCGCGCGGTGGCGGGAAGAGAAGGCGGCGGCGCGACGGCGGGGTAGCGCGGCAGGGGCGGGGTCGGCGGCGGGGTACCTGGCGGCGGTGGGGAAGGGCGATGGCGGCGGGGCCCTGGCGGCCGGCGACGGCGATCGCGGGGTAGGAGGCGGCGTGCGGGGTGCTGTTCCCGAGATCGCGGCTCGGTCCCTTAAGTGGGGCCCTCTCGTGGGGTCCCACGCGAATTCGGCGCGCAGTTGGACACGAACTCGGAAATCGGCCCGAAATTCGGACCGTTTTTCCGACGTTTCATAAAACGGCGATAACTTTTCCGTACGAGCTCCGAATCGAGCGATTCTTGCTCCTACGGTTTTGTAAATTCGAGGGGAACAATCTAGGGTCAAGGGTTGGTCGAAACCACTAGGCTACAAGGGTGGCAACACTAGTTCTTCTAATGCCTCCCGCAGGAGCCTCGTAGAAGAATAGAAAAAGGGTTTTGAAAATAGCGTTTCGCCGATTCTTTCCGATCGACGGTTTTGTATGGAAAAGCATGATGCAATGATATGAATGATATGCAGAACCAAATCTAAAATTTGGGATGTGACAAGACTAACCCCCTTAAGATGAATCTCGTCCTCGAGATTCGGCGCCGCTAGCAAATAGGTGTGGGTAGTCCTCTCGGATGTCATCCTCACGCTCCCAAGTGGCTTCCTCTTCGGTGTGGTGACTCCACTACACCTTGCAAAACCTGATTGTCTTGGTACGGGTAGTCCTCTCTGCTGTCTCCAGAATCTTGACCGGTTTCTCCTCATAGGTCAAATCATTCTCAAGCTGAACCTTCTCTAGCGGTACAGTGTCTCTCAATGGTGTATCTACCATCTCCAGATGGCACTTCTTCAGCTGGGACACGTGGAACACATTGTGAACAGCGGACAGAGCCTCTGGCAACTCCAACTGATAAGCAACTTCTCCTTTGCGTGCTAAGACCCGATACGGTCCAATAAATCGAGGTGCCAGCTTACCCTTAATTCCAAATCTCTTGATTCCGCGAAGTGGCGATACTCTGAGGTATGCTCTATCACCTATCTCATACACCACTTCCTTGCGCTTGGCGTCGGCATAGCTCTTATGCCTTGATTGTGCTACCTTCAGCCTATCCCTAATCAAGGTGACCTTCTCCTCAGCGTCCTTGATCAAATCAGGTCCAAATAACTGTCGTTCTCCTACTCCATCCCATAGCAATGGTGTTCGGCACCGTTTCCCATACAACACATCGAACAGTGACGTCTTGATGCTGGTTTGATAGCTGTTGTTGTAGGAAAACTCAGCATACGGCAAATTCTCATCCCAACTAGAACCATGAGCCAAAGCGCAAGCTCTCAGCATGTTCTCCAGAATCTCATTCACCCTCTCGATGCATCCATCGATACGTGGGTGAAACACTGTGCAAAACTCCAATCTAGTACCAAGTGACTCGTGCAGCTGGCGCCAGAAGTGTGAGGTAAATTGGGTGCCTCTATCAGATACGATACTCTTGGGAACTCCGTGTAGGCTCACAATTCTGTCCATGTAAATCTTGGCCAGCTTTGCACTCGTATAGGTCGTCTTCACCAGTATAAAGTGGGCTTCCTTGGTCAAATGGTCGACCACTACCCAAATAGAGTCATATCCTGACCTGGTCCTGGGCAATCCTGTGATAAAATCCATTCCCACTCTATCCCACTTCCAATCCGGCACGGGCAATGGCTGTAGCAGTCCTGCTGGCTTCTGGTGTTCCGCCTTCACTCGGCTGCACACATCACATAGGGCAATATGCTTGGCGATATCTCCCTTCATGTTGTTCCACCAAAATCTGCTCTTCAAATCCATATACATCTTTGTGTTGCCCGGATGTATGGAGTATGGCGAGTTATGAGCCTCCTGCAGAATCAACTCCCTTATCTCCGGGTCGCTGGGCACACACAAACGATCTCCATACCACAAGGTACCATGCTCATCCTCACGAATATCATTTTCCCGATTCTCCTTCATCTTTTCCTTTATCTCCTCTATTTCCTTGTCTCCTACCTGAGCCTTTATGATCCTGTCCTGTAGCGTCGGTTGGACTTCCATTGTAGCCAAGTATCCTTCAGACACTACTTCCAGTCTAAGGTCCTTGAATTGCTTGCACAAATCCTCAGGCAATTCACCAATTGTCAATCCATTGGCATAAACCTTCCGGCTCAGAGCATCTACTACTACATTGGCCTTTCCTGGGTGGTATTGCAGATTCATATCGTAATCTTTGATAAGTTCCAGCCATCTCCTTTGCCTCATGTTCAGTTCCTTCTGCGTGAATATGTACTTCAGGCTCTTGTGGTCGGTGTACACATCACAGTGTTTTCCCATTAAGTAATGCCTCCATACCTTGAGCGCATGAACCACTGATGCTAACTCCAAGTCGTGTGTGGGGTAATTCCGCTCGTGGTGTTTGAGTTGTCGCGAGGCATATGACACTACTCTCCCATCTTGCATCAGCACACTCCCAAGTCCCTGTCGAGAGGCATCACAGTACACCTGGAAGTCCTTCTGAAGGTCTGGTAAGCACAGAACAGGCGCGGTCACTAGTCGACGCTTCAGTTCCTGGAAGCTGGCTTCACATACGTCTGACCATTCAAACTTCCTCTCCTTCTTCAGAAGCTCAGTCATCGGCTTAGCAATCTTGGAAAAGTTTTCAATGAACCTCCTGTAATATCCAGCAAGTCCCAAAAAGCTTTGAATCTCTCCCGCATTCTTGGGTGCTTCCCACTCAGTTACTGCAGTCACTTTGCTTGGATCAACAGCGACTCCTTCTCCTGACACTACGTGTCCAAGAAACCCAACAGTGTTAAGCCAGAATTCACACTTGCTGAATTTGGCATATAGCTTGTGTTCTCTCAGCTTCTCCATAATCAGTCGCAGATGCTTCTCATGCTCAGCATCATCCTTGGAATATATCAGTATGTCATCAATAAACACCACCACGAACTTGTCCAAGTACTCCATAAATACCTTGTTCATCATGGTCATGAAATACGCCAGGGCAGTCGTTAGTCCAAAAGACATAACCGTATACTCATATAAACCATACCTAGTGGTGAAGGCGGTTTTTGGTACGTCCTCCTCCCGGATCTTCAATTGGAAGTACCCTGATCGCAGATCAATCTTGCTAAACACCTTTGCTCCTTCCAGTTGATCAAACAAATCATTTATGTTTGGCAGGGGGTACTTGTTCTTGATGGTCACCTCGTTCAGCGAGCGATAGTCCACCACTAATCTCTTGCTGTTGTCTTTCTTCTCCACAAACAGAACAGGTGCGCCCCATGACGACGAACTAGGCTGAATGAATCCCTTTTCCAGCTGCTCTTTCAACTGCTTCTTCAATTCCTTCAGCTCATCCACATCCATCTTATATGGTTTCTTTGCTATAGGTCCTGTTCCCGGCATCAGGTCGATAAGAAACTCTACTTCCCTGTCAGGTGGCATCCCTAGCAGTTCCTCCGGAAACACGTCGGGGTAATCCCTAATCACTGGCACAAGATCCATGCTAACCCCTTAAGAGAATTCAACTTGCACCTTCCTGGTCGTGACAGCCGACTTGAATCTAATCCTCTTACCATCCGGGTTTTGAGTGAGACAGCTCATGCACAGATCTATGTGTCCCCCATGCATAGACATCCAATCCATACCCAGAATAACGTCTAATCCCTGTGAATCCAACACTACCAAATGTGCACTGAAGTTGTGTGTTCCAATCCTCACAGTTAAATCGCGGCATCCCGCACCAGCTATCATATCTCCTCCAGGTGAACTCACTCTAATAGACCTTTTCATAGACTCAGTAGGTAGCTTATACTTATCCACAAATGCCCTTGATATGAATGAATGCGATGCACCAGTATCGAAAAGTATAAGTGCTGGGTAAGTGTTGATTGGAAACTTACCAATCACAAGGTCAGGCTCATCTGGGATCTCCTCCACATTCATGTGGTTCACTGTGGCCTTCTCATTGTTGGTTGGCTTCGGTCCCTTCCTCTCCGGACAGTTGTCAACATAGTGTCCCTTCTGTTTACACTTGAAGCACGTCACCTCACTCAGATCCTTCTTCACAAAGTTGCGATCACGGTTGCGGTCATGTCCACCGTGTCCTCCAGAGTGGTGAGAGTGTCCTCCCTTATGGCTGTGGTGGTTGCTCCTATGGTTGTCATGACGATGTCCATTGCCTCCATGGTGGTGGCGGTCATGGCTCCCATGGTCACTTCCTCCATGCTTGGAGTATCCATCATATGAAGTGCGAGACTTGTGATGTGAACCAGAGTGATGATTGTTACTCTTTCTCTTGTGGTTCTCCACCTGTTTGTGCTTCCCTTCCAAGGTCCTGGCCTTGTCCATAAGCTCCTGGAAAGTGGGGCAATAAACCACCAGTAGCTGCACTGAAAGCTCATCACTGAGGCCATCCAGGAATCTCTCCCTCCTTTTTGCATCAGTGTCAACATCCTCAGGTGCATAACGGGACAGGTTGTTGAACTCCTCAATGTACTCGGCCACGGTGCGATTGGTTTGGCGCAAGTTGCGGAACTCCTTCCTCTTCAGGCTCAGAACTCCTGAAGACACGTGGTTGGTCCTGAAACCTTCCTCAAACATTGCCTAAGTCATGGTATCCAGCGGGTGGGTGATCTGAAAAGTGTCCCACCAAGAAGCGGCTGGTCCCTCCAGTAGGTGAGCGACAAACCTCACATTCTCAGCATCAGTACATCCAACAGTTACCAGATCCTTGTTGACTGAACGCAACCAGTCGAGAGCAACCATTGGTTCCGTTGCAGTAGAGAACTTAGCTGGCCTTAACCTCAGAAATCTGGTGAGAGCATCTCCCTGAGGCTGATTGTTTCCATTGTTGTTGTTCTGATTTGCCATGAACTGAGTCATCACTTGGGTCAGCTGTGCCTGAGCTGCCATGAGTTGCTCCAACTCAGTGGGTTGACGGCGGGGAGGCATCTGTGGTTCAGCACAGGTAAGTTTAGAAAGAATCAACTACGATAATAGGATTCTACCCATGCATATGATCAAACAACAACAAACAATAGCAGACAATCACAAGCAAGCAACACACCAACAAACAAGTGATCCAGCAACATCCCAGGGGTTATACTAGCAGTATATACCTACTGAAATAGTTTTACAAGAGTTGGCAATGGTTAACTAAACAGTTGATCAACTAAGCAACAAAAACAGCAATCTGCCAGAACAGTCCAGCAGCGTTCACGAATTTTTCTACCTGACTTAGACTCGTCAGAAAATTTAGCTGATTTTTGCACATACAGTACAGAGAGTTTCGCATCAGCCCAATTGTTTTCAGATTTTTCCCAGTTACCAGAAAAATATGAAAAATCGTACAGTACTGCTGTATCAGCAGAAAACTGCAGCGAAAATAACACAAATAGTAACCAAACTTGCCATAACTCTTGCATAAAATTCGCACAAATAATTCCTGGGATATTGGAGTACACAAATAAGCAACTAATCACTCTTAAACTAACATGAACTAAGCTTCATAACGATCGAGACTAATCCTAACGAATTTACCTAACGTGGATTAATTGGTGGACTTCTATCTACTCCTTGAAGAGGTTGCGGTAGGTCCTTGCTGTCATGCGTTGGCGCTTCGGCTCGCGGTACAACCATGGCGGCGGAGTGTACACCTCTCCTGAATCATCACTTGAGATCTTAAACTCCACCTCTTCTGGATCCTCCTCTTCTTCTTCACTCTCAGCTGCAACTACAACAGCTTCATCTCCTCCACCATCCTCGTCTCCATCATTATCATCCTCGTCCTCCTCATCATCATCGTTCCCACTGTCATCATCATCCCCATTGTTGCCATCATCTCCATTGTCATCATCAGAGGGTGGATTCAGCTGTGCTTGGAGAGCGGCAATCTGGGCTGTCATAGCTTCAATAGTTTGGTCCCTTTCCTGGACGGTCCCTTGCAACTGTTGTATGTTCTGGGTGTTCTCCTGCACAGTACCATGAAGATGAGCTATGGTTTCATCTCTGGCTATCAGGGCATTCTCCAGAACTCCCACAGCTTCATGCAGAGTGTCAATCTCCTGTCCTTGGACCACCATACCATTGCTAGCAAAGTCTGCAATCTCCTTTATCATCATCACTTTCTCAGCTAGAGATCCATTCTCCCTTTCCATGTCCTCTATGTGCCTCCGACGGGGCGCATGTTGTTCCTGTCACCCGGGGTAACCACAATGTGCCCATCTTCATCACGCCTTCCATAGTCACGGTAGGGTGAATCTGTTAGCAGTAGGTGTCAGACTTGATGGCACTGGCGAGACAGGGCTTCATGTATGGCCAAGTTGATTCCAAGTCCCCAGTTGCAGTATGTTTTGGTGTAGATCAAGTGCACGGGGTTTGGCAAGGCGGCATCTCTGATATGAAGGTAGTGATCTCCCATGCATCCTCTCCATATCCATAGGTGTACAGCCTTCTTCCCTTAAACATGGGCAGTGGCAATCCCAACGACTGCGAGAGCTGAGCTAACTGCCTTGCAAAGGGCCTTGGTGACTCCATGGTTGCATACTCAGTCCTGACTTCTCCCATCTATCAAGTAAAAGAGGAAAGTGTGAGAATAGCATATGGTAAGAATTTACGAGCGTGAAAGGCATAAGATGAAAGACAGAGTTAATATAGGCTTTAATAAATCTATGGCTTCCTAATCCAATACTAGGTCACGATCCTACAGTCGACACACGGGCTCTGATACCATCCTGTAACACCGGTTACGAAAGACCGTGGCTTCTATGTGACATGCCAATCCCTGGATCGGTTCATTGGCCCACAATAGAATAAGATGAATAACATAGCAAAATATCCGTGTATCATAAGTAACGAAGATCCAGAGTACCATTATTACAATAAAAGCTTAACCCAAAGCTAGCTCAAATTATTCAGGTAGCAACATAAATAAAGTAAATCCTCCATTCTTCAAATTGCCCACAAGTGAACAAGTGCCGAGTGGAGTACCGTGGCCTATATCGATTACTCAGAATCGGAATAACCTGCAACATGAAACGTAGCAGCCCCGAAGGGTCAATACATGGAATGTATGGCAAGTAGAGCTAGTAAAGGAGACAATAGTACTAACATCTACATGCATATTTGGCAAGTGGAGCTATGTCTGGCTTGCATTTGCAAATACATTTGTCCTACTTTCATAAACAGTTTTGATTTTCTTTGGAAAGATCCCAATTAAGTTAACCCAACAATGTTAAAACAATTATGAATTAGAATGAGCGAGAAACATGTCATGGAATCAATATCAAGCAACTCAGTTGTCCATAACCGGGGACACGGCTAATCGATTAGATTATACACCCTGCAGGGGTTAGTACACTTTACCCATGTGACTTGGCCAGCCCAGCTCGTACCATCACTCTCATTTTGGGTGATGATAGGGAGAAGTCCAAGAAGAGACTGTTCGGGAAGTAGCACCTCAATCCCGACACGCACCGGTCCAACCTACCAAAATTCTACATCTCTGGATACGCGGGTTCGAGTTACCACAACCTACTAAGTCCAACCAACCGCCTATTCCATTATTGGCACATGGTTGTACACGTAAGCTACCAAATAAAGAAGCCAAACATTCTCTCTTGATACCTGGGTGCCTTTCCGCAATGAAACCACCAAAAATTATCAATACCATCACACCCAGGAGATTCATTGATTAAGTTGTTTTAGTTTTCACAAACCAATACTTTTAGAAACAAGTCTCAATGATGTAACCCAGCCCTCGTTCAACATAGCAGGGCTAAGCACATGTACCAACGGTGGTTCATCTACAAGGAAAGCCCTACCACATAATAGGACATAGCATAGCGATAGTATCATCCTACACATGCATCTACAAAATACACGACAATGCATTGAAAATAGTAGGACGATATCATGAACAAGGTAGCATCTACTTGCCTTGGTTGTAGCGGTCGGAAGAACAATCCACACACGAGCAAGCGTTGCACTCGTCACAATCTACACGATACAATTGTAATCATAAACAAACAATCCACAAGCATATGCAACAAAGATGATGCATGAAGGTATGCAAGACAAGTGAATTGATGCTACAGCTGCACCATATAATCCTATTCAATAATACTACTGATTGCATGCATGGAAAAATAGTTTTAGCGCTAGGAAAACTATTACGCAAAAGTAATGCTCAAAACTAGAGCTAGAACTCAATTAATTCACTACCGGTAGTATACTGTTTGTAAAATCTTGGAAAAATTCTACCGCATAGGTATCGCTCATTAGAAATAGTACCAACTAGAATTACTCAAAAAGGAATTATAAAACTCCCCGAGTAATTAAAACACTGCAGAAAGCCACTAGATAGTTTCTGCAGAAGTTTTTACTGTAAGCCTATCTTTTTAATTCATGATGAGATTCCCCTCGTTCCACTAAATCCAGGGACATATCATACGCGATTTTTGGAGCTACGGATCTTTTTCTACGAATTTATTACTCCAAAAAGGCCACTAGCTAGTTTGATTAAACTGTACTAAACCTCGCCGCAAAAGTCTGAACCCAAGGTATAGCAAGATTCTACACGACTCACTGAACCTACACATATTTTATTTGCAATTTTTGGCCAAGCGGTTTAATTTCTACGCAATTTACAAGTTTCTACCAAAATCTGTCAACTAAAACGATTAACGAAAATAACCAGTCAGCGTGGTTCGTTGACTGGTCAACGATCTGACTGGCGCTTAATCGGGCGTCTGACTAGTCAACGCCTGAGTCTGACCGGTCAACGCCTGATCTGAACCACTGATCTGAAATCCTACGATGGCTGCAGGCTTACCGGGAACGAACGGTGAAACGGACGGCGGCGAGTTCCGGACGGTGGCGGCGATCGGTTCCGGCGTCGGTGTTTTTCCTGCGCGGATGGGGAAACGATCAGCGCACGGGTCAAGGTTGTCAACGCGGCGCGCAAGACGGCGCGCGTGCGTGCGTGGCCTTGACAGCAGCAGCCTAGGGCGCGCAAGCGCAACAGAAGAAGCGACGCCAGCGGCGGCAGCGCAAGCGCAGCGGCAGCGACGCAGCGATAAGCGCCAGAAGCAGCGCGGCTTCGGCAGCAGCAAAGAGCACGCAGCGCGGCAGCAGCGGCGCGCGAGCAGCAGGCGGCGCAGCAGCGGCTCGGCGGCGGTGGCGCGCGGCGAGGCAGGCGGCGATGCGCGACGCGGCGGCGGGGTTGGCGCGCGGCGGCGGGAAGAGAAGGCGGCGGCACGGCGGCGGGGTAGCGCGGCAGGGGCGGGGTCGGCGGCGGGGTACCTGGCGGCGGTGGGGAAGGGCAACGGCGGCGGGGCCCTAGCGGCCGGCGGCGGCGTGGAGGCGGCGAGCGCGGGGTGCGATTCCCGAGATCGCGGGCGCGGTTATCGAGGCGGGCAGGGTCGACGGCTCGGTCCCTTAAGTGGGGCCCTCTCGCGGGGTCCCACGCGAATTCGGCGCGCAGTTGGACACGAACTCGGAAATCGGCCCGAAATTCGGACCGTTTTTCCGACGTTTCATAAAACGGCGATAACTTTTCCGTACGAGCTCCGAATCGAGCGATTCTTGCTCCCACGGTTTTGTAAATTCGAGAGGAACAATGTAGGGTCAAGGGTTGGGAGAAACCACTAGGCTACAAGGGTGGAAACACTAGTTCTTCTAATGCCTCCCGCAGGAGCCTCGTAGAAGAATAGAAAAAGATTTTTGAAAATAGCGTTTCGCCGATTCTTTCCGATCGACGGTTTTGTATGGAAAAGCATGATGCAATGATATGAATGATATGCAGAACCAAATCTAAAATTTGGGATGTGACAGGAATGAATAAAACTACCAACTGTGTGAGTTCCTCGGTTGACTTCCTCGTTTGGTCTCGAGGGGGAAATACCAGGATGGGTATGCTTGGTGTTAGTTTCAGGTTGGATCCGAATAGGTCCTTCTTATCCCTATCTGATAGCCGCCAGTTGTATTGAGTCTCTATAGGTTGTTTAGTGCATGCTGCGCTGCCGCTTCAGTCCACCATACCTATGTAGGCGAGGACCGCCGAATTCTAGTCTCGCCGTGTACTGGCCTTAGTACTGACCGCTCTCTTTTTTCCTTTGCCCTTTGTCGGCACCCCTTTTGTTTAAGCAGGTTTTGAGATCGACGTCGTTAGCAGGGTTACCCTTCCGGCTTGGCCTGGGCAGGGTTATGGACGCCATTGGTTATTCTTCAGGGCTCTTAGCCTAATTTGCATCTTATTCGTACTCGGACGCTGTATCGTTTTAAAGGTGATTTGGATCTCTGTCTTGTATATCTGTATTCTTGACTCTTTGAGTCATTGTGGTATACTTATGTTCTGTGGGTTCCATTGTGGACTATTGTGTAATGGTATTACTTCGTTTTCCACCCGCACGAAAGTGCCTGGCGGGCACCTTTGAATCGTTTCTATGCGGGTTTGGCGTGAATCGCTGAGACTTGCATAGGGCCGATTTTGAGGGTGTTACAGTCAACCTCTCATTAGAAGAAAAGTGTGCATGCTAGACGTTTTTCTCGCTCGCTCCTCCCTGTTTCGATATTGGCAACGTTACTCGATGCATCAGTCGTTTATACAGGCTGGTGGGTCCCACATGTCAGCCTCTCATTAGAAGAAACTTGTGCATGCTGGACTTTTTTCTTGCTCGCGCCTCCCTATTTCGAACTTGGCAACGTTGCTTGATGTCTTCACTATGTAAGCTCTTGCTGCTGGGTCCCACATGTCTGCATCCTCTGTACAGGAAACGTGTATATGTTGAACATTTTTTCGGTCGCCTCTGCTGGTTTGACGTTGGTAACATTGCTCAATGCGGTAGTCGTGTATGTTCTTGCTGCTGGGGCCCATGTGTTAGCCTCACTAGACAAGAAACATGTATATATTTTTCTTCTTTTCGATCGTGACTGTTGTACGAGTACTTTTTAAACCCGCTCGTTAAACTTCATATCTTGTATAGTAAGATTGATGGGCACTAGCTACAGGAAAGTGGGTCGTCCGTGTCAGCCTCTCAATACAGAAATATTGCTACAGATAAAATAGTAATCTACATAGCAACATTATAAGCGTAGGATTCAAACTTCAAACTCGAGAATTCAGCACAGATAAACTGCATTCCTTGCCACTACACAAATAAATGTGATGCTTTTTTAAAATGCTAAAATGTATTCTAACATCGTATATAACTAATTTATCTGTCTCCTTAAAAATTTGCATGTCCATGTGCTACGCGTGATTGTTGGCAGCTCAATTAAAAAATGCTATACATAATCTACTAGGTAGTAGCTTCTACATAAAAAACATGGATAGGCAGAGTTTTTTTGGGGGTGGGGCGATAGTTCTCAAAAAGGCCGAATTGAAGAAAACTAGGTCAGGTAGGCATTGATGGGTTATTTTCCATGGGCTATATTCCATGGATTTTACCTAATATATCGCCCAACTTTCTTTGATACAATGGAACATTTGCCTGTTGATGTACCTGACGAGGAAGTACTTAGAGTTATAGTACAATATAGATCACTACAAGAAATGTGTTAGCTTGTGACGTTTTGGTAGTGACCATCTACAAAATCGTCTTAGATTTATGAAGATTCCGCTCAAGCTGCTTGGGAGGGTCAAAGCCTTAGTAAACTATAATGATTTTTCTCAAAAACGTCGTAATTCCTTTAAATGAGATCGTCATAAAAGCTAGGGAGATCTAAATATATAGGATAGCAACATGGACCATTGGATCCAACCAAGATGGATGGACAGGATGCTGATATGCGGGAACTTTGACATGGATCGATGACATGGCACTACCCATCGCGCGCAGGCACCAAATATTTTCACATCGCGCGCGTGCCGACCGAACCAAAACCGCCACATCCCCACCCTCCCAGCAAACGTATCCCCAACCCTAAAACTTTCACCGCCGCTCCAGACGCGAGATTCGCGCCGCCGCTCTAGCCATGAGATCCACCCTCCCCTCCTCTCTCCCCGGCTTGAGCCCAGCTCTGCCCCCCGCCGACCATCTCCTCTCTATCTCGTGGAGCACCGCGCCCATATCCTCTCGACAGCCTCGCCCCTTCTCCTCCCAGCGGCGGCTGCGCATTTCCCCGCCCCTTCACATCTGCCCTGATCCCCTCCGCCCAACCCATAGGCTCATCATTGGGTCGGCCATCTTCCAGTGGGTGACGCTCTAACCCTCCCCTCCCTGACCGTTGCCGCCATGTCCCTCCTCTCTTTTTCTCCCTCACGTCAGGTCCTTCCCATGTCTAGGGTTTCAGGCGGCGATGTCAATGGGGGCAGGCAGAGTTGTGGCGTCGAGAACCCCAGACAGGTCGGCGACGACGAGTTTCATGTTGATCCTGCTGTGGTACATACTGGTGACAAGGTTCTCGGTGATAGGGAGGAGGCCGGTGAGAGCGTCTACACGAAGGTATACTCCCCCGCTTCCTTCAATCATGAGTCGTGCGACCCCTCCTCTCTCTTTCCATCCCATCCCTCTCTCTCTAGCGTTCTCTAACAATCCCCTTCTCTCTCTCTCTCTCTCTCTCTCTCTCTCTCTCTCTCTCTCTTCAGGCTCCCCTAGATGCGACTGTGAGCAACGCCGCGCCCGACGACTGTTGATCTGGCCGTACGCGTTCATCTCCCTCCAAGGCCGCGCCTGACGCCCCGAGATCTGCGGCCCAGCTGAGATGAGACCGATGCTAGCGATGCAGCTGGCCGGCGGTCAAGACAGCGACGACAAGGCGACCATGTACCATCGATCGATGATTTATGTCCCATAGTAGGTCAGTTCCAGTCCGGTTTAGCGATTCTGCATTAATCAAAGTCAACAAAAGGTAGCAGCAATACCACATTTCTGTCATGACTTAGATGCTTACGAGAAAAAGCATGTGTTCTTTTATGCACCATGAAACTCATTGTATAATTTCAAAGTAGAAGCATGTGTACTGCTAATGAATGTTACTCATGTCAAAATAGCTCTTATTATTGCAGTACTCTTATTTGATTTTTTCTTATATTGACTAGAGTGCTAGACCATCTAGATACTGCAATCATCTAAGTTTTGTGATATTTGCTTCACAAATAAACTACTTAAGATCCTTTGCAACAATGAACCTACACTTCATCTCAATCAGGGTGAAAGCGAGGGCACACTACCCCGCAGGATTAGTTGAAATTATTGTCACTCTTAATTTCCTATGCTATACGGTTTTATTACAAGTTGTTGAACACTAAAATGCAACTTTCTTATATATTCAATATAAACTGTTCTTAGTGGATTTGTAGATTTGGAGAAAAACTTTCGCATTGGCCAAGTAATGATTTGTGGTCTTTTTCTGGACATACGTGGCTTTAGTGCAACACTATATTTTCATACGGATCTGTTATAGCTTTGATAAATTTGGCAGGAGCTTGTTTTTACTACTTGGATACAATGTTTGCTCTATTTACCTGGTCGACCTCGCGGGGTGTGATGGACTAAATCAAGTATGCACGGATCCTCCCCTTTTATTTTGATCTGAACCTATTTTGTTTCCAAGAGAGGTTATGCTAGATTGTTAGATAGGCTTTGCTAGACCTGTAGGAGTCCTAGGGTTCCTGTAGGGTCCTAGGGTTCTTGTAGGTTCACATTTTTTTATAGGAGTACCTACTTATTTGTACTCAATTTAATTCCCTATATGAGATGTGTGCCTCACATTAGCTGGTTGTCGCATAAAAACTATGTATCCTTGGGCATCTCTTCTATTTGCACATTATTAATATGCTTGAAAATATAATTGATGCTTGCAGATGCTTATTGAAAAATATATTTGACTACTTTTGTTTTACTCCAAAGCTTGAAAAATATAGTACTGATAAGATCCATGTAGCATCATGTTATGTGACATAGTTGCAAGGAACCTGATAAGATCCATATAGCAGAGTGTTGTGTCTGAACTTTTTGCAGATGTATCTACATATTTTCATTTTTTACTTGCAAGCAACCTGCTAGATGGAGCTAAGGCCCTTCTTTGTTCTTGATGTAATCTCTCTCATCATTACTGCTGTGGAACTTGTTCATTACTTGCATCTTCGATGTATCAAATCATAAATATATGTTTGGTCAGTCAATGCAATGACCTGCTCTGTTTGATTGCAGTACTGGACAGGTCATGCTTTACATTTTCTCTATTAGTTTACCATTGTAGCTGCATTAGTTTATTTTCCTTTGCTATTCATGACATTTCCATCAGTATAGCCATGAAATTCTTGTCGCATTTTGTTTGTGTGTAGTGTAATGTGTTTCTTATTCTACTTCTGCTTAGATATATTTAATGCATCGTTCCTATGTGCATACAAGGCTTGTGATAAATAACCGGTTAGGTGCTAAATCATCACACCGGTGTGTGGTCTTGCAGGTTCACACTGATACCATTCTGTACAATTACTACCATAGGAAGAGGTGTCCATAGCTTTTTTTCGCTGATGCCAAGCGCTTCTTTTTTGCGCTTCCATACTTGAGTGCCAATTTCCGTATTCTTGATGTACTATTGTTTACTGGTTGCTATTTCTCTAGCCATATCTTTTGACATTGTGAGACTAAGAGTACTGATATTTGCTATTTCCATATGTCTGAGATAGAACTGTGTGATGTACTGTTGTTTGCTATTTCCATATGTTCGATATAGAACTATGCATGATGTCCTGCTATTTTCTATTTGCCTATCTCCTGAGATCGTGTGAGAACTAAGTTCGAACAGACCCTAAACTGACTTGTGTAATTTACGTAGGCAAAATCATGTCTAGAACAGACTTACTGTTATTCTTATTGCTTCAGAATCTTGTCATTGAACTGTTAGTAATAATTATCATAGCGAATAACTAGAGTTACAAAGTTGTACATCTGAAGTGAAGATATAGATTCTCATGAGATCTTCCTAGCACGTGTGAATATCTTGGGATTGTGAGTGCATAATCCTGTAGCCAATTTCTAAAATACGCAACTGTAGGCTTATTTTGTTCTGCTGGCTATTCATTGGAAATTGTACTCTTGCTTAACTGGCTTGGATAGTTGGATCAGAGCTAATTCTCTTACAGATTTGTCGTACTTACTTTGAATGATGACACTAATATTTGCTTCTGATTTAGGATTCTAAGTACTTCTCATTGCTAGAATGGCTTAACCACATGTATAATATTTTTTTATTTCTATGATCAATTTGGTGCTCCAGGCCCTTGAATACTTATTTTGATTACTGAGCTTTTCTAACTTTGCTAGATGCATACTTTCTTTATCTCATGTGCACTTCTCGACCACATCCTCTTTGGCTAGGTCTTCCTCAAAAGACGCTGATGGACAAGTACCTGCTATGACCATCGTCAACCATGATGCGGATCATATCTTCAACTACATCCCCATCCACCGCATCTCAGGTATCTACTTGACTTGTCGAATGGATATTGGCATGTTGATTTATGGCCTTAGTCTTGAGTAGTTCGTTTGGTAAGAGAAACAAATTTGCACTTGTTGGAGAAATGTATGTACATATGGGCGACAGATCTTGTGCATTTTTCTATATTTACCTGGGTACTAGAAAATTTTCTTAGCTTATCATCCATAAATATACAATTAAGGTTTTCAAAGACTTTGTCATTCTACTTCTGATGACATGTTGAAATCCAACAATATAGAGAGCTACATCCCACTCTATTACTATGTGTGCTGAATGTAGCTCCAGGTTATTATTTTCGTGAAATAGTACTGTAAAATGATTCTTGCACTTGATTTTGATTTGAATGGAAACTTTGGACACGAGTTTGTAGAAAATCTATGTCTCTTTATATAATTTACATTCTAACGATTCTTGCACTTTATGACCTCCTTTTCTCATCCTAGGCTGGCAACATTTGAATGGGAGTCTCCCTTTTGATGCATGTATCAAGAGCTTCAATATGAAGATCTCAGAAAACCGTTGTAGCATGCTCCAACAAAGTTCTGTAGCTCGTTGAGATGGTTATTCTGATATTTTGTTCTATGTGGTAGCCAAATACCTGATTTGTACTGTACATGATTGTAATGTATCTTAGAAAATTTTGCTTTCTTTCCAACTGACAGACACGATTGTAATGTATTCCTGGGTTATGTCTGATTGTAATATACTGTATGTGATTTTGGCTGTGCATACTGAAATATTGAATATTTAATGTCTATACTTTGTAAATGAACCAAATGTTAGTTGGGCTCTAAAAAGGCCATGGCCCAAAACATATTGGATCGGATCAGTGAACAATCTTTCACAAAAATTGTTGAAATAAGAAAAAATTGGGAGCTAAAAAGGCCTTTACCCATGAAAATAAAAAAGCCCAAAATATTGGGCTTGACCCAAGCAGCAAAGAATAAATTAATGGACTGAATTTTGGGCTTGGACCATGTAAACTATTGAATGGACCGGGCTGATTGTGTGCCACGTAGGCTTAGCCACGTAGGATCTGACTTGGCGAGGCCAGTTTTCCCATGACGATATCAGATCGTCATAATGGTTATGACGATCCAATATCGTCATAGACGGTTATGACGATTTTGCTAAAATCGTCGTTATAGTTCATTTGCGACGCCCAGCTTTCGACGATCTCAAAATCATCATAGAATCGTCATAAACGGACCATTGTGACGATTTTGTGACGAAAATAGAGGGTCATATATAGCCATAATCCTTGTAGTGGATGGATGTACCCTATAGTACATCCACTTTGCATTTCCAAGGAGTGGGGAGATATCCGTATACCGTTTGCTAAGTGAGTGTTATGCAAAGACATCTTCATATATAATATAAGCTATACCAAAATTAGATATATTCAGATGTCTGACTTGGCTATATTTTGTAGGTTCTTCACAGAAATAAAAGTACCAGAAAATTTCGTTCTACTAATAAAAAGGCCGAATGGACTAATAAGGTACAAGGATCATGTAAGATGCCTAAATTGCACTGCGAATTGTCTATGAATTCTCCACATGGGATATCCTCTTGCCTATTTTGTAAAACTAGATTTGGGAGCTTGAATTTCTAGCCCTTATCTGCGGTCCAGATGATAGGAGTATAACAATAGCTTCAGCAAGCAATTCCAATGGTGTCTGCCATACCGCTGATGTACCTTCTATGGCTGATGCAGCTGGAGGTTGTCTTGATGAACCTGCACTGGATTGCGTTTAGACTCGAAATCCTGCACTTGACATTGTCGTCCCACGAAAAAGAAGGTTGTGGATCTGGTATACCACCTTCTCTAGAACAAGACGCTGGAGGTGATGATTTCCTATGGCAATCCCTACCATTATATGACTTGAATGAGTAGTTATCGTAATGTAATTGAATTGCATGCCGCTCTCTATCAATGAAAATGGCAAATCTTTTGCCTTCTTTCAAAAACATAATAGCATGTCTCCTTGTGTTAGTGGATACAAAGAAGATACGATTTTCTGTTCAAGTCATGTGAACAAATATGTTTGTATGTATAATCATAAAAGCCGATTGGGTAACAAACAAATTCAGCATGAAGTTGGCAGATCAGTAACACAAGCATAATGTCATTACAAGAAAAGAATAGAACCATCTTTTTACTGTTCTTGTGAAAAAGAGATGAGTCAGGAACCATGCCTGGAAGTGGGAGAGGCCAATTCCCGTGCAGCTCAGCTAGCATTGCTTTATCATCGATAATATTTAAGGATACATATATGATTATATACTTGGAGTAGTTCCAGTTCCACAATACAGTTCATCAACCAAAATCTTAAGGTATCTCAATAATATAGGTTCCATAGAAAAGCATACAAATCATAAGAAATATAGGTCCACATCATTGTTCACCACCTTCAGGTGCAATAGTGTCTGTAGATTGTAAACCCAAATCACCACCTCCATCAGGTGGCACGATGATTTGGGAGCAGGATCAGCAGCACCAACAGCAGCGCCAACATCAGTAACATGAGTCTCCATAATAGGTGAACTATCTAGCACCACAATGTCCGATGTAGGCTCTTCACTACCAACTCCATCCACACCAGTCTTAGCCGATAGTAAAACCAATCCACCACCTCCATCGGCTGCCACGATGATGGCAGGTGCAGGCTCATCAGTACCAGCTGCAGCTGCATCAGTCTCCATAGAAGGTAAACAAGGTGGCGTCTTAGGTGTAGCAATCTAACATCAATTTTCAACTCTATCATCAGGAAACTGAGAGTCTTCTTCAACTTTGTGCTTATGCAGTTACAACATAAACAAAGATTATAACCAAAGCATATGTGAGGGACGCAAGAACATATGTCATTCTATTGATTTACCTTGTCATCCGGTATAGCAGAATTCATAGAATTGGAACCAATTTCATCAAAAATCCTCTTTTTTGCTCCATCCCCTATCTTCTTCTGCAGTAAGTTGTAATATTGATAACAAATTACATGATGTTGATTGTCAAATATATGCAAGTGTAGAAAAGTTTGCGATATCAAACTACCAACTTTGAATGGATCCCAACTATTCTCAGTTATGGGATCTAGTCCAAAAACAAGCTTTCATGCAATCCTAGTCTACAAAAAAGGATGCATACCCGACATAAGAACAACTCTATATATCACAATGTTGTGCAATCGACAATAAAAATTTAACCGCATCATCAAATCTATCATGTAAGTTCAAAGTGAATCTGATACACTCATTTCACATAAGCTAAAACATCTAACATTATAAAACAGAGGGAATAGGTACGAGTGTGCTAGTAGTCTTTAACAAACCTCCATTGCCGTCATAGGACAGGGATGACGGATGCGTAGCCACCCTATAGAAGGATGCCGCGTTGATCTCACCACCACCTGTAGAGGACGGAGCCGAGGAGCTGGTCGGTAGCAATATGGAGCGAGAGGCCAGAGCGTGGTAGTCGATGGAAGAAGGGATTGTTGTATGTGCGTGGGGGGAGGCCGGTGAGGGAGTTAAAGCCAGTTTGTCTCGAAAGGAATGCTCGCTGCCACGTGCACCGACATGTGCAAAACTGCCTTCCTCTCTCTATTCTACGGAAGCTAGTATCAATACTACTCCAGCTAGCTTCATCGAGTATTTAGCTAGACTGGCACACCGTCGTATAGTACTTCCATGTCAAATCACTCACGATACCATAAGGAGCGACATGTTTTTACTGGTAAACCTTTTTTGCAATTTTGTACTAGTAAACCTAGAAACTTCGTGTTCCACCGCATGCAGTTTCCGAGCGTAGTACCAACACGTCCAACTTACCTACAATATCTTGTTGCAGGACTTAAACTCCGGTGAAAAAGGAAACAAAATTACGGAACTGCTAGGAGTATACAACTAGTAGTATAACATTCTGGTAGAAAATTTGTAGTACTAGTAGAGTACAATTGCACTCCTAAATAAGGTTCTTTTATGATCTTGGTGAAACATAAATACTAGAGAAACTACCAAGTTTACAAAAGGGGTTTGGTCATATGGAGAATTTTACAAGCTAGACCGGATGCGAAACTAAATGTTGAATAGTACTTACATCATCTAAACTAGCCAAAATAAAGAGTTAAACAAAAGGCCGATACCAAATGAGCTATCCTTGAACCAGTTCGTTCCACTCCAGGGCGTTTTAGAAGCTTGGGATGAACCAAAATGGTGTCTCTGACCATATCCAACAAATGGTTGGTGTGAAAACTGAAGGAAATATGCCCTAGAGGCAATCATAGAGATGATTATATTTCTTATGTATCCATGAGTTATTGTAATGTTCCTTAAATATCCATATCAGACAACTTGTATTGATTGGCAATTATGTGAATTGTTTGTGAAACTCTTTACTTGTATGGTTATCTAATAGTTGTCCCTAGTCGGAGTTCATGTGAGGACACATATGAATATTATACTAGCACATCGATTGGTTGATGACTATGTTTCTCAAGTCATAGACATAGAGATGTCAAACCAATAATGTGTACACATGTTATGAACATGGGGTTGAACTGACCCAACTTGAGACTGACAATTAGACTTGCAGCTCACTCTACACATTGTGTACGTTTTGTCCTTATACCTGAGATTGTCGCATGTACTTGAGATGTGGATTGACCTATTTTGGGGCTATCAGACGCTGCTCCATAACTGGGTAGTTATAAAGGTAGCCTTCGGGTTTGTCCTGAAGCATGCACTTGGACGAGTCGCGAAAGGGGAGCTGCTCGTGGGACGAGGACAAGCAGGAGACGTAGAACATATGCACTGCCTTGACGCGCTTCATCAAGTTCCGCAACTGCATGTCTAGTGGTAATCCTGTGATTTATGACAACAGTAATCCTGGTTTACTCGGTAGAAATTTTTGATTTGTGCTAGTGTAGCCTACCCGTATCCCTTCAGAAACGAACAAATGTGTCACCATTCAGACTAAAGCGGAAAATTTCAGGACGTGTCTTGTAGTCGTAGCCAATTGCTTGGAGTGAGGTGTAAATACGATTCCTTCTCGTCAGATGTCCTGCCGGATCATTTGCACCTCCTACTGGAATGTTAATTGGATAGTTCACGCCAAGGAAAATACAATATGATCCAAGGTCATTAACCCTTTTCCATGGGTTAGCTTCATGTAAATGGCTTGTGTCCATCGAGAACACCATGCACTCAAACCCAGAAGGATAGGTGCGAATGGTGCGACCATAGTGAACACTAGTATCATGAGAAATTGTATTGTCTGGGACACCATATGTATAGACCAGAAGAATTCTTGAACCATGGGGATATTTCGCTAACCACCACATACCAGGATCATCCTCCTCATCGTCATCAGCAAGCCCATATGTCATGTAAAAAACATCGTGTGGCGATTGGATAAGCAAAGGACCTTCAAAGGGAAAGGAAATGTAACATGGAAATAATACTGATATTGATCAGACATTATAGAAGTTGATATACTATTTTCAAAAATCTTGATTATAGTTAGGATGTTTGATTCCGTAAATAAATATGCCAACCTAGGGAGATTCTATGGAAATTCTCCTTTGTCGAAATGGGGATATGCCAACCTAGACATCGTTTGATTTATAGGATCAACTGAAATAGGAAAAAATCCTATAGGATCTTGCAATGTAAAGTTCATCGGGAAACAAATCAAAGGTTCGCTCTACAAGATTTTGGCGTGTTGTATACCAATGGAGAACCAATAAGAATTATTTCTTAGAGGTTTAATATCTTACCTTATCTTATCTTACCACTCAAATGACCATCATAGGAAAATTTTCCATAGGATTGAAAAAATTGCACTTAACATTAGCCTCTGTGGCATTTGTTGCACAAAACATAGAAACAAAGTCGTTTTTGCACATAGCATAGTTTGTGGCTTAATTTTGTGCACCTACCCCAAATGAACAACCTAGCCTTGTTAACTAGTTGGTTGTGCGTGCTGTTTTGCTTGCAACACAACATTCAAAACATAAATATTTTAAAATAAATATATTACCAAAAAATCTATTTTGACACACACACCAAAACATATATTACCAACAAATCAATATATTACCATAATAAATATTTACTAGTATTTTTATATCTATTAAAACATACAAATGCATATACATGCGTAGTATGTACGACCAAATTTGCATCAAAATATATTTTCACATGGCACATAAAAAAAGTTGAAATAAAATGAGGCCTTTTGCCTTTTTAGATACACGATTTTGTGATTTTTATGTAGCCTATGATGCAATGTATTATGTACCAAAACTATGCAAATAATTAAGTCACAAAATATGCTAGCTACAAATTTTTTCTTACTTCTGCGTTTTGTGCAACAAATACCACTAGGACTGATGTTAACTGCAATTTTCTCCGTCATATAAGATGTTATCAAGGCTAAGATATTAACTTAGGCTGGATGCAAAGAATTAAGCAACAAAATGTGCTAGCTGCAAAAAATGGTTTATTTTCGTATTTTGTGCAACAAACGCCAATAAGGGTGGTGGTAGCTGTAATTTTCTCCATAGGATTTAGGAATAATATCTGAATCTCGTGTAAGTACTACAAGTAGATAGCATCTTATCCATGGGATGTACTATGAGCAAAGAAATACTATCAGCAAAAATCAATCATATGTATCAAACTACTTATATGTAAGAAAATTTCCCAAAGATTGCATTCCTGTGAAATTCCTAGGGAATTCCTTCGAATCAATGAGGCTAAAATTCCTATAAAATTCCTACTAACCAATGAATGTTCAGAAAAATTAGCTGACATCGATTCAGGTATAATATCTGAATCTCGCACACGTACTACACGTAGATATCATATTTTCTATGGGATGTACTAGGAGCAAAGCAATACTATTAGCAGAACTCAACGATATGAATCAAACTACTTGTATGTAAGAAAACTTTCCAAAATATTGCATTCCTCTAAAATTCCTAGGGAATTCGTTCGAATCAAAGAGGTTAAAATTCCTATGAAATTCCTACTAACCAATGATTATTCAGAAAAAATAGCTTACATCGATTCAGGAAAAAAGCTAATAAAATATGTACGGAGGTGAATTTACCAAGTTTCAGAGGCTTCCATGCATAAACACTGCCGTTCTTGGATAATAGCATCACAGTATCTGAAGTAGCTCTGGAACTCGTTCACACAAACTGACCATCCATTACAATCATTCCCCTTAAGGACAACAATCTTGAATTCTAAGATGGTGAAAAGAGAGAAATCCTTGTATCCCACAGCAGCTGTCGGAACTTGGAAAATGACTATCTTCTGTAGTTCAGTACGTCGACCTTCATCAGCATTATACTGGAATGTAAGTGCATAACCTTCGGTCGCTTGAAACCCTGACACTTGTGAAAGAACAATACTGCGCTGAGTGTACATGTTGACAAGGTCCCACATGAAATCGGTCCCAACCATGACGATCCAATCTCCATTGTCGCCTGCTCGCTTCTCATCAAAACCATTTGGCATCACAGCATCGGAGGAGAACCTGTCTATTGGCGTCAACTTGCACGGGATGGTTGCCACTTTGATGTAGTTTTGGATTCCCACTGTCTCACTGTCGGGTGAGAATGAAGAACACATGGGAGGCCAACCAGCTGAGAAGCAGGCATAGTTGCACTCTCTTTTGCTGAGTGAAGAATATGTTTGGATGAACCGATGAGGATGGCGGCGGTGGTGTCGTCGCAATGGTTGATGAGTATTGAAGGGGGCCTTTGATGAACACCTTCAGAAACTGATCGGGATCTTTACTGACCTTGCTCAATCTCACCATGGAAGGAGGGTCTGGATGGTTTTTTTGGGGGTTTTGTGGGTGGGTGGGAGTGAGGGGAGGAGAGGGAAGATCGTTTGTGGGAGCTGGCAGCCGGGGTGAGATGGAGAAGACAAAGGCTGATGGTGCACAAACCTCGGGATCTTTACTGACCTTGCTCGATCCCACTACAGAAGGTGGAGAGGGGAGTGGGACTCCAATTGAGGCTAGTTGCACAAACCTCCAACAAATAGAGTTGTAGTTTCAAGGAGCTCCAATTAGGTTTCCTCTCTCAGAAAAAAAAGGAACTCCACCTTTTGGAGAAGAAAGGTGCAATGTGACGAGAGTATCTACTAGAGTAGTACTACTTTCTAGTACTAGCTGTAGGGCCTCATCATAGCTCATTATTAGTGGAGTGTAGTACCACTGATGTAGTAGGAAAAGTCATATCAGTCTTTGCAGGTGCCTCAAAGGAAAGAAAATAAAGCTCTGCAGGTAATAAATGACCATGGAAATTTCCTAGATAGACAATCTTTTGCTTGTTCATTTTGATCTGGGTGATAGCCAGGGGCTAGAGCGGTACTAGCTATTTCGTGTCTTGAGCCATCGAGCTAGAGTAGAAATTTTGATATCTCAATGCTCGTGGCATGCAACTTGACCAAACAGACTTACTACACTACTTTACTTTGCGTCCAAAAACTATGGAGTAGTAGTATACTAGTACTACTAGTACAGTAATGTGACACAGAGAGTTCCACCTTTATTCATCTTGTACCACAAAAAGAAGAAATTGTGCCGGTAGTACTATACTAGTAGTAGTCGAGTCCAGGTTGCCTTACAGGACAAAAAAAACTAGTACGATGAGCAAAAAAATCTATCTATTTATGTACTCCTATTGTATTTGCATACTCAGAAACGGGATGAGCGTGTGCTGGGCGTTCATCCTAACGGACTGTCTACTCCACTAGTGTGCCTTCGCATGTAGCTTAGTCCATTTTATTACTAGTACGGACTATTGCAAGGATAATACCGCGAAGCTGTTTTTCCAAACCTCCTCAAATCCCAATAATGTCCATATATGGTACTCCCTCTATCCCAAATTTGCTAGATTCAAGTCTAAGAAACCATATGTGCTCCACCGTTGGCACATGTAAGGGGTCCCACCAACTGGAATAGAAAAGAATAATAAAAAAGGTCTATCATACACTAATGAGTGGGTCCTTCTGCCATTTGATTACCTTAGACATATGTCCAGTACTAGACTCAAGTCTAAGAAAAATTTAGCTAGACTCACCCTCTCTAGTGTTTAGACATAGGTCTAATAACAAAAAGGTTCTCTTATACATAGCTTTTTTCCAACACTTTACAAGCTCAACTCCACCATTTAGACAGTTTCTAAACAAGATGATTCATGGGACCCACTAAACTGATGACGCTAGCTTCTACATAGGAGTTTCATAGCTTGGTCATACACTTCCAAGTGGGCTCATTATTTGCTTTTTCCTTAGGACATCCAATGTGTAAAAAAGAACACCATAAGTCATATAATAGTACATTATGGAGAAAACAATGTTACCTCAAGCTTGTGGGTTTCCCATAGAGAATAGAAAAGTCATTTAACCTTTCACGGATTAATACGACAAGCTATGTGGGTCCTACCTTGTGGAAAATGGTGACCTTATACATTATGGTAATTTCCATAAATCGGGTGGGTCCTACATTACGGATGCCCTTAAACACACGTGCCTTGTACTCACGTCTCCATCGCGATAGACTCGATTTTTTGTGAAATTAATTTAACTCTTGTAGTCAGATAGGACACATGATCCACTAGTGTGTGAAAACTCCCATGGTCAACAATGCTTACTACCCCATGATGCACCCATCTAGTGTGGGAACTCTATCATGTCGTAAACTATGAAGTCGATCGATATGGCCTTGACGACCCTTGGTCATTCGGGTTGAAACCCAATAATGTCCATACATGTTAGGACAATACTTCGAAGCTGTTTTTTCCAAAACTCGTAAAATCCCATGGCTACGACTAAAACCCTAAACAACTCCTAAAACCTAAACCCTCAACCCATAAAACCTAAACCCTTAACCCCTAAATACGAAAACCCTAAACCCTAAATCACTCAACCCATAATTAAACCCTAACCAAGTAGGTATGATGCACTTATAGATCCAAATGTGGAATACTTTCATAATTAAATTGCGGTAACGCCATTCTGTTACACAAATATAAGCATAAAGCTTGAACATTATTAAAAATTCCCTAAACCATAAACCCCTAAACGACCTTGCCTAAGCAGGTATATAATCCATTTATAGATCAACATTTCAGATATAGGTTCATTAAATTATGCTAATGCCATTCCGTTCGATGAATCTAAGCATAAAGCTTGAATTTTATTGAAAATGCCCTAAAACTTAAATCTTAAACCCAATAACCCTAAACCCTGACCAAGAAGGTATCATGCACTTATAGATCCAACATTGAGATACTTTCATTAAATTGTGCTAACACCATTCTAATTCACGAAAGCTCGAACATTATTGAAAATTCCCTAAACCCAAACCTCCTAAAGCCTAAATCCTAAATCCTAAGCCCTATACCCCTAAAAACCCTCAACCCCTAACCCTAAGCTCAGACATATTATTGAAAAGTTCCTAAACCCTAAACCCTAAACTACCCGTAAAAAACCAAGACCTTGAACCCCTCAACCAATAATTAAAACCTAACCAAATAGGTGCCATGCACTTATAGATCTAGATTTGAGATATCATTAAATTGTAGTAACGCCATTCTGTTCCACAAATATAAGCATAATGCTTGAACATTATTGAAAATTCCATAAACCCTAAACCCCTAAATGCCCCAGACTAAGCGCATATATCATCCACTTATAAATCGATATTTGAGATATAATTTCATTAAATTATGCTAACGCCATTCCATTCCACGAATCTAAGCACAAAGCTTGAACATTATTGAAAATTCCCTAAAACCTAAACCTGAAATGATATATCCCTAAACCTTGAGATACTTCCATTAAATTGCGCTAACTCTAGACTAATTCATGAAAGCTCGAACATTATTGAAAATTCCCTAAACCCTGATGCCCCAAAGACTAAACCCTAAGCCCTATACCCCTAAACACCCTAAACCATCAACCCCTAACCCTAAGCTCGGACATATTATTAAAAAATTCCTAAACCCTAAACCCTAAACTACCCCAAAAAAACCAAAACCCTAAACCATCAATACTAAAACCCTAAACCCTTGACCCATAAACAACCCTAACCAAGAAGGTATCATGCACTTATAGATGAAAATTTGAGATACATTCATTAATAAATTGTTGCTAAGTCATTCTATTCCATGAATATATGCATAAGGCTCGAACTTTATTGAAAATTCCCGAAACCCTAAGCCCCTAAATACCTAAACCCTCAACACTAAAACCTGAATTACTAAACCCCTAAACCCTAAAACCCGAAACACTAAACCTCTAAACCTTGACCAAGAAGCTGTCATGCACACTTAAAGATCAAATTTTCAGATATTTTTATTAATTCTGGTAAAACCAATCTATTCGATGAATATAGGCATAAAGCTTGAACATTATTGAAAAACAACTATCATGCACTTGTAGATCAAATTTGAGATACTTACATTAAATTGGGCAACGCCATTATATTCGACGAATATAAGCATAAAGCTACAACATTATTGAAATTCCCTAAACCCTAATACACAACCCCTAAACCCTAAACCCCTAAATACTAAAACCCTAAACCCTAAATACTAAAACCCTAAACTAGAAAACTAATGAAACTTATACCATAAACCCATAAATACGAAATCCCTAAACCCTCAACCGACATACACCGGAACGAAGCATGTATCATTCACTTATAGATCAAAATTTGAGATAATTTCAATAAATTATGGTAACGCCATTCTATTCCATGATTAAAAGCATAAAGCAGCTTGAACATTGTTGAAAATTCCCGAAACCATAAAACCCTAAACCCTAAAGCCCTAAACCCTCACCAAACAAGTATCATGCACTTCTAGATCAAATTTCATATACGTACATTAAATTGGGCAACGCCATTATATTCGACGATTAAGCATAAAGCTTGAACAATATTGAAAATTCCATAAACCCTAAACCCTAATAAATAACCCCTAAACCTCGAACCCTAAACCCCTAAATACTAAAACCCTAAACCCTTCAACCCATAATTAAACCCTAACCAAGTAGGGTATCATGCGCTTATAGATCCAAATTTTGGATACTCCCATTAAATTGGGTAACACCATTATGTTCCACGATTATACATATGCATAAATCCTTAATAGTATTGAAAATTCCCTAAACCCCTAAACGACCCTGACCAGGCAGGGGTATCATCCACTTGTAGTGGTATGGTATTGTAAGAGATAGGAAAAGATAAATATAAGATTAGAAGTACTATTGTGAATGTCCGATATTTTGAATAACCTTCCCTCGTGATGTTCGGGAAGGAAGTGAGAATTTTGAAATCGGAAAAGTTTGATGTTTTTTGCCACCAAGGACCAAAGTGGTTTACTTACTAAGTACTCCTCCTACTCGACACCAACGCGTCTGCCAAACACGCTAGAGAACTAGAGCCGCCCTCTCAAAAAACAAAGAAAAAAATCATAGCCGTCGTACTAAGGCACACGTGAGAAGCGCCACGCTGTGGACGAGGGAGAGTTTAGCCAGGCCGGTGCGCGAGGAGAGAGGGGTGAGGAGAGATGAGAGGCAACAAAGGAGAGAGAAAACACACAATTTTTTGTGTGAATAGGTCCTTTACTACTAGTAGAGTGTACACTTTAAAGGCGGCAGGAGTACCTCATGTCAGGAACCCATCATAATAAACTTTGCTCTGACATCAAACCGCCTTCAACTCCTCTTCTCTCTTTGCTGCTGCCCTCTTCCCCTGCCTACATTTTATTCTCTCTACGCATGGACAGAGGTGAGCATATGTCCAAGCAAAAAATATTACTAAGATCCATCATTTAGACAGTGTCTGAACGAGATGATTCATGGGACCCACTAAACTGATGATGCTAACTTCTACATAGGAGTTTTATAGCTTGGTCATAAACTGCCAAGTGGGCCCATTATTTTATTTTTCCTTAGGGCATTGGCAATGTGTACAAAAAATAACATCATAAGGCATATAGTGGTACATTGTGGAGAAAATAAAATTACCTCAAGCTTTTGGGTAAGCTATGCGGGTCCTACCATGTGGCAAATTCTAACCTTATACATTATGGTAATTTCCATAAGTCGAGTGGGTCCTACGGTACGGATTCCCTTAGACATGCATGCCTTGTACTTCCGTCTGCATCACGCTAGACTCGTTTTTTTTGCGAAATTCATTTAGCTACTGTAGTTAGATAGGATGCTTGATCCACTATATGTGTGAAAACTCCCACGGTCAACAATGCTTACTACCCCACGATGCATCCATCTAGTGTGGGAACTCTATAGTGTTGTAAACTATGATGTCGATCGATATGGTCTTGACGACCCTTGCTCGTTCAGGTTGAATCCCAATAATGTCCATACATGGTACGACAATACTGCGAAGCTATTTTTTCCAAAACTCGTCAAATCCCACGGCTGCCACTAAAACCCTTAGCCCTAAACAACCGTTAGAACCCAAACCTTCAACCCCTAAATACTAATACCCCACACCTCAACCCATAAAACCCTAACCAAGTAGGTATCATGCAATCATAGATCCAAATTTGAGATACTTTCATTAAATTATGGTAATGCCATTCTGTTCCACAAATATAAGCATAAAGCTTGAACATTATTGAAAATTCCCTAAACCCTAAACTACCCTGACTAAGCAGGTATATCTTCCATTTATAGATCAACATTTAAGATATACTTTCATTAAATTACACTAACGCCATTTTGGTCCACGTATCTAAGCATAACTTTTGAACATTATTGAAAATGCCCAAAAACCTAAACCTTAAACCCAATAACCCCAAGAGGCTTGATTCCATAGACTCGCGCGCTCTAGAAAGTTGTAAAGTTTGCAGGGGTAGAATTGTCCCCGTGCGTTTTCAGAGGAGGGCGCGCGAGGGTAGCTCCTGAAGCCCAAGTCCAGACCCTTATTGCCATGTATCCGCATACGTACTATTGATTGCTGCGATGTCAACCATTGCCACGTCGTCACGCCATTAGATTTGACCATTCATTGCCACGTTGTCAACCATTGCCATGTCGCCACGACATTATTAGGTTTCATCACAAAAAGTATTGCCTCCGCCATTTCCCCAGACACCGCTCTAAACCCTAAATTTTCAATCATCCTGCCTAGATCCGGCGGCGACGTGCGCCGGCGAAGGTTCCGGATTGGTGACGTGAATCTGGCGGCCATCCTTCTAATCGTGTAACCACGAGCCTGCCCGGATCCAGGGGCGATGTAGCCATCCGCGCCGTTGGCCAAGGTCTAATCCTTAACCTGCGAACCTGCCCGGCCCCGATGGCGACATGTCCATCCACGCCCACAATAACCGTTCCAATCCTACATCTCCAGATCAAAGGCTAGCCAGATCTTCTAATCCTCAGGCCGCATCAACCAATCCCGTGTCCCATCTCGCCACCGGCGCTCGGAAGATGTGAGTAGCTGCCTCTCTAACCCACATTCTTTTCATCACCTTTAGCATAGAGGCTTAGGGTTCATCTTTGCATCTACGAGTCCTCCACATATACATCACTGACTAGATTATCGTTTTTGGTTTTGTTTGCTTGAAGAGATGGAGGACTCTATTACAACTGGGAGTGATAGTGAGAGCAACCCATGCACAATGGTGATTTAAGTTCGGATGATAGAGATATGTCTTTTTTTGATAATGAGCTTACTGAAAATGACCTCTTTGAAAAAAATGAATCCGAGGATGATAAGGTCAAGTGAAGTTCCTTTTTATTTTTTACGCACACCTAGAGCATGAAAATTTATACACATACTTTCTAAATTATGCAGATGGACATCAGTTGTGGAAACAATGAGCGCCATCGAAAAGAATCGATCTCGGAAAGCATTAGTTATGTATGTCTAGTGCTACATTATTTTTATAAGAATTGAATAGCCATGTTATATGACTTTGTGATACAATGTTGTAGGTTGTACTATTCTCTCAGAGTGACCATGATTATTTTGGGGATTCGGACTTAGAAACCTGGGATGAAGAGGCGACAGAAGAATCACAAGAACCTGAAGGATCAAAATCTGAATTCAAGAGTGATGTAAGTTGCTTATGGTTGTATGACAAGGCATATATAGGATCAACCATATGACCACCACTTATATTTCTTTGCGTTTAATTGTGTAGGTTACAGACAGACAGCATGATCACAGACAACATCAAGTGATGTCATAGAAGGATTTTCAGCATGCTCATGATAAGCGTGATAGACATCGGATTGTAAAGGAGATGACCTTCACTACCGAAGGGGTAGCATTCACTTACTACAACGCATATGCCAGAGAATGTGGTTTCAGCATAAGGAAACACAAGGTGAGGCGAGCTCCTAATGGAGATATTATATACATCAGTTTCTCTATTCCAGGGAAGGGGGATGTGAGGATAAGTATGTGCACATGGAGAACCGCAAGAAGAGGCCACGAGCTTTGTCTCGCTGCGACTGTCGACCCTATCTCGGCGTGTCGTATAACAAATCCAAGGGGAATTGGAAAGTTCTGCAATTTAAGGACGAGCACAACCATGTGCTAGCTAGACCCGATGAAGTCTCGTTTCTTCGGTCCCATCGGAAGATCAAGTCTTATCAGAGAGCTAAAATCATGTCACTGGCCACAACTAGATGCGGAAGTTCGAGATTATGAAAACCTTTATCAGCAAAAGTGGAAGGTGGAGCAAGGTTGGGTTCGTCTCGAAGGATCTTTAGAACATGTGTTCCCGGGAGAAGAGGAAGCTCATTGCATCAGGTGACGCTAACACAGCCATCCGCATTATGCAGAACAGGCAGGACTGTGATCTTGAATTCTTTTTTGATTACCATCTAGATGAACAAGGAAATTTGAAAACCATGTTTTGGTGTGACTCTCAGTCACGTCGGGACTATGAGGATTTTGGTGATGTGCTGGTACTCGACAGTATGTATAAAATGAATCAGTATGGAATGCTGTTCATTCCTTTCGTGGGGTTGAACCATCACCGCAGAACTACCGTTTTCGCATGCGCAATCGTCTCCAATGAGAAAACAGAAACATATATATGGTTGCTTGAAACATTTTTGAAAGCTATGTGTCAAAAGAAGACAAAAGGGGTTATCACTAATGCAGACGGTTCAATGATGAAATCCATTGGCATTGTCTTCAAGGATGTGTGGCACCATGTATGTACGTGGCACATTGATAAGAATATGAAAAAACACCTCAATCAAGATGCTCTGAATGAATTCAGGTCATTGATATACTACAACACCTCAGAAGAGATCTTTGAGCAGAGATGGAGCGCCTATATTAAGAAATGGCAGACGAAGGCAACCAAAGAGTGGCTGAGTAGAATGTATAATAAGAAGAGATGGTGGGCCGCTGCGTATCTAGCCAATGACTTTTTTCTTGGAATGAAAAGCAATCAGAGGAGCGAGAGTTTGAACTCGTTCCTACACCTTCACCTTGACTCTAAAATGACACTGGTGGATTTGATCGTGCACTACGAGAACTCCATTAACTGTATCCGTCAGGAAGATGCGCAATAGGACTACGAGGAATCACAGACATTACCTTTGGCGGTTACTAAATACAAAGATATTGAGTTGGCTGCTGAGAAAGTATTCACTGCAGCAAACTTCTATATCTTGCAATCGGAGCGGAAAAGAATTGATGGACTCAAGTTTGCTGAATGTGTGCAAGGTGATACCAGTGATAATAAGAACACTCTGGTATGGGCAGATAAAGCTACTAGGCAGTTTGACGTGACCTACACGCCTGACAGTGAGGAAACTATTGGCTTACCTGCGACTTGAAAAAATACCAACTTGTTGTGTCCTTCGGCGCTTCTCAAAGAACGCAAGATTTGGAAAGTCTGTGAAGCACGAGAGCGATATATTCAGATATGGATGGTCAAGTGCAACCGAGAGGACAATTTTTTCCGACTTGAATGTATGATCTCAAGAAGTTATCGCAGTGGTATGCCATGATGAATAGTCTAGTCATGAATACAAGGAATGCATGGATTGAATATTCAAACATGATGAATAGTCTAGCCATGATGCACAGAGAAGCAAGGGAAAATCACCTCAAGTTGGTGATCCACTAAAAGTTAAATCCAAAGGCGCGCCTAAGAAAAAAAACGAGTTGGAGCTGATGGTGCTAATCCACGCATGAGTAAAAATGGCAGACCACTATCATACGATGAAAAAAAAGAAGAAGAATGGGCACCACCTGTGCAGCGCATGCAATACTGCTGGTCATAACTGACGAAACGCTAAATTATGCAAACTACATACGGAGTAAATCATTCCTTGAGTACAACTAAAAAGCATTATCAAAATTTTCATTGAAATTGTCAATAGCTAACTGTGCCTTACTGTTATGCATGCAGGTATGTGGAGGTAGCAGAAAACTAGACGTTGCCCTTAATTCATAAACTTTGCTCATACCAAAGACAGAGTGCACCACACACACAACACACAGAACTTTGCTCATACTACTACAAGTTGGTCAGTTGTTTCTAGACAACTTAGATTGTTTAATTTTAGATCTCATGCAATGTTGTTGTGGGTCCATAATTTCCACAAGCATCATGGCTAGGTCAAATTTAGGCCAACAATCAAGGTGTCTGCGGTGACCCAGCATACCACTGGATGTGTAGTACACAATAGTCGTTGACATGACATCCACAGAACACCGTTCCGTAAATATCACATCCCTCAGAGTGGTACAACATAAAAATTGCGGGTCCATATTACAAACATACACACATATTATTATTACAATACCAGAAGTTCAAGACTTCAAACGATTCAACTTACAAACCAAAATATAAAGTGTTTCAGCGGAAGTTGAAAGTAACAACTCCAACTAAGAGTTGAGCTTAGCGGCTTATTATATAAGGTTCATGCTGCTTGGCTTCATTAGTTACTAATAACTAGGGGAACTAAGCTGACTCATTGCCATCTACTCCATAGAGGATCTCGTAGTCCACTTCTTCAACACCTCCTGATAGGTCAGGCTCTTCGTAGAAGACATATTCTTGGCATTCTGCTGAATACATTGGAGTATCTTCAGGATCCTCAGAGTCTAAGCGGGGGATCAAAGGAAAAGGTGAGTAAAATGCGTTACCCATCAAGTTTATTATATGCAAGGTGGGAAGTTTGATGCTCTGTAACATCCCAAAAATCATGATTTCAAAGCTTTCATATCATTCATGCATTCATAATCATTTTAGGATCATTTTCAAATGTGATTTCAAAAACAGAGGCATTTGAATGTCTATTATTTGATGTGGGCAAGGCAATGGCCTTAATGCTACCCTCTAATTGGAGAAAGATTTGGTTTGACTAGAAAAGAATTGATAATTTCATTGATTAATATTTTCCAAAGTTTGAACAAAGATTTTCAAACAAAATATGAAATTAAAACCATTCTTAAGACTTTATTAAAAAAGAGATAAAGGCTTTGTTTATTTTTAAATTCCAATGAGCCAAAGTATTTTGGGTGAGAAAATTTGTTCTGTAGCCAATTGTGTACAAGTTTCACCTTACAAAAATCTAGGAGATGTTTGAGTTCAAACCATTTTAAAATAATTTGAAAAGGATTCCTAGAAAATCAAACAGAAATAGAAAAAGATAAAAGAAATAGAAACGGGTTGGCGCTAGCATTTCAGCCCAACAACAAAACCAGCCCACCCGTCCAGTCCCCATCTACCCCTCTCTCACTGCGTGGAACGTGCCTCGCATGATCCGACGCTGGGCCCTCTCACGCCGGTCGTCTTCCCGAATCTCGGCACAGATGCCGCTCTGCCGTTACCTCTCTGCAGTGACGCCGCGATTAAACCCATCGTAAATTCCATTGATTGGTCGCATGATTGTCGCCCCTGCTCCGGCTACAAAACCCCCTCTCCACCCCGCACTTTTCCCCTCACTCCACTCGCTTGTTCCGCCACCAGACCGCCCCTATTTCGCATTACACCGTCGCAGACAGAGCCAGCTCCGGCGTGATATTCCGGTAAGTCTCGTGTTCGCGCCCACTCCTCGTTCACTCTGGGATGATCCCCTGATCCTTGCGCACCTCATGATACCCTTTGTTCATCTGCTTGTGATCCAGAGCGTCGACTTTGACGAGCACCATAGGCATCCGACGCCGTATCCAACTCCGGCGAGAGATTTAGGTAAAACCCGACCGCCCCGTGCCTTCTCCTTGACCCTATCAGGTTCGCCTGAGCGTTGTGCACACGCTGATACCCTCGGTTTGTGCTAGGATGGCTAGGAACATTGCCTTCGTCACCGTCCGAGCAAACCCGATGCTGTCTCCAACTCTGACGAGCCCCAGCAGTCTCTGCAGCACGCCCACGCCAGCGACACCTTAAGCATCGTCGTGTTCCCGCGAGTCTGGTAAGCCACTGCTCAACCCTTAGCCCCTCTGGAATCACCGGAGCGTCACCGGAAGAAGCGCCGCCGCCTCCAAAGATCCATTGGCGCCGCCAGTCTTTGGTCGTTTGCGCCGTAGCCATTAGATCTAGATCTGATGCTCGGGATTAGATCACTTAAGTGAACCGGTACGCGCAGATCTGTCCATGCGCTGCCACTTAAAACTAATGGCTCACATTGATCGATCCAGCCGAAGCGGTATCAACCAATCAGACAGCGCCGCGTGGCCTGTGTTTTGATTTAAAATATGGAATTAGATCTATTAGTTGTTCAAACTTGCAAAATTCATAACTTTTGATCCACATGTTCAAATTTTGTAAATTTTATATATTGGAATCAGGAGAAAGAATTCTATCCAATTATGCACTTTGTTTAATAAATTGCATCTGTAAAATGTGTTGTTTTTGCAGAGACATTTATAAGCTTATTTTGTATATAAAAATTGTATGGAAAATGTTCTAAGGGCCAAATTAATTTTATTTAGTGTATAATTGTTTGGATTATGATTCAGTATTGTTCCACTTGTCTTGTTTGATTTAGAAAATCATCACATGGCATTTGCATGCATTCATATATTTTTGCTTGTTTATTTTGATATGTGAATTTGGTGCTATCATTTTATGTGTAGACTTTGGTGCTAGTGGTGATTGTGATTGTGAGGATTGTTGCTACTCCCCCAACTACCAATGCAAGTGGTGCTTCATATTTTTGTCCCAATATTTTTACTATGCATTAGAAATATTTTTACATGGCATTAAGGCCATTGCCTTGCCCACATCAAATAATAGACATTCAAATGCCTCTGTTTTTGAAATCACATTTGAAAATGATCCTAAAATGATTATGAATGCATGAATGATATGAAATCTTTGAAATCATGATTTTTGGGATGTTACAGAGCATCAAACTTCCCACCTTGCATATAATAAACTTGATGGGTAACGCTGTTACTCACCTTTTCCTTTGATCCCCCGCTTAGACTCTGAGGATCCTGAAGATACTCCAATGTATTCAGCAGAATGCCAAGAATATGTCTTCTACGAAGAGCCTGACCTATCAGGAGGTGTTGAAGAAGTGGACTACGAGATCCTCTATGGAGTAGATGGCAATGAGTCAGCTTAGTTCCCCTAGTTATTAGTAACTAATGAAGCCAAGCAGCATGAACCTTATATAATAAGCCGCTAAGCTCAACTCTTAGTTGGAGTTGTTACTTTCAACTTCCGCTGAAACACTTTATATTTTGGTTTGTAAGTTGAATCGTTTGAAGTCTTGAACTTCTGGTATTGTAATAATAATATGTGTGTATGTTTGTAATATGGACCCGCAATTTTTATGTTGTACCACTCTGAGGGATGTGATATTTACGGAACGGTGTTCTGTGGATGTCATGTCAACGGCTATTGTGTACTACACATCCAGTGGTATGCTGGGTCACCGTAGACACCTTGATTGTTGGCCTAAATTTGACCTAGCCATGATGCTTGTGGAAATTATGGACCCACAACAACATTGCATGAGATCTAAAATTAAACAATCTAAGTTGTCTAGAAACAACTGACCAACTTGTAGTAGTATGAGCAAAGTTCTGTGTGTTGTGTGTGTGGTGCACTCTGTCTTTGGTATGAGCAAAGTTTATGAATTAAGGGCAACGTCTAGTTTTCTGCTACCTCCACATACCTGCATGCATAACAGTAAGGCACAGTTAGCTATTGACAATTTCAATGAAAATTTTGATAATGCTTTTTAGTTGTACTCAAGGAATGATTTACTCCGTATGTAGTTTGCATAATTTAGCGTTTCGTCAGTTATGACCAGCAGTATTGCATGCGCTGCACAGGTGGTGCCCATTCTTCTTCTTTTTTTTCATCGTATGATAGTGGTCTGCCATTTTTACTCATGCGTGGATTAGCACCATCAGCTCCAACTCGTTTTTTTTCTTAGGCGCGCCTTTGGATTTAACTTTTAGTGGATCACCAACTTGAGGTGATTTTCCCTTGCTTCTCTGTGCATCATGGCTAGACTATTCATCATGTTTGAATATTCAATCCATGCATTTTTGCTCATGCAATGTTGTTGTGGGTCCATAATTTCCACAAGCATCATGGCTAGGTCAAATTTAGGCCAACAATCAAGGTGTCTGCGGTGACCCAGCATACCACTGGATGTGTAGTACACAATAGCCGTTGACATGACATCCACAGAACACCGTTCCGTAAATATCACATCCCTCAGAGTGGTACAACATAAAAATTGCGGGTCCATATTACAAACATACACACATATTATTATTACAATACCAGAAGTTCAAGACTTCAAACGATTCAACTTACAAACCAAAATATAAAGTGTTTCAGCGGAAGTTGAAAGTAACAACTCCAACTAAGAGTTGAGCTTAGCGGCTTATTATATAAGGTTCATGCTGCTTGGCTTCATTAGTTACTAATAACTAGGGGAACTAAGCTGACTCATTGCCATCTACTCCATAGAGGATCTCGTAGTCCACTTCTTCAACACCTCCTGATAGGTCAGGCTCTTCGTAGAAGACATATTCTTGGCATTCTGCTGAATACATTGGAGTATCTTCAGGATCCTCAGAGTCTAAGCGGGGGATCAAAGGAAAAGGTGAGTAACAGCGTTACCCATCAAGTTTATTATATGCAAGGTGGGAAGTTTGATGCTCTGTAACATCCCAAAAATCATGATTTCAAAGCTTTCATATCATTCATGCATTCATAATCATTTTAGGATCATTTTCAAATGTGATTTCAAAAACAGAGGCATTTGAATGTCTATTATTTGATGTGGGTAAGGCAATGGCCTTAATGCTACCCTCTAATTGGAGAAAGATTTGGTTTGACTAGAAAAGAATTGATCATTTCATTGATTAATATTTTCCAAAGTTTGAACAAAGATTTTCAAACAAAATATGAAATTAAAACCATTCTTAAGACTTTATTAAAAAAGAGATAAAGGCTTTGTTTATTTTTAAATTCCAATGAGCCAAAGTATTTTGGGTGAGAAAATTTGTTCTGTAGCCAATTGTGTACAAGTTTCACCTTACAAAAATCCAGGAGATGTTTGAATTCAAACCATTTTAAAATAATTTGAAAAGGATTCCTAGAAAATCAAACAGAAATAGAAAAAGATAAAAGAAATAGAAACGGGTTGGCGCTAGCATTTCAGCCCAACAACAAAACCAGCCCACCCGTCCAGTCCCCATCTACCCCTCTCTCACCTGCGTGGAACGTACCTCGCAGTCACTGACGCTGGGCCCTCTCCACGTCAGCGTCGTCTTCCCCGAATCCTCGCGCGCAGATGCCGCTCTGCCGTTACCTCTCTGCAGTGACGCCGCGATTAAACCCATCGTAAATTCCATTGATTGGTCGCATGATTGTCGCCCCTGCTCCGGCTACAAAACCCCCTCTCCACCCCGCACTTTTCCCCTCACTCCACTCGCTTGTTCCGCCACCAGACCGCCCCTATTTCGCATTACACCGTCGCAGACAGAGCCAGCTCCGGCGTGATATTCCGGTAAGTCTCGTGTTCGCGCCCACTCCTCGTTCACTCTGGGATGATCCCCTGATCCTTGCGCACCTCCTGATACCCTTTGTTCATCTGCTTGTGATCCAGAGCGTCGACTTTGACGAGCACCATAGGCATCCGACGCCGTATCCAACTCCGGCGAGAGATTTAGGTAAAACCCGACCGCCCCGTGCCTTCTCCTTGACCCTATCAGGTTCGCCTGAAGCAGTACACGCTGATACCTCGGTTTGTGCTAGGATGGCTAGGAACATTGCTCGGCCACCGTCCGAGCAAACCCGATGCTGTCTCCAACTCTGACGAGCCCTAGCAGTCTCTGCAGCACGCCCACGCCAGCGACACCTTAAGCATCGTCGTGTTCCCGCGAGTCTGGTAAGCCACTGCTCAACCCTTAGCCCCTCTGGAATCACCGGAGCGTCACCGGAAGAAGCGCCGCCGCCGCCAGCATCCATTGGCGCCGCAAGTCTTTGGTCGTTTGCGCCGTAGCCATTAGATCTAGATCTGATGCTCGGGATTAGATCACTTAAGTGAACCGGTACACGCAGATCTGTCCATGCGCTGCCACTTAAAACTAATGGCTCACATTGATCGATCCAGCCGAAGCGGTATCAACCAATCAGACAGCGCCGCGTGGCCTGTGTTTTGATTTAAAATCTGGAATTAGATCTATTAGTTGTTCAAACTTGCAAAATTCATAACTTTTGATCCACATGTTCAAATTTTGTAAATTTTATATATTGGAATCAGGAGAAAGAATTCTATCCAATTATGCACTTTGTTTAATAAATTGCATCTGTAAAATGTGTTGTTTTTGCAGAGACATTTATAAGCTTATTTTGTATATAAAAATTGTATGGAAAATGTTCTAAGGGCCAAATTAATTTTATTTAGTGTATAATTGTTTGGATTATGATTCAGTACTGTTCCACTTGTCTTGTTTGATTTAGAAAATCATCACATGGCATTTGCATGCATTCATATATTTTTGCTTGTTTATTTTGATATGTGAATTTGGTGCTATCATTTTATGTGTAGACTTTGGTGCTAGTGGTGATTGTGATTGTGAGGATTGTTGCTACTCCCCCAACTACCAATGCAAGTGGTGCTTCATATTTTTGTCCCAATATTTTTACTATGCATTAGAAATATTTTTACATGGCATTAAGGCCATTGCCTTGCCCACATCAAATAATAGACATTCAAATGCCTCTGTTTTTGAAATCACATTTGAAAATGATCCTAAAATGATTATGAATGCATGAATGATATGAAAGCTTTGAAATCATGATTTTTGGGATGTTACAGAGCATCAAACTTCCCACCTTGCATATAATAAACTTGATGGGTAACGCTGTTACTCACCTTTTCCTTTGATCCCCCGCTTAGACTCTGAGGATCCTGAAGATACTCCAATGTATTCAGCAGAATGCCAAGAATATGTCTTCTACGAAGAGCCTGACCTATCAGGAGGTGTTGAAGAAGTGGACTACGAGATCCTCTATGGAGTAGATGGCAATGAGTCAGCTTAGTTCCCCTAGTTATTAGTAACTAATGAAGCCAAGCAGCATGAACCTTATATAATAAGCCGCTAAGCTCAACTCTTAGTTGGAGTTGTTACTTTCAACTTCCGCTGAAACACTTTATATTTTGGTTTGTAAGTTGAATCGTTTGAAGTCTTGAACTTCTGGTATTGTAATAATAATATGTGTATGTTTGTAATATGGACCCGCAATTTTTATGTTGTACCACTCTGAGGGATGTGATATTTACGGAACGGTGTTCTGTGGATGTCATGTCAACGGCTATTGTGTACTACACATCAAGTGGTATGCTGGGTCACCGCAGACACCTTGATTGTTGGCCTAAATTTGACCTAGCCATGATGCTTGTGGAAATTATGGACCCACAACAACATTGCATGAGATCTAAAATTAAACAATCTAAGTTGTCTAGAAACAACTGACCAACTTGTAGTAGTATGAGCAAAGTTCTGTGTTGTGTGTGTGGTGCACTGCCTTTGGTATGAGCAAAGTTTATGAATTAAGGGCAACGTCTAGTTTTCTGCTACCTCCACATACCTGCATGCATAACAGTAAGGCACAGTTAGCTATTGACAATTTCAATGAAAATTTTGATAATGCTTTTTAGTTGTACTCAAGGAATGATTTACTCCGTATGTAGTTTGCATAATTTAGCGTTTCGTCAGTTATGACCAGCAGTATTGCATGCGCTGCACAGGTGGTGCCCATTCTTCTTCTTTTTTTTCATCGTATGATAGTGGTCTGCCATTTTTACTCATGCGTGGATTAGCACCATCAGCTCCAACTCGTTTTTTTTCTTAGGCGCGCCTTTGGATTTAACTTTTAGTGGATCACCAACTTGAGGTGATTTTCCCTTGCTTCTCTGTGCATCATGGCTAGACTATTCATCATGTTTGAATATTCAATCCATGCATTTTTGCTCATGCAATGTTGTTGTGGGTCCATAATTTCCACAAGCATCATGGCTAGGTCAAATTTAGGCCAACAATCAAGGTGTTCATGGTGACCCAAAGATACCAATTGGATGTGTAGTACACAATAGCATTGACATGACATCCATGTAACACCGCTCCGTAAATATCACATCCTCGAGTGGTACAACATAAAATTCGGGTCCATATTACAAACATACACACATATTATTATTACAATACCAGAAGTTCAAGACTTCAAACGATTCAACTTACAAACCAAAATATAAAGTGTTTCAGCGGAAGTTGAAAGTAACAACTCCAACTAAGAGTTGAGCTTAGCGGCTTATTATATAAGGTTCATGCTGCTTGGCTTCATTAGTTACTAATAACTAGGGGAACTAAGCTGACTCATTGCCATCTACTCCATAGAGGATCTCGTAGTCCACTTCTTCAACACCTCCTGATAGGTCAGGCTCTTCGTAGAAGACATATTCTTGGCATTCTGCTGAATACATTGGAGTATCTTCAGGATCCTCAGAGTCTAAGCGGGGGATCAAAGGAAAAGGTGAGTAAATACATACCATCAAGTTTATTATATGCAAGGTGGGAAGTTTGATGCTCAGAATATCCCAAAATCATGATTTCAAAGCTTTCATATCATTCATGCATTCATAATCATTTTAGGATCATTTTCAAATGTGATTTCAAAAACGGAGGCATTTGAATGTCTATTATTTGATGTGGGCAAGGCAATGGCCTTAATGCTACCCTCTAATTGGAGAAAGATTTGGTTTGACTAGAAAAGAATTGATCATTTCATTGATTAATATTTTCCAAAGTTTGAACAAAGATTTTCAAACAAAATATGAAATTAAAACCATTCTTAAGCCTTTATTAAAAAAGAGATGAAGGCTTTGTTTATTTTTAAATTCCAATGAGCCAAAGTATTTTGGGTGAGAAAATTTGTTCTGTAGCCAATTGTGTACAAGTTTCACCTTACAAAAATCCAGGAGATGTTTGAATTCAAACCATTTTAAAATAATTTGAAAAGGATTCCTAGAAAATCAAACAGAAATAGAAAAAGATAAAAGAAATAGAAACGGGTTGGCGCTAGCATTTCAGCCCAACAACAAAACCAGCCCACCCGTCCAGTCCCCATCTACCCCTCTCTCACCTGCGTGGAACGTACCTCGCAGTCACTGACGCTGGGCCCTCTCCACGTCGTCGTGCCTTCCCGAATCCTCAAGGCAGATGTTGCGCTCTGCTACCTCTCCGCAGTGACGCCGATTAAACCCATCAGAATTCCATTGATTGGTCGCATGATTGTCGCCCCTGCTCCGGCTACAAAACCCCCTCTCCACCCCGCACTTTTCCCCTCACTCCACTCGCTTGTTCCGCCACCAGACCGCCCCTATTTCGCATTACACCGTCGCAGACAGAGCCAGCTCCGGCGTGATATTCCGGTAAGTCTCGTGTTCGCGCCCACTCCTCGTTCACTCTGGGATGATCCCCTGATCCTTGCGCACCTCCTGATACCCTTTGTTCATCTGCTTGTGATCCAGAGCGTCGACTTTGACGAGCACCATAGGCATCCGACGCCGTATCCAACTCCGGCGAGAGATTTAGGTAAAACCCGACCGCCCCGTGCCTTCTCCTTGACCCTATCAGGTTCGCCTGAGCGTTGTGCACACGCTGATACCCTCGGTTTGTGCTAGGATGGCTAGGAACATTGCCTTCGTCACCGTCCGAGCAAACCCGATGCTGTCTCCAACTCTGACGAGCCCCAGCAGTCTCTGCAGCACGCCCACGCCAGCGACACCTTAAGCATCGTCGTGTTCCCGCGAGTCTGGTAAGCCACTGCTCAACCCTTAGCCCCTCTGGAATCACCGGAGCGTCACCGGAAGAAGCGCCGCCGCCTCCAGCATCCATTGGCGCCGCCAGTCTTTGGTCGTTTGCGCCGTAGCCATTAGATCTAGATCTGATGCTCGGGATTAGATCACTTAAGTGAACCGGTACGCGCAGATCTGTCCATGCGCTGCCACTTAAAACTAATGGCTCACATTGATCGATCCAGCCGAAGCGGTATCAATCAACTAATCGCATGCGGCATTCGTGTTTTGATTTAAAATCTGGAATTAGATCTATTAGTTGTTCAAACTTGCAAAATTCATAACTTTTGATCCACATGTTCAAATTTTGTAAATTTTATATATTGGAATCAGGAGAAAGAATTCTATCCAATTATGCACTTTGTTTAATAAATTGCATCTGTAAAATGTGTTGTTTTTGCAGAGACATTTATAAGCTTATTTTGTATATAAAAATTGTATGGAAAATGTTCTAAGGGCCAAATTAATTTTATTTAGTGTATAATTGTTTGGATTATGATTCAGTACTGTTCCACTTGTCTTGTTTGATTTAGAAAATCATCACATGGCATTTGCATGCATTCATATATTTTTGCTTGTTTATTTTGATATGTGAATTTGGTGCTATCATTTTATGTGTAGACTTTGGTGCTAGTGGTGATTGTGATTGTGAGGATTGTTGCTACTCCCCCAACTACCAATGCAAGTGGTGCTTCATATTTTTGTCCCAATATTTTTACTATGCATTAGAAATATTTTGTATAGGGCTTGGATGAATATTTTGCTAAGTATCGATATGCTATGCTTGGGAAATCCTAGTAGTTGTAGAATTGTTAGAATTTTCTCTAAGTTAAGATACTTTCTATTGCCATGCTTAGCCTAGCTAGTAGTAACCAAGGGTGGAATATATACATGCTATGGAAAAATTGCTAAGTCTTTGACTTATGTTTTTGCTTAATGAAACAACTAAGTGAATGAAACACCTAGGTGGAATGGTAATTGCTTGGTGGTTTTGGTTGAGTGGTTACACAAGGCCCATTTCTATGGTTTACCTTGTGTATCTCACTAGTGGATTGCCACCCAGGAACAAAGGGATTTGAGATGCCAAATGTTAAGAAGCTTCTAGTGCAGCCACATAGCATTATAGGCTCTGCCTGGATCATATAGGTTGCAATAACTTAGCCAAATGGACAGTTGGTGGTAGGGGATTGATAGGTTTGCAGCACGTCCATTTTGGTCTAAGGGAAGGCTTCTGAAAGGTCCTGTGTTGGTGAAACCACGTCTTGTGGGGAAAGTGCACCACCTCTGCAGATGGAAGAAACTAAGTACTTAGCCGTGTCCCCGGTATTGGACAACTTGAGTATCAAGACATGGAAGCTATCAAGAATCTCCTCATCCCAATTTTCTAAGTTAAAACTTGTGGTTGAACAAGGGTGGAGGTTCACCAATTTCTATTGGTGGTTCCTTGGGAAAGTTTTTTCTAAACAAAAACTTAGTGTTTTCGACTGATAGGTAAAACCTATTTTGAGCAAAGCAAGCCTAAGCTACACTTAGCCAAATTCATGTAGTAACTAGATGCTAATATTCTACTAAGGTATCACTTGCCAATACTATTCCAATGTATTGACCCACTGTGGCTGTAACTTGTGATGTTGCAGGTTACTCTGATGATGATTAGGGGTTATGAGTGTACACTCAACATCCTTGCCTGTGGCACATGAAGATGAAGACTTCTATTTTTATATTGTTAATTTAAACTCTTGTACTAGCCTATGGCTATGGAGTTGTAAAATACTATGTTATCTCTGGAATGACGATGTAATAATGACCTTTGTTTCTGTGTACTTCATCTTAAACTGTGGATGCTAGCAATTGATCCAGGGACTAGCATTGCAATCACATGGATATTTACCTTTATAAAGGTGGGGTCTTACAGTTGGTATTAGAGCACTGTGTTGCCTATAGGATTATGACCCTAGGATTGGATTAGAAACCACTAAGGAAAAAATTTCAACAATTTCCACACTTGTCTTTTCTTCTCGTAAACTTTTCTAATCTTCTTTCTCATCTCTATTTGTAGATGAACTCCATCAACGAAGCCATGAGGAAGGGACCACTCATGACCATGACATTGGAGTGTGAGACATAATTCCCCAAGGCCCTCAAGAACCTCATGGTTACCATGGCGATACATGGTGCAGCTATGTACAAAGGATTCCCCGTGATGGATGAAGGAGTAGAGTACTGGTGGGTGCAACTTCACTTGTACAAAAACAAGGAAGACAACCACAAGGAGTCGGGATTCTGCATGGTCACCAACTCAGAAATGCACACAACATTCTTTGATTCTGCAAGAAATGCATCTTGGAATGCCATCAAGGAGCTTGGTGATAGACTCACGTGTAGAATGCTTAACACCCAAAATGACCTTAGGGAAGAAAAGAAGCATAGCCAAGATTTAGAGGCTACCAACCAACGTTTAAGAGAAGACATCATAGACCTAGCAATGGAGTCATGTGATCAGGATCGACAGATTGCCTCTAGGGATGCCCTGTTAGCCAACTTGGCAAGTGAGATGGGATTGTAATGTACTTCATTAGTTGGACCACTACACTTATCGTTTTATTTCCAAAATTTATCTAAGTTATGTTGAACCTTTGATGCTTGTAATGGATTTGTGTATGCCATGACTTGTGTGATTGTTGCAAAAGATATGCTTGTGATATTTTGTCTTGTGATTTTTCTCTATTGATGTTGATTCTAACTTTTCTCTATCTTATAAAAATAGATGCCTAATGTTATTATCAACACGGCCGAGGAGTTCAAGGGAACTTGTTTTGGTACTCGTCTCATTGAGCTCACTAGCGTGCTCAACCTTCCACTTCCTAGCATCATGACGCTTCCCCTCACCAATTTTGAGAGGAAGGACCTTTGGGGATTCAGAGTCACTCAGCCCGGACGCCAGGCAGAGCCAACGACGGAGACCATCACCTTCAAGATGATGCATGACGACAAGGAGAAAGGCCTAGATATAGTTATGCAGGAGTTACTTGGGCGTCTGGTAGGGAGACACTCCAGAGAGATTAGAGGTCTTTACTTTCACCCCTTCGGGAGAAGCGACGAGGAGGGTGAGGCTATTGAGTTCGAGGATGCTGCTAGAGAGACAGTGGGGCCGATTTGTATATACCTTCAGGACCTATAGGTTCTTATTAGGCACCTAGATACTGATAGGACCAACGTCATGCTTAGCAATGACGAGCTCTAGGTGCAGCTTCGTAAGAAGGACAATCTCTTCGCGGAGCAAGACGAGATAGTCAAGGAAATGGAGGCCAAGTTTGAAAGCCAGGACAAGAAATTCAAGAGCCAAGAGAAGAGAGTCCAAGACCAGAACAAGAAGATCCGGGATATGAAGGAAGAGCTGTAGGCCAAGGACTTCGAGCTCGAGCATCAGCAGGGAGTGATCGAGAGACTTCGCTCATAGAAGAGGGCTCTTAGGGCCAAGATAGAGGCCTTGACTACCAATGTTGAGGAATACAAGACAGCTATGGAGAATGCAGGTCTTACACTTGTTGATGTGGAAATTTATGTGGAGGAGTAGTGATGACTACTCATTTATCTTTCATCTACCATACTTATGATTTTTTTGAGTCGCAATGACCATCCAACATGTGGGTGGCTTGCTATGGTGTGTTTGCTTTTCCAAACTTGTTGTTTATGTCGTTTGAACCTTATGTTATTTTGATGCTTGGTTTGGTGATTGTTTATGTGATGTACTGTGCATGATAAGCATCTATGGGTATCTCATTATTATCCTTATGAAAACCACAGATGCCTCCTCGACGTGCCAACCCCAACCCAAACAACAACAATGTCACCCCGAGATGCAAGAATGATGACAAAGACAGCAATAACTGATGCAGATGATGATCACTTTTATGCAGAATCAGAATAACAACAACAACAATAACAACAACAACAACAACAATCAGAACAATCCACCAGGATTTGACATGCTCACCAGATTCCTAAGACTGAGGCCTACAAAGTTCTCAGGAACCACGGATCCAATGGTGGCCAATGATTGGCAACGTTCGGTGAACAAGGATTTGGTAACTGTCGGCTGCACCGACGAGGAGAAGGTCAAGTTTGCAGCACATCTGTTGGAAGGACCAGCAAATACTTGGTGGGATAACTTCCAGATCACCACTCCCATTGAGGATGTGACATGGGCTATCTTTGAAGATGGATTCCCTACAGCTCACATCTCATCCGGGGTGATGAATTTGAAGAAGAAGGAGTTCCATAACTCGAAGCTGGCCACTTAGCGTGGCTAAATATATTGAGGAGTTCAACAATCTGGCGCGTTATGCACCGGATGAAGTTGATACCGATGCCAAGAGGAAGGAGAAATTCCTCGAAGGACTGAACGATGAACTGAATCTGCAGCTATCTGTTACCTATATCCCAACCTACCAATCACGTTGTGACAAGGCTACCATCTTGGAGAACAAGATGAAACAGGTTGAAAGCAGAAAGAGGAAGCACAACTTTGACAAGAACAGCTCGGGTTCGTCTCACAAGCGTTCCCATCACAATGATAGTGGGAGTTCTGGATCCCACAAACATGGAAAGCACAACAACCACCATAGCCACAACCGCCATCATGACAACAAGCATCACCGTAGTCATGATAATGACAAGTACAAGAACCACAAGAGTGCAAACAAGAGTCACCACATTGGAGGTGGAAGTGGAAGTGGTAGTCAGCCTTCAAAGAGAGATATCAGTCAGGTTGACTGCTTCAAGTGTAAGAAGCTGGGGCATTATGCAAATGAGTACCCATAAAAGAAAGTTGAAGGAACCACCAAGCCCAACCCTTTTCAGAAGGGACAAGTGAACCACATCAATGTGGAAGAAATTTATCAGGAGTCCAATGATGTGGCTGGTAAGTTCAAACTCAATTCTATTCCAACACTCGTTCTTTTTGATAATGGTGCATCACATTCATTCATATCAAAAGAATTTGTCGATAGAAATGGGTTTCCAACTGAAAATATTGGGTGTCCAATAAAAGTAAGTTCTCCTGATGGAGATATGATAGTAAGTCTTGGATGTCGTGATCTAGTGATAGAATTTGGAAAGCATAAGTTTCCAGTTAGTCTGATAATCCTACATTCCCAAGGACTGGATGTAATTTTGGGAATGGACTGGATGACCAAGTATGAAGGAGTACTAGATTGTGCCAATCGTATTGTCACACTCACAACCCCGGAAAAGAAACGGATAAGATTCAAGTCTAACTTTGAATCAAAAGGGAGTAAGCTAAATTCTCTTAAGGAGGTTAGCATAGACAGTGTGCCAATTGTGAGAGAATATCCAGATGTGTTTCCAGAGGAATTACCAGGAATGCCACCAGATAGAGATGTGGAGTTTCTGATTGACTTGCTGCCAGGATCAGGACCAATAGCTAAGGGACCTTACAAGATGTTAGTTGATGAGTTGAAAGAACTCAAGAAACAACTTGGAGAACAGTTGCAGAAAGGAATTATTCAACCAAGTTCTTCATCCTGGGGAGGACCAGTCTTGTTTGTGGAAAATAAAGATAGAAGTCAAAGGTTATGCATCGATTATCGTTCACTCAATGAGGTGACTATCAAGAACAAATATCCTTTTTCCAGAATCAATGAATTGTTTGATCAGTTAGAAGGAGCCTGTGTGTTCTCAATGATTGATCTCCGGTCAGGTTATTTTCAGCTTAAGATAAGGGAACAAGACATACCTAAGACATCTTTCACCACTAGGTATGGATTGTATGAGTACACCGTGATGCCATTTGGTTTGACCAATGCACCAACTTACTTCATGAATATGATGAACAAGGTGTTCATGGAGTTCCTTGACAAGTTTGTTGTCGTTTTCATCGATGACATTTTGATCTACTCCAAGAGCAAAGAAGAGCATGAAGGACATTTGCGTTTGATACTTGAGAAGCTTAGAGAGCATAAGTTGTATGCCAAATTCCGCAAGTGTGAATTTTGGTTGAATGAAGTTGGATTTCTTGGACACATTATGTCAGGAGATGGTGTAGCAGTTGATCCCACAAAATTGTTAGCTGTAACTGAATGGGAATCTCCTAAGTCAGTGAATGAAGTTCGTAGTTTTCTTGGCTTGGCAGGATACTATAGAAGATTCATTGATAATTTCTCCAAGGTAGCTAAGCCAATGACGGAGTTACTAAAGAAAGACAAGAAATTTGCTTGGACTGAAGGATGTGAACTCAGTTTCCAAGAATTGAAGAAGAGACTAGTGACAGCACCAGTCCTATGTCTACCAGATTTGGAGAAGGATTTCCAAGTTTATTGTGATGCATCTCATCATGGATTAGGTGCAGTTCTCATGCAAGAAGGGAAAGTTGTGGCTTATGACTCGAGACAACTCAAAACTCATGAGGTGAATTATCCTGCTCATTATTTAGAGTTAGCCTCTGTTGTCCATGCACTCAAAACATGGAGACATTATCTTTTAGGAAAGCAATGTGAAGTGTTCATGGATCACAAAAGTTTGAAGTATATCTTCACTCAGAAAGAAATCAACATGAGACAAAGAAGATGGCTAGAACTCATAAAGGACTATGACTTGAGTTTGCAATACCACCCAGGTAAAGCAAATGTTGTAGCAGATGCACTAAGCCGTAAGGTATTTGTAAATGGCCTTACTAAGGGAGAATTGCCAGATGATCTGTGTGCCCAATTTAGAGACCTTAGATTGGAGATTGTGCCTGAGGGACATCTCATGTCATTGGATGTTCAACCCACCTTGTTGGACAAAATCAAGGAAGCCCAAAAGACGGACAAGGAAATTGAAGATATTAAAGAAAAGATTGGCAAAGGAAAAGCCAAAGGTTTCCATGAAGATGAACAGGGTACTTTATGGTATGGAAAACGTATCTGCGTTCCGCAAGATCCGGAGATTCGGAAACTGATATTACAAGAAGCACACAACTCACCATATTCCATTCATCCGGGTAACACCAAAATGTACATGGATCCGGAGCTTTCATATCATTCATGCATTCATATCATTTTAGGATCATTTTCAAATGTGATTTAAAAAAGAGAGGCATTTGAATGTCTATTATTTTATGTGAGCAAGACAATGGCCTTAATACTACCCTCTAATTGGAGAAAGATTTGTTTTGACCAGAAAAGAATTGATCATTTGATTGATTAATATTTTCCAAAGTTTGAACAAAGATTTTCAAACAAAATATGAAATTAAAACCATTCTTAAGACTTTATTAAATAAGAGATGAAGGCTTTGTTTATTTTTAAATTCCAATGAGCCAAAGTATTTTGGGTGAGCAACTTTGTTCTGTAGCCAATTGTGTACAAGTTTCATCTTACAAAAATCTAGGAGATGTTTGAATTCAAACCATTTTAAAATCATGTGAAAAGGATTCCTAGAAAATCAAACATAAATAGAAAAAGATAATAGAAATAGAAATGGGCTGGCGCCAGCATTTCGGCCCAACAACAGAACCAGCCCACCTGGGCCAGTCTCCATCTACCTTCTCTCTCACCCGCGCAGAACGTACCCCGCAGCCAATGACGCTGGGCCCTCTCCACGTCAGCGTCGTCTTCCCTGAATCCTCGCGCGCAGACGCCGCTCTGCCGTTACCTCTCTGTAGTGACGCCGTGATTAAACCCAGCGTAAATTCCATTGATTGTCCGCGTGATTGTCCCCCCTGCTCTGGCTACAAAACCCCCTCTCCACCCCGCACTTTTCCCCTCACTCCACTCGCTCGCTCCGCCACCAGGTTGTCCCTATTTTGCATTACACCGCCGCAGTCAGAGCCAGCTCCGGCGAGATATTCCGGTGAGTCTCGTGTTCGCGCCCACTCCTCATTCACTCTGGGATGATCCCCTGATCCTTGCGCACCTCCTGATACCCTTTGTTCATATGCTTGTGATCCAGAGCGTCGACTTCGACGAGCACCGTAGGCATCCGACGCCGTCTCCAACTCCGACGAGAGATTTAGGTAAAACCCGACCGCCCCGTGCCTTCTCCTTGACCCTATCAGGTTCGCCTGAGCGTTGTGCACACCCTGATACCCTCGGTTTGTGCTAGGGTGGCCAGGAACATCGCCTTTGTCACCGTCCGAGCAAACCCGACGCTGTCTCCAACTCCGACGAGCCCCAGCAGCCTCTGCAGCACGCCCCCGCCCACGCCAGCGACACCTTGAGCATCGTCATGTTCCCGCGAGTCTGGTAAGCCACTGCTCCACCCTTAGCCCCCTCTGGAATCACCGGATCATCGCCGGAAGAAGCTCCGCCGCCGCCAGCACCCATTGGCGCCGCCAATCTTTGGTCGTGTGCGCCATAGCCGTTAGATCTAGATCTGATGCTCAGGATTAGATCACTTAAGTGAACCGGTACACGCAGATCTATCCATGCGCTACCACTTAAATCCAACGGCTCATGTTGATCGATCTAGCCGAAGCGGTATCAACCAATCAGACAGCGACGTGTGGCCTGTGTTTTGATTTAAAATCTGGAATTAGATCTATTAGTTGTTCAAACTTGCAAAATTCATAACTTTTGATCCACACGTTCAAATTTTTTAAATTTTATATCATTGGAATTAGGAGAAAGAATTCTATCCAATTATGCACTTTGTTTAATAAATTGCATATGTAAAATGGGTTGTTTTTGCAGAGACATTTATATGCTTATTTTGTATATAAAAATTGTATGGAAAATGTTCTAAGGGCCACATTAGTTTTATTTACTGTATAATTGTTTTGCCTATGATTGAGTACTATTCCACTTGTCTTGTTTGATTTAGAAAATCATCACATGGCATTTGCATGCTTTCATATATTTTTTCTTGTTTATTTTGATATGTGAATTTGGTGCTATCATTTTATGTGTAGACTTTGGTGCTAGTGGTGATTGTGATTGTGAGGATTGTTGCTACTCCCCCAACTACCAAGGCAAGAGGTGCTTCATATTTTTTTCCCAATATTTTGACTATGCATTAGAAATATTTTGTATAGGGCTTGCATGAATATTTTGCTAAGTATCTATATTTTATGCTTGGGAAATCCTAGTAGTTGTAGAATTGTTAGAATTTTCTCTAAGTTAAGATACTTGCTATTGCCATGCTTATGCTAGCTAGTAGTAACCAAGGGTGTAATATATACATGCTATGGAAAAATTGCTAAGTCTTTGACTTATGTTTTTGCTTAATAAAACAACTAAGTGAATGAAACACCTAGGTGGAATGGTAATTGCTTGGTGGTTTTGGTTGAGTGGTTACACAAGGCCCATTTCTATGGTTTACCTTGTGTATCTCAGTTGTGGATTGCCACCCAGGAACTAAGGGATTTGAGATGCCAAATGGGAAGAAGCTTCTAGTGCAGCCACATGGCATTATGGGCTCTGCCTGGATCATATAAGTTGCAATAACTTAGCCAAATGGACAGTTGGTGGTAGGGGATTGATAGGTTTGGAGCGCGTCCATTTTGGTCTAAGGGAAGGCTTCTGAAAGGTCATGTCTTGGTGAAACCAAGTCTTGTGGGGAAAGTGCACCACCTCTGCAGATGGAAGAAACTAAGTACTTAGCAGTGTCCCCGGTAATGGAAAACTTGAGCATCAAGACATGGAAGCTATCAAGAATCTCCTCATCCCAATTTTCTAAGTTAAAACTTGTGGTCAAGGGTGGAGGTTCACCAATTTCTATTGGTGGTTCCTTGGGAAAGTTTTTGCCAAACAAAAACTTAGTGTTTTCAACTGATAGGTAAAACCTATTTTGAGCAAAGTAATGCTAAGCTACACTTAGCCAAATTCATGTAGTATCTATATGCTAATATTCTACTAAGGTATCACTTCCTAATACTATTCCAATGTATTGACCCACTGTGGTTGCAACTTGTGATGTTGCAGGTTACTCTGATGATGATTATGGGTTATGAGTGTACACTCAACATGCTTGCCTGTGGCACATGAAGATGAAGACTTCTATTTTTATATTGTTAAGTTAAACTCTTGTACTAGCCTATGGCTATGGAGTTGTAAAAGACTATGTTATCGCTGGAATGACGATGTAATAATGACCTTTGTTTCTGTGTACTTCATCTTAAACTATGGATGCTAGCAAATGATCTAGGGACTAGCATTGCAATCACAGGGGTCTTTACCTTTATAAAGGTGGGATCTTACATGCTCTATCTATCACCTCGGACTATAAGTCCTTAGCACTATGCAGTTTTCGTAAATCTTTCTTCAAAGATTTATTTTATTATTAAAAACTATGCCCATAAGTCTTCACAGGTTTACCAGAACTTTCATGGAGTTCCTTTCCTGGTGCGTTTGTAGCTCCTTCCCGCAACAGGGAGTAACTAGTTATAGTTCATACACTCTGCAGAGGTGCATTACTTTACCCATGAGATATCAAATCCTTGTTGGACAACCGAGAGTACTTTCCCGTCCACAATTCCATGATGTGGGGCCCAGTAGTTCGTCCAAGCCAATCATTTCCCGCTTCGCGACCTCGCATGCCTCCTTGGTGTACACCATGGCCACCCATTGAATTATGGCAATGGTTTCTACATACCGTTAGATGCCAGATCTATCGTGGGATGTCAGATCTACATACCGTTAGATGCTAGACAAATACCAGATCCTTATCTGATATAATCCTAACCTAAATTCCGAAGCGCACAGGGAGAGATAAGTAACATTACAGAACATACAAACCATACATTAATAAGGTAAACTCTTAAGAGAGTTAAAAACCAGTCATACAAGCCAGGGGTCACAGACCCATCATTATAACAAACAACGGAAGCAAAAAAGTTGTTCTAAAAAACAAACTTAGGAAAGGGCCTAAGAGGCCATAAACAGAAGAACCGACCCTTCCATAGATCCTAGGCTGCTGCCCGGGAACCCCGACTACTCGTCGACTTCGACGTAGAAACCACCTTCAGTTGGAGTAGCATCATCTATAGAAAACATCAACGAAGCAAGACTGAGTACAGGGTGTACTCCGCAAGACTTATGGCTAGTGGAGTTATTTTGCATAAAGCCATCTTTTGTTTTCAAAAACAAGAGGGAGGAGAAAAAGCTCGTCTAGTCAGATCATTTTCAAAAGGGATAAGAAGACTACAACTCTAGATCTTCGGAGTCATCTTCGATATCCACCAAGAACCATCATCAACTGAACCTCTCTTCCCAGACTACCCCCTCAAACAAGCCCGAGGAAGCACTCCGGATCTCACATTAGTTGGCAAGTTTTATCATTCGGTTATAATTTTCTATGATGACAGAATCCGCTCCCAAGTTGTCCATAACCGTGGACACGGCTTTTCGAAAAGATTATAACCCTGCAGGGGTGCAAAAATTTACCCACACGTACCAACCGATTCTTAATGCCAAATTATTAGCCCTCTTCCTTGGAAGGCCGATAGAGAGTGGTTGACCACGACATTTACCTTGCTTTCGTCGAGACCATGAGTCACACACTAAGGAGATGCCACCGTAACGGGTCGAGTCCCGAAGTCGGTCCCTAGCAATGTGAACAGGGTTTGAGATTACGGATGTCGGGCATCTCCCATTCCCTGCCACACTTACCTACCTGTATGAATGCACCTCCTTCACCTCCATTCAAGAACAACCAAGATTCTTATGTCGAATGGAAAGCCCGAACTATGTGACTCATGGAATCTACTAGGCCAGTTAGTGAGTCGAGGGGGTTTCCAGGACCCCTTGTGGTTGTACGCTCGTCTTGGTTCAAGAGGAGAGAACATGAGGTCCTAAGGGTGGCAAGTATGGGACTACAAAAACCACAACCCATGTGGCCTCCCATACAAGCCTTAGCATGTTTATGATCCATCTCTGATTACATCACCACATCCTACCATACTAGATTCATTCGCATCTCCGGTGCATCATCTGAATGATTAGCATCGGACCACTAAGAATGGCTAACATTGACTGAACTGTGGCACTAGCGATGCTCATAAGCCAAACCCTTGTTATTCTTGGAGCAGTGGATCAGGTAATATAGTTCACAAAGGGAAACATGCATTAGATAGGGTTACTCTATCTACTGATAAAAGACTGTTGAACTGAATGCATATGACGAGAATGAAATACTTTATAAATATAGGATTCATATGTATGAGTGGGCCTTTGCTTTCCTTGTCCGTTGTTGGACTGATACTGCTCTTCGGTGGCGTTGACTTCATCTTCGGGTTCGGTTCCTATTCGCAAGAACCAATCATCGGAAAAGAGAAAGAAACATTTAACACATGGCATGTGCAATGCTCATATAATATGGATTATATGACAAGTTAAATAGTGTTGAAATGAACCCTAGAACATGCTTGGTCATTTTAAACAGGGTCCGAGAGGTCCAAACCCTAGAACAGGGGGATCATCGGAATCACCTATGGGGTTCAATTTGTTCTTCTAATTAAACTTGCCATCAAAGTTGGTTAACAATGTATGATTATAACTTAGTTAGATAGGTTTCATTTTTCTGAACATTTTGGTATATTATTTGTATTTTTCTAATTTAAAATGAATTAGTTAAGAATTTCTCCAATTTTAATTCATTTTAAATCATTTTTGGAATATTTAAAATAATTTCCAACTTGGGCCCACATGTCAGACTTTTATTAATTTCAGAAAACATTTACAGAAAAGATTAAAATCCTGACAGGCAGGGCCCACCTATCATATATTCTTATTTACAGAAAATATTTATAAAAAACTTAATAACAGAAAAAGAATATTGCATCATGCTGATGTCAGGCTGATGTCATCCAGAGCTTGATCCTCAGATCAAGGCTCGATCCACTAATTCCTTGCGTGCGGGGCAGCAAGAGCAGGTGTGTTCGACGCAGCGCATCGCGCTGAGCACCGGAGCGGCGGGGCGACGACAAACAGCGACGGCAGCGTCGGCCTCATGCGGCGAGGAAGATACAGAGGGAGAGGGGAAGAAATGGAGGGGTGCGTTAGCACCGTTGGCTCACCGCGAGCACGGTAGGGTTGGTGGCAAGGATCGGGGAGGCCGGACGACGACGGATCGACAACATGAACTGCGGCAGCCTTCGGTGCTTCGAGCTCGATTCCGGGGAAAGGAGGGCGCCCCAGCACGCGAGCTTCAAGGGGAAGTACGAGGGCAACGAGGCGCATCCAACAGTGGTGTCGGCTTGAGCTGGGGTGGCCGGAGACGGCGGGGCGACACGGCGGCAGAACTAGGGTTCATCGGCCATGGCGTAGGAGAGCTAGGGAGAGGGGGAAGTGGCAGGCTAGGGTTCTCCGTGGCGACGATGGCGGGTTTATAGACAACGGCGGGCGATGGCACGAATCATGGCGCATGCTAGCGACGACAGACAGTGGCGGTGTCGACAGTGAGCTGTTTGATCATCGTCGACGAAGACGACGCGGAATAGAAAGGCTGAAGTTGTACGGGGCCGGGGACGGGCTGCTCCTAGGCCAGGCTTGGGCCGGCTGCTGGCTGCTGCGTGCGGCGCTAGCGGGAGAGAGAGAGGGGAGAGGTGGGCTCGACCTAGTAGAGATAGGCTAGCTAGTTTTTTTTTCCAGAAACTATTTTTCTTTTTCTATTTTTCTAATTTCCTTTTATATTTTTAATTCAAATCTGTTTTGAATATTTTAAAATTATAGAAACTTTTATATAATACCTGAAAACACTAAGGGGCCCTCAACAGTATTTGGGCTCCATTTATGAATGGTTTTGAGAGGAAACAAAATTAGGGTTTTATTTGTTCTTACTTGATTAAACCAAAGTGCAAGTGTTATGCATGCATGCAATGCTGAAACATGTCCTGATTAATATTACACAAAAGGTTGGTATGTTACAGCTCTACCCCACTTACAACAATCTCGACCCGAGATTCCTAGGTTTTAGAAAAGAAGTCAGGGTACTCAGATCGAAGATGATCTTCGCGTTCCCAGGTTGCTTCTGACTCAGAGTGATGAGACCATTGGACTTTCAGGAACTTGATGGTTTGGCGAAGAGTCTTGCGCTCGGTTTCATCAAGAATACGAACTGGGTATTCTTGGTAGGTTAGATCATCTTGGTGATCCCAATTTTCATGGTCCACACCACGGATGGGATCTTTGAAGCAACGGTTGAGTTGAGACACGAGAAAAACATCATGTACCTCTGGAAAAGTTGAAGGTAGATCCAATTTGTAGGCAATTTCACCCCGTTTGGATAAAATGCGAAAGGGACCAACGTAGCGAGGTGCCAATTTGCCTTTGATACTGAATCGATGGACACCCTTCAGAGGAGTGACCCGGAGGTAAACTTGATCACCAACTTCATAATGAACATCGAGATGATGACGATCGTAGTTGGTCTTCTGACGAGATTGAGCAGCCTTCAGACGCTCTCGAATTATTTGAACTTGATCTTCTGCTTCTTGGATCATATCTGGACCAAAGAATTGTCTTTCACCAGTTTTTGTCCAGTTCAGCGGTGTTCGACATGTTCTCCCATACAGGAACTAGAAAGGTGCCATGCCCAAACTGGATTGAAAACTATTGTTATAGGAGAACTCCGCGAAAGGAAGACATTTGTCCCAGTTCTTTCCAAAGGATATGACACACGCTCTAAGCATGTCTTCAAGAATTTGATTCACTCTTTTAGTCTGACCACCGGTTTTAGGATAATAGGCTGTACTGAAGGAGACCTGAGTTCCCATTGCTTCTTGCAAACTTTGCCAGAATTTGGAAGTAAACAAACTTCCACGATCAGAAATGATCTTCTTGGGAACACCATGGAGAACAACGATCTGAGAGATGTATAGGTCAGCCATTTGACTAACACAGATAGTTTCACGAACCGGAAGGAAATGAGCAACTTTGGATAATAGATCAACTATTACCCATATGGCATCATTTCCTGCTTGTGTCCTTGGGAGTCCGGTGATAAAATCCATACCAATTTCATCCCATTTCCACTCAGGAATTTTCAACGGCTGCAGGAGTCCAGCAGGCCTTTGGTGTTCAGCCTGCACACGACGGCAAACGTCGCACTCTGCAACAAAGCGAGCGATTTCTGGTTTCATTCCACTCCACCAGAATCTTTGACGGAGATCTCGGTACATCTTGGTACCACCAGTATGGATAGACAGAGGGGATTCATGAGCTTCTAGTAGGATTAGATCTTTGATTTTCCGACTGTTTGGAACCACAAGCCGGTAACTGAAGTATAGGATACCTTGATCATTGACGGAGAAGCATTTAGCTTCACCACTTGCAACACGTTCTTTGATCTTGGTAACATCATCATCTTGCTATTGAGATTCCTTGATTTGGTCTTCAAGAAAAGATTTTATTTCAAGGTTAGCAAGGAATCCACAAGGAACCACTTCAAGGTTAAGACGCTTGATTTCCTCATAGAGAGCAGGTTGGGCTTGTGAAATCATCAGATTGTTGCAATAGGACTTTCGACTTAGTGCATCAGCAATGACGTTGGCTTTGCCAGGTTGATAGTTGAGACCCAAATCATAATCTTTGATGAGTTCCAACGTCTTTGCCTAAGATTCAGATCTGGCTGGGTGGAGAGGTACTTCAAACTTTGATGATTCGAGAAAAGTTCGCAACTGTTACCGATGAGGTAATGTCGCCATTGCTTAAGAGCATGAACAACATCAGCGAGATAGAGATCATGGGTTGGGTAATTGTTCTCATGTGGCTTCAACTGTCGAGAAGAATAGGCCACTACATGAACATCTTGCATCAACACACAACCGAGCCCTTGGAGAGAAGCGTCACAATAGATGACGAAATCCTTGCTTGTATCTGGAAGGACAAGCACAGGGGCGGTGGTTAGCTTAGTTTTCAAAGCTTGGAAGCTTTCTTCTGCCTTTTCTGACCATTCAAACTTCTTATCTTTCTTAAGAAGATCAGTCATAGGCTTGGCTATCTTGGAGAAGTTCTCGAAGAATCGGCGGTAATATCCAGCCATTCCAAGAAAACTTCGGACTTCCTTGACTGATATAGGCGACTTCCATTCTAGAGTGGTCTGAACCTTATCTTGTATGACAACAACACCACTTGTAGACACAACATGGCCAAGGAAGACGAGCTCTTGTAACCAGAACTCACATTTGGAAAACTTGGCGTAGAGACGACGTTCACGAAGTTTAGTCAACACCAAACGTAAATGTTCGGCATGCTCTTCTTCGGTCATGGAATAGATTAGGATGTCATCAATGTGTACCATGACGAACTTGTCGAGATATTCCATGAAGACGGAGTTCATGATCCTCATAAATGTGGCAGGGGCATTTGTTAACCCGAAGGACATCACTGTATACTCGTAAAGACCATAACGAGTTGTGAATGCTGCCTTTGGGATATCCTCCTTTATGACCTTGATTTGATGATACCCTGATCTTAAATCCATTTTGGAGAAGACAGTGGCACCACTTAATTGATCAAATATGTCATTTATCCGAGGAAGTGGGTACTTATTCTTGATTATCACCGTGTTGAGTGGACGGTAATCAACCACCAATCTTGGAATATTTGTATCCCACTTCTTGACAAAGATAGTAGGGAAACCCCAAGAGGATGTGCTAGGTTGGATGTATCCTAGACCCTCTAACTCTTCAAGTTGCTTCTTCAACTCAACCAACTCATGAGGTGGCATGCAGCAAGGTCTTTTGGAGATAGGGGTAGTTCCAGGAACTAGCTTTATGACAAACTCCACACTTCCATCAAGTGGCATACCAGGCAACTCTTCAGGAAAGACATCTGGGAAATCACAGACTACATGGACATCTTGGACCTCAAGAGTAGGTAAAACTCCATGGAATACAACTCTGAGAAAGGTTTAAGAACTGCTGATGGAGACTTTGAACCATCAATCCGATACTTGACAGTTATGCCAGCAGGAGAGGTCACAGTAATGGTTCCAAGTGCACAGTCAATGACGGCTTGATACTTGGTTAACCAGTCCATGCCCAGAATGACATCTATGTCAGTTGACTTGAGTGCAATGAAAGAAGTGGGAAACTTCTGGTAGGCTATGTCAATCTCATTTCCATGACTAACCATAGTGGTGAACCAGCTAGAACCCAGGGAATGGATGGTCAAAGGGGTGGACAGGGGTTCAAAATTTATCCCATGCTCTTGAGCAAACAAATTTGACATGAATGTATGCGATGATCCAGAATCAAACAAGACTGTTGCGAGAATTGAATTGACACGGAGCGTACCCAGAATGATGTGTGGATCTTCCTGAGATTCCTCAGCAGTGACATGGGTCAGACGACCACGTCCAGCACCTTGAGCCTTATTATTATTCTTTGCCTGTTGATCATTGCGTCCGACAGCCCTTTGGGAACACTCCCTTGAGTAGTGACTAGGCTGACCACAGGAGTAACAGGTAACTCTAGTGTGAGAACCAGCAGGAGGATGATAGTTTGCTCCACCAGTATTTGACTATGGCTGACGAGAAGCATTGCCAGAGGACTTGGGTGCGTAAGGAGCATGAGGCACAACACTGTATGGAACAAAGACACGGCGCTTCTTGTTACCAGAGGAAGAAGCATGAGAATTTCCTTCTTCACACTTCTGAGAGACTTCCATGTCCTTCCTTCCATGCTCCAAGGTAAGAGCCTGAATGTGCAAGTCCTGGAAAGACTAGAACTTGAAGGGTAGCAACTCATAATGAAGTGCATGGTTAAGTCCCTTACGAAACAACTCTTGCTTATCTTCATCATTGGTCACATCCCTGGTTGCATAGCGAGCCAAGCGAGTAAACTCACGCCCATAGGTTTCAATATCCTTGCGCCCCTGAGTCAGATCCAGAAACTCCCGCCTTTTGAGATCCATGATGGTCTTAGGGATATAAGAGGCACAAAATGCTGCAACAAACTCTTCCAAGATAACAACATGTCCCTGAGCTTGCAGATTCAGAAAACCTTCCCACCAAACACCAGCCTCACCTTCCAGTTGATAGGTGGCGAAGTTGACATGGTCAGCGGGACGGACACGGAGAGCACTAAACTTGCGCTCTATGGTGCAGAGCCAATCATCAGCTTCAAGGGGCTCCTTGGAGTGGGTGAAGATTGGAGGAAAAGAGCGGATGAAATATCCAAGTGGGACACAGTCGTCAGGACGAAGTTCAATGTTCTGCACCACACGCTCTAGAAGGTGTTCATTCCTCAAACGGTTGGTCTCAATGTTGTTGAGAACCTCGGCAATTGTGGGAGGTGGCGGAAGTTCCTGATCAGCATTGTTGTTTGCTCGACAGCCAACAGAACCACGAGTACCAGATGACATCCTGAGGAGAAGACAGAAACCATGAGAATGGATTCACCAAAAAGGGTACAACAAAGGATGGCAAAAACCATATCGGAAGATCATGGTAGAGGTGAACATGTGGACGATAATTATATCAATGCATTAAGTATGGCAGTAGAACAAGCTTACGAAACGTATACGCTACCAACTTAGATACAAACCATGACAATGGAATGCAAGCATGATACGATACCAACAAGTCACAAAAGAATAGAAAGTAGAATTATAGGCATCCTTAGCAAAGCTGAAAAACAATGCTCAGGTGCACAGATTTATCTTGGAAAGTCTGAGCCTTGCAACCAAGTACGGAGTACAAGGGAAAACAACCCAAACCCGTATATCCTAAAAGTTTGAAATGATAGACGAGAATTGAAAACCATGCAAAACAAACTAGATAAGTTAACTTAGCAATAGAACAACCTTGGATAAGGAGTAAAAAGAGTCCTATTCAGAGTTTTCCAAATAGTTTTTGGCTTTAAAATAGTTTTCTCAAACTCTAAACTCAACATCGACCAGCTAGAAGGTTTTCCTACAGCCAGTCCTGCTCTGATACCAAAATCTGTCACGACCCGGGATTAGGGCTAGACAAATACCAGATCCTTATCTGATATAAGCCTAACCTAAATTCCGAAGCATGCAGGGAGAGATCGGTAACATTATAGAACATACAAACCATACATTAATAAGGTAAACACTTAAGAGAGTTAAAAACCAATCATACAAGACAGGGGTCACAGACCCATCATTACAACAAAAAACGGAAGCAAACAAGTTGTTCTAAACAACAAACTTACCAAAGGTACTAAGAGGCCATAAACAGAAGTAGCTACCCTTCCATAGATCCTAGGCTGCCTCGAACCCGACTACAAATCGACTTGACGAGAAACCACCTTCAGTTGGAGTAGCATCATCTATAGAAAATATCAATGAAGCAAGGCTGAGTACAGGGTGTAATCCGCAAGACTTATGGCTAGTGGAGTTATTTTGCATAAATCCATCTTTTGTTTGCAAAACAATAGGGAGGAGAAAAAGTTCGTCTAGTCAGATCATTTTCAAAAGGGATAAGAAGACTACAACTCTAGCTCTTCGGAGTCATCTTCGATATCCACCAAGAACCATCATCAACTGAACCTCTCTTCTAGGACTACCCCCTCAAACAACCCTAAGGAAGTACTTCAGATCTCACATTAGTTGGCAAGTTTTATCATACGGTTATAATTTTCTATGATCACAGAATCCGTTCCCAAGTCGTCCATAACCATGGACACGACTTTTCGAAAATATTATAACCCTGCAGGGGTGCATAACTTTACCCACACGTACCAACTGATTCTTAATGCCAAATTATTAGGCCTCTTCCTTGGAAGACCGACAGAGAGTGGTTGACCACGACCTTTACCTTGCTTTTGCCGAGACCATGAGTCACGCTCTAAGAAGATGCCGCCGTAACGGGTCGAGTCCCGAAGTCGGTCCCTAGCGATGTGAACAGGGTTTGAGATTACAGATGCCGGGCATCTCCCATTCCATGCCACACTTACCTGCCTGTATGAATGCACCTCCTTCATCTCCATTCAAGAACAACCAAGATGCGTATGTCAAATGGAAAGCCCGAACTATGTGACTCATGGAATCTACTAGGCAAGTTAGTGAGTCAAGGGGTTTTCCAGGCCCACGTGTGGTTGTACGCTCGTCTTGGTTCAAGAGGTGAGAACATCAGGTCCTAAGGGTGGCAAGTATGGGACTACAAAAACCACAACCCATGTGGCCTCCCATACAAGCCTTAGCATGTTTATGATCCATCTCTGATTACATCACCACATCCTACCATACTAGATTCATTCGCATCTCCAGTGCAACATCTAAATGATTAGCATCAGACCACTAAGCATGGCTAAGCTTGACTGAACCGTGGCACTAGCGATTCTCATAAGCCAAACCCTAGTTATGCTAGGAGTAGTGGATCAGGTAATATAGTTCACAAAGGGAAACATGCATCATATAGGGTTACTCTATCTACTGATAAAATATTGTTGAACTAAATTCATATGACGAGAATGAAATACTTTGTAAACATAGGATTCATATGTATGAGTGGGGCTTCGCTTGTATTGTCCGTTGTTGGACTGGTACTGCTCTTCCAGTGGCGTTGACTTTAGCTTCGGGTTCGGTTCCTATTCGCAAGAACCAATCACCGGAAAAGAGAAAGCAACATTCAACACATGGCATGTTCAATGCTCATACAATATGGATGATATGACAAGTTAAATAGTGTTGAAATGAACCCTAGAACATGCTTGGTCATTTTAAATGGGGTCCGAGAGGTCCAAACCCTAGAACAGGGGGATCCTCGGAATCACCTGTGGGGTTCAATTGGTTCTTCTAACTAAACTTGCCATCAAAGTTGGTTAACAATGTATGATTATAGCTTAGTTAGATAGGTTTCATTTTTCTGAACATTTTGGTATATTATTTGTATTTTTCTGATTTAAAATTAATTAATTAAGAATTTATCCAATTTATATTCATTTTAAATCATTTTTGGAATATTTAAAATAATTTCCAACTTGGGCCCACATGTTAGACTTTTATTAATTTCAGAAAACATTTACATAAAATATTAAAATCCTGACAGGCAGGGTCCACCTATCATATATTCTTATTTACAGAAAATATTTACAAAACAATTAATAACAAAAAAAGAATATTGCATCATGCTGATGTGAGGCTGACGTCATCCAGAGCTTGATCCTCAGATCAAGGCTCGATCCACTGATTCCTTGCGCGTGGGGCAGCGAGAGAAGGGGTGTTCTACGCAACGCATCACGCTGAGCACGCTAGTGGCGGCGCCGCCCAGGAATGGTCGCCGGAGAGGCGGGGCGACGACGAATAGCGGCAGCGGCGTCGGGCTCATGCAGGGAGGAAGATACAGAGGGGGAGGGGAGCAACGAAGGGGTGCATTAGCATCGTGGGCTCACCACGAGGACGGTAGGGTTGGTGGCGAGTATCAGGGAGGCCGGACGGCGACATATCGACGGTGTGAACTGCGGCGACCGTCGGTGCTTCAAGCTCGATTCCAGGGAGAGGAGGGAGTCCCAGCACGCGAGCTTCTAGGGGAACGACGAGGGAGGCGAGGCGCGTCCAACAGTGGCGTCGACTTGAGATAGGGTGGACGGAGACGGCGGGGCGACACAGCGGCAGAGCTAGGGTCCATCGGCCATGGCACAGGAGAGCTAGGGAGAGGAGGAAGTGGCGGGATAGGGTTCTCCGCAGCGACGGTGGCGGTTTTATAGACGATGGCGGGCAGTGGAACGAATCCTGGCGCACGCCGGTGACGACGAACGGCGGTGGTGTCGACAGCTAGCTGCTTGCTCGTCGTCGATGTAGTCGACGCCAGAATGTATGGGTCAAGTGCACGGGGTAGGGGACGCTGCTCGGGACAGCTTGGGCGGCTCCTGTCAAGCTGTCACGCGCTTAGAAGGCAGAGAGAGGGGAGAGGTGGGCTCGGCCCAGTAGAGATAGGCTAGCTAGTTTTTTTTCCAGAAATTGTTTTTCTTTTTCTATTTTTCTGATTTCCTTTTATATTTTCAATTCAAATCTGTTTTGAATATTTTCAAATTACAGAAACTTTTATATAATATCTGAAAACACTAAGGGGCCCTTAACACTATTTGGGCTCCATTTGTTTTGATAGTTTTCAAAATATGTAAACAATTTGAATGGTTTTGAGAGGAAATAAAATTAGGGTTTTATTTGTTCTTACTTGATTAAACCAAAGTGCAAGTGTTATGCATGCATGTAATGCTAAAACATGTCCTTATTAATATTACACAAAAGGGTGGTATGTTACATGGGACGATGAGGGTTCCCACCCATATGTTGCATATCCTCTACAAATTACCAATTAATATGCACGCTATGAGTGATAACAGCCACGACCTGCACATCCGGCTACATCGAGAGGAAGAAGATACAACTGACTTCTCTGTCCCATTCGAAATCTCATGGTTAACGCGTGATATACGATGCTAGAATCACTGATGTCATGGGTTGTTAAGTTCCTAGTAGATTATCATAGTTGCAAATAGAAACCTAAGTTCTATTGCTCCATTATATCATCACTTACGATGATATCTACAATTTGTTTATTTGGAAAAATAATATTTTATTTTCTTGAAACATAGATGATAACACACAATTTGCAAATACTTTGATAAAGACTCTTCAAAGGACATGAGCAAGTGATGAACTTGCCTTGTGATTGCAAGGTAGTGAAGTCGGATGCTTGCACTCGACCTTGAGCTTCTATGTCTCCAAAACATCATTATTGCGTGGTAAGGACAATATTTAAAGAAGCAAAATGAATATGCATAGTAATGTAATGCATTATTTATCATTTATTTTTCTTTTTGTGTTTCACCCATTATTTTAGTTTCAATAATTCCTTAAATAAATAAAGGATTTCATTTAAAAATAATCTTTAATATTTATTGAATATTATATTTGCCATTTTATAAGATAATAAAGTATTTTTTGAATTAAAATTTAATATAAATTTCTTTATTTATTCATTTAATAATTCTTTTAAGAATTAATATTGGAATAAAAGAGTTTCTTCAAATATTTATTTAGTATTTTTCTAAAATACTACAATAATAATATATAATAAAAGTGATTTTTATTTATTTATTTCCTCTTTCTATAATTTTATAAAATTCCATAAGGTATAAATGTATTATAAAATTCTTGACCAAAAATTATATAGATAAAAATTTATTTCTTAATTTACTTGAATAGGTTGGATTATTATGAATCCAAAAATATATTATTTGCAATTTTTAACTTTCTATTTTATTTTTTAGGATTTTATTTAATTCTAGGGTTATTTTGGACTTTTATTAATTATTAAGACTTCTTTTTAATTTTTGGGCTGGTTCTATTGGGCTTATTGGGCCAGCTTGGCCCAAGTGACCTTGACCAAAAGGGCAGCCTGAAGGGTTCTAGCCCTATTGGCTCACTCCCTCTGTCTCTCTCTCTCGTCCTCATCTCCGCTCCTCCTCGACCCCATGGGGTGTTGGCGCCACCGCCATGCGATGCTCGCCGTCGTGGCCCTCCATGGCCGTTGCCGTGGTGCAGGGCAAGGTTATCGACCACGCTTGTTCATCTTCTCCGCTTCGATTTGCATTTGGATACCTCCTGTGGCCAGGCTAGCCCCGTTCCCGAACCCTAGGGTTTGGGGTTGGTGCTGCCACTTCTGCTGCTGATCCACCCGTGGTAGTGTGTGGTGTTGTGTGCTATTGTGGCTGCTGCCGTGGCTGGTGCGGGTTGCAGCGCCCTCTAGTTCTCCCCGTGCCACCACGAGCTCGTCGGCCCCTCTGCTTCCTCTTCAATCCTTTAGCGAGGACCATCGGTGAGTTACACCTCTATGAAATCTAGTGTATCTACCTACCTCGAGTCCCTCAGTGTGTATCTAGTGACCAATCTATGATTAGTATTTTCACTAATTCTAGGGTTCACCTTGGTGCTTGTAAAATAATGCTATGGTCTGGTAATGATGCTTGGTGAGAAATGGTGTTGACTTGATGCTAGTGTTGGTCTCATGTTAGTGGTTCATCTAATGCTAGTGTTACATAGTGTTGCCTATGGTTGAATATACGGTGGCTTAATGTGTTCATCTTCTGTCAGTATCTTGATACTGACAGTAACTCTGTCAGTGAGGATTCACTGCATTAGTGTTTGTTGGCTTTCTTGTTTATCCATAGTGTAAATTTTATTCAATACAGTCTGATGATTCTTTGAAAATAAATGGATATATATTGTATGATCTCTGAGTATGGTCTCAGGGAAATGATAGATATTGATTTGCTAGTTGATTTATGAAAACTAGACTATCTGGTTGTCTTAGATGTAAGATCATTTCTTGCGAAACCATCTTTGAATGGCACACAATTTGATCTTGTTGCTGGTTTCACTTATGGTCATTACTGGAAACTTGATAGATGCTTAATAATAAGTTGGAAAGCTTACTGATTGTTCATGCATATGATGTTGGTCTGAGGTTCTAGGAACTTAAGTTCCTATGTTGCTGTCACTTTCAAAATTGGCTAAGGCATTAGTTGATTACTAGATCTTGGATCCTAGTTGGTTAAGTTAATGGTTTTGTTTGTAGCTTATAAAATCTAAGGTGCTACTCCTTTTTGGAGATGTGCCTAGATTTTTATAAGAACATATGATTGAATATATATAATTTGCATGTGATAGCACCAAATCTGTGAGTCTGGTATGAGATTTTTGGTTTTTTTGATAAAGTTTGGTTCTGGCCTTTATATTTAATACCTCTAGGATAGATTCAGCCCACTTGGGTGATCATTGAGAGGTTGTTTTATGAAACAACACATATTTCTGTTTGGATAAGATGAATAAATCATGTGGTTGTTTATGACACTCACCACAAAACTGATGATTATAGTGGCTTGTTGTGATGTTGGTGTTGTTGGCTGGATCCTGTCCTTCACCTCCTGATGTTGTTCTTGTTTCCCCTTGTTCCTAAGATTTGCCTTGATCTAGCCTGCTCCTCCTAGCTCTTGTGGCTCCTTGCTGTCCACCCAATGTTGTCCCTCCTTAAGTCACCATCTGGTGATCTTTCGGTTGATCTGGTGTGGAGTTTTTTTGGCTGGTTTGCTTGGCTTTGGCTAAGATACTAGTTCTTGTGTGGTGTGAGCAATGGAGATGTGCACTAATTCTTGGCCATGGCTGTTCTTGGTCCTTTTGTTGGTTTGAACTGTTGGGGTTGTGTCGATAGCTCACCCATGCAGGTAGGTGACTGAGCTATGTGTGTGTCTACTGCATGGTTGTGGATATGCTCACTGAGGTGTTCTACCTTTTTATCTGGTTACTATTAACCTTCCTGGTAAAACTTGCCCCTTTACTTGCTGTGATCACTTGACTTATGGCTTATTTATTATGAAAGATTGGTTTCTTTCATGTTGGTGAAACTTGCCCCTAATAGATTTACTGAATGATGTAAAATTGAGAAGTGCAACTCACTGCTCTCTACTGAGAGTAAAAATTAATAACTTAACCTTTATTTTCCTTTTTGTTTTGTTCTTTGTTTCCAAGGTACAAGATTTGAAGATTCAAGATTAGTATAGATTTTTCTTTTTAGACAGATGTAATCCTTTGTAATGTTTATTTCATTCTTTTGTCAAGAATTTTTTAATAGTTCATTAGTATGTAAAAATTCCTCTTTTTGTAATTTTATTTCTGCAAAGATTCTTTATTGACTTTATGAGTTACATTTTGTAACTTATTCATGGAATAAATATATTAAATAAGTATTCATTTGTTTGATTGAATTTCTTATTTAGAGTTTCTGTTACTATATATTATTTCTTCATTAAATAATATTACTAAAACATAAACTCAAATTCCTTCCCCCAAAACACACTTATTCATAAAGATCATGTAAAAATTTATCACAATCACTCTCCAAAGCTATTCCTAAACTTAGAGAGTGAAATAAACTCTGATCACCTTAAGTTTTTATTTGGCGAAAATTTTACCCACATTTTGCAGATGAATGCATGCATATGCACAATTTCCTGAATCTACCCTTCGTTTGTTCCTAAATGCTGGGATGTTACAAACTTCCCCCCTTAAATTAAACTTCGTCCCTAAGTTTGTTGAAGTGTACTTGAATAGTTCTGGATAGGCTTTTCTTAAGTCATCTTATTTCTCCCATTTGGCTTGTCTTTCGGGATGATGTTCCCATTGTACCTTCCAGTACTTGATTGCCCTATTTCTCAACCTTTTCCAGTTTTCTTCCAGAATTTTACAAGGTTTTTCCAAATAAGTTAGGTCTGCTTGTAACTTTATCTCTTGATGTGTAATTGCATCTTCAGGAAGTTTAAGACATTTCTGGAGTTGTGACACATGGAAAACATTATGAACTTGATCCAATCTTGATGGTAGCTCTAAAGCATAAGCTATTGTCCTGTTCTGACTTAGTACTTTGAATCGTCCGATATATCTTGGACTTAATTTTCCTTTAACTCCAGACCTCTTGACTCCTTTCATTGTACTTACTTTGAGATATACCATGTCTCCTACTTCAGGATGCCATGATCTTCGACTTTGGTCAGCATAACTTTTCTGTCTACTTTGAGCTATTTTCAATCTATCCTTGATTATATCAATGATATCTTGCCTTTCTTTGATATAATCTGGTGCAAATTCTTTGCTACTTTCAGGCTCATACCAACATACTGGTGATCTACATTTCCTTCCATAAAGTACTTGATATGGAGGTGCCTTCAGACTACTTTGGTAGCTGTTATTGTAGGAAAATTCTGCCAATGGTATATGATCTTCCCACGAACCTCCAAAATCTAATGCACAAGCCCTAAGCATGTATTCCAGTATTTGATTTGTTCTTTAAGTTTGACCCCTCGTATTTGGATGATAGGCTGTGCTAAAATCTAACTTTGAACCAAGAGCTTCATGTAGTTTCTTCCAAAATGCCAAAGTAAACACTAACCCTCTATCAGTTACAATCTTTTTGGGCACTTCATGCTTACTTACTATCTCCTTGATGTATACTTATACTAACTTCCCGACATTATCCTTCTGATTCACCGGAATAAAATGTGCACTTTTAGTGAGCCTGTCAACAATCACCCATATCTACTAACTTTTTTCAAATCCATGTACATCTTAGTACTTCCTGGATGAATGGAATATGGTGTCTCATGTGCCTCTCGAAGTATCACTTCATGAATTTTAGGCACATCTGGAACACAAAGACGATCTTGGAACCATAAAAACTCATAATCTCCTAAACTAAATACTGATGTTTGTCCTTGAGATATCCTCCCAATTTCCTCAACAATAAAAGGATCTTCTGCTTGATGCCTAAAAATTTCATGATTAAGATCACTATTTTGTTCTGCAACTACCTGCATAGTAGCTAATCCTCCAAAAGTCTATGTTCTTATAAATTGAACCTCTAACCTTTCCAAATCCATTTGTAACTCTTTTGGAAGCTTCCTATTGCTTGGTTGAATATTTGCACTTTTATGACTTAAAGAATCTGCTACAACATTTTCTTTTCCAGGGGTATAGTTGATTGTTAAATCATAATCTTTGATTAGTTCTCACGAAATCATGCCATACAGCTTCCTATCGCTTCTGTCTCATATTCAATTCCTTTTGAGTGAAGAAATATTTGAGACTTTTATGGTCAGTGTATAACTCACATCAGGCTCCATAAAGAAAATGTCTCCATCCTTTCAGAGCAAAGACTACTATTGCTAACTCCAAATCATGAGTTGGTAATTAACTTCATGTGTTTTAAGTTGTCTCGATCCGTAAGCAATTACTTTTCGATCTTTCATTAACACACAACCCAAACCTTATTTGGATGCATCACAGTATACTGTAAAGTCCTTTCCTATTTCAGGAACTGCTAATGTTGGAGCTGTAGTTAACCTGGTATTTAACTCCTGAAAACTGGCTACACACTTTTCATCCCAGATGAATGGTATATCCTTCCTTAATAATTTGGTCATTGGTCCAGCTATTTTAGAGAAACCTTCAATGAACCTCCGATAGTAACCAAACATTCCCAAGAAACCTCTAATTTGTTTCACATTAGTGGGTGCAGTCCATTCTAATACTGATTGAACTTTGGATGGATTTACAGCAATTCCATCTTTACTAATCACATGACCGAGGAATTCTTCCTCATCTAGCCAGAATTCACACTTACTGAACTTAGCATAAAGCTTATGTTCTCTTAAGATCTGCAATGCTATTCTCAAATGATTATCATGCGCTTCCTTATCCTTGGAATATATCAGAATATCATCAATAAACACTATCACAAACTTGTCCAAGTATGGCATGAAGATTTTGTTCATCAAATTCATGAATATTGTTGGTGCATTGGTCAAACCAAACGGTACGACAAGATACTCATGGTGTCCATACCATGAGACAAATGTTGTCTTTGGAACATCTTCTGGTTTGATTTTTATCTGATGATACCCGGATCTTAGATTGATCTTGGAAAATACTCTAGCTCCTTTAACTTGATCAAATAGATCCTGGATTCTAGGTAATGGATACTTATTCTTGATAGTAACATTATTGAGATTCCTATATTCCCCACACATCCTTCTTCCTCCATCTCTTTTATCCACAAAGATCACCAGTGTTCCCCATGGAGAAACACTTTCTTGAATAAATCCTTTTCTGGCTAACTCATCAATTTGCTCTTTGAGTTCTTTTAATTCTTTTGGACCCATCTTGTATGGTGCTTGAGCTATTGGTGCGGTAACTGGAATTAGATCAATAGTGAACTCTATCTCCCGATATGGTGGCATTCCTGGTAACTCTGTTGGAAAAACATCTTAAAACTCATTTACTACAGGAATATATTTCAACTTGACCTCCCTCATTGAGTTCAACTACATATCCACCATGATAGGACTGTGCTTATCTCCTTGATAAAATATCCTTGCTCCACTTGGAGTCTTGATTGAGACAGTTTTATCCTCACAATTAATCTAGGCCCCATGTTCAGTCATCCAATCCATACCCAACACTACTGCAATTCCCTTCAAAGGAATCACATAAAGGTCCACAAAGTAGGTACAACCACAGATCGAGATAACCTGATCTTGTTTAATGTGGCGTACAACTACATTTCCCCTGCCGTCACTACGGTCATAGCGTTTTCTTACGTTGCCCTTCTAATCCCGAATTTATCGCAGAATCCTTCAGAAATGAATGAAGTAGTTGCACCAGTATCAAATAGAAATTTTCCGGGATTGGTAAGGATATTGAGCGTACCTATCACTGCATGCTCTGAGTTATCCACCTCCTCCAGGGTTGCGTAATCCAGCTTCCCGTTAGGTCTGTTCCTCTTGCCATTACTATTCTTGACAAAATTTCCTCCCCGATTGGGCTGTTCGTTACCTCCGCTGGCTTGTCCTCCTATCTTGGTAGGCCAACCACCCGGTGTTTTACTCGGACAGTCAGGCTTGATATCACCCTTCTGGCCACAACCGTAAGAAATAACTACTGACTTTTTGCATTCTCTCTAGAAATGCCCTAGAAGTCCACAATTGATACAGATAACCTTTCTCTGGGGATTGAACTGATTTCCACCATTGCCCTTATTATTTTTATTGTTACTGTAGGATTTTTTCCTGTGTTTGAACTCCATATTGGGTTTAGGTTTACTTGCCTGAATCCAGTTAGTTTCCTTCTTGTCTCTCTTCCTCATATCCTCTTGGAGATTATTGTAGTCATCTTCAAAAGTGATGGCTGTGTCCAGTAGCTGCTGCTAGGTTTGTTTATTGGCCAACCTCAACTGCATCCTCACAAATGGATTTAACTCTCATAGAAAATGCTTCTCTCCCTTCTCTTCAGTGCTCACTTCATCCTCGGCATAACGAGACAGTTGGCTAAACTCCCGGATGTACTTCATGACACTAGTATATCCTTGCTAAAGCTCCTCAAACTCTCTGCGCTTCAACTCCATAACACTCTCTGGAACATGATACTCATGGAACCTCTGCTTGAACTTTCCCAAGTATATTCTCTCCCTGGTTGTTGCATGGCTAACTGATTTTCCCACCATGATGCTGCAGGTCCCGTCAGCAGATAAGTCGCATACCTCAGCTTTTCCTCATCATTACAACCTACAGTCTTCAGCTTTCTCTCTGTATTTGCTATCCAATCTTCTGCATCCATTGGTTCCGAAGTTGATGCAAAAGGTAACGGCCTTGCATTCTGGAAGTTGGAAAGTCTCACTCCTCCACCTTTAGGTGCTCTCTGATTTCCAGCTCGTCCCAACAACTCTTCCATGAACTTGTTTTGGATTTCTTGCATCATTTGCATATACTGCATTAAATTTTCTTCCATTAACGGCCTCATTGGTGGTGGTGGTGGTAATGTTCCCTGATTAACAGCATCTGCATCGGCCTTATCTTTGGCCTCACGTTCAATGCGCTGCTGCTTAGATTCAGTTTCTACAGTTGTATACATGACCCCCAGTCCTGCAACATAAAGCGAATACTCATAATTACATCATGCAATGTGTTCTGAGCTCAACTTTACACACAGAACTAGTCACACAATGAAAATCCAAATAAACTCCAAATATGTATTTCACATATTATACATTACAAGCCTAATAATAAAGCACAAAGTCATCATACTTGTACCCTACAAGTACTATAGTATAATAAGCATACTGCCTTACTTATTTATCTACATCTCTCTCTCGGATTACAATACGCAATACACGATACTTCCAAATAAGCCGCCTGCTTCTAGTATCCACGACGCTCATCATACATGCCTGAAGTCCAACTGTGATGACGTACCGTCCGTCGCACAGTTTGTGGAACAAATGGCCTTCCATAAGGAACATACTCAGTATATAAAGTATCATGACTTGAGTCATTACTCACCCTGAGTGTATTGACTCCCTCCAACTCAGCTAAAAAGTCTTTAGAAACATGTTCAACATTATCACCCACTTGAATATCCTGAGCGTCATGCCTTGAGTTGTCAACAAAATACGTAGATTCTGCTGCTCCCCAGGTGCTCTATTGCGCAAGATAGTTAAACACCGGATAATGTATATTCCCTGGGTTTTGAGAAAATGTTGATGATTCAAACACTCTCCCATCAGGATCTTCTTCCTCATACCGATCTTCGACGAATATGGTATTTCTACTACTGTTGCTAGGATTGGTTCTTGCACCCATCCAACTGGATTGTCCAACATTTCTGTCAGACTCATCTATGGACATATGATTTCCTTAGGATCCTTCAAATGATCCCATTATCCAACCATCAGAATTATCGATAGGAAGTTCTGAATCAGACCCTTCCTCTGAATCCTGTGGTACATCATACCTCATATCTAATGTAGGATCGTAGGTAGGTTCAGGTCTGGGTGAATAAAGATATGGTGTAAAAGATTCGGGATATATAGGTATATCCTTAAAGATTGGTTTCATACTACTGCTTACTTCTTTCTCCAACTGGAATGCTAATTGCTTCCTTCTTTTAGGATCAGTTAGATCCTCTAACATGTCATTTTTATCTTCAACAATAACTTGATGGGTCTTATAAAAAGATGCAACAAGTGTTCTATATGATCCATAAACTTGGAAGATAATTTAGGATGATTTTTCACCAAGGTAAGATGATCCGGTACTGGCTCCGAGTCAATAGAATCATGAGGAATCACAAAAAATGTGCTCCCTTCTAACTCCTTGGCTTTATGCTCCCGAATATTAGCTATCGCCTCCACAACAACAACATGATATGCTGCTAAATGACTCCTACCTTCACCTATAGGTAGATCGTGATATAATCCAAGCTCCTCTGGAAGTTGGATACTCACACGATACTTGGATAACATCCGACCATTATAATAGGTTATGGTATTCACCGAAATTTTAGTTGGGAAACTAAAAATCTTTAAGAGTTGACGAAGATGATCCGTGAATGATCCTTGGTAATCATCAAGAGTCTCCTCTTTCCTTACAATTTTTTTTGGAAACTTTGGTGCCATAACTCTGTATATTCAAAAATATCTTGATTAGTAATAGATAATATATCACATCATAACAAAGAATTATCACACTAAAACATATAATGGAGTATTCTCATTTGAATACCCATTATACCCTTTTAGAGAATTCTTTATCATTGCTATTCACTCCTATAGGTAATACCCTTTAATAGGTTTCCAACCTAAGGTCATAGCAATTTGCTCTGATACCAACTGCGGTGACTAAGCATACCACTTCATATGTAGTACACTATAGTCGTTGACATGACATCCATACAACACCGTTCCGTAAATATCACATCCCTCAGAGTGGTACAGCAGAAACATTGCGGGTCCATATTACAAACATACACACATATTATTATTACAATACCAGAAGTTCAAGAATTCAAACGATTCAACTTACAAACCAAAATATGAAGTGTTTCAGCGGAAGTTGAAAGTAACAACTCCAACTAAGAGTTGAGCTCAGTAGCTTATTATATAAGGTTCATGCTGCTTGACTTCCTCAGTTACTAATAACTAGGGAAACTAAGCTGACTCGTTGCCATCTAATCCATAGCGGATATCGTAGTCCACTCCTTCAACACCTCCTAATAGGCCAGGCTCTTCATAGAAGACATCTTCTTGGCATTCTACTAAATACATTGGAGTATCTTCAGGATCCTCATAGTCTAAGCAGGGGATCAAAGGAAAAGGTGAGTAACAGCGTTACCCAGCAAGTTCATTAAATGCAAGGTGGGAAGTTTGATGCTCTATCTACCACCTCGGACTATAAGTCCTTGGCACTATGAAGTTTTTGTAAATCTTTCTTTAAAGATTTATGTTATTATTAAAAACTCTGCCCATTAGTCTTCACATGTTTACCAGAACTTTCATGGAGTTCCTTTCCTTCCGCGTTCGTAGCTCCTTCCCAGAACAGGGAGTAACAAGTTACAGTTCTTACACTCTGCAGAGGTGCGTTACTTTACCCATGAGAGATCAACTCCTTGTTGCACAACCGGGCGTACTTTCCCACCCACAATTCCATGATGTGGGGCCCAGTAGTTGGTCCAAGACAATCACTACCCCCTTCGCGACCTCACATGCCTGCTTGGTGTACACCATGCCCACCCATTGAATTATGGCAGTGGTTTGTACAGATAGATGCCAGAACTATCGTGGGATGTTGAGGGTTCCCACCCATATGCTGCATATCCTCTACGAATTACCAATTAATATGCATGCTACGAGTGATAACAGCCATGACCTGCACATCTGGCTACATGCTAGAGGAAGAAGATACAGCTGACTTCTCTGTCCCATTCCAAATCTCATGGTTAACACGTCATATACGGCGCTAGAATCACTGATGTCATGGGTTGTTAAGTTCCTAGTTGATTATCATAGTTGCAAACAGAAACCTAAGTTCTACTGCTCCATTATATCATCACTTAGGATGATATCTACAATTTGTTTATTTGGGAAAATAATATTTTATTTTCTTGAAACATAGATGATAACACACAATTTGCAAATACTTTGATAAAGACTCTTCAAAGGACATGAGCAAGTGATGAACTTGCCTTGTGATTGCAAGGTAGTGAAGTCGGATGCTTGCACTGGACCTTGAAATTCTATGTCTACAAAACATCATTAGTGCCCGATAAGGATAATATTTAAAGAAGCAAAATGATTATGCATAGTAATGTAATGCATTATTTATCATTTATTTTTCTTTGTGTGTTTTACCCATTATTTTAGTTTCAAGAATTCCTTTAAATAAATAAAGGATTTCATCTAAAAATAATCTTTAATATTTATTGAATATTATATTTGCCATTTTATAAGATAATAATTTATTTTTTGAATTTAAATTTATTATAAATTTCTATATTTATTAATAATTCTTTTAAGAATTAATATTGGAATAAAATAGTTTCTTCAAATATTTATTTAGTATTTTTCTAAAATAATACAATAATAATATATAGTAAAAGTGATTTTTATTTATTTTTTTCCTATTTCTATAATTTTATAAAATTCCATAAGGTATAAATATATTATAAAATTCTTGACCAAAAATTATATACATAAAAATTTATTTCTTAATTTACTTGAATAGGTTAGATTATTATGAATCCAAAAATATATTATTTGCAATCTTTAACTTTCTATTTTATTTTTTTACGATTTTATTTAATTCTATGGGTATTTTGGTCTTTTATTAATTATTAAGACTTCTTTTTAATTTTTGGGCTAGTTCTATTGGGCTTATTGGGCCAACTTGGCCCAAGTGACCTTGACCAAAAGGGCACCCCGAAGGGTTCTAGCCCTAGTAGCGCAGTCCCTCTGTCTCTCTCTCTCTCTCTCGTCCTCGTCTCCTCTCCTCCTCGACCCCGTGGGTGCTGGCGCCGCCGCCGTGGCCCTTCCTGGCCGCTGCCATGGTGTAGGGCGAGGTTGTTGACCATGCTTGTTCATCTTCGACGCTTCGATTTGCTTTCAGATCCCTCCTGTGGCCATGCTAGCCACGTTCTTGAAACCTAGGGTCTGGGGTTGGTGCTGCCACTGCCGCTGCTGATCCTCCCATGGTGGTGTGCGGTGTTGTGCGCTTCTGTGGACGCCGCTGTGGCTGGTGTGGGTTGCAGCGCCCTCTGGTTCTCCCCATGCTGCCACGAGCTCTTCGGCCCCTCTACTTCCTCTTCAATCCTTCAGCAAGGACCATCGGTGAGTTGTGCCTTTGTGAACTCTAGTGTATCTAGTCAATCTATGATTAGTGTTTGCATTGATTCTAGGGCTCACCTTGGTGCTTGTAAAATGATGCTATGGTCTGGTAATGATGCTTGGTGAGAAATGTTGTTGACTTGATGCTAGTGTTGGTCTGATGTTAGTGGTTCATCTGATGCTAGTGTTACATAGTGTTGCTATGGTTGAATATATGGTGGCTTAATGTGTTCATCTTCTGTCAGTATCTTGATACTGACAGTAACTCTTTCAGTGAGGATTCACTACATTAGTGTTTGTTGGCTTGCCTGTTTCTCCATAATCCGAATTTTATTCAATAGAGTCTAATGATTCTTTCAAAATAAATGGATATATATTGTATGATATCTGAGTATGGTCTCAGGGAAATGATAGATATTGATTTGCTAGTTGATTTATGAAAACTAGACTATATGGCTGGCTTAGCTGTAAGATCATTTCTTGTGAAACCATCTTTGAATGGCACACAATTTGATCTTGTTGATGGTTTCACTTATGGTCATTACTGGAAACTTGATAGATGCTTAATAATAAGTTGGAAAGATTACTGATTTTTCATGCCTATGATGCTGGTCTGAGGCTCTAGGAACTTAACTTCCTATGTTACTGTCACTTTCAAAATTGGCTAAGGCATCAGTTGCTTACTAGATCTTGGAACCTAGTTGGTTAAGTTAATGGTTTTGTTTGTAGATTATAAAATCTGAGGTGCTACTCCTTTTTGGAGATGTGCCTAGATTTTTATAAGAACAGATGATTGAATATATATAAGTTGCATGTGATAGCACCAAATCTGTGAGGCTGGTTTGAGATTTTTAGTGTTTTTGATAAAGTTTGGTTCTGACCTTCATATTTTAAACCTCTAGGATAGATTCACCCCACTTGGGTGATCATTGAGAGGTTGTTTAATGAAATAACACATATTTCTGTTTGGATAAGATGAATAAATCATGTTGTTGTTTATGACACTCACCACAAAACTGATGACTATAGTGGTTTGTTGTGATGTTGGTGTTGCTGGCTGGATCTTGTCCTTCACCTCCTGATGCTGTTCTTGTTTCCCCTGGTTCCTGAGCTTGGCCTTGATCTAGCCTGCTCCTCCTAGCTCCAGTGGCTTGGCCTTGCTGTCCACCCAATGCTCCCCCTCCTTAAGTCACCATCTGGTGATGTTTGGGTTGATCTGGTGTGGAGTTTTGTTGGCTGGTTTCCTTGGCTTTGGCTAAGTTGTTGGTTCTTGTGTGGTGTGAGCAATGGAGATGTGAACTAGTGCTTGACAACGGCTGTGCTTGGTCCTTTTGTTGGTTTGAAATATTGGGGCTGTGTCGACAGCACACCCATGCAGTTAGTTGACTGAACTTTGTGTGTGTCTGCTGCATGGTTGTGGATATGCTCACTGAGGTGTTCTGCCTTTTTATCTGGTTACTATTAACCTACCTGGTGAAACTTGCCCCTTTACTTGATGTGATCACTTGACTTATGGCTTATTTATTATGAAAGATTGGTTTCTTTCATGTTGGTAAAACTTGCCCCTAATAGATTTACTCAATGATGTAAAATTGAGCAGTGCAACTCACTGCTCTCTACTGAGAGTAAAAATTAATAACTTAACCTTTATTTTCCTTTTTGGTTTGTTCTTTTTTGTGCAGGTACAAGATTTGAAGATTCAAGATTAGTATAGGTTTTTCTTTTTAGACAGATGTAATCCTTTGTAATGTTTATTTCATTCTTTTGTAAAGAATTTTGTAATAGTTCATTAGTATGTAAAAATTCCTCTTTTTGTAATTTTATTTCTGAAAATATTCTTTATTAACTTTATTAGTTACATTTTGTAACTTATTCATGGAATAAATATATGAAATAAGTATTCATTGTTTGATTGAATTTCTTATTTAGAGTTTCTGATATATTATTTCTTGATTAAATAATATTACTAAATCATAAATCTAATCTTTTAAAATATAAACTCAAATCTCAAGTTTGAATTCAAATTCCTTCCCCCAAAACACACTAATTCATAAAGATCATGTCAAAATTTATAACAATCACTCTCCAAAGCTATTCCTAAACTTAGAGAGTGAAAGAAACTCTAATCACCTTAAGTTTTTATTTGGCAAAAATTTTACCCACATTTTGCAGATGAATGCATGCAAATGCACAATATCCTAAACTACCCTTCATTTGTTCCTAAATGCTGGGATGTTATAGTGTCTAATAAGGATGCCTAGGGGTTAGACCTTTGTGATGTGAGAGTTGCTCCATGCTGAAACATGGCATCCTCTACATAGAAGTAATTTTTAAATGTGTCCAAGGTTTCACACAACTTTTTTTTGTATTTTTGGTGGCCCGGTCAAATTTAAGCCAAAACTCTAAGTGTCTGGTAAGGATGTGAAACTAGGTCCATGTTGTAACATGGCATCCTCTACCAATAAGTGAATTTTTATGATCTGAAACTAGGTCGATGTTGTAACATGGCATACAACCACAAGTTTGTTAAGGTGTTTCTAGCTAGCTAAGAGAGGTCTAGATCTCATGCAATGTTGGCATGGGTCCACATCTGCCACAAGTGTGTGTCATGGCTTGGCATAGCACTCTTATGCTTAGATATATCAACTGGGTGGGATCATGTTAGATCTTGGTGGGACAAGGTGCAATCAATAAGATTTCTATTAGAGCTTGGTGGGATCTTGCATAACACACTTCAGTTTGTATCCGTTTTAGCTTCATGCAAGTTTTATGGTTCTCCTGTAGATGTTAATAGTGCCAACCGAATTGTGCCCTCAGTACGAATTTTTGGGTCCTTTATACTTCCTTCGTTTCACAATATAAACCTTTTTAGCAAGCTATTTTACTTTGCTAAAAAGCCTTACATTTTGGAAGCGGACGTAGTAGTACCTTTTTTGTAGTCGAGTGCGGGGTTCAGCAGCAGTACATACGTCAGCAGCAGGTGTTGCAGAAGATCCTTGAACTGAAGATTGTACAGGTGCAGAATATTCCTGGGCACCAGCGCTCGACGATGTGCCGATTGGATTTCCTGGCGAGGCGTCACTCCCGAAGCCGTCAGAAGAACCATGGGGAAGAGCTGGGCGGGAGATCCGTGCGTCCATGCGTTGGTGGGGACCACGGGGAAGACGTGTCGGGCTCCCCATGGCCGCCATAGTTACGCGCAGAACATGATGCAACGGAGGGACAAGACATTGGGGACGTGGCGTGAGGGGACTAGCGCGGATCGATACGCCCAGGTGATGGCGCGTCAGAGTCTCGGGGGCGGATCCGAGGCAGATTTTGCCCCCGTATCATGCTTAGAGTATGTCTTTTCTTGGCTTGTAGCGGTGTTTTCGTCAGCCTCATTATCTGATGTGTTGTCATCAGTATTTTTGGCAGAATTTTGCGTGACTAGTTTGGTAGAGATTTTGGGCCTGCATAGGATCAACGACAGGAACAATCGGCACATATATATTGGTCATTAGTATGCACACCCCTAGTCGTTTCTACCGAGGAGGGATTGTCTGAAGGAAGCAAAAGAATTTCATCATGGAGACGATGACCCGCAATTTTCATGAAGTGTAGCAAAGGGAAAAACATTTTCATAAAAAACTACATCCCTTGACACGTAGACATGGCCAGTAGTACTAACAAGGCATTTGCTTTGTGACGAGGACTATAATAAAGAAATATACACCATTTTGAGCGATAGGTGAAACACTGGTGAAGATGTTTCTAGCCGGCCTAGAGAGGTCTAGATCCCATGCAATGTTGGCATGGGCCCACATCTGCAACGAGTGTGTATCATGGCTTACTCATATGTATCAACTGGGTTTGATCATTTTCGCCAGGTGATGAGTCACACAACCACAAGTTGATGAGGGAGATTCTAGCCAACCTAAAGAGGTCTAGATCCCATGCAATGTTGGCATCGGCCCACAGATACCATAAAGTGTCTCAACATGTCTTGTCATATCAGTCTTATGGTTAGATCGATTAGTTGATATAGTAGGTCATGATGACATGTCAATTTTTCTAACAAATCCTTGATCTTACTAGTGGCAAAACTACGGTTATTGGATAGTCATATTAGGCACAACTGATTAATAGATTTTGAAAAAAAAAACTAGTGGCATCTTGACACCGAGTCTTGTTTTGTATCCTACCACCAAGGAAAAATAAGAAACACGCGTGGGTAATGTAGTTTTCCCCAAAACCACTTCTCAACATAAGCTAGTAGCTATGAAAATGCGTGGCTATCGACTCAATCCCCATCCCAAAACCTTATTTTGTCTGAATGAGGCCATATTTGGCACACAAGACTGATGGGTTTGTTTGTACAAAACATGCATTTTCCATTTTTTAAGTGGCAAAATGTGAATTCCCTCTTTCTGCTTAATTCTAGAATCTTTCTGTACACGCATGGATGGACCAATGGTGGCGTGTAGGGTTCCACTATTTCTTGATTTTTTTAATTTATGGTGCTTCTTTCAAACTAAGGAAAAAACCATGATAGGTGAGACTCTGAATCAGTAATCACAACTTGAGTTCTATGAGTAAAGCTGAAAGATAGTACTTACACATAATTATGAAAGCCCCCACATAGAATTCTGAAAGCTACCACACTGAATTCTGAAAGTACTAAAAATAAATACATTGCAATTTTTTACTTCGAAAAGATCTGAACATGCTAGCGATCGAGCAAATAACCTAGGCTATTCTACCCTATATATTTCATCGGCGTCCGCTCCCGTGTGCTACAGGACAAATTCATTGAACTCCCCCCGTCTGCAATGTGCTGCCAGTATCTGGTCGATACGGTAAGGCCTTGGTGAATGTTCTAGATCATTTCGACCAAAGCCATGTATAGGTGTTGGTACCCCATCCTAGGCTATATGATCATGATTGTACCCTCTGATATAAGAAAAATACGCGTAGTAGATGCTACCGTCTTGGACAGTACTAGGGTGCACTGTAGTGTCGACGGAGATCGACCGGTTAAAATGAACGAAGAAGGCGCTGGTGCCAATGTCACTTAAAGCCGCGAGACAATGTTTCTCCATGTCCACCCAGTAAAGCACCGGTTGACCTTCGACGAAAACCCTGCCCAACATAAGAAGTAGATCACCTTGTGACTCCACAAGGTAGATCTTGTAGACTCCGTGTATCTCTTCAAAGACTAGACCTGAAATTATTTTGGCCATCTTGACGCTAGTCGTGCACTGATCCACCTGGATGTTGGTCGACACGATGTCTCCACCATCCTGTACTGCATACGCTTCACCATGGAACGGGGTCATGCATTGCACATGCACATCATCGGACGGCGGATAAATTCCTTCTCCAAAAACTCCATTGAAATCACCTGCCGGGCTCGCCTCATCGGCCCAAGCAATAGAATATTCATAATTTTCGGAAACAAACACCATCATGGGGGACTTCGTGACGGCTATAGATTCCATAATATTTGATGGTATCTGTGCCTGAAACTCAGTGTTGGACTTACGGTTTGAAGCAAATATGCCCTAGAGGCAATCATAGAGATGATTATATTTCTTATGTATCCATGAGTTATTGTAATGTTCCTTGAATATCCATATCAGGAAACTTGTATTGATTGGCAATTATGTGAATTGTTTGTGAAACTCTATACTTGTATGGTTATTTAAGAGTTGTCCCTAGTCGCAGTTCATCTGAGGACACACGTGAATATTACACTAGCACATCGATTGGTTGATGACTATGTTTCGCAAGTCATAGACATGGAGATGTCAAACCAATGATGTGGACACATGTTATGAACATGGGGTTGGACTGACCCAACTTGAGACTGCCAATTAGTTGCAGCTCTCTCTCTACACATCGTGTACGTTTTGTCCTTAGACCTGAGATCGACCTACTTTGGGGCTATCAAACGCTGCTCCGTAACTGGGTAGTTATAAAGGTAGCTTTCGGGTTTGTCCTGAAGCATGTTGCAAGGCATGGTCAATCAAGATGGGATTTGCCCCTCTCTACTTGAGAGAGATATATCTGGGCCCCTCGAGTGATCGGATCCAAAAATGCATGGCCGTGCTACATATGGTTAAGAGTTAACCTAGTAAAGGGATTCCGAATCACAGTATCGAGAAAGGGAGGTTAGCTGGAGCTAGACCAAATATCGTGAGGCAAAGGGAAAGACATGTACTAAACCTTGTGATGGTTCGTCCGATATGATGTTCGTATGCGTTTAGGAGTTAGCACGTCTTGCTATAGGCCGCTACCAACTATTGACAGAATAAGTGTATTTGTGTCATGTCTATACGTATATGAACCTATAGGGTCACACATTTAAGGGGCTGGAAGCCTAATGAGGATTGGATCCGAATTAGACCAGGCTTAGGCTACTAATGGGCTACTAATGTAGAAGCCCACTAGGGACGCCTATATAAGAGAGGGTGGGGCGAGATGACCAGGGTTAGACCATTCCACCTAGCCGCCACTCCTCACGCCTGTGTTGCACGCAGACCTATGATCCGGCGTCGGCGCTTCCACCTCAGACGTGTCGGAGGCGCTGCATCTTTAGCGCTTGGACGAGCCGCGCAAGGGGAGCTGCTCGTGGGACGAGAACAAGGAGGAGACGTAGATCGTCTACACTGCCTCGATGCGCTTCATCAAGTTCCGTAGCTGCGCGTCTAGTGGTAATCCCGTGATCTATGACAACAGTAATCCTGGTATACACGGTATAAAATTTTGATTTGCGCTAGTGTAGCCTACCCGTATCCCTTCACGGGTGAGTGGGTTCAGAAGGCGAATCTTGTGCGGCTCTTCCCTCTGAGCAATAACGATGATGCCACGATAAACACCGATGAAGTAGAACCTTTTGATGAAGAGAACAGTTAGCCCTAAGATATATGTACAATGGAAAATACTCCCTTTGTTCACTAATATAAGACATAGCTTCTAGATATTTCAAAATGTACTAGATATATATCCTAAAATGAGTGAACCTATACAATTAAACATGCATGTCTTGTGAACCTGCTTGTTTAAGTATAACTTTGCTTAAGAATGTTCAAGAACATGCATGTTTAAGAACCTACACAATTAAACATGCATGTTTAAGAATAACTTTGTATCAAAATAACAAATGAATGTTAGATCGGATGAATTGTGAACCTGCGTTGAACTTCCATTAGATTCGTTGTGAAGCAACGACCTGTGGCGATGTTGAGGAACGTGAAGTCACCAACGTCTTGAAGTGTCTGATATACCAGGATCCAGTTGTTGAGATGGAACTCAGGTTCTTTTAACGCACGGCACCAATCGCCACAGACTCTCCGACAAGTAGCATAGGCATCGACGTACTCCTCATTCTCTAGGAAGGATTTGCCGATCTTGGCAAGTGGTCCGTCGGCCGGGAGATCGGACCAGTTCACCTTCATTCGGCTGCTCGCTATGCCTTCCTATTGAGGAATAAAGAATACAAGGAGATGACGAGGAGAAGAACATGGATAGGAGGAGACGAAGAGGGAAGCTCTGCGCCGGAACAAGGAGGCGAGGAGACGGGAGGAATTGCCACTAGGACACTATGCGTTCGAGGAACTAACAATTTTCTTTTCTTGTAATGTATAAGGACGTCGGCTAACCACGCTGATAGGTGGGGTCAGTTCATCACGGATATCGCATTCATTAGAAAAAACTGATCCTACCTACTCCCTCTTTTTCAAAATATAAGATGTTTTAGGTTTGCGAAGAAAATGTACATAGACTTGTTTTAGTGTGTAGATTCACTCCAATGTTATAGGCTTATTTGGGTTGGCTAGAGACTTCTTCATCAACTTGTGGTTGTGTGACTCAACACTTGGCCAACATGATCCTAACGAGTTGATATCTAAGTATAAGAATGTTATGCCACACACTTGTAGCATATGATTCAACACTTGGCCAACATGGTCCTACCTACTTTACATATCTAATTATAAGACTGCTATGCCTAGACATGATGAGACATTTGCGCCAAATGTGGACGCGCATGCCAATATTTCATGGGCTGGCCAGAAACTCCTTCATCAAATTGTTGTTGTATTTGAGTCAACACTTGACCAACATAATCCTACCTAGTTAATAGATGTTATTATAACACTATATGTCATGAAATTATGATGAGACACTTTTTGGCAAATGTAGGCCCATGCATCATTGCATGGTTTATATACTTCATCAACTTGTGGTTGTATGTGAGTCAACACTTGGCCAACATGATCTTACCTACGTGATAGATCTAAGTATAACACTGCTATGTCAAGAGATGATGAGACACTTTGTGGAAAATGTAGGCCCATGCCAACATTGCATGGGCTATAGACCTCTCTCGGTTGTCTAGAAACACCATAATCAATTTGTGGTTTTGTGACTCGACACTTGGCCAACATGATCCACCCAGTTGATACATCTAAGTACAAGAGTGATATTGCCAAGCCATGACATAGACACTAGTGGCAGATGTGGGCCCATGCCAACATTGCATTGGATCTACTCATATCTTAACTGTCTAGAAACAACCTCAAATTTCTTCAGAGTCGACATGTGTTATATGTGTTATCCATGGAGGATTGAGGGTGCCCGAAGGCCGTGGAGATGATGCTGATGCGCAAGGGGTCCATTTTACCTGTGTTATCCATGTCTACTGTAGAATAATTAAGTTAAAACGGTTTGGATTAATGTATGAAAAGAAAGAACCAGCGTACAAAATGTTTTTATCTACTACCTCTGTCTCAAAATAGATGTCTCAAATATGTCAAAAATTGAAAGAATCTAGACACTATTTAGTATATAGATTCATCCAAATTTTAAAAAACCTAAGACATCTATTTTGTGAAAGAGGTAGTATTTTGTTACATGAACATGTGCATAAAGAGAAGCAAACCGAGAAAACTTGGGCAAATTCGTGATGCTTTTTATTCACGGCTTGCAAAGCATCAGGAAGCTAACTGATGCACTTATTATAGTGTCTACTGCTTAATGATTAGCAGATAGACCAACCCAAGAGCAACTGCACAAAAATAAAATACAACATTCATCATGTTCGCCTGCTTGTTCAGATCGATAATCTGCCTTAACTTCTTATTGAGTTTCTTCAGTTCTCCCTTAACTTCTGCATCACCCATCGTAGCAACGATTTCAGATCCCAAGCTCTCGACCGTATGAGGGTAATTGAGCTCAATCGACGCGCCCCCTTCCGATCAACTACGCCCTCTCGTTTAATCCTCTCAATGTACTAATCCATCCACTCAAAATGCCTACAATTCTGTAGATCCTGAAATCGGATGGAAAAGATGAACCTTGATTCAAATCCCAAATCCAGGGAAGAACCAAAATTGGCAAACGAAATCAACAAATTGACTTGAAGAACTCAGATCTAACCTTCCCCTCCTCTGGCTTGCTCTCGCATTTCACAAATTCACGCCCACAGTTGCCATTTTCCTCGTTATTAGTGACCAATTGTTTCAGTGGCGCGATGCGTGGGCAGTCAGGGCACCTCGTCATCTGCACTGCACTATATCACGGCCATGAGGGGCCGGAGGTTGTACTGGAGTTCGGCATCTATCGCTGGCGTTGCGGGGTTGAAGAAAGGCACCCGAAGAAGGAAGAGAAAGAAAGGGAAAGCAATAGCGGCTCGGGTTCCTGTTCCCTCCTTTTCTAAAGGTAATGATGAGGTGGATATGTGGTGGGTCATGTGCAGTTTAGGGCCGGTGGTTGCATCAGGACGGGATGCCAAATGAGCGCAGCATACGCATCAAACACTGTACATGCTAACAAAGTTTGGTATTCACTTACACTACAAAATATAAGATGTTTCAGGTTTCTGAAGAAAATGAATCTAGACTTCCTTTTGTGTTTAGATTCACCCCAATGTTAAGTGAACCTACATCCTAAAACAAGTCTAGACACATTTTCTTCACAAAGCTCAAAAATCTTATATTTTGAAACAAAGCGAGTAATTCCCATTCATTTATATGTCTGGTCCGTTACTATTTTGGCGAGCATTGTATTTTAAGCATACACACTACAACTAGTCCTATGAACATTGCTCATCAAATCCACAAATTGGAGAACATAAATAACCCAAACTTTAGATTACAATCGTAAATTAAGCAAAACGACAAAACCACAGTCATGAAACATTCTTCTGACAAAAACATAGCGCCATGCGGGAACTATTTAGCAATCAAACAACCCAACTTTGCGTAAATTGTTTAATGGTATACCAACATTCGCCAGGGAATCGGTAGTAGGAATTTTTGTTTCTTGAGTTCTCAAGAATCTGCCAGTAGCTCCACAATATCAAGAACTCTGCTTTTTACCTTTTCGAGTTTGTTTGTCTTCGACAGAATAATTTCTGCAATAGTATGTCTCCTAGAATCATTTATCCATTCCTGTAACAAAATATTAGCAGGGTTAATAAGGTCACATGCTAGTGTATATATATGAAAATGCCAAATAGAAATTTTGAATACCTGCGAGACTACATCTGTGAATTTATCTCCATCAAAGTGCTCCATACGTAGCACAAACATTCCATACGAGTTCCTGATCATAACGAATCTAAATTTGAATAACAGTACTAACACATCAAAAGAAATGATATTAGTTCAACCAGAAACTCAGGAATTTTGCCGTGGTGTTTCGCAGCTTACAATCTCCCAATTGGAAACATCATCAAACTTATACTCCGTATATTTGTTAGCCACTTGTATGTCTTTCGAAATTTGCTCTCTCTATGAAACAGAGAGGTTTAGTGTAATGCTTGGAGTAACCATATCGTCGCTAAATTTATAGAGAGAAAACATACCAGAGCTTTGACATTTTTTTGGACCCTTTTAAATTCAAACAGCGAGTCGAGCACTTTAAATATCTTCTTTGGTCTATTCAGTACGACACAGCACCAGTGGCAATCACTTATATTCAATGCGAAATATGCCTACCAAAAAGAGACAAGTGTTATCACATTACATAATCTAGTTTATACCCTGCATTTTTTTGTAAAAACAATACTTACCTTATTAGCACGAAAGTATTCTTCCATGCATCTTTCAAAGCATCCTTATATATCATACACAATTTTTTGATTTTTGTCCAAGGCCTATTTCTTATGCTGGGATCTAGTTTTTCTTCTTGGTGGAGTATTTATTAGAGCATTTGCCCTCCATGCAGGGCACAAGTTTCGGTCATCCCCCAGTCGAAGAGACAATTCTTCCATGTAAGCACCTATAACCTACAGAAAAATTTAATAATGTGCGACAAACGATCCTTCTTGTTTGCATAAAATAACAAAACCGTGGTACTTAGACTTACATTGCCACCCATCCATACTTTATCAAGGATCTCACTAATGTGGTTAGCAGTGACCTGAGTTTCTCCATTGTTATCATAGACACTTTGATTCCTAAAATCTTTCCTTTTATTTGCTGTTTCAACGTACAACACTGCAGCATCTATTTATTATGTTGTCAAATTGTTCAGGACTTCTGAGTCTTTGAAAAGACCTGCATATATAGAAACAAGTATTTAATACGTGCATGTAACTGTTTTAATTTAATACATGCACAACCATGTAATTCAATGATGTTGCATTACCTTTTCTAACATCATTTTTTTGGTTTTTTACACTTTTTGTCCGACGACCTAAGCAATATATTCTCACCATTAATAGCTTTCCGGCAAATGGTATATATGCTATTAAACAAGTCAGATGATCCATTCGACAGAGTGTCTCCTACCTCACCTTTTTTTCCTCCTCGCCCCTTTTTCAATGCATCTGTGAATGCTTCTAGTGGAATCGGCTCTATGTCCAGTCGCGTCGGTGAAGGACCCATACCATAAATTAGTATTGGTGACGCTTGGGTACTGCCGAGTTTCCCTGGTGCGGTGTGGCAAGCATCAGTAGCATTCATTTCCTTCTTGTATGTGGGTAACATGAATATTTCATCTTCAACCTCTTTGTCCTAACTATTTGAATCCTTCTTTAAATTAGAGTCCTGTGCAAAGTCAAAGGAGTTACTTTTTGAGGTATCTGAATGCTCCATGAAATCTTTTGGCGTATATTTGGTGGTAGTAACGCGATTCCTTCACCATTCTCTACCTCCTTCTCTACCTTCTTATCTACCTCCTCCTCTTTATTGTCATTATCAGACATTTTTTCTTTAGAAGGTATGTACACAAATCCTGCCGAGTTCATCATAATAAGAAGTTTCTGCAAAATTGAAAATAAATGAATCATCATGTCACGTTCAAAAAAAGTATTTGTTAGAAGATCACACATAGGATGTATCACCTTAGCACAAGCTTCTAAGAAGACCTTCATCTTTCTATGAAAGGTTTCTTCAATTGTTCTATTAACATGCTTTGTTAGATTCTTCGTCATATGTTCCAACACGACTTCTATCATTTCTTTAGCCCTGCTGGATGTAGAACCTCCATCCTTCTTCTTGTAGGTCCCTCTACTACGTTTCTTACCACATGCAATTTCCGGTGTATCGAAACATCTTCTCGATGCTTTTGAGTTATGTCATCGTTAATCTTCAAGATATGTGTATATAAACCAATTAATATTGACAACCTACAACCGTTAGCAAAACAAAAAATAATCCACGATATCACTTGTATTTACGTAACTTCCCCAAAGAACGACCCTTTAATTCTAAGGCGTTGTAAGGGTCCCAACCTTTAATAAGGTAGAGTCCCCTGTGTTTACAATGCTAGTCCCTGGATCAATAGCTAGCATCCACAGTTAAGATGTAATATCAAGAAACAAAGGTCATAATACAACTTTATAACCAAGAATAACATAATTTTATTACATCTTACATAGCTCATTTGGCTATTACATTACATTGCAGCAGAATATCTATAAGCATGGGGTCCTTCATCTTCAAGTGCCACAGGCAGACATGTTGGTTGTAGACTTTATAATCCTAATCAACACACTTCACTAAATCAATCAAACCTGCAACATCACAAGTTACAGCCACAAAGGGTCAATACATTTGAATTGTATTGGCAAGTTATACTATGGTAATATAGTGGAGTCTACCATCTATATGCATTTGGCTAAGTGGAGTTGAGGCTTGCATTGCTCAAAAATAGATTTTTCCTTAACATTTTGAAAACACTAAGTTTTTGCTTGACAAAATCATTTCTCCCAATCAAAAGTTTGAAGATCCTTTAACCCTTGTTCAACCACAAGTTTTGAACTTTGAAATTTGAATGATGAGATTCTTGATTGCTTCCATGTCTTGATGCTCAAATTGTCCTTTACCAGGGACATGGCTAAGTACTTAGATTTTACACTCTGCAGAGGTGGTGCACTTTCCCCACAAGACTTGGTTTCACCAAGACAAGATCTTTCAGAAGCCTTCCCTTAGACCAAAATTGACGCGTTCCAACCTATAAAACTCTACCACCAACTGTCCATATGGCTAAGTTCTTGCAACCTATATGATCCAGGCAGAGCCCATAATGCCAAGTGGCTGCACTTGAAGCTTCTCAACATTTGACATCTCAAATCTCTTTGTTCCTGGGTGGCCATCCACAAGTGAGATACACAAGGTCAACCATAAACATGGGCCTTGTGAACCACTCAACCAAAAACCACCAAGCAATTACCATTCCACCCAGGTGATTCATTAACTTAGTTGTTTTATTAGACAAAAACACAAGTCCTCAGACTTAGAAACTTTTCATAGTATGGATATATATTCCACCCTTGTTTTCTATTAGCTAGGCTAAGCTTGATAGTAGTAGGAATCTTAACTTAGGAAAATTTCTACTAAGGTTTCATCTACTAGGTTTTCCTATAGCAAGGTTTATACTTAGCAAAATTCCATGCAAGTTTTACTTAGAGAAAATCACTAATGCATAGTGAAAGTAATGGGACAAAAGTATGAAGCATCACTTGCCTTTTTGGTAGAGGGTATAGGTTCACTCCTTGTCCTTGCAACAATCACACTCTTCAAGTCACTACAATTCAATCAAGCAAGGTACAATCTCAATCTACCAATCAAGCAAAACATCACATAAAATCATAGAACTAAGAGAATGCATGCAAGCATGCCAAGGTTTGTTTTATTTGGACAAGTGGTTCCTAATGGGACATAAACATTTGAAAAACACCTAATGGTCATTTTATAAAGTGGCAAAATCATTTGCAAGAGGTTTCACTTCCTAAACCATTTTCAAAACAAAGTATCATTTTATGTGGTGTAGAAATATTTTTACTAAGGCATTAATCTATAGGGTTAACCAAATATGTTTTAAAACCATAAAACTTGGTGTTTAGGGTCAGAGAGTTTAAAACAAAACATTTCCCAAAGGTTTTCCTTCAAAACCATTTTTACTAAATAAACTATATTTTTATTTGACTAGAATTGGTTTTAAATCAAAGAATCATTCTTTTCCTTCACCAAATATATTTTTGAAACCACAATTTGTTTCCTAGGGTCAGTAGGTTCAAAACAAACCATTTGCCAAAGATTTTATCCCCCAAAATCATTTTTGAACAATTTTTCTAATCTAAACAAGCATACAAATGTTTCTGCAAAAACAAACATTTTTCCAGAAGCTTTTTACTAAACAAATGGCATGGTTGTCTAGGGCTTGTTCCACTGATTCCATTGATATAAAGTTTGCAAAAATTGGACCTGTGGAACTAAAGTTGCAAGACTTTCAAATCTGCATCTAAATCAGATTCAAACTTTGATTTAAACAGAACTGGTGACACGCGTCCTATTCCTATTCTTCGGTACCGCTTCGCTCGGATCGGCTACTCTGGCGCGTTGGATCAAGTCAGATCGAGCGGCACAGGTTGCGTACCCCTTCAACGTTGAGTGATCTAATCGCATCCTTTGGATTTTCATCTAACGGCCATCGTCATCTTGACCAATATCCGGCGGCGCTCGACGGCTGCACGCGGCGGAGACGTTCGGCTAGCGGCGGAGCTGGCGCTAGAGGATGCTAGGGGGAAGAAGAAATGGCTCACCGTGATAGCAGTAGCGTGGGGGAGCTCAACGTAGATGCGAGGAGGCGAGGGGCGCTCAGGTTCCGTCGAAATTCCTCACCGGAGTCAAGGACGGCGTCAGGCGGCTCTGGTCGTGGTCGGAGGCGACGCTGTGGTTCACCCCGAAGCAAAACGAGGATACGGTTAGATGCGCAAGATCAAGGCAAAGCTGCGTGCGTGAAGGAGAGGGTGCGGGGTGGTCGGTTCTTACCAAGGAACTACGCCGAGAGGCGACGCGCGACAGCGGGTCGTTGGTTGTCGAAGTCGCCAGGCGCCCATGGTTGAACGGAGGGCACGATAAAGCGCCTAGGAGTGGGGATCTCGACGGTGTGCTCAGGAAGGCAAGGGGTGGCGAGGTTCGGCCGGAATCGAGGAGGAAGCTCGTCGGAGACAGAGGTGCTCGGAGAGAAATTAGGGCGGCCTGGGGGCATGGCAAGGTGGGGTGACTGAGGGAAAATGGAGAGGGGAGGGAGGGGATTTATCACGCATGATCACTACGAGGTTTAAACGCGGCATTAAGGCTAATTGATGCAAAATTAGCGGCGTAAACGGAGAAGAACTGACGCTTGGGAAGACGACGCGTGTCTAGTGGGGTCCGTCTGACGAGAGAGAAGGAAAGGGAACGGGTCCACCGGTCATTCCTGACGGTCGTCTGGGTGAGTGAGAGAAAACGCTTCGGGGAGAGAGCGAGGTGGGCTAACTGGGCCAGGACTGGGCTAGGTTAGATGGGTTGGGTCTATTTCTATATTTTTTTCTTCTGAATGCTTTTTCCTTTTCTGATTCTATTTTCTGTTTTGAAATTCAAACAACAAACAAACATTCAAAACAATTCAAACTTTCACCAAAAATTGCAATTGAATTTGGTTCTGTTTAACAACATAAACCAAAGTCCAAAACAAAATAAAATAATTTTATTCTTTTTAGGATCTATTTAATAATTAACTAAAATAGATCTTAATTATTAATTCAAAAAGGTTTTGATTTATTTAATAAAATCTCCATTTGAAAACTAAATATTATCAAAATCAAATCAGTAGGTTTTATTTGAAAATATAAGAGACTTGGAAAACTTGTTTAAAATAAGATAACATTTTTATTTTAGGGTCCATTAATACTTAAATAAGATGGACCTTAGTTATTAAATCAATTAGGATTTGTTTTATTATAATCTTTATTTTGAAATCTAAAATAAAACCAAAAACACTTCAGTAGGTTTTAATTGAGAATATAAAATACTTGGAAAAACTTATTTAAAATAAATTAATAAGTTTTGGTGTTTAATTAAAATGGTAAACCTTTTATTTAAATAAAACCTTTTATTTAAATAAAAAATTGGATATTAAATCCTTATTATTTTATTTAAATACACCTTTACTCTTTTAATCAAAGCAAAACATTTTAATTCAAAAGATTGGCCAAGGTTTAATTTGGCTCTATAAAATAATCCTTATTTATAAATCTACCTTTTCTTTTGAAAACCAAATCCTTTTATTAAAATATCCAAAAATAGTAATTTTAAATATTTTTAAGTTTATTGTTTATTTATCTTTTTAAATCCCTTTAGGATTTTATTTGATCCAAATAGGTTTTGAAAGTCCCCAATTGGGTTCAAAAAGTTTCTTCTCACCCTGAAAATCAACAAAGTTTTATTTTATTCATTTATTTTTCACATTACAAGATTTGGAAAATCTTGGGATGTGACAGGCTACCACCCTTAAAATAAATCTAGTCATGAGATTTGGGAAGGCTAGGGTTACAAATTGGCTCAAAGCATCTAGGGTACTACCACCCTTAAAAAAAATTCCAACTAGTTTACATCTTGGCTTGCTTGGGATCTTGGTGCAACTTTCCTGGACAGAAGTTTGCATAGTGGCCTAGCTCCTTGCATTTGAAACATGTGACAAGGCTGAGATCCCTCGTAGGTTTGTTTATCTTGTGTTTCATCTTTTCTGGACAGTTGCTTGCATAATGTCCTAGCTCTTTGAAGTTGTTGCACCACACTTGGCTAATATCTTTCTTTTCCTTGGGGTAACAATTCTTCTTGTTTATTTCCTTGGTTCTTCTTCTTTTCTGGGCAATCACTGGCATAGTGTCCCATCTCTTTGCAATTGTAACATTGCAACTGGCTTATGTCCTTCTTTTTCTTTTTGGGTCTCTCCAAAGCTAGGTGTTCTTCTAGTTCATATTCTTCATTCCTCACCTCAAAGGTGGGAAATCTTTATCTCTTCTTGGGGCATTGATCTTCATGCTCCTTGGATGTATGATCCTTGTCTCCATAAATATTTCTAGCTTGGGTTCCTTCTAGAATAACATCTTTGTCATCCTTGTTGTCATTAGCTCTTTGGGAAAAGTTTTCTCCCATGTTGATCATTTGAGTAACCAATCCTTGCAACAATTGGGATTGAAGTTTCAAAATCCTTTGTATGGCTGGGTCTAATCCATTGTTGTTGGCTAAAAGCTGAGTTGTCTCTTGGCTCAACTGGTTTTGGGTTGCTATAAGTTCTCTCATGTTGTCCTCTTGGTTGTTGTTGTTGTCATCAACTTTGATGTTGGTGTTTCTTGGAGAAGTCATCTGTTTGGATTGGATTGGGATTAGAATAGGCAAAAGATTTCTAAGTAAGGGTTCTAATCACACACATCACAATTCACACAAGCAATGTGCAAGCAATCACAAACAAACATTCCACTCAAACAACAAAGTTCAAGCACATTTTTAGGCAACAAAATATTTTTTTGTTACACCACATAAGTTGGTGTGTTTGACTTAACTAAAATATGGTGGTCCATCTGTATGGTTCACTTGTGATCTTTCCTTCCTTCTTGGTTGATTCTTCTTGCATGAGATCATGGTTTCCTTGGAAAAACTCTTGGTCACAAATACTTCAAATGATGTGGGCTCCTTCTAACTTGTGTTTCCTTAGTTTCCAATTCCTTGAACACGATTTCTTGTCTCACTTGTAGTCCTTAGTTCTATCCAAGGTTGAAGTCCTTGGTGAAAATGCTGAAGATGTTGAAGTCATTAGAGTTGAAGTCTTTGGTCATGGGGTAGGCTTTGTCCATCAAGTTTGAAATAGATGAGATGTAGAATCAAATCCAAAATGGTTGAGGAAAGAGTTTACAAGATTGTTTGTAAATAAGTTTTTGGAACAAATACAACTTCTATTTTTCTAAGGGTTTTGTCCAATCCTAGGTTTACAAATCCTACAGGCAACACAATGCTCTGATACCATCTATAAGGGTCCCAACCTTTAATAAGGTAGAGTCCCCCGTGTTTACAATGCTAGTCCCTGGATCAATAGCTAGCATCCACAGTTAAGATGTAATATCAAGAAACAAAGGTCATAATACAACTTTATAACCAGGAATAACATAATTTTATTACATCTTACATAGCTCATTTGGCTATTACATTACATTGCAGCAGAATATCTATAAGCATGGGGTCCTTCATCTTCAAGTGCCACAGGCAGACATGTTGGTTGTAGACTTTGTAATCCTAATCAACACACTTCACTAAATCAATCAAACCTGCAACATCACAAGTTACAGCCACAAAGGGTCAATACATTTGAATTGTATTGGCAAGTTATACTATGGTAATATAGTGGAGTCTACCATCTATATGCATTTGGCTAAGTGGAGTTGAGGCTTGCATTGCTCAAAAATAGATTTTTCCTTAACATTTTGAAAACACTAATTTTTACTTGACAAAATCATTTCTCCCAATCAAAAGTTTGAAGATCCTTTAACCCTTGTTCAACCACAAGTTTTGAACTTTGAAATTTGAATGATGAGATTCTTGATTGCTTCCATGTCTTGATGCTCAAATTGTCCTTTACCAGGGACATGGCTAAGTACTTAGATTTTACACTCTGCAGAGGTGGTGCACTTTCCCCACAAGACTTGGTTTCACCAAGACAAGATCTTTCAGAAGCCTTCCCTTAGACCAAAATGGACGCGTTCCAACCTATCAAACTCTACCACCAACTGTCCTTATGGCTAAGTTCTTGCAACCTATATGATCCAGGCAGAGCCCATAATGCCAAGTGGCTGCACTTGAAGCTTCTCAACATTTGACATCTCAAATCTCTTTGTTCCTGGGTGGCCATCCACAAGTGAGATACACAAGGTCAACCATAAACATGGGCCTTGTGAACCACTCAACCAAAAACCACCAAGCAATTACCATTCCACCCAGGTGATTCATTAACTTAGTTGTTTTATTAGACAAAAACACAAGTCCTCAGACTTAGAAACTTTTCATAGTATGGATATATATTCCACCCTTGTTTTCTATTAGCTAGGCTAAGCTTGATAGTAGTAGGAATCTTAACTTAGGAAAATTTCTACTAAGGTTTCATCTACTAGGTTTTCCTATAGCAAGGTTTATACTTAGCAAAATTCCATGCAAGTTTTACTTAGAGAAAATCACTAATGCATAGTGAAAGTAATGGGACAAAAGTATGAAGCATCACTTGCCTTTTTGGTAGAGGGTATAGGTTCACTCCTTGTCCTTGCAACAATCACACTCTTCAAGTCACTACAATTCAATCAAGCAAGGTACAATCTCAATCTACCAATCAAGCAAAACATCACATAAAATCATAGAACTAAGAGAATGCATGCAAGCATGCCAAGGTTTGTTTTATTTGGACAAGTGGTTCCTAATGGGACATAAACATTTGAAAAACACCTAATGGTCATTTTATAAAGTGGCAAAATCATTTGCAAGAGGTTTCACTTCCTAAACCATTTTCAAAACAAAGTATCATTTTATGTGGTGTAGAAATATTTTTACTAAGGCATTAATCTATAGGGTTCACCAAATATGTTTTAAAACCATAAAACTTGGTGTTTAGGGTCAGAGAGTTTAAAACAAAACATTTCCCAAAGGTTTTCCTTCAAAACCATTTTTACTAAATAAACTATATTTTTATTTGACTAGAATTGGTTTTAAATCAAAGAATCATTCTTTTCCTTCACCAAATATATTTTTGAAACCATAATTTGTTTCCTAGGGTCAGTAGGTTCAAAACAAACCATTTGCCAAAGATTTTATCCCCCAAAATCATTTTTGAACAATTTTTCTAATCTAAACAAGCATACAAATGTTTCTGCAAAAACAAACATTTTTCCAGAAGCTTTTTACTAAACAAATGGCATGGTTGTCTAGGGCTTGTTCCACTGATTCCATTGATATAAAGTTTGCAAAAATTGGACCTATGGAACTAAAGTTGCAAGACTTTCAAATCTGCATCTAAATCAGATTCAAACTTTGATTTAAACAGAACTGGTGACACGCGTCCTATTCCTATTCTTCGGTACCGCTTCGCTCGGATCGGCTACTCTGGCGCGTTGGATCAAGTCAGATCGAGCGGCACAGGTTGCGTACCCCTTCAACGTTGAGTGATCTAATCGCATCCTTTGGATTTTCATCTAACGGCCATCGTCATCTTGACCAATATCCGGCGGCGCTCGACGGCAGACGCGTGAGAGCGTTGAAGCGGCAGAGCTGGCGCTAGAGGATGCTAGGGGAAGAAGAAATGGCTCACCGTGATAGCAGTAGCGTGGGGGAGCTCAACGTAGATGCGAGGAGGCGAGGGGCGCTCAGGTTCCGTCGAAATTCCTCACCGGAGTCAAGGACGGCGTCAGGCGGCTCTGGTCGTGGTCGGAGGCGACGCTGTGGTTCACCCCGAAGCAAAACGAGGATACGGTTAGATGCGCAAGATCAAGGCAAAGCTGCGTGCGTGAAGGAGAGGGTGCGGGGTGGTCGGTTCTTACCAAGGAACTTCGCCGGAGAGAGGCAGACGCGGCGGCGATGGCTGGTTGTCAAGTCGACGTCAGGCGCCATGTTGAACGGAGGCACATGCAAAGCGCCTAGGAGTGGGGATCTCGACGGTGTGCTCAGGAAGGCAAGGGGTGGCGAGGTTCGGCCGGAATCGAGGAGGAAGCTCGTCGGAGACAGAGGTGCTCGGAGAGAAATTAGGGCGGCCTGGGGGCATGGCAAGGTGGGGTGACTGAGGGAAAATGGAGAGGGGAGGGAGGGGATTTATCACGCGTGATCACTACGAGGTTTAAACGCGGCATTAAGGCGAATTGACGATGCAAAATCAGCGGCAGAAACGGGAGAAGAACTGGACGCGCTGGGGAAGACGCTGACGTGTCTAGTGGGGTCCGTCTGACAGCGAGAGAGAAGGAAAGGGAACGGGGTCCACCGGTCATTCACTGCACGGGTCGTCTGGTGAGTGAGAGAAAAACGCTTCGGGGGAGAGAGTGAGGTGGGCTAACTGGGCCAGGACTGGGCTAGGTTAGATGGGTTGGGTCTATTTCTATATTTTTTTCTTCTGAATGCTTTTTCCTTTTCTGATTCTATTTTCTGTTTTGAAATTCAAACAACAAACAAACATTCAAAACAATTCAAACTTTCACCAAAAATTGCAATTGAATTTGGTTCTGTTTAACAACATAAACCAAAGTCCAAAACAAAATAAAATAATTTTATTCTTTTTAGGATCTATTTAATAATTAACTAAAATAGATCTTAATTATTAATTCAAAAAGGTTTTGATTTATTTAATAAAATCTCCATTTGAAAACTAAATATTATCAAAATCAAATCAGTAGGTTTTATTTGAAAATATAAGAGACTTGGAAAACTTGTTTAAAATAAGATAACATTTTTATTTTAGGGTCCATTAATACTTAAATAAGATGGACCTTAGTTATTAAATCAATTAGGATTTGTTTTATTATAATCTTTATTTTGAAATCTAAAATAAAACCAAAAACACTTCAGTAGGTTTTAATTGAGAATATAAAATACTTGGAAAAACTTATTTAAAATAAATTAATAAGTTTTGGTGTTTAATTAAAATGGTAAACCTTTTATTTAAATAAAACCTTTTATTTAAATAAAAAATTGGATATTAAATCCTTATTATTTTATTTAAATACACCTTTACTCTTTTAATCAAAGCAAAACATTTTAATTCAAAAGATTGGCCAAGGTTTAATTTGGCTCTATAAAATAATCCTTATTTATAAATCTACCTTTTCTTTTGAAAACCAAATCCTTTTATTAAAATATCCAAAAATAGTAATTTTAAATATTTTTAAGTTTATTGTTTATTTATCTTTTTAAATCCCTTTAGGATTTTATTTGATCCAAATAGGTTTTGAAAGTCCCCAATTGGGTTCAAAAAGTTTCTTCTCACCCTGAAAATCAACAAAGTTTTATTTTATTCATTTATTTTTCACATTACAAGATTTGGAAAATCTTGGGATGTGACAGGCTACCACCCTTAAAATAAATCTCGTCCTGAGATTTGGGAAGGCTAGGGTTACAAATTGGCTCAAAGCATCTAGGGTACTACCACCCTTAAAAAAAATTCCAACTAGTTTACATCTTGGCTTGCTTGGGATCTTGGTGCAACTTTCCTGGACAGAAGTTTGCATAGTGGCCTAGCTCCTTGCATTTGAAACATGTGACAAGGCTGAGATCCCTCGTAGGTTTGTTTATCTTGTGTTTCATCTTTTCTGGACAGTTGCTTGCATAATGTCCTAGCTCTTTGAAGTTGTTGCACCACACTTGGCTAATATCTTTCTTTTCCTTGGGGTAACAATTCTTCTTGTTTATTTCCTTGGTTCTTCTTCTTTTCTGGGCAATCACTGGCATAGTGTCCCATCTCTTTGCAATTGTAACATTGCAACTGGCTTATGTCCTTCTTTTTCTTTTTGGGTCTCTCCAAAGCTAGGTGTTCTTCTAGTTCATATTCTTCATTCCTCACCTCAAAGGTGGGAAATCTTTATCTCTTCTTGGGGCATTGATCTTCATGCTCCTTGGATGTATCATCCTTGTCTCCATAAATATTTCTAGCTTGGGTTCCTTCTAGAATAACATCTTTGTCATCCTTGTTGTCATTAGCTCTTTGGGAAAAGTTTTCTCCCATGTTGATCATTTGAGTAACCAATCCTTGCAACAATTGGGATTGAAGTTTCAAAATCCTTTGTATGGCTGGGTCTAATCCATTGTTGTTGGCTAAAAGCTGAGTTGTCTCTTGGCTCAACTGGTTTTGGGTTGCTATAAGTTCTCTCATGTTGTCCTCTTGGTTGTTGTTGTTGTCATCAACTTTGATGTTGGTGTTTCTTGGAGAAGTCATCTGTTTGGATTGGATTGGGATTAGAATAGGCAAAAGATTTCTAAGTAAGGGTTCTAATCACACACATCACAATTCACACAAGCAATGTGCAAGCAATCACAAACAAACATTCCACTCAAACAACAAAGTTCAAGCACATTTTTAGGCAACAAAATATTTTTTTGTTACACCACATAAGTTGGTGTGTTTGACTTAACTAAAATATGGTGGTCCATCTGTATGGTTCACTTGTGATCTTTCCTTCCTTCTTGGTTGATTCTTCTTGCATGAGATCATGGTTTCCTTGGAAAAACTCTTGGTCACAAATACTTCAAATGATGTGGGCTCCTTCTAACTTGTGTTTCCTTAGTTTCCAATTCCTTAAACACGATTTCTTGTCTCACTTGTAGTCCTTAGTTCTATCCAAGGTTGAAGTCCTTGGTGAAAATGCTGAAGATGTTGAAGTCATTAGAGTTGAAGTCTTTGGTCATGGGGTAGGCTTTGTCCATCAAGTTTGAAATAGATGAGATGTAGAATCAAATCCAAAATGGTTGAGGAAAGAGTTTACAAGATTGTTTGTAAATAAGTTTTTGGAACAAATACAACTTCTATTTTTCTAAGGGTTTTGTCCAATCCTAGGTTTACAAATCCTACAGGCAACACAATGCTCTGATACCATCTATAAGGGTCCCAACCTTTAATAAGGTAGAGTCCCCCGTGTTTACAATGCTAGTCCCTGGATCAATAGCTAGCATCCACAGTTAAGATGTAATATCAAGAAACAAAGGTCATAATACAACTTTATAACCAGGAATAACATAATTTTATTACATCTTACATAGCTCATTTGGCTATTACATTACATTGCAGCAGAATATCTATAAGCATGGGGTCCTTCATCTTCAAGTGCCACAGTGCACATGTTGGTTGTAGACTTTGTAATCCTAATCAACACACTTCACTAAATCAATCAAACCTGCAACATCACAAGTTACAGCCACAAAGGGTCAATACATTTGAATTGTATTGGCAAGTTATACTATGGTAATATAGTGGAGTCTACCATCTATATGCATTTGGCTAAGTGGAGTTGAGGCTTGCATTGCTCAAAAATAGATTTTTCCTTAACATTTTGAAAACACTAATTTTTGCTTGACAAAATCATTTCTCCCAATCAAAAGTTTGAAGATCCTTTAGCCCTTGTTCAACCACAAGTTTTGAACTTTGAAATTTGAATGATGAGATTCTTGATTGCTTCCATGTCTTGATGCTCAAATTGTCCTTTACCAGGGACATGGCTAAGTACTTAGATTTTACACTCTGCAGAGGTGGTGCACTTTCCCCACAAGACTTGGTTTCACCAAGACAAGATCTTTCAGAAGCCTTCCCTTAGACCAAAATGGACGCGTTCCAACCTATCAAACTCTACCACCAACTGTCCATATGGCTAAGTTCTTGCAACCTATATGATCCAGGCAGAGCCCATAATGCCAAGTGGTTGCACTTGAAGCTTCTCAACATTTGACATCTCAAATCTCTTTGTTCCTGGGTGGCCATCCACAAGTGAGATACACAAGGTCAACCATAAACATGGGCCTTGTGAACCACTCAACCAAAAACCACCAAGCAATTACCATTCCACCCAGGTGATTCATTAACTTAGTTGTTTTATTAGACAAAACACAAGTCCTCAGACTTAGAAACTTTTCATAGTATGGATATATATTCCACCTTGTTTTCTATTAGCTAGGCTAAGCTTGATAGTAGTAGGAATCTTAACTTAGGAAAATTTCTACTAAGGTTTCATCTACTAGGTTTTCCTATAGCAAGGTTTATACTTAGCAAAATTCCATGCAAGTTTTACTTAGAGAAAATCACTAATGCATAGTGAAAGTAATGGGACAAAAGTATGAAGCATCACTTGCCTTTTTGGTAGAGGGTATAGGTTCACTCCTTGTCCTTGCAACAATCACACTCTTCAAGTCACTACAATTCAATCAAGCAAGGTACAATCTCAATCTACCAATCAAGCAAAACATCACATAAAATCATAGAACTAAGAGAATGCATGCAAGCATGCCAAGGTTTGTTTTATTTGGACAAGTGGTTCCTAATGGGACATAAACATTTGAAAAACACCTAATGGTCATTTTATAAAGTGGCAAAATCATTTGCAAGAGGTTTCACTTCCTAAACCATTTTCAAAACAAAGTATCATTTTATGTGGTGTAGAAATATTTTTACTAAGGCATTAATCTATAGGGTTCACCAAATATGTTTTAAAACCATAAAACTTGGTGTTTAGGGTCAGAGAGTTTAAAACAAAACATTTCCCAAAGGTTTTCCTTCAAAACCATTTTTACTAAATAAACTATATTTTTATTTGACTAGAATTGGTTTTAAATCAAAGAATCATTCTTTTCCTTCACCAAATATATTTTTGAAACCACAATTTGTTTCCTAGGGTCAGTAGGTTCAAAACAAACCATTTGCCAAAGATTTTATCCCCCAAAATCATTTTTGAACAATTTTTCTAATCTAAACAAGCATACAAATGTTTCTGCAAAAACAAACATTTTTCCAGAAGCTTTTTACTAAACAAATGGCATGGTTGTCTAGGGCTTGTTCCACTGATTCCATTGATATAAAGTTTGCAAAAATTGGACCTATGGAACTAAAGTTGCAAGACTTTCAAATCTGCATCTAAATCAGATTCAAACTTTGATTTAAACAGAACTGGTGACACGCGTCCTATTCCTATTCTTCGGTACCGCTTCGCTCGGATCGGCTACTCTGGCGCGTTGGATCAAGTCAGATCGAGCGGCACAGGTTGCGTACCCCTTCAACGTTGAGTGATCTAATCGCATCCTTTGGATTTTCATCTAACGGCCATCGTCATCTTGACCAATATCCGGCGGCGCTCGACGGCTGCACGCGGCGGAGACGTTCGGCTAGCGGCGGAGCTGGCGCTAGAGGATGCTAGGGGGAAGAAGAAATGGCTCACCGTGATAGCAGTAGCGTGGGGGAGCTCAACGTAGATGCGAGGAGGCGAGGGGCGCTCAGGTTCCGTCGAAATTCCTCACCGGAGTCAAGGACGGCGTCAGGCGGCTCTGGTCGTGGTCGGAGGCGACGCTGTGGTTCACCCCGAAGCAAAACGAGGATACGGTTAGATGCGCAAGATCAAGGCAAAGCTGCGTGCGTGAAGGAGAGGGTGCGGGGTGGTCGGTTCTTACCAAGGAACTTCGCCGGAGAGAGGCGTACGCTGGCTGGTCGGTGGTCAAGTCGACGGCCTGGGCGCATGGTTGAACGGAGGGCATGCAAAAGCGCCTAGGAGGGATCTCGACGGTGTGCTCAGGAAGGCAAGGGGTGGCGAGGTTCGGCCGGAATCGAGGAGGAAGCTCGTCGGAGACAGAGGTGCTCGGAGAGAAATTAGGGCGGCCTGGGGGCATGGCAAGGTGGGGTGACTGAGGGAAAATGGAGAGGGGAGGGAGGGGATTTATCACGCGTGATCACTACGAGGTTTAAACGCGGCATTAAGGCGAATTGACGATGCAAAATCAGCGCGTAAACGGAGAAGAACTGACGCTATGGGAAGACGCCGACGTGTCTAGTGGGGTCCGTCGACAATGAGAGAGAAGGAAAGGGAACGGGTCCACCGGGTCGTCTGGTGAGTGAGAGAAAAACGCTTCGGGGGAGAGAGTGAGGTGGGCTAACTGGGCCAGGACTGGGCTAGGTTAGATGGGTTGGGTCTATTTCTATATTTTTTTCTTCTGAATGATTTTTCCTTTTCTGATTCTATTTTCATTTTGAAATTCAAACAACAAACAAACATTCAAAACAATTCAAACTTTCACCAAAAATTGCAATTGAATTTGGTTCTGTTTAACAACATAAACCAAAGTCCAAAACAAAATAAAATAATTTTATTCTTTTTAGGATCTATTTAATAATTAACTAAAATAGATCTTAATTATTAATTCAAAAAGGTTTTGATTTATTTAATAAAATCTCCATTTGAAAACTAAATATTATCAAAATCAAATCAGTAGGTTTTATTTGAAAATATAAGAGACTTGGAAAACTTGTTTAAAATAAGATAACATTTTTATTTTAGGGTCCATTAATACTTAAATAAGATGGACCTTAGTTATTAAATCAATTAGGATTTGTTTTATTATAATCTTTATTTTGAAATCTAAAATAAAACCAAAAACACTTCAGTAGGTTTTAATTGAGAATATAAAATACTTGGAAAAACTTATTTAAAATAAATTAATAAGTTTTGGTGTTTAATTAAAATGGTAAACCTTTTATTTAAATAAAACCTTTTATTTAAATAAAAAATTGGATATTAAATCCTTATTATTTTATTTAAATACACCTTTACTCTTTTAATCAAAGCAAAACATTTTAATTCAAAAGATTGGCCAAGGTTTAATTTGGCTCTATAAAATAATCCTTATTTATAAATCTACCTTTTCTTTTGAAAACCAAATCCTTTTATTAAAATATCCAAAAATAGTAATTTTAAATATTTTTAAGTTTATTGTTTATTTATCTTTTTAAATCCCTTTAGGATTTTATTTGATCCAAATAGGTTTTGAAAGTCCCCAATTGGGTTCAAAAAGTTTCTTCTCACCCTGAAAATCAACAAAGTTTTATTTTATTCATTTATTTTTCACATTACAAGATTTGCAAAATCTTGGGATGTGATAGGCTACCACCCTTAAAATAAATCTCGTCCTGAGATTTGGGAAGGCTAGGGTTACAAATTGGCTCAAAGCATCTAGGGTACTACCACCCTTAAAAAAAATTCCAACTAGTTTACATCTTGGCTTGCTTGGGATCTTGGTGCAACTTTCCTGGACAGAAGTTTGCATAGTGGCCTAGCTCCTTGCATTTGAAACATGTGACAAGGCTGAGATCCCTCGTAGGTTTGTTTATCTTGTGTTTCATCTTTTCTGGACAGTTGCTTGCATAATGTCCTAGCTCTTTGAAGTTGTTGCACCAAACTTGGCTAATATCTTTCTTTTCCTTGGGGTAACAATTCTTCTTGTTTATTTCCTTGGTTCTTCTTCTTTTCTGGGCAATCACTGGCATAGTGTCCCATCTCTTTGCAATTGTAACATTGCAACTGGCTTATGTCCTTCTTTTTCTTTTTGGGTCTCTCCAAAGCTAGGAGTTCTTCTAGTTCATATTCTTCATTCCTCACCTCAAAGGTGGGAAAGCTTTATCTCTTCTTGGGGCATTGATCTTCATGCTCCTTGGATGTATCATCCTTGTCTCCATAAATATTTCTAGCTTGGGTTCCTTCTAGAATAACATCTTTGTCATCCTTGTTGTCATTAGCTCTTTGGGAAAAGTTTTCTCCCATGTTGATCATTTGAGTAACCAATCCTTGCAACAATTGGGATTGAAGTTTCAAAATCCTTTGTATGGCTGGGTCTAATCCATTGTTGTTGGCTAAAAGCTGAGTTGTCTCTTGGCTCAACTGGTTTTGGGTTGCTATAAGTTCTCTCATGTTGTCCTCTTGGTTGTTGTTGTTGTCATCAACTTTGATGTTGGTGTTTCTTGGAGAAGTCATCTGTTTGGATTGGATTGGGATTAGAATAGGCAAAAGATTTCTAAGTAAGGGTTCTAATCACACACATCACAATTCACACAAGAAATGTGCAAGCAATCACAAACAAACATTCCACTCAAACAACAAAGTTCAAGCACATTTTTAGGCAACAAAATATTTTTTTGTTACACCACATAAGTTGGTGTGTTTGACTTAACTAAAATATGGTGGTCCATCTGTATGGTTCACTTGTGATCTTTCCTTCCTTCTTGGTTGATTCTTCTTGCATGAGATCATGGTTTCCTTGGAAAAACTCTTGGTCACAAATACTTCAAATGATGTGGGCTCCTTCTAACTTGTGTTTCCTTAGTTTCCAATTCCTTGAACACGATTTCTTGTCTCACTTGTAGTCCTTAGTTCTATCCAAGGTTGAAGTCCTTGGTGAAAATGCTGAAGATGTTGAAGTCATTAGAGTTGAAGTCTTTGGTCATGGGGTAGGCTTTGTCCATCAAGTTTGAAATAGATGAGATGTAGAATCAAATCCAAAATGGTTGAGGAAAGAGTTTACAAGATTGTTTGTAAATAAGTTTTTGGAACAAATACAACTTCTATTTTTCTAAGGGTTTTGTCCAATCCTAGGTTTACAAATCCTACAGGCAACACAATGCTCTGATACCATCTATAAGGGTCCCAACCTTTAATAAGGTAGAGTCCCCCGTGTTTACAATGCTAGTCCCTGGATCAATAGCTAGCATCCACAGTTAAGATGTAATATCAAGAAACAAAGGTCATAATACAACTTTATAACCAGGAATAACATAATTTTATTACATCTTACATAGCTCATTTGGCTATTACATTACATTGCAGCAGAATATCTATAAGCATGGGGTCCTTCATCTTCAAGTGCCACAGTGCATATTGGTTGTAGACTTTGTAATCCTAATCAACACACTTCACTAAATCAATCAAACCTGCAACATCACAAGTTACAGCCACAAAGGGTCAATACATTTGAATTGTATTGGCAAGTTATACTATGGTAATATAGTGGAGTCTACCATCTATATGCATTTGGCTAAGTGGAGTTGAGGCTTGCATTGCTCAAAAATAGATTTTTCCTTAACATTTTGAAAACACTAATTTTTGCTTGACAAAATCATTTCTCCCAATCAAAAGTTTGAAGATCCTTTAACCCTTGTTCAACCACAAGTTTTGAACTTTGAAATTTGAATGATGAGATTCTTGATTGCTTCCATGTCTTGATGCTCAAATTGTCCTTTACCAGGGACATGGCTAAGTACTTAGATTTTACACTCTGCAGAGGTGGTGCACTTTCCCCACAAGACTTGGTTTCACCAAGACAAGATCTTTCAGAAGCCTTCCCTTAGACCAAAATGGACGCGTTCCAACCTATCAAACTCTACCACCAACTGTCCTTATGGCTAAGTTCTTGCAACCTATATGATCCAGGCAGAGCCCATAATGCCAAGTGGCTGCACTTGAAGCTTCTCAACATTTGACATCTCAAATCTCTTTGTTCCTGGGTGGCCATCCACAAGTGAGATACACAAGGTCAACCATAAACATGGGCCTTGTGAACCACTCAACCAAAAACCACCAAGCAATTACCATTCCACCCAGGTGATTCATTAACTTAGTTGTTTTATTAGACAAAAACACAAGTCCTCAGACTTAGAAACTTTTCATAGTATGGATATATATTCCACCCTTGTTTTCTATTAGCTAGGCTAAGCTTGATAGTAGTAGGAATCTTAACTTAGGAAAATTTCTACTAAGGTTTCATCTACTAGGTTTTCCTATAGCAAGGTTTATACTTAGCAAAATTCCATGCAAGTTTTACTTAGAGAAAATCACTAATGCATAGTGAAAGTAATGGGACAAAAGTATGAAGCATCACTTGCCTTTTTGGTAGAGGGTATAGGTTCACTCCTTGTCCTTGCAACAATCACACTCTTCAAGTCACTACAATTCAATCAAGCAAGGTACAATCTCAATCTACCAATCAAGCAAAACATCACATAAAATCATAGAACTAAGAGAATGCATGCAAGCATGCCAAGGTTTGTTTTATTTGGACAAGTGGTTCCTAATGGGACATAAACATTTGAAAAACACCTAATGGTCATTTTATAAAGTGGCAAAATCATTTGCAAGAGGTTTCACTTCCTAAACCATTTTCAAAACAAAGTATCATTTTATGTGGTGTAGAAATATTTTACTAAGGCATTAATCTATAGGGTTCACCAAATATGTTTTAAAACCATAAAACTTGGTGTTTAGGGTCAGAGAGTTTAAAACAAAACATTTCCCAAAGGTTTTCCTTCAAACCCATTTTTACTAAATAAACTATATTTTTATTTGACTAGAATTGGTTTTAAATCAAAGAATCATTCTTTTCCTTCACCAAATATATTTTTGAAACCACAATTTGTTTCCTAGGGTCAGTAGGTTCAAAACAAACCATTTGCCAAAGATTTTATCCCCCAAAATCATTTTTGAACAATTTTTCTAATCTAAACAAGCATACAAATGTTTCTGCAAAAACAAACATTTTTCCAGAAGCATTTTACTAAACAAATGGCAAGGTTGTTCAGGGCTTGTTCCACTGATTCCATTGATATAAAGTTTGCAAAAATTGGACCTGTGGAACTAAAGTTGCAAGACTTTCAAATCTGCATCTAAATCAGATTCAAACTTTGATTTAAACAGAACTGGTGACACGCGTCCTATTCCTATTCTTCGGTACCGCTTCGCTCGGATCGGCTACTCTGGCGCGTTGGATCAAGTCAGATCGAGCGGCACAGGTTGCGTACCCCTTCAACGTTGAGTGATCTAATCGCATCCTTTGGATTTTCATCTAACGGCCATCGTCATCTTGACCAATATCCGGCGGCGCTCGACGGCTGCACGCGGCGGAGACGTTCGGCTAGCGGCGGAGCTGGCGCTAGAGGATGCTAGGGGGAAGAAGAAATGGCTCACCGTGATAGCAGTAGCGTGGGGGAGCTCAACGTAGATGCGAGGAGGCGAGGGGCGCTCAGGTTCCGTCGAAATTCCTCACCGGAGTCAAGGACGGCGTCAGGCGGCTCTGGTCGTGGTCGGAGGCGACGCTGTGGTTCACCCCGAAGCAAAACGAGGATACGGTTAGATGCGCAAGATCAAGGCAAAGCTGCGTGCGTGAAGGAGAGGGTGCGGGGTGGTCGGTTCTTACCAAGGAACTACGCCGGAGAGAGGCAGACGCGGCGGCGCGGCTGGGTTGTCAAGTCGACGCCTTGGGCGCCATGGTTGAACGGAGGGCACGTAAAAGCGCCTAGGAGTGGGGATCTCGACGGTGTGCTCAGGAAGGCAAGGGGTGGCGAGGTTCGGCCGGAATCGAGGAGGAAGCTCGTCGGAGACAGAGGTGCTCGGAGAGAAATTAGGGCGGCCTGGGGGCATGGCAAGGTGGGGTGACTGAGGGAAAATGGAGAGGGGAGGGAGGGGATTTATCACGCGTGATCACTACGAGGTTTAAACGCGGCATTAAGGCGAATTGACGATGCAAAATTAGCGGCAGAAACGGGAGAAGAACTGGACGCGCTGGGGAAGACGCTGACGTGTCTAGTGGGGTCCGTCTGACAGCGAGAGAGAAGGAAAGGGAACGGGGTCCACCGGTCATTCACTGCACGGGTCGTCTGGTGAGTGAGAGAAAAACGCTTCGGGGGAGAGAGTGAGGTGGGCTAACTGGGCCAGGACTGGGCTAGGTTAGATGGGTTGGGTCTATTTCTATATTTTTTCTTCAATGCTTTTTCCTTTTCTGATTCTATTTTCTGTTTTGAAATTCAAACAACAAACAAACATTCAAAACAATTCAAACTTTCACCAAAAATTGCAATTGAATTTGGTTCTGTTTAACAACATAAACCAAAGTCCAAAACAAAATAAAATAATTTTATTCTTTTTAGGATCTATTTAATAATTAAATAAAATAGATCTTAATTATTAATTCAAAAAGGTTTTGATTTATTTAATAAAATCTCCATTTGAAAACTAAATATTATCAAAATCAAATTAGTAGGTTTTATTTGAAAATATAAGAGACTTGGAAAACTTGTTTAAAATAAGATAACATTTTTATTTTAGGGTCCATTAATACTTAAATAAAATGGACCTTAGTTATTAAATCAATTAGGATTTGTTTTATTATAATCTTTATTTTGAAATCTAAAATAAAACCAAAAACACTTCAGTAGGTTCTAATTGAGAATATAAAATACTTGGAAAAACTTATTTAAAATAAATTAATAAGTTTTGGTGTTTAATTAAAATGGTAAACCTTTTATTTAAATAAAACCTTTTATTTAAATAAAAAATTGGATATTAAATCCTTATTATTTTATTTAAATAAACCTTTACTCTTTTAATCAAAGCAAAACATTTTAATTCAAAAGATTGGCCAAGGTTTAATTTGGCTCTATAAAATAATCCTTATTTATAAATCTACCTTTTCTTTTGAAAACCAAATCCTTTTATTAAAAGATCGAAAAATAGTAATTTTAAATATTTTTAAGTTTATTGTTTATTTATCTTTTTAAATACCTTTAGGATTTTATTTGATCCAAATAGGTTTTGAAAGTCCCCAATTGGGTTCAAAAAGTTTCTTCTCACCCTGAAAATCAACAAAGTTTTATTTTATTCATTTATTTTTCACATTACAAGATTTGGAAAATCTTGGGATGTCACAGGCGTCTCTCGCAGAAGCCTCATCTTCCGTCCAGTTCCTCATCAATGGTCTTATGGACGTTTACTCGGCGCCATCTGGGAGTATCTTCTAATAGTATAGATACTTCAAATATCACAACAAAATTTGATTAAAACAAATAAAAAATGTATTGTAGATAATTATATACTCCCTCCGATTCAAAGTATTTAACTTAGATTTGGATGTATCTAGACATGTTTTAGTGCTAGATATATCCGAATCTAGACAAAACCAAGTCAATTAGTTTGAATCGGAGGAAGTATGTAAGTTGAGGATGGAATTTACTTGTAACAATATGGTGCTGCATGTCGGCCATTGCCTCACCTCATATGCGTTGCCTACTTGTTTTAGGCGAGCAATGAGGTATGTCCGTACATACTCATTGAAATTGAGCTTTTTAATGCGTCCCACATCTTCTACTAGTGCATAGTAGCGTTTTGGGACGATCTTCTGGTTTTGTTGAGGCAAGGACTGTCCCAATTAGAACCAGAACCACCTTATGGATAAAGTCGTCATCCGCAACTTTATCCTTGATGACATCGGCGATTAGGTCATCGATTACAAGATTACCTGTCTTTTTGCTTACAAAGCTATCAGGTATACGGTTCTTTGCGTCATCACCTTCCTCATAAAGAATATCCGATATATTCAATCCATGATTTTTTAAACCATAGATGCACTCAACATCCACTTCCGTAAGGGATATTTCACCATGATTCTTGCGTACATTAAATTTTTCTGTCTTTGGATCAAATTTTTCTGTCCTAAATTTGATCACCAGTCATCTTGACTTCAATGGGGGAATCTCAAGCATGCACTGCAAGTCGGTTTCTCTAATTTTGGCACGTTGTGCCGGTGTCGTATTTTTCACGAAATGACACCACTTCTCAACAACACAACATATTTCTCCGATTTTGTCCATTCTGTTGAAAAATAACTATATTTATTTAGGTGTTTTGTTGGCATCCGAAGAAATAATACTATTAATAACACAAATAGACTACGATGGATAACACTAAGAGTACGTTATACTACACCATGTCAGGTAAATCTCTGGATGCTCCTAACTACCGATAAATCGAGAGCGGGATTTTGAACTTGTTTACACATATATACAATTACAAATATACTTATACATAGAAATATAATTACAAATCTCTGCATGTGCAATTACATATAAAAATGTTTATACATATACTTCTTTTTAAAAATGTTTACACATATATACAATTACAAATAAAGAGTTTACACACATAGTTTTTCTGTAGTGCATGTGTTTATAGACCTTTTATTGCAAACATATATGAACAGTATTACACATAACCAGCTAAATTGAATAACAACAGGAGAATCAAATATCTTATTTTTTTTATCAAAAGGGACTTCTACATCATTCATTTTTAAACACCAAACCAGCTAAATTGCATCTCAACACCGCATGTAGGCTTGAGATGTGATGTCTACACAGAACCAACACAAGAAAATTACAGCAGAATTAACAGGCAACATCCTGCCAAACGATTTCCCGCCCTCAAACAAAGCCCAATAACAGGAATTCCTAACGAAGATCCACTAACAATTCTTTGACATAATGGCGACTACCCTTGGGCGGAAAATCTAACGACTAAATAAAAGGATCCATATGGATCGAGCTCTAATCGAAGTTCTGCTGAACTTAGAACTAGTAATATTGTATGATAAATCCACAGTGCATACAAAAATACCTGCAACGATAGTGCATGTGTTGCGATTATGCAGATCCTCAAAAAGAAACGGCGTGTCCTCAATGTAGCTCTCACGTAGGGCAGGACAAAAAAAATTCAGATGTCGTCATTGGAGGCGATGGGCGGAGTCGAGGCGAACAAGAAAATCCTGAGATACGATTTATGTCCCCTCTAATAAGATGGTTGCCTCTTTGTGCACACGTATAACGTGGGGTGTGTGCGTGGTGGGTAGGTGGGGTGTGGGGTTTATAGATTAGTTCTATGGATTAAAATGACGTGGAAGTATTTTTGCATGGGCTTTGGCCAGCCCATATACCGGTCGGCCTGTCTCGGGCCAATTGTGCAATCAGGCAATCGTGTCTATGCTTCTAAAGAGTAACTATGAGTGGCTAACCAGTGCATGAGTGGGTCTACACGTAGCTTCGTGCATCGAAAGTAGTCATTATTAGTGCATCGAAAGTTACTTACGTAATACCAACAAGGTTTGTGTTGTGAATAAATTTGGAATTACAACGTTTCATAGTAACACATTAGGAATATTTGAAGAAAATATTAAAAATATATACATTGCTAGGTTCCAAGGGAGAATATTTAAGATGTATACATTGCTAGGCCAATAATGTTAACTCGTCAAAATAATAATGTTGTTACATATGGCGGCGAAATAGATAAATAATTGTTTCATGATAGCTACAAACGAATAAACATCGATCTTAAGAAACAAGTAGCTAGATGATGTTGATGATAAACATAATGTTTAGGACAACTTGTTTTGTGGTCCTAGAATTATGAGCAAGGCTTGTTCAACGTGTAGCTCATCTTCTTTCGTATGGAAATCCCACTATGCCTTTTTGTTGAATATCAGCCGGCCATCATTGTCAATCATGTAGGAAATCTTGCTGACTTCAAAATCTCCAACCCGCAGCCCAACCAAGCCTTCCTCGGGAATTTTAAGGAAGACAACAAATTTTTTAGGTAGTTTCTGTGATGTCGTCATGGATGATGAAATCAAAAGATTAACGATGTGAGACGATTGCTACAATTTATGCACATATAAGGAGGAACAGCATAACTATAACTAACCCCTTCGTCTCAAAATAGATGTCTTAGGTTTAAATGTGGATGAATCTATATACTAAATTGTGTCTATATTTGTCCAAATTTTGACAATTTTTGACAAAATTAAGACATCTATTTTGAGACGGAGGGAGTACGAGGATAACATACCATGTTGTGTTTCGCAAGATTGGTGTGTGTTAAACAGGTTACTAATGGGACCCCAACAATAGTACTTTCTGCATGTATAATAATTAAGAGGTGCCAATGCTCATCTCCACTCAGTTCGCATACTTGGGAGATGATGGTAGATTCATACGGGTCTTTCTCGCCACTGCTGAAATAGACAATACTGATACTCGGTGTTTTTCCTCCCAACGAAAACACAATCATTTGATCTCCCCCAAACACATGGTCCTGTCTACGAATTCTTTCCATCTATCACCACCCATGCGGGTCAAAGCCTTTTCTTTCACCACATCAACCTCATATGCACGCCCAAGTGCTAGAAAGAGCACACTGGTCTTCTCTTCTACATATTCATTGAACATGAACCTTGCATTGCATGGAATAATATACGCACAATTAACCAAATATACACACGTTTTAAAAAGGTAGAGCGCTGCCAACAAAGGTTACAAGATAGCAATTGTGTAAGGAAAAATAGTGTGTTTCGTACCACTGAATCTTCAAACTCTTCATGCATAAAGACACGAAATAATAACCCCGAGGTCAAGGAGTCGCACACACTCTTGCATTTTCCGCATAACGCCATGTCTCCTAAAACAATTACATAATCATATAAATCCATTACACACTTCATACACTAGTACACACATCAAAAACATCAGTCATGCACATGTTCAACAAATACAAATAATGCACAGTGAAAGATCTAAATAAATCAGCTACATAATTAATATATTATATACTATATAGTTCATCTAGACAATAAAATCAGAGCTAGCCTAAAAATTTAATATAAATGTATGAGCAATAGCGAGTCTAGGGCTCACGGATGGTGGCGGATCGACATCACGAACGGGAGCAGAGACGTCGAGAGAAGATAGACATGGGGCGGCAGCGAGAGGAGAGTATAGGCGCGGTGGTGGGATGAGTAAACCTATTTATGCATTTTATAGGAAATTAATGAAGGGTTTCGCAGCATAGTAAATCAAAATTTTCTACGGAAGCGAACAGAGGAAAAGCCAAGATCTAATCTAGGAAATGCAAACAACAAGAGAGATTGGATTAGATCTTCATACCCTTGAAGATTCAAGACAAATGAACGCTCATTTTAACGTGGGTGATGTAGTCGCACTCGCTTCTCCTCCTCGCGATCCGATCCGATCTAGCACCACAAGTGGCGGTGCCTCCGTGAGATGCACACGCGGCACCTCGGCCTCCTCCTTCCTCGGACCAGCAAGTATGGTGGAGAGATGGATTGGATCTACAACACGACGGCGTGGTGTATATGGTGGAGAATTTCTGCCGCAGGGCTTCGCCTACAAACAGTCGGGAGGGAGAGAGGAAGGCAGCAGGGCTACTAGGGTTTGGAGGAAGGTGTGTCAGGGGGAGAGGGGGCGCACCAGCCCTCTATATATAGAGGGGGGTGCGGCCAGCCCTTGCCCATCCTCCAAGCCTATCTCTAGTTTAAACGATTTAAACTTTCCCTTATCTAGAAATCCTATCTCTAGTTTAAACGATTTTAAACTTTCCCTTATCTAGAAATCCTATCTCTAGTTTAAACGATTTTAAACTTATCTAGGATCGGCTGGGCCCTATGGGGCCTTGTGCCCCTGGCCCAATGCGGCCAGGACACTCCCTCATAGGCCCATGCCCCCTCTTGGAAGGTGGGACCATGTTGGCCCCCTTCCGGAAGGTTCTAGAAGCTTCCGGTACAATACCGATTAACCCGGAACAATTCCGAACTCCAAAAACTGCACTGCCTTATATGAATCTTATTCTCCGGACCATTCCGGAACCTCTCGTGATGTCCTAGATCCCATCCGAGACTCCGAACAAAAATTCATAAACCAATTATCCAATCTATCCTAGCGTCGAGACACGTTAAGTGTGACCCTGCGGGTTCGAGAATATGCAGACATGATCTTCTATCAATAATCAACAGCGGGGTTTGGGCACCCATATTGACTCCCACACATTCATCGATGATCATATCGGATGAACCACGATGCCAGGATTCAATCAATCCCATATATATATTCCCTTCGTCTCACGATATTTTACTTGCCCGAGATTCGATCGTCGGTATCGTCATACCTAGTTCAATCTCGTTCACAGCAAGTACTTTACTCGTTCCGTTATCCGATATCACTTTGTGATTAACTCCTTAACCACATGCTTGCAAGCGTGTTGATATCGACTGAGTGGGCCCAAGTATATCTCTCCGACTTGGGAGGGACAAATTCCATCTCGATACATACAACCCAACAGATACTTTCCGATCACCGAGAGACACCTTTATGATCACCTCTCATAGGATGACGCTTGATGACCTCAAAGCTTTCTTCCGATACCGTGGAGTTGCATTATCTCATGGTCTAAGGAATACAATATTTGATATAAGAAAAGCTTCAAAGACGAACACGATGACACGATCTAATTGCTTCGCTTAGTTTGGTCTCCACCATATCATTCTCCCAATGATATGATCTCATTATCAATTGACAACTCATGTCTATGGTTAGGAAACCTTAACCATCATTGATCAATGAGCTAGTCCATAGAGGCGTACTAGGGACACGGTGTTGTTCACAAACCACACAAGTATTAAAATTTCCGCTTAATACAATTCTAGCATGGAATATAAACTTTATCATGAACAAGAATTATAATAATAACATCTTTATTATTGCCTCTAGGGCATAATTCCAACAGTCTCCCACTTGCACTAGAGTCAATAATCTAGTTTACATCTGGCAACAATCTCACACCCATGGCACTGAGGTGCTGATCATGTTTTACACGTGGAAGAGGTTTAGTCAATGGATCTGCGACATTCAGATATGTATGTACTTTGCTAATCTTCAGATCTCCATCTGCTATATAATCTCGGATTATATGAAACTTGCAGTTGATATGCTTGGTCTTTGGATGATATCTTGGTTCCTTAGCGAGTGCTATGGCGCCAGTGTTGTCACACAATATCTCCAGCGGTTCTAATGCACTTGGAACCACGCCAAGCTCAGTGATGAAGTTTCTGATCCAAACTCCTTCACTTGACGCTTCTGCAGCAGCCATGTATTCCGCTTCTACTGTAGATCCCGCGACCACGCTTTGCTTGCAGCTTCTCCAGCTCACAGCTCCTCCATTTAAAATATACACGTATCCTGTCTGAGATTTAGCATCATCCTTGTCGGTGTCGAAACTAGCATCGACGTAACCTTTTACGACGAGCTGTTCATCACCCCCATAGACTAAGAACATTTATTTAGTCCTATTTAGGTACCTTAGGATGTTCTTCACGGCTGTCCAAAGGTTCCACTCGGATCACTTTGATATCTCGTCACAAACTAAGAGCATTGGACACATCCGTCTAGTACACAAGATGGCATACATGATGGAACCTATGGCCGAGGCATAAGGCACTTTGCTCATAGCTTCCCTATCATTTCATCAGAATGGACATCGAGCCTTGCTCAATATCTTACTCGACAACATAGGCAATCGAACCTTTCAATGCCTTATCCATTCTGAACCTATTCAGAACTTTGTCTATGTATGTACTCATGCTTAAAGCTATCAGGCGTCTTTGTCTATCTCTAAAGATCTTGATGCCCAATATATAAGCAGCTTCACCTATGACTTTCATTGAAAAACACTTGTTCAAATAACTCTTCACATCGTTAAGCATGTTGATGTCATTTCCAATAATCAATATGTCATCCACATATAGTACCGTAAACGCCACCGAGCTCCCACTCACTTTCTTGTAGATGCAAGCTTCAGAGCAATTTGGAACAAATCCAAAGCTCTTGATCACTTGATCAAAACGAAGGTTCCAACTCCGAGATGCTTGCTTCAGTCCATAAATGGAACGCTGAAGTTTGCATACTTTATCAAGATCCTTAGGATCGATAAAACCTTCGGGTTGCATCATATACAACTCTTCATCAATGTTGCCATTGAGGAACGCAGTTCTTGACATCCATCCGCCATATTTCATAATCATGAAACGCAGCAATTGCTAATAAAATCCGAATGGACTTAAACATCGCTACGGGAGAGAAAGTCTCATCGTAGTCAACACCTTGAACTTGTCGAAAACCTTTCGCGACAAGCCGTGCTTTATAGATGGTAACATTACCATCCGCGTCCGTTTTCTTCTTGAAGATCCATTTGCACTCAACGGCCTTTCGATCGCTAGGAGGGTCCACCAAAGTCCATACTTGGTTTTCGCTCATGGATCCCAATTCGGATTTCATGGCTTCTAGCCATTTCTCGTAGTCTGGCTCATCATCGCCTCATAGTTCGTAGGGTTCACCGCCTTCTACTAACAAGACAACAAGACAGGGTTGCCATACCACTCAGAGGGCACGCGACCTTGTCGACTGCGACGCTCAAGAGCAGATCGCTCAAGCTTCATGATCCTCATCATTTGCCTCCTCTATTGTTGGTGCAGGCGGCACTGGAACAATTTCAGGTGATGCGCTACTCTCCAATTCAAGAGAAGGTTCAATAACCTCGTCTAGCTCTACTTTCCTCCCACTCACTTCTTTCGAGAGAAACTCCTTCTCAAGAAAGGAACCGTTCATGCATAAACACTTTGCCTTCGGTTCGCGGATAGAAGGTATACCCAATAGTTTCCTTAGGGTATCCTATGAAGACGCATTTCTCCGCTTTGGGTTCGAGCTTGTCCGGCATCAACTTCTTGACGTAAGCTTCGCATCCCCAAACTTTAAGAAACGACAACTTAGGTTTAGCACCAAACCGCAGTTCATATGGTGTCGTCTCAACGGATTTAGATGGAGCCCTATTTAAAGTGAATGCAGCGGTTTCTAATGCATAACCCCAAAATGATAACGGCAAATCAGTAAGAGACATCATAGATCGGACCATATCTAATAAAGTTCGATTCCGGCGTTTAGACACACCATTGCGCTGGTGTTCCGTATGGAGTTGCGAAACGATTCCACTTGCTTTGAGATGCGTGAGAAAATCATAACTCAAATATTCGCCCACGATCGGATCGTAGAAACTTAATCTTTACATTACGATGGTTCTCCACTTCATTCTGAAATTCTTTGAACTTTTCAAACGTTTCAGATTTATGTTTCATTAAATAGATATACCCATATCTACTTAAGTCATCGGTAAAAGTGAGAAAATAGCGATATCCACCCCGCGTCGAAACACTCATCGGTCCGCATACATCGGTATGTATGATTTCCAACAAGTCCGTTGCTCGCTTCATCATACCGGAGAACGGGGTTTTGATCATCTTGCCCATAAGGCATGGTTCGCATGTGTCAAATGATTCAAAATCAAGAGACTCCAAAAGTCCATCAGAATGGAGTTTCTTCATGCGCTTTACACCAATATGACCTAGACGACAGTGCCACAAATAAGTAGTATTATCACTATCTACTTTGCATCTCTTAGCCTCAATGTTATGGATGTGTGTTTCATCCCTTTCGAGATTTAGAAGAAATAAACCACTCACAATAGGTGCATGACCATAAAAGATGTTAATCATATAAATAGAACAACCATTATTCTCCGATTTAAATGAATAACCGTCTTGCAATAAACACGATCCAGAAATAATGTTCATGCTCAACGCAGTACATAATAATAACATTTATTAAGGTTTAAAACTAATCCCAAGGTAAAACTAAGGAGAGTGTGCCGACGGCCATCACATCAACTCTTGATCCGTTGCTACAACGCATCGTCACCTCATCCTCGCAAGCGCCGCTCATTCCGTAGCTCCTGCTTTGAGTTACAAATATTAGCAACCGAACCGTATCAAATACCTGTGCACTACAACGAGGGCTAGTAAGGAAAACATCAATAACATGTATATCAAATATACCTTTGATGGTGCCAGCCTTCTTGTCCGCTAAGTACTTCGGACAGTATGCCCAAAGGACCCTTGTCCTTGCAATAGAAGCACTCAGGTCGGTTTAGGCCTGACTTGAGCTTCTTCTCAGCAGGGCAACGCGCTTGCCGCCGCTTTCTTGAAGGGCTTCTTTGCACCTTTACCTTTCTTAAAGGAGGGCTTGTTGACCATCAACACATGATTATCCTTCTTGATGTCCACCTCGCAGCCTTCAGCTTTGCGAAGAGCTCGGTGATCGATCAAGGAACCAATCTGATTATGAGTCACTACAAAACTTTTGTAGCCGGGAGGAGTGATTGCAGAACCTGTCAATCTTGAGCTCCTCCGAATCTTGCATCCAGCTTGCTCAAGGCTGAGTGTAGCCCGACATCTTAATGGCGTGCTCACTAACGGAACTCCTTCCTCCATCTTGCGCTTAAAGAACTTCTCGAGATCTCATATCTCGTAACGGGCCTGAGTCTGAAACATGGTTTTCAGCTCTTCGAGAATCTCAAAGGGCCCGGGATCGTTTTCAAAACGATATTGAAGTTCCGGTTCCATAGCAAACAACATGGTGCTCTTAATCACACCATAATAATCTTTGCGCCGATCGATAGACAACTTTCTCATCAGCCGTAGCGATTGCAGGGGTCACCTAACGCTTTCCCAAGGACATAGTCCTTTTGTCCGCCAGATGTAATGATTCTTAGATTGCGAACCAGTTGATGAAGTTAGACCCATTGTTTCTAAGCTTTTCTTTCTCAGCAAAACGCTAGTTGAAGTTGGTCTTGGCCATGTGATCTACAGTATTTGCAAGTACAATTTAGACTATGTTCATGATAAATAGTTCAACTTAATCAAATTACTATATGAACTCCCACTAAATTCAACATCCCTCAAGTTGCTTAGTGAACATGATCCAAATTCACCACACCTAATCCGATCTTCACGAGAAGAGATGTGGCTTCAATGGTGGACAACAAAGTGTCGATCATATCATTCATATGACGCATGCTTAACCTTTCGGTTCATGTGTTCCGAGGCCATGTCTGTACATGCTAGGCTTGTCAAGTCAAACCCAAGTATTTCCACGTGTGCAAAACTGGCTTGCACCCGTTGTATGTGAGCGTAGAGTCTATAGCACCCGATCATCACGTGATGCTTGGACACGACAAACTTTCGCAATGGTGCATACATGGGGAGAACACAGTTTTATCTTGATCTTTAAGTGAGGAATCATCTTATAATGCTACCGTCGCCATCTAAGCATAATAAGATACATAAAAGGATAAACATCACATGCATATAACTTTATGTGACATGGTATAGCCAATCTTCGCGCAATGATCTCCATCTTGTGCGTTCCGGCATGATCTCTATCACTCCACCATGATTGCCTCCACCACGAATAGCAACTACAACTATTGCTAACTACTTAGCGATAAAGTAAAGCTATTACATGGCGTATAAGAAGTTGACTCGCAGGTCATACACAATTATAAAGACAACCATATGGCTCCTCCCGGTTGTGTACTCATCGACATGCAAGTCGTGAAACATTACAAAACATGATCATCGCATACATTATACACATCACATCTTGGGCCATACCATATCACGAACACTCCTGCAAAAAACAAGTTAGATGCCTCTACTTTGTTGTTGCATGTTTTACGTGGCTCATGGGAGTAGATGCTAAGAACGATTCTTACCTACGGAAAGCCACAACGGTGATATTATGGTTGCCAAACTCCGTGTTAATCCCATGACAACTATAGTGAGAGAAACCGACATCCACCAGCCGCATGTGTGGTACAAGCCACACGTCCAAGTGCGGAGCTCCGCGAACGACGCCGCGTAAGGTTGGCCTGACCGCTTCAATCTCACTATCCCGCCATAAGAAGAACAAAAAGAAGAGGCTTGCAACATAAAACATCAACGCCCGCAACAACCCTGTTATGCTCTACTCGTGAATCACATCTACGATAGATCTAGCTCGATACCATCAAGGGTTTCAAGATAGTAAATCAAAATTTTCTACTGAAGTTAACAGAGGGAAAGCCAAGATCTAATCTAGGAGATGCAAACAACGAGAGATTGGATTAGATCTTCATACCCTTGAAGATTCAAGACAGTGAACGCTCATTTAACGTGGGTGATGTAGTCGCACTCGCTTCTCCTCCTCGCGATCCGATCCGATCTAGCACCACAAGTGGCGGTGCCTCCGTGAGATGCACACGTGCGGCACCTCGACGTCTCCTCCTTCCTCGGACCAGCAAGTATGGTGGAGAGATGGATTGGATCTACAACACGACGGCGTGGTGTATATGGTGGAGAATTTCACGCAGAGGCTTCGCCACAAACAGTCGGGAGGGAGAGAGGAAGGCACAGGGCTACTAGGGTTTGGAGGAAGGTGTGTGGGAGAGGGCACCAGCCCTCTATATAGGGGTGCGCCAGCCCTTGCCCATCCTCCAAGCCTATCTCTAGTTTAAACGATTTAAACTTTCCCTTATCTAGAAATCCTATCTCTAGTTTAAACGATTTTAAACTTTCCCTTATCTAGAAATCCTATCTCTAGTTTAAACGATTTTAAACTTATCTAGGATCGGCTGGGCCCTATGGGGCCTTGTGCCCCTGGCCCAATGCAGCCAGGACACTCCCTCATAGGCCCATGCACCCTCCCGGAAGGTGGGACCACGTTGGCCCCCTTCCGGAAGGTTCTAGAAGCTTCCGGTACAATACCGATTAACCCGGAACAATTCAACTCCAAAACTGCACGCCTTTATATGAATCTTATTCTCCGGACCATTCCGGAACCTCTCGTGATGTCCTGGATCCCATCCGAGACTCCGAACAAAAATTCATAAACCAATTATCCAATCTATCCTAGCGTCGAGACACGTTAAGTGTGTGACCCTGCGGGTTCGAGAATATGCAGACACGATCTTCCGTCAATAATCAACAGCGGGGTCTGGGCACCCATATTTACTCCCACACATTCATCGATGATCATATCGGATGAACCACGATGCCAGGATTCAATCAATCCCATATATATATTCCCTTCGTCTCGCGATATTTTACTTGCCCGAGATTCGATCGTCGGTATCGCCATAGCTAGTTCAATCTCGCTCACAGAAGTACTTTACTCGTTCCGTAATCCGATATCACTTTGTGATTAACTCCTTAACCACATGCTTGCAAGCGGTGTTGATATCGATTACCGAGTGGGCCCGAAGTATATCTCTCCGACTTGGGAGGGACAAATTCCATCTCGATACATACAACCCAACAGATACTTTCCGATCACCTGAGAGACACCTTTATGATCACCCTCTCATAGGATGACGTTTGATGACCTCAAAGCTTTCTTCCGATACCAGGGAGTTGCATTATCTCATGGTCTAAGGAATACAATATTTGACATAAGAAAAGCTTCGCAAAGACGAACACGATGACACGATCTAATTGCTTCGCTTAGTTTGGGTCTGTCCACCATATCATTCTCCCAATGATATGATCTCATTATCAATTGACAACTCATGTCTATGGTTAGGAAACCTTAACCATCATTGATCAATGAGCTAGTCCATAGAGGCGTACTACGCACACGGTGTTGTTCACAAACCACACAAGTATTAAAGTTTCCGCTTAATACAATTCTAGCATGGAATATAAACTTTATCATGAACAAAAATTATAATAATAACATCTTTATTATTGCCTCTAGGGCATAATTCCAACAATTAATGTTGAGATGGAAAGGCCGCCACATGAAGCTTCCATCGGCAGACTCATGGGCCGCCTTGTAGACAGCTGACGGGTTGGCCCATTTCCTCCCCGCTCCGCTCATCCATGAGCAATGTACAACGGGCCCAAATACAATTTTATTATTTTCCTTTTCTTTTTCTTCTATTTGTCCCTATTTTCTTACTTCCGTACTTCATAGTCCCTCCGTTCTGTTTACATTCATTTCACAAAACTAAAACGTCTTAAATTTTGGAACGAAGTATGTTGGCATGGAGAATTATTTGTATACATGGCATTTTGAACTTAATAATTGAGCATTCACATAGATGTATGAACACATGTCGTGTAGACTTAAAAATTTGAAACCGGTACGAAAGTAGCATAACATAATTCGGGTGTCCACTAACAGAGCAAGTGCAACATTTGATATGAAAAATAACTACAGGGCATCATCAGGAAAATGGGTAACAAACAAGTAAGATCCTTTATAGACTTGGTACAGCAAGAACAACATCTTGACACCCAATCCAAGTGTACGTTCCTTGTCCATGAAATTCTTCCAGCTACTCACATAGAGACGACCATCATTGTTTGAAATGGTGTATGACCCCATCACCATTGTGTGAGTATAACATACAATGGTCATTCCACCTTACTTGTCCATCGTATTTGGGACAAGACGTTTTGGGATTTTCCGATTTTAAAAAAAGTAGCACGACACCAAAAAAATTGTCAGTTAAACTTGGAATGGAACAGAAATGATACTCCCTACATTCACTAAATATAAGTCTTTCCATTCACTAATACTCCCTCCATTTAGAAATATAAGACGCGTTAGAGCCAGCTTTATGAAACAAAATTGTCTAGACAACTTTTGTACTTCTTCCGTCCAAGAATAGATGTCTTAGGTTTTTCAAATCTTGAATGAATCTATATACTAAATAGTGTCTAGATTCATCCATATTTTGACAAATTATTAATAATGACAAATTTTGACATCCATATTCAAATCTTGAGTGCACGGTTGGCCCGGCCCAGTGCTCACATTCGTCGAGATAAAACCCTAATTCCTCAGGCCGCAAGACTGCACACCATGAAGGGATACGGGTAGGCTACACTAGCGCAAATCAAAAATTTCTACCGCGTATACCAGGATTACTGTTGTCATAGATCATGGGATTACCACTAGACGCGCAGTTGCGGAATTGATGAAGCGCGTCGACGTAGTGCAGACGTTCCACGTCTCCTCCTTGTACTCGTCCTACGAGAAGCTTCCCTTGCACGGCTCGTCCAAGCGCTACAGATGCAGCGCCTCCGAGGTATCCACACGCATGTGGTGGAAGGCCGACGCCGGACTGCTAGGTCCGCGCGCACGACACATGCGTGAGGAGTGGCGGCTGGGAATGTCTGAGGTCTAAGGTCTAATCCTGGTCAGCTCGCCCCACCCTGTCTTATATAGGCATCGCTAGTGGGCTTCTATGTTAGCAGCCCATTAGTACCCTAAGCCTGGTCTAATTCGGATCCAATCCTCATTAGGCTTCCAGCCCCTTAAGTGTGTGACCCTATAGGTTCATATGCGTATAGACATGACACGAATACACTTATTTTGTCAATAGTTGGTAGCAGCCTCTAGCAAGACATGCCAACTCCTAAACGCATACAAAGATCATATCGGACGAACCATCACAAGGTTTAGTACATGTCTTTCCCTTTGCCTCACGATATTTGGTCTAGCTCCAAGCTGACCTCCCTTTCTTGATACCGTGATTCGGAATCCCTTTACTAGGTTAACTCTTAACCATATGTAGCACGACCATGCATTTCTGGATCCGATCACTCGAGGGGCCCAGAGATATCTCTCTCAAGTAGAGAGGGGCAAATCCCATCTTGATTGACCATGCCTTGCAGCATGCTTCAGGACAAACCCGAAAGTTACCTTTATAACTACCTAGTTACGGTGCAGCGTTTGATAGCCCCAAAGTAGGTCGATCCACATCTCAAGTACATGCGACAATCTCAGGTCTAAGGACAAAACGTACACGATGTGTAGAGAGAGAGCTGCAACTAATTGCCAGTCTCAGGTTGGGTCAGTCCAACCCCATGTTCATAACATGTGTCCACATCATTGGTTTGACATCTCCATGTCTATGAATTGCGAAACATAGTCATCAACCAATCGATGTGCTAGTCTAATATTCACGTGTGTCCTCAAATGAACTCCGACTAGGGACAACTCTTAAATAACCATACAAGTATAGAGTTTCACAAACAATTCACGTAATTGCCAATGAATACAAGTTGTCTGATATGGATATTCAAGGAACATTACAATAACTCATGGATACATATGAAATATCATCATCTATATGATTGCCTCTAGGGAATATTTCCTTCAGTCTCCCACTTGCACTAGAGTCAATCTAAAATGTATCTAATACCAATTGCTCTTGTGTGCGCTTCATTCGCGGGTTGCGGGAGAGGCTTAGTCAAGGGATCAGCAACATTTGAGTCCGTATGTATTTTGCATATCATGACACTACCTTTCTCAACGAACTCTCGAATCTGATGGTAACGCATGCGAATATGTTTGTTCTTCTGGTGCTGTCTAGGTTCCTTGGCTTGTACAATAGCACCATTGTTGTCACAATAAACGTACAAGGGATTGGACGCGCCCTGAACCACACCGAGAGCGATCAGGAAATTCCTAATCCAAACAGCTTCCTTTACAGCCTCCAAGGCAGCAATATATTCAGCTTCTGTTGAAGAGGAGGTCACCGTATCTTGCTTGGAACTTTTCCAGCTCACAACACCACCATTCAAGAAAAACACATAACCTGATTGCGATTTCGAATCATCTGAGTCGTTAAGGTAACTCGCATCTGTGTAACCCTTTACACTGAGTTCATCCTCACCTCCATAAACTATGAACACATCCTTAGTCCTTTTCAAGTACTTAAAAATGTTCTTTACCACTGTCCAGTGACCTTCACCTGGATCAGCCTGGTATCTGCCCGTAACACTTAGAGCATAGGAAACATCTGGGCGAGTACATATCATTGCATACATGATGGATCCAATAGCCGAAGCATATGGAACCCTACTCATGCTCTCACGCTCATCAGTAGTCGAAGGACACCGAGTCTTGCTGAGTTTTATGCCGTGAGACATGGGCAAGAACCCCTTCTTAGCCTCTTCCATGCTGAACCGTTTCAACACTTTGTCAATGTATGTACTCTGGCTTAATCCAATTATCCTTCTTGATCTATCTCTATAGATCTTGATTCCCAGAATATATGCTTCTTCCCCCAAGTCCTTCATCGAAAAACTATTTTTTAATGAGGTCTTAACAGACTCGAGCATAGGAATGTCATTTCCAATCAGCAATATGTCATCTACATATAAGATTAGAAATACCAGCGCTCTCCCACTTTACTTTTTGTAAACACAAGGTTCTTGTTTGTTTTTGATGAAGCCAAACTCCTTTACAACTTCATCAAATCGAATATTCCAACTCCGAGATGCTTGCTTCGGCCCATAAATGGACTTCAGAAGTTTGCATACCTTTCTAGCATTGTTTGGATCGACAAAACCTTCGGGCTACATCATATACATGTCCTCAGTTAGGATTCCATTTAGGAAAGCCGTCTTGACATCCATCTGCCATATTTCATAGTCGAAATGTGCAGCAATGGCTAGAATTATCCGTATAGATTTAATCATCGCTATGGGCGAGAAAGTCTCGTCGTAGTCAACTCCTTGAACTTGTCGAAAACCTTTTGCAACAAGTCGAGCTTTATGGATGTGAACATTTCCATCCATATCAATCTTCTTCTTATAGATCCATTTGCACTCGATGGCTTTAAAACCATCAGGCAGGTCAACCAAGTTCCAAACTTGATTGTCTCCCATGGACTCTATCTCGGATCTCATGGCGATCAGCCATTTCTCAGAGTCTGGGTCCACCATCGCTTCTGCATAGGTCGCAGGCTCATCATTGTCTAACAATAATAATTCCCGCGCTTCGTGTAGCCTCGCCGACCTTCGTAGTTATGGTGCTTCTATTTCCACGGGTTCCTCAACTTGTTCTGCTACAATAGCATCACTCGTAGAAGCATCCCCAACTGGCTCTTCTTGAACTTCTTCAAGTCGCACCGACCTTCCACTTGTTCCCTTTGTGAGAAACTATTTCTCTAGGAAAACACCGCTACGAGCGAAAAACACTTTGCCCGCCTCTCGGTTGTAGAAGTAATACCCTAAGGTTTCCCTCGGATATCCCACAAAAATGCACTTATCCGATTTGGGTGTTAGCTTGTCCGACTGAAGTCGCTTGACAAATGCATCACAACCCCAAATCTTTAGAAAAGACAAACTGGGATTCTTTCCAGTCCACATCTCATATGGTGTCTTAACTACGGATTTAGATGGTACCCTATTAAGTGTAAAAGCTGCCGTTTCTAGAGCGTAACCCCAAAATGATAATGGTAAATCCGACTGGCTCATCATAGATCGAACCATGTCCAACAAAGTTCGATTACGCCGTTCGGAGACCCCATTTCTTTGAGGCGTTCCGGGCGGCGTAAGTTGTGGAACAATTCCGCAACTCTTAAGATGATCGCTAAATTCGTGACTCAAATATTCACCTCCACGATCAGATCACAAGGCCTTTATTTTATTGCCACGTTGATTCTCTACTTCACTCTGAAACTCTTTGAACCTTTCAAAAGTTTCAGACTTATGCCTCATCAAGTATACATAACCATATCTACTGAAATCATCAGTGAAAGTAATGAAGTAGTGATATCCTCCTCTGGCTGTCGTGCTCATTGGCCCACATACATCAGTATGTATGAGTTCCAACAAGTCTGTCGCTCTCTCGCAAACCCGAAATGGTGACTTGGTCATCTTTCCAAGTAAACAAGCCTGACATGTCTCGTATGATTCAAAATCAAACGAAGTTAGAAGACCATCACCATGGAGCTTCTTCATGCGCTTTTCACTTATATGCCCCAAACGACAATGCCATAAATAGGTAGGACCCAAATCATTAGGCCGAAGCCTTTTAGCACTAACATTGTAAACAGATGCATCATCAAGATTTAAAATAAATAACCCATTCACAATGGGAGCATTAGCCATAAACATATCATTCTTAGAGATTACACAACCATTGTTTGCACTCGCGAATGAATAACCATCCCTCATCAAACATGAAAGTGATAAAATGTTTCGACCCATACTTGGAATGTAATAACAATTATTCAACTCCATAATAAATCCTGAAGGAAGGTGAAGTTGCATGACGCCGATTTAACAATGCAAAGAACCCTTGCTTTATTTCCGACGCGAAAATCCACTTCGCTTTTCTCGCACTTCTCTAGTCCTTATTAGCCCTCGTGATCGAATTGCAAATATGAGCAACCGATCCGGTATCAAATACCCAAGAGTTAATATAGGAATCAGCGAGAAGAATGTCCACAACATTTACAACAAGCGTACCTGAGTGGGAAGTACTCTTACTTCCACTCTTCTTCAAAGAAGCCTGGTACTTGCTGTAGTTTCTTCCAAAGGGCTATGTTCATGACAAAAGAAGCACTCGGTGTCTTCTATAGGTCCAGCCTTTTGCTTGGGTGCAGACTTAGGGATCGTATCCTTAGTCTTGCCCTTCTTCTTCCAAGAAGTACCGTTTTCTTGAAGCTAGGCTTGTTCTGCACAGCCATCACATGGCTATGCCCTGCACACTTCTTCATGTCACTTTCTGCTGTTTTTAGCATCCCGCATAACTCATTAAGGCCCTTCTCCACCCCATGCATATGGTAGTTCGAAATGAACTGCCCATAGCTGGATGGAAGAGACGCCAAAATGAAGTCAAGGCCAACTTGGCCTAGTGGAAAACCAAGCTTTTCCAAAGTCCGATCAGAACCAACCATTTTGATCACATGGGGCCTACCGCTCCCTCCGCCAGCTTGCATTCGACAAAGGACTTGGCAACATTGTACCTCTCAGCCTTTGCCTGGTCTTGGAACATGTCCTGTTTAACGACGATCATATCGTACGCATCCTGATCCTCAAACTTCTTTTGAAGTTCAGGTTCCATGCATGCAAGCATAAGGCAGCTAACCTCAAGAGAATCATCACATGCTCTCTTGTAGGTATTCTTTAGGGAAGCAGATGCATTATCAGCAGGTTCATCGGGGATTGGGGTATCCAGAACCGTTTCCTTTTTATCAGATCTGAGAACAATTCTCATGTTACGGACCCAGTCCGAATAGTTTGTTCCATTTAGTTTATCTTTGTCAAGAATCGAACGCAAAGAGAAAGGTGATGTAGTGTTCGGTGCCATTGATCTACAACAGAAAACATGCAAAATACTAAGCCATGTAACCATGAAAGAGTAAAACATATTAAACAATTTAATAGCATATACTCCCACTTAAATCAATATCCCTCTATTGATACTAAGTGATTCAATATCCAAAATTAACAAGTCGACTAGTGAGCTTTAGCATCACTGCTAGAAGACAAGGTAAATCGGTAAGCAACACTTGCTAATCATATCACATATGATTCTTGTTGTTGGGTGACATCTTTATGTCAAAACTAGACGCCCAACCTTTATGCCCCAAGGTCCTTAACTGTTAAGATGACCTTGTCAAGTTCACCAACCCTTATGCTTGTAGGTATCCGATACAAACCCATCCAGCCAAGGAAAACCGCGGCACCCTAATTTCATAGGCCCACCAACGATTGTACAGGGCATAGGATGGTGCAAGGTTTGGTTGGGAGGGCATGGTTTAACTTAAACTTTGTGAGGGATCGTTCTACTTCTATCATCTAAGCATGCATAGTAGTAAAACGCATAAGAATAAATTTCACATAGATGTGACACAGTATGGCCCATTTTCTCATGGTGATCTCCGTCGCCATAGAACCTGTCCACCATGATGATCTCCATCTTCATGTTCCATGTGAGCCATCCTCCAAGCGATGAGTCCTCCAAGAACTAATACAAGCTATTACTCCTAACAGCTAGTAATCAAAATTACATAGTATTGGGATCATCACAAGTTGGCACGCAGGCCATTACAATAAATGACAACACATATGGCTCCAGCCGTGTTGCCCTACTCACGACACGCAGGTCATGCTAATTTTCATACATGCATCACATACATATATGGGCCATACTGATCACATACATCCTGCAAAAACAAGTTATGCATAGAATCGTATTCTACCGGATCATGTGACATCGCAGCACCTAGTTACCTTAACGAGATACAAAAAGGGGCTACGATTAAGGTGGGTCTAGGGGGTCTCCCCCTGCGGAGTTCGAAGGGGCAGCGCCCCTCGCGGATCGAATCTTCACAATTTTCTTTAAGGATTTTGATCGGCAAATCAAATTTACCATAGACCGACTCCTGTCCCGATTCAATCAAACTCCTTTGATCACGGTACATCAATTTTAGAGCTAGGTTCTCATTCGATCAATCATATTGATCTTCGCGTGATTCAGTAGGGTTTATGTGTCACTGTCTACCCCGATGGCGGAAGCCGACCGGTAGGGGTAAGTCGTTCGACAACCTCAGATCACAATCACGGAAAGCAAGATCATAGATCAATCCTAAACCACCGCCATATAAACGATCACATCATTCATATCAATCTGCATATCACCATATGCAACCATCCTGAACCTATAACTGAACAGCATCGGCTCTGATACCACTAAAGGGATACGGGTAGGCTACACTAGGGCAAATCAAAAATTTCTACCGTGTATACCAGGATTACTGTTGTCATAGATCACGGGATTACCACTAGACGCGCATTTTTGGAATTGATGAAGCGCGTCGAGGCAGTGCAGACGTTCCACGTCTCCTCCTTGTACTCGTCCTACGGGAAGCTTCCCTTGCACGGCTCGTCCAAGCGCTACAGATGCAGCACCTCTGAGGTATCCACACGTACAGGGTGGAAGCGCCAGACGCCGGACTGCTAGGTCCGCGCGCGCGACACAGGCGTGAGGAGTGGGGGCTGGGAATGATCTGAGGTCTAAGGTCTAACCCTGGTTAGCTCGCCCCACCCTCTCTTATATAGGCGTCCCTAGTGGGCTTCTACGTTAGCAGCCCATTAGTACCCTAAGCCTGGTCTAATTCGGATCCAATCCTCATTAGGATTCCAGCCCCTTAAGTGTGTGACCCTATAGGTTCATATGCATATAGACATGACACAAATACACTTATTCTGTCAATAGTTGGTAGCGACCTCTAGCAAGACGTGCCAACTCCTAGGCGCATACAAAGATCATATCGGACGAACCATCACAAGGTTTAGTACATGTCTTTCCCTTTGCCTCACGATATTTGGTCTAGCTCCAAGCTGACCTCCCTTTCTCGATACCGTGATTCGGAATCCCTTTACTAGGTTAACTCTTAACCATATGTAGCACGGCCATGCATTTCTGGATCCGATCACTCGAGGGGCCCAGATATATCTCTCTCAAGTAGAGAGGGGCAAATCCCATCTTGATTGACCATGCCTTGCAGCATGCTTCAGGACAAACCTGAAAGCTACCTTTATAACTACCCAGTTACGATGCAGCGTTTGATAGCCCCAAAGTAGGTCGATCCACATCTCAAGTACATGCAACAATCTCAGGTCTAAGGACAAAACGTACACGATGTGTAGAGAGAGAGCTGCAACTAATTGCCAGTCTCAGGTTGGGTCAGTCCAACCCCATGTTCATAACATGTGTCCACATCATTGGTTTGACATCTCCATGTCTATGACTTGCGAAACATAGTCATCAACCAATCGATGTGCTAGTCTAATATTCACGTGTGTCCTCACATGAACTCCGACTAGGGACAACTCTTAAATAACCATACAAGTATAGAGTTTCACAAACAATTCATGTAATTGCCAATCAATACAAGTTACCTTATATGGATATTCAAGGAACATTACAATAACTCATGGATACATATGAAATATCATCATCTCTATGATTGCCTCTAGGACATATTTCCTTCACACCACGATACCACCCTCCTCCCTTCGTACACCATGAAGCGAGTCCGTGGTGATGAGCCGGGGCTGCAGCTAAGTGGAGGATCGGAGGATGCCCCTGCGGTGGTCGTGGCTATAGGGGTCGGCGCTGCTGCTCCGGGCAGTCCGGACTCTCCTGGCCCCACCGTAATTGCTCCAGCTTAAAACGCAGCGGTCGTCGGTGACCATGAGAATCAGGTGAAGGACGATATCGTGGCTCCGTCTGCAGATCGGGACGAGAAGCAGGCGAAGCGCATGGAAATCTTCGATTTTAAGGAGGAGGACTACGACCCGGATGCAAACATCAAGGAGGACTACGAGGTGTACCCGGATGCAAACGTCGAGGAGGACTACGAGGTGTACCTGGATGCAAATGTCGCCCATCTTCGAGGTCCCAGAGAATGCGACGAGTTCGAGGTTAAGGTCAGTGACGAGTGCAAGTTGTTTCTCTGTTAGAGTGTTTGTTGATTACCGTTCGTATGTTTTGTTCTTACTATAGATTGATTTGATCTGCCACAAAGTTGATTTAGCCATATTTTATTTTCGGTTTTGCTAGTTCTCAGGTGCCTGAGAACTTCTTAGGTCTCAGTCACCTCTTTGACCGTTCGATTTACCTCGTGATTCATGCAAAGTGAAAGTTACACATGAGTTGCAACTAGGGTGTAACTGAGAATTTAATGAGTTGCAACTAAGAATTAGTACAAATATTATGAGTTGCAACTAGGTTACAACTGAGATTTTAGCAGAAATATTAGGATGACATCAGGCGCCTGAGATCTAGGCATAGGGTTGGTGGTTTCATTGTATTGTATATTGATTCGATCTGCGAGTTAGTAATTTTATTCATATCTAATCAGATTACTTAATTATTAATAATGATAGAATACTAATTTTATAATCAAAGTGATTAAGTACCAACTGATTTTTGTAGGTTGTAACCATGAATTTGTAATCAAAGTTATTGCACTTGTTTTCATGAAGGCATATCTTTATTGTGTACTACCTAAGTAATGCACTTGGTAGTAACCATATCAAATGCATGCAAGTTGATTAGATGCACACTGTTCTTAATATAGATTAGTACCAATATGATGATTCCATATTTGATGCATACCCTTTATCTTATATTTTCAAAATTCTTGGATGCATGTTACATACCAATCTATATATTGCTAAGATGAGATGCATGCCCATTTTATCTTATAATTAATATTCTTACATATGATTTTATTCATGATGATAATAATTTTTGAAAGCTTGAATTTATATTTCAAGTAAATTAATTTTCTCACTTCTTCGTATTTAATAAATCCAGGAGTATGACAACTTGGGAGATGACAAGGAGGCCATGGACAACAAAAGCATGAACATACATAAGAAGCTCAAGTATGTCAACACTGATACGGTGCCCCTCGACCCCGATCCTAAGGCCAAGATTTGATTGTGCTACCAGTGCTTTGGTCCCCTAAAATTTTTAGTTGTTCTCGTTGAAACTATTTGTTGCAGAAACTGATGTTATTTTGTCGTTTGTGATGGAACCTCGTTTAATCCATATATATGCCTTACGAGTGTTTCCTACTTCGTGATATGTAGTTTTGGTTTGTGTTCATGCACACTGAATTGTTTAGATGGTTGTTTATTCATGCACACCAAAATTCTTGGAGTATTAGATAGATTGGTCTGATCCAACTATTTTCTACAAATCGCAATGGAGAGAAAAACTATGGTATACCTTATTATTTCAATATTCTAAATGTTACATTTTTATGGAAAATAGGACACCAATTACAAAGGCAAAATTCTAAAGGGTTTGTAGCCAACTCAGATTAGTCTAGAGCCCATGCAATGTTGGGATGAGGCTATGTGAGGTACAAGTGTGCATCATAGCAGTTATTTAGTTAATTAGAATTAACAACTAGCTGGGATCATGTTTGAGCAAGTGTTGGCTCATACTACTACAAGTTGGTCAGTTGTTTCTAGAAAACTCAGATTGGTTAATTTTAGATCCCATGCAATGTTGTTAGGGGTACTTATTTGCCTATAAACACCTTCATCAACTTGTGGTTGCATGAGTCGTCACTTGGATAACATGATCCTTCCCGGTTGATAGATCTTATTATAACACTTATAGAAACCCCTTCACCAACTTGTTGTTCTATGAGTCATCACACCTGATAGATCTAACCATAATTTTGCTATGCCAAGCCATGACACACACAACTATGGTAGTTGTGGGCCCATGCCAACATTACATGGGATCTAGATCACTCTGGGTTTGCTAGAAACCGCCAGCATCAACTTAGTGGTTTTGTGAGTCACTACACCCAACCAACATGATCCCTCCCACTTGATAGATCTAGCTATAAGAGTGCTATGCCAAGCCATGACACACTAGCTTGTGGCAGATGTGGGGCCATGCCAACATTGCATGGCGCCTCTAGACCTCTATGGGCTGGATAGAAACAACTTCCCCAACTTGTTGTTGTATGAGTCATCACAACTGACCAACATGATCCTACCTACTTGCTAGATCTAGATATAATTTTGCTATGCCAAACCATGACACACACAACTATGGTAGATGTGGGCCCATGCCAACATTGCATGGGGTCTAGACCTCTCTAGGTTGGCTAGAAACACCATCATCAACTTAGTGGTTGTGTGAGTCACTACACATGACCAACATGATCCCACCCACTTGATAGATCTAGCTATAAGAGTGCTATGCCAGGCCATGACACAAACTTGTGGCAAATGTTCGGCCATGCCAACATTGCATGGGGTCTAGACCTCTCTTGGCTGGATAGAAACACCTTCACCAACTTCTTGTTGTATGAGTCATCACACCTGACCAACATGATCCTACCTACTTGATAGATCTAACTATACTTTTTCTATGAAAAGCCATGACACACACATTTGGGTAGATGTGGGCCCATGCCAACATTGCATGGGGTCTAGACATCTCTCTAGGATGGATAGAAACACCTTCACCAACTTGTTGTTGTATGTGTCATCACACCTGGCCAACATGATCCTACCTACTTGCTAGATCTAGCTATAATTTTGCTATGCCAAGCCATGACACAGACTAGCTTGTGGCAAATGTGGGACCATGCCAACATTGCATGGGATCTAGACCTCTCTAGGTTGGCTAGAAACACCATCATCAACTTAGTGGCTGTGTGAGTCACTACACCTGACCAACATGATCCCACCCACTTGATAAATCTAGCTATAAGAGTGCTATGCCAAGCCATGACACGCACTAGCTTGTGGCAGATGTGGGCCCATGCCAACATTGCATGGGATCTAGAACTCTTTGGGTTGGCTAGAAACACGATCATCAACTTAGTGGTTGTGTGAGTCACTACACCTGGCCAACATGATCCTACCTACTTGCTAGATCTAACTATAATTTTGCTATGCCAAGCCATGACACACACTAGCCTGTGGCAAATGTGGGGCCATGCCAACATTGCATGGGGTCTAGTCCTCTCTAGGCTGGCTAGAAACACCATCATCAACTTAGTGGTTGTGTGAGTCACTACACCTGGCCAACATGATCCCACTCACTTGATAAATCTATCTATAAGAGTGTTATGCCAAGACATGTAACACACTAGCTTGTGGAAAATGTGGGTCCATGCCAACATTGCATGCATGGGGTCTAGACACCTCTCTGGGCTAGATAGAAACACCTTCACCAACTTGTTGTTGTATGTGTCATCACACCTGGCCAACATGATCCTACCTACTTTTTATATCTATCTATAATTTTGCTATGCCAAGCCATGACACACACTAGCCTGTGGCAAATGTGGGGCCATGCCAACATTGCATGGGGTCTAGACCTCTCTGGATAGCTAGAACCACCATCATCAAGTTAGTGGTTGTGTGAGTCACTACACCTGGCCAACATGATCCCACCCACTTGATAGATCTAGCTATAAGAGTGCTATGCCAAGGCATGACACACACTAGCTTGTGGAAAATGTGGGGCCATGCCAACATTGCATGCATGGGGTCTAGACACCTCTCTCGGCTGGATAGAAACACCTTCACCAACTTGTTGTTTTATGTGTCATCACACCTGGCCAACATGATCCTACCTTCTTGCTAGATCTAGCTAAAATTTTGACTCTACCAAGACATGACACGCACTAGCTTTTGGCAAATGTGCGGCCATGCCAACATTGCATGGGGTCTAGACCTCTCTGGGATGGCTAGAAACACCGCCACCAACTTAGTGGTTGTGTGAGTCACTACATGTGGCCAACATGATCCCACCCACTTGATAGATCTAGCTATAAGAGGGCTATTCCAAGGCATGACACACACTAGCTTGTGTAAAATGTGGGGCCATGCCTACATTGCATGCATGGGGTCTAGACACCTCTCCGGGCTGGATAGATAGACCTTCACCAACTTGTTGTTGTATGTGTCATAACACCTGGCCAACATGATCCTACCTAATTGGTAGATCTAGCTATAATTTTGCTATACCAAGCCATGACACACACTAGCTTGTGCCAAATGTGGGGCCATGCCAACATTGCATGGGGTCAAGACCTCTCTGGGCTGGCTAGAACCACCGTCATCAACTTAGTGGTTGTGTGATTCACTACACATAGACAACATGATCCCACCAACATGATATATCTAGCTATAAGAGTGCTATGCCAAGTCATGACACACACTAGCTTGTGGAAAATGTGGGGCCATGCCAACATTGCATTCATGGGGTCTAGACACCTCTCTGGGCTGGATAGAAACACCTTCACCAACTTATTGTTGTATGTGTCATCACACCTATCCAACATGATCCTACCTACTTGCTAGATCTAAGTATAACTAGGTGAGATCATGTTTGAGCAAGTGTTGGCTCATAGAACTACAAGTTGCTCAGTTGTTTCTAGACAACTCAGATTGTTTAATTTTAGATCCCAATGAAATGCTATTGTGGGTCCATATTTGCCACAAGCATCATGGCTAGGCATAGCAATGATATAGTTACATCCAACAACTAGTTGGGATCACACGTTGACCAATCGTTGACTCATTCAACCAGAAGGTGATCAAGGTGTTTCTAACTAACTCATATATATATAGGTCTATAATGTCACCCTAGACTAGGAAGTTTGAGCAACACAAAATACTTGTCTCTGTTCGTTTTCTCACAATCACAGTCGCTCTAAATTTGCCAGTGAAGCCTTTCTCTGCAATGAGGAGCGTGTGCCGTGGCGAAGCCTGCGCTTGATGTCGATCACCAGGGCCTCTCCCTGGTGATCTAGACCCCGTTCTACACCTTCACGTCGGCCACCAAGGACCAAGCTACAGCGGAGACAGAGAGCGGGCGCAAGCTCCGAGTACTCGCACGGACCGCGTCGGCACGTTCACGTGTCGGCCACGTTTGCTATGCACAGTTCACCGACACCGGCGTCAAGCGCCACCTCATGGCGCCGTAATCACCCCAGCAACACGGGGTGATCGCGGGGCACAACCAGACGGTCGTAGCAGCAGCCAGAAGCATGCTGAAGGCGAAGGGTATGCCAAATTACTTCTGGGGCGAGACCGTGCTGACAGTGGTCTACCTGCTGAACCTCAACCGGGCATTCACGCGCAGCATCATCGGCATGACGCCATATGAGGCTTGGTATCTGTGGACCATTGGCTACGTCGCGCACGTACGTGAAGAGAGCGTGTTCTCACCTGAAGAAGCTGGACGACCGCAGCACGCCAATGGTCTTCATCGGCTATGATAGCGGCACCAATGGCTACCGTCTCTACGATCCCGTCGCCAAACATGTGCATGCACACGGAACATAGTCTTTGACGAGGACAGGAGCTGGGACTGGAGCACGCTCGAGGACAACCCTGTGAGCACAGTGTTCACGGTGGACTGCTACGTGCACTCGACTCCACTGCGTACCGCTACACCTGAGGTGGCAGGCCAGGACTCGCCGTCTTCTCCATCAAGACCAGCTCCCACAGAGCACACGTCGTCGGCAGAGTCATCCTCGCGCATCGAGCTAGCCTCTCCGACACCCGAAGCTGAATCCGTGTCGCCATCACATCTGCCTCGCCACGAGGCACACCCGATGACCACGCGCACCATGGACGGCATCGTGCAGCCGAACACCCGCCTCGCCCCGTCTCCAAAAGGGATATGTGCAGCAGTAGGGCATCAACGTCGTGGAGGCCTTTGCGCTGTTACGACGGAGTCCGTCGGCTCCTCTGGTGCTCGACGCAGCGCTGAAGTGGCTGTGCACCATATGGACGTCTGCCAAGCTGCGAGTTCGTCAGGCTGGCGAGGCGCTAGGTGATGCGCCTGCACAAGCCCCTCTACGCACTCCGTCAGGTACCTAGAGGCTAGAGCCTAGAACACGAAGTTGGACGCCACGCTCGACGCGCTCGGCTTCAGTTTAGGTGTTAGTCTATTAGAGTTTCAGTTTCGTTAGCTTAGTACTTAGCCGTTTTAGTTGGTTGATTTAGTCATAGGTCTAGCTCCGGTTCTGTTGTTACAAATTGGAGCGAGACACGCGGATAACGATCCGTTCGTGGGATGGCACGAACACAAGGATCATGGCCATGTTTTCCCACTATAAGAAAGAATAAAAGGAGAGAAAGTTAGCTAGAAATATGGAATATGCATCATGCCATGGGTCTAGAGCCCAATGAAGTGTTTGGATATATGAGGCACAAGTGTGCATCATGCCATGGGCATACCACTTTTATACTTACAATCAATGTCATGATTTTTCATAGTAGTTGTATAGTTTGATGTAACAACTAGGTGGGATCATGTTGACCAAGTGTTGACTCATACAACCACAAAGATCATGAAGGTGTTCATAGACAACTCCCATAGGTCAAGAACCCATGCAATGTTGGCATGAGGCTATACGTGCTACAAGTGTGCATCATCCAAAGGCATAGCACACTTGTGGCAGATCTAGACCTATCTCAGCTGTCTAGAAATACCTTCATCAACTTGTGGTTGCATGAGTCATCACTATGGACAACATGATCCTACCTATAGTTGATTGATCTAAATATAACACTGCTATGCCAAGACATGACGAGCCACATTGTGGCAGATGTGGGCCCATGCCAACATTGCATTGGCTAAAGACCTCTCTAGGCTGGCTAGAAATACCACCATCAACTTGTGGTTGTGTGGCTCAGCAGTTCGCCAACATGATCCCACCCAGTTGATACATCTAAGTATGAGAGTGCTATGCCAAGCCATGACACACACTTGTGGCAGATGTGGGACCATGCTAATATTGCATGGGATCTAGACCTATCTAGGCTGTCTAGAAACACCTTCATCAACTTGTGGTTGTATGAGTCATCACTTGGATAGAATTATCCTACCTAGTTGATAGATCTAAGTATAACACTGCTATGCCAAGACATGATGAGACACTTTGTGGAATATTGGGTTTGCATGGGCTATAGACATCTCTTGGTTGCCTAAAAACTCCTTCATCAACTTGTGGTTGTGTGGCTCGGCACTTGGCCAACATGATCCCACCCAGTTGATACATCTAAGAATGAGAATGCTATGCCAAAACATGACGCACACTTATGGCAGATGTGGGCCCATGCCAACATTGCATGGGATGTTGATCTATCTAAGTTGTCTAGAAACACCTTCACTAACTTGTGGTTGTGTGACTCAGCAGTTGGCCAACATGATCCTACCTAGTTAACAGATCTTACTATAACACTTATATGCCAAGGCATGATGAGACACTTTGTGGAAAATGTGGGCCCATGCCAACATTGCATTGGCTATAGACCTCTCTGGGTTAACTAGAAACAATACCATCATCTTGTGGTTGTGTGGCTCAGTAGTTGGCCAACATGATCCCACCCAGTTGATACATCTAAGTATGAGAGTGCTATGCCAAGACATGACACACACTTGTGGCAGATGTGGGACCATGCCAATATTGCATGGGATCTAGACCTATCTAGGCTGTCTAGAAACACCTTCATCAACTTGTGGTTGTATTAGTCATCAACTAGAAACACCTAGGTAGATGTGGGACCATGCCAATATTGCATGGGATCTATGCCAAGACATGATGAGACACTTTGTGGCAAATGTGGTTTGCATGGTCTATAGACCTCTCTTGGTTGGCTAGAAACTCCTTCATCAACTTGTGGTTGTGTGGATCAGAACTTGGCCAACATGATCCTACCTACTTGATAGATCTAAGAATGAGAATGTTATGCCAAGACTTGACACACACTTGTGGGGGATGTGGGCTCATGCCAACATTGCATGGGATGTAGACCTATCTAAGCTTTCTAGAAACACCTTCATCAACTTGTGGTTGCATGTGTCATTACATGGATAACATGATCTTTCCCAGTTGTTAGATCTCAGTATATAACATTGTATGCCAAGAAATGACGAGACACTTTGTGGCAAATGTGGGCCCATGCCAACATTCCATGTGCTATAGACATATCTGGGTTGGTACAAACTCCTTCATCAACGTGTGGTAGTGTGCCTTAGAACTAGGCCAACATGATCCCACCTAGTTGATACAACTAAGTAGGAGAGTTCTATGTCAAGCCATGACAAACACATGTGACAGGTGTGGACCCTAGCTAATATTGCATGGGCTATAAACATCTCTAGGTTGGCTAGAAACTCCTTCATCAACTTGTGGTTGTATGAGACATCACTTGGATAGCATGATCCTGCATAATTGATAGATCTAAGTATAACACTGCTATGCCAAGACATGATGAGACACTTTGTGGCAAATGCGGTACCATGTCAACATTGCATGGGCTATAGATCTCTCTGGGTTGGCTAGAAACTCCTTCATAAACCTTTGGTTGTGTGACTCACCACTTGGCCAACATGATCCTACCTAGTTGATACATATAATTTTGAGAGTGCTATGCGAAGACATGATGAGACACTTCTGGCAGATGTGGGCCCATGCAAAAATTGCATGGGCTATAGACCTCTCTTGGTTGGCTAGAAACTCATACAACCACATGTTGATGGTGTTTCTAGCCAACTCAGATATGCCTAGATACCATGCAATGTTCGCATTCTTTGCATAAATCTAAAAGCTACCATACATCATTCTAAAAGTGCTATGAGTAAAGGTGGAAGGTGTGAAATGAATTCATTAAAAAATTGCACTCCGAATAAACCTGAGCATGGTGTGGAAACCTTTTAGGGCATGAAAACCGTACCTTACCCATGTTTATTACTTATTATACTATTATATAATGATGATGTTTGAGTAAGTACACCGACGGTAGCACATCATAGTGGTACCAGCGATGATAGCCTGTGTTTTTATGCCTGAGATCATGCATCCATGATATACCCCATGTGAACCATTTTATAAGCACAAATTACGGTGACCATGTTTTGTGCCACTATTGGGCCGGCCTTCACATTATATACTCCGTGACCCCTGATTCCCTGGTTGCTTCTCTGGCGACAACAAAGACGGTGGGTGGTTCATCATGGAGGCTGCGATGATCGACACGATGCGACGACTCGAGGTAAACGAAGGTTTCGTTCTTGACCCCCTTCTCTTCTACACAACGTAGTTGCGCAAGTACTAGGGTTTGCCACTACTATTGTTGGGATGGTTTTGGTGAGGGAAAGGGGTGGATTTTTTTTTGATTTTTCTGATTTTTGTGTTGAATTTAACTATGATCTCCTAAATTCTATCGCATTGTACTTTTATTTTAGCTAATTCATGGACCCTAGGGAAATTTTGTTGGTGAGATTTCATTTCGGAGGGGAGTTCATCAAAGTTGGGCCAAATATGGACTACGTTGGAGGAGATGATGCGCTTTCAGAGATAGAGAGGAAAAAACTTTCGCTGCAGGAAGTCAAAGGATTTGTTAAAGGTCACGTAGCATCGAAGGAAACGATAAAATTATATTTTCTTATTCCAGGGAGAGATCTTGTGGATGGGTTGGTGTTGCTCTATAATGACAGTGGCTGTGTCGAGATGGCTCATTATGTTCGCCTTGGGAGAGTGGCTGATGTGTACGTTGAGTACCACGGTGAGGAAGACAGTAAGCCTAGTAGAATCATGTGTGGTTTCAAGGATGAAGTGTGGGAATTGAGTGATGGAGAGGAAGAACCAGATGTTGTTGTCATAATTGTAGTTAAACCTACTGAGTATGAAACCAGATGTTGCCCACTAAGGCAGAAGAAATCATTCAATAAAAGACCAGTGCAAATAGAAAGTGATGAAGATGACGTACAATGACAGAACCAGTATTATCTCAAGTGGTGAATCGTACACAAGGTGCAGCCTTTTCATCTTTAGGTCAGGATCATCATCCCATGCCAGCAGCTTCGGGCCATGACCAGCAACCAAATCCAGCAACTCCAGGACAAGATGGTGAAGTGAAATATATTATACTATCAGATTGAGAGAGTGACATGGAATACGTTGCACATAATAATAATAAAGGGGAAGATTCAGAGGTTGTGGAGATAAGAAGGCAAGGTAGAAAGTTTAATAAATGTATGACAGACTCCAAGAGCTGGATTGGTATAGATGCAACTGCCACTACCCCTCCATCTGCCCCTGCGTCACATGGAACTGTAGATGCCACCTCAACTGCAAGGTCTCAACCAGCTATAAGAACTATAGATCCTGCAGGTGCAAGATCTCTAGCTATTCCTGGGGGAGCATCTGGTAGCAGAGGAAGACGGGCAAGAAGAGCCAAAAGGGGGAAAAGAGTGCCAGCATCTCGCGCTCCCATATACTCTTATTTCACTTGAAGTGGCAACTACCGAATGTCATTTTCTTATGTTAATGTAATGTTGCATACATTGCAAAAATCTTCTAAGGGACATGTTATGACCTTACCTGAATCTCTATGATTTTTGCTGAATTTACATGATTTTTGCAGAATTTATATGATTTCTGTTAAATTTATTCTGATAATATGACCAAAATATACACTATTTTTGTTGTCTTGGAGTACAAGATAGAAGAGGGAGACATCATCCTATTCGACTTTAATCCAGATAGTGATGGTGGACTGCATCTGATCATGGTGGGGCTAAGAACAACTGAAGACCTTGCTGAAAGTACTTATTAGTAGAACCTGCTGGAACCTGTTATGTTAACTTGTTGTGCGTGTGTGCCAACTACTGACAGTGCTGGAACATAGAGAATATACCATCGGGTTCCAATTTCATCAGTTCTACCATTATCATGTACTGTGATTCATCATGAGCCAGTGCAACCAAAAACCAGAGATGCATCTAATTCCATCTAATAACACCATGTTGTAGCCTCATATGTGATGCCCACACGAAAACAAGTGATACGATTATGTACTACCAAGAATAGTGCATGATTTCGTGCAACCAATTGTGATCTTGGACACAGAATGCGAACTAATCATCGGCTGGGCAGAGCACCTCCCATCATCACCTTGTAGGACCGACAAAAACATACTTCCTCTGGTTTATATTAATGGCCTCAACTTTGCCTAGATACGATTGCATCTAGTCTAAATACTTAACTAGATACATACGGATTTAGATAAAGTTGAGTCCTTTAATATGGACCAGAGGGAGTACACAATTTTAGCACATCACATTCTGCTAAGCACATATTGCCTCACATATGCCAAAATTCTCCCAGGACCAACACAAATGAACACAAAAATATTCTGTAGAGCTGGTGAGACCCGAAATTATATTGTACAGATCTAGGGTGATGGAATATAATGATAGAGGTTTGAAATCTTTTGCAGCCATAAACAAACATAATAGATAAGTTCTTAAACTAAAACATCTTGATAACATGAAAATGATCCTTGTTCTTCAGTTCGAGGTATGGTTGGGTTCGAAAGAGTCATCTGGATGATTCCTGTAATGCACCTTTTTTGTCTTTGCCTTGTCAAAGTATTTGCTACACTTCGTAACACTGTTGACAAGATAAAACTTGATCATGAATCTATCAACAAAGTAATTCCTCCGTGCCATTGCTTCAGCATTGACAGGGTCGACAAATTTCATGTATAGGCCCCCATCTTGATCAACAACATGTTTGAACCTAAAGTCTGATGGAACAACCCTGAGTGCATAGCAAATAGTACCAGTACAGAACATGTACTTCACAACAACTCTAGTTAGGACTGCTGGAGTACCCTTAGACACATCAAGAATGTTCATGGTTGTTTCTGACAGATGAGGATTCTTCCATTTCTCAATTGGGTATCCCTGGCATGAAAATCCAGTAGGGTAACTTAGTTTACGCATGCAATCAACTGACATGTGTTCATATTCCTGTGGATATGTAAACACCGACATGTTCAATAGCTTGTCCTCCTTCCTTGGCACAAGATTAAGCTCAACAATCTTGTAAATCTTGACAACCACGTGAGCTAAACTAAATGCTTTCTCCTTTGCAGACGCACTCTCAAGAACATCATTATTAGCAGTGGAAGTGGCCCTCACAAACACTTGTGCTTCATAGGCATCTTTTAGCACAAACTCAAACTCTCTTCTGAGAAGAGTCTTTGCTATATGCAGAACTGTGAAAATTCCTTCTGTGCCCGTACTGTCCAATAACTTGAAAAGGAATAAGCCATTGACTGGACCTGTCCTTTCTCCTAGATGGGTCAGAACATGCCGAGTAACCTATGGCTTCCTGTGCTGGGAGATGTACCCCGTTTCCTTCACCCCCTGGTGGATAATACATTAACAAAATCAACCCAGATGCATTGAACAAAGGAGAACAAATTCATCAATAAAAAACCACCAAGTGTACTACATATTAGTAAAAAAAATATGGCTGGCAATGCAGTTATATCATAATGAAAACAAGTTCAATTATCCCTATATGCTTATCAAGTTTCAATCTACACAATCATGTAATTAAAATAAAATCCAGTTCTTCTAATATTAACTCATCAGACAGAATACAAACGGTTGTAAAACACTTTTGAGAAGATAATGAACCCCAAAGAGGGGAGCAATCATCACAGATATTACATACTACTGTCACATCTATACTGATGATAAGGTATCTTTCATTTGCATATTCTCTTGCAAAAAAGGCAAAACAAAGGGCCCTATCCTCTTGTAATTGCAACACCAACTTTCCGTCTAAATGAGACCCACTTAGGTGGTACATTCACATTCAATTAATATTTGATAAATTCCAGTGCCTTCTTCACAACAAATACCAATGTTTGAATAAATTACAAATAAAAGCTGGGCAACAAATGAAAAATAAAAGCTTGGCATGTATAATTGCTAGGAAGATTATACTTAGATCAGGGCCTCATTCAGTTTATACATCTGTCAGAAAACTCACCGACTCGTCTGTGTCCGAGGAGTACCCAAGGTGCACCTTCCTCTTCTGCCCACCTTCTACTGGCTCCCCTTCCTGTTTGAATAAATAAACAACACTTCAGCTGACATGATCAAGTTTGAAAAGAGGTAATTATGGAAATAAAAAAATTGGCAGGTTATAATAGAACAATTAATGGGAAGTAAATCTTCTAAGTTCAAATACTTTCTGAAATTATGGATTAAGGCAATGGAAGGAAACGAAATCCTTTATGATGGATATCTAAACACTACCCATCTCTGAATGCATTGTCAGGTTCCACTAGACCATCAAAAATTCAATTTAAAGCCCTAATCTGAAAGTATTTCACAGATTTCATAGCACATGACAATATGTTCTGATGTTATGATTAAGATTATACCGAATAATAGGGTATTCTAAAACAAAATTATGTTTTTTAATTGTCTATGTATGCGTATGTAGTTTAAACCTACACAACCTTGTAATTCAAATAGAACTCAGTTTTGTAATTTTAGCACATCAGACAGATAACCAAAGGTTGTAAAACACTTTCAAGAACATAAAGAACCCCAAAAGAGGGGAGCAATATTGACAGATTATATACTACTGTCTCATCTATGTATTGATGAAAAGGTGTATTTGATTTTCATATTTTCTATTGCAAAAACAACCAAACAAAGGGCCCTATCCTCCTACAAATGGAACACCAACTTTCCATCTAAACGAGACACACTTAGATGGTACATAACCATTCAATTAATATTTTATAAATTGAGGTGTGTTCTTCAGAACATATTCTAGTGTTTGAATAAATGACAAATAAAGCTTGACATGTATAATTGCTGGCAAGATTCTACTTAGATCAGGGCCTCTTTCAGTATATACATCTGTCTGAAAACTTACCGACTCGTCTCTGTCGGAGGAGTACCCAATGTGCACCTTCCTATTGTACCCACCTTCTGCTGGCTCCCCTTCCTATTTGAATAAATAAACAACTCTTTAGCTCACAGGAGCAATAGTATAATAAGTTTGAAAAGAGGTACTCCCTCCATCCAGAAATAACTGATTATGGATTAAGGCAATGGAAGAAAATGAAATCATCTATGATGAAAATGAGCTGTCAATTTATAATTGTCATGTATATCTAAGCACTACTCATCTCTGTATGCTTATCAATTTTCGACCTACACAATATTGTAATTCAAATAAAACTAAGTTTTGTAATGTTAACACATCAGACAGATTATAAAAGGCTGTAAAACACTTTCAAGAACATAAAGAACCGCAAAAGAGGGGAGCAATGTTCACATATTATTACTGTCACATCTATGTACTGATGACAAGGTGTCTTTTATTTGCATATTGTCTATTGCAAAACAAGCAAAACATAGGGCCTATCCTCTTGCAAATGGAACACCAGCTTTCCATCTAAATGAGACACACCTAGTTGATAACCAGTCAATTTATCTGATTAAATCCAGTGCCTTCTTCACAAAATATGTCAGTGTTTGAATAAATGACTATGTAAAGCTGGGCAATAAATGAAAAATAAAAGCTTGGCATGTATAATTGCTGGCAAGATTATACTTAGATCAAGTCTTCTTTTAGTCTATACATCTATCATAAAACTCACCGACTCGTCTCTGCCAGATGAGTACCCAAGGTGCAACTTCCTCTTATGCGCATCTTCTGTTGGCGCCCTTCCTGTTTGAATAAATAAACAACACTTCAGCTCACATGATCAAATTTGAAAAGAGGTAATTATGAAAAGAAAAATAATTGGCAGGTTATAATATAAAGAATAATGGGAAAAAAACTTCTAAGTTCAAATACTATCTGAAATTATGCATTTAGGCAGTGGAAGGAAATGAAATCCTCTTCTCTCAATGCATTGACAGGTTCCACTAGACCAGCAACAATTCAATTTAAAGCCCTGATCTGAAAGCACATGACAATAGGTTTTGATGTTATCATTAGGATTCTACCGGATAATATGGTATTGTAAAACAAAATTAAGTTTTCTAATTGTCTCCGTATGATTATCAAGTTTAAACCTACACAACCTTATAATTCAAATAAAACGCAGTATTGTAATTTTAACACGTCAGACAGATTAGAAAAGGTTGTAAAACACTTTCAAGAACATAAAGAACCCCAAAAGAGGGGAGCAATCTTCATAGATTACATACTACTGTCACGTCTATGTACTGATTACAAGGTGTCTTAGGTTTGCATATGTCTATTGCAAAAACAAGCAAAAAAGGGCCCTATCCTTCTACAAATGCAACACCAACTTTCCATCCAAATTAGACACACTTAGATGGTATATAACCATTCAATTAGTATTCATGCATAGTTTAAGGTTCACAAAAACTTAAAAAGAACTCACTATGGTCCACTTGGCAAATGACAAAGAGAGAAAAAGACATATGACAACATATAATATGCAACTACCAACCTATTCCATGATGACAAAGTTCAAACTAAATACTATAAATAATGGAAGCAATTTGATAAATTCCATTGCATAGTTCACAACAGATACCAGTGTTTCAATAAATGACAAATAAAAGCTTGGCATGTATAATTGTTGGCAAGAATCATTATATAGTTGATCAGCCACAAGATTATAAAAAATAAGTATATTTGTTTGTGGTCAGGGTCTCTTACAGTCTATTTGTTGGTGGTCACAAGTAATAATTATATAGTAGATCAGAAACTAGAATATAAACAATGCATGAACAAAACTACACCCTGAAGCACATGCTCCCTCGGCAAATAGTACAAGACTGAAAATAATAATTCCATACATATAAAAGTTGTCAAAGAACACACATACTTAATTTCAAACACACAAATTTGCAGTATCATTTCATGCAAAATCAAACATTTAAGCTCTAGGTAAAAGGAACAAATCTAAAGCTACTAACATATATAATTTTGTGTGGTGCACTTAGACTGTGTAAACATAATGAATTTATATACATCTTTAGTAATGTCCAGAGATGAATAATTTATTAACATGTGTACACTTTTTCTGAATGATTAGATATCATAAATTATATTTTTATACCGCACATAAATATTATAACTTGTCAGTTGCCGAAGATGTATATTGTCATTATGCACTAATGAATTCCATCATTCAATCCAGAGAAATTTATCATACGCATAATTCTTCAAACTATAAACATTCAATATCAATGATCCTCTCTGCAAAGTACTATCAACGATGCACATAGTGTGTCCATCTACTCTTCAATGCTCCCAAAAGGTGCTGACCACTGAATGAAGTACTACACCAACCTCGTACTAACATTGAAATCCGAATAATCAACCCTAAAAATCAAACCCTAGTTATCAGTACGAAAAAATGATAAATGGAGGTTAATGAAAACACATAGATGCACCACCGCAAGCTACTGGGCATTCACCACCAAATTCTCGTCGGAGCTGTGCTTCGCGCCTAGATCCAGCATGTCCGCCTCAACGACCTCCACATTCTCCTTCTCGTCCGGCCAACTTGGCCGCACCACCAACCGCACTTCCGTGGGAACCGCCAACCTCCTTCACCGCATCTATGCCGGTGACGGCGCGCTTCTTGTCCACAGTAGCAGCGGCCGCGTCGGCTGCGCTGCTCCCCGCCTTCATCGCTGGCGGAGTCGACGAATGTGCGGGGAGAGGGAGAAGAATCGAGTGGGAGGGGCTGGAGTCGATGGAGTGAGACGAGGGTTTTCTTCTTCCTGATTTGGGGGTAAGTGGGTGGGGAAAAGGATACGAATCAGCCGACGAACCCTTTTATACGTGGTGCCGTTTTGGTTTTGCCCACATCACTCCTCCACCACCACGTACGCTGTAAATGTCGCGTACGCGTACGGTGCGTGAAACAGCATGACCAGAGCAGCAGGGTTACTAGGTCGGCCCGTTATCTAGTGCCCGCTTCCAATTTCTATCACACAATTTTTCATATATGAGATTGAACATACTTCAAATATAAATTACCTGAAATCTTCAGCAGAAGTATATTAGTTTACTACAATAAGTTGACCATTTAGGTATCGTTTGCTTTTATTCAAATTCAAACAATAGGAATGTCATATGGAATATGCATCACGGGTTTGTCAAACTTCCAATTATCGATTCATCTTACATTTTAAATTAATGAAATTAAAATTGAGAACTGAAAACACATGAACAACTATGCATAGGTTTACCCATATATATATAAGTGTAGCGTCAAGTGTGCATCATACTATGGCATAACAAGTTTTTACTCATACTACAACAAGTTGATGATGGTGTTTCTAGTCAACTCACATGAGTCTAGAGCCTAATGCAATGTTGGGATATGTGAGCCTATATGAGGCACAAGTGTGCATCATGCCATGGGCATACCACTTTTATACTTAGAATCAATGTCATAATTTGGCATAGTAGTTGTATAGTTTGATGTAACAACTAGGTGGGATCATGTTGACCAAGTGTTGACTCATACAACCACAAAGATGATGAAGGTGTTCATAGACAACTCCCATAGGTCAAGAACCCATGCAATCTTGGCATGAGGCTATACGTGCTACAAGTGTGCATCATCCAAAGGCATAGCACGCTTGTGGCAGATCTAGACCTATCTCAGCTGTCTAGAAATACCTTCATCAACTTGTGGTTGTATGAGTCATCACTTTGGACAACATGATCGGCGGCAGATCTGGGCCCCGGGCAGCCCGGGCTACAGCCCGGGTCTTGGCCCATGTGGTACGTGCAATATCCTTCTAAATTTGACCAAAATTTTAATCCCAAGCAGCCCAGCTCGTCTCCTTGAGCCAGAATAACCTGATGCTACTCTCACAATGAAGGCAGGAACGATCCAACAGCGCACCATGCGCGTGGACTTCCCTAAAAAAAAGAACAACTAGACTACCTGTTCGTATTCGTTTGCTAAAAAAACATTTTCATGTTTCGACCCAACCTCTAGTCCTCGATCAAATCGTGCCCAGCGGCTGATGCCGCCCTGTCCCCTTGATGGCACCGCCGCTGCCGCGACGGTCGATGGAGTCCCGCTCATCTGAATCTTGCGAAGGCAGCACCACCACTCCTTTTCAGATCTTGACTTGCAAAACCACACCGAAGCGTTGTTGCTGACGCTGCCCATGCATCGCCGCACCTTCAACCAGGCACTGGTGCTTTGGTCGGCTCATAGCCTCCAACAGGCCAGTTTCTTGTCCACTATATCTCTGCACATACTAATTTGTATGGTTCTAATGCAAAGTATGAATCCTAATGAAGTAAAGACTAAAGAGTCAATTTAATTTATTGAACTGCTACAACTACGTCATGCTATATTATTGTTTTGCAAGCATGGACGATAATAAGATTTTAGAGTGTTTTTAAAAGCATCAGATCACACGAGGGAAAAGCTTTTTTTTTTAGATTACACGAGGGACAAGCTAGTTCTACCTCTCCATAGGCTAAACTCACCTTTTAGGTTCCGATTCTTCTCCTATAATTAATGAAGAATTGATAGGCAAGGATAGAAAATCTTTTTTATTTAGGTACTAAAAATGTTTCATGATTATTTATGTCTTTTTGTGCTTTCTTATTATGGTTTGGTTAAAAATTGAGCACAAGTTTATGTCAAAACACAAATGATGCATCTGTATTGCACTTTTTGGCTGATATTGTTATTAGGAGAAGGTGATTTTTTATTGTTTTTGTGCACGGGAAATTAGCCCTAGTCATAGGTAAATCCTGGGTCCGCCACTGAACATGATCCTACCTAGTTGATAGATATAAATATAACACTCTATGCCAAGACATGATGAGCCACTTTGTGGCAGATGTGGGCCCATGCCAACATTGTATTGGCTATAGACCTCTTTGGGTTGGCTAGAAACACCAGCATCAACTTGTGGTTGTGTGACTCAGCAGTTTGCCAACATGATCCCACCCAGTTGATATATCTAAGTATGAGAGTGCTATGCCAAGCCATGACACACACTTGTGGCAGGTGTGGGCCCATGCTAACATTGCATGGGATCTAGACCTATCTAGGTTGTCTAGAAACACCTTCATCAACTTGTGGTTGTATGAGTCATCACTTGGATATCATGATCGCACCTATTTGATAGATCTAAGTACAACACTGTTATGCCAAGACATGATGAGACACTTTGTGGCAAATATGGGCACATACGAACATTGCATGGCTATAGACCCATCTAGGTTGGCTAGAAACTCCATCAACTTGTGGTTGTGTTGCTCACAACTTTGGCAACATGATCCCACCCAGTTGATACATCTAAGTATGAGAGTGCTATGCCAAGCCATGACACACACTTGTGGCATATGTGTGCCCATGCCAACATTGCATGGGATCTAGACCTATGTGAGCTATCTAGAAACACCTTCCTGAACTTGTGGTTGTATGAGTCATCACTTGGATAGCATGATCCTTCCCAGTTGATATATCTTAGAAATGATGAGACACTTTGTGGCAAATGTGGACCCATGCAAAAGTTGCATGGGATATAGACCTCTCTTGGTTGGCTCCTTCATCAACTTGTGGTTGTGTGGCTCAATAATTGGCCAACATGATTCCACCAAATTGATACATCTAAGTATCTGAATGCTATTCCAACCCATGGCACACACTTGTGGCAAATATGGTCCCATGCCAACATTACATGGGATATAGACCTATCTGAGCTGTCTAGAAACACATTCATCAACTTATGGTTGTTTGAGTAATCACTTGGACAACATGATCCTACCTAGTTGATATATCTAAGTAAAAGACTGTTATGCCAAGACATGATGAGAGACTTTGGAGGAAATGTGGTCCCATGCCAATATTGCATGGGCTCTAGACCTCTCTCGGTTGGTTTAATGTATTTCATCAACTTGTGGTTGTGTGGCTCAGCACTTGGCCACCTAGTTTATACATCTAGGTATGAGAGTGCTATACCAAACCATGACACATACTTGTGGCAAATGTGGACACATGCCAACATTGCATGGGATGTAGACCTATCTAAGCTGCCTAGAAACTCCTTCATCAACTTGTGGTTGCATGAGTCATCAATTGGATAACATTATCCTTCCTAGTTGAAAGATCTTATTATAACACTAATATGCCAAGACATGGTGAGACACTTTGTGGCAAAGGTGGGCCCATGCAAAAATTTCATGGGCTATAGAACTCTCTTGGTTGGCTAGAAACTCCTTAATCAACTTGTGATTGTGTAGCTCAACACTTGGCCAACATGATCCCACCCAGTTGATACATGTTAGAATGAGAGTGCTATGCCAAGCCCTAACAAAACCTTATGGCATTTGTGGGCCCATGGCAGCATTGCATGGGATTTAAACCTATCTAATATGTCTAGAAACACCTTCATGAACTTATGGTTGAATGACTCATCACTTGTACAACATGATCCTACCCAGTTGATACATATAAGTATAAGAGTGCTATACCAAGACATGATGAGACACTTTGTGGCAAATATGGTCCCATGACAATATTGCATGGGCTATAGAGCTCTCTAGGTTGCGTTGAATGTAATTCATCAACTTGTGGTTGCGTGGCTCAGCACTTGGCCATCTAGTTGATACATATAGGTATGAGAGTGCTATGCCAAACCATGACACACACACTTGTGGCAGATGTGGGAACATCCCAACATTGCATGGGATGTAGACCTATCTAAGCTGTCTAGAAACTCCTTCATCAACTTTTGGTTGCATGAGTCATCACTTGGATAACATGATCCTTCCTAGTTGAAAGATCTAATTATAACACTTATATGCCAAGACATGATGAGACACTTTGTGGAAAAGGTGGGCCCATGCAAACATTGCATGGGATATAGAACTCTCTTGGTCGGCTAGAAACTCCTTAAACAACTTGTTATTGTGTAGCTCATCACTTGGCCAACATGATTCCTCCCAGTTGATACATGTAAGTATGAGAGTGCTATGCCAAGCCCTAACAAAAACTTGTGTCATATGTGGGCCCATGGCAACATTGCATGGGATGTAGACCTATCTAATATGTCTAGAAACACCTTCATCAACTTGTGGTTGCATGACTCATCACTTGGACAGCATGATCCTACCCAGTTGATACATATAAGTATAAGAGTTCTATGCCAAGACATGATGAGACACTTTGTGGCAAATGTGGTCCCATGGAAATATTGGATGGGCTATAGACCTCTCTAGGTTGGCCTGAAAATCCTTCATCAGCTTGTGGTTGTGTTGCTCAGCACTTGGCCTCCTAGTTGATACATCTAAGTATGAGAGTGCTATGCCAAGCCATGACACACACTTGTGGCAGATGTGGGCACATGCCAACATTGCATGGGATGTAGTCCAATCTAATATGTCTAGAAACACCTTCATCAACTTGTGGTTGTATGATTCGTCACTTGGATTGCATGATCTTACCTAGTTGGAAGATCTAAGTACAACATTGTTATGCCAAGACATGATGAGACACTTTATAAAAAATGTGGGCCCATGCCAACATTGCATGGGCTATATATCTCTCTTGGTTGGCTAGAAACTCCTTCATCAACTTGTGGTTGTGTGGAGCAGAACTTGGCCAACATGATCCCACCCAGTTGATACATCTAAGTATTAGAGTGCTATGCCAAGCCATGACACACACTTGTGGCAGTTGTGGGCCCATGCCAACATTGCATGGGATCTAGACCTATGTGAGCTGTCTAGAAACACCTTCATGAACTTGTGGTTGCATGAGTCATCACTTGGATACCATGATCCTTCCTAGTTTATATATCTTAGTATAACACTACTATGCCAAGAAATGGTGAGAAACTTTGTGGCAAATGTGGTCCCATGCCAACATTGCATGGGCTATAGATATCTCTTGGTTGGCTAGAAACTCCTTTATCAACTTGTGGTTGTGTGGATCATCACTTGGCCAACATGATCCCACACAATTGATACATCTAAGTATGACAATGCTATGCCAAGCCATGACACAAACGTGTGGCAGATGTGGGCCCATGCCGACATTGCATGGGATCTAGACCTATCTTAGAAGTCTAGAAACACCTTTATCAACTTGTCGTTTCATGAGTAATCACTTGGATAACATGATCCTGCCTAGTTGAAAGATCTTATTATGAAACTTATATGCCAAGACATGATGTTACAGTTTGTGGCAAAGGTGGGTCCATGCAAACATTGCATAGGCTATAGACCTATCTAGGTTGGCTAGAAACTCCTTGATCAACTTGTGGTTGTGTGGCTAAGCACTTTGCCAATATGATCCCACCCAATTGATACATATAAGTATGATAGTGCTATGCCAAGCCATGACACACACTTGTTGCAGATCTGGGTCCATGCCAACATTGCATGGGATGTAGACCTATCTGAGCTGTCTAGAAACACCTTTATGAACTTGTGGTTGCATGAGTCATCAGTTGGATATCATGATCCTTCCGACTTTATATATCTTAGTGTAACACTACTATGCCAACAAATGGTGAGACACTTTGTGGCAAATGTGGACCCATGCCAACATTGCATGGGATATATATCTCTCTTGGTTGGCTAGAAACTCCTTCATGAACTTGTGGTTTTGTGGATCAGCACTTGGCCAACATGATCCCACCCAGCTGATACATTTAAGTATGAGAGTGATATGCCAAGCCATGACACACACTTGTGGCAGTTGTGGGCCCATGACAAATTGCATGGGATGTAGTCCAATCTAATATGTCTTGAAACGCCTTCATCAACTTGTGGTTGTATGAGTCATCACTTGGATAGCATGATCTTACCTAGTTGAAAGATCTAAGTACAACATTGTTATGCCAAGACATGATGAGACACTTCGTGGCAAATGTGGTCCCATGCCAACATTGCATGGGCTATAGATCTCTCTTGGTTGGCTAGAAACTCCTTCATCAACTTGTGGTTGTGTGGATCAGCACTTGGCCAACATGATCCCACCTAGTTGATACATCTAAGTATGAGAGTGCTATGCCATGCCATCACACACACCTGTGGAAGTTGTGGGACCATGCCAACATTGCATGGGATCTAAACCTATGTGAGATGTCTAGAAACACCTTCATGAACTAGTGGTTGCATGAGTAATAACTTGGATACCAGGATCCTTCCCAGTTTATATATCTTAGTATAACACTACTATGCCAAGAAATGGTGAGACACTTTGTGGCAGATGTGGACCCATGCCAACATTGCAAGGGCTATATATATCTCTTGGTTGGCTAGAAACTCCTTCATCAACTTGTGGTTGTGTGGATCAGCACTTGGCCAACATGATCCCACCCAGCTGATACATCGAAGTATGAGAGTGCTATGCCAAGCCATGACACACACTTGTGGCAGCTGTGGGCCCATGACAACATTGCATGGAATCTAGACCTATGTGAGTTATCTAGAAACACCTTCATGAACTTGTGGTTGCATGAGTCATCACTTGGATAGCATGATCCTTCCCAGTTTATATATCTTAGTATAACACTACTATGTCAAGAAATGGTGAGACACTTTGTGGCAAATTTGGACCCATGCAAAAATTGCATTGGCTATATACCTCTCTTGGTTGGATGGAAACTCATTCATCAACTTGTAGTTGTGTGGATCTGCACTTGGCCAACATGATCCCACACAGTTGATACATCTAAGTATGAGAATGCTATGCCAAGCCATGACACACACTTGTGGCAGATGTGGCCCCATGCCCTTGGATAACATGATCCTTCCTAGTTGAAAGATCTTATTATAACTCTTATATGACAAGACATGATGATACACTTTGTGGCAAAGGTGGGCCCATGCAAACATTGCATAGGATATAGACCTATCTGGGTTGGCTAGAAACTCCTTGATCAACTTGTGGTTGTGTGGCTAAGCACTTTGGCAATATGATCCCACCCAGTTGATACATATAAGTATGAGAGTACTATGCCAAGCAATGACACACACTTGTGCAGATGTGGGTCCATGCAAACATTGCATGGGATCTAGACCTATCTGAGCTGTCTAGAAACACCTTTATGAACTTGTGGTTGCATCAGTCATCAGTTGGATAGCATGATACTTCCCAGTTTATATATCTTAGTATAACACTTCTATACCAAGAAATGATGAGATACTTTGTGGCAAATGTGGACCCATGCAAAATTTCATGGGCTATAGACCTCTCTTGGTTGGCTAGAAACTCCTTTATCAACTTGTGTTTGTGTGGATCAACACTTGGCCAACATGATCCCACCTAGTTCATACATCTAAGTATGAGAATTCCATGCCAAGCCATGACACACAGTTGTGGTAGATGTGGGCCCATGCCAACATATTATGCAATATATACCTATCTGAGCTGTTTGGAAACACCTTCATCAACTTTGATCTAGTCCCTCCATCCCATATTATGTTGCGCATAATTTTGCGTGCTAGTCAAACTTTGCAAAGTTTGACCAAGAATATACAAAATAATATAAATATGTGTGATATAAAATGTATATATTATGAAAATATAATTCAAGACAATTCTAATTGTAAGATCCCTCCCTTTATAAAGGTAAGGATCCCTGTGATTGCAATGCTAGTCCCTGGATCAATAGCTAGCATCCATAGTTAAGATGTAATATCAAGAAACAAGGGTCATATTACAACTTTATAACCAGGAATAAAATAATTTATTACATCTTACATAGCTCATTTGGCTATTTCATTACAATGCAGCAGAATATAACAATAGCATGGGGTCCTTCATCTTCAAAGTGCCACAGGCAGTCATGTTGGTTGTAGACTTGTAATCCTAATCAATAAACTTCACTAACATCAAACAAACCTGCAACATAATAAGTTACATCCATAAGGGTCAATACATTTGAATTGTATTGGCAAGTGATACTATGGTAGTATAGTGGAGTCTATCATCTATATGCATTTGGCTAAGTGGATCTTAGGCTTGCTTTGCTCAAAATAGATTTTCCTTATCATTTGAAAAACACTAAGTTTTTGCTTGACAAAATCACCCAAGGCATCTCCCAATAGAAATTGGTGATCCTTTAACCCTTGTTCAACCACAAGTTTTTAACTTAGAAATTGGGATGAGGAGATTCTTGATAGCTTCCATGTCTTGATGCTCAAATTGTCCTTTACCAGGGACATGGCTAACTACTTAGATTTTACACTCTGCAGAGGTGGTGCACTTTCCCCACAAGACTTGGTTTCACCAAGACAAGATCTTTCAGAAGCCTTCCCTTAGACCAGAATGGACGCGTTCCAACCTATCATCCCCTACCACCAACTGTCCATTTGGCTAAGTTATTGCAACCTATATGATCCAGGCAGAGCCCATAATGCCAAGTGGTTACACTTGAAGCTTCTCAACATTTGACATCTCAAATCTCTTTGTTCCTAGGTGGCCATCCACAAGTGAGATACACAAGGTAAACCATAGAAATGGGCCTTGTGTAACCACTCAACACAAACCATTCCTTCCATTCCACCCAGGTGATTCATTCACTTAGTTGTTTTATTAAACAAAACACAAGTCCTTGACTTAGAAATATTACATAGTATGAATATATTCCACCCTTGTTTTCTACTAGCTAAGCTAAGCATGATAGTAGTAGGAATCTTAACTTAGTAAAATTCTACTAAGGTTTCATCTACTAGGATTTCCCATGGCATAGTTTATACTTTGCAAAAATTCCATGCAAGTCCTACTTTAGAAATATCACTAATGCATAGTGAAATAATGGGACAAAGTATGAAGCATCACTTGCCTTTTTGGTAGAGAATATAAGTTCACTCCTTGATCTTGCAATATTCACACTCTTCAAATCACTACAATTCAATCAAGCAAGCAAGAATTCAATCTACCATTCAAGCAATCATCACATAAAATAATAGAAACAAAGCAATGCATGCAAGCATGCCAAAGATTGTTTTTTCTGGAAAAGTGGTTTCTAATATGCTATAAACATTCTAAAACACCTATTGGTCATTTTATATAAGTGGAAAAATCATTTGCAAAATATTTTACTCATAAACCATTTTTAAACCCAATCAATATTTTATGTGGTTGAAAATGTTTTTAGCTAGTAATAATCTATAGGGTTCATCAAAATATACTTTTAAATCATAAAACTTTGTGTTTGGGGTCAGAGAGTTTAAATCAAAACATTTCCTAAAGGTTTTTTCTCCAAAAAGTATTTTCAACATATAAACAACATTTTTATTTGACTAGAAATGCTTTAAATCAAAGATTTATTCTTTTGTTTCACAAATATGTTTTTGAATCCACAAGTTGGTTTCTATGGTCAATAGGTTCAAACCAATCCATTTGCTAAAGATTTTATCACAAAAATAATTTTAGAATGATTTTTATATTGAAAATAAGCCTACACAAGTTTCTGCAAAAACACCCAATTTAACAGAAGCAATTTACTAAACAAAGTGCATGGTTGGATAGGGTTTGTCTTGCTGATTCCATTGATATAAAATTTGCAAAATTTGGACGTGTGGTTTAAAAGTTATGCAATTTAGAAGTTTGGTCATCTAATAGATCAATTTCTGGTTTTTATAAACAGACTGGGCCACGTGGCTATTTTTTGATTGGACAAAAACGGATCGCGTGGATCACGTGCTGTGAGGCGTTGGATCTAACTGAATCGTGCAGCACAGATCAAAAGATACGTCTTCGCTTAGTTTCTTTCGTGTGCGTTGGATCTACATCCTATGGTTGACGATCAAACAACCATCAAGTGGCGGCGCTGGCGGCGGCTGGTGGCGGCGGTGTGCTCTGGCGATGCGTTCGGGCTATTCCAGGAAGGAAGGGGAGGGTGGATGTGCTCACCGTGTTCTCCGTGGAACGCAGATGCTTGTCGTGCTCGGGGTTGGCGAAGGGGCGCACGGGTTCATCTTTAATCTCTCGCCGGAGTTCGCAACGGCGTCGGACACGCTCTGATGTTGACAGGGTCGAGGCTACGAAGCGCGCTAGGACACAAAACAGGCGGCGTTAGATGCGGACGAGTTCAATGGTCATAGGCATATCATCGGAAGGACGAGGGGCAGTCAAAAGGTTACCAGGGAAGTCGCCGGAGTTCGTGCAGACGGTGGCGGAGCTCAGTCGAAGATGTTGCCGAGGATACAGGGCACGCGCTGGTGAGCTGGCGCTATGGGGAGGTGCAGGAGATGCTGGCGAGCAAGCTCGTGTGGTCGAGGGGGCGAGGCACGGTGGAGTATGGCCGAAATCGTTGCCGGAAGACGTCGGAGACAGCGGCAGTGCATGGCAAATTAGAGGCAGCCTGGTGGCTCTCTAGCAGCGGGGTTTGAGGGGAAAGGGAGAGAAGAGGGAGGGGATTTATCGGGCGTGATCGCGAGGATTAATCGTGGAGCCATTACCGTGAATTTACTCCGAGGAGCTAACGGTAGAAAACGGCCGGGAGGGCGTGCTCTCCGCAGTGAGTGAGGAAGAATCTTGCGTGGCGGTGGGGTCTGGCGTCAGCGAGTGAGAGAGAGGAGGAGTGGGGCCAGGCAGTCAGCGACGCTGTGGCTTCAAATGCGAGTGCGAAAACGCTTCGAGGTGGAAGGAGGAACTGGGCTACGCTGTTGGGCCAGGTAGGTTAGTTGGGCTGGGCTGAGTCCTTTTATTTTTTTCCTGTTCCTGTTTCTTTTTCTTTTTCCCATTTGATTTTCAGTTTTGATTTTGATTAATCCATACAAACAACTTTTGAATTTCAAATTTCAACCAAACTTTGAGTATATTCAAATACTGTTTAATAACACATTCTGAAGTCAAATTTAGAATAATATATTTTATTCTTTTAAGGGTCTTTTAATTATTTAAAATAGGCTCTTGCACTTATTCAAATAAGATTTAATAATGTTTTCAAACTCCATTTGAATTCTAAATCTTTCCAAATCTTTTCAGTAGGTTTTATTTGTTTATTTGGGTGTCAAATAATTCACCTTGAATTATTTGGAATGTCTTTAATATGATTTATGAATCATTTAAAATTGGATTTGTCTTTATTCTAATGAAATTAAATATAGTTTTAATTCCATAAATTTTATTTGGAAGATTTCTTTGATCTTATTTAAGTTAATTAAACCACTTTTATTCCACCTGGGTAAATTCCAAATTCTATTTCCCATGATTTATTTAATCATTTCTAATAGGGATTTTATCTGATGGGGATATGCCTACCGGGGTATACCCAGCAGGACGTTTCCGACTGGCCCACGACCTAGCAAGTGGGCCTGCAAGACGGCGACTGGATCAAGACCTGGCGTGGATCCAAGCGACTGGAAGCTGAAGGCCCAGGAGAGTAGATAGGCCCAGTCGGATTAGGTTAAACGAGTACCGAAACCTTAACATATTCGGTTGAGATTTGTAAACCCTAGGGAGGGTGAGTCTATATAAACCTCCCTACAGGGCGTGTAGACGTACGTTGCATCATACACCCAAGCGACTCGCCGCCTAGCCGTCGAGCTCGCCCCATTGTACCTCCACCATAATACAATCTAGCAGGAGTAGGTCTTTACCCTCCGGGGGGCCGAACCTGGGTAAAACCCTGTGTCTTTGCCCTCATCTCGCACCGCAGATGGCTGGACGCCCTTGCCCTTCGTTCTACTACTCGCTACCGATTGCAGCATCTGCCGTGACCATTCCCACGATAGTGGCGCCCACAGTGGGGCCTGGCTGGTCTGGCCGGTGTTCTGCGGGGAGATCCAATCTGCCCATCAACGAGACGGTCGCCACCGGCCACATGATAGCGATCAGCGAGATGCTCCAGATCTTGCCGAGCAGCTACGTCCCGGCGGCGCGACCCATCACGCACAGCATGATCTTGCCGGTCGGCACGATCAGCCTCTTCGTCGGCCTCACCGACGTCATTGTCTCGGAGGATTCGGCTCGCATCCGCGAGTCGCCGCCACGGGACCGGCTCTCCGAGAGCCAGGTCCGCACGATCCATCGCCTTGCTTCCGAGTAAAAACTCGGCCCACAACAACGTGGCCGAAAACTGCGCGGCCGCGGAAGACGCGGCCCTCAACGACAACGCCGACTCGGTGACCCCGGCGTCACTCACCGGATCCATCACCGCGGCTTCACCCGCGGGCTCCATCACCCAGGTCTCCAACATGGGAGACTTCGAGGATCCCTCCATCCTTGGGATCTTCGACTTCGACTCCGGGTCGGAAAACTCCACCGATCTCAGACGGGACGGTCGCCGCCGCGACCTACATGGCGACTGGCACCGATCCGCCGGAGGATCCCTTCTCCACCCGATCCCTCCTAACGCCACGGCAACGGAGGTCGAGGAACTCCGCCTGAAGCTGGCGGAGGCAGTCCGCAAAGAGCAAGCCGAGCGCGAAAAATTTCGCCTCGAGCAGGTGACGGCACAGGAGCTGTCACGCTACCACCAGCAGCAAATCAGGTCACGCCTGAACCCCACCGTCCAGGGGCACGCCCTGAACTTTGACGACGAGAACGACCCGGCCCGCGTGGCCGAGCGCGTGATCTGCGAGAACACGCCACCAGGAGGAAGCGCGGCCCCACCAGTCGACGGGCGATCGCCCACCTCCACCCAACCGCACACCCCCCAGGGATCAACCGTGAATAGTGGTCTCCTCACGGGAGCGAGACGCGAATGGCCTACCACTGTTCTCCACCTCGATGGACAACCTCGTGGCGGGCCGAGCAGCGGCTGACAACATCATGGCCACTGGTGATGGCGCCCTACAGATCTAGTACGTCAGGGCCCTGCTCGCAAAGGCGGTCGAGCAGCAAAACGCAGGCGTCGACTCGCAGGGTCGGGTGTACTCGCGTTCTTCGGGTAGCAGAGCGGCCTCAAGCGGCCGCCCATTGGCGGCAAACACCCTCAACTTCCCGCCACCAGAGCCACTGCAGCTCCAACATCGACCCCCAAACGCTGCACTCTCCACCAATGACCCGGGCGGTGACCAACCGTCGCGCCAGCGGTCACCCCATCGGCACCGCACCACATCATCAACAACCAAAGCTGGCGCACGCCAGCCCGGCATTCGACACACCCTAAACAATCGCCGCGACGGTGAGCCGATGGGGTCGCTAAGCCGACTCGGGCCCAGGTGCTTCGGACCGATGATCCGAGGCGAAAAGTACCCGGCGAACTTCAAGGCGCCGAAGGAAATAGAGAAGTACGACCCTTCGTATGACCCCTCCGTGTGGCTGGATACATACCTCATGGCGATGGGGATCGCTTGCCACACCGACCTGCTAGCCGCCCGTTACCTCCCCTTGATGATGGAGGGGACGTGCAGGCAGTGGATCAACACCCTCCCCCAGGATAGCATCGACTCCTGGGAGGAGATGCGCAACGCCTTTGTCAGGCACTTCGAGTGCTCCTACACCCGCGCCACCACCATCGAGGACCTGGAGCGTCGTCCGGGACCCCGAGTCGACCATGGCTGGGTCCAGCGGTGGCAAGAACTATGGTACAACGCGGTCGGCATCCACCCGAACACCGCGATCCATTGCTTCAAGACCTCGTGCCGCTACGAGCCCTTGGTCGCCAAGCTCAAGCGACATTCTCGCACGCTCGACAACATACCGGACCTCCTCGAGATTGCCAAACGGTACGCGGAGGAAGATCCTGTAGGGTTCGCAGCATAGAAAACAAAAAATTTCCTACGATGGGAACAACTATGTACCAAGATCTATCTACTAGATACAAACAACGGGTGGATGTATATCCGTAGAGAACATACGCTTGAAGACCGACAAAGTTTAACGAGTCCAAACTCGTGGTTGATGTAGACGATCTCTTGCCGATCTCAAGATCGAGAGGAAGTCCTAGCGCCGCAAAACAGCAGCGCATCCGTGCTCGCACACACGTTCGAGGCACCGAGCAACCTCCGCGTCCTCGCTCCAGCGATGCAGCGGAAGCACAACTCTTTCTTGCCGAATAGCCACCGGGAACATGTATCTCGCTAGTCCGAGACCATGGGGAATAAATTCTAGAGGGGGAGAGAGATCCTTCACGAGGAGGTGTGAGTGAGAAGTGAGAGGAGGGGCTCCTTATATCGGGGAGGGGGGCAGCCCAAGGGGGCATGGCCGCCGTCCATGGAGGGTGCCCCCACCTCTCCCTCATTCATGTGGGTGGACACTCCACTCACACAAAAGCCTTTCAATTCCCTCCACTCAAAAACCCACTCAAATTCCCATTAAATTTCCACCAAATTTAATGCAAACTCTCATTAAATAAAACTCTTTTATTTTATTCAGAATTTTGTCAATTACTTTAATGACAAACATTCACAAATAACCCCTTGCTAGAATTCTATTTCACATGCATAACCACTTTATGCAATTTCACCCGAAAACCTGTTTCGGTATCTAGTGAAATAAATTCCTGCGCTTGTTATTCTTTTCGGCATGAAATTTTTGCTCCAAATGGATGTCGGTGTCTCTTAAGTGTGTCACCCTACGGTTCGCGAATAATGCGGACATGATCGAGACCCCTCTCGGATCAATAATCAAAAGCGGGATCTGGAGACCCATACTGACTCCCACACATTCAACGATGACTTTCTTGTGATCGTCGGAACCTTTTACGCTAGTATCTTAATCCTTTTGTTTCGCGATATATTACATGTCCGAGATTCGATCATCGGTATCTCCATACCTAGTTTGATCTCATTACTGACATGCACTCTTTTCTCGTTCCCGTGATATAACATTCTAGTGATCAAATCACTTGCTTGCAAGCTAATCAATGTGATATCACCGAGAGGGCCAGAGCATATCTATCCGTCATCGGGATGAACAAATTCCACTCTCGATCCATGGGCCTCAACATAACACTTTAGTAGCTGAATCCATCTTTATAATCACCCTGTTACGGTGTGACGTTTGATGTTATCAAGAAACTCTTCCGGTGTTAGTGATTGACATGATCTCATGGTCTAAGGATTAGGATCACTTCGTAAGTTGTTATAGCAATATAAACTCAATGACTTCGATCGTAATGCTATACTTCGGATGAATGTTCATCACACCATTACACTAATGTTGTGACCTCGTTATTAACAACATCCAATGTCTATGATCAGGAAACCTTGATCATCTTGTTAATCAACGAGCTAGTTTATAAGAGAGGCATAACTAGGAACTTCCTTTTTGTTTATTAAACACACATGTATTAACGTTTCCGTATTAATACAATTATAGCATGTAAAATAAACATTTATCATAAACAAGGAATACGATAATAACCACTTTATTATTGCCTCTCGGGCATATTCCCTTCAGTCTCCCACTTGCACTAGACACAATAATCTAGTTTGAAAACTTTGCGTATTGAACACATATGGCTTTCTGGTGTTCCATATACGCAACTGCAAGTGGTTAACATAATCTACGGATTAGATGCTTTCAGGTCCGTGTGTATTTGCATGTCTTTGCATCTTCACGCATCACTCATTCTCCAATGAGATGGCATTGTATAAATTTGGTCTTTCGGTGAGACCTTTAGTTCCTTGGGTTTAAATCACGTCGATAATATTGTCGTACAATATATCGTTAGTGTTAGCCCGTTGCGAAACACACCTTAGTTTGATAAGAAACTACTTGACACAAATGCCCTCCTTTGTTGCTACTATAGCAGTCATATACTTAGCCTTTTGTTGTAGTATTCGTCACAATGTCTTAACTTTGGAACTCTTCCAAATACATCATGGAAACTTTCTTTCCATTTCATTGTGCCACTCATAGTTTAAATTGAGATAAACTTAATTTGTATCTTGTGACAAACCTAGTATCAATGTAACGCTTTACAATGAACTATTTATAATTGTTTGTCACCTCTACACAAATATATTCTTAGTTCTTTCAAAAAGATCATAAGAATATCCTCACTATCGTCCAATGATCATTTTATGATTCATTCTGGTATATGCTCATAACACTTAGAGCATAGGACATATCTGGATGTGTACATATCATGGTATGATTGATCAAAACATTCTCGTGATTTCATTCATCAAGTGTCAAAGCACTTGAATCTTGTTTCACTTATCAAGTGTCGATACACTTGAATCTTGATTTAATTCCTTCCCATGCAACAAGAATTGTTTCTTGTCGTTTCTATATTGAACTCCTTCAATATCTCATATATGTACGTTTGGCACAACCATATTAGCGTCACAGTCTATCCACTATAGACATTCATGCTAAATATTCGGGTTTTGCCTAAGTCTTTCATTGAAATGAAATTCTTAACCTTTGTTAATAAAAGATACATCATTTCTAATCAAAAAGATGTCATCCACATAATGTATTAGAAATGTGTCTCAGCGCTCCCACTTAATTTCTTGCAAACGCAAGCATCTTCATTGTCTCCTGATGAAAACTCCTTTTCATCATGGTGAAGATTCCAACTCCGTGATGCTTACTTCAACAATTGAAGTTTGCATGCCCCTTTTAGCATCCTTTGAATTAACAAAACCCTTTGTATCGTGTCATGTACACGTCCTAGGTAATCATTCTATTAGAAGAACTTTGTTTTGTTTATTCATCTACCATATACCAAATTATATGTAGTGGTTGCTACTTTAATCCGTCCAGACTAAATATCGCTATGAAAGATCAAATCTTGTCATAGTCAACTCCTTGAACATTGTCATAAAATACTTTACGACATGTCGACTATTTCATAGATGTGAAACATCCATGTCTGTTTCTTTATAGATCCAAATACGACCGATAGGTTTTTACACCTTTCCGGAGGGTCTTCCAAGTTCAAAACTTGATTTCTTGTGTATGGAACTGTCACGGATTTTATGGCTTCAAGCCATTTGACGGAGTCAGGGACCATCATCGCTTCTTTGCATATAGTCGGTTCATCATTGTCAAACAATAATGATTTACTCTCAAATCTTAGTATTTGATTGTTTATTCGACCGACTTGGTTCAATAAGAACTTAGATCTCCGTGACCACAAACTTTGAGGCACATAAGCTATGAGCATTATGGCAGCCTCCGGAACGATTTCCGGCGCTGCGCAACTCAGCACATTTAGCTAAGGTTCGTTAACCTTATCAAAGTTCTATTGTCCTCCCACTTAACTTTTATGAAAAATTCCTTCTTCAAGAAACTTCACATTTCAAGCGACAAACCCTTTTGTCCTTGGTGTTATGGAGGAATAACCAATTGTTATTCAAAATAACCTACAAAGACATGCTCATCCGACTTTGGTTGTAAAACATCTTACTTATGTTTAGCATACCAAAATTTAAGAAATGACAATTTGGGTTTTACCCCAAACCATAACTTCCATGGTGCCATTTCAACGGATCTAGATGGAGCTCTTTTCAGTGTAAAAGCGGTAGTCTCTAAAGCTTTAATCTTTTAAAACATAATGGCAGTTTTATAAATAGCACCTTTGATCCAACCATGTCAAACAAGGTTTCATTACAAATCTCAAACACTCCATATTCCTATGGTGTTTCGGGATATGTAAATCTACGTGTTTTGCTAAACTTGCAACTCAAATAAATCCCTTTATGATAAAATCACAATTCATTTATTTTCTTGTTACACTTGTAACTCAAATAAATCCCTTGTGATAAAATCATAAACTATTTATTTTCTTGTTACAATGATTTTTCACTTCATCTTGAAAGTCTTTGAAACATTTTCAAATATTTCATACTTCATTCTCATTAAGTGAACATTCACTCAAATTTCCGGAGAAAGCATATGAAGATGAAATCCATCGCTTACGACTATACATAATGGACTACATACATCGATATGTATAAATTCCAATATTTTAGTCGTTCTTCTTTGGCCTTTGAACGAAGTTTTAATTATCCCGAGGAAAGTCTCACAAGCGTCACTTGATCAAATCAAAGACTCCAAAAATCCATGAATATGGAGATTCTTCATGTTTTCTTTCCAATATAATTTAAACGGCGATGTCACTTCGTAAGTGATCTTTCAATCATTTGTCTTGCGACATTTTAGCATTAGGCTTTTATGGATGTGATTTCTCCAACTAGATTTGTAAATCATCCATCTTATATGGAATATGGTAATTATTTGAACAACCTTTGTTCTCATAATACCTGATTTAAATAACAATTATTAAAACAAATCTTGAAGTCAAGCTTTGATGTCAACGAGAAATACAAACAACGGTTTGTTTGTTTTCGATGAACATCATCACATATTCTCTTGCTAGTTACTTAGGCCATTGTGGTTCATGAATTGCGTCGTTCTGTATGAAATTTCATACCAACCAATTCGGTATCCAATACCCAAGAACCACATTGTTTAACAAGCAAAGAATACAACCATAACATGTATATCATATATATACCTAAATTGGATATTTCCAATCTTTTCTTTTCTGCCAAATATATTTTATAGATTCTCTTTCAGCATTTCCTTTTCCTTTTTAAAAGAATCTATCAACATCAAAAGTGGCGCCATATACATGACACATAGTCCAAAGCGTGTATATTCAAATAATAATACCTTTGGACTTGCACTTTGAAGTAGATCACCATCATCAAAATGATCGGTATTCTTTCAAAATCCATTCTTTAGTAATCTTTTAGTGTAGTAAACATTTTACATACATATTCTATTCAACCTTATCATGACGACTTTCATGATCAAGCTACTGTAGCTTATAAAGGCGAATCGTGAGTATAACATTACTTTCCAAAACCCTTTTGGATGATTAGGATGTCTAGCATCTCCAACATTCGTAAATTCTCATCCAATATGAGAACATATATTATACTCTATCATATTGCAACCAAAACATTGTTTCAGATATCGTTATATCTGCCACACATGATGGTTTCTGAAACAATTCTTTCAGCTCCTAGATAAACTTGATATTAAAACAATCAAGAATCATGGAGGCAAACATGATACTTAAGATACTAACACTGGAATTGTTACTCTCAATTTAATACTAACTATTAAATTTCACGGAGTAAATAGAGTTTGCTGAAAGTTTGCAATAGGACTTTAAACTTTAGATTAACACTCAACACAATACGATACCAGTTCATAAAGTATATATCCAGAATTCTATAGTTCTATTATCTCAATTACTACTATGCATAAGGTGGTGAACGAATGCCAATGACTACAACGAATTATGCAAATTCACTTTGATTTAATTTATGATAAATTGAGTTCTACTAATCCAAATTAGAAATGAACTCCCACTCAAAAACGACATCCCTCGTGTCTTTTTGGTGATTACATGAACCAAATCCACTACACCAAGTCCGATCATCACGTGAGTCGGTGTAGTTTCAAAGGCGAGCATCCATATGGTAATCATATCAAAACATATGACTCATGCTTAACCTTTCGGTCCGTGTTTCGAGGCCATGTCTGTACATGCTAGGCTCGTCAAGTAAGAACCTTAGTATTCGCGTGTGTAACTGTCTTACACCCGAGATATGCTCATGGATTCAAGTACACCCGATCATCACGTGATGTCTTGAAGCGACGAAACATTGTCGGTGCATACTTAAGGAAGAACACATTCTTATCTTGATATCAAAATGAGGGATCATCTTATTATGCTAATAAAACGCCAAACAAGAAATATAAGATGCTATCAAACATCACATGTTTATTAGTGGAATGATATGGTTCCCGCATATGATCTCTATCATGTGCACCGTGGTATGATCACTATCATACCTATATGTGTAAGTCCAAGGTCTATGGAGATTACACGTTATGTGTGTCGTAAGAGTATCATCTCATACTTCTACTTACAACATCACCATATCATAACACTAGCCCAGCAACAATCTAAACTAGACGCCTCTAATTTATCCATTGCAAATTTTACGTGGTTTAGGGCTTTCGAAGATAGAACCGTTCTTACCTACGAACATGAACCACAACAAGGATAACCAAATTGTTGACAACTCGTTGCAAATTAGATATTAACTATAGTAGGAGAGACAGACACCAGCTAGCCACTTATGCAAAACTAGTTGCATGTCAAGCGTGGAACAGGTCTCATGTGCGAGGACATGTAAAGTTTGTCCGGGCCGCTTCATCCCACTATGCCACCAATATCCAAAGTACAAATAAGAAGCAATAAAATGATCATCATCGCCCACATACTCATATGTGTACTACCCGTGCAAAGCATCTACGCATAGATCCGGCTCTGATACCACTGTAGGGTTCGCAGCATAGAAAACAAAAAAATTCCTACGATGGGAACAACTATGTACCAAGATCTATCTACTAGATACAAACAACGGGTGGATGTATATCCATAGAGAACATACCCTTGAAGACCGACAAAGTTTAACGAGTCCAAACTCGTGGTTGATGTAGACGATCTCTTGCCGATCTCAAGATCGAGAGGAAGTCCTAGCGCCGCAAAACAGCAGCGCATCCGTGCTCGCACACACGTTCGAGGCACCGAGCAACCTCCGCCTCCTCGCTCCAGCGATGCAGCGGAAGCACAACTCTTTCTTGCCGAATAGCCACCGGGAACATGTATCTCGCTAGTCCGAGACCATGGGGGATAAATTCTAGAGGGGGAGAGAGATCCTTCACGAGGAGGTGTGAGTGAGAAGTGAGAGGAGGGGCTCCTTATATAGGGGAGGGGGGGCAGCCCAAGGGGGCATGGCCGCGGGCATGGAGGGTGCCCCCACCTCTCCCTCATTCATGTGGGTGGACACTCCACTCACACAAAAGCCTTTCAATTCCCTCCACTCAAAAACCCACTCAAATTCCCATTAAATTTCCACCAAATTTAATGCAAACTCTCATTAAATAAAACTCTTTTATTTTATTCAGAATTTTGTCAATTACTTTAATGACAAACATTCACAAATAACCCCTTGCTAGAATTCTATTTCACATGCATAACCACTTTATGCAATTTCACCCAAAACCTGTTTGGTATCTAGTGAAATAAATTCGCGCTTGTTATTCTTTTCGCATGAAATTTTTGCTCCAAATGGATGTCGGTGTCTCTTAAGTGTGTCACCCTACGGTTCATGAATAATGCGGACATGATCGAGACCCTCTCGGATCAATAATCAAAAGCGGGATCTCGAGACCCATACCGACTCCACACATTCAACGATGACTTTCTTGTGATCGTCGAACCTTTTACGCTAGTATCTTAATCCTTTGTTTCGCGATATATTACATGTCCGAGATTCGATCATCGGTATCTCCATACCTAGTTTGATCTCCATCGACATGCACTCTTTCTCGTTCCCGTGATATAACATTCTAGTGATCAAATCACTTGCTTGCAAGCTAATCAATGTGATATCACCGAGAGGGCCCAGAGCATATCTATCCGTCATCGGGATGAAAAAATTCCACTCTCGATCCATGGGCCTCAACATAACACTTTATTAGTTCTGAATCCATCTTTATAATCACCCTGTTACGGTGTGACGTTTGATGTTATCAAGAAACTCTTCCGGTGTTAGTGATTGACATGATCTCATGGTCTAAGGATTAGGATCACTTCGTAAGTTGTTATAGCAATATAAACTCAATGACTTCGATCGTAATGCTATACTTCGGATGAATGTTCATCACACCATTACACTAATGTTGTGACCTCGTTATTAACAACATCCAATGTCTATGATCAGGAAACCTTGATCATCTTGTTAATCAACGAGCTAGTTTATAAGAGAGGCATAACTAGGAACTTCCTTTTTGTTTATTAAACACACATGTATTAACGCTTCATTAATACAATTATAGCATGTAAAATAAACATTTATCATAAACAAGGAATACGATAATAACCACTTTATTATTGCCTCTCGGGCATATTCCCTTCAGTCTCCCACTTGCACTAGACACAATAATCTAGTTTGAAAACTTTGCGTATTGAACACATATGGCTTTCTGGTGTTCCATATACGCAACTGCAAGTGGTTAACATAATCTACGGATTAGATGCTTTCAGGTCCGTGTGTATTTGCATGTCTTTGCATCTTCACGCATCACTCATTCTCCAATGAGATGGCATTGTATAAATTTGGTCTTTCGGTGAGACCTTTAGTTCCTTGGGTTTAAATCACGTCGATAATATTGTCGTACAATATATCGTTAGTGTTAGCCCGTTGCGAACCACACCTTAGTTTGATAAGAAACTACTTGACACAAATGCCCTCCTTTGTTGCTACTATAGCAGTCATATACTTAGCCTTTTGTTGTAGTATTCGTCACAATGTCTTAACTTTGGAACTCTTCCAAATACATCATGGAAACTTTCTTTCCATTTCATTGTGCCACTCATAGTTTAAATTGAGATAAACTTAATTTGTATCTTGTGACAAACCTAGTATCAATGTAACGCTTTACAATGAACTATTTATAATTGTTTGTCACCTCTACACAAATATATTCTTAGTTCTTTCAAAAAGATCATAAGAATATCCTCACTATCGTCCAATGATCATTTTATGATTCATTCTGGTATATGCTCATAACACTTAGAGCATAGGACATATCTGGATGTGTACATATCATGGTATGATTGATCAAAACATTCTCGTGATTTCATTCATCAAGTGTCAAAGCACTTGAATCTTGTTTCACTTATCAAGTGTCGATACACTTGAATCTTGATTTAATTCCTTCCCATGCAACAAGAATTGTTTCTTGTCGTTTCTATATTGAACTCCTTCAATATCTCATATATGTACGTTTGGCACAACCATATTAGCGTCACAGTCTATCCACTATAGACATTCATGCTAAATATTCGGGTTTTGCCTAAGTCTTTCATCGAAATGAAATTATTAACCTTTGTTAATAAAAGATACATCATTTCTAATCAAAAAGATGTCATCCACATAATGTATTAGAAATGTGTCTCAGCGCTCCCACTTAATTTCTTGCAAACGCAAGCATCTTCATTGTCTCCTGATGAAAACTCCTTTTCATCATGGTGAAGATTCCAACTCCGTGATGCTTACTTCAACAATTGAAGTTTGCATGCCCCTTTTAGCATCCTTTGAATGAACAAAACCCTTTGTATCGTGTCATGTACACGTCCTAGGTAATCATTCTATTAGAAGAACTTTGTTTTGTTTATTCATCTACCATATACCAAATTATATGTAGTGGTTGCTACTTTAATCCGTCCAGACTAAATATCGCTATGAAAGATCAAATCTTGTCATAGTCAACTCCTTGAACATTGTCATAAAATACTTTACGACATGTCGACTATTTCATAGATGTGAAACATCCATGTCTGTTTCTTTATAGATCCAAATACGACCGATAGGTTTTTACACCTTTCCGGAGGGTCTTCCAAGTTCAAAACTTGATTTCTTGTGTATGGAACTGTCACGGATTTTATGGCTTCAAGCCATTTGACGGAGTCAGGGACCATCATCGCTTCTTTGCATATAGTCGGTTCATCATTGTCAAACAATAATGATTTACTCTCAAATCTTAGTATTTGATTGTTTATTCGACCGACTTGGTTCAATAAGAACTTAGATCTCCGTGACCACAAACTTTGAGGCACATAAGCTATGAGCATTATGGCAGCCTCCGGAACGATTTCCGGTGCTACGCAACTCAGCACATTTAGCTAAGGTTCGTTAACCTTATCAAAGTTCTATTGTCCTCCCACTTAACTTTTATGAAAAATTCCTTCTTCAAGAAACTTCACATTTCAAGCGACAAACCCTTTTGTCCTTGGTGTTATGGAGGAATAACCAATTGTTATTCGAAATAACCTACAAAGACATGCTCATCCGACTTTGGTTGTAAAACATCTTACTTATGTTTAGCATACCAAAATTTAAGAAATGACAATTTGGGTTTTACCCCAAACCATAACTTCCATGGTGCCATTTCAACGGATCTAGATGGAGCTCTTTTCAGTGTAAAAGCGGTAGTCTCTAAAGCTTTAATCTTTTAAAACATAATGGCAGTTTTATAAATAGCACCTTTGATCCAACCATGTCAAACAAGGTTTCATTACAAATCTCAAACACTCCATATTCCTATGGTGTTTCGGGATATGTAAATCTACGTGTTTTGCTAAACTTGCAACTCAAATAAATCCCTTTATGATAAAATCACAATTCATTTATTTTCTTGTTACACTTGTAACTCAAATAAATCCCTTGTGATAAAATCATAAACTATTTATTTTCTTGTTACAATGATTTTTCACTTCATCTTGAAAGTCTTTGAAACATTTTCAAATATTTCATACTTCATTCTCATTAAGTGAACATTCACTCAAATTTCCGGAGAAAGCATATGAAGATGAAATCCATCGCTTACGACTATACATAATGGACTACATACATCGATATGTATAAATTCCAATATTTTAGTCGTTCGTTCTTCTTTGGCCTTTGAACGAAGTTTTAATTATCCCGAGGAAAGTCTCACAAGCGTCACTTGATCAAATCAAAGACTCCAAAAATCCATGAATATGGAGATTCTTCATGTTTTCTTTCCAATATAATTTAAACGGCGATGTCACTTCGTAAGTGATCTTTCAATCATTTGTCTTGCGACATTTTAGCATTAGGCTTTTATGGATGTGATTTCTCCAACTAGATTTGTAAATCATCCATCTTATATGGAATATGGTAATTATTTGAACAACCTTTGTTCTCATAATACCTGATTTAAATAACAATTATTAAAACAAATCTTGAAGTCAAGCTTTGATGTCAACGAGAAATACAAACAACGGTTTGTTTGTTTTCGATGAACATCATCACATATTCTCTTGCTAGTTACTTAGGCCATTGTGGTTCATGAATTGCGCTGCTACGTATGAAATTTCATACCAACCAATTCGGTATCCAATACCCAAGAACCACATTGTTTAACAAGCAAAGAATACAACCATAACATGTATATCATATATATACCTAAATTGGATATTTCCAATCTTTTCTTTTCTGCCAAATATATTTTATAGATTCTCTTTCAGCATTTCCTTTTCCTTCTTAAAAGAATCTATCAACATCAAAAGTGGCGCCATATACATGACACATAGTCCAAAGCGTGTATATTCAAATAATAATACCTTTGGACTTGCACTTTGAAGTAGATCACCATCATCAAAATGATCGGTATTCTTTCAAAATCCATTCTTTAGTAATCTTTTAGTGTAGTAAACATTTTACATACATATTCTATTCAACCTTATCATGACGACTTTCATGATCAAGCTACTGTAGCTTATAAAGGCGAATCGTGAGTATAACATTACTTTCCAAAACCCTTTTGGATGATTAGGATGTCTAGCATCTCCAACATTCGTAAATTCTCATCCAATATGAGAACATATATTATACTCTATCATATTGCAACCAAAACATTGTTTCAGATATCGTTATATCTGCCACACATGATGGTTTACAAACAATTCTTTCAGCTCCTAGATAAACTTGATATTAAAACAATCAAGAATCATGGAGGCAAACATGATACTTAAGATACTAACATCGAATTGTTACTCTCAATTTAATACTAACTATTAAATTTCACGGAGTAAATAGAGTTTGCTGAAAGTTTGCAATAGGACTTTAAACTTTAGATTAACACTCAACACAATACGATACCAGTTCATAAAGTATATATCCAGAATTCTATAGTTCTATTATCTCAATTACTACTATGCATAAGGTGGTGAACGAATGCCAATGACTACAACGAATTATGCAAATTCACTTTGATTTAATTTATGATAAATTGAGTTCTACTAATCCAAATTAGAAATGAACTCCCACTCAAAAACGACATCCCTCGTGTCTTTTTGGTGATTACATGAACCAAATCCACTACACCAAGTCCGATCATCACGTGAGTCGGTGTAGTTTCAAAGGCGAGCATCCATATGGTAATCATATCAAAACATATGACTCATGCTTAACCTTTCGGTCCGTGTTTGAGGCCATGTACGTACATGCTAGGCTCGTCAAGTAAGAACCTTAGTATTCAGTGTAACTGTCTTACACGAGATATGCTCATGGATTCAAGTACACCCGATCATCACGTGATGTCTTGAAGATTTAAACATTGTCGGTGCATACTTAAGGAAGAACACATTCTTATCTTGATATCAAAATGAGGGATCATCTTATTATGCTAATAAAACGCCAAACAAGAAATATAAGATGCTATCAAACATCACATGTTTATTAGTGGAATGATATGGTTCCCGCATATGATCTCTATCATGTGCACCGTGGTATGATCACTATCATACCTATATGTGTAAGTCCAAGGTCTATGGAGATTACACGTTATGTGTCGAAGAGTATCATATCATACTTCTACTTACAACATCACCATATCATAACACTAGCCCAGCAACAATCTAAACTAGACGCCTCTAATTTATCCATTGCAAATTTTACGTGGTTTAGGGCTTTCGAAGATAGAACCGTTCTTACCTACGAACATGAACCACAACAAGGATAACCAAATTGTTGACAACTCGTTGCAAATTAGATATTAACTATAGTAGGAGAGATGACCAGCTAGCCACTTATGCAAAACTAGTTGCATGTCAAGCGTGGAACAGGTCTCATGTGCGAGGACATGTAAAGTTTGTCCGGGCCGCTTCATCCCACTATGCCACCAATATCCAAAGTACAAATAAGAAGCAATAAAATGATCATCATCGCCCACATACTCATATGTGTACTACCCGTGCAAAGCATCTACGCATAGATCCGGCTCTGATACCACTGTAGGGTTCGCAGCATAGAAAACAAAAAAATTCCTACGATGGGAACAACTATGTACCAAGATCTATCTACTAGATACAAACAACGGGTGGATGTATATCCATAGAGAACATACCCTTGAAGACCGACAAAGTTTAACGAGTCCAAACTCGTGGTTGATGTAGACGATCTCTTGCCGATCTCAAGATCGAGAGGAAGTCCTAGCGCCAAGAAAAAACAGCAAGATCCGTGCTCGCACACACGTTCGAGGCACCGAGCAACCTCCGCCTCCTCGCTCCAGCGATGCAGCGGAAGCACAACTCTTTCTTGCCGAATAGCCACCGGGAACATGTATCTCGCTAGTCCGAGACCATGGGGAATAAATTCTAGAGGGGGAGAGAGATCCTTCACGAGGAGGTGTGAGTGAGAAGTGAGAGGAGGGGCTCCTTATATAGGGAGGGGGCAGCCCAAGGGGCATGGCCACGCCATGGAGGGTGCCCCCACCTCTCCCTCATTCATGTGGGTGGACACTCCACTCACACAAAAGCCTTTCAATTCCCTCCACTCAAAAACCCACTCAAATTCCCATTAAATTTCCACCAAATTTAATGCAAACTCTCATTAAATAAAACTCTTTTATTTTATTCAGAATTTTGTCAATTACTTTAATGACAAACATTCACAATAACCCTTGCTAGAATTCTATTTCACATGCATAACCACTTTATGCAATTTCACCAAAACCTGTTTCGGTATCTAGTGAAATAAATTCTGCGCTTGTTATTCTTTTTCGCATGAAATTTTGCTCCAAATGGATGTCGGTGTCTCTTAAGTGTGTCACCCTACGGTTCGCGAATAATGCGGACATGATCGAGACCCTCTCGATCAATAATCAAAAGCGGATCTGAGACCCATACGACTCCCACACATTCAACGATGACTTTCTTGTGATCGCCGGAACCTTTACGCTAGTATCTTAATCCTTTTGTTTCATGATATATTACATGTCCGAGATTCGATCATCGGTATCTCCATACCTAGTTTGATCTCGCATCGACATGCACTCTTTTCTCGTTCCTGATATAACATTCTAGTGATCAAATCACTTGCTTGCAAGCTAATCAATGTGATATCACCGAGAGGGCCCAGAGCATATCTATCCGCCATCGGGATGAAAAATTCCACTCGATCCATGGGCCTCAACATAACACTTTATTAGTTCTGAATCCATCTTTATAATCACCCTGTTACGGTGTGACGTTTGATGTTATCAAGAAACTCTTCCGGTGTTAGTGATTGACATGATCTCATGGTCTAAGGATTAGGATCACTTCGTAAGTTGTTATAGCAATATAAACTCAATGACTTCGATCGTAATGCTATACTTCGGATGAATGTTCATCACACCATTACACTAATGTTGTGACCTCGTTATTAACAACATCCAATGTCTATGATCAGGAAACCTTGATCATCTTGTTAATCAACGAGCTAGTTTATAAGAGAGGCATAACTAGGAACTTCCTTTTTGTTTATTAAACACACATGTATTAACGTTTCCGTATTAATACAATTATAGCATGTAAAATAAACATTTATCATAAACAAGGAATACGATAATAACCACTTTATTATTGCCTCTCGGGCATATTCCCTTCAGATCCAAACCAGGAAACCGACGACGAGTCAGGAGGCTAATGCCGCACGAGCTGCAACGACAACGGACGATGGTCCGACCTACGCTACAGCAACACTTGCCTCACAGGCAAGCGCCGCAGTGACGGGCGAGTTGACTTCGTCGCCAACGCCTGGCACGCGCAGCGCGAGCCCAAGAGCTTCCGCCGCGACGAAGGGCAACGCCGCAACGGCGGAAACTACAAGGCGAAACCAAGGTTCGACCCCGCGGCCCTCCTTAACCAACCTTGTGCATTTCACAGCAGGGAAGGGAAGCCCGCCATGCACACGACCGCCGACTGCCACACTCTCAGGGAGATTGAGAAGGCACGGCGAGCGCGGGAGGACCCCGACAACAACCCGCCAAACGGCAGAAAATTCGGCAATATGGCTGGCTCGCTCCATACCTTCACAGGCTTCAACACGAAGCGCGAGAAGAAGGTCATCGCCCGCGCCGTCGCTGTCAACACGGTGGCCCAGGTGGACGTTCCCCAGTTCCTCAACTGGTCGGAGCAGCCCATCACCTGGAGCCGCCAGGACCACTCGCCACGCATCGAGTACCCAGGCTGAGGCGCCCTGGTGGTCAAGCCTAAGGTGGGCGACTACTGGCTCCCCAAGACATTGATGGACAGCGGCAGCTCCATCAACATCCTGTACCTGGACACCTTCAGGCGACTGCGGCTCCCGCAGTCGATGGTCGAGACGACCTACACCATGTTCCATGGCATCGTCCCCGGTCGGAAGGCGTACCCGATCGGCAAGGTCACGCTTCCAGTTACCTTCGGCACACCAGCAAACTTCCGCACCGAGCGGATCGTCTTCGAGCTGGTACCCTTCGACAACCCCTACCACTGTGTCCTGGGGCGCCAGGCGTTCGCCAAGTTCATGGCAGCGCCCCACTACGCGTACAACGCGATGAAGCTCCCCGGGCCGTGTGGCGTCATCACCATCAACGGCGACCCCGACATGGCCGCCGAGTGCGAAGCCAAAGGAGCCGAACTCGCCGACGCCGTCATCGCGACAGAGACCAACCATGCCGACAAGATCACCAAGTAGGCGAGCGGGGTCAACAACGACGATCCCACCATACTCAAGAAGCCCAATTCGGAGGGCGCAAACACCTCAGCCTTCGAGGCAACGATGCACACCCGCACCGTCGAGCTGGTCCCAGGCGACTCCAGCCAGATGGTGATGATTGGGACGGGCATAAGCCTAGCCTAGGAAGGCGCGCTCATCGAGTTCCTCCGTGAGAACAGGTACATCTTCGCATGGAAGCCCTCTGACATGCCTGGTGTCCCTAGGGAACTCGCTGAGCACAAACTAAACACCGACCCCAAAGTGCGACCCGTTAAGCAGTCGCTGCGGCCCTTCAATGAAGAGCGCCGCCGAGCTATCACCGAGGAGGTGCAGCGTCTACTCGCTGCAGGCTTCATCCGGCCAATCAAATACTCCAAGTGGCTGGCAAACCCAGTCCTGGTCGAGAAGAAGAATGGGACCTGGAGGATGTGTATCGACTACACAAACTTAAACAGCGCCTGCCCGAAGGAGCAGTTCGTCCTCCCACGGATCGACCAATAATCGACTCCACCGCGGGCTCGGAGTCGCTGTGTTTCCTCGACACCGACTCTGGGTACAACCAGATCAAAATGGCTATTGAGGACGAGGAGAAGACGGCGTTCATCACGCCATTCGGAGCCTTCTGCTACACCGCCATGACCTTCGGCCTCAAGAACGCCGGGGCGACCTACCAGCGGTGCATGCAGGAGTGCCTCGCGAGCCAAATTGACCGCAATATCCACGTCTACATCGATGACGTGGTCGTGAAGTCCGCTCGCAATATCTACTCGCCGACCTGGCGGAAACATTCGCCAACCTGCGGAAATACAAGATAAAGCTCAACCCAGGCAAATGCACCTTCGGTGTACCAGTAGGGCAACTACTGGAGTACGTCGTCTCCAAGCGCGGGATCGAGGCGAACCCCACCAAAATCGACACGATTGCCCGACTCGGCAAACCCGAGTGCCTGCGCGACGTCCAGAAGCTGGCTGGGCGAGTAGCGGCTCTCAGTCGCTTCATCCCCCGCCTGGGCGAAAAGGCGATGCCCCTATACCGCCTGATGCGCAAGAACCCCACCTTCTAGTGGGACAAGGAGGCGGACGATGCGCTCCGAGACCTCAAGAAGGTGCTACTCGCAGCACCGCTACTCGCCGCCCCCGTCGACAAAGAACCCATGCTGGTCTACGTCGCGGCTTCCGAGCGCGTTGTCAGCGCCGTCATGGTCATCGAGCGGCCAGAAGAAGGAAAGGAACGCCCGGTACAGCGACCGGTGTACTACATCAGCGAGGTCCTCACCGAGTCGCGCCAACGGTACCAGCAATACCAGAAACTGGTATACGCAGTCTTCAGAGCACAGCGGCAACTGCCGCACTACTTCCAGGAGCATCCGATCACGGTCGTCTCCACAACACCGTTGTAGGACATCATCCGCAACCGCGAGGCGACTGGGCGAGTCGCCAAGTGGGCCGTCGAAATTGGCGTCCACAACATCAAGTATGAGCCGCGAAAAAGAGATCAAGTCGCAGGCTCTCGCAGACTTCATCGCCGACTGGGAAGAGGCCCAGCAGCCGGAAAGGCTGCCATACCTCCACTACTGGAGCCTGCACTTCGACGGCTCCAAAAACACGGACGGCACAGGAGCAGGGATCGTGTTGACTTCACCGAAGGGCGACAAGCTCCGCTACGTCCTCTGCCTCGACTTCACCCCTGCACCAACAACATGGCCGAGTACAAGGCACTACTCCACGGCATGCGAGCTGCCAAGGAAATGAACGTCAACCGCCTACGCTGCTATGGAGACTCCGACCTCGTCGCCGGGCAAGTCGCTGGCACCTGCGACGCCGCCTCCCCTACCATGGCGGCATACCGCCAAGCAGTGGACAAGCTGGGCGGACACTTCGCAGGCTACTCCGTCAAATGGATCGACCGGCGGAAGAACGAGGAGGACGACGCACTATCTCGCATCGGGTCGGCTCGACTCGCACCACCCGCCGGCGTCTTCCTCGACACGATCACTAAGCCGTCCTTCTCTACCCCAAGAGAGATCGACATCAGAGTCCCGCTGCAGCCAGAGGCAGCCCTGGTCGCACTCATCGCCGAGCCAGATGACTGGACCAAGCCATACATCGCCTACCTGGAGGCTGGCACCTTGCCCGCAGACGAGACAGACGCCCGGATGATTGTACGGCGATGCAAATCCTTCACCATCATCGACAGCGAGCTCCACAAGAGCAGCGTGACCGGCGTGTTTGAACGCTGCGTCCAACCCGCCGAAGGACGCAAGATCCTCCACGACATCCACTCCGGCATTGCGCCACCACGCCGCGGCGCCTGGCCGCCAAGGCTATGCGACACGGCTTCTACTGGCCCACCGCACACGCCGACGCCGTCGACATTGTCCAGCGGTGCGCCGGGTGCCAGAAGTACGCCAACCAGACACACGTGCTGAGCTCAGCGCTCGAGACAATCCCCATCACCTGGCCATTCGCCGTGTGGGGTATGGACATGGTAGGCCCTTTCAAAAAGGCCCCTTCCGGCTTCACCCATCTCCTGGTCGCGGTCGACAAATTCACAAAGTGGGTGGAGGCCAAGCCAGTCCGGAAATGAGACGGGAAGACCGCCACCAAATTCCTACACGAGCTCATATATCGCTACGGGTTCCCTAACAGCATCATCACGGACAACGGCACCAACTTCGCCAAAGGAGCCATGGCCGAGTTCTGCGAGGAACACCACATCCGGCTCAACCTCGTGTCAGTCACCCACCCGGAGTCCAACGGCCAGTCAGAACGGACCAACCAGAGCATCCTCCATGGCCTGAAGCCGCAGCTCCAAGTACCGCTCGAGCGCACCACCGGGTACTGGGTCGAGGAGCTACCCTCAGTCATCTGGGGCATCCGCACCTCAGTCAACAGGTCGACAGGGTTCACCCCCTTCTTCATGGTGTACGACGACGAGGCAGTCATGCCCACCGACCTCGAGCACGACTCGCCAAGGGTCGTCCACTACACGGAGGCGGCGAACGAACTCGCACGGCAGGACGGAGTCGATCAACTCGTCGAGGCACGCGACCTAGCTCGCTCTCGCACGGCCATCTACCAGCAAGGACTCCGCCGCTACCATAGCCGGCGGGTGAAATCTTGCACCTTCCAGGAAGGCGACCTAGTGCTACGACTCATCCAGGACAAGAAGGGCATGCACAAGCTCTCCCCCCCCCCCCCCGTGGGAGGGACCATTCACCATAGGGCGAGTACTCGGCAACGACGCCTACTACCTCATCGACGTCCGCGGGGACGGTAAACTCGACGTCAAGCGACCATGGAATGTAAACCTCCTACGAAATTTCTACTCCTAGAACTCCACATATGTATCCTAAAGTCGCTATGAAATAAAAAAGAATTGGTTACCGCAAATTGCATCTACTCTCCGTGTCTTGTGCCACTCGCACTCGTAGTAACAGCATCAAGCTAACCGCAGAAGTCAACCTCTGGTACAGCGATCGGCACGGCCAAGTAGTGCGCTACAAGGGCACTGGGTCACCCCAGGTCTTGTAACGTCCACGAAAAACGCCTACCTGGAGCCCCATTGGAGTTGCCTAGCTCGATTGGCTCGACGATCCAAGACAACTTCCTTCGCTTCTCACAGCGACCATGATCCTCCGCATCCTCGACATAGCGACTCGAACGGCCAAGTACCATGCTCGGGGACGACCAGTTTAGCACGAGCGGATAGGGAAAACGCCAAGTATGAGAGCATGCCCAGGACTCGCCATGCGACTGACCCGACGGGCCAGGCAGGAGTGATGCGCTCACCCTAAAGTGCCAAGTCCTCACCCACCCTCGAGTCGCGCCTAGAACAACCAAGTACCACGCTCGGGGACTCGGCTACCCGACCTCGTTCGCGCAAGGAAAACGGTGAAGTACAGAGCACTCATGGGAGTCGCCTTGCAACTGGCTTTCCAAGTTCGGGCGAGTCGACCTCAATAACAAAACATTCAAAACCGCAAACACATAACAAACGAGGTAAACCCCATAAAAAAGGGCGGACGCGCTCGGGGACTCGTTCAACCCTCAATCAGAAACACATGACAATTCACAAAACAACACGATATCTAATTATAGCATGTCGCAATTGTCACAAAATACAAAGTATGCCCAATGGCAGAACTGCTACTAACGCCCCAGGGCACAGTATTTTACTCCGCGGGCTTCGACGACGACTCGCCACCACCCTTGCGATTGCGAATGAAGGGAGTGTACGGGTTTGACGGGTACATCGTCAGCTGACCCGCCATCGCCGCACGGAAGGGTTGCTCGATCTTGAAGTCTCGGTGCTGCGGATCGGGGTCGTTGGGTGCGACGACCGTCTCCTGATAAGGAAGAAGGTCGCCCATCGCCCAGACGCGCTCGGAGTATACCGCGCCGCGGTCCGTCAACTTCAGCACCTCGGAGATCTCCACCGAGCCAGTCGACGACGGGTAGCCACTTGTCACATCGTCCAGGTCGAAGTCCTCCGGGAAGTGAGCGAGCCCAAGGCTAAGCGCCGTCGCCGCTCCGCGTCGGAACGCCGATCGCGTCATGAACTCGACGACCGATGGCGCCTTCTCCAAGTATCGCCACACCTCGACGAGGTCGCTGGGAATCACTTCCGTGGGCGACATCTCCTGAAGATACGACCATATGCATGTCGCCGACAACGTGGCCGAGTCGACCAGCGTGGCTACACATTGCCGTGCGTCGAACGAATTCGCCTCTTCCGTGCTATTAATGATCCGACCTGCGGACAGAAGGTGACAGTGAATACATCAAAAATTACACAATGCATATGTTATAGACAGAGGCAGGCACACTAACCAATCAAAGGGCAGGAGAGCTCCGTGATGAAGTTTTGAAGAGCGGAGTAATCATATTGAAGCCTAGCAACAAGGGCGTCGGAAACCTTACGCTCCTCAGCGGCGGCCATAACAACAGCCTTGGCTCGCCCATCCGCCAAGGTCGCTTCCTCCTTCGCTTCCTTCAGCTCGCGCTCAAGGTCGGCGATCCGCTTTTCCGCCAAACTCAACGCCGATCGCGCCGCCGTCAGCTCACTCGCCGGGACAAGGCCCTGGCGAACCTCTTCTGCCTTCGCAGCAATCGCTTGGAGTCCCTTGTTCGCCTCTTGAATGGCGAAAAGTTCCTTCTCCGCGCGACACTTTGCAGCTAGCCGGTCGGCTGATTCACACTGCAAACCCTGTGCAAAAGTGAAACAGTTAGCAAAAACGAAATCCTAAAGTGCCCACCCGCTGAAATTCAGCGACTAGACACTCGGGGACTGGCGATCAAAATCCTAAGTGCCTACCCGCTGAAATTCAGCGACTAGACACTCGGGGACTGGCGATCAAAAACCTAAGCGCCCACCCGCTGAAATTCAGCGAATGCGCACTCGGGGACTAGGAGCAAGAAATAAAAGTACAACACTAAAAGAATCTGACCACAGCAATTCAGTGGCCCGATCCTCGGGGACTGGACATACCTGTATGGCCGCGCCCAGCATGCCATGAAGTTGTAGTGCGTCCACGGAGGTGAGAAGAGCCGGAGTATGCCCGCGACGTTGCTCGACCTCCGTCTCGGCGACCCCAGGTGCGCGGCTCGATGGCGTGGTACCACTCGCCGTGGCCGCTCTGGCCATGAAGCGCGGGAAGGTCGCGATGGACGCGCCAGCACCAAAAGAGGCCGGCTCGGTCACCCGTGGCGAGGGAGCACCCTCCTTGATTGCCGAGGCCGCCACCACCGCAGGATCACTCGCGGCCACCGTCGTGTGGTCAGACACCGTGACGACCTCGTCGCTCTTGGCCTTCTTGGCCCTGTCTGTGGGGGCAGCGACCTCGTCAGCCTTTCTCTTCCGAGAGGGGTCCTCCTCGTCGACGACTGGCAACACCTTGGCCACAGACGGATGGCCTATCTTTTTAACCCCAGTCCTGCAAATCGAGAATATGAGCAAAGTCGTTCGACTACAAGGAAAAATAAAGCAGGTAAATAAAACTCACTTGGCGACTGGAATGAACCGTAGCCCCGTGCGGATGCCGGCCGGCTTCTCCAGTTCGGGGCCCAGTCATCGACTGAGGCCCATCTCCAGGACATCGTGAGCCCAAGACACGGACGGCTTCTTCGTCGTCGAGGCCGCGACAGGAGCTTCCGAAACGTTTTTGGCGGGAGCTTCCCTGGGCGGCAAAGCTGCGCGATCGAGCAGCCCCGACCCGTAGATCGGGCGAACGGCGGAGGCATCGAGGCCAGAGGCACCTCGCTCAGAACGGCGGTGATATCTGGCGCTGCCATTGTCTGTGGCGCTTCACCCCTAGCCAGACTGGTGGCGTCGGAGCTGCTTGGCGAATAAGGCGGAGTTGCCTGTCTCGCTGGCTTCGTCTTCCTCTTCGGAGGGGCCTTCACCTCCTCCTCCTTCTTCTTCTTCTTCTTCTTCTTCTTCTTCTTATTCTTCGACGGAGTGGCCTCGCGACGCGAGGTGTGCTCGGGGAGCTCGTCGTCGTCATCGTCATGACGTTCGAGGCTTTTGCTCGCATCGAGCTCACGCTGCCGCTGTCCACGAGTTTTCCGGACCAGCGGGGCGACCTCTTCCTCGGATTCGTCGTCGTCGCCGCTCCTGTCACTCTCGACGCCGCCCCTTGCTGGAGGTGATTCGCCCCCCTCCTGGACGGACGAGCTCGAATTCTCGTCGTCCGCGGGCGGAAGCCACCCTTCCACCACTTGAAATAACTGCAATAGGCATAAGACAATATCAGTATAACCGCGACAGCATTAACTGCGACTGCGAATGATAGAAAGATGACTTACCGTCTGGGCTGGATGCTTCGCGGTGTAGGGGCGACCCCAGCCTTCGCGTCGAGGTACGCCTCCTGGGTGATCTTCTTCAACGCCAGGAGGTAATCCTCGAGTTGCCACTCGGCGAGGAAGGATTTTGTCGAGTCCTCCCGACCAGTGTACTCGTACATGTAGTGGTCACGGCGGGCCAGGGGGACGAGTCTCCGCCCGAGCCACCAGTTATACAAGTTGATGGGCTGGAGACCTTTCTTCTTCAGGCCGTGGATGGTCTGAAGCATTTCATCCACCACCATCCGCTGGTCTGTTGGAAGCTTGCCGACTTGGAGTCGGCGCGGTTCAGGCCGATCGGCGGAGTATCTTGGGATCGCCACCTCGCCGTCTGGAGTCGCCTCGGTGACGTAAAACCAAGACTTCTTCCATTCACTCGCCGCCTTGGCAGGTAGCATCAGATCGAAAAAGGAGGCCTTCGACTTCAATTGAAACGTCAGGCCGCCCGCGGCAAGCATCGGGCCGCCTGCTTCTTCGCGACTGATCCGCCCGTGGAACAGATCTTGCCACAGGGGGAAATAGGGCCTGCAGCCCAGGTAGCACTCGCAGAATGCCACGAAAATGGCGAGCTGCTCGATGCTGTGCGGGCCCAGGTCCGATGGCTGGATCCCGTAGAAGGCGCAGAAGCGCCGGAAGAAAAGAGATGTGGGGAATCCCAGCCCCCGTTCCAGGTGGCTAGTGAAACAGACGAATTCTCCCTCGCGCGGGTCCAGAGTCACCTCTCCGGCCGCGGGGATGCGCCACCTGCCGGCGTGAAGGATCCCGGCCTCCTCGAAGGAAGCCAGTAACGCTCTCGTACACTTGGACCTGCCCCATGGTTCGGTGGAGGGGGCCATGGGCGGAAGGATTCGTGGGGGTCGGAGGATTTCGGTTCGGCTGGATCGCAATGTGGAGGAAAGCGAAGGTGCGTGCAATCGGAGGAAATGACGAGGAGGTGGTTCTCCGATCGCCTACCATTCCCTTTATATAGTGGCTGTTACCCGCCAAATCAGGGAGCCGTTACTACGCGGTGATTATGCCAAAAGTTACCGTTGGATTAGCCCAACGGCTAGTTTGACTGCTTTTTGACGGTCCAACTTCAGCCACTCGGCTCGCCGACCCGATCACTACAACAGGATCGAATGTTTCACGAATTGCTCGCCAAAGCTGCGACTAGAATGACTGGTTTCCTCCTTTATTCAGGAGCCCGCCGCCGATTCGACTGGATGTCCACATTGAAGCCGTATGCTCCGACTGCCAGCAACCACATGCGCCCAATCGACGACGGCCTCAAGGACTACTGATAGGGATATGCATACCGGGGTATACCCAGCAGGACGTTTCCGACTGGCCCACGACCTGGCGAGTGGGCCTGCAAGACGGCGACTGGATCAAGACCTGGTGTGGATCCAAGCGACTGGAAGCTGAAGGCCCGGGAGAGTAGATAGGCCCAGTCGGATTAGGTTAAACGAGTACCAAAACCTTAACAGATTCGGTTGAGATTTGTAAACCCTAGGGAGGGTGAGTCTATATAAACCTTCCTACAGGGCGTGTAGACGTACGTTCCATCATACACCCAAGCGACTCGCCGCCTAGCCGTCGAGCTCGCCCCATTGTACCTCCACCATAATACAATCTAGCAGGAGTAGGTCTTTACCCTCCGGGGGGCCGAACCTGGGTAAAACCCTGTGTCTCCGCCCTCATCTCGCACCGCAGATGGTTGGCCGCCCTTGCCCTTTGTTCTACTACTTGCTGCCAATTGCAGCATTTGCCGTGACCATTCCCACGACATTATCTTTATTCAAATAGAATAGGATTTGGTTAATGCCCTTTCAATTAATTTGAAAACTCTTTATCCATTATTTTATTTGGATTTGGTTTATATTCATTCCATTTGCTTATGGATTAGGTGAAGATTTTAATTTGGCATTTAAATATTTCTCATTTAATATTTCTAGCTTTATCTTATAAAATCCATATCTTTTTATTTATAGATCCAAAGTTGGTGATTCCAATTTGTAAAATCTTATTTAATATTTATTTATCCTTTTAAAATCCTTTAGGACTATTTTCTCACCATTCTGTATGGATTTTTAGATAGGTGGTTTATTAGCTTTGGAAATTCAATTTCCTTATCTTATTAAATTCATAAGGTTTTATCTATGGCTCCAAATTAAGTAAATCCAATTTCTATGGTTTCATAATATTTCTATTTGTCTTTCTTGATCCTTTGTAAATGTTTGTTGACAAATTCTTATTTGGATCAAATCCATGGTCTTAGAGATATCTTGGAAATGTTTTCTTCCATTAGGGTTTTAGAGTTTTGGTTTATTTTCCAAGTGTTTAAATTTCGAGATTCATTTATGAAGAATGCATTTCACTTGATTTGAATTTAGTTTGGATTCAAACATTTAACCAAAGTTTGTTCAAGATGGGATTTTTAAGTTTCCATTTAGAAACAAACGTTTCTTTTCACCCTAAATTTCAACAATTATTTATTTTGTTTATTTATTTTTCACATTACAAGATTTGGAAAATCTTGGGATGTGATAGGCTACCACCCTTAAAATAAATCTCGTCTCGAGATTTGGGAAAGATAGGGGTTACAAGTTGGCTCAAAGAAACTAGGGTACTACCACCCTTAAAAAATTTCCAACTAGATTACATCTTGGCTTGCTTTGGATCTTGATGAAACTTCTCTCGGCACTTGTTTGCATAATGGCCTGGTTCTTTGCATTTGAAACACATCACTTGGCTGATATCTTTCTTTTCCTTTGGTATCATTGCCTTTTGTTTGTTTCCTTGGTTCTTCTTCTTTTCTGGGCATTCATTGGCATAGTACCCCATCTCTTTGCAAGTGTAACATTGCTCTTGGGTAATATACTTCTTGCTAGGGTTGGGGCATTTATTCTTCTTCTTGGGTCTCTCCAAAGCTAGGAGTTCTTCTAGTTCATGCTCTTCATATTTCACCATAAAGGTGGGAAATCTTTCTCTCTTCTTGGGGCAGTTACTAGAGACATGACCTTCTTCTTCACAAGAGTAGCAACACTTTGTGATCACTTTGGATTTGGCCTTATGATGCATGGTTTTTACTTGGCCTTCATCCTTCTTGGTAGAAGTTGTTCCTTCATGAGGGTTTACAAACTGTTGATGCACTCCACCTTGTTTCCTTTGATGAACCATGGAATAGATGGGACATTGGATAGGGACATGGTTATTTCCTTCACATAGGAAACAAGTAGCTTGAGATGTGGGGCATTGATTTGTTGGATGTTTCTCTTCACAATTGGGGCATTGATCTTCATGTTCTTTGGAAGTGTGATCCTTGTCTCCATAAACATTGCAAGCTTGGGTTCCTTCTATAATATCATCCTTGACATCATTGTTATCACAAACTCCTTGGGAAAGGTTGTCTCCCATGTTGATCATTTGAGTGGTCATCCCTTGCAACAATTGGGATTGGATTTCCAAAAACTTTTGCATGGTTGGGTCTAACTCATTGTTGTTGGCTAAAAACTGAGTTGTCACTTGGTTCAACTGGGTTTGGTTTGATAGTACTTGTTCTCTCATGTGCATCTCTTGGTTGTTGGTGTCACCATTCTTGATGTTGGAGTCTCTTGGAGTAGTCATCTATTTGGGTTGGATTGGGATTAGAATGGGCTCTGATACCATCTGTAAGATCCCTCCCTTTATAAAGGTAAGGATCCCTGTGATTGCAATGCTAGTCCCTGGATCAATAGCTAGCATCCACAGTTAAGATGTAATATCAAGAAACAAGGGTCATATTACAACTTTATAACCAGAAATAAAATAATTTATTGCATCTTACATAGCTCATTTGGCTATTTCATTACAATGCAGCAGAATATAACAATAGCATGGGGTCCTTCATCTTCAAAGTGCCACAGGCAGTCATGTTGGTTGTAGACTTGTAATCCTAATCAATAAACTTCACTAACATCAAACAAACCTGCAACATAATAAGTTACAGCCACAAGGGTCAATACATTTGAATTGTATTGGCAAGTGATATTATGGTAGTATAGTGGATTCTATCATCTATATGCATTTGGGTAAGTGGAGCTTAGGCTTGCTTTGCTTAAAATATATTTTCCTTATCATTTTAAAAAACACTAAGTTTTTGCTTGACAAAATCACCCAAGGCATCTCCCAATAGAAATTGGTGATCCTTTAACCCTTGTTCAACCACAAGTTTTTAACTTAGAAACTGGGATGAGGAGATTCTTGATAGCTTCCATGTCTTGATGCTCAAATTGTCCTTTACCAGGGACATGGCTAAGTACTTAGATTTTACACCCTACAGAGGTGGCGCACTTTCCCCACAAGACTTGGTTTCAGCAAGACAAGATCTTTCAGAAGCCTTCCCTTAGACCAGAATGGACGCGTTCCAACCTATCATCCCCTACCACCAACTATCCATTTGGCTAAGTTATTGCAACCTATATGATCAAGGCATAGCCCATAATGCCAAGTGGCTGCACTTGAAGCTTCTCAACATTTGACATCTCAAATCTCTTTGTTCCTGGGTGGCCATTCACAAGTGAGATACACAAGGTAAACCATAGAAATGGGCCTTGTGTAACCACTCAACACAAACCATTCCTTCCATTCCACCCAGGTGATTCATTCACTTAGTTGTTTTATTAAACAAAACACAAGTCCTTGACTTAGAAATATTACATGGTATGAATATATACCACCCTTGTTTTCTACTAGCTAAGCTAAGCATGATAGTAGTAGGAATCTTCACTTAGGAAAATTCTACTAAGGTTTCATCTACTCGGATTTCCCATGGCATAGTTTATACTTAGAAAAAATTCCATGTAAGTCCTACTTTAGAAATATCACTAATGCATAGTGAAATAATGGGACAAAGTATGAAGCATCACTTGCCTTTTTGGTAGAGAATATAAGTTCACTCCTTGATCTTGCAATATTCACACTCTTCAAATCACTACAATTCAATCAAGCAAGCAAGAATTCAATCTACCATTCAAGCAATTATCACATAAAATAATAGAAACAAAGCAATGCATGCAAGCATGCCAAAGATTGTTTTTTTCGGAAAAGTGGTTTGTAATAGGCTATAAACATTCTAAAACACCTATTGGTCATTTTATATAAGTGGCAAAATCATTTGCAAAATATTTTACTCATAAACCATTTTTAAACCCAATCAATATTTTATGTGGTTGAAAATGTTTTTAGCAAGTAATAATCTGTAGGGTTCATCAAAATATACTTTTAAATCAGAAAACTTTCTGTTTGGGGTCAGAGAGTTTAAATCAAAACATTTCCCAAAGGTTTTTCTCCAAAAAGTATTTTCAACATATAAACAACATTTTTATTTGACTAGAAATGCTTTAAATCAAAGATTTATTCTTTTGTTTCAAAAAATATGTTTTTGAATCCACAAGTTGGTTTCTATGGTCAGTGGTTCAAAACAATACATTTGCTAAAGATTTTATCACAAAAATAATTTTAGAATGATTTTTATATTCAAAATAAGCCTACACAAGTTTCTGCAAAAACACCCAATTTAATAGAAGCAATTTACTAAAAAAAGTGCATGGTTGGATAGGGTTTGTCTTGCTGATTCCATTGATATAAAATTTGCAAAATTTGGACGTGTGGTTTGAAAGTTATGCAATTTACAAGTTTGGTCATCTAATAGATCAATTTCTGGTTTTTATAAACAGACTGGGCCACATGGCTGTTTTTCATTGGACAAAAACGGTTCGCATAGATCAAATTATTTTTCCCTTTTGATTTTCTGTTTTGATTTTGATTAATGCATTCAAACAACTTTTGAATTTCAAATGTCAACCAAACTTTGAGTATATTCAAATATTGTTTAATAACACATTCTGAAGTCAAATTTAGAATAATATATTTTATTCTTTTTAGGGTCTTTTAATTATTGAAAATAGGCTCTTGCACTTATTCAAATAAGATTTAATAATGTTTTCAAACTCCATTTGAATTCTAAATCTTTCCAAATCTTTTCAGTAGGTTTTATTTGTTTATTTGGGTGTCAAATAATTCACCTTGAATTATTTGGAATGTCTTTAATATGATTTATTAATCATTTAAAATTGGATTTGTCTTTATTCCAATGAAATTAAATATAGTTTTAATTCCATAAATTTTATTAGGAAGATTTCTTTGATCTTATTTAAGTTAATTAAACCACTTTATTCCACTTGGGTAAATTCCAAATTCTATTTTCCCATGATTTATTTAATCATTTCTAATAGGGATTTTATCTTTATTCAAATAGAATAGGATTTGGTTAACGCCCTTTCAATTAATTTGAAAACTCTTTATCCATTATTTTATTTGGATTTGGTTTATATTCATTCCATTTGCTTATGGATTAGGTCAAGATTTTAATTTGGCCTTTAAATATTTCTCATTTAATATTTCTAGCTTTATCTTATAAAATCCATATCTTTTTATTTATAGATCCAAAGTTGGTGCTTCCAATTTGTAAAATCTTATTTAATATTTATTTATCCTTTTAAAATCCTTTAGGACTATTTGCTCATCATTTTGTATGGATTTTTAGATAGGTGCTTTATTAGCTTTGGAAATTCAATTTCCTTATCTTATTAAATTCATAAGGTTTTATCTATGGCTCCAAATTAAGTGAAACCAATTTCTATGGTTTTATAATATTTTTGTTTGTCTTTCTTGATCCTTTGTAAATGTTTGTTGACAAATTATTATTTGGATCAAATCCATGGTCTTAGAGATATCTTGCAAATGTTTTCTTCCATTAGGGTTTTAGAGTTTTGGTTTATTTTCCACGTGTTTAAATTTCCAGATGCATTTATGAAGAATGCATTTCACTTGATTTGAATTTAGTTTGGATTCAAACATTTAACCAAGGTATGTTCAAGATGGGATTTTTAAGTTTCCATTTAGAAACAAAAGTTTCTTTTCACCCTAAATTTTAACAATTATTTATTTTGTTTATTTATTTTTCACATTACAAGATTTGGAAAATCTTGGGATGTGACACTAACAATATTATTTTGGCACTGTATAATATGGAACCTAAATTGGGACTGAGAGAGTAACAACTAGGTGGGATCATGTTGACCAAGTGTTCACACATACAACCACAAGTTTATGAAAGTGAGCACTTGGTCTAGAGTCCATGCAATGTTGGTAGTATGAGGTGGACGTCACGTGCGCCGGTGACGTCAGCGGAAACGAATCGACGGGACATATAAGAGCCCTCTCGGCCGCTGCGCATCGCCAGATCCCCACCATTTCCCCCTCCTCCCTTTTGTCTCACCTGATACTGAAACGAGTGAGGAGTGAGAAACCCTACTGCACGTCGTCGTCTCCTTCGCTTTCAGCCTTAGTGTCGTCCTCCTCCGCGCGATTTCGACTCCAGCAATGGCGGGAGTGGGCTCCGGAGCCGATGCGGGCGGTTCTGCTAGGGTGGGGATGGGAGCCGTGACCCGCCCAGATGTAGTCAACGAGGTCGAGCGCCATGATGGTGGCGGTGGTGGTACGACCGCTTTGGCCTTTTTTGCCTATGCGGCTCTAGGAGAGGAGGAGATGCTGGATGCGGAGGTCGGCGAGGCGGAGAGGCTAGATCTGAACGTGGTGCTCGGCACCAGGAGGATCTGTCACCGGTGCAGCCTCAGGAGGTTGCTGTGATGCAAGTAAGAGGTTTTTTTTTGCTAACTTCCATTTTCCCTATTTAGATTGTTTGGATGGAATCTCTGTTCTGTAGATTTAGCTATATCAGTATTAGGGATTGACATCTGTTAGGGATTCTTTGGATGGAAGCTTGGTTCTATAGATTCCTGGTGTAGATTTTTTTAGGGATTTATATATTTCAACGAAAGTTATTCGTTGCAGCATATATCTAGCCCTAGGAAATAGTTCAGCGCATCGGATTATTCGGGATGATTAACTATGAAATTACACAATGTTGTGTGCATATTTTTGTTGTAGTTTTTTTCCTGAACTTATATGATCATATCTTAGACTAGTTCTGTTATATGAATGCGTAGCTACGAGGGATGTCCCTAAGATATGATATTCAGTGTAGTTTAAGTAGTTAGTATAGTGCAATATCAGTTTATCATTTTGCCTTGATTTTTGCACGGTGATCAAATGGTAAATGGTTGCATGCTCTAAACTGTATTAGCATATTGAGTAGACCTTTGCGGCTGTTTTTGGACACTTGAACTAGAGAGTTGTCCTGAAAGTTCACTCAGATCTTCTTCATGATCTGTTATTGAACACCCTGGTGGTTTATGTTGTTTATACCTCTACTCTATGGCAATTAATACGATAATCTTAGCCTTTTAGGTTACCTTGTTTCTGTGGCTGCAATACTTGTAGACTGATGCCAGCTGCCTCTTCAATTTTGCAAGTTTTAAACATTGGTTCCTGACTATCTAAGGCAATAACATGTATGGGCATCAGATTTAGTTGATGCAGGCCATGCTATATCTTGAAAAGGTCTGTAGAGTTTTAAATGTTCTAATCCTTGAATAATCCTTGTTATTTATTGTCATCTAGCATAAATATATTTGATGTATTATTTAATCATATTGAATGATGTTTCCCTTTGTGAAATCTTTCTTTTATGGATCATCTAGTAGTGATGTTGCCATAGTGAGATGGTGGAATTGTAGCAGTTATGTTGGCAAGTTGTAGTAATAGGAAAATTTGATTATATGTATGATAGAACAAAGGTTGCATAATTATGGTGCAATTATATACATGTAACATAATTGCATAATCCTTGTAATTTAATGGCATGTAGCATAAATATCATTGATGTACTACTTAACCACTAGTAGTTTAATGATCAGATTTGTGAACCTTTAATTATTATGCTATAAATTTTTGCTAGTGTTGTTCATTTAATTATATTGAATGCTTTTAATAATTACTATTTTAAATATTTCTGGCAGGCACCAAACCCAGGCGCTGTCTATGATGTACTCTCCCCTTGGCCCGATGAGAAGGTTTGTTCTTCGAAGTTGTTATAGTGCATTTAGACATGCACAAAAGTAGTAGTTGTTGTATTAACTAGGAAGTACTAACTGTTTTTTTGTTTTCTTGATTATGTAGTACTTTTCTGGTTCAGATGTTGATGTGGAGCAATGGCCTACAAGTCCTTTGTGAAGAAAGAAGAGAAGAAGTTGAGGCGTCAGGGAATTTCTGCATACCTTCCATTCACCACAGAGTACTACAGGTGCCCATTCCACCACTTCAAGCCACATAGGGGCCTAAGGGTGGGGCTTGTCCAGCATGTCTGTGAGATGGCCACTCGAGGACGTCTGGGTGAAGACTTTCAGGGTGCCCTACGTGATCGTGGCAGCCATGATGTTTATGTAGGGTAAATATGTTGAACTTCTTAATTAAGCCTTTGGGTCGAGAACTTGGTTATTTTGGTTGTGTGATGTGCACTGGTAACCTTCTGATGGTGATGTTCCCGTAGGACTTCTATGTTATCATACAACTAGTAATGTATATATGGTTATGGTAATATGCTGTCATTTGCTTCTTTATTATTTCCCTATCTGTGATCTGGCATGTTAGCAGTGTTGTCACTTAGTAATCTATTTTTCATTGTGTCATTTCTAAATTGGATGGTTTTGATAGTTGCATCACATTCTAGTATTGTTTGAAAATTTGAAATGGTTTGAGTAATTAGAATTATCTAGATTTTGCAATGCTGTATTATCTTCAGTAATATCAAAACGAATAGAATTATAGATAAAGTGATCTATATGCATTATGTCAGCCAAGCTTGTATACATAACATCTGAGTTTATGTTTAAATATAGGGGAAAAAAGGTAAAGAAAAAGAAAAAAATGCCCGTCCACTAGCGGGATATTTCTCAAGCTAACCACAGCCTGCATACGACTAGAAATAGAACGAACGGCAAGGATACAGGCCCGTGCGACGGGATTGGTAAAATATAGTCTATTCAAAAAATATTAGAGAATTTTTTGTAAAAATTAGTTGAAGTTTGAATATAAAATAAAAAACTACTACATAATTAATTAGTAAGTCTTTTCATGTAGATGTTCAGCAAACAAACAAGCTTGTATATATAAGATGGTAAGTAATCAAATTCGTGCAGACTTATTCAAAATACAAAATATTATTGTATTTCAGAAGGGGGTGAAAAAAATATGCCTACCAACACATTTTGTGCTCAACGGCCTGCATACGACTAGAAGATCATTGTTGGCCCAGGATGCAGGCCTGCGTAGCACAAATTTTTCATGTGTAGTCCAACAGGGATAAGTGACAATAGTATGTGTCAGGTTGATTTATGGAGAGAAGCTCATGCCAATGTCATGAATGCAGGGTATATAAGCCGGTAGAATCGTTTCTCGCTGGGCAATGTGGGACTAAAGTCCCACCCGTGTTAGTCCTTCCCGCTATGGTTTTCCGTTGGACCCGAAAGAGCCCAATTATTGTTTGATGCCCAGGATTAAGATGGCCCGCCCTAATCTACTTGACGCCCGGACGCAGCCGTGACGTGGGCGCGGGAGTAGGAGTTGGGCTGCCTTGTTGCCTGCATGCCGAATCTTACTTTTTTCTTCTATCCTATATTCCTTTTTATTTTCTATTTAAAAATTTGAACAAAATAATTATTTTACAATTTTGAATTTTTTCAAATAAATTACATATTCTTGACAGGCACCATTGGTATAGCATGTGCAAAAAATTTGGGATCATTTGATGAACATCGAAAAATTAAGAAATTTACGAACAACCCTTTTGGTCTCACCTAGGCCTCTTTTCCTAGCAATGTGTTTTTTTCGACTTTCGTGAAACAACCTGGATTTTTTTAAACATGCTAACATACACAAACTAAGACACATGTACAAGGTTTCACACAAATTTGAATGTTTTTAAATTTTTTGTGGCCAGGTCAAATTTAGGTCAAATATCAAGGTGTCTAGTGAGGATGCCTAGGGGTTATACCTTTCTGATGTAATACATGCTCCATGCTGAAACATGGCATCCTCTACCTAGAAGAAATTTAAAATGTGTCCAAGGTTTCACACAATTTTGATTTTTTTTTAAATTTTTGGTGGCCCGGTCAAATTATGAATTTTTACAAGGGCTTTAGACCTCTCTAGGGTGGCTAGAAACACCTTCACCAACTTGTGGTTGTGTGACTAAGCAGTTGGCCAACATGATCCTACATACTTGATAGTTCTAACTATAAATTTGCTATGCCAAGCCATGACACACAAAACTGTGGTAGATGTGGGCCCATGCCAACATTGCATGGGATCTAGACCTCTCTGGGTTGGCTAGAAACAACATCATCAACTTAGTGGCTGTGTGAGTCACTGCATCTAACCAAAATGATCCCACCCACTTGATTGATCTAGCTATAAGAGTGCTATTCCAAGCCATGACACACACTTATGGCAGATGTGTGTCCATGCCAACATTGCATCGGGTCTAGACCTCTCTAGGCTAGATAGAAACACCTTCACCAACTTGTTGTTGTATGAGTCATCACACCTGACCAACATGATCCTACCTATTTGCTAGATCTAGATATAATCTTGTTATGCCAAGCCATGACACACACAACTGTGGTAGATGTGGGCCCATTGCCAACATTGCATGGGATCTAGACCTCTCTGGGTTGGCTAGAAACACCATCATCAACTTAGTGGATGTGTGAGTCACTACACCTGACCAACATGATCCCACCCACTTGATAGATGTAGTTATAAGAGTGTTATGCCAGGCCATGACACACACTTGTGGCAAATGTGTGGCCATGCCAACATTGCATGGGGTCTAGACCTCTCTGGGCTGGATAGAAAACACCTTCACGAACTTGTTATTGTATGAGTCTTCACACCTGACCAACATGATCCTACCTACTTGATAGATCTAACTATACTTTTGCTATGCCAAACCATGACACACACAACTGTGGTAGATGTAGGCCCATGCCAACATTGCATGGGGTCTAGACACCTCTCTGGTCTAGATAGAAACACCTTCACCAACTTGTTGTTGTATGTGTCATCACACCTGGCCAACATGATCCTACCTACTTGCTAGATCTAGCTATAATTTTGCTATGCCAAGCCATGACACACACTAGCTTGTGGCAAATGTGGGCCCATGCCAACATTTCATGGGATCTAGACCTCTCTGGGTTGGCAAGAAACACCATCATCAACTTAGTGGTTGTGTGAGTCACTACACCTGACCAACATTATCCCACCCACTTGATAGATCTAGATATAGGAGTGTTATGCCAAGCCATGACACACACTACCTTGTGGCAGATGTGGGCCCATGCCAACATTGCATGGGATCTAGACCTCTTTGAGTTGGCTAGAAACACCATCATCAACTTAGTGGATTTGCGAGTCACTACACCTGTCCAACATGATCCTATCTACTTGCTCGATCTAGCTATATTTTTTCTATGCCAAGCCATGACACACACTAGCATGTGGCAAATGTGGAGCCATCCCAACATTGCATGGGGTCTAAACCTCTCTGGGCTGGCTAGAAACACCATCATAAACTTAGTGGTTGTGTGAGTCACTACACCTTGCCAACATGATCCCACCCACTTGATAGATCTAGCTATAAGAGTGTTATGCCAAGGTATGACACACACTAGCTTGTGGAAAATGTGGGGCCATGCCAACATTGCATTCATGGGGTCTAGACACCTCTCTGGGCTGGATAGAAACAACTTCACCAACTTTTTGTATGTGTCATCACACCTGACCAACATGATCCTACCTACTTTCTAGATATAGCTATAATTTTGTTATGCCAAGCCATGACACACACTAGCCTGTGGCCAATGTGGGGCCATGCCAACATTGCATGGGGTATAGACCTCTCTGGGCTAGCTAGAACCACCATCATCAACTTACCGGTTGTGTGAGTCACTACACCTTGCCAACATGATCCCACCCACGTGATAGATCTAGCTATAAGAGTTCTATGCCAAGGCATGACACACACTAGCTTGTGGAAAATGTGGGGCCATGCCAACATTGCATGCATGGGGTCTAGACACCTCTCTGGGCTAGATAGAAACACCTTCACCAACTTCTTGTTGTATGTGTCATCACACCTAGCCAACATGATCCTACCTACTTGCTAGATCTAGCTATAATTTTGCTATGCCAAGCCATGACACACACTAGCTTGTGGCAAATGTGGGGCCATGCCAACATTGCATGGGGTCTAGACTTCTCTAGGCTGGCTAGGACCACCGTCATCAACTTACTGGTTGTGTGAGTCACTACACCTGGCCAGCATGATTCCACCCACTTGATAGATCTAGCTATAAGAGTGTTATGCCAAGACATGACACACACTAGCTTGTGGAAAATGTGGGGTCATGCCAACATTGCATTCATGGGGTCTAGACACCTCTCTGGGCTGGATAGAAACACCTTCACCAACTTGTTATTGTATGTGTCATCACACCTGGCCAACATGATCCTACCTACTTGCTAGATCTAAGTATAACTAGGTGGGATCATGTTTGAGCAAGTGCTAGATCATACTACTACAAGTTGGTCAGTTGTTTCTAGACAACTCAGATTGTTTGATTTTAGATCCCAATGAAATGTTGTTGTGGGTCCATATTTTCCACAAGCATCATGGCTAGGCATAGCAATGATATAGTTACATCTAACAACTAGTTGGGATCACACGTTGACCAATCGTTGACTCGTTCAACCAGAAGGTGATCAAGGTGTTTCTAACTAACTCAGATATATATAGGTCTATAATGTCACCCTAGACTAGGAAGTTTGAGAAGCACAAAATACTTGTCTCTGTTCGTTCTCTCACAATCACAGTTGCTCTGGATTTGCCAGTGAAGCCTTTCTCTGCAACGAGGAGTGTGTGTCGTGGTGAAGCATGCACTTGATGTCGATCACCAGGGCCTCTCCCTGGTGATCTGGACTCCGTTCTGTTCACCATCGATGGGGGTGTGCACCGCACCTTCACGTCGGCCACCGAGGACCAAGCTGCAACGGAGATGGAGAGCGGGCGCAAGCTCCGAGTGCTACGCACGGACCGCGTCGGCAAGTTCACGTGTCGGTCATGTTCGCTGTGCACAGTGCGCTGACACCGGCGTTAAGCGCCACCTCACGGCGATGTAATCACCCCACCAGAACGGGGTGATCGTGCGGCGCAACTAAATGGTTGTAGCGGCGGCCAGAAGCATGCTGAAGGCGAAGGGAATGCCAAATTACTTCTCAGGCAAGATGTGCTGACAGCGGTCTACTTGCTGAACCTGAACCGGGCGTTCACGCGAAGCGTCACCGGCATGATGCCATATGAGGCTTGGTATCTGCGGACCTTCGTCTACGTCACGCACGTACGTGAAGAGCGCGCGTCCTCAACTGAAGAAGATGGATGACCGAAGACCCCAATGGTCTTCATCGTCTACGAGAGCGGCACCAAGGGCTACTGTGTCTATGATCCCGTCACCAAGCATGTGCATGCACATGGAACATAGTCTTTGACGAGGACGCGAGCTGGGACTGGATCACGCACGAGGACAACCCTGTGAGCATAGTGTTCACGGCGGACTACTATGTGCACTCGACTCCACTGCGCACCGCTACACCTAAGGTGGTAGGCCAGGACTCGTCGGCATCTCCATCGACACTAGCTCCCGCAGAGCACACATAACCGGCAGCGTCATCGTCGCGCATCGAGCTAGCCTATCTGACACCCGAAGCTGAAGCCGCGCCGCCATCACATCTTCCTCGCCGCGAGGCGCACCCGATGACCACGCGCACCATGGACGGCATCGTGCAGCCGAACACTCGCCTCGCCTCGTCGCCAAAAGGGATATGTGCAGCAGCAGGGCATCGACGTCGCGGAGGCCTTTACGCCTGTTGCATGGCTAGAGTCCGTGCGGCTCCTGCTGTGCTCGCCGCGCACCACGGGTGGGCTGTGCACCATATGGACGTCAAGTCTGCTGGCGAGGGTTCATCGTGGATATCCAGGAGTGTTAGGTGATGCGCCTACACAATCCCCTCTACGGACTCCGTCACGCACCTAGAGGCTGGAGCCTGGAACGCGAAGTTGGACGCCACGCTCGACGCGCTCGGCTTTAGTTTAGGTGTTAGTATTCAGGTTAGCACTTAGCTATTTTAGTTGGTTGATTTAGTCACTTAGCAGTCCTACACTTACTTAGTGCATCCACATCCATAATACTTAAATCCACTCAGCATTAGCTTGATGCTAAGAAGAAAAATTCAGATGGAAGCTCTGCCATCGTGGGACTTTATAAAATGGAGGGAAACCGAAGGGACTCGGTTCAGTTCTTCCACCGACCCCCTCCCCACCCCCTCTCCCATTGTGCACATCCAGAGCAGTTCCCGAGAACAGTTCCTCAGAGCAGAGAAGTTCCTCAGAGCAGTTCGTCCCCTCCAATTGAGATTTCTCCTCTTATCCCCTCTACCTTCCCTTTTATTTCTTGGTTTCAATTCTAATCCTTCTTTGCTTCTTCATTTGAAGAAGCTTTATTCTTTGTTTCGCATCTCCCTTCCATTCTCTTTCTACAGCTCGACGGTGAGTTTTGCATCTCCCTTCCATTCTCTTTCTTGGTTTCCATGTAATCCTTCCTGTGTCCTTCCTATCATCTTATCCCCTCAAGATTTATTGTGATTATGGATCGATTTGATTAGACTTCCATCGATTTACTAGTTATGGATTAGGGTTTTGTACTAATCATATTAGAGTTGTTTATTATCGTGTAAATGAATTGTTTACGGAACATTATGATTCTAGAACACATGACTGGACATTATATATGATTTACTAGTTATGGAATAGGGTTTTTTAATTTTTCAAATGCATAGTGTGCTGTAGTTTATGCCTAATAATTAATCTATTTTTCACTTTCTAGATTAGGGTTCTACACTATTAAATGCATATATTTCCCTCTAGTTTTAATGCACAGTTCATTCCTTTAGTGCAGTGTTACTTTTTAGGTGTTCCTTGAAATGGACCGTGCCGTGTGTGGGCAGCTTGCCCACAATTGTGGTAGGACATAGAGGAGAGCAGCCAGCTTCCAAGTTAACATTGTTAATGGTTTTCCCATCAATGGTGTGGTAAGTTTTTACATCTTTTCATTTTATGTACTGTTTCTTTTACCGTGTTGTTTTTGCATGAACTGAACTGTGTTGTTTTTTACCTTTAGGTAGTGCCATTCTCATTTAGGGAAAGACTAAATGATTTCACTCCAAATAATTGGAGGGTTGCGAATAGTGAAGAATTTAGGAATTTTGATTTGTTCCTGAAGAAGTCTAATGTTAGGACAATCAGCTGTGGTCCATACTAGAAGTCTTTGGTGAGGGTTTATGATATAGGACTTGGAGATGTAGTGCGTTTTGAATATGATGACGACGACCCCCTTGATCATGTTGGTTTCAACTTGACCAACTTATTTCATGTCACTGTTTACTCTAATGGTGAAGAGAAACTGGTTCATTAAGAAACTGGTATTTCCCGTATTTACTGTAAATAATTTGCACTTATAGTTTCTCCTTGTCCTTCTACTAAATCATCATAATAACATTTTTAATAATTAACATGTATTTCCCCTCATTGATCAGAGGTTGGAGATGTGCCTAGTTCCATCAGAAGCATTCTGCACAGGACCATCTTCTTAGACATAAATGCATTCCCTGAGCAGGAAATGGCTTTCATCTTATTTTCCATTTACAAAGATGTTTATGTCACTAAACATGAGTTTTTTGAAAGTAAAGATGAAAAGCATTTCCGGGTACACAATATGGATATGGAAAACTATGAACATAATGCACTGGTTAGTTTCCACATGATTCATTATATGTTATTTTTAGTTTCCACATAGAATTGAATGCATTTGTTAGTTTAGAATGCTTGTTCGAATACTAACTTTAAACTTAATTGCAGTTCATGCCAATTGAGGTTGTAGATGGCTTCAGGTACCCAACTCAAGGCATAGCACATCTGTATAGGAAGGGACATGATCTTGAAGGAGAAGAATATAATTTCATTGCATTTGCTTATACTGTACAGAGGGACCATGGACATGTCAGCTTCACCACAGGGTGGAATGACTTCATATTTGCTGCTGATGTTGGATGGGCGTCTCTAATTCTGATGGAAGTAGATCATATGTAGGAGCACCTTGGTCTCAACTTTGTTGAGATTACCATGTAGTGTTTCACCTTGGAAGAAGCTTTTTCAGATAGTCATCTTTTCTTGTTTCATCTAGTGCTGAAGTCTAATGTAGTCGTGTTGTTTAGTAAGTTGAACATATTGTATCTAGTGTAATGTGTTACTGAATTTATTTAGTATGTTTAGGATGTTGTTTCTACTATAATGTGTTATTGAATGTAAGTTGAACATGTTGATCATCTTGTATGTATTGCATATGTATATCTTGAATGTTGAATGTATTGCATCTTGGATCATCTTACTATGAGGTAATCACAAGTATACCAAAAGATTAAAAAATGCAGGAATCTGTTACAGAAGGAAGTCAGGCAACAACTAGACAGAAGAAGAAGAGGAAACTTGATGAAATAGTTCAAGATGAGGTTGCATGAGTCATCACTTGATAGCATGATCCTACCCAGTTTATAGATCATATTTTGCGTATGGAATAGATCGAACAAAACATGGAAAATTAACTGAAAATACGAAATACATTACAAACTTCGACCCTACAACCACTTATTTCGAAAAAACCCTAAACTACTTGGAATGCCAGTCGAAATCCGACGAGCCCAGAGTCGGCGACGACACCGGAGGTGATGTCCACTCGAAGGAGGAGGAGGAGAGGACGATCATTGATGGGTTGGCGCCATTTTTCTTCTCCTTCGCCTTCCTCGCGCCCTTCTCCTCCCTCCCCTTCTTCCTTGCTGCCGACTTCGCCCTCCGCTCCTCGCGATCTGCCTTCTTCGCCGCCTTCGCCTTGTAGAATGCCTCCATCGCGGCGACGTCCTCCGAGAACTGGTGCACCCACTCGAGGCTTCGCAGTCGAGCGCTTCTGACGAGCTTCGCCTTGACGGTTAAGGCGGCGGCGCGAGCGATTCCGCCTGTTCCCACGTCCACACGTCGTGGAAGTTCATCGTCCGGCGGGAGCGTCTGAGGCGCCTGGTGACCGCGTCATAGGCGTGCGCCACCTCGTGCGCCATCTGAATGTGCCAAGCCCGATGCGCTCGCTACCGATGCGGATCTCGGCGTAGAACATGCCGCTCGGCCGCGCGCGGACGCCGCGGTAGCCGGAGGTCAAGCGGCGGCAGGGCGGCATCTCGTCGGGAGGCGGAGCGAGGCGGGGGCAGCGAAGCGACACGTGGGGGATGTGAAACTTTCAGACAGTTGGCTGCGTGCGCGCACGGCAGTTGACGCGGAAAAAAGTTTTCGCGCGGGCTCCCGCGCGCGCCAAATCGGCAGTTGTTGTGTGCATGTGGTCATTTCGCTTTTAGACGCTTCCCTTGGCATTTCCAGGCCTTCTTCAATAAATAATCGGCGGTCTGTCTCTGGAACCGCTACCTTTGCTATTCGACGGGACCGAGACCACATGAACACCATCATCCATGGCCGACAACAAGAAGCAGGATTCGCCATGGGCTGATCTCCCTCAGGGAGTCATGCAGAAGATAGGTGACATCTTCCTGTCGACGAACGACTTCAACTACTACGCAGGCTTCTGGGCAGTCTGCAGCGCCTGGACCGGCTTCACGGAGGGGCGCTTTATACCAGCCAACTGGATTGTTCTAGAGCACCAGTTATCGCCGGAGTATGGGGTAGATGATGCCGCCATCACGTTGTTGAACATGATAACCGATGATACGTCCAAAACGTATCTACTTTCTCGAACACTTTGCTATTGTTTTTCCTCTATACTTGTGTGATTTGGATACAACTAACATGGATTGACGCTGTTTTTAGCAGAATTACCTTGGTGTCTTGTTTTTGTGCAGAAAATGAACCATCAGGAAAAATCCCGGAAAATATGCCAAAAATTATATTTCACCAGAAGATCAACGGAGCCAGAAGGGGAGATAGAGGGGAGGCCTGGGGGGCCCAGACCACCCCAGGCATGGGCGCACTAACCCCACGCCTAGGAGAGGTTTGGCCACCCCAGGAAGCTTCTCGGCCTCCCTCTGCGTCAATAAGTTGCCTTCTGACCTAAAAATAGAGAGGGGTTCGATAGTTTTCCAGAAAGAGTTCTGCTCTACCGCCGCCACCAAAAACCAAGTTTCGGATCCAAAAACTCCATTCTGGCACCCTGCCGGGACGGGGAATTTGGAGAGGATCATTGCCATTGTCATCACCAACGCATCTCCATCAACCACCGATGTTTCCCTCATCCATGAGTGAGTAATCCCCCGCTGTAGGCTTGGGGATGGTAGGGATTGGATGAGTTCTATCATGTAATCGAATAAGATCTGTTATAGGCATAGTGCCTAGTATCTCTATTAGTGCTATTTGACTTTGTTGCAACTTGTTGTGCTTAATGCTTGTCACTAGGGACCGAGTGCCATGATCTCAGATCTGAACTTATTATTGAATCATTATGATAGTATTGTTTATGGTCTTACCTACAAGTTGTGTACACATATCATTGTCCGGATCCAAAGGCCCCAAAGTGACAATAATTGGGACAACCAGAGGGGATTAATCCTTCAATGGTAAGGTTCCAAAGAAACTTGGTGATCCAGGTATACCAACTATTCCTTGCTCCATTAAGAATAATTATGTTAGAACTTCTTTATGTGATTTGGGAGCTGGAGTTAGTGTTATGCCTTTTTCTCTCTATAAGAGACTCCAGCTAGAAAATTTGATACCAACTGATATATCTTTGCAAATGGCTTGTAAGTCAACTACTGTCCCTGTTGGTATATGTGAGGATGTTCCTGTTCAAGTTACTCATAATTGCATGGTCTTAACTGATTTTGTTGTGCTTGAAATGCCTGAAGATGATAATATGTCTATTATTCTTGGGAGACCTTTTCTTAATACTGCAGGTGCTGTCATAAATTGCAATCAGGGAAAAGTAACATTCAATATTAATGACAAAGAGCACACTATCTATTTCCCCAAGAAGGTTGTCAGAAGCTATTGCCTTAATTCTATTGAAAATATTGAAGGCATCAAGGTTAGAGAAATATATTGTCCCATTCCACAAGAAAATATTAAAACTATTATGATTGGGACCATTGCTATCAAGTATGAGGTAACATAATCACTTTGTGGAAGGCAAAGTTTTGTTTCATATAATATTGTTTTGGTAACAAGACTTGATCAACCTTGTTAACAAAAGGATTTTTATGAACAAAATAATGTTTCCACTGTGGTTATACTTGCTTTCTTTTTCCTTTCTCCTTCCTAGTCTTTGCTTTAGCTTTAGTTTTCCTAGTTGTTTGCCTGTTTGAGTTTCTTAGAGCTCCTGTAGTTTGGATTTTGGTTTGCTTTTGCTTCTTTTGAAGTGTTAATGCTTTGCTCCGGTGCTCTATTAAAAAGACCACCTTAATTTGCCAGTAGTTCCCTAGAGGCCCCGATTCCATGGGCTGGCTGGACAGAAGATGTTGTGCAAGTTCTCATTGCGAGCACGTATGACTATATTTGGAGCACATGTCTAGGATTGTTTAGTACTTGGATGCTTGTTATTATTTATCTGCAATTCCCTAGTTCTTTGAAGTTACATGTTTAGACTCGTCCATGTAACGCCTGTCCATTCATCCCTATGCCTACCTTTTCGAATCCCTCATTACCCGTTCTTTGTTACTATTGCTGATGTTGCTGTTGCTGTTACTGTTGCTACTACAAACTGTTGCTACTGATAAACTTCTGTGAGCAAGAAATATTTCCAGGTGCAGCTGAATTGACAACTCAGTTGTTAAGGCTTGCAAGTATTCTTTGTCTCCCCTATACTTGTGGGTCATCAACCGACCACTACCTTGAGAAGAAGATTAGTCGGGTTATTCGTAGGTCCTTTCTTGATATTCATCTGTATATGTGCGATCCTTTTTTTTGCGTTCACCTCCTATACGATATGTTTTTCAAGTTTTGTTTCTCCATCTACTTGTTTTACCTTGATTGAATATTTGTTTGTTTACCTTAACTGAATCTCTGCTTCTTATCTCTCTCTCCCTCTCTTTGTCTCTGGAAGGTACTTTTACGTCGGTAGCACAACCGACGGCCTCCTTGTGCTTGGACGGAGGGTGCAGCCGTACAAGACACGGTTGTACAACCCCTTCTCGGGCGCTATCAAGCGCCTGAGGGTGGAGATACCGACCGAGCATGTGGCTTCTGTCGCTGTGATGATGTTCCCATTGTTGATGGTGTTTACATCAAACCTTGGGAACACCATAATTCGGTGGGCGGATGAGGGCAGAGAGGAAGGCAGTCGCCCGAACTTTGGTGAAGGGTGGTACACGCCGAATGAAGTCGCGAAACTCCGGAGCATGACTTCTTACGCTGGTGATGTTTTTGGCGCAGACAGATACATGTCTGTCTTCTCGACAATGCCTGATGCTGCTCATGGAGATGACCAGATGCAGCGCTCTGCACAGACCCTGAAGATGCATGCCACTGTCGACGGCCCTGTTCCGGGCTGCCGGTACCCGGAGAATCGTTTTTACCTCATCGAGACTAAAGGGGAGTTGTTGTTCATTGTAACTGGACCGGTCTATGGCGGCAGGCCTGTTGTTTACCAGGTTGATACACAGAACCGTGTCCTTCAGCCGGTCAGAGGCATCGGCAGCCGTGCTCTCTTTGTTGCTGACAATCGGTGCATCTGCGTCAACAGCGTCTGGGTACCCATGGTGCAGGCTGGCAACATCTACTATCCGGACCTATCCCAGATTAGATCTTACAACTTTGAGGCTCTTGCATGGGAAGAGGAGCCAAGGGTTGACCATGGGTATGGAGTAGGAGGATTATGGATCAATGACAGTCCTTTCGAACTTGATCGATTGTTGGCGGAGTATTGCAGAACCGTCGAGCATTCTGAACTGCAGATGGTGCCACCTTATGGCGAATATGGTACCACCCACTACGATTACTACGACGGCTACCCGTCATATTGATGGATCATGTTGGTCTAGTCCTGTTGTATTCTCTATCGTTTGTGAATTATAAGCAAGTGCAAGTTGTATGGTGTGTCTGTAATACAATGGATGCTCTATGTTTCAAAAATATCATGTATTGTACCTATTTCAATTTTGTTGTTTTCTATGTACATGTAGTAATTCTGATACGTGCTCGCTTTGTAAAAATATATACCAACAATGCGTGCGATCTAGACATATCTTAGCTGTCTAGAAAAACCTTGATCATCTTGTTGTTGTATATATGATCCTACCTACTTGATAGATCTAACTATAATTTTGTTATGCCAACCCATGACACACAAGTAAGTTTTTTCATGTAAAACATATTGGAAAAGATGTTCATCAAACAAACAATAAGCTTATATATATAAGATGGTAAGTAATTAAATTCGTGTAGACTTATTCAAAATGCGAAATATTATTTAGTACAGAAGGGAATGAAAAAAATATGCATACCTACACATTTCGTCCTCAACGTCCTGCATACAACTACAAGACCATTGTTGGCCTTGGATGCAGGCCCGCGTAGCGCAAATTTTTCATGTGTAGTCCAACGGGCAGACAACTGACAGCAGTACGTGTCATCGTTGATATCTTGAGAGAAGCTCATGCCAGTCATGAATGTAGGGTATATAAGTTGGTCGACTCATTTCTCGCTCGTCGATGTGGGACTAAACTCCAACCCACATCAGTCCTTCCCGCTACGGTGTTCTGTTGGGCCCGAAAGACCCATTACTGTTTGATGCCCGGGATTAAGATGGGCCGCCCCAAACTACTTGACGCCCGGATGCAGCCTTGACGCGGGCGCGGGAGTAGGAGTTGGGTTGGCTTGTTGCCTGCACGCCGAGTTTTAATTTTTTCTGCTATCCTAGATTTCTTTTTATTTTCTATTCAAAATTTGAACAAAATAGCTATTTTACAATTTTGAATTTTTTAAAATAAATTACATATTCTTGACAGGCACCATTGGTCTATCATGTGCAAAAATTTTGGGATCATTTGATGAACATCGGAAAATTGATAAATTTACGAACAGCCCTTTTGGTCTCACCTAGGTCTCTTTTCCTAGCAATGTGTTTTTTGCGACTTTCTTGAAACAACCTAGATTTTTTTACCCAAGCTAATATAGAAAACTAAGACACATGTACAAGGTTTCACACAAATTTGAATGTTTTTGAATTTTTGGTGGCCCGGTCAAATTTAGGACAAAAATCATGGTGACTAGTAAGGATGCGTAGGGGTTAGGCCATTGTGATGTGAGACATGCTTCATGCTAAAACATGGGATCCTCTACCTAGTAGCAATTTAAAATGTGTGCAAGGTTTCACACAATTTTGATGTTTTTTTAAAATTTTAGGTGGGCCGGTGAAATTTTGAATTTTTGCATGGGCTTTAGACCTCTCTGGGGTGGCTAGAAACACTTTCACCAAGTTGTGGTTGTGTGACTCAGCAGTTGGCCAACATGATCCTACCTAATTGATAGATCTAAGTATAATTTTGCTATGCCAAGCCATGACACACACAACTGTGGTAGATGTGGGCCCATGCCAATATTGCATGGGATCTAGACCTCTCTAGGTTAGCTAGAAACACCATCATTAACTTAGTGGCTATGTGAGTCATTGCACCTGACCAACATGATCCCACTCACTTGATAGATCTAGCTATAAGAGTGCTATGCCAAGCCATGACAGACAATTGTGGTAGATGTGGGGCCATGCTAATATTGCATAGGGTCTAGACCTCTTTGGGTTGGATAGAAACACCATCATCAACTTGGTGGGACAAGGTGCAATCAATAACATTTTTGTTAGAGCTTGGTGGGATCTTGCATAACACACTTTAGTTTGTATCCGTTTTAGCTTCACGCAAGTATTATGGTTCTCCTGTACTCCCTCTGTTTCAAAATATCAGATGTTATAGGTTTGTGAAGAAAATGAATCTAGACTTTTTTTTAGTGTATAGATTCATCCCAAAGTTGAGTGAACCAATATACTAAAACAAGTCTATATTCATTTTCTTCACAAACCTAACACATCTTATAATTTGAAATGGAGGGAGTAGATGTTAACAGTGCCAACCGAATTATGCCCTCAGTACGAATTTTTGGGTCCTTTATACTTCCTTCGTTTCACAATATAAACCTTTTTAGTAAGATGATTTAGTTTGCTAAAAAGCCTTACATTTTGGAACGGAGGTAGTAGTACATTTTTTGTAGTCGAGAGTAGGGTTCAGCAGCAGTATATACGTCAGCAGCAGGTGCTGCAGAAGATCCTGGCGCTGAAGATTGTACAGGTGCAGAATATTCCTGGGCACCAGCGCTCGACGACGTACTGATTGGATCTCCTGACGAGGCATCACTCTCGAAGCCGTCAAAAGAACCACGTGGAAGAGCTGGGCAGGAGATCCGCGCGTCCACGCGTTGGTGGGGACCACGGGGAAGACGTGTCGGGTTCCCCATCGGCACCATAGTTACGCGCAGAACGCGACACAATGGAGGGCCCAGACCTTGGGGACGTGGTGTGAGGGGACTGGCGCGGATCGATACGCCCAGGTGACGGTGCGTTAGAGTCTCGGGGGCGGATCAGAGGCAGATTTTTCCCTCGTATCATGCTCGGAGTCCGTCTTTTCTTGGCTTGTAGCAGTGTTTTATTCAGCCTCATTATCTGATCTGTTGTCATCAGTATTTTTGGCAAGATTTTTGCGTGACTAGTTCGGTAGAGCTTGTGGGCAGGGTGTCAGCCGTGGCCTGCATAGGATCAATGACAGGAACAATCGACACATATATATTGGTCATTTGTATGCACACCCCTAGTTGTTTCTACCGAGGAGGGATTGGCTAAAGGAAGCAAAAGAATTTCATCGTGGAGATAACGACCCGCAATTTTGATGAAGTGTAGCAAATGGAGAAACATTTTCATCAAAAACTACATCCCTTGACACGTAGACACGGCCAGTAGTACTATCAAGGCATTTTACTCCTTTGTGACAAGGACTATACCAAAGAAATACACACCATTTTGAGCGATAGGAGAAACGCTGGTGAATATGTTTCTAGCCAGCCTAGAGAGGTCTAGATCCCATGCAATGTTGGCATGGGCCCACATCTAAGATGTTTCAGGTTTCTGAAGAAAATAAATCTAGACTTCTTTTTATGTTTAGATTCACCACAAAGTTGACTGAACCTACATCCTAAAACAAGTCTAGATACATTTGCTTCACAAAGCTAAAAACTCTTATATTTTGAAACTGAGGGAGTAATTCCCATTCATTTATATGTCTGGTCCGTTACTATTTGGCGAGCGTTGTATTTTAAGCATACACACTACAACTAGGCCTATGAACATTTCTCATAAAATCCACAAATTGGCGAACATAAACAACGCAAACTTAAGACTACAATCGTAAATTAAGCAAAACGACAAAACCACAGTCATGAAACATTCTTCTAACAAAAACACAACGCCATGCACGAACTGTTTAGCAATCGAACAACCCAACTTAGCGTAAATTGTTTAATGGTATACAACCATTCGCCAGGGAATCGGTAGTAGTATTTTTTGTTTCTTGAGTTTTCAAGAATCTGCCAGCAACTTAGCGGTTTCAAGAACTCTTCTTTTTACCTTTTCGAGTTTGTTTGTCTTCGACAGAATAATTTCTGCAACAGTACGTATCCTAGGATCATTTATGCTTTTATATAACAAAATATTAGCAGGGTTAATAAGGTCACATGCTAGTGTATATATATGCAAATGCTAAATAGAAATTTTGAATACCAGCGAGAGTACATCTGTGAATTTATCTCCGTCAAAGTGATCCATACAGCGTAGCATGAACATTCCACACGAGTTCCTAATCATAATTAATCAAAATATGAATAACAGTACTAACACATCAAAAGAAATGACATTAGTTCAACCAGAAACTCACGAATCATCTTGCTGTGGTGTTTCACAGCTTACGATCTCCCAATTGGAAACATCATCAAACTTATACTACGTATATTTGTTAGCCACTTGTATGTCTTTCGAAATTTGCTCTCTGTATGAAACAAAGAGGTTTAGTGTAATGCTTGGAGTAACCATATCGTCGCTAAATGTATAGAGAAAAAACATGCCAGAGCTTCGACATTTTTCTGGACCCTTTTAAATTCAAACTGCAAGTCGAGCATTGAAATATCTTCTTTGGTCTATTCATGACGACAGTGCACCAGTAGCAATCGCTTATATTCAACACGAAATATGCCTACCAAAAAGAGACAAGTGTTATCACATTACATAATCTGGTTTTATACCCTGTATTTTCTTGTACAAACAGTACTTACCTTAGTAGCACAAAAGTATTCTTTCATGCATCTTTCAAAGCATCCTGATATATCATACATAATTTTTGAATTTTTGTCCAACGCTTCTTTCTTATGTTGGGATCTAGTTTTTCTTCTTGGTGTTGTACGTATTAGAGTGTTTGCCCTCCATGCAGGGCACAAGTTTCGGTCATCCCCCAGTCGAAGAGACAATTCTGCCATGTAAGCACCTACAACCTACAGAAAAATTTAATAATGTGTAACAAATGATCCTTCTTATTTGCATAAAATAACAAAACCATGGTACTTGGACTTACATTGTTGCCCATCCATAAATAATCAAGGATCACACTAATGTGGTTGGCAGTGACATGAGTGTCGCCCTTATTATCATAGACACATTGATTCCTAAAATCTTTAATTTTTTTGTTGTTTCAACGTACAACACTGCAGTATCTATTTGTTGCGGTGTCAATCCGTCCAGAACATCTAGGTCTTCGAAAAGACCTGCATACACAGAAACAAATATTTAGTACGTGCATGTAACTATTTTAATTTAATACATGCACAGCCATGCAATTCAATGATGTTGCACTACCTTTTCTAGCATCATTTTTTGGTTTTTTACCCTTTTTTGTCCGCCGACCTGAGCTTGCGCTTCTCGCCAACAACTTCTCTCTTCTCACCATTAATAGCTTTCCAGCAAATGGTATGTAGTCTATTAAACGAGTCAGATGATCCATTCGACAGAGTGTCTCCTACCTCACATTTTTTCCTCCCTGCCCCTTTTTAATGTAGTTGTGAATGCTTCTAATGGAATCGTCTCTGGGTCCGATCACGTCGGTGAAGGAACCCTACCATCAATTAGTATTGGTGGATCTTGGGTACTGCAGAGTTCAGCTGGTGCGGTGTGGCAAGCATCAGTAGCATTCATTTCCTTCCTGTCTATGGGTAACATGAATATGTCAACTTTAACCTCTTTCTCCTTTGAATCCTTCTTCAAATTAGAGTCCTGTGCAAAGTAAGAGGAGTTACTTTTTGAGGTGTCTGAACGCTCCATGAAATATTTTGGCGTATATTTGGTGTTAGTATAGGCAATTCCTTCATCATTCTCTACCTCCTTTTCTACCTCGTTATCTACCTCCTCCTCCTATTTATTGATATTATCAGACATTTTTCTTTAGTAGGTCTGTACACGACTACTGCCGAGTTCATCATAATAAGAAGTTTCTACAAGATTGAAAATAAATGAATCATCATATCATGTTAAAAAAAGCATTTGTTTAACTCAGAGCAGATGACACATAGGGTGTATCACCTTAGCACAAGCTTCTGAGAAGACCTCCATCTTTCTATGAAAGGTTTCTTCAATTGTTCTATCAATATGCTCTGTTAGATTCTTCGTCATATGTTCCAACACGAATTCTATCATTCCTTTATCCCTGTTGGATGTAGAACCTCCATCCTTCTTATTGTAGGGCCCTATACTACGTTTCTTACCACATGCAATTTCGGGTGTATCGAGAGCCTCTTATCGATGCTTTTGAGTTATGTCATCGTCAATCTTCAAGATATTTGTATATAAACCAATTAATATTGACAACCTACGACCATTAACAGAACAAAAAATAAGCCACGATATCACTTGTATTTATGTATCTTCCCCAAAGCACGGCCCTTTAATTCTAAGGCGTCTCTCGCAGACGCTGCATCTTCCGTCTAGTTCCTTATCAATGGCCTTCTGGACTATACTCGGCTCCATCTAGGAGTATCTTCTCATAGTACAGATACTTCAAATATCACAACAAAATTAGATTAAAACAAAGAAAAATGTATTGTAGATAAATATATACTCGCTCCAATTCAAATTATTTAACTTAGATTGGTCTAGATTTGGATGTATCTAGACATGTTTTAGTGATAGATATATCTGAATCTAGACAAAACCAAGTTAATTAGTTTGAATCAGAGGAAGTATGTAAGTTGAGAATGGAATTTACCTGTAACAAGATGGTGCTGTCTGTCGGCCATTGCCTCACCTCATATGTGTTGCCTACTTGTTTTAGGCTAGCAATGAGGTATGTTCGTACATACTCATTGAAATTCAGCTTTTTAATGGGTCCCACATCTTCTACTAGTGCATACTAGTGTTTTGGGATAATCTTCTGGTTCTGTGGGTCAAGGATTGTCCCAATCAGAACCGGAACCACCTTGCGGATAAAATCGTCATCCGCGACTTTATCCTTGATGACGTCGGCGATTAGGTCATCAATTACAAGATTACCTGTCTTTTTTCTTACAAAGTTATGAGGTATACGGTTCTTTGCGTCATCACCTTCCTCATAAAGAATGTCCGATATATTCAATCCATGATTTTTTAAACCCTAGATGCACTCAACGTCCACTCCCGTAAGGGATATTTCACCATGATTCTTGCGTACATTAAATTTTTATGTCATTTGATAAAAAAAATCTGTCATAAATTTGATCACCAGGCATCTTGACTTCAATGGGGGAATATCAAGCATGCACTTCAAGTCAGTTTCTCAAATTTTGTCACATTGTGCCGGTGTCATATTTTTTACGAAATAACACCACTTCTCAACAGCACAACACATTTCTCTGATTTCGTCCATTCTATTGAGAAATAACTATATTTATTTAGGTGTTTTGTTGGCATCTGAAGAAATAATACTATTCATAACATACATAGACTAAGATGGATAACACTAAGAGTACGTTATACTACACTATGTCAGGTAAATCCCTGGACGCGCCTAACTACTGATAAATCGAGCGCGGGATTTTGAACTTGTTTACACATATATACAATTACAAATATACTTACACATACAAATATAAAAATGTTTACACATATACTTCTTTTTTAAAATATTTACACATATATACAATTACAAATAATGAGTTTACACACATAGTTTTTTTGTAGTGCATGTGTTTACAGACCTTTTATTGCAAACATATATGGACATTATTACACATAACCAGCTAAATTGAATAACAACAGGAGAATCAAACGTCTTGTTTTTTTATAAAAAGGACTTCTACATCATTCATTTTTAAACACTAAACCAGATAAATTGCATCTCAACACCGCATGTTGGCCTGAGATGCGATGTCTAACACATAACCAACACAAGAAAATCACAGTAGAATTAACAGGAAACATCCTGCCAAATGATTTCCCTCCCTCAAACAGAGCCTAACAACATGAATTCCTAATGAAGATCCACTAACAATTCTTTGACATAATGGCGACTACCCTTGGGCAGAAAATCTAACGACTAAACAAACGGATCCATATGGATCGAGCTCTAATCGAAGTTTTGCTAAACTTAGAACTAGTAACAATGTATGATAAATACACAGTGCATATAAAAATACCTGCAGCGGTAGTGTGTGTGCTGCGATTATGTAGCTGCTCAAAAAGAAACGATGTTTCCTCGATGTAGCTCTCATGTAGGGCAGGACGAAAAAAATTCAGATCTCGTCGTTGGCAGCGATGGGCCGAGTCGAGGCGAACAAGAAAATCCCGAGATACGATTTACGTACGTCCCCTCTGATAAGATGGTTGCACCTTTATGCGCACGTACAACATGGGATGTGTGCGTGGTGGGTGGGTGGGGGTGTGGGGTTTAGGGTTTAGGTCCATGGATTAAAATGATGTGGGAGTATGATGCATGGGCTTTGGCCAGCCGGTATACCGGTCGTCATGTCTCAGGACAATTCTGCCTGGTCAAATGTGTCCAAGGTTTCACAAAATTTTGATGTTTTTTCTAAATTTTAGGTGGCCCGGTTAAATTTTGAATTTTTGCATTGGCTTTAGACCTCTCTGAGATGGCTAGAAACACCTTCACCAACTTGTGGTTGTGTGACTCAGCAGTTGGCCAACATGATCCTACATAATTGATAGATCTAACTATAATTTTGCTATGCCAAACCAGGACACACACACACAACTGTGGTAGATGTGGGCACATGCCAACATTGCATGGGATCTAGACCTCTCTAGGTTGGCTAGAAACACCATGTGGTTGAAAATGCTTTTAGCGAAGCAATATTCTTTAAAGGTTTCACCAAATATATTTTAATACTCAAAACTTGGTGTTTAGGGTCAGAAGGTTTGAATCAAATCTTTTCCCCAAAGGTTTTACTCAAAATTTATTTCTAAACCAAAAACAATATTTTTATTTGACTAGAAATGTGCTAATTCAAATATTTACTCCTTAACTTCACAAAATACATTTTTAAATTCATAAGTTGGTTCCTATGGTCAGTAGGTTCACAACAATCCATTTTGCAAAGATTTCATATTAAAAATATATCTAGAACATTTTTTATATTCAAATTATGCCTACACAAGTTTCTGCAAATTCAACCAATTTTCTAGAAGCAAATCATTAAACAAAGTGCATGGTTGCAAAATACTTGTTCTGCTAAATCCATTGATATAAAATTTGCAAAATTTGGACGTGTAGAATTAAAGTTATGAATTTTACAAGTTTGCAATTCTAATAGAACATTTTCTGTTTTTAAATCAAAACTAGTGCCACGCGGAGTGTTTCTATTGGACAGTACCGCTTCAGGTGGATCGAGCTCTATGGGCTGTTAGATCTAAAGTCTATCGCACGGCTCAGATCGCACCATACCTGTTCGCTAAGTGATTCTATCGTGATGCTTAGATCTAGATCCTACGGTGCACAGCTGCTGGTCAAAGGTGGGCGGCGCTGGCGGCGGCGATAGGCGGCGCGGGCTCTGCTCGTGGTGGTTCTGGCGAAACAGGAAGGAAGGAAGGGAGATGAGATGCTCACACGGTTCACAGGGCGATGCTGAAGCTCAACGTTGTCTTCTCCGTCAAAGGGCCGCTTGGGGTGGACGGCAATCGCTCGCCGGAGTTGCTCCTGGCGACGGGTGTGCTCAGGCATCGTCGGGGATGGGGCTACAGGTCACCCTAAGGCAAGATAGAGGCACGGTTAGACGCGAGCGAGTGCGTAGACGATAGGAGCATCCACGGGAAGGGTCGGGGCGGTCGGTGCTTACCAGGGGAGTTCGCCAGAGCCAAGGCAGACGGCAGCGACGCTCTGGTGATGACGAAGCCGAGGCTGCGGGGCACGCGCGGGCTAACTAGCTGCACTGGAAGATGCGCCAGGAGGTGGGGAGCAAGTCTGCATGCAGTAGGAGGCGAGGTGTGGCCGGAATCGCTCGTGAAGCTCGTCGGAGTCCGCGGCGGTGCAAAAGGAAATTGGGGCAGCCCGATGGCTCTCTGGTGGCGTTGGTTGGGGGAAAATGGAGAGGGGAAGTAGGATATTAATCGAGCATGATCGCGGGCGGGATTAACTGAGCATTCAACGCGAATTCATTGTTGCAATCAAGGCAGCAACGGCGAGGGGGACGTGGTCGCGGGGTTGAAGACGACGATGAGATGGCGTGGGGTCCGTTGTCAGTGAGAGTGAGGGAGGGGATGATGGGGCCACTTGTCTGCGACTCAGCGGGTGCGTTGTTTAGTGAAAAACGGTTCACCGCGGGGAAGAAAGAGTTGCCTGGTGTTGGGCTTTCTGGGCTGGCCAGATGGGCTGGGTCTATTTTACTTTTTTTTATTCTGAAAGCTTTTTCTTTTTCCAATATGAATTTCTGTTTTGATTTTCAAACAAATAAATCAAACTCCAAATGAATTCAAACTTCCACCAAACTTTGTATTGATTTTTAGTTCTGTTTAACAACATATTCCAAAGTCAAAAATAAAATAATACTTTTATTCTTTTAGGATCAATTTAATAATTAAATAAAATAGACCTTAGTCTTTAATTCAAATAAGATTGAATTTATTTAAAAACTCTATTTGAAATCTAAACCAATCCAAAACCTTTTCAGTAGGTTTCATTTGAAAAAAAAAACACTTGGAAATCTTATTTATAATATATTAACAAGGTTTTAGTGTTTATTTAAAATGGAAAAGCCTTTACTTAAATAAAATTGGATATTAATAAATCCTCATTGTTTTATTTAAATAAACCTTTACTCTTTTTATCAAATAGAAATATTTTATTTTCAAAAGCTTGGCCAAGATTTAATTTGGCTCTATAAAATAATCCTTATTTATAATTTTACCTTTTCTTTTGAAAACCAAATCTTTTTATTAAAAGATCTAAAAATAGTGATTCCAACTATTATAACTTTTTTTATTAATTGTTTATCTTTTTAAATCCCTTTAGGATTTTTATTTGATCAAAATAGGTTTTGATGTTTCCAATTGGAATCAAAAAGTTTCTTCTCACCCTAAAAATCAACAATTGTTTATTTTGTTTATTTAGTTTTCACATTTCAAAATTTGGAAAATTTTGGGATGTGACACTGCATCCCTTGCTGAATCAAAGAATGTGGTGTGCATCACTGAGTTGGTGACCATGTAGAATCTTGAGTCCTTGTTTTTATACAAGTGAAGTTGCACCCACCAGTACTCAACTCCTTCATCCATCACAGGAAAACCTTTGTACACAGTTGCACCATGTATTCCCATGGAAACCATGAGGTCCTTGAGAGCCTTGGGGAATTCTGTCTCACATTCCAAAGTCATAGTCATGAGTGGTCCCTTCCTCACGGCTTCGTTGATGGAGTTCATCTATAAATAGAGATGAGAAAGAAGATTAGAAAAGTTTACGAGAAGAAAAGACAAGTGTGGAAGTTGATAAAAAATTTCCTTAGTGGTTTCCAATCCTAGGGTCATAATCCTACAGGCAACACAGTGCTCTGATACCATCTGTAAGATCCCTCCTTTGTAAAGGAAAGGATCCCTGTGATTGCAATGCTAGTCCCTGGATCAATGCTAGCATCCACAGTTTAAGATGAAGTACATAGAAACAAAGGTCATTATTACAAGTCATTCCAGAGACAGACATAGTCTTTTACAACTCCATGGCCATAGGCCTAGTACAAGAGTTTAAATATGTAATAAGATAAATAAGTCTTCATCTTCATGTGACACAAATGTTTCTGCAAAAACAATCATTTTCACAGAGGCAAAACATTAAACACATTGCATAGATGGAAAGGATTTTCTCTCCTGATTCCATTGATATAAAATTTGTCAAATTTGTACGTGGCATTCAAAAGTTATGAATTAAACAAGTTTAGACATCTAATAGATCTAATTCAAACTTTTAAAACAAAACCCATGCCACGCGGCGCTTCCTGATTGGAGGGTACCGCTTCGCTCAGGATCACGCTTCCGAACCGTTAGATCTAACTAAAACGCGCAGCTCATATCTCTACTTACCCCTTCGACTATGTTCTATCGCGTTCGTCCGATCTACATCGGACGACTCTCAGCGACTGACCAACAAGTGGCGGCGCTGGCGGCGGCGACAGGCGACGGCGCGCTCTGGCTGCAAGCTTGTCGGCGAGCTAGGTCGCCCGGGGAGGTGTGAGGATGCTCACCAGAATCACCGTGACGAGGAGATTCTCGACGTGTGCTCGGTTGGCGAAGGGGCACTCGGGGTCGTCGTGGATTGCTCGTCGGAGAAGTCCCTGGCGACGGTGCTCTCGGTTGGCGATGAAGGCGACGCTCTGGGCCACGCTAAGACGAGATAAGGGTGTCGTTAGATGCGTAGGACACTGGGGATCACACGCGTATCAAACAGAGGGAGTGGGGAAGCTGGGGCTTACGGGGAACGGTCACCGGAGTTTGCGAAGACGGTGGCGGAGCTTAGTCGACGACGCTGCCAAGGCTACAGAGCATGCGTGAGCAAACGGAGAGCGTCAGTAGATGCGCACGGAGATGTAGAATAAGCTAGTCTGAACCAGAGGCAGAGGGGGACGCGGGGCTTACCGGAATTCAACGGCGAACTCGTCGGAGCAGAGGGGCGTCCAGAGAGAAATATGAGCAGCCTGGTGGCTCCGGTGGGGTGGGGTTTGGGGGGAAAGGAGGAGGGCGGCATGGTGCTGAAGTAGGCGGGGACGTGGGCGTGAATTACTCGGGCATTGAACGGGAATTGAAGCCGCGAATCAATCAGGAAACGGCCGAGTGATTTGGGGAAGAACTCGTCGCCGGGTGGAGACGATGACCGTTGCATGGGCCGCGTTGTCAGCGAGAGAAAAAGAGAGGAGGTGGGGTCCCTGCGTCAGCGACTCTGTGGGTGTGTTTGCGGGTAAAGGAGAACGTTTCGCGGGAGGGGGTAGTTGGGCTAGATGGGTCGAACTGGGCTGGTTGGGCCATTTTGGCTGTTTGTCTTATTTTTTTTCCTTTACTCCTTTTCTTTTTCTGTTTGATTTTCTAGAAATGATTTTTCAACTCTAATTCAAATAAGTTTGAATTCAAATCTTCTCTAGGTTTTTATACAGTAAAGTTTGCACTCAAATGTGTGCCAAACACTGTTGTTTACTCAAAAACACTTTGATCATTTGAAAATAAAAATAAAACCAAGCCTTAATGTGATATAAACAATAGGCATAAAATTGGTTTTATTTTCACACTTTGTTTTGAAAACTTTGCTCAAGCTTTGGAAAGTACTTAAGTTTGAATTCAAAACATTACTGAACAAAACAAGTACTCTTCTCATTAGAAAGTAGCACTAAGGCTAGAGCATACTTACATAAAATAATGAGCAACATATGCTCCTGTTTTTGAAATGGTTTTGAAAATGGAACCCTAAATGATCATGGATGCATGGATGATATACATGGGTTTTGAAACATGATTTTAGGGATGTTACATTGAACTCCTCCCAGGTAAACTCCCTTCCTGGTTGCTGCATGGCTAACTGATTTTCACACCATGATGTTGCAGGTCCAGTCAGCAGATGAGTTGCATACCTCATTTTTTCCTCATCATTTCAACCCACAGTTTTCAGCTTCCTTTCTGTATCTGCTAGCCAGTCTTCTGCATCCATTGGTTCAGGAGGTGATGCAAAAGGTAACGGTCTTGCATTCTGGAAATCAGATAGACTCACTCCACCACCTTCAGGTGCCCTATGATTTGCTCGCCCCAACAACTCTTCCATGAACTTGTTCTGGGTCTCTTGCATCATTTGCATGCATTGCATAAAAGTTATGCTCCATTAACAGCCTCATTGGTGGTGGTGGTAATGCTCCTTGATTTGTTGTATCAGCATCGTCCTTTTCCTTGGCCTCTCGCTCCATCCGCTGCTGCTCAGTTTCCATTTCTACACCTGTATCCATGACCCCCTAGTCCTGCATCATAAAGCGAATACTCATAATTACATCATGCACATGTGTTGTGAGCTCGACTTTACGCATAGAACTAGTCACACAATGAAGATCCAAAGAAAACCCAAATATGCATTTCACATATTATACATAATATCATAATGATACAAAGTCATTACAACATATACCATATGGTTATTATTACAAAACTACCTTATTACTTGGAGTATAATACATGATACTTGATATCACTAACTAGTTTCCTCCTTCTAGTAGTAACTACGCTCATCATACATGCCTGATGACCAAACGTGATGACGTGTTGTTCATCGCACAGTTTGTGGAACAAATGGCCTTCCAGAAGGAACATACTATGTATCTGAAGTGTCAGGACTTGAGTCATTACTCAACCTGAGCGCATTGACTCCCTCCAGCTTAGATGAAAAGTCTTCAGAAACATATTCAACATTATCTCCAGCCTGCATCTCCTGAGCTTCATTCCTTGAGTTGTCAACAGAATACGCAGATCTTGCTTCTTCCCAGGTGCTCTCGTCGGCAAGATAATTGAACACTGGATAGTGTATATTCCCTGGGTTTTGAGAAGATGTTGATGATTCAAACACTCTCTCCTCAGGATCTTCTTCTTCATCCTGATCATCTATTGACATGGTATTTCTACTTCTGTTATTAGGGTTCATCCTTGCACCCATCCAACTAGATTGTCCAACATTTCTGTCAGAACCATCTGTGGACATCTGGTGTTCATGAGATCCATTGTATGATCCCATCCTCCAACCATCCGAAATCTCAATAGGAAGTTTTGAGTCAGAACCATCCTCTAAGCCCTGTGGTACTGCATACCGCATATCCATAGTAGGATCATGTGTAGGTTCAGGTCTTGGTGAGTAAGGATATGGTATAAAAGATTCTGGATCTATGGGTATATCTTTAAAGATAGGTGTTGCACTACTACTTGCTTCTTTCTCTAACTGGAATGCTAACTTCTTCCTCCTTTTTGGATCAGTTAGATCCTCTAACATGTCATTTTTGTCTTTGACAATCACTTGATGAGTCTTATAAAAAGACGCAACGAGTGTCCGGTATCTATCCATAAACTTGGAAGCTAACTTAGGATGCTTCTTAACCAAATTAAGATGATCCGGTATAGGCTCCGAGTCTATAGAATCATGAGGTATCACAGAGAATGTGCTACCTTCTAACTCCTTGGTTTTCTGCTCCCGGATATTAGCTATCGCCTCCACAACAGCAGCATGATAGGCTGCTAAATGACTCCTACCTTCTCCTATGGGTAGATCGTGATATAATCCAAGCTTCTCTGGAAGTTGGATACTCACACGATACTTGGATAACATCCGGCCATCAAGGTAAGTGATAGTGTTCACTAGAATTCTAGTTGGACAATTAAAGAGCTTTAAAAGTTGGTATGTAAATGATCCTTGATAATCATCAAGAGTCTCCTCTTTCCTTACCAAAGTCTGTTTTGGAAACTTTGGTGCCATATCTCTGTATATCAGAAAAATAATTTTGATTAGTATCCAATGACATATTACATCATAACAAAGAATTATCACACTAAAATATATAACGGACTATTCTCATTTGAATACCCATTATATTTCTTTTAGAGAATTCTTTATCGTTGCTAATTCTCCTACAGGTAATACCCTTTACTAGGTTTCCAACCTAATGTCAAAGAAATTTGCTCTGATACCAACTGCGGTGCCCCAACATACCACTGCATGTGTTGTACACTATCGTTGACATGACATCCACAGAACACCGTTCTATAAATATCACATCCCTCAGAGTAGTACAACAGAAACATTGCGGGTCCATATTACAAAAGTACACACATTATTATTATTACAATACCAGAAGTTCAAGACTTCCAAAAGATCCAACTTACAAACCAAATATAAAGTGTTCAGCGGAATTTAAAAGTAGCAACTCCGACTAGGAGTTGAGCTCAACAGGTTATTCTATAGAGTTCATGCTGCTCGGCTCCGTTAGTTACCACTAACTAGGTACTTAGTTCGTCTTGTTCTCATCGACACCGTAGCGGATCTCGTAATCCACTCCTTCAACTCCTCCGGACAGATCAGGTTCCTCGTAAAACACTTCTTCTTGGCATTCAGCTGCATACATTGGCACGTCTTCGGGATCCTCAGAGTCTAAGCAAGGGATCAAAGGAAAGAATGAGTAACAGCGTTAACCAACAAGTTCATTATATGCAAGGTGGGAAGTTTGATGCTCTAACTACCACCTCGGATTATAAATCATTGGCACTATGTAGTTTTTGTAAATCTTTCTTCAAAGATTGATTTTATTCCAAAAAACTATGACAATCAGCCTTCACAGGTTGACCAGAACTTTCATGGAGTTCCTTTCCTGCCGCGTTCATAGCTCCTTCCCGGAACAGGGAGTAACAAGTTACAGTTCTTACACTCTGCAGGGGTGCGTTACTTTACATATGAGAGATCAACTCCTTGTTGCACAACCGGGCGTACTTTCCCGTCCACAATTCCATGATGTGGGGCCCAGTAGTTGGTCCAAGACAATCCTTTGCCCCTTAGCGACCCGCAAGATGCCTCCTTGGTGTACACCATGCCCACATAATGAATTACGGCAATGGTTTGTACAAACTGTTAGATGCCAGAACTATCGTGGGACGATGAGGGTTCCCACCCATATGCTGCATATCCTCTACGAATTACCAATTAATATACATGCTACGAGGATAACAGCCACGACCTGCACATCCGGCTTCATGCGAGAGGAAGAAGATACAACTGACTTCTTTGTCCCATTCCAAATCTCATGGCTAACACGTAATATACGGCGCTAGAATCACCGATGTCAGGGGTTATTAAGTCCCTACTTGATCATCATTGTTGCAAATAGAACCCTAAGTTCTATTGCACATTATATCATGCCTTAGGATGGTAACTATGATTTCCTTATTTATGCAATTAATATTTTCTTTCTTTTATAGCATATATGATAACACACAATTTGCAAATACTTTGATAAAGACTCTTCAAAGGACATGAACAAGTGATGAACTTGCCTTGTGATGGCAAGGTAGTGAAGTATGATGCTTGCACAGGACCTTGAGCTTCTAGTTCTACAAAACATCATTATTGCCCGGTAAGGACAATATTTAAAGAAGAAAAATGATTATGCAAGTAATGTAATGCATTATTTAATTCTATATGCATTTTCCCTATATAAGGTGCCTTTTAATAAAGCATTTATACATATTATTTTTTATATTTATTGCATATATTGAATTATTTTATTTTATTTCCCTTTGACTTTTATTGATTTAATAATTCTTTTAGGAATTATTAATTATACATTAAAATTTATTATTAAGTATTTGTTTAGTATTTTTCAAAAATACTATAATATTAATATATAATGAAAGTGATTTTTATTTATTTTATCATCTTTCAATAATTTTGTAAAATTCCATAAAGAATATATAAATTACAAAATTCTTATAAAATTTTAATTGTCCAAAATTTGATATCTTATTTTATTTGGACAGAGTGGATTATTGTGAATCCAAAAATATTTTATTTACAATTTTTGGACTTTTATTTTATTTTCTATAATTTTATTGAGGTCAGGGGCATTTTGGTCTTTTCCAATTAATAAAAAAAATTAAACAACTTGGGCTGGCCTTTTGGGCTTATTGGGCCAGTGTGGCCCAATAGGACAAAGTCAAAATATCACCCCGAGGGGTTTTGGCCCACCCAGCCCATTCTCTCTGCCTCTCTCTCTCGACCGTATCCTCTCCTCCTCTGACCCGACCACAGTGGCGGCGATCGCCGTCGATTCTCGTCGTCGGCCATTACGGTATGCCGTGGTCTTGATTTAGGGTTGTCAACGACGCTCGTTCATTCTATCCAATTGTATTTGACCCCGGGGCTTCCCCGTGGCCAGGTCCACCCCGTTCCCGAACCCTAGGGTTAAGGAAAGGTGTTGTCGCCACCGCCGCGGTCCCGTCTGTGGTGGTGTGCTGGGCTCGTGTGCTGCTGCGGCCGCCGCTGTGGCTGGTGCAGGTTGCAGCGCCCCCCTTGGGGTGCTCGTCAGCCAATCTGCTTCCTCTTCATTTCGTCAGCAGGACCTCGGGTAAGTTGCTACTACCATGAATCTCTCTGTGTGTATTTAGTGGCTTCTCGTGCCTAGTGATTATGCTCTGATTAGGGTTCATAACCCCCTGTTGATCATATCCATGATGCTTTTAGATCTAGTGATGATCATACTTGAGCATGAAGAATGATTGTCTGCTGTGGTTAATGATTGGTAGTGGCTTTGATGATGCTAGTTGCCTGTCAGATTTATTCTAATGATGATTCACTATGATCCCATGCTAGTGTTTCTATGGAATCCTTGATTGGACTATGTTGTTAATCTGAGGATTTACTCTACTGTCAGAATGCTTGTACTAACAGTGGTTCTCTCTCATTAGTTGCTTACTGCAATTATAATGTAGTCTTGTATGAGATTATACACACTGAATCAAATCATTACATGTAATGATTTTTCTATGGATGTATAGATACATATGATATTGATTCCTGGCACTTTGTTTCAGGAAATTGATATTTATTGGTTGTCCCTTTTATCTGTGGAAACTAAGCAAAGATTGGTTTTAGTTTATTTAAAACCTGTCCTTGTGATACCATTATGATCTGGCACACAAGTGATGGAGTTTTATTTTTGGGCTTAGCTTGATAATGCTTGTTATTAATACTGGCAAGATGAAATGAAAGCTTTTCTTAACTTTCCTGCCTATGATGTTGGTCTGATGCTCTAGGATTTAATTCCTAGTTAGTTAAGCAATAGTTTGTTTGAAACTTGTAAGATTAGAGGTGATACTCTCTCTGGGAGATGTGCCCTGATCTGATAAGATCAAATGAAGAATGATCTAAGTTGCAAAAAATATCCGAACTTCGGTGATCTTTGGTACGAGGTTTAGTGCTTTTGGCTGAGTTTGATTTCTTAGCTTATACTTGAAATCTCTAGGATAGATTCACCTCTCTTGGGTGATTATTGAGCGATCACTTCATAAAGCAACACATGCTTTTATTTAAATGATTTGATGAAATCATGTGATGGTCTTATGAGGCTCACCACAAAATTTGATGTTGGTGTAGTAGATTGATGATGATCTTGATCTGTTTTTGCTGGGCTCCTGAGCTTGCTCTTGAGCTTGCCTGCTCCTCCTAGCTCCTGGGCTTGAACTTGCTGTCCACTTGATTCATCCCACTCCTTATGTCACCATCATGGTGATGTTTGGGTTGATCTGGGTGGTTTGGTTTGGCTGCTGTTCTTGGTTTGGCTGATGTCTACACTGGCTGTTCTAGTGTGATGTGTAGTGGAGTGATGCACTAGTGCTTCCCCCACGGCTGTGATGTGGTTTTGTGAGATTGAGTTTCTTTGTGAGCTCGACAGCACACCATATGCATGCTGGTGTGTGTCCAGCTTGTGTGCCTGCTATGCACTTGTGGATAGGTTCAGAAATTTTGAACTTACTATTACCAGCTTACTTTCACCTGGCTGGTGAATTGATCTTTCTTGGCTATCATTTGACTTTTGGCTTTGAATTTATGAAATATGAAATCTTTCATATTGGTGAAACTTGCCCCTTTATAACATTTCTCAATGATGAATTTGTCAAGTGCATTTCACTGACATATCTGAGAGAAATATTCTAACACTAATCTTATTTTGTTTCTATTTAGTCTTTGTTTTGCAGGTACAAAGATAAAGATGAAGATTTAGTTTAGATTTAGATATAGGATAATTAGTAAATATTCCAATGTAATTTTCTTATTATTTTGTAATTTTCTTTTATTATTCTTGTAATCTTTATTTTATTCAATTGTAATAAAGATTATATTATTATTAATAAAGAATATTCCTATTCTTTGTATTTTTACTATTATAAGTTATGTGGATGATTCAAATAAGTTATAATTATATATATTGATGATAAGAAATAAACTTTATATTCCATTATTGTTTTTCTTTGGATAGAATTCAAGTTGTAATATTTATCCCTTAATTGAATTAAGATTCAAAACTTATATCTAATTCATTTGAATTATAATTCAAACACTTAAGTCTAATATTTCAAATCCATTTGAAAACACATAACTCCTTAAGATCATCTCAAAGTTTATAACAATCATCCTTTAAGACTAAACCTAATCTCAAAGTATGAAACAAACATTGATCACTTAGGTTTTTATTTGGCAAAAATTTTACCCACATTTTCACAAATGAATGCATGCAACAATTCATATTCCTAAATCTACCCTTCGTTAGGTTCCTAAATGCTGGGATGTTACAATCAACTTGTGGTTGCATGAGTCATCACTTGGATAACATGATCCTAGTTGAAAGATCTTATTATAACACGTATATGCCAAGACATGATGAGACACTTTGTGGAAAAGGTGGGCCCATGCAATGTATAGAACTCTCTTGGTTGGCTACAAACTCCTTAATCAACTTGTGATTGTGTAGCTCAGCACTTGGCCAACATGATCCCTCCTAGTTAATACATGTAAGTATGAGAGTGCTATGCTAAGCCCTAACAAAAACTTGTGACATATGTGGGCCCATGTCAACATTGCATGGGATGTTGATCTATCTAATATGTCTAGAAACACCTTCATCAACTTGTGGTTGTATGAGTCATCACTTTGGACAGCATGATCCTACCTAGTTGATAGATATAAACATAACACTGCTATGCCAGGACATGATGAGCCACTTTGTGGAAGATGTGGGCCCATACCAACATTGCATGGGTTATAGAACTCTCTGGGTTGGCTTGAAAATCCTTCATCAGCTTGTGCTTTTGTGGCTCATCACGTGGCCTCCTAGTTGATACATCTAAGTATGAGAGTGTTATGCCAAGCCATGACACACACTTGTGGCAGATGTGGGCACATGCCAACATTGCATGGGATCTAGTCCAATCTAATATGTCTAGAAACACCTTCATCAACTTGTGGTTGTATGAGTCGTCACTTGTATAGCATGATCTTACCTAGTTGAAAGATCTAAGTACAACATTGTTATGCCAACACATTATGAGACACTTTGTGAAAAATGTGGGCCCATGCCAACATTGCATGGGCTATAGATCTCTCTTGGTTGGCTAGAAACTTCTTCATCAACTTGTGGTTGTGTGGATCAGCACTTGGCCAACATGATCCCACCAAGTTGATACATCTAAGTATGAGAGTGCTATGCCAAGCCATGACACACACTTGTGGCAGTTGTGGGCCCATGCCAACATTGCATGGGATCTAGAGCTATGTGAGCTATCTAGAAACACCTTGATGAACTTGTGGTTGCATGAATCATCACTTGGATAGCATGATCCTTCCTAGTTTATATATCTTAGTATAACACTACTATTCCAAGAAATGGTGAGACAATTTGTGACAAATGTGGGCCCATGCCAACATTGCATGGGCTATAGATCTCTCTTGGTTGGCTAGAAACTCCTTCATCAACTTGTGGTTGTGTGGATCAGCAGTTGGCCAACATGATCCCACCCAGTTGATACATCAAAGTATGAGAGTGCTATGCCAAGCCATGACACACACTTGTGGCAGTTGTGAGCCCATGCCAACATTGCATGGGATCTAGACATATGTGAGCTATCTAGAAACACCTTCATGAACTTGTGGTTGCATGAGTCATCACTTGGATAGCATGATCCTTCCCAGTTTATATATCTTAGTATAACACTACTATGCCAAGAAATGGTGAGACACTTTGTGGCAAATGTGGACCCATGCAACAATTGCATGGGCTATAGACCTCTCTTGGTTGGCTAGAAACTCCTTCCTCAACTTGTGGTTGTGTGCATCAGCACTTGGCCAACATGATCCCACATAGTTGATAGATATAAGTATGAGAATGCTATGCCAAGCCATGACACACACTTGTGGCAGATGTGGGACCATGCCAAAATTGCATGGGATCTAGACCTATCTTAGCTGTCTAGAAACACCTTCATCAACTTGTCGTTGCATGAGTAATCACTTGGATAACATGATCCTTCCTAGTTGAAAGATCTTATTATAACACTTATATGCCAAGACATGATGATACACTTTGTGGCAAAGGTGGGCCCATGCAAATATTGCATAGGCTATAGACCTATCTGGGTTGGCTAGAAACTCCTTGATCAACTTGTGGTTGTGTGGCTAAGCACTTTGCCAATATGATCCCACCCAGTTGATACATATAAGTATGAGAGTGCTATGCCAATCCATGACACACACTTGTGGCAGATGTGGGTCCATGCCAACATTGCATGAGATCTAGACCTATCTGAGCTATCTAGAAACACCTTTATGAACTTGTGGTTGCATGAGTCATCAGCTGGATTGCATGATCCTTCCTACTTTATATATCTTAGTTTAACACTTCTGTTCCAAGAAATGATGATACACTTTGTGCCAAATGTTGACCCATGCAAAAATTGCATGGGCTATAGACCTCTCTTGGTTGGCTAGAAACTCCTTTATCAAATTGTGGTTGTGTGGATCAGCACTTGGCCAACATGATCGCACCAAGTTCATACATCTAAGTATGAGAATGCTATGCCAAGCCATGACACACACTTGTAGTAGATGTGGGCCCATGCCAACATATTATGCAATATAGACCTATCTGAGCTGTCTGGAAACACCTTCATCAACTTTGATCTACTCCCTCCATCCCATATTATGTTGCACATAATTTTGCGTGCAAGTCAAAGTTTGCAAAGTTTGACCAAGAATATAAAAAATAATTTAAATATGTGTGATATAAAATGTATATATTATGAAAATATAATTCAAGACAATTCTAATAATATTATTTTGGCATTGTATAAGTTTATAGTTGTATCAAACTATTTGGTTAAATATTATACAGTTTGACTATGAAAGTACATAATGTTGTGTGCATATTTTTGTTGTAGTTTTTTTCCCGAACTTGTATGATCATATCTTAGACTAGTTCTGTTAAATGAATGCGTAGCTACGAGGGATGTCCCTAAGATATGATATTCAGTGTAGTTTAAGTAGTTAGTATAGTGCAATATCGGTTTATCATTTTTCCTTGATTTTTGCATGGTAATCAAATGGTAAATGGCTGCATGCTCTAAACTGTATTAGCATACTGAGTAGACCTTTCTGACTGTTTTTGGACACTTGAACTGGAGAGTGTCCTGAAAGTTCAGTCAGATCGTCTTCATGATCTGTTATTGAACACCCTGGTGGTTTGTGTTGTTTATACCTCTACTCTATGACAACTAATACAATAATCTTAGCCTTTTAGGTTACCTTGTTTCTGTGGCTGCAATACTTGTAGACTGATGTCAGCTGCCTCTTCAATTTTGCAAGTTTTAAACACTGGTTCCTGACTATCTAAGGCAATAACATGTATGGGCATCAGATTTAGTTTATGCAGGCCATGCTATATCCTAAAAAAGGTATGTAGAGTTTTAAAATGTTCTAATCCTTAAACATGTTGCAACAGTTAAATGTTTATTTATTAAATTATGTCTCCTGAATTGGAATATTTCTTTCATGGATCATGTAGTAGTGATTTTCCATGGTGTGATGTTGGGATTGTTGATGTGTTGTTGCCATGATTAAGTAATAGAAGATTGGGTCATATATTTGATAGAAGAAAGTTTGCATTTGTTGTATTTTATTTTTATGTAACATAAGTGCATAATCCTAGTTATTTATTATCATCTAGAATAAATACATTTGATATATTATTACATATATGAAAGGGAAGAGTTTCAGCGCTCGATGAGGGATGCCAAATCAGACTTCGTTACTGTAGATGCGATCTACAGTAACGGCCTCTACGTCCCCGTCTTTATTTTGATAATTCTGGTAACCGCACCGCTTTGCTCTGGGTGGGAGCCTTCCAGATTTTTCTCTTTCCCCGATCCCTATCCATTACATATATGAAAGGGAAGAGTTTCAGCGCTCGATTAGGGATGCAAATCAGACTTCGTTACTGTAGATGCGATCTACAGTAACGGCCTCTACGTTCCCGTCTTTATTTTGATAATTCTGGTAACCGCACCGCTTTGCTCTGGGTGGGAGCCTTCCAGATTTTTCTCTTTCCCCGATCCCTATCCATATCTCCTGAGAGCATGCCACCCTCGCTCTGGTCGAGTTCCTTCTGCCAAACCGCCACTTCTCAGACCTCCTCCCGCCTGAGCTCTCCCCTGCCGCCGTTATGTAGAAGGAGGCGCAGGGCGGCGGCAGTCACGGTTGCTCGGGATGGAGTGCGCCCGGCGGCGGGGACATCAAAGCGGGGCTCGCAGGGGTAGCGGGCGAAGCCAAGGACGGGCGAGGGCGGTGAGAGGTGAGGACAGGAAGGAGCCGAGGCCAGCCGGAGAGGAAGCGGCGAGGCGGCGGTGCCAGGAAGGAGACAGCGGCCGCAGGGGAAGGCGAGAGGGAGGCGGTGGCCGGGCTGCAGAGCAGCAGCTTCTGGCAGCAGGGATGGCGCAGGGCGGAGTCGCGCGGGCTGGGGAAGCTCTTCTCTTTCATCTCCTGGTCCTCGCTTCCTCCCCAGACCGCCGCCTGCATCATTGCCGCCTGTATCACTTTACTCCGGCAGCGTGATCGGCGCCCTCGCTGTCTTTCTTCCGTCCGACCTGCAGCCTCCCCCCCACCCCACCCCCCAGCAAGCCGCCTGATATTCCACCGCGCATGGCCGCGCCCTCGGTTGCTGCGACGGGGTGACGGGATGGATACGGCCCTGCCATCAGGTGAGCCTGACCTTCGCTGTATCATTTTTCTTTTGCTTTCATATGCTTATCTCTTCTCTTTTCTGCTCATGTTCTTCCTGTGAATTTTGGGAATTTTTGCTTGCCGAACAGGGCATTTAGGGCCCCCACTGATCATGCGTGCTCCCAGCAGAGAGAATTTTAGTACAAGGCGTTATGATTTTTCCTCTCTCCAAAAATTTGACCTTCACTGCATGCGATGTGTTTGTGCTAATGTCTACAGAAACAGGTGCAGACGTACAAGTAGACACAAGATCACCATATTCCATGACAATGTAAATTTACAGTCTTTCATTTACCTCTGAGACCTCCATTCCATTTTTATGACATGATATTTCCAGGCTAATAGTTAATCAAAATGCCCAATTCCCCACCCCCCTTTTTTAGATATATTTCGAATTGTACTTCCAAATAATTACCCCATGCTATACCGTGTGCAGATTTGGATTTAGGCTTTCAAAATCATGAGCAAGGCAATTTACAATGTCGCAGGCAAAGCAAGGCACCACCTGTTTATGGAGGCAAAATGTCCATAGGCATGCACATGTGACCTATGTATATATATACACACAGACTGTTATCTAAGGATCTGATTATTAAGTCCTGCATTAAGGCTTTCAAAAGTGCATCCTAATTTGTGGTATGGTGGATGGTCAGGGCAGTGAGCGCTAGCCTAGCGGTGATGCGAGTTAATTCGTATATGATGCATGGACAGGGCGGCAAGGGCCAGTGTGACGGTGCTGCACCTGATGTCAGGCAAGTGACATTATGCTCCCCCTCCAATTCTTTTAAGCATCCTGCATTTTTTACCTGTGTCATGACACATCACATATTTTCAAGTGATTAAAAAAATCGCTGTGGAATTTACAAGTTACAAATACTTCTGTTGAGGTGATCGATTGGAAGAGTAACATGAAATTCATTATTAATCATGCCATATGTGAGCTGCACGGTCGGGTTCTACCATCCTAATAATTTGGTTCTTGGTAAAATAACTACCAATGGAACATCACATCTTCGATCAATGCATTGACTCTCTTGCTATTCGAGTTGCAATAAATTATTAAGATTGCAGCAGTTTGGTTCAAGATGTGTAATATAATATTTATAACCGCCCCTTTACTTCTTTGTTCTTTTTTTCATTCAGTGAAGTCAGGGCACCTGATTACCATCGGACGCTTTTGGTATTTCCTTTTGGAGCGTTAGTGAGTTGTGCACGTACATATACTCACATAAACTGTGATTAAGTTCTAGCTCCATTTGTTAGTCAAAATGGGTTGACCACTAGCTGGTTCATAAGCTGTTGAAAATATCTGTGAGTATGTTCATTTTTCAGTAGTTCCTTTAAGATTAAATAAAACTGCTTTGTTGTACGTCAGCGTTGACCAATGGACATTCTCTATTCCTCTATATGTACACAAAAGTTGGACATGTTCTTTCATTTCCTTTTACTTGATTCTCAGCGCAAAAGATACTATGCATTCTTCTCGTGAGGAAATGCCTGACCGCACACAGATGATGCCGTGGTGATATGTTGAGTTTTCTTTCTTTCTCTGAGACCATTAAGACGTCGATTCTTGATAGGTAGGTGGCTGTTAGCACACGCCGTGCCTATTATTTTCACAGTTTTATTACTGCAGCCCTCCATGTGCTGTAGGTAGACCCATCCTCTGAATGTTTGTTCTTGAGTCATATCCAATTAATGGTCTTGCGTATATTAAAGATGGATGACCTTCCTAGGCTCTATCGGTATATTAAGGATTTTTTACCTTCGCTATACCTACGAGGAAGAACCACATGTTCTTTCTCTCGAAGTATCAGTTGTGTCTCTGTTTCTTAATTAGTATAGGCAAATTTCTTAGACAAGACTCAGTATCTCCATGACATAACTAGAAGTACAGGTAGACATCTAGGTTATTTGTTCACTTAACATCTTGTGAAGTTTTCGAATATGAGAGGACATGTGCTTTTATTTTCATTACAAATTAATGTTCCTAGGTGCAGCTTACAGTTTCTTTTTTGATTTGCGACCTTTTTGTCTAGGGAATTCTTCGGAGCATGTGCCAGGTTGTTTTGTTTTTAGCATATTCTTTTGTTTTTTTGTTTACAGTTCCTCTTTGTCTTTGCTGATCTGTTTTCTTCTTGGAGGTCTTCATAGGAATACAGAGATAGGTTAAATGTTCAAATTTGTAAGACAATACCTCAGGGTCTAAAAAAATGAAGTCCGGCCCATATATTTTGTTTTGGTTGTTTAAACTTCCTCTGTCTTTGCTGATTTGTTTTAGAGGCTCGCAGCATAGCTTTTCATGTATTAAGTGCTGTATTGGTCAATGCCACTGGTACAACATCAGCGTCCACCAGCGTTTCCAAGATATCTCTTAAGCCAATAACATCGTTCTTTTTTACTCTTTTTTGCGTCTGTGCATACTCCCTTTTATTAATGTATTTGAGCATTATGCTATTTGCCTACAGGCATGTATAGTAGCAAGATAGAGATGTTCAAAGGAAAGAAAGTCACTTTCAGCAACGATTGTTTGTGCTGTCAATGTGTTTTTCGGTATATATCTTCTTCCAAGTCATTTATTGGTAACTGAATCCAGTAACTTTCAAGCAGACATTGCAGTGGAACGGTGACACATATTCTTTCACAAAAATTACAGATCTTTCCAATGACTCTATGGGACATTTTCTACAGAGGATATATGCGAGGTTGCAGTGGACTTGTGGATGCAGTCCTATTTTGGAGGTTCAAGCATAGATTTCTGATTTCAACAAGAGATGAAGGGTGGGTTGGCAGAAGGAACTAACTAGCCCGTGTTTGTGGAAAATAGTGCCAAGTTTTCCTTTCGGCTGTAAAATATATGCAATATACTGGGGCATACTGCCACACAGGTTACTACGTGTATATTGTATTAGAAATAACCGTGTCAGGATGGGTTCGGTCTGTCATGTATATGCTTCAATATATATTTGGAAATTAGAATCCTGGAGAACAGACCGATATGTTAAGCTTATCTTTTAATTTGGTATATCTACATATAGTCTGCTCACAGCATTCAGCATTCAAAAACATCTGTTCTCCATGTGGTCAAGAAAAGTTAGGCACTTTCCACAAAAGCTTCCAACATTTGAAACATAAGGACAAATTTAAGTAATTGATATTTTAGCAAACAATTATAAAAAAGACACCACGGGCGTACGCCGCGCCAAGTTTCCTAGTTAGTTAATCATATTGAATGAAGTTGCCCTTTGTGAAATCTTTCTATTATGGATCATCTAGTAGTGATGTTACCATAGTGAGATGGTAATTGCAGCAGTTATGTTGGCAAGTTGTAGTAATAGGAAAATTTGATTATATGTATGATAGAAAAAAGGTTGCATAATTATGGTGAAATTATGTACATGTAACATAATTGCATAATCCTTGTAATTTAATGGCATGTAGCATAAATAGCATTAATGTACTACTTGACCACTTTTAGTTTAATGATCAAATTTGTGAACCTTTAATTGTTATGATATAAATTTTTGCTAGTGTTGTTCATTTACTTATATTGAATGCTTTTAAAAATTACTGTTTTAAATATTTCTGGCAGGCACCAGACCCAGGTGTTGTCTATGATGTACTCTCCCTGTGGCCCGATGAGAAGGTTTGTTCTTCGAAGCTTTTTCTAGTGCATTTAGACATGCACAAAAGTAGTAGCTGTTGTATTAACTAGGAAGTACTAACTTTTTTTGTTTTCTTGATTGTGTAGTGCTTTTCTAGTTCAGATGTTGATGTGGAGCAATGGTCCTAAAAGTCCTTTGTGAAGAAAGAAGAGAAGAAGCTGAGGCATCAGGTAATTTCTGCCTACCTTCCATTCACCACAGAGTACTACAGGTGCCCATTCCACCACTTCAAGCCACATAGGGGCCAGAGGGTGGGGCTTATCCAACATGTTCGTGAGATGGCCACTTGAGGACTTCTGGGTGAAGACTTTCAGGGTGACCTGCGTGATCGTGGCATGCATGAAGCTCTCCTGAGGGTCCTCGAGCCAGATGAGTTTAATTTCAGCGAGTCGGAGGAGGAAGAGGAGTGAATGGAAGTTGGTAGTTTGTATGGTACATCATCATTATAGTGATGATGTTTATGTAGGGTAAATACGTTGAACTGCTTAAGTAAGTCTCTGGGTCGAGAACTTGGTTATTTTGGTTGTGTGATGTGCACTGGTAACGTTCTGATGGTGATGTTCCCGTAGGACTACTATGTTATCATTCTACTAGTAATGTATATATGGTTATGGTAATATGCTGTCATTTTCTTATTTATTATTTCCCTATCTGTGATGTGGCATGATAACAGTGTTGTCACTTAGTAATCTATTTTTCATTGTGTCATTTATAAATTGGATGGTCTTGATAGTTGCAGCACATTCTAGTATTGTTTGAAAATTTGAAATGGTTTGAGTAATTAGAATTATCTAGATTTTGCAATGTTGTATTATCTTCTGTAAAATCAAAACGAATAGAAGTGTAGAGAAAGTGCTCTATATCCATTATGCCAGCCAAACTTGCATACATGACGTCTGAGTTTATGTTTAAATATAGGGGAAAAAGGTAAAGAAAAAGAAAAAAAAGCCCGCCCACTAGCAGGATATTTCTCAAGCTAACCACGGCCTGCATACGACTAGAAATAGAACGAACGGCAAGGATACAGGCCGTTGCGATGGGATTGGTAAAATATAGTCTATTAAAAAATATTAGAGAATTATTTGAAAAAATTAGTTGAATTTTGAATATAAAATAAAAAACTACTATGGAATTAATTAGTAAGTTTTTTCATGTAGGTGTTCAACAAACAAACAGGCTTGTATATATAAGATGGTAAGTAATTAAATTCGTGTAAACTTATTCCAAATGCAAAATATTATTGTATTTCAGAAGGGGATGAAAAAAATATGCCTCCTACACATTTCGTGCTCAACGTCCTGCATACGACTAGAAGACCATTGTTGGCCCAGGATGTAGGCCCGCGTAGCGCAAAATTTTCATGTGTAGTCCAACAGGCAGATAAGTGATAGCAATATGTGTCAGGTTGATTTGTTGAGAGAACCTAATGCCAATGTCATGAATGTAGGGTATATAAGCTGGTAGAATCGTTTCTCGCTGGGCGATGTGGGACTAAACTCCCACCCACATAGGTCCTTCCCGCTATGGTTTTCTGTTGGGCCCGAAAGAGCCTAATTACTATTTTATGTCCGAGATTAAGATGGCCCGTCCCAATCTACTTGACGTCCGGACGCAGCCGTGACGTGGGCGCGGGACTAGGAGTTGGGCTGGCTTGTTGCCTGCACGGCGAGTCTTACTTTTTTCTTCTATCCTATATTCTTTTTTATTTTCTATTTAAAAATTTGAACAAAATAGCTATTTTAAATTTTTGAATTTTTTCAAATAAATTACATATTCTTGACAGGAACCATTGGTATAGCATGTGCAAAAATTTTGGGATCATTTGATGAACATCAAAAAATTGAGAAATTTACGAACAGCCCTTTTGGTCTCACCTAGGCCTCTTTTCCTAGCAATGTGTTTTTTTTGACTTCCGTGAAACAACCGGGATTTGTTTACACATGGTAACATACACAAACTAAGATACATGTACAAGGTTTCACACAAATTTGAATGCTTTTGAATTTTTTCTGGCCCGGCCAAATTTAGGACACAAATCAAGGTGTCTAGTAAGGATGCCTAGGGGTTATACCTTTGTGATGTAAGACATGCTCCATGCTGAAACATGGCATCCTCTACCTAGAAGAAATTTTTAAATGTGTCCAAGGTTTCACACAATTTTAATTTTTTTTTGAAATTTTGGTGGCCTGGTCAAATTTTGAATTTTTGCATGGGCTTTAGACCTCTTTGGGTGGCTAGAAACACCATCACTAACTTGTGGTTGTGTGACTAAGCAGTTGGCCAATATGATCCTACCTACTTGACAGATCTAACTATAAATTTGCCACGCCATGACACACACAACTATGGTAGATGTGGGCCGATGCCAACATTGCATGGGATCTAGACCTCTCTAGGTTGGCTAGAAACACCATCATTCACTTAGTGGTTGTCTGAGTCACTGCATATGACCAAAGTGATCCCACCCGCTTGATAGATCTATCTATAAGAGTGCTATTCCAAGTCATGACACACACTTGTGGCAGATGTGTGGCCATGCCAACATTAAATGGGGTCAAGACCTCTCTGGCTAGATAGAAACACCTTCACCAAATTGTTGTTATATGAGTCATCACACCGGACAAACATTATCCTACCTACTTGCTAGATCTAGATATAATTTTGCAATGCCAAGCCATGACACACACAACTGTGGTAGATGTGGGCCCATGCCAACATTGCATGGGATCTAGACCTCTCTGGGTTGGATAGATACACCTTCACCAACTTGTTGTTGTATGTGTCATCACACCTGGCCAACATGACACACACTAGCTTGTGGCAAATGTGGGCCCATGCCAACATTGCATGGGATCTAGACCTCTCTGGGTTGGCAAGAAACACCATCATCAACTTAGTGGCTATGTGAGTCACTACACCTAACCAACATGATCCCACCCACTTGATAGATCTAGCTATAAGACTGCTATGCCAAGCCATGACACACACTAGCTTGTAGCAGATGTGGACCCATGTCAACATTGCATGGGATCTAGACCTCTTTGGGTTGGCTAGAAACACCATCATCAACTTACTGGTTGTGTGAGTCACTACACCTAGCTAACATGATCCTACCTACTTGCTAGATCTAGCTTTAATTTTGCTATGCCAAGCCATGACACACACCAGCCTATGGGAAATGTGGGGCCATGCCAACATTGCATGGGTTCTAGACCTCTCTGGGCTGGCTAGAAACACCATCATCAACTTAGTGGTTGTGTGAGTCACTACACCTGGCCAAAATGATCCCACCCACTTGATAGATCTAGCTATAAGAGTGTTATGCCAAGGCATGACACACACTAGCTTGTGTAAAATGTGGGGCCATGCCAACATTGCATGCATGGGGTCTAGACACCTCTCTGGGCTGGATAGAAACACCTTCACCAACTTGTTGTTGTATGTGTCATCACACCTGGCCAACATGATCCTACCTACTAGCTAGATCTAGCTATAATTTTCTTTACCAACCAAGGACACACACTAGCCTGTGGCAAATGTGGGGCCATGCCAACATTGCATGGGGTCTAGACCTCCCTCGGCTGGCTAGAACCACCATCAGCAACTTAGTGGTTGTGTGAGTCACTACACCTGGCCAACATGATCCCACCCACTTGATAGATCTAGCTATAAGAGTGTTATGCCAAGGCATGACACACACTAGCTTGTGGAAAATGTGGGGCCATGCCAACATTGCATGCATGGGGTCTACACACCTCTCTGGGCTGGATAGAAACAACTTCACCAACTTGTTATTGTATGTGTCATCACACCTGGCCAACATGATCCTACCTACTTGCTAGATCTAGCTATAATTTTGAGTCTACCAAGCCATGACACACACTAGCTTGTGCCAAATGTGGGGCCATGCCAACATTGCTTGGGGTCTAGACCTCTCTGGGCTAGCTAGAAACACCGTCATCAACTTACTGGTTGTGTGAGTCACTACACCTGGCCAACATGATCCCACCCACGTGATAGATCTAGCTATAAGAGTGTTATGCCTAGGCATGACACACACTAGCTTGTGGAAGATGTGGGGCTATGCCAACATTGCATGCATGGGGTCTAGACACCTCTCTGGGCTGGATAGAAACATCTTCACCAACCTGTTGTTGTATGTTTTATCATACCTAGCCAACATGATCCTACCTACTTGCTAGATCTAGCTATAATTTTGCTATGCCAAGCCATGACACACACTAGCTTGTGGCAAATGTGGGGCCATGCCAACATTCCATGGGGTCTAGACCTCTCTGGGCTGGCTAGAACCACCGTCATCAACTTAGTGGTTATGTGAGTCACTACACCTGGCCAACATGATCCCACCCACTTGATAGATCTAGCTATAAGAGTGCTATGACAAGGCATGACACACACTAGCTTGTGGAAAATGTGGGGCCATGCCAACATTGCATTCCTGGGGTCTACACACCTCTCTGGCTTGATAGAAACACCTTCACCAACTTGTTATTGTATGTGTCATCACACCTGGCCAACATGATCCTACCTACTTGGTAGATCTAGCTATAATTTTGAGTCTGCCAAGCTATGACACACACTAGCTTGTGCCAAATGTGGGGCCATGCCAACATTGCTTGGGGTCTAGACCTCTCTGGGCTGGCTAGAAATACCGTCATCAACTTACTGGTTGTGTGAGTCACTACACCTGGCCAACATGATCCCACCCACGTGATAGATCTAGCTACAAGAGTGTTATGCCTAGGCATGACACACACTAGCTTGTGGAAAATATGGGGCTATGCCAACATTGCATGCATGGGGTCTAGACACCTCTCTGGGCTGGATAGAAACATCTTCACCAACCTGTTGTTGTATGTTTTATCATACCTAGCCAACATGATCCTACCTACTTGCTAGATCTAGCTATAATTTTGCTATGCCAAGCCATGACACACACTAGCTTGTGGCAAATGTGGGGCCATGCCAACATTCCATGGGGTCTAGACCTCTCTGGGCTGGCTAGAACCACCGTCATCAACTTAGTGGTTATGTGAGTCACTACACCTGGCCAACATGATCCCACCCACTTGATAGATCTAGCTATAAGAGTGCTATGACAAGGCATGACACACTAGCTTGTGGAAAATGTGGGGCCATGCCAACATTGCATTCCTGGGGTCTACACACCTCTCTAGCTTGATAGAAACACCTTCACCAACTTGTTATTGTATGTGTCATCACACCTGGCCAACATGATCCTACCTACTTGGTAGATCTAGCTATAATTTTGAGTCTGCCAAGCTATGACACACACTAGCTTGTGCCAAATGTGGGGCCCTGCCAACATTGCTTGGGGTCTAGACCTCTCTGGGCTGGCTAGAAATACCGTCATCAACTTACTGGTTGTGTGAGTCACTACACCTGGCCAACATGATCCCACCCACGTGATAGATCTAGCTACAAGAGTGCTATGCCTAGGCATGACACACACTAGCTTGTGGAAAATATGGGGCTATGCCAACATTGCATGCATGGGGTCTAGACACCTCTCTGGGCTGGATAGAAACATCTTCACCAACCTGTTGTTGTATGTTTTATCATACCTAGCCAACATGATCCTACCTACTTGCTAGATCTAGCTATAATTTTGCTATGCCAAGCCATGACACACACTAGCTTGTGGCAAATGTGGGGCCATGCCAACATTCCATGGGGTCTAGACCTCTCTGGGCTGGCTAGAACCACCGTCATCAACTTAGTGGTTATGTGAGTCACTACACCTGGCCAACATGATCCCACCCACTTGATAGATCTAGCTATAAGAGTGCTATGCCAAGGCATGACACACACTAGCTTGTGGAAAATGTGGGGCCATGCCAACATTGCATTCCTGGGGTCTACACACCTCTCTGGCTTGATAGAAACACCTTCACCAACTTGTTATTGTATGTGTCATCACACCTGGCCAACATGATCCTACCTACTTGCTAGATCTAAGTATAACTAGGTGGGATCATGTTTGAGCAAGTGTTGGCTCATACTGATACAAGTTGGTTAGTTGTTTCTAGACAACTCAGATTGTTTAATTATATATCCCAATGAAATTTTGTTGTGGGTCCATATTTGCCACAAGCATCATGGCTAGGCGTAGCAATTATATGGTTACATATAACAACTAGTTGGGGTCACATGATGACCAATCGTTGACTCATTCAACCAGAAGGTGATCAAGGTGTTTCTAACTAACTCAGATATATATAGGTCTATAATGTCACCCTAGACTAGGAAGTTTGAGCATCACAAAAATACTTTTCTCTGTTCGTTCTCTCACAATCACACTCTCTCTAAATTTGCCAGTGAAGCATTTCTCTGCAACAAGGAGCGTGTGCCGTGGCGAAGCCTGCACTTGATGTCGATCACCAGGGCCTCTCCCTGGTGATCTGGACTCCGTTCTGTTCACCATTGACGGGGGTGCGCACCGCACCTTTACGTCGGCCACCGAGGACCAAGCTGCAGCGGAGACGGAGAGCGGGCGCATGCTCCGAGTACTACGCACGGACCACATCGGCGAGTTCACGTGTCGGCCACGTTCGTTGTGCACAATGCACCGACATCGGCGTCAAGCGCCACCTCACGGCGTCGTAATCACCCCAGCAAAACAGGGTGATTGCGCGGTGCAACCAAACGGTCGTAGCGGCGGCTAGAAGCATGCCGAGGGCGAAGGGCATGCCAAATTACTTTTGGGGCGAGACCATGCTGACAGCGGTCTACGTGCTAAACCTGAACCGGGCGTTCACGCGCAGCGTCACCGGCATGACGCCATATGAGACTTGGTATCTGAGGACCTTTGGCTACATCGCGCACGTACGTGAAGTGCGCGCGTCCTCACCTGAAGAAGCTAGACGACCGGAGCACGCCAATGGTCTTCATTGGCTACGAGAGCGGAACCAAGGGCTACCGTGTCTACGATCCCGTCACCAAGCGTGTGCACGCACACGGAACGTAGTCTTTGACGAGGAAGCGAGCTGGGACTGGAGAACACACGAGGACAACCCTGTGAGCATGGCGTTCACAGTGGACGGCTACGTGCACTCGACTCCACTGCGTACCGCTACACCTGAGGTGGCAGGCTAGGACTCGCCGGCATATCCATCGACACCAGCTCCCGCAGAGCACACGTCGGCGACAACGTCATCTTCGCGCATCGAGATAGCCTCTCTAACACCTAAAGCTGAAGCCATGCCGCCATCACATCTGCCTCGCCGCGAGGCGCACCCGATGACCACACGCACCATGGACGGCATCGTGCAACCGAACACCCGCCTCGCCTTGTCGCCAAAATGGATATGTGCAGCAGTAGGGCATCGACGTCGCGGAGGCCTTTGCGCCTATTGCACGGCTAGAGTCCGTGCGGCTCCTGCTGGCGCTCGACGCGCACCGCGGGTGGGCTGTGCACCATATGGACATCAAGTCTACTGGCCAGGGTTCGTCGTGGCTGGCCAGGAGCGCTAGGTGATGCGCCTGCACAAGCCCCTCTATGGACTCCATTAGGCACCTAGAGGCTAGAGCCTGGAACACAAAGTTGGACGCCACGCTCGACGCGCTTAGTTTCAGTTTAGGTGTTAGTCTGTCAGAGTTTCAGTTTCGTCAGGTTAGCACTTGGCCATTTTAGTTGGTTGATTTAGTCACAGGTCTAGCTCTTTCTGTTGTTACAAACTGGAGCGAGTCACGCGGATAACGATCCGTTCGTGTGATGGCACGAACACAAGTATCATGGCCACGTTTTCCCACTATAAGAAAGAATAAAAGGAGAGAAAGTTAGCCGAAAATATGGAATATGCATCATGCCATGGGTCTAGATCCCAATGCAATGCTTGGATATATGAGGCACAAGTGTGCATCATGCCATGGGCATACCACTTTTATACGTAGAATCAATGTCGTGATTTGGCATAGTAGTTGTATAGTTTGATGTAACAACTAGGTGGTATCATGTTGACCAAGTGATGACTCATACAACCACAAAGATGATGAAGGTGTTCATAGACAACTTCCATAGGTCAAGAACCCATGCAATGTTGGCATGAGTCTATACGTACTACAAATATGCATCATCCAAAGGCATAACACACTTGTGACAGATCTAGACCTATCTCAGCTGTCTAGAAATACCTTCATCAACTTATGGTTGCATGAGTCATCACTATGCACAACATGATCCTACATATAGTTGACTGATCTAAATATAACATTGCTATGCCAAGACATGATGAGCCACTTTGTGAAAGATGTGGGCCCATGCCAACATTGCATTGGCTATAGACCTCTCTGGGTACAATGCTAGCATCATTAGGCTAGATACAATGCTATCATCATTAGGAACGTGGTGATACACCCTTGTGCCAAATTTGAGTCCATTTAGCTAGCATCAATACATCAAAACATGGCTTATGAGTTTGTAATTTAAACAATATGAATATTTCAGTATTCTTAGTTATGATTTAGGGAGGGGTAATGTATGCATCATTCAGGTCTAACACTATTACTTTTTAATGTAATATTAAGTCATAAAAATGAGATAAGACTTAACTTATAAATTACAATACTATTCTATCATCAATAAGCACTAAGTTGATGAAGGACTTTCTAGCCAACCTATAGCCTTGGCTAGAAACTCCTTCGAACGACTTTGAATTCATCAACTTAGTGCTTACTAAGTTGGCTAGAAATACTTTGTGGCAATTATGGACCCATGCCAACATTGCATGGGCTATGGACCTCACTCTGTTGGCTAGAAACACCATATACAATCAAAATTTTCTGGTGTGACTCAACACTTTTAGGCTCCAAACAAGTCAATTTGTCATGTACCTACTCTTAATTATGAAGTCTCATCCCATAGACACGCATGGTCTGCATGTTGATTTCACAAACGATTAATAAGGAGCTTGAGGCCAGCCGAGCTACCATGGAACCAAAACACATAGATGTCACCAGCTCTCATAATAAACTTGTTCACAACCTCCATCCACTTTGATGTTATCATGGCACCACATTTCAGTTTGCCTCTAGTGTTTGACTTGGTCATAACCATTTTAACTCTTGCAACTTCCATATTATTCCAAAATACTTGAATGTCTACTAGTAGTTCAATATATGGAACAATGTGCTCCATGGTGAAACTCCTCGAAAAGTACTGCATATAGATTACACCAATATATGCATACAAATGTCAGTACCTAATAGTAGTAATGTAACAATTTTTCAAATTGTTACTAGTTCAAAAGTTTTACCATTTTTGCTTTGCCTTTAAAGGTGTTTGATTTATTTATGGTGCATACATAAAATGGTATTTTTGGGAGGTTCTTATCAACTCCATACTTTAGTACATTAATTTTGGCATCATCCATCGCTACACGGTTGCCATAATGGCAGAAACATTCAAATTCTTTCTCAAACTTTATTTCGGGACCTGCATGTAACAAATAAATACATAAGCAGCAATATTATAACTGCATTGATTTTTTTATTTTACATTACATACCTCTTATATGCAGATGTTTATGCAACATAAGAGCGGCACGAACATGACGAGTGCGAGCATACTCCTCGACCTAACCAGAAAGTGCCATGTACACAAACTTTTTAGAATAAAGAAATCTTTATTCTACCACCTCTTATTTTAGATACTTGAACACGGTTTGCATGTTCATAAACACGCATGATATTCCAAAGCACCGAGTAGTGTCCATTAGATAATACAATTTTCTTAATAGTACATATAGATCTGACACACCATGCTTTCAGTGCTAACATATAATAGAGTGTTATTATACTAGTTCATATGTAAATCTGATCTACATAATTATGATCGTCATGCATTTTTAAATATTGATCGTATTTCCTCTAGATTTGACGAAATTTCTGTACATCGCTCGTTCTAGATTTTCATATAGGAGTTGGCGAAAACATACCTGATCCTTGAATCTCTGATCCATGAACCTGTGTCGTCACAGGCGTTGAATACTGGAGGCGGTCCTCGATGGAATTTTTGAGGTTGTTGTCATGGAGGCGCTCGTGTGAGGAGGGATAGGAGGCGAGTCATGGGCGGAGGTGACCGTGGAGTGACTAAATACCTAACGCGTCTACGTTGTCATACCCGCGCGCGTCTGCTAGGCGCGGTTGGGCCGGCCCAAATAAGCAAGCAGACGGTGCAGTGATAACACGAGCACAAGAACACGAGCTGGGATAGGCTAAGTCAGCGTATTTTAGAATGTGTAAAAAATATTGAGGTTATTTCGTGAAGGAAAGAGGCTCAGGTGATACAAAACAGGCTATTTGTAGATTTTTCATTTTTTGGAAAAAGAGGTTCAGGTGAGACAAAACATGCTTTTTTGTAAATCAAAAACTATATGAGAAAGGAAAGAAGAGCAAAATAAGGCTACAATAGGGCAACGCAACCATCTAGCCCAATTTGGCAACAAATCAAAGAACCCTCTATCTCTCTTTGTCTCTCTCTCTCTTCTGGAAACAAATCCATGGACCAATTTCTGTCTATCTCTGCCAGGCTCACCTCATTCATTCCTTTTTTTGCCAAATTTGGTAGCAAATCTATACCAGCTTCTCTTTCTCAATTGCTTAACTTTTTCCCTTGAACCTTTCCGAAATAGGAAATCCCACCACACACCAGCATGTACTAAAAAAATGTAGATAGTAAACATCTAGAATGTAGAAACATAACAAGCAACTAATTAAGCAAGGTTCAACACAAACTTGATAAGGAAGAGGTTCAACACAAATGCTGTTAAGCAGCCAACATAAACACAGTTCAACAAAGAATGTTGCTTAAAGCAGCAGCATCAGCACACACAAACAGGCACATCAGTACATCACTGCCTCCTCGCTTCCTCCTCCCTATCGCGCTCCTCCCGGTCCCGCTTCCTCTTCTTCCTGCTGCCCATACCCGAAAGCTTCGGTGGCTTGGGCTTGGGAGCAGGAACACGACCGAGCTCGATAGTTCGGTTTAGTTTGTTCCTGAGGAAGAGGCCATATGCCATGTGATTGGCCATGAAGCCGTGGCCATTGACAATTTCCCCAACTTTGACATGGCCAGCTCCACAGCCTTCAACATGCTGCAGGATGCTTTGGAAGTCCATCTTTATGCTCCTTTTTCAGAAGGGGTAGCTATTCATGCCATCAGTCCAGGGTTCACTCCAAAACCGGTCGAACCTCCCCGCTTTAATCTTGTTGAGAGTGGCCCTGGTCTTCCTTTGACACGAGTCGACATTGCTGTCAACATCATCAGTAGCCTCCTGAAATATGCAAAACACACATGTGAAGCTAATATGTAGAAACTACAACTAAAATTGAATGCTTAACAAAGGAAGCAACAAATAAAAGTCTCCAGCTACCAATAACAGAAAGTAATCTTGGGATCAAGCAGATAATCCAATTTTGTCGGTCAATAAGCTAGCATTAATCCATAGAAATGAAAACAACAATCCATAGATCCACAAATATTAATCGATTCTATCCATAATCGAACCCTAGCTAGCAGTAATCCATAGATCCAATAATTACACATCAATCGTAATAGATATCAAACGAATCTGACGCTAAGTGAAAACCTAGGCCCCAAGCTTAACAGTTATTAATTAGAACTTACCTCCTCCTCGTCGACGATGTTCTCGTCGAAGGCCGGCGGCGGCGGCCTAATGATGAGCTCGACCTCCTCGTCGTCATCCCGTGCGCCTCCGTCGCGGCTCTGGCCGCCTCCATCGCGGTTGTGGCCGCCTCCTCTGCGGCTAACACCAGCGTCGCGGCCTTCTCCTTCGTTGCGGCGACAGCGTCGAATGGGTGCTCCATCACCAGAATGGGAAGTGGAGCGGAAGCGAAAGGGGAGAGGGTTTTTTCCTCGTCGGCAGAGAGAGAGGAGTGGGTAGGGGCCTAGGGGGAGTTGGGAAACGGTAGAGTGATGGAGTGAATGAGGGGAGGAAGAGAGAGATAGAGGGATGGGCTCTATATGGTGAGACGCCGATTCAAAGAAGACACGTGCGCACACCTGCGCCAGACAAGTGCAGCGGACATGCGTCTGATTACTACGATTCACGCAGCATGGTGCGCCTCGGACACGCCAATGGTACATGCACGGTTCTCACGCGCACGGTGGCCCCATTCGCCAACAATCTCTCTCTTTTTTTGGACGAATCTCACTCTCTCTCTGTGCGGACCCCCGCCAGTGGCCCACCTACTCTTTTCCGATCGTGGCTACATCCTTTTGCAACTATTTTAAGTTGAGTGTGGAATACACAATTTAAATTTTAATGCACGGTTGAGTGTGTGTAATATCTAAGTTTAAGGTTTTCTTACAAAAAAATGACACTTGTCCAACATGGTCCCACCCAGATGATACATCTAATAAGTACGAGATTGCTATGCCAAGCCATCACACAAACTTGTGTTTGTATGAGTCATCACTTTGTCATCATGATCGTACCTAGTTGATAGATCTAAGTAAAAGACTGCCATGCCATAGCATACCACTTTTACACTTAGAATCAATGTCATGGTTTGGCATAGAAGTTGTATAGTTCGATCTAACAACTAGGTGAGATCATGTTTACCAAGTGTTGTGTTAGTCACCACACCTGACCATCATGATCCAACCCAGTTGATACATCTAAGTATAAGAGTGCTATGCCAAGCCATGAGACACACTTGTGGCAGATTGTGCGTCCATGCCAACATTGCATGGGATCTAGACCTCTCTGGGCTGGATAGAAACACCTTCACCAACTTGTTGTTGTAAGATTCATCACTTGGCCAAAATGATCCTACCTACTTGATAGATTTAAGTATGAATTTGCTATTCCAAGACATGATGAGACACTTTGTGGAAAATGTGGGCCCATGTCAACATTGCATGGTCTATAGACCTCTACAGGTTGGCTAGAAACACCATCATCAACCTAGTGGTTGTGTGCCTCGGCACTTGGCCAACATTATGCCACCCTGTTGATAGATCTTAGTATAACAGTACTATGCCAAGACATGATGAGACACAACTGTGGCAAATGTGGGCCCATGCCAACATTGCATGGGCTATAGACCTCTATGGGCTGGATAGAAACACCATCATCAATTTAGTGGGTGTGTGAGTCACTACACCTAACCATCATGATCCCACCCAGTTTATACATCTAAGTATAAGAGTGCTATGCCAAGACGTGACACACAATTGTGGTAGATTGTGGGGCCGTGCGAACATTGCATGGGATCTAGACCTCTCTAGGCTGGATAGAAACACCTTCACCAACTTGTTGTTGTATGAGTCATCACTTGGCCAACATGATCCTACCTACTTGATAGATGTAAGTATGAATTTGCTATGCCAAGACATGATGAGACACTTTGTGGCAGATGTTGGCCCATGCCAACATTGCATGGTCTATAGACCTCTCTGGGTGGGCTTGAAACACCATTATCAACCTAGTGGTTGTGTGCCTCAGTACTTGGCCAACATTATGCCACCCTATTGTTAGATCTTAGTATAACAATACTATTCCAAGAAATGATGAGACACAACTTGTAACACCCCCGGGATTAAGGCTAGACAAATCCCAGACCACTGTCTGAACATAAGCCTAACCTAATCTCGAAAGCATATAGAGAGAAAATCGGTAACACGACAGTGACCCTACGACACAAATATTATTACAACAAGTTCATAACTAAGCAAAGAACCAAAATATTACAAGCAGAGGTCACTAACCACAAACATCAAACAACGGAAGGCAAATTATTCTATTAAGTATAGCAAACGTAAACAAATGGCCTAAGAGGCCTGAAGTAGAACAATGACGTCCAATCCATTGATCCCAGATTGCCAACTGGGAACCCCAAGCTACTCGTCGATGTTGATGCCGTAAAGAACTCATCTTCTATGGTAACACTTACTCTGCTGCAAAAGTATCAACAAAGCAAGGGTGAGTACAGGGTGTACTCCGCAAGACTTATGGCTGGTGGAGACTTATGGCTGGTGGAGACTTATGGTTGGTGGAGAAGAATCTTGACTAATCAGAATATTTTAAAAGGGGACAAGAGAGCGGTATCTCTAACTTTGATATCCACCAAATCATCACCAGCTGAACCTATCTAGAATCACCCCATCGATACTTGAGGAAGCATCCTTAAGCACACATTACTTAACTTGCCAAGTTTTACGATTAGGTTCAAGTTCTCTATGATCTTCACGTTCGTTTCCAAGTCGTCCATAACATTGTACGCGGCTTTTCGAAAAGATTAATAACCCTCCAGGGGTGTACAACTTTACCCACACGTACTAACGGATTCTTAATGCCAAATATTATTAGCCCTCTTCCTTGGAAGGCCGACAGAGAGTGGTTGGACACGACCTTTACCTTGCTTTCGCCGAGACCATGAGTCACGCACTAGGGATATGTCGCTGTAACGGGTTGAGTCCCGAAGTTGGTCCCTAATGATGTGAACATGGTTTGAGATTACAGATGCCGGGCATCTCCCATTCCCTGCCACGATTACCTACCTGTATGAATGCACCTCCTTCACCTCCTTCGAGAAGAAACAGAATGTGTATGTCAAATGGAACGCCCGAACTATGTGACTCATGGAATCTACTAGGCAAGTTAGTTGGTCGAGGCGGTTTCCAGGCCCCCGTGTGGCTATACGCTCGTCTTGGTTCAAGAGGCAAGAACATCGGGTCCTAAGGGTGGCAAGTATGGAACTACAAAAACCACAACCCACGTGGCCTCCCATACAAGCCTTAACATGTTTAACTTTTATCTCTGGTCATACCACGTCATCCTATCATACTAGGTTCATTTGCAACTCTAATTCATCAAACGGATGGACCAGCGATAACAACTAAGCATGGCTAAGCACAACCAATATATATAGCTCTAGCGAAGCTCATAAGCCAAACCGTAGTTATGCTAGGAGGAGTGGATAAGGAGATGTAGTCTTCAAAGGTAACATGCATAAGATATGATCACTCTATCTATGGATAAAAGACTTTAGAATCGTATGCACATGTCAAGAATGTAAATACTTTGAAATCATAGGATTATATCATGTGTGGGGCTTCGCTTGCCTTTGCCAGTTGATATCCAGAAAGCAGAGTTTCGGACACCTGGTACTTTACTTGGTTATAGATGGCCAACTATTGATCTTTGAGCTTTGACGGTGTTGATCTCGGTCTTCAGTCTTGGTCTTGATCTCGATTCCGATATCGTATTCTACCGGAGAAGAACCAAATACTAGAAAGAAAGAGAAACAATCAACACATGGCATCGATGCAATTCTCAATCAAGGATGATGATATGACAAGTTGAATTGTATTGAAATGTAACCCTAAGGCATGCTCGACCATTTTAAACAGGGTTCAAGAGGTGCAAACCCTAGAATAAAGGGACCCTCGAAATCACCTGTGGGGTTCAGTTTGTTCTTCTAATTATACTTGCAATTCAAGTTGTTTAACAATGCATGATTATAGCTTAAATATATAGAGTTCATTTTTCTGAACATTTTGATATATTATTTGTATTTTTCTGATTTAAAATGAATTAGTTATGAATTTTTCCATTTTTATTTCATTTTAAACCATTTTTAAATCAATTAAACATTTTAGTTTTTATAATTTATTTTATAACCTGGACCCACATGTCATGTATTTATTCATTTCAGAAAACAATTATGGAAATGATTAAATATCTGACAATCGGGTCCCACCTGTCATCAATTTTATTTAATAAAACAATTACAGAAAGATTAAACTAAAAGAAATAGAGAATTGACATAAGCCTGACGTCAAGATGACGTCATCAACGCCATTGCTCCCAGGTTGAGCTTGGGGATGGCGATACAGGCGATGCTGGGGCACGGGAGGGGGCTGGCTCGACGCGACGCTCTGCATGGAGCCTAAATGTGGCGGCGCCGCCATGAGATGGTCGCCGGAGTGGAATCCATGACGACGGCCGATGGCGGCAAGCGGCGGTGCACGGGGACAGGACGACAGGGAGCGAGAGTGAGAGTGCGGAGAGGTCCATGATGACCAGGAGCTCACCAGGAAGAGAACGGAGGCGACGACGAGGCGCGGGGTGGCCGTAATCGATGGCGAGAATGATGCTGGAGCTCGGGAGACCTCGATTGGGGCTTCCGGGATCTCGATGGCTCAAGCGAGCGGGGGCAATCGACCGAGTCGACGAAGGCGGTCATCCACGAATGCTCAGAACAATGGGAGGAGGCGAGGAACGACGACGACGGAAGGCTCTGGACGGAGCTAGGGTTTGGCCTCCTCTGGCGAGCGGCACAGGGAAAGAGAGAAAGGGATAAAGGTATGGGGAGAGAGAGTGGATCACGGCGGTTCTTGTGGTGATCTTATCCTTGCGAGGGAACCATAGCGGCGACGCGAATCACAACGGTGAGGCGACGGACGGCTCAGAGAGGAAGAAGACAACGAAGGGGTATGTGGGCCTGGGCCGCATGTGGGCTTCGGCTGCACGCGCTGAGCGGTAGAGAAAGGGAGGAGATGGGGAGAGAGCGAGCTGGGCCGGCCTGCTACGGCTTGCTGGCTCTGTTTTATTTGCAAAAATTGTTTTTACATTTATATTTCTTTTTTCTCTTTTGTAGTTTCAAATTCCAAACTATTTTGGACATTTAAAAAATGCCACAGAGTTTTATAAAGATTTAAAATACTATGGGGCCCTCATAACCAGTTGGGCACCACATTTTGGTAGGTTTTCAAAAATATTTAAAACCTTTTAAATTGTTTTCAAGGAGAGAGAGGGGACTAGGTTTTAGGGTTTTGTGATTAGTTCTTGCAATGCATTTTAAAATGATGCTCATGAATGCACAATAAATTCCTAATTACCATTAAGCAAAACTAGGGTTGTTACAATTCTATCCCCCTTAAAAGAATCTCGACCCGAGATTCCTAGGTAGGAAGATAGAAGGAACAGGGTTACACTAAACTTCAGCGATCTTCTCGAACAGGTTGATCCATCCCACCATTATTGAATGAATGAAGCGCTTCATAATTTTCGAGGTGGCTGCTCACACTAAGGAAGAGAGGGAATGACACGGAACCACAAACTGAGTATCTCATGGTCAACTCATGGATAGATGTTTCGCGAACATCTCTAGAGATAACGACATGAAACACGCCAAGGTAAAGGAGGAAACAAGAGGAGATGGTTTCAAGGTGAAAGGTAATTAGTCTTCATAAGGATTGAGACCATGGAGCTTGTAGAACAATTTTGACTTCATATGGAAGGAAATCTTCCAACTGATGGAACATGACCACAGACTTCGAGAGATAAACCTCTACTAAACAGCTTAATAGAGCTTTACAGGTGGAAGAGATAGATACCAACAAAACCAAGCTGTTGAACTACTTTTGAAACAAAAGGGTCACTCTTTCATTCAACAGAAGGCCTAGAAAGATAGGTGCTTTGGTGGAGAGGACTCGTAAGAGCCACAAGGAACATGTAACAAGAGAAACTATTGATTACCAAAATCATAGTTGCTCTTCAAACAAGATTAAGAAAGCGGAAAGGAAACTCCTTAATTCATCCAGGACTATCAAAATCCTTGTCAAAGGTCATGATATTACTTTACACCACCAAGATGAATAGTTTAGAAGATTCCTGGTGACACGAGAAGAAAGAAACTTCATTCTCAGACTCCAAGTACTTGGCATAACAAGATGTTTGCCATCATAGAAGGGTTTGGAGGATCGACCGAGAGACATTTAGCAACACTACTTTAAATATTCTCCTTGATGTTTAAGATACTGATATCAAACTTTTAACAAGCCTTCAACCAGTCATCAAGTAAAGGTCAGACTTCGGATCCAAATAAAACCATAAGCCCAATTCCCATGATAGATCACAAAAAATGCCTCAGGAGGAGTTGTTGTTATTGCTGATTCAAGGAATATGGCAATAGATCTTCTGACTGATTGTGACCACCACCACATCAATATTGCCAGATGTATAGAGATCTATGTCAAAACCTTGCGGAACACCAACCATCATATCTGCTTGACATTCAGATTTGGTTAGGCGGAGAGATACTTCAGACTCAGTATATTTGAATGGAAAGTTTGCAACATTTACTAAGAGGTAAAGTCACTAGATTCTCAAAACATGGACTACAGTGTCAAGCACAAAAAGATGAGATAGATTGCGGAACCCATGTATTAGCAAGTTATCAAAATACAATTGCACCTACATGAATTGTTTGCAACTAAAAACAACTGAATCCTTGTTGGAAAACATTTAGGAGGATATCGAAGTTTTGTTGGACTTCTTATCTTCTATGAAAAAATCAATCAGTGGCTTGGTGTGCTTGGAGGATCTTCTTGAGATGTGGAGGTATCAACCTACCATATCAACAATATCTCGCACATGCTTGACTAACTTGGAATGATTCCTGAAGAAACAAAGATAACGCTACTTGAATCCACGACGACATCTTTCGACAGTTTGGACATGAATCGGAGAAAGTCACTTCTAACATCCAGAACACTTACTTCGAGATGACTCTAATATGGTTCTCAAAAGTTTCCAACATTAATGCCAATTGCTCCATATGAGTCTGATATAACATGGAGAAGCTAAGAGTGTCATCGATGGGCTCAATAAAAAACTTATCTACACACTCCAAGAAGACGGACTCACATGTTGTATGAACAAGGCATAGACATTTGTCAAACCAGAGGACATGAAGATGTACTCAGGTGAAACATCACGAGTAGATACACCATCAAGATTGTCCTTGGAACTGAGTTTGATTTGACGATTGCCCAATTCAAATCAAAGGCGGGGAAGACAATATATCCACAAAGGACATATTTCTTACTTTAGCACGAATAAAACCAGACATCCCTTTAAGGAGGAACAGAGTTGGATAGAACTTTGGTCTTACAACTCTCCAAGTTATTGTTCAAGCTCAACCAACTATTTCAGGGGTATCCAGTACGGATCCTTGGATAAATGAGCAGTTTGAAGAAACAGCTTACTCAAGAACCTGACAACACGGTCATGTGGCAACATGTCAATACTTCTAGTAGACATCTAGAATATCACAAACCACCGATATGTCACTTAGTTCGAGAGGAAAATTTGCTTGGTAAGGAAGAAAGACATAATCTCAGAGGTTCGGCACAAGCCTAACTCTATGACCAAAGAGAGCGCACCAGAATATCAGACTTGTTAGCACAATCAAACTTTGCTTAGTGATTAGATAGCTAATCACGCTAAGAATGACACAAATGTCCTTAGAGTTCAAAGCAATAACAATTGCTAATAATCTCAGATGACCACATTATTACACACACGCAACATTTACAAGCATGGAAGCTCGAGGAAGGGTGGGTAATTATGTATAAGAGCATCACTTCATTAAGAGGGTCATGAGACTCATCACGACTTGTTAATATAAAAAGGTGTGATACTTCAAGGTAGAACAGAACGTAAGCTAATCAACGCTTATTGATTCTATGAATTACAACACTTTGACCTGGTCCTAGAAACGATGAGGTACTGGAGTTTGTTTCTCCTGACATCCCGAACTGGTTTGTCATGATGGACCACAAGAGTAGCTTGCATTGGAAGACACCAATGCACATTTACTACTTGTCTACCAACTAGTAGACAAAGGTCGGAAAGCAACAAGGAAAAAAGAACATGCTCAGGACAGAATCCCGAGATGTGGATGCATAAGTAAACAATCTTCCAAAAACCAATGCAAAGATGGGAAAGGTGTGGCAGAGTCACGAGTATAGAAGTGGGACTCACTAAGAGAACTCTTGTTGTGATCTATTTGGTTCCATTAAAGAACATCTGCCATAGCATGTTGTAGGGGAAGTCCTTTATCATCACTGTCCGATAGCGACAAATATCCACAAGCTTGAAGGCTATACTATGAGGTACTAGCCATCCTGAGGTAATGTGTGAACATTCAGGATAGGGGTCAAAGGTCTGGATCTTGGGTTAAAGGTCATCTTCATGTACAAGATTCACAACACCGGAATCCAGCACAATCAGGGAGCTTAGGTTCAAGTCTGAGGGTTAAAACATAGAGAAGGAGTAACTGCTACTTGAGTGACAAAGCGTACACTACAATATAGTGATCACAAGGTAGCTTCCAAGATAAGATACAACTTCTGAAGTACCCAAACAACCAAAAAGGAGGCACACGAGGCGAAAGGAAACCTCGAACCTTAGAAGGGAACATTATGGATCCTACAATATAATATTGTGGGTCCAAAAGACAGAGATATCATGATAGAAAGGAATCTCTCAGAAGAAACAGAACAAAGGGAAATAAGGAACACGCAACTGACTCTAGAGAACTGAGCACCAGGTCAAATTATTGAGGAACGACATGCCTTAAGAGGCACCTAAGTTTTGAAAGACTAGATGAGATAGCAAAACCTTAGAGAGAAACTTGATAAGAAGAAAAACATGCATACTAGAGTTTTCGCAAATAATTTTCAGCTTTCAAATAGTTTTCACAAACACTAGACTCAACATCGACCAATAGAAAGGTTTCCTACAGTCGGTACTGCTCTGATACCAAAACCTTTAACACCCCCGGGATTAAAGCTAGACAAATCCTAGACCACCGTCTGAACATAAGCCTAACCTAATCTTGAAAGCGTACAAAGATAAAATTGGTAACATAGCAGTGACCCTACGACACAAAAATTATTATAGCAAGCTCATAACTGAGCAAAGAACCAAAATATTACAAGCAGAGGTCACTGACCACAAACATCAAACAATGGAAGGCAAATTATGCTATTAAGTATAGCAAACTTAACAATTGGCCTAAGAGGCCTGAAGCATAACGATGACGTCCAATACATAGATCCTAGACTGCGAACTGGGAACCCCAAGCTACTCGTCAATGTCGATGCCGTAAAGAACTCATCTTCTATGGTAACACTTACTCTGCTGCAAAAATATCAACGAAGCAAGGGTGAGTACAGGGTGTACTCCGCAAGACTTATGGCTGGTGGAGGTATTTTGCATAAAGCCATCTTTGTTTTGTAAAACGAGAGGGAGAAGAATCTTGACGAATCAAAATATTTTAAAAGGGGACAAGAGAGTGGTATCTCTAACTTTGATCATCTCTTGATATCCACTGAATTATCATCAGCTAAACCTATCTAGGATCACCCCCTCGATCCCTGAGGAAGCATCTTTAAGAACACATTACTTAACTTGCCAAGTTTTACGATTAGGTTCAGTTCTCTATGATCTTCACGTCCATTCCCAAGTCGTCCATAACCGCGGACGCGGATTTTCGAAAAGATTAATAACCCTGCAGGGGTGTACAACTTTACCCACACATACCAACCGTTTCTTAATGCCAAATATTATTAGCCCTCTTCCTTGGAAGGCCGGCAAAGAGTGGTTGGACACGACCTTTACCTTGCTTTCGACGAGACCATGAGTCACGCACTAGGGAGATGCCGCCGTAACGGGTCGAGTCCCGAAGTGGGTCCCTAATGATGTGAACCGGGTTTGAGATTATGGATGTCGGGCATCTCCCATTCCCTGTCATGCTTACCTACCTATATGAATGCACCTCCTTCACCTCCTTCGAGAAGAACCAGAATGCGTATGTCGAATGGAACGCCCGAACTAGAATGTGTATGTCGAATGGAATGCCCAAAATATGTGACTCATGGAATCTACTAGGCAAGTTAGTTGGTCGAGGGGGTTTCCCGGCCCTGTGTGGCTGTACGCTCATCTTGGTTCAAGAGGCAAGAACATCGGTTCCTAAGGGTGGCAAGTATGGGACTGCAAAAACCACAACCCACGTGGCCTCCCATACAACCCTTAGCATTTTTAACTTTCATCTCTGATCATACCACGTCATCCTATCATACTAGGTTCATTCACAGCTCTGATTCAGCAAACGAATGGACCAACGATAACAGCTAAGCATGGCTAAGCACAACCAATATATATAGCTCTAGCGAAGCTCATAAGCCAAACCGTAGTTATGCTAGGAGCAGTGGGTCAGGGGATGTAGTCTTCAAAGGTAACATGCATAAGATAGGATCACTCTATCTATCGATAAAAGACTTTAGAATCATATGCACATGTTAAGAATATAAATACTTTGAAATCATAGGATTATATCATGTGTGGGTCTTCGCTTTCCTTTGCTAGTTGATATCCAGAAAGCAGAGTTCCGGACACCTAGTACTTTACTTGGTTATAGCTGGCCAAGTATTGATCTTCGAGCTTCGACGGTGTTGATCTCGGTCTTCAGTCTTGTACTTGATCTCGATTCCGATATCGTATTCTACTGGAGAAGAACCAAATACCGGAAAGAAAGAGAAACAAACAACACATGGCATCGATGCAATTCTCAATCAAGGATGATTATATGACAAGTTGAATTGTATTGAAATGTAACCCTAAGGCATGCTCGGCCATTTTAAACAGGGTTCGAGAGGTGCAAACCCTAGAATAAAGGGATCCTCGGAATCACCTGTGGGGTTCAGTTTGTTCTTCTAATTATACTTGCAATTCAAGTTGTTTAACAATTCATGATTATAGCTTAAATAGATAGAGTTCATTTTTCTGAACATTTTGATATATTATTTGTATTTTTCTGATTTAAAATGAATTAGTTATAAATTTTTCCATTTTTAATTCATTTTAAACCATTTTTAAATCAACTAAACATTTTAGTTTTTATAATTTATTTTATAATCAGTACCCACATGTCATGTATTTATTCATTTCAGAAAACAATTATGGAAATGATTAAATATCTTACAATCGGGTTCCACTTGTCATCAATTTTATTTAATAAAACAATTACAAAAAGATTAAACTAAAAGAAAAAGAGAATTGACATAAGCCTGACGTCAAGATGACGTCATCGACGCCATTGCTCCCAGGTTGAGATCGGGGCAAGCGCTACATGCGATGCTGGGGCACGGGAGGGGGCTGGCTCAACGCGACGCTCTGCATGGAGCCTAAATGTGGCGGCGCCGCCATGAGGTGGTCGCCGGAGTGGCTTCAATGACGACGACCGACAGCGGCATGCGGCGGTGCACGGGGACAAGACGACATGGAGCGAGAGGGAGAGCGCGGAGAGGTCCATGACGACCAGGAGCTCACCAGGAAGCGAACGGAGGCGACGGCGAGGCGCAGGGTGGCCGGAATCGATGGCGAGAACGGCGCTAGAGCTCGGGAGGGAGACCTCGATTGGGGCTTCTGGGATCTCGCTGGCTCAAGCGAGCGGGGGCAATCGACCGAGTCGACGAAGGCGGTCATCCACGCATGCTCAGAACAACGGGAGGAGGCGAGGAACGACGGCGACGGAAGGCTCTGGCGAGCGGCACAGGGCAAGAGAGAAAGGGATAAAGGTATGGGGAGAGAGAGTGGATCACGGCTGTAACATCCCAAAAATACTAAACTTAAATCATCAAACTCTAATCATCAAAATTAGGGTTAACAAAAACTTTTCTAAATAAAATTATGAAAGCATGCATGTGTGTATGCATTTAATTTGAAATTCTTTTGAACCAACTTGTTTGTGTGTTCCTTTGCATGTAAATGGATGCTTAGGTGAAATAAACATCATCTAAACAATTCCCAAACTTTTCTCAAAGACAAGTAAAGCAAAACAAATGAAATAAAGGAATGGTCATTTTGACCAATTTAACTCCCATGCCTACTTTGGCTGTCTCAAACTTTCAGAACCTAACAGAAACTTTTTTGGATCTTTGCACCCCTTTGTACTCATAACAAAGTATCAAGGCCCACTTTGTGATCATCCAGAAACTTTCAAATGCATAGTTTAAATGACAATTCAAAATTGAATCTTTATCATATGGGAAGATCCCACTTTTTCAAAAACCACTCAAACAAGCTCAACTTTCAAAACCCAAGCATCTGCAGACTCACCAACACCAATCTAGCACACACACCAAAAATCTTTTCAAAATTCAAAACTTGAATTCATGCGGCCATTTCATCAAACACTTGGCAGACACAAATCAAACAAAATCAAAACACTATAGTGTGCAGTGTTTTGAGCCTAACTGGTTCCCTATCTAGCTCACAACCATCTCAGTAGATCATCTAGCAAGATTAACCAAGCACTAGCACCACTGTGAGCTTGCCAATATCATCAATGGTGAGCAGCCGAGTGCATCCTTGCCACCCCAGTGTAGACAGCAAGCTAGGAAGGAAACTAGCCGTGCCGACCTTGTCTGGGAGATCACCCATGCCTCACCGCCCCCTCTCGACCAGCCCTTCCTCGAAGACACCGACCAGAGCACCCAGGAACGCCGCGCCCGTGCCTCTGCCAATCGTGTCGAGCATGCGCCAGAGCGCCACCCTCGACCAAAGCCCACAGACCGTGCGCCGCCCTCGCCACGTGCATACACGATCGCCACCGACCCAGGAGACCGCCAGACATCCCCGCTCGCTGCCCCATGCCTCACAGCCACCGCTCGCCGTCGAAGACGCCGCCTCTGCCGCGTAGAGCGTCGCATGTTCCAGACCAACCCGCACCGCCCCACGTCTCGCCACCGTATCGTTGAGCATCGCCTGGGAACACCTCACTGTCCCCCACCTTCGCCCATGCCAATAGCCATCTGTACCATCGCCCCCGACGAGCTCACCATGCGCCCCGACGGTCCCCTCGCTCGACTATAAATAGAGGCCACCCCCATCTGAATTGAGCACACCATTCTACTCCCCTCTCACCACTGATCGTGCCACACTGTTCCTGGAGCAAGGCGAGCAGCACTTCGCCGGAATTTCACCGGAGCCTGCCGCCCCAGGAGGAGCCACAGGTACCAGGAGATTCACCGTCGTCGACTTTGTCGTTCGCCCGCCTCGCCGACCCTCGCCTACATCCCGGTGAGCCCCCAACGACCCCCACTGTCCGCGCTAGGTTTCTGTCTCGCCGGTGTTGCCCAACGTCGACGATGACTCCCAACCGTTGGATTAGAACCAGATCGAATGTCCCACATCGCCCCATACCGCTTCGCACCCCCTGTCTCACTGACGAGTGGGGACAACCACTTAAGCAGCCCGCGGAAGCGCTATGCTTAGCAGGCTGGCCCGTTAACTTTTCCCGCGCAGCCCAGTTATTTGAATTAAACCTTTTCCATTTTATTTCAAACATACTTGTGTACCCAGTTTCAAAAATCAACCTAGATCGATTCAGTGCACCAAACTGAATGAAACCATTTTTTTTGAAAAGGTCTGGGAATGCTGAATCCAAGCCCGTTGGATTCAAGTCATTTGGATCTATAGATCACCCATGGTAAAAATATCAAGACAGAAGCTTTTCTGCATTCAAACATTTTTCAAATTTAAACCATAATAGCGTTTGAGTTGATTCCAACTTTCAAAAATCACATTTAACCATACCTTTCAGAATATATAAAAATATATAGGTTTACTTACAGAAATAATGTTCAAGTAATAAAAGAATGCCCCATATGCATTTCTAGTCACTTTATTTAATTAAAATAAAAGGGTAAAACCTTATTAAATTGTGACACCACTTTAAATCATATTCCCATGGACTAAAATATATGGTGATGACATGTGTCAACATGATCCCATGTTTGGTTTGGAGAATATTAAATCTTAAGTAGTTTTTCAATGAGTAGAAATTACTTTTCTAAAAATAAAAGGAATTAAACCAAGCTTTAATCTTGTAATGTTAGTGTTGATGTTAGATCATCTATAGGACCCTTTTGTGTGATGATTGCAAGTAGTTAAGTATTGTTTGGTGATTGTGTACATCGTATTTATTTATAGACGCTAGTACCGACCAAGGATACAAGGAGGAAGGAGGATTCTACGAAGAAGAAGCCGAGGAGAACTTCAACCACTGCTCTGCACAAGGCAAGCCAATACCTGCAAGCTATTAACTTAGCAAGCTTATACTGATATTGATGCAAGCTAACACTTGCAAGATACTCTACTGATGCAACAAACCACTACTTATTACCATGCCAATCATATGCCTTAAGCATATATGATCATCTCCACTTGATAAACCAATCCTAGTTTTACTTGCAAGATTCTTGCTTTATTTCTTTATCAAAGCTCTTACCTAGATTTTTCCTAAGTGAATGGTAGATACTAGAAAGATATGTGAAGGTTGCATAAAGAGCATAAAATTTGGCCTAAGCTAGATAATCTTTATGTCCTCCTAAGGCATGAGATTGAACTTAGTTAAACTCCCCTAGTTTACCCCCCTCATTAATACTTACCCCCAATTGTAGATGCTAGTGCTAAGCATAAAAATTGATCAACTTTAGATGGGAATACTTGGTGGAAAATGGTTATGAAAACCTTGAAATGATGGATCATTCTATTGAAATGTTTTGGGATATGTGTTTCCGAACACCTAATGATTTTGGTGATGAAAATATTGAGGCATGAGCCTTAGCCCTTTATAAAACTGATGGTTGTCTGGATGCGATACCATTCCAATTTTATCGTACAACCACAATACCCGAAGATTGGGTAGGTCTTGACTGGAAACTTATATACCTTAGTTTTAGTTCCCTTACGGCGAAGGTCTGAGCTGAGGCTACCTTGTGAAGATTGTCCACCTGTGCAGTACCCAAGATGACAGTTGGTCATTGTTGGGAGGCCAAACTCACAGGAGAGGTGCTTATACTAGGGCGTGTAATTGAAACGTTAGGATTGATTATCCGCATACTGAGTATGGTGAATTCAGGATTTGTTCCTAACGGATGTATTGAATGTTGTGGTGAAACTGTACAATCTCTGCAGAGTGTCAAACTATTCGAATAGCCGCGTCCGCGGTTATGGACAGTTGGAGTGGCCATACTGTTCCCCCGTCAGACTTTTCAAAATGCCTCGTGAAATGAATTGAGAATTTGACTTGACCACAACAGGGTTGTGATCTGAAATACAAGTTCCCACTTAGATGTTATAAACTTCAACTAGCTCTCTTGCTTCTGAACTTAGTAGAGATAAATCTGGCCTTTGCAAAACAACCCTAGAGCCTAGTGTCCTATTATCCAAAAACCCTTTTACTTGTCTTTACTATTAAAAGGGAGTTGGTGTCTCACTTTATCTAATGTACATCGGATGGATCTGATCATCTGACGGTACATCGTCTTAAAACTTTGGTTATCTAATTACAATCTTCTGCCACCGATAAGTGAAAATATTCCCGTACACAACACCTCACCAGTAGCCCCTGCCCATCTCTCCTGACCATTCTCCCATGAGCCCCAGCACAGGGTCCAGCCGCCGCCACCCCTCCCGTCTCGCCCTTGCCCCAGCCGCCCTCCCGCCGCCATATCACTGGAGGGCCTCCTACAAACATCGCCAGCCTGGTCAAAGTCCGTGGAGTTCGTGAGCGGATGCAACATGGGCGGAAGCCAAATCCCTAACCCTGACCGGCCACCAAAAATCGGGGACTCGGTCGCCCTCGCTTCACGGCGGGCGTGCCCTTGGCGGCGCGGATTCTAGCACCTCCGAGTCGCCCTCATTCAGAACTACATGCCCGATCGACCCCGACGGGACACCAAGCCCAGGTTTCAGAGTTTCAGCATGTATGCTATCTAACTTGCCAATCTCCACAGCTAGATCGTTTCCTACCATCTACGGAACCAAGCCGAGCGCCGTGGTACCTCCGTCCTGAGCGGACGTCCTATCTTCTGCAACCAGGTCAGATTCCAGCTACTCTCCACCATCCCGGATTCCATGCGTGTCTCCCGTCCCAAGCGATTGGTCGACTCCACAGGTGGCCGTCTCCCTTCAATCTCGCGGAAGAAACCCTCGTCGATACCGGTGGCGGGGGATTCCACTCGGGGCGATTGGATTTGGCCTTGTGAAGATCACGACCGCTACCATCTCTCCCATCCTCACCACCATCCCCACACCCCAATTCCTCTTGCTAGCACAGCAATAACCTCTGTGATTCCATACACCTCCGCGGTTCCGTACAGCAACCCAATCCTCGGCGGTGGCGCACAGCGATGGCCTTCAAGATTAATCTCTACCCCCACGACGTCACTGCCTGCATGTCCTAGCCGTTCGCGGCGGCGTCAACAACATCCGCCACAGGAGAAACAAAGTGAGGGTTGACCCCCCTCAAATTCCAACCCATTGATGTGATTTTAGTTTCTGTGAACTGGAATTGGATGGATTGCCTTGCTCTGCTCGTCATGCTCCACTTCTGTGGGTTCCAGCGCGTTTTTTAAAGCACGGAATGGAGGTGATGCCTGCTAGGCCATTGCGAGTTTGCGACATGAACGCATTTTGTGCTGCTCCCACCCCTTCCTTGCGCTACTACAAGAGCTGGATCAGGAATTCAAGTTTTGTGGTAAAGCTCCCAGTGAACTCTTGTATTTTTTACATAGTTTTTCTGAAGATAGACTGTGTATTATGGAAAGAGATGCTACTAGACGAAGGAGTAGCTGGTATTAGTTTTATTTCTAGGAATATTAGTTTTAGCAATGATTGGTTTGGAAGTTACCAAGCGGAGGCTATTCGTTTCATACATGTAACCAGATAAATTCTTGATTATATACAGAGGTATGCATAAGAAGTTTACTGTTATGTATAGACAGACAAGGCTAATTTTTTATTTTCAGGTTATTCTATTTTCTACCACAAGTCTACTGTTACGCACTAAACTATTTCTTTACTGATTTCTTAATAAAATTCCATTGTTCTGGCTGAACTCGTCTCGTTGTGCTATTTTAACTTTTGCTGGGTCTAGAAAAACACCCTATGACTGGTTCGCTGAACTTCAATCACTTGGATGTGGAATCATGATGCTGATTAGAGAATTTCTTCATTATTTTTTATACTTCTGCATCCTTCAAGCTCTAATTATATTTATTGTGCTATCAAGTATAGCTGTCCAATACGCTTAGCACGACGCAAAACATATGCCATCGGAAGTGTAATCCGGTCCACTTCAAGTATCATATCATGCACCCATGAAACTTTTTATTTCGTGTTTCTTCAATAATATTGTTAACTGTGTTCTTTTCTTTTTCTGGTTAAAAGGTTTTCTACTTTATGAAACAAATGATCTGCTCTTGCACTTGCTGTAAACATTGCCTTGTTCGAATTGTAGCATTGTATGGTTTATCACCTTCTTACTATTTTTTAAGGCAAATTATTAACTCCCATATTGTTTTTGTTAATGTCCGTCTACATTTTTCTTTACCCTGCAGCCATGCATCTTTGTCGTCTTAACAATCACAATGAATTTGACGATGTCTCGATATGGAAATTAAGTTTTATGAAAGAAGTAAATTTGCTCTACTTTATCAGATTGAATTTCGGAACAAGCTGCATCCTGAAAAGGTAATAAATTGCTGCATCTTATTTCAACCTACTGTTTACTTATCCTCTCTACGAATCTTATATACCTTGGTTGTGCACATTGTGCTTGATTTGTGAAAACCAATATGTTCTATAACCAATAAATCAACATCCGACATAGTCCAAGGTACGAAAAGACACTAAAGGAGATGGCCTACATAATCAGAACGCAGCTACTGTTTAATTTGAAGGGACGATGTATATTTTATATTTCCATCCTTATAATTATAATATATGGACTTATGTCTTTTACAAAAGCATCTGATATTCCAAAAGGCCCTAAGATAAATATTTTTTTTTATGCACCAGGTATTTCTTTGCCAAACTGGATGTTGAACTACTCTACAATGGAACGAATACTTGCTGAATTTTTCTGCCTTGTTAATTGTTTGCTTGATAACCTCAGTGTTGAGCAGATGTTTTTTCTAATCTCTTTTTTGTTGTCAAGAATATATTCATGACACTATTATACGAAAGCTAATGATAAATCCTCTCTCGCGTTTCTAGCATTTTAATTTCTGAAGATTATCACTTTTGTTGACTCGTTGTCTAGGACCTGGTCAGTGGTTTACTGTTGCATATGAAGAGACGGTTTTATGGAGCACGCTGCAAGGAATGCATTAAGAAATGCTATTAGTCCATGAAAATTTAATGTCATTTTACATAAGCAACATGATATCTATACGGTCCTTCTTTATTTTTATAATCTATGTTTCCCTAAGTTTACACATGAGTAGTTCATCTTATCTTTTGTGTGCAAGTGAGCAAATGTTCTTAATTTTCTGTGCACTAGGTAAAATATTGATTTGCATCCAGTGAGCACCTTTTCTTTTACATTATTATTAGCTATGTACTAATGAGTACCGTATAGCTATACTAAATATGAATGTGAAATTACATTCTTTAGCTGTTTAAGTAAGCATGTACACTACACAAGGATCTGGAAAGTAGAAAATGATTATGTTACTATTCATTTGACTGGTCTTCTTTTCATCGGGTTATTATCGAACTCTTCTTTGCATGAGCTCCTGAAGAGATATCTGAAGCCGCGAAGAAGAAAATTCCATATTCCATCAGTGACTTGGTTTCCGGCGCTTCAATAGAACAAAAAATAATCTAGAAGCCAAATTGTTCGAGCATTTTGGTGGAAGAAATATTCTGAAGGAAAATTGTGTAGCAAGTCACAGGTAAACATGCATATCTCCCTAGCTGTTGTTCTTTCAAAACACCATGAAATCCTGCAGATTCACACTATTCCGTTTACGGACATACAACTCTACGGAAACATGAAAATCTACTCCTCCATTGAGCCCAGAAGGCCACAAGAAATTTGTGCTGAGGAAACAAATTTGGATAGTTCGATTTTGTTTACGTCTACTTGGTAGGCTCATTTGCCAATGTGTACGATAGAAGCTTTGAAATTTCAAAATGCAAACACCACAACTATGTGCTCCTACAACACGTCATATGCACCAACCATTTACTCAAAAATTCTGAATTATTGGAGTGATTATTACACTCTTCATAATGAAGTGATTATTGTCACTCTAGAACTTTTATGGGCCATCTTCATGATGCTCAGTCTCTGGTCTGAATTATGCAGAGAAAAGCTGAAGAATGGCCAAGTTGAAGCAAGGGACAAAAAAGCTCTTGAATGAGTTCCATGAACAAGAGCCTTGACCAAACAAAAGATTCAATGAAAGGGACGATGGTGTTGAGGCGGATGATGGAGAAGGATCTTCTCAGGACCTGCTCTATAAAGAGGTATGACATGAACTCTATGATGGCAGTACTGACATATATACAAAATCACCTGAAAAGACAACTCTTTAGAATAAACAAAATTAGCATTGTACTTTACTAATATTTGCTATTTGTTCCTAAAAAGAAGATATACCAATTAAAAGATCAATGTTTTAACTTCATATAATTTATTAAGACATAAAGTGTCACCTAGAAAAGCTACAAAATAAAAGCATGTACTCAAGACAAAACAATAACTACACAGTTATTATTTACATGACTATAGAAGCTTCATAGGGAAAAATGCATATGAGAAATTTTTAATTTGCTACTACGAGCACTGGTTGCATTTCTTCATGATTAGATAACCAAGATTCATACATGACGGTAGTTCCTTGTTGCAGACATTCACTAGATTGAAAGATACAAAAAAATATTTTCTATGTTTATTAGGATGATAAATTTTGAGACTAGCATTTTTATAGCAGAACTCTAAACCTGGCACTATATTATTTTTTCTTCTCAGTTCAGCTGAAATGGGCTTTATTATGAAGAAAGATAAGTATCTCACTATAGGGTAGGAGCTACTTTCAGGAGTTGAGAATAAGATACGGGACCTTGACAAGCTTTTGAAAAACTAAACTCTCCCTCTGAGCTACTCAACAACTACTATATGATTAAGAAGGCAACACGAAGCATGATATGAATAAGGATGCTAGCTGATGTTAAAGATCCTGAAAGAATTAGCAAAGTTTATCTTTCTTATGGATTACATATATTTTACCTTCTCGATTGATATGTATTTTGAGAGAGTGGAATAATAAATGATTTCCCATTCTTTTGGCAGAAGATAATGACGTGGTGTTGGTTCGCCCTCCTTTAAACAAACTACCACTCCTATATTTTTGACTCGTTCGTTAATAAGTGTATGGTGTATGTTAATCAATTCCGATGAAGAAATCTATTTTCATATTTTTTAAGGGAAATGTGTTTTCAGAGGTGCCAACTTGTAAGGAGATGTTTTCTTTAAACAGATAGATATGTGAAGTCGGCACACACAGAGATACACTATACCATCTACAGGTCTAAGCTCAAGTCGTTGGCTTCAAGCAGAGCATAGAGAGTAGACAGACCGGAAGATGATAGTTTGACTAGCTAGACAATCATAGCTAATAGCAAATAAGTAGTTGGACACTTGTTTTATATGCATAAAGATGGGATTACCTCTTACCAAACTACAACCGAAGGAAACTGGAATCTTAAAGTTTTTGTGAGAAACCGTAGCAACGCACGGGCACTCAACTAGTTAGTATTAGTTTGCGAGTACTTAAAGAGTACTCATGGCTTTGTCTCTGGTTATTTCCGTGGCCAGACTATGAAGAGGAATACCTGGAGGATGGACCCCAGGAAGGTTATGACAACTAGGATCATCTCCCATCGTCAGCATTGCATGTGACCCTGAAGATGGAGCTTCGCCTACGCTACCGTTATTATTACGTATTCCGCTGCTTGATGTTGTATTAAGAACTGGATCATAAGATCCCTATTTGTGTAAGAACTTATGTACGGTTTGTAATGGATGATGTACTATGGTATCCAATTCTGTTATGTCTCGCAAAAATGGTAATCCTAGGATTGTGATGTATGACATAACAGGCATCTGGGATTAAAAATCCGGGTGTTGACAACGGCGGTTCTTGTGGTGATCTTATCCTTGCGAGGGAACCATAGCGGCGACGCGAATCACAGCGGCGAGGCGATGGACGACTTAGGGAGGAAGAAGCAAACGAAGGGGTATGTGGGCCTGGGCCGCATGTGGGCTTCGGCTGGGCTGCGGCTGCACGCGCTGAGCGGTAGAGAATGGGAGGAGATGGGGAGAGGGCGAGCTAGGTCGGCCTGCTACGGCTTACTGTTTTATTTGCAAAAATTGTTTTTCCATTTATATTTCTGTTTTCTCTTTTGTAGTTTCGAATGCCAAACTATTTTGTACATTTCAAAAATGCCACAGAGTTTTATAAAGATTTAAAATACTATGGGGCCCTCATAACCAGTTGGGCTCCACATTTTGGTAGGTTTTCAAAAATATTTAAAACCTTTTGAATTGTTTTTAAGGAGAGAGAGGGGACCAGGGTTTAGGGTTTTTTGATTAGTTCTTGCATGCATTTTAAAAAGATGCTCATGAATGCATAATCAATTCCTAATTACCATTAAGCAAAACTAGGGTTGTTACACAACTGTGGCAAAAGTGAGGCCATGCCAACATTGCATGGTCTATAGACCTCTCTAGGTTAGCTAGAAACACCATCATCAACTTAGTGGGTGTGTGCCTCAACACTTGGCCAACATGATGCCACCCTATTGATAGATCTTAGTATAACACTACTATGCCAAGACATGATGAGACACAACTGTGGCAAATGTGGGCCCATGCCAACAATGCATGAGGTCTAGACCTCTCTGCTCTGGCTAGAACCACCATCATCAACTTAGTGGTTGTGTGAGTCGCTACACCTGGACAACATGATCCCACCCACTTGATCTATCTAGCTATAAGAGTGCTATGCCAAGGCATGACACACACTATCTTGTGGCAGATTGTGGGGCCATGCCAACATTGCATGGGATCTAGACCTCTCTAGGCTGGGTAGAAACACCTTCACCAACTTGTTCTTGTATGAGTCATCACTTGGCCAACATGATCCTACCTACTTGATAGATCTAAGTATGATTTTGATATGCCAATACATGATGAGACACTTTGTGGCACATGTGGGCCCATGCCAATATTGCATGGTCTATAGACCTCTCTGGGTGGGTTTGAAATACCATCATCAACCTAGTGGTTGTGTTCCTCAGCACTTTGCCAACATGATGCCACCATGTTGATAGATCTTAGTATAACACTACTATGCCAAGACATGATGAGACACACCTGTGGAAAATGTGGTCCCATGCCAATATTGCATGGGCTATAGACCTCTATGCGCTGGATAGAAACACCATCATCAATTTAGTGGGTGTGTGAGTCACTACACCTGACCATCATATCCCACCCAGTTGATACATCTAAGTATAAGAGTTCTATGCTAAGCCATGACACACACTTGTGGCATATTGTGGAGCCATGCCAAAATTGCATGGGATCTAGACCTCTTTGGGCTGGATAGAAACACCTTCACCAACTTGTTGGTGTATGAGTCATCACTTGTCCAACATGATCCTACCTAATTGATAGATCTAAGTATGATTTTGCTATGCCAATACATGATGAGACACTTTGTGGCAGATGTGGGCCCATGCCAACATTGCATGGACTATAGACCTCTATAGGTTGGCTAGAAACACCATCATCAACCTAGTGGTTGTGTGCCTCATTAGTTGGCCAACAAGATGCCACCCTGTTGTTAGATCTTAGTATAACACTAGTATGCCAAGACATGATGAGACACACTTGTGGCAATTGTGGGGCCATGCCAACATTGCATGGGATCTAGGTCTCTCTGGGCTAGATAGAAACACCTTCACCAACTTGTATGAGTCATCACCTGGTCAACATGATCGTACCTGCTTGATAGATCTAACTATAGTTTTGCTATGCCAAGCCATGACACACACAACTCTGGTAGATGTGGGCCCATGCCAACATTGCATGGGCTATTGACCTCTCTGGTTTGGCTAGAAATAACATCATCAACTTAGGGGTTGTGTGAGTCACTACACTTGACCAACATGATCCCACCTAGTTGGTTCTAAAAGTCATGTAGGATATTCCACTCTATTTCTCTGCACTCCCTGGTTGAGCATCAGCGGATCCTCATCTGCAAGTTGATGTATATTTTGTTATGTTTAGTTTGTTACTTTGTTTTTTCTGCTGTTGGTACTTCGTGAACTTAGATTGATTCTCTATTCTAAAAGTGTGATGGTTCATCTACTGAAACTTATAATGATAGTGGATGTATAAGTTTGTGGACAACTTCTAGTTTTCGTTCAGTTTCATATAACACTTGTTTAGGTCGCCGTTTGATCCATTCTTTCAGTGTACATGACGAACTGGATCGAACGGGATATAACAAGGGAACCTAGTCCGGGACCTGCACGTTCGATTCTCGGGATGGCACTAGTAGTTTCTGGTCTCGCGGAGCAGATTTTCACACTGTAAATCTGTACCTTTGTTGAGCATCTGTAAATCTGAATAAATAGATAGAAACAATAGGAAAGCAGATAGTTTTCGGACTTCCCAAAAGGAGTCTCCCGTTGAAACTCATTGTTCGGATAGTTCAGTTTATAGTTGCAAAATAGAAACACATAGTTCAATTCAGCGACGTATGAGCATGTCCTGCCTGATCTTGACTTGCTCCCTAAGCGAAGCTTCGAGCTTCCGAAGCAGGTACATGTTCTCGACACGGAGATCGACATTATCATCTTTTAGCCTTGCATTATCCTTCGAGAGCCCCTCGTTGATGGATGTATTCCGTCGGTTCGAGGCTTGGATCTTCTTATGCAGTTTCTTCCAGGCAGCGTTGTCCCTTTTCAGCTCGTCGCGCTCCTCAGTAAGGGTATTCACAGCTAATTTGAGCCGTTCTAATTCCAGTTCTTGTGTTTGCATTTTCTCCCTGTGGCTTCTTATTCATGCATTAAGCCAAGCATCCACCTGATTGTTGAGTTTTGGCTTCTTTTCCTGGGACAAAGAATACGTGGTTTTAGTCCTATCGTGGATCGGGAAGAACAGTAACTGAAATTATAGCACCGAGCTTTATGCAGAAATGGGCAGTGTGGAAAAGATCCAGGAGATCCCAAATCCTAGTCGCAAAAACCCCAGTTTACAATGTTTACCTCGCTGATCCAGGGATCTGGGGCAAACATGTCTACCGGTGAACCGACGGCTCTAAAGAAGCAGAAGTAGGTGATGATTAAGGAGAAGAATAATGTTGGATAACACTATTAAGGAGAAGAAGTACATGACCTACCCGGCGGATCCCTCGCCTGCGGGCACAACCATTAGCATATGTTGTGACTCTTCAGTGCGTAAAGCATCGCGACGAGCTCTCTCTTTTGACTCCTCACGCCTTGTCGCCGTGGCACGCTTCCGAGAGGGAGCCATGCCTGTGCAGAGGGAAGGAGCAGGAGGAAGAAGAAAGGGAGGAGGGCGCTAGTGACGAGTGTAGGTAGATAGTCAAAAAGTCTAGGCAGACCAGTCTTATGCACCCCACCGTCCTCTCCCCTAATGTGTGATCTGCCTTCTTAGAGAAGTTTTGTGCACACGTGGCAGGCAGCAAACTACAACGATGCAACCGATTGGATGCTCCATTAAGTCGATTGACAATTCAATGACACTTCGGCGCTGATACAATGGTGCACGCGTCTGTCCTGCACGCGTCATGATGACACAGTCCTGCGTCGTCACGATCACATTTAAAATTTATGTCTAGTTTTGTTTCTGGATCTGAATTTCACATGGGTGGTGTCAGACGTGCACCGCGTCGGAGGTTACGGGTGGTTTCACGGGTGCTTCTATTTCCCTCATGCATTGGGCGTTTATACGCATCGCCTGAAGTGTTTCTCGTGTGGGCTAGCCCATTAGTGCTTCCCTAGTTTCCTTTTCAGTTTGCTTTGATATTTTTCATTTTGCTGAAATTCAAATCTGAACAGAGAAACCGAACAAAAACCAAATTTGAACAAATTTTGAATCTGTACAAATTTCGGATGTGAAAAAATATCAAATATGAACAAATTTCAAATCTGAACAAATTTTGAATCCAAACAAAAATCAAATCTGAAGAAAATTGAAAATATTCAAATTCGAAAATTGTTCACATTTGAAAATGTTCGAATTGGAAAACTGTTCACAAGAAAGAAAAGAAAACAGAAAATAAAAAATAAAAAAGATAAAAGAAATAGAGAAAATGAAAAACAGAGAAAAACAAATGAGACAAAAATAAGCGTTATATGGGTCGGCCCAACGCGCGCGCCCGCGGTGGTGAATGGGGAGAGTGCACCCTCCTGATGTATCGCTAGCCCCCGCTCTTATCTGCGCGTGCAACACAAACGGCCTGCCAGTTGGAACAGAAATGCGGCCCAGCAAACCGGTCAGACTGCTAAGTTTGACGACGGGAATCCACATCGTGTCGCAGAATACGCGCGTACTGATCCGCTTCGGGCCCATACGGGCTTTGGCGGGCTCTACCCGCACGATCTTACCTTTCCGTATGCCAATCCTACCCCCAGGCGCGAAGGAGTATCCGCCCTTCCCAGCCCTCGACCGCGCCTGAATTTTTCTTTCTTTCCTTGACGGGTCTATTGAATCAGAAGTCTAACCCTAAACCCTGACGAAGAAGGTATCATGCACTTATAGATAAAAAATTGAGATACTTTCATTGAATCGCGCTAACACCATTCTAATTGACGAAAGATCGAACATTATTGAAAATTCCCTAAACCCTAACCCCCTAAAGCCTAAACCCTAAGACCTAGACCCCTAAAAATCCTAAACCCTCAACCCCTAACACTAAGCTCGGACATATTATTGAAAAATTCCTAAACCCTAAACCCTAAACTACCCCTCAACAAATAATTAAAACCTTACCAAATAGGTGGCATGCACTTATAGATCCCAATTTGAGATACTTTCATTAAATTACAATAACGCCATTTTATGCCATAAATATAATCATAAAGCTTGAACATTATTAAAAATTCCCTAAACCCTAAACCCCTAAACTCCCCTAACTAAGCACGTATATCATCCACTTATAAATCGATATTCAAGATATACTTTCATTAAATTACGCTAACGCCATTCCATTCCACGAATCTAAGCACAAAGCTTGCACATTATTGAAAATGCGATAAAACCTAAACCTTAAATGCTATAACCCTAAACCTTTAGATACTTTCATTAAATTGTGCTAATGCCATTCTAATTCACGAAAGCTCGAATATTATTGAAATTTCCCTAAAACTGACCCCCTAAAGCCTAAACCCAAAGCCCAATACCCCTACAACCCTAAACCCTCAACCCCTAACCCTAAGCTCGTTCATATTATTAAAAAAATCCTGAACCCTAAACCATAAACAACCCTAAAAACCAAAACCCTAAACCCTCAATACTAAAACCCTAAACCCTCGACCCATAAACAACCCTAACCAAGCAGGTATCATGCACTTATAGATCAAAATTTGAGATACTTTCATTAATAAATTGTTGCCAAGTCATTCTATTCCATGAATATATACATAAAGCTCAAACTTTATTGAAAATTCCCGAAACCCTAAACCCCTGGATACCTAAACCCTAAACCCTAAAACATGAATCACTAACCCCTAAACCCTAAAACCCGAAACACTAAACCCCTAAACCTTGGCCAAGAATCTATCATGCACACTTATATATAGATCAAATTATCAGATACTTCTATTAATTAGGGTAACACCATTCTATTCGACGAATATAAGCATAAAATTGAACATTTTTGAAAATTCCCTAAACCCTCGGACCCTAAAACCCCTAAAACTTAAACCCTAAACCCATAAATACTAAAACCCTCAACCTACATACACCCTAACCAAGCATGCATCATGCACCTATAGATCAAAATATGAGATGCTTTCATTAAATTGCGGTAACTCTATTATATTCCATGAATATAAGCATAAAGCTTGAAAATTGTTGTAAATTACCTATACCCTAAACCCCTAAACCCATAATTAAACACAACCAAGTAGGTATCATGCACTTATAGATCCAAATTTTAGATACTTTCATTAAATTGTGGTAACGCCATTCTGTTCCACAAATTTAAGAAAAAAGGGTTAACACTATTGAAAATTTCCTAAACCCTAAACCCCTAAACTACCCTGACTAAGCAGGTATATCATCCACTTATAGATCAACATTTGAGATATACTTTCATTAAACTATGCTAATGCCATTTTGTTCCATGTATCTAAGCATAATGCTTGAACATTATTGAAAATGCCCTAAAACCTAAACCTTAAACCCGATAACCCTAAACCCTGACCAAGAAGATATCATGCACTTATGGATCAAACATTGAGATACTTTCATTAAATTGCGCTAACACCATTCTAATTCATGAAAGCTCGAACATTAATGAAAATTCCCTAAAACCTAACCCCCTAAAGCCTAAAACCTATGCCCTATACCCCTAAAAACTCTAAAACCTCAACCCCTAACCCTAAGCTCAGACATATTATTGAAAAGTTCCTAAACCCTAAACTACCCCTAAAAAACCAAAACCCTAAACCCCTCAACCAATAATTAAAACCTAACCAAATAGTGGGCATGCACTTTTAGATCCAAATTTGAGTTACTTTCATTAAATTGCAGTAAAGCTATTCTGTTCCACAAATACAACCATAATGCTTGAACATTATTGAAAAATCCAACCCTAAATCCATAAATGCCCCTGACTAAGTGTGTATATCATCCACTTATAAATCGATATTTGGGGCATACTTTCATTAAATTATGCTAACGCCATTCCATTACACGAATCTAAGCACAAAGCTTGGACATGATTGAAACTGCCCTAAAACCTAAACATTAAACGCTATAACCCTAAACCTTTAGATACTTTCATTAAATTGCGCTAACGCCATTATAATTCACGAAAGCTCGAACATTATTGAAATTTCCCTAAACCCTGACCCCCTAAAGCCTAAACCCTAAGCCCTATACCCCTAAAACCCTAAACTCTCAACCCCTAACCCTATGCTCGCACATATTATTAAAAAAATCCTGTACCCTAAACCATAAACTACCCCTAAAAACAAAAAACAAAAACCATAAACCGTCAATACTAAAATCCTAAACCCTCGAACCATAAAAAACCCTAACCAAGCAGGTATCATGAATACCTAAACCCTAAATCCTATTGAAAATTGTTGCTAAGTCATTCTATTCCATGAATATATACATAAAGCTCAAACTTTATTGAAAATTCCCGAAATCCTAAACACCTGAATACCTAAACCCTAAATCCTAAAACATGAATCACTAACCCCTAAACCCTAAAACCCGAAAAACTAAACCCCTAAACCTTGAGAAAGAAGCTATCATGCAAACTTATATATAGATCAAATTTAAAGATACTTCTATTAATTTGGGTAACACCATTCTATTCGACGAATATAGGCATAAATGTTGAACATTATTGAAGATTCCCTAAACCCTCGGACCCTAAAAACTCCAAAAACTTAAACCCTAAACCCATAAATACTAAAACCCTCAACCCACATACACCCTAACCAAGCATGCATCATGCACCTATAGATCAAAATCTGAGATGCTTTCATTAAATTGTGGTAACTCTATTATATTCCATGAATATAAGCATAAAGCTTGAAAAGTGTTGAAAAATACCTAAACCCTCAACCCCTCAACCCTTAATTAAACACAACCAAGTAGGTATCATGCACTTATAGATCCAAATTTTAGATACTTTCATTAAATTGTGGTAACACCATTCTGTTTCACAAATATAAGAAAAAAGGGTTAACAGTATTGAAAATTCCCTAAACCCTAAATCCCTAAACCCCTAAAATACCCTGACTAAGCATGTATATCATCCACTTATAGATCAACATTTGAGATATAGTTTCATTAAATTATGCTAACGCCATTATGTTCCATGTATATAAGCATAATGCTTGAACATTATTAAAAATGGCCTAAAACCTAAACCTTAAACCCTGACCAAGAAGGTATCATCCACTTATAGATCAAACATTGAGATACTTTCATTAAATTGCGCTAACACCATTCTAATTCAAGAAAGCTCGAACATTATTGAAAATTCCCTAAACCCTAACCTTCTAAAGCCTAAAGCCTAAGCCATATACCCCTAAAAACCCTCAACCCCTAACCCTAAGCTCAGACATATCATTAAAAAGTTCCTAAACCCTAAACCCTAAACTACACCTAAAAAACAAAACCCTAAACCCCTCAACCAATAATTAAAACCTAACCAAATAGGTGGCATGCACTTTTAGATACAAATTTGAGATACTTTCATTAAATTGCAGTAACGCCATTTCGTTCCACAAAGATAAGCATAATGCTTGAACATTATTGAAAATTCCCTAAAGCCTAAACCCCTAAACGCCCCTGACTAAGCGCGTATATCATCCACTTATAAATCGATATTTGAGATATACTTTCATTAAATTACGCTAACGCCATTCCATTCCACGAATCTAAGTAGAAACCTTTTACATTATTGAAAATGCCCTAAAACCTAAACCTTAAACGCTATAACCCTAAACTTTTAGATAATTTCATTAAATTGCACTACCGCCATTCTAATTCAAGAAATCTCGAACATTATTGAAATTTCTCTAAACCATGTCCCCTAGAGCCTAAACCCTAAGCCCTATACCCCTAAAACCCTAAACCCTCAATCCCCAACCCTAAGCTTGGACATATTATTAAAAAATTCCTGAACCCTAAACCATAAAATACCCCTAAAAACCAAAACCCTAAACCCTCTATACTAAAACCCTATACCCTCGACCCATATACAACCCTAACCAAGCAGGTATCATGCACATATAGATCAAAATTTGAGATGCTTTCATTAATAAATTGTTGCTAAGTCATTATATTCCATGAATATATGCATAAAGCTAGAACTTTATTGAAAATTACCAAAACCCTAAAACCTAGAATACCTGACCCTAAAACATGAATCACTAACCCCTAAACCCTAAAACCCAAAACACTAAACCCCTAAGCCATGACCAAGCACATAGCATGCACACTTATATATAGAGCAAATTTTCAGATACTTTTATTAATTCAGGTAACACCATTCTATTCGACGAATATAGGCATAAAGCTTGAACATTATTGAAAATTCCCTAAACCATCGACCCTAAAACCCCCTAAAACTTAAACCCTAAACCCATAAATACTAAAACCATAAACCCTTAACCCACATACACCCTAACCAAGCATTCATCATGCACCTATAGATCAAAATTTGATATGCTTTCATTAAATTGCGGTAACGCTACTATATTCCATGAATATAAGCATCAAGCTTGAAAATTGTTGAAAATTACATAAACTCTAATCCCTTAACCCCTCAACCCGTAATTAAACCCTAACCAAGAAGGTATCATGCACTTACAGATCCAAATTTGAGATACTTTCATTAAATTGTGGTAACGCCATTTTGTTCCACAAATATAAGCATAAAGCTTGAACATTATTGAAAATTCCTTAAATCCTAAACCCCTAAACTACCCTGACTAAGCAGGTATATCATCCACTTATAGATCATGATTTGAGATATACATTCATTAAATTGCGCTAATGCCATTCTCTTCCACGTATCTAAGCATAACGCTTGAACATTATTGAAAATGCCCTAAAACCTAAACCATAAACCCGATAACCCTAAACTCTGACCAAGAAGGTATCATCCACTTATAGATCAAAAATTGGGATACTTTCATTAAATTGCGCTAACACCATTCTAATTCATAAAATCTCAAACATTATTGAAAATTAGCTAAACCCTAACCCCCTAAAGACTAAAACCTAAGCTCTATACCTTGAAAAACACTAAACCCTCAACCCCTAACCCTAAGATTAGACATATTATTGAAAAATTCCTAAACCCTAAACCCTAAACTACCCCTAAAAACAAAAAAACAAAACCCTAAACCCCTCAACAAATAATTAAAACCTAACCACATAGATGGCATGCACTTGTAGATCCAGATTCGAGACACTTTCATTAAATTGTAGTAACGCCATTCTATTCCACAAATATAATAATAATGCTTGAACATTATTGACAATTCCCTAAACCCTAAACCCCTAAATGCCCCTGACTAACCGTGTATATCATCCACTTATAAATCAATATTTGAGATATACTTTCAATAAATTATGCTAACGCCATTCCATTCCATGAATCTAAGCACAAAGCTTGAACATTATTGAAAATGCCCTAAAACCCAAACCTTAAACGCTATAATCCTAAACCTTGAGATAATTTCATTAAACTATGCTAACGCCATTCTAATTCACAAAAGCTCGAACATTATTGAAATTTCCCTAAATTCTGAAACCCTAAAGACTAAACCCTATGCCCTATAGCCCCAAAACCTTAAACCCTATGCTCGGACATATTATTAAATAATTCCTGAACCCAAAACCATAAAATACCCCTGAAAAACAAAACCCTTACCCTCGATACTAAAACCCTAAACCCTCGACCCATATACAACCCTAACCAAGCAGGTATCATGCACTTATAGATAAAAAATTGAGATACTTTAATTAATAAATTGTTGCTAAGTCATTCTATTCCATGAATATATGCATAAAGCTCAAACTTTAATGAAAATTACCAAAAACCCTAAAACCTAGAATACCTAAACCCTAAAACATGAATCACTAACCCCTAAACCCTAAAACCCGAAACACTAAACCCCTAAACCATGACCAAGCACATATCATGCACACTTATTTATAGAGCAACTTTTCAGATACTTTTATTAATTCAGGTAACACCATTCTATTCGACGAATATAGGCATAAAGCTTGAACATTATTGAAAATTCCCTAAACCATCGACCCTAAAAACCCCTAAAACTTAAACCCTAAACCCATAAATACTAAAACCCTAAACCCTCAACCCACATACACCCTAACCAAGCATGCATCATGCACCTATAGATCAAAATTTGAGATGCTTTCATTAAATTGCGGTAACGTTACTATATTCCATGAATATAAGCATCAAGATTGAAAATTGTTGAAAATTACCTAAACTCTAATCCCTTAACCTCTCAACCATAATTAAACCCTAACCAAGAAGGTATCATGCACTTACAGATCCAAATTTGAGATACTTTCATTAAATTGTGGTAACACCATTTTGTTCCACAAATATAAGCATAAAGCTTGAACATTATTGAAAATTCCCTAAACCCTAAACCCCTAAACTACCCTGACTAAGCAGGTATATCATCCACTTATAGATCATGATTTGAGATATACATTCATTAATTTGTGCTAATGCCATTCTGTTCCACGTATCTAAGCATAACGCTTGAACATTATTGAAAATGCCCTAAAACCTAAACCTTAAACCCGATAACCCTAAACTCTGACCAAGAAGGTATCATGCACTTATAGATCAAAAATTGAGATACTTTCATTAAATTGCGCTAACACCATTCTAATTCATGAAATATCAAACATTATTGAAAATTACCTAAACCCTAACCCCCTAAAGACTAAAACCTAAGCTCTATACCCTGAAAAACCCTAAACCCTCAACCCCTAACCCTAAGCTTAGACATATTATTGAAAAATTCCTAAATCCTAAACCCTAAACTACCCCTAAAAACAAAAAACAAAACCCTAAACCCCTCAACCAATAATTAAAACCTAACCACATAGGTGGCATGCACTTATAGATCCAGATTCGAGACACTTTCATTAAATTGTAGTAATGCCATTCTATTCCACAAATATAAGAATAATGCTTGAACATTATTGAAAATTCCCTAAACCCTAAACCCCTAAATGCCCCTGACTAACCTTGTATATCATCCACTTATAAATCAATATTTGAGATATACTTTCAATAAATTATGCTAACGCCATTCCATTCCATTCCATGAATCTAAGCACAAAGCTTGAACATTATTGGAAATGCCCTAAAACCCAAACCTTAAATGCTATAACCCTAAACCTTGAGATACTTTCATTAAATTACGCTAACACCATTCTAATTCACGAAAGCTCAAACATTATTGAAATTTCCCTAAATTCTGAACCCCTAAAGCCTAAACCCTAAGCCCTATACCCCTAAAACCCTAAACCCTCAACCCCTAACCCTATGCTCGGACATATTATTAAAAAATTCCTAAACACTAAACCATAAACTACACGTAGAAACCAAAACCCTAAACCCTCAATACTAAAACTCTAAACCCTCGACCCATAAACAACCCTAACCCAGCAGGTAGCATGCACTTATAGATCGAAATTTGAGATACTTTCATTAATAAATTGTTGCTAATTCATTCTATTCCATGAATATATGCATAAAGCTTAAAATTTATTGTAAATTCTCGTAACCGTAAACCCCTTAATACCTAAACCCTAAAACATGAATCACTAACCTCTAACCCCTAAAACCCGAAACACTAAACCCCTAAACCTTGACCAAGTAGCTATCATGCACACTTATATATAGATCAAATTTTTAGATACTTTTATTAACTCGGGTAACACCATTCTATTCGACGAATATAGGCTTAAAGCTTGAAAATTATTGAAAATTTCCTAAACCCTCGACCCTAAAAACCGCTAAAACTTAAACCCTAAACCTATAAATACTAAAACCCTAAACCCTCAACCCAAATACACCCTAACCAAGCATGCATCATTTACCTATAGATCAAAATTTGAGATGCTTTCATTAAAATTCGGTAACGCTACTATAATCCTTGAATATAAGCATCAAGCTTGAAAATTGTTGAAAATTACCTAAACTCTAATCCCTTAACCCCTCAACCCATAATTAAACCCTAACCAAGAAGGTATCATGCACTTACAGATCCAAATTTGAGATAATTTCATTAAATTGTGGTAACACCTTTTTGTTCCACAAAATAAGCATAAAGCTTGAACATTATTGAAAATTCCCTAAACCCTAAACCCCTAAACTACGTTCACTAAGCAGGTATATTATCCACTTATAGATCACGATTTGAGATATACATTCATTAAATTACGCAAATGCCATTCTGTTCCACGTATCTAAGCATAACGCTTGAACATTATTGAAAATGCCCTAAAACCTAAACCTTAAACCCGATAACCCTAAACTCTGACCAAGAAGGTATCATGCACTTATAGATCAAAAATTGAGATACTTTCATTAAATTGCGCTAACACCATTCTAATTCATGAAATCTCAAACATTATTGAAAATTACCTAAACCCTAACCCCCTAAAGACTAAAACCTAAGCTCTATACCCTGAAAAACCCTAAGCCCTCAACCCCTAACCCTAAGCTTAGACATATTATTGAAAAATTCCTGAAACTACCCCTAAAAGAAAAAAACAAAACCCTAAACCCCTCAACCAATCATTAAAACCTAACCATATAGGTGGCATGCACTTATAGATACAAATTCGAGACACTTTCATTAAATTGTAGTAACGACATTCTATTCCACAAATATAAGAATAATGCTTGAACATTATTGAAAATTCCCTAAACCCTAAACCCCTAAATGCCCCTGACTAACCGTGTATATCATCCACTTATAAATCAATATTTGAGATATACTTTCAATAAATTATGCTAACGCCATTCCATTCCATGAATCTAAGCACAAAGCTTGAACATTGTTGAAAATGCCCTAAAACCCAAACCTTAAACGCTATAACCCTAAACCTTGAGATACTTTCATTAAATTACGCTAACGCCATTCTAATTCACGAAAGCTCGAACATTATTGAAATTTCCCTAAATTCTGAACCCCTAAAGCCTAAACCCTAAGCCCTATACCCCTAAAACCCTAAACCCTCAACCCCTAACCCTATGCTCGGACATATATGAAAAAATTCCTAAACCTTAAACCATAAACTACACCTAGAAACTAAAACCCTAAACCCTCGATACTAAAACTCTAAACCCTCGACCCATAAACAACCCTAACAAAGCAGGTAGCATGCACTTATAGATCGAAATTTGAGATACTTTCATTAATAAATTGTTGCTAATTCATTCTATTCCATGAATATATGCGTAAAGCTTAAAATTTATTGTAAATTCCCGTAACCCTAAACCCCTGAATACCTAAACCCTAAAACATGAATCACTAACCTCTAACCCCTAAAACCCGAAACACTAAACCCCTAAACCTTGACCAAGTAGCTATCATGCACACTTATATATAGATCAAATTTTCATATACTTTTATTAACTCGAGTAACACCATTCTATTCGACGAATATAGGCTTAAAGCTTGAAAATTATTGAAAATTCCCTAAACCCTCGACCCTAAAAAACTGCTAAAACATAAATCCTAAACCCATAAATACTAAAACCCTAAACTCTCAACCCACATACACTATAACATCCCAAAAATATTGAACAATGATTATCAAATTCCAATCACTCAAAATTAGGGTTAACAAATTTTTTGTTAATCAATATCATATGAATGCATGTGTGTATGTGATGATTGTATGAATGCATGAATGGACTTGTTTGATTGTTGTAGATAGCAAGGAATGGTTTAAAGATGAAAAATCATCATCTAAAACTTTTCCAAACAGAAACAAATCAATAGAAAATCAAAAACAAACAAAACAAGCAAATGGTCATTTTTGCCAATCTTGCTCACTAGGCCACTTTTAGTGTTTCTATTCGAAGATTTCAAACAGAAACAATTCCATTTCTTTTCACCCCTTGCTAGACAAATTAAAAGTGAACCCAAGCCCATCTTTCAAACTTAGAGAAACATTTGGCAACTTGATTCAAATGACAACTCAAAATTGAATCTTTAACATATGTCAAGATCACCCATTTTCAAAAACCAACCAAACCAGTGCACCTTGACCTTTCCAACTAACCAAAGGCTACCTAGTATGTAACTAGTGCACCTACCAAGTTTGAACCAAAAATTCAAATTCAAATATCTTTCGGCCATTTCATCAAACACCTTGCAAACACAAATCAAACAAACAACAAACACTATAGTGAGCAGTGGTTTGGCCAACCTTGTCCCCTTTGTAGCTCATAGCAGGCTATTAGGAGATCATCTAGCTTAGTTAACAAGCCCTAGAACCACTTTGAGCTTGCCATTGCCATCAATGGTGAGCATTCCGAGCCTCACCCTGTCGCCCCTTGGTCGACAACAAGCTAGGAGAAGTACCAAGCCTAGCCACCTTGTCTAGGACATTGACCACCGTCCACTCCCACTCCCTGTCCAAAGCCAACACCACCGACCCTTGGACCACTCTAGAACCTCCAGCCCTCGCCTGCATGCCATGCAGTGAGAGTGCGCCAGTAGCAGCCAGGCGCCCAGCCCAACCATGCCAGTCTGGCCCTAGGAGACCGCCAGAACCCTGCCACCTGCGCCATGCCGTGGTTCGCCATTAAAATTCCCGTCGGACCCGCCAAGAACACCGCAGCATTCCGACCGTCTCGCACCGCCCCACGCCTCAAGACCATATCGTTGAGCTTCACCAGGGAGCACAGCACCGCCCCCTACCGTCGCCCATGCCATTATCCCACTGTGCCGACGACCACAACGAGCTCCACCCGCGCCCTTCGGTCCCCTCTTGGCACTATAAATAGAGGCCACCCCCGCTCGATTTCTTCACACCAACACACTCCCCTCTCTCTCAGCACCACCCCCACTCATTCCCGGAGCAAGGCGAGCAGCAGGTCGCCAGAATTTGGCCGGAGTCTATCGCGGAGGAGGAAGAAAGGAGAAAGCGATTGGAGCCGCCCAGGAGAAGCCACGGTGCAGTGCTTGGCATCGACTTCGGCTGTCGCCCCCATCGCCGACCCTACTTTGAGCCTCGGTGAGCCCATGAGCCACTAGCCGCGCTAGGGTTCTATCTCACCGGAGTTGCCCGACAGAGACGACAAGCCCCAACCATTATATTAGATGTAGATCGCACGGTCTAGATCACCCCGTAGTGCTTTGCACCCCTGTTTCGCTGACTGGTGGGTACAACCACTTAAACTCACCCGCGGGTGCACTGTGCACCGTGGGCAGGCCCATTTACATTCCCGCCTGACCCAGTAGTTTGAATTTAGGTTTATTCTTTTTGTTTCAAACTCAGTTCTACACCTAGATTGAAAAATCAACCCAGGTCGATTCATTAAACCAAATTGCATGAAACCAATTTTGTTAGAAAGGTACTGGAATTCTTAATCTAATCCCGTTTGATTCACGTCATTTAGAATTGTATATCACCTATAGTAAAAATAACAAGGCAGAAGCTTTTCTGCATTCAAACATTTTTCAAAATTCAACCACAAAAGATTTTGAGTTGATTGCAACTCTCAAAAATCACATTAAACTATACCCTTCCGAATATATAAAAATATCTAGGTTTACTTGCAGAAATAATGGACAAGTAATAAAAGAACGCCCCATAGGAATTTCTAGTAACTTTATTTAATTAAAAATAAAAAGGTTAAACCTTATTAAATTATGACACCACTTTAAATCACATTCCCATGTACTGAAATATGTGGTGATGACATGTGTCAACATGATCCCATGTTTTAGTTGGATAATTTTAAATCTTAAGTAGTTTTTCAATGAGTAGAAATTACTTTTCCAAAATAAAATAAATAAGAAAAGTGCTTTGAGGATTGTAATGTTTGTGATGATGCTAGATCATCTAGTGAAAACCTTGGTGTGATAAATATAAGTAGTTAAGTATTGTTTGGTGATTGTGTACCTCATATTTATTTATAGACACTAGTATTGACCAAGGATATGAGGAGGAAGGAGAATACTACGAGGAAGAAGCCAAGGAGAACTTCAACCACTGCTCTACTCAAGGCAAGCTAATCCTTGCAAGCTTATACTAATATCTTAGCAAGCTAAGCTAAACTATGCAAGTTTTACTTGCAAGATTACATCACTTGATACCCAATCCTAGTTTTATTTCCAAGCTTAGTTATTTTATTTCCTTCTCAAAACTTTCTATTGGAGTTTACTTGGTGACTTGTAGATTTTAGAAAGATATTTAAAGGTAGCATAAAACTTGGCCTAAGTTAGATAATCTTTATGTCATCCTGAGGCATGAGATTGAACTTAGATAAGATACACTTGTTCACGTCCCCTCATTAGTGTTTACCCCCACTTGTAGATGCTAGTGCTAAGCATAAAACTTTATCACTTTAGATGGGAATACTTGGTGAAAATGGTTATCAAAACCTTAGAATGATGAGTCATTCTACTAAAATGTTTTGCCATGTGTTCTTAAACACCAGATGATTTTGATGATGAAAATGTTAAGGCATGAGATTTACCCCTTTATAAAACTGTCACATCCCAAAATTTTCCAAATTTTGAAATGTGAAAAATAAATAAATAAAAAAGAAAAGATTGTTGAAATTTAGGGTGAAAAGAAACTTTTTTTATTCTAAATGGAAACATCAAAACCCTTCTTGAACAAACTTTGAATAAAATAGAATCCAACAAATTTCAATCAAATGAAAAGCATTCATCAATGGATGTATCTTGAAATTTAAACATTTGGAAAAGTAAACCAAAAACCCTAAAACCCTAATGGAATAAATCATTTCCAAGATATCTCAAAGACTATGGATTTGATCAATATAATAATTGGTCAATAAACATTTATAAATGATCAAGAATGATAAATAAAAAATATTATAAAACCATAGAAATTGGTTTCATTTAATTTGGAGCCATGGATAAAACCTTATGAATTTAATAAGATAAAGGAATTAAATTTCAAAGATAATAAAGCTCCTATCTAAAATCCATACTAAATTGTGAGCAAAAGAATCCTCAAAGGATTTAAAAAGATAGACAAATATTAAATAAAATTATACAAATTTGGAATCACCCATTTTGGATTTATAAATAAATAAGATATGGATTTTATAAGACAAATAAAGAAATAAATAAATAAGGAATATTTAAAAGCCAAATTAAATCTTGGCCAAATCCTTAAACGAATGAAATGAAATATTATTGAATAATAAAAAGAAAAAGATTATTTAAATAAAATCACAAGGATGAAACAATATTCAATTTTATTTAAATAAATATAATATGCCTAAACAGAATAATAAATACTAACAAAATTATTTAGGAGTCAATTGAAACCTTGAATTAAACCCATAAGCAAATGGGACAAATAATCCAAATCCAAATGGAATAAAGGGATAAAGAATATTCAAATAAAATTATATGGCATTAACCAAATTCTATTCCATTTGAATAAAGACAAAATCCCTAATAGAAATGATTAATTAAATCATGAGAAAATAATAAATGGGAATTTCCCAAAGTGGATTAAAAAGTTATTTAATTAACTAAAATGGAATAAAAGAATCATTTAAATAAAATTTATATGGAATTAAAACCATATTGGATTTTATTTGAATAAAATTGCCCAATTTAAATGATTAATAAATCATATTAAATATTTTAAATAATTCAAAGTGAATTATTTACACTAATGAATAAATAAAACCCACTGAAAAAGGTTTGGTGAAAATTAGAATTTAAATAAGAGTTTGAAAATATAATTAAAATCTTATTTGAATAAAGGCAAGTGCTTATTTTAAATAAATAGAAAACCATATGTGAATAAAATAATTATTCCAAAATGGACTTTAAATACATATTTAAAACATTATACAAACATATTGAATATTTGGAAAAGATTTGAAAAAGAAATCTGAATTCAAATAATAGTTTGAATTCAAAACAAAAAATCAAAATGGAAAAATAAAAAGGAAACAAAATAAAAAAAGGGAAAAGAACCAGCCCAGCACACTAAGCCCAGCTAGCCCATCTCTCTTTCTCCCCGCAGAAAACGATTCGCACCAGAATACTTACTTGCTCCCTCACTGACGCTTGGACCCCACCGTTTTCTCCTCTCTCTCGCTGGCGACACGACCCCAATTGCCAGTCATCGTTCTCACCCGCGCGACTGCTTCTTCCCCAAACCTCGCTGTTTCCTATCAATCAATCCTCACGTAAATTCGAGTAAATGTCGCGTTGATTCCGCCCTGCAACCGCGCCCTCTTAATCGCCCAATCCCCCTCTCCATTTCCCCTCGCTCGCTATCCTCCCTCTGCCCATAGGCTGCTGGAATCGCAGCTCATACTATCGCTGCTCCGACGACACTCCGGCCAAAATTCCAGCCTAGCCTCGCCTTCCCTTGCCTCCTAGTTCCCACAAGCATGCTCTCCATTGTCCCCTGCATCTTTGAGTACCATCCACTTCCTCCGCGCGCCCCAGATACTCGACTATGTCTTCACCTGAGCGTCGCCACCGTCTCCCATTACTCCGTCGAGCTCTCCCGGTAATTTGTGGCCACGACTCCTCCTCTCGTTGGCACTCGCATACTCCCCTCTCTCGCGCGCGTCTAACGCACCCTTTGTTTTGCGTTGGCGTGCCTTGTAGCTGCATCTCCTTCAATGACAGAGCATGCCTAACGGAAGCAGGAACTCCGGCGAGCAATTGTCGTTAACCCCCGTGCGCCCCCTGCCCTTCGATGACCACCTCGAGCATCCCCATGCCACGGCAAACTCGGTGAGCTTATCCCCTCGCTCTCTCGCTTCCTATATCGCCGGCACCGTCACCGTCTGAGCACTCCGCCGCCAGCCACGGTCGCAGCGTCGCCCATCCATGGTCAAGTTGCTAGGAGCCGTCAGATCTAGATCATAGAGCTGCGAAGATTCACTTAACGAACCATTTTTGATCGATCTATGCCGTACGATTTTAGTTAGATCCAACGCACTGCGTAGGTCAATACAGACGAACCGGTATGCGTCAATAAGAAGCAGACATGTGTCTAGGCTTCTGTTTTAAAAACAGAAATGTTCTATTAGATGTTTGATTTTATAAAATTCATAACTTTTAATCTACACGTCCAAATTTTTCAAATTTTATATCATTGGAATCAGAAAAAGAATATTTTGCAACCATGCCCTTTGTTTAATGAATTGCTTCTATAAAATTGGTTGTTTTTGCAGAAACATGTGTAGGGATATTTTGTGTATAAAATTTATTCTAAATTTTTTTTTAGGGTAAAATCTTTTGTAAATGGATTGTTTTGAACCTACTTACCATAGAAACCAACTTTTGGATTTAAAAATATATTTTGTGACACTTAGGAATTATTCCTTTGAATTAAAGCATTTCTAGTTAAATAAAAATATTGAATATGTTTTATAAATGCTTTTTGAATAAAACCTTTTGAAAATGGTTTGAATTAAATTCTCTGGCCCTAAACACCAAGTTTTAGGATTTAAAAATATATTTGGTGAACCCTAGAAAATTATTAATTTGTTTAAAGGCATTTCCAACAAAATAAAATGTTGCTTTGATTTAAAAATGGTTTTTAGATGAAACCTTTTGCAAATGGTTTAATATTAAACACTTGAACTTAAAACACTAACATTTGTGTTTAAAAATATATTTGTCAAACACTAGAAATTATTACTTTGATTTAAATAATTTATAGCAAAACAAAACTGATTTAAATGGCCATTTTCACTAACTTGATATCAAATGGTTTTGCCACATTTGTAAATGACCAATAGTTGTTTTAAAATGCTTATAGCCTATTAGAAACCACTTTTCCAAATAAAACAATCTTTAGCATGCTTGCATGCATTGTTTTGTTTTTACTATTTTATGTGGTGAATTGTTTGAATGCTAGATTGAATTTGTGCCTTGATTGAATCGTAGTGAAATTTGAAGAGTGTGACTATTTCAAGATCAAGGAGTGAGCTTATATTCTCTAGCAGAAAGGCAAGTGGTGCTTCATACTTTTGTCCCATTATTTTCATTATGCATTAGTGATATTTCTATGTAGGACTTGCATGGAATTTTCTATGTGTTAACTATGCCATGGGAAATCCTAGTAGATGAAACCTTAGTATCCCTAAGTTAAGATTACTACTACTATCACGCTTAGCCTAGCTAGTAGAAAACAAGGGTGGATTATATTCATGCTATGGAATATTTCTAAGTCAAGGACTTGTGTTTTGTTTAATAAAACAACTATGTGAATGAATCACCTAGGTGGAATGGAAAGAATGGGTTATGTTGAGTGGTTACACATGGCCCATATTTATGGTCTACCCTAGTGTATCTCACTTGTGGAAAGCCACCCAGGAACAAAGAGATTTGAGATGTCAAATGTTGAGAAGCTTCAAGTGCGGCCACATGGAAATATGGGCTCTTCCTGGATCATATAGGTTGCAATAACTTAGCCAGATGGACAGTTGGTGGTAGGGGATGATAGGTTGGAGCGCGTCCATTTTGGTCTAAGGGAAGGCTTCTAAAAGATCTTGTCTTGATGCATGTCGAGTCTTGTGGGGAATGTGCACCACCTCTCGAGAGAGTAAAATCTAAGTACTTAGCCGTGTTCCCAATGGACAATTTGAGCATCAAGACATGGAAGCTATCAAGGATCTCCTCATCCCAATTTATAAGTTAAAATCTTGTGGTTGAACAAGGGTAAAGGTTCACCAATGTCTATTGGTGGTTCCTTGGGTAATTTTGACAAACAAAAACTTAGTGTTTTCAAATGATAAGGGAAATCTATTTTGAGCAAAGCAAGCCTAAGCTCCACTTAGCCAAATGCATATAGATGATAGATACCACTATTCTACCATAGTATCACTTGCCAATACAATTCAAATCTATTGACCCTTGTGGATGTAACTTATTATGTTGCAGGTTTGATTGATGTTAGTGAAGTGTGTTGATTAGGATTACAAGTCTACAACCAACATGATTGCCTGTGGCACTTTGAAGATGGACTCCATGCTATATAGTTATTTCTGATGCATTGTAATGAAATAGCCAAATGAGCTATGTAAGATGTAATGAATTATTTTATTCCTGGTTATAAATTTGTAATATGACCTTTATTTCTTGATATTACATCTTAACTGTGGATACTAGATATTGATCCAGAGACTAGCATTGTAAACACAGGGACCTCTACCTTATTAAAGGTTGGGACCTCTACAAAAACTGATGGTTGTCTGGATGCGATACCATTCCAATTTTACCGTACAACCACAATACCCAAAATTTGGGTAGGGCTTGACTGGAAATTTATATAACTTAGTATGGGTTCCCTTGCGGCCAAGGTTTGAGCTAAGGATACCTTGTGAAGATTGTCCACCTGTGCAGTTCCCAAGATGATAGTTGGTCATGGTTGGAAGGCCAAACTCATAGGAGAGGTGCCTATACTAGGGCGTGTAATTGAAAGGTTAGGATTGATTATCCGCATACTGAGTATGGGGAATTCAGGATTATTCCTGACAGATGTATCGAATGTTGTGGTGAAAGTGTACCACCTCTGCAGAGTATCAAACTATTCGAATAGCCGCGTCCGCGGTTATGGAGAGTTGGAGTGGCCATACTGTTCCATCGTCAGATGTATTCAAAATGACTTATGAAATGATTCATGACTTTGACTTGACCACAACAGGGTTGTGATATGAAATTCAAGTTCCCACTTAGGTGTTATAAAACTTTCAACTAGCTTTCTTTGCTTCTAAACTCAGTTAAGGTAAATCTGGCTTGTTCCAAAACAACCTAGAGCTTAGTATTCCTTCTCAAAATAACTTTACCTATTAGTGATAGTTTGTGAGTACTTAAAGAGTACTCATGGCTTTGTCCCTGGCTATTCCCGTGGCCATACTATGAAGAGGACTATCAGGAGGATGGACCGCAGGAAGGTTATGACAACTAGGATCATCTCCCATCGTCAGCATTGTCTGTGACCATGAAGATGGAGTCTCGCCTATGCTATCGTTATTATTACGTTATTCCGCTGCTTGATTTGTATTAAGACTGGATCATGAGATCCTTTATTTGTTGTAAGACCTTACGTAAGGTTTGTAATGGATGATGTACTATGATATCCAATCTGTTATGTCTCGCAAAAATGGTAATCGTGGGATTGCGATTTATGCCATAACAACCATCTGGGATTAAAAATCCGGGTGTTGACAAGTTGGTATCAGAGCCATCCTGACCATAGGAGACCCTAGTCTAGAATGGACGTTTGAATCAAAAACTTAGTTTCAAAATCAAGGAAGTGAGTATTTATGAAAACTTATTCTCAACCTTATCTCTTAGACTCTTTCATAAAAATTCATGTTCCTCAAAAATATTCTTGCAAACATACATAATAATTGACACACTTGATCACTCTACTAACTTACTCATCCTATATTCTTATAGATGGACGTGAAGTATAACAAGTTTTATCAACTGGGGAATGGAGGAGACCTCATCTTTGAGCGTGACTTGGACCAGCTATTGGAAATGATAGAGCGTCTGCACCCCGAGTTCTTTGGAGCTCAGCTTAACAATCATGAAGGAGAGGATTTGCAATGGCTGATTGTTGCAAGTCTCCGAGGAAAGATAGAATCCCCCACCTCAGAGGGAATTCAGTTCACCATAAGAGAGAACAAATGGCTCGATGGACTTGCTAGGGCCATGCAGGAAGCTCTTGCCCGTCTGTGTGGGCAGAGTATCAATTAGATTAAGGGTACCCGCTTTGAGTTCTATCCAAGGCGTGATGTTATGGGACAACCACTGGAGGCCCCGTATCATCTTGAGCTGAAGACTCAATTGGACCACCTCAGCTTCATGATGTATGACCGGCAGAAGGAATTAGACAATGCCCACTCCTACGCCAACCACAAGTATGCCATCGCCGCCCAGAAGGATCAGACCATTGCCATTCTAGTGAAGGATCTCTAGTCTCGTCGCCGTCAGCTCGACAAGAAGGAGCGCATCATTGCCCGTCTCCGCCACAAGATCATAGAGCTGGAGGAGACTGTCCATGAGAGGGATATGCAGCTCGAGGAGAGGGAGAATGCAGGGGAGGACATCCGTGGAGACCCCTACTCCTATCTCATTGATGATAATGACTTTCTGGAGGATCAGGCCATGGACTTCTTCACCGATGAGGATGACTTCGCCTTCATTGATGATGATGATGAGGACACCGACTCCGAGGAGTAGTAGCACTTGAGCACTAGCGTTAGTGAGTTGTATCCGGTCCCACTGTATCGTAGTTTCCTAGAATGGTTCTTAAAACCATCTGTTTTATTTGTTGTGGTGTGTGTTTGTATCATGTTCTATGAATGAATGAATGAAAAGCATGTTGCTAGAAAAATATAAGTCAAACTTCAAAAACTTTTCAAAACTCTGAACCTTAGAAATTCCCCCTCTTTTCTCATGATCTATCTCAATCTTCAGATGCCTCGCGGAGGAAGCAGTTCATCCCCAGACCCGATGTTGCAAATCTTGCAAATGTTGGTTTCTGACCGTGAAGCTGAAAGAGCTGAATGTCAAGCCAACTTAGCCACCCTTCATCACATCGCTTAGATGGCCAACAACAATCAAGGCCATGGATATCAGGACAACCATGGATCCAAGCTCAAGAACTTCCAGAACACCAACCCACCCATTTTCACTAAGTCTGAAGTGCCCCTCGATGCCGATGATTGGCTACAAACCATGGAGAACAACCTAGAAGTTGCAGGAGTGGAAGCCAATGAGAAGGTACTGTTTGCCACCCACTATCTGGCCAGAGATGCAAGAGCATGGTGGAACAGCGTTCGTGCCATGAATGGAGGACAAATGATGACTTGGGATGAATTCAAAATCAAGCTTAGCAGAACCCATGTGCCACCGGATTTGATCAAGAGGATGAAGATGAATTCAAGGAACTGAAGCAAGGAAGGATGACAGTAGTTGAGTACCGTGACAAATTTTTGTCATTGGCTAGGTATGCACCAGATGAGATAGATACCAAAGACAAGAAGGAGAGATTCTTGAATGGTCTGCATGATGAGATGCAGACAGTGTTGGTCAAGATCCCATTTGCTGATATTGAAGACTTAGTGGATTCTGCCATCCAGATGGAGGCCAAGATCAACCAAGCCAATGAGAACCGCAAGAGTTGCATGACGCATCAACCAGGAAACCACCATACCCCAAAATATCGCCCCAACCCATCTCCAGGATTTGCCCCAAGAAACAACAGACCCCTGATGAACCGTCCGACCTAACCCAACCATGGAGGAGGAAAACTAAGGCCCGGAGGAAATCACAACAACAACCCCGACAACTCTAGCAATTTCAACTATGCACTGCCTAAGTTTAACAACAACATTGTAGCCACCAACACCAACACTGCCCCAAGGACTGGAACCAATGATGTGCTTGTTGCAGCAAAAGACAAGTCTCGAGTGACTTGCTATGAATGTGGAACCAAGGGTCACTATTCCAATGAGTGCCCCAAGAATATTGTCGCAACCCCCAATGCAACTGCCCCAGCTCAGCAGCAGCGTTGTGTTCAGCCTGGAAGTAGATTTTCCCCAGGGAATTCGCTCAACCGCAATGACCGTCTCTTTCTCATACATGCTGAAGAAGCCCAAGAAGCGCCAGATGTCGTGCTGGGTATGTTTTCTGTTAACTTCGTACTTGCAAGAGTGTTCTTTGATTCTGGAGCATCGCACTCATTTCTTACCGAAGAATTTGCATGCACTAGTAAGATTCAACCCACCAAATTGAAGCATGTTATGATAGTTCAAATACCTGGTTCAACCACCAAAGCTAGACAAATTGCAAGGCCGTACCTATCCAAATCCATGGCATAGAGTTCAATGCTAATCTAATAGTACTTGGAACTAAAGGTTTGGAAGTAGTACTAGGAGTGGATTGGATGTCAAAACATAAGGATTAATCGACTATGCCAAGAAAGCCATAACCATGACCAGTACAGCCGGAATATCAGTCGAGCATGTATCTGAAACCTTGTCCCATCAATTCAAGTGCAACAAGAGTCTAGACCAACCAACCCTTGACCAAGTCAGAATAGTCTGTGAATACCCCAACGTATTCCTAGATGTTTTTCCCGGTATGCCCCTAGATCGGCATATCGAGTTTATCATTGAACTAATCCCTGGAACCGGACCCATAGCCCAGAGAACTTATAGTATGAACCCATATGAATTAGTGGAGCTGAAGATCACCTGTCTTATTTTTGGACAAGAAAGATGGAGGTAACCGTTTGTGTACGAATTATCAGAAGTTGAATGATGTCACCATCAAGAACAAGTACCAACTGCCAAAGATAGAAGACCTGTTTGACCAGTAGACTGGTGCCAAAATGTTTTCTAAGATTGATCTTAGAACTGGTTATCATCAACTCAGGATTCGCGCATAGGATAATCCAAATACTTCCTTTACCACTACATACGGATTATATGAGTATACTTCATGTCTTTTGGATTAACCAATGCCCCCGCTTATTTCATGAACCTCATGAATAAGATTTTTATGGACTTCCTGGATAAGTTTGTTGTTGTTTTCATCGATGACGTTCTGATCTATTCCAAATCACAAGAAGAACATGAGTTACACCTAAGGACCATCCTTGGAACCCTTAGGGAGCATCAGTTGTATGCTAAGTTTAGCAAATGTGAATTCTGGTTGCAGGAGGTAGGATTTCTCGGACATATTATATCAGCCGGAAGAATTGCCGTTGACCCTGCAAAGGTGAAGGATGTTGAAGATTGGCAGGCCCCAACCACTCAAACCCAAGTTCGTGCATTTCTCGGATTAGCGAGATATTACCGCAAGTTCATAGAAGGATTCTCAAGTATCGCAAGACCCATGACCCAATTGTTGAAGAAGGACAAGAAGTTTGAATGGACGGACAAATATGAAGCGAGTTTTCAGGAACTCAAGAGGAGATTGATTTCATCCCCAATCTTTATCATGCCGGATATCACGAAGCCGTTTGATGTGTATTGTGACGCATCCAAGATCGGTCTCGGATGTGTGTTGATGCAAGAAGGAAAAGTAATATCTTATCTATCCTGACAACTGAAGCAACATGAGCAGAATTATCATACCCATGACCTTGAACTAGCAGCCGTAGTTCTAGCCCTGTAGACATGGAGGCATTACCTGATGGGAAACCGTTGTGATATTTATTCGGATCACAAGAGCCTGAAGTATATATTCACTCAGAAGGAGCTGAATATGAGGCAGAGAAGATGGATAGAGCTAATCAAGGACTATGATCTGGACATTCACTATCACCCCGGTAAAGCCAATGTGGTAGCAGATGCCCTTAGTAGATTGCCGTGCTGCTTGAACTCCATGATTCTGAAGGAGCAACCAAGTTTGCACAAAGAGATGGAAGATTTCTGAATGGAATTAGTAAGTGAAGGATTTTTGGCTAGCATAGAACTTCAACCCACTTTGATCAGTCAGATCAAGAAGGCGCAGAAAGGAAATGCTAGTATCACCGGAATCAAACTTCGCATCGGTATAGGCAAAGTACCCGGATTCACCGAAGATAAAGAAGGAGTTTTGTGGTACAAAGGACGTCTCTGCATACCAGCAGATTCAGAGTTGAAGGAAGCTATTTTGAAAGAGGCTCATGATACTCTTTATTCTATTCACCTCGGAGGAACAAGGATGTATCAGGATTTGAAGGAGCAATTCTGGTGGCATAAGATGAAGAGAGAAATCGGAAGCTACATCGCCAAGTGTGATATTTATCAGAGAGTCAAGGCGGGAAATCAGAGACCCGCATGACTGTTGCAACCACTAAGATTCCGGAATGGAAATGGGATTCTGTTGGAATGGACTTTATCACCGGATTTCCTATATCTAGTAGGGGAAATGACTCTATTTGGGTTGTACATCACTAGAATCGTCGGTTTGCATGGAGTCCCCAAGAACATCGTGTTGGATCGACAAATTCAGTTTACCTCGAGATTTTGGAAGAAAGTCCAAGAAGGATTGGGAACAAGATTGGATTTCATCACAGATTATCACCCTCAGACAGATGGACAAACAGAGCGAGTAAACCAAATACTCAAAGATATGTTGAGAGCCTGTGTGCTAGAGTATGGATCTAAATGGGAAGATTGTCTGCCTTTCGCAGAATTTTCATATAACAACAGTTATCAAGCTAGTTTGCAAATGGCCCCATTTGAATTCATGTATGGAAGGAAGTGTCGTACCCCTTTGAATTGGTCAGAAGTAGGAGAGAGTCAGATTGTCGGACCCGACATCCTACGAGAAGCAGAAGAGAAAGTTCACAAGATCTGTGAGCACCTCAGGACCGCCCAGTCAAGATAGAAGACTTATGTTGATAAGAGACGTCGGGACCTCGCTTTCAATATCGGAGATTTTGTGTATCTCAAAGTGTCGCCTTTGAAGGGAATGCAGCGTTTCCAGCTCAAAGGAAAGTTAGCCCCCAGGTATATCAGACCTTTCAAGATTCTGAATCGTTGCGAAGAAGTATCGTATCAAATGGAACTGCCGGAGGAGATGTCAGTAGTACATAATGTGTTCCATATATCGTTACTTCGCAAATGCCTCGAAGTCCCGGAGAAGACCGAAGTTTTCAAGAACATTGATCACCGCACCATAGAGATCAATGATGACCTGATATATCCCGAAGTACCCATCCGTATTTTGGAGGAAGCCTTTGGAATCACCAGGACCCGAAGCATCAAGTTTCTCAAGATATAGTGGAGCAACCACATTGAAGAAGAAGCTACCTAGGAACGAGAAGACTACATCAAGACGGAGTTTCCCGATCTTTTTAAATCCTAGTTTTCTTCTTTGTTCTTTCTAAAATCTCGGGACGAGATTTTGTTTAAGGAGGGAAGGTTTGTAACATCACAAAAATACTAAACAATGATTATCAAATTCCAATCACTCAAAATTAGGGTTAACAAAAACTTTTGTTAATCAACATCATATGAATGCATGTGTGTATGTGATGATTGTATGAATGCATGAATGGACTTCTTTGATTGTTGTAAATAGCAAGAAATAGTTTAAAGATGAAAACAACATCATCTAAAACTTTTCCAAATAGAAACAAATCAAGAGAAAATCAAAAACAAACAAAACAAGCAAATGGTCATTTTTGCCAATCTTGCTCACTAGCCACTTTGAGTGTTTCTAGTCCAAGATTTCAAACAGAAAAAATTCCAATTATTTTCACCCCTTGCTAGACCAAGTAAAAGTGAACCCAATCCCACCTTTCAAACTTACAGAAATATTTGGCAACTTGATTCAAATGACAATTCAAAATTGAATCTTTAGCATATGTGAAGATCACCCATTTTCATAAACCAACCAAACCAGTGCACCTTGACCTTTCCAACTAACCAGAGACTACCTAGTATGTAACTAGTGCACCCACCAAGTTTGAAACAAAAATTCAAATTCAAATCTCTTTTGGCCATTTCATCAAACACCTTGCAAACACAAATCAAACAAACAACAAACACTATAGTGAGCAGTGATTTGGCCAACCTTGTCCCCTCTCTAGTTCACATCAGGCTATTAGTAGATCATATAGCTTAGTTAACAAGCCCTAGCACCACTGTGAGCTTGCCATTTCCATCAATGGTGAGCATGCTGAGCCTCACCTTGCCACCCCTTGGTCGACAGCAAGCTAGGAGCAGCACAAAGCCTAGCCACCTTGTCTAGGACATTGACCACCGTCCACCGCCACCCCCGGTCCAACGCCAACACCCTACTAGCCACTGGACCACTCTAGAACCGCCGCGCCCAACGCCTCTGTGCCATGCCTAGAGCGCGCCAAAGCTCCGCACTCGACACGCGCCCACAGACCACGCGCCGCCCTTGCCTCTTGCAAGCGTGATCACCATCGTCCCAGGAGACCGGCAGACAACCCCGTTCGCTGCCGCGCGACCCGTAGCCGCGGTGCGCCATTAAAATGCCTGTCGTACCCGCCCAGAGCACCACAGCGTTCCGACCGTCTCTCACCGCCCCACGCCTTGAGACCACGCCATTGAGCTTCGCCAGGGAGCACAGCACCACCCCTACGGTCGCCCATGCCATTAGCCCACTGTGCCGACGACCATGATGACCTCCACCCGCGCCATTCGGTCCCCTCTTGGCACTATAAATAGAGGCCACCCCCGCTTGATTTCTTCACACCAACACACTCCGCTCTCTCATAACCACCCCCACTCATTCCTGGTGCAAGGGGAGCAGCAGGTCGCCGGAATTTGGTCGGAGTCTGCCGTGGAGGAGGAAGAAAGGAGCCAGCGCTTGGAGTTGCTCCAAGAGAAGCCGTCGGTACCAGGAGGTTCGCTGTCGTCTACTTCGTTGTTCGCCCCCATCGCCGACCCTCGCCTGAGCCCCGGTGAGCCCCTGTAGACCCCCACTGGCCACGCTAGGGTTCTGTCTCGCCGGAGTTGCCCGACGGAGATGACAAGCCCCAGCCGTTAGATTAGATATGGATCGCATGGTCTAGATCACCCCGTACCGCTTTGCACCCCCTCTCTCGCTGACTGGTGGGGACAACCACTTAAACTCACCCCATGTCATGGTGGTGGCACGGCAGATGCCATGGGTAGGCTTAAGTTGGGGGCCGAATGGGTGCTCATGGTCACCGGGGAAGGAGTGCACGGTCGAGCCATGCATGAAGAACAAGAAGAACTCTGCAGATTTAGCGATTTGATTGATACCCGAAGATTACAAGTGCTCCTTGAGATTTATGAACTTGGGTTTGCTGCACTAGATCCCTACTTGGTCCAACCTCCTCTTACTATAGCTATGCCCTTCCTTATATAGGCAGTGCTAGCTAGCTTATACACCTTTGGGTTCTAGGGTTTACTGTTTGGATCTTGGTCCCTATAATGTGGGCCGGGTCATGGGCTTTCCCTAAGCCCAATGGCCCAGTCCATAAAGCTTGACAGCTAATGGTCTTCTGTTACGCTGCTTCCTATTCCTTTTGGCGTCATGCTGTTACTTTGTACGACAATGTATGCATTTGGCGTCACCCGACTCCTTTTGTGTCACCTGGTGTCGCCCTTCTCTTTTGACCATGCTTTACCATGGTCCCTCCTGAACCTTACTCGGAAAGGTTCCACGCGTCCTACTTGACTCGGCCCTTCCTTGGTAGACTCGGCTCGTCGGTTCCTGCAAGAATTACAACTTTGTCTTATGCGGGCCGACATAGTTTGTATGTCGGCCGCTCAGGCTTTCCTTACCTGGCTGTTCTTACCCAGCCTGGTTCTTTCTTTACTCAGAGCTAGCCAAGCTGTGCTATGTTTCACCTCTCATGATCCTACCAGGGGTTATCCCCTCGACATTAGTCCCCGAAGCTGGTGAGGTCTAGCAGTTCAAGTTGTTAGGCGTCTCCAGGTTCCTTTTATGTGATTGGAACTAAGTTTTTGTCTCTATCTGTCACTATCTTGCGCCTTGCCGGGTCTGTTTGACAGTTTTCGGATCCACTCTTTGACTTCCTGGCTCATTTTTGCCTTGAGCCGAGTCACTTTGGCCAATTCCGAGTCATATTTGGCGCGCTTCAGTCACTGACAGCTGGTAATCATGATTACTTGCCTCAAATTTTGTTCCAAGTTCTGGCGGCCGATGGCGGCGGCCTTGATTATTCCCGTCCTTTGTGGCAGTCCCATCAGCCTGCGCCCCTTGTCCTTCCTTTCATGACGTGGCACGGGATTTTTCGTGTATCTTTGGCTACGTGGCGCTTGCTGATTGGCTTACTCGGCCTGGTACACGGACACACGCTGGCCGCACGGCACAGATGGATCCCACGACCAGGGTTTTTACTGTATTTAAGTAGGGGTTGGGGGTTTCCACTTCCCCCACGCCCGTTCAGTTTCCCTTGCCTCTTCTTCTTCCTCGCGCCTGCAAGATCAAACCCCCCCTTTGTGGTTTCCTCTCCCTCCTGTTCTTGCCCCGCAATTTCTCCACTTCTCTTTCCATTCCACCACGGGTCCGTGTTCTTCCAAGCCACTCCCGACGGCGGAGGAGACTGAGTCTGCATGGCTGATGGACGCTCGCGATGGTGCTGATGGTGCAGAGGAACAGGAGGTTACCGCCGGCGAGCGCGGCGGCTAGGAAGGCTCGGAGGTCTCCACCGAGGAGGTAGAATGGCTCCTCTCCACCAGGCGCATTCCGCTACAAGTGGATTGCCGTCTTCCCGCCGGTGAGATCTCTCCCAAACCCGAAGCTAACGAGCGAGTGGTTTTCCTTTCTCACTTTGAGCGCGGTTTCGCTCTTCCAGTGAGCACTTTTTTCTCCTCGTTTCTCTCCACCTTCCATCTGCAAACCCATCATATTCCTGCCAATGCGATTGGCTCTCTTTCCTGCTTTATCTCTGCTGCGAGGCTTACCTCGGAATTTGTCCTACAGTTCTTCTGTGGGCCAAATATTTTAGATTTAGGGTTCAGGTTGTTCCCCAGCCCGGTGCTCCTCGTGCCGAGAAGAAGACGACTCGGTGCGGTGCTGCTAGCATCACGCCCAGGAGAGACTCCATCTTTCCTCGGGTTACTTGGCTTGATTCTTGCAAGAAGTGGCATAGAACCTTTTTCTATGTCAAAAACAGCGGGTCCACCGATAACATTCAGCTCCCCCTTTCTCGGACGAGGTCCCCAGCCAGAAGATCTGGTAGCTTGACCCATGTGACCAAGACGCTGTGGTGAACGAGGCCAACGGGATCCTATAAAGGTTGTTGTCGCCGGATGAAAACTTTCATGTTGCCGACACTGACCTCATGTGCACCATCATCTCACGCTGGGTAAGCCCCATCCAGGCGAGGAGCCACAAGATGTTCTTCATGAGTGGATCCCATGATCCCACTCGGCACTCCACTAAGGAGCTCACCCATGACTCCATTGCCCGCCGAGTAAGTTCAATCTTTAAACTGAACTTGGCGGATGATTGGGCTTGGAGTTGCCCTCCGTTTAGCCGGGTCGGGCCTGTCCCCTGGGTACGTTTTCCTAGTCTTTTTCTATGCCGAGTCGGCTTTAGCTCTTATGCCACTCTCAGTCTAGATTTTGGTTACTTATTCTGTTTGTCTTTCGCAGAATCTTGTTCACCAGGTTGATGACAGTACTTTCCCTCCCTGTGGTTATAACGGGGATCGCTCCGACTCTGATGAGGTCGAGTATGACCTAGAGTTCTTCATGCCTATCCCGCACGTTGCGGCCGCTTCACCTTTGGGTAAGAGTCGATCTCGCAATCCCTTACAATATTGGTCTGACGATGATGAGGATGATGATTGTACGCTTTTGGAGGTACACGCCTTGTGACCTTATTCTCCCAACTTATCCGAGTAAGCCTGTTATTTACTTATGCAGCTGGCTAGGTACATGACACTCCTCCTCTCGCTATGGGCGGAGTCGGCAAGATTACCGTCGCCAAGCTGAAGCGACGCGGAGCCTCCTCCTGTACTCAGCAGGCCAAGAAGAGCAAGCCCACTCCAGCATCTCCTGCTGCCTTTGCTGCTGCAACTCTGGCTGAGACCCACCAAGCCACTAGGCGCTGAGTCACATGCCGAGTCACCCATGACTCGGTCGTCACCGGGTAAGTTCTTACACTCTGCTTTCTTCGTTCTTTATTTTTTGTCATTGATGTTCTCTTAAAAATGTCTCGTTGTTTTCAGCGCCGCACCTTTGTCGGCAAACCAAGCTGCTTCTAGCATTGCCTCGCCTCTAAGGCCTGTGCCTCCTCCCGCTGATTCGATGACGCCGAGTCCCGTCCGAGTCTAGGCTCCCACTGTTGAGGCTCACGCCTCTCAGTGTCAGTCAGACCCGGTGGGTTATTCGGCTAGCGCCCCTGGTGCTGTCCAGGAACAATTTTCCGATCTTGGTGCCAGTGATTCTGGCGCCAAGAAACCTTCCGCCACCAGTTCCACTGGCATCGACCCTCAGGATGATGTGAATGAACAACTTCCTGATCTTGGAGCCAGCAAAACTGCTGAGCCCAGTCAGTCGGCTCCCCTTTCTTCTCCAAATCCTCCTGCTCGCTCTCCAATTCTGTCAAAGGGCCAGACCCAGCCCAAGGCCTCTGGCTCTGCTCGCCCTTTATCCGGCAAATCCAGCTCCTCCAAGCAGACAACGCTGGTCTGCGCTCTGGGTTCTGCTCCTCATATCCGGCCTCCGACGTTGGCGACAATGGTCGCATCAACGGGTAAGGGGGGCGAATCTGCAGCTGCCGGGTCAGGTGATGGCTTCAAGGATGTTACCCTCCATACTAGTGCTATAGAGGCCCGTGCTAATGTGGGAACTACCCTAAAAACGGGTCAAGTTCTCACTCGGACGCTCAGTGGAAAAAGCCTTGGTTCGGCTGAGCCTTATGCTGTGCCATGTAATGCAGCTGGCGAGCAGGAGGTCAGCACCCGCGCTGGCAAGAAACTGAAGCTGGGCCCTAAGGCCGTCTCTGACATGACCCAGCAGGCCATTACTCTAATGGCCCGCGCTGACGAAGTGAATGAGGTAAAGTAGCTTCTTACTCTTTTGTATTGTTGAGTATTCCCTTTATACATATCACCTAGTCCCCGAGGTTACTGCCGAGTAAGGAACTTACTCGGCTGTAAGCTCTCAATAATCACTTAGTCTTTAAATTTTTCACCCCAAACTTGCATGTTAGAGCTTCGATCCCTAGCCCTCGAGGTTACTGTTGAGTAAGGAACTTACTCGGCTATAAGCTCTTAAGATATTTCATTTTCTTATGCCAAACTTATACGTTAGAGCTTCGATCCCTAGCCCTCGAGTTTACTATCGAGTAAGGAACTTACTCGGTTGTAAGCTCTTAAGCTTTTTAATCCGGCAGGCTGCTTATCTTGACCTTTCCTTACTATCTGTCTTCCTTATCCAGCTCACGCATAACGAGTGCACCAAGGTGCACCAAGCTCTCATTCTGGCACCTCGCAAGATCGAACTTGCGTATGAAAAGCTGCAGACTGACACCCAAGGCCAAGGTAATATCCTTAGTCATCCTTTCTCTATTCCATGTATTTTTCTTTTAGTTTATTTCCTCAATCTTTTCTTGCTCTTTTCTCACAGCCTCCGCTCATTCCACCATCGATGCTCTTCACTCGCAGATCAGCGAGGCCGAGAGTAAGTTTCTTGCCTCACTAATTCGATAGCTGAAGGTTTCTGTTGGTGCTGACAAGTAATTTGTTCCGAATAAGCAGAGAAGCACCACGCCGAACTCCAGAAGGATCGAGATGAGGTGACTCGGCTGAAGAAGTTGATGGCCGAGATGGAGCATATGCACTTGGAGGAGGTTAAGGGGCTGAAGGAGGAGCTTGCCGAGAAGAATGAGCAGCAGGCCGCTAGCGCCGAGAAGACCAAGAGGCTGCTCGACGAGGCCGAGTCATCGGTCGAGTCAGCAAATCTGAACTTTGACGCCCTCCAAGCCAAGGCCAAAACTTGGCATAGCAAGCTCGCCACCATCAACTTCTTTCTCGGTAGTGAGTTCTTACTCTTTTTGCACTTTATAGGTCATTCTGGACTTCTTCCATCTACTTTTGTTATTTTGCTAACTTTCTCTTTTTTGCTTGCAGAGAATTTTACTAAGGCCAATATGTTTGCCATCCGAGCCATGAAGAAAGTGAGGGCCGAAGATGGTGCTCCTGCCAATGGCGAGGTGTCCATGGAGGAGCTTCTCGAAGCGGTGTCCGAACGGGTCAAGACTCTCAAGTCTTGCAGTGTGGACCTCCTTAAGTCGGCTATTCATGCGTTTCGCATGCTCTGGCCGAATGATGACCCACCTGAACTCATCGAGCCACTTGCTGAGATATTGCTCCTTACTGAAGACCGGCTGGACCAATGGCGTGAGTCAGCCGACCGAGATGCAGCGGATAAGGCTCTCTCCTTCGTGCTTTCATGGTACGAGGACATCAACCTTATTGTTCTTGCTCGCATAAGAGGAGACGGCAAATGGCTGAATGACCCAGAGCTGATCAAGAAACGCCAGGAGCGAGCTTACGCCTTGATCGAGTATACCATGGTGCACGCTTGGTGCGACGGGCCCAGCTTCCTTGACCTTGGCGACCCGCTCGTTGAAGTTGCTGACAAAGAGGGTGACGACAGCGAAGCAACCGAATCAGATGGTCCGGATGACCCGGCCACGGATGCCCCTGACTCGGCCGATGATCCAAGCGACGCTCTTGGATCCAAGGGTGCTCCTCCGAGTCCTTCTGCTTCTTAGGTTAACAAATACTTGAACTTTTGATTAGATCCCCGGTATGCCGGGTACAAACGTATCATATATTGCACTTTAAGTTTGATTATGCGCCTTTTGATAGGCTTTATACATTTGGGTTATGTTCTGAATGTGAACCATTCAAGGACAAGTCCCCGAGTTTCATTTTGCCGTGTCACTTTTCCTTGACTTTGGCCCATGTCTACCTTTTTCGGTGTTCGACATTAGAGTCTCAAAGTACTAAGGATATAGTTAGCGGATATGAAACTTGGATCACTTGGCCGAGATTGTTCGACACGCAGTATAACGTGACTTGCAGAGAGTTAGGCAAAAACTTAAAGCGGCTCGCGTGTCTCCTTTGTACTTATCCGGTGTTCGTGTTTACCCATCATACATCCTTTTCTCTTGCTTGCCATGAAACCGTGTTTTCGGACAACAACATAGTCGAAGAGTTGTTTTCTTCCGAGTAAACACTACTTGTTCCGAGATGAATTTCGGGTGTCACGCCAGCCGTCATAAAATAATTGATAGGGAAAACTTAAGCGGTAGTCCCCGAGTCAGTTTTTCGAATCATACCATGTTATTATCAGCACATAGCCGGCACACACGTCCGACATATGAGAGTTCGAGCGATACATGCATTGCTTCTCCTAAGTATAGAAGGGACAAAGTAGCGCCACATTCCATGGCCTTTTGGTCTCATCTCCTGACCTGTCCGCCTTGTTCTTTTGTGCTTCATGAGCATCTATGAGATAATAGAAATCATTGTGCAATGCTTTGCTTACAATGAATGGACCTTCCCATGGATGTGATAATTTATGCATTTCCTGCTGTGTGCTGTACCAGCCTTAACACCATATCCCCTTCTCGAAAAACACGAGGTTGCACTTTCCGGCTATGGTAGCGTCGGAGATTCTGTTGATATATAGCGGATCTGGATAATTCTAGTTCCCTTGCTTTTTCGAGTAAGTCTACTCCATCTTCTCGGGCCTCTTTTACCTCGGCTTCCGACTATTGCCTTATTCTTGGTGAGTCATACTCTATGTCGGCAAGAAAAACTGCTTCTGCCCCGTACACGAGGAAACATGGCGTATAACCCGTTGACCGATTCAGAGTTGTTCTTAAGCTCCATAGCACTAAGGGTAGTTCCTCTATCAAACAACCAGGTGACTTCTGGAGTGGTTCCATTAAGCAGGGTTTTATCCCTGACAGAACTAAGCCATTAGCCCGTTTAACTTGTCCATTTCATTCTGGATGGGCGACTGATTCTACATCGAGTCTTATTCGGTGTTTCCCACAGAAACGAGCAAAAGCTCCTTCGGCAAAGTTCGTGCCATTATCAGTGATTACACTATGCGGGTAACCATATCTGAGGATTATATCCCTTAAGAATGTGACAGCTGTTTTACCGTCCAACTTTTTGATCGGTTTCACTTCTATCCACTTGGTGAACTTATCAATCATGACCAAAATATGAGTCACGCCTCCCCTTGCTGGTTTGAATGGTCCTACCATATCTAGGCACCACACTGCAAAAGGCCAAGTGATTGGTATAGTCTTTAATTCGGACGCTGGTAGATGTGACTTGGATGCATAGTGTTGACAACCACTACATTTTCCGACTAACCCTTGCGCTTGTGCCAATGCGCTTGGCTAATAGAATCCATGTCGGAATGCCTTGGCCACCAACTCTCTTGATGATGCATGGTGCCCACATTCTCCTTGATGAATAACCAATAAGATCTCTTGGCCTTTCTCTGGGCTGATACAACGCTGCAGTACGCTCGTCATGCTTCGCTTGTATAATTCCTTGTTGATTATGGTGTATGCTTTTTCTCTTAGTACTGTTTGCCTTGCCAACATTTCATCACTCGGCAAGGTCCCATCTTTTAAGTAGTCGAATATTGGTTGTGCCCATGTTGGTATCAGTGGTTCCAGGTCTACTTCAGCATCAATATCCATTGTCTCTGCCGACATATGCTCTGTCGACATGACCTGAGGAGTCCCTGAGTGTGATTCGGCAGCCCCTGAATTGAGCGGATCAGTCCCCGAGTGGTTCGAACCTACCCCTGAGTCGATATCCATTGGTACCACGTCTGACTCCTGAATCGCCTAGGGTACCCTGATCGAGTCGAATTCTGGTGAAGGCTTGATCGATGGTTTCATGAGGTGCTCCAGCGCTACTCCTGGTGGTATTGCTTTCCGAGGTGACCCTAGTTTGGATAGTACATCTGCTGCCTCATTTTCCGCTCTAGGAACGTGATGGAGTTCACATCCGTCAAAGTATCCCGAGATTTGTTGCACATCGAAAAGATATAATGCCATGTTTGTGTCCAGCGCATCCCAATGTCCAGACAATTGCTGAATCACCAAATCCGAATCGCCAAAACACATGATCCTTTTGATACCAATTTCCTTGGCCACTTTGATGCCATGAACAAGTGCTTCATACTCGGCAACATTGTTGGAAGCAGCAAAATGAATCTGTAACACATACCAGAGTTGATCCCTCTTTGGAGATGTGAGCACTATCCCGGCGCCCACACCCATTTTTGTCTTGGACCCATCAAAATGCATTTTCCAGTAATTCGGATCTAGCAGTGGTGGTTCGTACTGCATTTCCATCTAGTTTACAAAGAAATCTGCAACAGCCTGAGACTTTATTGCATCTCGCCTATCATATTGTGGAATATATAGTGCCAGTTCTATAGCCCATTTTGCGACTCGGCCGCTGCCATCTTTGTTGCCCAATATATCTGAGATAGTTGCCTCGCATATTACCCGGATTGGGTGTTCTCGAAAATAATTTTTCAGCTTCTTTGCTGCCATATATACCCCATATGTCATCTTCTGATAATGCGGATAATTCTGTTTCGAGACAGAGAGCACTTCGCTCAAGTAATAAACTGGTCTTTGGACTGATTTGCCCCTTCTTCATGTTCAACCGCTATTACTGCACTTACAACTCTGTTGGTTGCGGCGACATAGAGCAACATTGGCTCTTTGGATAGTGGTGATGCTAATATTGGTGTTGTTGCCAACATTTTCTTTAATTCATGGAAAGCGCTGCTGTAGAGGTCCCAACCGTTAATAAGGTAGAGATCCATGTGTTTACAATTCTAGTCCCTGGATCAATAGCTAGCATCCACATTTAAGATGTAATATCTAGAAACAAAGGTCATAATACAACTTTATAACCAGGAATAAATAATTCATTACATCTTACATAGCTCATTTGGCTATCTCATTACAATGCAGCAGAAATAACTATAGCATGGAGTCCTTCATCTTCAAAGTGCCACAGGCAATCATGTTGGTTGTAGACTTGTAATCCTAATCAACATACTTCACTAACATCAAACAAACCTGCAACATAATAAGTTACAGCCACAAGGGTCAATACATTTGAATTGTATTGGCAAGTGATACTATGGTAGTATAGTGGTATCTATCATCTATATGCATTTGGCTAAGTGGAGCTTAGGCTTGCTTTGCTCAAAATATATTTTCCTTATCTTTTGAAAACACTAAGTTTTTGTTTGTCAAAATCACACAAGGCATCTACCAAACAAAGATTGAAGATCCTTTAACCCTTGTTCAACCACAAATTTTAACTTAGAAATTGGGATGAGGAGATTCTTGATAGCTTCTATGTCTTGATGCTCAAATTGTCCATTGCCAGGGACACGGCTAAGTACTTAGATCTTTCAGAAGCCTTCCCTTAGACAAAAATGGACGCGCTCCAAACCTATCATTCCCCTACCACCAACTTTCCATTTGGCTAAGTTATTGCAACCTATATGATCCAGGCAGAGCCCATAATGCCAAGTGGCTGCACTAGAAGCTTCTTAACATTTGACATCTCAAATCTCTTTATTCTTGGGTGGCATTCCACAAGTGAGATACAAAAGGTTCACCAGTCCCCTGGCCTTGTGTAACCACTCAACAAAACTCCATCCAAGCAATACCATTCCATCTAGGTGATTCATTCACATAGTTGTTTTATTAAACAAAACACAAGTCTTTGACTTAGAAATATTCCATAGCATGAATATAATCCACCCTTGTTTTCTACTAGATAGGCTAAGCATGATAGTAGTAGGAATCTTAACTTAGAGAAAATTCTACTAAGGTTTCTTCTACTAGGATTTCCCATGGCATAGTTTATACTTAGAAAATTCCATGCAAGTCTTACTTGAAATATCACTAATGCATAGTGAAAATAATGGGAAAAAAGTATGAAGCACCACTTGCCTTTTTGGTAGAGGATATAATTTCACTCCTTGATCTTGCAATAGTCATACTCTTCAAATTTCACTACAATTAAATCAAGGCACAAATTCAATCTACCATTCAAGCAATTCATCACATAGAATAATAAAAACAGAGCAATGCATGCAAGCATGCCAAAGATTGTTTTATTTGTAAAAGTGGTTTCTAATAGGTTATAAACATTTTAAAACACCTATTTGTCATTTATAAATGTGGTAAAACCATTTGATATCAAGTTAGTGAAAATGGCCACTTTAAGTCATTTTTGTTTTGCTAGAAATGGTTCAAATCAAAGTAATATCTTCTAGTGTTTGACAAATATATTTTTAAACACAAGTGTTAGTGTTTTAAGGTCAAGTGTTTAATATTAAAACCATTTTCAAAAGGTTTTACTTATAAACCATTTTTATACCAAAGTAATATTTTTTTGTTAGAAATGCCTTTAAAAAAAGTAATAATTTTTCTAGGGGTCACCAAATATATTTTTAAATCATAAAACTTGCTGTTTAGGGTCAGAGAGTTTAAATCAAATCATTTTCCAAAGGTTTTACTCAAAAAGCATTTTAAAACATATTCAACAATTTTATTTATTTAGAAATGCTTTAATTCAAAGATTTATTCTTTAGCTTCGCAAAATACTATTTTAAATCCATAAGTTTGTTTTTATGGTTAGTAGGTTCAAATCAAACCATTTACTAAATATTTTATCACAAAAATAATTTTATAATGAATTTTATATTCAAAATATGCCTACACATGTATCTGCAAAAAACAACTAAGTTTATAGAAGCAAATTACTAAACAAATTACATGGTTGGATATAATTCTTTTTTCTGATTCCATTGATATAAAGTTTGCAAAATTTTAACGTGTGGATCAAAAGTTATGATTTTTGCAAGTTTGAACATTCCATAGAACAAAATCTGGTTTTAAATCGAAGGCTGGCCACGCGTCGCTGATACCGGTTCGTGAGGATAGCGCTATGTGGACCGTTGGATTTAAAACAGATCGTGCGACACAGAATCAATCGTACCCCTTCGGTTAGTCAATCTATCCTATCCGCTGGATCGGGATCTGACGGTCAATCAAACTGGTGAGCTGCGGGCGGCTGGTGTAGCGCCTGACGATGTGGGCGTCGCCGCGTCTGAGAAGTGAGAGAGGACGTGGAGTGGCTCACCGAGTTCGTGGGGCGTTGCTGATGCTCGTCGTAGTCTCCTTTGGCCGAGGGGCGCACGAGGTTACCGTGGATTGCTCGCCGGACTTGCTCACTGGATCGGGCACGCTTTGTCGACGACAAAGGCGAGGCTACGGTGCATGCCATAGAGAGTAAGAGGTGGTGTTAGACATGTAGGGAAATGGAGAACTCAGTAGCAACAATCAGAGAGAGAGGGGAGGATGAGGCTTACGGAAAACGTCGTCGGAGTCGAAACAGATGGCGGCGATGTACTGTCGATGTCGTTGCCGAGTGTCTGGAGCGTGCGCGGGTGAGCGAGATACACTGGCAGGTGCAGAGGTTGATGGGGAACATGCTCGTGTGGTCCAGGGGGCAAGGCGCGATGGTGTCTGGCCGGAAATGGAGAAAAAGCTTTGCCGGAGCAGTGTTGGTCTTCAAGCAAAATCAGGGCGGCCTGGAGGCAGAGGGAGCCGGAAGAGAGAGAGAGGGGAAATGGAGAGGGGAGGCAGGTGTTTAGTAGTGCGTGATCATGGTGGGTAACAGCCTCGGCATTAAGGCGAATTAAGCCAGCGAAAATCAAGCCAGAAACGGGAGAGAGAGGAAGGAAGAACAGGTCGCGCGGGTGAAAACGATGACTAGCGTGTGGGGTCATTTCGTCCGCGTTCGAGAGAGAGAGAAAGCATGGGGTCTGGGGTTCAGTGTCTGCGCCGGTGTGTTCTCTGGTGCGAATGGTTTTTCCTGTGGGGAAGAGGGGATGGGCTAGATGGGCCGGAATGGGTTAGGTTAGATGGGCTGGGTTGTTTCCCTTTTTTTTTAATTCTGAATCCTTTTTCTTTTTCTATTTAGATTTTCTGTTTTGATTTTATTCAAATGATTTCAGACCCTTTTTCTTTTCAAATCTTGTCAAACTTTTCAGTAAGTTTCTATTCTATTTAAACACGTATTTTTAAGACCATTTTTCGAATAATTTCTTTATTCTTTTTATGGTTTTATTCTTTATTAAAATAAGCACTTGCCTTTATTCAAATAAGATTAAATATATTTTCAAACTCTTCATTTGAATTCTAATTTTCACTAAACCTATTCAGTAGGTTTTATTTATTTAATAGGTTCTTAAATAATTCACTTTGAATTATTTAAAGTATTTTAATATGCTTATTAATCATTTAAATTGGGAAAATGTCTTAATTCCAATGAAATCAAATATGGTTTTAATTCCATTAATTTTATTTAGATGATTCTTTGATTCCATTTAAGTTATTTAAATAACTTTTATATACACCTTGGTAAATTTCACTTTATTATTTTCCCATGATTTAATTAATCATTTCTATTAGGGATTTTGACTTTATTCACATAGAATAGAATTTGGTTAATGTCATATTATTTTATTTGAATATTCTTTATCCATTTATTTTATTTGGATTTGGATTATCTTTATTTCATTTGCTTATGGGTTTGGCCAAAATTTAATTTGGCTTTTAAATATCTTTTATTTATTTCCTTCTTTCTTTGTCTTATAAAATCCATATCTTTTTATTTATAAATCCAAAATTGGTAATTCCAATTTGTATAACTTTATTTAATATTTATTTATCTTTTTTAATCCTTTTAGGATTACTTTGCTAACAATTTGGTATGGATTTCTAGATAGGAGTTTTATTAGCTTTGAAAATTAATTCCTTTTTAACTTATTAAATTCATAAGTTTTTAGCTATGGTTCCAAATTAAGTGAAACCAATTTATATGGTTTTATAATACTTTTATTTATCAATCTTGATCATTTGTAAATTCTTGTTGCTAAATTTTTATATGGATCAAATCCATAGGCTTAGAGTAATCTTGGAAATGATTTTCTTCCTTTAGGGTTTTAGAGTTTTGGTTTAACTTTTCCAAGTGTTTAAATTTCATCTCACATTATTGATGAATGCATTTCTCTTGATTGAAATTTGTTGGATTCCATTTTATTCAAAGTTTGTTCAAGTTGGGTTTTGATGTTTCCATTTAAAAGCAAAAGTTTCTTTTCACCCTAAATTTCAACAATTATTTATTTTGTTTATTTATTTTTCACATTTCAAAATTTGGAAAATTTTGGGATGTGACAGCTATCAGCTTGCTGTGTCCACGTGAATTTATCTGATTTCTTCATGAGTTGATATAATGGTCGGGATTTTTCCCCTAGCCGACTAACAAACCTGCTCAACGAGGCCAGGCATCTAGTAAACTTCTAGACATCGTTGAGGGTTTTTGGTAATTCCATTCTTTCGATGGCCCTGATCTTTTCAGGTTAGCTTCAATTCCTCGGCTGGATACGAGGAATCCGAGTAACTTGCCAGCCGGGACACCAAATGTGCATGTTTCCGGGTTAAGCTTCACCCGGAATCTTCTCAAGTTTGCGAATGTTTGATGCAAGTCCTCAATTAGAGTATGACTTTGTTTGGTTTTTATTACCACGCCATCGACGTATACTTGAACGTTTTTGTCCAATTGATCCTGTCAGCATTTTTGCATGCATCTTTGATATGTCACACCTGCATTTCTCAATTCAAATGGCATGGCACGATAGCAATAAGCCCCATACGTGGTGATAAAAGCCGTCTTTATTTGATCATCCGGATTCAATGGTATCTGATGGAATCCTGAATACGCATCCACAAACGACAACAACTCAAACCCAGCAGTAGAAATCTATGACTTGATCGATCCGTGGCAGGGGTTCGTGTAATCAATACACATGCGCCATACCATTGCCACGTTCGGGTCATCTTTTTTCTTCTCGACCAAGACTGGATTTGACAACCAATCCGGGTGCAGTACTTCCATGATGAATCTAGCAGCTAAAAGTCTGGCAATCTTGGAAGCTATTACTTTCCTCCTATCTTCGGCGAAGCGGCGAAGGGGTTGCTTCACCGGCTTGGCATCTGGTCTTACATGAAGAGAGTGCTCAGCCAGCTCCCTCGGAACCCCTTGCAGATCTTGAGTGGACCATGCAAAGATGTCTCGATTCTCATAGAGGAAGCTGGTGAGCTCGCTTTCCTATTTGTCCATGAGGCCAGCCCCAATGGTAACTCTACGCTCTGGGAAAGTCTGATCCACCTGTACCTTCTTGGTTTCTTTGGTAGCTTGAAATGAGACATTGCCATGCGGGTTGGTGAGTGCCGACATGGACATTTGTGCTGCTTTGGCCAATGCTACCACTTCCAACATTTGATTCTTTTCTTGTGCTATGACGAGTGACTCGGCCAATGAAGATCTGGCTGAGGCACAAGCAATGGATCTTTTGTAATCCCCTTCAACTGTAATCATCCCACATGGGCCTGGCAGCTTCATCTTTAAGTAGGCAATGTGGGTAGTAGCCATGAATCTTGCCATAGCCGGCCTGCCGAGTAAGGCATGATATGAGCTGACTAAATCCACTACCTCGAATTCTATGGCCTCAGTGCGACAGTTCTCTCTATTACCGAATAAGACATCGACCAAGATCTTGCCAATTGGCTCACAGGACAATCCTGGCACAATACCGTGGAAAGTAGTCTTACTCGGCTCCAGCATGTTCATGGTAATGCCTAACTTGAGCATAGTATCTTTGTACATGATGTTGATGCTACTGCCATCATCAATCAGTACTTTTGAAAACTTAACATTGATATCTGGGCCCATGAACGTTGGATCCAAAACTAGAGCATATCCTCCTGGGGTTGGCATGATCTTGGGGTGATCCTTTATGCTCCAAGTTATTTCTTGCTCAGAGCAATGCATGTACTTGGGAATTGCCAGCATTGTGGCATTCACCTCCATCATCTGTCGCCAGCTGGCTCTTTTTGTCATTCAGCTCTGTGACAAAGACAACATATCTCTGGTGATGTTCTCTGTACTCATTTCTAGTTCCGTGACAGACATGAGAGTCGTCACCTCTTGGATTGTGCACCTAGTGCAGTCTCTCTTCTTTCTTGATTCTGATACCTCGGCTGCCTATTTTCGTATCTGTTATCTGTTCCCACTGTCTGAGCATTTCCTCCCGTAAGTGGTGGAGGGGGAGGTGGTGGAAGCTGCTTATTCGGCGAATCCACTCTATCTCCTTTCTGAAACCAAGTGCATTGTCTTATTGTGTGATTGGCCAGTTTACTTGGACTAGCCGTGTGAAACTTACACGGCTGGTCCAGCATCATCTCGTAGGTATATTTTTGTCGGTCCTGATATTGCTTCCTCTGTTCGTATGGCTTTTTGCCATCATTCTTTGGCACCCATTGTTGTTGTCCATTTGTCCTTTGATGTTGGCTACTTCCAGCATCTAGATGATCCTGACTCATGACCGCAACCTGAGTCGATGCATATCTGTAGTCTGGCCTTTCGTCTCTTCTCTTGCTTCTGTATTCGGACCTTTCCTGGCGCCTTTGTGACCCAGCCGCGTCATAAATCTGAGTCTCAGTCATCCCGTCTGCCGACATAAGCAGCGGCTGAGTCGGATCTCCTAACGCGTACGAATCAGCAATTCTTATCGTTTTTGCCAGACTCGCCGGCATATCTCTCTATAACCTTTGCCATAGCACACTTCCATGCCTGCATCCTTCTGCAAACCAAGCGATTGCCTGTGACTCGATTTTCCCTTCACAAGAGTTGCGCATCGTACACCACCTCGTGAGGAATTCCCTGTCCATCTCATTTGGTCTTTGATTGCACATCGCCAGTTGTTGTGGGCGATTTGGCCTCTTGTAAGTGCTCATGAAGTTGCTCACAAAAGCGTCTTGAAAATCGATCCAGCTGTTAATGCTTCCGGGTGGCAAATTGTTTAGCCATACCCGAGCTGGTCCTTCCAGCATCTACGGTACATATCATACTGCCCATCTCAAATTCCCCTGCACGATCTTCATAGCAGTTCCATAATTTATGAGCTAGTCTTCTGGCTTTGTACTTCCGTCATACATTTTTGTCCCTCTAGCCAGCTGGAAATTTGGTACCGGTGGCTCCTTCATGATCCTTGGGCCAAAGCATGGTGGACCCTGCGGACCTTGCGATTCGATCAAGCTCTAGCCTTGCATCATCCAGCTAAAGGTTCCTGCCTCCGAGTCTAGCTCCCATTGCTTGATATGCGTGATCCGGCAATTCATATCCGTCATTCACCATAGCCGAGTAACCATCATTGTACTTATTCGCGTTCGGGTCGACATGCTGTTGAGCTGCCTTTCCCGTGCTTTGCTGTCTTCTTTCGGGTTGATCTGGTGCATTATTCGGCGCTGGATTTCCTTCTCCTGCCGAGTGAGTTCTACGCCTAGCCTGAGGCACAAAATTTTGCCCTCCGTTGTCATTTCTTTGCCCTGCTTGCCTTTATCAGCCTGCATTCTCTTGGTTTTCATTTCCTTGGGAGTTATTCCTTCTCGCCCCCTATGCATGTGTCAGGTTTCCTTGAGCCATTGTCGGATCATAGGTGACCATCTGCTTGTTTCTTCCAGAATCCACACTCTTTTCTTTTCTCGGTCTAGGCGCCGCTCCGGGTGAGGATGCCGTGTGCCCAGCCGATCTTGCCGGAACTGGAGTCATCGAGTGAACCAGCTGTGACCTTCCTGCTATACCCGGATTTGCTCTGTAATACGCTTCATTCAGCATGCTAGATGCTCTTACTAGTTCATTGACTCGTTCTTGTTGTCTTTTCTTTGCTTCTCCCTCCAAATGGGGTAACTCTACCATTGCTGCTTCTGCTGCTCGCAGATTAGCTGCTGATGTGTTGTATGTTGGCCGCATGGCTGTTTCGTTGATGTTTTCTGGCATTATTTTTGACGTTGCATCTGCCAGCTCTTCATTGAGGTTTCTTCCTCTCAATCTCGTCGCATCAAGGCGGGTCTTTGAGCCCTTGACCCGATTTGCCGAGTTGAGATCTCGTATGGTGATATCCACATCCTTCTATAACTGCGCTAATTCCTTGGCTTTCTCTAGAACTTTTATCCTGGCCTCCTCCAACTCGGCTTGCACACGTGCCGGGTCAGTTGCCTGTGCTACTGGCTCTGCCAACTTGTCTATCGCTTCCTGCAGCTCCTTAGCCCTTTTACTCCTAGCTATGTTTTCTGGCTTTTCCAGTGGTGCCTTTGTTGTTCTTGCAGCCCTTGGCGTTTCCTCATGATTTCCTCCCTCAACATTCTCATTCACTACTGGGACTATTGGTGGAGCCGCGGGGTTCGGGGCTATCATCATTACCTCCATGGAGACGAGTTGGTGAAGCTTCCCAGCGACAGGAATCGCTGGTGGATCCGGTGCCAGGACGACGCGCTCAGGATATGCGCGCTCCATGCGCACTGCGACGTAGACCTGGTGCTCACCGAACTTGATGAAGCGACCACCCCTAGGGAACGGCTTGGTCCCGAAGCAGTCCGCTTGTCACTGACGAAGTTGAGCGCTCCAAACCTCTGGATGAGGCCGGAGTAGACACGCTCGCCGGTCTTGGCGATGATGTTGCCCGTCCGGATGAAGACTCCATCAAGCACCTGCTTCTGCCCCATGGTGGGCGCCAACTGTCGTGGTGGTGGCACGATAGATGCCATGGGTAGGCTTAAGTTGGGGGCCGAATGGGTGCTTGTGGTCACCGAGGAGGGAGTGCACGGTCGAGCCATGCACGAAGAACAAGAAGAACTCTCCAGACTTAGCGATTTGATTGATACCCGAAGATTACAAGTGCTCCTTGATCTGTATGAACTTGGGTTTGCTACACTAGCTCCCTACTTGGTCCAACCTCCTCTTTCTACAGTTATGCCCTTCCTTATATAGGCAGTGATAGCTAGCTTATACCCCTTTGGGTTCTAGGGTTTACCGTTTGGATCTAGGTCCCTATAATGTGGGCCGGGTCATGGGCTTTCTCTAAGACCAATGGCCCAATCCATAAAGCTTGTCAGCTAACGGTCTTCTGGTACGCTGCTTCCTGTTCCTTTTGGCGTCATGCTGTTACTTTGTACGTCAGTGTATGCTTTTGGCGTCACCCGACTCCTTTTGTGTCACCCGGCGTCGCCCTTCTCTTTTGACCATGCTTTACCATGGTCCCTCCTGAACCTTACTCAGAAAGGTGCCACGCGTCCTACTTGACTCGTCCCTTCCTCGGTAGATTCGGCTCGTCGGTTCCTGCAAGAATTACAACTTTGTCTTATGCGAGCTGACATAGTTTGTATGTCGGCCGCTCAGGCTTTCCTTACTCGGCTCTTCTTACCCGGCCTGGTTCTTTTTTTACTCTGAGATAGCCAAGTTGTGCTATGTTTCACCACTCGTGACCCTACCGGGGGTTATCCCCCCGACACCCCCGCGCACGCTGTGCGCTGTGGGCCGGCCCATTTACATTCCCACGTGACCCAGTAGTTTGAATTTAGGTTTATTCTTTTTGTTTCAAACTCAGTTATGTACCTAGATTCAAAAATCAACCCATGTCGATTCACTAAACCAAATTGCATGAAACCAATTTTGTTAGAAAGGTACTGGAATTCTTAATCTAAGCTCGTATGATTCAAGTCATTTAGAATTGTATATCACCTATAGTAAAAATAACAAGGCAGAAGGTTTTCTGCATTCAATCATTTTTCAAAATTCAACCGCAAAAGCTTTTGAGTTGATTCCAACTCTCAAAAATCACATTTAACTATATCCTTCTGAATATATAAAAATATCTAGGTTTACTTGCAGAAATAATTGAAGGAAATATGCCCTAGAGGCAATCATAGAGATGATTATATTTCTTATGTATCCATGAGTTATTGTAATGTTTCTTGAATATCCATATCAGGCAACTTGTATTGATTGACAATTTGTGAATTGTTTGTGAAACTCTTTACTTGTATGGTTATTTAATAGTTGTCCCTAGTCGGATTTCATCTGAGGACACATGTGAATATTAGACTAGCACATCGATTGGTGGATGACTATGTTTCGCAAGTCATAGACATGGAGATGTCAAACCAATTATGTGGACACAATTTATGAACATGGGGTTGGACTGACCCAACTTGAGAGTGGCAATTAGTTGCAGCTCTCTCTCTAGACATCATGTACATTTTTTCCTTAGACCTGAGATTGTCGCATATACTTGAGATGTGGATCGACATACTTTGGGGCTATCAGACGCTACTCCGTAACTGGGTAGTTATAAAGGTAGCTTTCGGGTTTGTTTTGAAGCATGCTACAAGGCATGGTCAATCAAGATGGGATTTTCCCCTCTCTACTTGAGAGAGATATCTCTGGGCCCCTCGAGTGATCGGATCCAGAAATGCATGGTCATGCTACATATGGTTAAGAGTTAACCTAGTAAAGGGATTCCGAATCACAGTATCGAGAAAGGGAGGTCAGCTTGGAGCTAGACCAAATATCGTGAGGCAAAGTGAAATACATGTACTAAACCTTGTGATGGTTCGTCCGATATGATCTTTGTATGCGTTTAGGAGTTGGCACGTCTTGCTAGAGGCCGCTACCAACTATTGAAAGGATAATTATATTCGTGTCATGTCTATACGTATATGAACCTATAGGGTCACACACTTAAGGGGCTGGAATCCTAATGAGGATTGGATCCGAATTAGACCAGGCTTAGGCTACTAATGGGCTGCTAATATAGAAGCCCACTAGGGACGCCTATATAAGAGAGGGTGGGGCGTGCTGACCAGGGTTAGACCATTCCATCCAGCCGCCACTCCTCACGCCTATGTTCCACGCGTGGACCTAGCAGTCCGGCGTCTGACGCTTCCACCCCGCACATGTGGATACCTCGGAGGCGCTGCATCTGTAGCGCTTGGACAAGCCGTGCAAGGGGAGATGCTCGTGGGACGAGAACGAGGAGGAGACGTAGAACGTCTGCACTGCCTCGACGCGCTTCATCAAGTTCCGCAACTGCGTGTCTAGTGGTAATCCTGTGATCTATGACAATAGTAATCCTGGTTTACACGGTAGAAAATTTCGATTTGCGCTAGTATAGCCTACCCGTATCCCTTAAATAATGGACAAGTAATAAAAGAATGCCCCATAGGAATTTCTACTCAATTTATTTAATTAAAAATAAAAAGGTCAAACCTTGTTAAATTATGACACCACTTTAAATCACATTCCCATTTACTGAAATATGTGGTGATGACATGTGTCAACATGATCCCATGTTTTAGTTGGAGAATATTAAATCTTAAGTAGTTTTTCAATGAGTAGAAATTACTTTTCCAAAATAAAATAAGTAAGACAAGTGCTTTGAGGATTGTAATGTTTGTGATGATGCTAGATCATCTAGTGAAAACCTTGGTGTGATAAATAAAAGTAGTTAAGTATTGTTTGGTGATTGTGTACCTCGTCTTTCTTTATAGACGCTAGTATCGACCAAGGATACGAGGAGGAAGGAGAATACTACGAGGAAGAAGCCGAGGTGAACTTCAACCACGGCTCTACTCAAGGCACGCTAACACTTGCAACTTAGCAACCTAATCCTTGAAGCTTATACTAATATCTTTGCAAGCTAAGCTAAACCATGCATGTTTTACTTGCAAGCTTACATCACTTGATACCCAATCCTAGTTTTATTTCCAAGCTGAGTTATTTTATTTCCTTATCAAAACTTTCTATTGGATTTTACTTGGTGACTTGTAGATTTTAGAAAGATATTTAAAGGTAGCATAAAGAGCATAAAACTTGGCCTAAGTTAAATAATATTTATGTCACCTTGAGGCATGAGATTGAACTTAGATAAGATACACTTGTTCACCACCCCTCATTAGTGTTTACCCCTACTTGTAGATGCTAGTGCTAAGCATAAAACTTGATCATTTTAGATGGGAATACTTGGTGAAAATGGTTATGAAAACCTTAGAATGATGAGTCATTCTACCGAAATGTTTTGCCATGTGTTCTTGAACACCAGATGATTTTGATGATGAAAATATTAAGGCATGAGCCTTAGCCCTTTATAAAACTGATGGTTGTCTAGATGCGATACCATTCCAATTTTACCGTACAACCACAATACCCGTAATTTGGGTAGGGTTTGACTGAAAATTTATATACCTTAGTATGGATTCCCTTGCGGCCAAGGTTTGAGCTGAGGCTACCTTGTGAAGATTATCCACCTGTGATGTTCCGAAGATGATAGTTGGTCATGGTTGGGAGGCCAAACTCACAGGAGAGGTGCCTATACTAGGGCATGTAATTGAAAGGTTAGGATTGATTATCCGCATACTAAGTATGGTGAATTCAGGATTGTTCCTGACGGATGTATCGAATGTTGTGGTGAAAGTGTACCACCTCTGTAGAGTGTCGAACTATTCGAATAGCCGCTTCCGTGGTTATGGAGAGTTGGAGTGGCCATACTATTCCGTCGTCAGATGTTTTTAAAATGACTTATGAAATGATTCATGACTTTGACTTGACCACAACAGGGTTGTGATATGAAATTCAAGTTCCCACAGAGGTGTTATAAAACTTTCAACTAGCTTTCTTTGCTTCTGAACTCAATTAAGGTAAATCTAGCTTTTTGCAAAACAACTTAAAGCTTACTATTCCTACTCAAAATAACTTTACTCTTAGTGATAGTTTGCGAGTACTTAAACAGTACTCATGGCTTTGTCCCTGGCTATTCCCGTGGCCAGACTATGAAGAGGAATATCAGGAGGACAGACCGCGGGAAGGTTATGACAACTAGGATCATCTCCCATCGTCAGCATTGCCTGTGACTATGAAGATGGAGTATCGCCTACGCTATCGTTATTATTACGTTATTCCGCTGCTTGATTTGTATGAAGACTGGATCATGAGATCCTTTATTTGTTGTAAGACCTTATGTAAGGTTTGTAATGGATGATGTACTGTGATATCCAATCTGTTATGTCTCAGCAAAAATGGTAATCCTGGGATTGCGATGTATGGAATAATAGGCATCTGGGATTAAAAACCAGGGTGTTGACACACACCCTATCCAAGCATGCATCATGCACCTATAGATCAAAATTTGAGATGATTTCATTAAATTGCAGTAACGCTATTATATTCCATGAATATAAGCATAAAGCTTGAAAATTACCTAAACCCTAAACTCCAATGCCTCAACCCCTCAACCCATAATTATACCCTAACCAAGCAGGTATCATGCACTTATAGATTCACATCTGAGATACTTTCATTAAATTACGGTAATGCCATTCTATTCCTTGATTAAAAGCATAAAGCAACTTGAAAATTATTGAAAATTCCCGAAACCATAAAACCCTAAACACTAAACTCCTAATCCCTGACAAAACAAGTATCATGCACTTGTAGATCAAATTTGAGATACTTACATTAAATTCGGCACCGCCATTATATTCGACAAATATAAGCATAAATGTTGAAAATTATTGAAAAATTCCTAAACCCTATAAAACAACCCCTAAACCCTAAACCCCTAAATACTAAACCATAAAATCCGCAACCCATAATTAAACCCTAACCATGGAGGGTATCATGCACCTGTAGATCCAAAATTGTGATACTTTCATTAAATTATGAATGTTCTTTCAAGATACTTAGAAACTCACATCGATGACATTGTTTACTTCAAGAAGATGCACCCATATACCTATGAATTTAATTCAAGAAAAATTTAGCACCCTTACCTATAGCTCAAGTTTGACCTAATTTTGTTAAATCGGCGAGAAGTTATTGAACTGTGTGAAGTTATTAGCTAGGAAACTTGAAAATTGGAACTATAAGAAATGGTGGTTCACTTTGTGTGATAATTGGGGTAGTTGAATTTTCTTCTAATCATGGTAGGTCCCATAGGAGCGAGGTGGTTTAGTAAACACGGTCAGTGGAAGTACAAGTTACATCAAGGACCTGATAAAATATGAAAATTACATTCAAGTCTATCGGTGGGATAACCCTCGGGTGGGGAAATCCAAGCACAAGTAGGCGGGCTCCAGAAGGAACAGGCCGTCTGGCCCTAAAGAAGGACAACTCCAGCTGGTTGAAGAACCCCGCATGGCTGGGCTTATAACCTTCCCGGCTGGCATGTCTAGCCAGTAGCCAGAAGAACCGGCTGGGTGGCCGCTTCCACCTGGCTCACCTCGGATTCAATGGAGAGCATGGAGGGGCTGATGCTCCTTGCGGGGTACGCATCTGTCTCTCCCTCGTCATCAAGCAAGCTGGCATGCCGTCATGACCAGCGCTACACGACGAAGATAAAGCAAAGCGGTCGGCTGACTGACAAAAGCAGTCCGAGTGACCGTTAAATCAAGGGTGACGCCCCAAAGGAAGCTCGGGGGACCGCTAAAGAAGAAGATGATGCTAAAGGAAGGGCGGACTGGGTCCTGGCCCACCGACTGGGCCCTGCAGCTGGCCCTGTCCTATAAACCCATATCCAAATAGTAAACCTTAGGGCCCGATTTGTAATTTGCCCCCTAGACCAGTATATAAGGGAGGGCAGAGCTGGGTTGTAGGTAGGCAACGATATAAGGATAGAATTGTTGGTAGCTAGTTCCCATATTCCTCTAGCTCTCGATAGTTGCTAAGAAAACAGCTCAAGGAGCATCTGCACAGGGAATTTGCTCCCTCATATAGTTCATCTTGGAGGTGTAGGGGTGTTACCTTGCCGAGAGGGCCCCGAACCTGGGTACGTCGCTGTGTTTGCAGTTCACCGTGCCCAACCCATTGCATGAGCCACCGAATGCATCTGAGTGTCCCTTCTTTGCCATCCCAGATGGCACTGCCGTGTTCCGCACCACGATAGTTGGCGCCCACCGTGGGGCACAACGCTTCGGCTGGGATCATCTTCCGCACGGGACTTCCGTTCGTCACCGGTGAACATGTGTCCACCGGCCTCGGTCTCACGCTCGGCGCTTTCGACCGCGTCATTGACAACGCCACGTGCTTCACTGGGAACACCTTCCCCGCCAACGGCTCCATCCTGCATTTTGGAGACGTCTGCGTCTACATCGCCACTGTCGCTGAGGCTTTCCCCAGCATGTTCACCTCCGTCCTCTACGTGCCCCTCGCCGGCGACCCAGTCGCGGTGAGTGGTTGCATCGAAGTCATGGTGGTAAAATCCCGCGAAAACCATCATCCACCTCAGGAGCATCGGGCGGGCGGAGAGAACTCCGTGCCCGAGAAAGGGCCAGACCCGCTCACCGCCTCCATCTAGCACTTGCACGCTCCGGTCGTCGTCGAGGCAGACCCAGCAGTTACCGCGGCCACGCTCGAAGCCACGCGCCAGAAACTCATGGAGGAGGCCACCAAGGTCGTGGCTAACCAGCGTCGGCTGAACGCCACCGTGCATGAGTACAACGCGGCCCATGGCTTCGTCAGGAAGATTCAGCACCGGGGGCGCGACCTAGCGTCAGAGTTGGACCATGCCGTTGATTCACATCCAGGTGTGGCGTAGTCCGTCTAAAGCACCCCCGCCAATAACATGAGGGCAGCCGAGGCGGAAGCCATGGAGCTGAAGCACCTCGAGGGCGAGGAACTTCATCGTCGGCATGAGCGCGTCCAGCTCCTCGTCGCCACCGCTAACAAGCAGCAGGCCAAAAGCACCCCCAGCCATATGGGCAACTCCCGCGACATCGTCGTTCGCAAAGGCGTGGACCATACGGAGCATGGAGGAAGCAAACATCAACAGGCATCCTCCCTAGGAGGATTCGGGCAAAATAGTCGCCAGCGTGTCGAATCTGGCAATCGTGTCCGCCACAACCGAGACGCCGCCGCCTCCAGCGTAAGTCGTGCTCCGGCAGCAGGATCTTCCCAAGGGAAGAAGACGCGCATCCCAGATTAGGGAGCAGACGAGAACAAGGACCCGCCTACATCACTGTAACACCCTCCGGATCGGCCCTATGCAAGTTTTAGCGATTCCCGCCAAACCCGCATATAAACGATTCAAAGGTGCCAACCAGGCACTTGCGTGCTGGTGGAAAACAAAGTAATATCATTACACAATAGTCCATGATGGAAACCAAAGAACATATATATACAACAACAACTCAAAGAGTCAAGAATACAGATATACCATACAAAGATCCAAATCACCTTGAAAACAATTCAACGCTCGAGTATGGACAAGATGCAATTTGGGCTAAGAGCCCTGAAGAATAACCAATGGTGTCCCTAACCCTACCCAGGCCAAGCCGGAAGGGTAACCCTGCTAACGACGTTGATCTCAAAAAACCTTCTTAAACAAAAGGGGTGCCGAGAAAGGGCAAAGGAAAAAAGAGAGCGGTCAGTACTGAGGCCAGTACACGGCGAGACTAGAATTCGGCAGTCCTCGCCTACATAGGTATGGTGGACTGAGGCGGCAGCGCATCATGCACTAAACAACCTATAGAGACTCAATACAACTGGCGACTATCAGATAGGGATAATAAAGACCTATTCGGATCCAACCTGAAACTATCACCAAGCATACCCATCCTGGTATTTCCCCCTCGAGACCAAACGAGGAAGTCAACCGAGGAACTCACACAGTTGGTAGTTTTATTCATTTCGTTATAGTTGCGGCAATTACTAGTCAGATATAGATAGCATGAGTCATCCTCATATTATAAATAGTGGGCAGTTTTAGTTAACAATTCCGTTGTAGTTGCAATACTTACTAGTCAGATACAATTGTAACAGGTGACAACCCAAATCCAGCAGTTGTTGGCACTTTTATTTAACCATTCCATTATAGTGAAGCTGATTACTAGTCATTATAAAGTAAAATTAATAGCACTACTTTAGTTATAGTTGTCTATGATCGAGATACTGTGCTCCAAGTCGTCCATAAAAGCGGACACGGCTTCCAGAAAGTTTTATTCTGAAGAGGGGCACAAATAGCAACACACGCACGATCAACCTCAGAAAAAACCAAATGAAAACCCAATGAGGCATCACAACAAAGCAATTGCAAGATTCATATAATATTTCAGGGGGCCACTCCACTAAGCTACCCGCGACGAAGTTGGCCGGCTCCGAGACGGACCCAAAGGTTTTTGTCGACGGCTGTAAATGACTGGGAACCCGAAAGTGTGATTGGGCTTGTCGATACCGCATAAACGTATCACAATTCCTAAACAGTGCAGACGCTCCACGCGCAATAGTAATAAAGTAGTAAAGCATGGCATAAGTACAGGATAGTAATAAATCCCCAAACTACTTTGTGGCCCTAAGAAATAATATATGACTCAAGTTCTGGCTAAGGGGATTCATGGTCCCACACGCGGATAGTGTGAATATTCAAAGAATAGGTATCAAGTACTCGGGGTCCTACAGGACACAAGTGGACGATTAAGAACCAAATAATATCTATTGCCCACCAGTGCCTCTACATTATTTACCTACTTTCAATTTTAGTTATGAAACTATAATTAAATCCATGATCATCTCTATCATAAAGCATAAGGCATTTCTCCAACAACTATGGTACTTGGCGACATCGAAACAACACCTGAGCAAGCAAATGCGACTCGCAAGGCTGATTGTCTACCAAACAACATGTAATAGGATGTGTCCATGGCAATATATGGGCTGCAGGAAAGTATAAAGGGGTACAAAATCTATAGCATCGCAACACAGATAGCAATAGGTCAACAGGAGGAAGTAAAGACTAGAAATATAAAATAGGTAGAAAGGGGGAGAATGCTTGCCTGAAAACATTTTCAAAGGTTCATCCGAAGATCGGGTCGACACTCGCATCAACTCATCGGCCTAATCCGTGAAGAAGCAAAGTACTAGAAGAAACATCGGATGCACTATTTAATACTACGGCAAAAGATCGGGCATGATCCATGTATGATGTATGTCATGGCAAAGATGCGATGCAATTAGGAAATTTTAAGCAAAACCGAGGCCCCGACAATTATTTAGTAGGTTCATGTTTTTTAGGTACCCGCAATTTAAATGTTGTATTAACAAGTCAAAATATAGGATCGGTTCGCTACACAAATTTAAATGGGGCCAATATAAGACTAGAAAAGCCCACATATGGTCCCCATATTTAATTATAAGGTGAATCGGCATAATGCCCACAAAACACCAAATATGTATGCAAGCATGTCAATTTAAGATGCACAAGTTTATATTACAATTTATAAAATAGGGTTCAAAAAGGGGATCACACATCGGTTTGGCGATCTTGGGGGCTCAAAGGGGGTTCGAGGATCTCCGGATCGGTCTTCGGATCTAGCTTCGGATCGGGCTTCGGTTTCTATGTGGTTGTTCTTGGCATCCGTGATGAAGATCTTATCGGATCCATGCCGAAGTCCTTAGAGATACGGTACAGAGACCTCTGAGCTCGGTGGCATCTCCTTAGGGTTCCTTCTTCGGTCGCTTGCGATGGACTTGGTTCAACACCGGCACAACGTCCACAAGCGCACAAACAAAACCTGCACGTGCACATAGGGGAGCACCAAGACCAAATGCTGGGACAGCTTCACTGCAGAGGAACAGCAGCACAACGAGGCACGGTCGAGCTCGGGCGCAACCAGCGATGGCTCCGCGACTGCAGAGGGCGGTACAGCGGCCGACACGAGGACAAGCACAGGCAGTGGCGGAACTTGGCGAGGGAGACGAGGGGGCGCGCGGTGATCACTTGCGAGGGTGGCAAGGGACGGCGGCATCCTGCATCGGTGAGGACAAGGCCTGGTGATACAGCAAGGGCCGACGGTGTCGGGGACCTCGCGGAATGGCGGCCAGGGAGACGGGAACTAGAGGCGAGGAGGCGGGCGCAACCACGGTTCGCTACCAGGGACACGTCCTATAGGAAGAGGAGACGAGGGCGGGGTCCCGCGGTGGGCTTCGGTTGAGCAGGGCGGCGAGGCCGGCGGTTGTGGAGAGGGCTGGCGCTTGGACCAGTTCGGGGAGGAGAGGCCCGCTGTGGAGTCGGCGCGGCTAGCTTGCAGAGAGGAAGGTGGACGGGCCAATGCGGGGTGGAGCTCGCGCACCGGTGAAGGGGAGAGGGAGAGAGGAACCGAGGAGAGGGCCGTGATGAGGAAGGCAAGAACTTGGCAGCGGTGGTGGACCGAGAGGGAGAGGATCGAGGGAGGCCGATGCGGGAGGATGAGAGGATCGCGAGCAAGAGGCGTGCGGGAGTGGTGGCGAGTGCGGGGCCGGGAATGTTGGTGGGGCCTGCGGGGAGCATGCAGACGGGGAGAGAGAGAGGGTTGGCGCTAGGGTGGTGATGGGGGTTGGTGGATGGATTAGATGGGACTAGCATCGATGGTAGAGGGTAGGTTAGGATTTGTCCAGGGTTTATGATTAGGGTTTTTTATTTGGGTTGTAGGTATCCTTTGACTGGGCCTTTGGGCATGGTCATCTGGCTGCCTCCCCACAAAACATTTATTTATTTATTTTAAAATACTTTTGTAAATTGTTTTAGACAATAAAAGAATCGATCGGACCGAGGGTTTGATTTGAAATAGAAGGAGGGCTAGTTTAAAAAAACAATATAGTCTTTCGCAACATAGTTTCAAGAAAAATAATATGCATGATGATGTCATGATGATGCATAGAGATAAAGACATGTGGTTTCTAGTAGTGGTTTTATCTGGGGTGATACAATCACGCCTGAAGGGCCGGCTCGGCCCCCGATAACCGGTTGAGGCGCCATGAGCGCGATCGACCTCGGTGAAGAGGAAGTCGTCAAGCGGGCTTGAAGTTCGGCCCACGCATCCGGAACGAACCATTTCCGAAGGGTTTTTTTGCTTCCAAGGGATATGCCAAAGTACAACGGTACGGTCAAACCTGAGGATTGGTTGGTGGATTACACCACTGCAGTGGGAATCAGCAATGGAAACCTCCTCCTGGCCGTCCGCTACGTCCCCCTCATGCTCGTCGATTCGGCAAGAACATGGCTCAACAGCCTCCCCAACAATAGCATTAACGCCTGGCTGGACATTGAAGAAGCATTCATTCGCAACTTCACCGGAACATAGAAGCGGTCGGCTCGACCTCGCAAGCTCGCCCTCTGCGTTTAGGGCAAGGATGAGTCCGACCGGGCCTACCTCACCCGCTGGACTAGCATGCACAACTCGTGTGAAGGGGTACGCGAGCACCAGGCGATAGATTTCTTCACCAACGGCTGCCGAGACGCCACCATGCTAAAGCATAAGCTCAGTCGGGTAGACCCACAAACCATGGCCTAGGTCATGGCTATCGCGGACAAGTATGCCACCGCTGACGTGGCCATGAATAAGCCCATCATGGTGGATGACCAAGGCCAAATCGTCACGGACGAACAGGCGGAGCGCCGCCAACCGGGCGACCATCATCCCAGGCGGCACGGCCATGACAACCGCCACAGCAAGAGGAAAGACGACCAACCAGATAGCCGGTACGGCACCAAGCATGTAGCCGTTGTGCATGAGGACCCGGCTGCAGGCGGCACCCGGAGACAGAGGCCGGATGATAGGCCGCCTCGGCCCAAGTAAACCAAGGATTCCATGCTCGATGGGTCGTGCAAGTTCTACAACGGTGGCAGCAAGCCCGCGAATCACACAACACGCTAGTGCATCTGGACAAAGAAGATGGCCGAAGCCGGTGGGCTCCCACCACCACCACCACCGCCAGCCAGAGGCCCACCGGACAATAGGGAGCGGCGCAACCGCCGCGAGGATGATGAGGACGGTTACCCGCGACAAGTGGGAAATTACCACATATTCCTCACAGAGCCGTAAACAAAGCATGCCAAGCAGAGGTGCGAGGCGGAGGTGAACGCAATCGTCCCCCCTCCCCGTTCCCCAGTACCTGCACTGGTCGGATCAGGCGATCACTTGGAGAAAATAAGATCAGCCGGCTGTGCTACCAAGACCTGGCAGCTATGCGCTGGTCCTTGACCCCATCATCATCTCCAAGAAGCACTCGTGCCACTTCTACCGGGTGCTGATCGATGGTGGCAGCAGCATCAACCTCCTCTACCGGAGTAGCCTCGAGCGGCTAGGAATCAACGAATCCTAGCTGCAGCCCTCAAGCACTTTGTTCCATGGAGAAGTACCAGGCCCGTCACACTCGCCAATCGGCAAGATCCGGTTGGACGTCATCTTCGGCAGAGAGAACAATTTCTGTCGCGAACCAATTTGGTTAGAGGTTGTTAACCTCTCTAGCGCCTACCACACCATACTAGGGCGCCCAGCTCTCACCAAGTTCATGGGAGTACCGCACTACGCGCACCTCAAGAAAAAGCTACCAGGCCCAAAGGGAGTGATCACCGTCGATGGATGCTACAAGCGTCCGATTGAGTGCGCTTTAGACGGCTCTAAGCTAGCCAAAGCAATGATCATCGCTGAAGAGAAGCGCGTCATAATGCAGAACGTGGCGGCTCTGCAGAAGGATATGCCGGCTGGAGAACCTAAAACGGTTGGAGAATCACAGTTAAAGCCCTCGCAAGAAACAAGGAAGATCCTGCTAAACGAGGAGGACCCAAGAAAGTTCGTCCTGGTCGGAGACGGCCTGGACATCAAATAGGAAAGTGCGCTCATCGATTTCCTCCGTGAGAATCAGGGCATTTTTGCATGGTGCCCCAAATACATGCCAGGTGTCCCGAGGGAACTCGCCGAGCATTCTCTTCATGTTCGACCAGACGCGAAGCCGGTCAATCAATCTTTACGCCGCTTAGTAGAAGAAAAAGAAGAACCATCGCTGAGGAGATCACACGGATGCTTGCAGCCGGCTTCATCATGGAAGTTTTCCACCCGGAATGGCTCGCCAACCCGGTGCTGGTGCTGAAGAAGAACAAGGCATGGCGCATGTACGTTGACTACACCAGTCTCAACAAGGCATGCCCCAAGGATCCTTTTGCTCTACCGCGGATTGATCAAGTCATCGACTCCACCGTCGGGTACGATTTGTTGTCTTATGGACGCTTACTCGGGCTATCACTGGATCAAGCTCAATGTAACCGATCAAATAAAAACATCATTCATAACCCCGTATGGAGCTTACTGCTACACCACCATGCCCTTCGGCTTGAAGAACGCAGGAGCAACCTATAGCGCCGCATGGAGAAATGCTTGTAGATGCAGATCGGAAAAAACATGCACGGCTACGTTGACGACGTCGTCATCAAGACCAAGGAGTAGCACACACTCCTTGAGGATCTGAAGGACACATTCGACAACCTCCGTCGTTTCCAGATCAAGCTGAATCCGGAGAAGTGTGTGTTCGGTGTCCCAGCCGGCAAGCTCCTGGGTTTTCTCGGCTTGGAACGAGGAATCGAGGAAAACCCGCAGAAGATCAGAGCCATTGAGTGCATGGAGTTGCCGCAGAACCTGCGCGACGGATAGAAGTTTACTGGGTGCCTCGCCTCCCTTATCCAGTTCGTTAGACGGCTAGGGGAGAAAGCCCTTCCCTTGTACCAGCTGATGAAGAAGACTAACAAGTTCGTCTGGACAGCTCAGGCAGACGAAGCTTGCCAAGACCTCAAGCGCATGCTCACCTCACCACCCATTCTGGCGGTGCCAGCGGCAAAGGAGCCTATGCTGATGTACATCGCTGCCACAAACAGAGTGGTTAGCATGGTACTGGTAGTGGAAAGTCCAGAGGAAGGGAAGGCCTAGCCGGTCCAGCGCCCCATATACTACCTGAGCGAGGTGCTGTCGCTCTCCAAGAAGAACTACCCCCACTACCAGAAGCTGGTATATGGCGTGTACATGGCCGCCAAGAAACTCAAGCACTACTTCCAAGAGCACTCCATCCGGGTAGTAGCATTGGCCCCGCTTGCGGAAATTATCGGTAACAAGGACGCCACCGGTCGCGTGGCAAAATGGGCCATCGAGCTCCCTATACATAACATCCAGTACGAGCCATGGACAGCGATCAAGTCCCAAGAACTGGACGATTTCATCGTCGATTGGGCGGAGACACAGTACATGCCACTAGTGCCGGATCAACTTACTGGAAGCTACACTTCGACGGCTCCAAGATGTGAGGAGGAATCAGAGCCGGAATCGTGATAACCTCGCCCAAAGGCGACCGACTGGAGTACGTCCTCCAGATCCACTTCAAGGCATCCAAAAACGTGGCCGAGTATGAAGCGCTCATCCATGGGCTCAAGATGGCCAAGCAGATAGGCATCCAGAGCGTACTATGCTTTGGAGATTCGGACCTGGTGGTGCAGCAGGTATCCGGTGAGTGGGACGCAAGGGATGCAAACATGGCCCTCTACCGTTTCTTCGTTCAGCAGCTGTGTGCCTGCTTCGAAGGATGCGAGTTCCACCACGTGCCCAGAGCCAACAATGAAGCCGCCGACGCCTTGGCCAAGGACGGTTCAACAAGACAAGCAATACCGCATGGAGTCTCCCTCGAGCACTTGCGCAAACCCTCCATCACCCCGTCACCAGAATCTGACTCCATCGTACTCAGCGTAGATCCAGGAACAGCCGGTGCCATGGCGCACCCAGGGACTGCTGCACCGCACCCGAGGACTGCCGCACCACACCCGGGGACTACCTCGTAGCACCTGGGTACTGCGGCATCGCACCTGGAGACTGTCGCACCACATCCGGGGACTGCCGCATCGCACCCGGGATCGCCAGATCGCACCCGGGGACCGCCGCCACACCGAGGATCGCCATGATCGCACCGGGACTGCCGCACGCATCCGGGACTTCTCGCGCCTCATCCGGGGACTACCTCGCTGCACCCAGGGACTGCTGCAACGTAGCCCGTGGTCGACACCAACAAGATACCACCCGCAAAACCTCCCGACATTCCGGAGCTGGCCATCCGTGGGGAGACCAAGCTCATCATGCAGACGGTGCACACCATTCGAGAAACACCCGACTGGGCAAAGTCGTTCATGAAATTCTTGGCCAAAGATGAACTCCCAGCGGAGGAAGTGGCAACACGACAAGTGCGGCGAAGATCAAGCACCTACACCATCATGAACAACGAGCTGTACAAGCGCAGCGTCGGGGCATCTATCAGCGATGCGTAAGCCAAGAGGAGGGAACCAGGCTCCTAGCTGATATACACCAGGGCGAATGTGGCCACCACACTTCATCAAGAGCAATAGCATCCAAGGCTCTTCGTCACGGTTTCTACTGGCCCACAATGCTGAAGGACGCTGAGGAATTGGTCAAGACATGCAACTGCTATCAGCTATTTAGCCAGCTGAAGCACACGCTGTTTGCGGCACTCAAGACAATACCAATCACCTGGCCATTCACAGTCTGGGGGCTGGACATGGTTGGGCCGTTCAAAACAGCTCGATCCGGCATGCCGCACTTGCTCGTAGCCATGGACAAGTTCACCAAACTGATCGAGGCGAAGCCCATCAAGAAGATGGACGGAGCAACAATGATCAATTTCTCACGGACATCATCATCCGGTTCGGCTACCCACACAGCATCATCACTTAAAACGGAACCAACTTCACGAAAGGAGTTTTCGCTCTCTTTTGCGGAGAAAAGGGCATCCGCTTGGACCTGGCATCAGTCACGCACCCACAGTCCAATGGATAGTGCGAGTGCGCTAACGAACTAGTCCTAGCCAGAATCAAGCCAAGGCTGATCGAACCACTCATCATATCACCCGGATGCTCGATAGTGGAGCTGCCAGCTGTGCTCTGGAGCCTACGCACCACACCCAACAGCTCAACAGGCTTCACACCGTTCTTCCTTGTCTATGGGGTGGAGGCAGTTCTCCCCATGGACATCCAGTTCGACGCGCCCCGCACGCAGCTCTACACAGAGCAGGAAGCCAAAGAAGCACGAGAGGACAGCGTGGACTTGCTCGAGGAAGCACATGAGTTAGCTCTATCCAGGTCAGCAATCTACCAGCAAGACCTGCGCCGGTACCACGCCAGCCAGATCCAGCCTACCTCTTTTTGCGAGGGAGATCTGTTGTTGCGCCTGGTCCAGAGTACAAAAGGAATTCACAAGCTGTCCCCACCGTGGGAAGGCCCATTCGTCGTCAGCCGGGCACTTCACAACAATTCATACTATCTGATCGACGCCCAACAGCCGGTGAAGAACAAGGAAGATCGCTCAGATGAGGAGACGGAACGCCCATGGAACGCGAGCCTACTCCGGCCGTTTTACACTTGAACAAGAAGACCCCCATGATTTCTACAGGCGTAATATTGCACAAGGTGCCTAGAGCAAACTCTTCAGTTCCGTCTTCAGACCGCATGCCGGCTGTGGACCCGGCAAGAGCAAAAACTCAAAGCACATGCTGCAAGAAAATGCTAATGCAGAAAGCAAGGGCGCCTGGGCGAACCAGTCGCGCCTACATGAGCTAAGCCAACAACAACGAACCGAAGTATCGCGAGGCACGCCAACACAGCTACTCATTCGATTCCGGCTACAGATAGCAACCCGGCTGGCAGCCGGAAAGGGCAACGCTCGAAAGGCCAATGTTCGCTGAGAAAAGGGGAGCTGCTAATGTTCTAACTCGAAGGGGCGCGCCTCTCCTTTCCTTTTACGTTCAGTCCCAACTAATGAATGAGAATATGCATAATGAAACTAACCTAAAGCAACGCCATGTCTCGCGCGACTCGAGCCACAACTTGACAGGAAACGCGATGGCAAAGAGCTTCGACTCGGTTGGCTACCCCAGCCGGCCCGAACCTCGGGGACTACACCCAGTGGGCGCTCTCCCGCGCAACCATAACTTCAAGTCAAGACGGCGAAAGAGCTTCCACCCGGTTGGCTACCCCAGCCGGCCCGAACCTCAGGGACTACACATAGTGGGCGCGCTCCTGCGCACCCATCAACATAAGTGAAGATGGCAAGGATATTCGACCCGGTTGGCTACCCTAGCCGGACCGAACCTCGGGGACTACACCCAGTATGCATGATCCCGCGCACCCATCAACCCAAGACAAGACGGCCAAAAGCCCCGACCCATATGGCCACCCAGCTGGCGACAATCCCAAACATTACAATTAACGAAGACATAACAACAGGAAGACAGAGTGCGCTCGAAAACTGAAGGGGCACTAGGAGATTTAAGCAGAACACGAAGGTTCTGTGCTAAATTCAAAATTTGACGATAAAAATTTGTCAAAAGTGTAGCACCAACAAAAAGTCAGTTCAACAAATACACTCGGCATACCGGGGATCAAGGCTTTGGAGCCGGAGTGGCGGAGGGAGCGTCTGCAGCAGGGGCAGGAGCCGGATCGGCAGGAGTCGCGCCAACATCAGCTGCAGGAGCTTGGCTGGTGGAGGAAACGTCGGTGGGATTCCAGGGTGCCGGGTCCCAGTGGAACGGCCGTGGCTCTCCGGGGGTGCTAAAGTCGCGGTCTAGGTCCACGTAGGTGCCAATCTTCACCCCCACAAGACTGGATCGCCGGAGTGCTGGCACGAAGACCCTCGTAGCTCGTCCCAAGACGAAAGCCACGAGTGAGCACGCTAAGGTCAGCACCCGGGTACGACGACTTTACCAGGGCTAAAGCCATCTCCACCCCACCTCGGGCAGCCCATTCCTTTTGGATCTCCATCACGTCCTTGCCCTTGGACAAAGTAATAGCCAGACTGGCAATGTCATGCAGATTGCCTGCATCTAGCCAGATGTAGTGGAAGAGGTCGTTGTCGACAGCACGAAGGCCATTGCTCTCTTCCGCCAGCACCTTAACCAAGTCGAGGGCGGTCAGGTCACGGCCATCCTCCTCCTTGGGCAGCTTCTCTAGAGCCATCTCGGTCGACTCAGGTAATGAGTTGCAACCAAGGTCAGAGATAAATGGTTAGACCAGATTCAACAAACAATGAGACAACAGAAGAAGGAAGCTGGAGAACTTACTAACAACCATCTCCGAGACACTCTGGAGGTGCTGAGCCCGCTCCACCTCCCGGGAGCGGAGAATATTGATCATCTCCTCCTATTGGGTGGAGATCGTCTCAAAATTCTTTAGCGCCTCCTCCGGATGTCAGCTGCTTTCTTGCCCCTCTCCACGCTAACCTCAAGCTGATGCTTGGCCACGGAAAGTTGATCGAATGGTGCCTGTCGCTCCTTGTTTGACTCTTCCATCCGGGAAACCTCAGCTTTGAGGCGCTCCACCTCCTTCTCCTTGTCCTGGATCATGGCTGTAGGAGGATACCCGATGGTCAACAAAAAACGGGAAAAGGGAGCCAATCGCCAAGATAGATCTGAAGAAGCAATCTTAAGGCCAAGATCCTGGGTATTCTTCACCGACTCTACAAAAGCTCTCTGCAGCAAGAAAACAAATAAGTAACAAAACAATAAACCGGATGGAAGAACAGAAAGATGTTGGGGATAATGACCTACCTCCATCAAGAAAGATAAATTTTTGGCCTCGCCAGGGCCCTTCTCCATTCCCTCAACCAGGTGGTGAACCTGGTTGAGTGCGACGGGTGGCATGCCGGAGAGATGGGCGAGGATCACACCCGGCGTCAGCACAGCCGGAGCTGGCCTCGAGCCGGTGACAACAACCTCGTCATCATCAGCAGCCGCACCAGAAGTCGCGGCCACCACCAACTCCCTCCCAGCCGGAACGGAAGCACCCGGCTGGCCGCCGCCCGCTACAGCCGCCTGCGCGGCCCCAACCTCCTCCGTCACCTCTGTGATCACGGGCCTGGCGGAGCTGCCTGGAACATCGCTCCAGGCCGGGTTCATGCCATCCCCAGGACGAAGGAGGAGGGTCTCCGGGTTCTGTGCAGCCGCGAACAGCTGCCCCAACCATGAAGACGCGGGCTCCTGGTGCAGCAACCCTGTGGTCGGGGAGCCTTGAGGGGCCCTTGGCGGAGATGGCGCAACAGGCGCAGCCAGGCCGGATGCAGCCGGTGCGGGTGTAGCCGGCGACCTCACCACCTCCTCAACAGGCGGAGGAGGGGGAGGAGCAACAACGGCAGTGCCACCATCGCCAAGCGACATCGCCTCGCTGCACAGAGTGAAGAATAAGAGAAAGCTTCTGAGGTGCGCTTTAGACGTAGTGCGCCACAAAAGCTAGGTCATGTGCGCCACAGGTGTTTTTTCGTTTTTTTAATTTCCGAGCCAGATTATATACAATACAGATTATATATAATATTACAGGCAGATATACATACACAGATATAAGATATACAATTATATATACAAATACACAATTTAAAAAACAAGATTGAAACAAATACATATAGATAAGTCTCATACATGAATACATAGTATAAGTTACATTGTTTCGATCAAGTTACAAAGTAGTTGGGGACATGCGAATACATGTGTCGATCGAACAAGTTAGAGCTCGGAAGCTCGCCTAGACATCTAAACTAGCTAGACACAAACGCGGGATAAACAACCAAAGAAGATAAGCATGATCACCGCCGCGACGAAGGTGTAGGTCTTCATCCGGTTCCTTGTCCTAACTCCCGCTAGATAGCGCGTGTATCTAGCTTCCGCCTCCGCCATAGTGTTGTACCCTTTGTAGCTATTGCCGCTGAAACGGTGCACCTGTCTCCGGCAGTCTTCCCAATCATCGTAGACTCCGAGAACCCGTCCCTTGTACACGACGTACCACGTCATCTATAAGTGGACAATAATAATTAACCGATGATTGAAAAAACATATATAATTAAAGTCAAATATGAAGATACACTTATAGAAAGTACTCCTAAATCAAAAAGACCAAACTCAAAAAGCATGCCTCATATATAACTAGGTTGTTCGACACAGGAATATGATACGATGGAACTATTTGCCAAGTAGGATGCACAACACCTGGACCTGTGCATAGCACAAGGCGGACAATCCCATCGCAGCACATTCACATATATATTGTGCCAAGACATTTCAATCATCGGCATTATTCTCGAAAATACTATAGTAACTCAAAAAGAATGCCTCATATATATATACATAGGTCGTTGGACACAGGAATATGCTACGATGGAACCGTAAGCCAAGTAGGATGCACAACATCTAGACTTGTGCATAACACAAGGCTTACAGTCCCGTCGTAGCACATTCACATATATATTGTGCCACGGCATTTCAATCATCGGCATTATTCTCGAAAAAGACCAAAGTAAATCGAAAAGAATGCCTCGTATATAACTAGCTAGGTCGTTGGACACAGGAGTATGCTACGACGGAACGGTTAGCCAAGTAGGATGCACAATTCCTGGACTTGTGCATATCACAAGGCTAACTATCCCGTCGTAGCACATTCACATATATATTGTGCCACGACATTTCAATCATCGGCATTATTCTCGAAAAAGACAAAAATAACTCGAAAAGAATGTCTCATATATATACATAGGTCATTGGACACAGGAATATGTTACGATGGAACCGTGAGCCAAGTAGGATGCACAAGACCTGGACTTGTCCATATCACAAGGCTCACAATCCCATCTTAGCACATTCACATATATAGTGTGCCACCACATTTCAATCATCGGATTATTCTCGAAAAAAGAGTAAGGAAAAAAATAACCCAAATGCTAAAAAACATCCAGATGCTGGTTGACACGTTTCAGCACTCGTTTGTATGCCGTCCGATCAAATTGAGCATGCGATTGCACGACCGGTTCCCACCTGGCCCACCTGCCTCAAAGGTAACCATTTGACGCTCCCGGAGCCGCGCCCCATTCCCCATTTTCTTCCCAAATCATCGGTGGTGGTCAAGGACTCTGAGATCGTCGGTGGTCGGCGAGGGCGCGCGTAAAGGCGATGAGGTCGTCGGCGTATGGAGAGAGCGTGCAAGGCGGCTGCGACGAGGTGGCGGGTGGAGGGCGAGCGTGCCCAAGGCAGCCGCGATGAGCTCGTCGGCGGGGAGCGAGCATGCCCAAGGCGGATGGGATGAGCTCGTCGGCGGAGGATGAGGCGCGCGGTAGGCGGGATCTGCGATGTCGAGAGGGCTGGGAACTCGTCAGCGGAGGACGCGGTATCTACATCCAGCAACCCGAGGTATGCACACAAATCCCCCAAATACCGAGTGGTTTTTGTAACGTGAACCTGCAACCCCATGTCTAGATTGTGGGGATTCATCTCGCGGTGCCATCCCTGCTTGATTTTTTGTTCCTACGTGCCCTACTGCTTATTTCCCAGTAAGAAGCAACCTGTGGCACCTCATAGTGCTCATCTCGTGTTGATTTTTTTGAAAAACAATCTCATGTTGATTTAATCTAATCTGGCGGTTCCCATGTCTTGTTGAACCACACCATCCCTCTTCTGTTGTGTGTCCATTGCATGTTTGTGACAGCACATTGGTGAGCAATGTGGGTCGATCACGGGCATTCCTGAGTAGTCAGGTAGATCCGTGGTAAACCATTGCTGCAATTCGCATACAGTGCCTTTTTTTGCAAAATTGTGTCTGAATATAATACTTTACGGACTTATATATATGTGCTAAATAGCTTACACATAATGAACGGTTGCTAAGTTGCTCCTGTACATAGCTTACACATAATGTCGAGTCGTAGATTGTTTTTTTATAAGTTGTTTTTGCATTGCTTGCTTCCTCCGATCTTTTAAGAGAATATCCCACAGCCAAATCAAGTTCACTCGTTGGGACTTAGGGGCAGTTACAACGTGCGTGGGCACCAAGATGACCTTCGAGCTCGACCTCTGGCCTGTCCAGGGAATTAATCTTGCATTGATGCATCAAGATGCACCGGGTGCTCCGCTTGTTCTGCTGAAGTAAACGGTTTTCCAGACACCATAGACGCATGGGAAAAAAATCGAGTTTAGCGCCTTGGCTTCCGACTTGCATTGGGTATCCAAAATTAAGTTGCATCAACATTTTTCAAAGTTGCTTAAGCATGTTTTTACCAAGCTAGCTACTTGTGTTGATTAAGTTGTAGTCTATATGCCTAAGCTAGGTACTAAAATTATTTAAGTTAGTTCCACAAGCGTGCTTAAGTTGTGTTATATAATCTATTTTGTATCATTTGTCTTTATTATAGTGACATCGATAAGTTGACAACTTTGGGTTAATCAAGTAGTATTGTCAATATGCATAATTCGTGTACCGCAATAAATTAAGTTGGTTCCAGCATAACATGTTTAAGTTTTTTTATAGTACATAACATGTTTAAGTTGTGTGTTTATAATCTTTTCCTTTTTTTCTTTTAGTAACAACATGCATAAGTTGGCTACTTTGGGTTAATTAAGTTGTATCGTTAACGTGCCTAACTTGGCTACCAAAATAAATTAAATTGGTTTTACCAACATGCTTAATTTGTGTTTATTATCTAGTTAGTTTTCCTTTCTTTTTTTAGCAACATAAACAACTTGGTTACTCAGGTTAATTAAGTTGTATTGTCTATATGCCTAAGTTAGGTACTGAAATGAATTAAGTTAGTCCCACCAACATGTTTAAGTTTTGTTTTATAGTCTAGTTAGTTTCTTCATCATAGTACGATACAGATTTGATTAAGTTGTTTCTTCATCATAGTTAAGTTGCTTCTTTCAACATGGTTAAGTCGATTCTAAATTTAACTAAGTTGCTTTTCAATGGTTAAGTTTTGATACTGGTTTCATTAAGTTGTTTTGTTCATTATAGTTAAGTTGTTTTCCAACATGGTTACATTGGCTCCAAAATCAACTAACTTGTTTTTTTCAATGGTTAAGTCCGATAAAGATTTGATTAAGTTGTTTCTTCATCATAGTTAAGTTGGTTACTCAATATGGTTAAGTCGATTTCTAAATTCAACTAAGTTGGTTTTTAATGGTTAAGTTTTGATACTGGTTTCATTAAGTTGTTTTGTCCATCATAGTTAAGTTGTTTTCCAACATGGTTAAATCGGTTCCGAAATCAACTTTAAGTTGTATTTCAATGATCAAGTTCGATACATATTTGATTAAGTTGTTTCTTCATCATAGTTAAGTTGGTTCTTCAACATGGTTAAATTGATTTCTAAATTCAAATAAGTTGTGTTTCTACACACTGTGATCTACTAATATGGTTCCCCTCCTTTTTGTTTTTGTTTCTTATCAGGTTACGTCTTGCTATAAGAAAAGAACCAACGCACAGAGGTGCGACCACCAGCATGGAACACACACAGAAGAATCTGAGTTTTGTTGTTGGATCTCCCCTTTTGTTTGCTTTTGTACTGTGGTTTTATGCTACTAAGTTATCTTGTCACCATAGTTAAGTTGCTTCCAACATAGAACTAAGTTGATTTGCCAAAGTTGCATCCTAATTTTTTGCACTTGGCTTCTTACTTGGTCCATCTTCTTCACCTTCCTTGTTGTCATCATCAATCTGAACATGACTAATCTAACTAAGTTGGTTTACCAACCTAGAAATTGAGGTTTATTTGTGTTTTATTTTCTAGTTAGTTGGTTACTGAAGTTGTTTCTTGAATCAAAGTAAGTAGGATTCTCAATTTTTAATTAAATTTCTTTTTCTGAATCTATGTAAGTTGGCTTTTCAACATTAGTTAAGTTATTGTCTAAATTTAGGTAAGTTAGCTTCTCAATGTTAGATAAGTTGATGGATACATTACATTTGTTGTTCCGCAACACACACTTAGTTGCTTTGTAATCTAGCTGTAGTATCCATTTGGATTTTCTTCTTGTGAATTATGCCATTTGGCCTTCGTAGGTTCATGATGCTACTAAGTTGCTTATCATGTTTCATTAAGTTGATTTATCCACTTTAGGTTAAGTTGTTTTATACTTTATCTAAAGTTGTAGCTTGCAGTCCACCAAGTTGTTTTCTTGGACTATATAAGTTGTTTTACGTAACCTAACTAAGTTGCTTTCCACCATGCATTTAATTTTTGGTTAAACAACCAATGGTGTTCATTAGCTTAATAATAAATTTAATTAGAAACTTTCTTTTTCTAGCAGCCAAACGTGAAGTCTGGTAACACGAAAATGGTGAAATGTACATGCGTTTACTAGAAGTTGTTGCAACGAAAGGGAACCGTCCACCTCGTTCAAAAACTTATCAGCAGCAGGTACGTGTTTAAGGATGAGCGACAATTACGGGGAAACTATTGTTGCGATGTGGTAAACTGTAGCCATTGAATTTATGAATCAAGAGTATGGAATAGTGGCTCAGCTTTGGAAGTTACTCAGCACTACCTAATAATTCTGATTGTAATAGGCAAATAGGCACTCTCGACAGTTTGTAGATACTTAAATGGGGTAGTTTTAGTTCTAATTTCTTTATGAGCTATATGGATAATTTGTCTGGCAAATTTAATTAAGTTGTTTTATTACTATGCTTAAGTTGTGTATTGAAATAAATTAAGTTGATTTCCTCGAGCATGCTAAAGCTGTTGAGTATTGGTGCAATCTAGCTAGGTCTTTCTTTTAGGTAATGTGCATAAGTTTTCTATTGGTTTAACTAGTTGCTTTGTCAACATACTTAAGTTGAGTATACTGAAATTAATCAAGGTGATTCCTCTAGCATGCTAGTTGTTGGGTATCTCTACAATCTATCTATGTATTCCTTTTGAGCAACATGCATAAGTTGTTCCCTAGTTTAATTAATTGCCTTGTCAACATGCTTAAGTTGAAACTGAAAATTAACTAAGTTATTCTTTTTGGTATGCTTAAGTTGTGTGGGTATCTACAATCTATCTTGTTTTTGTTTTTGAGCAACATGGATAAGATGATCACTGGTTTAATTAAGTTTACTTGTCAACATGCTTAAGGTGCTTATTTGTGATATTGCTAAGTTGTGCCGCGAAGCGGTGGTTCCCGGGCGACGTAGCTAGTACCATTTGGAGTGCGGTGGTGGAGGAGGCCATGACGCCTAGTTGGAGCAGGTGGCAGCACCCACGATGCCTAGCGCGAGTGCAAGTCCTCTGTGGCCCCTGACCAATGTAAGTTGATCGCCAATTTTAATGAAGTTACTAACTGCTACCTTGTTGAGTTCATTTCTGGTAATGTTTAACTTTTTGCTAAATATTGAGGCTAAGTTGCTTTCTAGGTAATATTGAAGTTGCCTTAACATTAATGCTAAGTTGGTTTTCTTGCAGGTGGAGATCATGTTTAGTTTTGTGATCTACAAAAGTCACGGTAGTCAACATATCTCCATGGAGATCTGGAAGAGGAAGAAGAACTGGTGTAGTAGTTTGTCTTGTAGAACAAGTATCTGGGGGAGGAAGAAGAGCTGGAGTAGTTCGCCAAGTGCATCTCGTGTGATATTGTCTGCTAATTTTTTCCCTTACGTGTAACCTTTCTTTTTTTCTGATTGGGTGCCGAATTAGTAAAACCAGCACCCAGCGTCTAGTGCTTTTTCACTCGCATGTAATCTCCCTTTTCCTAGTGGAGTACTGAATCGGTTAAACCAGCATCCAGATGCCGGGTCACACAAACCAGCACCTGGATGCTGGGATGTACTAACCAGCACCGGATGCTGCCTAGCAATGTTCAAAAAAGAAGGACCAAAGTGAGCAAAGGACCAAAGAGTAAGCAAAAAAACCAAGCATTGATTGATATATAATAATAATAAGCAAAAGAAGTAAGCGATGATTCATAAACCTAATAAGATAAGTATAGTAGCATGTACACTTGTCCACACACACACAAAGGTCATCTATAGTTTGTAACTACAACTAGGCCAACATCAAGCCTTCTGGATCGACTTAGGGAACGGGAGGACGTCTTGTCTCGTCATGAACTTCCTATAGTCACCCTGCATCTCTAGGCGATCTTCTATGTCACGGTTATTCGAGATATTTCCTCCGTAGAAGACCCCCCCCCCCCGAAGTCATGACATCACGAAATATGATTGCCCCAAACTGCTGCTGGATGCGATACATATCTTGTCTAATATCTGAATCAGTGATCTTGGCCTTTGCTTCGACCCACTGTTTGAGATGATCTGGCAGCGTAGAATTCTGCTGGTCAAGTAGGAACGCCCTCATGTGATGGAGTGCGTAGTAGGCTTCCTTCTTACTGTTTTCCGGCTGCTTCATGCAGGGGAACTCCGTTACGTGGTTGAAGACGTGCCTGCCGAACTTGACCTTCGTACGCACGAAGGTGGTGCCTTCCGTCGAGGCAAAGCCAGTGAGAGCATCATCGAGAACTTCCTTGATCTTGTCGTAGTTTTTCTTCTTTTCTAGACTCCCCGAGTCGAAATACGTGGTGTGGGAATGCTTCAGCGATAAGGAGATGAGCATGCAGTGTTCATTTCTGCGCAAAAAATTCAAATGGAATATGTTGGAAAAAGAATGATGATAATCTAATAAAGCCAATCGATGGTGGCGAGTGAATAACAATTTACTTGGGAAAGTAAGGCACGAGAATGTATTCCTTTGTCTTGTTCGCCACAAGGATTCATTTTAGGTACGAGGCCACGATACGTCGTTCGGTGGGGGAACCCAAGCAGTCGTCACGCATGTAGTATGGGTCCACTATAGTGATGCCCGGTGTGTTCTCTCTAATGATCTGCATGGCCAGGCTAAGAGAAAACAAACGGACCATGGTATAGTGCAGCGGGTATAGGTGGAACATATTGAAGATGTCGTTGAACCGCAGGAAGAACAGATCCGCAGGGGCATTGTCGACGAAGCCCAAGCCTGGTGGCACCTTAACCACGAATACCGGGTGCGAGGGATCTTTCTCCGATAGAAGGAGTCTCTCTATCGTCAGCACGCCGTCATGCACACTCTGCAGTTCTGAACTGGCGAGCTTCGCAAATTATTAGGTAACATGGGCTCACCCGCCACATGAATCCTCCACATAATACCCTCGGGTCTTGGTGGCCCATCCCGAAACCTGATCGGATTCGCAGTTGTTGACGCCACCGGCTGGCTCGAGCTGCTAGATTTTCTTTTCCTGCCCTTTTTTCCTTTTGGAGAGCGTTGCTAAACTGAGTGTTGAAGAAGTGATCATTCCAGTCTTCGTCGTCCTCGGCCGGATCCTGCGCCATGTGCATATCATCAACATGATCATCCGACCCACCGCGTGGAAGTGACGGCGAGGGCGGTAAGGGCGCCTTGCCACCGCTTGTCGCTGGCACGATAGGCGGTGTTGTTGTCTATGGCGTGATGGCCCCCACCATCCCCAAACGGATCATGCTCTTTGTCCATAGCAAGAATAAGCCAAAGCAAGTTCTGAGGACAGCCGGCTCTTCTTCATCCGCTCCTGGGGGTTGAATGGGCGGTTCTAGGTCGTCGCAGCCCCTTAGCACCCGACTAATTTTAACCCTGTGCACGCTATCTGGCATCGGCCTTGAGTGGAACGTGTGCTGCAAGGGTTGAACGATGGTACCCTTGGCAACATCCCTCAGCTCGTTTTTCATGTAGCATAAGAGAGTGCAAGGAACATCCATCTGCGGAAAACATGTACGGCGTCGTCAGAGATGCCATAAGAGTAATAGATGGTGTGAAAGGCGGTAAAGCAATTTGTTTACCGTGATGGCGTCGAGATCGGCTAATGTCGACGCACCGCATACGGCGACGGGCGTGCAAGAGACGGAAGGGATGCTTGATGGCGCGGTGCTGGCCGCCGGTGTATTCTCCCTACCGACGGGTGCTTCGAGCTCCGGTGCCGCCGCGACGATGGCAGGGGGGCACCAACTTGTACTCCGGCGCCGCGGTGATGGTAGGGGGAGTCACCAACACTTGCGGCGCCGCGGTGCTAGCGGGCGGAGTCACGAACACGTAGTTCGCCTGATTCGTTGGCACCGTGTTGTTCGAGTGGCTGCTGACCATGCTTGGAATCGGGCACGGCCCTACTCGACCACCCGCACTCCAGTTCGCTATTGACTCCACCAAGGTAGGCAGGAAGGACGTGAGAGTGATTGCCATGTTGTCTTGGACGATCTGCGGGATCCGCGCCACTTGTTTCTTAAGTTCTTGAACCTCACGGTTTTCCTCCTCACTCCTTCTCGACGGTGCCACATGCGTCCTCGGCGGTGGACCAAAATGATCCACCCAATTCTTACCCCCGAGGCCGGCCAGACGGCCAGCCGACGATGGCTTCTTCGTAACCGGCTCTATTTTCTTGGCCCGGTTCATTGCCCTGTTAAAAGGGTTATCCCACCGGGTGGCCGCCGTCGACCCCTGGGATGAGTAACCCTGGGATCCATGACTAGCAACAATTTCCTCCTCCTGCAAAAGAAGTAACAGTGAATCGTTTAGATCATCGATTAGATTCCAATCGAGTTGATCCGTGGTAATTAGATTATACTTACCACGATTTCCTCGAATTCCTTCACCCCAGGATCCGCGGTGAGTTGTTTGGTTTTTGGGTCCACATGGTAACGGGCCCTGATGAAGTTTCGAACCTGCCCGGGTTCAAATTTCGCAAAGGGATTTTCTATCCCCTTGGATCTATACTCTTCGTCCTCCTTATTCCATTTGGCCTCCACGGTTCTGTATCCACCAGATCCGAGATGGTGATGACCTATATTCATCGCCTGCAGCACCTTTCCCCATTTACTATTGGTCAGGGCTCTTTCGGATTCACACCTCTCCTTGAACTCCCGGAACTGATCTTCGGTGATCTGCGGGTCAATCTTCTGGATCTCCTCGAGACTTTTGGCTTCTTTATAGATCTTCTTCTTTATCCGGGTTCTCCAGCTGGCCAGGGTGGTGCTCATCTTTGTGAGGGCGGATTTTGTTTACTTCGTTCCCATGATAATTTGTGTTCTGATAATTAGCGGGGAACTTGTATCTTGCGTGCAGCTTCTCGAAGAGGAGTGTGCGCAAGTGGCCATTATCTTTATGCCGGAGATTCTCGGTGTTGATCGAGATGGTTGTCCGGGTGATCGCCGCCACTTGCCCACCGTACCCTCTGATGACAAGGTCGGGCTCCAAAGGAACCCCTGATGGGCTCACTTCGGTAATTTCCTCCCTGACCGTGCCGACCGTGTTCGGGCGCCGTTCCTTCGGCTTCTTCTTCTTCTTAGGAGGATTGCTACCACTCCCTGTGCCCTCGCCGCCATCAGTAGTTTCATCGTTCGCCGTTCCTTCGGCTTCTTCCTCCGCGTCTTCCATCTCATCATCCTCGCTCTTAGAAGGATGGTATTCTTCATTGTCTTCTAGCCGCTGGGCCGCCTCCCAGAATGTCAATTGTTTATTTGGAGGTCTGAGTTCTCCTTCAGCGCCGATGCGCTTAGAACATCCAGCCTCGTCGTTGTCACACATCTTTGCACTAATAAAAAACAAATAATTGGTTAAATTCACGGAAAAATCTGGGATGACCTTTGCTAATTTTCTTAAACTAGGAGTGCCCGATTTCTGCCGAAACGGAAGTTAATCAACATTCCGGCAAAAATCAGGACTCATTTCATACAAGAACCTGTATACACGACATAATAAAGTGCTCCATACAAGCACAAGCACAATTTCAAGTGCTTCATAACAAAGTTCACTTTAATGCTTGCTATCATTTGCTGCAATCCTACAACATATAACTTAGAAGCACAAATGATAGCAAGCAAGAAAATGACAGCAAGGAACTGACAGCAGCAAAGAAAACCCAAGCAATTGACAGCAGCAAATAAAACCCAAGCAGTTGACAGCAGCAAATAAAACCCAAGAAATTACCAGCAGCAAATAAATAATTGACAACAACAAGGAACTGACAGCAAGCAATTGACAGCAACAAATAAATCCTATAAAATGTACAAGATAACCTATTCTAGCCTAAACAAAACCCAAAGCCTACAAACTTGACAGCAAGCAAATTGATCCAGAAGAGTGACGTATCTAGAGCTCGCATAAGTAAAATGGCCATCATCTTCAATGGATAAACTTCTTTATACAAAGAAGATGTATAGAATGAAAGAACTTCTCTTTCAGTTTTAGGGGTAGGAATTCCTAACAGAACAATGGGACAATTTTTATTAGGAATGCAATCCTAGAATGAATCTATCTAGCAGAGATATAACAATTCTAGAAGCATCAAAGTCAGTAGAGGAAAGCTGAAGCTAGTGATGACCGAATGTTTATGCCTATTTACATCTTTGTAACTGATGACTGAACTATTAGGCTGAAATGAATCAGTAATCGTGTCAAGGCTACTGCAGGTTTCCAGAATGGCAACATACAAAGTTTAGCAACTCCCATCTTACTTTAGTTTAGATAGAGCGCAACCCACCTTTTTGCCTGATAGGATTAAATATACTGGTAGTCCATTAGAAACGGCATAGTTGTGTGTGTGCAACCCTGTACTAGTTTTAAAAAATTGTTTGGCATGTGCTTGACTAGTAGAGGAGCAAACTGCTGCATCCAGACTTAACTACATCTGACTGAGACCTCATACAAACACGACGGCAATGGCAACATGAAGTGATGATTAAGCACCAACAATTAAAATCTAGAGCTACATGAGCAGATGAGCCATTGTTTCCCAATTCCCCTTCCCTAAGTAGAACCCAAAGCTCCAGATTTCTAAGTGTTGGCCTCGAAACGAAAGCTACTACTGTATGTGTCCCTCTCTTGTATGTCTGAAGATACTACTACTGCAGAACTTGAGTGGTGAAAGCTACTGTATATGTCCCTGTCATTTCCCAGGGCTTGTTCATGGCGTAGTTTCCAGCCATGCACAACCACCCCCCAACAAGAACAGCGAGGACCATCAGGTGGATACCTTCGAATCTCTAACGAAATGCTCGCAGGCTAGGTTTCTGTTTAGCACGACAGGATGACAAAACAATGCTCGAATCTATAACCTCCCTAAAAAGTGCTACGACGGGATGAACAAGCAAGAGCAGGAAGGCCCGGGACCCTGGCCTTACAAGAGCCGGTCGACGCAGTGGAGGGATACCAGACGGAGGAGGAGGACGGCGACCACGGCGGGGGGAAGCTGGAGAAGGAGCCCCCATGTGGGATCTATCGCTGGCGCTAGTGGTGGTGGTCGCTGCTGCAGAGACGAGACACCTGGGCGGCAGCTACTAGCGGTGGCTGCTGGGGGATCCTCCACGGCCTCCTTCTCGAGTGCGGCGGTGGCGGCTGGCGGTGGCTACTCAGGGGATCGAGTGCAAGCGGCAGGCGTGGATCGAGCACAAGCCGGGAGGAGGGTCGGCCTTGTGGGAGAGATGGGGATCGCCGATGAGTGTGTGAGATGGGGGGAGTTGGGAATGATGATGTGGATACAACCCAGATAGGCATAGCGCACTATGCCAGAGTGCACTACGGATATCTGTAGCGCACTCGGGCTAGTGCGCTATGCCTCTCTGGGTTGTAACCACTCTATTCTAAACTTGTGAGCACCCAGGTTCGAATCCTGGTGCCCCCCTTTTTTATTTTTATTTTAAAAATACTTTTAAATGTTCGAAAAAATGCCCAAAAGTGGTGATATATGCCATACAAGTTTTGTTTTATTTTTAAAAATACTTTTAAAAATTCCAAAAATTCCCTAAAGTGATAATATATGTCATAAAAGTGGTACAAATATGATTCAAAGTATAACTAAATTTCATAATAATTTGTCCATGAATATTACAATCTTTTTCGACCACGCGTTTTACAATATTTTTTGAGCTAGCGTTTTACAATCTTTTTTCCCTTCTTTGTCGTGGTTGAATAATTTATCCCCGGGACTTTAATGTTTCTTCTTTCGAACGGGCTACCATTTTTGGGTAGGGTTGTACTTTTTCTTCTTGTGATGTATGTTGCTGCATCGTAGTCATCGTCATCTTCAATCCTTGGATCGCCGTACTGGTCGAAGTCTTGCTCCTTGGCGACTCCATCCATTCCAATGATGTTTCTTTTTCCTCTCCTCACGACAACACGGCTAGGCTTTGTCGGGTCGGTAATGAAAAAACATTGGTCCACTTTGGTAGCCAGTACCCACGGTTAATTTTTTGCGGCCACGTTTGCACCGGCGGCCTTGGATTTGGCTGCTTCGGGTATAACCATGGTTGTGATATACCGGTCTTCTTTTTCGACGCTCTTTGCCCATCTTACACGGAACATCGGCACCTTTTCTCCACAGCAGTCGAGCTCCCAGATCTCCTCGATTCTTCTGTAGAATCTTTCCTTCACGTTGTCATCGGTGTAGAATTCCGACGTTATGCCTGAGTTCTGATAATCACACTTGTTGTCCTTTTCCTCCGTATAGAATGTGTAGTCGTTGATATCATACGCCTGATAGGTCACCAGGTTTTGCATCGGTCCCTGCGACAAGGTGAATATGATCTTTTCCGTGTCAGAAGAATGCGATCGCGGGGGATTATCAAGGAGTGTCTGCCTAAACCAACGCGTGAAATCTGAGTTGTGCTCTTTGATTATTTCTCCCTGCGTCCTCTGTATGCCCCGGTCACTGTACTTCTTCTCGATTAACCTTTTGTGCTTCTGTACCCAAGGATAGACCAGTTCTAAATGCTGTAGCGCGACGAGGTTTGCTCGATCAAAGTCTGCGCGTCGAAAATTGAAGTCTGCATGCAGTATGCGACGACCCTCTCGGTGACCAGATCCGTCGATATTGCCAAGGTGCCTGTTGACGGGAAGACCGACAGGGTTCTCGATGTCTAGATAATTCATGCGGAAAGAGATGCACTCTTCGGCCAGAAAGCCCTTGGCTATGCTTCCATCTGGATGGGACCTATTGCGAATGTATCCTTTGATGTGTCCGTTCATCCTTTCGAACGCCATCATGCTGCGGAGGAACATCGGCCCGAGTTGTACGAGGTCCTCCACGACATGGACCAGCAGATGCACCATAATGTCGAAGAATGTGGGTGGGAAGTAGACCTCAAGCTCGCATAGTATCACGACGATCTCCTCCTGTAGCCTCCCAAGCTGATTCACGCCAATCGACTTCCTAGAGATGACGTCGAAAAACTTGCAGAGGCCAAATAACGTTTCACGGACGTGCTCGTCCATTATCCCTCTTAGTGCGACCGGAAGTACCTGCGTCATTAGTACGGCACAGTCGTGAGACTTCATGCCACTGAACCTCTGCTTCGCCTCGTCTAGATATCTGCTTATCTTGCCCGCTTAGCCGTAAGGAAAGTTGACTCCTGGAAGGCACTTGAAAAATTGTTTGATCTCATCCTGGCTTAGAGTGAAGCAAGAAGGAGGGCAGTAATATTCGTTCTTCTTGAACTTTCTACCCTTCCGACGACCTTGAGTCATCTCCGACTCATGATCATCGTCATCTTCCTGATCATCAGGAGTAGTGAGTCCTCCGTGAAGCTCCTTCCGGATACCCAAGCATATCAGGTCGTGCCTTGCTTTTGGACCATCTTTCGTCCTATCTGGCATGTTGATTATGGTGGCGACCAGACTCTCGCACACGTTTTTCGTGATATGCATGATGTCGAGGTTATGAGGCGTGCGGAGAAACTTCCAGTATGGCAACTCCCAGAAAACAGACCTTGTTTTCCATACCTTCATCAGCGGCTTGTCTTGTTGCTGCCTCTTTTGCTTCTTTCCAGGCTTAGGACAATCTTTCCAGTTTTTCAGGAACTCTTCCACTTCTTCGTTGCTCCTATGCTCTGGGATTCCTCGGGTCTCGGATTTGCCATCGAATAGGTCTCCACATTTTCTCCATGGATCATTCTTGCCGAGCCACCTCCGATGCACCATGAACACGGTTTTCGATGACCCTGGATCTTTCTCTAGTTGGAGATAGCTTGTGTTATCCATGCACCTAACGCATGCGCAGAATCCTTGGATAACCTGCCCCGAGATATACCCGCAACCTGGATAGTATTGCACCGTAGTGACCAACGCGGCTCTCATAGTGAAATAATCTTGTGCGACGGCGTCGTAAGTATTGGCTCCAGATTCCCATAACGTGGCTAGCTCCTCTTTCAACAGCCCGAGATACAGATTGATGTCGGTACCAGGTTGTTTTGGCCCTTGAATTAGCATACTCATTTGTATGTACTTCTTATTCATGCACAACCATGGAGGGAGGTTGTACATCCATACAAACACAGGCCAAGTGCTGTGCGTGCTTCTCTGGCTACCGAACGGATTGAGTCCATCGGTGCTCGCACCAAGCCTGATGTTCCTCGAATCTCCACCGAATTCTGGGAATTCGAGGTCCAATGCTTTCCACTGGCTAGCATCTGAAGGGTGCATCAGCAGCTCATCCTTTTCGGGGTCATCATCATCATCTCCTGGCTTCTTCCTTTCCGCATGCCATCGCATGAGCTACGCTTCCTTAGGGTCCACGAAATAGCGCTGCAGACGAGGAGTGATAGGAAAGTACCATACCACATTTCGAGGTGTTTTCTTCCCTCTCTTGTATCGACTCACGCCGCACACCGGACATGTGGTTTTCTCCGCGTCCTCGCCCCGATAAATGATGCAATCGTTGATGCATACGTGATATCTAACGTGCGGTAGATCGAGAGGACAGGCGATTTTCTTGGCGTCCTCGATACTAGTTGGACATGTGTCCCCCTCCAGGAGACGATCGTGCCAGAATGCCATCATATCGTCGAAGCTTGCGTCGCTCAATTTGTGTTTTGCCTTCATCTCCATAGCCTTGAGCGTTACATTCAACCGGGTATCATCGGCCCTGCATCCTTCATACAATGGAGTAACCGCGTCTTTCTCAAGTTGCGCAAGCTTGGCTTTCTCTCTAGCGGCAGCCCTAGCGTTACTCGTTTGCTTGAGAAGCAGCTCTTGCACATAAGGGTCCCGCACACAGCCTGACGTTGTTCCATCGTCGTCTGCTCCTCCGGCATCTAGATCATCATCATCTCGGTCTGCTTCCTCACCTTCACCATCTCCAGGAGACTCTTCATCATCTCGCCCGTTCTCGCCGTGATGATGATCATCGACATGTTGGCCACCTTCACCGTCTCCATCATCTTCGTCATCGCTTATCCAACGAGTGTATCCATCCATGAAACCATGGCGGAGCAGGTGCGCCTGCAGATTCCCGGAATCTGGGTCGATCACCCATTTGAGTTTGCATCTTCTGCACGGACATCTTATATCTGTCTTGTTATTTCGTATCATGTCGGTGGTCGCACATTTCAAAAATCTAGCCACAATTCCTTCGCTCATTTTGCGGACCATTTTTGCCTGCACGGTGTACACGGTATAATTAGAAGTCTATTAGAACCACATAATGAATGCATGCATGCAATGGTCGATAGAAAATTTCGGCATGACCTATCATAAAATTAGGACCTTTGCGAAATGCCAAAGTCTTGCCAAAATGGAAATGAATCAACATTTTGGCAAAACAAATGGCAACTTGTTCACATACAAACACAAGAGAGAGAGACCGAGATCCATACACACATGAACATATCATTATCCTCTCCATACACACATGCATGAGCATCATCGATACTCTCCATATATACACACATATGACCATATCGATCCTCTCCATACACACATCATGAGCATCGATCATCTACATACATATGAACATATCATCCATATACACATGAACACATCCTTACATGGACAACTTACCGAGATGAGAGACCAATCGCGAGAAGATGGAAAGGAGAGGTGCGCGCGAGACAGGAGAAGGATATGAGAGAGGAGAGCTTCCTCTATTACTTATGTAACATCCAAGGCAAGTTCTACATGCTAAAAATGGTGAATGGGTGGAGAAATTGAGGTGGGAAGGAGAAGGATCCCGACTAGATCTAAGGAGTAAGAAGAAGGGGAAAGTGAAGTGTGGGGTGGTGGAGAGATGATCACATGATCACATATGTTTGTGCAGGTCGACACATCCATGGCGCACATGGCCCCAGTGCGCCACAGGGAAAAATCACATCCGTGGCGCACATGGCCAGAGTGTGCCACGGATGTTTATGACCATTTAAGGAGCAGAGGGGGCTTCACATAGGCGTAGCGCACTTGTCTCATGTGCTCTATGGCTATCCCCAACACCCGTAGCACACCACCCCTATGTACGCTCTTTGGTATGACATCGTAGACCAGGCCTGGCCCACACATATCTGTGGCGCACTATGGCCATGTGCGCCACGGTTGTTCTAGTTACTAGTAGGGCACTGCACATAGGTGAGCCACACCTGTTTTAGCCGTGGGGCACTTCAACCATGTGAGCCACGGATGTGCTGATTACCTATATCTGTTTTCCTAGTAGTGGTGGAGAAGGAGGAGAAGGGGAGAAGAAGGAGATATGGAGGAGAAGGATAAGGAGGAGATGTGGAGGAGAAGGAGGAGAGGTGGAGAGGAAGGAGAGATGGAGGAGAAGGAGAAGGAGGAGAGGCGGAGGAGAAGGAGAAGGAGGAGAGGTGGTAGGTGTTATATATGTGTGGTAGGTGGCTGTTTCGAATTTGAATTCGGCCAGGTTATAGGAGGCGCATATTGCTCCATATGTGCCTCCTATACTTCAAACTATAGGAGGCACATATTGCTCCATATGTGCATCCTATACTTTGAACTATAGGAGGCACATATGACCATATGCGCCTCGCCTATGCGGCTACCTACTTCCACCCGGGCCCGCATGAGTTACTTGAGGTGCACTCTAGAGGAGCAAGAGACTTCACTTACATATGCGTGTAAACCAATGGAGGTTGAGCGAGATTCTATGGTGAATCAATGGGGGAAATGAAGTGGGGAGGAGGAGGGGGCAACCAGATTTGTCTTGGTGGAGGAGGAAGAAGTGAGACAAGTGAGTGGGGTGGTAGTTGGCTCCATGTGCAAAAAGCTGGAAAAAAGTGGTGCCAGGTTATAGGAGGCGCATATTTCACAATATGTGCCTCCTATAATTCAAACTATAGGAGGCGCATATAGCAATGTGCGCCTCTCCTATGTGGCCACCTACCTCCACCGGGGCCCGCAGGAGTTACTTGAGGCACATATGACTATATGCGCCTCGCATATAATCAAATATAGGAGGCGCATATGACCATATGTGCCTCGTATATTTGAGCACCTACCAACACGCGGGCCCACACAGATTATGCAAGGCACATTCTGCCCATATGCGCCTCCCCATATCTGATATATAGGAGGCGCATATGCTAGAATGCGCCTCGCATAATCTGGGGCTACTTGACTTCGTCCGTACTAGGATTATAGGAGGCGCATTCTTATCATATGTGCCTCTCCTATTTTTATACTAGAGGTGCATGGAGAATGAGTGCGCCTCACCTATTTTATAGGAGGCACATATGGTCTAAATGTGCCTCCTATAAGCATATCTCCTATAGCCTTTTCTCTAGTAGTGCACGGCGCATCCTTTTCTGTTGAACTGTAGCGGGAACGACAACAGGCGCCACCCTCTTTCCCTAGGCTTTTGCCGCGGGTTTATCTCGGCCACCCTCCTCATCGGTGACATCGACCGCAATAGAAACAAAGCCTCAAACCACAACCTCACGAGCCAGGACGAGAGAAGGAGCTGCAGCCAGCAACTTACCATGAGGATCCGAGGGGCCGTCATCCGCCCGGACGGGAAACCCTTCAGGCTCCATCTGGGGGTACTTCTTCGGCTTGCTGTCCGGCAAGAAGGACAGGAGAGGGAGGTCACCCATACCATCTTCGGCTAGCTGCGCCGTGAACAACTACTCAAAAAGGGGAGCATAAGGCACCCAAGGAAAGCTAACAACGATGAAGAATAAAATGCAAGATAATCAGAGGGCAACTCACCCGGGGCGGCAGGCAGCCGCGATGGTACGGCGGGCAGGACTACGTCCAGGTTCCCTCCATACGAAACTTGGAGATCATGGAGACGCAGTTCCATAGGTCCTGGTAGGGCACCTCCTTCCACGACGTCCTCGTTGGATCATCAGCGGTCGATATATGGCACATCGTGTGAGACCGTTTCTACAGCGGAAGCACGCGACGCACCATCCATGATAGCGTGATGTCCCAGGCGGTGAGCCTCTCCGTCTCCACCATCGCCTCCACCCGGGTGGCCATCCGGTCGAGGTCCACCGAGGCGCCCATACCTTTCGTTGACTAGCCTTCTGCGTTAAGGGCAAGTTGGCGAAAGGCGAAAGGCAGATCCAGTCCACCTCTGTGGCATTGCTCACATAAATATATGAGTGCTGCCACAGCTTGATGGTGTTGGGAAGCTCGAACTGCAGCATTGGCGAGGAGGACCGTGGGTAGATGGCGCAGCAGCCTGTCTGTGTCAGCGGACCGACCTTAGAGGTGTTATGGGCCTTGAAGTGGAAGAACTTGAGGAAGTTCGCCACCTCGGGCCACACCCCAAGGTACGACTCGCAGCAAGCCGCGTGGTGCGATAGCTGCGCGATGGCGTTGGCGCCCAGATGATGGAGCTGGTGGTCGAAGAAGACAAAGAGTTGGAGGAGGAAGGGGCTAACGGGAATACCGAAGCCGAGGGCGAAGTGCGCGAGGAAGACGATGCGCTCCCCAGGCCGAGGGTCCGGCACCCGCTCCCCCTCCAGCGCGAGCTGATGCTTCACAAGCATCGATGAGGGAAGAAATCTGCCCCGCCAGTACTTGTTGACGAGTTCGTCGGTCACAACTGACCCACACCAACCGCCGTGCTATTCCGGCAACATCTCGACAGAAGAGGTGGCCTTGCCGAACAGTGTGCAGTGACTCCGGCGGCAGCAAGGAGAAGGGGCGCAAGGAGCAAGGTGCGCTGGAGCACGAGGTGAAGATGAGCCGACCGATGGGGAAGTGTGTACATCGTTCCCCCTCAGGGCTATATTTATCCCCGCAGGTGGTACCGTCGCCTCCTTGGCTCCCGCACGACGTGTGGCATCATGGCACCACGGCTGCACGACGTTACGGCTTCAGATCCTTTGCGCCATCATGATTGCCATAGAAGATCCGCAAGAGTTACTGGGAGACGAGGCGTGCGCGCTCGCCCCGAGAAACCGCTGCGGCAAGTTGCGTGCGCAGTTGCCAAAAAACAAATAGAGCGACGCGGAAGTCCAACTGACGCGACATGCACCAGAGCAGCAGTTTACACTCATGTGACAACATCAACTGCGTCATCAAGCTAACACTTCGTCTTCAGCTACGCCAGCCGGTCCCTGCCTTCGCTATTTACACCTAGTGGGAAGCCATCGATTCCGCAGCCGTTTAAATCCAGCCGGAAAGCAAAAACAAAAGCTGCAGCCGGATGCGGTAAAGCAATCACTTCAAAACGAAAAGAGAGCACGCAAGATCTTACCCACCGGCCAAGCCCATACCCTCTCAGGGACTAGCGTCAGGGGGATAACTATAACAGCCCAAGTTTGTAATATATGTAATTAGTACTTAAGCATTGCATGCATCTGTTTAAATCACTAAAATATTTGCATGAGATCAAAGTGTGTGAATAAAAATACAAGTTTTTGAATAATGCAAACCCTAAACCCTAATTTCCCTCTCTCTATGAAACACATTCAAATAGTTTTGATATTTCGAAAACCCAAGAATTTGTGGAGCCCAAACAGTATGGAGGGCCCCAGTGTGTTTTAAAATATATTCTAAAACTTCCTGTATTTTTGAATTATACAAAACAGAAAAAAGGAATTGAAATACATTTATAAAGAGTAAAACAGAAAAAAACAATTTACAGGAAAAAATGGGCAGCAACAGCCAACGGGCCGTGGCCCATCTCCCATCTCCTCTTCCTGTCGCCCAGCGCCCTTTCCGCGGCCCAGCAACCGGCCCACGCCAGCCCGGAAGCGGCCTCGTACCGCTTCGGCCCCGATACCTCGTCGTCGTCTTCGTCCCCGACGAAGAAGCTGCTCGCTGGCGCTGCGCTCGCTGTCCGCCACTGAGGGCGCCGACGCCTACAAGAACCCCAAGCCGCCGTAGTGGAGAACCCTAGCCCTCTTTCTCCCTCTCGCACGCGTTCTTCCCTTTCTCTGGCCAAACCCTAGCCAAGCTCCGTCTCCATCTCCGCCCACCCCGTGCATCATGGTGTGGCCTAGGAGAAGTGTCGTGTCGTCGTCTTTGTTTCTGTCAAGCCACGCAAGCTGGGAGGACGTCGTTTGGCCGGAATCAAGCTCGACCTCAACTCTGGCCGCCATAGTCAAATCGAAAATTCCTCTTCGTCCGGCCTCCCCTCGCTTCATCGACCTCACCGTCGTGCTCGTGGTGAGCTAGCGGACCTCCTAGACCCCTCCGTTCTCCACCTCTTGTGCTGTATCATTGTCCAGACGAGCACCTGCCACCGCCGCCATTGTTTGCCGTCGCTGTCATCGCTCCGGTGACCATACCGAGGCGGCGCCGCCACTATAATGCTTGCCTCGACCTCCTCTTTCGAGCAAGACCAACCACGCATCCACAGACGCCGCCAATCGCTCTCCCCTCTCTCGATCTGAGAAGATCAGCCATCGATGACTTTATAGTGACGTCATCATGATGCAATAAATCCTTTTCTATTTACTTAAATGATTTCTGTAAATAATTTCTATAATAAGTATATGCTGATAGGTGGGCCCTATCTTTCAGGGTTTTAATATTTTTGTAAATCATTTATGAAATTAATAAAAGTCTGACATGTGGGCCCAAGTTGGAAAAATAATTCAAATATTCCAAAAATGATTTAAAATTAATTAAAATTGGTGAAATTCATAACTAATTCATTTTAAATCATAAAAATATAAATAATATATCAAAATGTTTAGAAAATTGAGAGCTATCTGTTTAAGCAATCATCATACATTGTTAACCAACTTTCATGTCAAGTTTAATTAGAAGAACCATTTGAATCCCATAGGTGATTCCGAGGATCCCCCTGTTCTAGGGTTTGGACCTCTCGGACCCCGTTTAAAGTGACCAAGCATGTTCTAGGGTTCATTTTCAACACTATTTAACTTTTCATATCATCCATATTGTATGAGCATTGCACATGCCATGTATTGATTGTCGTTTTCCTTTCCGGTATTGGTTCTTCGTGATAGGATCCGAACCCGAGGATGAAGTCGACGACACTAAAGATTCATATCTGTCCATTGAAGGACAAGGCAAGCGTAGCCGCTCATTCTTATCCTATGTTTTATAAAGTATATTACTTTCTCGCTATGATGCACACGATTCCAATGTGGTATTTTGTCAGTAGCTAGTGTTACCTATCTGCTGCACTATTTCCCTTTTGTAGCCTTATACTCCTGATCCACTTCTCCTAGCATATCTAGGTTTGGCATGTGAGCGTTGTTAGAGCTTTTGCAACCGACAGCTTAGCCATGCATAGTAACAACGTCTGATCCGTCCGAATGATGAATCAGAGATGCCGGTGAAACTAGAAAGTTAGGAGATGGTGACATCATCGAAGGAGTTAACTAAACATGCTAAGTCTTGTATGGGAGGCCACGTTGGGTGTGGTTTTTGTAGTCCCATGCTCGCCACCATTAGGATACGAGTTCTTGCCTCTTGAGCCAAGACGATTGTACAACCGCATGGGGCTATGGGAACCCCTCGATTGACTAACTTGCCTAGTAGATTCCATGAGTCACATAGTTCGGGCTTTCCATTTGGCATTGGCATTGAAAACATTTTCGAACGAGGAGGTGAAGGAGGTGCATCATAACATGTAGGGAAGCATGGACCGGGTTGCTTGTGGTCGATGGAGCCCCTGGTAAACCAACCTCGCCTCACATCTTTAAGTACCGACTTCGGGATTTGACTCGTTACGGCGGGGTCTCGGTGAAAGCAAGGTAAATGTCGTGGTCAACCACCCTCCGCTAGCCTTCCGAGGAAGAGGGCTAATAATTTGGCATTAAGATTCGGTTGGTACGTGTGGGTAAAGTTGTACACCCCTGCAGGGTAATAATCTTTTTGAAAAGCCGTGTTCACGGTTATGAATGACTTGGGAACAGACGTGATGATCATAGAGAACTATAACCTAAGTAAAACTTGCTGATCCACGTGTGTTTAAGGATGCTTCCTCTGGGTCGAGGGGGAGATCCTAGATAGGAGGTGTTCATGCAGCTGGTGGTTATCAATATATGATGAACAAGATGAAGAAGTCGTTATCTTATCCCATTTAAAAGATTCTGAGTAGACGAGCCTCTTGTCTCTCTTGTTTACAAATAAAGATTGCTTTTCACAAAAGTAAATCCAGAGAAAGCCTTTCTAGCCAGAGCATGTAGATACTAGGTTATCTAAGTCTTGCGGAGTACATTCTAATTACTCACCTTGCGACGTGCGACATTGTTGTTTTTCTACAGAGGATCTGGTTGCAACTGAAGGTGGCTTCTACGTTGACATCGAAGAGTAGTTGGGGGCCCAGGTAGCAGCCTGAGGACTATGGGATGGACGTCGCTTTTGTTTATGGCCTCTTAGGCCCTTTGCTAAGTTGTTGTGTAGAACAAAATATTTTATTTTGTTGTGTGATGTAATGTTGGGTCTATGACCTCTGGTTTGTAATAACTCTAATATCTTACTCTGTTAAGAGTTTAAACTTATGTTGTTGAATCCCTATGTTTTGTAATATTACCGAATCATACTGTGATCTTCCGTGTTTGGAGTTGAACTTATCTTAGAAGGTGATCTGAGGTTAGTTTAACCCTAATACCGAGGGTGCTATAGGTTTTGGTATCAGAGCAGGACTGCCTGTAGGAAACCCTTTTATTGGTCGATGTTGAGTCTAGAAGTTGATAAAACTATTTGAAAGTTAAAAATTATTTATAGAAACAGTAACTAGGATTCTTTTTACTCCTTATCTGGTGTGTTTCAAATGCTGGAGTTCTTCTTACCCTATTTGGTTTGAAAAGGTTTTCATTCCTTATCTCATATCTCAAAATTCTTAGGATTGTGGTTTTGGGGTTGTTTTTCTAAAAGTACTCTATACTTGGTTGTTATTCTCAGAGTTCCAAGATATCTCAGTTTTGCTTGGTGTGTAACATCTTAGAATTCCATTGTCATGGTTTGTAAGTCAGCTGGTTAGTGTATACATTCGTATGCTTTGATACTACCATGCTTGATAAGATGATACCTTTATATCAAGTACTCCTTGTTCAGCTTTCCTTCCTATTCTTTTGAATCCCTTGTCTAACCTTTTCTTTGTTCTTTCAGGATGGGTGATACCTCTCGTGCCCGTACCCGTGCTCATGCACGTGGTGCTGCAAATGAGCGTGAATCTTCCAACCTTCCTCCATCGCCGTCCATGGTTCAACTCATGGCCATGTACGAAACCAACCATGCTGACAACATGAGGCTCCTTGAAAGGATTGAGCGCAACACCGCTCAACGCAAGAACAATTGAGTTGGTATCAAGGACTTCACATGTCTCACTCTGCAAGTTTTCAGCTATTCTTCCGAGACACTTGATGCAGACTACTGGCTTCGCACTATGGAGCGTAAACTTCAGGTTGGTCGCGTTGCTCAAGCTGATTGGGTGACTTTTTCTACCTATCATCTGGAGGGAGTAGCTAACTCCTGGTGGGAAAATTTCTTGGCTATGCAAGAAGCTCAACATGTTGTTACATGGCAAGAGTTCACTGAAGCCTTCCGAGCTTATCATATTTCGGAGGGTCTGATGGATCAGAAGAGGGAGGAGTTCCTCAAGCTGAAGCAGGGCACTGGTTTTGTGTGTGATTACCAGCTCAACTTCAATCGTCTTGCCTGCTATGCTACTGAAGAGGTCTCCACTGATGCTAAGAAGCAAGCTCTATTCTGCAAGGTATTTAATCCTGAGGTTCGTCGTCATATCCACCTCATGGGCTTTGGTAAGTTCCAAGGTCTTGTTAATAAGGCTATGAAAGTCGAGAGTGGAAAGGTGGAGTATGAAGAAACTCATAAGCGTCCTCAGGATGGGTACAACAAGGCTGGTTCTGGCAATAAGAAGCGCCATGTCTTTGTGCCTTACAATGCCATGCCACGTGCTTCTTACACCCCAAGGACTTCTAGATATGCTCCTCGTCCGAATGCTACTCCAAACAATGCTGGTGGATCAAATTATCATGCTGCTGGTACTGGATCAGGCCTCATATGTTTCAACTGTCGCCAGCCTGGCCACTATGCAAGAGACTGTCCTCAAAAGACTGCTGCTGAGAAGGCACCACCACTAAAGAATAATGATAAGTATCCAGGTGCTGGAAAAGGACGCCTGGACCATATCTCACTACTAGGGAAATGGCCATTCGTGGCGCACCTGAAAAGAGCATCTGTCAGTGCGCCACGGGCCTTGCGCTACGGTTATCTCCTAGCCGTGGCGCACTGCCTAGTGCGCCACGGTTGTGTCGAGATAGGCGTAGCACATCTGCTAGTGTGCCACGGCTATGTGGGCAGGTGCGCTACGCGTAGGATCTTCTGTGGCGCACTTCCCAGTGCGCCACTAAGCTTCTAAAGTACGCTTTAGGTGTAGTGCGCCACAAAAGGTAGGTCATGTGCGCCACAGGTGTTTTTTTTGTTTTTTTAATTTCCGAGCCAGATTATATACAATACATATTATATACAATATTATAGCAGATATACACACACAGATACAAGATATACATTTATATATATAAATACACAATTTGAAAAACAAGATTGAAACAAATACATATAGATAAGTCTCATACATGAATACATAGTATAATTTACATTGTTTCGATCAAGTTACAAAGTAGTTGGTGACATGCGAATACATGTGTCGATGGAACAAGTTAGAGCTCGGAAGCTCGCCTAGACATCTAAACTAGCTAGACACAAACGCGGGTTAAACAACCAAAGAAGATAAGCATGATCACCGCCGCGACGAAGGTGTAGGTATTCATCCGGTTCCTTGTCCTAACTCCCGCTAGATAGCGCGTGTATCTAGCTTCCGCTTCCGCCATAGTGATGTACCCTTTGTAGCTATTGCCGCTGAAACGGTGCACCTATCTCCGGCAGTCTTACCAATCATCGTAAAGTCCGAGAACCCGTCCTTTGTACACGACGTACCACGTCATCTATAAGTTGACAATAATAATTAACCGGTGATTGAAAAAAACATATATAATTAAAGTCGCATATGAAGATACACTTATAGAAAGTACTCCTAAATCAAAAAGACCAAACTCAAAAAGCATGCCTCATATATAACTAGGTTGTTCGACACAGGAATATGCTACGATGGAACTGTCCGCCAAGTAGGATGCACAACACCTGGACCTATGCATAGCACAAGGCGGACAATCCGATCGCAGCACATTCACATATATAGCATGCCACGACATTTCAATCATCGGCATTATTCTTGGAAAAGACCAAAGTAACTCAAAAAGCATGCCTCATATATAACTAGCTAGGTCATTGGACACAGGAATATGCTACGATGGAACCGTAAGCCAAGTAGGATGCACAACATCTAGACTTGTGCATAACATAAGGCTTACAGTCCCATCGTAGCACATTCACATATATATTGTGCCACGACATTTCAATCATCGGCATTATTCTCGAAAAAGACCAAAGTAACTCAAAAAGCATGCCTCATATATAACTAGCTAGGTCGTTGGACACAGGAATATGCTATGATGGAACCGTAAGCCAAGTACGATGCACAACATCTAGACTTGTGCATAACACAAGGCTTACAGTCCCATCATAGCACATTCACATATATATTTTGCCACGACATTTCAATCATCGGCATTATTCTCGAAAAAGACCAAAGTAGCTCGAAAAGAATGCCTCATATATAACTAGCTAGGTCGTTGGACACAGGAATATGCTATGACGGAACGGTTAGCCAAGTAGGATGCACAATTCCTGGACTTGTGCATATCACAAGGCTAACTATCCCGTCGTAGCACATTCACATATATATTGTGCCACGACATTTCAATCATCGGCATTATTCTCGAAAATGACAAAAATAACTCGAAAAGAATGCCTCATATATATACATAGGTCGTTGGACACAGGAATATGCTACGATGGAACTGTGAGCCAAGTAGGATGCACAAGACCTGGACTTGTGCATATCACAAGGCTCACAATCCCATCGTAGCACATTCACATATATAGTGTGCCACGACATTTCAATCATCGGCATTATTCTCGAAAAAAGTGTAAGGAAAAAAAGAAGGACCAAAGTGAGAAAAGGACCAAAGAGTAAGCAAAAAAACCAAGCATTGTTTGATATATAATAATAAGCAAAAGAAGTAAGCGATGATTCATAAACCTAATAAGATAAGTATAGTAGCATGTACACTTGTCGACACACACACAAAGGTCATCTATAGTTTGTAACAACAACTAGGCCAACATCAAGCCTTCTGGCTCGGCTTAGGGAACGTGAGGACGCCTTGTCTCGTCATGAACTTCCTATAGTCACCCTGCATCTCTAGGCGATCTTCTATGTCACGGTTATTCGGAATATTTCCTCCGTAGAAGACCCCCCACGAAGTCATGACATCATGAAAGATGATTGCCCCAAACTGCTGCTGGATGCGATACATCTCTTGTCTAATATCTGATTCATTGATCTTGGCCTTTGCTTCGGCCCACTGTTTGAGATGATCTGGCAGCGTAGAATTCTGCTGGTCAAGTAGGAACGCCCTCATGTGATGGAGTGCGTAGTAGGCTTCCTTCTTACTGTTTTCTGGCTACTTCACGCAGGGGAACTCCGTTACGTGGTTGAAGACGTGCCTGCCGAACTTGAAGGTGGTGCCTTCCGTCGAGGCAAAGCCAGTGAGAGCATCATCCAGAACTTCCTTGATCTTGTCTTAGTTTTTCTTCTTTTCTAGACTCCCCGAGTCGAAATACGTGGCGTGGGAATGCTTCGGCGATAAGGAGATGGCGCAAAGGTTCATCTCTGCGCAAAAAATTCAAATGGAATGTGTTGGAAAAAGAATGATGATGATATAATAAAGCCAATCGACGATGGCGAGTGAATAACGACTTACTCTGGAAAGTAAGGCACGAGAATGTATTCCTTTGTCTTGTTCGCCACGACAATTCTTTTTAGGTACGAGGCCACGATACGTCGTTCGGCGGGGGAACCCAAGCAGCCGTCACGCATGTAGTAGGGGTCCACTATAGCGATGCCCGGTGTGTTCTCTCTAATGATCTGCATGGCCAGGCTAAGAGAAAAGAGACGGACCATGGTATAGTGCAGCGGGTATAGGTTGAATATATTGAAGATGTCGTCGAACCGCAGGAAGAACAGATCCGTAGGGGCATTGTCGACGAAGCCCAAGCCTGGTGGCACCTTAACCACGAATACCGGGTGCGAGGGATCTTTCTCCGATAGAAGGCGTCTCTCTATCGTCAGCACGCCGTCATGCACACTCTGCAGTTCCGAACTGGCGAGCTTCCGCAAATTCTTAGGTAGCATGGGCTCACCCGCCACATGAATCCTCCACATAATACCCTCGGGTCTTGGTGGCCCGTCCCGAAACCTGATCGGATTCGCAGTTGTTGACGCCACCGGCTGGCTCGAGCTGCTAGATTTTCTTTTCCTGCCCTTTTTTCCTTTTGGAGAGTGGGCGGGCACCACAATCTGAGCACCGGCCGCCCTATGTAGTGTGCCAGGGCTTAGAATAAAGGGCCGTTTGGTTGTATCAGTTGGCTCTATAAAGGCGCAAGCTGGAGGCGTCTCCTGAGAACCAAACAGACGCTTGGTGATAGTGGCTTTCTCTGTGGGGCCACTAGCTAGGTCTTCGTTGCTAAACTGAGTGTTGAAGAAGTGATCATTCCAGTCTTCGTCGTCCTCGGCCGGATCCTGCGCCATGTGCATATCATCAACATGATCATCCGACCCACCGCGTGGAGGTGACAGCGAGGGCGGTAAGGGGGCCTTGCCACCGCTTGTCGCTGGCACGACAGGCGGTGCTGTTGTCTGTGGCGTGATGGCCCCCGCCGTCCCAAAACGGATCATGCTCATTGGCCATAGCAAGAATAAGCCGAAGCAAGTTCTGAGGACAGACAGCTCTTCTTCATCCGCTCCTGGGGGTTGAATGGGAGGTTCCAGGTCGTCGCAGCCCCTTAGCACCCGACAAATTTTAACCCTGAGCACGCTATCTGGAATCGGCCTTGAGTGGAACGTGCGCTACAAGGGTTGAACGATGGTACCCTTGGCAACATCCCTCAGCTCGTTGTTCACGTAGCATAAGAGAGTGCAAGGAACATCCGTCTGCAGAAAACATGTACGGGATCGTCAGAGATGCCATAAGAGTAATAGATGGCGTGAAAGGCGGTAAAGCAATTTGTTTACCGTGATGGCGTCGAGTTCGGCTAATGTCGACGCACCGCATACGGCGACGGGCGTGCAAGAGACGGAAGGGCTGCTTGATGGCGTGGTGCTGGCCGCCGGTGTATTCTCCCTACCGACGGTTGCTTGGAGCTCCGGTGTCACCGCGATGATGGAAGGGGGGCACCAACATGTACTACGGCGCCGTGGTGATGGCAGAGGGAGTCACCAACACTTGCGGCGCCGCGGTGCTAGCGGGCGGAGTCACAAACACATAGTTCGCCTGATTCGTCGGCGCCGCATTGTTCGAGTGGCTGCTGACCATGCTTGGAATCGGGCACGGCCCTACTCGACCACCCGCACTTCAGTTCGCTATTGACTCCACCAAGGTAGGCAGGAAGGACGTGAGGGTGATTGCTAGGTTGTCTTGGACGATCTGCGGGATCCGCGCCACTTGTTCGTTAAGTTCTTGAACATCGCGGTTTTCCTCCTCGCTCCTTCCCGACGGCGCCACATGTGTCCTCGGCGGTGGACCAAAATGATCCACCCAATGCTTACCCCCGAGGCCGGCCAGACGGCCAGCCGACGACGGCTTCTTCGTAACCGGCTCTATTTTCTTGGCCCGGTTCATCGCCCTGTTAAAAGGGTTATCCCACCGGGTGGCCGCCGTCGACCCCTGGGATAAGGAACCCTGGGATCCATGACTAGCAACAGTTTCCTCCTCCTGCAGAAGAAGTAACAGTGAATCTTTAGATCATCGATTAGATTGCAATCTAGTTGATCCGTGGTAATTAGATTATACTTACCACAATTTCCTCGAATTCCTTCACCATAGGATCCGCGGTGAGTTGTTTGGTTTTTGGGTCCACATGGTAACGGGCCCTGATGAAGTTTCGAACCTGCCTTGGTTCGAATTTCGCAAAGGGGTTTTCTATCCCCTTGGATCTATACTCTTCATCCTCCTTATTCCATTTGGCCTCCACGGTTCTGTATCCACCAGATCCGAGATGGTGATGACCTATATTCATCGCCTGCAGCACCTTTCCCCATTTACTATTGGTCAGGGCTCTTTCGGATTCACACCTCTCCTTGAACTCCCGGAACTGATCTTCGGTGATCTACGGGTCAATCTTCTGGATCTCCGCGAGACTTTTGCCTTGTTTATAGATCTTCTTCTTTATCCGGGTTCTCCAGCTGGCCAGGGCGGTGCTCATCCTTGTGAGGGAGGATTTTTTTACTTCGTTCCCATGATAATTTATGTTCTGATAATTAGCGGGGAACTTGTATCTTGCGTGCAGCTTCTCGAAGAGGAGTGTGCGCAAGTGGCCATTATATTTATGCCGGAGATTCTCGGTGTTGATCGAGATGGTTGTCCGGGTGATCGCCGCCACTTGTCCACCGTACCCTTTGAACCCCTGATGGGCTCACTTCGGTAATTTCCTCCCTGACGGTGCCGACCGTGTTTGGGCGCCGGTCCTTCGGCTGCTTCTTCTTCTTAGGAGGATTGCTACCACTCCCTGTGCCCTCGCCATCGGTTGTTTCATCACCCGCCGTTCCTTCGCTTCTTCCTCCGTCTTCCATCTCATCATCCTCGCTCTCCGAAGGATGGTATTCTTCATCGTCTTCTAGCCGCCTCCCAGAATGTCAATTGTTTATTCGGAGGTCTGAGTTCTCCTTCAGCGCTGATGCGCTTAGAACATCCAGCCTCGTCGTTGTCACACATCTTTGCACTAATAAAAAACAAATAATTGGTTAAATGCACGGAAAAATCCGGCATGACCTTTGCTAATTTTCTTAAACTAGGAGTGCCCGATTTCTGCCGAAACAGAAGTTAATCAACATTCCGGCAAAAATTGTGACTCATTTCATACAAGAACCTGCATACACACATAATAAAGTGCTTCATACAAGCACAAGCACAATTTCAAGGTGCTTCATACAAATGACCAAGTGACAGCAAGCAAATGAGAATACAACAATCCTTGTTGTCATTTTTACTACTTCAGACTAAGCCAGGTTTTCTTTTACTACTTCAGACTAAGCAAATGAGAATACAAATGACCAAGTGACAGTAATCACTTGTTCTTTTTGTTCATACAAGGACCAAGGATTTCTATACTAGAATATCATTACAGCAAGTGACACCAAGCAGATTACTATCAGGATCAAACCACATAAGCAAGTGACAGCAAGCAGATTACTATCAGGACACATGCTATTCTTTCTTGTTTTCCATAAGGACCAAACCACAGAAGCAAGTGACAGTAAGCAGATTACTATCAGATTACTATCAGGACCCATGCTATTCTTTCTTGTTTTCCATCAGGACCAAACCACAGAAGCAAGTGACAGTAAGCAGATTACTATCAGATTACTAGCAAGTGACAGCAAGCAGATTTCTAGTTTTCCATAAGGACCAAATCAGCACCCATGTTATTCTTTCTTGTTTAATTAGATCGGACTATAATTCTTAATAGCAATGCAACACTACCTTAGCATGTAGGTGATGCTAAAGGGTATGATGAAAGTGCCATCTAACATATATATATATCGTCAACAAATATCTGTCTACCTTAAAACCTGAATTATAGTGTGGATGCTCTGAACTAATAGAGAAATAAACTATCAGGTTTCAAACCATGTGCATTATAGTCATGCATCCTTTTCTTTCTGCACCACAGAGTAAATAAGGGTGTCGATAATATGATTTAATAGATTTGTTTGAAAATACATGTACATAGGGAAGCATATTGTATATTCTCATATTCTAAAATTACTATATGTTGTGTATATTGTAGAGTAGAGTATCTTGGCAAACCAAGATATATATATATATGTCAACATAAAATTGCCACTCATCTCCATAAAATGGGTTTGGTCAGACCCTAGATTACAGATGTAGCTCTTGATTTGACTACAAAGTAGAAACATAAGATGATACAGGATAAACCATGGAAGTCAAAACTGATTCAAATTAACTAATATATGATAACAAAACAAAATTCATAGCATGGCAAAGTGTACAGGGTAGCATCCACGAAAATGCCTTCAACACAGGGAGCAGCAAATTGAAAATGTTACTGAATGTCATGGTATCTATTGTACAGAAAACAAATGATGTGAGTACAGCACACATGTTTTCCCTTGGAGCATCTAAATATAACAATTGCTTGAGAAAACTAAGCAGAAGGCAATATAATTTCTGGGCATAATGAAGCATATGTTCAACCATCCTCAGCAAGACACAATGGAGTGTGAGCAAGAGGATGCTCCAGTCCGAGTTGCCATTTACCAAGCAAGTAGGGTTTTTCAAAACTAATATGCAGTAAATATGAGCCTCGAGGGTACTAGCAGAAAAAATGCAGCAATGTGGTATAAAGAGCAACTCCAGCCTGACTACGAGTACCAAAATGAAACAGAAACACATTGCAATGGCGCGCCATAAGGGTTCTAAGGGTTCGGTTCAGAACTAAATATATTTGAAGACAACAATCAAGAACAAAACGGCATGCTTTCGAACAATATAGGATACTCCATGCAATAGATGAAGCTCATAAAAACAAGACAACAGCAACTGACTTGATTGATAAGGAAATTACAGAAGCAAATGATATAAATATTCTGTTTTAATCAATCAATTGTTCTCCTTTTTGTACTAGACTTCCATGTTGTAACTCATTGAGCAAACATTATCTCTTGAGATCTGTTTTTATATGCAGCTCATGCATCTACTACATTACAATTTACAGTATGCCATCTACAAGACACAGGTGGTCTAATTCGTTAAACATTATCTCTTGACTCCTGAAGTAATCTAGAAAGGCACACATCTAGAATGGCGCAGAGGATAAACCTAAGGCCAAAAATGAACCCTAATGGCCTATAGAGAGAGAGAGGAGAGAGGGAGAGAGAGGGAGAGAGGGAGAGAGAGGGAGAGAGAGGGAGAGAGAGAGGGAGAGAGGGAGATAGAGGGAGAGAGGGGAGGGGCGACGCTCACCTCTCACGGGCGGACGACGGGCGGACGACGGTGGCCTCCACCTCCTGAGATGCGTGCGGGCCTCCTCCTCCTTGGACACGGGCGGACCTCCTCCTCCTCGGACGCAGGCAGGCCTCCTCCTCCTCAACGCGGCAGCTGCTGGCGAGGCAGCAGATCGAGAGCGGCGGTGGCGGCGGATCGTGCTCGATCGGGCTGAGAGATGGAGAGATGGGGATGAGAGAGGGGGGTCGAGCGCACTTGTGGATAAAGCCACTTAGGCATAGCGCACTGGGGAATAGTGCGCTACGGATATCTGTAGCGCACTATGGGCTAGTGCGCTACGCCTATCGGCTTCCAACTACTGTATAAGAAAACTACAGCCCCACTATCTAACAACTACACTAGCCTATCCCACTGGTTCCGCCCTTAGCTCTATTCTAAACTTGTGAGCACCCAGGTTCGAATCCTAGTTCCCACCTTTTTTGTTTTATTTCAAAAATACTTTTAAATGTTCCAAAAAATGCCCAAAAGTGGTGATATATGCCATAGAAGTTTTGTTTTGATTTTAAAATACTTTTAAATATTCCAAAAATGCCCAAAAGTGATAATATATGTCATAAAAGTGGTACAAATATGATTCAAAGTATAACTAAATTTCATAAGAACAGATCCATGAATATTACAATCTTTTTCGACCACGCGTTTTATAATATTTTTTGATCTAGCGTTTTACAATCTTTTTTCCCTTCTTTGTCGCGGTTGAATAATTTAGCCCCGGCACTTTAATGTTTCTTCTTTCGAACGGGCTACCTTTTTTGGGTAGGGTTGTCCTTTTTCTTCTTGTGATGTATGTTGCTGCATCGTAGTCGTCGTCATCTTCAATCTTTGGATCGCCGTACTGGTTGAAGTCTTGCTCGTTGGCGACTCCATCCATTCCGATGATGTTTCTTTTTCCTCTCCTCACGACAACACGGCTAGGCTTTGTCGGGTCGGTAATGAAAAAACATTGGTCCACTTTGGTAGCCAGTACCCACGGTTAATTTTTCGCGGCCACGTTTGCATTGGCGGCCTTGGATTTCGCTGCTTCGGGTATAACCATGGTTGTGAAATACCGGACTTCTCTTTCGACGCTCTTTGCCCATCTAACACGGAACATCGGCACCTTTTCTCCACAATAGTCGAGCTCCTAGATCTCCTCGATTCTTTCGTAGAATCTTTCCTTCACGTTGTCATCGGTGTAGAATTCCAACGTTACGCCTGAGTTCTGATAATCACACTTGTTGTCCTTTTTGCTCCGTGTAGAATGTGTAGCCGTTGATATCATACGCCTGATAGGTCACCAGGTTTTGCATCGGTCCCTGCGACAAGGTGAATATGATCTTTTCTGTGTCAGAAGAATGCGATCGCGGGGGATTATCAAGGAGCGTCTGCCTAAACCAACGCGTGAAATCTGAGTTATGATCTTTGATTATTTCTCCCTGCGTCCTCTGTATGCCCCGGTCACTTTACTTCTTCTCGATTAACTTTTTGTGCTTCTGTACCCAAGGATTGACCAGTTCTAAATGCTGTAGCGCGACGAGGTTTGCTCGATCAAAGTCCAAGGCCGAAAATCAAGTCTGCATGCAAGATGCGATTTACTCGGTGACCAGATCCGTCGATCTTGCCAAGGTGCTGTTGACGGAAGACCGGTGGTTCTCGATGTCTAGATAATTCATGCGGAAAGAGATGCACTCTTCGGCCAGAAAGCCCTTGGCTATGCTTCCATCTGGACGGGACCTGTTGCGAACGTATCCTTTGATGTGTCCGTTCATCCTTTCGAACGCCATCATGCTGTGGAGGAACATCGGCCCGAGTTGTACGATGTCCTCCACGACATGGACCATCAGATGCACCATAATGTCGAAGAATGCAGGTGGGAAGTAGACCTCAAGATCACATAGTATCACCACGATCTCCTCCTGTAGCCTCCCGAGCTGATTCACGCCAATCGACTTCCTAGAGATGACGTCGAAAAACTTGCAGAGGCCAAATAACGTTTCACGGACATGCTCGTCCATTATCCCTCTTAGTGCGAACGGAAGTACCTGCATCATTAGTACGACACAGTCATGAGACTTCATGCCACTGAACCTCTGCTTCGCCTCGTCTAGATATCTGCTTATCTTGCCCGCTTAGCCGTAAGGAAAGTTGACTCCTAGAAGGCACTTGAAAAATTGTTTGATCTCATCCTGGCTTAGAGTGAAGCAAGAAGGAGGGCAGTAATATTCGTTCTTCTTGAACTTTCTACCCTTCCGACGACCTTGTGTCGTCTCCGACTCATGATCATCGTCATCTTCCTGATCATCAGGAGTAGTGCATCCTCCGTGAAGCTCCTTCCGGATACCCAAGCATATCAGGTCGTGCCTTGCTTTTGGACCATCTTTCGTCCTATCTGGCATGTTGATTATGGTGGCGACCAGACTCTTGCACACGTTTTTCGTGATATGCATGATGTCGAGGTTATGAGGCGTGCGGAGAAACTTCCAGTATGGCAACTCCCAGAAAACAGACCTTGTTTTCCATACCTTCATTAGCGACTTGTGTTGTTGCTGCCTCTTTTGCTTCTTTCTAGGCTTAGGACAATCTTTCCAGTTTTTCAGCAACTCTTCCACTTCTTCGCTGCTCCTACACTCTGGGATTCCTCGGGTCTCGGATTTGCCATCGAACAGGTCTCCACGTTTTCTCCATGGATCATTCTTGCCGAGCCACCTCCGGTGCGCCATGAACACGGTTTTCGATGACCCTGGATCTTTCTCTAGTTGGAGATAGCTTGTGTTATCCATGCACCTAACGCATGCGCAGAATCCTTGGATAACCTTCCCCGAGATATACCCGCAACCTGGATAGTCTTGCACCGTAGTGACCAACGCGGCTCTCATAGTGAAATAATCTTGTGAGACGGCGTCGTAAGTATTGGCTCCAGATTCCCGTAACATGGCTAGCTCCTCTTTCAACAGCCCGAGATACAGATTGATGTCGGTACCAGGTTGTTTCGTCCCTTGAATTAGCATACTCATTTGTATGTACTTCTTATTCATGCACAACCATGGAGGGAGGTTGTACAACGATACAAACACGGGCCAAGTGTTGTGCGTGCTGCTCTGGCTACCGAACGGATTGAGTCCATCGGTGCTTGCACCAAGCCTGATGTTCCTCGAATCTCCACCGAATTCTAGGAATTCGAGGTCCAATGCTTTCCACTGGATAGCATCTGAAGGGTGCGTCAGCAGCTCATCCTTTTCGGGGTCATCATCATCTCCTGGCTTCTTCCTTTCCGCATGCTATCGCATGAGCTTCGCTTCCTTAGGGTCCACGAAATAGCGCTGCAGACGAGGAGTGATAGGAAAGTACCATACCACTTTTCGAGGTGCTTTCTTCCCTTTCTTGTATCGACTCACGCCGCACACCGGACATGTGGTTTTCTCCGCGTCCTCGCCCCGATAAATGATGCAATCGTTGATGCATACGTGATATCTAACGTGCGGTAGATCGAGAGGACAGACGATTTTCTTGGCGTCCTTGATACTAGTTGGACATGTGTTCTCCTCCGGGAGACGATCGTGCCAGAATGCCATCATATCGTCGAAGCTTGCGTCGCTCAATTTGTGTTTTGCCTTCATCTCCATAGCCTTGAGCGTTACATTCAACCGGGTATCATCGGGCCTGCATCCTTCATATAATGGAGTAACCGCGTCTTTCTCAAGTTGCGCAAGCTTGGCTTTCTCTCTAGCGGCAGCCCTAGCGTTACTCGTTTGCTTGAGAAGCAGCTCTTGCACATAAGGGTCCCGCACACAGCCTGACGTTGTTCCATCGTCGTCTGCTCCTCCGGCATCTAGATCATCATCATCTCGGTCTGCTTCCGCACCTTCACCATCTCCAGGAGACTCTTCATCATCTCGCCCGTTCTCGCCGTGATGATGATCATCGGCATGTTGGCCACCTTCACCGTCTCCATCGTCTTCGTCATCGCTTATCCAACGAGTGTATCCATCCATGAAACCATGGCGGAGCAGGTGCGCCTGCAGATTCCCGGAATCTGGGTCGATCACCCAGTTGAGTTTGCATCTTCTGCACGGACATCTTATATCCGTCTTGTTATTTCGTATCATGTCGGCCGCAGACATTTCAAAAATCTAGCCACAATGCCTTCGCCATTATGCGGACCATTTTGCTCGCACGGTGTACACGGTACAATTAGAAGTCTATTAGAACCACATAATGAATGCATGCATGCAATGGTCGATAGAAAATTTCGGCATGACCTATCCTAAAATTAGGACCTTTGCGAAATGCCAAAGTCTTGCCAAAATGGAAATGAATCAACATTTTGGCAAAAGAAATGGCAACTTGTTCACATACAAACACTAGAGAGAGAGACCGATCCATACACACATGAACATATCATTATCCTCTCCATACACACATGCATGATCATCATCGATACTCTCCATATACACACACATATGACCATCGATCCTCTCATACACACATGATGAGCATCGATCATCTACATACATATGAGCATATCATCCATATACACATGAACACATCCTTACATGGACAACTTACCGAGATGAGAGACCAATCGCGAGAAAGATGGAAAGGAGAGGTGCGCGCGAGACCGGAGAAGGAGATGAGAGTCCGGAGACCTTCCTCTATTACTTATGTAACATCCAAGGCACGTTCTACATGCTAAAAATGGTGAATGGGTGGAGAAATTGAGGTGGGAAGGAGAAGATCCCGACTAGATGTAAGGAGGAAGAAGAAGGGGAAAGTGAAGTGTGGGGTGGTGGATGGTCACACATGTGCACATAAAGTGCTGTCAAAAAAAATCGATACATTTGTGGCGCACATGCCATAGTGCGCCACAGATGTGTCTGGCCGTTTCACAGTAGAGAGGGGAATGCGCTTAGGCGTAGCGCACCCCCTCCATGTGCGCCACGGTTGGCACTAACAACCATAGCGCACCTACCCTATGTGCGCTACGGATGTTTGGCGTGCGGCCAACAGGGCCCTGGCCCACACATATCTGTGGCGCACTATGGTCATGTGCGCCACGGTTGTTCTAGTTACTAGTAGGGCACTGCCAATAGGTGAGCCACGCCTGTTTTAGCCGTGGGGCACTTCAACCATGTGAGCCACAGATGTGCTGATTACCTATAACCATTTTCCTAGTAGTGTCTCTGCTGAGGAGGCTCAGGAAGATCCAAGCGTCATTATGGGTACGCTTCATATCAATCAAATTCCAACTAAAGTTTTGTTTGATTCTGGAGCATCGCATTCATTCCTATCACAATCTTTTGCTCAAATACATGGGATAAGTTTTAAGGGGTTATCTGTTCCTCTGCTAGTTCAGTATCCTGGTTCTAGGTGGTGTTCCACCATGGTTAGTCATGGGAATCTAATCAAAGTTGCATTTCAACTTTTCCCCACCTCTTTGATTGCCCTCAAGTCAACTGACATTAACATCATTCTGGGCATGGTCTGGTTGACCCGCTACCAAGCTATTCTCGATTGTACAACCAAGTCTATGACTCTAACTAGTCCTGCTGGCATAACAGTCAAGTATTGGATCGTAGGGTCACTATCTCCTTCAGCTGTTTCTATTCCTGAAGCAGAGTTGTATGCTCTTGAAGTTCTACCTCCGTTAGAGATTCAAGATGTTTCCGTGGTCTATGAGTTTCTGGATGTCTTTCCCGAGGAGTTGCCTGGCATGCCACCTGATCGAAGTGTGGAGTTTGACATAGAGTTAACTCCTGGAACTGCTCCTATTTCTAAAAGACCGTATCGTATGCCTCCTCATGAGCTTGTGGCGTTGAAGAAGAAATTAGAGGAGTTAGAAGGAAAAGGATACATTCAGCCTAGCACATCTTCTTGGGGATATCCTACCATCTTTGTTAAGAAGCGGGATGCCAATATACCGCATCTGGTTGTGAATTATCGCCCACTCAATGCTGTGACTATCAAGAACAAGTATCCTCTCCATAGGATCAATGATCTCTTTGATCAGTTAAGTGGTGCCACTGTCTTTTCCAAAATGGATTTGAGGCCAGGCCATAACCAGATAAAGATCCGTAAGGAAGATATTCCAAAGACTACTTTCACCACTCGTTACGGTCTTTACGAGTATACAGTCATGTCCTTTGGTCTTACCAATGCTCCAGCCACTTTATGCGGCACATGAACTCTGTCTTCATGGAGTATTTTGACAAGTTCGTCGTGGTCTACATCGATGATATTCTGGTCTATTCCAAGACTGAAGAAGAGCACGCTGAACATCTTCGTTTGGTGTTGAAAAAACTTCGAGAACATCGTCTCTATGCCAAGTTTTCCAAATGTGAGTTTTGGTTACAAGAGCTCGTATTCCTTGGTCAAGGATAAGAAGTTTGAATGGTCTGATAAGGCTGAAGAAAGCTTCCAGATGTTGAAAACCAAGTTAACAACTGCTCCGGTGCTGGTTCTTCCAGACACTGGCAAAGACTTTGTTGTCTTCTGCGATGCTTCCCACCAATGTCTCGGATGTGTGTTGATGCAAGATGGACATGTGGTGGATTATGCTTCCCGTCAGCTGAAACCACACGAGAATAACTACCCAACTCATGATCTTGAGCTTGCAGCTGTTGTTCATGCTCTTAAGAAATGGTGACATTACCTCCTCGGTAGTCGTTGCGAGTTATACTCGGATCATCAAAGTCTGAAGTATCTTTTCACACAACCTGATCTGAATGTCAGGCAAAGAAGATGGTTGGAACTCATCAAGGACTATGATTTGGGTCTCAACTATCAACCTGGCAAAGCCAATGTCGTTGCTAATGCCTGAGCCGTAAGTCTTATTGCAACACCCTGATGATAAAACAAGCACAACCTTCTCTTCATGAGGAACTTGCTCGATTGAATCTTGAAGTAGTTCCTCGTGGATTACTTTCTACTCTTGAAGTGAAGTCTTCTATAGAGGATGAAATCAAGCTTGCTCAGAAACATGATTCTGAAATTGCTGAGATCAAAGGGAACATTGCTAGCGGAGTTGCTAAGTGTTTCTCTGTTGATAATCAAGGTACCGTTTACTTTGGTAACCGTCTGGTAGTGCCGAAGAGAACAAAACTGAGGGATTTAATTCTCCAAGAGGCACATGAATCACCTCTTTCTATCCACCCTAGAGGTACCAAAATGTATCGGGATCTTCATCAAAGATTCTGGTGGTCTGGTATGAAGAAGGATACCGCTTGTTTTGTTGCTGAATGTGACGTTTGCCGTCGCGTCAAAGCTGAGCACCAAAGACCCGCTGGTGTCCTGCAACCACATAAAATACCTGAGTGGAAATGGGATGAAGTTGGTATGGATTTCATCACCGGTCTTCCTAAGACTGAGAAAGGAAATGATGCCATCTGGGTAATCGTTGACTATCTATCCAAGGTTGCTCACTTTCTACATCTTCGTGAGAGTATCAATTCTAGTCAGTTAGCAGATCTATATATCTCTCGAATAATTGTTCTTCATGGGATTCCAAAGAAAATCGTCTCTGACCGAGGGAGTTTGTTCACCTCAAGGTTCTGGACAACCTTCTAAACTGCTATGGGAACTCGCCTCTCCTTCAGTACAGCTTATCATCCTAGTACCGGTGGCCAGACCAAAAGAGTGAATCAAATCCTCGAAGACATGCTAAGAGCGTGTGTCATATCCTTTGGCAAGGACTGGGAGAAATGCCTTCCTTTTGCTGAGTTCTCCTATAACAACAGCTACCACTCTAGTATAGAAATGGCACATTTCCATTTCTTATATGGAAGAACTTGTCGTACTCCTTTGAACTAGTCAGAAACCGGTGAAAGAAAGTTCTTCGGACCGGATATGATCCAGGAAGCAGAAGATCAAGTTCGTATCATTCGAGATCGTTTGAAAACTGCTCAGTCTCGCCAGAAAAGCTATCATGATCGTCACCATCAACATGTTGAATATGAAGTTGGTGATCAAGCTTATCTTAGGGTCACTCCTTTGAAGGGTGTCCATCATTTCGGTATCATAGGCAAACTAGCTCCTCGCTATGTTGGTCCTTTTCGCGTTCTTTCCCAGCAAGGTAATCTCGCATACAAATTGGAGTTGCCTGCAAATTTCCCTGAGGTACATGACGTCTTTCATGTGTCTCAACTCAAGCGTTGCTTCAAAGATCCTGTCCATGGTGTTGATCACCAAACTCTTGATCTCCAGAAGGATCTGACTTATCGTGAGTATCTTGTTCGTATCCTTGATGAAATCGAGCGTAATACTCGTTGTCAAAACATCAAGTTCCTAAAAGTTCAGAGGATGAAGCACCTGGGAACGAGAAGATTGTCTTCGATCTGAGTACCCTGCCTTCTTTTCTAAAACTTAGGAATCTCGGGTCGAGATTCTTGTAAGGGGGTAGTCTGTAACAGCCCAAGTTTGTAATATATATAATTAGTACTTAAGCATTGCATGCATCTGTTTAAATCACTAAAATATTTGCATGAGATCAAATTGTGTGAATAAAAATACAAGTTTTTGACTAATGCAAACCCTAAACCCTAATTTCCCTCTCTCTATGAAACACATACAAATAGTTTTGATATTTCAAAAACCCAAAAATTTGTGGAGCCCAAACAGTATGGAGGGCCCCTATGTGTTTTAAAAAATATTCTAAAACTTCCTGTATTTTTGAATTATACAAAACAGAAAAAGGAATTAAAATACATTTGTAAAGAGTAAAACAGAAAAAGGAAACAGTTTGCAGGAAAATAAATGGGCAGCAACAGCCAACGGGTCGTGGACCATCTCCCATCTCCTCTTCCTGTCACTTCTTCCTTCCGCGCTCCAGCAACCGCCCACGCTTAGTCTTGCGGCCTCGATCGCTTCGCCCTGAAACATCGTCGTCGTCTTCGTCCCCGACGAAGAAGCTGCTCGTTGGCGCTGTGCTCGCCGTCCGCTGCCGTGCCGTGCCAAGATTCACGCCACCAACAACGCCGACGCCTACAAGAACCCCAAGCCGCCGCTATGGAGAACCCTAGCCCTCTTTCTCCCCCTCGCACGCGTTCTTCCCTCTCTCTGGCGAAACCCTAGCCAAGCTCCGTCGCCGTCTCCGGCTGCCCCGTGCATCGTGGTGTCGCCTGGGAGAAGCGCCGTGTCACCGTCTTCGTTTCTGTCAAGCCACGCAAGCTGGGATGACGTTGTTAGGCCGGAATCAAGCTCGACCTCAACTCCGGCCGCCGTAGTCAAATCGTTGATTCCTCTCCGTCCGGCCTCCCCTCGCTTCATCGACCTCACCTCCGTGCTCATGGTGAGCTAGCGGACCTCCTGGACCCCTCCGTTCTCCCCCACTTGCGCTGTATCATTGTCCCGATGAGCACCTGCCGCCGCCGCTGTTTGCCGTCGCTTCCGTCGCTCTGGTGACCATACCAAGGCGGCACCGCCACTATAATTATTTCCTCGGCCTCCTCTTTCGAGCAAGACCAACCACACATCCACAGACGCCGCCAATCGCTCACCCCTCTCTCGATCTGAGAAGATCAGCCATCGATGACGTCACAGTGACGTCATCATGATGCAATAAATTCTTTTCTATTTACTTAAATGATTTCTATAAATATTTTCTATAATAAGTAAATGCTGATAGGTGGGGCCTATTTGTCAGGGTTTTAATCTTTTTGTAAATCATTTCTGAAATTAATAAAAGTCTGACATGTGGGCCCAAGTTAGAAAAATAATTCAAATATTCCAAAAATGATTTAAAATGAATTACAATTGGAGAAATTCATAACTAATTCATTTTGAATCATAAAAATACAAATAATATATCAAAATGTTTAGAAAATTGAGACCTATATGTTTAAGAAATCATCATACATTGTTAACCAACTTTCATGACAAGTTTAATTAGAATAATCATTTGAACCCCACAGGTGATTCCGAGGATCCCCCTATTCTAAGGTTTGAACCTCTCAGACCCCGTTTAAAGTGACCAAGCATGTTCTAGGGTTAATTTCAACACTATTTAACTTGTCATATCATCCATATTGAATGAGCATTGCATATGCCATGTATTGATTGTCGTTTTCCTTTCCGGTATTGGTTCTTCGCAATAGGATCCGAACCCGAGGCTGAAGTCAACGACAATGAAGATCCATATCGGTCCACTCAAGGACAAGGCAAGTGTAGACTCTCATTCTGAACCTATGTTTTATAAAGTATATTACTTTCTCGCTCTGATGCACATGATTCCAATGTGGTCTTTTGTTAGTAGCTAGTGTTACCTATCTGATGCACTGTTTCCCTTTTGTAGCCTTATACTCCTGATCCACTGCTCCTAGCATACCTAGGTTTGGAATGTGAGCATTGTTAGAGCTTTTGCAACCGACAGCTTATCCATGCATAGTAACAATGTCTGATCCATCCGAATGATGAATCAGAGATGCCGATGAAACTAGAAAGTTAGGAGATGGTGACATCATCGAAGGAGTTAACTAAACATGTTAAGGCTTGTATGGGAGCCCATGTTGGGTGTGGTTTTTGTAGTCCCATGCTCTCCACCATTAGGATCCAAGTTCTTGCCTATTGAACCAACACGAGCGTACAACCGCACGGGGCTATGGGAACCCCTCGAATGACTAACTTTCCTAGTAGATTCCATGAGTCACATAGTTCGGGCTTTCCATTTGGCATACGCATTGAAAACATTTTTGAACGAGGGGGTGAAGGAGGTGCATCATAACAGGTAGGGAAGCATGGACCGGGTTGCTTGGGGTCGGTGGAGCCCCTGGTAAACCAACCTCGCCTCACATATTTAAGTACCGGCTTCGGGATTTGACCCGTTATGGCGGAACCATACTTATTGCGTGACTCATGGTCTCGGTGAAGGCAAGGTAAAGGTTGTGGTCAACCACCCTCTGCCGGCCTTCCAAGGAAGAGGGCTAATAATTTGGCATTAAGAGTCGGTTGGTACGCGTGGGTAAAGTTGTACACCCCTGCAGGGTAATAATCTTTTCGAAAAGCCATGTTCACGGTTATGAACGACTTGGGAACGGACGGGATGATCATAGAGAACTATAACCTAAGTAAAACTTGCTGATCCACGTGTGTTTAAGGATGCTTCCTCTGGGTCGAGGGGGGTATCCTAGATAGGAGGTTTTGATGAAGCTGGTGGTTATCAAGATATGATGAACAAGATGAAGAGCTCGTTATCTTATCCCTTTTAAAAGATTCTGAGTAGACGAGCCTCTTCCCTCTCTTGTTTACAAATAAAGATTGTTTTCCGCAAAAGTAAATCCAGAGAAAACCTTTCTAGCCAGAGCATGTAGATACTAGGTTATCTAAGTCTTGCGGAGTACATTCTCGTACTCAGCCTTGCGCCATTGTTGTTTTTCTATAGAGGATCTGGTTGAAACTGAAGGTGGATTCTACGTTGACATCGACGAGTAATTGGGGGTCCTAGGTAGCAGCCTGAGGACTATGGGATGGACGTCGCTTTTGTTTATGGCCTCTTAGGCCCTTTACTAAGTTGTTATGTAGAACAACATATTTGCTTTCGCTGTGTGATGTAATGTTGGGTCTATGACCTTTGGTTTGTAATAACTCTAATATCTTACTCTGTTAAGAGTTTAAACTTATGCTGTTGAATCCCTATGTTCTGTAATATTACCAAATCATACTGTGATCTTCCGTGTTTGGAGTTGAACTTATCTTAGATGGTGATCTGAGGTTAGTTTAACCCTAATCCTGGGGGGGTGCTACAATAACCCCCGGGTAGGGAAAGCCAAGCACAAGTAGGCTGGCTCCAGAAGGAACAGGCTGTCTGGCCCTAAAGAAGGAAACCCTAGCCGGTAGCCAAAAGAACAGGCCGGGTGGCTGCTTCCACCCGGCTCACCTCGGATTCGATGGAGAGCACAGAGGGGCTGACGCTCCTTGCAGGGTATACCTCCGGCTCTCCCTCGTCATCAAGCAAGCTGGCGTGTTGTCATGACCAACACGACACGACGAAGATAAAGCAAAGCGGTCGACTGACTGTCAAAAGCAGTCCGGGTGACCGGTAAAGCAAGGGTGACGCCCCTTAGGAAGCCCGGGTGACAGCTAAAGAAGAAGATGACGCTAAAGGAAGGGTGGACTGGGTCCTGGCCCACCGGTAGGGCCCTGCAGCCGGCCCTATCCTGTAAACCCATATCCAAATAGTAAACCCTAGTGCCCAATTTGTAATCTTCCCCCTAGACCAGTATATAAGGGAGGGCAGAGCTCGGGTTCTAGGTAGGAAACGATAGAAGGATAAAATTGTTGGTAGCTAGTTCCCATCTTCCTCTAGCTCTCGATATTTGCTAAGGAAATAGCCCAAGGAGCATCTGCACAGGGAATTTGCTCCCTCATATAGTTCATCTTGCAGGAGTAGGGGTGTTACCTCGCTGAGAGGGCCCCGAACCTGGATACGTCACTGTGTTTGCAGTTCACCGTGCCCAACCCGTTGCGTGAGCCACCGAATGCATCCGAGTGTCCCTTCTTTGCCATCCCCGATGGCACTGCCGTGTTCCACACCACGACAAATTCCATTCATTTAGCACAAGGTCCTTGAAACTAAGTAATGAAGTGTGTTTTTAGGTTTTCCTATACGCGTTCACTGTGCTAAAGACTATCAATAGAATCTTCTAGATGCTACGAGAGGAAAATAAGATCTAATGGTTAGGAATGATTGGATTTGCTAGTCTTCATCCAACGGTCCATGTTCAAAGTTATTTGTACACTGTATCTTACCTTACCAATATATAGTGTATGAGTAACTTTGAATATTTATCATTGGATCAAGACTCGCGAATCCTTACATTGCGAGCCGTCAGATCTTATTTTCCATTGTATTAGAATTTGCTAGATGATACTATTGATATAGTCTTTAGCATAATAAACGCTATGCACAAACCTCAAAACACACTACTCCATCATTCTTGAGTCTTCTCCATCATTTCTCTAGATCATGTTACCAAAATTGACATGTTTTCGGTAAATTACCATATTGTCAATTTATTGCAAGAATTTAGCAAGTACGATTGAATGGTTATCCATTAAAGAAGTTACTTTGTGTGAAAATTGTCACGATGTCATATTGATCCATAATCTTTGAAGTTGCTTCACAAACAAAAACAATTTTATCACATGGAAAAAATAAAAAATAAAAAAATCTGGATTCTCCCTTTGTAAGCAAAGCTTGATTGGCCAAGATGAATCCAATGTACGGAGTACAAAACATGGACACGGTATCAACAACTATGGTTGTGCAAGTAAAAAAAGTAACTATGGCTGTGACCTTGGTCATCTTGTTTAAAAGACGACAAATGTCTATCAACTCATTAAATGCTCGAAAGTGTACAGGCGTCTGGGTCTATCTAACAGGGACAACAAAACTTCAGCTTCATAATTTCGAGAGAGCGTCGAAACATATCGCCCATCCATTCAAAAACCCCGATTATTCAATCAAGCGTCCATCCCCAAACATACTTCACCTTTTTATAGAATGCAAAATTCATCTTCTATCCCTACTCCAAAAATAATTACCCGAGGATCACTACAATAATAGAGGGATATAGGTGGTAATTTTGCGTTATACCACATGCATAACCCCATCGACATGGTTCCCTGCCCTTCTTCAATAAGTATTTACCTGCCCGCCCACTCTGGCCTTACACTGACTTGATGGACCCATAAAGAAAGTGACCCGCATGTTAGTGTCCCAGAATTACGTGAAGTAGAGATTCCCATTGTTTCCAGTTCAAAATTCGAACATTTTTCACTAAACCGAGATAAACTCATTAAACTCGGCAAAACTCGCTTGGAAACTTGAAAAAAGTGTGATACTTGGGCATTATTCGTCAAATAATTCATATTTTGTGATAAAATTTGTGCGATGAGACTTTGAACCATAAAATTGGTAACGCCGTTCTATTCTACGGTTATAACCATAAAGTTTGAACATTATAGAACATTCCTGAAACACTAAACCCCTAAACCCTAAAACCCTAAACACTAATAAACCCCTAAACCCTTATCAAGAAGGTATCATGCACTTGTAAATCAAATTTAAGGTACTTTCATTAAATTGGGCAACGCCATTCTATTCGACGATTATATGCATAAAGCTTGACCATTATTAAAAATTCCCTAAACCCTAAACAACCTCTGGAACCTAAACCCTCAACCCCTAAATACTAAAATCCTAAACCACTCAACCTATAATTAACCCCTAACCAAGTAGGTAGCATGCACTTATAGATCCAAATTTGAGATACTTTAATAAATAATTGGGGTAACGCCATTCTATTCCACAAATGTAAGCATAAAGCTTGAACATTATTGAAAAATCCTTAAACCCTAAACCCCTATATGACCCTGACTAAGAAGGTATATCATCCACTTATAGATCTACATTTGAGATATCCGTTCATTAAATTACGTTAACGCCATTCCATTCCACGAATCTAAGGGGCTGTATGGTTCAGTGGCTATCTAGTGGATGACAAGGGATATCCAATTTTTTGTGGTTATCTAGTGTTTGGTTTAAAGAGTGGAGGGGATATGGATAACCACTTTTGGATCAAAATTATGGTTGAGCATATCCCATAAAAATAGCTAGATGAGCTCAACCACTTTTTGATAGCTCCTCCGAAGCGTTTTTGACTAGCTATCCCATAAAAATTATGGTTCACCCTTCTACTTTTTGACTAGCTATCCGTAACCACTTTTTATCACACCTTACCCAAAAAGAAAATTGCTACCCCTAACTAGCTGGTTGGGGATATCCTCATCCCCTATGACATGCTCTAAGCCAAACAACCCCTAAGGATTAATCTTGAACATTATTGAAAATTCTCTAAAACCTAAACGTTAAACCCTATAACCCTAAACCCTTACCAAGCAGGTATCATGCACTTATAGATCAAAAAATTGAGATGCTTTCATTAAATTGCACTAACGCCATTATAATTCACGAAAGCTCGAACATTATTGAAAATTCCCTAAACCCTAACCCCTAAAGCCTAAACCCAAAGCACTAGACCCCTAAAAATCATAAGCCCTCAACCCCTAACCCTAAGCTCGAACATATTATTGAAAAATTCCTAAACCCTAACCCAAAGAACGAACTTTATTGAAAATTCCTGAAACCCTAAACCCCTAAATACCTAAAACCTCAACACTAAACCCTAAAACCCGAAACACTAAATCCCTAAAACCTAAAACCTGAAAAAGTAAACCCATAAACCTTGACCAAGCAGAAGTGTCATTCACACTTATAGATTAAATTTTATATACTTTTATTAATTTGGGTAACACCATTCTATTTGACAAATATAGGCGTAAAGCTTTAACATTATTGAAAATTCCCTAAACCCTCGACCCTAAAAAACCCCTAAAACTTAAACCCTAAACCCATCAATACTAAAACCCACTGTTCAAAAAATTGGCCGATATGCCGATTAATCGTCCGATTTATCGCTACTCAAGGTTGGCCGATATGCCGATTTTCTAATTTATCGTCCGATTTTCCGATTTATCGCCTGATAAATCGGCCGATACGCTGAAAAATCACCAATTTTCAGTCGGCCGATAAATTACCGATAAGCGATATCCTTAACATTGCTAAAACCCTCAACCCACATACACCCTAACCAAGCATGCATCATCCACCTATAGATCAAAATTTGAGATGCTTTCATTAAATTACGGTAATGCTATTATATTCCATGAATATAAGCATAAATCTTGAAAATTGTTGAAAATTTACTAAACCCTAAACCCTAATCCCTAAACCCTCAACCCCCATACAACCTAACCAAGCATCTATCATGCACTTATAGATCAAAATTTGAGATACTTTCACTAAATTATGGTAAGACCATTCTATTCCATGATTAAAAGAATAAAGCGGCTTGAACATTGTTGAAAATTCCTGATACCATAAAACCCTAAACCATAAGCCCCTAAACCTTGACCAAACAAGTATCTTGCACTTGTACATCAAATTTGAGATACTTACATTAAATTGAGAAAGACCATTATATTCGACGAATATAAGCATAAAGCTTGAACATTGTTGAAAATTCCCTAAACCCTAAATCCTAATAAACAACCCCTAAACCTTGAACCCTAAACCCCTTAATACTAAAACCCTAAACCCTTCAACCCATAATTAAACCATAACCAAGGATGGTATCATGCACATATAGATCCAAATTTGAGATCCTTTCATTAAATTGGGTAACGCCATTATGTTCCATGATTATAAGCATAAAGCTTGAACATTATTGAAAATTCCCTAAACCCCTAAACGACCCTGACCAGGCAGGGATATCATCCACTTGTAGTGGTATTGTATTGTAAGAGATAAGACAAGATAAAGATAAGATAAGATAAGATGTACTACTATGAATGGCAGATCTTTTGAATAACCTTCCCTCGCAGTGAAAATTTTGAAACCGGAAAAGTTTGTTTTTTTTTGCCGCCAAGGACCAAAGTGGTTTCCTTCCTAAGTTCTCCTCCTACTCCACACCAACGCGTCTGCCGATCGCGCCAGAGAAACAGAGCCTCACTCTAAAAAAACAAAGAAAAAACATAGCCGCCATACCAAGGCACACGTGACCAACACCACGCCGTGGACGAGGAAGAATTCACTCGGGCCGGTGCACGAGGGGAGAGGGCTGGAGAGAGATGAGAGGCAGCAAAGGAGAGAGAAAACACACATTTTTTTCGTGCATAGGTCCTGAAATTTACTACTAGTAGATTGTACGCTGTAAAGGCGGCATGAGTACTCATGTCAGGAATCCATCATAATAATCTTTTCTCTAACATCGAACCGCCTTCAACTCCTCTTCTCCCTTTGTTGCTATCCTCTTTCACTGCCTAGGTTTTATTCTCTCTGTGCGTGGATAGAGGTGAGCATATGTCCAAGCAAAAGTAATACTATACTAAGCTCCACCATTTAGACAGTGTCTGAACAAGATGATTCGTGGGACCCACTAAATTGATGATGCTAACTTCTACATCAGAGTATTATAGCTGGGTCATACACTGCCAAGTGGGCCCATTACTTACTTTTTCCTTAGGGCATACACATTGTGTAAAAAAATCACACCTTAAGGCATATAGTAGTACATTGTGGAGAAAATGAAGTTAACTCAAGCTTGTGGATTCCCATAGAGAATAGAAAAATCATTTCCCCTTGCATGGAGCAATATGAAAAGCTATGTGGGTCCTATCTTATGTCAAATGCTGACCTTATACATTGTGGTAATTTCCATAAGTCGGATGGGTCCTACATTATGGATGCCCTTAGATACGCGTGCCGTGTACTCCCGTCTCCATCGCGCTAGACTTGATTTTTTCGCAAAATTCATTTAACTGTTGTAGTTAGATATGACGCATGATCCATTATATGTGTGAAAACTCCTACGGTCAACAATGATTACTACGCCCACGATGCACCCATCTAGTGTGGGAACTCTATCATCTCGTGAACTATGATCTCGATCGATATGGCCTTGACGACCCTTGGTTGTTTTGGTTGAAACCCAATAATGTCCATACATTGTAGGACAATACTGGAAAGCTGTTTTTTCCAAACCTCATCAAATCCCATGGCTACCACAAAAACCCTAAACCCTAAACAACCCCTAGAACCTAAACCCTCAACCCCTAAATACTAAAACCCTAAATCCTAAACCCCTCAACCCATAACCAAACCCTAACCAAGTAGGTATCATGCACTTATAGATCCAACTTTGAGATACTTTCAGTAAATTGCGGTAACACCATTCTGTTCCGCAAATATAAGCATAAAGCTTCAACATTATTGAAAATTCCCTAAACCCTTAAACTAAACCCATAAACAACGCTGACTAAGAAGGTATATCATTCACTTATAGATCAACATTTGAGATATACTTTCATTAAATTACACTAATGTCATTTTGTTCTATGTATCTAAGCATAACGCTTGAAAATTATTGAAAATACCCTAAAACCTAAACATTAAACCCTATAACCCTAAACCCTGACCAAGCAGGTATCATGCACTTATAGATCGAAAATTGAGATATTATCATTAAAGTGCGCTAACACCATTCGAATTCACGAAAGCTCGAACATTATTGCCTAAACCCTAACCCCTAAAGCCTAAACTGTAAGCCCTATACCCCTAAAAACCCTAAACCCTCAACCCCTAAACCGAAGACCGGACATATTATTGAAAAATTCCTAAACCCTAAACCACTCAACCCATATTTAAACCCTAACCAAGTGGGTATCCTGCACTTATAGATCCAAATTTGAGATATCTTCATTAAATTGTGCTAATGACATTCTAATTCACGAAAGCTTGAACATTATTGAAATTTCCCTAAACCCTAAAGCCTAAACCCTAAGTCGTATACCCCTAAAAACCCTAAACCCTAAACCCTCATCCCCTAACCCTAAGCTCAGACATATTATTAAAAATTCCTCAACCCTTAACTACTCCTAAAAAACCAAAACCCTAAACCCTTAATACTAAACCCCGACCCATAAATAACCCTAACCAGGCAGGTATCATACACTTATAGATCAAATTTGAGATACTTTCATTAATAAATTGTTGATAAGTCATTATGTTCCATGAATATATGCATAAATCTCAAACTTTATTGAAAATTTCCAACACCCTAAACCCTAAACTCGAGAATCGAGAATGTTCTTTATAAATTTAATTGGACACCCACACCTTCGCAATTGTTTACTACAAGAAGATGAACCCGTCTCTACCTGTGAAATTACATTTAATTCAAGAGAACCCTATCGCTCTTATTTGTAACTCAAGTTTGACCTAATTTAGTTAAACTATCAAGATGCAAAATCTTAGCAAGAATTTGAATGTGTCATCAAAACTCTCTTTGGTTTATGATATATTAATTCACCCCCTATGGGCACCTCTAAAAGCTTTTTTATAGAATTTCCAAAGCAACCTGCAATTTACATGTTAGTTCAAATTTGACCTAATTTCAATAAATCGGCATAAAGTCATTCTTGTTGGCGGAGTTAGTAGCTTGGAAGTTTGAAAACTCATAAAACATGGGTATCATCAGTACAACATGTGTTGGTCCACTATATATGTCCTAAAATTTGGCTTGTGGCATTCAAATCCATATTATTCAAACATTCTTTAGGGAAAAGAACAATCTTGTCATCACTTAAAAAATTGAGAATTCAATGTTCTTTGCTGATAGTTGGGAACTCACACGTGTAACATTGTTTTCTACAAGAAGATGCACCCATCTACCTCCGAAAATACATTTAATTCAAGAGCAATCTATCATGCTTTCTCGTGTAGCAAAATTTTGACCTAATTTTGTTAAAACGACAAAAGGTCACCAAAGTGTGCGAAGTTAGCTAGTAATCTTGAAAAATCATAGTAGTAAAAACTTGGGAATTATAAGAAACCATGGTCCACTTTGTCTGATAATTAGGGCAGTGTCATTTTATTTTAATTGTGGTTGTTCCCATAGGATCGTGGTTCTTTAGTTGACATGGTCAGTGAAAGTACAAGTTATACCAAGGACCTCATAAAAATGAAAATTATATCAAAGTCCATGCATTTAGCACAAGGACCTGAATCTAAAGAATGATGTGTGTTCTGAGGTTTATGTGTATTCTACATATCGTAGAGCCAAATTTTGTTTTGAAAGAATCTACATTAGGTTTTACTACAAGTAGTAAACAAGAACAAATAAAAAAAAGTGATTGTACTCTCTCTATTGGAGTATGAGCTTGTATAGGTTGTTCAATACTTAGTACTACTACTAATTTCTCAAAAAAATAGTAGTCATAGATGTAGTACTAGTCTCTCTAATTTTTCTAAGATGTATAGAGTATTACAATGGAATAGAGGGAGTATACTACTAGTAGTAATACACTATAGTGCAGTGTGTACTAGTACTACTACTCCCTCTGTTTGGAATGCCATTTCGCCAATTTGATATATTAAGACAGAAAAAGTAAATTACAGGTTGGTGTCGAAGACATGCATGCAGTACTCTATTTCTCCCTTGCAGCACTGTACACTCTGCACCAGTACCAGGCTTTTCTGTCTCTCTCTAGGAGTATTTCTTCTTACCTCTCACGTGGATCTGTCTGTCTAGTACAGTACCGCATGAGACCTGCTTTACTCACCTGTCAATTTTCTGCGGCCTTTTTTTTGTTTTAACGAAGCAGTCTGAAGCATGGCGATAAGTGTTCATAGAGGCAGGGCAAGTTTCCTAGCGTATTCCTGTAAGAACAGTACCAAACTCAATCAGTATAGTCCTCAGCAAATGCAGCCTGGGTTTCTGGCCGGCGGGCACTACGACGGCAAGCCAATATTCCTTCTGTAACCACTTCCACAAGTGCGTGTACCGCCAGCCGGCAAATTCAACCGCGGTCCAGCGGCTATGGACGCCGTCGATTCTGCGGCGATGATTGAGTTCCCCTATGATGTCTGATTTAGCTTGGTCGCCTTCAACAGGCTCGACGAGCACAAGATCGCGTGCCCGCACGTCCCATGCTCCTTCATTGATCTCGCATGTCGTTTCATCGCCTCGCCGGCAGAGCTCCTTACCCACATGAATGAGGACGACGGGATCATACTAATTAGGGCCATGTACGGCATCGCCTTCTTTTGCCTGATGCCGATTCCACCACCAGCAAGCATGGGAGGATTCACGCACATCATCTATGGGGATGACGGTACCGTGTTCGTCCTGACCATCAGCGCGCTCAGCCCGTCCGATGTCGTGTCCTATGTGTGAATCAGGTAGGATATGTGCTTGTGGCCTCGGTACATGGTGAAACTGTGTGCGCCTAGCCCGTCGGGGTCGGCGGACTTCTCGATGGTCGAGACACTTCATGCGTTAATCGAGCTATTGAGCAGCTCGTCGCCGGCCAACTTCCCGTCCGACAAGCTCACGATGTACCTCGGGTGCCATCACGGTTCCTACTGAAGTTTGGTGAGTCCACCCATGTATCTTTCTTGGTTTGCATCAAAAAGAAAAAATGATCTTAATCTATGGCCAATAATCCTAACAAGACTGTAATGGAGTTTTAGCAGATAGTACTACTAGTAGTACTAGTACTATTTTACTATTGAAGTTTACTAGTAATAGTAGTAGTCGCATGTAGGTTCTATTTTGGCACTAGGAAGCATGCATTTCGGATGTAAAGTTAGTTTGCTTCTAATGTTATTATAGAGTATTGAGGAGTTTATTACGAATTTCTGTAATTGTTCACTTCTATGGAATGGACCAGAGATAAACACACTAACTATTCATATCATGCTTCGATTTTGTCCTCTAACTTAGTGATTATGAAATTTTAAGCTCAAACTTGTCAATTCGACTTGATTTAAGTCTTGAACCAGGATTGATGTTGAAATTTTGTTGGTGTACACTACATGTCGATGTGGGTCCAGCATGCGTGAGAGGCTTCCCTAGAATTTTCCAAGTAGCGCCTCCCGCATCTCGAACAAATAGTAGGCCCAATGTTTCCATGTAAACTCCCCCTTTCCCTTCCCGCGCATCCTTCCGGGTAACTAATGCCACGTCTTTTTACTCCATGCCATTTTATTTTTGTTTTCTTTGAGAGAAGGAAAAAAATTGAGGCTTAGATCAATTTAGCACATTAGACCCATTGGGTTAGATTACCGAAAAACAAAATTATCCCAACGTCAATATTAAGAAGGAAATTGAGTTCAAACGCGAGAGAAAACTGGAGGCAAATCCAAAGTAGCCCACCTCACTAACCCTATGAAAAGGACACACTTGAAGAAATACTGTTCGGATTACCGTGGACATTGATCTAGGTGGTTTAATTCTAAAAGAAACGATGCTTGCATTGGTCACACTTAACGATGGGCAGCTTTGTGTTGGGAACACGATACTTCTTCAGACTCGAGCTCGACCCACCCGAGCCACCTATCGCCATACTCGAGATCCAACCACGAGATGCGCTCGTGCGGGAAGATGAAGGCACGAGCCAAGGAAAAAATGAACTAGGGTTAGGGATTTCAAATATGTGGAACAAAATATATCTTATAATTATGTGACACGATGATTTCACAAAATTATTCGTGTAGGAGATAAGGTCACTCTAACTCTCTATTATACGAGAGGCGCTAGGTACAAACTTATATGGCAAATGCTCTCCTATACGCATGACCCCTGTACACGTGTCATCCAAGCAAACACAATTTTGACTAAAAACCTCGCTCACAATAAAGAGAGTATATTTGAAGTTGCTGCTACTGTGTGCGGGTCCGTTTGTGTGTGTGTGTATGTGGGGGGTGTTATGATATTTGCATCACTATTTCTTTTGCCTCATTTTGTGTGTGGAGATTTGCCTCATCTTTATTAACATCTGATTTGTGTTAGTACTAATTAATTATCCCTTGAAAATGGTTGCACAATATACATATTTATTCTTCTTGGATATTCCTAAACATTGGCAGTATGGCCATGGATGAGCAGTTTAGGACGTGCTGGACTTCTGAACAGAGAGGGATTACGGCCTTGGATTCTTGAAAGAGAGGAAGTATGCTTTGAACAGAGAGGGGGTGCATGGACCATGACCAAATTCAAAACGAAAATTGGTAGGTAAAATCTCCCATTTATCTGGACATAATTCGTGCCCCAAAATTTTAGATATTTCGAAATTCCAATTTGACCCCTAGTAAATTAGGTATGTGGTTGGATTCACTCATATTTTTTCAAGTGCCCCCACCCACCCACACACACCAAAAACCCTACCCCGTCTCTCCTACAGGAATACGTCACTGGCCGGTACATCCTCACTACACTTAAGCTGGCGTACTCGCCACACCTGCTCTTCTCAATCGACCCTCTCGTCCGATGCACATCGCACATCATAGACTGCCCCGGATCTGCTCCACGAACGTTGTGGTCCAGCGCTCTGCTTCTATCCTTGCCCGCCCAAGATCTGCGTCTCCGTTGTCGACACACACTACAACTGCAGCACATTCGGCGACCTTGACGTGACCTGTGAGGATGAAGAGGAGGCCTAGATACCATCCTGACCGAGGTAACCAGATCTTCCTGCGCGAGTTGCTTTGTTTGGCTGTACTGTATTCGTGCTAAATTTCCTAACTAATAGTTTCTTTACTTGATATACCTGTAATTTTGTAACACCCTCGCGAGTTCATGTGTATAGTGCCAATCTCTGGATCGGTTCACTGGCACACATAGTATAAAATGATACCAAATATAATTTTACATCATAAATACAACGAATATAATCTAGAATTTACATTACATTACACAAGTACACAGCGGAAACAATAATAAGGTAGATCTCCATTCTTCAAATCTGCCACAGGCGAACAATCGTTGAGTGGAGTCTCGCGACCTATAACGATCACTCATAAACGATAAAACCTGCAAAATAAAAAGTTGCAGCCACGAATGGTCAATACTTTGAATGTATTGGCAAGTGTCACTAGTATGTGGATATAAAGTGGAACCTATCAATTACATGCATATTTGGCTAAGTGGAGTTTCAGGCTCATTTGCATAAAGCAATAGTTTATCCTATCTTTTCAAAATAGTTTTAATTCTTTCTGAAAATTGTCTGAACACGTTGGCCAACACCAAGTGCTCCTACTCCCTTGTTCAAACCATCAAATTTTATTAAGAAATTGGAATGTCAAGATCATCCATAAGCTTCAGTCCATAGTTGCTCAATATTGTCCATAACCGGGGACACGGCTAATCAATTAGATTTATATCTTCTGCAGAAGTTGTACACTTTACCCACACGATACAATCTCGCCTTGACGCCACCAGTGGCCGCTGGTTTAGTACACACCAATTGGTATACTGGCAGATCGAGAATGTGACGAAGTCTTTCCATACAAGTCCTCCCAATACACAATACTAGCACGTCTAACAGGCACCAATGCAAGGATATAACCTCCAATACACAATTCTAGTTAAACTGAAGATATACCAATGCAAAGGGTCTTCCGCTATGTAATTAACTAAGCTAGAGCCCATATTAGCATGTGGTTGTACACAGAAGCTACTGTACGTGAAACATGTTAATCTCTAAGATACCTAGGTGGTCTTCTTCTAGTGCACACACGAGAGAGGTAGCCAGAGCTACGGTCCCCTTCGTTGCCACTTCTTTAAAACTCAACAACAACAATATCCACCCAAGTGATTCATTAAGTACTTGTTTTATTAAATAAAACATAGCTTTTCCAATACCTCATAATACTCATGACATAATATTCCACCCTGAATCTATATCAGGGCTAAGCATACTACAACTACGATGTTTCCACTAAGAAAGATACAAAATGATATCCTAAATAGGACATAGAATATAGTATAAAATATTCCTACATATGCAATTCTACTAAAAACAACTACAATGCATAGGAAAATAAGTAGGATATTTATGATAGTGCCACTTGCCTTTGTTGTTGATGTAGTCGTTCAAATAATCCTCACAACTGAAAAGGTTGCTCTCGTCACAATCACAAACGTTGCGCTCCTCGCAATATATCGATTAAAACAAGTGCACAACAAATACACCATTCAAAACAATGCAATTATGCACAATACAACAAAATAATGATGAACAAATTCATGCATGACGATTTAATATGTCACAATGGTTGAAATTAGTTCTCTGAACATTACTAGATCACATGATGCATGCAGGAGATCATTTAATGCAATAGGATATTTATTATTAATTCTTGATTGCCAATATAAAGGTTTTAATAGTTCTCTTGAAACTTCTTTACTAATTTCCATATTAAATTTGTTTCTGGGGTGTATTGGATAGGGGACATTAATACGAACCAGTAGGAATTGGATTCAGCCTAATTAGAGTTGTAGATCTTTTTCTATGATTTAGTTACTATATAATAGAGTTTAAATCACTTAAATAGTTTAGGTTGTCTAATATTAAAACTAAAACCAGATGTGTAATCTACACGAGATTTTGATTCCAGGACTTATTATTTATATTTTTCTGATCTACAAGTGATTTTTTGTGAATTTAATAACCTAAAAAGACCATTAAAACTATTTAAATTATTAACAGTTAACTATACTGCAAAAGTTGGATAGAGCAGTATATTAATGTTGTACATGAAATTACTAATCCGTAGACATCTTATTTGTATTTTTAGGATCTAAAGATAATTTATTATCATTTATTTGGTATAAAATCTACATTAAACCAATTAAATAATTACGGTAAAACTATACTGTACAAGTCAGATCTAATAGCATATTAATATTCTACACAATTTTATGAATCTAACCATATATTATTTATAATTTTTGGACATGTATTCCATTTTATATGAATTTTATAATATTGGGTAAATATCAGGCTATTTAAACAATTTCTGCAATTAACAGACAAGCATGGCCACGTGGCTTAACTTGATTGGCTGCGCGAGCTGAGTTGGCGCTGTCCTGGCTAGATGATGAGGCGGACACTTGGTGTGATCTTGCTGGTCGGTACCCCTTCGATGGAAATCTAATCTGGCGCGTCTATTGACAATCGAACGGCTAGTAAGCAACCCGCGTGAGCTTGTCGACGTGGACGATGGCTGACGGCGGCGCGAGCTCAGACGGTGGCCGTAGGCGACGCTCCGATGTCTCCCAGCGATGGTGGTGAGGTCTACGAGGTTCGTAGAGGCTCGAAGAATACGTGGGCGTGGTCTTCCTCCTCGTTTGCTTCCTAGGGTAATCGCGATTGGCGGATGGAGAGGGAGATGTCGGTGATGCGCCGGCGAGAAATTGGAGCTTCTGCGACGATCTCTGCTAGGGTAATTCGGATTAGGGGGAAGCCTTAGAGCGAGGGGAGGAGCATATGGCATAGAGTAGGGAGGCGGGCTCGCTAGAACTTGAGTTCCAAGATCGATCTGAGAGCTCCTGGCGGTGGCGGACGGAACCTCGATAGTGGGCTAGGGTTTCAAGTAAAAATGAAAAGAAACATAGAGGGACGGAGGCGGGGTAGATATAGGGGTGATTGAGTGAAGGAGGGGTCAAAGAATCGTTGCCGGGTCAGAGAAATCGCGGATTTCTGTTTGGGACCGAACCCGTGCATGTTTTTCTCTGGCTGGAGCAAGGAGATGACCAGTGGGTCCCGGCTGTCAGCTGAAGGAAGGGACGCGGGATGTTCGGTGTTCCTTTGGGCTGGAGGTGGGCTGCTGCGAAGCTGCTACTGGATGCGCGGGTGGTGGAGGGCAAGCGGGAAGGAGTGGGCCGGCCTGCTGGCTGATGCACTATGCACTGCTCGCGGGCGGGGTGCGCGGTAGATAGGGAGGAGTAGGTGGGCTGGGCCGGCTTCGATCGCTGGCCTAGGTACGTAGTTTTAGTTTTTTCTGTTTCATTTCCTTTTCTATTTTCCTGATTTCTATTTTTTAATAACTTTTTCTCTATAACTCCAAATGAGCTGAAATTTGTTCCTAAAATTTTATAATATTCAGTAGATAATTTTAGAATCATTTTTGTATCATTTTATTGAGTTCAATTATATTGGATTTATAAAACCCTTGTTTAATCCTCATAGGAATATTTGCAAAACCCATTTAAAGTTAGGGTTTTCAAATTCAATTCTTGCAACCTTTTTGTATGGATGAATGCAATGCTCATGAATGACATGTAAAAACATTTTTTTAGTCCTAATTTCTAAAATCTTGGGATGTGACAAATTTACTAAATTAACTCATTGTGGTTAGGCTTAAACTACACGCATTGAACTGTTTTTATGTATATATATTTGTGAATTACTAGTCACTTAACATATTTGTTTACATTCTCTGATGTACATGTCCACAGGAGATATGATTATACAATGTGTTTCTCGTTGGCGGATTTACGAGTATTTTCCATCCTGCTATTGTCCTGGTATCCTATACTACACATTTACACAAGTCATACTATTTGACCATTATGTACTATCGATTTGATCCCTCTTAACATGTTGCTCTAACCATTTTCTGTTATTATGCAATGATTAGTCCCAGTTTGCACACATCATCATAGAGTGAATGGCTCCTATGATATCCTAAGACCCCATCACTTATGTTTCACTTTATGCCTACTTATATCATGATGGAACCTGTTTGTATCTACAGTTGGCCTTACCTTTATCCAGAGAAACAACAATGGAGTACATAGTCAGCCCATCCACAGGAGCGTCCGTAGAACTCATGCAACACCTACCAAGCCCCCTCCCCCCACACACACACCCAAAGTTTGGTCCTTGGCACATTTTATTGCTTAAATTTGTCATTTGTCTGTCTTGTTTTAATTTTATTTGGCCAAAAATTTGAGTCAAACATTTTATCCCCACTATGGTCTACTTTTGTTCCATCTGCTTAGTTCAATTTCCAGGATATGCAGAGACTAGGTGTATTGCATCCGACATGGCTGATAAGAAGAACAAGGCCACACTAGCGATTAGATCCTATATAATACGCATGTATCATAATGAACTTTGTGCGCTTCATCCCACTCTTGTATATTCTGTGTATCATAGATACATGAACTGGTCATTTTAATATGAGGCACATGATGGTTCAGTTTGTTTTGTTCTAAGTCTGCTAAACCGTTGAAATAATCTGGTTGTTCATGAATAACCCAATGTATGATAGTTTTTTCATTGTTTGTCTGGAATGATCTGAATAGTATATTCAAGGGACACAATTGGTTTGTTTTGGTTGGCTGAGGTACTCTTTTTCCCCCTATGATTAAAAAAGTGGCATCTATCATTGTGTAGTCCTTGGCTAGTTTATGAGAAACATAATGGCTTAGTTTTCATATTTGTTTTTTTCATGTTCTGCACATTCTAGTTTGATTAGTTTGCATAAGCTACTTTGGTTGATTACACGCATTGTTATTTTTGTCTGAGGAATTTTTTTAAAATTTATTCGAAATGAACTTGTAGTTTGTTTCCCAAGTCTTCTGTTTAAGTAACTTGTTTTTTCTTGGTCTCATCCATCTTCAAGTATAGTAGTCATTTTACAGATCAGCACATGCTTGCATTGCTCCATGGCGTCAACTGTTCCAGTTATTTAAGAAGAAATACATGTATGAGCCACCACTGTTAATTGCTTCCTTCCTTACATCACCGTATTGACACATCTAAAAATCATAGTGATGTGATTGCATGGTAATGTTGTTATAACTTGTTTTGTGTTTGTTGCGGGCTGCAAATATCCCTTTTGAATGCTGAATAAAGACCTGCTTCTCCAATTTTTGAGTTTTTTCAGATAGCAGGAGTGATAATACCTATTGCTCATGGCACACTACTTCGACTGACCGTCGTATTTAAGCCAAAAGATTATTTGGGGATGCCATCCAAGATGCCATTAATATTTTTGAGCAAGAAGCCAACAAAACAGATTCAGTAATCACCCTAGCACGCAAATATGTAAATGAATTGAAAAACAGGCAAGCTTTGATGCAGAATGTACTTAATAATCTCATTTGCAGATCTCATGGGAATCTAGTTCTTACATGCCTCGCGATGCAAGCTCCATAGAGACCTTTTCTATAACACTAGTTATTGTGTTTTTCCAGTTGTGCTGGACTCTGATGCAACTTTAATTCACAATTGTAAATTTACCGAGGAATGAAATAATCCACTATAATTCGCTGTTGTAAATTGTTTGAGGATTGTAACATTCTACTATAATTCACAGTCGTAAGTTTTTTTTGAGGATTGTTACAAACCGAGAATGTATCATAATTACTACACGTACATAGAAAAATAGTGAAATTGAAAGAGGTACAACACACGATCATTTTGAAACAGATAACATCCATTGTATTACAGTCACACCATAGAACTTGCACTTTCATACTTCACAGATAGAGAATACAACATGAGTAGACCCACATAATCCATCATTCTGACGGATAGCCGTCGTAGTAATCGTAGTGGGTGGTACCATATTCTCCATAAGGCAGCACCATCTGCAGCTCAGAATGCTCGACTATTTTGCAATACTCTACCAGAAATCGATCGAGTTTGAAAGGATGGTCATTATTCCATAATCCTCCTACTCCGTACCCATGGACAACCCTTGGGTCCACTTTCCACGCAAGAGCCTCAAAATTGTAAGACCTAACCTCGGATAGGTCCAGATAGTAGATGTTGCCAGCCTGCACCATGGGTACCCTGGTACTATTGACATAGATGCACCGATTGTTAGCAACAAAGAGAGAACAACTGCCGATGCCTCTGACCTGCTGAAGGACACGGTTATGTGTATCAATCCGGTAAACAACAGGCCAGTCGCCATAGACCGGTCCACTCACAACGAAAAATAACTCCCCATCGGACTCGACGAGGTAAAACCAATTCTCTGGGTATCGGCAGCCCGAAAAAGGGTCTGCAATGGTGGCATGAATCTTTAGGGTCCGTGTAGAGCACTGCATCTGGACATCTCCATGATCAGCACCGCACATAGTCGAGAGGACAGACCCATATCTGTATGTCACAAAAACATCACCGGCGTAAGAAGTCATCCTACGGAGTTCCACGAAGTCATTCGGCGTGTACCACCCTTCACCAAAGACCGGGCGACTTCCTTCCTCCATCGTAGTAATCATAGTGGGTGGTGCCATATTCTCCATAAGGCGGCACCATCTGTAGCTCAGAATGCTAGACGATTCTGCAATACTCCACCAACAATCGATCGAGTTCGAAAGGATGGTCATTGATCCATAATCCTCCTACTCCGTACCCATGGACAACCCTTGGCTCCTCTTTCCATTTAAGAGCCTCAAATTTGTAAGATCTAACCTCTGATAGGTCCATAGAGTAGATGTTGCTGGCCTACACCGTGGGTACCCTGGCGCTATCAACGCAGATGCACCGATTATCAGCAACAAAGAGAGCACGGCTACCGATGCCTATGATCAGCTAAAGGACACGGTTATGTGTATCAATCTGGTAAACAATGGGCCTGCCACCGTAGACCGGTCCACTCACAATAAAAAACAACTCCCCATCGGACTCGACAAGGTAAAATCAATTCTCCGGGTACCGGCAGCCCGGAAGAGGGCTTGCAACGGTGGCATGCATCTTTAGGTTCCATGCAGAGCACTGCATCTGGACATCTCCATGATCAGCACTGCGCATAGTGGACACGTTAAGCCCATATCTGTCTGCGACGAAAACATCAACGGCGTCAGAAGTCATGCTCCGGAGTTCCACGAAATCATTCGGTGTGTACCACCCTTCACCAAAGACCGGGCGACTGCCTTCCTCTGTGCCCTCATCCGACCACTGAATGATGGTGTTCCGATGGTTTGATGTAAACACCATCAACAACGGCAACATCGTCATAGTGACAGAAGCCACCTGCTCGGTCGGTATCTCCACCCTTAGGCGCCTGATATTGTAACATACCACCTTTTGTGTAATATAAATAAAGATATGTTTGAGTATTGCATGCATGCATTATACTTGCACTTTGGTTTAATAAATTAAGAACAAACAAAACCCTATTTATTTTCCCTCTCAAACCATTCAAATGTTTTTTATACCTTGAAAACAACCCAAAAAAATGGAACCCAAAATGAATAAAAGGGTCCCACACTATTTTATACACTTTATAAAAAGTCTTTGGTAATTTTGAAATATTGAAAACAGTTTGGAATTTGAAAGTACAAACAGATAAATAGAAAAACAGAAAAGAAAAAGGTTTAACAAAAAGAAAATCTAACCGTAACCCTCTCTCGGCCGCAGCCCATCTCTCCCTCTCTCTCTCTCCTTCGCTTGCACGCGCAGCAGCAGCCCGGAGCCAGCCCACCCGGGGCCAAGCCAATCCAGCAGCAGCCCGCCTCGGCCCCGTACCCCTTCGTGTCGTCTTCCACCTCTCAGACAGGCAGCTCCGTGTCGGCCGCTCTGCCGCTCGCCGTCCCTGCGATGCTCGCCGGCGTCGCGATTCGTGCCGCCACCCCCGAGTGTCTACAAGACCCGCTGGTCGCCGCTGGACGAACCCTAGACCCCACTTTCCCCCTCACTTCCTCGTTTCCACGCCATGGCCGATGAACCCTAGATACTGATGCTGTCGTCCCCGCCGTCTCTGGCCACACTAGCACAAGTCGACGCCACCGTTGGACGCGCCGTGTTTTCCTCGTTCTCCCCCTCGTAGCACGCGTGCTGGTAAGCCCCCTCCTCACCGGAATCGACCCCGAAGCACCGTCGGTCGCCGCCGTTGCCGACCTCGATTAGTCGACGTCTGAGCTTGCCCGGCCTCGCAACCACCTATGCCGTGATCCTGGTGAGCTGCTGGTTCTCGCGGTGCCCACCGCTTCGTCCCTCTCCCCTTGTACTACCCTCCCCGCTTGATCCCGACAACGCTGCCGCTGGAGCTTGTCGGAGGCAACGCTCCGGTAACCAAGACGGAGCGGCGCCGCCACTATCTTGCTCAGCGCGACGCCCTCTCTCCAACACACCCCTCCACGCATCCAGGCACGCACGGGATCGAAAGATCCGTGCTTGATCTGGAGCTCCACCGTTGATGACATCAGCATGATGTCATCCCTATGTCATAATCTCCTTTTCCTTTTTCTTTTATTAATATCTGTAATTATTTTCTGTAATTAAGAAATCCCTAAGAGGTGAGCCATACCTGTAAGACTTTTAATATTTTCTATAAATTTTTTCTCGAAGGATTAAATCTATGACATGTGGGCCCAAGTTGGAAATTATTTTAAATATTCCAAAAAAATGATTTATAAATGGATTAAAATTGAGAAAAATCATAACTAATTCATTTTAAATCAGAAAATACAAATAATATATCAAAATGATCAGAAAAATTAAATCTATCTAACTAAGCTATAATCATACATTCTTAACCAACTTAGATGGAAAGTTTAATTAGAAGAATCAATTGAACCCATAGGTGATCCCGAGGATCCCCCTGTTTTAGGGTTTGGACCTCTCGGACCCCGTTTAAAATGACCAAGCTTGTTCTAGGGTTCATTTCAACACTATTTAACTTGTCATATCATCCATATTGTATGATCATTACACATGCCATGTGTTGAATGTTTCTTTTCCTTTTCTGGTGATTGGTTCTTCGCGAATAGGAACTGAACCCGAGGCTGAAGTCAACGCCACCGAAGAGCAGTACCAGTCCAACAACGGACAAGGCAAGCGAAGCCCCACTCGTACATATGAATCCTATGTTTCGGTTCAACAGTCTTTTATAAGTAGATAGAGTAATCCTATCTGATGCATGTTGCCCCTTGTGAACTACATACCCGATCCACTGCTCCTAGCATAACTATGGTTTGGCTTATGAGCATCGCTAGTGCCACAGTTTAGTCAAGCTTAGCCATGCTTAGTGGTCCGATGCTGATCATTCAGGTGATGCATCGGAGATGCGAATGAAACTAGTATGATAGGATGTGGTGATGTGATCAGAGACGGATGATAAACATGCTAAGGCTTGTATGGGAGGCCACGTGGGTTGTGGTTTTTGTAGTCCATTACTTGCCACCCTTAGGACCTGACGTTCTCGCCACTTGTACCAAGACGAGCGTAAAACCACACGGGGGCCTGGAAACTCCCTCGAACAACTAACTTGCCTAGTAGATTCCATGAGTCACATAGTTCGAGCTTTCCATTCGACATACGCATCTTGGTTGTTCTTGAATGGAGGTGAAGGAGGTGCATTCATAACAGGTAGGTAATCTTGAACCCTGCGCACATCATTAGGGACTGGCTTAGGGACAGGCATCTCCCTAGTTCGTGACTCATGGTCTCGGCGAAAGAAAGGTAAAGGTCATGGTCAACCACTCTTTGCCGGCCTTCCAAGGAAGAGGGATAATAATTTTCCATTAAGAATCGGTTGGTACGTGTGGGTAAAGTTTTGCACCCCTGCAGGGTTATAATCTTTTCGAAAAGCCGTGTCCACGGTTATGGACGACTTGGGAATGGATTCTGTGATCATAGAAAACTATAACCGAATGATAAAACTTGGCCAACTAATATGAGATCCGAAATACTTCCTCGGGGTTATTGAGGGGGTAGTCCGGGAAGAGAGGTTCAGTTGATGATGGTACTTGGTGGATATTAGAGATGATTCTAAGAGCTAGAGTTGTAGCATTCTTATCCCTTTTGAAAATGATCTGACTAGACGAGCTTCTTTTCCTCCTTGATTTGAAAAACAAAAGCTGGCTTTATGAAAAATAACTCCACTAGCCATAAGTCTTGAGGAGTACACCCTGTACTCAGCCTTGCTTCGTTGATGTTTTTATACAAATAAAGCTACTCGAACTGAAAGTGGTTTCTACGTCGAAGTCGACGAGTAGTCGGGGTTCTCGGGCAGCAGCCTAGGATCTATGGAAGGTTGCTACTTCTGTGTAGCATCCCAATTGTCTAACAATTGTAATGCTACTTGGTCTAGTAATATAATGGCTACTTCAAATATATAATTGTTGCATCATCATTATATCATGCTCATGTCATCATGCCACCTTGCATTTGAGCATCATATAAAACCCTTTTTCATTTGGTTCTTCTCTCATATGCATTGTTAATTGTATTTGTCTCTTGATATTGTATTTGGTTCTTGATATATTGTTTCAATGCCCAAGTTGAGTTGGGGGCATATCACTTATTAATTCCACCACCTTTTTCTTTCACCACCTTATAACTCCACCATCCAACTAAATATGAGCTTTGCACTTTATTTGAGTTTACCTCTAGCTCATGTGGGTTGGGATGGATCCAATTCTTTTCCACATGCTCTCATCTTGGCATCATGTTGTTTTTCACATTATTGATATAAGAGAGCCACATGGCCACCTTTGCATGCCTTGTGAGTGGACCCCTTTTCCCTAGCTTCCATATGGATTATTATGGAATGAAGATCATGTTGGAATATTTTTGGGACTATTAATCATCTAGTGGCCCATACACACTAGCATGTCCCATTTGTATTCAAATATGATCATCTCCATTTAATCCACTTGGGACTTTCTTTTAAATTCTTGGCTTGGCTTTATTCCACTTGTGGGAATGCCTAAGTTTAATGCCATGTGATAATCTTGTTTCACAAAATAAGCAAGGCATTAGTTGTTTTGCATGGGCCATGCAAGAACCATCTTTTGCTAGCTTTGGTTTTTATTTGCATTTGGAGTGGATCATCTCTCTCTCTCCCTCCTTTTAGCTTGATCTTATTTGATCATGCTTAAACCATCTCACCCCTCCTTACCTTGTCTAGGTCTAGATGGAGCTTGGCATGTGCTTGCTTGGACTTGTCATAAGAGGACACCCCACCTAATCTAAAACCAAACCCTAGTCCCTCTCTATCCTAATCACCATACCCCCCCTCTACCCCACTCTCTAAACCACCCCATCTAACCCTAACCCTCACATCTTCCCTTCTAAGCAAAACCCTAAGCTACCCTACCCTCTCTCGGCCTCTCTCCTCTCCCCTCCTTGCTGGCTCCACCTAGCCACCCTGGCCCACCTAGCTTCCACCCAAACCAAACCCTACCCGAGCTATACCCCCTCTCCCTCCTACCCTAGCCCCAACCCTAAACCCGAGCCTACCTCCCTCCCTCTCTTTCTCTCTCTGCCTGAGGACCCCACCACCCGAGCCTGCCCCTGCCTCCTTGGCCTCACCCTGGCCCACCTGCCAGCTCCCCATGCGCCTGCCCTGCCCTGGCCGAGCCCGACCGAGCACGTGAAGGAGAAGAAAAGGTGGCCGACGCCACCTTTCCCCTCCACCACGCCATCTACCCCCTCCCTCCGATCCTATCCACCCCCACCTCTCCGCACCGCTACTCGCCCAGATCCGCCCCATAGCCTCCCCTCTCTCCCTCTTTCTCCACCGCCACCGTCTACACCTCGCCGCCAAAAAAAACCTCGGCTTCCACCCCATCTCGTGAACCAGACGTGCAGACCGACCGTGGAGTGGCCGGGTAGACCGAGGAGATCCCCTACAGCAGCCCCGTACACGGCGACGAGGAGGAGACGGGCCGGACCTGCTGCACGCCTTCGACACCGACGCCAAACCCTAGATCCGGGTGCGCCAGCTCCGACGACGATCTACCGCCCCTCTGCTCGATCCGACCACGCCAACATCACCTCGGTGAGCTCCCTGACCCCCTGGACATGGTCCCCTTCTGCATCTGGCCTAGTTCCGCTGACGTTGCGTGCACCCTCGGTGCACCGGCAGCTATACCGCTTTCGCTCCGCGCCGCGCAAAACCCTACCTAGGCCACGCCCACCCCCCTGACACCAACGCCAAGCCTACCGCAGTGGTTCCGCCTCTGCGCGCGCGCCCCAGCTCGCGAGTTCGAGCCCCGCCGCGGCGCCCTGTCCTTTTTGACGCGCACCGATCGGTCCACCGCGCTCAGAGGAAGATCCACAGTAGCCGCCGCGGTTTTTGCAAATACCCCCCCTGCACTTTTGTTGCATCAACCCGCGCTCCGCTAGGCCCACTGGTCAGCCTTCGTGGCGTTTATGCAAAAAGGCTCCCGGAGTTTCGTACTCCTCAACCCGCGCTCCCTCATTGCATGTGGCAGCCTCAAGACGTCATTGGCGTGTGGACTCATGGATGTGGCCCCACCTGTCATTCGCTTAGGCTGGACTGCTCAAGGTGTATGATTTCTGTCTGTTTTGCTGAAGTCAGCGTAGACCCACCTGCTCAAGGCGTGGCTAGCCTAGAGCTGAGTAACAAAATGTTTTCCTGTATCTGTTTTGATTCAAATCTTTTCAAATTATTTTCAAATTCAAATTTAAATCTGTTTTAATATAACTTTTAAAGTACAAATCCAAATAATACAAATAATATATGTTTTCAAATCAGAAAAATGTGAGGAATTCAAATATGCCCTTCAAATAATATTTTGAACACTTTATTTTCCAAATTAATTAAAATTACAATAAATTGCCCTTTTGTCTTAAATAATTAATAACTTTTGATTTATAAGTCCAAATTTAACAAATGATATGTCTAAATTGATTAGCTCGACGAGACCTTTCTGTTTATGCATTCCTTGGTTTGATTTGAAGCATGCATCATGTAAATATAATGTATACAGCAACTAATATGAAGGTAAAATGGGGCCAAAACTAAATAAAATGATTTAATCTTGTATCCCACACCTCACCCATGCCATGCTACTTTAATGCCATGCAAATTGTGCATCATTCATCATGGCATGATTGTTTGCTTGATGCACTTTATTCATATGCTTGTGCACTTTATTTATGTTGGCCCTTGTTTGTTTGGTTCTTCTTCGTATAGACGCTGAGCAGGGGATATATCAAGAGAACCAGGAGCACTACCCAGATCCATCCCTTGCTTCAATCGAGCCAGTGCAAGCACTACCACATGCTTGCATACATATAGTACCTATTGCCTCTATCTTATTCTTGCATCATTGAGTCGCGATTGCATTAATTTGAATCCTAAGTATTGCATAGCCTTTACTTTTAAACCCCACCGAAGCTTGTTCCTCCACCCTATGAGCCATTACAGAGTTGTATGAGCCATGCGAGTCGTAGAACAGCATGTGTAGGGTATGTGAGTGTCTGATGGATAACGAGGTACCTAAACAACTTAACCTGAGTAGTAATGGGATAACTAATGAAAGTGGCATCGGTGAGCCATATTTGCTATTTGTTTTTTCAGGCTCACTTGTGTCCCGTAAGACCCCGAGTACTTGATTCCTGTTCCAAGAATATTCGCGCTATCCACATCCGGGAGGCCTGTGGACCCTCCTGAGCTAGAGCTTGATTCATTCTTATTTCTTGGGGCCACAAACTAGTTTGAGGTTTTATTTACTATCCTGTACTTATGCCATGCTTTACCGCTTTATTTAAGATTGTGCGAGGAGCACACTTGATCTTTAGGAAAGCGGAGTGTTTTCATGTGTCGACAAGCCCAGTCACATTTTCGGGTTCCCAAATGCTCAGCCCTTGGCGCAAACCTTGAGGCTGTCTCGAGTCAGCTAACTTCGCTGGGGTAGCTCAATGGGGTGGCCCCTGAAATATTTCTGAATCCTGTGATTGCTTTGTCGGATCGCCTCGTTGGGTTTTGATTTGGTTTTTCCGAGGCATATCGGTGTGTGTTGCTATTTGTGCACCTCGCAGGTAAAACTTTCAAAGCCGTGTCCGCGTTATGGACGACTTGGAGCACAGCCGATCATAGACAAGCATAACTAAAGTACCGCTTTTAACTTGACTAGACTAGGTACGACTAGTAAATAGTGCAACACTCATGGAATGAATAATAAAACTGCCAACGGATGGGGTTGTTCGTCCGCTTCCTCGTAAGCGAGGAGGAGGATGGATCTGTTAAGATTACCGTATAACTGTTGTTATTAATCCACGGACATCCGTCTATCTCCGTTAGGCGGATGGTTAGCAGTATCTATAGAATTGCTAGGGTTTATCTTTTGCTGCTATTCGTCACCCAGGTTGTGTGCCCTTTAGAGGCATAAAGACTTGCCGAAAACCCTAGGGTCTCACGATAAATTATTGGTTCGGATGAACAGTACACTCATGATGGATACTGGGTGGAAGAGACAGACGATGTGGGCAATGATCATTCGTAGAGATTCTGAACGGGATCCGTGAGATCTGTATGGATCTGCTTATTTATGGGGCATCTTATGCCGATTTGCTTCTTATCCGTACTCGGATTTTGTCTTCCGCTTCCGCTTGATACTCTGATGTTTGATGTATGAGGAGATATCCTAAACTATTATATCTATCTAGGATATTTGGATCTTGCCGTATGTATGCTATATATTTCCTTTCTTTTAGATGGAATGGCTCGATGTACTATTGTATGGTGGCTTGCATACATACTCATTTGTGTATGTAGTTGATCCTTCACCGCCGACACCGCCCGTTCTTGTCCCGATGTTTGGAAATGGTTGGGACGGCCGAAAGGTCTACTTGTGAGTGGCATTTGGGCCCCACCGTACTATTTCAACCATTTCCGTTCATCCAGGCTTGTAACTAGGAGCGTAATTCACCGAGGTAGTTACAATTGATATCAGAGCCATCCCGCCCTTCAGGGTCTCAGCCAAATGGTCGTTGTCTGTCTAGCAAATATTTTGGTAGTTATGTATACTAGGGAAAAACAAACGCGAGAGTAGGACTGCTTCCATTTTTCTTCTTACCCACCCACCCACCTTTTTCTGGTAAGGAAGTGTAACGTTTTCAATCCTCTTCTTGAAATTCAAACTAGGATTCACGTTTTCTGGGATTCCGTAGTACCATAGGAAGTGTGTGTGTGTGTGTGTAATTCCTTGTCTATCTGTTGCATCCAAGTTGTTATCTTATCAGCCTTTTGGTTATCAACTGTTGGTACATTCCATACCGATAGGCTTTTGCAAACCGACGCGGTCTGTTTTACTCTTTGTTATCCGGCGTTATCTTGTTTGTGGTGTTCGTTTCCGTAGTTGCTAATCTTTAGGATCATCGTGAGAAGAAGGTGTTGGGATAGGTGTTTTACTTATTCATGTGCGGAGTAATGGTTTGAGTGCGGGATGGAGTCGCGACCATACCACTACTTTTATCATTGCTCTTGTATATTGAGTTGGTAGAGTCACTAATCTTGATTCGTTAAGGGATTTTGCGCATCTATTGGTATTTTAATGCCGAAATTTGTGGAAATTTTTTTCTTTGATATATTTGTGTACCACACTCCTTTTCACTGTAAAGTATATGCTTAATATCTTCTAGGTGCTTTGAACTTCGTTGATATTTTAATATCATCTTAGTAAATTGTATCCTTTAATCTTGAGTAATTCCATCTTGGTACTCTTGTGGATCATTATTATTCTCCATCATAGAACTGACTTGTGTTTTATATCAATCACAGGATGGCACTACCACGCCGTTCTGAGGAGGACATACAACCTGAACTAGGGGCAGCGTTGTCAAGCATAGCCAATGCCTTGGCAGCAATGCAGCAGAACCAGCAGCGTTTCGAGGAAAGTGTCAGGAGGAATGAGTTTGTTCCGCTACCTCCACCTCCCAAGCGAGGAGACATCAAAAGCTTCCTGAAGTTCAACCCTCGCCAATTTGATGTTTCTGATCAACCACTTGATGCTGATGATTGGTTGCGTGAGATGTCAAGGTTACTGGCAACTGCTGATGTTCCTGAGCAAGAATGGGTAAAGTGTGCTACTCACCTTCTCAAGGGAGATGCACTGTGGTGGAGAATTACACAAGGCAACCGCACTGGTTTTCAGCCTACTTGGGGACAGTTCAATCGGAGCTTTCAAAGAGCGATTCTCGAGAAATTGTCATGGAGAGGATGAAGGAAGTGTTTCTCAACCTCAAGCAGGGCAATGATAATGTCAATACATACATCAGAAACTTCATGAACCTTTCTCGTTATGGTGGCGATGAGATCTCTGATGACAAGAAGAAGCAAAAGAGGTTCAGGCAAGGGCTCAATGCATCGATTAAGTATGCAATCACACATGCAAGGCCGGCATCTTTTCTGGAACTTCAGCATACAGCTCTGCAGGAAGAGGCAAGTAGGCAAGTGTTTGAGGAGTCAAAGAAACACAGCCGTGATGCAGCAAGCTCTTCAGCTATGTCACTCCTTCTAAGCGCCGGTCCGGGTTCCTAACACCCCACCGTCGCTCCCGGCTCCACCAAGACCTTCAAGCTACGCGGCAAGGCCACCAAACTTCCTCACTGCTGCTCCCAGGGGCTACAACCACCACTACCCTGGAGCGCCTGGCGGAGTCCCTGGCTACGTTGCTCCACGTCCGCCTGGTGCTTGTTACACGTGTGGAGACTTTGGGAATCAAAGCTGGAACTGTCCGATGAAGAACAAGGCTCTTCCTCCACCACCTCCAAGATCTGCGGCAAGCTCTCCTTTGGTTCGTGCACCACCACCTCGGGCTCTCAACATCAACACCAAGCCCGGGTCTACTGTTGCTCGTGCCAACTGCATCAACGCCGCTCAAGCTGAGCATGCACCTGGAGTTGTGATGGGTATGCTTCCCGTTAACTCAGTCCCTGCATGAGTTTTGTTTGATTCTGGTGCATCGCATTCTTTTGTGTCAACCAAGTTTGCTGATGAGAATGGGTTAGCTATGGATCCTCTCCTTAAGCGGTTAATGGTCCTCTCTCCTGGAGCAAAGATGGCAGCTTCTAAAATCAGCCATGGCAATCAAATTGAGATTGGTGGTCTTCGTTCTCGGCTTCCTTAATCATTCTGGGCAATTCTGACATTGATGTCATCTTGGGCATGGATTGGTTGACAGCAAATGCAGCTGTGATTGATTGTGCTGAACGCTCGGTTTCTCTGAAGATTCCTGAAGGCCATATAGTCTATTCTCCAAGTCTGACTCCTGCTATCCAGCTTTTCTCTTTGGCGGCTCTGAATGTTGATGCTATGGAAGCTATTCAGAGTGTTCCGGTGGTCTGTGAGTTCCCAAATGTCTTTCCTGAAGAGTTGCCAGGTATGCCTCCGGATCGTGAGGTTGAGTTTGTTATTGAGCTTGAACCTGGTACCGCTCCTATCTCCAAGCGGCCTTATAAGATGGGTCCTGCTGAGTTGGCTGAACTCAAACGTCAGCTTGATGAACAAGAGAAGTTGGGCTTCATTCAGCATAGTACTTCTTCTTGGGGTAGCCCAACCCTCTTTGTGAAGAAGCGAGATCAGACTGATAGACTTTGTGTTGACTATCGGGCTCTCAATGCTAAAACCATCAAGAATAAATATCCCCTTCCGCGGATTAATGATCTCTTCGATCAGCTAGCTGGAGCTGTGGTATTCTCTAAGCTTGACTTGAGAAGTGGTTATCACCAAATCAAGATTCGCAAGGAGGATGTTCCGAAGACAGCTTTCACCACCCGCTATGGCCTGTATGAGTACACGGTCATGTCTTTCGGTCTCACCAACGCACCTGCCACCTTCTCGAGGCTCATGAACTTGGTTTTCATGGAGTATCTTGATAAGTTCGTTGTGGTCTATCTGGATGACATCCTAGTCTATTCTAAGTCACAAGAAGAGCATGAAGAACACCTCCGGTGTGTCCTAAACAAGCTTCGTGAGAACCGCATGTATGCAAAGTTCTCCAAGTGTGAGTTTTGGCTACCTCAAGTAACCTATCTTGGTGACGTCATCTCTGCCAAGGGCATTGCAGTCAACCTGGAAACTGTGAAGACAATTGTTGAATGGCTTCCTCCTGTTAATGTCAAAGAAGTGCGGAGTTTCCTTGGTTTGGCTAGTTATTGCCGTCGCTTCGTTCAGAACTTTTTGAAGATAGCGAAGCCTCTTACCGATCTCCTCAAGAAAGGCAAGAAATACCTTTGGACTCCTGCATGTCAAGCAAGCTTTGAGACACTCAAAGAGAAGCTCACTTCCACACCAGTCTTGGTTCCTCCGGATACATCCAAGCCATTCCAGATCTTCTGTGACGCCTCTTTGCATGGATTGGGTGCGGTCCTTATGCAAGAAAAACAAGTTGTTGCTTATGCCTCTCGACAGTTGAAGACGCATGAGATCAACTATCCTACACATGACCTCGAGCTCGCAGCAGTTGTCTTTGTTTTGAAAGTATGGAGGCACTACTTGCTTGGCAACCGTTGTGAGATCTTTTCTGATCACAAGAGTCTGAAGTATATCTTTACTCATCCTGATCTCAACCTTCGGCAAAGGAGATGGATTGAAGCAATCAATGATTTTGATTTGACCATCAACTACACTCCGGGCAAAGCTAATGTCATGGCAGATGCTCTCAGCCGCAAAGCTTATGTCAACAACCTCATGCTAGAAGAACAACAACCTCTCTTGTGCGAGGAATTCCGTCAGCTCAACCTGGAAATTGTGGAACAAGGGTATCTTCAGAACCTTCTAGCAACCCCTCTCTTGGAAGAAAAGGTTCGCTCTTCTCAGCTTGGGGATCCGCACACCAAAAAGATCATCTCTAGGCTTCAGCTTCCGAAGTATGAGTCCTTCCACGTCGATGATCAAGGCACGCTTTTCTTTGAACACCGGATGTTTGTTCCGAACTACCCGGGTTTGAGAGAGCAAGTTCTCAAGGAGGCGCACGATTCTGTTCTTTCTATCCACCCTAGCAGCACAAAGATGTACATGGACTTGAAAACACAATATTGGTGGCCTGGTTTGAAAAGGTATTGTGCCAAGTATGTCTCGGAGTGTGATGTCTGCCGCAGAGTGAAAGCTGTCCATCAGAAACCTTCCGGTCTTCTACAGCCATTGAAACCCCCGGAATGGAAGTGGGAGAAAGTAGAGATGGACTTCATCACGGGTTTTCCAAGGTCGCAGAAGGGCAACAATGCAACCTTTGTTGTCATTGACAGGCTTTCTAAAGTGGCTCACTTCTTCCCCGTCAAGGAAACCATTTCCGCAATTCAGTTGGCGGAGCTCTATATCAACAGAATTGTCTCTCTGTATGGGGTTCCGCTTGAGATCAGTTCAGATCGTGGGAGCATCCTCACTTCCAAGTTCTGGGAGAGTTTCCAAAATGCTTTGGGAACAAAGTTGAACTTCAGCACAGCTCACCACCCTCAGTCGCAAGGACAAGTTGAAAGGATCAATCAGATTCTGGAGGATATGCTTCGTGCTTGCGTCATCTCTTTTGGCATGAAGTGGGAAGAATGTCTTCCTTATGCTGAATTCTCTTACAACAACAGCTTCCAGAAAAGTCTAAAGATGGCACCATTTGAGGCTCTCTATGGTCGCAAATGCAGAACTCCGATTGGTTGGTCGGGTGCAGGAGAAAGAATGTTGTTTGGCCCTGACATTGTAACTCAAGCGGAGGAGAAGGTTCACATCATTCTTGAAAATCTGAGGATTGCTCAAAGTCGCCAGAAGAGCAATTATGACAGGAAGCACACAGACATGGAGTATGTCCCTGGTGATCTCGTGTACCTTCGTGTCACTCCCATGAGAGGCACGCACCGTTTTGGTATCAAAGGAAAGTTGGCTCCTAGATACATCGGTCCTTCCAAAGTTCGTGGAAGAAGAGGAGAAGTTGCTTATGCTCTCGAGCTCCCGGAAAAACTCAAAGTCCATGATGTTTTCCACATCTCTCAGCTCAAGAAGTGCTTCAAGGATCCCGGCAGGACCGTGGACCATGAGCTTATCAATCTCCAAGAAGACCTGTCATATCAAGAACACCCCACAAAAATCCTTGAAGTCGCAGAAAGGAGGACTCGCAACAACTCCATCAAGTTCTGCAAGGTGCAGTGGTCGCACCATTCCGTTGATGAAGCCACTTGGGAACGTGAAGATGAGATCCGTGCCAAGTATCCTACCCTCTTTGTGTCTTCCTCATCCTAGAATCTCGGGGCGAGATTCCTGTTTAGTGGGGGAGAGTTGTAGCATCCCAATTGTCTAACAATTGTAATGCTACTTGGTCTAGTAATATAATGGCTACTTCAAATATATAATTGTTGCATCATCATTATATCATGCTCATGTCATCATGCCACCTTGCATTTGAGCATCATATAAAACCCTTTTTCATTTGGTTCTTCTCTCATATGCATTGTTAATTGTATTTGTCTCTTGATATTGTATTTGGTTCTTGATATATTGTTTCAATGCCCAAGTTGAGTTGGGGGCATATCTCTTATTAATTCCACCACCTTTTTCTTTCACCACCTTATAACTCCACCATCCAACTAAATATGAGCTTTGCACTTTATTTGAGTTTACCTCTAGCTCATGTGGGTTGGGATGGATCCAATTCTTTTCCACATGCTCTCATCTTGGCATCATGTTGTTTTTCACATTATTGATATAAGAGAGCCACATGGCCACCTTTGCATGCCTTGTGAGTGGACCCCTTTTCCCTAGCTTCCATATGGATTATTATGGAATGAAGCTCATGTTGGAATATTTTTGGGACTATTAATCATCTAGTGGCCCATACAAACTAGCATGTCCCATTTGTATTCACATATGATCATCTCCATTTAATCCACTTGGGACTTTCTTTTAAATTCTTGGCTTGGCTTTATTCCACTTGTGGGAATGCCTAAGTTTAATGCCATGTGATAATCTTGTTTTCACAAAATAAGCAAGGCATTTGTTGTTTTGCATGGGCCATGCAAGAACCATCTTTTGCTAGCTTTGGTTTTTATTTGCATTTGGAGTGGATCATCTCTCTCTCTCTCTCCCCCTCCTTTTAGCTTGATCTTATTTGATCATGCTTAAACCATCTCACCCCTCCTTACCTTGTCTAGGTCTAGATGGAGCTTGGCATGTGCTTGCTTGGCCTTGTCATAAGAGGACACCCCACCTAATCTAAAACCAAACCCTAGTCCCTCTCTATCCTAATCACCATACCCCCCCTCTACCCCACTCTCTAAACCACCCCATCTAACCCTAACCCTCACATCTTCCCTTCTAAGCAAAACCCTAAGCTACCCTACCCTCTCTCGGCCTCTCTCCTCTCCCCTCCTTGCTGGCCCCACCTGGCCACCCTGGCCCACCTAGCTGCCACCCAAACCAAACCCTACCCGAGCTATACCCCCTCTCCCTCCTACCCTAGCCCCAACCCTAAACCCGAGCCTACCTCCCTCCCTCTCTTTCTCTCTCTGCCTGAGGACCCCACCACCCGAGCCTGCCCCTGCCTCCTTGGCCTCACCCTGGCCCACCTGCCAGCTCCCCATGTGCCTGCCCTGCCCTGGCCGAGCCCGACCGAGCACGTGAAGGAGAAGAAAAGGTGGCCGACGCCACCTTTCCCCTCCACCACGCCATCTACCCCTCCCTCCGATCCTATCCACCCCCACCTCTCTGCCTCGCCCTGCTACCTCGCCCAGATCCGCCCCATAGCCTCCCCTCTCTCCCTCTTTCTCCACCGCCACCGTCTACACCTCGCCGGCAAAAAAAAACCTCGGCCTCCACCCCATCTCGTGAACCAGACGTGCAGAACGATCGTGGAGTGGCCGGGTAGACCGAGGAGATCCCCTACAGCAGCCCCGTACACGGTGACGAGGAGGAGACGGGCCGGACCTGCTGCACGCCTTCGACACCGACGCCAAACCCTAGATCCGGGTGCGCCAGCTCCGATGATGATCTACCGCCCCTCTGCTCGATCCGACCACGCCAACATCACCTCGGTTTGCTCCCTGACCCCCTAGACATGGTCCCCTTCACATGGTCGCTTCCGCTTTGCACGCGTTTCACGTTTGTGCACCCTCGGTGCACCGACGAGCAGCGCTACCGCCGCTTCCAGGCCGCAAAACCCTACCTAGGCCACGCCCACCCCCGACACTAACGCCAAGCCTACCAGTGGTTCCGCCTCAAGGCGCTTCCATGAAGTTCGAGCTCGGCCACAAGCGCTTCGTCTTTTTGACGCGCACCGATCGGTCCACCGCGCTCAGAGGAAGATCCACAGTAGCCGCCGCGGATTTTGCAAATACCCCCCTGTACTTTTGTTGCATCAACCCGCGCTCCGCTAGGCCCACTGGTCACCGTGGGCGTTTATGCAAAGGCTCCTGAGTTTCAGACTCCTCAACCTCTCCAAGCCGTGGTGCAGCGACCAAGTCCGTTGGCGTGTGGACCATGATCTTGTGGCCCCACCTGTCATTCGCTTAGGCTGGACTGGCTCGCGGTGGCAGAAGGATTTCTGTGCGCTGTTTTGCTGAGTCAGCGTTAGACCCACCTGTCTGCGTCTGTGGCTAGCCTAGAGCTGAGTAACAAAATGTTTTCCTGTATCTGTTTTGATTCAAATCTTTTCAAATTATTTTCAAATTCAAATTTAAATCTGTTTTAATATAACTTTTAAAGTACAAATCCAAATAATACAAATAATAAATGTTTTCAAATCAGAAAAATGTGAGGAATTCAAATATGCCCTTCAAATAATATTTTGAACACTTTATTTTCCAAATTAATTAAAATTACAATAAATTGCCCTTTTGTCTTAAATAATTAATAACTTTTGATTTATAAGTCCAAATTTAACAAATGATATGTCTAAATTGATTAGCTCGACGAGACCTTTCTGTTTATGCATTCCTTGATTTGATTTGAAGCATGCATCATGTAAATATAATGTATACAGCAACTAATATGAAGGTAAAATGGGGCCAAAACTAAATAAAATGATTTAATCTTGTATCCCACACCTCACCCATGCCATGCTACTTTAATGCCATGCAAATTGTGCATCATTCATCATGGCATGATTGTTTGCTTGATGCACTTTATTCATATGCTTGTGCACTTTATTTATGTTGGCCCTTGTTTGTTTGGTTCTTCTTCAGATAGACGCTTTGAAAGGGGATATATCAAGAGAACCAGAGCACTACCAGATCCATCCCTTGCTTCAACGAATGCCAGGCAAGCACTACCACATGCTTGCATACATATAGTACCTATTGCCTCTATCTTATTCTTGCATCATTGAGTCTCGATTTCATTAATTTGAATCCTAAGTATTGCATAGCCTTTACTTTTAAACCCCACCGAAGCTTGTTCCTCCACCCTATGAGCCATTACTACAGGAGTTGTATGAGCCATGCGAGTCGAGAAACAACATGTGTAGGGTATGTGAGTGTCTGATGGATAACGAGGTACCTAAACAACTTAACCTGAGTAGTAATGGGATAACTAATGAAAGTGGCATCGGTGAGCCATATTCGCTATTTGGTTTTTCAGGCTCACTTGTGTCCCGTAAGACCCCGAGTACTTGATTCCTGTTCCAAGAATATTCGCGCTATCCACATCCGGGAGGCCTGTGGACCCCCCTGAGCCAGAGCTTGATTCATTCTTATTTCTTGGGGCCACAAACTAGTTTGAGGTTTTATTTACTATCCTGTACTTATGCCATGCTTTACCGCTTTATTTAAGATTGTGCGAGGAGCACACTGTACTGTTTAGGAAAGCGGAGTGTTTTCGCGGTGTCGACAAGCCCAGTCACATTTTCGGGTTCCCAGTCGTTCACAGCCACTGGCGCAAACCTTGAGGCCGTCTCGGAGTAAGATAACTTCGTTGCGGTAGCTCAATGGGGTGGCCCCCTGAAATATTTCTGAATCCTGTGATTGCTTTGTCGTGACTGCCTCGTTGGGTTTTGATTTGGTTTTTCCGAGGCATATCGAGTGTGTGTTGCTATTTGTGCACCCCTGCAGGGTAAAACTTTCTGAAAGCCGTGTCCGCGGTTATGGACGACTTGGAGCACAGTTTCTCGATCATAGACAAGCATAACTAAAGTACCGCTTTTAACTTGACTAGACTAGGTACCTGACTAGTAAATAGTGCAACACTCATGGAATGAATAATAAAACTGCCAACGGATGGGGGGTTGTTCGTCCGCTTCCTCGTCGGTAAGCGAGGAGGAGGATGGATCTGTTAAGATTACCGTTATAACTGTTGTAACTGTTGTTATTAATCCACGGACATCCGTCTATCTCTGGTTAGGCGGATGGTTAGCGAGTATCTATAGAATTGCTAGGGTTTATCTTTTGCTGCTATTGCGTCACCCCAGGTTGTGTCCCCTTTAGAGGCATAAAGACTTGCTGAGTACCCCTAGGGTCTCACACGATAAATTATTGGTTCAGATGAACAGGTACACTCACAAGATGGATACTGGGTGGAAGAGACGGACGATGTGGGCAACAATCATTTGGTGTAGAGATTCTGGGAACGGGGATCCGTGAGATCTGTGGGCGGGATCTGCTTATTTATGGGGCATCTTATGCCGATTTGCTTCTTATCCGTACTCGGATTTTGTCTTCCGCTTCCGCTTGATACTCTGATGTTTGATGTATGAGGAGATATCCTAAACTATTATATCTATCTAGGATATTTGGATCTTGCCGTATGGCGTTGCTATATTTCCTTTCTTTTTAGATGGAATGGCTCTGATGTACTATTGTATGGTGGCTTGCATACATACTCATTTGTGTATGTAGTTGATCCCTTCGCCTGCCGATTACGCCGCCCGTTCTTGTCCCGATGTTTGGAAATGGTTGGGACGGCCGAAAGGTCTACCTGTGAGTGGCATTTGGGCCCCACCGTACTATTTCAACCATTTCCGTTCATCCAGGCTTGTAACTAGGAGCGTAATTCACCGAGGTAGTTACATTCTGTTTAAGGCCTCTTAGGCCCTTTGCTAAGTTTGTTGTTTAGAACAACTTGTTTGCTTCTGTTGCTTGTTGTAATGATGGGTCTATGACCTCTATCTTGTATGATTGGTTTGTAACTCTCTTAAGAGTTTACCTTATTAATGTATGGTTTGTATGTTCTATAATGTTACCAATCTCTCCCTGCGCGCTTCGGAATTTAGTTTAGGCTTATATCATATAAGGATATAGTATTTGTCTAGCCCTGATCCCGGGTTATGACAGATTTTGGTATCAGAGCAGGACTGCCTGTAGGAAACCCTTCTAGTTGGTCGATGTCGAGTCTAGAGATTGAGAAAACTATTTAAAAGCTAAAATTATTTGCAAAACTCTGAATAGGACTCTTTTTACTCCTTATCTAAGGCTGTTATATTGCTGAGTTATCTTACCTTGTTTGTTTTGCAAAGTTTCCCTTCTCATCTATCATTTCAAATTTTAGGATATACGGGTTTGGGTTGTTTTCCCTAGTACTCCATACTCGGTTGCAAGGCTCAGAGTTTCCAAGATGAATCTGTGCAACTAAAGCATTGTTTTTCAAATTTGCTAAGGATGCCCATAATCCCACTCCGTATTCTGTTGTGACTTGTTGGTATCATATCATGCTTGCATTCCTTTGTTATGGTTTGTATCTAGGTTGGTAACGTATACGTTTTGTATGCTTGTTCTACTCCCATAATTAATGCATTGATATAATCTTAATCCACATGTTCACCTCTACCATGATCTTTCAACATGGTTCATGTCATCCTTTGATGTACCTTTTTTGTGAATCCATTCTCATGGTTTCTGTTTTCTCCCCAGGATGTCATCTGGTACTCGTGGTTCTGTGGGCCGTCGAGGAAACAACAATGCTAAACATGAAATTCTGCCACCTCCCATAATGGCCGAGGTTCTCAACGACATAGAGACCAACCGTCTGAGGAATGGACGCCTTCTGGAGCGTGTGGCGCGGAACACTGAATGTTGTCCTGACGACTATGTCACACTTGGAGATTTCATCCGCTCTTTTCCTCCAATCTTCACCCACCCAAGGAACCCCTTGAAGCTGATGATTGGCTTCGCACCATAGAGCGCAAGTTCATTGCTCTTCGTGTTCGTCCCGCTGACCGTGTTAACTTCACCACCTATCAACTGGAAGGTGAGGCTAGTGTTTGGTGGGAAGGTTTTCTGAATCTACAAGCTCAGGGACATGTTGTTACCTGGGAAGAGTTTGTTGCAGCATTCCGTGCTTCTTATATCCCTAAGACCATCATGGATCTCAAAACGAGGGAGTTTCTGGATCTGACTCAGGGGCGCAGGGATATTGAAACATATGGGCGTGAGTTTACTCGCCTGGCTCGTTATGCAACCAGTGATGTGACCAATGATGAAGATAAGAAAGAGCTGTTCCGTAAGGGACTTAACCCTGCACTTTGTTATGAGTTTCTTCCCTTCAAGTTCTAGTCTTTCTAGGAACTACACAATTAGGCTCTTACTCTGGAGCATGGAAGGAAGGATATGGAGGTCTCTCAGAAGCGTGAAGAAAGAAATTCTCGTGCTTCATCCTCTGGTAACAAGAAGCGCTGTGTCTTTGTTCCATACAGTGATGTGCCTCGTTCTCCTTATGCACCCAAGTCTTCTGGCAATTCTTCTCATCGGCCACATTCAAATACTGGTGAAGCAAATTATCGTCCTCCTGCTGGTTCTTACAATGGAGTTACTCGCTACTCCTGTGGTCAGCCTGGTCACTACTCAAGGGAGTGTTCCAAAAGGGTTGTCGGACGCAATGATCAGCATGGAAGGAAGAATGATAAAGCTCAAGGTGCTGTACATGGGCGTCTGACCCATGTCACTGTTGAGGAAGCTCAGGAAGATCCACGCGTCATTCTGGGTATGCTCCGTGTCAATTCAATTCTCGCAACAGTCTTGTTGGATTCTGGAGCATCGCATACATTCATATCACAAGAGTTTGCATGGGAGCATAATATACCTTGTGAAGAAATGTCTTCCCCTCTAGAGATTAGTACTCTTGGGTCTCGTTGGCAGACCATCTGGGTTACTCGTGGGGTTGAGATAGATATAGCCTACCATAAGTTTCCCACTTCCCTCATTGCACTCAAGTCAACTGAAATAGATGTCATTCTGGGCATTGATTAGTTAACCAAGTATCAAGCCATCATTGACTGTGCACTTAGAACAGTTACTGTGACCTCTCCTGCTGGCATAACTGTCAAGTATTGGACTGGTGGTTCAAAGTATCTGTCAGTAGTTCTTAAACCTTTCTCGGAGTTGTATGCCATGGATGTCCTACCTACTCTCGAGATTCAAGATGTCCATGTAGTCTGTGATTTCCCGGATGTCTTTCCTGAAGAGTTGCCGGGCATGCCACCTGATCGAAGTGTGGAGTTTGTCATAGAGCTAGTTCGTGGAACTGCACCTATCTCCAAAACACCTTACCGTATGCCTCCTCATTAGTTGGTTGAGCTGAAGAAGCAACTTGAAGAGCTTGAAGGCCTAGGATACATCCAACCTAGCACATCCTCTTGGGGTTGCCCTACCATATTTGTCAAGAAGCGGGATACAAATATTCCAAGATTGGTGGTTGATTACCGTCCACTCAACATGGTGATATTCAAGAATAAGTACCCACTTCCCTAGATAAATGACCTCTTTGATCAATTAAGTGGTGCCACTGTCTTCTCCAAAATGGATTTAAGATCAGGGTATCATCAAATCAAGATAAGGAAGGAGGATATCCCAAAGACAGCATTCACAACTCGTTATGGTCTTTACGAGTATACAATGATGTCCTTCGGATTAACCAATGCCCCTGCCACATGTATGAGGCTCATGAACTCCGTCTTCATGGAATATCTTGACAAGTTCGTCGTGGTATACATTGATGACATTTTAATCTATTCGAAGAACGAAGAAGAACATGCCAAACATCTACGTTTGGTGTTGACTAAACTCCGTGAACATCATCTCTACGCCAAATTCTCCAAATGTGAGTTCTGGTACAAGAGCTCGTCTTCCTTGGTCATGTTGTGTCTGCAAGGGGTGTTGCTGTCATACCGGATAAGGTTCAGACCATTCTGGAATGGAAGTCACCTACTTCAGTCAAGGAAGTCCAAAGTTTTCTTGGAATGGCTGGATATTACCGCCGATTCATCGAGAACTTCTCCAGGATAGCCAAGCCTATGACTGATCTTCTTAATAAAGATAAGAAGTTTGAATGGTCAGAAAAGGCAGAAGAAAGCTTCCAAGCTTTGAAAACTAAGCTAACCACCGCTCCTGTGCTTGTCCTTCCGGATACAAGCAAGGATTTCATCATGTACTATGATGCTTCTCTCCAAGGGCTCGGTTGTGTGTTGATGCAAGATGGTCATGTAGTGGCCTATGATTCTCGGCAGTTGAAGCCACATGAGAACAATTATCTAACCCATGATCTCGAACACGCTACTATTGTTCACGCTCTTAAGCAATGGCGACATTACCTCATCATTAACCCATGCAAACTTTACTCGGATCATCAAAGCCTGAAGTGTCTCTTTACCCAGCCTGATCTGAATCTTAGGCAAAGACGATGGTTGGAACTCATCAAAGATTTTGATTTGGGTCTCAACTATCAACCCGGCAAAGCCAATGTCATTGCTGATGCGCTAAGTCGGAAGTCTTATTGCAACAATTTGATGATTTCACAAGCCCAACCTTCTCTCTATGAGGAAATCAAGCATCTTAACCTTGAAGTAGTTCCTTGTGGATTCCTTGCTAACCTTGAAATAAATTCTTCTCTGGAGGATCAAATCAAGGAAGCTCAAAAGCAATATGACGAGGTTACCAAGATCAAAGAACGTGTTGCAAGCGGTGAATATAAATGCTTCTCCGTCAATGATCAAGGTATCCTATACTTCAGTAACAAGCTAGTAGTTCCAAACAGTCGGAAAATCAAAGATCTAATCCTACTAGAAGCTCATGAATCCCCTTTGTCCATCCATCCTGGTGGTACCATGATGTACCGAGATCTCCGTCAAAGATTCTGATGGAGTGGAATGAAACCAAAAATAGCTCGCTTTGTTGCAGAGTGCGATGTTTGCCGTCGTGTGAAGGCTGAACACCAAAGGCCTGTTGGACTTCTATAGCCGTTGAAAATTCCTGAGTGGAAATGGGATGAAATTGGTATGGATTTCATCATTGGAATCACAAGGACACAAGAAGGAAATGATGCCATATGGGTAGTTATTGATCGATTATCCAAAGTTGCTAACGTCCTTGCTGTTCGGGAAAGCATTACCGCAAGCTAGATGGCAAAGCTATATGTATCGTGGATAGTCGTTTTTCATGGTGTTCCCAAGAAGATCGTATCTGATCGTGGAAGTTTGTTCACTTCCAAACTTTGGGCCAGTATCCAACAAGAAATGGGAACTTAGGTATGCTTCAGTACAGCCTATCATCCTAAAACCGGTGGTCAGACCGAAAGAGTAAACCAAATTCTTGAAGACATGCTCAGAGAGTGTGTCACATCCTTTGGAAAGAACTGGGATAAATATCTTCCTTTTGCGGAATTCTCTTACAACAACAGTTTTCAATCCAGTTTGGGCATGGCACCTGTCCAATTCCTGTATGGGAGAACATGTCGAACACCGCTGAACTGGACATAAACTGGCAAAAGTCAATTCTTTGGTCCGGAAATGATCCAAGAAGCATAAGATCAAGTTTGAATAATTCGAGACCGTCTAAAGGCCGCTCAATCTCGTCAGAAGACCAACTACGATCGTCATCATCTTGATGTTCATTATGAAGTTGGTGATCAAGTTTACCTCCGGGTCACTCCTCTGAAGGGTGTCCATTGCTTCGGTATCAAAGGCAAATTGGCTCCTCGCTACGTTGGTCCCTTTCGCATTCTATCCAAGCGGGGTGATCTTGCCTACCAATTGGATCTACCTTCAACTTTTCCAGAGGTTCATGATGTCTTTCATGCGTCCCACCTCAAGCGTTGCTTCAAAGATCCCATTCGTGGTTTGGGCCATGAAACTTTGGATCTCCAAGATGATCTAACCTACCGAGAATACCATGTTTGTATTATTGATGAAACATAGCGCAAGACTCGTCGTCAAACCATCAAGTTCAATAAAGTTCAATGGTCTCATCACTCTAGGCCAGAAGCAACGTGGGAACGCAAAGATCGTCTTCGATCAGAGTACCCTGCCTTCTTTTCTAAAACCTAGTAATCTCGGGTCGAGATTCTTGTAAGTGGGGTAGAGCTGTAACATACCACCTTTTGTGTAATATAAATAAAGACATGTTTGAGCATTGCATGCATGCATTATACTTGCACTTTGGTTTAATCAAATAAGAACAAACAAAACCCTACTTATTTTCCTTCTCAAACCATTCAAATGGTTTTTATACTTTGAAAACTACCCAAAAGAATGGAACCCAAAATAAATAAAAGGGTCCCACACTATTTTATACACTTTATAAAAAGTCTCTGGTAATTTTAAAATATTCAAAATAGTTTGGAATTTGAAAATACAAACAGATAAATAGAAAAAATAGAAAATAAAAAGGTTTAACAGAAAAAATATCTTACCCTAACCCTCTCTGGGCCGCAGCCCATCTCTCCCTCTCTCTCCGTCGCTCATGCGCGCAGCAGCAGCCTAGAGCCAGCCCACCCAGCCCAGCCAAAGCTCGCTTTCGCCCCTTCTTCGGCTGCCTTCCACCTCTTAGACAGTAGCCTGTCGGCTTCGCCGCTCGCCATCGCTGTGATGCTCGCCGGCGCTGCGATTCGTTCTGCCACCCCCGAGTGTCTAAAGACCCATTGGTTGCTGCTGGACGAACCCTAGACCCCACTTTCCTCCTCACTTCCCCGTTTCCACGTCATGGCCGATGAACCCTAGCTACTGCCGCCGTCGTCCCCGTCGTCTCCCGCCACCCTAGCTCAAGCCAACGCCACTGTTGGACGCTCCGTGTATTCCTCGTCCTCCCCCTCGAAGCACGCGTGCTGGGAAGCCCCCTCCTCGCCGGAATCGACCCTGAAGCGCCGTCGTCCGCCGCTATTGCCGACCTCGATTCGTCACCGTCCGAGCTCGCCCGGCCTCGCCACCATCTCTGACGTGATCCTGGTGAGCTGCTGGTCCTCGCGGTGCCCTCCGCTTCCTCCCTCTACCCTTGTACTTCCCTCCCTGCTTGAGCCCGACGCCGCCGCCGCTGGAGCTCGTCGGAGGCGACGCTCCAGTGACCAAGAAGGAGCGGCGCCGCCACTATCTAGCTCAGTGCGACGCCCTCTCTGCAACGCGCCCCTCTGCGCATCCAGGCGCGCACGGGATCGAAATATCCGCGCTCGATCTGGAGCTCCACCGTTGATGACATCAGCATGATGTCATGCTGATGTCATAATCTCTTTTTCCTTTTTCTTTTATTAATATCTGTAATTATTTTCTGTAATTAAGAAATCCCTGACAGGTGGGCCATACCTGTAAGACTTTTAATATTTTCTGTAAATGTTTTCTGAAATGATTAAATCTATGACATGTGGGCCCAAGTTGGAAATTATTTTAAATATTCCAAAAAATGATTTATTAATGGATTAAAATTGAGAAAAATCATAACTAATTCATTTTAAATAAGAAAAATACAAATAATATTTTAAAATTACTAGGAAAATGAAATCTATCTAACTAAGCTATAATCATACATTGTTAACCAAATTAGATGGAAAGTTTAATTAGAAGAATCAATTGAACCCCACAGGTGATTCCGAGGATCCCTCTGTTCTAGGGTTTGGACCTCTCACACCCCATTTAAAATGACCAAGCATGTTCTAGGGTTCATTTCAACACTATTTAACTTTTCATATCATCCATATTGTATGAGCATTGCACATGCCATATGTTGAATGTTGCTTTTACTTTTCTAGTGATTGGTTCTTCGCGAATAGGAACCGAACCTGAGGCTGAAGTCAACACCACCGAAGAGAAGTACTAGTCCAACAACGGACAAGGCAAGCAAAGCCCCACTCATACATATGAATGGTATGTTTATAAAGTCTTTTATCAGTAGATAGAGTAATCCTATCTGATGCATGTTTTTCCTTGTGAACTAAATACCTGATACACTGCTCCAAGCATAACTAGGTTTTGGCTTATGAGCATTGCTAGTGCCACAGTTCGGTCAAGCTTATTCATGCTTAGTGGTCCGATGCTGATCATTCAGGTGATGCATCTCAATGAATCTAGTATGGTAGGATGTGGTGATGTGATCAGAGATGGATGATAAACATGCTAAGGCTTGTATGGGAGGCCACGTGGATTGTGGTTTTTGTAGTCCCATACTTCCTACCCTTAGGACCTGATGTTCTCGCCTCTTGAACCAAGACGAGCGTACTACCACACGGGGGCCTGGAAACCCCCTCGACCAACTAACTTGCCTAGTAGATTCCATGAGTCACATAGTTCGGGCTTTCCACTCGACATATGCAGCTTGGTTGTTCTTGAATGGAGGTGAAGGAGGTGCATTCATAACAGGTAGGTAAGCGTGTCCGGGAACAAGAGATGCCCGGCATCCGTAATCTTGAACCCTCCGCACATCATTATGGACCGGCTTCGGGACTTGACCCGTTATGGCGGCATCTCCCTAGTTCATGAGTCATGGTCTCGGCGAAAGCAAGGTAAAGGTCGTGGTCAACCACTCTATGTCGGCCTTCCAAGGAAGAGGGCTAATAATTTGGCATTAAGAATCGGTTGGTATGTGTGGTAAAGTTGTGCACCCCTGCAGGGTAATAATATTTTCAAAAAGTCATGTCCACGGTTATGGACGACTTGGGAATGGATTCTGTGATCACAGAAAACTATAACCGAATGATAAAACTTGGCCAACTAATGTTAGATCCGGAATACTTCCTGGGGGTTGTTGAGTTGGTAGTCCAGGAAGAGAGGTTCAGTTGATGATGATACTTGGTGGATATCAAAGATGATTCTATGAGCTAGAGTTGTAGCCTTCTTATCCCCTTTGAAAATAATCTGACTAGACGAGCTTCTTTTCCTCCTTGATTTGAAAAACAAAAGCTGGCTTTATGGAAAATAACTGCATTAGCCATAAGTCTTGCCGAGTACACCCTGTACTTAGCCTTGCTTCGTTGATGTTTTTCTACAGATGAAGCTACTCCAACTGAAGGTGGTTTCTACGTCGAAGTAGACGAGTAGTCGGGGTTCCTGGGCAGTAGCCTAGGATCTATGGAAGGGTCGCTACTTATGTTTAAGGCCTCTTAGGACCTTTGCTAAGTTTGTTGTTTAGAACAACTTGTTTGCTTCTGTTGCTTGTTGTAATGATGGGTCTGTGACCTCTAGCTTGTATGAATGGTTTGTAACTCTCTTAAGAGTTTACCTTATTAATGTATGGTTTGTATGTTCTGTAAAGTTACCGATCTCTCCCTGCACGCTTCGGAATTTAGGTTAGGTTTATATCAGATAAGGATATGGTATTTGTCTAGCCCTGATCCCGGGTCGTGACAGATATTGCCGGAGAAGGGGTTGTACAACCGGGTCTTTTAGGGCTGCACCCTCTGTCCAAGCACAAGGAGGCCGCCGGTTGTGCTACCAATGTAAAAGTACCTTCCATATATATAAAGAGAGAGAGAGGAGAAACAGAGATTCAGTCAAGGTAAATAAACAAATATTCAATAAAGGTAAACAAGTAGATGAAGAAACATATCGTATAGGAGGTGAACACAAAAAAGCATCGCACATATATAGATGAATATCAAGAAAGCACCTGCGAATAACCCGACTAATCTTCTTCTCAAGTTGGCGGCCATTTATCACGTTCAGCAACGTGATGGCGGCATCGTCTACCCGACACTCCTCTGACAACTGGTGCTCTAGAACAATCCAGTTGGATGGAATAAAGCGCTCTTTCTTGAAGCCGTGCCAGGCACTGCAGACTGCCCAGAAGGCGGCATAGTAGTCAAAATCGTCTCTCGACAGGAAGATGTCACCTATCTTCTGCATGGATCCCTCAGGGAGATCAGCTCATGGCGAATCCTGCTGCTTTTTCGACAATGGATGATGGTGTTCAGTGGTCTTGGTCCCGTTGATTGGCAGAGGAAGCGGTTCTAGAGAAATACATTTAAAGAAGGCCGAGGAATGCCAAGAGAAGCGTGTGGAAACAAGACGACCGCATACACATAGAAACTGCAACCGCCAACGTCAACGAGGGATGTAAAAAATTGGACCGGGTTACCCCTCCACCCAGCGCCCATGCCGACGCCAGCACCAACAATCCTTTCCCATCCATCATGCACGGTCTCTTCAATCTCCTCATCCAGCCCGCATGCAATCTCTCTCTTCGATTCGGTTCATGCCAAGTTAATGCGGGGGGTTGCTACATAGGGGCAAAAGGGTCCAACGAACGATATTTTTATGCATGATACGCAACACAATATGGGAATTCCTAGAAAACTAACAAAATGGGTAGGAGGGAGTAGTATGTAGTACTACTACTCAAGTGTGGTCATGGATGATTAGTTGATGTGACTCTCAGCCATGAATTCCTGACCAGATAGCCGTATGGTTTATCACCTTATTTACAAGTAGCGATACTACAAGTAAGTACATGGATGCTAGCCAGATTCAAAATCTCAATCAAGCATCAAAATCACCAACCGATATTGCAACATTTCCTGCCTCACCGTTTCAAAAACTTTGAGGCCAAATCTCCCACCCGGGGAGTACTATTTTTATATTATTATAGGATGGACCCTAGCCAAGTTGAAAATATCAATCGAGCAGCAAAGTCACAAACCGACCTTGTAGCATTTCTTGTCCCTCCGTTCTAAAAAAAATTGACTTTAAAATTACAATTCTACCCATTGTTCAGACGCCCTATGGGAAAGCTATAGTAGGTAGCTTGGGGGCACGATCGTAATTATTTTTCTTTTCACCTCCATAGTCCCGATTCGTGCATTTTTCCTGCTGGCCCTGCCATAAATCACAGGCTCCTCTCCCACGCCCTTAGCTCCACGACCACCGCGTGCACCGGCCGACGACAATTCCATGGCGTCCTGAGCCGCTTGAGCTATGGTTTCGTGCACTGCCGCAGAGCCACTTCACCGACACCCACCCCATCAGATCTAGTTCACCGGGTCTCTCTTCCACTTCACCAGAGTTGCGGTCTCGATGACCGCGCCAATGGCATCATCGACCACTCAAGCTCTGATTCCCCGCCTCCAAAAGCTACCCAATCATACCGGATCCGCCTCACAGGTGTCTATCGGATGGGACCTAGTTCAATGAGTTCCATGTCCACAGCTCCAAACCAGCTGCACGGGTGTCGTCGTTCGCTGCTATGTCAGCAGCGCTCTCTTCCATCGCCCTCAAGCCAGCATCGACCACCCAAGATCTTCTTCCCTGACCGCCCAAGATATGCTTCCCTGACCGCCCAAGATATGCCTCCCCGCAACTGCAGCACCCTCGGTGACTTGGACGTCGCCCGCCCAATACCGACGATTCTTAGACGCCTCTCCGACCAAGGTAACCAAATATCCAACCCCTTTTTGTTTTGTCAACAGTATAGCAGGTTAAAGTCTGTCATAGTGAACTACATTTTTGTAATTGTGCTAGTACACACAAGTCACTGGGCATGCATGTTCTTTGTGCTACATACAAGGTCACTAGGTAAGTTGGTTTGCATTCGCTATTATAGAAATTTCAAGTCATGCACATGTTTGTTATTTTTTCATGCGTGTGTTCTTAGATACTCCCTATAACAGTAATTGTCTGCTATTGTGTAGTTATAAAAAATGTAAAGTCAGTGGAAAATATTAGTGTGGATTCCCTACTCCATAGTTACTAAATATATCTGGTTCGTCCCGAGCTAAGTTCCTGCTATTATTTCCTCCCTGGCATCGTTCTGCTATCCTATAGTACCCGTTTAAACTCATCATACTAGTTCGATTATAATTTTGTTGTTTCTATCTAGATGTTTAAAAGCTACAACACTGACTTTTTTTTTCTTTCCATAGAGCTCAAAAGGGAACACTGAACATCTTGGTTTGCACAGCCTCTTCTATAGGTTCACAAGCACGATAACATTGTTTCCTTATCTAGTGCTGGTTCATCCTAAGCAACGACATAACTATCCACTACTGTGTAGTTCATTTGTGGTTCGCATTCCTGCTCTACAAGTTCTCTTATGATGCCACTATAATTTCTATCTGGTTGAATCATAGCTATGAAAGTAACTACATGCCCCTTGTGTAGCTCACCGCAAATTCTGAGTCACCCAACGTCTCTTGAGTTGCAGAATATACTATTGCTTCCATATATATTTTTTGAAATGACCTTGCTAGTTTATATTTCCTAAAATTTTAGGAAACACTATGTTCTATTTCTCAATTCATTTGTAGGCACACTTGTGTAATGCTTGCTTATCCTGTTCTACAGGTTCACAAGCAATGCAATTATATTTCATATCTAATGGTTCGTCCTAAGAAGCGGCATAGCTATCCTCTACTGTATATATAGTTCATTCGTAGTTTACATTCTTGCTCTACAAGTTCTCTTATGATTCATTTATAATTTCTGTTCAGTTCATAGCTAATACAGTAACTTCATGCTCATTGTATAGCTCACGGCAAATTCTGGGTCACCCACGTCTCTTGCATTCTAGGATAAACGACTGCTTTCATATATATTTGTTGAAATGACTTGGCCAGTTTATATTTGCTAAATTCTAAGAAACACTTTGATTGATTGCTCACTTCATTGTAGGCACACTTGTATAATGCTTGCTTGTCCTATTCTATAGGTTCACAAGAGACGGCATTATATTTCTAATCTGGTGATGGTTCATCCTAAGCAACGACATAACTATCCTCTAGTGTGTAGTTCATTTGTGGTTTGCATTCCTGCTCTGCAATTTCTCGCGTTATGCCATTATAACTTATTTCTCGTTCATTCTTAGCTACAAAAGTGACTACATGCCCATTGTGTAGCTCACCGCAAATTCTGAGTCAACCAACGTCTCTTGCATTCTAGGATATATTACAGCTTCCATATATATTTGTTGAAATGACCTGACTAGTTTATATTTGCTGAAATTCTAGGAAACACTCTGCTCGATTGCTCAATTCATTTTTAGGCACACTTCTGTAATGCTTTCTTATCCTGTTATACAGGTTCACAAGCAATGCCATTATATTTCATATCTAATATTTTGTCCTATGCAGCGACATTGTTATCCTCTACTGTATATATAGTTCATTCGTGGTTTGCATTCTTTCTCTACAAGTTCTCTTATGATGCCATTATAATTTCTATTCGGTTCCTAGCTATGAAAGTAACTGCATGCCCATTGTGTAGTCACCACAAATTTTGGGTCACCCAATGCCTATTGCATTCTAGCATAAACGACTGCTTCCATATATATATTTGTTGAAATGTCCTGGCTAATTTTTATTTTCTTAAATTCTCAGAAACGCTTTGATTGATTCGCAAGAGACGCTTTATTTTCCTCTTTTATATGTTCGCAAGAGACTCCATTATATTTCTAATCTCGTGATGGTTCATCCTAAGCAATGACATAACTATCCTCTACTATATAGTTGAATTGTGGTTTTCATTCTTGCTCTACAAGTTCTCGCATGATGCTATTATAAGTTCGGTATCGTTCATTCTTAGCTACAACAGTAACTGCATGCCATTGTTTGGTTTATTATTTTATATATATTTGTTGAAATGACCTGGCTAGTTTATATTTGATGAAATTCTAAGACACACACTATTATATTTCTTGTTTCATAGTAGGCACAATTGTTTAATGCTTGCTTATCCTGTTTCTTTGACATGATAGTTAATATATTTGAACCACTGACCAGTGGTAAACTCTAGTTCGTAGCTCATGTCGTATCAGTAATTAGTAGTTTTCCTTGTTTGATATATTAACTTGTTATTACTTAGTTTCAGACTACAATTATTGCTATCTCCACCAAAGAGGGGGCTGCAAGATCATTTCTCAAGGTTGTTTTCGGATGTAGATGTCACACTCAAAAGGGAGATGCAGGTGATAAATGGAGAAAGCAAATTGAGAACTGTTATCAACTTGATTGTTAACTGAAATGTTGAATTTGTTGAAATGACTTTGCCATTTTATATTTGCTTAAATTCTAAGAAACACTTTGATTGATTGCTCATTTTATTGTAGGCACACTTGTATAATGCTTTGTTTTCCTCTTCTACAGGTTCGCAAGAGATGTCATTATATTTCTAATCGCTTGCTGGTTCATCCTAAGCAACAACATAACTATCCTCTATTGTATAGTTCATTTGTGGTTTGCATTCCCGCTTTATAAGTTCTCGCATGATTCTGGTATAATTTCGTTCATTCTTAGCTACAACAGTAACTGCATGCCATTGTCTGGTATATTCTTCTATATATATTTGTTGAAATGACCTGGATAGTTTATATTTGATGAAATTCTAAGACACGCACACTGTTATATTTCTCGTTTCACGGTAGGCACACTTGTTTAAGGCTTGATTGTCCTATTTCTTTGACGTGATAGTTAATATATTTAAACCACTGACCAGTGGTAAACTCAAGTTCATAGCTCCTGTCGTATCAGTTAAATGAGTAGTTTGCCTTGTTTGATATATTAACTTGTTATTAGTTAGTTTTAGACTACAATTATTCCTATCGCCACCAAAGAGGAGGCTGCAAGATCATGTCTCAAGGTTTTTTTCGGATGTAGATGTCACACTCAAAAGGGAGATGCGGGTGATAGATGGAGAAAGCAAATTGAGGACTGCTATCAACTCGATTGTCAACTGAAATGCCGAATTTTCTCTCCCTTGAGTTGATAATATGTAATAATTTTATGTACTATGCATTTGATGTAATATCTAGATTAATCGCATAGGCCTTGTAGGCATTTAGTTGACACCGTCCACACATAGCGGTAGGCGGTACCATACCTGGGCAAGCCAGGTCGATGAAAATACAGTATCGTGCTTTGTATTTGCCCGTCATGTATTAGGCTGATGATGAAGAGTAAAAATGCTCACAAGTTGTACACATTTTATGATATCGGAATGGGCTCCAGAAATGCAGAAACTATAAAAGACCGTAAAAGTAACGAGTCGTCCCACAAGCGTGCTTAGTAACAGTAACAGGCCATAAAAGTGACAGGCCGAAAAAGTAACCAACCGAAATAGTGTCCGACCAAAACAGTAACATGCCGAAAATAGTAATGGACCAGAATATTAAAGGGCCAGAACCTTCAACAGCCAAAATATTGACGGGCCAAAACAGTAGCAGGCCAGACCAGAAAAAGGTATGGATCATAGTAGGCCAGAACAATAATAGGTCGAATTTGCACCAGAGCAGAATAGTAATAGGCCGAGGAACTTACCAGGCCAGAATAGTAATAGGCCAGAATATGAGCAGGTCATTTATGGTCCTGAATAGTAATGGGCCAAACTGTGCATAGCTATACAGTACAGGTCGAGAAAGGTTATGGGCCAAAGCAGGCAGGCCAAATGGGCCCAACTCGAATAGGACATGGTGGAACAGTAATGGTCTTGGTACTTTACAGGCCTTACAAATGGGCTATTTTCAAATAGTGTAGGTCGAAACAGTAACGGACCCAACAAGTTCACGGGCCGCCGTGGGCAGCACTAGTGGTCCCATTTGTAACAATGCAATACAAAACAGTAACGGGTCATGATACTATTGGGCTCTCTTAATAGGCTGACCCACTTAATAATTATCAGGTCTTGGCTAGGCCTGGCTTCTACAATGTTTTCATTGACAGTTAATGTTGCTAACTGGCTGTTAACAGCGTTTGCCACGTGGAAGTTTGCATGACGTCTGCAGTCAACGCAGATGGCGAACAGATCTACGATGGAATGACTTTTTGTGGTTAAAGGGTGCGATCCGCCATAGTCGAAAAAAAACTGTCAAAACCCTGATTTTTAATCCCAGATGCATGTTATGCCATACATCGTGATCCCAGGATTACCATTTTTGCGAGACATAATAGAATTGGATACCACAGTACATCATCCATTACAAACCATACATAAGGTCTTAAACAAATAAGGATCTCATAATCCAGTTCTTAATACAACTCAAGCAGCGAAATAACGTAATAATAAAGGTAGCGTAGGCGAAGCTCCGTCTTTGGGGTCACAGGCAATGCTGACGATGGGAGATGATCCTAGTTGTCGTAACCTTCCTGGGGTCCATCCTCCTGGTACTCCTCTTCATAGTCTGGCCACGGGAATATCCAGGGACAAAGCCATGAGTACTCTTTAAGTACTCGCAAACTAATAATAACAAGTGAAGGGGTTTTTTGGTAATAGGACACTAAGCTCTATGTTTGTTTTGCAAAAAGCCAGATTTACCTCTACTAAGTTCAGAAGCAAGAAAAGCTAGTTGAAATTTTATAACACCTAAGTGGGAACTTGTATTTCATATCACAACTCTGTTGTGGTCAAGTCAAAATCTCAATTCATTTCACAAGTCATTTTGAAAACATCTGACGTGGGAACAGTATGGCCGCTCCAACTGTCCATAACCGCGGACGCGGCTATTCAAATAGTTTGACACTCTGCAGAGATTGTACACTTTCGCCACAACATTCGATACATCCGTCAGGAACAAATCCCGAATTCACCATACTCAGTATGCGGATAATCAATCCTAACCTTTCGATTACACGCCCTAGTATAAGCACCTCTCCTGTGAGTTTGGCCTCCCAACCATGACCAACTGTCATCTTGGGTACTGCATAGGTGGACAATCTTCACAAGGTAGCCTCAGCTCAGACCTTGGCCGTGAGGGAACCAATACTAAGGTATATAAGTTTCCAGTCAAGCCCTACCCAATTCTCGGGTATTGTGGTTGTACGGTAAAATTGGAATGGTATCGCATCTAGAGAACCATCAGTTTTATAAAGGGCTAAGGCTCATGCCTCAACATTTTTATCACCAAAATCATCTGGTGTTCGGAAACACATGTCAAAACATCTCAGTAGAATGATCCATCATTCCAAGGTTTTCATAAGCATTTTCACCAAGTATTCCCATCTAAAGTTGATCAAGTTTTATGCTTAGCACTAGCATCTACAAATGGGAGTGAGTACTAATGAGGGGTGGTAAACTAGTGGAGTTTAACTAAGTTCAATATCATGCCTTAGGATGACATCAAGATTATCTAGCTTAGGCCAAATTTAATGCTCTTTATGCAGCCTTCAATTATCTTTCTAGTATCTACCGTTTACTCAAGTAAACTCTAAGTAAGAGCTTTGATAAAGAAATAAAGTAGAAGATTTCCAGTACAACTAGGATTGGGTTATCAAGTGGGTATGATCACATATGCTTAATGCATATAGTTGGCATGGTAACAAGCAGTATTAGCTTGCATAAGTAGAGTATCTTGTAACTGTTAGCTGGCATATGTCAACTTGATTAATAAGGCTTGCATCAGTATCAGTATAATCTTGCTAATTTAATAGCTTGCAAGTATTTGCTTGCTCAATCAACTAGTAGTATTAGGCTTGCCTTGTGGAGAGCAGTGGTTGAAGTTCTCCTCAGCTTCTTCTTCGTAGTATCCTCCTTCCTCCTCGTATCCTTGGTCGGTACTAGAGTCTATGAATAAATACGAGGTACACAATCACAAAACAATACTTAACTACTTTCAATCATCACACACAAGGGTTCTATAGATGATCTAGCATCATCACTAACTTTCAAGATTAAAGCACTTGCATTATTTATTTATTTTTAGAAAAGTAATTTCTACTCATTGAAAAACTACTTAAGATTTAATATTCTCCAAACCAAACATGGGATCATGTTGAAACATGTCATCAACACATATTTCAGTACATGGGAATGTGATTTAAAGTGGTGTCACAATTTAATAAGGTTTAACCTTTTATTTCAATTAAATAAAGTGACTAGAAATGTCTATGTGTCATTCTTTTATTACTTGAACATTATTTCTGTAAGTAAACCCATATGTTTTTATATATTCTGAAAGGTATGATCAAATGTGATTTTTGAGAGTTGGAATCAACTCAAAAGCTATTATAGTTTAAATTTGAAAATTATTTGAATGCATAAAAGCTTCTTCCTTGTTATTTTTACCAAGGTTGACCTATAGATTGAAATGATTTGAATCCAACGGGCTTGAATTAAGCATTTCAATATCTTTCTAAGAAAATTGGTTTCATTCAAATTGGTTCACTGAATCGAGCTCGGTTGATTTTTGAAACTAGGTACAGAACTATGTTTGAACTTAAAAATAAAAAGCTAAATTCAAACGAGTGGGCTACGCATGAAAGGTTAATGGGCCGGCCCAGTGTCACTCCGCGGCGCGGGGCGCAACTGACAGGGCGGGTCTACTGGTTAGTGACTCTTAACACGCGAAGCGGTACGAGGCGATATGGTGCGTTGGATTAGAAGTGAGATCAGCAGCTGAGGGTCGTCATCGACAATGAACTAGTCACCGGCGAGCTCGAACCCTAGCGGCTCAGTGGGGGTCGTGGGAGGCTCACCGGGGCTAAGGCGAAGGTCGGTGATGCGGGAGAACGACAAAGTTGACGACGGCGATCTCAGGGGTGGTCGCGGCAGCTCCTGGGGTGGAGGAAATCGATGGCTTCCTTATCCTCCAGCAGCGGCGGACTCCGGTGAAATTTCGGCGATGCGCTGCTCGCCTTGCTCCGGGAATGAGGTGGGGTGGTTCTGGGTGAGAGGGGAGTAGAATGGTGTGAATAATTTGAGCGGGGGATGCCTCTATTTATAGTGGCGAGAGGGGACCGACGGGCGCAAGCTGAGCTCGTCGTGGTCGACGGCACAGAGCGATATTGGCGTGGGCGACAGTAGGGGGCGATGCTGTGCTCCCTGGCGAAGCTCAACAGCGTGGTGGCGAGGCGTGGGGCGGTGCTGATCGGTCAGAATGTTGCGTTGCTCTGCGCTGGTTCGACGGAAGTTTTGATGGCGCTGGCCGCCGTGGCGGCAACGGGCGATGTCTGCGGGGTTCTTTGGTGCGGTGGTACGCTGCGCGCGGCAAAAGCGACGCATGGTCTGTGGGCATCTGTCGAGCGTGGCGCATGGGGCACGCTCTCGGCATGCTTGCAGAGCGGCTTGGCATGGCTTGGGCGTGTGGTCCAGTGGCTGGCATTGCTCGCGGCTGGGACAGTGAGTGGCAGTGGGGTGCTAGCTTGCTCCCAGACAAGGTTGGCGTGGATAGTGTTGCTCGTAGCTCGCTATCCACACTGGGGTGACATGGTTGCTCTCGGCCTATTCACCATTGATGACAATGGCCAGCTTACATTAGTGCTAGTGATTAGTTAAGGTTGTTAGATGATCTACTAAGGCTAGTGGTGTCCAGAGAGGGAACAAGTAGGCCCAAAACACTGCTCAACATAGTGTTTTGATTTTGTTTGATTTGTATCAGCGACCTGTTTGATGAAATGGCCGGATGAACTCAAGTTTTGAATTTTGAAAAGATTTTTGGTGGGTGTGCTGGGCATGTGTTGAGGATTCTATGGATGCTTGGGTTTTGAAAATTGAGTTGGTTTGAGTGGTTTTTGAAAAAGTGGGATCTTCCCATATGAAATAGATTCAATTTTAAACTGTCATTTAAACCATGCATTTGAATGTTTTTGGATGATCACAAAGTGGGCTTTGGTACCTTGTTATGAGTACTATCAAGGGGTGCAAAGATCCATACATGTTTCTGTTAAGTTATGAAAGTTAGAGATAGCCAAAGTAGGCATGGGAGTTAATTTGGCCAAAGTGACCATTCACTTATTTTGTTTGTCTTTGTGAAAAGTTTGGGGATTGTTTAGATGATGTTTATTTCACCTAAGAATCATTTTACAAGTTTGAGAAAAGTTTTTGTTAACCCTTAATTTGGTGATTAGAGTTTTATGATTCTAGTTTAATATTTTTGGGATGTTACAAACCTTCCCCCCTTAAACAAAATCTCGTCCCGAGATTTGAAAAAGGACAAAAAAGATTACCTAGGATTTGAAGAGATCGGGAAACTCCATCCTGATGTGATCTTCGCGCTCCCAGGTAGCTTCCTCTTCTGTGTGATTCCTCCACTTAATCTTGAGAAACTTGATGCTTCGGGTTCTGGTAGTTCTGAAAGCTTCTTCCAAAATATAGATGGGTACTTCAGGATAGGTCAGGTCATCGTTGATTTCTATAGTCCGGTGATCGATATTCTTGAATACTTCGGTCTTCTCTCTTCGGGTAGTTCCAATTGATACGAAACTTCTCCTCAACGGTTCAAAATCTTGAAGGGTCCGATATATCTAGGGCTAACATTCCTTTGAGTTGGAAACGCTGCATTCCTTTCAATGGCGACACTTTCAGATACACAAAATCTCCTATGGTGAAGGCGAGGTCTCGACGTCTCTTGTCAGCGTAACTCTTCTGTCTGGACTGGGCGGTCTTGAGGTGCTCACGAATCTTGTGAACCTTCTCTTCTGCTTCTCATAGGATATCAGGTCCAAAAATCTGTCTCTCTCCTACTTCCGACCAATTCAAAGGGGTGCGACACTTTCTTCCGTACATGAATTCAAATGTGGCCATTTGCAAACTAGCTTTATAACTGTTGTTGTACGAAAATTCTGCGAACGGCTGACAGTCTTCCCACTTAGATCCACATTCTAACACACAGGCTCTCAGCATATCTTCGAGTATTTGATTTACTCGCTCCGTTTGTCCATCGGTCTGAGGGTGATAAGCGGTGCTGAAATCTAGGCGGGTTCCTAAACCTTCTTGGACTTTCTTCCAGAATCTCGAGGTAAACTGAGTTCCTCGATCCGATATGATGTTCTTGGGGACTCCATGCAAACTGACGATTCTAGCGATGTATAACTCCGCTAGCTTCGAACTCTGATATGTGGTCTTGACGGGTAAGAAATGGGCGACTTTTGACAATCTGTCCACTATGACCCAGATAGAGTCATTTCCCCTACTAGAAGTAGGCAATCCGGTGATAAAGTCCATTCCAACGCAATCCCATTTCCATTCCGGAATCTTCAATGGTTGCAACAATCCAGCGGGTCTTTGATGTCCCGCCTTGACTCTCTGACATATATCACACTTGGCGATATAGTTTCCAATTTCTCTCTTCATCTTATGCCACCAAAATTGCTCTTTCAAATCTTGATACATCTTCGTTCCTCTGGGGTGGATAGAATAAAGAGTATCATGAGCTTCCTTCAGAATAACTTCATTCAACTCAGAATCTGCTGGTACACAAAGGCGTCCTTTGTACCACATAACTCCTTCGTCTTCGGTGAATCCGGGTACTTTTCCTGTACCGATACGACGCTTGATTCCATCGATACTAGCATTTCCATTCTGTTCCTCTTTGATCTGGCTGATCAAAGTGGGTTGAAGTTCTATGCTAGCCAAAAATCCTTCACTCACTAATTCCATTCGAAAATCTTCCATCTCTTTGTGCAAGCTTGGTTGCTCCTTCAAAATCATGGAGTTCAAGCGGCATGGCAATCTGCTAAGGGCATCTTCTACCATGTTGGCTTTACCAGGGTGATAGTGAATGTCCAGATCATAATCCTTGATTATGTAACATCCCAAAAATATTAAACTAGAATCATCAAACTCTAATCACCAAATTAAGGGTTAACAAAAACTTTTCCAGTTAAGATATGAAAGCATTCATATGAGTGTGCATTAAAATTTGGATTCTTTTGAATTGCCATGATTATGTTTTTCTTTGCTTGTAAAATGATTCTTAGATGAAATAAACATCATCTAAACAATCCCCAAACTTTTCCCAAAGACAAACAAATTAAGTGAATGGTCACTTTGGCCAAATTAACTCCCATGCCTACTTTGGCTATCTCTAACTTTTAGAACTTAACAGAAACATGTATGGATCTTTGCACCCCTTGATAGTAATCATAACAAGGTACCAAGGCCCACTTTGTGATCATCCAAAAACATTTAAATGCATAGTTTAAATGACAGTTTAAAAATGAATCTAATTCATATGGGAAGATCCCACTTTTTCAAAAACCACTCAAATAAGCTCAATTTGCAAAACCCAAGCATCCACAGTATCACCAGCACATTCCTAGCACACCCACCAAAAATAATTTCAAAATTCAAAACTTGAGTTCATGCGGCCATTTCATCAAACAGGTTGCAGATACAAATCAAACAAAATCAGAACACTATGTTGAGCAGTGTTTTGGGCCTAACTTGTTCCCTCTCTGGACACCACTAGCCTTAGTAGATCATCTAACAACCTTAACTAATCACTGGCACTACTGTAAGCTGGCCATTGTCATCAATGGTGAGTAGGGAGAGAGCACCATTGCCACCCCATTGTCGACGGCAAGCTACGAGTAACACTAGCCTCGCCAACCTTGTCTGGGAGCAAGGTAGCACCCCACCGCCACTCCCTGTCCGAGCCGCGAGCAATGCCAACCACTGGACTACACGCACAGGCCATGCCAACCTTCTCTGCAACCATGCCGAGAGCGCGCCCCATGCGCCACGCTCGACCAGCACCCACAGACCGCGCGCCGCCCTCGCCGCGTGCACGCGTGATCACCACCGTCCCAGCACCCCCGCAGACACGCCCGTTCGCCGCCGCGCGGACCACGCTGTTGAGCTTCGCCAGGGAGCACAGCACCGCCCCCTACCGTCGCCCACGCCAACAGCCCTTTATGCCGTCGACAATGACGAGCTCAGATCGCGCCCGTCGGTCCCCTCTCGCCACTATAAATAGAGGAACACCATTCTACTCCCCTCTCACCCAGAACTAGCCCACCTCATTCCCAGATCAAGGCGAGCAGCGCATCGCCGGAATTTCACCTGAGTCCGCCGCTGCTGGAGGAGAAGGAAGCCATCGATTTCGTCCACCCTAGGAGCTGCCGCGACCATCCCTGAGTTCGCCGTCATCGACTTCATCGTTCGCCCGCATCGCGGACCTTCGCCTGAGCCCGGTGAGCCTCCCACGACCCCCACTGAGCCTCTAGGGTTGGCGCTCGCTGGTGATTAGTTCATCGTCGACGACGACCCTCAGCCGTTGATCTCACTTCTAATCCAATGCACCACATTGCCCTGTACCGCTTCGCGTTTAAAGAGTCACTGACCAGTAGACCCGCCCTGTCAGTTGCGCCCCGTTCCACGGAGTGACACTAGGCCGGTCCGTTAACCTTTCCCGCGCAGCCCACTCGTTTGAATTTAGTGTTTTATTTTTAAGTTCAAACATAGTTCTATACCTAGTTTCAAAAATCAACCCAGCTCGATTCATTGAACCAAATTGAATGAAACCAATTTTTTTAGAAACATATTGAAATTCTTAATCCAATCCCGTTGGATTCAAATCATTTGAATCTATAGATCAACCTTGGTAAAAATAACAAGGCAGAAGATTTTCTGCATTCAAACAATTTTCAAATTTAAACTATAATAGCATTTGAGTTGATTCCAACTCTCAAAAATCACACTTGATCATACCTTTCAGAATATATAAAAACATATGGGTTTACTTACAGAAATAATGTTCAAGTAATAAAAGAATGCCACATAGACATTTCTAGTCACTTATTTTATTTAAAATAAAAAGGTTCAACCTTATTAAATTGTGACACCACTTTAAAGCACATTCCCATGCACTGAAATATGTGGTGATGACATGTGTCAACATGATCCCATGTTTGGTTTGGAGAATATTAAATCTTAATTAGTTTTTCAATGAGTAGAAATTACTTTTCTAAAAATAAATAAATAATGCAAGTGCTTTAATCTTGAATGTTAGTGATGATGCTAGATCATCTATAGAACCCTTGTGTGTGATGATTGAAAGTATTTAATTATTGTTTGGTGATTATGTACCTCGTATTTATTCATAGACGCTAGTACCGACGAAGGACACGAGGAGGAAGGAGGATACTACGAAGAAGAAGCCGAGGAGAACTTCAACCGCTGCTCTGCACAAGGCAAGCCAATACTTGCAAGCTATTAAATTAGCAATCTTATACTGATACTCATGCAAGCCTTATTAATCAAGTTGACCTATGCAAGCTAACACTTGCAAGATACTCTAATTATGCAAGCTAATACTACTTGTTACCATGCCAACTATATGCCTTAAGCATATGTGATCATAACCACTTGATAACCCAATCCTAGTTTTACTTGCAAGCTTCTACTTTATTTCTTTATCAAAGCTCTTACTTAGAGTTTACTTGAGTAAATTGTAGATACTAGAAAGATAATTGAAGGTTGCATAAAGAGCATTAAATTTGGCCTAAGCTAGATAATCTTAATTTCATCCTAAGGCATGAGATTTTACTTGGTTAAACTCCACTAGTTTACCACCCCTCATTAGTATTCACTCCCATTTGTATATGCTAGTGCTAAGAATAAAACTTGACCAACTTTAGATGGGAATACTTGGTGGAAAAATGGTTATGAAAACCTTGGAATGATGGATCATTCTATTGAAATGTTTTGACATGTGTTTCCGAACACCAGATGATTTTGGTGATAAAAATGTTGAGGCATGAGCCTTAGCCCTTTATAAAACTGATGGTTGTCTGGATGCGATACCATTCCAATTTTACCGTACAACCACAATACCCGAGAATTGGGTAGGGCTTGACTGGAAACTTATATACCTTAGTATTGGTTCCCTCATAGCCAAGGTCTAAGCTGAGGCTACCTTGTGAAGATTGTCCACCTGTGCAGTACCCAAGATGATAGTTCGTCATGGTTGGGAGGCCAAACTGACAGGAGAGGTGCTTATACTAGGGCGTGTAATCGAAAGGTTAGGATTGATTATCCGCATACTGAGTATGGTGAATTCAGGATTTGTTCCTGACAGATGTATCTAATGTTGTGGTGAAAGTGTACAATCTCTGCAGAGTGTCAACTATTCGAATAGCCGCGTCCGCGGTTATGGACAGTTGGAGCGGCCATACTGTTCCCACGTCAGATGTTTTCAAAATGACTTGTGAAATGAATTGAGATTTTGACTTGACCACAACAGAGTTGTGATATGAAATACAAGTTCCCACTTAGGTGTTATAAAATTTCAACTAGCTTTTCTTGCTTCTGAACTTAGTAGAGGTAAATCTGGCTTTTTGCAAAACAAACATAGAGCTTAGTGTCCTATTACCAAAAACCCCCTTCACTTGTTATTATTAGTTTGCGAGTACTTAAAGAGTACTCATGGCTTTGTCCCTGGATATTCCCGTGGCCAGACTATGAAGAGGAGTACCAGGAGGATGGACCCCAGGAAGGTTACGACAACTAGGATCATCTCCCATCGTCAGCATTGCCTGTGACCCCAAAGACGGAGCTTCGCCTACGCTACCTTTATTATTACGTTATTTCGCTGCTTGAGTTGTATTAAGAACTGGATTATCAGATCCTTATTTGTTTAAGACCTTATGTATGGTTTGTAATGGATGATGTACTGTGGTATCCAATTCTATTATGTCTCGCAAAAATGGTAATCCTGGAATCACGATGTATGGCATAACAGGCATCTGGGATTAAAAATCCGGGTGTTGAAAAGTTGGTATCAGAGCCATCCTGACCATAGGAGACCCTAGTTCGACTGGACGTTGAATCAAAAGCTTAGTTTCAATACCAAAGGAAACAAATATTTACAAAAACTTATTCCCATTCTTATCACCTTGATTCTTTCACAAAAAATCATGTTCCTAAAAAAAAAACTCTTGCAAAATACATAAAATTTGACACACTTGATCACTCTACTAACTTACTCATCCTATATTCTTATAGATGGACGTGAAGTACAGCAAGTTCTATCAGTTGGGGAATGGAGGAGACCTTATCTTTGAGCGGGATTTGGACCAGCTTTCAGAACTTCTGGAGCGTCCGCACCCCAAGTTCTTCGGAGCTCAGCTCAATGATCAAGGAGGAGAAGATCTACAGTGGCTAATCATTGCAAGTCTCCGAGGAAAGATTGAACCCCCCCATTGCCGAGGGAATTCAGTTTACCTTAAGAGAGAACAACTGGCTCGATGGACTTTCCAGGGCCATACAGGAAGCTCTTGCCCGTCTGTGTGGGCAGAGTATCAACCAGATCAAGGGTACTGCGTTGAGTTTTGTCCAAGGCGTGATGCTAATGGAAAACCACTGGAAGCCCCATATCACCACGAGCTGAAGACCCAATTGGACCACCTTAGCTTCATGATGTACGATCGTCAGCAGAAATTGGACAATTGCCGTGACTACTCCAACCACAAGTCAGCCATCATCAAGACGAAGGATCAGACCATCGCCATCTGGGATCAAACGTCGAGTCTAACTAGGGTCTCCTATGGTCAGGATGGCTCTGATACCAACTTGTCAACACCCGGATTTTTAATCCCAGATGCCTGTTAAGCCATACATCGCAATCCCAGGATTACCATTTTTGCGAGACATAACAGAATTGGATACCACAGTACATCATCCATTACAAACCATACATAAGGTCTTACACAAATAAGGATCTCATGATCTAGTTCTTAATACAACTCAAGCAGCGGAATAATTTAATAATAAAGGTAGCGTAGGCGATGCTCTGTCTTCGGGGTCACAGGCAATGCTAATGATGGGAGATGATCCTAGTTGTCGTAACCTTCCTGGGGTCCATCCTCCTGGTACTCCTCTTCATAGTATAGCCACGGGAATAGCCAGGGACAAAGCCATGAGTACTCTTTAAGTACTCGCAAACTAATACTAACAAGTGAAGGGGGTTTTTGGTAATAAGACGCTAAGCTCTATGGTTGTTTTGCAAAAAGCCAGATTTACCTCTACTAAGTTCATAAGCAAGAAAAGCTAGTTGCAATTTTATAACACCGAAGTGGGAACAGTATGGCCACTTACCTCTACTAAGCTCTGTTGTGGTTAAGTCAAAATCTCAATTCATTTCACAAGTCATTTTGAAAATATCTAACGGGGGAACAGTATGGCCACTCCAACTGTCCATAACCGCGGACGCGGCTATTCGAATAGTTTGACACTCTACAGAGATTGTACACTTTCACCACAACATTCGATACATCCGTCCAGAACAAATCCTAAATTCACCATACTCAGTATGCGGATAATCAATCCTAAACTTTCGATTACACGCCCTAGTATGAGCACCTCTCCTGTGAGTTTGCCCTCCCAACCATGACCAGCTATCATCTTGCGTGCTGCATAGGTGGACAATCTTCATAAGGTAGCCTCAGCTCAGACCTTGGTCGTGAGGGAACCAATACTAAGGTATATAAGTTTCCAGTCAAGCCCTACCCAATTCTCGGTTATTGTGGTTGTACGGTAAAATTGGAATGGTATCGCATCCAGACAACCATCAGTTTTATAAAGGGCTAAGGCTCATGCCTCAACATTTTTATCACCAAAATCATCTGGTGTTCGGAAACACATGTCAAAACATCTAAGTAGAATGATCGATCATTCCAAGGTTTTCATAACCATTTTCACCAAGTATTCCCATCTAAAGTTGATCAAGTTTTATGCTTAGCACTAGCATCTACAAATGGGAGTGAGTACTAATGAGGGGTGGTAAACTAGTGGAATTTAACTAAGTTCAATCTCATGCCTTAGGATGACATCAAGATTATCTAGCTTAGGCCAAATTTAATGCTCTTTATGCAACCTTCAATTATCTTTCTAGTATCTACTATTTACTGAAGTAAACTCTAAGGAAGAGCTTTGATAAAGAAATAAAGTAGAAGCTTGCCAGTACAACTAGGATTGGGTTATCAAGTGGGTATGGTCACATATGCTTAAGGCATATAGTTGGCATGGTAACAAGCAGTATTAGCTTGCATAAGTAGAGTATCTTGCAAGTGTTAGCTTGCATAGGTCAACTTGATTAATAAGGCTTGCATCAGTATCAGTATAAGCTTGCTAATTTAATAGCTTGCAAGTATTTACTTGCTCAATCAACTAGTAGTATTAGGCTTGCCTTGTGCAGAGCAGTGGTTGAAGTTCTTCTCAACTTCTTCTTCGTATTATCCTCCTTCCTCCTCGTATCCTTGGTCGGTACTAGCGTCTATGAATAAATACGAGGTACACAATCACCAAACAATACTTAACTACTTTCAATCATCACACACAAGGGTTCTATATATGATCTAGCATCATCACTAACATTCAAGATTAAAGCACTTGCATTATTTATTTATTTTTTGAAAAGTAATTTCTACTCATTGAAAAACTACTTAAGATTTAATATTCTCCAAACCAAACATGGTATCATGTTGACACATGTCATCACCACATATTTCAGTACATGGGACTGTGATTTAAAGTGGTGTCACAATTTAATAAGGTTTAACCTTTTATTTCAATTAAATAAAGTGACTAGAAATGTCTATGTGGCATTCTTTTATTACACGAACACTATTTCTGTAAGTAAACCCATATGTTTTTATATATTCTAAAAGGTATGATCAAATGTGCTTTTTTAGAGTTGGAATCAACTCAAAAGATATTATATTTTAAATTTGAAAAATGTTTGAATGCAGAAAAGCTTCTGCCTTGTTATTTTTAGCAAGGTTGATCTATAGATTCAAATGATTTGAATCCAACAGGCTTGGATTAAGCATTGCAATATCTTTCTCACAAAATTGGTTTCATTCAATTTGGTTCACTGAATCGATCTGGGTTGATTTTTGAAACTAGGTACAGAACTATGTTTGAACTTAAAAAGAAAAAGCTAAATTCAAACGAGTGGGCTGCGCGGGAAAGGTTAACGGGACGGCCCAGTGTCACTCCGCGGTGCGGGGCGCAACTGACAAGGGGGGTCTACTGGTCAGTGACTCTTAACACACGAAGCGGTACGGGGCGATATGATGCGTTGGATTAGAAGTGAGATCAACGGCTGAGGGTCGTCATCGACGATGAACTAGCCACCGGCGAGCTCGAACCCTAGCGTCTCAGTGGAGGTCGTGGGAGGCTCACCGGGGCTCAGGCGAAGGTCGGCGATGCGGGCGAACGACAAAGTCGACGACAGCGATCTCAGGGGTGGTCACGGCGGCTCCTGGGGTGGACAAAATCGATGGCTTCCTTCTCCTCCAGCAGCGGCGGACTCATCCGTTATCTCAAATTAAAACCCAGCCTTTTCCGGATATATTTTTTTGTCAAAAAACTATTTATTAAAATGTTTTAAGAGATAAATTAAAATAGATATTTTAGTGGGGGAGGTAGCCACCCGTCAGGCCCAAAAGGCCCAACCGGCATCCACCTACCAACGCACCTCTAAACCCTAACCACACCTGCCACACACACCTGGCCACCACCATACCTAGCCACGTCCACACCCGACACCAACCCCTGCCACTTCAAGCATCACACACATGCACTTCACTACACTACACCCACCTAACCCAACTAACCCCGCCCGACACGACTCCACCGCTACCAACCCCACCCTACGCTACACCCCACGCACACAACACTGACGCTGCGCATGCCACACACTCATACATGCACGCGATCGACCCCCAACTCCCAATCAAGTTCGGCCCCACCCTGTCGTGAGAATGTCCACGGTAGTGGCGCTCACGTGGGTATTAGTAAGTCAAGCCTTAGATCTACGGCAAGACCCTACACTCCTATTCACCGGCCCTTCTGTACTGGTGCATGATCGCTGCCGGTGGATTCCTCTAGATCCTACCAAGTAGCTATGTGTCAGCCTCGTGTCCGATCACTCATGCCGCCATGGTGCCAATCGGCTCCATCAACCTCTTCATCTTCTTCACCAATACCATCGACCTGACAGATCCCACCGGGCCCATCATTAGCAACAGATCGCCTCCAAGTATGACTAGGACGAGAATGGCTTAGTCGAAAGCAGCTCCACCCTCTACGACGATGCTGGATCGGTGATGTCTGAGCCAGCCACGAGAACTAACACCACCGCATCGAAGGCTAGCTCCATCATGAAAGTCTCCAATGTCGGGGACTATGAGGATCACTTGATCCTCCCTATCTTCGGCTACGACTCAAGGTCGGAATCTCCCGCCAATAGCGACTGCTGACGAGATCGAGCGGCACGACGTGGCCCTGAACAAAGTCAGTGAGAAGGAGAAGACTGAGCACAAAAAATCGTGTCGAGCAAGAAACCGCACAGAAACTCTCGTCTTACCACCAACACCAAGTGATGCGGCGACTCAACCTCTCCACCCAAGGCTGAGCCATGAACTTCAATGACGAGAACAACCCTGTGAGAGCAGCCGACTATGAAGTCTTCCACAACACGCCATCCAGAGGCAGTCGTGCACTACCTACGTCGAATGAGCATGAAGCGCATCCACCACCCCACCACGCACCTCCTCTAGAGGAGCCACAGATATTAATCATGCCACGGGAGTATGATGCCAATGTCCTCCCTCTCTATTCAACCCCGATGGACAAGGTCATCGTGATCCAAGTTGCGGTCGCTAACCTAAACCCTATGGGTGATGGTGCGATCTAGATCATGTATGGCCAGGCCCTACTCGCAAAAGCTGTCGAATTGAAGACCGCGGGCCACGACATGCAGGGGAGTGTCTAATCCAGATCCACAAATAGCAGGGCGGCATCGTCCAATCACCCAGGCGAGCAGACGGTCTCCAATGTTATCAACTACCCACCCCTAGAGCCATGGCCACAACAATTAGTGGTCGCCAACTGATACCTTTGATCTAGATTACTGATGTAGTATATCTCTTTTTCCCTAGTAGACCTAGGTTTTTCGAATCCTCGGGAGGCAGAAAGCAAAGTGAGATTACTTAATTGGACCATCGAGAGTTTTATAAATTCTTTTGTGTTTTCACCGGACCAAGAGTTTGCAATCATTTTTTTGTTGACGATGGAGAGAGAGAGGGCCTAGGGTCTTCGGTTTCACCAGTAGGTGTGCAAAAACATCTGATGAGAATAACATATAATAATAAAGTATGCATGTAATCGTTAAAGCAAGATAATTATATGTGGGCAGTGCATCCAAAATTATTATCGCCTCCGCAACTGCTTAAAGAAATATCGTACTAGTCTCATCCATAGAAGAAAGAGAACTAATGATATGCATAGTGATGTCACCGTTAATCCCAAGTAAATTCCTCACATACAGCTGTACTACCGCTTCTGTCACTAGGGTTCCCATCCTGTAGATTAGTGATTACTCACACTCCCTTTACCAAGATCAATCCTTGGGGTCTTGGGTACCTGACAAGTCCTTAGATTGAGGCAAGAGAGGGTACTACAATCATCATGTCATACAAACTAATACATGATCCCCTCTATGATAAATAGCATGCACAAAAGCTACATGGCTAGGCAGAAGCCATTATCCCAAGGAGAAATACTCAAACATAGAGATGAAATCAACAATCATAAACATTGTAATAGAGATCATAAGGTTGATAGGAAATAGTCTTAAAATGTCGCCAATTGGAGAAGATATCTACTATTATAAATGGTGGAAGATGTCTATGGTGGTGGAGAAGGGTTTAGAGGTTTAGATCTAGATCTATTCCTCCCAAGCGTATGCTTCGTAAGGTGAGAGTTGATGTAGAAAAGAAGCATTGTTTCCCGTCGCCCGAAGCCTCTTTATATAGGGGTCCCTTCATGAAAGTTGTTCTATTTGACCTAATGAAGTCGATGGCAACTAAACGGCCGGAACTATACGGCTAGAATAAATTTCCCACCGTATAGTTGGTCATTAAAGCTTCTTCCTCCACTTCAGGACTCCTGGTTTCTTTGACGTGTTGTAATTCTATTATCTTTGGCATTTATGTAGTCATTCCCTTCATCATACGTCATTATCTGCGCAGGGAAAAACATCAAGAAAGGATTGCATACCCCTTTGATCATTAGGAATTAGTGGCAGGATTTAGAGAGATATTTCATAAAATATATGAATAATATCTAGTTTATATGCGGACATGGATGGCTATATTTGATAGCCATCAACCTGCCCACGCTTAAACTTGATCGTCCTCGAGCAAGAAAACCAAAATCAAAAGGGAACTTAGCATTTAAACTGAAATAACGAGATGATGACCTTACTCATGATTGATAGTCTCATGTTTCCTCCACTTTATTAATCTGAAAAACTTCAACATAGATAGAGAAATGGCAAGCATATCATACGGGTTTCATTAATCCTTATAGCGTATCAAATTTATTGTAAGCATGGATGATTCAAAAGGGTAAAATTTATTCCATGTCATGTAATCAATTCATAAGCTTGCCTTTGAACAATAAAGTATAATCATGTAGAACTAAGAGTGTGAGAGTTTGTCATGAAAAGCATATACACTAAAGTGTCTCAATTCTCCCACATCAATAAATCAAGACTTTTCAAGCACTACTTTTCTATTTATTGTCCTTGAAGAATTTAAGTTCTTAAGTAATTGAGAGCATGCCAAAAAAATCATTAGTTTATCGGGATGTGATGGACACTCGTGCATCACTAAGGCTTTTGTTCCTTTTGCATAATGATTACTCATATCATCCAGAGGAGTGATTCCATCATGTTTACGGCTACCCAGGAGTGCCAAGAATCTTACCAATTATAGCATTGCTACTACATATGTTTAATCAAATCATAGCCGAAATCTAGGAGTTTCCTCCATGAAGATCGCTCGTAGGCTAGCGGAGTTGTTAGTATCCCATGAAGTTTGACATGCATAAAGCTATATCATTCTTATGATTCACAAGTCAAACTTTGGCATGCTCATAAAAACCGCTAAACATTAATTCAATTGAACAAATCCTTTCAAAGAGAGCTATCATGTCAATAATTATTTTCTGTGGTGTTGAGTGTCTCTAGGAATAAGCTTTCAAGACGCAACATTACAACACCCAAGCCTTCAATTGTGAGACTTTTTATTATTTCAATTTTTTAGCAAATTTTAGTCAAAACTTGGTTAACTACAAGGGCTGGAACAAAACAAACTCAATTAAATACCCATGCAATCAAAATTTTACTACAATATAGAGACTCACTCCACCGATATAACATCTTAACATTACTACTAACTAGCATAGGTTTCTCAAACTTCAAAAATGGGGGGTCATATGGCATACCTCTCATGTTTGGTTCCACTTATCTCTTCCCTTTTTATTTGTTTCTTGGAAACTCGAAGTCAATCACTCTCCTATAAATACAAGTGAATCTCGAGGCAAACATAAAAGAAAGAGGGAAATAAAGATAAATGGAGAATCTTTTTGTGGTTTTTGAGAAAGAGAATTAAAGAATAGAAAATTTCCAGCAAATCTTGGCTTGAAATTCTCAAACAAAATAAAATAACTAAAGATAAAGTGTTAGGGAAACCAACACGAGTGCTTATAAACTCAAATAAAAGCATAACCTCGAATATAAAGCAAATGAACGCCAAATAAAAAATAGAAAACCTCCCCAAGATGAGGCTTTTACAAGCCCTTCAAATCATTCTGGTGGGGGAAAAACTTGTAACTCCAGTCCAAAAATTGAGTTGATAAGTTACTTATTGTTTCTCAGAGGTTCAGGGCAAGATTATACATCCCCTCCACAATTCCTCCAAGTTCTTGGAAATCTTGATATGTAGCAAACCGGCTTGGTGGCTGCTCCTCCCGATGAGGGACTTCTTACTCCTCCTGTTGGTCCTCATCCTCTTTTAGAATATCCACATGGGGTTGGTATTTCTCAACCTACAAGTCATAAATCATGCGTTCTTCCGCGATAGATAAAAGACCATTAGGCAAAGGAGCAGGATAGAGACGCCCAGCTCCAGCAATATGCAGATAATAAATACCACCTCTCCTAGTGAGCATTCCAATAGCCTAAAAGTATAGAAACCAACATGTCGATCACCTAGTACCGGTTGTAAATCACCTAGGTCAATGCCTAGGGCATTGGCAAGCACGGTGATGATGCCTCCACAAGTGATTGGTCCTTGGCTCTGGGAGGATTCGTACTCCAAGTAGAGCACAAGAATTGCACCCAAGTGGGGTAACAAGTTGTCATAGTTGAAAACAGCTTTTGCAAGCACTAAGATATCCTCCTCATTGAATCTTGTAAACTCATTACGCGCCTGCAAGGTGTTAGCAATAACACAGAACAAATAGAAGCAGGATGTTGAATATTTTTCCCTTTGCTGACTCTAGAAGTAAAGCTCATTCTATTATAGAAGAGTTTAGGGGAAGGTTCTATGCTGGTAAAAGATGTGCGCATAGCATTAGGATCATTGTTGGGTAAACCAAAACAATTGCACCATTCATCGAGTGATAATGAATAATTTTTGTTCATGAGTCGGAAAGAAATTATATCCTCCCCATGCCATGTCTTAACAGTGCTTTTCAAAGAACTAAGAAATTCAATGGTTAACCGGCGATAGGTGCATCATGAAATACAAAGTTTTACATGCCAACCCTATTGCAAAGTAAATTAAAGTCATCAGAAATACCGAGTTGGTTCAATATGACGGGGCAATCCCACTTGGTTGCCATGACTTCTAGTTTTTTGATCATGTCGAAACGTTCATGGTGGGACTCGTTCTTGAATCGAATCCCCATGCATTCCTGAGCTACAGCCCGAGAAGAACTAGTGGCAAGAGCACGCGTTTGGATCCTCGTGTTCATCTATAATAAAGACAAATATAAAAACTTTTTGATCCAACAATAATAGTCATAGCATATTCCTCATCATAGCAAACTAAATAATTTCCTAAACATAATAATCTAAGCAAGAGAATCATGGCAAATAGTTCAAAATAAGTCTTACCCTAGATTGATAATGACAATAGAACAAAGATGAATTCGCATCAGAGGAGAAACATACCGTAGATCACTTGTGTGCGAGGAAATCGAATGAAATTGAGTAGAGGTGAAGATCCCTTGAGGTTTTGAGAGAGTTTGGAGGTAGAAGAGAGAGAAAGGATTGGTATTTTGATGTTTTGGGTATCTCCCCATGCGTTTAAGTGGCCGGACGCAACTATACGGCCACAACACTTGTTCCCGCCGTATAGTTGGTCGTTAAACCTTCTATATCTCGAGATGAAGAATTGTCGATGGATAAAACAACTATACGTCCGGCGCTATATGGTGGGAATTTTTATTCTCGATATATAGTTGGTCGTTAAAGCATCAATACACATCAAAAAACTCTATTTATTCAAGAATTACTTTTTAGACTAAAACTTAGCAAAACACCTTGTCTTGACAGAAAAAATGATAGACTAAATTGTCGACCAACTTTTTCATGTATAAAATAGCAAATTTTTAGTACCGCAAAAACCCTCCTTCTCACTAGAGTTTTCTAGCACTCTTTATTCAACACAAAACTTAAACTAAAACTTAAACACTTTACTCAAACCTTTATTTCACATGGGTTGCCTCCCATGCAGCGCTCTTTTATGGTCAATAGCTTGACCTTAATGTTGCTCACTTAGGCCATATGAGTGGAACACCCACTCCAAAATAGTTGGCCTTCAAAGTGATGGCCTCCTTCTCATCTTTCTTGGCTTTCTTTTTCCTAGGAAAAAGAATAACAAAAGGATCCCGTGAAGGAAATTGGATCTTCACGTTCCGTTCATGCAAATTAATTAAAGCCTTAATAGTTCTTCAAAAAGGATGGCCTAATACGATAGGAGCAGTAGCATCTTCATCATGTCAACAATAACAAAATCAATAAGAGCATGACAACCTTTAATGTACACTAAGGTATTCTTATGGCACCACGAATTTATGGTCCGAGAGACCTTGTTATGCATACAATTCACGTTCCCATGATCGGTGAGCCATGAGCATAACCGACGAGTATCATTACAACATCCATAGAATACGATTACAAAACTTTCAATAGTGCCATTATGGCGATTACAACAAGAATAGCAAAATTATTCATCGTAGATCCCATGTCATGCCTTAACCTACAGGCGACTGGCTGGGAGACAGCCTAGCTCGCATAGACGTCAGCTCTTCATCGTTCCTCAATCTTCTGGAAATCTTGCCAAGTAAATAGCCAAGGACAAAGCCGATGAGTACTTTGAATGTACACACAAACCACCTTAAGAGAATAATAAGAACAAGAGGATATGCAATATGGTTGTGGTGATAGGAGGGCTCCATGAGGGGTTCCTTTCTAAGATGGTTTCTCTTGTAGATATAGCATCTACAAGGTTTTATTGAATAATTTTGTAAAATTTTTTGGAAACATTTGGAAAAGTGTTGGAAAATGAATAGGAATGGGTCACCCTATATCATCAACACGGTCTTCAACTGGCCGGGTTTTTATCCTCCTTCTCTGGTGTCCCACAGACCACCAGGTTTTTGTAAATACTTGTTTTATGAAAATATATTTTGAAAACAAGACTGGCACCGCTCTACAGCAACCTTCCCAACCGTCCATGAACAAGGACTCGGGTATTCGAATAGATTTTACACTTTGTAGAGGTTGTACACTTTACCCACAAGATTTGATACATCCGTCAGGATCACCCCCGGGTCGTCATACGAAAGTATGCGGGTCTCAGATAATCAAACATAGCCTTGGGAAAGTTCACTCTGACATGGGCCCTACCTTATGAGTGGTTCCCCTCAACACTGGGACATCGGGATCCACGGACCAACCGGAGTGCAACCCAGCTCCTTTAGAGCTGGTACTTTCAATGAGGGGCTCATAGAATCGCCCGGTCAGTCACATGGGTGATCCTTCTTCCTCTAGGTGACTGCTTTGTTGTTGACCCTTTACATAAAGGAAGCCCGGAATTAGAGGGAGATGATCCCTTATAAGTAGTCATGCGGATACCCATATCGAAGTGAACCATCTTTGGGTTAAGCCCCATCGCACTTCAGGGTATTATGGCTGTACGAGTTAATTGTTCTGACAAAACTGCAAAGAACCAGGTGCCTTTTCGTAAACCCTTTTTCTTCCATCCTTTGTCCCAACCTTTTTATAAAACAAAAACCTTTGTCATTTTTCAAACCTCTCTTGGTAGTTAGAACCTCACCAAGGTTTTCTCATAAAACATTTTATAAACATCTTCCCGGGGTCTTCCCATCCTATAATTTTGGTTAGGCCAAAATAGGGTCTCCAACGGGTTATGGTGTTAAACACCATCTATCATACTAGGACTAAATAGGTGTCATCAAAGGGGTTTTACCTAATGTGTAAGATCCCCAATTGCAACAAATACAAAAGCATGTTTTTGCATCCATAGCATCATGGCATTTTGACCTTGCACAAAAATTTTCAAAGCTAAACCCTAAGTAAAACCATATTTAAACCCCTCTTTTTATTTTATGTAAGAGGCATGGTTTATTTTTTTAATTTCAAAAGACAAAAGTGTTTTGGAGTGATTAGTGGTGTCTTACACACTTTTAAACACTAGGTTCACCTCAAGAAAATTTGGTGAAAGTTTGAAAAGATTTGGAGTTCATTTGGTGATTCAAATCACATTTGAAAAATCAAAACAAAAAAAGAAAAAGAGAAAAGGAAAAAAATAACAGCAGCAGCCTAACTAGCCCAACCCACCCCACGGCCCAACTAGCAGCCCACCTAGCCCACCCGGGAAAACTCCCTCTCCCTCTCTGTTTCTCACCACCAACGTGCGCACCCACTCGCTGACAGGCGGACGCCACCTCCACGTCACCCCTTCGTCCTCAATCAACCCCCACAGACCTCGCCCTCGCCGCCCGTTACCTCGCCGATTGATTTCGAATCAATTCGATATATTGCCTCAATAATTCCCGCACCCGACCCTGCCTACTTAAACCCCTTCCTCCCCCGCATCTTTCCCCTCACTCGCCACCGTCTAAGCGCCACCAGGATGCCCACACTTGAGCTCACACTACCACGGTACCGAGATCCGGTGACTAATCCCGGTGAGCCTCGACCCCCCTTGCTCTCTGGTTCTTACCATCTTGATCGTCATCCTCGCGCACATCTAATGCTGCTTTCTGTTTGTCCTGTTTTGCTTCGTAGCGCCGCTGCCGTCAACCACCGTACGCACCTGACGCCGACCGCGCCGACCGCGACTCCGACGAGGGATTCACAAGGACACCGTGCGCCCCCGCCTCAACCGAGACCACGTTGAGCTTCACTGCATCTTCACGAGCTCAAGAAGCCCGCACCTCTCTCCTACCCGGCTCGCCAGAGCACGTCGCCCGCCAGTACGCCATTTGCGCCGCCACTCGATGGTCAGAGCGTTGTGGACCGTTTGATCTAGATCTAGGGGTTAGAATTAGAAGTTAGCGCGAAGGGGTACGGTTAGATGTGGACCGTGTGATCTAACTTAGATCCAGCGGCTTGCGATCGTGATCCACATGAAGCCGTACGGGCCAATCAGATGGCACCGCGTGTCTAGATTTTTCTTTTAAAATCCAGAAGGCCCATATCTATGGTCTACCTTGTGTATCACACTTGTGGAAATCCACCCAGGAACAAAGGGATTTGAGATACTTAGTGTATCACACTTGTGGTCTACCTTGTGTATCACACTTGTGAAAGATCTTGTCTTGATGCATGTCGAGTCTTGTGGGTAAAGTGCACCACCTCTCGAGAAGGAAAAATCTAAGTACTTAGCTGTGTCCCCGGCAACGGACAATTTGAGCATCAAGAAATTGAAGCTATCAAGGATCTCTTCATCCCAATTTCTAAGTTAAAAACTTGTGGTTGAACAAGGGTAAAGGTTCACCAATGTCTATTGGTGGTTCCTTGGGAGTTTTTGTCAAACAAAAACTTAGTGTTTTCAACTGATAGGCAAAACCTATTTTGAGCAAAGCAAGCCTAAGCTACACTTAGCCAAAATTCATATAGAAGCTAGGAACATTTTTTCTACTAAGGTATCACTTGCCAATACTATTCCAATGTATTGACCCACTGTGGCTGTAACTTGCGATGTTGTAGGTTACTCTGATGAGGATTAGGGTAATGAGTCTACACTCAACATGTTTGCCTGTGGCACCTGAAGATGAAGACTTTACTTTATTTAATTATGTTGAACTCTTATTTTAGCCTATGGCTATGGAGTTGTAAAATACTATGTTATCTCTGGAATGACGATGTAATAAAGACCTTTGTATCTGTGTACTTCATCTTAAATTGTGTATGCTAGCATTTGATCCAGGGACTAGCATTGCAATCATAGGGACCTTCAGCTTTATAAAGGTGGGGTCTTACAGATGGTATCATAGAACTGCGTTGCCTATAGGATTATGACCCTAGGTTGGATTAGACTAAGAAACCACTAAGGAAAATTTCAACACTTTGTAAAATTCCACACTTGTCTTTTCTTCTTGTAAACTTTTCTAATCTTATTTCTCATCTCTATTTGTAGATGAACTCCATCAACGAAGCCGTCAGGAAGGGACCACTTATGACCATGACTTTGGAGTGTGAGACGGAGTTTCCCAAAGCACTCAAGAACCTTATGGTTACCATGGGGATACATGGTGCAGCTATGTACAAGGGATTCCCTGTGATGGATGAAGGAGAAGAGTATTTGTGGGTGCAACTTCACTTGTACAAAAAAAAGGAAGACAACCACAAAGAGTCAGGGTTCTGCATGGTCACCAACTCTGAAATGCACACAACATTCTTTGACTCTACAAGAAATGCAGCTTAGAATCCCATCAAGGAGCTTGGTGATAGGCTCAAGTGTAGAATGCTCAACACTCAAAATGACCTTAGAGAAGAAAATAAGCATACCCAAGTCTTAGAGGCTACCAATCAACGTCTAAGGGAAGACATCATAGACTTAATATGGGAGTCTTGTGATCAAGATAGAGAGATTGCCACTAAGAATGCCCTGATAGCTATTTTGTCTAGTGAGTGAGAATTGTAACATACTCCGTTAGTTGGACCACCACACTTATCGTTCTACTCGCAAAAATTTGTCTAAGTTATGTTGAACCTTGATGTTTGTATTGGACTTGAGTATGCCATGACTTGTATGTTTTATTGTCAAAAGTGTGTTTGTGTTTTTATTGTCTTGTGATTTTCTCTACTTGTATTGATTCTAACCTTTCTCTATCTTATACAATGGATGCCTAACATTGTTATCAGAACTTCCGAGGAGTTCAAGGGAACTCGTTTCGGTTCTCATCTCGTGGATCTCACTAGTGTGCTCAACCTTCCACTTCCTAGTATCATGACACTCCAGCTCACCAAGTTTGAGAAGAAGGACCTTTGGGGCTTCAGAATCACACAGCCCGGACGCCAGGCAGAGCCACCCATGGAGGACATCACCTTCAAGCTGATGCATGATGACAACGAGAAGGGCTTAGATGTAGTCATGCAGGAGTTACTTGGACACCTGGTTGGGAGGCACTCCACCGAGCTTAGAGGCCTCTACTTTCACCCTTTCGGGAGATGTGACGAGCAGGGTGAGGCAGTAGAGTATGATGACACTACTAGAGAGAAGATTGAGCCAGTTCATCTATACCTTTAGGACTTAGGGGGTCTTATTAGACACCTTGACACCAATAGGACCAACGTCATGCTTAGCAATGATGAGCTCCAGGTTCAGTTGAGGGAGAAGGACAATCTCTTCGTAGAGCAAGACGAGATCATCAAGGAGATGGAGGCTAGATTCGAGAACCAGGACAAGAAGTTCAAGAATCAGGAGAAAAGGGTCCAAGACAGAAACGAGAAGATCAGGGAGATGAAGGATGATTTAGAGGCCAAGTACTTCGAGCTTGAGCACCAGCAAGGAGTGATTGAGAGGCTTAGCTCACATAAGAGGGCCCTCAGGGCCAAGATTGAGGCCTTGACCACAAGTGTAGAGGAGTACAAGGCCGCCATGAAGAATGCATGTCTTGATCTTGTTGACGTGGAGGTCGACATGGAGGAGTAGTGTAGACTACTCGACTATCTTTTATCTATCATACTTCGATGATTGAGTCGCTATGACCATCCAACATGTGGATGGCTTGCTAATATGTGTTTGCATTTTCAAAACCCGTTGTTTATGTCATTCAAACTCTAAGTTATTTTGATCTTGGATATTGTGATTGTTTCTATGTGATGTTTTGTGCATGTTAAGCATCTATGGGTATCTCATCCTTATCCTTATTGAAACCACAGATGCCTCCCCGTCGTGCCAACACCAACCCAAACAACAACAATAACGTCACTCCCGAGATGCAGCAGTTGATGACAGCTCAAGCTCAGCTGATGCAAATGATGACACAGTTAATGCAAAATCAGAATCAGAATAACAACAACAACAACAACAACAATCAGAATAATCATCCAACATTTGACATGCTCACCAGATTTCTAAGACTGAGGCCTGCAAAGTTATCGGGAACCACTGACCCAATGGTAGCCAATGACTGGTTATGTTCAGTGAACAAGGACTTAGTCACCGTCGGCTCCACGAACGAGGAAAAAGTCAGGTTTGCAGCACATCTCCTTGAAGGACCGGCAACAACCTGGTGGGACAACTTTCAGATCACCACCCCCCTTGAGGATGTGACTTGGGTTATTTTTGAGGATGGTTTCCGTACAGCTCACATCTCATCAGGAGTGATGAACTTGAAGAAAAAGGAGTTCCACAACCTGAAGTAGCGTCACCGCAGTGTGGCTGAATACATTGAGGAGTTCAACAATCTGGCGCGCTATGCATCAGATGAAGTTGATACTGATGCTAAGAGGAAGGAGAAATTCCTCGAAGGACTTAATGATGAGTTGAACCTGCAGCTGTCTGTTGCCTATGTCCCAACCTATCAATCACTTTGTGACAAGGCTACCATCTTGGAGAACAAGATGAAATAGGTTGAGGGCAGGAAGAGGAAGCATAGCTTCGATAAGCACAGCTTGGGATCGTCTCACAAGCGTTCCCATCATGATGATAGTGGAATTTCTGGATTCCACAAATATGGGAAGTACAACAACCACCACAACCACAACCGTCATCATGATAACAAGCATCATCACAGTCATGCCAATGACAAGTATAAGAATCACAAGAGTGGACACAAGATCCACCATAGTGGAAGTGGAAATGGGAGTCAGCCTATAACGAAAGATCTCAGTCAGGTTGAATGTTTCAAGTGTAAGAAGATGGGGCACTATGCAAATGAGAGCCTAGAAAAGAAAGTTGAAGGTGCCAACAAGCCCAATCCCTTCCAAAGGGACAAGTGAACCACATTAATGTGGAAGAAATATATGAAGAGTCTGATGCCGTGGCTAGTAAGTTCAAGCTCAATTCTTTTCCAGCACTTGTTCTTTTTTATACTGGCACATCTCATTGATTCATATCAAGAGAATTTGTTGATAAAAATGGACTTCCCACTGAAAATATTGGGTGTCCTATAAAAGTGAGCTCTCCCGGTGGAGAGATGATAGTGAGCCTTGGATGTCGTGGTCTAGTGATAGAATTTGGGAAGCATAAGTTTCTAGTTAGTTTGATAATCCTAGATTCCCAAGGATTGGATGTTATTTTGGGAATGGATTGGATGACTAAGTATGAGGGAGTACTAGATTGTGCCAATCGTACTGTCACACTCACTACCCCGGACAAGAAACGGATTAGGTTCAAATCCGAGTAAGCTAAATTCTCTTAAGGGGGTTAGCATAGACAGTGTGCTAATTGTGAGAGAGTATCCGGATGTGTTTCCAGAGGAATTTCCTGGAATGCCACCAGATAGAGATGTAGAGTTTCTGATTGAGTTGCTGCCAGGATCTGGACCAATAGCAAAAAGACCCTACAAGATGTCAGTTGATGAGTTGAAAGAACTCAAGAAACAACTTGGAGAACAGTTGTAGAAAGGATTTATCCAACCAAGTTTTTCATCTTGGGGTGCACCAGTGTTGTTTGTTGAAAATAAAGATAGAAGTCAAAGGTTATGCATAGATTACCATTCACTCAATGAGGTAACTATCAAGAACAAGTATCCTTTGCCTAGAATCAATGATCTTTTTGATCAGCTAGAAGGAGCCCGAGTGTTCTCAAAGATTGATATCCGATCAGGCTACTTTAAGCTAAAGATTAGAGAGCAAGACATACCAAAAACTGCTTTCACCACTAGGTATGGTTTGTATGAATATACCGTGATGCCATTTGGTTTGAAGAATGCACCAGCCTACTTCATGACTATGATGAACAAGGTGTTCAAGGAATTTCTTGATAAGTTTGTTGTCTTATTCATCGATGACATTTTTATCTACTCCAAGAGAAAAGAAGAGCACGAATAACATTTATGATTGATACTTGAGAAGCTCAGGGAGCACAAATTGTATGCCAAATTCAGCAAGTGTGAATTCTGGTTGAATGAAGTGGGATTTCTCTGACATATTGTGTCAGGAGATGGTGTAGCTATTGATCCTGCAAAAGTGTCAGCTGTAACTGAGTGGGAATCCCCTAAGTCAGTGAAAGAAGTGCGTAGTTTCCTCGGCTTGGCAGGATACTATAGAAGATTCATTGAGAATTTCTCAAAGGTAGCAAAGCCAATGAAGGAATTACTTATGAAAGAGAGGAAATTTGATTGGACTGAAGGATGTGAAATTAGTTTCCAAGAATTGAAGAAGAGACTAGTGACAGCACCAGTCTTATGCCTGCCAAATTTGGAAAAAGATTTACAAGTGTATTGTGATGCATCTCACCAAGGATTAGGTGGAGTTATGATGCAAGAAGGGAAAGTCGTAGCTTATGCCTCGAGATAACTCAAAACTCATGAAGTGAATTATCCTACTCATGATTTAGAGTTAGCCTCTGTTGTCCATGCACTCAAAACATGGAAATATTATCTTTTGGGAAAGCGATGTGAAGTGTTCACAGATCACAAAAGTTTGAAGTATATCTTTACTCAGAAAGAAATCAACATGAGACAAAGAAGATGTCTAGAACTCATCAAAGACTATGACTTGAGTTTGCAATACCACCCCGATAAAGCAAATGTTGTAGCATATGCTTTAAGCCGTAAGGCTTATGTGAATGGCCTCGCTAAAGGAGAATTGCCAGATGATCTGTGTGCCCAATTCAAAGATCTAAGATTGGAGATAGTGCCTGAGGGACATCTCATGTCACTGGATGTTCAACCCAACTTTTTGGACAAAATCAGGGAGGCCCAAAAGATGGACAAGGAAATTGAAGAGATTAAGGGAAAGATTAGCAAAGGAAAAGCTAAAGGATTCCAGGAAGACGAACATGGTACTTTATGGTATGGAAAACGTATATGCATTCTGCAAGATCCGGAACTTCGAAAACTGATTTTACAAGAAGTAATCAACTCACCATATTCCATTCATCCGGGTAATACTGAAATGTACATGGATGTGAAGGAAAGATTTTGGTGGAATAATCTCAAGGAGGACATCGCAGAACATATTGCTTTGTGTGATGTGTGTAGTAGAGTGAAAGCGGAACATCAGAAACCAGCAGGATTGTTCCAACCACTACCTATTCCTGATTGGAAGTGGGCCAAGATTGTCATGGATTTCATCACCGGACTGGCAAGGACTAGATCAGGATATGATTCTATTTGGGTCGTGGTATATCTCCTAAATAAAGTGGCTCATTTCATACCCATGAAGACAACCTATACAAGTGCTAAGTTAGCCAAGATTTATATGAATAGGATCGTGTGTTTACATGCAGTACCCAAGAGTATTGTGCCTGATAGAGGAACTCAGTTCACTTTGCATTTTTGGAGGCAACTACATGAATCATTGGGAACAAGATTATAGTTCAGCATAACTTTTCATCCTCAAACTAATGGACCGACAGAAAGGACCAACCAGATTCTGGAGGATATGTTGAGGGCATGTGCCCTAGACTATGGTGCTAGTTGGGATGAAAGTCTGCCTTACGCAGAATTCTCTTACAACAACAGCTATCAAGCCAGCATTGAGATGGCAACGTTCGAATTCCTCTATGGAAGGAAGTGTACTACACCATTGCTATGGAGTGGTGTCGGAGAAAGAAATTTGTCCGGGCCAGAACTAATCAAGGAAGCTGAAGAGAAAGTCAAGTTGGTAAAGGACATATTGAAGATAGCACAGTCCCGACAGAAGAGCTATGCAGATCCAAAGCGTAGGGAAGTCACCTATGAGGTAGGTGATAGAGCTTATCTTAGAGTCTCACCACTTCGTGGAGTGAAGATATTTGGAGTCAAAGGAAAATTGGCACCAAGGTATGTTGGACCATTCAAGATTCTGAGTCGCAAGGGAGAAGTGGCTTATGAAATTGAGTTGCCTAAATCACTGTCTGCCGTTCACAATGTGTTTCATGTAAGTCAGTTGAAGAAATGCCATCCGGATATGGAAGAGACTTCTTTGAAGGATACTATACCTTTGGAAGAGGTTCAGTTGGAAAGTGATCTCACTTATGAGGAGAAACCTATCAAGATTCTTGAGACTGCATAAAGAGTTACTCGGACTAATACTATCAAATTCTGCAAAGTTCAGTGGAACCATCATTTCGAGGAAGAAGCAACTTGGGAAAGAGAAGATGATCTTCGGAAAGACCACCCACACCTATTTGCTAGCCAATCCGAATCTCGAGGGCGAGATTCATCTTAAGGGGGTTAGATTTGTAACATCCCCAAATTTTATCAAATACAAAAGCATGTTATTGCATCCATAGCATCATGGCATTTTGACCTTGCACAAAATTTTTCAAAGCTAAACCCTAAGTAAAACCATCTTTAAACCCCTCCTTTTATTTTATGTAAGAGGCATGGTTTATTTTTTTAATTTCAAAAGACAAAAGTGTTTTGGAGTGATTAGTGGTGTTTTATACACTTTTAAACACTAGGTTCACCTCAAGAAAATTTGGTGAAAGTTTGAAAAGATTTAGAGTTCATTTGGTGATTCAAATCACATTTGAAAAATCAAAAAAGAAAAAGAAAAACAGAAAAGGGAAAAAAAATAACAGCAACATCCTAACTAGACCAACCCACCTCGTGGCCCAACTAGAAGCCCACCTAGCCAACCCGGGAAAACCCCCTCTCCCTCACTGTTTCTCACCGCCAACGCGCGCACCCACTCACTGACAGGAGGACCCCACCTCCACTGCACCCCTTCGTCCTCAATCAACGCTCGCAGACCTCGCCGTCACCGCCCGTTGCCTCGCCGATTGATTTCAAATAAATTAGATTGATTGCCTCAATAATTCCCGCACCCGACCCTGCCTACTTAAACCCCTTCCTCCCCCACATATTTCCCCTCACTCGCCACTGTCTAAGCGCCACCAGGCTGCCCACACTTCAGCTCACACTGTCGCGGTACCAGGCCTCTCCGGCGACCAATCCCGATGAGCCTCAACCCCCCTTGATCTCTGGTTCTTACCATCTTTATCGCCATCCTTACGCACATCTAATGCCTCTTTCTGTTTGTCTTTTTTTTTGCTTCGTAGCGCCCTCGCCATCAACCACCATACGCACCCGACGTCGACCGCGACTCCGATGAGGGATTCATAAGGATACCGTGCGCCCCCGCCCCAACCGCGACCATGTTGAGCTTCACCGCATCTTCACGAGCTCAGTAAGCCCTGGCACCTCCTCTCCTACCCCCTGGCCTCGCCGGAGGCCATCGCCAGACGAGCCACCGCTGTCCTATCCATTTCCGCCGCCACTCGATGGTCAGAGCGTCGTGGACCGATAGATCTAGATCTAGGGGTTACAATTAGAAGTTAGCGCGAAGGGGTACGGTTCGATCTGGACCGTGCGATCTAACTTAGATCTAGCGGATCACGAGCGTGATCCGCATGAAGCGGTATGGGCCAATCAGATGGCACCGTGTGTCAGGATTTTTCTTTTAAAATCCAGATTTGAATTATTAGATGAATTAACTTGTAAAATTCATAACTTTTGTTATGTTTATCCAAAAAATGCAAATAATATATTAATGGATTCACAAAATAAATCCTACACATCTATGTGCTTATTTTTGTACTTTGTGTCTGTAAAAATGGAATTTTATGCAGAGACATTTGTAGGCTTATTTTGAGTATAAAAATTATTTAACAAATGTTTTAAAGACTAATTTGAGTCTATTTAATATATAAAAGTTTAGTTTTGTGTTTACTACTGTTTACTTGTCTTGTTTGGTTTAAGAAAAATCATCACATGGCATTTGCATGAATTCATATATTTTTTCTTGATTATTTTTGAATGTAAATTTGATGCTATCATTTTATGTGTAGATTTTTGTGCTAGTGGTGATTGTGATTGTGAGGATTGTTTCTACTCCCCCAACTACCAAGGCAAGTGGTGCTTCATGTGTTTGTCCCAATATTTTGACTATGCACTAGTGATATTTTGTATAGGGCTTGCATGAGTTTTTGCTAAGTATCTATATGCTATGCTATCGGAAATCCTTGTAGTTGTAGTCTTGGTAGAATTTTCTCTAAGTTAAGATACTTGTTATATTTCCATGCTTATCCTACCTAGTAGCAAACAAGGGTGGATTATATACATGCTATGGAAAATATTGTTAAGTCTTTGACTTGTGTTTTTACTTAATAAAACAACTAAGTGAATGAATCACCTGGGTGGAATCGTATGTTTGGGTTATGTTGAGTGGTTACACAAGGCCCATATCTATGGTCTACCTTGTGTATCACACTTGTGGAAAGCCACCCAAGAACAAAGGGATTTGAGATACTTAATATTTAGAAGCTTATAGTGCAACCACATGGCATATGGACTCTGCCTTGATCATATAGGTTGAAATAACTTAGCCAGATGGACATCTAGTGGTAGGGTGATAGGTTGGAGCGCGTCCATTTGGTATAAGGGAAGGCTTCTGAAAGATCTCGTCTCGATGCATGTTGAGTCTTGTGGGGAAAGTGCACCACCTCTCGAGAAGGAAAAATCTAAGTACTTAGCCGTGTCCCCGGCAACGGACAATTTGAGCATCAAGACATTAAAGCTATCAAGGATCTCCTCATCCCAATTTCTAAGTTAAAAACTTGTGGTTGAACAAGGGTAAAGGTTCACCAATGTCTGTTGGTGGTTCCTTGGGAGTTTTTGTAAAACAAAAACTTAGTGTTTTCAACTGATAGGCAAAACCTATTTTGAGCAAAGCAAGCCTAAGCTACACTTAGCCAAAATTCATATAGAAGCTAGGAACTATTTTTCTACTAAGGTATCACTTGCCAATACTATTCCAATGTATTGACCCACTGTGGCTGTAACTTGTGATATTGTAGGTTACGCTGATGAGGATTAGGGTTATGAGTCTACACTCAACATGTTTGCATGTGGCACATGAAGATGAAGACTTTACTTTATTTAATTATGTTGAGCTCTTGTATTACCCTATGGATATGGAGTTGTAAAAGTCTATGTTATCTCTGGAATGACGATGTAATAAAGACCTTTGTATCTGTGTACTTCATCTTAAACTGTGGATGCTAGCATTTGATCCAGGGACTAGCATTGCAATCACAGCGACATTTACCTTTATAAAGGTGGGGTCTTACATAATGGTACGAAAGTGGTATTGGTTTGGAGTATCGAAACCTTCCCACAAACAATGCAATTTAGATAAACAGGTATATAAAACATGCGTAAGTAAAGTAGTAGGTCAACGTATTATGAGCAATAAGGTGGCTTGCCTGATAATTCAGCAATATGGCATGTGTGTCCCTGGACTTCTTCAAAATACCAGAATACCGAGAATACCCAAATAAGAATAATATCTCCTCTTCTCGTCGTCAGACAATCGTAACTATCATCATCGAGGATTACACATGCAAACAAACAAAAGGCACAATCAACAGAAGGCATACAAGCATCTTTGCATACACCAAACAAACAAGTAATTCAGGTACACTTTAGTGGGGTATGAGAATTATGGATTTAAGAAGATTGGGAAATGTCTTGGAACATTTGAGGGTAATCCATATGTGCTTTATAGTTTAGAAACTAAGTAGGAGAGGGGTTTTAGACCAAGGGCATATTCAGTATGATATCATTTTATAAAAATGATACCTTCAGATAGGTATTGATAAAATGAACCTAACAAAAGAGGGTTCACTATTTTATCAATTTCCATTGATTTATAATGATTTAAAAGGTGAATAAAGCTCTAGTTTGAGGAAATAATTCACCAGAAACATTGTGGAGTTCCAAAAATTATTTCCTTGGGTGATGAAGTAGTATTTTGTGGACCGAATCCAGGGGAGTTGGAATCACTTCAAAATAATTACCAGAATCCCCTTGGTAAAATCCCCAAGTCAGTTCTGGATGATAATTTTCTTTTTGACCAGATTAATTATGTAGAATATTTTGATGTGATTCCAAAGGCATATGTCAGGTATTTGGAATACCTTTCTGTAGAAATTGGAATCACCATTTTTGGGTTTGTAGAACTATTTCTTTTATTTAATTGAAAACACCCTAGGTAGAGAGGTTTAAATGATTAAAATTAATCCAGAGCTCAATAAATCATGAGCTCCTAGGGGTTGATAGATATTATGACATAGAAGTACTTAGAGTTCAAATTAGGTTAGAACCACTTTTGATTTGACCTATAGAAATTCCCAATTGCAGAAAAGTGTTGTTTTTGTTATTCTTACCAACGGCATTTTACGAAGCAATTTAGAATGGGGTCAATGTGGCAAGCAAGGTATCCGGGATACCTTTTAGTACCACTTGGGTTCATGCCATTTGGATTGGTCAAACTCACAAAAGCAATTTACTAGTGAAAATAGTACCCTTAGGTATTATATTTATTGAAATAAATCCGGGAAATATTTGGGTCAAATCCTGGTGCTGCATGTTAGGGAAAACCCTAAGGAACTTGTATAAATTTAGATCTGGGCATATCAAGTCATTTTTTATTTTACTTTGATTTAAACCAAGCAAGAATTTTTCTGGATCTAAGAAAATAATTAAAGATCAACCACGAAACAGGCCGGATCTAGGAGGTAACGGACCATCGTTACTGGGCCGTCCCACCAGCGCTTGCAGATGCCCTGGTGGTGATGTTTGGAGGCGGCCTAGAAGATTATGAGGCCCGAGGGCCTGGTGGAAGCGGAGCGGTATGAAGGAGGGGTAGCCGTTCAATCTTAAGGAGATCGACGGTGCACCTCCTTCTTCCTCGCGGGGCAGGTCTCCTCTAAGCATAAACCCTAACAGTTAGCAGGGGTGTCGGGGGATCACCGGGCGATGGAGAGGCGTCAGGGAGGAGGGGAGTCGATGCAGCGCATGACTCCGAGCTCGGAGATGGGCGGCAGGAGGAGATTCGACATCGGGAGCTTCGTCGCGCGACGATGGCCGAGAGATCCTCTCCTAAGCTCGTCGGAGATGACAGTACTAAGGGTTCTGGGCAAAAAGGAAAGCAGGGTTAGATAGAGTAGGAGGGGAGCATAGTGATGTGACATGCAGTGAGAGAAAATCAATGGGGGAGTATATATGCTCAGGTTTTGAGCTAGGGCCGAGAGGGCTTTTCCTTCTTCTCCTAGTTGAAGCATAACAAGGGAGGGGGTGAGGAGCTCAGGGGATGGCTCTGGATGGTGTAGGATCCGAATGAGGGGAAGGGAATAGAGCAGAGTGGATTCAATCATTTTTATTGCAAGATTTTTGGGGGCAATGGGGAAATGTCTATAATGGCCATGGTGGGTGTAGTGTTAGCCTGGGCTACTTCTAGATGGAAGAGAGGAAGGATAGGAGGTGTCCTGGTCGGTGGGGGACAGAGAGGGGTGTGGGGCTGGTGTTGCCCAAGTGTACAAAGTGTGGGACCAAAACAAAAGGCTTTGTCTCCCTCTTATTCAAGAGAGAGAGGGCCAAAGGAGGGTCTGATGTTGTGGTGCTACAGTGCACATGACCAGGAAGGAGTGGTGTTGCTGGGCAAGCTTGCTTTACAAGGTTTGTGGAGGTTTGAGATTGGGTTAGCTCAAGATTTTGTAAGATTCTAAGATTTTCTAGGATAATGATTACTAAGCAAAGTCGAAAATTTGATCTTGAAAATATGAGACAAGGATGCTGGTATATATATGTGGTCAAGAGGAACCTTCAAGAATTATTTGGGATTTTTCCAAAGATTATAAATCCATTTAAAAGCATTTATTCAAAAAGTGTAGAAATGGTTTATAGAAGCTAATGTGATATTTTTTACATTAGGGCAGGTGGTTTTTTGGTATGAGATGGTCCTAAATACCATAATACACCTTGGGGAATTTTATTGGGATTTATTTAAGAGGGAAAGTATTTTTAAGTTATCATTTCATGTTTCTGCCATATAAGCGAAAGGGCAATAAGAAATAATAAAGAATCTCAAAGATTTTTTTTGAGGTGCGAAGATATTATATGATATATAGGCATCAAATATGTCTTGAGTGGACAATGTGCTTTGGATAAAAACAAACTTGCCTTTATGGGCAAGGTTTTGAGGATTTGGCAAATAAAGGAATTCAAATGGTTTTAGGGCCCAAATAATTGGGGTAATTATTTGGGAGATGATTATATCCAAGATGGATGATGTCAACTTTAAGTATAAATCATAACAAACCTTGGGTATTGCAAAACAATATGGATTATGGAGGAAGATAAATATTAGGGAATCTAGGGCAAAGATATTTTTATGCCACCTAAACCGGGTTGGATAAGTGAGATCATAGCTCACCTTGGTACAAGGAATATATGGATAGATAGAAAAAGTTATATAGATGAGAATGGTTCCAATATTTAGGCTTGGTTGTATTTGTGGTGGTCTAGAAGTGATGGCAAACATTGTTGAAAACAAGGCTGCCATAGAAGGATTGTCATGATGCCTTATAAACCATGTGGGTTTAAGAAGCACATGGCTCCACTAGAAACAAATGAAGTATGGAGTGATAGACCATGGTTAGTTGAGAATAACCATGCAAATATTTGGTCAAGGGGAGGTAGCATAAGGATGTGAGCTTCTGCCAAAGTAGGCATGTTGACTAGATTTGTAGCAAAAGAATATCCTGATGTCTACAAAACCATCATGGATGAGTTGGTACATGAATGGTTTAGACAAGGGGGATATTGGCCTTTGGTAGTACTAATCATGTAATACAATATGGTTCAAGTACATTCTCAATAATGCACATAGGTTAAGATGGGTGGAGTCTCAAATAATGAATCCAACAAGGATTTCAGACTTAGCCATTTTGGTAGATTTAGGGTTTTGGACTAGATTACAAGTGTAGATGATTTTGAGAGAAAGTTGGGTTGCAAATTCATGATCAAGGAGATGATGTGGAAGTTTTAATTAATAGAAAGGATTCATGCTTGGATTGGGTCTTTAATGAGTTGGGGACTATCAGAAGGGACTAGCTTAGTATGGATCTTCTTAAGTACAATAGAGGTTCACCAGAGTAGCTCAAGATATATCTAGCTTAGGATGTTTGGTTCAAGATGTGGAGATCTCAAACATAGATATAATCCTAAAGCATGAGCTACTAGATTAGCTCATGCTACTTCCTAATAAAACAAGGCAATCAGCAGATCAAGGCAATTCATTAGACAACAGATCATGGCAATTCATCTAGCTAGATAATCAGATACCACTAAAGTTACCTTCAAGTCTAACTTGAGGTAAGAATGGGTATTTTTAAGGGGTTTATGCTTTGAAGTAGGGTAAGGAACTATTTGTATTTATAACAAGATTAGAATGAAAAGGTTTTATGAAAGGTTTTGGAAAAAACTAGAGATGAGAGTAGTCAAAGTTCTGTCTTGAAACAAGTTTATATATAGTTATAAATAGTTTTTGTAAATAGAAACTAATAAAATATTTTGTTTTATCAAAGTCATCTTGGCTTAGGTTTCAAATGCCAAAACATTTGAGAATATGAAGGATGAGCCAAGACTTCACTTTTGTAAAATAGTTTTTGGCCAACTAGTGTTAGGGTAAAGAGTATATCCTCTAATATACAATCAGATAAGCAACAAGAGTTGCAACTCTTAACAAGAAAAAGTTTTTGTTCCCCCTGATTTTTTCCTTTTTGTCAATAAATCAAGGTTACTGAATTTGGGATGTTACAATTCTCTTTAATACCTACTGCTTGTTTATAGGTAGAATCTGCTAGATGTAATTTTAGTTCAGTGATTTCAAAAGAGCAAAGATTTAACTTATTAAAGAGACTCTTTGGAATTGTTGAAACACTTGCACCTAGATCACACAGTGCAGCTATTTCATTAGTCCCAATTTTAATCTTTAGGCTCAAATATATCATCTAGCTTAACAGGTAATTTTTCATCAATTTTCTTATACTCTTCCTCAAGACCACGTACCTTTATTGCTACCTGATTAACGAAGTGTTGATACATGGCTTCCTCATTTCCTTTACTTACCGGAATCTTGAAATTGATCCTTTTTACAAGATCTTCAACTATGTAGTTCGGTGAAGGAGCATTGTTATAATCAAGTTCTTCGAGCTCCTCCCCTTGGATTCTTATCATATTGAGGTCTTCAACTGGATTGGGCTCAGCTTTACCTGCAAATTTAGCTAGAATGAGAGTTTGACTCTCGGTTATCTTACCTAGCTATGCCTCAATAATCCTTGCTCTTTTTTGGAGGGCCTGCAAATCATTTCTCAAACTAACAGCTTGGTTACATAATTTACTAAGCATAGCATCATGATTCTCCGTAATTTTAACTAGAGTGTTGTTTTGCTCATTTTGTGAGTCCATAAAAGATTTAAGAGTTTCTTGGAGACTACTATTACTTGCTGCCATATTATTATTAGAGTTACCTGTAGGACTAGAATAATGTTTCTAAAAATTTGGATTATAATTCTTTTTCTAAGAAGGGTTATAATCATTACGAGCTATGAAGTCTATTTCTTCAATCGTTGGTTCTAGAGTAGCTCTTACCTGGGTTTCCTTACCTTTAACGGCTTATATGAGCTCATCCAACTTAGCATTGAGTTCTTCATTTTCTTGAGGTGTGACGGAGTTCACCTTATTTGTGTTTGATCTTTCCACATGCCATTGGGCATGGTTGTCTTGCATATTGTCTAGCAACTGCTTTGCTTCGGTAATTTTCTTACCCATAAATGTTCCTCCAGCTGTAGTATCATGCATAGACTTAGACACAGGGTTAAGAGCATTATAAAATAAAAGGAGAATTAACCAATCTTCCATCCCATGGCTGGGACAGTTCCTCATGCATTCTTTCATTCTCTCCCATGCAAGCGTTAGTGGCTCACGCTCTTCCTATCTAAAACTAGTAATATTAGATCTGAGTTGCATAGTCTTTGCAGGTGGAAAGAATTTAGTCATAAACAAAGAAGTACATTCCACCCATGATGCAATAGTATTTCTAGGCAAAGATAACAACCATTCTTTTGCTCTTCCACCCAATAAGCGCAACTTGACCGCGTCGGGGTCAACATCTTCAATACACATCATATCACATATTTCAGTGAAAGTATTTAAGTGCATACCTGCATCTTCAACAACAGAGCCTCCAAATTGATTCTGTTGAACCGAACATACATAGTGGGGCTTAATTTCATAATCTTCGGCAGCAATTGTTGGCTAAGTAATAGGAGTACTTAAAGAATCATTGTTAGGAGTTGTAAACTCCCCTAGATTCTTTTCAGCCATACATCGTATGTTTTTGGATTTTCTTAAACAAGTACTAATAATGGTAAAATCAAGAATTAAAAGACTAACTAATTTTTTTGGTTTTTCAAATAAAGACTGAAAGAAAATTAACAAAATTAAAAACAATAATTAAAACTAGCAAGGTTCCTACTAACCTCACCAGGGCAGCTATTGCTTCCCCGGAAACGGCACCATAAAAATGGTTGATACCTTCAATCTGGATTATGGATGTAGTATAGCTCTTTTTCCCTAGTATACCGAGGTTTATCGAATACTCAGGAAGTAGAAAGCAATGTGAGATTACCTAAACGGACCTTCAAGAGTTTTAGAACTCCTTTTGTGTTTCCACCGGACCAAGAGTTTGCAATATTTTTGTTGTTGATGATGGAGAGAGAGAGAAGGCCTAGGGTCTTCGGTTTTCACTAGTAGCTGTGCAAAAACATCTTATGGGAAGAATAGATAATAATAAAGTATGCATGTAATCGTTAGAGCAAGATAATTATAAGTGGGCAGTGCATCCATAATTATTATCGCCTCCTCAACCGCTTATAGCAATAACCTACTAGTCTCATCCATAGACAAAAGAGAACTAATGATATGCATAGTGATGTCACAGTTAATCCCAAGTGAATTCCTAACATACAGTCATACTACCCCTTATGTCACTTGGGTTCCCATCCTGCAGATCAGTCATTACTCACACTCCCTTTACCTGGATCAATCCTCGGGGTCTTGGGTACCTAGCAAGTCCATAGATTGAGGAAAGAGAGGGTACTACAATCATCATGTCATCCAAACTAGTACATGATCCCATCTATGATAAATAGCATGCACAAAAGCTATATGGCTAGGATGAAGCCCTTGGCCCAAGGAGAATTACTCACACACAGAGATGAAATCAACAATCATAAACATTGTAATAGAGATCATAAGGTTGATAGAAAATAGTCTTACAATGTCGCCAATTGGAGAAGACATCTACTATTACAAGTGGTGGAAGATGGCTATGGTGGTGGAGAAGGGTTTAGAGGTTTAGATCTAGATCTATTCCTCCGACGTGGCGGCTTCTGGTGGCAGGGAGAGTTGAGGTCAAAAAGAAGCGCTATTTCCCGTCACCCGAAGCCTCTTTATATAGGGGTCCCTTCACGAAAGTTGTTCTCTTTGACCTATTGAAGTCGATGGCAACTATACGGCCGGAATAAATTTCCCACCGTATAGTTGGTCGTTAAGGCTTTTGCCTCCACTTCACGGCTCCTGGTTTCTTTGACGTGTTAGAAATATCTTATATTTGGCATTTATGTAGTGATTCCCGTCATCATACATCATTATCTGTGCAGGGAACAATAGCAAGAAAGGATTGCATACCTCTTTGATCATTAGGCATTAGTGGTAGGATTTAGAGAGATATTTCATCAAATATATGAATAATATCTAGTTTAAATGCGGACGTGGATGGCTATATTTCACATCCATCACCAACCCTGCGATATCCACCAACCACCCACGACCCTAGTACAACATGGTTACCGCCAACGTCTAGCCAGTCGATGCGCGGGGCCACGTCATAAATAGTCAGGCGTGGCGAGCCCGCCAACCATATGATCTAAGTCACATGGTCTCCAACCACGGCGACCTCAGCCGAGTCAGTCCATCATGCTTCGAACCAATGGTCAAAGGATAAAACTAACCTCCAAACTTCTGGGAACCAAATGACATTGAGAAGCCTCACCCCATGTTCAATCCCAAAGTGTGGATCGGCACCTACCTCATGCCAATGGGGATTCCCAGCCACAATAAGCTACTGTCCACTCTCTACCTCCCCATGATGATGGAGGGTGTGACGCACCAATGGATCAACACCCTCCCCAAAAATAGCGTCGACTCATGGAAAGATATGCGCGAGGCCTTCATCAAGAACTTCGAAGGCTCTTGCTCACGCACCTCCATGATCGAAGACCTGGAGCGATGCGTCTAGGGTCCCATCGAGTCGACCCGCCATTGGGTCCAGCGTTGGTAGGACCTGTGGGTAAATGTCGTGGGCATCCACCTAGACACGGCCAACCACTACTTCAAGAATGTGTGTCGGTACAAACCCTTTGTCTCCAAGATCAAGAGAGTCTTCCAAACGCTCGACAACATACCCTACCTCCTCAAATTGCCAAGCGCTAATCGGAGGACCTAATCCAAGAATTCGATGACAAATCGGGCGAAGACGCCACACGAACGGACAAGTCAGTGGCCAGAACCGCGAGCTTCGCTATAGAAACACTCGTCAAACGACAAAGCTCCTCAATGCCGGAAGGATCGACTTTGTCGCCAATGCCGGTTATGGCCAACGCGACCCAAAGAACTACCATTGATAGTGGAACAACCCACGTGTTAACCCCCTGGCCCGGCCAAAATTTGACCCCGCCGCTCTACTGAACCAACCATGTGTCTACCACAGAAGGGAGGGAAAACCCGCCACCCACACGACTGCCGACTGCCACTCTCTCAAAGAGATCGAGAAGGCATGACGTGCCAGGGATAACCTGAACCCTGATAAGACGCAGGACAACGGCAACAACGACATTTGTAAACTCAGTCGGCTTGCTCCACACATTCACTGGTGTGGGTAGGTGGCGCGAGAAGAAAGTACTCGCCTATTCTGTCTCCATCAAAGAGGTACAACAAGTCGACATCCCACGCTGGCTAAACTGGTCAGAACAAAGCATCACCTAGAATCGTAGTCGAATATCCAGGGCGAGTCACCCTGGTCATTAAGCCCAAAGTGGCTTATTACTCGATGCCAAAGACACTGATGTATGGAGCAAGCTCCATCAACATTCTTTACCTGGACACATTCAGGCGACTGCACTCAAACAGTCTATGGTCAAATCGACCCCGTGCACCTTCCACGGCATTGTCCCAGGTCGGAAGGATTATCCAATTGGCAAGGTGATGCTGCCAGTCACCTTCGGAACGCTAACAAACTTCTGCATAGAGTGGATCGTCTTCGAGCTGGTGAACTTCAGGATCCCGTAACATTGTATGCTCGGGCGACAGGCGTTCGCCAAATTTATGGCAACCCCCCATTACTCCTAAAACATGATGAAGCTTTTGGGCCCCCACAGCATAATCACCGTGTGTGGAGACCTAGATATAGCTGTTGAATGCGATGAAAACAGCGCCAAGCTCGCCGACACCGTCATCGTTGAGGAGACGCAGCACACCGATGGGCTCACCAAAGTAGAGAGCGGTGTTTACCAGGATGACCCCACAGCTCTGAAGAAGCCAACAACGACGCGCTTCCTCCCAAGCACTTTCGATCCTCCCACACAAGCCCCCTAGGCCGAGCACGCACCTAGCAACTCGAGCCAGCAGGGAACCCTGGAGGTATATCTCATCCACACATAGGAAGGCGTGCGCTGCGATTCTCGGCGTCAGAACTGCGATGCCCCCGTTTGGATAATATCCAACATGCCCGGCATTACAGAGGAACTCGTTGATCACCCATCAAACATCGACCCAATGGTGCAGCCCATGAAGCACTCACTGCGACCTCTCGATAAAGAGCATCGCCGGACAACCACCGTAGAGGTACAGCGGCTATTCGCTGCAGGTTTTGGCACCCCAGACAAGCACTTTGACTGGCCAACAAAGCCAATCCTGGTGCTGAAAAAAATAGTGCCTAGAGTATGTGTATAGACTACACTAACCTCACCGGCACCCGAGGGTAATTCGCCTAGAGACAATTGCACGACCAACCTTCCCACCAAAGAACGCGGTCGAGGGAAAGCCATTCGTCACCATGCGACTGGTAGGAAACGACGGCCACCACCTCAACCTACGCAAGTGGTGGTCACCCCCTATGAATCAACTCATAGTGCAAGTGTTACACTTTGCGCCCTACCTTGTTTAACAAATTTTGTAACCTCAATAATAAAGCTACTATTTCCACAAATCGTATCCACTCACCTTGTCTTGTGCTAGTCACACTCATAAACGTAATAGCATATACGCTCCACCAGTGGTCAACCCTTGGGAGAGCGACTCAACACGGCCAACTAGTGCAGTATAAGGGCATTTTGGACATGCGAGCCTTGTGTTGTCCATGAAAAACACCAAACCGACAGCCCTATCGGAGTTGCCTCGCTCGACTAGCTCCCTGTTGGGGATATGCTTTCCTAGTATACGCATAGGACTCGCTGACCAGGGTGGCCCACCAACGGGTTAGAGCTTTGCTTCACGAGCGGCCCAGTAAGAGAAACAGGAGGATCCAGTTCCGACTACGACAAGGCCCAAAAGAGTTATCGACTTAGGCCTGTAGTATTACTTGTACTCCAAGCTGTACATAGTTACCGACTATGTAACATAGCCGGATAGGTCTCTCCTGTAACCCTAGGCCCCGGTGACTATATAAATCAGCCCTATGGGAGCCTTTAGGGAAATAACTCAATAGACAACTACAACCAACTCGCATAGGCGAACCGCTCTTGTAATCCATTGTAGCATCCGACTTACGCGGATATATTACTGGGTTGCTAGCAGGAGTAGGATCCGATCACCACAGTCGGATCTGAACCTGGTAAACTTGTGCTCACTGCTCTTGGAACATCCGACGTCTCACACCCCATCTTTCCAACGCCACTAGGACCCCCTATGGCGTACTTGTCGATAATCCGACGACAGTTGGCGCCCACCGTGGGGCAGGTGACTTTTGGAGCATCGTTCCAGGTGGAATCTGTGCGTGCAGGAATCGGCGAAACAATCGCCATGGGTCTTGTGGTCTACGCCAGTGATGTCACTCTCATCCTTCTCGATGAGACTTGGATTATGTCTTCAAAACCCATGACGACCTAGACAATCATGTCAATCAGCGAGATCGATATCTATCTCGGTTTTGCTGAACCCGCCCAACCCACCCTTGAGGTGATGACCATGGCGGAAGAAAAATCCGGATCTACTTTGTCCGCAGAGGCGGAAGAGTTCAGCGTCCCGGAGAAAATCAAACCCACCCAACCCACTCCTGTGGCGGAAGAATAGGTGGAAGAAGAATCCAGATCCGATCTCTCTAGCGACATCGGATACACAGACGAGGAATACATCCGCTACAGATCCAGCTTTGCTGACATCGAAGCGGAAACCAAGTTATACAAGTACCTCAAGAACATGAACAAGAAGAAGCATTGTTTCTTATACCACATAAGCACTGGATCCAACTTTGTCGATGCTGGAGCTGGTAGCGACTCGGTCCTAGACGCAATCGAAGAAAATGCTGACTTACCTGACTCCCCAGCAGAGTCAATCACATCGCAAGAACTTCGAGACTTCGACAAAGAGATAGAGGAGTATGAACAAGAGAACGTCTCCAAGAAAATGCAAGGTGGACGGAAACTCCTCCTAGTCCAAATGATAGCATGGATGAAAGCTACACCTTGCAGGATGACATGGACACCGTAGATTCCTCCGAGGTCCACAAGACAACCATGACAGAAAGTACCGACGGAATTTTATCCCCTGTTACCGGACCAAAATCCGTCTTTGCCACTGGTATGCACATTAAGGCTAGCAGACAGTCAAAGAAGAAGAAGAAGAAGAACAACAAAAATCCGACACCGACAGAGCCGGACATCAAGGAAACCAACGAAGAAAAAGTTGATGAAGAGATCGAGATGGAGAATCAGATGGAGATCCAATTAATACCACCCCGATCGACCCTCTTGTGGATGGACACGTTATCACCAAGGGTGCACGTGAAATTTACGGAGATGCTCTCACAATTCCAATCCCAACGGCCTCGGATCTTACGCTAGAGGCGCTGGAGAAAAGGGCTGAGGACCTAGAAAAGCACCATTGTTTCTACTTGAAGAGTCCGCGCGCCTTGTTGAGATGAGACAGTAGTTAGATAGTGATCCTGCCAGATATTAGTCAGATTTCAAGCGACATCCAAACAAAACAAGGGGAGGTCTGTTTCTTGCTAACAAGAATCCAGATATCCACAAAGAAACACGCCGCCACCGAGCCCTCCGGCCGGCAACGCCGGACAAAGAGATGATCCGGATCATCCCGAATCAAGTAGGGACGGTGCCCGAAGGAACAGGTATCAGAGTGAGCATAATGAGGCTCCACCACCACCACCAAGAAATCCAGCCGAAAATAATCCACCAAGGCCACCATCGCCTCCCAGCAGCGACCATGAAGGATAACATCGTAGCCATGGGAGCCGCAGGGGCGGAGGTGGTAGTGGTGAGAGGAGAAGCAGAAATCCGACTCCACCGTGCAGAAGTCGCGAGCCTCCAAGGCGTAGATCTCTCTCGCCAAACGACGCTCGCCATCGCATCGAATCGAACATAGAAGCGCGGAGGTACGAGGAAGATGTGTACGTGGGACCCAAGTGCTTTGGTCCACGTATACGTCAGACCAAATTTCCTATTGACTTTGGCATTGCCAAACATATTCATCCCTATGACGGTGCAGCTCGGCCAGATACTTGGCTCCAGGATTTTTTCCAGGCTTGCTGCATCGCCAAAGGAGGAAAGAGCCTGGTTGTAGTTCGATATCTCCCACTGATGTCGAGGAAGACGGCTCGATCTTGGCTCAATGAACTGCCAGAGAATTCAATTCATAACTAGTATGATATGCAAAGTCATTCTTTTCAAACTTCGAGGGAACATACAGAAGGCATGCACAGTCGGAGACTTGCAGCGCTGCACCCAAAGACCCGGAGAAACCTGCTGGGATTACCTCGGACGCTGGATTGATACGAAGAACTCTTGCGGAGGAGTAAACGAGCAAACTGCGATAGAAGCTTTTATTGCAGGACTTCCAGTAGGACTTTTACGTGACAGGCTGAAGCGTGACCACGTCATTGATTTGGGAGAAATGATAGAGACGGCAAGAAAATATGCTGACGCCGATGACGATTCAGAAGGGCTACTAAATATTCTAGCCAATCCCATTGTGGCCAAACAGCCAAAGCAAACTCAGAAGCGCAAGAACACCTCGGACGAAAAGCCGGCTCCGGACAACGCAGCTGTCAACGCAACATTCAGATCTGGAGGACGAGGAGGGCGCGGAGGTGGCCTGGTAGAGGCCTAGGAACTTCTCGAATCCTGGGCAGAGGAGACCAGCAACCCGGAAGAACCTATACCTAGGCTGAAATTGATAATAATCCCTGTGTCCACCACTTGGATAGTAATGGAGGATCTACCCAACCAAATGTCGAGTGTCGTTTCAATCACGACATCAAGAAAGACGAATCCGCTGGCTATAGAGCCAAGCGACAAAAAGGAAATGACCCCAAGGAAGATTCTGACATGGAAGAGGCGGAAGCCGCCGCAGAACCCAAGCCGGATGGAAATAAAACTTTTACGACTAAGAAATACGCATATGTCTGCTTCCTTGGATCCCAACCAGCTAAGGACAAAAAGGCGGTTCTTTGTGAGCTCAACGCCATGGTTCCGGCTGTCCCACAGTTCCTGGACTGGTCAGAAGTAACCATCACCTTTGATCATTTAGATCACCCGAGGAAAACACATCGTCAGGGAAAGTACCCTCTAGTTGTCAATCCTCTTATTGATGGCTATGAGTTCTCAAAAACACTCATGGACACTGAGAGAAGCATCAACATCCTCTACATTGAGACACTCCACCGCATGAAACTATACGAGAGCTAGCTGAGTTACAGCAGTGTAACTTTCCATGGCATTGTACCAGGGAGACAGGCGGATTCTCTAGTGAGATTACTCTAGACGTGACATTTGGAACGCGAGACAATTACCGGACCGAGCCACTCTCTTTTGAGGTGGTACCATTCAAAAGTGCTTATCATGCCATCTTTGGACGTCCGGCTTACTGGGTGTTCATTGTTGGGGATATGCTATATGGGTATCCTCATAGCATGTCTCATATCCGGCTAACCCGGGTGGCCCACAGTTGGTAGCATGGCCCATGGCCTGCTGGACGGCCCAGTTAGATGGATCCAGAAGGGTGGCCCATGCCGGATAAAGGAAGGCTACGGCGGAGTCAGCGACGTACCAGGAGCCTTGAAGTACAAGACACACAAGACTAGTAATAGATGGTGTAGGACTCTGTAACCTGTCCGGCTAGGACTTTTCCCTGTAATCCTAGGACCTGACGACTATATAAGTCGAGCCTATGGGAGCCTTTAGGGCACGATAACTTAGATTCTCTAATCACCTCACACGGCGAACCTATCTCTGTAACTCGGCGTATTGCCCTTATAGTGATTTATAGCAGGAGTTGGATTCCGCCAACGTTGTGGGATCTGAACCTGGGTAAGCTGTGTTACCTCGTACCCGTCAACCGTCCGCCTTCCCCCACGTCTCTAAACACGCACTGTGAGGACCCCTCCATGGCGTACTCATCGGCAATACCATGACAGTTGGCGCCCACCGTGGGGCAAGAGGCGCTTCAGGCTCTTCAGCGGGCGAGGACCAGGATCTTCGCGGGAATCGGCAAAACCGTATCCATCGGTCGTGTTCTCTTATCCGGCAACGTTCCGATCGTCCCTCCCGACGAGTTTTGTATCCCGGCGAAGACGAACCCGACACGGTGTTCGATCGTTCCTACCGGAGACATCCACCTCTTCATTGGCGAAACCGACTCGGGCACTAGTTCCCTAGGAGTCGGAGGAGCATCAAGACCCGCATGGACCGCCTACGGGCAGGATACGTTCGCAGAAGGATCGATGTCAGATCTCCCTTCAGAGTTTGCCGGCAATGATCGGAAAAATTCAAGGCCCACCCAAACCGCCCCTGTGCAGGTCCGCTGGCTTCGCCCGTATGTCTAGACAACAGAGATCCAAGTTCTTCGGTGTGGTTACCATATTCGATCTAGCGCGTTGCATTCAGAGAGAGGGCGAAAACCCCCACGATTACCTTGCTAGGTGGCTCCATATACGAGCCGATCTGGCCCACGACACCAATGATGATGCCATGTATAACTTTGTGGAAGGACTGGACCACCGCACGCTTCTCCGGCATTCTCTAAGACGGCAGATGGCTTCGGGATGCCTTACCTTCGAAGGCATGGTGAACACCGTCAACAACTAGGCGGAGGCTGAAGCGGTAGCTCATACAGCGCTTGCGCTCATTGATGGAGCCCCTCTGATTCAGTCGCCGCCACCACCGCCTCCGGCCGCCATCGCCGCAGTCGCACCGCCACCTCGAGTCATCGTCGCTGCTGTTGCACCTCCACCCCCCGTCATCGAAGAAGTCCTGGAACCCTACGACTCTTTGATTGACGCGCTATACGCCAACTTCAGTGCAGATTTAGAGGAGATAGATTTCAGTCCAGATGAACTAGACTCTGCCATGCAGGAGATGGAGGAGGAGTACATGCGCGACGAGCAAGCCAACAATGTCGTCACGTCTCAAGAGGTGTTCGTCACCATTGGGACGGCGATGGACGAAGATCAACCCGGACGAGCTCCGCCTACAACCCTGGACAAAGGGAAGGGACCACCTGTTGCTGACGATATTGATCGCGCAAAGGTCATCCCCCTCCGCCTAACCCAGTGCAGCAGCCGCAGGAATTCGGCACCGGCCCGAGCAACAACAACACCGCAAACTTGCCACCTCCAGCATCTACGTCTGCTATTGCCCAAGTTACTCCAGCTGATAGAGTGATGTACGACAATCTCCTCGTCGAGCCATTGACCGTCGCTCATATCCAGAATGTGACCCATCTTGACGAGAAGCGCCAGCAGCTGCTGGAGGAAGCGCATGCCATCGCAGAGCAAGGCGCTAAGCTAGATCGAGATCTGGTCAACACGCATAAATCCATAGAGAAAGCTAGAGCAATGGAGGCCGAGTACAAGACTCTGCTGCAGCAGCAGAAGGCCAAGAAAGCTCCGGCTCGCGTCATCAACGATCCTGGTGTACGGCGAAACCTAGGATGGGCTCCCCCGAAGCCGGCACAAGCCAAGCCATACATTGACTGTGAAGGAAGACAGGTGATGCCCACTCCACTCCTCAACCTCACCGTCGCCAAGACCCTTCTAGAGCAGGATAGATCGCCCGAGGCAGTGGATCAGGTCTATGACCTAGTGGACAAGGCGGTGAAGTAGCAGGAAAAGGCCACCTCTCAGAGGCTTGAGTCTGACCCAGCGTTTTGCCATTCTAGCCAGCATAAGCTGCCAAGGGACATATCTCCTCTTGATGTCGGGTCTCAGACGGGTTCATCAGAATGAAGACGGAGGGATGCACGCAACAGGAAGGATGTTATCCCCATATCCTCCGACCACGGAGAAAAGGCCCGACCTCGTCGCCCATCACCAACGCCCCGCTCCTCCCGACATCGCGAAGACCCCAAGGCTCACCATCATACGGATATGTCCCCGCCAAGGTAGGGCGGCATCGTCATCCGCGACAACACGGAGCAGACCCGTCATGACGGCGAGCACAACCAGGGACACAAGAGCAGGTCGTGCCATGACCCTCCGCGTCCGGCAAGCAATCGCGACAAGCGTGAGGCGTCGCAGGAGGGTAACAACAAGAAAGTTAACCCAGAGCCACCACCGCCTCCGTCGCCACCTAGCAGTCACCATGGCGGAGGAGGCCCGCGTCGTTCACGCAGCCCATCCCCTGTTGACAAGAAGAAGAGAAACCCGTAGCCATACCACGCACGTTCGCAGATCGATAAGATCCACGAGGCCCGGGAAGGACCATACCTGGGACCACGTTGCTTTGGACCTGCGATACGGTTCGCAACTTACCCCAAAGGTTTCCGAATTGACAAGACCACCAATCCCTATGAAGACACCGCTAAGCCAGCTACATGGTTGTAGGATTACGACAACGCGGTAGAGATTAACGGGGGTAACCCCAACGTTGCCATCAAGTACCTCCCATTGTTGTTGGCGGCCACATCCCGTCAATGGAATGATGACTTTCCGGAGAAATCCATCTGCAATTGGTTGGACATGCAAGAAGCATTCAGCAAGAACTTCGAGGGTACGTACAAATGTCCCTGCACTGTTGGCGATCTACAGCGGTGTGTGCAAGAGAAAGACGAGGCATCTCGCACCTACCTCTCCCGCTGGCTGGATATGAAGAATTCCTGCGCAGGAGTGCACGCTTAGACCGCCATGGCCGCCTTCATCGATGGGTTGGAAAGGGGCACGTTGCTCCGACATAAGCTGATGCGCTTGCATGACAATCACCAGCTTGACTTGACCCAGATGATTCAGTTGGCTAGTGAGTTCCCAGCTGCCGATGACGATTCTCGCGGCTCTTTGCCGGCAATGGCCGTTCCAACTCAAGCTCGGAGGAACAACAACACAAAGCGGAAAACTGCTCCAGAAGAAAAGCAAACTCCTGACATGGTCGCCATGACCTTTCCAGGACGAGGTGATGTCGGACAAAGGTGGCCGAGGACAAGGAGCTGGTCGTGGGCAGCAGCGAGGAAGTAAAACTACCTCGACAGCGCTCCGCGTTCCCCAAACCTACAAAGAGTACCGCGATATGTCATACCTCGTACACCTCGATGTCAACGGCAAGGCCACCCATATCAATCGACACTACAAGTTCGTCAAAGACCTCAAGGAGGAACCGGAGTCCGGCTACAAGCAAAGTCGGGAGAACAGACCACGAGGCAAGGGCAAGGGGAAGAAGAAGGAGGAGGAGTCCAAGGATTCAAGTGACATGGACGAGGATGTTGACCCCAAGCACGCCGCCAAGAGTGACGACAAAGGCAAGAACCCCTTCGTGAAGAAGGCGTCTACCACACTTTCCTTGGCACCCCCACCGTCCGACAACAGAAGACCTCTATGAGGATACTGATGGCCACTCTACCCCCAGTTCCCCAATACCTGCGCTGGTCGGAGGTTCCAATTACTTGGGACAAGAAGGATCACCCAGACCTCATCCCTACGGAGAACCAATACGCCATGGTCATCAACCCCTTGATTGACGGCGTGGAGTTCACCAAGTGTATGGTGGATAGTGGAAGCACCATCAACAAAATGTACCTGGATACACAGCAGAAGATGAACTTGACAGAGGCAAACCAAAGGCAGACCAACACCATCTTCCATGGCGTAGTTCCTGGTCGGGAGGCTTGGTCCCTTGGGTGCATCACACTTCAGGTTGTCTTTGGCGATGTTAATAATTAATGCCAAGAGCACAAGATCTTTGAGGTGGTCCCCTTCAAGAGCGTGTACCATGTCATATTCGTCCACGACATATTCCACACCTTCATGGCCAAGCCATGCTTCGTCTACAACAAACTCAAGACCCGGACAAAACGGTGTCATCATCGTATCCGGAAGCTTTACCAAATCAAGGGACTGCGAGATTAATGAAGCAGCCTTCGTGGAAGATGTCCTCTACAACGAAGAATTCAAGGAGATCCAGAGCAAGGTCAATGACTCAGAGATGCCCGTGTCAAAGAAACAGATCTCCGACTCCGCTCCTGTATTCAAGGCCGCCATCAAGACCAAGCCGGTGGAACTTGTGGTAGGCGATGCCTCCAAGACCACCGCCATTAGGACGAACAAAGATCCCAAATAGGAAAGCGCGCTCGTCGAGTTCCTCCGTGAAAACAGGGACATCTTTTCCTGGCAAACTTCTGACACCAAAGGTGTACCTAGGGAACTTGCCAAGCACAACTTAAACATTGATCCAAAATGCAAACCAGTGAAGAAACCTCTACGACGCTTTGGATATGAGAAGAGACGCGCCATAGGCAAAGAGATAGCTAGGTTACTTAAGGCTAGTTTTATCCGAGAAGTCCTTCACACCCAATGGGTGGCCAATCTTGTACTTGTCCCCAAAAAGGGAACCAAAGAATTAAGAATGTGCGTTGATTACACCGGCTTGAACAAGGCATGCCCCAAAGATCCGTTTGCTTTGCCTCGCATTGACCAAGTCATTGACTCGACGGCTGGCTCGGAACTTGTGTTTTCTCGATGCATACTCAGGATACCACCAGATCAAGATGAGGAAGTCAGACCAATTGGCCACTTCGTTCACTACCCCATACGACACGTTTTGCTATGTTACGATGCCCTTTGGCTGAAAAACGCAGGTGCTACGTACCAGCGGATAATGCAACATTGCCTTCATGACCAAATTGGTCGGAACGTTCACGCCTATGTGGATGATATCGCGGTGATGTCTAAAAAGTCAAATGACTTAATCTCCGACATAAAAGAAACCTTCGATAATCTCCGGAAATACAACATGATGCCTAACCCTAAGAAGTGCGTCTTCGGGGTTCCAGCCAGCAAATTGTTGGGTTTCATTGTTTCCCAGCGTGGAATCGAGGTCAATACGGAGAACATCAACGCCATCTTAAACATAAACTGTCTTACATGCCTAAAGGACATTCAACGACTAACAAGTTGTGTTGCAGCAGTTAGTCGGTTCATCAGCCGACTTGGAGAGAAGGCCCTGCCGCTGTACAAGTAGCTGAAGAAGGTGGACAAATTTATGTGGACGGACGAAGCAGATGCAGCATTGAAGCAGCTCAAGGATATTCTTTCCTCAGCGCCCATCCTTGCAGCACCCGAGCTTAGAGAGCCCATGTTAATTTACATGGCGGCAGCCAACTGGGTAATCAGCATCGTCGTCGTGGTAGAGCGGAAGGAACCAGGCTATGAGCACGGAGTTCAACAACCAGTTTACTATGTAAGCTTGGTCTTGACGGAGCCCAAGCAGCATTACCCTCACTACCAGAAGATAGCTTATGGAGTATTCCTTGCTTCTCGGAAGCTGATGCATTACTTTCAGGAGCACCCAATCACAGTGGTGAGCAGGACTCCAGTGTCCGACATTATCAACAACAGCGACGCTACAAGAAGGGTCGCGAAGTGGGGCATTGAACTTGCCGCTTTTAGATCACCTACAAGAGACGTGACGCTATCAAGTCACAAGCCTTGGTGGATTTCATCGCAGATTGGACGGAGATGCCAGATGCTACTCTGTTGCCAGAACCAGAGTACTGGGTGATGCACTTTGACGGATCAAAGCTGCTCAACGGCTCGGGGGCTGGTGTATTGCTATAGTCACCAACTGGGGACAAGCTACACTATGTTCTGCAGATCCACTTCGAGGCTACGAACAACATGGCAGAGTATGAAGCACTCATTCACGGATTACACGTAGCCAAGGATATTGGCATCAAGCGCATAGTTTGCTGTGGAGATTCCGACTTGGTTGCCCAACAAGTGGCTGGCACCTGGAATGCGCGGAACCCTATGATGGCAGCATATCGAGACGAAGTGGAAGAAATAGCCAAAAGCTTCTTGGGCTACGAAGTCAAGTATGTACCTAGGGAGCAAAACGAGGCAGCTGATCTGCTGTCTAAGCTTGGATCACGGCGCAAGCGAATTCCGCTAGGAGTTTTCCTAGAGCATCTACGGACACCATCCGTGAAGGGAGTCGACATCGATAACCCGGATAGAGCTGACTCTTTCGTCCACATGGTGGCAAAGGTCCCTCTGGCTTGGACAAAACCGTTCATCGAATATCTCGAACACGAAACTTTGCCCGACGACAAAGTCGAAAGATGGCAAATAGTACAACGAGCAAAGGGCTATACCATAATCAATGGATATCTCTACAAAAAGAGCACTACTGGTGTATAACTAAAGTGTGTTTCCCAACTTGAAGGTATGGAAATCCTATGCGAAATCCATCTCGGAGATTGCGGGAATCACGCGGCTCCTCGATCGTTGGTCGCAAAAGCCTTCCGGCAAGGATTCTACTAGCTGACCGCGAAGGCGGACACCGACAATATCGTTGAGACGTGCATGGGATGCTAGTATTATGCCCGACAACCACATGTTCCTGCTGAAGAATTGCGAACAATACAAATAACTTGGCCGTTTGCAGTCTGGGGGCTAGACATGGTGGGACCGTTACAGACGACACCATGTGGGTTTACGCATCTGCTAGTAGCAGTTGATAAATTCACTAAATGGATAGAGGCTAAACCCATTAGAAAGCTTGATGGAGCAACTGCCCTTAGATTTGTACGGGATCTGGTGGTGAGATTTGGTCTCCCACATAGCATTATCACCAACAACGGCAGCAACTTATCACTCGGAGAAGTGGAGGCATATTGTTGGGAGAAAGGCATCTGACTTGACCTTGCATCTGTGGCACATCCACAATCCAATAGTCAGGTTGAGCGAGCCAAAGGATTAATTCTGCATGGAATCAAGCCACGTCTTTAGGCACCGCTACATAGAGTAGATGGAGCCTGGGCGGAAGAATTTCCATATGTGCCATGGAGTTTACGAAGTACACCCAACGGATCCACCGGCTACACCCCTTACTTCATGGTGTATGGAGCAGAAGCCATCCTACCTTCTGACATACTTCACGATGCACCAAGGGTTGCCACCTACGACGAAGATGACGCTGAAGAATCCAGACGCCTAGATGTGGACCTTCTCGAGGAGGAGCGTGTTTTGGCATGCCAAAGATCCGCCATATACTAGCAGAAGCTACGCAGCTACCATAGTCGCTACGTTCGGCATCACTCGTTTAAAGAGGGGGATTTGGTGCTCCGACTTAAGCAGAAGAAGTCACACAAATTATCCCCGCCATGGGAAGGACCGTTCATCATAAGCAATGCACTACTCAATGGGTATTACTACCTCGTTGACAATAGTGAACTAAAGGATAGACCCAACGAGGATCATAAGGATAAGCAATGTGACCTGGATGATGACTACCCGGGGCTTGATCGGCCATGGAACATAGCATAGCTACGTCCTTTTTACACTTAGCATTTTTTATCTAATTGTGTACCTCTTATATGATCAATGAAATAAAGCTCTCTGGTTCACTCATATTTCTGAGTCTTTTACCTCCTTTAGTGTTCATTTTTGGATCATATAAAACCTTTATGCACAAGCTTTGCGATTGCACTTGTGAAAATTCTGCCTACGGGCGTTAGCTTAAGTTTTCTGGTCTACACATTCTTTGTCGTTTTTATGTGGATTCTGGAGTAGTGACTTTCGGCACTTATTGTCGTCGATTTTGTGCTTAGGTTATTGACAGTGCCATTGGGAATCATCACCTGAGCGCATGGTTCTGACAACGAGTCTTCCGACTCACGAAAATTCAAGCATAAGAACCAAAGTAATGGATAAGCCAACACTTGCTTAAAAAATATATACATGCTGGAACTAGTTCTTAAGTAGCAGGACATACAACATTGTTTTCCGCCTTAAGTTAATACATAGTTTTTTCCGCATACACATCATAGAGGAAACAAATATTACAAATTGTTTTTCATTCCTCTGGCGCAGGCGACTTGGAAGCAACATCATCGGTAGCAGGAGAGTCACCCTCGAAGTCGGCAGTGTGAAGGGACTCAGAGGAGCTTTGGTTGTCGCCATCGATGGTATTCATCGGCACGAAGACATTGACGTCGACTAACTCGGCAACTCTGGTGTCATAACCAGCAAGTGACAACAAGATATTCATGATTAATCTCTTTGCCTTCATCATATACGTCGGGAATTCCAGAGGTTACCATGTCGATGTCGGCATCCTCGTAGTGTGCCTTCACCATGGACATCGCCATACTTTCATCGGCCCATGCACATGAAGCTTTCCAGCTTGTGATACGCTCGGGGGCTCGGCGCAAGATCTCCGAGAACTTCGTCATAGAGTCTGATGCCTTGATATTGATCTGGAGGGGCTTGGAAACCTCTTTGGCTTGAACAATGGCGGTGTTGATGAAGTTGCCGGCAAGAACCATGCATTCCTTTGCTGGAGGAGGCGACCGGGTTAAACCCATAGGAGCTGCGAATTTCCGACAAAGGAGCACATGAGTTCAAAAATTTAAAGTATCTAGACTACAGAAATCCAAGACGGAGAATCACTTACTGAAGATGCTAGCCTTAGCTTGCCAGAGGGTATCCGCCAAGGAGTCCCGTTCTTGTTGGAGGAGCTTGTATGCTTCATGATGGCGTTGATTCTGCTCATCGGCAGCTTTCTTCTAATCTCTTAAGATCGAGATCTCCTCCTTCAAGCGGTTCATCTCCTCGGTGGCGGAGTCCTGCAAGGCTTTCATCGATTCTTCATGCATCTTCAGCATGTCCTTCCTCTCTTGCTTAAGGATCTTGTTCTTGCTATCCAGCTCCTGAATGTGCTTGGATTGCTCGACAATGTCCTTAGCCTTGGCAATGGTTTCTGCAAGTCGGAGAAAGCAAAGTACACGGTGAGTACTCGGAGAATACACAAGTTCAAGTCGGAATACAAAAAAGAAAGGAAAAAACAGACGCTTGCTCTTGATGATCTGTTCCTACAAGAAGTCAGTTTTACCCTTTTCGGCTTCCAAGTCCGCGTGCATCTTCTGGTACTTGTTGTTGGCCATGCCCCTCCGAGCATTCTCATTATGTGGAAAGAAAAAAGTTAAGCGTTGTTTGGTCTACTTGGAGCATCTAGACGGAAAGTTTCGACCTAGACGCTCGGGGGCTACAGTGAGAGTTTTTAACTTAGCAATATGCTTAGTCTTTATTTAAGCATCTAGTCGGAACTAACTCAGTTTTCGATTAGAACCTTGGGGGCTACATTATAAAGTTTTTAACTCGTATGTTTGCTTAGCTTCTCTTTAAGCATCTAGTCGGAACTAATTCAGTTAAAACTAGAGGCTTGGGGGCTACAGTATTGAAATTTATAAGCACTGCGTATGCTACTGTTAAAGCATCTAGTCGGAATAATTCATTCCACCTATATGCTTGGGGGCTATAGTGAGAAGTTTTCTATATTAGTCACTCTTAGAGCATCTAGACGCAAAGACCTATGGTTTTCCGTCCAAATCCTCAGGGGCTATAGTGGGATATTCATATGAAATGCAAAAAGGCAAATAAAAATTACAAGTGCAATGATCTTGAGGTTGGTAGCACTCTCAGCCAGCAGCTTGCCGAAGGATACACTATTTCCTTGCAAGATCTCTACTTGCCGGAGAAGCTCCTGTAGACCGCACGTCAGAGATGTCAGCGTCGCATCAGGAACCAGAGCAGTGCTACCCGGTGTAAGTATCGGGTAGACTATCTTCGGATACTTATGGTTTTCTTGGGTGCGGGGGCGCCGCCTTCGGCAGAAGTACCACCTTCCATCACCGCCTTACTGCAACCGATGGCATCCTTAGCCGGAGCTTCAGCCATTTGGTGTGCGACACTCTCCTGCGTCGCCTGCTCGCCGACAACAGCAAGCTCGATAGAGGCACCTGAGTCCACTTCCATGGTGGAAGGGCCAGCTTCTTCCTTGGCTTGAGAGCTTGTCGGAGCAGATAAGGGCTTGACGATGGGAGTGACAGGGGCGATTGCGGGAGATGCATCTCGATGCAGCATATCCTTGATGGTTCTAGAAGCGCCCGAAGTTTTGGAGGTCTTCTTCAAGATGGTCGTGGATTTCTTTCTGAAACATGCTAAATGCATAAGTATAGGAATAAGACAGATAAATGGACAATGTCGGAGAGAAAGAATCTTACACAAGAGGGGGTACTTTGTCAAAGGGGATCCCAGTAGTCTTTCTTTTCTCCGCCTCCAGGGTGGCGGTAGTCTTTTTGGAGGCTCCACCCTCCGTCTTCTTCTTCTTGCCTCCGTCGGCAGCGTCAGAGGTGGAGCTCTTCCGCTTTCGCACCAATGGAGCATCATCATCGGACACGACGGTGACTTCCTTCATCTTTGGATCATAGATTTGAGGATCCATGCTTTCCTCGTCTATGTCGCTAAGCTGTTAAGGTGAAGAACCTCTGTGTTAGATGAGGTGGTAATGGCTAGACGGAAGAACTGGAGTATATGTCGTACACGGAAAATAAACAGTTACCTTTGGGCACTTGCTCTCTACAAACATGTCATAGGTGATGGTAAAGCCAAGCTTCTTATCCTTCACCTTGACGATGTCCTTGAGGCGGAGCTTGACGGAGTCGCTCGAGAAATTGTCCACGGAGATGCGAAGGCTATCCCTTCTATCATTGGTATACTCGTGCATTAGCTTCGAGCGGTGCTACAGAGGCTGGATTTGCTTGATGAACCAGCACATGGCCAGGTCCAAGCCGGTCAAACCCGTCTCTACGAACCACTCTATCCGCCTTATAGCATGGGAAGTGTCCAGGTCGGAGGGAAGGGAGGCCTGGTATCTCCATGTCGAAGTTTCAGTGGCTGCTCCATCGACAAAGTCCGGGTACGTTACTTATCGGCCGACCAGAGGGATATCTGGGCCATAGAAGTAAGTACGCTGCCAGTTCTTGCAGGACTTGTGGCCGACGATGTGGGGGAAGCGCCGTCTAGGTCCGATCTTGAAGCTAATAGTGCCACAATTTCTAAGTTCGTCCTTGCTGGCATCGGCTTCACGCTTGACGGTGAAGAAATAGATAAAGAGGTCTAGCCTAGGCTTAATCCCTAAGTAACCCTCACAAAGCGTCATGTAATTGCTAAGCGCTAGGATACTATTGGGAGAGAGGTTCTTTGGCTGAACTCGGTAATGGTTCAATATGGCAAGGAAGAAGTTAGAGATGGGCAGGGAGATGCCGCGTACCATCTGCGCTTTGAGGTACACCTTTTCTCCGGCTTGGGGAGAAGGTGTGACCTCGCCGGCCGGCGCCGCCCGCCAGGCGAGCCCCTCCGTCGCGGGGAGGTAGCCTTCGACGGTCAACTCCTTGATGTCGCGGTCCGTGATGTCCGAATCGCACCAGTCGCCTTTGTGGGAGTCGTTTTCCTCCTCCAGCAGCTCCAGCGCCGCTGGATTATGGTCGCCGCTGGTGTCCTAGACCATCGTGGAGATGGGGATGACCAAGCCCTCTGGGGGCACGATGATGGAGCTCGTCGGCTTTGCCGCGGCTTCGCCCGACGCCGCCATCGAAGGAGAAGAGTTGCTGCTGGCCATTGCGAGCGTTTAGAAGTGACTGGCGAGATTGGGAGTTAGGGTTTTTCGTGAGAGGCGCGGAGAGCTCGAGGGGACGCTTGCCTGAGGAAGAAGAAGATGCAGGGGAGAATGAGATGAAAAAGTAAAATTTCCACCACAGTTACTATTTATGATACCCAGCGTCAAGATTCGTGCAGCTTGATATGACGGTTGCCGCGTAGACGACGTGTGTGGATACGTGGGCGGAAATTTCGCCACGTACCAACCGTCGCCGCCAACGGTACGTATCGCTTGCACGAGAAAGGTGGACATGATTGCATTATCTGCATGTGTGAGTTACGAGGCGTTGCTAACCTATGTCTACATCGCCCTAGCTGATATAGGCAGATGAACCATCACATCAGAAGATTCCGGCATGGACGGATCCAGTCCGGCTACGGAAGAGTAAGATGGAAGATTCAGCAATTCTCCGACTTACAAGTTGAAGATGGAGAAAACCTTGAAGGGTTCTTTGGGAGGACTACAAGATATTTCTTGACGATTTTCCGACATTCATTTAGACGGAGCATTCAATGTGAAGAGGCAAGACGGCACAAGATCTCCGAGTTCTCCGGGGCTACTGTGGGGGATATGCTATATGGGTATCCTCATAGCATGTCTCTTATTCGGCTAACCCGGGTGGCCCACAGTTGGTAGCATGGCCCATGGCCTGCTGGGCAGCCCAATTAGATGGATCCAGAAGGGAGGCCCATGCCGGATAAAGGAAGGCTACGGCGGAGTCACCGACGTACCCGGAGCCTTGGAGTATAAGACACACAAGTCTAGTAATAGATGGTGTAGGACTCTGTAACCTGTCCGGCTAGGACTTTTCCCTGTAACCCTAGGACCTGGCAACTATATAAGTCGGGCCTATGGGAGCCTTTAGGTCACGATAACTTAGATTCTCTAATCACCTCACATAGCGAACATATCTCTGTAACTCGGCGTATTTCCCTTATAGTGATTTATAGCAGGAGTAGGATTCAGCCACCGTTGTGGGATCTGAACCTGGGTAAGCTGTGTTACCTCGTACACGTCAACCGTCCGCCTCCCCCCACGTCTCTAAACACCCAGTGTGAGGACCCATCCATGGCGTACTCGTCGGCAATACCACGACATTCATGGCCCGTCCCTGCTACATCTAGAACATGATTAAACTTCCAGGTCCAAAGGGCGTAATCACCGTACGAGGAAATACGAGGAAGGCACAAGAATGCGACGAAGGATCTGATGCCTTCGCCGAAGCCGTGCTGCACGCCCAGGAGTACCAGGAGATCAAGAAGACCATAAATCTGCCCGAGATGCCCGCCATGAAGAACGAGGTGCTGAAGCCAAGTTTGCAGTTCAAGGCGTCGGAAGAGACGAAGAAGACATCACTGAAGGAAGATGATCCCTCCAAGACGACGAACATAGGGGTAGGCTCAGGCCACGCATAGGAAAGCATGCTCGTCGAGTTCCTCAAAGCTAATAGTGTTATTTTCGCATGGCAGCCATCTGACATGACCGGAGTACCTAGGGAATTTTCCGAGCACTCTCTTAATGTGTACCTAGACGCTAAACCCGTCAAACAGTCCTTACGACGGTTTGGTGATGAAAAGCGCAAAGGAATAGCCAAGGAATTAGCCGCCTAGAGTTAGCGGATTTCATAACAGAGGTCATCCATACAGATTGGGTGGCAAATCCTATACTCGTCCCTAAAAAGGACACCATTAATTTAAGGATGTGTGTTGATTATACCGCTTTGAACAAGGCATGCCCAAAAGATCCATTTCCTTTGCCAAGAATCGATCAAGTTATCGACTCAACGGCAGGGTCGGAATTACTCTATTTTCTCGATGCATATTCCGGATATCACCAAATACCGATGAAAAAGTCGGATCAAATTAAGACGTCTTTCGTCACTCCTTTCAGAAACTTCTGCTATAGAACTATGCCTTTTGGCTGAAAGAATGCAGGAGCAACATATCAACGTACCATACAACATTGTCTCAACGACCAAATCGGACGCAACGTCCATGTATACGTAGACGACATAGCAGTTATGTCCAAAAAGAAGGAAACTTTAATTTCTGACTTGGATGAAATGTTTGCTAGTCTACGAAAATTCAATATGATGCTAAATCCGAAGAAGTGTTTCTTTGAAATTCCAGCCGGAAAATTGTTAGGTTTCATCGTCTCTGAGCGAGGCATAGAGGTGAACCGGGACAAAATCAAGGCTATCTTAAACATTACCAGGCGACTCACCTGAAAGAGCCGCACCTTTGTACAAACTCTTGAAGAAAACCGACAAATTTTTCTGGACCCCAGAAGCCAAAACTGTCTTACAAAGTTTGAAATATCTGCTTGCAAACCCACTAGTTCTCGTAGCTCTAGAACCTCAGGAACCTATGTTACTCTACATTGCAGCGACCAACAAGGTCATACCCGTGGTAACAGTAGTTGAGCGCGAGGAAGAAGGCCACGAGCATAAGTTACAACGGGCAACTTATTATCTAAGTGAGGTCCTAACAGAATCAAAGCAACGGTATCCACATCATCAAAAGCTAGCCTATGGAGTGTTCTTTGCATCCAAAAAGCTACGCCACTATTTTCAAGAGCACAAGATCACAGTAGTGAGCACAGCTCCTCTGCGATATATAATCAACAACCACGACGCCACAGGACGTGTCGTGAAGTGGGGAATAGAGCTTGCAGCTTTTGACATTGAGTACAAACAATGTACAGAATTCAAGTCCCAAATTCTCGCCAACTTTGTTGTTGATTGGACAGAAACGGCATAAAACACAGACCCTCCAGACTTGGAGTTTTAGACCCTTCACTTCGATGGGTCAAAAGCACGAGGAGGCTCGGGGGCTGGCGTTGTGCTCAAGTCACCTCAAGGAGATAAGCTGTTCTATGTATTGCAAATACACTTCGTGGCAACCAATAATATTTCCGAGTACGAAGCACTACTACATGGAATACATATGGCCAAAAACATTGGCATATCAAGACTCATGTGTTATGGAGACTCGGATTTAGTTGCTCAGCAAGTATCCAATATCTGCAATGCAAACAAACACATGGCAGCATACAAAGCTGTTGTGGATGAACTATCCAAATTGATCGAGGGTTTTGAGGTTCAACACATCCCTCGAGTAGAAAATGAGGAAGCAGATGAACTATAAAGAATAGGCTCTGCACGGAAACAAGTACCGGATGGAGCTTTTAAAGAGCATTTAAGCGTCCCCTCCATAGTCGGAGTTTATGAGGACTATCCGACTGTAAGATCCCTCCCTTTTAAAAAGGTAAGGATCCCTGTGATTGCAATGCTAGTCCCTGGATCAATGCTAGCATCCACAGTTTAAGATGAAGTACAAAGAAACAAAGGTCATTATTACATATCATTCCAGAGACAAACATAGTCTTTTACAAACTCCATGGCCACAGGCCTAATACAAGAGTTCAAATATATAATAAGATAAATAAGTCTTCATCTTCATGTGCCACAGACAAGCATGTTGAGTGTAGACTCATAACCCCTAATCATCATCAGAATAACCTGCAACATCACAAGTTACAGCCACAGTGGGTCAATACATTGGAATAGTATTGGCAAGTGATACCTTAGTGGAATTTTAGTAGACTAGATACTATATGCATTTTTGGCTAAGTGTATCTTAGGCTTGCTTTGCTCAACATAGGTTTTACCTATCAGTTGAAAACACTAAGTTTTTCTTTGACAAAACTTTCCCAAGGAAACACCAATAGAAATTGGTATACCTCCACCCTTGTTCAACCACAAGTTTTTACTTAGAAATTGGGATGAGGAGATTCTTGATAGCTTCCATGTCTTGATGCTCAAGTTGTCCAATACCAGGGACATGGCTAAGTACTTAGATTCTTCCATCTGCAGAGGTTGTGCACTTTCCCCACAAGACTTGATTTTCACCAAGACAGGACCTTTCATAAGCCTTCCCTTAGACCAAATGGACGCGTTCCAACCTATCATCCCACTACCACCAACTGTCCATATGGCTAAGTTATTGCAAACTATATGATCCAGGCAGAGCCCATATTGCCATGTGGCTGCACTAGAATCTTCTTAACATTTGGCCTCTCAAATCCTTTTGTTCCTGGGTGGATTTCCACAAGTGAGATACACAAGGTAAGCCATAGAAATGGGCCTTGTGTAACCACTCAAATAAACCATTCTTTCCATTCCACCCAGGTGTTTCATTCACTTAGTTGTTTTATTAAGCAAAAACATAAGTCCAAAGACTTTAGAAATATTTTCTCATAGCATGAATATATAACCACCCTTGGTTGCTACTAGCTAGGCTAAGCATGGCATTGATAAGCATAACTTAGAAATTTCTAGCAATTCTACAACTACTAGGATTCCCCAAGCATAGCATATAGATCAAAATATTCATGCAGGTATAGCAAAATATTTCTAGTGCATAGTTGAAAAACATAAGAATAAAATCATGAAGCACCACTTGCCTTGGTAATTTGGGGAGTAACAACAATCCTCACAGTCACAATCACTATTTGCACCAAAGTCTACACATAAAATAATGGCACCAAATCACATACAAAATATATACAAACAAAAATATATGAATGCATGCAAAATTCCATGTGATGATTTTCTACACCAAACAAGACAAGTGCACAGTACTGAATCTTAAACAAGTTCAAAACGTGTCAATTAAACTTTATTTGAACAACAAAACATTTTTCATGTAATTACTATAAAAAATTATGCCTACAAATGTTTCTGTAAAAACAATCATTTTAATAGAGGCAAAACATTAAACACATTGAATAAATGGAAAGTATTTTCTCTCCTGATTCCAATGATATAAAATTTGTCAAATTTGGACATGGGAATCAAAAGTTATGAATTTTACAAGTTTAAACATCTAATAGATCTAAATTCTGATTTTAAATCAAACCTACTGACACGCGGTGTGTTCTAATTGGTTGATACCGCTTCGTGCGGATCGATCAATGAGGGCCGTTAGATCTAACTTAAATCACACGACCAGATCTGTTCCATACCCCTTCGTTAAGTGTTCTATCTGACACGTTGGATCTAGATCCAACGGTGGCCGATCAAACGACCAAAGCCTGGCGGCGCGCGGCGACGGTGAGCGGCGGCGCGCTCTGTCTACGGCGTCGCGGTGGCTACAGAGGGGGCTGGGGTCGTCGGAGAGGCTTACCAGAATCGCAGAAGCGTGCTGGAGCTCAACGCGGCCCTGGCTTGTCAAGGGGCGTGCGGACACGGTGGGGATTCCTCGTCGGAGTAGAGGCAGAAGTCGGGTACGGCTGTTCGTCGTCGTTGCCGGAGTTGTAGATCATGCCAAGGTGAAACAAGCACGGGGTTAGGTGCGCACGAGTCTGGCGAAAACGTGAGTGTCAATAAGAGGGACGGGGGCGGTCGGAATTTACCAGAAGGGGTCACCAGAGTTGTGCCGTGCTTCGGCTGCTTCTAGAGGTGGATGGTGGCGATGTTATAGGATGATACAGGGGAAAAGGAATGGATGAGAAGATGCGCAAGGGCATGCTGATCAAACTCGCATGAAACAGAGACAGAGGGGAGGACAGTGCTCACCGGAATTGGTCGCCGGAGGTCGTCGGTACAGCGGCGGTGCAAGCAAGATTGTGGGCAGCCTGTTGGCGGAAATGGTGCGCCGAGTGAGGGGAAATGAGCGGAGAGGGGAGGGGGTCTTATAGCCGGAGCAGGGGCGAGAATCTCGCGAGGAAACGCCGGAAATTAAGCCTGCTTCAATTGCGGCAGTGATGAGGTAACGGCGGCGTCGACGGGGTCGTGGGGGTGCGTGGCTGGGGACGATGCTCGCGTGGCACTTGGGTCCACCAGTCAGCGAGCGCGGGGTAAGTCTGCGCCGCGTGATGGAGAGAGAGAGAAGAACCCCAGGTGGGCTTAGTGGGCTAGGTCTGTTGCTGGGCTGAAAGTCTGGCGCCGGCCCTGTTGGGTTTTCTATTTCTTTTTCTTTTTCTGAGTTGATTTTCAGGAATCATTTTCAAATAAATTCAAAAGCAATTTTTTTTGAGCAACCAGCAGGAGCTCTGCCTTTTCTATTAGAAGAGACTTGGCCGGTTTGGAAAGGGAAGCCGGCCGAAACCCGATACAGACGTATATACACACGGGTCCGGTTAAAAGGGGAACCAGACCAAAAAAAAACCCAAACGGCACAGTTTTAAGGAAAAACCGGCAAAACCAAGACGAGACCACACTACCTAGCTCGACTAGGTCTGGAGCACTGCCGAACGACACAAGCACAACAGCAGTAGCGGGCACCACGAAACGCCTGGTCCACGTCCCCCGAGAGGAAGTCAGAGCCGAAGGAAACGGCTAGGCCTCTCAGGCTTCATGGCGAGAGGCAGGCCGCAACAGACCCGCCAGCGGCACTCGCACGCTGACAGAACCCGAAGACATCGACACATCCAGTAGCACTAGCAATCCCGAGAAAAGCTTCCTACATTCCAAAAAATGACGCCTCCAGCGAGGTGACGACGTCCAATAGACGTCGCAGTCATCCAATCTGGCAAGCCAGATTTATGTTTTCACCTAGGAATGAGGAACGCATGGGGTCGGGTCTCCACGACAGCGCCCCCAAGAGGGAAAACGATGCCCTCGGACGCCGCCGCTATCGGCACCGACCAAGTCAGGCAAGACTTTCGTCCGGAGACCTGCGACCACAACCTCCAATGGTCAGTCACAAGAACATCCCATGCCGCTCGACAAAGCACGGCCACCAGCGAGAGGCGATGCCCACGCCAAAAGCAGCCTGTCCCACCACCCACGCGGCCAGGCCAAGCAACCACACCACCTCGCTCCGGAGCCGCCGCTCCGGCCTCCTCGCATAGCAGGGGAGCTCCTCATGCAAGCCTGCCACCGACCGCGAGACGCCGAGACCGACGCTGCGCCTACCCAAAGCGACGACGATGCACCGCCGTCCTCATTCCATGGCACACCTCCTCCACGGACCTGCACCGCCAGCCCGGGCCACCGAGCCCCAACCAGCATGCCACCCACGGTGGCCCTCAAGAGCCGCCAAGACACCGACGAAGCTAGGCGCAGCCTCCACGAGACCATCGCGCCGAGGCACCCCAAAACCCGCCGTCCTCCACGCCACCGCCACGTCGAGGGAAAGTCTGACTACTAACCATCCAACTGCCACCGCGTCCCCGGGGCCGCCGCCCCAGCATCCTCTGCTCCGGCAAACGGACGGCTCCGATACCAGAGCAACGGCATGGCCACCCCTGCCACCCGCCTGTGGTCGAGGGGCAAATCTTTTCTGGATTTTTGTAAAGTATAAACTTCATAAAATTAGACACAGAACCTTGCTGTCTTATTGGATTTGCTTGGTCCTATTGGAGAAATCAAAATAAACAGTGCCATTGCATTTGATTTGAATATATTTTGGAGATGGTTTTAAAACCATATTTTTTTTGTAAATTTTTATCCAAACTCTAACATTTAACCAAATCAACATGAGAGCAAACAAAACTTGGTTTAAAACAATTATACTCTCACTTGAGAGTGGAATTAGATCAGTGCATGATCACATAAAATAATAGCACTTAGTGCTTCTGTTTTCTTGAAATGAGTTTGAGATTTGATCCCTAAATGGTATGCATGCATGAATGATATGAAATCTTGAAATCATGATTTTAGGGATGTTACAAATCTAACCCCCTTAAGGTGAATCTCGCCCTCGAGATTCGGGTTGGCTAGCAAATAGGTGAGGGTGGTCTTTCCGAAGATCATCTTCTCTTTCCCATGTGGCTTCTTCTTCGGAATTATGGTTCAGTTGAACCTTACAGAATTTGATAGTCTTAGTCCGAGTAACGCTTTCTGCAGTCTCAAGAATCTTGATAGGTTTTTCCTCATAGGTGAGATCACTTTCCAATTGAACTTCCTCCAATGGTATAGTATCCTTCAAAGAAGTCTCTTCCATTTCTGGATGGCATTTCTTTAGCTGACTCACATGAAACACATTGTGAATAGCAGACAATGATTTTGGAAATTCAATCTCATAAGCTACTTCTCCTTTACGACTCAAAATCTTGAATGGTCCAACATACCTTGGGGCCAATTTACCTTTGACACCAAATCTCTTCACTCCACGAAGTGGTGATACTCTAAGATAAGCTCTATCACCCACTTCATAGGTGACTTCTCTACGCTTAGGATCTGCGTAGCTCTTCTGTCGGGACTGTGCTATCTTCAATCGGTCCTTAACTAGCTTGACTTTCTCTTCAGCCTCCTTGATTAGTTATGGTCCGAACAAACTTCTTTCTCCCACACCATTCCATAGCAATGGGGTGGTACACTTTCTCCCATAGAGAAACTCAAATGGTGTCATCTCAATACTGGCTTGATAGCTGTTATTGTAAGAGAATTTTTTGTAAGGCATACTTTCATCCCAACTGGCTCCATACTCTAGGGCACATGCCCTCAACATATCTTCAAGAATCTGGTTGGTCATTTCTGTTTGTCCATAAGTCTGAGGATGGAAAGCAGTGCTGAATTCCACCCTTGTTCCCAATGACTCATGTAGTTGCCTCCAAAAATGAGAAGTGAATTGAGTTCCCCTATCAGACACAATACTCTTGGGTACTCCATGTGGACATACAATCCTACTCATATAGATCTTGGCTAACTTAGCACTTGTATAAGTTGTCTTCATGGGTATAAAATGAGCCACTTTAGTTAAGCGATCCACTACTACCCAAATAGAGTCATATCCTGACCGGGTCCTTGGCAATCCGGTGATGAAATCCATGCCAATATTGTCCCACTTCGAATCAAGAATAGGTAGTGGTTGTAACAATCCAGCTGGTTTCTGGTGTTCCGCTTTCACTCTACTACATACATCACACAAAGCAATATGTTCGGCGATGTCCTTCTTGAGATTATTCCACCAAAATATTTCTTTCATATCCATGTACATTTTGGTGTTACCCGGATGAATGGAATACGGTGAGTTGTGTGCTTCTTGTAAAATCATTTTCCGAAGCTCCGGATCTTGTGGAACACAGATACGTTTTCCATACCATAAAGTACCATGTTCATCTTCATGGAATCCTTTGGCTTTTCCCTTGCCAATCTTTTCCTTAATCTCTTCAATTTCCTTATCGGTCTTTTGGGCTTCTTTGATTTTGTCCAACAAGGTGGGTTGAACATCCAATGACATGAGATGTCCTTCTGGCACAATCTCCAATCTGAGATCTCTAAATTGAGCACACAGATCATCTGGCAATTCTCCCTTAGTAAGGCCATTCACAAAAACCTTACGGCTTAGAGCATCCGCTAAAACATTTGCTTTACCGGGGTGGTATTGCAAACTCAAGCCATAGTCCTTGATGAGTTCTAGCCATCTTCTTTGTCTCATGTTAATTTCTTTCTGGGTGAAGATATACTTCAAACTTTTGTGATCTGTGAACACTTCACAACGCTTTCCTAGAAGATAGTGTCTCCATGTTTTGAGTGCATGGAAAACAGAGGCTAACTCTAAATCATGAGTAGGGTAATTTACCTCATGAGTTTTGAGTTGTCTTGAGGAATAAGCCACAACTTTCCCTTCTTGCATAAGTACTGCACCTAATCCATGATGAGATGCATCACAAAACACTTGGAAATTCTTCTCCAAATCTGGCAGACATAAGACTGGTGCTGTCACTAGCCTGTTCTTCAACTCTTGGAAACTGAGTTCACATCCTTCAGACCAAGAAAAATTCTTGTCTTTCTTTAACAATTCTGTCATTGGCTTAGCTATCTTGGAGAAATTCTCAATGAACCTTCTGTAGTATCCTGCCAAGCCAAGGAAACTACGAACCTCTTTCACTGACTTAGGAGATTCCCATTCAGTTATAGCTGAAACTTTAGCAGGATCAACTGCTACACCATCTCCTGACACAACCTGTCCAAGAAATCCAACTTCATTCAACCAAAACTCACACTTGCTGAATTTGGCATACAACTTATGCTCCCTAAGCTTCTCAAGTATCAAACGCAAATGTCCTTCATGCTCTTCTTTCCTCTTGGAGTAGATCAAAATGTCATCGATGAAAACGACAACAAACTTGTCAAGGAATTCCATGAACACCTTGTTCATCATATTCATAAAGTATGCTGGTGCATTGGTCAAACCAAATGGCATCATGGTGTACTCATACAATCCATACCTAGTGGTGAAAGTTGTCTTAGGTATGTCTTGTTCTCTTATTTTGAGCTGGAAATATCCCGATCGGAGATCAATTTTTGAGAACACACAGGCTCCTTCTAGCTGATCAAACAAGTCATTGATTCTAGGCAAAGGGTATTTGTTCTTGATAGTCGCTTCATTGAGTGAACGGTAATCTATGCATAACCTTTGACTTCTATCCTTCTTTTCCACAAACAAGACTGGTGCTCCCCAAGATGAAGAACTTGGTTGAATAAATCCTTTCTGCAAGTGTTCTCCAAGTTGTTTCTTGAGTTCATTCAACTCATCAACTGACATCTTGTATGGTCTCTTTGCTATTGGTCCAGATCCTGGTAGCAAGTCAATAAGAAATTCCACATCTCTATCTGGTGGCATTCCAGGCAATTCATCCAGAAAGACATCCGGGTATTCACTCAAAATAGGCACACTGTCTATGCTAACCCCCTTAAGAGAATTTAGCTTACTCCCTTTTGATTCAAAGTTGGTGTTAAATCTGATCCTTTTGTTTTCTGGAGTTGTGAGTGAGACAGTATGGTTGGCACAATCTAGCACTCCCTTGTGCTTAGTCATCCAGTCCATTCCCAAAATGACATCCAATCCTTGGGAGTTTAGAATTATCAGATTAACGGGAAACTTATACTTCCCAAACTCTATGACTAGATCATGACATCCTGAGTTCATTATCATTTCTCCGCCAGGAGAACTTACTTTTATAGGACACCCAATAGTTTCTACCGGTAGTTCATTTCTTTCAACAAATGCTCTTGATATGAATGAATGAGATGCACCAGTATCAAAGAGAACAAATGCTGGAATAGAATTGAGTTTGAACTTACCAGCAACAGCATCAGGTTCTTCATAAATCTCTTCCACATTGATGTGGTTCACTTGCCCCTTCTGGAAAGGGTTGGGCTTGTTGGGTCCTTCAACTTTCTTTTCTGGGCATTCATTTTCATAATGCCCCATCTTCTTGCACTTGAAACACTCAACGTGACTAAGATCCTTCTTTACAGGATGGCTTCCACTACCACTTCCACTTCCATTGTGGTGGCTCTTATATCCACTCTTGTGATTCTTGTACTTGTCATTGTCATGACTATGGTGGTGCTTGTTGTCATGATGACGGTTGTTTTGGTGTTTGTTGTACTTTCCATGCTTGTGGGATCCAGAATTCCCACTATCATCATAATGGGAATGCTTGTGAGACGATCCCGAGTTGTGCTTGTCAGAGTGCTTCCTCTTCCTGCTTTCAACTTGTTTCATCTTGCTCTCCAAGATGGCAGCCTTGTCACATAGAGATTGATAAGTGGGGACATAGGCCACAGCTAACTACAGGTTCAGTTCATCGTTCAAACCTTCAAGGAACTTCTCCTTCCTCTTGGCATCAGTGTCAACTTCATCCGGTGCATAACACGCCAGATTGTTGAACTCCTCAATATATTCAGCCACGCTGCGGTGGCGCTGCTTCAAGTTGTGAAATTCCTTCTTCTTCAAATTCATCACTCCGGATGAGATGTGAGCAGTGCGGAAACCATCTTCAAAGATAGCCCATGTCATATCCGCAATGGGAGTGGTGATCTGGAAGTTATCCCACCAAGTGGCTGCTGGTCCTTCCAACAAGTGTGCTGCAAATCTGACCTTCTCTTCATCAATACAGCCAACAGTTACCAAGTCCTTGTTCACAGAGCGTAGCCAATCATTGGCCACCATAGGATCAGTAGTTCCTGAGAATTCTGCTAGCCTCAGTCTTAAGAACCTGGTAAGCATGTCAAAACCCGGTGGGTTATTCTGATTGTTGTTGTTGTTATTATTATTGTTGTTGTTGTTTTTCTGATTCTATATGAACGTGGTCATCATCTGCATTAGTTGCGTCTGAGCTGTCATCATCTGTTGCATCTCAGGGGTGATATTGTTGTTGTTAGGGTTGGGATTGGCACGTCGGGGAGGCATCTGTGGTTTTCAATAAGGATAAGAATGAGATACCCATATATGCTTAACATGCACAATACATCACATAAACAATCACCAAGCATGCATCAAAATAACAAAAGTTCAACAATATAAACAACAAGTTTTGAAAGGTAAACACACCAATAGAAAGCCATCCACATGTTGGATGGTCATTGCGACTCAATAATCAAAAACATGATAAATAAAAGGTAAATGAGTAGTCATCACTACTCCTCTGCATCAACCTCCTCATCAACAAGTGTAAGGCCTGCATTCTCCATAGGGGTCTTGTATTCCTCGACATTGGTAGTCAAGGCCTCTATCTTGGACTTGAGAGCCCTCTTCTGTGAACGAAGTCTCTCAATCACAGTCTGCTGATGCTCGAGCTCGAAGTCCTTAGTCTCTAGTTCTGCAGTCATCTCTCGAATCCTCTTGTTCCTATCTTGGACTCTTTTCTCTTGACTCTTGAACTTTCTATCTTGACTCTCAAACTTGGCCTCCATTTCCTTGACTATCTCATCTTGCTCCGCGAAGAGCTTGTCCTTCTCACGAAGCTGCACCTGGAGCTCGTCATTGCTAAGCATGACGTTGGTCCTATTAGTATCTAGGTGCCTAAGAAGAACCTCTAAGTCCTGGAGATATAGACGAATCGGCTCTGCTGTCTCTCTAGCAGTGTCCTCGAAGTCAATGGCCTCACCATCCTCATCACGTCTACCGAAGGCGGGAAAGTGAGTACCTCTAATCTCCCGAGAGTGTCTCCCTAACAGACGCGCAAGTAAATCCTGCATGACTACCTCGAGGCCTCTCTCCCTGTCATCGTGCATGAACTTGAAGATGATTGCCTCTATGGTAGGCTCAATCTGGCGTCCTGGCTGATTAACCTTGAAGCCCCAAAGGTCTTTCCTCTCAAACTTGGTGAGGGGAAGCACCATGATGCTAGGAAGCGGAAGATTGAGCAGACTAGTGAGCTCAATAAGTCGAGTGCCAAAACGAGTTCCCTTGAACTCTTCAGCCATGCTGATAGTAACGTTAGGCATCTATTTTATAAGATAGAAAAAGTTAGAATCAACACAATCAAAGACAAATCACAAGATAAGGTATCACATGCATATCTTTGACAATCAAAACACAAGTCATGGCATACATAAAACCATTACAAGCATCCAAGGTTCAACTTATTTTAAACAACATTTGGGAAATAAAATTAAAGTGTGGTGGTACGATTAACGAAGTACGTTACAATCCCATCTCACTTGTCAAGTTGGCTAACAGGGCATCCCTATTGGCATTCTGTCGATCTTGATCACATGACTCCATTGCTAATTCTATGATGTCCTCTCTTTAATGTTGGTTGGTAGCCTCTAACTCATGGGTATGCTTCTTCTCTTCCCGAAGGTCATTCTGAGTGTTGAGCATTCTGCACTTGATTCTATCACCAAGTTCCTTGATGGCCTTCCAAGCTGCATCCTTTGCTGAATCAAAGAATGTGGTGTGCATTACTGAGTTGGTGACCATGCAGAATCCTGATTCCTTATGGTTGTCTTCCTTGTTTTTATACAAGTGAAGTTGCACCCACCAGTACTCAACTCCTTCATCCATCACAGGAAAACCTTTGTACAAGCTACACCATGTATTCCCATGGCAACCATGAGGTCCTTGAGAGCCTTGGGGAATTCTGTCTCACATTCCAAAGTCATAGTCATGAGTGGTCCCTTCCTCACGGCTTCGTTGATGGATTTCATCTACAATAAGAGATGAGAAGGAAGATTAGAAAAGTTTAAGAGAAGAAAAGATAAGTGTGGAAGTTGTTGAAATTTTTTCCTTAGTGGTTTCCAATCCTAGGGTCATAATCCTATAGGCAACACAGTGCTCTCATACCATCTGAAAGATCCCTCCCTTTTAAAAAGGTAAGGATCCCTGTGATTGCAATGCTAGTACCTGGATCAATGCTAGCATCCACAGTTATAAGATGAAGTACACAGAAACAAAGGTCATTATTACATATCATTTCAGAGACAAACATAGTCTTTTACAAAGTCCATGGCCACACTACTACAGAAAGGCTTATAGACACCTAGTGGTTAGTGACAGGCAAAACTATGTCAGTCACTAGTAAGTATGACTAGTGACGGACAAGGATAAGCCTATCACTAGTGTAAACTATTAGTGACAGGCATATAAAAGCGAATGTCACTAGTATTTTTTATGGAGGCTGGCTAAATGAAAAAAATACTCAGTGACGGGCATCTATAAATGACTGTCAGTAGTAATACTATAATTAGTGACAGTCTTAAAATGTGCTTGTCACTGATAATTTTCGTGAATGCCAGCTAAAAGAGAAAATTTCTTATAACGGGCATTTATAAAGGTATGTCACCCGATAATATAGACCTTTTTCTAGCCAAAATTACATATGTTCATGATATTTTAAAAATGGTTCATATGTTCAAATAATTTATTCACGGGTTTACAAAATGTTCACGAGATCTATAGATTTTTCATAGGTTCGAAAACCATGTTCACTGATACAACAAAAAAGTTTCTTTCATATTTTTAAAACTGTACGTTTGACACGAAGCGGTAGTAGGCTAGCAGCTTGCGTTCCCTAAAGTCTCAGCAGGCAATATCACTTTCGGTGTCAGCGAGTCAAATATGCTAAAACTAAAATTACATAGCTACTAAGCAGGAACAAGCGAATCAAGCCAACTCACTACATAGGGCCTCCTCCCGTTTCCAAAAAAAACCTACACGAGACCGTCCCTTCCCAAAACCGCCGCCGCCCTGCTCCCCGTCCCCGTCGCCGACTCCCAAATCGCCAACCGTCGCCCCTCCAACGCCGCCAGCCCCGACGTGAGCGACGCCCTAAACCACGCGCGGCCCTGCTGCCCTTCCCTGTCCCCAACCGCCGCGGCCCTGCTCCCTGTCTCATATTCCCAAGACCCCAATCGTCGCTGCCCTTCCAATGCCGCTGCGAGCGACGCCTTCCCCCGACGCGAGGACGCTGCTGCCCGAAAATGCGCTGCTTCCTCACCTACACCGCGAGGCCTCCTGCCGTTGATGCGTCCTAGGTTCGTATTCCCCAATTCTCTAGCCTCCGATTTCCCTTACAATTTCATTTTATCTACAGGTTATATTTTTAGTTTATAATTGCATGAGGGGTCTTCTATGATTTCATGATGCCTCTAGCTATGGACACAACTTAATATATGCATGTGAGTCTAATTTGTTTATTCCTGTATCATGGTTACATTTATAATATACTAGAAATTTTACACAACACATGGCTGTGAATTTTTCTTAGCATTACGCATAAATATTTCATTAGAGTCTGGTCAGCTCATTCATACATGCCCTGTACACACACAAATAGCAAGTTTTCTATTAGAGATTTAGACTTAGAGTCATAGTCAAAATGTAAGAAAACTGGAAAAACTAAATGTAAGAAAGAGAATGTCAGTTATATCTTTTACACTATTCCAAAGAAAGAGTATCATAGTAGTGATGAAACAACTAATCTAAACATGAGAAATGAAAACTTTTGACAGATAATATACTATGGCGGAGGAAAAACAAATAGCAAGTTTACTATTAGGAATCTAGGCCTCAAAGTCATGGTTAAAAAGTCAGCAAACTGGAAGAACTAAATGAAAGAAATAGTAGATCAGATCTAATTCTTACGTGATTCTATAGAAAGAGCGTCACAGAAAGAGTGTCACGGTGGAAATAAAACAACTTATCTAAGCTTACGGCTGCCCAAATACCGCCATAAGAACGAAAGCATTCTACGAATAAGAAACCATGGCAGGAAAGATTGCCCAGTGAACATATATTGAATTTGGAGTGTATAGTGCACTGTGAGTTGTAAGCAGCAAGGAAGCAATAGCGGCAACAGGAGTACATTCTTTTATTTTTCACTTTCTAAATATTAAAGCATGGCATTTGGGGCTTACCTTTCAATAGCTTAATATATGCAGGTTGCAATCTCAGCTCCATCTATGATTTTAAATCAAGAGGTGCTCTTAAAACCAACTCTCTAGGTACCTTTTCGTTGGAATATTCCTTCCATTTTTTTCCTTTCTTTTTGGTTGAAGTGCCTTTTCACTAATTTGTTCTCTGTTGGTAGGTATCATCTGAAGCTGCCTTCCTATTGATTGGTTCCCTAAGAACTAGACTGAAAAATATTTGAAGAGAACTACAAAGAGTTTTCAGGTACTAAATGCCTCTTAATCTTAGTTTATCAGGAATAAAGAATTAGGGAAGATTTTTTGTCCTATAGTTTATTTATGCTGTTCAACTTGTGGATAGTAACTATACCTGCTGCACTGAGTTGGACTTGCATAATGTTGCAATAGCTGGCCGTACCTAAGGTCCTAAGCTCTCAGTGCACCTTGTCTCTCACTTGGTCATGCATTACGTAGTTCACCTACAGTTCTCATTATTTTTTATTTTGAAAAATTGAATCGAACCTCGCGATGCATGCGCTGCATGCTGCGTGGTCTTCTTTTTGTATGCACCCGTGCACAAGTTGTCAGGGTGTAGAAGTTGCAGCGCCAAAGAGCCGCTGCCCTGTAGCCCAGTCCTTCTTTCTCTTTTCATACATCAGAAATGTTTATAGACCATCACCTCCTATATTTTAGAATATCACAAGGTTAAGTGACATAATTGTAGTGAGTGTATAGTTAAGAATAATATTGGTGCAAGGATAAAGGTATTATTAGTAACTTTCCAGTGATACGTCCTGACAACAAGTAGTTACATGCAGGATACATGATATACCAGAACCAAACATCAGAATGTAGAAGACGTTGAGCATTTCGCCGTTGGTTCAGAAATTCAGTTACATCAAATGTGATTATTTAATCAAAACAAACCAAATATCTAGAGATCTTAGAGTGACTTGCTCGCTTAACATACTTGGGTATCCTACAGCGACGGCCAACTCAGTCGCCATGTATTCACCCATTTCGTTTATTTACTAACTTACCACTCATGTAGAAAACCAAAATGAACTATAGTAAATATTGAAGAATTTCCATCTTAAAATAAATGAACTAGTACAAACTACCTCCATTTTATGATGTCGTTTATTATTCTATGTTTTCTTAGAAACATTTATGTACTCTTATCTACATACCTTTGCACGATTTACCTTCTCGTTGCTAAGTCCACTGTTCTGAATAGAGAAAGCTCATTTTATGCCACTTTGATTTTTTGTTTAGAATCTATTTATTCTCCAACAAGTGCTTATCCACATGGTACCATTTCTCACAATTATATGCTCATTTCTTTGTTTGTACCAGGTTATGCACGTCATCAATGTCTTGTGCGTTTTAGGTTCATACAAGAAAGACACAATGAAAGAATTTGTGCCTTAACAAGATGATGGAAATGTGGAACACTGAAAGAAACTTGCAGCTACGCATATGACCATAATACATGTATCATGTGGTGTTGTTCTTTGGAGTTCAAACTCCTTGCTACATAACCGATCAAAACACTATCCTACGTTAGTATATAATAAATTGCAAGTTCTTATGTCATTGTGTTATCTATGCAAATATTATATCATATTGGGTGATGCGAACGTATCATTGGTACACCATCTTATTGTTCTATCTGAAATATTTGTGGAAAATGCATTTTATTTTTTATCACACCTTATTCTGCAATTTGGAATATTGGTGGGAAACACATTTAATTTTTTTATTTCTGAAATTCATACCAGTGACGGGCAGAATAACGGGCATGTCACTATAAAACCCCACATGGCTGCAGCCTTTGATCCAACCTAGTGACATGCATCTCTTTTGCCTGTCACTAATATACACATACTAGTGACAAACAAGTGCCTATCACTATTAATATTATATCAGTGACTAGTCATCAGTGATAGGCGGTTTGCCTGTCACTAATGGGCTTTTTGAGCATGTCATTGATAGCCTATTCTGCAGTAGTGTCACAGGCCTAATACAAGAGTTCAAATATATAATAAGATAAATAAGTCTTCATCTTCATGTGCCACATGCAAGCATGTTGAGTGTAGACTCATAACCCCTAATCATCATCAGAATAACCTGCAACATCACAAGTTATAGCCACAGTGGGTCAATACATTGGAATAGTATTGGCAAGTGATACCTTAGTGGAATTTTAGTAGACTAGATACTATATGCATTTTTGGCTAAGTGTAGCTTAGGCTTGCTTTGCTCAAAATCGGTTTTACCTATCAGTTGAAAACACTAAGTTTTTCTTTGACAAAACTTTCCCAAGGAAACACCAATATAAATTGGTGTACCTCCACCCTTGTTCAACCACAAGTTTTTATTTAGAAATTGGGATGAGGAGATTCTTGATAGCTTTCATGTCTTGATGCTCAAGTTTTCCAATACCAGGGACATGGCTAAGTACTTAGATTCTTCTATCTGCAGAGGTTATATACTTTCCCCACAAGACTTGATTTTCACCAAGACAGGACCTTTCAGAAGCCTTCCCTTAGACCAAATGATTCCACTACCACCAACTGTCCATATGGCTAAGTTATTGCAACCTATATGATCCAGGCAGAGCCCATATTGCCATGTGGCTGCACTAGAAGCTTCTTAACATTTGGCCTCTCAAATCCCTTTATTCCTGGGTGGCTTTCCACAAGTGAGATACACAAGGTAAGCCATAGAAATGGGCCTTGTGTAACCACTCAACATAAACCATTCTTTCCATTCCACCCAGGTGTTTCATTCACTTAGTTGTTTTATTAAGAAAAAACATAGGTCCAAAGACTTTAGAAATATTTTCTCATAGCCTGAATATATAACCACCCTTGGTTGCTACTAGCTAGGCTAAGCATGGCATTGATAAGCATAACTTAGAAATTTCTAGCAATTATACAACTACTAGGATTCCCCAAGCATAGCATATAGATCAAAATATTCATGCAGGTATAGCAAAATATTTCTAGTGCATAGATGAAAAACATAGGAATAAAATCATGAAGCACCACTTGCCTTGGTAATTTGGGGAGTAACAACAATCCTCACAGTCACAATCACTATTTGCACCAAAATCTACACATAAAATAATGGCACCAAATCACATAAAAAATATCTACAAACAAAAATATATGAATACATGCAAAATGCCATGTGATGATTTTCTACACCAAACAAGACAAGTGCACAGTACTGAATCTTAAACAAGTTCAAAACTTGTCAATTAAACTTTATTTGAACAACAAAACATTTTTCATGTAATTACTATACACAAATTATGCCTACAAATGTTTCTGTAAAAACAATCATTTTAACAGAGGCAAAACATTAAACACATTGAATAAATGGAAATGATTTTCTCTCCTGATTCCAATGATATAAAATTTGTCAAATTTGGACGTGGGAATCAAAAGTTATGAATTTTACAAGTATAAACATCTAATAGATCTAAATTCTGATTTTAAATCAAACCTACTGACACGCAGCGTGTTCTGATTGGTTGATACCGCTTCGTGCGGATAGATCAATGAGGGCCGTTAGATCTAACTTAAATCACACGGCCATATTTGTTCCATACCCCTTCGTTAAGTGTTCTATCTGACACGTTGGATCTAGATCCAACAGTGGCCGATCAAACGACCAAATCCAGGCGGCGAGCGGCGACCCGGTGAGCGGCGGCGCGCTCTGTCTACGGCGTTGCGGTGGCTACAGAGGGGGCTGGGGTCGTCGGAGAGGCTTACCAGAAACGCAGAAGCGTGCTGGAGCTCAACGCGGCAGTGGCTTGTCAAGGGGCGTGCGGACACGGTGGGGATTCCTCGTCGGAGTAGAGGCAGACGTTGGGTACGGATGTTCGTCGTCGTTGCCGGAGTTGTAGATCATTCCAAGGTGAAAAAAGCGCGGGGTTAGCTGTGCACGAATCTGGCGAAAATGTGAGTGTCAATAAGAGGGACGGGGGCGGTCGGAATTTACCAGAAGGGGTCGCCGGAGTTGTGCCGTGCTTTGGCTGCTTCTAGAGGTGGATGATGGCGACGTTCTAGGATGATACAGAGGAAAAGGAATGTATGAGAAGATGCGCAAGGGCATGCTGATCACACTCGCATGAAACAGAGATAGAGGGGAGGATGGTGCTCACCGGAATTAGTCGCCGGAGGTCGTCGGTACAGCAGCGGTGCGAGCAAGATTGTGGGCAGCCTGGTGGCGGAAATGGTGCGCCGAGTGAGGGGAAATGAGCGGAGTGGGGAGGGGGTATTATAGCCGGAGCAGGGGCGAGAATCTCGCGAGGAAACACCGGCAATTAAGCCTGCTTCAATCGCGGCAGTGATGAGGTAACGGCGGCGTCGACGGGGTCGTGGGGGTGCGTGGCTGGGGACGATGCTCGCGTGGCACTTGGGTCCACCAGTCAGCGAGCGCGGGGTAAGTCTGCGCCGCGTGAGAGAGAGAGAAGAACCCCAGGTGGGCTTAGTGGGCTAGGTCTGTTGCTGGGTTGAAAGTCTGGCGCCGACCCTGTTGGGTTTTCTATTTCTTTTTCTTTTTCTAAGTTGATTTTCAGGAATCATTTTCAAATAAATTCAAAAGCAATTGAATTCAAATCTTTTCTAGATTTTTGTAAAGTATAAAATTAGACACAAAACCTTGCTGTCTTATTGGATTTTCTTGGTCCTATTGGAGAAATCAAAATAAACAGTGCCATAGCATTTGATTTGAATATGTTTTGGAGATGGTTTTAAAACCATATTTGTTTTGTAATTTTTTATCCAAACTCTAACATTTAACCAAATCAACATGAGAGCAAACAAAACTTGGTTCAAAACAATTATACTCTCACTTGAGAGTGGCATTAGATAAATGCATGATCACATAAAATAATAGCACTTAGTGCTTCTGTTTCTTGAAATGAGTTTGAGATTTGATCCCTAAATGGTATGCATGCATGAATGATATGAAATATTTGAATCATGATTTTAGGCATGTTACACCGATGAACTCTGACTCACCTTTAATAGAAGTTCTAGCTGAAATTCCCAACTGGACAAAACCCTATCAGGATTTTCTGATAGACGGAAAACTACCCGAAGACGAAGTCTTGAGTCGGCAGATTGTCCGACGAGAAAAAGCCTACACTATAATAAATGGTGAGCTCTATAAACAGAATGTTTCTGGCGGGTTTTGGATATTTATTTCTTCGGAAGAAGGAGTGGAAATCTTAAGATAAATCCATGAAGGCGAGTGTGGTCACCATGCTGCAGCCAGATCCTTAGTGGCAAAAGCTTTTTGACATGGATTCTTTTGGCTTACAGCTAAGGCAGATGCCGACAAACTGGTCAAAACATGCAAGGGCTACCAAAAGTACGCTCATCAGGCACATGTTCCAGCTGAACAGCTGCGAAGAATCCCTATTACACGGCCGTTCACGGTCTTGGGGCTTGATATGGTAGGGCTGTTTCGCACGGCAAAATATGGATTTACTCACCTACTAGTGATGGTGGATAAATTTACAAAATGGATTGAGGCTAAATCGGTAACAAGTTGCGATGGAGCCATAGCCAGAAGATTCGTCAGGGACGTAATCATCAGGTTCGGATATCCGCACAGTATAATTACTGACAACGGGAGCAACTTTTCCATGGGTGAACTAGTCGAATTCTGCGAAGAGTAAGGGATCTGACTTAATATTGCATCAGTCGTACATCCACAAGCCAATGGACAAGTCGAAAGAAATAATGGCCTTATTCTACAAGGAATCTGACCACGTCTCGAGGCACCGCTTCGTCGGGCTGCGGGGGCTTGGGGGGAAGAATTACCGTCTATGATATGGAGCCTACGTACAACTCCTAACAGGTCAAACAGCTATACTCCTTTCCTCTTGGTCTATAGTGCAGAAGCAATTCTTCCAAGTGATATGATTCATCAGGCTCCACGAGTTAAAGCGTATATCGAAGAAGATGCAGAAGTTTCTCGGCAAGATGATCTCGATATAATCGAAGTAGTACGCGTCGTTGCTGAGCAGATATCTACAGCCTAAAAGTAGAAGTTGCTCAAGTATCATAGTCAGAGAGTGCAAAACCGTTCTTTCAGAAAAGGCGATTTGGTTCTCCGACTTGTGCAAAAGAGAAAGCACAAACTTTCCCCGATTTGGGAAGGACATTTTATGGAAAGCAAAGTTCTGCATAATGGGTCATATTATTTAACCGACATGAGACCAGTCAAGGAAAGACATGATACTCAGAAAAGGAAGAGAGTTGGTGGTAGCACAGACGCGGATGAAATAGACCGTCCATGAAATATTGCACAGCTACGTCCCTTCTATTCTTAGCTATATTTCCTTGCAATCATATATGTACATGTTCAAAGTGAAATAAAGTATTTGTTTCATCATATTGTTATCTTTGAGACGTTTTTGTCATCTTATTTCTAAAAAGAGCATGTAATTTTTTCAAAAAACCCAGAATTCTTGAAAGTACTTTATGCTCATGTTCGTTCTGGTCATGATTTTTTAATAATTTAAAAATGTTGCCTTAGGGTACAAAGTTTAAATTATTGTCTATACTTTGATTCTTTATGTGATTTCTTAGACGCGGGCATTTTCCGAGTAATGAGTTATTGGTACTGGAAGCCGGCTTTGTTTCCGATTTTAAACTAGTTTAGCAATTGCGCTCTGTTGCTCGGCAAAGTTTTTGTGCTAAAGGTTGGCCGACCCATGAAAGGGACGAGGCAGAGAGCCAGATAAACCAATAAATATAGGCATAAAAAACGCAAAGTTCTTTAGAATCTTTCAAGCACAAAGCATAAAAATATATAAACAAAAGTGCTAAGATAGTAAAAGCATCAGTTTTTATAGACCAACACAAAATAAACATTGTATACATCATTACATTGCCAGAAATTTAAGATAATGCATAGAAATTGTTTATGTTGTAGGCGGTGGTGATGAAGAAGGTGGAGCACTGTAATCAACAGCAGTATCACCCTCGATCTTAGACTCGGAAGCATTGCTGGCTTCTGGCTCTTGGGGCGAGGGAGGAGCGGCGACGGATTCAAAGAATGGCGTCGTGTAATTAGTCATCTCTACCACCCGACAAGCGTAACCTGCACAAGACTCTTGGATGGCCTTGATGTCCTGCGGATTACCCTCATCATATTCCTCGGCAATGCCCTTGGTGACATGCCAGATTTCCATCTCGCTATGGTGGCTCATCACCATGGTCAGAGTTGTTTGCGCAGTAGTCTGAGCATAGGAGATCTTCCAGTACTCGATCAACTTCGAAATCTCCTTAACTTTGTCCCTCACCTCATGCACTGACATTGTGTGCAAGTCGGAAAGCTTGACCGCTTCGCCAGCCTCTTCTAGAGTTTGGAGAAAGTCGAAAAAGACATCTCCGACGAGCTTAATGCGCTCGAGGAGAGGTTCAGAAGTGGAAGAGTCAGAAAGATTCAGGGGGTTGGGAAATAACCAAAAAGTCAAAATTTGGCTAAAACGAAAGTCGAAAAATGAACAACACAAAGTAAAAAAGATTCGAAAATCTTACCAAGCACGGAGTGATTCCATTTAGCATGCTCCTTGCGAAGGCTGTCTAGTTCACTAGCTGAGGCCTGGGCAAGATCCCTCTGGATATCGAAGTCCTTCTTGATATCAGCAAGTTCTTTATCTGGAAGGGATTGGAGCTTATTGAGCCTCATGGTCTCGTGATTGCTTGACTCTAGGACTACGCCTATAGATTTCTCCGATTCCAAAGTTAGCTTCTCAAGCTTGTCCCGGAGTTCGGCATTTTCTATCTCCAAGACCTTGAAGTTTTCGGTCTGCTCCACCATCTTGCTGGATTGTCATAACAATTATGCAAAGACAAAAATATCAGTCGGATAAAGCAAATTCGACTATAAAAAAAACATATAACTAACAAAGAGGAAGCCGAAAAAGTTTACCTTCTGCTTCATCTTTTTTCATCTTTCAACTTTGAATTCTCAAAATGCAAAGCTTTGATTTCTTTGCGCTTATTACTAATATTATTGAGCAATTCCTGGTTGGAAGATGCAATTTTCTGTAAGTTTAGAGACGGAATACCGTCAGACGGCTACTAAGACTCGGGCTGCAAATTTAACTAAGTAAAATTACAGCACGAGCCTCCCAGGCTACACTACATAGTTCTTTTGCAACCTAAAACCATCAACTCGGAATCCAACGATGTTTATCCGACTTTATGCTTGGGGGCTAGAGGATATGATAATAAATCCAAATAAGAATAGGAAACTTACAATGTGTTCCAGGTGGATCTTTTGAAATCCGAGATTGGTGCTGTGAAACACCTTCTCGGTAAGGGTAAGGGACGGAACATCCATCGCTGGAAGTTCACCAGATGCGACTTTGGCGTCCCGGACCAAAATTTTGTCTAGGAGGCTCACCAGTTTGACGTCCTCCTCTTCTTGGCTCGCTGCCTCTGGAGTCAAGGTTTGCTTCTCAAGACTGGATTGGGCCAGCCTAAGAATCTCTTCCTTATCGTTCCTCTTGAGGCCAGGGACAGCAGAGTCAACCACCTTATCCACCGTTCCTGTGGTCATCACCATGGGATCATTACCCTTGACAGGTTCACCCTTGTTAGTTGCCTGGTCATCAACGGTGACTAGGGCTTTCGAGATCTTTCCAGCATCAAGGGATGCAGAAGCTCCCTGTGCTGACGGAGTAGTGGATGGAGTCGACGGCGGAATAGCAGGGGAGGTAACAGGCTTCTGCTAACGCATCTGCTTGCCCGGCTTGCCGTTCGGCTTTATATTGCTCTTCAACACTGATTTAGCTCTAGAACATGAAAATCCTAAACATTAGGTATGTTCTAGAAAGAAATAAAGGTACATGAGTACTAAAAATGAAAGGTGAGGTGCTTACTTTTTAACTACTGGCAGCACTTGGCTACCAGCAGCAACAACTTCCTTCGCCTTACGCTTCTTGGAGGCGGGGGCGACAACTTCTTGCACCTCATCATCCTCCATCGCCTCCGGGTCGTGTGAAGCATAGCCCTCTAGTGGAGCTAGCTTGGACTCGGAGAGTTTCTCGAGCTGACAAAGTCAAAAAGCATTGATGAAAATAGAGTCGGAGAAAGAACCGAAAAGAATGACAAAATGCAAAAGCAGAGTCGAAATATTTACCGGAGTCAGAGGAAGGTTGGTCATATACATCTTCAGGGAAACTTCCGGAACTTTCTATTCCACTCTTTCCTTGATAAAATATTGCATGAGGGTCTTGTAGTCCTTAGGCACGAGCCGGCTAGAACTGACCCTCATCCTGCCCTTGTCGCTCGTGATCTGGTGCATGAGGCGGTCTCCGTGGTGCTGGAGAGGCTGAATCCGGCGCTCCAGCCAACGGTGTATCACGTCAGATCCACGGAGAACCTCATGCTTCATCAAAAACCCTATCCACCTCTTGGCAAGAATAAAAATATCCGATAGCTCCGGCGTCTCCGCGTCCCATGAATCTTGGTGGGGAGCGGCGCCGTTGACAAATGCCGGAAGACCTTCTGCCTTTCTAGGAGCTGGAATATCCTTATGATAAAAGAAAGTTCTGACCCAGCGTTTGACGGATTCACTAGCGTTAATCCTAGGATAGATCCGATTCCTCCTAAGGACTAAGCTAAGAGTTCTGGTGACATAAGGCAGGCTGGCACTGATGGAATTCTTCCGAGTAACATAGTAGTACCGAAAAAGGGTGAGACTTGGCCTAATGCGAAGAAATCCCTCGCACAAAGCTGCGTGAGAACTAAGCTCAAGCAGAGAGTTGGGAGGAAGGTTACGGAGTTGCACACCATAGTGGTTGAGGACCTCGACGAGGAAGTCCGACGGTGGCAAGCTTAGGCCGCGGTCGATGTGAGTGCAGAACAACACCCTCTTGCCGTCGAGCGGCGCGGGGACGGCGTGTCCTAACGCGCTCCGCCACGCACCAGCAACGATGAACCCTTCGTCCTCCATTACTTGGATCTCTGCGTTATCCATGGTGCTGGGGATCCAAAGACCCTGCATCTTCTTCTCTTCTGCCGCCGATGAACCCGCCGCTGCCGCTCTAGAGGTTGAGGCAGAAGCCATAGATCTTGGAGGAAGAAGGGATGGTGGGGGAAGGAGAGATTTTTTGTCAAAGGTGTGCGTATGGGAACTGGTGTTCAGAGCTCGAGGAGTACGAGGAAGCAATGAATGAATCGACGAAGAGGTGAATCTGAGTAGAAGGGTTTTCTCTCCTCTTTACTTGTCTTTGCGTCAAGATTCATGCGGTGAGACTCGCAATTATCGCCACGCATATAGGAGAGGGGGAGTTAGCTTCCTCGCGACTCTTGCAGCCACTCGATTTTCACGCAGGCATTGAAACGGTGTTCTGTTCCATAAGGAACGGACCCACCAATGGTCGTGCTGATGCAAATCCTGTCAGTGACAGGACCTGGCCTGTAAAGTTGTCAGTCAGCACGCAGCTGAAAAATCTGGCTTATGTTTAAATTCAAGCAAGTAAAAGATTAAGGTCAAAGCAAAATATATCAGACTCGATTGACTCGGAATCCTACACTAATGAAAGAAGTTTTCGGGAACCCTTCAAGATTATTAAGACGAAGAAACCATCAAGCTAGACAATTTGTCCGACTTCAGATCTTGGAGACTTCCGGGCGCTACTGTTGGGATATGATTTCCTAGTATACCCACAGGACTCGCTGACCAGGATGGCCCACCAACGGGTTAGAGCTTTGCTTCACGGGCGGCCCAGTCAGAGAAAGAGGAGGAGCCAGTTCCGGCTACGACAAGGCCTAGAAGATTTACTAACTTAGGCATGTAGTATTACTTGTAGGATGGGGTGGAAATGCATTTTATTCTTAGTATTCAAAAAGTATTGCATGACCGAATAATACAAGGAGGGGCGCACAGCGGGGTCCAAGCTTTACATAGTTACCGACTCTGTAACGTAGCCGGATAGGTCTCTGATACGTCCAAAACGTATCTACTTTCTCGAACACTTTGCTATTGTTTCTTCTCTAAACATGTGTGATTTGGATACAACTAACACGGACTGATGCTGTTTTCAGCAGAATTACCTTGGTGTCTTGTTTTTATGCAAAAAATAAACTATCGGGAAAAATCCCGTAAAATATGCCAAAAACTATTTTTCACCAAAAGATCCACGAGCGGAAGGGGTGAGAGGAGGCACTGGGGGCGGACCCACCCAGTGAGCCACTGACCCGTGCAGGTCGAGGTTTGGCCACCCCAGGCAGCTCCTCGGCCTCCCTCTACACCTATAAGTTGCCTTATGACCTAAAAAATCAGGGGGGGTCGATAGTTTTCCAGAAAGAGTTCCGCTCCGCCGCCGCCACCAGAAACCAAGATTTGGATCCAGAAACTCCGTTCTGGCACCCTGCCAGGACGGGGAATTTGGAGAGGATCATCGCCATCGTCATCACCAATGCATCTCCATCAACCACCGATGTTTCCCTCATCCATGAGTGAGTAATCCCCTGCTGTAGGCTTGGGGATGGTAGGGATTGGATGAGTTCTATCATGTACTCGAATAAGATCTGTTAGGACATAGTGCCTAGTATCTCTATTAGTGCTATTTGAATTTGTTGCAACTTGTTGTGCTTAATGCTTGTCACTAGGGCCCGAGTGCCATGATCTCAGATCTGAACTTATTATTGAATCATTATGGTAGTATTGTCTGTGATCTTATCTGCAAGTTGTGTACACATATCATTGTCCGGATCCAAAGGCCCCTAAAGTGACAATAATTGGGACAACCGGAGGGGATGGCTGTGGTGTGAGGATCACATGTGTTCATGGAGTGTTAATGCTTTACTCCGGTGCTCTATTAAAAGGAGCACCTTAATTGCCAGTAGTTCCCTAGAGGCCCCGCTGCCACGGGCTGGCTGGACAGAAGATGTTGTGCAAGTTCTCATTGCGAGCACGTATGACTATATTTGGAGAACATGCCTAGGATTGTTTAGTACTTGGATGCTTGTTATTATTTATCTGCAATGCCCTAGATCTTGAAATTACATGTTTAGACTCGTCCATGCAATGCCCGTCCATCCATCTCTATGACTACCGCACTCAAATCCTCATCATTTATCAAGCATTACTATTGCTCATGTTTCATGAGTCATTGCTTTCTTGTTGCTACTACAAACTGTTACTCTTGATAAACTTCGTGAGCAAGAACTATTTCAGTGCGGTGACGACAACTCAGTTGTTCAGGCTTGCAAGTATTCTTTGGCTCCCCTTGTGTTGAATCAATAAATTGGGTAATACTACCCGCAAAGACTATTGCGATCAACTAAACTTGTGGGTCATCAAGACTATTTTATGGCGCCATTGCTGGGGAGCATAGCTTTATTTGTAAGTTCACTTGGATCTACTATTGTTCACTGCTACTCCTTTCATCATGTGGAAGTCTCGTGATGGAAAGTTCCCTATTTTAACATCCACTACAAGAAGAGGTACAGTCCTAAACACCTCTGCTGCGCTTGATTCACCGTTTGTTATAAATAAGCTTGTTACACCACCACCACATACACATGCCACACACACTGCTACTACTGCTGAGTCTAAAACTGCTTTTAATGTTCATGATGTTACTTCTACTGTGCTTGATGCAAGTGGTTCATTAGGTCCTTTTCTAGATGCTACTATGGCTAGTCTAGGAAATACCGAAACTCCTAGTGAAGACACTGTTACACCTGTTAGCTCACCAGAGGCTAGTGAGAGTTATGATATGATGATGGTTACATTGAGTTCACTGATGATTTTGTTGAAGAGTGCAGAAACACACATGGTACTAGTGCTATTAAGAGTCTCCTTGCTAGACGTACTATTATGCCTAAGATGTCCTCTGATCCTAAGTTTGCCACTTCTCCCATAGATATTAAAGATAAAGATTATGATTTCTCTCTTGATTTATCTTATTTAGATATTATTGAGAAAGAACCTTTTTGTGGGACTGAAAATGGGAGTGATGTGGCTCATATGAATGAGCTTTCTACTATGAGTTCTTTGTTCTCTGATGATTTTAAGATGCGCAAGTACTTTGTTACTAAGATCTTCCATTTTTCACTAAAAGGAGAAGCTAGGGCTTGGTTTAATAGATTACCTCCCGGTTCCATTGATAGGCCTGATTGCTTGATTCCTTCTTTCTTCCATAAATATTTTCCTCCTAGTGCTATACATGCTTCTTTGCAGAGACTTTTTGATTTTAAACAGGGAGAATAAGAGAAATTGCCTGAGTCATGTACAAGTTTCTATGCCTTGATTCATGCACATCCTGGATGTCGATTACCTAAGAATGAGCTTCTTGATATTTATTATAATGGACTAACTTATGATTCTAGGACATACCTAGATAGCTTTGCTGATTGTGTTTTCAGGAAAAGAACTCCTGCAGATGCTCAAGAATTAATGACCAAGATAAGCAAGAATTATGATGATTGGACTTCAACTGAGCTAAATACACCTGAGCCTATTACTCCTGAACCAGTTGTTCCTAAACCAATTCCAACACCAAGAACAAATAAGAGGGGAGTTATTGCATTAAATGATGAAGTGATGAAGGAAGCTAAGAAGTGTCTAAAGGAGAAAGGTATTAGAGCTGAAGATGTGAAGAATCTAACTCCTATAGAAGAATTATGTAAGCCAATTCCCCACTCATCTACTATTGAGGTACACTCTCTACAACACTTTGATGAAGGTGATATTCCTTATGGTAAGCCTCCTGATCAATGTTTAGAGGAACTTGACACATTTATTGTTAAGAAAGGTATTTTAATAAACAAGTTCAGAATCATTTATTCAAAAACTCTAGAGCTATCCATGAGTTGAAAGATATTATGGAAAGAACTTCTAATGATATTAAAATGCTTTGTAAACACTTTCAAATGGTTCAAACCTAACTTGATCAACTTGCTAAGGTATAAAAGGATATGCTAGTTAATGCTTCAGGAGATAAACATGCTTATGGAATTAGAACAAGGAGTGGTATAGCTACTCAAGATCCTTTATATCCTGAAGGACACCCTAAAAGAATTGAGCAGGATTCTCAACAAGGTGAAGATAGTGGTAGTCCTTGTAAGAGAAAGAAAAAGAAACATAAGATAGTTGAGGAACCACTTGAACCTGTTATAGATCCTAATAGTATATCTGTCTCTGATGCTGAAACAGAGAGTGGTAATAATAATGATGCTCGTGATAAGGAGGAAGTTAAGGAAGAACCTGAGAAGCACACTAAGAACACTAGGTACACAAAGGAAGATTTTATTGCTAATAAACATGGTAAATAGAGAGAACCTTGGGTGAAGAAACCTATGCCTTTTCCAGGTAAGAAACACAAGTCAAAGGAGGAAGAACACTATAACAAGTTTTGAGAGTGGACGAAACCCTTATTCTTGCAAATTCCTTTGACTGATGCTATTAAGTTGCCTCCTTATTCAAAGTATATGAAGGATATTGTCTCTAATAAAAGGAAGATGCCTAATGAGGAGATTTCTACTTTGCTTGCTAATTACTCCTTCAATGGTAAGGTTCCAAAGAAACTTGGTGATCCAGGTATACCAACTATTCCCTGCTCCATTAAGAATTATTATGTTAGAACTGCTTTATGTGATTTGGGAGCTGGAGTTAGTGTTATGCCTTTTTCTCTCTATAAGAGACTCCATCTAGAAAACTTGATACCAACCGATATATCTTTGTAAATGGATGATAAGTCAACTACTATTCATGTTGGTATATGTAAGGATGTTCCTGTTCAAGTTGCTCAAAATTGCATTGTTTTAACTAATTTTGTTGTGCTTGAAATGTCTGAAGATGATAATATGTCTATTATTCTTGGGAGACCTTTTCTTAATACTGCAGGTGCTGTCATCAAGTGAAATCAAGGAAAAGTAACATTCAATATTAATGACAAACAGCACTGTATATTTCCCCAAGAAGGTTGTTAAGAGCTATTGCCTGAATTCCATTGAAAATATTGAGAGCATCAAGGTTGGAGAAATATATTGTCCCATTCCATGAGAAAACTTTGAAAATATTATGATTGGGACCATTGCTATCAAGTATGAGGTAACATAATCACCTTGTGGAATGCAAAGTTTTGTTTCATATAAGATTGTTTTGGTAACAAGACTTGATCAACCTTGTTAACAAAAGGATTTTAATGAACAAAACATTGTTTTCACAGTGGTTTTACTTGCTCACTTTTTTTCTCCTTTCCAATCTTTGCTCTTCGTTGTGCCTAACTTAAAGGCATTAAAGAAAAGTACTTGTTGGGAGATAACCCAAGAGTTTCCTTGAGTCTTGTAAGTTATTACTTCAGTAATGACCTCTCCTTATCCTTTTTGTTTGCTTTTTGTGCCAAGAATGACCTCTAATGAGAGGGAAGTAAGATTTGGGGAGTTGCTGTCCCGAAACAGATTTCTGTCCTCCACCAAAAAAATTCGTGAGGAGTCTCTGTAAGTAGGATTGAGCTGACAATTTACGAATAAATACCCCAGTTTGTTAGATAACTTTTGTTAGTACAACACTTTTTGATTTGATAAATAAAAGGTCTTCTAAAAAATCGGTTTCTACCTGCTAGTCTGTTTTGACAAATTTCTGCAATTATTTGCATTTGCTTCTTATTGATTCCTTTTTGGGTTCTTTTTGGGAAATTGAGCTTTTTTAAGGAGTTGCTACAGTAGATTGTGTTTTAGTGAAATTTTTTCTGTTCTAAAGCTAAACCCAAAGGTCTATTATCTTTTGAATGCACTAATGTTGCTAATGAAGATTGGGTGAAGTTTTGTATGAAGGAAAATTTTCAGGTGTAAGGAAAGAATGATGTAATGAGATGAAGAATGGACAAAAGCTCAAGCTTGGGGGAGCCACCCTGTGTAACCCCAAGAAGTATTCAAAAAGTACAAGCTTCAAAGCTTGGGGGTGCCCAAGGCATCCCCTTCTTCATCAATAAAAATCTCAGGTCTTTCTAGACACTTCATTTTTATTGTTTCATGCACAGTTGTGTTGTTCTTGGAGCGTCTTAGTTTTTGTTTTTGGTTTTCTTTTGCTTTGTTTGGTTTGCTTTTCTTTGTTTGTTTTTTCTTTGTTTGCTTTCTTTAAAAAAATCGAAAGCACCAAAAATATTTGTTGTTCTTCTTTGGTTTTGTAAGTTCTTTGCAGGGTTCAGCCGTCCTCAGTGGATTTTGGTTCCATGTTATTATTCAAGTCACACAAGTGAAGGGCAATAATGGAGATTAAGACAACTCGAGGTGTGGTAAGAGGCTGGTAACAAACTCTATTTGCTTCACTTTTGTACATATACTCATCATTGTGAGCATGTTTAGCCTATTTGTGTAAGGTGTATGTCATTATGGATTCTTAGTAGTTCTTGCTTGTCTATGATTAGCTCCAGCTTGTTAATAGTTTATAGCATGTCATATGAATGTTTGCTTGCATTGTTTTATTCATACTTTGGTATGACATTGCGGTATCCTCCTCTGACTGTTCGTGTGAATCGACTTGGCACATGATCACGCATGCATATGACTAATCAATAGTCAGTAATCCTCGATGATTTATTTTGCCTCAGAGTTATTGTATCACTTTCATGCCATAATTATTCCTGTTTTGTTGCAAGCATAATTATGACAACTATTGCTCTCTCGTTTGTCGCTCCCTCTCTATTGCTAGCCTTCACTTGCACTGAGTATATGCTCTACCTGTGCTTCCAACTCCCCAAAACCAATATTGCCAGTTGTGTCCACCATACCTACCTATTAGCATCATTTGATACTTCAGTGCATGTTTTATATATGTCGTGTTTTCTTCCAAAATAAAATGTTTGTCTATTTTGAGAAAGTTAGTTAGTAAAGCTCTGATGAACTTGATGCCACACTTTATTTTTTGCGCTTAATAATCCTAAACCATTGTGACTAGTCCATGAAAGTTATATGCTTGCTAATTATATGCTGGGAGTCAGCAGAACCGTGCTATCATGAGGAACGCTTTCAACAATTTTTGGATATCTTATCCAGTTGATACTTTGCTCTTTTGTTTACGGATGTCGACGATGTGAAATAAAAGGGGAGCTTGTGATTTCATGGAGTCTGTACATTGTGTTACAGAAACACCTAGGCCGCTAGCCTAAGCCATGCCTAATCATGGTGGAAACTTGCAGCATCACCATAATGAGCATCTATGAAGCATCCTAAATAAAAATCTATGCATATGGTAAATAAAATGATTGCTGAGATTCTCATTGTCTGCTTACCTTGTCATTTTGGTTATGGGAAAGCTCCTATACCATGTGAAAGGGGTACCCTATTGGCGGTTCTCTATGATATGCATGTATTTACAATGACAAGAACTTTTAAGGTGACCAAAGTTTAGTAGCATGCGGAGCGACCCTCGTACTCAAGGGACTTGGGATTTCCAGTTTATGATCTGTCAAGCATATGATTCAGAGTGGACCTCACTTTCACCTTAACCACATGAAGATGCCTATGATAGGGGCAATGAGAGCTCAAATCTAATGAGTACCTTCCTTTCAGCATTTGGAAGCCTTTCAAACCTTCACACAAACGTTTTCACAACTTTGTTGAGCCACCACTTATTCTATGAGCACCTTCTTGAGAGCATAGTTGTCATACATGTGTTTGTTCCAAAACTTGGTTAATTATGTCATGACTTTGATGTTTGTATCTCTGATATCTTTACTTCTAGTCTTCATGTGAACTTCAGAGGTGCCTTCTCATTTATATTGTGCTCTTCAAACAAAGGCAAGCGAGATACCACTCTATCATACCTTATTATGAGCATTGCAATGTTGTTTATGTTTATGTTTCATGCTACTTATTATTATTGAGATGGTTTCTCTTCATAGCTTGCAATGACTGTTGAGTGTACTTAGTTGCATACTCCTTATTATGAATTGCCTAAGCATCTACTCCTGTGTTGAGAATATTTACATCATATGTAGCAAAGTGTTCATGAAAGTTCTTTTATCGCACTTAGTTTTCAACTGAATTGCTTGAGGACAAGCAATAAGCTAATCTTGGGGGGGAGTTGATACGTCCAAAACGTATCTAATTTCTCGGACACTTCGCTATTGTTTCTTCTCTAAACTTGTGTGATTTGGAAAAAACTAATGCGGACTGACGCTGTTTTCAGCAGAATTACCTTGGTGTCTTATTTTTGTGTAGAAAGTCAACTATCAGGAAAAATCCTGAAAAATATGCCAAAAACTATTTGTCACCAGAAGATCCATGGAGCCTAAAGGGGAGACAGAGAGGAGGCCTGGGGGGCCCAGACCCACCCCAGGCGCGGGCCCACCTGACCCACGCCTGGAGGGTGTTTGGCCACCCCAGGCAGCTCCTCGGCCTCCCTCCGCGCCTATAAGTTGCATTCTGACCTAAAAACTCAGGGGGGTCGATAGTTTTCCAGAAAGAGTTCCGCTCCACCGCCGCCACCAGAAACCAAGATTCGGATCTAGAAACTCCGTTCTGGCACCCTGCCGGGACGGGGAATTTGGAAAGGATCATCGCCATCATCATCACCAACGCATCTCCATAAACCACCGATGTTTCCCTCATCCATGAGTGAGTAATCCCCCGCTGTAGGCTTGGGGATGGTAGGGATTGGATGAGTTCTATCATGTAATCGAATAAGATCTATTAGGGCATAGTGCCTAGTATCTCTATTAGTGCTATTTGACTTTGCTGCAACTTGTTGTGCTTAATGCTTGTCACTAGGGCCCGAGTGCCATTATATCAGATCTGAACTTATTATTGAATCATTATGATAGTATTGTTTGTGATCTTATCTGCAAGTTGTGCACACATATCATTGTCCGGATCCAAAGGCCCCAAAGTGACATAATTGGGACAACCGGAGGGGATGGCTGTGGTGTGAGGATCACATGTGTTCAAGGAGTGTTAATGCTTTGCTCCGGTGCTCTATTAAAAGGAGCACCTTAATTGCCAGTAGTTCCCTAGAGGCCCCGCTGCCACGGGCTGGCTTGACAGAAGATGTTGTGCAAGTTCTCATTGCGAGCACGTATGACTATATTTGGAGCTAATGCCTAGGATTGTTTAGTACTTGGATGCTTGTTATTATTTATCTGCAATGCCCTAGATCTTGAAGTTACATGTTTAGACTCGTCCATGCAACGCCCGTCCATTCATCCCTATTCCTACCGCACTCGAATGCTACTGTTACCGTTATTATTGCTCCTGTTTCACTGTTGTTGCTGTTGTCGTTGCTTTGTTGGTGCTACTACAAACTGTTTCTACTGATAAATGTCTGTGAGCAAGAACTATTTCCAGGTGCAGCTGAACTGACAACTCGTTTGTTCAGGCTTGCAAGTATTCTTTGGCTCCCTTGTGTCAAATCAATAAATTGGGTAATACTACCCGCGAAGACTGTTGTGATCCCCTACACTTGTGGGTCATCAGTCTCTCCTGTAACCCTAGGCCCCTATGACTATATAAACCGTCCCTATGGGAGCCTTTAGGGCAACAACTGAATAGACAACCACAACCAACTCGCACAGGCGAACCTCTCTTGTAATACGTTGTAACATCCGGCTTACGGCGATATATTACTAGGTTGCTAGCAGGATTAGGATCCGATCACCGCATTCGGATCTGAACCTGGGTAAACTTGTGCTCACTGCTCCTGGAACATCCGATGTCTCACACCCCATCTTTCCAACACCACTAGGACCCCCTATGGAATACTTGTCGACAATCCGACGGCACTCCCCGATTCAAGATGACCGGCCGTGCTTCTAACAACAGCTTGTCTCCCTCATCCTTGGATGCAGCGACTCGAATGGTTAAGTAGCACGCTCGAGGACTCGTCACAACATGAACCCGCACACGCCTTGCGAAAACACCTAGTACGAGAGCTCGCCCTCGATTAGCCAAGCGACTGGCTCCGCGAGCCAGGAGGGATGATGCTCTATACACCAACAGTGAAAAAGAGTCCTTCCTACCTTAGGTTCCATGCCTCGAACATCTAAGTACCATGCTCGGGGACTCGTCAAACATGAACCCGCATGCATCCTAGGAAAACGCCAAGTACAATGAGTCCTTTGGGATCGCACGTGAATGGCTCCACGAGCCACGACAAGTCGACCGAGAGCTAATCGAACAGCTCACATACTCACACACCATCAATATTAATCACGCGCGTGCAAACTCAAATCAAAATGCTCCGAGACTAGCTACCCCCGATGCACCCAACCCATAAAACAACCCCATGACAAATAAATACAGATCATTCTCAAATTCATACAAAATCTAATCCATTCATACTCGCATCAAGTTTTTTTTACATACCCAGTCAGCACTAATACAATTGCATAGGGACGCCCCTTACACTATAGGATTTGAAGAAGAAGTGCCACTGACACCCTTCGTCCCTACAATGGGCTTGGTCAGAAACGTTGACAGCTTCTTGGCGATAGCCGATAGAAACGACTGCTCCGATGGGAGGTCGCGATACTCTAGCTCAGCATCGCCAGACGCCACCTGAGTCCCCTAGTATGACATGATCTCATTCATCACCATCACGCGCTCTGCATACAGAGCATCCTTCGCCTGCAGTGTGAGGATGTCGGTAGTGTCCACTATACCTGTCACCGACAGATACCCGATGGTGACATCATTGAGCTCAAAATCCTCAGGGAAATGAGCAAACCCGAGACTCGGCATGGTAGTCGCCCTGTGATGGAACACAGACCGTGCCATCCACTCCACCACCGCGGGTGCTTCCTCCAAATACCTCCACACCTCCATGAACCTCGCAGGTATCACTTCAGTTGGAGTGATGCTCTGGAGGATCGCTCGGATGCTGTTCGATGACTCTGTTGCAGCATTCAACACTGACTTCATCCACTACTCGGTGCCGAACTCCTGCACCGCCCTATCCCCCTTACCTACAACATCTACAAGAAATAAGATCACATCAAAGCATTTGGACAACAGACCCACCCGCGAACTGCCCCTAAAGAACATTCTATCGGAAGAAGAACTCAGCAAGGAGTGTACGGTAGCTGTCCTTCACGAACTTCTCCAAATTGGAAAGTTTCTCCTGGAGATCAAAGATAATAGAGTTAGATTCCTTGAGGTCCGACTCCGCCTCTGCGACTGCAGCTCTCGCCTAATCCTCCGCCTTGGCAGGCGCGGTTTTCATTGAATCAAGCTCGACGATTGGCACGTAGCCCACGCGGGCCTTCGCCAGTGCGGCGGTATGGTTCTCTGCACAATGAGCATAACTCTTAGCAATCGCTCGCAAATTGGCCGCGGGAGATATTAAAGACAGAGACCTGCCCACTAAATCCTTAAGATGGCGAGCTTCCTCCTGTGCTGCCACCAGCTCCTTTTCCATCCATTGTATCATGGACTGTCGGTCATCCGCTTCGACCTGCAACATAGAAATGCAACTGGTGTTAGTAAAAAAATATCCATAGACTCGACTCGTCAATTTCACACGGCCCGACCCTCGAGGACTGGGGAAGCCAAGTTATTAAGCGTCCAGTCGCTGATTGCTAAAGGTTAGCGACTAGACCCTAGGGGACTAGAATTACCTGGAGGGCCTCGCCAAGAAGCCGATACATTTTGTAGGCTCCCACGGTGGGCGCTGGAGCTGTCCTGCCGCCCGGCCGCTGCGATACCGACTCGACGTAGTCGTCGATCACCTCATGCATCACGGGAGATTGGACACCTGCGGCCTTCCCAATGAATTGAGGTAAATTGTCAGGTTTCACCACAGGCGCCTTGGTCTCCTGCGCGCTTGCCTTGATGGGTGGGTCGACGTCTGCAATGTTGCCCTCTTCACTGAGAAACTTCCTTCCTCAAGGGGCCGCCGCACCCTCCATGGTGAGGTCGACCTTCTTTTTCTTAGCATCTGCTTCAAGCGCCTCAGGGTCTCCCTCCTTCCTCTTCATGGAAGGGTCGTTTGTGACCTCGATGTGTCCGGTTTAGACCTTCCCCACAAATGCGCGCTTAATTTTCTTGGGTCCACCCCTGTAAAATAGGCAATGGTTAGCGACTCAGAAATTCCGAATGAAACACGTGAAGCAAAAAAGGAAGCATAGGCAGTAATACTTACTTGGCGATCAGGATAGCCCGCAGCACGGTGGTGATGTGAACGGGTTTCTCTATCTTGGGCCCGATGGGCCTCGACAGGCCCATCTCTAGTAGGATCGTCTGATGCCTCTTCTTTGGAGGGGCCTTCAGCTTCGCAACATGCTTGGATTGCGTAGGCTCATTTGGAGCTCTCTTCCGTGACGATCTCCGGGTCATTGTCCCCTTCCTCGAGACTGCGACTGGCTTCATCCTCGCAACGCTTTTGACCACGCATCTTGCGGTTTGCCGAGGTAGGCTCGTGCTCCTCCTTGGTGACTTCTTCTTCCTCCTCCTCATCAGTGGAGGATCTACCCTCCCCCTCGCCGAGAATCTCTTCGGGTACCTACTTGTCTAGAGGAGGAAGCCACTGCGCCAGAATTTGGAACGTCTGTAGGCACTCAAGTCAGTTAGGCGAGCTCATAAATGCGACTAGAAAGGAAAACAGTTAAAGCTGCTTACCGTGGGGGCCGGCATTTCGCTCGGCCTATACAGGATGAGCCCGTCATTGAGGCTAGTGTAGGGGGCCTCTGTGATCTTCTTCAGGGCCGTGATGTAGTCCTCCGCGACCCATTGTGCCGGGATCGCCTTCAAAGTGTCGGAGCGCCCGGTGTACTCGCCCATCAAACTCGGCCGGTTCATCAGCGGAACCAACTGCCGCTCGAAGCAGTAGTTGAAGAGATTGATTGTCTTCAATCCCTCATACTCCAGCTCGGTCATCCGAGCACACATTTTAGTGACGACCACTTTCTGTTCTTGGGGGATATCATTCACTGACAACCGCTGCAGATTGCTCCACTCCGCAGTGTATGCCGGGATCACCACTTCTTCGGCTGGGGTCGATTCCTTGACGTAGAACCAAGACTTATTACACTCGCTAGGCGCCTTTTTTGGCGGCATGAGCTTGAAGAAACTGGCGTGGGGATTCAACTGGAAGGTGACACCACCCGCCGCCAACAGAGGACCATTCTTTCGCTCACGAGTGGCCCACCCGTGGAACATCTCTAGCTAGAGAGGAAATAGGGTCAGCACCATAGGTACGACTCGCAGAAGACGATGAAGACCGTGATCTTCTCGATGTTGTGAGGACCTAGATCGGAGGGTTTTATCTGGTAGAAATGAAGGAAGCGCCTAAAGAATAAATAAGTGGGAAACCCTTGACCGCATTCTAGGTGACTGGCGAAGGAAATGAACTTGCTGGGGCATGGCTTGGGTTCTCTCTTGCTAGCTGGCACGGCTCGCCAATTTCCTTTGGTAAGAATACATGCATCCTGAAAGGACTGCAGTACAGATGTGGTACACTTTGATTTGGACCATGCAGGCGCCATGGGAGTGGACTCGCAAAGAATTGATGTTATGATCGGAAGCAGGAACGCTTCGGAAGAATTATGGGAACACGGGTGAGATCCATATTTCTCTCCACCACTCGCCATTTATAGTGTCTCACCCTAGTAATCACGGTATTATCCATTACTTCGCGGTAAATCCGCTAAAGTTATCGTTAGAAACTAACTAATGGCTACTCGCTTATTCCACTCACTCATTCCAATCGTCTGAGCGAGGCGACTCAAAGAAAAACAACTCGCCAAAGCTGCGAGTGAAATTTAGGGGCTTCTCCCTTCATTGGAGGAGTTCGTCACCGATTCAACTGGGCACCCACTCGAACTTGCCTACTCCGACTACCAAGTTGACTCCTACGCCGAACCCCTGACGCACTCAGGGACTAGTGATGGGGATATGCCAATCGTGATATCCCTAGAGGCTAGAAACAATTAGCCCAGGACAATGTTGACTGAGCCTGTTCTGACGGCGATTGGAAGAAAGGCTTCAAATAAGATCGACGACTGGACGCGAAGGCCCAAGACCATAGCTAGGCCTAATCGAATTAGGCCAAAGCCTTTGAAAACTTTACTGAATCGGTTGTAATCTTGTAAACCCTAGCGAGGCGCCCCTATATAACCCTCCCTAGGGTCCCTATTTTACTCATGAGCTATTAGCTACCCCATCCTGGAGACTCGCTGCCCATACACCGAGTTAGCCCTACTTGTAATCTCACTCGCCATCAATACAAACAAGCAGGAAATAGGTATTTACCCTACGGGGGGCGAACCTGGGTAAACCCTTGTCTTACCATCAATCTCGATCTACGGATGGCGACTCGCTATTACCACTTTCGACTCAATTTCTACGCCTGATAGCGACTGCCATGGCCATTCCTACCACAATATCGAGATAGAGATAGAAAATGATTGAGAGAGATTTGGAGAACAGGACCAGAGAAAGCAAGTGTAGAGAAACTCTCATAGAGAGAGAGAGTGAGAGGAAAAGAAAAAAGAAGCTTGGGAAGTGTAGAAGCTAACTAAAAGCGGCTCCTCGACATGAGTTTGTCGATCTCTTTGTACATCATCCACCAGATAATCCACCAAAGAAGGACGTAGGGTTTTGTAGCACCCCGGGAAAACCACTACTAGAAAATCGCTTGTTGTTTCTATTTTATGCATCATTGTAATAGCATGCTCATGTCATCATGGCACATTGCATCTAAGCATCATCATGAAATCATCATGCATATTCTTCCTCCAAAATATTTCACTAAAAGCCTATTTTGTTTTCTATTTAGTCTCATCAGTTATTTCAAATTAAAACCCCGTCTTTTTTTGAATCTTTTATTTATCTAAAAAATATTTATAAAAATGTTCTAAATGTTAAATTAAAATAAATATTTTAGTGGGGAGGCATCCACCGGCAAGGTCCAAAAGGACCAACCGGCACCCACCTACCTCCCCACTTCTAAACCCTAACCCTAACCCTACCTGCCACACACACACCCGGCCACCACCACACCTAGCCGCCACCACACCCGACACCGCAAGCGCGTAGGAAATTATCCCAAATGACACTTCACTTCAGCCTCTCTACTTCGCGAGCGCTGCACTCCCCGCATCCTCCGTCGTGCCCTTCGCCACCGAAATCCTCCCTCTCTCCAACCATACCTTATCCTTCGCGTTCGTCTGCGCCTCTAGTTCCTCGAGCCGAGTATGATTCTAGAGCTGATGGGTGCAGTGGTGTGCGGAGTTTGGGATAGGGTAGATCTAGAGGCAATCTGGCTGATCCACTACTTCCGGCCACGAATTCGAGATGGAAGGTGTGTTTTACTCCGATTCCTGGGGTGGGTTTGCATAGGGTTCATTTGTTTGCGGATGGATTTTTGATTTCATATCCGAGCGCTCGCCGATTTTTCCTACGTAATTCCTCTGGCTTGGTTTTGGATGGGAGGCCTTGGGGTAAGGAGGCATAGGATCGGGATGGATGTACTCTTCTCTTCCCCAAGTTTCTGGTCCGAGTTTTGGACAGATATGTTTCTCCTTCGATTTTGAGGATTCGGGTTCCAAAGTTGGGAATCTCAAATTGGCCTGTTTCGCCTAATTCGATTCGCTAGATTGCCTCATATATGGATCAAATTTCCCCGGTTTTTATGATTGGGGAGGTTATTCTTTGATGTGCTGAGCGTAGGATTGTTCTTATTGGGGAGGATGGTATTGCTGTGGATGTCCGACAATTGGGTGAAGGGAGGAAATTCATTCTGATACGAAGTTGGTTTTTCATTCGATACTGCAGTTCCGGAAGCTTGTATTCATTGAGTCGATGCTCCACCTTCGTGTGGGTCTCCTTTGAGAATGTTGCGCAAGCTGGGACCTCGTGCTTTATTCCGGCGATCACCGGAGATGGGGAAGAAAGTTAAGGGGGATTCTCTAAATTTGAATTCCAATGTTTCGCTGCATGCGAGGACTAGGTCCATTCAGTTTGGTGGGCCGGTTACATGGACTGGTTCTGGTCATGGGCCACATCCTTTGTATGTGGGCTATCACGGTGAGGGTGATAATAAATCCCACATATTATCTGGTTGACCTAGTTCTCTTGCGGCTATTTATTCTTCTTCTAGATCTTCGGTGGCGGTTTCTAGATTACACCATATCTAGGAGAGACTAAAATTGGCTGGTCCACCGCGGGTGGTGTTTGTTGACAAGCTGGTCCTTCGCTCGATTCTTTGTCCTGCGTCCTTTGTCCCTTGGGCTGGGACACGGTCGAGGGATCATAGGAGCTTTGCTTCGTTGGTTGATTCACCACCGTCAACGATGTCATTCAACTACAGATAGGGGACGGTGCAAGGGGGAAGGATGCTCGTGCCAATTACCCCCCTTATCGGCCTCTTGGTGGTTTTGCCCCTGGTGCCTTTCATTCCAATCTGATGCACTCGAACCAGGTTCATTCTGATAACCCTAGGTCTTCTTTGAATAGGGGTCGTGAGGAATTTAGGTGTGATACTTTGCATCAAGTTTCTTCTAGTAATCCTGGTGATCTGAGGAGGAGTCTTGGAGATAATCATTCTTGCAGCCGTGATGCTCCTCATGCTGATTTACGTCCCTCTCGTGACGGGAAGAGTTCTAGGCTTAGTGCGGCTGCTTCTCAGGACCGTGGATTTTAGCGTGAATTTAGTAATCCTGGTGGTAGAGATAGATGGGCGCATAGGCCTGAGATGAGGGTGGAGGGTTCTAATAACTCTTCCAATGACAGGAGGGGGAATTATTCTGCTAATAGGGAGGATAATCTCAGTGGCTCCTCGGTAGCTGCATCTAATGCTGATCGTTTTGGAAGTGGGCTGAACACTGCTCCTCTGCAGCAGAAGTTCCCTGTGCAGCAAACTCATGGTGTTCTGTCTCAGGAGTACAGGCAGGGGAATCAGTATGAACAGCAAGGTCTGTCCTTATTAGGGAAAATCTGAATCAGTTTTTGGAGCCAGGTGAATTGTGTTTAATGTGTGGGGAGGTTCATGTGGATAAATTTATCTTCTTTGAACGGAAACCTTGGGAGATTGCAACTCCCTTTGTATGCAGCTCTGCCTGGGAATGTTTTTTTGTTGTCCCTAATATCAGGAATGCTGCTCCTGCTAAAGATATTTTCCAAGTTGTGGTTCAGGTAGTGGATGTAAATATTTCTTCTAGACATATTGAAGAACAGTTTAGTCAGTGGGATGGTGCTAAGTGTATTTGGATATGCTATGCTAAGCCTATGACTGATACAAGTTTCTTGATGAGGTTTCCCAGTCCAAGAGATATAGATGCTTGGAAGAACTTTGGAAAGACTCAATTGAGAACAATGAGAAATGTTACCATTCAGGTGGACAACTGGTTTCCTAGTTATGGAGCTACTGGTGATTTGCATACTTCTTGGTTTCAAGTTAAAGGTATCCCATTGAGCAATAGGAATTGCCCCACTGCTACCTTTGTTGGAAGTATGGTTGGTAGAACCCTAGCCATTGATAATAGCAGTTTGAATAATGTTGACTATGTCAGAATCCAGATTGGCAACATGGATGTGTCTCTAGTGCATCCTGTTGTCTTCAATGTCAACATTGGTTCTTGTTTCTATGATATTGAATTTACCAGATAAATCCCAAGAGGAAAGAATGCTATTGAAAAGGTGTCTATGTCTACTGATGTTAGAGATGGTGCTAGGCCTTCCTAGAATCCACAACATACTCCCAAAAGACCCAGGACTGATTCTGCGACTGGTGGGAATTCTAGAGGTTTTATGGGTGATGCTCGGAGATCATACAATGTTGGACCTGGTTTTAGGTCAGTTCCTGATGTTGCTGAGAAAGCTGTGGATGAGAGTGATAAATTGGGTAAGAGGAAGGCAATTGCTGATAATGTGGATGAGGTGGACAGTGACAGTGATGATGATGCCCCTTCCTCGGAACATGTGCTGAGAGAGAAAGGTTTGCTTCCTGATGACTATGTTATTAGTAATGAAGCTTCATCTAGTGCAGCTGTAAAACCTACTGTGGCAAGTGATTACTATGATCAGTATATGGAGTTCATCAAGAGGACTAGTCTCATGGTCCTGGGGTGGTTGAGAATCCTGAAGAACCCTTCAAGAATGAACTTACATATGAGAAATGTGGAAAAAAGAATAACAATATTGCTAAGAAATCTGGGGGGGGGTATCCCTTGGTGGTACCAGGAAGAGTGGTTGGGAAGAAAAAAATCACCCTCCGTGTGATATTTTGTCTGGACCAAGGTTTAGGAATAAATATGAGTGGAAACTAATTGTGACAATAAAAATCTGAGGCAGTTGATGGAAACTAATCGTGACAATAAATATGAATGGAGGCAGCACTTGTCAAGATTAACTGGTGTAAATTTGGAGCCAGTGGTGTAATCTCCTTTGGGAAGTGAAATGGAATCTAGTGCAAGCTTGGCTGCTAACAGCGATGGGATTTCTGAGGAAAGGTCTTCAGCTCATATTATCAGAACTTCTGTGATTAGTATCACTGAGCTGCCTTCTGACTTTGCTGACAATGTGCCTACTTCCTCTATGGTTCGGCCCTTAGTGCCTACAATTCCAACTCCTGAACAGCCTGTTCCTACCAGAGCTATGGCTAGTGTGAGAATTCAGACTTCTGGTTCTGCTAATATACCTATCCTTACCAGCGCTATGGAGCATATCAATGCAAGGGATAATGCAGGTAACAAACTTATTTCTTCTGCTAATTCTTTTTTAGTTTTGAGTGATAATGATATTATGGATAAATCTCTAGAAATTTGTATTGATTTAAAAAACTATGCCTCTGTCTACTGTTCACCTGTTAAAAGATTTAGAAAGTGCTAGATCTAATTTGGCAAAAAAAAGTTGGTTTAATGGATTGTGATGGGGTGGTTGTAAACTAGGGAAATTGCTTGCTAGTTATTGAGGAGAATAGGGAAGAGGAGAACAGGGAAAAAGCTGAATCTATTTGTGATGGTTTGGTTGATGATGAGGATTTTTACTCCTATTTAATAGGAAATAAAAAAAGGAAATGTGGAAAAAGAATAACAATATTGCTAAGAAATCTGGGGGGGGTATCCCTTGTTGGTACCAGGAAGAGTGGTTGGGAACAAAAAAATCACCCTCCGTGTGATATTTTGTCTGGACCAAGGTTTAGGAATAACAATAAGTATCTATGATAGGTTTGATTATGAATTGTAGGGGTGTGTGAAAGAAAGGTTTTGCTTTTTTTCTCAGAGATTTAATTGCTGAGTATAAATTTGATTTTATTGGGCTCCAGGAAACCATGAAGAAGTTTGAATATTCATTTTGTAGAAACTTTGATCCTAATAATGACTATATTTGGCTATGGGCCCCCGCTGTGGAAAAATCTGGTTGAATTGTGTGTGGTCTTAAATCCTCTAGATTTAAGGTCCTTAAGGTGGTCACTAGTAGATATTTTGTTGAAACTAGAGTTTTTGATAACAAACTGTCGAGGGAAATGTTTATTATTGTCGTATATGGTGCTGCTCAGGTTGGGGATAGGGGGTTATTCCTTACTGAGTTTGCTGGGATTTGTAATGATCTTGATGTCCCTTCTCTAATTGGTGGTGACTTCAACATTATTCGTTTTTATTATGAAAAGAACAAACCTGGGTTTTGTTCTAAATTCATAGATATATTTAACTCCATCATTAACACTTATGCTTTGAGGGAGTTTAATTTCTCTGGGAGTCAATTTACTTGGTCTAATAATCAGCAAGTGCCTACTCTAGAGAAACTAGAGAGGGTGTTAGTTAATGATGATTGGGAGGATATGTTCCCCTTGTCACAAGTTAAGAAGATTCCTAGGGTTATGTCTGACCACAATCCCTTAGTAATTGATACTTGTGAATGTGCGGATGTTAAATGTAGAGAGTTCAGATGTGGTGATTCAGGGGACCTCTAATCTCCTGTCTCATGCTACAGAGTATTATAAAATGTTGTTTGGTAAGGGGAAGAGAACTTGATGGGTTTAGATGCTGATGTTTGGTCTGATCATGAAAAACTCCATGATGAGGATAATGTTTTTTTGGATAGACCTTTTGGTGAGGATGAGGTTAAATTTGCTTTGGATGTCATGGTTAAAAATAAAGCCCCTAGACCTGATGGGATGCCTGTAGAATTTTATCAATCTTGTTGGCCTATTATTAAATTTAATATTATGTCTTTGTTTAATAATTTGGATTCTGGTAATTTGGACTTGTTTAGAATCAACTTTGGCATGATAATCCTTCTTCAAAAAACCCTTGATGCTGATATTATTTCCAAGTATAGACCTATTTTCTTACTTCAGGTATTGTATAAGTGGATCACTAAAGTCATTACTATTAGAGTTGAGCCATTTATGAAAAAGCTAATTTATGGGTGCCAATCTGCTTTTCTTAAGGGAAGGAACATTATGGATGGGGTAATGTCTCTGCATGAAATCTTGCATGAAACTCGTAGGTGTAAAAGCCAGGGGTTGTTTTGAAATTAGATTTTGAAAAGGCTTATGATAAAGTTGATTCGAATTATTTGCTCAAATGTGTTTCTCGGAAAGGGTTTAGTGATCTTTGGTGTAAGATGATTAGTACGATATTGAATGATGGTACCTTGTGTGTTAAGATTAATGAGAAGAGAGGTTGTGACTTTGGAAGCCATAGAGGGGTGATACAGGGTGATCCCTTCTCACCCTTCCTTTTCAATTTAGCTGCGAAAAGTTTGGCTAAAATGTTTGGATGTCAACTTGGTCATTGGCCCATTAAGTATCTTGGTGTCCCTGTTTGTGGCACCATAATTCATGTGGCTCATCTTCTTCCTTTAGCTGATAAGCTTAGGAAAAAGCTTGATGGTTGGGTTGGCAACTCCTCATCAATTGGGGGTAGACTTACCCTTATTCGGTCTTCTCTTAGCAGTCTACATATCTACCATATGTCCATGTATCTTATGGAAGATACTAATCTGGAAGAGTACACTAAGATCATTAGGAAGTTCTTTTGGGAGGGCTCAAGTGATAAAAATAAGTATCATGTGGTGAGATGGTCCTTGCTGTGTAGACCAAAAAAGAAAGGAGGTTTGGTAGTTAAAAACCTGAAGTTGTTCAATATTTGTTTAATGTGCAAATGGTGGTGGAAATTTCAAGCGGAAGATGATTTATGGCAAAAAATTGTTAAGGCAAAATATGGAATTTCACATGGTATTTGGAGAATAAAAGTTAAACAAAATGATTCTGCTGCTTGGAAGGATCTGATGAAAATTAGGCAGATTTATCTGTCTGGTAGAAAAATGGAAGTGCGTGGGGGGAGGGAAACTAACTTTTGGCATGATCAATGGCTTGGTGATTTCTCCCTTTGTGAGAAATTCTTGGAGTTATTTGATGTGTGCAATCAACAGATTGGTACAGTTAGAGAGATGAGTGACCTGGGTTGGTTTTTCACTTTTAGGAGATGGTTATCCCCTAGACTGACTAATCAACGGTCAGAGTTAAGAAGTTTGTTGGGTGGTCTTAGACTTAATGATGAGATTGACAAGCCTAAGTGGAGATATTGCAAATCTGGGGTGTTCTTTGTAAAATCCTTGTATAATAAGCTGTCTGATGTAGGTCATATTAGATCCTTTCGACATCTCTGGAAAGCTAAAATCCCCTTGAAAATTAAAATCTAGCTGTGGTTAATCTGGCATAATGCTATTGCGACCAAAGAGAATATGAAGAAAAGGAAATGGGTTGGTAGTTATGTGTGTCGCTTTTTCCCTCTTGACGAAACGATCAACCATCTATTTTTTTACTTGCCCTACTGCTGTATATATGTGGAGTTCGGTTGCTTGGGTTCTGGGTGCACAAACTAAACCTTCTTGCTTTACTCTATATTTTTGGTGGATTGTGAAGTTTCTTCCCTTTGGATTTAATTTTCACATCATATGTATTGTTTCTTTATGCTGGGCATTATGGAAGAGTAGGAATAGTGCTTGTTTTGAAGGGAAGTTGCCATCTTCCCCTCTGGGACTAATTTGCTACATGTGTGCCTTTCTACGATATTGGGCAGGCCTACAGAATGAAGAAGATAGGGCTACTCTAGAGGAAGGTGCCAATCGCCTGCAGAATTTGGCCACCCAGGTACATGATATGGCTAGTAGAGCATCCATGAGGAGGATCAAGAATGCTGATGTTGAAGTGGAAGTTGCTGCCCCTGATGGGGCGGTCGAGGGAAAGGATGCTTAGATCATCTAGGAGAATGTTAGGGTTCCATGGGGATGGTCAGGGTGTGATTTTGTTGTGGTGTTGTTGTTGGGCTCTAATCCGTGCTAGCTGTGAATTGTGGATGTCCTGGGTTCTCTCTTAGTCCTGGAGCTTTATGTTTACGACTAGTTCTGGAGTCTTTTTCGTTAGTTTGCTTTGTATTTGGTTGCTTAAGAATCGATCTTCTATTATCTGATGGTAATGGAACCCGGCTCATGTGAGTCATATGGAAAAAAAACCACACCCGACACCAACCCTTGCCGCTGCAAGCATCACACACACGCACCGCACTATACTTCACCCACCGAACCCAACTAACCCCGCACAACACGACTCCACCGCGACCAACCCCACACCTATGCTATACCCCACTCAAATAACATCGACGCGACGCCCGCGCACGGAACACGCCACAAACTCGTATACGCAAGCGACTGACCCCCAATTCCCGATCAAGTCTGGCCCCACCCCTTCACCCCGCATGCCGCCCTCCTTAATCCCACCAACCCCCGATCCCTTCTGCCTCCAGCGCCATGTTCCCGACCTCGTGATCTCCACATGTCTGCTTGCCGCCTAGGCCTCGCCCCACCGCTGCCCTATCCTAGCTCCGCTCCCCTTCCCGCGCCCCTGAGCTCCTCTCCTTCCTCGACCAAGTTTTGCCACATATCTACACCGTCGTGCCCGCCCGGCCGTGTCCGCACCTCCTGTCGCCCCGGGCGCCGTGCATCCTCGGCAGTGGCCCCGCCGTCCTCTATCTCGGTCGTCACCGACCATGCAGAGCTTCTGTCATGCCTGCACCTCGCCATCCCCTCCGCTCATGCGTTGTTGGAGCCCCGATCCTCGTTGCCAGCAGCTCGTCCCGGTCGCCCCACGGCGCTTCTGCCTGCACTCGTCCCTGCCCGCATATAGCTCCACGTCGTCCTTTGCCTGCTTGGTGCCTCGAAGCTCGTCATCCACCGCGTCCCCATCTCTGAGCCGCCTCCCGCCCGACTGCTTTTCCCGAGGAACACCTATGCCTCTTCCTCCCTTGAGCCCCGCTGCCTCCAACCTACAGTGGGCCATCGCCAGCGAGCCTCCTTCCTTGCCTCTGCTCATATCCTGGGCGCCAAGGCTGTGTGTCCTCCTTGACCCGCCAAGTTTGCCGCTGTTGATCGTGGGACCCTCTACGGCACCACCCAAGACTGATGGTGTGATGAGCACAACAGCAAGTTTTCCCTCAGTAAGAAACCATGGTTATCGAACCAGTAGGAGGAAGGAAATGACTCAAAGGTGTTGCTAGCAACTTGGAAACCCGCACAACACAAACTCAAGACTTTCCCCAAAGAACAGTGAGATTGTCAATCTCACCGGTTTGCTGAAAACTAAGGGTTAACTGTATGGTGTGGAGGGTAATAGTGGTTTGTAGAAAGTACACGGTAATAGTGGAAGATGTATAAATGGTAAAGATTGGACCGGGGTCCATAGTTCACTAGAGGTGTTCTGCTCAAGATTAACAAACATGGCATGCTCGGTAAACAAATTACAGCAGGGCAATTGACAGGACTGAGCAAGGCATAACAATGCAATACTAGACATTCATGATCCTATGAGATTCAATTGGGCAATACAACAAGATTCATAGACCGCCATCCTACTACATCTATGACTAGTAATCCACCTTCAGTTTATCATCCGAACCCCCTCCAGTATTAAGTTGCAAGCACCGGATAACTGCTTTAAGCAAAGTGTGTAAGGTAGAAAATCCACTTGTTCCATGAACAAGAGACCGTTGTTTTCTCCCTAGTGGCAAGAACACATCTACAACCTTAGAGATTTCTGTCACTTCGCTTAGATTAAATAGAGGCATGAACCCACTATCGATCATAAATACCCCCTCTTGGAGTCACTAGCATCTACTTGGCCAAGATAGCTACTAGAAACAGAGAGCATGCAAGATCTCAAACAACACAGACATGATAGAATCAATAAGACAAGACCATTAATCAGTCTGACATAGTAATCTCAATATCCATCGGATCCCCGCAAACACAACATGCATGATTAAAAATAGATGATCTTGATCATGAACGGAGCTCACAAGATCTAAACATGGTAGCACAAAGGAGGAGATACAACCATCTAGCTACTACATGGACCCATAGTTAACATGGTTATACCCTACGGGTACACGACATCAACATACCTGGTCTAGCCCAAGGAAGTCCCACAAGAATATACGCGGCCCATGAAGATTTTCGGGTGGCCCAAGCCCATGACGTCTTCGCATCCTTGGAGAGCAAGACTAGAATAGATAGAATAATCAAAGGGGCAAACCCTAAATCTGTAACCGACTCGATCCGTGCCCGGGACCTGCCTACCTCTATATAAAGGCTAGGAGGGTACGAAGAGGAGGCTCTCTCTCTCTTACCACCGCATACACACCTCCATGCCAGATTGCATCTGCGCACCCCTGTAACTTTCGGTTCCACCGTAATTAAGAGCAGATAAGTAGGAGTAGGGTTTTCCCTCCGGGGGCCTGAACCTGGGTAAATATCATGTCCCCTGGTTGCTTGTCTGTTAACCGTTCAACGATCTCCAGCACCCCCATCTTCTCCAAAACCCAAGCTCATAACAATGGGCATTGACGAGAATAAACCTCATCAATTGGCGCCGTCTGTGGGAATCGGGGGTGCTAATTGTGCGATCGTGATGGTCCCAACCAAAGCGATCTACAATTCCTCGGCAATGGAGAGCCATCTCCACTTTGGCGCTTTCGACTTCACCGCCCACTCGCCAGCCATCCTGATGGACGTCGAGCCTGTTGGCGACGGGCTCGAGATCCTGTTTGGGAGCTTCTGCTTCTAGGTGGGACAAACCGGCACTCTTCGTATCCGAAATAGGGTGCCATTGCCATCGATCAGGCCCGCCTCATGGGCTCCGCATCCCTTGCTACGCACGTCAACATCGACAGATGAGTCATACGACAGCAGCAGCTACAACTCAGATCTGTGCGATCCTCCATCGGATGAAGGAACCTATGGTACCGAATCCAAAAGCTGCGGCAGCAGCGATCCGACATACGGACGATACCAATGTGCCGTGGTCATACAAAGCGACATAGAGCAACAACCACCAGGTTCGGGTGCTCACATACCGCCACCCAACCCGCAGGGTAGAAACGGCAAAAACAGGAGAAACCAATCCCCCCGCCCAACGAGGACGACCCTGACGCCAATCGGGTAATCCACGTCAGCAAGGAAGAATGGAACCAAGCACGCGAAGCCGTGGCGGGCAACAAGATCCTGCCTATGGGTGCCTCATGGTACCTACTGATGGCATACCACCTTCTCCTCATCGAAGAGCACAAAAGGCAGGTGACGATGCAAGAAGTGCTCGACAAACGCAAGCAAGCGGATTCAGAGTCTAGCGCGTGGCGAGCTGCGCTCTCCGCTGTTGGCGGATCCAGCTCGCATGGCAACAACGCCAACAAGCATCATTCTCGCGTAGAGAACATGGATCCCGCTGCACGTCGCGAGGTGACCCAAACCCTCAACACGTCCTTCATGGAGATGGACGCCAATGGCAACGTCATCCCAAAGACGCTGCAAGCTGCGATCATGGTAGCCACCACATAACTTGCATCCATCCACCTCCGGTGGGGGACCCAAAAAAGGGCCACGCACAACTCCGCACTAGCCGGACTCGGACTCGTTGGAGCTGCGCTCGACGGAGAAGCTCCTGCGGAGCCAAAAAAGAAGGCTGCGGTCAGATTCAACCGCAGCTCCACACCCTCATCCGACGAGGAGGAACACGACCTACCTCGATGGCACAAGAGCTCACGACGTCGCAGTCGCGACTACGGCGCCCAAAGCGAATTCACTCAACGCAAGTACGACAAGGCACGCGCCAAGCGCGTGTGCTCATCTGAATTCGAAGAGGATGATGATGAAGGAGAACTCTGCGGGGCCCAATGCTTCAGCAGATCTGTTTAGGGGACACGGATGTCAAGGAACTTCAAGCTTCCTTCGGACACTCTGAAGTTTGACGGCACGCGGGACCCTAAGGCGTGGCTCAGCTACCACCTGTCGTCCGTCAAACTGCACGGCAGCAACAAAAACACCGCCCTACAATGCCTTCAGCTGCAGTTGACTGGCGTAGCTCGGATTTGGCTCAACAGCCTATCCTCGGGATCCATCCGAAGCTGGGAGGAACTGGAGTACAGATTCATCCAAAACTTCAAGGGCACCAGCAAGAGGCCAGCCTTGATCGAAGAGCTGCGGGCCTACACCCAACGAACGGGTGAATCCATTCGCTCGTATATACTACGCTGGTCCAACATCAAGAACTCCATGGCACACATCTCTGAGGAGAGAACAATCGACGCCTTCAAGGATGGCTTCAAATGTAGGACTTCAAGGAAGAACTTGGGCGCGTCAAGCCCAAGACACTCGACCACCTCATGGACATCGCCAACAGGTGGGCAAATGGCAAGGACTCCGTCCACCGAGCACATTCAGAGGAGGAATATGACTACAACCACTGACGTGAGTGTCGTAGCAAGCAAAGATTGTGCGTCTACGACGATCGCGATGGACCCGACATGGTCGTGGCTGGCTACGCCGACCGCCGCAACGAAAGCAACCGCAGCAGTAGCGGATACCGTGGAAACAACATCCGTGATGGAGGACGCCACGGCCGCGACGATGAGCCCTCGGTATATGACAAATTGTCAGGCCCATGCACCATCCAATTCTACATCGACAAGCAGGATGGCAAAAAGAAGGCCAGTCACATGCTCCAAGATTGCCGCGAGTTCCAGAAACTCAGCGAGAGCATGTCCCTGATGAGACGGCAAGCTCCGAACCTCGGGTACGGACATGCACCCGCACTAGGTGACATCGCCCACGGAGCTCCTCCACCACCACCCGTGGGACCTTCGAATCACCCGATCGCACCCGCGCAGAACAACGGCGGAAACGGGTACCCCGCGCCGAAAGGGTAACTGATGATCCAAAAGGGGCGCCCAACAAACAGGGTGCAAAAGAAAATCACCCGCCAAGTCAGTTTGGCTGTGACTGCTCCACCCGCATCCTTGAGTACCTCAGCGGTTCGGAGTCCTGCATCACGTTCAGCCATTCGGATCACCCCCGCCAGATCCCTCGCCCAGGTCATGCTGCCCTGGTGCTCGAGGCGCAGATCGGAGGGTTCGAGATGAGCAGCGTTGTAACATCCCAGCATTAGATCTTAGAAATAAGTTGAACCCAGATGTGTACATTGCATTCATGCATAGAAAATTTGAATAATTTTCGCCCTTTTAAATAAGAACTTGTCAAGGTGATTGAAGCTTCTCTCAAATTGATGGAATTGAAGTAGATCATCAAGTTGACTGTGATAAGTTTCAATATGAACTTTGGTAAAACCTTATCAGGGTAAACATGATTTGATCTAAGGGTAGATCAAATATAATAAACTTTAAAACTTAATGTATTGCTTAATGCTTGATATCTGATCCTTAAGGGATCATATCATAATATTCCTCACAACAACTTATGAATACCAAGTTTAGATTACAACTCAAGTAATAAGAATGTATAGACTAATCCTGACCTATCTTATTCTTATCTATTCTTACTTTGAGAGTCATGGTAATACCTAACTTTAACTTTTTAGTGTGATTGAGTAGGAAAGAAACCAAGTCAAGATCATTCACCATGTATCTTTCTTTCCATATCAATCTTTATCATCTCTATTGATCTTTATTCTAATATATGTTGTTCATCAATGTTGAGAAATCAACTATTGATTCACCCATTCTTAAACTATCAATTCTTGATCCATCAACTCTTGTCCTTATCATAGCATCCACTCTAAACCCTTTAGAGAAAGAAGTAAGAAAAGATAGGTGGTAATGTTAGATTTAAATATCATCTATTTGATGGGAGTGTTGAAAGAGAACTAAATCAATATGATAATTGACGGAGTTAACTCACTCCTGGATGGATAGAAGAGTTATTTGAAATAAGATATAGGTGTTAACAAAGAGGATTACAAGGATGAATTATGAAGATAGGTTACCAGGAGTAATCCTATAGAATAAGGTAGCAATAGTAATGAATAATCTCTCTCAACAGATAGATACACTGAGAAAATAATTATAATACAACGGTAGTGTTGTATTGATGAAGTCATGATTATCCCATTTGGAAAGCTAAGCTATAAATGATCAGAGGATTATAATGATCAAGCCTTGCTCACCAGGATTGTATACTTATATCAAGTATGAGTGACATTGGTGGGTTGAACATGATTGAAACCCTAGTATATATAAGTTATCCTAGAGTAGTTATTACAAGTCACATTAATATAATGTGAGGTTGGAGTATGAGTTATTAGAGTAAAGTAAATGTAGGATAGTATGATTAAACGAAAGCTATTATAGCATAGAGTTATGGAAGAATAGGAATGGAGTTAGAAATAGCTACTTGTTGGATTGAAGGTTATCAGCAGAAGAGTAGTTGAGATAACCAAGTCTGGATAGATGAAGATCATGAAATGCTTTAGGGTCAAACTCATTGGATTCATCAATGTGTTCAGAATAATAAAAGGTGAATAAGAATATTCTTGTGAAGTAAAACTCATCATGTTAACCATGATGATAGATAGGAAGAAGTAGTATACTAGGAAAGGAATTCCTTAATTAGAAGTCCAGAATTATGAATTATGGAAGATAGGAGTTCTTGGTAAACACCCAACTTTAAATCTTAAACCAAGTATAATATCCATTTCATGTTATGAATTCCTCATCTTATATCTATATTACTTTATAGGAATATTTTCCTATAGCAAATCACATAAGCACATCTCTGTCAATTCCAATTATCATAATTATATGTGCTTAGGAGTATCTTTATCGATTCTTTTCTATAAAACATTTTAGAAATAACTTTCTATTTTAAAAGGTGATGTCATCAAAGATCACAAACAGAAGACAATATGCTTAATTATTAAATCTTTACTCACATCAACAAAAGAAGAGAAGTAAAATAAGAACCCTAAACCCTTGGGTAAACATTTACAATTCAAACCTTAACCTCTATGCTAATCTTAATAGAATATATACATTGCCATTTTATAAATTAATGGAAGTAATGTTAACCATATTAATTTCCTTTGTATATTATGCACCAAATAAGAATATAGGATCATTATATAAAAATTTCCTTATAAAATATGAGCTAACTAGAATTAAGTTTTATAAACAAATAAGTAAATATCAACTAATAAAAACCATGGTTGATTCCTAGGAAGATAAGTAATAACAAAGCCTTTTACAAAATAGTAAACAAGGAATTTATATCAAGAAAATAAAGAATGATATAAAAGGAAAAATATTTATCATTAAGATTTACAAAATAAATCTCAATCAATACTAATTGTTGCTACAAGTGATCAGCAAATAAACTTTGATAAGAAAATTTCAAATTATAGATTAAATACAAATCTGAAAAGCAAAACAGAAAATAGAAAAAGTAAAGCAAATAAAAAAAAAATCCTGGCCGTGGCCCATTTCCTTCTCCACTATCTACCACGCACATGCAGCCCACAAAGGCCCAACAACCAACCCAGATCATCCTTTTCTATGACTGATGGGTGGGACCGAAGAAGGACTGCGGGTTGAGCTGAAAGATTCGCCAGGGGGTTATCCGCAAAAGTGACATCGTCGTCATCCTCACGCACACAGGCAGCTTGCTGGAGGAGTCCGCCGCCGCCCGATGTCGTCGTCGTTAGCCGTGCATCAAGATGCTCGTCGTCGTTCCAGAGGAGGATAAGAAGGCCACCACGACACCCTGCCTCAATCCCTATCAACGTTCCCTCCTTATCCTCTCTGATTCGAATGAGGCCAAAACCCTAGCTCATCGGAGCCACACCTCGTCATCGAGCCACACCTCCCCATTCTCTTCCAAGTAGCCATGGAGATGTCCCGTCCTCCGTAGATCCTCTAGGTGAAATCTTGCATCAAGGGGAGCATTGGAGAGGACGAATTTTGCCGTTCCTCTTTGCGGCATTTCATCGGAATCCTCGTCGGAGAGCTCGCCTCCGACCACGCCTGTCCTCGCCGACCTCTCTATCATCATCAAGGTGAGTTCCAGAACCTCCAATATCCCTAAATCGCCATTTCTCGTTGTAAAATGTCGTCACACCATATGCCACCGTCGTCCACCGTCGGAGCTCTTCGGAGCCTAGGCTCCGATGACCATTTCCGAGCGGCGCCGCCACTTTAGGGTTCAGCGCATTAAGCTGATTCGAACTAGGTTAGTTTCGTTTGCTAGGGCGCCGTGGATCGTCGCCGGCAACCACCCACTGACAGAGGTGGTGGTGCTGACGCCATAGTGACGTCATGCCGACGCCACCCTTGACCCAGTCCACTGTTTGACCTGGTGTTTGTCTCACGTGGCAAGTGACATGGCCTAGGGCCCATCTGTCATTGTCTGCGAGTAACGATCATGCCGGTAACAAATATATTTATTTTAACTTGAGAGCTGATGTGGCTGTTGGCCCACTAGTCAGTGACTTTGGGTAGAGTTAGCCTCGGTACAGACAGTTATTTTCTATTTAAGAAATAAATAAAATGTTATAAGATCAAGTATTAATATTCCAGAAATCAAATAAATGATTAAATCTTGTTTAATTAATAACTTTTTTTTATAATTCAGAAAAATATGTACAATACATGAAAATTTGTAGAAAATAAATCTATAACTTAAAACTATTATTAAACATTATCATGTTAACAATTTAAAGAATTTTTTTTAATAAATAATTTACAAGTAGTAAAACTTTGATAATTCATATTCTAATAATGGTAAATGTTAACAATATGAATAAAATACCAAAAATCTTAGAAAAATAAGAACTATAGTTTAAAACTATAATCATGCATTATTATTTCACTTAAATAAGTATTCATTATTTATTAAGTATTCATAAAGTAAATAATTTTATAAAAATCGTATCTTATTATTTATGAATAACAAAAATAAAAGTAATATATCAAAATGATCAAAAAAATAATGTCCACTTGTTAAAAATATAATATTCCACTTTTAAAGTAAATAAAAACTTAATACTCTAGTAATTTAAATTTAAACCTATTTCCTGAATTATTAATTCATATAAGGATAAATAAAATTTTGTTAATATTTCTAAAATTAGTCAATTGAGTCTAAAAAATGGTATTAGTCTTAAATATTGATAATATTAGGTCAAAATGGTTCAACACGTTTTAAATACAATTCTATTTGTTTTATCATTCAACATTAAGTGTATATTATTATTCAAATGGAGTTATCAAATATTAAATTCTCAAGATTATTATGTTGACTTAATAAAATATATTACCAATGTTTCAACCACAGGTAATAAACATACCCAAAACACTATACTGAGTCTATAAGTAGTTAAATAATATTATTCCTTTGTTTATAAACTACAATCACTCATCTATAAAAGGGTAAATGATACTATTCCATTATAAAATCAAGAAACCACTACACAAGTAAAAACAAAACCATCCTTAAGTAATCTTAAGGAAACATTACCAGGTATACAAGGAACAAATATCATAATCACTACATTTCCAAATCATGTATGTTTTTAAAGTTAACTTTAGTCTCAAAGCTTATAAACCCTATGTCTAATAAACTACATATGCTTTTATAGTTAACTTTGGTCTATTCCAATTAAGACATAAGGCATCTCAAGTCCAAACCTATCAATCACACACCCAAAAGATATTGAACATATCCTATTAACAATAAAGATTGTTTAAACCTTAGAAAAGAAATCTTTTATTCAAATGTTATTCTTTTTGCCACTTTAAACAACAAATCTTATATAAGCAATGTTGAGTAGCATTTCACATTTATGTGTGTCTCATTGTTTTATAATATTGGAATTACATGTTGTTTCACACACACTCACAAGCCTTAATAAGAAGCACAAGTATGAAACTTACCAAAAAGGGACAACACATTCTAAAATAACCATTTTCGTTATCCAAACTCTAGAACATCGTTATTTCCGGGATTCGCGTTTATAAAGTGCATCACATTACTTATGCATAAAAGCATATTGTTTCTTTAAACATTACTCCTTACCGGACCAATGATGCTGATTTCAGATTTTGGATCTTATACTAACTCGAAGATCGTGAGTGCATAATCTTGCAATCACAAAAGGCAAGTTCACACTTGCTCATGTCCTTTGATTATTTCCTGTAAAGTATTTTGCAAATCCAGTGTTGTCATAACCTGCATTTGAAAAATGTTGGAAAACACTATTTTCATAATAAATGATTATAGGTTATTTACCATGAGGTAATAACCTACTATTAAAGTTCCGGTGGTAAAGGAACATATTATCTAGGACTTAACAACCAATATCGCTAGTGATTCTTGCACCGTATATTACGCGTTAACCATGAGATTTGGAATGGGATGGAACAGTCAGCTGTATCCTTTTCCTCTTGTATGGAGGAAAGACGACCTTATCGTGACGTTATGATTCCTTGTGCGGATCCAACATATGGGTGGGCACCCTTATGCTCCACACTTTTGGTGTCTAGATTATCTATGGATGGTTCTTAGTGGATGGACCATTTAATATGGCACTTGCCAGGGCAACACCAGGTCATAGAGTCTTCGGGAACTCATCAGGGTTTTAGCCTGCCTGAAAGGGGGACGAAGGTGAACCAGCCCGAAGGATCGTGCAGACATATGAGGTCGGGAAGAGGGCAGTGATTGTCTTGGACCAACTACTGGGCCCCACAACATGGAATTGTGGACGGGTAAGCTGCCCAGTTGTGCAACAAGGAGTTGATCTCTCATGGGAAAAGTAACGCACCTCTGGAGAGTGTAAGAACTGTAACTTGTTACTCCCTGTTTCGGGAAGGAGCTGCGAACGCGGCGGGAAAGGAACTCCATGAAAGTTCTGGTAAACCCGTGAAGGCTGACGGACATAGCTTTTCAGAATAAAAACAACCTTTGAAGAAATGTTTATAAAAACTTGCATTGCCTACGACCTACGGTCTGTGGCTATAGTTATAGTGCATTAAACACTCCTTTTCTAGTGAACTTGCTGAGTACACTCGTACTCAAAGTATCTTCTTAACCCTTGCTAGATGCTAAAGCCATTAAAACAACGTCTACACCAAGTTATGCTCCAGGTATCATCATTCAAAGTTAAAGTTCTTCAAAGACAAGGAAGTCAATAAATACCTCAACTCAAGTGAAGACGAAGTTAATGATTAGATAGGAATATAATCTCTAACCATAGAACCTATCTCTGTAGCATATTGCAATAGAAGCAATGCCAGACCATTAGTTAGCATATTAGTCTAAATAATATGATCGTTTTTGAGTTGTTATTTCTGATTATTCTTTGTAAGAAGTTTCTTTCTCTCTCTTTAACCTAGAGTGTTCTCTGGATCTTGTGTATATAGTGAGTTGTAACCTTCCACCATGTGTTGGACCCGCTGTGTTTCTGTTGTACCACTCTGAGGGATGTAATACTAGTGAAAGATGTTTCATTGGTGTTATGTCAACGACTATAGTGTACTACATCATGCAGTGGTACGCTGGGTCACCGCACGCGTCTTCATGGATGGTGGCAGCAGCATCAATTTGATGTTCGCTAGCACCTTAGCAGCAATGCGGATCCCACTGTGCAGCCTGGAACAATCCGACACAATGTTCCATAGCATCATCCCAGGGAAGGGCATATTCCCCCTGGGAAAGATATGGCTCGGCGTCATCTTCGGCAAGCCCGATAACTTTCGGTGCGAGCGACTCGAGTTCGAAGTGGTGGATTGGCCATCACAATACCACGCCATCCTCAGGCGCGTGGCATTCGCACGGTTCCTGACAGTACCGCACTATCCGTACCTACTACTCATGATGCTAGGACCTAGGGGCATCATCACGGTCCACGGGAGCTTCACCCGATCGGATCACTGCGACAGGGACTTCAACAGAATCTCCTAGTCATTCGGCATGCAGGAGGAGCTCATAAGGCTCCGAGAGGTGACAGACAACAGGGAACCCCCAGTATCAAGGCAAAACACACCTGACATGTCATTCGACTCAACAGTCAACACGAAGAAAGTGCATGTCCACCCGACGGATGCCTCCAAGACGGCGCTGATCGCCAACGATCTCAGCCCCGCATAGGAAAGCGCGCTCATAGAATTCCTTCATGAGCACTGGGAAATCTTCGCCTCGTGTCATGGGGACATGCCAGGAGTTCCCAGGGAATTCGCCGAGCATGCACTCAATATGTTCCCAGATGCCAAGCCCGTGAAACAATCCATCCAACCATTGTCCGAGCCACGGGCCGAAGCCATCAAAGTCGAAGTCAACAGACTGCTCGACGCTGATTTCATCAGAGAGATCAAGGAAAGCGAGTCGCTGTCCAACACCATGATGGTCCCTAAAAAGGACACGGATATCCTGCGGATGTGCGTGGACTTCACATCCCTGAACAAGCACTGCCCGAAGGATCACTTCCCTCTGCCTCAGATCGATCAGATCATCGATTCGACTGCAGGATGCGAGAAGCTCTCCTTCCTTGACGCCTACTCAAGCTACAATCAGATTCGACTGAAGGTTGAAGACCAGGAGAAAACGGCATTCATCACGCCGTTCGGGGTGTTTTGCTACAACACAATGCCCTTTGGGCTGAAGAAGACAGGTGCCACGTACGACCGGTGCATGCAGGCATGCCTGAAAAGCCAGATCGGCCGCAACATACAGGTCTATGTCGATGACATAGTAATCAAAACAAGGGAGGCCAAGACACTGATCGACGATCTCCACGAGACGTTTGACAACCTTGATCGATACAAGATTAAGCTGAACCCAGAAAAGTGTGCTTTCGGCATCCCATCTGGCCAACTGCTTGGCTACTTCATCTCCCAACGAGGGATTGAGGCAAACCCGAAGAAAATCCGGGCCATAATTGCCATGGAGAAACTGAAGAACCTCAAAGGTATCCAACAGCTAGCTGGACGCATCGCGGCGCTGAGCAGGTTCATCAGCCGCATGGGTGAAAAGGCCCTGCCTTTCTACCAACTGCTACGCAAAGCAGAGAAATTCGATTGGACGCTTGAAGCGGACCACGCATTCGGAGATCTAAAGCGGCTGCTCTCCACCTCGCACGTCCTGGTCACGCCAAAAGAACGCGGGCCCCTACTGCTATACATAGCAGCCACGCATCAGGTGGTAAGCACCGTGCTCGTGGTCGAACGACCCGAAGATGGCAAGACCCATGGGGTCCAACGCCCTATATATTACCTCAGCGAGGTATTCACACCGACAAAACAGAGGTACCCTCACTACCAGAAATTCGCCTACGACTTGTTCATGATGGCCCGTCGGCAGAGCCACTACTTCCAGGAGCATCAGGTGATGGTCGTCAACGAGGCACCCCTGAATAGCATCCTGAAAAACCCGGAGGCCACAGGACTCGTGGCCCTGTGGGGCATCGAGCTGTCCCCTCTAGACATAGTCTACGAGAAGTGCCATGCGATCAAGTCCCAGGTCCTCCCAGACTTCCTCGTCCACCGGATGGAACTACAGCTGCCGGATACCCCAGACATGACACAGTCATGGACGATGCACTTCGATGGCTCCAAACGCGAGGCTGGAGTAGGAGCAGGATTCATACTGACATCCCCGCATGGCGACAAGATGAAGTACGTCCTCCGAATGAAATTTCGAGCTTCCAACAACGAAGCCGAATACGAGGCCCTCATCCACGACATGAGGATAGCCAAGATCTACGGCGCAACATGCCTGGTCATCTACGGTGACTCAAACCTCGGTGTCCAGCAGATGATGAACGAGTGCGATGTGCACGCCGCCAACATGATCGCGTACCGCGCGCTCTACAATTCACTGGAAGGAGACTTTGACGGCTGCGAGCTTCGGCATGTTGGAAGAGAAAGCAACGAATAGGCTGACAGACTCGCCAACATCGACTCTACCTGTGCACGGGTGCCACCAGGTGTGTTCCTCGAGCAGATCTGCGTGCCATCCATCAAAAGGAAATTCCCCAATGGATCACCCGAAGAGGCAGAGCACTCGGGAGCTGCGCTACCCGGAGGACCCGAAAAGCTCGACACAGAGGTCGCAGCGGTCAACCTGATGCAGATCATGGCAATCGAAGAAACATGGACGCAATCGTATCTGCGGTACCTGATAAACAGAGAACTGCCTGATGACCCAATAGATGTCTGGCGCATATCTCGCCGGTCCAAGGCCTTCACCATCATCAATGGCGAGCAGTACAAGGGCAACATTTCGGGTGTGATCCAAAGGTGCGTCACCATCGGTGGCGGCAAAACTATCCTCCAAGACATCCATGAGGGCATCTACGGCCATCACGCGAGCAGTCGCGCCCTCGTCGCGAAAGCTCTAAAAGCTGGGTTCTACTGGACAACAGCCATGAACGACGCCAAGGACATCGTCCGAAGGTGCAACGGGTGCTATAGGTTCGCGGACAAACCGCACGCACTAGGATCAGAACTCAGGCCCATACCCCTGGCCTGGCCCTTCGCCCAATGGGGTCTCGACATGATCGGCAAACTGCCCAAGTCCTCGAAAGGAGGCCACGTCTACCTCCCGGTCGCAGTCGACAAGTTTACCAAGTGGATCGAAGCCATGCCTGTCACCAACCAAAATGGTAAAACGGCTGTGAAGTTCTTCCAATCCATGATCTACAGGTTTGGCGTGCCGCACATCATCATCACCGACAACGGGTCGAACTTCATCTCCAAAGAATTCCAGGACTTCTACGAAGGCCTCGGGATCAACATATCATATGCCTCTGTGGCGCACCCGCAAACCAACGGGCAGGTCGAAAAGGCCAACGGCCTCGTCGGCAGCGGCATCAAGAAGCGCCTACTGAGCCCACTTGAGCGGCTAGCGGGAGCATGGGAAGAAGAGCTACCCTTCGTCCTCTAGAGCCTGCGCACAACGCCAAACAGCTCAACTGGCTACACGCCCTTCTTCATGGTGCATGGAGCCGAAGCCATGTTTCCTGCAGAGGTACGCCATAAGGCCCCGTGGGTCATCGCCTACAGCGAAGCCAAATCGACGGCCGCACTCGAAGACGCCGTCGACACACTCGACGAGGCACGCGACATCGCCGCGGCTCGATCGGTGGTCTACCAGCAGAGCCTCTACAACTATCACAGTCGTCGGTTGGGCCCAAGGTCCTTCATCAAAGGAGACCTCATCGTACGACTCAAGCAAGAGCAGCCGAAGAAGCTCGAGTCACCCTGGGAAGGAACCTACGTTGTCACCAAAATCATCCCAGGTGGCGCCTATCGCCTCAAGCACGTGGAGTCTAGAGTCGCATACTCCAACCCATGAAACGTCGCACAACTACGATGCTTCTACCGTAGCTATCCCCCCTTTACTTTCAATAAGGCTATTCAGCCACGGCTACTCAGCCGAGCAATGTACCTCCTCATTACGATATGAATAAATCTAAGTGTCTCACCCCAAAATTTATCTTTTTCTCGCATTCCTTTATGCTACAAACACACTCGGGGGCTCCCCCTCACCTCACGACTTCGTCGACTGAGGATAATGCATGTACACCTGAGTAGCTGATCACGTCAGGCTAACGAAAAGGGCATGCATACAACCAAGCACACCGTGCTAAAAACAATGAACCTTTACAACAAAGGGCACAACACGCCCACTCAAACATATACAAATTTTACATCTATATTTTTACAGGTCCTACCTATTCTGAAGGATCACCTGCGCACGGTGCTCAAAGAGATCTAAAACTTCCTCGGCATACTGCCTCACAACCGCATAGTGCGGGAGCATGTCCCATAGGCCACCATCTGGTCGAGGGGGCAGCCCCGCCGCCATAGCCGCATAGTGCGGGAGCATGTCCCATAGGCCACCATCTGGTCGAGGGGGCGGCCCTGCCACCATAGCCGCAAGATTCACGTCAGTGCGATGCAGCCTCACAAGGGAAAAAGGGGCCTTCACCCCCGTAACTAACCGGTGCCGCACCAGCTCCCTAACATGACGCACATCTCGAAACTTCGCCAGCAAGCCCCAGAGAGTCGATGGCGCTTCATCGAGGGGAAACATGATGTGCAGAATCGACGCCAAGGAAGTCTTCACCTGCCGCAGCACCCGTGACACTTGGTGGGCACGATCCTGCATAGTCGCCAGGACCATGGCACGGTCGCGATCCATCCAGAAAAAGCCACCAGCCTCCATATCTTGCTGGGTCAGGCAATTGATCCGAACTGCAATGCGCTCTTTCTCCTCCCTCGGAACAAGGTTAGCACCTGCAACAACTACAAAGTAAGATGGCCCGCCAATAGGCGCATCCGAAAATGAGCAGCAGCTCGAAGAAACTTACACTATAGTTGCTCGGCCAACTGCCGCAGCTCCCCCATCAGATATTCCTCTCTGGCAGTGCCCCGCTCCGCCTTCGATTTCCAAACGTCCGCGTGGCCTCGGATGCCAAGTAACTCCTTCTCAAGATTGGGGACGCGGTCACAAAGAAAAACAAGCTGCGGCGCGTCATCCAAGGATGGTCGCGGCTGCGGAGCAGACGAAATATCGAGGGGTCATCACCCGAAGGTCCCTAAAGGAAAACAGACAAGGATATGAACAACACACGATTGAAGAACAGCACGAAGGCTCATTATATACAACAAAAAGCCACTGCGTTGCACAAGAAGTGTTCATCAAGACATTACAGCAAAAGTCTATGACAACTACCCTACAACTAGAACGACATAGCCTAAGCATCCTGAGTGGCCTCGGAACCAGAGCGTCTGCCCTTGACCTCCTCCTGCTGCTTTGCCGCATACTCCACGAGAAGGTCAATAATCTTTGGCCCGTAGCGCTTGTAGCAAGCAGCAAAGAGAGTGAAGGCTACCTCGGAACCGTCGGCAACCATTGGCATCTGGGAGGTGACCTGGTGAAGATCCAGCTCCGCCCCGGACGCCATGGCCATGGCTAGGCCCATGGAGTCACTAATGCCCTTCTGCTTGCTCTTGTAGGCCGTAGGCGCATCCACAGACAGCGCATCAACCAACAATTCGACATCCTCAAGGGCAACGCCCTTGGGAACGAGCTCCTTGTAGAAGCACCCGAGGACCTCCTTGGCCTTGGCAAGAGAGCCAACCACAGTACTACAGCGGTCTTTGACCACCGCAGTAGCATCATCCAAAGAACTATCCTGCTCCAGGGCACTGCGGTTGAACTCAATGCCCGCGACATCTAGAGAAATGGAAAAAACATAGTAAGTATCGAAGAAAAGCACAGAGATAAGGCAGTCGAAACAAAAAACACAGGCGAAATCACATACCCGAAATAGCTTTGGCAGCAGCCATCAGCTTCTCGGCAACCTCCTTCTCCCGCGAAGCCGCGGCGGTAGAAAGTTGTTGCTCGCGGTCCGTAGCTTCCTGCTGCAGGCGCTCCTTGACCGCAGCTACGTCAGCAAGCTCCCGCTCGAGGCGCTCCTTCGCTCCAACAGCATCATCGGCCTTTTTCTCCGCTCGCCCAAGGCTCTTTTTGACAGCATCAAGCTCGCGGAGGGTAGTGTTATTATCATCTGCGAAAAGCCAAAGAACGCACATGAGCTCAACAAGCTAGCCAGCAGACAAAAAAGAATAGGACCAAAATAATATGTACCTTGAAGCTGCCGCAGGATGGCCTCCAACGCCAGGTGCTGCTCACCAGCTGATTCGCACCATGCACAAAAGGCTCCAAGAAGAAACAACTTGTCAAGCCAAGCGCATGGGGGATGCTCCCAAGAAACAAGCAAAATATCAAGCATATGAAAAACGCTCGGGGGCTCCCCCCGAGACATGCAAATAAGAAGCAACGATCAGCAGATCATACAAAAATACGGCTCGGGGGCTCCCCCCACAGCAAGAGAGAACACACTTACATGCTCAGACGGAGACTCCGAAGGTCCGGCTATAGTCTTCTGGGTGATGGTCACCCGAGCCTCCTGTAGAGAGGGGTTCGGAGCAGCGCCCCTAGAGGTGGCCACCGTTTGAGAGGGAGGAGTCGTCATCTTCACCTCCCCTACCATCTCCTGAGTGGCATCGCTAAACGAGCCCTCAAAGGAGTGGCTGCAAAGGAAAACAATAGTAAAAGGCAAGAAAGCAACAAGACAAGAAAAGATGGCAAAAGGCATCCGAAGTTACTTACGAGTCCATGTTGCTCAAGTTAAAAATAGGAAGGGCCCTCTGGCCTTTCTTCTCTTCCTTCTTCCTCTTCGCCGGTGGCTGTGGTGCTACAGCCCGCACAGGAACGGGCGGGATAGGAGAGGAAGAGGCACCATCACCTCCACTATGACGGACAAGGCACGACGGGTCCCTAGGAGTTGGCGAAGTCGAGGCATCCGAAGATTCGCTCGAGCTCTGTGCCCAATTTCGGGTCTGCCCCTCGCTCGCCTCGAGGGCTTCCTCAGTTGGTGACTACGCCGGAGGAAACTCGGACATGGAGTCCACGATTTTATTGTCCGGCGCATCCGGAAACTGTTCGGGTAGTGGAGGCACCATGCCAGGTACCTTGAACTCCTGCATAATGAAGACAAAGTTTCAGAAAAAATAACTGCAAATAAAACGCACTCGAAAATAGCGCTACACGCACGTCCCAGATCTACACCTACGGAACGGGTCGAGAAGCACTGAACAGAGGGGTCCGTGACTTCCCCGGAAGGTCCTCATCAGTTTGGAACTTCAGCAGCGATCGGAGGACTCTGTCAAGGTCCCTCTTGGAGAGCTCCTAAGTCGCAACTCTCGTAGGGTCGTGATGACCAGAATAAAGGAACATCAGGTGCGTCCTAGCCTGGAGTGGCTGCACCCGACATTTGAGGAAGGTGCGGACAATGTCCACACCGTTCACCTCCTTCTCCGGAATCACCTGGAGGTCCTCCACCCGACGGTAGAGCTCCTCTATCTCCTCCACCTCACCCTCCAAGATGTGGTTCTTCCAGGACCTCTTCGGCTGGATTTTCTGGGTGGAGTCGAAAGGCGCAAGGCCAAAGTTTTGCCCATCCACTGTGGAGTCACGGATATAAAACCACTTCCTCCGCTAGTTCTGGACGGACTCGGACCTAGAGAAAGAGAAGAAAAGAACAGTAGATCAAAGACAAATGACGCAGCCACCAATCGGATAAACTCCGTCGGAGCCGGATTGCCTCTTCACGGAATAGAGCTTCCAGAAGAGGCCAAAGTGCATCTCAATACCGTGCCAACACTCGCAGAAAGTGATGAAGCAAGCAATGTGAAGAAGAGAATTGGGGGAAAGATGGTGGAGTTGAATGCCATAGAAGAACAACAGTCCACGAAGGAAGTCGTGGACTGGGAAAGAAAGGTCGCGAATAATGAAGGCAATGAACATCACCCAAAACCCTACAGGAGGACGGAGAAATACCTCGTCGCTGGGGACCTTGACGGCCTCCTTGTCCTGCGGGATTAATCCCCGCTCACGAAGCTTGCGCAGGTCGCCCTCACGCGTCTCCGTGCGCCGCCACCGACCATCGGTGACACGAGCGGCGGGGGTGCCCTTCTTGTCGCCAGCAGCGGCACTGGTGGAGGCCTTCTTCGATTTCACCATTTCAGCGCGACGACGATGGCGGTGCGAGCGCAGGAAAGAGGAGGGAAAAGATCGGAGAACTTCCAGCGCGCAGCGAGAAAAGCTCAAGAAAATGGAAAACGTCGAAAGCAAGTGGCTGCGGTGAAAACAAACAAAAAAATTCCCCACAGTTATAAGGACGAAGACGATGAATAGGGACCGTTCATCGGGAAGCCCTAGCGCCAGCATCAAATCCAACTATCCACGTGTCAGCACAGCAGCGAACTATCGCTCGCATGACGTCCACTATGCACGGAAACCAAGGAGACGCCGTAATTATCGCCACGTCGCGCGTGACTAGTCACCTCCAATTCAGAAAGTGGGACCCACGTTCGTCCAGTCACGTCACCTCTGGCGCCGCAGACGCTTGAGGTCACCGATCGTCAGCACTGACGTCATCAAAGCTATACTAGCAACGGTTACAAGTTTTTGTCTAAACAGCTAAAGTACTCACTCGAATCTACGATTCGAGCAACTACTCGGGGGCTCCTCCTATCAGGAGCGCTGGCCGTGCACCTGAAGCATGAATTGCGTACTACGCCAATGATCTATTCTTCGAGTCCTATGTTGAGTCTGCGACTCTACTACGGACTCGGGGGCTACTCCCATAGGGAGGATTGATTCAAGCATCCAAAAAATTTGTGTCCTACGGACCTGAAGCCCACAACGACTGAATTAAAGTCTCTGCTCGAGTCTACGACTTGAACAGACACTCGGGGGCTACTCCCATAGGGAGCGCTGGTCGCACACCCTATGAATTCTTCGACTGCGATCCTTCGGATCAGAATGCAAAAAAAAACTTTTCGGCAACTTTGCCCAGAGCAACGCTAAGTGAGTAAAATCCTCCTTGGCCACCCGAAACACCTCCGCGGTGATAAAATTTTGGATGTTGTGTCTGCGACACAATGATAAGACCTACAGATACCATCTGATGGCCTGGCAATGCACACGACTGCACTCTGCTAGCAAAAATCCGTGCTAACCGGCGCGATGAAAATCCCAACGGACGTAAGATGTATAAGTACTGCACCTAATCCATGATGAGATGCATCACAAAAGTACTGCACCTAATCCATGACGAGATGCATCACAAAACACTTGGAAATTCTACTCCAAATCTGGCAGACATAAGACTGGTGCTGTCACTAGCCTCTTCTTCAACTCTTGGAAACTGAGTTCACATCCTTCAGACCAAGTAAACTTCTTGTCTTTATTTAACAATTATGTCATTGGATTAGCTATCTTGGAGAAATTATCAATGAACCTTCTGTAGTATCCTGCCAAGCCAAGGAAACTACGAACCTCTTTCACTAACTTAGGAGATTCCCATTCAGTTACAGCTGAAACTTTAGCAGGATCAACTGCTACACCATCTCCTGACACAACGTGTCCAAGAAATCCAACTTCATTCAACCAAAACTCACACTTGCTGAATTTGGCATACAACTTATGCTCCCTAAGCTTCTCAAGTATCAAACGCAAATGTCTTTCATGCTCTTCTTTGCTCTTGGAGTAGATAAAATGTCATCGATGAAAACGACAACAAACTTGTCAAGGAATTCCATGAAAACCTTGTTCATCATATTCATAAAGTATGCTGGTGCATTGGTCAAACCAAATGGCATCACGGTGTACTCATACAATCCATACACTTTGGTGAAAGTTGTCTTAGGTATGTCTTGTTCTCTTATTTTGAGCTGGAAATATCCCGATCGGAGATCAATTTTTGAGAACAGACTGGCTCCTTCTAGCTGATCAAACAAGTCATTGATTCTAGGCAAAGGGTATTTGTTCTTGATAGTCGCTTCATTGAGTGAACGGTAATCTATGCATAACCTTTGACTTCTATCCTTCTTTTCCACAAACAAGACTGGTGCTCCCCAGGATGAAGAACTTGGTTGAATAAATCCTTTCTGCAACTGTTCTCCAAGTTGTTTCTTGAGTTCTTTCAACTCATCAACTAACATCTTGTATGGTCTCTTTGCTATTGGTCCAGATCCTGGTAGCAAGTCAATAAGAAATTCCACATCTCTATCTGGTGGCATTCCAGGCAATTCTTCCGGAAACACATCCGGGTATTCACTCAAAATAGGCACACTGTCTATGCTAACCCCCTTAAGAGAATTTAGCTTACTCCCTTTTGATTCAAAGTTGGTCTTAAATCTGATCCTTTTGTTTTCTGGAGTTTTGAGTGAGACAGTATGGTTGGCACAATCTAGCACTCCCTTGTGCTTAGTCATCCAGTCCATTCCCAAAATGACATCCAATCCTTGGGAGTTTAGAATTATCAGATTAACGGGAAACTTATACTTCCCAAACTCTATGACTAGATCATGACATCCTGAGTTCATTATCATTTCTCCGCCAGGAGAACTTACTTTTATAGGACACCCAATAGTTTCTACCGGTAGTTCATTTCTTTCAACAAATGCTCTTGATATGAATGAATGAGATGCACCAGTATCAAAGAGAACAAATGCTGGAATAGAATTGAGTTTGAACTTACCAGCAATAGCATCAGGTTCCTCATAAATCTCTTCCACATTGATGTGGTTCACTTGCCAATTCTGGAAAGGGTTGGGCTTGTTGGGTCCTTCAACTTTCTTTTCTGGGCATTCATTTGCATAATTCCCCATCTTCTTGCACTTGAAACACTCAACCTGACTAAGATCCTTCTTGACAGGCTGGCTTCCACTACCACTTCCACTTCCATTGTGGTGGCTCTTATATCCACTCTTGTGATTCTTGTAATTGTCATTGTCATGACTACGTGGTGCTTGTTGTCATGATGACGGTTGTGGTTGTGGTGTTTGTTGTACTTTCCATGCTTGTGGGATCCAGAAATCCCACTATCATCATAATGGGAATGCTTGTGAGACGATCCCGAGCTGTGCTTGTCAGAGTGCTTCCTCTTCCTGCTTTCAACTTGTTTCATCTTGCTCTCCAAGATGGCAGCCTTGTCACATAGAGATTGATAAGTGGGGACATAGGCCACAGCTAACTGCAGGTTTAGTTCATCGTTCAAACCTTCAAGGAACTTCTCCTTCCTCTTGGCATCAGTGTCAACTTCATCCGGTGCATAACGCGCCAGATTGTTGAACTCCTCAATATATTCAGCCACGCTACGGTGGCGCTGCTTCAAGTTGTGAAATTCCTTCTTCTTCAAATTCATCACTCTGGATGAGATGTGAGTAGTGCGGAAACCATCTTCAAAGATAGCCCATGTCACATCCGCAATGGGAGTGATGATCTAGAAGTTATCCCACCAAGTGGCTGATGTTCCTTCCAACAAGTGTGCTGCAAATCTGACCTTCTCTTCATCGATACAGCCAACAGTTACCAAGTCCTTGTTCATAGAGCGTAGCCAATCATTGGCCACCATAGGATCAGTAGTTCCTGAGAACTTTGCTGGCCTCACTCTTAAGAACCTGGTAAGCATGTCAAAACCCGGTGGGTTATTCTGATTGTTGTTGTTATTGTTGTTGTTGTTGTTGTTGTTGTTGTTCTGATTCTATATGAATGTGGTCATCATCTGCATCAGTTGCGTCTGAGCTGTCATCATCTGTTGCATCTCAGGGGTGATATTGTTGTTGTTAGGGTTGGGATTGGCACGTCGGGGAGGCATCTGTGGTCTTCAATAAGGATAAGAATGAGATACCCATATATGCTTAACATGCACAATACATCACATAAATAATCACCGAGCATGCATCAAAATAACAAAAGTTCAACAACATAAACAACAAGTTTTGAAAGATAAACACACCAATAACAAGCCATCCACATGCTGGATGGTCATTGCGACTCAATAATCAAAATCATGATAAATAAAAGGTAAATGAGTAGTCATCACTACTCATCTGCATCAACCTCCTCATCAACAAGTGTAAGGCCTGCATTCTCCATAGAGGTCTTGTATTCCTCGACATTGGTAATCAAGGCCTCTATCTTGGACTTGAGAGCCCTCTTCTGTGAACGAAGTCTCTCAATCACAGTCTGCTGATGCTCAAGCTCGAAGTCCTTGGTCTCTAGTTCTACATTCATCTCTCGAATCCTCTTGTTCCTATCTTGGACTCTTTTCTCTTGACTCTTGAACTTTCTATCTTGACTCTCAAACTTGGCCTCCATTTCCTTGACTATCTCATCTTGCTCCGCGAAGAGCTTGTCCTTCTCACGAAGGTGCACCTGGAGCCCGTCATTGCTAAGCATGACGTTGGTCCTATCAGTATCTAGGTGCCTAAGAAGAACCTCTAAGTCCTGGAGATATAGATGAATCGGCTCTGTTGTCTCTCTAGCAGTGTCCTCGAAGTCAATGGCCTCACCATCCTCATCACGTCTACCGAAGGCGTGGAAGTGAGTACCTCTAATCTCCCGAGAGTGTCTCCCTAACAGACGCGCAAGTAAATCCTGCATGACTACCTCGAGGCCTCTCTCCCTGTCATCGTGCATGAACTTGAAGATGATTGCCTCTATGGTAGGCTCAGTCTGGCGTCCTAGCTAATTAACCTTCAAGCCCCAAAGGTCTTTCCTCTCAAACTTGGTGAGGGGAAGAACCATGATGCTAGGAAGCGAAAGATTGAGCAGACTAGTGAGCTCAATAAGTTGAGTGCCAAAACGAATTCCCTTGAACTCTTCAGCCGTGTTGATAGTAACGTTAGGCATCTATTTTATAAGATAGAAAAAGTTAGAATCAACACAATCAAAGACAAATCACAAGATAAGGTATCACATGCATATCTTTGACAATCAAAACACAAGTCATGGCATACATAAAACCATTACAAGCATCCAAGGTTCAACTTATTTTAAACAACATTTGGGAAATAAAATGAAAGTGTGGTGGTCCGATTAACGAAGTACGTCACAATCCCATCTCACTTGTCAAGTTGGCTAATAGGGAATCCCTATAGGCAATCTGTCGATCCTGATCACATGACTCCATTGCTAAGTCTATGATGTCCTCTCTTAAACGTTGGTTGGTAGCCTCTAACTCCTGGTTATGCTTCTTCTCTTCCCTAAGGTCATTCTGAGTGTTGAGCATTCTGCACTTGATTCTATCACCAAGTTCCTTGATGGCCTTCCAAGATGCATCCTTTGCTGAATCAAAGAATGTGGTGTGCATTACTGAGTTGGTGACCATGCAGAATCCTGATTCCTTATGGTTGTCTTCCTTGTTTTTATACAAGTGAAGTTGCACCCACCAGTACTCAACTCCTTCATCCATCATAGGAAAACCTTTGTACACAGATGCACCATGTATTCCCATGGCAACCATGAGGTCCTTGAGAGCCTTGGGGAATTCTGTCTCACATTCCAAAGTCATAGTCATGAGTGGTCCCTTCCTCACGGCTTCGTTGATGGAGTTCATCTACAATTAGATATGAGAAAGAATATTAGAAAAGTTTACGAGAAGAAAAGACAAGTGTGGAAGTTGTTGAAAATTTTTCCTTAGTGGTTTCCAATCCTAGGGTCATAATCCTACAGGTAACACGGTGCTATGATACCATCTGTAAGATCCCTCCCTTTTAAAAAGGTAAGGATCCCTATGATTGCAATGCTAGTCCCTGGATCAATGCTAGCATCCACAGTTATAAGATGAAGTACACAGAAACAAAGGTCATTATTACATATCATTCCAGAGACAAACATAGTCTTTTACAAACTCCATGGCCACACTACTACAGAAAGGCTTATAGACGCCTGGTGGTTAGTGACAGGCAAAACTATGTCAGTCACTAGTAAGTATGACTAGTGACGGACAAGGATAAGCATGTCACTAGTGTAAACTATTAGTGACAGGCATATAAAAGCGACTATCACTAGTATTTTTTGTGGAGGCTGGCTTGACGGGCATCTATAAATGACTGTCACTAGTAATACTATAATTAGTGACAGTCTCAAAATGTGCTTGTCGCTGATAATTTTCGTGAATGCCAGCTGAAAGAGAAAATTTCTTATAACGGGCATTTATAAAGGTATGTCACCGGATAATATAGACCTTACCCAAAATTACATATGTTCATGATATTTTAAAAATGGTTCATAGCTTCAAATAATATGTTCACGGGTTTACAAAATTTTCACTAGATCTATAGATTTTTCATAGTTTTGAAAACCATGTTCACTGATACAACAAAAAAGTTTCTTTCATATTTTTAAAACTGTACGTTTGACACGAAGCGGTAGTAGGATAGCAGCTTGCGTTCCCTAAAGTCTCAGAAGGCAATATCATTGTCAGCGAGTCAAATGTGCTAAAACTAAAATTACATAGCTACTAAGCAGGAACAAGCGAATCAAGCCAACTCACTACACAGGACCTCCTCCCGTTTCCAAAAAAACCCTACACGAGATTGTCCCTTCCCAAAACCGCCGCTGCCCTGCTCCCCGTCCCCGTCGCCGACTCCCAAATCGCCAACCGTCGCCCCTCCAACGCCGCTAGCCTCGACGCGAGCGACGCCCTAAACCACGTGTGGCCCTGCTGCCCGTCCCCATCCCCAACCGCCGCGGCCCTGCTCCCCGTCTCAAATTCCCAAGACCCCAATCGCCACCGCCCCTCCAATGCTGCTGCGAGCGACGCCTTCCCCTGACGCGAGGACGCTGCTACCCGAAGATGTGTTGCTTCCTCACCTACACCGCTAGGCCTCCTACCGTCGATGCGTCCTAGGTTCGTATTCCCCAATTCTCTAGCCTCCGATTTCCCTTACAATTTCATTTTATCTACAGGTTATATTTTTAGTTTATAATTGCATGAGGGGTATTCTTCGATTTCATGATGCCTCTAGCTATGGACACAACTTAATATATGCATGTGAGTCTAATTTTTTTATTCCTGTATCATGGTTACATTTATAATATACTAGAAATTTTACACAGCACATGGCTGTGAATTTTTCTTAGCATTACGCATAAATATTTCATTAGAGTCTGGTCGGCTCATTCATACATGCCCTGTACACACACAAATAGAAAGATTTCTATTAGATATTTAGACTTAGAGTCATAGTTAAAATGTAAGAAAACTGGAAGAACTAAATGTAATAAAAAGAATGTCAGTTATATCTTTTACACTATTCCAAAGAAAGAGTATCACAGTAGTGATGAAACAACTAATCTGAACATGAGAAACGAAAACTTTTCACATATAATATACTATGGCGGAGGAAAAACAAATAGCAAATTTACTATTAGGAATCTAGGCCTCAAAGTCATGGTTAAAAAGTCAGCAAACTGGAAGAACTAAATGAAAGAAATAGTAGATCAGATCTAATTCTTACGTGATTCTATAGAAAGTGTGTCACAGAAAGAGTGTCACGGTGGAAATAAAACAACTTATCTAAGCTTACGGCTGCCCAAATACTGTCATAAGAACGAAAGCATTCTACGAATAAGAAACCATGGCAGAGAAGATTACCCAGTGAACATATATTGAATTTGGAGTGTATAGTGCACTATGAGTTGTAAGCAGCAAGGAAGCAATAGCGGCAACAGGAGTACATTCTTTCATTTTTCACTTTCTAAATATTAAAGCATGGCATTTGAGGCTTACCTTTCAATAGCTTAATATATGTAGGTTGCAATCTCAGCTCCATCTATGATTTTAAATCAAGAGGTGCTCTTAAAACCAACTCTCTAGGTACCTTTCAGTTGGAATATTCCTTCCATTTTTTTCCTTTCTTTTCGGTTGAAGTGCCTTTTCACTAATTTGTTCTTTGTTGGTAGGTATCATCTGAAGCTGCCTTCCTATTGATTGGTTCCCTAAGAACTAGACTGAAAAATATTTGAAGAGAACTACAAAGCGTTTTCAGGTACTAAATGCCTCTTAATCTTAGTTTATCAGGAATAAAGAATTAGGAAAGATTTTTTGTCCTATAGTTTATTTATGCTGCTCAACTTGTGGATAGTAACTATACCTACTGCACTGAGTTGGGCTTGCATAATGTTGCAGTAGCTGGCCGTACCTAAGGTCCTAAGCTCTCAGTGCACCTTGTCTCTCACTTGGTCATGCATTACATAGTTCACCTACAGTTCTCATTATTTTTTATTTTGAAAAATTGAATCGAACCTCGCGATGCATGCGCTGCATGCTGCGTGGTCTTCTTTTTTCATGCACCCGTGCACAAGTTGTCAGGGTGTAGAAGTTGCAGCGCCAAAGAGCCGCTGCCCTGTAGCCCAGTCCTTCTTTCTCTTTTTATACATCAGAAATGTTTATAGACCATCACCTCCTATATTTTAGAATATCACAAGGTTAAGTGACATAATTGTAGTGAGTGTAGAATTAAGACTAATATTGGTGAAAGGATAATGGTATTATTAGTAACTTTCCAGTGATACGTCCTGACAATAAGTAGTTACAGCCAGGATACATGATCTACCAGAACCAAACATCAGAATGTAGAAGACATTGAGCATTTCTCCGTTGGTTCAGAAATTCAGTTACATCGAATGTGATTATTTAATCAAAACAAACCAAATATCTAGAGATCTTAGAGTGACTTGCTCGCTTAACATACTTGGGTATCCTACAGCGATGGCCAACTCAGTCGCCATGTATTCACCCATTTCGTTTATTTACTAACTTACCACTCATGCAGAAAACCAAAATGAACTATAGTAAATATTTCAGAATTTCCATCTTAAAATAAATGAACTAGTACAAACTACCTCCATTTCATGATGTCGTTTATTATTCTATGTTTTCTTAGAAACATTTATGTACTCTTATCTACATACCTTTGCACGATTTACCTTCTCGTTGCTAAGTCCACTGTTCTGAATAGAGAAAGCTCATTTTATGCCACTTTGATTTTTTGTTTAGAATCTATTTATTCTCCAACAAGTGCTTATCCACATGGTACCATTTCTCATAATTATATGCTCATTTCCTTGTTTGTACCAGGTTATGCACGTCATCAATGTCTTGTGCGTTTTAGGTCCATACAAGAAAGACACAATGAAAGAATTTGTGCCTCAACAAGATGATGGAAATGTGGAACACTAAAAGAAACTTGCAGCTACACATATGACCATAATACATGTATCATGTGGTGTTGTTCTTTGGAGTTCAAACTCCTTGCTAGATAACCGATCAAAACACAATCCTACGTTAGTCTATAATAAATTGCAAGTTCTTATGTCATTGTGTTATCTATGCAAATATTATATCATATTGGGTGATGCGAATGTATCATTGGTACACCATCTTATTGTTCTATCTGAAATATTTGTGGCAAATGCATTTTATTTATTATCACACCTTATTCTGCAATTTGGAATATTGGTGGGAAACACATTTAAATTTTTTATTTCTGAAATTCATACCAGTGACGAGCAGAATAACGGGCATGTCACTATAAAACCCCACATGGCTGCAGCCTTTGATCCAACCTAGTGACATGCATCTCTTTTGCCTGTCACTAATATACACATACTAGTGACAGACAAGTGTCTGTCACTAGTAACATTATATCAGTGACTAGTCATCAGTGACAGGCGGTTTGCCTGTCACTAATGGGCTTTTTGAGCATGTCATTGATAGCCTATTCTGCAGTAGTGCCACATGCCAAATACAAGAATTCAAATATATAATAAGATAAATAAGTCTTCGTCTTCATGTGCCACAGGAAAGCATGTTGAGTGTAGACTCATAACCCCTAATCATCATCAGAATAACCTGCAACATCACAAGTTACAGCCACAGCGGGTCAATACATTGGAATAGTATTGGCAAGTGATACCTTAGTGGAATTTTAGTAGACTAGATACCATATGCATTTTTGGCTAAGTGTAGCTTAGGCTTGCTTTGCTCAAAATAGGTTTTACCTATCAGTTGAAAACACTAAGTTTTTCTTTGACAAAACTTTCCCAAGAAAACACCAATATAAATTGGTGTACCTCCACCCTTGTTCAACCACAAGTTTTTACTTAGAAATTGGGATGAGGAGATTCTTGATAGCTTCCATGTCTATGCTCAAGTTGTCCAATACTAGGGACATGGCTAAGTACTTAGATTCTTCCATCTGCAGAGGTCGTGCACTTTCCCCACAAAACTTGATTTTCACCAAGACAAGACTTTTCAGAAGCCTTCCCTTAGACCAAATGATCCCACTACCACCAACTGTCCATATGGCTAAGTTATTGCAACCTATATGATCCAGGCAGAGCCCATATTGCCATGTGGCTGCACTAGAAGCTTCTTAACATTTGGCCTCTCAAATCCCTTTGTTCCTGGGTGGCTTTCCACAAGTGAGATACACAAGGTAAGCCATATAAATGGGCCTTGTGTAACCACTCAACATAAACCATTCTTTCCATTCCACCCAGGTGTTTCATTCACTTAGTTGTTTTATTAAGCAAAAACATAAGTCCAAATACTTTAGAAATATTTTCTCATAGCATGAATATATAACCACCCTTGGTTTCTACTAGCTAGGCTAAGCATGGCATTGATAAGCATAACTTAGAAATTTCTAGCAATTCTACAACTACTAGGATTCCCCAAGCATAGCATATAGATCAAAATATTCATGCAGGTATAGCAAAATATTTCCAGTGCATAGTTGAAAAACATAGGAATAAAATCATGAAGCACCACTTGCCTTGGTAATTTGGGGAGTAACAACAATCCTCACAGTCACAATCACTATTTGCACCAAAATCTACACATAAAATAATGGCACCAAATCACATACAAAATATATACAAACAAAAATATATGAATACATGCAAAATGCCATGTGATGATTTTCTACACCAAACAAGACAAGTCTGAATCTTAAACAAGTTCAAAACTTGTCAATTAAACTTTATTTGAACAACAAAACATTTTTCATGTAATTACTATACACAAATTATGCCTACAAACTTTTCTGTAAAAACAATCATTTTAACAGAGGAAAAACATTAAAAACATTGCATAAATGGAAAGGATTTTCTCTCCTGATTCCAATGATATAAAATTTGTCAAATTTGGACATGGGAATCAAAAGTTATGAATTTTACAAGTTTAAACATCTAATAGATCTAAATTCTGATTTTAAATCAAACCTACTGACACGCGGCGTGTTCTGATTGGTTGATACCGCTTCGTGCGGATCGATCAATTAGGGCCGTTAGATCTAACTTAAATCACACGGCCAGATATGTTCCATACCACTTCGTTAAGTGTTCTATCTGACACGTTGGATCTAGATCCAACGGTGGCCGATCAAACGACCAAATCCTGGCGGCGCGCGGTGACGGTGAGAGGCGGTGCGCTCTGTCTACGACATTGCGGTGGCTACAGAGAGGGCTAGGGTCGTCGGAGAGGCTTACCAGAATCGCAGAAGCGTGCTGGAGCTCAACGCGGCATTGGCTTGTCAAGGGGCGCGTGGACACAGTGGGGATTCCTCGTCGGAGTAGAGGCAGACGTCGGGTACGGATGTTCGTCGTCGTTGCCGGAGTTGTAGATCATGCCAAGGTGAAACAAGCGTGGGGTTAGGTGTGCACGAGTCTGGCAAAAACGTGAGTGTCAATAAGAGGGACGGGGGCGGTCAGATCTTACCAGAAGGGGTCACCGGAGTTGTGTCATGCTTCGGCTGCTTCCAGAGGTGGATGGTGGCGACGTTCTAGGATGATACAGAGGAAAAGGAATGTATGAGAAGATGCGCAAGGGCATGCTGATCACACTCGCATGAAACAGAGACAGAGGGGAGGACGGTGCTCACCGGAATTGGTCGCCGGAGGTCGTTGGTACAGCAGCGGTGCGAGCAAGATTGTGGGCAGCCTGGTGGTGGAAATGGTCTGCCGAGTGAGGGGAAATGAGCCGAGAGGGGAGGGGGTCTTATAGCCGGATCAGGGGTGAGAATCTCGCGAGGAAACGCCGGCAATTAAGCCTCCTTCAATCACGGCAGTGATGAGGTAACGGCGGCGTCGACGGGGTCGTGGGGGTGCGTGGCTAGGGACGATGCTCGCGTGGCACTTGGGTCCACCAGTCAGCGAGCGCGGGGTAAGTCTGTGCCACGTGAGAGAGAGAGAGAAGAACCTCGGGTGGTCTTAGTGGGCTAGGTCTGTTGCTGGGCTAAAAGTCTGGCGCCGGCCCTGTTGGGTTTTCTATTTCTTTTTATTTTTCTGAGTTGATTTTCAGGAATCATTTTCAAATAAATTCAAAAGGAATTGAATTCAAATCTTTTCTAGATTTTTGTAAAGTATAAACTTCATAAAATTAGACACAGAACCTTGCTGTCTTATTGGATTTGCTTGGTCCTATTGGAGAAATCAAAATAAACAGTGCCATAGCATTTGATTTGAATATGTTTTGGATATGGTTTTAAAACCATATTTGTTTTGTAAATTTTTATCCAAACTCTAACATTTAACCAAATCAACATGAGAGCAAAAAAAACTTGGTCTAAAACAATTATACTCTCACTTGAGTGTGGCATTAGATCAATGCATGATCACATAAAATAATAGCACTTAGTTCTTCTGTTTTCTTGAAATGAGTTTGAGATTTGATCCCTAAATGGTATGCATGCATGAATGATATGAAATATTGAAATCATGATTTTAGGGATGTTACACCGATGAACTCTGACTCACCTTTAATAGCAGTTCTGGTTGATATTCCCAGCTGGACAAAACCCTATCAGGATTTTCTGATAGACGGAAAACTACCCGAAGATGAAGTCTTGAGCCGGCAGATTGTCCGACGAGCAAAAGCCTACACTATAATAAATGGTGAGCTCTATAAATGGAATGTTTCTAGCGTGTTTTGGAGATTTATTTCTTCGGAAGAAGGAGTGGAAATCTTATGATAAATCCATGAAGGCGAGTGTGGTCACCATGCTGCAGCCAGATCCTTAGTGGCAAAAGCTTTTCGACATGGATTCTTTTGGCTTATAGCTAAGGCAGATGTCGACAAACTGGTCAAAACATGCAAGGGCTACCAAAAGTACGCTCATCAGGCACATGTTCCGGCTGAACAGCTGCGAACAATCCCTATTACATGGCCGTTCACGGTCTTGGGGCTTGATATGGTAGGGCCGTTTCACACGGCAAAATGTGGATTTACTCACCAACTAGTGATGGTGGATAAATTTACAAAATGGATTGAGGCTAAACCCATAACAAGTTGCGATGGAGTCAGAGCCAGAAGATTCGTCAGGGACATAATCATCAGATTTGGATATCCGCACAGTATAATTACTGCCAACAGGAGCAACTTTTCCATGGGTGAACTAGTCGAATTCTGCGAAGAGCAAGGGATCTGACTTAATATTGCATCAGTCGCACATCCACAAGCCAATGGACAAGTCAAAAGAACTAATGGCCTTATTCTACAAGGAATCTGACCACGTCTCGAGGCACCGCTTCGTCGGGCTACGGGGGCTTGGGCGAAAGAATTACCGTCTGTGATATGGAGCCTACGTACAACTCCTAACAGGTCAACCAGCTATACTCCTTTCTTCTTGGTCTATGGTGCAGAAGCAATTCTTCCAAGTGATGTGATTCATCAGGCTCCACGAGTTAAAGCGTATATCGAAGAAGATGCAGAAGTTTTTCGGCAAGATGATCTCGATATAATCGAAGAAGTACGCGTCGTTGCTGAGCAGAGATCTACAGCCTAAAAGCAGAAGTTGCGCAAGTATCATAGTCAGAGAGTGCAAAACCGTTCTTTTAGAAAAGGCGATTTGGTTCTCCGACTTGTGCAAAAGAGAAAGCACAAACTTTCCCCAATTTGGGAAGGACCTTTTATGGAAAGCAAAGTTCTGCATAATGGGTCATATTATTTAACCGACATGAGACCAGTCAAGGAAAGACATGATACTCAGAAAAGGAAGAGAGTTGGTGGTAGCACAGACCCGGATGAAATAGACCGTCCATGGAATATTGCACAGCTACGTCCCTTCTATTCGTAGCTATATTTCCTTGCAATCATATATGTACATGTTCAAAGTGAAATAAAGTATTTGTTTCCTCATATTGTTATCTTTGAGGCTTTTTTGTCATCTTATTTCTAAAAAGAGCATGTAATTTTTTTCAAAAAACCCAGAACTCTTGAAAGTACTTTATGCTCATGTTCGTTCTAGTCATGATTTTTTAATAATTTAAAAATGTTGCCTTAGGGTACAAAGTTTAAATTATTGTCTATACTTTGATTCTTTATCTGATTGCTTAGACGCGGGCATTTTCCGAGTAATGAGTTATTGGTACTGGAAGCCGGCTTTGTTTCTGAGTTTAAACTAGTTTAGCAATTGCGCTCCGTTGCTCGGCAAAGTTTTTGTGCTAAAGGTTGGCCGACCCATGAAAGAGACGAGGCAGAGAGCCAGATAAACCAATAAGTATAGGCATAAAAACGCAAAGTTCTTTAGAAACTTCAAGCACAAAGCATAAAATTATATAAACAAAAGTGCTAAGATAGTAAAAGCATCAGTTTTTACAGACCAGCACAAAATAAACATTGTATACATCATTACATTGCCAGAAGTTTAAGATAATGCATAGAAATTGTTTATGTTGCAGGCGGTGGTGATGAAGAAGGTGGAGCACTGTAATCAACAGCGGTATCACCCTCGATCTTAGACTCGGAAGCATTGTTGGCTTCTGGCTCTTGGGGCAAGGGAGGAGCAGCGACGGATTCAAAGAATGGCGTCGTATAATTGGTCATCTCTACCACCCGACAAGCGTAACCTGCACATTGGATGGCTTGATGTCCTGCGGATTACCCTCATCATATTCCTCGGCAATGCCCTTGGTGACATGCCAGATTTCCATCTCGCTATGGTGGCTCATCACCATGGTCAGAGCTGTTTGCGTAGTAGCCCGAGCATAGGAGATCTTCCAGTACTCGATCAACTTCGAAATCTCCTTAACTTTGTCCCTCACCTCATGTACTGACATTGTGTGCAAGTCAGAAAGCTTGACGGCTTCGCCAGCCTCTTCTAGAGTTTGGAGAAAGTCGAAAAAGACATCTCCGACGAGCTTAATGGGCTCGAGGCGAGGTTCAAAAGTCGAAGAGTCAGAAAGATTCAGGGGGGCTGGGAAATAACCTAAAAGTCAAAATTTGGCTAAAACGAAAGTCGAAAAATGAACAACACAAAGTAAAAAGATTCGGAAATCTTACCAAGCACGGAGTGCTTCCATTTAGCATGCTCCTTGCGAAGGCTGTCTAGTTCACTAGCTGAGGCCTAGGCAAGATCCCACTGGATATCAAAGTCCTTCTTGAGATCAGCAAGTTCTTTATCTGGAAGGGCTAGGAGATTATCGAGCCTCATGGTCTCGTGATTGCTTGACTCTAGGACTACGCCTATAGATTTCTCCGATTCCAAAGTTAGGTTCCCAAGCTTGTCTCGGAGTTCGGCATTTTCTATCTCCAAGACCTTGAAGTTTTCTGTCTGCTCCACCATCTTGCTGGATTGACATAACAATTATGCAAAGACAAAAATATCAGTCGGATAAAGCAAATTCGACTATGAAAAAACATATAACTAACAAAGAGGAAGCCGGAAAAGTTTACCTTCTGCTTCATCTTTTTTCATCTCTCCTTTTTGAATTCTCAAAATGCAAAGCTTTGATTTCTTTGCGCTTATTACTAATATTATTGAGCAATTCCTGGTTGGAAGATGCAATTTTCTGTAAGTTTAGAGACGGAATACCGTCAGACAGCTACTAAGACTCGGGCTGCAAATTTAACTAAGTAAAATTACAGCACGAGCCTCGCGGGCTACACTACATAGTTCTTTTGCAACCTAAAACCATCAACTCGGAATCCAACAATGTTTATCCGACTTTATGCTTGGGGGCTAGAGGATATGATAATAAATGCAAATAAGAATAGGAAACTTACAATGTGTTCCAGGTGGATCTTTTGAAATCCGAGCTTGGTGCTGTGAAACACCTTATCGGTAAGGGTGAGGGACGGAACTTCCATCGCTGGAAGTTCACCAGATGTGAATTTGGCATCCCGGACCAAAATTTTGTCTAGGAGGCTCACCAGTTTGACGTCCTCCTCTTCTTGGGTTGCTGCCTCTGGAGTCAAGGTTTGCTTCTCAAGACTGGATTGGGCCAGCCTAGAATCTCTTCCTTATCGTTCCTCTTGAGGCCAGGGACAGCAGAGTCAACCACCTTATCCACCGTTCCTGTGGTCATCACCATGGGATCATTACCCTTGACAGGTTCACCCTTGTTAGTTGCCTGGTCATCAACGGTGACTAGGGCTTTCGAGATCTTTCCAGCATCAAGGGATGCAGAAGCTCCCTGTGCTGACGGAGTAGTGGATGGAGTCGATCGCGGAACAGCAGGGGAGGTAACAAGCTTCTGCTAACGCATCTGCTTGCCCGGCTTGCTGTTCGGCTTTATATTGCTCTTCAACACTGATTTAGCTCTAGAATATGAAAATCCAAAACATTAGGTATGTTGTAGAAAGAAATAAAGGTACAGGAGTACTAAAAATGAAAGGTGAGGTGCTTACTTTTTAACTACTGGCAGCACTTGGCTACCAGCAGCAACAACTTCCTTCGCCTTACGCTTCTTGGAGGCGGGGGCGGCAACTTCTTGCACCTCATCATCCTCCATTGCCTCCGGGTCGTGTGAAGCATAGCCCTCTAGTTGATCCAGCTCGGACTCGGAGAGTTTCTCGAGCTGACAAAGTCAAAAAGCATCGATGAAAATAGAGTCAGAGAAAGAACCGAAAAGAACGACAAAATGCAAAAGCAGAGTCGAAATATTTACCGGAGTCAGAGGACGGTTGGTCATATACATCTTCAGGGAAACTTCCGGAACTTTTTATTCCACTCTTTCCTTGATAAAATATTGCATGAGGGTCTTGTAGTCCTTAGGCACGAGCCGGCTAGAACTGACCCTCATCTTGTCCTTGTCGCTCGTGATCTGGTGCATGAGGCGGTCTCCGTGGTGCTGGAGAGGCTGAATCCGGCGCTCCAGCCAACGGTGGATCAAGTCGGATCCACGGAGTCCCTCATGCTTCATCAAAAACCTTATCCGCCTCTTGGCAAGAATCAAAATATCTGATAGCTCCGGCGTCTCCGCGTCCCATGAATCTTGGTGGGGAGCGGTGCCGTTAACAAACGCCGGAAGACCTTCCGCCTTTCCAGGAGCTGGAATATCCTTATGATAGAAGAAAGTTCCAGCCCAGCGTTTGACGGATTCACTAGCGTTAATCCTAGGATAGATCCGATTCCTCCTAAGGACTAAGCTAAGAGTTCTGGTGACATAAGGCACGCCGGCACTGATGGAATTCTTCCGAATACCATAGTAGTATCGGAAAAGGGTGAGACTTGGCCTAATGCCAAGAAATCCCTCGCACAAAGCTGTGTGAGAACTAAGCTCAAGCAGAGAGTTGGGAGGAAGGTTACGGAGTTGCGCACCGTAGTGGTTGAGGACCTCGAGGAGGAAGTCCGACGGTGGCAAGCTCAGGCCACGGTCGATGTGAGTGTCGAACAACACCCTCTCGCCGTTGAGCGGCGCGGGGACGCACCGGCAACGATGAACCCTTCGTCCTCCATGACTTGGAGCTCCGCATTATCCATGGTGCTGGGGATCCAAAGACCCTGCATCTTCTTCTCTTCTGCCGCCGATGAACCCACCACTGCCGCTCCAGAGGTTGAGGCAGAAGCCATAGATCTTGGAGGAAGAAGGGATGGTGGGGGAAGGAGAGATTTTTTGTCAAAGGTGTGCGTATGGGAACTGGTGTGCAGAGCTCGAGGAGTACGAGGAAGCAATGAATGAATCGAAGAAGAGGTGAATCTGAGAAGAAGGGTTTTCTCTCCTCTTTATTTGTCTTTGCGTCAAGATTCGTGTGGTGAGACGCGCAATTATCGCCATGCATATAGGAGAGGGGGAGTTAGCTTCCTCGCGACTCTTGCAGCCACTCGATTTTCACGCAGGCATTGAAACGGTGTTCTGTTCCATAAGGAACATACCCACCAACGGTCGTGCTGATGCAAATCCTGTCAGTGACAGGACCTGGCCTGTAAAGTTGTCAGTTAGCACGCAGCTGAAAAATCCGGCTTATGTTTAAATTCAAGAAAGTAAAAGATTAAGGTCAAAGCAAAATATATCTGACTCGATTGACTCGGAATCCTACACTAATGAAAGAAGTTTTCAGGAACCCTTCAAGATTATCAAGACGAAGAAACCATCAAGCTAGACAATTTGTCCGACTTCAGATCTTGGAGACTTCCGGAGGCTACTGTTGGGGATATGATTTCCTAGTATACCCACAGGACTCGCTGACCAGGATGGCCCACCAACGGGTTAGAGCTTTGCTTCACGGGCGGCCCAGTCAGAGAAAGAGGAGGAGCCAGTTCCAGCTACGACAAGGCCCAGAAGAGTTACTGACTTAGGCCTGTAGTATTACTTGTAGTCCAAGATTTACATAGTTACCGACTCTGTAACGTAGCCGGATAGGTCTCTGATACGTCCAAAATGTATCTACTTTCTCGAACACTTTGCTATTGTTTCTTCTCTAAACTTGTGTGATTTGGAAACAACTAACACGGACTGATGCTGTTTTCAGTAGAATTACCTTGGTGTCTTGTTTTTGTGCAGAAAGTCAACTATCAGGAAAAATCCCGGAAAATATGCCAAAAACTATTTTTCACCAGAAGATCCATGGAGCCTGAAGGGGAGACAGAGAGGAGGCCTGGGGGGCCCAGACCCACCCCAGGCGCGGGCCCACCTGACCCCGTGCCTGGAGGGTGTTTGGCCACCCCGGGCAGATCCTCGGCCTCCCTCCGCGCCTATAAGTTGCATTCTGACCTAAAAACTCAGGGGGTCGATAGTTTTCCAGAAAGAGTTCCGCTCCGCCACCGCCACCAGAAACCAAGATTCGGATCTAGAAACTCCGTTCTGGCACCCTGCCGGGACGGGGAATTTGGAAAGGATCATCGCCATCATTATCACCAACGCATCTCCATCAACCACCGATGTTTCCCTCATCCATGAGTGAGTAATCCCCCGCTGTAGGCTTGGAGATGGTAGGGATTGGATGAGTTCTATCATGTAATCGAATAAGATTTGTTAGGGCATAGTGCCTAGTATCTCTATTAGTGCTATTTGACTTTGTTGCAACTTGTTGTGTTTAATCCTTGTCACTAGGGCCCAAGTGCCATTATCTCAGATCTGAACTTATTATTGAATCATTATGATAGAATTGTTTGTGATCTTATCTGCAAGTTGTGCACACATATCATTGTCCAGATCCAAAGGCCCCAAAGTGACATAATTGGGACAACCGGAGGGGATGGCTGTGGTGTGAGGATCACATGATTTCAAGGAGTTTTAATGCTTTGCTCTGGTGCTCTATTAAAAGGAGCACCTTAATTTCCAGTAGTTCCCTAGAGGCCCCGCTGCCACGGGCTGGCTTGACAGAAGATGTTGTGCAAGTTCTCATTGCGAGCACGTATGACTATATTTGGAGCACATGCCTAGGATTGTTTAGTACTTAGATGCTTGTTATTATTTATCTGCAATGCCCTAGATCTTGAAGTTACATGTTTAGACTCGTCCATGCAACGCCTGTCCATCCATCCCTATGCCTACCGCACTCGAATGCTACTGTTACCGTTACTATTGCTCCTATTTCACTGTTGTTGTTGTTGTTGTTGCCGTTGCTTTGTTGGTGCTACTACAAACTGTTTCTACTGATAAACGTCTGTGAGCATTCCAGGTGCAGCTGAACTGACAACTCGGTTGTTAAGGCTTGCAAGTATTCTTTGGCTCCCTTGTGTCGAATCAATAAATTGGGTAATACTACCCGCGAAGACTGATGCGATCCCCTACACTTGTGGGTCATCAGTCTCTCCTGTAACCCTAGGCCCCTGTGACTATATAAACCGTCCCTATGGGAGCCTTTAGGGCAACAACTCAATAGACAACCATAACCAACTCGCACAGGCGAACCTCTCTTGTAATACGTTGTAACATCCGGCTTACGCCGATATATTACTTGGTTGCTAGCAGGATTAGGATACGATCACCGCATTCGGATCTGAACCTGGGTAAACTTGTGCTCACCGCTCCTGGAACATCCGATGTCTCACACCCCATCTTTCAAACGCCACTAGGACCCCCTATGGCATACTTGTCGACAATCCGACGACACTCCCCGATTCAAGATGACCAACCGTTCTTCTAACAATAGCTTGTCTCCCTCATCCTTGGATGCAGCGACTTGAACGGTTAAGTAGCACGCTCGAGGACTCGTGACAACATGAACCCGCACACGCCTTGCGAAAACACCTAGTACGAGAGCTCGCCCTCGATTAGCAAAGCGACTGGCTCCGCGAGCCAAGAGGGATGACGCTCTATACACCAACAGTGCAAAAGAGTCCTTCCTACCTTAGGTTCAACGCCTCGAACATCTAAGTACCATGCTCGGGGACTCGTCAAACATGAACCCGCATGCATCCTAGGAAAATGCCAAGTACAATGAGTCCTTTGGGATCGCACGTGAATGGCTCCACGAGCCACGGCAAGTCGACCGAGAGCTAATCGAATAGCTCACATACACACACCATCAATATTAATCACGCGCGTGCAAACTCAAATCAAAATGCTCCGAGACTAGCTACCCACGATGCACCCAACCCATAAAACAACCCCATGACAAATAAATACAGATCATTCTCAAATTCATACAAAATCTAATCCATTCATACTCGCATCATGTTTTTTTACATACCCAGTCAACACTAATACAATTGCATAGGGACGCCCCTTACACTATAGGATTTGAAGCAGAAGTGCCACCCACACCCTTCGTCCCTACAATGGGCTTGGTCGGAAACGTCGACAGCTTCTTGGCGATAGCCGATTGAAACGGCCGCTCTGATGGGAGGTCGCGATACTCTGGCTTAGCATCGCCAGACGCCACCTGAGTCCCCTAGTATGACAGGATCTCATTCATCACCATCACGCGCTCTGCATACGGAGCATCCTTCGCCTGCAGTGTGAGGATGTCGGTAGTGTCCACTATACCTGTCACCGACAGATACCCGATGGTGACATCATCGATCTCAAAATCCTTAGGGAAATGAGCAAACCCGAGACTCGGCGTGGTAGTCGCCCTGTGATGGAACACAGACCGCGCCATCCACTCCACCACCGCGGGTGCTTCCTCGCAGGTATCACTTTAGTTGGAGTGATGCTCTGGAGGATCGCTCGGATGTTGTTCGATGACTCTGTTGCAGCATTCAACACTGACTTCATCCACTACTCGGTGCCGAACTCCTGCACCTCCCTATCCCCCTTACCTACAACATCTGCAAGAAATAAGATCATATCAAAGCATTTGGACAACAGACCCACCCGCGATCTGCCCCTAAAGGACATTCTATCGGAAGAAGAACTCAGCAAGGAGTGTACGGTAGCTGTCCTTCACGAACTTCTCCAAATTGGAAAGTTTCTCTTGGAGATCAAAGATAATAGAGTTATATGCCTCGAGGTCCGACTCCGCCTCTACGACTGCAGCTCTCGCCTTATCCTCTGCCTTGGCAAGCGCAGTTTTCATTGAATCAATCTCGACAATTGGCACGTAGCCCATGCGGGCCTTCGCCAGTGCGGCGGTATGGTTCTCTGCACAATGAGCATAACTCTTAGCAATCGCTCGAGAATTGGCCGCAGGAGATATTAAAGACAGAGACCTGCCCGCTAAATCCTTAAGATGGCGAGCTTCCTCCTGTGCTGCCACCAGCTCCTTTTCCATCCGTTGTATCATGGACCGTCGGTCATCCGCTTCGACCTGCAACATAGAAATGCAACTGGCGTTAGTAAAAAAATCTCCATAGACTCGACTCGTCAATTTCACACGACCCGACCCTCGGGGACTGGGGAAGCCAAGTTATTAAGCGTCTAGTCGCTGATTGCTAAAGGTTAGCGACTAGACCCTAGGGGACTAGAATTACCTGGAGGGCCTCGCCCAGAAGCCGATACATTTTGAAGGCTCCCACGGTGGGCGCTGGAGCCGTCCCGCCTCCCGGCCGCTGCGATACTGACTCGGCGCAGTCGTCGATCACCTCAGGCATCACGGGAGATTGGACACCTGCGGCCTTCCCAATGAATTGAGGTAAATTGTCAGGTTTCACCGCAGGCGCCTCGGTCTCCTGCGCGCTTGCCTTGACGGGTGGGTCGACGTCTGCAATGTTGCCCTCTTCACTGAGAAACTTCCTTCCTCAAGGGGCCGCCGCACCCTCCATGGGGAGGTCGACCTTCTTTTTCTTAGCATCTGCCTCAAGCTCCTTAGGGTCTCCCTCCTTCCTCTTCATGGAAGGGTCGTTTGTGACCTCGCTGTGCCCGGTTTAGACCTTCGCCACAAATGCACGCTTAATTTTCTTGGGTCCACCCCTGTAAAATAGGCAATGGTTAGCGACTCAGAAATTCCGAATGAAACACGTGAAGCAAAAAAGGAAGCATAGGAAGTACTACTTACTTGGCGATCAGGATAGCCCGTAGCACGATGGTGATGTGCACGGGTTTCTCAAGCTTGGGCCCGATGGGCCTCGACAGTCCCATCTCTAGCAGGATCGTCTGATGCCTCTTCTTTGGAGGGGCCTTTGGCTTCTCAACATGCTTGGATTGCGTAGGCTCATTTGGAGCTCTCTTCCATGATGATCTCCGGGTCATTGTCCCCTTCCTCGAGACTGCGACTGGCTTCATCCTCGCAACGCTTTTGACCAGGCATCCTGCGGTTTGCCGAGGTAGGCTCGTGCTCCTCCTTGGTGACTTCTTCTTCCTCCTCATCATCAGTGGAGGATCTACCCTCCCCCTCGTCGAGAATCTCTTCGGGTACCTCCTTGTCTAGAGGAGGAAGCCACTGCACCAGAATTTGGAATGTCTGCAGGTACTCAAGTCAGTTAGGCGAGCTCATAAATGCGACTAGAAAGGAAAACAGTTAAAGCTGCTTACCATGGGGGCCGGCATTTCGCTCGGCCTGTACGGGATGAGCCCGTCATTGAGGCTAGTGTAGGGGGCCTCTGTAATCTTCTTCAGGGCCGTGATGTAGTCCTCCGTGACCCATTGTGCCGGTCTCGCCTTCAAAGTGTCGGAGCGCCTGGTGTACTCGCCCATCAAACTCGGCCGGTTCATCAGCGGAACCAATTGACGCTCGAGGCAGTAGTTGAAGAGGTTGATTGTCTTCAATCCCTCATCCTCCAGCTCGGTCATCCGAGCACACATTTTAGTGAAGACCACTTTCTGTTCTTGGGGGATATCTTTCACTGACAACCGCTGCAGATTGCTCCACTCCACAGTGTATGCCGGGATCACCACTTCTTCGGCTGGGGTCGATTCCTTGACATAGAACCAAGACTTATTCCACTCGCTAGGCTCCTTTTTTGGCGGCATGAGTTTGAAGAAACTGGCGTGGGGATTCACCTGGAAGGTGACGCCACCCGCCGCCAACAGAGGACCATTCTTTCCCTCATGAGTGGCCCACCCGTGGAACATCTCTAGCTAGAGAGGAAATAGGGTCAGCACCATAGGTACGACTCGCGGAAGGCGATGAAGACCGTGATCTTCTTGATGTTTTGAGGCCCTAGATCAGAGGGTTTGATCTGGTAGAAATGAAGGAAGCGCCTAAAGAATAAATAAGTGGGAAACCCTAGACCGCATTATAGGTGACTGACGAAGGAAATGAACTTGCTGGGGCATGGCTTGGGTTCTCTCTTGCTAGCTGGCACGGCTTGCTAATTTCCCTTGGTAAGAATACATGCATCCTGAAAGGACTGCAGTACAGATGTGGTACACTTTGATTTGGACCATGCAGGCGCCATGAGAGTGGACTCACAGAGAATTGATGTTATGATCGGAAGCAGGAACGCTTGGGAAGAATGATGGGAACACGGGTGAGATCCATATTTCTCTCCACCACTCGCCATTTATAGTGTCTCACCCTAGTAATCACGGTATTAGCCATTACTTTGCGGTAAATCCGCTAAAGTTATCGTTAGAAACTAACTAATGGCTACTCGCTTATTCCACTCACTCATTCCAATCGTGTGAGCGAGGCGACTCAAAGAAAAACAACTCGCCAAAGCTGCGAGTGAAATTTAGGGGCTTCTCCCTTCATTGGAGGAGTTCGTCACCGATTCGACTGGGCACCCACTCGGACTTGCCTACTCCGACTACCAAGTTGACTCCTACACCGAACCCCTGACGCACTCAGGGACTAGTGATGGGGATATGCCAATCGTGATATCCCTAGAGGCGAGAAACAATTAGCCCAGGACAATGTCGACTGAGCCTGTTCTGACCGTGATTGGAAGAAAGGCTTCAAATAAGATCGACGACTGGACGCGAAGGCCCAAGACCATAGCTAGGCCCAATAGAATTAGGCCAAAGCCTTTGAAAACTTTACTGAATCGGTTGTAATCTTGTAAACCCTAGCGAGGTGCCCCTATATAACCCTCCCTAGGGTCCCTATTGTACTCATGAGCTATTAGCTACCCCATCCTTGAGACTCGCTGCCCATACACCGAGTTATCCCTACTTGTAATCTCACTTGCCATCAATACAAACAAGCAGGAAATAGGTATTTACCCTATGGGTGGCGAACCTGGGTAAACCCTTGTCTTACCATCAATCTCGATCTACGGATGGCGACTCGCTATTACCACTTTCGACTCAATTTCTATGCCTGATAGCGACTGCCATGGCCATTCCTACCACATTATCGATATAGAGATAGAGAATGGTTGAGAGAGATTTGGAGAACAGGACCAGAGAAAGCAAGTGTAGAGAAACTCTCATAGAAAGAGAGTGAGAGGAAAAGAAAAAAGAAGCTTGGGAAGTGTAGAAGCAAACTAAAAGCGGCTCCCCGGCATGAGTTTGTCGATCTCTTTGTACATCATCCACCAGATAATCCACCAAAGAAGGACGTAGGGTTTTGTAGCACCCCAGGAAAACCACTACTAGAAAATCGCTTGTTGTTTCTATTTTATGCATCATTGTAATAGCATGCTCATGTCATCATGGCACATTGCATCTGAGCATCATCATGATATCATCATGCATATTCTTCCTCCAAAATATTTCACTAAAAGCCTATTTTGTTTTCTATTTAGTATCATCAGTTATTTCAAATTAAAACACCATCTTTTTTCGAATCTTTTATTTATCTAAAAAATATTTATAAAAATGTTCTAAATGTTAAATTAAAATAAATATTTTAGTGGGGAGGCATCCACCGGCAAGGTCCAAAAGGCCCAACCGGCACCCACCTACCTCCCCACCTCTAAACCCTAACCCTAACCCTACCTACCACACACACACCGGGCCACCACCACACCTAGCCGCCACCACACCTGACACCGCACGCACGTAGGAAAGTATCCCAAATGACACTTCACTGCAGCCTCTCTGCTTCGCGAGCGCTGCACTCCCCGCATCCTCCATCGTACCCTTCTCCACCGAAATCCTCCCTCTCTCCAACCATACCTTATCCTCCGCGTTCGTCTGCGCCTCTGGTTCCTCGAGCCGAGTTTGATTCTAGCGCTGATGGGTGCAGTGGTGTGGGGAGTTTGGGATAGGGTAGATCTAGAGGCAATCTGGCTGATCCACTACTTCTGGCCACGAATTCGAGATGGAAGGTATGTTTTACTCCGATTCCTGGGGTGGTTTTGCATAGGGTTCATTTGTTTGCGGATGGATTTTTGATTTCATATCCGAGCGCTCGCCGATTTTTCCTACGTGATTCCTCTGGCTTGGTTTTCAATGGGAGGCCTTGGGGTAAGGAGGCATATGTTGGGGATGGATGTACTCTTCTGTTCCCCAAGTTTCTGGTCCGAGTTTTGGACAGATCTGTTTCTCCTTCGATTTCGAGGATTCGGGTTCCAAAGTTGGGAATCTCAAATTGGCCTGTTTCGCCTAATTAGATTCGCTAGATTGCCTCATATATGGATCAAATTTCCCTGGTTTGTATGATTGGGGAGGTTATTCTTCGATGTGCTGAGCGTAGGATTGTTCTTATTGGGGAGGATGGTATTGCTGTGGATGTCCGATAATTGGGTGAAGGGAGGAAATTCATTCTAATTCGAAGTTGGTTTTTCATTCCATACTGCAGTTCCGGAAGCTTGTATTCATTTAGTCGATGCTCCACCTTCGTGTGGGTCTCCTTTGAGAACGTTGCGCAAGCTGGGACCTCGTGCTTTATTCGGGCGATCACCGGAGATGGGGAAGAAAGTTAAGGGGGATTCTCTGAATTTGAATTCCAATGTTTCGCTGCATGCAAGGACTGGGTCCATTCAGTTTGGTGGGCCGGTTACGTGGACTGGTTCTGGTCATGGGCCACATCCTTTGTATGTGGGCTGTCACGGTGAGGGTGATAATAAATCCCACATATTATCTGGTTGACCTAGTTCTCTTGCGGCTATTCCTTCTTCTTCTAGATCTTCGGTGGTGGTTTCTAGATTACACCATATCTGGGAGAGAATAAAATTGGCTGGTCCACCGCGGGTGGTGTTTGTTGACAAGCTGGTCCTTCGCTCGATTATTTGTCCTGCGTCCTTTGTCCCTTGGGCTGGGACGCGGTCGGGGGATCATAGGAGCTCTGCTTCGCTGGTTGATTCACCACCGTCGACGATGTCGTTCAACTACAAACGGGGGTGGTGCAAGGGGGAGGGATGCTCGTGCCAATTACCCCCCTTATCGGCCGCTTAGTGGTTTCGCCCCTGGTGCCTTTCATTCCAATCTTATGCACTCGAACCAGGTTCGTTTTGATAACCCTAGGTCTTCTTTGAATAGGGGTCGTGAGGAATTTAGGTGTGATCCTTTGCATCACCACTACTAGGAAAATGGCTATAGGTAATCAGCACATCCGTGGCTCACATGGTTGAAGTGCCCCATGGCTAAAACAGGCGTGGCTCACCTATGGGCAGTGCCCTACTAGTAACTAGAACAACCGTGGCGCACATGACCATAGTGCGCCACAGATATGTATGGGCTAGGGCCCTGTTGGCCGCACGCCAAACATCTGTAGCGCACCTAGGGTAGGTGCGCTATGGTTGTTAGAGCCAACCGTGGCGCACATGGAGGGGGTGCGCTATGCCTAAGCGCATGCCCCCCTCTGCTGTGAAACGGCCAGACACATCCGTGGCGCACTATGGCATGTGCGCCACGGATGTTACTCCTACCTGTGGTGCACTAGGGCAGAGTGCGCCACGGATGTGTCGATTTTTTTGACAGCACTTTATGTGCACATGTGTGACCACATCCACCACCCCACACTTCACTTTCCCCTTCTTCTTCCTCCTTAGATCTAGTCGGGATCTTCTCCTTCCCACCTTAATTTCTCCACCCATTCACCATTTTTAGCATGTAGAACTTGCCTTGGATGTTACATAAGTAATAGAGGAAGGTCTCCGGTCTCTCATCTCCTTCTCCGGTCTCGGGCGCACCTCTCCTTTCCATCTTTTTCTCGCGATTGGTCTCTCATCTCGGTAAGTTGTCCATGTAAGGATGTGTTCATGTGTATATGGTATGCTCATATGTATGTAGATGATCGAAGCTCATGATGTGTGTATGGAGAGGATCGATGGTCATATGTGTGTGTATATGGAGAGTATCGATGATGCTCATGCATGTGTGTATGGAGAGGATAATGATATGTTCATGTGTGTATGGATCGTTCTCTCTCTCTTGTGTTTGTATGTGAACAAGTTGCCATTTGTTTTGCCAAAATGTTGATTCATTTACATTTTGGCAAGACTTTGGCATTTCGCAAAGGTCCTAATTTTAGGATAGGTCATGCCGAAATTTTCTATCGACCATTGCATGCATGCATTCATTATGTGGTTCTAATAGACTTCTAATTGTACCGTGTACACCGTGCAGGCAAAAATGGTCCGCATAATGAGCGAAGGCATTGTGGCTAGATTTTTGAAATGTGCAACGACCGACATGATACGAAATAACAAGACGGATATAAGATGTCCGTGTAGAAGATGCAAACTCAACTGGGTGATCGACCCAGATTCCGGGAATCTGCAGCGCACTGCCCGCCATGGTTTCATGGATGGATACACTCGTTGGATAAGCGATGACGAAGACGATGGAGACGGTGAAGGTGGCCAACATGACGATGATCATCATCACGGCTAGAACGGGCGAGATGATGAAGAGTCTCCTGGAGATGGTGAAGGTGCGGAAGCAGACCGGGATGATGATGATCTAGATGCCGGAGGAGCAGAAGACGATGGAACAACATCAGGCTGGGTGCGGGACCCTTATGTGCAAGAGCTGCTTCTCAAGCAGACGAGAAACACCAGGGCTGCCGCTAGAGAGAAAGCCAAGCTTGCGCAACTTGAGAAAGACACGGTTACTCCATTGTGTGAAGGATGCAGGCCCGATGATACCCGGTTGAATGTAACGCTCAAGGCTATGGAGATGAAGACAAAACACAAATTGAGCGACGCAAGCTTCGACGATATGATGGCATTCTGGCACGATCGTCTCCCGGAGGGGAACACATGTCCAACTAGTATCGAGGACGCCAAGAAAACCGTCTGTCCTCTCGATCTACCGCATGTTAGATATCACGTATGCATCAACGATTGCATCATTTATCGGGGCGAGGACGCGGAGAAAACCACATGTCCGGTGTGCGGCGTGAGTTGATACAAGAAAGGGAAGAAAGCACCTCGAAAAGTGGTATGGTACTTTCCTATCACTCCTCGTCTACAGCGCTATTTCGCGGACCCTAAGGAAGCGAAGCTCATGCGATGGTATGCGGAAAGTAAGAAGCCAGGAGATGATGATGATGACCCCGAAAAGGATGAGCTGCTGACGCACCCTTCAGATGCTAGCCAGTGGAAAGCATTGGACCTCGAATTCCCAGAATTCGGTGGAGATTCGAGGAACATCAGGCTTGGTGCAAGCACCGATGGACTCAATCCGTTTGGTAGCCAGAGCAGCACGCACAGCACTTGGCCCGTGTTTGTATGGATGTACAACCCCCCTCCATGGTTGTGCATGAAGAAGAAGTACATACAAATGAGTATGCTAATTCAAGGGCCGAAACAACCTGGTACCGACATCAATCTGTATCTCGGGCTGTTGAAAGAGGAGCTAGCCACGTTATGGGAATCTGGAGCCAATACTTACGACGCCGTCGCACAAGATTATTTCACTATGAGAGCCGCGTTGGTCACTACGGTGCAAGACTATCCAGGTTATGGTATATCTCGGGGCAGGTTATCCAAGGATTCTGCGCATGCGTTAGGTGCATGGATAACACAAGCTATCTCCAACTAGAGAAATATCCAGGGTCATCGAAAACCGTGTTCATGGCGCACCGGAGATGGCTCGGCAAGAATGATCCATGGAGAAAATGTGGAGACCTGTTCGATGGCAAATCAGAGACCCGAGGTATCCCAGAGCATAGGAGCAGCAAAGAAGTGGAAGAGTTGCTGAAAAACTAGAAAGATTGTCCTAAGCCTGGAAAGAAGCGAAAGAGGCAGCAACAAGACAAGCCACTGATGAAGGTATGGAAAACAAGGTCTGTTTTCTGGGAGTTGCCATACTGGAAGTTTCTCCGCACGCCTCATAGCCTTGACATCATGCATATCACGAAAAACGTGTGCGAGAGTCTGGTCGCCACCATAATCAACATGCCAGATAGGACGAAAGATGGTCCGAAAGCAAGGCACGACCTGATATGCTTGGGTATCCGGAAGGAGCTTCGTGGAGGACGCACTACTCCTGATGATCAGGAAGATGACGATGATCATGAGTCGGAGACGACACAAGGTCGTCGGAAGGGTAAAAAGTTCAAGAAGAACGAATATTACTGCCCTCCTTCTTGCTTCACTCTTAGCCAGGATGAGATCAAACAGTTTTTCAAGTGCCTTCTAGGAGTCAAATTTCCTTATGGCTATGCGGGCAAGATAAGCAGATACCTAGATGAGGCGAAGCAGAGGTTCAGTGGCATGAAGTCTCACAACTGTGCCGTGCTAATGACGCAGGTACTTCCGGTCACACTAAGAGGGATAATGGACGAGCACGTCCGTGAAACGTTATTTGGCCTATGCAAGTTTTTCGACGTCATCTCTAGGAAGTCGATTGGCGTGAATCAGCTCGGGAGGCTACAGGAGGAGATCGTGGTGATACTATGTGAGCTTGAGGTCTACTTCCCACCCGCATTCTTCAACATTATGGTGCATCTGCTGGTCCATGTCGTGGAGGACATCGTACAACTCGGGCCGATGTTCCTCCGCAGCATGATGGCGCTCGAAAGGATGAACGGACACATCAAAGGATACGTTCGCAACAGGTCCCATCCAGATGGAAGCATAGCCAAGGGCTTTCTGGCCGAAGAGTGCATCTCTTTCTGCACGAATTATCTAGACATCGGGAACCCTGTCGGTCTTCCCGTTAACAGGCACCTTGGCAAGCTCGATGGATCTGGTCACCGAGAGGGTCGTCGCATACTGCATGCAGACTTCGATTTTCGATGCCCAGACTTTGATCGAGCAAACCTCGTCGCGCTACAGCATTTAGAACTGGTCGATCCTTGGGTACAGAAGCACAAAAGGTTAACCGAGAAGAAGTACAGTGACCGGGGCATACAGAGGACGCAGGGAGAAATAATCAAAGAGCACAACTCAGATTTCACGCGTTGGTTTAGGCAGACGCTCCTTGATAATCCCCCGCGATCGCATTCTTCTGACACGGAAAAGATCATATTCACCTTATCGCAGGGACCGATGCAAAACCTGGTGACCTATCAGCGTATGATATCAACGGCTACACATTCTACACGGAGGAAAAGGACAACAAGTGTGATTATCAGAACTCAGGAGTAACGTCGGAATTCTACACCGATGACAACATGAAGGAAAGATTCTACGGAAGAATCGAGGAGATCTGGGAGCTCGACTACTCTGGAGAAAAGGTGCCGATGTTCCGTGTCAGATGGGCAAAGAGCGTTGAAAGAGAAGACCGGTATTTCACAACCATGATTATACCCGAAGCAGCCAAATCCAAGGCCACCGGTGCAAACGTGGCTGCGAAAAATGAACCGTGGGTACTGGCTACCAAAGTGGACCAATGTTTTTTCATTACCGACCCGACAAAGCCTAGCCGTGTTGTCATGAGGAGAGGAAAAATAAACATCATCGGAATGAATGGAGTCGCCAACGAGCAAGACTTCAACCAGTAGGGCGATACAAAGATTGAAGATGACGATGACTACGATGCAGCAACATACATCACAAGAAGAAAAAGGACAACCCTACCCAAAAAAGGTAGCCCATTCGAAAGAAGAAACATTAAAGTGCCGGGGATAAATTATTCAACTGCGACAAAGAAGGGAAAAAAGATTGTAAAACGCTAGCTCAAAAAATATTGTAAAACGAGTGGTCGAAAAAGATTGTAATATTCATGGATCTGTTCTTATGAAATTTAGTTATACTTTGAATCATATTTGTACCACTTTTATGACATATATTATCACTTTTGGGCATTTTTGGAATATTTAAAAGTATTTTAAAATCAAAACAAAACTTCTATGGCATATATCACCACTTTTGGGCATTTTTTGGAACATTTAAAAGTATTTTTGAAATAAAACAAAAAAGGTGGGCACCAGGATTCGAACCTGGGTGCTCACAAGTTTAGAATAGAGCTAAGGGCGGAACCAGTGGGATAGGCTAATGTAGTTGTTAGATAGTGGGGCTGCAGTTTTCTTATACAGTAGTTAGAAGCCGATAGGCGTAGCGCACTAGCCCATAGTGCGCTACAGATATCCGTAGCGCACTATGCCCCAGTGCGCTACACCTAAGTGGCTTTATCCACACGTGCGCTCGACCCCCCTTCTCTCATCCCCATCTCTCCATCTCTCAGCCCGATCGAGCACGATCCGCCGCCGCCGCCGCCGCTCTCGATCCGCCGCCGCCACGTCTGAGGAGGAGGAGGCCTGCCCGCGTACGAGGAGGAGGAGGTCCGCCCGTGTCCGAGGAGGAGGAGGCCCGCGTCTCAGGTGGAGGCCCGTGTCCAAGGAGGAGCAGCCGCCGCGTCTCAGGAGGTGGAGGCCGCCGTCGTCCGCCCATCAGAGGTGAGCGTCGCCTCTCCCCTCTCTCCCTCTCTCCCTCTCTCTCCCTCTCTTCCTCTCTCTCTCCCTCTCTCCCCTCTCTCTGCAGGCCATGGTTAGGGTTCAGTAGGCCTCGCTCCATGTCCTGCTCTCTTGATTCAAGCCTATCTCCTCCAGTTGGCCATGATAATTTCATATTTGGCCTTAGGTTTATCCTCTGCGCCTTTCTAGATGTGTGTTGTTCCCAAATTTGAGATAAAACTCTAGAATTTTACTAAAGAAGATCTGCAAGCGAGCTAATTAGACCAAGACTTAGGCAGATTACTTCAGGAGTCATTTTCCTTGATTTTCTTTAATAGAAATATTAATGTGTGGGTACATGGGTAGGAGTTCTCTAATTTGGGAAACTTTCTCTAACTCTTTATTTCAACATTTCACTGCTACATTTTGCCTAGCTACCGCTCACATTGAATTATTCACATGGCAAAAGAAAATCTCAAACTATAAAGGTTATCAGTAAAAACTAGCAAATGGCCATATGGGTTATCTTGAAAAATTGAGAATTGAAGATAAGGTTTGTCATATTTGTCATGTAAGTTTTCAAGATGGTGATTTAAACAGTGACACATACTGTACACATTTTGGACAGAAATAGGACCTCAAAGTTTGTACCATCCTCGTTAGTTTCAGTACAGAATGCAACATCTACATCAAATTTAACAACTGGTTTTTACATTGTAAAATTTAATAACTTAATTCTGGACATCAACACGCACCACATACAGAGATTTAACTTGTCAGTTTTACACTGCCCTCAAGAGGAATAATAGCATTTTCACCTTAGTCCAGATGTAAGCTGGTGGTACTGTACCAAAGTTTACATGCAGTGCATACACTCCGGAGCGACGGCTTCATGTTCAGTAGCAGGCCTATCTTCCATCCCAGGCCTTCACACTTCTCGTGAGGCCATAGCTGTAGTACAAGGAGTGGGCCGCTTGGCTAAACAATTTGATTTTTTTTTTGCAAGGGAGATCTATTACTGTACCTAAGGTTCTGTTGGGCAGTGGTACTCAAGCACCTCCATCTATCTTTTTTTGTTAGTGCCACTTCTCTTTTTGTGATGAAATAAATTTAACAATTCATAGAACATTGGTTACTTACCTGATTTGAAGGCACTCGCCTGTTTATGTTCTGAACTTAATTTCCTTGGTTTATGAAACTACTGAAGATGTTATATATGAATGCCAGCACAGTTTAGGCACTAATGTTGTTTGAGTACCTTTTGGTCCAGATGGTAACTTCTTTCTTTGGACTTAAAAATCTATTAGCAAGTTCTGAGAAATATCTGCTTTACATTTTGCATTCGCTGAGTGGCCAAGGAATAGATAGATGGATCTAGGGATGGAATGCCAAATTTAAGGACCTTTTGCTTTTATGTTTCCTTTTATTCATAATCTACAATCATTGCCCAACAAGTGTGCCTTATAGTGTTCTGTAATAATATATTCCTGAAAACATTCGAACATAGTGCCATTTTATTCTATGAAGTTTGGTAGCAGTAGGTGTTGCTTCTGTGGTTTGGTCCTTATGGAAAACCAGGAATGGAACTTGTTCTTTTTGAATAGTCTATATGTGTTGATTTGCTTGCTGTCATCACTTGGTCATTCGCTTGCTGTCACTTGCTGTAATGATCTTCTAGTATAGAACTTGGTCATTTGTTGTATTCTCATTTGCTTGCTATCACTTGGTCATTTGTTGTCATTTGTTCACAGAACTGAAATAGTACAAATGACAGCAATATGGCTATGCTTAAATTGATAACAAAAGTATATATGGTTGTGGCACTGTGCTGGGACTGGATGGATGTGGTTGTGAAATGGTTTGGAAGGAAAAATTGAGTAGTGTTGGTTTTGCTACTATCTGTGCTGGGACAACAGAACCTTGAAATTGTGCTTGTGCTTGTATATGAAGCACTTTATTATGTGTGTATGCAGGTTCTTGTATGAAATGAGTCCCGATTTTTGCTGGAATGTTGATTAACTTCCGTTTCGGTAGAAATCGGGCACTCCTAGTTTAAGAAAATTAGCAAAGGTCATGCCGGATTTTTCCGTACATTTAACCAATTATTTGTTTTTTATTAGTGCAAAGATGTGTGACAACGATGAGGCTGGATGTTCTAAGCGCATCAGCGCTGAAGGAGAACTCAGACCTCCGAATAAACAATTGACATTCTGGGAGGCGGCCCAGCGGCTAGAAGACGATGAAGAATACCATCCTTCGGAGAGCGAGGATGATGAGATGGAAGACGCGGAGGAAGAAGCCGAAGGAACGGCGGACGATGAAACCACTGATGGCAGCGAGGGCACAGGGAGTGGTAGCAATCCTCCTAAGAAGAAGAAGAAGCCGAAGGACCGGCACTCGAACACGATCGGCACAGTCAGGGAGGAAATTACCGAAGTGAGCCCATCAGGGGTTCCTTTGGAGCCCGCCCTTGTCATCAAAGGGTACGGTGGGCAAGTGGCGGCGATCACCTGGACAACCATCTCGATCAACACCGAGAATCTCCGGCATAAAGATAATGGCCACTTGCGCACACTCCTCTTCAAAAAGATGCACGCAAGATACAAGTTCCCCGCTAAGTATCAGAACACAAATTATCATGGGAACGAAGTAAACAAATCCGCCCTCACAAAGATGAGCACCGCCCTGGCCAGTTGGAGAACCCGGATAAAGAAGAAGATCTATAAAGAAGGCAAAAGTCTCGAGGAGATCCAGAAGATTGACCCGCAGATCACCGAAGATCAGTTCCAGGAGTTCAAGGAGAGGTGTGAATCCGAAAGAGCCCTGGCCAATAGTAATCGGGGAAAGGTGCTGCAGGCAATGAATATAGGTCATCACCATCTCGGATTTGGTGGATACAGAACCGTGGAGGCCAAATGGAATAAGGAGGACGAAGAGTATAGATCCAAGGGGATAGAAAACCCCTTTGCTAAATTCGAACCCGGGCAGGTTCGAAACTTCATCAGGGCCCGTTACCATGTGGACCCAAAAACCAAACAACTCACCGCGGATCCTGCGGTGAAGGAATTCGAGGAAATTGTGGTAAGTATAATCTAATTACCGCGGATCAACTCGATTGCAATCTAATCGATGATCTAAATGATTCACTATTACTTCTTCTACAGGAGGAGGAAATTGTTGCTAGTCATGGATCCCAGGGTTCCTCATCCCAGGGGTCGACGGCGGCCACCCGATGGGATAACCCTTTAAACAGGCCGATGAACCGGGCCAAGAAAATAGAGCTGGTTACGAAGAAGCCATCGTCGGCTGGCCGTCTGGCCGGCCTCGGGGGTAAGAATTGGGTGGATCATTTTGGTCCACCGCCGAGGACGCATGTGGCGCCGTCGGGAAGGAGCGAGGAGGAAAACTGCGAGGTTCAAGAACTTAAGGCACAAGTGGCACGGATCCCATAGATCGACCAAGACAACCTGGCAATCACCCTCACGTCCTTCCTGCCTACCTTGGTGGAGTCAATAGCGAACTGGAGTGCGGGTGGTCGAGTAGGGCCGTGACCTATTCCAAGCATGGTCAGCAGCCACTCGAACAACGCGGCGCCGACGAATCAGGCGAACTACGTGTTCGTGACTCCGCCCGCTAGCACCGCGGCGCCGCAAGTGTTGGTGACTCCCCCTTCCATCACCGCGGCGTCGGAGTACATGTTGGTGCCCCCTGCCATCGTCACGGCGGCACTGGAGCTCCAAGCACCCGTCGGTAGGGAGAATGCACCGGTGGCCAGCACCACGCCATCAAGCAGCCCTTCTGGCTCTTGCACGCCCGTCGCCGTATGCGGTGCGTCGACATTAGCCGATCTCGATGCCATCACGGTAAACAAATTGCTTTAATTACCGCCTTTCAGGCCATCTATTACTCTTATGGCATCTCTGACGATGTCGTACATGTTTTCCGCAGACGGATGTTCCTTGCACTCTCTTATGCTACGTGAACAATGAGCTGAGGGATGTTGCCAAGGGTACCATCGTTCAACTCTTGCAGTGAACGTTCCACTCAAGGCCGATGTCAGATAGCGTGCACAGGGTTAAAATTAGTCGGGTGCTAAGGGGCTGCGACGACCTGGAACCCCCAGGAGCGGATGAAGAAGAGCCGTCTGTCCTCAGAACTTGCTTCGGCTTATTCTTGCTATGGCCAAAGAGCATGATCCGTTTGGGGACGGCGGAGGCCATCACACCACAGACAACAGCACCGCCTGTCGTGCCAGCGACAAGCGGTGGCAAGGCCCCCTTACCGCCCTCGCCGTCACCTACACGCGGTGGGTCGGATGATCATGTTGATGATATGCACATGGCGCAGGATCCGGCCGAGGACGACGAAGACTGGAATGATCACTTCTTTAGCACTCAGTTTAGCAACGAAGACCTAGATGGTGGCCCCATAGATAAAGCCACTATCACCAAGCGTCTGTTTGGTTCTCAGGAGACGCCTCCAGCTTGCGCCTTTATAGAGCCAGCTGATACAACCAACCGGCCCTTTATTCTAAGCACTGACACATTACATAGGGCGGCCGGTGCTCAGATTGCGGTGCCTTCCCGCTCTCCAAAAGGAAAAAAGGGCAGGAAAAGAAAATCTAGCAGCTCGAGCCAGCCGGTGGCATCAACAACTGCGAATCCGATCAGGTTTCGGGACGGGCCACCAAGACCCGAGGGTATTATGTGGAGGATTCATGTGGCGGGTGAGCCCATGCTACCTAAGAATTTATGAAGCTCGCCATTCAGAATTCTGAGTGTGTGCATGACGGCGCTTGATGATAGAGAGACGCCTTTCATCGGAGAAAGATCCCTCGCCGGTGTTCGTGGTTAAGGTGCCACCAGGCTTGGGCTTCACGACAATGCCCTCGGATCTGTTCTTCCTGCGGTTCGACGACATCTTCAATATGTTCCACCTATACCCGCTGCACTATACCATGGTCCGTCTGTTTTCTCTCAGCCTGGCCATGCAGATCATTAGAGAGAACACACCGGGCATCGCTATAGTGGACCCCTACTACATGCGTGACAGCTTCTTGGGTTCCCCCGCCGAACGACGCATCGTGGCCTCGTACCTAAAAAGAATCCTCTTGGCGAACAAGACAAAGGAATACATTCTCGTGCCTTACTTTCCCGAGTAAGTCGTTATTCACTCGCCACCGTCGATTGGCTTTATTAGATCATCATCATTCTTTTTCCAACACATTCCATTTGAATTTGTTGCGCAGAGATGAACACTGCACGCTCATCTCCTTGTCGCCGAAGCATTCCCACGCCACGCATTTCGACTCGGGGAGTCTATAAAAGAAGAAAAACTACGACAAGATCAAGGAAGTTCTGGATGATGATCTCACTGGCTTTGCCTCGACGGAAGGCACCACCTTCGTGCATACGAAGGTCAAGTTCGGTAGGCACGTCTTCAACCACGTAACGGAGTTCCCCTGCGTGAAGCAGCCAGGAAACAGTAAGAAGGAAGCCTACTACACACTCCATCACATGAGGTCGTTCCTACTTGACCAGCAGAATTCTACGCTGCCAGATCATCTCAAACAGTGGGCCGAAGCAAAGGCCAAGATCAATGATTCAGATATTAGACAAGAGATGTATCGCATCCAGCAGCAGTTTGGGGCAATCATCTTTCGTGATGTCATGACTTCGGGGGGGATCTTCTACGGAGGAAATATCCCAAATAACCGTGACATAGAAGATCGCCTAGAGATGCAGGGTGACTATAGGAAGTTCATGACGAGACAAGGCGTCCTCCCGTTCCCTAAGCCGAGCCAGAAGGCTTGATGTTGGCCTAGTTGTAGTTACAAACTATAGATGACCTTTGTGTGTGTGGACAAGTGTACATGCTACTATACTTATCTTATTAGGTTTATGAATCATCGCTTACTTATTTTGCTTATTATTATTATATATCAATCAATGCTTGGTTTTTTTGCTTACTCTTTGGTCCTTTTCTCAATTTGGTCCTTCTTTTTTTCCTTACTCTTTTTTCGAGAATAATGCCGATGATTGAAATGTCGTGGCACACTATATATGTGAATGTGCTACGATGGGATTGTGAGCCTTGTGATATGCACAAGTCCAGGTCTTGTGCATCCTACTTGGCTCACTGTTCCATCGTAGCATATTCCTATGTCCAATGACCTATGTATATATATCAGGCATTCTTTTCGAGTTATTTTTGTATTTTTTGAGAATAATGCCGATTATTGTCAACTTATAGATGACGTGGTACGTCGTGTACAAGGGACAGGTTCCCGGAGTCTACGATGATTGGGAAGACTGCCGGAGACAGGTGCACCGTTTCAGCGGCAATAGCTACAAAGGGTACAACACTATGGCGGAGGCGAAAGCTAGATACACGCGCTATCTAGCGGGAGTTAGGACAAGGAACCGGATGAAGACCTACACCTTCGTCGCGGCGGTGATCATGCTTATCTTCTTTGGTTGTTTATCCCGCATTTGTGTCTAGCTAGTTTAGATGTCTAGGCGAGCTTCCGAGCTCTAACTGTTCGATCGACATATGTATTCGCATGTCACCAAGTACTACTTTGTAACTTGATCGAAACAATGTAACTTATACTATGTATTCATGTATGAGACTTATCTATATGTATTTGTTTCAATCTTGTTTCTCAAATTGTGTATTTATATATATAATTGTATATCTTGTATCTGTGTGTGTATATCTGCTGTAATATTGTATATAATCTGGCTCGGAAATTAAAAGAAAAACACACCTGTGGCGCACATGATCTATCTTCTGTGGCGCACTACACCTAAAGCGCACTATAGAAGCTTAGTGGCGCACTGGGAAGTGCGCCACAGAAGATCCTGCGCGTAGCGCACCTGCCCACATAGCCGTGGCGCACTAGCAGGTGCACTACGCCTATCTCGACACAACTGTGGCGCACTAGGCAGTGCGCCACGGCTGGGAGATAGCCATAGCGCAAGGCACGTGGCGCACTGCTAGTGCGCCACAGATGATCTTTTCAGGTGCGCCACTAACTGCTGTTTTCCTAGTAGTGCACGTTTCTTCTATTAATCCTGGTGATCTGAGGGGGAGTCTTGGAGATAATCATTCTTGCAGCCGTGATGCTCCTCATGCTGATTTACGTCCCTCTCGTGACGGGAAGAGTTCTAGGCTTAGTGCGGTTGCTTCTCAGGACCGTGGATTTTAGCGTGAATTTAGTAATCCTGGTGGTAGAGATAGATGGGCGCATAGGCCTGAGATGAGGGTGGAGGGTTCTAATAACTCTTCCAATGACAGGAGGGGGAATTATTCTGCTAACAGGGAGGATAATCTCAGTGGCTCCTCGGTAGCTGCATCTAATGCTGATCGTTTTGGAAGTGGGCTGAACACTGCTCCTCTGCAGCAGAAGTTCCCTGTGCAGCAGACTCATGGTGTTCTGTATCAGGAGTACAGGCAGGGGAATCAGTATGAGCAGAAAGGTCTATCCTTATTAGGGAAAATCTGAATTAGTTTTTGGATCCAGGTGAATTGTGTTTAATGTGTGGGGAGGTTCATGTGGATAAATTTATCTTCTTTAAACAGAAACCTTGGGAGATTGCAACTCCCTTTGTGGGTGCAGCTCTTCCTGGGAATGGTTTTTTTTGTTGTCCCTAATATCAGAAATGCTGCTCTTGCTAAAGATATTTTCCAAGTTGTGGTTCAGGTAGTGGATATAAATATTTCTTCTAGACATATTGAAGAAGAGTTTAGTCAGTGGGATGGTGCTAAGTGTATTTGGATATGGTATGCTAAGCCTATGACTGATACAAGCTTCTTGATGAGGTTTCCCAATCCAAGAGATATAGACGCTTGGAAGAACTTTGGAAAGACTCAATTGAGAACAATGAGAAATGTTACCATTCAGGTGAACAACTGGTTTCCTAGTTATGGAGCTACTGGTGATTTGGATACTGCTTGGTTTCAAGTTAAAGGTATCCCATTGAGCAATAGGAATTGCCCCACTGCTACCTTTGTTGGAAGTATGGTTGGTAGAACCCTAGCCATTGATAATAACAGTTTGAATAATGTTGACTATGTCAGAATCCAGATTGGCAACATGGATGTGTCTCTAGTGCGTCCTGTTGTCTTCAATGTCAACATTGGTTATTGTTTCTATGATATTGAATTTACCAGATAAATCCCAAGAGGAAAGAATGCTATTGAAAAGGTGTCTATGTCTACTGATGTTAGAGATGGTGCTAGGCCTTCCCAGAATTCCCAGCATACTCCCAAAAGACTCAGGACTGATTCTGCGACTGGTGGGAATTCTAGAGGTTTTATGGGTGATGCTCGGAGATCATACAATGCTGGACCTAGTTTTAGGTCAGTTCCTAATGTTGCTGAGAAAGCTGTGGATGAGGGTGATAAATTGGGTAAGAGGAAGGCAATTGCTGATAATGTTGATGAGGCGGACAGTGACAGTGATGATGATGCCCCTTCCTCGGAACATGTGCTGAGAGAGAAAGGTTTGCTTCCTGATGACTATGTTATTAGTAATGAAGCTTCATCTAGTGCAGCTGTAAAACCTATTGTGGCAATTGATTACTATGATCAGTATATGGAGTTCATCAAGAGGCCTAGTCTCATGGCTCCTGGGGTGGTTGAGAATCCTGAAGAACCCTTGAAGAATGAACTTACATATGAGGAATTCTTGAGGCAGTTGATGGAAACTAATCGTGACAATAAATATGAATGGAGGCAGCACTTGTCAAGATTAACTGGTGGAAATTTGGAGCCAGTGGTGGAATCTCCTTCGGGAAGTGAAATGGAATCTAATGCAAGCTTGGCTGCTGACAGTGATGGGATTTCTGAGGAAAGGTCTTCAGCTCAGACTATCAGAACTTCTGTGATTAGTATCACTGAGCTTCCTTCTGACTTTGCTGATAATGTGCCTACTTCCTCTATGGTTTGGGCCTTAGTGCCTACCATTCCAACTCCCGAACAGCTTGTTCCTACCAGAGCTATGGCTAGTGTGAGACTTCAGACTTCTAGTTCTGCTAATATACCTATCCTTACCAGCGCTATGGACCATATCAATGCAAGGGATAATGCAGGTAACAAACTTATTTCTTATGTTAATTCTTTTTTAGTTTTGAGTGATAATGATATTATGGATAAATCTCTAGAAATTTGTATTGATTTAAAAATTATGCCTCTGTCTACTGTTCACCTGTTAAAAGATTTAGAAAGTGCTAGATCTAATTTTGCAAACAAAAAAGTTGGTTTAATGGATTGTGATGGGGTGGTTGTAAACTAGGGAAATTGCTTGCTAGTTATTGAGGAGAATAGGGAAGAGGAGAACATGGAAAAAGCTGAATCTATTTGTGATGGTTTGGTTGATGATGAGGATTTTTACTCCTATTTAATAGGAAATCAAAAAAGGAAATGTGGAAAAAGAATAACAATATTGCTAAGAAATCTGGGGGGTATCCCTTGGTGGTACCAAGAAGAGTGGTTGGGAAGAAAAAAATCACCCTCCATGTGATATTTTGTCTGGACCAAGGTTTAGGAATAACAATAAGTATCTATGATAGGTTTGATTATGAATTGTAGGGGTGTGGGAAAGAAAGGTTTTGCTTTTTGTCTCAGAGATTTAATTGCTGAGTATAAATTTGATTTTATTGGGCTCCAGGAAACGATGAAGAAGTTTGAATATTCAGTTTGTAGAAACTTTGATCCTAATAATGACTATATTTGGCTATGGGCCCCCGCTGTGGAAAAATCTGGTGGAATTGTGTGTGATCTTAAATCCTCTAGATTTAAGGTCCTTAAGGTGGTCACTAGTAGATATTTGGTTAAAGCTAGAGATTTCGATAACAAACTATTGAGGGAAATGTTTATTATTGTCGTATATGGTGCTGCTCAGGTTGGGGATAGGGAGTTATTCCTTACTAAGTTTGCTGGGATTTGTAATGATCTTGATGTCCCTTCTCTAATTGGTGGTGACTTCAACATTATTCGTTTTTATTGTGAAAAGAACAAACCTGGGTTTTGTTCTAAATTCATTGATATATATAACTCCATCATTAACACTTATGCTTTGAGGGAGTTTAATTTCTCTAGGAGTCAATTTACCTGGTCTAATAATCAGCAAGTGCCTACTCTAGAGAAACTGGAGAGGGTGTTAGTTAATGATGATTGGGAGGATATGTTCCCCTTGTCACAAGTTAAGAAGATTCCGAGGGTTATGTCTGACCATAATCCCTTAGTGATTGATACTTGTGAATGTGCGGATGTTAAATGTAGAGAGTTCAGATTTGAGAAAACTTGAATTTCTCACCCTGAATTCCAAGATAGAGATAGTAGGGCTTGGAATTCCTATATGAGGATGTCTGATAGCATCAGTGTTGTGCGGCGGAAAACCAAATTAGTGAAAAATAGTTTGAAAGGTTGGGGAATTAATGTTAGAGGAAGTTTTATTAAAGAGAAAAAAATCTTATTGCTGAATTAGAAATTCTAGAAAAAGAGGAGGAGGATTATATTTTATCCAGAGAACAATTTAAGAGGAAAAGTTATATTCAATTCAGATTAATGCAGATGTATGAAGAAGAAGATAAATTCTGGTTTAGCAGATCTAGTGCTAAGTGGCTTTTGTAGGGAGATAATAACACTGCTTATTTTCATCGTATCGCTAATGGGAGGAGAAGGAAAAACTTAATGTACTCTTTAAAAAGTAATGATGTGGTGATTCAGGGGACCTCTAACCTCCTGTCTGATGCTACATAGTATTATAAAATGTTGTTTGGTAAGTGGAAGAGAACTTGATGGGTTTAGATGCTGATGTTTGGTCTGATCATGAAAAACTCAATGATGAGGATAATGTTTTTTTGGATAGACCTTTTGGTGAGGATGAGGTTAAATTTGCTTTGGATGTCATGGTTAAAAATAAAGCCCCTAGACCTTATGGGATTCCTGTAGAATTTTATCAATCTTGTTGGCCTATTATTAAATTTAATATTATGTCTTTGTTTAATAATTTGGATTCTGGTAATTTGGACTTGTTTAGAATCAAATTTGGCATGATAATCCTTCTTCAAAAAAACCCTGATGCTGATATTATTTCCAAGTATGGACCTATTTTCTTACTTCAGCTATGGTATAAGTGGATCACTAAAGTCATTACTGTTAGAGTTGAGCCATTTATGAAAAAGCTAATTTATGGGTGCCAAACTGCTTTTATTAAGGGAAGGAACATTATGGATGGGGTAATGTCTCTGCATGAAATCTTGCATGAAACTCGTAGGTGTAAAAGCCAGGGGTTGTTTTGAAATTAGATTTTGAAAAGGCTTATGATAAAGTTGATTGGAATTATTTGCTCAAATGTGTTTCTCGGAAAGGGTTTAGTGATCTTTTGTGTAAGATGATTAGTACGATATTGAATGATGGTACCTTGTGTGTTAAGATTAATGAGAAGAGAGGTTGTGACTTTGGAAGCCATAGAGGGGTGAGACAGGGTGATCCCTTCTCACCCTTCCTTTTAAATTTAGCTGCGGAAAGTTTGGCTAAAATGTTTGGATGTCAACTTGGTCATTGGCCCATTAAGTATCTTGGTGTCCCTGTTTGTGGCACCATACTTCATGTGGCTGATCTTTGGCCTTTAGCTGATAAGCTTAGGAAAACGCTTGATGGTTGGGTTGGCAACTCCTCATCAATTGGGGGTAGACTTACCCTTATTCAGTCTTCTCTTAGCAGTCTTCATATCTACCATATGTCCATCTATCTTATGGAAGATACTAATCTGGAAGAGTACACTAAGATCATTAGGAAGTTCTTTTGGGAGGGCTCAAGTGATAAAAATAAGTATCATATGGTGAGATGGTCCTTGCTGTGTAGACCAAAAAAGAAAGGGGGTTTGGTAGTTAAAAACCTGAAGTTGTTCAACATTTGTTTAATGTGCAAATGGTGGTGTAAATTGGAAGCGGAAGATGGTTTATGGAAAAAAATTGTTAAGGCAAAATATGGAATTTCACATGGTATTTGGAGAACAAAAGTTAAACAAAATGATTTTGCTGCTTGGAAGGATCTGATGAAAATTAGGCAGATTTATCTGTCTGGTAGAAAAATGGAAGTGCGTGGGGGGAGGGAAACTGAATTTTGGTATGATCAATGGCTTGGTGATTTCTTCCTTTGTGAGAAATTCTTGGAGTTATTTGATGTGTGCAATCAACAGATTGGTACAGTTAGAGAGATGAGTGACCTCGGTTGGTTTTTCACTTTTAGGATATGGTTATCCCCTAGACTGACTAATCAACGGTAAGAGTTAAGAAGTTTGTAGGGTGGTCTCAGACTTAATGATGAGATTGACAAGCCTAAGTGGAGATATTGCAAATCTGGGGTGTTCTTTGTAAAATCCTTGTATAATAAGCTGTCTGATGTAGGTCATATTAGATCCTTTCGACATCTCTGGAAAGCTAAACTCCCCTTGAAAATTAAAATCTGGCTGTGGTTAATCTGGCATAATTCTATTGCGACCAAAGATAATATGAAGAAAAGGAAATGAGTTGGTAGTTATGTGTGTCGCTTTTTCCCTCTTGACGAAACGATCAACCATCTATTTTTTTACTTGCCCTACTGATGTATATATGTGGAGTTCGGTTGCTTGGGTTCTAGGTGCACATACTAGACCTTCTTGCTTTACTCAATATTTTTGGTGGATTGTGAAGTTTCTTCCCTTTGGATTTAATTTTCACATCATATGTATTGTTTCTTTATGCTAGGCATTATGGAAGAGTAGGAATAGTGCTTGTTTTGAAGGGAAGTTGCCATCTTCCCCTCTGGGACTAATTTGCTACATGTGTGCCTTCCTACGATATTGGGCAGGCCTGCAGAATGAAGAAGATAGGGCTACTCTGGAGGAAGGTGCCAATCGCCTGCAGAATTTGGCCACCCAGGTACATCATATGGCTAGTAGAGCATCCATGATGAGGATCAAGAATGCTGATGTTGAAGTGGAAGTTGCTGCCCCTGATGGGGAGGTCAAGGGAAAGGATGCTTAGATCGTCTAGGAGAATGTTAGGGTTCCATGGGGATGGTCAGGGTGTGATTTTGTTGTGGTGTTGTTGTTGGGATCTAATCCGTGCTAAGTTTGGTGATCTTAGCTGTGAATTGTGGCTGTCCTGGGTTCTCTCTTAGTCCTGGAGCTTTATGTTTATGACTAGTTCTGGAATCTTTTTCGTTAGTTTGCTTTGTATTTGGTTGCTTAAGAATCGATCTTCTGTTATCTGATGGTAATGCAACCCGGCTCATGTGAGTCGTATGGAAAAAAAAACACCCGACACCAACCCTTGCCGCTGCATGCATCACACACACGCACCGCACTACACTTCACCCACCGAATCCAACTAACCCCGCACAACACGACTCCACCGCGACCAACCCCACACCTATGCTATACCCCACTCAAATAACATCGACGCGACGCCCCCGCACGAAACACGCCACAAACTCGTATACGCAAGCGACTGACCCCCAATTCCCGATCAAGTCTGGACCCACCCCTTCACCCCGCATGCCGCCCTCCTTAATCCCACCAACCCCCGATCCCTTCTGCCTCGAGCGCCATGTTCCCGACCTCGTGATCTCCACATGTCTGCTTGACGCCTAGGCCTCGCCCCACCGCTGCCCTATCCTAGCTCTGGTCCCCTCCCTGCGCCCCTGAGACCTCTCCTCCCTCGACCAAGTTGTGCCACCTATCTACGCCGTCGTGCCCGCCCGGCCTCGTCTGCACCTCCTGTCGCCCTGGGCGCCGTGCATCCCCGGCAGTGGCCCCGCCGTCCTCTATCTCGGTCGTCACCGACCATGCCGAGCTTCTGTCGTGCCTGCACCTCGCCATCCCCTCCGCTCATGCGCTGTTGGAGCCCCGATCCTCGTCGCCAGCAGCTCGTCCCGGTCGCACCACGGCGCTTCTGCCTGCACTCGTCCATACCCGCATCTAGCTCCACGTCGTCCTTTGCCTGCTTGGTGCCTCCAAGCTCGTCATCCACCGCGTCCCCATCTCTGAGCCGCCTCCCGCCCAACTGCTTTGCCCGAGGACCACCTGTGCCTCTTCCTCCCTTGAGCCCCGCCGCCTCCACCCTGCAGTGGGCCATCGCCAGGGAGCCTCCTTCCTTGCCTCTGCTCATATCCTGGGCGGCGAGGCTGTGTGTCCTCCTCGACCCACCAAGTTTGCCGCTGTTGATCGTGGGACCCTCTACGGCACCACCCAAGACTGATGGTGTGATGAGCACAACAGCAAGTTTTCCCTGAGTAAGAAACCATGGTTATCGAACCAGTAGGAGGAAGCAAATGACTCAAAGGTGTTGCTAGCAACTTGGAAACCCGCACAACACAAACTCAAGACTTTTCCCCAAAGAACAATGAGATTGTCAATGTCACCGGTTTGCTGAAAACAAAGGGTTAACTGTATGGTGTGGAGGGTAATAGTGGTTTGTAGAAAGTAAACGGTAATAGTGGAAGATGTATAAATGGTAAAGATTGGACCAGGGTCCATAGTTCACTAGAGGTGTTCTGCTCAAGATTAACAAACATGGCATGCTGGGTAAACAAATTACAGCAGGGCAATTGACAGGACTGAGCAAGGCATAACAATGCAATACTAGACATTCATGATCCTATGAGATTCAATTGGGCAGTACAACAAGATTCATAGACCGCCATCCAACTACATCTATGACTAGTAATCCACCTTCAGTTTATCATCCGAACCCCCTCCAGTATTAAGTTGCAAGCACCGGATAACTGCTTTAAGCAAAGTGTGTAAGGTAGACAATCCACTTGTTCCATGAACAAGAGACCGTTGTTTTCTCCCTAGTGGCAAGAAAACATCTACAACCTTAGATATTTCTGTCACTTCCCTTAGATAAAATAGAGGCATGAACCCACTATCGATCATAAATACCCCCTCTTGGAGTCACTAGCATCTACTTGGCCAAGATAGCTACTAGAAACAGAGAGCATGCAAGATCTCAAACAACACAGACATGATAGAATCAATAAGACAAAACCATTAATCAATCTGACATAGTAATCTCAATATCCATCGGATCCCCGCAAACACAACATGCATGATTAAAAATAGATGATCTTGATCATGAACGGAGCTCACAAGATCTAAACATGGTAGCAGAAAGGAGGAGATATAACCATCTAGCTACTACATGGACCCATAGTTGACATGGTTATACCCTACGGGTACACGACATCAACATACCTGGTCCAGCCCAAGGAAGTCCCACAAGAATATACGCGGCCCATGAAGATTTTCGAGTGGCCCAAGCCCATGACGTCTTCGCATCCTTGGAGAGCAAGACTAGAATAGATAGAATATTCAAAGGGGCAAACCCTAAATCTGTAACCAACTCGATCCGTGCCCGGGACCTGCCTACCTCTATATAAAGGCTAGGAGGGTACGAAGACGAGGCTCTCTCTCATACCACTGCATACACACCTCCATGCCAGATTGCATCTGCGCACCCCTGTAACTTTCGGTTCCACCGTAATTAAGAGCAGATAAGCAAGAGTAGGGTTTTCCCTCCGGGGGCCTGAACCTGGGTAAATATCATGTCCCCTGGTTGCAGGTCTGTTAACCGTTCCACGATCTCCAGCACCCCCTTCTTCTCCAAAACCCAAGCTCATAACAATGGGCATTGACGAGAATAAACCTCGTCAATTGGCGCCGTCTTTGGGAATCGGGGGCGCTGATTGGGCGATCGTGACGGTCGCAACCAAAGCGAACTACAATTCCTCGGCAATGGAGAGCCATCTCCTCTTTGGCGCTTTCGACTTCACCGCCCACTCACCAGCCACCCTGAAGGACTTCGAGCCTGTTGGCGACGGGCTCGAGATCCTGTTTGGGAGCTTCTGCTTCCAGGTGGGACGGACCGGCACTCTTCGTCTCCCAAAGAGGGTGCCATTGCCATCGATCAGGCCCGCCTCGTGGGCTCCGCATCCCGTGCTACGGACGTCAACATCGACAGATGAGTCATACGACAGCAGCAGCTGCAACTCAGATCTATGCGATCCTCCATTGGATGAAGGAACCTATGGTACCAAATCCAAAAGCTGCGGCAGCAGCGATCCGACATACGGACGCGACCAATGCGCCGTGGTCATACAAAGAGACGTAGAGCAACAACCACCAGGTTCGGGTGCTCACATACCGCCACCCAACCCGTAGGGTAGAAATGGCGAAAACAGGAGAAACCAATCCCCCCGCCCAACGAGGACGACCCTGACGCCAATCGAGTAATCCACGTCAGCGAGGAAGGATGGAACCAAGCACGCGAAGCCGTGGCGGGCAACAAGATCCTGCCTGTGGGTGCCTCATGGTACCTACTGATGGCATACCACCTGCTCCTCATCGAAGAGCACAAAAAGCAGGTGAAGATGCAAGAAGTGCTCGACAAACGCAAGCAAGCGGCTTCGGAGTCTAGCGCGTGGCGAGCTGCGCTCTCCGCTGTTGGCGGATCCATCTCGCACGTCAACAACGCCAACAAGCATCATTCTCGTGTAGAGAACATGGATCCCGCTGCACGTCGCGAGGTGACCCAAACCCTCAACACGTCCTTCATGGAGATGGACGCCAATGGCAACGTCATCCCAAAGACGCCGCAAGCTGCGATCATGGCAGCCACCACATACCTTGCATCCCATCCACCTCCGGTGGGGGACCCAAAAAGGGCCATGCACAACTCCGCACTAGCCGGACTCGGACTCGTTGGAGCTGCGCTCCACGGAGAAGCTCCTACGGAGCCAAAAAAGAAGGTTGCGGTCAGATTCAATCGCAGATCCACACCCTCATCTGATGAGGAGAAACACGACCTACCTCGATGGCACAAGAGCTCACGACGTCGCAGCCGCGACTACGACGCCTGAAGCGAACTCACTCAATGCAAGATCGACAAGGCACGCGCCAAGCACGTGTGCTCATCCGAATTCGATGAGGATGATGATGAAGGAGAACTCTGTGGGGCCCAATGCTTCAGCAGATCTGTTTGGCGGACGTGAATGTCGAGGAACTTCAAGCTTCCTTCGGACACTCCGAAGTTTGACGGCACGCAAGACCCTAAGGCGTGGCTCAGCGACCACCTGTCATCCGTCAAACTGCACGGCAGCAAAAAAAACATCGCCCTACAATGCCTTCAGCTGCAGCTGACTGGCGTAGCCCAGATCTGGCTCAGCAGCATATCCTCGGGATCCATCCGAAGCTGGGAGGAACTAGAGTACAGTTTCATCCGAAACTTCAAGGGCACCAGCAAGAGGCCAGCCTTGATCGAAGAGCTGCGGGCCTGCACCCAACGAACGGGTGAATCCATCGCTCGTATATACTACGCTGGTCCAACATCAAGAACTCCGTGGCACACATCTCTGAGGAGAGAACAATCGACGCCTTCAAGGATGGCGTCAAATGCAGGACTTCAAGGAAGAACTTGGGCGCGTCAAGCCCAAGACACTCGACCACCTCATGGACATCACCAATAGGTGGGAAGATGGCAAGGACTCCGTCCACCGAGCACATTCAGAGGAGGAAGATGACTACGACCACTGACGCGAGTGTCGTAGCAAGTGAAGATCATGCGTCTATGACGATCGCGATGGACCCGACATGGTCGTGGCTGGCTACGCCGACCGCCGCAACGAAAGCAACCGCAGCAGCAGCAGATACCGTGGAAACAACATCCGTGATGGAGGACACCCAACGCAAACGTGGCAACGCCGCGGCCGCGATGACGAGCCCTCGGTATACGACAAATTGTCAGGCCCATGCACCATCCAATTCTACATCGACAAGCAGGATGGCAAAAAGAAGGCCAGTCACATGCTCAAAGATTGCCGCGAGTTCCAGAAACTCATCGAGAGCATGTCCCTGATGAGATGGCAAGCCCCGAACCCCGGGTACGGACATGCACCCGCACTAGGTGACATCGCCCACGGAGCTCCTCCACCACCACCCGTGGGACTTTCGAATCACCCGATCGCACCGCGCAGAACAACGGCGGAAACGGGTACCCCGCACCGAAAGGGTAATTGATGATCCAAAAGGGGCGCCCAACAAACAGGGTGCAAAAGAAAATCACCCGCCAAGTCAGTTTGGCTGTGACTGCTCCACCCGCCATCCCTGAGTACCTCAGCGGTTCGGAGTCCTGCATCACGTTCAGCCATTCGGATCACCCCCGCTAGATCCCTCGCCCAGGTCATGCTTCCCTGGTGCTCGAGGCACAGATCGGAGGATTCGAGATGAGAAGCGTTGTAACATCCCAGCATTAGAGCTTAGAAATAAGCTGAACCCAGATGTGTGCATTGCATTCATGCATAGAAAATCTGAATAATTTTCGCGCTTTTAAATAAGAACTTATCAAAGTGATTGAAGCTTCTCTCAAATTGATGGAATTGAAGTAGATCATCAAGATGACTGTGATAAGTTTCAATATGAACTTTGGTAAAACCTTATCAGGGTAAACATGATTTGATCTAAGGGTAGATCAAATATAATAAACTTTAAAACTTAATGTATTGCTTAATGATTGATACCTGATCCTTAAGGGATCATATCATAATATTCCTCACAACAACTTATGAATACCAAGTTTAGATTACAACTCAAGTAATAAGAATGTATAGACTAATCCTGACCTATCTTATTCTTATCTATTCTTACTTTGAGAGTCATGGTAATACCTAACTTTAACTTTTTAGTGTGATTGAGTAGGAAAGAAACCAAGTCAAGATCATTCACCATGTATCTTTCTTTCCATATCAATCTTTATCATCTCTATTGAGCTTTATTCTAATATCTGTTGTTCATCAATGTTGAGAAATCAACTGTTGATTCACCCATTCTTAAACTATCAATTATTGATCCATCAACTCTTGTCCTTATCATAGCATCCACTCGAAACCCTTTAGAGAAAGAAGTAAGAAAAGATAGGTGGTAATGTTAGATTTAAATATCATCTATATGATGGGAGTGTTGAAAGAGAATTAAATCAATATGATAATTGATGGAGTTAACTCACTCTCGGATGGATAGAAGAGTTATTTGAAATAAGATATAGGTGTTAACAAAGAGGATTACAAAGATGAATTATGAAGATAGGTTACCAGGAGTAATCCTATAGAATAAGGTAGGAATAGTAATGAATAATCTCTCTCAACAGATAGATACAGTGAGAAGATAATTATAATACAACTGTAGTGTTGTATTGATGAAGTCGTGATTATCCCATTTGGAAACCTAAGCTATAAATGATCAGAGGATTATAATGATCAAGCCTTGCTCACCAGGATTTTATACTTATATCAAGTATGAGTGACATTGCTGGGTAGAACATGATTGAAACCCTAGTATATATAAGTTATCCTAGAGTAGTTATTACAAGTCACATTAATATAATGTGAGGTTGGAGTATGAGTTATTAGAGTAAAGTAAATGTAGGATAGTATGATTAAATTAAAGCTAGTATAGCATAGAGTTATGGAAGAATAGGAATGGAGTTAGATATAGCTACTTGTTGGATTGAAGGTTATTAGCAAAAGAGTAGTTGAGATAACCAAGTCTAGATAGATGAAGATCATGAAATGCTTTAGGGTCAAACTCATTGGATTCATCAATGAGTTCAGAAGAATAAAAGGTGAATAAGAATATTCTTGTGAAGTAAAACTCATCATGTTAACCATGATGATAGATAGGAAGTAGTATATCTAGGAAAGGAATTCCTTAATTAGAAGTCCAGAATTATGAATTATGGAAGATAGGAATTCTTGGTAAACACCCAACTTCAAATCTTAAACCAATTATAATATCCATTTCATGTTATGAATTCCTCATCTTATATCTATATCACTTTATAGGAATATTTTCCTATAGCAAATCACATAAGCACATCTCTGTCAATTCCAATTATCATAATTATATGTGCTTAGGAGTATCTTTATCGATTCTTTTCTATAAAACATTCTAGAAATAACTTTCTATTTTCAAAGGTGATGTCATTAAAGATCACAAACAGAAGACAATATGCTTAGTTATTAAATCTTTACTCACATCAACAAAAGAAGAGAAGTAAAATAAGAACCCTAAACCCTTGGGTAAACATTTACAATTCAAACCTTAACCTCTATGCTAATCTTAATAGAATATATACATTTCCATTTTATAAATTAATGGAAGTAATGTTAACAATATTAATTTCCTTTGTATATTATGCACCAAATAAGAATATAGGATCATTATATAAAAATTTCCTTATAAAATATGAGCTAACTAGAATTAAGTTTATAAACAAGTAAATATCAAATAATAAAAACCATGGTTGATTCTTAGGAAGATAAGTAATAACAAAGCCTTTTACAAAATAGTAAACAAGGAATTTATAAATAAAGAATGATATAAAAGGAAAAATATTTATCATTAAGATTTACAAAATAAATCTCAATCAATACTAATTGTTGCTACAAGTGACCAGCAAATAAACTTTGATAAGAAAATTTCAAATTATAGATTAAATAAAAATCTGAAAAGCAAAACAGAAAATAGAAAAAGTAAAGCAAATAAAAAACATTTCCTGGCCGTGGCCCATTTCCTTCTCCACTATCTACCACCCACATGCAGCCCACAAAGGCCCAACAGCCAGCCCAGCTCATCCTTTTCTGTGACTGACGGGTGGGACCGAAGAAGGACTGTGGGTTGAGCTGAAAGATTCGCCAGGGGGTTATCCGCAAAAGTGACGTTGTCGTCATCCTCACGCACACAGGCGGCTCGCTGGAGGAGTCCGCCGTCGCCCGATGTTGTTGTCATCAGCCGTGCGTCAAGATGCTCGTCGTCGTTCCAGAGGAGGATAAGAAGGCCACCACGACACCCTGCCTCAATCCTTATCCACATTCCCTCCTTATCCTCTCTGATTCGAATGAGGCCGAAACCCTAGATCATCGGAGCCACACCTCGCCGTCGAGCCACACCTCCCCACTCTTTTCCAAGTAGCCATGGAGATGTCCCATCCTCCATAGATCCTCTAGGTGACTTGCATCAAGGGGAGCATTGGAGAGGACGAATTTTGCCGTTCCTCTTTGTGGCATTTTGTCAGAATCCTCATCGGAGAACTCGCCTCCGACCACGCCTGTCCTCGCCGACCTCTCTATCATCATCAGGGTGAGTTCCTGAACCTCCAATATCCCTAAAACGCCATTTCTCGTTGTAAAATGCCGTCACACCATATGCCACCGTCGTCCACCGTCGGAGCTCTTCGGAGCCTAGGCTCCGGTGACCATTTCCGAGCGGCGCCGCCACTTTAGGGTTCAGCGCATTACGCTGATTCGAACTAGGTTAGTTTCGCTTGCTAGGGCGCCGTGGATCGTCGCCGGCGACCACCCACTGACGAAGGTGGTGGTGCTGACACCATAGCGACGTCATGCTGACGCCACCCTGGACCCAGTCCACTGTTTGACCTGGTCTTTGTCTCACGTGGCAAGTGACATGGCCTAGGGCCCATCTGTCATTGTCTGCGAGTAACGATCAGGCCGGTAACAAATGTATTTATTTTAACTTGAGAGCTGATGTGGTCGTTGGCCCACTAGTCAGTGACTTTGGGTAGAGTTAGCCTCGGTACAGAAAGTTATTTTGTGTTTAAGAAATAAATAAAATGTTATAAGCTCAATTATTAATATTCCAGAAATCAAATAAATGATTAAATCTTGTTTAATTAATAACTTTTGTTTTATAATTCACAAAAATATGTATAATACATGAAAATTTGTAGAAAAACAAAATCTATAACTTAAAACTATTATCAAACATTATCATGTTAACAATTTAAAGAAATTTTTTTAATAAAGAATTTACAAGTAGTAAAACTTTGATAATTCATATTCTAATAATGGTAAATGTTAACAATATGAATAAAATACCAAAAATCTTAGAAAAATAAGAACTATAGTTTAAGACTATAATCCTGCATTATTATTTCACTTAAATAAATACTCATTATTTATTAAGTATTCATAAAGTAAATAATTTTATAAAAATCATATCTTATTATTTATGAATCACAAAAATAGAAGTAATATATCAAACTGATCAAAAAAATAATGTCCACTTGTTAAAAATATAATATTCCACTTTTAAAGTGAATAAAAACTTAATCCTCTAGTAATTTAAATTTAAACCTATTTCCTGAATTATTAATTCATATAAGGATAAATAAAATTTTGTTAATATTTCTAAAATTAGCCAATTGAGTCTAAAAAATGGTATTAGTCTTAAATATTGATAATATTCAGTCAAAATGGTTCAACACATTTTAAATACAATTCTATTTGTTTTATCATTCAACATTAAGTGTATATTATTATTCAAATGGAGTTATCAAATATTAAATTCTCAAGATTATTATGTTGACTTAATAAAATCTATTACCAATGTTTCAACCACAGGTAATAAATATACCCAAAACACTATACTGAGTCTATAAGTATTTAAATAATATTATTCCTTTGTTTATAAACTACAATCACTCATCTATAAAAGGGTAAATGATACTATTCCATTATAAAATCAAGAAACCACTACACAAGTAAAAACAAAACCATTCTTAAGTAATCTTAAGGAAACATTACCAGGTATACAAGGAACAAATATCATAATCACTACATTTCCAAATCATGTATGTTTTTAAAGTTAACTTTAGTATCAAAGCTTATAAACCCTATGTCTAATAAACTACATATGCTTTTATAGTTAACTTTGGTCTATTCCAATTAAGACATAAGGCATCTCAAGTCCAAACCTATCAATCACACACACAAAAGATATTGAACATATCCTATTAACAATAAAGATTGTTTAAAACTTAGAAAAGAAATCTTTTCTTCAAATGTTATTATTTTTGCCACTTTAAACAACTACTCTTATATAAGCAATGTTGAGTAGCATTTCACATTTATATGTGTCTCATTGTTTTATAATATTGGAATTACATGTTGTTCCACACACACTCACAAGCCTTAATAAGAAGCACAAGTATGAAACTTATCAAAAAGGGACAACACATTCTAAAATAACCATTTCCGGTATCCAAACTCTAGAACAACGTTATTTCCGGGATTCGCGTTTATAAAGTGCATCACATTACTTATGCATAAAAGCATATTGTTTCTTTAAACATTACTCCTTACCAGACCAATGATGCTGATTTCAGATTTTGGATCTTATACTAACTCGAAGACCGTGAGTGCATAATCTTGCAATCACAAAAGGCAAGTTCACACTTGCTCATGTCCTTTGATTATTTCCTGTAAAGTATTTTTCAAATCCAGTGTTGTCATAACCTGCATTTCAAAAATGTTGGAAAACACTATTTTCATAATAAATGATTATAGGTTATTTACCATGAGGTAATAACATGCTATGAAAGTTCAGGTGGTAAAGGAACATATTATCTAGGACTTAACAACCAATGTCGCCAGTGATTCTTGCGCCGTATATTACGCGTTAACCATGATATTTGGAATGGAATGGAGAAGTTAGATGTATCCTTTTCCTATTATATGGAGGAAAGACGACCTTAACGTGACGTTATGATTCCTTGTGCGGATCCAACATATGGGTGGGCACCCTTACGCCCCACAATTTTGGTGTCTATATTATCTATGGATGGTGCTTAGTGGATGGACCATTTAATATGGCACTTGCCAGGGCAACACCAGGTCATAGAGTCTTTGGGAACTCATCAGGGTTTTAGCCTGCCCGTCCCATATGAGGGATCGTGCAGACATAGGAGGTCGCGAAGAGGGCAGTGATTGGCTTGGACCAACTACTGGGCCCCACAACATGGAATTGTGGACGGGTAAGCTGCCCGGTTGTGCAACAAGGAGTTGATCTCTCCTGGGAAAAGTAATGCACCTCTAGAGAGTGTAAGAACTGTAACTTGTTACTCCCTGTTCCGGAAAGGAGCTGCGAATGCGGCGGGAAAGGAACTCCATGAAAGTTCTGGTAAACCCGTGAAGGCTGAGGGACATAGCTTTTCAGAATAAAAGCACCCTTTGAAGAAATGTTTATAAAAACTTGCATTGCCTACGACCTACGGTCTGTGGCTGTAGTTATAGTGCATCAAACACTCTTTTTCTAGTGAACTTGCTGAGTACGCTCATACTCAAAGTATCTTCTTAACCCTTGCTAGATGCTAAAGCCATTAAAACAACGTCTACACCAAGTTATGCTCCAGGTATCATCATTCAAAGTTAAAGTTCTTCAAAGACAAGGAAGTCAACAAATACCTCAACTCAAGTGAAGACGAAGTTAATGATTAGATAGGAATATAATCACTAACCATAGAACATATCTTTGTAGCATATTGCAATAGAAGCAATGCCAGACCATTAGTTAGCATATTAGTCTAAATAATATGATCGTTTTTGAGTTGTTATTTCTGATTATTCTTTGTAAGAAGTTTCTTTCTGTCTCTTTAACCTAGAGTGTTCTCTGGATCTTGTGTATATAGTGAGTTGTAACCTTCCGCCATGTGTTGGACCCGCTGTGTTTCTGTTGTACCACTCTGAGGGATGTAATACTAGTGAACGGTGTTTCATTGGTGTTATGTCAACGACTATAGTGTACTACATCATGAAGTGGTATGCTGGGTCACCACACGCGTCTTCATGGACGGTGGCAGCGGCATCAATCTGATGTTCGCTAGCACCTTAGTAGCAATGCGGATCCCGCTGTGTAGCCTGGAACAATCCGACACAACGTTCCATAGCATCATCCCAGGGAAGGGCATATTCCCCCTGGGAAAGATATGGCTCGACATCATCTTCGGCAAGCCCGATAAGTTTCGGTGCGAGCGACTCGAGTTCGAAGTGGTGGATTGGCCATCACAATGCCACGCCATCCTCGAGCGCCTGGCATTCGCACGGTTCCTGGCCGTACCACACTATGCGTACCTACTACTCATGATGCTAGGACCTAGGGGCGTCATCACGGTCCACAGGAGCTTCACCCGATCGGATCACTACGACAGGGACTTCAACATAATCTCCTAGTCATTCGGCATGCAGGAGGAGCTCATAAGGCTCCGAGAGGTGACAGACAACGGGGCACCCCCAGTCTCAACGAAAAACACACCTGACATGTCGTTCGACTCAACTGTCAACACGAAGAAGGTGCAGGTCCACCCGACGGATGCCTCCAAGACGGTGCTGATCGCCAACGATCTCAGCCCCGCATAGGAAAGCACGCTCATCGAATTCCTTCGTGAGCGCTGGGAAATCTTCGCCTGGTGTCCTGCGGACATGCTAGGAGTTCCCAGGGAATTCGCCGAGCATGCACTCAATATGTTCCCAGATGCCAAGCTCGTAAAACAATCCATACAACAATTGTCCGAGCCACGGGCCGAAGCCATCGAAGTCGAAGTCAACAGACTGCTCGACGCTGATTTCATCAGAGAGATCAAGGAAAGCGAGTGGCTGGCCAACACCATGATGGTCCCTAAAAAGGACACGGATATCCTGCGGATGTGCGTGGACTTCACATCCCTAAACAAGCACTGCCCGAAGGATCACTTCCCTCTGCCTCAGATCGATCAGATCATCGATTTGACTGCAGGATGCGAGAAGCTCTCCTTCCTTGACGCCTACTCAGGCTATAATCAGATTCGACTGAAGGTTGAAGACTAGGAGAAAACAGCGTTCATCATGCCGTTCGGGGTGTTCTACTACAACACAATGCCCTTCGGGCTGAAGAATGCAGGTGCCACGTACGAGCGGTGCATGCAGGCATGCCTGAAAAGCCAGATCGGCTGCAACATACAGGTCTATGTCGACGACATAGTAATCAAAACAAGGGAGGCCAAGACGCTGATCGACGATCTCCGCGAGACGTTCGACAACCTTGATTGATACAAGATCAAGCTGAACCCAGAAAAGTGTGCTTTCCGCGTCCCATCTGGCCAACTGCTTGGCTACTTCATCTCCCAACGAGGGATTGAGGCAAACCCGAAGAAAATCCGGGCCATAATTGCCATGGAGAAACCGAAGAACCTCAAAGGTATCCAACAGCTAGCTGGACGCATCACGGCGCTGAGCAGGTTCATCAGCCGCATGGGTGAAAAGGCCCTACCTTTCTACCAACTGCTACGCAAAGCAGACAAATTCGATTGGACGCTTGAAGTAGACCACGCATTCGGAGATCTAAAGCGGCTGCTCTCCACCTCGCACGTCCTGGTCACGCCAAAAGAACGCGAGCCCCTACTGCTATACATAGCAGCCACACATCAGGTGGTAAGCACCGTGCTCGTGGTCGAACGACCCGAAGATGGCAAGACCCATGGGGTCCAACGCCCTATATATTAACTCAGCGAGGTATTAACACCGACAAAACAGAGGTACCCTTAGTACGAGAAACTTGCCTACGACTTGTTCATGATGGCCCGTCGGTAGAGCCACTACTTCCAGGAGCATCAGGTGATGGTCGTCACCGAGGCACCCCTGAATAGCATCCTGAACAACCCGGAGGCCACAGGACTTGTGGCCCTGTGGGGCATCGAGCTGTCCCCTCTAGACATAGTCTACAAGAAGCGCCATGCGATCAAGTCCCAGGTCCTCCCGGACTTCCTCGTCCACTAGATGGAACTACAGCTGCCGGGTACCCCAGACATGACACAGTCATGGACGATGCATTTTTATGGCTCCAAACGCGAGGCTGGAGCAGGAGCCGGATTCATACTGACATCCCCGCAGGGCGACAAGATGAAGTACGTCCTCCGGATGAAATTTCGAGCTGCCAACAACGAAGCCGAATACGAGGCCCTCATCCATGACATGAGGATGGCCAAGATCTATGGTGCAACGCACCTGGTCATCTACGGTGACTCAAACCTCGGCGTCTAGCAGATGATGTACGAGTGTGATGCGCACGCCGTCAACATGATCGCGTACCGTGCGCTCTACAATTCACTCGAAGGAGACTTCGACGGCTGCGAGCTTCAGCACGTTGGAAGAGAAAGCAACGAATAGGCCGACAGACTCGCCAACATCGACTCTACCTGCGCACGGGTGCCACCAGGTGTGTTCCACGAGCAGATCTGCGTGCCATCCATCAAAAGGAAATTCCCCAATGGATCACCCGAAGAGGCAGAGCACTCGGGAGCTGCGCTACCCGGAGGACAGGAAGGACCCGAAAAGCTCGACACAGAGGTCGCAGCGGTCAACCTGATGCAGATCATGGCAATCGAAGAAACATGGATGCAATCGTATCTGCGGTACCTGATAAACAGAGAACTGCCTGATGACCCGAAAGATGTCCGGCGCATATCTCGCCGGTCCAAGGCCTTCACCATCATCAATGGCGAGCTGTACAAGGGCAGCATTTCGGGTGTGCTCCAAAGGTGCGTCACCATCGGTGACGGGAAAACTATCCTCCAAGACATCCATGAGGGCATCTATGGCCATCACGCGGGCAGCCGCGCCCTCGTCACGAAAGCTCTAAAAGCTGGGTTCTACTGGCCAACATCCATGAACGACGCCAAGGACATCGTCCGAAGGTGCAACGGGTGCTATAGGTTCGCGGACAAACCGCACGCACCAGGATCAGAGCTCAGGCCCATACCCCTGGTCTGGCCCTTCGCCCAATGGGGTCTCGACATGATCGACAAACTGCCCAAGTCCTCGAAAGGAGGCCACGTCTACCTCCCGGTCGCAGTCGACAAGTTCACCAAGTGGATCGAAGCCATGCCTGTCACCAACCAAAAGGGTAAAATGGCTGTGATGTTCTTCCAATCCATGATCTACAGGTTCGGCGTGCCGCACATCATCATCACCGACAATGGGACGATCTTCATCTCCAAAGAATTCCAGGACTTCTGCGAAGGCCTCGGGATCAACATATCATACGCCTCTATGGCGCACCCGCAAACCAACGGGCAGGTCGAAAAGGCCAACGGCCTCGTCGGCAGCGGCATCAAGAAGCGCCTACTGAGCCCACTTGAGCGGCTAGTGGGAGCATGGGCAGAAGAGCTACCCTCCGTCCTCTAGAGCCTGCGCACAATGCCAAACAGCTCAACTGGCTACACGCCCTTCTTCATGGTGCATGGAGCCGAAGCCGTGTTGCCTGCAGAGGTACGCCATAAGGCCCCGTGGGTCATCGCCTACAGCAAAGTCGAATCGATGGCCGCACTCGAAGACGCCATCGACACACTCGATGAGGCACGCGACATCGCCGCGGCTCGATCGGCGGTCTACCAGCAGAGCCTCTACAACTATCACAGTCGTCGGCTGGGCACAAGGTCCTTCGTCGAAGGATACCTCGTCGTACGACTCAAGCAAGAGCAGCCGAAGAAGCTCGAGTCACCCTGGGAAGGACCCTACGTCGTCACCAAAGTCATCCCAGGTGGCGCATATCGCCTCAAGCACGTGGAGTCTGGAGTCGCATACTCCAACCCATGGAACATCGCACAACTGCGATGCTTCTACCCCTAGCTATCCCCCCTTTACTTTCAATAAGGCTATTCAGCCAAGGCTACTCAGCCGAGCAATGTACCTCCTCATTACGATATGAATAAAGCTAAGTGTCTCACCCCAAAATTTATCTTTTTCTCGCATTCCTTTATTCTACAAACACACTCGGGGGCCCCCCCTCACCTCACGACTTCGTCGACTAAGAATCATGCATGTACACCTGAGTAGCTGATCACGTTAGGCTAACGAAAAGGGCATGCATACAACCAAGCACACCATGCTAAAAACAATGAACCTTTACAACAAAGGGCACAACACGCCCACTCAAATTTTACATCTATCTTTACAATGAACCATTACAAAAAAATTACATCTATCTTTTTACAGGTCCTACCTATTCTGAAGGATCACCTGTGCACGGTGCTCAAAGAGATCTAAAACTTCCTCGGCATACTGCCTCACAGCCGCATAGTGCGGGAGCATGTCCCATAGGCCACCATCTGGTCGAGGGGCAGCCCCGCCGCCATAGCCGCATAGTGCGGGAGCATGTCCCATAGGCCACCATCTGGTCGAGGGGGCGGCCCCGCCGTCACAGCCGCAAGATTCACGTCAGCGTGATGCAGCCTCACAAGGGAAAAAGCGGCCTTCACCCCCGCAACTAACTAGTGCCGCACCAGCTTCCTAACATGACGCACATCTCGAAACTTTGCCAGCAAGCCCCAGAGAGTCGATGGTGCTTCATCAAGGGGAAACATGACGTGCAGAATCGACGCCAAGGAAGTCTTCACCTGCCGCAGCACCCGTGACACTTGGTGGGCACGATCCTGCATAGTCGCCAGGACCATGACACGGTCGCGATCCATCCAGAAAAAGCCACCAGCCTCCATATCTTGTTGGGTCAGGCAATTGATCCGAACTGCAATGCGCTCCTTCTCCACCCTCAGAACAAGGTTAGCACCTGCAACAACTACAAAGTAAGATGGCCCGCCAATAGGCGCATCCGAAAATGAGCAGCATCTCGAAGAAACTTACACTGTAGCTGCTCGGCCAACTGCCGCATCTCCCCCATCAGATATTCCTCTCTGGCAGTGCCCTGCTCCGCCTTCGATTTCCAAACGTCCGTGTGGCCTCGGATGCCAAGTAACTCCTTCTCAAGATTGTGGACGTGGTCACGAAGAAAATAAGCTGCGACGCGTCATCCAAGGATGTCGCGGCTGCGGAGCAGACGAAATATCGACGGGGTCATCACCCGAAGGTCCATAAAGGAAAACAGACAAGGATATGAACAACACACGATTGAAGAACAACACGAATGCTCATTATATACAACAAAAATCCACTATGTGGCACAAGAAGTGTTCATCAGGACATTACAGCAAAAGTCTATGACAACTACCCTACAACTAGAACGACATAGCCTAAGCATCCTGAGTGGCCTCGGAACCAGAGCGTCTGCCCTTGACCTCCGCCTGCTGCTTCGCCGCATACTCTGCGAGAAGGTCAATAAGCTTTGGCCCGTAGCGCTTGCAGCGAGCAGCGAAGAGAGCGAAGGCTACCTCAGAACCGTCGGCAGCCGTTGGCATCTGGGAGGTGACCTGGTGAAGATCCAGCTCCACCCCGGACGCCATGGCCATGGCTAGGCCCATGGAGGCACTAATGCCCTTCTGCTTGCGCTTGTAGGCCGTAGGCGCATCCGCGGACAGCGCATCCACCAACAAGTCAACATCCTCAAGGGCAACGCCCTTGGGAACGAGCTCCTTGTAGAAGCACCCGAGGAACTCCTTGGCCTTGGCAAGAGAACCAACCACAGTACTGCAGCGGTCTTCGACCCCCGCAGTAGCATCATCCAAAGAACTATCATGCTCCAGGGCACTGCGGTTGAACTCAATGCCCGCGGCATCTAGAGAAATGGAAAAAACACAGTAAGTATCAAAGAAAAGCACAGAGACAAGGCAGTCGAAACAAAAAACACAGGCAAAATCACATACCCGAAATAGCTTTGGCAGCAGCCATCAGCTTCTCGGCAACCTCCTTCTCGCGCGAAGCCGCGGCAGTAGAAAGATGGTGCTCGCGGTCCGTAGCTTCCTGCTGCAGGCGCTCCTTGGCCGTAGCTGCGTCAGCAAGCTCCCGCTCGAGGCTCTCCTTCGCTCCAACAGCATCTTCGGCCTTTTTCTCCTCTCGCCCAAGGCTCTTTTTGAGAGCATCAAGCTCGCGGAGGGTAGTGTTACTATCATCTGCGAAAAGCCAAAGAACGCACATGAGCTCAACAAGCTAGCCAGCAGACGAAAAAGAATAGGACCAAAATAATATGTTCCTTGAAGCTGCCGCAGGATGGCCTCCAACGCCAGGTGCTGCTTCACTAGCTGATTCGCACCATGCACAAAAGGCTCCAAGAATAAACAACTTGTCAAGCCAAGCGCATGGGGGCTGCGCCCAAGAAACAAGAAAAAGATCAAGCATATGAAAAACGCTCGGGGGCTCCCCCCGAGACACGCAAATAAGAAGCAACGATCAGCAGATCATATGAAAATACGGCTCGGGGGCTCCCCCCACAGCAAGAGAGAACACACTTACATGCTCAGAAGGAGACTCCAAAGGTCCGGCTGTAGTCTTCTGGGTGATGATCACCCAAGCCTCCTGCGGAGAGGGGTTCGGAGCAGCGCCCCTAGAGGTGGCCACCGTTTGAGAGGGAGGAGGCGTCATCTTCGCCTCCCCTACCATCTCCTGAGTGGCATCGCTAAACGAGCCCTTAGAGGAGTGGCTGCAAAAGAAAACAATAGTAAAAGTCAAGAAAGCAACAAGACAAGAAAAGATGGCAAAAGGCATCCGAAGTTACTTACGAGTCCATGTCGCTCAAGTTAAAAACAGGAAGGGCCCTCTGGCCTTTCTTCTCTTCCTTCTTCCTCTTCACCAGTGGCTGTGGTGCTACATCCCGCACAGGAACATGCGGGATGGGAGAGGAAGAGGCACCATCACCTCCACTATGACGGACAAGGCACGACGGGTCCCTAGGAGTTGGCGAAGTCGAGGAATCCGAAGATTCGCTCGAGCTTCGTGCCCGATTTCGGGTCTGCCCCTCGCTCGCCTCGGGGGATTCCTCAGTTGGTGACTACGCCGGAGGAAACTCGGACATGGAGTCCACGATTTCATTGTCCGGCGCATCCAGAAACCGTTCGGGTAGTGGAGGCACCATGCCAGGCACCTTGAACTCCTGCATAATGAAGACAAAGTTTCAGAAAAAATAACTGCACATAAAACGCACTCGAAAATAGCGCTACGCGTACGTCCCAGATCTACACCTGCGGAACGGGTCGAGAAGCACTGAACGGAGGGGTCCGCGACTTCCCCGGAAGGTCCTCATCAGTTTGGTACTTCAGCAGCGACCAGAGGACTCTGTCAAGGTCCCCCTTGGAGAGCTCCTAAGTCGCAACTCTCGTAGGGTCGTGATGACCAGAATAAAGGAACATCAGGTGCATCCTAGCCTGGAGTGGCTGCACCCGACATTTGAGGAAGTGCGGACAATGTCCACACCGTTCAACTCCTTCTCCGGAATCACCTCTAGGACCTCCACCCGACGGTAGAGCTCCTCTATCTCCTCCACCTCACCCTCCAAGATGTGGTTCTTCCAGGACCTCTTCGGCTGGATTTTCTCGGTGGAGTCGAAAGGGGCAAGGCCAAAGTTTTGCTCGTCCACTGTGGAGTCACGGATATAAAACCACTTCCTCCGCCAGTTCTAGATGGACTCGGACATAGAGAAAGAGAAGAAAAGAATAGTAGATCGAAGAGAAATGACGCAGCCGCCAATCGGATAAACTCCGTCGGAGCCGGATTGCCTCTTCACAGAATAGAGCTTCCAGAAGAGGCCAAAGTGCGGCTCAATACCGAGCCAACACTCGCAGAAAGTGATGAAGCAAGCAATGTGAAGAAGAGAATTGGGGGAAAGATGGTGGAGTTGAATGCCATAGAAGAACAACAATCCACGAAGGAAGTCGTGGACTGGGAAAGAAAGGCCACGAATAATGAAGGCAATGAACATCACCCAAAACCCTGAAGGAGGACGGGGAAATACCTCATCGCTCTGGACCTTGATGGCCTCCTTGTCCTGCGGGATTAAACCCCGCTCACGAAGCTTGCGCAGGTCGCCCTCACGCGTCTCCGTGCGCCGCCACCCACCATCGGTGACACGAGCGACGGCAGTGCCCTTCTTGCCGCCAGCGGCAACACTGGTGGAGGCCTTCTTCGGTTTCACCATTGCAGCGCGACGATGACGGCGGTGCGAGCGCGGGAAAGAGGAGGGAAAAGATCGGAGAACTTCCAGAGCGCAGCGAGAAAAGCTTGCGAAAATGGAAAACGTCGAAAGCAAGTGGCTGCGGTGAAAACAAACAAAAAAATTCCCCACAGTTATAAGGACGAAGACGATGAACAGGGACCGTTCATCGGGAAGCCCTAGCGCCAGCATCAAATCCAACTGTCCATGTGTCAGCACAGCAGCGAACTGTCGCTCGCATGCCGTCCACTATGCACGGAACCCAAGGATACACCGTAATTATCGCCACGTCGCGCGTGACCAGTCAACTCCAATTCAGAAAGTGGGACCCACGTTCGTCCAGTCACGTCACCTCTGGCACCGCAGACGCTTGAGGTCACCGATCATCAGCACTGACGTCATTAAAGCTATACTAGCAACGTTACAAGTTTTTGGCTAAACAACTAAAGTACTCACTCGAATCTACGATTCGAGCAACTAGTCGGGGGCTCCTCCTATCAGGAGCGCTGGCCGCGCACCCGAAGCATGAATAGCGCACTACTCCAATGATCTACTCTTCGAGTCCTACGTTGAGTCTGCAACTCCACTACGGACTCGGGGGCTACTACCATAGGGAGGATTGATTCAAGCATCCAAAAAAATTGTGTCCTACGGACCTGAAGCCCACAACGGCTGAATTAAAGTCTCTGCTCGAGTCTACGACTCGAACAGACACTCGGGGGGAAACTCCCATAGGGAGCGCTGGTCGCACACCCTATGAATTCTTCGACTGCGATCCTTCAGATCAGAATGCAAAAAAAACTTTTCGGCAACTTTGCCCAGAGCAACGCTAAGTGAGTAAAATCTTCCTTGGCCACCCGAAACACCTCCGCGGTCATAAAATTTCGGATGTTGTGTCTGCGACACAATGATAAGACCTACGCATACCATCTGATGGCCTGGCAATGCACACGACTGCGCTCTGCTAGCAAAAATCCGTGCTAACCGGCGCGATGAAAATCCCGACGGACGCGTTGGGTACATCATTCGAAAACTACTGGGATTCTACTCCTGTAAGACCTCAATGGCCTGAGTCGAATTACGCCAGCATCTGTTCCGGGTTCGAGTCGAGGGACTCGAATCAGAAGAAGATCGTGTTTTTTTGTCCTAAGACAGTTAACTGACCCTGATCCATTAGGAGAGTCAGGCACACACATCAACAATCCCTACACACTAAAATTATTCTCTGATAAACAGAAACAACTGCACCTGAAAGATTGAAGATTCCTCAGCCGAATCTACGATTCAAATGAACATTCGGGGGCTACTCACATGGTTATACGCAACGGGTACACGACATCAGCATACCTGGTCCAGCCCAAGGAAGGCCCACGAGAATATACGCGTCCCATGAAGATTTTCGGGTGGCCCAAGCCCATGATGTCTTCTGATCCTTGGAGAGAAAGACTAGAATAGATAGAATATTCAAAGGGGCAAACCCTAAATCTATAACCGACTCGATCTATGCCCGGTACCTGCCTACCTCTATATAAAGGCTAGGAGGGTACGACGAGGAGGCTCTCTCTCATACCACCGCATACACACGTCCACGCCAAATTGCATCTGCGTACCCCTGTAACTTTCGGTTCCACCGTAATCAAGAGCAGACAAGCAGGAGTAGGGTTTTCCCTCCAGGGGCCTGAACCTAGGTAAATATCATGTCCCCTGGTTGCTTGTTTGTTAACCGTTCCGTGATCTCCAGCACCCCCATCTTCTCTGAAACCCATACTCATAACAATGAGCATTGACGAGAATAAACCTCATCAATAGTCCAAGGTGGAACTACTCACACTTCATACCAGAGGCTGGCATGATGAAGAAGAAGGCCTCCAGGATGATCTCCTCTCGGGTAGGGTGTCGGGGAGAGCTTCAGATCCCCCTCCCCGATCTAGGGACAATGGTGGCGGCGGCTACAGACGGTTTCGTGGAATATTGATCTGGTACTTAGGGTTTTCGCATGGGGGGTCTTTATAGGCGAAGAGGCAAGGTAGGGGCAGCCAGGACGGCCATAGCCCCCAGGAGCGGGATGAGCCCAGCCGAGCGGCCAGGGGGTGTGGCCCCCTGGTGGCTCCCCTCCATCTTGTATTCAGGCTCCGTCTTCCCCACGGTAAATATTGACTTTGGCTTTTGTCCCATCCAATTTCGAGAATATTGATTTTCTGCCTTTTCTGGACCAAAAATAGAAGAAAACAGGCAACTGGCACTGTGGCATCTTGTTAATAGGTTATTCCAGAAAAACATATAAAAACACCTCAAAGTGTAGACAAAGCAAGGAAAAGTAGATACTAAACAAGCATGGAACATCAAAAATTATAGATACGTTTCCAACATATCAAGTATCCCCAAACTTAACTCATGCTCGCCCTCGAGTAGGTAAGTGATAAAAAGAATAATTTTTGAGGTGACATGCACCATCAAAATCAAGATCAAACCATTTGCAAGCATTGAAAGCTAGGATCAAAGAACTCTAACCATGAGCATGAAAGATGGAGTTCTAACAGTAAGACAAAGTAACTATGCATGCAACATGAAAGGTTACAAACAAAGATCATGAATAACATGCATTGAAAAACATGTGTTTGTTTCACATATAGAAAACATAGCATAGTGGCATTCAGCTTGTCCCTCATGGAGTAGCAACTAGATGCACAGGACACCTTCAAAGTTCATAAGAGTGACTAGATACAAATAGCACAAGAACAAGTAATATCAACAATATGCATCAATCAATAAGTTTTGGGACAATGCACATAAAACTAAGAATGGCAACTATGCTCTCTTAATTGGTGCCTAAGGATAGAAGGTGGAGACTCAATATAATTGTGGAAGAAAGGCCATTCATAAAAGGGAAGCAGGGATTTCATGTTTCAAAAAGAGCTTCCAAAAATTATGGTACTTGTTAGATTTAAGCCCTCATTGCCCCTATCATAAGCATCTTGAAGTGATTAAGGTTAAAGTGAACAAACTATGGAGTATATGCTTGACAAAGTATAAGTTGTAAATCTCATGTCCCATGAATACGAGGGCCGCTCCTCATGCTACTCAAGTTTAGTTACTTGCAAGTTCTTGTTATAGTAAGTACATGTGTATCATAAAGAACCGCCAACGGGGTACCCCTTGAACATGATACACGAGCTATCCCATAATCAAAATGACAAGGCAAGCAGACAATGAGCATCTCAGCAATCTTCTTATTTACCATGGGAATATGGTTCTTTTTCTCTCTTTCCTCTTTTCTCATATTTTTTTCTTTTTCTCAATCTCTTTTTTATAAGAAGAATGCATCATAGATGTCATTATGGTCATGCTGCAAGTTTCCATCATGATTAGGCATGGCTTAGGCTAGCGGCCCAGGCGTTTCTCTAACACACATACATAACTCCATGGACTTACAAGATCCCCTTTTATTTCACACCGACGACATCCATACACAAAAGAGCATGATATCAACTGTGTACAAAGTACAAGTGCAATGTTGAAAGCGTTCCCCGTGATAACACGGTTCTGCTAATTCCAATGTATAAGTGCAAACATATACAACATACATGACACAATGGTTCAAGTTTATTAGGGGCAAGAAAAATAAAGTGTGCCATCAAGTTCGTGAGATCTTTAATCACTAAGTTTTCACATAACAAAATACTTTTTAATTGGAAGATAGCTGAAAACAAGAATATACTTGGAATGGTGTAGCACACCATGCATATGAATTTATAGTGGACACTTTGAAATGACTTGGTTTCTTGGGAGTTGGATGCATGAGTAGAGCTTACTCATACAAGTGGAGGCTAGCAAAAGACTGGGAGCGACCAACTAAGAGACCAATAATGGCCATAATCATGCAAAGCGACAAAACATTACTAATCAAAGCATAAAGTGGTACTACAAGTTGAGGACTAAATGATCATAGAGGCTATGGTGACTGGTTCATAGTCATAACATGGTGTGAGCATGTGCCAAGTCAACCCAAACAAATCATCAAAGGAGAATACCACAATACTATGCTTTTGTATGCTAAAACATCGCATGATTCCTTCAAGGCACATTAAGAAATCCCAATTGTTTGGAATAATTCATTCTACAACAATAATCACTAAGCATAAGGTCAAAACAACATCTAGCATGACATGCTAAAGTCTAAGTCACAGTCAAAGCAAGCTCCTCGTGTACTATTCAAGCAAGAACTTTCTACTCCTTTCCAACACCAATCAACTTATTTGAAACAACATAGCGAGAACGGGGGTCCAAACTACTTTATTCAAGCAAACTAAGAAAACCAAACGAAAACTAAGACGCTCCAAGAACAACACAACAGTGCATGAAACAATAAAAATGAAGTGTCTAGAAAGACCTGAGATTTTTATTGATGAAGAAGGGCATGTGATACGCCCAATTTGCATCACCATTCTATATCATAATATACCTCTATTCATTGATATTTGTCTTATTATGAGGTATTACTTATGGCTTTTCATCTGTTTATGCATGTTGGATGATTCCTGGAGGATGGACTGTCGGAGTCTGGATTCTGATGGAAAAGAAGGCGTTGGGCCTCAGGGGGCCCACACTCCCCCTAGGCGCGGGCCCACCAGACCCCGCGCCTAGGGCATGTCAGGCCCACCTGTCCGGCCTTCGACTCCGCTCCTTCGCCTATATCTTCCCTACGAAACCATAATACCGGGGGAGCAACCAAAGATAGATTTCCGCCGCCTCTAGGGGGCGGAAAACACCGAGAGATAAAGATCTCTCCGGCAGACGGATTTCTGCTGGAGGAATTCCTTCCCGGAGAGGGGAGACCGTCGCCATCAACACCGTAATCAAGCTAGGCTTCATCAAGATATTCATACACACCGTCATCTCCACCAGCACCATCATCATCACTCCGTCCGGCTGTAGCAATTGTGTTGGATATTGCTTAGTTCATTAGGGGCAACTTTCCCGGTGTTGATTACTATTGTAGTTGATGCTTGTGAGTGGAACCATTGGATTATAGTTTATGTTCAGATTGTTATCCATTATCATATCATCTTTGATCTTGCTCCATATGATGTCTTGTGAGTAGTTCGTTTAGTTCTTGAGGACATGGGAGAAGTCATGTTGTTAGTAGTGAATCTGTGTTGAGTTATTATTCAATGGTTTAGTATTTAAGTTGTGGTGCTATTCTTCTAGTGGTGTCATATGAACGTCGACTACATGATACTTCACCATTTATGGGCCTAGGGGAATGCATTGTGTATTTGTCTACTAATCGCAGGGTTGCCGAAGTGACAGAAACCTGAACCCCCGTTAGGACACCTTTGCACAAGGGAGGGTAGGATCTCAAAGTTTAAGGCTGTTGTTAGATTTATATCTTAATTACTTTCCTATAGTTACGGATGTTTGCAGGGGGTTTAATCACAATTATGTATTAGTCCTAGTAAGGGCGGTATGTTAGCATAGGTTCACCCACACAACACTTACAAACACCAAAGAAGAGTACTCAGCTATTTGAAGCGAAAGCACTTGACAGAATTCCCATGTGTCCTCGAGAACGTTTGGTCCTTATAAGTATTTCCACCGGCTTGTCCTTTGCTAAGAAAGGATTGGGCCACTTGCTCCATTTGTTCGTTATTATTGTTACTTGCTCTTTGTTTTGTTGCCTTGTCAGAAAACCACTAAAAATCCGTTTGCTAAGTATTCACAGGGATTTCCTGCTTTACAGAAACTACTACCACTGCTATGGTAGTAGATGAACCACCACCGGTTGAGATTGATCCTTTTAAGATACCTACAATTATTGTTAATCGTGTCATGGATAAATATTATTTTGGGATGGAACTGTCCATCCTGGTGATCACTTGCTTTATATCCATGAATTATGTGAGTTCTTTAAGTGTGTAGGTATCACAAGTGAACAGGTGAAGAAGAAGTTACTCTCCATATCCTTGAAAGGGAGAGATGAGGCATGGTATAAGGTGCTAAAGAATGGACAATCCATGGAATGGGAGGAGATGGCATCTCTCTTTTACTCTAAATTTTATCCTCCCAGTGAAATCCATGAGGATAGAAGTCTTATATATAACTTTTGGACTCTTGATGGAGAGAGTACAACTAAATCTTGGGGGATATTGAAGTTACTAATGCTTAAATGTCCTATTCATCAACTCCCTAGTGATATTATTCTCAATAACTTTTATGCTAGGATTTCTCTCCATGATAAAGATTTACTAGATGCTTCTTGTGCTGGATCTTTCACAAGTATGAAGGAAGAAGCTAAATGGGATCTCTTAGACCGTATTCAAGATAATACTGAGGCTTGGGAGAATGAGAAAGGAAGAAAGTCAGGTATAAACTATGATTATGAGTGCATTAAATCTTTTATGGGAACTAATAACTTCCATGATATTAGCAATAAGTTTGGCCTTGATCCTCAAGTTCTTGCGGAATGTTTTAATGCTTTTTCCTCTTATATTGAGATTCCCAAGAAAGAGTGGGACAAGTACCATGCTCCTTATAAAGACATTGTTACCCACATTCCTACCAGTATAGAGGTTTGTACTATTGATCCTATTTTGCCTGAACCTTATGTTGAGAAGATCCCTTTTCCCTCCAAGGTAAGGGAACATTCTATTTTGGCTAGTGTGTTTAGCAAAAGCGCAAAGAAAACTATAGGTTCCGATGAGCTTATTGGGTAGCTATTGTGAAAGATCTTGTCACTAGAAATATAGAGGATGAGTATATTGTCTTCTGTGAAGACGCCACTAATGTTATTTCTCATCCTAAGAAAGTTATAAAAGCTAGTGTTCCTATGCTTTCTGTTAAAATCGGTAGTCATAGCTACTATGGTTTATGTGATATTGGTGCTAGTTCTAGTTCTATTCCTTATGAGCTTTACAGGGAAATTATGCATGAGATTGGTCCTTGTGAGCTTGAAGACATTGATGTGGTTATTCACCTTGCCAATAGAGAGAAAGTTTGCCCCATTGGTATCGTAAGAGATGTGGAGGTCCTTTGTGGTATAATTAAATATCCTGCTGATTTTTTAGTACTTGGTAAAGAAGCTAGTAAAACCTATCCTGTCATCTTTGGTAGACCCTTCCTTAATACTTGTGGGGATATCATAGATTGTAGGAAGTAAAAAGTTTTGACTAAGTTTACTGGAAAATCTTATGAGTTTAATTTTTCCAAATTTGCCAAAACCCCTTATGAAAATGAATTACCTGATGAGGATTTCAGGGTTGAACAACTGTCTGCTATTTCTCTTGCTCCTAACATAGCTTTGCAGAAGTTCATGTAAGATCATGAAAGTGATGACTTCATGAAGGAAAGAAATGAGATTGATGAGGTTTTTCTTCATCATCCTGAGTTACTTAAGCATAATTTACCTATGGAAGATTTGGGTACCACACTTCCACCTAAAGGGGATCCTATTTTTGAATTAAAACCTTTACCTAATGATCTTAAATATGTTTATCTTGATGATAAGAAGATATATCCTGTTATTATTAGTTCTAAACTTTTAGGGAAGGTAGAAGAAAGGTTATTGGAGGTATTGAAGAAGCACCGAGGAGCTATGGGTTATACTCTTGATGATTTAAAAGGAATTTCTCCTACTATATGTCAGCATGCTATTAATATTGAGCCCGATGCAAAACCAATTGTTGAGCACCAACGCCGTCTAAATCCTAAGATGAAGGAAGTGGTAAGAAATGAGGTATTAAAACTCCTTGATGGTGGTATTATTTATCATATTGCTTATAGTCAATGGGTTAGCCCTGTTCATTGTGTTCCCAAGAAAGGGGGAATAACTATTGTGCCTAATGAGGATAATGAGCTTATACCCCAAAGAGTGGTGGTTGGGTATAGAATGTGCATTGACTTTAGAAAGATTAATAAAGTTACTAAGAAAGATCATTATCCTTTGCCCTTTATTGACCAAATGCTTGAGAGGTTGTCCAAAAAGACTCACTTTTGCTTTCTTGATGGTTATTCTGGGTTTTCTCAAATTGCTGTGAAAGCACAGGACCAAGAGAAAACCACTTTCACTTGTCCTTATGGTACTTATGCTTATAGGCATATGCCTTTTGGTTTATGCAATGCTCCTGCTACCTTAAAGAGATGTATGTCTACTATCTTTCATTGTTTTTGTGAAGAAATTGTGGAGGTTTTCTTGGACGATTTTTCCGTTTATGGAACTTCTTTTGATAACTGTTTGCACAACCTTGAAAAAGTTCTGCAGAGATGTGAAGAAACCAACCTTGTTCTTAACTGGGAGAAATGCCATTTTATGGTTAATGAGGGGATTGTTCTTGGACACAAGATCTGTGAAAGAGGCATTGAAGTTGACAGAGACAAAGTTGAAGCAATTGAGAAGATGCCTTGTCCTAGATATATCAAAGGTATTCATAGTATCCTTGGTCATGCTGGTTTCTATAGGAGGTTCATTAAAGATTTCTCCAAAATTTCAAAGCCCCTTACTAATCTTCTTCAAAAAGATGTACCTTTTGTTTTTGATGATGATTGTAAGGAAGCTTTTCAAACTTTGAAGAAGGCTTTGACAACTGCTCCTATAGTCCAACCACCTGATTGGAGTTTACCTTTTGAAATCATGTGTGATGCTAGTGACTTTGTTGTGGGTGTTGTCCTTGGACAACGTGTTGACAAGAAGCTGAATGTTATTCATTATGCTAGCAAGACTCTAGATGATGCTCAAAATAATTATGCTACTACTGAAAAAGAGTTCTTATCTGTAATCTTTGCTTGTGATAAATTTAGACCTTATATTGTTGATTCGAAGGTTACTATTCATACTGACCATGCAACTATTAAGTACCTAATGACAAAGAAGGACACTAAGCCTAGGCTTATAAGGTGGGTGTTACTTTTGCAAGAGTTTGATCTGCATATTGTGGATAGGAAAGGTGCTGATAATCCTGTTGCTGATAATTTATCTCGTTTGGAAAACATTTCTTTTGACCCTTTGCCTGTTAATGATAGTTTTCCAAATAAGCAGTTAGCTGCAATAAGGGTAAGTCCACATGAGAATCCTTGGTATGCTGATTATGCTAAATTTATTGTTTCCATGTAGTTTCCTCCAACCTTTACAGCCCAGCAAAGAAGGAAATTCTTTTATGATCTAGGGCATTACTTTTGGGATGACCCATGTCACGACCCGGGATCATGGCTAGACAAATACCAGTTCCTCATCTGATATAAGCCTAACCTAAATTCCGAAACGCGCATGGAAAGATCGGTAACATTACAGAACATACAAACCATACATTAATAAGGTAAACTCTTAGGAGAGTTACAAACTAGTCATACAAACCAGGGGTCACAGACCCATCATTACGTCAAACAACGGAAGCAAACAAGTTGTTCTAAACAACAAACTTAGAAAAGGGCCTAAGAGGCCTTAAACAGAAGTAGCGACCCTTCCATATATCCTAGGCTACTGCCCGGGAACCCCGACTACTCGTCGACTTCGACGTAGAAACCACCTTCAGTTGGAGTAGCTTCATCTGTAGAAAACATCAACAAAGCAAGGCTGAGTACAGGGTGTACTCCGCAAGACTTATGGCTAGTGGAGTTATTTTGCATAAACCTATCTTTTGTTTTAAAAAAACAAGAGGTAGAAGAAACTCGTCTAGTCAGATCATTTTCAAAAAGGGATAAGAAGACTTCAACTCTAGCTCATAGAATCATCTTGATATCCACCAAGTATCATCATCAACTGAACCTCTCTTCCTTAACTACCCCCTCAAACAACCCCGAGGAAGTACTCCGGATCTCACATTAGTTGACAAGTTTGATCGTTCGGTTATAGTTTTCTATGATCATAGAATTCGTTCCCAAGTCGTCCATAAACGTGGACATGGCTTTTCGAAAAGATTAATAACCCTGCAGGGGTGCACAACTTTACCCACACGTACCAACCGATTCTTAATGCCAAATTATTAGCCCTCTTCCTTGGAAGGCCGATAGAGAGTGGTTGACCACGACCTTTACCTTGCTTTCGCCGAGACCATGAGTCACGCACTAGGGATATGCCGCCATAACGGGTCAAGTCCCGAAGACGGTCCCTAATGATGTGTGAGGGTTCAAGATTACGGATGTCGGGCATCTCTTGTTCCCGGCCACGCTTACCTACCTATTATGAATGCACCTCCTTCACCGCCATTCAAGAACAACCAAGATGCGTATGTCGAATGGAAAGCCCGAGCTATGTGACTCATGGAATCTACTAGGCAAGTTAGTTGGTCGAGGGGGTTTCCAGGCCCTCGTGTGGTTGTACGCTCGTCTTGGTTCAAGCGGCAAGAACATCAGGTCCTAATGGTAGCAAGTATGGGAGTACAAAAACCACAACCCACGTGGCCTCCCATACAAGCCTTAGCATGTTTATTATCCAACTTTGATCACATCACCACACCCTTCCATACTAGATTCATTCACATCTCTAGTGCATCACATGAATGATCAGCATGAGACCACTAAGCATGGCTAAGCTTGACTGAACTGTGGCACTAGCGATGCTCATTGGCCAAACCCTAGTTATGCTAGGAGCGGTGGATCAGGTAATATAGTTCACAAAGGAAAACATGCATCAGATAGGATTACTCTGTCTACTGATAAAAGACTGTTGAACCGAATGCATATGACGAGAATGAAATACTTTGTAATCATAGGATTCATATGTATGAGTGGGGCTTCGCTTGCCTTGTCCGTTGTTGGACTGGTACTGCTCTTCGGTGGCGTTGACTTCAGCTTCGGGTTCGGTTCCTATTCGCGAGAACCAATCACCGAAAAAGAGAAAGCAACACCCCACACATGGCATGTGCAATGCTCATACAATATGGATGATATGTCAAGTTAAATAGTGTTGAAATAAACCCTAGAACATACTTGGTCACTTTAAAGGGAGTTCAAAAGGTCCAAACCCTAGAACAGGGGGATCATCGGAATCACCTATGGGGTTCAATTGGTTCTTCTAATTAAAATTGCCATCAAAGTTGATTAACAATGTATGATTATAACTTAGTTATATTGGGTTCATTTTTCTGATCATTTTGGTATATTATTTGTATTTTTATGATTTAAAATGAATTAGTTATGAAATTCTTAAATTTTAATTCATTTTAATCATTTTTGGAATATTTAAAATAATTTCCAACTTGGGCCCACATGTCAGACTTTTAATCATTTCAGAAAATATTTACAGAAAATAATAAAACCCTGACAGGTAGGGCCCACCTGTCATACATTTCTTATTATAGAAATTAATTACAGAAATAAGTAAAAGAAAAGAAAAGGATTATTGCATCATGCTGACATCAGCAATGGAGCTCACCCTCAGATCGAGCAAGGATCCCTTGATCCAGTGCTCGCTAGGATGCGTGTATGGGTGCGTTAGAGATAGGGCGTCACGAGGAGAAAAATAGTGGCGGCATCGCTTTTTCTTGGTCACCGGAGTCGGTGGCGCAACGACGAACAGCGGCGGCGGCGTCGGGCACACGCGGGGAGAGCGACACAGGGGGAGAGGGAGGAAACGGAGGGTACTGCGAGGATCAGCAGCTCACTGTGAGCACGACGGGCTTGACGGCGAGGCAGGGCGAGCTCGCATTGGCGAGGATCGATGGAGACCGACGGCGGACGGAGCTTCCGATTCGCTTGATTGAGGTCACGCGCGAAGGGGAAAAGAGGCTAGGGAGAGAGAGTCAAGCATGGCGAACTCAACAGTGGCACTAGCTAGGGCTGGGGTGGCCGGAGACGGAGAGGCCGACGGCGACTGGCGGCTAGGGTTCTTCGGCCATGGCATTGCAGCGAGGGAGGGAAAGTAAGAGGAGAAGTAGGAGGGCACTAGGGTTCGTCGGCGTCCAGAAGTCTTATGTAAGCAGCAATGGCCGGCTTGGCGACAACGAAATGCTGCCAAGCGAGAGGTGGACGACTGTAACATCCCAGTATTTAGGACCTAACAAAGGGTAGATTAAGGAATATGGAATGTTGCATGCATCTATTTGTGAAAATGTGGGTACAATTTTCGCCAAATAAAAACCTAAGTGATCAATGTTTCTTTCATACTTTGAGATTAGGTTTAGTCTTAAAGGATGATTGTTATAAACTTTGAGATGATCTTAAGGAGTTATGTGTTGTCAAATGGATTTGAAATATTAGACTTGAGTGTTTGAATTATAATTCAAATGAATTATATATAAGTTTTGAATCTTAATTCAATTAAGAAGTAAATATTACAACTTGAATTCTATCCAAAGAAAACAATAATGAATATAAAGTTTATTTCTTATCATCAATATATATAATCAAGTTATAAAATTATAACTTATTTGAATCATCCACATAACTTACAAAAGTAAATATACAAAGAATAGGAATATTCTTTATTAATAATAATATAATCTTTATTACAATTGAATAAAATAAAGATTATAAGAATAATAAAAGAAAATTACAAAAGAATAAGAAAATTACATTGGAATATTTACTAACTGTCCTATATCTAAATCTAAACTAAATCTTCATATTTATCTTTGTACCTGCAAAACAAAGACTAAATAAAAACAAAAGAAGATTAGTGTTAGTATTATTTCTCTCAGACATGTCAGTGGAATGCACTTGACAAATTCATCATTGAGACATTTAAAAAAGGGGCAAGTTTCACCAATATGAAAGAATTCATCTTTCATATATTCAAAGCCAGAAGTCAAATGACAGCCAAGAGGGACAAATTCACCAGCCAGGTGAAAGTAATCTGGTAAGAGTAAGTTCAAAAATTCTGAACATATCCACAAGTGCATAGCAGGCACACAGGCAGGACACACACCAGCACGCATGTGGTGTGTTGTCAAGCTCACAGAGCAACTCAATCTCACAAAACCACAAGCACAGCCGTGGGAGGCACTAGTGCATCACTCCACTTCACAACACACAAGAACAGCCAGTGTAGACAGCAGCTAAACCAAGCACCACAGCTAGCAACCAAACCAACTAAGGATCAATCGAACATCACTAGGATGGTGACATAAGGAGGGGGATGGATCAGGTGGATAGCAAGATCAAGCCAGGAGCTACGAGGAGCAGGGTCAGCTCAAGATCAAGCACATGAATCTAGCCAAACCAAATCAAGATCATCATCACCAACTTACTACACCATCATCAGATTTTGTGGTGAGTTTCATAAAACCTTCACATGATCTAATCATCTTATTCAGAGAGAAACATGTGTTGTTTTATAAAACAAAACCTCAGAAAAACCCAAGTGGGGTGAATCCATCATAGGGATTTTTAAAACTCTAAAGGCAAACAGCACAATTCCAGGATACAACCAGAGCTCAGAGCAACATCCTTGCTCTGGTTGTCAAACTTCATTTTACCATTCAATCATGCATATACCTATGATCTATTTCTAGGCACATCCCTAAAGGAAGGGTAGCACCTTAGAAACAAATCTTTGTATCCATAACATGATCAAGCCCACTATGATTTTTCCAAGATTTGATCCAATCAAGAATAACTGGTACCACTACCAGGACTATCTAGATGAACCAATTAGATATGATCTAAATCCCTAAGCCTCAGACCAACATCATTGGTCTTAGGGAATTCAGATAAGAGCATTTATATTTATCTTTCAAAGCCAAGATTGTCTTGAACATAAACTAACCAAATCCATTGTTTAGAATTAAACTTGTGTGCCATACATGATGGTGTCACAAGAACAATCCATTATGAATCAGGAAAGACAGTAAATCATCATAGATTCAGACAATCAACTAACTAATCATTTTCCTATTAACACAGGGATCATAACTAGGATATTCCTATGATACACTTCACTGTTTGAGATTCTCAAACCACATGTTAGTTTCCAAGCTAACAGCACTAAGACAGTAGTTGTATCTTAACATAACCATGACCATGAATCAAATAAACAGTGGAAAGCTATCAAGTCATTGGCTTTACCAAGCATGCTTCCCATACAACCACATCATCTGAATCAGATGCAAGCCAAGAATCAAATCATCTAGTAAGCCACCAGAAACATCATATATCATTTTAAGCAACAAGCCTCAGGCCAATAAACATTTAGCATGTGTACAGACCATCCAAACATGAATCAATTCATCCAATACATGATTAATCACATAACAGGAACCCTGAATGGATAATCATCCTAAACTGAATCAAATAGTAGCAAGAGAGGACACGGTCAACATCTAGCATCGAATTAACAAGCACAGAAAGCACCAGGGGGAGGAATCAAACTCACCATAGGTCCTCGCTGAAGAAATTGAAGAGGAAGCAGATTGGCCGACAAACCCGCGGCGGCACAGGGAGCACCCAGGGGGCGCTGCAACCTGCACCAGCCACGGCAGCGGCCACAGCAGCACACGAATCCACCACACCACCACAGGCGAGACCACGATGGCAGCGGCAGCATTTGAACACATGCCAAACCTCAAACCCTAGGGTTCAGAGAGGCATCGATCCATTGCAGGAGAGCCGCAGACTCAAATCCAATTGGATGGAACGAACGAGCGTCATCGACAACCCCCAATTGCACCACGGCAGCGACCATAACAGCCGACAGCGGTGGGAATCGACGGTGGCGGCATCGCCGGCCACGGGGTCGGGGTCAGAGGAGGAGAGGATAAGATCGAGGGAGAGAGAGAGGCAGTAAGGAGTGGGCCGAGCTCGGCCGAACCCTTCGGGGTGGTCCTTTTTTCTAAAACTAAATGGGCCACTAGGGCCCAAAAAGAATAATCAGCCCAGAAACAATTCCAGGCATGTTTTAATAAACGGGAAAAGACCAAAATACCCCTAGACTTAATTAAATTTTAAAAAATAAAATAAAAGTCCAAAAATTATAAATAAAATACTTTTGGATTCACAATAATCCATACTATTCAAATAAAATGAAATATAAAATTTTAGACATTTAAAATTTTATAAGAATTTTGTAATTTATATATTCCTTATGGAATTTTACAAAATTATTGAAAGATGATAAAAATAAATAAAAATCACTTTCATTATGTGTTAATATTGTATTATTTTTGAAAAATACTAAATAAATATTTAATAACAATTTTAAGGTATAATTGATAATTCCTTAAAGAATTATTAAATCAATAAAAGTCAAATAAGAAGGAAATAAACTAAACTAATTCAATATATGTTATAAATATTATAAAGTAATATTTAAAAATACTTTATTAAAAGGCACCAGGTAAAATGCATATAGAATTAAATAATGCATTACATTACTTGCATAATCATTTTGGTTCTTTAAATATTGTCCTTACCGGGCAATAATGATGTTTTTGTAGAACTAGAAGCTCAAGGTCCAGTTCAAGCATCAGACTTCACTACCTTGCCATCACAAGGCAAGTTCATCACTTGCTCATGTCCTTTGAAGAGTCTTTATCAAAGTAATTGCAAATTGTGTGTTATCATATATGCTATAAAAGAAAGAAACTATTATTTTCACAAATAAAGAAATTATAGATATCGTCCTAAGTGGTGATATGATGGAGCAATAGAACTTAGAGTTCTAATTGCGATGATGATAATCAAGTAGGGACTTAATAACCCTTGACATCAGTGATTCTAGCACCGTATATTACACGTTAGACATGAGATTTGGAATGGGATAGAAGTCAGCTGTATCTTCTTCCTCTAACATGAAGCCGAATGTGCAGGTCGTGGCTGTTATCCTCGTAGAGTGCATATTAATTGGTAATTCATGGAGGATATGCAGCATATGGGTGGGAACCCTCATCGTCCCACGATAGTTCTAGCATCTAACGGTTTGTACAAACCATTGCCGTAATTCATTATGTGGGCATGGTGTACACCAAGGAGGCTTGCGGGGTCGCGTAGGGGGCAGTGATTGGCTTGGACCAACTACTAGGCCCCACATCATGGAATTGTGGATGGGAAAGTACGCCCGGTTGTGCAACAAGGAGTTGATCTCTCATGGGTAAAGTAACGCACCTCTGCAGAGTTTAAGAACTGTAACTTGTTACTCCCTGTTCCGGGAAGGAGCTACGAACGCAGCAGGAAAGGAACTCCATGAAAGTTCTAGTCAACATGTGAAGGCTGATTGTCATAGTTTTTCAGAATAAAATCAATCTTTGAAGAAAGATTTACAAAAATTGCATAGTGCCAAGGATTTACAATCTGAGGTGGTAGTTAGAGCATCAAACTTCCCACCTTTCATATAATGAACTTGTTGGGTAACGCTGTTACTCATTCTTTCCTTTGATCCCTTGCTTAGACTCTGAGGATCCCGAAGACGTGCCAATGTATGCAGCCGAATGCCAAGAAGATGTGTTCTACGAGGAACCTGATCTGTCCGGAGGAGTTGAAGGAGTGGATTACGAAATCCGCTATGGTGTCGATGATAACGAGTCCAACTAAGTACCCCTAGTTAGTAGTAACCAACGGAGGCGAGCAGCATGAACTCTATAGAATAAGCTGTTGAGTTTAACTCCTAGTCGGAGTTGTTACTTTTAAATTCCGCTGAACAATTTATATTTTAGTTTGTAAGTTGGATCTTTTGGAAGTCTTGAACTTCCGGTATTGTAATAATAATGATGTGTGTACTTTTGTAATATGGACCTGCAATGTTTACATTGTACCACCGAGGATGTGATATTTACTGAACGGTGTTTTGTGGATGTCATGTCAATGACTATAGTGTACTACACATGCAGTGGTATGTTGGGTCACCGAAACGACGAAGATAGTGTCGATGAAACGGTACGGGCCAGGCTGGGCCCCGGGTGGGCCTCTACGGGGTAGCTGCATGCTGCGATGGGCGGCAGAGAGAGAGGGGAGAGGTGGGCTCGGCCCAGTATCTAGGTTAGTTAGATTTTTATTTCAGAAACCTTTTCTATTTCTGTTTTTCTAATTTCCTTTTATATTTTGAATTTCAAATCTGTTTTGAATAATTTAAAATCACAGAAACTTTTATATAATATTCGAAAACACTAAGAGGCCCTCAACACAATTTGGGCTCCATTTGTTTTGAGAATTTTCAAAATATAGAAACCATTTGAATTGATTCAAAGAGATAGGGAAAGCTATTAGGGTTTAGGGTTTTGTTTGTTCTTTCTTGATTAAACCAAAGTGCAAGTGTTATGCATACATGCAATGCTCAAACATGGCCTTGTTAATATTACACAAAAGGGTGGTATGTTACAAACCACACCTATATAAAGAAGGAGTAGATGGCATTATGAGAAGATGTGTTCCATAATTTGAACAATAAGATATATTGTGAAAATGTCATGGCAGTGCTTATAGAGGACATCATGCTGGGGATTGGACTGCACAAAAGGTTTTACAATCTGGATTTTATTGGCCTACCCTTTTTAAAGATGCAAGGAAGTTTGTTATATCATGTGATGAATGCCAACGAGTAGGTAACATCTCTAGACGCAATGAAATGCCTATGAATTATTCTCTTGTTATTGAACCTTTTGATTGTTGGGGATTTGACTTTATGGGGCCTTTTCCTCCTTCAAAAGGGTATACTCATATTCTTGTTGTTGTTGACTATGTTACAAAGTGGGTAGAAGCCATACCTAGAAGCAGTGCTGATGGTAAGACCTCTTTGAAAATGCTCAAAGATGTCATTTTTCCTAGGTTCGGTGTGCCTAGATATCTCATGACTGATGGAGGCTCCCATTTTATTCATGGGTGTTTTAGAAAAATTGTCGCTAAGTATGATGTAAACCACAAAATAGCTTCATCTTATCACCCCCAAACTAGTGGGCAAGTAGAACTTTCCAATAGGGAAATTAAATCTATTTTGTAGAAGACTGTCAATAGATCTAGGAAAAATTGGGCTAAAAAGTTGAATGACGCTTTGTGGGATTATATAACTGCTTATAAAAATCCTATGGGAATGTCTCCTTATAAAATGGTCTATGGGAAGGCTTCTCACATGCCTTTAGAATTAGAATATAAAGCTTATTGGGCAGTGAAGGAGTTGAATAGAGACTTTAGACTTGCTGGTGAGAAAAGATTGCTCGACTTAAGTAATCTAGATGAGTGGAGAGGTGAAGCTTACGAAAATGCTAGGCTCTTTAAGGAAAAAGTAAAAAGATGGCATGATAGGAGAATTCTCAAAAGGGAGTTCCATGTGGGTGAGAAAGTTCTTTTGTATAGGTCTCGTCTTAGTATTTTTGCAGGGAAACTACTCTCCAAATGGGAAGGACCTTTTGTCATCAAGGAAGTGTACCGTTCAGGTGCCATCAAAATTTGTTCTCTGAAGGATGACATAACATAGGTGGTTAATGGTCAAAGATTAAAGCATTATATTTCTGGAGATTCTTATAATGAAGATGTGGATGTTATTCACATGGTGACTCCAGAATAATTTATCAGAAGCCAAACATTAGAAACTACAGAGTTCGCCTTTGAATAGGTAACAGAAGGTTCATGAAACTCCAATCTTTTTATATTTTTGATGTTTTTAATACATAAGGGAAGTTACGAGACGAAACTGAAGAGAAAACGGAGCCTGGGGTGGACAACCCAGCGCGGCCCAGGCCCGCCACCGAGGGGGTTTGACTCCCCCGAACTTCGTATCTGCTTCGTTTCCATGTCAAAACTTTCCTTGTGCATTGAATCTTTGTAATATATAACCCCTCGGGTTTCTCAAGGTTCTTGCATCGTGTTCTTGTCATGTTTTCGTTCCAATCTATTTCTGTCAAGAAAATCCTCAGGTTTGGAGCCTCAGTGTCTTCCTCTAGAACACCCACGGAGGATCCCTCCGCGGAAGTCCTCAACCCGTACATGTATCTGTTGAAGACTCATCCCAAAGAGTTCATCCTTAAGGAGGGGAAGGTACAGATGAAAGAAGTTCAAGGCCCTAAAGGAGAAGGGAGTCTGGAAGATAGGATGGAAGCGCTGGAACAAGAAGTTTTCAACTACAAGAAGATGGCGGAACGCGAAGTGGATGTTATTCAGAAGATAAGTTCAGAACTCGTCACCAAGCACGAGGGAGAAGTTGCTGAGCTCCAAGAAGAGATCATCTCACTCCGTCAGGCCACCAATCAATTTCAAGCATAGCTCTATGACATACAGAACCAAAACTATGAGTATTAGGCTAGATTTGATCGCATTAGCTTTGCTGCTGGTTTCAAGATTGCAGAGACAAGGACATCCTTTTTGGATGGGGAACCATTGCCTTGGAAGTTTAATGATGATAAGAAAACACCACCACCACCAAGGGAGTAAATCGTCATTAGGTTTGGCATCCCCTTGGCTTGTTCCAAGCTTGGGGGAGTGTCGCTGTATCACCACCACTATCTTTCATCCTTTATCCTTTTTAGTGGATTCATATCTGTGGTAGAGAAGTTATTTTATAGTTTGGTTTTCATGTGGAAGTAACTCTCCATTAGTTGATTATCTATGTATCCCTTGGTGTGATGGCCTTTATTGGAATATTAATGAGAATACTCATCTTTTACTTTTTGCACTTCTTATTTTTAGTTTGCAATCTCTATTATATGATGGATCTTGTTGATCAGTATTGGCACCACTTTGGGATCATCAAGTGGATCTAAATTGGTTTTGGCAAACTGAGTTCTGGTCAGTGGCATTAGTTTGAAAGAAAGAGAAAGAAAGAAAAGCTTACAGGTATTTGGTATCATTAGTTTTCTTTCTTGATTGGCTCATAAGCTTAGTATTCTTTATTTAAGATTCTTTTGTGTCTTCAAGGAAGATTGCATGTTTGTCTTTATTACTTGTATGTTTGCTTGTTTCTTCCAACTCTCCTGCTTGCTACCCAGCCTTGATAGCCAAAAACCTGTTTTGGAGAAGGCATACTTCTCATGTTTCCAAAATCCTTTGAACACAAAACTTTTGCAACTTGTGTCCACCATATCTACCTAGTAGATTTTTCTATTCCTAGCAAATTCTCAAGCTTCATCTACCTTTCGAATTAAAAAGTATTTTGTTATGTGAAAACTAGTTAGTAAAGCTCTCACGAACTTGATGGCACACCTTATTTACTTGCCCCTAATAAACTTGAACGATTGTGAACATTGAAGTTGTATATGCTTGCATCTATACGTTGGGATTAGCAGAACTGTGCTGTCACGGGGAACGTTTTCAACATTGCACTTGTACTCTGTACACAGTTGATATCGTGCTCTTTTGTCTATGGATGTCAACGGTGTGAAATAAAGAGGGAACTTGTAAGTCCATGGAGTTTGTATTCTGTATTAGAGAAACGCCGGGGCCGCTAGCCTAAGCCATGCTTAATCATGGTGAAAACTTGCAGCATCACCATAATGAGCTATCTATGAAGCATCCTCAATAAAAAGCTATGCATATGGTAAATAAAAAAGATTGCTGAGAAGCTCATTGTCTGCTTGCCTTGTCATTTTGGTTATGGGAAAGCTCCTGTACCATGTCCAAGGGGTACCCCGTTGGCAGTTCCCAATGATATGCAAATACTTACAATGACAAGAACTTACCTGGGCCCAAAGTTGAGTATGCATGAGGAGTGGCCCTTATATTCAAGGGACATGAGATTGCCAACTTATATTTCGCCAAGCATATACTCCATCTTTGTTCACTTTAACCTTAATCATCTCAAAATGCTTATGATAGGGGCAATGAGGGCTCAAAGCTAGTAAGTACCATAATATTTTGAAAGCTCTTGATGATTTGTAAATCCCTGCTACCCTCTAAGAAGGGACCTTTCTCCCACTACCAGTTTAAGTTAGTAAACCTACTTCCTCTCTATCTCTAGCAAGCGTTTGAGTTGTTTTGTTTCAAGCATTCATATGGTGATTTATTCAATCATGTTGTTTGTCTTCCTTGTTTGCACAAAACTCTTATCTATTGAGTATTACTTTGAAAGCCTCCACTTGTGAAAAACCTTTTTGAGCAAAGAGTGCTCCTGTTTTGAAACTTCTACAAAAAGCTTTTGTGAAACTGTTTGCCAGGTGTTCTCTGACCAAGAATAAGTTTTCCAATTCCAATTATGATTTATCTTTATGTATATATATTATGGTTGTTGTACTTGGTTGCAAGCTAAGTTATATAATGGTGAGTTGCTTTCTTTTATGAATTGTGCAATGGTGAGTGTGATGCTTCTTATTCGTATTCTTTTATCGACACTTCACTCCATAAACCTATGGACATGTTTACTGAGCTCAGTATTCGCTTGAGGACAAGCGAAGTCTAAGCTTGGGGGAGTTGATACGCCCAATTTGCATCACCATTCTATATCATAATTTACCTCTATTCATTGATTCCTGGAGGATGGACTGCCGGAGTCCGGATTCTGATGGAAAAGAAGGCGTTTCGGTGCAATTTCGTGAAGATCAGAAAAATACCAAAAAAAATATGGAAACATATTATTTTACCAGAATACGAAGGAAGCCAGAAGGAGGGATGGAGTTGGGCCTCAGGGGGCCCACACACCCCCTAGGCGCGGGCCCACCTGACACCGCGCCTAGGGCAGGTGTGGCCCACCTGCCCGGCCTCCGACTTCGACCCTTCGCCTATATCTTCCCTATGAAACCCTAATACCGAGGGAGCGACCATAGATAGATTTCCGCCGCCTCTGGGGCCGAAAACACCGAGAGATAAATATCTCTCCGGCAGACAAATTTCTACCGGGGGAATTCCTTCCCGGAGAGGGGAGATCATCGCCATCAACACCATCATCAAGCTAGTCTTCATTAGGATCATCATCATCATCCACACCGTTATCTCCACTAGCGCCATCATCATCACTCCGTCCCGCTATAACAATTGTGTTGGATATTGCTTAGTTCATTAGGGGAAACTTTCCCGGTGTTGATTACTATTGTAGTTGATGCTTGTGAGTGGAACCATTGGATTATTGTTTATGTTCAGATTGTTATCCATTATCATATCATCTTTGATCTTGATCCATATGATGTCTTATGAGTAGTTCGTTTAGTTCTTGAGGACATGGGAGAAGTCATGTTGTTAGTAGTGAATCTGTGTTGAGTTATTATTCAATGGTTTAGTATTTAAGTTGTGGTGCTATTCTTCTAGTGGTGTCATGTGAACGTCGACTACATGATACTTCACCATTTATGGGCCTAGGGGAATGCATTGTGTATTTGTCTACTAATCGCAGGGTTGCCGGAGTGACAGAAACCTGAACCCCCGTTAGGACACCTTTGCACAAGGGAGGGTAGGATCTCAAAGTTTAAGGCTGTGGTTAGATTTATATCTTAATTACTTTCCTATAGTTACGGATGTTTGCAGGGGGTTTAATCACAAGTATGTATTAGTCCTAGGAAGGGCGGTATGTTAGCATAGGTTCACCCACACAACACTTACAAACACCAAAGAAGATTACTCAGCTATTTGAAGCGAAAGCACTTGACAGAATTCCCATGTGTCCTCGAGAACGTTTGGTCCTTATAAGTATTTCCACCGGCTTGTCCTTTGCTAAGAAAGGATTGGGCCACTTGCTTCGTTTGTTTGTTATTACTGTTACTTGCTCTATCTTTCGTTGCCTTATCATAAAACCACTAAAAATCCGTTTGCTAAGTATTCACAGGGATTTCCTGCTCCATACCACTGTTCAGCACCTTCTGCTCCTCGTTGGGATCGAAACTCCTATTTATCGAAAGTACTACGATACACCCCCTATACTTGTGGGTCATCAGTATGCCTAGGGAATCCCCAAGCTTTGACGCTTGTACCTCTTGAATATTTCTTGGGGTGACACGGGGTGGCATCCCCAAGGTTGAGCTTTTGTCACTGTTCATCTCATTACATCATTCTTTCTCTACACCAAAAATTTTTCCTTCATACAAAACTTCACAACATCTTCATTAGCAACATTAGTGTATTCAAAAGATAATAGACCTTTGGGTTTAGCTTTAGAACAGAAAAACTTTAAGCTACTATAGAAGGTCCCTCAAAAAGCTCAATTTCCCAAAAAGAACCCAAAAAGGAATCAATAAGAAGCAAAAGCAAATAATGGCAGAAATTTGTCAAAACAGACCAACAGGTAGAAACCGATTTGTTTCAAAGACCTTCTATTGCTCAAATCAAAAAGTTTTGAACTAAAGAAAGTTAGCTAACATACTGGAAGATATTCAGAAAATATCAGCTGAATCCGACTTACAGAGATTTTACACGAATTTTTATGGTGGAGTACAAAAATCTGTTTCGGGACAGCAACTCCCCAAATCTTACTTCCCTCTCATTAGAGGTTATTCATGCACAAAAAGAAAACAAAAAAGGATAAGGAGAGGTCATTATTGAAGTAATAATTTCCAAGACTCAAGAAAACTTTTGGGTTATCTCCCAATAAGTACTTTTCTTTAACACCTTTAAATTAGGCACAAGAAGCAAGAATCAAGTATTTTCAAATGAAGAAGCATTAAGATCAATACTCAAAATCTCTTCAACTAGGAAAGGTATCTCATCCAAATGAGTCTTAGAGGATCCTTCCTCATCTCTCTTAGGTTCACTACTTTCATCAAATGGATTTTCAGGAACAATCCAATCAAAATTCTTTTCTAAGGCTTCATGCATTCCTACAAGTTTAAAAGGTATCAGTATCTTAATTTCCTCTCTGGGTTTGGTTTTATCTAAAGTACCCATAACATCTACACATCATCCTAGCATATTAAAATGTTCAAAGACCTTTTGGGATTCCTTAGCAACATCATTGAACTCTTTTAGTAAAGTTTCTAGGATAAATTCTCTCTTTTCAGGATCCCCTTCTTCTTTTAGTTAAAGAAAAAAAATTTGCATCATGGGGTTAAGGTTAACAAACCTAGCCTCAAACATATGAACTAAAGAAGCTGCAGCAATTTCATAATTAGGCGCAAGTTCTGCTATAGATCTATCCTCAATATCCTCATGTTTGCTAACATGATTAAAGAATTCTTCAATATTTTCTTTCCCAATTATAAAGCCACTACCTATTGAAAGGTCTTTCAGGGTGAACTTGGGAATCAACATGGTGAGCTAGACCAAGGTGACAACTAGGGTAGGAACTAATTTTTTTGTTTTTGATAAGAGAAAGAAAACCAAACTAAACTAATTTTTTGGGAGTTTTTGATAAAAAGAGGAAAACAAAACGAAGCAAAAGAAACTAAGCAAAAAAAACAAAGTAAAGAGAAAGGTTGTGGAGGACTCCCCTTGTGAAGACATCCTTAGCCTCCCCGGCAACGGCGCTAGAAAATCTTGATGGTGCGTGGAAGCTTCGTTGGGAGACCCCAAGAGGAAGGTGTGATGAGCACAGCAACAAGTTTTCCCTCAGTAAGAAACCAAGGTTATCAAACCACTAGGAGGAAGGAAACAACTCAAAGGTGTTGCTAGCAACTTGGAAAACTGCACAACACAAACTCAAGACTTTGCCCCCAACGAACAGTGAGGTTGTCAATCCCACCGGTTTGCTATAACAAAGGGTTAACTGTATGGTGTGTAAGGTAATAGTGGTTTGCAAAAAGTAAACAGTGATAGTGGAAGATGTATCAATGGTAAATATTGGACCGGGGTCCATAGTTCACTAGAGGTGTTCTGCTTAAGATTAACAAACATGGCATGTTGGGTAAACAAATTACAGCAAGGCAATTGACAAGACTGAGCAAGCATACCAATGCAATACTAGACATGCATGATCCTATGAGATTTGATTGGGAAATACAACAAGATTCATAGACCGCCATCCAACTGCATCTATGACTAGTAATCCACCTTCAGGTTATCATCCGAACCCCCTCCAGTATTAAATTGCAAGCAACGGAAAACTGCTTTAAGCAAAGTGTGTAAGGTAAACAATAAACTTGTTCCATGAACAAGAGACCATTCTTTTCTCCCTAGTGGCAACAACACATCTACAACCTTAGAGATTTCTATCACTTCCCTTAGATTAAATAGAGGCATGAACCCACTATCGAGCATAAATACCCCCTCTTTGAGTCACTAGCATCTACTTGGCCAAGATAGCTACTAGAAAAGGAGAGCATGCAATATCTCAAACAACACAGACATGATAGAATTAATAAGACAAAACCATTAATCAATATGACATATTAATCTCAACATCCATCAGATCCCTGCAAACACAACATGCATGATTACAAATAGATGATCTTGATCATGAACAGAGCTCACAAGATCTAAACATGGTAGCACAAAGTAGGAGATACAACCATCTAGATACTACATGGACCCGTAGTTCCACAAAGTAGGAGCTCGTATTGGAGACTGGCATGATGAAGAAGAAGGCCTCCAGGATGATCTCCCCACCGGCAGGGTGGCAGGAAGAGCTTCAGATCCCCCCTCCCTGATATAGGGACGATGTTGGCGGCGGCTACAGACGGTTTTGTGGAATATTGATCGGGTACTTAGGGTTTTGGCATCGAGGGTCTTTATAGGCGAGGCAGGGGGCAGCCAGGGCGGCCGCACCCCCCTCCCAGGCACGGGCTGGGCCCAGCCGTGCGGCCAAGGGGTGTGGCCCCCTGGTGGCTCCCCTCCGTCTCGTATTCAGGATCCGTGTTCCTCACGGTAAAATATTGACTTTGGATTTTGTCCCGTCCAATTCCGAGAATATTGATTTTCTTCCCTTTTTGGAATCAAAAACAGAAGAAAATAGGCAACTGGCACTGTGGCATCTTGTTGATAGGTTAGTCCAGAAAAACATATAAAAACACCTCAAAGTGTAGACAAAGCAAAGTAAAGTAGATACTAAACTAGCATGGAACATCAAAAATTATAGATACGTTTCCGACGTATCAAAGACCCATCTCATGTTGCTCCACCCTAACCACGAACCTACAGCACTGCCACGTCAGGTCCTCTACTTCCTATCATGCGCCAAAGTCTCGAGTTGGAATTTTTTTATTGGTGTGGATGTTTGGTTCGGCTCCTGACTATGTGAGACTGCAGTTGTGCTGATTCTATTACAAATATGACTCCCTGCAAATTTCCATTGCCTAAACTAACCTCTTCTCAACTCTATTGTCAAAAATGGCTTGACGGAAAGAGAAAAAGCTGACACGTGTAACATCCCGCCACGGCAGCTGCTGGAACTAACCTCCCGCCAGACAGAATGGCGGCAGGGACATACCGCTAGTGCCATGGGCAGATGGTGGCTTCTAAGCTGTCGGGAGGGAGCAAATCCTAATCGCATGCACTAATTAAGCTCTTTTGATGATGGCGAGCAGGAGACGTGCAGCTCTAGTGTATTTTTAAAGGAATAAGTTCTAGATAGGTATATATCATAGTTATGTACTACTAGCGGTTAATTAGATTGAAGCCAAACACAAGATAGTACACCTCTAGCCTAGACTAATTAGTAAATGCAAGCTTTGATCAGCTAAAGATGGCAGCCAAATTTCTTCAATCAACGGCCACGGTACCCTCTCGTTGTTGCCAGGGTAGGGATGTCCTTCCCTCCAGTCCCTATGGTGGGAGCTTAGCTCTGTCAGCTGCTGTGGTGGGATGTTACACGTGGCACTTTTTTTCTTTTCGCCAGGTTAATTTTGACAATAGAGTTGACATGGGGTCAGTTTTGGCGATGGGAATTTAGAAGGGGTCATATTTGTAAAAAAATCCAGTTGTGCTGGGATAGAGTGGCTTCTCCCGTTGGACACCAAGATCTTCCTCGTACCTGTATAACTCGAAGATTCACCATATACATGGTAGTCCCCAAGAACCTAAAGACCATTCCTGATCTTGCTGAATCCCTCAGGAACCAAGATCTTCGAACCTTGATGTGTGACCCATATCTGAGTCCCTATTTTATAAATTTCCTTATTAAACTTGTCGCATATTAAATAATTCATGTTTTCATACATATTTATTTGTTTGGGAAACTTTGTTGAATCACGTAATAATTAAATATTGGGGCTATATGCGGGATAAACTTATCTTATATCGACTCCGTTTAATTTTTTGTAGCAAATTGATGCCATGATTTGCCTTGTTAAATCAACATTTAAATTGCGGGGTACCTAAACAAGATGAACCTTCTGTTTAATTGTCGGGATTTCGATTCCGCTTAATATTGTCTAGTTGCATTGTATCTTTGCCATGTGATGCATCATATCAGGAACATGCATGATCTTCTGCCTTAGTATTAAATAGTGTATCTGGTGTTTCATTTAGTGCTTTGCTTCTTCACGAATTAGGGTGTTGAGTGATGCGAGCTTTGACCCATTCTTCGGATCATCTTCGGCAGTATTTCCTAGGCGATAATTCTCCCCCTTTCTACCTATTTTGCATTTATAGTCTTTCCTTCCTCCTGCGGATCTATTGATATCCTTGTTATCGATGCTTTAGTTTTCATACCATTGATATCCCATGCAGCCTATATTGCCTTGGTCACTTCCTATTTCCCATTGTTTGGTAGATAGTTGGCCTTGCGAGTCAGACTTGCTTGCTTAGGTGTTGCTTTGTGTCATCGAGTTCCACCGTTGTTGGGAGGTTGGCACATGCTTAATGGTGGATATAATCATGGTTCTTATAAATTGATAATTAAATGTTGGTAGTAGATATAATTAATAAAGAGGCGCTAATGGGTAATAGTTGAGATCTGGATCTTATCCCGCCCACTTGTGTCCAACTAGGACCCGAGTTCTTGACACCTATTCCGAGAGCGAGCGCGCTAAGCACATGTGGTGTGTATGGGAACCCCTATTGGCTTACTACTTGATTTCAAAGTACTATACTAGGGGCCATAAACTAGTTTGGGACGTTATTACTATCTCGTACTTATACCATGGTTTACTGCTTTATTTACTAATGTTCCTCGAGAAGCATTTACTAGTGTACTGTTTAGGAACTCTATGCCATGTTTCCGCTATATCGACAAGCCTAGTCAAACTTTCGGGTTCCCAGTCGTCTATAGTCGTCGCCACAAACCCTGGGTCCATCTTGGAGTTGGCTTACTTCGCTGCGGGTAGCTTACTGGGGTAGCCCTCATGTACTTGCTTTGGGTTTGGGAAACATCGTGTCTGAAGCCCCACCGACATACCGATGGGTGTATGTTTAAATGATCTGGAAACTACCTGATCTGGCAAATGAGGGTGGAAGCGCGTGCGGATACTTTGGTGCGCCCCTAGAGGGTTAAATCTTTTTGAAAAGTCGTTTTCGCAGTTATGGGCGACTTGGATCATAGTTTCTCGATCATAGACTTACACTAAAGAATTAATTTTTTAATTTTACTTCGATCTGACATCACTAGTAAGTTGGAGAACCACCATGGAATGAATGAATAAAACTGCCAACTATATGAGTTTCCTCAGAAGGACTTCCACATTTGGTGTCGAGGGGGAAATACCAGGATGGGTAAGTTTGGTGTTAGTATCAGGTTGCTTCTGAATAGGTATTTCTTATCCCTCTATGATAGCTGACAAATGTATCAAGTTTCTATAGGTTGTTTAGTGCATGATTCACTGCCACTTCAGTCCACCATACCTATGTAGGCGAGAGCCGCAAATTCTAAGACTCGTCGTGTATTGACCTCAATACTGACCGACCCCTTTTTCCTTTTACCTTTGTCGTCACCCCTTTTTCTTTGATAGGTACGAGTTTGACAATATTATCAAGGTTACCCTTCCAATTTGGCATTGGCAGGGTTATGGACGCCATTGGTTATTCTTCTGGGCTCTTAGTCCAATTTGCATCTTATCCATACTCAGATGTTGTATCGTTTTCATGGTGATTTGGATCTTTTTAATGTATATATGTATTCTTGACTCGTTCATTCGATGTTGTATAGTTATGTTCTTGTGGGTTCCACCATGAACTATTGTGTAATGATATTACTTCGTTTTCCACCCGCACACAAGTGCTTGGTGGGCATCTTAGGATCATTTCTATGAGGGTTTGGCGGAAATCGCTGAAATCTGCATAGGGCCGATTCGAGGGTGTTACAACTGATATTAGAGCTTTAGTAGTTTTGATACCCCACTAGTCCAGCCTGTAGTATAACCTAGCTAACATCCGATTTAGAGTGTCAAAACTATTTTAAAACATCTGTTGGATAGATATAATTAGGTCTTGTTTTAATCCTTACCCCTGTGATATTCTCTTATTAGCTTTTCATGTTTTGAATCTACTCTCTTACCTTTCTTCGAGTCCAGGAATTCTCATGGTTCGGTTTCCATCGTACCTTTAGGGTTTCAATTTCTTATTCTTACAACGATGTTTCTATATCCGGTCTTCCATGCTATCCAAGGAATATTTCATCTGTTGTACCTTTCCTTTGTTACAAAATTCACTAAAAAAAATCTTTATATATTCTGGTGATTCCAATATGACGAGATCATCTACACAAGATCTGATGAAGATCCTGCATCACTCCTTGTCTACCAAACCTTTCCGGACATCGCTTGTCGAGATCTTCAGTATGAATTCCAAGAGTTTGGTTGTATGATTCCCTATTCATGTACAGAGTAATGCTTTGAGTAAGGGGTGGAGTCACGACCGTACCACTACTCTTATCATTCACTCTTTTTGCATTGAAATGGATGGGTAATGTGATTTATACTCCTTCCATGGAAGTTAGAGGTGGCCTAATCTTTTGAGACCTCTACCTTCGTCTTTTGTTTCTCTGGATTGTTCTCCTAAAGAACGAGAGCGACAACCTCTTGTTGGTGGTGTTGACAACATCAAGATGGAACAAGAATCCTTGTTAGTAGTGTCACGAGGATCTACATGATGCGAGAAGATTTAGATTGTCAGCCTTCTCTCCTGTACCATGAGGCAGATCTCGGGGCCGAGATCCCTTGTTAGTGGTATTGAATTGTAGCACCCCTGGGAAACCACTACTAGCAAATCACTTGTTTCTATTTTTGTGCATCATCATGATAGAATGCTCATGTCATCATTCCACATTGCATTTGAGCATCATCATGTATATTCTGCCTCTAAAATATTTCACTAAAATCCTATTTTGTTTTCTAATTAGTCTCATCCGTTATTTCAAATTAAAACATCGGCCTTTTCCGAATCTTTTATTTGTCTACAAAACTATTTATAAATTTTTTTAAGAGTTAAATTAAAATAAATATTTTAGTGGGGGAGGCAACCACCAGCCAGGCCAAAAGGCCCAACCGGCATCCACCTACCACCCGACCTCAAAACCCTAACCTCACCTACCACACACAGCCAAGCACCACCACACCTAGCCGTCACCACACCCTAAAGGAAATGTGCCCTAGAGGCAAATAATAAAGGGGTTTATTAAACATATTCCATTAGTTTATAATAGTTTTATATCATGCTATACCTATATCAATAGAAAACATTGGTATGTGTGTGATATGTAAACAAACAAAGGTCCCTAGTAGCCTCTATTTAACTAGTTCAATGGTCAACAGATGGTCAAGGTTTCCTGACCATGTTGGTTCTTCTGCACCTATTTGACCATGGATCTATCTCATTAGAGAATGAGATAGTGGACACCGTTCCACAGATTATTGTTGCAACACGATCGTATCACAAAGTTCATAGTTGCAATTGTCAGAAACATAGTGACTTGTTCCTCAGACTATGAGACCATATTTAATCACTGTCACCCGAGAGTTGTTTGAGAGCATCAAACGTCACTCTAAGAAAAGGTGATTATAAAGGTGTGATCAGGTACATAGAGGAATAGGTTGCGGCATATGTGTCAAGAGCGGGATTTGTACGTCCATGCGATGGAAGATACTCTGGGCCCACTTAGATAAGATATATCAATTATGTTGCGCAACATGTGACTAGGTCACGGGATATCACTTATCGGTATGAGTTAACGTAGAATTGTCGGTAATGAGGTTGAACCCAGCATAGAGATGTCGATGATCAAATCTCGGTCAATGCAAGTATCAAAGAGACAAAAGGAACATACCACATATTGTTTTAGGTTCAAAACAATGGAGAATCGTGAGTGCATAGGGGTCATCATAGGCATCCCGGTCCCGCCATTGATCATTGATAGAGATCATGTCTATGACATTCCCAAACCGTAGAGATGCATGCTTAAGGGCATTACGATTGTTGGAGATCTACCTGTAAGATGGAATACTGATAGAGAGAAACCAGAATTGTTCTGGGAGATCCGAAGTTGTTTGAAGAAAGAAAGAAGGAAAGGATTGAAAGGAGTTTCAGATAAATGGGAATTTAAAAATACATTTATTGTATGTTAATTGTGAATTAATATATTCTAATAATATTTAAATTAGGATTTATAAAGTCAACTTTCTTATTAGGCCAAAACCCCGGAGGGATTTGACCTAAAAAGAAATGCTGCAGAAAATAAGAAAAGTAAACAACCAATGGGGCTGGTTTGACCAGCCCAGGACCACGTGGGCGGCGGATAATAGCCTTCGCACGGGGCGGACCACATCGGGGTAGCAAGCCGCCAGCTCGACCCGTCCCAGGGGAGCTCGCGGGGATCTAGCGCGCCTGTTGGGCCGCGGGCACCGCTGCCGGCCCACCCAGGCGACGGGGTCCCTCGCGGGCCACGCGAAGGGGTGGCGACCCACCCGGGCTAGCGACCGTGGGCTGCTAGGCAGTCACGCAAGACGGGCCGCGGGGTGGTGCCAGCACACCTGGCTGGTTGTCGCTAGAAGGCGTTCTGTGTCGCGCTGGTGGCGACCTAGGCCCACCCGGGTTCCCTCTTTCTTGTTGGGATAATGGATTCAGCCCATCTGGCTATAACCCTGTTTTTTGTTTATTCTTTTGACGAATTAGTCCCACATGGCTAAGCTTTTGAGAAAATCACACCCCCTATGGCTATATAAAGGGGTGCCCATGGGTGGGATTAAAGACACAATAAATTGAGATATTCCCTTTGGTTTGAATACTCCCCTCTCTCTCTAAAAGTTGCCTCTGCTAGTGTGTGGTCCCAAGTCTGGACTGTATAGGCGAGGCATTCTCTTCTACAGCCCGCCATTGTGCTACTAGGATTCCATCCAGGAGGTATACTTCTGCAACCTCGGCGGGATTGGAGGTCGGGAGTCATCGTCTTGCACTGTATGCCTGTGGCAACTCGGTGGAGCTATTGAAGCTTCTAGGCCATCGTGCAAGGACCAGGACAAGGGGTGACTTACAAGGATCTTCGCGACCTTAAGGAAAGACGGGTATGACTACATCAACCACGCTTCTGCATTAGTGTAATGCTCTCTCAGTCTTCAAGGGTACGTTACTATTGTTTTCCTCCGTTACTTCATTCCTAGTAGATAGATCTTAGGAAATTAGAGTTTCCTGCATAGTAATTTTTTTGATTTTCTGCACCGGAACCCCAAAAGTGGTATCAGAGCCTAATCTATGTGTAGTATGCTAGTACGGATTAGAAACATGTAGAAGTGTGGGCATTGATACTATATTATTACCTTCCCATGTGTATTTGTTTATATCGCGATACTCTGAGATGAAGCGGCCCGGACCGACCTTACGCAGACTCTTATGCCAGACTGTTTCCACGCCCGACATACGGCTTGTACCATATAAGTGTCTCGCGGGTGTCTGTCTCTCTCATAGTAGTTGATATAGAATCTACAAAGGAAGGCCCTGAAAGGGGTGTAGTATAAACAACTATTGTATCCATGTTGTGGCTGGAAATTCGTAGGTAGAAATGTTATATTGCGAAAGCCTTAACAACCGCGTAAAATCTGCAATAGATAAAGTAGAGGCATCTAACTTTATGTTGCGGGGAGGGCTTTGTGATGTGATATGGTTATAGTCGTGAATGAGGTAAGGTAGTTTACAGTTCTTATTGCTAAGTAGTATAGTAATAGTTATCGTGAAGATGAACGATAAGACCGATGGCATCGTGGACTTGGCACGAAACTGGTGGCCTGATGGAGATCATGTCAGAGCACCTGATGGATATCATGGAGCTAGAAGACAACCATGTCACGTCACATTTTGATTATATATGATTTAATCTTTGTGTGCATCATGTTTGAGTGCTAGTATTAGATACACAACGGTAGCATTTAAATATGATGATCCCTAAATTAATTCTAATGATAGTGTTCCCCTTGTGTGTGCACTACCAAGAAAGTTCTCTGGTATGAGGCAGGCCGTGACGATCGGGTGTTAGACATACATGCGTTCGCATACAGTGGGTGTAATCAATGTTACACTGTAATACATACTAGTTAGAATTGGCAAGCCTAGCATGTGCAGATGGCCTCGGAACATAATAGATTGATAGATCGATCATGAGTCACATGGATGATGTGATTGACATTGGTGAATATTTACCCTGGCAGCAGCATCAAAGGCCATGACGGTTGGGGATGATGTGGTGTAAAGGGATCGTGTAGTCACTTAAATTGTTGTTAGGGATGACAATTTAAGTGGGAGCCTGTTTGTTAATATGATTACAAATTAGACTCATAATTATGAACTTAATCTAAGTCCTTTTGCAAATATCTTGTAGACAATGGCCATCCCCTCAGTTCGCAACTCCTTTGGTCCATTCATTGATGGGGAGAAACTTAAGCTAGATGGGTCGAATTTCACCGACTGGTACCAATTCCTCAGAAGGATCCTCATAGAAAATGATCTTCTCTATGTCCTTCGTGAACCCTTGGAAGATTTCCCCGTTGATTCCTATTGAAAAGAAGATGCAACTATTCACGACCACCAAGATACCTTCATGATAGTCAAGTACACCATTATCCATGCCATGGAACTCGGCTTGAGAGTACCCTTCCATGAAATCGATAGATATGCTATATGGCTTGAAGAGTATGTTTCCATCTAAGGAGACGAGCATGAAGTATGGGTACATAAAGGAGTTTGTCTCCATAAATATGGAAGAGAACTCAAGATTGAATAGCCACCTGGACACCATGGAAAGGCTCCATGAACATCTGAAGGATGCTATAGGAGACGTGTTGACTGAAGACCCTGCAATTGATGGGGTCTTGCGTTCACTTTCCCCTAGTTACAAGGACATCGTCATGGACTATATTGCGACAGGGATTCTGAATACCTTTCCCGAAGTCATAGAGAAGCTCAGGACTACCAAGGATGAACCCAAAGCTAGGAAGGATGTCAACGGAGAAGGTATATGTTGATATACAAGTTATAAATGTTTCCATGAAACACTTATGCAGTTTCAAGTATTGGATACTTACCCCTGGTTTATTTGAAATTAGGACCCTCTGTGTGAGTTATGGATGGAACAAGGCCCTAATGGAGTGATGACGGCAAGAAATCTGGTTGAAGGCCGAAACCACTCCTTCCCTCGAAGTTTATCATTAGGATCAGAAGAATTGAATAAAAGCTTTGTAATCAAGTTTGTGAACCGTGAAAGTGTGTCTTGCTTAATGCGAGACGGTTATTCATATTAATGAGAAACAATCATTTGTTCCTTTTTCTATGAATGATTTCTTTTATGATTCGCATTGAAATTACAAACAAGTTATTCTAGTTCTTAATATATATGATAATAAAGCATTTATAAAGAACAAAGAATTGCCAAGAGATATCCAAACATAAATTTGAATCAGTTTAAATCATTCAAAGTTTTTAGAATCAAGAAGGATATAGAATTAACCAGAATGTTAAAGTGTTATTGATTTGATCCAAGTGACTTCGAATTCAAGTTAATAGCAATTTATCATATAAGGACTTGCGAAAACAGTTTAGAAAATTATAGTTACTGGACTAATCAAATAGTATTGATATGTCTAATACAACATAATCATGATGTATAAGATACATATGGTATGAAACAAAATCCACTCGGATTAACATTAGATATTAGAGTTATAGATTGAAATAGTAAACACTCAATGAAACATAAGGAACATCTAAAGATTCGCGGAAATGGCAGCATATGAGATATGCCAAGCTCGAGTTTCTAGAGATTTCGATAGTTTGAAATCGTGGAGAATAAAAAGTATTTGTGGTGCGTTCTTAGTAAGACTATAAACACAAATTCCAAACTAATACCAAAAGGACAAAGTTTGTTTTGTCTCAGTGGGGTACTTAGTTGAGAAAGTTTCTTCTCATAGAAGTGTTTGTGGAAGGACATAAGTGTAAGAAGAAAGTTTTACCTTACCTCTGAATTGTTAAGAATGTAAAATGGAATATGGTCCGGAAACAAACTCTAAAATTGGAGGGAAACTATAATGATGTGATCATAAATGTTTCAACTAATACTTTATAAAAGTGGGATTCAAAATTTCATTCTGCCCTTTGTAGAATTTCATTCTTGATTCACTTGACTTATTATTGGAATAAGACATACCTATGAACTACAAAGAAAGTTTGATGGACCTAAGTACAAGAAATGACTTAGAGTCAAGAAATACCAAACTAAGTAACATTTGAGATTATGAAGTAAAAGCTACTTGATCTCATTAAGTAATGGAATTTACTTAGTCCTTCCTAGTAAACTACAAAGTTGAAAGAACAGAAATAAAACATAAAAGGAAGACATAAAGGCTTGTTTTGTCATAAAGTTGTTTTGACAAATGCTTAAATGTCTATTGGATTCAATCAGTAGATAAGTCCAATTTGAAAATTGGCTAAGTACTATTCAAAACTGCAATGTCTTCAAGAGTTTGAAGAGAAAGGTTGTAATTAGTACAACAGGCGGGTTTTGATCAATCAGGAATTGTTGAAGTCTTGTAATAGAAATTCTCGATTTGATGCAAGATCAAAGAATGTTGGATTTGCCAAGATTATCGAGAAAGGATTTAAATTGAGTGGGAGCTAAGGAGTTTCCCAGTAGAATATGTGTTCGACATATTTGAGTGGGAGATGACTGACATCCCTGAATATCAAATATTGATGATATATTTGAGTGGGAGTATAACTACGTTCTTGAATATGTGATTGGCATATTGCTGAATAATGTGCTGGGTATTAGAAATGATTAGATCATTTAGGTGAAATTATACATAATGTGACATATGTTCTTAGTTGTGAATAACAAACATTCTAGAATGATTTCTGAGCTAACAACTAAATCAGAGTTAAGTTTAGAGCAAAGGAAGGATGGTTAGAATCAAAGTAGCAAGGGTTGCACTTGGATTGAAACTATAAAGATATAGAAGTATTAGGATACTTCAAAATTAGCAAGTATAACTTTTTGTTTGGAGAAAGTTTGACTTTCGACTATGTGTATTTATTGTTATACATGACATCTTGAAAATCCAGTTGATTGATAGATCATCATTGTATATACTAGAATACAAACGTCTCACTTTGTCACCAAAATGCTAAAAGTACATTATATGATAATCGGGATTAATGTCAAATAGGTGACATTAATGATTTGCAAAATAGGACCTTATGAATCTGGTAAAACAGATTCAGGACAATAAGTCCTCCATGAGCAGCATGATCAATAAACGCATATGAGTTATGGTTTATGATTAGTAGCAATTCAACTAGATTATTTGTACTACAGTGAAAGTAGGAGACTGAAGGAAATGTGCCCTAGAGGCAAATAATAAAGGAGTTTATTAAACACATTCCATTAGTTCATAATATTTCTATACCATGCTATAACTATATCAATAGGAAACATTAATATAGGTGTGATATGTAAACAAACCAAGGTCCCTAATAGACTTTATTTAACTAGTTCATTGGTCAATGGATGGTCAAGGTTTCCTAACCATGTTGGTTCTTCGACACCTATTTCACAATGGAGCTATCTAATTAGAGAATGAGATAGTGGACATCATTCCAAAGATGATTGTTGCAGCACAATCATATGACAAAGTTCACAGTTACAATTATCAGAAACATAGTGACTTGTTCCTCAGATAGTGAGACCATATTTAATCATTCTCACCCGAGAGTGCTTTGAGAGCATCGAACGTCACCCTGTGAAAAGGTGATTATAAAGGTGTGATTAGGTACTCAGAGGAACAGGTTGATGCGTATATGTCAAGAGCGGTATTTGTACGTCTGTGCGATGGAAGATACTATGGGCCCACTCGGATAAGATATATCAAATATGTTGTGCAACATGTGACTAGGTCATGGGATATCACTTATCGGTACAAGTTAAAGTAGCATTGTCGGTAACAAGGTTGAACCCGACATGGAGATGTCGATGATCAAATCTTGGACAATGCAACTATCGAAGAGACAAAGGGAACATAATACATAATTTTTCAGGCTCAAAACGATGGAGAATCGTGTGTGCATAAGGGTCATCATGGGCATCCCGATTCCGCTGTTGATCATTGATAGAGATCATGTCTATGACATTCCGGAACCATAGGGACGCACGCTTAAGGGCTTTACGATACTTGGAGATCTACCTATAAGATGGAATCCTGATAGAGAAAGAAACCAGAATTGTTCTAGGGAGATCCAAAGTTGTTCGGAGAAAGAAAGAAGGAAAAGGAGAAAGGAGTTTTATATAAATGAGAATTTAAATATACATTTATTATATGTTAATTGTGAATTAATATATTCTATATAATATTTAAATTAAGATTTATAAAGTCAACTTTCTTATTAGGTCATAACCCCGGAGGGATTTGACCTAAAAAGAAATGTTGCAGAAAATAGGAAAAAGGAAACAACCAATGGGGTTGGTTTGACCAGCTCAGGCCCACGTAGGCGACGGATAACAGCCGCCGCATGGGGCGGTCCATAGCGGGGCAGCAAGCCGCCAGCTCGACCTGTCCCAGGGAGCTCGCGGGAATATGGTGCGCCTGCTGGGCCACGGGTATCGCTGCCAGCCCACTCGGGCGACGGGTCCCTCGCGCGGGCCATGTGGAGGGGTGGCGACTCGCTGGGATAGCGACCGCAGGCTGCTGCGAAGCCACGTGAGCTAGGCCATGGGGTGGTGCCAGCCCACCTGGTCGGCTGCCGCGGGAGGGCGTGTTGGGACGCACTAGTGGCGCCCTAGGCCCACCCAGATTCCCTCTTGCATGCTGGGATAATGGATTCAGCCCATCCGTCTATAACCCTGTTTTCTGTTTATTCTTTTGAAGAAATTAGTCCCACATGGCCAAGTTTTTAAGAAAAGCACACCCCCTCTTCCTATATAAGGGGTGCCCATTGGTGGGATTAAAAACATAATAAATTAAGATATTCCCTTTGGTCGGAATACTTCCCGTCTCTCTCTAAAAGGTGCCTCTGCTAGTGTGCGGTCCCAAGTCTAGACTGTAGAAACAAGGCGTTCTCTTTTGCGACATGCCGCTGTTCTTTCGGGATTCTAGCCAGGAGGTCTACTTCCGCAACCTTGGCGGGGTCGGAGGCTGGGTGCAGCACCCCGGGTAAAACCACTACTAGAAAATCACCGTGTTTTGCCTTTGTGCATCATCATGATGGCATGATCATGTCATCATGCCACCTTGCATTTGAGCATCCTCATGACTACATGCATATATCGCATAAAACTATTTTCTAAAAGACTATCTTTGTTTTCTAAATAACCCCCTCTTCATTTCAACGTATAAAAACACCCCGTATTCCGGATATCTCTATTTGTATAAAACTAATTATAAAATATTTTATTAAAATGAAACAAACAAATGTTTTTAAATAAATATTAAACGGGGGATACAGCCGGCCAGGCCCAAAGGCCCAGCCATCCAGCCTACAACCCCATCTATCTTGACAAAACTCTAACCCTAATCTACCTTCTACCCTTACCCCGCCGCCAAAAGCAAACACTTGCTCGAACACAGCAAACATGCAACCGGCCACAACACCCAACTATCCACGTTATGGTTGGTGTGTTGTCAACGCCTCGCTGGGAAACCCCAAGAGCAAGGTGTGATGAGCACAACAGCAATTTTTCCCTCAGTAAGAAACCGAGGCTATCGAACCACTAGGAGGAAGGAAACGACTCAAAGGTGTTGCTAGCAACTTGGAGACCTGCACAACACAAACTCAAGACTTTGCCCCAACGAACGGTGAGGTTGTCAATCTCACGGTTTGCTGTAACAAAGGATTAACTATATGGTGTGGAAGGTAATAGTGGTTTGCAACAAGTAAACAGTAACAATAGAAGATGTATCAATGGTAAAGATTGGACCGGGGTCCATACTTCACTATAGGTGTTCTACTTAGATAAACAAACATGGCATGCTAGTAAACAAATTACAGCATGCCAATTGACAGGACTGAGCAAGGGATAACAATGAAATACTAGACATTCATGATCATATGAGATTCGATTGGGCAATACAACAATATACATAGACCGCCATCCAACTACATCTATGACTATAAATCCACCTTCAGGTTATCATCCGAAGCCCCTCCAGTATTAAGTTGCAAGCAACAAATAACTTCTTTAAGAAAAGTATGTAAGGTAAACAATCCACTTGTTCCATGAACAAGAGACCGTTGTTTTCTGTTGGAGATATGCCCTAGAGGCAATAATAAATGTAGTTATTATTATATCTTTGTGTTTATGATAAATGTTTACATTCATGCTATAATAGTATTAACAAGGAAACATTAATACTTGTGTGATTTGTAAACTTAATTTGAAGTCCCTAGTAAAGCCTCTATATAATACTAGCTTGTTGGTTAATAGATGATTGTGGTTTCCCTATCATGAACATTGAGATGTTATTAACAACAAGATCATATTGTTAGGAGAATGATATGATGGACATACTCCTATAGATAAGCGTAGCATAAAGATCAAGTCATTTTAATAGTTCAATTGCTATATGCTTTCTGATACATAGTAATCTAATTCCTTCGACCATGAGATCATGCATATCACCTTTACCGGATGGATGCTTTGATGACATCAAACACCGCACCATAACTGGGTGGCTATAAAGGTGGCATTGAGTGTTCGGAAAGTATTGGTTGAAACACATGGATCAAGAGTGGGATTTGTCCATCCATATGACGGATAGATATACTCTGGGCCCTCTCGGTGAAATGTCATCCAATTAGCTTGCAAGCATGTGACTGGCTCACAAGGGATCACATATCATGGGAACGAGAAAAGAGTACTTATCGGTAACGAGGTTGAACTAGGTATGCAGAGATACCGACGATCATAACCTCGGATAAGTAAATTATCGTGAGACAAAGGGAAATTGATATCGTATGTAAGTGGTTCATTCGATCGCAAAGTAATCGTAGAAATATGTGGGAGCCATATGAATTTCCAAATTCCTCTATTGGTTATTGTTCGGAGAAGTGTCTCGATCATGTCCGCATAATTCACGAATCGTAGGGAGACACACTTAAGGATTCGACGTTGTTTGAGTAGTTATGGAATGATGAGAAGGAGACCGAATGTTGTTCGGAGTCTCGAATGGGATTCGGGATATCACGAGGAGATCCGGAATGGTCCGGAGAATAAGATTCATATAAGGAAAGTCTCGTTTCGGAGTTGGGGAATGGTTCCGGTGTTTTCATCGGGAATGTTCTAGAATGTTCCGGAATGTCCCAAGACCGAGGGGAAGGGTACATGAATGTGTTGTATCAAGTTGGTATGATTGCATCATGTACTAAGTGTCATCAGTGAACCAAATAAAGGATTAATTCAAATCCTAGTTTGAAAAGTCAAATAGCTAGTTTGAAAAGTCAAACGGCTAAATTTGGAAAGAGGAAAAGAGGAGGAGTGGGAAACCGAGTTGGGGAGGAGTTCCCTCCTCCAACCGCCGGCCCACCTCCAAGCTGAGTTGGGGAGGGACTCCCCTCCCCTTGGCCGCGCCTCCCACCTATAAAGGGAGGGGAAGGGCTGCCCCTCCTAGCACACAAGATCCTCTCCTCCAAACCCTAGCCGCCGGCGCCGCCACCTCCACTGCCGCCGCCGACCTAGGTCAAGCCGCCGGCCAAGATTCCTCCTCGGCGTGTCTAAACCCTAGATCACCAAGGGAATCTCTCATACTCCACCATACTCGCTCCGGCTTAAGGCGAAGCCCTGCGAGATCTCCCCTCTACTTCCGGTACCACGCCGTTGTGCTACCGGAATCGCGAGGAGAGTGCTACAACCTCCGCTGCATACTGGAACAAGGGAGAGGAAGGTCTTCGTCGAGTACCGAACATGTGACCGACTGTGGGAGCGCTGCCGGAACGTAGCACCGGAAGGATCGTCTATGCGATCTTGAGATCGGGAAGAGTACGACTACATCACCCACGAGAATCCGCTCTCGTTAAACACTTTGGAATCTTTGAGGGTGAGTTATTCCATCCACTCGTTGCTACAATCTAGTAGATAGATCTTGGCTTGTTTGTTTGTATGCGGTAGAAAATTTTTGTTTTCCATGCTACGAAACCCTACAGTGGTATCAGAGCCGTGTCTATATGTAGATCTGTTGCACGAGTAGAACACAATGGTCATTGTGGGCATTGATGCTTTTATTGTCGATTGCTTCTTGTGTACTTTGCATCTTGCGGGATGTTGGGATGAAGCGGCCCGGGCTAACCTTACATGACATCGTTCATGAGACTTGCTCCACGCTTGACATGCAACTCGTATTGCATAAGTGGCTTTGAGGGTGCCTGTTTCTCCTAGCATAGTTAAGATCCAATTTACAACGGGTGATTAACAATACTAGTATCAATGTTGTGGTTCTTGTTCGTAAGTTAGAACGACACTTATTGAAAACCCCAAACCACGTAAAACATGCAAAGAAAGTAGAGGCGTCTAACTTTGTTTTGCAGGGGTGTGCTGTGATGTGATATGGCCATGATTGTGATTATATTTGATGTATGCAATGTTCCTTATTGTAAGTTGGCAACCGGCAGGAGCCATATGGTTGTTTTTAATTTATGTTAAGACCCGCGTGTCTATTCAAAGTAGTTGTAATATTTGAAGCCGGTGGACGACAACCATGGAGAAGCGTCATTGACCTTGATGCAATGCCGGTGATGATGGAGATCATGTTCGTGCTAGAAGATGGAGAACGGAAGCACAAAGAAGAAAGGCCATATCATATCACATATTATGAATTGCATGTGATGTTAATCCTTTATGCATCTTGTATTGCTTAGTAGACAACGGTAGCATTATAAGATGATCCCTCATGCACATGAATTTCAAGTCATAAAGTGTTCACCCTTAGTTAGCACCGTTGCTAAAGCTTGTTGTTTCGAAGCACCACGTGATGATCGGGTGTGTTAGATTCCGCAAGTGTATACAACGTGAGCAAGCCAGATTTGCTCATGCGGAAACTAAGGTTTGATCTTGACGAGCCTAGCATGTACAGACATGGTCTCGGAACACGGATCACCGAAAGGTAAAGCATGAATCATATAGTAGATATGATGAACATGTCGATTGTTCGCCATTGAAGCTACATCAACTCTCGTGATGATCGGTGTTGATGTGGTGTATTTGGTTCGTGTGATCACTAAAACAATGTGAGGGATATTGTTTTGAGTGGTAGTTCACCTAGATTAATTTTAATATTAATTTGAACTCAATTTGTCATAAACTTAGTCTAAACTATTGCAAATATGTTGTAGATCAATGGCAGCCCCTACCATCAATTTTAATGTGTTCCTAGAGAAAGAAAAGTTGAAAAACAATGGAAGCAACTTCGCGGATTGGTTCCGCAATTTGAGGATTGTCCTCACTGGTAATTTGACCTATGTGCTGGATGCACCATTGGTGACCCACCCGCTGATGCCGCCGATGAAGTAAAGAATGTTTACCTCACTCGGAAGACTCGGTACTCCCGATTTCAGTGTGCTATCTTGTATGGTTTAGAATAGGATCTTATGAAAAGGTTTGAGAATTCAGACCCTTATGATATTGTCGAGGATCTCATATTGATCTTTGAGACTCATGCGAAATTGAAAGCTATGAGGCTTCGAAAAGTTCTTTAACTGCAAGATGGAAGAGGGCAACATCGTGAGCATGTGCTTAAGATGTCTCGGCACGCAAACAAACTTCAAAGCTTGGGTATTGTGATTCCTAATGCTTTGGGGATTTACTGTGTCCTCCAATCACTACCACCAAGTTACAAGAACTTTGTGATGAACTACAACATGCAAAACATGAACAAGACGCGTTGCGAACTCTTTTCCATGTTGAAGTCTGCGAAGTGGAGATCAAGAAAGAGCACCAAGTGTTGTTGGTCAATAAGACCACCAAATTCAAGAAAGGCAAGTCTAAGTAGAAGGGACACTTCAAGAAGGGTGGTAAGAAAGTTACCACGCCGACGAAGAAGACCAAGGCTGGACCTAAGCCTGACATCGAGTGCTTTTGCAAGGGAGAAGGTCACCGAAGCGGAATTGCCCAAAGTACTTGGCGGATTTGAAGAACGGCAACATCAAGAAGAAAGGTATATCTGATATACATGTTATTGATGTGTATCTCACTAGTACTCGTAGTAGTGCACAGGTATTTGATACTGGTTTGGTTGCTCATATTTGTAACTCGAAACAGGTGCTGCAGAATAAACGAAAGCTAGCGAAGAACGAGGTGAAGATGCGCGTTGGAAACGGATCAAAGGTTGATGTGATCGCGGTCGGCACGCTACCCCTTCATCTACCATCGGGATTAGTTTTATACTTAAATAATTGTTATTTGGTGCCTGCGTTAAGCATGAACATTATATCGGGATCTTGTTTATTGCGAGACGGTTACTTGTTTAAGTCCGAGAATAATGGTTGTTCGATTTATATGAGTAATATGTTTTATGCACATGCACCTTTGATAGATGGTCTATTCTTATTGAATCTCGATAGTGGAAATACACATATTAATAACATGGAGGCTAAACGTTTGAAATCAAGCGATAACTCGACTTATATGTGGCACTGTCGTCTTGGTCACATTGGAGTGAAGCGTATGAAGAAACTCCATTCCGATGGACTTCTTGAATCACTTGATTTCGAATCACTTGAAAGATGCGAAGCATGTCTGATGGGTAAAATGACTAAGACTCCATTTTCTGGTATGATGGAGCGAGCTACGGACTTGTTGGAAATCATACATACCGATGTGTGTGGTCCAATGAGTGTAGCATCGCGCGGTGGTTATCGTTATGTTCTTACCTTCACGGATGACTTGAGTAGATATGGGTATATCTATTTCATGAAACATAAGTCCGAAACTTTCGAGAAGTTTAAGGAATTTCAAAGTGAGGTAGAGAATCAACGTAACAAGAAGATTAAATTTCTACGTTCTGATCGTGGAGGTGAATATCTAAGTTACGAGTTTGGCGAGCATTTGAAGAAATGCGGAATACTTTCACAGTTGACACCGCCGGGAACACCACAGCGTAATGGTGTGTCCGAACGTCGTAATCGAACTCTCTTAGATATGGTTCGTTCTATGATGTCACTTACAGATTTACCGCTATCATTTTGGGGTTATGCATTAGAAACAGCCGCATTCACTTTAAATAGGGCACCGTCTAAATCCGTTGAAACGACACCGTATGAATTATGGTTTGGGAAGAAACCTAGATTGTCGTTCCTTAAAGTTTGGGGGTGCGAAGCCTATGTAAAGAAGTTACAGCCGGACAAGCTTGAACCCAAAGCGGAAAAATGCGTCTTCATAGGATACCCGAAGGAAACTATTGGGTATACCTTCTATCATAGATCCGAAGGCAAAATCTTCGTTGCCAAGAATGGATCCTTTCTAGAGAAGGAATTTCTCTCGAAAGAAGTGACTGGAAGGAAAGTAGAACTCGACGAGGTTGTCGAACCTTCTCTCGAAATTGCGAGTAGCGCAGCGCCGGAAGAAGTTCCTGTGGTGCCTGCACCAATAAGAGAGGAAGCTAATGATAATGATCATGAAACTTCGGTTGAAGTTGCTACAGAACCTCGCAGGTCAACGAGAACTCATACCACTCCAGATTGGTATGATCCCGTTATGAGTGTCATGTTGGTGGACAACACCGATGACCCTGAGACAAATGAGGAAGCGATGATGAGCCCAGATTCCAATAAATGGCAAGAAGCCATGAAATTCGAGATTGGATCCATGTACGAAAACCAAGTATGGACTTTGGTGGACTTACCGGATGGCCGGAAGGCTGTCGAGAACAAATGGATCTTCAAGAAGAAAACAGATGCTGATGGTAATGTTACTGTCTATAAAGCTCAACTTGTTGCAAAAGGGTTTCGACAAATTCAAGGAGTTGACTACGATGAGACTTTCTCACCAGTAGCAAAGCTAAAGTCTGTGAGGATTATGTTAGCAATCGCTGCATATTACGATTATGAGATATGGCAGATGGATGTCAAAACAGCATTCCTCAATGGAGACATTAATGAAGAGTTGTATATGATGCAACCCAAAGGTTTTGTTGATCCTAAAGATGCTAACAAGGTATGCAAACTTCAACGGTCCATCTATGGATTGAAGCAAGCATCCCGAAGTTGGAATCAACGTTTTGATAAGGTGATCAAAAGTTTTGGTTTTATATAAAATTATGGAGAAGCTTGTATTTACAAGAAAGTGAGTGAGAGCTCTGTAGCATTCTTAATACTTTTTGTGGATGACATATTATTGATTGGGAATGATGTAGACCTTCTTAATAGTGTCAAGGAATATTTGAATAATAGTTTTTCAATGAAGGATCTTGGCGAAGCAGCTTACATATTAGGCATAAAGATTTATAGAGATAGATCGAAACGCCAAATATCATTGTCACAAAGTACATATTTGGACAAAGTTCTAAAGAGGTTTGGAATGGAAGATAGCAAGAAAGGGTTCTTGCCCATGTTGCTAATACGACCTTGAGTAAAACTCAAAGTCCGACATCGGCGTAAGATAGAGAAAGGATGAGTAAGACTCCTATGCCTCAGCCATAGGATCTCTAATGTATGCCATGCTATGTACTAGACCCGACATTGCATATCTGTTAGTTTAACTAGCAGATATCAAAGTGATCCAGAGTGGATCATTGGACATGATCAAAAACATCCTTAAGTACTTGAGAAGAACTAAGGATATGGTTCTTTCTTATGGAGGTGATGAACAGCTCGTTGTTAATGGTTACACCGATGCTAGTTGGAACACCGATCCGGATGATTCTAAATCACAATCTGGATACGTATTTATTTTGAATGGTGCAGGAGTTAGCTGGAGGAGTGCAAAGCAAAGCGTTGTGGCGAGATCTTCAACTGAATCGGAATACATGGCTGCTTCGGAGGCTTCACAAGAAGCGATATGGATGAAAGAGTTCATTACAGAGCTGGGTGTGGTTCCTAGTGCGCTGGACCAAATGTCTATCTACTGTGATAACATGGGCGCCATAGCCAATGCGCAAGAACCAAGGTCACACAAGAAGCTGAAGCACATCAAGCTACGTTTTCACGCTATTCGAGAACATATCCAAGATGGGGATATAAAGATTTGGAAAGTACACACAGATCTGAATGTGGCGGATCCGTTGACTAAACCTCTCCCGAGGGCAAAACATGACCAGCACCAAACTGCCATGGGTGTTCGGTATATTACCATGTAAATTAGATGACTCTAGTGCAAGTGGGAGACTGTTGGAGATATGCCCTAGAGGCAATAATAAATGTAGTTATTATTATATCTTTGTGTTTATGATAAATGTTTACATTCATGCTATAATAGTATTAACAAGGAAACATTAATACTTGTGTGATTTGTAAACTTAATTTGAAGTCCCTAGTAAAGCCTCTATATAATACTAGCTTGTTGGTTAATAGATGATTGTGGTTTCCCTATCATGAACATTGAGATGTTATTAACAACAAGATCATATTGTTAGGAGAATGATATGATGGACATACTCCTATAGATAAGCGTAGCATAAAGATCAAGTCATTTTAATAGTTCAATTGCTATATGCTTTCTGATACATAGTAATCTAATTCCTTCGACCATGAGATCATGCATATCACCTTTACCGGATGGATGCTTTTATGACATCAAACACCGCACCGTAACTGGGTGGCTATAAAGGTGGCATTGAGTGTTCGGAAAGTATTGGTTGAAACACATGGATCAAGAGTGGGATTTGTCCATCCATATGACGGATAGATATACTCTGGGCCCTCTCGGTGAAATGTCATCCAATTAGCTTGAAAGCATGTGACTGGCTCACAAGGGATCACATATCATGGGAACGAGAAAAGAGTACTTATCGGTAACGAGGTTGAACTAGGTATGCAGAGATACCGACGATCATAACCTCGGATAAGTAAACTATCGTGAGACAAAGGGAAATTGATATCGTATGTAAGTGGTTCATTCGATCGCAGTAATCGTAGAAATATGTGAGCCATATGAATTTCCAGATTCCTCTATTGGTTATTGTTCGGAGAAGTGTCTCGATCATGTCCGCATAATTCACGAACCGTAGGGAGACACACTTAAGGATTCGACGTTGTTTGAGTAGTTATGGAATGATGAGAAGGAGACCGAATGTTGTTCGGAGTCTCGAATGGGATTCGGGATATCACGAGGAGATCCAGAATGGTCCAGAGAATAAGATTCATATAAGGAAAGTCTCGTTTCGGAGTTGGGGAATGGTTTCGGTGTTTTCATCGGGAATGTTCTAGAATGTTCCGGAATGTCCCAGACTCGGAGGAAGGGTACATGAATGTGTTGTATCAAGTTGGTATGATTGCATCATGTACTAAGTGTCATCGCTGAACCAAATAAAGGATTAATTCAAATCCTAGTTTGAAAAGTCAAATAGCTAGTTTGAAAAGTCAAACGGCTAAATTTGGAAAGAGGAAAAGAGGAGGAGTGGGAAACCGAGTTGGGGAGGAGTTCCCTCCTCCAACCGCCGGCCCACCTCCAAGCCGAGTTGGGGAGGGACTCCCCTCCCCTTGGCCGCGCCTCCCACCTATAAAGGGAGGGGCAGGGCTGCCCCTCCTAGCACACAAGATCCTCTCCTCCAAACCCTAGCCGCCGGCGCCGCCACCTCCACTGCCGCCGCCGCCGACCTAGGTCAAGCCGCCGCCGCCTAGCAACCCTAGCCGCCGGCCAAGCTTCCTCCTCGGCGTGTCTAAACCCTAGATCGCCGAGGGAATCTCTCATACTCCACCATACTCGCTCCGGCTTAAGGCGAAGCCCTGCGAGATCTCCCCTCTACTTCCGATACCACGCCGTTGTGCTGCCGGAATCGCGAGGAGAGTGCTACAACCTCCGCTGCCTACTGGAACAAGGGAGAGGAAGGTCTTCATCGAAAATTTAACGCAGTGACCGATCAAGGGAGCGCTGCCGGAACGCAGCGCCGGAAGGATCGTCTACGCGATCTTGAGATCGGGAAGAGTACGACTACATCACCCACGAGAATCCGCTCTTGTTAAACACTTTGGAATCTTCGAGGGTGAGTTATTCCATCGACTCGTTGCTACAATCTAGTAGATAGATCTTGGCTTGTTTGTTTGTATGCGGTAGAAAATTTTTGTTTTCCATGCTACGAAACCCTACATTTTCACCCTAGTGGCAATAGCACATCTAGAACCTTAGAGATTTCAGTCACTTCCCTTAGATTAAATAGAGGCATGAACCCACTATCGAGCATAAATACCCCCTCTTGGAGTCACTAGCAACTACTTGGATAAGATAGCTACTAACAACGGAGAGCATGTAAGATCACAAACAACACAAACATGATAGAATCAATAAGACAAAACCATTAATCAATCTGACATAGTAATCTCAATATACATCGAATCCCCGCAAACACAACATGCATGATTACAAATAGATGAGATCTTGATCATGAATGGAGCTCACAAGATCTAAACATGATAGCACAAAGGAGGAGATACAACCATCTATCTACTACATGGACCCGTAGTCCAAGGTGGAACTACTCACGCTTCATATCGGATGCTGGCATGATGAAGAAGAAGGCCTCCGGGATGATCTCCCCTCCGGTAGGGTGCCGGGAAGAACTTCAGATCCCCCTCCCCCCCCGATCCAGGGACGATGGTGGCGGTGGCTACAGAAGGTTTCGTGGAATATTGATCGGGTTCTTAGGGTTTAGGAATCGGGGGGTCTTTATAGGCGAAGAGGCGAGGCAGGGAGTCGCCAGGGCGGCTGCACCCCCCCAAGGCACGGGGTGGTCTCACCCGTGTGGCCAGGGGGTGTGGCCCCCTGGTGACTCTCCTTTGTCTCGTATTTCGGCTCCGTGTTCCCCACGGTAAAATATTTACCTTGGCTTTTGTCTTGTCCAATTCCGAGAATATTGATTTTCTGCCTTTCTGGAACCAAAAACACAAGAAAACAGACAACTGGCACTGTGGCATATTGTTAATAGGTTAGTACCAGAAAACATATAAAAACACGTCAAAGTGTATACAAAGCAAAACAAAGTAGATACTAAACAAGCATGGAACATCAAAAATTATAGATACATTTCTGACGTATCAAGCATCCCCAAGCTTAACTCCTGCTCATCCTCGAGTAGGTAAGTGATAAAAAGAATAATTTCTGAGGTGACATAAAACCATCAAAATCAAGATCAAATCATTTGCAAACATTGAAACCTGGGATCAAAGAACTCTAAAACATGAGCATGAAAGATGGAGTTCTAAGAGTAAGACAAAGTAACTATGCATGCAACATGAAAGGCTACAAAAAATATCATGAATAACATGCACTAAAAAACGTTTGTTTGTTTCACATACAGAAAACATAGCATAGTGGCATTCATCTTGTCCCTCATGCAGTACCAAATAGATACATAGGACACCTTCAAAGTTCATAAGAGTGACTAGATACAAATAGCACAAGAACAAGTAATATCAATAATATGCATCAATCAATAAGTTTTGGGACAATGCACATAGAACTAAGAATGGCAATGTCAACACCCGGATTTTTAATCCCAGATGCCTATTATGCCATACATCGCAATCCCAGGATTACCATTTTTGCGAGACATAACAGATTGGTACCATAGTTCATCATCCATTACAAACCATAATAAAGGTCTTACAAATAAAGGATCTCATGATCCAGTCTTAATACAATCAATGCAGCGGAATAATAATAATAACTATAGCATGGTCGAAGCTCCATCTTAAGGGTCATAGGCAGTGCTGATGATGGGAGATGATCCTAGTAGTCATAGACCTCCTGTTGTCCATCATCCTGGTAGTCCTCCTCATAGTCTGGCCATGGAAATAGCCAGGGATAAAGCCATGAGTACTCTTTAAGTACTCGCAAACTATCACTAACAAATAAAGTAGTTCGAGTAGGATTCCTAAGCTCTAGGTATATTTGCAAAAATCTAGCTTTATCTCTAACTGAGTTTAGAAGTAAAGAAAACTAGTTTAATGTTCTATAACACTTAAGTGGGAACCTAGTATTCATGTTCACAACCCTGTTGTGGTCAAGTCAAAGTCATAGTTCATTTCACAAGTCATTTTGAAAACATCTGACGAAGGAACATTATGGCCACTCCAACTGTCCTTGAACGCAGACGCAGCTATTTGAATAGTTTGACACTCTGTAGAGGTGGTACAATTTCGCCACAACATTCGATACATCCGTCAGGAGAAATCCTGAATCATCATACTTAGTATGCAAATAATCAATCCTAACCTTTCAATTACACACCCTAGTATAGGCACCTCCCCTATGAGTTTGGCCTCCCAAACATGACCATCTGTCATCTTGTGAACTACACAGGTGGACATTCATCACGACGTAGCCTCAGCTCAAACCTCTTCCGCAAGGGACCCCATACTAAGACATATAAACTTCCAGTCAAGCCCTACCCAAATTCGGGTATTGTGGTTGTACGGTAAAGTTGGAATGGTATTGCATCCGAACCCAACCATCCATTTTTAATAAAAGGGCTAAGGCTCATGCCTCAACAGTTTCATCATCAAATCATCGTGTTTTCATAACGCATGTCAAAACATTTCAATAGAATGAATTTTCATTCCAAGGTTTTCATAATTCATTTTCAGCAAGTATTCCCATCTAAAGTGATCAACTTTTATGCTTAGTACTAGGCACTAAAGTTCAGGGTATTCACTAATGAGGGGTGATAATCAAGTGTGACTATCCAAATCTAGTCTCATGCCTTAGTGTGAAATCTAAGTATAACTACTTAGGCCAAGTTTTATGCTCTTTATGCTATCTATACTATGTTTCCAAAACTCACAAAGCACTAACTAAAAGTAATAAAGAACTTGGGTAAAAATAAAAGAATAAAGCTTGCAATTAAAACTGGGATTTGGTATAATCAAGGTTGCATAACCAAAACATGCCTAATGCATCTTGCATAGGTTATCTTGCATAAGTAGCACGCAAAGTTCTAGCTTGCAAGTGTTAGCTTGCCTTGATTGGTGCAGTGGTTGAAGTTTTCTTCGTAGTAGTAGTAGTACTCCTCCTCCTCTTCGTAGCCTTGGTCGGTACTAGCGTCTATAAATAAATACGAGGTAAACAATCACCAAACAATACTTAACTACCTCTATTAGGCACACAAAGGTTCACACTAGATGATCTAGCATCATTACAATCATCACATACAAGAAAGACCTAGTCTTATTATTTTATTTTGGAAAAGTAATTTCTACTCAATAAAAATACTTAAGATTTAATATTCTCCAATTAAAATATGGGATCATGTTAACACATGTCATCACCATATATTCTAATACTTGGGAATATGATTTAAAGTGGTGGTTATGTTTTATAAAGTTTAAAATTAATATTTTATATAATTAATGTGACTAGAAATGCCTATATAGCATTATTTTAGTACTAGTCCAAGATCACTTCAGGTAAACCTAAATATTTTTACATATTCAGTTAGATCTTGGCAAATGTGATTTTTGAGAGTTGGGATCAACTCAAAAGCATTTATGGTTGATTTTTGAAAAATGTTTGAATAGGGAAAGTCTCTGTCTTGTTATTTTTACTATAGGTGATATATAATTTCAAATGGTTTGAATCCAACGGGCTTGGATTGATAATTTGAATATCTTTCTAACAAAATTGGAATCATGCAATTTGGTTTAGTACATCTCCTTGAATTGAATTTTTAATCTTCTAACAAAACTAGGGTTTGAATAAAATGGAAAATAACTATTTGAATTACTGGGCTACACGCGGGAAAGGAAATGGGCCAGCCCAGCTGCATAGGGCGCGCGCAGTGGGCTACTGACAGGGGGGTCCCGTGTGTCAGCGGCTCATTCTAAACGAAGCGGTATGTTTCAATCTGGGCCGTGCAATTAGACTAGGATCTACGGCTGTGGTGCGTCATCTCCGTCGAACAGCTCCAACGAGACTAGACCCTAACGCGACGGTGGGGGTACGCGGTGGCACACCTAGGCTCCAGCTAAGGTTTGCAATGTGGGTGAACGATGTTGTCGACGACGGCGGTTCAAACTGTGGTCGCGGAAGCTCCTGGGGTGGCTCCAATCAATGACCCTTCTCCTCCTCTACAGCGGCGGACTCCAGCCAAATTCCGGCGGGCTGGTGCTCTCCTTGCTCCAGGGACGGGTCAGGGGTGGTTCTGAGAGACAGGGGAGTGAGATGGTGTGAAGAATTGAGGTGGGGGTGGCCTCTATTTATACACCGGCGAGAGGGGCAGTGCGGCATGGCCAGGTTCCTCCGGCGACGTTAGTACAACGAGCTACGAGCATGGCTAAGGGCGTAGGATGGTGTGGTGTCTCCTGGCGATCATCACAGGCTTAAAGGCATGGCACGGGGCAGTCGAGAACGGTCGGAACGGGTCAACGCTCTATGTGGCACCGATGGCGTTTTAGACGATATACAGGGGCTTCGTGTCGCGCGGCAGCAAACGGTCGTGTTTGGGAGGTAGCTAGGGGTATAGCGAGTGCAAGTGCACGCGGTGAAGGCGAGGCGCGGCGTGTGCATGCGTGTCGGATGCGGCGCTCTGGCGCGATCTCGGCATGGCAGAGAGAAAATGGGCACAGCTGTTCTCGGTGGTCCATGGCTTGGCTGAGCTCGAGGGTTGGACAGGGGGTGGTGGTGGACGGTGGCCTGCCTCCTAGACATCATGGACGGGCGTGACGCTTCCTCCTGTGAGCTATCCATGATCGGCCGGCAATGGCGGGCTCGGGTGGCGCAGCACTGGTGCAAGGGTAGAGGAGTAGCTGCTTCAATGCATTGCTGGGTGTTGGGGGTGACAAGGGGAGTGAATTGGGGACAAGAATTGGACAAGTCAATGATCAAGAACAGCGATAGTTAGGCTGTTGTTACTGTGTTCACCAAGTGTTTGATGAAATGGCTGCACGAAATTTAGATTTGAATTTTTGGATGATTTTTGGTGAGTGCTCTGGTCACATGCTTGGTAGTCTCTGGTTGCTTGGGCTTGCCAAGGTGAACTGGTTTGGTTGGTTTTTGAGAAATGGTGATCTTAGTACATACACTTGATTCAATTTTGAATTGTCCTTTAGATAGATTTGGAATTTGTTTCTGTTGGTTTGCAAAGTGATCATGGGTTCACTTTTACTTGTTCTAGCAAGGGGTGACAAGAATTGGATTTGTTTCTGTTAGAAATCTTTGACTAGGAACACTTAAAGTGGTCTAGTTGTTAACTTTGGTCAAAATGACCATTTGCTTATATTTCTTATTTTTATTTTCTCTTCTTTTCATTCTTCTTGCAAATGATCTAGATGATATTGTTTTCATCTTTAAACCAATCCTTAGCATTCATAGCAATAAAACATGGCAATTGCAATCATTCAGGCACTAATCACACACACATGCATTCATATTAATCTTAATAATAAAAGTTTTTGTTAACCCTAAAGTTGGACGATTAGAACTTGATAATCTTGTTTAATATTTTTGGTGTGTTACAAACCTTCTCTCCTTAAACAAAATCTCGTCCCAAGTTTTAAGAAAAAGAAAACTAGGAACTAAAGAGATCTGAAAACTCAGTCCTAATGTAATCTTATCGCTCCCAAGTAGCTTCTTCTTCAGTATGGTTGCTCCACTGGATCATGAGAAACTTGATACTACGGGTTCTGGTGGTTCTGAAGGATTCTTCCAAAATACGAATGGGTACTTTAGGATAAGTTAGGTCCTCGTTGATCTCTATGGTTCTGTGATCAATATTCTTGAAAACTTCGGTCTTCTTCGGGACTTCTAGGCATTTGCAAAGTAACGAGATATGGAACACATCATGCACGGCTAACATCTCCTCTGGTAGTTCCAGTTGATATGATACTTCTCCTCGGCGATTCACAATCTTGAAGGGTCCAATATATCTGGAGGCTAACTTCCCTTTCAGTTGGAAACGTTGCATTCCTTTCAAGGGTGATACTTTTAGATATACAAAATCTCCGATATTGAAGGCTAGATCTCGACGTATCTTATCAGCATAACTCTTCTGTCTGGATTTGGTGGTCTTAAGGTGCTCACGGATCTTGTGAACTTTCTCTTTGGCTTCTCTTAGGATGCCGGTTCTGAAAATCTGACTCTCTCCTACTTCCGACCAATTCAACGGGGTACGACACTTCTGTCCATACATAAACTCAAATGGGGCCATTTGCAAACTGGCTTGGTAACTGTTGTTGTATGAGAATTCTGCGAATGGCAGACAACCTTCCCATTTTGATCCATATTCTAGCACACAAGCTCTCAACATATCTTAGAGTATCTGGTTTACTCGCTCCATTTGTCCATCAGTCTACGGGTGATAAGTTGTGCTGAAATCCAGTCTGGTTCCCAATCCTTCTTGGACTTTCTTCCAAAGTCTCGAGGTAAACTGAGTTCCTCGATCCGATACAATGTTCTTGGGGATTCCATGCAAACTGAGTATCCTAGCAATGTACAACTCTGCTAGCTTCAAAATATGATAAGTGGTCTTGACCGGTAAGAAATGGGCTACTTTGGACAGTCTATCCACTATGACCCAAATAGAGTCATTTCCCCTACTAGATGTAGGAAAACCGGTGATAAAATCCATTCCAACTGAATCCCATTCCATTCTGGGATCTGCAATGGTTGCAAAAGTCCCGTGGGTCGCTGATGTCCCGCTTTGACTCTCTCACAGATATCACATTTGTCTATGTAGCTTCCAATTTCTCGCTTCATATTATGCCACCAAAATTGCTCCTTCAAATCCTGATACATCTTGGTTCCTCCAGGGTGGATAGAATAAAGAGTATCATGGGCTTCTTGCAAAATAGCTTGCTTCAACTCTGAATCTACGGTCACACACATACGTCCTTTGTACCACAAAACTCCTTCTTCATCTTCTGTGAATCCGGGTACCTTCCCTGTATCGATACGATGTTTGATTCTATCGATACTAGCATTCCTGTCTGCGCCTCCTTGATCCGATCTATCAAAGTGGGTTGAAGTTCTATGCTAGCCAAAAATCCTTCACTAACTAGCTCCATTCTAAAATCTTCCAACTCCTTATGCAAACTTGGTTTCTCTTTCAGAATCATGGTGTTCAATCGACACAGCAATCTTCTAAAAGCATCCTCTACCACATTGGCTTTATCGGGGTGATAGTGAATGTCAAAGTCATAGTCCTTGATTAACTCTATCCATCTCCTTTGCCTCATATTTAGCTCCTTCTGGGTGAAAATATACTTCAGACTCTTTTGATCCGAATAAATCTCACAGTGGTTACCCATGAGGAAATGTCGCCATGTTTGCAAGGCTAAAACTACAGCTTCTAGTTCAAGGTCATGGGTAGGGTAATTTTGCTCATGTTGCTTTAGTTGTCGGGACAGATAGGATATGACTTTGCCTTCTTGCATCAACACACATCCGAGACCAACATTGGATGCGTCACAATACACATCAAAAGGCTTCTAGATATTCGGCATAATCAAGATTGGGGCTGAAATCAATCTCTTTTTGAGCTCTTGAAAACTTGCTTCACATTTGTCCGTCCATTCAAACTTCTTATCTTTCTTCAACAACTGGGTCATGGGTCTTGCGATGCTCGAGAATCCTTCTACGAACTTGCAGTAATATCCCGCTAATCCGAGAAATGCACGAACTTTAGTTTGAGTGGTTGGGGCTTTCCATTCTTCAACATACTTAATCTTGGTGGGATCGACAGCAATTCCTCCTGCCAACACGATATGACCTAGGAATCCTACTTCCTTTAACCAGAACTCACATTTCCTAAACATGGCATACAACTGATGCTCTCTAAGGGTTTCAAGGATGGTCCTCAGGTGTAGCTCATGGTCTTCTTACGATTTGGAATAGATCAGAATATCATCGATAAACACAACAAAAAATTTATCTAGGAAGTTCATAAAATCTTATTCATGAGATTCATGAAATAAGCGGGGCATTGGTTAATCCAAAAGACATGACAGTGTACTCATATAATCCATATCTGGTGGTGAAGGCAGTCTTTGGAATATCCATTGTGCGAATCTTGATTTGATGATAACCAGTTCTAAGATCAGTCTTAGAAAACACTTTGGCACCGGTCAACTGGTCAAACAGATCTTCTATCTTCGGCAGTGGGTACTTGTTCTTAATGGTGACATCATTCAGCTTCTGATAATCCGTGCACAAACAGTTACCTCCATATTTCTTATCCACAAACAAAACAGGTGATCTCCATGGCGACGCACTTGGTTGAATCAAACCTATCTCCATCATAGCATCCAATTGCTTCTTTAGCTCCACTAATTCAGAAGGGTTCATACTATAGGGTCTCTGAGCTATGGGTCCAGTTCTAGGGATTAGTTCAATGATAAACTCGATATCCTGATCTGGGGGCATACCGGGCAATTCATCTGGGAATACGCCAGGGTATTCACAGACTACTCTGACTTGGTCAATGGTTGGGTGGGCTAGACTCTTGTTGCACTTGAATTGACGAGGAAAAGTCTCGGATAGATGCTCTACTGATACTCCAGTGGCACTAGTCATGGTTATGGCTTTCTTGGCACAGTTGATTAATCTTATGTTTCGACATCCAATTCATTCCTAGTACTACTTCCAAACCTTTGGTTCCAAGTACTATTATATTAGCATAAAATTCTATTCCATGGATTCTGATAGGTACGGCCTTGCAAATTTGTCTAGCTTTGGTGGTTGAACCAGGTATTTGAACTATCATAACATGCTTCAATTTTGTTGGTTGAATCTTACTAGTGCATGCAAATTCTTCTGTAACAAACAAGTGCGATGCTCCAGAATCAAATAACACTCTTGCAAGTACTGAGTTAACAGAAAACATACCCAGCATGACATCTGGCGCTTCCTGAGATTCTTCAGCATTCATGTGAAACAGACGGCCGTTGAGGTTGAGTGAGTTCCCTGGGGCAAATCTCCTTCCAGGCTAAACACGGTGTTGCTGCTGAGCTGGTGCATTCAGATTGGTGGCTGCTCCAAGCTTCTTGCAGCACTCGTTGGAGTAGGGACCCTTGACTCAGCATTCAAAACAAGTAACCAGAGACTTGTCTTTTCCTGCAAAAGGCACGGCATTGCTTCCAGTCCTTGGGTAAGTATTGTTGTTGTTGGGGTTGTTGTTGTTGGACCTGGGCAGTGCACGGTTGAAAGTGTTGGTGTTGCCGAAGTTGTTGTTGTGGTTTCCTCCGGGCCTTGGGTTCCCTCCTCTACGGTTGGGATAGTTAGGACGGGACATAGGGGGTCTATTGTTTCTTGGGGCATATCCAGCTGACATGTTGGGGCGATACTTCGGGGTATGGTGGGATCCTGGTTGATGCATAATTCGACGCTTGTGATTCTCATTGGCTTGTTTGATCTTGCCTTCCATTTGGATTGCTGAATCCACTAAGGCTTCAAGGTCAGTGAAGGGAATGTTGACCAGCACTGTATGCATCTCATCATGCAGACCATTCAAGAACCTCTCCTTCTTCTTGGCTTCAGTACTAATCTCATCAGGGGCATACCTAGACAGAGACAGAAATCTATCATGGTACTCTACCACAGTCATCCTTCCTTGCTTCAGCTCCTTGAATTCATCCCGCATCCGCAGAATCAAACTCGGTGGCACATGGGTTCGGCTGAACTTGAGTTTGAATTCATCCCAAGCCATCATATGTACTCCATTGATGGTGCGAATGCTATTCCACCAAGCTCTTGCATCACCTACCAGATAATGGGTGGCAAATAGTACTTTCTCATTGGCCTCCACTCCTGCGACTTCTAAGTTGTTCTCCATGGTCTGTAGCCAGTCATCAGCATCTAATGGCTCTTCAGACTTACTAAATATGGGTGGATTGGTGTTTTGAAAGTTCTTGAGCTTGGATCCATGGTTGTCCTGGTTTCCATGGCCTTGATTGTTATTGGCCATCTGAGCTATCCGTTGAAGGCTGGCTAAATTAGCTTGGCGTCCAGCTCTTCTAGCTTCACGGTCAGCAACCAACATCTGTAGGATTTGCAGCATTGGATCCCGAGATGAACTGCTCCCTCCGCGAGTCATCTAAAGATTGAGATAGATCATGAGACAAGAGGGAAATTTCTAAGGTTCATGGGTTTGTTTTTGAAAAGGTTTTAAACTTTGAGTTTAACTCTGGTTTTGCCAACTAGCAACTTGCTTTTCATTCATTCATAGCACCCAATACAAACACACACCACACTAAGGTAAAATATGGTTTTAGGAACCATTCTGTGAATCTACGATATAGTGGGACCGGATACAACTCACATCTACGATAGTGCTCAAGTGCTACTAATCATCAGAACTGGTGGCTTCATCATCATCAATGAAGGCGAAATCATCATCATCAGTGTGGAAGTCCATGACGAGGTCCTCTAGGTAGTCATCATCATCACTGAGGTAGGAGTAGGGATCTCCACGGATACCTTCCCCTTCATTCTCCCTCTCCTCAAGATGCATGTCCCTCTCATGGATGGTCTCCTCCAAGTATGACACTTTGTGACGAAGGCGGGCAATGATGCAATCCTTCTTGTCACGCAGACGACGAAGTGACTTGCGCTCCTTCACGAGGATGGCGAGGGTCTAGTCCTTCTTGACTGCAATGGAATAGTTGTGGTTGGCGTAGGCGCGGGCGTTGTCCAACTCCTTCTGCCTATCATACAGCATGAAGTCGAGATGATCGACTTGATGCTTCAGCTCCGGATGGCCTGTTACTTCCAATGGCTATCCCATAGCATCACACCTTGCGTAGTACTCAAAGCGGGTGCCCTTGATCTGGTTGATGCTTTTCCCACACAGATGGGCAAGAGCCTCCTGCATAGCCCTGGCATGTCTGTCTAGCCAGTTGTTCTCCCTCAAGCTGAATTGGATCCCCTCTGAGGTGGGTGCCTCCATCTTGGCTCTGAGATTTGCAACTATCAGCCACTGTATTTCTCCTCCTTGTTGATCATTGAGTTGTGCTCCAAAGAACTCGTGGTGCGGGCGCTCAAGAAGTTCTGAGAGTTGGCTTAATTTGCGCTCGAACATGAGCTCTCCTCTGTTGCCCAACTGGTAGAACTTCCTATACTTGACTTCCATCTATAAGAATGTAGGATGAGTAAGTTAGTGAGGTGATCAAGTGTGTCAAATTTTATGTAAGATTGCAAGAATTTTTGAGGAACATGAATTTTCTTGAAAGGATATAACTGATAAGAATGAGAATAGGTTTTCATAAATACTCACTTCTTTTGTGTTTGAAACTAAGTTTTTGAATCAAGAGTCCATTCTAACTATGGTCTCCTATTGTTAGGATGGATCTGATACCAACTTGTCAACACCCGGATTTTTAATCCCAGATGTCTGTTATGCCATACATCGCAATCCTAGGATTACCATTTTTACAAGACATAATAGATTGGTACCATAGTTCATCATCCATTACAAACCATAATAAAGGTCTTACAAATAAAGGATCTCATGATCCAGACTTAATACAATCAACGCAGTGGAATAATAATAATAATAATGGTAGCGTGGTTGAAGCTCCATCTTTAGGGTCACAGGCAATCCTGACGATGGGAGATGATCCTAGTTGTCATAGACCTCTTATTGTCCATCATCCTAGTAGTCCTTCTCATAGTCTGGCCACGGGAATAGCCAGGGACAAAGCCATGAGTACACTTTAAGTACTCGCAAACTATCACTAACAAGTAAGTAGTTCAAGTAGGAATCCTAAGCTCTAGGTTTATTTGCAAAAAGGAAGGTTTATCTCTAACTGAGTTTAGAAGTAAATAAAACTAGTTTAATGTTTATAACACTTAAGTGGGAACCTAGTTTTCATGTTCGCAACCCTGTTGTGGTCAAGTCAAAGTCATAGTTCATTTCACATGTCATTTTGAAAACATCTGACGACAGAACAGTATGGCCACTCCAACTGTCCATGATCGCGGACGCGGCTATTCGAATAGTTTGACACTCTGCAGAGGTGGTACACTTTCACCACAACATTCGTTACATCCGTCCGGAGAAATCCTGAATCATCATACTTAGTATGCGGATAATCAATCCTAACCTTTCAATTACACACCCTAGTATAGGCACGTCCCGTATGATTATGGCCTCCCAACCATGACCATCTGTCATCTTGGGAACTGCACAGGAGGACATTCATCACGAGGTAGCCTTAGCTCAAACCTCTTCCGCAAGGGAACCCATACTAAGACATATAAACTTCCAGTCAAGACCTACCAAATTCGGGTATTGTGGTTGTACGGTAAAATTGTAATGGTATCGCATCCGAACCCAACCATCAATTTTTAATAAAAGGGCTAAGGCTCATGCCTCAACAGTTTCATCATCAAATCTTCTTGTGTTCATAACACATGTCAAAACATTTCAATAGAAGGAATCTTCATTCCAAGGTTTTCATAATTCATTTTCACCAAGTATTCCCATCTAAAGTGATAAACTTTTATGCTTAGCACTAAGCACTAAAGTTGAGGGTATTCACTAATGAGGGGTGCTAATCAAGTGTGACTATCCAAATCTAGTCTCATGCCTTAGTGTGACGTCTAAGTATAACTACTTAGGCCAAGTTTTATGCTCTTTATGCTATCTATACTATCTTTCCAAAACTCACAAAGCACTAACTAAAAGAAATAAAGAACTTGGGTAAAAATAAAAGAATAAATCTTGCAATTAAAACTAAGATTTGGTATAATCAAGGTTGCATAACCAAAACATGTGTAATGCATCTTGCATAGGTTATAGTGCATAAGTAGCATGCAAAGTTCTAGCTTGCAAGTGTTAGCTTGCCTTGATTGGTGCAGTGGTCGAAGTTTTCTTCTTCGTAGTACTCCTCCTCATTGTAGCCTTGGTCGATACTAGCGTCTATAAATAAATACGAGGTACACAATCACCAAACAATACTTAACTACCTCTATTAGGCACACAAAGGTTAACACTAGATGATCTAGCATCATCACAATCATCACATAAAAGAAAGACCTAGTCTTATTATTTTATTTTGGAAAAGTAATTTCTACTCATTGAAAACTACTTAAGATTTATTATCATCCAATGAAAATATGGGATCATGTTGACACATGTCATCACCATATATTCTAATACTTGGGAATATGATTTAAAGTGGTGGTTATATTTTATAAAGATTAAAATTACTATTTTATATAATTAAAGTGACTAGAAATGCCTATATAGCATTCTTTTAGTTCAAGTCCAAGATCACTTTAGGTAAACCTAAATATTTTTACATATTCAGTTAGATCTTGTCAAATGTGATTTCTGAGAGTTGGGATCAACTCAAAAGCATTTATGGTTGATTTTTGAAAAATGTTTGAATAGGGAAAGTCTCTGTCTTGTTATTTTTACTATAGGTGATATATAATTTCAAATGGTTTGAATCCAATGGGCTTGGATTGATAATTTGAATATCTTTCTACCAAAATTGGAATCATGCAATTTTGTTCAGTACATCTTCTTGAATTGATTTTTGAATCAACTGACATGACTAGGGTTTGAATAAAATGGAAAATAACTATTTGAATTACTGGGCTACACGCGGGAAAGGAAATGGCCTGGCCCAGCTGCACAGCGTGTGCACTGGGCTGCTGACAGGGGGGTTCCGTGCGTCAGCGGCTCATTCTAAATGAAGCGGTATGTTTCAATCTAGGTCGTGCGATTCGACTAGGATCTACGGTTGTGGTGTGTCGTCTTCGTTGAACAGCTCCGACGAGACTGAACCCTAACGCGACGGTGGGGGTACTCGGTGGCTCACCTAGGCTCTAGCTAGGGTCAGCGATGTGGGCGAACAATGTTGTCGACGACGGCGGTTTGAACGGTGGTCGCGGTGGCTCTTGGGGTGGCTCCAATCAACAGCCCTTCTCCTCGCTCCTCTGCAGCGGCGGACTCCGGCCAAATTCCGGCGGGCTGGTGCTGCCTTGCTCCGGGGAAGAGTCAGGGGTGGTTCTAAGAGAGAGGGGAGTGAGATGGTATGAATAATTGAGGCGGTGGTGGCCTCTATTTATACACCGGCGAGAGGGGCAGTACGGCATGGCCAGGTTCCTCCGGCGACATCAGTACAGCGAGCTATGGGCATGGCTAAGGGCGTAGGACGGTGCGGTGTCTCCTGGTGATCATCATGGGCTTAAAGGCATGGCACGGGGCGGTCGAGAACGGTCGGAATGGGTCGACGCTTTGTGTGGCACCAAGGGTGTTTTAGACGACGTATGGGGGCTTCATGTCGCACGGTAGCGAACGGTCGTGTTTGGGAGGTATCTAGGGGTATGGCGAGTGCATGTGCACGCGGTGAAGGCGAGGAGCGGCGTGTGCGTACGTGTCGACTGCGGCGCTCTAGCGCGCTCTCGACATGGCAGAGAGAAAATTGGTGCAACTGTTCTCGGTGGTCCATGGCTTGGCTGTGCTCGAGGGTTGGACAGGGGGTGGAAGTGAACGGTGTCCTTCTTCCTAGACGTCATGGACGGGCGCGACGCTTCCTCCTGCGATCTTTCCATGGTCGGCCAGCAATGACAGGCTTGGGTGGTGCGGCACTGGTGCAAGGGTAGAGGGGTAGCTGCTTCAATGCATTGCTGGGTGTTGGGGGTGACGAGGGGAGTGAATTGGGGACAAGAATTGGACAAGGCATTGATAAAGAACAGTGATAGTTAGGCAGTTGTTAATGTGTTCACCAAGCGTTTGATGAAATGGCCGCATGAAATTTAGATTTGAATTTGTGGATGATTTTTGGTGAGTGCTCTGGTCACATGCTTGGTAGTCTCTGTTGATTGTGTTTGCCAAGGTGAACTGGTTTGGTTGGTTTTTGAGAAATGGTGATCTTAGTACATACACTTGATTCAATTTTGAATTGTCCTTTACATAGATTTGGAATTTGTTTCTGTTGGTTTGCAAAGTGGGCTTGGGTTCAATTTTACTTTGTCTAGCAAGGTATGAAAAGAATTGGATTTGTTTCTGTTAGAAATCTTTGACTAGAAACACTCAAAGTGGTCTAGTTCTTAACTTTGGTCAAAATGACCATTTGCTTATATTGCTTATTTTTTATTTTCTCTTCTTTTGATTCTACTTGGAAAAGATCTAGATGATATTGTTTTCATCTTTAAACCAATCCTTAGCATTCATAGCAATCAAACATGGAAATTGCAATAATTAGGCACTAATCGCACACACACATGCATTTATATTAATATTAATAATAAAAGTTTTTGTTAACCGTAAACTTGGGTGATTAGAACTTGATAATCTTGTTTAATATTTTTGGGGTGTTACAGGCAACTATGCTCTCTTAACTGGTGCATAAAGGTAAAAGGTGAAGACTCAATATAATGGTGGAAGAAAGGACCTTCATAAATGGAAGCAGGGATTTCAAGTTCAAAAAGAGCTTCCAAAAATTATGGTACTTGTTAGCTTTAAGCCCTCATTGCCCCTATCATAAGCATCTTGAAGTGATTAAGGTTAAAGTGAACAAACTATGGAGTATATGCTTGACAAAGTATAAGTTGGCAATCTCAAGTCCCTTGAATACGAGGGCCGCACCTCATGCTACTCAACTTTAGTCACTTGTAAGTTCTTGTCATAGTAAGTACATGTGTATCATAGAGAACCGCCAATGGGGTACCCCTTGCACATGATACAGGAGCTATCCCATAATCAAAATGACAAGGCAAGCGGACAATGAGCATTTCAGCAATCTTCTTATTTACCATGGGAATATGGTGATTTTTTCTCTCTTTTCTCTTTTCAATATGTCTCTCTTTTTTTATAAGAAGAAAGCTTCATAGATGTCATTATGGTGATGCTGCATGTTTACACCATGATTAGGCATGGCTTAGGCTAGCGGCCCAGGCATTTCTCTAACACACATACATAACTCCATCGACTTACAAGCTCCCCTTTTATTTCACACAGCCGACATCCATAGACAAAAGAGCAAGATATCAACTGTGTACAAAGTACAAGTGCAATGTTGAAAGCGTTCCCCGTGACAGCATGACTTTACTAATTCCAACGTATAAGTGCAAGCGTATACAACATAGATGACACAATGGTTCAAGTATATTAGGGGCAAGAAAAATAAAGTGTGCCATCAAGTTTGGGAGAGCTTCAATCACTAAATTTTCACATAACAAAATATTTTTTAATTGGAAGATAGATGAAAACAATAATATACTTGGAATGGTGTAACACACCATGCATAGGAGTTTATAGTGGACAGTTTGGAATAACTTGGTTTCTTGGGAGTTGGATGCATGAGTAGAGCTTACTCATACAAGTGGAGGCTAGCAAAAGACTGGGAGCGACCATATCATGTTTGTATTCTCTCACGGTCACTCTATGGGCTCAAGCAGGCACCACGTGCTTGGTATCAGCGCATCGTAGCGTTTCTTCATCAGCTTGGCTTTTGCTCCACTCGCTCTGATGCTTTGCTGCTTGTCTACCGCTAGGGAGATGCCATAGCTTATCTTCTCCTCTATGTCGATGATATTATCTTGATGTCCTGATCTTCTCAACTGATCCTACAACTCACTGACCATCTTCATGCTGAGTTTTCTCTCAAGGATTTGGGACCCCTTCAATACTTCCTCGGGATTGAGGTGGTATTGCACGCAGATGGTTTCTTCCTTCATCGGCGGAAGTATGCTCATGAGCTTCTAGACCGTACGGGGATGCTTAATTGCACCCCGTGACTACGTCTGTCAAACGCGAAGGCCAAGATCTCCGCCACTGATGGTTCTCTATCACCGGATGCCTCGTTCTATTGGTCCATCGTCGGTGCTCTTCAGTACCTCACTCTGATTCGGCCGGAGTTACAGTATGTTGTTCAGCAGGTGTGCCTTCATATGCATGCTCCTCGTGATTCTCACTGGGCTTAGGTGAATCGGATACTATGCTATATTCGTGGTACTCTGGATCTTGGCTTGATGCTACACGCCTCCTTTGCCACGGACATCGTCGCCTACTCCGATGTCGACTGGGTCGGCTGCTGATGACTGCAAGTGCACAGATTGGATGTAGCTAGTTTCGATATAAATATATCTATCCCATTGGGAGAAGGAGTCTGAAGTCTAAGAATTCCTAAAGTAAATACTGAAAATAGAATTGCTAAATAAAGTTCTAAGTAACAAGATAAAATGCGAGTGTTGCGTGAAAAGGTGTTTTGGGGGTTTTGGTATTAGAGAACAATGAGTAAAGTAAATAAAACTGAATACAGAAAATAAGTATCGCTTATGTAAAAGAGATTTGAAACTTCAGTGGGAGAAAGGTGTTCTCAGGGATTGGCAGATACACCACTAGGATTATAAAGTGCTAGGTAAAGATTATTATCATGAACATTCTCAACTATCTATGTGTGGGAGGAACTCCGTATTTGGACAAAGAGACAACAACCACAGCTCAAATCATCCTCATAACCACAGCAGACAGCAATCATAATCAATTGAATTACTGTTTTAGTAAGGTACATAATCCCGCAAGACGTATCCCATGGCATGGATAGTGTTTTGTGAGTTTCGTCGATTCCCAAGTTGATACATAAGGGGTGCCAACAGCTTTATAGTCACTCTAATTGCTAACATCTCTCCGTCTACCAAAAAGTATTTCCCTACATCAAGTCCCCTGATACGGCTTAGATCACTCTAGAGCTTTGTTGGGAGACCCCAAGAGGAAGGTATGATGAGTACAGCAGCAAGTTTTTCCCTTAGTAAGAAACCAAGGTTATCGAACCAGTAGGAGGAAGAAAATGACTCAAAGGTGTTGATCGCAACTGGAAACCTACACAACACAAACTCAAGACTTTGCCCCAACGAACAGTGAGGTTGTCAATCTCACCGGTTTGCTGTAAACAAAGGATTAAATGTATGGTGTGGAAGGTAATAGTGGTTTGCAGAAAGTAAATAGTAACAGCGGAAGATGTATCTGAAGGGTTTTGCAACATAGTAAATCAAAAAAATTCTACGGATGCGAACGGGAAAGCCAAGAACTAATCTAGGAGATGCAAACAACGAGGGGGGTAGATGAGATCTTCATACCCTTGAAGATTCGCACAACGGAACGTTCGACGGAACGTGGGTGATGTAGTCGTACTCGCTTCTCCTCCTCGCGATCTGATCCGATCTAACACCGCAAGTGGCGATGCCTCCGAGAGATGCACACGTGCGGCACCTCGACGTCTTCTCCTTCCTCGGTCCAGCAAGTATGGTGGAGGGACGGATTGGATCTACAACGCGACGGCGCGGTGCAAGTGGTGGAGAGTTTCTATAGCAGGGCTTCGCCTACGTGCAGTCGGGAGGGAGAGAGAGAGGAGGGCAGTATGGCGGCTAGGGCTTTAGGAGGAGGTGTGGGAGGGGGTGCACCCCCAGCCCTCTTTATATAGAGGGGTGGGCGGCCAGCCGTTGCCCCTCCCCCAAACCCTAGGGCCGGAGGCCAAGGAGGGAGGAGTGGGGGGCAAGTTCCCCCCCCCCCCCTTCGAGAAGCTCCCCTAGGTTTTGCCCTAGGTTGGCCGGCTGGGCCCTATGGGGCCTTGTGCCCCTGGCCCAATGCGGCCAGGGCACTCCCTCATAGGCCCATGCCCCCTCCCGGCAGGTGGGGCCACGTTGGTCCCCCTCCGGAATGTTCTAGAAGCTTCCGGTACAATACCGATTAACCCGAAACAATTCCGAACTCCAAAAACTGCATTGCCTTATATGAATCTCATTCTCTGGACCATTCCGGAACCTCTCATGATGTCCCGGATCCCATCCGAGACTCCGAACAAAAAACTCATAAACAAATTATCCAATCTATCCTAGCGTCGAGACACGTTAAGTGTGTGACCCTTCGGGTTCGAGAATATGCAGACATGATCTTATATCAATAATCAACAGTGGGGTCTGGAAACCCATATTGACTCCCACACATTCATCGATGATCATATCGGATGAACCACGATGCCAGGATTCAATCAATCCCATATATATATTCCCTTCGTCTCGCGATATTTTACTTGCCCAAGATTTGATCGTCGGTACCGTCATACATAGTTCAATCTCGTTCACAGCAAGTACTTTAGTCGTTCCGTAATCTGATATCACTTTGTGATTAACTCCTTAACCACATGCTTGCAAGCGGTGTTGATATCGATTATCGAGTGGGCCCGAAGTATATCTCTCTGACTTGGGAGGGATAAATCCCATCTCGATACATACAACCCAACAGGTACTTTCCGATCACCTGAGAGACACCTTTATGATCACCCTCTCATAGGATGACGTTTGATGACCTCAAAGCTTTCTTTCGATACCAGGGAGTTGTATTATCTCATGGTCTAAGGAATACAATATTTGACATAAGAAAAGCTTCGCAAAGATGAACACGATGACATGATCTAATTGCTCCGCTTAGTTTGGGTCTGTCCATCATATCATTCTCCCAATGATATGATCTCATTATTAATCGAAAACTCATGTCTATGGTTAGGAAACCTTAACCATCATTAATCAATGAGCTAGTCCATAGAGGCATACTAGGGACACGGTGTTGTTCACAAACCACACAAGTATTAAAGTTTCCGCTTAATACAATTCTAGCATGGAATATAAACTTTATCATGAACAAGAATTATAATAATAACATCTTTATTATTGCCTCTAGGGCATAATTCCAACAGTCTCCCACTTGCACTAGAGTCAATAATCTAGTTTACATCTGGCAACAATCTAACACCCATGGCACTAAGGTGATGATCATGTTTTGCACGTGGAAGAGGTTTAGTCAATGGATCTGCGACATTCAGATCTGTATGTACTTTGCTAATCTTCAGATCTCCATCTGCTATATAATCCCGGATTATATGAAACTTGCGGTTTATATGCTTGGTCTTTGGATGATATCTTGGTTCCTTAGCGAGTGCTATGGCGCCAGTGTTGTCACATAATATCTCCAGTTGGTCCAAGGTACTTGGAACCACGCTAAGCTCAGTGATGAAGTTCCTGATCCAAACTCCTTCACTTGACGCTTCTGCAGCAGCCATGTATTCCGCTTCTACTGCAGATCCCGCGATCACGCTTTGCTTGCAGCTTCTCCAGCTCACAGCTCCTCCATTCAAAATATAAATGTATCCTGTCTGAGATTTAGAATCATCCTCGTCGGTGTCGAAGCTAGCGTCGACGTAACCCTTTATGACGAGCTGTTCATCACCTCCATAGACTAAGAACATTTCTTTAGTCCTATTTAGGTACTTTAGGATGTTCTTCACGGTTGTCCAGTGTTCCACTCCTGGATCACTTTGGTACCTGCTCGTCAAACTAAGAGCATTGGACACATCCGGTCTAGTACACAGCATGGCATACATGATAGAACCTATGGCCGAGGCATAAGGCACTTTGCTCATAGATTCTCTATCATTTACCGTAGCTGGACACTGAGCCTTGCTCAATATCTTACCTGACAACATAGGCACTGAACCTTTCTTTGCCTTATCCATTCTGAACATTTTCAGAACTTTGTCTAGGTATGTGCTCTGGCTTAAAGCTATCAGGCGTCTTTGTCTATCTCTAATGATCTTGATGCCCAATATATAAGCAGCTTCACCTAGGTCTTTCATTGAAAAACATTTGTTCAAATAACTCTTCACATCGTTAAGCATGTCAATGTCATTTCCAATAATCAATATGTCATCCACATATAGTACCAGAAATGTCACTGAGCTCCCACTCACTTTCTTGTAGATACAAGATTCGTAGCAATTTGGAACAAATCCAAAGCTCTTGATCACTTGATCAAAACGAAGGGTCCAACTCCGAGATGCTTGCTTCAGTCCATAAATGGAACGCTGAAGTTTGCACACTTTATCAGCATCCTTAGGATCGACAAAACCTTTGGGTTGCATCATATAGAACTCTTCATCAATGTTGCCATTGAGGAACGCAGTCTTGACATCCATCTGCCATATTTCATAATCATGAAATGCAGAAATTGCTAATAAAATCCGAATGGACTTAAACATCTCTACGGGAGAGAAAGTCTCATCGTAGTCAACACCTTGAACTTGTCGAAAACCTTTTGCGACAAGTCGTGCTTTATAGACGGTAACATTACCATTCGCGTCCGTTTTCTTCTTGAAGATCCATTTGCACTCAACGACCTTTCGGTCGCTAGGAGGGTCCACCAAAGTCCATACTTTGTTTTCTCTCATGGATCCCAATTCGGATTTCATGGCCTCTAGCCATTTCTCAGAGTCTGGGCTCATCATCGCTTCCTCATAGTTCGCAGGTTCACTGTCGTCTACTAACAAGACAGTTAAGACAGGGTTGCCGTACCACTCAGGAGGGGCACGCGACCTTGTCGACCTGCGACATTCAGTAGCAGCATCGTCCGAAGCTTCATGATCCTTGTCATTAGCTTCCTCCGTTGTTGGTGCAGGCGGCACTGTAACAATTTCAGGTGCTGCGCTACTCTCCAACTCAAGAGAAGGTTCAACAACCTCGTCTAGATCTACTTTCCTCCCACTCACTTCTTTCGAGAGAAACTCCTTCTCAAGAAAGGAACCGTTCTTTGCCACAAACACTTTGCCTTCGGTTATGTGATAGAAGGTATACCCAATACTTTCCTTAGGGTATCCTATGAAGACGCACTTATCCACTTTGGGTTCGAGCTTGTCCGGCATCAACTTCTTGACGTAAGATTTGCATCCCCAAACTTTAAGAAACGACAACTTAGGTTTAGCACCAAACCACAGTTCATACGGTGTCGTCTCAACGGATTTAGATGGTGCCCTATTTAAAGTGAATGCAGCGGTTTCTAATGCATAACCCCAAAATGATAACGGCAAATCAGTAAGAGACATCATTGATCAGACCATATCTAATAGGGTTCGATTCCGACGTTCAGACACACCATTGCGCTGTGGTGTTCCGGGTGGCGTGAGTTGCGAAACGATTCCGCTTGCTTTAAGATGCGTGAGAAAATCATAACTCAAATATTCACCTCCACGATCGGATCGTAGAAACTTAATTTTACATTACGATGGTTCTCCACTTCATTCTGAAATTCCTTGAACTTTTCAAATGTTTCAGATTTATGTTTCATCAAATAGATATACCCATATCTACTTAAGTCATCGGTAAAAGTGAGAAAATAGCGATATCCACCGCGCGTCGAAACACTCATCGGTCTGCATACATCGGTATGTATGATTTCCAACAAGTCCGTTGCTCGCTCCATCATTACGGAAGCGGGGTTTTGATCATCTTGCCCATGAGGCATGGTTCGCATGTGTCAAATGATTCAAAATCAAGAGACTCCAAAAGTCCATCAGAATGGAGTTTCTTCATGCGTTTTACACCAATATGACCTAGACGACAGTGCCACAAATAAGTAGTATTATCACTATCTACTTTGCATCTCTTAGCCTCATTGTTATGGATGTGTGTTTCATCCCTTTCGAGATCTAGAAGAAATAAACCATTCACAGCAGGTGCATGACCATAAAAGATGTTACTCATATAAATAGAACAACCATTATTCTCTGATTTAAATGAATAACCGTCTTGCAATAAACACGGTCCAGAAATAATGTTCATGCTCAGTGCAGGCACATAATAACATTTATTAAGGTTTAAAACTAATCCCGAAGGTAAAACTAAGGAGAGTGTGCCGACAGCCATCACATCAACTCTTGATCCGTTACCAACGCGCATTGTCACCTCATCCCTCGCAAGCCGCCGTCTATTCCGTAGATCCTGTTTCGAGTTACAAATATTAGCAACTGAACCAGTATCAAATACCCAGGCACTACAACGAGGGCTAGTAAGGAAAACATCAATAACATGTATATCAAATATACCTTTGATGGTGCCAGCCTTCTTGTCCGCTAAGTACTTCTGACAGTTGCGCTTCTAGTGACCCTTGTCCTTGCAATAGAAGCACTCAGTGTCCGTCTTAGGTCCAGACTTGAGCTTCTTCTCAGCAGGGGCAATGCGCTTGCCGCCGCCTTTCTTGAAGGGCTTCTTTGCACTCTTACCTTTCTTGAAGGTGGGGGCTTGTTGACCATCAACACATGATTATCCTTTTTGACGTCCACCTCCGCAGCATTCAGTTTTGCGAAGAGCTCGGTGATCATATCAGTGGAACCAATCTGATTATGAGTCACTACAAAACTTTTGTAGCTGGGAGGGAGTGATTGCAGAACCCTGTCAATCTTGAGCTCCTCTGGAATCTTGCAGTCCAGTTGCTCAAGGCGTTGAGTGCAGCCCGACATCTTTATGGCGTGCTCACTAACGGAACTCCCTTCCTCCATCTTGCAGTTAAAGAATTTCTTAGAGATCTCATATCTCTCAGAACGGGCCTGAGTCTGAAACATAGTTTTCAGCTCCTCAAGAATCTCAAAGGGCCCGGGATAATCTTCAAAATGATTTTGAAGGTCCGATTCCATAGCAAACAACATGGTGCTCTTAATCACACCATAATCATCTTTGCACGACTGATAAACAGCTTTCTCATCAGCCGGCGCATCTACAGTAGGGGCGTCACCTAGCGCATTCTCTAGGACATAGTCCTTTTGTCCGCCAGAGAGAATGATTCTCAGATTGTAGAACCAGTTGGTGAAGTTAGACCCATTGTTCTTAAGCTTTTCTTTCTCAGCAAAAACGTTGAAGTTGAAGTTGGACTTAGCCATTTGATCTACAATATTTGCAAGTACAAATTAGACTATGTTCATCATAACTAGTTCAACTTAATCAAATTACTAGATGAACTCCCACCAAATTCAACATCCCTCAAGTTGTTTAGTGAACATGATCCAAATTCACCACACCTAATCTGATCTTCACGAGAAGAGATGTGGTTTCAATGGTGGACAACGAAGTGTCGATCATATCATTCATATGACTCATGCTTAACCTTTTGGTTCATGTGTTCCGAGGCCATGTATGTACATGCTAGGATCGTCAAGTCAAACCCAAGTATTTCCGCGTGTGCAAAACTGGCTTGCACCCATTGTATGTGAACGTAGAGTCTATAGCACCCGATCATCACGTGATGCTTGGACACGACGAACTTTCGCAGCGGTGCATACATGGGGAGAACGCAGTTTTATCTTGATCTTTGAGGGAGGAATCATCTTATAATGCTACCGTCGCGATCTAAGCATAATAAGATACATAAAAGGATAAACATCACATGCATATAAATTTATGTGACATGGTATAGCCAATCTTCGTGCAATGATCTCCATCTTGTGCATGCCGGCATGATCTCCATCACTCCACCATGATTGCCTCCACCACGAATAGCAACTACAACTATTGCTAACTACTTAGCGATAAAGTAAAGCTATTACATGGCGCATAAGAAGTTGACACACAGGTCATACACAATTATAAAGACAACCATATGGCTCCTGCCGGTTGTGTACTCATTGACATGCAAGTCGTGAAATATTACAAAACATGATCATTGCATACAACATACACATCATATCTTGGGCCATACCATATCATAGAAAACACTCCCTGCAAAAACAAGTTAGACGCCTCTACTTTGTTGTTGCATGTTTTACGTGGCTTATGGGAGTAGCAAGCTAAGAACGATTCTTACCTACGGAAAGCCACAACGGTGATATTATGGTTGCCAAACTCTAGTGTAAATCCCATGACAACTATAGTGAGAGAAACTGGCATCCACCAGCCGCATGTGTGGAACAAGCCACACGTCAAGTGCGGAGCCGGTCTCGCGAACGACATCGCGTAAAGTTGGCCTGGACTGCTTCGATCTTACTATCTCGCGTCATAAGAAGAACACAAAAAAGAGGCTTGCAATAGAAAGCATCAACGCCGGCAACAACCATGTTGCGTTCTACTCGTGAAACACATCTACGCATAGATCTAGCTCTGATACCACTGAAGGGTTTCGCAGCATAGTAAATCAAAAAAATTCTACGGATGCGAACGGGAAAGCCAAGATCTAATCTAGGAGATGCAAACAATGAGGGGGGATAGATGAGATCTTCATACCCTTGAAGATTCATGACGGAGCGTTCAGCGGGCGTGGGTGATGTAGTCGTACTCGCTTCTCCTCCTCGCGATCCGATTCGATCTAACACCGCAAGTAGCGATGCCTCCGAGAGATGCACACGTGCGGCACCTTGACGTCTCCTCCTTCCTCGGTCCAGCAATTATGGTGGAGAGACGGATTGGATCTACAACACGACGGCGCGGTGCAAGTGGTGGAGAGTTTCTGCAGCAGGGCTTCGCCTACGTGCAGTCGGGAGGGAGAGAGAGAGGAGGGCAGCAGGGCGGCTAGGGCTTTACGAGGAGGTGTGGGAGGGGGTGTGCCCCAGCCTTCTTTATATAGAGGCGTGGGCGGCCAGCCCTTGCCCCTCCCCCAAACCCTAGGGCCGGCGGCCAAGGAGGGAGTGGGGGGCAAGTTCCCCCCCCCCCTTCTAGAAGCTCCCCTAGGGTTTTGCCCTAGGTTGGCCGGCTGGGCCCTATGGGGCCTTGTGCCCCTGGTCCAATGCGGCCAGGGCACCCCTCATAGGCCCATGCCCCCTCCCGGCAGGTGGGGCCACGTTGGTCCCCCTCCGGAAGGTTCTAGAAGCTTCCGGTACAATACCGATTAACCCGAAACAATTCCGAACTCCAAAAACTGCATTGCCTTATATGAATCTCATTCTCTGGACCATTCCGGAACCTCTCATGATGTCCCGGATCCCATCCGAGACTCCGAACAAAAAACTCATAAACCAATTGTCCAATCTATCCTAGCGTCGAGACACGTTAAGCGTGTGACCCTTCGGGTTCGAGAATATGCAGACATGATCTTATATCAATAATCAACAGCGGGGTCTGGAAACCCATATTGACTCCCACACATTCATCGATGATCATATCGGATGAACCACGATGCCAGGATTCAATCAATCCCATATATATTCCCTTCGTCTCGCGATATTTTACTTGCCCAAGATTTGATCGTCGGTACCGTCATACCTAGTTCAATCTCGTTCACAGCAAGTACTTTACTCGTTCCGTAATCCGATATCACTTTGTGATTAACTCCTTAACCACATGCTTGCAAGCGGTGTTGATATTGATTATCGAGTGGGCCCGAAGTATATCTCTCTGACTTGGGAGGGACAAATCCCATCTCGATACATACAACCCACGGTACTTTCGATCACAGAGACACCTTTATGATCACCCTCTCATAGGATGACGTTTGATGACCTCAAAGCTTTCTTCCGATACCAGGGAGTTGTATTATCTCATGGTCTAAGGAATACAATATTTGACATAAGAAAAGCTTCGCAAAGATGAACACGATGACACGATCTAATTGCTCCGCTTCGTTTGGGTCTGTCCATCATATCATTCTCCCAATGATATGATCTCATTATTAATCGACAACTCATGTCTATGGTTAGGAAACCTTAACCATCATTAATCAATGAGCTAGTCCATAGAGGCATACTAGGGACACAGTGTTGTTCACAAACCACACAAGTATTAAAGTTTCCGCTTAATACAATTCTAGCATGGAATATAAACTTTATCATGAACAAGAATTATAATAATAACATCTTTATTATTGCCTCTAGGGCATAATTCCAACAGTATCAATGGTAAAGATTGGACCGGGGTCCATAGTTCACTAGAGGTGTTCTCCTTAAGATAAACAACATGGCATGCAGGGTAAACAGATTACAGAAGGGCAATTGACAGGACAGAGCAAGGCATAACAATGCAATACTAGACATTCATGATCCTATGAGATTTGATTGGGCAATACAACAAGATACATAGACCGCCATCCAACTGCATCTATGACTAGTAATCCACCTTCAGGTTATCATCTGAACCCCCTCCAGTATTAAGTTGCAAGCAACGGATAACTTCTTTAAGCAAAGTGTGTAAGGTAAACAATCCACTTGTTCCATGAACAATAGATCGTTGTTTTCTCCCTAGTAGCAACATCACATCTACAACCTTAGAGATTTCTGTCACTTCCCCAGATTAAATAGAGGCATGAACCCACTATCGAGCATAAATACTCCCTCTTGGAGTCACTAGCATCTACTTGGCCAAGATAGCTACTAGAAACTGAGAGCATGCAAGATCACAAACAAAACAGACATGATAGAATCAATAAGACAAAATCATTAACCAATCTGATATAGTAATCTCAATATCCATCAGATCCCCGCAAACACAACATGCATGATTACAAATAGATGATCTTGATCATGAACGGAGCTCACAATATCTCAACATGGTAGCACAAAGGAGAAGAAACAAACATCTAGCTACTAAATGGACCCGTATTCCAAGGTGGAACTACTCACGCATCATACCAGAGGCTGGCATGGTGATGAAGAAGGCCTCCGGTATGATCTCTCCACTCCGGCAGGGTGCCGGGAAGAGCTTCAGATCCCCCCGATCTAGGTACGATGGTGGCGGCGGCTACGGACTATTTCGTGGAAGATTGATCGGCTACTTAGGGTTTAGGTATTGGGGGCTTCTTATAGGCGAAGAGGGAGGCCAAGGGGGTGCCCGAGGAGGCTGAACCCCCCAGGCGCGGGACAGGCCTGGCCAGGGGGTGTGGCCCCCTCGAGGCCTTCCTCCGTCTCGTCTTTTGGCTCCGTGTTCCCCATGGTAAAATATTGACTTTGGCTTTTGTCCCGTCCAATTCCGATAATATTGATTTTCTGCCTTTTCTGGAACCAAAAACAGAAGAAAACAGACAACTGGCACTGTGGCATCTTGTTAATAGGTTAGTCCTATAAAACATATAAAAATACCTCAAAGTGTAGACAAAGCAAATCAAAGTATATACTAAACAAGCATGGAACATCAAAAATTATAGATATGTTTCCGACGTATCAAGCATCCCCAAGCTTAACTCCTTCTCGTCCTCGAGTAGGTAAGTGATAAAAGGAATAAGTTTTGAGGTGACATGCACCATCAAAATCAAGATCAAACCATTTGCAAGCATTGAAAGCTGGGATCAAAGAACTCTAAACATGAGCATGAAAGAAGTTCTAACAGTAGGACAAAGTAACTATGCATGCAACATGAAAGGTTACAAGCAAAGATCATGAATAACAATGCATTGAAAAACGTTTGTTTGTTTCACATACAAAAAACATAGCATAGTGTCATTCAGCTTGTCCCTCATGGAGTAGCAAATAAATGCATAGGACACCTTCAAAGTTCATAAGAGTGACTAGATACAAATAGTTCATGAGCAAGAAATATCAACAATATGAATCAATCAATAAGTTTTGGGACAATGCACATAGAACTAAGAATGGAAACTATGATCTCTTAATTGGTTCCTAAGGATAGAAGGTGGAAACTCAATATAATGGTGGAAGAAAGGCCGTTCATAAAAGGGAAGCAGGGATTTCAAGTCTCATAAAGAGCTTCCAAAAATTATGGTACTTGTTAGCTTTCAGCTCTCATTGCCCCTATCATAAGAATCTTGAAGTGATTAAGGTTAAAGTGAACAAACTATGGAGTATATTATTGACAAAGTATAAGTTGGCAATCTCATGTCCCTTGAATATGAGGGTCGCTCCTCATGCTACTCAAGTTTAGTTACCTTTAAGTTCTTGTCATAGTAATTACAAGTGTATCATAGAGAACCGCCAACGAGGTACACCTTGCACATGATACAGGAGCTATCGCATAATCAAAATGACAAGGCAAGCAGACAATGAGCATCTCAGCAATCTTCTTATTTACCATGGGAAAAATGGTGATTTTTCCTCTCTTTCCTCTTTTCAATATGTCTTTTTTTTCTTTTTCTCAATCTCTATCTATTTTTTTATAAGAAGAATGCTTCATAGATTTCTCACTATTGTGATGCTGAAAGTTTCCACCATGATTAGGCATGGCTTAGGCTAGCGGCCCAGGCGTTTCTCTAACACACATACATAACTCCATGGACTTACAAGCTCCCCTTTCATTTCACACCAATGACATCCATAAACAAAAGATCATGATATCAACTGGTTACAATGTACAAGTGCAATGTTGAAACCGTTCCCCATGACAGCATCGTTCTGCTAATTCCAACGTATAAGTGCAAGCATATACAACATAGATGACACAATGGTTCAAGTTTATTTAGGGGCAAGAAAAATAAAGTATGCCATCAAGTTTGTGAGATCTTTAATCACTAAGTTTCACATAACAAAGTGACTTTTTAATTGGAAGGTAGATGTTACACACCATTCATAGGAATTTATAGTGGACACTTTGGAATAACTTGGTTTCTTGGGAGTTGGATGCATGATTAGAGGTTACTCATACAAGTGGAGGCTTGCAAAAGACTGGGAGCGACCAACTAAGAGAGCAATAATGGCCATAATCATGTAGAGCGACAAAACATTACTAAACAAAGCATAAAATGGTACTACAAGTCAAAAACTAAATGATCATAGAGGCTATGGTGTCTGGTTCATAGTCATAACATGGTGTGAGCATGTGCCAAGTCAACCCAACCAAAGAATCAAAGGAGAATACCACAATACTATGATTTCGTATGCTAAAACAACGCATGATTCTTTCAAGGCACATTAAGCAATCCTAATTGTTTGTAAAAAGTCATGCTACAGCAATAATCACTAATCATAAGGTCAAAAAAACATCTAGCATGGCATGATAAAGTCTAAGCCACGGTCAAAGCAAGCTCCTCTTGTACTACTAAAGCAAGAACTTTCTACTCCTCTCCAACACCAATCAACTTATTTGAAACAACACAGCGAGAACGTGGGTCCAAACTACTTAATTCAAGCAAACTATGCAAACAAAAACCAAAAACGAAAACTAAGACGCTCCAAGAACAACACAACTGTGCATGAAACAATAAATACGAACTCTCTAGAAATACCTAAGATTTTTATTGATGAAGAAGGGGATGCCTTGGGCATCCCCAAGATTTTACGCTTTTACCTCTTGGATATTTCTTGGGGTGACACCGGGGTGGCATCCCCAAGCTTGAGCTTATGTCCATTCTTCATCTCATTACATCATTCTCTCTCTACACCTGAAATTTTTCCTTCATACAAAACTCCACACAATCTTCATTAGCAACATTAGTGTATTCAAAAGATAATAAACCCTTGGGTTTAGCTTTATAACAGCAAAACTTTCACTAAAAACACAAGATACCGTAGCAATTCCCTCAAAAATCTCAATTTCCCAAAAAGAACCCAAAAAGGAATCAATAAGAAGCAAATGCAACTAATGGCAGAAATATATCAAAACAGACCAGCAGGTAGAAACCGATTTTTTCGAAGACCTTCTGTTGCTCAAATAAAAAATTGTAGAACAAACAAAAGTTAGCTAAAAAACTGGGGGATTTATTCAGAACATTATAGCTCAATCCGAAGTACATAGATTTTACACGAATTTTTACAGTGGATCACAAAAATCGTGTTTCGGGACAGCAACTCCCCAAATCTTACTTCCCTCTCATTAGAGGATATTCTTGGCACAAAATACAAGTAAAAAGGATAAGGAGAGGTTATTACAGAAGTAATAACTTCCAAGACACAAGAAAACTATTGAGTTATCTCCCAATAAGTACTTTTCTTTAACGCCTTTAAGTTAGGCACAAGAAGCAAGAATCAAGTATTTTCAAATGAAGAAGCATTAACATCAAACCTTGCTTTCAAAGGAGGAGCAAAAAGCAACTTCTCTCTCCTCATAGGGAAGTGTTCAATACCTTTCTTGAATGGAAATTGATATTTAATGGTGCCTTCTTTCATATCAATGATGGCACCAACAGTTCTAAGAAAAGGTCTTCCCAAAGTAATAGGACAATAAGCATTGTATTCAACATAGAAATCAACAGGGACATAATAATTGTTAAGCATAATAAGAACATCATTAACACTCACATGAGTTTCTTCTTAGCATTATCATTAAGTGGGACATCCAAATAACAATCTTCCAAAGGTGGCAAATCAAGCATTTCATAAATCTTTCTAGGCATAATAGAGACACTAGAACCAAGGTCACATGAAGCTTTGAGATCAAAGTCATTCACTTGCATATTAATAATGGGTTCCCAACTATCTTCTACTTTCCTAGGAATAGAGGCTTTGTGTTTCAACTTCTCTTCCTTAATTTTAATAAGAGCATTTGTAATGTGTTTGGTGAAAGCTACATGCATATCACTAGCATCAGGACTTCTAGCAAGATTTTTTAGGAACATAATCACTTTAGAAATATTGCAACCATCAAGATCAAAATCAAACTTAGCATCACTAGTAGGAGACTCATTGGGCTTAGGCATTGTGGTAGAAGGAATAGGGACTTCTTGTAGTTTATTAGCATCCATATGGGTGGTGGTGATAGTGCACACACTATTGTTTCTAGCAATTTCAGCTTCTCTTTCCCACTTAGCATGAAGGTGGGCTAACAGTCTAACATTTTCATCAATAGTAACTTGTATGGCATGAGTAGCAGCAAAGGTACTTTCCAAAGTTTCAGGTTTAGAAGCCATTTTATTAATCAAAGAGGATTGTGCTTCAGACAAAGAGGAAATATTTTTCTCAACATTCAAAAGCTTTTCCTCCACAGTCTTGTTAAAAGTGGTTTGTTTACTAATAAAGTCTTTAAGCATGGCTTCAAGTTCAGAGGGGGCACTTCTAGTATTGTTGTAGGAGTTTCCATAGGTATTGCCATTATTAGGAGGACAAGGCCTATAATTGTTATTACTACCAAAATTATTCCTATAGGCATTGTTATTGAAATTGTTGTTTCTAATGAAGTTCACATCAACTTGCTCTTCTTGAGCAACCAAAGAGGCTAAGGGAACATTATTTGTATCTAAAGGAGCTTTCCCATTAACAAGCATAGACATGATAACATCGATCTTACCACTCAAATAGGAGGTTTCTTCAACATAATTTACCTTTTTACCATGTGGAGCTCTCTCAGTGTGCCATTCAGAATAATTAACCATCATATTGTCAAGGAGTTTTGTTGCAGCACCCAAGGTGATGGTCATAAAGGTACCTCCAGCAGCTGAATCCAACAGGTTTCTTGAGGAGAAGTTCAAACCTGCATAAAAATTTTGGATAATCATCCAAGCAGCAAGCCAAAACAGCAGCAACTAGAGCAGGAACTAATTTTGTTGGAGTTTTTGATAAGGGAAAGGAAACCAAACTAAACTAATTTTTTTGGAGTTTTTGAAAAAAAAGGCAAACAAAACCAAGCAAAAGAAACTAAGCAAAACAAAAACAAAGTAAAGAGAAAGGTTGAGAAGGACTCCCCTTGTGAAGACGTCCTTAGCCTCCCCAGCAGCGGCACCAGAAAAAGCTTGATTATGGGCGTGTTGTCAATGCCTCGTTGGGAAACCCCAAGAGCAAGGTGTGATGAGCACAACAGCAAGTTTTCCCTTAGTAAGAAACCGAGGTTATCGAACCAGTAGGAGGAAGGAAATGACTCAAAGGTGTTGCTAGCAACTTGGAGACCTGCACAACACAAAAGGTATGGGTATCTTAATTTCCTCTCTGGTTTGGTTTTATCTAAAGTACCCATAACATCTACACATGATCCTAGCATATTAAAACGTTCAAAGACCTTTTGGGCTTCCTTAGCAACATCATTGAACTTTTTTAGTAAAGTTTCTAGGATAAATTCTCTCTTTTTAGGATCTTCTTCTTTTAGTTTAAGAAACAAAATTTGCATCATGGGGTAAAGGTTAACAAACCTAGCCTCCAACATATGAACTAAAGAAGCTGCAGAAATTTCATAATTAGGCGCAAGTTATGCTATAGATCTATCCTCAATATCCTCATGTGTGCTAACATGATTAAAGAATTCTTCAATATTTTCTTTCCCAATTATAAAGCCACTACCTATTGAAAGGTATTTCAGGGTGAACTTGGGAATCAACATGGTGAGCTAGGGCAAGGTGACAACTAGGGTAGGAACTAATTTTTTTTATAAGAGAAAGAAAGCCAAACTAAACTAATTTTTTTGGAGTTTTTGATAAAAAGAGGCAAACAAAACAAAGCAAAAGAAACTAATAAAAACAAAATCAATGTAAAGAGAAAGGTTGTGAAGGATTCCCCTTGTGAAGACGTCCTTAGCCTCCCCGGCAATGGCGCCAGAAAATCTTGATGGTGCGTGGAAGCTTCGTTGGGAGACCCCAAGAGGAAGGTGTGATGAGCATAGCAGCAAGTTTTCCCTCAGTAAGAAACCAAGGTTATCAAACTAGTAGGAGGAAGGAAACGACTCAAAGGTGTTGCTAGTAACTTGGAAACCTGCACAACACAAACTCAAGACTTTGCCCCCAACAAACAGTGAGGTTGACAATCTCACCGGTTAGCTATATCAAAGGATTAACTGTATGGTGTGGAAGGTAATAGTGGTTTGCAAAAAGTAAATAGTGACAGTGGAAGATGTATCAATGTTAAAGATTGGACCGGGGTCCATAGTTCACTAGAGGTGTTATCTTAGATAAACAAACATGGAATGTTGGGTAAACAAATTACAGCAGGGCAATTGACAGGACTAAGCAAGGCATAACGATACTATACTAGACATTCATGATCCTATGAGATTTGATTGGGCAATACAACAAGATACATAGACCGCCATACAACTGCATCTATGACTACAAATCCACCTTCGGGTTATCATCTAAACCCCATCCAGTATTAAGTTGCAAGCAACAGATAACTGCTTTAAGCAAAGTGTGTAAGGTAAACAATCCACTTGTTCCATGTACAAGAGACCGTTGTTTTCTCCCTAGTGGCAACAACACATCTACAACCTTAGAGATTTCTATCACTTCCCTTAGAGTAAATAGAGGCATGAACCCACCATCGAGCATAAATAACCCCTCTTGGAGTCACTAGCATCTACTTGTCCAAGATAGCTACTAGAAACGGTGAATATGCAAGATCATAAACAACACAGACATGATAGAATCAATAAGACAAAACCATTAATCAATCTAACATAGTAATCTCAATATCCATCGGATCCCCGCAAACACAACATGCATGATTACAAATAGATGAGATCTTGATCATGAACGGAGCTCACAAGATCTAAACATGATAGCACAAAGGAGGAGATACAACCATCTAGCTACTACATGGACCCGTAGTCCAAGGTGGAACTACTCACGCTTCATATCGAAGGCTGGCATGATGAAGAAGAAGGCCTCCGGGATGATCTCCCCTCCCGTAGGGTGCCGGGAAGAGCTTTGGATCCCCCCGATCTAGGGACGATGGTGGCAGCGGCTATAGACGGTTCCGTGGAATATTGATCGGGTACTTAGGGTTTAGGCATCAGGAGGTCTTTATAGGCGAAGAGGCGAGGCAGGGGGTCGCCAGGAGCGGGGTGGGCCCACCCGCACGGCCAGGGGGTGTGTCCCCCTGGTGACTCTTCTCCGTCTCGTATTCTGGCTTCGTGTTCCCCGTGGTAAAATATTGACTTTGGCTTTTGTCCCGTCCAATTCCGAGAATATTGATTTTCTACCTTTCTGGAACCAAAAACAGAAGAAAACAGGCAATTGGCACTGTGGCATCTTGCTAATAGGTTAGTACCAGAAAACATGTAAAAACACCTCAAAGTGTAGACAAAGAAAAACAAAGTAGATACTAAACAAGCATGGAACATCAAAAATTATAGATATGTTTCCGACGTATCACCATGCTCCTCCCGGCCCACCCGCTCGGACACCCCTACGCGTCCCCCGGGGGATCAATCGTTTCCATCCCCCCGGGTTCCTAGCCAACCACGTGTCCATTATTTTCTGGCTTAAACCCGCTTTTGCTACAAAACATCCGATTTTTCTACAAAATAACCTGCTTTTGCTACATGTAGCAAAAAACGGTTCAGCCCAGAAAATAGAAAAATAGACTGGACCTCGCTGGAGATTTCGCCGGAGACCTCGCCGGCGACCGTGTAGCAAAAAAATATTCTAATGTAGCAAAATGACTTCACAGGAGACATCGCCGGAAAAAACATCGCCGGAGACTCTCACCGGAAAAATGTCGCCGGAGACCATGTAGCAAAAATGTTACGCTATTATAGCAAAACCGCAAAACGGTGGTAGCAAAAAAAATTGCTAATGTAGCAAAAAGAACAACCTCGTCGGTGCCTGCCGTAGCAAAACCGAATTTGCTTAGGAATTTTGTCGAAAATGTCGTAGGAAATACTTTGTGCTATTGTAGCAAAAACATAGAAAAGAAATAGCAAAAACTTGCTACTATTGTAGCATCACCCTATAGCAAAAAATCAAAATACATCTATTGGCCGGTACCGTCGCAACCCTTCATCTGTTGCAACATCGTCCTGCCTATGTAGCATCATGTCGTAGCTCTACAGCAAACACCGTCGACCACGCATGGCATTGCTTGCATCAGAGGGGCGGTGCACCGAGGAAGAAGCAGGACGAAGCAGGACAGCTCGCCGGGGCCTAGAAGTTACGACGGTGAACATGGCAGTGCACACGGGCGGAGGTGGCGACCGCCACCGGCACGGGTGGCAGCACCACCGTGTGAGGTAACACAACCCATCTATGGTCCGATCTCTCGGCCATGGAGTGCATGCGGAGAAAGGAGAGAATGTAGGGAGCAGCAGGAGTCGTGGTCGAGCAGTGGCGCCGGCTGTCGTCCTTGCGGCCGGCCATTGTGGGATAGCGGGAGCGCGAGGCCGTGAGATGGTGGCCAGCACGGGGGCACTACACAGGGAGTCGAGGATGAGGAAACTTGCAGCATCCAGGAGAATCGGGGCATGCAGTGGCGGTTGCCATGAGCAGGCGCTGGCGGCACTCCATCAGGGAAGGCAGTCCGTGATGCGGGTAGATGGGGATTAGAACTAATGTGTGTGGAACCACCTAAAACGAGCGTGTATGTGGAAAGTGCAAGGCAGAACGAGCGGAAGCTACGACCCCGGCGGATCAGATCGTTCGATCCCCCGGGGGCACTGTATCATTTTCCCACCCGCTCTCTCTCTCACCCCGCGTACATGAACACTCACTCCTGACGCTTCTCTCCCTCGTCCCCCATCATGATACGCCACCTAAACAGCCCACTAATCCCCTTGGTCAACTCCCTACTACACCAGGCCGATGCGATCCCCTTCCCCAATTCTCGCTCGCCGCTTTGACCCATCCTCCCTCTCGCCTCTGGCGCCATCCGTCGCCTCCCTCGCGACCTCCCCGCCACCAGCGACACCCGCTGCCACCACCGCGTCCGCAGGCCGCCACCACTGCTGCACCTCGCCAACCCCTCCTCGCCAAGCCAAGATCTGCGGCCGCAAAGCCTCCTTGAGGTCACGCCTTGCTAGGTCCCTCCTCGGGAGCTCCCCGAGCAGCTACTGCTCGACTCCCGCAGGTACCGTGGAACCCCGGTGATGCCCAGGAGCTCCGGTCGCCCCGCCTCCCTTGCTGCCTGCGCCACTTCCTCCCTTCGCGCGTTGTTGTTCACTACCTCTCGCACCGGAGTCCCACCGCTGGATGCCGCCTCCCTGAGCTCCTCGGCCTCCTCTGCCCTGAAGACCTGCAACCGCGAGTCGACGGTGCCGCCACCAGCCATGCACCTCCGTTCCCACCACTTCTGGTCGTGTTCCTTGTCGCCCTGCACGGCTGTGGGCCTCTGCTTCGACTTCCAAAGCTCACGATGTCCTTCACGCGAGGCCCTAGTTCCAGCGTGTTTCCCCAAAGTTCCAGCGTGTATGCGCCCATGATATGGATATTGGCCTATTTTCGCCTGGGTTTCTTGAGCCGAAAACATGTCCGAGCGTGGTACCTAAAAATTTCCACAGTCCTTCGAACCTTTCATGTTTGTGTTATGTGGTGGTGTGGGAGCGAAGCCTGTGCTGCAGCCCTGACGACAAGTTGATCGTGTCGTGAAGACCCAACGACACCAAGTCCACCAACGATGGCAAGTATGAACCCTTGACAAGATCTTCATCACGGAAACACGGATGCCTTTGACAAGGAGCACCGAGGACGCCATTATGGACCCGAAGACCACCAACCAAGAAGCCGAGACCCCTAGGCCTCGGGTATGGAACGCAAAGAACTTCCTGGATCCGGAGACCCAAACCCACTCGAACCCCTGGCACCCAATACCTTCGACCCATGTGTGACCCATTTATCCGAGACCCTATTTTATAAATGACATATACTTGATTGCATCTTAATTGAACATGCTTGCATACATATGTGGATTGGGGCGTTATGTCGATTGACCTCATAATTAAATATGAAGACCATATGCAGGCTGTTCTTGTCTTATATTGGCTTCTTTTAAATTCGTGTAGCGAACCGATGATATATTTTGTCTTGTTAACACAACATTTAAATTGTCGGGTATGTAAACAACATGAACCTACTAATTAAATGTCCAAAATCCCGGTTCCGCTTAATATTGCATAATTGCATCACATCTTTGTCATGTAATACATCATACATGCATCATGCATGATCTTCTACCGTAGTATTAAATAGTGCATCCGGTGTTTCTTTTAGAGCTTTGCTTCTTCATGGATTAGGCCGATGAGTTGATGCGAGTGTTGACCCATCCCCGGTGTATTTCGGCAGTGTTTTCCAGGCGAGCATTCTCCCTCTTTCTACCTATTTTACATTTATAGTGTTTACTTCCTCCTTTTGATCTATTGCTACCTGTGTCGTGATGTTTAATTTTTTATACTCGGTATATCCCTTGCAGCCTCTATATTGCCTTGGACACCTCCTATTACATGGTGTTTGGTATATAGTTTGGCCTTGTGAGTCATAGTCGCTTGCTTAGGTGCTGCTTGATGTCGTTGAGTGCCACCGATGTTGGAGGTTGGCATATTCTTAATGGTGGAGATGATCATGACTTTAAATATAGTTTAATAATTAATATTGAAATTAGATAATAATGCAAAGGCACATGTGGGTAATATTTGAGATCTTGGTTATTATCATGCCCCCTATGTCCACCTAGGACCCGAGTTCTTGACACCTGTTCCGAGACTGAGCATGCTAACCACGTGTGGGGTGTATGGGCACCCCTATTGACTTAGTACCTGATTCCAAAGTACTGTTCTAGGGGCCACAAACTAGTTCGGGATATATACGTTACTAGTGTACCTATGTCATATATGCTATGTATGAGATGTTTATTACCTGTTGCTCAATGAGAATTTATTACTGTTGCGTAGGTGCGGCCCTCTTTCATGGGAATATTTTGTCTATGACCTCTGCTCACTCACGTGACAAGTCCATGCAACCTTAGGATCCGTATGAGGAGGATTAGCTATACCTCATATGGGTATCTCTTTCAGGTGGCCCCCATATACTTGCGTTGGGTCTTGGAAAGCGTCGTGTCCTAGGCCCTGTCGACATGCCGATGGGTGTATGTTAACTGATCTGGCAAAAAGGGTCGAAGTGCGAGTGGAAACTTTGGTGCACCCCTGCAGGGTTAAATCTTTTTGAAAAGACATGTTTGTGGTTATGGACGACTTGGAGCACAGTATATCGATCATAGACAACTATAACTAAATTGTACTGTTATAATTTGACTTGTATCTGTTATGACTAGTAAGTTGGATAACCTCCATAGAAAGAATGAATAAAATTGACAACCGTGTGAGTTTCCTTGGCAGGACTACCTCGTTTTGGTTCGAGGGGGTACCAGGATGGGTATGAATGTTGTTAGTATCAGGTTGGTTCCGAATAGGGATTTCTTATCTCTCTATGATAGCCGACAGTTGTATCGAGCCTCTATAGGTTGTTTAGTGCATGATGTACTACCGCTTTAGTCCACCATACCTATGTAGGCGAGGACCGCTGAATTCTAAGTCTCGCCGTCTATGGGCCTCAGTACTGGCCGCTCTATTTTTCCTTTGACCTTTGTTGGCACCCCTTTTGTTCTTGCAGGTTGAGATCAACATCGTTAGCAGGGTTACCCTTCCGGCTTGTCCTAGGCACGGTTATGGATGCCATTGGTTATTCCTCAGCGCTCTTAGCCCCATTTGCTTCTTGTCCATACTTGGATGTTGAACTGTTTTCGAAGGTGATTTGGATCTTTGTACTGTATATCTGTATTCTTGACTCTAGATTCATTGTTGTATATATAATTTCTCTGATTCCATCGTGGACTATTGTGTAATAGTATTACTTTGTTTTCCTCCCACATGCAAGTGCCTGGTGGGCACCTTTGAAGCGTTTCTATGCCGGTTTGGCAGGAATTGATAAAACTTGCATAGGGCCGATCTGAGGGTGTTACAGAGTGGTATTAGAGCTCAGCAGTTACGATACCCCACTGGTCCATCATGTATGTTACCTAGCTAGCGGACGTTGTAGAGTGTCAAAACTATTTTGAAAATTGGTTGGATAGATCTGATTAGGTCTGCTTTTACTCCTTACCCCTACGCTATTCTATTCTTACCTCTACGTGTTTTGAAACTGCCCTCTTATCTTTTCTTCGAGTCCGGGATTTCTCATGGTTGGGTTTATGTCATACCTTCAGGGTTTCGCTTCCTTCCTCTTGTAACGGTGCTTCGACATATGGTCTTTATGCTAACTAAGGAATTTTACTCTATGTACCTTTTTAGTGGACCAAAATTCACTAAAAAATTCTTTGTATCTTCCGGTGTTTTCAACGCGACAACTTCATCTGTGTTAGATCCGATGAAGAGACTGCATCACTCCTTTTTTCCAAACATCGTTTGTGAAGATCTTCAGTTTAAATTCCGAGAATAGGTTGCACACTTTTATACTGAATGTGCGGAGTAATAGTTTGGGTGTGTGATGGATTGGCCCCTATGCCGACTATACATTCTATTTGCTCTTGTACATTGAAGTGGATTGGAATGCATCTTTCTCTTCTTCTATTAAAGTTAGAGGTGGCCTTATATTTTGAGACCTTTACCTTCATCTTGTGTTTATCCGGATTGTTTCCTCGATGAACGTGAGCACCAACCCTTGTTGGTGGTGTCGCTGATTTCAAGACGGAAGAAGAATCTCTGTTAGTGGTGTCCTGAGGTTCTACATGAAGCGATGAAATTCCGATCGTCAGTCTTCTTCCCCATAACATGAGCCGGATGTCGAGGGCGAGATCCATTGTTAGTGGTGTCGAATTGTAGCACCCCGGGTAAAACAACTACTAGAAAATTGTTGTGTTTTCCCTTTGTGCATCATCATGACGGCATGCTCATGTCATCATGCCACCTTTCATTTGAGCATCTTCATGATTGCATGCGTATGTTGCATAAAAATATTTTCGAAAAGCATGTCTTTGTTTTCTAAATAACCCCCTCTTCATTTCAAAGTATAAAAAATCCTGGTGTTTCGGATATCTCTATTTGTCTAAAACTAATTATAAAATCTTCTATTAAAATGAAACAAACAAATATTTTTAAATAAATATTAAACCGAAGGAGATAGCCGGCCAGGCCCAAAGGCCCAGCCAACGAGCCTACAACCCCATCTATCCTGAGTAAACCCTAACCCTAATCCACCTTCTACCCTCACCCCGCTGCTGGAAGCAAACACAGGCTCAAACACACAACACACACGCAATCGGCCACAACACCCAACTTGCCACGCTACTCCCAGCCACACCAGCTCTCTCTCTCTCTCTCCCCACATGCAAGCATGCTCCCTCCTGACGCTTCTCTCCCTCGTTCCCCATCGTGACACGCCACCGAAACCTCAAGTGAATCCCCGCGGTCAACTCCCCACTACCTCGGGCTGACGTGATCCTTGTCCCTAATTCACGCTCGGTGCTGTGACCCGGCCTCCCTCTATCCTCTAGCATCGTCTGCCGCCTCCCTCGCGACCTCCGCGCCACCAGCAACGAGCGTTGCTGCTGCTACGTCCGTAGGCCGCCACCACTGCTGCACCTCGCCAACCCCTCCTCGCCGAGCCGATCTCCGCCACTACAGGGCCTCCTCGCGGTCGCGCCTCGCCAGGTCCCTACTCGTGAGCTCCCTCAGCTGCTGTTGCTCGCCTCTCACAGGTACCGCAGCGCCCCGGCAACGCCTAGGAGCTCTGGCCGCCTTGCCTACCGTGTCGCCTGTTCTACCACCTCCACCCCGCACACCTCCCTCCGTGTGCTGCCGTTCTCTACCTCTCGCACTGGAGCTCTGATGCTGGATGCCGCCTTCCTGATCTCCTCGGCCTCCTACGCCCCGACGACGTGCAACTGTGAGTCGATGGCGCCGCCATCGGCCATGCGCCTTCGTTCTCGTCGCTTCTAGCCCAGGTTCCTTGTCGCCCTGCACGGTCGTGGGCCTCTGCTCCTCTTCTTCGGCTTTCAAAGCTCATCATGTGCTGCAAGCGAGGCCCCAGTTCCAGCGTGTTTCCCCTACAGTTCCAGCGTGTATGTGCCCCTGATGGATAATGGCTTATTTTTGCCTAGGTTGCTTGAGCCTAAAACATGTCCGAGCGCGGTACCTATTAGTTTGCCACGGTCCTTTGAACCTTTCATTTTTGTTCTATGTGGTGGTGTGGGAGCGAAGCCTATGCCGCAGCTGTTGGAATTTGATAAGTTTTGGGCTGCTGGCCCATTAGACAAATTCTGAAATTCTCTTTGGCCCACTTGTGTATGGCAGCATATGGATGTGCTAGTGGTGCTAAAGTTTAGTCCCACATTGCTAGTTGAAGGGGAGTTGGACCACCTTATATAGTAGAGTGTTGCATCACTTACTAAGGTGTGACAAGAAGAGTAGCCCTCGCGCACTCCTCCTACGATTCCGCCCGCCTCACCTCGCCACGCCTCGCCTCGTCACGACGCACGCGCGCCGCAGGTTGCGGGAATCTCGCCGAGCCGAGCTTTATTTTGCTGGTTGGGAAAACTGATTATGAGTCATTAACGGACGCGTTAATTACAGCCGTTTCCAGTTTTTATGGACGTGGCTGTTACCGACTCGGACGTGGGATGAGCCCACGATCTTCCTAACCTGCAGTATATAAGCGTCCGGGCTAAACCTAATCGGCACCGAATCAATCCACACACGCGCCTACCTCCAGAACCTTGCGCTACCGCTTTCGTCTTCCCCATCCCGGCTTGCGGCGTGCACCGCAGATCGGGACAGTAGGCCTCCGGAACCCCCCCCTCTCGTGAACCGGTACGGGTGAGGGGCGATCAGGTTTTTGGGGAGCGCTCAAGCGCGACTACTGGCAACCACGACGTCGTCCGACGGCGAGTTCCCAAACGACAACTTGTTCCCGGACGTGAGCGATCTCTTCGACAACCTCAACATGGGCGACGCTGCTGCAACCGCTGCGGCTACTATTCAGCCTACATCGTATGTGATCTCGATTTCTCTCTTTTAGATTATGCTAGAGTTCTTTGTTCTAGCGTTTGGTGTAGATGTGATAGGTTTATCTCCTATGGATGTAATCTGTTCATCTACTTTGTTGATCTGCATAATTGGTTTTAGTACCATTTGTATGATCATGATTTATCAGTTTATTATTCGGATTAAATCATATGGATTATTTCTTATATTTCCAACAATCCAAAAACCTGATAATAGGCAACTGAATTCCACTGGTGTAGGCGCGGCTACTAGGCCGCCTCCTTTTGATGGCATGCACTATAAGAGATGGCGCAAGAGAGCAGTTCTCTGGTTTGAAAACCTAATATGCTATAGCGCCATTCTTGGCAAGCCTGAAGGAGATCTTTTTGCTGAGCAGGAAGCGAACTTTAAAAAAGCTGATACCATGTTTATGGCGGCTTTGTTCAGTGTTCTTGGGGACAACATAGTTGACCCTTATATGTCATTTGATAATGGCAAGGACGCGTGGGAAGCGCTCGAGGCCAAGTTTGGGGTCTCGGACGCTGGTACTGAGTAGTACGTCATGGAGTAATTCTATGACTACAGGATGGTTGATGAGCACTCCGTCGTTGAGAAAGATCATAAGATAAAATCACTTGCCAAAGAACTTGAGCAGTTCAAGTGTTCCTTACCGGACAAATTTGTGGCTGGTGGCATTATTGCCAAGCTTCCTCCTTCGTGGAGGAACTTTGCTACTTCTCTGAAACATAAGAGACAAGAGTTTTCTGTTACGGATCTCATTGGGTCTCTTCATGTGGAAGAGAAGGCGAGAGCAAAGGACAAAACTACTCGAGGACTTGAGGGAGGTTCTACTGCCAATTTGGTGCAGAGGAAAAACTTCCAATCCCACAAGTTCAAGAAGAAGAACAAAACTGAAGCAAAGGGGAAGTTCGATAGCAAGAACAAGGCCACGCACTCAACGAACTTCAAGAAGAAAAATGATAAGAGGAAAGGATCTTGCCACGTCTGTGGTGATCCTGGTCATTGGGCTCCTAGCTGCCCTAATCGCTTTGACAAGCGTCAACATGGGAACAGCAGCAATACCGCTAATGTTGTTATTAGCGATACAGAGATGAAGGACGCTGGGTACGGTATTTTACCTACTATCCTTTCAGTATGCCATTCTCATGATTGGTGGATAGACACAGGTGCTAATACACATGTATGTTCTGATATTTCCATGTTTTCCTCTTATCAGGTCTCAAGGACCTCTTCCGTGCTGATGGGAAACAGCTCACGTGCTTCTGTTCATGGTGTTGGTACGGTAAATCTGAAGTTTAATTCGGGGAAGACCGTACGGCTGAATAATGTGCATCACGTTCCCTCCATCAATAAGAATCTCGTCAACGGATCGCTTTTATGTCGAGATGGCTTTAATTTGGTTTTTGAGTCCAATAAAGTTGTAATTTCTAAATATGTACAATTTGTTGGAAAGGGTTATGAGTGCGGAGGTCTGTTCCGCTTGTCTTTGTCAGACTCATGTACTAAAGTTATTAATCATGTTTACAATGATAATGAGTCCAATGTTTGGCATTCACGACTCTATCATATTAACTTTGGTTGCATGACACGTCTAGCCAATATGAGTTTAATTCCGAAATTTACCACTGTCAAAGGTTCTAAGTGCCAAGTTTGTGTGCAAGCAAAGCAACCTGAAGTCTCATAAATTTGCGGAACCAAGAAACTTAGCACCGCTAGAACCTATACATTCAGATCTTTGTGAGATGAATGGTGTGTTGAAAAAAGGTGGAAAAAGATACTTTATGACGTTGATTGATGACTCCATTAGATACTTCTATGTTTATCTTCTGAAATCTAAAGATGAAGCTTTGAACTACTTTAAAATCTATAAAGCTGAGGCAGAAAACCAACTTGATGTTAAAATCAAGCGGCTAAGGTCGGATCATGGTGGAGAGTACTTTTCAAATGAATTTGATTTATTTTGTATGGAACACGGTATTATACATGAGAGGACGCATCCCTACTCACCTCAGTAAAATGGGGTGGCCAAAAGAAAGAATCGCACTCTAACTGATTTGGTTAACGCCATGTTAGATACATCGGGTCTTTCCAAGGAATGGTGGGGGGACACGCTAATGACCGCGTGTCATGTCCTAAACCGTGTTCCTGTAAAGGAGAAAACCATGACTCCATTTGAGGAATATGAAAATAAAAGGCTTAAACTCTCTTACTTACGAACTTGGGGTTGTTTGGCGAAAGTCAATATTCCAATACCCAAGAAGCGAAAGCTTTGACCAAAAACCATTGATTGTGTTTTTCTGGGATATGCTTTTCATAGCATTGGCTATAGATTTTTGATAGTAAAATCTGAGGTATCCGACATGCATGTTGGTACAATTATGGAGTCGAATGATGCGACTTTCTTTGAGGACATCTTTCCTATGAAAGGCATGTCTAGCTCATCAAATCAGGAGATGACTAGTTCATCTAGTCAGGAATTTTCTATAATTCCTGAACCCACTATGCCGATAGAACACTCTGATGATCCTGTGGAGGATGACAATGAAGCTCCCAAAAGGAGCAAGAGACAAAAGACTGCAAAGTCATTTGGTGATGATTTCATTGTGTACCTTGTGGATGATACTCCCACTTCTATTTCAGAAGCCTATGCATCTCAAGATGCTGACTACTGGAAGGAAGCTGTCCGAAGCGAGATGGACTCCATCTTAGCTAATGGTACTTGGGAAATCACTGATCGTCCTTATGGGTGTAAACCTGTAGGATGTAAATGGGTGTTCAAGAAAAAGCTTAGACCTGATGGTACTATTGAAAAGTACAAGGCCCGTCTTGTGGCTAAGGGTTATACCCAAAAGGAAGGTGAAGACTTCTTCGATACCTACTCACCTATAGCCAGATTGACCACTATTCGAGTACTACTTTCCTTGGCTGCCTCACATGGTCTTCTCGTTCATCAAATGGACATTAAGACAGCTTTTCTAAATGGAGAGCTAGATGAGGAAATTTATATGGAGCAGCCTGATGGATTTGTAGTAGATGGTCATGAAGGAAAGGTGTGTAAGTTAGTGAAGTCTTTATATGGTCTTAAGCAAGCTCCTAAACAGTGGCACGAGAGGTTTGAAAGAACTTTAACTGTTGAAGGCTTTGTTGTAAACAAAGCTGACAAATGTGTGTACTATCGCCATGGTGGGGCGAAGGAGTTATTATGTGTCTCTATGTCGATGACATATTGATATTTGGGACCAACCTCGCTGTTATCGAGGAGGTCAAAGAGTTCCTATCTCGCTACTTTGAGATGAAGGACTTGGGAGTGGCTGATGTAATATTAAACATCAAGCTACTAAAGTATGACAATGGTGGGATTACACTGCTTCAATCTCACTATGTGGAAAAGATATTGAGTCGCTTCGGGTATAGTGACTGCAATTCTTCTCCAACGCCTTACGATCTGAGTGTGCTACTTCGAAAGAATCAAAGGTTTGCTAAAGATCAATTGAGATATTCAAAAATTATTGGCTCGCTCATGTATTTAGCTAGCTCTACTAGAACTGACATCTCCTTTGCTATAAGCAAACTGAGTCGATTTGTGTCAAATCCTGGAGATGATCATTGGCATGCTCTTGAAAGAGTTTTGCGCTATTTGAAAGGCACTGCCAGTTATGGTATTCACTATACTGGGTATCCACGGGTACTTGAGGGTTATAGTGATTCAAACTGGATATCTGATGCTGATGAGATTAAGGTCACAAGTGGTTATTTGTTTACACTTGATGGTGGCAGTGTTTCCTGGAAGTCTTGCAAGCAGACCATCTTAACGAGGTAAACAATAGAAGCAGAACTCACAGCATTAGACACAGCCACTGTTGAATCAGAGTGGCTTCATGAGCTCTTGATGGACTTACCTATGGTTGAAAAACCAATACCCGCCATCCCGATGAACTGTGATAATCAAACTGTGATCGTCAAAGTAAACAGTTCTAAGGATAATATGAAGTCATCAAGGCATGTGAAGAGGAGATTGAAATCTGTCAGGAAACTGAGAAACTCCGGAGTTATTGCGTTGGATTATATCCAAACATCTAAAAACCTGGCAGATCCCTTCATAAAGGGTTTATCACACAATGTGATAGATAATGCATCATGGGAGATGGGTTTGAGACCCACACTATGAGTTGATCCCAGTGGCAACCCACTCTATGTGATCGGAGATCCCGTGAATTAGAGCTGGGAGACAAGCTGTTGGTCAGCTGAGAGGAGAGTATACCCATATTATGTTTACATCTCCATAAAGATGCAATACTCTCTTAATCTACATGGCAGGTTGATATTTATCTTAATGTGTTCCAAATGGCTTTTATCAGCGGAGATGTTGTCCTGCAGAACATCTCTTGGGGAACACACCTATATGAGTCTGACTGTCAAACGTCGCAGTCCGTGAGAGTTGGGTGCTCTCTAATAAACTCATGAAAGGCCCTGGAGTACGACGCATCAGCTACAAACCGCGGGGAAGCCGACGGTAGCCCTGTACCGGTCTAGACTTTGTGTGAAACTAGCGCGCAGGAAATTTGTAGTTCAAGGCATAGTCCACTATTCAAGTTGCTAGCTAGTGTAGCATGAAGTTTAACGTGGAAGTTCAACTTAACAGTCTCCACTACACATCGGTATATAAAACAATGTTCTGGAAGGAAAATGATGTGATGTGCCAATGAGACTTTGTGGGGGATTGTTGGAATTTGATAAGTTTTGGGCTGCTGGCCCATTAGACAAATTCTGAAATTCTCTTTGGCCCACTTGTGTATCGCAGCATATGGCTGTGCTAGTGGTGCTGAAGTTTAGTCCCACATTGCTAGTTGAAGGGGAGTTGGACCACTTTATATAGTAGAGTGTTGCACCACTTACTAAGGTGTGACAAGAAGAGTAGCTCTCGTGCACTCCTCCTCCGACGCCGCCCGCCTCGCCTCGTCATGACGCGCGCGCGCCGCGGGTTGCGAGAATCTCGCCAAACCGAGCTTTATTTTGCTGGTTGGGAAAACTGATTATGAGTCATTAACGGACACGTTAATTACAGCCATTTCCAGTTTTTATGGGCGTGGCTGTTACCGACTCGGATGTGGGCTGAGCCCACGATCTTCCTAACCTGCACTATATAAGTGTTCGGGCTAAACCTAATCGGCACCGAATCAATCCACACACGCGCCTACCTCCAGAACCTTGAGCCGCCGCTTTCGTCTTCCCCATCCCGGCTTGCGGCATGCACCGCAGATCGGGACAGTAGGCCTCTGGAACCCCGCCTCTCGTGAACCTGTACGGGTGAGGGGCAATCAGGTTTTTGGGGAGTGCTCAAGCGCGACTACTGGCAACCACGACGTCGTCCGGCGGCGAGTTACCAAACGACGACTTCTTCCCGGACGTGAGCGATCTCTTCGACAACCTCAACATGGGCGACGCTGCTGCACCCGCTGCGGCTGCTATTCAGCCTACATCGTATGTGATCTCGATTTCTCTCTTTCGGATTATGCTAGAGTTCTTTGTTCTAGCGTTTGGTGTAGATGTGATAGATTTATCTCCTATGGATGTAATATGTTCATCCACTTTGTTGATCTGCATAATTGGTTTTAGTACCGTTTGTATGATCATGATTTATCAGTTTATTATTCGGATTAAATTATATGGATTATTGCTTATATTTCCAACAATCCAAAAACCTGATAATAGGCAACTGAATTCCACTGGTGGAGACGCGGCTACTAGGCCGCCTCCTTTTGATGGCATGCACTATAAGAGATTGCGCAAGAGAACAGTTCTCTGGTTTGAAAACCTAAACTGCTATAGCACCACTCTTGGCAAGCCTGAAGGAGATCTTTCTGCTGAGCAGGAAGCGAACTTTAAGAAATCCGATACTGAAGGGATACGGGTAGGCTACACTAGCGCAAATCAAAAAAATTCTACCGCCTATACTAGGATTACTGTTATCATAGATCACGGGATTACCACTAGACGCGCAGTTGCGGAATTGATGAAGCGTGTCGAGGCAGTGCAGACGTTCCACGTCTCCTCCTTGTCCTCGTCCCACGAGTAGCTCCCCTTGCGCGGCTCGTCCAAGCGCTACACATGCAGCTCCTCCGAGGTATCCACACGTACAGGATGGAAGCGTCAGACGCCGGACTGCTAGGTCCGCGCGTGCAACACAGGCGTGAGGAGTGGCGGCTAGGAATGATCTGAGGTCTAACCCTGGTCAGCTCGCCCCACCTTCTCTTATATAGGCGTCCTTAGTGGGCTTCTATATTAGCAGCCCATTAGTAGCCTGAGCCTGGTCTAATTCGGATCCAATCCTCATTAGCCCCTTAAGTGTGTGACCCTATAGGTTCATATGCGTATAGACATGACATGAATACACTTATTCTGTCAATAGTTGGTAGCGTCCTCTAGCAAGACATGCCAACTCCTAAACGCATACAAAGATCATATCGGACGAACCATCACAAGGTTTAGTACATGTCTTTCCCTTTGCCTCACGATATTTGGTCTAGCTCCAAGCTGACCTCCCTTTCTCGATACTGTGATTCTGAATACCTTTACTAGGTTAACTCTTATCCTTATATAGCACGGCCATGCATTTTTGGATTCAATCACTCGAGGGGCCCAGAGATATCTCTCTCAAGTAGAGAGGGGCAAATCCCATCCTTATTGACCATGCCTTGCAGCATGCTTCAGGACAAACCCGAAAGCTACCTTTATAACTACCCAGTTACGGTGCAGCGTTTGATAGCCCCAAAGTAGGTCGATCCACATCTCAAGTACATGCGACAATCTCAGGTCTAAGGACAAAACGTACACGATGTGTAGAGAGAGAGCTGCAACTAATTGCCAGTCTCAGGTTGGGTCAGTCCAACCCCATGTCCATAACATGTGTCCACATCATTGGTTTGACATCTCCATGTCTATGACTTGCGAAACATAGTCATCAACCAATCAATGTGCTAGTCTAATATTCACGTGTGTCCTCACATGAACTCCGACTAGGGACAACTCTTAAATAACCATACAAGTAAAGAGTTTCACAAACAATTCACATAATTGCCAATCAATACAAGTTGCCTGATATGGATATTCAAGGAACATTACAATAACTCATGGATACATATGAAATATAATCATCTCTATGATTGGCTCTAGGGCATATTTCCTTCAGATGCCATGTTTATGGCGGCTTTGTTCAGTGTTCTTGGGGACAACATAGTTGACCTTTATATGTCATTTGATAATGGCAAGGACGCATGGGAAGCGCTCGAGGCCAAGTTTGGGGTCTCGGACGCTGGCACTGAGCTGTACGTCATGGAGCAATTCTATGACTACAGGATGGTTGATGAGCGATCCGTCGTCGACAAAGCTCATGAGATACAATCACTTGCCAAAGAACTTGAGCAGTTCAAGTGTTCCTTACCAGACAGATTTGTGGATGGTGGCATTATTGCCAAGCTTCCTCCTTCGTGGAGGAACTTTGCTACTTCTCTGAAACATAACAAGAGTTTTCCATTACGGATCTCATTTGGTCTCTTCATGTGGAAGAGAAGGCGAGAGCAAAGGACAAAACTGCTCGAGGACTTGAGGGAGGTTCTACTGCCAATTTGGTGCAGAGGAAAAACTTCCAATCCCACAAGTTCAAGAATAAGAACAAAACTGAAGCAAAGGGGAAGTTCGATGGCAAGAACAAGGCCACGCACTCAACCAACTTCAAGAAGAAAAATGATAAGAGGAAAGGCTCTTGCCACGTCTATGGTGATCCTGGTCATTGGGCTCCTAGCTGCCCTAATCGCTTTGACAAGAGTCAACATGGGAACAGCGGCAATACCGCTAATGTTGTTATTAGCGGTACTGAGATGAAGGATGTTGGGTACGCTATTTTACCTACTATCGTTTCAGTATGTCATTCTCCTGATTGGTGGATAGACACAGGTGCTAATACACATGTACGTTCTGATATTTCCATGTTTTCCTCTTATCAGGTCTCAAGGACCTCTTCCGTGCTGATGGGAAATGGCTCACGTGCTTCTGTTCATGGTGTTGGTACAGTAAATCTGAAGTTTACTTCGGGGAAGACCGTATGGCTGAAGAATGTGCAGCTCGTTCCCTCCATCAATAAGAATCTCGTCAGCGGATCTCTTTTATGTCGAGATGGCTTTAAGTTGGTTTTTGAGTCCAATAAAGTTGTAATTTCTAAATATGTACAATTTTTGGAAAGGGTTATGAGTGCGGAGGTCTGTTCCGCTTGTCTTTGTCAGACTCATGTACTAAAGTTATTAATCATGTTTGCAATGATAATGAGTCCAATGTTTGGCATTCACGACTCTGTCATATTAACTTTGGTTGCATGACACCGCTAGCCCATATGAGTTTAATTCCGAAATTTACCACTATCAAAGGTTCTAAGTGCCAAGTTTGTGTGCAAGCAAAGCAACCCCGCAAGTCTCATACGGCTGCGGAACCAAGAAACTTAGCACCGCTAGAACTTATACATTCAGATCTTTGTGAGATGAATGGTGTGTTGACAAAAGGTGGAAAAAGATACTTTATGACGTTGATTGATGACTCCACTAGATACTACTATGTTTATCTTCTGAAATCTATAGATGAAGCTTTGAACTACTTCAAAATCTATAAAGCTGAGGCAGAAAACCAACTTGATCTTAAAATCAAGCGGCTAAGGTCGTATCGTGGTGGAGAGTACTTTTCAAATGAATTTGATTTATTTTGTATGGAACACGGTATTATACATGAGAGGACGCATCCCTACTCACCTCAGTTAAATGGGGTGTCCGAAAGAAAGAACCGCACTCTAACTGATTTGGTTAATGCCATGTTAGATACATCGGGTCTTTCCAAGGAATGGTGGGGGGCGCTAATGACCGCGTGTCATGTCCTAAACCGTGTTCCTGTAAAGGATAAAACCATGACTCCATTTGAGGAATGGGAAAAGAAAAGGCTTAAACTCTCTTACTTACGAACTTGGGGTTGTTTGGCGAAAGTCAATATTCCAATACCCAAGAAGCGAAAGCTTGGACCAAAAACCGTTGATTGTGTTTTTCTGGGATATGCTTTTCATAGCATTGGCTATAGATTTTTGATAGTAAAATCTGAGGTATCCGACATGCATGTTGGTACAATTATAGAGTCGAATTATTCGACTTTCTTTGAGGACATCTTTCCTATGAAAGGCATGTCTAGATCATAAAATCAGGAGATGACTAGTTCATCTAGTCAGGAATTTTCTATAATTCCTGAACCCACTATGCCGATAGAACACTTTGATGATCCTGTGGAGGATGACAATGAAGCTCCCAAAAGGAGCAAGAGACAAAAGACTGGAAAGTCATTTGGTGATGATTTCATTGTGTACCTTGTGGATGATACTCCCACTTCTATTTTAGAAGCATGTGCATCTCAAGATGTTGACTACTGGAAGGAAGTTGTCCGAAGCGAGATGGACTCCATCTTAGCTAATGGTACATGGGAAATCACTGATCGTCCTTATGGTTGTAAACCTGTAGGATGTAAATGGGTGTTTAAGAAAAAGCTTAGACCTGATGGTACTATTGAAAAGTACAAGGCCCGTCTTGTGGCTAAGGGTTATACCCAAAAGGAAGGTGAAGACTTCTTCGATACCTACTCACCTATAGCCAGATTGACCACTATTCGAGTACTACTTTCCTTGGTTGCCTCACATGGTCTTCTCGTTCATCAAATAGACGTTAAGACGGCTTTTATAAATGGAGAGCTAGATGAGGAAATTTATCTGGAGCAGCCTGATGGATTTGTAGTAGATGGTCATGAAGGAAAGGTGTGTAAGTTAGTGAAGTCTTTATATGGTCTTAAGAAAGATCCTCCAACGCCTTACGATCCGAGTGTGATACTTCGAAAGAATCGAAGATTTGCTAAAGATCAATTGAGATATTCTCAAATTATTGGCTCGCTCATGTATTTAGCCAGCGCTACTAGACCTGATATCTCCTTTGCTATAAGCAAACTGAGTCGATTTGTGTCAAATCCTGGAGATGATCATTGGCATGCTCTTGAAAAAGTTTTGCGTTATTTGAATGGCACTGCGAGTTATGGTATTCACTATACTGGGTATCCACGGGTACTTGAGGGTTATAGTGATTCAAACTGGATATCTGATGCTGATGATATTAAGGCCACAAGTGGTTATTTGTTTACACTTGGTGGTGGCGCTGTTTCCTGGAAGTCTTCCAAGCCGACCATCTTAACAAGGTCAACAATGGAAACATAACTCACAGCATTAGACACAGCCACTGTTGAAGCAGAGTGGCTTCGTGAGCTCTTAATGGACTTACCTGTGGTTGAAAAACCAATACCCGCCATCCCGATGAACTGTGATAATCAAAATGTGATCGTCAAAGTAAACAGTTCTAAGGATAATCTGAAGTCATCAAGGAATGTGAAGAGGAGATTGAAATCTGTCAGGAAACTGAGAAACTCCGGAGTTATTGCATTGGATAATATCCAAACATCTAAAAACCCGGCAGATCCCTTCACAAAGGGTTTATCACGCAATGTGATAGATAATGCATCATGGGAGATGGTTTTGAGACCCACACTATGAGTTGATCCCAGTGGCAACCCACTCTATGTGATCGGAGATCCCGTGAATTAGAGCTGGGAGACAAGCTGTTAGTCAGCTGAGAGGAGAGTATACCCATATTATGTTTACATATCCATAAAGATGCAATACTCTCTTAATCTGCATGGCAGGTTGATATTTATCTTAATGTGTTCCAACTGGCTTTTATCAGCGGAGATGTTGTCCTATGGAACATCTCTTGAGGAACACACCTATATGAGTCTGACTGTCGAACGTCGCGGTCCGTTAGAGTTGGGTGCTCTCTAATAAACTCATGAAAGGCCCTGGAGTATGACGCATAAGCTCCAAACCGCGGGGAAGCCGACGGTAGCCCTGTACCGGTCTAGACTTTGTGTGAAACTAGCACGTAGGAAACTTGTAGTTCAAGGCATAGTCCACTATTCAATTTGCTAGCTAGTGTAGCATGAAGTTTAACGTGGAAGTTCAACTTAACAGTCTCCACTACACACCGGTATATAAAACAATGTTCTGGAAGGAAAATGATGTGATGTGCCAATGAGACTTTGTGGGGGATTGTTGGAATTTGATAAGTTTTGGGCTGCTGGCCCATTAGACAAATTCTGAAATTCTCTTTGGCACACTTGTGCATGGCAGCATATGGCTGTGCTAGTGGTGCTAAAGTTTAGTCCCACATTGCTAGTTGAAGGGAAGTTGGACCACCTTATATAGGAGAGTGTTGCACCACTTACTAAGGTGTGACAAGAAGAGTAGCCCTCGCGCACTCCTCCTCCGACGCCGCCCGCCTCGCCTCGCCTCGTCACGACGTCATGGCCCTGGTTATTTGAGGAATCTCGCCGAGCTTTATTTTGCTGGTTGGGAAAACTGATTATGAGTCATTAACGGACGTGGCTGTTACCGACTCGGACATGGGATGAGCCCACGATCTTCCTAACCTGCACTATATAAGCGTCCAGGGTAAACCTAATCGGCACCGAATCAATCCACACACGCGCCTACCTCCAAAATGTTGCGCCGCCACTTTCGTCTTCCCCATCCCGGCTTGCAGCGTGCACCGCAGATCGGGACAGTAGGCCTCCGGAACCCCGCCTCTCGTGAACCTATACGGGTGAGTGGCGATCAGGTTTTTGGGGAGCGCTCAAGCGCGACAACTGGCAACCACGACGGCGTCCGACGGCGAGTTCCCAAACGATGACTTGTTCCCGGATGTGAGCGATCTCTTCGACAACCTCAACATGGGTGACGCTGCTGCAACCGCTGCGGCTGCTATTCAGCCTACATCGTATGTGATCTCGATTTCTCTCTTTTGTATTATGATAGAGTTCTTTGTTCTAGCATTTGGTGTAGATGTGATAGGTTTATCTCCTATGGATGTAATATGTTCATCTACTTTGTTGATCTGCATAATTGGTTTTAGTACCGTTTGTATGATCATGATTTATCAGTTTATTATTTGGATTAAATCATATGGATTATTGCTTTTATTTCCAACAGCAGCCCCGACAAAAAGTTGATGGTGTCGTGAAGACCCAACGACACCAAGTACACCAACGATGGCAAGTATGAACCCTCGACAAGATATTCGTCACGGAAACACAGATGCCTTCGACACGGAGCACCAAGAAAGCCGTCACCGACCCGAAGACCATCAATATCTCCATCGACCAAGAATCCAAGACCCCTAGGCCTTGGGTATGGAATGCCAAGAACTTCCCAGATCCAGAGACCCAAACCCCGTCGAACCCCTGGCACCCAAGACCTTCGACCCACGTGTGACCCCTTTATACGAGACCCTATTTTATAAATGACATATACTTGATTGCATCTTAATTGAACATGATTGCATACATATGTGTATTAGGGAGTTATGTCCATTCACTTCGTAATTAAATATGGAGACCATATGAGGGCTTTTCTAGTCTTATATTGGCTTATTTTAAATTTGTGTGACGAACTGATGGTATATTTTGTCTTGCTAATACAACATTTAAATTGCGAGGTATCTAAACAACATGAACCTACTAATTAAATGTCGGGACCTCGGTTCCGCTTAATATTGCCTAATTGCATCACATCTTTGTCATGTCATACATCATACATGCATCATGCCTGATCTTCTGTCATAGTATTAAATAGTGCATCTGGTGTTTCTTTTAGAGATTTTCTTCTTCACGGATTAGACCGATGAGTTGATGCGAGTGTCGACCCGATCCTCGGTGTATCTTCGGCAGTGTTTCCTAGGCGAGAATTCTCCCTCTTTCTACCTATTTTACATTTATAGTCTTTACTTCCTCATGTTGATCTATTGCTACCTGTGCCGCGATGCTTTAGTATTTTCGTACCCGTTATATACCTTGCGGCATATATATTGCCTTGGACACCTCCTATTACCTATTGTTTGGTATATAGTTCGGCCTTGGGAGTAGTAGTTGCTTGCTCAGGTGCTGCTTCGTGTTTTTGAGTGCCAATGATGTTGGGGGTTGGCATATTCTTATTGGTGGAGATGATCATGACTTTCATTAAAGTTTATTAATTAATATTGAAAGTAGATAATAATACAGAGGCACAGGTGGGTAATAGATGAGATCTTGACACCTATTCCAAGACTGAGCGCGCTAACCACATGTGGGGTGTATGGGCACCCATATCGGCTTAGTACCTCATTCCAATGTACTGCTCTTGGGGACACATACTAGTTCAGGCTTTATACGTTACTACTGTACCTATGCCATGTATTCTATGTATGAGATGTTTATTACATGTTGCTCGATGAGCGTTTATTACTATTGTGTAGGTGCGGCACTCTGTCACGGGAATATTTTGTCTATGACGTCTGCTCGCATGACAAGTCCATGCAACCTCAGGGTCCGTATGAGGAGGATTAGCTATACTTCATACGTGTAGCTCTTTCAGGTGGCCCCCATATACTTGCTTTGGGTCTGGGGAAGCGTCGTGTCCTAGGCCCCGCCGATATGGCGATGGGTGTATGTTAACTGATCTGGCAAAAAGGGTCAAAGTGCATGTGGAAACTTTGGTGCGCCCCTGCAGGGTTAAATCTTTTCGAAAAGCCATGTCCGTGGTTATAGACGACTTGGAGCATAGGTTTTCAATCGCAGACAACTATAACTAAGTTTACTATTATAATTTGACTTGTATCTTCTATGACTAGTAAGTTGGATAACCACCATGGAAAGAATGAATTTAAATTGCCAACCTTGTGAGTTCCCTCGGTAGGACTTCCTCGTTTGATTTCGAGGGGGAAATACCAGGATGGGTATGAACGGTGTTAGTATCAAGTTGGTTCTAAATAGGGTTTTCTTATCTCTCTCTAATAGCCGACAGTTGTATCGAGTCTCTATAGGTTGTTTAGTGCATGATGCGCTACCACTTCAGTCCACCATACCTATGTAGGCCAGGACCACCGAATTATAAGTCTCGTTGTGTACTGGACTTATCATTGACCGCTCTCTTTTTCCTTTGCCCTTTGTCGGCACCTGTTTTGTTCTAGCAGGTTGAGATCAACGTTGTTAGCAGGGTTACCCTTCCGGCTTGGTCTAGGATGGATAATAGACACCATTTGTTATTCTTGAGGGCTTTTAGCCCCATTTTCTTCTTGTCCATACTCAGATGTTGAATTGTTTTCGAAGGTGATTTGGATCTTTGTACCGTATGTCTGTATTCTTAACTCCTAGATTCGTTGTTGAATATATAAGTTTTGTCGTTCCATCATGTACTACTGTGTAATGATATTACTTCGTTTTCCACCTGCACGCAAGTGCCTGGTGGGCACCTTTGAATCCTTTCTATGCGGGTTTGGTGGGAATCACTAAAACTTGCATAGGGCCGATCCGAGGGTGTTACACCAAGAATTGTCGTCTTGCACCGTATGCATGTGGCAACTCGGTGGGGCTATTGAAGCTTCCATGCCATCGTGCGAGGACCAGGACAAGGGGTGACTTGCGAGGAGCTTCACGACCTTGAGGTCGGACGGGTATGACTACATCAACCACGCTTCTGCATGAGAGTAATGTTGTCTCGGTCTTCAAGGGTATGTTACTATTGTCTTCCTCCGTTACTGCATTACTAGTAGATAGATCTTGGGAAATTAGGGTTTCCCGCATAGTAAAAATTTTGATTTTCTGCACCAGAACCCCAACACACCCGACACCAACCCCTTCCGTGGCAAGTAGCACACATGAACTGCACAACACTACACCCACCAGACCCAACTAACCCTGCCCGACATGACTCCACCATGACCAATCCCACTCCACTCTACACCCCACAAACACAACACTAACGCAATTCACACCACACACTCGTACACACATGCGACCGACTCTAATTCCTGATCGAGTCCAGCCCCACCCCTTCGCCCTGCATGTCGCCCTCCTTGATCCCACCAACCCCCTGCTCCCTTCTGCCTCCAGCGCCATGTTCCTGACCCCGCGATCTCCCCATCCCCGCTCACCTCCTAGGCCTCGACCCACCGCCGCCCTCCCCTAGTTCCGGTCCCCTCCTTGTGCCCATGAGCTCCTCTCCTCTATAGACCAAGATGTGCTGCCTCTCCACGCTGTCGTTCCCACCGGCCGCGTTCGCACCTCTTGTCCCCGTGGACGTCGCACATCCCCTGCAGTGGCCCCACCGATCTCTTTTCGGGCCACCGCCGACCATGCTAAGCTTCTGCCACGCCTAAACCTCTACTTTCCCTCCGCTCCTGTGCCACTAGAGCTCCGATCCACATTCCTAGCAGCCCTCCCCGGCCACACCGCAGTGTCGCCGACGCTCATCCCTGCCCACATCAAGCTCCACACCGAGTGTCATGGTGGTGGCACGGTAGATGCCATGGGTAGACTTAAGTTGGGGGGCCAATGTATGCTAGTGGGATCTAGGGAGGGACGATGCAGTGATTTCTACACACAGAACACAAGAACTTGATCTTTATTCGACACAAGTGAAGCTACACTTGCTCCTCGAGTTGTTTGAGCGAGAGGAGGAAGAAGCTACTACAAGTGCTAAGTAAGAAAATGAATTGATCCCCTCCTCCTGAGGCCCTGGCTCACATTATAAAGGGGTGCCGGATTATAGCTAGGGCTCACGCGGACAGCATATTCGATGGAATATGCTTGTCCCAAAATGGTAACTCGGCGGGTGCCTTTCCGTGTCCCCCTTCTATCAGCGGCAATAACCCAGAGCCCATGACATGTGATCCTTGGCCTCGGGGACTGTCACCTCCGTGACCTTCTTCTACTTCTCTGTCTCTCTGACTCTTGTCCGTAGCGCATGGCACTTATAGATTCCTGAGGGAGAGACAGTGTGCAGTGTTGACTTCGGGGTTCCCTATCTCCTTCTCGATCATGCTTCAATATGATTCGGCCTCACCTCATATTACTCGGCAAAGCTTTAACCTGCATACAGAAAGAGTGATATACGCAGGCTGACATAGCCCATATATCGTCCGAGCTAGGTTTTAGTCTCTTGATTCGGATTAGGCCATGTCTTACCTGGCCGGTATCTCGATAACTCGGTCGGGTCATCCCTTAAGTCGGTGTGGACCATTTAGGTCTTTCCCCTTTTACCTTATCTTGACCCTACCTAGGGTCATCCCCCCAAAATTAGTCCCCGAAGCTGGTGTGGTCTTGACGACCTTCAGTCGGCAAGGCTACAACAGGTTCTAGTTACTCGGTATATGTGCATATGGTTGCCATGCTAGTCTTTATTCCGTTCTTTTCTTGAGGCATACCCTGCAGTACGCATTGTCATGCGTTCGAGTCATTTTGACCCTTTCCAAGGTATGAATCATCCTCTTGTGTCGATCTCGTTCATCCGAGTCGTCCATTTAGCTTCTATTGGAAGTTTCATCATATGTGTCTCAATCATTGCGTTTCTGCCTCATTTTTTGTATCGCTACAGTGTCACTGACATAGCTATAGTGATGACTACGGGCGGTCATATCGATGTAGTGACTCTTCGATCGCTGCAACGGTCATAGCGGTCGGATCTCCTCATGCGCTTTGTGACCCCTCCTGTGGCACCAATCTCTGTTCGCCAACACACGATACAAGCGCTTACGCGGTAACCGTGGCGCACCGGCGATCCCACGATCGCTTGTGGTGTGTGGTTATAAATGGGGGGTGCGGAAAGCGTTCATTCACTTTCCCCATTTCCGTCCTCTTTGTCTTCCTCCTCGCGTCGCTGCCGCAGTGCCCTAGTTCACCTGACCGTGCCACCGCTATTTGGTCCCTCTCGCAATGTCGTGTGTCTGCATCGAGCTTATTCTTCGCTCCCTTCTCTCCACCGCCACCATGCCCTTTCTTGCCGCGATGGGGCTGTGCACCTCTAGGCCTCTTTCTGCCGCCAGTGTTTATTCCTCAGTTGATTCTTCTGATGAGCCTATATTGAGCTCACACAGCGGCGCCCTAGTCGGAGAAGAAGATCTTGCTGCAGGCCCGGAGCGTGGTTCTTGGCAGGGTTCTACGGTCACTCGCCGAGAAATCGAGTGGCTCCGCAAAACCCGCCAAATTCCCGCCGAGGTAAGGTGTCGCTTACCTGGCAAAGAGGCTACCCCTATAGTTGAGGACGATGAATACGTAGTTTTTATGTCACACTTCGCTAGAGGATTTGGCCTTCCCCTTGGCGATTTCGCCAGAGGTTTTCTAGAGTTCTTCGGCCTTCATCCTCATCACTTGCCGGCTAACACAATTTCCTCTCTGTCGGCCTTTATTTGGCCTCTGGATGATACTTTGGCCTTTGGCCTTCTGTAGCAGTTTGGTCCAAGTTCTTCCAGATCCGAGCCAACATTGTGCCAGATAAATCTCTACACCCTTCCGAGAAATCTTTGACCCAATGCGTGGCCGCCTCCATCACACCCCAGAAAACTCTTTGTTTCCCCAAGTCACGGGTCTATAATCCTACAAGAAATGGCATAGTTCGTTCTTCTATGTGAAAAACACCGACAAGGAGGACAAGATTCGGCTTCCTGCCTTTTCAATCAGTACTCCTTCTAAGCAGAATTGGAACTATTATCCAAAGAAGACTGATGCTCTTGCCAAGGCATTTGATCTCCTACTCAAAGAGTTAATTCAGGCTGGGCTTCATGCCGAAGATTTGATGGCCACTTTTATTAGCAGCCGAATCTGCCCCTTCCAGCAGCGGTCTCATAAGCTTTGCTACATGAGCGGTCCTCTCGACCCCAACCGAGTTTCCACGGTCGAACTTGAATATGACCAGATTCGGAAACGTGTCCGAGCTATATTCAAGACTGACATGGCCAAGGATTGGGTGTGGGGCATGAAGCCCTTTTCCCATGATAATCCCCCTCCTCAGGTAACTTAAATCTAATCCGTTTTATCCGAGTTATTTTCCTTTGCCTTGTTGATTGCTTAGTTTGTTTATGTTTCCCCTTTTTGTAGAAATTTGATGAACAGACTTCAGAGGATGCCGAGGTGCTCGCTCTTCCTTGGAGCAGGGACCGTGAAACTCCAGATAACGGGGAACTAGATTTGGAGGAGTTTATCCCCAATCCCGAATCTGCCCCCACCTGTACCCGAGGAAAATCTTCCACCTGTGTCGACGAAGGTGACTTGGACGACGTTGAAGTTCTTGGGGTAGTTGATGTGGTCCCTATCTCTTATGCATACCCGGCTCATTTTTCCCCATCTAACCCGGCTGGCCAGGTGCACGAGGCCGATCCCCTTGCCACCGAAGGTCATCCTCCGTCAAAAAAACGTGTTGCTTCAAACGATCCCTCTGATGCAGCTCCCAAGAAACGAATCAAGAAGTCCGCCCAAAAGCATCCAAAGCGCTAAGTCATGCCTAGGGTTTCTGCGTAAGTCAGTTTACTCAGACTAAATTTGTATTTCTTGTTTCTCTCTTTCTGTTTTTGATTTTTTTATCTTTCTATATCATCAGTGCCCCACTTTCTGCCAATCCGAGTGGCCCGAGTATGACCTCTCAGGTTACTCGGCTACCCTCACCACATGCGCAAGATAACATCCGGGTCCCCAGTCCTGCTCGTGACGATCCTCCTCCCATGTCGACTAATAGCCCATCTCGGCGTGAAGAGGTCGAATTTGCACCTGGTGGTGATGCTGACGTTACTATGCCGGATCATCCTACTAATCCGGTAATTTCCGGCGATGTTTCCAAGGCTGTCCCCTCCGCGCCAACTCCTGTCGAAGCTCCTGTTACTTCAGCTCCTACTAAAGGTGTTTCTACTTCTGTTCCGAAGATGTCCGCTCCTAGCTCGGCTCAGCCCGTCAAGTCGCAATCTGTCGTCGAGGTTCCTTCCAAGGCCAAGAAATACGGTGCTGCTAAGCCCAAGCCGGCCCAAAAATCTAAGCCAAGTTCCTCTCAGCCGAGTATAGTTGATATGCTTCATAAGGGAGCCTTTATCACTAAATCTGGGGTTACCTCCGCCGCTGGCACACAAATTGTGCTTCATAAGAACCCAGCGACCGAGGTAGCTGTCCATCAAGTGTGATAGGCCAAAGGCAAAGTGCTAACGCGCACGGAGAGCGACGGAAGCCTTGGATCTTTGGTAGAATATTCCAATAACTAGAACAAAGCCGACCAGATCGAGGGTAATCCGAGTAATCAGCCTTTCTAGTTATCCAACATCAGTAGCCATTTGCATTTGGCCGCCAAAGTTGTTCTTGAGAGTGATAAAATGAACGAGGTACATGCTTTGGTCTATGCTTTACTTTCTGCGCACAATATACTGTATGCCCACTAGTCCCCGATCATTCGACCGAATGACTTGTCATTTGGCCGAAAGCTTTTACTGGTAAAGCATAGTTACTTACGCATATAACAAACCATACGTAATTTTTAAAAAATTCTCCTTATTTCTTAGTTTCAGTTTCAAATATCCGGCTACTTAGATCCGAGTCAAGTTTTACCTGACTTGGATCTTTTAGGCTTAGCTTCGAATATCCAGCCACCTAGATCGGAATCAAGTTTACTTGGCTTGGATTTTTTAGGTTTTAGCTTCAAATATCCAGTCACCTAGATCCGAGTTATGTTTTACTTGATTCAGATCTTTTTAGGTTTAGCTTTGAATATCTAGCCACCTAGATCCGAGTCATGTTTTAATTGATTCGGATCTTTTTAGGTTTAGCTTCGAATATCCAGCCACCTAGATCTGAGTCAAGTTTTACTTGATTCGGATCTTTTTAGGTTTCGCTTCGAATATCCAGCCATCTAGATCCAAGTCAAGTTTTAATTGATTTGAATCTTTTTAGGTTTAGCTTCGAATATCCAGCCACCTAGATCCAAGTCAAGTTTTACTTCATTCGGGTCTTTTTAGGTTTAGCTTCAAATATCCAGCTACCTAGATCCGAGTCAAGTTTTACTTGATTCAGATCTTTTTAGGTTTAGCTTCGGATATCCATCCACCTAGATCCAAGTCAAGTTTTTGTTGGCTTAGACTTTGCTATTTCGAATATCTTTCCCCTGTATAATTTGTGCACTGCCAAGTTCCAAAAACTTCTCTTCGCTCATAGGAAGCTGCAGGTCAAGTATGATAAGTTGGTGCCTATTTTGAAGAAAACGGGTTAGCTGACTGATGTGTATCTTAAAAAATTTCATTCGGTTTTTTGTTTCCAAATTGATCTCTAACTTGTCTTTGTTTAGCCAACGTTGATACTCAAAATACTACACTAAAGAAGAAAATTTCCAGTCTTGAAGGTGAGTCGGCCACCTTCTTTTTACTTGTTTCCCTCCTCTCCTGAATTATTGTCGAGTATCTTATAGTACTCTTCCCTTGGCCCAGCCGAATTACAAAGCTCTGCAGCATCACATCAAGAGTACATACCCATGTCTGATATGATGCTGCATTTTTTAGAACAAGCGGAAACTCATTCGGAGCAGCTGAAGGAAAAGGACGATGATATAACTCGGCTTCATGCCGAGGTTGGCTCCTTGAAACTGGCACATAAATCCGAGTTGGAGAATATTGACTAAGAATTCTCCGAGGATAAGAATCGGCTAACTCTCCAGCTCCAAAAAAATAAGGAGCTACTCGACGCAGCCGAGTCAACGAACAAGTCCATGACTGATGACATTGTTCAGTTTTAGAAGAAAAGAGTTCAATGGGCTGGCGATCTTCATAAAATGTTGTGATATATCCATTGTAAGTTCTCTTTTTTACCTTGTGGCGACTAGACGAATTATCCTTGAATATTGCTTGTATTGACTTATGTTATGCTTTGTATTATAGATTACTTTCCGGAGTCTAAATCTGTGAGTAGTAAAGTTGTGGTTGATGCCCGGGCTTGTCGAGGTGGCCCCAATGAGCCAAATCATGAGTATTATATGGAGGATTTCTTAATTGCAGCTGCTGCTGCCATCAAGCCCATGAAGGTCATTGGAAAGGATCTAGTGGATGCGGCTATCCGAGTATTCCATGTACTCTGGCCGAATGAGCCGAATATTACCAAGGTCGAAGTTCTTGCTAATAAATTGATGGACTGCCAAATTCAACTGAGTATTTGGAGGGAATCCACAGGGCGAGCCAGGGTTGATATGGCGCTCACAGATGTTTTGTCATGGTATGAGAATATCTCTCTTGACATCTTGATGAACTTGCGTAGCGGCTCCCCTTGGATCACTAATCCGGACCATATCGCTCGCCGACAAGCATGTGCTTACCAGTTCGTCGAGTATGCCGACGTGCACCAATGGAATGAAGGGCCGAGTTTCCTTCAAGATGAGGCCGACGAGAATGTTGCGGCAGCAGAAGATGATGAATTCGAGGAAAATTCTAGTGACGAAGAGGATATCGGTGAGGAGTCTGGAAGTTCGGATCAAGCAGGAGATGACTCGGAGCAAGAGGCTGAGGCCCGATCTTCCTCCAAGGGGACCGAGGCTTCGCAATCTTAGGGAGAGGTTTCGCACCAAGCAGCCACCATTCAGGACATCGTGGCAGCTTCTGTCGATGCCGAAGTAACTTCCGGAGAGGTCCAGATAGCTTCGGAAGTTATTCCTTCTTTTGAGGTAGAAGTTCCTCCGGTGATAACCAAGGCGCCCACTTCGGAGAACCTTGCTCCTGAAGTCGTTGCTCCTGCCGAAGCCAAAGTTCCTCCGGTGGTGACCAAGGCGACTACTTTGGAAACCTCTGCTCCTGTTGTTACTGTTCCTTCGTCTGCCGATGATCCAGCTGTAAACAACGCTTGAGCTAAAAAAACTTCTTATTCGCCAAGTCCCCGGTATGCCGGGCGTATGTCATTTAAGACAATTTGGTCCTTTTGGTACTCTTCGGTATGTATAACTTATATGTTGTGTTTAACATTAAGTTGTTACTATTCTAAGTCAATTATTCAGCATGCGATCATTATTTGCGATTTCTAATTTGTGGGTTTGAAACGAATAGACCTGATTATTCGTGTTTAGAGATTAGGAGTGATGTTTGAAGATGAATGTGGGTCAATACCCTACCGCAATCACAAAAAAGATAATAAAACATGAGGCGGCTCGCGTACGATCCATTCCTTGGTCGTTTTTCATGAGTTTGATTTTCTGCTGGCACTTATCTTGCTTATCACGAAGTCCTTTTCTAGACAATAATAAGTTATATATTTGGCCTTTGCCATCAACACATTACTAACTCAGCTTAGGGGTTGGACATATAAGCCAGCCGACATATCAAGAATATGTAAGACAAGGAAAAATAATATAGGGCAGTCCCTGAGTCACTGCTCGATTTGCCGAAGTTTCATTCATTGATTCATTTCCGACATACAAATCCGACATATGATGGTTCGGGATACAATACACTTCCTCTAAGTGTAAAAAGGACGAAGTAATGTTACATTCCATGGCCTTTTAGATTTATCTCCTGACTTGTCCGCCTTATTTTTCTCTGGTGTTTGAGCATCTATGAGATAGTACGCATCATTATGCACTGCTTTTCTCACAATGAACGGGCCCTCCCATGGAGGTGACAACTTATGCATGCCGGCCGTGCGTTGCATGAGCCGAAGCACCAGATCTCCCTCCCAAAAGACTCGGGGGTTTACTTTTTTGCTATGGTAGCGTCTGAGATCTTGTTGATAAACAGCTGATATGGACAATGCCAATTCTCTTGCTTCTTCTAATAAATCGACATCGTCTTGCCGGGATATTTCGTTTACCTCGGCGTTTGTGTATTGGGTGACTCTAGGCGAGTCATGCACTATGTTGGCCAGTAGTACAGCTTCTGCCCCATATACAAGAAAGAATTGTGTGTATCATGTTGATCTATTCGGAGTGGTTCTTAAGGTTCATAATACGGCTGGGAGTTCCTCAATCCAACACCACGCCAATCTTTGTAGTGGTTCTATGAGCCGAGGTTTTATCCCATATAATACAAGTCCGTTTGACCTTTCCACTTGTCCATTTGATGCGTGATGTGCTACCGATGCAACATCAAGCCTTATGTGCTTATCCTGGCAGAAGCGAGCAAAGGCTCCCTTAGCGAAATTTGTGCCATTGTCTGTAATGACACTGTGTGGGTATCCATATCTCAGAACGATATCTTTAAGGAATTTCACAGCTGTGGGCCCATCACATTTCTTATAGACTTTACCTCTATCCATTTTGTGAACTTGTCCACCATGACCAAAATGTGAGTCATGCCACCGCGAGCCGGCTTAAATGGGCCTACCATATCCAAGCACCATACGGAGAATGGCCAAGTGATGGGTATCGTTTTTAGTTTGGAAGGAGGCATATGGATTTTACTGGCATATCTCTGGCAACCATTGCATCTTGCTACCAACTCTTTTGCTTCTTTTAGTGCAGTTGGCCAATAAAATCCGTGCCGGAATTCTTTGGCCACAAGGGCTCTGGATGAAGCATGATGCCCACATTCCCCTTGATGTATGTCTAAAAGGATTTCTTGTCCTTTTGCCGGTGTAACGCACCTTTGCAATATATTTGTTACACTTCTTTTATATAGTTCCCTATTTATTATCGTTTAAGCCTTCGCCCTTCTTACTATTTGCCTAGCGAGGACTTCATCACTCGGTAGGGTATCATCTTTGAGGAATAGAAATATTGGTTGTGCCCATTCTGGCACCTCGCGCACCGGGGTAACTATTTCATCAATTTCCATTACTTCTTCCGTCATGATTTCTGCCAAATTACCCCCAATCAGTCCCCGGGTTCGCCGAGTCAGTCCCCGGGTTCACCGAGTCAGTCCCCGGGTTACTCGGCTCATTTCTCTTATCAATTTCCATCGGGACTATCTCGGATCCTTGATCTGATGAGAGACAGATTGATTCAGACTATAGGGAAGGTATGATTGATGGCTTTCTTAGGTGTTCTGAGGCTATACCGAGTGGAATCGACTGTCTGGTTGATCCGAGCTTAGACAAGGTATCTACAGCGTTGTTTTCTGCCGGAGGTATATGATGAAATTCACATCCATCAAAATAGCCACTAATCTTTTGTACATGAAATCTATATAAGACCATGTTTGCATCCAATGCATACCAATTGCCTAATACTTGCTGGACTACGAGATCCAAATCACCGAAACATAAGATCCGACGTATGCTAATTTATTTTGCCATTTTTAGGCCATGGACAAGTGCCTCATATTCGGCTACATTGTTTGATGCAGCAAAGTGTATTTGTAACACATATTTCAGTTGATCTTTCTTTGGAGAAGTTAATACTATCCCTTCTCCTAACCCATTTCTTCGTTTGGACCCAACGAAATGCATTGTCCAATAATTCGGATCAGGCAGCAGGGGTTCATATTGCATTTCGGCCCAATCGACAAAAAAGTCGGCCACTGCCTGAGATTTGATTACATCTCGTCTATCAAATTGCGGAGCATAGGGGGGATAACTCAATTGCCCATTTTGCTATTCGGCCGCTTGCATATTTATTGCTCATTATGTCGGCTATCGGTGCCTCACAAATCACCTTGATGGGGTGTTCTTCAAAATAATTCTTCAGCTTTTTAGCCGACATATATACACCATAGCCATTTTGTAGTGTGGGTAATTTTGCTTCGAGTCCGACGGTACCTCGCTTAGGTAATAAACCGGCCTTTGTACCGACTTACCTTCCTCATCATGCTCGACCACTATCACAGCACTTACGACTCGGTTGGTCGCTGCTACATAGAGCAACATAGGCTCTTTTGATAATGGTGAAGCTAAAACCGGCGCAGTGGCTAGCATCCTCTTTAATTCATGAAAGGCATTATCGGCCTGAGGTGTCCAGATAAACTTATCTGATTTTTCATCAATTGATATAAGGGTAACACCTTTTCCCCTAGCCAACTTACAAACTGACTTAGAGATGCCAAGCCTCCGGTGAATTTTTGTACATCATAAAGAAAAGCAGTTCCATCCTTTCTACTGCCCGAATCTTAGTCGGATTTGCCTCTATACCTGTTGGGGATATGCTATATGGGTATCCTCATAGCATGTCCTCTATCCAGATAACCCGGGTGGCCCACAGTTGGTAGCTTGGCCCATGGCCTGCTGGGCGGCCTAGTTAGATGGATCCATAAGGGAGGCCCATGCCGGATAAAGGAAGGCTACGGAGGAGTCAACGATGTACCCGGAGCCTTGGAGTGCAAGACACGCTAGACTAGTAATAGACAGTGTAGGACTCTGTAACCTATCCGGCTAGGACTTTTCCTTGTAACCCTAGGACCTGGCGACTATATAAGTCGGGACTATGGGAGACTTTAGGGCACCAATTAACTCATACCTCGCACAGCGAATCGATCCTTGTAACTCGGCGTATTGACATTATAGTGATTTATAGCAGGAGTAGGATTCCGCCACCGTCGTGGGATCTGAACCTGGGTAAGCTGTGTTACCTCGTAGCCGTCAACCGTCCGCCTTCCCCCACGTCTCTAAACACGTACTGTGAGGACCCCTCCATGGCGTACTCATCGGCAATACCACGACAGTTGGCTCCCACCGTGGGGCAAGTGGCACTTCAGGCTCTTCAGCGGGCAAGGACCAAGATCTTCGCAGGAATCAGCGAAACCGTGGCCATCGGTCGCGTTCTCTTCTCCGGCAACGTTCCGATCGTCCCTCCCGACAAGTTATGGATCCCGGCGAAGATGAACCCTATGCGGTGTTCGATCGTTCCTATTGGAGACATCCACCTCTTCATTGGCGAAACTGACTCGGGCACTAGTTCCCTGGGAGTCGGAGGAGCACCAAGACCCGCACGGACCGCCTACGGGCAGGATACGTTTGCGGAAGGATCGATGTCGGATCTCTCCTTGGAGTTTTCCGGCAAAGATCAAAAAAATTCAAGGCCCACCCAAACCGCCCCTGTGCAGGATATAACGGTGGAAGATCACTGCAAGTCTGCCGGCTTCGTCCGTGCGTCTGGACAGCAGAGATCCAAGTTTTTCGGCGTGGTTAAAATATTCAATCTGGCGCGGTGCGTTCAGAGAGAGGGCGAAATCCCCCACGATTACCTTGCCAGGTGGCTTTGTATACAATCCGATCTGGCACACTACCCCAATGATGATGCCATGTATCACTTTGTGGAAGTACTGGACCACGGTACGCTTCTCCGGCATTCTCTAAGGCGGTAACAAGCTTCAGGACGTCTCACCTTCGAAAGTATGGTAAACACTGTCAACAGCTATGCGGAGGCCGAGGGGGCAGCTCAGGCAGATCTTGCGCTCATTGACGGAGCGCCGCCGCCTCAGCCACCGCCACCACCGCCTTCGGCCGCCATCGCCGCAGTAGCACCACCACTTCCAGTCATCGTCGCACCTGTTGCACCTCCACCTCACGTCATTGAGAAAGCCCGGGCATGCTCCGACTCTGTGATTGGCGCGCTCTACGCCGACTTCAGTCCAGATTTGGAGGAGATAGATTTCAGCCTGGAGGAGCTAGACTCTGCCATGCAGGAGGTGGAGGAGGAGTACACGCGCGACGAGTAGGCCAACAACGCCGTCACGTCCCGAGAGGTGTCATCACGCCTGCGATGGATGAAGATCAACCCGGACAAGCTCCGCCTATATCCCTGGACAAGGGGAAGGGACCACCTGTTGCTGCTGACAATGATCGCGCAAAGGACATGCCCCCTCCACCTAACCCAGTGCAATAGCCGCAGGAACTCGGTACCAGCCCAAGCAACAACAACACCGCAAATTTGCCGCCTCCAGCATCTACGTCTGCTGCTGCCCAAGTTACTCCAGCTGATATAGTAATGTACGGCAATCTCCTCGTCGAGTCACTGACCTTAGCTCATATCCGGAACGTAACCAGCTTGACGATAAGCGCCAGTAGCTACTAGAGGAAGCGCAGGCCATCATGGAGCAAGGCGCAAAGGTAGATCGAGATCTGGTCAACACGCAGAAATGCATAGAGAAATCTAGAGCAATGGAGGCCGAGTACAAGACTCTGCTGCAGCAGCAGAAGGCCAAGAAAGATCTGGCTCGCGTCATCAACGATCCTGGTGTGCGGTGAAACCTAGGATGGGCTCCCTCGAAGCCGCACAAGCCAAGCCATACATTGACAGTGAAGGCAGGCAGGTGATGCCCACTCCTCTCCTCAACCTCGCCATCACCAAGACCCTTCTGGAGCAGGATAGATCGCCTGAGGCGGTGGACCAGGTCTATGACCTAATGGACAAGGCGGTGAAACAGCAAGAAAAGGCCACCTCTCAGAGGCTTGAGTCTAACCCAGTGTTTTGCCAGTCTAGCCAGCATAAGCCGCCAAGGGACAGATCTCCTCTTGATGTCAGGTCTCAGACGGGTCCATCAGAACGAAGACGGAGGGATGCGCCCAACAGGAAGGATGCTATCCCCATATCCTCCGACCATGGAGGCAAAGCCCAACCTCATCGCCCATCGCCACCGCCCCACTCACCCCGACATCGCAATGATACCAAGGCTCACCGTCGTACGGATATGTGTAAGATCCCTCCTTATTAAAGGAAAAGATCCCTGTGATTGCAATGCTAGTCCCTGGATCAATGCTAGCATCCACAGTTTAAGATGAAGTACACAGATACAAAGGTCGTTTATTATAGTCATTCCAGAGATAAAACATAGTCTTTTACAACTCATGGCCAAAGGCCTAATACAAGAGTTTATGGAATATGTAAATAAACATAAGTCTTCATCTTCATGTGCCACAGGCAAGCATGTTGAGTGTAGACTCATGACTCCTATTCATCATCAGAGTAACCTGCAACATCATAAGTTACAGCCACAGAGGGTCAATACTTTGGAATAGTATTGGCAAGTGATACCTTAGTATATTTTAAGTGGACTATAATACTATATGCATTTGGCTGGTGGAGCTTAGGCTTGCATTGCTCAAAATAGATTTTTCCTTAACTTTTTGAAAATACTAAGTTTTTGTTTGGCAAAGACTATCCCAAGGTATCTACCAATCAAAGACTGAAGATCCACTCAGGGCATCTACCAATCAAAGACTGAAGATCCTTTAACCCTTGTTCACCCACAAGTTTTATTCAGAAATTGGAGTGATGAGATTCTTGAAGTTTCCATGTCTTGATGCTCAAATTGTCCTTTACCAGGGACATGGCTAAGTACTTAGGTTTTACACTCTGCAGAGGTGGTGCACTTTCCCCACAAGCCTTGGTTTCCCAAGACATGATCCTTCATAGCCTTTCCTTAGTCAAATGGACGCTCCAACCTATCAACCCATCTACCACCCAATTGTCCAAGAGACTAAGTTCCAGCATCCTAAGATCATGGCAGAGCCCATATTACCAAGTGGTTGCACTTGAAGCTTCTCAACATTTGACAACTCAAATCTCTTTGTTCTGGGTGGCCATCCACAAGTGAGATACACGAGGTTCACCAGTACCCCTGGCCTTGTGTAACCACTCAACATATCCCATTCTTTCCATTCCACCCAGGTGATTCATTAACTTAGTTGTTTTGTTAAATAAAAAAAACAAGTCCTTAGACTTAGAATATTTTTCCATAGTGTGAATATATAAACCACCCTTGTTTTCTAGTAGCTAGGCTAAGCATGGCATGGCAACTTATCCTTAGGGAATTTTCCTAGCAATTCTAGCATTCTATTCTAAATAGGATTTCCCATCATCAATTGACAAAAGTAGCATGCAAGTCCTAACAAAATATATCTAATGCAAGTATAAAATATAGGTATGGAATATTCATGAAGATATCACTTGCCTTGGTAGTGTGGAGAGTAGCACTCGTCACAATCACAATCACAATCACTAGCAAAATCTACACACAAAGTTATAGCACACAATTACACACAAATATATATACAAACAAAAATATTATGAATGCATGCATGCATGAATCTACCAAGTGATGATTTTTTTTTCTGAAAACTCAACCAAGCAAGTGCATGAATACAGAAACTAAACAAGTCACAAAATAGCCAAGACAACTTATTTAGCCCTAAAAAAATAAAATACTAAACTAAACTTATATTCAAAAAGGCCTCAAACAAGTTTCTGCAATTTAAGCCAAACTAATGGTTACTATTTGCTAAACAAAAAGGATAGGCAGAAAGGTCTTGTTTTTCTGAATCCAACGGTATAAAGTTTGCAAAATTCTAACGTGGAATTCAAAAGATATTGGTATTTGAAATCTGGATCAAAATCTGTTTTTTAAATTCTATTTTCAGATCTAACCTAGCCACGCGTCATGTTCTTATTCGCCCGTGCGGTTAAATGCGGATCGAGCGTCTGAGACCGCTGGATCTAAAGGGGCAGGTGCGGCTCAGATCAACGCGTACCCCTTCGATTAGTCATTCTATCTAAGCCATCAGATGCAGATCTAACGGTTCCTATCGACCTGGCCAGAAACTGGCGGCGGAGCGGCGGCTACCGGCGGCGGAACTGTCGGTCGATGACGTTGCCGACGATGCAGACGGAGAGGGAGAAAGAGGAGTAGCTCACCGGGCTCAGGAGGTCACGCAGCGGCTTCGTCGTACTGCGGTTGGTCAAGGGCGCCGCACGCAGCTACGATTGCTCACGGAGTTAAATGGCGGCGTCGGGTGCGTCGGGTGGTCGTCGTGGGCGTCGCTGGATCACCCAAAAAGCGAGACACGGTTAGATTCACAAAGTCGAGACAGAGCCGTGTCGTGAACTAGAAAGCGGCGGGCGGTACTTACCACTAGAGTTCGCGGAGTTCGTGCGAGGCGTCGGTGGCGACTAGTCGACGATGTTGCGAGCTACGGTCCATGCGAGCAAAGCAAGCGTGTTAAAAGAAGCGCAGAGGCTCACTGAATCAGTTTGCAAGATCGAGAGGCAGAGGGGAGCTCTGGACTCACCGGAATTCGCCGGCGCAGTCGTCGGAGACGGCGGGGTTTCAGAGGGTAATGCTCGCAGCCTGGTGGCGCTCTGGGTTCGGGGTTTGAGGGAGAAGAGAGAGGGGGCAGAGGGGGTTCTTATAGCCTGGTCACGAGCGAGAATTACTCGGCCAATAAATCGAATTTACACCGAATTCAAACCGAAACGCTCGCGTTGATTTGGGGATGAACGGGTCGTGCGGGTGGAGATGATGGTGACGTGGAGAAGGCCCGCTTGTCAGCGAGGAGTGCGAGGTGGCGGTGGGGTCTGTCTGTCAGCGACTTAACGCGTGCGCTCGCGCGTGTGAGAAGGAAAAGGAGATCCCCGGGTGGGCTTGCTGGGCTTGATTTGCTGCTGGGCCAGATTCTGGCCGCTCGGCCCTTTTCCTTTCTTTAAGCCTTTTCTTTTTCTAATTCCATTTTCTGAATAGAATTTGATATGAATTCAAATCCTTTTGAATTCAAACTGCTTTGGGATTTTTTGCAGGGTTCTGTGGGTTCACAAACAATCAAATATCCTAGTGGTTACCTTGCAAAGGCTTAGTCAAGCTTGGGTTTCAAAATAAACAGAGATTTGCTCTAGTTGCAAATATTTGAAATAGGGGTTTGAAACTATTTCTAAATTTGGAATCTTGGGTTTAAATGCTACTCCTAATCTTTTCAATCATGGAGGCAAGCAAACAAGGTCATGGACAAACAAATCCCAAAGGGTGGTGGCCAATTGAGATAAATTGCCCACATGAAATCATAGCTCAAACTTCTGTCTCTAAATGATTTTGAGAAAAAACCCTATATGAATGAATGATGCAAGGATGAAATGAATGAGTTTTTGAAACATGATTTTTTTTGGATGTTACAATATGCCCCCACCAAGGCAGGGTGGCATCGTCATCCGCGACAACATGGAGAAGACCCGTCATGACGGAGAGCGCAACCAAGGACACAAGAGCAGGTCACGCCATGACCCTCCGCGTCCGAAAAGCAACCGCGACAAGCGTGAGCCGTCGCAGGACGGTAACAGCAAGAAGGCTAACCCACCGCCACCTCCGCCTCCATCGCCACCTAGCAGCCACCATGGCAGAGGGAACCCACGTTGTTCACGCAGCCCATCCCCTGTGGACAAGAAGAAAAGAAGCCCGGAGCCATACGACGCACGTTCGCGGATAGACAAGATCCACGAGGCCCGGGAAGGACCATACCTGGGACCATGTTGCTTTGGACCTGCGATACGGTCCGCAACTTACCCCAAAGGTTTCCGGATTGACAAGACCATCAAGCCCTATGACGGCACCGCTAAGCCAGCTACATGGTTGCGGGATTACGGCAACTCGGTGGAGATCGCCGGGGGTAACCCCAACGTTGCCGTCAAGTACCTCACATTGATGTTGGCAGGCACAGCCCGTCAATGGATTGATGACTTGCCAGAGAAATACATCTGCAATTGGTTGGACATGCAAGAAGCGTTCACCAAGAACTTCGAGGGTACGTACAAGCGTCCCAGCATTATTGGCGATCTACAGCGGTGCGTGCAAGAGAAAGACGAGACATCTCGCGCCTACCTCTCCCGCTGGCTGGATATGAAGAATTCCTGCGCAGGAGTGCATGCTCAGACCGCCATGGCCGCCTTCATCGATGGGTTGGAAAGGGGCACGTTGCTCCGACATAAGCTGAAGCACTTGCAGGACAATCACTAGCTAGACTTGAATCAGATGATTCAGTTGGCCAGTGAGTTCCCAGCTGCCGACGACGATGCTCGCAGCTCTCTGTCGACAACAGCTATTCCAACTCAAGCTCGGAGTAACAGCAGCACCAAGCGGAAAACCGCACCAGAAGAAAATCAAACTCCCAACATGGTCGCTATGACCTTTGCAGGACGAGGTGATGGCAGACAGTGTGGCCGAGGACGGGGGGCTGGTCGTGTGCAGCAGTGGGGAAGTGAAACTACCTCGGCAGTGCTCTGCGTTCCCCAAACCTACAAGGAGTACCGCGATATGCCGTGCCCGTACACCCCGATGCCAACGGCAAGGCCACCCACACCAATCGCCACTGCAAGTTCGTCAACGACCTCAAGGAGGACCCGGATTCCAGCTACAAGCAAAGTCGGAAGAACAGACCACGAGGAAAGGGAAAGGGGAAGAAGAAGGAGGAGGATTCCAAGGATTCAAGTGACATGGACAAGGACATTGACCCCAAGCACGCCGCCAAGAGCGACGGCAAAGGCAAGAACCCCTTCGAGAAGAAGGCGGCAGTTTTCCATACTTTCCTTGGCACCCCCACCATCCGACAACAGAAGATCTCCATGAGGATACTGATGGCTACTCTCCCCCCAGTTCCCTAGTTCCTACGCTGGTCGGAGATTCCAATTAATTGGGAGAGGAAGGATCACTCAGACCTCATCCCTACGGAGAACCAATACGCCATGGTGATTAACCCCTTGATTGATGGCAATGAGTTCACCAAATGTATGGTGGATAGTGGAAGCAGCATCAACATCATATACCTGGATACACTGCAGAAGATGAACTTGACGGAGGCAAACCTAAGGCGGACCAACACCATCTTCCACGGTGTAGTTCCTGGTCAGGAGGCTCGGTCCCTTGGGTGCATCACACTTCAGGTCGCCTTTGGTGATGTTAATAATTATCGCCAAGAGCGCATGACCTTCGAGGTGGTTCCCTTCAAGAGTGTGTACCACGTCATATTCGGCCGCGACATATACCACACCTTCATGGCTAAGCCATGCTTTGTCTACAACAAACACAAGATACCCGTACCAAACGGTGTCATCACCGTATCCGGAAGCTATGCCAAAGCTAGGGACTGTGAGATTGGAGAAGCACTCGGAAGCTGTCCTCTACAGCAAAGAATTCAAGAAGATCCAGAGCAAGGTCGATGCCTCGGAGATGCCCGCGTCGAAGAAACAGATTTCCGACTCCGCTCCAGCATTCAAGGCCGCCATCGAGACCAAGCCGGTGGAACTTGTGGTAGGCGATGCCTCCAAGACCACCGGCATTGGGACGGACCTGGATCCCAAATAGGAAAGCGCGCTTGTCGAGTTCCTCCGTGAGAATAGGGACATCTTTGCCTGGCAACCTGCCGACATGAAAGGTGTACCTAGGGAACTTGCCGAGCACAGCTTAAACATTGATCCAAAATGCAAACGAGTGAAACAACCTCTACAACGCTTTGGAGATGAGAAGAGACGCGCCATAGGCAAAGAGATAGCTAGGTTACTTAAGGCTAGTTTTATCCGAGAAGTCCTTCACACCCAATGGGTGGCCAATCCTGTACTTGTCCCCAAAAAGGGAACCAAAGAATTAAGAATGTGCCTTGATTACACCGGCTTGAACAAAGCATGTCCCAAAGATCCGTTTGCTTTGCCTCGCATTGACCAAGTCATTGACTCGACGGCTGGCTCGGAACTTTTGTGTTTTCTTGATGCATACTCAGGATACCACCAGATCAAGATGAGGAAGTCGGACCAATTGGCCACTTCGTTCACTACCCCTTACGGCACGTTTTGCTATGTTACGATGCCCTTTGGGCTGAAAAATGCAGGTGCTATGTACCAGCGGACAATGCAACATTGCCTACACGATCAAATCGGTCGTAAAGTTCACGCTTATGTGGACAATATAGCGGTGATGTCTTAAAAGTCAAATGACTTAATCTTCGACTTAAAAGAAACCTTTGATAATCTCCAGAAATACAACATGACGCTTAACCCTAAGAAGTGCGTCTTCGGGATTCCAGCCGGCAAATTGTTGGGCTTCATAGTTTCCCAGAGTGGAATCGAGGTCAACCCGAAGAAAATCAAGGCCATCTTAAACATAAACCGTCTGACATGCCTAAAGGACATACAACGACTAACAGGTTATGTTGCGGCAGTTACTCGGTTCGTTAGCCGACTTGGAGAGAAGGCTCTGCTGATGTACAAGTTGCTGAAGAAGGCAGACAAATTCACGTGGACGGACGAAGCAGATGCAGCATTGAAGCAGCTCAAGGAGATTCTTTCCTCGGCGCCTATCCTTGTAGCACCCGAGCCTGGTAAGCCCATGTTAATTTACATGGCGGCCACCAACCGGGTAATCAGCATCATCGTCGTGGTAGAGCGGAAGGAACCAGGCTATGAGCACGGCATTCAACGACCAGTTTATTATGTAAGCGAGGTCTTGACGGAGTCCAAGCAGCGTTACCCGCACTACCAAAAGATAGCTTATGGAGTATTCCTTGCTTCTCGGAAGCTGAGGCACTATTTCCAGGAGCACCCCATCACAGTGGTGAGCAAAACTCCACTGTCCGACATTATCAACAACAGCGACGCTACAGGAAGGGTCGTGAAGTGGGGCATTGAACTTGCCGCCTTAGAGATCACCTACAAGATACGCGATGGTATCAATTCGCAAGACTTGGCAGATTTTATTGCAGATTGGACGGAGATGCCAGATGCTACCCCATTGTCGGTGCCAGAATACTGGGTGATGCACTTTGACGGATCAAAGATGCTCAACGGCTCGGGGGCTGGTGTATTGCTACAGTAACCAAGTGGAGACAAGCTACACTACGTTCTGCAGATCCACTTCGAGGCTATGAACAACATGGCAGAGTATGAAGAAGTCATTCACGGATTATGCGTAGCCAAAGATATTGGCATCAAGCGCATAGTTTGCTGTGGAGATTCTGACTTGGTTGCCCAGCAGGTGGCTGGCACCTGGAATGCGCGGAACCCTATGATGGCGGCATATTGAGACGAAGTGGACGAGATAGCCAAGAGCTTCTTGGGCTACGAGGTCAAGTATGTACCTAGGGAACAAAATGAGGAGGCTGATCTGCTGTCTAAGCTTGGATCAGGGCGCAAACGAATTCCGCCCGGAGTTTTCCTGGAGCATCTACGGACACCATCCATGAAGGGAGCAGACATCGACAACCCGGACAGAGTAGACTCTTTCGTCCACATGGTGGCAAAGGTCCCTCCGGCTTGGACAAAACCGTTCATGGAGTATCTCGAACATGGAACTTTTCCCGACGACAAAGTCGAAAGACGGCAAATAGTATGTTGAGCAAAGGGCTATACCATAATCAATGGACAGCTCTACAAAAGAATCACTACTGGTGTATACCTTAAGTGTGTTTCCTAGCAAGAAGGTATTGAAATCCTACGCAAAATCCATCTCGGAGATTGCGGGCATCACGCCGCTCCCCGATTTTTGGTTGCGAAAGCCTTCCGGCAAGGATTCTACTGGCTGACCGCGAAGGCGGACGCCGACAAGCTGGTGGAGACATGCATGGGATGCAAGTATTATGCCCGACAACCACATGTTCCTGCTGAAGAATTGCGAACAATACCAATAACTTGGCCGTTTGCAGTGGCACCATGTGGGTTTACGCATCTTCTACTAGCAGTTGATAAATTCACCAAATGGATAGAAGCTAAACCCATTAGAAATCTTGATGGGGCAACTGCCCTTAGGTTTGTCCGGGATCTAGTGGTGAGATTTGGTCTCCCACATAGCATTATCACCGACAACGGTAGCAACTTGTCACTCGGAGAAGTGGAAGCTTATTGTTGGGAGAAGGGCATCCGACTTGACCTTGCATCGGTGTCACACCCACAGTCCAATGGTCAGGTTGAGCGAGCCAATGGATTAATTTTGCAGGGAATAAAGCCACGTCTTGAGGCACCGCTACATAGAGCAGCTGGAGCCTGGGCGGAAGAATTGCCATCTGTGCTGTGGAGTTTACGAACTACACCCAACAGATCCACCGGCTACACCCCCTACTTCATGATATATGGAGCAGAAGCCATCCTGCCTTCTGACATCCTTCACGATGCACCAAGAGTTGCCGCCTACGACGAAGATGACGCTGAAGAATCCAGACGCCTAGATGTGGACCTTCTCGAGGAGGAGCACGTTTTGGGATGCCAAAGATCCGCCATCTACGAGCAGAAGCTACACAGCTACCATAGTCGCCGCGTCTAGCATTGCTCGTTTAAAGAGGGGATCTGGTGCTCTGACTTAAGCAGAAGAAGTCACACATATTATCCCCGCCATGGGAAGGACCGTTCATCATAAGCAAGGCGCTACTCAATGGGTCTTACTACCTCATTGACAATCGTGAACTGAAGGATAGACCCGGCGAGGATCATAAGCGTAAGCGACGTGACCCGGATGATGACTACCCGGATCTTGATCGGCGATGGAACATAGCACAGCTACGTCCTTTCTACACTTAGAATTTTTTATCTATTGTGTACCTCTTATATGATCAATGAAATAAAGCTCTCTGGTTCGCTCATATTTCTGAGTCTTTTACCTCCTTTAGTGTTCATTTTTGGATCATATAAAACCTTTATGCACAAGCTTTGCGATTGCACTTGTGAAAATTCTGCCTATGGGCGTTAGCTTAAGTTTTCTGGTCTACACGTTCTTTGTCGTTTTTATGTGGATTCTAGAATAGTGACTTTTGGCACTTATTGTCGGCGATTTTGTTCTTAGGTTATTGACGGTGCCATTGGGCATCATCACCTGAGCGCATGGTTCCGACAACGAGTCTTCCGACTCACGAAAAGTCAAGCATAAAAACCAGAGTAATGGATAAGCCAGCACTTGCTTAAAATATATATATACATGCTGGAATTAATTCTTGAGTAGCAGGAAATAACAACCATAGTTTTCCGCCTTAAGTTAACAAGTAGTTTTTCTGCATACACATTACAGAGGAAACAAATATTACAAATTGTTTTTCATTCCTCTGGCGCAGGCGACTTGGAAGCAGCATCGTCGGCAGCAGGAGAGTCACCTTCCTCGAAGTCGGCAGTGTTGAGGGACTCGGAGGAGCTTTGGTTGCCGCTATCGATGGTTTTCATGGGCACAAAGACATTAACGTCGACCAACTCAGCGACTCTGGTGTCATAACCCGTGAGCAACGCCAAGATAGATTCGTGGTTTATCTTTTGGCCTTCGTCATCTACATCGGGGATACCAGAGGTCACCGTCTTGATGTCGGCATTTTTGTAATGTGCCTTGACCATGGACAGCGCCATCCTTGCACCGGCCCGTGCACATGAAGCTTTCCATCTTGAGATACGCTCGGGGGCTCGACGCAGGATCTCCGAGAACTTCGCCACAGAGTCTGATGCCTTGATATTAATCTAGAGGGGTTTGGCTATCTCTTTGGCATGCTTGATGGTGGTGTTGATAAAGTTGCCGGCAAGGACCATGCATTCCTTTGGCGAAGGAGGCGACCGGGTTAAACCCATAGGAGCTGCAAATTCCCGACAAAGGAGCACATGAGTTCAATAACTCAAAAAGTCCAGAGTATCTAGCTTATAGAAATCTAAGACGGAGAATCACTTACTGAATATGCTTATCTCAGCTTGCTGGATAGTCTCCGCCATGGAGTCCCGTTCTTGTCGGAGGATCTTGTACGCTTCATGATGGCGTTGATTTTGCTCATCGGCAGCTTTCTTCTGATCTTTTAAGATCACGATTTCCTCCTTCAAGCGGTTCATATCCTCACTGGCGGAGTCTTGCAGGGCTTTCATTGAGTCTTCATGCATCTTCAGCATGTCCTTCCTCTCCTGCTTAACGATCTTGTTTTTGCTATCCAGCTGTTGAATGTGCTTGGATTGCTCGATAATATCCTTAGCCTTGGAAATGGTTTCTGCAAGTCGGAGAAAGAACAGTACACAGTAAGTACTCGGAGAATGTTGGCACAAGACCAAGTCGGAATACGAAAAAGAAAGGAAAAACAGACGCATGCTCTTGATGATATGTTCCTTCAAGAAGTCAGTTTTACCCTTTTCAGCTTCCAAGTCCGTGCGCATCTTCTGGTACTTGTCGTTGGCGATACCCCTCCGAGCATTCTCATTATGTGGAAAGAAGAAAGTTAAACGTTGTTTGGTCTACTAGCATCTAGCCGGAAAATTTCCACCTAGAAGTTCGAGGGCTACAGTGAGAGTTTTTAACTTAACAATATGCTTGGTCTTTCTTTAAGCATCTATTCGGAACTAATTCAGTTACAACTATAAGCTTGGGGGCTATAGTATAAAGTTTTTAACTCAGTCATATGCTTAGCTTCTCTTTAAGCATCTAGTCGGAACTAATTCAGTTACAACTAGAAGCTTGGGGGCTACAGTATTGAAATTTATAAACACTGCGTATGCTACTCTGAAAGCATCTAGTTGGAATAATTCATTCAAACTATATGCTTGGGGGCTACAGTGAGAAGTTTTCTAGCTTATTCACTCTTAGAGCATTTAGATGCAAAGACCTATGGTTTTCCGTCTAAATCCTCGGGGGCTACATTGGGATACTCATATGAAAAGCAAAAGGCAAATAGAACTTACAAGCGCAATGATCTTGAGGTTTGTAGCACTCTCAGCAAGCAGCTTGCCAAAGGATAAACTGTTCCCTTGCAAGATTTCTGCTTGCCGGAGAAGCTCCTCAAGGCCGCACGTTGGAGATGTCGGCGCCGCACCAGGAACCAGAGCAGTGCTACCCGGCGTAAGCACAGGATAGACTATCTTTGGGAACTCTATGGCCTTCTTGGGTACAGAGGTGCCGCCTTTGATAGACGTACCATTGGGCAACTGATGGCATCCTTAGCCGGAGCTTCGGCCATTTGGTTTGCGGCACTCTCCTGCATCGCCTGTTCGCCGACAACAGCAAGCTCGGTGGAGGCACCTGAGTCCACTTCCATGGCGGAAGGGCCAGATGCTTCTTTAGCTTGAGATCTTGTCGGAGCGGGCGTAGGCTTGACGATGGGAGTGACAGGGCGATGGCGGGAGATGCGTGGGGAGAAGCATCATGATGCAACATATCCTTAGTGTTTTTAGAAGCCCCCAAAGTCTTGGAGGTCTTCTTCAAACTGGTTGTGGCTTTCTTCCTGAAATGCACAAAAAGTATAAGTACAGAAATAAGACAAACAATGGACAATGTCAGAGAAAAAGAAGCTTACACAAGAGGGGGTTCTTTGGCAAAGGGAATCCTTGTAACCTTTCTTTTCTCCGCCTCCAGGGCGGCGGTAGTCTTCTTGGAGGCTCCACCCTCCGTCTTCTTCTTCTTGCCTCCATCGTCAGTGTCAGAGGTGGAGCTATTCCGCTTTCGCGCCAATGGGGCATCATCGTCGGACATGAAGGTGACTTCCTTCATCTTTGGGTCATAGATTTGGGGAGCCATGCTATCCTCATCTATGTCGCTGAGCTGTTAAATGAAGAACCATCGTGTTAGATGAGATGGAAATGGCTAGACGGAAGAACTGGAGTATATGTCATACATGGAAAATAAACAGGTAATTTTGGGCACTTGCTCTCTACGAACATGTCGTAGGTGATGGAGAAGCCACGCTTCTTATTCTTCACCTTGACGATGTCCTTGAGATGGAGCTTGATGGAGTCGCTCGAGAAGTTGTCCTCGGAGATGCGAAGGCTATCTTTCCTCTCATTGGTATACCCGTGCATCAACTTCGAGCGGTGCTGCAAAGGCTAGATCCGCCTGACGAACCAGCACATGGCCAGGTCCAATCCGGTCAAACCCGTCTCTATGCACCACTCTATCCTCCTTATAGCGCGGGAAGCGTCGATGTCGGAGGGAAGGGAGGCCTAGGATCTCCATGTCGACGCTTCAGCGGCAGCTCCATCGACAAAGTCTGGGTACATCACTTCTCGGCCGGCTAGAGGGATGTCTGGGCCATAGAAGTACGTCCGCTGCCAGTTCATGCAAGAATCGTGGCCGACGATGTCGGGGAACCGCCAGCCAGGACAGATCTTAAAACCAATGGTGCCACAATTTCTAAGCTCGTCCTTGCCGGCTCTGGCTTCGTTCTTGATGGTGAAGAAATATATGAAGAGATCTAGCCTAGGCCTAATCCCTAAATAACCCTCACAAAGCGCCGCATAGTTGCTAAGCGCTAAGATGCTATTGGGGGAGAGGTTTTGAGGCTGTACTCGGTAATGGTTGAGGACAGCAAGGAAAAAGTTGGAGATGGGCAGGGATACACCGCGTACCAGTTGTAATTTGAGGTACACCTTTTCTCCGGCTTGGGGAGAAGGTGTGACCTCGCCGGCCGGCGCCGCCCATCAGGCGAGCCCCTCCGTCGTAGGAAGGTATCCCTCGATGGTCAATTCCTTGATATCGCGGTCCGTAATATCCGAACCGCGCCAGTCGCCCTTGTGGGAGTCATACTCCTTTTCGAGCAGCTCCATCGCCACTGAGTTATGGTCACCGCTGGTGGCTTCTACCACCGCGGATGTGGGAATCACCAGACCCTTTGGGGGCATGACGACGGAGCTCGTCGGCTTCGCCGCAGCATCGCCTGACGCTGACATGGAGGGGGCAGAACTGCTGTTGGCCATGGAAGGATCGCGGCGGTGGCTAGGGAAGGTCGAGGGGCTAGGGTTTTTTGCATTGTGCGTGGAGAGATCGAGGGGGCGCTCATTGGAGGAACAAGATGATGCAGAGGAGAATGAGGTGAAAAGTAAAATTTCCATCGCCGTTATAATTTATAACCTCCGGCATCAATATTCATGTGAAATGATCGAACGGTTGACGCGTGGACGACGTGTGCGAGCGCGTGCGTGGAAATTTCGCCACGTTGCCAACCGTCGCCGCCAATGGTTTGTATCGCTCGCACGGGAAAATCGGACATGATTGTGTTCTCTGCATGTGTGAGTTACAAGGCGTTGCTTACCTATGTCTATGTCACCCTAGCTGTCACTGGCAGGTGAACCATCACATCAGAATATTCCGGCATGGACGGATCCAATCCGGCTACGGAAGCGTACTATAGAAGATTCAGGAATTCTCCGACTTACAAGTCGAAGACGGAGAAAACCTTGCAGGGTTCTTTGGGAGGACTACAAGATGTTGCTTGACGATTTGCCGACATCCATCTAGACGGAATATTTAACGTGAAGAGGCAAGACGGCGCAAGATCTCGGAGTTCTCTGGGGGCTACTATTGGGGATATGCTATATGGGTATCCTCATAGCATGTCCTCTATCCGGATAACCCGGATGGCCCACAGAAGGTAGCATGGCCCATGGCCTGTTGGGCGGCCCAGTTAGATGGATCCAGAAGGGAGGCCCATGCCGGATAAAGGAAGGCTACGGAGGAGTCAATGACGTACCCGGAGCCTTGGAGTGCAAGACACACTAGACTAGTAATAGACACTGTAGGAATCTATAACCTGTCTGGCTAGGACTTTTCCCTATAACCCTAGGACCTGGTGACTATATAAGTCGGGCCTATGGGAGCCTTTAGGGAACCAATTAACTCATACCTCGCACAGCGAATCGGTCCCTGTAACTCAGCGTATTTCCATTATAGTGATTTATAGCAGGAGTAGGATTCCGCCACCGTCGTGGGATCTGAACCTGGGTAAGCTGTGTTACCTCGTACCCGTCAACCGTCCGCCTTCCCCCATGTCTCTAAACACGCATTGTGAGGACCCCTCCATGAAGTACTCGTCGGCAATACCACGACAATACCTTGGCTAGATATGAGGAAACCGAGTAATTTTCCGGCTAGTACACCAAAGGTACATTTTTCCGGGTTGAGCTTCATTCGGAATCTTCTCAGATTCGCGAATGTTTGCCAGATATCTTCCAGGAGTGTATGGCTCTCTTTGGTTTTTGTCACCACATCATCAACATATACTTGGACATTTTTTCCAATCTGATTATGCAAACATTTTTGCATACACCTTTGATACGTGGCCCCTGCATTGCGCAGGTCGTATGGCATGGTACGATAGCAATAAGCCCCATACGGGGTGATAAATGGAGTTTTTATTTAATCAGCCGAGTTTAACGGTATCTGGTGGACACCATAATATGCGTCTACAAATGATAACAACTCACAGCCTGCGGTTGAATCAATAACTCGATCTATCCTAGGCAAAGGGAAAGGATCTTTGGGGCACGCCTTGTTAAGGTTCGTGTAGTCAATGCACATACGCCAAACGATAGCTACGTCTGGATCATCCTTATTTTTCTCAACCTACACCGGATTAGACAGCCAATCTGAATGAAACATTTCCATAATAAACCCGGCTGCAAGGAGCCGAGCTATTTCATCCCCAATGATTTTTCTCCTATCTTCGGTGAAGCGGTGGAGAGGTTGCTTCACCGGCCTTGCTCTTGACCTTACGTGCAAAGAGTGCTCAGCCAACTCCCTTGGTACACCTTGCAGATCTTGAGTAGACCATGCAAAGATATCCCGATTCTCACGGAGGAAGTTTATGAGCTTGCTTTCCTATTATCATTCAGGCCGGCACCAATGGTGATGGTTCACTCTGGGATCTGATCATCAATCTGGATTTTCTTTGTCTCCTTAGTCAGCTGGAAGGACACACTTCCATGCGGGTTAGCAAGTGTCGGCATATTAAGCTGTGCCGACTGAGCTAGGGCTGCAACCTCCTAAATTCTCTTTTTCTCCCTCGTGATTACCTAATACTCGGCCAGATTTGACCCGGCCGAGGCACATTCTATCCATCTCCTGTAGTCTCTAGCTACTGTGATTACACCCTGTGGTCCAGGCATCTTCATCTTCAAGTAACTAATGTGACAGCTGGTCATGAATTTTGACAAAGCCGGTCGTCCAAGTTATGTGTGGTAACAACTCTCTAGATTCACCACCTCAAATTCCAAATTCTCTGCCCTGCAATTCTCCCTTGTGCCGAATAAGACGTCTACTCAGACTTTCCCGATAGGATCACAGGACAATACTGGGACGATTCCATGGAAAGTTGTCTTGTTTGACCGAAGCATATTCGGAGAGATGCCGAGTTTCTGCATCGTGTCTTTGTACATAATGTTTATACTGCTGTCGTCATCTATCAGCACCTTTGATAATTTCACATTAATACTGGGCCCGACAAACGTTGGGTTAAGCACTAAAGCATATGACCCGGGGTTTGGCATGATCTTGGGATGATCGCTGATGCTCCAAGTTATCTCTTGATCTGACCAGTGCATATTCCTCGGAACTGGCAGCCTAACGGCATTCACTTCCATATGCTGGCCCTGGATGCTTTGTCTGTCCTGATGTTCCGTGGTGAATACACAGTACGACTGATGGTGCTCTCTGTACTCATTGTGCCCATTTTTCCCTGAGTTGCCTCTGCCATCTTGACCTTGATTAGCCACATGGTGAACCGCATCCCTTCGATCATGATTCTCATACCTCATAGGTGGTGGAGGTAACATCAATTTTTGCACATTTCTTCTTGTAAGCTGTGGTTGCTGTGGGTGATGTGGTTGCTACTGTGGTGCTTGTGGCATTGCCGAGTTCCCCATCGCATTCTTCATCCATGCACACTGACGAGTTGTGTGGTTAGCCAGCTTTGCCGGGTTTGGTGTGTGGAATTTGCATGGCTAATCCAGCATTGATTCGAATGTGTACTTCGGCCTCTCCTACCATTGCTTCTTTTGCTCAGGAGTCCACTGCTTTTTGCCATCATTCCTCGGTGTCCATTGCTGAGAACTATTTTTCTAGTGCTGGTTGCCCCCTACACCTGGCTAATCTTGAGTCACCACTGCTACCTGATTTGAATTGTACCTATAATTCGGCATGTCCTCTCTTCTTCTACTCCATAATTCATTCCACCTAGATGATCCGGCACCATCACGAGCGTAATGGTCATGTTGCTCATGATGCTCTGCTGACATAAGTTCGGGCTAAGTCGGATCACCCAGTGCATATGAGTCGGCTATTCTGATTTCCTTGGCCAACGTAGTCGGCATATCTCCTTGCAGCCTTTACCATAACACACTTGTGTATTTGCATCCCTGTGCAAACCAAGAAATCGCATGTGACTCGATTACCCCTTCACATGAGTTCCTGATGTTGCACCATCGGGTCAGAAACTCTTTGTCAGTCTCATTCGGTCTTTGTTTGCAAATTTCAAGCTATTGAGGTCTGTTCGGCCTCTTATACGTGCTAGTGAAGTTGCTAACAAACATCTCCTCAAAGTCCAACCAGAAGTTGATACTGCCTACTGGCAAGTTATTCAGCCATACCCTGGCTGGCCCTTCCAACATCTGGGGTACATATATTACAGCCCATCTCAAGTTACCCTCAGCGATTTTCACCGATGTGGCATAGTTAATCAACTAATCTTGTGGCTTGGTACTACCATTGTATGTTTTCGTGCCTCTAGGAAATTGAAAGTTTGGTATCGGCGGTTCCCTCATGATTCGGGGTCCAAAACAGGCCGGACCAGGAGGACCTTCCTCCTCTAACAACTCGTACCTGTATAGCCTATCAAGCTTCATTCACACATCATTCGGCTGCAGGTTTCTATATGCGGCTCTTTCTTCCACCGTATGGTGATTGTGCCTAGCAAATCCAGCGTTCTCCATTTCCAAATAACCATCATTATACCTATTTTGCACTGGGTTATGCGGAACACGTCCTGCATCCCTTCCTTGCCGAGGTTCATGCCTCGGCTGATGATCTTGCGGGGGGTAATGCCTCCCTTTAGCCAGGTTATTATCTTTGGGATTTCCTCTTTCGAGATTCCCCCATTCTCTGTTGCTGTGACCGAGGTTTCTCTCCCCACAGTTACCTCGGATACCATTGCCTCGGTTTTCATTTGCTTTACCGGCTACAACCGGATCATATGGAACCATCTGTTTGTTCCTTTTCCCCGAGGTTACTTCCTTATCTTTTCGTGATCCATTTTCGGGTGAAGATGCCGTGGCATCTGACAATGCCGGGGCAGCTCCAGCTGAACAAACCAAATGCGAAGCTCTAGGCTTTGCTAGGTTGGCCCTGAGTATCTCCTCATTTTGCTGGTTCGTGATGCGTACCATCTCATTCACTCTTTCATGTTGCTTTTGTTGGGCTTCACTGGTCAATCCCTACAATTCCAAAGCTGGGACATTCGCCGCTCTGAGGTTCTTTGTCGGGGTGTTGTACCTCGGCAGCCCTAGGTTTGCCGAATCACCTAGTTGAGACTCATGTTCTTTGTTAATATCACTAAGTAGGTTTTTTCCTTTCATCCTAACACCATCTAGCCGAGTTGTACTGGTGTCTAACTTGTTTTCCCTAGCATATTCACGCAAGGTCCGATTAAAGGACTCATGTAGTGCTGACACCTTTTTAGCCTCCGCTAACATTTTCAATCAAGTTTCATCTAACTCGGTATGAGCATTTTCCGGGTTTACAATAGGAGCTACTAGTGTGGTGAGATTGCCTATTGCTGCCTGTAAGATATTATGTAGCCTTTCTAAAGGAGGACCTCTAACTCGAGCTGCCTTGGGGGTTACCTCAAGCACCTCGGGTGCATTTGTCGCTGGTGGATCTACTGTTGCCTGCTTTGCTGCTGCCCGCTTAGCCGTTGCCGGATCTTCCGTTGTCGGGTTCTTGCTTGTTTTGGCTCCTGGTTCTGCTGCTGGCGCTGGTGCCGTCATCATCACCTCAATGTTGTCTATTGGGCGAGTGATACGCGGGCCGCTAGCAGCGCTAAGGGGGGCTGTTCCGCCAGGACGACTCGGCGCGGGTAGACACGAGACGTGTCAATGCCGACGTACATCCTGTGGGCGCCAAGGTGGATGAAGACACCATTGCGTGGGGGTGGCCTCGCTCCGAAGCTGCCAGCGTTGTCACTGATGTAGTGTTAGATGTCGAATCTCTGGACTAAGCTGGAGACGAAGGCTCGCCAGTGTCGATGAATTTTTCCATCTGGATCTTGACTCCATCTAGCACCGTTGCTGGCCCCATGGTGGGCGCCAACTATGGTGGTGGCAAGGAAGATGCCATGGGTAGGCTTAAGTTGGGGGCAATGTATGCTAGTGGGATCCAGGGAGGGAAGATGTAGTGATTTCTACACGCAGAACACAGGAACTTGATCTTTATTCGACACAGGTGAAGCTACACTTGCTTCTCGAGCTGTTTGAGCGAGAGGAGGAAGAAGCTACTACAAGTTCTAAGTAAGAAAATGAATCGATCCCCTCCTCCTGAGGCCCTGGCTAACCTTATAAAGGGGTGCCAGATTACAGCTAGGGCTGACGTGGACAGCATATTCAATGGAATATGCTTGTCCCAAAATGGTAACTCGGCGGGTGCCTTTCCGTGTCTCCCTTCTATCAGCGGCAATAACCCAGAGCCCATGACATGTGATCCTCGGGCTCGGGGACTTTTCACCTCCGTGACCTTCTTATGCTTCTCTATCTCTCTGACTCTTGTCTGTAGTTCTTGGCACTTATAGATTCCTGAGGGAGAGACAGTGCGTAGTGTTGACTTCGGGGTTCCCTCTCTCCTTATCGAGCAAGCTTCAATATGATTCGGCCCCACCTCATATTACTCGACAAAGCTTTAACCTGCATACCCAAAGAGTGATATACGCAGGCCAACATAGCCCTATATCGGCCGAGCCAGGTTTTAGTCTCTTGATTCGGATTAGGCCATGTCTTACCCGGCCTGTATCTCGATAACTCGGTTGGGTCATCCCTTAAGTCGGTGTGTATCGTTTAGGGATTTTCCCTTTTACCTGTAAATGGTAGTCCCGAAGAACCCGAAGAACTCGAAGATTCACCCTGTAAATGGTAGTCCCGAAGAACCCGAAGACCGTTCCCGATCTCGCCGAATCTGAATCCTTCTAGAACCAAGATCTTCGGACCTTGAAGTGTGACCCCTATCTGAGTACCTATTTATAAATCGCCATATTAAACTTGTCGCATATTAAATCGTTCATGTTCGCATACATATTTATTTGTTCGGGAAACTTTGTCAAATCACCTAATAATTAAATATGGGGGATATATGCGGGATAATCTTGTCTTATCTTGACTCCGTTTAAATTTGTGTAGCAAACCGATGCCATGATTTGCATTGTTAAGTCAACATTTAAATTGCGGGGTACCTAAACAACATGAAACTTCTATTTAATTGTCGGGATCCCAATTCTGCATAATATTGCCTAGTTGCATCGTATTTTTGCCATGTCATGCATCATACCATGAACATGCCTGATCTTCCGCCTTAGTATTAAATAGTGCATCCGGTGTTTGTTTTAGTGCTTTGCTTCTTCATGGATTAGGGCGCTGAGTGATGCAATCTTTGACCCGTTCTTTGGATGCATCTTCCACAGTGTTTACCAGGCAAGCATTCTCCCCCTTTCTACCTATTTTGCATTTATAGTCTTTACTTACTATTGTTGATCTATTGCTATCCTAGTTATCGATGCTTTAGTTTTTGTACCATTGATATCCCCTGCATCCTATATTGCCTTGGAAACTTCCTATTGCCCGTTCTTTGGTAGATAGTTGGCCTTGTGAGTCGTGGTTGCTTGCAGGTGTTTCTTTGCATTGTCAAGTTCCATCGTTGTTGGGAGGTTGGCACATGCCAAATGGTGGAGATAATCATGGTTCTACTTACAGCTTGATAATTAGATGTTGGAAGTATATATATAATTAATAAAGAGACGCTAATGGGTAATAGTTGAGATCTAGTGCTTATCCCACTCACTTGTGTCCAACTAGGACCCGAGTTCTTGACACCTGTTCCTAGACCGAGCGTGCTAACCACATGTGGGGTGTATGGAAACCTCTATCAGCTTACTACCTGGTTTCAAAGTATTGTACGGGGGGCCACAAACTAGTTTGGGACGTTGTTACTATCATGTACTTATGTCGTGCTTTACTGCTTTATTCACTACTATTGCTCGAGGAGCATTTACTACTATACTGTTTAGGAACCTCGTGCCATGTTTCTGTTGTATCGACAAGCCCAGTCACACTTTCGGGATCCCAGTCGTTTACAGCCATCACCACAAACGCTGGGTCTATCTCGGAGCCGGTCAACTTTATTGCAGGTAGCTTATTAGGGTGGCCCCCATGTACTTGCTTTGGGTTTGGGAAACGTCATGTTCGAAGCCCCGCCGACATACCGATGGGCGTATGTTTACTTGATGTGGAAACTACCTAATCTGGCAAACAAGGGTGGAAGTGCATGTGGATACTTTGGTGCACCCCTACAGGGTTAAATTTTTTGAAAAGCCATGTCCGCGATTATGGACGACTTGGAGCATAGTTTCTCGATCATAGACAACTTACACTAAAGAATTACTTTTTTTAATTTGACTTGGATCTGACATGGCTAGTAAGTTGGATAACCACCATGGAATGAATGAATAAAACTTCCAACTGTGTGAGTTTCCTCGTGTCGAAGATTTGTCCCACGAAGGAACTAGGGTCCAGCGAGCCCTTGGTTCGAGATTTGCATGAACACGCGATCCTAAGGAGTCCCTACGACAACGGAGAAATCACATGACAGAGAGTTGACACGGGGCTTTTTTACCTAGGTTCGGGACCCTCGTGAGGAGGTAAAGCCTCTACACCTTCTTTGTTGTATTGCTTGCATGCTTCACGAGGGTATGATGGTGGTGAAACTCTAGGCTTTTAGATCTCAGGGATCGACCCATTCTAAGGTAGGAGAAGGGTTCCTTATATAGAGGCGATAGGCCTCTTCCCAACATTCTTGGGCGGGAAGGGATACCACAGTGCCACTCCTCGAGATCCTGGTCTACAAGACTACTTTTGTTGGACTAAGTCTTGGATGCCATGGCTTCGCTGTCCTCATGTAAAGTGATCTTCTTTAGCAATGTTTGTCTTCATCTGGTGGTGCCTGCTTTCTTGCTTGCACCAAAACGGCAAGGGGGTGGCCCGCCACACTATGGTCGTTCGTACTCTCCTTATAGAAATGGAGGTGGACTATACCTTTATTTACCGAGGCGAAGCGGGAGCTCAGGGCCGTTGCGCCACTTGTCGGGGTCTGCCTTGCTTGTTGGCTTACTAGTGAGATTACCATAAAGGACCTAGACACGCTCAGAAGCATCTGAGGCCCTGAAGCACAATAGGATACAGCAGAAGGATCCTCCCCCCTAACGCATCCTCCTGAGGTCATATCCTCGCGAGGCGGGGCCTCACGAGGGGTCATTCAACCGGGCCGCCTCTAGAGGCGTCTCAGCCTCTTAAGGGTGCATCTACCCATGTGATGGACCTGTCAACCACTGGGACGTGGCACCCTGGTTGCCAGGGCCCCGACAGTATCCCCCGGGCACTTGGCTTGCAGGTGTCCTTTGGTGAACGCGAAGGGGCAAGTGTCCTAGGATGGTTGATGGGTCAGCACTCGCTTGGTCAGCACGGGTCTACCACGCCCCTATCCGGACCGTAGACTCCGAACAGTCGTGTACCCATGGCCGAAGATCTCGGGATACCTCCGCCTCGGGAGTTGCTCCCACGACGTGATGGCACATGGGGCCCTCCAGTTAATACCGCGTGCTCGGCACAGCGGCGGGTCTTTTACACTAGTCTTGTCTTATTGGGGCGTGGGTGTGTTATTCCCTCACTCCACTCTGTCGTTCCCCGTCTTCCTTCTCGGGTGCCTAAGACAAAGCCTAGCCTCCGATGGCGTCCAGACGCTTCTCAGCTGCCAAGAAGGGTAAAGCCGCGATGGTGGAAGCGGAAGAGACCCCGTCAGCGAAACATGGCTGGAGAAGAACACGCGGGAGTGGCCTTGGGGTGCGTAGAGGTTGCAACTCGCCTTCAGGCATTGCCTCTGCCCCAGCCGCCCCGGTAGTGGAGAGGACGACCTCCGCAAGGCGCGGTCGTGTGTGCCCGGGTTGTGGCTGCAAGATCAACCATGCCAGGTTGGGATCCAGACTAGGTCAAGCGTCATCCTTGCCCTATTCCCTGTCTGGAGTCAAGGTCCAAGATGGGGGCGATCCCCAGCCGGTCGGCGACTTCGTCCTCGTCCTCAAGGAAGACGATTGGTCCACCAAGGGTCGGCTCCCCACGCGCTTCTCCCTTGCTACCTAGGGTCACTTCCAGGAGTCCACACGGCTGAGGCACTCGTGAGGCGGCAACGGGTGGACCGTGGCGATCGAGTCTCCTTCACCTGGGGAGATGTACTTCACCTCCGGCTGGAAGAGGTTTATCCGTGATCATGAGATCAGGCATGGCTCTGTGCTGAGGTTTCGTTATGACATTGAGAAGGACTTCGCTGTGATGGTGTATGACCCAATGTAGTGCCGCGTCAACTACCCCTGCCACCTCTGAAAAGGTCGGGGCGGGGTCTATGCTGCACCGTTGCTGTGTCATCAGGGTCAAGGGCATTTTGTTAGTATAGTCGTGGAGCAGTTGTATTCCTTAGTTTCCTACCTTGTGGCCAGACTGTAAGGAAGATTGTAAGGAAGACTGTAATGAATATATTTAAGAGGGTCTTCGCGCTTTGTTGTCTCTCCTTTTGCATGTTTTGTTGTGATGCTTGAGTCTTGAGAGTGGCCATGGCATGGCATCGGCTCGACGGAGATGGCGGTGGCTACCTGTATGGCTTCCCAGGCGATAGGCCTTGCGAGCCCCCGGTGTACCTGCCGAGGGGCTCAGATGCTATGAGACAGCACCCTTGTGAGGGGAGGCTCCTGGAGGCTTCACCCAACTAGTTTGCTCTCGAAGGAGGCACCAGGGATGCTGCTCTCGAGGAGCTCTTCCAGCTGGTGGCCTTGACTGTTATGCATGGTGGTTCGCGAGGAGTTTTCATGCATTTCTGAAGGGGTATCCCCTGACCTCATGAAGGGTTTTTGGGTTGCTGGCACAACGATCCCGGCGAGGCCTCATGAGTCGTAGGTAGTTCAGGTGTGTGCCCTTATGAGAGAGCTTGACATTAGCCTCGCGGCCCAACAGTTTGAGTGGTCCTAGCCTCGCGAGACCTGTGTGTGCTCTTATTCCTTGGTCGAGGAGTGACTTAGTGAGCCACCTCTCAAGGGAAAGGGGTGCAAGATAGGGCGTTTACTATGACTGTTGGTGTTGTCGGTGTTTAGGCCCATGACGAGGGTTCACCTCATAAACCGCTCTATAATCCTCCCGAGGGGAGTACTTTAGGGCAGGTTCCATATCATGGATGAGATGACTTACCGCTGGTCCTTTTTGGGCCGTAATTTTTGAGATTTGCGCCACTAGAGGGCTTCGCCTCACGCCCTCTGTGGAGCCTCTCGAGGAGATGACTATGGAGAGAACACATGTGTCATGGTGGCCCTGAAATGCACTCATGTAAAGAATTTTTGAAAATTGGGAACCGTGGGTGAGGTGACTTACTGCCGAAACCGGACCATAAGTTCAAAGCTTGACACTTTAGGTCCTATAGAGTTTTGGCCGCTGGAGGGGTTATGCCTCACAAGCCGCCCCGTAAGCCTCTCGAGGAGAATGTTGTAGGGCAAATGCTTATCCCGTTGGCCCCTTGTAGAGGGTTGTAGGTTCAGCATGAGGGTTTTTTAATATCAGGAACCGTGGGTAAGGTGACTTACCACCGAAATCGGACAGTAAATTCAGAGCTCGACATGGCTGCTAGAGGGGCAGTGCCTCACGAGCCGCCCCGTAGGGAAAAAACATGCACCAGTGAAATCCTGCGCATGTGCCATGCGATAACTCTAGGTACCAGGAACCATGGGTGAGGTGACTTGTCATTGGAAATATTCCATAAGTTTTGAGCTCGACACTTTAGGTCATGTACTTTTTTGGTTGTTGGAGGGAATGTGCCTCACAAGCCGCCCCACAGTCCTTATCGGGAGAGGGTCGTAGGGCAAAGACATGTGTTGTTGGGGTTCCATACATGTGTCACGTGAGGGTCTTAAGCACCAGAAACCGTTGGTGGGGTGACTTATGACCGGAACCAGTCCGTAAGTTCAGATATCGACACTTTAGTCTCTGATGTTGACGAGGAGTGACCCGGTGATAGACACCATGCCAAGCCCCCTGATCCTATGGCATATGTAAGGGAACTCCTGTCGCGCGCAGTTTTGGAGAAATTTTTCTAAGGGAAAACCAAATAAAAAGACGTGTGTCGAGCACAAGATCCAAAAACTGCCAGAAGTTCAAGCTTATTACAATGCCGTTATGGCTCACACGGGGTCTTACAGGAGATAAAGCTACAAGGGATGAGAGGTTTGGGGTCACCTTCAAAAGTCAAGAAGTCAGGCGCACCGTATGGAGAGGTTTGTCCACCTTACAGCAGCTTGATCCCACAGCTCAGCCGGTATCTTAGGTGCCTTAGGGGAGGCGGTCAATGTTGTGCATGCACTGAATGCAATCCACCAGGAAGTCTGGAGCCCCTGGGTCGATGCAGTTCTCGTGAGCTTCTTCAGCACTCGCGAGGGTGAGCAGTGGTGGCCTAGAGTCCCTCTTGAGGGTGTGGGTGCCAAACATGGTCTTCCCCTCGCAAGGTGGGTACAAGGCGGTTGCTGCCCTCATGGCCATGGAATTTTCTTGGGCCACCATTTGCTTCCTCCTTGTGGATCCCCCGACGTAGTCCAGGGCATCCACGTCTTCCGTGTAGGTAGGATCCACAGTTTTGTAATCGGGCTCTAGGGAGTGCGGGTCCTTAACCTCATCGTAGCGGATCGTGATGACTCCACCGCTACCCCCAGGAATCTTGACGACGCTGTCGGCGTGGTGAGTGGCCTCCATGAACTTGGCTAGTGCCCGATAGCCTAGTATGACGTTGTACGGGACACCTATGTGCGCCATGTCGAAGTCGATGAGCTCAATGCGGTAGTTGTCACGAGTCCTGAACATGATGGAGAGGCGCACCTGCCCGATGGGTATGGTGGTCATGTTGGTCACTCCGGAGAATGGCATGGTCGGCATCAGTCTGTCGTATGGCACCTACAGCTTGGCAAACATATCGATGGAGATCGAGGTTCACGCATGCGCCTCTGTTGATGAGCGTCTTCGCGACTGTGATGTTATTGATGGTGGGGATGTAGATCATGGGTAGAGTCCCCACGGCCCTGGTAGAAGTGGGGTGGTTGCCGGAGTCGAAGGTGATGGTGCTCTAGGACCACTTGAGCTTTGGGGATGGGACCCCTAGTGTGGCGGCGGCGACCACGCGAGTGAGTAACTTGAATTGTCGGTTGGATGCTGGAGCCTAGGAACCACCAAGGATGCAGGCTATGGCACCCTATGGCTCTTGTTAGCCCCCAGCACTTTCCCCAGTGCGGACTTTCTCCTAAGGGTGATGATTCTGTTTGTCACATCCCAAGATTTTCCAAATCTTGTAATGTGGAAAATAAATAAACAAAATAAATTATTGTTGAAAATCAGGGTGAAAAGAAACTTTGTTTCTAAATGGAAACTTAAAATCCCATCTTGAACAAAATCAAATTAAAGTTTGAATTCAACAAAATCCAAATCAAGAGAAATGCATTCCTCATAAAGTGCATCTGGAAATTTAAACACTTGGAAAATAAATCCAAACCCTAAACCCTAATGGAATAAAATCATTTCCAAGTTATCTCCAAGCCTATGGATTTGATCCATATAAAAATTTGTCAACAAACATTCACAAATGATCAAGAAAGACAAATAGAAATGTTAGTAAAACCATAGAAATTGGTTTCATTTAATTTGGAGCCATAGATAAAATCGTATGAATATAATAGAATAAGGAAATTAAATTTCCAAAGCTATTAAAGCACCTATCTAGAAATCCATACCAAATGATGAGCAAATGATCCTAAAGATATTCAAAAGGATAAATAATTATCAAATAAGATTTTACAAATTGGAATCACCAAGTTTGGATCTATAAATAAAAGAGATGGATTTTATAAAATGAAGAAAGAAATATTAATTAAGGAATATTTAAAGACCAAATGAAATCTTGGCCAAATCCATAAGCAAATAGAATGAATAGAATCCAAATCCAAATAAAATAAAGGGATAAAGAATTACCAAAATAAAATAAAATGACATTAACCATTCTATCCCTATTTTAATAAAGACAAATCTCTAATAAGAATAATTATATAATTCATGAGAAAATAGTATTTTGGAATTTACCCAAATGAAGTAAAAGTTGTTTAATTCAACTTAAATAAGATTAAAGAATTCTTCCAAATAAAATTTAGGGAATTAAAACTATATTAAATTCCATTGGAATTAAAACAAATACCCAATTCAAATGATTTATGAAACATATCAAATACTTTCCAAATAATTCAAGATGAATTATTTGACACCCAAATAATCAAATAAAAACCTACTGAAAAGATTTGGAAGGTTTAAAAATTTAAATGGTGTTTGAAAATATTATTAAAACTCATTTGATTTAAAACAAGGGACTTTTTGAATAATTAAAAGACCCCAAAAAGAATAAAATTTTATTCAAAAATTTACTGCAGATTATATTACTAATCAGTATTTAAACTTACACAAATTTTGGTTGAGGTTTGAATTCAAATTGATGTTGAAATAATTAAACAAAAATCAAAATAGAAATTGGAAATGGAAAAAGGAAAAACATTCAGAACAAAAAAAAATGAAACAAAGCAGCCCGGCCCAGCCAACCCACTAAGGCCGAGCAGCCCACCCCTCCCTCTCACCCGAGCGAACCATTTTTCACCGCAAGAAAAACCCGCAGAGACACCGACAGATGGACCCCACTCCCCTTCTCACCCTTCGCTGACGAAGCGGACCCACACAGCCAGCTCACCATCGTCTACCTCGCGGTGACCACGCCCCCAACACCTCCTCGCCGTTTCTGGCCGTTGAAGCCGGCGTCAATACGCATTACTGGTGCAGTTAATCCTCCCCCTGACCACACCTTTTTAATCGCCTGCATCCCCTCTCTCTTTCCCCTCTCTCACCCGACCCTCCCTGCCCCCAGGCTGTCTCTAATTTCTCCAGCATCGCCTCTGTCTCCGGCGAGCTCACCGAGCAATCCCGGCAGCTCCTCGCCTCCCCTCGTTCCCTCGACCACTTGAGCATGGTCACAGGAACTAGACGCACATCCCAGCAGCTCCAGTTCACCTGCGCGTGCTCTGGACACTCGCCTTCGTCTTGAACAGAGCACCACCATCGACTACTACCCCTCCGGCGAAGTCTCTGGTAAGAATCTGACCGCCCTAACCCCTATCCTTCACACGCACATGCTCGCCGTGACCCCGCACATCTAACTACACTACCTTTTCTCTCCACCGTCGTCTTCAATAGGACGAGCCCGAGGCGCAGCTCAACTCCGGCGAGCGATTGCCGTCACCACCGTGCGCCCCTCGACGAGCTTCGGCCACCTTGAACATCATCGCAACCACGTGAACCCGGTGAGCACAATCTTTCCCTTCCTCGCTTCTTGTAACCACCGCAGCACCGCTAGCAGACCGCCGCCGCCGCGCGCCACCGTCGTCGCGCCGCCAGATCTTGGCAATGCGATGGTAGCCGTCCGATCTAGATCGGTGTGACGCGATAGAATCTAGGCGAAGGGGTACGTTTGCTTCTGAGCCACACGATCTACTTTAGATCCAACGCGCCAGAGAAGCTGATCCGGACGAAACGTTATGGGTGAATAAGAACTAGACACGTGGCCTGGAGTTCGTTTTAAAAACAGAAACTTGTCTATTTGATGTTCCAATTTGAAAATCCATAACTTTCAAACCACACGTCCAAATTTTGCAAATTTTATATCAATGGAATCAGCAAGACAAGTACTTTCTGACCATGCACTTTGTTTAGTAAAATGTTTCTATTAAATTTATTGTTTTTGCAGAAACTTATGTAAGCATGTTTAGAATATAAAATTTGTTCTAAAATGAATTTTGAGATGAAACCTTTGGCAAATGGTTTGTTTTGAACCTACTGACCATAGAAATCAATTGGTGGATTCAAAAATGTATTTGGTGAAGCAAAAGAATAAACTTTTGATTTAAACCATTTCTAGTCAAATCAAAATAATGTTTATTTGTTAAAAATTCTTTTGGGAGAAATTCTTTGGAAAATGTTTTGGAATAAACTCTCTGACCCCAAACACCAAGTTTTATGACTTAAAAATGTATTTGGTAAACCCTATAAAGGTTTATACTTTGATAAAGGCATTTTCAACCACATAAAATATTGATTTTGTTTAAAAATGGTTTATGAAGTAATATCTTTTGCAAATTATTTTGCTACTTTATAAAATGACCATTAGGTGTTTTCAAATGTTTATGACCCATTAGAAACCACTTTTACAAATAAAACAATCTATTGCATGTTTGCATGCATTGTTTTGTTTCTATTATTTTATGTGATGTTGCTTGAATGGTAGATTGAAATATTGCTTGCGTGATTGAATTGTAGTGATTTGAAGAGTGTGATCATTGCAAAGACAAGGAGTGAACTTATATTCTCTACCAACAAGGCAAGTGATGCTTCATACTTTTGTCCCATTATTTTCACTATGCATTAGTGATATTTCTAAGTAGGACTTGCATGGAATTTTGCTAAGTGTAAACTATGCCATGGGAAATCCTAGTAGATGAAACCTTAGTAAAATTTCCTAAGTTAAGATTCCTACTACTATCATTGCTTATCTTAGCTAGTAGAAAACAAGGGTGGAATATAATATTCATGCTATGAAATATTTCTAAGTCTCTAGACTTGTGTTTTGTTTAATAAAACAACTAAGTGAATGAATCACCTGGGTGGAATGGAAGGAATGGTTTGTGTTGAGTGGTTTACAAGGCCATTTCTATGGTTTACCTTGTGTATCTCACTTGTGTGTGGCCACCCAAGAACAAAGAGATTTGATATGTCAAATGTTGAGAAGCTTCAAGTGCAGCCACATGGCATTATGGGCTCTGCCTGGATCATATAGGTTGCAATAACTTAGCCAAATGGACAGTTGGTGGTAGGGGTTTGATAGGTTGGAGCACGTCCATTTTGGTCTAAGGGAAGGCTTCTAAAAGATCTTGTCTTGGTGAAACCAAGTCTTGTGGGGAAAGTGCACCAACTCTGCAGAGTGTAAAATCTAAGTACTTAGCCGTGTCCCTGGAAAAGGACAATTTGAGCATCAAGACATGGAAGCAATCAAGAATCTCCTCATCCCAATTTCTAAGTAAAACTTGTGGTTTAACAAGGGTTGAAAGGATCACCAATTTCTATTGGGAGATGCCTTGGGAAAGATTTTGTCAAGCACAAACTTAGTGTTTTCAAAAGATAAGGAAAATCTATTTTGAGCAATGCAAGCCTAAGCTCCACTTAGCCAAATGCATATAGATGATAGACTCCAACGTACTACCATAGTATCACTTGCCAATACAATTCAAATGTATTGACCCTTGTGGTTGTAACTTGTTATGTTGCAGGTTTGTTTGACATTAGTGAAGTAGGATTACAAGTCTACAACCAACATGTCTGCCTGTGGCACTTTGAAGATGAAGGACCCCATGCTATTGTTATATTCTGCTGCATTGTAATGAGATAGCCAAATGAGCTATGTAAGATGTAATAAATTATTTTATTCCTGGTTGTAAAGTTGTATTTGTCACATCCCAAGATTTTCCAAATCTTGTTATGTGAAAAATAAATAAACAAAATAAATTATTGTTGAAAATCAAGGTGAAAAGAAACTTTGTTTCTAAATGGAAACTTAAAATCCCATCTTGAAAAAACTTTAGTTAAAGTTTGAATCCAACACAATCCAAATCAAGAGAAATGCATTCCTCATAAAATGCATCTGGAAATTTGAACACTTGGAAAATAAATCCAAACCCTAAACCCAAATGGAATAAAATCATTTCCAAGTTATCCCCAAGCCTATGGATTTGATTCATATAAAAATTGGTTAAACAATCATTTCAATTTGATCAAGAATGACAAATAGAAATATTTATAAAGCCATAGAAATTGGTTTCACTTAATTTGGAGCCATAGATAAAATCTTATGAATTTCATAAGATAAGGAAATTAAATTTCCAAAGCTAATAAAGCACCATCAATAAATCCATACCAAATGGTGAGCAAATAATACTAAATATATTTAAAGGGTTAAATAAATATTAAATAAGATTTTACAAATTGGAACCACCAAGTTTGGATCTATAAATAAAAAGTTATGGATTTTGTAAGATAAAGAAAGAAATATTAAATAAAGAATATTTAAAGACCAAATTAAATCTTGGCCTAATCCATTAAGAAAATGGAATGAATATAATCCAAATCCAAATAACATAAGGATAAAGAATTTTTCCAAAATAAAATAAAATGGCATTAAACCATTCTATCCCTATTTTAATAAAGACAAATCTCTAACAAGAATAATTATATAATTCATGAGAAAATAGTATTTTGGAACTTACCAAAGTGGAATAAAAGTTGTTTAATTAATTTAATAAAATAAATCTTCCAAGTAAAATTTATGGATTTAAAACTATATTTAATTTCATTGGAATAAAGATACCCAATTTAAAATGATTAATAATTCATATTAAAATTATTCCAAATAATTCAAAGTGAATTATTTTGACATCCTTATAATTGAATAAGAACCTACTGAAAAGTTTTGGAGGGATTTAGAAATTTAAATGGTGTTTGAAATTATTATTAAATCTTATTTGATTTAAAACAAGGGCCTAATTAAATAATTAAAAGACTCCAAAAAGAATAAATTTTATTCCAAAAATTGACTTCAGATTGTAATACTAATCAGTATTTAAACCTACACAAATTTTGGTTGAGGTTTGAATTCAAATGAGTGTTTGAATTGCTTATTCAAAATCAAAACAGAATTAAAGAAATGGAAAAAGGAAAAACAAACAGAACAAAAAAAAATGTAAAAGACCCAGCCCAACTAACTTAGCCCACTAGGCCCAGCAGCCCATCTTCCCTCTCACCCCAAGCGAAACATTTCTCACATGACTCACCCACTCTGGCTGAGCAACGGACCCTCCCTCTCTCCCTCCATCGAACGGACCCCTTGACTCACCAGCGCTAACCTCGCCGGCGGTTTCTGCCGTTAATTGCTCGCTTGAATTCCTCTTCAAACGCGCATTGATTCGGCCCTGCGACCACGCCTTCTTAATCGCCTCTCCCCCCTCTCTCATTCCCCTCACTCGCCAGAACCTCTACGCCCCCAGGCCGTCCTAATTTCTCTTCGAAGCTCCACTGCCCCGACGAGTTCTGGCGTCGATTCCGGCGAGCCCCGACCCTCTCCTACCTCCTAGCTCACACCAGCTTGATCCCCATCATCCCGCGCACCTGCCCATGGTCTCCGTTCGCCCACGCATGCCCCACAACCTCGCCTCCGTCTTCGTCTGAGCGACACCGATGACCCCCGCAACTCCGGCGAGCAGTAGGCGATGAATCAGCACACCCCTTGCTCTCTGGTGGGTACCATCGCAACCCCTGCAAACGTGCGCACCTTCCTGACTACTTTCCCTGCCTTATTATGCCACAGGAACTCGCCCCCATCGACGACCGTACGACCCCGAGGCGCAGCGCAGCTCCGGCGAGCGATTGTCGTCACCACCGTGTGCCCCTCGACGAGATATCACCACCTTGAGCTTCCCCACACCACGGTGAACCCGGTGAGCATCTCCTTTCACCCTCTCGCTCCTCAGCCCGGCAGTATACATCGTTCGCTTTCATACCACCTGCCGCCGCACGCCGCCGCCAGCGCCGCCCATCTCTGGCAAGTGTGCTGAGCGTCATCCGATCTTGATCTGACGATTAGGATAGAATCTAACCCGAAGGGGTATCGAGTGATATGATCCGCGCGATTTAACTTAGATCCAACGGCTGTTGTCTGTCGATCCAACCGAAGCGGTACCGACCAGTACTATCACGCCACGTGTCCCAGCTGGTTTGATTTAAAACAGAATTGTTCTATTAGATGTGCCAATTTGAAAAATTCATAACTTTCAAACCACACGTCCAAATTTAGCAAATTTTATATCAATGGAATCAGCAAGACAAGTACTTTCTGACCATGCCCTTTTTTTAGTAAATTGATATTGTTATATTGTTTGTTTTTACAGAAACTTATGTATGCATGTTTAAGATATAAAATTTGTTCTAAAATGATTTTGGGAATAAAATCTTTGGAAAATGGTTTGTTTTGAACCTACTGACCCTAGGAATCAATTGGTGGTTTCAAAAATGTATTTGGTGAAGCAAAAGAATAAACTCTTGATTTAAACCATTTCTAGTCAAATAAAAATAATGTTTATTTATTAAAAATGCTTTTGGTAGAAAATCTTTGGGAAATGTTTTGGAATAAACTCTTAGACCCCAAACACCAAGTTTTATGATTTGAAGATGTATTTGGTGAACCCTATAAAATTATTACTTTGCTAAAGACATTTTCAACCACATAAAATAATGATTTGGTTTAAAAATGGTTTATAGATAGAATCTTTTTGCAAATAGTTTTGCCACTTTATGAAATGACCAATAAAGTGTTTTAGAATGTTTATAACCAATTATAAACCACTTCTGTAAATAAAACAAAGTTTGGCATGCTTGCATGCATTCTTTTGTTTCTATTATTTTATGTGAATTGCTTGAATGGTAGATTGAAATATTGTTTACTTGATTGAATTGTAGTGATTTGAAGTGTGTGAACATTGCAAAGATCAAGAAGTGAACCTATATTCTCTACCAAAAGGCAAGTGATGCTTCATACTCTTGTCCCATTATTGTCACTATGCATTAGTGATATTTCTAAGTAGGACTTGCATGGAATTTTTGCTAAGTATAAACTATGCCATGGGAAATCCTAGTAGGTGAAACCTTAGTAGAATTTCCTAAGTTAAGATTCCTACTACTATCATGCTTAGCTTAGCTAGTAGAAAACAAGGGTTGAATATATAATCATGCTATGGAAAAATTTCTAAGTCTGGGGACTTGTGTTTTGTTTAATAAAACAACTAAGAGAATGAATCACCTGGGTGGAATGGAAGGAATGGTTTGTGTTGAGTGGTTACACAAGGCCAGGGGACTGGTGAACCTTGTGTATCACACTTGTGGAATGCCACCCAGGAACAAAGAGATTTGAGATGTCAAATGTTGAGAAGCTTCAAGTGCAGCCACTTGGCATTATGGGGTCTGCCTGGATCATATAGGTTGCAATAACTTAGCCAAATGGACAGTTGGTGGTAGGGGTTTGATAGGTTGGAACGCGTCCATTCTGGTCTAAGGGAAGGCTTCTGAAAGATCTTGTCTTGGTGAAACCAAGTCTTGTGGGGAAAGTGCACCACCTCTGCAGAGTGTAAAATCTAAGTACTTAGCCATGTCCCTGGCAAAGGACAATTTGAGCATCAAGACATGGAAGCTATCAAGAATCTCCTCATCCCAATTTCTAAGTTAAAAACTTGTGGTTGAACAAGGGTTGAAGGATCACCAATTTCTATTGGGAGATGCCTTGGGTGATTTTGTCAAGCAAAAACTTAGTGTTTTCAAATGATAAGGAAAATCTATTTTTGAGCAATGCAAGCCTAAAGCTCCACTTAGCCAAATGCATATAGATGATAGACTCCACTATACTACCATAGTATCACTTGCCAATACAATTGAAATGTATTGACCCTTGTGGTTGTAACTTAATATGTTGCAGGTTTGTTTGATGTTAGAGAAGTTTATTGATTTAGGATTACAAGTCTACAACCAACATGTCTGCCTGTGGTACTTTGAAGATGAAGGACCCCATGCTATTGTTATATTCTACTGCATTGTAATGAGATAGCCAAATGAGCTATGTAAGATGTAATAAATTATTTTATTCCTGGTTATAAAGTTGTATTATGACCTTTGTTTCTTGATATTACATCTTAACTGTGGATGCTTGCTATTGATCCAGGGACTAGCATTGTAAACACAGGGATCTCTACCTTATTAAAGGTCGGGAACCTTACAGATGGTATCAGAGCATTGTGTTGCCTGTACGATTGTAAACCTAGGATTGGACAAAAACCCCTTAGAAAAATAGGAGTTGTAATTGTTCCAAAACTTATTTACAAATAATCTTGTAAACTCTTTCCTCAACTATTTTTGGTTTTGACTCTACATCTCTTCTATTTCAACTTGATGGACAAAGCGTACCCCATGGCCAAAGACTTCACCATGAGCAAAGGACTTCATCAACTCTAATGACTTCAACATCTTCAACTGATTTCAACATTATTCTCAACAAGGACTTCAACCTTGGATATCACTAAGGACTACAAGTGAGACAAGAAATCTTGCTCAATACTTGAAGACTAAGGAAACACAACTTGGGAATCATCATCACCTTTGGAGTTTTGTGACCAAGAATTTTCCCAAGGATACAAAGATCTTGTTCAAGAAGAATCAACCAAGAAGGATGGAAAGATCTCAAGTGAACCATATAGATGGACCACCATGTTTAGTTTAAGTCAAACCCACCAACTTATGTGGTGTAACAAAAATATTTTATTGTTTAAAGATGTGCCTGAACTTGTTGTTTGAGTGGAATGCTTGTTTGTGATTGCTTGCACTTTGCTTGTGTGAATTGTGATGTGTGTGATTATAATTGATTCCTTAGAAAATCTTTTGCCTATTCTAATCCCAATCCAACCCAAACAAATGACTACTCCAAGAGACTCCAACATCAAGATTGATGACAACAACAACCAAGCGGTCAACATGAGAGAACAACTGCTAGAAAACCAAACCCAGTTGAACCAAGTGACAGCTCAATTTATAGCCAACACCAGTGAGGTATATCCAACCATGCAAAGGTTTTTGGAAACCCAAACCCAATTGTTGCATAAGGTGACAGATCAAATGATCAACATGGGAAATAACTCTTCCAAAGGAGTTTGTGACAACAAGGATGTCAAGGATGATATTTTAGAAGGAACTCAAGCTTGCAACATTTGTGGAGACAAGGATCACACTTCCAAGGAGCATGAAGATCAATGCCCCAATTGTGAAGAGAAACATCCAACTGACCAATGCCCCACATCTCAAGCTACTTGTTACCTATGTGAAGGAAATAATCATGTCCCTATCCAATGCCCCATCTATTCCATAGTTCAACAAAGGAAACAAGGTGGAGTGCAACAACTGATTGCATATTACCATGAGAGAGCCAAGACTACCAAGAAGGATGAAGATAAAGGAAAATCCCAGCTTGCACCTCCATGCAATATGACTCAATTTAAAGGACCAGAGAGGAGACATATGTATTATCCAAGGAATAAGAAAAGGTCAAGGAGACTAGGAAACATTCCTACCTTTGAAATAACATATGAAGAACATGAACTAGAAGCACTCCTAGCTTTGGAGAAACCCAAGAAGAAGTATAAGGAAATTGGCCAAGTATGGTGCAACAACTGCAAAGAGTTAGGCCATTATGTGTCAACTTGTCCACAGAAGATACGTGAAGAACTAAATCTTATCACATGCTAACCAAGGACACTATGCAAGCAATTGTCCAGAAAAGATGAAGCACAAGATAAATCCTCTGAAGGATCTCAGCCTTGTCACATGTTTCAAATGTGGAAACAAAGGACACTATGCAGATGTTTGTCCAGAGAGATTCCAAAAAGATCCCAAGCAAACCAAGATGTAATCTAGTGTGAAAATTTTTAAGGGTGGTAGTACCCTAGATGCTTTGAGCCAACTTGTAACCCCTAGCCTCCCCAAATCTCGGGACGAGATTTATTTTAAGGTAACTGTCACATCCCAAGATTTTCCAAATCTTGTTATGTGAAAAATAAATAAACAAAATAAATTATTGTTGAAAATCAAGGTGAAAAGAAACTTTGTTTCTAAATGGAAACTTAAAATCCCATCTTGAACAAACTTTAGTTAAAGTTTGAATCCAACACAATCCAAATCAAGAGAAATGCATTCCTCATAAAATGCATCTGGAAATTTAAACACTTGGAAAATAAATCCAAACCCTAAACCCAAATGGAATAAAATCATTTCCAAGTTATCCCCAAGCCTATGGATTTGATCCATATAAAAATTGGTTAATGAAAACATTTCAATTTGATCAAGAATGACAAATAGAAATATTATAAAGCCATAGAAATTGGTTTCACTTAATTTGGAGCCATATATAAAATCTTATGAATTTAATAAGATAAGGAAATTAAATTTCCAAAGCTAATAAAGCACCATCAATAAATCCATACCAAATGGTGACCAAATAATCCTAAAGATATTTAAAGGGTTAAATAAATATTAAATAAGATTTTACAAATTGGAATCACCAAGTTTGGATCTATAAATAAAAAGTTATGGATTTTATAAGATAAAGAAAGAAATATTAAATAAAGAATATTTAAAGACCAAATTAAATATTGGCCTAATCCATTAAGCAAATGGAATGAATATAATCCAAATCCAAATAACATAAGGATAAAGAATTTTTCCAAAATAAAATAAAATGGCATTAAACCATTATATCCCTATTTTAATAAAGACAAATCTCTAACAAGAATAATTATATAATTCATGAGAAAATAGTATTTTGGAACTTACCAAAGTGGAATTAAAGTTGTTTAATTAATTTAAAAAAATAAATCTTCCAAGTAAAATTTATGGATTTAAAACTATATTTAATTTCATTGGAATAAAGATACCCAATATAAATGAATAATAATTCATATTAAAATTATTCCAAATAATTCAAAGTGAATTATTTTGACATCCTTATAATTGAATAAGAACCTACTGAAAAGTTTTGAGGGATTTAGAAATTTAAATGGTGTTTGAAATTATTATTAAATCTTATTTGATTTAAAACAAGGGCCTAATTAAATAATTAAAAGACTCCAAAAAGAATAAATTTTATTCCAAAACTTGACTTCAGATTGTAATACTAATCAGTATTTAAACCTACACAAATTTTGGTTGAGGTTTGAATTCAAATGAGTGTTTGAATTGCTTATTCAAAATCAAAACAGAATTAAAGAAATGGAAAAAGGAAAAACAAACAGAACAAAAAAAATGTAAAAGACCCAGCCCAACTAACCTAGCCCACTAGGCCCAGCAGCCCATCTTCCCTCTCACCCCGAGCGAAACGTTTCTCACCCCAGAACTCACCCACTCAGTCGCTGAACGCCCGAACCCACTCCCCCTCTCTCCCTCACGCTGACAACAGACCCCACCGCCAGCTCCCTTCGTCCTCACCCGCGCGCTAACCTCGCCGGCGGTTTCTGCCGTTAATTGCTCGCTTGAATTCCTCTTCAAACGCGCATTGATTCGGCCCTGCGACCATGCCTTCTTAATCGCCTCTCCCCCCTCTCTCATTCCCCTCACTCGCCAGAACCTCTACGCCCCCAGGCCGTCCTAATTTCTCTTCGAAGCTCCACTGCCCCGACGAGTTCCGGCGTCGATTCCGGCGAGCCCCGACCCTCTCCTACCTCCTAGCTCACACCAGCTTGATCCCCATCATCCCGCGCACCTGCCCATGGTCTTCGTTCGCCCACGCATGCCCCACAACCTCGCCTCCGTCTTCGTCTAAGCACTACCAACGACCCCCGCAACTCCGGCGAGCAGTAGGCGACGAATCAGCACACCCCTTGCTCTCTGGTGGGTACCATCGCAACCCCTGCAAATGTGCGCTCCTTCCTGACTACTTTCCCTGCCTTATTATGCCACAGGAACTCGCCCCCGGCAATGATCGTACGAGCCCGGGGTGCAGCGCAGCTCCGGCGAGCGATTGCCGTCACCACCGTGCGCCCCTCGACGAGATATCACCACCTTGAGCTTCCGCACACCACGGCGAACCCGGTGAGCATCTCCTTTCACCCTCTCGCTCCCTGTAGCTTCGACTCCGCCACCACCTGCCGCCGCACGCCGCCGCCAGCGCCGCCCATCTCTGGCAAGTGTGCTGAGCGTCATCCGATCTTGATCTGACGATTAGGATAGAATCTAACCCGAAGGGGTATCGAGTGATATGAGCCGTGCGATTTAACTTAGATCCAACAGCTGTTGTCTGTCGATCCAACCGAAGCGGTACCGACCAGTACTATCACGCCACGTGTCCCAGCTGGTTTGATTTAAAACAGAATTGTTCTATTAGATGTGCCAATTTGAAAAATTCATAACTTTCAAACCACACGTCCAAATTTAGCAAATTTTATATCAATGGAATCAGCAAGACAAGTACTTTCTGACCATGCCCTTTTTTTAGTAAATTGATTCTGTTATATTGTTTGTTTTTACAGAAACTTATGTATGCATGTTTAGGATATAAAATTTGTTCTAAAATGATTTTGGGAATAAAATCTTCGGAAAATGGTTTGTTTTGAACCTACTGACCCTAGGAATCAATTGGTGGTTTCAAAAATGTATTTGGTGAAGCAAAAGAATAAACTCTTGATTTAAACCATTTCTAGTCAAATAAAAATAATGTTTATTTATTAAAAATGCTTTTGGTAGAAAATCTTTGGGAAATGTTTTGGAATAAACTCTCAGACCCCAAACACCAAGTTTTATGATTTGAAGATGTATTTGATGAACCCTATAAAATTATTACTTTGCTAAAGACATTTTCAACCACATAAAATAATGATTTGGTTTAAAAATGGTTTATAGATAGAATCTTTTTGCAAATAGTTTTGCCACTTTATGAAATGACCAATAAAGTGTTTTAGAATGTTTATAACCAATTATAAACCACTTCTGTAAATAAAACAAAGTTTGGCATGCTTGCATGCATTCTTTTGTTTCTATTATTTTATGTGAATTGCTTGAATGGTAGATTGAAATATTGTTTACTTGATTGAATTGTAGTGATTTGAAGTGTGTGAACATTGCAAAGATCAAGAAGTGAACCTATATTCTATACCAAAAGGCAAGTGATGCTTCATACTCTTGTCCCATTATTGTCACTATGCATTAGTGATATTTCTAAGTAGGACTTGCATGGAATTTTTGCTAAGTATAAACTATGCCATGGGAAATCATAGTAGGTGAAACCTTAGTAGAATTTCCTAAGTTAAGATTCCTACTACTATCATGCTTAGCTTAGCTAGTAGAAAACAAGGGTTGAATATATAATCATGCTATGGAAAAATTTCTAAGTCTGGGGACTTGTGTTTTGTTTAATAAAACAACTAAGAGAATGAATCACCTGGGTGGAATGGAAGGAATGGTTTGTGTTGAGTGGTTACACAAGGCCAGGGGACTGGTGAACCTTGTGTATCACACTTGTGGAATGCCACCCAGGAACAAAGAGATTTGAGATGTCAAATGTTGAGAAGCTTCAAGTGCAGCCACTTGGCATTATGGGGTCTGCCTGGATCATATAGGTTGCAATAACTTAGCCAAATGGACAGTTGGTGGTAGGGGTTTGATAGGTTGGAACGCGTCCATTCTGGTCTAAGGGAAGGCTTCTGAAAGATCTTGTCTTGGTGAAACCAAGTCTTGTGGGGAAAGTGCACCACCTCTGCAGAGTGTAAAATCTAAGTACTTAGCCATGTCCCTGGCAAAGGACAATTTGAGCATCAAGACATGGAAGCTATCAAGAATCTCCTCATCCCAATTTCTAAGTTAAAAACTTGTGGTTTAACAAGGGTTGAAGGATCACCAATTTCTATTGGGAGATGCCTTGGGTGATTTTGTCAAGCAAAAACTTAGTGTTTTCAAATGATAAGGAAAATCTATTTTTGAGCAATGCAAGCCTAAAGCTCCACTTAGCCAAATGCATATAGATGATAGACTCCACTATACTACCATAGTATCACTTGCCAATACAATTCAAATGTATTGACCCTTGTGGCTGTAACTTAATATGTTGCAGGTTTGTTTGATGTTAGAGAAGTTTATTGATTTAGGATTACAAGTCTACAACCAACATGTCTGCCTGTGGCACTTTGAAGATGAAGGACCCCATGCTATTGTTATATTCTGCTGCATTGTAATGAGATAGCCAAATGAGCTATGTAAGATGTAATAAATTATTTTATTCCTGGTTATAAAGTTGTATTATGACCTTTGTTTCTTGATATTACATCTTAACTGTGGATGCTAGCTATTGATCCAGGGACTAGCATTGTAAACACAGGGATCTCTACCTTATTAAAGGTTGGGAACCTTACAGTATTATGACCTATGTTTCTTGATATTACATCTTAACCGTGGATGCTAGCTATTGATCCAGGGACTAGCATTGTAAACACAGGGATCTCTACCTTATTAAAGGTTGGGAACCTTACAGATGGTATCAGAGCATTGTGTTGCCTGTAGAATTTGTAACCCTAGGATTGGACAAAACCCCTTAGAAAAATAGGAGTTGTTTTTGTTCCAAAACTTATTTACAAACAATCTTGTAAACTCTTTCCTCAACCATTTTTGATTTTGATTCTACATCTCTTCTATTTCAAACTTGATGGACAAAGCCTACCCCATGGCCAAAGACTTCACCATGAGCAAAGGAATTCATCAACTCTAATGACTTCAACATCTTCAAGTGAGTTCAACCTTATTCTCAACAAGGACTTCAACCTTGGATATCACTAAGGACTATAAGTGAGACAAGAAATGTTGCTCAAGACTTGAAGACTAAGGAAGCACAACTTGGGAAATCCTCATCACCTTTGAAGTTTTTGTGACCAAGAATTTTCCCAAGGAAACCATGATCTCATTCAAGAAGAATCAACTAAGAAGGATGGAAGGATCTCAAGTGAACCATATAGATGAACCACCATATTTAGTTTAAGTCAAACACACCAACTTATGTGGTGTAACAAAAATATTTTGTTGCCTAAAAATGTGCTTGAACTTTGTTGTTTGAGTGGAATGTTTGTTGTGATTGCTTGCACATTGCTTGTGTGAATTGTGATGTGTGTGATTAGAATTATTTCCTTAGAAATATTTTTCCCATTCTAATCCCAATCCAACCCAAATAGATGACTACTCCAAGAAACTCCAACATCAAGAATGGTGACAACAACAACAACAACCAAGAGATCAACATGAGAGATCAACTGCTAGCAAAACAAACCCAGTTGAACCAAGTGACAATTCAGTTTTTAGCCAACAACAATGAGTTAGACCCAACCATGCAAAAAAAATTGAAAACTCAATCCCAATTGTTGCAAGGGATGGCTACTCAAATGATCAACATGGGAGACAACCTTTCCCAAGGAGTTTGTGACAACCAGGATGACAAAGATGATATTCTAGAAGGAACCCAAGTTTGCAATATTTGTGGAGACAAGGATCACACTTCCAAAGAGCATGAAGATCAATGCCCCATTTGTGAAGAGAAACATCCAACCAATCAATGCCCCACATCTCAAGCTACATGTTTCCTATGTGAAGGACATAATCATGTCCCTATCCAATGACCCATCTATTCCATAGTTCAACAAAGGAAACAAGGTGGAGTGCAACAATAATTTGTAAACCCTCATGAAGGAACAACTTCTACCAAGAAGGATGAAGGCAAAGTCAAAACTGTGCATCATAAGGCCAAATCCAAAGTGATCACAAAGTGTTGCTACTCTTGTGAAGAAGAAGGTCATATCTCTAGTGAATGCGCCAAGAAGAGAGAAAGATTTCCCACCTTTGTGGTGAAGTATGAAGAGCATGAACTAGAAGAACTAGCTTTGGAGAGACCCAAGAAGAAGAAGAAGAAATGCCCCAACCCTAGCAAGAAGGATATTACCCAAGAGTAATGTTACACTTGCAAAGAGATGGACACTATGCCAATGAATGCCCAGAAAAGAAGAAGAAACAAGGAAACAAACAAGAGGCAATGATACCAAAGGAAAAGAAAGATATCAGCCAAGTGATGTGTTTCAAATGCAAAGAACCAGGACATTATGCAAGCAATTGTCCAGAAAAGATGAAGCACAAGATAAACAAGCCAATGTAGGATCTCAGCCTTGTCACATGTTTCAAGTGTGGAAACAAAGGACACTATGCAGATGTTTGCCCAGAGAAGATTCAACAAGATTCCAAGCAATCCAAGATGTAATCTAGTTGGAAACTTTTTAAGGGTGGTAGTACTCTAGTTGCTTTTGAACCAACTTGTAACCCTAGCTTCCCCAAATCTCGGGACGAGATTTATTTTAAGGGTGGTAGCCTGTCACATCCCAAGATTTTCCAAATCTTGTAATGTGGAAAATAAATAAACAAAATAAATTATTGTTGAAAATCAGGGTGAAAAGAAACTTTGTTTCTAAATGGAAACTTAAAATCCCATCTTGAACAAAATCAAATTAAAGTTTGAATTCAACAAAATCCAAATCAAGAGAAATGCATTCCTCATAAAATGCATCTGGAAATTTAAACACTTGGAAAATAAATCCAAACCCTAAACCCTAATGGAATAAAATCATTTCCAAGTTATCTCCAAGCCTATGGATTTGATCCATATAAAAAATTGTCAACAAACATTCACAAATGATCAAGAAATACAAATAGAAATGTTAGTAAAACCATAGAAATTGGTTTCATTTAATTTGGAGCCATAGATAAAATCTTATGAATATAATAGAATAAGGAAATTAAATTTCCAAAGCTATTAAAGCACCTATCTAGAAATTGAAGGGAATATGCCCTGAGAGGCAATAATAAAGTGTTTATTATGTGTATTCCAAGTATATGATAGATGTTTATTTTGCATGCTATAATTGTATTAATGCGGAAACGTTAATACATGTGTGTTTAATAAACAAACAAAAAGTTCCTAGTTATGCCTCTCTCATAAACTAGCTCGTTGATTAACAAGATGATCAAGGTTTCCTGATCATGGACATTGGATGTTGTTAATAACGGGATCACAACATTAGTGTAATGGTGTGATGAACATTCATCCGAAGTATAGCATTACGATCAAAGTCATTGAGTTTATATTGCTATAATAACTTACGAAGTGATCCTAATCCTTAGACCATGAGATCATGTCAATCACTAACACTGGAAGAGTTTCTTGATAACATCAAACGTCACACCGTAACAGGGTGATTATAAAGATGGATTCAGAACTAATAAAGTGTTATGTTGAGGCTCATGGATCGAGAGTGGAATTTGTTCATCCCGATGACGGATAGATATACTCTGGGCCCTCTCGGTGATATCACATTGATTAGCTTGCAAGCAAGTGATTTGATCACTAGAATGTTATATCACGAGCGAAAAGAGTGCATGTCGGTAACGAGATCAAACTAGGTATGGAGATATCGATGATCGAATCTCGGACATGTAATATATCGTGAAACAAAGGGATTAAGATACTAGCATAAAAGGTTCCGACGATCACAAGAAAGTCACCGTTGAATGTGTGGGAGTCAGTATGGGTCTCCAGATCCCGCTTCTGATTATTGATCCGAGAAGGGTCTCGATCATGTCCGCATTATTCACGAACCGTAGGGTGACACACTTAAGAGACACCGCAACTGGAGCAAAAGTTCCATGCCGAAAGAATGAACAAGCGCAGGAATTTATTTCACTAGATACCGAAACAGGTTTTCGAGTGAAATTGCATAAAGTGGTTATGCATGTGAAATGGAATTCTAGCAAGGGGTTATTTGTGAATGTTTGTCATTAAAGTAATTGACAAAATTCTGAATAAAATAAAAGAGTTTTATTTAATGAGAGTTTGCATTAAATTTGGTGGAAATTTAATGGGAATTTGAGTGGACTTTTGAGTGCAGGAAATTTAAAGGGCATTTTGTGAGTGGAGTGTCCACCCACATGAATGAAGGAGGGGAGGGGGCAGCCCCCATGGCTGGCGGCCACCCCCTTGGGTGCCCCCCTCCTCCTATAAAAGGAGCCCCCCTCCTCACTTGTCTCTCACACCTCCTCGTGAAGGATCTCTCTCCCCCTCTAGAATTTATCCCCCATGGTCTCGGACTAGCGAGATACATGTTCCTGGTGGCTATTCAGCAAGAAAGAGTTGTGCTTCCGCTGCATCGCTGGAGCGAGGAGGCGGAGGTTGCTCGGTGCCTCGAACTTGTGTGCGAGCATGGATGCGCTGCTGATTTGCGGCGCTAGGACTTCCTCTCGATCTTGAGATCGGCAAGAGATCGTCTACATCAACCATGAGTTGAACTCGTTAAGCTTTGTCGGTCTTCAAGGGTATGTTCTCTACAGATATACATCCGCCCGTTGTTTGTATCTAGTAGATAGATCTTGGTACATAGTTCCCATCGTAGGAAAAAATTTTGTTTTCTATGCTGCGAACCCTACAGTGGTATCAGAGCCAGATCTATGCGTAGATACTTTGCACGGGTAGTAAACATATGAGTATGTGGGCGATGATGATCATGTTGTTGCTCCTTTGTTGTAATTTTGGATATTGGTGGCATAGTGGGATGAAGCGGCCCGGACAAACTTTACATGTCCTCGCACATGAGACCTGTTCCACGCTTGACATGCAACTAGTTTGCATAAGTGGCTAGCGGGTGTCTGTCTCTCCTACTATAGTCAATATCTATTTTGCAAGCGAGTTGTCAAAAATTTGATTATCCTCGTTGTGGTTCATGTTCGTAGGTAAGAACGGTTCTATCTCGAAAGCCCTAAGCCACGTAAAACTTGCAATGGATAAATTAGAGGCGTCTAGTTTAGATTGTTGCTGGGCTAGTGTTATGATATGGTAGTGTTGTGAGTAGAAGTATGAGATGATACTCTTACAACACACATAGCGTGTAAACTCCATAGACCTTGGATTTACACATATAGGTATGATAGTGATCATACCACGATGCACATGATAGAGATCATCTGCGGGAACCATATCATTTCACTAATAAACATATGATGTTTCATTGCATCTTATATTGCTTGTTTAGCGCTTTGTTAGCATAATAAGATGATCCCTCTTTTAAATATCAAGATAAGAATGTGTTCTTCCTTTAGTATGCACCGATTATGTTTCGTCGCTCCAAGACATCACGTGATGATCGGGTGTTCTTGGATCCGACCATATTTGTTGTAAAAGCGATTACACTTGAATACTAAGGTTCTAACTTGGCGAGCCTAGAATGTACAGACATGGCCTCGGAACACGGACCGAAAGGTTAAGCATGAGTCATATAGTTGATATGATGCCCATTTGATGCTCGCCTTTGAAGCTATACCGACTCACGTGATGATCGGACTTGGTATAGTGGATTTGGTTCATGTAATCACCAAAAAGGCACGAGGGATGTCGTTTTTGAGTGGGAGTTCATTCGTAATATGGATTAGTTGAACTCAATCTATCATACACTTAGTCTAAACTTTACAAATTCTGTTGTAGATGGCACCACCTGCTTTTAATTTCAATGTGTTCATGGAGAAAGAGAAACTAGCAACGAACGGTAGCATCTTTACCGAATGGGCCATGAATTTGAGGATTCTCCTCTCTGCTGCACAAAAGCAATATGTGCTAGAAGCGCCGTTACGCCCCCCACCTTTAGATGATGCCCCTGACGAGGAGAAGAATGTCTATCAGACTCGTCAGGAGGACCACAACTTAGTTCATTGCGGCATATTGTATGGGCTAGAGCCGGAACTTCGAAAGCGTTTCGAAAATGGCAATGCTTTTGATACAATGGGTGAGTTGAAAATGATTTTCGACACACATGCTGCTGTAGAGAGCTACAACGCTTCAGAAAAGTTCTTTAGCTGCATGGTGGAAGAGCACAGCTCCGTTAGTGAGCATGTACTCAAGATGTCGGGTTACGCCGATAAGCTTGTGTCCTTGGGAATAACGATTCCCATTGACTTAGGCATCCATCGTGTTCTGCAGTCTCTGCCACCTAGCTATAAGAGCTTCGTGATGAACTATAACATGCAAGGCATGAAGAAGTCTCTCCCCGAGCTTCTGTCAATGCTTAAAACTGCAGAAGTGGAGATCAAAAAGGAACATCAAGTGTTGATGATCAATAGGAACACTGGTTTCAAGAAAGACAAGAAGGGAAAACGGAAGGGAAGTAAGGGCGGCAAGCCTGTTGCTGCTGAAAAGAAACCCGAGTTGGACCTAAGTCTCATTCGAGTGCTACTATTGTAAGGGAGCCCTTTGGGGCATAATCGCCCCAAGTATTTGGCAGACAAGAAGGCCGGCAAGGCAAACAAAGATATATATGATATACATGTTATTGATGTGTACTTGACTGGTGCTCGCAGTAGCACCTAGGTATTTGATACCGGTTCAGTTGCTAATATTTGTAACTCGAATCAGGGGCTGCGGAACAAGCGACCGCTAGCAAGGGGTGAGGTCAAGATGCGTGTCGGCAATGGATCAAGCGTTGATGTGATCGCCGTCGGAACGCTGCCTCTCCACTTGCCGTCGGGATTAGTTATAAACTTGAATAAATGTTATCGGTGCCGCTTGAGAGCATGAACATTGTATCTGGATCGTGTTTGATGCGAAGTGGTTATTCATTTAAATCCGAGAACAATGGTTGTTCCATTTATATGAATGAAATATTTTATGGTCATGCACCGATGATGAATGGTTTATTTCTATTAGATCTTGATGATAATGTTACACATATTCATAATGTTGATGCTAAAAGGATTAAACTAAATGATGATATATCCGCATATATGTGGCACTGCCGTCTAGGTCATATTGGCATTAAACGCATGAAGAAGCTCCATTCGGATGGACTTTTGGAATCACTTGATTATGAATCATTTGATACATGTGAGCCATGCCTTATGGGCAAGATGCCTAGAACGCCGTTTTCCGGTTCAATGGAGCAGGCGGATTTATTGGAAATCATACATTCTGATGTATGTGGTCCAATGAGTGTGTCGGCGCGAGGTGGATATCGTTATTTTGTTACTTTCACGGATGATTTGAGTAGATACGGTTATATCTACTTGATGAAACACAAGTCTGAAACCTTTGAAAAGTTCAAGGAATTTCAGAATGAAGTGGAAAATCATCGTAATAGAAAGATCAAATTTCTACGGTCCGACCGTGGAGGTGAGTATCTAAGTTACGAGTTTAGCACTCACATGAAAGAGTGTGGAATTGTTTCACAACTCACACCTGCCGGAACACCACAGAGAAATGGTGTGTCGGAACGTCGTAATCGTACTTTATTAGATATGGTTCGATCTATGATGTCTCTGACGGACTTGCCGTTGTCATTTTGGGGTTATGCACTAGAAACTGCTGCATTCACTTTAAATCGGGCACCATCTAAATCCGTTGAAAAGACACCGTATGAATTATGGTTTGGAAACAAACCTAAGCTGTCATTTCTTAAAGTTTGGGGATGCGATGTTTATGTGAAGAAACTTCAACCAGATAAACTCGAACCCAAAGCGGAAAAATGCGTCTTCATAGGATACCCTAAGGAAACTATTGGGTATTCCTTCTATCACAGATCCGAGGAAAAGGTTTTTGTTGCCAAGAATGGATCCTTTCTAGAGAAGGAGTTTCTCGCGAAAGGTGTGAGTAGTCGGAAGGTAGAACTCGAAGAGGTTATTGAACCTTCTCTTCAAAGTATGGCGAGTAGCGCAGCGCCGAAAGTTGTTCTGGAGTTGGCTCCACCTGTTGAAAAAGGAACTAATGATAATGATCATGAAACTCCAAAAGAGAGTACTACCGAACCTCACAGGTCAAGCAGGACGCGTGCAGCTCCCGAGTTGTACGGAAATCCTGTCATGAATTTCATGGTTGATGAAAATGATGACCCTGCGACGTATGAAGAAGCGATGATGAGCCCGGATTCCAACAAATGGTTAGAAGCCATGAAATCCGAGATGGAATCCATGTATGAAAATCAAGTTTGGAACTTGGTGGAATTACCTCACGACCAAAAGGCCGTGGAGAACAAATGGATTTTCAAAAGAAAAACTGATGCTGATGGTAATGTGACCGTCTATAAATCTCGACTTGTCACAAAGGGGTTTCGACAAATTCAAGGAGTTGACTACGATGAGACATTCTCTCCCGTAGCGATGCTAAAGTCAGCTAGGATTATGTTAGCAATTGCTGCATATTTCGATTATGAGATATGGCAGATGGATGTAAAAACCGCGTTTCTCAATGGTAATATTGAGGAAGAGTTGTATATGATACAACCAAAGGGTTTTGTCGATCCTAAGGATGCTAACAAGGTGTGCAAGCTTCAGCGATCCATCTATGGATTGAAGCAAGCATCACGAAGTTGGAATCTCCGCTTTGATGAGGTGATCAAAGAGTTTGGATTTGTCCAAACTTATGGAGAAGCTTGTATTTACAAGAAAGTGAGTGGGAGCAATGTGGCATTTCTGATATTATATGTGGATGACATATTATTGATCGGAAATGATATAGATCTTTTAAACAGTGTTAAAAGTTATCTAAACAGCAAATTTTCAATGAAGAACCCAGGTGAAGCGTCATACATATTAGGCATAAAGATCTATAGAGATAGATCTAGGCACCTAATAGGGCTATCGCAAATTACATACCTTGATAAGATTTTAAAGAAGTTTAAAATAGACGGAAGTAAGAAGGGGTTCTTACCTATGTTGCAAGGCAAGACATTGAGTAAGACTCAAAGTCCGGCTTCGGCGGAAGAAAGAGAGATAATGGACAAAGTCCCCTATGCTTCAGCCATAGGCTCTATAATGTACGCTGCTATGTACAAGACCGGATGTGGCACATGCTATTAGTTTAACTAGTAGGTACCAATCGGATCCAGGTTCGGAACACTGGATAGCGGTCAAGAATATCCTTAAGTACTTACAAAGAACTAAGGATATGTTTCTTGTATACGAAGGTGAAGAAGAGCTCGTCACTAAGTGTTATGTTGACGCTAGCTTTGACACCGATCCGGATGACTCTAAGTCTCAATCCGGATACGTATTTCTCATGAATGGCGGAGCGGTTAGTTGGAGGAGCTCCAAACAACCTATGGTAGCGGGATCAACAATGGAGGCCGAATACGTTGCTGCTTTAGAAGCGGCTCAGGAAGCAGTTTGGATGAAGGAGTTCATATCCGAACTAGGTGTGGTGGCAAACGCGTTGGACCCAATGGTGATCTATTGTGACAACAATGGTGCCATTGCCAATGCCAAAGAGCCAAGGTCTCACAAGCATTCCAAGCATATTAAGCGCCGGTTTCACTCCATCCGCGAACATGTCAAGGATGGAGATATAAAGATTTGTAAAGTACATACGGATCTCAATGTAGCAGATCCGTTGACTAAAACTCTCCCTAGAGCGAAACATGATCAACACCAGAACTCAATGGGTGTTAGATTTATCACTATGTAACTAGATTATTGTCTCTAGTGCAAGTGGGAGACTGAAGGGAATATGCCCTGAGAGGCAATAATAAAGTGTTTATTATGTGTATTCCAAGTATATGATAGATGTTTATTTTGCATGCTATAATTGTATTAATACGGAAACGTTAATACATGTGTGTTTAATAAACAAACAGAAAGTTCCTAGTTATGCCTCTCTCATAAACTAGCTCGTTGATTAACAAGATGATCAAGGTTTCCTGATCATGGACATTTGATGTTGTTAATAACAGGATCACAACATTAGTGTAATGGTGTGATGAACATTCATCCAAAGTATAGCATTACGATCAAAGTCATTGAGTTTATATTGCTATAACAACTTACGAAGTGATCCTAGTCCTTAGACCATGAGATCATGTCAATCACTAACACCGGAAGAGTTTCTTGATAACATCAAACGTCACACCGTAATAGGGTGATTATAAAGATGGATTCAGAACTAATAAAGTGTTATGTTGAGGCTCATGGATCGAGAGTGGAATTTGTTCATCCCGATGACGGATAGATATACTCTGGGCCCTCTCGGTGATATCACATTGATTAGCTTGCAAGCAAGTGATTTGATCACTAGAATGTTATATCAGGAGCGAGAAAAGAGTGCATGTCGATAGCGAGATCAAACTAGGTATGGAGATACCGATGATCGAATCTCGGACATGTAATATATCGTGAAACAAAGGGATTAAGATACTAGCGTAAAAGGTTAACGATCACAAGAAAGTCACCGTTGAATGTGTGGGAGTCGATGGGTCTCAGATCCGCTTCGATTATTGATCCGAGAAGGGTCTCGATCATGTCCGCATTATTCACGAACCGTGGGTGACACACTTAAGAGACACATAGCTGGAGCAAAAGTTCCATGCCGAAAGAATGAACAAGCGCAGGAATTTATTTCACTAGATACCGAAACAGGTTTTCGGGTGAAATTGCATAAAGTGGTTATGCATGTGAAATGGAATTCTAGCAAGGGGTTATTTGTGAATGTTTGTCATTAAAGTAATTGACAAAATTCTGAATAAAATAAAAGAGTTTTATTTAATGAGAGTTTGCATTAAATTTGGTGGAAATTTAATGAGAATTTGAGTGGACTTTTGAGTGCAGGAAATTTAAAGGGCATTTTGTGAGTGGAGTGTCCACCCACATGAATGAAGGAGGGGAGGGGGCAGCCCCCATGGCTGGCGGCCACCCCCTTGGGTGCCCCCCTCCTCCTATAAAAGGGCATTTTGTGAGTGGAGTGGCTATTCGGCAATAAAGAGTTGTGCTTCCGCTGCATCGCTGGAGCGAGGAGGCGGAGGTTGCTCGGTGCCTCGAACGTGTGTGCGAGCACGGATGCGCTGCTGATTTGCGGCGCTAGGACTTCCTCTCGATCTTGAGATCGGCAAGAGATCGTCTACATCAACCACGAGTTGAACTCGTTAAGCTTTGTCGGTCTTCAAGGGTATGTTCTCTACGGATATACATCCGCCCGTTGTTTGTATCTAGTAGATAGATCTTGGTACATAGTTCCCATCGTAGGAAATTTTTTTGTTTTCTATGCTGCGAACCCTACAGAAATCCATACCAAATGATGAGCAAATGATCCTAAAGATATTCAAAAGGATAAATCATTATCAAATAAGATTTTACAAATTGGAATCACCAAGTTTGGATCTATAAATAAAAAGATATGGATTTTATAAAATGAAGAAAGAAATATTAATTAAGGAATATTTAAAGACCAAATGAAATCTTGGCCAAATCCATAAGAAAATAGAATGAACAGAATCCAAATCCAAATAAAATAAAGGGATAAAGAATTACCAAAATAAAATAAAATGACATTAACCATTCTATCCCTATTTTAATAAAGACAAATCTCTAATAAGAATAATTATATAATTCATGAGAAAATAGTATTTTGGAATTTACCCAAATGAAGTAAAAGTTGTTTAATTCAACTTAAATAAGATTAAAGAATTCTTCCAAATAAAATTTAGGGAATTAAAACTATATTAAATTCCATTGGAATTAAAACAAATACCCAATTCAAATGATTTATGAATCATATCAAATACTTTCCAAATAATTCAAGATGAATTATTTGACACCCAAATAATCAAATAAAAACCTACTGAAAAGATTTGGAAGGTTTAAGAATTTAAATGGTGTTTGAAAATATTATTAAAACTCATTTAATTTAAAACAAGGGCCTTTTTGAATAATTAAAAGACCCCAAAAAGAATAAAATTTTATTCAAAAATTTACTTCAGATTATATTGCTAATCAGTATTTAAACTTATACAAATTTTGGTTGAGGTTTGAATTCAAATTGATGTTGAAATAATTGAAATAATTAAACAAAAATCAAAACAGAAATTGGAAATGGAAAAAGGAAAAACATTCAGAACAAGAAAAATGAAACAAAGCAGCCCAGCCCAGCCAACCCACTAAGGCCCAGCAGCCCACCCCTCCCTCTCACCCGAGCGAACCGTTTTTCACCGCAAGAAAAACCCGCAGAGACACCGACAGATGGACCCCACTCCCCCTCTCACCCTTCACTGACGAAGCGGACCCACACAGCCAGCTCACCATCGTCTACCTCGCGGTGACCACGCCCCCAACACCTCCTCGCCGTTTCTGGCCGTTGAAGCCGGCGTCAATACGCATTACTGGCGCAGTTAATCCTCCCCCTGACCACACCTTCTTAATCGCATGCGTCCCTCTCTCTTTCCCCTCTGTCACCCGACCCTCCCTGCCCCCAGGCTGTCTCTAGTTTCTCCAGCACCGCCTCTGTCTCCGGCGAGCTCACCGAGCAATCCCGGCAGCTCCTCGCCTCCCCTCATTCCCTTGACCACTCGAGCATGCTCACAGGAACTAGATGCACATCCCAGCAGCTCCAGTTCACCTGCGCGCGCTCTGGACACTCGCCTTCGTCTTGAACAGAGCACCACCGTCGACTACCACCCATCCGGCGAAGTCTCTGGTAAGAATCTGACCGCCCTAACCCCTATCCTTCACACGCACATGCTCTTCGTGACCCCGCGCATCTAACTACACTACCTTTTCTCTCTGGCGTGCACCGTACCTCCACCGTCGTCTTCAACAGGACGAGCCCGAGGCGCAGCTCAACTCCGGCGAGCGATTGCCGTCACCACCGTGCGCCCCTCGACGAGCTTCGGCCACCTTGAACATCACCGCGACCCCGTGAACCCGGTGAGAACAATCTTTCCCTTCCTTGCTTCCTGTAACCGCCGCAGCACCGCTAGCAGACCGCCGCCGCCGCGCGCCACCGTCGTCGCGCCGCCAGATCTTGGCAATGCGATGGTAGCCGTCCGATCTGGATCGGAGTGACGCGATAGAATCTAGGCGAAGGGGTACGTTTGCTTCTGAGCCACACGATCTACTTTAGATCCAACGCGCCAGAGAAGCTGATCCGGACGAAACGGTATGGGCGAATAAGAACTAGACACGTGGCCTGGAGTTTGTTTTAAAAACAGAAACTTGTCTATTTGATGTTCCAATTTGAAAAATCCATAACTTTCAAACCACACGTCCAAATTTTGCAAATTTTATATCAATGGAATCAGCAAGACAAGTACTTTCTGACCATCCACTTTGTTTAGTAAAATGTTTCTGTTAAATTGATTGTTTTTGCAGAAACTTATGTAAGCATGTTTAGAATATAAAATTTGTTCTAAAATGAATTTTGAGATGAAACCTTTGGAAAATGGTTTGTTTTGAACCTACTGACCATAGAAATCAATTGGTGGATTCAAAAATGTATTTGGTGAAGCAAAAGAATAAACTTTTGATTTAAACCATTTCTAGTCAAATCAAAATAATGTTTATTTGTTAAAAATGCTTTTGGGAGAAAATCTTTGGAAAATGTTTTGGAATAAACTCTCTGACCCCAAACACCAAGTTTTATGACTTAAAAATGTATTTGGTAAACCCTATAAAGGTTTCTACTTTGATAAAGGCAGTTTCAACCACATAAAATATTGATTTTGTTTAAAAATGGTTTATGAAGTAAAATCTTTTGCAAATGATTTTGCTACTTTATAAAATGACCATTAGGTGTTTTCAAATGTTTATGACCCATTAGAAACCACTTTTACAAATAAAACAATCTATTGCATGTTTGCATGCATTGTTTTGTTTCTATTATTTTATGTGATGTTGCTTGAATGGTAGATTGAAATATTGCTTGCTTGATTGGATTGTAGTGATTTGAAGAGTGTGATCATGGAAAAGACAAGGAGTGAACTTATATTCTCTACCAACAAGGCAAGTGATGCTTCATACTTTTTTCCCATTATTTTCACTATGCATTAGTGATATTTCTAAGTAGGACTTGCATGGAATTTTGCTAAGTGTAAACTATGCCATGGGAAATCCTAGTAGATGAAACCTTAGTAAAATTTCCTAAGTTAAGATTCCTAATACTATCATAGCTTATCTTAGCTAGTAGAAAACAAGGGTGGAATATAATATTCATTCTATGAAATATTTCTAAGTCTGTGGACTTGTGTTTTGTTTAATAAAACAACTAAGTGAATGAATCACCTGGGTGGAATGGAAGGAATGGTTGGTGTTGAGTGGTTCACAAGGCCCATTTATATGGTTTACCTTGTGTATCTCACTTGTGGATGGCCACCCAGGAACAAAGAGATTTGAGATGTCAAATGTTGAGAAGCTTCAAGTGCAGCCACATGGCATTATGGGCTCTGCCTGGATCATATAGGTTGCAATAACTTAGCCAAATAGACAGTTGGTGGTAGGGGTTTGATAGGTTGGAGCGCGTCCATTCTGGTCTAAGGGAAGGCTTCTGAAAGATCTTGTCTTGGTGAAACCAAGTCTTGTGGGGAAAGTGCACCACCTCTGCATAGTGTAAAATCTAAGTACTTAGCCATGTCCCTGGAAAAGGACAATTTGAGCATCAAGACATGGAAGATATCAAGAATCTCCTCATCCCAATTTGTAAGTAAAACTTGTGGTTGAACAAGGGTTGAAAGGATCACCAATTTCTATTGGGAGATGCCTTGGGAAAGATTTTGTCAAGCAAAAACTTAGTGTTTTCAAAAGATAAGGAAAATCTATTTTGAGCAATGCAAGCCTAAGCTCCACTTAGCCAAATGCATATAGATGATAGACTCCACTCTACTACCATAGTATCACTTGCCAATACAATTCAAATGTATTAACCCTTGTGGATGTAACTTGTTATGTTGCAGGTTTGTTTGACATTAGTGAAGTAGGATTACAAGTCTACAACCAACATGTCTGCCTGTGGCACTTTGAAGATGAAGGACCCCATGCTATTGTTATATTCTACTGCATTGTAATGAGATAGCCAAATGAGCTATGTAAGATGTAATAAATTATTTTATTCCTGGTTATAAAGTTGTATTATGACCTATGTTTCTTGATATTACATCTTAACTGTGGATGCTAGCTATTGATCCAGGGACTAGCATTGTAAACACAGGGATCTCTACCTTATTAAAGGTTGGGAACCTTACACTGTTGCACGGTGTTGTCCTAGTGGCCCGCCTAGGGAGTGTCGCGGCTGCTGGAATTGTTTTTTCAATGCTTGCCCCCTTGGTAGCCTCCTCGCGGGCTACCTCACTCGCCACCCTTCCTTCCCTTCCTCTGGTTGCTAGGCATGTCACGGAGCTTCTTGAGCTCGTAGAAGTCATCGGTGGGGTGCCCATGCTTCTTGTGGAGGAGGCAGCACGAGCGATCATACCGCTCTCTTTCGCTGTTCCCCTCACGGCTCTTCCGGTCTGGCTCCACGGCAAGGACAACAGCAGTCTTGCGCTTGGGATCCTTTTCCTTGCTCTTATATGAGCTCAAGGCCTTAGGGGTGGTTTCTGCCTCGGCGAGGCCGAACATCCATCCCGCCTCTGCCTTGGCACACTTTTCAGCCATGATGAAGAGTTTGGCCACTATTTTGAGGTTTTCACCTCGTATGCCGATCTTCTCCCTCAACTTGACGTCCTTGACGCCCTTAGAGAAGGCGGTGATGCCAAGATCTTTGGGATTTTGTTGCGGACTCGGCCGAACCTCTACAGGAACTCTAGAGGGTATTCTCCAGGTTGCTAGCATACCTGGCGGAGGTCATAGTAGGCGAGTGGGTGCTCGTAGGTTCCCCTGAAGTTGGCAATGAAGAGGGAGCAGAGGTCCGACCACGAGTCGATGGACTCCTCGGGAAGATTCATCAGCCAGGTATTGGTCGTGTCCTTTAGGCACAAGGGTAACCAGTTCTCCATGATGCAGTCATCACCTCATGTGGCCTCAACGCCCGTGGTGTAGAATTGCAGGATATCACACAGGTTGGCCGTCATGTCGTAGCGCGAAGGCATCTCCGGGCGGAACTTGTGCGGCTAGACCATGCGACAGACCTCCCTGTTGAAGGAAAGGAAACCATTGGCCTACACTTCCTTGCCATTGGCAAGGTCCGTGCAGTTCTTCTGACCCATGGAAGATATTTCCTCGATGTGGCGGTTGAAAGTGCAATGGACGTCGCCTAGAGGAGGTGAATAGGCTTTTAAAACTATTACGGTTTGGCCTCAAATAAATGCGGAATAAAACTAACGTTTAATTTATTGAGCACAAAACCTAACCACTAGGTTCACCGAAGTGCACCAACAACCTATGCTAAGCAATACAAGCAACAAGGTGATAACAAGATGAAATACTTCAAGCATGATGGCTATCACAAAGTAAAGTGCATAAGTAAAGGGCTTGGTTGAGATATAACCAATGGACACGGAGACGAAGATTTTTATCCCTAAGTTCACTTCCAAAGAAGCTACGTCTCTGTTGGAGAGGTGCGATGGCGCAATGCTCTCTGAACGCCACAAATGTCTCACCTCGAGGTGTAGTGGCTCGATGCTCACCCAACGCCACACAAGGCATCACTCCGTATGTGAAGGCACGCAACTCACCGGCGCCACAAAAGGCTCACCCTATTCTCCCGTGAGCTCGCCACAAAGGCCTACTCACGATACACTAAGGGACACTTGAGGGCGGTCACAAAAACCCATACAAGGTTGGGGCTATCTCCACAACTCAATTGGAGGCTCCCAACAACAAATCCACAAAAGGCTCCAACGCCACAACAGGCCAACAAAACCACAAAAGGCTACAAGACCAAAAAAGGTCACAAGAAGTCAAAAACCCAACCACACAACCATCAATGGTTCCAATAACCCAAGAGTAAAAGACCACAAGCTTGAACTCGCCGAATCTCCAAGGAGAACTCAAACATATGCAACAAATGCAAGGGCATGTCCTTCACTAACAAATTCTAACAAAGCTACAAAAGCTAATGGGGGAATAAGGGAGGAAGAACACAAGAGGAGAACACAAAACTCTCCAAGAGCTAGATCCCAATGATTCCTTCACAACGAAGGGATTTGTATTGGGGGATTGTAGATCTAGATCTCCTCTCTCAAATCCCTCAAAAATATGCAAGAATCATAGGAAGGGAAAGGGGAGAGGGAAAGCTCTTCAAGGTCAACAATTATAGACAAAGCAAAGGAAAGTAGATACTAAACAAGCATGGAACATCAAAAATTATAGATACGTTTACGACGTATCAGGCCTGAGCGCAATTTCCGGTGCAACTTCTGATCCAAATTCTGTCAAATACAACAAACCAGACAGGGAGGATACAGTACGTGAGCGGAAGAAGAAGCGGATATTCCACCGGAACTACCGGCGGCAAAATGCCCTAGAGGTACTACCGGTGGCTAGCTGGAACTTCCGGTCAGGAAAACACCAGAAACCAAAACTGCAATAACTTTCGCATGCGAACTCCAAAGAAGATGAAACCAATTTTGTTGGAAATATTGGGTATCACCAAGGGAGAAAATACCATGAATATATATGTGATTTATCTCCCAAGGTGTGGAGCCAGAAAACTCGCAAGATCAATAACCGCAATAAGATATTCAAGGGAAATCCTTAGATGATGAACTAGAGATTGTTATGATGATAACCACAAGCTCTAGATCCTCTCTTGGAAAATAACCAACTAACAACCAAGAAAGATGATGCTATGTATGCAAAGTTTTGAGCTCTCCCCGAACAATGCGATCGAGACACCCGCTTGAGAGCCCCTCTTGATAGTACGGCTATCTATCCTAAACCCAGTCTCCCAACTAATAACACGAGACCGGCAAAAGAGAAGCAATATCAAGATCATACCTTTGCCTTCCACTCGAACTTGATGTAGACCGTATTGTTCTTCTCAAGAGGGAACACCTTTCTTGATTGCTCTTGCTCGCTCTTACTTGATGAAGACTTGCAAATTTCTCCCCCATACTCCATGGGGAAACCTCTTCTTTGAACTTGTCTTCATCACTACATGATCACGAGGATGGGAAGCTTCAAGCATGAGATCTTCAAGAGAGGTCTTGAGCTTTCCCTTCTTCATTCCTTCTTGAGGTTGATCCATCTTGATGCACTTGTCTTGATCAACCTTCAAGCTCCTTCTTTCTCATGATTCTAATGAGCACAAAGCCCTTGGACATTCCTTCATCTTTCAACCTTGATACCAACACATGGCCCAAGCGATGCCAATGGACAACCCTACAAGTGAAACTCAATTTACACATTAGTCCATAGAGATTGTCATTAATTACCAAAACCACACATGGGGGCATACATGCCCTTTCAGCGGTCCCCGTGCCCACGCAGCGGTGCCACGACTGCGGGGGGCGAGACAATTTGGCAGCTGTTGGACAGTGGAGGAGTGGCGTTGTCGGGCTTGGGGGCACCGTCGAGACACTGAGTTGGGTGTGATCCCCCAGCCCCCGGCGCCTTTTCCTCGACCCTAGCCTCCTGCCCCTCCGGGAAGAGGGTAGCAATGTCGAGGAGCTCAGTGAGACAGTCGCACGACCTCCCTTTGCCAGGTTCGGCCGATGGGTGGTCCAATATTTCGTGCACCATGTGCTTGGCGGCCTCTAGCGTGAGGCGCTCGGAGTGGCCGCACAAATACGCGGTGCGGGAGAGCGATGTGGCGCCGCTTGAGGAGGATAGGGGCTCCTGCGACGGGCGGTAGGAAGAGCCCCCTTCGTCCTCCGTCCATGGGGCCTGCTCAGAGTTGGTTCACCGTGGGGCTGGCTCCGTCTGAGCCTTGCTCGCCACGCAACAGAGAGCACGCTCGGTGCGGGTCTTGTTGTGAGCCAACATGTCGACGAGGTTGTTGAAGGTCTTGAAATCACGCCTCAGCCCCCTACCTGGCATGCCAAATTTCATAGATTTGTCCCGCGAAGGAACTAGGGTCCAACAAGCCATTGGTTCAAGAGGAGGATGAACACACGGTCCCAAGGAGTACTTGCGATGATGGCAACGGCAGAGCAAGCACACGATAGAATGTTGGCGCGGGTTTTTTACCTAGGCTCGGGACCCTCGTGAGGAGGTAAATCCCGTACTCCATCTTTGTTGTATTGCTCACGTGATTCGCGAGGGTACGATGGTGGTGAAGGTCTAGAGTTTTAGATCTCAGGGATCGACCCATTCTTAGGTAGGAGAAGGGTTCCTTATATAGCAGCGATGGGACTCTTCCCCCATCTTTTGGGCAGGAAGGACTACCACAGTGCCGCTCCTTGATATCCCGGTCTACAAGACTACATTTGGTGGACTGAGTCTTGGACGACAGGGCTTCCCCGTCCTCCTATAAAGTGATCTTATTTAGCGCCATTTGTCTTCATTTGGCGCTACCTGATTTCTTCCTAGCAACAAAATGGCAAGGGGGTGGCCCGCCACACTGTGGTCGGACGTCCTCTCCTTCCAGAAAAGGAGGTGTACCGGACCTTTCTTTACCGAGGCGAACCGGGAGCGCAGGGCCGCTACGCCCCTTGTCGGGATTCGCCTTGCCAGTCGGCTTCCTGGTGAGATTACCAAACTGTCCTTGGACATGCTCAGAAGCATCCGAGGCCCTGCAGCACAATAGGATATAGTAGAGGGATCCTTCCCCCTGACACATCCTCTCGAGGTTGTATCCTCGCGAGGTCATTCGACTAGGCCGCCTCCAGAGGCGTCTCAACCTCTTGAGGGTGCATCTGCCCATGCGATGGACCTATCAACCGCCGAGACGTGGCACCCCGGTTGCCAGGGCCCCGACACCTCGGAATGACTTACTCGTTTGGTCTCGAAGGGAAATACCAGGATGGGTATGTTTGATGTTAGTATCAGTTTGCTTCCGATGTCTTTATTGTCCCTCTCTGATAGCCGACAGTTGTATCGGGTCTCTATAGGTTGTTTAGTGCATGATTCTCCGCCACTTCAGTCCACCATACCTATGTCGACGGGAGCCGCCAAATTCTAAGACTCGCCGTGTACTGGCCTCAGTACTGACCACTCCTTTTTTCCTTTGCCCTTTGTTGGCACCCATTTTTCTTTGACATGTATGAGTTGACGATGTTAGCAAGGTTATCCTTCCCGCTTGGCCTGGGCAGGGTTATGGACGCCATTGGTTATTCTTCAGGGCTCTTAGTCCAATTTGCATCTTATCCATACTCGGATGTTGTATCATTTTTTAGGTGATTTGGATCTTTGTAATGTATATCTGTATTCTTGACCCCTTCATTCGATGTTGTATATTTATGTTCTTGTGGGTTCCATCATGAACTATTGTGTAATGATATTACTTCGTTTTCCACCCGCACACAAGTTCTTGGTGGGAATCTTCGAATCGTTTCTATGCGGGTTTGGTGGGAATCGCTGAAATCTGCATAGGACCAATTTGAGGGTGTTACAGGATGTTAGGAAAACGGCATCCTGAACCTGGGTAAAAAACACCGTGTGGGTTATGTTGATCTATGCATGAGCTGAGGCTGTGTTACCTTAATGCCCACCTCTGAACCACAAAGGTGGTGTGCGACATCCCCGGTGTCTGCGTCCTTACACGCAACATATGGCGCGCCAGGTAGGGGGGGCTAGTGATTCGACCTCAACAATCGTCTTCATTGGAACCAACATCATCGTTGTTAGCATCGTTTGCGCTAGCACCAGGCATGGTGCCCAAAAGAGAAATTGGAGCCGCTAGGATGAGAGCTTCCAGACGGACACTCTGGCTCGGCACACTCGGACATGTGACATGGCCTCAGCCGTGGGCACGGCAACTAAGCAACATCACAGCAGATGGACACCGCGGGTGGCCACATCGCTTAGCCTCATCTCGTCCCCACCGTGCACAACCAGCGGTGCAGGAGGCACTGCCCTATAAGGCCTCCCACTCGATGGAGTAGGAGGCGCTTCCGGGCGAGCATCCCTCCCGTTGGTGTAGGAGGTGCTGCCGGTACGAGAATCCCTCCCGGCAGCACAAGAGGCACCGCTAGTACAAATGTGCCTCTCGGTGGGCAGGCATAGCACCTTGCGGGCGCAAGAGATCATGATCTAGCCGGCGGCCTAGGTGGGGGGGTCTTCCCACAGGAGGTCCCCCGATTCCTCGACGTGCGGTGTCCCCCTAGACCGTCACACGGAGCTCGCCATGTAGCATCGGGCAACAGCAGACAAACCGATCCTCAGCACAAGGGGAACTGCACCTAGCATGAGGCCATGGTTACTATCGTGGCCTTGATCCGGTATCCCCGATGCTGGGGATGGCAGAATTTTCGGCATGGAGAGAAGAGGTGGAAGCTCGCATGGAGGCTGCTAGGTAGCGCCCAGAGTCCACCGAAGTGTGCTTCCTATCCCACCAAGGACCAGGGCGTGGGCAGTGGTAGAGCCCGAATTTTTAAATTGGATATGTGGAGTAAAAAAATCCCCAACACTACACGATTTTTTCTGTGAACGATTTAAATTTTTTAATGCATTTTATCAATAGGATAATCCTTTATTCTCAAATAAAATTGGAATTTTCTTACAAGAACTAGGGACTAGTCGTAATACCATCATCGTTTACCCATGGTCTGCATGCACACCGTTGCCTACATGATATGGGCACTGTCATGTCTGCGATCGCTTCCAGGTTGTGAGGACAAGGCGAGTTCACGTAGCAACAACCTGACTCGTGCATCTGGAATATGGTCATGAGGTGCCCTAGACTGTTGTTGACAATTAGTTTCTAGTCTCATGGCCTGAATTAATGTTTTAGCACCACGGCCTGAATAAAAGTGACTATGACCACCCTAGGAACAAACTTCAAGGGCTAAATGGCCCGGTGGTTTCTCTTTTATCCCAGTTCTACATGCAAATAGACTGCCATACATGATATATATGTGTATATATGGACCATATACTAAACTATCCTTTGCAAAATTTATTGGGTATGCATTCCATACCCTTGAATTAGTATAGCTCTGCCCTAGGCATGGGGCCGAGCAAGCACCACCCGTCGGAAGGCACTTGCAGGTCCCGCCTCGTAGCCATAGTTTGTGCCCGCTGATGTCGGGCTGGGGGCTGGTGGGCCTTGGCATGACGGGCGGGGAGATCAGGAGAAAGCAGGAGGGCATCTAGGGGTAGGAGCCCCGGGGAAGGCGACATGGAGCATGCGTCGGTAGGATCCTCAGACAATACCGTGCGTGACCACGCGGGAGGGCCATGTCAGGATTCGGCCGCACCCAACGAGGCGCTCGTTAGGGAGCGACTCCGGCAGCTGGGCCACCGAGCCGCAAGTGTGGACCCAAATCTGTGAAACGCTTCTAAGGCTGAAAGGACGGCCTTGGGGTATGGTGGCAGTTGCTTGGCCTATGCCCCTTCCGTAAGGAAGGTGGTGTAGCCTCCCAAATTCTGCTATGTCATCCCCGTCAAGTATGAAGGTAACACCTGAAGGAAATATGCTCTAGAGGCAATCATAGAGATGATTATATTTCTTATGTATCCAAGAGTTATTGTAATGTTCATTGAATATCCATATCAGGAAACTTGTATTGATTTGCAATTATGTGAATTGTTTGTGAAACTCTTTACTTGTATGGTTATCTAATAGTTGTCCCTAGTCGGAGTTCATGTGAGGACACACATGAATATTAGACTAGCACATCGATTGGTTGATGACTATGTTTCGCAAGTCATAGACATGGAGATGTCAAACCAATGATGTGGACACATGTTATGAACATGGGGTTGGACTGGCCCAACTTGAGACTGGCAATTAGACTTGCAGCTCTCTCTCTGCACATCGTGTACGTTTTCTCCTTAGACCTGAGATCGTCGCATGTACTTGAGATGTGGATCGACCTACTTTGGGGCTATTAGACGCTACTCCGTAACTTGGTAGTTATAAAGGTAGCTTTCGGGTTTGTCCTGAAGCATGTTGCAAGGCATGGTCAATCAAGATGGGATTTGCCCCTCTCTACTTGAGAGAGAGATATCAGGGCCCCTCAAGTGATCGGATCCAGAAATGCATGACCGTGCTACATATGGTTAAGAGTTAACCTAGTAAAAGGATTCTGAATCATAGTATCGAGAAGGGAGGTTAGCTTGGAGCTAGACCAAATATCGTGAGGCAAAGGGAAAGACATGTACTAAACCTTGTGATGGTTTGTCTGATATGATCTGTGTATGCGTTTAGGAGTTGGCACGTCTTGCTAGAGGCTGCTACCAACTATTGACAGAATAAGTGTATTTGTGTCATGTATGTACGTATATGAACCTATAGGGTCACATACTTAAGGGGCTAGAAGCCTAATGAGTATTGGATCCGAATTAGACCAGGCTTAGGCTACTAATGGGCTGCTAATGTAGAAGCCCACTTGGGACGCCTATATAAGAGAGGGTGAGGCGAGATGACCAGGGTTAGACCATTCCACCCAGCCGCCACTCCTCATGTCTGTGTTGCACGCGCGGACCTAGAAGTCCGGCGTCTGACGCTTCCATCCCACACGTGTGGATACCTCGGAGGTGTTGCATCTATGGCACTTGGACAAGCCGCTTAAGGGGATCTTCTCGTGGGATGAGGACAAGGTGGAGACGTGAAACGTCTGCATTGCCTCGACGCGCTTCATCAAGTTCCGCAACTGCGCATCTAGTGGTAATCCCGTGATCTATGACAATAGTAATCCTGGTTTACGCGGTAGAATATTTTGATTTGCGCTAGTGTAGCCTACCCGTATCCCTTCAGTGGTATCAGAGCCATTGCTGTTCAGTTATAGGTTCGGGATGTTTGCATATGGTGATATGCAGATTGATATGAATGATGTGATCATTTATATGGCGGTGGTTCAGGATTGATGTGTGATCTTGCTTTCCATGATCGTGATTCTGAGGTCGTCGAACGACTTACCCCTACCGTTTGGTTTTTGCCATCGGGGTACACAATGACACATAAATCCTGTTGAATCACGCGAAGATCAATATGATTGATCAAATCAGAAGCTAGATCTAAAATCGATGTACCGTGATTAAAGGAGTTTGGTCAAATTGTAAGAATAGTCGATTTATGGTAAATTTGATTTGTCGATCAAAATCCTTAAAGAAAATTGTAGATTCGATCTCTCATTTTTCACAGTTTCCCGGACGCCCAGAGATACCGCGAGGGGCGCTGCCCCTTCGAACCCTGCAGGGGGAGACCCCCTAGACCCCCCTTAGTCGTAGACCCTATCGTATCTCATTAAGGTAACTAGGTGATGTGATGTCACATGATCCGGTAAAATGTGATTCTATGCATAACTTGTTTTTGCAGGATGTATGTGATCAATATGGCCCATATATTTATGTGATGCATGTATGAAAATATCATGGCATGCGTGTCGTGAGTAGGGCAACACGGCTGGAGCCATATGTGTTGTCAATTATTGTAATGGCATGCGTGCCAACTTGTGATGATCCCAATATACTATGTAATTTTGATTACTAGTTGTTAGGAGTAATAGCTTGTATTAGTTCTTGGAGGACTCATCACTTGGAGGATGGCTCACATGGAACATGAAGATGGAGATCATCATGGTAGACAGGTTTTATGGCGATGGAGATCACCATGAGAAAATGGGCCATACTATGTCACATTTATGTGAATGATATTCTTATGCGTTTTACTTCTATGCATGCTTAGATGATAGAAGTAGAACGATCCCTCACAAAGTTTAAGTTATACCATGCCCTCCCAACCAAACCTTGCACCATCCTATGCCATGTACAGTCGTTGGTGGGCCTATGAAATTAGGGTGCTGAGGTTTTTCTTGGCTGGATGGGTTTATATCGGATACCAACACGCATAAGGGTTGGTGAGCTTGACAAGGTCATCTTAACAGTTAAGGACCTTGGGGCATAAAGGTTGGGCGCCTAGTTTTGACAAAGAGATGTCACCCAGCAACCAGAGTCATATGTGATATGATTAGCAAGTGTTGTTTACCGATTTACCTTGTCTTCTAGCAAGGATGCTAAAGCTCACTAGTCGACTTGTTAATTGTGGATCTTGAATCACTTAGTATCAATAGAGGGATATTGATTTAAGTAGGAATATATGCTATTAAATTGTTTAATATGTTTTACTCTTTCATGGTTACATGGCTTAGCATTTTGCATGTTTTCTGTTGTAGATCAATGGCATCGAACACTTCATCACCTTTTTCTTTGCGTTTGATTCTTGACAAAGATAAACTAAATGGGAAAAACTATTCGGACTAGGTCTGTAACCTGAGAATTTTTCTTAGGTCTGATAAAAAGGAAACGGTTCTAGATACCCCAATCTCGGATGAACCTGCTGATAATGCAACTGCTGCCCTCAAGAATGCCTACAAGAGAGCATGTGATGATTCTCTTGAGGTTAGCTGTCTTATGCTAGCATGCATGGAACCTGAACTCCAAAAGAAGTTTGAGGATCAGAAAGCGTACGATATGATCATCGCGGTTAGTGACATGTTCCAGACTCAGGCCAGGACTGAGAGGTACAATGTCGCCAAGTCCTTTGTGGAATGCAAGCTGGCAGAGGGAGTAGGTGTAGGCCCCCATGTGATCAAAATGGTTGGTTACAGTCAGACTTTGTAAAATCTTGGTTTTCCACTAGGCCAAGAGTTGGGTACTGATTTCATTTTAGCGTCTCTTCCATCTAGCTATGGGCAGTTCATTTCAAACTACCATATGCATGGGGTGGAGAAGGTCCTTAATGAATTATGTGGGATGCTAAAAATAGCAGAAAGTGACATGAAGAAGTGTGCAGGGAATAGCCATGTGATGGTTGTGCAAAACAAGCCTAGCTTTAAGAAAAAGGGTACTTCTTGGTCAAAGAAGAAGGGCAAGGCTAAGGATACGATCCCTAAGCCTGCACCCAAGCAAAAGGTTGGACCTGCAGATGGCATTGAGTGCTTCCTTTGTCATAAACATGGCCACTGGAAGAGAAACTGCAGCAAGTACCAGGCTTCTTTGAAGAAGAGTGGAAGTAAGAGTACTTCCCACTCAGGTACGCTTGTTGTAAATGTTGTGGACATTCTTCTCGCTGATTCTTATGTTAACTCTTGAGTATTTGATACCGGATCGGTTGCTCATATTTGCAATTTGATGCAGGGGCTAATAAGGACTAGAGAAGTGTAGAAAGACGAAGTGGATTTTCGCGTCGGAAATAAAGCAAGGGTTACTGCATTATTCGTCGGTGTCATGCAACTTCACCTTCCATCAGGATTTATTATGGAGTTGAATAATTGTTATTACATTCCAAGTATGGGTCGAAACATTTTATCACCTTCATGTTTGATGAGGGATGGATATTCATTTGCGAGTATTAACAATGGTTGTGTAATCTCTAAGAATGGTATGTTTATGGCTAATGCTCCCATTGTGAATGGGTTATTTATTTTAAATCTTGATGATGCATTTGTTTACAATGTTAGTGCTAAAAGGCTTCGGCCTAATGATTTGAGTCCTACCTATTTATGGCATTGTCGTTTGGGGCATATAAGTGAAAAGCGCATGAAGAAGCTCCATGGTGATGGTCTTCTAACTTCGTTTGATTTTGAATCATACAAGACATGCCAGGCTTGTTTACTTGGAAAGATGACCAGGTCGCCTTTTTCGGGTTTACCCGAGAGAGCGACAGACTTGTTGGAACTCATACATACTGATGTATATGGACCAATGAGCACGACAGCCAGAGGAGGATATCACTACTTCATTACTTTCACTGATGATTTCAGTAGATATGGTTATGTCTACTTGATGAGGCATAAGTCTGAAACTTTTGAAAAGTTCAAGGAGTTTCAGAGTGAGGTAGAGAATCGACGTGGCAAGAAAATAAAGGCCTTGCGATCTGATCGTGGAAGTGAATATTTGATTCATGAATTTAGCAATCATCTTAAGGGTTGCGGAATTGTTCCACAGCTCACGCCGCCCGGAACACCTCAAAGAAACGGGCTCTCTGAATGGCACAATCGAACTTTGTTGGACATGGTTCGATCGATGATGAGCCAGTCGGATTTACCATTATCATTTTGGGGTTACGCTCTAGAAACGGTAGCTTTCACACTTAATAGGGTACCATCTAAATCCATAGTTAAGCCACCATATGAGATGTGGACTGGAAAGAACCCTAGTTTGTCTTTTCTAAAGATTTGGGGTTGTGATGCATTTGTCAAGCGACTTCAGTCGTACAAGCTAACACCCAAATCGGATAAGTGCATTTTCATAAGATATCCGAGGGAAACCTTAGGGTATTACTTCTACAACCGAGAAGAGGGCAAAGTGTTTGTCGCTCGTAGCGGTGTTTTCCTAGAGAAAGAGTTTCTCACAAAGGGAACGAGTGAAAGGTCGGTGCGATAAAGAAGTTCAAGATGAGCCAGTTGGGGATGCTTCTACAAGTGATGCTATTGTAGCAGAACAAGTTGAGGAACCCGTGGCAATAGAAGCACCACAACCACAAAGGTCGGCGAGGCTCCGCGAAACGCGGGAATTATTATTGTTAGACAATGATGAGCCTGCGACCTATGCAGAAACGATGGTGGACCCAGACTCTGAGAAATGGTTGATCGCCATGAGATCCGAGATAGAGTCCATGGGAGACAATCAAGTTTGTAACTTGGTTGACCTGCCTGATGGTTTTAAAGCCATCGAGTGCAAATGGATCTATAAGAATAAGATTGATATGGATGGAAATGTTCACATCCATAAAGCTCAACTTGTTGCAAAAGGTTTTTGACAAGTTCAAGGAGTTGACTACGACAAGACTTTCTCGCCCGTAGCGATGCTTAAATCTATACGGATTATTCTAGTCATTGCTGCACATTTCGACTATGAAATATGCCAGATGGATGTCAAGACGGCTTTCCTAAATGAAATCCTAACTAAGGACGTGTATATGATGCAGCCCGAAGGTTTTGTCGATTCAAACAATGCTGGAAAGGTATGCAAACTTCTAAAGTCCATTTATGGGCTGAAGCAAGCATCTCAGAGTTGAAACATTCGACTTGATGAAGTTGTAAAGGAGTTTGGCTTCATCAAAAACGAACAAGAACCTTGTGTTTACAAGAAGGAAAGTGGGAGAGCGCTGGTATTTCTAATCTTATATGTAGATGACATATTGCTGATTGGAAATGACATTCCTATGCTCGAGTCTGTTAAGACCTTGTTGAAAAATAGTTTTTCGATGAAGGACTTAGGAGAAGCGGCATATATTCTGGTCATCAAGATCTATAGAGATAGATCAAGGAGGCTAATTGGATTAAGCCAGAGTACATACATTGACAAACTATTGAAACAGTTCAGCATGGAAGAGGCTAAGAAGGGGTTCTTGCCCATGTCTCACGGCATTAAAATCAGCAAGACTCAGTGTCCTTCGACTACTGATGAGCGTGAGCGCATGAGCAGGGTTCCATATGCTTCAGCTATTGGATCCATCATGCATGCAATGATATGTACTCGCCCAGATGTTTCCTATGCTCTAAGTGTTATGAGCAGATACCAGACTGATCCAGGTGAAGGTCACTGGATAGCGGTAAAGAATATCCTTAAGAACTTGAGAAGGACTAAGGATGTGTTCCTAGTTTATGGAGGTGAGGATGAACTCAGTGTAAGTGGTTACACAAATGCGAGTTACCTTAACGACTCAGATGACTCTAGATCGCAATTTGGTTATGTGTTTGTCATGAATGCTGGTGCTGTGAGTTGAAAAAGTTCCAAGCAAGATACGGTGGCCTCCTCTTCAACAGAAGATGAATATATTGCCGCCTCGGAGGCTGCAAAGGAAGTTGTTTGGATTAGGAATTTCCTGATTGCTCTTGGTGTGGTTCAGGGCGCGTCCAATCCCATGGACGTTTATTGTGACAACAATGGTGCTATTGCACAAGCCAAGGAGCCTAGACAGCACCAGAAGAACAAACATATTCGCATGCGTTATCAGATTCGAGAGTTCGTTGAGGATGGTAGTGTCATGATATGCAAAATACATACGGACTCAAATGTTGCTGATCCCTTTACAAAGCCACTCCTGCAACCTACGCATGAGGCACACGCAAGAGCAATAGGTATTAGATACAATCTAGATTGACTCTAGTGCAAGTGGGAGACTGAAGGAAATATGTCGTAGAGGCAATCATAGAGATGATTATATTTCTTATGTATCCATGAGTTATTGTAATGTTCATCGAATATCCATATCAGGCAACTTGTATTGATTCGCAATTATGTGAATTGTTTGTGAAACTCTTTACTTGTATGGTTATCTAATAGTTGTCCCTAGTCGGAGTTCATGTGAGGACACACATGAATATTAGACTAGCACATCGATTGGTTGATGACTATGTTTCGCAAGTCATAGACATGGAGATGTCAAACCAATGATGTGGACACATGTTAGGAACATGGGGTTAGACTGACCCAACTTGAGACTGGCAATTAGACTTGCAGCTCTCTCTACACATCGTGTACGTTTTGTCCTTAGACCTGAGATTGTCGCATGTACTTGAGATGTGGATCGACCTACTTTGGGGCTATCTGTTGGAATTATGCCCTAGAGGCAATAATAAAGATGTTATTATTATAATTCTTGTTCATGATAAAGTTTATATTCCATGCTAGAATTGTATTAAGCGGAAACTTTAATACTTGTGTGGTTTATGAACAACACCGTGTCCCTAGTACGCCTCTATGGACTAGCTCATTGATCAATGATGGTTAAGGTTTCCTAACCATAGACATGAGTTGTCAATTGATAATGAGATCATATCATTGGAGAATGATATGGTGGATAGACCCAAACTAAGCGAAGCAATTAGATCGTGTCATCGTGTTCGTCTTTGCGAAGCTTTTCTTATGTCAAATATTGTATTCCTTAGACCATGAGATAATGCAACTCCCTGGTATCGAAAGAAAGCTTTGAGGTCATCAAACGTCATCCTATGAGAGGGTGATCATAAAGGTGTCTCTCAGGTGATCGGAAAGTATCTGTTGGGTTGTATGTATCGAGATGGGATTTATCCCTCCCAAGTCGGAGAGATATACTTCGGGCCCACTCGGTAATCGATATCAACACCGCTTGCAAGCATGTGGTTAAGGAGTTAATCACAAAGTGATATCGGATTACGGAACGAGTAAAATACTTGCTGTGAACGAGATTGAACTAGGTATGACGATACCGACGATCGAATCTCGGGCAAGTAAAATATCGCGAGACGAAGGGAATATATATATGGGATTGATTGAATCCTGGCATCGTGGTTCATTCGATATGATCATCGATGAATGTGTAGGAGTCAATATGGGTGCCCAGACCCCGTTGTTGATTATTGATAGAAGATCATGTCTGCATATTCTCGAACCCGCAGGGTCACACACTTAACGTGTCTCGACGCTAGGATAGATTGGATAATTGGTTTATGAATTTTTTGTTCGGAGTATCGGATGGGATTCGGGATATCACGAGAGGTTCCGGAATGGTCCGGAGAATAAGATTCATATAAGGCAGTGCAGTTTTTGGAGTTCGGAATTGTTCCGGATTAATCGGTATTGTACCGGAAGCTTCTAGAACCTTCCGGAAGGGGACCAACGTGGCCCCACCTTCCAGGAGGGGGCATGGGCCTATGAGGGAGTGTCCTGGCCGCATTGGGCCAGGGGCACAAGGCCCCATAGGGCCCAGCCGATCCTAGATAAGTTTAAATCGTTTAAACTAGAGATAAGATAGGGTTTCTAGAAGGGAGAGTTTAAATCGTTTAAACTAGAGATAGGCTTGGAGGATGGGCAAGGGCTGGCCGCACCCCTCTATATATAGAGGGCTGGTGCCCTCCCCTAACACACACCTTCCTCCAAACCCTAGTTGCCCTCTTTGCCTCCTCTCTCCCTCCCATTTGTTTGTAGGCGAAGCCCTGCTGCATAAATTCTCCACCATATACACCACGCCGTCGTGTTGTAGATCCAATCTATCTCTCCACCCTACTTGCTGGTCCGAGGAAGGAGGAGACGTCGAGGTGCCGCACGTGTGCATCTCACGGAGGCACCGCCACTTGTGGTGCTAGATCGGATCGGATCGCGAGGAGGAGAAAGCGAGTACGACTACATCACCCACGTTAAGTGACGTTCCGCTGTGCGAATCTTCAAGGGTATGAAGATCTAATCCAATCTCTCTCGTTGTTTGCATATCCTAGATTAGATCTTGGCTTTCCCTCTGTTCGCTTCAGTAGAATTTTTTTGATTTACTATGTTGTGAAACCCTTGATGGTATCGAGCTAGATCTATGCGTAGATGTGATTCACGAGTAGAGCATAACATGGTTGTTGCGAGGCGTTGATGTTTTCTGTTGCAAGCCTCTTGTTTGTGTTCTTCTTATGGCGGGATAGTGAGATTGAAGTGGTCCAGGCCAACCTTATGCGACGTCGTCAGAGACTCCGCGACTTGACGTGTGGCTTGTACCACACATGCGGCTGGTGGATGTCGGTTCTCTCACTATAGTTGTCATGGGATTAACACGGAGTTTGGCAACCATAATATCACCGTTGTGGCTTTCCGTAGGTAAGAATCGTTCTTAGCATCTACTCCCATAAGCCACGTAAAACATGCAACAACAAAGTAGGCGTCTAACTTGTTTTTGCAGGAGTGTTTTCGTGATATGGTATGGCCCAAGATGTGATGTGTATATTGTATCACGATGATCATGTTTTGTAATGTTTCACGACTTGCATGTCGATGAGTACACAACCGCAGGAGCCATATGGTTGTCTTTATAATTGTGTATGACCTGCGAGTCAACTTCTTATACGCCATGTAATAGCTTTACTTTATCGCTAAGTAGTTAGCAATAGTTGTAGTTGCTATTCGTGGTGGAGGCAATCATGGTGGAGTGATGGAGATCATGCGGAGCACAAGATGGAGATCATTCTTGAAGATTGGCTATACCATGTCACATAAAGTTATATGCATGTGATGTTTATCCTTTTATGTATCTTATTATGCTTAGATCGCGACGGTAGCATTATAAGATGATTCCTCACTTAAAGATCAAAAAAAAACTGTGTTCTCCCCAAGTATGCACCGTTGCGAAAGTTCGTCGTGTCCAAGCATCACGTGATGATCAGGTGCTATAGACTCTACACTCACATACAACGGGTGCAAGCCAGTTTTGCACACGCGGAAATACTTGGGTCTAGCTTGACGAGCCTAGCATGTACAGACATGGCCTCGGAACACAAGAACCGAAAGGTTAAGCATGAGTCATATGAATGATATGATCGACACTTCGTTGTCCACCATTGAAACCACATCTCTTCTCGTGATGATCGGATTAGGTGTGGTGAATTTGGATCGTGTTCACTAAACAACTTGAGGGATGTTGAATTTAGTGGGAGTTCATCTAGTAATTTGATTAAGTTGAACTATTTATCATGAACATAGTCTAAATTGTACTTGCAAATACTGTAGATCACATGGCCAAGTCCAACTTCAACTTCAACATTTTTGCTGAGATAGAAAAGCTTAGAAACAATGGGTCTAACTTCACCAAATGGTTCCGCATTCTGAGAATCATTCTTTGGCGGACAAAGGACTATGTCCTTGAGAAAGCGCTAGGTGGCGCCCTCTTTGTAGATGCTGATGAAAAAGCTGTTTATCAGTCGCGCAAGGATGATTATGATTTGATTAAGATCGCCATGTTGTATGCTATGGAATCGGATCTTCAAAATCGTTTTGAGGAGTTCGCCGGGCCCTTTGAGATTCTCGAGGAGCTGAAAAACATGTTTCAGACTCAAGCCCGTTCTGAGAGATATGAGATCTCTAAGAAATTCTTTAACTACAAGATGGAGGAAGGGAGTTCCGTTAGTGAGCACGCCATTAAGATGTCGGGCTACACTCAACGCCTTGAGCAACTGGACTGCAAGATTCCAGAGGAGCTCAAGATTGACACTCCTAGCTGCAAAAGTTTTGTAGTTGATCACAATCAGATTGGTTCCACTGATACGATCACCGAGCTCTTCGCAAAGCTGAAGGCTGCGAGGTGGACATCAAAAATGATAATCATGTGTTGATGGTCAACAAGCCCTCCTTTAAGAAAGGTAAAGGTGCAAAGAAGCCCTTCAAGAAAGGCGGCGGCAAGCGCTGCCTGCCGAAGAAGCTCAAGTCTGGTCCTAAGCGGACATCGAGTGCTTCTATTGCAAGGAAAAGGGTCCTTTGGCGCATCGTCCGAAGTACTTAGCGGACAAGAAGGCTGGCACCATCAAAGGTATATTTGATATACATGTTATTGATGTTTTCCTTACTAGCCCTCGTTGTAGTGCACAGGTATTTGATACGGTTCGATTGCTAATATTTGTAACTCGAAGCAGGAGCTACGGAATAGACGGCTTGCGAGGATGAGGTGACGATGCGGCGTTGCAACGGATCAAGAGTTGATGTGATGGCCGTCGGCACGCTCTCCTTAGTTTTACCTTGGGATTAGTTTTAAACCTTAATAAATGTTATTATGTACTGCGTTGAGCATGAACATTATTTACGGATCGTGTTTATTGCAAGACGGTTATTCATTTAAATCGGAGAATAATGATTGTTCTATTTATATGAGTAACATCTTTTATGGTCATGCACCTCTTGTGAATGGTTTATTTCTTCTAAATCTCGAAAGGGATGAAACACACATCCATAACATTGAGGCTAAGAGATGCAAAGTAGATAGTGATAATACTACTTATTTGTGGCACTGTCGTCTAGGTCATATTGGTGTAAAGCGCATGAAGAAACTCCATTCGATGGACTTTTGGAGTCTCTTGATTTTGAATCATTTGACGATGCGAACCATGCCTCATGGGCAAGATGATCAAAACCCGTTCTCGGTATGATGGAGCGAAACAACGGACTTGTTGGAAATCATACATACCGATGTATGCGGACCGATGAGTGTTTCGACGCGCGGTGGATATCGCTATTTTCTCACTTTTACCGATGACTTAAGTAGATATGGGTATATCTATTTAATGAAACATAAATCTGAAACGTTTGAAAAGTTCAAAGAATTTTAGAATGAAGTGGAGAACCATCGTATGAAGATTAAGTTTCTACGATCCGATCATGGGCGAATATTTGAGTTATGATTTTCTCACGCATCTCAAAGCAAGTGGAATCGTTTCACAACTCACGCCACCGGAACACCACAGCGCAATGGTGTGTACGAGCAGCGAATCGAACCCTATTAGATATGATCCGATCGATGATGTCTCTTACTGATTTGCCGTTATCATTTTGGGGTTATGCATTAGAAACCGCTGCATTCACTTTAAATAGGGCTCCATCTAAATCCGTTGAGACGACACCGTATGAACTGTGGTTTGGTGCTAAACCTAAGTTGTCGTTTCTTAAAGTTTGGGGATGCGAAGCCTACGTCAAGAAGTTGATGCTGGACAAGCTCGAACCCAAAGCGGAGAAATGCGTCTTCATAGGATACCCTAAGGAAACTATTGGGTATACCTTCTATCACAGAACCGAAGGCAAAGTGTTTGTTGCAAAGAACGGTTCCTTTCTTGAGAAGGAGTTTCTCTCGAAAGAAGTGAGTGGGAGGAAAGTAGAGCTAGGCGAGGTTATTGAACCTTCTCTTGAATTGGAGAGTAGCGCAGCACCTGAAATTGTTCCAGTCTGCTTTGCACCAACAATAGAGGAAGCTAATGACAAGGATCATGAAGCTTGGACGATCTTTGCTCTTGAGCGTCACAGTCGACAAGGTCGCGTGCCCCTCCCGAGTGGTGCGGCAACCTGTCTCTGACTGTCTTGTTAGTAGAAGACAGTGAACCTCGAACTATGAGGAAGCGATGATGAGCCGGACTCGAGAAATGGCTAGAAGCCATGAAATCGAATTGGGATCCATGAGCGAAAACCAAGTATGGACTTTGGTGGATCCTCCTAGCGACCGAAAGGCCGTTGAGTGCAAATGGATCTTCAAGAAGAAAAGCGGACGCGGATGGTAATGTTACCGTCTATAAAGCACGGCTTGTTGCGTAAAGGTTTTCGACAAGTTCAAGGTGTTGACTACGATGAGACTTTCTCTCCGTAGCGATGTTTAAGTCCATTCGGATTTTATTAGCAATTGCTGCATTTCATGATTATGAAATATGGCAAATGGATGTCAAGATCGCTTTCCTCAATGGCAACATTGATGAAGAGTTGTATATGATGCAACCCGAAGGTTTTGTCGATCCTAAGGATCGATAAAGTATGCAAACTTCAGCGTTCCATTTATGGTGAAGCAAGCATCTCGGAGTTGGAACCGTTTTGATCAAGTGATCAAGAGCTTTGGATTTGTTCCAAATTGCTATGAAGCTTGCATCTACAAGAAAGTGAGTGGGAGCTCGGTGGCGTTTACGGTACTATATGTGGATGACATATTGATTATTGGAAATGACATCAACATGCTTAACGATGTGAAGAGTTATTTGAACAAGTGTTTTCAATGAAAGACCTAGGTGAAGCTGCTTATATATTGGGCATCAAAATCTATAGAGATAGACAAAGACGCTGATAGCTTTAAGCGAGTACATACCTAGACAAAGTTACGAAAAGGTTCAGAATGGATAAGGCGTTGAAAGGTTCGGTGCCTATGTTGTCGTAAGATATTGAGCAAGGCTCATTGTCATTCTGATGAAATGATAGGGAAGCTATGAGCAAAGTGCCTTATGCCTCGGCCATAGGTTCCATCATGTATGCCATCTTGTGTACTAGACGGATGTGTCCAATGCTCTTAGTTTGACGAGATATCAAAGTGATCCAGAGTGGAACACTGGACAGCCGTGAAGAACATCCTAAGGTACCTAAATAGGACTAAAGAAATGTTCTTAGTCTATGGGGTGATGAACAGCTGTCGTAAAGGTTACGTCGATGCTAGTTTCGACAATCGACAAGGATGATGCTAAATCTCAGACAGGATACGTGTATATTTTGAATGGAGGAGCTGTGAGCTGGAGAAGCTACAAGCAAAGTGTGGTCGCGGGATCTACAGTAGAAGCGGAATACATGGCTGCTGCAGAAGCGTCAAGTGAAGGAGTTTGGATCAGAAACTTCATCACTGAGCTTGGCGTGGTTCCAAGTGCGTTGGACCCACTGGAGATATTGTGTGACAACACTGGCGCCATAGCACTCGCTAAGGAACCAAGATATCATCCAAAGACCAAGCATATCAACCGCAAGTTTCATATAATCCGAGATTATATAGCAGATGGAGATCTGAAGATCAGCAAAGTACATACAGATATGAATGTCGCAGATCCATTGACTAAACCTCTTCCACGTGTAAAACATGATCAGCACCTCAGTGCCATGGGTGTGAGATTGTTGCCAAATGTAAACTAGATTATTGACTCTAGTGCAAGTGGGAGACTGTTGGAATTATGCCCTAGAGGCAATAATAAAGATGTTATTATTATAATTCTTGTTCATGATAAAGTTTATATTCCATGCTAGAATTGTATTAAGCGGAAACTTTAATACTTGTGTGGTTTATGAACAACACCGTGTCCCTATGCCTCTATGGACTAGCTCATTGATCAATGATGGTTAAGGTTTCCTAACCATAGACATGAGTTGTCAATTGATAATGAGATCATATCATTGGAGAATGATATGGTGGATAGACCCAAACTAAGCGAAGCAATTAGATCGTGTCATCGTGTTCGTCTTTGCGAAGCTTTTCTTATGTCAAATATTGTATTCCTTAGACCATGAGATAATGCAACTCCCTGGTATCGAAAGAAAGCTTTGAGGTCATCAAACGTCATCCTATGAGAGGGTGATCATAAAGGTGTCTCTTAGGTGATCGGAAAGTATCATTGGGTTGTATGTATCGAGATGGGATTTGTCCCTCAAGTCGGAGAGATATACTTGGGCCCACTCGGTCGATATCAACACCGCTTGCAAGCATGTGGTTAAGGAGTTAATAACAAAGTGATATCGGATTACGGAACGAGTAAAGTACTTACTGTGAACGAGATTGAACTAGGTATGACGATACCGACGATCGAATCTCGGGCAAGTAAAATATCGCGAGACGAAGGGAATATATATATGGGATTGATTGAATCCTGGCATCGTGGTTCATCCGATATGATCATCGATGAATGTGTAGGAGTCAATATGGGTGCCCAGACCCCGCTGTTGATTATTGATAGAAGATCATATGCGCATATTCTCGAACCCGCAGGTCACACATAACGAAGTCTCGGCTAGGATAGATTGGATAATTGGTTTATGAATTTTTGTTCGAGTATCGGATGGGTTCCGGGATATCACGAGAGGTTCGGAATGGTCGGAGAATAAGATTCATATAAGGCGGTGCAGTTTTTGGAGTTGAATTGTTAGGATTAATCGGTATTATGCGGAAGCTTCTAGAACCTTCCGGAAGGGGACCAACGTGGCCCCACCTTCCGGGGGCATGGGCCTATGAGGAGTGTCCTGGCGCATTGGGCCAGGGCACAAGGCCCCATAGGGCCCAGCCGATCCTAGATAAGTTTAAATCGTTTAAACTAGAGATAAGATAGGGTTTCTAGAAGGGAGAGTTTAAATCGTTTAAACTAGAGATAGGCTTGGAGGATGGGCAAGGGCTGGCAACACCCCCCCCCCCCTCTATATATAGAGGGCTGGTGCGCCCCCTCCCCCTAACACACACCTTCCTCCAAACCCTAGTTGCCCTGCTGCCCTCCTCTCTCCCTCCCGACTGTTTGTAGGCGAAGCCCTGCTGCAGAAATTCTCCACCATATACACCACCCCGTCGTGTTGTAGATCCAATCTATCTCTCCACCCTACTTGCTGGTCCGAGGAAGGAGGAGACGTCGAGGTGCAGCACGTGTGCATCTCACGGAGGCACCGCCACTTGTGGTGCTAGATCGGATCGGATCGCGAGGAGGAGAAGCGAGTACGACTACATCACCCACGTTAACGAGCGTTCATTGCGAATCTTCAAGGGTATGAAGATCTAATCCAATCTCTCTCGTTGTTTGCATCTCCTAGATTAGATCTTGGCTTTCCCTCTGTTCGCTTCCGTAGAAAATTTTGATTTACTATGCTGCGAAACCCTTCACTATCAGACGCTACTCTGTAATTGGGTAGTTATAAAGGTAGCTTTCGGGTTTGTCCTGAAGCATGCTGCAAGGCATGGTCAATCAAGATGGGATTTGCCCCTCTCTACTTGAGAGAGATATCGCAGTGCCCCTCGAGTGATCGGATCCAGAAATGCATGCTCGTGCTACATATGGTTAAGAGTTAACCTAGTAAAGGGATTCTGAATCACAATATCGAGAAAGGGAGGTCAGCTTGGAGGTAGACCAAATATCGTAAGGCAAAGGGAAATACATGTACTAAATCTTGTGATGGTTCGTCCGATATGATCTTTGTATGCGTTTAGGAGTTGGCACGTCTTGCTAGAGGCCGCTACCAACTATTGACAGAATAAGTGTATTCGTGTCATGTATGTACGTATATGAACCTATAGGGTCACACACTTAAGGGGCTGGAAGTCTAATGAGGATTGGATCCGAATTAGACCAGGCTTAGGCTACTAATGGGCTGCTAATGTAGAACCCACTAGGGATGCCTATATAAGAGAGGATGGGGCGAGTTGACTAGGGTTAGACCATTCCACCTAGCCGCCACTCCTCCCGCATGTGTTGCACTGCACGGACCTAGCGGTCCGGCGTGTGACGCTTCCACCCCGCACATGTGGATACCTCAGAGGTGCTGCATCTGTGGCACTTGGACGATCCACGCAAGGGGAGCTGCTCGTGGGACGAGGACAAGGAGGAGACGTGGAACGTCTGCACTACCTCGACACGCTTCATCAAGTTCCGCAACTGCATGTCTAGTGGTAATCCCGTGATCTATGACAACAGTAATCCTGGTTTACGCGGTAGAAATTTTTGATTTGCGCTAGTGTAGCCTACCCGTATCCCTTCAACACCAACCCAATGGAGTTCTTGCAAATGTACTGCATTGCCATGGCCATAGCCTGCGCCAGTTAGAGAGTCATGGCGAACTGGTTCCCTATGGTGTTGAAGGGAATGACCCTGTCATGGCCGATGCACCTCCCGCAAGAGTCGATCCGGACATGGGGGACTCTGCGTCCGCTTCATAAGTGCATTCTAGGGAGGCTTCAAGCGCCCGGGGACACTCATCTAGCTCCACGCCATCATTCAGGAGAAGGACGAGCGGTTGTGCGGGAAGAGCGCAGCATGCATCCCGTCAAGACCACCCACAAGCTTTGGGCCTTGGCTGATCTCTGCTCTTTGGCTGAGGAAGGACGCCTTGCGCCTGAGGTTGCCGCCAAGGCGGCGGCAGTCTTGAATGACGTGGATGGACCAGCATGCGCCGGGCGGATGACCGGAAGACATCACGGGTGTCCTTCCTCTGAGGTCTGTCATGGAGATCTTCGTCAAGACATCGTGGGAGCTCTCAACAGTAATCCCATGAAACCGGCGAGGGCCAGGGAGTGTGGCGGGGGGATCCTAGGCCTCTGATGGCCTGGGGAGAGCACCGGTGCCGGTGGTCGTTGTCGGGGAGGGAGGTGTCAGGACCCGGGCACCACCTATTCTTTGCCCACTAACATACCTGCGCCACATCCCCGGGCAGTGCAGGTCGATGGGACAAGACTTGAGGTCCTGACTAGCGGGAAGGCGCACCGACCGCCTATCTCCGCTTTCGACCATGTGGATCAAGTGTATGGCTTACCTTGCCACGTTTCTACCACGCGTAGAAGTATTGCTCCACATGGTGAGAGGTCTCGATGGTGTCCATTTACTATTATAAAAGGAGGCCCAAGCCAAGTAGAAGAGGAGAAGGGATAGAGAAGAAGTTAGAGACAGTAAAAAAAGAGCCTAGGGAGAAGCACATGCATAGAGCTCATCTAGGACTAGTTCCCCAAGACTAGAGATAATGATATTGTATATTTGAACCGTCACCACTAAATAGTCACTGAGACAGGTCGCATGGTTTCACGCAATGGGTCTGAACCAGGGTAAAAAATCATCATGTGTTTGTGTGATGTTCTATACGGTCCATTTTCGTTTAGGACATCTCCATCAGGCCGACCCAAACAAACGACCCAAAACATCCGTTTCTATCCGTTTGTTTCGGGTCCTAATATACATTTATTTCTACACGATATAAAATGCAAGAACCAAATATATACCAATACTTCATAAATGTGGCTCAAATTCATAAATATTGCTTTTACCTACTTCTTTTAACCCATATTAGTTGACTCAAATTTGTCAAGCACTCAGCCGATCCAACCCTGTTGTCAGACATCATTTGCGGCTACTTTTGATGTACAGAAGGTAAGCTTTGATGTACAGAAGGTATTGGATGCCCAAACGACAGGTTAAAAGACAAACAGAGATAATACTCCCTCCATCTTAAAATAATGTCTTAGGTTTTTTTAAAATTTGGATGTTTGGATGAATCTATATAAATAGCGTCTAGATTCATCCAAATTTTGTCAAAATTTGAGAGTCTATTTTGAGACAACATTTTTCTAAGGTACACACCTTTGTTGTCATGGCACCAAACGAAGGACCACTGCCACGTAAGTTATTTTTTCTAGAACTGTCAATAATGATACTACATGTATGCTCTCAAAGGCTATATCCGGCTCTTGCAAGCTGTACATAGTACCACCATCAAACAACATTCCCAATAATGGGACTTGCAGAATATTAACTGTTAGGTTATTTTTTCTCATCTGCATAATTCCCCCGAAGAAAAGAAACAGCTACTTTCTAATCCTGACGCTGTCACTTCAACTTTGCAACACCTAATCTGAAGCATGTGTTTCACGCTCTCTTTCTCAATATTGTTTTCCGTGGTTCCTTTCTGCTTGTTGGCGCACCTCCTGAACTTAGGGAAGTCATTCCTACAGCGCTTTGGTACAAGTCCTTCAACCTATAGGCATCATTATATCATTATTTATATTTATATATATATGACAGAAATGAAAATCATAATTACTTAAAGTTTACATAAAGAAGTCTGACGTGATATATCAACAAACCTTGGCATGCTGATCATGAGTGCAACAACAGAAACTCCAACAATAAGAGGAAACACTGGGGCTGGGGTCAGTTCCTGCAAGAAATAGCAGTTAGATGATATCCTAAACACACAACTTAGAACATAAACTTCAGGTACATGAAAGGTGCTGAGTTGGAACCTTTAATAAATTTGGTACAGATACATGTACATTATACAAAGATTTGGTTCTGATTAAATAAGAACCAACCCCGCAAAAAAGGAATATTTATCTGTGGTACAGACATCTCAAGAAAATGGCTTCAAATAGCCCATTTCTTCAATTCTTACCTCAATTCACCAATTTTGAAAATAAACAAAAAAAAGGCTACAGCAGTGTTCTGCAATGCTGATGCAAGTTTGTGAAAGACGTTACCTGCTTGTGATGGCGTTCTTCAGTTTTATATTTAACAGGACCAACGTGAACCTGAGGTTGCTTTTCCAGGTCAACTTCAACCAACTCCGATTCAAATATGTGCGTATGTGATGGAAGGCCAGACCGAAGCTGAACAAGATGCTTGCCTTTGGGTAAATTTCGTACTTCAAAGTAGTAGGAAAGAGGCACAGGAACTACAGCTTCTATTCTAGAAGGGTCAACAGCTGATCTAATTTCAACAGATAGTTGTGGCTGCAAAAGGTCAATGCCATCTCCTTCCACATGACCACTCAAAATTGTTGCTTCTGGCTGTTCAAAAACCACAAAACTAATACCAGAGATGTCCGCCTGACCAACCTGATTAAAAAAAGAGCAGTGCCTCTGTCATTAACAGTCTTGAACAGTGACGAGATGCAATATGCAAATGTTGCATGCAAAGAAGATCCACAATAACTTACATCAACCGATACAAATTCTGGTGAAGCACGCTCAACTGCTGCCAGCCTGATATTACCTTTTGCAGCCACTCTTACTGAGTAAGTTGAACCAGGCACAAGTCCTCTTAGACGGAATCTTCCAAAATTATCTGTGGTAGCTTCCTCATAATAACCTCTTGATTCAGATCTAGCTTCAATAAAAACACCTTCCTTTGGTTGGCCAGTTAACAGTGTTACAGAACCCATGGCACTACATTAGAATGCTGGTTGAGTTAGTGCCATAAGATTGGTTTAGTCAAGCATGTTGCAAGAACTGTTGTAATTGCTTATTTGAGAACTGTTGTTTTAACACATTGTCCCTCCACCCACCACCTCAAAATAAAAGGGCCAATACCCATCAGCAAAAACTGAGCTTTGACCATTGAGTTCCCTTAGTGCAGTATGAGTAAATGAAAACTTGACGTCACATAATTATACTTTATAAATCAAATCTAACAGATTCTCACGTTAGCATTGCATAGCCAGAACTGACACTATGCATCAGCAGAATTCATAACTAGTCTTCCCTAACAAATACTCAAATGATGGATTCCAGAAAAAATCTAAGCCATGAATTTTCTGCAGTTTATAAGATGGTTTTCTATAGATAGCAAGAGATGGGAGCAAATAAAAACATGCAGCTCGAATTTCCTATGTAAAAAACAAACAAACCTGTAGGCAACACGGGTTGCATGGAACTCAACCTCTCTAGACTCCCCAGAATTAAGATCAATAGCAACAGTTGATGGAGTAAATTTATATTCCTACAGCAGAACCACCAAACAATTAAGGGCTCTCCAACCAATAATCTTGAAATATAATGACACAATCTTATATTATATAGCCTAGATGGCATATAAGGGGCTAGTGCGCAAGTTGACTCCATCATTCTATGGACACTGGCTTTCAAAAAATCTCAAAAACCAATTCAAGTGTGAATTGTGAAGTGGGCAACATACCTGGTGAAAAAATCTATACAAATCAGAAAGACCCAAAAGAAAAGATAAATCCACAACAGTCACTGGTTCTGAAGTTTTATTACTCCCACCGTTCACTAATGTAAGACCTTCTAGTTTTTTTTGAAAATGAATGTATCTAGACGCGCTTTATTGTTTAGGTTCATCTATTTTAGTACGAATCTAGTCTACGTTAAAATATCTAGAAGGTCTTACATTAGTGAAAGGAGGGAGTATCTTTTTTCTTTGCAAAAGTGTCTTTTGTATCCTCGGCCCATTAAGCTTGAAGTGTAAATAACTCCCTTTATTCTTTGATATTCTTATTTCAGAAATTTTGATAATAAGTTAGTTCAGTCGAGGCCTTGAGGGGATTGGATATGTCCCCTCTCCTCAGCTATTCTGTCAGATAAGGCTGTAAAGTCTCAATGCACAAGCAAGTAGACATGAAGCAGTTTGGTCAAGTCATTCAGAGGTAACACGTCAGTCCATGTTATGTACGAGTAAATGAAAACTACAAACAGGATTTACAGAATGTGACATCATAATAACATCGAAAAAACCCACTGATGTAATTAGACTGTTCAATCATAACATCTAATTTGAAGAATTTAGCTTATTCATAATAGGTGTGGTGTGGTACAAACTAGCGCTGAGAGTATGAATAACAACAACGTACCTTAAGAAGAGGACGTAGATAGAAACTTCCAGGAAATAAGTTGTCAAAGCTGAAAGTTCCACCAAAACCACTAATTGAGTTATTTCTGTAGCCTCCTTCGCCACTTAAGGATAATAATACTGATGGCAGCATCTCTGTATCTTTTTCACCATAAATACGCGCTAATATTTGACCAAGTTTCTGACAAGCAAAGCTGCATGGGCCAGTTTGCTTGAGATGATAACCAGCCTGCAGGAAGGTCGAAAATGATATCAGGTAGGATATTCAACAAAGCATATTTTTGGTAAAAAAATGTTCCCTTCCCAGTTATTGTTAATATGTAATAACTCATGCATATCATTACCAGCCACAAGCACAATGAATATGACAGTGCATTATTAAAATTTGAATGAATAAGAGCAGGACCATTTCTGACTAAGCAGTATACAATAAAATGCAATGACTGGTCATCTAGTGAAATGGTAAATAAAAATAAAAAGGTGTTCCACATAGGCCTCACTGCCATGGCTTTCTTATTTGAAAAAAGAGTAATGGTAAAGCAGTTTGTATCGCCAGTAAAAACAAAAGGAGAAAACTGAGAAATCATGCCAATGCACAGTAGTACCCAACACAATTGCAGAATATACCCAGAAACTCAAGACGATAGCGAGAACACCATATATATTTGTTTGCCAAAAATAATATAAACCTTTGAAGCTTCAACTTCATATCCTATGTCATCATATAAGGGACCTGCAAAGAATAATCCGTCAGAATTTGTCTTTGTCTCTGCTGTTATATCACCTTTCTTCAGCGTTGCAAACTTGCTATTTCCTGCAGCTAGAATCTTGATGTCAACATCAGAAGTTGGAGGTGAAACTGATCCTTCAAGGTATAGACCCGTTTTAGCAGTGATTGAAGGAACAGTATCTTGGCATCCATTCGTAGACACTGAAAACTGCAGTTTACATATTATGAATGTATTACAATCACGGTTTCACCATTCAAGGAAAGAAGCATTTCTTAATAAACTATCGCTCACCTGCTGTCGCGATGGATAAAATAAGAGCTTTTTCCTTCCAGTACTGTAAAAAGTTGTGAATCTTGTATTAAAAATAGTACTCCCTCCGATTCATAATAAGTGTTGTTCATTTTGTACTAAGCTAGTACAAACTTTGTACTAGATGAGCGACACTTATTATGGATCGGAGGGAGTATAATAGATAGATAATCATAAATGTTGGCCGAGACAAGGGAAATAAATAGTAAGAAAGGTAAACAAGAGTTATCTGTAGTAACAAATTTCTACAAGAATAAATTTGACTATTGAGAAACTCTGGTAGATACAAGACTGTTGGTTCAAAACTAAAAGAACTATGGGGTAAGCATTATACCTAGAATCACGAGGGGCAAAAATGAGGTCTTCCCCAAGATCAGTCCAAGTAGAGTACTCAAAGGCAGTAATGCCATTTTGATGACTCTTTCCAAGAACAGGTATAGTAGAGATTTTCTCAACGGAACTCTCATCACTCTTAAAGGCATCAACAACAATATCTTCCAATAGATCAATTTCTTCCAGAGGAGAGCTCATGTGCACATGGATTTCACCTCTTACTAGATACTTCCTTGCACTGATATGAACCGGCTAAAAGGGGGGGAATACATTTAGCATTAGTGTGCCAAAGTGAAATTTACCTGGATAAACATTTAAAGAATGTAGGCAAGCTGCTCACCATTGGATTCCGTGTATCAAATACAATAGACGAGTTCCCAAAGGAAATGCAAGGATTAACTAAATGAAGCTCATGTTGCCCAGGAGTTTCTATGCAAATTATTTGTGGCCCTTCCTGTACAGGATAAAAGTGGATTATGTTAACCAAAAGTACTATTGGTTCAAATATACTGTACAGTAGCTTTATTAATACCAAGAACGGACCTTTATGAATAAGTCAAGTTTAGAAGAGTCTGGTTGATGAATGTATGCTTCAGTCGCATGGGTTGCGATTAGCTCTATCCAGTAACCCTTTTGGACAAATACAATGTCTATCACATCATCATTCCCAACATCTACATCCAAGGTATTTTGGTCCCAGCACCAATTATCGTTTGTAGGGGCCTCAGATGAAAAATGCTTCACCTAGAAGGAATGGTCCAATCACAAAACTGGTAGTAAGACTTTAGACAGAACAGTAACACATTCAATATCAGTTATTCTACACAAAATTTTACCTGTAGGCGATATTTTCCAGGAAATACTTTTGTGAACACAAAATTAGCATCATCATGCTCCAAACTGGCTGTCTTCTTTTCATGTTCGATACCCCCAGCTATTCTAACAAGCGAGAGCAGAATATTTTGGTTGCATTTCTCTTTGCAGAGGACCTTACCGTGAACATTGACTTGTGACTGTTTACAAAGAGATGGTACTCAGATATTATCAGTCTACAAAGCATACATGACACTTGATGGAAGTTAAATAATACTTAAAAATCATGATAATTTGTAAAAATAATAATTGTTTACCTGAGAGAACTCTACATTAAGCAACGGGTTGTTGACATTCACATCGATATATCCTGGTGAAAACATAAGGCTGGAAAGACCTTCGGAATCTACAGGTAATGCAGATAACCGGTATTCACCAGAAGGAACCTGCAAATTTGCAAGAAAGAAAGAAGAATTAACAATCGTGCCATACAAGTCAACTTTAGATTAATTTACTTAAATAATAAAAGCAGTGCCAGAGGTCACATCGGGAGCTGATTCGTGCATAGACAGACCACGTTCAAGCTAGAAGATTCAATGCAACAACAAAAAATCTTATTCACATGCAGAACACAAAATTATTATGATTAGTAGAAAAGGCTTGCTGTGACATTCCACTTTGCCTTATGTTCGTTCAATCTGTATGCATGGAAGTTAATGTTGCATCTAACAATTATGAAAGTGTTACAAGTGTTTAATTTGCAACAGATAGTGTAGGATTCTATCTTCATATGAAAAAGTCGTAAAGGAATTAAACATCATTAGGTGAAAGTTTAATGTAGTTTCACCAGGAAAAACAAATATAACCACATACCTCAAAGCAAAACCGTCCATTCTCGCTCACCATTTTCCTCTGCGGCTTTACATTTTCAGGCCCATGTGTTAAAGTTACCTATCATCCCCATTAAAATGTGAGGCTAAAGTTTGTTGTGATCTCGATGAAACAAAGAACCACATCAGTATATTACCATTGCTTTGGAATTTGGAGTTACAGTTCGGACAACACCACATACATCATATCGAACTGATTTGATATCATCAATGCTTGCCCTGTTTGGTAGAATCTAATGGAAAAGGACAGACATTAGTGATAAAAGGGAAGCTAAGGCATTTGATCTTAATGTCTTACTCCTTTCTTCCCAAAATATTAGGCATATAAGTTTGTCCTAAGTCAAACCTTTTGATGTTTGACCAAGAATCCAAGATTATAGCAAAAAATATTGGCATCTCTAATACCAAATAAACACATATTTCAAAATATATCTACTGATATTGATTTGGTAGTGTAGATGTTGATATTTTTCCCTCGTAAACTTGGTCTAACTAAAAAAGTTTGAGTTATAACAAAACTTATATAGTTGTATGTAGGGTTGCAGAGAGGCGTGTCCACAAACCCGCATAACTGCATAATCCGGATGTTTTATACTATGAAGCGGGCACATACGGCGCTGCACTTGCAACCCTAGTTGTATGCCTTAAATTAAGGGAAGGAGGGAGTAAGATGTTTCCTCAATCAATAAATATGTTACCATGAAGTTCTCCAAACGGTTGAACTTATAATGATCCTTCTCAGCAACTATGGTATACTTCTTCGACGTAACCTACACAAAGGCAGAACAGAAGGCAATTTATCGCAGATGAAAATAGCATGTTTACACTTTAAAATGATGTGACAGCATAAGTATCTGCAGTTCTTTCTTTTCACGTCAATTAGAGGAACTAAGGCCCCGCTCGAGTCCTGGCTTTCGCAGTTTATCCTAAAATTGACGTTGGCCCCTCGGTGTCCATGTATAGGCCTCTTGAGCCATAGTTTATCCTAAAATTGACGTTAGCTAGTGCATGAAGCTTGACACGAATTTCCTATGGAATGAGCTATGCCACAGGAATGTTGAGACCTCGTGTTTTCTTCTTTAGTTATTTTTGTGTCTACACTCCAAATTCCCTGTGTTCTTATTGTGCTACATCCAAAGGACTCTTTTGAAGCACTCCCTCTGTACCTATAAGATGTTTTAGCACACTGGTATAGTATGCTAAAATGTCTTATAATTAGGTACAGATGGAGTCCATGATAATTCAATTACTGTGGTTTCCTGTTCCTAAGTTATAAGTTCCTCCATTCCAAACAGGGCACAAGTGCTTGAAAAGACAAAATTATGTACCTTTTTATCCCAATAATTTATTGGATCCTAGTCATTCTATCTTCTATTATGACAACTTGACAAGAACTTAACAGTACGAAATTACGGTTCAGTTAGTGTCTCTTGGTCAGACTGTTTTAAAGTTGTCCAGTTTGAAGATGTACTAACAATCAGCTCAAGGGAATTTACCAAATTCCTACTAATTGCACTAGGCTTTGAGTTCTTTTTTGAGTGACATGGAATTACAAAGAAAAGGGCATGTCAAATCAGGAAATAGTAGTATCTTAAGTCCAAACTTTCCACCCATGCTGAGTTAAATACAACAAAAAGCGTGTTGCTTCAAATGTGCTGAATTGCTTGCTCTTAGGAGTTTAAGGTTCCAATAGTACATTTGGTCCAATTATTTTACCATGAAATTTGTGATTCAGAAATTATTAGAAGGTGACAGTTTGTGCCAGAACGGTCAGGGCTAATTACTGCAAATCTGCAGCATAAACTAAGCGAGCTTCTAGTTTATTTATTCCTTAGAGCAAAACCTGGAGGCGTTCTTTTTGGCACCTCTTATATCCTTTACCACCTGACATGTCTGAGTTACAACTTATAACACACCATTTGCAGTTTCTTTGGCAAAGATTCTAGCCTCTAACTGGGACTTCAAACTTCAGTACTTTAGTTGTACTTTAGTTATATTTATTGATAGTTTCAATGTTTAATGTGCAACAGCTCAGGGTGCAAGTGGTGACGGCAGCCCACGGCGCCACCAGGCCGTTCACACCCACAAATAAGAATACAGAACTGGCGGGCAGCCGCGGCCCGGCCGCTACCGCCGCCAGCCAGTGACAATCTACAAATTTGTATGTATGCGGTTCCGTCGGCCATCATCAAACCAGGCAGCGACGAGCGAGGCATCCATTGATTGCAATAACCAAAACCCGGTGGCAGCCAATCCTCTGCCATATTAAGCCCACTAATTCTTTCTCGTTCTCTCTTAGGAAATAAATCGCTCGCTCAAAAACAAAAAGCTTCTCTTTTTATGCTTCTTTTCCAAAAGCATCTCCACTAGCATTTTCAGAAAGGCCTTCCTAAGCGGAATTTTTTATCCATACGGCGAAAATTCGTCCAATCACGTTCCTATGCGCCCAATTTTTGGCGAATTTGGACCATGTTTCGTCCGGCGTTCTCAGGCTGAACCCAGGACGCTGGGACCGTCTAGGAACGCCGGATGAAGTGAAATGGGCAGAAAAAAACTCCGTCGGTGGCCTTGCACTGTCAGTGTGTGAAACCAAATCATCCTCATTCTTGTCGCCTCGTCTCCCGCGACGGACCGTAAGGCATTGACTGCCAGTCTCGTCGGACGCGTCGCCATGATGTCGCGCCACCGCCGGCCCATCTTTCCGCCATTTCCTCTTTTCTCGCCCACATCGGTACACCCCTCCCGCCTTCACCGCTTTTTCCTCTTTTGGCTATAAATGCCGGTGCTCTCGCCGTCTCCCAGAGCACACACTCTCACCTTCCATTCCCCACCGACAAGCTCCACCTTCAGCGACGAGGAGAAAAGCTCGACGACAGCAATGGTGGAGCAGTACCCCGGCAATCCGGCGGCAGCGAACGACTTCGGCCGACGTTCTCTGTAGCCGTAGGAGACACGTGAGCACCACCGCCACGAGGAGGAGAAGGGAGCAGACCGCCACCGTATTGACTGATTGGAGTTTGCTGCAGAGGTGCAGTTGGACACGTGATGGCGACCGGTGGCTAGCAAACGACGAAGGCCACCGGCGGAGAGGCCAATGACTCTTGGACTGGTTTAGACGGTCAGTACGAGCAGGACTGCATGAGAAGTAGAGCTTTCGGTTGCTAATTGGCGGGTTTAGAACGGACGCCGCGGAATCGAGACAGGACTTAAACAGGCAAGTTTTTAATTCCGTTTAATCAAAGGGGCACAGACGGCAGGCTAGCGGACGGCCGTGGGCATGCCCACTTACAGGCTGAGCAACAGCCAAGTTAACTAATTTGGTCAGCAACAAAGTTACTAGCTCCTCACGAACCAGCTTCAATAACTAAGCAGACCAGTGAAATTAGTATTCTCTAAACAAATAACCATGCTTCACACTGATATTTCATATGAAAATAAAGATATGGTTAAGATGAAAAGCAACTTCCAATATCAAAACATGTGCTAAATAATAATCAATCAAATAAGCTTTACCTGATCAAGTCTGTAATACCCAAGATTATCTGTAACAGCTCTCAACTGACCATCAATTATAACATTGGCACCTTCGACGCCAACACCAGAGCCATCAACAACACGTCCACCAACAGAAAACCCAGTAACCTAGCAAGATATATGTGAAAATATGCTAGTTCTTAGTCAAAACCAGTTTTGCATATCAGGAGTGAGGAAGATAACTACTGAAAATGAATGTGCAAGAATACGTTCACGATCACAGCGAATAAAGAAAGTTTCAGAACTCAAATGTGTTAAGCAGCTAAAAGTTCAAGCCTACATTAAAATGTCACTTCATCCAAAATTAGCACCCAGCCAAACTTGTAACTGCTTTGAATGCTTCAATCATGTGCAACCATCTCTTATTTACATCTATTATTCAGAAAGGATGCATGCTAATCCAATTAGTGTTAACTTCAAGTTAACAGTTACCCATAAATGATAGGTTGTCCTCTTAAGAGTCTGACATCCTCAAGAAAAAACAGGTTCACTCATAACTTAAAGAGTCCATACTATGAGAAGCTCAGATGCATAGTATCTTCAAGTATTACCTGGAACTTTTCAGGGATTCTCATGTGACTATGCTCAACAGAAACAGGCAGTGATGAAGGTGAGACTTCAAAAACAGTGTTTTCCCCTTTGTAGTATGGCAACAGCTCATAGTTACCTGCAAAATTATACCAAAATGAACATTTCCATGCTTTTATACAACATAAAATGGTATGGAACAAAGATCACCCCACCCACACATGAAAATATCGATTAGCAATGGAACCAAGACACCAATAACTCATCAGAACAAAATTTAGCGCTACAAATAAAAAGATGGATCATTCAAAATTTAAAACATGGGACTACCCGAAGGAATGTCTACAACTTGATGCACTAACCCCAATGATACTGTGCATCTAAACCATTATTATAAAACAAATAAGGTAGGCTAAATATCTACTACTATACGAATGGAATAACAGAACAGGACTTTCAATGGATAACAATAATTACAATCCATGCTGCAAGAGTACAAGCATTCCTCATCTAGGAGATGATTATTATTAGTTAGATGAAAACATGCATGTACAACAACTCTTGTCATCATGGAAGACATCATAAGAGGACATGTTCAAAAGGAAATCTTCATAACATGTAAACGAAGAATTTCATGTACCAGTGGCATTGCACTGTGAGTGTGAAGTTTAGACAACTTAACTTACCACAGGGTATTGATCTAAATGAGAACTTCCCATCTGCACCAGATACTGCATGGCAAAGAGCGCCTTCCCTGGGTGCACCACTCAAAACTTGTGAGCAAGGAACCTCCTTTACGTCATTTGAATATAAATACAGGTGAACTCCCAAGATTGGATTTCCCTGGCAAAGAAATTTTTTAATATGTTAATATAAAAATCCAGCAAACAAGAAAATCAAAATTTTCGAGCTGGCAATTTGAGTTATATGCCTACATCATTGGTTATTAGCTTATTGTGAATATGCAGATTTGTTCAGTACCTGTGCTACTACCGAGCCATGAATATTGTATCCAGATACAAAGAAAACATCCTCTACTACAGCATTTCCAAATCGTAAGTCCACCTACATATAAAAACATACTCCACCGTAAGACAATACAAGTGTTCCAACAGTATATATTAGCAGATGAGCATAGATGAAATCCTAACCTCTGATGAACCTCTCATCTCAATTTCATAATCAGGATGAGAAGCACGCAATTTGTAGCTTCCTGGACAAGTTCAAGGGTAGACATAAATAATAAGCAAAAGGTGCTATATAAAACAAACAAGCAAATGCATGTCAGGTACTAATGTTAATGAAAAGGAGGAGAAACAAGATACAAATGGTTATCATTTGTAAATGGGTGCAACAAGAACCTGGCTTGACATTGTTTAATGAGAAAGTGAAATTTTGGCTGAGTTGGCTGCATGTGTAGTAAACAAGACCAGTATAGAAAGCTGAGCTAGAAATGTGGTGTTTGGACAGAGGAAAATATTCCATGGAATAGTTTTCGTTCAAAATGCCTGTATCATATAATTAGAAAGGGAAGGATGCATGAGACACTTGGGACACAGCTGGCATATATGTGCTGATGTATGGGACTTCTCTTGTTGGAAAAATGAAGCCTGCTCTTGTGCTACAGATGGCTCCAGTGGATCACCAAAGAACGGAAATGAATTCTAGCCTCTAGGGTTCAACATACCACACACACACACACACACAGCAGGTATGGCTTGTCATGACATCCAACCCTGCACAGTTTTTCACAGCTAAAACAGACAGCTCTAACTCCTATCAGAAGACACATGCCAACATAATGTTAGAGACCCAATTGCACATCTTTTACACAGGATTTGATCTGTAGAAATCGAATAATAGAAACCAGATTGAACAGCCTACAAAGGTCACATCGTATAAATCCTTAACAGGGTGCTAAAAACAATGTGAGAAGGAGATGGCTGAAGAAATGATAATAATAATAATTTGTATAGATAATAATAATGTGAGGCTAACCAGGAATTATGTTCACAAACGAATATCCTCCTGTTGATGATGTTAAATCAGATGCAACTAATTCATCTGAATCTGATAATAGATCAACTTTCACACCAGAAGGCCCTCCATCTTTTGAACAGCTCTTAGCGCCAACAGCTCCCACTATTCTACCAGATATTGTAAACCTGCATAGTGATGGAACAGTTTAAACTTAAATGTGCCAAGTGTTCACACAATAAATACAATCCTAAATAAATGGTCAAAGCAACAGACCCAGTGAACTGAAAGTTTATATCTGCGTTTCCATTGCATCCATTTTGATCAATGACAACAGGAACCTGGAAATGATAAATGATTACTTACATTTCATATGACAAGAGAAAGTTGAAGCCAAGCACGCAATTAACATAGAAAAAGGGATGAAGTAACAGATTCAGTCCTAACATCAACTAACCTGTTCAGGCTTCCATGACCATCCCTTAGGCCCCTTAACTCTGACCACAAATGAACCCTGTGGAAACAAACAACCAAAAACCAAATAAACAGGATCCAAAAGTTATTTCAATGGCAAGGCATTGAAATATCATATACATCAGAAACTTAGCTATTCCTGTCCAATCATGGTTCCAATTGTGAACAAGTTATATATAAAAAAGGGAGAACATAGATAACGAAAACAACAACTAAAATATCACCCACAAGGATACCTTGTCATATACTGGAAGAAAATAGTAGCCATTAGGAGCACACTGAGTGCTTTCCTTCACCAAACCATCAATAGTGCACAACTCAACCTGATTCAGAAAGTTTAGGAGAGAATGAGTTTGTACATACCAGATACCACGAATAAAAAAAGAGCACGAGGAATCAAATATATATAGACACCAAAAGTATCCTACCATTAATAATTATATATCAGATGTAGCATTAATCCCCAAGGTTTTGGTTTGCATAAGCTATAGGGGATATGTGTTTTTCATTATCTTAAGCATAACCAAGGTAACATCATATCTGTTATGTTTGTGTAGGAAAAAAACTTGGGGAAATGGGATAAAATTAGCTGAAGATAATGAATGCCGGCGACTACAATATAACTAGCCAACCGTTATGGTTACAACTGAGCCAGTCAATCATGGGTACAACATTTTTTTACTCCTGCCAAGCTTTGAAAAATACGTGAAACTAAATCAAAATTCAAAATCACCATTGCTTTTTTATGTAACAACTGCATAATTGAGTCACCAGACCAGTCAACTCGTCCTAGCAAGTTTTTTGACCACCAGCTACAAGAAATTACAACATAGTCATGGTCCCAGGCAACAAAACGCCCAATTTTCATTTTCTCTATGAGGAGAAAGTAAGATTAGTATACTCTATAGAAAACAGTACCAAGTAATCGTATTGTACAAGGCTACGAGCAATCAGAATCATAAACCAATATCTCAGACTAGCAGCAGCCGCTGGAAGTTTGGAACAAGTTGCAAGTGGCACCAAGCATTCGCAAGAATGCACAAGGTCTTAACTGAACCTCAAGCAACAAATATTTATCCTGCTGAACTACTCATGAACTAATCACCGAGGCTCGCTCAAGAGTAGCAACGGTAACAACAAGCAGAGCACAACGAAAATTCCGGATACGGAACAACTCGAGTGCCACGCACGAGGGCATTGATCGCATACCGTGATGTCGGAGTAGTCCAGCTTGGAGTCCGAAGCCTTCCTCGACTTGGCCAAGCCCGAGCTCGCCTGCACCAAGAGTCCAATCCAAAAATGCTTCAGAAACATCCAAGCGAAGCAAGTACTGAAGTTCGAGTGACAAGAGGAATACTTCGACGAAGCCTCCGCATCCATGGATCTCGTCGGAGGCAGCGGAGAAGGTAGCGAGGGAGAGGAGTAGAAGGAGGACGGGGAGGCGGGGATCCATAGATCGGATCTATTGGGCGCCGAGCATGCCAGGGAGACGACGAGTTCGAGATGTGCTGGGGAGGGGGTGTATATAGTAAATAACAGTGGAGTTGCGAGGCTTGGTCTGGAATTTTGTGTTGGGTTTACGTGGGCTGTAATTGACGCCTGCACCGGAGCCTTTGGTATCAGATTGAGATGATGTATTAGTACATGGGCTGGGCTGACAAATGCACATTGAGTATATGGTTCAACACCAAACTCATCATTTCTCTTCTTTTGCCATAAAAACATAGTGCGGCGTGCGCATTAAGATAAAAGCTACATAATATTCCAAATCTCTACTATCTAAAAAAAACATTATGGTTTCGTTTTCTGTTTGATTTACTACGTCGTCTGTTTTGTCGTGCTCGACAATATTTCGCCTGTTCTTCTGCGCGGCCCCTAGCTCTGGTAACTCCACCCCGAGACTATGTCGTCGCTCCCGCTACAGTTCCAATTTTCTCGTGGATCCCTCCCTCTCCGATTTAATCCTCATCGCATCTCCCTCAGCCAAAGAACCCCGCCGATCTCCCTCTCTTCCTCGTGTCCAGCACCAAGCTCTCCAGCATGCACCATGCCGGCCCCCACATCTCCCCTTTGTCATGTCCTAAAAGTCTCGGGCGACGACACAAGGAAGCCGACCGCGTGGATGTGCTCCCCGGACAACTGCTCTTCAAAGCCTGCTATATTTCTCTGTTTCAATGGCAGTGGCACACATTCTCTGTGTATTGGGCTAATTAGGACAACGACATAGGTATGGTGAAGGATGGGACTTCGGTGAAGTTGCACTCAATCAACATGGAATAAATGGATCCCAGCTTAGTATGAGTGGAACAGGTATTGGTAGGTAAGTCTGAGGGGCTTATGATTTCTTTGTTCTTGACCCCAACACTCCAACGGCTAGCTTGTCTGGTATAGTAAAAATTTCATGGCTCTCCAAATTTTACCTTCCAATATCATTAGTAATTAGCATGATAAAAGAGATGATCTTTATCTTGTCTTTTTCTACAACCACAGGTAAGGGGAGCTACCAAGGATGGAACATGGACTTCTGGATTGATGATCTAAACATATGTACATAGTCACTCGTGTGATTTACTTGCTGATCCAGAATTTTCTGATCAAAACTTCCCATCTCTATCTCAGGTAAGCATGTCGCTCTATTGTTTGTGAGTTACTGCCTTTTGTCGTAGCAAAGCTTCACTCTATAGAGCCATATAATCTTGTTAACATGTTGCACTGCATCATGGGGAAGGAAGTATCTACCACTTATAATTGCTTATCAGGTTTTGGTTTTATACATTTTTTTGCCCTGTTGTCCTGCCCATTGAAAATGTTGAAACTATATACTTATGTAACATCTCAACTCCTTATGATAACCAGATCTGTAGTTCTTGTCGAGGACCTCCGGTCCCGAAAAGGTGATCTTCTGGTTACCATGGCTATTACTTGAGTTGTCTTCACGATCTATATAATGGATTCAAAAGTATTGAGCTCATATTAAATTTATTTGCAGTACCCTATTTTGCATGTTGATAGATATATAGAGTTCTATGTAGGTTACCAATCATGATTTTTCTGCTACAAATTTACCATTTCACCACCTTAGATCTCTGTTTTGCAGAATTGGTAAAATACCATGCTATCATATATCCTTCTAAATGAAATAGGTACTCTAAGCATGTTTGAAGCCAAATTAATAGTGAACTTTCTTAAAAGTTATATGGTTGTTGTATTCTCTCAAACATTACATTTCACTTTTAATACATTGTTTATGAAATTTGTTTCGAATTTTTACTAAGTATTCCATAACTGATGGTTTTAAAATTGTGCTCTTGCAATCTACCGATCGCTGGACATTTTGACCACGTGAAAAATGTCTTCCTCTATCGTCCATGTATACGCTTGTCACTGATCAATTATTCTCGGGTTATGCTCCAGACTTCAAGAAGTCTATGCAGTGTGTGAAAGGCAAAGTTGTCATCAACGACGATGACCCAGACAGTAAAGCTTCTAATACATTACTAAATAGGTGCATATGATGCTGGATTATAACTTGCACGATTGCTTTTGATTTTGGTACGGTTATAAAGAGAACTTTCAGAAATATGTCAATATCACTTCTTTTCCTCTGTCCTCTATTGCCTATCCATCACATGTAACAAAACTTTGATGAGATTAACCGATATATTAGTGGAGAGTGTTGAGAAGATATTGTGTGTACGCATGTATTCTGTATATTTATATACGGCCCCCTCCTCTTTGTATAGTTGAGGATGTGGCGGTCCCACCTTGTACTCTATATATATGCGTGTCTTTGCAACTGATCAATATATCATGCAACACAACCCTTGTACATGGTATTAGACACCTCCACAATCCTACCCTAACCCTAGCCGCTGCCTCCCTTCCTTCTTCACGCGGCCGCCGCCTCAACCCCCCACCTTCCCATCCCTAGCCGTCGGACCCCTCTCCCAACCGGCCGCCGCTCCTCCCCTCCCCTCTCCACCACCATCACCGAGCTGACGCAAATCTGGCCGCCTCCACCATGTCTCTCTCCTCCGACTCCAGCAATCCCTTCGCCTCCTCTCCCTCTTCCGAGTTCACCGCTGTAGCACCCCGGATAAAACCACTACCAGATAATCGTGTGTCTTATCTTTGTGCATCAGCATGACATTAGCATGCATCTATTTTCCTAAAACTATTTTGCTTAAAGCCTAGTTTTGCTTTCTACAAAGATCCCTCTCTCTATTTCAAAAGTAATCCCCGGACCCTTCCGGATATTTTGTTTGTCTAAAAACAAATTACAAAATTCTTTTAAATAATACATAAAATTTTATATTATTTTTAGGAGGCAGCCAGCCAGGCCCAAAAGCCCAGCCGGCCACCTCCAAACCCTAACCCTAATCCCTAGACCAATCCTACATCCACCACTCTTCCACCCACCTGCCGCCGCTAGGAACCCACCGCGCACGCACACCACACATCAAGACACATCAAGACCATCACGCGGTCAACCACCCGCCCACGCCCCTCACCTCAAGACTCGCGACGCTGCGGCGGCTCGTCAAGGCCTGGTTCCCCAACATGACCATCTTCCTCGTGATCCCTTCGCACTGGCGCCGCCACCCGCCACGCTGCACTCTCACCTCGTGGTCTCACTCGCCATCGTCCGACTTCGCCCACGTCCTCGCCGCTAGGAGCCCGACCCATCGCCTCGCCAGCGTGTTCCCCTGTGGTCGCCATTCCTCGTCCTGGACTGCGAGCGCGCCGTAGTCGACCTTCCTTTCCTCCTCGCCTTCGTCCCGAGCGCCGCCAGGCGCCACCACTGTCGCCTCCCCTCGTTCGCCGTCTCCGCAGACGGCCTCCTCCCGTGCACCTCTGGTCGGCCCTGGCCCTTCTCCCGTCGAACCGCGCCCGTTGACGATCTTTCGTTCGTGAGTCAGCGCGTGGTCGCCCTGGCATCTATGTCTCCTTCCATCGCCGGCCACTGCCTTGCTCTTCCGACGCTGTCGGCCGCGTGCCCTATGCCGGCATGGGCCCTTCCCCGACCTCAACCTCCTCGAGTCGCATAACCATCCTAGTTCTGCGTTGCCGGCCCCTGCTTCCCGTGTCCATGCCAGCAAGTTGTCGATGCGCTCCTGATGTTCTTGCAGGGAATATTGTTTGGCCCTCTATGATGTGGTTTGGTGCATCGGTGGTGTTGAAAGGTATCGTGACCTTGGCCAGAACCTCTCGATGGACAAGAATGAGAAGTTGGACAAAGACCGACAAGATCCCCCAAGACCGATCCAGTCAAGGCCGAAACCCGGACCTGAGGGTCCCGATCCCGAACCTGGCGCCACGCCAAGTTCTCCTTCTCGAATTCCGAAGATCAAGACCGGAACCGAGCCCCTCCGAGCACCAATATCTTCGGACCAATGTGTGACCCTTTTCCCGAGCCCCTATTTTATAAATGATATATAATTGTTGCATCAATTGTTCATGATTGCATACATCTTTGTGTGGTTTGGGGGTATTATGCTGATTCACCTCATAAATAAATATGGAGTCCATGTGTGGGCTATTTTAGTCTTAGTTTGGCTTCATTTAAACTTGTGTAGCAAACCGTTGCCGTATTTTGCTCTGCTAATACAACATTTAAATTACGGGTACCTAAACAACATGACACACCTAATTAATTGTCGGGACCCGTTTCTGCTTAATATTGCCTAATTGCATCGCACCTTTGCCATGTCATACATCATACATGCATCATGCCCGATCTTCTGCCATAGTATTAAATAGTGCATTCAGTGTTTCCTCTAGTGCTTTGCTTCTTCACAGATTAGGACGATGAGTTGGTGCGAGTGTCGACCCGATCTTCGGATGAACCTTCAGCAATGTTTTTAGGCGAGCATTCTCCCTCTTTCTACCTATTTTATATTTATAATATTTACTTTCTCATGTTGATCTATTGATATCTGTGTTGCGATGCTTTAAATTCCGTACCCCTTCATATATCCCTGCAGCCTTTATATTGCCTTGGACACCTCCTATTGCATGTTGATTGGGTAGACAGCTGGTCTTGCGAGTCGTAGTCGCTTGCTTAGGCGCTGCTTCGTGTCGTCGATGTTCCACTATTGTTGGGGGTTGGCATATTCGTAATTGTGGAGATAATCAGGGCTTCAATTGCAGTTTAATAACTAATATTGAAAGTAGGTATAATAAATGCAGAGGCACAAAGGGGCAATAGTTGAGATCTGGTTGTTATCCCGCCCCCATGTGTCCATCTAGGGCCCGAGTTCTTGACACATGTTCCGAGACGAGTGCACTAACCACATGTGGGGTGTCTGGGCACCCCTATCGGCTTAGTACCTGATTTCAAAGTATGGTTCTAGGGGCCACAACACTAGTTCGGGCTTTATGTGTTACTATTGCACTTATGCCATGTATGAGATGTTTATTACCTGTTACTCGATGAGCGTTTATTACTATTGCGTAGGTGCGGCACTCTGTCATGGGAATATTTTGTCTATGACCTCTGCTCCCGTGCAAGTCCACGCAACCTCAGGGTCCATACGAGGAGGATTAGCTATACCTCGTATGGGTAGCTCTTTCGGGTGGCCCCCATGTACTTTCTTTGGGTCAGGGAAAGCGTCGTGTCCTAGGCCCCGCCGACATACCTATGGAAGTATGTTAATTGATCTGGAAACAAGGGTCGAAGTGCATGTGGAAACTTTGGTTCACCCCTGCAGGGTTAAATCTTTTCGAAAAGCCGTGTCCGGGGTTATGGGCGACTTGGAGCACAGTTCTCGATCATAGACAACTATAACTAAAGCTTACTGTTATAAATTTGACTTGTATCTGATATGACTAGTAAGTTGGATAACCACCGTGGAAAGAATGAATAAAATTGCCAACCGTATGAGTTTCCTCGGCATGACTTCCTCGTTAGGTCTCGAGAGGGAATACCAGGATGGGTATGATTGGTGATAGTATCAGGTTTGTTCCGGATAGGTCTTTCTCATCTCTCTCTGATAGCCGACAGATGTATTGAGTCTCTATAGGTTGTTTAGAGCATGCTCCGCTGCCGCTTCAGTCCACCATACCTATGTAGGCGAGGACCACCGAATTCTAGTCTCGCCGTGTATTGGCCTCAATACTAACCGCTCTCTTTTTCCTTTGCCCTTTGTCGGCACCCCTTTTGTTTAAGCAGGTTTGAGATCGACGTCGTTAGCAGGGTTACCCTTTCGGCTTGGCCTGGGCAGGGTTATGGACGCCATTGGTTATTCTCTAGGGCTCTTAGCCCCATTTGCATCCTGTCCATACTCGGACGCTGTATCGTTTTCAAGGTGATTTGGATCTTTCTACTGTATATTTGTATTCTTGACTCATGGAGTCGTTGTTGTATATATATGTTTTGTGGGTTCCATCATGGACTATTGTGTAATGATATTACTTCGTTTTCCACCCGCACGCAAGTGTCTGGTGGGCACCTCTGAATCATTTATATGCGGGTTTGGCGGGAATCGCTAAAACTTTCATAGGGCCGATCCGAAGGTGTTACAGAGTGGTATCAGAGCTCAGCAGTTACGATACCCCACTAGTCCAGCCTGTAGGATAACCTAGCTAACGGCCGATGTAGAGTGTCAAAACTATTTTGGAAAATCGGTTGGATATATCTGATTAGGTCTGCTTTTACTTCTTACCCCTCTGCTATTCTCCTCTTATCTCGGCGTGTTTTGAATCTGCTCTCTTATCTTTTCTTCGAGTCCAGGATCTCTCGTGATTGGGTTTCCGTTGTACCTTCAGGGTTTCGCTTCCATCCTCTTGTAATGGTGCTTCAACATCTGACATTCATGCTATCAGATGAATCTTTTATCTGTTGTACCTTTCAGTGGACCGAAAATTCACTATTTTTTCGTTCTATCCTCCGGTGTTTTCCGATACGATGAAGTCATCTACATCAGATTTGATGAGAATCTCCATCCCTACTTTGTTTCCAAACCTCGCTTGTCGAGATCTTCAGTCTGAATTCTGAGAGTTGGTTGCATAATTCTCCTATTCATGTACAGAGTAATGCTTTGGGTGTGCGATGGACTGATCACCGTCCGACTACCCTTATCATTCGCTCTTGTACATTGAATGGTGGGTCGATGCAATTATACTCCTTCCATGGAAGTTAGAGGTGGCCTTATCGTTTGATGCCTTTACCTTCGTCTTTTGTCTATCCGGAAGTGCTCTCTCAATGAACGTGAGCATCAACCTTTGTTGGTGGTGTCGCGGATTTGAAGACGGATAAGGAGCCCTTGTTAGTGGTGTCACGAGGATCTACATGAAGCGAGAAGATTCAGACCCCTGCTGCACGTCCTCGCCGCCAGGAGCCCGACCCATCGCCTCTCCAGTGTGTTCCCCTGTGGCCGCCCTTCCTCGTCCTGGACTGCGAGCGCGCCGCAGTCGACCTCCCTTTCCTCCTCGCCTCTGTCCCGAGCGCCTCCAGGTACCACCTCTGCCGCCTCCCTTCGTCCGCCGTCGCCGCAGACGGTCTCCTCCCGCGCACCTCCGGTCGGCCCTGGCCCTTCTCTTGTCGAACTGCGCCCGTTGACAATCTTCCGTTCGCGAGTCGGCGCGTGGTCGCCCTGGAGTTTATGTCTCCTTCCATCGCCGACCACTGCCTTGCTCTTCCGTCACTGTCGACCGCATGCCCTATGCCGGCGTGGGCCCTTCCCCGGCCTCAACCTCCTCGAGTCGCAGAACCATCCTAGTTCTGCGCTGCCGGCCCCTACTGCCCGTGTCCATGCCAGCAAGTTGCCGATGCGCTCCTGATGTTCTTGCAGGGAATGCTGTTTGGCCCTCTATGATGTGGTTTGGTGCATCGGTGGTGTTGAAAGGTATCGTTACCTTGGCCAGAACCTCTCGATGGACAAGAATGAGAAGTTGGACAAAGACCAACAAGGTCCCCCAAGACCGATCCAGTCAAGGCCGAAACCCGGACCTGAGGGTCCCGATCTCGAACCCGGCACCGCGTCAAGTTCTCCTTCTCAGATTCCGAAGATCGAAACTGTCATGGGAATGACCACGGCAGATGCTACAATCGGCAGCGAGTAATAGAACATGGGGCAAGGGCGGCCAGCCATCTGCGGTGCGAGATGAGGGCGAGACAGTGGTTTTACCAGTTCGCCCCTGAGGGTAAAGACCTACTCGCTAGATTGATTGTATTATGATGGAAGTACAATGGGGCGAGCTCGACGGCCAGGCGGCGAAGTCGCTTGGTGGATGATGGAACGATCCTCTACACGCCTGTAGGGAGGTTTATATAGACTCCCCTAGGGTTTACATATTTCAACCGAATCAGTTAAGGTTTCGACTGCTTAACCTAATCCGAGGCCTATCTACTCTCCCGGCCTTCAGCTTCCAAATGCTTGGATCCACGCCAGGTCTTGATCTAGTCGCCATCCTGCAGCCCACTCGCTAGTTCTCGGGCCGCCGGAACGCCCCGTTGGGTATACCCCGATAGGCATATCCCCATCAGTAGTCCCCGAGGCCGTCGTCGATTGGGCGCAGGTGTTCGTTGGCAGTCGGAGTATACGGGTCCAATGCGGACGGCTAGTCGAATCGGTGGTGGGCTCCTGAATAAAGGAAAAAACTAATTATTCTGGTCGCAATGATAGTGGTTAATCGGGTCGCAGCTCGGCGAACGGGTCGGCGAAATATTTAGTCACTGTGGTAGTGATTGGGTCGGCGAGTCGAATGGATGAAGTTGGACCGTCAGACACAGTCAAAACTAGCCGTTGGGGTAATCCAATGGTAACTTTGGCATAATCACCGCGTAGCAACGGCTCCCAGAATTGGCGGGTAACAACCGCTATATAAAGGAAATGGTAGGCGATCGGGGAACCACTCTTTCGTCATTTCCTCCGATTTTGCCCATCTCCATTTTCCTCCGCATCGCGATCCAATCGATCCAAAATCCTCCGACCTCCACGAACCTTTCCGCCAATGGCCCCTCCACCGAACCATGGGGCAGGTCCAAGTGCACAAGAGCGCTACTGGCATCCTTCGAGGAGGTCGGATCCCGCTTGGCAGGTGGCGATCCCCACGGCCGGAGAGGTGACTCCGGATCCGCGAGGGAGAATTTGTTTGCTTCACCAGCCATCCGAACAGGGGGTTCCCACGCCTCTTCTTCGCCATGGCGCTTTCTACATGATCCGATCGTCGGACTGGGCCCGACAAAGATCGAAAGCACTTGCCATTTTCGTGGTGTTCGCGAAAGTGCTATCTGGCTGCAGACCCTACTTCCCTATGGCAAGATCTGTTCCACGGAGGATCGTCAACAAGAATCAGCGGCCCAATGCTTGTCAAGGGTGGCCCGACGTTTCAGCTGAAGTCAAGGCCTCCTTCTTCGAATTGATGCTTCTTGCCAAGGCGGTGAGCGAAAGTGGAAGAAGTCCTGGTTTTACGCCACCGAGGCGACTCGCCAAGTAGGCAATCCCAAGGCAATCCGCCAACCGCCCGAATCACTGCCGACCTGTGTCGGCAAGCTCCCAGTGGACCAGAGGATGGTCGTGGACGAGATGCTTCAAACCATCCGCGGCCTGAAGAAGAAAGGCCTTCAAACCATCAATCTTTACAACTGTTGGCTCGGACGGTGACTCGTTCCCCTGACCCGCCGCGAGCACTACATGTATGAGTACACGGGCAGGGAGGACTCGACGAAATCCTGCCTCGCCGAGTGGAAACTCGAAGACTATGTCCTGGCGCTGAAGAAGATCACCCTGGCAGCGTACCTGGACGTGAAGGCTGGGGTCGCCCCCTACACCGCGAAGCATCCAGCCCTGACGGTAAGTCACTGTCTACCATTCGCAGTCGCAGTTGATGCTGTCGCGGTTATATTGATATTGTCTCGTGCCTACTGCAGTTATTTCAAGTGGTGGAAGGGTGGCTTCCGCCCGCGGACGACGAGAACTCGAGCTCGTCCGTCCAGGACGGGGGCGAGTCGCCTCCTGCCAAGGGCGGCATCGGGAGCGACACGAGTGATGACGACGACGATGACGACGAGCCCAAGGAAGAAGCCGCCCCGATGGTTTGCAAAACTCGTGGTCAACATCAGCACGAGCTCGAGGCGAGTAGAAGCCTCAAACGTCATGACGATGACGACGAGCTTCCCGAGCACACCTCGCGTCGTGAGGCTACACCGTCAAAGAAGAAGAAGAAGGAAGCGAAGGCCCCACAAAAGAGGAAGACGAAGCCGGCAAAACAGGCATCTCCGCCTCGTTCGGCGAGTAGTTCCGACGCCACCAGCCTGGCCAGGGATGAAGCGCCGCAGACAACAGCAGCACCGGATGCCACTGCCGCCCTGAGTGAGGTACTGCTCGCCCCCCATTCGCCCGATCTCTGGTTGAATTTGCTCCACAGCGGCAGCCTCCCAGGAGAGCTCCTGCCGAAGTCATTTCGGAGGCTCCTGTCGCGGCCTCGTCGACGAAGAGGCCTTCCGTGTCTTGGGCGCATGATGTTTTGGAGATGGGCCTCAATCGGAAACTAGGCCCCGAACTGGATAAGCCAGCCAGCATCCGCACGGGGCTGCGGTTCATACCAGTCGCCAAGTGAGTTTTGTTCACCTGCCTTGCCTTTCGTTGTACTCAGACCATTTTGCTCATGTAATCAATTCCCAGGACTAGAGTTAAAAAGATAGGCCACCCGTCCGTGGCCAAAGTGCCGCCAGTCGTTGTCGAAGAGGACCCCTCTTGGAAGAGGAAGGCTGATGAGGTCGCTGCCCCCGCAGACAGTGCCAAGAAGGCCAAGGGGGACAATGTCGTCACGGTGTCTGACGACACGACGGTTGCTCCGAGTGGTCCTGCGACGGAGGCGGCCTTGAAGATCAAGGAGGTTGCTTCCTCGCCTGGGGTGGCCGAGCCGACTTCTCTTGGTGCTGGCGCATCCAGCGCGACCTTCCCCCGCTTCATGGCTAGGGCGACTATGGCGAGTGGTACCACGCCATCGAGCCGCATACCTGGGGTCGCCGAAACGGAGATCGAGCAGCGTCGCGGGCACACTCCAGCTCTTCTCTCATCCGTGGACGCGCTACAGCTCCATGGCATGCTTGGCGCAGCCATCCAGGTATGTCCAGTCCCCGAGGATCGGGCCACTGAATTTCAGTGGTCAGATTCTTTTGGTGTTTTGTTTTTATTTCTAGCACCCAGTCCCCGAGTGCGCAATCGCTGAATTTCAGCGGGTGGGCACTTAGGATTTTTGATCTCCAGTCCTCGAGTGTCTAGTCGCTGAATTTCAGTGGGTGGGCACTTAGGATTTTTGATCTCTAGTCCCCGAGTGTCCAGTCGCTGAATTTCAGTGGGTGGGCACTTAGGATTCCGTTGTTGTTAACTGTTTGACTTGTGCACAGGGCTTGTAGCGTGAGTCAGCCGACCGGCTTGCTGCAAAGTGTCGCGCGGAGAAGGAACTTGTTGCCGTCCAAGAAGCGAACAAGGGACTCCAGGCGATTGCTGCGAAGGCAGAGGAGGTCCGCCAGGGCCTTGTCCCGGCGAGTGAACTGACGGCGGCTCAATCTGTGTTGAGTTCGGCTGAGAAGCAGATCGCCGACCTTGAGCGCGAGCTTAAGGAAGCAAAGGAGGAGGCGAGTTCGGCGGATGGGCGAGCCAAGGCTGCTGTTACGGCCACCGCTGAAGAGCGTAAGGTCTCTGACGCCCTCGTTGCTGGGCTACAGGACGACTACTCCTCTCTTCAAAGCTTCATCACGGGTCTCTGCCGTCCTTTGATTGGTAAGTGTGCCTGCCTCTGCCTGTAGTAGCTGCATTGTGTGATCTTTGTTGTACTCATTGCCACCCTCTGTCCACAGGTCGGATTATCGATAGCTCGAAAGAGGCGCAGTCGTACGACGCGCGACAGTGTGTGGCCACTCTGGTCGACTCGGCCACGTTGTTCACGGCTTGCATTCGGGCGTATCTTCAGGAGATGTCGCCTACGGAAGTGATTCCCAGCGACCTCGTCGAAGTGTGGCGGTATCTGGAGAAGGCGCGTCTACCGTCGAGTTCATGGCCAGTCGGCGTTCGGGAAGGCGACAACGCTTAGCCTTGGGCTCACCCACTTCCCGGAGGATTTCGATCTGGACGACGTGACGAGTGGCTACCCCTCGTCGACGGGCTCGGTGGAGATTGCCGAGGTGCTGAAGTTGACGGACCGTGTCGCGGTATACTCCGATTATGTCTGGGCGATGGGCGACCTCCTTCCTTATCAGGAGACGACCGTCACGCCCAACGATCCCGAGCCGCCGCACCGGGACTTCAAGATCGAGCAGCCCTTCCGTGCGGCGATGGCGGGTGAGCTGACGACGTACCCGTCGAACCCGTACACTCTCTTCATTCGCAACCGCAAGGGTGGCGGCGAGTCGACATCGAAGCCTGTGGAATAAAACATTGTGCCCTGGGGCGTTAGTAGCAGTTCGGCCATTGGGCACAACTTGTATTTTGTAACAACTTTGGTCTGCTATAATGGGATTTCGCGTTATTTTGTGAGTTGTCTTACGATTGTGATTGATGATTGAACGAGTCCCCGAGCGCGTCTGCCCTTTTTATGGGGTTTACCTCGTTTGTTATATGTTTGTGGTTTCGAGCGTTTTGTCGGTTGTTTTGTTATTGAGGTCGACTCGCCCGAGCTTGGAAAGCCAGTCGCAGGGCGACTCCCATGAGTGCTCTTTACTTCATGTTTTCCCTTGCGCGAACGAGGTCGGGTAGCCGAGTCCCCGAGCGTGGTACTTGGTGGTTCTAGTCGCGGCTCTAGGGTGGGTGAGGACTGGGCGCGTCAGAGTGAGCGTATCACTCCTGCCTGGCCCGTCGGGTCAGTCGCATGGCGAGTCCTGGGCACGCTCTCGTACTTGGCATTTTTCCCTAGCCGCTCGTGCTTAACTGGTCTTCAGTCCCCGAGCGTGGTACTTGGCCGTTCGAGTCGCTGTGTCGAGGATGCGGAGGATCGTGGTCGCTGTGAGGAGCGAAGGCAGTTGTCTTGGCTCGTTAAGCCAGTCGAGCTAGGCGACTCCAATGGGGCTCCGGGTATGCATTTTTCGTGGACGTGGCGAGTCCTGGGGTAACCCAGTGCCCTCGTAATGCACTACTTGGCCGTGTCGGTCGCTGAACCAGAGGTTGACTTCTGCAGTTAGCTTGACACTTGTTATTACGAGTGCGAGTGGCACAAGACACTGAGAGTAGACGCAATTTGCGGTAACCAATACGTTTTATTTCATAGCTAGTGGAGGGTACATGTATGGAGTTCTAGGAGTAGAACTTCCGTAGGAGGTTTACATTGCACGGTCGCTTGACGTCGAGTTTCCCGTCTTCACGGACATCGATGAGGTAGTAGGCGTCGTTGCCGAGTACTCGCCCGATGGCGAATGGTCCCTCCCACGGGTGGGAGAGCTTGTGCATGCCCTTCTTGTCTTGGATGAGGCGTAGCACCAGGTCGCCTTCCTGGAAAGTGCGAGTCCTCACCCACCGGCTATGGTAGCGGCGGAAGCCTTGCTGGTAGATGGCAGTGCGGGAGCAAGCTAGGTCGCGTGCCTCGTCGAGTTGATCGACTCCATCCTGGCGTGCGAGTTCGTTCGTAGCCTCCGTGTAGTGGACGACCCTTGGTGAGTCGTGCTCTAGGTCGGTGGGCATGACTGCCTCGGCGCCATACACCATGAAGAAGGGGGTGAACCCTGTCGACCTGTTGACCAAGGTGCGGATGCCCCAAATGACGGAGGGTAGCTCCTCGACCCAGCAGCCGGCGGTGCGCTCGAGTGGTACTTGGAGCCGTGGCTTCAGGCCATGGAGGATGCTCTGGTTGGCCCGTTCCGCCTGGACGTTGGACTCCGGGTGGGCGACTGAGGCGAGGTCGAGTCGGATGTGATGTTCCTCGCAGAACTCGGCCATGGCTCCTTTGGCGAAGTTGGTGCCGTTGTCCGTGATGATGTTGTTGGGGAACCCGTAGCGATATATGAGCTCGCGTAGGAACTTGGTGGCGGTCTTCCCGTCGCATTTCCGGGCTGGCTTGGCCTCCACCCACTTTATGAATTGGTCGACCGCGACCAGGAGGTGGGTGAAGCCGGAGGGGGACTTTTTGAAAGGGCCTACCATGTCCATGCCCCACACGGTGAACGGCCAGGTGATGGGGATTGTCTTGAGCACTAAGCTCGGCACGTGTGTCTGGTTGGCGTACTTCTGGCACCCGGCGCACCGCTGGACAATGTCGACGGCGTCTGCGTGTGCGGTGGGCCAGTAGAAGCCGTGCCGCATAGCCTTTGCGACCAGAGAGCGGGTGCCGGCATGGTGGCCACAGTCGCCGGAGTGGATGTCGTGGAGGATTTTACGTCCTTCGACGGGTTGGACGCAGCGTTGGAACACGCCGGTCACGCTGCGCTTGTGGAGCTCGCCGTCGATGATGACGAAGGATTTGCAGCGACGTGCTATCATCCGGGCGTCTGTTTCGTCTGCCGGCAAGGTGCCTCCCTCCAGGTAGGCGATGTACGGCATAGTCCAGTCTTCTGGCTCGGCGATGAGTGCGACCAGGGCTGCCTCTGGTTGCAGCAGGACTCCGATGTCGATCTCCCTTGGGGGAGAGACGGAAGGCTTGGTGATGGTATCGAGGAAAACGTCGGCGGGTGGTGCAAGTCGAGCCGAGCCGATACGAGAGAGTGCGTCGGCCTCCTCGTTCTTCCGCCTGTCGATCCACTCGACGGAATAGCCTGCGAAGTGTCCGCCCAGCTTGTCCACTGCTTGGCGGTATGCCGCCATGGTGGGGGAGACGGCGTCGCAGGTACCAGCGACCTGCCCAGCGACGAGGTCGGAGTCTCCGTAGCAGCGTAGGCGGTTGACATTCATCTCCTTGGCGGCTCGCATGCCATGGAGTAGTGCCTCGTACTCGGCCATGTTGTTGGTGCAGGGGGTGAAGTCGAGGCAGAGGACGTAGCAGAGCTTGTCGCCCTTCGGGGAAGTCAGGACGATCCCTGCTCTTGCGCCGTCTACATTCTTGGAGCCGTCGAAGTGCAGGCTCCAATAGTGGAGGTACGACAGCTTTTCCATTCTTGGGCCTCTTCCCTCGGCGATGAAGTCCGCGAGAGCCTGCGACTTGATCGCTGGCGTGGCTCATACTTGATGTTGTGGACGCCGATTTGACGGCCCACTTGGCGATTTCGCCCGGTCGCCTCACGGTTGCTATGGATGATGTCCTGCAAGCGGTGCTGAGGAGACGACCGTGATTGGGTGCTCTGGAAGTAGTCGGCGATCACCGGTGTTCTAAAGACCGCGTATACCAGTTTACGGTATTGAGGGTATCTGGCGCGACTTCGGTGAGGACCTCGCAGATATAGAACACCCGTCCCAGTACTGGGCGCTCCATTCCTTCCTCGGCGCCGACGACCATGGCGGCGACGCGCTCGGAAGCCGCGACGTAAACCAGCATGAGTTCTTTGTCGACGGGGGCGGCGAGTAGCGGTGCTGCGAGTAGCACCTTCTTGAGGTCGCGGAGCGCGTCGTCCGCCTCCTTGTCCCACTGGAAGGTGGGGTTCTTGCACATCAGGTGGTATAGGGGCATCGCCTTTTCGCCCAATCGGGGGATGAAGCGATCGAGCCGCGACATCGCCCGCCAGCTTCGGGTTTGCCGAGTCGAGCGATCGTGTCGATCTTGGTGGGGTTCGCCTCGATCCCGCGCTTGGAGACGACGTACCCCAGTAGTTGCCCTGCTGGTACACCGAAGGTGCATTTGCCTGGGTTTAGCTTTATCTTGTATTTCCGCAGGTTGGCGAATGTTTCCGCCAGGTCGGCGAGTAGGTTGCTCTGGCGAGCGGACTTCACTACTACGTTGTCGATGTAGACTGGATATTGCGGCCAATTTGGCTCGCAAGGCATTCCTGCATGCACCGCTGGTAGGTCGCCCCGGCGTTCTTGAGGCCGAAGGTCATGGCGGTGTAGCAGAAGGCTCCGAATGGCGTGATGAACGCCGTCTTTTCCTCGTCCTCGACAGCCATTTTGATCTGGTTGTACCCAGAGTAGGCGTCAAGGAAGCACAGCGACTCCGAGCCCGCGGTGGAATCGATTATTTGGTCGATCCGCGGGAGGAAGAATTGCTCCTTCGGGCAGACGCTGTTTAAGTTTGAGTAGTCGATACACATTCTCCAGGTCCCATTTTTCTTCTCGACCAGGACTGGGTTTGCCAGCCACTTGGAGTATTTGATTGGCCGGATGAAGCCTGCAGCGAGTAGGCGCTGCACCTCCTCGGCGATGGCTCGGCGGCGCTCTTCATTGAAGGGTCGCAGCGACTGCTTGACAGGTCGCACTTTGGGGTCGGCGTTGAGTTTGTGCTCAGCAAGTTCCCTAGGGACACCAGGCATGTCAGAGGGCTTCCATGCAAAGATGTCCCTGTTCTCACGGAGGAACTTGATGAGCGCGCCTTCCTATGCTAGGCGCATGCCCGTCCCGATCGTCACCATTTGGCTGGAGTCGCCTAGGACCAACTCGATGATGCGGGTGTGCGTCGTTGCCTCAAAGGCTGAGGTGTTGCCGCCTTCCGAGTTGGGCTTCTTGAGTATAGTGGGGTCATCTTGTTGACCCCGCTCGCGTACTTGGAGAGCTCGTCGGCATGGTTAGCCTCAGCCGCGATGACAGCGTCGGCGAGTTCGGCTCCTTTGGCCTCGCACTCGGCGGCCATGTCGGGGTCGCCGTGTATGGTGATGACGCCACGCGGTCCGGGGAGCTTCATCGTGTTGTACGCGTAGTGGGGCGCCGCTATGAACTTGGCGAACGCCTGGCGCCCCTGTACGCAGTGGTATGGGCTGTCGAAGGGCACCAGCTCGAAGACGATCCGCTCGGTGCGGATGTTTGCTGGTGTGCCGAAGGTGACTGGCAGCGTGACCTTGCCGATCGGGTACGCCTTCCGACCGGGGACGATGCCGTGGAACGTGGTGTAGGTCGTCTCGACCATCGACTGCGGGAGCCGCGGTCGCCTGAAGGTGTCCAGGTATAGGATGTTGATGGAGCTGCCGCCGTCCATCAATGTCTTGGGGAGCCAGTAGTCTCCCACCTTGGGCTTGACCACCAGGGCGACTCGGCCTGGGTACTCGATGCGTGGCGAGTGGTCCTGGCGGCTCCAGGTGATGGGTTGCTCTGACCAGTTGAGGAACTGGGGAACGTCCACCTGGGCCACCGCGTTGACGGCGACGGCGCGAGCGATGACCTTCTTCTCGCGCTTCGTGTTGAAGCATGTGAAGGTGTGGAGCGAGCCGGCCACGCTGCCGAATTTTCCGCCGTTTGGCAGGTTGTTGTCGTCCGTTGTCGTTGCCGTTTGTGCGGCGTTGACCTCCCGACTCATTGTCGGTTTCCTGGTTTGGGTCTTCCTCCGCGTATCTTTTGGCGATCTCAAGGAGGTCCGGTATGTTGTCGAGTGTGCGGTATGCACGTTTGAGCTTGGCGACCAAGGGATCATAGCGGCACGAGGTCTTGAAGCAGTGGATCGCGGTGTCCGGGTGGATGCCGACCGCGTTGTACCATAGTTCTTGCCACCGTTGGACCCGGTGCGGTCGACTCGCGGGTCCCCGGACCTCGTTCAGGTCCCCGATGGTGGTGGCGCGGGTGTAGGAACCCTCGAAGTGACTGACGAAGGCATCGCGCATCTCTTTCTAGGAGTCGATGCTATCCGGGGGGAGAGTGTTGATCCACTGCCTGCATGCTCCCTCCATCATCAGGGGGAGGTAGCGGGCGGCTAGCAGGTCGGTGTGGCCAGCGCCGGCGAGGGCGCTAGCGCGGTGGTGTGTGGCGATCCCCATCGCTATGAGGTAGGTGTCCGAGACGGTCGACTGACGGGTCGTACTTCTCTATTTCCTTGGCGCTTTGAAGTTCGTCGGTATTTTCGCCTCGGATCATCGGTCCAAGCACCGGGGCCGAGTCGGCTTAGCGACCCCATCGGCTCGCCGTCGCGATTGGTTAGGTGTGTCGCAGGTCGTCGGGCGTGCGCGCCAGCTCTGGTTGTTGATGATGTGGGTGCGGGCGGCGGGTGACCGTTGGCGGAGACGGTTGGTCGCTGGCACAGGGTCGTTGGTGAGAAGTGCGGCGTTCGCGGTCGGTGTTGGAGCTGCAATGGTTCGTGGCGGGCAATTGAGGTGTTTGCTGCTAATGGGCGGCCGCTTGAGCGCTGCCCGATGAACGCGAGTACATCCGACCCTGTGAGTCGACGCCTGCATTTTGTTGCTCGACCGCGTTTGCGAGCAAGGCCTTGACGTACCGGATCTGTAGGGCGCCGTCGCCAGTGGCCGTGATGTTGTCGGCCGCTGCTCGGCCCGCCACGAGGTTGTCCATCGGGGTGGAGAAACGATGGTAGGCCGTTCGTCTCGCTCCGTGAGGAGACCATGATCCGCTGGTCCCTAGGGGTGCGCGGTGGAGGTGGGCGCCATTCGCCGTCGACCTGGTGGGGCCGGGCGCTTCTCCGGTGGCGCCGCAGACGCGCGCCGCCACGCGGGCCGGGTCGTTCGTCGTCGGGTTCAGGCGCGCCTCGACGGTGGGGGTTCAAACGCGACCTGATTCGCTGCTAGTGGTAATGTGACAGCTCTGCCGCCCCCGCCGAGGCGAAATTTTTCGCCGCTTGCTCCTTGCCCTGCCTCCGCCACTTCAGCGGAGTTCTCGACCTCCGCTGCCGTGGCGTTAGGAGGATCGGGTGGAGAAGGGATCTCGGCGTCCGGTGCCGCCGCCATGTAGGTCGCGGCGTGGCGACCGGTCCTGTCGCGGAGATCGGCGGAGTTTTCCGATCCGGAGTCGAAGTCGAAGATCCCAAGGATGGAGGGATCCTCGAAGTCTCCAATGTTGGAGACCTGGGTGATGGAGCCCGCGGGCGAAGCCGCGATGATGGATCCGGCGAGTGACGCCGGGGTCGCCGAATTGGCGTCGTCGTTGAGGGCCGCGTCTTCCGCGGCTGCGGTGGTTTCGGCCACGTCGCTGTGGGCCGAGTTGTACTCGGAGGCGAGGCGGTGGATCGTGCGGACCTGGCTCTCGGAGAGCCGGTCGCGTGGCAGCGACTCGCGGATGCGAGCCGAATCCTCCGAGACGATGACATCGGTGAGGCCGACGAAGAGGCTGATCGTGCCGACTGGCAAGATCATGCTATGCGTGACGGGTCGTGCCGCCGGGACGTAGCTACTCGGCAAGATCTGGAGCATCTCGCCGATCTCTATCATGCGGCCGGTGGCGACCGACTTGTTGATGGGCAGATTGGATCTCGCCGCAGAACACCGGCCAGACCGGCCGCGCCCCATGGTGGGCGCCACTGTCGTAGGAATGACCACGACAGATGATGCAATCGGCAGCGAGTAGTAGAACATGGGGCAAGGGCGGCCAGCCATCTGCGGTGCGAGATGAGGGCGGAGACACAGGGTTTTACCCAGGTTCGCCCCCCCGGAGGGTAAAGACCTACTCCTGCTAGATTGTATTATGATGGAAGTACAATGGGGCGAGCTCGACGGCTAGGCGGCGAGTCGCTTGGGTGGATGATGGAACGTATCCTCTACACGCCCTGTAGGGAGGTTTATATAGACTCACCCCCTAGGGTTTACATATCTCAACCGAATCAGTTAAGGTTTCGACACTCGTTTAACCTAATCTGACTAGGCCTATCTACTCTCTTGGGCCTTCAGCTTCCAGTCGCTTGGATCCACGCCAGGTCTTGGTCCAGTCGCCGTCCTGCAGGCCCACTCGCCAATTCCTGGGCCAGTCGGAAACGTCCTGCTGGGTATACCCCGGTAGGCATATCCCCATCAGAAACCGAAACCGAGCGCCTCCGAGCACCAAGATCTTCAGACCAATGTGTGACCATTTTCCCGAGCCCCTATTTTATAAATGATATATAATTGTTGCATCAATTGTTCATGATTGCATACATCTTTGTGTGGTTTGGGGGGTATTATGCTGATTCACCTCATAAATAAATATGGAGTCCATTTCCGGGCAATTCTAGTCTTAGTTTGGCTCCATTTAAACTTGTGTAGCGAACCGTTGCCGTATTTTGCTCTATTAATACAACATTTAAATTGCGGGTACCTAAACAACATGACACACCTAATTAATTGTTGGGACCCGCTTTCGCTTAATATTGCCTAATTTCATCGCACCTTTGCCATGTCATACATCATACATGCATCATGCCCAATCTTCTGCCATGGTATTAAATAGTGCATTCGGTGTTTCCTCTAGTGCTTTGCTGCGGTGACCCAGCATACCACTGCATGTGTAGTACACTATAGTTGTTAACATGACATCCACAGAACACCATTCAGTAAATATCACATCCCTCGGAGTGGTACAACAGAAACATTGTGGGTCCATATTACAAACATACACACGTTATTATTATTATAATACCGGAAGTTCAAGACTTCCAAAAGACTCAACTTACAAACCAAAATATAAGTGTTTCAACGGAAGTTTCAAATTTAAAACTTAAACTCCAAACTGAGCTCAACAACTTATTGTTATATAATGTTCATGTTGCTCGACTCAAGTGGCTACTAGAACTATAGTAATTATTCGGACTCTTGGAACTCTCCTCCATAGACGATGTCGTAGTCCTCCCCTTCTACGGCTCCATACAGGTTGGGCTCTTCATAGAAGACCTCCTCTTGGCTCTTAGATGCATATATTGGAGTATCTTCGGGATTCTCAGAGTCTAAGCAAGGATTCAAAGGAAAGGATGAGTAACAGCGTTACCCAGCAAATTCATTATATGCAAGGTAGGAAGTTTGATGCTCTATCTACCACCTCGGACTATCAGTATTTGGCACTATGCAATTTTCGTAAATCTTTCTTCAAAGGTTGATTTTATTACGAAAATCTATGACCATCAGCCTTCACAGGTTGACCAGAACTTTCATGCAGTTCCTTTCCTGCCGCGTTCGTAGCTGCTTCCCGGAACAGGGAGTAACAAGTTACAATTCTTACACTCTGTAGAGGTGTGTTACTTTTCCCATGAGAGATCAACTCCTTGTTGCACAACCGGGCGTACTTTCCCGTCCATAATTCCATGATATGGGGCCCAGTAGTTGGTCTAAGCCAATCACTGCCCTCTCCGCGACCTCATATGTCTGCACGATCCTTCGGGGATGTCTCACCTTCGTTAAGCCCATTTTCAGGCAGGCTAAAACCCTGATGAGTTCCCGAAGACTCTGTGACCTAGTGATGCCCGGAATAGTACCATTTACATGGACTATATCCCTAAACACCATTCATAGATAATCTAGACACCAAAAGTGTGGGGCGTAAGGGTGCCCACCCATATGTTGGATTCGCACAAGGAATCAAAACGCCACATTAAGGTCGTCTTGCCTTCATATAAGAGGAAAAGGATACAAATGACTTCTCCGTCCTATTCCAAATCTCATGGTTAACGCGTAATATACGGCGCTAGAATCACTGATGTCATGGGTTATTAATCCCTAATTGTTCATCATTATTGAAATTAGAACCCTAAGTTCTATTGCTCCATCATATCATCACTTAGTATGATATCTAAGATTTAATATCTTGAGAAATTATTGTTTTCTTTTTCTATAATATAGATGATAACACACAATTTGCAAATACTTTAATAAATACTCTTCAAAGGATATGATCAAGTGATGAACTTGCCTTGTGATTGCAAGGTAGTGAAGTCTGATGCTTGCACTGGACCTTGAGCTTCTATGTCTACAAAAACATCATTATTGCCCGATAAGGACAATATTTAAAGAAGCAAAATGATTATGCAAAGTAATGTAATGCATTATTTAATTTTATGTGTATTGTCCCCCATTATTTAAATTATAAAAATTCTTTTTCATAATAAAGAATTTATAAATATTAATTTTAATATTTATGGAATATTGTATTCTTTTATTTTATTTCCTTTTATTTGAATTTTATTAATTTAATAATTCTTTTAAGAATTATCATTTAAATCCAAAAAATTATTATTAAATATTTGTTTAGTATTTTTCTAAAATATTATAATATTAATTTATAATGAAAGTGATTTTTATTTATTTTTATCAACTTTCAATAAAATTCCATAAGGAATATTTATATTTCAAAATCCTTAATAAAACTTATATCTCTAAAATTTTATCTCTTAATTTATTTGGATAGTTGGGATTATTGTGAATCTAAAAATATTTTATTTATAATTTTTTGGATTTTTATTTTATTTTCTAGAATTTATTTATGTTCAGGGGCATTTTGGTCTTTTTCCATTTATTAAAACAGGATTTAAGTGATTTGGGCTGACCGTTTGGTTTATTGGGCCCTTGTGGCCCAGTAGGGCAAAGTTAAAACAACACCCGAAGGGGTCTTGGCCCAACCAGCCCAACTCACCCTTTGTCTCTCCCTCGATCTCACCTCTCTTCTTCTCCTCCACCGACCCCGTTGTTAGCGATGCTACCGCCGGCGATTCGCGCTGCCGTGGACCTTCCTGGCCGCCGCCGTGGTGCATAGGGTGGTTGTCAACCCTGCTTCACCCTTCTGTCCAATTCGATTTGGACCTAGATCCCTTCTGTGGCCAGATCGATTCCGTTTCGAACCCTAGGGTTTGGGGTGGCGTTGGTGTTGACGCCGCCGCTGATGTCGTGTGCCGTGGTGATGCTCCTCGCCCCCAGGCGTGGCTATGGTCGCCGCCTCAGCGTGGTATGGGTTGTAGGGCCCCCTTGGGGGTGCTCCCCGTGTCGCCGTGTTCGTCGGCCTCCTTTGCTTCCTCTTCTACTCTTCAGCGAGGACCATAGGTGAGTTGTTCTTCTTCCCATCTTGTCCTCTGTGCTAGGTCATCCTATGCTATGTGTTGATAGTGACCATTCCTGGTTAATGTTCTGTCCTGATTAAGATGGTTTGTTCAGCTTAGGGTTCATACCCCTCTGTGGATTAGATATCTGATGAGTTGGATCAAGTTTTGATGGTCCCTAAGCATGATAAGTGGTTGTTAGCTATGGCTTGCTGCTTATGATTAGGTGTGGTGATGCTAGTGGTTTACCAGATGATTCTATGGATTAATTTTGATATGGTTCAGATGGTAAGGTTGCTCTAGAAGCAATACTTGGTAAATCTAGTGGTTTAATATCTCACCACTATCATTACTTGGTTAATGACAGTGAGTGTTGTGTGATGAAGTCACTATATTAGTACTGTTGGCTTAAGAATTCATATATAGCTTGAGATCAAATGGTCTCTTATAGTGAAGATATGTATATGGATTTTCCTGATTATGATTCCTGTGATGTCAGGAAAATGATTTTATAGTTAGCTATGAGTGTAACTGTGAAAGTTGAATGTTTAACCTTCTTAGTTTAGAACTATTCTTGTGACACCATCCTTGTATGCACACAAGATTAGATTCTATTACTTGGTTTGGTTTTGGTCAAGCTTAAAATTAGCTTGGCATTATAGATAAGTGGGATTCTCTTTCCTTGCATCCCTAGAACCCATGATGTTAGTCTAAGGTTTAGGGATTAAGCCTTTATATTGTTGTTTCTCATGGATTGGTTCTGGTAGTGATACCAGCTACTGATTCTTGAGTCAAAGTTGGAAAAATGATTGTAAGCTTGATAAATTATATGGGTCCATAAGATGAAATTCTAAGGTGCTACTCCTATTTAAGAGGTGTGCCTAGAAGTTCAAATCTTGGCTATATTTATTCCTGAAATTTAAATATAGCTTGACATCTAGGATCAATGATGTTGTCCTAAGATCTTAGTTGGATCTTTATAGTTTTCTGATTGCTTTTAGTGTTTAAAACTTCAGTGATGGATTCACCCCACTTTGGTGTTTTCTGAGAATTTGAGTATGAGACAAATCATGAATGCTTGTCTAATCTTAGACAGATAGATCATGTGATGGTCTATTTTACTCACCGCACTCATTTGATGTTGGGGTTGCAAGTGGTTGATCTTGTGGCTAGCTTGATCTAGTGCTCCTCCTGGTACTTCCAGTTCTTGGACTTGTCCTTGATCTAGCTCTCCACCTCCTTGTCCTAGTGGCTTGATCTTGTCCTTGCTATCCACCTGATCTACCCCTCCTTGTGTCACCATCTTGGTGAGATGATCAAGGTTGTGATTGGTGTGATCTTGCTTGGCTTTGATTTGGTTTAGCTGATGTGTTTGGTGTGTAAGAACAAGAAAATGGTGTGGGGATGCTTGCCCACGGCTGTGCTGATAGTTTTGTGTGTGTGTGTGTGTAGCTGTTGTTGTGGTTCTGACAGCACACACCATGCAGTTTGGTGTGTGTGTGTTGCCTGTGTGCCTGTTGCACACCTTGTGGATAAGCTCTGGTTATGAAGTTACTTTTATCTGGTTACATTTACTTGGCTGGTGAAACTTGCCCCTCCTTGCTATTTGGAGTTATTTGACTTTTGGCTTAAATTATGAAAGATTCAGTTATTTCATATTGGTGAAATTTGCCCCTTTAAAAGATTACTCAATGATGAAATCTTGAACAGTGCACTTCACTGTCAATTCTGAGAGTAATGTAATTTTAACCTTAACTTTCTTTCTTTTTTGTTTGTGTTTGTTTTGCAGGTACCAGACTTGGAAATTCAAGACTTTAGTCTAGGTTTTATTTTTCTTTGTAGAATAGTCATATGTAATATTTCTTTATTCTTTTGTAATTATATTTTTATTCTTTTGTAATAAAGATTGTACTATTATTCAATAAAGAAATATTCTTCTTCTATTAATTACTATTGTAAAGATTGTTGCTCATTTCCATAAGTTACATTTGTGTAACTTATTTATAGAATAAAATTTTGAAATGAAGATTCTTATTCTTAATTGTTTTCTTTATATAAGTTTGAACTACTAATTATTAACTCATGACTAAAGCACAATACTCAAACATAACTTTAAATCCTTTTGAACTATAAATTCAACACTCAAGTTTAAATTCAAATTTCATTTCCCAAAACACATTAGTCCACAAAGATCATATCAAAGTCTATAACAATCATCCTTCAAGACAATACCTAATCTCAAAGCATGAAAGAAACTTTGATCACCTTAGGTTTTTATTTGGTGAAAAATTTACCCACATTTTCACAGATGAATGCATGAATTTTCACAGATTCCTAAATCTACCCCTCATTGGTTCCTAAATGCTGGGATGTTACATTTGCTTCTTCACGGATTAGGCCGATGAGTTGATGCGAGTGTCGACCCGATCTTCGGATGAACCTTCAGCAATTTTTTCAGGCGAGCATTCTCCCCCTTTCTACCTATTTTATATTTATAGTATTTACTTCCTCCTGTTGATATATTGATATCTGTGTTGCGATGCTTTAGATTCCGTACCCCTTTATATATCCCTGCAGCCTTTATCTTGCCTTGGACACCTCATATTGCCTATTGATTGGGTAGACAGATGGTCTTGCGAGTAGTAGTCGCTTGCTTAGGCGCTGCTTCGTGTCGTCGATGTTCCACTGTTGTTAGGGGTTGGCATATTCATAATGGTGGACATAATCAGGGCGTCAATTGCAGTTTAATAACTAATATTGAAAGTAGGTATAATAAATGCAGAGGCACATAGGGGCAATAGTTGAGATCTGGTTGTTATCCCGCCCCCTGTGTCCATCTAGGGCCCAAGTTCTTGACACCTGTTCCGAGACGAGCGCGCTAACCACATGTGGGGTGTCTGGGCACCCCTATCGGCTTAGTCCCTAATTTCAAAGTACTGTTCTAGGGGCCACAACACTAGTTCGGGCTTTATGCGTTACTATTGTACTTATGCCATGTATGCCATGTATGAGATGTTTAATGAGCGTTTATTACTGTTGCGTAGGTGCGGCACTCTGTCACGGGAATATTTTGTCTATGACCTCTGCTCCCGTGCAAGTCCACGAAACCTCAGGGTCCATGCGAGGAGGATTAGCTATACCTCATATGGGTAGCTCTTTCGGGTGGCCCCCATAAACTTTATTTGGGTTAGGGAAAGCATCGTGTCCTAGGCCCCGCCGACATACCTATGGAAGTATGTTAATTGATCTGGAAACAAGGTTCGAAGTGCGCGTGGAAACTTTGGTGCACCCCTGCAGGGTTAAATCTTTTCGAAAAGACGTGTCCGCGGTTATGGACGACTTGGAGCACAGTTCTCGATCATAGACAACTATAACTAAAGCTTACCATTATAAATTTGACTTGTATCTGATATGACTAGTAAGTTAGATAACCACCTTGGAAAGAATGAATAAAATTGCCAACCGTGTGAGTTTCCTCGGCATGACTTCCTCGTGTGGTCTCGAGGAGGAAATACCAGGATGGGTATGGTTGGTGATAGTATCAGGTTGGTTCTGGATAGGTCTTTCTCATCTCTCTCTGATAGCCGACAGATGTATTGAGTCTCTATAGGTTTTTTAGCACATGCTCCGCTGCCGCTTCATTCCACCATACCTATGTAGGCGAGGACCGCCGAATTCTAGTCTCGCCGTGTACTTGCCTCAGTACTGACCGCTCTCTTTTTTCCTTTGCCCTTTGTCGGCACCCCTTTTGTTTAAGCAGGTTTGAGATCGACGTCGTTAGCAGGGTTACCCTTCCGTCTTGGCCTGGTCAGGGTTATGGACGTCATTGGTTATTCTCTAGGGCTCTTAGCCCCATTTGCATCTTGTCCATACTCGGACGCTATATCATTTTCAAGGTTATTTGGATCTTTCTACTGTATATCTGTATTCTTGACTCATGGAGTCGTTGTTGTATATATCTGTTCTGTGGGTTCCATCGTGGACTATTGTGTAATGATATTACTTCGTTTTCCACCCGCACGCAAGTGTCTAGTGGGCACCTCTGAATCGTTTCTATGCGGGTTTGGCGGGAATCGCTAAAACTTGCATAGGGCTGATCCGAGGGTGTTACAGAGCCCCCACCCCCGCCCAGCTTCATGATGTCCCCATCAACGATCACATTTCCATCAAGCTTTACCACATCAACAACAAGTACTACTCGTGGAAGACGTACTTATATCTTCTCTTCCGCGAGTACAATCTCCGCGGCCACATCAACGGCACCACCAACCTTCTCTCCATGCAGCGTGACAACGACTGTCTGGCGATTGACGCCACTATCATCCGCTGGCTCTTCCTCACCATCACGTCGGACATCTTCAAGACCGTCATCCGTGACGATGATGACGCCCGCATGGTATGGACCATGATGGGGATATGCCTACCGGGGTATGCCCAGCAGGACGTTTCCTATTGGCCCAAGCCGCCAGCGAGTGGGCCTGCAGGACGGCGACTGGATCGAGACTTGGCGAGGATTCAGGCGACTGGAAGCTAGAGGCCCAGAAGCATAGCTAGGCCCAGTCGAACTAGGTCAAAGAACCTCCGAATCCTTAACTAATTCGGTTGTAATCTGTAAACCCTAGCGAGGTGAGCCTATATAAACCTCCCTGGGGTACGCATAGAGGATACGTTCCATCATACACCCAAGGGACTCGCCGCCTAGTCGTCGAGCTCGCCCCTTGTACTCTCACCATAATACAATCTAGCAGGAGTAGGTCTTTACCCTCCGGGGGGCCGAACCTGGGTAAACCCTTGTGTCTTCGCCCTCATCTCGCTCCGCAGATGGCTGGCCGCCCTTGCCCCATGTTCTACTACTCGCTGTCGATTGCAGCATCTGCCGTGGTCATTCCCACGATAGTGGCACCCATCGTGGGGCCTGGCCGGTCAGGCCGATGTTCTGCGGCGAGATCCAATCTGCCCATCAACGAGTCGATCGCCACCGGCCGCATGATCGCGATCGGCGAGATGCTCCAAATCTTGCCAAGCAGCTACGTCCCGACGGCACGACCCGTCACACATAGCGTGATCCTGCCGGTCGACACGATCAGCCTCTTCGTCGGTCTCACCGACGTCATCGTCGCGGAAGACTTGGCTCGCATCCGCGAGTCGCCGCCACGCGACCGGCTCTCTGAGAGCCAGGTCCGCACGATTCACCGATCTTCGCCCGACCGAGACTCGCCAAAAAGAACGTGGCCGAAACCACCGCGGCCGCGGACGATGCGGCCCTCAATGACGACACCGATTCGGCGACCCCGACGTCAGCCGCCGGATCCATTGTCGCCACATAGCCCGCAGGCTCCATCACCCAGGTCTCCAATGTCGGAGATTTCGAGGACCCCTCCATCCTTGGGATCTTCGACTCCGGGTCGGAGAACTCCGCCGACCTCCACGACGGAACCGGTCGCCACGCCGCGACCTACATGGCGACTGGCGCCGATCCCCCGGAAGACCCCTTCTCCACGCCGATCCCACCAAACGCGACGGCAACAAAGGTCGAGGAACTCCGCCTGCGGCTGGCGGAGGCAGTCCGCAAGGAGCAAGCCGAGCGTGAAAATTTTCGCCAGCAGCGACAACGCAGAGTCCGCGCTTATCACCAACTTCGAATCAGGTCGCTCAACCCTACCATCCAGGGAGCGCCTGAACTTCGACGACGAGAACGACCGGCTCGCGTGGCGAAAGGCGATATGCGAGAACGCCGCCAGAGGAAGCGCCGACTTCACCAGGGCGACGCCAACGGCGCCCCACCACCACCCAACCGCGCTTCTGGACCAACCAAGGATCATGGTCTCTAACGAGAGAGACGCGAACGGCCTCCGCTGTTCTCCACCCCAATGGACAATGTCGTCATGCCGAGCAATCGACAACATCCAAGTCACCGGCGAAGGCGCCCTGCAGATCCAGTACGCCAAGGCTCTACTCGCCAAAGCAGTTGAGCAACAAAACGCGGGTGCCGACTCATAGGGTCGGATGTACTCGCGTTCATCACGCAGTAGGGCGACCTCGAGCGACCGCCCTATGGCGGTAAATACCCTCAACTGCCCACCACCCGAGCCCCTGCAGCTCCAACACCGACACGCGAACGTGGCACTCTCCACCAACGACCCACAGCCGGCGAACAACTTCGTCGCTGCCAACGGGCAGCCCGTCAACGCACGCACCCACATCATCAACAACCAGAGCTGGCGCGCACGCCAGCCTGAAGACCTGCGGCACACCCTCACCAACCGCCGTGACGGCGAACCAAGGGGATCGCTGAGCCGAGTCGGACCCCAGTGCTTCAGACCGATGATCCGAGGCGAAAGATACCCGACGAACTTCAAAGCGCCGAAGGAAATAGAGAAGTAAGACCCCTCGTACGATCCGTCCGTGTGGCTGGACACTTACCTCATGGCGATGGGGATTGCCGGCCACACGATCTACTCGCCGCTCGCTACCTCCCCCTAATGATGGAGGGAGCATGCAGGCAGTGGATTAACACCCTCCCCGCGGATAGCATCGACTCCTGGGAGGAAATGCGTGATGCCTTCGTCAGGCACTTCGAGGGCTCATACACCCGCGCCACCACCATCGAGGACCTGGAGCGATGCGTCCAGGGACCCCGCGAGTCAACCCGCAGTTGGGTCCAACGGTGGCAAGATCTGTGGTATAACGCGTCCGGAATCCACCCGGACACCGCAATCCACTGCTTCGAGACCTCGTGCCGCTATGAGCCCCTGGTCGCCAAGCTCAAGCGAGTGTACAGAACACTCGACAACATACCGGACCTCCTAGAGATCGCAAAGAAGTACACGGAGGAGGACCCAAACCAAGAAACCGACGATGATTCTGGAGGACATCGCCGCACGAGCGGCCACGACAACGGGAGGCGACCCGAGTTACGGTGCGTAAACACTCGCCTCACCGGCAAATGCTGCGGTGACGGGCGAGTCGACTTCGTCACCAATGCCGGATATGCGCCGCGCGAACCCAAGAGCTTTCGCCGCGTCGGAAGACAGCGCCGCGATGGTGGCAACTACAAGGCAAAGCCGAGGTTCGATCCCACGACCCTTCTCAACCAACCATGTGTGTTTCATAGCAGGGAAGGAAAGCCCGCCATGCACAGGACCGCCGACCGCCACTCTCTCAAGTAGATCGAGAAGGCACGGCGCGCGCGGGAAGCCCCGACAACAACCCGCCAAATGGCGGAAAGTTCGGCAGCATCGCCGGCTCGCTCCACACCTTCACAGGCTACAACATGAAGCGCGAGAAGAAGGTCATCGCCCGCGCCGTCGCCGTCAACGCGGTGTCCCAGATAGACATCCCCCAGTTCCTCAATTGGTCTGAGCAACCAATCACCTGGAGCCGCGAGGACCACTTGCCACGGATCGAATATTCGGGCCGAGTCGCCCTAGTGGTCAAGCCCAAGGTGGGAGACTACTGGCTCCCCAAAACGTTGATGGACGGCGGCAGCTCCATCAACATCCCACTGACACGCTCAGCGATCGCGATCCTGCAGTCGATGTTCGAGACGACCTACACCACCTTCCACGGCATCGTCCCCAGTCGGAAGGCATACCCGATCGGCAAGGTGACGCTGCCAGTCACCTTCGGCACACCAGCAAACTTCCACACCGAGCGGATCGTCTTCGAGCTAGTGCCCTTCAACAGCCCCTACCACTGTGTCCTGGGGCGCCAGGCGTTCGCCAAATTCATGGCAGCGCCCCACTACACGTACAACACGATGAAGCTACCTGGACCATGCGGCATCATCACTGTCCATGGAGACCCCCACATGGCCGCAGAATGCAAGGCCAAAGGCGCTGGACTCGCTGACGCCGTCATCGCGGCGGAAGCCAACCACTCCAAGGAGCTCGCCAAGTATGCAAGCGGGGTCAACAACGACGACCCCACCATACTCAAGAAGCCCAATTCAGAGGGTGGCAGCTCCACCGCCTTCAAGGCAACAACACACACCCGCACCGTCGAGCTGGTCCCAGGCGACTCCAGCCAAACGGTGACGATCGGAACGGGCATGAGCCCAGCATAGGAAGGCGCGCTCATCGAGTTCCTCCATGAGAATAGGGACATCTTCGCATGGAAGCCATCCAACATGCCTGGTGTCCCGAGGGAACTCGCTGAGCACAAACTCAACGCTGACCCCAAAGTGCGACTTGTCAAGCAGTCGTTGCGACCCTTCAATGAAGAGCGCCGACGAGCCATCACCGAGGAGGTGCAGCGTCTACTCGCTGCAGGCTTCATTCGGCCAATCAAGTACTCCAAGTGGCTGGCAAACCCAGTCCTGTTCGAGAAGAAAACGGACTGGAGAATGTGTATCGACACAAATTTAAACATACCGCTCAAGGAGCAATTCGTCCTCCCACGGATCGACCAAATCATCGACTCCACCGCGGGCTCGGAGGCGCTATGCTTCCTCGACGCCTACTCTGGGTACAACCAGATCGAAATGGCCGTCGAGGACGAAGAGAAGACGACGTTCATCACGCCATTCAGAGCTTTCTTCTACACTGCCATGACCTTCGGCCTCAAAAACACCGGAGCGACCTACCAGCGGTGCATGCAGGAGTGCCTTGCGAGCCAAATTGGCCGCAATATCCACGTCTACATCGACCTGGCGGAAACCTTCGCCAACCTGCGAAGGTACAAGATAAAGCTAAACCCAGGAAAGTGCACCTTCGGTGTACCAACTGGACAGCTACTGGGATACGTTGTCTCCAAGCGCGGGATCGAGGCGAACCCCTCCAAGATCAACACGATCGCCCGACTCGGTAGACCCGAGTGCCTGCACGACGTCCATAAGCTGGTCGGGTGAGTCGTGGCTCTCAGTCGCTTCATCCCCTGGTTAGGCGAAAAGGCGATGCCCCTTTATCGCCTAATGCGCAAGAACCCCACTTTCCAGTGGGACAAGGAGGCAGACGACACACTCCATGCTCTCAAGGAGGTGCTACTCGCAGCACCGCTACTCGCCGCCCCCGTCGACAAGGAACCCATGCTGGTCTACGTCGCGGCTTCCGAGCGCGTCATCAACACCGTCATGGTCGTCGAACGACCAGAGGAAGGGAAGGAGCGCCCGGTGCAGCGACCCGTATACTAAATCAGCGAAGTCCTCACCGAGTCGCGCCAGCGCTAACCGCAGTACCAGAAATTGGTATACGCGATCTTCAGAGCACAGAGGCGACTGCCGCACTACTTCCAGGAGCACCCAATAACGGTCGTCTCCTCAGCACCGTTGCAGGACATCATACGCAACCGCAAGGCGACCGGGCGAGTCGCCAAGTGGGCCGTCGAGATCGGCGTCCACAACATCAAGTATGAGCCGTGCAAGGCGATCAAGTCGCAGGCTCTCGCAGACTTCCTCGTCGATTGGGAGGAGGCCCAGCAGCCAGAGAAGCTGCCATACCTCCATTACTGGAGCCTACACTTCGACGGCTCCAAGAATGCATACGGTGCAGGAGCGGGGATCGTGCTGACATCTCCGAAGGGCAACAAGCTCCGCTACGTCCTCTACCTCGACTTCACCCCCTGCACCAACAACATGGCCGAGTACGAGGCGCTACTCCACGACATGCAAGCAGCCAAGGAGATGAACATCAATCGCCTACGCTGCTACGGAGACTCGACCTCGTCGTCGGGCAAGTCACCGGCACCTGCGACGCCGTCTCCCCCACCATGGCGCCATACCTCCAAGCAGTGGACCAGCTGGGTGGACACTTCGCAGGCTACTCCGTCGAGTGGATCGACAGGCGGAAGAACGAGGAGGCCGACGCACTCTCTCGCATTGGCTCGGCTCGACTCGCACCACCCGCTGGCGTCTTCCTCGACACCATCACCAAACCTTCCGTCTCTCCCCCAAGGGAGATCGACATCGGAATCCCGTTGCAACCAGAAGCAGCCCTGGTCGCACTAATCGCCGAGCCAAGCGACTGAATCGCGCCATACGTCGCTTACCTGGAGGGAGGCACCCTACCCGCGGACAAAACGGAGGCCCGGATGATAGCACGCCGCTGCAAGTCCTTCGTTATCATCAACGGCGAGCTCCAAAAGCGCAGCGTGACCGGTATGTTCCAACGCTGCGTCCAACCCGCTGAAGGATGCAAAATCCTCCAAGACATCCATTCCGGCGATCGCGCCACCACCGCTCGTCGCAAAGGCCATGCGACACGACTTCTACTGGCTCACCGCACACGCAGATGCTATCGACATTGTCCAGCGGTGCGTCGGATGCCAGAAATACGCCAACCAGACTCACGTGCCGAGCTCGGCGCTCAAGACAATCCCCATCACCTGGACGTTCGCCGTGTGGGGCATGGACATGGTAGGCCCCTTCAAGAAGGCCCCCTCTGGCTTCACCCACCTCCTAGTCGCAGTCGACAAATTCACAAAATGGGTGGAGGCCAAGCCAGTTCGCAAGTGCGATGGGAAGACCGCCACCAAGATCCTACGCGAGCTCATCTATCGCTACGGGTTCCCAAACAGCGTCATCACGGACAACGACACCAACTTCGCCAAAGGAGCCATGGCCTAGTTCTGCGAGGAGCACCACATCCGACTCAACCTCGCCTCAGTCGCTCACCCAGAGTCCAATGGCCAAGCGGAACGCGCCAATCAGAGCATCCTCCATGGCCTGAAGCCACAACTACAAGTCCCACTCGAGCGCACCGCCAGGTGCTGGGTCGAGGAACTCCCCTCCGTCATCTGAGGCATCCGCACCTCCATCAGCAGGTCGACAGGATTCACCCCCTTCTTCATGGTTTACGGTGCCGAGGCAGTCATGCCAACCGACCTCGAGCACGATTCACCAAGGGTGGTCAACTACACGGAGGCTGCAAATGAGCTCACACGCCAAGACGGAGTCGACTAGCTCGACGAAGCACGCGACCTAGCTCGCTCCCGCACCGCCATCTACCAGCAAGGGCTCCGCCATACAGCCGGGCGAAAAGTGGACTCGCACTTTCCAGGAAGGCGACCTGGTACTGCGCCTAATCCAGGACAAGAAAGGCATGCACAAGCTCTCACCCCCTTGGGAGGGACCATTCGCCATTGGGCGAGTCCTGGGCGATGACGCCTACTACCTCACCGACGTCCGAGGGGACGGAAAACTCGACGTCAAGCGGCCATGGAATGTAAACCTCCTACGGAAGTTCTACTCTTAGAACTCCAGACATGTACCCCTACCCACTATGAAATAAAACAGATTGGTTACCGCAAAATTGTGTCTACTCTCCGTGTCTTGTGCCACTCGCACTCGTAATAACAGCGTTACGCTATTCGCAGAAGTCAACCTTTGGCAAAGCGACCAGCACGGCCAAGTAGTGCGGTACGAGGGCACTAGGAAAACTCAGGCCTCGTAACGTCCACGAAAAACGCTAACCCAGAGCCCCATTGGATTCGCCTAGCTCGACTGGCTCCCGAGCCAAGACAACTGCACTCGCTCCCCACAGCGACCAAGTCCTCCGCATCCTCGACGTAGCGACTCGAACGGCCAAGTACCATGCTCGGGGACTGACACCCGATCAAAGACGAGCGGCTAGGAAAAAACGCCAAGTATGAGAGCGTGCCCAGGACTCGCCATACGACTGATCTTCCGGATCAGGCAGGAGTGATGCGCTTAAAATAACGCGCTTAGTCCTCACCTATCCTGGGCCTGCGACTAGAACGGCCAAGTACCACGCTCGGGGACTCGGCAACCCGACCCCATTCACGCCCGGGAAAACGGTCAAGTAAAGAGCACCCCTGGGAGTCGCCATGCGACTAGCTTTCCGAGCCATGGCGAGTCGACCTTAACTCACTAACAGTTCACAAAACGTATAAAAACGAGGTAAACCCCATAAAAAGGGCGGACGCGCTCGGGGACTCGCACAATCAACACCCAAAATTGTAAAACAACTGACAAAATAACACGAGCATTCCTTTATAGCAGCACAATTTGTTTCGCGTACAAGGAAAGTTACATTGTTACTCCATACTAACGCCAAATGGCAAAACATTCTACTCCGCAGGCTTTGACGAAGACGCGCCGCCATCCCTGCGGCTGCGGATAAAGGGCATGTAAGGGTTTGACGGATATGTCGTCAGCTCACCCGCCATCGCCGCACGGAATGGTTGTTCCACCTTGAAGTCTCGGTGTTTCGGCTCAGGGTCATTGGGGGCGACAATCGTCTCCTGGTAAGGGATGAGGTCGCCCATCGCTCAAACGCGGTCGGAGTATACCGCGGCTCGGTCCGTCAGCTTTAACACCTCGGCAATCTCCACCGAGCCCGTCGATCACGGGTAACCGCTCGTGACATCGTCGAGGTCGAAGTCATCCGGGAAATAGGCGAGCCCAAGGCTGAGGGCCGTCGCCGCTCCATGACGGAAGGCCGACCGCGTCATGAATTCCACGACCGACGGGGCCTTCTCCAGGTAGCGCCATACCTTGACCAGGTAGGGCCTTCTCCGTGGGCAATATCTCCTGAAGGTACGCACAGAGGCAAGTCGCCGACAACGCGGCCGAGTTGACCAGGGTGGTCACACACTGCCGCGCGTCATACGACTGCGCCTCTTCCGCGTTATCAGTGATCCGGCCTGCAAACACACAAAAACAGTAAGCAAACATCAAAACCGCAACGCGGTACGCGCAATCGGAAGTCGGTTGAAGAAAAGCTTACCAATCAGCGGGCGGCAGAGGTCCGTGATGAAACTTTGAAGAGAAGAGAAATCATTCTGCAACCTAGCAACGAGCGCATCAGATACCTTCCGCTCTTCAGCGGCAGAAGTGACGGCAGCCTTGGCTCGTCCTTCCACCGAGCTCGCTTCCGCCTTCGCCTCCTTGAGCTCACGCTCCAGATCGGCGATTCGCTTTTTAGGCTCGCCCAAAGCGGACTGAGCCGCCATCAAGTCACCTACCGGGACAAGGCCTTGGCGAGCTTCCTTCACCTCAGCCGTACTACTATCTGTTTCCAGAGCAAAACGGTCAACACCGTGACAAGTAAGCCACGAGTTCCAAGTAAAGCATATACTAACCCGCAGCCGCTTGAAGCTCCTTATTCGTCTCCTGGACGGCGACGAGCTCCTTCACTTCGCAGCAAGCCGCTCGGCTGACTCGCGCTGCTATCTCTACGCACAAACCACAGTGTCAACAGCAAACAATTCCTAAGTGCCCACCCACTGAAATTCAGCGACTACGCACCCGAGGACTGGACAACGAAATTCCTAAGTGCCCACCCGCTGAAATTCAGCGACTAGGCACTTGGGGACTGGACAACGAAATTCCTAAGTGTCCACCCGCTGAAATTCAGCGACTAGGCATTCGGGGACTGGATAACATAAAAAACATTAAGAATCCGACCACTGAAATTCAGTGGCCAGATCTTTGGGGACTGGACATACTTGGATAGAAGCGCCTAGCATGCCATGAAGTTCCATCGCATCCACCGACGCGAGCACGACCGGAGTGTGTCCAAGACGCTGTTCAACCTCCGTGTCGGCGACCCTAGGAAGCTGGCTTGATGGCACTGAGGCACTCGCCGTGGCAGCCTTCGCCAGGAAGTGAGGGAAAGTCGCTGCAGCGGCTACTGCGCCACTCGGGGTTGGCTCAGCCACATCGGTTGAGCCCGCAAGCACCATATGTTGCAACCCCACACCTTCCTTGGCCTTCAAAGCCGTTTCCGCTGTGGTTGGAGGCTCGCTCGGGGCAGCCGCCGGATCGTCAGAGACCGTGACGACATCGTCGCCTTTCGCCCTTTTGATGCCTTTGGCGAGAGCAATGACCTTGTCGCCCTTCCTCTTCCGCGAGGGATCAGCTGGCACCTCTATGGCGACTGGTGGAACCTTGGCCACTGAAGGATGGCCTATCTTCTTAACCCTAGTCCTGTGAAACAGCTCTGTCAATGAAGCTCTCCGATTAAAACACAAAGCAAGCAGACGAGTAAAAGTTCAAGGAGCACTCACTTGGCGAACGGAAGAAATCGCAGGCCGGTGCGGATGCTGGCCGGTTTTTCCAGTTCTGGCCCCAGCTTCCGAGTGAGGCCCGTCTCGAACACATTGTGTGCCCAAGTCACTGATGGCTTCTTCGAAGATGAAGCCGCGGCGGGAGCCTCTGTGGCAATTGTTACGGGAACCCCCCTTGGCGGCGATGCCCCTGCGGCCGGAGCGGCCCCTAAGCTAGTGACTGGGGCAAACGGCGGTGGCAACGACGCCAGTGGAACTTCGTCCGTTGTGGCGGCGGCACCAGTCGCCCAGCGTCGCGCGTTTGTTTCATGGCCGGTGGTGGGGCCATGGGCTTTTCGCGGTCGAGGCGGAGACGCGTCGGCTTCACCTTCTTCTTTGGCGGAGCTTGCTTCTTCTTCTTCAACGGCGTGGCCTCACGATGTGAGGTGTGATCAGGGAGCTCTTCGTCGTCATCATCGTGGGCCTCGAGGCTCTTGCTGGCCTCGAGTTCACGCTGGTGCTGCCCGCGAGTCTTGCGAACCGTGGGGGCAGCAACCTCCACGGGGTCGTCGTCTTCATCATCGTCGTTATCGCCTCCATCGCTCTCGGTGTTTCCCTTGTTGGGCGATGACTCGCTCCCGTCCTGGGCAGACGAGCTTGAGTTCTCGTCGTCTGCCGGTGGAAGCCACCCTTCCACCACTTGAAACAACTGCACCAAAAACGAATGACGTTAGCATGACCGCGAATGCACGAACTGCGACTGCGAGTGCAAAAGGAATAACAGCTTACTGTTGGAGCTAGGCGCCTCGCGGTATAAGGTGCGACCCCGGCCTTCGCGTCGAGATACACCGCCTGGGTAATCTTCTTCAGGGCCAGTGTGTAATCGTTGAGTCTCCACTCAACGAGGCAGGATTTCGTCGGGTCGTCCTTGCCCGTATAGTCGTACATGTAGTGGTCACGGCTGGCCAGGGGCACGAGCCGCCGCCCGAGCCAGCAGTTGTAGAGATTGATGGTCTGGAGGCCTTTCTTCTTCAAGTTGCGAATGGTTTGCAACATCTCGTCGACAACCATCCGTTGCTCCAGCGGGAGTTTGACAACCTGGAGACGACGCGGCTCGGGCCGGTCGGCGGAGTACCTTGGAAGCGCCACTTCGTCGCCTGGAGTCGACTCGGTGACGTAGAACCAGTTCTTCTTCCACTCGTTCACCGCTTTGGCGGGCAGCATCAAATCGAAGAATGAGGCCTTCGACTTCAGCTAGAAAGTCAGGCCGCCCACAGCTAACATTGGGCCACCTGTTTCTTTGCGGCTGATCCTTCCGTGGAATAGATCTTGCCACAAGGGGAAGTAGGGCCTGCAGCCCAGATAGCACTCGCAGAACGCCATGAAAATGACAAGATGTTCGATACTATGCGGATCCAGATCCGATGGCCGGATGCCGTAGTAAGCGCAGAAACGCCGGAAGAAGAGGGAGGTTGGGAAGACAAGCCCCCGCTCTAGGTGACTGGTGAAGCAGATGAATTCCCCCTCGCGCGGATCCGGAATTACTTCTTCGGCCGTGGGGATGCACCATCTCCCGGCGCGAAGGATCCCCGCTTCCTCGAATGATTTCAGCAGTGCCTTTGTGCACTTGGATCTGCCCCATGGTTCGGTGGGAGGAGCCATCGGCTGGAGGATTGTGGGATTCAGAACTCTCTAGATCGCTCAGGTCGCTGCGCGGAATGAGGAAACAAGGGTGCTCGAGATCGGAGGAAGTGAGGGAAGCGTTTCCCCCGTTCGCCCTTCACTCTCCTTATATAGCGGTTGTTACCCGCCATTTACGGGAGCTGTTACTACGCGGTAATCACGCCAATATTACCGTTGGATTACCCAACGGCTAGTTTGACCAAAACTGACGGTCCAACTTCGTCTACTCGACTCGCTGCCTCCTACGACTCGACGATTCACCGACCCGGTTACTATGACAGTGACTAACTACTCGCCGACCCGTTCGCCAAGCTGCGATATGATTGGTCGCCGTTATTGCGACTAAAATGACTAGTTCTTTCCTTTGTTCAGGAGTCCGCCGCCGATTCGACTAGGCGTCCGCATTGGACCCGCATACTCCGACTGCCAGCAAACGCCTGCGATGAATCAATGACGGCCTCGGGGACTACTGATGGGGATATGCCTATCGGGGTATGCCCAACAGAACGTTTCCTATTGTCCCAAGCCGCCAGTAGTGGGCTGCAGGAATGACGATCGATCGAGACTTGGCGAGATTGGTGTTGGAAGCTTTTTTCCATACAATCCCCCAGAAAGAGGGATCGGGTTCCATTATCAACAGATAACGGAACAACAACCACACATATCCACATCACAAAATAAGTACTAATCCACCTAGGGGATCAAAGCGACTTAGTATCCAAAATACAGACCAAAGCAAACTTAACTGAAAAGCGACTGGAAGCTAGAGGCCCAGAAGCATAGCTAGGCCCAGTCGGACTAGGTCAAAGAACCTCAGAATCCTTAACTAATTCGGTTGTAATCTGTAAACCCTAGCGAGGTGAGCCTATATAAACCTCCCTGGGGTACGCATAGAGGATACGTTCCATCATACACCCAAGCGACTCGCCGCCTAGTCGTCGAGCTCGCCCCTTGTACTCTCACCATAATACAATCTAGCAGGAGTAGGTCTTTACCCTCCGGGAGGCCGAACCTGGGTAAACCCTTGTGTCTCCGCCCTCATCTCACTCCGCAGATGGCTGGCCGCCCTTGCCCCATGTTCTACTACTCGCTGCCGATTGCAGCATCTGCCGTGGTCATTCCCACGACAGACCAAGATCAACAGGCTCTTCACCGATAACCAGCTCCAGTGCGTCGTCTTCCTGCAGTAGGAATTCTTCGGCTCTCCCCAAGGCGATCGAACCCTGGACGCCTACTACCTATGCCTCAAGGCCATCTCTGACGAGATTTTTGATCTTGGCTTCATGATGGGGGATCAGCTTCTTCTCTCCAAGCTAATCTTCGGCCTTAGCGAGGATCTCGGTAATGCTGCTTACAACCTCACCCTCATGACTAATCCCACCTTCGAGCGTGTAGTCTCCTACCTTCGTCTCGAGGAACGCCGCCTGAAGAATCTGCGTACGCGTGCACCTCACACCGTGCTTGCCGCCGGACTCGGCCAAGGCGCCCCTGCCCCTCCGGTGCCAACATTCTTCCAGCCGCGCCCCTCGGCGCCCTTCTAGCCGCGCGCCCCAGCAGCCCCGGCGCCACCACCCTAGCAGTCGGGTCGCCGCTGTCGAGGACGTGGCGGCGGGAACCACAACTAAAAGAACATTTCATGATCTATAGTGGTTTATGTGTTAGATAACAATATCAAGCATTATTTAATGTGGGTTGAAGTGTTGCAGATCTTAGAAATATCAAAAGAAGCTCAAAGGTGTTTTGGGGGGTCCCAGATAATCCGCCCCTCCCCAATAACAAAGTAAGCAAGGGCACGGCGCACTGTGTGGGGGCGGAATATCTTTCAGATTGTTCGGCCAGGGCCGGAGTTTTTGCCCAGGACGGATAATCCGCCCCTCAAAGGGGCCGGATAATCCGCCCCTCCAGGGATTTTTTCAAAGGGTGCCACGACGCGGTGCATTGTGTGGGGCCAGATAATCCCCCAGATTTTTCGTCCCTGGGGCGGACTTTTCCCCAGGGCGGCCCCCCTCGAGGAATTTCTTCAAGGCAAGCTCGGCGCAGCGCTTAGTGAGGGGGCGGATTTTCCCCTGGACTTTCCGGCTCTGGGGCAGAGTTTTCCCCTAGGGTGGATAGTTTGCCCCTAGTGGGGGGCAGATAATCCGCCCCCAAATTTCTCCAATGGCCAGTTTTGGGCAGAGGGTATTTAAACACATCTCTCCCCTCCTGCCAGAACTCTTGATTCATTCGAAAAAGACCAGACCTGTTCTTCAAGTTCCAACCAAGAGATGTCCACCTTCATCCACCCAAAGTCCTTGATCTTTGGGGAATCGAAGGAGGAGGGATCGATCTTCATCAACAACAATCAAGCGCTTCACTTCCCCTCCATTCATTTGGAGGATCCTCGATCTTGTATTTCTAGCAAATATCTAGATCCTTGTTATGTTATTTGATAATCCTTGTTCTTGTGGAAGCTTGTTGTCATCACGGGAGCCTCCAATTCAGTTGTGGATGTGTGCCCCGCTAGAGTTGTAAAGGCACCGGTTCCCGCCTCGAAGGGTACCAATAGTAGAGAGGTGGATCAGGCCTTTTGTGGCGAAATCCATCGGAGAATAGGGTGAGGCCTATTGTGGTGTGGTGGTCTTAGAATCGCTCACCTCTCCAACACAGATGTACTTCCCTTAACAAGGAAGGAACTGCAGTAAAACAAATCCCTGTGTCTCTGTGTGCTCCACTATGGTTTCCTCGCTCCTCTCTTTACGTGTTTAGTAGATAGGTTTGCATATAGGGAAATTCTCGTAGTTGCATATCTAGAGAATTTACTTTGTGTTAAGACTAAAATTGAAAAAGAACTAAAAATTGAGTAGCACCTATTCAACCCCCTCTAGGTGCCCATACGATCCATTTCAATTGGTATAGAGCTCCGGCTCTTTATTCGGGCTTAACTGCCTAAGAGAAGTATGGGTTCCAAGGGAGATGGGAGTGATGCTACGAAAATAGTCACCATGAACAATCTCAAGATGTTGGAAACAACCTTGATTAGTTCTATGGAGGCTAAGATGGAAGAGATGCATCAAATGATAATGCGTCTCTCCACACCCGCATCACCACCTCCATCTGCCTCTAAGGCCACCACTCCGCTATCTAAGGAAAAGGATAACACCAATTCCAAAGAGAACGAGGTGGTTGGTGATGGAACTAGTAAGAGATCCTCCTCGAAAAAGGATAGTGGTAAGGAAGGATACAATGAGGTTTCTCATGTGTATTCTCCTAATCCACCTATCCCACACCCTCATATACATAATAGGGGTGATCCACCCAAACTTTCAGCATCTACTTTTAATCAATGGCAATTTTTGTTGAAGTCTCATATGTGCAACTCCTCCATTGAGTTATGGAAAATCACAGAGAATGGTCTTCATGTTGGAGATCCAAACAACCTAACAAGAAGAGAGGTTGTAGACAGTCAACTCAATGCAACAGCTCTACACATGATCCAGCTTGGTGTGGGTACCAAAGACATGCCCCACATAGAGCATGTCAACATAGCGAAGGAAGCTTGGTATGCCCTCACCGAGCTTTTCATTGGAAATGAAAGCATGAGAAGTAATAGGTATGATGCTTTGAGTAACCAAGATGAAGGGTTCTATGTGATGGATGGAGAAGATCACGAGGATACGTATAGGCGGCTCAAGTCAATAGCCACCACCTTTAGAAATCATGGTGCTTCCCACGTTGATGATGCGTGGATCAAGAGAAAGTATGTTAGTGCTCTTATGCAATTTGAGCCCACAGATTTGAAGAGTCTCCAAGGAAGGCATAACTACCACCTAATGACATCCAATGAGGTAATGCAAGAAATGGCAGCTTTCAAAGTGGCTGCCAAGAATGCCAAAGATGCTGGTGCACGAGCCATTGGAATGCAAAAGGGGTCAACATGGCCTTGAAGACAAGTGTGTCTGAACAAGACAAAGATGACATAGGATCTATGGACTATCCCGAGGATGTAAAGAGGGATCATGGCGAGTACATGGCCTTCTATGCCAGAAACTTTTGGAAGGATCTAGCCAAAGCCAAATCTGAACTTGAACGCAAGAGTGTAGCAAATGGAAGAAGGGAAAACAGTCCCAAGCCGAGAACCTGCTTCAACTGTGGAGACCGGCTGCACTTTGTAGCTGAGTGTCCTTATCAAAGTAGAGATGATAATGGAGGAAGGCTCATCCTCAAAGAGAAGTCAAAGGCTCTACGAAAGGAGCAATTTGTGAAGAAGAATGCTCCATTCAAAAGGCAACGAAAGATTGTCTTAGTGGCTCAAGAGGAGAATTCATTGGGAAGCGAAGATGAAGAATAGGATGATAGCTCACGAGAGGTGGCTGCCATAGTCACCACGTCTACACCGACATCTCTCTTCGACTCACCGAATGAAAACATCATCAACAAGAATGTCACTTGCCTCATGGCAAGAGGTTCTGAGGTATCATATCCCATCACTTCTTTTCCAAAGGCTATGATTGACATGGACGATCCTACTAGTCTAAAGGTTGAGGAAGAAATTATTGCTTTGGACTATTTTATCACTAACTTGCGAGGTGAGCACAAAAGATATTTTGAGGCTCTCATGGACCAGCTGGCCCAAAATGAAGTGCTTCTTGAAGAAAAGGGCAGGATTGAAAGGGAGGATGCAATGGAGATTGCATCCCTAAAAATGCTCTAGAAGAAGAGGAGGCTCGAGTCTCTCTTGAAGAGAGACTTGAGTCAATCGAGGAGTCACACGAAATGGATCATATGGGCACCTAGAGGGGGGGGGGTGAATAGGTGCTACTCAATTTTTAGTTCTTTTTCAATTCTAGTCTTGACACAAAGTAAATTCTCTAGATATGCAACTACGAGAATTTCCCTATATGCAAATCTATCTACTAAACACGTAAACAGAGGAGCGAGGAAACCGTAGTGGAGCACACGGAGACAGAAGGATTTGTTTTACTGCAGTTCCTTCCTTGTTAAGGGAAGTACATATGTGTTGGAGAGGTGAGCGATTCTAAGACCACCACACCACAATAGGCCTCACCCTATTCTCCGATGGATTTCGCCACAAAAGGCCTGATCCACCTCTCTACTATTGGTACCCTTCGAGGCGGGAACCGGTGCCTTTACAACTCTAGCGGGGCACACATCCACAACTGAATTGGAGGCTCCCGTGATGACAAGAAGCTGCCACAAGAACAAGGATTATCAAATAACCAAACAAGGATCTATATATTTGCTAGAAATACAAGATCGAGGATCCTCCAAATGAATGGAGGGGAAGTGAAGCGCTTGATTGTTGTTGATGAAGATCGATCCCTCCTCCTTCGATTCCCCAAAGATCAAGGAATTTGGGTGGATGAAGGTGGAGATCTCTTGGTTGGAACTTGAAGAACAGGTCTGGTCTTTTTCGAATGAATCAACAGTTCTGGCAGGAGGGGAGAGATGGGTTTAAATACCATCTGACCAGAACTGGTCGTTGGAGAAATTTGGGGGCGGATTATCCGCCCCCACTAGGGGCGGACTATCCGCCCTGGAGGAAAACTCTGCCCCAGAGCCGAAAAGTCCGAGGGGAAATCCGCCCCTCACCGAGCGCCGCGTCGAGCTTGCCTTGAAGAAATTCTTCTAATCCGCCCCCTCCCAAGGGGCAGATTGTCCGCCCTGGGGAAAAGTCCGCCCGAGGGACGGAAAATCCGGGGGATTATCTTCCCCCCACATAGTGTGCCGCGCCGTGTCACCCTTTGCAAAAATCCTAGGGGCGGATTATCCGTGCCCCTTAAGGGGCGGATTATCTGGCCTAGGAAAAAACTCCGGCCCTGCCCTGACAATACGAAAGATATTCCGCCCCCACACAGTGTGTCGCGCCCTTGCTTCCTTTGTGATTGGGGAGGGGCGGAGGATTATCCGGCCCCCAAAAACACCGTTGAGCTTCTTTTGATATTGCTAATATCTGCAGCACTTCAACACACATTAAATAATCCTTGATATTGTTATCTAACACACAAAACACTAGAGATCATGAAATGTTCTTTCAATCTCCCCCTTTTTGGTGTTAGATGACAATACTAGTATTTGCAATAAAACCTACTAACATCATCTTCAAGAAATGAAGGAGGCTCCCCCTAAATGTATGGATATCAATATCTTGAATTTGAATACAAATGCACACACTAAGGAATAAGACAATTTCATAAGATTGACGGCTATATCAAAGATGAGTTAGGAAAACACTTCATACCACCGGGATATGAATTAGCCAAGATAATAAGCGAGAATATTAGGCCTTGAAACATCCCACCATTTTGATGAATCAATAGATATGATTCCAGAATTCCATATGACTATAGATAATTCCAGAATTCCACAAAGATAAGTCCACACATAAACCAAAGTGCCACACACGGCATAGTCTCATACACAACAAATCACAAATAGAATTTCAACGCTAAAGGGGCACAAGCAACCGGTAAAGAGAATGAATGATAAAAAAGGCAAATGCCTGCGCCCGACCCATGCAAATCTATGGAGATCTAAATAGAAATACTTCTCCCCCTTTGGCATCAAAACGCCAAAAAGGAAGAATAGAGATGCTAACGCCCCAAGAGATCACTCCTCGTAGTCCTCCTCGTCATCGTAGTCGTCCCCGTCCCCTTCCTCTTCCTCATCATCATACTCATCATCATCAGTAGCTAGAGGAGTTGGCTCCCTAGGCGGTGCATGAAACAGGTGACGCTCGACCTCTCCATAGTTGATACCTGAAGTGTCTACTGAGCATATGGTTCCGGAGCAGTAGGAGGAGGAGGATGGCCAGACGCCCCAGACACATGATGGAGAATCAGCTGCTGGGTGTGGGCCATCTCATGTCGCTGCCGGTAGGTCTCATACTGACCCTTGTTAGTGTCAACCCCCATGCACAAGATGTTCTGCTGGAACCAGTTCAGCTACTTGACCTCACGGGCCATAGGAGGCACTGGGGGCCTACGTCCACTAGCCCGTGCATCACGCATGAAAGACTCAGGAATTGAGGAAGGATGGGAGGTCTTCTGTGACTTATTGTAGATCTTCTTGGACTTGTGCACTCCATCCAAGTTACCACCGAACTCCTCATGGGGAAGCATGTGCTTGATAAGCATCATTATATATGGAGCAAAAGGAATGGAGAGCCTGTTGAACATAGCATCTGTCATCTCATGGTAGATGTAATCCATGACATCCAACTTGTACCCAACAACTGACTCTGCATTGGTGGCACACTCATGGGAAAATGCAAGCAGGGGCATGAGGTGACGTCGAATCATATCATTATTGCCCCCACTCGGAGCAATGTTGTCTAATATCCCACAAGTATAGGGGATCGTGTGTAGACTTTTTGATAAGTAAGAGTGTCAAACCCAACGAGGAGCTAAAGGTAGGATAAAATGTTCTCTCAAGTTCTATCAACCGCCGATACAACTCTACGCACACTAAACGTTTGCATTATCTAGGAAATAAAACTAGAGCAACAATATGGGCATGAGAGATAGCTTTGCAAGATAATAAATACAAGAAAGTAATTGTTAGTGCTGCAACAATAAAATATACTAAGTAACCATAAACTAACAGTACCATGAGTGTGGAAAAGTGGTGGTAATTGATGCGTCTCAGTTCACCGTAGAGCTTCGTTGGGATACCCCAAGAGGAGGGTGTGAAGAGCACAACAGTAAGTTTTACCTCAGTTATGAAACCAAGGTTATCGAACCAGTAGGAGTAAGGAAACAACTCCAAGGTGTTGCTAACAACTTGGAGCCTGCACAACACAAACTCAAAATTTGCCCCAACGTACAGTGAGGTTGTCAATCTCACCGGTTTACTAAAAACAAAGGATTAAACGTATAGTATGGAAGATAATAATTGCTTGTAGAAAGTAAACGGTAACAGTAGATGATGTATCAATGATAAAGATTGGATAGGTGTCCACAGTTCACTAGAGGTGTTCTCCTTAAGATAGATAACATGCTGGGTGAACAAATTACAGCGGGGCAACTGACAGATTGAGAAAGCATAACAATACATATACTAGACATCATGACTCCTATGAGATTTGATTGGGAATTACAACAATATACATAGACCGTAATCCAATTGCATCTATGACTAATAATCCACCTTCAGGTTATCATCCAAACCCCTTCCAGTATTAAGTTGCAAGCAACAAATAATTGATTAAGCCATGTGCGTAAAGTAAACAATACAATTGTTCCATGACCAAAAGATTGTTGTTTTGTCCCTAGTAGCAACAACACATCTACAACCTTAGAGATTTCTGTCACTTTCCCAGATTACTAGAGGCATGAACCTACTATCGAGCATAAATACTCCCTCTTGGAGTCACAAGCATCTACTTGGCCAACATAGCTACTAGCAACAGAGAGCATGCAACATCACAAATAACACAGACATGATAGAATCAATAATCAATCTGACATACTGTTGGCTGCGCTGGGTTGATGTAGGAGCGCTTCGTTGGGAACCCCAAGAGCAAGGTGTGAAGTAGCACAGCAGCAAGTTTTCCCTCAGTAAGAAACCGAGGTTATCGAACCAGTAGGAGCAAGGAAACGTCACACAGGTGTTGCAAGCAACGCGGAGACCTGCACAACACAAAATCAAGACTTTGCCCTAACGAATCAGTGAGGTTGTCAAGCTTACCGGTTCGCTGTAACAGAGGATTAAACGTATGGTGTGGAAGGTAATGGTGGTTTGCAGCAAGTAAACAGTAACAGTGGAAGATGTATCAATGCTAAAGATTGGACCGGGGTCCATAGTTCACTAGAGGTGTTGTCCTTAGATAAACAACATGGCATGAAGGGTAAACAAATTACAGGGGGGCAATTGACAGGAACTGAGCAAGGCATAACAATGCAATTACTAGTCAGAAAGATCCTATGAGGCTGATTGGGCAATACAACAATACACATAGACCGTCATCCAACTGCATCTATGACTAGAAGTCCACCTTTAGGTTATCATCCGAACCCCCTCTAGTATTAAGTTGCAAGCAACAGACAACTGCTTTAAGCAAAGTGTGTAAGGTAAACAGTCCACATGTTCCATGAACAAGAGACCGTTGTTTTTTCCCTAGTAGCAACAACACATCTACAACCGAAGAGATTATTGTCACTTCCCTTGGAAACTATAGGCATGAAACCCACTATCGAGCATAAATACCCCCTCTTGGAGTCACTAGCAACTACTTGGACAAGATAGCTACTAACAACAGAGAGCATGCAAGATCACAAACAACACAAACATGATAGAATCATAAAGACAAAACCATTAATCGAACCAACATAATAATCTCAATTTCCATCGGATCCCTGCAAACACAACATGCATGATTACAAATAGATTAGATCTTGATCATGAACGGAGCTCACAAGATCTATACATGAAAGCACAAAGGAGGAGATACAACCATCTAGCTTCTACATGGACCCATAGTCCAAGGTGGAACTACTCACGCATCACACCGGAGAGAAGGCCTCCGGGATGATCTCCCCTCCGGCAGGGTGCCGGGAAGAACTTCAGATCCCCCCGATCTAGGGATGATGGTGGCGGCGGCTACAGACGGTTTCGTGGATTTCTGATCGGGTACTCAGGCTTTCTGCATCGGGGGATTCTTATAGGCAAAGGGGGAGACCGAGGAGGCGTCCAGGGGCTGCAAACCCTAGCCAGGCGCGGGGCTGGGCCCACCTGCGCCTGGGGTGGGTCTTCCCCCCTGGCTGGCCTCCCGGGCACTCCTCTGGACTTCTTGTTCCCCACGGAAAGTAATTGACTTTATCCTTTGTCCCGTCCAATTCCGAGAATATTTCTTTACTAACTTTTCTGAAACCAAAAACAGCAGAAAACACGCATCTGGCACTGTTGCAACTTGTTAATAGGTTAGTACCAGAAAACATGTAAAAAGCACCTCAAAGTGTGGACAAGTAAAGCAAAGTAGATACTAAACAAGCATGGACCATCAAAAATTATAGATATGTTTCCAACATATCAACATCCCCAAGCTTAACTCCTACTCATCCTCGAGTAGGTAAGTGATAAACAGAATAATTTTTGAGGTGACATGCACCCTCACAATAAAGATCCAACCATTTGCAAGCATTGAAAGCTAGGATCAAAGAACTCTAAACATGTGCATGAAAGATGGAGTTCTAACAATAGAACATAGTAACTATGCATGCAACATGGCAAGCTACAAACAAAGATGATGAATAATCATGCATTGAAAAACGTTTGTTTGTTTGTTTCATATGCAGAAAACATAGCATAATGGAATTCAGCTTGTCCCTCATAGAGTAGCAATAAAATGCATAGGACACCTGCAAAGTTCACAAGGGTGACTAGAAACAAGTAGCACAAGAGCAAGTAATAACACAATATGCATCAATTAATAAGCTTTGGAACACTGCACACAGAATGACAACTATGCTCTCTTAATGGTGCCTAAAGGTAGAAGGTGTAGACTCAATAGTGGTGGAAGAAAGGCCTTTTTGTAAAGGAACGGGGATTACAAGTTCCAAAAAAAGAACTTCCAAAAATTATGGTACTTGTTAGCTTTCAACCCTCATTGCCCCTATCATAAGCATCTTGAAGTGGTTAAGGTTAAAGTGGAAAAGCTGGAGTATATGCTTGACGAAGTATAAGTTGTCAATCTCATGCCCCTTGAATATGAGGGCCACACCTCATGCATACTCAACTTTGGGTCCAGGTAAGTTCTTATCACTATAAGTATTTGCATATCATTGAGAACCGCCAATGAGGTACCCCTTGCACATGGTACATGAGCTTTCCCATAACCAAAATGACAAGGCAAGCAGACAATAAGCATCTCAGCAATCTTTTTATTTACCATATGCATAGCTTTTTATTGAGGATGCTTCATAGATAGCTCACTATGGTGATGCTGCAAGTTTCCACCATGATTAGGCATGGCTTAGGCTAGCGGCCCAGGCGTTTCTCTAACACAGGATAAAAACTCCATGGACTTACAAGTACCCTCTTTATTTCACACCGGTGACATCCATAGACAAAATAACATGATATCAACTAAGTAAAACAAGGTACAAGTGCAATGTTGAAAACGTTCCCCGTGACATCACGGTTCTGCTAATTCCAACTTATAAGTGCAATCATATACAACAAAGTTGTCACAATGGTTCAAGTTTATTAGGGGCAAAGAATAAAGTGTGCCATCAAGTTCGTGAGGGCTTTAATCACTAAGTTTTCACATAACAAAATAGTTTTTAATTGGAAGATAGTTGAAAACAAGAATATACTTGGAATGGTGTAACACACCATGCATAGGAGTTTATAGTGGACACTTTGGAATAATTTGGTTTGTTTGGAGTTGGAGGCATGAGTAGAACTTACTCATACAAGTGGAGGCTAGCAAAATACTGGGAGCAACCAACTAAGAGAGCAATAATGGCCATAAGCATGCAATGCAACAAAGCAAACTAATCAAAGCAAAGAGTGGTACTACAAGTCAAGGACTAAATGATCATAGAGGCTAATGGTGACTTTTCATAGTCATAACATGGTGTGAGCATGTGCCAAGTCAACCCAAGCAAAACATCAAAGGAGAATACCATAATACTATGCTTTTGCAGGCTAAAACAACGCATAATTTCTTCAAGGCACACTAAGCAATCCCAATTGTTTGGAACAAGACATGCTATAGCAATAATCACTAAGCATAATGCTAAAACAACACCTAGCATGTCATGCTAAAGTCTAAGTCACAGTCAATGCAAGCTCCTCTTGCACTTCAAGCAAGAACTTACTACTCCTTTCCAAACACCAAGCAAACTTATTTGCAAAGAACACAACGAGAACAGGGGTCCAAACTACTTTATTCAAGCAAACTAAACAACCTAAGAAAAGCAAACAAAAACTAAGACGCTCCAAGAACAACACAACTGTGCATGAAACAATAAAAACAAAGTGTCTAGATAGACCTGAGCTTTTTATTGATGAAGAAGCGGATGCCTTGGGCATACCCAAGCTTTGACGCTTGTACCTCTTGGATATTTCTTGGGGTGACACCATGGTGGCATCCCTAAGCTTGAAATTTTTTCCATTCTTCATCTCATTGCATCTTTCTTTCTCTACACCTGAAATTTTTCCTTCATACAAAACTTCACACAATCTTCATTAGCAACAGTAGTGTATTCAAAAGATATTAGACCACTGGCAAAGCTTTGGAACAACAAGGATTTCCACTAAAAACACAAGATACTGTAGTAACTCCTTCAAAAATCTCAATTTACCTAAAGAGAACTCAAAAAGGAATCAATAAGAAGCAAATGCAAATAATGGCAAAAATCTATCAAAACAGACCAGCAGGTAGAAACCTATTTTTTTCGAAGACCTTCTGTTGCTCAAATCAAAAAGTGTTGAACTAACGAAAGTTAGCTAACATACTGGGGGATTTATTCGTAAATTTTGAGCTCAAATCCGAGTTACAGAGCCTCCTCATGATTTTTTTTGGTGGAGGACAGAAATCTGTTTTGGGACAGCAACTCCCCAAATCTTACTTCCCTCTCATTAGAGGTCATTCTTGGCACAAAAAGCAAACAAAAAGGATAAGGAGAGGTCATTACAGAAGTAATAACTTCCAAGACTCAAGGAAACTTTTGGGTTATCTCCCAACAAGTACTTTTCTTCAACGCCTTTAAGTTAGGCACAAGAAGCAAGAAGAATCAAGTATTTTCAAATGAAGAAGCATTAACATCAAATCTTGCTTTCAAGGGAGGAGCAAAAAGAAACTTCTATCTCATCATACGGAAGTTTTCAATACCTTTTTGAATGAAAAATGATATTTAATGGTGCCTTCTTCCATATCAATGATAGCACCAACTGTTCTAAGAAAAGGTCTTCCCAAAGTAATAGGACAAGAAGCATTGTATTCAACATCCAAAACATATAAATCAACAGGGACATAAGCATTGTTAACCATAATGAGAACATCATTAATACTCCCCATGAGTTTCTTCTTAGCATTATCATTGAGTGGGACATCTAAATAACAATCTTCCAAAGGTGGTAAATCAAGCATTTCATAAATCTTCCTAGGCATAATAGAGACACTAGAACCAAGATCACATGAAGCTTTGAGATCAAAGTCATTCACTTGCATATTAATAATGGGTTCCCAACTATCTTCTACTTTCTAGGAGTAGAAGCTTTGTGTTTTAGCTTCTCTTCCTTAATCTTAACAAGAGCATATGTAATGTGTTTGGTAAAGGCAACATGCATATCACTAGCATCAGGACTTATAACAAGCTTTTGCAAGAACATAATCACTTCAGAAATATTGCAACCATCAATATCAAAGTCAAACTTAGCATCACTAGTAGTAGGCTCAATAGGCTTAGGCATAGTAGGAGTAGGAATAGGGACTACTTGTGGTTTAGTGGTGATAGTGCACACACTATTGTTTCTATCAATTTCAGCTTCCCTTTCCCACTTAGCATGAAGTTGAGCTAACAGCCTAACATTTTCATCAATAGTAACTTGTATGGCATGAGTAGTAGCAAAGGTGTTTTCCATAGTTTCAGGTTTAGCAGCCATTTTATTAACCAAGGAAGTTTGAGCTTCAGACAAAGAGGATATATTTTTCTCAGCACTCAAATTTTTTGACTGTAAACTAGGAATTTCTCTATTCAGATTCTCAAGCTGAAGACTAATGTTTTTCAAGATAATAGATAGTTCCTCCATAGTTTTAGTGAAAATCTTGTTTTTCTCATATTGCATTTGCATAAATGTTTTAGTGAATCTCTCAACTTATAGAATCCTCTCTTCACTAGGCATTCTAGATCTATCTTGATAAGCATTTCCACTAGGAGGATAAGGCCTATAATTGTTGTTGCTACCAAAATTATTCCTATAGGCATTGTTGTTGAAAAAATTGTTTCTAATGAAGTTCACATCAACTTTCTCTTATTGAGTAACCAAAGAGGCTAAGGGAACACTATTAGTATCTAGAGGAGCTTTCCCATTAACAAGCATAGCCATAATAACATCAATCTTTTCACTCAAAGAGGAGGTTTCCTCAAAATAATTTACCTTCTTACCATGTGGAGCTCTCTCAACATGCCATTCAGAGTATTTAACCATCATATTATCAAGGAGCCTTGTTGCAGCACCCAAAATGAGTCCCATAAAGGTACCTCCAGCAGCAGAATCCAACAGGTTTCTTGAGGAGAAGTTCAAACCTGCATAAGAAGTGTGGATAATCATCCAAGCAGTGAGTCCATGAGTAGGGGAATTTTTAACCAAAGATTTCATTCTTTCCCAAGCAGGAGCAACATGTTCACTATCAAGCTGTTTAAATTTCATAATGTCACTTCTCATGGATATAATCTTAGCAGGAAGATATTATTTTCCAATAAAAGCATCTTTGCACTTAGTCCAAGAATCAATACTATTTTTAGGCAAAGAAAGAAACCATTCTTTAGCTTTTCCCCTCAAGGAGAAAGGAAAAAGCTTGAGCTTAATAATATCTCCATCTACATCCTTATACTTTTGCATCTCACAAAGTTCAACAAAGCTATTAAGATGGGCAGCAGGATCATCAGAACCAGCACCAGAAAATTGCTCTCTCATCACAAGATTCAACAAAGCAGGCTTAATTTCATAAAAGGTAGCATCAGGAGCAGGTGGAGCAATAGGAGTGCTAAGGAAATCATTGTTGTTGGTGCTAGTGAAGTCACAAAACTTGGTGTTCTTAGCCGAGTTCATTTTGGCAAAGGCGGGCAAGCCAAAAACAGCAGCAGCAGCTAGAGCAGGAACTAATTTTTTTTGTGTTTTTGAATAAAGCAAGCAAACCAAACTAGACTAATTTTTTGGGTTTTTTGAAAAGAGGCAAACAGAACCAAACAAAGCAAACTAAAAACAAAGTAAAGAGAAAGGAGTGAAGGACTCCCCTAGTGAAGACGTCCTTAGCCTCCCCAGCAACGGTGCCAGAAAAGCTTGTTGGCTGCGCTGGGTTGATGTAGGAGCGCTTCGTTGGGAACCCCAAGAGCAAGGTGTGAAGTAGCATAGCAGCTAGTTTTCCCTCAGTAAGAAACCGAGGTTATCGAACCAGTAGGAGGAAGGAAACGTCACATAGGTGTTGCAAGCAACGCGGAGACCTGCACAACACAAACTCAAGACTTTGCCCCAATGAATCAGCGAGGTTGTCAAGCTCACCGGTTCACTGTAACAAAGGATTAAACGTATGGTGTGGAAGGTAATGATGGTTTGCCGCAAGTAAACAGTAACAGTGGAAGATGTATCAATGGTAAAGATTGGACCGGGGTCCATAGTTCACTAGAGGTGCTCTCCTTAGATAAACAACATGGCATGAAGGGTAAACAAATTACAGCGGGGCAATTGATAGGAACTAAGCAAGGCATAACAATGTAATTACTAGTGAGAAAGATCCTATGAGGCTGATTGGGTAATACAACAATATACATAGACCGTCATACAACTGCATCTATGACTAGAAGTCCACCTTCAGGTTATCATCCGAACCCCTCCAGTATTAAGTTGCAAGCAACAGACAACTGCTTTAAGCAAAGTGTGTAAGGTAAATAGTCCACATGTTCCATGAACAAGAGACCGTTGTTTTCTCCCTAGTAGCAACAGCACATCTACAACCGAAGAGATTATTGTCACTTCCCTTGGAAACTAGAGGCATGAACCCACTATCGAGCATAAATACCCCCTCTTGGAGTCACTAGCAACTACTTGGCCAAGATAGCTACTAACAACGGAGAGCATGCAAGATCACAAACAACACAGACATGATAGAATCATAAAGACAAAACCATTAATCAAACCAACATAATAATCTCAATATCCATCGGATCCCAGCAAACACAACATGCATGATTACAAATAGATTAGATCTTGATCATGAATGGAGCTCACAAGATCTGTACAGGAAAGCACAAAGGAGGAGATACAACCATCTAGCTAATACATGGAACCATAGTCCAAGGTGGAACTACTCACGCATCACACTGGAGAGAAGGCCTCCGGGATGATCACCCCTCCGGCAGGGTGCCGGGAAGAACTTTAGATCCCCCCGATCTAGGGACGATGTGGCGGCTATAGACGGTTTCGTGGATTTATGATCGGGTACTGTGGGTTTCTGCATCGGGAGCTTCTTATAGGCGAAGGGGGAGACCGAGGAGGCGGCCAGGGGATGCAAACCCTAGCCAGGCGCGGGGCTAGGCCCACCCGTACCTGGGGTGGGTCTGGCCCCCCTGGCTGGCCTCCCGGGCTCTCCTCTAGACTTCTTGTTCCCCACGGAAAGTAATTGACTTTTTCCTTTGTCCCGTCCAATTCCGAGAATATTTATTTACTAACTTTTCTGAAACCAAAAACAACAGAACAGGCATCTGGCACTGTTGCAACTTGTTAATAGGTTAGTACCAGAAAACATGTAAAAAGCACCTCAAAGTGTGGACAAGTAAAGCAAAGTAGATACTAAACAAGCATGGAGCATCAAAAATTATAGATACGTTTCCAACGTATCACATAGTATCTCAATATCCATCGGATCCCCGCAAACACAACATGTATGATTACAAATAGATGATATTAATCATGAACAAAGCTCACAAGATCTAAACATGATAGCACAAAGGAGGATAAACAACCATCTAGCTACTGTATGGACCTATAGTCCAAGGGTGAACTACTCACGCATCATACAGGAGGCTGGCATTGTGATGAAGAAGGCCTCCGGGATGATATCTCCCCTCCGGAAGGGTGCCGGGAAGAGCTTCAGATCCCCCCGATCTAGGGACGATAGTGGCAGCGACTACAGACTGTTTCATGGATATTTGATCGGGTACTTAGGGTTTCTGCATCGGGGTGACTTTATAGGAAAATGGGCAAGGTCGGTGGGCTCTCGAGGGGCCCACACCTGGTGGCGGCGTGCCCCCTGGGCCGCGCAACCCTAGGGTGTGGCCACCTCATGGCCCCCCTTCGGCTGCCCTTCAGACTCTGTTTTCTCTCCGGTAAAATATTGACTTTGGCTTTTGTCCCGTCCAATTCCGAGAATATTTCCTTACTAGCTTTTCTGAAACCAAAAACAGCAAAAAATAGGCAACTGGCACCGCGGCATCTTGTTAATAGGTTAGTCCCAGAAAATGTATAAAAATACCTCAAAGTGTAGATAAAACATAACAAAGTTGATACTAAACAAGCATGGAACATCAAAAATTATAGATACGTTTACGACGTATCAAGCATCCCCGAGCTTAACTCCTGCTCGTCCTTGAGTAGGTAAGTGGTAACAAGAATAATTTTTGAGGTGACATGCACCATCACAATCTTGATCAAACCATTTGCAAAGCATTGAAGGTTGGTATCAAAGTACTCTAAACATGAGAATGAAAGATGCAACTCTAACAATAAGACATAGTAACTATGTTGTAACATGAAAAGATACAAACAAAGATCATGAATAGCAATGCATTGAAAGACGTTTGTTTGTTTCACATATATAAAACATAGCATAGTGGTATTTAGCTTATCCTTCATGGAGTAGCAAAACATAAATGCATAGGACACCTTCAAAGTTCATAAGGGTGACTAGATACAAATAGTTCAAGAACAAGAAATATCAACATTATGAATCAATCAATAAGTTTTGGGACAATGCACATAAAACTAATAATGACAACTATGCTCTCTTAATTGGTGCATAAGGATAGAAGGTGGAGACTCAATATAAAAGTAGGAAGAAAGACCCTTCACGGGGAAGCAGGGATTTCAAGTTTCATAAACAGCTTCCAAAAATTATGGTACTTATTAGCTTTCAGCTCTCATTGCCCCTATCATAAGCATCTTGAAGTGATTAAGGTTAAAGTGAAACAAGTATGGAGTATATGCTTGACAAATCATAAGTTGGCAATCTCATGTCCCTTGAGTACGAGGGCCATTCCTCATGCTACTCAACTTTAGTCACAAGCAAGTTCTTGTCATTGTAAGTATATGTGTATCATAGAGAACCGCCAACGGGGTACCCCTTGCCCCATGACACAAGAGCTATCCCATATCAAAATGACAAGGCAATAGACAGTGAGCATCTCAGCAATCTTCTTATTTACCATGGGTATGGTGCTATATTTTTTTTCTTTTTTTCTATATTTTTTTCTGAAGATGCTTCAAGGATTTCTCACTATGGTGATGCTGCAAGTTTCCACCATGCTTAGGCATGGCTTAGGTTATCCGCCCGGGCGTTTCTCTAACACATATATAATACTCCATGGACTTACAATCTCCCCTTTTATTTCACACCGCCGACATCCATAAACAAAAGATCATAATATCAACTGGGTAATATGTACAAGTGTTGAAAGCGTTCCCCATGGCAGCATGGTTCTGCTAATTCCCAACTTATAAGTGCAAGCATATACAACATAGATGACACAATGGTTCAAGTTTATTAGGATCAAGAAAGTAAAGTGTGCCATCAAGTTTGTGAGAGCTTTAATCACTAATTTTCTCATAACAAGTTTAATTTGGAAGATAGATAAACCATGAATATACTTGGAATGGTGTAACACACCATGCATAGGAATTTATAGTGGACTCTTTGGAAAAAGTTGGTTTCTTGGGAGTTGGATCCACGAGTAGAGCTTACTTAGTACAAGTGGAGGCTAGCAAAAGACTGGGAGCGACCAACTAAGAGAGCAATAATGGCCATAATCATGTAGAGTGACAAAACATTATCAATCAAAGCATAAAGTGGTATCACAAGTCAGAAACTAAATGATCATAGAGGCTAAGGTGACTGGTTCATAGTCATAACATGGTGTAAGCATGTGCCAAGTCAACCCAAACAAAGCATCAAAGGAGAATACCACAGTATTATGCTTTTGTATGCTAAAACAACGCATGATTCTTTCAAGGCACATTACGAAATCTCAATTGTTTGGAACAAGTCATGCTACAAAAATAATCACTAAGCATAAGGTCAAAGCAACATCTAGCATGACATGATAAAGTCTAAGCCACAGTTAAAACAAGCTCCCTTTTGTATCACTATAAGCATGAAACTTTCTACTCATTTCCAACACCAATCAACTTATTTGAAATAAAACATGAAAGCGGGGTTCCAACTAATTTATTCAAGCAAACCAAACAAAAGAAAACCAAAACGAAAACTAAGACGCTCCAAGAACAACACAATAGTGCATGAAACAATAAAAATGAAGTGTTTTGAAAGAAAACCTGAGATTTTTATTGATGAAGAAGGGGATGCCTTGGGCATCCCCTAGCTTTGACGCTTGTACCTCTTGAATATTTCTTGGGATGACATGGGGTGTCATCCCCAAGATTGAGCTTTTGTCCATTCTTCATCTCATCACATCATTCTTCCCTTACACTTGAAAATTTTCCTTCATACAAAACTTCACACAATCTTCATTACAACATTAGTGTATTCAAGATAATAATTGGGTTTAGTTTCAACACAAGTAAAACTTCCATTAAAACACAAGCTATTGTAGAAATTCCTTATAAAATCTCAAGTGATCAAAGAGAACTCAAAAAGAAACCGATAATAGGCGAATGCAAATATTGGCAGGAATCTGTCAAAACAGACCAATAGGTAAAAACCGATTTTTTCGAAGACCTTCTGTTGCTCAAATCGAAAAGTGTTTATCTAACAAAAGTTAGATAACAACCTGGGGCATGAGCTCAGAAAATTACAGATCAATCCGACATACAGGTATTTTTTACGAATTTTTATAGTGAAGCAAAAAAATCAATTTTGGGACATCAACTTCCCCAAATCTTACTTATCTTCTCATTAGAGGTTATTCTTGGCACAAAAATCACACAAAAAGGATAAGGAGAGGTTATTACAGAAGTAATAACTTCCAAGACTCAACAAAAGAAAATTCTAACGAAATTTGGGTTATCTCCCAATTAGTACTTTTCTTTAACGCCTTTAAGTTAGGCTTGATAGTTTGAGAAGATGCTCACATAAGAATAATGAATTGAAGTAAAAGAGAGCATCAAGAAGAAAATTCAAAACACATTTAAGTATAACCCACTTCCTATGCATAGTAATCTTATACGCAAATGAATTCACAAAGAACAAAGTGACAAGGCATAGGAAGATAAAACAAGAGTAACTTCAAAACTTTCAGCACATAGAGAGGTGTTCCAGTACCATGAAAACTTCTACGACCATATTTTCCTATCTCATAATAATTTTCAGTAGCCTCATGAATAAACTCAATAATATAATTATCACATAAAGTATTCTTTTCATGATCTACAAACACATAATTTTTGTCAAGATCAAAAATAGTGGGATTAAAACCTTAAAACCCACCTTTAACAATTTTATAACAAGATGAATGATCATTCTCAAGAGGTATGGGGTTCCAAGATAAAGTCAAGACCTCTCCAATCTCATTTTCAATAGTAGTACTATCAATATTATCAACCAATATAGGACCATCATCTAGAGCTTTATCATAAACATTTTCTAAGCGAAACTCTTTAGTACCATGCATTTCAAAATTAGGCGCAAATAAAGGATTATCAAAGATAACAGGAGCACAATTATTATCACAGGTTTTACCCATAGTAGACATTTCAAAAGAATCCATAGGAACATAACATTCATCCTCCTTTGGTAGGCATGGGGGACAATCAAATAATGTAAGGGATAAAGAGTTACTCTCATTAGAAGGTAGGCATGGGTAGCTAATCCATTCTTCCTCCTTTTGTTCATCACTCTCCTCCTATTTTTCATCTAATGAGCTTCCAATTTCAGCAATTTCTTCTTCCATAGGCTCCTGCAAGGCATTAGTCTCTTCCGTTCATGGAAAGCATCTATTAATATATTCAAGAATATAGCCATTTTCTTCCTTGTAATTATCAAAGAAAAATTTAAGTATATCATAAACCTCATATTTATAAGGTGAATCATTAGTATTTTCAAGCAAACCAGCAATTTCAAATGCACCCTTCCAAACAATAAATTCTTCAATTTGTTCCACATCATAAAATTCATAATTTCCCTTAACATAAGAAGATATGGCAACACTATCATTATACTCACATTGAAAAGGGAGGTGTTTATACCTCCTACAGCAACAAGATTTATCAAAGCAATAAGTAATATTATAAGTAGAGCACACATTTTTAGCAATAGTATTCAATTTATCAATTTGTTCCCATAAGTGTTTCCCTTTTTGTGACAAGCGGTGTTCCCTATAATAATATTTTTGTTCTTCCGTGAACCCACCTTGCCAATAAGACCTAGTTTCAAAGAAACCAACCATTGATAGAAAGCATGATAAAGCAAGACAATAATAGACCAACAAAAATAACAACTATAGTAGGAACTAATTTTTTTCTGTTTTTGATAAGAAAAAGCAAACCAAACAAAACTATTTTTTTTGTAATTTTTGAAAAAGAGAAACAAGAAAAACAAAGCAAAAGAAACTAAGCAAAACAAAAACAAAGTAAAGAGATTGGTTGTGAGAGACTCCCCTTGCGAGAATATTCTTTCTCCCTGAAAGGTGACTGACGAGGAGGAAGAGATTGAAATTTTCCTTAACTCCCCAGCAATGGTGCCAGAAAACATCTTGATGCGGTGCAGTTCACTGTAGAGCTTCGTCGGGATACCCCAAGAGGAAGGTGTGAAGAGCACAGCAGTAAGTTTTCCCTCAGTTATGAAACCAAGGTTATCGAACCAGTAGGAGTAAGGAAACAACTCCAAGGTGTTGCTAACAACTTGGAACCTGCACAACACAAACTCAAAACTTTGCCCCAACGTACAGTGAGGTTGTCAATCTCACCGGTTTGCTGAAAACAAAGGATTAAACGTATAGTGTGGAAGATAATAGTTGCTTGTAGAAAGTAAACAGTAACTTTAGATGATGTATCAATGATAAAGATTGGACCGGGGTCCACAGTTCACTAGAGGTGTTCTCCTTAAGATAGATAACATGCTGGGTGAACAAATTACAGCGGGGCAATTGACAGATTGAGAATGCATAACAATGCATATACTAGACATCATGACTCCTATGAGATTTGATTGGGCATTACAACAATACACATAGACCGTAATCCAACTGCATCTATGACTAATAATCCACCTTCAGGTTATCATCTGAACCCCTTCCAGTATTAAGTTGCAAGCAACAAATAATTGCATTAAGCAATGTGTGTAAAGTAAAAAATACAATTGTTCCATGAACAAAAGATTGTTGTTTTCTACCTAGTAGCAACATCACATCTACAACCTTAGAGATTTCTATCACTTCCCCAGATTACTAGAGGCATGAACCTACTATCAAGCATAAATACTCCCTCTTGGAGTCACAAGAATCTACTTGGACAAGATAGCTACTAGAAACGGAGAGAATGCAAGATCACAAATAACACAGACATGATAGAATCAATAATCAATCTGACATAGTATCTCAATATCCATCGGATCCCTGCAAACATAACATGTATGATTACAAATAGATGATATTGATCATGAACGGAGCTCACAAGATCTAAACATGATATCACAAAGGAGGAGAAACAACCATCTAGCTACTGTATGGACCCATAGTCCAAGGGTGAACTACTCACGCATCATAACGGAGGCTGGCATGGTGATGAAGAAGGCCTTCGGGATGATCTCTCCCATCTGGCAGGGTGTCGGGTTGAGCTTTAGATCCCCCTGATCTAGGGACGATGGTGGCGACGACTATAGACTATTTCATGGAGATTTGATCAGGTACTTAGGGTTTCTGCATCAGGGTGACTTTATAGGTGAAAGGGCAAGGTCGGTGGGCGCCCGAGGGGCCCACACCTGGTAGCGGCGTGCCCCCTAGGCCGCCTGGCCCTAGGGTGTGGCCACCTTGTGGCCCCCCTTCGGCTGCCCTTCAGACTCTGTGTTCTCTCCGGTAAAATATTGACTTTGGCTTTTGTCCTGTCCAATTCCAAAAATATTTCCTTACTAGCTTTTCTAAAACCAAAAACAACAGAAAACATGCAACTAGCACTACGACATCTTGTTAATAGGTTAGTCCTAGAAAATGTATAAAAATACCTCAAAGTGTAGACAAAACATAAAAAAGTTGATACTAAACAAGCATGGAACATAAAAAAATATAGATACGTTTACGACGTATCAGTAATTGTAGTGGCTTTGTTCAATTTTAATTAGCGAATAAATCAGGTTCATTGTCTTCGATGCAGTTTTCTATGTGGGAGAGGCTAAATATACATGCACTTCACTACTTGGAATTACAAGTACTATATGATTAGATTGTTAGTAAGCATCCGCAAATACTAACAATGCATTAAGGTTTCCCCAACCATAGCCTTAAGTTAATGGTCCTCTTACTCCCATACGTGCAATGTTCTGGTTCGCGTCCTCAGATTTCTTTCACTCCGGCAGAACTTCCCCTTCCTCTTACACATACTACAAACCCTATGATGTTTAATCCATGCGCCCACAAATATAATGGACACCAAAGGACCGTACCATATCAACATACAACTCTAATGAACCAAAGACATTCAACCAAGCAATCAAAAGACAAATAAACTACATAAACATGACATAGATCATATGATTATAACTTAAAGCATTGAACACCATGTTTACATAGGACGGTACAGAGGTGTGTGGGAGGATGAAACACTGTATACAAGGAGGAGTTGGTGATGGAGATAGTGGTGAAGACAATGAAGGGGGAAGCGAGAGGTGCAGGGCTGCGGCGGCGACGCGGGGAGCTCCTTCCCTGCCACCGGCATCATGGAGGAGCGCCGCCCCTTAGCCCCCTTCCTTCATGGCTTCTTGGGAGCCCTCCCTTATGGAGATGGGATCCATGGGGGAGGCAAAAACGTGGCTTTTGGCGGCTGCAATTCATGGGTGGAGGAGTCATCCACGAGTTAGGTTTCCTCCCTTTATATAGCTTTTCGGATTTCCGTCACCCAATCTAGGGTTGTAATAAATCGGGCTTATCTCGGCCATCTGGAGTCGGAATCAGTTAAATTTTATGTCTAGAACATTCCTTGCGAAACTTCCAAAAACTTTGTAGTTGGGGAGTTTTCCGTTTGACGTCGTATTCAACCCGTAACGTGACCATCTTCGAAAAAGGTTCTAGTACAGATTTCTGAAAAGTCCCAATTTGACTATAACAAGGTTTCCTCTTGTATTCTTGGTAATTCCTACACATCAAAGTGTAAAGCAAGAACATTGTGCACTTTTGAAACTATTAGTAGGTTAGTCCAAATAAATCATAAACTTTATATAAAAACAAGTGTCAAAAGCAAAATATTAGCATAAAGCCATCAAAAATTATAGATACGCTTACGACGTATCATTGTCCTGGAAAAAACCAATAAGAGCTGCATATATAGGAGAAAGTACCAGCTACCCCATAGGAAGTCAAGCATGGAGCGAGAATAATATCCTTGTTGGGCTTGATAGGAGATATGATGCGATGGCCAGAAGGAGTGTCACGACCATGGAACACGTAGCCAAGGACCTGACCAAATGTGCAGAAATACGATTGAATTATAGTGTTCTGGTCATCCACTTCATGGTGCGAAGCTCATCTCCGCAAATCACAAGTGTAGAGAAGAATTGCTTCACAACCGATGAGTCATAGCTGCATTGCAAAGTCATGAGATGGTGCATCCCCATTCTACCAGTCACTTCCAAAGCCTCGTGAAGTCTTGGCTTGGATTGAACCTCAGTGAAATTCAGAGGATGCATGGGGAGGATCTTGAGGGAAGCATAAACATCATCATGAATGTACCTGTAGTGTGAGCACCAGGACAGACTGTCCTCCTGAGGGCCATCACTGCCAGCCTCATCATACAAATCATGGTGGCGAATGGCAGCGTACTCAATGATATCCATTGCCTTGTAGTTGACACGGGTCTATGATGCACTCAGATCAATGTAGAGCTTCATTAGGAGACCCCAAGAGGAAGGTATGATGAGTACAACATCAAGTCTTCCCTCAGAACAAAACCAAGGTTATCGAACCAGTAGGAGGAAGGAAATGACCCAAAGGTGTTGTTAGCAACTTGGAAACCTACACAACACAAACTCAAGACTTTGCCCCACCGAACAGTGAGGTTGTCAATCTCACCGGTTTGCTGAAAACAAAGGATTAACTGTATGGTGTGGAAGGTAATGGTGGTTTGCAGAAAGTGAACGATAGATGGAAGATGTATCAATGGTAAAGATTGGACCGGGGTCCATAGTTCACTAGAGGTGTTCTCCTTAAGATAAACAAACATGGCATGCTGGGTAAACAAATTACAGCAGGGAAATTAACAGGACAGAGCAAGGCATAACAATGCAATACTAGACATTCATGATCCTATGAGATTTGATTGGGAAATACAACAAGATACATAGACCACCATCCAACTGCATCTATGACTATTAATCCACCTTTAGGTTATCATCCGAACCCCCTCCAGTATTAAGTTGCAAGCAATGGATAATTGCTTTAAGCAAAGTGTGTAAGGTAAACAATCCACTTGTTCCATGAACAAGAGACCGTTGTTTTCTCCCTAGTAGCAACATCACATCTACAACCTTAGAGATTTCTGTCACTTCCCCATATTAAATAGAGGCATTAACCCACTATCGAGCATAAATACTCCCTCTTGGGGTCACTAGCATCTACTTGGCCAAGATAGCTACTAGAAACAGAGAGCATGCAAGATCACAAACAACACAGACATGATAGAATCAATAAGATAGAACCATTAACCAATCTGACATAGTAATCTCAATATCCATCGGATCCCCATAAACACAATATGCATGATTACAAATAGATGATCTTGATCATGAATGGAGCTCACAAGATCTAAACATGGTAGCACAAAGGAGGAGAAACAACCATCTAGCTACTACATGGACCCATAGTCCAAGGTGGAACTACTCACGCTTCATACCGGAGGCTGGCATGATGATGAAGAAGGCCTCCGGGATGATCTCCCCTCCGGCAGGGTGCCGGGAAGAGCTTCAGATCCCCCCGATCTAGGGACAATGGTGGCGGCGACTACAGACTATTTCGTGGAAGATTGATCGGGTGTTTAGGGTTTTGGTATCGGGGGCTTCTTATAGGCGAAGAGGCGAGGAAGTGGGCACCCAGGGTGGCTGCATCCCCAGGCGCGGTCCAGGGTTGGACGCGCGGCCAGGAGGTGTGGCCCCCTGGTGGCTCCCCTCCATCTCGTATTCTGGCTCCGTGTTCTCCAAGGTAAAATATTGACTTTGGCTTTTGTCCCGTCCAATTCCGATAATATTGATTTTCTGCCTTTTCTGGAACCAAAAAACAGAAGAAAACAGGCAACTGGCACTGTGGCAACTTGTTAATATGTTAGTCCCAGAAAACATATAAAAATACCTCAAAGTGAAGACAAAGCAAAGCAAAGTAGATACTAAACAATCATGGAACATAAAAAATTATAGATACGTTGACGACGTATCAGCCTGCTTGCCCTTGCTCTTCCGCTGGGTGGTCCTATTGGCTTTTCTAGCTTGCTCGGCCATCCGTTCAGCCTCCCTTTGCCTCCTTCTGATTTCAACCTCGTCAACACGCACACCGTCTTTGTTTGGCCTGAGATAACGGGCACGGGGACGATGCTTGTAGGTCTTGGGAGCACTAGAACCACCTGTGAGGAGAAATAGATAGGTAGCATGGGGATAATCATACACACAAGTCCAAGAGGAATGTTATATACAGTAGAAAAATAACCCATGGTCCAATGATACATGATACGGGAAGCTGTAACAAAACTGAAACAGGGGTTGAGCCTCCAGGCCGGATTATCCGGCCCTGCCAGGGGCGGATAGTCCGCCCCCTGCAAAAATCGTTAGTTTCACCATAGATTCAGCGTACCAGTGCAGATCGGTCCCTAGGATTGCAAGAATACAAAATCTAACAGGAAAAGGAATCACATAGTATCTTCTGCAATGAGTTTCCACCAAGAACAACAAATTCCACACACAATAGATGAATGAAGGAGTTACCCTCACTCATTGGAGGAAGAGCTCGGAGGAGAAGATACCCGGAGGCGCTGGGAAGAAGATCCGGGGAGAGCCCAGAGAATCCAGCGTCAAATCGACTCCGAGGAGGGGCGGAGGCTCCGACGGAGGCTGGGGGAAGGACACAGGGTGGGGGAGGATGGGCTGCTCTATTTGATCCCTCCCCCGATCCCTAGTCCTTAAAGGATAGAACCGCCCAGGGTGGATTATCCGCCCTCACTAGGGGCGGATAATCCGGCCCCTCTCTGAAAATTCTGTAAACACAGATTCAGGCCGGAGCATTCCAAACAAAACCCTCGCAAGGATACATGGGGCTTGTGTGCAAGAATAGATGGCTCGAGATGAGAAAAGGCTTGGGTTTAGAGCACCAAACTGAGATGGTACTACACACCCAAACTTGCAAGAACAAATCAACTAAAATCCAAGATTGGGTGTGTTTTCCATAAGAACACAAGATATGCAATAAAATCCAAGAAGATCCAATAGAAACCAACTCTTCTCAAGGAAGAGGGCGATGGCCGAAGGCACCATGTTGGAGCGCATGACATGACACCGCGAAGATGTATCTTGAGTTCAAAACCAATGCTCATCAATAACCCACATATCACAAAGTGATATTAAGGGAAATGATTTTTCTTGCTTTCGGCATTATGGGGGGAGGGTTTTCCCAATCAATTAGGACCACACTCCCCCTATGTATATGCCCGCATCTAAACTAAATACATGAGGAAGTGCAAGTGAGTATGCAAGGGTAGTCAAGCCAAGCTCCTTGAATCTATGATATTTAGCTCATTCCTCAAGTAACAAAACCTTGCTTCATCAAGTGGCTTCGTGAAAATATCAGCAAGTTGGTTCTTCGTGCTCACAAAATATAGGGCAATATCACCATGAGTAACATGACCCCGAATAAAATGATTGAATCTCAATGTGTTTTGTCCTTGTATGGTGCACCAGATTGTAAGAAATTTTAATATCACTTTCATTATCACATAAAAGAGGCACTTTGTCACAATTGACACCATATTCTTTTAAAGTTTGCCTCATCCATAATAATTGCGTACAAGCACTTGCAGCAGCCACATATTCAGCTTCGGCGGTTGAGAGAGATATAAAATTTTGTTTCTTCGAAGACCAACACACTAGAGACCTACCCAAGAATTGACATGCACCAGAAGCTGATTTTTGATCATCCTTGTCTCTAGTCCAATATGAATCAGTATATCCACATAGAGAGAAACTAGAGCCTTTGGGATACCATAGACGAAAATTTGGGGAATTAACCAAATATCTAAAGATTCTCTTGACTTCCACTAAGTGGATTTCTTTAGGAGTGGCTTGATACCTTGCACACACTCCTACACTCAACACAATATCGGGTCTAGATGTGCAGAGGTAAAGGAGAGAGCCGATCATGGATCGGTATACCTTTTGGTCCATGATACGTCCAAAATGTATGTACTTTCCCGAACACTTTTTCTATTGCTTCTCCTCTAAACTTGTGTGATTTGGATACAACTAACACAGACTGACACTGTTTTTAGCAGAATTACCTTGGTGTTTGTTTTTGTGCAGAATATCAACTATCAGGAAAAATCCCGGAAAATATGCCAAAAATCCTATTTCACCAGAAGATCCACGGAGCCAGAATTCGAGACGGAGTGGAGGCCTGGGGGGCCCCAACCCCCTGCCGCGTGGGTGGGCCCAACCCATGCCTAGAGGGGTTGTGGCTTCCCCAGGCACCCCCTCGGGCTCCCTCTTCGCCTATAAGATGCCTCTTGACCTAAAAACCGAGGGGGGTTCGATGTTTTTCCAGAAAGAGTTCCGCTACGCCGCCACCACCAGAAACCGCGGTTCGGAACCAGAAACTCTGTTTTGGCACCCTGCCGGGATGGGGAATTTGGAGAGGATCATCGCCATCGTCATCACCAACGCCTCTCCATCAACCATGAATGTTTCCCTCATCCATGAGTGAGTAATCCCCCACTATAGGCTATGGGGATGGTAGGGATTGGATGAGTTCTATCATGTAATCGAATAAGATTTTTAGGGCATGGTGCCTAGTATCTCTATTAGTTCTATTTGACTTTGTTGCAACTTGTTGTGCTTAATGCTTGTCACTAGGGCCCGAGTGCCATGATCTCAGATCAGAGCTTATTATTGAATCATTATGATAGTATTGTTTGTGATCTTATCTTCAAGTTGTGTACACATATCATTGTCCGGATCCAAAGGCCCCGAAGTGACAGAAATTGGGACAACCTGAGGGGATGGCTGTGATGTGAGGATCACATGTGTTCATGGAGTGTTAATGATTTTCTCCGGTGATCTATTAAAAGGAGCACCTTAATTACCACTAGTTCCCTTGAGGCCCCGCTGCAACGGGCTGGCAGGACAAAAGATGTTGTGCAAGTTCTCATTGCGAGCACGCATGACTATATATGGAGCACATGCCTACGATTTTTTAGTATTTGGATGCTTATTCTTATTTATCTGCAATTGCCCTAGATCTTGAAGTTACATGTTTAGACTCATCCATGCAACGCCCGTCCATCCATCCCTGTGCCTACCGCGCTCATATCCTACTTTTACTACTATCACATTATTGCTCTTGTTTTGTCTTTGCTGCTTTGTTACTACTACCCCTCTTGATAAACTTCTGTGAGCAAGAACTATTTCCAGGTGAATCTGAATTGACAACTCAGTTGTTAAGGCTTGCAAGTATTCTTTGGCTCCCCTTGTGTCGAATCAATAAATTGGATAATACTACCCTCGAAGACTGTTGCGATCCCCTATACTTGTGGGTCATCAAGACTATTTTCTAGCATCGTTGCCGGGGAGCATAGCTTTATTTGTAAGTTCACTTGGATCTATTATTGTTCACTGCTACTCCGTTCATCATGGGTAAGTCTCGTGATGGAAAGTTTCCTATTTTACCATCCACTACAAGAAGAGGTACAATCCTAAACACCTCTGCTGCTCATGATTCACCGTCTGTTATAAGTAAGCTTGTTACACCACCACCACATACTCATGCTACACACACTTCTACTACTGCTAAATCTGAAATTGCTTCTGATACTCATGATGTTACTTCTACTGTGCTTGATGCGAGTGGTTCATTAGGTCCTTTCCTAGATGCTACTATGGCTAGTCTAGGAAATACTGAAACTCCTAGTGAAGACACTATTACACCTGTTAGATCACCTGAGTCTAGAGAGAGATATGATATTAATGATGGTTACATTGAGTTTACTGATGAATTTATTGAAGAGTGCCGAAACAGACATGGTGCTAGTGCTATTAAGAGTCTCCTTGAGAGACGTACCATTATTCCTAAACTATCCTTTGATCCTAAGTTTGCCACCTCTCCCATAGATATTAAAGATAAAGATTATGATTTCTCTCTTGATTTATCCTATTTATACATTGTTGAGAAAGAACCTTTTTGTGGGACTGAAAATGAGAGTGTTGTAGCTCATATGAATGAGCTTTCCACTATGAGTGCTTTATTCTCTGATGATTTTAAGATGCGCAAGTACTTTGTTACTAAGATCTTCCCTTCTTCACTAAAAGGAGAAGCTAAGGGTTGGTTTAATAGATTACCTCCTAGTTCCATTGATACCCTGATTGTTTGATTGCTTCTTTCTTCTAGAAATATTTTCCTCCTAGTGCTAGACATGCTGCTTTGCAGAAACTTTTTGATTTTAAACAGGGAGAAGAAGAGAAATTGCCTGAGTCATGGACAAGGTTCTGTGCCTTGATTCATGCACATCCTGGATGTCCATTGCCTAAAAATGAGCTTCTTGATATTTATTATAATGGACCAACTGATGATTTTAGGACATACCTAGATAGCTTTGGTGATTGTGTTTTCAGGAAAAAAAACTCCTACAGATGCTGGAGAATTAATGGCTAAAATAAGCAAGAATTATGATGATTGGACTTCAACTGAGCTAAATACACCTGAGCCTATTACTCCTGAACCAGTTGTGCCTTATCCAGTTCCAACGCCAACACCAAAGAAGAGGGGAATGATTGCATTAAATGATGAAGTGATGAAGAAAGCTAAGAAATGTCTTAAGGAGAAAGGTATTAGAGCTGAAGAAGTGAAGAATCTACCTCCTATAGAAGAATTATGTAAGCCAATTCCCCACTCATCCACTATTGAGGTACACTCTCTCCACTTTGATGAAGGTGATATTCCCTATGGTAAGCCTCCTGATCAATGCTTACAGGAACTTGACACTTTTATTGTTAAACAAGGTAATTTTAATAAACAAGTTCAGAATCATTTATTGGAAAACTCTAGAGCTATTAATGAGTTGAAAGATATTGTGGAAAGAACTGCTAATGATATTAAAATGCTTTGTAAACACTTTCAAATGGTTCAAACTCAAATTGATCAACTTGCTAAGGTACAAAAAGATATGCTAGTTAATGCCCCAGGAGATAAACATGCTTATGGAATTAGAACTAGGAGTGGTATAGCTACTCAAGATCCTTTATATCCTAAAGGACACCCTAAAAAATTGAGGAGGACTCTCACCAAGGTGAAAGTAGTGGTAGTCCTCGTACGAGAAACAAAAAGAAACACAAAACAGTCAAGGAACCCTCTGAACCTGTTGTAGATCCTAATAGTATATCTATCTCTGATGCTGAAACTGAGAGTGGTAATGATAAAAATGATGCTCCTGATAAGGAGGAAATTGAGGAAGAACCTGAGAATCACACTAAGAACACTAGGTATACTAAGGAAGATTTTATTGCTAAAAACATGGTAGTGAGAGAGAACCTTGGGTGCAGAAACCTATGCTTTTTCCAAATAAGAAACACAAGTCAAAGGAGGAAGAACACTACAAGAAGTTTTTTTAGTGGATGAAACTTTTATTTTTGCAAATTGCTTTGACTGATGCTATTAAGTTGCCTCCTTATTCAAAATATATGAAGGATATTGTCTCTAATAAAAGGAAGATTCCTAATGAGGAAATTTCTACTTTGCTTGCTAATTATTCATTCAATGGTAAGGTTCCAAAGAAACTTGGTGATCCAGGTATACCAACTATTCCTTGCTCTATTAAGAACAATTATGTTAGAACTGCTTTATGTGATTTGGGAGCTGGAGTTAGTGTTATGCCTTTTTCTCTCTACAAGAGACTCCAGCTAGAAAAGTTGATACCAACTGATATATCTTTGCAAATGGCTGATAAGTCAACTACTATTCCTGTTGGTGTATGTGAGGATGTTCCTATTCAAGTGGCTCATAATTGCTTGGTTTTAACTGATTTTGTTGTGCTTGAAATGCCTGAATGTCGTGGTGGTGGCACGGAAGATGCCATGGGTAGGCTTAAGTTGGGGGCCGAATGGGTGCTTGTGGTCACTGGGGAGGGAGTACACGGTCGAGCCATGCACGAAGAACAAGAAGAACTCTCTAGACCTAGTGTTTTGATTGATCTCCCCAGATTACAAGTGCTCCTTGAGCTGTATAAACTAGGGTTGAGTGCACTAGTTCCCTACTTGGTCTAACCTGCTTCTACTACAGCTATGCCCTTCCTTATATAGGCAGTGCTATCTAGCTTATACCCCTTTGGGTTCTAGGGTTTACTGTTTGGATTTCGGTCCCTACAATGTGGGCCAGGTCATGGGCTTGCCCTAAGCCCAATGGCCCACTCCATAAAGCTTGACAGCTAACGGTCTTCTGGTACGCTGCTTCCTATTGCTTTTGGTGTCATGTTGTAACTTTGTACGTCAGCGTATGCTTTGGGCGTCACCCGGCTCCTTTTGTGTCACCCGACATCGCCCTTCTCTTTTGACCGTGCTTTACCATGGTCCCTCCTGAACCTTACTCGAAAAGGTGCCACACGTCCTACTTGACTCGACCCTTCCTCGTTAGATTCGGCTCGTCGGTTCCTGCAAGAATTACAATTTTGTCTTATGCGGGCCGACATAGTTTACATGTCGGCCGCTCATGCTTATCTTACCCGGCCGTTCTTACCCGGCCTGGTTTTTTCTTCACTCGGAGCTAACCAAGCTGCGCTATGTTTCACCTCTCGTGACCCTACCGGGGGTTATCCCCCCGACATTAGTCCCCGAAGCTGGTGAGGTCTAGCAGTTCAAGATGTTAGGCGTCTCCAGGTTCCTTTTGTGTGATTGGAACTTAGTTTTTGTCTCTATCTGCCGCAATTTTGCACCTTGTCGGGTCTGTCTGACAGTTTCCGGATTGACTCTTTGACTTCTTGGCTCATTTTTGCCTCGAGCCGAGTCACTTTGGCCAATTCCGAGTCATTTTCAGCGTGCTTCAGTCACTGACAGCTCGTAATCATGATTACTTGCCTCAATTTTTGTTCCAAGCTCTGGCGGCACAGTGACGGCTGTGCAGTTTTCCCCGTCACTATGGCAGTCCCATCGGCCTGCGCCTCTTGTCCTTCATTCCATGACGTGGCACGGGATTTTTCGTGTATCTCTGGCTACATGGCGCTTGCTGATTGGCCTACCCGGCCTGGTACACGGCCACACGCTGGCCGCACGACACAGATGGATCCCACTACCCGGGTTTTTACTGTCCTTAAGTAGGAGTTGGGGGTTTCCACTTCCCCCACGCCCGTTCAGTTTTCCCTTGCCTTTTCTTCTTCCTTGCGCCTGCAAAATTGAACCGCCCCCTTTGCGGTTTCCTCTTCCTCCTGTTCTTGTCTCGCAATCGCCCCTCTTTCCTTTCCACTCCACCATGGGTCCGTGCTGTTCCAAACCTCTTCCAACTGCGGAGGAGATTGAATCTGTGGAACTCATGGACGCTCACGACGGCGCTGATGGTGCTGAGGAGCAGGAGATTCCCTTGGCCGGCGTGGCCGGAAGGCTCGGAGGTCTCCACCGAGGAGGTAGAGTGGCTCCGCTCCACCAGGTGCATCCCGCTGAAAGTGGATTGCCGTCTGCCCACCGGTGAGATTTCTCCCAAACCCGAAGCTAACGAGCGGGTGGTTTTCCTTTCTCACTTTGAGCGCGGTTTCGCTCTTCTAGTGAGCACTTTCTTCTCCTCGTTTCTCTCCACCTTCCATTTGCAAACCCATCATCTTCCTGCCAATGCGATTGGCTCTCTTTCCTGTTTTATCTCTGCTTGTGAAGCTTACCTCGGAATTTGGCCTACAGTTCTTCTGTGGGCCAAATATTTTAGATTTAGGGTTCAGGTTGTTCCCCAGCCTGGTGTTCCTCATGCCGATAAAAAGCCGAATCGATGCGGTGCTGTTAGCATCACGCCCAGGAGAGACTCCATCTTTCCTCGGGTTGCTGGGCTTGATTCTTGCAAGAAGTGGCATAGAACATTTTTCTATGTCAAAAACAGCGGGTCCACCGATAACATCCGGCTCCCCCTTTCTCGGATGAGGTCCCCAACAAGAAGCTCTGGAAGCTTGACCCGCGCGACCAAGACGCTGTGGTAAACGAGGCTAACACGATCCTGGAAAGGTTGCTGTCGCCGGATGAAAACTTTCATTTTGCCGACACTAACCTCATGTGCGCCTTCATGTCACACCGGGTAAGCCCCATCCAAGCGAGGAGCCACAAGATGTGCTTCATGAGTGGATCCCATGATCCCACTCGGCACTCCACTAAGGAGCTCACCCATGACTCCGTTGCCCGTCGAGTAAGATCAATATTTAAATTGAAGTTGGCGGATGATTGGGCTTGGAGTTGCCCTCCGTTCAGCCGGGTCAGGCCTGTCCCCTGGGTAAGTTTTCCGAGTCGTTTTCCTTGCCGAGTAGGCTTTAACTCTTTCGCCACTTTCAGTTTAGTTTTTTGGTTACTCATTCTGTTTGTCTTTTGCAGAATCTCCTTCACCAGGTTGATGATAGTACTATCCCTCCCCCCGGTTATAACGGGGATCGCTCCAACTCGGATGAAGTCGAGTATGACCTGGAGTGCTTCATGCCCATCCCGCACGCTGCGGCTGCTTCAGCTTTGGGTAAGAGTCGATCTCGCAATCCCTTACAAGACTGGTCTGACGATGATGAGGATGATGATTGTACGCTTTTGGAGGTATATGCCTTGTGACCTTAGTCTCCCAACTTATCCGAGTAAGCCCGTTATTTACTTATGCAGCTGGCCAGGTACATGACACTCCTCCTCTCGCCATGGGCGGAGTCGGCGAGATCCCCGTCGGCAAGCCGAAGCGACGCGGAGCCTCCTCCAGCACTCAGCCGGCCAAGAAGAGCAAGCCCACTCCGGCAGCTCCTACTGCCTCTGCTGCTGCCACTCTGGCTGAGACCCGCCAAGCCGCTGGGCGCCGGATCACACGCCGAGTCACCCGTGACACGGTCTTCACCGGGTAAGTTTTCATACTCTGCTTTCTTCGCTCCTTTTGTTTGTCGTTGATGTTCTCTTATACATGTCTCATTATTTTCAGTGCCACACCTTTGTCGACGAACCAGGCTGCTTCTAGCATTGCCTCGCCGCTAAGGCCTGCCTCCTCTAGCTGACTCGGCAGCGCCGAGTCCTGTATGAGTCGACGCTCCCACTGTTGAGGCTCATGCCTCTCAGTGTCAGTTAGACCCGATGGGTCATTTAGCTGGCGCCCCTGGCGCTGGCCAGGAACAATTTTCTGAACTTGGTGCCAGTGATTCTGGCCCCAAGAAACCTTCCTCCACTAGTTTCTCTGGCATCGGCCCTCAGGCTGGTGTGAATGAACAACTTCCTGATCTTGGAGCCAACAAAATTGCTGAGCCCAGTCAGCCGGCTCTACTTTCTTCTCCAAATCCCCCTGCTCGCTCTCCAATTCTGTCAAAGGGCCAGACCTAGACCCAGCCCAAGGCTTCTGGCTCTGCTCGCCCTTTACCTGGCAAATCCACCTCCTCCAAGCAGACAACGCTGGTCTGCGCTCCGGGTTCTGCTCCCCAGATCCGGCCTCCGATGTTGGCGACAATGGTCGCTTCAACGGGTAAGGGGGGCGAATCTGCGGCCGCCGGGTCAGGTGATGGCTCTAAGGCTGTTACCCTCCATACTTCCGCTGCTGTGACCCGTGCCAATGTGGGAACCACCCTGAAAACAGGTCAAGTTCTCACTGGGACGCTCAGTGGGAAAAGCCTTGGTTCGGCTGAACCTTATGCTGTGGAATGGAATGCAGCTGGCGAAAGGAGGTCGACCTGCCAAAGAAGAAGCTGAAGCTGGGCCCTAAGGCCGTTTCTGACATGACCTAGCAGGACATTACTCTAATGGCCCGCGCCGACAAAGTGAACGAGGTAAAGTAACTTCTTACTCTTTTGTATTGTTGAGTATTTCCTTTATACATATCACCCAGTCCCCGAGGTTACGACCGAGTAAGGAACTTACTCGGCCGTAATCTCTCAATAATCACTTTAGTCTTAATCCTTCACCCCCAAGCTTGCATGTTAGAGCTTCGATCCCTAGCCCTCGAGGTTACTGTTGAGTAAGTAACTTACTCGGCTGTAAGCTCTTAAGCTTTTTGATTTCCTTATGCCAAACTCATATGTTAGAGCTTCGATCCCTAGCCCTCGAGATTACTGTTGAGTAAGGAACTTACTCGGCTATAAGCTCTTAAGCTTTTTTATTCGGCAAGCTGCTTGACTTGACCCTTCCTTACCGTCTGTCTTCTTTGTTCAGCTCACGCATAACGAGCGCACCAAGGTGCACCAAGCTCTCGTTCTGGCACATCGCAAGCTCGAACTTGTGTATGAAAAGCTGCAGACTGATACCCACGGCCAAGGTAACAACCTTAGTCATCCTTTCTCTATTCGGTGTAATTTTCTTTGGTTCATTTTCTCAATTTTTTCTCGCTCTTCTTTCGTAGCCTCTGCTCAGTCCACCATCGATGCTCTTCACTCGCAGATCAGCGAGGCCGAGAGTAAGTTTTTTGCCTCACCAATTCGATAGCTGAAGGTTTCTGTTGGTGCTGACAAGTAATTTGTTCCGAATAAGCAGAGAAGCACCAAACCGAGCTCCAGAAGGAGCGAGATGAGGTGACTCGGCTGAAGAAGCTGATGGCCGAGTCGGAGCAGAAGCACTTGGCCGAGGTGAAAGGGTTGAAGGAGGAGCTTGCCGAGAAGAATGAGCAGCAGGCCGCCAGCGCCGAGAAAACCAAGAGGCTGCTCGACGAGACCGAGTCATCGGTCGAGTCAGCAAATCTGAACTTTGACGCCCTCCAAGCCAAGGCCAAAACTTGGCATAGCAAAATCGCCGCCATCAACTTCTTTCTCGGTAGTGAGTTCTTACTCTTTTTTCACTGTACAGGTCACTCTGGACTTCTTCCATATACTTTTGTTATTTTGCTAACTTTCTCTTTTTTCTTGCAGGGAATTTTCCTGAGGCCAATATGTTTGCCATCTGAGCCATGAAGAAAGTGAGGGCCGAAGCTGGTGCTTCTACCGACGGCGAGGTGTACATGGAGGAGCTTCTCGAAGCGGTGTCCGAACGGGTCAGGACCCTAAAGTCTTGCGGTGTGGACTTGCTCAAGTCGGCTATACATGCGTTTCGCATGCTCTGGCCGGATGAAGACCCACCTGAACTCATCGAGCCACTTGCTGAGAGATTTCTCCTTACTGAAGACCAGCTGGATCAATGGCGTCAGTCGGCCGACCGAGCTGCAGCGAACAAGGCTCTCTCCTTTGTGCTTTCATGGTACGAGGACATCAACCTTGATGTTCTTGCTCGCATAAGGGGGGATGGCAAATGGCTGAATGATCCGGAGCTGATCAAGAAGCGCCAGGAGCGAGCTTACGCCATGATTGAATATACCATAGTGCACGCTTGGTGCGACGGGCCTAGCTTCCTCGACCTTGGCGACCCGCTCGTCAAAGTTGCTGATGAAGAGGGTGGCGACAGCGAAGCAACCGAGTCAGATGGTCCGGATGACCCGACCACAGATGCCCCTCACTCGGCCGATGCTCCAAGCAATGCTCCTGGCTCCGAGAGTGCTCCTCCGAGTCCTTCTGCTTCTTAGGCTAACACATACTCGAACTTTGATTAGATCCCCGGTATGCCGGGTACAGATGTAACACACATTGCACTTTAAGTTTGATTATGCGCCTTTTGATAGGCTTTATATATTTGCGTTATGTTCTAAGTGTGAATCATTCAAGGGCAAGTCCCCGAGCATCATTTTGCCATGTCACCTTTCCTTGACTTTGGCCCCTGTCTACCTTTTTCGGTGTTCGACATTAGAGTCTCAAAGTACTAAGGATATAGTTAGCGGGTATGAAATTTGGATCACTTGGCCGAGATTACTCGACACGTAGTATAACGTGACCTCCAGAGAGTTAGGCAAAAATCTAAAGCCGGCTCGCGTTTCTCCTTTGTACTTATCCGGCGTTCGTGTTTACCCGTCATACATCTTTTTCTCTTGCTTGCCATGAAGCCGTGTTTTCGGACAACAACATAGTCGAAGAGTTGATTTCTTCCGAGTAAACACTACTTGTTCTGAGATAAATTTCGGGTGTCACGCCAGCCAACATAAAATAATTGAGAGGGAAAACTTAAGGGTTAGCCCCTGAGTCAATTTTTCGAATCATACCATTTTATTATCAGCACATAGCCGGCACACATGTCGGACATATGAGAGTTCGAGCGATACATGTGTTGCTTCTCCTAAGTATAGAAGGGACGAAGCAGCGCCACATTCCATGGCCTTTTGGTCTCATCTCCTGACCTCTTCACCTTGTTCTTTTGCGCTTCACGAGCGTCTATGAGATAATAGGAATCATTGTGCAATGGTTTGCTTACAATGAACGGTCCTTCCCATGGGGGTGATAATTTATGCATTCCGGCTGTGTGCTGCACCAGCCTTAGCACCATATCTTCTTCTCGAAAAACACGAGGTTGCACTTTCTGGATATGGTAGCGTCGGAGATTCTGTTGATATATAGAAGATCTGGATAATGACAATTCCCTTGCTTCTTCGAGTAAGTCTACTCCATCTTCTTGAGCCTCTTTTACCTCGGCTTCCGAGTATTGCCTTATTCTTGGTGAGTCATATTCTATGTCGGCAGGCAAAACTGCTTCTGCCCCATATACGAGGAAAATGGCGTATAACCTGTTGATCGATTCGGAGTTGTTCTTAGGTTCCATAGCACTGAGGGTAGTTCCTCTATCCAACAACCAGGTGACCTCTAGAGTGGTTCCATTAAGCGGGGTTTTATCCCTGACAGAACTAAGCCGTTAGCCCGTTCAACTTGTCCATTTGATTCTGGATGGGCGACTGATGCTACAACGAGTCCTATTTGGTGTTTCCCCCAGAAATGAGCAAAAGCTCCTTCGGCAAAGTTCGTGCCATTATCAGTGATTACGCTGTGTGGGTAACCATATCTGAGGATTATATCCCTTAAGAATGTGACAGCTGTTTTACCGTCCAACTTTTTGATTGGTTTCACTTCTATCCACTTGGTGAACTTATCAATCATGAACAAAATATGAGTCATGCCTCCCCTTGCTGGTTTGAATGGTCCTACCATATCTAGGCACCACACTGCAAAAGGCCAAGTGATTGGTATAGTCTTTAATTCAGACGCTGGTAAATGTGACTTGGATGCATAGTGTTGACAACCACTGCATCTTCCAACTAACTCTTGCACTTGTGCCAATGCGCTTGGCCAATAGAATCCATGTCAGAATGCCTTGGCCACCAACGCTCTTGATGACACATGGTGCCCACATTCACCTTGATGAATATCCAATAAGATCTCTTGGCCTTTCTCTGGGCTGATACAGCGCTGCAGCACGCTCGTCACACTTCGCTTGTATAATTCCCTGTTGATTATAGTGTACACTTTTGCCCTTCATACTGTTTTCCTTGCCAACGTTTCATCACTCGGCAAGGTCCCATCTCTTAAGTAGTCGAATATTGGCTGTGCCCATGCTGGTATCAGTGGTTCTGGGTCTGCTTCAGCATCAATGTCCATTGGCTCCGCCGATATATGTTCCGCTGACATGACCTAAGGAGCCCCCGAGTGTGATTCGACAGCCCCTGAATTGAGTGAATCAGTCCCTGAGTGATTCGAAGCTACCCCTGAGTCGATATCCATTGGTACCACATCTGACTCCTGACTCGCTGGGGTGACCGTAATTGAGTCGGACTCTGGTCACGACTTGATCGATGGTTTCCTGAGGTGCTCCGGCGCTACCCTTGGTGGTATTGCTTGCCGAGATGACCCTAATTTGGGTAGTACATTTGCTGCCTCATTTTCTGCTCTAGGAACATGATGGAATTCGCATCCGTCAAAGTATCCCGAAATTTGTTGCACGTGGAAACGATATAATGCCATGTTTGCATCCAGCGCATCCCAATGTCCAGACACTTGCTGAATCACCAAATCCGAATCGCCAAAACACATGATCCTTTTGATACCAATTTCCTTGGCTACTTTGATGCCATGGACAAGTGCTTCATACTCGGCAATGTTGTTGGAAGCAGCAAAGTGAATCTGTAACACGTACCTCAGTTGATCCCTCTTTGGAGATGTGAGCACTATCCCGACGCCCAGACCCATTTTCGTCTTGGACCCGTCAAAATGCATTTTCCAGTAGTTCGGATCTGGCAGTGGTGGTTCGTACTGCATTTCCATCCAGTCTACAAAGAAATATGCAACAACCCGAGACTTTATTGCATCTCTTCTATCATATTGTGGAGTATATGGTGCCAGTTCTATGGCCCATTTTGCGACTCGGCCGCTGGCATCTTTGCTGCCCAATATATCTGAGATAGGTGCCTCGCATATTACCCGGATTGGGTGTTCTTGAAAATAATGTTTCAGCTTCTTTGCTGCCATATATACCCCATATGTCATCTTCTGATAATGCGGGTAATTCAGTTCAAGACAGAGAGCACTTCGCTCAAGTAATAAACTGGTCTTTGGACTGATTTGCCCCCTTCTTCACGTTCAACCGCAATTACTACACTTACAACTCTGTTGTTTGCGGCGACATAGAGCAACATTGGCTCTTTGGATAGTGGTGATGCTAATATTGGTGTTGTTGCCAATGTTTTCTTTAATTCATGGAAAGCGCCATCAGCTTGCTGTGTCCACGTGAATTTATCTGATTTCTTCATCAGTTGATATAATGGTAGGGCTTTTTCCCCTAGCCGACTAACAAACCTGCTCAACGAGGCCAGGCATCCAGTAAACTTCTGGACATCGTTGAGGGTTTTTGGTAATTCCATTCTTTCAATGGCTCTGATTTTTGTTGGGCTAGCCTCAATTCCTCGGCTGGATACAAGGAATCCAAGTAACTTGCCATCCATGACACCAAATGTGCATTTTTCCGGGTTAAGCTTCATCCGGAATCTTCTTAAGTTTGCGAATGTTTGACGCAAGTCCTCAATTAGAGAATGACTTTGTTTGGTTTTTATTACCACGTCATCGACGTATACTTGAACATTTTTTTCCAATTGATCTTGCAATCATTTTTTCATGCATCTTTGATATGTCGCACCTGCATTTCTCAACCCAAACAACATGGTGCGATAGCAATAAGCCCCGTACGGGGTGATAAAAGCCGTCTTTATTTGATCATCTGGATTCAGTGGTATCTGATGGAATCCTGAATACGCATCCACAAACGACAACAACTCACACCCAGCAGTATAATCTATGACTTGGTCGATTCGTGGCAGGGGAAATGGATCTTTTGGACACGCCTTATTGAGGTTCGTGTAATCAATACACATGCGCCATACCACTGCCACGTTCGGGTCATCTTTCTTCTTCTCGACCAAGACTGGATTTGATAACCAATCCGGGTGCAGTACTTCCATGATGAATCCAGCAGCTAAAAGTTTGGCAATCATGGCAGCTATTACTTTCCTCCTATCTTCGGCGAAGCGGCGGAGGGGTTGCTTCACCGGCTTGGCATATGGTGTTACATGAAGAGAGTGCTCAGCCAGCTCCCTCGGAACTCCTTGCAGATCTTGACTGGACCATGCAAAGATATATCGATTCTCACAGAGGAAGCTGGTGAGCTCGCTTTCCTATTTGTCCATGAGGCCAGCCCCAATAGTAACTGTGCGCTCTGGGAAAGTTTCATCCACCTGTATCTTCTTGGTTTCTTTGGTAGCTTGAAATGACACATTGCCATGCGGGTTGGTGAGTGCCGACATGGACATTTGTGCTGCTTTGGCCAATACTGCCACTTCCAACATTTGATTCTTTTATTGTGCTATGACGAGTGACTCGGCCAGTGAAGATCCGGTTGAGGCACAAGCAATGGATCTTTTGTAATCCCCTTCAACTGTAATCACCCCACATGGGCCTGGAAGCTTCATCTTTAAGTAAGCAATGTGGGTAGTAGCCATGAATCTTGCCATAGCCGGCCTGCCTAGTAAGGCGTGATATGAGCTGACAAAATCCACTACCTCAAACTCTATGGCCTCATCGCGACAGTTCTCTCTGTTGCTGAATAAGACGTCGACCCGGATCTTGCCAATTGGCTCACAGGACAATCCCGGCACAATACCGTGGAAAGTGGTCTTAGTCAGCTCCAACATGTTCATGGTAATGCCTAACTTGAGCATTGTATCCTTTTACATGATGTTGATGCTACTGCCATCATCAATCAGCACTTTTGAAAACTTGACATTGATATCTGGGCCCATGAACATTGGATCCAAAACTAGAGCATATCCTCCTAGGGTTGGCATGATCTTTGGGTGATCTTTTATACTCCAAGTTATTTCTTGCTCAGACCAATGCATGTACTTGGGGATTGCCGGCATCGTGGCATTCACCTCCATCATTCGTCGCTGCTGGATCTTTTTGTGATTTGTCTCTATGACAAAGACAACATAGCTCTGGTGATGTTCTATGTACTCATTTATAGTTCCGTGACCGACATGAGCGTCGTCACCTCTTGGATTGTGCACCTGGTGCACAGTTTCTCTTATTTCTTGATTTTGATACCTCGGCTGCCTGTTTTTGTATCTGTTATCTGCTCCCACTGTCTGAGCATTTCCTCCTGTAAGTGGTGGAGGGGGAGGTGGTGGAAGCTGCTTATTCGGCGAATCCACTCTATCTCCTTTCTGAAACCATGTGCATTGCCTTGTTGTGTGATTGGCCGGTTTACTCAGACTAGGCGTGTGGAACTTACACGGCTGGTCCAGCATCATCTCATAGGTATATTTCTGTCGGTCCTGATATTACTTCCTCTGCTCGTATGGCCTTTTGCCGTCATTCTTTGGCACCCATTGTTGTTGTCCACTTGTCCTTTGATGCTGACTACTTCCAGCATCTGGATGATCCTGACTCACGACCGCGACCTGAGTCGAACCATATCTGTAATCCGGTCTTTCGTCTCTTCTCTTGCTTCTGTATTCGGACCTTTCCTGGCACCTTTGCGACCCGACATCGTCATAGATCTGAGTTTCAGTCATCCCGTCTGCCGACATAAGCAGTGCCTGAGTCGGATCTCCTAATGCATACGAGTCAGCGATTCTTATCATTTCTGCCAGACTTGCCGGCATATCTCTCTGTAACCTTTGCCATAGCACACTTCCATGTCTGCATCCTTGTGCAAACCAAGCGATTGCCTGTGACTCGATGACCCCTTCAAAAGAGTTGCGCATCGTACACCACCTTGTGAGGAACTCCCTGTCCGTCTCATTCGGTCTTTGCTTGCACATCGCCAGTTGCTGTGGGCGATTCGGCCTCTTGTAAGTGCTCGTGAAATTGCTCACAAAAGCGTCGTGAAAATTGATGCAGCTGTTAATGCTTCCGGGTGGCAAATTATTCAACCATACCCGAGCTGGTCCTTCCAGCATCTGCGGTACATAATGTACTGCCCGTCTCAAATTTCCCTGCGTGATCTTCACAGCAGTTCCATAATCTATGAGCCAGTCCTATGGCTTAGAACTTCCATCATACGTTTTTGTCCCTCTGGCCAGCTAGAAATTTGGCACCGGTGGCTCCTTCATGATCCTTGGGCCAAAGCATGGTGGACCCTGCGGACCTTGCGATTCAATTATCTCTGCCATTTTTATTCAGTCAAGCTTCAGCCTTGCATCATCTGGCTGAAGGTTCCTGCCTCCGAGTCTTGCTCCCATTGCTTGATATGCGTGATCCGACAGTTCATATCCGTCATTCAACATAGCCGAGTAACCATCATTATACGTATTTGCGTTCTGGTCAGCAGACTGTTGAGCTTCCTTTCCCGCGCTTTGCTGTCTTCTTTCAGGTTGAGCTCGTGCGTTATTCGGCGCTGGATTTCCTCCTCCTGCCGAGTGAGTTCCACGCCTAGCTTGAGGCGCAAAATTTTGCCCTCCGTTGTCATTTCTTTGCCCTGCTTGCCTTTCTCGGCCTGCATTCTCCTGGTTTTCATTTCCTTGGGCATTATTCCTTCTCGCCCCCTGCGCATGTGCCGGGTTTCCTTGAACCACTGCCGGATCATAGGCGACCATCTGCTTGTTTCTTCCAGAATCCACACTCTTTTCTTTTCTCGGCCTAGGCGCCGCTCCGGGTGAGGATGCCGTGTGCCCAGCCGATCTCGCCGGAACAGGAGTCGCCGAGTGAACCAGCTGTGACCTTCCTGCTATACCCGGATTTGCTCTGTAATACGCTTCATTCAACATGCTAGCTGCTCTTACTAGTTCATTGACTCGTTCTTGTTGCCTTTTCTTTGCTTCTCCCTCCAAATGGGGTAACTCTACCATTGCTGCTTCTGCCGCTCGCAGATTAGCTGCTGCTGTGTTATATGTTGGCCGCATGGCTATTTCGTTGCTGTTCTCTGGCGTTATTTTTGACGTCGCATCTGCCAGCTCCTCGTTGAGGTTCCTTCCTCTCAATCTCGTCGCATCAAGCCGGGTCTTTGCGCCCTTGACTCGATTTGCCGAGTTAAGCTCTCAGATGGTGATATCCACATCCTGCTGTAAATGTGCTAATTCCTTTGCTTTCTCCAAAACCTTTATCCTGGCTTCCTCCAACTCGGCTCTGCCAACTTATCTATCGCTTCCTGCAGCTCCTTAGTCCTTTTACTTCTAGCTATGTTTTCTAGTTTTTCCAGTGGTGCCTTAGCTGTCCTTGCAACCCTTGGCATTTCCTCTTGATTTCCTCCCTCAACATTCTCATTCACTACTGGCACTATTGGCGGAGTGGCGGGGTTTGGCGCTGTCATCGTTACCTCCATGGAGACGAGTTGGTGAAGCCTCCCAGCGACAAGAATCGCTGGCGGATCCGGCGCTAGGACGACGCGCTCGGGATATGCGCGTTTCACGCGCACCGTGACATAGACCTGGTGCTCGCCGAACTTGATGAAGGGACCGCTCCTAGGGAATGGCTTGGTCCCGAAGCAGCCCGCGTTGTCGCTGACGAAGTTGAGCGCTCCAAACCTCTGGATGAGGCCGGAGTAGATGCGCTCGCCGGTCTTGGCGATGATGTTGCCCGTCCGGATGAAGACTCCATTAAGCACCTGCTTCTGCCCCACGGTGGGCGCCAACTGTCGTGGTGGTGGCACGGCAGATGCCATGGGTAGGCTTAAGTTGGGGGGCCGAATGGGTGCTTGTGGTCACCGGGGAGGGAGTACACGGTCGAGCCATGCACAAAGAACAAGAAGAACTCTCCAGACCTAGTGTTTTGATTGATCTCCCCAGATTACAAGTGCTCCTTGAGCTGTATGAACTAGGGTTCAGTGCACTAGTTCCCTACTTGGTCCAACCTGCTTCTACTACAGCTATGCCCTTCCTTATATAGGCAGTGCTAGCTAGCTTATACCCCTTTGGGTTTTAGGATTTACTATTTGGATTTCGGTCCCTACAATGTGGGCCGGGTCATGGTCTTGCCCTAAGCCCAATGGCCCAATCCATAAAGCTTGACAGCTAACGGTCTTCTGGTACGCTGCTTCCTGTTGCTTTTGGCGTCACACTGTAACTTTGTATGTCAGCGTATGCTTTGGGCGTCACCCGGCTCCTTTTGTGTCACCCGGCGTCGCCCTTCTATTTTGACCATGCTTTACCATGGTCCCTCCTGAACCTTACTCGGAAAGGTGCCACACGTCCTACTTGACTCGGCCCTTCCTCGTTAGACTCGGCTCGTCGTTTCCTGCAAGAATTACAATTTTGTCTTATGCGGGCCGACATAGTTTACATGTCGGCCGCTCATGCTTATCTTACCCGGCCTGGTTTTTTCTTCACTCGGATCTAACCAAGCCGCGCTATGTTTCACCTCTCGTGACCCTACTGGGGGTTATCCCCCCGACACTGAAGATGATAATGTATCTATTATTCTTGGGAGACCTTTTCTTAATACTGTAGGTGCTGTCATCAATTGTAATCAAGGAAAAGTAACTTTTAATATTAATAACAAAGATCATACTGTCTATTTCCCCAAGAAGGTTGCTAAGAGCTATTGTCTAAACTCCATTGAAAATATTGAGAGCATCAAGGTTGGAGAAATATATTGCCCATTCCACAAGAAAGTTTTGAAACTATTATAATTGGGACCATTGCTATCAAGTTTGAGGTAACATAATCACTTTGTGGAATGCAAAGTTTTGTTTCATATAAGATTGTTTTGGTAACAAGACTTGACCAACCTTGTTAACAAAGGAATTTTAATGAACAAAACAATGTTTTCACTGTGGTTATACTTGCTCACTTTTACTTTTCTCCTTCCCAGTCTTTGCTTTTTCTCTTGCTAGCTTTGGTTTTGCTAGTTGTTTGCTTGTTAGAGTGTCTTAGAACTTCTGTAGTTTTGGTTTTTGTTTGCTTTTGCTTCTTCTAAAAAAAATCTTTTCTACGAGAAAATCAATTTTCATACCCTCAAAATTGGCCAAAAATAAAGTTTCCCGAAAAATCCCAGAAAATCCATATTAATTTTTTCCTAGAAAAAAAAGGGGCAGAGGGACTCCTGGAGTGGCCCAGGGGGACCCACCAGTCCAGCACACCCCCTGGTGGCGTGGCCAGCCCCAGGTGGCGCCTGGCCTGGGTATGGCCCACCTGTGGCCCTCCAAGATGCCTCCTCCCAGCCACCTTCTTTCTCTCTCCCGAAAAACACCGGAAAACTTTCTCATGCTCGAGTTCTTGCTATTCTTTCTCTCGATTTTCGATCTCCTTGCTCAACCCATATTTGCTGCTGATTTTTGGAGGGATTGCTCCTTGGTATGTGCCTCCTCCGCTTGTCCAATTAGATTTGTGATTGGTAGATTGTATCTTGAGTATTTTGCTGCTATAGGTGTCAGGTTGTGTGAGCTTGCATGCTTGTTCTATGCTTAGAGATTTCATTTTGATACATGTGTATCCCTCTAGCAAGTTCCTATATTAGTTTCTCGTCATTTATCAACTTGGAAATCACTTGGTTTGATCTTTGTCTAAAAATTTCAGAAAAAGGGTCATGGACAACCACACCTTTGGTGAAATATTTGAAAGTGATGCACCTAGAAGGACAAGGCCTTCAAGATCATCCTCCCGAGATAGGCCCTCATACAATGAGGATCTCATTATACCGCGATTTGGCGACGAGGGAGATGAGGGGGATGCGCACCCTTCCACCTTTCCTTGTCCTACCTTTTTGCAGGATGCTAGGATTCTCAATGATTTCCTAACCTTGGTTCGGAGGGTTGGACTAACGAGTTATATGCAGGATGAGAGTGTGTAGTATGCTAAGCTCACTAAAACCTTTGTGGAGAGTTTCTCTTTTTCTGACAGCCTGTTCAAACCAGATGTGTCTTTCAAAATCTATGATAGGCCTTACTCCATGACATTGAAGAAATTTTGTGAGATCCTGGGTATTGGTATGGCTGGGATGGTGAAGAAGATTCCAGCTCAACCCACTGATTTGTTGGATCTCTACCGCGGGATAACTAATAATGATGACCATAGAGCCCAGCGCGGAAAGATAAGAAATATTCAACTCCCAGCTATCAGGTATTTTGCTTACTATCTTGCCACTAGTGTTCTTGGTAGGGAGAACACTAGCAATATTTCCAACTATCATTTGGCCTTCCTAGCTGCTGCGCTCAACAATGAAACCAGGTATAATCTTGGTTCTCTTATTGCTCGTCACTTAGCTGCTAAGGGACCCATTTATGGGGGAATTATTGATGCACGTTTTATTGCTGCTTTAGACCTTGCTGTTGATCCAAATGATATAGTTTTGGCTCCTCAGAGGCTTGATCTTACTGCCATGAAAGCGCATCACTTTGTCACTGCTGGCTCTACCCTTGAGAGTCTGGTTTATAGAATGTTGTTTACTGACGGGGAAGAGAGAGAGAGATTCCTCTAACCAAACCACTTTGTTCAGTATTTTCCAGGGACCTTTGTCACGCTCCAAGGAGGAGATGGATGAGAAGCTGCACATTCTTGGCTTCCATGGACACTACCAGGGGGACGTGCCCTCATACGAACCCTCTATGCACTACACAGGGGATTCCTCGAGCTCGTATCAGGACGAAGGGGCCTCCTCGTCGTATTACGGAGGTGCACCTTCTTGGTCACCATGGAGTTGAGCCCCACTTAGGCCAAAAGCCTAAGCTTGGGGGGAGGTATACCGACATCACACTCATCTATATATATCATATTTTGTCGGTTCTTTGTATATCCATTGTTTCGCTTTCTTTTTGGTTTTTGTTTCTGCTTTCTCAAAACACACAAATACCAAAAATATTTTCGTTGTTTCTCTTGGTTTGTTTCTTTACTTTTTAGCTTTGGTTTGCCTTAAAGAAAAATCTAAAAGAGTTTGCTTTGTTTGTTTTTGCTTGCTTTAAAAAAATCGAAAACACCAAAAATATTTGTTCTTCTTCTTTGGTTTTGTGAGTTCTTTGCAGGGTTCAGCCATCCTCAGTTTAGTTTGGTTTCATGTTATTATTCAAGTCACATAAGTTAAGGGCAATAATGAAGATTAAGACAACTTGAGGTGTGGTAAGAGGATGGTAACGAACTCTATTTGTTTTCATTTTTGTACATATACTCACCATTGTGGGCATGCTTAGTCTGTTCATGTAAGGTGTATGTTATTTATGAATGCTTAGTAGTTCTTGCTTTCCTGTGATTAGCTCCAGCTTGCTAATAGTTTGCTTGCATTGTTTTATTCATAACTTGGTGTTATGTTGTGGTATCCTCCTCTGAATGTTTCATGTGAATCGACTTGGCACATGCTCACGCATGCATATGACTAAACAATAGTCAGTAAGCCTCGATGATTTATTTTGCCTCAAAGTTCTTGTATCATTTTCATGCGATAATTAGTCCTGTTTTGTTGCAAGCATGATTATGATAGTTATTGCTCTCTCGTTTGTCGCTCCCTCTCTATTGCTAGCCTTCACCTGCACTAAGTATAAGCTCTACATATGCATCCAACTCCCAAAAACCAATATTGCCAACAATGTCCACCATACCTACCTATTAGCATCATTTACTATTCAGTGCATATTCATTATGCCTTATTTTTTTCCAAATAAAATGTTTGACTGTTTTGAGAAAGTTAGTTAGTAAAGCTCTCACGAACTTGATGGCACACTTTATTCCTTGCACTTAATAAACCTGAACCATTGTGACTGTCCATGAAAGTTATATGCTTGCAAATTATAGGCTGGGAGTTAGCAGAACCGTGCTGTCACGGGGAAGGCTTTCAACACTTATGGATACATATCTAGTTGATACCATGCTCTTTTGTTTGCGGATGTCGTCAGTGTGAAATAAAAGGGGAGCTTGTGAGTTCATGGAGTTATGTGTTATAGAAACGCCTGGGCCGCTAGCCTAAGCCATGCCTAATCATGGTGAAACTTGCAGCATAACCATAATGAGCAATCTGTGAAGCATTCTCAATAAAAACCTATGCAAATAGCAAATAAAAAGATCACCGAGATTCTCATTGTCTGCTTGCCTTGTCATTTTGATCACGGGATAGATCCTGTATCATGTGCAAGGGGTACCCCATTGGCGGTTCTCTATGATATGCATGTATTTACAATGACAAGAACTTACAGGTAACTAAATTTGAGTGGCATGAGGAGCGGCCCTCGTTCTCAGGGGACATGGGATTTCCAGTTTATGGTCTGTTAAGCATATAACTCATATTGGACCTCACTTTCACCATTAACCATATAAAGATGCCTATGATAGGGGCAATGAGAGCTCAAAGCTAATGAGTACCTTACTTTCAGCATTTGGAAGCCTTTCAAAACCTTTCACCTCCTTGTTGAGTCAACACTTATTCTATGAGCACCTTCTTGAGAGCATAGTTGTCATTCTTGTGTTTGTCTCAAAACTTGGTTAATTATGTCATGACTTTGATGCTTGTATCTCTGATATCATTACTTCTAGTCTTCACTTGAACTTCAGAGGTGCCTTGGCATTTATATTGTGCTCTACAAACAAAGGCAAGCGAGATACCACTCTATCATACCTTATTATGAGCATTGCAATGTTGCTTATGTTTATGTTTCATGCTACTTATTATTATTGAGTTGGTTTATCTTCATAGCTTGCAATGACTATTAAGTAGACTTAGTTGCATACTCTTTATTATGAATTGTCTAAGTGTCTACTCCTGTGCTGAGAATATATACATCATATGAAGCAAATGTGTTCGTGAAAGTTATTTTATCGCACTTAGTTTTCAGCTGAATTGCTTGAGGACAAGCAATAACCTAAGCTTGGGGGGAGTTGATACGTCCAAAACGTATCTACTTTCTCGAACACTTTTGCTATTGCTTCTCCTCTAAACTTGTGTGATTTGGATACAACTAACACGGACTGACGCTGTTTTCAACAGAATTACCTTGGTGTCTTGTTTTTGTGTAGAAAATCAACTATCAGGAAAAATCCCGGAAAATATGCCAAAAATCCTATTTCACCAGAAGATCCACGGAGCCAGAATACAAGATAGAGTGGAGCCCTGGGTGGGCCCACACACCCCTGCCGCGCGGGTGGGCCCAGCCCGCGCCTGGAGGGTGTGTGGCTGCCCTAGGCACCCCCTCGGGCTCCCTCTTTGCCTATAAGATGCCTCTTGACCTAAAAACCGAGGGTGGTTCGACGTTTTTCCATAAAGAGTTCCACTACGACGCCACCACCAGAAACCGTGATTCAGAACCAGAAACTCCATTCTGGCACCCTGCCGGGACGGGTAATTTGGAGAGTATCATCGCCATCGTCATCACCAACGCCTCTCCATCAACCATCAATGTTTCCCTCATCCATGAGTGAGTAATCCCCCACTGTAGGCTATGGGGATGGTAGGGATTAGATGAGTTCTATCATGTAATCGAATAAGATTGTTAGGGCATGGTGCCTAGTATCTCTATTAGTGCTATTTGACTTTGTTGCAACTTGTTGTGCTTAATGCTTGTCACTAGGGCCCGAGTGCCATGATCTCAGATCTCAGATTATTATTGAATCATTATGATAGTATTGTTTGTGATCTTATCTGCAAGTTGTGTACACATATCATTGTCCGGATCCAAAGGCCCCGAAGTGACAGAAATTAGGACAACCTGAGGGGATGGCTGTGATGTGAGGATCACATGTGTTCACGGGGTGTTAATGCTTTGCTCTGGTGCTCTATTAAAAGGAGCACCTTAATTGCCAGTAGTTCCTCTGAGGCCCCGCTGCAATGGGCTGGCAGGACAAAAGATGTTGTGCAAGTTCTCATTGCGAGCACGCTTGACTATATATGGAGCACATGCCTATGATTGTTTAGTACTTGGATGCTTATTCTTACTTATCTGCAATTGCCCTAGATCTTGAAGTTACATGTTTAGACTTGTCCATGCAACGCTCGTCCATCCATACCTGTGCCTACCGCGCTCATATCCTACTGTTTGCTTCTACTATTACTATTGCTCTTATTTTGCTACTGCTACTGCTGCTTTGCTGTTGCTACTATTAGACTGTTGCTACTGATAAAATTCTGTAAGAAAGAACTATTTCCAGGTGCAGCTGAATTGACAACTCAGTTGTTAAGGCTTGCAAGTATTCTTTGGCTCCCCTTCTGTCGAATCAATAAATTGGGTAATACTACCCTCGAAGACTGTTGCGATCCCCTATACTTTTGGGTCATCAATCCACATCTTTACCCTTTGGATTAAGCTCGAGATGACATTTAGTTTGCATTGGAGTAGCAACACCATTTAGATTAGTAATCTTGAACATCTTGAGCATGTCTTGGATGTATTTTGCTTGATTAATGGAGGTTCCCTTTCTAAGTTGCTTAATCTCGAATCTGTCAACACCCGGATTTTTAATCCCAGATGCCTGTTATGCCATACATCGCAATCCCAGGATTACCATTTTTGCGAGACATAACAGAATTGGATACCACAGTATATCATCTATTACAACCATACATAAGGTCTTACACAAATAAGGATCTCATGATCAAGTCTTAATACAACACAAGCAACAGAATACTTAATAATAACGGTAGCATAGGCGAAGCTCCATCTTCGGGGGTCACAGGCAATGCTGACGATGGGAGATGATCCTAGTTGTCGTAACCTTCCTTGGGTCCATCTTCCAGGTACTCCTCTTCATAGTATGGCCATGGGAATAGCCAGGGACAAAGCCATGAGTACTCTTTAAGTACTCGCAAACTAATACTAACAGGTAAAAATGGTTTTTGTAGTAGGACACTAAGCTCTAGGGTTGTTTTGCAAAAAGCCAGATTTACCTCTACTAAGTTTGGAAACAACGAATGCTAGTTAAGGTTTTATAACACCTAAGTGGGAACTTGTATCTCACGTCACAACTCTCTTGTGGTCAAGTCAAAATCTCAATCCATTTCACAAGTCATTTTGAAAACATCTAACGGGGAAACAGTATGGCCACTCCAACAGTCCATAACCATGGACGCGGCTATTCTAATAGTTTGACACTCTGTAGAGATTGTACACTTTCACCACAACATTCGATACATCCGTCAGGAACAAATCCTGAATTCACCATACTCAGTATGCGGATAATCAATCCTAACCTTTCAATTACACGCCCTAGTATAAGCACCTCTCCTGTGAGTTTGGCCTCCCAACCATGCCCAACTGTCATCTTGGGTAGTGCACAGGTGGACAATCTTCACAAGGTAGCCTCAGCTCAGACCTTGGCCGCGAGGGAACTAATACTAAGGTATATAAGTTTCCAGTCAAGCCCTACCCAATTCTCGGGTATTGTGGTTGTACGGTAAAATTGGAATGGTATCGCATCCAGACAACCATCAGTTTTATAAAGGGCTAAGGCTCATGCCTCAACATTTTCATCACCATAAATCATCTGGTGTTCGGAAACACATGTCCAAAACATTTCAATAGAATGATCCATCATTCCAAGGTTTTCATAACCATTTTTCCACCAAGTATTCCCATCTAAATTTGATCAAGTTTTATACTTAGCACTAGCATCTACAAGTGGGGGTAAGTACTAATGAGGGGTGGTAAACTAGTGGAGTGTTAACTAAGTTCAATCTCATGCCTTAGGATGACATAAAGATTATCTAGCTTAGGCCAAATTTTATGCTCTTTATGCAACCTTCAAAAATATCCTTCTAGTATCTACAATTCACTTAAGTAAGATCTAAGTAATAGCTTTGATAAAGAAGTAAAGTATAAAGCTTGCAAGTAAAACTTGGATTGGGTATCATCAAATGTGTCTAACCAAGCATGCTTAGTGCATTGCATAGGTTATTTAACTCTCATAATTGCAAGTGTTAGCTTGCACATTCAACTAGTAGTATTAGGCTTGCATCAGTATCATTATAAGCTTGCTAAATTAATAGCTTGCAAGTATTGGCTTCCCTAGGTAAAGTATCCTGCAAGTGTTATCTTGCCTTGTGCAGAGAAGTGGTTGAAGTTCTCCTCGGCTTCTTCTTCGTAGTATCCTCCTTCCTCCTCGTATCCTTGGTCGGTACTAGCGTCTATGAATAAATACGAGGTACACAATCACCAAACAATACTTAACTACTTGCAATCATCACACACAAGGGTCCTATAGATGATCTAGCATCATCACTAACATTACAAGATTAAAGCTTGGTTTAATTCCTTTTATTTTTAGAAAAGTAATTTCTACTCATTGAAAAACTACTTAAGATTTAATATTCTCCAAACCAAACATGGGATCATGTTGACACATGTCATCACCACATATTTTAGTCCATGGTAATGTGATTTAAAGTGGTGTCACAATTTAATAAGGTTTAACCTTTTATTTTTAATTAAATAAAGTGACTAGAAATTCTTATGTGGCATTCTTTTATTACTTGGTCATTATTTCTGTAAGTAAACCTATATATATATTTATATATTCTGAAAGGTATGGTTAAATGTGATTTTTGAAAGTTGGAATCAACTCAAAAGCTATTATGGTTTAAATTTGAAAAAAGTTTGAATGCAGAAAAGCTTCTGCCTTGTTATTTTTACCAAGGATGATCTACATATCCAAATGATTTAAATCCAACAGGCTTGGATTTAGCATTTCAAGACCTTTCTAACAAAATTGGTTTCATTTAATTTGGTTCCCTGAATCGAGCTGGGTTGATTTTTGAAACTAGGTGCAGAAGTGTGTTTGAATGAAAATGGAAAAAAATCCAAATTCAAACAACTGGGCTGCGCAGGAAACGATACTGGGCCGGCCTGCTAAGCACAGCGCTTACGCGGGCTGGTTAAGTTGCTGTCCCCACGCATCAGTGAGACGAGGGGGTGCGAAGCGGTATGGGGCAATATGGTGCATTCGATCTAGTTCTAATCCAACGACTGAGGGTCATCGTCCACGTCGGGCAACGCCGGCGAGACTGAACCCTAACGCGGCAGGTGGGGGTCGTCGGGGGCTCACCAGGGCTCAGGCGAGGGTCGGCAAGGCGGGCGAACGACAAAGTCGACAACGGCGAACCTCCTGGTACCGACAGCTTCTCCTGGGGTGGCTCCAATCGCTGGCTCCCTTCTTCTCCAGCAGCGGCGGGCTCCGGTGAAATTCCGGCGAAGCGCTGCTTGCCTTGCTTTGGGAATGGGGTGGAACGATCAGTGAGGAGAGGGGAGTGAGATGGTGTACTCAATTCGACTGGGGGTGGCCTCTATTTATAGTCATGACGACGAGACCGAACGGGATGGGCAGGCGACGGTGGCGACATGGCTACGGGCTGCTAGTGGCATGGCCGGCAGTGGCGATCGCTTGGTGGTCTCCTGGCGATGCTCTACGGCTTTAATGCGCATGTAGGGGCGGTGGAAAATGTTCTGGAACGTGCGATGCTCTGCGCGGCCGAGGCGGCGTTTTCGACGGCGAGCGGTGGCTGTGAGGCATGGGGCGGAGAACGGGGATGTCTGACGGTCTCCTGGGTCAGTGGTGATTGTGTAGGCACGCGGCGAGGGCGGCGCGCAGTTTGTGGGCTTCGGTCGAGGGTGGCGCTCTGGAGCATGCTCGGCATGGTTGACAGAGGCACGAGCGCGATGCTCTTGGCATAGTTTGTGGGCTTCGGTCGAGGGTGGCGCTCTTGGCACAGTCAATCAATCCTTTATGTTTGGACATCCAATCCATTCCTAGTACTACTTCCAAACCTTTAGTTCCAAGTAATATTAGGTTAGCATAAAAATCTATGCCATGGATTCGGATAGGGACAACTTTGCAGATTTGCCTAGCCTTGGTGGTTGAACCGGTGTAACACCCTCGGAATCGGCCCTATGCAAGTTTCAGCGATTCCCGCCAAACCCACATAGAAAACAATTCAAAGGTGCCCACCAGGCACTTTCGTGCGGGTGGAAAACGAAGTAATATCATTACACAATAGTCCACGATGGAACCCACAGAATAGATATATACAACAACGACTCCATGAGTCAAGAATACAGATATATAGTACAAAGATCCAAATCACCTTGAAAATGATACAGCGTCTGACTACGAACAAGATGCAAATGGGGATCAGAGCCCTGAAGAATAACCAATGGCGTCCATAACCCTGCCTAGGCCAAACCGGAAGGATAACCCTGCTAACGACGTCGATCTCAAAACCTGCTTAAACAAAAGGGGCGCCGACAAAGGGCAAAGGAAAAAGAGAGCGGTCAGTACTGAGGACAGTACACGACGAGACTAGAATTCGGCGGTCCTCGCTTACATAGGTATGGTGGACTGAAGCGGCAGCGCAACAGACACTAAACAACCTATAGAGACTCAATACAGTTGGCGGCTATCATATAGGGATAAGAAAGACCTATTTGGATCCAACCTGAAACTATCACCAAGCATACCCATCCTGGTGTTTCCCCCTCGAGACCAAACGAGGAAGTCAACCGAGGAACTCACTCAGTTGGCAGTTTTTATTCATTCTGTTATAGTTGCGGCAATTACTAGTCAAATATAGATAGCATGAGTCATCCTGATATAATAAGCAGTGGGCAGTTTTAGTTAACCATTCCGTTGTAGTTGTAGTACTTACTAGTCAGATACATATAGCATTAGGCATCCCAAAACCCAGCAGTTGTTGGTACTTTTATTTAGCCATTCCGTTGTAGTTGCAATACTTACTAGTCAGATACAATGGTAACAGGTGACAACTCAAACCAGCAATCGTTGGCACTTTTATTTAGCCATTCCATTATAGTGAAGCTGTTTACTAGTCATTAGAAAGTCAAATTTATAGCACTACTTTAGTTATAGTTGTCTATGATCGAGATACTGTGCTCCAAGTCGTCCATAACCGCGGACACGGCTTTCAGAAAGTTTTAACCTGCAGGGGGGCACAAATAGCAACACACGCACGATCAACCTCGAGAAAAACCAAATAAAACCCAACGAGGCATCACGACAGAGCAATTGCAAGATTCATATAAATTTCAGGGGGCCACCCCACCAAGCTACCCGCTACGAAGTTGGCCGGCTCCGAGACGGACCCAGAGGTTTGTGTTAATGGCTGTAAACGAATGGGAACCCGAAAGTGTGACTGGGCTTGTCGATACCGCGGAAACATTCCACTTACCTAAATAGTACAGGCACTCCACGTGCAATAGTAAATAAAGCAGTAAAGCATGACATAAGTACATGATAGTAATAAAGCCCCAAACTACTTTGTGGCCCCAAGAAATAAATATGAATCAAGCTCTGGCTAGGGGGATTCATGGTCCCACATGCGGATAGTGCGAATATTCAAAGAACAGGTATCAAGTACTCGGGGTCCTACGGGACACAAGTGGATGGTTAAAAGCCAAATAACATCTATTGTCCACCTGTGCCTCTGCATTATTTACCTACTTCAATTTTAGTTATTAAACTGTAATTAAAGTTATAATCATCTCCAACATTAAACATGCGACATTACTCCAACAACTGTGGAACATCGACGGCGCGACGCAACACCTGCGCAAGCAACTACGACTCGCAAGGCTGACTATCTACCAAACAACAGGTAATATGATGTGTCCAAGGCAATTTAATGGCTGCAAGGGATATCACGGGTACGAAAACTAGAGCATCGCATCACAGATAGCAATAGATCAACAGGAGGAAATAAAGACTATAAAGTAAAATAGGTAGAAAGGGGGAGCATGCTCGCCTGAAAAGCATTGCCGAAGGTTCATCCGAAGATCGGGTCGACACTCGCATCAACTCATCGGCCTAATCCATGAAGAAGCAAAGCACTAGCAGAAACACCGGATGCAATATTTAATACTACGACATAAGATCGCGCATGAGGCATGTATAATGTATGACATGGCAAGTATGCGATGCAATTAGGCCATATTAAGCGGAATCGGGGTCCCGACAATTATTAAGTTCATGTTGTTTAGATACCCCATATTTTAAATGTTGTCTTAACATGCCAAAACATAACATCGTTTTGCTACACAAATTTAAATAGAGCCCATATAAGACTAGATTCGTCGGCATATGGACTCCATGTTTAATTATAAGGTGAATCGGCTTAATGCCCCCAAACCACACAAATATGCATGCGAGTATGAATAATTTAATATGCAACAAGTGATAAATATCATATTATAAAAATAGGGTCTTAGAAAGGGGTCACACATCTCGGTTCCGAAGATCTTGGGGTTCGGAGGTTCGGGGTCTCGGCGGGGTTTGGGTTCGGATCCGGGTAGGGGATCGATCTTGGGGTTCCGGCATCAACGGGTTCGGGAGGAGAGCTTCACGACATCGGATCCGTGAGGTAGATCTCGATGTAGTGCTCTCGGGCTCGGACATGTTGTCGGAGGGGATCTTGATGTACCACGATGATGGTCCACCTTGAATCTTTAAGATATTGCTTACCGAGAGGACTACGGGATTCAACACGAGCAACAACTGGTCACCACCTCACTTTCGATTAGCAAAAAAACACTGGACAGGAGTGCGGTGAACCAAAAAATAAACCACCCATGTGGCTTAAATTCCATGGGGTAGAGAATGAGCTCACTGGCATGCTTGCGGTGGCGCTCAGGAAAAGGACAGCGACGAGGGAGCGAGGCGAGCACAGACCATGACCGGAAGCTGATGAGGTGGGGGACCGACGCACGAGCTCGGGCTCGAGCGGCCGGAGCTGCTGGCGGCGCGCTGCGGCGTGCTTGGGGACAAACAGAGAGGATTGGCGCTGCAGAGCATGGCGTGGCCACCGGCGTACTTGGCAGCGGGGGCAAGGAGGAGGCGGTCTACGACGGCTCGCTGGGAGGCCGGCGAACAGATGGAGGAGAGGGCCTTGGCGGCAGCGCCATGGCCAGGGAGCCAAGCCGGAGAGAGGCCCGGGGGTCGGGAACGGGTGCAAGGCGGCGGTTGTGCTCCAGGGACGGGGACGACGGCCTGCGGCGAGGCCCTGGCGTAGAGGTGGCGGGTGCCTAGGAGGTGGAAGAGAGGCGGTGGTGGAGGAGATAGATCAGAGGCGGCATGGCGGCTATCAAGGGGAGCGGCGGCTGGGAAGACAGGGGCACACAGGGGCGGCAAGTGCAGGCAGACAGCATGGCGGAGAAAATGAGGTGGGATGTGGGAGCGGGCAACGTGGCATGGTGGGAGTTGAGGTGGGGCCAGGTCAACACGGCGTTGGCGGCTCGCTACGCTGGGATCGCGCGCAGATGGGGCCAGGCTCGCGGGCGAGGGGATGCGGGCGTGGGAAGGTGGCGTCGGTCGCACGCGGGAGGAAAAAAAAGGTGGCGGCGGCATGGTAGGATAGGTGGAGTGGATCCAGGCGAGGGTTAGGGTTAGGTTTTCAGGGGTAGTCTAGGTTTTGATTTGGGTAGTAGGTGGTCTGGCCGGTTGGGCCTTTGGGCCGACCGGCTGGACTGCCTCCCCCAAAAAATAGTTTTGTTATTTCTTTTGTTTTAAAAAACTTTTGTAAATAGTTTTAAATAAATAAAAGATCCGGCTAGACCGACGGTTTTGGTTTGAACAAAGAGGGGAGGATATTAATATAGAAAACAAAGTATGTCTTTTAGCAAAATAGTTTTAGATTAAAACATGCATGCAGGTATCATGATGATGCGCAATATACAAACAACCCCGATTTTCTAGTAGTGATTTTATCCGGGGTGCTACAATTCGACACCACTAACAATGGATCTCGCCCTCGAGATCCGCCTCATGGTACGGGGGAAAAGCCGACGATCGGAATCTTCGGGCTTCGTGTAGATCTCCGCGACACCACTAACAAGGATTCTTTCTCCATCTTGAAATCAGCGACACCACCAAAAAGGGGTCGTTTCTCATGTTCATCGAGAGAACGCTCCGGTGAACAAAGGACGAAGGTAAAGGTATCAAGAAATAAGACCACCTCTAACTTCTATGGAAGGAGTAAAATTGCTTGATCCACCGATTCAATGTACAAGAGCGAATGATAAGAGTAGTCGGATGGTGATCAGTCCATCACGCACCCAAAGCATTACTCTACACATGAATAGGAGAATTATGCAACCAACTCTCAGAATCATACTGAAGATCTCGACAAGCGAGGTTTGGAAACAAAGGAGGGATGGAGATTCCCATCAGACCTGATGTAGATGACTTTGTCGTGTCGGAAATCACCGGAAGATACAAAGAAAAATTTAGTGAATTTCCGGTCCACTGAAAGGTACAATAGGTAAAAGTCCCTCAGATAGCAAGAAGTCCGGATGTCGAAGCACCGTTACAAGAGGATGGAAGCGAAACCCTAAAGGTACGACGGAAACCCAACCACGAGAATTCCTGGACTCGAAGAAAAGATAAGAGAGAAGATTCAAAACACGCAGAGGTAAGAGGAGAATAGCAGAGGGGTAAGGAGTAAAAGCAGACCTAATTAGACCTATCCAACCGATTTTCCAAAATAGTTTTGATACTCTACATCGGCCGTTAGCTAGGTTATCTTACAGGCTAGACCAGTGGGGTATCGTAACTGTTGAGCTCTGATACCACTCTGTAACACCCTCAGAATCGGCCCTATGCAAGTTTCAGCTATTCCCGCCAAACCCGCATAGAAAACGATTCAAAGGTGCCCACCAGGCACTTTCATGCGGGTGGAAAACGAAGTAATATCATTACACAATAGTCCACGATGGAACCCACAGAATAGATATATACAACAACGACTCCATGAGTCAAGAATACAGATATACAGTACAAAGATCCAAATCACCTTGAAAATGATACAGCGTCCGACTACGAACAAGATGTAAATGGGGCTAAGAGCCCTGAAGAATAACCAATAGCGTCCATAACCCTGCCCAGGCCAAACCAGAAGGGTAACCCTGCTAACGACGTCGATCTAAAAACCTGCTTAAACAAAAGGGGTGCCGACAAAGGGCAAAGGAAAAAGAGAGCGGTCAGTACTAAGGCCAGTACACGGCGAGACTAGAATTCGGCGGTCCTCGCCTACATAGGTATGGTGGACTGAAGCGGCAACGCAGCAGACACTAAACAACCTATAGAGACTCAATACAGTTGGCGGCTATCAAATAGGGATAAGAAAGACCTATTCGGATCCAACCTGAAACTATCACCAAGCATACCCATCCTGGTGTTTCCCCCTCGAGACCAAACGAGGAAGTCAACCGAGGAACTCACTCAGTTGGCAGTTTTTATTCATTCCGTTATAGTTGCGGCAATTACTAGTCAAATATAGATAGCATGAGTCATCCTGATATAATAAGCAGTGGGCAGTTTTAGTTAACCATTCCGTTATAGTTGTAGTACTTACTAGTTAGGTACATATAGCATGAGGCTTCCCAAAACCCAGCAGTTGTTGGTACTTTTATTTAGCCATTCCGCTGTAGTTGCAATATTTACTAGTCAGATACAATGGTAACAGGTGACAACTCAAACCAGCAATCGTTGGCACTTTTATTTAGCCATTCCATTATAGTGAAGCTGTTTACTAGTCATTATAAAGTCAAATTTATAACACTACTTTACTTATAGTTGTCTATGATCGAGATACTGTGCTCCAAGTCGTCCATAACCGCGGACACGGCTTTCAGAAAGTTTTACCCAGCAGGGGGCACAAATAGCAACACACGCACGATCAACCTCGAGAAAAACCAAATAAAACCCAACGAGGCATCACGACAGAGCAATTGCAAGATTCATATAAATTTCAGGGGGCCACCCCACCAAGCTACCCGCTATGAAGTTGGCCAGCTCCGAGACGGACCCAGAGGTTTGTGTCAATGGCTGTAAACGACTGGAAACCCGAAAGTGTGACTAGGCTTGTCGATACCGTGGAAACATTCCACTTACCTAAATAGTACAGGCACTCCACATGAAATAGTAAACAAAGCATTAAAGCATGACATAAGTACAGGATAGTAATAAAGCCCCAAACTACTTTGTGGCCCCAAGAAATAAATATGACTCAAGCTCTGGCTAGGGGGATTCATGCTCCCACATACGGATAGTGCGAATATTCAAAGAATAGGTATCAAGTACTCGGGGTCCTACGGGACACAAGTGGACGGTTAAAAGCCAAATAACATCTATTTCCCACCTGTGCCTCTGCATTATTTACCTACTTAAATTATAGTTATTAAACTGTAATTAAAGTTATAATCATCTCCAACATTAAACATGCGACATTACTCCAACAACTGTGGAACATCGACGATGACGCAACACTGCGCCAAGCAACTCATTCATAAGGCTGACTATCTACCAAACAACAGGTAATAGGATGTGTCCAAGGCAATTTAATGGCTGCAAGAGATATCACGGGTACGAAAACTAGAGCATTGCATCACAGATAGAAATAGATCAACAGGGGGAAATAAAGACTATAAAGTAAAATAAGTAGAAAGGGGGAGAATGCTCGCCTAAAAAACATTGCCGAAGGTTCATCCGAAGATTGGGTCGAGACTCGCATCAACTCATCGGCCTAATCCATGAAGAAGCAAAGCACCAGAAGAAACACTGGATGCAATATTTAATACTACGGCAGAAGATCGGGCATGATGCATGTATGATGTATGACATGGCAAGCATGCGATGCAATTAGGCCATATTAAGCGAAATCAGGGTCCCGACAATTATTAAGTTCATGTTGTTTAGATACCCCATATTTTAAATGTTGTCTTAACTTGACAAAACATAGCATCGGTTTGCTACACAAATTTAAATAGAGCCCATATAAGACTAGATTCGTCGGCATATGGACTCCATATTTAATTATAAGGTGAATCGGCTTTATGCCCCCAAACCACATAAATATGAATGCGAGTATGAATAATTTAATATGCAACAAGTGATAAATATCATATTATAAAATAGGGTCTTAGAAAGGGGTCACACATCTCAGTTTCGAAGATCTTGGGGTTCGGAGGTTCGGGGTCTCGGCGGGGTTTGGGTTCGGATCCGGGTAGGGGATCGGTCTTGGGGTTCCGGCATCACCGGGTTCGGGAGGAGAGCTTCGTGACATCGGACCTGTGAGGTAGACCTCGACGTAGTGCTCTCGGGCTCGGACATGTTGTCGGAGGGGATCTTGATGTACCACGATGATGGTCCACCTTGAATCTTGAAGATATTGCCTATAGAGAGGACTGCGGGATTCAACACGAGCAACAACTGGTCACCACCTCACTTTCGTTTAGCAAAACAACACTGGACATGAGTGCGGTGAACCAAAAAATAAACCACCCATGTGGCTTAAATTCCATGGGGCGGAGAATGAGCTCCCTGGCATGCTTGCGGCGGCGCTCAAGAAAAGGACAACGACGAGGGCGCGAGGCGAGCACAGGCCATGACCGGAAGCTGATGAGGTGGGGGACCAACGCACGAGCTCGGGCTCGAGTGGCCGGAGCTGCTGGCGGCGCGCTGCGGCGTGCTCGGGGACAAAACAGAGAGGATTGGCGCTGCAGAGCATGGCGTGGCCACCGGCGTACTTGGCAGCGGGGGCGAGGAGGAGGCGGTCGATGACGGCTCGCTGGGAGGCCGGCGAACAGATGGAGGAGAGGGCCCTGGCGGCGGCGCCATGGCCAGGGAGCCAAGCTGGAGAGAGGCCCGGGGGTCGGGAACGGGTGCAAGGCGGCGGTTGTGCTCCAGGGACGGGGACGACGGCCTACGGCGAGGCCCTAGCGAAGAGGTGGCGGGTGCCTGGGAGGTGGAAGAGAGGCGGTGGTGGAGGAGATAGATCAGAGGACGATGGCGGTGGCTATCGAGAGGGAGAGGCGAGTGGGACTGGGAAGAGACAGGGGCACGCGGGCGACGGGGTGGGGGCCAGACTGCGGGCAGGGAAAACGAGGTGGGATGTGGGAGCGGGCGACGTGGCATGGTGGGAGTTGAGGTGGGGCCAGGTCAACACGGCGTTGGCGGCTCGCTACGCTGGGATCGCACGCGGATGGGGCCAGGCTCGCGGGCGAGGGGATGCGGGCGCGGGAAGGTGGCGTCGGTCGCACGCGGGAGGAAAAAAAAGGTGGCGGCGACATGGTAGGATAGGTGGAGTGGATCCAGGCGAGGGTTAGGGTTAGGTTTTCAGGGGTAGTCTAGGTCTTGATTTGGGTAGTAGGTGGTCTGGCCGGTTGGGCCTTTGGGCCGACCGGCTGGACTGCCTCCCCAAAAAAATAGTTTTGTTATTTCTTTTGTTTTAAAAAAACTTTTGTAAATAGTTTTAGATAAATAAACGATCCGGCTAGACCGACGGTTTTGGTTTGAACAAAGAGGGGAGGATATTAATATAGAAAACAAAGTATGTCTTTTAGCAAAATAGTTTTAGATTAAAACATGCATGCATATATCATAATGATGCGCAATATACAAACAACCGCGATTTTCTAGTAGTGATTTTATCCGGGGTGCTACAACCGGGAATTTGGACGATCATAACATGCTTCGGTTTTGTTGGTTGAATTTTACTAGTGCATGCAAATTCTTCGGTGACAAATGAGTGCGATGCACCAGAATCAAACAACACTCTTGCAAGTACTGAATTAACAGAAAACATACCTAGCACTACGTTTGGCGCTTCCTGAGCTTCTTCAGCATGCTTGAGGAAAAGACGGCCGTTGCGGTTGAGTGAATTCCCTGGGGAAAATCTTCTTCCTGGCTGAACACGACGCTGCTGCTGAGGTGGGGCATTGGTATTGGGGGCTGCGGCATTCTTCTTGTTGGGGCACTCGTTGGAATAGTGGCCCTTATTTCCACAGTCATAACAAGTCACTTGCGACTTGTCTTTTGCTGCTACAGGCACAACATTGCTTCCAGTCCTCGGGGCAGTGTTGGCGTTGGTGGCATCATTGTTTTTGTTGAAATTGGGTGGTGCACGATTGAAATTGTTAGAATTGCCAGGGTTGTTGTGATTTCCTCCGGGCCTAGGGTTTCCACGGTTGGGATAGGTCGGACGATTCATTGGGGGTCTGTTGGTCCTTGGGGCAAATCCTGGAGATGGGTTAGGGCGATACTTTGGGGTCTGATGGGTTCCTGGCTGATGCATCATGCGACGCTTGCGGTTCTCATTGGCTTGGTTGATCTTTCCTTCCATCTGGATGGCAGAGTCGACAAGGGCTTCAATATCCGTAAAGGGAATATTGACCAACACAGTTTGCATCTCATCGTGCAGACCATTCAGGAATCTTTCTTTCTTCTTGGCTTCAGTGTCGATCTCATCCGGGGCATACCTAGCTAATGACAAAAAATTGTCACGGTATTCCACGACAGTCATCCTTCCTTGCTTCAGTTCCCTGAATTCATCTCTCATTCTCTTGATCAAACCCGGTGGCACATGGGTTCTGCTGAACTTGACTTTGAATTCCTCCCAGGTCATCATCTGGCCTCCGATCATTGCGCGAACACTGTTCCACCATGCCCTGGCATCTCTGGCTAGATAGTGGGTGGCGAACAGAACTTTCTCGTTGGCTTCCACTCTGGCGACTTCTAGGTTATTTTCCATGGTTTGCAGCCAATCATCGGCGTCTAGGGGCTCTTTAGACTTAGTGAAAACATGTGGGTTGGTGTTTTGGAAATTCTTGAGCTTAGATCCATGGTTGTTCTGGTTTCCGTGGCCTTGATTGTTGTGGGCTAGCTGAGCTATCTGTTGCAGGTTGGCTAGGTTGGCTTGACGTTCCGCTCTTTCAGCTTCGCGGTCAGAAACCAACATTTGCAGGAGCTGCAACATCGGGTCTGGGGATGAACCACTTCCTCTACGTGGCATCTGAAGATTGAGATAGATCATGAGAAAAGAGGGTAATTTCTAAGGTTTTGGGACTTTGAAAAGTTTTTAGAGTTTGACTCAGATTTTCCTAGCAACTTGCTTTTCATTCATTCATTCATAGCACACGATACAAACACACACCATAACAAGGTAAACAGATGGTTTTAGGAACCATTCTAGAAACTATGATACAGTGGGACCGAATACTACTCACTACGCTAGTGCTCAAGTGCTACTACTCCTCGGAGTCGGTGTAGTCGTCATCTCATCATCCTCATCGTCATTGATGAAGGCGTAATCATCCTCATCAGTGAAGAAATCCATAGCCTGATCCTCCAGAAAATCATCATCATCGCTGAGATAGGAGTAGGGGTCTCCACGAAGATCCTTTCCGGCATTCTCCCTTTCCTCCAACTGCATGTCTCTCTCGTGGATGGTCTCCTCCAAAGACGAGATACGGTGGCGAAGACGGGCAATTATGCGCTCCTTCTTATCGAGCTGACGACGGCGAGACTTGCGATCCTTCGCTAGCATGGCGATGGTCTGATCCTTCGTCTTGATGGTGGCGGACTTGTGGTTAGAGAGTCATGACAGTTGTCCAATTCTTGCTGACGATCGTACATCATGAAGCTAAGGTGATCCAATTGAGTCTTCAGCTCGTGGTGATATGGGGCTTCCAGAGGTTGTCCATTAGCATCACGCCTTGGGCAAAACTCAAAGCGGGTACCCTTGATCTGGTTGATACACTGCCCACACAGACGGGCAAGAGCTTCCTGCATGGCCCTGGCAAGTCCATCGAGCTAGTTGTTCTCTCTTAACGTAAACTGAATTCCCTCAGCAGTGGGAGGTTCAATCTTTCCTCGGAGACTTGCAACAATTAGCCACTGCAGGTCTTATCCTCCTTGATCATTGAGCTGAGCTCCGAAGAACTCGGGGTGCGGACGCTCTAGAAGTTCCAAAAGCTGGTCCAAATCCCTCTCAAAGATAAGGTATCCTCCATTCCACAACTGATAAAACTTGCTGTACTTCACGTCCATCTAAAAGAATATAGGATGAGTAAGTTAGTAGAGTGATCAAGTGTGTCAAATTTTATGTATTTTGCAAGAGTTTTTGAGGAACATGAATTTTTATGAAAGAATCAAAGTGATAAGAATGGGAATAAGTTTTTGTAAATATTTGTTTTCTTTGGTTTTGAAACTAAGTTTTTGATTCAAACGTCTAGTCTAACTAGGGTCTCCTATGGTCAGGATGGCTCTGATACCAACTTGTCAACACCCGGATTTTTAATCCCAGATGCCTGTTATGGCATACATCGCAATCCCAGGATTACCATTTTTGCGAGACATAACAGAATTGGATACCGTAGTACATCATCCATTACAACCATACATAAGGTTTTACACAAATAAGGATCTCATGATCCAGTCTTAATACAACACAAGCAGCGGAATACGTAATAATAACGGTAGCGTAGGCGAAGCTCCATCTTCGGGCGTCACAGGCAATGCTGACGATGGGAGATGATCCTAGTTGTCGTAACCTTCCTGGGGTCCATCTTCCAGGTACTCCTCTTCATAGTCTGGCCATGGGAATAGCCAGGGACAAAGCCATGAGTACTCTTTAAGTACTCGCAAACTAATACTAATAGGTAAAAAGGGTTTTTGTAGTAGGACACTAAGCTCTAGGGTTGTTTTGCAAAAAGCCAGATTTACCTCTACTAAGTTTGGAAACAACGAATGCTAGTTAAGGTTTATAACACCTAAGTGGGAACTTGTATCTCATGTCACAACTCTGTTGTGGTCAAGTCAAAATCTCAATCCATGTCACAAGTCATTTTGAAAACATCTGACGGGGAAACAGTATGGCCACTCCAACAGTCCATAACCGCGGATGCGGCTATTCGAATAGTTTGACACTCTGTAGAGATTGTACACTTTCACCACAACATTCGATACATCCGTCAGGAACAAATCCTAAATTCACCATACTCAGTATGCGGATAATCAATCCTAACCTTTCAATTACACGCCCTAGTATAAGCACATCTTCTGTGAGTTTGGCCTCCCAACCATGACCAACTGTCATCTTGGGTAGTGCACAGGTGCACAATCTTCACAAGGTAGCCTCAGCTCAGACCTTGGCCGCGAGGGAACTAATACTAAGGTATATAAGTTTCCAGTCAAGCCCTACCCAATTCTCGGGTATTGTGGTTGTACGGTAAAATTGGAATGGTATCGCATCCAGAAAACCATCAGTTTTATAAAGGGCTAAGGCTCATGCCTCAACATTTTCATCACCATAAATCATCTGGTGTTTGGAAACACATGTTCAAAACATTTCAATAGAATGATCCATCATTCCAAGGTTTTCATAACCATTTTTCCACCAAGTATTCCCATCTAAATTTGATCAAGTTTTATGCTTAGCACTAGCATCTACAAGTGGGGGTAAGCACTAATGAGGGGTGGTAAACTAGTGGAGTGTTAACTAAGTTCAATCTCATGCCTTAGGATGACATAAAGATTATCTAGCTTAGGACAAATTTTATGCTCTTTACGCAACCTTCAAAAATATCCTTCTAGTATCTACAATTCACTTAAGTAAGCTCTAAGTACTAGCTTTGATAAAGAAATAAAGTATAAAGCTTGCAAGTAAAACTAGGATTGGGTATCATCAAATGTGTCTAACCAAGCATGCTTAGTGCATTGCATAGGTTATTTAACTCTCATAATTGCAAGTGTTAGCTTGCACATTCAACTAGTAGTTTTAGGCTTGCATCAGTATCATTATAAGCTTGCTAAATTAATAGCTTGCAAGTATTGGCTTGCATAGGTAAAGTATCTTGCAAGTGTTAGCTTGCCTTGTGCAGAGCAGTGGTTGAAGTTCTCCTCGGCTTCTTCTTCGTAGTATCCTCCTTCCTCCTCGTATCCTAGGTCGGTACTAGCGTCTATGAATAAATACGAGGTACACAATCACCAAACAATACTTAACTACTTGCAATCATCACACACAAGGGTCCTATAGATGATCTAGCATCATCACTAACATTACAAGATTAAAGCTTGGTTTAATTCCTTTTATTTTTAGAAAAGTAATTTCTACTCATTGAAAAACTACTTAAGATTTAATATTCTCCAAACCAAACATGGGATCATGTTGACACATGTCATCACCACATATTTTAGTCCATGGTAATGTTATTTAAAGTGGTGTCACAATTTAATAAGGTTTAACCTTTTATTTTTAATTAAATAAAGTGACTAGAAATTCTTATGTGGCATTCTTTTATTACTTGGTCATTATTTCTGTAAGTAAACCTATATATATTTTTATATATTCTGAAAGGTATGGTTAAATGTGATTTTTGAGAGTTGGAATCAACTCAAAAGCTATTATGGTTTAAATTTGAAAAATGTTTGAATGCAGAAAAGCTTCTGCCTTGTTATTTTTACCAAGGGTGATCTACATATCCAAATGATCTAAATCCAACGGGCTTGGATTCGTCATTTCAAGACCTTTCCAACAAAATTGGTTTCATTCAATTTGGTTCACTGAATCGAGCTGGGTTGATTTTTGAAACTAGGTGCACAAGTGTGTTTGAATGAAAATGGAAAAATCCAAATTCAAACAACTGGCTGCTGGAAGCGATCTTGGGCGGCCTGCTAAGCCTGGCCTTACGCTGGCTGGTTAAGTTGCTTGTCCCCAGCGTCGATTGAGAGCGAGTGCTGGCGGTATGGGGCAATATGGTGCGTTCGATCTAGTTCTAATCCAATGGCTGAGGGTCATCGTCCACGTCGGGCAACACCTGCGAGACTAAACCCTAATGCGGCAGGTGGGGGTCGTCGGGGGCTCATCGGGGCTCAGGCGAGGGTCGGTGAGGCGGGCGAACGACGAAGTCGATGACGGCGAACCTCCTGGTACCGGCAGCTTCTCCTGGGGCGGCTCCAATCGTTGTCTCCCTTCTTCTCCAGCAGCGGCGGGCTCCGGTGAAATTCCGGCGAAGCGCTGCTCGCCTTGCTTCGGGAACATGGTGGAACGATCAGTGAGGAGAGGGGAGTGAGATGGTGTGCTCAATTCGGCTGGGGGTGGCCTCTATTTATAGTCGCGATGACGAGACCAAACGGGATGGGCAGGTGACGGTGGCGACATGGCTACGGGCTGCTAGAGGCATGGCCGGCGGTGGCGATCGCTTGGTGGTCTCCTGGCGATGCTCTACGGATTTAATGCGCATGTAGGGGCGGTGGCAAATGGTCTGGAACATGCGATGCTCTGCGTGCCCGAGGCGACGTTTTTGACGGGGAGCGGTGGCTGTGAGGCATGGGGCGCCGAACGGGGATGTCTGACGGTCTCCTGGGTCGGTGGTGATCGTGTAGGCATGCGGCGAGGGCGGCGCGCGGTCTGTGGGCTTCGGTCGAGGGTGGCGCTCTGGCGCATGCTCAGCATGGTTGACAGAGGCACGTGCGCGGTGTTCCGGGGTGCTCTGATCGATGTCTTCGAGGCATGGCTGGTCGAGAGGGGGCGGTGAGGCATGGGTGATCTCCTAGACAAGGTTGGCACGGATAATTCCTCTCCTAGCCTGCTGTCCACACTGGGGTGACATGGTGAGCTTCGGCTATTCACCATTGATGGCATTGCCCAGCTTACAGTGGGGCTAGTGCTTGGTTTAGTTGGCTAGATGATCTACTGAGGTTGCTGTGAGCTAGAGAGGGAACAAGTTAGGCTCCAATCGCTGCTCACAATAGTGTTTAGATTTTATTTGATTTGAATCAGCAAGGTGTTTGATGAAATGGCCGCAAGAATTCAAGTTTTAAATTTTGAAAAGATTTTTGGTGGGTGTGCTAGGTTGGTGCTGGTGAGTCTGCAGATGCTTGGGTTTTGAAAGTTGAGCTGGTTTGAGTGGTTTTTGAAAAAGTGGGATCTTCCCATATGATAAAGATTCAATTTTGAATTTTCATTTAAACTATGCATTTGAATGTTTTTGGATGATCACAAAGTGGGCCTTGATACTTTGTTATGAGTACTATCAAGGGGTGCAAAGATCCAAACAAGTTTCTGTTAAGTTCTGAAAGTTAGGGACAGCCAAAGTAGGCATGGGAGTTAAATTGGTCAAAATGACCATTCACTCATTTTTTTTGTTTTGATTTATTTGTCTTTTGGAAAAGCTTGGGAATTCTTTAGATGATGTTTATTTCACCTAAGAATCCTTTTACAAGCAAAGAAACACATAAACAAGGCAATTCAAAAGAATTCAAAATGGGATGCATACACACATGCATGCTTTCATATTTTTATTTAGAAAAGTTTTTGTTAACCCTAATTTTGATGATTAGAGTTTGATGATCCAAGTTTAGTATTTTTGGGATGTTACAGAATCCAAGAAAGAACCTTAATTCTCCCATCATAGACATCTCAAACCTATCAGTCATAAGCTTTGAAAATCGTCATTAAAAGCTTGATTAGTAGAGCCAAAGATAATATCATCTACATATAGTTGGCATACAAAAAGCTCCTGTTAACCTTCTTAGTAAAAAGAGTGGGATAGAGTTGCCCAACTTCGAATCCACGGTCTAATAAATCTCTTTAAGGTGCTAATACCATGCACATGGGGCTTATTTAAGGCCATAGAGCGCCTTATCAAGTTTGTAGACATGGTTCAGAAACTTGGAATCCTCAAAACCTGGGGGTTGCTTGATATATACCAAGTCATCTAGAGGACCATTAAGAAATGCACTCTTAACACCCATTTGTTGTAATTTAAAATTGTGATGAGCAGCATAAGCAAGGAGGATACAGATGGACTCAAGGCGAGCCACCGGAGCATAAGTTTCGCCAAAATCATTGTCTTCCACTTGAGAGAATCCTTAAGCCACCAGTCTTGCCTTATTCATTACAACTATTCCATTTTCATCTTGCTTGTTCTTGAAAATCCACTTTGTGCCGATAACATTGCGACACTCTTTGGGTTTTCTACTAGCTTCCATACCTTGTTGCGCTTGAAGTTATTCAGTTCTTCATGCATTGCAACCACCCAATCGGGATCTTCAAGAGCATCGAAAACCTTCTTGGGTTCCACCATAGAGATATGAGCTTGATGATCACAGAAGCTTGCAAGCTCACTTCTAGTGGACACTCTTCTTCTTAGATCACCTACAACCTTGTCAAGAGTATGATCCCTTAACTCAAGGTTCCTTTCAGCACGTGTTTTGCGACGAGTTTCAATCTCCTTATTATTTATTTGAGGGATTGCTTCAACATTTGGGACCTCGTCTTGACCACTACCTTGTCCTTCATCAACACCTTGATCACTATGAACTGGAGATGAAGAAGCTTGCCCTTGATCTTGATCAACATCCATAATAGGAGACTGTAGTTGCTTCAGGGCCAGATAATCCGCCCCTAGGAGGGGCCTGATAATCCATCCTGGGAGTTTCAGCATTATCCTGTTATTCCTGGTTGCCCTTGGCTCTAGTTGGAGTTCCAGGGCGCCCGATAGTCTGTCCCTAGGAGGGTCTGGATAATCCGGCCTAGGAGTTTCAGCACCTTCCTGTTTGTCCTGGTTACCCCTAGCATGAGTTCGAGTGCCAGGGCCGGATAGTCCGCCCCTTGGAGGGACCGGATAGTCCGGCCTGGGACTCTTAGTTTGCTCAGTTGATTGATGATCTTCAGGAGGTTGTGGTGTTGGTGCAGTAGTTTCTCTAGCAGGTGGAGCTTGTTGATCTTGTATAGACTAGGGCTCTACCTGTGTAGAGCATTTTACTTCCCGATCCGCCACAAGGGGTTCCTCAAAGGGCGGAAAAATCCCACGCCCATTCTTCTTATGGCATCTTGGGGTATTTCAACATCTGCATCACAAACATCAACTTGAACCACATGGGAGCGATCATTCTCATTGAATTCCATACTACAGGATTCTACAACAGTTCCGGAGAGCTTATTGTAGATTCTGTAAGTGTGGGATTCGATACCATAACCAACAAAAATACCTTCTAAAGCCTTAGACTCAAATTTAGACAAACGAACTCCTTTGATGAGAAAGAAACACTTACAACCAAATACCCGGAAATATGATATGTTGGGCTTGTTGCTGGTAAGTATCTCATATGGAGTTCTTTCCAAGATCTTACGAAGGTAAAGCCGGTTTGATGAGTGACATGCGGTGGAAATGGCTTCAGTCCAGAAGTTGTATGGTGACTTGAATTCAGCCAACATAGATCTAGCCATGTCCATTAGAGTCTGGTTTTTTCCCTTTCGGCTACACCACTTTGTTGAGGGGTGTACGTAGCAAAATATTGATGTCTTATCCCCTCTTTACTTAAAAATTCATTTAAGGTGTAGTTCTTGAACTCGGAGCCATTGTCACTTCTTATTGCCAATATTGGGACATTGTGTTGACGCTGGACCTCATTGGCGAAGTCAATGACAGTTTGTTGAGTCTCACTCTTTAGCTTGAAAAAATAGAACATGTGTATCTTGAGTAATCATCAACTATCACCAAGCACTATTTCTTCCCACCGAGGCTAGCATGATATGGAGGACCCAATAGATCCACATGAAGTAATTCCAAAATCCTCTTTGAGGAAACAATAGTTTTACTCTTGTGGGGAGAGTCGCGCATATTGCCTTCAACACATGCCCTGCAAACACGATCTTTAGCAAAGGAAACATTGTCTTTTAGTCCAAGGATGTGTCCAACCTTGTGAAGACTTTGCAAAGTTCTCATGTTGACATGGGATAGACGGCGATGCCATAACCAGCCCGTCTCGGCCTTTCCGAATAAGCACACCAGACTCGTAGTGGTCTTCCAAGAAAAGTCCACCACATACAGGTCATTTTTGACGTACCCAACATAAGTGACCTTTAGAGACTTGCTCCACAAGAGTACCACTAAATCACCATCTATGAAAACAACAAAGCCCCATCTTACCAAGGGCACGAACAGAAAGTAAGTTGTAATTGAGGGTCTCAACAAGCATGATGTCCATGAAGAGATATCGTGGGCAACCACGACCTTGCCGAGACCCAATACCTCAGGTTTCGACTTATCACCATAGGATACTGTAATATGATCATGGTTGGGTCTCATCTCCATGATGATCTCTTTGCTTCCGGTCATATGACTAGTGCACCCACTGTCCAGAACCAATTTCGATCCACCGGAAGCATAGCCCTGCAAGAAAGTTACTTCTTGGTTTTAGGTACCCATTTTTCAATGGGTCCTCTCATTTTAGTGTAGCACCTCAGGTAAAACCACTACTGGAAAATCGATTGTCTTTACCTCTGTGCATCATCATGACATCAGCATGCATCTATTTGAATAAAACTATTTTACAAAATCCTATCTTGTTTTCTCAAATACCGCCGTCTTATTTCAACTCAAACTCCCGACCGTCCAAATATTTTGTTTTGTCTAAAAATATTTACAAAAGTCTATTTCAAAGAAAATAAATAAATAACTAAAGAAAATGTTTTATCAGGGAGGCAGGCAGCCATGCCCAAAGGCCCAGCCATTCGGCCTACTACCCCAAACCCGAACCCTCCCCAAACCCTAACCCCCACCCCAGACTCCACCCCGCCACCACACTCGTACTCACGCACGCTGCAGTGAACCGCACGTCGCGTACACCGAGCCAACACGCTCCACGCTTGCGGCACACACACACGCACGCATGCACGATCCCGATCATGATCCCCACCAACTGCCGCTAATCCCTCCAACCTCGGTCCCACCACCGACCGACTCAGCTCGACCTTGCCCTCCGCTTCTTCCTTCGTGCACGCCACCGTCGCTCTTCCCACCCCTCCTTCCTCGAGTAGAGCCCCTCCGGCCTGCCTCTCCTCCTCCACCTACCCAGAGGCCACCCCCGTGGTCGGGCCCTTCTTCCCCGCTGCCAGTCACCCCTCTGCCGTTGCATCGCTTCCCTCCCCGACTCCCTCGTGACCGCCTATATTGCTTCTAGACGCCTGCATCGCCGCCCCTCCTCTCCTCGAGCACGGGCCGCCCCGTCACGCCGAAACGCCTTGCGCTCCATCCGCCATGGTCTCCGTCAGCTGCAGCCCCTCGTCCGTCCACCCCTTCCTCCCCTTCGGTGGCCTCTACAGCACGCGCCCGGCCTCCCTCCGCTCGCGGCCCCGCCCGCCAAGCCCCATCGCGCGTCCTCCGCCCTACAACACATGTGCCGCTTATCCCTGGCCTGGCCACGCCTTGTCATCTGCCCATCTCCATCTTCGGTCGCCTCTCCCCGAGCCCCTCAGCCGTCCTCTGCTGACACTTGTTCCCGTCGTCAGCACGTGCTAGAGCACATGGAAGTAAAGCACTTCTGGTGTGCATTGAAGGCCAATTTCATGTATATCTCATGTTGTTCCAACGCGGTGTACCTAGGCTATCGCGCTACACTTCTCCTTCCAGATGATGACCATGTGGTGATGTAGGTGTTTGAACCTTCAACTGGTGTTGGGTGTACATCGGCCACCTCCGCTCCAATACCGACAAGAAGGAAGATGCCCTGACGCCTTCTTTGAGGGCATCAATTTCTCCGTTCTTGGATTCCGAGCGATCCTTCCTACAATCAAACGACTGATACTATGAAGACATCTCCATCACAGATACAATGACCGCGACCCAAGGCGTTAAGATCTCCCTTACGGATGCCAAGACCCCGTCCCCTAATCCGATGTCCGAAACCTTGAAGACCGATCCTGGCGAACCCGAACCCTCGGCGAACCCCAAGATCGTCTATCCAATGTGTGACCCCTTCCCGAGACCTATAATTTTATAATATATTATATTATTGCATATCAATTGTCATGCTTGCATACATATTTGTAAGGTTTGGGGACTTATGCCGATTCACCTCATAATTAAATATGGAGCCCATATGCGGGCGATTCTAGTCTTATATTGGCCCCATTTAAATTTGTGTAGCGAACCGATGATATAATTTTGCCTTGTTAGTAGAACATTAATTTGTGGGGTATCTAGACAACATACACCACCTATTTAATTGTCGGGACCATAGTTTCTCTTAATATTGCCTGATTGCATCGCACCTTTGCCATGTCATACATCATACATGCATCATGCCCGATCTTCTACCGTAGTATTAAATAGTGCATCTGGTGTTTCTTCTAGTGCTTTGCTTCTTCGCGGACTAGGCCGATGAGTTGATGCGAGTGTCGACCTGATCTTCGGATGAACCTTCGGCAGTGTTTTCTAGGTGAGCATTCTCCCCCTTTCTACCTATCTTACTTTTATACTATTTATTTCCTCCTGTTGATCTATTGCTATATGTGTTGCGATGTTGTAGTTTCGTACCCGTGATGTCCCTTGCAGCCATTATATTGCCTTGGACACATCCTGTTACCCATTGTTTGGTAGATAGTCAGCCTTGCGAGTCGTAGTTGTTTGCGCAGGTGTTGCTTCGAGTCGTCAATGTTCCACAGTTGTTGGAGTAATGCCTTATGCTTTATGTTGGAGATGATCATGGATTTAATTATCGTTTAACAACTAATATTGAAAGTAGGTAAATAATGCAGATGCACAGGTGGGCAATAGATGTTATTTGGTTTTTAACCGTCCACTTGTGTCCCGTAGGACCGAGAGTACTCGATACCTGTTCCTTGAATATTCGCACTATCCGCATGTGGGACCATGAATCCCCTTAGCATGAGCTTGAGCCATATCTTATTTCTTGGGGCCACAAAGTAGTTTGGGGCTTTATTACTATCATGTACTTATGCCATGCTTTACTGCTTTATTTACTATTCCACGTGGAGCGCCTGTACTATTTAGGTAGACAGAGTGTTTTCGCGGTATCGACAAGCCCAGTCACACTTTCGGGTTCCCAGCCGTTTACAACCATTGAAGCAAACCTCTGGGTCCATTTCAGAGCCGGCCAACTTCGTCGTGGGTAGCTTGGTCGGGTGCCCCCCTGAAATATTATATGAATCTTGTGATTTCTTTGTCGTGATGCCTCATTAGGTTATCATTTGGTTTTTCCGAGGTTGATCGTGTGCGTGTTGCTATTTGTGCCCCCTGTAGGGTAAAACTTTCTGAAAGCCGTGCCCGCGGTTATGGACGACTTGGAGCACAGTATCTTGATCATAGACAACTATAACTAAAGTAGTGCTATAAATTTGACTTTGAAATGACTAGTAATCAGCTTTAGTACAACAAAATGGCTAATAAAAGTACCAACAACTGTTGGGTTTTTGGAATGTCTCATGGTATATGTATCTGATTAGTAAGTATCGCAACTACAACGGAATGGTTAACTAATAGTGCCTACTGCATATTATATCACGATGACTCATGCTGTATATATCTGACTATTAAGTGCTGCAAATATAACAGAATGAATAAAACTGCCAACTATGTGAGTTTCCTCGGTATGACTTCCTTGTTTGGTATCGAGGGGGAATACCAGGATGGGTATGCTTGGTGATAGTATCAGGTTTGATCCGAATAGGTCTTTCTTATCCCTCTCTGATAGACGCCAGATATATCAAGTCTCTATAGGTTGTTTAGTGCATGTTGCGCTGCCGCTTCAGTCCATCATACCTATGTAGGCGAGGACCACCAAATTCTAAGACTCGCCGTGTACTGGCCTCAGTACTAACCGCTCTCTTTTTCTTTTCCCTTTGCTGGCACCCCTTTGGTTTAAGCAGGTTTTGAGATCGACGTTGTTAGCAGGGTTACCCTTCCGGCTTGGCCTGGACAGGGTTATGGACGCCATTGGTTATTCTTCATGGATCTTAGATCAATTTGCATCTTGTCCGTACTCGAACGCTATATATTTTTCAAGGTGATTTGGATCTTTGTAATGTATATCTGAATTCTTGACTCGTCGAGTCGCTGTTGTATATATCTGTTTTGTGGGTTCCATCGAGGACTGTTGTGTAATGATATTAATTCGTTTTCCACCAACACCAAAATGCCTGGTGGGAACCTTTGAATTGTTTCTATGCGGGTTTGGCGGGAATCGCTGAATCTTGCATACGGCTGATCTGAGGGTGTTATAGTTAGTAACAAGGGTCTTTGGAACCCAAATAGTCCAAGCAATATATTCATCCAAAGGACCAACATAGTTAGCATAGATATCACCATAGTAATCAGAAAATAGCTCATAATTAGGATTGTTAGGCCCTGCAAAACCAATATGGTCAGTTTTTTATTTTGTGATGTCCTTTTTAATGGTGCTTGTCTTTGACTGTGCATTCTTGGTCTTCCTTTTCTTGTTCTTCTTCTTCTTGGACTTGGGAATATAGCCAAGTCCCTCTTTTCCAAGGTTCGATCTTTTCTTGCCAAGAATATCATCAAGAACTCCCTTACCTTTGGGAGTGGAGGCTTTGCCAAGCTCATCTTACACCCTAGCATTTTCTTCATGAGCATATGTTGATTTAGATGTGCTAGGGATATCATACTTAGTCAATCGAATTTGGAGCTGATCATGAGACTCATTGAGAATAAAGAATTCACTTTCCAAAGCCTTGTGAGCAATGTCAAGTTTCTCCAACTCCTCGGAGAGTCTAGCATGAGCAGCCCCAAAGTCAACTTTTTCTTTCTTTAGTTTCTTTGCTTTGGCTACTGCATTGTCACGTTACTTTACAAGCTTGGTCACAACTTCTTCATTTGACTCCTCGACGACGGCGAGTACGGGGGTGGCAGACCCTGCCCCGCCAATCCGGCGCCCCTACTACCTTGGAGCGGTGGCTTCAACCCGTGGACGAGGGTCATGCACGCCTACACCATGCCAGTGCCGTGCCCCTGCCCCCGGTCTACTCGGCCCTCGTCCGCAGGCTCATCAGGCGCACTGCTCCGCCCAGCAGCCGCCCTTCACGCCGGCCTACGGTGGCCTGCCATCCTACATGCCTCCCCAGCAGGCGGCATGGGACCTGACACTCATCATCGCTCTCCAGCAGGTGCCTCATGCCGGCTCTTACGCCGGTGGAGGTGGTTGGCTCATGGACACGACCGCCTACTCTCATATGGCCGCCTACCCGGGTAACCTCTGCACTTTTTCCCCGACTTACACTTCTTATTGCATCATCGTCAGCAATGAAGCTAGTCTTCCTATCACTCATATTGGTTCCACTAAATTTCCCTCCACCTCTAAACCACTATCTCTTAATAATGTCATTGTCTTGCCACATCTTCATCATAACCTGGTCTCTGTTAAAACACTATATCGTGATAACTCCGTAACTATGGAATTACTCTCTTGGTGCGGTGACCCAGCATACCACTGCATGTGTAGTAGACTATAGTTGTTGACATGACATCCACAGAACACCGTTTCGTAAATATCACATCCCTCGGAGTGGTACAACAGAAACATTGCGGGTCCATATTACAAACATACACACATTATTATTATTACAATACCGGAAGTTCAAGACTTGCAAAAGATTCAACTTACAAACCAAAATATAAGTGTTTCAGTGGAAGTTTCAAATTTAAAACTTAAACTCCAAATTGAGCTCAACAACTTATTGCTATATAATGTTCATGTTGCTCGGCTCAAGTGGCTACTAGAACTATAGTAATTATTTGGACTCTTAGAACTCTCCTCCATAGACGGTGTCGTAGTCCCCCCTCTACGGCTCCATACAGGTTGGGCTCTTCATAGAAGACCTCCTCTTGGCTCTCAGATGCATATATTGGAGTATCTTCGAGATTCTCAGAGTCTAAGGAAGGATTCAAAGGAAAGGATGAGTAACAGCGTTACCCAGCAAATTCATTATATGCAAGGTAGGAAGTTTGATGCTCTATCTACCACATCGGACTATCAGTCTTTGGCACTATGCAATTTTCGAAAATCTTTCTTCAAAGGTTGATTTTATTACGAAAATCTATGACCATCAGCCTTCACAGGTTGACCAGAACTTTCATGGAGTTCCTTTCCTGCTGCGTTCGTAGCTCCTTCCCGGAACAGGGAGTAACAAGTTACAATTCTTACACTCTGCAGAGGGGCGTTACTTTTCCCATGAGAGATCAACTCCTTGTTACACAACCGGGCGTACTTTCCCGTCCACAATTCCATGATGTGGGGCCTAGTAGTTGGTCCAAGCCAATCACTGCCCTCTCCACGACCTCATAAGTCTACACGATCCTTCGGGGATGGCTCACCTTTGTTAAGCCCCCTTTCGGGCAGTCTAAAACCCTGATGAGTTTCCGAAGACTCTATGACCTAGTGATGCCTGAAATACTACCATTTACATGGACTATATCCCTAAACATCATTCATAGATAATCTAGACACAAAAAGTGTGGGGCGTAACGGTGCCCACCCATATGTTGGATCCGCACAAGGAATCACAATGTCACGTTAAGGTCGTCTTGCCTCCATACAAGAGGAAAAGGATACAGCTAACTTCTCCGTCCCATTCCAAATCTCATGGTTAACGCGTAATATACGGCGCTAGAATCACTAATGTCATGGGTTATTAATCCCTAATTGTTCATCGTTATTGCAATTAGAACCCTAAGTTCTATTGCTCCATCATATCATCACTTAGGATGATATTTAAGATTTAATATCTTGAGAAAATACTGTTTTCTTTTTCTGTAATATAGATGATAACACACAATTTGCAAATACTTTGATAAAGACTCTTCAAAGGATATGAGCACGTGATGAACTTGCCTTGTGATTGCAAGGTAGTGAAGTCTGATGCTTGCACTAGACCTTGATCTTCTATGTCTACAAAAACATCATTATTGCCCGGTAAGAACAATATTTAAAGAAGCAAAATGATTATGCAAAGTAATGTAATGCATTATTTAATTTTATGTGTATTGTCCCCCATTATTTAAATTATAAAAATTCTTTTTCATAATAAAGAATTTGCAAATATTAAGTTTTTATATTTATGGAATATATTCTTTCATTTTATTTCTTTTTATTTGAATTTTATTAATTTAATAATTCTTTTAAGAATTATCATTTAAATCCAAAAAATTGTTATTAAATATTTGTTTAGTATTTTTGTAAAATACTATAATATTAATTTATAATGAAAGTGATTTTTATTTATTTTTATCAATTTTCAATAATTTTGTAATATTCCATAAGGAATATTTATATTTCAAATCCTTAATAAAACTTATATGTCTAAAATTTTATCTCTTAATTTATTTGGATAGTTTGGATTATTATGAATCCAAAAATATTTTATTTATATTTTTTTGTATTTTTATTTTATTTTCTAGAATTTATTAAAGTTTAGGGGCATTTTGGTCTTTTTCCATTTATTAAAACATGATTTAAGTGATTGGGGCTAACTGTTTGGGTCTATTGGGCCCTTGTGGCCTAGTAGGGCAAAGTCAAAACAACACCCCAAAGGGGTCTTGGCCCAACTAGCCCAACTCACCCTTTGTCTCTCCCTCGATCTCACCTCTCTTCTCCTCCACCGACCCCGTGGTCAGCGATGCTACCGCCGGTGATTCGCGCCGCCATGGACCCTCCAGGCCGCAGCCTTGGTGCATAGGGTGGTTGTCAACCCTGCTTCACCCTTCTGTCCAATTCGATTTGGACCTGGAGCCCTCCTGTGGCCAGATCGATTCTGTTCCGAACCCTAGGGTTTGGGGTGGCGTTGGTGCTAACGCCGCCGCTGCTGTCGTGTGCTGTGGTGATGCTCCACGCCCCCAGGCGTGGCTATGGTCGCCGCCTCGGCGTGGTGTGGGTTGCAGCGCCCCCTTGGGGGTGCTCCCCGTGCCGTCATGTTTGTCGGCCTCCTCTGCTTCCTCTTCTACTCTTCAACGAGGACCATAGGCGAGTTGTTCTTCTTCCCCTCTTGTCCTCTGTACTAGGTCATCCTATGCTATGTGTTTGTAGTGACCATTCCTGGTTAGTGTTCTGTCCTGATTAAGATGGTTTGTTCTGCTTAGGGTTCATACCCCTCTGTGGATTAGATATCTGATGAGTTGGATCAAGTTTTGATGGTCCCCAAGCATGATAAGTGGTTGTTAACTATGGCTTGCTGCTTATGATTAGCTGTGGTGATGCTAGTGGTTTACTAGATGATTCTATGGATTGATTTTGATATGGTTCATATGGTAAGGTTGCTCTAGAAGCAATACTTGGGAAATCTAGTGGTTTAATAGCTCACCACTGTCATTACTTAGTTAATGACAGTGAGTGTTGTGTGATGAAGTCACTTTATTAGTATTGTTGGCTTAAGAAGTCATATATAGCTTGAGATCAAATGGTCTCTTACAGTGAAGATATGTATATGGATTTTCCTGATTATGATTCCTGTGATGTCAGGAAAATGATTTTATAGTTAGCTGTGAGTGTAACTGTGAAAGTTGAATGTTTAACCTGCTTAGTTTAGAACTGTTCTTGTGACACCATCCTTGTATGGCACACAAGATTAGATTCTATTACTTGGTTTGGTTTTGTTCAAGCTTAAAATTAGCTTGGCATTATAGATAAGTGGGATTATCTTTCCTTGCATCCCTAGAACCCATGATGTTGGTCTGAGGTTTAAGGATTAAGCCTTTATCTTGTTGTTTCTCATGGATTGGTTCTGGTAGTGATACCGGCTACTAATTCTTGAGTCAAAGTTGGAAAAATGATTGTAAGATTGATAAATTATATGGGTCCATAAGATGAAATTCTAAGGTGCTACTCCTATTTAAGAGGTGTGCCTAGAAGTTAAAATCTTGGCTATATTTATTCCTGAAATTTAAATATAGCTTGACATCTAGGATCAATGATGTTGTCTTGAGATCGTAGTTGGATCTTTATAGTTTTCTGATTGCTTTTAGTGTTTAAAACTTCAGTGATGGATTCACCCTACTTGGGTGTTTTCTGAGAATTTGAGTATGAGACAAATCATGAATGCTTATCTAATCTTAGATAGATAGATCATGTGATGGTCTATTTTACTCACCACACTCATTTGATGTTCGGGTTGCTAGTGGTTGATCTTGTGGCTAGCTTGATCTGGTGCTCCTCCTGGTACTTCCAGTTCTTGGACTTGTCCTTGATCTAGCTCTCCACCTCCTGGTCCTAGTGGCTTGATCTTATCCTTGCTATCCACCTGATCTACCCCCTCCTTATGTCACCATCTTGGTGAGATGATCAAGGTTGTGATTGGTGTGATCTTGCTTGGCTTTGATTTGGTTTAGCTGCTGGGCTGATGTGCTTGGTGTGTAAGAACAAGAAAATGGTGTGGGGATGCTTGCCCATGGCTGTGCTGATAGTTTTTTTTGTGTAGCTGTTGTTGTTGTGGTGCTGATAGCACACACCATGCAGTTTGGTGTGTGTGCTGCATGTGTGCCTGCTGCACACCTTGTGGATATGCTCTGGTTATGAAGTTACTTTTATCTGGTTACATCTACTTGGCTGGTGAAACTTGCCCTTCCTTGCTGTTTGGAGTTATTTGACTTCTGGCTTAAATTATGAAAGATTCAGTTCTTTCATATTGGTGAAATTTGCCCCTTTAAAAGATTACTCAATGATTAAATCTTGAACAATGCACTTCACTGTCAATTCTGAGAGTAATATAATTTTAACCTTAACTTTTTTTTTCGTGTTTGTTTTGCAGCTACCAGACTTGGAAATTCAAGACTTTAGTCTAGGTTTTATTTTTCTTTGTAGAATAGTCATATGTAATATTTCTTTATTCTTTTGTAATTTTATTTTTGTTCTTTTCTAATAAAGATTGTACTATTATTCAATAAAGAAATATTATTCTTCTATTTAATTACTATTGTAAAGATTGTTGCTCATTTCCATAAGTTACATTTGTGTAACTTATTTATAGAATAATTTTTTTTGAAATGAAGATTCTTATTCTTAATTGTTTTCTTTATATAAAGTTTGAACTACTAATTATTAACTCTTGACTAAATCATAATACTCAAACATAATTTTGAATCCTTTAGAACTATAAATTCAACACTCAAGTTTAAATTCAAATTTCATTTCCCGAAACACATTAGTCCACAAAGATCATATCAAAGTCTATAACAATCATCCTTCAAGACTATACCTAATCTCAAAGCATGAAAGAAACTTTGATCACTTTAGGTTTTTATTTGGCGAAAAATTTACCCACATTTTCACAGATGAATGCATGAATTTTCACAGATTCCTAAATCTACCCCTTGTTGGTTCCTAAATGCTGGGATGTTACACTTGGTTTTTTATGTTAAGAATGCCCATACCCGTATGGTGCTCCACTGATGTGAGAGCCCCGACGGTCTCTATCCCGTCCAGCCGTCACCTTCATCCAGCGCCAACCCTCGTGCTCTCTCTGCCGGTGTTGACCTTTGGCATGCTTGTCTCAATCATCCTAGTGCTTCCGCGCTTAGTCAAATAATGATAAGTTTTTCTGTTTCATGTAATAAAACGGCTGCTCATAGTTGTGAAGCATGTCGTCTAGGCAAACATGTTCGTTTTCCAGTTACTCCTTCACCCACAGTTGCATCTTTCCCTTTCAGTTGATTCACAATGATGTATGGACCTCTACCGTTGCTAGTAATTCCGGTTTTCTTTATTATCTTGTGACTCTTGATGGCTACTCTCACTTTGTTTTGACTTTTCCTCTTTGCAAAAAGTACGACGTCACCGCCACCCTTGTCGCCTTTTATTCCTACGTGTCCACCCAATTTGTTCGTCCCATTCTCGCTCAACAAACTGATAACAGGAAAGAATTCGATAACACCGCTGTTCGCACTCTCCTTTCTTCTCACGACACCGTTTTCCGCCTAACCTGCCCATACACTTCACAACAGAATGGTTGTGCCGAGCGTGTCCTTCGCACCCTTAATGACTGCGTTCGCACACTCCTCTTTCATGACCATGTCCCTCCTACTTTCTGGACCGATGCTTTAGCCACTTCCACCCTTCTCAATAACCTCCGCCCATGTCGTACCTAATGGAACTATGTGCCTCACCATATCCTATTCGGCTCACTGCCTTCCTATGACGGCCTTAGAATTTTCGGATGTTGTTGTTATCCTAGCATCGCCACCACCTCCCTCACAAACTCGCCCCATGCTCCGTCCCCCGTGTCTTCCTCGGTTACCCGGCTAACACCAAAGGTTACCGCTGCTATGATCCTGTGTCGCACCGGGTCATCACTTCCCGGCATGTTTACTTCGACGAATGTTGTTTTCCATTTGCATAATAACAGGTGGAGCCCTCTACTTTGTCCACCAGCGAGCCCCCGCGGTGGCATGCGCCTGCCCCGGTCGCCACGCCCGGATGTGCCCCGTGTCGCCCTCGAGCTCCAGCTCGGGCGCCACCTCGACGCCCTCGAGTCCCAGCTCGGGCGCCCCCGCGTCGTCTTCGAGCTCCGGCTTTGACACACCCTCTCCATACTCGAGCACCACTTTGGGTCCTTCTGCACCGCCCTCGCGCTTCGCCTCGGGCGTCGCCTCGATGCCCTCCTCTTCCATAGTGTCACCCTCGAGTGGTATCTCGGGTGATGCACCATCGACTGGTCCGCCTCCGCCGCCTCCGGTTGCCACAGGACCCATCACACGTGCTCACGCGGGTGTCTTCCTCCTAGCCACGCGTTACTCTATGTATGAGTACATCTATACTGCCTCGACGTCTGCGCCTTCGCTGCTGCCTGTCTACACCTAGGCAGCCCTCCGCGACCCCTTGTGGCTCGCGACCATGCAGGAGGAGTTTGACGCCCTGCAGTGCAATCATATGTGGCAACTTGTTCTCCGCCCGCGTCATGCCAACATCATCACCGGGAAGTGGGTCTTCAAGGAAAAGTTTCATCCAGATGGCACTCTTGATCGTCACAAGGCCCGATGGGTGGTTCGTGGTTTTCGGCAACGCGAAGGCATCGACTTCCATGACACCTTTGCGCCTGTTGTCAAACCCGACATGATCCGTACAGTTCTTCAGCTCGCGGTCTCTCCCGGTTGGACGGTGCATCATGGATGTTTCCAATGCTTTTCTTCATGGTCATCTCGAGGAGCAAGTGTTCTGCCAATAGCCTACCAAGTTCGTCGATTCTTATCACCAAGATCATGTTTGTATTCTCTCACAATCACTCTATGGGCTCAACAGGTGCCACGTGCTTGGTATCAGCGCATCGTAGCGTTTCTTCATCAGCTCGGATTTCGCTCCACTTGCTCTGATGCTTTGCTGCTTGTCTACCACCAGGGCGATGCCACAACTTATCTTCTCCTCTATGTCGATGATATTATCTTGATGTCCTACTCTTCTCAACTGATCCTACATCTCACTGACCGTCTTCATGCTGAGTTTACTCTCAAGGATTTGGGACCCCTTCAATACTTCCTCAGGATTGAGGTGGTATGGCGCGCAGATGGTTTCTTCCTTCATCAGCGGAAGTATGCTCATGAGCTTCTAGACCGTGCGTGGATTCTTAATTGCCATCCCGTGACTACGCCTGTAGACGTGAAGGCCAAGATCTCCGCCACTAATGGTTCTCTATCACCGGATGCCTCGTTCTATCGATCCATCATCGACGCTCTTCAGTACCTCACTCTGATTCGGCCAGAGTTATAGTATGTTGTTCAATAGGTGTGCCTTCATATGCATGCTCCTCGTGATTCTCACTGGGCTTAGGTGAAGCGGATACTATGCTACATTCGTGGTACTCTGGATCTTGGCTTGACGCTACACGCCTCCTCTGCCACGGACATCGTCACCTACTCCGATGCCGACTGGGTCGGATGCTGATGACTGCAAGTGCACATATCGGATGTAGCTAGTTTCGATATAAAGATATCGATCCCATCTTGAGAAGGTGTCTGAAGTCTAAGAATTCCTAAAGTAAATACTGAAAATAGAATTGCTAAATAAAGTTCTAAGTAACAATATAAAATGCGAGTGTTGCGTGAAAAGGTGTTTTTGGGGTTTTGGTATAAGAGAACAATGAGTAAAGTAAATAAAACTGAATACAGAAAATAAGTATCGCATATGTAAAAGACATTTGAAACTTCAGTGGGAGAAAGGCGTTCTCAGGGATTGGCAGATACACCACTAGCATTATAAAGTGCTAAGGTAAAGATTATTATCATGAACATTCTCAACTATGTATGTGCGGGAGGAACTCCGTATTTGGACAAAGAGACAACAACCACTGCTCAAATCATCCTCATTACCACAGCAGACAGCAATCAACATCAATTGAATTAATGTGTTATTAAGGTACATAATCCCGCAGGACGTATCCCATGGCATGGATAGTGTTTTCTGAGTTTCCTCGATTCCCAAGTTGATATGTAAGGGGTGCCAACAGCTTTATAGTCACTCTAATTGCTAACATCTCTTTGTCTACCAACAAGTAGTTCCCTACATCAAGTCCCCTGATGCGGCTCAGATCACTATAGAGCTTTGTTGGGAGACCCCAACAGGAAGGTATGATGAGTACATCAGCAAGTTTTTCCCTTAGTAAGAAACCAAGGTTATCGAACCAGTAGGAGGAAGGAAATGACTCAAAGGTGTTGCTAGCAACTGGAAACCTGCACAACACAAACTCAAGACTTTGCCGCAACAAACAGTTAGGTTGTCGATCTCACCGGTTTGTTGTAAACAAAGGATTAACTGTATGGTGTGGAAGGTAATAGTGGTTTGCAGAAAGTAAATAGTAACAATGGAAGATGTATCAATGGTCAAGATTGGACCGGGGTCCATAGTTAACTAGAGGTGTTCTCCTTAAGATAAACAACATGGCATGAAGGGTAAACAAATTACAGCAGGGCAATTGACAGGACAGAGCAAGGCATAAAAATACAATACTAGACATTCATGATCCTATGAGATTTGATTGGGCAATACAACAAGATACATAGACCGCCATCCAACTGCATCTATGACTAGTAATCCACCTTCAGGTTATCATCTGAACCCCCTCTAGTATTAAGTTGCAAGCAACGGATAACTTCTTTAAGCAAAGTGTGTAAGGTAAACAATCCACTTGTTCCATGAACAAGAGATCATTGTTTTATCCCTAGTAGCAACATCACATATATAACCTTAGAGATTTCTATCACTTCCCCAGATTAAATAGATGCATGAACCCACTATCGAGCATAAATACTCCCTCTTGGAGTCACTAGCATCTACTTGGCCAAGATAGCTACTAGAAACAGAGAGCATGCAAGATCACAAACAACACAGACATGATAGAATCAGTAAGACAGAATCAGTAAGACAGAATCATTAGCCAATCTGATATAGTAATCTCAATATCCATCAGATCCCTGCAAACACAACATGCATGATTACAAATAGATGATATTGATCATGAACGAAGCTCACAAAATCTAAACATGGTAGCACAAAGGAGAAGAAACAAACATCTAGCTACTAAATGGACCCGTATTCCAAGGTGGAACTACTCATGCATCATACCGGAGGCTGGCATGGTGATGAAGAAGGCCTTCGGGATGATCTCTCCACTCCGGCAGGGTGCCGAGAAGAGCTTCAGATTCTCCCAATCTAGGTACGATGGTGGCGGCGGCTACGGAGTGTTTCGTGGAAGATTGATCGGCTACTTAGGGTTTAGGTATTGGGGGCTTCTTATAGGCGAAGAGGGAGGCCGAGGGGGTGCCCGAGGCAGCTGCACCCCCAAGCGCGGGCCAGGCTTGGCCGCGCAGCCAGGGGGTGTGGCCCCCTCGAGGCCTTCCTCCGTCTCATCTTCTGGCTTCGTGTTCCCCATGGTAAAATATTGACTTTAGCTTTTGTCCCGTCCAATTCCGAGAATATTGATTTACTGCCTTTTTTGGAACCAAAAACAGAAGAAAACAGACAACTGGCACTGTGGCATCTTGTTAATAAGTTTGTCCTAGAAAACATATAAAAACACCTCAAAGTGTAGACAAAGCAAATCAAAGTAGATACTAAACAAGCATGGCACATCAAAAATTATAGATATGTTTCCGACGTATCAAGCATCCCCCAGCTTAACTCCTGCTCGTCCTCGAGTAGGTAAGTGATAAAAACAATAAGTTTTGAGGTGACATGCACCATAAAAATCAAAATCAAACCATTTGCAAGCATTGAAAGCTGGGTCAAAGAACTCTAAGCATGAGCATGAAAGAAGAAGTTCTAACAGCAAGGCAAAGTAACTATGCATGCAACATGAAAGATTACAAACAAAGATCATGAATAACAATGCATTGAAAAACGTTTGTTTGTTTCACATACAGAAAACATAGCATAGTGGCATTTAGCTTGTCCCTCATGGAGTAGCAAATAAATGCATAGGGCACCTTCAAAGTTCATAAGAGTGACTAGATACAAATAGTTCATGAGCAAGCAATATCAACAATATGAATCAGTCAATAAGTTTTGGGGCAATGCACATAGAACTAAGAATGGCAACTATGATCTCTTAATTGGTTCCTAAGGATAGAAGGTGGAGACTCAATATATAGGTGGAAGAAAGGCCGTTCATAAAAGGGAAGCAGGGATTCCAAGTCTCATAAAGATCTTCCAAAAATTATGGTACTTGTTAGCTTTCAGCTCTCATTGCCCCTATCATAAGCATCTTGAAGTGATTAAGGTTAAAGTGAACAAACTATGGAGTATATTATTGACAAAGTATAAGTTGGAAATCTCATGTCCCTTGAATACAAGGGACACTCCTCATGCTACTCAAGTTTAGTTACCTTTAAGTTCTTGTCATAGTAAGTACATGTGTATCATAGAGAACCACCAACGGGATACCCCTTGCACATGATACAAGAGCTATCCCATAATCAAAATGACAAGGCAAGTAGACAATGATCATCTCAGCAATCTTCTTTTTTACCATGGGAAAAATGGTGCTTTTCTCTCTCTTTCCTCTTTTCAATATGTCTTTTTTTCTTTTTCTCAATCTCAATCTCTTTTTTATAGGAAGAATGCTTCATAGATTGCTCACTATGCTGATGTTTCAAGTTTCCACCATGATTAGGCATGGCTTAGGTTAGCGGCCCAGGCATTTCTCTAACACACATACATAACTCCATGGACTTACAAGCTCCCCTTTCATTTCACACCAATGACATCCATAAACAAAAGAGCATGATATCAACTGGTTACAATGTACAAGTGCAATGTTGAAAGCGTTCCCCATGACAACATGGTTCTGCTAATTCCAACGTATAAGTGCAAGCATATACGACATAGATGACATAATGGTTCAAATTTATTTAGGGTCAAGAAAAATAAAGTGTGCCATCAAGTTTGTGAGAGCTTTAATCACTAAGTTTGACATAACAAAGTGACTTTTTAATTGGAAGGTAGATGTTACACACCATGCATAGGAATTTATAGTGGACACTTTGGAATAACTTGGTTTCTTAGGAGTTGGATGCATGAGTAGAGGTTACTCATACAAGTGGAGGCTAGCAAAAGACTGGGAGCGACCAACTAAGAGAGCAATAATGGCCATAATCATGCAGAGCGACAAAACATTACTAATCAAAGCATAAAGTGGTACTACAAGTCAAAAACTAAATGATCATAGAGGCTATGGTGACTGGTTCATAGTCATAACATGGTGTGAGCATGTGCCAAGTCAACCCAAACAAAGCATCAAAGGAGAATAGCACAATACTATGCTTTTGTATGCTAAAACAACGCATGATTCTTTCAAGGCACATTAAGCAATCCTAATTGTTTGGAACAAGTCATGCTACAACAATAATCACTAAGCATAATGTCAAAACAACATCTAGCATGGCATGATAAAGTCTACGCCACAGTCAAAGAAAGCTCCTCTTGTACTACTAAAGCAAGAACGTTCTACTCCTCTCCAACACCAATCAACTTATTTGAAACAACACAGCGAGAACGTGGGTCCAAACTACTTAATTCAAGCAAATTATGCAAACAAAAACCAAAAATGAAAACTAAGACGCTCCAAGAACAACACATTTATGCATGAAACAATAAAAACGAACTATCTAGAAAGACCTGAGATTTTTATTTATGAAGAAGGGGATGCCTTGGGCATCCCCAAGCTTTGACGCTTGTACCTCTTGGATATTTCTTGGGGTGACATCGGGGTGGCATCCCCAAGCTTGAGCTTTTGTCCATTCTTCATCTCATTACATCATTCTCTCTCTACACCTGAAATTTTTCCTTCATACAAAACTTCACACAATCTTCATTAGCAACATTAGTGTATTCAAAAGATAATAGACCCTTGGGTTTAGCTTTATAATAGCAAAAATTTCACTAAAAACACAAGATAATGTAGCAATTCCCTCAAAAATCTCAATTTCCCAAAAAGAACCCAAAAAGGAATCAATAAGAAGCAAAATGCAAATAATGGCAGAAATATGTCAATATAGACCAGCAAGTAGAAACTGATTTTTTCAAAGACCTTCTGTTGCTCAAATCAAAAAGTGTCAAACAAACGAAAGTTAGATAACAATCTGGGGGATTTATTTAGAAAATTATAGCTCAATCCAATGTACATAGATTTTACACGAATTTTTATAGTGGAGCACAAAATCTGTTTCGGGACAACAACTCCCCATACTTACTTCCCTCTCATTAGAGGTTATTCTTGGCACAAAAGGTAAGTAAAAAGGATAAGGAGAGGTTATTATAGAAATATTAACTTCCAAGACTCAAGAAAACTATTGAGTTATCTCCCAAGAAGTACTTTTCTTTAACGCCTTTAAGTTAGGCATAAGAAGCAAGAATCAAGTATTTTCAAATGAAGAAGCATTAACATCAAACCTTGCTTTCAAAGGAGGAGCAAAAAGAAACTTCTCTCTCCTCATAGGGAAGTGTTCAATACCTTTCTTGAATGGAAATTGATATTTAATGGTGCCTTCTTTCATATCAATGATGGCACCAACAGTTCTAAGAAAAGGTCTTCCCAAAGTAATAGGACGAGAAGCATTGTATTCAACATCCAAAACATAGAAATACAACAGGGACATAAGCATTTTTTACCATAATAATAACATCATTAACACTCCCCATGAGTTTCTTCTTAGCATTATCATTAAGTGGGACATCTAAATAGCAATCTTCCAAAGGTGGCAAATCAAGCATTTCATAAATATTTCTAGGCATAATAGAGACACTAGAACCAATGTCACATGAAGCTTTGAGATCAAAGTCATTCACTTGCATATTAATGATGGGTTCCCAACTTTTTTCTACTTTCCTAGGAATAGAGGCTTTGTGTTTCAACTTTTCTTCCTTAGTTTTAATAAGAGCATCTGTAATGTGCTTGGTGAAAGCCACATTCATATCACTAGCATCTTGACTTCTAGCAAGCTTTTGTAAAAACATAATCACTTCAGAAATATTGCAACCATCAAGATCAAAATCAAACTTAGTATCACTGTGCGGTGACCGAGCATACCACTGCATGTGTAGTACACTATAGTGGTTGACATGACATCCACAGAATACTGTTCCGTAAATATCACATCCCTTAGAGTGGTACAACAGAAATATTGCGGGTCCATATTACAAACATACACACGTTATTATTATTACAATACCGAAAGTTCAAGACTTCCAAAAGATTCAACTTACAAACCAAAATATAAGTGTTTCAGTGGAAGTTTCAAATTTAAAACTTAAACTCCAAATTGAGCTCAACAACTTATTTTTATATATTGTTCATGATGCTCGGCTCAAGTGGTTACTAGAACTATACTAATTATTCTGACTCCTGGAACTCTCCTCCGTAGACGATGTCATAATCCTCCTCTTCTATGGCTCCATACAAGTTGGGCTCTTCATAGAAGACCTCCTCTTGACTCTCAGATGCGTACATTGGAGTACCTTCGGGATTCTCAGAGTCTAAGCAAGGATTCAAAGGAAAGGATGAGTAACAGCGTTACCCAACAAGTTCATTATATGCAAGGTAGGAGGTTTGATGCTCTATCTACCACCTCAGACTATCAGTCTTTGGCATTATGCAATTTTCGTAAATCTTTATTCAAAGATTGTTTTTATTATGAAAACTCTATGACCATCAGCCTTCACAGGTTGACCAGAATTTTTATGGAGTTCCTTTCCTGCCGCGTTCGTAGCTCCTTCCCAGAACAGGGAGTAACAAGTTATAGTTCTTACACTCTGCAGAGGTGCGTTACTTTTCCCATGAGAGATCAACTCCTTGTTGCACAATCAGGCGTACTTTCCTATCCACAATTCCATGATGTGGGGCCTAGTAGTTGGTCCAAGCCAATCACTGCCCTCTCCGCAACCTCATATGTCTGCACGATCCTTCGGCTAGCTCACATTCGTTAAGCCCCCTTTCAGGCATGTTAAAACCTTGATGAGTTTCCGAAGACTCTATGACCTAGTGATGCCCGGATTAGTACCATTTACATGGACTATCTCCCTAAACAACATTCATAGATAATCTAGACACCAAAAGTGTGGGGCGTAAGGGTGCCCACCCATATGTTGGATCCACACAAGGAATCACAACGTCATGTTAAGGTCGTCTTTCCTCCATACAAGAGGAAAAGGATACAGCTGACTTCTCCATCCCATTCCAAATCTCATGGTTAACGCGTAATATATGGCGCTAGAATCACTGATGTCATGGGTTATTAATCCCTATTTTTTCATCATTATTGCAATTAGAACCCTAAGTTCTATTGCTTCATCATATCATCACTTAGTATGATATCTAAGATTTAGTATCTTGAGAAAATAGTGTTTTCTTTTACTATAGTATAAATGATAACACACAATTTGCAAATACTTTGATAAAGACTCTTCAAAGGACATGAGAAAGAGATGAACTTGCCTTGTGATTGCAAGGTAGTGAAGTCTGATGCTTGCACTGGACCTTGAGCTTCTATGTCTACAAAAACATCATTATTGCCTGGTAAGGACAATATTTAGAGAAGCAAAAATGATTATGCAAAGTAATGTAATGCATCTTTTAACTTGATATGCATTTTCCCCATTATTATAAAAATTCTCTTTTCAATAATAAAGGATTTATAAATGTTACCTTATTAATATTTATAGTATATATTGCATTTACTTTATTTCCCTTTTATTTGACTTTTATTGTTTTAATAATTCTTTTAAGAATTATCACTTAAATATTAAAAATGTTATTAAATATTTATTTAGTATTTTTCTAAAATACTATAATATTAATATATAATGAAAGTGATTTTTATTTATTTTTATCATCTTTCAATAATTTTGTAAAATTCCATAAGGAATATATAATTTACAAAATTCTTAATAAAATTTATATGTCTAAAATTTTATATCTCAATTTATTTGGATAGTTTGGATTTTTGTGAATCCAAAAATATTTTATTTATAATTTTTGGACTTTTATTTTATTTTCTATAATGTAATTGAGTTTAGGGGCATTTTGGTCTTTTCCTATTTATTTAAAACAGATTCTAAATGACTTGGGATGGCCATTTGGGCTTATTGGGCCCCTGTGGCCCAATAGGGTAGGGTCAAAATCATCACCCTGAGGGGTTTGGGCCCACCTAGCCTAGTCTCTCTGTCTCTTCTTCGTTCTCACCTCCCCCTCTCTCTCGACCCAGGTTCTGTGCCTTGTTGTGGCCCTCCTGGCACGCCACTGCAGTGGGCGAGGTTGGCGACTACGCTCGTTCATCTGGTCCAATTCGATTTGACTCCGGAGCTCCCATGTGCCTAGGTTCACCCTGTTCCCGAACCCTAGGATTTGGGGAAAGTGCTGCCACCGTCGCGGGCTCCCTTGGTGAGGTGTGGTGCCCGAGTACTGCTGTGGCCGCCGCTGTGGCTAGTGCAGGTTGCTGCGCCCTCTGGGGTGCTCATCGGCCAATCTGCTTCCTCTTCAATTCGTCAGTGAGGACCCCGGGTAAGTCGCCTCTATGGATCTTGGTTCATCCTATGACCATGAATCTCTCTGTGTGTATCTAGTGGCTACCTTTGCCTAGTGACTACGTTCTGATTAGGGTTCATATCCTAATTAGGGTTCTTGTTTTGATTAGGGTTCATATCCCTTTGTTGATCATATCTATGATTATTTAGATCTAGTGGTGGTCATCCTTGAGCATGATAAATGATTGTTTGCTGTGGATCATTATTTGTAGTTGGCTTTGGTGATGCTAGTGGCTTGTCAGACTTATTCCAGTGGTAATTTACTATGATCCAATGTTAGTGTTTCTATGAAATCCCTAATTGTAAATGTTGTTGATCTGAGAACTCTCCACAGTCAATATGTTTATACTGACAGTAGTTCTATCAGTAATTGCTTACTGCATTTATACTGGTTGGCTTGTATGAGAATATACATACTGAATATAACATTACATGATAATGATTTTCTGTGGATGTATAGATGAGTTTGATGTTGATTCCTGGCATTTGGTTTCAGGAAGATTATATTTAGTGGCTTGCCCCTTTTTATTTGAGAAATCTAAGTAAAGTTTGGGATTAGCTCATTAGAACTTGTCCTTGTGATACCATTATAAACTGGCACACAAGTGATTGGGTCCTATTCCTGAGCTTAGCTCTGACAGTGCTTGTGATTAATACTGGCAAGATAAAATGAAAGCTTCTTTTAATTCTCCTGCCTATGATGTTGGTCTGAGGCATAGGAACTAGTTTCCTAATGGCTGTCCTGAACAAATGTTCTGGTAAAATTACCAGCTGCTAATTCTTGAAGCATAATTGTAAAACAATGGGTGTGCTACGGTTTTGTTGCATGGATCCATAGGATTTATGAATACTGAGGTGCTACTCTTTTAAGAGATGTGCCCAGATTTCATAATCTTTCCTTTGGCAATATTGAAATATAGGATTTGGCCTTTGTAACCAGGATCAATGATGTTGGTCTGAGATCCTGGTTATACTGGTAGGTTGATCTTGTGCTTATGAATTTATTATTGAAAATCTTCTAGGATGGATTTATCCCACTTGGATGAATACTGAGAAGTTAGATATAGAACAACACATGAATCTTTTATATTGATATGATTGAAAAATCATGTGATGGTTTTATATAACTCACCACAACAGTAGGTTGTTGTTGTGGTTGTAACTTGTTGATCTTGTGGCCTGATCTTGCTGGCTTAATCTGGTCCTTCTCCTGTTGCTATTCCTACTGCTTCCAGCTCCTAGAACTTGTCCTTGATCTTGCTATCCACCTTCTGGTTCCTGGTAGCTTGGCCTTGACCTTGCTATCCACCTGATCCACCCCCTCCTTAAGTCACCATCTTGGTGAGTACTAGGTTGATCAATTGTGTGATTGATTTACTCTGGTTTGGTTTGGATGTGGCTAGACTGTTGCTGTTTGATGTGTATGAACAAAAGATGAGGTTGTGGTGCTTGCCCACGGCTGTGCCGATGGTTTTGTGTGATTGATCTGTTGTTGTGGGGCTGACAGCACACACCATGAAATCTGGTGTGTGTGTGTGCTGTCCTGTGTGCTTGCTGTGCACTTGTGGATATGCTCTGAACTTGAGATTGACTGTTATCTGGTTACTTTTACTTGGCTGGTGAAACTTGCCCCTCCTTGCTGTCATTTGACTTCTAGCTTAAAAATTATGAAAGATACATTCTTTCATATTGGTGAAACTTGCCCCTTTTATAAAATTACTCAATGATGAATCTTGATCAGTGCGCCTCACTGACAAGTCTGAGAGTAATTCCATTCTAACCTTAACCCTCCTTATTTTTATTTGTGTTTGTTTTGCAAGTACCAGATTTGAAGATCAAGACTTTAGTTTAGGTTTTTCTTTTTTTTATAGAATAGTCACTTGTAATATTTCTTTGATTCAATTGTAATCTTTAATTTATTCTTTTGTAATTTTTATTTTATTCTTCTTTACTATTAAATTCGAGTTGGTGGCTCACTTTGTACATCAAACATTGAGAGAATCTGAACCGTTAAACACAATCATCAAACATCGAGAAAATCATAGCCTTCAGATTGCCTAAACTTTTGGTAACCAAAATTAGGAAAGTTTATTATACGATCACAGGAATTAAAAGAAAGGAATCACGGTTAATCAAGGTTCCTTGATGTACTGCAGGTTCGGCGCATCCAGGAGAACGCCAGCGCCGCCTTCACGCACTTCAACGTCGACGACGAGGTCTGGAGTCTCGGTCCAGGAATGGCCGCCGCATGCAGCACCACACCAGCTCATCGCCCAAGACGACGCACGCCCATGCCCATGGTCAGCGGATGAGCCCGGGGCTTCCCTTGAAGGATGAGCACCATGGGCTGCACCGGGTAGCCCTCATGGATCACCTTCTCTCTGCCGAGAACACAAGGAGTAGCAGACTATCGGAGATGTTGTTGAGGATTAGCTCATCCATGTTATGGAACAGGCGCACTAGACAGAGGTAGCTCTTATGTCTCGCAGGATCCCCTCGGGCAGGTCCGTGATCATCTACATCTCCTCGTTGCCAGTGACGGCCGCCGCTTCGTCTGGTACTTTCGGACTCTACCGCAGGCGAACGAACAAAGCTTCTTCCTTGGCATACACCATTCCAAGTCCCGAAATGTAGCTCCATCTTGCGCTTCCTCACCAGGACGAAGTGCAAGAACACCTGCAGAGAACACAACATTGCTTGTTCTTGTCATTGAAGCTCGCTTCAGTGCAGGTAAAAAAAACAAATGAAACAACAAAAAGGAGTTCACACTTTTATGTTTTCGATCAATAACGTGAAGAGCATCAGCCCACTGAGCACTTGATGATGCTGAATATCACCTCAAGCCAATTGCTTGTCGGCTCGAGATCATTGCCAAAAGTATCACCGATTAATTCATGCAAATTGTATGAGATATAAGTGAGATGGTGGTAGGTCAATATATTAATGCAAAGAGAAAGAACCAACCGTTTTTTGTTCATGTGCATACAAGAAGGAATAGAAATTTTTACGATTTCTCACATACAAATCTTAGAAGAATATGCATATTCAGATAGAATGATAGGCTGAGCTGCAGCTGACTACTCAACATTCGGATATTCAGGTTTCTAGAAAAGTTCAGTGTCAGAATAGATGGTGTAAAATTTAGGTACTAAATTACCCAAGGGTCACCAGGCTCCAAACTATAGGATATAGAATTGACAAATGATGAATTGCTAGAGATAATGAGAAGGAATCCTTTGTAGATTCCATAAGCAAATGCGCTCGAGATCAAAAGAAGAGGACGGATCTGGGCCGCTCCTACCCATTACTGCTCCCGTGTGGCGTTCACCGTCTACCACTACATAGCCCCCACCGGTCACACCTCTCCTCCACGTCCCCAGATGATGATGTCGAATTGTAGCTTGTAAATAAAGTTGAATTTTATTATTTTAGTGATACTATGCGACTCTTTCTGTAGCCCTAACATACAAGCATGTATATTGCAGGATGTATACGCCATTTTTTCAGTAAATACGTCGTTTTGGAAAAAATACACCATTTTTCCTGTAAATTAGAAAGCTTTATTAAAAAAAATGCTTGTTGGGCAAGCAGTCAGAAAACAACTAAACATGAAGCTAGAATTCTCGTCTATCCAACTCTTAGTCATAGTCAGAGTGCTAGCACATTTTGCACAAAGATGCGCCGAGTAGTTGGATATCCTTAGTACATGTTGAATCTCAAAATAAATAAACAAAGAAGCTAGCTCTCCAATCACTAATACATAGGAGCAATCTATCGAGAGTTGTGGTGAGAATTCAAGAGGTCAGTGACTTCCAAGCAGTCCGTCTCCATGATCACATGCATGAGATCTTGAAGTTCGCACCGATGGGCTCTCAGCAATACGAGGATCCGTGATTCCTAGAAGAGGTTTACACCAAGCACCTAAGAGGCAGTTTGAGGATCGAGCAGTGCCTCCGACGCCACCATTGACATCCGCGAAGTTTATTCCATCATCCGTGTTGATCTTGACATAATCCTGTTTAGGAGGGTGCCAACGAAGTCTAGGCAGCACCATCTGCTGCTAAGGAACATCGAGGACAATGATAGCCTCCCTTGCTGCTTTCACCACATACACCAGATCATATAACTCTTGGTCCCGTTTTCATCGGTTACGCCAATGTATACAAAAGTTATTAATCAAAGAAATCTTTGGGGTATGATTGATGTTGAATCTTAGTCGATAAGTGATAATTGGATGGATTATTTATTTTCATATGTATATAATATTGAATTATATCTTGCAAATAAATCAGAATTTATAGTTTTTAGGATACTATCGACTACCTATTTCTATAGACAATTGATTTTTTTATATGATAAAATATAAATCTGATGGGACCGTAGCAACGCACGGACATTCAACTATTTTGTAATAACTATTGTACTATTATTCAATATATAAAGATTTTTCTTTTGTTTTATTTACTATTGTAAATATTTCTAATAAGTTACATTTTGTAACTCATTTATTGAATAAAGTTTTGGAATCAATATTCATTCTATGGGTTCATTTATTTATTCAAAGTTTGAGTCATTAATTGTTAACTCTTGACTAAATCAAATCACTCAAATCTAATTCTTAATCCTTTTGAATTATAAATTCAAACATTCAAGTTTTAAATTCAAATTTCATTTCCCAAAACCATAAATCCACAAAGATCATGTCAAAGTCTATAACAATCATTCTTCAAGACTAAACCTATTCTCAAAGCATGAAAGAAACCTTGATCACTTTAGGTTTTCATTTGGCGAAAAATGTACCCACATTTTCACAGATGAATGCATGTAATATTTCAAATTCCTAAATCTACCCTTCTTTAGTTCCTATATGCTGGGATGTTGTAGACTTCCCCCCTTAAATTAAACTCCGTCCCGAAGTTTGTTGAGATGTACCTGAATAGTTCTGGATAGGCTTTCCTTAAATCCTCCTATTTCTCCCAAGTAGCTTCTCTTTTAGGGTGATGTTCCCATTGTACTTTGCAATACTTGGTTGCTCTGTTCCTCAGCCTTTTCAAGTTTTCTTCCAAGACTTTCTGAGGTTTTCAACATCGGTCAAGTCTACTGTAGTTCTATCTCCCGATGTGTGATTGCATCATCCGGAACTTTCAAACATTTACGAAGTTGTGACACATGGAAAACATTGTGCACTTGAGACAATCTAGATGGTAACTCTAAAGCATAAGCTATAGTTATGTTCTAACTCAATATCTTGAATGGTCTGATGTTTCTTGGACTCAATTTTCCTTTAATTCCAAACCTTTTCACCCCTTTCATTGGACTTACTTTCAAATATACGTCTCCTACTTCTGGATGCCAAGATCTTCGACTTTGATCAGCATAACTTTTCTGCCTACTCTGTGCTATTTTCAGTCTATTCCCTGATCTTATCAATGATATCTTGTCTTTCCTTGATATAATCTGGCGCAAATTCTTTGCTGCTTCCAGGCTCATACCAACATATTGGTGATCTACACTTCCTTCCATACAGAACTTGGTATGGAGCTGCTTTCAGACTACTCTGATAGCTATTATTATAGGAAAATTCTGCTAATGGAAGATGATCTTCCCATGTACCTCCAAAATCTAATGCACAAGCTCTTAACATGTCTTCTAATATTTGATTTGTTCTTTCAGTTTAACCTCCTGTCTCAGGATGATATGTTGTGCTGAAATCTAACTTTGAACCAACTGCTTCATGCAACTGCTTCCAAAATGCTGAAGTAAACACTAATCCCCTATCAGTTACGATCTTTTTGGGTACCCCATGCTTACTTACTATCTCCTTGACATAAACTTCAACTAGCGTCTCGGCATTATCCTTCTGATTTACCGGAATAAAATGTGCACTCTTAGTGAGTCTGTACAAAATTACCCATATCATATCCTTCCGTTTAGGTGTCATGGGAAATCCTGTGATGAAGTCCATACCTATTTCCTCCCACTTCCATTCAGGAATTTCCAAAGGTTGTAATGGTCCTGCTGGACTTTGATGTTCGGCCTTCACCCTTTGGCAAGTATGGCATTCAGATACATATTTAGCAATATCTCTTTTCATGTTATTCCACCAGAATAATTCTTACAAATCCATATACAATTTAGTACTTCCTGGATGTATAGAATAAGGTGTTTCATGTGCTTCTCTGAGTATGACATTTCTAATCTCAGTCACATATGGAACACAAAGACGGTCTTGAAACCATAAGGACTCATATTCTCCAAGGCGGAAAACGGATTTTTGACCTTGAGATATCCTTCGAACTTCCTCAGCAATAAAAGGATCTTCTGTTTGATGTCTAAAAATTTCTTGCTTAAGATCACTGTCCTGCTCTGCAACTACCTGCATAGTAGCTAGTCCTCCAAGAACCTCTGTTCTGATGAATTGAAGCTCTAATCTTTCCAAGTCCATTTGTAATTCTTTTGGTAGCTCCCGATTACTAGGCTGGATATCTGCAGTCTTTCTGCTTAAAGCATCAGCTACAACATTTGCTTTACCTGGAGTATAGTTGATTGTTAAATCATAATCTTTGATTTGTTCCAACCAATACTTCTGTCTCATATTCAACTCTTTTTGAGTGAAGAAATATTTGAGACTTTTATGGAAGTGTATAACTCACATCTGGCTCCATAAAGAAAATGCCTCCATCCTTTCAGCGCAAAAACTATGGCTGCTAACTCTAAATCATGAGTTGGATAGTTAACTTCATGTGGTTTCAGTTGTCTTGAACCATAAGCAATGACTTTCCGATCTTGCATTAATACACAACCTAAACCTTCTTTAGATGCATCACAATATACTGTGAAGTCCTTCCCAGTTTCTAGAACTACTAAAATTGGAGCTGTGGTTAATCTGGTTTTCAACTCTTGAAAACTTGCTTCACACATCTCATCCCAATTAAATGGTGTATTCTTTCTTAGCAATTTGGTCATTGGTCCAGCTATTTTGGAGAAACCTTCAATGAATCTCCGATAATAACCAGCCATTCCTACGAAACCTCGAATTTTCTTCACATTGGTTGGTGTAGTCCATTCTAATACTGATTGAACTTTAGATGGATTAACAGCAATTCCATCCTTCGATCACATGACCGAGGAATTCTACCTTATCTAGCCAAAATTCACACTTACTAAACTTCACATAAATTTTATGCTCCCTTAGAGTGTACAATGCTATTCTCAAATGATCAGCATGCTCTTCCTTATCCTTGGAATATATCAGAATATCATCTATAAAAACTATGATGAACTTATCCAGATATGACATGAAGATTTTGTTCATCAAATTCATGAATATTGCAGGTGCACTGGTCAAACCAAATGGTACTACGGATACTCATGGTGTCCATATCTTGAGACAAATGCTGTCTTTGGAACATCTTACGGTTGATTTTGATTTGATGGTATCCGGATCTTAGGTCGATCTTTGAAAATACTCCAGCTCCTTTCACTTGATCAAACAAATCTTGGATCCTTGGTAAAGGATACTTATTCTTGATAGTAACGTTGTTGATTTCTATAATCTCCACATCCTTCTTCCATCATCTCTCTTATCCACAAAGATTACTGGTGTTCCCCATGGAGATACACTTTCTGAATAAATCCTTTTCGGCTAACTCATCAATTTGTTCTTTGAGTTCATTTAACTCTTTGGGTCCCATCTTATATGGTTCTTGAGCTATTGGTGCTGTACCAGAATTAGATCAATAGTGATCTCTATCTCGATGCAGTGGCATTCCGGTAGCTCTCTTTGAAAACATCTTGAAATTCATTTACTATAGGAATCTCTTCTAATTTGACCTCTTTCATTGAGTTCAACTGCAGATCCACCATAATATGAATGTGCTTATATGCTTAGTAAACTATCCTTGCTCCACTTGGAGTCTTAATTGAGATAGTTTTTTCCTCACAATTTATGTGAGCTCCGTGTTCCATCATCCAATCCATCCCCAGCACTACTGCAATTCCCTTCAGAGGAATCACATAAAGGTCTGCGAAATATGTACAACCACAGATCAAGATAACCTTATCTTGTTTGATGTGGCGTACAAGCACATTTCCCCGTGCCGTAACTACGGTCATAGGACTTTCTCATGTTACCCTTCTAATCCCAAACCTATCACAAAATTCTTCAGAAATGAATGAAGTATTTGCACTAGTATCAAATAGAACTTTGCCGGGATTGGTAAGGATATTGAGCATACCTATCACTGCATGCTCAGAATTATCCACCTCCTCGAGGGTTGCGCAGTTCAGTTTCCCGGTAGGTCTGTTTCTCTTACCATTGTTGTTCTTGCCATTATTTCCTGCTTTATTGGGCTGTCCATTTCCTCCACTGTCTTGCCTTCCATCTTGAGCCGGCCAACCACCTTGTGGTTTGCTTGGACAATTGGGCTTGATGTGACCTCTCTGACCAAAAGTGTGACACAAAATTAATGGTTTCGGGCAATCCCTACTAATATGCCCTAGGAGTTTGCAATTGTAAAATATAATATTCTTTGCATTTGGATTTGCACTCCGATTAGGATTATTGTTGTTATTGGGCCTATTTCTTGGTTTGAATTCCAGATTGGGCTTGGGCTTGCTTGCTTGTATCCTCTTGGTTTCTTTCTTAGCTCTCTTCCTTCTATCCTCTTGGACATTCTTGTAGTCATCTTCGAAGGTAATAGCTGCATCTAGCAACTGCTGATAAGTTTGCTTATTAGCCAACCTCAATTGCATCTTCACAAATGGATTTAATCCACGCAGGAAATGCTTCTTCCTATTTTCCTCCGTGTTAACCTATTCCTCAGCATAATGAGATAGTTGACTAAAATCTCGGATATACTTCATAACACTTGTATATCCCTGCTGCAGCTCCTCAAATTCTCTCCTCTTCAATTCCATAGCACTCTCCAGAACATGATATTCATGGAATATCTGTTTAAACTCTTCCTAGGTATACTCTCTTCCTGGTTGTTGCATGGCCAACTGATTTTCCCACCAAGATGCTGCAGGTCCTGTCAGAAGATGAGTTGCATACCTCAATTTCTCCTCCTCATTGCAACCTACAGTCTTCAGCTTTCTTTTTGTATCTGCTAGCCAATATTCTGCATCCATTGGTTCAGGGGCTGATGCAAAAGGTAACAGCCTTGCATTCTAGAAATCAGATAGACTCACTCCTCCACCTTCAGGTGCCGTCAGATTTGCTCATCCCAGCAGCTCTTCCATGAACTTGTTCTGGGTCTCTTGCATCATTTGCATGCCTTTGCATAAAGTTCTGCTCCATTAACGGCCTCATTGGTGGTGGTGGTGGTAATGTTCCTTGATTTGCTGCATCTGCATCGTCCTTCTCCTTGGCCTCTCATTCCATCCGCTGCTGCTCAGTTTTGTTTTCTACGCCCGTATCCATGACCCTCTAGTCCTGCACATAAAGCGAATACTCATAATTACATCATGCACATGTGTTCCGAGCTCGACTTTACGCACAGAACCAGTCACACAATGAAGACCCAAAGAAAATCCAAATATACATTTCACATATTATACATAATATCATAATAATACAAACTCATTACAACATGTGCCATATAGGTATAGTTACAAACTACCTTATTCATCTCACTAACTTATTTCTTGGAGTACAGTACACGGTACTTAATATCACTTAACTAGTTGCATCCTTCTAGTAGTAACTACGCTCATCATACATGCCTGACGACCAACCGTGATGACCTGTTGTTCTTCGCACAGTTTGCGGAACAAATGGCCTTCCAGAGGAAACATACTCTGTATCTGAAGTGTCAGGACTTAAGTCATTACTCAACCTGAGTGTATTGACTCCCTCCAGCTTAGCTAAAAAGTCTTCAGAAGCATATTCAACATTATCTCCCGCTTGCATCTCCTGAGCTTCATTACTTGAGTTGTCAACAGGATACGCAGATCCTGCTGCTTCCCAGGTGCTCCTTTGGGCAAGATAGTTAAACACCGGATAATGTATATTCCTGGTTTTGAGAAGATGTTGATGATTCAAACACTCTCTCCTTAGGATCTTCTTCTTCATCCCGATTATCTATTGACATGGTGTTTCTACTACTAGGGTTAATCCTTGCACCCATCCAGCTAGATTGTCCAACATTTCTGTCAGAACCATCTGTGGACATATGGTGTTCATGAGATCCTTCATATGATCCCATTCTCCAACCATCCGAATTCTCAATAGGAAGTTCTAAGTCAGAACCCTCCTCTGAACCCTGTGGTACTACATACCTCATATCCAAAGTAAGATCATGTATAGGTTCAGGTCTTGGTGAATAAGGATATGGTATAAAAGATTCAGGATCTATAGGCATATCCTTAAAGATAGGTGTTGCACTACTACTTGCTTCCTTCTCTAACTGGTATGCTAACTGCTTCCTCCTTTTCGGATCAGTTAGATCTTCTAACATATCATTTTTATCTTCAACAATCACTTGATGTGTCTTGTAAAAAGACGCAACGAGTGTTCGGTACCTATCCATAAACTTGGAAGCTAACTTAGGATGCTTCTTAACCAAAGTAAGATGATCCGGTATAGGTTCCGAGTCTATAGAATCATGAGGTATCACAGAGAATGTGCTACCTGCTAACTCCTTGGTTTTATGCTCCCGGATATTAGCTATCGCCTCCACAACAACAACATGGTATGCTGCTAAGTGACTCCTACCTTCACCTATAGGTAGATCGTGATATAATCCAAGCTCCTCTGGAAGTTGGATACTCACACGATACTTGGATAACATCCGACCATCAAGGTAAGTGATAGTGTTCACTGGAATTCGAGTTGGACAACTAAAGATCTTTAAAAGTTGACGAAGTTGGTGTGTGAATGATCCTTGATAATCATCAAGAGTCTCCTCTTTCCTTACCAAAGTCTGTTTTGGAAACTTTGGTGCCATATCTCTGTATATCAGAAAAATAGTTTTGATTAGTATCCAATAATATATTGCATCATAACAAAGAATTATCGCACTAAAACATATAACGGAATATTCTGATTTGAATACCCATTATATTACTTTTAGAGAATTCTTTATCGTTGCCACTTTCCTACAGGTAATACCCTTTACTAGGTTTCCAACCTAAGATCAAAGCAATTTGCTCTTATACCAACTGCGGTGACCCAGCATACCACTGCAAGTGTAGTACACTATAGTCGTTGACATGACATCCACAGAATACCGTTCCGTAAATATCACATCCCTTAGAGTGGTACAACAGAAACATTGCGGGACCATATTACAAATATACACAAGTTATTATTATTACAATACCGGAAGTTCAAGACTTCCAAAAGATTCAACTTAGAAACCAAAATATAAGTGTTTCAGCGGAAGTTTCAAATTTAAAACTTAAACTCCAAATTGAGCTCAGCAACTTATTTTTAAATATTGTTCATGATGCTCGGCTCAAGTGGTTACTAGAACTATACTAATTATTCCGACTCCTGGAACTCTCCTCCGTAGACGATGTCGTAATCCTCCCCTTCTATGGCTCCGTACAAGTTGGGCTCTTCATAGAAGACCTCCTCTTGACTCTCAGATGCGTACATTGCAGTACCTTCGGGATTCTCAGAGTCTAAGCAATGATTCAAAGGAAAGGATGAGTAACAGCGTTACCCAACAAGTTCATTATATGCAAGGTAGGAGGTTTGATACTCTATGTACCACCTCAGACTATCAGTCTTTGGCATTATGCAATTTTTGTAAATCTTTCTTCAAAGATTGTTTTTATTATGAAAACTCTATGACCATTAGCCTTCACAGGTTGACCAGAACTTTCATGGAGTTCCTTTCCTACCGCGTTCATAGCTCCTTCCCGGAATAGGGAGTAACAAGTTACAGTTCTTACACTCTGCAGAGGTGCGTTACTTTTCCCATGAGAATCAACTCCTTGTTGCACAACCGGGCGTACTTTCCCGTCCATAATTCCATGATGTGGGGCCCAGTAGTTGGTCCAAGCTAATCAATGCCCTCTCCACGACCTCATATGTCTGCACGATCCTTCGGCTAGCTCACCTTTGTTAAGCCCCCTTTCGGGTAGGCTAAAACCCTGATGAGTTTCTAAAGACTCTATGACCTAGTGATGCCCGGATTAGTACCATTTACATGGACTATCTCCCTAAACACCATTCATAGATAATCTAGACACCAAAAGTGTGGGGCGTAAGGGTGCCCACCCATATGTTGGATCCACACAAGGAATCACAACGTCACGTTAAGGTCGTCTTGCCTCCATACAAGAGGAAAAGGATACAACTGACTTCTCCGTCCCATTCCAAATCTCATGGTTAACACGTAATATACGGTGCTAGAATCATTGATGTCATGGGTTATTAATCCCTAATTGTTCATCATTATTGCAATTAGAACCCTAAGTTCTATTGCTTCATCATATCATCACTTAGGATGATATCTAAGATTTAGTATCTTGAGAAAATAGTGTTTTCTTTTACTATAGTATAAATGATAACACACAATTTGCAAATACTTTGATAAAGACTCTTCAAAGGACATGAGCAAGAGATGACCTTGCCTTGTGATTGCAAGGTAGTGAAGTCTGATTCTTGCACTGGACCTTGAGCTTCTATGTCTACAAAAACATCATTATTGCCCGGTAAGGACAATATTTAAAGAAGCAAAAATGATTATGCAAAGTAATGTAATGCATCTTTTAACTTGATATGCATTTTCCCCATTATTATAAAAATTCTATTTTTAATAATAAAGGATTTATAAATATTACCTTATTAATATTTATAGTATATATTGCATTTACTTTATTTCCCTTTTATTTGAATTTTATTGTTTTAATAATTCTTTTAAGAATTATCACTTAAATATTAAAAATTGTTATTAAATATTTATTTAGTATTTTTCTAAAATAATACAATATTAATATATAATGAAAGTGATTTTTATTTATTTTTATCATCTTTCAATAACTTTGTAAAATTCCATAAGGAATATATAATTTACAAAATTCTTAATAAAATTTATATGTCTAAAATTTTATATCTCAATTTAATTGGATAGTTTGGATTTTTGTGAATCCAAAAATATTTTATTTATAATTTTAGGACTTTTATTTTATTTTCTATAATGTAATTAAGTTCAGGGGCATTTTGGTCTTTTCCTATTTATTTAAAACAGATTCTAAACGACTTGGGCTGGCCATTTGGGCTTATTGGGCCCCTGTGGCCCAATAGGGTAGGGTCAAAATCATCACCCTAAGGGGTTTCGGCCCACCCAGCCCAGTCTCTCTGTCTCTTCTTCGTTCTCACCTCCCCCTCTCGACCCACTGGTTCGATGGCCTTGGCGATGGCCCTCCCTGGCCGCTGCCATAGTGCAGGGCGAGGTTGGCGACTACGCTCGTTCATCTGGTCCAATTCGATATGACCCCGGAGCTCCCATGTGCCTAGGTTCACCCTGTTCCCGAACCCCAGGATTTGGGGAAAGTGCTGCCGCCGCCGCGGGCTCCCTTGGTGAGGTGTGGTGCCCGAGTACTGCTGTGGCCGCCGCTGTGGCTAGTGCAGGTTGCTGCGCCCTCTGGGGTGCTCATCGGCCAATCTGCTTCCTCTTCAATTCGTCAGTGAGGACCCCGGGTAAGTCGCCTCTATGGATCTTGGTTCATCCTATCACCATGAATCTCTCTGTGTGTATCTAGTGGCTACCTTTGCCTAGTGACTACGTTCTGATTAGGGTTCATATCCTAATTAGGGTTCTTGTTTTGATTAGGGTTCATATCCCTTTGTTGATCATATCTATGATTATTTAGATCTAGTGGTGGTCATCCTTAAGCATGATAAATGATTGTTTGCTGTGGATCATTATTTGTAGTTGGCTTTGGTGATGCTAGTGGCTTGTCAGACTTATTCCAGTGGTAATTTACTATGATCCAATGTTAGAGTTTCTATGAAATCCCTAATTGGAAATGTTGTTGATCTGAGAACTCTCCACAGTCATTATGTTTATACTGACAGTAGTTCTATCAGTAATTGCTTACTGCATTTATACTGGTTGGCTTGTATGAGAATATACATACTGAATATAATCATTACATGATAATGATTTTCTGTGGATGTATAGATGAGTTTGATGTTGATTCCTGGCATTTGGTTTCAGGAAGATTATATTTAGTGGCTTGCCCCTTTTTATTTGAGAAATCTAAGTAAAGATTGGGATTAGCTCATTAGAACTTGTCCTTGTGATACCATTATAAACTGGCACACAAGTGATTGGGTCCTATTCCTGAGCTTAGCTCTGACAGTGCTTGTGATTAATACTGGCAAGATAAAATGAAAGCTTCTTTTAATTCTCCTGCCTATGATGTTGGTCTGAGGCATAGGAACTAGTTTCCTAATGGCTGTCCTGAACAAATGTTCTGGTAAAATTACCAGCTGCTAATTCTTGAAGCATAATTGTAAAACAATGGGTGTGCTACGGTTTTGTTGCATGGATCCATAGGATTTATGAATACTGAGGTGCTACTCTTTTAAGAGATGTGCCCATATTTCATAATCTTTCCTTTGGCTATATTGAAATATAGGATTTGGCCTTTGTAACCAGGATCAATGATGTTGGTCTGAGATCCTGGTTATACTGGTAGGTTGATCTTGTGCTTATGAATTTATTATTGAAAATCTTCTAGGATGGATTTATCCCACTTGGATGAATACTGAGAAGTTAGATATAGAACAACACATGAATCTTTTATATTGATATGATAAAAAAATCATGTGATGGTTTTGTATAACTCACCACAACAGTAGGTTGTTGTTGTGGTTGTAACTTGTTGATCTTGTGGCCTGATCTTGCTGGCTTAATCTGGTCCTTCTCCTGTTGCTATTCCTACTGCTTCCAGCTCCTAGAACTTGTCCTTGATCTTGCTATCCACCTTCTGGTTCCTGGTAGCTTGGCCTTGACCTTGCTATCCACCTGATCCACCCCCTCCTTAAGTCACCATCTTGGTGAGTACTAGGTTGATCAATTGTGTGATTGATTTACTCTGGTTTGGTTTGGATGTGGCTAGACTGCTGCTGTTTGATGTGTATGAACAAAAGATGAGGTTGTGGTGCTTGCCCACGGCTGTGCCGATGGTTTTGTGTGATTGATCTGTTGTTGTGGGGCTGACAGCACACACCATGCAATCTGGTGTGTGTGTGCTGTCATGTGTGCTTGCTGTGCACTTGTGGATATGCTCTGAACTTGAGATTGACTGTTATCTGGTTACTTTTACTTGGCTGGTGAAACTTGCCCCTCCTTGCTGTCATTTGACTTCTGGCTTAAAAATTATGAAAGATACATTCTTTCATATTGGTGAAACTTGCCCCTTTTATAAAATTACTCAATGATGAATCTTGATCAGTGCGCCTCACTGACAAGTCTGAGAGTAATTCCATTCTAACCTTAACCTTCCTTATTTTTATTTGTGTTTGTTTTGCAGGTACCAGATTTGAAGATCAAGACTTTAGTTTAGGTTTTTCTTTTTTTTATAGAATAGTCACTTGTAATATTTCTTTGATTCAATTGTAATCTTTAATTTATTCTTTTGTAATTTTTATTTTATTCTTCTTTACTATTAAATTCGAGTTGGTGGCTCACTTTGTACATCAAACATTGAGAGAATCTGAACCGTTAAACACAATCATCAAACATCGAGAAAATCATAGCCTTCAGATTGCCTAAACTTTTGGTAACCAAAATTAGGAAAGTTTATTATACGATCACAGGAATTAAAAGAAAGGAATCACGGTTAATCAAGGTTCCTTGATGTACTGCAGGTTCGGCGCATCCAGGAGAACGCCAGCGCCGCCTTCACGCACTTCAACGTCGACGACGAGGTCTGGAGTCTCGGTCCAGGAATGGCCGCCGCATGCAGCACCACACCAGCTCATCGCCCAGCACGCACGCACGCCGCCCATGCCCATGGTCAGCGGATGAGCCCGGGGCTTCCCTTGAAGGATGAGCACCATGGGCTGCACCGGGTAGCCCTCATGGATCACCTTCTCTCTGCCGAGAACACAAGGAGTAGCAGACTATCGGAGATGTTGTTGAGGATTAGCTCATCCATGTTATGGAACAGGCGCACTAGACAGAGGTAGCTCTTATGTCTCGCAGGATCCCCTCGGGCAGGTCCGTGATCATCTACATCTCCTCGTTGCCGGTGACGGCCGCCGACCGCTCGTGCTGGTACTTTCGGACTCTACCGCAGCCGGAACGAAAGCTTCTTCCTTGGCATACACCATTCCAAGTCCCAGAAATGTAGCTCCATCTTGCGCTTCCTCACCAGGACGAAGTGCAAGAACACCTGCAGTAGAACACAACATTGCTTGTTACTGTCATTGAAGCTCGCTCAGCTGCAGACTGCAGTAAAAAACAAATGAAACAACAAAAAGGAGTTCACACTTTTATGTTTTCGATCAATAACGTGAAGAGCATCAGCCCACTGAGCACTTGATGATGCTGAATATCACCTCAAGCCAATTGCTTGTCGGCTCGAGATCATTGCCAAAAGTATCACCGATTAATTCATGCAAATTGTATGAGATATAAGTGAGATGGTGGTAGGTCAATATATTAATGCAAAGAGAAAGAACCAACCGTTTTTTGTTCATGTGCATACAAGAAGGAATAGAAATTTTTACGATTTCTCACATACAAATCTTAGAAGAATATGCATATTCAGATAGAATGATAGGCTGAGCTGCAGCTGACTACTCAACATTCGGATATTCAGGTTTCTAGAAAAGTTCAGTGTCAGAATAGATGGTGTAAAAATTTAGGTACTAAATTACCCAAGGGTCACCAGGCTCCAAACTATAGGATATAGAATTCTGACAGCTGATGAATTGCTAGAGATAATGAGAAGGAATCCTTTGTAGATTCCATAAGCAAATGCGCCTGGACAGATCAAAAGAAGAGGACAGGATCTGGGCACGCCGCTCCTACCCATTGCCTGCTCCCGCGTGGCGTTCACCGTCTACCACTACATAGCCCCCACCGGTCACACCTCTCCTCCACGTCCCCAGATGATGATGTCGAATTGTAGCTTGTAAATAAAGTTGAATTTTATTATTTTAGTGATACTATGCGACTCTTTCTGTAGCCCTAACATACAAGCATGTATATTGCAGGATGTATACGCCATTTTTTCAGTAAATACGTCGTTTTGGAAAAAATACACCATTTTTCCTGTAAATTGGAAAGCTTTATTAAAAAAAATGCTTGTTGGGCAAGCAGTCAGAAAACAACTAAACATGAAGCTAGAATTCTCGTCTATCCAACTCTTAGTCATAGTCAGAGTGCTAGCACATTTTGCACAAAGATGCGCCGAGTAGTTGGATATCCTTAGTACATGTTGAATCTCAAAATAAATAAACAAAGAAGCTAGCTCTCCAATCACTAATACATAGGAGCAATCTATCGAGAGTTGTGGTGAGAATTCAAGAGGTCAGTGACTTCCAAGCAGTCCGTCTCCATGATCACATGCATGAGATCTTGAAGTTCGCACCGATGGGCTCTCAGCAATACGAGGATCCGTGATTCCTAGAAGAGGTTTACACCAAGCACATAAGAGGCAGTTTGAGGATCGAGCAGTGCCTCCGACGCCACCATTGACATCCGCGAAGTTTATTCCATCATCCGTGTTGATCTTGACATAATCCTGTTTAGGAGGGTGCCAACGAAGTCTAGGCAGCACCATCTGCTGCTAAGGAACATCGAGGACAATGATAGCCTCCCTTGCTGCTTTCACCACATACACCAGATCATATAACTCTTGGTCCCGTTTTCATCGGTTACGCCAATGTATACAAAAGTTATTAATCAAAGAAATCTTTGGGGTATGATTGATGTTGAATCTTAGTCGATAAGTGATAATTGGATGGATTATTTATTTTCATATGTATATAATATTGAATTATATCTTGCAAATAAATCAGAATTTATAGTTTTTAGGATACTATCGACTACCTATTTCTATAGACAATTGATTTTTTATATGATAAAATATAAATCTGATGGGACCGTAGCAACGCACGGACATTCAACTATTTTGTAATAACTATTTTACTATTATTCAATATATAAAGATTTTTCTTTTGTTTTATTTACTATTGTAAATATTTCTAATAAGTTACATTTTGTAACTCATTTATTGAATAAAGTTTTGGAATCAATATTCATTCTATGGGTTCATTTATTTATTCAAAGTTTGAGTCATTAATTGTTAACTCTTGACTAAATCAAATCACTCAAATCTAATTCTTAATCCTTTTGAATTATAAATTCAAACATTCAAGTTTTAAATTCAAATTTCATTTCCCAAAACCATAAATCCACAAAGATCATGTCAAAGTCTATAACAATCATTCTTCAAGACTAAACCTATTCTCAAAGCATGAAAGAAACCTTGATCACTTTAGGTTTTCATTTGGCGAAAAATGTACCCACATTTTCACAGATGAATGCATGTAATATTTCAAATTCCTAAATCTACCCTTCTTTAGTTCCTATATGCTGGGATGTTGCAGACTTCCCCCCTTAAATTAAACTCCGTCCCGAAGTTTGTTGAGATGTACCTGAATAGTTCTGGATAGGCTTTCCTTAAATCCTCCTATTTCTCCCAAGTAGCTTCTCTTTTAGGGTGATGTTCCCATTGTACTTTGCAATACTTGGTTGCTCTGTTCCTCAACCTTTTCAAGTTTTCTTCCAAGACTTTACAGGGTTTTTCAACATCGGTCAAGTCTACCTGTAGTTCTATCTCCCGATGTGTGATTGCATCATCCGGAACTTTCAAACATTTACGAAGTTGTGACACATGGAAAACATTGTGCACTTGAGACAATCTAGATGGTAACTCTAAAGCATAAGCTATAGTTATGTTCTAACTCAATATCTTGAATGGTCCGATGTTTCTTGTACTCAATTTTCCTTTAATTCCAAACCTTTTCACCCCTTTCATTGGACTTACTTTCAAATATACGTCTCCTACTTCTGGATGCCAAGATCTTCGACTTTGATCAGCATAACTTTTCTGCCTACTCTGGGCTATTTTCAGTCTATCCCTGATCTTATCAATGATATCTTGTCTTTCCTTGATATAATCTGGCGCAAATTCTTTGCTGCTTCCAGGCTCATACCAACATATTGGTGATCTACACTTCCTTCCATACAGAACTTGGTATGGAGCTGCTTTCAGACTGCTCTGATAGCTATTATTATAGGAAAATTCTGCTAATGGAAGATGATCTTCCCATGTACCTCCAAAATCTAATGCACAAGCTCTTAACATGTCTTCTAATATTTGATTTGTTCTTTCAGTTTAACCTCCTGTCTCAGGATGATATGTTGTGCTGAAATCTAACTTTGAACCAACTGCTTCATGCTACTGCTTCCAAAATGCTGAAGTAAACACTAATCCCCTATCAGTTACGATCTTTTTGGTACCCCATGCTTACTTACTATCTCCTTGACATAAACTTCAACTAGCGTCTCGGCATTATCCTTCTGATTTACCGGAATAAAATGTGCACTCTTAGTGAGTCTGTACAAAATTACCCATATCATATCCTTTCGTTTAGGTGTCATGGGAAATCCTGTGATGAAGTCCATACCTATTTCCTCCCACTTCCATTCAGGAATTTCCAAAGGTTGTAATGGTCCTGCTGGACTTTGATGTTCGGCCTTCACCCTTTGGCAAGTATGGCATTCAGATACATATTTAGCAATATCTCTTTTCATGTTATTCCACCAGAATAATTCTTACAAATCCATATACAATTTAGTACTTCCTGGATGTATAGAATAAGGTGTTTCATGTGCTTCTCTGAGTATGACATTTCTAATCTCAGTCACATATGGAACACAAAGACGGTCTTGAAACCATAAGGACTCATATTCTCCAAGGCGGAAAACGGATTTTTGACCTTGAGATATCCTTCGAACTTCCTCAGCAATAAAAGGATCTTCTGTTTGATGTCTAAAAATTTCTTGCTTAAGATCACTATCCTGCTCTGCAACTACCTGCATAGTAGCTAGTCCTCCAAGAACCTCTGTTCTGATGAATTGAAGCTCTAATCTTTCCAAGTCCATTTGTAATTCTTTTGGTAGCTCCCGATTACTAGGCTGGATATCTGCAGTCTTTCTGCTTAAAGCATCAGCTACAACATTTGCTTTACCTGGAGTATAGTTGATTGTTAAATCATAATCTTTGATTTGTTCCAACCAATACTTCTGTCTCATATTCAACTCTTTTTGAGTGAAGAAATATTTGAGACTTTTATGGAAGTGTATAACTCACATCTGGCTCCATAAAGAAAATGCCTCCATCCTTTCAGCGCAAAAACTATGGCTGCTAACTCTAAATCATGAGTTGGATAGTTAACTTCATGTGGTTTCAGTTGTCTTGAACCATAAGCAATGACTTTCCGATCTTGCATTAATACACAACCTAAACCTTCTTTAGATGCATCACAATATACCGTGAAGTCCTTCCCAGTTTCTAGAACTACTAAAATTGGAGCTGCGGTTAATCTGGTTTTCAACTCTTGAAAACTTGCTTCACACATCTCATCCCAATTAAATGGTGTATTCTTTCTTAGCAATTTGGTCATTGGTCCAGCTATTTTGGAGAAACCTTCAATGAATCTCCGATAATAACCAGCCATTCCTACGAAACCTCGAATTTTCTTCACATTGGTTGGTGTAGTCCATTCTAATACTGATTGAACTTTAGATGGATTAACAGCAATTCCATCCTTACTGATCACATGACCGAGGAATTCTACCTTATCTAGCCAAAATTCACACTTACTAAACTTCACATAAATTTTATGCTCCCTTAGAGTGTACAATGCTATTCTCAAATGATCAGCATGCTCTTCCTTATCCTTGGAATATATCAGAATATCATCTATAAAAACTATGATGAACTTATCCAGATATGACATGAAGATTTTGTTCATCAAATTCATGAATATTGCAGGTGCATTGGTCAAACCAAATGGTACTACCAGATACTCATGGTGTCCATATCTTGAGACAAATGCTGTCTTTGGAACATCTTCTGGTTGATTTTGATTTGATGGTATCCAGATCTTAGGTCGATCTTTGAAAATACTCCAGCTCCTTTCACTTGATCAAACAAATCTTGGATCCTTGGTAAAGGATACTTATTCTTGATAGTAACGTTGTTCAGATTTCTATAATCTCCACACATCCTTCTTCCATCATCTCTCTTATCCACAAAGATTACTGGTGTTCCCCATGGAGATACACTTTCCTGAATAAATCCTTTTCGGGCTAACTCATCAATTTGTTCTTTGAGTTCATTTAACTCTTTGGGTCCCATCTTATATGGTTCTTGAGCTATTGGTGCTGTACCAGGAATTAGATCAATAGTGATCTCTATCTCCCAGTCTGGTGGCATTCCCGGTAGCTCTGCTGGAAAAACATCTTGAAATTCATTTACTATAGGAATCTCTTCTAATTTGACCTCTTTCATTGAGTTCAACTGCAGATCCACCATAATATGAATGTGCTTATATGCTTAGTAAACTATCCTTGCTCCACTTGGAGTCTTAATTGAGATAGTTTTTTCCTCACAATTTATGTGAGCTCCGTGTTCCATCATCCAATCCATCCCCAGCACTACTGCAATTCCCTTCAGAGGAATCACATAAAGGTCTGCGAAATATGTACAACCACAGATCAAGATAACCTTATCTTGTTTGATGTGGCGTACAAGCACATTTCCCCGTGCCGTAACTACGGTCATAGGACTTTCTAATGTTACCCTTCTAATCCCAAACCTATCACAAAATTCTTCAGAAATGAATGAAGTATTTGCACCAGTATCAAATAGAACTTTGCCGGGATTGGTAAGGATATTGAGCATACCTATCACTGCATGCTCAGAATTATCCACCTCCTCGAGGGTTGCGCAGTTCAGTTTCCCGGTAGGTTTGTTCCTCTTACCATTGTTGTTCTTGCCATTATTTCCTGCTTTATTGGGCTGTCCATTTCCTCCACTGTCTTGCCTTCCATCTTGAGCCGGCCAACCACCTTGTGGTTTGCTTGGACAATTGGGCTTGATGTGACCTCTCTGACCAAAAGTGTGACACAAAATTAATGGTTTCGGGCAATCCCTACTAATATGCCCTAGGAGTTTGCAATTGTAAAATATAATATTCTTTGCATTTGGATTTGCACTCCGATTAGGATTATTGTTGTTATTGGGCCTATTTCTTGGTTTGAATTCCAGATTGGGCTTGGGCTTGCTTGCTTGTATCCTCTTGGTTTCTTTCTTAGCTCTCTTCCTTCTATCCTCTTGGACATTCTTGTAGTCATCTTCGAAGGTAATAGCTGCATCTAGCAACTGCTGATAAGTTTGCTTATTAGCCAACCTCAATTGCATCTTCACAAATGGATTTAATCCACGCAGGAAATGCTTCTTCCTATTTTCCTCCGTGTTAACCTATTCCTCAGCATAATGAGATAGTTGACTAAAATCTCGGATATACTTCATAACACTTGTATATCCCTGCTGCAGCTCCTCAAATTCTCTCCTCTTCAATTCCATAGCACTCTCCAGAACATGATATTCATGGAATATCTGTTTAAACTCTTCCTAGGTATACTCTCTTCCTGGTTGTTGCATGGCCAACTGATTTTCCCACCAAGATGCTGCAGGTCCTGTCAGAAGATGAGTTGCATACCTCAATTTCTCCTCCTCATTGCAACCTACAGTCTTCAGCTTTCTTTCTGTATCTGCTAGCCAATCTTCCGCATCCATTGGTTCAGGGGCTGATGCAAAAGGTAACAGCCTTGCATTCTAGAAATCAGATAGACTCACTCCTCCACCTTCAGGTGCCGTCAGATTTGCTCATCCCAGCAGCTCTTCCATGAACTTGTTCTGGGTCTCTTGCATCATTTGCATGCACTGCATAAAGTTCTGCTCCATTAACGGCCTCATTGGTGGTGGTGGTGGTAATGTTCCTTGATTTGCTGCATCTGCATCGTCCTTCTCCTTGGCCTCTCATTCCATCCGCTGCTGCTCAGTTTTGTTTTCTACGCCCGTATCCATGACCCTCTAGTCCTGCACATAAAGCGAATACTCATAATTACATCATGCACATGTGTTCCGAGCTCGACTTTACGCACAGAACCAGTCACACAATGAAGACCCAAAGAAAATCCAAATATACATTTCACATATTATACATAATATCATAATAATACAAACTCATTACAACATGTGCCATATAGGTATAGTTACAAACTACCTTATTCATCTCACTAACTTATTTCTTGGAGTACAGTACACGGTACTTAATATCACTTAACTAGTTGCATCCTTCTAGTAGTAACTACGCTCATCATACATGCCTGACGACCAACCGTGATGACCTGTTGTTCTTCGCACAGTTTGCGGAACAAATGGCCTTCCAGAGGAAACATACTCTGTATCTGAAGTGTCAGGACTTAAGTCATTACTCAACCTGAGTGTATTGACTCCCTCCAGCTTAGCTAAAAAGTCTTCAGAAGCATATTCAACATTATCTCCCGCTTGCATCTCCTGAGCTTCATTACTTGAGTTGTCAACAGGATACGCAGATCCTGCTGCTTCCCAGGTGCTCCTTTGGGCAAGATAGTTAAACACCGGATAATGTATATTCCCTGGTTTTGAGAAGATGTTGATGATTCAAACACTCTCTCCTTAGGATCTTCTTCTTCATCCTGATTATCTATTGACATGGTGTTTCTACTACTGTTACTAGGGTTAATCCTTGCACCCATCCAGCTAGATTGTCCAACATTTCTGTCAGAACCATCTGTGGACATATGGTGTTCATGAGATCCTTCATATGATCCCATTCTCCAACCATCCGAATTCTCAATAGGAAGTTCTAAGTCAGAACCCTCCTCTGAACCCTGTGGTACTACATACCTCATATCCAAAGTAAGATCATGTATAGGTTCAGGTCTTGGTGAATAAGGATATGGTATAAAAGATTCAGGATCTATAGGCATATCCTTAAAGATAGGTGTTGCACTACTACTTGCTTCCTTCTCTAACTGGTATGCTAACTGCTTCCTCCTTTTCGGATCAGTTAGATCTTCTAACATATCATTTTTATCTTCAACAATCACTTGATGTGTCTTGTAAAAAGACGCAACGAGTGTTCGGTACCTATCCATAAACTTGGAAGCTAACTTAGGATGCTTCTTAACCAAAGTAAGATGATCCGGTATAGGTTCCGAGTCTATAGAATCATGAGGTATCACAGAGAATGTGCTACCTGCTAACTCCTTGGTTTTATGCTCCCGGATATTAGCTATCGCCTCCACAACAACAACATGGTATGCTGCTAAGTGACTCCTACCTTCACCTATAGGTAGATCGTGATATAATCCAAGCTCCTCTGGAAGTTGGATACTCACGATACTTGGATAACATCCGGCCATCAAGGTAAGTGATAGTGTTCACTGGAATTCGAGTTGGACAACTAAAGATCTTTAAAAGTTGACGAAGTTGGTGTGTGAATGATCCTTGATAATCATCAAGAGTCTCCTCTTTCCTTACCAAAGTCTGTTTTGGAAACTTTGGTGCCATATCTCTCAGATATCAGAAAAATAGTTTTGATTAGTATCCAATAATATATTGCATCATAACAAAGAATTATCGCACTAAAACATATAACGGAATATTCTGATTTGAATACCCATTATATTACTTTTAGAGAATTCTTTATCGTTGCCACTTTCCTACAGGTAATACCCTTTACTAGGTTTCCAACCTAAGATCAAAGCAATTTGCTCTTATACCAACTGCGGTGACCCAGCATACCACTGCAAGTGTAGTACACTATAGTCGTTGACATGACATCCACAGAATACCGTTCCGTAAATATCACATCCCTGAGAGTGGTACAATGTAAACATTATGGGACCATATTACAAATATACACAAGTTATTATTATTACAATACCGGAAGTTCAAGACTTCCAAAAGATTCAACTTAGAAACCAAAATATAAGTGTTTCAGCGGAAGTTTCAAATTTAAAACTTAAACTCCAAATTGAGCTCAGCAACTTATTTTTAAATATTGTTCATGATGCTCGGCTCAAGTGGTTACTAGAACTATACTAATTATTCCGACTCCTGGAACTCTCCTCCGTAGACGATGTCGTAATCCTCCCCTTCTATGGCTCCGTACAAGTTGGGCTCTTCATAGAAGACCTCCTCTTGACTCTCAGATGCGTACATTGCAGTACCTTCGGGATTCTCAGAGTCTAAGCAATGATTCAAAGGAAAGGATGAGTAACAGCGTTACCCAACAAGTTCATTATATGCAAGGTAGGAGGTTTGATACTCTATGTACCACCTCAGACTATCAGTCTTTGGCATTATGCAATTTTTGTAAATCTTTCTTCAAAGATTGTTTTTATTATGAAAACTCTATGACCATCAGCCTTCACAGGTTGACCAGAACTTTCATGGAGTTCCTTTCCTACCGCGTCCATAGCTCCTTCCCGGAATAGGGAGTAACAAGTTACAGTTCTTACACTCTGCAGAGGTGCGTTACTTTTCCCATGAGAATCAACTCCTTGTTGCACAACCGGGCGTACTTTCCCGTCCATAATTCCATGATGTGGGGCCCAGTAGTTGGTCCAAGCCAATCAATGCCCTCTCCGCGACCTCATATGTCTGCACGATCCTTCGGCTAGCTCACCTTCGTTAAGCCCCCTTTCGGGTAGGCTAAAACCCTGATGAGTTTCCAAAGACTCTATGACCTAGTGATGCCCGGATTAGTACCATTTACATGGACTATCTCCCTAAACACCATTCATAGATAATCTAGACACCAAAAGTGTGGGGGCGTGGGGTGCCCACCCATATGTTGGATCCACACAAGGAATCACAACGTCACGTTAAGGTCGTCTTGCCTCCATACAAGAGGAAAAGGATACAACTGACTTCTCCGTCCCATTCCAAATCTCATGGTTAACACGTAATATACGGTGCTAGAATCATTGATGTCATGGGTTATTAATCCCTAATTGTTCATCATTATTGCAATTCGAACCCTAAGTTCTATTGCTTCATCATATCATCACTTAGGATGATATCTAAGATTTAGTATCTTGAGAAAATAGTGTTTTCTTTTACTATAGTATAAATGATAACACACAATTTGCAAATACTTTGATAAAGACTCTTCAAAGGACATGAGCAAGAGATGACCTTGCCTTGTGATTGCAAGGTAGTGAAGTCTGATGCTTGCACTGGACCTTGAGCTTCTATGTCTACAAAAACATCATTATTGCCCGGTAAGGACAATATTTAAAGAAGCAAAAATGATTATGCAAAGTAATGTAATGCATCTTTTAACTTGATATGCATTTTCCCCATTATTATAAAAATTCTATTTTTAATAATAAAGGATTTATAAATATTACCTTATTAATATTTATAGTATATATTGCATTTACTTTATTTCCCTTTTATTTGACTTTTATTGTTTTAATAATTCTTTTAAGAATTATCACTTAAATATTAAAAATTGTTATTAAATATTTATTTAGTATTTTTCTAAAATACTACAATATTAATATATAATGAAAGTGATTTTTATTTATTTTTATCATCTTTCAATAACTTTGTAAAATTCCATAAGGAATATATAATTTACAAAATTCTTAATAAAATTTATATGTCTAAAATTTTATATCTCAATTTAATTGGATAGTTTGGATTTTTGTGAATCCAAAAATATTTTATTTATAATTTTAGGACTTTTATTTTATTTTCTATAATGTAATTAAGTTCAGGGGCATTTTGGTCTTTTCCTATTTATTTAAAATAGATTCTAAACGACTTGGGCTGGCCATTTGGGCTTATTGGGCCCCTATGGCCCAATAGGGTAGGGTCAAAATCATCACCCTAAGGGGTTTCGGCCCACCCAGCCCAGTCTCTCTGTCTCTTCTTTGTTCTCACCTCCCCCTCTCTCTCGACCCCGTGGGGTTCTAGCGCTGCCACTGGCGATGGCGCCGCTGTGGCCCTCCCTGGCCACTGCCGTGGTGTAGGGCAAGGTTGGCGACTACGCTCGTTCATCTGGTCCAATTCGATTTGACTCCGAAGCTCCCCTGTGGCCAGGTTCACCCTGTTCCCGAACCCTAGGGTTTGGGGAAAGTGTTGCTGCCGCCGCCGCGGGATCCCTTGGTGAGGTGTGGTGCCCGAGTACTGTTGTGGCCACCGCCATGGTTGGTGTAGGTTGCAGCACCCTCTGGGGTGCTCCATGTGCCGCCGCGGCCTCGTCGGACAATCTGCTTCCTCTTCAATTCGTCAGCAAGGACCCCGGGTAAGTCGCCTCTATGGATCTTGGTTCATCCTATCACCATGAATCTCTCTGTGTATCTAGTGGCTACCTTTGCCTAGTGACTACGTTCTGATTAGGGTTCATCTCCTAATTAGGGTTCTTGTTCTGATTAGGGTTCATATCCCTCTGTTGATCATATATATGATGATTTAGATCTAGTGGTGATCATCCTTGAGCATGATGAATGATTGTTTGTTGTGGATCATTATTTGTAGTTGGCTTTGGTGATGCTAGTGGCTTGTCAGACTTATTCCAATGGTAATTTACTATGATCCAATGTTAGTGTTTCTATGAAATCCCTAATTGGAAATGTTGTTTATCTGAGAACTTTCCACTATCAAGATGTTTATACTGACAGTAGTTCTATCAGTAATTGCTTACTGCATTTATACTGGTTGGCTTGTATGAGAATATACATACTGAATATAATCATTACATGATAATGATTTTCTGTGGATGTATAGATGAGTTTGATGTTGATTCCTGGCATTTGGTTTCAGGAAGATGATATTTAGTGGCTTGCCCCTTTTTATTTGAGAAATCTAAGTAAAGATTGGGATTAGCTCATTAGAACTTGTCCTTGTGATACCATTATAAACTGGCACACAAGCGATTGGGTCCTATTATGAGCTTAGCTCGATAAAGCTTGTGATTAATACTGGCAAGATAAAATGAAATCTTCTTTTAATTCTCCTGCCTATGATGTTGGTCTGAGGCATAGGAACTAGTTTCCTAATGGCTGTCCTGAACAAATGTTCTGGTAAAATTACCAGCTGCTAATTCTTGAAGCATAATTGTAAAACAATGGGTGTGCTAAGGTTTTGTTGAATGGATCCATAGGATTTATGAATACTGAGGTGCTACTCTTTTAAGAGATGTGCCCAGATTTCATAATATTTCCTTTGGCTATATTGAAATATAGGATTTGGCCTTTGTAACCAGGATCAATGATGTTGGTCTGAGGTCCTGGTTATACTGGTAGGTTGATCTTGTGATTATGAATTTATTATTCAAAATCTTCTATGATGGATTCATCCCACTTGGATGAATACTGAGAAGTTAGATATAGAACAACACATGAATCTTTTATATTGATATGATAAACAGATCATGTGATGGTTTTATATAACTCACCACAATAGTAGGTTGTTGTTGTGGTTGTAACTTGTTGATCTTGTGGCCTGATCTTGCTGGCTTAATCTGGTCCTTCTCCTGTTGCTGTTCCTACTGCTTCCAGCTCCTGGAACTTGACCTTGATCTTGCTATCCACTTTCTGGTTCCTGGTAGCTTGGCCTTGACCTTGCTATCCACCTGATCCACCCCCTCCTTAAGTCACCATCTTGGTGAGTACTGGGTTGATCAATTGTGTGATTGATTTACTTTGGTTTGGTTTGGATGTGGCTAGACTTCTGGCTTAAAAATTATGAAAGATACATTCTTTCATATTGGTCAAACTTGCCCCTTTTATAAAATTACTCAATGATGAATCTTGATCAGTGCACCTCACTGGCAAGTCTGAGAGTAATTCCATTCTAACCTTAACCTTCTTTATTTTTATTTGTGTTTGTTTTGCAGGTACTAGATTTGAAGATCAAGACTTTAGTTTAGGTTTTTCTCTTTTTTTATAGAATAGTCACTTGTAATATTTCTCTGATTCAATTGTAATCTTTAATTTATTCTTTTGTAATTTTTATTTTATTCTTTTGTAATAATATTGTACTATTATTCAATATATAAAGATTTTTCTTTTGTTTTATTTACTATTGTAAATATTTCTAATAAGTTACATTCTGTGACTCATTTATTGAATAAAGTTTTGGAATCAATATTCATTCCATGGGTTCATTTATTTTATTCAAAATTTGAGTCATTAATTGTTAACTCTTGACTAAATCAAATCACTCAAATCTAATTCTTAATCCTTTTGAATTATAAATTCAAACATTCAAGTTTTAAATTCAAATTTCATTTCCCAAAACCATAAATCCACAAAGATCATATCAAAGTCTATAACAATCATTCTTCAAGACTAAACCTATTCTGAAAGCATGAAAGAAACCTTGATCACTTTAGGTTTTCATTTGGCAAAAAATTTACCCACATTTTCACAGATGAATGCATGCAATGTTTCAAATTCCTAAATCTACCCTTCGTTAGTTCCTATATGTTGGGATGTTACACACTGGTAGTAGACTCATTGGCTTTAGGCATTTTTGTAGGAGGAATACAAAGTTCTTGTGGTTTGGTGACATCCATGTTGGTGGTGGTAATAGTGCACACACTATTGTTTCTAGCAATTTCAGCTTCTCTTTCCCACTTAGCATGTAGTTGAGCTAACAGTCTAACATTTTCATCAATAGTAACTTGTATGGCATGAGTAGCAGTAAAGGTACTTTCCAAGGTTTCAGGTTTAGCAGTCATTTTATTAATCAAAGAGGATTGTGCTTCAGACAAAGATGAAATGTTTTTCTCAACATTCAAAAGCTTTTCCTCCATAGTCTTGTTGAAAGTGGTTTGTTGAGGTGACCCAACACGCCACTTCATGTTGTAGTATACTATAGTCGTGGACATAACACTCACGAAGTACCATTCCTCAAATATTACATCCTCGGAGTGGTACAACAGAAACAAAGCGGGTCCATATCATACATTATCATTATTACAACCAGAATTACATGATGACTTTGAGATCCACCTAGGTCCATAGAGGTATCCCAATGACTCAGGGCTAAGCCACAATAATTCTGAGAGTAAGATAAAGAAGCAAACTAAACTTTAAGGTTTATACGAGATTTAATATAAATAGAGGATAGAGATCTATGCTACTGGACTAGATCACTATATATGCTACATCTACACTTCAGATACGTCGGTCTCCATTCCATAGATGTTTTCCTAATTGTTCCCTTCGACGCTTCCGGATACTTCTGGTTCTTCATAGCGGAATTCTTCTTGGTCTTCATTTGGATATAGTATTTCCTGTTCCTGACCGTTAATGTCTTCAGAATCTAGCAAGGGTTAAGAAGATACGTCGAGTACGAGCATACTCAGCAAGTTCACTAAAAAGGAGTGTTTGATGCACTATATCTACAGCCACAGACCATAGGTCATAGGCAATGCATGTTTTCGTAAACATTTCTTCAAAGGTTACTTTTATTCTGAAAAGCTATGTCAGTCAGCCTTCACAGGTTTACCAGAACTTTCATGGAGTTCCTTTTCTGCAGCGTTCACAACTCCTTCCCAGAATAGGGAGTAACAAGTTACAGTTCTTACACTCTACAGATGTGCATCATTTTACCCATGAGAGATCAACTCCTTGTTGCACAACCGGGCAACTTACCCGTCCATAATTCCTTGTTGTGGGGCCCAGTAGATGATCCAAGCCAATCACTGCCCTCTCCGCGACCTTATATGTCTGCACGATCCTTCGGGGCTGGCTCACCTTCGTTAAGCCCCCTTTCGAGCAGGCTAAAACCCTGGACTCTATGACCTAGTGATGCCCGGAATAGTACCATTTACACGTACTATATCCCTAAACACTATTCATAGATAATCTAGACACCAAAAGTGTGGGGCGTAAGGGTGCCCACCCATATGTTGTATCCACACAAGGAATCACAACGTCACGTTATGGTCGTCTTGCCTCCATACAAGAGGAAAAGGATACAGCTGACTTCTCCGTCCCATTCCAAATCTCATGGTTAACGTGTAATATACGACGCAAGAATCACTGGCGACATTGGTTGTTAAGTCCTAGATGCTATGTTCCTTTACCATCGGAACTTTCATAGTAGATTATTACCTCATGGCAAATAACCTATAATCACATTATTATGAAAATAGTGTTTTCGAACCTTTTTCAAATGCAGGTGATGACAACACTGTATTTGTAAAATACTTTACAGAAAATAACCAAAGGACATGAGCAAGTGTTAACTTTCCTTGATATAGCAAAGTATTGTAGTCGAATGTCTCGACTTGACCCTGGACCTCGGGTTCTACAAAAATACCATCATTGCCCGGTAAGGACAATGTTTAAAGAAGCAATATGATGTTATGCATAAGTAATGAGATGCATAATGTAGAGTCCCAAATAATTCCCCAACCATTACAAATGAGTTGTATTTAGATGATTTGTTTAGGATGAAATTTATCTTTAAGTTTACTTCATAAAAGAGTGTAGTTGTAAGGGTTTTTGGATAACATATAAGACATGAAAGTAATGTACAATCAGAATACAATTCTAAGATTGGTTGATATCATGTAACCATTACAAGGTTTATGTTTTAATTTTGTTATGGCTTAAAAGAAATGGCATAGGGTTTCTTTTGAAGTGGCAAAAAGAATAACATTTGAAGAAAATATTCTTTATGTTAAGTTATTCAACTTTGAATATTAATAAGATTAAAGTTATGGTTTCTGATAAAGTTTAAATGATCTTGAGCCCTTATATATCTAGCTTATGGCATATCAGACCAAGTTTAGCTCTAAAGATATAATTGTACTTGGGGATATAACATTTATGGTATTAACAATAACTAGGGTTTTTTCTAAGCATAATGAAATTTAGTATTAAAGACTTAAAGATAGTATATTTATTATTTATAAATTATACTATAAGATTTTCTTATATAAAGAAAATAAGTTAATTTCTTTTATGATATATTTAGTGAATACCAAGTTTGTTAAATATAATTCTACATGAATTGAGATTACTTACTTCTAATTTAAGTTTATGATTTACAAAACTAACTTTGTAAATCCTTGACTTATAGTTAGTTAAGGATTTTAGAAGAATATTATAAAGTTAATTATTTACACCTAGATTTTATATTAAATTTTAATTATGGTTTAGACTACTTAGAGTCAAAGGATTATGTTTTAGATAAGATCATTTCTTACATAGGAAAGAGTTTTAAATAATTAATAAAGTAGCTATATTGTTTTAATACTTTAGATAATTGAAGATATATGATTTAGGAACTTTAAAATGTTTTTATAATAGTATACTTAGTACCCTTTTAGTAAATATACTTTCTTAACTTCTTAAAAATGAATTTTATTTATTTTTAGACATTATTTTTTATATGAAACTTCTTAATTATTTAATGTCTTTAAATATTTGTTTTATATATATTAGTAAAATTTTAAGTTAGTATTTTTATGAGATAAGAGATTTATTTTTATTTACAAAAGTGATTATTTTTTTTAGGAATTTTCCTAAATTTATTAAATTTCATTTAAATATTTAAGGGTATTAATATTTATTTGCATTTTATTAAATTTAAATAAATATGATTATATTTTTCTTAGGTGGATATTATTTTAATAAACATTGTATGTATTAAATATATTTTTAGGATTTTTCTACATTTTTATAGAGCTTAAAATGTGTAGAGGGTATTTTAATAATTTCCATTATTGTTATTATATAAATTGGGCCTAGTTCTTGGGCCCATCTAGTCCAATACCGAGCCCAATCCACCTGGTTAGACTGAGCCACAGAGCCCAACCGACCGAGTCGGTCAACTCGATCCATTCGGCCCCTTTCCTTCTCCCACGCTGGCTTGTTCCTCACCTTCTCCCTCTCCTGCGACGTGGTGTCGCCGCCGTCGCCGCGCAACCATGGCCGGCTCCGGTGTAACATCCCTAAAATCATGTTTTCAAAGTTTTGCATATCATCCATGCATTCATGATCATTTTAGGATCATTTTCAAAGTTATTACAAAAACATAAGCATTTGAATGCTTATTATTTTATGTAAGCAAAGCATTGATCCAATGCTACTCTCTAATGAGAGATTATTTGTTTTAAACCAATGATGTTGGTTTGATAATTTCCAAAGCTTGGACAAAGATTTCAAAACAAAGAAACAAATTTAAACCATTTCTTTGTCTTTATTAAACAATGGGTAAAAACATTGTTTATTTTAAAATTCCAAAGTGCCAAATTATTTTAAAATGTACAACATTGTTTTGCAACCAAATGTGTACAATTTTCACTTTATAAAAATCCAGAAGTGGTTTGAATTCAAACACTTTTGAAACTCATTTGAATTTGATTCCAGAAAATCAAATCAGAAAAAGAAAAAGACAAAAGAAATGGAAATGGGCTGGCGCCAGCAATTCGGCCCAGCAACATAACCAGCCCACCCGGGATTTCCTTCTCCCTCTGTTTCTCACCGCAGTCGCACGCACCCACCCGCTGACGCCTTGGACCCACCTTGCCCCGTCAACATCGTCAACAAATCACCGCGCGCCCGACTCGCTCTGCCGTTACCTTGCCATAGTGATGCCGCGATTTAATTAGGCTTAATACCCATTGATTCCGTGCGTAATCTTTGCCCTGACTATGGCTACAAAACTCCCTCTCCACCCCTCTCCTTCCCCTCACACCACTTGCTCGCTCCGCCACCAGGCTGCCTCTATTTCGCGTTGCATCACCGTAGACAGAACCAGCTCCGGCGACTGATTCCGGTGAGCCCTCTCCTCCCCTTGCCTCCTGGTCTTTCTAGCACATTCCCTGCATCCTTGCGCATCGTTTGACACCGCTGCTGTGTTCTAGGACAACCCCGAGCGTCGGCAACGTCGACGACAGAGCGAACTCGACGAAGCACTCAACTCCGGCGAGTTAATCTCGTTAGCCCCGAGCGCGCCTTGCCCTCTCTTTGATACTCGCATGACCAGTGTCGTTCCCCACATATAACGCACCGCTTGCTTCTCTCTGGCATGATCTACAACGTCGGCAACATCGACGAACAGCCGTGCCCGACGACAGGCTCCACTCCGACGAGGAATCCCCACCGTGTCTGTGCGCCCCGACCTTGTCTAACTGCATGTTGAGCTTCGTCGTGTCTCTGCAACCTCGGTAAGTCTCAGCTCCCTCGCCCTGGCCCTCTGGTTCCGCCGTAACATCGCCGGCAGACGTGCAGCCGCCGCGGCAACCATTTGCTCCGCCCGTTGTTGGTCGAAGCAACGTGGTCCATCAGATCTGAATCCAACGCTTAGGATTAGATCAGCAGCGAAGGGGTACGTTTTGATCTGGACCGTGCGCAGTTAGTTAGATCCAACGGTGCACGAGCATGATCCGGTGCGAAGCGGTATCGTCCAATCAGACGCTGCCGCGTGGCCTATTATTCGATTTAAAAATCTGAATTTGATCTATTAGTGAATCAAACTTGCAAAATTCATAACTTTTGATCCACACGTTCAAAATTTGTAAATTTTATATAATTGGAATCAGGAGAAAGAATTCTATCCATTTATGAAATGTGTTTAATGTTTTGCTTCTGTAAAATTGATTATTTTTACAGAGACATTTGTAGGCTTATTTTGAGTATAGAAATTATTTGAAAAATAATTTAAAGATCAAATAAAGTTTACTTAGTGTGTCTTGGTCTTGTTTATGATTCAGTACTGTATACTTGTCTTGTTGGGTGTAGAAAATCATCACATAAACATTTGCATGCATTCATATATTTTTGATTGTATATCTTGATATGTGATTTTGGTGCCATTATTTTATGTGTATATTTTGGTGCTAATAGTGATTGTGGTTGTGAAGATTGTTGCTACTCCCCAAAATACCAAGGAAAGTGGTGCTTCATATATTTTTGTCCCAATATTTTTACCTATGCACTAGAATTATTTTGTATAGGGCTTGCATGAATATTTTGCTAAGTATCAATATGCTATGCTTGGGAAACCCTAGTAGTTGTAGAATTGTTAGAAATTCCTCTAAGTTAAGATACTTTCTATTGCCATTCTTATCCTAGCTAGTAGCAACCAAGGGTGGATTATATATTCATGCTATGAGAATTAATTCTAAGTCTTTGACTTATGTTTTGCTTAATAAAACAACTAAGTGAATGAAACACCTGGGTGGAATGGAAAGAATGGTTTGTGTTGAGTGGTTACACAAGGCCCATTTCTATGGTTTACCTTGTGTATCTCACTTGTGGATTTCCACCCAGGAACAAAGGGATTTGAGATGCCAAATGTTAAGAAGCTTCTAGTGCAGCCACATGGCATTATGGGCTCTGCCTGGATCATATAGATTGCAATAACTTAGCCAAATGGACAGTTGGTGGTAGGGGAATAATAGGTTTGGAGCGCGTCCATTTTGGTCTAAGGGAAGGCTTCTAAAAGGTCTTGTCTTGGTGAAAATCAAGTCTTGTGGGGAAGTGCACAACCTCTGCAGATGGAAGAATCGAAGTACTTAGCCATGTCCCTGGTATTGGACAATTTGAGCATCAAGACATGGAAGCTATCAAGAATCTCCTCATCCCAATTTTCTAAGTTAAAACTTGTGGTTGGACAAGGGTGAAGGTCCACCAATTTCTATTGGTGGTTCCTTGGGAAAGTTTTGTCAAAGAAAAACTTAGTGTTTTCAACTAATAGGTAAAACCTATTTTGAGCAAAGCAAGCCTAAGCTACACTTAGCCAAATTCATGTAGTAACTAGATGCTAGTATTTTACTAAGGTATCACTTGCCAATACTATTCCAATGTATTGACCCACTGTGGCTGTAACTTGTGATGTTGTAGGTTATTCTGATGATGATTAGGGGTTATGAGTCTACACTCAACATGCTTGCCTGTGGCACATGAAGATGAAGACTTTGTTTATATTTTTATGATTAAACTCTTGTATTAGCCCTATGGCCATGGAGTTGTAAAAGACTATGTTATCTCTGGAATGACGATGTAATAATGACCTTTGTTTCTGTGTACTTCATCTTAAACTGTGGATGCTAGCATTTGATCCAGGGACTAGCATTGCAATCACATGGATCCTTACCTTTATAAGGGAGGGATCTTACAGATGGTATCAGAGCACTGTGTTGCCTGTAGGATTATAACCCTAGGATTGGATTAGAAACCACTAAGGAAAAATTTCAACACTTTGAAAATTTTCTACACTTGTCTTTTCTTCTCGTAAACTTTTCTAATCTTCTTTCTCATCACTTTCATAGAATGTTGGGATACCCTATTATCCAACTTGGCAAGTGAGATGGGATTGTAATGTACTTCGTTAGTTGGACCACCACACTTATCGTTTTATTTCCAATTTTTTTTTGTCTAAGTTATGTTTGAACCTTGAATGATTGTAATGGATTATGTATGCCTTGACTTGTGTGTTTGATTGCCAAAGATATGCATGTGATTCCTTGTCTTGTGAATTATCTCTATTGAAGTTGATCATAACTTTTCTTTATCTTATAAATAGATGCCTAATGTTACTATCAGCATGGCTGAAGAGTTCAAGGGAACTTGTTTTGGCACTCGTATTATTGAGCTCACTAGTGTGCTCAATCTTCCACTCCCTAGAATCATGATGCTTCCCCTCACCAAGTTTGAGAGGAAGGACCTTTGGGGCTTCAAGGTTACTCAGCCAGGACGCCAGACTGAGCCAGCCACGGAGGCTATCACCTTCAAGCTAATGCATGACGACAAAGAGAGAGGCTTAGAGGTAGTCATGCAAGATTTACTTGGGCGTCTGTTAGGGAGGCACTCCAGGAAGCTTAGAGGTACTCACATTCATGCCTTCGGAAGACGCGGCGAGGATGGTGAGGCTATTGAGTTCGAGGATGCTGCTAGAGAGACGGCAGAGCTGATTCGTCTATACCTTCAGGACCTAGAGGTTCTTCTTAGGCACCTAGATACTGATAGGACCAACATCATGCTTAGCAATGACGAGCTCCAGGTGCAGCTTCATGAGAAGGACAAGCTCTTCGCGGAGCAAGACGAGATAGTCAAGGAAATGGAGGCTAAATTTGTGAGCCAGGACATGAAGTTCAAAAGCCAAGAGAAAAGAGTCCAAGATAGGAACAAGAGGATTCGAGAGATGAATGGAGAACTAGAGGCCAAGGAATTCGAGCTCGAGCATCAGCAGGGTGTGATTGAGAGACTTCGTTCATAGAAGAGGGCTCTCAAAGCCAAGGTAGAGTCCTTGACTACCAATGTCGAGGAATACAAGACCGCTATGGAGAATGCAGGTCTTACACTTGTCGATGAGGAGGTTGATGCAGAGGAGTAGTGATGACTACTCATTTATTTATCATTTACCATGCTTATGATTATTTAGTCGCAATGACCATCCAACATGTGGATGGCTTGCTATTGGTGTGTTTTCTTTTCAAACTTGTTGTTTATGTCGTTGAACTTTATGTTATTTTGATGCTTGTTTGGTGATTGTCTATGTGTTGTATTGTGCATGTTAAGCATCTATGGGTATCTCATTCTTATCCTTATTGAAAAACCACAGATGCCTCCTCGACGTGCCAACCCCAATCCGAACAACAACAATGTCACCCCCGAGATGCAGCAGCTGATGACAGCACAGGCACAGCTGATGCAGATGATGACCACTTTCATGCAAAATCAGAATAACAACAACAACAAGAAGAAGAAGAACAACAACAACAATAACAACAACAACAATCAGAATAATCCACCAGGTTTTGACATGCTCACCAGATTCCTAAGACTGAGTCCTGCAAAGTTCTCAGGAACTACTGATCCCATGGTGGCCAATGATTGGCTACGTTCAGTGAACAAGGATTTGGTAACTGTCGGTTGTACCGACGAGGGGAAAGTCAGGTTTGCAGCACACCTGTTGGAGGGACCAGCAGCTACTTGGTGGGATAACTTCCAGATCACTACTCCCATTGAGGATGTGACATGCGCTATCTTTGAGGATGGTTTCCGTACAGCTCACATCTCATCCGGAGTGATGAGTTTGAAGAAGAAGGAGTTTCATAACCTGAAGCAGCGCCACCATAGCGTGGCTGAATATATTGAGGAGTTCAACAATCTGGCGCGTTATGCACCGGATGAAGTGGATACCGATGCCAAGAGGAAGGAGAAGTTCCTCGAAGGACTGAATGATGAACTGAATCTGCAGTTATCTGTGGCCTATGTCCCCACCTACCAATCTCTTTGTGACAAGGCTACCATCTTAGAGAATAAGATGAAACAGGTTGAAAGTAGAAAGAGGAAGCACAACTCTGACAAGCAAAGCTCGGGATCATCTCACAAGCGTTCCCATTATGATGATAGTGGGTGTTCTGGATCCCACAAGCATGGAAAGTACAACAGCCACCACAACCACAACCGTCATCATGACAACAAGCATCACCGTATTCATGACAATGACAAGTACAAGAACCACAAGGGTGGATACAAGAGCCACCACAATGGAAGTGGAAGTGGTAGTGGAAGCCAGCCTATCAAGAAGGATCTCAGTCAGGTTGAATGCTTCAAGTGTAAGAAGATGGGGCATTATGAAAATGAATGTCCAGAAAAGAAAGTTGAAGGACCCAACAATCCCAACCCTTTCCAGAAGGGACAAGTGAACCACATCAATGTGGAAGAGATTTATGAGGAGTCCGATGCTGTGGCTGGTAAGTTCAAACTCAATTCTATTCCAGCACTTGTTCTTTTTGATACTTGTGCATCACATTCATTCATATCAAAGGCATTTGTTGATAGAAATGGGTTTCCAACTGAAAACATTGGGTGTCCAATAAAAGTAAGTTCTCCCGGTGGAGATATGATAGTGAGTCTTGGATGTCGTGATCTAGTGATATAATTTGGAAAGCATAAGTTTCCAGTGAGTCTGATAATCCTAGATTCCCAAGGACTGGATGTAATTTTGGGAATGGACTGGATGATCAAGTATGAAGGAGTACTAGATTGTGCCAATCGTACTGTCGCACTCACAATCCCGGAAAAGAAAAGGATAAGATTCAAGTCCAACTTTGAATCAAAAGGGAGTAAGTTAAATTCTCTTAAGGGGGTTAGCATAGATAGTGTTCCAATTGTGATTTAATATCCGGATGTGTTTCCAGAAGAATTGCCGGGAATGCCACCAGATAGAGATGTGGAATTTCTGATTGACTTGCTGCCAGGATCAGGACCAATAGCAAAGAGACCTTACAAGATGTCAGTTGATGAGTTGAAAGAACTCAAGAAACAACTTGGAGAACAACTGCAAAAAGTATTTATTCAACCAAGTTCTTCATCTTGGGGAGCACTAGTCTTATTTGTGGAAAAGAAAGATAGAAGTCAAAGATTATGCATAGATTATCGTTCACTCAATAAGGTGACTATCAAGAACAAATATCCTTTGCCCAGAATTAATGACTTGTTTGATCAGCTAGAAGGAGCCTGTGTGTTCTCAAAGATCGATCTCCGGTCAGGTTATTTCCATCTTAAGATAAGAGAACAAGACATACCTAAGATAGCTTTCACCACTAGGTATGGATTATATGAGTACACTGTGATGCCATTTGGGTTGACCAATGCACCAGCTTACTTCATGAATACGATGAACAAGGTGTTCATGGAGTTCCTTGACAAGTTTGGTGTCGTTTTCATCGATGACATTTTGATCTACTCCAAGAGAAAAGAGGAGCATGAAGGACATTTGCGTTTGATACTTGAGAATCTTAGAGAGCATAAGTTGTATGCCAAATTCAGCAAATGTGAATTCTGGCTAAATGAAGTTGGATTTCTTGGACACGTCATGTTAGGAGATGGTGTAGCAGTTGATCCCGCAAAAGTGTCAGCTGTAACTGAATGGGAATCTCCTAAGTCAGTAAAGGAAGTTCGTAGTTTCCTTGGCTTGGCAGGATACTATAGAAGATTCATTGAGAATTTCTCCAAGGTAGCTAAGCCAATGAGGGAGTTACTAAAGAAAGACAAGAAATTTGCTTGGACTGAAGGATGTGAACTCAGTTTCCAAGAGTTGAAGAAGAGACTAGTGACAGCACCAGTCCTATGTCTGCCAGATTGGGAGAAAGATTTCCAAGTGTATTGTGATGCATATCATCATGGATTAGGTGCAGTTCTAATGCAAGAAGGGAAAGTTGTGGCTTATGCCTCAAGACAACTCAAAACTCATGAGGTATATTACCCTAGTCATGATTTGGAGTTAGCCTTTGTTGTCCATGCACTCAAAACATGGAGACACTATCTTTTGGGAAAACGATGTGAAGTGTTCACAGATCACAAAAGTTTGAAGTATATCTTCACCCAGAAAGAAATCAACATGAGACAAACAAGATGGCTAGAACTCATCAAGGACTATGACTTGAGTTTGCAATACCACCCCGGTAAAGCAAATGTTGTAGCGGATGCTCTAAGCCATAAGGTATTTGTGAATGGCCTTACTAAGGGAGAGTTGCCAGAAGATCTGTGTGCCCAATTTAGAGACCTTAGATTGGAGATTGTGCCTCAGGGACATCTCATGTCATTGGATGTATAACCCACATTGTTGGACAAGATCAAGGAATCCCAAAAGGCGGACAAGGAAATAGAAGAGATTAAGGAAAAGATTGGCAAAGGAAAAGCCAAAGGATTCCATGAAGACGAACAAGGTACTTTATGGTATGGAAAACGTATCTGCGTTTCACAAGATACGGAACTTCGGAAACTGATTTTACAGGAAGCACACAACTCACCATATTCCATCCATCCGGGTAACACCAAAATGTACATGGATATGAAGGAAAGATTTTGGTGGAATAATCTCAAGAAGGTCATCGCCGAACATATTGCTTTGTGCGATGTATGTAGTAGAGTGAAAGTGGAACATCAGAAACCAGCAGGATTGCTACAACCACTACCTATTCCTGATTGGAAGTGGGACAAGATTGGCATGGATTTTATCACTGGATTGCCAAGGACCAGGTTAGGATATGATTCTATTTGGGTAGTAGTGGATTGCCTCACTAAAGTGGCTCATTTCATACCCGTGAAGACAACCTACACAAGTACTATGTTGGCCAAGATCTATATGAATAGGATTGTATGTCTGCATGGAGTACCCAAGAGTATTGTGTCTGATAGGGGAACTCAATTCACTTCTCATTTCTGGAGGCAACTACATGAGTCATTGGGAACGAGATTGGAATTCAGCACTGCTTTTCATCCTCAGACTGATGGACAGACAGAAAGGACCAACCAGATTCTAGAAGATATGTTGAGGGCATGTGCCCTAGACTATGGAGCTAGTTGGGATGAAAGTCTGCCTTCCGCAGAATTCTCTTATAATAACAGCTATCAAGCCAGTATTGAGATGGCACCGTTTGAGCTTCTCTATGGGAGAAAGTGTACTACTCCATTGCTATGGAATGGTGTGGGAGAAAGAAATTTGTTTGGACCAAAACTAATCAAAGAGGCTAAAGAGAAAGTCAAGCTAATTAAGGACAGATTGAAAATAGCACAGTCCCGACAAAAGAGCTACGCAGATCCTAAGCATAGAGAAGTCACCTATGAAGTGGGTGATAGAGCTTATCTTAGAGTGTCACCACTTCATGGAGTGAAGAGATTTGGACTCAAAGGAAAATTGGCTCCAAGATATGTTGGACCATTCAAGATTCTGAGTCGTAAAGGTGAAGTAGCTTATGAAATTGAATTGCTAGAATCATTATCTGCAGTTCACAATGTGTTTCATGTGAGTCAGCTAAAGAAATGCCATCCAGAGATGGAAGAGACTTCTTTGAAGGATACTATACCTTTGGAGGAGGTGCAATTGGAAAGTGATCTCACTTATGAGGAAAAACCCATCAAGATTCTTGAGACTACAGAAAGAGTTACTCGGACTAAGACTATCAAATTCTTCAAAGTTCAATGGAACCATCATTCCGAAGAAGAAGCAACATGGGAAAGACAAGATGATCTTCGGAAAGACCAGCCTCACCTATTTGCTAGCCAATCCGAATCTCGAGGGCGAGATTCACCTTAAGAGGGTTAGATTTGTAACATCCCTAAAATCATGTTTTCAAAGTTTTGCATATCATCCATGCATTCATGATCATTTTAGGATCATTTTCAAAGTTATTACAAAAACAGAAGCACTTGAATGCTTATTATTTTATGTAAGAAAAGCATTGATCCAATGCTACTCTCTAATGGGAGATTATTTGTTTTAAACCAATGATGTTCGTTTGATAATTTCCAAAGCTTGTACAAAGATTTCAAAACAAAGAAACAACTTTAAACCATTTCTTTGTCTTTATTAAACAATGGGTAAAAACATTGTTTATTTTAAAATTCCAAAGTGACAAATTATTTTAAAATGTACAACATTGTTCTGCAACCAAATGTGTACAATTTTCACTTTATAAAAATCCAGAATTGGTTTGAATTCAAACTCTTTTGAAACTCATTTGAATTTGATTCCAGAAAATCAAATCAGAAAAAGAAAAAGACAAAAGAAATGGAAATGGGCTGGCGCCAACAATTTGGCCCAGCAACAGAACTAGCCCACCCGGGATTTTCCTTCTCCCTCTGTTTCTCACCGCAGCCGCACGCACCCACCCGCTGACGCCTTGGACCCACCTTGCCCCGTCAGCATCGTCCCCAAATCACGGCTACTACTGCTTCCGTTACCTCGCCACAGTGACACCGCGATTTAATTCGGCTTAATACCCACTGATTCCGTGCGTAATTTTTGCCCTGACTCCGGCTACAAAACCCCTCTCCACCCCGCTCCTTCCCCTCACACCACTCGCTCGCTCCGCCACCAGGCTGCCTCTATTTCGCGTTGCATCGCCGCAGACAGAACCAGCTCCAGCGACTGATTCCGGTGAGCCCTCTCCTCCCCTTGCCTCCTGGTCTTGCTAGCACATTCCCTACATCCTTGCGCATCGTTTGACACCGCTGTTGTGTGCTAGGACAACGACGATCGGCGACATCGGCAAGCACTCAACTCCGGCGAGTTAATCTGGTTAGTCCCGAGCGCGCCTTGCCCTCTCTTTGATACTCGCATGACCAATGTCGTTCCCCGCATATAACGCACCGCTTGCTTCTCTCTGGCATGATCTACAATGTCGGCAACGTCGACGAACATCCGTGCCCAACGACAAGCTCCACTCCGACGAGGAATCCCCATCGTGTCTGTGCGCCCCGACCTTGTCTAACTGCACGTTGAGATTCGTTGGGTCTCTGCGACCTCGGTAAGCCTCAGCTCCCTAGCCTTGGCCCTCTGGTTCCGCCGGAACATCGCCGGCAGACGCGTAGCCGCCGCGGCAACCATTTGCGCCGCCCGTTGTTGGTCGAAGCAACGTTGTCCGTCAGATCTGAATCCAGCGCTTAGGATTAGATCAGCAGCGAAGGGGTACGTTTTGATCTGGACCGTGCGCAGTTAGTTAGATCCAACGGTGCTTGGCGTGATCCATTGCGACGGTATCGTTCAATCGAGCTGCTGGCGTGGCTGTTATTATTCGATTTAAAAATCTGAATTTGATCTATTAGTGAATCAAACTTGCAAAATTCATAACTTTTGATCCACACGTTCAAATTTTGTAAATTTTATATAATTGGAATCAGGAGAAAGAATTATATCCATTTATGCAATGTGTTTAATGTTTTTCTTCTGTAAAATTGATTATTTTTACAGAGACATTTGTAGGCTTATTTTGAGTATAGAAATTATTTGAAAAATGATTTAAAGATCAAATAAAGTTTACTTAGTGTGTCTTGGTATTGTTTATGATTCAGTACTGTATACTTGTCTTGTTGGGTGTAGAAAATCATCACATAAACATTTGCATGCATTCATATATTTTTGATTGTATATCTTGATATGTGATTTTGGTGCCAATATTTTATGTGTAGATTTTGGTGCTAATAGTGATTGTGGTTGTGAAGATTGTTGCTACTCCCCAAAAATACCAAGGAAAGTGGTGCTTCATATATTTTTGTCCCAATATTTTTACCTATGCACTAGAATTATTTTGTATAGGGGTTGCATGAATATTTTGCTAAGTATCAATATGCTATGCTTGGGAAACCCTAGTAGTTGTAGAATTGTTAGAAATTCCTCTAAGTTAAGATACTTGCTATTTCCATTCTTATCCTAGCTAGTAGCAACCAAGGGTGGATTATATATTCATGCTATGAGAATTAATTCAAAGTCTTTGACTTATGTTTTGCTTAATAAAACAACCAAGTGAATGAAACACCTGGGTGGAATGGAAAGAATGGTTGTGTTGAGTGGTTACACAAGGCCCATTTCTATGGTTTACCTTGTGTATCTCACTTGTGGATTGCCACCCAGGAACAAAGGGATTTGAGATGCCAAATGTTAAGAAGCTTCTAGTGCAGCCACATGGCATTATGGGCTCTGCCTAGATCATATAGGTTGCAATAACTTAGCCAAATGGACAGTTGGTGGTAGGGGAATGATAGGTTTGGAGCGCGTCCATTTTGGTCTAAGGGAAGGCTTCTAAAAGGTCCTGTCTTGGTGAAAATCAAGTCTTGTGGGGAAAGTGCACAACCTCTGCAGATGGAAGAATCTAAGTACTTAGCCATGTCCTTGGTATTGGACAATTTGAGCATCAAGACAAGGAAGCTATCAAGAATCTCCTCATCCCAATTTTCTAAGTTAAAACTTGTGGTTGGACAAGGGTGAAGGTCCACCAATTTCTATTGGTGGTTCCTTGGGAAAGTTTTGTCAAAGAAAAACTTAGTGTTTTCAACTAATAGGTAAAACCTATTTTGAGCAAAGCAAGCCTAAGCTACACTTAGCCAAATTCATGTAGTAACTAGATGCTAGTATTTTACTAAGGTATCACTTGCCAATACTATTCCAATGTATTGACCCACTGTGGCTGTAACTTGTGATGTTGTAGGTTATTCTGATGATGATTAGGGGTTATGAGTCTACACTCAACATGCTTGCCTGTGGCACATGAAGATGAAGACTTTGTTTATATTGTTATGATTAAACTCTTGTATTAGGCCTATGGCCATGGAGTTGTAAAAGACTATGTTATCTCTGGAATGACGATGTAATAATGACCTTTGTTTCTGTGTACTTCATCTTAAACTGTGGATGCTAGCATTTGATCCAGGGACTAGCATTGCAATCACATGGATCCTTACCTTTATAAGGGAGGGATCTTACAGATGGTATCAGAGCACTGTGTTGCCTGTAGGATTATAACCCTAGGATTGGATTAGAAACCACTAAGGAAAAATTTCAACACTTTGAAAATTTTCTACACTTGTCTTTTCTTCTCGTAAACTTTTCTAATCTTCTTTCTCATCACTTTCATAGAATGTTGGGATGCCCTATTATCCAACTTGGCAAGTGAGATGGGATTGTAATGTACTTCGTTAGTTGGACCACCACACTTATCGTTTTATTTCCAATTTTTTTTGTCTAAGTTATGTTTGAACCTTGAATGATTGTAATGGATTATGTATGCCTTGACTTGTGTGTTTGATTGCCAAAGATATGCATGTGATTCCTTGTCTTGTGAATTATCTCTATTGAAGTTGATCATAACTTTTCTTTATCTTATAAATAGATGCCTAATGTTACTATCAGCATGGCTGAAGAGTTCAAGGGAACTTGTTTTGGCACTCGTATTATTGAGCTCACTAGTGTGCTCAATCTTCCACTCCCTAGAATCATGATGCTTCCCCTCACCAAGTTTGAGAGGAAGGACCTTTGGGGCTTCAAGGTTACTCAGCCAGGACGCCAGACTGAGCCAGCCACGGAGGCTATCACCTTCAAGCTAATGCATGACGACAAAGAGAGGCTTAGAGGTAGTCATGCAAGATTTACTTGGCGTCTGTTAGGGAGGCACTCAGAAGCTTAGAGGTACTCACATTCATGCCTTCGGAAGACGCGGCGAGGATGGTGAGGCTATTGAGTTCGAGGATGCTGCTAGAGAGACGGCAGAGCTGATTCGTCTATACCTTCAGGACCTAGAGGTTCTTCTTAGGCACCTAGATACTGATAGGACCAACATCATGCTTAGCAATGACGAGCTCCAGGTGCAGCTTCATGAGAAGGACAAGCTCTTCGCGGAGCAAGACGAGATAGTCAAGGAAATGGAGGCTAAATTTGTGAGCCAGGACATGAAGTTCAAAAGCCAAGAGAAAAGAGTCCAAGATAGGAACAAGAGGATTCGAGAGATGAATGGAGAACTAGAGGCCAAGGAATTCGAGCTCGAGCATCAGCAGGGTGTGATTGAGAGACTTCGTTCATAGAAGAGGGCTCTCAAAGCCAAGGTAGAGTCCTTGACTACCAATGTCGAGGAATACAAGACCGCTATGGAGAATGCAGGTCTTACACTTGTCGATGAGGAGGTTGATGGAGGTAGTGATGACTACTCATTTATTTATCATTTACCATGCTTATGATTATTTAGTCGCAATGACCATCCAACATGTGGATGGCTTGCTATTGGTGTGTTTTCTTTTCAAACTTGTTGTTTATGTCGTTGAACTTTATGTTATTTTGATGCTTGTTTGGTGATTGTCTATGTGTTGTATTGTGCATGTTAAGCATCTATGGGTATCTCATTCTTATCCTTATTGAAAAACCACAGATGCCTCCTCGACGTGCCAACCCCAATCCGAACAACAACAATGTCACACCCGAGATGCAGTGAATGATGATGACAGCAGCAACCGGTGATGATGACCACTTTCATGCAAAATCAGAATAACAACAACAACAAGAAGAAGAAGAACAACAACAACAATAACAACAACAACAATCAGAATAATCCACCAGGTTTTGACATGCTCACCAGATTCCTAAGACTGAGTCCTGCAAAGTTCTCAGGAACTACTGATCCCATGGTGGCCAATGATTGGCTACGTTCAGTGAACAAGGATTTGGTAACTGTCGGTTGTACCGACGAGGGGAAAGTCAGGTTTGCAGCACACCTGTTGGAGGGACCAGCAGCTACTTGGTGGGATAACTTCCAGATCACTACTCCCATTGAGGATGTGACATGCGCTATCTTTGAGGATGGTTTCCGTACAGCTCACATCTCATCCGGAGTGATGAGTTTGAAGAAGAAGGAGTTTCATAACCTGAAGCAGCGCCACCATAGCGTGGCTGAATATATTGAGGAGTTCAACAATCTGGCGCGTTATGCACCGGATGAAGTGGATACCGATGCCAAGAGGAAGGAGAAGTTCCTCGAAGGACTGAATGATGAACTGAATCTGCAGTTATCTGTGGCCTATGTCCCCACCTACCAATCTCTTTGTGACAAGGCTACCATCTTAGAGAATAAGATGAAACAGGTTGAAAGTAGAAAGAGGAAGCACAACTCTGACAAGCAAAGCTCGGGATCATCTCACAAGCGTTCCCATTATGATGATAGTGGGTGTTCTGGATCCCACAAGCATGGAAAGTACAACAGCCACCACAACCACAACCGTCATCATGACAACAAGCATCACCGTATTCATGACAATGACAAGTACAAGAACCACAAGGGTGGATACAAGAGCCACCACAATGGAAGTGGAAGTGGTAGTGGAAGCCAGCCTATCAAGAAGGATCTCAGTCAGGCTGAATGCTTCAAGTGTAAGAAGATGGGGCATTATGAAAATGAATGTCCAGAAAAGAAAGTTGAAGGACCCAACAATCCCAACCCTTTCCAGAAGGGACAAGTGAACCACATCAATGTGGAAGAGATTTATGAGGAGTCCGATGCTGTGGCTGGTAAGTTCAAACTCAATTCTATTCCAGCACTTGTTCTTTTTGATACTTGTGCATCACATTCATTCATATCAAAGGCATTTGTTGATAGAAATGGGTTTCCAACTGAAAACATTGGGTGTCCAATAAAAGTAAGTTCTCCCGGTGGAGATATGATAGTGAGTCTTGGATGTCGTGATCTAGTGATATAATTTGGAAAGCATAAGTTTCCAGTGAGTCTGATAATCCTAGATTCCCAAGGACTGGATGTAATTTTGGGAATGGACTGGATGATCAAGTATGAAGGAGTACTAGATTGTGCCAATCGTACTGTCGCACTCACAATCCCGGAAAAGAAAAGGATAAGATTCAAGTCCAACTTTGAATCAAAAGGGAGTAAGTTAAATTCTCTTAAGGGGGTTAGCATAGATAGTGTTCCAATTGTGATTTAATATCCGGATGTGTTTCCGGAAGAATTGCCGGGAATGCCACCAGATAGAGATGTGGAATTTCTGATTGACTTGCTGCCAGGATCAGGACCAATAGCAAAGAGACCTTACAAGATGTCAGTTGATGAGTTGAAAGAACTCAAGAAACAACTTGGAGAACAACTGCAAAAAGTATTTATTCAACCAAGTTCTTCATCTTGGGGAGCACTAGTCTTATTTGTGGAAAAGAAAGATAGAAGTCAAAGATTATGCATAGATTATCGTTCACTCAATAAGGTGACTATCAAGAACAAATATCCTTTGCCCAGAATTAATGACTTGTTTGATCAGCTAGAAGGAGCCTGTGTGTTCTCAAAGATCGATCTCCGGTCAGGTTATTTCCATCTTAAGATAAGAGAACAAGACATACCTAAGATAGCTTTCACCACTAGGTATGGATTATATGAGTACACTGTGATGCCATTTGGGTTGACCAATGCACCAGCTTACTTCATGAATACGATGAACAAGGTGTTCATGGAGTTCCTTGACAAGTTTGGTGTCGTTTTCATCGATGACATTTTGATCTACTCCAAGAGAAAAGAGGAGCATGAAGGACATTTGCGTTTGATACTTGAGAATCTTAGAGAGCATAAGTTGTATGCCAAATTCAGCAAATGTGAATTCTGGCTAAATGAAGTTGGATTTCTTGGACACGTCATGTTAGGAGATGGTGTAGCAGTTGATCCCGCAAAAGTGTCAGCTGTAACTGAATGGGAATCTCCTAAGTCAGTAAAGGAAGTTCGTAGTTTCCTTGGCTTGGCAGGATACTATAGAAGATTCATTGAGAATTTCTCCAAGGTAGCTAAGCCAATGAGGGAGTTACTAAAGAAAGACAAGAAATTTGCTTGGACTGAAGGATGTGAACTCAGTTTCCAAGAGTTGAAGAAGAGACTAGTGATGACACCAGTCCTATATGCATGATTTGGAGAAAGATTTCCAAGTGTATTGTGATGCATATCATCATGGATTAGGTGCAGTTCTAATGCAAGAAGGGAAAGTTGTGGCTTATGCCTCAAGACAACTCAAAACTCATGAGGTATATTACCCTAGTCATGATTTGGAGTTAGCCTTTGTTGTCCATGCACTCAAAACATGGAGACACTATCTTTTGGGAAAACGATGTGAAGTGTTCACAGATCACAAAAGTTTGAAGTATATCTTCACCCAGAAAGAAATCAACATGAGACAAACAAGATGGCTAGAACTCATCAAGGACTATGACTTGAGTTTGCAATACCACCCCGGTAAAGCAAATGTTGTAGCGGATGCTCTAAGCCATAAGGTATTTGTGAATGGCCTTACTAAGGGAGAGTTGCCAGAAGATCTGTGTGCCCAATTTAGAGACCTTAGATTGGAGATTGTGCCTCAGGGACATCTCATGTCATTGGATGTACAACCCACATTGTTGGACAAGATCAAGGAATCCCAAAAGGCGGACAAGGAAATAGAAGAGATTAAGGAAAAGATTGGCAAAGGAAAAGCCAAAGGATTCCATGAAGACGAACAAGGTACTTTATGGTATGGAAAACGTATCTGCGTTTCACAAGATCCGAAACTTCGGAAACTGATTTTACAGGAAGCACACAACTCACCATATTCCATCCATCCGGGTAACACCAAAATGTACATGGATATGAAGGAAAGATTTTGGTGGAATAATGTCAAGAAGGTCATCGCCGAACATATTGCTTTGTGCGATGTATGTAGTAGAGTGAAAGTGGAACATCAGAAACCAGCAGGATTGCTACAACCACTACCTATTCCTGATTGGAAGTGGGACAAGATTGGCATGGATTTTATCACTGGATTGCCAAGGACCAGGTTAGGATATGATTCTATTTGGGTAGTAGTGGATCGCCTCACTAAAGTGGCTCATTTCATACCCGTGAAGACAACCTACACAAGTGCTAAGTTGGCCAAGATCTATATGAATAGGATTGTATGTCTGCATGGAGTACCCAAGAGTATTGTGTCTGATAGAGGAACTCAATTCACTTCTCATTTCTGGAGGCAACTACATGAGTCATTGGGAACGAGATTGGAATTCAGCATTGCTTTTCATCCTCAGACTGATGGATAGACAGAAAGGACCAACCAGATTCTAGAAGATATGTTGAGGGCATGTGCCCTAGACTATGGAGCTAGTTGGGATGAAAGTCTGCCTTCCGCAGAATTCTCTTATAATAACAGCTATCAAGCCAGTATTGAGATGGCACCGTTTGAGCTTCTCTATGGGAGAAAGTGTACTACCCCATTGCTATGGAATGGTGTGGGAGAAAGAAATTTGTTTGGACCAGAACTAATCAAAGAGGCTAAAGAGAAAGTCAAGCTAATTAAGGACATATTGAAAATAGCACAGTCCCGACAAAAGAGCTACGCAGATCCTAAGCATAGAGAAGTCACCTATGAAGTGGGTGATAGAGCTTATCTTAGAGTGTCACCACTTCATGTTGTGAAGAGATTTGGAGTCAAAGGAAAATTGGCTCCAAGATATGTTGGACCATTCAAGATTCTGAGTCATAAAGGTGAAGTAGCTTATGAAATTGAATTGCCAGAATCATTATCTGCAGTTCACAGTGTGTTTCATGTGAGTCAGCTAAAGAAATGCCATCCAGAGATGGAAGAGACTTCTTTGAAGGATACTATACCTTTGGAGGAGGTGCAATTGGAAAGTGATCTCACTTATGAGGAAAAACCCATCAAGATTCTTGAGACTACAGAAAGAGTTACTCGGACTAAGACTATCAAATTCTACAAAGTTCAATGGAACCATCATTCCGAAGAAGAAGCAACATGGGAAAGACAAGATGATCTTCGGAAAGACCACCCTCACCTATTTGCTAGCCAATCCGAATCTCGAGGGCGAGATTCACCTTAAGGGGGTTAGATTTGTAACATCCCTAAAATCATGTTTTCAAAGTTTTGCATATCATCCATGCATTCATGATCATTTTAGGATCATTTTCAAAGTTATTACAAAAACAGAAGCATTTGAATGCTTATTATTTTATGTAAGAAAAGCATTGATCCAATGCTACTCTCTAATGAGAGATTATTTGTTTTAAACCAATGATGTTTGTTTGATAATTTCCAAAGATTGGACAAAGATTTCAAAACAAAGAAACAAATTTAAACCATTTCTTTGTCTTTATTAAACAATGGGTAAAAAAATTGTTTATTTTAAAATTCCAAAGTGACAAATTATTTTAAAATGTACAACATTGTTCTGCAACCAAATGTGTACAATTTTCACTTTATAAAAATCTAGAATTGGTTTGAATTCAAACTCTTTTGAAACTCATTTGAATTTGATTCCAGAAAATCAAATCAGAAAAAGAAAAAGACAAAAGAAATGGAAATGGGCTGGCGCCAACAATTTGGCCCAGCAACAGAACTATCCCACCTGGGATTTTCCTTCTCCCTCTGTTTCTCACCGCAGCCGCACGCATCCACCCGCTGACGCCTTGGACCCACCTTGCCCCGTCAGCATCGTCCCCAAATCACCGCGCGCCCGACTCGCTCTGCCGTTACCTCGCCACAGTGACGCCGCGATTTAATTCGGCTTAATACCCATTGATTCCGTGCGTAATTTTTGCCCTGACTCCGGCTACAAAACCCCTCTCCACCCCACTCCTTCCCCTCACACCACTCGCTCGCTCCGCCACCAGGCTGCCTCTATTTCGCGTTGCATCGCCGCAGATAGAACCAGCTCCAGCGACTGATTCCGGTGAGCCCTCTCCTCCCCTTGCCTCCTGGTCTTGCTAGCACATTCCCTACATCCTTGCGCATCGTTTGACACCGCTGTTGTGTGCTAGGACAACCCCGAGCGTCGGCAACATCGACGACTGAGCGAACCCGACGAAGCACTCAACTCCGGCGAGTTAATCTGGTTAGTCCCGAGCGCGCCTTGCCCTCTCTTTGATACTCGCATGACCAATGTCGTTCCCCGCATATAACGCACCGCTTGCTTCTCTCTGGCATGATCTACAATGTCGGCAACATCGACGAACATCCGTGCCCGACGACAAGCTCCACTCCGACGAGGAATCCCCACCGTGTCTGTGCGCCCCGACCTTGTCTAACTGCACGTTGAGATTCGTTGGGTCTCTGCGACCTCGGTAAGCCTCAGATCCCTCGCCTTGGCCCTCTGGTTCCGCCGGAACATCGCCGGCAGACGCGTAGCCGCCGCGGCAACCATTTGCGCCGCCCGTTGTTGGTCGAAGCAACGTGGTCCGTCAGATCTGAATCCAGCGCTTAGGATTAGATCAGCAGCGAAGGGGTACGTTTTGATCTGGACCGTGCGCAGTTAGTTAGATCCAACGGTGCGCGAGCGTGATCCGTTGCGAAGCGGTATCGTTCAATCAGACGCTGCCGCGTGGCTTGTTATTCGATTTAAAAATCTGAATTTGATCTATTAGTGAATCAAACTTGCAAAATTCATAACTTTTGATCCACACGTTCAAATTTTGTAAATTTTATATAATTGGAATCAGGAGAAAGAATTATATCCATTTATGCAATGTGTTTAATGTTTTTCTTCTGTAAAATTGATTATTTTTACAGAGACATTTTTAGGCTTATTTTGAGTATAGAAATTATTTGAAAAATGATTTAAAGATCAAATAAAGTTTACTTAGTGTGTCTTGGTCTTGTTTACGATTCAGTACTGTATACTTGTCTTGTTGGGTGTAGAAAATCATCACATAAATATTTGCATGCATTCATATATTTTTGATTGTATATCTTGATATGTGATTTTGGTGCCAATATTTTATGTGTAGATTTTGGTGCTAATAGTGATTGTGGTTGTGAAGATTGTTGCTACTCCCCAAAATACCAAGGCAAGTGGTGCTTCATATATTTTTGTCCCAATATTTTTACCTATGCACTAGAATTATTTTGTATAGGGCTTGCATGAATATTTTGCTAAGTATCAATATGCTATGCTTGGGAAATCCTAGTAGTTGTAGAATTGTTAGAAATTCCTGTAAGTTAAGATACTTGCTATTTCCATGCTTAGCCTAGCTAGTAGCAACCAAGGGTGGATTATATATTCATGCTATGAGAAATAATTCTAAGTCTTTGACTTATGTTTTGCTTAATAAAACAACTAAGTGAATGAAACACCTGGGTGGAATGGAAAGAATGGTTTGTGTTGAGTGGTTACACAAGTCCCATTTCTATGGTTTACCTTGTGTATCTCACTTGTGGATTGCCACCCAGGAACAAAGGGATTTGAGAGGCCAAATGTTAAGAAGCTTCTAGTGCAGCCACATGGCATTATGGGCTCTGCCTGGATCATATAGGTTGCAATAACTTAGCCAAATGGACAGTTGGTGGTAGGGGAATGATAGGTTTGGAGCGCGTCCATTTTGGTCTAAGGGAAGGCTTCTGAAAGGTCCTGTCTTGGTGAAAATCAAGTCTTGTGGGGAAAGTGCACAACCTCTGCAGATGGAAGAATCTAAGTACTTAGCGATGTCCCTGGTATTGGACAATTTGAGCATCAAGACATGGAAGCTATCAAGAATCTCCTCATCCCAATTTTCTAAGTTAAAACTTGTGGTTGGACAAGGGTGAAGGTCCACCAATTTCTATTGGTGGTTCCTTGGGAAAGTTTTGTCAAAGAAAAAATTAGTGTTTTCAACTAATAGGTAAAACCTATTTTGAGCAAAGCAAGCCTAAGCTACACTTAGCCAAATTCATGTAGTAACTAGATGCTAGTATTTTACTAAGGTATCACTTGCCAATACTATTCCAATGTATTGACCAACTATGGCTGTAAATTGTGATGTTGCAGGTTATTCTGATGATGATTAGGGGTTATGAGTCTACAGTCAACATGCTAGCCTATGGCACATGAAGATGAAGACTTTATTTATATTGTTATGATTAAACTCTTGTATTAGGCCTATGGCCATGGAGTTGTAAAAGACTATGTTATCTCTGGAATGATGATGTAATAATGACCTTTGTTTCTGTGTACTTCATCTTAAACTGTGGATGCTAGCATTTGATCCAGGGACTAGCATTGCAATCACAGGGATCCTTACCTTTATAAGGGAGGGATCTTACATCCGGCCTCCTTGGCCGCCGCCATCGGTCATCCGCGACGCGGTCCCCTCCGCTACTCCTTCCTATCCAATTCGATCTGTCATTTGATCCCTTTTTTCGCTCGCCCCCCACGGCATCCTTGTTACTAGGGTTTCGGCTTTGACTCTGATGTGCTCTGGTGACCCCTGGATGGTGATGGTGGCGAGGTGATCTGATGATGGGTTGGTTGCTGGTGCCGCCTCTTCTACACACAGGCATCCACGGGTGCGGCTCGGTGCGGGTTGAGCACCACGGTGCTCCTCGTGCCGCCGCGTCGTGGTGATGATGCTGGTGCACGGTGAAGTCCTCCCCGTGTATGCACTGCTGCGGTCGCGCGAGCCCTGCCTCGCCACGTCGCAGTGGTTGTGCCTCGGGCACCAGGTACACGTCCAAATGCTCATTTTCCTCACCCCTCTTCTTTTCTCTCAAATCTCTCTCACAGTATATTGTTCTAGAAGTTGTCGTTGAGTATGATTAGTTGATGTACTCCAACTTTGATTTAGATCTCCTTTAAGGATACTGAGAGGATGTTCACCATGTTCTGATGATTATTAGTTTAGCTGGAACTAATATAACACAATGCTCATACTGTAATTGATACAATGGAAATGTTTGGATTCAAACACATGGGATTCTAAAGTACCCTACAAACTTGATGTTTTGATTCTTAACTTACTGAAGCTTTGCTTCAGGAAGTAGTTTTTCTGTAACTTTATACCTGTTAGATATAACAGCAAAATGGGTCTATGTCTCTGGCTAAAATAATGATATGTATTAATCTTATTGCCTGTCCAGATTGTCAGAGAGATCATAATTTAAAGAATGATTCCTAGAAATTTTTATCTAGGAAGATGATGAATCTTGTATGGATGTGTCTTGTAAGCATAGCTTACATGTTTCCTTTAACATTGTTGTCATGACAGTCTGAATGGTTGCAATGATTCCTAGCTTGCTAAGATGGGGAGATGATAGATTATATTTGGAGAGCTTTTACTAAATAATGAACTGTTTGGTAAATTATCTAGGGATTATTACTATGAGGTTTGCCACTGTGGTGCTTCCCTTTGGATTGAGCACAGTGGTGAACAACACAGTAGCTATACATGAGGGTTGATTTCTTTGCAAGGAATCTAGTGTTGACTGCCAATCAAGTAGTATATAAAAGATATGATTCCTAGAATATACTAGGAAAATGATTACACTCTTTCCTAATGGAATCTTCCAGAGTGGCTTCTGCTAATATGGTCCTGCTATTGTGATGCCTCTTTGGAGTGTACACAATAGCCTGATCATATCTAGCATGTTCAGATGAGATTGATTTGGCTAAATGAATGTATTGCAAAATGGATTCCCTACTTATCAGTGGCATCTACTATCCGAGCTACTGCTGTGGTGCCTCCCTTCCTGGAGTGTGCACAGTGATGGCCTAGGTAGCAGGACCTGTAGCTGGGAACTACAGCCTAGACTCTTTTCTGGCTATAACTTGAAGTCCAATTGATAGCTTGTATATAAGTGAGTGACAATTTATTCTATCAATATGACAGTGAGAATTTAAATGATTTCTAGTTATTTTAAACTAGGAAAAAGATTATGTGGTGATGATTTCTTGTACTGTGTAGATTCAATAGTGGAATGCCACTGTGATGCCTCCTTTAGGATGGAACACAGTGATTTTCCCCTAATGGATCTGCTAGACTTGCCATGTAGGTGTGGAAAAATGATATCCTCCAATCTAGATGATCTAGATGTACCACCCTACTATTTGACCTTGGTCCATGATGCACAAGGCTGAGGCCAAACTCTTAGAGAGATAAGAACAGATAACTAGTGTAGCATTTCTACACTATACTGAGAGCTCTCTCCCTCTTCCCCACTGATGCTTGTTTTAATTTGACAAGAACAGATACTAGCATAGTTCTAGTAGCCAACCTGATACTTGCAGTGGAGATAGATGACTTGGTTGTGGATGTTGTGGTGATTCTGTTCTGTTGCTAGCTCTAGTGTATGTCCTGCTTCCCCTTGCCCTCCTGGACTTCACCCTCTTGCTGCTCACTTTGTCTACTCTTTATGCTCCTGGCCTCCTCCTGGTGTCCTTAGATGGCTTCCTTGAGCAACTAGGGTGCTAGTGATGTGGTGGTAGTGCACTATGGAGTTTTGGTGTTAAACTTATCAACTCTAGAAATGTAAGGATGGCCTGTGTGGTTGACCTGTGTTGGTTGTTTCTTGCTATGGTGAAGTAATTTTAGCATAGCACTCCCCCTGCTACGGCTGTGTACTTATCTCTCTCTCATAGTGCCTCCTGTGTTGACAACACATAGACATGCATGTGTGTGTGAGCTGTGTGTGAGCTTGCCTCACCCAGATGTTGGAGATATTCCTTAGAGGCAATAATAAAAGAGGTTATTATTATATCTTTGTGTTTATGATAAATGTTTACATTCATGCTACAATAGTATTAAACGGAAACATTAATACTTGTGTGATTTGTAAACTAAATTAGAGTCCCTGGTAAAGCCTATTTTTAATACTAGCTTGTTGATTAATAGATGATCGTGGTTTCTTGATCATGAACATTGAGATGTTATTAATAACAAGATCATATCATTAGGAGAATGATGTGATGGACATACTCCTACAGATAAGCGTAGCATAAAGATCAAGTCATTTTAATAGTTCATTTTCTATAAGCTTTCTGATACATAGTAACCTAATTCCTTTGACCATGAGATCATGCTAATCAGCATCACCGAAAGGATGCTATGATGACATCAAACACCACACCGTAACTGGGTGGCTATAAAGGTGGCATTGAGTGTTCGGAAAGTATGGGTTGAGGCACATGGATCAAGAGTGGGATTTGTCCATCCATATGATGGATAGATATACTCTGGGCCCTCTCGGTGGAATGTCATCCAATTGGCTTACAAGCATGTGACTGTCTCACAAGGGATCACATATCACGGGAACGAGAAAAGAGTACTTCTCGGTAACGAGGTTGAACTAGGTATGCAGAGATATCGACGATTAAAACCTCGGATAAGTAAACTATCGTGAGACAAAGGGAAATTGGTATCGTATGTAAGTAGTTCATTCGATCGCAAAGTAATCATAGAAATATGTGGGATCCATATGAATTTCCAGATTCCTCTATTGGTTATTGATTGGAGAAGTGTCTTGGTCATGTCCGCATAATTCACGAACTGTAGGGAGACACACTTAAGGATTTGATGTTGTTTAGTAGATATGGAATGTTAATAGGGATACCGAATGTTGTTCGGAGTCTCGGATGTAATCCGGGATATCACGAGGAGATCCGGAATGGTCCGGAGCATAAGATTCATATAAGGAAAGTCCTATTTCATAGTTCGGGAAAGTTTCCGATGTTTCCATCGGAGAGGTTCTAGAAGGGTCTAGAAGGTTCACCGGTCCGGAAGGGGAATGGTCCATGAATGTGTCATGGATATGTGGAATGATTGGATCATATCCTAGGTCACTTGGTGTTGACATTTGCAAGAGAGAAATAAAGCTCTAAATTAAAAGTCAAACGGGAAGTTTGAAAAGTCAAACTGGAACAATGGTTTCCTAGTGGGAGAAGAAACAAGTCCTTCTCTCAATCCAACTTGGGTTTGGGTTTGGATTCAAACACACCCCTCCCAAGGCTACCCCTCCCTCTCATAAATAGAGGGGGAGGGCTGCCCCAACACCACAAGAGTCAAGCCCTCCCCACACACCCGCGCCGCCGTCGCCCTAGCCGCCGCCGACACCTCCTCCTCCTCCCGGTCATCTAAACCCTAGATCTCCGGGAAACCCTAATCCACCATAACTCGCATCCGGCTTAGGCGAAGCCCTGTGGGATCTTCCCTCTACTTCCAACACCACGCCGTCGTGCTGCCAGAATCACGAGGGGAGAACTACAACCTCTGCTGCCTGCTGGAACAAGGGAGAGGAAGGTCTTCATCGAGTACCGAATGTGTGACCAACTGCGGAAGCGCTGTCGGAACGCATCGCTGGAAGGACCGTCTACGCGATCTTGAAATCGGAAAGTGTACGAGTACATCACCCACGAGAATCTGCTCTCGTTAACTGCTTTGGAATCTTCGAGGGTGAGTGCTTCTATCGACTCGTTGCTACAATCTAGTAGATAGATCTTGTCTTTTTTGTGTGCATGCGGTAGAATTTTTTTTCCATGCTACGAATCCCTACAGTGGTATCAGAGCCATGTCTATATGTAGATCTGTTGCGCGAGTAGAACACATGGTCATTATGGGCGGTGGTGCTTTTATTATCAATTGCTTTTTGTGTACTTTGCATCTTGCGGTATGATGGGATGAAGCGGCATGGGCTAACCTTACATGACATCGTTCATGAGACTTGCTCCACGCTTAACATGCAACTTGTATTGCATAAGTGGCTTCGCGGGTGACTGTCTCTCCCATCATAGTATAGATTCAATTTACAACGGGCACTTGATAGTTCAAGCATCAACGTTGTGGTTCTTGTTCATAAGTTAGAACGACACTTATTGAAAGCCCCAAACCACGTAAAACATGCAAAGAAAATTAGAGGCGTCTAACTTTGTTTTGCAGGGGTGTGCTGTGATGTGATATGGCCATGATTGTGATTATATATGATGTATGCAATGTTCCTTATTGTAAGTTGGCAACCGGCAGGAGCCATATGGTTGTCTTTTAAATTCCGTTAAGACCTGCGTGTCTATTCAAAGTAGTTGTAATAGTTGAAGCTGGTGGACGACAACCATGAAATGGCGCCATTGACCTTGACGCCATACCGGTGATGATGGAGATCATGTTCGTGCTTGAAGATGGAGATCGGAAGCACAAGAAGAAAGGCCATATCATATCACATATTATGAATTGCATGTGATGTTAATCCTTGTATGCATCTTGTATTTCTTAGTTCACGACGGTAGCATTATAAGATGATCCCTCAAGTACAAAATTTCATGTTTTAAAGTGTTCATCCTTAGTAAGCACCGCTGCTACAACTCGTTGTTTCGAAGCACCACGTGATGATCGGGTGTTTTAGATTCTGCGAGTGTATACAATGTGAGCAAGTCAGATTTGCTCATGCGGAAGCTAAGGTTTGATCTTGACGAGCCTAGCATGTACGGACATGGTCTCGGAACACGGATAACCGAAAGGTAAAGCATGAGTCATATAGTAGATATGATGAACATGTTGATTGTTCGCCATTCAAGCTACATCAACTCTTGTGATGATCGGTTTTGATGTGGTGGATTTAGTTCGTGTGATCACTAAAACAATTTGAGGGATATTGTTTTGAGTGGGAGTTCACCTAGATTAATTTAACTATTAATTAGAACTCAATTTGTCATAAACTTAGTCTAAACTATTGCAAATATGTTGTAGATCAATGGCGGCCCCTACCATCAATTTTAATGCGTTCCTAGAGAAAGAAAAGTTGAAAAACAATGGAAGCAAATTCGTGGATTGGTTACGCAATTTGAGGATTGTCCTCAATGCTGGTAATTTGACCTATGTGCTGGATGCACCGCTGGGTGACCCGCCTGCAGCTGCTGCTACCGATGAGGTAAAGAATGTTTTCCTCGCTCAGAAGAATCAGTACTCTACAGTTCAGTGTGCTATCTGGTATGGTTTGAAATCGGAGCTTCAGAAAAGGTTTGAGAACCATGACCCACATGATATTGTCCATGAACTCAAAATGATATTTGAGACTCACGCGACAGTTGAGAGTTATGAGGCTTCTGAAAAATTCTTTAACTGCAAGATGGAAGAGGGCAGCTCCGTCAGTGAGCACGTGCTTAAGATGTCTAGGCACGCAAGCAAGCTTCAAAGCTTGGGTATAGTGATTTCTAATGCTTTGGGGATTCACGTGTCCTCAAATCACTACCACCAAGTTACAAGAACTTTGTGATGAACTACAATATGCAAAACATGGACAAGTCGTTGCCAGAACTCTTCTCCATGTTGAAATCTGTAGAAGTGGAGATCAAGAAAGAGCACCAAGGGTTGTTGGTCAATAATACCACCAAATTCAAGAAGCAAGGCAAGTCTAAGAAAAAGGGAAACTTCAAGAAGGGCGGTAAGAAAGTTACCACGCCGGCGAACAAGACCAAGGCTGGGCCTAAGCCTGATACTGAGTGCTTTTACTGCAAGGGAGAAGGTCACTGGAAGCGGAATTTCCCTAAGTACTTGGCGGATTTGAAGAACGGAAACATCAAGAATAAAGGTATATCCGATAGACATGTTATTGATGTGTATCTCACTAGTAGTCCTAGTAGTGCCTGGGTATTTGATACTGGTTCAGTTGCTCATATTTGTAACTCGAAACAGGTAGTGTAGAATAGACAAAAACTAGCGAAGAACAAGGTGACGATGCGCGTTGGAAATGGATCAAAGGTTGATGTGATCGCGGTCAGCACGCTACCTCTTCATATACCATCGGGATTAGTTTTATACTTAAATAATTGTTATTTGGTGCCTGTGTCGAGCATGAACATTATATCGGGATCTTGTTTATTGCAAGACGGTTACTTGTTTAAGTCCGAGAATAATGGTTGTTCGATTTATATGAGTAATATGTTTTATGCACATGCACCTTTGATAGATGGTCTATTCTTATTGAATCTCGATTGTGGAAATACACACATTAATAACATTAAAGCTAAACGTTTGAAATTGAGCGATAACTCGACCTATATGTGGCACTGTCGTCTTGGTCACATTGGAGTGAAGCGTATGAAGAAACTCCATTCCGATGGACTTCTTGAATTACTTGATTTCGAATCACTTGAAAGATGCGAAGCATGGCTGATGGGTAAAATGACTAAGAATCCATTTTCTCGTATGATGGAGCGAGCTACGGACTTATTGGAAATCATACATACCGATGTGTGTGGCCCAATGAGTGTAGCATCGCGCGGTGGTTATCGTTATGTTCTTACCTTCACGGATGACTTGAGTAGATATGGGTATATCTATTTCATGAAACATAAGTCCTAAAATTTTGAGAAGTTTAAGGAATTTCAAAGTGAGGTAGAGAATCAACGTAACAAGAAGATTAAATTTCTACGATCTGATCGTGGAGGTGAATATCTAAGTTACGAGTTTGGCGAGCATATGAAGAAATACGGAATACTTTCACAATTGACACCGCCGGGAACACCACAGCGTAATGGTGTGTCCGGACGTCGTAATGGAACTCTCTTAGATATGGTTCGTTCTATGATGTCACTTACAGATTTACCGCTATGATTTTGGGGTTATGCATTAGAAACAGCCGCATTCACTTTAAATAGGGCACCATCTAAATCCGTTGAAACGACACCGTATGAGTTATGGTTTGGGAAGAAACCTAAATTCCCGTTTCTTGCGAAGCTTATGTAAGGAAGTTACAGCCGGACAAGCTTGAACCCAAAGCGGAAAAATGCATCTTCATAGGATACCCGAAGGAAACTATTGGGTATACCTTCTATAATAGATCCGAGGGCAAAATCTTTGTTGCTAAGAATGGATCCTTTCTAGAGAATGAGTTTCTCTCGAAAGAAGTGACTGGAAGGAAAGTAGAACTCGATGAGGTTGTTGAACGTTCTCTAGAACTTGCGAGTAGCGCAGCACCGGAAGTATTTCCTGTGGCGCCTACACCAATAAGAGAGGAAGCTAATGATGTTGATCATGAAACTTCAGTTGAAGTTACTACAGAACCTCGCAGGTCAACGAGAACTCGTACCACTCCTGATTGGTATGATTCCGTTATGAGTGTCATGTTGGTGGACAACACCGATGACCCTGCGACATATGAGGAAGCGATGATGAGCCCAGATTCCAATAAATGGAAAGAATCCATGAAATCCGAGATTGGATCCATGTACGAAAACCAAGTATGGACTTTGGTGGACTTACCGGATGGACGGAAGGCTGTCGAGAACAAATGGATTTTCAAGAAGAAAATAGATGCTGATGGTAATGTTATTGTCTATAAAGTTCGACTTGTCGCAAAAGGGTTTCGACAAATTCAAGGTGTTGACTACGATGAGACTTTCTCACCAGTAGTGAAGCTAAAGTCTATGAGGATTATGTTAGCAATCATTGCATATTATGATTATGAGATATGGCAGATAGATGTCAAAACGGTGTTCCTCAATGGAGACATTGATGAAGAGTTGTATATGATGCAACCCAAAGGTTTTGTCGATCCTAAAGATGCTAACAAGGTATGCAAACTTCAACGGTCCATATATGGATTGAAGCAAGCATCCCGAAGTTGGAATCAACGTTTTGATAAGGTAATCAAAAGTTTTGGTTTTGTACAAACTTATGGAGAAGCTTGTATTTACAAGAAAGTGAGTGGGAGCTCTATAGCATTCTTAATACTATATGTAGATGACATATTGTTGATTGGGAATGATGTAGACCTTCTTAATAGTGTCAAGGATTATTTGAATAATAGTTTTTCAATGAAAGATCTTGGCGAAGCATCTTACATATTAGGCATAAAGATTTATAGAGATAGATCGAGACGCCTAATATCATTGTCATAGAGTACATATTTGGACAAAGTTCTAAAAAGGTTTGGAATGGAAGATAGCAAGAAAGGGTTCTTGCCCATGTTGCTATGTCGACCTTGAGTAAAACTCAAAGTCCTGCAACGGCAGAAGATAGAGAAAGGATGAGTAAGACTCCCTATGCCTCAGCCATAGGATCTCTTATGTATGCCATGCTCTGTACTAGACCCGACATTGCATATGTTGTTAGTTTGACTAGCAGATATCAAAGTGATCCAGGAGTGGATCATTGGCAGCGGTCAAAAACATCCTTAAGTACTTGAGAAGAACTAAGGATATGGTTCTTTCTTATGGAGGTGATGAACAGCTCGTTGTTAATGGTTACACCAATGCTAGTTGGAACACCGATCCGGATGATTCTAAATCTCAATCTGGATACGTATTAACTTTGAATGGTGCAGCAGTTAGCTGGAGGAGTGCAAAGTAAAGCATTGTGGCGAGATCTTCAACTGAATCGGAATACATAGCTGCTTCAGAGGCTTCACAAGAGGCGATATGGATGAAGGAGTTCATTACAGAGCTCAGTGTGGTTCCAAGTGCACTAGACCCAATGTCTATCTACTGTGATAACATGGGCGCCATAGCCAATGCGCAAGAACCAATGTCACACAAGAAGCTGAAGCACATCAAGATACGTTTTCATGCTATTCGAGAGCATGTCCAAGATGGTGACATAAAGATTTGCAAAGTACACATAGATCTAAATGTGGAGGATCCGTTGACTAAACCTCTCCCGAGGGTAAAACATGACCAGCACCAAACAACCATGGGTGTTCGGTATAGTACCATGTAATCTAGATTAGTTGACTCTAGTGCAAGTGGGAGACTATTGGATATATTCCCTAGAGGCAATAATAAAAGTGGTTATTATTATATCTTTGTGTTTATGATAAATGTTTACATTCATGCTATAATAGTGTTAAACGGAAACATTAATACTTGTGTGATTTGTAAACTAAATTAGAGTCCCTGGTGAAGCCTCTTTATAATACTAGCTTGTGTATTAATAGATGATTGTGGTTTCTCGATCATGAACATTGAGATGTTATTAATAACAAGATCATATCATTAGGACAATGGTGTGATGGACAAACTCCTATAGATAAGCGTAGCATAAAGATCAAGTCATTTGAATAGTTCGTTTGCTATAAGCTTTCTGATACATAGTAACCTAATTCCTTCGACCATGAGATCATGCCAATCACCATCACCGGAAGGATGCTTTGATGACATCAAACACCACACCGTAACTGGGTGGCTATAAAGGTGGCATTGAGTGTTCGGAAAGTATGGGTTGAGGCACATGGATCAAGAGTGGGATTTGTCCATCCATATGACAGATAGATATACTCTGGGCCCTCTCGGTGGAATGTCATCCAATTGGCTTGCAAGCATGTGACTGTCTCACAAGGGATCACATATCACGGGAACGAGAAAAGAGTACTTATCGGTAATGAGGTTGAACTATGTATGCAGAGATACCGACGATCAAAACCTCGGATAAGTAAACTATCGTCAGACAAAGGGAAATTGGTATCATATGTAAGTGGTTCATTAGATCGCAAAGTAATCGTAGAAATATGTGGGAGCCATATGAATTTCCAGATTCCTCTATTGGTTGTTGATCAGAGAAGTGTCTTGGTCATGTCCGCATAATTCACGAACCGTAGGGAGACACACTTAAGGATTCGATGTTGTTTAGTAGATATGGAATGTTAATAGGGATACCGAATGTTGTTCGGAGTCTCATATGGGATCCGAGATATCACGAGTAGATCCGGAATGGTCCAGAGAATAATATTCATATAAGGAAAGTCCTATTTCGGAGTTCGGGAAAGTTTCCGATGTTTTCATCGGAGAGGTTCTAGAAGGGTCTAGAAGGTTCACCGGTCCGGAAGGGGAATGGTCCATGAATGTGTCATGGATATGTGTAATGATTGGATCATATCCTAGGTCACTTGGTGTTGACATTTGCAAGAGAGAAATAAAGCTCTAAATTAAAAGTCAAACGGGAAGTTTGAAAAGTCAAACTGGAACAATGGTTTCCTAGTGGGAGAAGAAACAAGTCCTTCTCTCAATCCAACTTGGGTTTGGGTTTGGATTCCAACCCACCCCTCCCAAGGTTGCCCCTCCCTCTCATAAATAGAGGGGGAGGGCTGCCCCAACACCACAAGAGCCAAGCCCTCCCCACACACCCGCGTCGCCGCCGCCGCGCCCAAGCCGTCGCCGCCGCGCCACCTCGTGGAGCCGCCATGCCGACACCTCCTCCTCCTCCCGTTCATCTAAACCCTAGATCTCTGGGAAACCCTTATCCACCATAACTCGCATCCGGCTTAGGCGAAGCCCTGCGGGATCTTCCCTCTACTTCCGACACCACGTCGTCGTGCTGCCGGAATCATGAGGGGAGAACTACAACCTCCGCTGCCTGCTGGAACAAGGGAGAGGAAGGTCTTCATCGAGTACCGAACGTGTGACCGAATGCGGAAGCGCTGCCTGAACGCAGCGCCTTAGATCGGCAAGTGTACGACTACATCACCCACGAGAATCTGCTCTCGTTAACCGCTTTGGAATCTTCTAGGGTGAGTGCTTCTATCGACTCATTGCTACAATCTAGTAGATAGATCTTCGCTTGTTTGTGTGCAGGCGGTAGAAATTTTTTGTTTTCCATGCTACGAATCCCTACACCAGATGGATCAGATCAAGTAAAAGGCTTGAGATTTCCTTGTATTTTACCTCTTTGCCTTTTACCTGCCCTTGGTGAAACTTGCCCCTAGTTTGCCTATGATGTGGTTCTGAGGCAAAGTTACTGATAAGAGCAGATAATATTTTGGTGAACTTGCCCCATTTTTATATGCTCAACGATGTAATGAACAGTGCACCTCACTGTTAGACTGAGAGCACTAACCTTAATCCCCATCCTTTGTTTTATTTTGTCTTAATTTGCAGGTACCAAGAAGGACTGTAGGAACATCAATACTAGATAGGAATTTAGTTGTAGATGTTTTTCTTTTTATCCCTTTTTGTAATTTCCTTTTTCTATCAAGAAATTATGTAAGGATATTATAATGCATTTAGTTATATTATTATAATTGTATTCATTTCTTATTATTCCTTTATTGTAAAAGAATGATGTAATATATATTCTTTTAATAAAGAATTCTTCTATTTGTTTAATTATTGTAATTCATTTTCCATTTTCTTTATTCTCTTATTTGTTTCATTGTAATATTCCTTTATTCTTTTATTATAAAGGAACATTGTAATGTTGGATTGTAATAATCTTTATACTTTTATTTATAATACTTGTATTTGTATTATTGTGAATAATTATTCCTAAGTCGAATTTCTCCCCTCATAACTCAACAAAACCATAGAGGTCATGTCAAAATTCATCTCACTCCCCTTATGATGACACTAAACCTAATTCATCAGAGTGCGAATTCTGATCACTCTAGTCTTTTAATTTGGCGAAAAATTTACCCGGATTTTCAGATGCATGCATGCAGATGCACAAAATCCTAAATCTACCCTTCGTTTAGTCCTAAATGCTGGGATGTTACATACTTCCCCCCTTAAATTAAACTTCGTCCCGAAGTTTGTGGTTTCTTGTTCAAGAAAGTTTTCGATAGTCTCATCCTGAGTTTTCTTCTTTCCTCCAGTTTCTTGTCTTTCCAAAGTAATGTTTTTAATAAACTCAGCACTCCTTGAGTTTACTCTCAACCTTGATTCGGTTATTGTTAATGCCTAATGCTAATTTATACTTCCTCCCGAAGCTTCATAAGATTACTTTTAACCCTGAACAACTTTATTGACGAAGGACTACTGATACTAAACATACCTATCGTAGCCTCGTCAACGTGGTTCCATTCAAAGTTTCCAGCCCTTGATGGTGGTTTTACTCCTCGAGCAACCAACTTGTTGGGACATTCAGATCTCCTATGTCCTTCCAGACCACACCTATAGCACAGCTTTCCCGTCTTCCAACAATCCCTCCTTATATGACCTAATGCTCCACACTTACCGCATATGATTTGTTTCTTTCCTTTTGGTGCCTAATACTTTGATGTATCACTTGTGGATATGAATCTAGGTATGAAACTTAAGTTTGATGTTGACTTAGTAAATTGAAACTTCTTCGGTTCCCTTTTAGCTTTCTTCTTGGCTAATTTCTTCCTCTCTTCCAATAACATCTTGTAATCATCCTCGAAAGTAATTGCTACATCAACCAGCTCTTGGAAAAGTCTTGTTGCAGACGCTCGTATTTTCATCTTCATATAAGGGTTTAGTCCTTCCAAGAACCTTTTCTTGCGCTTCTCCTCCGTATTTACCTCATCAACTACATAATGAGATAATTGACTAAACTTGCCAATATATATCATCACGGTTTCATCGTTTTGCCATAAGTCCATGAATTCTCTCCTCTTAAATTCCATAATGCTCTCTGGAACATGATACTCACGAAACTTCCACTTGAATTCTTCCCAGGTGAATATCTCTTCTAGTGTGTGCATAGCTAATTGATTCTCCCAACAATTTGTGGCAGATCCGGATAGAAGAAATGTTGCATATCGTAACTTTCTCCTCATCATTGCATCCTACTGTTTTAAGTTTCCTTTCTGTATCCATCAGCCAATCCTCTGCATCCATCGGTTCTGATGCATATGCAAAAGGAATTGGTTTGGTGTTTTGAAATTCAGAAAGACTTACTTTGATATCTTTATTTTCCTCTCCGGGTCCTATTTGTTTGAGTATTTCCTGCATGAACTTATTCTAGTACTCTTGCATCATTTGCATGTATTGCATGAAATTCTCCCCTATCAACGGCCAAGTTGATGGTCCAGTTGCAATTACATCCATATTGTTTCCCCTCTTCTTAGCTTCTTGTTCCACACACTGTCCTTCAAACCCAACTTCTACTCCCGTATCCATACCCTCTCTAGTCCTGTTACATAAAGCGAATACTCATACTTACATCATGCATATGTTTTCTAAGCTCAACTCTATGCACAGTGCTAGTCACACAAGGAAATCAAAAACCAAATCCAAATAACAACCAAACCTATACCATGTATTATACATGGTTTTTTTATAAACTATTACAAACAATCCTCACAACTACGGTTTGACTCTCACTTAGTACATTAATTGTATGTTTCAAGGACTTGCTTGCTCGTATGAGAATGCTCTTACTTCTTAAGTCATGCCTCTCAAACACTACGATGTACATTACTGGTTATGTACATCATTTAAGCCCTTTACTTCTATGGATTGTCTCTTCTTACTTTTCTCTCTCTTTCTAGTACTTCCTGGAATTCTGTCCATGATGAATTGAAGTCCGACAACTACCTTCTGGAGTATATAAACATCCAGAGGGTGTGCACTCTTGATTAGAAGTACTTAGATTGAGATTAGCCATTGAAAAATGACTAGAAAATGCGAGATCTTCTGTGGAATTCTCATGTCCACCTTTAAATGCACTTTCAAAGTAAGATGTATTCTCTGCTTTTTCCTTGACTTAGTTATACATATAGATGTAATAAACGTCAGTGCCTTCTTCTAGGTCAATAGGATTGGTACTACCCCCATATGGATCGTAGGTTCCATGCTAACCTAACTGGTTTCAACTCCTTTACTAGGATCACAGGGTATAGGATTCTCCTTGGTTCCAGTGTAAGATTCTACTCCCATCCATCGTAATTCCCAACTGGAATACTTGAGTTGGATGTTTCCTAAGTTTCCTGCATTACTCTATCCTTGTCCAAGGTCTACATGTTTCTAAGGCCCATTCTAATAATAATAAGCATAGGTTTCATACTATGGTCCCTCAAACTTATTCTCTTTATACACCACTTTTGAGAAGACTGTTCTAAAATTCCTAGCTTCTTTATATAACTCCTTTTGCATTCTATTTCTTTAGTAAGATCAACCTAATCCTCAAGGTTATGTCTAACTCCTGGACTAGAACCTTAATGTGTGTCATGGTAGGTTTTGAGTACTGACCTATTATGACCTATGCATTCGGCATCTCAAGATGATTCAGTCTTCACAAGTGCAGTATGATCCAACTTAACTTTAGAATTTATGGAATTTCAAGGTATAGTAGTAAGATTACTGTAACATCCCAAAAATACTAAACTTGGATCATCAAACTCTAATCATCAAAAATTAGGGTTAACAAAAACTTTTCTAATTAAAATTATGAAGGCATGCATATGTGTATGCATTTAATTTGAAATTCTTTTTAACCACCTTGTTTGTATGTTTCCTTGCTTGTAAAATGTTTCTTAGGTGAAATAAACATCATCTAAAACATTTCCCAAACTTTTCCTAAAGACAAGTAAATCAAAACAAATAAAATAAAGGAATGGTCATTTTGACCAATTTAACTCCCATGCCTACTTTGGCTATCTCAAACTTTCAGAACCTAATGGAAACTTTTCTAGACCTTTGCACCCCTTGAATATACTCATAACAAAGTATCAAGGCCCACTTTGTGATCATCCATAAACTTTCAAATGCATAGTTTAAATGACAATTCAAAATTGAATATTTATCATATGGGAAGATCCCACTTTTTCAAAAACCACTCAAACAAGCTCAACTTTCAAAACCCAAGCATCTGCAGACTCACCAGCACCAATCTAGCAAACCCACCAAAAATCTTTTCAAAATTCAAAACTTGATTTCATGCGGCCATTTCATCAAACAGGTTGCAGACACAAATCATACAAAATCTAAACACTATTTGGAGCAGTGATTTGAGCCTAACTTGTCCCTTCTTTGGCTCACAAACAGCTCAGTAGATCATCTAGCTAACTAAACCAAGCACTAGCAACACTGTGAGCTTGCCATTGTCATCAATGGTGAACAGCCGAGCACACCCATGCCACCCCATAGTCGACAACATGATAGGAGGAGAAGCAAGCCTAGCCGGCATGTCTGGGAGGCAGCCCACCATCCACCGCCACTCCCTGTCCCAGCCGCGAGCGTTGCCAAGCCCTGGACCACACGCACGAACCATGCCAACCTCGCCAGCGACCATGCCGAGCGTGCGCCAGAGCGCCACCCTCGACCAGCGCCCATAGACCGCGCGCCGCCCTCACCGCCTGCACACACGATCGCCACCAACCCAGGAGACCGCCGGAAATCCTTGTTCGCCGCCCCGTGCCGCACAACCACCGCTCGCCGTCGAAGACGCCGCCTCTATCGCGCAGAGCGTCGCATGTTACAGACCAAACCACACCGCCCCACGCCTCGAAACCATGTCGTTGAGCATCGCCAGGGAACACCGCACCGTCCCCTACCGTCGCCCATGCCAGTAGCCGCCTATAACATCGCCCTCGACGAGCTCACCCTGCGCCCCGTCGGTCCCCTCGCTCGACTATAAATAGAGGCCACCCCCATTCGATTTCTTCACACCACCTCACTCCCCTCTTCTCACTGATCGTGCCACACCGTTCCCGGAGCAAGGCGAGCACCACCTCGCCAGAATTTCACTGGAGCCCACCGCCTCTAGAGAAGAATGGCGCCATCGATTTCATCCACCCCAGGAGCTGTCGCGACCACCCCTGAGTTCGCCGTCTTCGACTTCGTCGTTCGCCCGCCTCGCCGACCCTCGCCTGCACCCCGGTGAGCCCCCAGCACCCCTCACTGGCCGCGCTAGGTTTCTTTCTCGTCGGCGTTGCTTCGCGTCGACGATGACTCCCAGCCGTTGGATTAGAATCAGATCGAACGACCCACGTTGCCCGTGCGCTTCGCCCTCCCGTCTCAGCGGCAGTGGGGACACCCACTTAAGCAGCCCGCGGGAGCACTGCGCTTAGCAGGCCGGCCCGTTAACTCTTCCCGTGCAGCCCAGTTATTTGAATTAAACCTTTTTCATTTTTGTTTCAAACTCACTTCTGTACTCAACTTCAAAAATCAACCCAGATCGATTCAGTGCATCAAATTAAATGAAACCAATTTTGTTAGAAAGGTCTGAGAATGCTGAATCCAAGACCGTTGGATTCAAGTCATTTGGATCTATAGATCACCCATGGTAAAAATAACAAGGCAGAAGCTTTTCTGCATTCAAACATTTTTCAAATTTAAACCATAATAGATTTTGAGTTGATTCCAACTCTCAAAAATCACATTTAACCATACCTTTCAGAATATATAAAAATATATAGGTTTACTTGCAGGAATAATGTTCAAGTAATAAAAGAATGCTACATAAGCATTTCTAGACACATTAATTAATTAAAATAAAAGGGTAAAACCTTATTAAATTGTGACACCACTTTAAATTACATTCCCTTGGACTACAATATGTGGTGATGACATGTGTCAACATGATCCCATGTTTTGTTTGGAGAATATTAAATCTTAAGTAGTTTTTCAATGAGTAGAAACTACTTTTCTAAAAATAAAAGGAATTAAACCAAGCTTTAACCTTGTAATATTAGTGATGATGCTAGATCATCTATAGGACCATTGTGTGTGATGATTGCAAGTAGCTAAGTATTGTTTGGTGATTGTGTACCTCGTATTTATTTATAGACGCTAGTACCGACCAAGGATACGAGGAGGAAGGAGGATTCTACGAAGAAGAAACCAAGGAGAACTTCAACCACTGCTCTGCTCAAGGCAAGCTATTAACCTTGCAAGCAAACACTTGCAATTTAGCAAGCTTTACTAACCAAGTTGACCTATGCAAGCCAGTAACTTTGCAAGCTAACACTTGAAATTTAGCAAGCTTATACTGATATTGATGCAAGTTAACTCTTGCAAGACACCCTACTGATGCAACAAACCCCTACTTGTTACTATGACTACTATATGCCTTAAGCATATATGATCATATCCACTTGATAAACCAATCCTAGTTTTACTTGCAAACGTGTGTAATTTATTTCTTTATCAAAGCTAGTACTTAGAGCTTACTTAAGTAAATAGTAGATACTAGAAAGACATGTGAAGGTTTCATAAAGAACATCAAATTTGGCCTAAGCTAGATAATCTTTTTGTCATCCCAAGGCATGAGATTGAGCCTAGTTGAAACTCCACTAGTATACCACCCCTCATTAGTGTTTACCCCCACTTGTAGATGCTAGTGCTAAGCATAAAACTTGATCAACTTTAGATGGGAATACTTGGTGGAAAAATGTTTATGAAAACCTTGGAATGATGGATCATTCTATTGAAATGTTTTGGACATGTGTTTCCAAACACCTGATGATTTTGGTGATGAAAATGTTAAGGCATGAGCCTTAGCCCTTTATAAAACTGATGGTTGTCTGGATGCGATACCATTCCAATTTTATCGTACAACCACAATACCCGAATATTGGGTAGGGCTTGACTGGAAACTTATATACCTTAGTATTAGCTCCCTCACGGCCAAGGTCTGAGCTGAGGCTACCTTGTGAAGATTGTCCACCTGTGCAGTACCCAAGATGACAACTGGTCATGGTTGGGAGGCCAAACTCACAGGAGAGGTGCTTATACTAGGGCGTGTAATTGAAAGGTTAGGATTGATTATCCGCATACTGAGTATGGTGAATTCAGGATTTGTTCCTGACGGATGTATCGAATGTTGTGGTGAAAGTGTACAATCTCTACAGAGTGTCAAACTATTCGAATAGCCGCGTCATGATTATGGACAGTTGGCCATGGCTTGTTCACCCGTCAGACTTTTCAAAATGACTTGTGAAATGAATTGAGACTTTGACTTGACCACAACAGGGTTGTGATCTGAAATTACAAGTTCCCACTTAGGAGTTATAAAATTGTGATTAGCTTTGGAACTTCGTAGAGATAAATCTGGCTTTTGCAAAACAACCCTAGAGCCTAGTGTCTTATTATCCAAAAACCCCTTTACCTATTAGTATTAGTACTCATGGCTTTGTCCCTGGCTATTCCCATGGCCAGACTATGAAGAGGAGTACCTGGAGGATGGACCCCAGGAAGGTTACGACAACTAGGATCATCTCCCATCGTCAGCATTTCCTGTGATCCCGAAGATGGAGCTTCGCCTACGCTATCGTTATTACGTATTCCGCTGCTTGATGTTGTATTAAGAACTGGATCATGAGATCCCTATTTGTGTAAGAACTTATGTATCGTTTGTAATGGATGATGTACTATGGTATCCAATTCTTTTATGTCTCGCAAAAATGGTAATCCTGGGATTGCGATGTATGGCATAACAGGCATCTAGGATTGAAAAATCCGGGTGTTGACAATTCCTACCTACCAATTTCCGTGGATTCTTGTTTTCAAAGCCTAATTATTGGTTCTAGAACTGCTATTTGATACATTTTCACCATACATCTCATCTTCCCCGATGACATTACCTCTCTTATTCCCAACTCTTTTGGTAAGTTATGCACTATACGGTACTTGACTAACACTTTCCCGTGTTGGAACCTGTAAACCTTGACAAAAAGTCGAGATTTTCAATTCCATATTCTATAAAAGTTGTATAAATGTTTTTGTCTAATCCTTTACATAATCCTATATATCACTTGAACATCACTTGGACATTTCGGTTTGCGTACTGAGATGTCATTCCTCACTGTAGATAATAGATTATAATTAGCCCTACTAGGTTATAACTTATTATTATTACCCCAAATTGCATCATAATGAAGAATTATCGCACTAGAAACATGACAATGTAATTCTCAAGTGAATACTTATCATATTTCTAGAGAACTCTTTACCGTTGCTATATACTTCCTACAAGTTCTACCCATTAATAGGTTTCCAACCTAAGGTCAAAGGTTTTGCTCTGATACCAGCTGCTGTGACCCAGCATACCACTGCATGTTGTAGTATACTATAGTCGTGGACATAACACTCACGGAGTACCATTCCGCAAATATTACATCCTCGGAGTGGTACAACAGAAACAAAGCGGGTCCATATCATACATTATCATTATTACAACCAGAATTACATGACGACTTTTATTTACTCCTAGGTCCATAGAGGTATCCCAATGACTCAGGGCTAAGCCACAATAATTCTGAGAGTAAGATAAAGAAGCAAACTAAACTTTAAGGTTTATACGAGATTTAATATAGATAGAGGATAGAGATCTATGCTACTGGACTAGATCCCTATATATGCTACATCTACACTTCAGATACGTCGGTCTCCATACCATAGATGTTTTCGTAATTATTCCCTTCGACGCTTCTGGATACTTCTGGTTCTTCATAGCGGAATTCTTCTTGGTCTTCATTTGGATATAGTGTTTCCTCTTCCTGACCGTTAATGTCTTCAGAATCTAGCAAGGGTTAAGAAGATACGTTGAGTACGAGCATACTCAGCAAGTTCACTAAAAAGGAGTGTTTGATGCACTGTATCTACAGCCACCGACCATAGGTCATAGGCAATGCATGTTTTCATAAACATTTCTTCAAAGGTTACTTTTATTCTAAAAAGCTATGTCCGTCAGCCTTCAAGGTTTACCAGAACTTTCATGGAGTTCCTTTCCTGTAGCGTTCACAGCTCCTTCCCGGAATAGGGAGTAACAAGTTATATTTATTACACTCTACAGAGGTGCGTCACTTTACCCATGAGAGATCAACTCCTTGTTTCACAACCGGGCAGCTTACCCGTCCACAATTCCTTGTTGTGGGGCCCAGTAGATGATCCAAGCCAATCACTACCCTCTCTGTGACCTCATATGTCTGCACGATCCTTCGGGGCTGGCTCACCTTCATTAAGCCCCCTTTCGGGCAGGCTAAAACCCAGATGAGTTCCCGAAGACTCCATTACCTAGTGATGCCCGGAATAGTACCATTTACATGGACTATATCCCTAAACACCATTCATAGGTAATCTAGACACCAAAAGTGTGGAGTGTAAGGGTTCCCACCCATATGTTGGATCCACACAAGGAACACAATGTCATGTTAAGGTCGTCTTGCCTCCATACAAGAGGAAAAGGATATAGCTGACTTCTCCATCCCATTCCAAATCTCATGGTTAACGCATAATATACGGTGCAAGAATCACCAGCGACATTGATTGCTAAGTCCTAGATGCTATGTTCCTTTACCACCGAAACTTTCATAGTAGATTATTACCTCATGGCAAATAACCTATAATCACATTATTATGAAAATAGTGTTTTCGGACCTTTTTCAAATGCAAGTGATGACAACACTGGATTTGTAAAATACTTTATAGAAAATAACCAAAGGACATGAGCAAGTGTGAACTTGCCTTGATATAGCGAAGTATTGTAGTCGAATGTCTCGACTTGACCCTGGACCTCGGGTTCTACAAAAATACCATCATTGCCCGGTAAGGACAATGTTTAAAGAAGCAATATGCTGTTATGCATAAGTAATGAGATGCATAACGTAGAGTCGCAAATAATTCCGCAACCATTACGAATGAGTTGTATTTAGATGATTTGTTTAGGATGGAATTTATCTTTAAGTTTACTTCATAAAAGAGTGTAGTTGTAAGGGTTTTTGGATAACATATAAGACATGATAGTAATGTACAATCGGAATACAATTCTAAGATTGGTTGATATCATGTAATCATTACAAGGTTTATGTTTTAATTTTGTTATGGCTTAAAAGAAATGGTATGGGTTTCTTTTGAAGTGGCAAAAAGAATAATATTTGAAGAAAATATTCTTTATGTTAAGTTATTCAACTTTGAAGATTAATAAGATTAAAGTTATGGTTTCTGATAAGGTTTAAATGATCTTGAGCCCTTATATATGTAGCTTATGATATATCAGACCAAGGTTAGCTCTAAAGATATAATTGGACTTGGGGATATAACATTTATGGTATTAACAATAACTAGGGTTTTTTTCTAAGCATAATGAAATTTAGTATTAAAGACTTAAAGATAGCATATTTATTATTTATAAATTATACTATAAGATTTTCTTATATAAAGAAAATAAGTGAATTTCTTTTATGATATATTTAGTGAATACCAAGTTTGTTAAATATAATTCTACATGAATTGAGATTACTTACTTCTAATTAAGTTTATGATTTACAAAACTAACTTTGTAAATCATTGACTTATAGTTAGTTAAGGATTTTAGAAGAATATTATAAAGTTAATTGTTTACACCTAGATTTTATATTAAATTTTAATTATGGTTTAGACTACTTAGAGTCAAAGGATGATGTTTTAGATCAGATCATTTCTTACTTAGGAAAGAGTTTTAAATAATTAATAAAGTAGCTATATTGTTTTAATACTTTAGATAATTGAAGATATATGATTTAGGAACTTTAAAATGTTTTTATAATAGTATACTTAGTACCCTTTTAGTAAATATACTTGCTTAACTTCTTAAAAATGAACTTTACTTATTTTTAGACATTATTATTTTTTTATATGAAACTTCTTAATTATTTAATTTCTTTAAATATTTGTTTTATATATATTAGTAAAATTTTAAGTTAGTATTTTTATGAGATAAGAGATTTATTTTTATTTACAAAAGTGATTTTTATTTATTTTTAGGTATTTTTCCAAAATTTACTAAATTTCATTTAAATATTTAAGGGTGTTAATATTTATTTGCATTTTATTAAACTTAAATAAATATGATTATATTTTTCTTAGGTGGATATTATTTTAATAAACACTTGGATGTATTAAATATATTTTTAGGATTTTTCTACATTTTTCTAGAGCTTAAAATGTGTAGAGGGTATTTTAATAATTTCCATTATTGTTATTATATATATTGGGCCTAGTTCTTGGGCCCATCTAGCCCAATACCCAGCCCAATCCACCTGGTTGGACTGAGCCACAAAGCCCAACCGACCGAGTCGGTCAACTCGATCCATTCGGCCCCTTTCCTTCTCCCACGCTGGCTTGTTCCTTACCTTCTCCCTCTTTGGCGACGTGTTGTCGCTGCCGTCGCCACGCAACAATGGCCGGCTCCGGCCTCCTTGGCCGCCGCCATCGGTCGTCCGCGACACGCTCCCCTCCGCTACTCCTTCCTATCCAATTCGATCTGTCATTTGATCACTTTTTTCGCTTGCCACCCACGACATCCTTGTTACTAGGGTTTCGGCTTTGACTCTGATGTGCTCTAGTGACCCCTGGATGGTGACGGTGGCGAGGTGATCTGATGATGGGTTGGTTGATGGTGCCGCCTCTTCTATGCACAGGCATCCACGGGTGCGGCTCAGTGCGGGTTGAGCACCACGGTTCTCCTCGTACCGCCGCATCGTGGTGATGATGCTGGTGCATGGTGAAGTCCTCCCCGTGTGTGCACTGCTGCGGTCGCGCGAGCCCTGCCTCGCCACGCCACAGTGGTTGTGCCTCGGGCGCCAGGTACACGTCCAAATGCTCATTTTCCTCACCCTCTTCTTTTCTCTCAAATCTCTCTCACAGTATATTGTTCTAGCAGTTGCCGTTGAGTATGATTAGTTAATGTACTGCAACTTTGATTTAGATCTCCTTTAAGGATACTGAGAGGATGTTCACCATGTTCTGATGATTGTTAGTTTAGCTGGAACTAATATAACACAATGCTCATACTGTAATTGATACAATGGAAATGTTTGGATTCAAACACATGGGATTCTAAAGTACCGTATAAACTTGATGTTTTGATTCTTAACTTACTAAAGCTTTGCTTCAGGAAGTAGTTTTTCTATAACTTTATACCTGTTAGATATAACAGCAAAATGGGTATATCTCTCTGGCTAAAATGATGATATGTATTAACCTTATTTCCTGTCCAGATTGTCAGAGAGATCATAATTTAAAGAATGATTCCTAGAAACTTTTATCTAGGAAGATGATGAATATTGTATGGATGTGTCTTGTAAGCATAGCTTACATGTTTCATTTAACATTGTTGTCATGACAGTCTGAATGGTTGCAATGATTCCTAGCTTGCTAAGATGGGGAGATGATAGATTATTTTTGGATAGCTTTTACTAAATGATAAACTGTTTGGTAAATTATCTGGGGATTATTACTATGAGGTTTTCCACTATGGTGCTTCCCTTTGGATTGAGCACAGTGGTGAACAACACAGTAGCTATACATGAGGGTTGATTTCTTTGCAAGGAATCTAGTGTTGACTGCCAATCAAGTAGTATATAAAAGATATGATTCCAAGAATATACTAGGAAAATGATTACACTCTTTCCTAATGGAATCTTCTAGAGTGCTTCTGCTAATATGGTCCTGCTATTGTGATGCCTCTTTGGAGTGTACACAATAGCCTGATCATATCTAGCATGTTCAAATGAGATTGATTTGGATAAATGAATGTATTGCAAAATGGATTTCCTACTTATCCGAGCTACTACTGTGGTGCATCCCTTCCTGGAGTGTCCACAGTGATGGCCTAGGTAGCAGGACCTGTAGCTGGGAACTATTGCCTAGAATCTTTTCTGGCTATAACTTGTAGTCCAATTGTGTCACATCCCAAAATTCTCCTAATTTTTGGAATGTGAAATAAATAAATAAGTTTGATTGATTGTTTGACTTTGTTGAAAATTCTCAAAGAGAAGAAACTTTTTGAATAGAAAATCCTCTCAACCATGATTTCAAAATCTTATATTCCTTTGTTAAAACCTAAGTAGCCATATAGGCAAAAGGGCATGGATTGATTATGGATTGTAGAATTGGTGTGCAAGATTTCAAAATGAAAATCATGAAGCATTCATAAGCATTTCATCCATGCAAAGTTCTCACAAACTGAATCCAAATCCTGGTATCTAAATCCTATAGTTGATTCGCCCAAATGTTCCTAAAGGTAATTAAATTGACTTTATAAAACACACTATTGCTAAGGCATAAATTATTGATAATTATAGCCTAAAGAGATCCAATTAACATTACAAAATTTTAGAAACAAAATTGAGCTCATTTGGAGCTATTATGAAAAAGATACAATAGAAATACTAAAACAGAAAAGAATAAAAGAAGCAAAAAAAAAAACTAACCTAAACTACCCAGCCTGTTTCCCCGGCCTAGCCCAACCAGCTCGCCTCACCTATCCGAGCATCTGTCTTGCCCCGACCCCTCCTTTCTCTCTTAATCTCTTCCATGTAAAGTACTTCATCGCCCTGACCCCTTACCTCTCCGCAGGACCACCTCCAGCCACGCAAATTCGTCTCCGGAGTACCGTCAGACTCGAGGAGCTCCAGCCGCCCTCCACCGTCTCTTGAGGAAGCGAAGAACCACTCCAAGACAACTTACGTGGCCAACGTCTCCGCCCGCACGCCGTAGACCGCCTCGCTCTTGTAGGAGACCGTCGGAGCGCCGCCGTTGGACACCGTCTGAGCCGACCACCATCCTCCGCCGTCAGCCCGCCGCTGTGAAGGAACCAACCGTTCTCGTCCATCGAATCTACTCTGGACGGATGAGATTAGATCAACCTTCCGAACCGGTATCAGCCAACCAAGGCGCGCCACATCGCCAGCTCCGTCAGCAGCCACGTCATCGCCTAGTGAGCAGGTACAGCCAATTAGATCTCGCCATGTTGGCGGCATATTCCCGGCATATTCCGTTTAATTGGAATTTGATTTAAAATAGGCAGAAATTGAGGATACTTCGCAAAATTCATAATAAAAGATCTGCAGATCCAAAAATTGCGTATAATATACCAAATTGAAGATAATTTTACGTAGAATCATCTTATCAGAATAGATCCAACTTTTACTGTACGTAGTTACTGCAGTAATTTAATTAGTTTTAATGATCTTTTAGGTTAATAAATTCATAAGATATTATATGTAACTCCGAAAAATATGAACAATATATCAAATTGAAGCTACTGTAATGTACTTTAATAATATCTGGTTGGATCCAGCCTTTGCAGATTATTTAAACCGTAGCAATTCAATTAGTTTTAGTGGCTTTATAAATCATTAAATTCATAGTAAATTAATTGCTTGTCACAAAAATATAAATAATATACCGATAGAAAGCTGGTTCCATGTAGATCATCAATCTGCAAATGGTTCAGTAAAATACTATAAGATTTCACAACAATTAAATAAATGGTTTAATGACTTATTTAGAGTAATAAATTCATAATAAAATAAATACTATTCAGAAAATTACAAATAATATGTCTTTGGAATCACATTATCATGTAGATTACAGATCTGTATTTAGTTTGAATTTTAGACAACAGAAATTGTTTAAATGATTTAAACTCCATTAAACACTATTTAAATCATAATAAAAGATTTGTAACTCCGATTAAGTTGAATCCAATTGCTACTGGTTCGTATTAATGCCCTCTATCCAGTACACTTTAGGTACAAATTTAATACGGCAATTAATACAGAAGTTACAACAGAACTATCAAAACCCTTATATTGGCAAGTAATTATTAATAACAAGTACCCTATTGCATTAAATGAACTCATACATGCATCATATGATATATTAATATTCATAAAACTAATTATACCCATTGTGTAATGTTAAATCATCATGCATGTTTTCAATCATCCTTGTTGTGTTTGCTATGTTTGCAATTGTTTTGATTGGAACTACCTTGTCCTCGTATTAGATTGTTCGGAGAGTGCGATTGCTGCGGGGAAATACAATCAACACCCATATTATCAACATAAGGCAAGTTACACCACTTGTTCATATTATCGTCCCAGTTTTGATTCTATGCATGTGATCTTCAAAATTCTGTAGTATGCATGTGTAGGATGTTCTAGTAGAATTTTTCCTTAGTATTATTTTGCAAGTGCGATGATTTTGTAGTACGCCATGAGTAGCTCTATACTTAGGATTTTCCCTCCTAATAGATTACCCCTGTTTTTGCTAAGTATTGCTTGGTATGCTATATATACAAAGTACCGTTGGGGGGTTCGAAAGACAAACAATTTTTCTAAGTATAAAGGCTCTCTAGAGCAAATTTTCTTCTCAAATCCACTTCAAAATAAAACTAAGTTTTCTTCTGGGCGGAATGGTTGTCGGGTCAACGAGTGTGATTTTTGGTGGAGGACGCCCAGAATCAAAGAAGTGCCATGTTTCAGAATTGAAGCTTCGGTCAACCACAATACATTATGGGCTCTGTCTTGGCCTAGTACTTAGTGGGAAACCTCACCTGGGTACCAACATTTGGAGGTTCTTGGCACGGTTGGATCCGGAAGGTAGAGGGGCTACTAAGGGAAAGCCTCGCCATGGTCTTGTCTGTAAAAAGGACTTGATCGTGGATTGTGGGTAAAGTGCACAAACTCTCGAGAGTATTGCAATCTGATCGATCAGCCGTGTTCACGGTAACAGAACAACAATGAGCGTCTGAAGGATGGAGCCTCTGAAGGATCTTCCTCTCTTTTCTAAAACAAAGTTTTGAAACCCCATGGCGTGCGTAATATCGCTAATGGGTGGGATTTTGGGAAACTTGGTGTGTAATATCCAAGTGACGCTTGGTGCGTAATATCCAAGTGTTTGGTTGTTTGGACACTTGGTGCGTAATATCCTCGTGTGCCACTCAACCTTATTTTATCTAAGCAAATGTTTACAAAGTAGGACAATCTTCTCTTCTCTCTACTTAAGAAAACTAGCTTTATGCAAATGAACTCCAAAGCCTAAACTAGCCTTGCATGTAGAGTTAGTCTTTCCTTCCTTGGTGTAATTTGCCAATACATTCAAAGTATTGACCCAACTTGTTGGCTGCACGTTTCATGTGCAGAATTTCGGAGATCTTTGAAAGGTGCGCTAGGATCACGGGTCTTCACTCAACCTGCCTGTGGCATTGATGGGACTCCAAGTTGTATTTATATCGCTTCTGTTGTAATAATGTAAACTCTGGATTATTCGATTCATGTAATAAAGACTTGTGTTTTACATGATATTTCATCGACTGTGAGTGCTAGCTATTGATCCAGGGACTAGCATGTTATTCACAAGGACTTAGGATCTTACTTGATCCGAGGTCACTACAGATGGTATCAGAGCATAAGTTGACTGTAGATCGTGACCCTAGACATGGAAAAACCTTAGGACAAATATTTTCTAAGTTATTTCAGAAAACTCTCATACTTCTCATCATCTACCTTTGGGGTTTTAAAATTTAAGTCTCTTCTTTTCAACATTAGAAAATGACCACTACACACTTCAAGAAGAAACTTTTCTGAAGATTACCTCTTCAAAGAAGATCATCTCAATGTTTCGATTAAGTCAAGATTGAAGAACTCCATGAAAGATGTTCCAAGACTGAAGCTACGAGATTAAAGACTTCAAAGGCCTTAAGTCAATGTTATTAACTGAAGAACTCAAAAGATTAAAGATTATGAAGAACATGAAGACTATCAAGAGCACGAAGACTTTTGGAGACTCGAAGCCTCGAAGATTCCAAGTGACCTATTAGGAACCAAACCCGAATAAGATTTCGCTAAATATAGATGCGACAAATTGTTTGCTATCTTGTATGGTTTATTACCTTAGCTAATGAAAAGCCTGTTTTCTAAACAAGATTTCTTGTATGGGTTATTCTTCTTCTTCCATACTCCATTTGTTCCTACTCTAAACCTTGGTCAACTCGACGGATGGACCATATCAATAAGGAGGACAAGGAACTCAACTCCACCAAGCGTAAGAGCCACGCCGATGCAAAGAAGTGGATGCTCCAGGTTGAAGAAAGAATGAAGGATGCCAACATTGAAGTCAACAGAATGCTTCATTATGCCACCCAATTCCTAAAGGACGACGGTCCAACCTGGTGGGTAATGCAACACACCATTGATGATCATCAAGGGGTGATATCTTAGGAAGAATTTAAAATGGTTCTACTTCAATCTCGTCTCGTATACCAAAAATCCAAGAAGTTGAAGTCCCGAAACTTTTAGCTTGCACAATCTGTGGAGAAATAGGGCATATCACCGAGGAGCATCATGATCAGCGCCCCTACTGTGAAGGAAGGCACCCATCAGAAGAATGTCCCACCTCTCAAGTTACATTCTTCCTATGCAAAGGGACCAATCACAACCCCGCTCAATGCACCTCTACCCGGTGGTACATCAACTGAATCAACAAGTCAGAGACGGAATGCGCCAAGACCTCATGAAGCTCCGCGAGGACACGACAAATACAAGGAATGGATTCAAGACTCTAGACACCGCACCCAAAGTCATCACTTCGCAATACTCGACATATGAAAGGAATGCCCATTTTCCCCAAACTGGCTCAAGGAAACGATCAAGGCTTCCAAATGTTGAGGTAGAGCATTAAGAACCACAAGAAGGGATGTCCTTGCCAAAAAGGAGGAAGGATCTAAGCAAAAGTCCTATGCTTCTAGTGTCACAATCCTGGGCATTATGCTGATAATTGTCCAAAACATGTGAATGTAGCTGGAAAGGATAAAAACGACGATGGTAATAGCAATAGAAGACCTTTATTAGGAGAACTATCATATTTTATACTTATTAGAGTTCTTATATTCCTTGTCTATCATTTTCCAACACCTCTCCTTGTTCAAACTTGTAGATGTCCATTCATTTGATTAGTAGAAGAACTGATCTACCATAAAAACTACAAGAATTGGAAAATGTTATTAGTAGTTTTCTGTAAAGCAAATCACTATATGAGAGTTGGCCTACAAGTAAAGAACAAATAACATGACATAAATGAACACCTCACCAAGTTTTTTTAGGTCTGGACCACCATATTTTATCTCTTTAGGAGATCATCGCTATCGTGTTAGCATATTGTTCTTACCAACTTATGTGGTATGACAATATAGGTTGTTTGCTTGGTTGTATTGAGCTATTTTGTGTGATGCCTTGTTTAGGATCTGTTGTTTTGAAACTCTAAAGTTTATGGAGTTTTCGTGTGGTTTTAAAATTATTTTAATGGTGTGAATTGATTGAAATTCGTGGGATTACTGTTGCAGTTTTCTGTCTGACCTGTTGTGCCGCGCGATTTTTCATATTTTATTGATAACTCAGATAAGTCTCAAAAAAATAGGATCTGGAGCGTAATTACCTGTAGTATATGCACAAAAATTGGCTAAAATTCTTGATGAGTTTAGTTCTGTCAGAAAAAATCGTGAAACCTGCTGTACCGTTTTGATAGATTTTGTTTGTTGCTTATATGTTGCTATGTTTTACTCTAGTATTGTTTCCAATGCTTTCAAACTATTTTGTAGTTATATACTACTAAGTTTAGACCTCTGTATTATTGTTATGCAAGTGTTTGATTGTGTGTTAATCGCCTATGATTGTTTCCTTATTGTGACATTGATTGCTTCATATAGTTATGGGTAGGATTATTTTCTTAGTCGTTTCTCTCCTATAGAATCTATTCTTTCCTATCTTGAACCCTTGGAGATATAATGATGTGTTAAGTGGAAGGTTTAACAACACAATGCATTTAGGAAAGAAAATGCTTCACCTAATGGAAAAAGGATGTGGAAGTATGAAGTGTTGCACATGCTGTTATCTAGTAGATTACCCAACCTGAAAGTTGAAGTATCGATAGCTTAGTTTTAGTAGTAGCTTTGTTGATTGAATACATGGGAGTATACATAGAGCATTAGTTCGTGCCCATGGAAACATTCTTCAAGGCAAGTGAGAATGCCCGAATGATAGAAAAACGTGATTCACCTATCCTCATACAGGGTAATGATTTGGGTGCAGGATGGATTGATCACCATTCCTATTACTCTTATTATTCCCTCTTGTACTGTTGGCTTTGTGAATCTTGAGTGCCCTTTTCAACCTTAGTAGAGATTCGACGTTGAGCCTAAACCCTAGAATGGTATATTGTTACACCCTTCTAAAAGCATCCATTGCTAAGCGTAGGAATATACGGTAAGGATGAATCCCAACCGTGAATTATGGGAACCGTGAAGTAAACGTTCCCTATTTGCCCACCATGAGAGTTTTGCTAGTTTAAGAAGTGCTTTCTCGGAAACTATCAATCATGATGTTTAGAATGTGCTAGAGACATTGTGCCAATAAAAGTCTAAAGGAGAACCAATCTGAGCTAAGTGAATCTTCAAAAAGTGACCTAGTCAATTTCTTTTAAGGGTGGTAGCATCCTAATGGATCCCGAACCTTTCTTTCTTTCTAGCCCTCCCAAATCTCGGGATGAGATTTCTTTTAAGGGTGGTAGTCTGTCACATCCCAAAATTCTCCTAATTTTTGGAATGTGAAATAAATAAATAAGTTTGATTGATTGTTTGACTTTGTTGAAAATTCTCAAAGAGAAGAAACTTTTTGAATAGAAAATCCTCTCAACCATGATTTCAAAATCTTATATTCCTTTGTTAAAACCTAAGTAGCCATATAGGAAAAAGGGCATGGATTGATTATGGATTGTAGAATTGGTGTGCAAGATTTCAAAATGAAAATCATGAAGAATTCATAAGCATTTCATCCATGCAAAGTTCTCACAAACTGAATCCAAATCCTGGTATCTAAATCCTATAGTTGATTCGCCCAAATGTTCCTAAAGGTAATTAAATTGACTTTATAAAACACACTATTGCTAAGGCATAAATTATTGATAATTATAGCCTAAAGAGATCCAATTAACATTACAAAATTTTAGAAACAAAATTAAGCTCATTTGGAGCTATTATGAAAAAGATACAATAGAAATACTAAAGCAGAAAAGAATAAAAGAAACAAAAAAAAACTAACTAACCTAAACTACCCAGCCTGTTTCCCCGGCCTAGCCCAACCAGCTCGCCTCACCTATCTGTCGCACCAGCGCATCGCGAGCACCGGCCCAGCTAGCTCCCGAGCCCGCTCTGCCTCTCTGCCGCACTCAGCAGCCCCAAGCCCAGGAGCAGCCCAGCGCAGCCGCCTCTTCCCCCTCTATTTTTTTTCTCCCTTGCTCCCGCTGACGCCAGGGCCCCACCAGGGTCATCCTCTTCCTCTGGATGAAAGACTACGTCGAGCACGTCTTCAAGCCGAACAGAAATCCGCGATTTGTCTGACTCGGCGACGATTCCTTGACCCCCTTCGCAAGATTCTTGCCAGATAAATAGAACCATACCCCACACGTTTTATCCTTTGGGAAAATCTTAGGAAACCCTAGCCCAAAGCACATATTGGATCCCGGATCACCGCCGCCATTGGAGCTCGAGGACGAGCTCGAATCCGAGCATCTGTCTTGCCCTGACCCCTCCTTTCTCTCTTAATCTCTTCCATGTAAAGTACTTCATCGCCCTGACCCCTTACCTCTCCGCAGGACCACCTCCAGCCACGCAAATTGCCTCCGAGTACCGCCGACTCGAGGAGCTCCAGCCGCCCTCCACCGTCTCCTGAGGAAGCGAAGAACCACTACAAGACAACTTACGTGGCCAACATCTCCGCCCGCACGCCGTAGACCACCTCGCTCTTGTAGGAGACCGTCGGAGCGCCGCCGTTGGACACCGTCTGAGCCGACCACCATCCTCCGCCGTCAGCCCGCCGCTGTGAAGGAACCCACCGTTCTCGTCCATCGAATCTACTCGACTACGGTGAGATTAGATCAACCTTCCGAACCGGTATCAGCCAACCAAGCGCGCCACATCGCCAGCTCACAAGAGCCACGTCATCGCCTAGTGAGCAGGTACAGCCAATTAGATCTCGCCATATTGGCGGCATATTCCCGGCATATTCCGTTTAATTGGAATTTGATTTAAAATAGGCAGAAATTGAGGATACTTTGCAAAATTCATAATAAAAGATCTGCAGATCCAAAAATTGCGTATAATATACCAAATTGAAGATAATTTTACGTAGAATCATCTTATCAGAATAGATCCAACTTTTACTGTACGTAGTTACTGCAGTAATTTAATTAGTTTTAATGGTCTTTTAGGTTAATAAATTCATAAGATATTATATGTAACTCCGAAAAATATGAACAATATATCAAATTGAAGCTACTGTAATGTACTTTAATAATATCTGGTTGGATCCAGCCTTTGCAGATTATTTAAACCGTAGCAATTCAATTAGTTTTAGTGGCTTTATAAATCATTAAATTCATAGTAAATTAATTGCTTGTCACAAAAATATAAATAATATACCGATAGAAAGCTGGTTCCATGTAGATCATCAATCTGCAAATGGTTCAGTAAAATACTATAAGATTTCACAACAATTAAATAAATGGTTTAATGACTTATTTAGAGTAATAAATTCATAATAAAATAAATACTATTCAGAAAATTACAAATAATATGTCTTTGGAATCACATTATCATGTAGATTACAGATCTGTATTTAGTTTGAATTTTAGACAACAGAAATTGTGTAAATGATTTAAACTCCATTAAACACTATTTAAATCATAATAAAAGATTTGTAACTCCGATTAAGTTGAATCCAATTGCTACTGGTTCGTATTAATGCCCTCTATCCAGTACACTATTGCATTAAATGAACTCATACATGCATCATATGATATATTAATATTCATAAAACTAATTATACCCATTGTGTAATGTTAAATCATCATGCATGTTTTCGATCATCCTTGTTGTGTTTGCTATGTTTGCAATTGTTTTGATTGGAACTACCTTGTCCTCGTATTAGATTGTTCAGAGAGTGCGATTGCTGCGGGGAAATACAATCAACACCCATATTATCAACATAAGGCAAGTTACACCACTTGTTCATATTATCGTCCCAGTTTTGATTCTATGCATGTGATCTTCAAAATTCTATAGTATGCATGTGTAGGATGTTCTAGTAGAATTTTTCCTTAGTATTATTTTGCAAGTGCGATGATTTTGTAGTACGCCATGAGTAGCTCTATACTTAGGATTTTCCCTCCTAATATATTACCCCTGTTTTTGCTAAGTATTGCTTGGTATGCTATATATACAAAGTACCGTTGGGGGGTTCGAAAGACAAACAATTTTTCTAAGTATAAAGGCTCTCTAGAGCAAATTTTCTTCTCAAATCCACTTCAAAATAAAACTAAGTTTTCTTCTGGGCGGAATGGTTGTCGGGTCAACGAGTGTGATTTTTGGTGGAGGACGGCCGCCCAGGAATCAAAGAAGTCTGCCATGTTTCAGAATTCAGAAGCTTCCAAAGGCAACCACAATACATTATGGGCTCTGTCTTGGCCTAGTACTTAGTGGGAAACCTCACCTGGGTACCAACATTTGGAGGTTCTTGGCACGGTTGGATCCGGAAGGTAGAGGGGCTACTAAGGGAAAGCCTCGCCATGGTCTTGTCTGTAAAAGGACTTGATCGTGGATTGTGGGTAAAGTGCACAAACTCTCGAGAGTATTGCAATCTGATCGATCAGCCGTGTTCACGGTAACAAAACAACAATGAGCGTCTGAAGGATGGAGCCTCTGAAGGATCTTCCTCTCTCTTTTCTAAAACAAAGTTTTGAAACCCCATGGCGTGCGTAATATCGCTAATGGGTGGGATTTTGGGAAACTTGGTGTGTAATATCCAAGTGACGCTTGGTGCGTAATATCCAAGTGTTTGGTTGTTTGGACACTTGGTGCGTAATATCCTCGTGTGCCACTCGACCTTATTTTATCTAAGCAAATGTTTACAAAGTAGGACAATCTTCTCTTCTCTCTACTTAAGAAAACTAGCTTTATGCAAATGAACTCCAAAGCCTAAACTAGCCTTGCATGTAGAGTTAGTCTTTCCTTCCTTGGTGTAATTTGCCAATACATTCAAAGTATTGACCCAACTTGTTGGTGCACGTTTCATGTGCAGAATTTCGGAGATCTTTGAAAGGTGCGCTAGGATCGCGGGTCTTCACTCAACCTGCCTGTGGCATTGATGGGACTCCAAGTTGTATTTATATCGCTTCTGTTGTAATAATGTAAACTCTGGATTATTCGATTCATGTAATAAAGACTTGGGTTTTACATGATATGTCATCGACTGTGAGTGCTAGCTATTGATCCAGGGACTAGCATGTTATTCACAGGGACTTAGGATCTTACTTGATCCGAGGTCACTACAAATTGATAGCTTGTATATAAGTGAGTGACAATTTATTCTGTCAATATGACAGTGAGAATTTAAATGATTTCTAGTTATTGTAAACTAGGAAAATGATTATGTGGTGATGATTTCTTGTATTGTGTAGATTCAATAGTGGAATGCTATGGAACACAGTGATTTTCCCCTAATGGATCTGCTAGACTTGCCAAGTAGGTATGGAAAAAATGATATCCTCTAATCTGGATGATCTAGATGTACCACCCTACTATTTGACCTTGGTCCATGATGCACAAGGCTAAGGCCAAACTCTTAAAGAGATAAGAACAGATAATTTGTTGTTGGCTTTTAACAGCTCTAGGATGAACTAGTGTAGCATTTCTACACTATACTGAGAGCTCTGTCTCTCTTCCCCACTGATGCTTGTTTTAATTTGACAAGAACAGATACTAGCATAGTTCTAGTAGCCAACCTGATGCTTGCAGTGGAGATAGATGACTTGGTTGTGGATGTTGTGGTGATTCTGTTCTGTTGCTAGCTCTAGTGCCTGTCCTGCTTCCCCTTTCCCTCCTAGACTTCACCCTCTTGCTGCTCACTTGGTCTACTCTTTATGCTCCTGGCCTCCTCCTGGTGTCCTTGGATGGCTTCCTTGAGCAACCAGGGTGCTAGTGATGTGGTGGTAGTGCACTATAGAGTTTTGGTGTTAAACTTATGAACTCTGGAAATGTAAGGATGGCCTGTGTGGATGACCTGTGTTGGTTGTGTTGGCTGTTTCTTGCTATGGTGAAGTAATTTCAACATAGCACTCCCCCTGCTATGGTTGTGTACTTATCTCTCTCTCATAGTGCCTCCTGTGTTGACAGCACATAGACATGCATGTGTGTGTGAGCTGTGTGTGAGCTTTCCTCACCGAGATGGAACAGATCAAGTAAAAGGCTTGAGATTTCCTTGGATTTTACCTCTTTGCCTTTTACCTGCCCTTGGTGAAACTTGCCCCTAATTTGCCTATGATGTGGTTCTGAGGCAAAGTTACTGATAAGAGGAGATAATATTTTGGTGAACTTGCCCCATTTTTATATGCTCAATGATGTAATGAACAGTGCACCTCACTATTAGATTAAGAGCACTAACCTTAATCCCCATCCTTTGTTTTATGTTCTCTTAATTTGGAGGTACCAAGAAGGAGTGTAGGAACATCAATACTAGATAGGAATTTAGTTGTAGATGTTTTTCTTTTTATCCCTTTTTGTAATTTCCTTTTTCTATCAAGAAATTATGTAAGTATATTATAATGCATTTATTTATCTTATTATAGTTGTATTCATCTCTTATTATTCCTTTATTGTAAAAGAATGATGTAATATATATTCTTTTAATAAAGAATTCTTCTATTTGTTTAATTATTATAATTCATTTTCCATTTTCTTTATTCTCTTATTTGTTTCATTGTAATATTCCTTTATTCTTTTATTATAAAGGAACATTGTAATGTTGGATTGTAATAATCTTTATACTTTTATTTATAATACTTGTATTTGTATTATTGTGAATAATTATTCCTAAGTCGAATTTCTCCCCTCATAACTCAACAAAACCATAGAGGTCATGTCAAAATTCATCTCACTCCCCTTCTGATGACACTAAACCTAATTCATCGGAGTGAGAATTCTGATCACTCTAGTCTTTTAATTTGGCGAAAAATTTACCTGGATTTTCAGATGCATGCATGCAGATGCACAAAATCCTAAATCTTCCCTTCGTTTAGTCCTAAATGTTGGGATGTCACATTTGTTTACTAATAAAGTCTTTAAGAATGACTTCAAGTTAAGAGGGTTCACTTCTAGCATTGTTGTTGTAGAAATTTCCGTAGGTATTACCATTATTATGAGGATAAGGCCTATAATTATTGTTACTACCAAAATTATTCCTATAGGCATTGTTGTTGAAATTATTGTTTCTAATGAAGTTCACATCAACTTGATCTTCTTGAGCAACCAAAGAGGCTAAGAGAACATTATTTGGATCAATATGAGCTTTTCCATTAACAAGCATAGCCATGATATCATCAATCTTATCACTCAAAGAGGAGGTTTCTTCAACAGAATTTACCTTCTTACCATGTAGAGCTCTCTCAGTGTGCCATTCAGAATAGTTGACCATCATATTATCAAGGAGCTTTGTTGCAGCTCCCGAGGTAATGGTCATAAAGGTACCTCTAACTGCTTTTCTTGAAGAGAAGTTTAAGCCTACATAAAAAGTCTAGATAATCATCCAAGCAGTTAGTCCATGAGTGGGACAATTCTTTACCAAAGATTTCATTCTTTCCCAAGCTTGAGAAACATGTTCATTATCAAGTTGTTTAAATTTAATTATTTCACTTCTCATAGATATGATCTTAGCAAGAGGATAGTATTTTCCAATAAAAGCATCTTTGCATTTAATCCAAGAATCAATACTATTTCTAGGCAAGGACAACAAGCATCCTTTAGCTTTTCCTCTCAAGGAGAAAGGAAATAACTTGAGCTTAATAATATCTCCATCTACATCCTTATATTTTTGCATATCACAAAGTTCAACAAAGTTATTGAGGTGGGCAGCATCATCATCAGAACTAGCACTAGAGAATTGCTCTTTCATAACAAGATTCAACAAAGTAGGCTTAATTTCATAAAAGGTAGCATCAGGAGCAGGTGGAGCAATAGGTGTACTTAGGAAATCATTGTTGTTTGTGCTAGTGAAGTCACACAAATTGGTGTTCTCAGCAGAGTCCATTTTTTCAAAGGTGGAGCAAACCAACAGTAGCAGCAACTAGAGCAGGAACTAATTTTTTTGTGTTTTTGATAAGAGAAAGCAAACCAAACGAAACTATTTTTTTTGGAGTTTTTGATAAAAAGAGGCAAACAAAACTAAGCAAAACAAAAGCAAAAGCAAAGTAAAGAGAAAGGTTGTGAAGGACTCCCCTTGTCAAGCCGTCCTTAGCCTCCTGACAATAGTGCCAGAAAAAGGCTTGATGCGGCTCAGATCACTGTAGAGCTTCGTTGGGAGACCCCAAGAGGAAGGTATGATGAGTACAGCAGCAAGTTTTTCCCTCAGTAAGAAACCAAGGTTATCGAACCAGTAGGAGGAAGGAAACGACACAAAGGTGTTGCTAGCAACTGGAAACCTGCATACCACAAACTCAAGACTTTGCCCCAACGAACAGTGAGGTTGTCAATCTCACCGGTTTGCTGTAAACAAAGGATTAACTGTATGGTGTGGAAGGGAATAGTGGTTTGCAAAAAGTAAATAGTTGTAACATCCCAGCATATAGGACCTAATGAAATGTAGATTTAGGAATATGAACTGTTGCATGCATTCATTTGAGAAAATGTGAGTAAAATTTTCGCCAAATAAAAACCTTGAAGTGATCAAAGTTTCTTTCTTACTTTGAGATTAGGTTTAGTCTTAAAGGAGGATTGCTATAAACTTTGATATGATCTTAAAGGAATTGTGTGTGTTTTGAAATGAGTTTGGATTTTTAAAAACTTAAGTGTTTTATAATTTGAATGATTTTGATATAAGATTTGAATCTTAAATTAATTAAGAGAAAAGTAATTATAACTTAAATCTTATATCAAAACAATATTGTATATGAAAGTCACTTTATATACATAAACAAGTTACAAAGAATGAACTTACTGAAGTTATTCAAAACTTCACTATTTACAAAAGAAATAAAGAATAAGAATATTCTTTATTAATAAATATATAATCTTTATTACAAATGAATAAAATAAAGATTTCAAGAATTATAAAAGAAAATTTACAAAAGAATAAGAAAATTACATTTGTATATCTACTAATTATCCTATATCTAAAACTACACTAAATCTTCATCCTCATCTTTGTACCTGCAAAACAAAGATTAAATAGAAAACAAAATAGGATTAGTGTTAATATATTTCTCTCAGATATGTCAGTGAGGTGCACTTGACAAACTCATCATTGAGAAATGTTAAAAAGGGGAAAGTTTCACCAATATGAAAGATTTCATCTTTCATAAATTCAAAGCCAGAATGCAAATGACAGCCAAAAGGGACCAATTCTCCAGCCAGGTAAAAGTAGTTTGGTAATAGTAAGTTCAAACTTTCTAAACCTATCCATATGTGCATAGCAGGCACACAAGCTGCACACACCGAAGCATGCAAAGGGTGTGCTTTTGACCTCACAAGCACAGCCAGTATCACAAAACCACAGCCCAGCCGTGGATAAGCACCTCAGTGCATCACTCCACTACACAACACACCAGCACAGCCAGGGTGAACAGCAGCCAAACCAGCCAGGGTGAACAGCAGCCAGAACGGCCGACAACTGCAGGAATCGACGGTGGCGGCATCGCCGGCCACGGGGTCGAGTCAGAGGAGGAGGGGATAAGGTCGAGGGAGAGAAGGGAGGCAGAGTGGGCTGGGTGGGCCAAAACCCTTCAGGGTGATCTTTTGACCTTGCCCTATTGGGCCACACTGGCCGAATAAGTCCAAGGGGCCAGCCCAAGTTGCTTAATAAATCTTTTTTATCAATTAGAAAAGACCAAAATGCCCCTGACCTCAATAAAATTATAGAAAATAAAATAAAAGTCCAAAAATTATAAATAAAATATTTTTGGATTCACAATAATCCACTCTGTTCAAATAAAATAAAATATAAAGTTTTGAAAACTTAAACTTTTATAAGAATTTTGTAATTTATATATTCCTTATGGAATTTTACAAAATTATTGAAAAGTGACAAAAATAAATAAAAATCACTTTCATTATTTGTTAATATTACAGTATTTTTGAAAAATACTAAATAAATATTTAATAATAAATTTTAATGTATAAATAATAATTCCTAAAAGAATTATTAAATCAATAAAATTCAAATAAAAGGGAAATAAAATAAAATAATTCAATGTATGCAATAAATATAAAAAAACTAATATTTATAAATGCTTTATTAAAAGGCACCTTATATAGGGAAAATGCATATAGAATTAGATAATGCATTACATTACCTGCATAATCATTTTGCTTCTTTAAATATTGTCCTTACCGGACAATAATGATGTTTTTGTAGAACTAGAAGCTCAAGGTCCAGTGCAAGCATCAGACTTCACTACCTTGCCATCACAAGGCAAGTTCATCACTTGCTCATGTACTTTGAAGAGTCTTTATCAAAGTATTTGCAAATTGTGTGTTATCATATATGCTATAAAAGAAAGAAAACATTATTTTCATAAATAAATAAATCATAGATATCATCCTAAGTGGTGATATAATGGAGCAGTAGAACTTAGATTTCTAATTGCAACAATGATGATCAAATAGGGACTTAATAACCCCTCACATCAGTGATTCTAGCGCCGTATATTACGCGTTAGCCATGAGATTTGGAATGGGACAGAGAAGTCAGCTGTATCTTATTCCTCTCACATGAAGCCGGATGTGCAGGTCATGGATGTTATCCTCGTAGCATGCATATTAATTGGTAATTCATAGAGTATATGCAGCATATGGGTGGGAACCCTCATCGTCCCACTATAGTTCTGGCATCTAACGGTTTGTACAAACCATTGCCGTAATTCATTATATGGGCATGGTGTACACCAAGGAGGCATGCGGGGTCGTGAAGGGGGCAGTGATTAGCTTGGACCAGCTACTGGGCCCCACATCATGGAATTGTGGACGGGAAAGTACGCCTGGTTGTGCAACAAGGAGTTGATCTCTCATGGGTAAAGTAACGCACCTCTGCAGAGTGTAAGAACTGTAACTTGTTACTCCCTGTTCCGGGAAGGATCTACGAACGCGGAAGGAAAGGAACTCGATGAAAGTTCTGGCCAACCTGTGAAGGCTGATTTTCATAGTTTTTTCGGAATAAAATCAACCTTTGAAGAAAGATTTACAAAAACCGCATAGTGCCAAGGATTTATAATCGGAGGTGGTAGTTAGAGCATCAAACTTCCCACCTTTCATATAATGAACTTGTTGGGTAACGTTGTTACTCATTCTTTCCTTTGATCCCTTGCTTAGACTCTGAGGATCCCGAAGACGTGCCAATGTATGCAGCCGAATGCCAAGAAGGCGTGTTCTACGAGGAACCTGATCTATCCGGAGGAGTTGAAGGCGTCGACTACGAGATCCGCTACGGTGTCGATGAGAACGAGTCCACTTAAGTGTCTAGTTAGTACAAACTAACAGAGCCGAGCAGCATAAACTCTATAGAATAAGCTGTTGAGCCCCACTCCTAGTCGGAGTTGCTACTTTTAAATTTCCGCTGAACACTTTATATTTTGGTTTGTAAGTTGGATCTTTTGGAAGTCTTGAACTTACGGTATTGTAATAATAATGTGTGTACTTTTGTAATATGGACCCGCAATGTTTCTGTTGTACCACTCTGAGGGATGTGATATTTATGGAACAATGTTCTGTGGATGTCATGTCAACGACTATAGTGTACTACACATGCAGTGGTATGCTGGGTCACCGCAATAGTAACAGTGGAAGATGTATCAATGGTAAAGATTGGACCGGGGTCCATAGTTCTCTAGAGGTGTTCTCCTTCAGATAAACAACATGGCATGCAGGGTAAACAAATTATAGCGGGGAAATTGACAGGACAGAGCAAGGCATAACAATGCAATACTAGACATTCATGATCCTATGAGATTTGATTGGGCAATATAACAAGATACATATACCGCCATCCAACTGCATCTATGAATAGTAATCCACCTTCAGGTTATCATCCAAACCCCCTCCAGTATTAAGTTCAAGCAACAGATAACTGGTTTAAGCAAAGTGTGTAAGGTAAACAGTCCACTTGTTCCATGAACAAGAGATCGTTGTTTTCTCCCTAGTAGCAACAACACATCTACAACCTTAGAGATTTCTATCACTTCCCTAGATTAAATAGAGGCATGAATTGTAGAGGTCCCAACCTGATAAGGTAGAGATCCATGTGTTTACAATGCTAGTCCCTAGATCAATAGCTAGCATCCACAGTTTAAGATGTAATATCAAGAAACAAAGGTCATATTAAAACTTATAACCAGGAATAAAATAATTAATTACATCTTACATAGCTCATATGGCTATCTCATACAATGCAGCAGATATAACTATGTAGCATGGAGTCCTTCTTCTTCATATGCCACAAGCAATCATGTTGGTTGTAGACTTGTAATCCCTACTCATCACACTTCACTAACATCAAACAAACCTGCAACATGATAAGTTACAGCCACAAGGGTAAATACATTTGAATTGTATTGGCAAGTGATACTATGGTAGTATAGTGTTATCTAACATCTATATGCATTTGGCTAAGTGTAGCTTAGGCTTGCTTTGCTCAAAATAAGATTTTCCTTATTATTTGAAAATACTAAGTTTTTGTTTGTCAAAAATCACCCAAGGAACTACCAATAGAAATTGGTGAACCTTTAACCCTTGTTCAACCACAAGTTTTTAACTTAGAAATTGGGATGAGGAGATCCTTCATAGCTTCAATGTCTTGATGCTCAAATTGTCCATTGCCGGGGACACGACTAAGTACTTATGTTTTACTCTCTCGAGAGGTGGTGCACTTTCCCCACAAGACCCCACATGCATTGAGACAAGATCTTTCAGAAGCCTTCCCTTAGACCAAATGGACGCGTTCCAACCTATCACCCCTACCACCTTCTGTCCATCTGGCTAAGTTATTGCAACCTATATGATCCAGGCAGAGCCCATATTGCCATGTGGCTGCACTAGAAGCTTCTCAACACTTAACATCTCAAATCTATTTGTTCCTGGATGGCTTTCCACAAGTGTGATTCATAAGGTAGCCATCCTGGGACTTTTGTAACCACTCAACACAAACCATTCTCACCATTCCACCCAGGTGATTCATTCACATAGTTGTTTTATTAAGCGAAAACATAAGTCATAGACTTAGAAATATTTCATCCAAGTCGTCTTCCATCCAAGTCAGGCGGTGCTGCCTACCACCGTCTTCGTCGCGATCTGCTGCAATCACTCTCCCCCAAAGTTTCTACTACGACAACCAAACGGTACGTGCTACGTTCTCCTGTTTGGTTATTCATCATGTTCTGCGAGTACATGTTAAGCTGCTGTTTGTTTCCGATCATCCTGTTGTTTAGTACATCTAGTCTTAGAGAGTTCTTGGAAATGATTTCTTTCTTTGGGGTTTTGGGTTTTGGTTTATTTTTCCCAAGTGTTTAAATTCAAGATTCTTTCCATGTAAGAATGCATTTGATCTTTGAATATTTGTTTGTTATTTTCTTATTCAAATTTTGTTCAAGTAGGGTTTTGATGTTTCCATTTAGAAGCAAAAAGTTTCTTTTCACCCTAACTTTCAACATTTGTTTCTTTTGTTTATTTATTTTTCACATTTCAAAATTTGGAGAATTTTGGAATGTGACATGAACACACTATCGAGCATAAATACTCCCTTTTGGAGTCACTAGCATCTACTTGGCCAAGATAGCTACTAGAAACGGAGAGCATGAAACATCACAAACAACATAGACATGATAAAATCAATAAGATAGAATCATTAACCAATCTGACATAGTAATCTCAATATCTATCGGATCTCCGCAAAAACTATTGGAGATATGCCCTAGAGGCAATAATAAAAGTGGTTATTATTATATCTTTGTGTTTATGATAAATGTTTACATTCATGCTATAATAGTATTAACCGGAAACATTAATACTTGTGTGATTTGTAAACTAAATTAGAGTCCCTGGTAAAGCCTCTTTATAATACTATCTTGTGGGTTAATAGATGATCGTGGTTTCTCGATCATGAACATTGAGATGTTAACAACAAGATCATATCATTAGGAGAATGGTATGATGGACATACTCCTATAGATAAGTGTAGCATAAAGATCAAGTCATTTCAATAGTTCGTTTGCTATAAGCTTTCTGATACATAGTAACCTAATTCTTTTGACCATGAGATCATGCTCATCACCATCACCGGAAGGATGCTTTGATGACATCAAACACCACACCGTAACTGGGTGGCTATAAAGGTGGCATTGTGTGTTCAGAAAGTATGTGTTGAGGCACATGGATCAAGAGTTTGATTTGTCCATCCATATGACGGATAGATATACTCTGGGCCCTCTCGGTGGAATGTCATCCAATTAGCATGCAAGCATGTGACTGGCTCAAAAGGGATCACATATCATGGGAACGAGAAAAGAGTACTTATCAGTAACGAGATTGAACTAGGTATGCAGAGATACCGATGATCAAACCTCGGATGAGTAAACTATCAGGAGACAAAGGGAAATTGGTATCGTATGTAGGTGGTTTATTCGATCGCAAAGTAATCGTAGAAATATGTGGGAACCATATGAATTTCAAGATTCCTCTATTGGTTATTGATCGGAGAAGTGTCTCGATCATGTCCATACGAACCGTACGGAGAGACACTTAAGGATTCGATGTTGTTTAGTAGATATGGAATGTAAGTAGGGAGACCGAATGTTGTTTGGAGTCTCGGATGGGATCCAGGATATCACGAGGAGATCCGGAATGGTCCGGAGAATAAGATTCATATAAGGAAATTCCGATTCAGGAGTTCAGGAATGATTCCGATGATTTCACCGGAGAGGTTCTAGAAGGGTCTAGAAGGTTCACCGGACCGGAAGGGGAATGGTTCATGAATGTGTCATGGTTAAGTGGAATGATTGGATCATGTCCTAGGTCACTTGGTTGGGCATTTGCAAGAGAGGAATTGAACTCCAAATTGCAAGACAAAAGGCAAGTTTGAAAAGTCAAAATGGAACAATGGTTTCCTAGTGGAAGAAGCAAAGAGTCCTTCTTTCCCTCCAACTTGGATAGGTATTTGGGGAAGGATTCAAACTCCCCTCTCCCAAGCGGCCCTCCCTCTCATAAATAGAGGGGAGGGGCTGCCCCAAGAGGCCACAACCAGCCCTCCCCACCTTGCGCCGCCACCGCCCAAGTCGTCGTCGCCGTCGTCGCACGCAGCCGCCACCACGCCGCCGCCCAGCGTCGCTGTCGCCCTAGCCGCTACCGACTCCACCTCCTCCTCTCCGTCCCTCTAAATCTAGATCGTTGGAAACCCTAGATCCACCATAACCTGCTCCGGCTTAGGCGAAGCCCTACAGGATTTTCCCTCTACTTCCGACACTATGCAGTCATGCTGCCAGAATCATGAGGGGAGAACGTGTGACCGACTGCGGAAGCACTGCCGGAACGCAGCACCGGAAGGATTGTCTACGCGATCTTGAAATCGGCAAGTGTACGACTACATCACTTACGAGAATATGCTCTTGTTAACCGCTTTGGAATCTTCGAGGATGAGTACTCTAATCGACTCGTTGCTACAATCTAGTAGATAGATCTTGGCTTGTTTGTGTGCATGCGGTAGATTTTTTTTGTTTTCCATGCTACGAACCCCTACAGTGGTATCAGAGTCGTGTCTATATATATATCTGTTGCACGAGTAGAACACAATGTTAATTGTGGGCGGTGGTGCTTTTATTATCAATTGCTTTTTGTGTACTTTGCATCTTGCGGTATGATGGGATGAAGCGGCCCAGGATAACCTTACATGACATCGTTCATGATACTTGCTCCACGCTTGACATGCAACTTGTATTGCATAAGTGGCTTTGCATGTGCCTGTCTCTCCCATCATAGTATAAATTCAATTTACAATGGGCACTTGATAGTTCAAGCATCAACGTTGTGGTTCTTGTTCGTAAGTTAGAATGACACTTATTGAAAGCCCCAAACCACGTAAAACATGCAAAGAAAATTAGAGGCGTCTAACTTTGTTTTGCAGGGGTGTGCTGTGATGTGATATGGCCATGATTGTGATTATATATGATGTATGCGATGTTACTTATTGTAAGTTGGCAACTGGCAGGAGCCATATGGTTGTCTTTTAATTTTGTTAAGACTTGTGTGTCTATTATTCAAAGTAGTTGTAATAGTTGAAGCTGGTGGACGACAACCATGGAGAGGCGCCATTGACCTTGACGCAATGTCGGTGATGATCGGAAGCACAATAAGAAAGGCCATATCATATCACATATTATGAATTGCATGTGATGTTAATCCTTTTATGTATCTTGTATTGCTTAGTTCATGATGGTAGCATTATAAGATGATCCCTCTCACAAAAATATCAAGTTATAAAGTCTTCATCCTTAGTAGGCACCGTTGCTAAAGCTCGTTTTTTCGAAGCACCACGTGATGATCGGGTGTGTTAGATTCTGCAAGTGTATACAACGGGAGCAAGCCAGATTTGCTCATGCAGAAGCTAAGGTTTGATCTTGACGAGCCTAGCATGTACAGACATGGTCTCGGAACACGGATCACCAAAAGGTAAAGCATGAGTCATATAGTAGATATGATGAACATGTTGATTGTTCGCCATTCAAGCTACATCAACTCTTGTGATGATCGGTTTTGATGTGGTGGATTTGGTTCGTGTGATCACTAAAACAATTTGAGGGATATTGTTTTGAGTGGGAGTTCACCTAGATTAATTTAACTATTAATTAGAACTCAATTTTTCATAAACTTAGTCTAAACTATTGCAAATATGTTGTAGATCAATGGCGGCCCCTACCATCAATTTTAATGTGTTCCTAGAGAAAGAAAAGTTGAAAAACAATGGAAGCAACTTCGTGGATTGGTTCCGCAATTTGAGGATTGTCCTCAATGCTCGTAATTTGACCTATGTCTTTGGATGCATTGGGTGACCCCTGCGGTGCTGCTACCGATGAGGTAAAGAATGTTTTCCTCGCTCGGAAGAATCAGTACTCTACAGTTCAGTGTGCTATCTGGTATGGTTTGGAATCGGAGCTTCAGAAAAGGTTTGAGAACCATTACCCACATGATATTGTCCGTGAACTCAAAATGATATTTGAGGCTCACGCAGCAGTTAAGAGTTATGAGGCTTCTGAAAAGTTCTTTAACTGCAAGATGGAAGAGGGCATCTCCGTTAGTGAGCACGTGCTTAAGATGTCTGGGCATGCAAGTAAGCTCCAAAGCTTGGGTATATTGATTCCTAATGCTTTGGGGATTCACCGTGTCCTCCAATTACTACCACCAAGTTACAAGAACTTTGTGATGAACTACAATATGCAAAACATGGACAAGTCGTTGCCCGAACTCTTATCCATGTTAAAGTCTGCGGAAGTGGAGATTAAGAAAGAGCACCAAGTGTTGATGGTCAATAAGACCACCAACTTCAAGAAGCAAGGCAAGTCTAAGAAAAAGGGAAACTTCAAGAAGGGCGGTAAGAAAGTTACCGCGCCGGCGAAGAAGACCAAGGTTGGGCCTAAGCCTGATACTAAGTGCTTTTACTGCAAGGGAGAAGGTCACTGGAAGCGGAATTTCCCTAAGTACTTGGCGGATTTGAAGAACGGAAACATCAAGAATAAAGGTATATCTGATATACATGTTATTGATGTGTATCTCACTAGTAGTCGTAGTAGTGCCTGGGTATTTAATACTGGTTCAGTTGCTCATATTTGTAACTCGAAATAGGTGGTGCAGAATAGACGGAAACTAGCGAAGAACGAGGTGACGATGCGCGTTGGAAATGGATCACAGGTTGATGTGATCGCGGTCAGCATGCTACCTCTTCATCTACCAGCGGGATTAGTTTTATACTTAAGTAATTGTTATTTCGTGTCGGCGTTGAGCATGAACATTATAGAGCATGAACATTATATCTGGATCATGTTTATTGCGATACGGTTACTTGTTTAATTCCGAGAATAATGGTTGTTCGATTTATATGAGTAATATGTATTATGCACATGCACCTTTGATAGATGGCCTATTCTTGTTGAATCTCGATTGTAGTAATACACATATTAATAACATTGAAGCTAAACGTTTGAAATTGAGCGATAACTCAACCTATATGTGGCATTGTCGTCTTGGTCACATTGGAGTGAAGCATATGAAGAAACTCCATTCTGATGGACTTCTTGAATCACTTGATTACGAATCACTTGAAAGATGCGAAGCATGTCTCATGGGAAAAATGACTAAGACTCCATTTTCTAGTATGATGGAGCAAGCTACGGACTTATTAGAAATCATACATACCGATGTGTGTGGTCCAATGAGTGTAGCATCGCGCGGTGGTTATCGTTATGTTCTTACTTTCACGGATGACTTGAGTAGATAAGGGTATATCTATTTCATGAAACATAAGTCCGAAACTTTCGAGAAGTTTAAGGAATTTCAAAGTGAAGTAGAGAATCAACATAACAAGAAGATTAAATTTCTATGATCTGATCGTGGAGGTGAGTATCTAAGTTACGAGTTTGGTGAGCATTTGAAGAAATGCGGAATACTTTCACAATTGACACCGCCGAGAACACCACAACGTAATGGTGTGTCCGAACGTCGTAATCGAACTCTCTTAGATATGGTTCGTTCTATGATGTCACTTATAGATTTACCACTATCGTTTTGGGGTTATGCATTAGAAACAACCGCATTCACTTTAAATAGGGCACCATCTAAATCCGTTGAAACGACAACATATGAATTATGGTTTGGGAAGAAACCTAAATTGTCGTTCCTTCAAGTTTGGGGTTGCGAAGCTTATGTAGAGAAGTTACAGACCGACAAGCTTGAACCCAAAGCAGAAAAATGTGTCTTCATAGGATACCCGAAGGAAACTGTTGGGTATACCTTCTATCATAGATCCGAGGGCAAAATCTTTGTTGCCAAGAATGGATCCTTTCTAGAGAAGGAGTTTCTCTCGAAAGAAGTGACTGGAAGGAAAGTAGAACTCGACGAGGTTATTGAACCTTCTCTTGAACTTGAGAGTAGCGCAGCACCGAAAGTAGTTCTTGTGGCGCCTACAACAATAAGAGAGGAAGCTAGTGATGTTGATCATGAAACTTCAGTTGAAGTTACTACGGAACCTCGCAGGTCAACAAGAACTCATACCACTCCTGATTGGTATGATCCCGTTATGAGTGTCATGTTGGTGGACAACACTGATGACCCTGCGACATATGAGGAAGCGATGATGAGCCTAGATTCCAATAAATGGCAAGAAGCCATGAAATCCGAGATTGGATCCATGTATGAAAACCAAGTATGGACTTTGGTGGACTTAGTGGATGGTCGGAAGGCTGTTGATAACAAATGGATTTTCAAGAAGAAAATAGATGCCGATTGTAATGTTACTGTCCAAAAAGCTCGACTTGTCGCAAAAAGGTTTTGACAAATTCAAGGAGTTGACTACGATGAGACTTTCTCACCGGTAGCAAAGCTAAAGTCTGTGAGTATTTTGTTAGCAATCGTTGTATATTATGATTATGAGATATGGCAGATGGATGTCAAAACAGTGTTCCTCAATGGAGACATTGATGAAGAGTTGTATATGGTACAACCCAAAGGTTTTGTCGATCCTAAAGATGCTAAAAAGGTATGCAAACTTCAAAACTTCAACGTTCCATTTATGGATTGAAGCAAGCATCCCGGAGATGGAATCAACATTTTGATAAGGTAATCAAAAGCTTTGGTTTTATACAAACTTATGGAGAAGCTTGTATTTACAAGAAAGTGAGTGGGAGCTCTGTAGCATTCCTAGTACTATATGTGGATGACATATTGTTGATTGGGAATGATCTAGACCTTCTTAATAGTGTCAAGCAATATTTGAATAATAGTTTTTCAATGAAAAATCTTGGCAAAGCATCTTACATATTAGGCATAAAGATTTATAGAGATAGATCAAGACACCTAATATCATTGTCACAAAGTACATATTTGGACAAAGTTCTAAAGAGGTTTGGAATGGAAGATAGCAAGAAAGGGTTCTTGCCCATGTTGCCCAATACGACATTGAGTAAAACTCAAAGTCCTGTAACGGCAGAAGATAGAGAAAGGATGAGTAAGACTCCCTATGCCTCAGCCATAGGATCTGTCATGTATGCCATGCTATGTACTAGACCCGGCATTGCATATGATGCTAGTTTGACTAGCAGATATCAAAGTGATCCAAGAGTGGATCACTAGACAGTGGTTAAAAACATCCTTAAGTACTTGAGAATAACTAAGGATATGGTTCTTTCTTATGGAGGTGATGAACAACTCGTTGTTAATGGTTACACTGATGCTAGTTGGAACACCGATCCGGATGATTCTAAATCTCAATCTGGATACGTATTTACTTTGAATGGTGCAGCAGTTAGCTGGAGGAGTGCAAAGCAAAGCGTTGTGGCGAGATCTTCAACTGAATCGGAATACATAGCTGCTTTGGAGGATTCATAAGAGGCGATATGGATGAAGGAGTTCATTATAGAGCTCGGTGTGGTTCCCAGTGTGCTGGACCCAATGTCTATCTACTGTGATAACATGGGCGCCATAGCCAATGCGCAAGAACCAAGGTCACACAAGAAGGTGAAGCATATCAAGCTACATTTTCACGCTATTCGAGAGCATGTCCAAGATGGTGACATAAAGATTTGCAAAGTACATACATATCTGAATGTGGCAGATCCATTGACTAAACCTCTCCCGAGGGCAAAACATGACCAGCACCAAACCACCATGGGTGTTCGGTATATTACCGTGTAATCTAGATTAGTTGACTCTAGTGCAAGTGGGAGACTGTTGGAGATATGCCCTAGAGGCAATAATAAAATTGGTTATTATTATATCTTTGTGTTTATGATAAATGTTTACATTCATGCTATAATAGTATTAACCGGAAACATTAATACTTGTGTGATTTGTAAACTAAATTAGAGTCCCTGGTAAAGCCTCTTTATAATACTAGCTTGTGGGTTAATAGATGATCATGGTTTCTCGATCATGAACATTGAGATGTTAACAACAAGATCATATCATTAGGATAATGGCATGATGGACATACTACTATAGATAAGCGTAGCATAAAGATCAAGTCATTTCAATAGTTTGTTTGCTATAAGCTTTCGGATACATAGTAACCTAATTCCTTCGACCATGAGATCATTCTAATCACCATCACCGGAAGGATTCTTTGATGACATCAAACACCACACTGTAACTGGGTGGCTATAAAGGTGGCATTGAGTGTTCGAAAAGTATGTGTTGAGGCACATGGATCAAGAGTGGGATTTGTCCATCCATATGACGGATAGATATACTCTGGGCCCTCTCGGTGGAATGTCATCCAATTAGCTTGCAAGCATGTGACTGGCTCACAAGGGATCACATATCACGGGAATAAGAAAATAGTACTTATCAGTAACGAGATTGAACTAGGTATGTAGAGATACCGATGATCAAACCTCGGATGAGTAAACTATCGCGAGACAAAGGGAAATTAGTATCGTATGTAAGTGGTTTATTCGATCGCAAAGTAATCATAGAAATATGTGGGAACCATGTGAATTTCCATATTCCTCTATTGGTTATTGATCGAAGAAGTGTATCGATCATGTCAGCATAATTCATGAACTATAGGGGGACACACTTAAGGATTCGATATTGTTTAGTAGATATGGAATGTAAGTAGGGAGACCGAATGTTGTTCGGAGTCTTGGATGGGATCTGGGATATCACGAGGAGATCCGAAATGGTCCAGAGAATAAGATTCATATAAGGAAAGTCCGATTCCGGAGTTCGGGAATGATTCCGTTGATTTCATCGAAGAGGTTCTAGAAGGGTCTAGAAGGTTCACCGGACCGGAAGGGGAATGGTTTATGAATGTGTCATGGTTAAGTGGAATGATTGTATCATGTCCTAGGTCACTTGGTTGGGCATTTGCAAGACAGGAATTGAGCTCCAAATTGCAAGACAAAAGGCAGGTTTGAAAAGTCAAACTGGAATAATGGTTTCCTAGTGGAAGAAGGAAAGAGTCCTTCTTTCCCTCCAACTTGGATAGGGATTTGGGGAAGGATTCAAACTCCCCTCTCCCAAGCTGCCCTCCCTCTCATAAATAGAGGGGAAGGGCTGCCCCAAGAGGCCACAACCAGCCCTCCCCACCTTGCGTCGCCGCTGCCGCCCAAGCCGTCGCCTCCACCGTCGCACGCCGCCGTCGGCTCATCGTTGTCGCCCTAGTCGTCGCCGACTCCACCTCCTCCTTTCCGGCCCTCTAAATATAGATCGCTGGAAACCCTAGATCCACCATAACCTGCTCCGGCTTAGGTGAAGCCCTGCAGGATTTTCCCTCTATTTCTGACACCACGCCGTCATGCTGCCGAAATCGCGAGGGGAGAACTACAACCTCCGCTGCCTGCTGGAACAAGGGAGAGGAAGGTCTTCATCGAGTACCGAACGTGTGACTGACTGTGGAAGCGCTGCTGGAATGCAGCGCCGGAAGGATCGTCTACGGATCTTGAGATTGGCAAGTGTACGACTATATCACCCACGAGAATCTGCTCTCGTTAACCTCTTTGGAATCTTCGAGGGTGAGTACTCTAATCGACTCATTGCTACAATCTAGTAGATAGATCTTGGCTTGTTTGTTTGCATGCGGTAGAATTTTTTTGTTTTCCATGCTACGAACCCCTACAAACACAACATGCATGATTACAAATAGATGATCTTGATCGTGAACGGAGCTCACAAGATCTAAACATGGTAGAACAAAGGAGGGGAAACAACCATCTAGATACTACATGGACCCGTAGTCCAAAGTGGAACTACTCACGCATCATACCGGAGGCTGGCATGGAGATGAAGAAGGCCTCCAGGATGATCTCTCCCCTCCGGCAGGGTGCCGGGAAGAGCTTCAGATCCCCCGATTAAGGGACGATGGTGGCGGCGGCTACGGACTATTTCGTGGAAGATTGATCGGGTACTTAGGGTTTAGGTATCGGGGGATTCTTATAGGCGAAGAGGGAGGCCGAGGGGGTGCCTGAGGTGGCTGCACCCCCAGGAGCTGGCCAGGCCTGGCCGCGCGGCTAGGGGGTGTGGCCCCCTCGAGGCCCTCGTCCATCTCGTCTTATGGCTCCATGTTCCCCATGGTAAAATATTGACTTTGCATTTTGTCCCGTCCAATTCCGAGAATATTGATTTTCTGCCTTTTCTAGAGCCAAAAACAGAAGAAAACAGGCAACTGGCACTGTGGCATCTTGTTAATAGGTTTGTCCTAGAAAACATATAAAAACAGCTCAAAGTGTAGACAAAGCAAAGCAAAGTAGATACTAAGCAAGCATGGAACATAAAAAATTATAGATACATTTACGACGTATCATCCCCACAAGAGGCAAATATTGGAGAGGTCGACTTCTCCCAACATCAAGATATAGACAATCTAACACATGGTCACAGTGATGAATATCAGAATAAACTTTATCTTATTTCAATCTCATGCTAGGGTTTCTCCATCTCCCTAAGAACTAATGATCTACTCAGACATAGAGGCGGACAATATCATGGTAATAGTAATGGAAACGATTATCGATAAATAGTACTTGTATAAATCCACAACTAGTGCAAAATTACAACAAGATCTAGATGGGATGGATGGTGATGGTGGTGGTGATGAAGATGCAACGGTTGATGAAGATGGAGATCGATGCCTTGGCCTCCTAAATCTGCATAGGGCAAAGATGGATCCCTAGGGAAAGTTCCCCCTCCATATGCCTTTCGGAGGTTAGGTTTCGGCGATTTCTCGATGTTCTGTATGTCGTCTCTCCGAACCAATTCCACGGGGTGAAACTATTTGAGGAGGCGTAGGCGGCGCCAACTGTACGGCGGCAACTATACGGTGGCCGCCCATATAGTTGGTTGTCAACTCTTCTGTCTTCGTTTCTTGCTTCGGGTTTTCTTCTGGTATTATTAATATTTACCAAATAAGTGATTTACATAGTTCTTGACTCCTTTTCTATCCAGTACAACTGCTCCAAGAATTGTGTCCATCGGATCCATCATCTGATCTGATCCTGGTGAAAAAGTGCATACGGACGCCGTAAAATACCAAAATCCTACATCTACAATGCAAAATAATAATATAAAACATAATGAAAATATGCACTCATCAGCTGCCCTGACACCCGACTATCCACTTCTGGGTATTGTGTCTACCTTGGACAGTCGATCATCTCTTGGTCGTCCAAGCGGCAGCCCACCGTCTCCCGCTCTAGTGTCGAGGCTGAGTACAGGGATATCGCCAACGTCGTTACTGAGTTCTCATGGCTCTATCAGCTGCTTCTTGAGCTCTCCTGTCCGTGGACAAGGCCACCATTGTGTATTGCGACAACGTCTCCGCTGTCTACCTTTCCGCCAACCCCGTCCATCATTGTCGGACCAAGTACATCGAGCTCGACATTCATTTTGTTCACGAACAAGTGGCACTAGGGCGTATACGTGTCCATCACGTCCCTACTTCCCAGCAGTTCGCGGATATCATGACCAAGGGACTACCTACTGTGTCCTTTGAGGGGTTTTGGTCCAGTCTTTGCGTCGGTTTAGGCGACACTGAGACTGGAGGATGTTGAGAAGATATTGTATGCATACATGTACTCTATATATTTACATACGGCCCCCTCCTATTCGTATAGTTGAGGATGTGGGGGCCCCACCTTGTACTCTCTATATATGTGTGCCTTTGCACCTGATTAATATATCGTGCAACACAACCCTTCTACAGAGAGTTCTATCTCATCATAGATTTATTTGTATATTATTTTTTATGTTGGTTTTGTTTGTGATGCACCAGAAGTCGAGTATCGATAGAGAAAATCCTGATCTTGAGCTATCTATATGTTATGATTTATCAATTTTGCCTTACTATGATGATCAACATGATCATATCTGAATATATTTATGGTGAATTTTGTATTTTTTGTACTGCAAGGCTTGCATCGTGTAATCATGAATATCTTTGTATTAATGGTCATGTAAACTAAACTATACTTCAGAGATAAGCTGATATACTATTTTGCAGTTCTATCTCCCACATATATAGAAGTAGATGATTTTGTATTTTTCCATTTTGTTTGTCAAACTGTACATAGATAGGAGAATATTTCCAATTAATTATCCTCTTCTGTAATGTAATATATGATCTTGTAATCCGAATGTCGTTTATGGTAGTAATCTTGCATTATCAGAATTACATGGAACAATCCAAGGAAATAACTCCTGTATTTATAATGTGAATTGCATCCTTTTCAGAAAAATGCTCCACGATCATTTTGGCTTATATTTTTACGAACTATAAATGATCGTTTGTACTACAGTTTGCTTTGCAATTAGATGCACCAAAACTAACATCTGGGATCGTGGGGTGGACAAAAATCTGAGATCGGAGGGTGGACAAACAACCGGGATATCCGTGTAGCCCGACGTTCAAACGACATTTCCACAAAAGTAGGTACTAGGACCACCTCGACATCAATGTCACATACAGTGGGGCATTTCCACAATAGTAGGTACTAGGACCACCTCGACATCAACGTCCCATACAGTGGGCCATGTAACCACGACGGGCGTCGCTGGTACTAGGACCGAGGTGGTCCTTGCCTAGTGCGGCCACTGCCACCAGTATCGCCATTATGCGTGATGCCCGGTGTACTTTAGGGCGGATGTGCCGTCTCCAGCACGCCAGGCATGCCGGGCGCAGATGTTCTACACGCCAACGCGGGCACGGGTGGGATGCATTATCATCTGCATGTTGCATGCCTCCGCGGTGGACTTGGAGCCCTCACGAGGAGACCCACGATGACATGACGGACTACGAGGGCCACCACACGTACATGGTAGCCGTCAAGCGCGAGGAGGATATGTCCTGCAACCGTCGAAGATGGACCTGAAAGAGGCCACTCACCTAGCCATCACACAGTCAAAGGAGTTATGCGCAACTCGAGGAGGAGGCACAATGGGCGGGCTCGTTTGAGGCCCTATGCGAGTCCACGTTGGCCCTATGGCTGCCGCCTCCGCAGCTAGAGATGTTGAATTTTCCATCGCCCTGCAACATTTGCAAGTGGACTGGCCATACCCCTGGCCTACAGCCTGACTGTATCGACCTCGGCAATAACGAGTAGGTTGGGGCAGCATAGACCCTATCACCACCACTGCAGTGGTGGCATGGACTACGAAGCTTTCTTGTGCTACCGCTAACAGTAGTTAGTTAGATTTAGGCTGAATTTTGTTCAAACTTTGTAAAAAAACTAAATTTGAGTGAAATTTGTTTGCAATTTTTTTGGGAGTTGATCATTAGGGGCACCGGTGTGTGAAGATGCCCCCATAGTGCCGTCAGTTTGGGTATGCCCCCAAACATTTTGTCATCGCAGTTGCTGGCCATGTTTTGGAGGCTACCCGTGGAGATGCTCTCACACTGAACCATAAGGGTATCATGTTTTCACTCGAAAACCATAACCCCAAAAAAGAACTTGTCCTTCGAAGATCGGACTCGGCTAAGACAAATTACAGCTGCGTCGGGGAAACCTGTGATCCAATGCAACGACCTCTCTGCGTTCCCCTTCCTCCCTTCCTCTTTTGAGAGACAAAAAACAAAGTCGGGCCACCCCCGAGCTCTCTCCGCCGGCGACGCCAGTCGGATATGGTGGAGGGGTGGTGCCGAAGTAGCTAGGTTAGGTAGTGGTTGCGGCTTTTTGCTGGGTGTGGGCGATATGCCCATAGGAAGAACGGCTGGCCAGATTATGAGCAGCCGGATCCGGTTCTTAGGGTCGCTCGCCGATGTGCTACTGGTCCTTGGTGGATGGGTGGCGGCGGTGACAATCTCTTCATGGAATAAAGCTACTTTCGGTGCTTCATTCGGGTGGTCTTCATAAGATTTGACCTCTTCTCTAGCCAGCTGTGGTGGCGGGGGGAGTTGGGCAAGATCCGACGGGCGACAACGGGATGGAGCACCTCTGAGATACTCCTGGGTGCTGGCGAGCGGCGTCGGGAGGTCGCCTGGACTCTTTCTTCTCCATGCTCCGGCGGTTGCAGCCTATGGGAGGAGAGGTGCCTTCGGCAGCTCAGGCATAAAGCTCGGGGGCCTCTTTGCTGCATCTACGGTGACGCACTCTTCACCCTTCTTTTGGACTGCCATGGTGGCGTGGGACAGAAGGGGGAAAAGCTTGAAGCTGAAGAAGATGTTGAGGTCCGATGAAGCTGCGCCCGCAAGATCCTCTTTGTAGTGGTCCATTGGCGGCGAAGCTGTCGGGCCGCTGTCTGTTCTGGTCGAAAGGCTACCTAGGGTTTCAACCTCCTCTGGAGGCCTTTCTCCGAAGCGCTGCACCGAGGCTCGACGTCTCGCCCTCGACAAGTGGTCCATGCCCGAAGAGAGTGAGATGGCTGGCTTCTTTGCTTCTTCTCCGGCTTGGGGAGTGTCACGAGCAAGAAACCTCCACGACCCGCCGATTCCGTCGGCTAGAGGTCGCCTGAGAATGGTGGTAGTGGCGCCCGAGGTATTTAATGCGTTTTATCTTTTAGGCATAGGATTTTTTTGTAATTAGGAGGCCCTTATTTTTTATTTCTAGGGTTTCCAAGGTGCCTATTGCTAGGGGCCTCCTTGTAAAATGTACCTGCCATGTGGTTCTATAGTAGCTTCAGGGGTCTTATAGACCCATTTTTACCGTTCAAAAAAAACAAGACAAGTCACCCAATAGGGTTCCACAAGCTGGTTTGCCAAATATTTTGATCCCTCCTAGCAAACTAGCAACACAAGGGCACTTAACTATAGAATAAAATATATTTCAACTCTAGTACATAACCGGTTAGTTCACTTCCCTCAAACATTGATCTACCATATTTTGGAAATTACCCCCTTCATATTTCAATTAAATCAATATATTTTTGTTTGTATTTCTATCTAAAAACTATTTAAAATGGTTTTAAAATAAAAAAGAAAAGTAATACTCCCTCGGGTGACACGGTTGCTATACATGTTCAATTTAAAGAAAGTACGTTTAAAATCACCTATGATTCAAAATCCCTTTTTTGCATTCATCCTCCTGATGACCGTGAGCCCAACCACCGCTCTGTCTCTAACGCTGCACTTTCAGCCAAGGCCAGCCCTCCGTCTTCAACTGCCATCTGTCACCCCAACCAAACGATCCTCACAGCGAATTGATCACACAACACGTAGTTGTGAAACGCGGTGACTGTGGGGTGCCATGACCTGCACTCCAGTATCACCACCTACGCTAGGGCCACCCACCACCTACGCTGAGCTCTAGCGCCACCACCTCCGATTTTGTGGACACCAGCAGGCTCTCGGGTCTGGCTCCAATGCCCCTCTATGTGAGCTCTGCAGCTCGCCATGCTGCTCCGCTAAATCGCTTGAGGCTGCAGCTCTCGGCGGCATGGTGCTACCATCTCCAAGTCCACCGGTCTCTGCAGCTTCGGCTTAAATAGACAGCTGTATCATCAAACCAGCTTCACCATGGCGATCTTTGCGGTCGCCTTTTCAAGCTGCTCCCATAGAGCGGCAGCAGGCAGGTTATTAGCATCGTCAAGCAGTTCTTCTACCCCCACATAGTATCTGATCAATATGGAGACAGATCAACATATAGTAATCCACATAATATCTCAATAGCAGCTCCTATGTTCCCCATAGTATCTCAACAGACAAATCAATGGATCTGCATGAAGTATCTTATCTAAACTTGAGTCCACCAATTGATCAAGATGAACCCGATGAAGCCTAGGATGAAACTGTGCAAGATCAACCCGCAGGTACTTTTTCCTTCACTTTCAGCAACAAGTTGAACTATTATATTGAAATAAGCAGGAAGAAAGAAATTCACCGAGAAAGGAAGAAATGCATGCTAGGAGTTATATTGTTTTGCACATGGGCCAGTTCAAAGCAGTAATGTTAGGAAGGAACAAATGCATGTTAGTATCTGTCACTTGACTCTATAAGATGGTAGAAATTAGCAACAATCTTATATATATAGCTCCGCTATTCTACAATCCTTTGTAGAATAACTATTCTACAACCCTTTCTGAACTTCCACTATGAAAGGAGTGAACCTTCTGATACAGCGCATGTGAACTTCTGATCGGAGTATCAAAATCACATAGGAATTGTTTTTTGGGCTTAATTTGGGGTAGGGGTGTGGGGTGGGGTTGGGGGTGGCCCCCCCATTCAATTTCGAGATATTTTGAACTTTTCACAATCTGGTTGTATGTACAAGTTCCGCATCTTTTTTCTACAACACACCCCCGTTGGATTTATTTACCACCTGCATTTATTGACCTGTACCATGAGTTACCTTGCCTGAATCTCGCTTCGCTTCCGTACCCCATGTCCGCAATCGTCGTTTCCTTGCTCGAGTAGTTGCTTGCACCGATGAAACTGTTGCCCATGCCCGCACTCCCTCTACATCCCCCCCACTTGCCACCTCCGTCTTCTCCCTCCTTTGTCATATCTGTCTTTAGTAGGGGGCCTCGGTGGGGAGCGGTTTCTGTGCTCTGCATTTTTGCTCCACCATGGTCGCCTGTAGTCGCTAGGGTTTGGGCTCGGTGGCGGTGCAGACTCTCCATTGGAGGAGGTTCTTCTTTGGTCGCACATGTGGCTTCGTCTTATTGGCCTCTACTTGTGCTAGCGCCTCCTCTATTCTGCCGCGGGTCCTCATGTCTGCCTTTTCTGCTCCTAATCTTCTTGTAATTTATGGATCCCTCTTCTCGTCGAGGTAAAGCAGTTATGGTTGTGCTAACTTCTCTATTTATTTTTCTGTGATCCGCATGTGATGTGTGTGTTGTTTGTTCTAGAAATCAAAAATCACTAGTTGTATACAAATATGTATTGAAAGTGCTGACAATTTTTTAGTGCAGTGCTTGTTTTTATGCTCAACATCTTTTTTTTTGTTGATTATGTGTTGGCACCCCCATAGCAGATGTTTTTAGTAAGTAGATCTTTTGATTTGTGATATTGTTGCCATGTGCTCTTCCATTTATTAATATATGAACTTCTCATATATATAACCTTTTTCTTTTGTTGTCAAAACATTACTCATTATTATGTACCCTTTTTTACTGTCATGTGAACTTTGTCAAATTCTTTATCTGAGCTTCACCTTGGTATTAGTAATTTTCTAATTTGTTACAATATTTTCTATTTTTAGATTAATTACTGTTAATTTGTCATATATGTGTCTCTGCCTCATCATATTTTTGTAGTAATTAGTTTCATGTATTTTTCATATTTGCTACAATGTGGTCTTCCTTTATATTCATATGTGAACTTCTAATGTATGTGTGTTGGTTGGTTGTTATAGTTTTCTATATATTTGATGTTTTATTTTTTAGTTTTAATGCATGTGTGCATGTTATTGTATTGTCATGTGAACTTTGTCGAGTTCATTATCTGAACTTCACGTTGCTATTAGTTATTTGTAATCTGCTACAATATTTTCTTAATTTAAGATTTTAATTATTATGAACTTCTCCTATATGTGTCACTGCCTGAGCATTTGTTTCTAGTACTTAGTTCTTTGTATTTTCATATTTATTACAATGTGGTCTTCCTTATAGTCATATGTGCACTTCTCATGTTTGTGTGTCGGTGGTTGTTGTAGTTTCCTATAGATTTGAGATTTTAATTATTATGAGCTTTTCCTATATGTATCACTGCCTGAGCATTTGTTTATAGTAATTAGTTTTTTATATTTTTCATATTTATTACAATGTGGTCTTCCTTATAGTCATATGTGAACTTCTGATATTTGTGTGTTGGTGGTTGTTGCAGTTCCATGTAGATTTGATGTTTTCTTTTTGTAGTTTTAAAGCATGTTTGCATGTTTTTTGTATTGTCTATATGTTCAATTATTTTTATTCTTTAATGTTTGCTTTATTATTTAATTGAACTCTTATATATTTTTGGACATTTTTTCATTTTTTTTAAATACCCAACATTTAAAGTAGTGAGCTGCTGTATGTTATAGAAGTGAACTTCCTGTATGAACAAATAGCATTATGAACCACTTCATTCCTTTTTTCCTTTTGTCATTTCTATAAATATCCATTTAAGCAGTAGTGAACTGCTATTTTTTTACATATGAACTTCTTTTATTAACCCATTGTTTAAATGGGTGTTTTGTATGTTGTATCTTTTTATGAACTTGCTTTATTTTATTTTTGCAGCCACAGAAACTATCATGGAATCTTTAGAAATGCTAAATGTCAATTACCCTGCTTCTTTTTCTCCTACGAGGGCTGTTGCTGATGATGTTGTTTCTGGTCCGCCTCTCTATGATGAAACGCCACTTCCTAGCCGTCTTGTTGTCGATTCTTCTAACATCTCAAACGGTGATCGTTCACCTAGACTAGCTGTTGATTTGAGTCCTGTGCGGGAGAAATCCAGGGCATCAGATCCAACTGATTCACATGTACCAGATTGTACTCCAGTTATGAAGGACACTCCTTCGCAAACTATGGATGATACTAAGGAAGTGACGCAAGATTGGAATGTTGAAGAGCAGTTGTCCAAGTATAATAAGCAACGCGCTTCCAAGGTTGCACAGCATGAGTTGAAAGTTAAACAATACTATATTAGTAAAAATTTAAATAAATGCGTTACCAGATCTGATCGAGTTGAACCATTCGTGGAGCCAACTAATCCAGTTGTACAACCAACTGATCTAGTTGTCGAGCCAACTAAACCAGTACATCGCAGAGAGAGGATTGGTGTTCGGAAATTAAGTCATAGTTCCGTTGTTGGATCTCCTTTGTCACCTTCTCAGCCTGTTGCTGTCACCCCTCGCCACAGTCCTCGTATTTTTATGTCCACTAAACCTGCAGGCATTCATGAGGATTCTTCTTCTTCTAAGTCTAGTTCTGGCAAACGCAGTCTTCCAGCGGACAAGTCTTATGTTCCAGATGCTGCGGGTGAAGACCCCATGTATGATTATTGTGATGATTTTGTAGACCTACCTGAGCAGTAATTGTGCTTTTTAGATGATTTTTATTTTATAATGTACTTCTGAATCTACCATGTAAGTTATGATTATATATCTTTTAATTAACCTCTTGCTGATATACATGTGAACATCCTTTCAAGAGTATAGTGAACTACCATTAATTTTTTCCATTGAGGGTTTTTGTTTTTTTAATTTTGGGATTATTCATGTTGTACTAAACTTCCTTGTTTTTATTTTCCTATATTATACACATTATTTAGTTTTTTAAATTTTTTAGTTTTTTAGTTTGTAGTATACCTGAACTTCTTCCTACCATAATAGTGAAATACTGAAAGCAGACATCCAAAAAAATTACACCATCTTTTATTAACATTCAGTGAACCTCTCCTTATGATAAATGTGTCCTTCCATTATCATCGTTGTGAACTTCCCTTAATTAATCTTTTCATTTAGCCTTGTTTTTTGTTTTTGACACTTCATACTCAGTGGACTTCTCTAATTTTTGGATTTTCCCTGTTTTACAGACTAAGGGTAAAAAGGAAGAAATTTGATGGTTTACCTAGTGGTCCTGCTAAGAAGAAGAACACAAGCACTAAGAATACTGCATGTCAAATGAAGTATGATGCAGATGATGTCGGACAGAAGCGCTTTCAGCAAATTGTTGGTTGTTCACTTGGTGAAGTTCTAAAGCCAGCGCATATAGAAAATGTCCGTTAGGCCGAATTTGGATATGTGTTTGAGTGGGTTCTTGAGGGCAATATTTCACGTGTCCTCATGTGTCATCTGATGATGAAACTTGACCCATCCAACATGAAGATAGAGTGTGGTTCTGGGAAGGTTCTTGAAGTTAACAGGGATGCTGTTCATCATGTTTTTGGTTTCCCAAATGGAGATGACACCGCTCTGAAACCTTCAGATTCAGGTCATGTTGATCAACTGCATGAGCTTAAGATAGAACTTGGCTTTGCACCAAATTACCACATTGAAACCAAGCATCTGCGGAAACTTTTAGAATATTTAGTTAAGAATGATTCAAAAGTTGACTTAGCTATGAAGGTCTTCTTTGCCATTTTGTACAACAAACTGATTTTTCCTGGTGCTTCTACACGCCTTGGTAGGGAGGCTCCTATGTTAGTTAACATGCATTACGAAAGTATGGCCACCATGGATTTCTGTCAGATTGTTTGTGATGAAATCAAGAGAGGTGATGTGAGGTACCAAGAGGAGAAGAAGGCAGGACCTGAAGGATGTGGTGTTGTTCCAGTAATCATGTATCTTGATAGCTGCTATTCTATCAAGCATTCGGTCATTCACACTCTCACACCTCGTGCAAATTATTTGCAAAAGAAGATGATGAAGGAGATTTATAAACTAGATCTTTAGAAGAGTGGTGGACCTAACCTTGCAGATTATAGGTTTGGAAAACTGAGTGTGAGTACCACTTTTTTCTTATCTGTTTGTTTTAACTCATTCATTTATGCAGTAGTGAAATTCTGATATCTTGTATGTGTGGACTTCCCTATTTTTAATTCATTGTACAGGGTTAACTAATGCACTATTTGTCCTTTTTTTACATCTGGAAATACCCCACTTCTGCAGCAGTGAACCTCTGAAATTTGTACATGCGGACTTCCTTTTTTTTAATCCATATTCATGTAAACACTTATATATTTTTGAACTGTTTTTTCAATTTTTTGAAATACATAAACTGTGTGTTGTATAAGTGAACTTCCTATATTAAGGCATAGCATTTTTGACCCCCTCATTCTTTTTTGTTCCTTTTTCATTTGTACAAATATCCATTAAGCATTAGTGAACTTCTATAGTTTTACATATGAACTTCCTTTGTGAACTCGTGTTTTATATTGTTTTTTGTATGTTGTATGTTTTACCGTTATGCTTACATAATGTGTATTTTTTTTGTTTCATGATTAGTGAACTTGTTGTATATTTTTTATTCATTTAATTTATTTTTATCCATATTATGTGTAGTGGAAAGGACGTAACCAGATTGCATATTCTTATCGTTTTCCCGTCCAACAACTTTATATTGAATCTAATGTTGGACACGCTGACAATAATCTCCCAGAACATGATCATTTTTCTGATCCACTGACCATTACTTAGCATGAAACCATTTCTATCCAGCCAGAAGTTGTTAAAACTGTGCCTATCCCTTAGCTAATAGCAACTAGTAGTGTTGCAGCACCTGTTTCTGTCTTAAGCAAGATTGATCCTGTACTTCAGAAATTTGATGGTATTTCTCATTCCATCCCTACTACAGCTGACCGGATGAACAATATATCTCGATTACTTCGTCCTGGTCATGGCCCCAGTGCTGAAGCCATTGAAGAACAGAAGGGTCATGAGCTCAATTGCTTGATTCATTGAGGGTTGCAGCGTTTTGTTTGCGCACTAGTTTCTTAGAGTTTGGCTTGAATCAAGATAAAATTTGCAGAGAGTTTGAAAGAGAAGTTGTTGTGATTGAAAGGCAGATTAGGAAACAAGATCCTCCTGCTCTTAATGACGATGCTCTTGCGAAAGATGTGTCTTCCCCTAATGTTGTTTTAGGTCAATCAGCCGAAGAACCTAAGGTTACAGTTATCCTATTCATTTTATATTGTTATCCTCTATGTGTATCACAGTGGACTTCTCCTTTTATATTTTTTGTATTTAAGGTTTCTTCATTGCAACTCTTTAATGGACCCCATTAAATTTTTTAATGCTAATTTCATGTTAGCATTATAGTGAACTTCTCCTTTTTTATATTTGTATCTTGCAAACTTCGTACTTTTTAAATTTGTGTGCAGGAAGACGCTAGGTTAGCTGAGGAACATGCTTTCGACGAGCTTGACGATGATGATGTTGATGAAGAATTGGAAATTGATAATCTGAGTGATTATCTGTTGAAGAAGTGTGCATCTTCTCTAGTAACGCCTCCTCAAGATTCTATTCAAGATGGTGGTCAAGAAGGTGCGGAATTGGGCAGTGAAATTTATGTCAACGTCGACAATGTGCAAGGTGAATCTGCCTCAGCAGGGAGTCTGCATCATCATGTTGTGGCACCTAATAAGGATGTTGAAGGGTCTGGAGCTTTGCATGTGGATCCTATTTCAGTGGGAGCAGCTGGAGTTGTTTCTGTCGGGCCTATTATCAATTTGACAACATGCAAGGCGTGTCTGGCGAGTCTAGCACTGCAAGAAATATGCATGATCAGGATATGGTAATTGATAAGGATTCTGTAGGAGGTGAAGTTTTTACCGAGGAGACTATTCTGGGCGTAGTAGCTGGAACTATTTCAGTCAAGTGTGCTGGTGGTGGCAATTATGAATCAGATGTTGTTGTCCAAAAAGATTTTGTTGATCAGGCAGCGCATGATACTGAAACTGGTTGTGACAGTCCTCCTGCTTCTTTGGCTGCAATGTCTGTTCCTCCAGTAGATAAAGTTAAAGAGGCAGCATAGGATAATGAAGCTATTTCTAATAGTCCTGTTGCTTCTACGGCCGGAACTTCTGTTCCTACAATAGAGGAAGTTCACAAGGAAGCTAAGGATACTGAAGCCCATACTGAAAATTTTCTTGCTTCTGTCCAGAACTTCTGTTCCTTTAGAAGCGGAGGTTGATCCAAAGGGCGATGAAGTTCCCAGGCAAGATTTGTCAACGGACATTAGTTCTTCCCACTCTTCAAAAGAAATGTTCACTTGGACAAAGTCAACAGCCAAAGAAACAAGCAAGGATCTGTGATTACAATATATGCTAGCCTTTCCCATCTTCCAAACCCAATTTTCTTTTTTAGATATGTTCGTTCTGTTTGTTATGTAAACTCTCAGTTCATGTAAATAAATATTTGTTAAATAAATGTACATTTGCTAATTTTTGTGCTTTTTGAGATTTATTAGCCGTGCATTGATATACCTGTGTGAATAATGAAACTTCCTCGCATTTATTTTCCTCGCATTTGCTCTAGATGTGTATGAAACCTCTTCAGTCTTGATTCGGAAGAACGACTTGATACGAAAGATGTGATAAACACAAGTTTTGTTTTCTGCAACACTATCTTTTTGTAGTTCTTTTTAATTATTCTTTTTAATTTTATTTAACTTATATGCAGGTTTTGTTTCTACTTTTGATCCTCCTGTTCCTAATGCTCCTGGGCATTTTTGCATTATTGCGCTTAATGTTAAGATGCAGCGTTTTGAGTTACTTGACTCTTTACGTGGATCCCTTGACCTAGATGGAAAAGGGTCTTGCATACCATGTCAAATAATATCAAGAAGCTTTGGAGGAAGCAACAAACTCAAAAGACGAATCTTTCAGTCCAAGATGCATTGATCACTGGGAGTATCACTATGTTAGAGTCTCAAAGCAGTTAACCACATAAGTATCTTTGGTTATGACATATGTTGTTTTTCATATTTTTTCATCTTGTTTCTTTTCTAAATACTTATTTTATATTTTTTATCCTAAAACTTCTTTACCTAATTTTTTTCTTGCAAGTGTGACTACGGGTTCTTTATGCTCCAGATGTTGCTAACATATGATGGTGTGAGTTTGTTAGTATTCAGCCAACAAGACATCCTGAATATAAGGATGACCACACTTTATAGCAGTCTCACATATGGTGACTTCAATATCAACCTTAGAGAAATATTAGGTGTTGAAGCTGGTATGTTTTTTGTAGGTTCAGTTTTATGTTTTTAGTATTTTCTTTTCAAAACAATATATCTATTTTGTAGATTTGTTGTACATTTTTTAAATGCATAGTTTACTAAATATTTAATTTCTTTCAGTTTCTAGCACATAACTTCCAAATACTGTTATAGTGAACCCCCTCAAACTTCCTAGTGAACTTCCCATTTTTTGTTTGTTTGTTAGTTGTTTTTCATGTGTTTTTGTATGATGTTTTGTTCTTTATCATATGCAACATAACTCCTGTCTACTACAGTAGTGAACTCTTCCCATAGTGTTTGTTTTATTTTTCTATCTATTTTTTAAAAAACTTTGTGTTTGACAGGTCTAGTGCTTGATATTGTGGAGGATAACTTTTCTCTTTTTGAGACTCAGTATGAAACACTTGAGATGCAACCATCCCTATAGAAGATATTCAAAATCTTGTAAGCACGGCGAGGAAGGTCATCTCAAAACTAAATCCCTCTGCGAAGAAGGCTGCTGTAGCTGGACACACTTCGAAGGATGATGTTGTTGTCGTTGACGATGATGATAATGATGATTTTGTCACAGCAATGCCCAAGAAAAATATTGGTAAACATACCCTAGGAGTTGCGCAAGTCTCTTCTAGCAGCCATGATTCTGAATTCACTATTGTTCCTGGACAATCTTGAACTGGTAAAAAACTTGAGCTATCTAATCAGAGGCCATCTAAATTGGCGAAGAAGATAAGGATGATTGTTCCCAAGTTGGTTCCTTACATCTTCCCATATCTTGAAAAGGCTAGACAGTTGAAGGAGCAAATTTTGACCAAAGAATACATCAGCCAGTTTGGAGAGTGAGTTATATCTGTCATTTCCTCATTTTTTGTTTTATCTGTTTTGATCTATCTTTTTATATTGTCAAAATTACTTTTTGTGTAATTTTATGTTTTTTGTCTGTGATGAACTTCTTGTCAGGTTTGAGAATGTTCATGAAATTCCTGTCGAAATCAATGTCAAATACATGTTTAAACTTTTCAGACGCGAGAGATGATGGATTCTGAGATTATAGAATACATTTTTCTAACTGGAAGGATGATCCTGGCATGAAATATTTATTTGGCTCACGGGCGATCGTGTTCTGCTCGGTGCTTACACTATTCATGTATAGTCTCTTCACATAACTTTTCTGTGTTTCTCAATTCTTGTTCTTTCTCAGTTTTGTCGTTATTTTTTTAGCTTTTTTTTGCTTTTTTCGTTTGTTTGTTTTTACAGTACCTTCTTGAATATGAACCATTTGACAAAGTGGACAGCAGTGTAAATGCGTTGGGCAGAGGCAAGTTTGAACCATTTTCATTTATTCAAGAGGGAAAATGAAAATTAGCTCAAAGCAAATCTGGTAAACTCTTTTGTCATCTGAACTTTTCATAGTATTCCTCTATGTAACATACTGTAATATTTATTAATATAAGCCTACTGTTCTTGTATTTGTGAACTTCCAGAGTCTTTCTTTCTAAACTTTTTCATATTGTTCTTTTGTAACAATGTTTAACAGTTAAATGTTTATTACTATGAGCTTCATGTTCTTGTATATGTTAACTTCCAGAAGTCCGTATTTCTGAACTTTTTTATAGTGTTCTTTTTGTAACATTTTTTTCATAGTGTAATGTTTATTAATATGAGCTTTCTGGTCTTGTATCTATGAACTTTTAGACCATGTCCTTCTGCACTTTCATAGTGTTCTTTTTGTAACATTTATTAACTATATAGTTGTTTATTAATATGAGCTTCATGTTCTTGCATCTGTGAACTTCCAGACTCTGCCCTTCTGAACTTTTTCATATTGTTATTTTTTTAACATTTAATGACTGTGTAGTAGTTTACTAATATGAGCTTACTATTCTTTTGCATATGTGAACTTCTAGGCTTTGTCCTTCTGAACTTTATTTTTTTCTGCACAGATAATGATCCCTTATTTCTGGAAGAATCACCACTCAGTGTATATGATTAACAAATACACTGGTACTACCGATATCTTTGACTCGAGGAGGTATATCGATTGAAAATAACCAGGGGTCAGCATCACGTGGGTCGTGTTGAAATTGTACATTGATATGAAAATACTTTACATTTTTAACTTTTTTGCATCATTATTTTATGTGTTTTGATTCTTCTAATTGTTTTATTTGTCCTAATTTTCTTGTTTCTTACAGATTACCATATTTGTTTCACTATTAAAGCAGCATTGTGGGGAAGCAGAGTACAAAAAATATAACCATCATGACTGGGTTGAGAAAAACGATAGGGTAAACTATGTGCTCACACCACAATAGGGTGAAAACGAGTTTGGTTTATACGCTATGAAAGTTCTTTGCACCATCGATGGCGACAAATTTGTTGAGAAGTTCGTAAAAAATATTGTAAGTTCCTCTTCACTATATCTTATCATTTATTTTAAGCTCCTGTTTTTATGTTTTATTTTCTCTCTTTATATTATTTTATAATTTTTGCATATTGCACATTATGATAAGTGTGAACTTCCATCATACATTTAACTATAACATTCACCATTTTTATCTTTTTATGTCCCTAGCGAAACTTAAATCTCATATGATATTATAAATGTGAACTTCTAAGTATCATGTACTTTTTAGTCATTGCTTTTCTTGCCCAACTTTCCATTTTTTATGTTTATTGAACTTTTTTTATCTCCTATTTTGCATGTTTTGTAGGTTGTTTTTTATCTTATACGTGTCTCTAATATACTCTTTATTTTAATTTTTCTTTTATTTTCTAACAGAAATGTGTCGAAGGATTGGAAGGCTGAGCACATCTTTCATCTTCTGTTTCATCCCAAGAATACCATATCTCCATCAGAGTGGCCGACACCACTCCAGGATCTCCTTCTTCTAATAGGCCTAAGCTCGCAGGAAACTCAAGCAGTGATGTCCCACAAAAATTAACTCGATGTTGCAGCGCTATCTGCCAATAGCTTTATTATGTAGTCCATTTTAGTGTTTAGTTTATTTTCTTTTCAAGGACAGTTGTTATTATCTGGAACCCCATGTAGTACATAAATGTAGTTATGTTTGTTCAGTGTACACATTATTAGTGTGCTTATGGGTTGTGAACTACACAATTTATTTATCTAAACCTATAATATTTTTTTTGGTTCTGAAATTGTGTACATTTGTCCAGTGTTTCTTTTTCGGAAGAAACAGTGTTGTCCTGTTTTTCATTTTTCTGTCCAAATGTGTCATGTTTCACATGTATTTCCTGTACCAGTGGATTTTTTCCAATATGAATCTATGTTTTTCACATGTCTTCTGTTTTATTTGTTTACTGAACTTCTTAGCAGCTCCTTTTTTTATTTTTGGTTATATAAGTGAACTTCCTATATTTGTACATATGAACTTCTGACATTATGCAAAGTGAAATTTTGTCCACTATTTTTTTAATGGCATGTCATTTTAGCTTTAGCGGGAATAAATCTCTTATTTTTATACTTTATTTTCAGATTTAACTATTCTATTTTTTGCTCCTATGAACTTCAGATCTCAGTTGTATTGATAGTTTTCAGTGTTTTTTATTTTTGTAGCATTTTTTAACAGTGTAATTTTTATTAATATGAGCTTCGTGTTCTTGTATCTATGAACTTTCAGAATCTGTCCTTCAGAACTTTTCATAGTGTTTCTTTTTGTAACATTTATTAACTGTTTAGTTGTTTATTAATACGATCTTCATGTTCTTGCATATGTGAACTTCCAGACTCTGTCCTTCTTCTGAACTTCTCATAGTCTTCCTTTTGTAACATTTATTAACTTTGTAGTTGTTTTTTAATATGAGCTTCCTGTACTTATATATGTGAACTTCTAAAATATGTCCTTCTGAACATTTCATAGTGTTCCTTTTGTAACATTTATTAAATGTGTAGTTGTTTAATGTTTAATGTAACATTATTAACTTATAGAGCTCATGTTAACATTTCTTTGATGTTTTTTAATGTTAAACTAAATTGACGGGTTTTTTGTGTGTTTTTCTTAGTTTTTTCATGGTAAACTCCACAGTAACAAAGAATTGAACTCCCATTGAATTAAAACATAAACTTCTTTATCAATTGTCTTACTCGACAAATATTACACTGTCCAGTTTTATTTTATCCTTTCAAAATAATTTATCATGCAAGTTAAAACTAAACTTATTCCCTGTTTTTTTGTTAATCTCCATATCAAACAAAATGAACTAAAACACGTCTTCTAATATTTTTTTTCCAAATTTAATCTAGTGCACCTCTATTATTATCCAGATAAAGTTCATATTGAAGAAAACTATACAATATCCTACTCAACTAACTACGTATATGTATTTTTCATTTTTCTGTAATTCAATCTGTAGATTTCATTAATCGGGTACTCCTCCTCACTATTTCTGTTTCTCCCTCTATGTAATTTGTATTGTTTGTCTGCTTTACATTTTTCTTATTGTTCACAGGTTGTGCATCTCCATTTGTCTTGTGTTTTAACTTCTCTTGTTGTTGTTCATTTTTTATCTGCAACTTCTGCTGCCGTTCTTCCTGCTCTGTCTGCATCCTTTCCTGCAGTTCTTTCTCAGCCAACTGAAGCCTCGCGCATGTTCTTGAATTGTGCCCCGTGATGGTACCACAAGTATGACAAGTTTTCTTCCCCTTTTAAGCATGCTAGTATTGCTATTTTAACCATGAAGAAAATCCTATTGTCGTTCTATGATCTGTTTTGCAAGGATTTCGTATTTTTTGGGACACGTCCCCGCATTGTGTTTTATTTTTTCCTTGCAAATGCTACATATCCTGAGGCAATTTTCTTCTTGTCCTGCAATACCTGGCTGCTGCTTTTTTTCCATCTGCACTCCCATGAACATTCTTCTAAACTTCCTCTATCTCATCTTCTTCTCCAACTTCATCTTTTTCATCGTGTTCTTCAGTATCATATTCCTCTTGTTCCTCATCGTCATCTATGTTGTCTTCAGAATCTGCATCTTCATCAGTTAGCAGTATTTCTTCATCTTCTTCTCCTTTAATGTTGTGATGCGCAAGCACATTCTTAATCCGAACCCGTACATTATTCCTAGACCCAAATGCACCATCATTGTGGTGCGCCGCCAGGAGTTATGCTGCAAGCTTCCTCTTCTTGCAAGTTCTTGCATTGTGTCCCCAAATAGTATTGCATTCACTGCATAGCTTCTGATCCATTGGCTTTCCATTTTCATCAACCTCTGGAAGTGGACGCGTTGGTGCAGTCTTATTTACTTTCTTCTTTTTATACTCATTTTACATGAATTTTCATGGACCCCACTTCCTTTTATTTTCAATTTATCCGATGGGATAATATCAACATGCAGATCAACATTTCTAGTCACTCGAAACCATACCGTGTTGCTGGTCTTCTTATCCCCTGCAGAAAACTTTACAACTCATGAACTTCTTATGTTTTTAAATGTGAACTATTGGCAAAATATTATTCAACACTCATCTATAGTACAAAATCTAACATATAGTTTAGTTTTTTGTGTGTTTTTATTCAATAGACATGCAATTTAACTTCTACATTTTTTAAAAATGAACCAAACTAATCATTCACGAATACGTCTACATCGTTCAATACCAATCAATCAGGATAAACTTTCCAGTAAACTAGTTGTAAACTTTCAAGTTATTTATCATGAACTTCTATCAAACAAAAAGAACAAAGACTAAAACAAAGAACTTTTAATATTTTTTGGAATTTATTAAAAAACAAAGTGAACTATTATACAACAATAAAGATAACTTTTGAAAACATTATTGTAGATAGTTTTTACATACATGTTAGTATTGTCATGATTGTTTTCCTCCCATGCATTGCACGAACGTGCTGAAACCCCACTTAAATGACTCGATACTCTCATCACTTATCAAAGCAACACCAAAAATTGTTTATTGCAGATGGTTCTTTACACCGACAAATATTGCAAGGCGCATGGGGTATTTGTTGGATTTGTATACAGTATCAAACATGATGCAGTCACCGCAATCTTAGTAAGCAGCTCTACTGCTTGCGTTTGCCTAGAAAATGTTTCTGATTTTTTTCTTCATCCACCTGAAAATCAAGGTAAAAGTATTCATTTTCAGCCTTCATGTTGTCAAAGTATTTAAACATATTTTGGAATTCTCCCTCAGCCTCCTCACGATTAAATTCAGCTTTCTTGGAAGTTGACATAAGATATCGGTATGCTTTTATTTTAATTTTTGCAGAACAAATTACTGATTCATTTGGTTTATTTGGCGCCAAAATAAATACGTACATGTTTAGAACATCCTTATTGTTTAATGGCAGGCTTTCTCACCCTCCATGAATCCTAGATAGCAATGCCATGATGTTGACGTGTTTAACATTGCTACTGTGCAAATTCTTTATATAATCTTTTCGAGTAGAGTCCACCCTCTTATGTGAATGCTTGAATACACTTATCAAAGGGCTCAACAACAGAGGGTAGTTGTGCTCGAATTTGATGTCCTTCACGACATACGTACCATCAGCTCTTTCCTTGAACCTCATGAATTCCTTGCACTCAACTCTTTTGCTCAGTTTCTCCCGTTGGCGATTATTCTCATTAAGTGTGATACGATGCTTCACACATTGCAGAAATCTCATTGTGTTGTTGCGGTGTCCTTTCTTGATGCCCAATCATGTTTGCTTCGTGTACGTGTTGTAAAATTTATAAGCTTCATTTTATTTGGCAAATTCTTGACCAATTGTTGGTATCATATTTCTTGGAAGCTCGGGCGCCTGTAATTATTCAATACTAACATTTTTAGTCATATGCTTGAAGTTTCAGATAAGTTCCTGCAGTTTATAGTTCTTAAAGTAGAACAACTTACGTGTGCGTATGATTGCTGATTTGCAGGTGTTTGTTGCTGGTTTTCTATATTTATCAGACCAGGAGGAGTTACAATCAGTACATGACACATTGGATCTTGAGGAGGGATATGATTCGAAGCAGTGTTGCCCCTTGATCTGTTCCCTTATTCTCTCTCTGTCCTCCTTTCTTTGCTAGAATGAGCTTCAGTATTTACTGGCTTCTCTGAAGTATTCTTTTCTCGAGTATGTATACCAGAGTGAACTTCACCTTCAGCATCAATGGACTTCTTGTTTGAGCATCTTCTGCTTCTACATTGATCCTTTTCTTACTCATCATCCTTGCACAATGTGAACTCTCTCTAGCTGTCAAGTTTGTATGTACGTATTTTTTATCTCGATGTGTGTGTCTTGATCGTTCTGATACACTATAGACATGTTCAGTAACAATAATTGGTTCAGTGTAACTTATTGGTGAGCGCAGTTTCTTTGGTGGGCCAGACCAGCACTCTACTTCTTCTCCCTCTTGCTCTTTTGAAGGTGGCACCATCCATATAGGTTATGCATCAATGTAAATACTAAACTTCTCATTGTCCCGCTGTCCTACTATTCTACAGTCTTCTTGGTTTCCAACTCATAATCAACTGAATCTATATCTCTACGTGTTTTGACTGCAGCAACTTCTAAAGTGGACTTATGTATTTTTCCACCTAGAGGCATCCGTTTGGGGAGCCGCATCACATGTTTAGTCACAATTATCTGTTGATCACACTTAAGAGGAGAACATTTTCATTTTAGTGTTCTTGACCAGCATATTATATCATCTTCCATGCCTACCTGGTCTATAGCAGCACGGTTTCCATCATTGTGGACCTCTCTACTGTAGGGGTTCGTGGCATATAAAACAAAAAAATCTATCGCATGAACACATAAAATCCAAGATCTAATCTATGATATCGGTGCAACGAGTTCATAGAGTACTAACCCTCGAAGATCCAGAGTGTTTAAAAAGATCAGATTCTCGTGGTTGATGTAGCCGTTCACTTGTTAATCACAAGATCGTGAAGATGATACTTCCGACGCCGCGTTACGTCAGCGCTTCCGCAATTGGTCACACATTCGATACTTGATGAAGACCTTCCTCACCCTTGTTCCAGCAGACAACGGAGGTTGTAGGTATCCTCGTGATTCCAGTAGCACGACGGCGTGGTGGTGGAACTGGAGGAATAGATCCTGCAGGGCTTCGCCTAAGCCGGAGCAGGTATGGTGGATTTAGAGAGGCCCTCGGTGGATATGTATTAGATGCCGAGGGGACGAGGTGGTGCCGTAGGCTAGGCTAGGGCAAGGCGGTGGTGGTTTAGATGAGCTAGGGTTTAGGGCACCGGTGACTTGAGAGAGGGCGACGGCCTAGGGTTTGGGGTGAGGGCCAAGGGGGCGCCTCACCCCTTGCTTATATGGGGGGAGAGGTGGCAAGAGGGAGGCCGAGTCCTTCCCAAGTCCCCTTGGTGGACGGTGGCAAGGAGGGAGAGGGAAAACTCTCCCATGTACATACGATGCCGATTCCCTTTGTCACGCGATACTTTACTTATCCGAGGTTTGATCGTTGGTATCTCTATACGTAGTTCAACCTCGTTACCGATAAGTACTCTTTACTCGTTCCGTGATATGACATCCCTTGTGATCTAGTCACATGCGTGTAAGCCAATTGGATAATATTCCACCGAGGGGGCCCAGAGTATATCTATCCGTCATATGGATGGACAAATCCCACTCTTGATCCATGTGCCTCAACACATACTTTTAGAATGCCTAATGCCACCTTTATAACCACCCAGTTACGGAAGTGGTGTTTGATGTCATCAAAGTATTCATCCGGTGATGGTGATTAACATGATCTCATGGTCGAAGCATTAGGTTCCTATGTATTTGAAAGCTTGTAGCAAACAAACTCTAAATGAATTGATCTTACGCTATGCTTACTATAGGAGTATGTCCATCATATCATTATCCTAATAACATGTTCTTGTTATTAATTACATCTAATGTTCATGATCAGGAAACCATGATCATCTATTAATCAACAAGCTAGTTCAACAAGAGGCTTACTAGGGACTTCTTTTATGTTTACAAAACACACATGTATTAATGTTTTTGGTTAATACAATTATAGCAGGGATGTAAACATTTATCATAAACACAAAGGTATAATAATAACCAATTTATTATTGCCTATTGGGCATATCTCCAACAGTCTCCCACTTGCACTAGAGTCTATAATCTAGATTATATTGTGATGTACCTAACACCCATGGCGTTCTGGTGTTGGTCATGTTTTGCCCTAGGGAGAGGTTTAGTCAACAGATCTGCCACATACAGATCTAAGTGTACTTTGAAAATATTTATGTCACCACCTTAGACATGCTTGCGAATAGCATGAAAACATAGCTTGATATGCTTCAGCTTCTTGTGTGACCTTGGCTCCTGTGCATTGCCTATGGCACCCATGTTGTCACAGTAGATGGCCATTGGGTCCAACGCACTTGGAAACACACCAAGCTCCACAATAAACTCCTTCATCCATATCGCCTCTTGTGAAGCCTTCGAAGCTGTTATGTATTCAAATTCAGTTGAAGATCTCGACATAATGCTTTGATTAGCAATCCTCCGGCTCACTGCTGCACCATGCAAAGTAAATATGTATCCAGATTGTGACTTAGAGTCATCTGGATCGGTGTTCCAACTAGCATCGGTATAACCATTTACAACGAGTTGTTAATCGCATCCATAAGAAAGAACCATATCCTTAGTTCTTCTCAAGTACTTTAGGATATTTTTGACCGCTATCCAGTGATCTACTCCTGGATCACTTTGATATCTTCTAGTCAAACTAACAGCATATGCAATATCTGGTCTTGTACACAACATGGCATACATGATAGATCATATGGCTGATCATAGGGAGTTTTGCTTATCCTCTCTCTATCTTATGCCGTAGCTGGACTTTGAGTTTTACTCAAGGTAGTATTTGGCAACATGGGCAAGAACCCTTTCTGGATATCTTCCATTCCAAACCTCTTTAGAACCTTGTCCAAATATGTACTTTGTGAAAGCGCTATTAAGTGTCTTGATCTATCTCTATAAATCTTGATGCCTAAAATGTATGCAGCTTCACCAAGATCCTTCATTGAAAAACTATTATTCAAAATAGCCTTTGACACTTTTAAGAAGTTCTATATCATTCCCAATCAACAATAGTCATCCACATATAATAATAGGAACGCTACAGAGCTCCCACTCACTTTCTTTTAAATACAAGCTTCCCCATAAGTTTGTATAAATCCAAAGTTTTTTATCACCTTATCAAAACGTTGATTCCAGCTCTGGGATGCTTGCTTCAATCCATAAATGGACCTTTGAATTTTGCACACCTTGTTAGCATATTTAGGATTGACAAAACCTTTGGGTTGTACCATATACAACTCTTCATCAATGTCACCATTGAGGAATGCCATTTTGACATTCATATGCCATATCTCATAATCGTAATATGCAGTGATTGCTAACAAAATCCTCACAGATTTTAGCTTCGCTACTGGTGAGAAAGTCTCATCATAGTCAACTCCTTGAATTTGTCGAAACCCTTTCATGACAAGTCAAGCTTTATAGACGGTTACATTACCATCAGCATCTGTTTCTTCTTGAAAATCCATTTATTCTCGACAGCCTTGCGGCCATCTGGTAAGTCCACCAAAGTCCACACTTGGTTTTCGCACATGGATCAAATCTCGGATTTCATGGCTTCATGTCATTTTTTGGAATCTGGGCTCATCATTGCTTCCTCATACGTCGCAGGGTCATCGGTGCTGTCCACCAACATGACACTCATAACAGGATCATACCAATCAGGAGTGGTACGATTCCTCATTGACCTACGAGGTTCCGTAGCAACTTTGCTCAAAGTTTCATGGTCATTATCATTATCTTCCTCTCTTATTGGTGCAGGTGGCACAAGAACATCTTCTGGAGCTACGCTTCTCTCAAATCCGAGAGAAGGTTCGACAACCTCGTCGAGTTCTACTTTCCTTCCAGTCACTTCTTTCGAGAGAAATTCCTTCTCCAGAAAGGATCCATTCTTGGCAACGAAAACTTTGCCTTCGGATCTACGATAGAAGGTATACCCAATTGTTTCTTTAGGGTATCCTATGAAGACGCATTTTCCGCTTTGGGTTCAAGCTTGTCGGGCTGTAACTTCTTTACTTAAGGTTCGCATACCCAAACTTTAAGGAATGACAACTTAGGTTTCTTCCCAATCCACAATTCATATGGTGTCGTTTCAACGAATTTAGATGGTGCCCTATTTAAAGTGAATGTGGTTGTTTCTAATGCATAACCCCAAAACAATAATGGTAAATCTGTAAGAGACATCATAGAACGAACCATATCTAAGAGAGTTCGATTACGACGTTCGGACACACCATTAGGTTGTGGTGTTCCCGGTGGTGTCAATTGTGAAAGTATTCCGCATTTCTTCAAATGCTCTCCAAACTCATAACTTAGATACTCACCTCCATGATCAGATCGCAGAAATTTAATCTTCTTGTTACGTTGATTCTCAACTTCACTTTTAAATTCCTTAAACTTGTCGAAAGTTTCGAACTTATTTTTTATTAAATATATATACCCATATCTACTCAAGTAATTCGTGAAAGTAAGAATATAATGATAACCACCGCACGATGCCACACTCATCGGGCCACACACATCGGTATGTATGATTTCCAATAATTCCATAGCTCGCTCCATTGTACTAGAGAAAGGAGTCTTTGTCATTTTTCCCATCAGACATGTTTCGCATCTTTCAAGTGATTCAAAATTAAGCGATTCAAGAAGTCCATTGGAATGGTAGATGATAGTGCCACATGTATGTAGAATTATCATTCAATTTCAATTTTTAGCATTTATATTATGAACATGTGTATCACTACTATCGAGATTCAATAAGAATAGACCATCTATCATAGGTGCATCACCATAAAAGATATTACTCATATAAATCGAATAACCATTATTCTCGGACTTAAACAAGTAACCTCCTCGCAATAAACAAGATCCAAATATAATGTTCATGCTTAATGCATGCACGAAATAACAATTATTTAAGTATAAAACTAATCCTGATGGTAGATGAGGAGGGAGCATGCTGACAGCGATCACATCAACCTTGGAGCCAATGCGTATTGTCACGTCGTCTCCCGCTAGTATCCATTTATTCTGTAGCACCTGTTTCGAGTTACAAATATGAGCAACCGAACCAGTATCAATTACCCAGGCACTAATACGACTATTATTAAGATACACATCAATAACATGCATATCGAATATACATTTTTTCTTGATCTTGTCGTTCTTCAGATCTTCCAGGTACTTGGGGAAATTCCACTTCAAGTGACCTTCTCCCTTGCAGTAAAAGCACTCAGAATCAGGCTTAGGACCAGCCTTGGGTTTCTTTGCAGGCGCAACAGCTTTCTTGCCGCCCTTCTTGAAGTTACCCTTCTTCTTAGGCTTTCCTTGCTTCTTGAAATTGGTGGTGTTATTGACCATCAACACTTGGTGCTCTTTCTTGATCTCCACTTCTACAGACTTCAACATGGAGAAGAGTTCTGGTAACGACTTATCCATGCGCTGCATGTTGTAGTTCATCACGAAGTTCTTGTAACTAGGTGGCAGTGATTGGAGGACACGATGAATACCCAATGCATTAAGAATCATTATTCCTAGATCTGTGAGTTTATTCGCATGACCAGACATCTTAAGCACATGCTCGCTAACGGAGCTGCCCTCTTCCATCTTGCAGTTAAAGAACTTCTTAGAGGCTTCATAGCTTTCAACTGCCGCATGAGTTTCAAATATCATTTTGAGCTCATGGATAATATCATAAGGATCACGGTTCTCAAACCACTTCTGAATCTGTGATTCTAAACCGTATAAGATAGCACATTGAATTGTGGAGTATTGATTCTTCTGAGTGAGGAAAACATTCTTCACCTCATCGGTAGCATCATCTGCAGGCGGGTCACCCAGCGGTGCATCCAGCACATAGGTCAACTAACCAGCATTGAGGAGAATCCTCAAGTTACAAAACCAGTCCGCGAAGTTGCTTCCATTGATTTTCAACTTTTCTTTCTCTAGAAACGCATTAAAATTGATGGTAGGGGCCGCCATGATCTACAACATATTTACAAAGACTTTAGACTAAGTTTATGACAAATTGAATTCATATTTAATACTTAAATTAACTAGGTGAACTCCCACTCAAAACAACATCCCTCACATTGTTTTAGTGATCACACGAACCAAATCCACTACACCAAGTCCGATCATCACGAGAGATGATGTAGTTTCAAAGATGAACAATCAACCGGCGTAGTGTCAAGGTCAATGGTGCCGCTTCATGGTTGTCCTATACCAACAACAACTATTAAAACTACTTTGATGAATAGACACGCAGGTCCTAAATGAAATTTAAAGACAACCATAAGGCTACTGCCGGTTGCCAGCTTACAATAAGGATCATTGCATACATCATATATAATCACAATCAGGGCCATATCACATCACAACACAAAGCCTGCAAAAACAAGTTAGACGCCTCTAATATTTCTTTGCATGTTTTACATGGCTGTGTCTTTTGCATAAGAACCGTTCTAACTTACGAACATGAACCACAACGTTGATACAAGTATTGTCAAGTGTCCGTTGTAAATTTCATCTTCACTATGGTGGGAGAGACATACACCTGCAAAGCCGCTTGTGCAATGTAAGTTGCACGTTGAGCTTGGAGCAAGTCTCATGTACGATGACATGTAAGGTTAGCCCAAGCCGCTTCATCCCACCATCCCGCAAGATGCAAAGTACACAAAAAGCAATCGACAACGAAAGCATCAATGCCCACAATAACCATTGTGTTCTACTCGTGTAACAGATCTACGCATAGACACGGCTATGATACCACTGTAGGGGTTTGTAGCATGGAAAACAAAAAAATTCCATCGCGGGAACACACAAAACAAAGATCTATTCTACGAGATCTACATTGATCCTTTTCTTACTCATCATCCTTGCACAATGTGAACTGTATCTAGCTGTCAAGTTTGTAGGTATGTATTTTTTATCTCGATGTGTGTGTCTTGATTGTTCTGATACATGATAGACATGTTCAGTAACAATAATTGGTTTAGTGTAACTTATTGGTGAGCGCGGTTTCTTTGGTGGGCCAGACCAGCACTCTACTTCTTCTTCCTCTTGCTCTTTTGAACGTGGCACCATCCATATAGGTTCTGCATCAATGTAAGTACTAAACTTCTCGCTGTCCCGTTGTTCTGCAGTCTTCTTGGTTTCCAACTCATAATCAACTGAATCTCTATCTCTATGTGTTTTGACTTCAGCAACTTCTAAAGTGGACTTATGTATTTTTCCACCTCGAAGCATTTGTTTGGGGAGTCACATCACAGGTTCAGTCACAATTATCTGCTGATCACACTTAAGAGGAGAACATTTTCATTTTAGTGTTCTTGACCAGCATTTTATGTCATCTTGCATGCCTACCTGGTCTATAGCAGCACGGTTACCATCATTGTGGACCTCTCTACTGTAGGGGTTCGTGGCATGTAAAACAAAAAATTTCTATCACATGAACACACAAAAGCCAAGATCTAATCTATGAGATCGGTGCAATGAGTTCATAGAGTACTAACCCTCGAAGATCCAAAGCATTTAACAAGATCGGATTCTCGTGGTTGATGTAGTCGTTCACTTGCCGATCTCAAGATCGTGAATACGATCCTTCCGGCACCGCATTCCGGCAGCGCTTCCGCAATCGGTCACACATTCGGTACTCGATGAAGACCTTCCTCTCCCTTGTTCCAACATGCAGCGGTGGTTGTAGATCTCCTCGTGATTCTAGCAACACGACGGTGTGGTGGTGGATGTTGAGGAGTAGATCATGTAGGGCTTCGCCTAAGCCGGAGCAGGTATGGTGGATTTAGAGAGGCCCTCGGTGGCTAGGGTTTAGACGCCGAGGGGAGGAGGTGGTGTCGACGGCTAGGCTAGGGCTAGGTGGTGGCGGTTTAGACGAGCTAGGGTTTAGGGCGCCGGTGACTTGAGAGAGGGCGGCGGCCTAGGGTTTGGGGTGAGGGCCAAGGGGGCTCCTCACCCCTTGCTTACATGGGGGAGAGGCGGCAAGGGGGAGGCCGATTCCTTCCCCAAGTCCCCTTGTTGGCCGGCGGTAAGGGGGGAGAGGGAAACCTCTCCCATGTAGGTTTCCTCTCCTCCCTCCACTTGGATTTTGACTTTTAGTGTTGGGATTTGACTTTTCACATTGGAGTTTGAGTATTCAAACTAGAGTTTGATTATTTCTCTTCCCATTGTCCAGCCAAGTGACCTAGGGTATGATGCAACCATTCCACATTGGCATGGCACATTCATGTACCCCCCTCCAGGGTGGTGGACCTTCTAGAAACTTCCGGTGAAAACACCGAAAACATTTCTGAACCCCAGAATTGGACTTTCCTTATATGGATCTTATTCTCCGAACCATTACGAATCTACCCGTGATGTCCTGGATCCAATCCGATAATCCAAACAACATTCGTTCTCTAACTCATTTCCATATCTACTAAAACACATCGAATTCTTCAGTGTGTCTCCCTACGGTTCGTGAATTATGCAGACATGATCGAGACATTTCTCCGATCAATAACCAATAGAGGAATCTGGAAATTCATATGGCTCCCACATATTTCTATGATTACTTCATGATCGAATAAACCATTTACATATGATACTAATTCCCTTTGTCGTGCGATACTTTACTTATCCAAGGTTTGGTCGTCAGTATCTCTTTACCTAGTTCAACCTCGTTACTGATAAGTACTTGTTACTCGTTCCGTGATATGACATCCCTTATGATCTAGTCACATGCTTGCAAGCCAATTGGGTGACATTCCACCGAAGGGCCCAGAGTATATCTATCCATCATATGGATGGACAAATCCCACTCTTGATCCATGTGCCTCAACACATAGTTTCAGAATGCCTAATGCCACCTTTATAACCACCCAATTACGGAAGTGGTGTTTGATGTCATCAAAGCATTCATCCGGTGATGGTGATTAAAATGATCTCATGGTCGAAGGATTAGGTTACTATGTATTTGAAATCTTGTAGCAAACGAACTCTAAATGACTTGATCTTACTCTATGCTTACTATAGGAGTGTGTCGATCATATCATTATCCTAATGACATGATCTTGTTATTAATAACATCTAATTTTCATGATCACGAAACCATGATCATCTATTAATCAACAAGCTAGTTCAACAAGAGGCTTACTAGGGACTTCTTTTATGTTTACAAAACACACAAGTATTAATTTTTTGATTAATACAGTTATAGCATGGGATGTAAACATTTATCATAAACACAAAGATATAATAATAACCAATTTATTATTGCCACTTGGGCATATCTACAACATCTACCACCAATGCTGGACTTCTTTGTCACAGTCTGTGGATGACGTTCTTCTATGCGCTCTCTGTCACTTGTTGTTTCACAATGTTTACTCATCTGGATTTCACAAGTTTGTGAAAAGTGAATTTCCTATTATAGCTGCCTTATTGATCAGGCATATTCCACCTATACATTTCCTTCTCTATTTCTCCAAGTAGGTGCTTAACATCTAGAGCTGTTGACAGCTCATCGAGATTTATTCCTTCCTTTTGTTTGCCAGTTTCATTGTTTTATTTGGATCTAATCCCTGTAACAAATGTTATATGGATGCAAGGATGAACTCTTTTTTCAATATTAACAGTACTTGTTCTATCACACAACTTTTATATTCAAGCACATAAAAAACATCAATAAAATTTTATAAGGATTCAATGCAATGTGTATATCAATGAACTTCCATAAATATAGTAGTGAACTATAGCAGGATAATTGAAATAGAGAATAAAATCTTATGTTCTTTTCAAACATTTTATAAAATTACATCACTGAACTTCCATGAACCAACCGTGTGTCCTTCAATAGGCATAGTAATGAACTCCTGAATACCATAATAACAATCTAAACTACCATGATGCAAATCAGTGATCTTCAGTTCAATGTTTTTGCAATTAACTTCTGACTACCATTTTTTCTACTGAATTTCAATTTTCCAATCATAATTACGTTTCTACAAGTAAACTTCCTGGAATATCAACATGAACTACAACATCGTAATACTGATTTTCATCATTGAACTTCTTAGTAAATATAAGGTGTACTCATTCTTTCAACCTTGTGATCTTCTACAATTTATTTAATAGGACAATGAACTTCCATAATTTTTATAGTGAATTTCCGATAATAAAATAATTACCACAATTTTAACTATTGAACTAGAGTGAATCATTAACCAAAAAAGTGAAATTCGATAGGCTCTGGTAATGACATACAACATCAATTGGTTCCATAGAAAGCATCAAATTTATGACATGATTCCATAAAGTAGGCCATTGATATAAGCTACAAACCTTTGAATCAAGCTGATATCCAATCCTTCGCCGAATTGGGGACATGTCGCTGTGATTTGATGTAGTATTTTTATGTCCTGCAAAATAGATCGATGATCAAAGCTTCGCCTACTTCCGAATATGCGACCGAATTGGGACGTGTAGGTGTGGAATTAGGCTCCAAATCGCATAAACTTCTTACTGTCCTCGCGCCAACGCCGGGAGAAGAAGGTCCGGTGGTTTGCGGGAGCTCGCCGGGGTTCCGTCGTGGGCTCCTTCGCGTCGGCTATCGCTGCCGCTCACTCGCCCGCGCCGACACCGGGGAAGAAGGTTTGCTAGTTGGGGAAGGTCTCCAATGTTCTATCGCGGGCTACATCATGTTGGCTACCGCTGCCGCTCCCTCGCCCGTGCCAACCAGGTGGGTAGCTTCACCAGGATCGGGACGGGAGGTGGTGTCTCCGCTCGGGGTGGGTGATGACCCACAAGTATAGGGGTGTATTGCAGTACTTTCGATAAATAGGAGTGTCGATCCCAACGAGGAGCAGAAGGTGTTGACTAGTGGTATGGAACAGGAACTCTCTGCAAATACTTAGCAAACAGATTTTTAGGAGTTTTCTGATAAAACAACAAAACAAAGTGCAAGTAATAAAGACAAAGAATAAACACAGCAAGTGGCCCAATCCTTTCTTAGCAAAGGACAAGCCGGTGGAAATACTTATAAGGACCAAACATTCTCGAGGACACACGGGAATTCTGTCAAGTGCTTTCGCTTCAAATAGCTGAGTACTCTTCTTTGGTGTTGTAAGTGTTGTGTGGGTGAATCTGTGCTAATGTACCGACCTTACTTGGACTAATACATACTTGTGATTAAACCCCCTACAAGCATCCGCCACTACAGGAAAGTAATAAGATATAAACCTAACCACAGCCTTAAACTCTGAGATCCTACGCTCCCTTGTGCAATGGTGTCCTAACGGGGGTTCAGGTTTCTGTCACTCCGGCAACCCCACAATTAGTAGCCAAATACACAATGCATTCCACTAGGTCCATAAATGGTGAAGTATCATGTAGTCAACGTTCACATGACACCACTAGAAGAATAGCACCACAACTTCAATACTAAACCATTGAATAATAACTCAACACAAATCCAATACTAGCAACATAACTTCTCCCATGTTCTCAAGAACTAGACGAACTACTCACAAGACATCATATGGATCAAGATCAAAGAGGATATGGTGATGAATAACAATATGAACATAAACAATAATCCAATGGTTCCACTCACAAGCATCAACTACAATAGTAATTAACACCGGGAAAGTTTCCCCTAAGAACTAAAGCAATATCCAACACAATTGTTACGTTGGGACAGAGTGGTGATGATGGTGCTGGTGGAGATGATGGTGTGGATGATGATGATGATCCCGATGAAGCCTAGATTGACGACGATGTTTATGGCGATGGTCTCCCCAAAGGAATTTCCTCGGCAGAAATCTGTCTGTCGGAGAGATATTTCTCTCTCGGTCTTTTCCGCCCCGCAGAGGCGGCGGAAATCTATCTGTGGTCGCTCCCCTGGTATTAGGGTTCCGTGAGGAAGATATAGGCGAGAGGGCGGAGTCGGAGGCCGAGCAGGTGGGCCACACCTTCCCTAGGCGCGACCTAGGGTGGGCTCGTGCCTAGGGGGTGTGGGCCCCCTGTGGCCCTTCTTCGCCTCCCCTTCTGGCTTCCTCTATCTTCCGGGAAAATATAATTTTCCCATATTTTTTTGGTATTTTCTGATCTTCGCGAAATTGCATTAAAAACCTCTTTTTCCATCAGAATCCAGACTCTGGCAGTCCATCCTCCAAGAATCATCCAACATGCAAAAATAGTGGAAAAAACATAAGTAATACCTCATAGTAAGACATATATCAATGAATAGAGGCAAATTATGATATAGAATGGTGATGCAAATTGGACATATCAACTCCCCCCAAGCTTAGACCTTCGCTTGTCCCCAAGCGAAAACTGAGCTCAGTAAACATGTCCATAGGTTTATGGAGTGAAGTGTCGATAAAATAATATGGACAAGAAGCATCACACTTATCATTACACAACTCATAGAAGAAAGCAACTCACCATTATATAACTTATCTTGCAACAAGTACAGGAGTCACAATAGAGATGCATAAAGATAAATCATAATTGGAATTGGCAAACTCTTGTTCTTGGTCAGAGAACAGCTGCCAAACAGTTTCACAAAAACTTTTTGTAGAAGTTTTATCACAGAGTACTCTTTGCTCAAAAAGGTTTTTCACAATGAAGGCTTTCAAAGTAATACTCAATAGATAAGAGTTTTGTGCAAACAAGGAAGATAGAGAACATGATTGAATAAATCACCATATGAATGCTTGCAACACGACAAATCAAATGCTTGCTGGGGATAGAGAGGAAGTAGGTTTACTGACTCAACTTAGAAAATAGAATAAAGGTCCCTTCATAGAGGGTAGCAGGGATTACAAGTCATAAAGAGCTTCCAAAAGATTATGGTACTTACTAGCTTTGAGCCCTCATTGCCCCTATCATAGGCATCTTGAGATGATTAATGTTAAAGTGCACAAAGATGGAGTATATGCTTAACGGAATATAAGCTAGCAATCTCATGTCCCTTGAATATGAGGGCCACTCCTCATGCTACTCAACTTCAGTTACCGGTAAGTTCTTGTCATTGTAAGTACATGCGTATCATAGAGAACCGCCAACGAGGTACCCCTTGCACGTGGTACATGAGCTATCCCATAACCAAAATGACAAGGCAAGCAGACAATGAGCATCTCAGCGATCTTTTTATTTACTATACGCATAGCTTTTTATTGAGAATGCTTCATAGATATCTCACTATGGTGATGCTGCAAGATTCCACCATGATTAGGCATGGCTTAGGCTAGCGGCTCAGGCGTTTCTCTAACACAAAATACAAACTCCATGGACTTACAAGTTCCCTCTTTATTTCACACCGTTGACATCCATAGACAAAAGAGCACGATATCAACTATGTACAAGGTACAAGTGCAATGTTGAAAGCGTTCCCCATGACAACACGGTTCTGCTAATTCCAACGTTGTAAGGGTCCCAACCTTTAAAATAAGGTAGAGTCCCCTGTGTTTACAATGCTAGTCCCTGGATCAATAGCTAGCATCCATAGTTAAGATGTAATATCAAGAAACAAAGATCATAATATAACTTTATAACCAGGAATAATATAATTTTATTACATCTTACATAGCTCATTTGGCTATTACATTACATTGCAGCAGAAAATCTATAAGCATGGGGTCCTTCATCTTCAAGTGCCACAGGCAAACTTGTTGGTTGTAGACTTTGTAATCCTAATCAATCACTCTTCACTAAAATCAATCAAACCTGCAACATTACAAGTTACAGCCACAAGGGTCAATACATTTGAATTGTATTGGCAAGTTTCACTGCTATGTAGAATATAAGTGGATCCTATCATTACATGCATATTTGGCTAAGTAGGGTTTTAGGCTCATTTGCATAAAGCAATAATTTATCCTATATTTTCAAAATGGTTTTAATCTTTGTCAAAACTTTCTAAACTCCTTGGTAAATCCCCAAGTGTCTTTGTCAAAATCTCTTGAGTTCCTTGGTACCCCCAAGTACTTCAAGTTTTTATCAAAATCTCTTGAGCTCCTTGGTAACCCCAAGTGCTGCAAGTTTTTATCCAAATCTCTTGAGCTCCTTGGTACCCCCAAGTGCTGCAAGTCTTTTGTTATCACTTAAAAAATTTTCTTTTTAGAAATTGGAATGTCGAGATTTCCCATAGCTTCAAGCTTTAGTTGCTCAGTATTGTCCATAACCGGGGACACGGCTAAGTACTTAGATTTTATTATCTTCTGCAGAAGTTGTACACTTTACCCACATGTCACAATCTCATCTTGTTTCCACCAGTGGCTACTGGATTAGTACTCACCAAGATGGAGTACTGGCAGATTGAGAATGTGACGAAGTCTTTCCAGAGGGTCCTCCCATACACCATTGCTAGCTTGTCTTCAGTACCCATGTAGGATTCCAAGTTCCTCATTTTCAGTAACCTGAAGACAATGCATGGGTCTTCCCAATGTAGTTGACCAAGCCAGAGCCATAAGTAGCATGTGGTTGTACACGAAAGCCACAATTGGAGAAACATGTTCAATCTCTAAGTTTCCTGGGTGGTTTTCTTTTGGAGCACAACACAAAGAGATTGCCATAGACATGGTTCCTTTTGTTGCCACCTTCTCCAAATCTCAAAGTATCCTTGTCCACCCAGGTGGTTCATTGAGTCCTTGTTTTATTATGTAAAAACACAAGTCCTTTTCTCAACTTCATAAATCTCAACATGTATCTCTTTTCAAAATTTAGCATGGCTAAGCATGTAACAACTACATTGTTTTCACTAAGGAATGTATAAGGTATCCTATTAGGTTTTAGCATAGCATAAGTATAGAAATTCTTTTCATGCATGTTTCAAAATCCACTAAGTATAATGAAAATAGTAGGACTTTAGATGATAGTGTAACTTGCCTTTTTGGTAGGGAATGTTGGTTCACTTCTTAATCTTGCTAGTTTCACACTTTTCTAACTTCACTACAATCAATCAAGCAAACACAATATCAACTAGCATTCCAACCAATAATCAATCAAACAATTCACACACATAAAACAATAGAAACTAAGTTATGCATGCAAGCATGCAAAAGATAGTTTTATTTTCAAGGATGGTTTCTACTAGGTTCTAAACTTTGTAAAGTCTAAGGTAGTCACTTTCTAAAAGTGGCAAAGTTATTTGCAAAAGGGTTTTATCCATAAACCATTTTTAAATCCAATCATTATTTTATGTGGTGGAAAATATTTTTATCAAAGCAACAACTTTATGTTGTTCACCAAATAAGTTGTTGTTTCTCAAAACTTGGTGTTTAGGGTCAGTAGGTTTGATCCAAATCATTTTCCCAAAGTTTTTACTCCAAAGTCATTTCCATAACAAAATCAATGTTTTTATTTGGTTAGAAATGGGCTAATTCAAGTTTTTTATTCCTAAACTTCACAAAATCCATTTTTAAAACCATGGGTTGGTTCCTAGGGTCAGTACGTTCACCACAAACCATTTTGCAAAGATTTCAACCTCAAAAACAATTTTGAATAATTTTCATAACCTAAACAAGCATACAAATGTTTCTGCAAAAACAAACATTCTAACAGAAACTTTTTACTAAATAAATTGCATGGTTGTCTTCCACTGATTCCATTGATATAAAGTTTGAAATTTTTGGACGTGTGGATCAAAAGTTACAAGGGTTTCAAGTTTGCAAATAAATCTGATTTCAAATCTGTTTTTAAACAGAACTGGTGACACGCGGCATGATGCTACTGGTCGATACCGATTCGCGCGGATCGCGCTCTGCAGTTCGTTGGATCTAAATAGATCGCACGGCTCAGGCGTGCACTTACCGCTTCGCTCTGTTCTAATTATAACCACAGGATCAAAATCTAATGGTGATAATCTAATCGACCTTACTCGGGCGGCGCTAACGGCGGCTGGCGGCGGCGCACGGTCAGGCGGTGGCGCTACGGCAGCTACAGGAAGCAAGGAGAGAAGGGGAGGTGCTCACCGTGTTCGCGAGGTCGAGGTGGTGCTCAACGTGTGGTCGGCTTGGCAAGGGGCGCTCAGGGACAGCAGTGATTCCTCGCCGAAGTGGGGAACGGCGTCGGGCGGCTCTGGTCGTCGTCGTGGGCGGTGCTGTGGTTCGCTTCGAGGCAAAGCGAGGATGCGGTTAGAAGCGCAAGACCAAGGCGAAGCTGCGTGCGTGAAGGAGAGGGTGCGGGGTGGTCGGTTCTTACCAGGGAACGTCGCCGGAGAAGGAAGCAGACGCGGCGGCGCTCAGAGGTCGTCGAAGCTGAGGTTCTAGGGCGCCCGCGGTTGAACGGATGGCACAGAAAGAAGCGCCTGGGAGTGGGGGTCACGGTCGTGTGCTCAGGGAGGCAAGGGGTGGCGAGGTTGGGCCGGAATCGAAGAGGGAGCTCATCGGAGCAGTGACGGTGTGGCTCGAAATTACGACGGCCTGGGGGCAGAGAGAGGGAGGCGCTTGAGGGGAAATGGAGAGAAGGCGCAGGCGGTTAAATGGGCGCTGTTACTGCGAGGAATCAAGGCGTATTCATCGCGTATTCAACGCCGGCGTAAATGGCAGCAACGGCAGGCGGTGTCTGCGCGAGGAAGAAGGAGGTGAGCTGGCTGCGTGGGTCCGCTTCGTTAGCGAAGGAGAGTGAAAGGGAGAGGGTCCACCAGTCAGTCGCTCTGTGGGTTAATAACTGGGTGCGAAACGTTTTCTTCGGGAGAGAGGGAAGCTGGGCTGGTACTGGGCTTAGTGGGCTTGCTGGGTTGGGTCAGGTTTGTTTTCATTTTTTTTCTTTCTGAATGTTTTATTCTTTTCCAATTCTATTTTCTGTTTTGAATTTCAAACAACCAATCAAGCATTCATATCAAATCAAACTTTCAACACACTTTGCAACTGAATTTGATTCTGTTTAACAACATAAACCAAAGTCCAAAATAAAATAATATTTTTAATTTAGGGTCCATCACTAATTAAATAAAATGGACATTAGTTATTAAATCAAATGGGTTTTAATTTATTTAAACCTCCATTGAAATCTAAATATTTTCAAAACCAAATCAGTAGGTTTTATTTGGAATTAAAGAATACTTGGAAAACTTGTTTAAAATAAATAAATAGGTTTGATGTTTTAATTAAAATAGTGAAACCTTTATTTTAAATAAACCTTCACTATTTTTATCAAATAGAAATATTTTATTTCAAAGGCTTGGCCAAGTTTCTAATTTGGCTTATAAAATAATTCCTTATTTATAATTCTTTTCATTTGAAAACCAAATCTTTTTATTAAAAGATCCAAAATAGTAATTCCAAATATTTTTTTATTTTCTTTTATTAAATGTTTATCTTTTTAAATCCTTTAAGGATTTTATTTGTTCAAAATAAGTTTGAAGGTTCCCATTTAAGTTCAAAAAGTTTCTTCTCACCCTGAAAATCAACAAAGTTTTATTTTATTCATTTTTTTTCACATTACAAGATTTGGAAAATCTTGGGATGTGACAGGCTACCACCCTTAAAATAAATCTCGTCCCGAGATTTGGTAAGGCTAGGGTTACAAGTAGGCTCAAAACATCTAGGGTACTACCACCCTTAAAAAAATTTCCAACTAAATTACATGTTGGCTTGCTTGGGGTCTTGGTGAACTTTTCTAGGCAAACATCTACATTGTGTCCTTTGTTTCCACACTTGACTCATGGGCCAAGGTTGAGATCCTTCATAGGCTTGTTTAACTTGTTCTTCATCTTTTCTGGACAATTTCTTCCATAATGTCCTGGGTTTTTGCAATTGAAACAGTTGATATCTTTGAGTTCTTTACGTGTCTCTTGTGGACAAGTTGCTGCATAATGGCCTAGCTCTTTGCAGTTGTTGCACCATACTTGGCCAATCTCCTTATTCTTCTGGTTCTCTGGGCATTCACTGGAATAGTGTCCCATTTTTTACATTTATGACATTGCACATGGCTTTTGTCCTTCTTTTGCTTTTTGGGTTTCTCCAAAGCTAGGAGTGCATCCAGTTCATGTTGTTCATATGCTATCTGGTAGGTAGGAATGTCTACATGTTTCTTGGACCTTCTATTGCTCTTTGGATAATTCATATGCCCTTTCTTTGGTCATTTGAATTGGGTTGTTTTGTTTGGAGGTATAAGTGGACCTTTTCCTTTGTCATCAACCCTCTTGGTAGACTTGGATCCTTCTGGATAGTTTGCAATCATTTGTTGCACTCCACCTTGTTTCCTTTGTTCAACAATGGAATAGATGGGGCATTGGATAGGAACATGGTTGTTTCCTTCACATAGGTAGCAAGTAGCTTGAGAGGTGGGACATTGGCCAACAGGATGTTTCTCTTCGAAGTTGGGGCATTGATCTCCATGCTCCTTGGAAGTATGATCCTTGTCTCCACAAACAATGCAAGCTGGGGCTCCATCTAAAATAACATTTCTGTCATCCTTGTTGTCACAAACTCTTTTGGAATAGTTTTCTTCCATATTGATCATTTGATCTGTCACCATGAGCATCAATTGGGCTTGAGTTTCCAAAAATCCTTGCAGGGCTGGATCTTCCCCACTGGTGTTGGCTATGAATTGAGCTGTTATTTGGTTCAACTGGTTTTGGGTTGCTATGAGCTCTTTCATGCTGTCCTCTTGGTTGGTGTTGGTGTCATCAACCTTGATGTTGGAGTCTCTTGGAGTAGTCATCTGTTTGGGTTGAATGGAGATTAGAATAGACAAGATATTTCTAAGGATTCAATTCTAATCACACACATCACAATTCACACAAACAAAGTGTAAGCAATCACAAACAAACATTTCACTCAAACAATGAAGTTCAAGCAAATAGGCAACAAAATATTTTGTTACACCACATAAGTTGGTGTGTTTGACTTAACTATATATGGTGGTCCATCTATATGGTTCACTTGTGATCTTTCCATCCTTCTTGGTTGATTCTACTTGCATGAGATCATGGTTTCCTTGAGAAAACTTTTGGTCACAAAAACTTCAAGTGAAGTGAACTCCTTCTAATTTTGCATTTCCTTAGTCTCCAATTCTTGAGGCAAGATTTCTTGTCTCACTTGTAGTCCTTAGTGGCATCCAAGGTTGAGGTCCTTGGTGAATATGCTGAAGATGTTGAAGTCATTAGAGTTGAAGATGTTGAAGTCATTAGAGTTGAAGAAGTTGAAGTCTTTAGAGTGGATGATGTCCTTTGCACATGGTGAAGTCTTGGGCCATGGGGTAGGTTTTTCCATCAAGTTGAAAATAGATGAGATGTAGAATCAAAATCAAAGTGGTTGAGGAAAGAGTTTACAAGATTGTTTTGTAAGTAAGTTTTTGGAACAAATACAACTCCTATTTTTCTAAGGGTTTGTTGTCCAATCCTAGGTTTACAAATCCTACAGGCAACACAATGCTCTGATACCATCTGTAAGGGTCCCAACCTTTAAAATAAGGTAGAGTCCCCTGTGTTTACAATGCTAGTCCCTGGATCAATAGCTAGCATCCACAGTTAAGATGTAATATCAAGAAACAAAGGTCATAATATAACTTTATAACCAGGAATAACATAATTTTATTACATCTTACATAGCTCATTTGGCTATTACATTACATTGCAGCAGAAAATCTATAAGCATGGGGTCCTTCATCTTCAAGTGCCACAGGCAAACTTGTTGGTTGTAGACTTTGTAATCCTAATCAATCACTCTTCACTAAAATCAATCAAACCTGCAACATTACAAGTTACAGCCACAAGGGTCAATACATTTGAATTGTATTGGCAAGTTTCACTGCTATGTAGAATATAAGTGGATCCTATCATTACATGCATATTTGGCTAAGTAGGGTTTTAGGCTCATTTGCATAAAGCAATAATTTATCCTATCTTTTCAAAATGGTTTTAATCTTTGTCAAAACTTTCTAAACTCCTTGGTAAATCCCCAAGTGTCTTTGTCAAAATCTCTTGAGTTCCTTGGTACCCCCAAGTACTTCAAGTTTTTATCAAAATCTCTTGAGCTCCTTGGTAACCCCAAGTGCTGCAAGTTTTTATCCAAATCTCTTGAGCTCCTTGGTACCCCCAAGTGCTGCAAGTCTTTTGTTATCACTTAAAAGTTTTTCTTTTTAGAAATTGGAATGTCGAGATTTCCCATAGCTTCAAGCTTTAGTTGCTCAGTATTGTCCATAACCGGGGACACGGCTAAGTACTTAGATTTTATTATCTTCTGCAGAAGTTGTACACTTTACCCACATGTCACAATCTCATCTTGTTGCCACCAGTGGCCACTGTATTGGTACTCACCAAGATGGAGTACTGGCAGATTGAGAATGTGACGAAGTCTTTCCAGAGGGTCCTCCCATACACCATTGCTAGCTTGTCTTCAGTACCCATGTAGGATTCCAAGTTCCTCATTTTCAGTAACCTAAAGACAATGCATGGGTCTTCCCAATGTAGTTGACCAAGCCAGAGCCATAAGTAGCATGTGGTTGTACACGAAAGCCACAATTGGAGAAACATGTTCAATCTCTAAGTTTCCTGGGTGGTTTTATTTTGGAGCACAACACAAAGAGATTGCCATAGACATGGTTCCTTTTGTTGCCACCTTCTCCAAATCTCAAAGTATCCTTGTCCACCCAGGTGGTTCATTGAGTCCTTGTTTTATTATGTAAAAACACAAGTCCTTTTCTCAACTTCATAAATCTCAACATGTATCTCTTTTCAAAATTTAGCATGGCTAAGCATGTAACAACTGCATTGTTTTCACTAAGGAATGTATAAGGTATCCTATTAGGTTTTAGCATAGCATAAGTATAGAAATTCTTTTCATGCATGTTTCAAAATCCACTAAGTATAATGAAAATAGTAGGACTTTAGATGATAGTGTAACTTGCCTTTTTGGTAGGGAATGTTGGTTCACTTCTTAATCTTGCTAGTTTCACACTTTTCTAACTTCACTACAATCAATCAAGCAAACACAATATCAACTAGCATTCCAACCAATAATCAATCAAACAATTCACACACATAAAACAATAGAAACTAAGTTATGCATGTAAGCATGCAAAAGATAGTTTTATTTTCAAGGATGGTTTCTAATAGGTTCTAAACTTTGTAAAGTCTAAGGTGGTAACTTTCTAAAAGTGGCAAAGTTATTTGCAAAAGGGTTTTATCCATAAACCATTTTTAAATCCAATCATTATTTTATGTGGTGGAAAATATTTTTTATCAAAGCAACAACTTTATGTTGTTCACCAAATAAGTTGTTGTTTCTCAAAACTTGGTGTTTAGGGTCAGTAGGTTTGATCCAAATCATTTTCCCAAAGTTTTTACTCCAAAGTCATTTCCATAACAAAATCAATGTTTTTATTTGGTTAGAAATGGGCTAATTCAAGTTTTTTATTCCTAAACTTCACAAAATCCATTTTTAAAACCATGGGTTGGTTCCTAGGGTCAGTAAGTTCACCACAAACCATTTTGCAAAGATTTCAACCTCAAAACCAATTTTGAATAATTTTCATAACCTAAACAAGCATACAAATGTTTCTGCAAAAACAAACATTCTAACAGAAACTTTTTACTAAACAAATTGCATGGTTGGCTAGGTCTTGTTCCACTGATTCCATTGATATAAAGTTTGAAATTTTTGGACGTGTGGATCAAAAGTTACAAGGGTTTCAAGTTTGCAAATAAATCTGATTTCAAATCTGTTTTGAAACAGAACTGGTGACACACGGCGTGATGCTACTGGTCGATACCGATTCGCGCGGATCGCGCTCTGCGGTTCGTTGGATCTAAACAGATCGCACGGCTCAGGCGTGCACTTACCGCTTCGCTCTGTTCTAATTATAACCACAGGATCAAAATCTAACGGTGATAATCTAATCGACCTTACTCGGGCGGCGCTGACGGCGTATGGCGGTGGCGCCACGGAAGCGGTGAAAGCAAGGAGAGAAGGGGAGGTGCTCACTGTGTTCACGAGGTCGAGGTGGTGCTCAACGTGTGGTCGGCTTGGCAAGGGGCGCTCAGGGACAGCAGCGATTCCTCGCCGGAGTGGGGAACGGTGTCGGGCGGCTCTGGTCGTCGTTGTGGGCGGTGTTGTGGTTCGCTCCGAGGCAAAGCGAGGATGCTGTTAGAAGAGCAAGACCAAGGCGAAGCTGCGTGCGTGAAGGAGAGGGTGCGGGGTGGTCGGTTCTTACCAGGGAACGTCGCCGGAGAAGGAAGAAGACGCGGCGGCGCTCAGAGGTCGTCGAAGCCGAGGTTCTAGGGCGCCCACGGTTGAACGGATGGCACAGAAAGAAGCGCCTGGGAGTGGGGGTCACGGTCGTGTGCTCAGGGAGGCAAGGGGTGGCGAGGTTGGGCCGGAATCGAAGAGGGAGCTCGTCGGAGCAGTGTCGGTGTGGCTCGAAATTACGACGGCCTGGGGGCAGAGAGAGGGAGGCACTTGAGGGGAAATGGAGAGAAGGCGCAGGCGGTTAAATGGGCACTGTTACTGCGAGGAATCAAGGCGTATTCATCGCGTATTCAACGCCGGCATAAATGGCAGCAACGGCAGGCGGTGTCTGCGCGAGGAAGAAGGAGGTGAGCTGGCTCAAAAACCGTCAGCGAAGGAGAGTGAAAGGGAGAGGTTCCACCAGTCAGTCGCTCTGTGGGTTAATAACTGGGTGCGAAACGTTTTCTTCGGTAGAGAGGGAAGCTGGGCTGGTACTGGGCTTAGTGGGCTTGCTGGGTTGGGTCAGGTTTGTTTTCATTTTTTTTTCTGAATGTTTTATTCTTTTCCAGTTCTATTTTCTGTTTTGAATTTCAAACAACCAATCAAGCATTCATATCAAATCAAACTTTCAACACACTTTGCAACTGAATTTGATTCTGTTTAACAACATAAACCAAAGTCCAAAATAAAATAATATTTTTATTTTAGGGTCCATCGTTAATTAAATAAAATGGACATTAGTTATTAAATCAAATGGGTTTTAATTTATTTAAACCTCCACTGAAATCTAAATATTTTCAAAACCAAATCAGTAGGTTTTATTTGGAATTAAAGAATACTTGGAAAACTTGTTTAAAATAAATAAATAGGTTTGATGTTTTAATTAAAATAGTGAAACCTTTATTTTAAATAAACCTTCACTATTTTTATCAAATAGAAATATTTTATTTCAAAGGCTTGGCCAAGTTTCTAATTTGGCTTATAAAATAATTCCTTATTTATAATTCTTTTCATTTGAAAAACAAATCTTTTTATTAAAAGATCCAAAATAGTAATTCCAAATATATTTTTTTTATTTTCTTTTATTAAATGTTTATCTTTATAAATCCTTTAAGGATTTTATTTGTTCAAAATAAGTTTGAAGGTTCCCATTTAAGTTCAAAAAGTTTCTTCTCACCCTGAAAATCAACAAAGTTTTTTTTTTCACATTACAAGATTTGGAAAATCTTGGGATGTAACAACGTATAGATGCAAGCATATACAACTTTGATGACACAATGGTTCAAGTCTATTAGGGGCAAGGAAATAAGGTATATCAAGTTCGTGAGAGCTTTACTAACTAGTTTTCACATAACAAAATATTTTTTAATTCGAAAGATATATGAAGCTTGAGAATTTGCTTGGAATAGCAAAAGCTATTAGGTAGATATGGTGGACACAAATGGAAAAGGTTTTGGTTCAAAGGGATTGGAAACATGAGAAGTATGCCTTCTCACAACAGGTTTTTGGATAGCAAGGCTGGGTAGCAAGCAAGAGAGTTGAAAGAAACAAGCAAACATACAAGTAATAAATCCAAACATGCAATCTTCCTTGAAGACATAAAAGATCTTAAATAGAGAATACTAAGCTTATGAGCCAACAAGAAAGAAAATAAATGATAAAAAATACCTGTAAGCTTTTTCCCTTTTTCTTTTGAACCTCAAAAAGTATTGCTACTGACCAGAACTTGGTTTGCCAAAACCAATTTAGATCCACTTGATGCTCCCAAAGTGATGCCAATACCGATCAACAATATCCATCATATAATAGAGATTGCAAACTAGAGTTTGGCAATGTCGTAGAGCTGTGCTTGTAATTGGTTGGTGGTCTGACGGAGTGAGAAGATTTCTTCTTGGAGCTCAGCCACCTCCTTCTCGTGTTTGGCGATGAGTTCTGAACTTATCTTGTGAATAACATCCACTTCGCGTTCTGCCATCTTCTTGTACCTGAAAAACTCCTGCTCCAATGCTTCCATCCTGTCTTCCAGACTTCCTTCTCCCTTGGGGCCTTGAACTTCTTTCATCTGCACCTTCCCATCTTTGAGAATCAACTCCTTGGGATGGATCTTCAACTCATACGTGTATGGGTTGAGGACATCCGCAGAGGAATCCTCCATGGGTGATCCAGAAGAAGACGTTGTAGCTCCAAAACTGAGAATTTGCCTGACAGAAACAGATCAAACCAAAAACATGACGAAAACTCGATGCAAGAGCCTCGGGGAATACGGGGGGTTATATATTACGAAGTTTCAAAGCATAACGAAGGTTTTGATACGAAAACAAGGCAGAGACGGAGCTCGGGGGAGGCACACCCCCTCCAGGCGCGGGGCAAGGTGGGCCCGTGCCTGGGGTGGGTTTGGCCACCCCAGCCTCCGTTTTCTCCTCTGTTCCGTCTCGGAACTTCCCTTATGTAAAAACATCAAAAATATAAAAAGATTAGGATTTCACGACCCTTCTGTTTTCACCTCTTTTACCTATTCAAAGACGAACTCCGCAGTTTCTGGTGTTTGGTTTCTAATAAATTCTTCTGGAGTCATCATTTGAATAACATCAACATCTTCATTATAAGAATCTCCAGAAATATAATGTTTTAGTCTTTGACCATTCACCACCTGTGTTGTGTCATCCTTCAAAGAAGAAATCTTGATAGCTCCTGAACGATATACTTCCTCAATAACAAAAGTTCCTTCCCATTTTGAGAGTAGTTTCCCTGCAAAAAATCTGAGACGAGATCTATACAAAAGAACTTTCTCACCAATATGGAACTCACTTTTGAGAATCCTCCTATCATGCCATCTTTTTACTTTTTTCCTTAAAGAGACTAGCATTTTCATAAGCTTCACTTCTCCACTCATGTAAGGCACTCATGTCAAGCAATCTTTTCTCACCAGCAAGTTTAAAATCCCTATTCAACTCTTTCACTGCCCAATAAGCTTTGTGTTCTAATTCTAAAGGCAAGTGACAAGCTTTCCCATAGACCATTTTGTAAGGAGACATCCCCATAGGATTTTTATAAGCAGTTCTATAAGCCCATAAAGCGTCATTCAACTTTTTAGCCCAGTTTTTCCTAGATCTATTGACGGTCTTTTGCAAGATAGATTTAATTTCCCTATTGGAGAGTTCTACCTGCCCACTGGTTTGGGGATGATAAGTTGAAGCAATTCTATGGTTTACATCATAATTAGCGAGAGTTTTTCTAAAACCCCAATGAATAAAGTGAGAGCCCCCATCAGTCATGAGATATCTAGGCACGCCAAACCTAGGAAAAATAACATCCTTGAGCATTTTCAAAGAGGTCTTACCATCAGCGCTGTTTGTAGGTATGGCTTCTACCCACTTTGTAACATAGTCAACAACCACAAGAATATGAGTATACCCTTTTGAAGGAGGAAAAGGACCCATAAAGTCAAATCCCAGCAATCAAAAGGTTCAATAACAAGAGAATAATTCATAGGCATTTCATTTCGTCTAGAAATGTTACCAACTCGTTGACATTCGTCACATGATAGGACAAATTTCCTTGCATCCTTGAAAAGGGTAGGCCAATAAAATCTAGATTGTAAAACCTTTTGTGCAGTCCTATCCCCAGCATGATGTCCTCCATAAGCACTGCCGTGACATTTTCTCAATATCTCTTGTTGTTCAAATTATAGAACACATCTTCGCATAATGCCATCTAATCCTTCTTTATATATATGTGGGTCATCCCATAAGTAATGCCTTAGATCATAAAAGAATTTCCTTCTTTGCTGAGCTGAAAAAGTGGGGGGGAATACTTGGAAACAATAAAGTTAGCATAATCAGCATACCAAGGACTTTCATGCGGACTTACCCTTATTGCAGCCAACTGCTCATTTGGAAAACTATCACTAACAGGAAGAGGGTCAAAAGAAATATTTTCCAAACGAGATAAATTGTCAGCAACAGGATTTTCAGCACCTTTCCTATCTACAATATGCAGATCAAACTCTTGTAAAAGAAACACCCATCTAATAAGCCTAGGATTAGTGTCTTTCTTTGTCATAAGGTACTTAATAGTAGCATGGTCAGTATGAATAGTGACCTTTGAATCAACAATGTAGGGTCTAAACTTATCACAGGAAAAGATTACATCTAAGAACTCTTTTTCAGTAGTAGCATAGTTCTTTTGAGCAACGTCTAGAGTCTTACTAGCATAATGAATAACTTTCAGCTTCTTATCAACATGTTGCCCAAGGACAGCACCCACAGCAAAATCACTAGCATCACACATAATTTCAAAAGGTAAACTCCAATCAGGTGGTTGAACAATAGGAGCAGTGGTCAAAGATTTCTTCAAAGTTTCAAAAGGTTCCTTACAATCATCATGAAAAACAAAAGGTACATCTTTTTGAAGAAGATTAGTAAGGGGCTTTGAAATTTTGGAGAAATCTTTAATAAACCTCTTATAGAAACCAGCATGACCAAGGATACTACGAATACCTTTGATATCTCTAGGACAAGGCATCTTCTCAATTGCTTCAATTTTCGCTCTGTAAACTTCAATGCCTCTTTCAGAGATCTTGTGTCCAAGAACAATCCCTTCATTAACCATGAAATGGCATTTCTCCCAATTAATAAAAAGGTTGGTTTCTTCACATCTCTGCAAAACTTTATCAAGGTTGTGCAAACAGTTATCAAAAGAAGTTCCATAGACGGAAAAATCGTCCATGAAAACCTCCACAATTTCTTCACAAAAACCATGAAAGATAGCAGACATACATCTTTGAAAGGTAGCAGGAGCATTACATAAACCAAAAGGCATACGCCTATAAGCATAAGTACCATAAGGGCAAGTGAAAGACATACATCATCTTAGGATTCAGACGGCGTTGGTGCTCAACAACTGGTTTTGCATCAGGCTCTATATTAATAGCATGCTGACATATAGTGGGAGAAATTCCTTTTAAATCATCAAGAGTATAACCCATAGCTCCTCGGTGTTTCTTCATTATTTCAAATAACCTTTCTTCTTCCTTTCCTGAAAGTTTAGAAATAATAATAACAGGATACACTTTCTTATCATCAAGATAAGCATATTTGAGGTCATCAGGTAAAGGTTTTAATTCAAAAACAGGGTCCCCTTTAGGTGGTAGTGTGGTACCAAAATCTTCCACAGGTAGATTATGCTTAAGTAACTCAGGCTGACGAAGGAAAACCTCGTCAATCTCATTTCTTTCCTTCATGAAGACATCGCTTTCATGATCTTCCATAAACTGTTGCAAGGTATTGTTAGGAGCAAGAGAAATAGCTGAAAGTTGTTCAACCCTGAAATCATCATTAGGGAGTTCATTTTCATAAGGAGTTTTGGCAAATTTGGAAAAATTAAACTCATAAGACTCTCCATCAAACTTAGTCAAAACTTTTTCCTTCCTACAATCTATAATAGCCCCACAAGTATTCAGGAAGGGTCTACCAAAGATAATAGGATAGGTTTTACTAGCTTCTTTACCAAGTACTAGAAAATCAGCAGGATATTTAATCTTACCACAAAGGACCTCCACATCTCTTACAATGCCAATGGGGCAAACTTGCTCTCTATTAGCAAGGTGAATAACCACATCAATGTCCTCAAGCTCACAAGGACCAATTTCATGCATAATTTCCATGTAAAGCTCATAAGGAATAGCACTAGAACTAGCACCAATATCACACAAACCATAATATCTATGATTACCAATTCTAACAGAAAGCACAGGGACACTAGCTTTTCTAGCTTTTTTAGGAGGAGAAACAATATTAGTAGCGTCTTCACAGAAGACAATATGCTCATCCTCTATGTTTCTAGTCACAAGATCTTTCACAATAGCTACCACAGGCTCAATATTAATAAGCTCATCAGGATCCACAATTTTCTTTGCAATTTTGCTAACCACATTAGCTATGATAGAATGTTCCTTTACCTTAGTAGGAAAAGGGATTTTCTCAACATAAGGTTCAGGCAAAATAGGATCAATACTACAAACCTCTATGCTAGCAGGAATATGAGTAACAATGTCTTTATAAGGAGCATGGTACTTGTCCCACTCTTTCTTGGGAATTTCAATATAAGAGGCAAAAGTTGTAACATCCCAAAAATATTAAACGGATCAACAAACTCTAATCATCAAGTGTAGGGTTACCAAAAACTTTCCCATCTCAAAATATGAAAGCATTCATATGTATGTGTATTTAAATTAGGAGTTCTTTTGATGCCATGCTTCTGTGATTCATTGCTTGTAAAATGATTCTTAGGTGAAATAAGCATCATCTAAACCATTCCCAAACTTTTCCCAAAGAAAAACAACTCAAAATGAATAAATGAAGTGAATGGTCATTTTTGCCAAATTAACTATCATGCCTACTTTGGCTATTTCTAGTACTCAAAACTTAACAGAAACAATTTTGGATCTTTGCACACCTTGTTAGTACACATAATAAGGTACCAAGGCCCACTTTGTGATCTTCCAAAAACATTCAAATGCTAAGTTTAAATGATAGTTTAAAATTGAATCTATCTCATATGGGAAGATCCCACTATTTCAAAAACCACTCAAGCAAGCTCAATTTTCAAAACCCAAGCATGCACAGAATCTCAAGCTTATGCCTAGCACACCCACCAAAAATGTTTTCAAAATTCAAAAAGAAGTTTCTTGCGGCCATTTCATAAAACACTTGGCAGGCAGAATTTAAACCAAATCAATTTCACTATTTCAAATAGTGTACTGGCCAAACTTGTCTCCCATTTGACATTCAATTGATCACTTTGTCCCCCTGGCTGAAACCAAGACCTAACTAACCCACCCCCTACCTCCTAGCAGCATGGCCATGGCCAAACCGAGCCCACCTCGCCGGCCAACTTGGTCGCCGCCGCAGCAGACCACCTCCCCCTCTCTCGCCATGTCTGGGAGCTAGCCAGCACCTCACCGCCGCCCACTGTCCCCTTCCCGAGCCAAGGCAAGCCATGGACCACCGAGAACGCCCCGCGCCCAGTGCCACAACAACATGTCGAGCACGCGCCAGAGCGTCGCACTCGGTACGCGTGCACATGCCGCCCCTCGACCGCAGCCCATGCCCACTATGTTGCCATGACCCAAGGAACACGCCAGACACCCCCGTTCGCCATCCAACGCCTCACAGCCACCGCTCACCATCGAAGACGCCGCCTTTGCCGCTCAGAGTGCCAGCCTCGCCCGACCATTTACCACCGCCCCTAAGCCAACATTGAATTCGCCTGACCATTTACCACCGTAGAGCATCACCAGGAGACCGCGCGTCGATCGCCACCCTCACCCATGCCTCTAGTAGCCCGTAGCCATGTTGCCACTGTCGCCTGCCCATCCCTCTCGGCCTCGCCGTCGAGCCTATAAAAGGAGGCCACCCCAGCCATTTGTAGCACACCATTCCACTCCCCTCACCTCACTGACCGTCCCACACCTCTAGCCGGAGCACGAGGAGCAGCAGCTCGCCGGAATTGCACTGGAGCAGGCCGCCTCTGGAAGAGAAGGGCGTCACTGATTGTGACCACCCCCGGAGCTGCCTCGACCGTCACTAACCTCGGCGTCGACCACCCGTTCGTTTGCCCGCCTCGCCGTCGTTGCTGGAGCCCTGGTACGCCCCCTATGCAACCCCACTGAGCTGCTAGGGTTAGATCTCGCCGGCGACAGGTTCGTCTCGACGACGATCCCCAGCTGTCGATCCCCACTCTAATCCAACGACCCAAACAGCCCCGTACCGCTTCGTGCGTTATGAGCCGCTGACTGGTAGACCCCCTGTCAGCTCAGCCCCGCGCTGCGGAGTGACACTGGGCCGGCCCATTAGCTTCTCCCGCGCAACCCAGCAGTTTGAATTTAGATTTTTCCATTTTAATTCAAACACAGTTATGTACATAGATTCAAAAATCAACCCAGCTCGATTGAATGAACCAAATTGCATGAAACCAATTTTGTCATAAAGGTACTGAAATACTTAATCCAAGCCCGTTGGATTCAAATCATTTGGATCTGTAGATCAACCTTGGTAAAAATAACAAGGCAGAAGCTTTTCTGCATTCAAACATTTTTCAAAATTCAACCATAAGAGCTTTTGAGTTGATGCCAACTCTCAAAAATCACATTTGATCATACCTTTCAGAATATATAAAAACATATGGGTTTACTTACAGGAATATTATTCAAGTAATAGAAGAATGCCACATAGGCATTTCTAGTCACTTTATTTATTTAAAATAAAAGGTTAAACCTTATTAAATTGTGACACCACTTTAAATCACATTCCCATGTACTGAAATATGTGGTGATGACATCTGTCAACATAATCCCATGTTTGAGTTGGAGAATATTAAATCTTAAGTAGTTTTTCAATGAGTAGAAATTACTTTTCTCAAATTAAAATAAATAATACAAAAGCTTTAATATTGTAATTTTAAGTGATGATGCTAGATCATCTATATCACACCTCTGTGTGATGATTTAAAATAGTTAAGTATTGTTTGGTGATTGTGTACCTCGTATTTATTTATAGATGCTAGTACCGACCAAGGATACGAGGAGGAAGGAGGATACTATGAGGAAGAAGCCAAGGAGAACTTCAACCACTACTCTGCTCAAGGCAAGCTTATACTGATACTTATGCAAGCCAATGCTTGAAACCTTGCAAGATAACACTTGCAACTATGAAAGTTAGATAACCTAGGGAATGCATTAAGCATGCTTAGTTAGACACATTTGATGATACCCAATCCTAGTTTTACTTCGAGCTCTATACTTTATTTATTTATCAAAGCTTTCTCTTAGAGTTTACATAGTAAATTGTAGATATTAGAAGGATTTGGAAGATAGCATAAAGAGCATTAAATTTGGCCTAAGTTAGATAACCTTGATGTCATCCTAAGGCATGATATTGAACTTAATTAATCTCCACCTGTTTACCACCCCTCATTAGTACTTATTCCCACTTGTAGATGCTAGTGCTAAGCATAAAACTTGATCAACTTTAGATGGGAATACTTGGTGGAAATGGTTATGAAAACCTTAGAATGATGAGTCATTCTACTAAAATGTTTTGACATGTGTTATCAAACACCAGATGATTTGATGATGAAAATGTTGAGGCATGAGCCTTAGCCCTTGATAAAACTGATGGTTGTCTGGATGCGATACCATTCCAATTTTATCGTACAACCACAATACCCGAAAATTGTTTAGGGCTTGACTGGAAACTTATATACCTTAGTATGGGTTCCCTCGTGGCCAAGGTCTGAGCTGAGGCTACGTTGTGAAGATTGTCCACCTGTGTAGTACCCAAGATGACATTTGGTCATGGTTGGGAGGCCAAACTCACAGGAGAGGTGCCTATACTAGGGCGTGTAATTTAAAGGTTAGGATTGATTATCTGCATACTGAGTATGGTGAATTCAGGATTTGTTCCTGACGGATGTATCTAATGTTGTGGTGAAAGTGTATAATCTCTGCAGAGTGTCAAACTATTCGAATAGCCGCGTCCGTGGTTATGGACAGTTGGAGTGGCCATACTGTTCCGCCGTCAGATATTTTCAAAATGACTTATAAAATGAATTGAGACTTTGACTTGACCACAACAGGGTTGTGATATAAAATTCAAGTTCCCACTTAGGTGTTATAAAACTTCAACTAGCTTTCTTTGCTTCAGAACTAAGTAGAGGTAAATCTGGCTTTTTGCAAAACAACCCTAGAGCTAAGTGCCTACTACAAAAAAAACCCTTAAATTGTTAGTATTAGTTTGCGAGTACTTAAAGAGTACTCATGGCTTTGTCCCTGGCTATTTCCGTGGCCAGACTATGAGGAGGACTACCAGGATGATGGACAGCAGGAAGTCTATGACAACTAGGATCATCTCCCATTGTCAGCATTGCCTGTGACCCTGAAGATGGAGCTTCGCCTACGCTATCTTTACTATTACGTTATTCCGCTGCTTGAGTTGTATTAAGAACTGGATCATGATATCCTTATTTGTGTAAGACCTTATATATGGTTTGTAATAGATGATGTACTGTGATATCCAAATCTGTTATGTCTCACAAAAATGGTAATCCTGGGATTGCGATGTATGGCATAACAGGCGTCTAGGATTAAAAATCTGGGTGTTGACAAGTTGGTATCAGAGCCATCCTGACCATAGGAGACCCTAGTTTGAATGGACGTCTAAATCAAAAACTTAGTTTCAAAACCAAAGGAAGCGAGTATTTATAAAAAACTTATTCTCATTCTTATCACTTGGATTCTTTCATGAAAATTCATGTTCCTCACAAATTCTTGCAAAATACATAAAATTTGACACACTTGATCACTCTACTAACTTACTCATCCTATATTCTTATAGATGGACGTGAGGTACATCAAGTTTTATCAGTTGGGGAATGGAGGAGAACTCATCTTTGAGCGTGACTTGGACCAGCTGTCGGAACTTCTGGAGCGTCCGCACCCCGAGTTTCTTCGGAGCTCAGCTCAATGATCAAGGAGGGGAAAATCTGCAGTGGCTAGTTGTTGCAAGTCTCCCAGGAAAGATTGAACCTCCCACTACAGAGGGAATTCAGTTCACCTTAAGAGATAACAACTGGCTCGATGGAATTGCCACGGCCATGCAGGAAGCTCTTGCCCGTCTATGTGGGTAGAGTATCAACCAGATCAAGGGTACCCGCTTTGAGTTCTGTCCAAGGCGTGATGCTATGGGACAGCCACTAGAAGCCCCACATCACCCCGAGCTGAAGACTCAGTTGGACCACCTTAGTTTCATGATGTATGATCATTAGCAGGAACTGAACAATGCCCGTGACTACTCCAACCACAAGTCCGCCATCGCCTAGAAGAAGGATCAGACCCTCGCCATGCTAGTGAAGGATCACAAGTCTTGTCGCCGTCAGCTCGACAAGAAGGAGCGCATCATTGCCCGTCTTCGCCACCGTATCACGGATCTGGAGGAGACCATCCACGAGAGAGACATGCAGTTGGAGGAAAGGGAGAATGATGGAGAAGACCTTCATGGAGACCCCTACTCCTATCTCAGCGATGATGATGAGGATGATGAGTACACCGACTCCGAGGAGTAGTAGCACTTGAGCACTAGCGTTAGTGAGCTTTATTCGGTCCCACTGTATCGTAGTTTCCCAAAATGATTCTTAAAACCGTCTGTTTTCCTTTGTTGTGGTGTGTGTTGTATCGTGTGCTATGAATGAATGAATGAAAAGAAAGTTGCTAGAAAATTTGAGTCAAACTTTAAAAACTTTTCAAATTCCCTGAACCTTAGAAATTTCCCTCTTTTCTCATGATCTATCTCAATCTTCAGATACCTCGCGGAGGAAGCGGTTCATCCCAGGACCCAATGTTGCAGATCATGCAAATGTTGGTTTCTGACCGCGAAGCTGAAAGAGCAGAACGTCAAGCCAACTTGGCCACCATTCAGCACATAGCTCAGATGGCCAACAACAATCAAGGCCAAGGAAATCAGGACAACCATGGATCTAAGCTCAAGAATTTCTAGAACACCAACCCACCTGTTTTCACTAAGTCGAAAGATCCCCTAGATGCATTGGTTGCAGACCATGGAGAACAATCTGGAAGTCGCCGGAGTGGAAGCTAAAGAGAAAGTTCTGTTTGCCACCCACTATCTAGCCGGAGATGCAAGAGCATGGTGGAACAGCGTTCGTGCAATGACCAGAGGTCAGATGATGACCTGGGAGGAATTCAAGGTCAAGTTCAGCAGAAACCATGTGCCACCGGGTTTGATCAAAAGGATGAGAGATGAATTCAGAGAACTGAAGCAAGGAAGGATGACATAGTGGAATACCATGACAAATTCTTGTCATTAGCTAGGTATGCCCCGGATGAGATCGACACTGAAGCCAAGAAGAAAGAAAGATTCTTGAATGGTTTGCATGATGAGATGCAGACGGTGTTGGTCAATATCCCCTTTGCTGATATTGAAGCCCTAGTTGACTCTGCCATTCAGATGGAAGGAAAGATCAACCAAGCCAACGAGAACCGCAAAAGCCGCATGATGCATCAACCAGGACCCCATCATACCCCAAAGTATCGCCCCAACCCATCTCCAGGATTTGCCCCGAGAACCAACAGACCCCCGATGAACCGTCCGACCTATCCCAACCGTGGAAACCCAAGGCCCGGAGGAAACCACAACAACCCCGGCAACTCTAGCAATTTCAACCGTGCACCACCCCAAGTTCAACAACAACGATGCCGCCATCAACACCAACACTGCCCCAAGGACTGGAAGCAATGTTGTGCCTGTTGCAGCGAAGGACAAGTCGCAAGTGATTTGTTATGACTATGGAACTAAGGGTCACTACTCCAATGAGTGCCCCAAGAAGAATGCCGCAGCCCCCAATGCAAATGCCCCAGCTCAGCAGCAGCGTTGTGTTCAGCTCGGAAGAAGGTTTGACCCAGGGAATTTGCTCAACCGCAACGGTCGTCTCTTTCTCATGCATGCTGAAGAAGCCCAGGAAGCGCCAGATGTTGTACTGGGTATGTTTTCTGTTAACTCAGTACTTGCCAGAATGTTGTTTGATTCTGGTGCATCACACTCATTTGTCACCGAAGAATTTGCATGCACTAGTAAGATTCAACCAACCAAACTGAAGCATGTTATGATTGTTCAAATCCCCGGTTCAACCACCAAAGCTAGGAAAATTTGCAAAGCCGTCCCTATCCGAATCCATGGCATATATTTTTATGCTAATATAATAGTACTCGGAACTAAAGGTTTGGAAGTAGTACTAGGAATGTATTGGATGTCTAAACATAAAGGATTAATTGACTGTGCCAAGAAAGAAATAACCATGACCAGTACCGCCGGAATATCAGTCGAGCATGTATCTGAAACCTTACCTCGTCAATTCAAGTGCAACAAGAGTATAGCCCAACCTACCATTGACCAAGTCCGGATAGTCTGTGAATACCCCGATGTATTTCCAGATGTTTTGCCCGGTATGCCCCCAGATCGAAATATCGAGTTTATCATTGAACTAATCCCTGGAACAGGACCCATAGCCCAGAGACCATATAGTATGAACCCGTCTGAACTAGCAGAACTGAAGAAGCAACTGGATGCCATGCTGGAAATTGGATTGATTCAACCAAGTGCGTCACCATGAAGATCACCTGTTTTGTTCGTGGACAAGAAAGATGGAGGTAACCGTTTGTGTACGGATTATCGGAAGTTGAATGATGTCACTATCAAGAACAAGTACCCATTGCCCAAGATAGAAGATCTGTTTGACCAGTTGACTGGTGCCAAGGTGTTTTATAAGATTGATCTTAGAACTGGCTATCATCAACTCAAGATTCGCGCAGAGGATATTCCCAAGACTGCCTTTACCACCAGATATGGATTATACGAGTATACTGTCATGTCTTTTGGATTAACCAATGCCCCCGCTTATTTCATGAATCTCATGAATAAGATTTTTATGGACTTCCTGGATAAGTTTGTCGTTGTTTTCATCGATGACATTCTGATTTATTCCAAATCATAAGAAGAACATGAGCTACACCTAAGGACCATTCTTGGAATCCTTAGAGAGGATCAGTTGTATGCCAAGTTTAGCAAATGTGAATTTTGGTTATAGGAGGTAGGATTTCTCGGACATATCGTATCAGCCGGAGGAATTGCCGTTGACCGCGCAAAGGTGAAAGATGTCGAAGATTAGCAATCCCCAACCACCCAAACCCATGTTTGTGCATTTCTCGGATTGCCGGGATACTACCGCAAGTTCGTAGAAGGATTCTCGAGTATCGCCAGACCCATGACCCAATTGCTGAAGAAGGACAAGAAGTTTGAATGGACGGACAAATGTGAAGCGAGTTTTCAAGAACTCAAGAGAAGAGTGATTTCAGCCCCAATATTAATCATGTCGGATATCACGAAGCCCTTTGACGTGTATTGTTGACGCATCCAAGATCGGTCTCGGATGTGTGCTAATGCAAGAAGGAAAAGTTATATCCTATCTATCTCGACAACTGAAACAGCATGAACAGAATTACCCAACCCATGACCTCGAGATCGCAGCCGTAGTTCTTGCCCTGAAGACATGGAGGCATTACCTAATGGGAAACCGTTGTGAGATTTATTCGGATCACAAGAGCCTGAAGTATATATTCACTCAGAAGGAGTTGAATATGAGACAGAGAAGATGGATTGAGCTAATCAAGGATTACAACCTGGACATTCACTACCACCCCGGTAAAGCCAATGTGGTAGCAGATGCCCTTAGCAGATTGCCGTGCCGCTTGAACTCCATGATTTTGAAGGAGGAACCAAGTTTGCACAAGGAGATGGAAGATTTCCGAATGGAGGTAGTGAGTGAAGGATTTTTGGCTAGCATAGAACTTCAACCCACTTTGATCAGCCAGATCAAGGAGGCACAGAAAGGAAATGCTAGCATCGACGGAATCAAGCGTCGTATTGGTACAGGAAAAGTACCCGGATTTACCGAAGACGAAGAAGGAGTTCTATGGTACAAAGGACGTCTTTGTGTACTAGCAGATTCAGAGTTGAAAGAATTTATTCTGAAGGAAGCTCATGATACTCTTTATTCTATCCACCTCGGAGGAACGAAGATGTATCAGGATTTGAAGGAACAATTTTGGTGGAATAAGATGAAGAGAGAAATCGGAAGCTATATCGCCAAGTGTGATATATGTCAGAGAGTCAAGGCGAGACATCAAAGACCCGCAGGATTGTTGCAACCATTGCAGATTCCAGAATGGAAATGGGATTTCGTTGGAATGGACTTTATCACCGGATTGCCTACTTCTAGTAGGGGAAATGACTCTATTTGGGTCATAGTTGAAAGATTGTCCAAAGTTGCCCATTTCTTACCAGTCAAGACCACTTACCAGAGTTCGAAACTAGCTGAGTTATACATCGCTAGAATCGTCGGTTTGCACGGAGTCCCCAAGAACATCGTATCGGATCGAGGAACTCAGTTCACCTCGAGATTCTGGAAGAAAGTCCAAGAAGGTTTAGGAACCCGACTAGATTTCAGCACAGCTTATCACCCTCAGACCGACAGACAAACAGAGCGAGTAAATCAAATACTCGAAGATATGTTGAGAGCATGTGTGTTAGAGTATGGATCTAAATGGGAAGACTGTCTACCATTTGCAGAATTTTCATACAACAACAGTTATCAAGCTAGTTTGTAAATGGCCCCATTTGAATTCATGTATGGACGGAAGTGCCGCACCCCTTTGAATTGGTCGGAAGTAGGAGAGAGTCAGATTTTCACACCCAACATCCTACGAGAAGCAGAAGAGAAAGTTCATAAGATTTGTGAGCACCTCAAGACCACCCAGTCAATACAAAAGAGTTACACCGACAAGAGACGTCGAGACCTCGCTTTCAATGTCGGAGAGTTCGTGTATCTGAAAGTGTCGCCATTGAAAGGAATGCAGCGTTTCCAGTTGAAAGGAAAGTTAGCCCCCAGATATATCGGACCCTTCAAGATTCTGAATTGTCGAGGAGAAGTATCATATCAATTGGAACTGCCAGAAGAAATGTCAGCCGTGCACAATGTGTTCCATATCTCGTTACTTCGCAAATGTCTCGAAGTTCCGGAGAAGACTGAAGTTTTCAAGAATATTGATCACCGGACCATAGAGATCAACGATGACCTGACCTATCCCGAAGTACCCATCCGTATTTTGGAAGAAGCTTTCATAACTACCAGGACCTGAAGCATCAAGTTTCTCAAGATTCAGTGGAGCAACCACAGGGAAGAAGAAGCTACCTGGGAGCGAGAAGATCACATCAGGACGGAGTTCCCAGATCTCTTTAAATCCTAGGTAATCTTTTTCGTCCTTTTTCAAATCTCGGGATGAGATTTTGTTTAAGGGGGGAAGGTTTGTAACATCCCAAAAATATTAAACATGGATCAACAAACTCTAATCATCAAGTGTAGGGTTAATAAAAACTTTCCCATCTCAAAATATGAAAGCATTCATATGTATGTGTATTTAAATTAGGAGTTCTTTTGAATTACCATGGTTCTGTGATTCATTGCTTGTAAAATGATTCTTAGGTGAAATAAACATCATCTAAACCATTCCCAAACTTTTCCCAAAGAAAAACAACTCAAAATGAATAAATGAAGTGAATGGTCATTTTTGCCAAATTAACTATCATGCCTACTTTGGCTATTTCTAACACTCAAAACTTAACAATTGTGGATCTTTGCACACCTTGTTAGTACACATAATAAGGTACCAAGGCCCACTTTGTGATATTCCAAAAACATTCAAATGTTAAGTTTAAATGACAGTTTAAAATTGAATCTATCTTATATGGGAAGATCCCGCTATTTCAAAAACCACTCAAACAAGCTCAATTTTCAAAACCCAAGCACCCACAGAATCTCAAGCTTATGCCTAGCATACCCACCAAAAATATTTTCAAAATTCAAAAAGAAGTTTCTTGCGGCCATTTCATCAAACACTTGCCAGGCAGAATTTAAACCAAATCAATTTCACTATTTCAAATAGTGTACTGGCCAAACTTGTCTCCCATTTGACATTCAATTGATCACTTTGTACCCCTGGCTCAAACCAAGACCTAACTAACCCACCCCCTACCTCCTAGCAGCATGGCCATGGCCAAACCGAGCCCACCTCGCCGGCCAACTTGGTCGCGCCGCAGCAGACCACCTCCCCCTCTCTCGCCATGTCTGGGAGCTAGCCAGCACCTCACTGCCGCCCACTGTCCCCTTTCCGAGCCAAGGCAATCCATGGACCACCGAGAACACCCCGCGCCCAGTGCCACAGCGACATGCCGAGCACACGCCAGAGCGCCGCACCCGGCACGTGTGCACACACCGCACCTCGACCGCAGCCCATGCCCACCGCGTCGCCACGACCCAAGGAACACGCCAGACATCCCCGTTTGCCGTCCAATGCCTCACAGCCACCGCTCGCCGTCGAAGACGCCGCCTCTGCCGCTCAGAGCACCAGCCTCGCTCGACCGTTTACCACCGCCCCGCATTGAATTCCTAGAGCATCGCTAGGAGACCGCGCGTCGATCGCCACCCTTAGCCATGCCTCTAGCAGCCCGTAGCCATGTCGCCACCGTTGCCTGCCCATCCCTCTCGGCCTCGCCGTCGAGCCTATAAAAGGAGGCCACCCCCAGCCATTTGCAGCACACCGTTCCACTCCCCTCACCTCACTGACCATCCCACACCTCTAGTCGGAACACGGGGAGCAGCAGCTCGCCGGAATTGCACCGGAGCAGGCCGCCTCTAGAGGAGAAGGGCGCCGCTGATTGCGACCACCCCCGGAGCTGCCTCAACCGTCCCTGAGCTCGCCGTCGACCACCCGTTCGTTTGCCCGCCTCGCCATCGTCGCTGGAGCCCTGGTACGCCCCCTATGCACCCCCACTGAGCCGCTAGGGTTAGAGCTCACCGGCGACAGGTCCGTCGTCGACGACGATCCACAGCCGTCGATCCCCACTCTAATCCAACGACCCACACAACCCCGTACCTCTTCACGCGTTATGAGCCGCTGACTGGTAGACCCCTGTCAGCTGAGCCCCACGCTGCGGAGTGACACTGGGCCGACCCATTAGCGTCTACCGCGCAACCCAACAGTTTGAATTTAGATTTTTTCCATTTTAATTCAAACACAATTCTGTACATAGATTCAAAAATCAACCCAGCTCAATTGAATTAACCAAATTGCATGAAACCAATTTTGTCATAAAGGTACTGAAATGCTTAATCCAAGCCCGTTGGATTCAAATCATTTGGATATGTAGATTAACCTTGGTAAAAATAACAAGGCAGAAGCTTTTTTGCATTCAAACATTTTTCAAAATTCAACCATAAGAGCTTTTGAGTTGATTCCAACTCTCAAAAATCACATTTTATCATACCTTTCAGAATATATAAAAACATATGGGTTTACTTACAGGAATATTGTTCAAGTAATAAAATAATGCCATATAGGCATTTCTAGTCACTTTATTTATTTAAAATAAAAGGTTAAACCTTATTAAATTGTGACACCACTTTAAATCACATTCCCATGTACTGAAATATGTGGTGATGACATCTGTCAACATGATCCCATGTTTGAGTTGGAGAATATTAAATCTTAAGTAGTTTTTCAATGAGTAGAAATTACTTTTCTCAAATTAAAATAAATAAGACAAAAGCTTTAATCTTGTAATGTTAAGTGATGATGCTAGATCATCTATAGCACACCTCTATGTGATGATTGAAAATAGTTAAGTATTGTTTGGTGATTGTGTATCTCGTATTTATTTATAGACGCTAGTACCGACCAAGGATACGAGGAGGAAGGAGGATACTACGAGGAAGAAGCCGAGGAGAACTTCAACCACTACTCTGCTCAAGGCAAGCTTATACTGATACTTATGCAAGCTAATGCTTGAAACCTTGCAAGATAACACTTGCAACTATGAAAGTTAGATAACCTAGGCAATGCATTAAGCATGCTTATTTAGACACATTTGATGATACCCAATCCTAGTTTTACTTACAAGCTCTATACTTTATTTCTTTATCAAAGCTTTCTCTTAGAGTTTACATAGTAAATTGTAGATACTAGAAGGATTTGGAAGGTAGCATAAAGAGCATTAAATTTGGCCTAAGTTAGATAATCTTGATGTCATCCCAAGGCATGAGATTGAACTTAATTAATCTCCACATGTTTACCACCCCTCATTAGTACTTACTCCCACTTGTAGATGCTAGTGCTAAGCATAAAACTTGATCAACTTTAGATGGGAATACTTGGTGGACATGGTTATGAAAACCTTAGAATGATGAGTCATTCTACTGAAATGTTTTGACATGTGTTCTCGAACACCAGATGATTTGATGATGAAAATATTGAGGCATGAGCCTTAGCCCTTGATAAAACTGATGGTTGTCTGGATGCGATACCATTCCAATTTTACCGTACAACCACAATACCCGAAAATTGGGTAGGGCTTGACTGGAAACTTATATACCTTAGTATGGGTTCCCTCGCGGTCAAGGTCTGAGCTGAGGCTACCTTGTGAAGATTGTCCACCTGTGCAGTACCCAAGATGACAGTTGGTCATGGTTGGGAGGCCAAACTCACAGGAGAGGTGCATATACTAGGGCGTGTAATTGAAGGTTAGGATTGATTATCCGCATACTGAGTATGGTGAATTCAGGATTTGTTTCTAACGGATGTATCGAATGTTGTGGTGAAAGTGTACAATCTCTGCAGAGTCTCAAACTATTCGAATAGCCGCGTCCGCGGTTATGGACAGTTGGAGTGGCCATACTGTTACCCCGTCAGATGTTTTCAAAATGACTTATGAAATGAATTGAGACTTTGACTTGACCACAATAGGGGTGTGATATAAAATTCAAGTTCCCACTTAGGTGTTATAAAACTTCAACTAGCTTTCTTTGCTTCAGAACTGAATAGAGGTAAATCTGGCTTTTTGCAAAACAACCCTAGATCTTAGTGTCCTACTACAAAAACCCCCCTTAACTTGTTAGTATTAGTTTGCGAGTACTTAAAGAGTACTCATGGCTTTGTCCCTGTCTATTTCCGTGGCCAGACTATGAAGAGGAGTATCAGGATGATGGACCGGAGGAAGGTTACGACAACTAGGATCATCTCCCATCGTCAGCATTGCCTGTGACCCCGAAGATGGAGCTTCACCTACGCTATCTTTACTATTACGTTATCTCCCATCGTCATCAGTTCCCATAAAAGACTTAATGCATTCATAATCATAGTTTATACCTGACTTTCTTCCTTTGTCATTCTCCCAAGCTTCAGTGTTCTCTTGAATACGGTCTAGTAGATCCCATTTAGCTTCTTCCTTCATACGTGTGAATGATCCAACACAAGAAGCATCTAGTAAATCTTTATCATGAAGAGAAAGCCTAGCATAAAAGTTATTGATAATAATATTGTTAGGGAGTTCATGAATAGGACATTTAAGCATTAGTAACTTCAGTCTCCCCCAAGCTTGAGTTGTACTCTCTCCATCGCAAGGCCAAAAGTTATATATCAGATTTCTATCCTTATGAATCTCACTGGGAGGATAGAATTTAGAATAAAAGAGAGATGTTATTTCCTCTCATTCCATGGATTGTCCATTCTTCAGCAGCTTATACCATTCTTCAGCTCTCCCTTTCAAGGATATAGAGAGTAACTTCTTCTTCACCTATTAAGTTGTGATACCTGCACACTTAAACAACCCGCATAATTCATGGATAAAAAGCAAGTGATCACCAGGATGGACAGTTCCATCCCCTAAATAATAATTATCCATAACACGATCAACAATACTTGTAGGTATCTTAAAAGGATCTATCTCAATAGGTGGTGGTTCATCTACTACCCTAGCAGTGGTAGTAGTTTTCCCAAACAGAAAACCAAGTGGGTTATCCATATTGGAAACAGAGTAACAAGCAGTAACAAAAAGCAATAATCACAGTAGAAGTTTCCTTTACCAGTTCCACTCTTCAATAGCGCTTCACTCCCGGCAACAGCGGCGCGGAAAATAGTCTTGATGACCCACAAGTATAGGGGGTGTATCGTAGTACTTTCGATAAATAGGAGTGTCGATCCCAACGAGGAGCAGAAGGTGTTGACTAGTGGTATGGAGCAGGAACTCTCTGCAAATACTTAGCAAACGGATTTTTAGAGGTTTTCTGATAAAGCAACAAAACAAAGTGCAAGTAATAAAGACAAAGAACAAACGCACCAAGTGGCCCAATCCTTTCTTTGCAAAGGACAAGCCGGTGGAAATACTTATAAGGACCAAACGTTCTCAAGGACACACGGGAATTCTATCAAGTGCTTTCGCTTCAAATAGCTGAGTAGTCTTCTTTGGTGTTGTAAGTGTTGTGTGGGTGAACCTGTGCTAATGTACCGTCCTTACTTGGACTAATACATACTTGTGATTAAACCCCCTGCAAGCATCCGCAACTACAGGAAAGTAATTAAGATATAAACCTAACCACAGCCTTAAACTCTGAGATCCTATGCTCCCTTATGCAATGGTGTCCTAACGAGGTTCAGGTTTCTGTCACTCCGGCAACCCCACAATTAGTATCCAAATATAAAATGCATTCCCCTAGGCCTATAAATGGTGAAGTATCATGTAGTCGACGTTCAGATGACACCACTAGAAGAATAGCACCACAACTTAATGTAACTACCTCGGTGAATTACGCTCCTAGTTTCAAGCCTGGATGAACGGAAATGGTTGAAATAGTACGGTGGGGCCCAAATGCCACTCACAAGTAGACCTTTCGGCCGTCCCAACCATTTCCAAACATCGGGACAAGAATGGGCGGCGAAATCGGCAGGCGAAGGGATCAACTACATACACAAATGAGTATGTATGCAAGCCACCATACAACAGTACATCAGAGCCATTCCATCTAAAAAGAAAGGAAATATAGCAACGCCATACGGCAAGATCCAAATATCCTAGATAGATATAATAGTTTAGGATATCTCCTCATACATCAAACATCAGAGTATCAAGCGGAAGCGGAAGACAAAATCCGAGTACGGATAAGAAGCAAATCGGCATAAGATGCCCCATATATAAGCAGATCCCGCCCACAGATCTCACGGATCCCCGTTCCTGGAATCTCTACACCGAATGATCGTTGCCCACATCGTCCGTCTCTTCCACCCAGTATCCATCTTGCGAATGTACCTGTTCATCTGAACCAATAATTTATCGTGTGAGACCCTAGGGGTACTCAGCAAGTCTTTATGCCGCTAAAGGGGACACAACCTGGGGTGACGCAATTGCAGCAAAAGATGAACCCTAGCAATTCTATAGATACTCGCTAACCATCCGCCTAACCATAGATAGACGGATGTCCGTGAATTAAAAACAACAGTTATAATGGTAATCTTAACAGATCCATCCTCCTCCTCGCTTACCGACGAGGAAGCGGACGAACAACCCCCCATCCGTTGGCATTTTTATTATCCATTCCGTGAGTATTGCACTATTTACTAGTCAGGTACCTAGTCTAGTCAAATTAAAAGCGGTACTTTAGTTATTCTTGTCTATGATCGAGAAACTGTGCTCCAAGTCATCCATAACCGCGGACACGGCTTTCAGAAAGTTTTACCTACAGGGTGCACAAATAGCAACACACCTTTGGATCAACCTCGGAAAACCAAATCAAAACCCAACGAGGCATTCACGACAAAGCGATCACAGATTGAGAGATATTTCAGGGGCCACCCCATTGAGCTACCCAACGAAGTTAGTGACTCAGACGGCCTCAAGGTTTGCGTCGGTGGCTGTAAACGATCGGGAACTCGAAAATGTGGTGGGCTTGTCGATACCATAAAACACTCCGCTTACCTAAATAAAGACGATGTGCGACCTCGCACAATTTAAATAAGGCAGTAAATAAAACCTTAAACTAGTTTGTGGCCCCAAGAAATAAGAATGAATCAAGCTCTGGCTCAGGGGGGTTCATAAGCCTCCCGGATGTGGATAGCGCGAATATTCAAGGAACAGGAATCAAGTACTCGGGGTCCTACGGGACACAAGTGAGCCTGAAAAACCAAATAGCGAATATGGCTCACCGATGCCACTTTCATTAGTTATCCCATTACTACTCAGGTTAAGTTGTTTAGGTACCTCGTTATCCATCAGACACTCACTGTGGCATCCCGCAAAACCACTACTAGAAAATCGCGTTGATTTTGTGCATTGCATCATCATGACCGCATGCTCATGTCATCATGCCACATTGCATTTGAGCATCGTCATCATCTTGCATTTGCTTGTATAAAACTATTTGTAGAAAAACCTGTTTGTGTTTTCTAAACGCCCCGTCCTTATTCAAATGCAAACACCGGGTCACCGGATTATTTTGTTTTGTTTGCTATCAGTCTGCATAAGTCTTGTTTTAAACAAATAAAATGGTAAATTATTTTAGTGGGGGCAGTCGAACGGGCCGATTCGACCCGAACGACCACCCCCAGGAATAAAACGGTCCACCCATAATCCTAAAACTACCCAACCTAATCTACCCACACCCCCCTCCACCTCACCCCAGCCACTCGCCGCTCGCCACCTCACCCCAACTCTCTCCCTCACCCAATCCCCATCTGCCACCTCAACCCACCCCACAGCCCCACCACACAACACACGCACGCACACCACGCCTGCCCACGCACCGACCCGGCCCCACGCACCCGCCCACCCCGCGTCAGGCCCCCTCGCTCTCTCCTTCCTCTCTCCCTCTCCCCTCTCTCTGCCATGGCCCTTGCTCGCCGCCTCACTTCCTTTGCCTCCCTCTTTCCCATGGCCATGCGCCTCCCGGACCTCCGCCTCGCCTCCAGATCCGCTGCTGAGCCCGGCTCCGCTCACTGCCCGTCTGCGACCTCCCGGGTTCTGCTGGCCGAGCCTGTCCGTCTTCCTCCTCGGGCTGCCTCGCCCTCCCGCCGACCGCCTTGCTCCCTCCTTCGCCTCCAGGGCCCCCGGCCACCAAGCCCGACGCCGCCGTCGGCCTCCTCTGCCGCCCGCCATGTCCCGGCGCTTGCCTCCGAGCTCGCTGCCCGCCAGACGAGACCGCCTCCGGCCCTGCCGCTTCGCTGCCACGCCCCATGACGCTCCGCCGCCGTCTGCGCCTGTCGCCAGCCCGTCTGGCCGCCGCCGCCGCCAGTCTCCAGCGTCGCCTGCTCGCCTGCCTCCGGCCCGCCCCTGCCGGCCGTCTGCGTCGAAGCCGCTTCGTTGCCTCATGCCTCCCCGCCGACGGAGCTCCACCACGGCGTCGCCCCGGCCGCCGCGGGCTCCCCCTGCTAGCCGCCGTGCTCGCCTTCCCCCGACCAGCGCGTGGGCCCGCCGCCCAGGTCGCCTCCCCAGGCGCTGTTTTTTTTCTGTCTCCGGCCGTGCTCCGCGAGCCGCGCTCGCCCCTGTGCCGTGCTCTGCTAGTTTCCATCTCGTTTGGTCGTCGGGAGGCTTCCTCCGTTTGATCCTTGCAATGTTTGGTTGCTCTTTGGCCGCAAAGGTTTCGCGTCAGCATGTTCGACACAAGTTTTGCATCACAGAGACCTTCATTAGACCCAAGTACCGCCAAGACGCTCGCGACCACCTAACAGGACCACATCGACAAGTTCGCCTCGAGGAGCCGCATGAACCCGAGGATCCATCGACAAGACCTTCGACGCGAACCCCGAGCTCCTCTCCCCGAGTCCGAAGACCGAACCACAAGCGCCAAGTACTTCACCCCAGACATCGAGACCCTGAACGACAAGTACTCCCTCGAGGACGCCGAGTACTTCACCCCGGACCCCGCGGACCCTGGCGCCGTTCCCAAGTTCGCCACCGGTGAATAAGGAGAAAACCTCAAGGACTTCGGCACGGAGCGGCAAGATCGCCTCACGGAATCCGAAGCGCGGACCCGGCAAGATCCCCGCAACGACAAGAACGACACCGACCCGGAAGGATCCGATGCGCCCCCGACACCGAATCAAGTCCTTCTTCCCGGATGCGACAAGATCTGCCTCGTTGTTCGAGAACGATGCCGCCCAGACCAATCCGTCGCACCCTGAACCCTGAGACCGACCCCGAACCCCGGAACCTCAAGATCGTCGAACCCTAATGTGTGACCCCTTTCTCGGACCCTATTTTTACAAATGCTAAATATAAAACCTGTTGCATATTAATCATTCATCTCGCATGCATATTGTGTGTTTTGGGGGGCCTTATGCCGATTCACCTAATAATTAAATATGGGGCCCATATGCGGGCAAATCTAGCCTTATATTGGCCTCATTTAAATTTGTGTAGCGAACCGGTAACTTATCTTGCCCTGTTATAACAACATTTAAATTGCGGGGTATCTAAACAACTTGAACCGTTTAATTAATTGTCGGGACCCCGGTTCCACTTAATATTGCCCAATTGCACCACACCTTTGCCATGTCATACATCATTCATGCATCATGCCGATCTTTTGCCGTAGTATTAAATATTGCATCCGGTGTTTATTCTAGTGTTTTGCTTCTTCGCGGATAAGGCCGTTGAGTTGATGCGAGTGTCGACCCGATCTTCGGTTGAACCTTCGACAATGTTTTCAGGCGAGCACCTCCCTCCTTTCTACCTATCTTACTTTTATAGTATTTATTCCCTCCTGTTGATCTATTGCTATCTGTGTTGCGATGCTCTAGTTTTCGTGCCCGTGATATCCCTTGCAGACTCATATTGCCTTGGACACATCCTATTACCTGTTGTTTGGTAGATAGTTGGACTGGCGTCGTAGTCGCTTTGCTCAAGTGTTGTTGCGGTCGTCAAGTACCACGCTTGTTGGAGTATTGCCACTGCTCGATGTTGGAGATGATCTTGGCTTTACTTATCGCTCACTTTAATTCCTGTTTAACAACTAAAATTGAAGTAAGTAAGCGAGGCATCGTGGGTGATAGATAATATTTGGTTTCCGAGCCCACTTGTGTCCGTAGGGACCCCGAGTACTTGATACTTCCTTGATTTCTCGCGCTATCCACATCCGAGAGGCTTATGGACCCCCGAGCGAGCTTGATTCATTCTTATTTCTTGGGGCCACAAACTAGTTTGAGGTTTTATTTACTATCTGTACTTATGCCATGCTTTATCGCTTTATTTAAATTGTGCGGTAATGCATTCGCATCTTTAGGATCGTGGCCGATTTATTTGTATCGACAAGCCCAGCCACACTTTCGGGTTCGATCGTTTATACCACCTCCACAACCTTAAGCCCGTTTGAGCCGGCCCGGCTTCGCTATGGATCTACTTAAAGGGTGGCCCCTGAAATATTTCTGAATCCTGTAATTGCTTTGTCGTGACTGTTTGCTTGGGTTTTGATTTGGTTTTTCCGAGGCATATCAGTGTGTGTTGCTATTTGTGCACCCTCGCAGGTTAAAACTTTTCGAAAGCCGTGTCATGTTATGGACGACTTGGAGCATGATCTCGATCATAGACAACTATAACTAAAGTAGTGCTATAAATTTGACTTTATAATGACTAGTAATCAGCTTCACTATAATGGAATGGCTAAATAAAACCGCCAACAATTGCTTGTTTGGGTGTCGCTTGCGACCATTGTACCTGACTAGTAAGTATTGCAACTACAACGGAATGGCTAAATAAAAGTACCAACAACTGCTGGGTTTTGGGTTTATCTCATGCTATCTGTACCTGATTAGTAATTGTTGCAACTATAACGGAATGGTTAACTAAAAGTGCCTCGCTTATTTTATCAGGATGACTATCTACACCTGACTAGTAATTGCTGCAACGATAACTGAATAAATAAAACTGCCAACTGTGTGAGTTCCTCGGTTGACTTCCTCGTTGGTCTCGAGGGGGAATACCAGGATGGGTTTGTTTGATGGTAGTATCAGGTTGGTTCCGAATAGGTCTTTCTTACCCCTCTCTGATAGCCGCCAGTTGCATCGAGTCTCTATAGGTTGTTTAGTGCATGCTGCCGCTGCCGCTTCAGTCCACCATACCTATGTAGGCGAGGACCGCCGAATTCTAGCCTCGCCGTGTACTGGCCTCAGTACTGACGCTCCTTTTTTTCCTTTGCCCTTTGTCGGCACCCCTTTTGTTTAAGCAGGTTTTGAGATCGACGTCGTTAGCAGGGTTACCCTTCCGGCTTGGCCTGGGTAGGGTTATGGACGCCATTGGTTATTATTCAGGGCTCTTAGCCCCATTTACATCTTGTCCGTAGTTGGACGCTCCCTCGTTTTCAAGGTGATTTGGATCTTTGTATATTATATCTGTATTCTTGACTCTTTGAGTCGCTGTTGTATATATCTGTTCTGTGGGTCCCATCGAGGACTATTGTGTAATGTTATTACTTCGTTTTCCACCCGCACGAAAGTGCCTGGTGGGCACCTTTGAATCGTTTCTATGCGGGTTTGGCGGGTTTCGCTAAAACTTGCATAGGTCCGATTCTGAGGGTGTTACACTCACATACCCTACACATGCTGTTCTACGACTCGCATGGCTCAAACAACTCCTGTAGTAATGGCTCACGGGATGGAGGAACAAGCTTCGGTGGGGTTTAAAAGTAAAGGCTATGCAACACTTGGGATTCAATTTAATGCAATCGCGACTCAATGATGCAAGAGTAAGATAGAGGCAATAGGTACTATATGTATGCAAGCATGTGGTAGTGCTTGCCTGGCAGCTCAGTTGAAGCAAGGGATGGATCTGGGTAGTGCTCCTGGTTCTCTTGATATATCCCCTGCTCAGCGTCTATTCGAAGAAGAACCAAACAAACAAGGGCCAACATAAATAAAGGGCACAAGCATATGAATAAAATGCATCAATCAAACAATCATGCCATGATGAATGATGCATAATTTGCATGGCAATAAGGTAGCATGGCATGGGTGAGGTGTGGGGTACAAGAATAAACCATTTTATTGAGTTTTAGCCTCATTTTATCCTCATATTAGTTGCTGTATACTTTATATTTATATGATGCATGCTGCAAAACATATGATGGAACGCATAAACAGAAAGGTCTCGTCGAGCTAATCATTTTAGACATATTATTTGTTAAATTTGGAGTTATAAAACAAAAGTTATTAATTAATTAAGAAAAAGGGCATTTTATTGTAATTTTAATCAACTTGGAATTTTAAATGTCCAAAATATATTTTGAAGGCCATATTTGAAATCCTCACATTTTTCTGATTTCAAAACATATATTATATGCATTATTTGGATTTGTATTTTAAAAGATATTTAAAAACAGAATTAAATTTGAATTTGATTTAATTTGGAAAAGATTTGAATTTAAACAGATTACACAAAAGCTTTTTGTACTCAGGAACAGCTAACCCCAGCCACTGACGGGTGGGGCCAGTGCTGACTGGGACTCCACAGCGCACGGAAAACATTTTACACCGCGGCCTAATCTAGCTCAAGCGAATGACATGTGGGGCACGTTACCAAGACACGGACTTTCAAGGCGCCACCGGGCGTGACACGTGGGGCATCCGTGGTAGCGCGGGTTAAGGCTGGAGAAAACCGAGGGGCTTTTCTGCAAGATTGAACGGCGGCTGACTGGTGGGCCAAAAGGGTACCGCGGGTTAAGCATAAAAACTAGGCAGGGGTTAACTGCAAAAGCGGCGACGTGTACTGTGCTTCTTCCTCTGCTCTCTGCCGATCGATCGGTGCTCGGCTGTAGCGGCTCGGTGCAGGAGTTCGAACCATGACCGGGCCGCTGTGTGGGCGGAGCCGCCGGTAGGCTAGGGGTTGTGTCGTAGGGCTACGCGGTGAGATGAGGGATACGAGGTACGGAGAATGACGAGCTTAACCTGCCGTACAGAGGGCAGGCGTTCGTCCGCCGGATCCACTCGTCTAGGAAGAGAGAAACAGCGGAGAGTGCAGAGGTGCAGCTCACCGGGAGGATGTTGGTGCGGATGGTTCGGGCAGAGGAGCTAGCGATCGGCGACGAGGCAGACGCCGGGCGAGCTAGGGTTTGGCGTCGGCGGCGGCGGCGATCTCCGGCTCTGGCCCTTCTCCTCCTAGCTGGCGGTACTGGTCGATGCGGGGAACGTACTCGACTTCCTCGACAGCCTCCACGCCACGCTCGCCTGCTGGTTCGAGGAAACGACGACGACACCGACGATGGCCGGCGATGGTGTAGCCGGTGGTAGGGGAAGGCAGGGAGAGAGGGGGCGGCCTGGGGAGATCTGGGGACGCAGAGGTATCGTGTGGAAGGAGGAAAAGGTGAGGGGGAGGCGTGGATGCCGTGTGGGAGCAGGTTGGGGATAAAGGTGGCTTCGGCCACCTTTTCTCCACCTCTCCTCACGTGCTCGGCTGGCTCGGGCAGGGCAGGCAGATGGGGACGTCCAGGTGGGGTAGGGTGAGGCCAGGAGGTAGGCTCAGGGTGGGACTGCTCGGCAGAGAGAAAAGAAGAAGAGAGGAGAGGGGAGGCTCGGGCTAGGGTAGGGTTTTGGAGCTAGGCTCGGGTTGGGACTTGGGTTAGCTAGGGTTTGGTTGGGGTGGTGGTAGCTAGGTGGGTCCAGGGTGGCCAGGTGGGGCCGAGAGAGAGGTAGGCTAGGGTTAGGTTAGATGGGGTGGTTTAGAGAGGATGGGGTAGAGGGGTATGGTGATGAGAGGAACCTAGATAGAGAAAAGAGAGAGAGGTTGAGAGCTAGGATTTGAAGCATGATCAAACAAGAGGTGAAAAGAGAGAGGAGAGAAGAGGTGGTGAGGGTTTAACAAGATCAAAGTAGATCAAGCCAAAGAAGGGATATAAAGAGAGAGAGAGAGAAATGCTGATCCACTCAAGATTCAAATAAAAACCAAATACTAGAAAAGGTGGCACTTGCATGGCCCATGCAAAATATTTATTGCCATGTTGATTCTTGTGGAAACAATATTATTACATGGCATTATTATTTTGCATTCCCAAAAATTGGAATATAGCCAAGAAAAAAGGATTAAAGGATGCCCCATGTGGAGTAGATGGAGATGACCATGTTTGAATAGAAATGGGACTTGCTAGTGTGTATGTGCCACTAGATGCTCAATAGTCCCAAAAATATCCCAACATGGCATAATCCATAATAATCCATGTGGAAGCTAGGAAAAGGGTTCCACTCACAAGGCATGCAAGGGTGGCCATGTGGCTCTCATATATCAATAATGTGAAAACAACATGATGCTAAGATGAGAGCATGTGGAAAAGAATTGGATCCATCCCAACCCACATGAGCTAGAGGTAAAACCAATAAATGCCAAGCTCATATTTAGTTGGATGGTGGAATTATAAGGTGGTGAAAGAAAAGGTGGTGGAGTTAGTAAAAGACATGCCCCCAACTCAACTTGGGCATTTACACAATATATCAAGAACCAAATACAATATCAAGAGGCAAATACAATTGACAATGCATATGAGAGAAGAACCAAAACAAAAAGGGTTTTATATGATGCTCAAATGCAAGGTGGCATGATGACATGAGCATGATATATTTATGATGCAACAATTATATGTAGGAAGTAGCATCTATATAGACTAGGCTAGTAGCATTGCAATTGTTAGACAATTGGGATGCTACAACTCTCCCCCACTAAACAAGAATCTCGCCCCGAGATTCCTAGGAAAAGGGAACAACACAAGAAGAGGCGGGTGTTCGGAACGAAGGTGACCCTCACGTTCCCAAGGTATGAACAACGGAATGGTGCGACCACTACACCTTGCAAAACTTGCTAGACTTGTTGCGAGTCTTGCGTTTTGCTTGAGAAACAACGGTTAGAAGAGTTGAAGGATTGTCGTGAGACAAGAAGGATAGGATGGACATAGCTCCGGTTTTCTCAAGAAACATGATAAAAGAAAAAGATCCACTGGTGAAAGAAGGGACAAGATTAGGTATCATGGATAAAGAAAGACACGCTGTTAATATTAAAGATTTACTGGTACTAGAGAGGATGGATCTTTGTCTCGCCGGAAGGAAAGAGCTAGATTGGAGAGGTTTGAACCACTATGACAATAGCACCGTATCTTCTCTCGGATTTGAGAAATGAAGTATGGAACAAGATTGCCTTCAAACAATAGAGTCCCTTGATATCCACAGAAAGATTTAGTTAGACATCATCGTATTAGATTCTGCTTGCGCCGGTAAGAACCAAAGGATCACGCAATTGAGGTGCGCGGATATAACTTCCAGAGACGGATGTGAAGCCATCTCATGGTGGAAACCCGAGAAGCAAAGAATATGGAGGATCTGGAGTTTATTGTAGAGATACTTATTGCTTTCTTTAGCCTTGAGGCTAACGCAATAGATTTGCGTCTGATGGCCTCAACCATAATTGGCTTTACCACAGAGAAAGAATTGATGAAACAAAGAGAGAGATAATTCCTTCCATCTTGTTTGGGGATGTCGAGCACCGGTAGAAAGACGAGGAACGTAAAGAGTTTGCGTTTGTTTTCACCAGATAATTGAAGATTTTTCTCCATCTAGCATAGACAGACCACCAACAAGAGATTATTGATTACTTCCTTCGAGAGAGCACTCCGGAAAAACAAGGACGGAAGTAAAAGTATCGAGGGATAAAGGCCACTTCTAACTTCCGTGGAATGAGTGAAATCGCATTAATTCACCAATTCAATGTACAAGAGCGAATGATAAGAGTAGTGGTATGGTAGCTACTCCATCCTGCACTCAAAGCATTACTCCGCACATGAATAAGAAAACCATGCAACCCCACTACCGAAACAGACTGAAGGTATTGATAAGAAGAGCTCATGGAACTCCGTTAGAAAACAAAGATTGATACAAACGATTCGCCGGATTCAAGATAGATATGGGTGATGATGTTTTCGTCATGTCGGAAGTACCAAGCCACCGGAAAGATATGAAGGAAGATTACGGAGAACAACTGCAAGATTCCACAGATAAAGAAAAAGATAACACCAACTTGAACGGAAGGAATACAAGATCTGGAAGGTCTTCATGGCCTCCGGTGGATTGAGCATAGACGATAGAGCGAGAAGGTTTCCAGAGATTACTTGACCAGACTGAGGTGAAAGAACTCCATGTTCTTCTTGAAAAGATTGCGAGAGATTTAGCAGTCTTGAGGAAATCTTCGGCGGAACGACGATGATGACTCGCCAACAAGGAAACTCCGGGTTTGATTGAAGATGGAGGATGGAATTAACAATGAACTTGCTGATTCCAGAACTGAAGCGATCTATTTAGCAGAAGGACGTGGTCGAGATAGGTGACTTCAAAAAGTCAGGATTCACGCTTTGAGACTTTGCACACAGGCAGTGCTCACGAAGCTTGAGAGAAAGAGACAGAGATGATCTTCCATGTCCTTCCATTGATATCGAATAGGCAAGCATATTATCAACATATACCACCATGGATTAACAAGATATTCCCAGAATACCAAGTTCAAAAGGCGAGAGAAACGAACAAATGCTCGAACACTTCCTGAGCTCAACGCTCTTAGAAGGATCAATATTAAGAGCACGGGTTCGTGTTGAAGAAGATGCACTGGAAGAATAGATTATCTGGTCCTTCAGAGGAAAAAGAGATGTCACCTGGTTCACATTACCGATTGGATCACCGGTTACAAAGATAAAGAGATCTTGGATAAAGAAACGATGATAGCTCATACCTCAAGCAAATCTATCAGAGACGAAAAGATACAATTCCCTCGTCTCAAAGAGAATTTTGCATATATGGATTTCAAAAAGATGTGCAGCATGATGGACAGATGATAGACCGCCGTAGTGCTTTGGGAAACTCCGGATTGCCAAAGATGCTTGAATATGCATAGATATGATCACAGTGTACTCAAAATCACAGGAGATAACCGTCACCATTTGGAGGATAGTGGTGATTGCATTTTCCATATTCCAATCGATACTTATCATGAGTGGAATATAGCTATGCCGAGAACCAATTTACAATCACCAGCATTGGATCGACACATGTTATGTAATTAGCCCAAGAGAATTGGAGATGAAAAGAAACTCCAGGATTAAGCGCCGGTGACAAAAGAATGAGTTAGCATGGACTTGCTGATAAAAGGGAGATAGATAATGTTTCACACAAGACTGAAAAGGAGTGTGGAAGCACAGATGTATCAAAGAAAAAAAATTCCGCATTTTTCGGCATTAAAATACCAATAGGTGCGCAAAATCACTTATCCGATAGAGATTAGCAACTGATGCTTACACAGAATGTGGAGTTGCTAGAAGGAAGGACACCCTTAAGAAGATGGCACCGGTTAACACGGAGTCAGATAGATCGCGCCGGTTTTCAAAAGCCTGTCGGTATGGAATGTACCAATAGTTGATAACCAAAAGGCAGATAGCGATAACAAGTTGGATGCAACAGATAGACAAGGAATTACACACACACACACACACACTTTCTATGGTACTACGGAAACCCAGAACACGTGAATCCTAGTTTGAATTTTAAGAAGAGGATTGAAACGTTACACTTCCTTACCAGAAAAGGATGGGTGGTTGGGTAAGAAGAAAAATGGAAGCAGTCCTACTATCGCGTTTTGTTTTTCCCTAGTATACATAGCTACCAAAAATATTTGCTAGACAGACAACGACCATTTGGCTGAGACCCTGAAGGGCGGGATGGCTCTGATACCAATTGTAACTACCTCGGTGAATTACGCTCCTAGTTTCAAGCCTGGATGAACGGAAATGGTTGAAATAGTACGGTGGGGCCCAAATGCCACTCATAGGTAGACCTTTCGGCCGTCCCAACCATTTCCAAACATCGGGACAAGAACGGGCGGCGTAATCGGCAGGCGAAGGGATCAACTACATACACAAATGAGTATGTATGAAAGCCACCATACACAGTACATCAGAGCCATTCCATCTAAAAAAGAAAGGAAATATAGCAACGCATACGGCAAGATCCAAATATCCTAGATAGATATAATAGTTTAGGATATCTCCTCATACATCAAACATCGAGTATCAAGCGGAAGACAAAATCCGAGTACGGATAAGAAGCAAATCGGCATAAGATGCCCCATATATAAGCGTATCCCGCCTAAAGATCTCACGGATCCCGTTCGGAATCTCTACACCGAATGATCGTTGCCCACATCGTCGTCTCTTCCACCCAGTATCCATCTTGCGAATGTACCTGTTCATCTGAACCAATAATTTATCGTGTGAGACCCTAGGGGTACTCAGCAAGTCTTTATGCCGCTAAAGGGGACACAACCTAGGGTGACGCAATTGCAGCAAAAGATGAACCCTAGCAATTCTATAGATACTCGCTAACCATCCGCCTAACCATAGATAGACGGATGTCCGTGAATTAAAAACAACAGTTATAATGGTAATCTTAACAGATCCATCCTCCTCCTCGCTTACCGACGAGGAAGCGGACGAACAACCCCCCCATCCGTTGGCAGTTTTATTATCCATTCCGTGAGTGTTGCACTATTTACTAGTCAGGTACCTAGTCTAGTCAAATTAAAAGCGGTACTTTAGTTATTCTTGTCTATGATCGAGAAACTGTGCTCCAAGTCGCCCATAACCATGACACGGCTTTGAAAGTTTTACCTAGGGTGCACAAATAGCAACACACACTCGATCAACCTCGGAAAACCAAATTAAAACCCAACGAGGCATTCACGACAAATCGATCACAGATTCAGAGATATTTCAGGGGCCACCCATTGAGCTACCCGAAGTTAATGACTCGAGACGCCTCAAGGTTTGCGTCGGTGGTCAAAACGACCGGGAACCCGAAAATGTGACTGGGCTTGTCGATACCGAAAACACTCCGCTTACCTAAATAAAGACAGTGCATTACCGCACAATTTAAATAAGGCAGTAAAGCATGGCATAAGTACAGGATAGTAAATAAAACCTCAAACTAGTTTGTGGCCCCAAGAAATAAGAATGAATCAAGCTCTGGCTCAGGGGGGTTCATAAGCCTCCCGGATGTGGATAGCGCGAATATTCAAGGAACAGGAATCAAGTACTCGGGGTCCTACGGGACACAAGTGAGCCTGAAAAACCAAATAGCGAATATGGCTCACCGATGCCACTTTCATTAGTTATCCCATTACTACTCAGGTTAAGTTGTTTAGGTACCTCGTTATCCATCAGACACTCACATACCCTACACATGCTGTTCTACGACTCGCATGGCTCAAACAACTCATGTAGTAATGGCTCACGGGATGGAGGAACAAGCTTCGGTGGGGTTTAAAAGTAAAGGCTATGCAACACTTGGGATTCAATTTAATGCAATCGCGACTCAATGATGCAAGAGTAAGATAGAGGCAATAGGTACTATATGTATGCAAGCATGTGGTAGTACTTGCCTGGCAGCTCAGTTGAAGCAAGGGATGGATCTGGGTAGTGCTCCTGGTTCTCTTGATATATCCCCTGCTCAGCGTCTATTCGAAGAAGAACCAAACAAACAAGGGCCAACATAAATAAAGGGCACAAGCATATGAATAAAATGCATCAAGCAAACAATCATGCCATGATGAATGATGCACAATTTGCATGGCAATAAGGTAGCATGGCATGGGTGAGGTGTGGGGTACAAGAATAAACCATTTTATTGAGTTTTAGCCTCATTTTATCCTCATATTAGTTGCTGTATACTTTATATTTATATGATGCATGCTGCAAAACAGATGATGGAACGCATAAACAGAAAGGTCTCGTCGAGCTAATCATTTTAGACATATTATTTGTTAAATTTGGAGTTATAAAACAAAAGTTATTAATTAATTAAGAAAAAGGGCATTTTATTGTAATTTTAATCAACTTGGAATTTTAAATGTCCAAAATATATTTTGAAGGCTATATTTGAAATCCTCACATTTTTCTGATTTCAAAACATATATTATATGTATTATTTGGATTTGTATTTTAAAAGATATTTAAAAACAGAATTAAATTTGAATTTGATTTAATTTGGAAAAGATTTGAATTTAAACAGATTACAGAAAAGCTTTTTGTACTCAGGAACAGCTAACCCCAGCCACTGACGGGTGGGGCCAGTGCTGACTGGGACTCCACAGCGCACGGAAAACATTTTACACCGCGGCCTAATCTAGCTCAAGCGAATGACATGTGGGGCCACGGCACACACGGACCCACTCGCGGGCGCGCCAGCCGGGGCGTGACACGTGGGGCATCCGTGGTAGCGCGGGTTAAGGCCGGAGAAAACCGAGGGGCTTTTCTGCAAGATTGAACGGCGGCTGACTGGTGGGCCAAAAGGGTACCGCGGGTTAAGCATAAAAACTAGGCAGGGGGTTAACTGCAAAAGCGGCGACGTGTACTGTGCTTCTTCCTCTGCTCTCTGCCGATCGATCGGTGCTCGACAGGGCGGGCTCGGTGCAGGGTTCGAACCCGCGACGCGGGCCACGCGCGCGGTGGGCGGAGCCGCTGCGGTAGGCTAGGGGGTTGTGTCAGGTGGGGCTACGCGGTGAGATGAGGGATACGCGAGGTCTGAGAGAATGACGGCATTTAACCTGCAGGCATGAGGGGCGTTCGCCGGGATCCGCTCGTCTAGGAAGAGAGAAACAGCGGGAGAGTGCCAGAGAGGTGCAGCAGCTCACCGGGAGGATGTTGGTGCGGATGGTTCGGGCAGAGGAGCTAGCGATCGGCGACGAGGCAGACGCCGGGCGAGCTAGGGTTTGGCGTCGGCGGCGGCGGCGATCTCCGGCTCTGGCCCTTCTCCTCCTAGCTGGCAGTACTGGTCGATGCGGGGAACGTACTCGACTTCCTCGATAGCCTCCACTCCACGCTCGCCTGCTGGTTCGAGGAAACGACGACGACACCGACGATGGCCGGTGATGGTGTAGCCGGTGGTAGGGGAAGGCAGGGAGAGAGGGGGCGGCCTGGGGAGATCTAGGGATGCAGAGGTATCGTGTGGAAGGATGAAAAGGTGAGGGGGAGGCGTGGATGCCGTGTGGGAGCAGGTTGGGGATAAAGGTGGCTTCGGCCACCTTTTCTCCACCTCTCCTCACGTGCTCGGCTGGCTCGGGCAGGGCAGGCAGATGGGGACGTCCAGGTGGGGTAGGGTGAGGCCAGGAGGTAGGCTCGAGGTGGGACTGCTCGGCAGAGAGAAAAGAAGAAGAGAGGAGAGGGGAGGCTCGGGCTAGGGTAGGGTTTTGGAGCTAGGCTCGGGTTGGGACTTGGGTTAGCTAGGGTTTGGTTGGGGTGGTGGTAGCTAGGTGGGTCCAGGGTGGCCAGGTGGGGCCGAGAGAGAGGGAGGCTAGGGTTAGGTTAGATGGGGTGGTTTAGAGAGGATGGGGTAGAGGGGTATGGTGATGAGAGGAACCTAGATAGAGAAAAGAGAGAGAGGTTGAGAGCTAGGATTTGAAGCATGATCAAACAAGAGGTGAAAAGAGAGAGGAGAGAAGAGGTGGTGAGGGTTTAACAAGATCAAAGTAGATCAAGCCAAAGAAGGGATAGAGATAGAGAGAGAGAGAGAAATGATGATCCACTCAAGATTCAAATAAAAACCAAATACTAGAAAAGGTGGCACTTGCATGGCCCATGCAAAATATTTATTGCCATGTTGATTCTTGTGGAAACAATATTATTACATGGCATTATTATTTTGCATTCCCAAAAATTGGAATATAGCCAAGCAAAAAGGATTAAAGGATGCCCCATGTGGAGTAGATGGAGATGACCATGTTTGAATAGAAATGGGACTTGCTAGTGTGTATGTGCCACTAGATGCTCAATAGTCCCAAAAATATCCCAACATGGCCTAATCCATAATAATCCATGTGGAAGCTAGGAAAAGGGTTCCACTCACAAGGCATGCAAGGGTGGCCATGTGGCTCTCATATATCAATAATGTGAAAACAACATGATGCTAAGATGAGAGCATGTGGAAAAGAATTGGATCCATCCCAACCCACATGAGCTAGAGGTAAAACCAATAAATGCCAAGCTCATATTTAGTTGGATGGTGGAATTATAAGGTGGTGAAAGAAAAGGTGGTGGAGTTAGTAAAAGACATGCCCCCAACTCAACTTGGGCATTTACACAATATATCAAGAACCAAATACAATATCAAGAGGCAAATACAATTGACAATGCATATGAGAGAAGAACCAAAACAAAAAGGGTTTTATATGATGCTCAAATGCAAGGTGGCATGGTGACATGAGCATGATATATTTATGATGCAACAATTATATGTAGGAAGTAGCATCTATATAGACTAGGCTAGTAGCATTGCAATTGTTAGACAATTTTGATGCTACACTTAAATACTAAACCATTGAATAATAACTCAACACAAATCCACTACTAACAACATGACTTCTCCCATGTCCTCAAGAACTAGACGAACTACTCACAGGACATCATATGGATCAATATCAAAGATGATATGGTGATGAATAACAATCTAAACATAAACAATAATCCAATGGTTCCACTCACAAGCATCAACTACAATAGTAATTAACACTGGGAAATTTTTCCCTAAGAACTAAAGCAATATCCAACACAATTGTTACAGCGGGACGGAGTGGTGATGATGGTGCTGGTGGAGATGATGGTGTGGATGATGATCCCGATGAAGCCTAGCTTGACGACGGTGTTGATGGCGACGATCTCCCCTCTCCGGGAAGGAATTTCCCTGGCAGAAATCTGCATGCCGGAGAGATCTTTCTCTCTCGGTGTTTTCTGCCCCGTAGAGGCGGCTATCTGTGGTCGTTACCCTGGTATTAGGGTTCCGTGAGGAAGATATTGGAAAGAGGGCGGAGTTGGAGGCTGAGCAGGTGGTGTCGTGGGAATGGTCACGGCAGATGCTGCAATCGGCAGCGAGTAGTAGAACGAAGGGCAAGGGCGGCTAGCCATCTGCGGTGCGAAATGAGGGCGGAGACACTGGGTTTTACCCAGATTCGGCCCCCCGGAGGGTAAAGACCTACTCCTGTTAGATTGTATTATGGTGGAGGTACAATGGGGCGAGCTCGACGGCTAGGCGGCGAGTAGCTTGGGTGTATGATGGAACGTACGTCTACACGCCCTGTAGGGAGGTTTATATAGACTCACCTCCCCCTAGGGTTTACATATCTCAACCAAATCAGTTAAGGTTTCGGTATTCGTTTATCCTAACCCGACTAGTCCTATCTATTCTCCTGGGCCTTCAGCTTCCAGTCGCCCAGATCCATGCCAGGTCTTGATCCAGTCGCCGTCTCGCAGGCCCACTCGCCAGGTCATGGGCCAGTCGGAGACGTCCTGCTGGGTATACCTCAGTAGGCATATACCCATTAGTAGTCCCCGAGGCCGTCGTTGATTGGGCGCAGGTGGTTGCTGGCAGTCGGAGCATACGGGTCCAATGCAGACATCCAGTCGAATCGGTGGCGGGCTCCTGAATAAAGGAAAACACTAGTCATTCTGGTCGCAGCTCGGCGAATGGGCCGACAAAATACTTAGTCACTGTCGTAGTGATCGGGTCGGCGAGCCGAGTGGCCGAAGTTGGACTGTCAAATGCAGTCAAAACTAGCCGTTGGGGTAATCCAACGGTAACTTTTGGCGTAATCACTGCGTAGTAACGGCTCCCTGATTTGGCGGGTAACAACCGCTATATAAAGGGAATGGTAGGCGATCGGAGAACCATCTCCTCGTCATTTCCTCCGATTGCGCGCACCTCCGTTTCTCCCGCATCGCGATCCAGCCGATCCAAAATCCTCCGACCTCCACAAACCTCTCCGCCAATGGCCCCCTCCACCGAACCATGGGGCAGGTCCAAGTGTACGCGAGCGCTACTGGCGTCCTTCGAGGAGGCCGGGATCCTGCGCGCCGGCAGGTGGCGCATCCCTGCGGCCGGAGAGGTGACTCCGGACCCGCGCGAGGGAGAATTCGTCTGCTTCACCAGCCACCTGGAACGGGGGCTGGGATTCCCCACATCTCTCTTCTTCCGGCGCTTCTGCACCTACTACGGGATCCAGCCATCAGACCGGGGCCCGCACAGCATCGAGCAGCTCGCCATTTTCGTGGCGTTCTGCGAGTGCTACCTGGGCTGCAGGCCCTATTTCCCCCTTGTGGCAAGATCTGTTCCACGGGAGGATCAGTCGTGAAGAAGCGGGCGGCCCAATGCTCGCTGCGGGTGGCTTGACGTTTCAATTGAAGTCGAAGGCCTCCTTTTTCGATCTGATGATACCCGCCAAGGCGGCGAGCAAGTGGAAGAAGTCTTGGTTTTACGTTACCGAGGCGACTCCAGAAGGCGAGGTGGCGATCCCAAGATACTCCGTCGACAGGCCCGAACCGCGCCGAATCCAAGTCGGCAAGCTCCCAACAGACCAGCGGATGGTCGTGGACGAGATGCTTCAGACCATCCGTGGCCTGAAGAAGAAGGGTCTTCAGCCCATCAACTTGTACAATTGCTGGATCGGGCGGTGACTCGTTCCCCTGGCCCGCCGTGACCATTATATGTACGAGTACACGGGCCGGGAGGACTCGACGAAATCCTGCCTTGCCGAGTGGAAGCTCGAGGATTACATTCCGGCGTTGAAGAAGATCACCGAGGCGGTGTACCTGGACGCGAAGGCCGGGGTCGCCCCCTACACCGCGAAGCATCCAGCCCCAACGGTAAGTTACTTTCTACCATTCGCGATACGCTGATGCCGCGGTTTATACTGATACTATCTTATGTTTTTTGCAGTTATTTCAAGTGGTCGAAGGGTGGCTTCCGCCCGCAGACGACGAGAACTCGAGCTCGTCCGTCCGGGACAGGGGCGAGTCGCCTCCTTCCAAAGGCGGCATCGAGAGCGACAGGAGCGACGACGACGACGAGTCCGAGGAGGAGGTCGCCCCGCTGGTTCGCAAAACTCGCGGGAAGCGTCAGCGCGAACTCGAGGCGAGTAAAAGCCTCGAACATCACGACGATGACGACGACGAACTTCCCGAAACCACCTCGCATCGCCAGGCCACTCCGTCAAAGAAGAAGAAGGTGAAGACCCCTCCGAAGAGGAAGACGAAGCCGGCGAGACAGGCATCTCCTCCTCACTCGGCGAGCAGCTCCGACGCCACCAGCTTGGCCAAAGATGAAGCACCACAGACAATGGCAGCAGCGGACGTCACCGCCGTCCTGAGTGAGGCGCCTCTGGCCTTGATGCCTCCCCCATTCGCCCTAGTCTCTGGGTCATCGCGGCGGCCTCACCTCCTAGGGAGGCTCCCGCCGAAAATGTTTCGGAGGCACCTGTCGCGGCCTCGACAACAAAGAAGCCGTCCGTGTCTTGCGCGCACGATGTCCTGGAGATGGGTATCAGTCGTAAACTGGGCCCCGAACTGGAGAAGCCAGCCGGCATCCGCACGGGGCTGCGGTTCCTACCAGTCGCCAAGTGAGTTTTATTCACCTGCCTTTGTTTTTCATTGTACTCGGACCACTTTGCTCATGTGATCAATTTGTAGGACTGGAGCTAAGAAGATAGGCCACCCGACCGTGGCCAAGGTGCCGCCAGTCGTCACCGAGGAGGACCCCTCTCAGAAGAGGAAGGCGGACGAGGTCGTCGCCCCCGCGGATAGTGCCAAGAAGACCAAGGGCGACGAAGTCGTCATGGTGTCTGACGACACGACGATCACTCTGAATGAACCCGTGGCGGAGGCGGCCTTGACGACCAAGGAGGGTGCTCCCTCGCCTGGGGTGGCCGAGCAGGCCTCTTTTGGTGCCGGCGCATCCATCGCGACCTTCCCGCGCTTCATGGCCAGAGCGGCTACGGCGAGTGGTACCACGCCCTCGAGCCGCGCACCTGAGATCGCCGAGACGGAGGTCGAGCAGCATCGCAGGCACACTTCGGCTCTTCTCGCATCCATGGACGCGATACGGCTTCATGGCATGCTTGGCGCAGCCATACAGGTATGTCCAGTCCCCGAGGATCGGGCTGCTGACTTGCAGCGGTCAGATTCTTTTAGTGTCTTTGTTTTTGTTTCTCGCGTCCAGTCCTCGAGTGCCTAGTCGCTGAATTTCAGCGGGTGGGCACTTAGATTTTTGATCTCCAGTCCCTGAGTGCCTACTCACTGAATTTCAGTGGGTGGGCACTTAGGATTTTTGATCTCCAGTCCCCGAGTGCCTACGCGCTGAATTTCAGCGGGTGGGCACTTAGGATTTCGTTTTTGTTAACTATTTGTCTTTTGCGCAGGGTTTGCAGCGTGAGTCAGCCGACCAGCTTGCTGCGAAGCGTCGCGCGGAGAAAGAACTTGCCATCGTCCAAGAGGCGAACAGGGGACTCCAGGCGACTGCTGCAAAGGCAGAGGAGGTCCGCCAAGGCCTTGTCCCAGCGAGTGAACTGACGGCATCTCAGTCTGTGTTGAGCTCGGCTGAGAAGCGGATCGCCGACCTTGAGCGCTAGCTGAAGGAAGCAAAGGAAGAGGCAAGTTCGGCGGATGGGCGAGCCAAGGCTGCTGTTACAGCCGCCGCTGAGGAGCGTAAGGTCTCTGACGCCCTTGTTGCTGGGCTTCAAGATGACTACACCTCTCTTCAGAGCTTCATCGCGGATCTCTCCCGTCCCTTGATTGGTGAGTGTGCCTGCCTCTGCCTGTAACATATGCATTGTGTAATCTTTGATGTATTCACTGTCACCTTCTGTCCGCAGGTCGGATCATTGATAGCGTGGAAGAGGCGAATTCGTTCGATGCACGGCAATGTGTAGCCACGCTGGTCGACTCGGCCACGTTGTCGGCGACATGTATACGGGCGTATCTTCAGGAGATGTCGCCCACGGAAGTGATTCCCAGCGACCTCGTCGAGGTGTGGCGATACTTGGAGAAGGCGCCGTCGGTCGTCGAATTTATGACGCGGTCAGCGTTCCGGCGTGGGGTGGCGACGGCGCTGAGCCTTGGGCTCGCCCACTTCCCGGAAGATTTCGATCTTGATGACGTGACGAGTGGCTACCTGTCGTCGACTGGCTCGGTGGAGATCGCCGAGGTGTTGAAGCTGACGGACCGCGCCGCGGTGTACTCCGAGCGCGTCTGGGCGATGGTAGACCTCCTTCCTTATCAAGAGACGGTCGTCGCACCCAACGACCCCGAGCCACAGCACCGGGACTTCAAGATCGAGCAGCCATTCCGTGCGGCGATGGCGGGTGAGTTGACAACATACCCGTCGAACCCGTATAATCCCTTCATTCGTAACCGCAAGGGTGGCGGCGAGTCGTCATCGAAGCCTGCGGAATAAGACATTGTGCCCTTGGGGCGTTAGTAGCAGCGCTGCTGTAACTACCTCGGTGAATTACGCTCCTAGTTACAAGCCTGGATGAGCAGAAATGGTTGAAATAGTACGGTGGGGCCCAAATGCCACTCACAGGTAGACCTTTCGGCCGTCCCAACCATTTCCAAACATCGGGACAAGAACGGGCGGCGTAATCGGCAGGCGAAGGGATCAACTACATACACAAATGAGTATGTATGCAAGCCACCATACAATGGTTCTCAGAGTCATTCCATCTAAAAAGAAAGGAAATATTGCAACGCCATACGGCAAGATCCAAAATATCCTAGATAGATATAATAGTTTAGGATATCTCCTCATACATCAAACATCAGAGTATCGTGAAGCGAAGACAAAATCCGTACGGATAAGAAGCAAATCGGCATAAGATGCCCCATAAATAAACACATCCCGCCTACAGATCTCACGGATCCCGTTCCGGAATCTCTACACCGAATGATCGTTGCCCACATCGTCTGCCTCCTCCACCCAAAGATCCATCTTGCGAGTTTACATTCATCTGAATCAAACAATTTATCGTGAGACCCTAGGGTACTCAAAGTCTTTATGCCTCTAAAGGACACAACTGGGTGACGAATCGCAGCAAAAAGATAAACCCTAACAATTCTATAGATACTAACCATCCGCCTAACCAGAGATGAGCGGATGTCCGTGAATTAATAACAACAGTTATAACGTAATATCAACAGATCCATCCTCCTCCTCGCTTACCGACGAGGAAGCGGACGAACAACCCCTCATCCGTTGGCAGTTTTATTATCCATTCCATGAGTGTTGCACTATTTACTAGTCAAGTACTTAGTCAAATTAGAAGCGGTACTTTAGTTATGCTTGTCTATGATCAAGAAACTGTGCTCCAAGTCGTCCATAACCGCGGACACGGCTTTCAGAAAGTTTTACCCTGTAGGGGTGCACAAATAGCAACACACACTCGATCAACCTCGGAAAAACCAAATCAAAACCCAACGAGGTAGTCACGACAAAGCGATCACAGGATTCAGAAACATTTCAGGGGGCCACCCCATTAAGCTACCCACAACGAAGCTGGCCGGCTACGAGACGGACTCAAGGTTTGTGGGGATGGCTGTAAACGACTGGGAACCCGAAAGTGTGACTGGGCTTGTCGACACAAATAAAACGTCACGACCCTAAGCAAAGACAGTGCGATACCTCGCACAATTTAAATAAAGCAGTAAAGCATGGCATAAGTACAGGATAGTAAATAAAACCTCAAACTAGTTTGTGGCCCCAAGAAATAAGAATGAATCAAGCTCTGGCTCAGGGGGGTTCATAAGCCTCCCGGATGTGGATAGCGCGAATATTCAAGGAACAGGAATCATGGGATGGCTCAAACAACTCCTGTAGTAATGGCTCATGGGATGGAGGAACAAGCTTCGGTGGGGTTAAAAGTAAAGGCTATGCAATACTTGGGATTCAGTTTAATGCAATCGCGACTCAATGATGCAAGAATAAGATAGAGGCAATAGGTACTATATGTATGCAAGCATGTGGTAGTGCTTGCCTGGCAGCTCAGTTGAAGCGAGAGAAGGATCTGGTAGTGCTCTGGTCTCTTGGTATATCCCCTTCAGCCTATTCGAAGAAGAACCAAACACACAAGGGCCAACATAAATAAAGTGCACAAGCATATGAATAAAATGCGACAAGCAAACAATCATGCCACGATGAATGATGCACAAATTGCATGGCAATAAAGTAGCATGGCATGGGTGAGGTGTGGAATACAAGAATAAGGCATTTTATTGAGTTTTAATCACATTTTATACTCCAATAAGTTGCTGTATACATTATATTTATATGATGCATGCTGCAAAACAGAACATGGAATGCATAAACAGAAAGGTCTCATCGAGCTAATCATTTTAGACATATTATTTGTTAAATTTGGAGTTATAAATCAAAAGTTATTAATTAATTAAGGTAAAAGGGCATTTTATTGTAATTTAAATCAACTTGAAATTTTAAGCGTCCAAAATATATTTTGAAGGCCATATTTGAATTCCTCACATTTTTCTGATTTGAAAACATATATTATTTGTATTATTTGAAATTATAATTTAAAAGTTATTTGAAAACAGATTTAAATTTGAATTTGATTTAATTTGAAAAAGGTTTAAATTTAAACAGACAGACAGAAATACTTTTCTCACACAGACAAACCTAGCCATAATGACAGGTGGGCCATCTGCTGATCGACGAGCGCATGAAAAAACCGTCATCATGTCAGCACGCCCACCAGAGAGGATGACAGTGGGGTCCGAGGCTCACGTGACCCACACGCCAAGGCGAGAGGGCTTGCCACAGCAACGTAGAGGGAGGGTTGAGGAGTCCAAAAGCTGGGTACCTTTTTGCAAAAGACGGGAGGCAGGTGGGACTGGTTGGGCCGCGGGTTGAGCGCGCAAAAAGGCAGGGGTGTATGTGCAAAAGGGCGCGACCAACTTTTCTTCTTCGTCACGACGACGGGTCGGTGCACGACAATGACGACGGCGCTGCAGGATTGAACTCGGTCGCGGGTGCGTCTGAGGGGCTAGCCAGCGCGGTGGGCTAGGGTTGTTGTCAGGGAGGCAGCACACAGCTAGGTGAGGCTCTTCGCGGCGCGGAGAACGTGCAGACAACGCGAGCGGCGGCGCACGCTGGGCGTTCGACGAAACAAACGGCGCAAACGAGAAGCAACGCTGGACAGGGACATGTCTAGGGTGGTCAGTGGCTCACCGTGGGGCTGTCGGTGGCGTCGGATCGGGCAGAGGGGTAGCGGATCGACGACGAGGCAGAGGCCGGCGGAGCTAGGGTTTCGCGTCGGAGCGGCGTCGGCCTGGTGGATCTGGTCCTCCTCCTCCTTGTTGGCGGCTACCAGACGATGCAGGGGAACCTCCACGGTCTTCTCGATCTCCTCCGCGACGTGTCCACCGGCTGGAGCGACGGGGCGACGTGGTGCTGGCGGTGGCCGGCGAGAAAGGTTTGGCGTCTGTGGAGAGGGAGGGGAGGAGCAGCAGGCGCCCTGGAGTGGATCTGGGGGAGGCAGCAGGCGAGCGAGAGGGAGTAGATAGGGACGGGAGAGGAGAGGGGGTAGATGGCGTGGTGGAGGGGAAAGGTGGCGTCGGCCACTTTTTCTTCTCCTTCACGTGCTAGGCAGGCTCGGGCTAGGGCAGGTAGGCGTGGGGGAGTGGCTGCAGGTGGGCCAGGCGGGTGAGGGGAGCTCGGGGTGGGGCTGCTGAGGCAGGGAGAGAAAGCTAGAGAGAGAGAGGGGTAGGCTCGGGTAGATGCTAGGGTTGGGAGTGGGGAAGGTATGGCTCGGGTTAGGGCTTGGGTGGAGGGTAGCTAGGGCAGGGGGAGTAGGTGGCCAGGTGGGACCTGCAAGGTGGGGCTCGGCATGGAGAGACTAAGGGGAAGGTTAGGGTTTTGGTTTGGAGAAAGATGAGTTAGAGAGAGAGGTTAGGGTTAGATGGAGAAGAGGGGGGTTTTAGGGTTTAGAGAGAGAGATGTGATGGAATGTTCTATTTGACAAGACCAAGCAAGATCAAGCCAAGCTCAAACAAGATCTAGACAAGAAAAAGAGAGGGTGAGATGAGGTGGTGAGGGTTTAAGCAAGATCAAATAAGACCAAGCCAAAGGAGGGAGAGAGAGATGAGAGATGAGATGGTTCACCCAAAAATCCAAATAAAAACAAGGAGGACCAAAGGTGGAAAAGGTTGCATGGCCCATGCAAAAATAATAATTGCCATGATTAAAATCTTGTGAAAACAATAATATTACCATGGCATTACTATTATGCATTCCCCAAAATTTGGTATAAAGCCAAGCAAAAGAATTTAAAGGAAAGTTCCAGATGGAGTAGATGGAGATGATCACATTGGATTATAATTAGGACTTGCTAGTGTGTTTATTCCACTAGATGTTTAATAGTCCCAAAAATATCCCAACATGAGCATAAATCCATGATAATCCATATGAAAGCTAGGGAAAAGGAGCACTACTCATAATGCATGCAAAGGTGGCTCCACATATCAATAATGTGAAAACAACATGATGCTAATATGAGAGCATGTGGAAATGGAATTGGATCCATCCCAACCCACATGAGCTAGAGGTAAAACCCAATAAAGTGCAAAGCTCATATTTAGTTGGATGGTGGAATTATAGGGTGGTGTCAAAGAAAGGTGGTGGAGTTGAATAAAAGATATGCCCCCAACTCAACTTGGGCATTTAAACAATATATCAAGAACCAAATACAATATCAAGAGGCAAATACAATTTACAATGCATATGAGAGAAGAACCAAATCAAAAGGGTTTTATATGATGCTCAAATGCAAGGTGGCATGATGACATGAGCATGATATAATTATGATGCAACAATTATATATGGAAGTAGCCATTATATTACTAGACCAAGTAGCATTACAATTGTTAGACAATTGGGATGCTACAACTCTCCCCCACTAAACAAGAATCTCGCCCCGAGATTCCTAGAAAAAAAAACAACACAAGGAGAGGCGGGGCATGGTGCGACCACTACACCTTGCAAAACTTGCTAGACTTGTTGCGAGTCCTGCGTTTTGCTACAAGAACAACGGGTTAGAAGAGTTGAAGGATTGTCGTGAGACAAGAAGGATAGGATGGACATAGCTCCGGTTTTCTCAAGAAACATGATAACAGAATAGAACCACTTGTGAAAGGAAGGAGAAGATGATGTATCCTGGATAAGGAAAGACACATCATTAAGATTAAAGATTTACCGATACTAGAGAGGATGAAAACTTTGTCTCGCCGGAAGAAAAGAGCTAGGTTGGAGAAGTTTTGATCCACTATGGCAATAGCATCGTATCTTCTCTCGGATTTGAGAAATGAAGCACGGAAACAATATTGCCTTCAAACAATAGAGTCCCTTGATATCAACAGAAAGATTTAGTTAGACATCGTTGGATTAGATTCTTGTTGCGCCGGTAAGAACCAAAGGATCACGCAATTGAGATGCGCGGATATACTTCCAGAGACGGATGTGAAGCCAGATCATGGTGGTATCCCGAGAAGCAAAGAATATGAAGGATCTGGAGTTTATTGTAGAGATACTTATTGCTTTCTTTAGCCTTGAGGCTAACGCAATGGATTTGCGGCTGATGGCATCAACCATAATTGGCTTTACCACAGAAAAAGATTTGATGAGACAAAGAGAGAGATAGATTGCTTTCATCTTGTTTGGGGATGTCGAGCACCAGTAGAATGACGAGGACAGAAAAGAGTTTGCGTTTGTTTCCACCAGATAAGTGTAGATTTTGCTTCATCTAGAATAGACAGACCACCAACAAGAGATTATTGATTACTTTCTTCAAGAGAGCACTCTGGAAAAACAAAGACGGAAGTAAAAGTATCAAGGGATAAAGGCCACTTCTAACTTCCGTGGAATGAGTGAAATCACATTAATTTACCAATTCAATGTACAAGAGCGAATGATAAGAGTAGTGGTATGGTAGCTACTCCATCCCGCACTCAAAGCATTACTCCGCACATGAATAAGAAAACCATGCAACCCAACTACCGAAACAGACTGAAGGTATTGACAAGAAGAGCTCGTGGAACTCCGTTAGAAAACAAGGATAGATGCAAACGATTCGCCGGATTCAAGATAGATAAGGGTGATGATGTTGTCGTCATATCATAAGTAACCAGCCACCGGAAAGATATGAAGGAAAAATACGGAGAACGACTGCAAGATTCAACAGCTACAGAAAAGATAGCACCAACTTGAACGGAAGGAATACAAGATCTGGAAGGTCTTCATGGCCTCCGGTGGATTGAGCATAGACGATAGAGCGAGAGGGTTTCAAAAGATCACTTGACGAGACTGAGGTGAAAGAACTCCATGTTCTTCTTGAAATGATTGAGAGAGATTCAGCAGTCTTGAGGAAATCTACGGCGGAACGACGATGATAACTTGCCAACAAGGAACAACTCCGGATTGGTTGAAGATGGAGGATGGAATTAACAATGGATTGCCAATTCTAGAATTGAAGCAATGTATTTAGCAGAAGGACGTGGTCGAGATAGGTGACTTCAAGAAGCCAGAATTTCCACTTTGGGAACTTTGCACACGGCAGTGTTAACAAAGCTTGAGAGAAAGAGACACAGATGATCTTCCATGTCCTCCCATAGATATCGAATAGGCAAGCATATTACCAAAATATACCACCATGGATTAACAGGATATTCCCAGAATATCAAGTTCAAAAGGCGAGAGGACCGAACAAATGCTCGAACACTTCCTGAGCTCAACGCTCTTAGAAAGATCAATATTAAGAGCACGGGTCCATGTTGAAGAAGATGCACTGGAAGAATAGACTATCTGGTCCTTCGGAAGAAAAAGAGATGTCACCTGGTTCACATTGTCGATAGGATCACCGGTTACAAAGATAAAGAGATCTTGGTTAAGAACCGATGATACCTCATACCTTAAGCAAAGCTATCAGAAGCGAAAAGATGCAATTCCCTCGTATCCAGGAGAATTGTGCAGATATGGGGTTCAAAAAGATGTGCAGCATGATGGACAGATGATAGACCGCCGTAGTGCTTTGGGAAACTCCGGATTGCCAAAGATGCTTGAATATGCATAGATATAATCACGATATACTCAAAATCACAGGAGATAACCGTCACCATTTGGAGGATAGAGTTGATAGCATTTTCCATATTCCACTCATGATAAGTGTCACATAGCTATGCCGAGAACCAAATTACAATCACCAGCATCGGATCGACACATGTTATGTAATTAGCCCCAGAGAATTGGAGATGAAATAAAACTCCAGGATTAAGCGCCGGTGACAAAAGAATGAGTTAGCATGGACATGCTGATAAAAGGAAGATAGATAATGTTTCACACACGACTGGAAAGGAGTGTGGAAACACAGATGTATCAAAGAAAAAAATTCCGCATTTTTCGGCATTAAAATACCAATAGATGCGCAAAATCAATTATCAGGTAGAGATTAGCAACAGATGGTTTCACAGAATGTGGAGTTGCTAGAAGGAAAGACACCCTTAAGAAGATGGCACCGGTTAACAAGGAGTCAGATAGATCGCGCCAGTTTTCAAAAGCCTGTCAGTATGGAATGTACCAACAGTTGATAACCAAAGGCAGATTGTGATAACAAATTGGATGCAACAGATAGACAAGGAATTACACACACACACACACACACACAACCTATGGTACTACGGAAACCCAGAACACGTGAATCCTAGTTTGAATTTTAAGAAGAGGATTGAAAACGTTACACTTCCTTACCAGAAAAGGGTGGGTGGTTGGGTAAGAAGAAAAGTGGAAGCAGTCCTACTCTCGCGTTTTGTTTTTCCCTAGTATACATAGCTACCAAAAATATTTGCTAGACTGACAACGACCATTTGGCTGAGACCCTGAAGGGCGGGATGGCTCTGATACCAATTGTAACTACCTCGGTGAATTACGCTCCTAGTTACAAGCCTGGATGAGCAGAAATGGTTGAAATAGTACGGTGGGGCCCAAATGCCACTCACAGGTAGACCTTTCGGCCGTCCCAACCATTTCCAAACATCGGGACAAGAACGGGCGTGAATCGGCAAAGTGAAGGGATCAACAACATACACAAATGAGTATGTATGCAAGCCACCAAACAATGGATCTCAGACACATACCAACAAAAAAGAAACCAAATATTGCAACGCCATACCGCAAGAACCAAAAATCCTACAAAGAAAAAAAAGTTTCGGATCTCTCCTCATACAACAAACATCGAGTATCGGTAAGCGAAGACAAAATCCGTACGGATAAGAAGCAAATCAGCATAAGATGCCCCATAAATAAACACATCCCGCCAGATCTCACGGATCCCCTGCTCGGAATCTCTACACCGAATGATCGTTGCCCACATCGTCCGTCTCCTCCACCCAGATCCATCTTGCGAAGTTTACCTGCTCATCTGAATCAAACAATTTATCGTGTGAGACCCTAGGGTACTCGGCAAGTCTTTATGCCTCTAAAGGGACACAACTGGGTGACGAATCGCAGCAAAAGATAAACCCTAACAATTCTATAGATACTCGCTAACCATCCGCCTAACCAGAGATAGACGGATGTCCGTGAATTAATAACAACAGTTATAACAGTAATATCAACAGATCCATCCTCCTCCTCGCTTACCGACGAGGAAGCGGACGAACAACCCCCCATCCGTTGGCAGTTTTATTATCCATTCCATGAGTGTTGCACTATTTACTAGTCAAGTACTTAGTCAAATTAGAAGCGGTACTTTAGTTATGCTTGTCTATGATCAAGAAACTGTGCTCCAAGTCGTCCATAACCGCGGACACGGCTTTCAGAAAGTTTTACCCTGCAGGGGTGCACAAATAGCAACACACACTCGATCAACCTCGAAAACCAAATCAAAACCCAACGAGGGCCACGACAAAGCGATCACAGATTCAGAACATTTCAGGGGCCACCCCATTAAGCTACCCGCAACGGTTGGCCACTCTAGACGGACTCAAGGTTTGGGGACGGCAGAAACGATCGGGAACCCGAAGTGTGACTGGCTTGTCGACATAAAAACGTGTCACGCCCTAGACAAGACAGTGCAAAGACTCGCACAATTTAAATAAAGCGAGAAAGCATGGCATAAGTACAGATAGTAAATAAAACCTCAAACTAGTTTGTGGCCCCAAGAAATAAGAATGAATCAAGCTCGCTCGGGGGTTCATAAGCCTCCTGATGTGGATAGCGCGAATATTCAAGGAACAGGAATCAAGTACTCGGGGTCCTACGGGACACAAGTGAGCCTGAAAAACCAAATAGCGAATATGGCTCACCAATGCCACTTTCATTAGTTATCCCATTACTACTCAGGTTAAGTTGTTTAGGTACCTCGTTATCCATCAGACTCTCACATACCCTACACATGCTGTTCTACGACTCGCATGGCTCAAACAACTCCTGTAGTAATGGCTCATGGGATGGAGGAACAAGCTTCGATGGGGTTAAAAGTAAAGGCTATGCAATACTTGGGATTCAGTTTAATGCAATCGCGACTCAATGATGCAAGAATAAGATAGAGGCAATAGGTACTATATGTATGCAAGCATGTGGTAGTGCTTGCCTGGCAGCTCAGTTGAAGCGAGAGAAGGATCTAGGTAGTGCTCCTGGGTCTCTTGGTATATCCCCTGCTCAGCGTCTATTCGAAGAAGAACCAAACACACAAGGGCCAACATAAATAAAGTGCACAAGCATATGAATAAAATGCGACAAGCAAACAATCATGCCACGATGAATGATGCACAAATTTCATGGCAATAAAGTAGCATGGCATGGGTGAGGTGTGGAATACAAGAATAAGGCATTTTATTGAGTTTTAATCACATTTTATACTCCAATAAGTTGCTGTATACATTATATTTATATGATGCATGCTGCAAAACAGAACATGGAATGCATAAACAGAAAGGTCTCGTCGAGCTAATCATTTTAGACATATTATTTGTTAAATTTGGAGTTATAAATCAAAAGTTATTAATTAATTAAGGTAAAAGGGCATTTTATTGTAATTTAAATCAACTTGAAATTTTAAGCGTCCAAAATATATTTTGAAGGCCATATTTGAATTCCTCACATTTTTCTGATTTGAAAACATATATTATTTGTATTATTTGAAATTATAATTTAAAAGTTATTTGAAAACAGATTTAAATTTGAATTTGAATTAATTTGAAAAAGGTTTAAATTTAAACAGACAGACAGAAATACTTTTCTCACACAGACAAACCTAGCCATAGACAATGACAGGTGGGCCATCTGCTGACTGGACGACAAGGCACAGAAAAAATCATCTGTCACCTTGAGCACGCTTGACCAGCCACAGAGGATGACAGGGGTCCGAGGTTCACGACCCACACGCCAGTGGGCGAGAGGGGGCTTGCCACGCGGCACAGAGAGGGAGCGCGGGTTGAGGAGTCCAAAAGCCTGGGTACCTTTTTGCAAAAAGACTGGGAGGCTGACAGGTGGGACTGGTTGGGCCGCGGGTTGAGCGCGCAAAAAGGCAGGGGTGTATGTGCAAAAGGGCCTGCACGACATTGACAGTCGCTACGGGCTGCAGGATTCAACCCGGTCAAGGGTGCGCTCTGGCTAGCCAGCGCGGTGGGCTAGGGTTGTTGTCGTGGAGGCGACAGAGCTAGGTGAGGCTTCGCGCGCGGGAGAACGCGCATAACGCGAAAGCGGCAAATAAGACGCTGGGCGTTCGACGAAACAAACGGCACAAACGAGAAGCAACGCTGGACAGGGACATGTTAGGGTGGTCAGTGGCTCACCGTGGGGCTGTCGGTGGCGTCGGATCGGGCAGAGGGGTAGCGGATCGACGACGAGGCAGAGGCCGGCGGAGCTAGGGTTTCGCGTCGGAGCGGCGTCGGCCTGGTGGATCTGGTCCTCCTCCTCCTTGCTGGCGGCTACCGGACGATGCAGGGGAACCTCCACGGTCTTCTTGATCTCCTTCGCGACGTGTCCACCGGCTGGAGCGACGGGGCGACGTGGTGCTGGCGGTGGCCGGCGAGAAAGGTTTAAGGTGTAGGGAGAGGAGGGAGAGGAAGGCGCCTGGAGTGGATCTGGGGAGGCGGCAAAAAGCGAGAGGGAGTAGATAGGGACGGGAGAGGAGAGGGGGTAGATGGCGTGGTGGAGGGGAAAGGTGGCGTCGGCCACTTTTTCTTCTCCTTCACGTGCAGTGTGCTCCTGCTAGGGGTGTAGGCGTGAAGAGTGGCTGCAGGTGGGCCAGGCGGGTGAGGGGAGCTCGGGGTGGGGCTGCTGAGGCAGGGAGAGAAAGCTAGAGAGAGAGAGGGGTAGGCTCGGGTAGATGCTAGGGTTGGGAGTGGGGAAGGTATGGCTCGGGTTAGGGCTTGGGTGGAGGGTAGCTAGGGCAGGGGGAGTAGGTGGCCAGGTGGGACCTGCAAGGTGGGGCTCGGCATGGAGAGACTAAGGGGAAGGTTAGGGTTTTGGTTTGGAGAAAGATGAGTTAGAGAGAGGTGAGGGTTAGATGGAGAAGAGGGGGGTTTTAGGGTTTAGAGAGAGAGATGTGATGGAATGTTCTATTTGACAAGACCAAGCAAGATCAAGCCAAGCTCAAACAAGATCTAGACAAGAAAAAGAGAGGGTGAGATGAGGTGGTGAGGGTTTAAGCAAGATCAAATAAGACCAAGCCAAAGGAGGGAGAGAGAGATGAGAGATGAGATGGTTCACCCAAAAATCCAAATAAAAACAAGGAGGACCAAAGGTGGAAAAGGTTGCATGGCCCATGCAAAAATAATAATTGCCATGATTAAAATCTTGTGAAAACGATAATATTACCATGGCATTACTATTATGCATTCCCCAAAATTTGGTATAAAGCCAAGCAAAAGAATTTAAAGGAAAGTTCCAGATGGAGTAGATGGAGATGATCACATTGGATTATAATTAGGACTTGCTAGTGTGTTTATTCCACTAGATGTTTAATAGTCCCAAAAATATCCCAACATGAGCATAAATCCATGATAATCCATATGAAAGCTAGGGAAAAGGAGCACTCATAATGCATGCAAAGGTGGCTCCACATATCAATAATGTGAAAACAACATGATGCTAATATGAGAGCATGTGGAAATGGAATTGGATCCATCCCAACCCACATGAGCTAGAGGTAAAACCCAATAAAGTGCAAAGCTCATATTTAGTTGGATGGTGGAATTATAGGGTGGTGTCAAAGAAAGGTGGTGGAGTTGAATAAAAGATATGCCCCCAACTCAACTTGGGCATTTAAACAATATATCAAGAACCAAATACAATATCAAGAGGCAAATACAATTTACAATGCATATGAGAGAAGAACCAAATCAAAAGGGTTTTATATGATGCTCAAATGCAATGTGGCATGATGACATGAGCATGATATAATTATGATGCAACAATTATATATGGAAGTATCCATTATATTACTAGACCAAGTAGCATTACAATTGTTAGACAATTGGGATGCTACAACTCTCCCCCACTAAACAAGAATCTCGCCCCGAGATTCCTAGAAAAAAAAAACACAAGGAGAGGCGGGGCATGGTGCGACCACTACACCTTGCAAAACTTGCTAGACTTGTTGCGAGTCCTGCGTTTTGCTACAAGAACAACGGGTTAGAAGAGTTGAAGGATTGTCGTGAAACAAGAAGGATAGGATGGACATAGCTCCGGTTTTCTCAAGAAACATGATAACAGAATAGAACCACTTGTGAAAGGAAGGAGAAGATGATGTATCCTGGATAAGGAAAGACACATCATTAAGATTAAAGATTTACCGATACTAGAGAGGATGAAAACTTTGTCTCGCCGGAAGAAAAGAGCTAGGTTGGAGAAGTTTTGATCCACTATGACAATAGCATCGTATCTTCTCTCGGATTTGAGAAATGAAGCACGGAAACAATATTGCCTTCAAACAATAGAGTCCCTTGATATCAACAGAAAGATTTAGTTAGACATCGTCGGATTAGATTCTTGTTGCGCCGGTAAGAACCAAAGGATCACGCAATTGAGATGCGCGGATATACTTCCAGAGACGGATGTGAAGCCAGATCATGGTGGTATCCCGAGAAGCAAAGAATATGAAGGATCTGGAGTTTATTGTAGAGATACTTATTGCTTTATTTAGCCTTGAGGCTAACGCAATGGATTTGCGGCTGATGGCATCAACCATAATTGGCTTTACCACAGAAAAAGATTTGATGAGACAAAGAGAGAGATAGATTGCTTTCATCTTGTTTGGGGATGTCGAGCACCGGTAGAATGACGAGGACAGAAAAGAGTTTGCGTTTGTTTCCACCAGATAAGTGTAGATTTTGCTTCATCTAGAATAGACAGACCACCAACAAGAGATTATTGATTACTTTCTTCAAGAGAGCACTCCGGAAAAACAAAGACGGAAGTAAAAGTATCAAGGGATAAAGGCCACTTCTAACTTCCGTGGAATGAGTGAAATCACATTAATTTACCAATTCAATGTACAAGAGCGAATGATAAGAGTAGTGGTATGGTAGCTACTCCATCCCGCACTCAAAGCATTACTCCGCACATGAATAAGAAAACCATGCAACCCAACTACCGAAACAGACTGAAGGTATTAACAAGAAGAGCTCATGGAACTCCATTAGAAAACAAGGATAGATGCAAACGATTCGCCGGATTCAAGATAGATAAGGGTGATGATGTTGTCGTCATATCATAAGTAACCAGCCACCGGAAAGATATGAAGGAAAAATACGGAGAACGACTGCAAGATTCAACAGCTACAGAAAAGATAGCACCAACTTGAACAGAAGGAATACAAGATCTGGAAGGTCTTCATGGCCTCCGGTGGATTGAGCATAGACGATAGAGCGAGAGGGTTTCAAAAGATCACTTGACGAGACTGAGGTGAAAGAACTCCATGTTCTTCTTGAAATGATTGAGAGAGATTCAGCAGTCTTGAGGAAATCTACGGCGGAACGACGATGATAACTTGCCAACAAGGAACAACTCCGGATTGGTTGAAGATGGAGGATGGAATTAACAATGGATTGCCAATTCTAGAATTGAAGCAATGTATTTAGCAGAAGGACGTGGTCGAGATAGGTGACTTCAAGAAGCCAGAATTTCCACTTTGGGAACTTTGCACACGGCAGTGTTAACAAAGCTTGAGAGAAAGAGACACAGATGATCTTCCATGTCCTCCCATAGATATCGAATAGGCAAGCATATTATCAACATATACCACCATGGATTAACAGGATATTCCCAGAATATCAAGTTCAAAAGGAGAGAGGACCGAACAAATGCTCGAACACTTCCTGAGCTCAACGCTCTTAGAAAGATCAATATTAAGAGCACGGGTCCGTGTTGAAGAAGATGCACTGGAAGAATAGACTATCTGGTCCTTCGGAAGAAAAAGAGATGTCACCTGGTTCACATTGTCGATAGGATCACCGGTTACAAAGATAAAGAGATCTTGGTTAAGAACCGATGATATCTCATACCTTAAGCAAAGCTATCAGAAGCGAAAAGATGCAATTCCCTCGTATCCAGGAGAATTGTGCAGATATGGGGTTCAAAAAGATGTGCAGCATGATGGATGATGATGATCACGTAGTGCTTTGGGAAACTCTGGATTGCCAAAGATGCTTGAATATGCATAGATATAATCACGATGTACTCAAAATCACAGGAGATAACCGTCACCATTTGGAGGATAGAGTTGATAGCATTTTCCATATTCCACTCATGATAAGTGTCACATAGCTATGCCGAGAACCAAATTACAATCACCAGCATCGGATCGACACATGTTATGTAATTAGCCCCAGAGAATTGGAGATGAAATAAAACTCCAGGATTAAGCGCCGGTGACAAAAGAATGAGTTAGCATGGACATGCTGATAAAAGGAAGATAGATAATGTTTCACACACGACTGGAAAGGAGTGTGGAAACACAGATGTATCAAAGAAAAAATTTCCGCATTTTTCGGCATTAAAATACCAATAGATGCGCAAAATCACTTATCAGGTAGAGATTAGCAACAGATGGTTTCACAGAATGTGGAGTTGCTAGAAGGAAAGACACCCTTAAGAAGATGGCACCGGTTAACAAGGAGTCAGATAGATCGCGCCAGTTTTCAAAAGCCTGTCAGTATGGAATGTACCAACAGTTGATAACCAAAGGAAGATTGTGATAACAAATTGGATGCAACAGATAGACAAGGAATTACAAACACACACACACACACAACCTATGGTACTACGGAAACCCAGAACACGTGAATCCTAGTTTGAATTTTAAGAAGAGGATTGAAAACGTTACACTTCCTTACCAGAAAAGGGTGGGTGGTTGGGTAAGAAGAAAAGTGGAAGCAGTCCTACTCTCGCGTTTTGTTTTTCCCTAGTATACATAGCTACCAAAAATATTTGCTAGACTGACAACGACCATTTGGCTGAGACACTGAAGGGCGGGATGGCTCTGATACCAATTGTAACTACCTCGGTGAATTACGCTCCTAGTTACAAGCCTGGATGAGCAGAAATGGTTGAAATAGTACGGTGGGGCCCAAATGCCACTCACAGGTAGACCTTTCGGCCGTCCCAACCATTTCCAAACATCGGGACAAGAACGGGCGGCGTAATCGGCAAAGGAAGGATCAACTACATACACAAATGAGTATGTATGCAAGCCACCATACAATGGTTCTCAGAGTCATTCCATCTAAAAAGAAAGGAAATATTGCAACGCCGTACGGCAAGATCCAAAATATCCTAGATAGATATAATAGTTTAGGATATCTCCTCATACATCAAACATCAGAGTATCAGGCGGAAGCGGAAGACAAAATCCGAGTACGGATAAGAAGCAAATCGGCATAAGATGCCCCATAAATAAACACATCCCGCCCACAGATCTCACGGATCCCCGTTCCCGGAATCTCTACACCGAATCTCACGGAAGACAAAATCGTTGCCCACATCGTCCGTCTCCTCCACCCAGTATCCATCTTGCGAGTTTACCTGTTCATCTGAATCAAACAATTTATCGTGTGAGACCCTAGGGGTACTCAGCAAGTCTTTATGCCTCTAAAGGGGACACAACCTGGGGTGACGCAACTGCAGCAAAAGATAAACCCTAACAATTCTATAGATACTCGCTAACCATCCGCCTAACCAGAGATAGACGGATGTCCGTGAATTAATAACAACAGTTATAACAGTAATATCAACAGATCCATCCTCCTCCTCGCTTACCGACGAGGAAGCGGACGAACAACCCCCCATCCGTTGGCAGTTTTATTATCCATTCCATGAGTGTTGCACTATTTACTAGTCAAGTACTTAGTCAAATTAGAAGCGGTACTTTAGTTATGCTTGTCTATGATCGAGAAACTGTGCTCCAAGTCGTCCATAACCATGACACGGCTTTGAAAGTTTTACCTGCAGGGGTGCACAAATAACACACACTCGATCAACCTCGGAAAAACCAAATCAAAACCCAACGAGGCGCCACGACAAAGCGATCACAGGATTCAGAAACATTTCAGGGGCCACCCCATTGCTACCCGCAACGGTTTGGCGATTACGAGACGGACTCAAGGTTTGTGGGGACTACAGTAACGATCGAACCCGAAAGTGTGACTGGCTTGTCGACACAGCGAAAACGTGTCACGGCCCTAACAGACACAAAGTACTCGCACAATTTAAATAAAGCATAAAGCATGGCATAAGTACAGATAGTAAATAAAACCTCAAACTAGTTTGTGGCCCCAAGAAATAAGAATGAATCAAGCTCGGCTCGGGGGTTCATAAGCCTCCCGGATGTGGATAGCGAATATTCAAGGAACAGGAATCAAGTACTCGGGGTCCCACGGACACAAGTGAGCCTGAAAACCAAATAGCGAATATGGCTCACCGATGCCACTTTCATTAGTTATCCCATTACTACTCAGTTAAGTTGTTTAGGTACCTCGTTATCCATCGGACTCTCACATACCCTACACATGTTGTTCTCGACTCGCATGGCTCAAACAACTCTGTAGTAATGGCTCATGGGATGGAGGAACAAGCTTGGGGTTAAAAGTAAAGGCTATGCAATACTTGGGATTCAGTTTAATGCAATCGACTCAATGATGCAAGAATAAGATAGAGGCAATAGGTACTATATGTATGCAAGCATGTGGTAGTGCTTGCCTGGCAGCTCGCTTGAAGCGAGAGAAGGATCTGGTAGTGCTCTGGTCTCTTGGTATATCCCCTGCTCAGCGTCTATTCGAAGAAGAACCAAACACACAAGGGCCAACATAAATAAAGTGCACAAGCATATGAATAAAATGCGACAAGCAAACAATCATGCCACGATGAATGATGCACAAATTGCATGGCAATAAAGTAGCATGGCATGGGTGAGGTGTGGAATACAAGAATAAGGCATTTTATTGAGTTTTAATCACATTTTATACTCCAATAAGTTGCTGTATACATTATATTTATATGATGCATGCTGCAAAACAGAATATGGAATGCATAAACAGAAAGGTCTCGTCGAGCTAATCATTTTAGACATATTATTTGTTAAATTTGGAGTTATAAATCAAAAGTTATTAATTAATTAAGGTAAAAGGGCATTTTATTGTAATTTAAATCAACTTGAAATTTTAAGCGTCCAAAATATATTTTGAAGGACATATTTGAATTCCTCACATTTTTCTGATTTGAAAACATATATTATTTGTATTATTTGAAATTATAATTTAAAAGTTATTTGAAAACAGATTTAAATTTGAATTTGAATTAATTTGAAAAAGGTTTAAATTTAAATGCATAGAATGAAATACTTTTCTCACATGACAAACCTAGCCATAGACAATGACAGGTGGGCCATCTGCTGATCGACGACGCTTGTTGCAGAAACCGTCTGTCACCATGAGCACGCCACCACAGAGGATGACAAAGGGGTCCGAGGTTCACGACCCACACGCCAGTGGGCGAGAGGGGGCTTGCCACGCGGCACAGAGAGGGAGCGCGGGTTGAGGAGTCCAAAAGCCTGGGTACCTTTTTGCAAAAAGACTGGGAGGCTGACAGGTGGGACTGGTTGGGCCGCGGGTTGAGCGCGCAAAAAGGCAGGGGTGTATGTGCAAAAGGGGCGCAGCCACTGTTTTTCTTCTCTGCTCGCTGACGACGGGTCGGTGCACGACAGCGGACGGCGCGGCGCGCAGGATTCGAACCCGGGTCGCGGGTGCGTGCGCTGCGGGGGCTAGCCAGCGCGGTGGGCTAGGGTTGTTGTCAGGGAGGCAGCACACAGCTAGGTGAGGCTCTTCGCGGCGCGGAGAACGTGCAGACAACACGAATGGCGCAAGACGCCGGGCGCTCGATTAAACGAACGGCGCAAACGAGAAGCAACGCCGATGTGGACATGTCTAGGGTGGTCGATGGCTCACCGTGGGGCTTGTGGTGGCGTCGGATCGCAGAGGAAGGTAGCGGATGACGACGAGGCAAAGGCGTGAGCTAGGGTTTCGCGCCTGAGCGGGGCGTCGGCTGGTGGATCTGGTCTCCTCCTCCTCCTTGGCGGCTACGGATGATGCAGGGAACCTCCACGGTCTTCTCGATCTCCTCCGCGACGTGTCCACCGGCTGGAGCGACGGGGCGACGTGGTGCTGGCGGTGGCCGGCGAGAAAGGTTTGGCGTCTGTGGAGAGGGAGGGGAGGAGCAGCAGGCGCCCTGGAGTGGATCTGGGGGAGGCAGCAGGCGAGCGAGAGGGAGTAGATAGGGACGGGAGAGGAGAGGGGGTAGATGGCGTGGTGGAGGGGAAAGGTGGCGTCGGCCACTTTTTCTTCTCCTTCACGTGCAGTGTGCCTGCCAGGTAGGCGTGGGGAGTGGCTGCAGTGGGCCAAAGGTGAGGGAGCTCGGGGTGGGGCTGAGGCGTGGAGAGAAAGCTAGAGAGAGAGAGGGGTAGGCTCTGCAGATGCTAGGGTTGGGAGTGGGAAGGTATGGCTCGGGTTAGGGCTTGGGTGGAGGTAGCTAGGCGGGGGAGTAGGTGGCCAGGTGGGACCTGCAAGGTGGGGCTCGGCATGGAGAGACTAAGGGGAAGGTTAGGGTTTTGGTTTGGAGAAAGATGAGTTAGAGAGAGAGGTTAGGGTTAGATGGAGAAGAGGGGGGTTTTAGGGTTTAGAGAGAGAGATGTGATGGAATGTTCTATTTGACAAGACCAAGCAAGATCAAGCCAAGCTCAAACAAGATCTAGACAAGAAAAGAGAGGGTGAGATGAGGTGGTGAGGGTTTAAGCAAGATCAAATAAGACCAAGCCAAAGGAGGGAGAGAGATGAGAGATGAGATGGTTCACCCAAAAATCCAAATAAAAACAAGGAGGACCAAAGGTGGAAAAGGTTGCATGGCCCATGCAAAAATAATAATTGCCATGATTAAAATCTTGTGAAAACAATAATATTACCATGGCATTACTATTATGCATTCCCCAAAATTTGGTATAAAGCCAAGCAAAAGAATTTAAAGGAAAGTTCCAGATGGAGTAGATGGAGATGATCACATTGGATTATAATTAGGACTTGCTAGTGTGTTTATTCCACTAGATGTTTAATAGTCCCAAAAATATCCCAACATGAGCATAAATCCATGATAATCCATATGAAAGCTAGGGAAAAGGAGCACTACTCATAATGCATGCAAAGGTGGCTCCACATATCAATAATGTGAAAACAACATGATGCTAATATGAGAGCATGTGGAAATGGAATTGGATCCATCCCAACCCACATGAGCTAGAGGTAAAACCCAATAAAGTGCAAAGCTCATATTTAGTTGGATGGTGGAATTATAGGGTGGTGTCAAAGAAAGGTGGTGGAGTTGAATAAAAGATATGCCCCCAACTCAACTTGGGCATTTAAACAATATATCAAGAACCAAATACAATATCAAGAGGCAAATACAATTTACAATGCATATGAGAGAAGAACCAAATCAAAAGGGTTTTATATGATGCTCAAATGCAAGGTGGCATGATGACATGAGCATGATATAATTATGATGCAACAATTATATATGGAAGTAGCCATTATATTACTAGACCAAGTAGCATTACAATTGTTAGACAATTGGGATGCTACAGCTGCCGTTGGGCATACTATGTATTTTGTGACATTTGTGATATGCTATAATGAAATATCGTGGTATTTTGTGAATTGTTGTGTGTTTGTGATTGAGGGTTGAACGAGTCCCCGAGCGCGTCCGCCCTTTTTTATGGGGTTTACCTCGCTTATTATGTGTTTGTGATTTGGAATGTGTTGTTATTGATGTCGACTCGCCCGAGCTCGGAAAGCCAGTCGCAAGGTGACTCCCATGAGTGCTCTGTACTTCACCGTTTTCCCTTGCGCGAACGAGGTCGGGTAGCCGAGTCCCCGAGCGTGGTACTTGGTTGTTCTAGGCGCAACTCTAGGGTGGGTGAGGACTGGGCGCGTTAGAATAAGCGCGTCACTCCTGCCTGGCCTGTTGGGTCAGTCGCATGGCGAGTCCTGGGCATGCTCTCATACTTGGCGTTTTCCCTAGCCGCTCGCGCTGAACTGGTCGTCAGTCCCCGAGCGTGGTACTTGGTCGTTCGAGTTGCTATGTCGAGGATGCGGAGGATCATGGTCGCTGTGAGAAGCGAAGGCAGTTGTCTTGGCTCGTTGAGCCAGTCGAGCTAGGCGACTCCAATGGGGCTCCGGGTAGGCGTTTTTCGTGGACGTTACAAGACCTGGGGTAACCCAGTGCCCTTGTAGCGCACTACTTGGCCGTGCCGATCGCTGTACCAGAGGTTGACTTCTGCAGTTAGCTTGACGCTGTTATTACGAGTGCGAGTGGAACAAGACACAGAGAGTAGACGCAATTTGCGGTAAACAATATTTTTTATTTCATAGCGACTGGAGGATACATATGTGGAGTTCTAGGAGTAGAACTTCCGTAGGAGGTTTACATTCCATGGTCTCTTGACGTCGAGTTTGCCATCCCCGCGGACGTCGATGAGGTAGTAGGCGTCGTTGCCGAGTACTCGACCTATGGCGAATGGTCCCTCCCACGGGGGGGAGAGCTTGTGCATGCCCTTCTTGTCCTGGATGAGTCGTAGCACCAGGTCGCCTTCCTAGAAGGAGCGAGTTTTCACCCGCTGGCTATGGTAGCGGCGGAGTCCTTGCTGGTAGATGGCAGTGCGAGAGCGAGCTAGGTCACGTGCCTCGTCGAGTTGATCGATTCCGTCCTGCCGTGCGAGTTCGTTCGCCGCCTCCGTGTAGTGGACGACCCTTGGCGAGTCGTGCTCGAGGTCGGTGGGCATGACTGCCTCGGCGCCATACACCATGAAGAAGGGGGTGAACCCTGTCGACCTGTTGACTGAGGTGCGGATGCCCCAGATGACGGAGGGTAGCTCCTCGACCCAGCACCCGGCGGTGCGCTCGAGCGGTACTTGGAGCTGTGGCTTCAGGGCGTGGAGGATGCTCTGGTTGGCCCGTTCTGCCTGGCCGTTGGACTCCGGGTGGGCGACTGACGCGAGGTCGAGCCGGATGTGGTGTTCCTCGCAGAACTCGGCCATGGCTCCTTTGGCGAAGTTGGTGCCGTTGTCCGTGATGATGCTGTTAGGGAACCCGTAGAGATATATGAGCTCGCGTAGGAATTTTGTGGCGGTCTTCCCGTCGCATTTCCGGACTGGCTTGGCCTCCACCCACTTTGTGAATTTGTCGACCGCGACCAGGAGGTGGGTGAAGCCGTAAGGGGCCTTTTTGAAAGGGCCTACCATGTCCATACCCCACACGGCGAATGGCCAGGTGATGGGGATTGTCTTGAGCGCTGATCTCGGCACGTGTGTCTGGTTGGCGTACTTCTGGCACCCGGCGCACCGCTGGACAATGTCGACGGCGTCGGCGTGTGCGGTGGGCCAATAGAAGCCGTGCCACATAGCCTTGGAGACCAGGGAGCGGGCACCGGCGTGGTGGCCGCAGTCGCCGGAGTGGATGTCGTGGAGGATCTTGCGTCCTTCAGCGGGTTGGACGCAGCGTTGGAACACGCCGGTCACGCTGCGTTTGTGGAGCTCGCCGTCGATGATGGTGAAGGATTTGCATCGACGTACAATCATCCGGGCGTCTGTCTCGTCTGCCGGCAAGGTGCCGGCCTCCAGGTAGGCGATGTACGGCTTGGTCGGTCGTGATGAGTGCGACCAGGGCTGCCTCTGGCTGCAGCGGGACTCCGATGTCGATCTCCCTTGGGGGAGAGACTGATGGTTTGGTGATCGTGTCGAGGAAGACGCCGGCGGGTGGTGCGAGTCGAGCCGACCCGCTGCGAGAGAGTGCGTCGGCCTCCTCGTTCTTCCGCCTATCGATCCACTCGACGGAGTAGCCTGCGAAGTGTCCTCCCAGCTTGTCTACTGCTTGGCGGTATTCCGCCATGGTGGGAGAGACGACGTCGCAAGTTCCAGCGACTTGCCCATCGACGAGGTCGGAGTCTCCGTAGCAATGTAGGCGGTTGACGTTCATCTCCTTGGCAGCTCGTATGCCGTGGAGTAGTGCCTCGTACTCGGCCATGTTGTTGGTGCAGGGGGTGAAGTCGAGGCAGAGGACGTAGCGTAGCTTGTCGCCCTTTGGTGAAGTCGACGATCCTCGCTCTGCGCCGTCCGCGTTCTTGGAGCCGTCGGGCGCGTGCTCGATGGTGGAGGTATGGCAGCTTTTCTGGCTGCTGGGCCTCTTCCCAGTCGGCGATGAAGTCCGCGAGAGCCTGCGACTTGATCGCTTTTCGTGGCTCATACTTGATGTTGTGGACGCCGATTTCGATGGCCCACTTGGCGACTTGCCCGGTCGCCTCACGGTTGCCGATGATGTCCTGCAACGGTGCTGAGGAGACAACCGTGATCGGGTGCTCCTGGAAGTAGTCTGAAGCGCCATTCAAGAGCTCTGAAGAGCGCGTATACCAGTTTCTGGTACTGCGGGTATCACTGGCGTGACTCGGTGAGGATCTCGCTGATGGAGTACACCGGTCGCTGTACCGGGCGCTCCTTTCCTACCTCCGGCCGCTCGACGACCATGACGGCGCTGATGACGCGCTTGGAAGCCACGACGTAGACCAGCATGGGTTCTTTGTCGACGGGGGCGGCGAGTAGTGGTGCTGCGAGTAGCACCTTCTTGAGGTCGCGGAGTGCGTCGTCCGCCTCCTTGTCCCACTGGAAGGTGGGGTTCTTTCGCATCAGGCGGTATAGGGGCATCGCCTTCTCGCCCAATCGGGGGATGAAGCGGCTGAGAGCCGTGACTCGCCCGGCCAGCTTCTGGACGTCGCGCAGGCACTCGGGTTTGCTGAGTCGAGCGATCGTGTCGATCTTTGTGGGCTTCGCCTCGATCCCGCGCTTGGAGACGACGTACCCTAGTAGTTGTCCTGCTGGTACACCGAAGGTGCACTTGCCTGGGTTGAGCTTTATCTTGTATTTCCGCAGGTTGGCGAATGTTTCCGCCAGGTCGGCGAGTAGATCGCCCTGGCGAGCGAACTTCACTACCACGTCGTCGATGTAGACGTGGATATTGCGGCCAATTTGGCTCGTAAGGCATTCCTGCATGCACCGCTGGTAGGTTGCCCCGGCGTTCTTGAGGCCGAAGGTCATGGCGGTGTAGCAGAAGGCTCCAAATGGCGTGATGAACGCCGTCTTTTCCTCGTCCTCAACAGCCATTTTGATCTGGTTGTACCCAGAGTAGGCGTCGAGGAAACACAGCGACTCCGAGCCTGCGGTGGAGTCGATTATTTGGTCGATCCGCGGGAGGACGAACTGTTCCTTCGGGCAGGCGCTGTTTAAGTTTGTGTAGTCAATACACATCCTCCAGGTCCCGTTCTTCTTCTCGACCAGGACTGGGTTTGCCAGCCACTTGGAGTATTTGATTGGCCGGATGAAGCCTTCAGCGAGTAGACGCTGCACCTCCTCGGCGATAGCTCGGCGGCGCTCTTCATTGAAGGGCCACAGCGACTGCTTGACAGGTCGCACTTTGGGGTCGGCGTTTAGTTTGTGCTCAGCGAGTTCCCTAGGGACACCAGGCATGTCAGAGGGCTTCCATGCGAAGATGTCCCTGTTCTCACGGAGGAACTCGATGAGCGTGCCTTCCTAGGCTGGGCTCATGCCCGTCCCGATCGTCACCGTCGGGCCGAGTCGCCGGGACCAGCTCGACAAGGCGGGTGTCGTGCTGCCTCAAGGTTGAGGTGTTTGCGCCCGAATTGGGCTTCTTGAGTATGGTGGGGTCGCCGTTGTTGACTCGCCGCTGCATTTGGCGAGCTCGTCGGCGTGGTTGGCCTCGCCGCGATGACGGCGTTGGCGAAGTTCGCCTTTGGCCTCGCACTCGGCGCTGCCATGTCGGGTTGCCGCTGATGGTGATGACGCCGCACGGCCCGGAGCTTCATCGCACAGACGCGAGCGGGCGCTGCCATGAACTTGGCGAACGCTGGCGCCTGTGACGCAGCAGTAGGGGTCAAGGGTACCAGCTCAAGACGATTCGCGCGGAAGTTTGCTGGTGTGCCAAGGTGACCGGAAGCGTGACCTTGCCGATCGGGTACGCCTTCCGACCGGGACGATGCCATGGAACGTGGTGTAGGTCGTCGACCATCGACCAGGAGCCGCAGCCGCTCAAGGTGTCCAGGTATGTGATGTTGATGGAGCTGCCGCCGTCCATCAATGTCTTGGGAGCCGTAGTCTCCACCTTAGGCTTGACCACCAGGCGACGCGCCTGGGTACTCGCGCGTGGCAGTGGTCGTGGCGGCTCCATGTGATGGGCTGCTCGACCAGTTGAGGAACTAGGGGACGCCCACCGGGCCACCGCGTTGACGGCGCCGGGCGATGACCTTCTTCTCGCTTCGTGTTGAAGCTCGTGAAGGTGTGGAGGAGCCGCCACATTGTCAATTTTTCGCCGCTTACGGGTTGTTGTCGGGTCCTCCGGCCGCCATGCCTTCTCAATCTCCCCGAGAGTGTGGCGCTGGCGGTCGTAGCGTGGCGGGCTTCTTCCCTGCTGTGAAACGCACAAGGTTGGCTAAGGAGGGCCGGGTCGAACCTTGGTTTCGCTTTGTAGTTGCCGCCGCGCGCTGCCCTCCATCGCGGCGGAAGTTTGGGCTCAGGCTGCTGCGTTCGCATTGGCGATGAAGTCGACTCGCCATCGCGGGCGCTGCCGTGAGGCGCAGTGTTGTAGAAGCGTAGGTCGGACCGTCGTCTGTTGTCGCGCCGCCAGGCGGCGTTGGCCTCCACTCGCCGGTTTCCTGGTTTGGATCTTCCTCCGCATACCTTTTGGCGATCTCGAGGAGGTCCGTATGTTGTCGAGTGTGCGAGTGTCGCTGAGCTTGGCGACCAAGGGCTCAGAGCGGCACGAGGTCTTGAAGCAATGGATTGCGGTGTCCGAGTGGATGTCGACGCGTTGTACCATAGTTCTTGCCACCGCTGGACCCGCTATGGTCGACTCACGGGTCCCCGGCCGACGCTTGTGTCCTCGGCGGTGGTGGCGCGGTGTAGGAGCACTGGGTGCGTCGACGAAGGCATCTCGCATCTCTTCCCAGGAGTCGATGCTATCCTGCGGAAGGGTGTTGATCCACTGCCTACACGTTCCCTCCATCATCAAGGGGAGGTAACGGGCGGCTAGCAGGTCGGTGTGGCCAGCGATCCCCATTGCCATGAGGTATGTGTCCAGCCACACGGAGGGGTCGTACGAAGGGTCGATTTCTATTTCCTTTGGCGCTTTGAAGTTCGCCGGGTACTTTTCGCCTCGGATCATCGGTCCGAAGCACCTGGGTCCGAGTCATCTTAGCGACCCCATCGGCTCGCCGTCGCGGCGATTGGTTAGGGTGTGTCGCAGATCGTCGGGCTGACGTGCGCGCCAGCTTTGGTTGTTTATGATGTGGGTGCGGGAGTCGATGGTCGACCGCTGGCGCGACGGTTGGTCGCTGGCCTAGGGTCGTTGGTGGAGAGTACGATTCGCGGTCGGTGTTGGAGCTGCGGGTTCGGTGGCGGCGCTTGAGGGTGTTTGCCGCCAATGGGCGGCCGCTGAGGCCGCTCACGCTCCGAAGAACGCGAGTACACCCGACCGCGAGTCGGCGCTGCTTTGCTGCTCGACCGCTTTTGGCGAGCAGGGCCTCGACGCATCGGATCAGAGGGCGCCGTCACGGTGGCCGTGATGTTGTCGCCGCCAGCCCGCCACGAGGTTATCCATTGGGGTGGAGAATAGTGGTAGGCCGCTCGCCTCGCCCCGTGAGGAGACCACTATCCGCGGCCGATCCTCGGGGTGTGCGGTTGCGGAGGTGGGGCACCGTCGCCGTCGACTGGTGGGGCCGGGCGCTTCTCCGGTGGCGCTGCTCGCAGATCGCGCTGCCGCCACGCTGGCCGGAAGTTCAGGGCGCGCTTCGACGGTGGGGTTCAAGCGCGACCTGATTCGCTGCTGGTGGTAACGCTGAGCCTCGCGCTGCCACCGCCGAGGCGAAAATTTCGCCGCTTGCTCCTTGCGGACGCCCCGCCAGCTTCAGCGGAGTTCCTCGACCCGCTGGCGTTAGGAGGGATCGGGTGGAGAAGGGATCCTCCGACGGATCGGTGCCGCCGCCATGTAGGTCGCGCGCGACCGTCCCGCCGCAGATCGGCGGAATTTTCCGACCCGAGTCAAGTCGAAGATCCCAAGGATGGAAGGATCTCAAGTCTCCCATGTTGGAGACTGGTGATGGAGCCCGCGGTGAAGCCGCGTGATGGATCCGGCGAGTGACGCCGAGGTCGCCGAAGTCGGCGCTGCCGTTGAGGGTCGCGTCCGCTGTCGCGAGTTTTCGCCACGTTGCTGTGGGCCGAGTTGTACTCGGAGGCGAGGCGATGGATTGTGCGGACCTGGCTCTCGGAGAGCCGGTCGCGTGGCGGCGACTCGCGGATGCGAGCCGAGTCCTCCGAGACGATGACGTCGGTGAGGCCGACGAAGAGGCTGATCGTGCCGACCGGCAAGATCATGCTGTGCGTGATGGGTCGCGCCGCTGGGACGTAGCTGCTCGACAGGATCTGGAGCATCTCGCCGATCGCTATCATGCGGCCGGTGGCGACCGACTCGTTGATGGGCAGATTGGATCTCGCCGCAGAACACCGGCTAGACACTGTCGCTGAACACGGTGGGCGCCAGTGTCGTGGGAATGGTCACGACAGATGCTGCAATCGGCAGCGAGTAGTAGAACGAAGGGCAAGGGCAGCCAGCCATCTGCGGTGCGAAATGAGGGCGGAGACACAGGGTTTTACCCAGGTTCGGCCCCCCGGAGGGTAAAGACCTACTCCTGCTAGATTGTATTATGGTGGAGGTACAATGGGGCGAGCTCGACGGCTAGGCGGCGAGTCTCTTGGGTGTATGATGGAACATACATCTACACGCCCTGTAGGGAGGTTTATATAGACTCACCTCCCCCTAGGGTTTACATATCTCAACCGAATCAGTTAAGGTTTCGGTATTCGTTTATCCTAACACGACTGGGCCTATCTATTCTCCTAGGCCTTCAGCTTCCAGTCGCCCAGATCCATGCCAGATCTTGATCCAGTCGCCGTCTCGCAGGCCCACTCGCCAGGTCATGGGCCAGTCGGAAACGTCCTGCTGGGTATACCCCGGTAGGCATATCCCAATCAGGTGGGCCACACCTGCCCTAGGCGCGGCCCAGGGTGGGCCCACGCCTAGGGGGTGTGGCCCCCCTGTGGCCCTTCTTCGCCTCCCCTTCTGGCTTCCTCTGTCTTCCGGGAAATATAATTTTCCCATATTTTCTGGTATTTTTCTGATCTTCGCGAAATTGTATCAAAACACCTCTTTTTCTATCAAAATCCAGACTCCGACAGTCCATCCTCCAAGAATCATCCAACATGCAAAAACAGTGGAAAATACATAAGTAATACCTCATAATAAGACATATATCAATGAATAGAGGCAAATTATGATATAGAATGGTGATGCAAATTGGACGTATCAGCGGGCACCTCTCATAAAGACCTTCTACCTGGTCAGGGGTGAGACGGGTCGGGGTGGGGTGACCAATTCGGGAACCAGTAGGTAGCCTAATTAGGGTAAGATTGTAGAGTAGTTATTCTACAACTATCTTAAGGAGGGTTGTAGAATAGTCATGTTCTATATATATATATATACACAAAACACATGGTATGCCTATACTCTATGGAGGAGGAAGCATCTAGCGCCACTCAGTTGCTTGGAGATCTGTGCGAGGTGAGAGAATATGAACTCTTTTGTGCATTATCCTTTTTATAGCTTTTTTATCCTAAAGAGGAATTGTCATGGGCAATTTTTCATCTATGCACTGTCATCCCCAGTTGGTCCGCTGCACGCATGACAGTGGACGTACATGTACCATGTCCTGTCACTGCACACTCTGCAACCTAGTATTGGCAAATAAATCGACTAGCCGGCCACTCCCAGCCCCACACTCCATCATCAACATCCACCTTTTCCTCTCACTGTCCCTCCACCAGGGCCGTACCCGAGAAATCGGAGGCCCTGTGCGAAACTTAAAAGAAATTGTCACCAGGGCCTCCACAACCACCGCCCCGCAAACCTCCCCTCCACGGCGCTTAAAAAATTATATACGGGCCACCAAGTTCCATTTCTCACAGAACCACTCCTTCCTATCCTCACCGCTCCGCCGCCACGCCTCCCTGCGCCGGCAGACAACCAGTGCGCCCTGTTCTCCCGCACCACCGGAGCCCCTCTCTGTGTTCCCCTTGGCTTGGCCCTGGATCCAAGCCGCGACGCTGGATCGAGAGCTCCCCGACGCTGCCACTGAATCTTCCAACCGGCTAACCCCCTACTTCTCTGTCAGGACCCTAACGTTGATGCACATCTGAACCTCTACTGGGCAACTGAAGACGCGACTGACGAGTGGGACCGTCCAACTAACGATGACCCGTGAACTCCAACGGCTACCTGTTCCATGCCGTTATACGCCGTTAGCTGCTCGGGTTTCTTCTCCGAGTTGTAACCAGACTATAAACTATGGAGATGACCAACTTGTAAGGCACGCCAATATTATCTCATGCCATTCTGGCTAGTTCTAGGTAGTATTAGCAATAGACAATTCCTGTACTCGTCAATATGCGTATCTGAGAGTGAAATCTGCTACTGCCTCAAATTCCCCTTGAGTTTATCATTCAGTTTATACTCCTGTTTCTAGTAAGATCGATCGGGGTCTTACAATTGGTATCAGAGACGTTCGATCTGATCGGGTGGCGAGTCAGATTTGATTTGCAGTGGTTGGGTTCTCCCGTGAAATCCCATTGTCGATCGATTTCTGCGGCGGCGGGCGTATCATCAGCGGAGGCGCAACTCGGCGGCGGTAGAATCATCGGCTACGGGGGCGATTGGAGGCGATTGACTTCGATTTGGCCAGCGGATTTCTCTCACGGCGGCGGATTACTCGGCGGCGGTAGATTCTTCATCTCTGGGGGCGAATTGGTGGCGGTTGATCTCGTGCGGCAAGCGGATTTTCTCGTGTGGAGGCGGTCATCGGCAGGACTATTGATCACTGGAAAGGGTTCGAGGTTCATCCTCTGGTAAAATTCCGGATCCGTGCTTGATCTAGTCAGATGGCGACTCGCACCAAACATCAGGAACTCGAGGATGAACTGGGCGTCCTGCGAGCAGAGGTTCGAGGCTTGAGTCATCAACAACATACAATTCAAGAGCAATTGGAAGCAGTCCATGTTCGTTTGGAATATGTGGATACTCTGGAAGCTAAGATGGACAAAGTGGAGACTCTGTTAGTCAAAAACGACAAGATGGGCGACATTCTGGATTATCTGAAAAATTTGGAAGGTAAAATCACCCGCCCACCCTCTCCTGACCCAGTTACCCCTAGTGCCAACTATATGTTGCGAGAACAAGAGTTGATGTTGAAACAACATGAAATAGCTCAAGAGATTCAGCGCAATCGTATCTACAACAATGTCCATATTAACTATGTTCATCCCATTGTGATCGAGGACAGCGCACCAAAACTTGCTAATGTTACTGCTATGGTTACGGTTCAACAAGGAAAAAATGCACAGTACAAGTCTGAGAGAGCAGCTCAATTCATGAAAAATATTGCAAAAGGGCCTAAGATTGATTTTCCCTGTTTCCATGGTGACAACCCACTTGGTTGGATTCGTCAGGTTACCAAATATTTTGAGTTGTCCCAGGTTCCTGAGGAATGCAAAGTGGATTTGGCTCAGACTTACATCACTGGCAGAGCAGACAATTGGCTTCGCAGTACTAAAATCTTGGCAGAATCTAAAGTCAGTTGGACACAATTCTGCAGGTTAATCTGTGACCGATTTGCTCAAGCAAGCATCTATGAGCTCTTGGAACGTTTCCACTCTCTTCGACAATACAATTTGTCTGTCTCTGATTATACTGACAAGTTTGAGGAGATCATGGCTGTTATTCGAGAAGAACACCCCTATTTGCAGGAACATTACTATATTGTCAGTTTTGTGAATGGTTTGCGACCTGCAATTAAATGTAACTTACGCCCTCAACGGCCTAAAACATTATCTGATGCTTATTGGATGGCTCGGGATTATGAGAGTGGATTGGCAGCTACAGCAAGAGCAACAGGCCATTCTAGTTACGTTGCTTGGAAAAATGGCCAACCTCTGAAACTGCTAGGCCCAATCCCAGGAGATAAACAAGGAGATGCACAAGTGGCTGCTCCTGCACCTGTTAGACAACCAAAGGAGAAACCTGTGGAATGTCGGTGCAAAGGCCCCTGGAAACCTGGGCATAAATGTCAGCAGGCTCCCACTATCCATGCTCTTACTGCTGAGCAACATGAGTTAACTCCTATACCTGAATTGGAGGAAACTGTCAGTGAGGAACACCAGTCAGGAGAAAACCCAGCTGAATTTATGCACATTTCTTTGAGAGCATTGTCTGGGACAACTTCTGTCAACACCATTACAGTCCAGATTTGTATTGGGGGAAAACTGGGACTGGCATTAGTGGATACTGGTAGCACAAATACCTTCATTGATGTTCATTTTGCTCTTAAAACATCATGTGAAATTTTGAACACTGAAGCAAAAACAATTCAGGTAGCTGGTGGAGGCATCTTGCAATCTGGTGGTCACATTCCTGAAACAACATTCAGTATAGCCAACTTTTCCTTTTCACACACTTTTACCCTGTTGAATCTCAAGAGTTATGATGTGGTGTTAGGTTGTGATTGGATGTAGAAACATAGTCCTGTTACTTTTGACTGGCAAGGTAAATGCATCTAGGTATATACCATGAACAAAAATCTGGTTACTCTCCCTGATGCTAGTCAGAAGAAGCTTTCTCAGTTGATCAGTTCAGAGGAAGTGGACAAATTACTGAACAAGGGTGGTAAAGGATATCTACTGCATATGCAAGTTCCTGAGCAACCTTCTAAGATTCACATAGTACCTCAAGAGTTAACTCTAGTACTATCTCAATATCAAGACATGTTTCAGCCACCTACTGAGCTTCCACCATCCCGGCATTGTGATCATTCTATTTCACTCAAGGATGATGCTAAACCTCCCTCTGCCAGACCATATAGAGTTCCTCATTTGCAGAAGGATGAAATGGAGAAGCAAATTAAAGAACTCTTAGACAATGGAGTAATACAACTGAGTAACAGTCCCTATGCTTCACCTGCTATCTTGGTCAAAAAGAAAGATGGTTCTTGGAGATTGTGCATTGACTACAGAAAACTAAATGCTATCACAGTCAAGAATAAATTTCCTATTCCAGTAATAGAAGATCTTTTGGATGAGTTACATGGAGGCTCATTTTTCCAAACTTGACTTGAGATCTGGGTACCACCAGGTGAGAATGCATCCTGCTGATGTGCATAAAACTGCTTTTACCACCTATCATGGTCATTTTGAGTACCTTGTCATGCCATTTGGACTCACCAATGCTCCAGCTACATTCCAAGCATTGATGAATTCCATTTTTGAGGAACACTTGAGGAAATTTGTCTTAGTTTTTTTTGATGACATCCTGGTATATAGTAAAACAATAGAAGAACACAAGCATCATCTGATTATTGTGATGGAGTTACTCAAAGAAAACAAGTTATTACTCAAAGAAAGCAAATGCACATTTGGGACTGACAGAGTTGAATATTTGGGCCATCTTATATCTGCTCATGGAGTTTCCACAGATCCTAGTAAAATATCAGCAATTGCTGAGTGGACCACACCCACCACAGTAACCCAGTTGAGGAGCTTCCTGGGCCTGACTGGTTACTACAGGAGGTTCATTAAAGGTTATGGCCTGATCTACAAACCACTGTATGATCTGTTAAAAAAGGATGCTTTTGTGTGGACTGAAGAACAAACAAACGCATTTTGCACCCTCAAGAACTGTATGATTTCTGCTCCAGTCCTAGCCTTGCCAGACTTTTCCTTACCATTTGTGCTGGAATGTGATGCTTCTGGTACTGCTATTGGCTCAGTTCTGATGCAAAACAAACGACCAATTGCTTATTACAGCAAAACATTGGGACTCAGGGCATCTTCTCTCTCCACTTATGAGAAGGAGGCCATTGCTATCCTAGAAAGTCTAAAGAAATGGCGCCACTACCTCTTGGACACACCATTGATTATCAAGACTGATCACCAAAGCCTCAAATTCATGAATGAGCAGAGAGTCAACACTGGAATTCAACATAAACTGATGTTGAAATTGCTGGAATATGACTACACCATTGAGTACAAGAAAGGTCAGGAGAACAAAGTTGCAGATGCCTTATCTAGAAAGGATCACTTAATGGCTATTAGCACAATCACCCCTTCTTGGACTGAAGATATTGAGGATACTTATAACTCTGATGATTTCTGCAAAGGACTCATTGCCAAATCAGTGGCTGGGACAATAACCTTGGATAATTACACTTTCTCTTCAGGACTGTTGAGATACAAAGGCAGAATTATGGTAGGCAACTGTGCTTCTATGAAAGCCAAGCTACTGGAGGTCTTCCACTCTTCTCCCGTGGGAGGACATTCAGGCATAAGAGCTACCTATCAGAGAATCAAAAGAATCTTTTACTGGCCCAACCTTAAGAAGGAAGTAGAAGAGTTTATCAAAATTTGTCCAATTTGTCAGCGTTCCAAGAATGAACATTGCAAGTATCCTGGCATGCTGGTTCCTCTTCCCATTCCTGATATGGCTTGGCAACATATTTCTATGGATTTTGTGGAAGGGCTGCCCAAGTCAAATGGCAAAGAAATTATTCTGGTGATTGTTGATCGTTTGACTAAATATGCCCATTTTGTTCCCTTAGCTCACCCATACACAGTCAACACAGTTGTGCAAGCATTTGTTGATACAGTGTTCAAACTGCATGGGTTGCCCATTTCCATTGTCACTGATCGTGATCGCATTTTTACTAGCAAGTTTTGGCAACAAATATTCAAAGCCCTGAAAGTTGATTTGCGCATGAGCACTGCTTACCACCCACAATCGATGGTCGACGAGCGTGAACCAATGTTTGGAAACTTATCCGAGGAGCATGACTTTGTTGAACCCAAGAAGTGGAGTTCTGGCCGTCTCGGTGAATGGTGGTATAATTCCACTTTTCACATCGCTACTCAATTCACCCCTTCCAAGCACTCTATGGATTCCTCGCCCCATTATCGTGAAATTTCGCCATCGCCCATCTCGACCTTGATGTCGTAACATTTCTCCAAGCTAAAGAAAACATGTCGCAACAACCGAAAGCTAACCTCTTAAAAGCTCGTAATCGCATGAAGAAATATGTCGTCGATCGCTCGAAATGACGGCCATCGTTGGAGACATGGTGTATGTCAAACTACAAACTTATCGGATGGCAGCATTCAATGTTCAACATGGACTGAAAATGGCAACAAAATTCTATGGTCCATTTCGAGTCTTGGCTAGAATTGGTCCAGTTGCTTACAAGTTACTACTACCCCGACAAAGACAAAGATTCATAATGTCTTCCATGTTAGTCAACTTAAGAAGCATCTGGGACCTAAAGTCGTTCCACCTGCACCGCCACTCATTGACACCAAGGTAATATTCAGTCGCACCTTCTTTGTTCTGGACACACGAGCAGTCCCACGCCACCCTGTGTTGGTCACGCAATGGCTAGTTCAATGGGAGAATATGTCTCCGGATGATGCTACTTGGGAAGATGCAGACTTCATCAAATCTACTTTCCCTGAATTCTACTCGGCAAACAATTCGTCGCTGGTTTTCTACTACTGATCCTCGAGGACAAGGATCTTCTTCAGGAGGAGCAATTGTCAGGACCCTGACGTTGATGCACATCTGAACCTCTACTGGGCAACTGAAGACGCGACTGACGAGTGGGACCGTCCAACTAACGATGACCCGTGAACTCCAACGGCTACTTGTTCCATGCCGTTATACGTCGTTAGCTGCTCGGGTTTCTTCTCCGAGTTGTAACTAGACTATAAACTGTGGAGATGACCAACTTGTAAGACACGCCAATATTATCTCATGCCATTCTGGCTAGTTCTAGGTAGTAGTAGCAATAGACAATTCCTGTACTCGTCAGTATGCGTATCTGAGAGTGAAATCTGCTACTGCCTCAAATTCCCCTTGAGTTTATCATTCAGTTTATACTCCTGTTTCTAGTAAGATCGATCGGGGTCTTACATTCTCGAGTTCCCCCAGATGCAGCACCGCCATCTTCCTCCTGCCCCGCCTCCCGCTTCCTCGATGGTGCGACCACGGGCGCTGCGCTGGATGGCGGCACACCGTTGCCGTTGATGCCCGGTAGATGTGCCTGTAGTGGAACGCACTCCGCCCACGCGCACGAATACCTCGTTGAGGTGCAACGCGGAGGAGCGGAGATGCCCCACCGATCTTCTCCCACGCTGTCACCTCCACCCGCTGATTCATAGTTTTCTGGACTGGGGGCATCAGATCTAGGCGCACATGTCGCCACTCCTGCTCGTCTCGGTGCCATCGGCGATGAGGCATGATGGGTGTGTGTCGGTGTGGCTTCAACGAGCTCTGGCTCTCCTGTTAATCAAATTTAGTTTACTGTATTCTCACATCTCGTTCTAATTCTTACCTTGTTTTCTCTGGATCTTTGGTATTAATGCATCTTGATGCGTGTCTTGTTGCCCGGTAGATTATTTTGTCAATTCATGAAAGAATCTCTCGTGTCTATATTGCATGGTAGATGTATGTACTATTATCTTCTTCACTATCCTTGAAGAACGTCTGGCTAGGTACTTGCTAGAAATATAATTATGTACTGATAGCAAAATCAATGAGTACTTGAAGAGCCTTAGTTTCTTCCTTTCTTGGTATTTGTTTTTTTCACTATACTTGCTTGTCTATGGAGCCCCAAAGGAAATAATAATTTTCTGGACATAATTCCAACCGGGGTGCTGGACGTATCTCATGAAGGTGCTTAATGAGTTGTTGTGTGGTGCTAGACAATTACACTGAGGTACTTAAAAATTTCAACTGGGGTGATGAACGTATCTCATGAAGATGCTTAATGTGTTATTATGTGGTGCAGAACCATGAAATCCTCTCTGTTGTGTATTTGTTTGGATCGGTGTTGCCGAAGATTTTTGTTTCTTGGCTATATGATATATTCTTCATCCTTTGCTCCTTCACTCTTTGTTGCTTCATCTATTCTTGTTGCATGGTGGTGGATGTTCATGTTGCGTTCAGACAGAAGGCACTCTAGAGATTATTGGTTTGTTCACTTACTCCTTTTGCACTGTTACTTAAATTAAAATATGAAGATACTTAACCATCAGGTTGCTGGTACTAAAGCATGCTTGATTGCTAGGGCCTTGTTTCATTTAGGTGCTTAATAGATTGAACTTTGGTTCTGGATGTGTTACTTGCTGTTGTGGTACTTAACACTTTCAACTAGGGTGCTGTCTGAAACTTGAAGAGGAGCTTAATGATTCATGTCACGGTGCTGAATTCAAAACTTGATGATACTCTTCAATTGTTTGCTACTTTTCACAAGTTATTTATTTTTCTGAATATTATTTGTATTCTGTGGGCATGTGCTCTTCCGAACCTAGATGTATCTGATCTTCATAACTAGACTAGTTTCTCGTTGATTGGCTTTTGAATGTATTTTCTATCCATGTCTGAATATGTCGTGTTGATCTGGTGTAAAGGTTATTCGCTTGTTTAAAATGACTCTTGTTGGTCCTAAACAAGCTTCTCTCGGGTGATTAATAAGACATGATGCGGTGCTGAATTATATACAGCCCGTTAGAGAATACTAAACAATTCCAAATGGGATACCTATCTCGAATGGGTGCTTGCAATAAAAGGAATTGTCGTATTATAAAAGATGAACTTTGTTTACATGTTCATGTGCATCTAGTCCATCATATTCTAGTATTACTTTCTTATGATTCTAATTGTGGATACTTAACATTATCAACCGGGTGACGATAATATGCATGTCTCTCTAATTTCCGAGATACTTAATAGCTATACTCCAGGTTCTAAGTTTCTAGATGCCGAGTCATTAATCTTATAATACCAAATTGCCTATTAGTTAGAACAACATGATCTAGGGACTTATTACTTAGATCAACATGATCCCACGTCTAATACCGAATTTTCAAGCTTCAATCTAGTGATAGCTATAATTTTGTTGGTGGGTTCTTGCCTGTTCTTTTAGCGCATGGTGCTAGATATATGTGTTCTATAAACTTGACAAATATAGTGTTGGTGTGGTGCTGCTAGTGTTGCACAAGCAGGGACCGCCAAGGTGAATTGGGCAATGACGGAGGTGGCTTACGCTGATGAATTTGATTCACTATGTGCGTCTCAAGAGCGAGCTTGCTATCTATCAACATTAATCTGCCGTCAAGGTAATTCTTTTGGATACCATCCACAAAGTTTTCTTACAATTACTGTCGTGGTACTGAGTAATGTTTACTTTAATACTTAACTACCATGGATATTTTATTGACGATGCTTATAACTGATGCGTTATGAATGGGTACCTGATAAGTTAAGTAGTGGTGTCGAACAATGTAACATGGTTGTTGTCTGGTAGATGTTCGTGTTCAGGAGATTACACGAGATTAAGCACTCGTTTTACTTGAGATTAAGCACCTCGTGGAAGGAGACAATCCATCACCTCTTGTTTTGTTTATGATGTACTGCTGCTAGATGAAACATACTAGTTTGTGCTATTATTATTCTTCACAATTAGCTTGCTTCTCTAGCACTCTGTGACAGTTAGCCTGATGGTACTCACAAACTGCAATCCTTTATTCCTATCAATTATTAAACTAAAATAAAATTTTAAACTGCAGTACTACTTGTTCACTTGTTTTTTGCTTGAATTCTTGTTGAGTTCTTCAGCCAATAGTTAAGGAGGATGGGGCTACAGTCCAAAGGTGCTTAATGAGGCCTAGTGCGGTGCTGAATGGAATCAAGACGAGTGCTTACAATCATTCAAGTATTTGATACCTGTTTACTTGAGATTAAGCACCCAGGCATCATAGCTTTCACCACGGCAAGACCAGGCCAGGCCAGGCCAGACCAGTTACTAAGGCGATGGAATGAAGGCGAGTGCTTATAATCAGCCGAGTGTTCAGTATCTGTTTACTTAAGATTAAGCACACATTTGTCATCTGGATATGCTTATTTGTGTGCCCGTACTTAACTTGAATTTCTATTCAACATCTCAATATTTATTCGTTTGCTTGTGCTGCATGTAAAAGAAATTGCTCAACCTATAATAAGTTGCTGAATTTCCTGTTGTGTATTTTTGTGTGCGTTGAAAAAACTTGGATGAAGTACTTGCTTTTTTGACATCGCCACGCACTATGTAAAGTTTGATTATATTTGTTAGTTTATTTTAGAGACTTAACAATTTTATCCTGGGGTACTTGATTCGTTAAGTTTTGGTGCTGAGTTGGTACCGGTTTTAGAGACTGTCATTTCTATTTTGGCCCGTTAGGTACCCTGTGATAGAAGTTAGCCCAAGCAGTAGGAGGTTCAGCACCAACGTTTGAAATTTGAACGGTGGCCTATTTGCTGACCCACGCGCAGCTCCTCTGCAGGCTGGTAGTATGCGCAGACTGCCCAGCAGCAGTCTGACTTGTCATTTTTTGCTACTTTTTAAACTCAAATTTAAACAAAAGGCTGCAAAACATGCACATATAGATCTATAGAATTGTCAAGATTCCTCATTTGCTAGGTGATATCATATGGCAGGTGGGAGAAATTAATTTCAAAAATAGGTGGTGAAAATAGGAAAAGAAAAACTGAGACCATGTGGTACCAATCTCAAAGCACACGAGTGGTAGACGATGCTTCCTTACACATGGGAAGCGGATATGGTATGTCCATCCTCCCACGAGGAAGCATCTATCACCATCCACGCGCTTCGCGATGCGTACCTAATGTCTACCCTTTTTCTTTTCCAATTTACACCACCTATTTATAAAACTATTTTCTCTTCCCTTGCACATCACAAAGCACAAGCAAATGTGGAAACTTGTCATACTTGGTCAGATCTATTTTGGTGATGTTCACAGCTTTTATTTGAATGTTGGTTTAAAAAACTATCAAAAAAGTAATAAACACCAACTGGACGCAATGGGCTGTTTTCTTGTCAGACAGCCCACAGAAGTGTCAGCCCGCGCCAGTCTAAAGTGTAGGTCCAGTTTGAAATTCAAAGAACCGGTACCCGAGTATGGGCTGACATACTCTCTGTAACATGACCCAGAAACCGCTTGTGCGGATGGTAACCGATGGGCCATGCCAGCGTCGGTACCGACGGGGTCGCGACGACACGGTTTTTTCTGTTCTCGTCAAGCAGACACCTCCATTATCGCCTAGTTCGATAGGATTAAGTGGCGCTAGATCCTTCTCGACGATTACCCTGTTGCGTTTTGCAGGCCAACACATCTGCCATAATCAGATTACCAAGATAGACCATCCTTGTCGAGTACCAAGTTCGCTTCGATTCGGAACCCCTAGATTCCGTATTGGATCGAGATATGCCTCCTGCTAGAGTCGTTGCCCAATTCCGGTCTCAACGAAGAAACAAGACAGAAGCTTTCCTCATCTGCCGCGCCGCTGTTTCCAGTGAAGATGGCGGAGCCGCACGTCGGAGGGTATCCCATCCCACGGGAAGGAGCTGCGAAGATCTGTTCCCCCGATGAGTATTACCGTCAACCACCACTATACCCCAGCACCATCACCGCGCCCAACCCCCGCATCCCCTGTCACCGATGTTCGCGAGAGTACTCGTGGAGCTTAGTGCAATCTAAACCGGGCAATGGCCTTCCCAGCCCAGGAGAGAAAATATTTTTTTCATCTATGCCGCTATTTGTAAAGCCAACCAACCTAGCCAATTCCACATGAGAGGCAAATCGACTGATCCCGATTCAGTCTGATTCCTTGTTTCTGCTAGTCATCTCCGCACCCATGGCGCTAGCTGGACGACTTTGGATCAGAATGGAAAGTTTGATTTATTTGTGGGCTCCTATCTGATTCGAATTTCATGATATCACTACATGAAAGTTTGGTTTCTGTTGTGTTTGATTTTACAAATCTCAGGAAAGTATTGATTTGCACTAGCTTGAAGTTTTATCAAAATGCTCCATTTGAAACAGTGGGAACAATTCAGTTGAATTCATACTTCCAGTTGAAAGCTGGGGATTTAACAGAAGCAGTCTGGAGGCGGTCTGTAGTTAACTGACGTCTGCCACATAAACTCTTTGCATTTGTGAAAGAGTTGAATTCTTCCATCTTTGCCACATCTAGGATCAAACTTTCTGTTGCATCCATGGCGCTAGTTTAGGGGATCTGCCGAGTGCCGACCCGCCATCAGCCGGTGACTGAGCAGTGGATGTAGCAGCCGGACTGCCAGAGAGAAACAATCAAGTGCCACGGGCGCCTGACCCATCATACACGGGCGGTGGGAAGTACGTGCGGGAGCCCGGCTCGACGTCTTGCTCGAAACGGGCGCCCAGCTCTCCTCCACGGCGCTGCACGGAGTCCAGCCGGCTAGGATCTTGATTAGCCGGGGTGAAGCCGTGGGCGCGGTGATACTCGCGAATGTTGCTTTCCATCTGGTACTTGGTAGAGGCCAATCCCTAAGCTTGCTGAAGCAAGCGCTCTCGCGCCGCCTCGATCTTGGCCATCGCCTCGTCCGGGTTCTCCCCGAGGCCAATCGGCTCGGTGAGTTCCTCGATGACCTCTTCCACCACGCCCTTCTCGCGCAGCGGGGTGAACGGGCCGCCTAGATCGCTGCCACGCTCGAGAGGAGGACGGCGGCCGTGGCTGGAGCCGGCCATCATCACCTCCACGCCGCGAGGCGCGACGAGCGCGCTGCCGGCTGAGGCCAGCGGCTCGGCGAAGGAGACGATCTCTCGTGGGAAATCCTCCGGCACGGTGGCGACATAGACGGGCAGGTCGCCGAATAGCAGGACGGAGCCGCATGCCAGGAAACTGGAACCGGAGAAGCAGCGAGCGTTGTGGATGACGCAGTCGAATTTGCCCAGTGTGAGCATGAGGCCGGAAGCCACGCTCTCGCCGGACAAAGTACGGGGTCCCATGTAGAACGTCACTCTGGTCGCCGCCATATCTGACCCATGGTGGGCGCCAATTGTAGTTGTTATGGAAACTGCAGTGCCTGAGCAGGCTAGTTAGTGATGCGGGAGCGAGCAGGGAAGCGAGCGACGGCGTCCGCAGGCGTGATTGGGCACAAGCAAGCGTCGGAGACACAAGAAGTACCCAGGTTCGGGGCCCTCGTGGTGAGGTAACACCCCTACTCGTGCCGATCCGACTAACTAGATGAACACACAAATGGCTACAAGTGCTCCTCGAGCTGTATCTGTCCTAACTAGTAGAGAATGAGGGTCCAACCCTTGCTACGATGCCCCTGCGGCCCCTTATATAGGCCGAGGCGGCATGGGAAAAGATGCTGTCGACTGGCGGGTCCCACAGGCGGGCCCAGCCGACTATTCGAGTATAGTGTTCTGCCTCCCTGATGTCTGGTATAGTGCCGTGTCCCCGGCCGGCACGGAAACAGTGGAGGCCGCTCTGGCCGACACGGGCGGCGACCCCTGTTCCCGCCAGACACGGGTACGGGTCGTCTCCTCCAGCTTCAGTACCACTGTGTCTGTCCTTCTGTCTTCCAGGGCGGTGGGATACTGTGCCCTACGTCACCTTTCTGCCTTGAAGGTCTGGCTAGGTCTCCCTAGCCGGCTACTCTGTCTTGACCGGATGGTCGGACCCATCCGGCTAGGCGTCTGCTCCTTGCTGTCTTATCTGGCTGGTAGTGCCACCGGCTCGTTCTTGACTCGTCTTGCCTTATCCGGCTGGCACGATCCAACCAGCTAGGTGCCTTTGGGCATGCTTCTTATCCGGCTGGTTGGTTTGCTAGCTTGTTCTTCATCTAGCCTTCTTTCTGGCCTATCTTTAGTTTTTTACATCCGGCTAGGTCAGCCGGCTGGCAGTTACATTGCCCCTGCATCCTGTCCGGTTAGCCTACCCGGGGGTGACCCCCCGACACTAGCACCCGAGCACACGTAGATTCCATCCTTAGGGGAAATGTGCGCGGGCTCCGAAAAAGCTATTTTGATTTTTTTCCGGCTGAAATGTCGACCGACGCTATGTCAAGACCGACAACACGTAATGATGATCGTGAAGACGTGCGTCGAAGGGTCGTGTTAGGCGCCGCCTCGGGAACCACTCCCAGCGCCTCGCCTCCCACGCCCAGGATCCTCTGCGCATTGCGTGCCGGCGCAAACGATCCGACCGCGGTTAGGGCTGTGGGGGGCTGCCACGTGGCGAGCCGGCGGTTTGCCTCCCCGGCCCCTTTAAGTAGCAGCCGCGGCACCCTATCGACCCCCACTCGCCATTTGCCCCTTTTCTCACCGTCGACGCCGCTCCTCCCAGCCTTCTACATTGCCGCCTCACGCTCCACTCCGGTGCGCTGCCTTCTTCTTGCCGGAGCAACGAGACACCGCCACTCCTCCGCCTCTCCCCCTTTGCCTTCTCCGCTTCCTTCTTCTTCTCTGCCGCGCTCCGCCACCGCCGACAAGGCTGAGAGCCGCGGTGCCTGGTGCGGCTCCTCCGTCACGGAGGCGCAAGTTGAGAAGTACCGGCGGTCGCGCCTGTGACACCCCCGGGATCAGGGCTAAACAAATCCCAGACCTCCGTTTGACATAAGCTTAACCTTGAGCTCGAGGATATCCAGTGACGAATCGGTAACACGGCAGTGACCCTACGACCCAAAATTTATTACAGCAAGCTCATAAAAAAAATAAAAGAACCAAATTATTACAAGTAGAGGTCACTGACCACAAACATCAAACAACAGAAGGCAAATTATGCTATTAAGTATAGCAAACTTAACAAACGACCTAAGAGGCCTGAAGCATAACGATGACGTCCCAGTCCATAGATTCCAGGCTGCCGGCCGAGAACCCCAAGCTACTCATCGGTGTCGATGTAGTACCAAACTGATCTTCATAGAACACTTACTCTGCCAAAAGTATCAACAAAGTAAGGGTGAGTACAGGGTGTACTCCGCAAGACTTATGGCTGGTGGAGTTGTTTTGCATAAAGCCATCTTTGTTTGTAAAACAAGAGAGAGGGGAAGCTCGACTATTCAGAGTATTTTAAAAGGGGATAAGAGAGCGACATCTTCGAAATATTGATCATCATATTTTGATATCCACCGAATCATCATCATATGAATCCTATCTAGGATCACCCCCTCGTACCCATGAGGAAGCATCCTTATGCACACGTTGATCTGCCAAGTTTTACGATTAGGTTATAGTTCTCTATGATCTTAGAATCTGGTCACCAAGCGTTCATAACCGTCAACACGGCTTTTCGAAAAGATTATTACCGTGCAGGGGTGTACAAATTTACCCACACGTACTAACCTTCTCTTAATGCCACATGATTAGCCCTCTTCCTTGGAAGGCCAGCAGAGGATGGTTAGACACGACCTTTACCTTGCTTTCGCCGAGACCATGAGTCACGCAATAAGGATGGTTCCGCCTTAACGGGTCAAGTCTTGAAGTCGGTCCTTAAATATGTGAGGCAAGGTTGGTTTACAAGGGGCGCTATCAACCCCAAGAAACCCGGTCCACGCTTCCCTACCTGTTATGGATGCACCTTCACCCACCAAATCTTTCAAAACATTTTCAATGCGTATGTCGAATGAAAGCCTGAACTATGTGACTCATGGAATCTACTAGGCAAGTTAGTTGCTCGTGAGGTTGTCCAGGCCTCGTGTGGTTGTACACTCGTCTTGGTTCCAAAGCCAAGAACTCAGGTCCTAGTGGTGGGGAGCATGGGACTAGAAAAACCACATCCCACCGTGGCCTCCCATACAAGCCTTAGCATGTTTAATATTATATCACTGATCTCATCTCATCACGTTCTCCTGTCATGCTAGATTCTCTACATCTGATACATCATCTGGATGAACCAGACTCAACAGCTATGCATGGCTAAGCAAGACACATATCTAAGCTCTAGCAGTGCACACCAGCCAAACCTAGTTATGCTAGGAGTGGTGGGTCAGGTAATATAAGCTAAAAGGGAGTAATGCAATAGATAGGATACTCTATCTATCGATAAAAGACCACAGTAGAATCATATGCATCATGGCAGGAATTGAAATGCTTTCGAAAATATAGGATTATATCATGATGGGGCTATGCTTGCCTTTGCCAGTTGATAACAGATAAGCAGATCTTTGGGAGACTTGTACTTGACTTGATTATAGTTGGTCAAGTATTGTTCGTCGATCTTCAAACTTCGACGGGGTTGATCTCGGTCTTCGATCTCGATCTCGATATCGTATTCAATCGGAATGAACCAAACACCGAAAAGAGAGGAAAACAATGAACACATGGCATCTATGCACTCCTCAAGCAAGAATGATGATATGGCAATTTAATAGTATTGAAATGTAACCCTAAAGCATGGTTGACAGTTTAATCGGTATTCCGAGGGGTGAAAACCTAACTCGGGGAAAACTCCAGAATCATCTATGAGGGTTGCAATGTTCTTCTAATTAAACTTGTCATGTGAGTTGATTAACAATGCATGATTATAGCTCTAATAGATAGTTCTCATTTTTCTGAACATTTTGATATATTATTTATATTTTTCTGACTTATAAATAATAAGATATGAATTTTACAAGATTTAAATCATTTTTTGAAATTACTAAACCATTTTAAATGATTTATTGCGCAAGGATGACATCAGCACATGCACCATATACTTTTTACACCGCGGCAGAGCCTATCCACTGAGGCTAACCGATGGGCCCTAGGCCACATCAACTGCCACGCGAGCAAGGTGGGGTCAGGGCTGGTTTGACCGGTCTGACCCGCGCGGCGCTGACGCACGGGTGACGTCAACACGATGTCATGCCGGCGGTGAGCTCCCAGGCAGCGGCAGGGATGTCGATAGGGAGCATGCGGGGTTGTGCGGGAGGCTGCGTTCGATGCGGGCGAGTGCACTGAGAGAAAAGTGGTGGCGCCGTTACTCTAAGGTAAACGGAGCACGGCCGGTGACGAGGCCGAGCGGCGGCGCTTGTAGAGCAGCGTGGCAACGACGGCACAGAGCGAGAGGGAGCAAGCAAAGGGGCTTGGAAGAATCGGGTGCTCACCCTGAAGCTAAAGAACACGACGGTGAGGCCGTAGGTGGACAAGGGCGACGACATGAATGGCGGCGGGCTTCGTCGGGGGCGAGGAAGACGACGAAGATTCCGTCGATCTGGGGCGCCCGCGATCTATTCCGTTGGCAGGGAGGGTGAACTCGATGAGGCAAAGCTTCAGAGGGCATCGGCGAGGCACAGGAAGGCTCTGAGCGATGACGGCGAGCGGCGTATGCACGGGGTAGGGTTTCGGGCGCGCCGCAGAGAGCGAGAGAGAGGGCACGGGGAAGAGTGAGAGGATAGAGATGAGAGGGAGACGTGCACGGCTGGTCCTTATACTTCTTCGGAGCGGCGGCGAGGATCTCCACGCGGACGCGACGGCTGACGTCTTGAAGCTGCTTCGCGAATCGAGAGGTCGACGATTTAATAGGTAAGTGGGCTTGCACGTCTTGGGCCGGGCCACTGGCCGCATGCGAAGGGGAGAGGGTAGAGGGTAGAGGAGAGAGGGAGGTTGCTAGGCTGCTGGCTGCACGCTGGGCGGCAGGAAGGAGAGAGAGGTGGATAGCTGGGCCGGCTGGGCTACGGCTGCTCTCAGGTCATTTTTATTTGCAAAACCCTTTCCCAATTCTGTTTTCAAATAGAGAGAGATGGATTAGGGTTTAGGTTTTTGCATTTCTATTTTATTCAATGCATTTTTAAGAGATGATGCTTATGCAATGCACAAAAGAAACCATAATATAGATTAACTAAAACTGGGGTGTTACAGCTCTATCCCCCTTACGAGAATCTCGACCCAAGATTCCAAAGGTAGGAAGAGAGACAGAGAGAGAAGGAAACATGGCCACTCTAAATATAAGAGGGAACACACTAAACAACACACGGAGTATCTCATGCTCAACTCTTGGATGGAGTGTTCAGAAACAACTCTGAGATGACAAACATGAAACACGTCAAGCTAACGGAGGGATCAAGAGGAGATGGTTTCAATTGTTAGATAGATGGTCTTCATAAGGATTTGAGACCATGGAACTTACAGGAGGTTTTGAAGCTTCTGAAGAAGAAAATTTCCAACAGAAAGAACATAACAACATACTTCGATGAGGAACCTCTACTAAATGACTTAAGTAGAGATTTTAGGTTGCATAGGTATGGATCAACAAAACCAAGCTGTTGAACTACTTTTGACATAGAAGGGTCACTCTTTCATCCAACATAAGGCTTAAGACAGAAAGGTGTTTTGGTGGTGAGGACTCATAAGAGTCACAAGAAACATGTAACAAGAGAAACTACAGATTACCAAAATCATAGTCACTCTTAAAACATGGTTGAGAGAACGAAGGAAACTCTTTAATCATCTAGATTTATCAAAATCTTTGACAAGATCATGATATCACTTTACACCACTAAGATGAATGGTTAAGAAGATTCCTGATGACACGAGAAATAAGAAACTTCATTCTCAGACTTCAATTACTTGGCACAACAAAACGCTTGCCAACATAAAAGGGTCTAGAGGATCGACTGAGAGACATTTAGCAACACTACTTTAAATGTTCTCCTTGATGTTCGAGAAATCAATCATCAAGTAAAGGTCAGACTTCGGAGTCAAAGGAAACCATAAGCACAACTTCTAGATTAAAGCATAGAAGAATTCTTATGAAGAGTGGTTGTTATTGCTGAATCAAGGATTATGAAAAAAGGCCTTTCTGGCTAAGTGTGTCAACCATTACATCAATCTTGCCAGAATTGCGAAGAGACCTATGTCAAAATGTTGGGGAACACCAACCATCATATCTGCTTGAGATTCAAATTTGGTTAAGTGAGATGATACTTCGGACTCAACATTTCTGAATAGAAAGTTTGCAACATTTACCACAAAGGTAAAGTTACTAAATTCTCAAGATATGGACTACAGTGGAAAGCTCCAAAAGATGAGCTAGATTGCTATACCCACGTATTGTCAACTTGTCGAAAGAAACTTCACACACATAAGGTACTAACAATAAAACACACATGTATCCTTAAGGAAAGAATGATAACTCAGCTCGAGTTCACGGCGACATCTTTCAACAATTGCTCGTGAATTAGAGAAGGTTACTTCTAACATCCAAAATTCATACTTTGAAATGACTTGAAGATGGATCTTGAAATTTTCCAACATTAATGCAAAATGTTCCATATGAATCTAATCTGGCATGGAGGAGATAAGGATGTCATCGATGGGCTCAACAACAAAGTTATCGAGACACTCCATTAAGATGGACTCATATATTTGCATGAACAAGACAAAAGTATTGGTCAAACCAAAGGACATGAAGATGTACTAAAGTGAAACATCACAAGTGGCAATACCATCAAGGTAGTCCTTGGAACTGAGTTTGATTTGACGATAACCCAAATCAAATCAAAGATGGGGAAAGATAACATATCCTCAAAGGAGATACTATCTTTCTTTAGCACAAACAGAGCTATACATCCCTTTAAGAAGGAACAAAGTCGGATAAAACTTCTATCTTACAACTCTCCAAGTTGTTGTTTAAACTCAACCAACTAGTTCAGGGTATCCAGTACGGATCCTTGGAGAAAGGTGCAGTTTAGAGAACTTGCTTGCTCAAGAACTGGACATCGCAGTCATGCGGCAACATGGCGATACTTCCAGTAGACATCTAGAATATCACGGACCACCGATATGTCACTTTGTTCAAGAGGATACTTGTTGTACAAGGCAAGAGGACGTAGTCTTAGAGCTTCAGCAACAGCCTAACTCTTTGACCGAAGAGGGTGCACCGGAATAACGGACTTGGTAGCACGATCATCCTTTGCTTAGTGATAGGATTAAACAATCACTCTAAGGATGGAACAAATGTCCTTAGAGATCAAAACAATATTAATTGCTAATAATCTCAGATAGCCACATTATTATGCACACGCATCATTCACGAGCGTGAAAGCTCGAGTAAGAGTGGGTAATTATGTGTAAGAGCATCACTTCATTAAGGGGTCAGGAAACTCAGCACAACCTCTTAGTATAAAAGGGTGTGATACTTCAAGATAGAATAGATAGAAGATAATCAATGCTTCTTGATCTGCGGATTACAACACTTTGACCTGGTCCTAGATATGACGAGGTACTGGAGTTTGTTTCTCCTAGACATTCAGAAATGGTTTGTCTTGACGGAACACAAGAGTATCTTGCATCAGAAAGACACCAATGCACATTTACTACTTGGCTACCAAATGGTAGGTAAAAGGTCGGAAAACAACAAGGGAAAAGGAACATACTCAGGATAGAATCCCGAGATGTGGATGCATAGATTATCAATCTTCCGAAAACCAATGCATAGAAAAGGTAAGGGGTGGTAGACTCACAAGTATAGATGCAAGACTCTCGAGGAGTACTCTTGTCGTGATCTGTTGGTTCCATTAAAGAACATCTGCCATGGCTAGTGGTAGGGGAAGTCCTTAATTGTCACAATTCAATCGCGACAAAGACCACAAGCTTGAAGGCCAGAATTGTAGTACCAGCCATCCTGAGGTAATGTATGAACATTAACAACAGGGGTCAAAGGGATGGATCTTGGATTAAAGATCAGCTTCATGTACAAAATTCACAACATCAGAATCCAGCACAATCAGGGATCTTCGGTTCAAGTCCAAGAGTTAAAATCCAAAGAAAAGAGTAACTACTACTTGAGTGACGTAGCGTACAATGCAAGGTAATAATCACGAGGTAACTTCCAAGAGAAGAAACGACTTCTGAAATACCCAAACAAACGAAAAGGAGGCACACGAGGCGAAAGGAAACCTCGAAGCCTAGAATAGAACATTGTGGATCATGATTTTGTAGGATCCATAAAACAAAGAGATCATAAAGGAAAGGAATCTCTCATGTGAACAAGAGCAAAGGGAACAAGGAATTCACAACACACACAACTCTAGAGAACTCAACACTAGGTCAACTGGTTTAGAAACAACATGCCAGAAGGCACCTAAGCTTTGAAAGACTAGAAGAGATATTGAAACTTTTCCAAAATCAACACCAGATAAGATAACCTAGAGTTAGAGCGAAACTGGATAAGTAGAGAAAGAAGCATACTAGAGTTTCGCAAATACTTTTCAGCTTTAAAGTAGTTTTCACAAGCACTAGACTCAACATCGACCAATAGCAAGGTTTTCCTACGGTCGGTACTGCTTTGATACCAAGACCTGTGACACCCCCGGGATCAGGGCTAAACAAATCCCAAACCTCCGTCTGACATAAGCTTAACCTTGAGCTCGAGGATATCCAGTGAAGAATCGGTAACACGACAGTGACCCTACGACATAAAATTTATTACAGCAAGCTCATAACTAAGCAAAGAACCAAATTATTACAAGCGGAGGTCACTGACCACAAACATGAAACAACGGAAGGCAAATTATGCTATTAAGTATAGCAAACTTAACAAATGGCCTAAGAGGCCTGAAGCATAACGATGACGTCCCAGCCCATAGATTCCAGGCTGCCGGCCGGGAACCCCAAGCTACTCATCGGTGTCGATGTAGTACCAAACTGATCTTCATTTAACACTTACTCTGCCAAAAGTATCAACAAAGCAAGGGTGAGTACAGGGTGTACTCCGCAAGACTTATGGCCAGTGGAGTTGTTTTGCATAAAGCCATCTTTGTTTGTAAAACAAGAGAGAGAGGGGAAGCTCGTCTATTCAGAGTATTTTAAAAGGGGATAAGAGAGTGACATCTCTGAAATATTGATCATCATCTTTTGATATCCACCAAATCATCATCATCTGAACCCTATCTAGGATCACCCCCTCGTACCCATGAGCAAGCATCCTTATGCACACATTGATCTGCCAAGTTTTACGATTAGGTTATAGTTCTCTATGATCTTAGAATCTGGTCACCAAGCGTTCATAACCGTGAACACGGATTTTTGAAAAGATTATTATGCTGCAGGGGTGTACAACTTTACCCACACGTACTAACCTTCTCTTAATGCCACATGATTAGCCCTGTTCCTTGGAAGGCCGGTAGAGGGTGGTTAGACATGACCTTTACCTTGCTTTCGCCGAGACCATGAGTCACGCAATAAGGATGGTTCCGCCGTAACGGGTCAAGTCCCGAAGTCGGTCCTTAAAGATGTGAGGCGAGGTTGGTTTACGAGGTGCGCTATCAACCCCAAGCAATCCGGTCCATGCTTCCCTACCTGTTATGAATGCACCTTCACCCGCCAAATCTTTCAAAACATTTTCAATGCGTATGTCGAATGGAACGCCCAAACTATGTGACTCATGGAATCTACTAGGCAAGTTAGTTGCTCGTGAGGCTGTCCAGGCCCCGTGTGGTTGTACGCTTGTCTTGGTTCCGAAGGCAAGAACTCAGGTCCTAGTGGTGGCGAGCATGGGACTAGAAAAACCACACTCCACCGTGGCCTCCCATACAAGCCTTAGCATGTTTAATCTCATATCACTGATCTCATCTCATCCCGTTCTCCTGTCATACTAGATTCTCTACATCTGATACATCATCTGGATGAACCAGACTCAAAAGCTATGCATGTCTAAGAAAGACACATATCTAAGCTCTAGCAGTGCACACCAGCCAAACCTAGTTATGCTAGGAGCGGTGGATCAGGTAATATAAGCTCAAAGGGAGTAATGCAATAAATAGGATACTCTATCTGTCGATAAAAGACCACAGTAGAATCATATGCATCATGGCAGGAATTGAAATGCTTTCGAAAACATAGGATTATATCATGGTGGGGCTATGCTTGCCTTTGCCAGTTGATAACAGATAAGAAGATCTTTGGGAGCCTTGTACTTGACTTGATTGTAGTTGGTCAAGTATTGTTCGTGAATCTTGGAACTTCGACAGGGTTGATCTCGGTCTTCGATCTCGATCTCGAGCTCGATATCATATTCTATCGGAATGAACCAAACACCGAAAAGAGAGGGAAACAATCAACACATGGCATCTATGTAATGCTCAAGCAAGAATGATGATATGACAATTTAATATTATTGAAGTGTAACCCTAAAGCATGCTCGACAGTTTAATCGGGGTTCCGAGGGGTGAAAACCCTAACTCGGGGAAAACTCTGAAATCATCTATGAGGGTTGCAATGTTCTTCTAATTAAACTTGTCATGTGAGTTGATTAACAATGCATGGTTATAGCTCTAATAGATAGTTCTCATTTTTCTGAACATTTTGATATATTATTTACATTTTTCTGACTTATAAATAATAAGATATGAATTTTAGAAGATTTAACTCATTTTCTGAAATTACGAAACCATTTTAAATGATTTATTGTGCAAGGCTGACATCAGCACATGCACCATATACTTTTTACACCGCGGCGGAGCCTACCCACTAAGGCTGACTGATGGGCCCTAGGCCACATCAGCTGCCATGCGAGCAAGGTGGGGTCAGGGCTAGTTTGACGGTCGACCGTGCAGGTGGCCGACGGTGATGTCAAGAAACGTCACGCCACAGGGTGAGCTCCCAGGAAGCGGAAGGGATGGCGACAGGGAGCATGCGGGGCTGTGTGGGAGGCTTCGTTCGATGCGGGCGAGTGCATCGAAAGTGGCGGCCGCTACTCTCTAAGGTAAACGAGACACAAGCAGGCCGAGCGCTGGCGCAGAGCAAAGGCGGCGACGACGGTACAGAGCGAGAGGGAGCAAGCGGAGGGGCTTGGAAGAATCGGGTGCTCACCCTGAAGCTTAAGAACACGGCGGTGAGGCCGTAGGTGGACAGGGGCGACAACATGAACGGCGGCGGGCTTCATCAGGGGAAAGGAAGACGACAAAGATTCCATCGATCTGGGGCGCCCACGCTTGATTCCATTGGCAGGGAGGGTGAACTCGACGAGGCGAAGCTTCAGAGGGCATCGGCGAGGCACGAGAAGGCTCGGAGCAACGACAGCGAGCGGCGTCTGCACGGGCTAGGGTTTCAGGTGCACCGCAGAGAGCAAGATAGAGGGCGCGGGGAAGAGTGAGAGGATAGAGATGAAAGGGAGACGTGCGCGGATGGTCCTTATCCTTCTCCAGAGCGGCGGCGAGGATCTCCACGCGGGGCGGCCGACGACGTGCCGACAACGAGCTGCTTTGGCAGATCAAGAGGTCGACGACGACTCCAGGGAGACGACCAACAGGTAGGTGGGCTTGGGCCATGCTGGGCCGGCTGCGGGCTGCAGGCGGGCGGTAGGGAGAGGGGAGAGGAGAGAGGGAGGTTGCTGGTCTGCTGGCTGCGCGCTGGGTGGCAGGAAGGAGAGGGAGGTGGATAGCTAGGCCGGCTGGGCTGCGGCTGCTCTCAGGTCATTTTTATTTGCAAAACCTTTTTTCCAATTCTGTTTTCAAATAGAGAGAGGTATTAGGGATTAGATTTTTGCATTTCTATTTTATTCAATGCATTTTTAAGAGACGATGCTTATGCAATGCACAAAACAAACCCTAATATAGATTAACTAAAACTGGGGTGTTACGGCGCCTCCTGCCGACCGCTCACGAGGTCGGGGTGCGCCTTGCCCCGGCCGGCAAAATCTCGCCGGCTCCGCAAGCCGGCGAGCGGGTTATCTTTCTCGCACGGCCTGACCTTTCCGGCCAGCGCCTTTTTCCTCTCCTTCATGGCGCACTTCGATCGCCGCCTCAACCATCTCTGCCCGAATGCAATCGGCATTCTGGTCCACTTCGTAGCATTCTGCGAATGCTACCTCGGGATCCAGCCGGATCTCGTGCTCTTCTGACAGATTTTCCTTATCCGGCCACAGTGCGACGCCAAGGCCGCTCGTTCGTGTGGCGCCTCCATCTACTCGCGCGCCCAAACTGGCTACCCCAAGTTCAAACTGCATGACACGGTCAAACTGTGGCAGCAGACGTACTTTTACATACAGAACTTGGGGTCCGACGACCACCTCAACCTCCCAGCCTTCCAGGATATGGAGTTCACCCGGGCGCACTGGGAGGAGAAGATATTCAGATCCAAGATAGAGTAGGATGCGCTGCTGCACCGGATGAGGGGGCTGGTCATGGCCGGCTTGACTGGCGTCAACGCGACGCTCAACTGGGCTAGCTGGCTGATGATGCCCCTCCAACAGCGATCACACAAGATGTGCTACTACTACGGGCGCCTCGACCCGACCCGGCTCTCCCGCCGCGACCCCCCCTTCGCCAACCTCTACGAATGGGTGTGGATGATCACCAAGTAGAAGATCAAGGCCGACTGTAGCTTTGGTCTGGCTCCCTGCACGCGCGAGAACCGCGCCCCCTGGGTGAGTGTGACTTGCCTTCTTTCTTGTTTCTCTTTTGTTCTTGCTCTGTTCGGTATCGCCGCTTTATACGGTTCAGACTTGCTTATTTCCTTGCATATCTTCCCCTGCATCATCCGGGAGGAGGGCGATGCACCCCTCCAGGTCTTTGCCGACCTCCCAAGCCACCCCTGCATTGGTCCGGCAGCGAGGGTTCAAACGGCGAAGAGGGCTTCTTCCCTAGCCGAACTGACGAGGCGGTGGAGGACCCGCATGGCCCCGCACCTGAGGAGAGTGACGGCACCGCGCCGCCTGAGCCGACGCTGAAGCGTGCCGACGAGGGGTCCTCGAGCAGCGCTACCACCCCCGAATATCCGGTTGTGAAGCGCAGCCGGGTGAGGGTTCCTCCATGCCCCGGACGGGCCACAGGTGGCCAGAAGAGATCTGCGCCCGTGGTGCAGGGGTGAGTTTTCTTGCACTTGCCTTTTTCTTGCAGTTGCTCTTGTCATTTTTCCTTTGGCCTTGCCTTGACCTTGCTCTTCTCTCGCAAGTCTCTTCTCTCCTTTGATGCGAGCCCGGCTTGCGGCGCTCCTTCTGCCTCTCCGCCCCGCGACCCTCCGCCTCAGCCGGATGCCCCCTCGATGGCCACTTTGCCTCCCACAGCTGAGACCTTGCCCTCGCCAATGTTGGTGGTCGTGGTCCAGCCGAATCCCTCCGCGCCCAAGTGCGCGGTGAGCCAGCCGAATGCGACTTCCAGCCCGGGTGGGGGCTCATCAGCCGGCGCGGGAGGTTCGCGCGCCGGCAAGGAGACTGTGGTGGTGGAGGACGTCGACTCCGACGAGGAGGCGACGGTGCAGTGGCAGGCGGCTGCCCGTGATGCCCTGGCTGCCCTAGCCGGACCCCTGGCGCCACTCCCCGCGGAGGCAGGGTTCTCTTTGCAAGCCCTCGAGGTGAACCTCGAGGCCAGGCTCAAGGAGTGCCGGCAGCTCCATGCGACGCTTGCTGGGGCCAACAAGGCCACCGTGGCACAGCTAGCAACGGCGCGGGGGACCGCGCAGTGTAAGTCTTCAGTCTTGCCCTTTCTCTCTGTTTTTTGTGTGTTTCCGGCTGCATTCTTACTTGCTTTCCCTCTCTTCTTCCTTTCCACAACCATTCTCGTCTGTGCCCAGCACGAGATTGACCGACTGGCGCTCTAACGGGCGCCTTAGCCGGGAAAACTCCGCCCTCCTCCCCATGGCAAGGGCCCGACTGCCTGAAGAAGAAGACCCCGGGATGCCGGGCGTAATTGTAGATAGTTTCTGCTTTTGGTACTTGTGTTTGAACACTCTAGATCTGTGGGGGCTTCATCCCCCGCCGTTTAATTAATCGTCTGGCTAGGCTTGCCTTCGTGCACCCAATTATGTTTGTGCCTTCTCTGACTAGCTTATCCGGCTGGTCCATTCCAGCCGACATTATCTTGCTTTTTGCCTCGCGTTTTCCTTCTTCTATGCTTCTGACCTAGTAGTGATTTGTCGACTTGTTCTGGCCGGCTAGCACATCTTCTAGCCGGGCACTACACTCTTCTAGTGGGGGCACGCCAGCGCACCCACTGGGTGTAGCCCCCGAGATTTGGAATAGCTGGAGTAGCCAGGTGTTCCGAATCTTCCAAAAACTCTTGCCTTTCACCTTGCTTTCCCGAGTGCGACTTGCTTAGCCGGATTGGGGAAACTGCACCGCAGTCCGGCTATACATATCCGGCCGTGCGTTGGGCCTTTTTCTCTATTACTTTCCTTATCTTATCTCTTTCTTTCTTCTTTCTTTCCTCTTTCCATCTTTCTATCTATCTTTCTTTCCTCTTTCCATCTTTCTCTCTTTCTTTCTTTCTTTCTTTCTTTCTTTCTTTCCTCTTTCCATATTTCTCTCTTTCTCTTCTTTCTGTCCTCTTCTCTTGACTGGCTAGATCTTCCTGACGTGCCCGACTAGCGGTGTTATCCGGGCGAGAGGGTCTATGCCTCTCCCAAAAAGGGTCTTGCCGCTTTGCTTTCTATCTGCCTTCGTCTTTCTTCGTCTGGCTGGTGCACCTTTCAGCCGGACGCCGCATGCTTCCAGTAGGGGCGCGCCAGCGCACCCACTGGGTGTAGCCCCCGAGATTTGGAGTGGCTACCGTAGATAGGTGCTTCGAATCTTCCCTGTCTTTAATTTCCGGCTCGGTGCGGTTTGTGCAAAAAAGAAACACACGAAAATGATTTCTTATCAATACATTGTCATGTTTTATGTCTTTCTATTATCCGACTAGAATTTTTCTTTTTTGAAAACTAGCTCGTGCTTTTCTGAACACTTAGTCACTTTCTCGTGCGCAATGTTGTTTACACTGCACCTTGACGGGCAGCCGGGTTGCGGTCTAGAGCCAGAACTGAAGGGAGCTGACAATACATTTCCGCACTATACTAGAGGCTTAGTATCCAGAAAATACCAACTAGGCACATGGCCGGACTGTCCGATCTGTCACATCTTTCACCGTTTTTCATGTGGGATCCCTCGGGCTTTTGCTCTTGCTAGCCGGACAACCGGGTTGCGGTCTGCAGCTGAGACGAAGAGTGGGCCTCTGGCATCATCGCACACTATTCAGTCGGCATACAGAATTGGCAGGGCGGGCCAACCGGCGAGCCCCCGTGGTTGGGGGTCGACGGAAGCCAAAAAAATGCTGCAGGGTTTTAATCAGAAAGGAACAACGACAAAATTTCTGGCAAGGATCCCCCGAGCATTAGCCAGGGTTCCACATCTTTCATTCATTCAGGGTTCCGGATACATACACTAATTTGTGACTAAGTGTAAAACGGTCGGAGCAGGTCTGCATTCCATGGCCCCTCCGTCTCTTCATCAGACTTGTCCATTTTGTTTTTGCGTGGCTGCTGCGTGTCGATGAGGTAGGAGTTGTTGTGCAACACCTTGCTGATGATGAAGGGGCCCTCCCATGGGGGGGAGACAACTTGTGCATGCCCTTCATGTCTTGTATCAGTCGGAGCACCAGGTCCCCTTCTCAAAATGTGATGGGTCGGATGTGGTTGGAGTGATACCGACGCATTGTCAGATGGCCGGATGGCCGACTGTCGTGGGCCTCCTCGAGGAGGTCCATGCTATCCTCCATTGCCTCCTGGTTCTCCTTCTCCGTGTAAAGAAGCTTGCAGGGTGAGTCGAACTCGATGTCCGTCGCGAGGACCGCTTCCAAAGCCGGTTGATCTGTTCGGAGTGGTGCGGAGACTCCACAGCACAACTGGGAGCTCCTCGATCCAGCAGTCGGGCGATCGCTCGAGTGGCTCGATCATCCGGGGCTTGATTCCGTATAACACCAGGCTGTTGGCCCTTTCCACCTGCCCATTGGACTGCGGGTGCGTGACGGATGCGAGGTCCAGTCGGATCCCCTTGTTGTGGTAGAATCGGGTGAAGGCCCCCTTGGCGAAGTCGTGCCATTGTCGGTGATGATGCTATGGGGGTACCCGAACCAGATGATGATTTCGTGGAAGAAGGTGACAACCGTGGTGCCGTCCAGCTTCCGGATCGGCTTCGCCTCGATCCACTTGGTGAACTTGTCCACCACCACTAGCAGGTGGGTCATGCCGGCTCGGGCTCGCTTGAAGGGGCTGACCATGTCCAACCTCCTGACGGCAAAGGGCCAGGTGATCGATATGGTCTTGAGCGCTGAAGTCGGCATGTGCCTTAGCCGGCCAAACCGCTGGCATCCATTACACGCGTGAACCAGCTGGTCCGCATCCCCCGAGGAGGTCGGCCAAAAGAACCCGTGGCACATTGCCTTCGAGACCAGGGCGTGAGATGAGGTGTGGTGACCGCACTCCCCCTGGTGGATTTCCTTCAACAGCCGGTAGCCGGTATCTGCGTCGACGCACCGCTGGAAGATGCCTACGGCGCTGCGCTTGTACAGCTCCTTGTTGATGATGGTGTATGTGTGCGCGCGGTGCCGGATCTGTCTTGCCTCCACCTCGTCAGCCGGGAGCTCGTCGTTGAGGAGGTAGTTCATGAAGGGCTGGGCCCAGTATGGCACTTCCCGGATGGTGAAGACGCCAGTCGGCACGTCTAGAGCTTATCTGGGGGTCGGCCGGGTGGGATGCCCGAGTCGGCAGCCCCCAAACCCTTTGCCTTGCTTGATGATAGCTTGTTGAGGAGGAGGCAGCCCCCGAGTCTTTCGAGCCGGAGGGAACAACAGCGGGGCCCGACTCTTTCAAGACGGCATCCCCCAAGTCTGCTACCCAGATGATGGACTTGTATTCCGGAGAGGGGGTAATGCTGGGGTTGCGGAGGTGCTCCAGGGATACTCTGAGTGGGATGACCTCTCTGGTGGATCCGACTCGTGCGAGCGTGTCGGCCGCCTCGTTGTTGGCACGGGGAATGTGATGGAATTCACATCCCTCGAAGCCAGCACTGAGCATTTGGACATGGAACCGGTACAGGGCCATGTTGGTATCTCAAGCGTCCCACTCCCCAGATACTTGCTGCACCACCAGATCCGAATCGTCGAAGCAAAGGATCCGGCGAATGCCAATGTCTTTCGCGATCCAGAGTCCGTGCGCGAGAGCCTCGTACCAAACAACGTTGTTCAAGGCGGTGAAGTGGATCTGCAGCACGTACTCCAGCCGGTCTCCCTTAGGCGAGATGAGCACGATACCGCCTCCCAAGCCCCCGCGCATCTTCGAGCCATCGAAGTGCAATTTCCAGTAGTCGGAGTTAGGAACCGGCGACAGGTACTGGTTTTCCGCCCAGTCGACGAAGAAGTCTGCCACCGCCTGAGACTTGATGGTGATCCGGGGCTCGTATCGGATGCAGTAAGCGGCCAGATCGATGGCCCACTTGGCTACCCGGCCCGTGGCGTCCTTGTTGCCGAAGATCTCTCCCAGCGGCGCGGTGGACACCACGGTGAGAGGATGCTCCTGGAATTAGTGCTTGAGCTTCTTGCAAGCCAGGTACACGCCGTAGCACATCTTCTGGTCATGGGGGTAGTTCTGCTTGGAGAGGGAGAGAACCTCACTGAGGTAGTAGATGGGTCACTAAACCGGCTGGGCCTTGCCTTCCTCGTGACACTCCACCGACAGGACGACGCTGACGACCCGGTTGGTGGTGGCTATATAGAGCAACATCAACTCCTTCTTAGCCGGCGTGGCGAGTACCGGCGTTGTGGATAACATGCACTTGAGATCGTGGAATGCGGCATCCGCCTGCGCAGTCCAGGTGAACTTGTCCGTCTTCTTCATTAGCTGGTACAGTGGTAGTGCCTTCTCCCCAAGCTGGCTGATGAATCGGCTGAGGGAAGTTAAGCATCCGGTGAACTTCTGGACACCGAGCAAGCTCTTGGGCGGCTACATCCTCTTGATGGCCGCGATCTTCTCCGGATTGGCCTCGATTCCTCGGCTCGAAAAGAGGAAGCCGAGGAGCTATCCGGCTGGCATGCCGAACATGCACTTCTCCGGGTTCACCTTCATCTGGTACCGGCGAAGGTTCGCGAATGTCTCCCCGAGGTCCTCCAGCAGGGTCTGCTTCTCCTTCGTCTTGATGATGATGTCATCCACGTACGCGTGCACATTCCGGCCGATCTGCGAGCGCAAGCATTTCTGCACGCAACGCTGATAGGTAGCACCTGCATTCTTCAGGCCGAATGGCATGGTTACATAGCAGTAAGCCCCGTACGGGGTGATGAACGATGTTTTTAGTTGATCAACCGGATCTGATTATAGCTGGAATAACAATCAAGGAAGGAAACCAGGTCGCAGCCGGTCGTAGAGTCAATCACTTGATCAATACGAGGCAAACCGAAAGGGTCTTTCGGACAGGCCTTGTTCAGGCTCGTGTAGTCGATACACATACGCCAAGTCCTTTTCTTATTTAGCACCAGGACTGGGTTGGCCATCCAGTCCGGGTGGTACACTTCCATGATGGAGCCAGCGGCAAGTAGCCAGGCGATCTTGTCGCTGATGACCTTCCTCTAGTACTTCATGAAGCGACGGAGGGGCTGCTTGACCTGCTTGGCGTCAGGATGCACATGAAGCGAGTGCTCGGCAAACTCCCTCGGCACACCTGACATGTCTTTGGGAGACCATGCGAAGATGTCCCGATTCTCACGGAGGAAGCCGACGAGAGCGCTTTCCTATTTGTTGTCCAAGCCAGCACCGATGGTGACGCACTTGGAGGGGTCGGCCGGGTCTAGCGGGATCTTCCCGGTGTCCTTGGACGGCAGGAACGCCATGTCCCCAGCCGGCTTCAAGCCAGCCGACACTTCTCGCTGTAGCATGGCAACGTTGCGCATCATCTCGCGCTTTTCTTCGGCGATGAGTAGGTCCTCAGCTATCTTTGCGCCTTCCTTTGTGCACGCCATGGACCGCCTGTAGCAGCCGGCCACGGTGATCACACCATTCGGCCTCGGCAACTTCATATTGAGGTATGCGTAGTGGGGGACTGTGATACGTCGGAAACATATCTATAATTTTTGATGTTCCATGCTTGTTTAGTATCTACCTTGCTTTGCTTTGTCCACACTTTGAGGTGCTTTTCATGTGTTTTCTGGTACTAACCTATTAACAAGTTGCCACAGAGCCAGTTGCCTGTTTTCTGCTGTTTTTGGTTCCAGAAAAGCTAGTAAGGAAATATTCTCGGAATTGGACGGGACAAAAGCCAAAGTCAATATTTCACCGAGGAGAACACGGAGTCCAGAGGAAAACAAAGGGGCACCATAGGGCAGCCGCACCGCCCCCCAGGCGCGGGACCACCCCGGGCCACGCCTGGGCAGGGTGTGGGCCCCCTGGATGCCTCCCAGCCTCGCCTCTTTGCGTATAAGAAGCCCCCGATGCCTAAACCCTAAGCACCCGATCAATATTCCACGAAACCTTCTGTAGCCCCGCCACCTGTTGGAGATATGCCCTAGAGGCAGTAATAAATGTAGTTATTATTATATCTTTGTGTTTATGATAAATGTTTACATTCATGCTATAATAGTATTAACAAGGAAACATTAATACTTGTGTGATTTGTAAACTTAATTTGAAGTCCCTAGTAAAGCCTCTATATAATACTAGCTTGTTGGTTAATAGATGATTGTGGTTTCCCTATCATGAACATTGAGATGTTATTAACAACAAGATCATATTGTTAGGAGAATGATATGATGGACATACTCCTATAGATAAGCGTAGCATAAAGATCAAGTTATTTTAATAGTTCAATTGCTATATGCTTTCTGATACATAGTAATCTAATTCCTTCGACCATGAGATCATGCATATCACCTTTACCGGATGGATGCTTTGATGACATCAAACACCGCACCGTAACTGGGTGGCTATAAAGGTGGCATTGAGTGTTCGGAAAGTATTGGTTGAAACACATGGATCAAGAGTGGGATTTGTCCATCCATATGACGGATAGATATACTCTGGGCCCTCTCGGTGAAATGTCATCCAATTAGCTTGCAAGCATGTGACTGGCTCACAAGGGATCACATATCACGGAACGAAAAGAGTACTTATCGGTAACGAGGTTGAACTAGGTATGCAGAGATACCGACGATCATAACCTCGGATAAGTAAACTATCGTGAGACAAAGGGAAATTGATATCGTATGTAAGTGGTTCATTCGATCGCAAAGTAATCGTAGAAATATGTGGGAGCCATATGAATTTCCAGATTCCTCTATTGGTTATTGTTCAGAGAAGTGTCTCGATCATGTCCGCATAATTCACGAACCATAGGGAGACACACTTAAGGATTCGACGTTGTTTGAGTAGTTATGGAATGATGAGAAGGAGACCGAATGTTGTTCGGAGTCTCAAATGGGATTCGGGATATCACGAGGAGATCCGGAATGGTCCGGAGAATAAGATTCATATAAGGAAAGTCCCGTTTCGGAGTTGGGGAATGGTTCCGGTGTTTTCATTGGGAATGTTCTAGAATGTTCTGGAATGTCCAAGACCGGAGGGAAGGGTACATGAATGTGTTGTATCAAGTTGGTATGATTGCATCATGTACTAAGTGTCATCGCTGAACCAAATAAAGGATTAATTCAAATCCTAGTTTGAAAAGTCAAATAGCTAGTTTGAAAAGTCAAACGGCTAAATTTGGAAAGAGGAAAAGAGGAGTGGGAAACCGAGTTGGGGAGGAGTTCCCTCCTCCAACCGCCGGCCCACCTCCAAGCCGAGTTGGGGAGGGACTCCCCTTCCCTTGGCCGCGCCTCCCACCTATAAAGGGAGGGGCAGGGCTGCCCCTCCTAGTACACAAGATCCTCTCCTCCAAACCCTAGCCGCCGGCGCCGCCACCTCCACTGCCGCCGCCACCGACCTAGGTCAAGCCGCCGCCTAGCAACCCTAGCCGCCAGCCAAGCTTCCTCCTCGGCGTGTCTAAACCCTAGATCGCCGAGGGAATCTCTCATACTCCACCATACTCGCTCCGGCTTAAGGCGGCTCATGAGATCTCCTCTACTTCCTACCACGCCGTTGTCTGCGGAATCGCGAGGAGAGTGCTACAACCTCCACTGCCTGCTGGAACAAGGAGAGGAAGGTCTTCGTCCGAAATCGAACGTGTGACCGATCATGCGGGCGCTTGAACGCATCGCCGGAAGGATCGTCTACGCAATCTTGAGATCGGGAAGAGTACGACTACATCACCCACGAGAATCCGCTCTCGTTAAACACTTTGGAATCTTCGAGGGTGAGTTATTCCATCGACTCGTTGCTACAATCTAGTAGATAGATCTTGGCTTGTTTGTTTGTATGCGGTAGAAATTTTTTGTTTTCCATGCTACGAAACCCTACACCACCATCGTCTCTAGATTGGGGGATCTAAAGCTCTTACCGGCACCCTGCCAGAGGGGAGATCATCCTGGAGGCCTTCTTCTTCATCATGCCAGCCTCCGGTATGAAGCGTGAGTAGTTCCAACTTGGACTACGGGTCCATGTAGTAGCTAGATGGTTGTATCTCCTCCTTGTGCTTTCATGTCTAGATCTTGTGAGCTTCGTTCATGATCAAGATCTAATCTATTCGTAATCATGCATGTTGTGTTTGAGGGGATCCGATGGATATTGAGATTACTATGTCAAATTGATTAATGATTTTGTCGTATTGACTCTATCATGTTTGTGTTGTTTGTGATCTTGCATGCTCTCCGTTGTTAGTAGCTATCTTGGCCAAGTAGTTTCTAGTGACTCCAAGAGGGGGTATTTATGCTCGATAGTGGGTTCATGCCTCTATTTAATCAAGGGAAGTGACATAAATCTCTAAGGTTGTAGATGTGTTGTTGCCACTAGGGATAAAATAACGGTCTCTTGTTCATGGAGCAAGTGGATTGTTTACCTTACACACTTTGCTTAAAGCAGTTGTCTGTTGCTTGCAACTTAATACTGGAGGGGGTTCGGATGATAACCCAAAGGTGGACTTATAGTCATAGATGCAGTTGGATGGCGGTCTATGTATCTTGTTGTATTGCCCAATTGAATCTCATAGGATCTTTATGTCTATTATTGCATTGTTATGCCTTGCTCAGTCCTATCAATTGCCCTGCTGTAATTTGTTTACCCAGCATGCCATGTTTGTTTATCTAAGGAGAACACCTCTAGTGAACTATGGACCCCGGTCCAATATTTACCATTGATATATCTTCCACTGTTTCTGTTTACTTGTTGCAAACCATCATCACCTTCCACACCATACAGTTAATCCTTTGTTACAGCAACCGATGAGATTGACAACCTCACTGTTAGTTGGGGCAAAGTCTTGAGTTTGTGTTGTGTAGGTTTCCACATTGCTTGCAACACCTTTGAGACGTTTCCTTCCTCCTACTGGTTTGATAACCTCAGTTTCTTACTGAGGGAAGACTTGCTGATGTGTTGCATCATACCTTGCTCTTGGGGTTTCCCGACGAAGCGCTCCACGTTGACGCAGCGCCAGACCGCCATGAACTTTGCGAGGGCAGGGCGCCCAAGAGGGACATGGTAGGTGCTGGAAAGGTTGACCACCTCGAACCAGATTGGCTCGCGCCGGAAGTTCTCCTTAGATCCGAATATGACATCCATCTGGATCTTGCCCAACGGGACGCGTATTGGTACATGCGCGACGCCGTGGAACAGAGTGGTCAAGGGATGCAGGTCGCACTCCCGGATTCCCAACTTCACCATGGAAGATCGGTAGAGCAGGTTGAGGCTTCTCCCACCGTCTACCAGCACGAGCGAGAATCGGCAGGTGCACACATCGGAGATGAGAAGAGAGTCTAGCACCATTGCATAGCTCCCAGGATTCGGGAGCATATCCGGTTGATCGCCTGGCTCCAGGTAATGGGAGTCTAGGAACAGTTGAGGTGTAGGGGGACCGGGGGAACGACGGCGTTCACCTCCGCGGTGCGCTGCTTCCGGCGGCGGTTGTCAATCGGCTCGGCCTCGAAGATGTGGTAGTTCTCGTGCTGCTGAGGGTAGGCCCTGTTGCCGTGGTTGTTGCCAGCTGCCCTAGCCGGAGGTGGTAGTACGCCGGGAGGGGGTGGGGGGAGAGGAGGCAAGCCAGCCTGCTCCTTGATCTGCCGGGTCCAGCTGCACTGCCAAGTGGTGTGCGTAGCTGTCTTGAAGGCACCGCTATGGTACTTGCACGACCCATCAAACATTTGCTCGGAGGTGAAGGCGTTCTTATGCCTCTTTTCGTTCCCAGCCGATGCGCCTTGCACCACATTGACTTGCCTCTGGTGGTAGCGTGGGTTCTGCTTCTCAACCGGACACTTTCCCTGGTAGCGGTTGTTGTTGCCGTGCCGCCTGGACAATCTGGCATATCCTCCTTGGACAACCTGCTTTTCTCGAGCCGACTCGGTAGGAACTGGCCGCCCTTCCGTATTCACCCGGAGGGGCTACTTCATTGTCGCGTCCGCGGTGGCGTACTGGTCGGCAACGGTCATCAGCTCCGCCATGGTATTGGGCTCGTCACATAGCATCTGGTGGCGCAGCATCGTGCCTTCGCAGCACCCCTCGATGAAGAAACCAATTGCCTGGTTCTTCACCACCCCTTTGCAGGAGTTGCGCCATTCGGTCCAGTGGGCGAGATATGCGTGATCCGACTTGCGGTCTCCTTGGACGCAAAGAGTGAGATCGTGGGGTCTGCCCGGGCTCTTGTAGGTGCCGTTGAAGTTCCAGATGAAGACCTTCTCGAAGCCAAGTTCTCGCCGAGCCGGTCAACATGAGGGGGATGTAGCGAACCGCCACGCGCTTGTTGCCGTGGGCCATTCTGAATGCTGTGACATAGTCGGTCAGCCAGTCCTCCGGCTTCATGCTGCTGTCGTACTTGGGGGTGTCTCGTGGTAAGGAGAACTTGTCAGGGAACGGCTCCTTCCGGATGCGTGTCCCGAAGCACACTGGGTCGATTGTGTCTTCCTCCTCGGTGAGGCGGGCTTCCATTAGGAGGTCGATACGGTCGCGCGCATCCGGCTCAACCGGGTTGGGCACTCCCACCCAGCCAGAGAGGCGGGAGGGGGTGGAGGGTGGTTCTGGCCAGCCAAAGGTGGATGTCTCATGGCGCCTTGGTCGCCAAGGTGAGGTTGATGCTGCCGATGGCGACGCTTGAGCGCTGGGTGCTGGCACGAGGCGCGGAGTACTTGGTCTGGCGAGGTCCTCCCCGGCTGCTTCCACCCGGGCGGTTCCCTCTGGAGACGTCTCCTGCCTCAAACGCGATCCGAGCGTCCTCGGCCTGCTCGTCAGCCATGCGCAGCTAGTGCTGCACCCGCTGAAACTGGCGCATCATGTCCTCTCCCTCCAGGTGAGCCAAATCCTCCGCGATAGCTCACGCCGCCCAGACATTCTTGACTGCGGTGTCATACACAGGCGGTGGGAAATACATGCGGGATCCCGGCTCGACGTCTTGCTCGAAACGAGCGCTGCACGGAGCCCAGCCGGCTAGGATCTTGATTAGTCGGGGTGAAGCCGTGGGCACGGTGATACTCGCGGATGTTGCTTTCCATCTGGTAATTGGTGGAGGCCAAACCCTGAGCTTGCTGAAGCAAGCGCTCTCGCGCTGTCTTGATCTTGGCCATCGCCTCTTTCGGATTCTCCGCGAGGCCAACCGGCTCGGTGAGTTCCTCGATGACCTCTTCCACCACACCCTTCTCGCGCAGCGGGGTGGACAGGCCGCCTAGATCGCTGCCGCGCTCGAGAGGAGGACGGGGCCGTGTCTGGAGCCGACCATCATTGTAACATACCATCTTTTGTGCAATATAAATAAGATATGTTTGAGCATTGCATGCATGCATAACATTTGCACTTTGATTCAACCAAAGAAGAACAAATAAAACCCTAAACCCTAATAGCTTTCTCTCTCTTTTTGAATCAATTCAAATGGTTTCTATATTTTGAAAATCCTCAAAACAAATGGAGCCCAAATTGTGTTGAGGGCCCCTTAGTGTTTTCAGTTATATTATAAAAGTTTCTATGATTTGAAATTATTCAAAACCAAATTACAAAATGGAATCTACAAAAGAAATTAGAAAACAGAAATATAAAAAAAGAAAATTTCAAATAAAAGTTACCCTAACTCTCTCTTTCCCGAGCCCATCTTTCCTCTCCTCTCTCCCTGGCAGCAGCCAGCCCACCCGGCTCAAGCCCAGCCAGTCTGCATTCTTCGGCCTTTTCCCCTTTCTTTTTTTCCTCGCCGACAAGCAGCTGCCTGGCATCAGCCTCGCCGTCGATCCTCGCCGCGCTGCGATGCGCGCCGCCGCCTGCGAGGATGGGGATAAGAACCGCCACGCTGTGCTCTCTCTCCCCATACCTATCTCGTCGCCTCTCGCCCTCTCTATGGCTTTTCCCCAAATTCGACGGAACCCTAAGCCTCGGGCTCCGTCGTGCCCCGCCATTCCTGACCACCCCCTTGCCATATGAGACCGTCGGCGGCTTCGCCTCGCCGTGCTGACCATTCCTGCCAAAGGAATCGACTGGAGACGCACTGAATCGTCGCCACCGTCTTCACCTTTCTGAGCTCCGGCCACCGCCTCCTTCATCGATTCCGGTCGTTCCAGACCGCCCCGGCGTCGCCGTCACCACCATCGCGCTCAAGGTGAGCTACTGGTCCTCGTGGACCCTCTCCCTCGCCCCCTATCGCTCTGGTTCACCCTCCCCGACGACCACCTGTCTCTGCTGCCGCTCGCCGCTGTTGTGCTCCCCTCTCCGGTGACCTCCTGCAAGCAGCGCTGCCACTTTCTGGTTGCCTGCGTCGCCCTCTCTCGAATGCACCCGCTCTCGCTCGCCCGCGTGTCCCTAGTCGCCAGCTCCATCGTCGATCTGCAAGCAAGCCATTGATGATGTCATATTTTCTTTTTATTTCTTTTATTGTTTACTGTAATTGTTTTATTAAACTGAAAATGTATGACAGGTGGGCCCTGCCTGTCAGGGTTTTAATCATTTCCATAAATATTTTCTGAAATTAATAAAAGTCTGACATGTGGACCCAAGTTGGAAATTATTTTAAATATTCCAAAAATGATTTAAAATGAATTAAAATTTGGGAAATTCATAACTAATTCATTTTAAATCAGAAAAATACAAATAATATACCAAAATGATCAGAAAAATGAAACCTATCTAACCAAGCTATAATCATACATTGTTAATCAACTTTGATTGCAAGTTTAATTAGAAGAACCAATTGAACCCCATAGGTGATTCCGATGATCCCCTGTTTTAGGGTTTGCACATCTCGGACCCCTTTTAAAGTGACCAAGCATGTGGTAGGGTTCAATTCAACACTATTTAACTTGACATATCATCCATATTGTGTGAGCATTGCACATGCCATGTGTTGAGTGTTGCTTTCTCTTTTCCGGTGATTGGTTCTCGCGAATAGGAACCAAACCCGAAGCTGAAGTCAACGCCACCGAAGAGCAGTATCAGTCCAACAACAGACAAGGCAAGCGAAGCCCCACTCATACATATGAATCCTATGATTACAAAGTATTTCATTCTTGTCATATGCATTTGGTTCAAACAGTCTTTTATCAGTAGACAGAGTAATCCTATCTGATGCATGTTTTCCTTTGTGAACTATATTACCTGATCCACCGCTCCTAGCATAACTAGGGTTTGGCTTATGAGCGTCGCTAGTGCCACAGTTCAGTCAATCTTAGCCATGCTTAGTGGTCTGATGCTAATCAATCATGTGATGCACCGGAGATGCGAATGAATCTTGTATGGTAGGATGTGGTGATGTGATCAGAAGTGGATGATAAACATGCTAAGGTTTATATGGGAGGCCACGTGGGTTGTGGTTTTTTAAGTCCCATACTTGCCACCCTTAGGACCTGATGTTCTCGCCTCTTGAACCAAGACGAGCGTATAACCACACGGGGGCCTGAAAACCCCCTCGACCAACTAACTTGCCTAGTAGATTCCATGAGCCACATAGTTTGGGCTTTCCATTCGACATACGCTTCTTGGTTGTTGTTGAATGGAGGAGAAGGAGGTGCATTCATGCACTCCTCAAGAAGGAGGTGCATTCATGCACTCCTCAAGAAGGAGGTGTATTCAATCGGAATGAACCAAACACCGAAAAGAGAGGAAAACAATGAACACATGGCATATATGCACTCCTCAAGCAAGAATGATGATATGGCAATTTAATAGTATTGAAATGTAACCCTAAAGCATGGTTGACAGTTTAATCGGTATTCCGAGGGGTGAAAACCTAACTCGGGGAAAACTCCGGAATCATCTGTGAGGGTTGCAATGTTCTTCTAATTAAACTTGTCATGTGAGTTGATTAACAATGCATGATTATAGCTCTAATATATAGTTCTCATTTTTCTGAACATTTTGATATATTATTTATATTTTTCTGACTTATAAATAATAAGATATGAATTTTACAAGATTTAAATCATTTTTTGAAATTACTAAACCATTTTAAATGATTTATTGCGCAAGGCTGACATCAGCACATGCACCATATAATTTTTACACCGCGGCGGAGCCTACCCACTGAGGCTGACCGATGGGCCCTAGGCCACATCAACTGCCACGCGAGCAAGGTGGGGTCAGGGCTGGTTTGACCGGTCTGACCCGCGTGGCGCTGACGCACGGGTGACATCAGCACGATGTCATGCCGGTGGTGAGCTCGCAGGGAGCGGCAGGGATGTCGATAGGGAGCATGCGGGGCTGTGCGGGAGGCTACGTTCGATGTGGGCGAGTGCACTGAGAGAAAAGTGGTGGCGCCGTTACTCTAAGGTAAACGGAGCACGGCCGGTGACGAGGCCTTAGCGGTGGCGCTTGTAGAGCAGCGTGGCAACGACGGCACATATCGAGAGGGAGCAAGCAAAGGGGCTTGGAAGAATCGGGTGCTCACCCTGAAGCTAAAGAACACGATGGTGAGGCCGTAGGTGGACAAGGGCGACGACATGAACGGCGGCGGGCTTCATCAGGGGCGAGGAAGACGACGAAGATTCCGTCGATCTGGGGCGCCCACGATCTATTCCGTTGGCAGGGAGGGTGAACTCGATGAGGCAAAGCTTCAGAGGGCATCGGCGAGGCACAGGAAGGCTCTGAGCGATGATGGCGAGCGGCGTATGCATAGGGTAGGGTTTCGGGTGCGCCGCAGAGAGCGAGAGAGAGGGCACCTACGGCCGTGCTGGGCCGGCTACGGGCTGCACACGGGCGGCAGGGAGAGGGTAGAGGGTAGAGGAGAGAGGGAGGTTGCTAGGCTGCTGGCTGTGCGCTGGGCGGCAGGAAGGAGAGGGAGGTGGATAGCTGCGCCGGCTGGGCTGCGGCTGCTCTCAGGTCATTTTTATTTGCAAAACCCTTTCCCAATTCTGTTTTCAAATAGAGAGAGAGGGATTAGGGTTTAGGTTTTTGCATTTCTATTTTATTCAATGCATTTTTAAGAGATGATTCTTATGCAATGCACAAAACAAACCCTAATATAGATTAACTAAAACTGGGGTGTTACAGCTCTATCCCCCTTACGAGAATCTCGACCCAAGATTCCAAAGGTAGGAAGAGAGACAGAGAGAGAAGGAAACATGGCCACTCTAAATATAAGAGGGAACACACTAAACAACACACGGAGTATCTCATGATCAACTCTTGGATGGAGTGTTCAGAAACAACTCTGAGATGACAAACATGAAACACGTCAAGCTAATGGAGGGATCAAGAGGAGATGGTTTCAATTGTTAGATAGATGGTCTTCATAACGATTTGAGACCATGGAACTTACAGGAGGTTTTGAAGCTTCTGAAGAAGAAAACTTCCAACAGAAAGAACATAACAACATACTTCGATGAGGAACCTCTACTAAACGACTTAAGTAGAGATTTTAGGTTGCATAGGTATGGATCAACAAAACCAAGCTGTTGAACTACTTTTGACATAGAAGGGTCACTCTTTCATCCAACATAAGGCTTAAGACAGAAAGGTGTTTTGGTGGTGAGGACTCATAAGAGTCACAAGAAACATGTAACAAGAGAAACTACAGATTACCAAAATCATAGTCACTCTTAAAACATGGTTGAGAGAACGAAGGAAACTCTTTAATCATCTAGATTTATCAAAATCTTTGCCAAGATCATGATATCACTTTACACCACTAAGATGAATGGTTAAGAAGATTCCTGATGACACGAGAAATAAGAAACTTCATTCTCAGACTTCAATTACTTGGCACAACAAAACGCTTGCCAACATAAAAGGGTCTAGAGGATCGACTGAGAGACATTTAGCAACACTACTTTAAATGTTCTCCTTGATGTTCGAGAAATCAATCATCAAGTAAAGGTCAGACTTCGGAGTCAAAGGAAACCATAAGCACAACTTCTAGATTAAAGCATAAAAGAATTCTTATGAAGAGTGGTTGTTATTGCTGAATCAAGGAATATGAAAAAAGGTCTTTCTGGCTAAGTGTGTCAACCATTACATCAATCTTGCCAGAATTGCGAAGAGACCTATGTCAAAATGTTGGGGAACACCAACCATCATATCTGCTTGAGATTCAAATTTGGTTAAGTGAGATGATACTTCGGACTCAACATATTCGAATAGAAAGTTTGCAACATTTACCACAAAGGTAAAGTTACTAAATTCTCAAGATATGGACTACAATGGAAAGCTCCAAAAGATGAGCTAGATTGCTATACCCACGTATTGTCAACTTGTCGAAAGAAAATTGCACACACATAAGGTACTAACAATAAAACACACATGTATCCTTAAGGAAAGAATGATAACTCAGCTCGAGTTCACGGCGACATATTTCAACAATTGCTCGTGAATCAGAGAAGGTTACTTCTAACATCCAAAACTCATACTTCGAAATGACTCGAAGATGGATCTTGAAATTTTCCAACATTAATGCAAAATGTTCCATATGAATCTAATCTAGCATGGAGGAGATAAGGATGTCATCGATGGGCTCAACAACAAAGTTATCGAGACACTCCATTAAGATGGACTCATATATTTGCATGAACAAGACAAAAGTATTGGTCAGACCAAAGGACATGAAGATATACTAAAGTGAAACATCACAAGTGGCAATACCATCAAGGTAGTCCTTGGAACTGAGTTTGATTTGACGATAACCCAAATCAAATCAAAGGTGGGGAAAGATAACATATCCTCAAAGGAGATACTATCTTTCTTCAGCACAAACAGAGCTATACATCCCTTTAAGAAGGAACAAAGTTGGATAAAACTTCTGTCTTACAACTCTCCAAGTTGTTGTTTAAACTCAACCAACTAGTTCAGGGTATCCAGTACGGATCCTTGGAGAAAGGTGTAGTTTTCAGAACTTGCTTGCTCAAGAACTGGACATCACAGTCATGCGACAACATGGCGATACTTCCAGTAGACATCTAGAATATCACGGACCACCGATATGTCACTTTGTTCGAGAGGATACTTGTTGTACAAGGCAAGAGGACATAGTATTAGAGCTTCGGCAACAGCCTAACTCTTTGACCAAAGAGGGTGCACCGGAATAACGGACTTGGTAGCACGATCATCCTTTGCTTAGTGATAGGATTAAACAATCACTTTAAGGATGGCACAAATGTCCTTAGAGATCAAAACAATATTAATTGCTAATAATCTCAGATAGCCACATTATTACGCACACGCATCATTCACGAGCGCGAAAGCTCGAGTAAGAGTGGGTAATTATGTGTAAGAGCATCACTTCATTAAGGGGTCAGGAAACTCAGCACAACCTCTTAGTATAAAAGGGTGTGATACTTCAAGATAGAATAGATAGAAGATAATCAATGCTTCTTGATCTGCGGATTACAACACTTTGACCTAGTCCTAGATATGACGAGGTACTGGAGTTTGTTTATCCTAGACATTCATAAATGGTTTGTCTTGACGGAACACAAGAGTATCTTGCATCAGAAAGACACCAATGCACATTTACTACTTGGCTACCAAATGGTAGGTAAAAGGTCGGAAAACAACAAGGGAAAAGGAACATACTCAAGATAGAATCCCGAGATGTGGATGAGTAGATTATCAATCTTCCGAAAACCAATGCATAGAAAAGGTAAGGGGTGGTAGACTCACAAGTATAGATGCAAGACTCTCGAGGAGTACTCTTGTCATGATCTGTTGGTTCCATTAAAGAACATCTGCCATGGCTAGTGGTAGGGGAAGTCCTTAATTGTCACAATTCAATCGCGACAAAGACCACAAGATTGAAGGCCAGAATTGTAGTACCAGCCATCCTGAGGTAATGTATGAACATTAACAATAGGGGTCAAAGGGATGGATCTTGGATTAAAGATCAGCTTCATGTACAAAATTCACAACATCAGAATCCAGCCCAATCAGGGATCTTCGATTCAAGTCCAAGAGTTAAAATCCAAAGAAAAGAGTAACTACTACTTGAGTGACATAGCGTACACTGCAAGGTAATAATCACGAGGTAACTTCCAAGAGAAGAAACGACTTTTGAAATACCCAAACAAACGAAAAGGAGGCACACGAGGCGAAAGGAAACCTCGAAGCCTAGAATAGAACATTGTGGATCATGATTTTGTAGGATCCATAAAAAAAAGAGATCATAAAGGAAAGGAATCTCTCATGTGAACAAGAGCAAAGGGAACAAGGAATTCACAACACACACAACTCTAGAGAACTCAACACTAGGTCAACAGGTTTAGAAACGACATGCCAGAAGGCACCTAAGCTTTGAAAGACTAGAAGAGATATTGAAACTTTTCCAAAATCAACACCAGATAAGATAACCCAGAGTTAGAGAGAAACTGGATAAGTAGAAAAAGAAGCATACTAGAGTTTCGCAAATACTTTTCAGCTTTAAAGTAGTTTTCACAAGCACTAGACTCAACATCGACCAATAGCAAGGTTTTCCTACGGTCGGTACTGCTCTGATACCAAGACCTGTGACACCCCCGGGATCAGGGCTAAACAAATCCCAGACCTCCGTCTGACATAAGCTTAACCTTGAGCTCGAGGATATCCAGTGAAGAATCGGTAACACGACAGTGACCCTACGACACAAAATTTATTACAGCAAGCTCATAACTAAGCAAAGAACCAAATTATTACAAGCGGAGGTCACTGACCACAAACATGAAACAACGGAAGGCAAATTATGCTATTAACTATAGCAAACTTAACAAATGGCCTAAGAGGCCTGAAGCATAACGATGACGTCCCAGCCCATAGATTCCAGGTTGCCGGCCGGGAACCCCAAGCTACTCATCGGTGTCGATGTAGTACCAAACTGATCTTCATGGAACACTTACTCTGCCAAAAGTATCAACAAATCAAGGGTGAGTACAGGGTGTACTCCGCAAGACTTATGGCCAATGGAGTTGTTTTGCATAAAGCCATCTTTGTTTGTAAAACAAGAGAGAGAGGGGAAGCTCGTCTATTCAGAGTATTTTAAAAGGGGATAAGAGAGTGACATCTCTGAAATATTGATCATCATCTTTTGATATCCACCAAATCATCATCATCTGAACCCTATCTAGGATCACCCCCTCGTACCCATGAGTAAGCATCCTTATGCACACATTGATCTGCCAAGTTTTACGATTAGGTTATAGTTCTCTATGATCTTAGAATCTGGTCACCAAGCGTTCATAACCGTGAACACGGCTTTTTGAAAAGATTATTACGTTGCAGGGGTGTACAACTTTACCCACACGTACTAACCTTCTCTTAATGCCACATGATTAGCCCTCTTCCTTGAAAGGCCGGTAGAGGGTGGTTAGACATGACCTTTACCTTGCTTTCGCCGAGACCATGAGTCACGCAATAAGGATGGTTCCGCCGTAACGGGTCAAGTCCCGAAGTCGGTCCTTAAAGATGTGAGGCAAGGTTGGTTTACGAGGTGCGCTATCAACCCCAAGCAATCCGGTCCATGCTTCCCTACCTGTTATGAATGCACCTTCACCCGCCAAATCTTTCAAAACATTTTCAATGCGTATGTCGAATGGAACGCCCAAACTATGTGACTCATGGAATCTACTAGGCAAGTTAGTTGCTCGTGAGGCTGTCCAGGCCCCGTGTGGTTGTACGCTTGTCTTGGTTCCGAAGGCAAGAACTCAGGTCCTAGTGGTGGCGAGCATGGGACTAGAAAAACCACACTCCACCGTGGCCTCCCATACAAGCCTTAGCATGTTTAATCTCATATCACTGATCTCATCTCATCCCGTTCTCCTGTCATACTAGATTCTCTACATCTGATACATCATATGGATGAACCAGACTCAAAAGCTATGCATGTCTAAGAAAGACACATATCTAAGCTCTAGCAGTGCACACCAGCCAAACCTAGTTATGCTAGGAGCAGTGGATCAGGTAATATAAGCTCAAAGGGAGTAATGCAATAAATAGGATACTCTATCTGTCGATAAAAGACCACAGTAGAATCATATGCATCATGGCAGGAATTGAAATGCTTTCGAAAACATAGGATTATATCATGGTGGGGCTATGCTTGCCTTTGCCAGTTGATAACAGATAAGCAGATCTTCGGGAGCCTTGTACTTGACTTGATTATAGTTGGTCAAGTATTGTTCGTCAATCTTGGAACTTCGACAGGGTTGATCTCGATCTTCGATCTTGATCTCGAGCTCGATATCATATTCTATCGGAATGAACCAAACACCAAAAAGAGAGGGAAACAATCAACACATGGCATCGATGCAATGCTCAAGCAAGAATGATGATATGACAATTTAATATTATTGAAGTGTAACCCTAAAGCATGCTCGACAGTTTAATCGGGGTTCCGAGGGGTGAAAACCCTAACTCAGGGAAAACTCCGAAATCATCTGTGAGGGTTGCAATGTTCTTCTAATTAAACTTGTCATGTGAGTTGATTAACAATGCATGGTTATAGCTCTAATAGATAGTTCTCATTTTTCTAAACATTTTGATATATTATTTACATTTTTCTGACTTATAAATAATAAGATATGAATTTTACAAGATTTAAATCATTTTATGAAATTACGAAACCATTTTAAATGATTTATTGCGCAAGGCTGACATCAGCACATGCACCATATACTTTTTACACCGCGGCGGAGCCTACCCACTAAGGCTGACTGATGGGCCCTAGGCCACATCAGCTGCCATGCGAGCAAGGTGGGGTCAGGGCTGGTTTGACCGGTCTGACCCGTGCACGGCTGACGAACGGGTGATGTCAGCACAGCGTCACGCCAGCGGTGAGCTCCCAGGAAGCGGCAGGGATGGCGACAGGGAGCATGCGGGGCTGTGTGGGAGGCTTCGTTCGATGCGGGCGAGTGCACTGAGCAGAAAAGTGGCGGCGCCGCTACTCTAAGGTAAACGGAGCACAGCCGGCGACGAGGCCGAGCGGCGGCGCTTGCAGAGCAGTGCAGCAACGACGGTACAGAGCGAGAGGGAGCAAGCGGAGGGGCTTGGAAGAATCGGGTGCTCACCCTGAAGCTGAAGAACACGGCGGTGAGGCCGTAGGTGGACAGGGGCGACGACATGAACGGCGGCGGGCTTCATCACGGGCAAGGAAGACGACGAAGATTCCATCGATCTGGGGCACCCACGCTTGATTCCATTGGCAGGGAGGGTGAACTCGACGAGGCGAAGCTTCAGAGGGCGCGGGGAAGAGTGAGAGGATAGAGATGAAAGGGAGACGTGCGCGGATGGTCCTTATCCTTCTCAAGAGCGGCAGCGAGGATCTCCACGCGGGGCGGCCGACGACGTGCCGACAACGAGCTGCTTCGGCAGATCAAGAGGTCGACGACGACTCCAGGGAGACGACCAACAGGTAGGTGGGCTTGGGCCATCTTTGGGCCATGGCTGCTGTGGTGGTAGGGAGAGAGGAGAGGAGAGAGGGAGGTTGCTGGTCTGCTGGCTGCGCGCTGGGCGGCAGGAAGGAGAGGGAGTTGGATAGCTAGGCCGGCTGGGCTGCGGCTGCTCTCAGGTCATTTTTATTTGCAAAACCTTTTTTCCAATTCTGTTTTCAAATAGAGAGAGGTATTAGGGTTTAGGTTTTTGCATTTCTATTTTATTCAATGCATTTTTAAGAGATGATGCTTATGCAATGCACAAAACAAACCCTAATATAGATTAACTAAAACTGGGGTGTTACAGCGCCTCCTGCCGACCGCCGGAGAGGTCGGGTGCGCCTGCCCGGCCGAATCTCGCCCGGCTCCAAGCCATGAGCGGGTTATCTTTCTCGCACGGCCTGACCTTTCCGGCCAGCGCCTTTTTTCCTCTCCTTCATGGCGCACTTCGATCTCCGCCTCCACCATCTCTGCCCGAATGCAATCGGCATTCTGGTCCACTTCGTAGCATTCTGCGAATGCTACCTCGGGATCCAGCCGGATCTCGTGCTCTTCTGACAGATTTTCCTTATCCGGCCACAGGTGCAGTACGCCAAGGGGCCGCTCGTGCCCTGTGGCGGCGCCTCCATCTACTCGCGCGCCCAAACTGGCTACCCCAAGTTCAAACTGCATGACACGGTCAAACTGTGGCAGCAGACGTACTTTTACGTACGGAACTTGGGGTCCGACGACCACCTCAACCTCCCAGCCTTCCAGGATATGGAGTTCACCCGGGCGCACTGGGAGGATAAGATATTCGGATCCAAGATAGAGTCGGATGCGCTGCTGCACCGGATGAGGGGGCTGGTCATGGCCGGCTTGACTGGCGTCAACGCGACGCTCAACTGGGCTAGCTGGCTGATGATGCCCCTCCAACAGCGATCACACAAGATGTGCTACTACTCCGGGCGCCTCGACCCGACCCGGCTCTCCCACCGCGACCCCCCTTCGCCAACCTCTACGAATGGGTGTGGATGATCACCAAGTAGAAGATCAAGGCCGACTGTAGCTTTGGTCTGGCTCCCTGCAGGCGCCAGAACCGCGCCCCCTGGGTGAGTGTGACTTGCCTTCTTTCTTGTTTCTCTTTTGTTCTTGCTCTGTCCGGTATCGCTGCTTTATCCGGTTCAGAATTGCTTATTTCCTTGCATATCTTCCCCTGCATCATCCGGGAGGAGGGCGATGCGCCCCTCCAGGTCTTCTCCGACCTCCCCGAGCCACCCCTGCATCGGTCCAGTAGCGAGGGTTCAGACGGCGAAGAGGGCTTCTTCCCTAGCCGAATTGACGAGGCGGTGGAGGACCCGCATGGCTCCGCACCTGAGGAGAGTGACGGCACCGCGCCGCCTGAGCCGACGCTGAAGCGTGCCGACGAGGGGTCCTCGAGCAGTGCTACCACCCCCGAATATCCATGCGACGCTTGCTGGGGCCAACAAGGCCACCGTGGCACAGCTAGCAACGGCGCGGGGGACCGCGCAGTGTAAGTCTTCAGTCTTGCCCTTTCTCTCTGTTTTTTGTGTGTTTCCGGCTGCATTCTTACTTGCTTTCCCTCTCTTCTTCCTTTCCACAACCATTCTCGTCTGTGCCCAGCACGAGATTGACCGACTGGCGCTCTAACGGGCGCCTTAGCCGGGACAACTCCGCCCTCCTCCCCATGGCAAGGGCCCGACTGCCTGAAGAAGAAGACCCCGGGATGCCGGGCGTAATTGTAGATAGTTTCTGCTTTTGGTACTTGTGTTTGAACACTCTAGATTTGTGGGGGCTTCATCCCCCGCCGTTTAATTAATCGTCTGGCTAGGCTTGCCTTCGTGCACCCAATTATGTTTGTGCCTTGTCTGACTAGCTTATCCGGCTGGTCCATTCCAGCCGACGTTATCTTGCTTTTTGCCTCGCGTTTTCCTTCTTCTATGCTTCTGACCTAGTAGTGATCTGTCGACTTGTTCTGGCCGGCTAGCACATCTTCTAGCCGGGCACTACACTCTTCTAGTGGGGGCATGCCAGCGCACCCACTGGGTGTAGCCCCCGAGATTTGGAATAACTGGAGTATCCAGGTGTTCCGAATCTTCCAAAAACTCTTGCCTTTCACCTTGCTTTCCCGAGTGCGACTTGCTTAGCCGGATTGGGGAAACTGCACCGCAGTCCGGCTATACATATCCGGCCGTGCATTGGGCCTTTTTCTCTATTACTTTCCTTATCTTATCTCTTTCTTTCTTCTTTCTTTCCTCTTTCCATCTTTCTATCTATCTTTCTTTCCTCTTTCCATCTTTCTCTCTTTCTTTCTTTCTTTCTTTCTTTCTTTCCTCTTTCCGTATTTCTCTCTTTCTCTTCTTTCTTTCCTCTTCTCTTGACTGGCTAGATCTTCCTGACGTGCCCGACTAGCGGTGTTATCCGGGCGAGAGGGTCTATGCCTCTCCCAAAAAGGATCTTGCCGCTTTGCTTTCTATCTGCCTTCGTATTTCTTCATCCGGCTGGTGCACCTTTCAGCCAGACGCCGCATGCTTCCAGTAGGGGCGCGCCAACGCACCCACTGGGTGTAGCCCCCGAGATTTGGAGTGGCTACCGCAGATAGGTGCTTTGAATCTTTCCTGTCTTTAATTTCCGGCTCGGTGCGGTTTGTGCAAAAAAGAAACACACGAAAATGATTTCTTATCAATACATTGTCATGTTTTATGTCTTTCTATTATCCGACTAGAATTTTTCTTTTTTGAAAACTAGCTCGTGCTTTTCTGAACACTTAGTCACTTTCTCGTGCGCAATGTTGTTTACACTGCACCTTGACGGCGTAGGGTTGCGTCTAGAGCCGAATCGAAGGAGATGACAATACATTTCCGCACTATACTAGAGGCTTAGTCCAGAAAATACCAACTAGGCACATGGCCGGACTGTCCGATCTGTCACATCTTTCACCGTTTTTCATGTGGGATCCCTCGGGCTTTTGCTCTTTCTAGCCGGACAACCGGGTTGCGGTCTGCAGCTGAGACGAAGAGTGGGCCTCTGGCATCATCGCACACTATTCAGTCGGCTTACAGAATTGGCAGGGCGGGCCAACCGGCGAGCCCCCGCGGTTGGGGGTTGACGGAAGCCAAAAAAATGCTGCAGGGTTTTAATGAGAAAGGAACAACGACAAAATTTCTGGCAAGGATCCCCCGAGCATTAGCCAGGGTTCCACATCTTTCATTCATTCAGGGTTCCGGATACATACACTGATTTGTGACTAAGTGTAAAACGGTCGGAGCAGGTTTGCATTCCATGGCCGCTCCGTCTCTTCATCGGACTTGTCCATTTTGTTTTTGCGTGGCTGCTGCGTGTCGATGAGGTAGGAGTTGTTGTGCAACACCTTGATGATGATGAAGGGTCCCTCCCATGGGGGGGAGACAACTTGTGCATGCCCTTCATGTCTTGTATCAGTCGGAGCACCAGGTCCCCTTCTCAAAATGTGATGGGTCGGATGTGGTTGGAGTGATACCGACGCATCCCTTGCTGGTAGATGGCCGACCTGGACAGAGCCAGGTCGCGGGCCTCCTCGAGGAGGTCCATGCTATCCTCCATTGCCTCCTGGTTCAACTAAGCTTGCAGGGTGAGTCGAACTTGATGTCCGTCGCGAGGACCGCTTCCGAAGCCGGTTGATCTGTTCGGAGTGGTGCGGAGACTCCACAGCACAACTGGGAGCTCCTCGATCCAGCAATCGGGCGATCGCTCGAGTGGCTCGATCATCCGGGGCTTGATTCCGTATAACACCAGGCTGTTGGCCCTTTCCACCTGCCCATTGGACTGCGGGTGCGTGACGGATGCGAGGTCCAGTCGGATCCCCTTGTTGTGGTAGAATCGGGCGAAGGCCCCCTTGGCGAAGTTCGTGCCATTGTCGGTGATGATGCTATGGGGGTACCCGAACCAGATGATGATGTCGCGGAAGAAGGTGACGACCGTGGCGCCGTCCAGCTTCCGGATCGGCTTCGCCTCGATCCACTTGGTGAACTTGTCCACCGCCACTAGCAGGTGGGTCATGCCGACTCGGGCTCACTTGAAGGGGCCGACCATGTCCAACCTCCTGACGGCAAAGGGCCAGGTGATCGGTATGGTCTTGAGCGCTGAAGTCGGCATGTGCCTTAGCCGGCCAAACCGCTGGCATCCATTACACGCGTGAACCAGCTGGTCCGCGTCCTCCGAGGAGGTCGGCCAAAAGAACCCGTGGCGCATTGCCTTCGACACCAGGGCGTGAGATGAGGTGTGGTGACCGCACTCCCCCTGGTCGATTTCCTTCAACAGCCGGTAGCCGGTATCTGCGTCGACGCACCGCTGGAAGATGCCTACGGCGCTGCGCTTGTACAGCTCCTTGTTGATGATGGTATATGTGTGCGCGCGGTGCCGGATCTGTCTTGCCTCTACCTTGTCAGCCGGGATCTCGTCGTTGAGGAGGTAGTTCATGAAGGGCTGGGCCCAGGATGGCACTTCCCGGATGGTGAAGACGCCAGCCGGCACGTCTAGAGCTCATCTGGGGGTCGGCCGGGTGGGATGCCCGAGTCGGCAGCCCCCAAACCCTTTGCCTTGCTTGATGATAGCTTGTTGAGGAGGAGGCAGCCCCCGAGTCTTTCGAGTCGGAGGGCACAACAGCGGGGCCCGACTCTTTCAAGACGGCATCCCCCAAGTCTGCTACCCAGATGATGGACTCGTATTCCGGAGAGGGGGTGATGCTGGGGTTGCGGAGGTGCTCCAGGGATACTCTGAGTGGGATGACCTCTCTGGTGGATCCGACTCGTGCGAGTGCGTCGGCCGCCTCGTTGTTGGCACGGGGAATGTGATGGAATTCACATCCCTCGAAGCCAGCACTGAGCATTTGGACATGGAACCGGTACAGGGCCATGTTGGTATCTCGAGCGTCCCACTCGCCAGATACTTGTTGCACCACCAGATCCGAATCGTCGAAGCAAAGGATCCGGCGAATGCCAATGTCTTTCGCGATCCAGAGTCCGTGCGCGAGAGCCTCGTACCAAACGACGTTGTTCAAGGCGGTGAAGTGGATCTGCAGCACATACTCCAGCCGGTCTCCCTTAGGCGAGATGATCACGATACCGGCTCCCAAGCCCCCGCGCATCTTCGAGCCATCGAAGTGCAACTTCCAGTAGTCGGAGTTAGGAACCGGCGACAGGTACTGGTTTTCCGCCCAGTCAACGAAGAAGTCTGCCACCGCCTGAGACTTGATGGTGATCCGGGGCTCGTACCGGATGCAGTAAGCGGCCAGATCGATGGCCCACTTGGCTACCCGGCCTGTGGCGTCCTTGTTGCCGAAGATCTCTCCCAGCGGCGCGGTGGACACCACGGTGAGCGGATGCTCCTGGAAGTAGTGCTTGAGCTTCTTGCAAGCCAGGTACACGCCGTAGCACATCTTCTGGTCATGGGGGTAGTTCTGCTTGGAGAGGAAGAGAACCTCACTGAGGTAGTAGATGGGTCACTAAACCGGCTGGGCCTTGCCTTCCTCGTGACACTCCACCGACAGGACGACGCTGACGACCCGGTTGGTGGCGGCTATATAGAGCAACATCAGCTCCTTCTTAGCCGGCGTGGCGAGTACCGACATTGTGGATAGCATGCACTTGAGATCGTGGAATGCGGCATCCGCCTGCGCAGTCCAGGTGAACTTGTCTGTCTTCTTCATCAGCTGGTACAGTGGTAGTGCCTTCTCCCCAAGCTGGCTGACGAATCGGCTGAGGGAAGCCAAGCATCCGGTGAACTTCTGGACACCGAGCAAGCTCTTGGGCGGCTGCATCCTCTTGATGGCCGCGATCTTCTCTGGATTAGCCTCGATTCCTCGGCTCGACACGAGGAAGCCGAGGAGCTATCCGGCTGGCATGCCGAACATTCACTTCTCCGGGTTTACCTTCATCTGGTACCGGCGAAGGTTCGCGAACGTCTCCCCGAGGTCCTCCAGCAGGGTCTGCTTCTCCTTCGTCTTGATGACGACATCATCCACGTACGCGTGCACATTCTGGCCGATCTGCGAGTGCAAGCATTTCTGCATGCAACGCTGATACGTAGCACCTGCATTCTTCAGGCCGAATGGCATGGTTACATAGCAGTAAGCCCCGTACGGGGTGATGAACGATGTTTTTAGTTGCTCAGCCGGATCTGATTATAGCTGGAATAACAATCAAGGAAGGAAAGCAGGTCCCAGCCGGCCGTAGAGTCAATCATTTGATCAATACGAGGCAAACCGAAAGGGTCTTTCGGACAGGCCTTGTTCAGGCTCGTGTAGTCGATACACATACGCGAAGTCCTTTTCTTATTTAGCACCAGGACTGGGTTGGCCATCCAGTCCGGGTGGTACACTTCCATGATGGAGCCAGCGGCAAGTAGCCGGGCGATCTTGTCGCCGATGACCTTCCTCTTGTACTTCACGAAGCGATGGAGGGGCTGCTTGACCAGCTTGGCATCAGGATGCACATGAAGCGACTGCTCGGAAAACTCCCTCGGCACACCTGACATGTCTTTGGGAGACCATGCGAAGATGTCCCGATTCTCATGGAGGAAGCCGACGAGAGCGCTTTCCTATTTGTTGTCCAAGCCAGCACCAATGGTGACGCACTTGGAGGGGTCGCCCGGGTCGAGCGGGATCTTCCCGGTGTCCTTGGACGGCAGGAACGCCATGTCCCCAGCCGGCTTCAAGCCAGCCGACACTTCTCGCTGTAGCATGGCAACGTTGTGCATCATCTCGCGCTTTTCTTCGGCGATGAGTAGGTCCTCAGCTATCTTTGCGCCTTCCTTTGCGCACGCCTTGGACCGCCTGTAGCAGCCGGCCATGGTGATCAGACCATTCGGCCTCGGCAACTTCATATTGAGGTATGCGTAGTGGGGGACTGTGATACGTCGGAAACATATCTATAATTTTTGATGTTCCATGCTTGTTTATTATCTACCTTGCTTTGCTTTGTCCACACTTTGAGGTGCTTTTCATGTGTTTTCTGGTACTAACCTATTAACAAGTTGCCACAGAGCCAGTTGCCTGTTTTCTGCTGTTTTTGGTTCCAGAAAAGCTAGTAAGGAAATATTCTCGGAATTGGACGGGACAAAAGCCAAAGTCAATATTTCACCGAGGAGAACACGGAGTCCAGAGGAGATTCGGAGGGGCACCATAGGGCGGCCGCACCGCCCCCCAGGCGTGGGCCCACCCTGGGCCGCGCCTGGGCAGGGTGTGGGCCCCCTGGACGCCTCCCAGCCTCGCCTCTTTGCCTATAAGAAGCCCCCGATGCCTAAACCCTAAGCACCCAATCAATATTCCATGAAACCTTCTGTAGCCCCGCCACCATCGTCCCTAGATTGGGGGATCTAAAGCTCTTATCGGCACCCTGCCAGAGGGGAGATCATCCCGGAGGCCTTCTTCTTCATCATGCCAGCCTCCGGTATGAAGTGTGAGTAGTTCCAACTTGGACTACGGGTCTATGTAGTAGCTAGATGGTTGTATCTCCTCCTTGTGCTTTCATGTCAAGATCTTGTGAGATCCGTTCATGATCAAGATCTAATCTATTTGTAATCATGCATGTTGTGTTTGAGGGGATCCGATGGATATTGAGATTACTATGTCAAATTGATTAATGGTTTTGTCTTATTGACTCTATCATGTTTGTGTTGTTTGTGATCTTGCATGCTCTCTGTTGTTAGTAGCTATCTTGGCCAAGTAGTTGCTAGTGACTCCAAGAGGGGGTATTTATGCTCGATAGTGGGTTCATGCCTCTATTTAATCAAGGGAAGTGACATAAATCTCTAAGGTTGTAGATGTGTTGTTGCCACTAGGGAGAAAATAACGGTCTCTTGTTCATGGAGCAAGTGGATTGTTTACCTTACACACTTTGCTTAAGCGGTTATGCATTGCTTGCAACTTAATACTGGAGGGGGTTCGGATGATAACCCAAAGGTGGACGTATAGTCATAGATGCAGTTGGATGGCGGTCTATGTATCTTGTTGTATTGCCCAATTGAATCTCATAGGATCTTTATGTCTATTATTGCATTGTTATGCCTTGCTCAGTCCTATCAATTGCCCTGCTGTAATTTGTTTACCCAGCATGCCATGTTTGTTTATCTAAGGAGAACACCTCTAGTGAACTATGTAACCCGGTCCAATCTTTACCATTGATATATCTTCCACTGTTTCTGTTTACTTGTTGCAAACCATCATCACCTTCCACACCATACAGTTAATCCTTTGTTACAGCAACCGGTGAGATTGACAACCTCACTGTTAGTTGGGGCAAAGTCTTGAGTTTGTGTTGTGTAGGTTTCCACGTTGCTTGCAACACCTTTGAGACGTTTCCTTCCTCCTACTGGTTTGATAACCTAAGTTTCTTACTGAGGGAAGACTTGCTGATGTGCTGCATCATACCTTGCTCTTGGGGTTTCCCGACGAAGCGCTCCATGTTGACGCAGCGCCAGACCGCCATGAACTTTGCGAGGGCAGGGCGCCCGAGAGGGACATGGTAGGTGCTGGAAAGGTTGACCACATCGAACCAGATTGGCTCGCGCCGGAAGTTCTTCTTAGATCCGAATATGACATCCAGCTGGATCTTGCCCAACGGGACGCGTATTGGTACATGCGCGACATCGTGGAACAGAGTGGTCAAGGGCTGCAGGTCGCACTCCCAGATTCCCAACTTGGAAGACCGGTAGAGCAGGTTGAGGCTTCTCCCACCGTCTACTAGCACGAGCGAGAATCGGCAGGTGCACACGTCGGAGATGAGAAGAGAGTCTAGCACCATTGCATAGCTCCCAGGATTCGGGAGCATATCCGGCTGATCGCCTGGCTCCAGGTAATGGGAGTCTAGGACCAGTTGAGGTGTAGGGGGACCGGGGGAACGACGGCGTTCACCTCCGCGGTGCGCTGCTTCCGGCGGCGGTTGTCAATCGGCTAGGCCTCGAAGATGTGGTTGTTCTCGTGCTGCTGAGGGTAGGCCCTGTTGCCGTGGTTGTTGCCAGTTTCCCTAGCCGGAGGTGGTAGTCCGCCGGGAGGGGGTGGGGGGAGAGAAGGCAAGCCAGCCTGCTCCTTGATCTGCCGGGTCCAGCTGCACTGCCAAGTGGTGTGTGTAGCTGGCTTGAAGGCACCGCTATGGTACTTGCACGGCCCATCAAACATTTGCTCGGAGGTGAAGGCGTTCTTATGCCTCTTGTCGTTCCCAGCCGATGCGCCTTGCACCGCATTGACTTGCGTCTGGTGGTAGCGTGGGTTCTGCTTCTCAACCGGACGCTTTCCCTGGTAGCGGTTGTTGTTGCCGTGCCGCCTGGACAATCCGGCATCTCCTCCTTGGACAACCTGCTTTTCTCGAGCCGACTCGGTAGGAACTGGCCGCCCTTCCGTATTCACCCAGAGGGGCTTCTTCATTGTCGTGTCCGCGGTGGTGTACTGGTCGGCAACGGTCATCAGCTCCGCCATGGTATTGGGCTCGTCACACAGCAGCTGGTGGCGCAGCATCGTGCCTTCGCAGCACCCCTCGATGAAGAAACCAATTGTCTGGTTCTTCACCACCCCTTTGCAAGAGTTGCACCATTCAGTCCAGTGGGCGAGATATGCGTGATCCAGCTCGCGGTCTCCCTGGATGCACAGAGTGAGATCGCGGGGTCTGCCCGGGCGCTTGTAGGTGCCGTTGAAGTTCCGGATGAAGACTTTCTCGAAGCCAAGTTCTCGCCGAGCCGGTCAACATGAGGGGGATGTAGCGAACCGCCACGCGCTTGTTGCCGTGGGCCATTCTGAATGCTGTGACATAGTCGGTCAGCCAGTCCTCCGGCTTCATGCTACTGTCGTACTTGGGGGTGTCTCGTGGTAAGGAGAACTTGTCGAGGAATGGCTCCTTCCGGATGCGTGTCCCGAAGCACACTGGGCCGATTGTGTCTTCCTCCTCGGTGAGGCGGGCTTCCATCAGGAGGTCGATACGGTCGCGCGCATCCGGCTCAACCGGGTTGGGCACTCCCACCCGGCCAGAGAGGCGGGAGGGGGTGGAGGGTGGTTCTGGCCAACCAAAGGTGGATGTCTCATGGCGCCTTGGTTGCCGCGGGGTTGGATGCTGCCAGACTGGCGACGCTTGGAGCGCGGGGGTGCTGGCCTGGAGGCGCGGAGTACTTGGTCTGGCGAGGTCCTCCCCGGCTGCTTCCACCCGGGCGGTTCCCTCTAGAGACGGCTCCTGCCTCAAACGCGATCCGAGCGGCCTCGGCCTGCTCGTCACCATGCTTGGTGCCGCACTCCTGAAACTGGCGCATCATGTCCTCTCCCTCCAGGTGAGGCAAATCCTCCGCGACAGCTCACGCCGCCCAGACATTCTTGACCGCGGTGTCATACACAGGCGGTGGGAAATACATGCGGGGTCCCGGCTCGATGTCTTGCTCGAAACGGGCGCTGCACGGAGCCCAGCCGGCTAGGACCTTGATTAGTCGGGGTGAAGCCGTGGGCACGGTGATACTCGCGGATGTTGCTTTTCATCTGGTAATTGGTGGAGGCCAAGCCCTGAGCTTGCTGAAGCAAGCGCTCTCGCGCTGTCTTGATCTTGGCCATCGCCTCTTTCGGATTGTCCGCGAGGCCAACCGGCTCGGTGAGTTCCTCGATGACCTCTTCCACCACACCCTTCTCGCGCAGCGGGGTGGACAAACCGCCTAGATCGCTGCCGCGCTCGAGAGGAGGACGGGGCCGTGTCTGGAGCCGACCATCATTGTAACATACCATCTTTTGTGCAATATAAATAAGATATGTTTGAGCATTGCATGCATGCATAACATTTGCACTTTGATTCAACCAAAGAAGAACAAATAAAACCCTAAACCCTAATAGCTTTCTCTCTCTTTTTGAATCAATTCAAATGGTTTCTATATTTTGAAAATCCTCAAAACAAATGGATCCCAAATTGTGTTGAGGGCCCCTTAGTGTTTTCAGTTATATTATAAAAGTTTCTGTGATTTGAAATTATTCAAAACCAAATTACAAAATGGAATCTACAAAAGAAATTAGAAAACATAAATATAAAAAAAGAAATTTTCAAATAAAAGTTACCCTAACTCTCTCTTTCTTGAGCCCATATTTCCTCTCCTCTCTCCCTGCTACCAGCAGCGCCAGCAGCCAGCCCACCCGGGGCCCAAGCCGGCCCAGCCAGGCCCATACCCCTTCGGCCTTTTCCCCTTTCTTCTTTTTCCTCGTCGGGAAGCAGCTGCCTGGCAGCAGCCTCGCCATCAATCCTCGCCGCGCTGCGATGCGCGCCGCCGCCTGCAAGGATGGGGATAAGAACCGCCACGCTGCGCTCTCTCTCCACATACCTATCTCGTCGCCCCTCGCCCTCTCTGTGGATTTTCCCCAAATTCGACGGAACCCTAAGCCTCGGGCTCCGCCTTGCCCCGCCATTCCCGACCACCCCCTTGCCATATGAGACCGCCGGCGGCTTTGCCTCGCCGTGCTGACCATTCCTGCCAAAGGAATCGACTAGAGACACACTGAATCGTCGCCACCGTCTTCACCTTTCCGAGCTCCGGCCACCGCCTCCTTCATCGATTCCGGCTGTTCCAGACCGCCCCGGCGTCGCCGTCACCACCATCGCGCTCAAGGTGAGCTACTGGTCCTCGTGGACCCTCTCCCTCGCCCTCTCTCGCTCTGGTTCACCCTCCCCGATGACCACCTGTCTCTGCTGCCGCTCGCTGCCGTTGTGCTCCCCTCTCCGGTGACCTCCTGCAAGCAGCGCCGCCACTTTCTGGTTGCCTGCGTCGCCCTCTCTCGAATGCACCCGCTCTAATCAGAAAAATACAAATAATATACCAAAATGATCAGAAAAATGAAACCTATCTAACCAAGCTATAATCATACATTGTTAATCAACTTTGATTGCAAGTTTAATTAGAAGAACCAATTGAACCCCATAGGTGATTCCGATGATCCCCCTGTTTTAGGGTTTGCACATCTCGGACCCCTTTTAAAGTGACCAAGCATGTGGTAGGGTTCAATTCAACACTATTTAACTTGACATATCATCCATATTGTGTGAGCATTGCACATGCCATGTGTTGAGTGTTGCTTTCTCTTTTCCGGTGATTGGTTCTCGCGAGTAGGAACCAAACCCGAAGCTGAAGTCAACGCCACCGAAGAGCAGTATCAGTCCAACAACATACAAGGCAAGCGAAGCCCCACTCATACATATGAATCCTATGATTACAAAGTATTTCATTCTTGTCATATGCATTCGGTTCAAACAGTCTTTTATCAGTAGACAGAGTAATCCTATCTGATGCATGTTTTCCTTTGTGAACTATATTACCTGATCCACCGCTCCTAGCATAACTAGGGTTTGGCTTATGAGCATCGCTAGTGCCACAGTTTAGTCAAGCTTATCCATGCTTAGTGGTCTGATGCTAATCACTCATGTGATGCACCGGAGATGCGAATGAATCTAGTATGGTAGGATGTGGTGATGTGATCAGAAGTGGATGATAAACATGCTAAGGTTTGTATGGGAGGCCACTTGGGTTGTGGTTTTTCTAGTCCCATACTTTCCACCCTTAGGACCTAATGTTCTCGCCTCTTGAACCAAGACGAGCGTACAACCACATGGGGGCCTGGAAACCCCCTCGACCAACTAACTTGCCTAGTAGATTCCATGAGTCACATAGTTTGGGCTTTCCATTCGACATACGCATCTTGGTTGTCCTTGAATGGAGGAGAAGGAGGTGCATTCATAACAGGTAGGTAAGCGTGGCCGGGAACAAGAGATGCCCGACATCCGTTATCTTGAACCCTGCGCACATCATTAGGGACCGGCTTCGAGACTTGACCCATTATGGCGGCATCTCCCTAGTGCGTGACTCATGGTCTCGGCGAAAGCAAGGTAAAGGTCGTGGTCAACCACTCTCTTCCGGCCTTCCAAGGAAGAGGGCTAATAATTTGGCATTAAGAATCGGTTGGTACGTGTGGGTAAAGTTGTGAACCCCTGCAGGGTTATTAATCTTTTTGAAAAGTCGTGTCCACGGTTATGGACGACTTGGGAACAGATTATGTGATCATAGAAAACTATAACCGAATGATAAAACTTGTCAAATAAAGTGAGATTCGGAGATACTTCCTCGGGGTTGTTGAGGGGGTAGTTCGGGAAGAGAAGTTCAGTTGACGATGATACTTGGTGGATATCAAAGATGAATTTAAGAGCTATAGTTGAAGTCTTCTTATCCCCTTTTGAAAATGATCTGACTAGACGAGTTTCTTCTCCCTCTTGGTTTGAAAACAAAAGATGGCTTTATGCAAAATAACTCCACTAGCCATAAGTCTTGCGAAGTACACCCTGTACTCAGCCTTGCTTCATTGATGTTTTTCTACAAATGATGCTACTCCAACTGAAGGTGGTTTCTACGTCGAGGTCGACGAGTAGTCGGGGTTCCCGGGCAGCAGCCTAAGATCTATGGAAGGGTCGCTACTTCTGTTTAAGGCCTCTTAGGCCCTTTGCTAAGTTTGTTGTTCAGAACAACTTGTTTGCTTCCGTTGTTTGATGTAATGATGGGTCTGTGACCCTTGGCTTGTATGAGTGGTTTGTAACTCTCTTAAGAGTTTACTGTATGTTCTGTAATGTTACCAATCTTTCCTTGCGCATTTTGGAATTTAGGTTAGGCTTATATCAGATAAGGATCTGGTATTTGTCTAACCCTAATTCCGGGTCATGACAATCATCAACTCCGCGTTGCGAGGCGCGACAAGCGCGCTGCCAGCTGAGGCCAGCGGCTTGATGAAGGAGACGATCTCCCGAGGGAAATCCTCCGGTATGGTGGCGACGTAGACGGGCAGGTCGCCGAACAGCAGGACGGAGCCTCCTGTCGGGAAACTGGAACCTGCGAAGCAGCGAGCGTTGTTGATGACGCAGTCGAATTTGCCCAGCGTGAGCACGAGGCCAGAAGCTACGCGCTTGCTGTACGAAGTACGGGGTCTGGTGCGGAATGTCACTCCGGTCGCTGCCATCTCAGCCCCATGGTGGCGCCAACTGTCGTTGTTATGGAAACGGCAGTGCCTGAGCAGGCTAGTTAGTGGTGCGGGAGCGAGCAGGGAAGCGAGCGACAGCGTCCGCAGGCGGGATTGGGCACAAGCAAGCGTCGGAGACACAAGAAGTACCCAGGTTCGGGGCCCTCGTGGTGAGGTAACACTCCTACTCCTGCCGATCCGATTAACTGAATGAACACACAAAGGGCTACAAGTGCTCCTCGAGCTATATCTGTCATAACTAGTAGAGAATGAGGGTCCAACCCTTTCTACGATGCCCCTACCGCCCCTTATATAGGCCGAGGCGGCATGGGCAAAGACACTGCCGACTGACGGGTCCCACAGGCGGGCCCAGCCGACTATTCCAGTATAGTGTTCTGCCTCCCTGACGTCTGGTATACTTCCGCGCCCCCGGCCGGCACGGAAACAGTGGCGGTCGCCCCCGTCCGGCACGGAAACAATGGAGGTTGCTCTGTCCGACACGGGCGGCGACCCTTGTTCCCGCCAGACACGGCTATGGGCCGTCTCCTCCGGCTTTGGTGCCACTGTGTTTGTCCTTCTGTCTGCCAGGGCGGCAGGATACTATGCCCTACGTCACCCGTCTGCATTGAAGCTCCAGCTAGGTCGCCCTAGCCGGCTACTCTGTCTTGACCGGATGGTCGGACCCATCCGGCTAGGAGTCTGCTCCTTGCTGTCTTATCCGGCTGGTAGTGCCGTCGGCTCGTTCTTGACTCGTCTTGCCTTATCCGGCTGGCACGACCCAGCCGGTTAGGTGCCTTTGGGCATGCTTCTTATCCGGCTGGTTGGTTTGCTAGCTTGTTCTTCATCTGGCCTTCTTTCTGTCCTATCTTTGGGTTTTTATATCCGGCTAGATCAGCCGACTGGCAGTTACATTGCCCCTGCATCCTGTCCGGTTAGCCTACCCGGGAGTGATCCCCCCGATACTAACCACCTGCTATCCATTCCTAGTTCAGTTGATAACAAATTCTAACAATATTTTGCTTCTTACAAGAGAATATAGATTTCTTATTTATCTAGATTTCTTACAACACACAACCATATTGGAACGAAGACATTGCTTTTGCTTCTCCTTGTAGTTTTAGCTTTTGATTTCAGCTTGCAGGGCAGTGAGTCCAAGATTCTACCTATGTAGCCTACAAAGATGCTGAAAAACTTGTATAGTGGCAATGCCATGTTAAGATGTTCTTCTCTAAGATACTAATTAGATTAAACATACATGGAAATAACTTGAACTGAACTGAGACAGGTGAGGCTTCTCTTTAAATTCTACTGATTTCTTCAGGGTTACTGTTTTTATGCTAGTTTCTGTTTATAAGCTAGATGATCAAGAACACAAAAGTCCAGGTTTGTCCTAAATTTATTCATGCTGCAACTCCATCATGTTAAGCAGATCATGTAGCAACTCCATCATGTTAAGCAGATCATGTAGCAACTCCATCTGAATGTGTTCATGCTGCAAAGGATGGTCACAGATGATTATCGTTTGCTTACATTTGAATCTACATTTGCTCTTCTGTCCTGATCTTGATGTGGTGGACAGTGAACAAAGGGATTGTTCTTCTCTGCAGCTGTACTTCTCCGTGCATCTCCTTCTGTAGCTCGGCAGGAACCGACAGGGATCTAGCCGCTGACGAGGTACACGGGGCGACGAGGGAGACGCCGCCAAGGGGCCTAGCTCGACGAAGAGGGCGCGTTAGGCGTCGTCAAGGATTTCTGCGGCAGTGCGGCACAGGTGGCGTCGGCGGACAAAACTTGTCCTGCTTCTCCAAGGACGACGACGGGGAGGGGCCTCCGCCTCCCCTGAGGACGTCGCCAGGAATCGAGCGTGGCCGCCTCGCGCGGGAATCCGGCAGGAAATTGGCCTCCGCCTCCACCGGTGAGGACGGGCACGTTCCAGCCTGGTCTGCCTCCACCTCACATGGGAATCCGGTAGGAGATTGGCCTCCGCCTCCACCGGCAAGGACGACAGCGAGGACGGGCACGATCCGGCCTGGTTCGCCTCCCTCTCGCGTGGGGATCGTGGGTGAGGATGGGGATCGCAGGCGGACGAGAATTGTGGCCAAATTTGGATTTTGAATCTAGGAAAATTTGTAACGTTTTGAATGAATTAGGGTTTATTTGCAAATTTGTGTTTGAACTGACCCTGCGGCCAATAATTCAGGTCGGATGGAGTATGATTTTTTTATAATGGCATCATAGCGTGAGAGCGGCCATATATTTGAGCCAATAGTGGGAATATTTTTTTATTCTGAGGTTAAAGCCATACAGTACTACAACACCTACTCATGGGAAATGGGTTTTGCATAAGGAAAGGCAAAATGTACGTCAATGGCGGTACATAACCATGCAGGCGTTGCTATGTTCTTATGAGATATATACATGCATATCATTCAAGCCACATTTTTCTGTTTATCAATCTTGTTTTCCTCTGCACACACATGATCAATACTTATGCTGCCAACTCATGGCGCCGCTCCTGGTTGCGTGAAGGACTCAGTAAGAAAGCAGTGCAAGGCTATGGTCAGGATGAAGAGAACATCAGACCATGGATGGTTCTTCGAGACGGTGGCGACAGAGCACATGGTTCGGAGCCTCGACCTTATACGCTCGGTACCTAGGATGAAGATCTATTATGGTTGGTGTCAACACCCGGATTTTTTATCCCAGATGCCTGTTATGCCATACATCGCAATCCTAGGATTACCATTTTTGCGAGACATAACAGAATTGGATACCATAGTACATCATCCATTACAAACCGTACATAAGTTCTTACACAAATAGGGATCTCATGATCTAGTTCTTAATACAACATCAAGCAGCGGAATACGTAATAATAACGGTAGCGTAGGCGAAGCTCCATCTTCGGGGTCACAGGCAATGCTGACGATGGGAGATGATCCTAGTTGTCATAACCTTCCTGGGGTCCATCCTCCAGGTACTCCTCTTCATAGTCTGGCCACGGGAATAGCCAGGGACAAAGTCATGAGTACTCTTTAAGTACTCGCAAACTAATACTCACAAGTGAAAGGGGTTTTTGATAATAGGACACTAGGCTCTAGGGTTATTTTGCAAAAGCCAGATTTATCTCTACTAATTTTAGAAGCAACGAATGCTAGTTGAAAGTTTATAACACGTAAGTGGGAACTTGTATTTCAGATCACAACCCTGTTGTGGTCAATTCAAAGTCTCAATTCATTTCACGAGTCATTTTGAAAAGTCTGACGGGGAACAAGATATGGCTCCAACGTCCATAATCATGGACGCGCTATTCAATAGTTTGACACTGCAGAGATTGTACACTTTCACCACAACATTCGATACATCCGTCAGAACAAATCCTGAATTCACCATACTCGATATGGATAATCAATCCTAACCTTTCAATTACACGCCCTAGTATAAGCACCTCTCCTTTGAGTTTGGCCTCCCAACCATGACCAACTGTCATCTTGGGTACTGCACAGGTGGACAATCTTCACAAGGTAGCCTCATCTCAGACCTTGGCCGTGAGGGAACTAATACTAAGGTATATAAGTTTCCAGTCTAGCCCTACCCAATCTTCGGGTATTGTGGTAGTACGATAAAATTGGAATGGTATCACATCCAGACAACCATTAGTTTTATAAAGGGCTAAGGCTCATGCCTCAACATTTTCATCACCAAAATCATCAGGTGTTCGGAAACACATGTCCCAAAACATTTCAATAGAATGATCCATCATTCCAAGGTTTTCATAACCATTTTTCCACCAAGTAATCCCATCTAAAGTTGATCAAGTTTTATGCTTAGCACTAGCATCTACAAGTGGGGGTAAGTACTAATGAGGGGTGGTAAACTAGGGGAGTTTAACTAAGTTCATTCTCATGCCTTAGGAGGACATAAAGATTATCTAGCTTAGGCCAAATTTTATGCTCTTTATGCAACCTTCACATATCTTTCTAGTACCTACCATTCACTTAGGAAAAATCTAGGTAAGAGCTTTGATAAATAAATAAAGCAAGAAGCTTGCAAGTAAAACTAGGTTTGGTTTATCAAGTGGAGATGATCATATATGCTTAAGGCATATGATTGGCATGGTAACAAGTAGTGGTTTGTTGCATCAGTAGAGTATCTTGCAAGTGTTAGCTTGCATCAATATCAGTATAAGCTTGCTAAGTTAATAGCTTGCAGGTATTGGCTTGCCTTGTGCAGAGCAGTGGTTGAATTTCTCCTCGGCTTCTTCTTCGTATAATCCTCCTTCCTCCTCGTATCCTTGGTCGGTACTAGCGTCTATAAATAAATACGATGTACACAATCACCAAACAATACTTAACTACTTGCAATCATCACACAAAAGGGTCCTATAGATGATCTAACATCATCACTAACATTACAAGATTAAAGCTTGGTTTAATTCCTTTTATTTTTAGAAAAGTAATTTCTACTCATTGAAAAACTACTTAAGATTTAATATTCTCCAAACCAAACATGGGATCATGTTGACACATGTCATCACCACATATTTTAGTCCATGGGAATATGATTTAAAGTGGTGTCACAATTTAATAAGGTTTTACCCTTTCATTTTAATTAAATAAAGTGACTAGAAATGCCTATGGGGCATTCTTTTATTACTTGAATATTATTTCTGTAAGTAAACCTATATATTTTTATATATTCTGAAAGGTATGGTTAAATGTGATTTTTGAGAGTTGGAATCAACTCAAAAGCTATTATGGTTTTAAATTTGAAAAATGTTTGAATGCAGAAAAGCTTCTGTCTTGATATTTTTACCATGGGTGATATATAGATCCAAATGACTTGAATCCAACGGGCTTGGATTCAGCATTCCCAGACCTTTCCAACAAAATTGGTTTCATTCAATTTGGTGCACTGAATCGATCTGGGTTAATTTTTGAAACTGGGTACAGAAGTGTGTTTGAAATAAAATGGAAAAGGTTTAATTCAAATAAGCGGGTTGCAAGGAAAAGTTAACGGCGGCCTGCTAAGCGAAGCCTGCTGGCTACTTAAGTAGTCCCCACTGCCGGTGAGACAGTGCGGTATGGGGCGATGTTGGACGTTCGATCTGGTTCTAATCCAACGGCTGGGAGTCATCGTCGACGTTGGGCAACGCCGGCAAGACAGAAACCTAGAACGGCCAGTGGGGGTTGCTGGGGGCTCACCGGGGTGGAGGCGAGGGTCGGCGAGGCGGGCGAACGACGAAGTCGACGACGGCGAATCTCCTGGTACCGGTGGCTCCTCCTGGGACGGCTCCAATCGCTGGCTCCCTTCTTCTCCAGAGGCGGCGGGCTCCGGTGAAATTCCGGCAAAGTGCTGCTAGCCTTGCTCCGGGAACAGTGTGGCACGATCAGTGGTGAGAGGGGAGTAGAATGGTGTGCTCAATTCGGCTGGGGGTGGCCTCTATTTATAATCGTGAAGCGACATGTACGGCTACTGGCATGGGCGAAGGTAGGGGATGGTGCGGTGTTCCCTGGCGATGCTCAACGATACGGTGGCGAGACGTGGGGCGGTGCGGGTTGGTCTGGAACATGCGACGCTCTGCGCTGCAGAGGCGGCGTCTTCGACGGCGAGTGGTGGCTATGCGGCATGGGGCAAGGAACGGGGATGTCTGGCGGTCTCCTGGGTCGGTGGCAATCGTGTATTCACGCGGCGAGGGCGGCGCGCGGTCTGTGGGCTTTGGTCGAGGGTGGCGCTCTGGCGCATGCTCGGCACGGTTGGCAGAGGCACGGGCGCGGCGTTCCTGGGTGCTCTGGTCGCTGTCTTCGAGGCAGGGCTGGTCGAGAGGGGGCGGTGAGGCATGGGTGATCTCCCAGACAAGGTTGGCATGGCTAATTTCCTTCCTAGCTTGCTGTCTACACTGGGGTGGCAAGGATGCACTCGGCTATTCACCATTGATGATATTGGCAATCTCACAGTGGTGCTAGTGCTTGGTTAATCTTGCTAGATGATCTACTGAGATGGTTGTGAGCTAGATAGGAAACCAGTTAGGCTCAAAACACTGTACACTATAGTGTTTTGATTTTGTTTGATTTGTATCTGCCAAGTGTATGATGAAATGGCCGCATGAATTCAAGTTTTGAATTTTGAAAAGATTTTTGGTGTGTGTGCTAGATTGGTGTTGGTGAGTCTGCAGATGCATGGGTTTTGAAAGTTGAGCTTGTTTGAGTGGTTTTTGAAAAAGTGGGATCTTCCCATATGATAAAGATTCAATTTTGAATTGTCATTTAAACTATGCATTTGAAAGTTTCTAGATGATCACAAAGTGTGCCTTGATACTTTGTTATGAGTACAATCAAGGGATGCAAAGATCCAAAAAAGTTTCTGTTAGGTTCTGAAAGTTTGAGACAGCCAAAGTAGGCATGGGAGTTAAATTGGTCAAAATGACCATTCCTTTATTTCATTTGTTTTGCTTTACTTGTCTTTGAGAAAAGTTTGGGAATTGTTTAGATGATGTTTATTTCACCTAAGCATCCATTTACAAGCAAAGGAACACACAAACAAGTTGGTTCAAAAGAATTTCAAATTAAATGCATACACACATGCATGCTTTCATAATTTTATTTAGAAAAGTTTTTGTTAACCCTAATTTTGATGATTAGAGTTTGATGATTTAAGTTTAGTATTTTTGGGATGTTACAAACATTCCCCCCTTAAACAAAATCTCGTCCCGAGATTTGAAAAAGGACGAAAAGGTTACCTAGGATTTGAAGAGATCGGGAAACTCCGTCCTGATGTGATCTTCGCGCTCCCAGGTAGCTTCCTCTTCTGTGTGGTTGCTCCACTGAATCTTGAGAAACTTGATGCTTCGGGTTCGGGTAGTTCGAAAAGCTTCTTCCAAAATACGGATGGGTACTTCGGGATAGGTCAGGTCATCGTTGATCTCTATTGTCCGGTGATCGATATTTTTGAACACTTCGGTCTTCTCTGGGACTTCGAGACACTTGCGAAGTAACGAGATATGGAACACATTGTGCACAGCTGACATCTCTTCGGGTAGTTCCAATTGATACGATACTTCTCCTCGATGGTTCAGAATCTTGAAAGGTCCGATATATCAGCGGGCTAACTTTCCCTTGAGTTGGAAACGCTGCATTCCCTTCAATGGCGACACTTTCAGATAAACGAAGTCTCCTATGTTGAAGGCGAGGTCTCGATGTCTCTTGTCGGCATAACTCTTTTGTCTGGACTGGGCGGTCTTGAGGTGCTCACGAATCTTGTGAACCTTCTCTTCTGCTTCTCGTAGGATGTCGGGTCCGAAAATCTGACTCTCTCCTACTTCTGACCAGTTCAAAGGGGTGCGACACTTCCTTCCGTACATGAATTCAAATGGGGCCATTTGCAAACTGGCTTGATAATCATTGCGTATGAAAATTCTGCAAACGGCGCATGTCTTCCCACTTGGATCCATATTCTAACACGCATGCTCTCAACATATCTTCGAGTATTTGATTTACTCGCTCCGTTTGTCCATCGGTCTGAGGGTGATACGCGGTGCTGAAATCTAGACGGGTTCCTAAACCTTCTTGGACTTTCTTCCAGAATCTCGAGGTAAACTGAGTTCCTCAATCTGATACGATGTTCTTGGGGACTCCATGCAAACTAACGATTCTAGCGATGTACAACTCTGCTAGTTTCGAACTCTGATATGTGGTCTTGACGGGTAAGAAATGGGCGACTTGGGACAATCTGTCCACTATGACCCGGATAGAGTCATTTCCCCTACTAGAAGTAGGCAGTCCAGTGATAAAGTCCATTCCAACGGAATCGCATTTCCATTCTGGAATCTGCAAGGGTTGCAACAATCCAGCGGGTCTTTGATGTCCTACCTTGACTCGCTGACATATATCACACTTGGCGATATAGCTTCCGATTTCTCTCTTCATCTTATGCCACCAAAATTGCTCTTTTAAATCTTGATACATCTTAGTTCCTCTGGGATGGATAGAATAAAGACTATCATGAGCCTCCTTCAAAATCACTGCTTTCAACTCAGAATCTGCTGGTACACAAAGGCGTCCTTTGTACCACAAAACTCCTTCTTCGTCCTCGGTGAATCCGGGTACTTTGCTTGTACCGATACGACGCTTGATTCCATCAATACTGGCATTTCCCTTCTGCACCTCTTTAATCTGACTGATCAAAGTGGGCTGGAGTTCTATGCTAGCCAAAAATCCTTCACTTACTAATTCCATTCGAAAATCTTCCATCTCTTTGTGCAAACTTGGTTGCTCTTTCAAAATCATGGAGTTCAAGCGGCATGGCAATCGGCTAAGGGCATCTGCTACCACGTTGGCTTTACCAGGGTGATAGTGAATGTCCAGGTCGTAATCCTTGATTATCTCAATCCATCTTCTCTGTCTCATATTCAGCTCCTTCTGAGTGAATATATACTTCAGACTCTTGTGATCCGTATAGATCTCACAACGGTTTCCCATCAGGTAATGTCTCCATGTTTTCAGGGCTAGAACTACGGCTGCGAGTTCGAGGTCATGGGTTGGGTAGTTTTGCTCATGTTGCTTCAGTTGTCGAGATAGATAAGATATAACTTTGCCTTCTTGCATTAGCACACATCCGATACCAATCTTGGATGCGTCACAATACACATCGAAGGGCTTCGTGATATCCGGCATGATCAAGATTGGGGCTGAAATCAATCTCCTCTTGAGTTCTTGAAAACTTGCTTCACATTTGTCGGTCCATTCAAACTTCTTGTCCTTCTTCAGCAATTGGGTCATGGGTCTGGCGATACTCGAGAATCCTTCTACGAATTTGCGGTAATATCCCGCCAATCCGAGAAATGCACGAACTTGGGTTTGAGTGGTTGGGGCTTGCCAATCTTCTACATCTTTCACTTTTGCAGGGTCAACGGCAATTCCTCCGGCTGATACAATGTGACCGAGGAATCCTACCTCCTGTAACCAGAATTCACATTTGCTAAACTTTGCATACAAATTGATGCTCTAAGGGTTCCAAGAATGGTCATTAGGTGTAGCTCATGTTCTTCTTCTGATTTGGAATAAATCAGAATGTCATCGATGAAAACAATGACAAACTTATCTAGGAAGTCCATAAAAATCTTATTCATGAGATTCATGAAATAAGCAGGGGAATTGGTTAGTCCGAAAGACATGACTGTATACTCATACAATCCATATCTGGTGGTAAAGGCGGTCTTTGGAATATCCTTTGTACGAATTTTGAGTTGATGATAGCCAGTTCTAAGATCAATCTTAGAAAACACTTTGGCACCGGTCAACTGATCAAACAAATCTTCTATCTTGGGCAAGGGGTACTTGTTCTTGATGGTGACATCATTCAATTTCCAATAATTCGTACACAAATAGTTACCTCCATCCTTCTTGTCCACAAACAATACTGGTGATCTCCAAGGTGACGCACTTGGTTGAATAAATCCTATTTCCAGCATGGCATCCAGTTGCTTCTTCAGTTCTGCGAGCTCTGATGGGTTCATACTATAGGGTCTCTGGGCTATGGGTCCGGTTCCGGGAATTAGTTCGATGATAAACTCGATATCCCGATCTGGGGGCATACCGGGCAAAACATCTGGAAATACATCGGGGTATTCATAGACTATCCGGAATTGGTCAATGGTAGGTTGGGCTATACTCTTGTTGCATTTGAATTGGCGAGGTAAGGTTTCAGATATATGCTCGACTGATATTCCTGATCGGTCATGGTTATGGCTTTCTTGGCACAGTCAATCAATCCTTTATGTTTGGACATCCAATCCATTCCTAGTACTACTTCCAATCCTTTAGTTCCAAGTACTATCAGATTTGCATAAAAATCTATGCCATGGATTCAGATAGGGATGGCTTTGCAAATTTGCCTAGCCTTGGTGGTTGATCCGGGAATTTGAACAATCATAACATGCTTCAGTTTGGTTGGTTGAATTTTACTAGTGCATGCAAATTCTTCGGTGACAAATGAGTGCGATGCACCAGAATCAAACAACAATCTTGCAAGTATTGAATTAACAGAAAACATACCCAGCACGACGTCTGGCACTTCCTGAGCTTCTTCAGCATGCATGAGAAAAAGACGGTCGTTGCGGTTGAGTGAATTCCCTGGGGCAAATCTTCTCCCTGGCTGAACACGACGCTGCTGCTGAGCTGGGACATTGGCATTGGGGGATGTAGCATTCTTCTTGTTGGGGCACTCGTTGGAATAGTGGCCTTTATTTCCACAGTCATAACAAGTCACTTTGTGACTTGTCCTTTGCTGCTACAGGCACAGCATTGCTTCCAGTCCTAGGGGCAGTGTTGGTGTTGGCGGTAGCATTGTTGTTGTTAAACTTGGGTGGGGCACGATTGAAATTGCTAGAGTTGCCGGGGTTGTTGTGATTTCCTTCGGGCCTAGGGTTTCCACGGTTGGGATAGGTCGGACGGTTCATCGGGGGTCTGTTGGTTCTTGGGGCAAATCCTGGAGATGGGTTGGGGCGATACTTTGGGGTCTGATGGGTTCCTGGTTGATGCATCATGCGACGCTATGTTCTCATTGGCTTGGTTGATCTTTCCTTCCATCCGGATAGCTGAGTCGACAAGGGCTTCAATATCCGCAAAGGGGATATTGACTAACACACCAGATCTCATCATGCAGACCATTCAGAATCTTTCTTTCTTCTTGGCTTCGGTGTCGATCTCATCCGGGGCATACCTAGCTAATGACAAGAATTTTTCACGGTATTCCACTACAGTCATCCTTCCTTGCTTCAGCTCTCTGAACTCGTCTCTCATTCTCTTGATCAAACCTGGTGGCACATGGGTTCTGCTAAACTTGACCTTGAATTCCTCCCAGGTCATCATCTGGCCTCCGGTCATTGCGCGAACACTGTTCCACCATGCCCTGGCATCTCCGGCTAGATAGTGGGTGGCGAACAGAACTTTCTCGTTGGCTTCCACTCCGGCGACTTCTAGTTTATTTTCCATGGTTTGCAGCCAATCATCAACGTCTAGGGGTTCTTCTGACTTAGTGAAAACAAGTGGGTTGGTATTCTGGAAATTCTTGAGCTTAGATCCATGGTTGTCCTGATTTCTGTGGCCTTGGTTGTTGTGGGCAAGCTGGGCTATCTGCTGTAGTGTGGCTAGGTTGGCTTGACGTTCCGCTCTTTCAGCTTCGCGGTCAGAAGTCAACATTTGCAGAATCTGCAACATCGGGTCCGGGGATGAACCACTTCCTCCACGTGGCATCTGAAGATTGAGGTAGATCATGAGAAAAGAGGGAAATTTTCTAAAGTTTTGGGTCTTTGAAATTTTTTTAAAGTTTGACTCGGATTTTCTAGCAACTTGCTTTTTCATTCATTCATTCAGCCATAGCACCCGATACAACACACACCACAACAAAGAAAAATAGATGGTTTTAAGAACCATTCTGAAAACTACGATACAGGGGGACCGAATACTACTCACTACGCTAGTGCTCAAGTGCTACTACTCCTCTGAATCGGTGGCTTCATTGTCCTCATCCTCATCGATGAAGGCGAAATCATCTTCATTGGTGAAGAAGTCCATAGCCTGATCCTCCAGAAAATCATCGTCATCGCTGAGATAGGAGTAGGGGTCTCCACGAAGATCCTCTCCGGCATTCTCCCTTTCTTCCAACTACATGTCTCTCTCGTGGATGGTCTCCTCCAAAGATGAGATGCGGTGGCGAAGACGGGCAATAATGCGCTCCTTCTTGTCGAGTTGACGGCGGCGAGACTTGCGATCCTTTGCTAGCATGGCGATGGTCTGATCCTTCGTCTTGATGATGGCAGACTTGTGGTTGGAGTAGTCACGGCAGTTGTCCAACTCCTGCTGACGATCGTACATCATGAAGCTAAGGTGGTCCAATTGAGTCTTCAGCTCGGGGTGGTATGGGGCTTCCAGTGGTTATCCATTTTCATCACGCCTTGGGCAAAACTCAAAGCGAGTACCCTTGATCTGATTGATGCTCTTCCCACACAGACGGGAAAGAGCTTCTTGCATGGCCCTGGCAAGTCCATCAAGCCAGTTGTTTTCTCTCAAGGTAAACTGAATTCCCTCAGCAGTGGGAGGTTCAATCTTTCCTCGGAGACTTGCAACAATTAGCCGCTGCAGATCTTCTCCTCCTTGATCATTGAGTTGAGCTCCGAAGAACTCAAAAGTGGACGCTCCAGAAGTTCCGAAAGCTAGTCCAAATCCCTCTCAAAGATAAGGTCTCCTCCATTCCCCAACTGATAAAACTTGTTGTACTTCACGTCCATCTATAAGAATATAGGATGAGTAAGTTAGTAGAGTGATCAGGTGTGTCAAAATTTTATGTATTTGCAACGGTTTTTGAGGAACATGAATTTTCATGAAAGAATCCAAGGGTAAGAATGAGAATAAGTTTTTGTAAATATTTGTTTTCTTTGGTTTTGAAACTAAGTTTTTGATTCAAACGTCCAGTCTAACCAGGGTCTCCTATGGTCAGGATGGCTCTGATACCAACTTGTAAACACCCGGATTTTTAATCCCAGATGCCTGTTATGCCATACATCGCAATCCCAGGATTACCATTTTTGCGAGACATAACAAAATTGGATACCATAGTACATCATCCATTACAAACCATACAAAAGTTCTTACACAAATAGGGATCTCATGATCCAGTTCTTAATACAACATCAAGCAGCGGAATACGTAATAATAACGGTAGCGTAGGCGAAGCTCCATCTTCGGGGTCACAGGCAATGCTGACGATGGGAGATTATCCTAGTTGTCATAACCTTCCTGGGGTCCATTCTCCAGGTACTCCTCTTCATAGTCTGGCCACGGGAATAGCCAGGGACAAAGCCATGAGTACTATTTAAGTACTCGCAAACTAATACTCATAAGTGAAAGGGGTTTTTGATAATAGGACACTAGGCTCTAGGGTTATTTTGCAAAAGCCAGATTTATCTCTACTAAGTTTAGAAGCAACGAATGCTAGTTGAAAGTTTATAACACCTAAGTGGGAACTTGTATTTCAAATCACAACCCTGTTGTGGTCAAGTCAAAGTCTCAATTCATTTCACGAGTCATTTTGAAAAGTCTAACGGGGGAACAGTATGGCCACTCCAACTGTCCATAACCGCGGACGCGGCTATTCGAATAGTTTGACACTCTGCAGAGATTGTACACTTTCACCACAACATTCGATACATTCGTCAGGAACAAATCCTGAATTCACCATACTCGATATGGATAATCAATCCTAACCTTTCAATTACACGCCCTAGTATAAGCACCTCTCCTGTGAGTTTGGCCTCCCAACCATGACCAACTGTCATCTTGGGTACTGCACAGGTGGACAATCTTCACAAGGTAGCCTCATTTCAGACATTGGCCATGAGGGAACCAATACTAAGGTATATAAGTTTCCAGTCTAGCCCTACCCAATCTTCGGGTGTTGTGGTTGTACGATAAAATTGGAATGGTATCGCATCCAGACAACCATCAGTTTTATAAAGGGCTAAGGCTCATGCCTCAACATTTTCATCACCAAAATCATCAGGTATTCGGAAACACATGTCCCAAAACATTTCAATAGAATGATCCATCATTCCAAAGTTTTCATAACCATTTTTCCACCAAGTATTCCCATCTAAAGTTGATGAAGTTTTATGCTTAGCACTAGCATCTACAAGTGGGGGTAAGTACTAATGAGGGGTGGTAAACTAGGGGAGTTTAACTAAGTTCAATCTCATGCCTTAGGAGGACATAAAGATTATCTAGATTAGGCCAAATTTTATGCTCTTTATGCAACCTTCACATATCTTTCTAGTACCTACCATTCACTTAGGAAAAATATAGGTAAGAGCTTTGATAAATAAATAAAGCAAGAAGCTTGCAAGTAAAACTAGGATTGGTTTATCAAGTGGAGATGATGATATATGCTTAAGGCATATGATTGGCATGGTAACAAGTAGTGGTTTGTTGCATCAGTAGAGTATCTTGCAAGTGTTAGCTTGCATCAATATCAGTATAAGCTTGCTAAGTTAATAGCTTGCAGGTATTGGCTTGCCTTGTGCAGAGCAGTGGTTGAAGTTCTCCTCGGCTTCTTCTTCGTAGAATCCTCCTTCCTCCTCGTATCCTTGGTCGGTACTAGCGTCTATAAATAAATACGATGTACACAATCACCAAACAATACTTAACTACTTGCAATCATCACGCAAAAGGGTCCTATAGATGATCTAACATCATCACTAACATTACAAGATTAAAGCTTGGTTTAGTTCCTTTTATTTTTAGAAAAGTAATTTCTACTCATTGAAAAACTACTTAAGATTTAATATTCTCCAAACCAAACATGGAATCATGTTGACACATGTCATCACCACATATTTTAGTCCATGGGAATATGATTTAAAGTGGTGTCACAATTTAATAAGGTTTTAACCTTTTATTTTAATTAAATAAAGTGACTAGAAATGCCTATGGGGCATTCTTTTATTACTTGAACATTATTTCTGTAAGTAAACCTATATATTTTTATATATTCTGAAAGGTATGGTTAAATGTGATTTTTGAGAGTTGGAATCAACTCAAAAGATATTATGGTTTAAATTTAAAAAATGTTTGAATGTAGAAAAGCTTCTGTCTTGATATTTTTACCATGGGTGATCTATAGATCCAAATGACTTGAATCCAACGGTCTTGGATTTAGCATTCCTAGACCTTTCCAACAAAATTGGTTTCATTCAATTTGGTGCACTGAATCGATCTGGGTTGATTTTTGAAACTGGGTATAGAAGTGTGTTTGAAATAAAATGGAAAAGGTTTAATTCAAATAACTGGGCTGTGCAGGAAAAGTTAACGGGCCGGCCTGCTAAGCGTAGCGCTTCCGCGGGCTGCTTAAGTAGTTGTCCCACTCATCAGTGAGACAGGGGGTGCGAAGCGGTATGGGGCGATGTGGGACGTTCGATCTGGTTCTAATCCAACGGCTGGAAGTCATCGTCGACGTTGGGAAACACCGGCGTGACAGAAACCTAGTGCGGCCAGTGGGGGTTGCTGGGGGATCACCGGGGTGCAGGCGAGGATCGGCGAGGCGGGCGAACGACGAAGTCGACGATGGCGAATCTCCTGGTACCAGTGGCTCCTCCTTGGGTGGCTCCAATCGTTGGCTCCCTTCTTCTCTAGAGGCGGCGGGATCCGGTGAAATTCCGACGAAGTGCTGCTCGCCTTGCTTCGGGAACGGTGTGGCACGATCAGTGGTGAGAGGGGAGTATAATGGTGTGCTCAATTCGGCTGGGGGTGGCCTCTATTTATAGTCGAGCGAGGGGACCAGGGCACGCCACAGTGAGCTCGTCGGGGGCGATGGTACAGACGGCTATTGGCATGGGCGAAGGTAGGGGACGGTGCGGTGTTCCCTGGTGATGCTCAACGATACGGTGGTGAGACGTGGGGCGGTGCAGGTTGGTCTGGAACATGCGACTCTCTGCGCGGCAGAGGCGGCGTCTTCGACGGCGAGCGGTGGCTGTGCGGCATGGGGCAGCGAACGGGGATGTCTGGCGGTCTCCTGGGTCGGTGGCGATCATGTATGCACGCGGCGAGGGCGGCGCGCGGTCTGTGGGCTTTGGTCGAGGGTGGCGCTCTGGCGCATGCTTCAACGGTTGGCAGAGGCACGGGCGCCGCGTTCCTGGTTGCTCTGGTCGGTGTCTTCGAGGCAGGGCTGGTCGAGAGGGGGCGGTGAGGCATGGGTGATCTCCCAGACAAGGTTGGCACGGCTAGTTTCCTTCCTAGCTTGCTGTCTACACTGGGGTGGCAAGGATGCACTCGGCTGTTCACCATTGATGATATTGGCAAGCACACAGTGGTGCCAGTGCTTGGTTAATCTTGCTAGATGATCTACTGAGATGGTTGTGAGCTAGATAGGGAACTAGTTAGGCTCAAAACACTGCACACTATAGTGTTTTGATTTTGTTTGATTTGTGTCTGCCAAGTGTTTGATGAAATGGCCGCATGAATTCAAGTTTTGAATTTTGAAAAGATTTTTGGTGTCTGTGCTAGATTGGTGTTGGTGAGTCTGCAGATGCTTTCGTTTTGAAAGTTGAGCTTGTTTGAGTGGTTTTTTTTGTAAAAGTGGGATCTTCCCATATGATAAAGATTCAATTTTGAATTGTCATTTAAACTATGCATTTGAAAGTTTCTGGATGATCACAAAGTGGGCCTTGATACTTTGTTATGAGTACAATCAAGGGGTGCAAAGATCCAAAAAAGTTTCTGTTAGGTTCTGAAAGTTTGAGACAGCCAAACTAGGCATGGGAGTTAAATTGGTCAAAATGACCATTCCTTTATTTCATTTGTTTTGCTTTACTTGTCTTTGAGAAAAGTTTGGGAATTGTTTAGATGATGTTTATTTCACCTAAGCATCCATTTAGAAGCAAAGGAACACACAAACAAGTTGGTTCAAAAGAATTTCAAATTAAATGCATACACACATGCATGCTTTCATAATTTTATTTAGAAAAGTTTTTGTTAACCCTAATTTTGATGATTAGAGTTTGATGATTTAAGTTTAGTATTTTTGGGATGTTACAGTTGGTATTTAGGCGTATCCATCATCTCATTACAGTGTCGTTAGTTATGCACTTCCGAATACCCTGAGCGCTTATTCGGTTTTAGCGTGATGATTCGGTGCCTCGCACCTACATGCTCGGTACCTGAGACGGAAGGGGTGTTTGGACGTCGTTTCAGTGCCAAGGGTGTGTCCCCCCTGTTCTGCTATTATAGTAGCATCCTATCACAAGTGAGATGGTACCATGTTCCTGATACCCTTAAGCGCCATACGGTGCATGGTTTGGTACCGCTGGATGCGCAGCCACCGACGCACCCTCCCCCTTAAAACATTGGTTCGGTACTGTAACACCCTCAGAATCGGCCCTATGCAAGTTTTAGCGCTTCCCTCCAAAACCCGCATAGAAATGATTCAAAGGTGCCCACCAGGCACTTGTGTGCGGGTGGAAAACGAAGTAATATCATTACACAATAGTCCTCGATGGAACCCACAAAACATATACAACAGTGACTCAAAGAGTCAATAAATATAGATATACAATACAAAGATCCAAATCACCTTTAAAACGATACAGCGTTCGAGTACGGACAAGATGCAAATTTGGCTAAGAGCCCTGAAGAATAACCAATGGTGTCCATAACCCTTCCTAGGCCAAGCCGGAAGGGTAACCCTACTAACGACGTCGATCTCAAAACCTGCTTAAACAAAAGGGGTGCCGACAAAGGGCAAAGGAAAAAAAAAGATCGAGGCCAAGATTGCAGCGAGACTAGAATTCGGCGGTCCTCGCCTACATAGGTATGGTGGACTGAGGCGGCAGTGCAGCATGCACTAAACAACCTATAGAGACTTAATACAACTGACGACTATCAGATAGGGATAAGAAAGACCTATTCGGATCCAACCTGAAACTATCACCAAGCATACCCATCCTGGCATTTCCCCCTCGAGACCAAACGAGGAAGTCAATCGAGGAACTCACACAGTCGACAGTTTTATTCATTTTGTTATAGTTGCGGCAATTACTAGTCAGATATAGATAGCATGAGTCATCCTGACATTATAAACAGTGGGCAGTTTTAGTTAACCATTCCATTGTAGTTGCAATACTTACTAGTCAGATACCTATAGCATGAGGCATCCCAAAACCAGCAGTTGTTGATACTTTTATTTGGCCATTCCGTTGTACTGAAGCTGATTACTATTCATTATAAAGTCAAATTTATAGCACTACTTTAGTTATAGTTGTCTATGATCGAGATACTGTGCTCCAAGTCATCCATAACTGCGAACACGGCTTTCAGAAATTTTTACCCTGCAGGGGGGCACAAATAGCAACACACGCACGATCAACCTCGAGAAAAACCAAATGAAAACCCAACGAGGCATCACGATAGAGCAATTGCAAGATTCATATAAATTTCAGGGGGCCATCCCACTAAGTAACCCGTGACGAAGCTGGCCGGCTCCGAGACGGACCCAGAGGTTTGTGTCAATGGCTGTAAACGACTGGGAACCCGAAAGTGTGACTGGGCTTGTCTATACCGTGGAAACATTCCACTTACCTAAAAAGTACAGGCGCTCCACGCGCAATCATAAATAAAGCAGTAAAGCATGGCATAAGTACAGGATAGTAATAAAGCCCCAAACTAGTTTGTGGCCCCAAGAAATAATATATGACTCAAGCTCTGGCTAGGGGGATTCATGGTCCCACATGCGGATAGTGCGAATAATCAAAGAACAGGTATCAAGTACTCGGGGTCCTACGTGACACAAGTGGACGGTTAAAAACCAAATAACATCTATTGCCCACCTGTGCCTCTGCATTATTTACCTACTTCAATTTTAGTTATTAAACGATAATTAAAGCCATGATCATCTCCAACATAAAGCATAAGGCATTTCTCCAACAACTGTGGTACTTGGCAACATCGAACAACACCTGAGCAAGCAACTGCGACTCGCAAGACCGACTGTCTACCAAACAACAGGTAATAGGTTGTGTCCAAGGCAATATAGGGGCTGCAAGTAATATAACAGGGGTACGAAAACTAAAGCATCGCAACACGGATAGCAATAGATCAACAGGAGGAAATAAAGACTAGAAATGTAAAATAGGTAGAAAAGGGGAGAATGATCTCCTGAAAACATTGCCGAAGATGCATCCGAAGATCGGGTCGACACTCGCATCAACTCATCGGCCTAATCCGTGAGAAGCAAAATACTAGAAGAAACAACGGATGCACTATTTAATACTACAGCAAAATATCTGGCATGATGCATGTATGATGTATGACATGACAAAGATGCGATGCGATTAGGCAATATTAAGCGGAACCGGGGTCCCGACAATTAAATGTATAGTTCTAGTTTTTTAGATACCCCGCAAGTTAAATGTTGTCTTAACAAGTCGAAACATGGCATTGGTTCGCTACACAAATTTAAATACGGTCAATATAAGACTAGATTCGCCGCATATGGTCTCCATATTTAATTATGAGGTGATTCGACAAGATAAACCGGACAATGAAATATGTATGCAAGCATGACACATTTAATATGCAACAAGTTAGATGTATCTTATACAAAATAGGTTTAGGATCGAGGTTGTAACACCCTCGCCTGATAAGGCTGAGTTCATGTGTATAGTGTCAATCCCTGGATCGGTTCACTGGCACACACAGTACAAAATGATACCAAATATAACTGTGCATCATAAATACAACGAATATGATCCAGAATTTACATTATTTATCCAAGTACACAGCGGAAAACGAATACAAGGTAGATCTCCATCCTTCAAATGTGCCACAGGCGAACAATTGTTGAGTGGAGTCTCGCGACCTATGAACGATCACTCGGATACGATATAACCTGCAACATGAAACGTTGCAGCCACGAATGGTCAATACATTGAATGTATGGCAAGTAGGCTAAAGTGGTTAACAACAGATCTATCAACTACATGCTTATTTGGCCAAGTGGAGTTCAGGCTCATTTGCATAAAGCAACATTTTTATCCTAACATTTGTAACAAAGTAGTTTTCCAATACGATAAATAGGACACTCTGGTTCACTCCCAGGTGCTCCTACCCAATTATGTTCACCCAACAAGTTTTAAGTAATTAAGAAATAAAGATGAGTGAGAAATATCATAGCATCAGTATCAGGTCGCTCAAATTTGTCCATAACCGGGGACACGGCTAAGCACTTAGTTTATACACCCTGTAGGGGTTAGTACACTTTACCCATGTGACTTGGCCAACCCAGCTCGTACCACCACTCTCAGAGTGGGTGATGATAGGGAGAAGTCCAAGAAGGAACCGTTCGGGAAGTAGCTCCCCAATCCCGACGCGCACCGGTCCAACCTACACTATCTACATCTCTAGATACGCGGGTTCGGGTTACCATAACCTACTGAGTTCAACCAACCGCCCATTCCATTATTGGCACATGGTTGCACACGAAAGCTTCCAAACAAAGAAACCAATCATTTCTCAGTGTCCTGGGCGGCATTCCCCACCAAAATCCACACTCGATGACCCAATCAATGCCATTCCGCCCAGGTGGTTCATTAAAACATGTTGGTTTGTCATTTAGCAAAACATATAACTTTTCATGATGTGATTCCCTTCCTCGTCTAAATAGCATAGCTAAGCAATCTACCAATACGATTGCTCATAAACAAGGAATACTAGGGAATAATATGGGATATAGCATAGCATATACACATCAATTCCTACATATGCAATTCTACAAAAACATCTGCAATGCATAGGAAAACAGTAGGACATTTATGACCAAGATAGCACCACTTGCCTTTGTTGTAGATGTAGTCGATTAGATAATCCTCACAATTCTCATAGATATAATGGTTGCTCTCGTCATAACCACAATACTTGCAATCATAGTAGTTGCAATCACACACGTTGCACTCCTCGCAATCTATCGATCAAACAATTGCATACAACATAAACAATAGCACATAGAGATCAAACAAATACAACAAATGCATGCATGACAATTTAATAAGAGACAATGGTTGTTACTTTAGTTCTGAACATAGTTAGATTACATGATGCATGTGGAAAGTCATTTAATGCACTAAAGCTTTTATTACTAAAGTTGTATCGATTTAATATGGTGTATACCACTTTAATTGAACTAAATATGTTTATGTCGTATTAAATTGTGAACTAGATGCTACTGGATAGATAATGTAATTTAGAGACAGTGGCAATTTGAATCACCTAAAAAGGAGTTATAGATATTTTCCTATGATTAAAACACTATTTCAATGGGTTTAAATATTTCTGTATGAGTTTCTGTTTTAACAGTGCCAAATAATTTTTCATGCAATTTCTCTGTATAGATATTATCAATACAAAACCTTAGCACTTGGATTCACCCTAATCGAAGTTATAGATCTATTTGTATGATTTAAATAGTGTTTAATGGATTTATATGATTCATATAGTTTCTGTTGCCTAAAAATAAAACTAAAATTATATCTGTAATCTCCACGGAATTGTGAATCCAGGGACATATTATTTGCAATTTTCTGAACAGTATTTATTTTCTTATGAATTTATTACTGTAAATAGGCCATTAAACTAATTAAATTACTGCAGTAACCACGTACAGTAAAAGTTGGATCTATTTTGATAAGATGATTCTACGTGAAATTATCTTCAATTTGATACATTATACGCAATTTTTGGACATGGTATGAATTTCTAATGAATTTTACAATTTAGATCTATAATGTACAATTTTAAATTCGAACAGAATATTCCAGGGAATATTCCGCTGACTGGACAGGTTGACTTTGCATGTTGACTGGGACTAGATGTTGACCTTACGTTGACGTGGCGTTGATGAGGAAGATAACCGGGATGACAACATGACACGCACCGGTTTGATTGGATCTCGACCGTCTGGATAGGATCCGGTGGCTAGAAGAGATTGACCCGATTTTGGCTCAGAATAGACAAGAAATAGATCTGTGTTAGAGAGACAAATCCGTAGGTCAAATCGAAAAACTCAGAACATGAAAGTTGTGGGGAATCATTATTCCTACCTTCTCACCAAAGGAATTTGGATTTGAAGAAACGAGCGCGAGTAGATCTTGGATTTACACCGTAAGATCTGAAATATTGCGATACGAAACTCTCCGGCTGTGGTGGATGAAAAGAGGTGAGGTTGGTCGGGATAGAAAGATTTCGATGATCCCTACAACTTTTGGTTTTTGACCGAAGGCAAACGACGAAGTCTAGATGGATTAAAAGGCGAAATAAGATTCGGGCATATGTAGATTCGGGATTTCGAGAAGAAAAACTCGTACAGCTATGCCTCCACGAGTTTATATGGAGGTTTGAGATGGTGTAGAGATAGGTCTTGGAGTAGAGAACAAATAGAAACAAACGGAAGTCGATTCGGAGTTATAGATAAAAAGTTATAGCAGTTTGAATAGAGATAGGTCTAGAAAACAGATTTTTTTGCACGAATTTTAAAGCAATGGGATCGTTCTTCACGTACGTGCCTCTGGCTGGTCGGTCCAGGTGGGCCGGCCCGTTAGAAAAAAGAAATTCTCTTTTTTTTCTTTTTTCTTCTTCTATTTACTTGTTTCCCTCATATCTTTTGCATACGAACTCCAAATGACATGATTCTTGTTTCTAAATTTTTCTAAAATTGAATAGATTATTATAGGATCAAATTTGTAATCTTTTTACTAGTTTGGAAGTAGTAGATTTACAAATCCTTGTATATTTCATTTTATTTATATCCTTATGTGTTTGTATTTATTCCATAACTTTTTCATACTAGCTCCAAATAAGCTCAATTTTGTTTCTAAAATTTTGTAATGTTAATTGGATATTTTTAGGCTATAATTTAGCAATAATCGTTGCCTTAGCAACAGTGGGTTTTATAAAGTCAATTTAATTCCTTTAGAAACATTTGGGCAAATCAACTATAGGATTTAGATACCAGGATTTGGATTCAGTTTGTGAGAACCTTGCATGGATGTAATGAAATGCTTATGAATGCTTCATGTTTTTAATTTTGAAATCTTGCACACTAATTCTTCAATCCATAATCAATCCAAGCCCTTTTTCCTATATGGCTACTTAGGTCTTAACAAAAGAATATAGGATTTTGAATTCAAGGTTGAGAGGATTTTCTATTCAAAAAGTTTCTTCTCTTTGAGAATTTTCAACATAGTCAAACAATCAATCAAACTTATTTATTTATTTCACATTAAAAAATTAGGAGAATTTTGGGATGTGAGAGAGGTCTTACGGTTCGGATCGGAGAGACAAATAGATGATCTTAAGATGATTATTGAAGCGACAGAAGACAGACTACTCGAAGTGGTCACATGGAACACCGGGAAGGAAAATCCAGGGGCAAACCTCAAGAAGGCACAAAGGGCATCTGCGGATCGAAGACAACTAAAGGAGTGCACGCACAGAAACTGAACCACACGGAGACACGGGAGGACGAGCCAGAATCTTCTGCGATTCATTCGCGTGGAGCGGCCAAGGAAAAAAAACCGGCGCTACAAGCAGGTACTGCTGAGATGCGATGGTGGGAATCAGGACAGGCTGCGTAGCGCGCGAAGGCTCATGCTATCTATATCTGGCTAGTAATTGCCGCAACTATAACGGAATGAATAAAACTGCCAACTGTGTGAGTTCCTCGGTTGACTTCCTCGTTTGGTCTCGAGGGGGAAATACCAGGATGGGTATGCTTGGTGATAGTTTCAGGTTGGATCCGAATAGGTATTTCTTATCCCTATCTGATAGCCGCCAGCTGTATTGAGTCTCTATAGATTGTTTAGTGCATGTTGCGCTGCCGCTTCAGTCCACCATACCTATGTAGGCGAGGACCGCCGAATTCTAGTCTTCGTGTCTTGGCCTCGATCGACCGCTCTCTTTTTCCTTTGCCCTTCGTCGGCACCCCTTGTGTTTAAGTAGGTTTTGAGATCGACGTCGTTAGCAGGGTTACCCTTCCGGCTTGTCCTGGGCAGGGTTATGGACGCCATTGGTTATTCTTCAGGGCTCTTAGCTCAATTTGCATCTTGTCCGTACTCGGACGCTGCATCGTTTTAAAGGTGATTTGGATCTTGGTATTGTATATCTGTATTCTTGATTCTTTGAGTCATTGTTGTATATATCTGTTCTGTGGGTTCCATCATGGACTATTGTGTAATGGTATTACTTCGTTTTCCACCCGCACGAAAGTGCCTAGTGGGCACCTTTGAATCGTTTCTATGCGGGTTTGGCGGGGATCGCTGAAACTTGCATAGGGCCGATTCTGAGGGTGTTACAGAGTGGTATGAGAGCTCAGTAGTTACGATACCCCACTGGTCTAGCCTATAGGATAACCTAGCTAACTGACGTTATAGAGTGTCAAAACTATTTTGCAAAAGCGGTTGGATAGATCTGATTAGGTCTTCTTTTACTCCTTACCCCTCTGCTATTCTCCTCTTATCTCGACGTGTTTTGAATCTACCCCTTATCTTTTCTTCGATTCCAGGATTTCTCGTGGTGGGGTTTCCGTCGTACCTTCAAGGTTTCGCTTCCTTACTCTTGTAATGGTGCTTCGACATCCGGCCTTCATGCTATCTGATGAAGTTTTCATCCGTTGTACCTTTCAGTGGATCAAAATTCACTAAAAATTTTCTTTGTATCATCCAGTGTTTTCCTGCGTGCCGACATCATCTACATCAAATCCAATGAAGAGACGCATCATTCCTTTGTTTCCGAACGTCGCTTGTCAAGATCTTCGGTCTAAATCCGAGAATGGGTTGCACGCTTTTCTACTGAACGTGCGGAGTAATAGGTTGGGTGCGTGATGGATTGTCCCCCATGCCGACTACTCATTCTATTTGCTCTTGTACATTTAAGTGGATTAGAAGGAATATTTTATCCCCTTCTGTCGAAGTTAGAGGTGGCTTTATCTGCTGAGACCTTTACCTTCGTCCTTTGTTCGCCGGAGTGTTATCTCGACAAGTTAGGCAAGGCGCAGTCGCCGCACCATCCCCTTGAAGGAGCTACATGGAATCGTGAAGATTTATTTTCTAGGAATCTCGGGGCGAGATTCTTGTTTAGTGGGGGAGAGTTGTATCATCCCAATTGTCTAACAATTGTAATGCTACTTGCCTAGTCTATATATTGCTACTTCTTGCATGTCATTTATTGCATCATCATTATATCATGTTCATGTCACCATGTCACCTTGCATTTGAGCATCATATAAAACCCTTTTATTTGGTTCTTACCCCACATGCATTTATATTGTATTACTTGTAGTTGCCTCTTGATATATTCTAGTTGGTTCTTGATATATTATTATATGCCCAATATGAGTTGAGAGCATCTCTTTTAAATCCTTCCATACACAAACATGTCATGTCACGTTCACTTGGAACTCATCTCAATTCTACCATCTATGTGTATGTGGCCTTCTTTGAATTTTCTTTTGGATAGTTAACTTAAGCCACATACTTACATATGTATGGATCTCTATGTCCACAATGGTTTGATTCAAACCATTGTCACTCTATAACACCCTTGATGTGTCATACCTTCTACCTCACATACATGTGCTATATTTTGTTTTCACAAGATGTCTCACATGCATGCAAGCCATCTTTACATGCATGTCACATGCAACATTATAACCCTCCATCTTCCATATTAATCTCTTTTGAATTGCTTGCTTGTGTTGCTTTGATTTTTCAATCATGGGCTTTTGTAAATTGAATCAGACTCAACACTCAACTAGCCAATCTCATCCACCTATTCCTACCACCTAATCATACCAAACCTAATTCCTCACCTTCCTTCCATCCGTGAGCATCTTCTACACATGCAAGAGTGCATGCATGTGACCTCTCTCTCCCTCTCTTTTCTTCTTTTGGCAAAAGGCAAACCATACCACCACTCCAACACCACCCCAAAACCCCTCTCATGGTCCCCTCTTCCCTCTCTCGTGATAGGAACCACAAAGAGAAGAGAAGAGGAGAGACTACCCGATGCATCCTTCCTCCTCTCTTTTCTACTTTTTTGCAAAAGCTACCTTCTCCTCATGTGCTTCCTATCTTCCCTTGTTCTTATCATCTAGCCACCACGCACCTACCAGATCGAGATCTGGGAGGCACCCAAGTCTCCTCCTTCTTCCCTCCCAGCAAGAAATGGCCATGGCCACCTCCATGTCTCCTCAAAACCCTAGCCCGTCTACTTCCTGTCCTCGTCGGTATGGTGATCTCCAAGCATGTCCAGGACGTCCAGAACCTTCCTTCACCTCCTCTAATTCCTCTCTGTACCACCCAGCCTCGTCGGAGCACACCGGAAAGGGAGCAGCGCTACCATGTCCGAGAGCTTCTACAAGCACCATGGACGCGAGCCTGTTCAAGATCTCTACCACCTCTTCACGTTACAGACTCACTGGAGAACGCGGTGAGCATCACTCTACCTCGCTGAAAACCCCTTGCATCATATGGTTTTCTCTATCTCGCCGGAGTTCCGTCGAGCGACCTCTGTGCACCACCGCTAGCCGTCGTCTTGTTGTTTTCAGCCGTGCACGCCGTGTCGCTTGCAGCACCTCTGTTTCGGTCAACCGTGTTGACGCTTCAGTACGCCTTTTTCAAAACCAAGACAAGCAATGTGTAGCCCTGGTCTCCCTCTTCAAATCGAGTGGCTGGACGCCCTTTTTGGTGCTCTGTGCTGCCCGGAATCCTTCCCGTAATCTAGCTCTGTCGCGCAGATCCGCTGTCAAGTTTCAGTCCGGCGAGCTGCAGTACGTACCCTCCCAGTTCGCCCTTCTCGAGTTTTTCCTGTCGCCCATGTTCCTATTCCGGGGAAGTCGTCAACGCGAAATCTGTTCTCCGTTGACCCATCTCTCTGTAGCTTCAAGCCCCGACCAATTCCGTGGAGTATCGGGCTCGAAATCGACGCCGAAAGTCGAGCTCCAACCGCAGCTGTATCTGATAGAATCATTCAGTCCCGTGACCGGTTTTCCTCTCTCCGTTCGTCGCATTTTCCCGGCGCTAGGATCGTTTTTCAGAGGAGGTTCCTTGACAAAAGATGGAGAAGTTCATCCCCTCAACATTTCTTCATTTTACGGCGTCGCAATATTTCCCCTATTTTGTTCGCCATCCTCATTCGAAATCAGCCCGAGCTAGCAGATTTTGCAACTCACATCAGATCGTTAGATCAGATCCGACCAATACGTTTTGTAAAAAGATCCCCGATGTTTTTCTAAACTGTTTCCGCACTCCCTGGGCGCCGCCACTTGTCACCGCTTAGTTGTCCACACGCCTTGATCCCTTTGTCCTCTGTCCCCACACGTCAGTGGCTGCGGGTATCTTTTCCTGTGTAAAAAGTTCGCCAGGACATTTTAACTCAAATAAAACTTTCAATAAATGATTTATATCAAATTAATTTATATCTTCAAAAAGATTAGAATTTGAACAAACTTAAAAAAGGAACTATAAATGTTTTTCAAATATTAATTCAAATATAATTTCAAACTTGGTCAGAGATGACCCTAACTAGTCAAACCTTTGACTTTGACCCCATTTGACTAATTTTGACTTTGATTTAAATTCATAAATCCAAATAATAAGAATAATACATGTTTTTGAATCAAAAAAACATGAGGATTATGAATATGACATTTATAATATCATTTGAGCATTTTAAAATTTTCGAATTATTAAATGTTAATAATGCTCATTTCTTAATAATTGCATAACTTTAAATCCGTAACTCCGAATTCGACAAATGATATGTCTAAATCGATCAGCACGACGAGACCTATCCAACCATGATATACATGTTATCATTTGCATCATGCATTAAGAGCAGTTTTTTTTAATCAGTATTGTTTATGCAAAGAAAACATGATGAATAAAATTGGGAACTAATTGTTTCTTATTAATAATGCCTCGCAAATGCTATATCATCAATGTGCTATGCCTATAAGACCTTTTCAACATAGTTTGCATCATTAACTTTCCATGTCATACATCATATCATGATCATGCCGATTCTTCCGCATTAGTTGTAATTGTTGCATCGCTTGTTCCTTTTAGTGTTTTGCTTCTTCCCGGATAGGACGATGAGATGTTGTGAGCTTCGACAAGTTCTTCGGTTATGAACCTTCGGCAATGTTTTCAGGCGAGCATTCTCCCCTTTCTACCTATTTTACTTTTATAGTCTTTATTTTCTTCTGTTGATCTATTGCTATCTGTGTTGCGATGCTCTAGTTTTCGTACCCTTGATATCCCTTGCAGCCTTATATTGCCTTGGACACATCCTATTACCTATTGCTTGGTAGATAGTTGGACTTGCGTGTCGTAGTCGCTTGATCAAGTGCTGTTGCGGGTCGTCAAGTACCACAGTTGTTGGAAGAATGCATTATGCTTTATGTTGGAGATGATCATGGCTTTAATTACCGTTTAATAACTAAAATTGAAGTAGGTAAATAATGCGAGCAATTGGGACAATAGATGTTATTTGGTTTTTAACCGTCCACTTGTGTCTCATAGGACCCCGAGTACTTGATACATGTTCTTTGAATATTCGCACTATCCGCATGTGGGACCATGAATCCCTCTAACCCTAGCTTGAGTCATATTTAATTCCTGGGGGCCACAAACTAGTTTGGGGCTTTATTATTATCCTGTACTTATGCCATGCTTTACTGCTTTATTTACGATTGCGCGTGGAGCGCCTGTACTGTTTAGGAACAAATGTGGAATGTTTCCGCGGTATCGACAAGCCCAGTCATACTTTCGGGTTCCCATTCGTTTATAGCCATTGACACAAACCTCTGGGTCCGTCTCGGAGCCGGCCAACTTCGTCGCGGGTTGCTTAGTGGGGTGGCCCCCTGAAATCAAATATGAATCTTGTGAATGTTCTGTCATGATGCCTCGTTGGGTTTTCATTTGGTTTTTTTCCGAGGTTGATCGTGCGTGTGTTGCTATTTGTGCCCCCCTGTAGGGTAAAACTTTCTGAAAGCCGTGTCCGTGGTTATGGACGACTTGGAGCACAGTATCTCGATCATAGACAACTATAACTAAAGTAGTGCTATAAATTTGACTTCATAATGACTAGTAATCAGCTTCACTATAATGGAATGGCTAAATAAAAGTGCCAACAACTGCTGGTTTGGGTTGTCACCTGTTACCATTGTATCTGACTAGTAAGTATTGCAACTACACGGGAATGGCTAAATAAAAGTACCAACAACTGCTAGGTTTTGGGGTGCCTCATGCTATATGTATCTGACTAGTAAGTACTACAACTACAACGGAATGGTTAACTAAAACTGCCCACTGCTTATTATATCAGGATGAATCATGCTATCTATATCTGACTAGTAATTGCTGCAACTATAACAGAATGAATAAAACTGCCAACTGTGTGAGTTTCTCGGTTGACTTCCTCGTTTGGTCTCAAGGGGGAAATACCAGGATGGGTATGCTTGGTGATAGTTTCAGGTTGGATCCGAATAGGTATTTCTTATCCCTATCTGATAGCCGCCAGCTGTATTGAGTCTCTATAGGTTGTTTAGTGCATGCTGCTATTTCTTCGATCCACCATACCTATGTAGGCGAGGACCGCCAATTCTAGTCTTGCTATGTCTGCCTCAAAGATCTTGGCTCTCTTTTCCTTTGCCCTTCGTCAGCACCCCTTTTGTTTAAGCAGGTTTTGAGATCGACGTCGTTAGCAGGGTTACCCTTCCGGCTTGTCCTGGGCAGGGTTATGGACGCCATTGGTTATTATTCAGGGCTCTTAGCTCAATTTGCATCTTGTCCGTACTCGGACGCTGCATCGTTTTAAAGGTGATTTGGATCTTGGTATTGTATATCTGTATTCTTGACTCTTTGAGTCATTATTGTATATATTTGTTCTATGGATTCCATCATGGACTATTGTGTAATGGTATTACTTTGTTTTCCACCCACACGAAAGTGCCTAGTGGGCACCTTTGAATCGTTTCTATGCGGGTTTGGCGGGGATCGCTGAAACTTGCATAGGGCCGATTCTGAGGGTGTTACAGAGAGACCCTGGCGCATGGCTCAATAGGATTGATAGGAAACCCATACCAACAAGTTGCAACTTCTTTTCCGGAAGCTCATTCGAAAAGAACTCTAAGGTTAAGCTTGCTTGGCCTAGAGCAATTCTAGGATGGGTGACCGACCGGGAAGTGGGTACCGGGTGCGCAAGAGTGAGGACAAAGTGCGCAAAAAAGACTAGTGTTGGTCTGTGGGGTTAGTCTAAGAGATCATATTAAGCTGCCAGAAGTGACAGCCGTCGGTCTGGAGTGGCCGGGGTGTTACAAATTGGTATCAGAGCCGACCCTCGCGGTTAAACGGGCGTGTGCGGGTCAGTGGCGGACATGTGGCGCATGGCGCGTGTGGCCTGGAGTGGACATGGCATGGCACATGTGCCGGCACTGGACGCACAGACGTGTGCCAAGAGGGGATGTTCCTGGCTTGTGGTTGATCGATGAGGACGTCGATCTTCTAAGGGTGGGTGTATGTGAGACCCTGGCACATGGCTCAATAGGATTGATAGGAAACCCATACCAACAAGTTGCAACTTCTTTTCCGGAAGCTCATTCAAAAAGAACTCTAAGGTTAAGTGTGCTTGGCCTAGAGCAATTCTAGGATGGGTGACCGACCGGGAAGTGGGTACCGCAGAAAAGACTAGTGTTGGTCTATGGAGTTAGTCTAAGAGATCCTATTGAGCTGCCAGAAGTGACAGCCGTCGGTCCGGAGTGGTCGGGGGTGTTACAGGTACCGGGCATGGAGGTTAAGTGCCTCGTACCTAATTGGTCGGTACCACGCGTGTGGCCCGTTGAAAGAACATTTCTTATCCCTAAAGATTTTGGTGTTTATTACAACACACATAACAGACTAATTATCTGCCAAGTATTATATAAGTTGCATGCTACAGGTTGCATGCATAGAATTCCCTGTCTAATTGCACACAAAAAGGATTTGCCTGCTGCTCCATATTCTGTGTCAGTGATGTCCGGTAGTACCGGATAATTCATCCGGTACTACCGCTCAAGTCCGCTAGCACCGGGTTTCACTTCCGGGCCTGGCAGTATGGTGAGTACACTGGCCAAAGGCCTCAGTACTGAGCGGTATCAAAAAGCGGTAGTACCACATTTTGGTACCGCTCATGATTGAAGCGCTTGGCAAGCTCGCCAAACTCCTCAGAACTGAGCGGTATCAAAAAGCGGTAGTACTGCATTTTGATACCGGTCATGACTGAAGCGATTTGAAAGCTTGCCAATCTTCTCAGAACTTACCGGTACCAAAATGCGGTAGTACCGCATTTTAGTACCGATCACTTCTGAGGAGATTGGCCACTCGACTCACACTGTTGTTCCCCCTGTATCAAAATGCGACACTACCGCATGTGTCCGGTAAGTAGCTCAGAGGGGTACTACGCCATCTGACGTAGCTCCACACTTTGATACTGATGGAAACTGTGGGCTAGGCAACTTAACATTGCATCTCCGGTATCGGTTCGGTAGTACCAGTTGCATCCGGTACTACCGCTTGGAAAACCCGGTACTACCGCTTCATTAAATGCTGCAACGGTCAGATTGGAGCTGGTGCTATAGATAGCCTTTCACCTACCTTGGGACAAGGTGCTCATTTGCATTAAAGTCAAGACCACCATTGGAGCCACCAAATCCACAAGATCTCTTCAATCCACCACCCAAACTCCTTGATCTTTGGGGAATCGAAGGAGGAGGCTTTGATCTACTACTTCACCAAAAGAGATCTTCATTTCCCCCTCTTTCAATTGAGGGCCCCTTTGCTCTAGTGTTTTCTTGGAAACCCTAGTTCTAGTTTTGGTTCTTACAAGCTTGTCTTTGATTGTTTTGACAGCTTCCTTGTATTTGGGAGCCTCCGATTAAGTTATGGATGTGTGCCCTAAACTTGTAAAGGTGCCGGCTTCCACCTTGAAGGTTGCCGATATAGTGGAAGGTGAATTAATCCCGTTGGGGTGAGATTCATCGGAGAATAAGGGAGGCCTCTCGTGGCGTTGGTGGTTTGAAACCACCCCCTCTCCAAACGTAGACGTACTTCCCCTCAAAAGGAAGGAACTACGGGAAACAAATCCTTGTGTTTCCGCGTCCACCACTTTGGTTACTTCTATCCTTTACCGCACTTTACTTACTAGTTCTTACTTAGTATTGTGTTAGCTCGTGCATATTTGTCATATAGGTAAATTCACCTTAGTTGCATTATCTAGAGAATTTACCTTATTGTCAAACCTTAATTTGAAAAGGAAGAACATTTGAAGTAGCACCTATTCACCCCCCCCCCCTCTAGGTGCCCATACGATCCTTTCAATTGGTATCAGAGCCTCGGCTCTTTATTTGGGCTTTACCGCCTAAGAGAATATGGGTAGCCACGAAGGGGATGGCGATGGTGAGTCTACCACGGTGACCATGGAAGATCTAAAAAACTTGGAAACAAGATTGAGCTCTTCCTTGGTCAACAAAGTCAAGGAGATGCTTGAGCAACTTCTTAAAGACAAAGATGGCTCATCATCCCCTCTCCTCAAGAGGATCAGCCATCTGTTTTACCCAAAGGGAGTACTCTGGTATCCCCCGAGGATATGATGGTAAGGGGTAAACAAGACAACACTAATTCCTCCACAAAATGATGGAGGTAAGGGTGAGCACCGTGACTCATGGTACTCTCCCGACCCTCCAATCCCTCACCCTCATGTATACAATAGAGGTGACCCACCTAAGCTTGAAGAATCTGCTACTTTTGCTCAATGGCAATCACTAATGAGAACTCATATGCGCAGCTCTTGCATTGAACTATGGAACATCATTGAGCATGGAATCTTTATTGGGGATCCAAACAACTTGACAAGAAGAGAGGTTGTCAATAGTCAACTCAATGCCACTTCCTTGCATATGATTCAACAAGGTTTAGGTACAAAGGATTATCCACACATTGAGCACTTTAGCATTGCCAAGGAAGCTTGGGATGCCCTCACTGTATTGTTTGTTGGAAATGAGAGTATGAGGAGGAACCGGTACGATGCTCTAAGCAATGAAGCCGAAGGCTTCTACATGAAGGAAGGTGAAGATCACGAAGACATGTACCGAAGGCTCAAGACTAGCGCCACCGCTTTTAGAAATGTGGGTGCCTCACATGTGGATGATGCATGGATAAAAAGGAAATATCTGAGTGCACTCATGCCCTTTGAGCCCACCGACTTGAAGAGCCTACAAGGAAGACACAACTACCATCTCATGACCTCAAATGAAGTTATGCAAGAGATGGCCACCTTCAAAGTTGCCTCCAAGAATGCCAAAGATGCTCGTGCCCGTGCCCTTGGTATGAGCAACGTTGTCAATGTTGCTTTGAAGGCCAAAGTTGTGGACCATGGAGATGAAGATGATAGTGATTAAGGCCTCTCCATGGACCACCCCGATGAAGTCAAGATTGCTCATAGTCAATATATGGCCTTCTATGCAAAGAACTTTTGGAAGAACCCCGCCAAGGCCAAGATGGAAATGCAACGAATAAGCAACCCAAATGGGAAAAGAGAAAATACTACTAGATTGAGAACTTGCTTCAATTGTGGTGACCTCTATCACTTTGTGGCAAGTTGCCCCTATGAGAAGAGAGAAGATCATGGGGGTAAGCTTGTGTTGAAGAAGACTCTCAAAGCACCTTACAAGAAACCCTTCATCAAGAAGAATCCCATCAACAAGAAGTCGGGAGAAATTGTCTTGATCACTGATGAAGAATAATCCTCCGACAATGAAGATGATGAAGATGAGGAAGAGGAAACTTCTAATGGTGTGGCGGCTCTATCCACTACCTCTACTCCGACATTCTCTCTCTTCGATTCTCCAATTGAGAATTCTCCCATCAAGAACATCACTTGCCTTATGGCAAGAGGAACAGAGGTATCATCATCATCTCACTCCACTCCCTTAGCTAATGATGAAACTGATGATGAGATGTCTCTTGATGTTAAAAAGGAATTAATTGCTTTTGATGAGTTTATGACTAAACTACAAGGGGATGCTAAGATACATTTTGGTAACATCCTAGATCAACTTTCCCACACACAAGAGCTCCTAGATGTAAGATGTAAACTTGGGCATGAACACATGATTGAGCTAGAGGCTTTAAACAATGCTCTAGAAGAAGAACAAGAGACTAGGTTGTCTCTTGAATTAAAACTTGAAGGGCTTTATGAGGCAAACGACATTATTGTTAACAAACTCATCAAAGAGCGTGATCACGCTATTGATAAATACAAAAGGGCTAAAAAGGACAAGATTGAGTTTGGTGTGGTTCATGAAAAACTTGCCGAGGACTTTAGTTTGCTTAACAAGGCTCACAAGGCTTTGAAAAGTGAACTCTTGTCACTCACAAAGTCCCATGAAACGCTTCAAACTCAATTGGCCAATATTCCTTCACCTAGTAACTTCAATCCATCTAGTAGTACAACTATTCTTGAAGAGAATGCTAGATTGAAGGGGGGCTTGCTAAGGCCACATTTCCACAAGGCAACAAGTCCATTGATGATCTTTTGAGTAAGCAAAGGCCTAGTGGTGATAAAGGGGGCATCGGTTTTGTCTCCAAAACTAAGAAGAAGAAGAAGAAGAAGAACAAGAAGAAGAAGGCCAAGCCCACACGAGAGACTAACAAGGCCATTGTGGATAGTAAGACCACAAGTGGTAAAACTATGTCTCATGATGACTTTGCGGGAAGTGCTAACCCTCACTATGTTCTAATGCGTGATTATTATGGTGATGTGTATGCACAATATGTTGGCCCATATGATGGTTATATTGCTTGGTCTATTTGGGTTCCCAAGACCCTTGTTGCTAACAAAAGAGGACCCATTGAAAAATGGGTACCTAAAAATTAGCTTGATCTTTTGTAGACTTATGCTTCCGGAGGGTCAAAGTGGGTGCTTGATAGTGGTTGCACAAGTCATATGACCGGAAGCTCGTCTATTGTCAAGGACTTAAAGACAAATGATGATCAAATCACCGTGACATATGCCGACAAGTCAAAGTCCAAGGTAATGGGTTTCGGCAAGGTAGTGGTTGCTCACGACATTACACTCGTGAATGTCATGCTTGTTGAGACCCTTGGATACAATTTACTTTCAGTCCGTGCTCTTGGAAAGATGGGTTTTGTCGTCTTTGTTGATAATGATATTGTGGTCCTCATGTGGAGCAAGTCTCTCAAGGTCGCTTTCGTTGGGTACGTCGAACATGACTTGTATGTGGTGGACTTTTCGGGGCAATCCACTACAAGTGCGATGTGCTTATTCGGAAAGGCCGATGTGGGTTGGTTATGGCATCGCCGACTAGCCCATGTAAATATGAGAACTTTGCAAAGTCTCCACAAGGAGGGCCATATTGTTGGACTAAAAGAAAATGTTTCCTTTGCCAAAGATCGTGTTTGTAGGGCATGTGTTCTAGGGAAGATGCATGATGCTCCTCACAAGCCTAAGAACCGCATCAAGTCTACCAAGATCTTGGAGCTCCTCCATGTGGACATTTTTGGTCCTCCATCTCATGCAAGTCTTGGTGGGAAGAAATATTGTTTGGTGATCGTTGATGACTTCTGAAGATACTCGTGGGTATATTTCTTCAAGTTGAAGAGTGAGATCCAAAAGACCTTCATCGACTTCATCAACATAGTCCAACGTCAATACAATCTTCCTGTGTTGATCATAAGAAGTGACAACGGCACCGAGTTCAAGAACTACACCTTGAACGATTTCCTTAGTGATGAGGGGATAAAACATCAATATTCCGCTGCATACACCCCTCAACAAAATGGTGTGGCCGAAAGGAAGAACCGGACTCTTATTGAGATGGTTAGGACCATGTTGGCGGAGTTTAAATCTCCATACAACTTTTGGGCCGAAGTCATCTCCACCGCTTTCCATGCTTCAAACCGGCTCTACATCTACAAAGAAATCAACAAGACACCATATGAAATACTTACCCGTAACAAGCCCAACATATATTACTTCCGGGTGTTCGATTGTAAGTGTTTCTATCTCATAAAAGGTGTTCGTTTGTCCAAATTTGAGTCTAAAGCATTAGAGGGTATTTTTGTTGGCTATGGTCTCGAATCTCACACTTATAGAATCTATGATAAGCTCTCCGGAGCCGTCATAGAATCTTGTAGTGTGACCTTCGAAGAATATGATGGTCCCCAAGGGGGCGTGTTGATGCTTGTGATGCAGATGATGAAATGCCTCAGGAAGCCATAGGAAGAATGGGTGTGGGATATATCCGCCCCGTTGAGGAACCCCTTATGGCGGATCAAGAAGAACTATGCTCCACTCAAGTGTATCCCTCATCTTCACAACATCAACAACATCCATCCACCGAGGAGGAAAATGACTCAAGCCAAAGACAAGATGTGGACCCTCAACATGATGATCATAGTGACAAATCTAGTCAAGGGGATCTTGATTCATTCACCAGGGTGTCAAGTGGTGCCAAGGCAATTTCTCAAGGAATATCCGTACAAACTACTTTGAAACAAGCTTAGATTGATGCTAGAAGAGCACTTGATCAAGACCAAGGTCAATCTTTGCCTCTAGATGAAGAGAATGATTCCGATGATGATCAAGGTCAAGTTGATGGTCAAGACAAGGACCAAAATGATGAAGAGGGTCCTCCAAGAAACAATACGGAGATACACGCTCGTCGTGAAGCTAGAAAGGAAAGAAAGTTGGAATTAAGAGACCACTCTCTACAAAATGTAGTTGGTGACCTAAGGAAAGGCATTTCCACAAGAGCACAATTGAAGAGGTTCAGTGAACACCAAGCACACATCTCCATGATTGAACCTAAGAAAGTGTGGGAAGCTCTTGAAGATTCGGATTGGTTAGAAGCTATGCACAAAGCGCTCAACAACTTTGTGAGAAACAAAGTATGGAAGTTAGTTGAGAAGCCAAAGGATTGCCGCAATGTTATTGGAACAAAGTGGATATTCAAGAACAAGCAAGATGAGCATGGAATTATAGTAAGGAACAAGGCTAGATTGGTTGCACAAGGGTATTCTCAAACTGAAGGCATTGACTATGGAGAAACTTATGCACCCGTGGCTCGCCTTGAGTCCATCCGTATCCTCCTTGCTTATGTGGCACATCATAATTTCAAGTTGCAACAAATGGATGTAGAGAGTGCATTTCTTTATGGTCCATTAAATGAGTTGGTATATGTTAAGCAACCCCTAGGATTTGAGGACCCCAATTTCCCAAACCATGCCTACAAACTTGATAAGGCACTCTATGGGCTCAAGAAAGCCCCACGCACGTGGTATGAGCACCTTAGAGAGTTATTGTTTGACGGTGGATTTGAGGTTGGGAAAATTGATCCCACTCTTTTTACTAATAGAGTCAATGGGGAGCTTTTTGTATGCCAAATATATGTTGATGATATTATCTTTGGCTCATATAACGAAGCTTTTAATGATGAATTCTCAAAGCTTATGACTAGTAGGTTCCGGATGTCTTTGATGGGGGAGTTGAGAGTATTTCTTGGTTTTGAGATCAAGCAAGTTAGAGGAGGGACATTCTTCAATCAAGCTAAGTATACTCAAGATATGCTCAAGAGATTCAAAATGCAAGATTTAAATGGAGCTCCTACTCCCATGGCTACAAAGACTCATCTAGAACAAAATCCAAAGATGTTGATCAAAAGGTATACCGGTCCATGATTGGTTCTTTGCTTTACCTTTGTGCATCTAGACCCGATATTGTGTTGAGTGTAGGTGTGTGTGCAAGATATCAAGCGGCTCCTAAAGAAAGCCATTTGATGGCGGTCAAGAGAATCTTTCGATATTTAGTTCATACCCCATTTTATGGTCTTTGGTATCCTCGAGGCTCAACATTTGCTCTTTGTGGATACACGGATTCGGATTGGGCGGGTGATAAGGATGATAGAAAATCAACATCCGGGCTTGCCAATTCCTTGGTAGGTCCTTGGTATGTTGATCTTCTAAGAAGAAAAATTGTATATCTCTCTCCACCTTGAAGCGGTATGTGGCGGTGCTAGTGCTTGCACTCAATTGCTATGGATGAGGCAAACTTTAAAGGAATACGGTGTCTATTGTGACAAAGTGCCTCTTCTATGTGACAATGAAAGTGCCATCAAGATTGCCTACAACCCGGTGGATCACACAAGGACAAAGCATATTGAGATTCGCCATCACTTCATTAGAGATCATGTTGCTCGAGGTGATATCGATCTATCATATGTGTCAACCAAAGATCAACTTGCCGATATCTTCACGAAGCCACTTGAGAAGCAAGGTTTTGCTACTTGAGGAATGAACTAAATATCGTAGATTCAAGGAGCTTGACTTGATTATCTTACATACTCACCTAATATTTGACCCATATTTGGTTTAGGTGTAGGCATGGACATAGGGGGAGTGCAATCCTAATTGATTGGACCATCCCTCCCCCCATTATGCGCAAAGTAAACAAAATCATTCCTCTTAATATCATTGTGTGATATGTGAGCTTAATGATGAGTTTTGGTAATGGACCCAAGATATATCTTCGTGGTGCCAAGCCGAGTATACTCAAATATGGTGGCCTAGGCCACCGCCCCCTCTCACTCGAGAGGTTGATGTGCTTACTCATGTTTGTCATTTTTGAGTTGGTTTTCCTTCCTCGGTCAATGCACTCTTGTTTGGTTCTCCATATTTGAGGTTGATGTTTTAATTTTAGAGTGCATAGGTCCATATCAGTATAACTCTCTTAACCCAAGCCTTCCTTATCCTACGACAAACCTCATCTACTCCGCACAAGAACCTTCCAGTTTTCAAACTTGGCTATCTGTTCTGGTGGTTACGGTACTACCGGTTCAAAAAGAGGTACTACCGCATGTGTCCGGTACTACCGCAAGAAACGAGCGGTACTACCGCATAGGGACATGTTTCCAGGCTGATTTTCTGGAAACTCCCCAGGTGCGGTACTACCGCTTCTCGGACCGGTACTACCGCTGCGCGTCTCGGTTAAGGGTGGAGACGCTGGGAGGGGCACCCCTCAGTGCCTCATTTTCTCCCGTCTCCACCCCTAACCACTGCCGCCGATAGAGCCAAAACCACCGCCGGAGCTCCGTCCTTCCCTCGTTTCCACGGATCCACACCGGATCCGGCCTCCTCACGGTCTCCTCCTCGTTTTCCACCGCCATGGACACCGGTACTACCGTCCTTCCTTTCTCCTCACTTGTTTTCCCCTTTGAATCTAGGGAACTTTGATTCTTGGTCAAAACTTGTGATTTTGTGGTTGTACCGTGTGCACTTACATATCTTCAATGGATTCTCGTTTTACAATAAGTTTTGTTGCCAGTCCTTGATCGATATCACCAGATCTGTGCTGTAGTCGCATGACCGGTAGTACCGAACGATTCTCCGGTACTACCGCCGTGCGGTACTACCGCCCGTCGATCCGGTACTACCGCTCAGTACTGCCAGCAAAATTTCTTCTAAAACTTGAAATTTGTCTTCTACTTGTTTCGGGTTCTTGTGCCCTTATCCCACTGCTACCTCCCTTATTCTTTCACAGGTGCAGGGGGCTTCTAGGGATCACGCAAAAGGTCCAAAGCTCGTCATGAGATTGAGGACTTTGAGCCAGAGTCAGAGACACAATCAGAAGAAGAGATCATGCTGCAACCTAGCAACCGTCTGAAGCTAAAGACCACTCGGGGCATACGTGGAGGGGGGGTTAAGATAAGTGCTGGTCGAGGTAGTTCTCCTCCTTCTCCTCCTCGCATGGGTCGCCGCAAGAGTCAGAGTTTTGGGCCATCTGGGCTAAAGAAGTTGTCTGACATTCCTGATGCTGAGTTTCTTGCCCTACGGTCTGACAATCCCTATGTTACTGCTCACCATGAGTCTAGGGACAATAGTCTATTTCTCACCGACTTCCAAGAGCGGGTCTACTTTGAGGTACTCATGAAGGGTGAGAAGATTGTGGTTCCTCAGAAGTGGATTGAGATGAACCATGTGAACAAGAACTTGAACTACTTTGGTGAAGCACTTGAGATTTGCACAAACATTGGCTTGCTTCCCATTATGCAGTTCAAGTGTGACTATGACCCCTTGCTCATTGTGCAGTTCTATGCCACCGTTCACTTTGCCAAGAACCAGACTCGGACTATCACCTGGATGACAGAGGGAGTTATCAAGACCGCAACATTGGCTGAGTTTGGGGCTATCCTTGGATATGAGGACCGTGGGAGAGATACCCCGGTTGGCTTTCGATGTCACAACAACGAGCGTCCCATGAAGAAGGATGTTCTTCTTCCCCTTTACATCCGTGGGCGTGGTATTGCTGGAAAGATCAAGGGTGAAAGAACATTTCTTAATCCCTAGTGTTTTGTGTGTTAGATAACAATACCAAGGATCATTTAATGTGTGTTGAAGTGTTGCAGCTCTATTTGGGAACAAAGGGAAAAGAACTCTGCCTTTGGGGGCGGATAATCCGGCCCCATCAGGGGCGGATAATCCGCCCCTCCCTTTGCCCAAGCAGGCGCAAGCCCCAGAGAGGGGGCGGAATTTTGGCCGGAAAGTCCGGCTAGGCCGGATAATCCGCCCCTCAGGGGGGCCGGATTATCCGCCCCCCAAGATCCTCACCAAGCTTCACCAAGGCGCAAGCCCCAGAGAGGGGGCGGAGTTTCCCCCGGAGAATCCGCCCTGGGGGCGGAGTTTTCGCAGGGGGCGGATAATCCGCCCCAAGTGGGGGGCAGATAATCCGCCCCCAAAGTTGTGCAACGGCCAGATCTAGGGAGGGGGTATTTAAGCCAACCATCCCCTTCCTGCCAGAACTCTTGATTCATCTCGAAAAAGACCAGATCAGATCTGAAAGCTTCATCCAAGAGTGCTCCACCGAGATCCACCCAAAGTCCCCATCCCTTGGGGAATCGAAGGAGGAGAACTCGATCTTCATCATCAGCAATCAAGCGCTTCATCTCCTCTCCATTCATTTGGAGAACCTCCGATCTAGTATTTCTTGCAAATATCTAGATCCTCGTTTTTGTTTATATTGATAAACCTTGTTCTTGTGGCAGCTTGTTGTCATCTCGGGAGCCCCCAATTCGGTTGTGGGTGTTTTCCCCGATAGTGTTGTAAAAGGCACCGGTTCCCACCTCGAAGGGATCCAATAGTGGAGAAGGTGGATCAGGCCTCTCGTGGCGAGATCCATCGGAGAATAGGGTGAGGCCTATTGTGGCGTGGTGGTCTTAGAACCACCCACCCCTCCAACACAGATGTACTTCCCTTAACAAGGAAGGAACTGCAGTAAAACAAATCCCTGTGTCTCCGCGTGCTCCACTACGGTTTCCTCGCTCCTCTTTTACGTGCTTAGTAGTTAGGGTTGCATATAGGGAAATTCTCGTAGTTGCATATCTAGAGAATTTACTTTGTGTCAAGCCTAAAATTGAAAAAGTATTAAAAATTGGTTAGCACCTATTCACCCCCCCTCTAGGTGCCCATACGATCCATTTCAATTGGTATCAGAGCCTCGGCTCTTATTTCGGGCTTAACCGCCTAAGAGAAGTATGGGTTCCAAGGGAGATGGGAATGTGCTCCGGAGGTAGTCACCATGAACGATCTCAAGACGTTGGAAACAACCTTGGTGAGTTCAATGGAGGCTAAGATGGAAGAGATGCGTCAATTAATAATGCGTCTCTCCACATCCACAGCATCACCTCCATCTAACTCTGAGGATACCACTCCGCAATCCAAGGAAATGGGTAAAACTGTTTCCAAATATAACGAAGTGGTAGGTGATGATACTAGCAAGAGCTCCTCCTCAAAAAAGGATAGCGGTAAGGATGGATACAATGAGGTTCCTCATGTGTATTCCCCTGATCCGCCTATCCCTCACCCACATATACATAATAGGGGTGATCCACCCAAACTTTCAGCATCTACTTTCTCACAATGGCAATTTTTTATGAAGTCTCATGTGTGCAGTTCCTCCATAGAGTTGTGGAAGATCATCGAAAATGGTCTTCATGTTGGAAACCCCAACAATCTCACAAGAAGAGAAGTGGTTGATAGCCAACTCAACGCTACAGCTCTACACATGATTCAACTTGGTGTGGGTGACAAAGACATGCCACACATTCAGCATCTTAGCACAGCTAAAGAAGCTTGGGATGCTCTCACCGAGCTCTTCATTGGAAATGAAAGTATGAGAAGGAATAGATATGATGCCTTGAGCAGTGAAGCTGAAGGATTTTATATGCTGGATGGAGAAGACCACGAGGACATGTATAGGAGGCTCAAGGAAATAGCCACAACCTTCAGAAACCACGGTGCAACTCATGTTGATGATGCTTGGATCAAGCGCAAGTATGTCAGTGCCCTTATGCCATTTGATCCCACAGATTTGAAAAGTCTCCAAGGTAGGCATAACTATCACCTCATGTCATCCAATGAGGTTATGCAAGAAATGGCCGCTTTCAAAGTAGCTGCCAAGAATGCCGAAGATGCTCGTGCTCGAGCTATGGGGATGCAAAAAGGGGTCAACATGGCCTTGAAGACTAGTGTGATTGATCATGATGAATATGCGGTAGAAGGTCTGGACTGTCCCGAGGATATAAAAAGGATCCACGGGCAATACTTGGCTCTTTATGCAAGAAACTTTTGGAAAGATCTAGCCAAGGCTAAAGCTGAACTAGATCGCAACAGTGGAGCCTATGGAAGAAAAGAAAATGGTCCCAAGCTGAGAACATGCTTTAATTGTGGTGACCGGCTGCACTTCATAGCTGAGTGTCCATATCAAAGTAGAGAGGATAATGGAGGAAGACTCATTTTCAAGGACAAATCAAAAGCTCCACGTAAGAAACAGTTTGTAAAGAAGAATGCTCCTTTCAAGAAGCAACCAAAGATTGTTCTAGTGGCTCAAGAAGAATATTCATCGGGGAGTGAAGATGAGGACGATGATGATAGCTCTCAAGAGGTGGCTGCTATAGCCACTACATCTACATCAACATCTCTCTTCGACTCTCTGAACGAAAATATCATCAACAAGAATGCTACTTGCCTCATGGCAAGAAGCTCCGAGGTAACTTCTTCTAACTCTTCTTTTCCCAAGGCTATGATAGACATGGATGATCCGGCTAGTCTTAAGGTTAAATAAGAGATTATTGCTTTGGATTATTTCTATACTAACTTGCAAGGTGAGCACAAAGTTCGTTTTGAGGCTCTTATGGATCAGCTGGCCCAAAACGAAGCACTCCTCGAAGAAAAGGGCAGAATTGAAAGGGAGGATGCAATGGAAATTGCATCCCTAAAAAATGCTCTTGAAGAAGAAGAAGAAGAAGAAGCTCGGGTCTCTCTTGAAGAGAGGCTTGAGTCTATGGAAGAGTCACATGAAGAAATTGTGACTAAACTTGTTAAGGAACGTGACAATGCTGTCACCAATGCAAAGAAGTTAAAGAAGGAAAGGATTGACTTTGGGGCTGCTCATGATAGACTCTCCGAGGAATTGGAGAAACTTGACAATGCTCACAAGGCGTTGAAAAACGAGTTCTCTATTCTCAATGAGTCACATGATCAGCTTCAAAGTCGATTGGCCAAATATGACACTCCTAGCTCGTCCAACTCAACATATAGTAACAAGAAAAATGCTAGTGTGGAAAAAGAAGTGATCAAGGACATCACTACAAAGGACAAAGGTGTGCTTGATGAAGTCCTTGGCAAGCAAAGGTCAAATCATGGTAAAGAGGGACTTAGGTATGTCACCAAGTCCAAGAAGAAGAAGACCAAGAAGAACAATACCAAGAATGTGCAACTAAAGACAAGCACTGCTGAGAAAGTTGTCACAAAAGACAAGACTAATAATATTGGTTTTGCAGGGTCCCACAATCTGAATTATGAACTCTTTTGTGATGACTATGGCGATGTTTATGCTTATTATGTTGGTCCTTTTGATGAATATATTGCTTGGTCTATTTGGGTCCCAAAGACCCTTGTTACTAACATGAAAGGACCCATTGAAAAATGGGTACCTAAAACCAAGAAGTAATTCTCTTGCAGGGTTATGCTTCCGGTGGGTCAAAATGGGTGCTAGATAGTGGCTGCACTAGTCATATGACCGGAAGCAAGGAGATCATCACGGAGATGCATCCAAATCATGATAACATCACAGTCTCCTATGGTGATAAGTCTAAATCTCAGGTATTGGGTCTTGGCAAGGTTGTGGTTGCCCACGATATCTCTCTCGTGGACGTCATGCTTGTTGAGACCCTTGGCTATAACCTTCTTTCTGTCCGTGCCCTTGGCAAGATGGGTTTTGCTGTTTTTATCGATGATGATTTGGTGGTACTCTTATGGAGCAAGTCTCTAAAGGTCGCTTTCGTTGGATACATCGAAAATGACCTGTATGTGGTGGACTTCTCGGGGAAAACCACTTCGGGTCCGATGTGTCTATTCGGGAAGGCCGACGTGGGCTGGCTATGGCATCGCCGTTTAGCCCATGTCAACATGAGAAATTTGCAAAGTCTCCAAAAGGGTGGCCACATCCTTGGACTAAAAGACAATGTCTCTTTTGCCAAAGATTGTGTTTGTAGGGCTTGTGTTGAAGGAAAAATGCATGACTCTCCCCACAAGAGGAAGACTATTGTGTCATCAAAGAGGATCTTGGAATTACTTCATGTGGATTTATTTGGTCCTCCTTCTCATGCAAGTCTTGGTGGGAAGAAATATTGCCTGGTCATTGTCGATGACTACTCAAGATATACATGGGTATATTTCTTCAAGCTGAAAAGTGAGACTCAACAAACTGTCATCGACTTTGCCAATGAAGTTCAACGTCAACACAATGTTCCCATCTTGGCGATTAGAAGTGACAACAGATCAGAATTCAAGAACTACACTTTAAACGAGTTTCTAAGCGAAGAGGGGATTAGACACCAATATTCCGCTGCGTACACCCCTCAACAAAATGGTGTAGCCGAGAGTAAGAACTGGACTTTGATGGATATGGCAAGATCTATGCTAGCTGAATTCAAGTCTCCTTATAATTTTTGGGCTGAAGCCATATCCACTGCTTGTCACTCATCTAACCGGCTTTACCTTCGGAAGATCTTGGACAAGACCCCATATGAAATACTTACCGGTAACAAACCTAACATCTCATACTTCAGGGTATTCGGGTGTAAGTGTTTCTTTCTTATTAAAGGTGTACGTTTGTCAAAATTTGATTCCAAGGCTTTAGAAGGTATTTTTGTTGGTTACGGTGCCGAATCCCACACTTATAGAGTCTACAACAAGCTCACTGGGATTGTTGTAGAATCTTGTAGTGTGGAGTTCGATGAAAATAACGGCTCCTTTGTAGGGCAAGTTGATGTTTGTGATGCGGATGTTGAAATACCCCAAGATGCCATAAGAAGAATGGGCGTGGGATTTTTCCGCCCCATTGAGGAACCCCTTGTGGAGGATCGGGAAGGACAATGCTCCACTCATGTGGAGCCCTCATCTCAACAAGATCAACAAGCTCCTACTGTTGGAGACAATCCTGCACCAACACCACAATCTGCTGAAGACCATCTGTCCCCTGGACAAGCTGGTAGTCCCAGGCCGTACTATCCGCCCCTGGCACTCCAACTCGTTCCAGAGGACCCGAAGGAGAAGTCAACATTTCTGAAGCTCCCAGGCCGGATTCTCTGGCCCCCGAGGGCGGATTATCCGGCCCTGGGTCTCCACTTCCCGTCAGGTATCCTCAGGAAGATGGATCTGGTGCTTCACCTCCCAGGCCGGATAGTCCGGCCCCTCCAAGGGGCGGATTATCCGGGCCTGAAGAAAATGTTCAGCAACAATCTTCTGGCAGTATCGGTGATCAAGATCAAGGGCAAGGCAGTAATCAAGACAAGGATACAACAATTGAATCCACTCCTAGAAACAATAAGGACATTGAGGCTCGTCTTGATCGCAACCTTGAACTAAGAGGTCACACTCTTAACAAGGTTGTTGGTGATCTGACGAAGGGTATCCACTAGAAGAGAGCTTGCAAGCTTCTGTGATCATCAAGCTCACATTTCCATGGTTGAACCGAAGAAGGTTTTTGATGCTCTTGAAGACCCCGATTGGGTTGTTGCAATGCATGAAGAATTAAACAACTTCGAACGCAACAAAGTTTGGAAGCTCGTAGAAAAGCCAAAGGATTGCCGCAATGTTATCGGCACCAAGTGGATCTTCAAGAAAAAACAGGATGAAAATGGCATTGTTGTGAGGAATAAAGCACGACTCGTGGCTCAAGGATTCTCTCAAGTAGAAGGAATTGATTTTGGCGAGACCTACGCTCCTGTGGCTCGCCTTGAGTCCATCCGTATCCTTCTTGCATATGCAGCCCATCATAACTTTAAATTACAACAAATGGATGTTAAGAGCGCTTTCCTTAATGGTCCTCTACATGAGTTAGTATACGTCAAGCAGCCCCCGGGGTTTGAGGACCCCAAATTTCCGAACCATGTCTACAAACTCGATAAGGCGCTCTATGGCCTTAAACAAGCCCCACGTGCGTGGTATGAGCACCTTAAAGAGCTTTTGCTAGACCGTGGATTCGAAGTTGGGAAAATCGATCCCACTCTTTTTACTAAGAAGGTTAATGGGGAGCTTTTTGTATGCCAACTTTATGTAGATGACATTATTTTTGGCTCTACTAACCAAGCTTTTAACGATGAATTTTCGAAGCTTATGACTGACAGGTTTGAGATGTCCATGATGGGTGAGCTCAGGTTCTTTCTTGGATTTGAGATCAAACAACTTAGAGAGGGAACCTTTATTAATCAAGCTAAGTACATCCAAGACATGCTCAAAAGGTTCAAGATGACGGATCTCAATGGCGTTGCTACCCCAATGCAAACAAAGTGTCATCTTGAGCTCAATCCCAAGGGTAAAGACGTGGATCAAAAGGTATACCGATCCATGATCGGCTCTCTCCTTTACCTTTGCGCATCTAGGCCCGATATCGTGTTAAGTGTAGGAGTGTGTGCAAGGTACCAAGCTGCTCCTAAAGAAAGCCACTTAGTGGCAGTCAAGCGAATCTTCCGATATTTGGTTCATTCCCCAAATTTTGGGTTATGGTATCCCAAGGGTTCAAGTTTCTCTCTATGTGGTTACACTGATTCATATTGGGCTGGTGACAAAGATGATAGGAAATCAACCTCTGGTGCATGCCAATTCTTGGGCAGGTCTCTAGTGTGTTGGTCATCAAAGAAACAGAATTGTATTTCACTCTCAACCGCCGAAGCTGAATATGTTGCTAATGCAAGTGCTTGTACTCAATTGTTATGGATGAGGCAAACTTTAAAGGAATATGGTGTCAATTGTGACAAAGTGCCTCTTTTATGCGACAATGAAAGTGCTATCAAAATTGCTTACAATCCCGTGCAGCATACAAGAACAAAACATATAGAGATTCGCAACCACTTTATTCGGGATCATGTTGCTCTTGGAGATATTGCTCTATCCTTTGTGAGCACGAAGAACCAACTTGCTGATATTTTCACGAAGCCCCTTGATGAAGCAAGATTTTATTATTTGAGGAATGAGCTAAATATCATAGATTCAAGGAGCTTGGCTTGACTACCCTTGCACACTCACTTGCTCTTATTCATGTATTTGGTTTAGATTCAAGGAGCTTGGCTCTCCCCGGATCTTCTTCACCTCGCCTCCGGGTATCTTCTCCTCCGCGATTTTCCTCCAATGAGTGAGGGTAACTCCCTCATCTCTCTCCTGTATGGGATGTCTTTTATTTGGTGGAAATCTCGTTGTAGAAGGTTCTTGGTGTTGTTCCTTACATGCTAGAATCAGTAGCCTTGCAACCCTAGTACCCGATCTGTTTTTCCATGCCAGATCTGAGCCAATCCAGAGATTTTCTGCGGGGGGGCGGATTATCCGCCCCTGCCAGGGCCGGATAATCCGGCCCGGAGAGCAAATTTTTTCTGTTTTGGTTCTGCTTCTGCCAATGCACTTCCTTGGTTATGGGGTTGCACTGCTACTCTTTCTTCATGTTGTTCTCCTGGACTTGTGTGTATACTTATCTCCATGCTATCCCTCTAATGCTATTCACACGTGGTTCCAATCCGACCAAGACCTTCGTCCGTCATCCCCGTCCCCGTTATCTCAAGCCCACTGCAGACGGGAAATTCATTGACGAGACCGAGGTCAGCAGAGCAGCAAGAGAGGCTGAACGGATGGCAGAGGCGAGTAAGAAAACTAAGAGGACCGCATCTCGCAAGGGAAAACAGTCTCGGCCTAATTACAAGGCTATGGACACTCTTCAGTACGCCACCATTCGTCAAACTGATTATTATGATGAGGCTGACAGCGATGGTCCCCCTGAGGACGACATGTTTTGGAATGCTCACTTCCGGGCTATTCATGATGATGTCTATGCTACTCTCAAGATTCGCCCCATGCGTCCCATCAATTTGACTGAGGCTCAATCCAAGACAAGGCTCATTGAGGCACTAGATGTGACCAACAAGATGGGGCTGCACCACCTCATGACTATCCAATGCGACTATGATTCCTATGTGGTGAAGCAGTTCTTCTCAACTCTTGTGATTTGCGGTGATGAGCGCCGCACTATGAAGTGGATGACAGGGACTACCATGATTCAGTCGGACTTTCGCACCTTTGGGCAGGTTCTTGGCTATGCTTTCCATGGCCGCGACACTCCTTCGGGCCACCGTATCATTTCTCCCCTGAAGCCCTCCAAGGATACTGCTCTTGCTCCTTGCCTTTCCACCGATGGAGTCGCTAGTACTTTTGCTGGTCTCTCTCCTCTGTATGCAGCCCTTGTTGGCATTTTTAGGGACTGCATCGCTCCTAGTGGTGGCAACAATGACAGGATCCGTGGTCACCTGGTTCCACTTCTTGCGTTTGCTCACGAGTGTGCCACTAACTCTGGATCAGCCACAGGTTACAAACTGGATGTTATGGACTATATTTTTCATGAGATGACGGATGTTATGATCAACAGGCTCTCTATTTCTTATGCTCCATTCATAATGATGCTCGTCAAGCATATGTTGCCCCATGAGGATTTTGGCACTGCTCTGGATGGTGTTCATAAGCCCAAGAAAATCTACAACAAGGCTCAGAAGACTCATCACCCCTCCACTGCCCCGGAGTCCTTCATGCGTGATGCTCGGGCTAGTGGTCGTCATTCCACGGTGTCCCCAATGGCACGTGAGGTCAAGCAGCTTAATTGGTTCCAGTGGAACATTCTTTGCATGGGTATTGACATTCACAAGGGCCAATATGAGGCATACCGTAGGGATCATGAGAGGGATCACACGCAGCAGCTTATCCTCCACCATGTCTCAGGTGCCACTGGCAATCCACCTCCTCCCACTGCTCCGGATCCGTATGCTCAGTGGAACACCTCAGGGATCAACTATGGCGAGCTCGAGAGTTGTCTCTTTCCTCCTCCACCGAGGGCACCCACTCCTCCAGCTGATGACGATGATGATGAGTATGAAGAGGAAGGAGACAGGGATGACTACGACGAGGACGAGGAGGAGTGATCTCCAGGGGCGTTAGCATCGCTCTTCTTCCTTTTTGGCGTTTCGATGCCAAAGGGGGAGAAGTAGTTCTATTAGTTCTCGTGGATTTGCAAGGGTCGGGCACAAGCTTTTCGTTTTAGTCGTTTTTATTTGCTTGCTTGTGCCTTTTATAGCGCGAACTCTTTTGCTTCGTTTGTGTTTGTCTATGTAAGACTATGTCGTACTCCACTATGTTTGGGCACTATGGAATTCTAGATTTATCTATTATGGACCTCATGGATTTCTGGAATTGTGGAGCATATTTGATGGCATATGGATTCATGGGATTATCTATGTATGCCTTGGCTATATTCTCATTCCGGTGGTATGACATTTTTCCCAAACCTTAAAGTAGTGTTCTACCTAGTGTGTGTATTTGTATTCAAATGCAAATCTTAAATATGCACACATCTAGGGGGAGCGTCTTTCATTTTTTAAGGTGGCATTTGCCGGTTTCATTGCAAATCCTAGTATTGTCATCTAACACCAAAAAGGGGGAGAATGAAAGAACATTTCTTAATCCCTAGTGTTTTGTGTGTTAGATAACAATACCAAGGATCATTTAATGTGTGTTGAAGTGTTGCAGCTCTATTTGGGAACAAAGGGAAAAGAACTCTGCCTTTGGGGGCGGATAATCCGGCCCCACCAGGGGCGGATAATCCGCCCCTCCCTTTGCCCAAGCAGGCGCAAGCCCTAGAGAGGGGGCGGAATTTTGGCCGGAAAGTCCGGCTAGGCCGGATAATCCGCCCCTCAGGGGGGCCGGATTATCCGCCCCCCAAGATCCTCACCAAGCTTCACCAAGGCGCAAGCCCTAGAGAGGGGGCGGAGTTTCCCCCGGAGAATCCGCCCTGGGGGCGGAGTTTTCCCAGGGGGCGGATAATCCGCCCCAAGTGGGGGCGGATAATCCGCCCCCAAAGTTGTGCAACGGCCAGATCTGGGGAGGGGGTATTTAAGCCAACCATCCCCCTCCTGCCAGAACTCTTGATTCATCTCGAAAAAGACCAGATCAGATCTGAAAGCTTCATCCAAGAGTGCTCCACCGGGATCCACCCAAAGGCCCCATCCCTTGGGGAATCCAAGGAGGAGAACTCGATCTTCATCATCAGCAATCAAGCGCTTCATCTCCTCTCCATTCATTTGGAGAACCTCCGATCTAGTATTTCTTGCAAATATCTAGATCCTCGTTTTTGTTTATATTGATAAACCTTGTTCTTGTGGCAGCTTGTTGTCATCTCGGGAGCCCCCAATTCGGTTGTGGGTGTTTGCCCCGATAGTGTTGTAAAAGGCACCGGTTCCCGCCTCGAAGGGATCCAATAGTGGAGAAGGTGGATCAGGCCTCTCGTGGCGAGATCCATCGGAGAATAGGGTGAGGCCTATTGTGGCGTGGTGGTCTTAGAACCGCCCACCCCTCCAACGCAGATGTACTTCCCTTAACAAGGAAGGAACTGCGGTAAAACAAATCTCTGTCTCGCGTGCTCCACTACGGTTTCCTCGCTCCTCTTTTACGTGCTTAGTAGTTAGGGTTGCATATAGGGAAATTCTCGTAGTTGCATATCTAGAGAATTTACTTTGTGTCAAGCCTAAAATTGAAAAAGTATTAAAAATTGGTTAGCACCTATTCACCCCCCCCCCCCTCTAGGTGCCCATACGATCCATTTCAAAGGGGCTTCTCCCAACACATGATATCTTGCATCGTATTTTTCGTGAGACCATTGCTCCCCGTTCTGGCAATGTTGATGAGATGCATGGTTTCATGGTGGACCTCATGATCACAACTCACCGCCAACGTGATTCAGGACAACCAATTGATGTGATGGACATGATTTGGAACGAGATGGTTAATGCTACTTACATTCGGCGGGTTCCTCCTTTTGCCCCGTACATCATGGCACTTATTCTTCACAAGTGCCCATCTCTTGCTCGGAACATTTCCTCCCAACATCTGTTACTCACCGGCACAAGAATCTATTGATCAAGACCCATCTTAAACCATGCAACGCGGATGGTCAACTTGTTGATGAGGATGGGAACCCACTTGAGGATGGCTCCGGTGAGGATGATGATGCCCAAGATGCTGATTTTGTGGCCTCATGCCGCAAGACTGCCCAACCATCATGGGCCAAGAGGATTGAGGCTAAGCTTAAGAAGGTTTTCTGCTTCCAGGTTGACAATCAGAAGCGTATGTATGAGGCCCATGTCTATGCCAAGAAAGCCCAGTGCACGTCAGAAAGAAGTAATGCAAGCTCAAGGGTTGATCACCTCCGAGGGATCCGAGGACAACATCACTCCGAAAGAGCAATGGATCTCCAAGCACAGCCACTGGGACGATGATGCCTCTTCCACTTTCCATGCTCCGCCTCCGTATGGGGATGACTCTGATGATGACTACCAGTGGTCTCCGGGACGTTAGAGTTGCTCTTGTCCCTTTTTGGTGTCTTGATGCCAAAGGGGGAGAAGAGTCACATTAGGCATGCGGGATTTGCATGGGAAAGTCACAAGCTCGCTCTTGCCTTTTATTTTTAATCGCTTGTGAACTTTATTTGCTACTTGCCTCTTATTATGCGTGAAACTTATGAACTAACTATTTGTGCTATGTATGTGAAGACTATGTGGTTATCGTATGGATCCATCATTTGTATGGTATGGTTATTATCGTTTTGGATCCATCTTATGTGGTGAGTGATGACATTATCTATTCCTTATCATTGTGGTTCTCATCACACACTTGTGTGCGAAGGTATGTGCACCATGTGTGACTATGCACTCCCATGTATCTTGTAAAATAGTATGGGGCGTCTCTTTACTTATCTAGGGGTAGCCCCATCTCTGTTTTACAAAATCTTACTTGTCATCAATTCTATCATGCAAAATGTGTGTTGTCATCTAACACCAAAAAGGGGGAGATTGAAAGAACATTTCTTATCCCTAGAGATTTTGGTGTTTATTACAACACACATAACAGACTAATTATCTGCCAAGTATTCTACAGGTTGCATGCATAGAATTCCCTGTCTAATTGCACACAAAAAGGATTTGCCTGCTGCTCCATATTCTGCCTCAGTGATGTCTGGTAGTACCGGAAAATTCATCCGGTACTACCGCTCAAGTCCGGTAGCACCGGGTTTCACTTCCGGGCCTGGCAGTATGATGAGTACACTGGCCAAAGGCCTCAGTACTGAGCGGTATCAAAAAGCGGTAGTACCGCATTTTGTTACCGCTCATGACTGAAGCGCTTGGCAAGCTCGCCAAACTCCTTAGAACTGAGCGGTATCAAAAAGTGGTAGTACCGCATTTTGATACCTGTCATGACTGAAGCGATTGTCAAGCTTGCCAATCTTCTCAGAACTGACGTACCAAAATGCGGTAGTACCCATTTTAGTACTGATCACTTCTGAGGAGATTGGCCACTCGACTAACACTGTTGTTCCCCCTGTATCAAAATGCGGCACTACCGTATGTGTCCGGTAGTACCGCTCTGTAGGGGCGGTACTACCGCCATGCGGTAGTTCCATACTTTGATACCGGTGGAAAATGTGGGCTATGCAACTCAACATTGCATTTCCGGTACCGGTCCGGTAGTACCGGCTGCGTCCGGTACTACCGCTTGGAAAACCTGGTACTACTGCTTCATTAAATGCTGCAACGGTCAGACTGGAGCTGGTGCTATAAATAGCCTTTCACCTACCTTGGGACAAGGTGCTCATTTGCATTAAAGTCAAGACCACCATTGGAGCCACCAAATCCACAAGATCTCTTCAATCCACCACCCAAAGTCCTTGATCTTTGGGGAATCGAAGGAGGAGGCCTTGATCTACTACTTCACCAAAAGAGATCTTCATTTCCCCCTCATTCAATTGAGGGCCCCTTTGCTCTAGTGTTTTCTTGGAAACCCTAGTTCTAGTTTTGGTTCTTACAAGCTTGTCTTTGATTGTTTTGACAGCTTCCTTGTATTTGGGAGCCTCCGATTAAGTTGTGGATGTGTGCCCCAAACTTGTAAAGGTGTCGGCTTCCACCTTGAAGGTTGCCGATATAGTGGAAGGTGAATCGATTCCTTTGGGGTGAGATTCATCGGAGAACAAGGGAGGCCTCTCGTGGCGTTGGTGGTTTGAAACCACCCCCTCTCCAAACGTAGACGTACTTCCCCTCAAAACGAAGGAACTACGGGAAACAAATCCTTGTGTCTCCGCATCCACCACTTTGGTTACTTCTATCCTTTACCGCACTTTACTTACTAGTTCTTACTTAGTATTGTGTTAGCTCGTTCATATTTGTCATATAGGTAAATTCACCTTAGTTGCATTATCTAGAGAATTTACCTTATTGTCAAACCTTAATTTGAAAAATAAGAAAATTTGAAGTAGCACCTATTCAGCCCCCCCCTCTAGGTTCCCATACGATCCTTTCACCCGTATCAAGGTAGGTCGTCGGTGTCTATGGCTTAGGATTTGTTGTTATTTTCACAAGGCTCCATTCCCCCTCGTTTCGGTGCCATTAGTGTGTAGTTTCGACAAGTATATTATGCGCCCTACCTCCATTGTATCGGTCCCCATGTGTGTTGTTCGGTTGCACTATAGTTGCTACCACCGAATTCCTTAATGCAACTGATTCAGTACTGCATGATGGTTTGATGTCTCCACCCCAAACGCTCGGTACCCAGGAGGGTCGTTTTGGTATTAGGGTTAGTACTTGAGCGTCACCATCAGCTCATTGTGGTGCCACCTAACTACTCGAATCCTCTAAGCGCATATTCGATTCTAGCGTGATGATTCGGTGCCTCATACCTCCGTGTTCGGTACCTGGGACGAAAGGCATGTCTGGACGTCATTATTTTGTGAATTGTCACGTGGCTCTGACCCTATCGTTTCCGTGCCAAGCGTGTGTTCCCCCTGTTCTGCTATTTTTTACGCACCTCAAACGGAACGGTACCATGAGCCTAATACCGTTAAGCGCCATACGGTGTGTGGTTTAGTACCGCTGAATGCGCAGCCACCGACCCCCTGCCCTAAAACGTTGGGTCGGTACCGACATGGTGGTTAAGTCCCTCGTACCTAAGTGGTCGGTACCAAGCGTTTGGCCCGTCTCGGGTACGTCTTTGATGTCCACGACTTAGGATTTTTTGTCATTTTCAAAAAGGCTCCATTCCCCCTCGTTTTTGTGCCATCTGTGTGTACTTTTTCGACCAGTATATTATGCGCCCTACCTTCATTGTATCGGTCCCAACATGCGTGGTTCAGTTCCATTTTATTTTGTACCACCGAGTTTCTTGGTGCAACTGATTTGGTACTATCATGATGGTTCGGTTCCTCGACCCTATACACTCGGTACCCAGGATGAAGATCTATTATGGTTAGTCTTAGGGCGTATCCATCATCTCATTACGGCGCAGTTAGCTATGGAATGCCAAATCCCCTGATCACTTGTTTGGAGATATGGAGTATGATTCAGGTGTACGAACCGATGTCTAACAGCAGAACAGTGATAAAAGCTTTCTAAAAACGGCATCCTGTTCAGCAGATATCGCTCGTCTGTCAGTGAAGGACATAGTTGCACGACTGCCGAAAAAATCATGGAAGCCCACATGGCCACCTCCCCGGTACTCGGTGGACTCTGGAACGACAGGAGAAGCCCAGGCTTCTAACAAAATGCATATCAATTGGTCCAGAAAACACGCTTGTTCTATCCCATGATGTGGCGTAGCCTCTCTGCGCCTACTGTACAAAGAACCCTGTGATATCGGGTCAACATCTCTCTCCCCTCAGTAGCTCTCTCTGCCACACTGCTTCGCCACCATCCCATTGGAGACCCGGCGGCCGACGCCATCCTTCCCTGATCGTGGTTCAGAAAATTGGAAGACCACGAGGTTAGTGAATGTGTATACCTCCCTTTCAAGTTCACCTACTGCTTACAGAAATGCTTTCCAAAGATGGCGCTGAGGACAATTGCTTTTGAAAACGCCACAACGGAACACTGCCCCATGATATCTAGTGTAGTGATATTCAGATAGTATCAAACTACTGAACTGAACATTGTATGATGTGCTTACACTTTGCCAACAGTTCTTGAAAACATGTATGATCTCACAAGCATACCAGATGCTGGCAGAGTTAGCATTACAGCCACAAAGTCCTCATTGATAGCCAAGAATTCACCAGCCGGAGATGACATACTTTAAAACACACAACTCAGACATTCTAACTCTATTACCTAGATGGCACTGAACCACTGCATAGTACGAGCTACATTAGTATCTGTTATTATTCATAACCACACCGGGGGGAGTCTGTCAACCTGCCCCCGAGCCACTGACGCCCCAGCTGAAATACCAGGCCATCACTAAAACTACAATGACAGTACGCATCCACATGATACTTGTGTCCCTTTTCTTGACGAGTGCAGAAGAGAGTGACACCGTCGCCTCCAATCGACTGTCGTTTCACGGGCTTCCTTCAGGTCACGATTGGCAGTCTCGATCTTGTGCTCCAGCTGATGGATCCTCCACTCCTAGTCAACCTTAGCATCATGGATGGCAGCTTCAAGTTCTCTGGTGCGCCTTAGAACAAAGGTGTTGACAAACTCCATCAAGCGATCCTTCCAGATCTAAGTGAAACAATGCACAGACAGAGATGATCATCATCCAGTGTTCAAAGGGAGGAATGCCTAATCTGATACTCAACAATAGGGCATAATTATTATAAAGACTGTATGACACTTCCTGAATTACCTTCCCCTACACGGATACCCAATATTTGAACATGCAAAAGGTTGATATTAACAAACGGAATATTAAAACGTCGGCACTTGATAAATACGTGCTTATTCTGATGCTTAGCACCTGAAAAAAATGTACACAGTAATATCTCTAAAATACATTCTCTCGTGACGCTACGTGACGACATAGTATCTAGAACTAACTTGAAATTTACCTACACATTGTAAGGCATAATGCGCATACTCAGATAAGACCTGAAACATTTACAGCATAATAGAACCCAAACTAAACCTAAGCTGGGATCATGTGATGATTTACAGCATGACCCTCTAACACTCGTTCCACACTCAGGCTGTGTGCGTCTGGTACCACAATCTTACGTCACTGTACAGTATAAGATTATATCAATCACAGACTGACATACTTAGTTCGCTACCACCAAATGGAACATCGTTTAAATTAATAAGGGTCATCTAAACAGTCTAGGAGGTTCGCAGCAAGGCGTAAGATTACTCACCAATGATTTTTGGAACTTGAAGAACCGCTTCCCTCTAGTAATTGAACTCTTTAGCGGATGTCAGTCTAGCAGCCGGCTGACGACACCCGCACTGAAGCAGATCCTCGCTGCCGTACTCGACTGAGGACGGGACAGAGCGCTCTGACGAGCTGGACCCCGAGCCTCCACACCCCCATCACTCGCCCCGAATGAGTGGCGACGACCGATGTCCCCAGCCCGACCACGGCGGAGCAGGAAACAGGGCCTCTCGCGTGCTAAAACGACGGGGTCATGTGCTTCATGCTGGCTCGACACTACCAGGGCCTCGATCTACTCGCCACGGTCAGACCGGTGGCGGAAAACGCGGCGGAGAAAAAAAAGGAACGAAGATGACGGATGAGGCGGGATCTGGTGTGGCACAGGAGCAAAATTGGACTGGTACAGGCGCGGTGGTGGCCGGAGGAATCTGGGGCGGCGCCAAAACCGAGGAGGTTGCCGTGGTGCTGTGGGGTGGGGTGGAGCAGGGAATCTAGGGCGGCGACGAGTCGCCCGGGGTGGGGGGGGGGGGGGGGGGGAGCGGGCGGTGCTGAAACCGGGGAGGTTGCCGCGGTGCTGTGGGGCGGAGCAGGGAATCTGGGGCGTCGACGAGTTGGCCGGGGGGAAGCGGTGGTGTGCAACAGGAGGTGAGGTGTTTGCCGGAGATGGGATCTAGAACGATGAGCGGTGTACTATATAATGGATGTGCCAACGGCTCCGTGCTCCCTACGGCGAGTGCAGGCCCGTAAGCTCTGTGGCCAAGGCAGAGGGGCAGCTCAGACTAAAGCGGTGGCAGCTGTGAGTCAGCCTGTAAGTGGGCATGTTCACGGCCGTACGCTAGCCTGCCATCTGTGCCCCTTTGATTGGCCCTTTGATTAAACGGAATTAAAAACTTGCCTGTTTAAGTCCCGTCTCGATTCCGCGGCGTCCATTCTAAACCCGCCAATTAGCAACTGAAAGCTCTACTTCTCATGCAGTCCTGCTCGTACTGACCATCTAAACCAGTCCAAGAGTCATTGGCCTCTTCGTCGGTGGCCTTCGTCGTTCGCTAGCCACCGGTCGCCATCACGTGTCCAACTGCACCTCTGCAGCAAACTCCAATCAGTCAATACGATGGCGGTCTGCTCTCTTCTCCTCCTCGTGGCAGTGGTGCTCACGTGTCTCCTACGGCTATAGAGAACGTCGGCCAAAGTCGTTCGCTGCCACCGGATTGCCGGAGTACCGCTCCACCATTGCTGTCCTCGAGCTTTTCTCCTCGCCGCTAAAGGTGGAGCTTGTCGGTGGGGAATGGAAGGTGAGAGTGTGTGCTCTAGGAGACGGCGAGAGCACCGGCATTTATAGCCGAAAGAGGAAAAAGCGGTGAAGGCGGGAGGGGTGTACCGACGTGGGCGAGAAAAGAGAAAATAGCGGAAATATGGGCCGGCGGTGGCGCGACATCGTGGCGAAGCGTGGCTGACGAGACGGGCGGTCAATGCCTTACGGTCCGTCACGGAGACGAGGCGACAGGAATGAGGATAATTTGGTTTCACACACTGACAGTGCAAGGCCACCGACGGAGTTTTTTCTGCCCATTTCACTTCATCCGGCGTTCCTAGACGATCCCAGCGTCATGGGTTTGGCCTGGGAACGCCGAACGAAACATGGTCCAAATTCACCAAAAATTGGGCACATAGAAACGTGATTGGACGAATTTTCGCCGTATGGATAAAAATTCCGCTTAGGAAGGCCTTTCTGAAAATGCTAGTGGAGATGCTTTTGGAAAAGAAGCATAAACAGAGAAGCTTTTTGTTTTTTGTTTTTGAGCGAGCGATTTATTTTCTAAGAGAGAACGAGAAAGAATTAGAGGGCTTAATATGGCAGAGGATTGGCTGTCACCGGGTTTTGGTTATTGCAATCAATGGATGCCTCGCTCGTGGCTGCCTGGTTTGCCTGGTTTGACGATGGCCGATGAAACCACATACATACAAATTTGCATATTGTCGCGGGCTGGCGGCGGTAGCGTGTAACATCCCAAAAATATGAAACAATGTTCATCAAACTCTAATCACTAAAATTAGGGTTAACAAAAAATTTTGATTAAATAAAAACCAAATAAATGCATGTGTGTATGTGATGATTTGATAAATGCATGAATGGACTTGTGTGATTCAAATAAATAGTGAGGAATGGTTCAAAGATCAATATAACATCGTCTAAAACATTTCCAAGTAGAAATCAATCAAAGTAAAATCACAAACAATTCAAATAAAGCAAATGGTCATTTTTGCCAATCTTGCTCACTAGGTCACTTTGAGTGTTTCTAGTCCAAGATTTCAAACAGAAACTTTTCCAATTATTTTCACCCCTTGCTAGACCAAGTAAAAGTGAATCAAAGACCACCTTGCAAACTTGCAGAAACATTTAGCAACCTCATTCAAATGACAATTTAAAATTGAATCTTTAACATATGTGAAGATCACACCTTTTCAAAACCCAACCAAACCAGTGCCCCTTGACCAATCCAACTAACCAGATACTCCCTAGTATGTGCCTAGCAAACACACCAAGTTTGAATTCAAAATTCAAATTTGAATTTCTTTCTGCCATTTCATCAAACACCTTGTCAGCAGCAAACAAACAAACATAAAACACTATAGTGAACAGTGATCAGTGCCTAACTTGCTCCCTCTATAGCTCACTCTACACTCTCACTAGATGATCAAAGTAATCTAACTAGCTTTAGCACCACTGTGAGCAAGCCTAGCCATTAATAGTGACCATGCCGAGAGCACCATTGTCACCCCATGTCGCTAGTGAGTTAGAGGAAGAACTAGCCTCGCCAACCTTGTACGGGACACGCAGCACCACCGCCACTCCATGTCCAAAGCCCCAAGCGCAGCCAGCCACTAGACCACCCTCCAAGCACGCGCCCAGTCCCTCTGCATGCGAGCTGAGAGCGCGCCAGTGCGCCGTCAGCGACACCAGCCCACAAACCACGAGCCGCCCTTGCCGCTTGCAGACGTGATCCCTAGCACCCCAGCACCCCGCCAGACATCCTCGTTCGCCACCGTGCGGACCACACACGCTTTGCACCATTAAAATTGCCGTCGGACCCGCCCAGAGCGCCGCGACATTCCGACCGTTCAGCACCGCCCCATGCCGCAAGACGACGCTGTTGAGCTTCGCCAGGGAGCACATCACCGCCCCCTATCGTCACCCATGCCAGTAGCACTTTGTGTCGTTGATACCGACGAGCTCCACCCGCGCCATTTGGTCCCCTTCAGCCACTATAAAAGGAGGCCTCCCCCGCTCGTTTTCTTCACACCAGTTCACTCCCCACCTCTCACTGATCACACCCACTCACTCCCGGAGCAAGGCGAGCACCAGGTGGCCGGAATTTTACCGGAGTTCGCCGCTGCAGAGGAGGAGAGGCGTCGTCGATTGGAGCCGCCCCAAGAGAAGTGTAGCACCCCAGGTAAAACCATTACTAGAAAATCGCATATCTTTATCTTGTGCATCATCGCATCATCATGCATATTTATATCCTCTAAATCTTTTCACCAAAAGCCTATATCTGTTTTCTAAATATCCTCGTCTTTTATTTCATATTAAAATCCGAACTCGTTCGGATGTTTTGTTTTGTCTAAAAACTATTTATAAAAGTATTTTATAAAATATATCAAACATCTATATAAATAAAATAAAACTATTTTTTTTAAACCCTGGGGGAGGCCGCCACCAGCCAGGCCCAAAGGCCCAGCTGGCCGCAGCCTACCAGCCCTCTATTCCTAAACCCTAATCTTGCAAACCCTAACCCTAGCACCTAACGCCCCCGACACGACCCAGCCACATCGCACCCAACCCACGCACCCCACACCAAATCGCCCCACCCCGGTCCACCCTGCCAGCTACACACGCACACATACCTGGATCGTACCACACACACACCACATGGTCACGTAACACAACCCCTGGCCACCACCCGTCCACCCCGGCCCCGCTCCTGGCCCACCCCGACGCTCCCCGTCCTCCCCACGATCCCCTCGCGATCCCCCCACAAGTGCTGCTCGCCTCCTTCCTTGTTTTCCGACGCCAAGGCAGCCCCCTCCCGCGCGACGAGCCTATCGCCACCAACCTGTGCTCGATCCCCAAGACCCCACAACCCCTCTTCCTCTCTTCCTGCAAGCACGCCGCCGCCTCTGCTCCCTACCTCCACGGCCGCTTCTCTCCTCCTTGGCAGGAGATCGACATGCTGCCGTCCTCCGTCCGTGTCCAGGCCTAGCGGCCGCCTCCGTTGTCTCGGCTCCCTCGCGTCCAGGCCCTGCCGCCTTCTTCCTCGCCCCGTCGGCCTCGTCCAGCCTCCGCCCGCGTGAGCGCCGCCGACCGCCCTTCCGCAGCACGGGCCCTGTCGCATCCTCTGCGGCCCCGCTGGACCCCTCCTTCGCCTCTATATCTTCCAACATTGACCGGTTCTGCCTCCATGTCCGCCGGGACGCAGCCCTCCTCGGTCCAGCGACGTCCTCGACACCATGCCGTCCTCGTCCTCACAGGTTCACCCAGCTGTGCCCTCATCCCGATGGGAACCACCAGTGTGATTCATGTTGGTTATAATGTTGCGAGAGGAGTACGCCATCACAACACGGTGCTCTTTTGGTACGCTTTGTGTTTGCAGTAGTGCTCTGGACTCCGGTGGTATTCTTCTGTGGTGGAGAAATGAAGGAAAGCTGGCATGGAATTGACGGTGCAGTGGTGTTGTGGTGATGGTGTTATGCCTATGTGGTGATGTATGATGCGGATGGATGACGTTTGGTTATTCCAACACCGACAAGATCTCCACCGGTTCGATGTTGTGCCATGGATGCCGACAAGATCTATATCGTGGACCGAAGACCGATCCCGGAGCCCGATCCAGAGACCGAACCTCGTCGAACCCCGAGACCCCAAGATCGTCGAGCCCCCTCTAATGTGTGATCCTAAGCCCCTATTTTTATAAATGATATATCTTGTTGCATATAAATTGTCATGCTCGCATCATATCATGTGGTTTGGGGACATTATGTTGATTCACCTAAAGTAAACATGGAGGCCATATGTGGGCGAATCTAGTCTAATATTGGCCCCAATTAAATTTGTGTAGCGAACCGGTGATATATTTTTGCCTTGATAAGACAACATTTAAATTGCAGAGTAGCTAAACAACACGAACCTATTAATTGATTGTCGGGACTCCGGTTCCGCTTAATATTGCCTAATTGCATCGCATCCTTGCCATGCCATACATCATATATGCATCATGCCTGATCTTTTGTCGTAGTATTAAATAGTGCATCCGGTGTTTCCTCTAGTGCTTTGCTTCTTCACGGGTTAGGCCGATGAGTTGATGCGAGAGTCGACCCGATCTTCGGATGAACCTTCGGCAGTGTTTTCCAGGCGAGCATTCTCCCCCTTTCCACCTATTTTATATTTCTAGTCTTTATTTACTCATGTTGATCTATTGCTATCTGTGTTGCGATGCTCTAGCTTTCCTACCAGTGATATCCCTTGTAGCCACTATATTTCTTTGGACGCCTAATATTGCCTGTTGTTTGGTAGATAGTTGGCCTTGCTTGTCGTAGTCGCTTGCTCAGGTGTTACTGCGTGTCGTCAAGTACCACAGTTGTTGGAAGGCTGCCATATGCTTAATGTTGGAGATGATCATGGTTTTAATTACCGTTTAACAACTAATATTGAAAGTAGGTAAATAATGTAGAGGCACAGGTGGGCAATAGATGTTATTTGGTTTTTAACCGTCCACTTGTGTCCCGTAGGACCTCGAGTACTTGATACCTGTTCCTTGAATATTCACACTATCCGCATGTGGGCCCATGAATCCCCTTAGCATGAGCTTGAGTCATATCTTATTTCTTGGGGCCACAAAGTAGTTTAGGGCTTTATTATTATCTTGTACTTATGCCATGACTATGCCATATTTTACTGCTTTATTTACTATTGCGTGTGGAGCGCCTGTACTGTTTTGGAACCTCGTGCCACATTTTCGCGGTATCAACAAGCCCAGTCACACTCACTACTAGGAAATGGCCACTCATGGCGTACCTGATAAGAGCATCCGTGGCGCACTAGCTGCGCCACAGCCACGGGCTCATTATTCTATCTCTTACCGTAGTGCACTTCACAGTGCGCTACGGTTATCTCGAGATAGGCGTGGCGCTACAATCAACACGGGCAGGGTAACAGGGTGCTCCACGGATGTGTTTTTGAAAAAACAAAAAAAAATGCAAAAAACACCCTCGTTTTGAATTGCAAAAGCAATCGGGTCCATGCATCGCCGCCGTCGTGTCACCTCGCCGGAGCATGGCCGTGGCCACGACCTACCACCGCAGGGAGGTGCGAGAGGCCGTGGCCTCTCTAGTCCTCGCCGGCGTCGAGGTGGTAGGAAGGGTGTGGTTGGAGAAAGGAAGGTAGGAAGAGAGGGAGGTAGCAAGAGAGGGAGGTAGGAAGAGAGGAAGGAAGGGAGGTCGGTGAGGAGAAGGATGCCGCCGTCGCCCGTTGTCACTGCGAGGAGGAGGAGAAGGAGAGGAGGAGGCCGCCGTTGCGCCGCCGCCGCGCCACCGTCACTGCAAGGAGAGGAGGAGGCCGCTGTCGCGCCATCACTGCAAGGAGAGGAGAAGGGGAAGGAGGAGAAGGAAAAGGAGGATGAGAAGGAAAAGGAGAAGGAGAAGGAAGAAGGAGAAGGGAGAAGGAAGAAGGAGAAGGGAAAGGGAGAAGGAAGAAGGAGAAGGGAAAGGGAGAGGGAAAATGGGAAGGGAAAAGGGGGAAGGAAAAGGGAGGAGGGCGGGTGGGGATTCAAATTTTGAATCCCGCCCAACTTACTCGTAGCGCACTAGGTGGTGGTGCGCTACGGGTAAGTTGCCCTCTATTTTTTTTCTGCAGGAAAAAACGGTCTTTTGACCGTAACTTTTTACTCTTTTTGAATTTTGAAAATATAAATAATCGCTAAACGACCAGAGGTCATTGCGAGAGGATGCGAAATCTCATTCTCGTCATTTTGATATATTAGATGTTTTTTTCGACATCGTATGCAAAAGTTACGGCCATTTTACCGTGGCATGACTTTTTTTGGCAGAAAAAGTGGAAACTCATGTTTGTTAATTTTTCTAGAAACTATACCATATTACCAACTAAATATGAAAGGATTTTATTTTTTAAAGTGTTTATTATTTTCTTTTATTTTTTGCAAAACCTAAAAAGGTGATCCACGGGGGGGGGGGGGTGTGGAGTTGGTGCAGGCCACTTAGCCGTAGGGCACTAGGGCAGAGTGCCCTACGGCTAAGTTGACCTAGCTGCTGCATCACACATGCCCGTAGCTCACTAGGTCAAAGTGCGCTACGGCTAAGTGACACATCCGTAGCGCACCTTGACCTAGTGCGCTACGGGTATGTGTGTTGTGGCCACATGTGCCCTGGTCCACACATAGCCGTGGCGCACCACCTATGTGCGCCACGCCATTTACGCTAGGGCGTGTGGGCGATGCATGCTTTGTTTCACCCGTGGGACACCACTAGCAAGTGCGCCACAGAAGTGTGGATTACGTATAGCCGTTTTCCTAGTAGTGACTTTCGGGTTCTCAGTCGTTTACAGCCGTCGTCACAAATCTTTGGGTCCGTCTCGGAGCTGGCCAACTTCGTAGCGGGTAGCTTGGTGGGGTGGCCCCCTGAAATATTATATGAATCTTGTGATTTCTTTGTAGTGATGCCTCGTTGGGTTTTCATTTGGTTTTTCTGAGGTTGATCGTGCATGTGTTGCTATTTGTGCCCCCCTGCAGGGTAAAACTTTCTGAAAGCCGTGTCCGCGGTTATGGATGACTTGGAGCACAGTATATCAATCATAGACAACTATAACTAAAATAGTGCTATAAATTTGACTTTATAATGACTAGTAATCAACTTCAGTATAACGGAATGGCTAAATAAAAATACCAACAACTGCTGGTTTTGGGATGCCTCATGCTATATGTATTTGACTAGTAAGTATTGCAGCTACACCGGAATGGTTAACTAAAACTGCCCACTATTTATAATATCAGGATGACTCATGCTATCTATATCTGACTAGTAATTGCCGTAACTATAAGGGAATGGATAAAATTGCCAACTATGTGAGTTTCCTCGGTACAACTTCCTCGATTGGTATCGAGGGGAAAACACCAGGATGGGTATGATTGGTGTTAGTATTAGGTTGGATCCGAATAGGTCTTTCTTATCCCTCTCTAATAGCCGATAGTTGTACCGAGTCTCTATAGGTTGTTTAGTGCATGCTGTGCTGCCGCTTAAGTCAACCATACCTATGTAGGCGAGGACCGCCGAATTCTAGTCTCGCCGTGTACTGGCCTCAGTACTGACCGCTCTCTTTTTTCTTTGCCCTTTATCGGCACCCCTTTTGTTTAAGCAGGTTTTGAGATCGACGTCGTTAGCAGGGTTACCCTTCTGGCTTGGCCTGGACAGTGTTATGGACGCCATTGGTTATTCTTCAGGGCTCTTAGCCCAATTTGCATCTTGTCCATACTCGGACGTTGTATCGTTTTCAAGGTGATTTGGATCTTTGTATTGTATATCTGTATTCTTGATTCGTGGAGTCGTTGTTGTATATATATGTTCTGTGGGTTCCATCGTGGACTATTGAGTAATGATATTACTTTGTTTTCCACCCGCACGAAAGTGCCTGGTAGGCACCTTTGAATCATTTCTATGTGGGTTTGGCGGGAATCGCTAAAACTTGCATAGGGCCGATTCTGAGGGTGTTACAGAGTGGTATCAGAGCTCAGCAGTTACAATACCCCACTGGTCCAGCCTGTAAGATAACCTAGCTAACAGACATCGTAGAGTGTCAAAACTATTTTGGAAAATCATTTGGATAGATCTGATTAGGTCTACTTTTACTCCTTACCCCTCTGCTATTCTCCTCTTACCTCGACGTGATTTGAATCTGCTCTCTTACCCTTTCTCGAGTCTACGAATTCTCATGGTTGGGTTCCGTCGTACCTTCAGGGTTTCGCTTTCTCCTCTTGTAACGGTGCATCGACATCCGACCTTCATGCTATCTGATGAATCTTTCATCTGTTATACCTTTCAGTGGACCCAAAATCCACTAAATATTTTTTCTTCATATCTTCCGGTGTATTCCAACGCGATGACCTCATCTGCGTCAGATCTGATGAAGAGCCTACGTCATCCTTTTGTTTCCGAATCTCGATTGATGAGAGCTTGAGTCTGACTCCGAGAGTTGGTTGCATAATTTACCTATTCATATGCAGAGTAATGCTTTGGGTGCGTGATGGACTGATCACCATCTGACTACTCTTATCATTCGCTCTCGTACATCGAATCGGTGGATCAAGCAATTTTGCTCCTTCCATAGAAGTTTGAGGTGGCCTTATCTTTTGAGATCTCTAACTTTGTCTTGTCTCTCCGGAGTGTTCTCTCGACGAACGTGAGCAACGATCTTTGTTAGTGGTGTCGCGAAGATCTACACGAAGCACGAAGATTCAGATCGTCGGCCTTCTTCCTCGTACCATGAGGCGGATCTCGAGGGCAAGATCCATTGTTAGTGGTGTCGAATTGTAGCACCCCGGGAAAAACCACTACTAGAAAATCGCATATCTTTATGTTGTGCATCATCGCATCATCATGCATATTTATATCCTCTAAAACTTTTCACCAAAAGCCTATATATGTTTTCTAAATATCCTCGTCTTTTATTTCAAATTAAAATCCAAACTCGTTCGGATGTTTTGTTTTGTCTAAAAACTATTTATAAAAGTATTTTTATAAAATATTAAAATCCAAACTCGCCCCACCCCGGTTCACCCTGCCAGCTACACACGCACACATACCTGGATCCTACCACACACACCACATGGTCACGTAACACAACCCCTGGCCACCACCCGTCGACCCCGACCCCGCTCCTGGCCCACCCCGACGCTCCCCGTCCTCCCACGATCCCCCCGCAAGTGCTGCTCACCTCCTCCCTTGTTTTCCGCCGCCAAGGTCGCCCCCTCCCGCGTGAGGCGCCTATCGCTACCAACCTGTGCTTGATCCCCAAGCCCACACAACCCCTCTTCCTCCCTTCCTACAAGCACGCCGCCACCTCTGCTCCCTACCGCCACGGCCGCTTCTCTCCTCCTCGGCAGGAGATCGACATGCCACCGTCCTCCGTCCGTTTCCAGGCCCAGCGGCCGCCTCCATTGTCTCGGCTCCCTCGCGTCCAAGCCCTGCCGCCTTCTTCCTCGCCCCGTCGGCCTCGTCCAGCCTCCGCCCGCGTGAGCGCCGCCAACCGCCCTTCTGTAGCACGGGCCCTGTCGCATCCTCTGCGGCCCTGCTAGACCCCTCCTTCGCCTCTATATCTTCCAACATCGACCGGTTCTGCCTCCATGTCCGCCGGGACGCAGCCCTCCTTGGTCTAGCGACGTCCTCGACACCATGTCGTCCTCGTCCTCATAGGTTCACCCAGCCGTGCCCTCGTCTCGATGGGAACCACCAGTGTGATTCATGTTGGTTATAAAAATGGTAATCCTGGGATTGCGATGTATGGCATAATAGGTATCTGTGATTAAAAATCCGGGTGTTGACAAGTTGGTATCAGAGCCATCCTAACCATAGGATACCCTAGTTTAGAATGGACGTTTGAATCAAAAACTTGGTTTCAAAACCAAAGAAGTGAGTATTTATGAAAACTTATTCTTATTCTTATCACTTAGACTCTTTCATGAAAATTCATGTTCCTCAAAAATTCTTGCAAACTTACATAAAATTTGACACACTTGATCACTCTACTAACTTACTCATTGTAGCACCCCGGGTAAAACCACTACTAGAAAATCGCTTGTTGTTTTCATTTTTGTGCATCATCATGATATCATGCTCATGTCATCATGCCACATTGCATTTGAGCATCATATTAAATCTTGCAATTGTGTTGTGCTATCACTAATACCTCTCCCTCTTTTATATCTCTATTTGTTTTCTACAACATTGGAATCCACTTGCTAGATTTCCACTAGTTCCCTAAATGTTTTTATTGAATTTCCAAAACCTAAATCCCATATCTAGTAAACGTGCCCAACTTTTCTATATGGGCATCATCTTATCTCCTTCTACTTCCCTCTTAGTCTCTTTTGTTACACAACCTTCTGTTTAAAATCCTATAAAAAAATATTCAAAAGGAATTATAAATCAAATGGTTTTGAAACAAATAAAAAGAACATCAAAGAATCAGAGAAGGGAGCTTCACCTGTCGCAACCCATTTGACCTTTTGGCCCAGCCGAAACCACCAGCTTCCCGTTTCCTTCTTCTCCTAATGGGCCAGCCTTCCTATCTGTCGTTGTCTTCCTCCTCTCGAAGCACATCCAGAGCTTTTCCTGTCGCTGTCGAAACGATGAACGAACCAGCACGCACCCAGAGACCTATAAAGGCAGTACCAGGTGCCGTCCCATCGAGCCCTAGCTCTGTCCCATCCATCCCCTGTTCGGCGCCGCCACCAGATCATCATCCACTACTCCTATTTTTCTTCTTCCCCGCAAGTATCTGAGAGAAAGCGAGAACCCTCCACGAGCACCTACAAGTCCGCTGCCGCTCCAAGTCACCTGACGCCATGATCGCCATCAAGCCACCAAAGCCCCTGAATCGAACCGCGTCGTCGTATCTGTTCTCCTCTCCAGGAATCGCAAGCCGGGACGCCCCTGTTGTCACCGAGGACTGCGTTTCTCAGCTCCGGCCACCGGAGTTCCCTCGTCAAATACGCCGCCGACAAGCCTTCCCCGTCGCCATCGTCTACACTAGGAGAGCATGGTAAGCAGCCTGTTTCCGTTCCCCTCCTCCTCCTTTGACGTTGTGCACCGTAGCCTCGCCTCGGTTGTTTCCAAGCTCGCCGAAAACTGCAGCGTGAGTTTCCTATCCGTCTCCCACCCTTGCGGTCTTCCCCGTCTCTGCACCAACGCCACCATCGGGACATCTGGATGAAACCACCATGTCCGTGGCCAGGTATAACCCCCTCAGACACACGCACACCCTCCTTGCTACCCGCAAACGCCATGCCCGGAGTAGCGCCGCGCTGTCTCCTCCCTTGCCGCCTGGCAGCGTGCCTGTGCAACAGCGATCCGAACAAAGACGGCAGCCGTAGCGTCTCTGTTCCTCGGATGTTCCCGGACGCCTCAAGTCTCCTCCGGCGATCCTTCCTTGACGGGGATCAATCTCGGTTCTTCCCTCTTCACGTCGGAGAAAACTACACATCAGACGGAGCCGTACTTCGTCTGCAATCGTTTCCCGAAGTCCGCTGTTTATCTCTGCGAACCGGAATCTTTGTCATTTGCGGGTCCGATGCGACACCTCTGTTCCTTGTGGTTTTCCATGTGACACCGTCACCGTGCGGCGAAGCTCCAACAATAAAAGTTGTTCTCCTATGTACATTCTTCGCACCTGCGAAAACCTCACTCAAAACGATTCCGTAACGAGCTCGAAATCATCTCGCGAAGATTGGTTAAGCTAGCTTGTTTTGCCAATCGATGTTCAGTTCTTCCCGTCAGATCTTGATGGTTTTGCAAAAACCCCCCCTTGAAGCTTTCTCTTTCTAACCCGCGCCCCAGCCACTTCAGCTAGGAGTCCTAGTCAGCAGCACGGGCCCGTCGGTCAGTCTCAGCTGATAAGGGACAGTCTGGTATAAAAAGTTTTCGAAGTAAAAGAAATTCCAGAAATGTATAAAAGGGATTCACATCAATTAATTCACAACTTTTAGTTGCTTTATCCAAATGCAATGTTTTATATACCGATATTGATCAGAAAAACACAAGGATTAGTAATATGACATCCAAAATGATTTTTGAACAATTAAAATTTTCGAAATTGTTTTAATATTATTAAATTGTCGTTTCTTAATAAATCTATAACTTTAGAACTGTAAATCGTAATTCGACAAATGATATGTCTAAATCGATCAGCACGACAAGACCTCTTCAACCATGATATCCATGTTATCATTTGCATCATGTATTAAGAGCAGTTTTATAATCAGTACTGTTTATGCAAGGAAAACATGATAAATAAAATTGGAAACTAATTGTTTCTTATTAATAATGCCTCACAAATGCTATATCATCAATGTGCAATGCCCCTTATACCTTTTCAACATAGTTTCATCATTAATTTTCCATGTCATGCATCATATCATGACCATGCCGATTCTTCCGTATTAGTTGTAATTGTTGCATCGCTTGTTTCTTTTAGTGTTTGCTTCTTCCCGGATAGGGCGATGAGATGTTGTGAGATTCGACAAGTTCTTCGGTTATGAAACTTCGGCAATGTTTTTCAGGCGAGCATTCTCCCTCTTTCTACCTATCTTACTTTTATAGTCTTTATTTCCTCCTGTTGATCTATTGCTATCTGTGTTGCGATGCTCTAGTTTTCGTACCTGTGATATTCCTTGCAGCCTTATATTTCCTTGGACACATCCTATTACCTGTTGTCTGGTAGATAGTCGGCCTTGCGTGTCGTAGTTGCTTGCTCAAGTGTTGTTGCGTGTCATCAAGTACCACAATTGTTGGAAGACTGCCATATGCTTTATGTTGGAGATGATCATGACTTTAATTACCGTTTAATAACTAAAATTGAAGTAAGTAAGTAATGCAGAGGCACAGGTGGGCAATAGATGTTATTTGGTTTTTAACCGTCCACTTGTGTCCCGTAGGACCCCGAGTACTTGATACCTGTTCTTTGAATATTCGCACTATCCGCATGTGGGACCATGGATCCCCCTAGCCAGAGCTTGAGTCATATTTATTTCTTGGGGCCACAAAGTAGTTTGGGGCTTTATTACTATCCTGTACTTATGCCATGCTTTACTGCTTATTTACGATTACGCGTGGAGCGCCTGTACTGTTTAGGAACAAATGTGGAATGTTTTCGCGGTATCGACAAGCCCAGTCACACTTTCGGGTTCCCGATCGTTTACAGCCATTGGCACAAACCTCTGAGTCCGTCTCTGAGCCGGCCAACTTCGTCGCGAGTAGCTTGGTGGGGTGGCCCCCTGAAATTTATATGAATCTTGCAATTGCTCTGTCGTGATGCCTCGTTGGGTTTTATTGGTTTTTCTCGAGGTTGATCGTGCGTGTGTTGCTATTTGTGCCCCCCTGCAGGGTAAAACTTTCTGAAAGCCGTGTCATGGTTATGGGCGACTTGGAGCACAGTATCTCGATCATAGACAACTATAACTAAAGTAGTGCTATAAATTTGACTTTATAATGACTAGTAATTAGCTTCACTATAATGGAATGGCTAAATAAAAGTGCCAACAATTGCTGGTTTGGGTTGTCGCCTGTTACCATTGTATCTGACTAGTAAGTATTGCAACTATAACGGAATTGCTAAATAAAAGTACCAACAACTGCTGGGTTTTGGGATGCCTCATGCTATATGTATCTGACTAGTAAGTACTACAACTATAACGGAATGGTTAATTAAAACTGCCCACCGCTTAAGATATCAGGATGACTCATGCTATCTATATTTGACTAGTAATTGCCACAACTATAACGAAATGAATAAAACTACCAACGGTGTGAGTTCCTCGGTTGACTTCCTCGGTTGGTATCGAGGGGGAATACCAGGATGGGTATGTTTGGTGTTAGAATCAGGTTGGATCCGAGTAGGCCTTTCTTATCCCTATCTGATAGCCGCCAGTTGGACTGAGTCTCTATAGGTTGTTTAGTGCATGCTGCGCTGCCGCTTCAGTCCACCATACCTATGTAGGCGAGGACCGCCGAATTCTAGTCTCACCGTGTACTGGCCTCAGTACTGACCGCTCTCTTTTTCCTTTGCCCTTTGTCGGCACCCCTTTTGTTTAAGCAGGTTTTGAGATCGACGTCGTTAGCAGGGTTACCCTTCCGGCTTGGCCTGGGCAGGGTTATGGACGTCATTGGTTATTCTTCAGGGCTCTTAGCCCCATTTGCATCTTGTCCGTAGTCGGACGTTGTATCGTTTTCAAGGTGATTTGGATCTTTGTATTGTATATCTGTATTCTTGACTCATGGAGTCATGTTGTATATATATGTTCTGTGGGTTCCATCGAGGACTATTGTGTAATGATATTACTTCGTTTTCCACCCGCACGCAAGTGCCTGGTGGGCACCTTTGAATCGTTTCTATGCGGGTTTGCCGGAAAGCGCCGAAACTTGCATAGGGCCGATTCTGAGGGCGTTACACTCATCCTATATTCTTATAGATGGACGTGAAGTACAACAAGTTTTATCAGTTGGGGTATGGAGGAGACCTCATCTTTGAGCGTGACTTGGACCAGCTGGCAAAAATGCTGAGCGTCCACACCCCGAGTTCTTCGGAGCTCAGCTCAATGATCAGGAAGGAGAGGAATTGCAGAGGTTAGTTGTTGCAAGTCTCCAAGGAAAGATTGAACCCCCCACTACAAAGGGAATTCAGTTCACCTTAAGATAGAACAACTGGCTCGATGGACTTGCCAGGGCCATGCAGGAAGCTCTTGCCCGTATGTGTGGGCAGAGTATCAATCAAATCAAGGGTACCTGCTTTGAGTTCTATCCAAGGCGTGATGCTATGGGACAGCCACTGGAGGCCCCATATCACCATGAGCTGAAGACTCAGTTGGACCATCTCAGCTTCATGATGTATGACCGTTAGAAGGAGTTGGACAATGCCCGTTCCTACGCCAACCACAATACGCCATCGCCGCCAAGAAGGATCAGACTATTGCCATGCTAGTGAAGGATCACAAGTCTCGTCGCCGTTAGCTCGACAATAAGGAGCACATCACTGCCCGTCTTCGCCACCGGATCACGGATTTGGAGGAGACCATCCACGAGAGAGACATGCAGTTGGAGGAGAGGGAGAATGCAGGGGAAGACCTTCATGGAGACCCCTACTCCTATCTCAGCGATGATGATGACTTTTTGGAGGATCAGGCCATGGACTTCTTCACCGATGAGGATGACTTCGCCTTCATTGATGATGATGAGGATGAGGAGGACACTGACTCCAAGGAGTAGTAGCACTTGAGCACTAGCGTTAGTGAGTTGTATTTGGTCCCACTGTATCATAGTTTTCCAGAATGGTTCCTAAAACCATCTGTTTTCCTTGTTGTGGTGTGTGTTTGTATTGTGTGCTATGAATGAATGAATGAATGAAAAGCAAGTTGCTAGAAAAGTCCGAGTCAAACTTTAAAAACTTTTAAAAAAACCCTGAACCTTAGAAATTTCCCTCTTTTCTCATGATCTACCTCAATCTTCAGCTGCCTCGCGGAGGAAGCAACTCAGTCCGGACCCGATGTTGCAACTCTTGCAAATGTTGGTTCTGACCGCGAAGCTAAAAGAGCCGAACATCAAGCCAACTTAGCCACCCTTCAACAGATAGCTCAGATAGCCAACAACAATCAAGGACATGGAAATCAGGACAACCATGGATCTAAGCTCAAGAATTTCTAGAACACCAATCCACCTGTTTTCACTAAGTCAGAAGAGCCCCTAGATGCAGATGATTGGTTGCAAACCATGGAGAACAATCTGGAAGTTGCAGGAGTGGAAGCTAACGAGAAAGTGTTGTTTGCTACCCACTACCTGGCCGGAGATGCAAGAGCATGGTGGAATAGCGTTCGCGCAATGACAGGATGTGAGACCATGGCGCATGGCTCAATAGGATTGATAGGAAATCCATACCAACAAGTTGCAACTTCTTTTCCGGAAGCTCATTCGAAAAGAACTCTAAGGTTAAGCGTGCTTGGCCTAGAGCAATTCTAGGATGGGTGACCGACCGGGAAGTGGGTAACCGGGTGCGCATGAGTGAGGACAAAGTGCACAGAAAAGACTAGTGTTGGTCTGTGGGGTTAGTCTATAGATCCTATTGAGCTGCCAGAAGTGACAACCGTCGGTCCGGAGAGGCCGGGGGTGTTACAAGTGGTATCAGATCCCACCCTCGCGGTTACATGGGTGTGTGCGGGTCAGTGGCGGACACGTGGCGCATGGCGCGTGTGGCCCGGAGTGGACACGGCATGGCATATGTGCCGGCACTGGACGCATAGACGTGTGCTAAGAGGGGACGTTCCTGGCTTGTGGTTGATCGACGAGGACGTCGATCTTCTAAGGGTGGGTGTATGTGAGACCATGGCGCATGGCTCAATAGGATTGATAGGAAACCCATACCAACAAGTTGCAACTTCTTTTCCGGAAGCTTATTCGAAAAGAACTCTAAGGTTAAGCGTGCTTGGCCTAGAGCAATTCTATGATGGGTGACCGACCGGAAAGTGGGTAACCGGGTGCGCATGAGTGAGGACAAAGTGCGCAGAAAAGACTAGTGTTGGTCTGTGGGGTTAGTCTAGAGATCCTATTGAGCTGCCAGAAGTGACAGCCGTCGGTCCGGAGAGGCCGGGGGTGTTACACAGGAGGTCAGCTGATGACTTGGGAAGAGTTCAAAGTCAAGTTCAGCAGAACCCATGTGCCACCGGGTTTGATCAAGAGGATGAGAGATGAATTCAGAGAACTGAAGCAAGGAAGGATGACAGTAGTGGAGTACCGAGACAAATTCCTATCATTGGCTAGGTATGTGTAACATCCTAGCATTTAGGACTAAACGAAGGGTAGATTTAGGATTTTGTGCATCTGCATGCATGCATCTCAAAATCCGGGTAATTTTTTGCCAAATTAAAAGACTAGAGTGATCAGGATTCTCACTCCGATGAATTAGGTTTAGTGTCATCAGAAGGGGAGTGAGATGAATTTTGACATGACCTCTATGGTTTTGTTGAGTTATGAGGGGAGAAATTCGACTTAGGAATAATTATTCACAATAATACAAATACAAGTATTATAAATAAAAGTATAAAGATTATTACAATCCAACATTACAATGTTATTTTACAATAAAAGAATAAAGGAATATTACAATGAAACAAATAAGAGAATAAAGAAAATGGAAAATGAATTACAATAATTCAACAAATAGAAGAATTCTTTATTAAAAGAATATATATTACATCATTCTTTTACAATAAAGGAATAATAAGAGATGAATACAATTATAATAAGATAAATAAATGCATTATAATATCCTTACATAATTTCTTGATAGAAAAAGGAAATTACAAAAAGGGATAAAAATAAAAACATCTACAACTAAATTCCTATCTAGTATTGATGTTCCTACACTCCTTCTTGGTACCTGCAAATTAAGACAAAATAAAACAAAGGATGGGGATTAAGGTTAGTGCTGTGAGTCTAACAGTGAGGTGCAATGTTCATTACATCATTGAGCATATAAAAATGGGCAAGTTCACCAAAATATTATCTGCTCTTATCAGTAACTTTGCCTCAGAACCACATCATAGGCAAATTAGGGGCAAGTTTCACCAAGGGAAGGTAAAAGGCAAAGAGGTAAAATCCAAGGAAATCTCAAGCCTTTTACTTGATATGTTCCATCTAGGTGAGTCAAGCTCACACACACATGCATGTCTATGTGCTGTCAACACAGGAGGCACTATGAGAGAGAGATAAGTACACAGCCGTAGCAGGGGGGTGTTATGCTGAAATTACTTCACCATAGCAAGAAACAGCCAACACAAGTCAACCACACAAGCCATCCTTACATTTCCAGAGTTCATAAGTTTAACACCAAAACTCCATAGTGCACTACCACCACATCACTAGCACCCTGGTTGCTCAAGGAAGCCATCCAAGGACATCAGGAGGAGGCCAGGAGCATAAAGAGTAGACCAAGTGAGCAGCAAGAGGGTGAAGTCTAGGAGGGAAAGGGGAAGCAGGACAAACACTAGAGCTAGCAACAGAATAGAATCACCACAACATCCACAACCAAGTCATCTATCTCCACTGCAAGCATTAGGTTGGCTACTAGAACTATGCTAGTATCTGTTCTTGTCAAATTAAAACAAGCATCAGTGGGGAAGAGGGAGAGAGCTCTCAGTATAGTGTAGAAATGCTACACTAGTTCATCCTAGAGATGTTAAAAGCCAACAACAAATTATCTATTCTTATCTCTCTAAGAGTTTGGCCTCAGCCTTGTGCATCATGGACCAAGGTCAAATAGTAGGGTGGTACATCTAGATCATCCAGATTAGAGGATATCATTTTTTCAATACCTACTTGGCAAGTCTAGCATATCCATTAGGGGAAAATCACTGTGTTCCATAGAATTCCACTATTGAATCTACAGAGTACAAGAAATCATCACCACATAATCATTTTCCTAGTTTACAATAACTAGAAATCATTTAAATTCTCACTCCCATATTGATAGAATAAATTGTCACTCACTTATATACAAGCTATCAATTGGACTACAAGTTATAGCCAGAAAAGAGTCCAGGCAGTAGTTCCCAGCTACAGGTCCTGCTACCTAGGCCATCACTGTGCACACTCCAGGAAGGGAGGCACCACAGCAGTAGCTCAGATAGTAGATGCCACTAATAAGTAGGGAATCCATTTTGCAATACATTCATTTAGACAAATCAATCTCATCTGAACATGCTAGATATGATCAGGCTATTGTGTACACTCCAAAGAGGCATCACAATAGCAGGACCATATTAGCAGAAGCCACTCTAGAAGATTCCATTAGGAAAGAGTGTAATCATTTTCCTAGTATATTCTAGGAATCATATCTTTTATATACTACTTGATTGGCAGTCAACACTAGATTCCTTGCAAAGAAATCAACCCTCATGTATAGCTACTGTGTTGTTCACCACTATGTGCAATCCAAAGGGAAGCACCACAGTGGCAAACCTCATAGTAATAATCCCTAGATAATTTACCAAACAGTTCATCATTTAGTAAAAGCTCTCCAAATATAATCTATCATCTCCCCATCTTAGCAAGCTAGGAATCATTGGAACCATTCAAACTGTCATGACAACAGTGTTAAGGAAACATGTAAGCTATGCTTACAAGACACATCCATACAAGATTCATCATCTTCCTAGATAAAAATTTCTAGGAATCATTCTTTAAATTATGATCTCTCTGACAATCTGGACAGGCGATAAGATTAATACATATCATCATTTAGCCAGTGACATATACCTATTTTGCTGTTATATCTAACAGGTATAAAGTTACAGAAAAACTAATTCCTGAAGCAAAGCTTCAGTAAGTTAAGAATCAAAACATCAAGTTTGTAGGGTGACATGGTTATACCCTACGGGTACGTGACCTCAGCATATCTGGTCCAGCCCAAGGAAGGCCCACGGTGGATATACGCTGGCCCATGAAGACTTTCGGGTGGCCCAGGCCCATGACGCCTTCGAATCCTTGGAGAGCAAGACTAGAGTAGATAGGAAATTCAAAGGGGTAAAACCCTAGAACCTGTAACCGACTAGGACTATGCTCGGGACCTGCCTAAGTCTATATAAAGGCCAGGAGGGCACGGCCTAGATCCGTCGACTCATACTTTCGCATACACACCTCCACGCCAGATCGATTCTACGCACCCCTGTAACCTTCGGTTCCGCCGTAATCAAGAGCAGACAAGCAGGAGTAGGGTTTTCCATCCGGGGGCCTGAACCTGGGTAAATCTCGTGTCCCCTGGTTGCTTGTCTGTTAACCGTTCCACGATCTCCAGCATCCCCATCTTCTCCAAAACCCAAGTCCATAACAATGGGCATTGACGAGTCGAAACCTCGTCAATTGGCGCCGTCTGTGGGAATCGGGGCTGCTGATTGTGCGGTCGTGACGGTCCCGACCCGATCGATCTACATCTTTTCGGCGACGGAGAGTCACCTCCTATTCGGCGCTTTCGACTTCACCGCCCACTCGCCGGCCACCATGAAGGACTTCGAGCCCGTAGGCGACGGACTCGAAATCTTGTTCGGGAGCTTCTGCTTCCAGGTGGGGCAAACTGGCACCCTCCGCCTCCCTGAGCGGGTGCCCCTACCATCAATCAGGCCCGCTTCATGGGCCCCACACCCCGTGCTACGCACGACATCATCAGTAGATGATTCCTATGATAGCAGCAGCTGCAACTCCGATCTGTGTGATCCTCCATCAGATGCAGGGACCTACGGTTCCGGATCCGAAAGCTGCGGCAGTAGCGGACCAATCTACAAGCACTACCAGTGCGCCGCAGTCATCCAGGAACAGCAAACGCCTAACCCGCCGCCCAACACGAACCCCAACCCGCAGGCGAAGCGGCGGAAGCGGCGGAACGAAAAGCCAGTCCCCGACCCGGCCAGAAAACAACGGCCACGTCATTCAACTTAGCAAAGAAGGATGGATCTAGGCACGCCGCACCGTAGCAGGCGACATAGTCCTGCCTGCAGACGCCTCACGTGAATTACTGATGGCATACCACTACCTCCTCATCGAGGAGCACAAGAAGCAAGTCAAGATGCAGGAAACGCTTGACAAACGCAAGCAAGCAACTCTGAGTCCAGCGCGCGATGATCTGCGCTCTCCGCCATGGCCCCCGGCTCTAGCACAAACGGAAACCAGGGAAACAAGCACCGCTCTCGGGTGGAGAACATGGACCCCAAGGAGCGCCGTGATGTGACCCGAACTCTCCACACATCGTTCATGGAGATGGATGCCGACGGCAACATCATCCCGAAGACACCGCAAGCTGCGATCATGGCAGCCACTGCATATCTCGCGGCCCACCAACCACCGGAGGGGGACCCGAAAAGAGCCATGCATAAGTCCGCACTCACCAGACTCGGACTTGTCGGAGCTGCGCTCCACGAAGACGCTCCTGCGGAGCCAAAGAAGAAAGCTCCGGCCAGGCGCGACCGGAGCCCCACCCCTTCATTCGAAGAGGAAGAGGAACACGACCTTCCTCGAAGGAAAAAGAGCTCGCATCGCCATAAACGCGACTACAATGCCAGAGACGCGCTTACACAGCGCAAAATCGACAAAGCGCGAGCCAAACGTGCACGCTCGTCTGAATCCGAGATGGACGAAGACGAAGGAGAACTCTATGGAGCCCGATGCTTCAGCAGATCTGTTCGGCGAACACAGATGCCACGCAATTTCAAGCTTCCTTCGGATACTCCGAAGTTCAACGGCACGCAAGATCCAAAAGCCTGGCTCAGTGACCATCTGTCATCCGTCAAGTTGCACGGCGGTAACAAAGAAACCGCCATGCAATGCCTTCAGCTGTAGCTGACAGGCGCGGCGCGGGTCTAGCTCAGCAGCCTATCATCAGGGTCCATCCGAAGCTGGGAGGAGCTAGCTTACAGCTTCATCCGAAACTTCAAGGGCACCAGCAATAGGCCCGCCTCAATCAAAGAGTTACGAGCCTGCACTCAGAGAACGGGCGAATCTATTCGCTCGTACATACTACGCTGGTCTACCACCAAGAACTCCGCAGCACACATCTCCGAAGAGAGGGCCATCGACGCCTTCAGGGACGGCGTTAAACGCCAAGATTTCAAGGAGGAACTTGGGCGTGTCAAGCCCAAAACACTCGATCACCCCATGGACGCCATAGCAGGTGGGCCGGCGCGAAGCATTCATCGAGCACAATCGGATGAAGAGGGCGACTACGGCTGAAGACGCCGCCAAGCAAGAGGAGATCGCGGCGTCACGACGATCGCGATGGACCCGACATGGTCGCGGCGGCTACGCCGACGCATAACAACAACCGCAACAGCGGAGGATACCGCGGAGGAAACTTCGACGGCGGACGCCCAAATCGTGCAGCAGGTAACGACGCGACAATGGACCCTCAGCATACGACAAACTTTCGGGTCCATGCACCATCCACTTCTACATCGACAAGCAGGATGGCAAAAAGAAAGCTAGCCACATGCTCAAGGATTGCCGCGAGTTCAAGAAACTCAGCAAAAGCATGGTGCAGATGAGGCAACAAGCCCCAATCCCTGCGTTCGAAAACGCACCTGCGCCAGGTGAAATAGCACATGGAGCTCCTCCACCGCCGCCTATCGGAGGCCCAAACCAACCAGTCGCACCCGCACAGAACAACGCTGGGAACGGGTAACCCCCACCGAAAGGAGCACTAATGATGATCCAAAAGGGACGCCCCACAAATAGGGTGCAGAAGAAAATCACTCGAAAAATCAACCTGGCCGTGGCAACCCCACCTGCCATCCCTGAGTACCTCAGCGGATCGGAGTCCTGCATCACATTCACTCGTGCGTATCACCCTTGCCAGATCCCCCGCCCAGGTCATGCTGCCCTGGTGCTGGAGGCGCAGATCGGAGGCTTCGAGATGAGCCGCGTCTTCATGGACGGCGACAGCGGCATCAACCTAATGTTCGCAAGCACTCTAGCAGCAACGCGGATCCCGCAATGCAGCCTGGAACGTTCAGACACAACGTTCCACGGCATCGTTCCAGGGAAGGGCATATTCCCCCTGGGCAAAATAGGGCTCGACGTCATCTTTGGCAAAGCGGACAACTTCCGGCAGAAGCGACTCGAATTCGAAGTGGTGGACTGGCCATCACAATACCACGCCATCCTTGGGCGTGTAGCATTCGCAAGGTTCCTGGCTATCCCACACTACGCATACCTACTACTCAAGATGCCAGGGCCGAAGGGCGTCATCACAGTCCACGGGAGCTTCACCCGATCGGACCAATGTGACAGGGATTTCAACAAAATCTCCCAGTCTTTCGGCATGCAAGACGAGCTCGTAAGGCTTCGTGAGGTGACGGACAATGGGGCACCCCCAGTCACAAGGCAAGACGCACCTGACATGTCTTTCGACTCCACCGTCAACACAAAGAAGGTGCAGGTCCATCCGACGGATGCCTCCAAGACGGCCCTGATCGCCAACGACCTCAGCCCCGCATAGGAAGGCACACTCATCGAATTCCTCCGTGAGCACTGGGAAATCTTCGCCTGGTGTCCTGCGGACATGCCAGGAGTTCCCAGGGAATTCGCCGAGCACGCACTCAACGTCTTTCCAGACACCAAGCCAGTCAAGCAGTCCATCCGGAGGTAGCCAGACCCACGAGCGAAGCTATCGGCAAGGAAATTAATAGACTACTCGCTGCAGACTTCATCAGGGAAATCAAGGAAAGCGAGTGGCTTGCAAACACAGTCATGGTCCCAAAGAAGGACACGGACATCCTGCGGATGTGCGTGGATTTCACGTCACTAAACAAGCATTGCCCAAAGGACCACTTTCCTCTCCCTCGGATCGATCAGATCATCGATTTGACTGCAGGTTGTGAGAAACTCTCCTTCCTCGACGCCTACTCAGGCTATAACCAGATTCGACTCAAGGTCGAAGATCAGGAGAAAACGGCGTTTATCACACCGTTCGGAGTATTCTGCTACAACACAATGCCTTTCGGGCTAAAGAACGCAGGTGCTACGTACCAGCGATGCATGCAGGCCTGCCTCAAGGACCAGATCGGTCGCAACGTCCAAGTCTATGTTGACGACATAGTGATAAAAACCAAGGAGGCAAGAACACTTATCGACGATCTCCGCGAGACGTTCGACAACCTCGATCGCTACAGGATCAAGCTCAACCCCGAAAAATGCGCCTTCGGCGTCCCATCGGGTCAGCTGCTTGGGTACTTCATCTCTCAGCGAGGGATCGAGGCGAACCCGAAGAAAATCAGAGCCATCATGGCGATGGAGAAACCAAAAAACCTCAAAGGCATCCAGCAGCTCGCAGGACGAATAGCGGCGCTAAGCAGATTCATCAGCCGCATGGGCGAGAAGGCCTTACCATTCTACCAACTGCTACGCAAAGCAGATAAATTCGAGTGGACACCGGAAGCCAACGATGCATTCAAAAGCCTCAAGTGGCTTATCTCCACTTCGCCCGTCTTGGTCACGCCAAAGGAGCGCGAGCCTCTGCTGCTGTACATATCAGCCACACACCAGGTGGTCAGCACCGTGCTAGTGGTCGAACGACCCGAAGAGGGTAAGACCCACGGGGTCCAACGCCCAATCTACTACCTCAGCGAGGTACTCACGCCAACAAAATAGAGGTACCCTCACTACCAGAAACTCGCCTACGGCGTGTTCATGACGGCTCGACGGCTAAGCCATTACTTCCAGGAGTACCAGGTGATGGTCGTCAACGAGGCACCCCTGAACAGCATCCTGAATAATCCAGAGGCCACAGGACGCGTGGCCCTGTGGGGCATCGAACTGTCACCCTTGGACATCGTCTCACGAAGCGACTTCGCAATCAAATCTCAAGTCCTTCCGGACTTCTGGTACATTGGATGGAGCTGCAGCTGCGGACACCGGATATGTCGCAGATCATGGACGATGCGCCAGGCTCCAAGCGAGAAGCGGAGCAGAGCGGGTCATCTTGACCTCCCGCAAGCGACAAGATGAAATCGTCCTTCGGATGAAATTCGAGCCTCAACAACATGGCGAATCTGAAGCCCTCATCCACGGCATGAGGATGGCAAAGATATGCGCGCAGCGCTGGTCATCTGGTGACTCCAACCTCGTTGTCCAGCGACGATGAATGAGTGCGGCACACGCCGAAAACATTATCGCATCGCGCGCTACAACGCACTCGAAGGAGAATTGACGGCTGCGAGCTTGACGCGTCGGAAGAAAGCAACGAGGAAGCCGGACTTCGCCAACATCGGCTCCACCTGCGCAAAGGTGCCACCGGGTGTGTTCCTCGAACAGATCTGCGTGCCATCCATCAAGCGGAAATTCCCCAAGGGATCACCCGAAGAAGCAGAACACTCGGGGGCTACGCTGCCCGAAGGACATGAAGCACCCGAGAAACTGGACATAGAGGTCGCCATGGTAAACCTAATGCAGGTCATGGCAGTCGAAGAAACTTGGACGCGACCATACCTCCAGTTCTTGATAAACGGAGAAGTGCCTGACAGCCCGACAGATGCCCGACGCATATCTCGTCGGTCAAAAGTCTTCACCACCATCAATGGCGAGCTATACAAGCGCAGTATTACGGGTGTACTACAAAGATGCGTCACCATCGGTGACGGGAAAGCCATCCTCCAAGACATCCACGAGGGCATCTGCGGCCATCACGCAGGCAGCCGCTCCCTAGTCACCAAAGCTCTACGAGCCGGATTCTACTGGCCAACGGCCATGAGCGACGCGAAGGACATCGTCCGACGATGCAATGGGTGCCAATGGTTCGCCGATAAACCGCACGCACCCGGGTCCGAACTCAGACCCATACCTATAGCCTGGCCTTTTGCTCAATGGGGCCTCGACATGATTGGCAAACTGCCAAAATCCTCGAAAGGGGGACACGTTTACCTCCTGGTCGCAGTCGACAAATTCACCAAGTGGATCGAGGCCATGTCGGTCACCAACCAGAAAGGAAAAACTGCCGTCAAGTTCTTCGAGTCCATTGTCTACAGGTTCGGTGTACCGCACAGCATCATCACCGATAATGGATCGAACTTCATCTCCAAGGAGTTCCAGGACTTCTGCGAAGGCCTTGGGATCAACATCACGTACGCCTCAATGGCACACCCGCAAACGAACGGGCAAGTGGAAAAGGCCAATGGCCTAATCGGCGCTGGTATTAAGAAGCGCCTCATGAGTCCACTCGAACGGAAAGCTGGAGCCTGGACGAAAGAGCTACCATCCGTCCTGTGGAGCTTACGAACTACGTCAAACAGCTCCACAGGCTACACACCGTTCTTCATGGTGCACGGAGCTGAGGCCGTGCTACCGGCCAATCGCCACGGGCCCCGGTCGCGCTTACAATGACGAATCTATGGCTGCACTCGAAGATGCCGTCGACACACTCGACGAAGCAAGAGACATAGCAGCAGCTCGATCAGCGGTGTACCAGCATAGTCTCCGCAACTACCATAGCCGTCGGCTTCGCCCCAGGTCCTTCGTCGAAGGAGACCTCGTCTTGCGACTCAAGCAAGAGTGACCGACGAAATTCGAGTCACCATGGGAAGGACCCTACGTCATCACCGAAGTCATCCCAGGTGGCGCCTACCGCCTCAAGCACGTGGAGTCTGGAGTCGCATACTCCAACCCATGGAACATCGCGCACTTGCGACGATTCTACCCCTAGCTACCTACCCCTTTACTTTCAATAAGGCTTTCAGCCAAGGCTATTCAGCCGAACAATGTACTTCCTCCATTACGATATAAATAAATCTAAGTGTCTCGCCCCAAACTTCAGTTTGCTATTTTACAAACTTTACTTATGCTACAAAAGCACTCGGGGGCTCCCCCCACCTCACGATTTCATCGACTGAGGATCACGCGTGTACACCTGAGTAGCTGACAACGTCAGGCAAACGAAAAGGACACGTACTCAAACAAAGCACTGCGTGCTTACAGCAAACAAACCTTTACAACAAAGGGCACAACACGCCCAGTCGAAATATACAAATTTTACATTTATCTCTTTTACAGGTACTACCTATTCTGAAGAATAACCTGAGCATGTTGCTCAAACAAATCCACGACCTGTTCGGCATACTGCCTTACAGCTGCGCATGTGGACGCATGTCCCACTCATCACCATCCAGCCGAGGAGGTGGCCCAGCTGCCACAACAGCCAAATCTACATCAGGCCGGTGCAGCCTTACAAGAGATAAAGCAGCCTTCACTCCCGCAACAAGCTGTTGCCGCACCAACTCCTTGACATTGCTCATGCTCCGAAACTTCGACAGAAGACACGCAAGGCTCGTCGGTACGGCATCTAAAGGAAACATGACGTGCAACACCGAGGCAAGCGACGTCTGCACTTGGCAAAGCACCCGCGAAACCTGGTGCACACGATCCTGCACCGTCGCCAGAGCCATGGCACGGTCACGATCCATCCAGAAGAAGCCGCCAGCCTCCATGCCCTGTTGAGTCAAGCAATTGACCCGAACAGCGACACGCTCCTTCTCTTCCCTCGGAGCAAGGTTAGCACCTGCGACAATTGCACAAAATAAGAGGCAAGGCCAGCAGGCTCATTCGAAGAACTGAGCTGCAGCTCGAAGCAAAGAACAACTTACACTGAAGTTGCTCAAACAGCCGAAGCAGTTCAGCCATCAAGTACTCCTCTCTGGCTGCACCACGATCCGCCTTGGACTTCCAAACATCGGCGTGACCTCGCAACCCAAGCAACTCCTTCTCAAGACTACAAACATGATACCGAAGAAAAGCGAGTTGCGAGGAAGCATCCAAAGATGGACGCGGTTGCGCTGCAGGCGAGGTGTCAACAGGGTCAGCACCCGAAGGAACCTAGAACAGCAGAAAAGCAAAGGACACAAACATTCAGACAGTGGTAGAGTACAACTCAGGCGAATTCATTCAGCACATAAAATGCCACTACGTGGCACAAGAATTGTGTTCATCAAAATATTTACAGCAAAAGCAGACTACAAATTATTCTATGTCTACAACACCTAAGACGCGGCACCCTGAGTCGCCTCGGAGCCGGACTGCCTAGCCTTGGCCCCGCCCTGCTGCCGTAGTGCATACTGCATAAACAAATCAATGAGCTTGCCCATATAAACTTGCGGCAGCGAGTAGGCAGCAAAGGCTACCTCGGATCCATCTGTAGTTGTCGGCATCCGGGAGGTGATCTGGGGCAGGTCCAGCTCCGCTCCAGCCGCCAAGGCCATCGCCGGCCCGACGGACGCGCCGATGCCCTTCTGCTTGCGCTTGTACGCCGCAGGCGCATCGGCTGACAAAGCCTCCGCCAGAGCATCCACATCATCGAGGGCCGCGCCCTTAGGGACAAGCTCCCTGTAGAAGCGGCCAAGGACCTCCTTCGCCTTGGCAAGGAGGCGGCAGCGGTCTTGCAGTGATCTTCGACTGCCGCAGTAGCATCATCTAGAGCACTCCCATGCTCTAGAGCGCTGCGGTCAAACTCGATGCCTGCGGCATCTGAGACAAAAAAAAGAGAAGACATGAAGAAAAGCGGCACAGAAGAAGACAAGAAACACGAAGAAACAAGCACAAATACAACACTTACCCGAAACAGCCTTGGCAGCAGCCATGAGCTTGCCCGCCACCTCTCTCTCACGAGCAGCCGCAACAGTGGCCAGCTGCTCCTCACGGTCCGCGGCCTCCTGCTGCAGACGCTCCTTCGCTTTGGCTGCCTTAGTCAGCTCTAGCTCGAGGCGTTCCTTCGCACCAACGGCGGCTTCGGCCTTCTTCTCCGATTGACCAAGGCTCTTCTTGAGAGCGTCGACCTCACGGAGAGAAGTATTATGCTCCGCTGCATTCAAAACAAGCAAACGTCAGAGAGCAGGGCCAGAATAAATGAAAGAAGCACCAAAAGCAAACAGGTACCTTGAAGCTGCCGAAGGTTAGCCTCCATCACCAGGCGCTCCTGCACCAGCCGCTTGGCTTCCTGCACAAAAGGCTGCAGAAAAAGAAACAGCAGTAAGAAAAAGGACTTGGGCGCTACGCCCAACACAAAGGAATAAAAGCAACATTCCCACACGAAGACACTCGGGGGCTCCCCCCGTGGCACGAAGCAGAGGTACTCACATGCTCGGATGGTGACTCCGAAGGCCCGCTAGCGAAATTCTGAGGCGCAACCACCTGCACCTCCTGCACAGGAGGATCCGGAGCGGCGCCCCCCGAAGTCGCCACCGTCTGAGGAGGAGTAGACGCAATTTTCGACTCCCCCACCATCTCCCGTGCACCATCGCTGGAGGAGTCGTGGGAGGAATGCCTGCATACAAAGCAATCAACACAAGTGCAAATCAAAAAGGAAAAAGGACAGTAGTATAACAAGAAACTTACGAGCCCAGTGAGCTAAGGTCAAAAACTGGAGGAGTCCTTCGGGCTCTCTTCTCCTCCTTCTTCTCCTCCTGTTTCTCTTCCTTCTTTTCTTCCTTCTTCCGCTTCGCTGGCGGGTGCCGTGCTATAGCCCGCACAGGAATGGCAGGAATGGGAGAGGAAGAACCTCCATGCCCGTCACTATGACGATCAAGGCATAGAGGGTTTCTGGGAGTCGGAGGAGTCGATGCATCCGAAGATTCACTGGAGCTCCGCGATCGTTTGCGAGTATGGTCCTCGCTTGACTCGTTGACCTCTTCAGCTGGCGATCGCGCCGAAGGAAGTTCGGACACGGACTCCACCACTTCATTATCCGGGGCATTCGGATACTTTTCAGGAAATGGCGGTACCATGCCCGGCACCTTGAAGCTCTGCAAAACCAGAAGGAACTTTGTTAGCAAACAAAGGAAATAAATACGCAGTCGACAAAAAGCGCTACGTGCACAAATCTACACCTGTGGAACAACCAACGCCGAAGAAAACGGCGGAGTCAGCGACTTCCCAGGGATTTCCTCTCCGGCCTTGAACTTCAGCAGCGAGCGAAGGGCCCTGTCAAGATCCCCCTCGGAGATTTTCTCAGCCGAAACCCTTGTCGGATCACGGCGCCCAGAATAAAGAAACATCGGGTGCGCCCTCGCTTGGAGAGGCTGCACCCGACGCTCGAGAAACGTCCGGATGATGTCCACGCCGTTCACTTCCTTCTCCGGAATCAGCTGGAGATCCTCCACCCGACGGTAAAGGGCCTCTTTCTCCTCCACCTCGCCGTCCAAGATTTTGTTTTTCCAAGACCTTTTCGGCTCAATCATTTGGGAGGGTTCAAAAGGAACAAGACCAAAATCTAGCCCAGGCACTACGGAGTCGCGGATATAATACCATCGCCTCCGCCAATACTGGACAGATTCGGACATGGAAAAGGAAAAGAAAAGAAGATTGGGACTAAGGGAGATGATGCAACCCCCAATGGGATAAACACCATCCGAACCATACTGCCTCTTCACGGAATAAAGTTTCCGGAAGAGGCCAAAGTGCGGCTCAATGCCGAGCCAGCACTCGCAAAAAGTGATGAAGCAAGCAATGTGGAGAAGAGAATTGGGCGACAGATGATGAAGCTGGATGCCATAGAGAAAAAGCAGTCCACGGAGGAAGTTGTGGACTGGAAAAGAAAACCCACGCATAACGAAGGCGAGAAACATAACCCGATACCCAGATGGGGGACGGGGGATTACCTCATTGCCGGGAAGTCTGACGGCCTCCCTATCTTGCGGGATCAAACCCTGCTCGCGAAGCTTACGGAGATCGCTCTCCCACATTTCTGATCGCCGCTAGCCACCGTCAGTGACACGGGTAGTGGTGGCGCCTTTCTTTCCTCTGCAGACGACGATTTCTTCGGTTTCCCCATTGCGCTACGGCGGCGCCGGCGGTGAAAGCGCAGAAAGGAAGAGGAAATGTAGAAGGAAATCCCAGCACGCAGCAAAGATCGCTAGAGCACAAGGAGGCAGTGAAAACAAGAACTGATGCGGTGAAAACAAACCGCAGCTTTCCCCAATGATTATAACAACGAAGACGATGCACGACAGCCGTCCATCCAGAAGACCTAACGCCAACGGCAGATTTGACCATACACGTGTCAGCATCACAACGAACCGTCATTACCACGCCGTCCACTATGCGCGGAAATCGAGGAGACGCCGTAATTATCTCCACGCCGCGCGTGACCGGTCAATTCAAGGTCAGCAAGTGGGACCCACGTTCGTCCAGTCAAGTCACCTCTGGCGTAGCAGGCGCTTAAGGTATCGATCATCAGCACTCATGTCATCAAAAGCTATACTAGCACCAACTACAATTCTTCAGCTCAACAGCTAAGAGTACTCACTCGAATCTTCGATTCGACTAAATACTCGGGGGCTACTCCTACGGGAGGCCGCCAAGACCAACGATTTAATAAAGACAAAATATTTCTTCGAGTCCTACGTCGAGTCTACGACTCCACTACGGACTCGGGGGCTACTCCCATAGGGAGGATGGATTTAAGCATCCGAAATTTTTTGTGTCCTACAGACTTAACAACTGAACAATGTTTGAACTAAAGTCTCCGCTCGAGTCTACGACTCGAACAGACACTCGGGGGCTACTCCCATAGGGAGCGCTGGTCGCGCACCCTATGAATTCTTCGACTGCGATCTTTCGGATCAACATGCGAAAACTTTTCGGCAATTTTGCCCCAACAAAACGTTGAGTGAGCAACAATCTCCTTGGCAACCCAAAACACCTCCGCGGTGACAAACATTCGGATGTTGTGTCTGCGACACAAAGATAAGACCTACAGATAACATCTGATGGTCTGGCAACGCACACGACTGTGATCTGCTAGTAAAAACCCGCGCTAACAGGTGCGATGAAAAATCCCGACGGACGCGTTGGGTACACCAATTAAAATCACTGGAATTCCACTCCTGTAAGTCCTCCGCGGCCTGAGTCGAATTACGCCAGCATATGTTCCGGGTTAGAGTTAAGGGACTCGAACCTGAGGAAGATCGTGATGTTTCATCCTAAGATGTTAATCGACCGATCCGTCGTAGTCAGCACACGCATCAACAATCCCTACACGCATACTATTAATACATAGTTGTACCCGAAGGATTGAAGAGTCCTCAGCCGAATCTACGATTCGACTGATCACTCGGGGGATACTGACACGGTTATACCCTATGGGTACGTGACCTCAGCATATCTGGTCCAGCCCAAGGAAGGCCCACGGTGGATATACGCCGGCCCATGAAGACTTTCGGGTGGCCTAGGCCCATGACGCCTTCGAATCCTTGGAGAGCAAGACTAGAGTAGATAGGAAATTCAAAGGGGTAAAACCCTAGAACCTGTAACCGACTAGGACTATGCCCGGGACCTGCCTAAGTCTATATAAAGGCCAGGAGGGCACGACCTAGATCCGTCGACTCATACTTTCGCATACGCACCTCCACGCCAGATCGAATCTGCGCACCCCTGTAACCTTCGGTTTCGCCGTAATCAAGAGCAGACTAGCAGGAGTAGGGTTTTTCTCCGGCCTGAACACAGGTAAATCTCGTGTCCCCTGCTTGCTTGTCTGCTAACCGTTCCACGATCTCCAGCATCCCCATCTTCTCCAAAACCCAAGTCCATAACAATGGGCATTGACGAGTCGAAACCTTGTCATAGGGTACTTTAGAATCTCATGTGTTTGAAGCCAAACATTTCCATTGTATCAATTACAATATGAGCATTGTGTTATATTAGTTCCAGCTAAACTAACAATCATCAGAACATGGTGAATATCCTCTCAGTATCCTTAAAGGAGATCTAAATCAAAGTTGCAGTACATCAACTAATCATACTGAACGGCAACTGCTAGAACAATATACTGTGAGAGAGATTTGAGAGAAAAGAAGAGGGGTGAGGAAAATGAGCATCTGGACGTGTACCTGGCGCCCGTGGCACAACCACTGTGGCGTGGCGAGGCAGGGATTGCGCGACCACAACAGTGCACACACGGGGAGGACTTCACCGTGCACCAGCATCATCACCACGACGTGGCGGCTCGAGGAGCACCGTGGTGCTCAACCCGCACCGAGCCGCACCCGTGGATGCATGTGCATAGAAGAGGCGGCACCAGCAACCAACCCATCATCAGATCACCTCGCCACCGTCACCATCCAGGGGTCACCAGAGCACATGAGAGTCAATGCCGAAACCCTAGTAACAAGGATGCCATGGGGGGCGAGCGAAAAAAGGGATCAAATAACAGATCGAATTGGATAGGAAGGAGTAGTGGAGGGGAGCGCGTTGCGGACGACCAATGGCGGCGGACAAGGAGGCCGGAGCCGACCATGGTTGCGTGGCGACGGCGACGACACCACGTCGCTAGAGAGGGAGAAGGTGAGGAATAAGCCAGCGTGGGAGAAGGAAAGGGGCCAAATGGATCGAGTTGACCGACTAGGTCAGTTGGGCTCTGTGGCTCAGTCCAACCAGGTGGATTGGGCTGGGTATTGGGCTTGGGGCCCAAGAACTAGGCCCAATTTTTATAATAACAACAATGGAAATTATTAAAATACCCTCTACACATTTAAGCTCTAGAAAAATATAGAAAAATCCTAAAAATATATTTAATACATCCAAGTGTTTATTAAAATAATATCCACCTAATAAAAATATAATCATATTTATTTAAGTTTAATAAAATGCAAATAAATATTAACACCCTTAAATATTTAATTGGAAATTTAATAAATTTAGGAAAATTCCTAAAAATAAATAAAAATCACTTTTGTAAATAAAAATAAATCTCTTATCTCATAAAAATACTAACTTAAAATTTTACTAATATATATAAAACAAATATTTAAAGACATTAAATAATTAAGAAGTTTCATATAAAAAATAATAATGTCTAAAAATAAATAAAATTCATTTTTAAGAAGTTAAGCAAGTATATTACTAAAAGGGTACTAAGTATACTATTATAAAAACATTTTAAAGTTCCTAAATCATATAACTTCAATTATCTAAATTATTAAAACAATATAGCTACTTTATTAATTATTTAAAACTCTTTCCTAAGTAAGAAATGATCTTATCTAAAACATAATCCTTTGACTCTAAGTAGTCTAAACCATAACTAAAATTTAATATAAAATCTAGGTGTAAACAATTAACTTTATAATATTCTTCTAAAATCCTTAACTAACTATAAGTCAAGGATTTACAAAGTTAGTTTTGTAAATCATAAACTTAAATTAGAAGTAAGTAATCTCAATTCATGTATAATTTTATTTAACAAACTTGGTATTCACTAAATATATCAATAAAGAAATTCACTTATTTTATTTATATAAGAAAATCTTATAGTATAATTTATAAATAATAAATATGCTATCTTTAAGTCTTTAATACTAAATTTCATTTTGCTTAGAAAAAACCCTAGTTATTGTTAATACCATAAATGTTATATCCCCAAGTCCAATTATATCTTTAGAGCTAACCTTGGTCTGATATATCATAAGCTAGATACATAAGGGCTCAAGATCATTTAGACCTTATCAGAAACCATAACTTTAATCTTATTAATCTTCAAAGTTGAATAACTTAACATAAAGAATATTTTTTCAAATGTTATTCTTTTTGCCACTTCAAAAGAAACCATATACCATTTCTTTTAAGCCATAACAAAATTAAAACATAAACCTTGTGATGATTACATGATATCAACCAATCTTAGAATTGTATTCTGATTGTACATTACTTTCATGTCTTATATGTTATCAAAAAACCCTTACAACTACACACTTTTATGAAGTAAACTTAAAGATAATTCCATCCTAAACAAATCATCTAAATACAACTCATTTGTAATGGTTGGGGAATTATTTTGGACTCTACATTATGCATCTCATTACTTATGCATAACACCATATTGCTTCTTTAAACATTGTCCTTACTGAGCAATGATGGTATTTTTGTAGAACCCGAGGTCCAAGGTCAAGTCGAGACATTCGACTACAATACTTCGCTATATCAAGGCAAGTTCACACTTGCTCGTGTCCTTTGGTTATTTTCTGTAAAGTATTTTGCAAATCCAGTGTTGTTATCACCTGCATTTCAAAAAGGTCAAAAAACCTATTTTCATAATTAAAGTGAACTATTGGTTACTGATCCAGGGTGATCAGCTAATCTATTAAATCTGGCAGTTGGAATACCACTACACAAGAATGTATCATCTAGGACTTAACAACCAACGTCGCCAGTGATTCTCACGCCGTATATTATGCGTTAACCATGAGATTTGGAATCGGACGGAGAAGTCAGCTGGATCGGCTCCCTTTCGCATGCATTGGACACTGTTCTGGGCATTTGTGAGTTGCAGATCGTGGGTATAGCCATTTTATACGGAGAAAGGTCTACCTTGAGTTTGGGCATACAACAATTGCGGTGTATGCGGGGTCGCGGAGAAGGACAGTGATTGGCTTGGATCATCAACTGGGTCCCACACCATAGGAAGTGTGGACGGGAAAGATTCGCCCGGTTGTGCATCAAAGATTTGATCTCTCATGGGTAAAGTGACGCACCTCTACATAGTGTAAGAACTATAACTTGTTACTCCCTGTTTTGGGAAGGAGCTGCGAACGCTGCAGGAAAGGAACTCCATGAAAGTTCTGGTAAACCTGTGAAGGCTGACAGACATAGCTTTTCAGAATAAAAGTAACCTTTGAAGAAATGTTTACGAAAACATGCATTGCCTACGACCTATGGTCTCTGGCTGTAGATATAGTGCATCAAACACTCCTTTTTAGTGAACTTGCTGCGTACGCTCGTACTCAACGTATCTTCTTTACCCTTGCTAGATTCTAAAGACATTAACGGCTAGAAAGAGGAAATACTATATCCAAATGAAGACCAAGAAGAATTCTTCTATGAAGAACCAGAAGTATCCGAAAGCGTCGAAGGGAATAATTACGAAAACATCTATGAAATGGAGACCGACGTATCTGAAGTGTAGATGTAGCATATATAGTGATCTAGTCCAGTAGCATAGATCTCTATCCTCTATCTATATTAAATCTCGTATAAACCTTAAAGTTTAGTTTGCTTCTTTATCTTACTCTTGGAATTATTGTGGCTTAGCCCTGAGTCATTGGGCTACTGCCAATACCCGGATTTTTAATCCCAGATGCCTGTTATGCCATACATCGCAATCCCAGGATTACCATCTTTGTGAGACATAACAGACTTGGATACCACAGTACATCATCTATTACAAACCATACGTAAGGTCTTATACAAATAAGGATCTCATGATCCAGTTCTTAATACAACTCAATCAGCGGAATAACATAAAGATAACGATAGCGTAAGCGAAGCTCCATCTTCGGGGTCACAGGCAATGCTGACGATGGGAGATGATCCTAGTTGTCTTAACCTTCCTGCGGTCCATCATCCTGGTACTCCTCTTCATAGTCTGGCCACAGGAATAGCCAGGGACAAAGCCATGAGTACTCTTTAAGTACTCGCAAACTAACACTAACAGGTTAAGGGGGGTTTTGTAGTACGATACTAAGCTCTAAGGTTGTTTTGCAAAAAGCCAGATTTACCTCTACTAAGTTCAGAAGCAAAGAAAACTAGTTGAAAGTTTTATAACACCTAAGTGGGAATTTGAATTTCATATCACAACTCTGTTGTGGTCAAGTCAAAGTCACAATTCATTTCACAAGTCATTTTGAAAACATCTGATGGGGGAACAGTATGGCCACTCCAAATGTCCATAACCGCGGATGCGGCTATTCGAATAGTTTGACACTCTGCAGAGATTGTACACTTTCACCACAACATTCGATACATCCGCTAGGCACAATCCTGAATTCACCATACTCTGTATGCGGATAATCAATCCTAACCTTTAATTTACATACCCTAGTATAGGCACCTCTTCTGTGAGTTTGGCCTCCCAACCATGACCAACTGTCATCTTGGGTACTACACAGGTGGACAATCTTCACAAGGTAGCCTCAGCTCAGACCTTGGCCACGAGGGAACCCATACTAAGGTATATAAATTTCTAGTCAAGCCCTACCCAAATTTCGGGTATTGTGGTTGTACGGTAAAATTGGAATGGTATCGCATCCAAACAACCATCAGTTTTATAAAGGGCTAAGGCTCATGCCTCAACATTTTCATCATCAAAATCATCTGGTTTTCAAGAACACATGTCAAAACATTTCAGTAGAATGACTCATCATTCTAAGGTTTTCATAACCATTTTCACCAAGTATCCCATCTAAAGTTGATCAAGTTTTATACTTAGCACTAGCATCTACAAGTGATGGTAAATACTAATGAGGGGTGGTAAACAAGTGGGGATTTGCTAAGTTCAATCTCATGCCTTAGGATGACATCAATATTATCTAACTTAGGCTAAATTTTATGCTCTTTATGCTACCTTTAGTTATCTTTATAGAATCTAAAAGTCACTATGTAAACTCTAAGAGAAAGCTTTGATAAAGAAAATAAAGTATTAAACTTGCAAGTAAAACTAGGATTGGGCTATCAAGTGGGTGTAATCACATATGCTTAAGGCATATAGTTGGCATAGCAACAAGCAAGTATTAGCTTGCATAAGTTGCAAGGGTTAGCTTGCAAGGTTTCAAGTATTGGCTTGCCTTGAGCAGAGCAGTGGTTGAAGTTCTCCTCGGCTTCTTCCTCGTAGTATCCTCCTTCCTCCTCGTATCCTTGGTCGGTACTAGCGTCTATAAATAAATACGAGGTACACAATCATCAAACAATACTTAATTATTTCTAATCATCACACAGAGGTTCACACTAGATGATCTAGCATCATCGCTAACATTACAAGGATTAAAGCACTTATATCATTTATTTTATTTGAGAAAAGTAATTTCTACTCATTGAAAAACTACTTAAGATTTAATATTCTCCCACTCAAACATGGGATCATGTCGACACATGTCATCACCACATATTTCAGTACATGGGAATGTGATTTAAAGTGGTGCCACAATTTATTAAGATTTAACCTTTTTATTTTAATTAAATAAAGTGACTAGAAATGCCTATGTGGCATTCTTTTATTTCTTGAACATTATCTCTATAAGTAAACCCATATGTTTTTATATATTTTGAAAGGTATGATCAAATGTGATTTTTGAGAGTTGGAATCAACTCAAAAGCTCTTATGGTTGAATTTTGAAAAATGTTTGAATGCAAAAAATCTTCTGCCTTGTTATTTTTACCATGGTTGATCTATAACTCCAAATGGTTTGAATCCAACGGGCTTGGATTAATCATTTTAGTATCTTTCTAACAAAATTAATTTCATGCATTTTGGTTGAATGAATCGAGCTGGGTTGATTTTTGAATCTAGGTACAGAACTGTGTTTGAAATTAAATGAATAAAACTAAATTTAAATTGTTGGGTCGCGACGGAGGGTTAACTGGGCCGGACCACACCACACAGCGCATACGCGGGCTGGTTAAGTGGCTATCCCCACGCATCAGTGAGATGGTGAGGGGTGAAGCGGTACGGGGCAACGTGGACCGTGGGATCTAGTTCTAATCGAACGTCTCTGGTTCATCGTCCACGTCGGGCAGCGCCGGCGAGACAGAACCCTAGCACAGCAGGTGGGGGTCGTGGGAGGCTCACCGGGGCTCAGGCAAGGGTCGGCGACAGGGGCGAATGACGAAGTCGACAATGGCGGTTCTCCTGGTACTGTCAGCTTCTCCTGGGGCGGCTCCAATCGATGGCTCCCTTCTCCTCCAGCAGCGGCGGCCTCCGGCCAAATTCCGGCGATGTGCTGCTCACCTGGCTCCGGGAGTGAGGTGGGGTGGTTCTAAGGTGGAGGGGAGTGAACTGGTGTGAAGAAAACGAGCGGTGGAGGCCTCTATTTATAGTGGCCGAAGGGGACTGACGGGCGCGGGCTGAGCTCGTCGTGGTCGACGGCATAGAGGGCTACTGGCATGGGCGACAGTAGGGGCCGGTGCTGTGCTCCCTGTCGAAGCTCAACGGCATGGTGGCGAGGCATGGGGCGGTGCTGATCGGTCGGAATGCTTCGATGCTCTAGGCGGGTCCGAAGGCGATTTTAATGGCGCACAGCGCGCGTGGTCCGCACGGCGGCGAACGGGCATGTCTGCGGGGTTGCTGGGACAATGGTGATCACGCAGGCACGCAGTGAGGGCGGCGCGTGGTCTGTGGGTGCTGGTCGAGGGTGGCGCACTGACGCGCTCTCAGCTCGCACGCAGAGAAGTTTGGCATGGTCGTGCCGTGTGGTCCAAGGGCTGGCAGTGCTCGGGGCTGGGACAGGGAGAGGCGGTGGACAGTGGAGTGCCTGCTAGACATGCTGGCTAGGCTTGGTTCTGCTCCTAGCTTGCTGTCGACAATGGGGTGGCAAGGTGAGGCTCGACCTGCTTGCCATTGATGGCATGGTCTGGTTTACAGTGATCTAGAGGGGTTAAACAAGTTAGATGATCTACTAAGGGTGTAGTGTGAGCTAGATAGGGAACAAGTTAGGCCAATTTTACTGCACACTATAGTGTTTGATGTTGGTTTGATTTGTATCTAGAAGGTGTTTGATGAAATGGCCGCAAGAACTTTGAATTTGAATTTTGGATTCAAACTTGGTGGGTTTGCTAGGCACATACTAGGGAGTGTCTGGTTAGTTGGATTAGTCAAAGGGCACTGGTTTGGTTGGGTTTTGAAAATGGGTGATCTTCACATATGATAAAGATTCAATTTTGATTTTTGATTTAAATGAGGTTGCCAAATGTTTTTGTAAGTTTGAAAGGTGGTCTTTGATTCACTTTTACTTGGTCTAGCAAGGGGTGCCAAGATATGGAGAAGTTTCTGTTTGAAATCTTGGACTAGAAACACTCAAAGTGACCTAGTGAGCAAGATTGGCAAAAATGACCATTTGCTTTATTTGATTTGTTTTTTATTTTCTCTTGATTTGTTTCTGCATGGAAATGTTTTATATGATGTTATTTTCCTCTTTAAACCATTTCTTGCTATTTAGGTTAATCACACAAGTTCATTCATGCATTTATCAAATCATTTCATTCACACATGCATTCATATGATTTTAATTAATCAAAGTTTTTGTTAACCCTAATTTTAGTGATTTGAGTTTGATGATCCTTGTTTTATATTTTTGGGATGTTACAGATACCTCTATGGACCTAGGAGGATCTCAAAGTCGTCATGTAATTCTGGTTGTAATATTGATAATGTATGATATGGACCCGCTTTGTTTCTATTGTACCACTCTGAGGATGTAATATTTGCGGAATGGTACTCCGTGAGTGTTATGTCCACGACTATAGTATACTACAACATGCAGTGGTATGCTGGGTCACTGCAGTATGCACCAGATGAGATATACACTGAAGCCAAGAAGAAAGAGAGATTCATGAATGGTCAGCACGATGAGATGCAGACAGTGTTAGTCAATATCCCCTTTGCAGATATTGAAACCTTAGTTGACTCTGCCATTCAGATGGAAGGAAAGATCAACCAAGCTAATGAGAACCGCAAGTGTCGCATGATGCATCAACCAGGAACTCACCATACACCAAAGTATCGCCCTAACCCATCTCTAGGATTTGCCCCAAGAACCAACTGACCCCCGATGAACCGTCTGACCTATCCCAACCGTGGAAACCCAAGGCCCGGAGGAAACCACAACAACTCCGGAAATCCCAGCAATTTCAACCACGCACCACCTAAGTTCAACAACAGCAATGCCGCCACCAACACTGCCCCAAGGACTGAAAGCAATGTTGTGCATCTTGCAGCAAAGGACAAGTCGCAAGTGACTTGTTATAAATGTGGAACCAAGGGTCACTATTCCAATGATTGCCCCAAGAAGATTGCCGCAGCCCCTAATACAAATGCCCCAGCTCAGCAGCAGCGTCTTGTTCAGCCCGGAAGAAAGTTTGCCCCAGGGAACTCACTCAACCGCAACGACCGTCTCTTTCTCATGCATGCTGAAGAATCCCAAGAAGCGCCAGATGTCGTGCTGGGTATGTTTTCTGTTAACTCAGTACTTGCAAGAGTGTTGTTTGATTCTGGAGCATCGCACTCATTTGTTACTGAAGAATTAACATGCACTAGTAAGATTCAACCAACCAAATTGAAGCATGTTATGATTGTTCAAATACCTGGTTCAACCACCAAAGCTAGACAAATTTGCAAAGTCGTCCCTATCCGAATCCATGGCATTGATTTTTATGCTAATCTAATAGTACTCGGAACTAAAGGTTTGGAAGTAGTACTAGGAATGGATTGGATGTCCAAACACAATGGATTAATTGACTGTGCCAAGAAAGCCATAACCATGACCAGTACAGCCGGAATATCAGTCAAGCATGTATCTGAAACCTTGTCCCGTCAATTCAAGTGCAACAAGAGTATAGCCCAACCAACCATTGACCAAGTCTGGATAGTCTGTGAATACCCCGATGTATTTCCAGATGTTTTGCCCGGTATGCCCCCAGATCGGGATATCAAGTTTATCATTGAACTAATCCCTGGAACCGGACCCATAGAACAGAGACCATATAGGATGAACCTGTCTGAACTAGTGGAACTAAAGAAGCAACTGGATGCCATGCTGGAAATTGGATTGATTCAACCAAGTGCATCACCATGGAGATCACCTGTTTTGTTTGTGGACAAGAAAGATGGAGGTAACCGTCTGTGTACATACTATCGGAAGTTCAATGATGTCACCATCAAGAACAAGTACCCGTTGCCAAAAATAGAAGACCTGTTTGACCGGTTGACCGTGCCAAAGTGTTTTCTAAGATTGATCTTAGAACTGGCTATCACCAACTCAAGATTCGCGTAGAGGATATTCCAAAGACTTCCTTTACCACCAGATATGGATTATTCGAGTATACTGTCATGTCTTTTGGATTAACCAATGCCCCCGCTTATTTCATGAACCTCATGAATAAGATTTTTATGGACTTCCTGGATAAGTTTGTCGTTGTTTTTATCGATGACATTTTGGTTTATTCCAAATCAGAAGACGAACATGAGCTACACCTAAGGGCCATTCTTGGAACCCTTAGAGAGCATCAGCTGTATGCCAAGTTTAGCAAATGTGAATTCTGGTTATAGGAGGTAGGATACCTCGGACATATCGTATTAGCCGGAGGAATTGCCGTTGACCCTGCGAAGGTGAAGGATGTTGTAGATTGGCAAGCCCCAACCACTCAAACCCAAGTTCGTGCATTTCTCGGATTAGCGGGATAGTACCGCAAGTTTGTAGAAGGATTCTCGAGTATTGCAAGGCCCATGATCCAATTGTTGAAGAAGGACAAGAAGTTCGAATGGACAGACAAGTGTGAAGCGAGTTTTCAGGAACTCAAGAGGAGATTGATTTCAGCCCCAATCTTGATCATGCCGAATATCACGAAGCCTTTTGATGTGTATTGTGACGCCTCCAAGATCGGTCTCGGATGTGTGTTGATGCAAGAAGGCAAAGTTATATCTTATCTATCCCGACAACTGAAGCAACATGAACAGAATTATCCAACCCATGACCTTGAACTAGCAGCTGTAGTTCTAGCCCTGAAGATATGGAGGCATTATCTCATGGGAAACCGTTGTGAGATTTATTCGGATCACAAGAGCTTGAAGTATATATTCACTCAGAAGGAGCTGAATATGAGGCAGAGAAAATGGATTGAGATAATCAAGGACTATGATCTGGACATTCACTATCACCCCGGTAAAGCCAATGTGGTAGCAGATTCCCTTAGCAGATTGTTGTGCCGCTTGAAATCCATGATTTTGAAGGAGCAACCAAGTTTGCACAAAGAGATGGAAGATTTCCGAATGGAATTAGTGAGTGAAGGATTTTTGGCTAGCATAGAACTTCAACCCACTTTGATCACTCAGATCAAGGAGGCGCAGAAAGGAAATGCTAGTATCGACGGAATCAAACATCATATCGGTACAGGCAAAGTACCCGGATTCACCGAGGATGACGAAGGAGTTCTGTGGTACAAAGGACACCTTTGTGTACCAGCAGATTCAGAGTTGAAAGAAGTTATTTTGAAAGAGGCCCATGATACTCTTTATTCTATCCACCCCGGAGGAACAAACATGTATCAGGATTTGAAGGAGCAATTTTGGTGGCATAAGATGAAGAGAGAAATCGGAAGCTATATCGCCAAGTGTGATATATGTCAGAGAGTCAAGGCGGGACATCAGAGACCCGCAGGACTGTTGCAACCCTTACAGATTCCGGAATGGAAATGGGATTCCGTTGGAATGGACTTTATCACCAGATTGCCTACTTCTAGTAGGGGAAATGACTCTATCTGGGTCATAGTTGACAGGTTGTCCAAAGTAGCCCATTTCTTACCAGTCAAGACTACATACCAGAGTTCGAAGCTAGCAGAGTTATACATCGCTAGAATCGTCAGTTTGCACGGAGTCCCCAAGAACATCGTATCCGATCGAGGAACTCAGTTTACCTCGAGATTCTGGAAGAAAGTCCAAGAAGGTTTAGGAACCTGACTAGATTTCAGTACAGCGTCTCACCCTCAGACCGATGGACAAATGGAGCGAGTAAATCAAATACTCGAAGATATGTTGAGAGCATGTGTGCTAGAGTATGGATCTAAATGGGAAGACTGTCTGCCTTTCGCAGAATTTTCATACAATAACAGTTATCAAGCTAGTCTATAAATGGCCCCATTTTAATTCATGTATGGAAGGAAGTGTCGCACCCCTTTGAATTGGTCGGAAGTAGGAGAGAGTCAGATTTTTGGACCTGACATCCTACGAGAAGCAGAAGAGAAAGTTCACAAGATTCGTGAGCACCTCAAGACCGCCCAGTCAAGACAGAAGAGTTACGCCGACAAGAGATGTCGAGACCTCGCTTTCAATATCGGAGATTTTGTGTATCTCAAAGTGTCGCCTTTGAAGGGAATGCAGTGTTTCCAGCTCAAAGGAAAGTTAGCCCCCAGATATACCGGACCCTTCAAGATTCTGAATCGTCGAGGAGAAGTCTCATATCAATTGGAACTGCCAGAGGAAATGTCAGCAATACACAATGTGTTCCATATCTCGTTACTTCGCAAATGCCTTGAAGTTCCGGAGAAGACTGAAGTTCTCAAGAACATTGATCACCGGACCATAGAGATCAACGATGACCTGACGTATCCCGTAGTACCCATCCGTATTTTGGAAGAAGCTTTCAGAACCACCAGAACCTGAGCATCAAGTTTCTCAAGATTCAGTGGAGCAACCACACTGAAGAAGAAGCTACCTGGGAGCGAGAATATCACATCAGGACGGAGTTTCCTGTTCTCTTTAAATCCTAGGTAATCTTTTCCTTCTTTTTCAAATCTCGGGACGAGATTTAGTTTAAGGAGGGAAGGTTTGTAACATCCCAAAAATATGAAATAATTATCATCAAACTCTAATCACTAAAATTAGGGTTAACAAAAAACTTTGATTAAATAAAAACCAAATGAATGCATGTGTGTATGTGATGATTTGATAAATGCATGAATGGACTTGTGCGATTCAACTAAATAGTGAGGAATGGTTCAAAGTTGAATATAACATCATCTAAAAACATTTTCAAGCAGAAACCAATCAAAGGAAAATCACAAACAATTCAAATAAAGCAAATGGTAATTTTTGCCAATCTTGCTCACTAGGTCACTTTGAGTGTTTCTAGTCCAAGATTTCAAACAGAAAATTTTCCAATTCTTTTCACCCCTTGCTAGACCAAGTAAAAGTGAATCAAAGCCCACCTTGCAAACTTGCAGAAACATTTAGCAACCCCATTCAAACGACAATTCAAAATTGAATCTTTAACATATGCGAAGATCACACCTTTTAAAAACCCAACCGAACCAGTGCTCCTTGACCAATCCAACTAACCATATACTCCCTAGTATGTGCCTAGCAAACCAACCAAGTTTGAATCCAAAATTAAAATTTGAATTTCTTTCGGCCATTTCATCAAACACCTTGTCAGCAGCAAACAAACAAACACAAAACACTATAGTGAGCAGTGATCAGTGCCTAACTTGCTCCCTCTATAGTAAACTCTACACTCTCAGTAGATGATCAAAGTAATCTAACTAGCTTTAGCACCACTGTGAGCAAGCCTAGCCATTAATGGTGACCATGCCGAGAGCACCATTGTTACTCCCATGTCTACAGCGAGCTAGAGGAAGAACTAGCCTCGCCAACCTTGTCTGGGACACGTAGCACCGTCCACCGCCACTCCCTGTCCAAGCCCCGAGTGTAGCCAGCCACTGGACCACCCGCCAAGCACATGCCCAGTCCCTCTGCATGCGAGCCGAGAGCGTGCCAGTGCGCCGTCAGCGACACCAGCCCACAGACCACGCGCCGTCCTCGCCGCTTGTAAACATGATCGCCAGCACCCCAACACCCCACCAGACATCCTCGTTCTCCGTCGCACGGACCATGCACGTTGTGCGCCATTAAAATTGCCGTCGGACCCGCCCAGAGCGTCGCGACGTTCCGACCGTTCAGCACCGCCCCATGCCGCAAGACCACACCGTTGAGCTTTTCCAGGGATTACAGCACCGCCCCCTACCGTCACCCATGCCAGTAGCACTCTGTGCCGTCGACACCGACGAGCTCCACCCGTGCCATTTGGTCCCCTTCAGCCACTATAAAAGGAGGCCTCCCCCGCTCGTTTTCTTCACACCAGTTCACTCCCCACCTCTCACTGATCACACCCACTCACTCCCGGAGCAAGGCGAGCACCGGGTGGCTGGAATTTCACCGGAGTTCGCCGCTATAGAGGAGGAGAGGCGCCGTCGATTGGAGCCACCCCAGGAGAAGCTACCGGTCCCAGGAGGATTGCCGTCGTCGACTTCATCGTTCGCCCTCGTCGCCGACCATCGCCTGAGCCCTGGTGAGCCTCCCACGACCCCCACCGGCCGCGCTAGGTTCTATCTCGTCGGCGCTGCCCGACATGGACGATGAACCAGAGCCGTTCGATTAGAGTTAGATCCTATGATCCTAATCGCCCCATACCGCTTCGCCCCTCGTTGTCTCACTGACGAGTGTGGTCGCTCACTTAACTAGCCCGCGCGCGCACTGTGCGTAGTGGGCCGGCCCAGTTAAACATCCCTCACAACCCACTAATTCAAATTTAGATTTATTTATTTAATTTCAAACCCAGTTCTGTACCTAGATTCGAAAATCAACCCAGCTCGATTCACTGAACCAAAATGCATGAAACCAATTTTATTAGAAAGGTACTGGAATGCTTAATCCAAGCCCGTTGGATTCAAACCATTTAGATTTGTATATCACTCATGGTAAAAATAACAAGGCAGAAGCTTTTCTGCATTCAAACATTTTTCAAAATTCAACCATAAGAGCTTTTGAGTTGATTCCAACTCTCAAAAATCACATTTAACCATACCTTTCAAAATATATAAAAATATATAGGTTTACTTACAGAAATAATGATCAAGTAATAAAAGAATGCCACATAGGCATTTCTAGTCACTTTAATTAATTAAAATAAAAAGGTTAAACCTTATTAAATTGTGACACCACTTTAAATCACATTCCCATGTACTGGAATATGTGGTGATGACATGTGTCGACATGATCCCATGTTTTAGTGGGAGAATATTAAATCTTAAGTAGTTTTTCAATGAGTAGAAATTACTTTTCTCAAATAAAATAAATGATATAAGTGCTTTAATCCTTGTAATGTTAGCGATGATGCTAGATCATCTAGTGTGAACCTCTGTGTGATGATTAGAAATAATTAAGTATTGTTTGATGATTGTGTACCTTGTATTTATTTATAGACGCTAGTACCGACCAAGGATACGAGGAGGAAGGAGGATACTACGAGGAAGAAGCCGAGGAGAACTTCAACCACTGCTCTACACAAGGCAAGCCTAATACTACTGGTTGAATTAGCAAGCCAATACTTGCAAGCTACTCATTAAGCAAGCTAACACTTGCAGCTTAGCAAGCTACTACTTGCTTGTTACTATGCCAACTATATGCCTTAAGCATATTTGATTATACCCACTTGACACACCATCCTAGTTTTACTTGCAAGCTTAGTGTTCTATTTTTATTTATTAAAGGCTTCTATCAAAAGTTTACTTAGTGACTTGTAGATTCTAGAAAGATAATTGGAGGTAGCATAAAGAGCATAAAACTTGGCCTAAGTTAGATAATCTTGATGTCATCCTGAGGCATGAGATTAAACTTAGATAAGATACACTTGTTTACCACCCCTCATTAGCATTTACCACCACCTATAGATGCTAGTGCTAAGCATAAAACTTGATCAACTTTAGATGAGAATACTTGGTGAAAATGGTTATGAAAACCTTAGAATGATGATTCATTCTACTGAAATATTTTGCCATGTGTTTCCAAACACTAGATGATTTTGATGATGAAAATGTTAAGGCATGAGCCTTAACCCTTTATAAAACTGATGGTTGTCTGGATGCGATACCATTCCAATTTTACCGTACAATCACAATACCCGAAAATTGGGTAGGGCTTTACTAAAAATTTATATACCTTAGTATGGGTTCCCTTGCAGCCAAGGTCTGAGCTGAGGCTACCTTGTGAAGATTGTCCACCTGTGTAGTACCCAAGATGACGGCTGGTCATGGTTGGGAGGCCAAACTCACAGGAGAGATGCCTATACTAGGGCGTGTAATTGAAAGGTTAGGATTGATTATCCGCATACTGAGTATGGTGAATTCAGGATTGTTTCTGACGGATGTATCGAATGTTGTGGTGAAAGTGTATAATCTCTGCAGAGTGTCAAACTATTCGAATATCCACGTCCGCGGTTATGGACAGTTGGAGTGGCCATACTGTTCCGTCGTCGGATGTTTTCAAAAGGACTTGTGAAATGATTTGTGACTTTGACTTGACCATAACATTGTGGTGACATGAAATTCAAGTTCCCACTTAGGTGTTATAAAACTTTCAACTAGCTTTCTTTGCTTCTGAACTTAGTAGAGGTAAATCTGGCTTTTTGCAAAACAGCCCTAGAGCTTAGTATATCCTATTCAAAACCACTTCACTTGTTAGTATTAGTTTGCGAGTACTTAAAGAGTATTCATGGCTTTTTCCTTGGCTATTCCCGTGGCCAGACTATGAAGAGGAGTATCAGGAGGACGGACAGCAGGAAGGTTACGACAACTAGGATCATCTCCCATCGTCAGTATTGCCTGTGATCCTAAAGATGGAGCTTCGCCTACGCTATCGTTACTATTACGTTATTCCGCTGCTTGAATTGTATTAAGAACTGGATCATGAGATCCTTATTTGTGTAAGACCTTATGTATGGTTTGTAATAGATGATGTACTGTGCTATCCAATCTGTTATGTCTCACAAAAATGGTAATCCTGAAATTGCGATGTATGGCATAACAGGCATCCGTGATTAAAAATCCGGGTGTTAACATAGCAGCCGGGCCGCGGCTGCCCGCCAGTTCTATATTCGTATTTGTGGGTGTTAACCGACATAATTAAACGGGAACAGCCTGGAGGCGCCGTGGGCTGTCGTCACCACTTGCACCCTGAGCTGTGAGGCGTTGTAGAGCAACAGCGGTCAGATGAAAAGTAAGAAGAGGAAATACCTCTTTATGATATTCGATGTGTGATTGATAAACCATAAATGGGAAGATACTCTCTCCCGTCGCACGTATCTCCGATCAACCAACGGCCTCCTCTAGCAAGGATGGACATATAATGTGTTTTGTCTATATATATAGAGACTAGCTGAATGCCCGTGCGTTCCCATGGAGCAACAACGTTAGATACAGAGGTGTTGATCTAGACAATGTTATTACTTTGCGTGTGTGTGATAAAAACAAAATATAATGTTTGCAAGAGGGTGGACTATATAAACAAGATATGCCTACAAGAGGATGATATAGAGCTCCGTATCATGGTCCTAGACGTATTATGATGGAGCTCTTTTTAGTGGAAAAGCGGTAGTCTCTAAAGCTTTTAATCTTTAAAATATAATGGCAGTTCTATATATTACACCTTTGATCTTACCATGTCAAACAAGGTTTTAATTACATATCTCGAACATTCCATACTCTTATGGTGTTTCGGGAAATGCAAATCCACGGAACGATTCCTTAAATCTTAGGTATTATGCTAAACTTGTAACTCGAATATCTTCCTTTATGATCTTATCATAAACTATTTATATTCTTGTTACAATGATTTTGCACTTCATCTTGAAAGTCTTTTGAACTTTTCAAATATTTCATACTTCATCCTTATTAAGTAAATATTCATATATTCACTCAAATTTTCGGAGAAAGCATATGAAGTTGAAATCCATCGCTCTTGACTACACATAATGGAGTTCGTACAACAATATGCACAAGTTCCAATAAGCTAGTCTTTCGTTCCCTTTTGGCCTATGAACGAAGTTTTAATTATCTCTAGGAAAGTTTCACAAACGTCATTTGATCAAAATCAAAAGACTCCAAAATTCCATCCACATGGAGTTTCTTCATGTTTTCTTTCAATATAATTTAAACTGCGATGTCACTTCCTAAGTGATCTTTCAATCAATTTGTCTTTCGACAATTTTAGCACTAGTTTTATGGATGTGATTTATCCAACGAGATTTGTGAATCATCCATCTTTTATGGATTACGGCAATTATTTGAACAACCCTTTTGTTCTCATAATACTGATAAAACAAATCTGAAGGCAAGCTTTGATGTTTAACGAGCAACACAATAACCCTTTATTTGTTCTCGATGAACATCATCACATATTCTTTTGCTAGTTACTTAGGCCATTGTAGTTCATGAATTGTGTTGTTTCGTATGACGATTCACACCAACAAATTCAGTATCAAATACTTAAGAACCACATTGTTTAATAAGCAAAGAATATAGCCATAACACGTATATCATCTATATACTTAAACTGAACAATTCTAGTCTTTTCTTTTCTGCCATATACTTATGAGATTCTCTTCAAGATTTCCTTTTCTGTTTGAAAGAATCTATCAACATCAATAGTGGAGTCATTCTTATGACACATAGTCCAAAGCGTGTATAGTTAAATACCAATGTCTTTGAACTTGCACTTTGAAGTAGATCACCATTATCAAATGTTTGGTGTTCTTTCAAATTCCTTTCTTTAGTAATCTCTTGGTGTAGTAAACATTTTACCTACATCAAATATTCACCTTCATCATGGAATCGTCCATGACCAAGCTACTTTTAGCTTATAACGGTGAATCACGAGTATAATGTTGCTCTCCAAAACCTTTTGGAAGATTAGGACAACTAGTGTCTCCAACCTTTTGCAAATTCTCATCAAACATGAGAACATGACTTTGCCATATTATACTCTATCATGTTGTAACCAAAACTTCGTTTCAGATATCACAATATCTTCCACACATCATGGTTTCTGAAACAACTCTTTCAGATCCTAGATAATCTTGATATTAAGATAATCTTTTGAATATCAAGAATCATGGAGACAAACATGATACTCATATACTAACAATTTGGAATTGTCACTCTTGTTTTAATACCAATTATTAAACTTCATGGAGTAACCGGAACTTACTGAAAGTTTGCAATAGGACTTTAAACTTTAGATTAACACTTCAAAACAATACGATACCAGTCAGAAAGTAACTAACCAGAATTCTATAGTTCTATCATCTCAATTATAACTAAGCGCAAGGTGGTAAACGGATGCCAATGACTACAACAACTATGCAAATAACCTTTGATTTAATTTATGATAAATTGAGTTCTAATTAATAATTAAATTAATCCAGGTGAACTCCCACTCAAAACAATATCCCTCACATTGTTTTAGTGATCACATGAACCAAATCCACCATATCAAAACCGATCATCACGTGAGTTGATATAGCTTCAATGGCGAACAATCGACATGTTCATCATATCTACTATATGACTCATGCTCTACCTTTCGGTAATCCGTGTTCCTGAGGCCATGTCTGTACATGCTAGGCTCGTCAAGATCAAACCTTAGCTACCGCATAAGCAAATCTGGCTTGCTTACGTTGTATTCACCATGAATCAAAGACACCCGATCATCACGTGGTGCTTCGAAGCAGCAAGCTTTGGCAACGGTGCATACTAAGGGTGAACACTTTAGAACTTGAAATTTATGTGCATGAGGGATCATCTTATAATGCTACCTGCCTACTAAGCAATACAAGATGCATAAAGGATTAACATCACATGCAATTCATAATATGTGATATGATATGGTTTTCTTCTTTGTGCTTCCGATCTCCATCTTCAAGCACGAACATGATCTCCATCATCACCGCATAGCATCAAGGTCAATGACGCTTCTTCATGGTTGTCGCCCACCAGCTTCAACTATTACAACTATTTTGAATAGACACGCAGGTCTTAACAGAAATTAAAGACAACCATATGGCTTCCCGCCGTTGCCAACTTACAATAAGGAACATTGCATACATCAAATATAATCACAATCATGGCCATATCACATCATCAAGACACCCCTGCAAAACAAAGTTAGACGCCTCTACTTTCTTTGCATATTTTACGTGGTTTGGGGCTTTCAATAAGTGTCGTTCTAACTTACTTAACAAGAACCACAACATTGATACTAGCATTGTTGATTACCCGTTGTAAATTGGATCTTAACTATGCTAGGAGAAACAGGCACCACAGAGCCACTTATGCAATACAAGTTGCATGTCAAGCGGAGCAAGTCTCATGAACGATGTCATGTAAGGTTAGCCCGGCCGCTTCATCCCAACATACCGCTAGATGCAAAGTACACGAAAGCAATCGACAATAAAAGCATCAACGCCCACAATGACCATTGTGTTCTACTCGGCAACAGATCTACATATAGACACGGCTCGATACATTGTAGGGGTTCAGAGCATGGACAACAAAAATTTTCTATCGCATACAAACAAACAAGCCAAGATCTATCTACTAGATTGTAGCAACGAGTCGATAGAGGAACTCACCCTCGAAGATTCCAAAGCGGTTAACGAGAGCAGATTCTCGTGGGTGATGTAGTCGTACTCTTCCGATCTCAAGATCACAGAGCGATCCTTCCAGCGCCACGTTCGCAGCGCCTCACAATGGTCACACGCTTGATTTCGACGAAGACCTTCCTCTCCTTGTTCCAGCGGCAGCGGAGGTTGTAGTACTCTCCTCGTGATTCCGGCAAAGACAACGGCGTGGTACCGTAAGTAGAGGGAGATCCCAGGTCACTTAAGCCAAAGTAGTATGGTGGAGCTTATGAGAGAGGCTATTAGTGGTCTAGTAATTAGACACACCAATTAGAAGGCTCTAAACCAATTAGAAGGCTCTAAACCGCTGGCTAAAGCAATTAGAAGCTCTAAACCAAAACGGCTCTAAACCGGAGGTAGAAGATAGGAACTTGTGTGTCCTAGGAGGGAGCCCTGCCCCTCCTTATATAGGTGGGAGGGGCTGGCCGGCCAAGGGGAGGGAGTGGAGTCCCTCCCCAACTCGGCCTTGAGGTGGGGCGCCGGCTTGGGGAGGAGGGAATCCCTCCCCAACTCGGTTTCCACTTCTCCTCCTCTTTCCACTTTCCAAAACTTGCCGTTTGACTTTCAAACTAGCCGTTTGACTTTTCAATTTAGGATTTAAATAAACCCTTTATTTTGGACAGCGAGAACACTTAGTACATGATGCAATCATTCCAACTTACAATGACACATTCATGTACCCTTCCCCCTCCGGAGTGCCGGACATTCCGGGACCTTCTAGAATGTTCCCGATGAAAACACCGGAACCATTCCCCAACTCCGAAATGGGACTTTCCTTATATGAATCTTATTCTCCGGACCATTCCGGATCTCCTCGTGATATCCCGGATCCCATCCGAGACTCCGAACAACATTCGGTCTCTTTCTCATAATACCATAACTACTCAAAACAACGTCGAATCCTTAAGTGTGTCTCCCTACGGTTCGTGAATTATGCGGACATGATCGAGACACTTCTCCGAACAATAACCAATAGAGGAATCTGGAAATTCATATGGCTCCCACATATTTCTACGATTACTTTGCGATCGAATGAACCACTTACATACGATACCAATTTCCCTTTGTCTCACGATATGTTACTTATCCGAGGTTATGATCGTCGGTATCTCTGCATACCTAGTTCAACCTCGTCGATAAGTACTCTTTTCTCGTTCCGTGATATGTGATCCCTCAGAGTCCACATGCTTGCAAGCTAATTGGATGACATTCCACCGAGAGGGCCCAGAGTATATCTATCCGTCATATGGATGGACAAATCCCACTCTTGATCCATGTGTTTCAACCAATACTTTCCGAACACTCAATGCCACTTTTATAGCCACCCTGTTACGGTGTGGTGTTTGATGACATCAAAGCATCTATCCAGTAAAGGTGATATGCATGATCTCATGGTCGAAGGAATTAGGTTACTATGTATCAGAAAGCATATAGCAATTGAACTATTGAAATGACTTGATCTTTATGCTACGCTTATCTATAGGAGTATGTCCACCATATCATTCTCCTAACGATATGATCTTGTTGTTGATAACATCTCAATGTTCATGATATGGAAACCACAATCATCAATCAACCAACAAGCTAGTGAAGTATAGAGGCTATACTAGGGACTTTCAAATTAAGTTTACAAATCACACAAGTATTAATGGTTTCCTTGTTAATACTATTATAGCATGAATGTAAACATTTATCATAAGTATGAAGATATGATAATAACCTACTTTATTATTGCCTCTTGGGCATAGCTCCAACACTTTTTAGGGACCATCACGGTGTTTGTCAGCCACTCGCTTTCCTTGATCTCCCTGATGAAATCGCCGTCGAGTAGTCTGTTGACTTCGACTCCGATGGCTTCGTCCCGTGGCTCAGACAATCGTCGGATGGACTGTTTCACGGGCTTAGCATCTGGAAACATGTTGAGTGCGTGCTCGGCGAATTCCCTGGGAACTCCTGGCATGTCCGCAGGAAACCAGGCGAAGATTTCCCAGCGCTCACGGAAGAATTTGATGAGAACGCTTTCCTATGCAGGGCTGACGTCGTTAGCGATCAGAGCCGTCTTGGAGGCGTCCGTCTGGTGGACCTGCACCTTCTTCGTGTTGACTGTTGAGTCGAACGACATGCCAGGTGCATTCTGCCTTGAGACTGGGGGTGCCCCGTTGTCTGTCACCTCTCGGAGCCTTATGAGCTCCTCCTGCATGCCGAATGACTGGGAGATTCTGTTGAAGTCCCTGTCGCAGTGATCCGATTGGGTGAAGCTCCTGTGGACCGTGATGACGCCCCTAGGTCCTGGCATCTTGAGTAGCAGGTACGCATAGTGCGGTACTGCCAGGAACTGTGCGAATGCCACGCGCCCGAGGATGGTGTGGTATTGTGATGGCCAATCCACCATTTCGAACTCGAGTCGCTCGCACCGAAAGTTATCGGGCTCGCCGAAGATGACATCGAGCCATCTCTTTCCCAGTGGGAATATGCCCTTCCCTGGGACGATGTCGTGGATCGTTGTGTCGGATTGTTCCAGGCTGCACAGCGGGATCCGCATTGCTGCTAAGGTGCTAGCGAACATTAGATTGATGCCACTGCCACCGTCCATGAAGACGCGGCTCATCTCGAACCCTCCAATCTGTGCCTCGAGCACCAGGGCAGCATGACCTGGGCGAGGGATCTGGCGGGGGTGATCCGAACAGCTGAACGTGATGCAGGACTCCGAACCGCTGAGGTACTCAGGGATGGCGGGTGGAGTGGTCACAGCCAAACTAACTTGGCGGGTGATTTTATTTTGCACCTTGTTTGTTGGGCGCCCCTTTTGGATCATCAATGACCCTTTCGGCGCGGGGTACCCGTTTCCGCCGTTATTCTGCGTGGGTGCGATTGGGTGATTCGAAGGTCCCACGGGTGGTGGTGGAGGAGCTCCGTGGGCGATGTCACCTGGTGCGGGTGCATGCCTGTACCCAGGGTTTGGGGCTTGCTGTCTCATCTGGGACATGCTCTCGTTGAGTTTCTGGAACTCGCGACAATCTTTGAGCATGTGGCTGGCCTTCTTCTTGCCATCATGTTTGTCGATGTAGAAGTGGATGGTGCAGGGGCCTAAAAATTTGTCGTATGACGAAGGCTCATCGTCGCGGCTGCGGTGTTGCCACGTTTGCGTTGGGCGTCCTCCATCGCGGAAGTTCTTTCCACGGTATCCTCCGCTGTTGCGGTTGCTTTCATTGCGGCGATCGGCGTAGCCAGGCGCGGCCATGTCGGGTCCATTGCGATCATCGTAGACGCGTGATCTTCGCTTGCTACGGCGTTCGCATTGGTGGTTGTAGTCATTTTCCTCTTTCGAATGTGCCCGGTGGACAGAGTCCTCGCCATCTGCCCACCTGTTGGCGATGTCCATGAGGTGGTCGAGTGTCTTGGGCTTGACACGTCCAAGTTCTTCCTTGAAGTCCTGGAGTTTGACGCCATCCTTGAAGGCGTCGATTGTTCTCTCCTCAGAGATGTGTGCCGCGGAGTTCTTGATGTTGGACCAGCGTAGTATATACGAGCGAATGGATTCGCACGTTTGTTGGGTGTAGGCCCGCAGATCTTCGATCAAGGCTGGCCTCTTGCTGGTGCCCTTGAAGTTTCGGATGAAACTATACGCCAGTTCCTCCCAGCTTCGGATTGATCCCAAGGATAGGCTGCTAAGCCAGATCTGGGCTGCGCCAGTCAGCTACAGCTGAAGGCATTGTAGGGCGGTGTTTTTGTTGCCGCCGTGTAGTTTGACGAACGACAGGTGGTCGCTGAGCCATGCCTTAGGGTCCTGCGTGCCGTGAAACTTCGGAGTGTCGGAAGGAAGCTTGAAGTTCCTTGGCATCCATGTGCGCCGAACAGATCTGCTGAAGCATCGAGCTCCACAGAGTTCTCCTTCATTGTCATCCTCTTCGGATTCAGATGAGCACACGCGCTTGGCGCGTGCCTTGTCGATCTTGCGTTGAGTGAGTTCGCTTCTGGCGTCGTAGTCGCGGCTACGACGTCATGAGATCTTGTGCCGTCGAGGTAGGTCGTGTTCCTCCTCATCGGATGAGAGTGTGGGGCTGCGGTTGAATCTGACCGCAGCCTTCTTTTTCGGCTCCGCAGGAGCTTATCCGTGGAGCGCAGCTCCGACGAGTCCGAGTCCGGCTAGTGCGGAGTTGTGCATGGCCCTTTTCGGGTCCCCCACCGGAGGTGGATGGGACGCAAAATATGTGTGGCTGCCATGATCGCAGCTTGCGGCGTCTTCGGGATGACGTTGCCGTTGGCGTCCATCTCCATGAAGGACATGTTGAGGGTTCGGGTCACCTCGCGGCGTGCAGTGGGGTCCATGTTCTCTATGCGAGAACGATGCTTGTTGGCGTTATTGCCGTGCGAGCTGGAGCCGCCCATGGTGGAGAGCGCAGCTCACCGCGCGCTGGACTCCGAGGCCGCTTGCTTGCGTTTGTCGAGCACTTGTTGCATCGTCACCTGCTTTTTGTGCTCTTCGATGAGGAGCAGGTGGTATGCCATCAGTAGGTCCCGTGAGGCACCCACAGGCAAGATCGTGTTGCCTGCCACAGCTTCGCGTGCTTGGTTCCATCCTTCCTCGCTGAGATGGATTACCCTATTGGCCTCAGGGTCGTCCTCGTTGGGCGGGGGGATTGGTTTCTCCTGTTTTCACCGTTTCTACCCTGTGGGTTGGGTGGCGGTACGTGAGCACCCGAACCTGGTGGCTGCTGCTCCACGTCGCTTTGGATGACCACGGCGCATTGGTAGCGTTCGTAGGTCGGATCGCTGCTGCCGCAACTTTTGGATCCGGAACCGTAGGTTCCTTCATCCGATGGAGGATCGCACAGATCTGAGTTGCAGCTGCTGCTGTCGTATGACTCATCTGTCGATGTTGACGTGCGTAGCATGGGATGCGGAGCCCATGAGGCGGGCCTAATCGATGGAAGTGGCACCCGCTCTGGGAGGCGGAGAGTGCCGGTCTGTCCCACCTGGAAGCAGAAGCTCCCGAATAGGATCTCGATCCCGTCGCCTACGGGCTCGAAGTCCTTCATGGTGGCTGGCGAGTGGGCGGTGAAGTCAAAAGCACCGAAGAGGAGATGGCTCTCCGTCGCCGAGGAGTTGTAGATCGCTTTGGTCGGGACCGTCACGATCGCACAATCAGCGCCCCAGTTCCCACAGTCGGCGCCAATTGACGAGGTCGTTCTCGTCAATGCCCATTGTTATGAGCTTGGGTTTTGGAGAAGATGGGGGTGCTGGAGATCGCGGAATGGTTAACAGACAAGCAACCAGGGGACACGAGATTTACCCAGGTTCAGGCCCGGAGGGAAAACCCTACTCCTTCTTGTCTGCTCTTGATTGCGGCGGAACCGAAAGTTACAGGGGTGCGCAGATGCAATCTGGCGTGGAGGTGTGTATGCGGTTGTATGAGAGGTGCCCTCCTCGTCGTGCCCTCCTAGCCTTTATATAGAGGTAGGCAGGTCCCGGGCACATATCGAGTCTGTTACAGGTTTAGGGTTTGTCCCTTTGAATATTCTACCTAATCTAGTCTTGCTCTCCAAGGATCTAAAGACGTCATAGTCTTGTGCCACCCAAAAATCTTCATAGGCCGCGTATATTCTCATGGGCCTTTCTTGGGCTGGACCAGGTATGCTGATGTTGTGTACCCGTAGGGTATAACCATGTCAGCCGCCACGCCCACCATGGCGGCGATCAGCAGCGCCACCGCGAGGAGGAACCACCTCGAGATCCCCATATCGCCGACTCGCCCCACCGCCGCCTGCTCCTCCGCGGCCGCCACGGTCACCACGGCGGCGATCAGCAGCGACACCGCGAGGAGGAACCGCCTCGAGATCCCCATATCGCCGATTCGCCGAGTCCCACAAATCCTTTGGTTTGGTTCTATCGACGCCCACAACTGCCAGTCCGTTGGTTTGGTTCTACACGAACGCCAGTCCGCTAGGGAAAGAACGAGTTGGGTGTATTTGTAGTAGGGGCGGGCAGCTCAGCGCAGGGTTTCGCTGGTTCGTATCCGATGTGACGAAAGAGTCCATTGCAGGCGCAGAAGGACGACGGACGACGGACCAAACGAACGAAAACCACCATAGACAAAATTATATATATAACTTAATGCCCGTGCCGTTGCCACTATCTTTAAATTTCTTGACTTAAGGATAATAAAAATATATACACATTCTTCACTATTGGTTGTTTTGTACCGAATACTTTTAGGATATGAAAATTCTGTTGTCGTAAAGAGAATATCAGCACACAAAGAATGATTGACTACACTATTTGCAAACAATCTTCAATAAGCATTGTAGATATTAAGGGAAGCATGGTTTTGCTAACCATGAAAAAGTTCTACATAACAAACTCATTTAACCATATAAATATATATCTAAACGTAAAACATAACAGCAATTTGCTGTCATATGCAGAATCTACCATTGCGGTAAGAAGACAACTTGGATACTTGATTTTTCTTATATCATTTGAAACCTAACAGCAATTTGCTGCATATGTATTCTGAGCAAATAAATTACATATATTGGAAATCATCATACCTAAAGATCTAGGCGAGCGCTTAAGACCACAATGTCCAGTATTTCGAGTTCTTCAATCAACTATGACACTTGTAGATCACATTATCATAAAAAAAGATCAGGTACGAAGTAGCAAAAGATAGCAATATAGTCATCATAGCCATCTTACTTTCCAGGCAAGAAATAATCGCAATGCAAGGCTACACTGCTGTTTCTAGAGAAGCCATCTATTCTAGGGCGGTGCACACTATTCAGTAGATCCACAGCTAGCGCCGTGCAAGTATGATTCAAGTTTATTTAATACTTGCAACGTACATAGACGGTGCGCCATATTTCTTCATGTTAAAAGTAGCTTGTCTTTCTGGTTTAATCACATCATTAGTAGACCAAAAATAAAAGATCGAGAGCTCTATATTTGCACTTCTAGTATATAACTTTGAGAATCTAATGTTACACCCAAGAGGAAAAATATGTGTATCATTTGCAATTTTATTCTTTTCAAAACCACATGAAGTGATGCCTCGTTGTACCCACTACATTCTCATTGAAATTCTACCAGTGTATCATATTGCAGCCCTAGGCCTGCGCATCTAGCAAATGAATAGAATGAGCAAGACGGAGACATCCATGGCAATGTTATTTGCCACTTAATCTGACAAAAATTGCAACTGAAATATTGATTTATATTGTGAAGAAATAGCAGAAGCTCTTCTATATAAATATTTATATGTTACAGCCAATTGGCTATGAATGTGTTAGTACAGGGTATGAGCGTAATGAAGAACACAAACTGACATACGGACGGTGTATTACAAACAGCTTCTAACCAAAGGAAAGCAACGACAATGTATTACAAACTGGCACAAGTCGAAGATGAGAAGGGCATCTTCCTCTGCACTTCACGCCACCACAAGAATGGGGCGAGCTCTGATGCGGGAGCTCGTTTGCGGGGCGTGGTGGAGGGGACTTGATGCGGGGAGCGGGCGCGGGCTCGGTAGGCTGTGGCGGGGTGGAGATCCATGCTAGGGAGAACGGAGCATGTAGGCAGTGGGGCGAGGTAGAGCAGTCCGGCGAGGGACAGATCGTGGCATAGCTCGCCGGTGACCAGGGACATGTCGTCTCTTTTCCGCCATGCTCGAACCCGCCACAGTTGTGTCTGATGTTGATCCATGGAGTTGGGTTGCCGCCGCTGATCTAGGCGATGCCTGTCCTCTGCGCTACTCGCAACCAAGTCACAAGTGGATAGGTTTGAGGGGGTATTATGCAAACTTGTCGAGTCCAGGACTGCGGGTTGAATTAGCAAACATTGAAGAGAGCTAAAGTGTAAAACGTCCCCGACTGACGAAACAAGCTAAGACGAAAACCATCCTAGCGGTTTTTATTCAGTAAATATATATTATGTATATATATAGGAAATAGTGGGCTATCTAGGATGCTACATATGCATGCTAATCTAGTCATTGGATATTTTATAGAGAGCATAAAGTTAAGCAGAAGAAGCACAAAATATATAACGGAAAACATCACATCTCGTTACATAGAGAGCATTTTTTTGCATGCATTGCTGATACATGCAAGTACTAGCACATGCATGTAAACTAGCAACAGCTCATGCATGCATGCAAGCTAGCAATACTAGTAGACTATTGAACTGGCTAAAATTTCAGCACGCATTCTAGTAATACATTCAGACCATTGAACCGGCCAAAATTTCAGCACGCATTCTAGCACCACATGCGCTAAAACAAAAGCCAAGCGCGGGAAAATTGGCCGAAAATCGTGCAACCCTCATGGTTGAATTTATTGCATGCTAACTTACTTGATATATTGGTCTACTCTCATGGTTAAACTTATTGCAGAAATTCTTGCGTGTTTTCGTGTTCATATTAATATTAACATGCACATATCCCATCACCTAGTACAAGCTAGTAATATCTAGTGGAAACAAGTACTATTGGCATACCATATGCACTAGTTGATATATTTGGTCTACTCTTATGGTTGAAATTATTGCAGAAATTCCTGCATGTTTTCATGCTCATATTGATACTAACATGCACACATCCCATCAACTAGTACAAGCTAGTAATGTCTAGTGCAAACAAGTACTACTAGCACACCGTATGCACTTTGTAGAAATTTTTGCAACAATAGATGCGGTTTGGTACGCTACAATAAAGGCTGGTCTTGCAATTCTACAAACGGCAAATAACACCGTTAACTACATGCAAAATTTGGCTCTCTCTCATCTTGGCAGCTAGTAATAGTACTCCCTATATCCAACGTCAATGCTTGCGTGCATTGGTAGCATCCTAGATAGCAAATCCGCGTTGATATATATATATATATACACACTAGCTGAATCTCCGTGTGTTGCTACGGTGCGAGGTTCTATCAAAGTTGGCGGAACAGGGCGACTGACTCCTAGAAGGTTGGTTCTGACGAGGAAGGCAAAACATCTAAGGTAGAGGCAGACTCATCGTGAGAAATGGTTGTTGGGTCAAAGTCGATAACATCTGGCAAAGACGTCGTTGCTTGTGGTGCTTGTCTAGAAAATGTTTGTGCGTTGTTACAGGTCATATCACATGACTATGGGGCCACAAATTTACATATCCCTCGTTTCTTCGCACCTTTCCACTGACACATCATCGGTTGGCATCATTTTGCCTGGTACAGTCCTAACCTATTCTGAGAGATATATGACACTGGTAAGCAATAAAACATAACACATCTCTAGGAACCATCTCTGCCTTGCGATGGATCAAATCAAATGACTCATCTCACCCAAGTTCTTCTCTATCGCATATGCAACATAGCACCTAGCACCTATTGAAATTCAAACCTTGAGCCTCGTCGCACCTAGGCTACGGTTTGGAACTTGGGGCAGGAGGACCGGTGGCCGAGGCGGACCGCAGAAGAGAGGCTCGGTTCGATAACCTCCATCTGCTGAGACCAGGAGGAGTTCGTGCGTTGGTAGGTCCTTTTTGCTGGTTTGTGTCCGATGCAATTGAGGAGTCCTGCACGGAAGGACGACAGACGACGGACCAAACAATAGCTAATCTTAAGTTTGTTAAATTTTCAAGCTAGATAGACGTGCAAGCCTAATAAACGGACAAGGAGAGAGTACTTTTTTTTGCGGAAAAGGAGAGAGTACTAACAATATGTTCGATTGGAAAAATTGCACCAACTACTCCAAAAGCTTGACAGAAACCATCACCTTAAACAAAATAGCACATAGGACCATACCTAAAGGTTGGCTGCTACTGAACCGTCGTTTTACATTCTAGAGAACGCAGGTGGGAGAAATTATTTTCGTTGTTCACTCCTCATTAGGAGACCACGGCTCAGGTACATATGCATACTGCATACATGCTCGATATCAGCATACGGGTAGGAGGAGCAGACAAGAGGAGCAGGCGAGCACCCTGCTCCCTGTTACGCCTGGACAATGACGATGGAGGGCCGGCAGCCGGCGCTAGATGGGCAGCATCGAGCTCATCTGCAGGGACCGGGAGAAGCAGGGGAAGGGGTAGGGGATCCACGAGAGGACGAGACAGGGGCAGTTGTTTCTTCCTGCAGCTACAGAGTTCATGTGCCTGACCAAATTCGGATGGGGAACAACTGCAGAAGGGAATCATTGACGGGGAGGGGGCTCGGGGAACATTGGGCTGTCTTGTTGAGGGTTGGCGAGGGCGTGCGTCCACCTCCGGCGGGACAGTCCCAAGCTTTCCGATGGATCCTAGAGAGGTCGAGGAGAGCAGGGGCCCGACACGGTCCGGGGGCAGCCCAGGTCGTCGTCGCAGTCCAGGGAGGTTTTCTATTATTTAATTATGTGTGTTTTCGGATCAGCCTCTAATAAAACGAGTCGGTATTGGAGAGACGGACGACGGACGAAAGCTAAGGACGACGAAAACCACCCTAACACAAATTATACTATAGAGAAGAGATAGAGATAGATAGCCTGCTGCCCACACCCCTGGATGGTGGGCTCGAGGGACACGACTAGGCGACCAAATAGAGGGCCTGAGACAGAGAGTAGTAGATGGCAAGTGCGGACTCTCACCGCCTCACCGGGATCACAGAAGGATGCTCGGCTGCATCCAGGAGGCGCGGGAACGATGATGGCGGCGCTTGGCTGCTGCCTGGAATTGAAGAAGACAAACATGAATCGCTTGATTTCGTGGTGGGTGGCATCGGCCTGGTACTCCTCCGTTCGTAGTAGTCGTAGTCCCTAGCACGCTTTGTCGCTGGCCATGGCGAGCCGCGGTGAAGCGCCTAGTCCTAGTCCCTAGCACGCTTTGTTGCCTGCCATGGCGAGTTGCAATGAAGCGCCTCGAGGAATTGGCGAGGCGATGAAGAGGTTTGAGGCCTTGTGTGTTCACCTCATGCCTGGTAGCGACCTTGTGCCGCCTCCTAGCCTCGCGGCCATTCCCGGAATTGCGCGTCGTTGACCTCCACTAGCCGACCGCTCTCCTTCACCTTTCTTCCCGAGCTCGTCGACGCCCTTGCCGAGCCTCACTTTACCGCCGCCTCGTCCTTGCGGCCAGAGCGGCGGCGCCTAATGCACACACCACGTGCACCCCGATCATGGTTCGGCTGTGCGGCGTGCGGCTTTCTTCCCGAGCGACACCGCCATAAACGCGCAGGACGAAAACGTACAATATTAGTATTGGACGAAAGCTTATTTGGAGTTCTTTTCAGATTAAGTGGCGGCCGCTATTTTTTTTCTTTTTGCAAACATGTTGGACGATGCAGCCAACGACGGACGAAAGTCTGAGGCAATGACGAAAACCACCGCAAGAAAAATTATATAGTAGAAATTATCTTAAGGTGGTTTTCGTCTGTAGTTTTTTCGTCCATCGTCCATTTTTCCGGTTTTGCCCCTGTAAGTTTGGACTAATTACTAAGACTGCCACCGCTGAGTCAAAATAATGATTCGTAACAAGCTACGGAATCCATCGACAAATCCCTCTGTTGGGGATATGATATATGGGTATCCTCATAGCATGTCTCCTATCCAGATAACTCGGGTGGCCCACAGTTGGTAGCATGGCCCATGGCTTGCTGGGCGACCCAGTTAGATGGATCCAGAAGGGAGGCCCATGCCGGATAAAGGAAGTCTACGGTGGAGTCACCGACGTACCCGGAGCCTTGGAGTGCAAGACATGCTAGACTAGTTGTAAATAGTGTAGGACTCTGTAACCTTTCTGGTTAGGACTTTTCCCTATAACCCTAGGACCTGACAACTATATAAGTCGGGCCTAAGGGAGCCTTTAGGACACAATCTCAGACAACCTAGTGTCGATTACGACGCATCTCGCACAGCAAACCAATCCCTGTAACTCGGCGTATTGCCATTATAGTGATTTATAGCAGGAGTAGGATTTCGCCACCATCGTGGGATCTGAACCTGGGTAAGCTGTGTTACCTCGTACCCGTCAACCGTACGACTTACCCCACGTATCTAAACACGTACTGTGAGGACCTCTCTATGGCGTACTCGTCGGCAATACCACGACAGTTGGCTCCCACCGTGGGACGAGAGGCGCTTCAGGCTCTTCAGAGGGCGAGGACCAAGATCTTTGCGGGAATCGGCGAAACCGTAGCCATCGGTCGTGTTCTTTTCTCTGGCAACGTTCCGATCGTCCCTCCTGACGAGTTCTGGATCCCGGCGAAGACGAACCCTATGAGGTGCTCGATTGTCCCCATCAGAGATATCCTCGGCGAAACCGACTCGGGCACTAGTTCCCTGGGATTCGGAGGAGCATCAAGACCCGCACGGACCGCCTACGGGCAGGATACGTTCGCGGAAGGATCGATGTCAGATCTCTCCTCGGAGTTTGCCGGCAAATATCGGAAAAATTCAAGGCCCACCCAAACCGCCCCTGTGCAGGATATAACGGTGGAAGATCGCTGCAAACCCGCTGGCTTCGTCTGTGCGTCTGGACAGCAGAGATCCAAGTTCGTCGGCGTGGTTACCATCTTCGATCTGGCGCGTTGCATATAGAGAGAGGGCGAAAACCCCCACGACTATCTTGCCTGGTGGCTCCGTATACGAGCCGATCTGGCGCATTACCCCAATGATGATGCTATATATCACTTTGTGGAAGGACTGGACCAAGGAACGCTCCTCCGGCATTCTCTAAGGCGGCAGCAGGCTTTAGGATGCCTCACCTTCTAAAGCATGGTGAACACCGTCAATAACTACGCGGAGGCTGAGGAGGCAGCTCAGACAGCTCTTGCGCTCATTGACGGAGCGCCTCCGCTTCAGCCGCCACCGCCACCACCGCCTCCTGCCGCCATCGCCGCAGCTGTGCCACCACCTCCAGTTATCGTTGCTGCTATTTCACCTCCACCCCCCGTCATCGAGGAAGACCCAGCACTCTCCGACTCTGTGATTGACGCGCTCTACGCCGACTTCAGTGCAGATTCGGAGGAGATAGATTTTAGTCCGGAGGAGCTAGACTCCGCCATGCAGGAGATGGAGGTGGATTACAAGCGCGACGAGCAGGCCAACAACACCGTCACGTCCCGAGAGGTGTTCGTCACCATTAGGACGGCGATGGATGAAGATCAACCCGGGCGAGCTCCGCCTACAGCGCTGGACAAGGGGAAGGGACCACCTTTTGCTGTCGACAATGATCGCGCAAAGGACATGCCCCCTCCGCCTAACCCAGTGCAGCAGCCACAGGAACTCGGCACCGGCCTGAGTAATAACAACACCGCAAACCAGCCGCCTCCGGCATCTACGTCTGCTGTTGGCCAAGTCACTCTAGCTGATAGAGTGATGTACGACAATCTCCTCGTTGAGCCCATGACCGTGGCTCATATTCGCAATGTAGTCCAGCATGACGAGAAGCGCCAGCAGCTGCTGGAGGAAGCGCATGCCATCGCGGAGCAAGGCGCAAAGCTAGATCGAGATCTTGCCAATGCGCGGAAGTTAATAGAGAAAGCTAGAGCAATGGAGACCGAGTACAAGACTTTGCTGCAGCAGCAGAAGGCCAAGAAAGCTCTGGCTCGCGTCATCAACGATGCTAGTGTGCGGCGAATCCTAGGATGGGCTTCCTCGAAGCCGGCATAGGCCAAGCCATTCATTGACAGTGAAGGCAGGCAGGTTATGCCCACTCCTCTCCTCAACCTCGCCATCGCCAAGACCCTTCTGGAGCAGGATAGATCACCCGAAGCAGTGGACTAGGTCTATGACCTAGTGCCCAAGGCGGTGAAATAGCAGGAAAAGGCCACCTCTCAAAGGCTTGAGTCTGACCCAGCGTTTTGCCAGTCTAGCCAGCGTAAGCCGCCAAGGGACAGATCTCCTCTTCATGTCGGGTCTCAGACGGGTTCGTCAGAACTAAGACGGAGGGATGCGTGCAACAGGAAGGATGTTATCCCCATATCCTCCGACCATGGAGGTAAGGCCCAACCTCGTCGCCCATCGCCACTGCCCCGCTCCCCCCAACAGCGCGAAGACCCCAAGGCTCACCGTCGTACGGATATGACTCCGCCAAGGCAGAGCGGCATCGTCATCCGCGACAACACGGAATAGACCCGTCATGACGGAGAGCGCAACCAAGGACACAAGAGCAGGTCGCACCATGACCCTCCACGTCCGACAAGCAACCGCGACAAGCGTGAGGCATCGCAGGAGGGTAACAGCAAGAAGGATAACCCACCACCAGCTCCGCCTTCGTCGCCACCCAGCAGCCACCATGGCGGAGGAGACCCGCGTCATTCACGCAGCCCATCCCCCGGTGGTAAGAAGAAGAAAACAAGCTCGGAGCCATACAATGCACGTTCGCGTCTAGACAAGATCCACGAGGCCTAGGAAGGACCATACCTGGGACCACGTTGCTTTGGACCCGTGATACGGTCCACAACTTACCCCAAAGGTTTCCGGATTGACAAGACCATCAAGCCCTATGACGGCACCGCCAAGCCAGCTACATGGTTGCAGGACTACGACAACACAGTGGAGATCGCCGGGGGTAGCCCCAACGTCGCCGTCAAATACCTCCCATTGATGTTGGCGGGCACGGCCCGCCAATGGATTGATGACTTGCCGGAAAGATCCATCTGCAATTGGTTAGACATGCAAGAAGTGTTCACCAAGAACTTCGAGGGTACATACAAACGTCCCTGCACTGTTGGCGATCTATAGCGGTGCATGCAAGAGAAAGACAAGACATCTCATGCCTACCTCTCCCGCTGGCTGGATATGAAGAATTCCTGCGCAGGAGTGCACGCCCAGACCGCCATGGCCGCCTTCATTGATGGGTTGGAAAGGGGCACGTTGCTCCGAAATAAGCTGAAGCGCTTGCAGGACAATCACCAGCTAGACTTGAACCAGATGATTCAGTTGGCCAGGGAGTTCACGGCTACCGACGATGATGCTCGCGGCTCCCTGCCGGCAATGGCTGTTCCAACTCAAGCTTGGAGGAACAGCAGCACCAAGAGGAAAATCACACCAGAAGAAAAGCAAACCCCCGACATGGTCGCTATGACTTTTGCAGGACGAGGTGATGGCGGACAGCGTGGCCGAGGACGGGGAGCAGGCCGTGGGCAGCAGCGAGGAAATGAAACTACCTCGGCAGCGCTCCGTGTTCCCCAAACCTACGAGGAGTACCGCGATATGCCGTGCCTCGTACACCTCGACGCCAACGGCAAGGCCACCCACACCAACCGCCACTGCAAGTTCATCAACGACCTCAAGGAGGACCCGGAGTCCGGCTACAAGCAAAGTCGAAAGAACAGACCGCGAGGCAAGGGTAAGGGGAAGAATAAGGAGGAGGAGTCCAAGGATTCAAGTGACATGGACGAGGACGTTTACCCCAAGAACGCCGCCAAGAGAGACGACAAAGGCAAGAACCCCTTCGAAAAGAAGGCGGCAGTTTTCCACACTTTCCACGGCACCCCCACCGTCCGACAACAGAAGACCTCCATGAGGATACTGATGGCTACTCTACCCCCAGTTCCCCAGTTCCTGCGCTGGTCAGAGATTCCAATTATTTGGGACAGAAAGGATCACCTAGACCTCATCCCTATGGATAACCAATACGCCATGGTCATCAACCCCCTGATTGACGGCAATGAGTTCACCAAATGTATGGTGGATAGTGGAAGCAGCATCAACATCATGTACCTGGATACACTGCAGAAGATGAACTTGATGGAGGCAAACCTAAGGCGGACCAACACCATCTTCCACGGCGTAGTTCCTGGTCGGGAGGCTCGGTCCCTTGGGTGCATCACACTTCAGTCGTTTTCGGTGATGTTAATAATTACCGCCAAGAGCGCATGACCTTTGAGGTGGTCCCCTTCAAGAGCGTGTACCACGTCATATTTGGCCGTGACATATTCCACACCTTCATGGCCAAGCCATGCTTCGTCTACAACAAGCTCAAGATACCCGGACCAAATAGTGTCATCATCGTATCCGGAATCTTTACCAAAGCAAGGGACTGCGAGATTGGAGAAGCATCCTACGCAGAAGCTGTCCTCTACAGCGAAGAATTCAAGGAGATCCAGAGAAAGTTCGATGCCTCGGAGATGCCCGCGTCGAAGAAACAGATCTCTGACTCTGCCCTAGCATTCAAGGTCGCCATCGAGACCAAGCTGGTGGAACTTGTGGTAGGCGATGCCTCAAAGACCACCGCCATTGGGACGAACCTGGACCCTAAATAGGAAAGCGCGCTCGTCGAGTTCCTCCGTGAGAATAGGGACATCTTTGCCTGGCAACCTGCCGACATGAAAGGTGTACCTAGGGAACTTGCCGAGCACAGCTTGAATATTGATCCAAAATGTAAACCAGTGAAACAACCTCTACGACGCTTTGGAGATGAGAAGAGATGTGCCATAGGCAAAGAGATAGATAGGGTACTTAAGGCTAGTTTTATCCGAGAAGTCCTTCACACCCAATGGGTGGCCAATCCTGTAATTGTCCCCAAAAAGGGAACCAAATAATTAAGAATGTGCGTTGATTACACCGGCTTGAACAAGGCATGTCCTAGAGATCCGTTTTCTTTGCCTCGCATTGACCAAGTCATTGACTCGACGGCTGGCTCGGAGCTTTTGTGTTTTCTCGATGCATACTCAGGATACCACCAGATCAAGATGAGGAAGTCGGACCAATTGGCCACTTCGTTCACTACACCCTACGACACGTTTTGCTACGTCACGATGCCCTTTGGGCTGAAAAACGCAGGTGCTACGTACCAGCGGACAATGCAACGTTGCTTACACGATCAAATTGGTCGGAACGTTCATGCCTATGTGGCCGATATAGCGGTGATGTCTAAAAAATAAAATGACTTAATCTCCAACTTAAAAGAAACCTTTGATAATCTCTGGAAATACAACATGATGCTTAACCCTAAGAAGTGCGTCTTCGGGGTTCCAGCCAGCAAATTGTTGGGATTCATCGTTTCCCAGCGTGGAATCGAGGTCAACCCGGAGAAAATCAAGGCCATCTTAAATATAAACCATCCGACATGCCTAAAGGACATACAACGACTAACGGGTTGTGTTGCAGCAGTTAGTCAGTTCGTCGGCCGACTTGGAGAGAAGGCTCTGCTGCTGTACAAGTTGCTGAAGAAGGTGGACAAATTCACGTGGACGGACGAAGTAGATGCAGCATTGAAGCAGCTCAAGGAGATACTTTCCTCAACACCTATACTTGCAGCACCCGAACCTGGAGAGCCCATGTTAATTTACATGGCGGCCACCAACCGGGTAATCAACATCATCGTCATGGTAGAGCGGAAGGAACCAGGCTATGAGCACGGAGTTCGACAACCAGTTTACTATGTAAGCGAGGTCTTGACAGAGTCCAAGCAGCGTTACCCGCACTACCAAAAGATAGCTTATGGAGTATTCCTTGCTTCTCGGAAGCTGAGGCACTATTTCCAGGAGCACCCTATCACAGTGGTGAGCAAGACTCCACTGTCCGACATCATCAACAACAACGACGCTACAGGAAAGGTCACGAAGTGGGGCATTGAACTTGCCGCCTTCGAGATCACCTACAAGAGACGCGACGCTATCAAGTCACAAGCCTTGGCAGATTTTATCGCAGATTGGACGGAGATGCCAGATGCTACCCCAATGCCGGAGCCAGAATATTGGGTGATGCACTTTGACGGATCAAAGCTACTCAACGGCTCGAGGGCTGGTGTACTTCTACAGTCACCAACAGGGGACAAGATACACTACGTTCTGTAGATCCACTTCGAGGCGACGAACAACATGGCAGAGTTTGAAACACTCATTCATGGACTACGTGTAGCCAAGGATATTGGCACCAAGTGCATAGTTTGCTGTGGAGATTCTGACTTGGTTGCCCAGCAGGTGGCTGGCACCTCGAACGCGCGGAACCCAATGATGGCGGCATATCGAGACGAAGTGGATGAGATAGCCAAGATCTTCTTGGGCTACGAGGTCAAGTATGTACCTAGGGAGCAAAACGAGGTGGCTGATTTGCTGTCCAAGCTTGGATCAGGGCGCAAACGAATTCCACCTGGCGTTTTCCTGGAGCATCTATGGACACCATCCGTGAAGGGAGCAGACATCGACAACCCGGAGAGAGTAGACTCTTTCGTCCACATGGTGGCAAAGGTCCCTCCGGCTTGGACAAAACCATTCATGGAGTATCTCAAAAACGGAACTTTGCCCGACGACAAAGTCGAAAGACGGCAAATAGTACATCGAGCAAAGGGCTATACCATAATCAATGGACAACTCTACAAAAGAAGCACTACTGGTGTATACCTTAAGTTTGTTTCCCAGCAAGAAGGTATTGAATCCTACGTGAAATCCATCTCGGAGATTGCGGGCATCACGCCGCTCCCCAATCGTTGGTCGCTAAAGCTTTCCGGCAAGGATTCTACTGGCTGACCGCAAAGGCGGACGCCGACAAGCTGGTTGAGACATGCATGGGATGCCAGTACTATGCCCGACAACCACATGTTCCTGCTAAAGAATTGCGAACAATACCAATAACTTGGCCGTTTGCAGTCTGGGGGCTGGACATGGTTGGTCCGTCATAGACGACACCATGTGGGTTTACGCATCTGCTAGTAGCAGTTGATAAATTCATCAAATGGATAGAAGATAAACCCATTAGAAAGCTCGATGGGGCAACTGCCCTTAGGTTCGTCCGGGATCTAGTGGTGAGATTTGGTCTCCCACATAGCATTATCACCGACAACGGCAGCAACTTGTCACTCGGAGAAGTGGAAGCTTATTGTTGGGACAAAGGCATCCGACTTGACCTTGCATCTGTGGCACACCCACAGTCCAATGGTCAGGTTGATCGAGCCAATGGATTAATTCTGCAGGAAATCAAGCCACATCTTGAGGCACCGCTACATAGAGCAGCTGGAGCCTCGGCGGAAGAATTGCCATCTGTGCTGTGGAGTTTACGAACTACACCCAACAGATCCATCGGCTACACACCTTATTTCATGGTATATGGAGCAAAAGCCATCCTACCTTCTGACATCTTACACGATGCACCAAGAGTTGCCGCCTACGACGAAGATGACGCTGAAGAATCCAGATGCCTAGATGTGGACCTTCTCGAGGAGGAGCGCATATTGGAATGCCAAAGATCCACCATCTACCAGCAAAATCTACGCAACTACCATAGTCGCCGCATTAGGCATCGCTCGTTTAAAGATGGGGATCTGGTGCTCCGACTTAAGCAGAAGAAGTCACACAAATTATCCCTGCCATGGGAAGGACCGTTCATCATAAGCAAGGCGCTGCTCAACGGGTCTTACTACCTCGTTGACAATCGTGAACTGAAGGATAAACCCAACGAGGATCATAAGCGTAAGCGACGTGACCCGGATGATGACTACCTGGAGCATGATCGGCCGTGGAACATAGCACAGCTACGTCCTTTCTACACTTAGCATTTTTTATCTATTGTGTACCCCTTATATGATCAATGAAATAAAGCTCTCTGGTTCACTCATATTTCTGAGTCTTTTACCTCCTTTAGTGTTTATTTTTGGATCGTATAAAACCTTTATGCACAAGCTTTGTGATTGCACTTGTGAAAATTCCGCCTACGGGCGTTAGCTTAAGTTTTCTGGTCTACATGTTCTTTGTCGTTTTTATGTGGAGTCTGGAGTAGTGATTTTTGGCACTTATTGTCGGCGATTTTGTGCTAGGTTATTGACGGTGCCATTGGGCATCATCACCTGAGCGCATGGTTCCAACAACGAGTCTTCCGACTCACAAAAAGTCAAGCATAAAAACCAGAGTAATGGATAAGCCAACACTTGCTTTAAAAAATATATATACATGCTGGAACCAGTTCTTGAGTAGCAGGAAGCAACAACCATTATTTTCCGCCTTAAGTTAACAAGTAGTTTTTTCCGCATACAAATTACGGAGGAAACAAATATTACATATTGTGTTTCATTACTCTGGTGCAGGTGACTTGGACGCAGAATCGTCAGCAGCAGGAGAGCCATCTTCCTCGAAGTCGGCAATGTTGAGGGACTCGGAGGAGCTTTGGCTGTTTCCGTCAATGGTTTTCATGGGCACAAAGACATTAGGGTCGACCAACTCGGCGACTCTGGTGTCGAAACCTGCGAGCGACACCAAGATAGCCTCGTGATCTAACTTTTGGCCTTCGTCGTCTACGTCGGGGATACCAGAGGTCAGCATGTCGATGTCGGCATTTTCGTAGTGCGCCTTGACCATTGACAGCGCCATCCTCGCGCCGGCCCGTGTACATGAAGCTTTCCATCTTGAGATACGCTCGGGGGATCGGCGCAGGATCTCCGAGAACTTCGCCACAGGTTCCACCAGCTTGATGTTAATCTGGAGGGGCTTGGCTATCTCTTTTGTCTGCTTGATGGTGGTGTTCATAAAGTTGCCGGCAAGGACCATACATTCCTTTGGCGGAGGAGGCGGCTAGGTTAACCCCATAGGAGCTGCAAATTTCCGACAAAGGAACGCATGAGTTCAATAACACAAAAAGTTCAGAGTATCTAGCTTACAGAAGTACAAGACAGAGAATCACTTACTGAAGATGCTAATCTCAGCCCGCTGGAGAGTTTCCGCCATGAAGTCCCGTTCTTGTCGGAGGATCCTGTACGCTTCAAGATGGCGCTGATTTTGCTCATCGGTAGATTTCTTCTGGTCTTTCAGGATCGTGATTTCCTCCTTCAAGCGGTTCATCTTCGTGTTGGCGGACTCTTGCAGGACTTTCATGGAGTCTTCATGCATCTTCAGCATATCCTTCCTCTCCTGCTTAAGGATCTTGTTTTCGCTATCCAGCTGTTGAATATGCTTGGATTGCTCAACAATATCCTTAGCCTTGGAAATGGCTTCTGCAAGTCGAAGAAAGAACAATGCACAATGAGTACTCGGAGAATGTTGGCACAAGACCAAGTCGGAATACGAAAAAGAAAGGAAAAATAGGCGCTTTCTCTTGGTGATTTGTTCCTTCAAGAAGGCAGGTTTACCCTTTTCGGCTTCCAAGTCCGCATGCATCTTCTGGTACTTCTCGTTGGCCACGCCCCTCCGAGCATTCTCATTCTATGGAAAATTTAACGTTCTTTAGTCTACTTGGAGCATCTAGCCAAATAAATATCCACCTAGAATCTTGGGGGCTACAGTAAGAGTTTTTAACTTAGCAATATGCTTTGTCTTTCTTAAGCATCTAGTCAGAACTAATTCAGTTTTCAACTAGAAGCTTCGGGGCTACAGTATAAAGTTTTTTTAACTCAGATATATGCTTAGTCTTTCTTTAAGCATCTAGTCAGAACTAATTCAGTTGCAACTAGAAGCTTGGGGGATACAGTATCGAAATTTACAAACACTGCGTATGCTACTCTTAAAGCATCTAGTCGGTATAATTCATTCAAACTATATGCTTGGGGGATACAGTGAGAAGTTTTCTAGCTTAGTCACTCTTAGAGCATTTAGACTCAAAGACCCATGGTTTTCCGTCTAAATCCTCGGGGGCTACAGTGGGATACTCATATGAAAAGCAAAAGGCAAGTAAAAACTTACAAGTGCGATGATCTTGAGGTTTGTAGCACTCTCAGCAAGCAACTTGCCGAAGGATAAACTGTTTCCTTGCAAGATTTCTGCTTGCTGGAGAAGCTCCTCAAGACCGCATGTCGGAGATGTCGGCGCCGCACCAGGAACCAACGTGGACCTACCCGGCGTAAGTGCCGGGTAGACTATCTTCGGGAACTCTATGTTTTTCCTGGGTGCGGAGGCGCCGCATTCGGCAGATGTACCACTTTCCACCACCGCCTTACCGCTACCGATGGCATCCTTAGCCGAAGCTTCAGCCATTTGGGATGCGGCACTTTCTTGTGTTACCTATTCGCCGACAACAGGAAGCTCCGCGGAGGAACCTGAGTCCACTTCCATGGCGGAAGGGCCAGATGCATCTTTGGCTTGTGAGCTTGTCAGAGCAGGCGTAGGCTGGACGCTGGGAGTGACAGGGGCGATGGCGGGAGATGCGTGGGGAGACACGTCACAATGCAACATATCCTTGATGTTTCTAGAAGCCCCCAAGGTTTTGGAGGTCTTCTTCAAACTGGTAGTGGCCTTCTTCCTGAAACGTGCAAAAAGTATAAGTAAAGGAATAAGACAAGCAATGGAGGGGGTGCTTTGGCAAAAGGGATCCCGGTAACCTTTCTTTTCTCCGCCTCCAGGGTGGCGGTAGTCTTCTTGGAGGCTCCACCCTCCGTCTTCTTCGTCTTGCCTCCGTTGGCAGTGTTAGAGGTGGAGCTCTTCCACTTTCGCGCCAACAGGACATCGTCGTCGGACACGACGGTGACTTCCTTCATCTTTGGATCATAGATTTGGACAGCCATGCTATCCTCCTCCAGATCGCTGAGCTGTTAAGTGAAAACCCAAAGTGTTAGATGAGATGGTAATGGCTAGACGAAAAAACTGGAGTATATGTCATACACGGAAAACAAACAGGTACTTTTGGGCACTTTCCCTCTACGAACATGTCGTAGGTGATGGTGAAGCCACGCTTCCTATCCTTCACCTTGACGATGTCCTTGAGGCGGAGCTTGACGGAGTCGCTCGAGAAGTTGTCCTCGAAGATGCGGAGGCTATCCTTCCTCTCATTAGTATACTTGTGAATCAACTTCAAGTGGTGCTGCAGAGGCTGGATTCGCCTGATGAACCAGCACATGGCCAGGTCCAATCCGGTCAGACCCGTCTCTATGAACCACTCTATCTGCCTTATAGCGCGGGAAGCATCGATGTCGGAGCGAAGGGAGGCCTCGGATCTCCATGTTGAGGCTTTGGCGGCGGCTCCATCGACGAAATCCGGATACGTCGCTTCTCGGCCAGCCAGAGGGATATCTGGGTTGTAGAAGTACATCCGTTTCTAGTTCTTACAGGACTCATGGCCGACGATGTCGGGGAACCGCCAGCCAGGTCGGATCTTAAAACTAATCGTGCCATAGTTCCTGAGCTCGTCCTTGCCGGCTCTGGCTTCCCGCTTGAGGGTGAAAAAGTATATAAAGAGATCTAGCCTAGGCCTAATCCCTAAGTAACCCTCGCAAAGCGCCGCGTAGTTGCTAAGCGCGAGGATGCTATTGGGGGAGAGGTTCTAAGGCTGTACTCGGTAATGGTTGAGGACAGCTAGGAAGAAATTGGAGATGGGCAAGGAGACGCCCCGTACCATTTGGGCTTTGAGGTACACATTCTCTCCGGCTTGGGGAGAGGGGTGACCTCGCCGGCCGGCGCCGCCCGCCAGACGAGCCCCTCCGTCGCGGGGAGGTAGCCCTTGATGATCAGCTCCTTGATGTCGCGGTCCGTAATGTCTGAACCGCGCCAGTCCCCCTTGTGGGAATCATTCTCCTCCTCTAGCAGCTCCAGTGTCGCTGGATTGTGGTCGCCGCCGGTGGATTCGACCACCGCGGATTTGGGGATCACTAGGCCCTCTGGGGCATGAGGACGGTGCTCGCCGGCTTCGCCGCGGCATCACCTGACGCCGCCATGGAGGGGGCGGACCTGCTATTGGCCATTGGGAGGTTAAGGTGGTGACTGGGAAAGGTCGAGGAGCTAGGGTTTTTCGCAGAGCGCGCGGAGAGCTCGAGGAGGCGCTCGCTAGAGAAAGAAGATGACGCAGAGGAGAATGAGGTGAAAAGTAAAATTTCCACCGTTGTTACAATTTATAACCTATAGCGTCAAGATTCGTGCAGCATGATCGAACGGTTGACGCGTGGATGACGTGTGCGGGCATGTGCATGGAAATTTTGCCACGTTCCCAACCATCGCCGCCAACGGTTCGTATCGCTCGCACGGAAAAAAATGGACATGATTGCGTTATCTACATGTGTGAGTTACGAGGCGTTGCTGACCTACGTCTACGTCGCCCTAGCTGTCATTTGCAGATGAACTGTCACATCGGAAGATTCCGGCATGGACAGATCCAATACGGCTACGGAAGAGTACGATAGAAGATTCAACAATTCTCCGACTTACAAGTTGAAGACGGAGAAAATCTTGTAGGGTTCTTTGGGAATACTACAAGATATTGCTTGATGATTTGCCGACATCCATCTAGACGGAGCATTCAACGTGAAGAGGCAAGACGGCGCAAGATCTCGGAGTTCTCCGGGGGCTACTGTTGGGGATATGCTATATGGGTATCCTCATAGCATGTCTCCTATCCGGATAACCCGGGTGGCCCATGGCCTGCTGGGCGGCCCAGTTAGATGGATCTAGAAGGGAGGCCCATGCCAGATAAAGGAAGGCTACGGTGGAGTCACCAACATACCCAGAGCCTTGGAGTGCAAGACACGCTAGACTAGTTGTAAGCATTGTAGGACTCTGTAACCTGTATGGCTAGGACTTTTCCCGGTAACCCTAGGACCTGGCGACTATATAAGTCGGGCCTAAGGGAGCCTTTTGGACACAATCTCAGACAACCTAGTGTTGATTACGACGCATCTCGCACTGCAAACCAATCCCTATAACTCAGCGTATTGCCATTATAGTGATTTATAGCAGGAGCAGGATTCCGCCACCATTGTGGGATATAAATCTGGGTAAGCCGTGTTACCTCGTACCCGTCAACCATCCGCCTTCCCCCACGTCTCTAAACACGCACTGTGAGGACCCCTCCATGGCGTACTCGTCGAAAATACCATGACATCCTCCCTCATCCTCCGCCTATCTCTCTCTCTCCCGTCCCCAGCCGCATACCCACCCCTGATCTCGACACTGCCCTCGATCCAATCTCTAGCTCCACCAGCCGACGATGACTTGCCTCACGAGTCGTCATGACCCCGACATCGCGTGCAAGATCAGCTCCGTCCTGCTATAGTATTGGTCATGGGACTATCATCCTTCCTGTTATTTCAAGATAACGTTATGTGATCTGCTAGCCAATCCAACGGTCAAGGGTGGCCACACAGATCCAACGGCCAAGATTAAGCTGTAATTTTATTTTACATTTATGTTTATTGCTATCACCAGCTGTAATATTCGGACCGGCTATTAAGACAACCCTGCGGGGAGGACAGTGCTATCGAGAAATATATCAACAAGCTATGCCAAGCTTATCTTTCCTTGTTCGTTCTAGATTTAGGTTAATTAGTTGAAAATTCCCCATTGATAGAGGTACTCCACATCGGGAGTTTGTTTGATCCCAACAGGGATCTGACAATTGGTATCAGTAGCTAGTGGCTCTTGGTCGAAAATTCTCTGATTTCTAGATCTCGTTCTGTCAGATCGAAGATCTACGGTGGCGACTCGATTCGGCGTGTCGACGGTGGTTGGGCCATCCCGTAAAATCCCACCCTCCTCACCCTTATCACGGCGGCGGAGTGTTGTCGATGGAGGCGACGGCGGCGGTGACGTTCATTAGGATGTGGTCGACGGTGGCGGCTTGGCAGCGGCGGCACAGCTCGGGTACAAAATAGACGCCTTGTCACAGTTGCCGAAGAAATCTCCTTCGATGGTAAAATTCCGGTGACAAATCTGTTTCTTGTACCTCCTTGGCGGCAAATTTTCTCTTAGGCGACGGTAGACCGGCGGCGGGGAAGACGAGGATGGGGAAATCCAAGACCACTGAGGGTCCGGAAGCGGTTGAACTAGCGGCTCTCAAGTTGGATATGGAGCACGTCAACACACAAACAGAAGAAATTGTCTCCAAGGTTGACAGCTTCGAGGACAAGATCTCTACCCTCAGCGAGCAACTGTCACAGCTCATAGCTCTCCTGACAGCCGACAAAGGTACAACTCAAGCTCCAATACCTGTTCATGCCGAGGGTTCCTTCCAGCAATCTGGGGATGCAGAACCAGTGCGTGGACACTCCTAGCCCCCTCATTGGCGTCGACAAAGTGAGGTTCCTGAACCTAGATATGATTTCCACCACCAACATCAGGAACCCTATGAACATCAAGAACCCTATGATCATCAACCTAAAGGACAATATCAGGAGCAATACTACCCATGCTATCCACAACAACCTTTTCCCCCACAACAAAACCAATACCCATTCCACTACCCAAAGCAAAACCCATATTTCATGCCACCTCTAAACCCTGAATATTACATTCCACCTGTTGGAGATATGCCCAAGAGGCAATAATAAAGTGGTTATTATCATATCTTCATACTTATGATAAATGTTTACATACCATGCTATAATTGTATTAACAGGAAACATTAATACTTGTGTGATTTGTAAACATAAAAGAGTCCCTAGTAAAGCCTCTTGTTAAACTAGCTTGTTGGTTAATATATGATCATGGTTTCCTGATCATGAACATAGAGATGTTATTAACAACAGGGTCATATCATTAGGAGAATGATGTGATGGACATACTCCTATAGATAAGCATAGCATAAAGATCAAGTCATTTCAATAGTTCAATTGCTATATGCTTTCTGATACATAGTAACCTGATTCCTTCGACCATGAGATCATGCATATCACCTTTACCGGATGGATGCTTTGATGTCATCAAACACCACACCGTAACAGGGTGGTTATAAAGGTGGCATTGAGTGTTTGGAAAGTATTGGTTGAGACACATGGATCAAGAGTGGGATTTGTCCATCCACATGACGGATAGATATACTCTGGGCCCTCTCGGTGAAATGTCATCCAATTAGCTTGCAAGCATGTGACTGGCTCACAAGGGATCACATATCACGGGAACGAGAAAAGAGTACTTATCAGTAACGAGGTTGAACTAGGTATGCAGAGATACCGACGATCATAACCTCGGATAAGTAAACTATCGTGAGACAAAGGGAAATTGGTATCGTATGTAAGTGGTTCATTCGATCACAAAGTAATCGTAGAAATATGTGGGAGCCATATGAATTTCCAGATTCCTCTATTGGTTATTGTTCGGAGAAGTGTCTCGATCATGTCCGCATAATTCACGAACCGTAGGGAGACACACTTAAGGATTCGACGTTGTTTGAGTAGTTATGGTATTATGAGAAAGAGACCGAATGTTGTTCGGAGTCTCGGATGGGATCCGGGATATCACGAGGAGATCCGGAATGGTCCGGAGAATAAGATTCATATAAGGAAAGTCCTGTTTCGGAGTTGGGGAATGGTTCCGGTGTTTTCATCGGGAATGTTCTAGAAGGTTCCGGAATGTCCGGCACTCCGGGGGGGAAGGGTACATGAATGTGTCATTGTAAGTTGGAATGATTGCATCATGTACTAGGTGTTCTTGCTGTCCAAAATAAAGGGTTTATTTAAATCCTAAATTGAAAAGTCAAACGGCTAGTTTGAAAGTCAAACGGCAATTTTGGGAAGTGGGAAGAGAGAGGATTGGTGGAGGCGGGTGGAGGAGGGTTCCTCCTTGGCGGCGCCCCACCAAGCCGACTTGGGAGGGACTCTCCTCCCTGGCCGCCCTCCCACCTATATAAGGAGGGCAGGGGCTCCCTCCTAGAACACACAAGTTTCCACCTCTAATCTCCGGTTTAGAGCCGTTTTGGTTTAGAGCTTCTAATTGCTTTAGCCAGCGGTTTAGAGCCTTCTAATTGGTTTAGAGCCTTCTAATTGGTGTGTCTAATTACTAGACCACTAATAGCCTCTCTCATAAGCTCCACCATACTCATTTTGGCTTAAGGCGAAGCCTGGGATCTCCCTCTACTTGGTACCACGCGTTGTGCCGGAATCGCGAGGAGAGTGCTACAACCTCCGCTGCTTTGGAACAAGGAGAGGAAGGTCTTCGAAAGTCGAACGCAGTGACCGATCTGGAGCGCTGCTGGAACGTGGCGCTGGAAGGATCGTCTACACGATCTTGAGATCGGAAAGAGTACGACTACATCACCCACGAGAATCTGCTCTCGTTAACCACTTTGGAATCTTTGAGGGTGAGTTCCTCTATCGACTCGTTGCTACAATCTAGTAGATAGATCTTGGCTTGTTTGTTTGTATGCGATAGAAAATTTTTGTTTTCCATGCTACGAACCCCTACACCACCACCAACCCAATTCTATCACCCACCACAGCACAACTGGCAACCATATTTCGCCACAGCAAACCAACCAAACCAACCCCATAACCAACCACACCAAAACAATCACCCACCCACCCATCCACAGAACCAATATTACCCAAACTAGGAACACATGGGCAGACCAAACAATTATTAGGATAGAGGAAACAATTATAGAGGATACATGCATCAGGAACTAGACAGAGATGCTCAATTCTACAAATCAATTGCCAAAGCACCCAAAATGGAATTTCCTCGGTTTGATGGCTCAAATCCGGAAGAATGGTTGCGGATGACAAATAAATATTTCAATATGGTCCATGTGCCTGAAACAGCTAAGTTGGATTATGCTCAACTTTACATTACTGGGAAAGCTGATATCTGGCTCAGAAACTCTAGAGTGCTAGATCAGAATCTTTCCTGGCATCAATTTAGCCAGATCATCTTACAATGTTTCACAGTCAGCAATGAATATGATGCAGTAGAGGAATTCAACTCTATTAAACAGGGCCTTTCCTCTATCAATGACTACAGAGATAAATTTGAGGAGAAGAGGGCTGACTACAGGAAACAAAACCCTAAGGTTAAGGAAGCATATTACATTAAATGCTATATTAATGGCTTGAGAGGGGAGATTGCACACCACATGAAGAATCTTCGACCAGCAAGTCTACATGAAGCAGTGGAATTTGCCAGAAACATGGAAAAGGCTACATCTGCTAGTAGTCAACACCAACAAAGAAGAACTCACAGTTTCACCAGTACTGGGAAACAACCCTATACTAGACAGTTCTCATTTAAGCCCAAAACTACTACTGACACAACACCCCCCTTAAAGGAAGCTGACAAACAAAAGAGCAAGCCTGAAGTAAAATCCAAGGAGCCTGGAGTGTGCAAATATTGTGGTCAGAGATGGTTCTTTGGATACCATTCCCAACAATACAAGACTCTCAACCTAATGGCTACAATAGACCAACAGGAAGAAGAAGAAGAAACCTTCCATGATTTACCCCCTGAAGAAGAACCAGAAACAACCACTGAAAGCCCAGAACCACAAGCACATGCAATGCAAATATCAATGCAAGAAGCTCAGGGAAGTTGTGGAAAACACACTTTCATCTTGAGAGTACTGATTGCTGGCAAGTGTGCTAATGCCTTAGTTGACACAGGGAGTACCCACACCTTCATAGATATGAATTTTGCAACTAAAATTCAGTGTACTACACAAACCATTGCCATGGAAGAACTGATAGTAGCAGGAGGGGGCACACTACAAACTGGAGCACAAGTTCAGTCAATGGATTACACCATTCAAGGCCACAGATTCAACAATTCCTTCAAAATCATCCCACAAAAAGGATATTACATAGTATTTGGTGGAGATTGGTTAAATTCACACTCCCTAGTTAAGTTTGATTACAAAGCCAAATAGATCAAAATCAAGCTAAATGGCAAAGAAAAGGTCACCCTCCAAGACATGTCCATGAGGAAAGGAATTCAATTGATGTCTATGGACAAGCTTCCAAAGGCATTACTCAAAGGAGCAACTGGATATTATCTATTCCCTATCTCCTCCACCTCAACAACTGCAGGCCAGTATGAACATGACATTCAACAAATATTACAAGAATTCCATGATGTGTTTGAAGAACCTACTGGCCTACCACCTAAGAGAAGCTGTGATCACTCCATTCCACTTAAAGAGGGCTCTACAACACCTAGAGTTACTCCCTACAGGGTTCCTGTCAACACCCGGATTTTTCAATCCTGGATGCCTGTTATGCCATACATCGCAATCCCAGGATTACCATTTTTGCGAGACATAACAGAATTGGATACCATAGTACTTCATCCATTACAAACGATACATAAGTTCTTACACAAATAGGGATCTCATGATCCAGTTCTTAATACAACATCAAGCAGCGGAATACGTAATAATAACGGTAGCATAGGTGAAGCTCCATCTTCGGGGTCACAGGCAATGCTGACGATGGGAGATGATCCTAGTTGTCGTAACCTTCCTGGGGTCCATCTTCCAGGTACTCCTCTTCATAGTCTGGCCATGGGAATAGCCAGGGACAAAGCCATGAGTACTCTTTAAGTACTCGCAAACTAAAACTAACAAGTAAGGGGTTTTTTGGATAATAGGACACTAGGCTCTAGGGTTGTTTTGCAAAAAGCCAGGTTTATCTCTACTAAGTTCCAAAGCTAGTCACAATTTTATAACTCCTAAGTGGGATCTTGTAATTCAGGTCACAACTCTGTTGTCAAGTCAAAGTCTCAATTCATTTCACAAGTCATTTTGAAAAGTCGGACGGGGAACAGATGGCCACTCTAACTGTCCATAATCATGACGCTGCTATTTGAATAGTTTGACACTGCAGAGATTGTACACTTTCACCACAACATTCGACACATCCGTCAGAACAAATCCTGAATTCACCATACTCAAGATGCGGATAATCAATCCTAACCTTTCAATTACACGCCTAGTATAAGCACCTCTCCTGTGAGTTTGGCCTCCCAACCATGACCATGTCATCTTGGGTACTGCATGTGGACAATCTTCACAGGTAGCCTCAGCTCAGACCTTGGCCGTGAGGGAACTAATACTAAGGAATATAAGTTTCCAGACAAGCCCAACCCAATATTCGGGTATAGTGGTTGTACGATAAAATAGGAATGGTATCGAATCCAGACAAACATCAGTGATATATAGGGCTAACGCTCATGCCACAACATTTTATCACTGTAATCATCAAGTGTTTGGAAACACATGTCCAAAACATTTCAATAGAATGATCCATCATTCCAAGGTTTTCATAACCATTTTTCCACCAAGTATTCCCATCTAAAAGTTGATCAAGTTTTATGCTTAGCACTAGCATCTACAGGTGAGGGTAGTACTAATGAGGGGTGGTAACTAGTGGAGTTTTACTAAGTCCAACATTATATCTTAGGCTGATATCAAGGTTTCTAGCTTAGGCCAAATTTTATGCTCTTTATGCAACCTTCAGACAACTAACGGTATCTACCAAACTCTTAGGTAGACTCTAAGTAAGCTTTGATAAAGAAATAAAGTGAGAGGCTTGCCCATAAAACTAGGATTGGTTTATCAAATGGGTAATCTTGCAAGGGTTAGCTTGCATCAATGTCAATATAAGCTTGCTAAATTGCAAGTGTTAGCTTGCATAGGTCAACTTGTTTAGTAAGGCTTGCATTGGTATAGTATCAGCTTACCTTGTGCAGAGCAGTGGTTGAAGTTCTCCTCGGCTTCCTCTTCGTAGTATCCTCCTTCCTCCTTGTATCCTTGGTCGGTACTAGCGTCTATGAATAAATACGAGGTACACAATCACCAAACAATACTTATCTACTTGCAATCATCACACACAAGGGTCCTATAGATGATCTAGCATCATCTCTAACATTACAAGGTTAAGACTTGGTTTAAATCTTTTATTTTTAGAAAAGTAATTTCTACTCATTGAAAAACTACTTAAGATTTAATATTCTCCAAACTAAACATGGGATCATGTTGACACATGTCATCACCACATATTGTAGTCCATGGGAATGTGATTTAAAGTGGTGTCACAATTTAATAAGGTTTTACCCTTTTATTTTAATTAATTAAAGTGGCTAGAAATGCTTATGAAGCATTCTTTTATTACTTGAACATTATTTCTGCAAGTAAACCTATATATTTTTATATATTCTGAAAGGTATGGTTAAATGTGATTTTTGAGAGTTGGAATCAACTCAAAAGCTTTTATTGTTTAACTTTGAAAAATGTTTGAATGCAGAAAAGCTTCTGCCTTGTTATTTTTACTATGGGTGATCTACAGATCCAAATGACTTGAATCCAACGGGCTTGGATTAAGCATTCACAGACCTTTCCAACAAAATTGGTTCCATCCAATTTGGTGCACTGAATCGATCTGGGTTGATTTTTGAAGTTGGGTACAGAAGTGGGTTTGAATTTAAAAAGAAAAGGTTTAATTTGAATTGCTGGGCTGCGCGGGAAATTCTATAGGGCCGGCGTGCTAAGCGCAGGGCTCCCGCGGTCTGCTTAAGTGGGTGTCCCCACTCGTCAGTGACACGGGGCTGGGCGAAGCGGTATGGGGCAACGTGGATCGTTCGATCTAGTTCTAATCCAACGGCTGAGGGTCATCGTCGACGCGAGACAGCTCCGGCGAGAACGAAACCTAGCGCGGACAGTGAGGGGTGCTGGGGGCTCACCGGGGTACGGGCGAGGGTCGGCGAGGCGGGCGAACGACAAAGTCGACAACGGCGAACCTCCTGGTACCGGTGGCTTCTCCTAGGGCGGCTCCAATCGCTGGTTCCCTTCTTTTCCGGCAGCGGCAGGCTCCAGTGAAATTCCGGCGAGGTGGTGCTCGCCTTGCTCTGAGAACAGTGTGGCACGGTCAGTGAGGAGAGGGGAGTGAGATGGTGTGAAGAAATCGTGTGGGGGTGGCCTCTATTTATAGTCGAGCGAGGGGACCGTCGGGGCGCACGGTGAGCTCGTCGGGGGCGACGTTACAGGCGGCTAATGGCATGGGCAAGGGTAGGGGACGGTGCTGTGTCTCCTGGCGATGCTCAACGACATGGTCGCGAGGCATGGGGCGGTGTGGTTTGGTCTGGAACGGCCGGTGCTCTGCGCGGCAGAGGCAGCGTCTTCGACGGCAAGCGGTGGCTGTATGGCACGGGGCGGCAAACGGGGATGTCTGGCGGTCTCCTAGGTCGGTGGTGATCGTGTGTGCGCGCGGTGAGGGCGGCACGCGGTCTGTGGACGCTGGTCGAGGGTGGCGCTCTGGCGCACGCTCGGCATGGTCTGGGCGCGGCTTGTGCGCGTGGTCCAGGGCTTGGCAACGCTCGCGGCTGGGACAGTGAGTGGCGGTGGATGGTAGGCTGCCTCCCAGACAAGGTTGGCACGGCTAGTTCTTCCTCTAGCCTTCTGTCGACTATAGGGTGGCATTGAGGTGCTCGGTTGTTCACCATTAATGACAATGGCAAGCTCACAGGGGTGCTAGTTTTGGGCAAATCTTTCTAGATGATCTACTGAGTTGTGTGTGAGCTAACTAGGGAACAAGTTAGGCAAGAATCACTGCACACTATAGTGTTTGTTGTTTTGTTTGATTTGTGTCTGCAACCTGTTTGATGAAATGGCCGCATGAAATCAAGTTTTGAATTTTGAAAAGAATTTTGGTGGGTTTGCTAGATTGGTGCTGGTGAGTCTGCAGATGCTTGGGTTTTGAAAGTTGAGCTTGTTTGAGTGGTTTTTGAAAAAGTGGGATCTTCCCATATGAAGAAGATTCAATTTTCAATTGTCATTTAAACTATGCATTTGAAAGTTTCTAGATAATCACAAAGTGGGCCTTGATACTTTGTTATGAGTACATTCAAGGGGTGCAAAGATCCAGAAAAGTTTTTGTTAGGTTTTGAAAGTTTGAGACAGCCAAAGTAGGCATGGGAGTTAAATTGGTCAAAATGACCATTCACTTAATATATTTGTTTTGATTTACTTGTCTTTAGGAAAAGTGTGGGAAATGTTTTAGATGATGTTCATTTCACCTAAGAAACATTTTACAAGCAAGGGATCACACAAACAAGGTGGTTTTTAAAGAAATTAAAAATCCATGCATACACATATACATGCATTCATGAGTTTATTTAGAAAAGTTTTTGTTAACCCTAATCTTGATGATTAGTGTTTGATGATCTAAGTTTGGTAATTTTTGGGATGTTACAGTTCCCCATAAGCAAAAAGCGGAGATGGAAGCACAGATCACTCAATTATTGGAAACTTCGGTCATTAGACCTAGCCAAAGCCCATATGCCTCACCTTCCATCCTAGTCAGAAAAAAAGATGGGTCTTGGAGACTGTGCATAGACTTTAGAAAGCTGAACCTCCAAACAATTAATGATAAATTCCCAATTCCTATCATTGAGGATCTCCTTGATGAACTTTCTGGAGCCAAATACTTCTCCAAGCTGGACTTGAGATCTGGTTACCATTAGATCAGAATGAAGCCTCAAGATATTCATAAAACAGCTTTTAGAACATATTTTGGCCACTTCGAGTACCTAGTAATGCCCTTTGGGCTTACCAATGCCCCTGCCACATTTCAGTCCCTCATGAACACTGTCTTTGCTGAACACATGAGGAAGTTCTTGCTAGTTTTCTTTGATGACATACTCATTTACAGCAAATCCAGAGAGGAACACATGCATCACCTCCAAGTAGTCCTACAAACACTGAGACAACAACAACAACTGTATGCAAAGCTGAGCAAATGTGTTTTTGCAACTCAACAGGTAGAGTACCTTGGACATGTGATTTCTGAAAAAGGAGTATCTACTGATTCCCAGAAGATTGTAGCTGTCAAAGAGTGGCCACAACCTAAAAACATCACTCAATTAAGGAGTTTTCTAGGACTCACTAGCTACTACAGGAGGTTTGTGAGAAACTATGGCCTCATTTGCAGACCACTGCATGATTTGCTGAAGAAAGATTCCTTTCTATGGACTGACAAACAAACCACAACTTTCAACATGCTCAAAGCTAGTCTCACAACTGCACCTGTCATTGCATTACCAAACTTTTCCCTCCCATTTACACTAGAAACAGATGCAAGTGGAAATGGGCTAGGTGCTATATTAATGCAACAAGGTAGACCAATTGCTTTCTATAGCAGGACCATTGGTGTGAAAGCAACTGCAATGTCCACCTATGATAAGGAAGCACTGGCTATTCTTGAAGCACTAAAGAGGTGGAGACACTACCTGTTGGACAACACCTTTGTCATAAAAACAGACCAGAAGAGTCTAAAATTTATTACAGAACAAAAGTTAGATGAGGGAGTACAACGTAAACTTCTGCTCAAGTTGTTGGAATTCAATTATTCCATTGAATATAAAAAGGGGATGAAAACAAAGCAGCAGATGCTCTAAGTAGAAGAGATTCACATCTCCAAGCCATCACTGTTATTACTCCCAGCTGGACTGAATCTATGGAGAAAAGCTACCTGGGTGATCCTCACTGCCACCAACTCCTCCAACAACTAGCCATCTCTCCTACTAGGCAACCAAATTATTCACTTCATGCAGGCATCCTCAGGTATAAGGGCAGAATTTACATTGGTAAAGATGAAGAATTACATCAACAAATCATGCACTCCTTTCACTCTTCACCAATTGGTGGGCATTCTGGAATGGTAGCTAGTTACCAAAGAGTAAATAAATCCTTCTATTGGCCTGGCATGAAGAAGGAAATTGAAAAGTTCATCTCTGAATGTCCTGTGTGCCAAAGGGTCAAGGCTGAACACTATCCTCCTGGCTTACTTAAAACTCTAGATCCACCTAATTTAGCATGGCAACACATAACAATGGATTTTGTGGAGGGCTTGCCTAAATCAAATGGAAAGGATGTCGTATTGGTGGTAGTGGACAGATTAACAAAAATGGCACATTTCATTGCATTATCCCACCCTTATACTGTCAACACTGTGGCTAGTGCTTTCATTGACCATGTCTTCAAATTACATGGTCCCCAAATAAGCATAGTCACTGACAGAGATAGAATCTTCACAAGTAATCTGTGGTAGAAGGTTTTCAAGGCTATGAATGTGAAGTTGAACTTGAGTATTGCCTACCACCCACAAACTAATGGCCAATCAGAGAGAGTTAACCAGTGTCTAGAATCATACCTCAAATGCATGGTTTTCCAGGAACCTAAGAAGTGGGCCTCTTGGTTATCCCTCGCAGAGTGGTGGTACAACACCACATATCACACCTCCCTGAAGGTTTCTCCATTTCAAGCTCTATATGGATTTTCCCCACCTCTTGTTAATGAAATAGCAATACCAGGCCCCGAGGATACAGATGCTCGGGCCTTCCTTCAGGACAAACAGAAATAGCTGCAACAACTCAAACAAAACATGTCTCAAGCTCAATCTCATATGAAGAAACATGCTGATAAAAAGAGAACTGAAAGAACCCTCGACATAGGTGACATGGTTTACCTGAAGATGTAACCTTATTGTCTGGAGGATTTTGGGATACGTCAGTACATCAAACTCACCAGTAAGTTTTATGGACCTTTTCGTGTGATTGCAAAGGTGGGAACTTTGGCTTATCGCCTACAACTACCTAAAGGAGTAACGATTCACCCAGTATTCCATGTCAGCCAGCTAAAAAACATCTGGGCTCCAAGGCAATTCCCGAACCAGGTCTTCCACTAGTAACACCAGAGGGCAAACTCAAGCTGTAACCAGCTCAGGTCATGGAAACAAGGTACCTCCTCAGAAATGGAGTTTTGGTCACCCAATGGCTCATTACCTGGACAAATCTCACTCCTGATGATTGCTCCTGAGAAGACACAGATTTCATCAAGAAGGTATTCCTAGAATTCTATACTGCCACGCTGAAAGGTTGGTTCCATAACAGATACACTTGAGGACAAGCTTCAATTCAAGGAGGGGGCAATGTCAGCCTTCCTGTTATTTCAATATAATGTTCTGTGATCTGCTAGCCAATCCAACGGTCAAGGGTGGCCACACAGATCCAACGGCCAAGATTAAGCTGTAATTTTATTTTACATTTATGTTTATTGCTATCACCAGCTGTAATATTCGGACCGGCTATTAAGCCACCCCTTTAGGCCTTGTTTGCTACTAGAGTATCTGTGGGGATTAGAGGGGATAATCCCCACTAAACCCTAAATCCCCACTTGCTTCAAATAGTATGTTTGGTTCTAGAGTATTTGACTGATTCAATCCCCACTAATCCCCACTAATCCCCATGTTCTAGTGTATTTTTCTCCAAATCCAATACACTACTCCTACCTAGTGGATTGGTGGGGATTGGGATTTTGTGAGGATTATAGAGGTTTGGATGTAAATGGGGGTTTCACCCAATCCCCTTAGGGATTATCCCCTCTAATCCCTACTAAGACACTAGTACCAAACAAGGCCTTAGGGAGGACAGTGATATCGAGAAATATATCAACAAGCTATGCCAAGCTTATCTTTCCTTGTTCGTTCTAGATTTAGGTTTTAGTTGAAAATTCCCCATTGATAGAGGGTACTCCACATCGGGAGTTTGTTTGATCCCAACAGGGATCTGACAGGGACGGCGCCGTCGGGGAGTCAGCGTTGCTGCATGTATGAGGACGAGGAGATGGACATGGGCGGAGGCGGCGCTGGCGAGGCCCTGCGGAGGTCGCCGGCAAGGAAAAAATTGTTCAACGAAAAAGAAAACACCTGCGGGAGTCAGCTACCTCACATGAGCGAACCCAGGTCATCCTCCCGAACGGAATCTCCGCCGCCACCCACACCCCGTCGATCTCTGGCAGGCAGGGCCTCCACCCAAATGCGGAAGGAATCGCCGTATTCTTGGGTTGGCCGGGTCGTCGCAGCGATGTGGAGGCACAAAGCACAATAACGGAGGACGACCGCGAGGGGTTTGTCACGTCCTTGAGGTCGAAGAGGAGGCGAGACCGATCGTGGCCGGCGCGGAGCAATTGGCATCGGCGGAGGGGAGGCAGTAGCAAGGGGATTAGGTAGTGGGAGATTAAATTTTCCTCATGTACTCAGTCCGCCGAGTTGGATCTATTCTTGCTCTAATTTACTTCTCCTATCTTGACTTGCTCTCCCAATCCACTGACCCCGTCCCCATCTTGGCGGGCAGCGGCGGGCTGGAAAAGGACCGACGACGGGGTGGACAGAGAAGGGGCGGCGGGGGGCAGTCTCGGTCACGATCGATCCCCGAGCACACCACCCATGGGTGCAGCACGAAGCAGGCACCTAGCGCGCCCACCTGCCGGACCACTACCATGCTGTCATGAATGCACGGCCGGCCGGCCAGCCGTAAGCCGCGCGGGTGTGGCATGAGGTGATGAAGAGGCATCTATAGGGGCGCTCTGGCATCGATTCCTTGGGTGTGAGGGACAAGGGAACGTGGCAAATCTCCTAGCTGGGCTCGGATTTCTCACAGGAAGAAGAATGGCGTCCGCAGCATGGCGTCCAGCGGCAGCAAGCAGAGCCCCAACTGTCGGGCGAGCATCGTTACAAGATAGTCAATCTTCTCGAGACGGCCATACCTTGCTCCGCCCTTGCAGTCTTGTGATTGCCGACCATGCGCCCACTGCGACAGACGTTAGCCGGCCACACATGTGCACGTGTAAGTTCAAGGTTGGGCTTAATTCTTAGTTCAAGGTAGGAGCTCTTGATCGATTTGAGTTTTTATGTTAAAGTCTGTTAGAACCGAGGACGAAGATTTACTTTACTGGGCAAGTGAGAGTTGGAGACCCTTTCTTTTAGCTGATGATGAAGTCTAGCTTTAAAAAAATTGAATGCAACACAGGCCGAAAGAACAGTTGATTTTTTCTTTCCCTTAGATCAGTTTTCTTGGAATAACAGTGAACCAAGTGCAGAATTTTCTGTGTTTTCCCTTTTGTTCATGCCGGATGATTTGGCTTGGCTAGACACGGCTCAACAAGGACAGCTGGACCCAACCGATGAGAGGGTTAATCAACAACTCTTTTTTATTTTATTTATGTTTTCAAAATAAAGGCACATAATTTTCTGCAAATTCTCATTGGGTCAATCCTAAGTCGCTATCAAATATTTCCAGCATCTCAAGTATGTGCATGTCACAAATATCCACCATTCTCTTCATGCCCTATAGTATAATTCCATCACCAAAAAGTCCGAAAGACTATTTTTGGCCAAATTTGTATAACTAGGAACACATGATATTGGTAAATAGAAGGATATACAAACATGTACTAACATCAATGGGTATATTTATATGTCCGTGGAAGCAGCAACACTTCTGTCAACCAGCTTTTTTTGACCCTTTTACCCTTCCACCAATTTACATATTACGCACTTATACCACCCATGTACCGGTTCAAAAAAGAAAAAAGCCTAGACGATAGACAAATCCCCACATGTATTCCAGCCCGCTCTCCCCTTCCTCCATGGACAAATCCCCACATGTATGGCAGCCCGCTCCCCCTTCCTCCATGAACAAATCCCCACATGTATCCCAGCCCGCTCTCCCCTTGCTCCATGGTCGTGGCCGACGGCACACCACCCTGCCCTCCGACCCGTAGAAGGCGCGCCTCTGTGCCCCCACCATCTGCGTTTCTCCCCGCAGTGTCATAACCTCACTGCGGGATCTGGTCGAGGCCCCTCAACAACAGTGTTGAGCCTCTGGATGTCGCCGCCAAAATCGTTGATTCCTTGCAGGGAGGAGCACCAAGGTGTCAATAAGATTGACCAATGGGGAGGAGGAAGGAGAGACACGTGCGGCGAGGACGAGAGGAGAAGCGGGATGACGAGGCAGCAGAGCTCGGGCCAAAAGCAGGGAGCTCGAGCCAGCGGCGGGGTTGAAGCAGGAGGAGGCAGTTGACTGGGGTCGAGCTTGGCGACCGAGGCGGCAAGAGCTCTAAGCAGGTGCGCCGTCAGGGATGCGGGTTCGCAGGGAGAGCTTGGGGGCACGGAATCCGGTGGCGGCAGGGAGGCGATGACCTGGGGGCTAGAACTCGCAGCCGGTGGCGCTATGAGCTTGAGGGAGAGCTGAGAGGGGAGGGGAAACGAGCAGGGAGGCGTAGGGGACAGGGAGCAATGGGGGAGGGGAAACGAGCAGGGAGGCGTCGGGGACAGGGAGCAATGGGGGAGGGGAAACGAGCAGGGACGCGTCAAGGACAGGGAGCAATGGGGGAGGGGTTCGATCGGGTCGATGGTGCCCTGTAGCATCCCGGGGAAAACCACTACTAGAAAATCGCTGTTGTTTTTATTATGTACATCATTATAACATTAGCATGTATCTGTTTGCCTAAAAGTATTTTCTAAAAGCCCGTTTTTGTTTTCTAAAATACCCCCTCTCTATTTCAAATGTAAAACCCTTGGTCTGTTCGGATCTTTTGTTGGCCTAAACTATTTTACTAAAAAGATATCTAAAACTAAATAAAATAAATAAAACGTTTTTGTCCGGGGAGGCAGTTCGACCGATCAGGCCAGAGACCCAACCGGCCAGACTACCTACAACTCGGACCACCTAAATCAAACCCTAACCCTAATCTACCACCTAGTCCTACCCAATCCCACCATTTTCCGATCCTCCACCCCACTGGGGCACCACCACAATGCCCATTCCACACACACACACCGAATCCTCAGAACCACCCGAGCTCCGCCCCCGAATACCGGCAGCACTTCCTCATGGCCTGCCTGTCGACCCTCCTCCTCCCCAGGCCCTCACCCTTGATGGCACCCGCCCTCTGTCGTCGCCCAGGGCCCTCGCCTCTCCCAGACCGCCTCGGCCTTCCTCCTCTCCTAAGGCCACGCCACCAGAGGCCGCTGTCAGCCTCTACCGCCGATCTCCGTCATGCAGGCCCCTACCCGACCGATTCCTCCGGTTTTCTCTCTCTGGCTGCGCCGGAGCCCAGCCGGCAGACGAGCTTCTGGTCGTGGCGTCGTCGCCTCCGTCAGCCAGCCTCCTAGGCCAGGCCACGCGCCCTCTCTGCGGGCCCCTGCGTCCGGCTCTGGTCAGCAAGAGCCACGAGCCTCCGGGCCTCGCTTCCCGTCGACGCCAACCTTGAACCCTGTCGTGGCCTCCTCGCCTCGTCGCTGCGTGCTCCCCCAGCAGGAAGATGCGCCTACCTCTAGTTCGGCGATGCGGATCGATTCCAGTCAAATCCCCGACAGTGCCTCCGTTCCTGATGTTGGCTTCCGTTCTGTACTTCTGATGCCTCTCTTTGACCTCAATGCTCAATTGATCCTTTTTTTTGTTTGCTGTTAGTGCTCGTGTCTGCGACGATGTGCTTGTACATGGTTGCTTGAGTGAAGATGCCTGGATGTGGTGGCCGTGTGGAGATGTTGACCACCTCAACTATTTTGGCCTTCACTTGAGAATAATCATGGTACTGCAGAAGACCGAGGACCGGCAACTGACGATGTAACCCGAATATCCCCATCTTGTATGTCGAGCCCCCTTCCTGGACTCGAAGACCGTCGATCACGGACCCGGAGACCCTGATCCTCGACCCCAGATCCGAAGATCAATCCCGAACCCGGTGCCGCACCAAGTTCTCCTTCCCGGAGTTCGAAGATCCAGATCGAACCCAAACCCTCGGAGCCAAGATCGTCGGAACCATGTGTGACCCCTTTCTAAGACCCTATTTTTATAATAAGATATTTATCACTTGTTGCATTTTAAATTATTCATACTCGCATGCATGTTTGTGTGGTTTGGGGGCGTTAAGCCGATTCACCTTATAATTAAATATGGAGTCCATATGCCGATGAATCTAGTCTTATATGGGCTCTATTTAAATTTGTGTAGAAAACCGATGCTATGTTTTGCCATGTTAAGGTAACATTTAAAATGTGGGGTATCTAAACAACATGAACTTAATAACTGTCGGGATCGATTCTGCTTAATATGGCCTAATTGCATCGCATACTTGCCATGTCATACATCATACATGCATCATGCCCGATCTTCTGCCGTAGTATTAAATATTGCATCCGGTGTTTCTGCTAGTGCTTTGCTTCTTCACGGACTAGGCCGATGAGTTGATGCGAGTGTCGACCCGATCATCGGATGAACCTTCGGCAATGTTTTCAGGCGAGCATTCTCCCCCTTTCTACCTATTTTACATTTCTAGTCTTTATTTCCTCCTGTTGATCTATTGCTATCTGTGTTGTGATGCTCTAGTTTTCGTACCCGTGGTATCCTTTGCAACCTTATATTGCCTTGGACATATCCTATTACCTGTTGTTTGGTAGATAGTTGGACTTGCGTGTCGTAGTCTCTGGCTCAAGTGTTGTTTGCGTGTTGTCAAGTACCACAGTTGCTGGAGAAATGCCTTATGCTTTATGTTGGAGATGATTATAACTTTAATTACCGTTTAATAACTAAAATTGAAGTAGGTAAATAATGCAGAGGCACAGGTGGGCAATAGATGTTATTTGGTTCTTAACCGTCCACTTGTGTCCCGTAGGACCCCGAGTACTTGATACATGTTCTTTAAATATTCGCACTATCCGCATGTGGGACCATGAATCCCCCTAGCCAGAGCTTGAGTCATATTTATTTCTTGGGGCCACAAAGTAGTCTGGGGCTTTATTACTATCCTGTACTTATGCCATGCTTTACTGCTTTATTTATGATTGCGTAGGCGCGCTGTCTTGCTTAGGTAAGCGGAGTGTTTTCGCGGTATCGACAAGCCCAGTCACACTTTCGGGTTCCCAGTCGTTTACAGCCATTGACGCAAACCTCTGGGTCCGTTCCGGAGCCGGCCAACTTCTTCGCGGGTAGCTTGGTAGGGTGGCCCCCTGAAATTTATATGAATCTTGCAATTGCTCTATCGTGATGCCTCGTTGGGTTTTTATTGGTTTTTCTCGAGGTTGATCGTGCGTGTGTTGCTATTTGTGCCCCCCTGCAGGGTAAAACTTTCTGAAAGCCGTGTCCGCGGTTATGGACGACTTGGAGCACAGTATCTCGATCATAGACAACTATAACTAAAATAGTGCTATAAATTTGACTTTATAATGACTAGTAATCAGCTTCACTATAACGGAATGACTAAATAAAAGTGCCAACAACTGCTGGTTTGGGTTGTCTCCTGTTACCATTGTATCTGACTAGTAAGTATGACAACTACAACGGAATGGCTAAATAAAAGTATCAACAACTGCTGGGTTTTGGGATGCCTCATGCTATATGTATCTGACTAGTAAGTACTACAACTACAACGGAATGGTTAAATAAAACGGCCCACTACTTATTATATCAGGATGACTCATGCTATCTATATATGACTAGTAATTGCTGCAACTATAACGGAATGAATAAAACTGCCAACTGTGTGAGTTCCTCGGTTGACTTCCTCGTTTGGTCTCGAGGGGGAAATACCAGGATGGGTATGCTTGGTGATAGTTTCAGGTTGGATCCGAATAGGTATTTCTTATCCCTATCTGATAGCCGCCAGTTGCATCGAGTCTCTATAGGTTGTTTAGTGCATGCTGCGCTGCCGCTTCAGTCCACTATACCTATGTAGGCGAGGACCGCTAAATTCTAGTCTCGCCGTGTACTGGCCTCAGTACTGACCGCTCTCTTTTTTCCTTGGCCCTTTGTCGGCACCCCTTTTGTTTAAGCAGGTTTTGAGATCGACATCGTTAGCAGGGTTACCCTTCCGGCTTGGCCTGGGCAGGGTTATGGACGCCATTGGTTATACTTCAGGGCTCTTAGCCCCATTTGCATCTTGTCCGTAGTCGGACGTTGTATCGTTTTCAAGGTGATTTGGATCTTTGTATTGTATATTTTTATTCTTGACTCTTTGAGTCAGTGTTGTATATATCTGTTCTGTGCGTTCCATCGTGGACTATTGTGTAATGGTATTACTTCGTTTTTCACCCGCACGCAAGTGCCTGGTGGGCACCTTTGAATCGTTTCTATGCGGGTTTGGCGGGAATCGCTAAAACTTGCATAGGTCCGATTCCGAGGGTGTTACATGCCCGCTGCCTGGTGTGCGTGTGGCTCGATCGGTGTTTGACTGGGTGTGTGCGTGGTGGTGGTGTTGGGTCGTGTGTGTTTGTGTTGTTGGTCAAGGGATGTGTCTGTCAACAGGTGGATGCGTGTGTGCGTCGCGTGCAGCGGCAGCTGCTGTGTGTGGTCATGTGGGGATGGACCGGTTTAGGTTAGGGTTATCTGTGGGCATGTCTAAAAATGTATATTCAACAAAAATTTACCCGGTGCAATGCACAGGTACATGTGTTAGTGTGTATATATATATATGAAATAACATGTGTGCCCCCATGTGTGGTTTTGGTAATTAATGACAATCATTATGGACTAATGTGTGTATTAAGTTGTACTTGTAGGAATTGTCCATTGGCATCGCTTGGAGCATGTGTTGGCTTCAAGGTCAATGAATTGCGAAGAAGATGTGTTGTGCAAGCTTAAAATGCGCCATCTATAGAATATCTCATGTTTGATGCTTGCCATCCTCGGTGATCATGGATCGATGATGAGAAATCAAGAAAGGCGTTCCAACTTGAGAAGGTCTAAGTTCGTCTACATCGAGCTCAAGTGGAATGCTCAAGGCAAAGGTATAATCTTGATAGGTTTTCCCTTTTGCCGGTCTCATGTTGTGTGTGGGAGACCGGGTTTAGGATAGATAACCGTACTATCAAGAGGGGCTCTCGAATGAGTAACTCGATCACATCGTTCGGAGAGAGCTCAGCCCTTTGCATACTTGCATCATCGTATTTGGTTGTTATTTGGTCTTATACATGTGAGGATTTAGAGCTTGTGGTAATCTCCATAACAAGCTCTTGGTCATTAAAATCGTATGTTCCATTTATATCTTGTTGCGATTTTGATCTTGACGGTTTTCCGGTGTCTCACCAAGTGAGGCATCTCACATTATATTACTTGATACATTCTCACTTGGTGATAACCAATA